>OY288213.1:67500-5067500 GCA_958449745.1 Ochropleura leucogaster | reverse complement strand
CGTACTGTTTACATGTATGTTCCTAACATTGGATACGTTGACTTTCTTGTTTCGGACTGTTAGGCATCGTCCTACTTGGCAAATAAACTAAAAATATTAAAATAAAATGTTTAAAGGAAAATTGCCCGAGCTTGTGCGATGGGTTGCGGCCTTCAATTGGATCGAAAAATCTGTATGTTTGAAAACATCTTCTACAGCTTTGCAGACAACAAGGTTCAAAGTTGTCTGTAAATAAATGCATGTTATAATATGTTGTTGGTAGCCTTACTAAGTGCTAAAGTATTTGAAGCCTTTTGACAGAAAGTGATGACCATATCATCTCCTATCTTCAACGTTTTACATTAAAATCAAACATTCCACAATCAACACCAACGCATCTCCTCCTCACATATCAAATTAACATTTCAATTTGATTTTTTTTGCGGTCACACGAAACCCTTCATTAATTGGGTTACAGAGGGTTACCTTAGGGAGGGAAGGGTTAACTCCTCAGGGATGAGGCTACAATTGATTGAGATGGATGTTGTCAGCAGACAAATTCAGAGACAACTTTTTATTACTCTACTTTTTTCTCCCCCTGTATTGTTTTTTAATCTTTTTGTTTCATAAAAATGGTGGTTTTATAACTGGCTGGTTAGATGGCTAATTGTTTTTAACTTCTTGAGTGGTTTTACGATTGGTCCTAAGATGTTTCTTTGTTTTGTTTTTTTGTTTATTGGTTTCGTGGTTAGGGGGACTAATTTTGAATTTGGAAGTGGTTTCGGTGTTTTAGTTATGGTTGATTTAAAAGAGACCGGTGAATTCACAACTGTGTAATGTTCACCTTTTTAGGCAATTATAAATGTAAAGAGCAAAACTAAAGTTAATCGATACAGTAAATTATATCAAAGAATATTATTTTGTAGAAAGATTGTGTCAAGATGTTGGCAACCCACATTTTGACAGTTATGTTTAAGAAAATCAAAATACGGGTGTACTTTTAGGTATACCTCTGTCTAACCCATCGGAGATTACAGGCGCGATGTAATATTATGATGGCCACTCTTTATCAAATTGTAAAGCACCAAAAGTAGAAGAAGATGGCTTCACAAATATCAAAAATAAACATTAAAACCTCAAAAAAACGGTACCCCATATCTACATCCTATATCAACAAAAATATCATCGATCACATCCCATCTGCTCAAAAGTCTTAGTACATTGAACAATGCCAATAGTTCCACAGACAATGTTACTATCGCAACGTTGGATCTGTCCGGACGATACAGCTTTACATAAATACCTTATGTAACTAAGATCACGCTTCCACTGTCCTAATCTTTTGCAAGCGATTCGAAGACATCACACACCGATGTAGAAAGTAAAGTCAGAATACATTGCAACTTTAGTCCGAGCTGTAAATTTGAAGAGTAAAGGTGGAAAGGCAATGGATTAGGAGCTAGAAGTTGTGGTCACTGGAAGTAAAGCAATGTTGGTTGGTAAGAGACAGATGTGCGATAACCCAAGATAATCCTGCGATAAAATCTTATACGATTTGGCTCAGCGCACGGTAGTGAGGTTTACGTCTGAAGTCCGAGATGGTCGGCAAGTCGGGATCGTCAGCTGATATTTGATAGGTTTTACTTTAACGTAACATATGCGCTTTGTTCCGAGTTTATGAAGCGTTTTGGCTTGTCATGTTGTGTTGCAAATAAGAATAGATAGTTGGGTTATTGCAATGTTAGCTTATGCATTCTGAATAACGTGTAAATGTAAATTATTTTCTTTGATTTGATGGCAAAAATATGCATACGTTGATAAATGATAAAATTGGAAGTTTATTTTGCAAGTAGTAATTTAAAAAAAAAATAGATGAGGCCAGTGTTTCGTACCCGACTATTGAGAAGAAACAGCCGAAACAAACTCAGAGGTCATAGTCTCTTTTAAGGTCCAGTTGAATATGCCAAAAACTATCTATTGGGTTTTTTTTTAAACTACAAGTGCCAGTCAGACTAATTTTAAGTACAATACATTCAAAGAGTGCTTTCAATAAAACAAAGGTGGCATATAAGACATGAAATAAATGCAAATAAAGAGACCAAATTTTAATTAGTGTAGTTATTAAATCTACCTACCAGTGATGAAAATAACAACACATATGACACATAAACGAAACCCAAACCTACGGTAAATAAACAAAATTCCCTTGCACCATCAAAAGCGCCAATCAAGCCAAAAGCTGTGACAGCAACCACGATCAACTGGTTGACAAATGACACAACTCATGACACGCTAATGAAAGTATTATACAGCATTATGCTTCAACATGCTGATGAAAATCAGGCGCTTTGTGATGCTAAGAGTTTGGAGAAAGATGGTGGCTTGTTTGATAAAAGAAAGAATACAGGGTATGCACGGCAGAATTGAGATGACACCTACAGCAAAATTGGAACTTGATAGAACTTGAGCCTTCAAGTTATATAAATAAACACTATTCAAAGAAAATTGGAAATGATTTAATTCAAGTCAAAGGTCAAACACGAAAAAGATTGAAAAATAGCAAAATTAATCACAATAACACGAAGTAGCTACCAGCTCCTACATTACCACAAATTAATAATAAAATATTCGAATTGTTAATAAAAAGCATAAAAAACGAAATATATTCGACTAATAAGTTTAATAAAAGACGTCAATATAAAAAATCAGTAAACATTCCAAAAAAATTGACATCCCACAAATGGTCTTTGAGTTCATCGTTTTAGCCGCGTATAAATTTAATACTGGCAATATAAGCTTTGACACTTTTATAAAACGTGCATATTTATCCAAGTGTTGTTTACTTTCTATTTAAATTTTACTATCCGTCATCATGGCTAACGGTCATCGGGAAGTGTTTACCTGTAATAAATTAACGGACGGACAATCCGACCGGTCCGCTTATGTGGATAATCATTAATTTCCATGCGACATTGAATTCTTTGGGAGATCTGTCCGAAGCATTAATGCACGCTAAATTTGTTTTCTCATTACTGTCGCCAGTAGATTCATTAATTTTCTTTTGTATTGGTGACTGCGATGCATTCTTTGCTACTAGTATTCTTGTTGAATTTTACTACCACTTTTCGTAAATGTTCTATTACATTTTCATTAGTATAGTGTCTCTAAATTCGATATTTTATTCCCTGTCTTGTTTCGTATAAAATAAACTCGTACATGTAAATATTTACCAAGAAAAACATCCCGCTATAATAAATTTTCAGAAGCGTCGAGTATCATTACCATTTTACAAATCGCAGCATGCAGCGTTCAAGTTATGCTAATGTCAATCTGTTATAATTCCCGCATCACATACATTTTACTTTTAAATCTCCTATAATTCGTTCATCTCCCCATTTTTTACGGCGCCTCGTGTCCACTGTCACTACTGGACATTAAAAAAACATCTTAATTTCTATGTCATCCCCAACTTTATTGGGAATTTGTAAAGAAAGCGTGTTAGGCTCGTGGCACCTGTCCAACGCTGGCCTTTGACCCAGGGATGCTGTGGTCATCTCGCTTTTTTACACTGACCCTACATTGATATGATAATTTTGATGGTCTTCGCATTTTTTACGCAGTTTAACTTTGAATGAGAGACATTGATTGTAGAATTTGTAGTCGTTATTTTTACTAACTTGACATGTTTAAACTAAATTAGGCTGTTTGAATAAATATCTTCGTTCATGTCATAATTTTGGACACTCATTTCATTTGGATTTACGGTCCGTTATTTTCAAATTATGCAAATTCACGAACGTTACTTGAGGTTCGAAAAAATAAATCAAAGTAATAATATTTTCGAAGACTGACCCTTGTCCAGCACTGTAAATACCAGCGCATAGATTTTATGGGAACCCGAAATAGCTAATAATTCATAAATATCGGACACCGGACTCCTGTGTCCGGTGCTCAAAATCGCTAATACCAAAACCCGTTGGGGCCAAATACGTCATTAATTTGAACAAGTCCGGACAAAGGGCGAAGACTGCGCCCTTTCAAGACTAGAAAGACTACATGGCGAAGGATAATAGTGGATAGTCTCCTCACTCGTTTAAGAATGATAAATTACCTAAATGGAGTCGGTATGTCCATTCCCACAGATATTAAAGTGGAGGACAAAAGAAGGACCCCCGAGTAGTTGGACCCATGCTGGGGTATTGAAAATATTGCAAAATACACCGTTCATTGTGCGGACCTCATGCAAATCTCTTTGAGGGCTTCTTTCGGATAGAAATTGGAAAAGTTTTGTGATCATGACTTTGATGTTCTTTGTTTTAAGAAGGCTAATCGCTGATGATACGCTTGTGCACTGTAGAAATCCGAAGCTTGTGTGCTGGTATAAAAGTCAAGTAGATAAAGCGCAGTAAACATTGGTAATGAGAGTTCGCTTATGAACGAGCTTGCAACGGTTTTCTTTCTATTCCGAATTCTATAAAACTGCGAAGTTTTTTTGCGGCAAAGATACGTAGTTGTTACTTGTATAAAGTCATGATTAGATTGTCTATTTTGGAAAATAAATGATGGTCAAATAATAAATAATTTGGAATGCGAACCAAGCGTGTCACGGATGATACATCACCTGCTACTTTAAATTTACCTCATCATAAAAACAAACGGTAATGAATTATCCTAATGCTATAAACACATATAGCCTAACTAACTAATTTTATACGAGTATACCAATCCACCTTTTTTAGCTGACAAGACTAAAATTATAATTTACTAGCTTTTGCCCGCGGCTTCGCTCGCGTTAAATTCGGGGTAACACAGATCCCCTTGCGCCTTATTGATTTGTAATAGCAACGCTAAGTTTTCCCTTTTCTTCCCTCTTTCTCCCTCACATCCCACTTTATTTTTTTAAAAGTTAGCCTATGTCCGTCTCCTGGTTCCCAACTATATCTGTACCAAAATTCATGAAAACTGGTTTAGCCATTAAAACGTGAAGAGGTAACAAACAAACTCATTTTCCTTTTATAATATTAGTAAGGATTTACATTTTATTTATTAAATGTACATAATACTTGCACCACACTCGTCGCAAAATGTGATGAGACCATTGATTAATTTGATTGACAAATAAATGAATTTGATCATAGACGTAGACTAGAGCAAAGCTACGTACAATCAAAAACTTAAGGTATAAGTACTCGAAGTTTCCTGAATACGATGAATAATATGAATCAATTCAAAACCTTAAAAAATTTAATGTTAACTGAAAACTAATGAAAAGTGGATCTGACCACTTCATAAAACTATAAAGCGGAAAACCACGCATGAAATTGTATCCCTTCATTTGCGGTCTATTATCTATAAGCCCATTATTGCTATAATATAACACCTGAGCAGTTCCGATTACACATAATGAGTACAAAACCCTTTGTGTTCATTCAGCCACCGATATTAATAAAAAGGGATAGTGACTAGGCCCTTTTGTGTCGACTTGTTTATTCTAGAGAATGACATGAATGTTTAGAAGCAAAAAAGGGAGATACAGCAAGGAGAGTTCACAAAGATAATGATGTGGCTTGGAAAGGTTAATTTTTAAATTAGTGCTACGGGATAAAGAATAGTTTTGCATGATTTTTAATTTTATATGAGTACCCAGAAAGCTTGTATATTTGTAGAAGACGATGATCGGTGACCTCTGCCACCCAGCGCGGTTTGTGATTGACGTTTCTATGACGTGCGCAGCCGGAGAAATTTGGAGAATTCTGAATATGTTTTGTAATTGTTGTGGAAGTTTATAAACTACTGTAAAGTGTTTTGGGTGATTCATTAATATTAATAAGCACATTTTTTGTTTGTTTCACATGTTAACAATAGGTGTGAATATGCAAATTCTAAATAAATAAATAAATTAAAAATCACTTAAAAATTTGTGAGATTGTTTAATGAAAACCTTGTGAATGAATTATAACTCAGTTAATAACCTTCTGGGTACCTGTTCTTTATAACCATGAGTAAATAAACTGACTTCTCTGGAGATTGTTAAAGCAATGACATAAAAAGAAAATACATATAAGACAAATTGAGAAACCTGAGGAAACTTTAACTTTTTTATTTTCAGATAAAGATTCGGATGAAAAAGAACCACTTTTTACAGTAAGAGTCCTTTAATTAACCAACAGTAGCAGTCAAACGGCCGCACAATTTTAGTTGCCACACAAAAGGTTACAAAAAACGTCTACAATAGTCCACAAAGGTGACAATGAACACAATACGGCTATGGGAAACAGTACAAAAGTCCTCCGTATTTATTCATTGTTTATTTTACTAAGAAGTGACGGATGAAAACAAATAGCCCTTTTTAGAATAAGTAACAACCCCATCTCTGTCTCAACCACTATACTAAAACATTTAACACTTCCCAAATTCATTGATTGTGTAGTTTTTGTTATGCTGGCTGTCTCGTCTAGTATATCATGGTCTGTGTCATGTTTGGTGTTGGGAGCTTCAGTGAGGTCATGGGTACCTGGTAGGTATGGTTGTTCTTCACAGTTCTAATTGCCTATTATAATGATATTGGATACGTCTCGAGTTGTTCCCTTTTCTAGTAGTTAGAGATTACTTGCTATTGAATCGGATATTAGTTTCTTTTGTTTTGGGTTAGTTTTCTACCCTTGATTATAGAAAATGATCTCCTATTTTGGGGGTCTTTTTTTGGCAGACGGGAAATCATCAAATAAATTCCCCGAATTAGGCGGAGTGGGGGGTGTCACACTTTTACTGACTAAAGAACCCACCCATGTTCATTCTTTTACCCTTTTTGTTCCGAAGCCGCGGTATCTTTTCCGAACAACCCGCAACTCCGGCAGGCAGTGGCCCTGGCAGATGCCTCTGCTTTGCTGACATCTCTTTGAGGCACGCGTGGAAAACAAAGGCGAAGTCGACACGGCCCATCGTCACTAGACGGACGTACGGTACGGCGAGCTACCCATTGCTCATCGTCCACAGGCCCGCCTCTACGGTGGCCGGGAGTCATCTGGCGGCGCCCGATGCCTGGAGTGTCTCTCGCGGTGGCTGGTATGGTTTGAGGTTCCCTCCCACATTTTGGGGGTCTTAAATAGAAGTTTGTGTCCAAATTAAAAAGTCTCACGATGTACAATGAAGTTTTTTTTTTTAATTTTTGTTATTGCCCATGGCGCCTGGGAAAGCGGAAAGTGTCATGAAACCGTTTCTTTTTTTTTTAAGATAGAATAGAATAGAATAGGTTTTTATTTCTCTCAAAAAGGTACATTCTTTGGTTCAAGTCATATTATGTCAAATCAGATTCAGACCTTTGTGAGAGCTGGAGTCTATAATGGGTTCGGGACCTGTATGACAGATCTCCAGATAAATATAATCCAATCCAAGTCATTTCAATTTTAT
Source organism: Ochropleura leucogaster (assembly GCA_958449745.1). NCBI lineage: Eukaryota > Metazoa > Arthropoda > Insecta > Lepidoptera > Noctuidae > Ochropleura > Ochropleura leucogaster. The sequence goes on along the minus strand of OY288213.1, from coordinate 5,060,111 downwards.
TTAGAAATTTAATAAAATCGTTTACGCTGATTGAATGCCGCTGATTGTATCTACGCTCTTAGGATTAGTGATATAAAGTTACTAATAAATATTAGGTCTAATGCACCACGCAGTAGTTATTATTACCACTAATGAAACGACCAAAATCAAAATCCAGATATTTTATTTCACTTACATATACATGAGTACTTATGTAATTATTTGGCATGACGTAATTTTACCCACGTATATACCACTGTCCATATTTGTACAACTGAAGTTTTTTAAATAACGATAAAAGTCACACCTCAAAACAATCAAAATCAGCGTAACCGAATAAATCTTAAACTTAAACCAAAGAATAAGATAATGACTTAAACAAACAACTATAAAAGTTACCGTAATGGACTTAACACTACAACGGCCGACCGGTCTAACGGACCCCGCATGATTCATCTATCACATTAATATAACTTTTTATACGTTACCTTTTGTTTAACCCTTTTGTGTTACGCAAGGGACATCCCATTAACTTCTTGAGGCTGCCATTGTTATTTTTGCGTATGCTAATCTTGGTTCCGGGTGGAACTGTGACTGATTGGTCCTGAGATTCTCATGGCAGGGTGACGGTCAGTAATGATGAGAATCTCCTGGTGTATGACTTGACAAATTTTCGTATATTGTGTGCTGTAAACCTGTTAGTATGTGAGAAGAAAAACCATTAGCAATTGAGTAGTGAGAACTGATTGATAAGCGTATTAATATAAATAAATGGAAACCGATATTGTCGTCTTTATAGTATCAAGATTTGGTTAGTTAATTGAATAAAGAATTTTTATTATTTATTTGATAAATAAGTAGAAGTACCATTAACCCGTCGCGCGTCAAAGTGTCACACTGGGTGCAAAGTTTTACTTGTGCCACAAATGTCGCATTTGCACACGGGTGCAAAGTTTGAACCGCTGTGAGTGGTTTTCATATCTTAGACATTTATTTTTAAAATTTATTTAAAACTCATAAGGATTCTGGAAACATATACTTCGTAATATATAATTATCGATATAACTATGAAATCTTCGTTTTTCCGAAGGTTAGACCTTCCAAAAGAAGGTTAGACCAAAATCAAAAATTCATTCAAAATAGCTCGACGTTTGGGGCACTTTACGTACATTGTTAGCAATCGCGCGACGGGTTAAAATTTCCATTAACTTTCAGCCTTTTCTTTCCAGAAATTTATTTCAATCATTCAACTCACGTCAATTAGGTTCTTATGAAACACTTAAAGCTAAACGCATGCACCCTTTTTTTTTTTTTTTTTTCGGGTGGGAAATCATCCAATGACTTCCCCCGCTCTGGGTGGAGCGGGGGGGCATGTCAGACTTGTACTGACTAAAACCCACCCATGTTTCTTCTATTGCCCTTTACGTTCCGAGGCCGCGGTATCTCTTTCGAACAACCCGCAACCCCGGCAGAACGCATGCACCCTTCAGCAACGTTTACAAGCGACATACTATATGTCTAATGCATTCAAGACTTACAAACGACTTATTGCCATGTACGAAATACATCTCTCCACACTAACACGCGAATGATGGAAAGCGGTAGAAGATCGAGAAATGGATTGTAAGTGTAATATTCTGGAGTGAAGAAGAACGACACGTGTCTGCAAGTTGCACAGCCCTTGTTTAAAACCACCAAAACGACGAGAGTTGTCATCAAATACGCATCCTTGAGGGCGGGAATCAGTTTTAAAAGCCATTAGAGGACGAGGGGGGCGGCGGGGTTTGTAATTAGACTGCGTTAATATTTAACAAGTGCGACGCCACACAGATTAGCGTAATGCCGTCCCAGCTGCGTCCAAAGCCCGGACACCTTCTGTGACTCGGGCTTTTAAAAAAGCCACTCTGTCAACGGGATCGTCAAAAATTAATTACGTTATGTCCTGCTCTGTAAAAAGGAGATTTTGTGCTAATGGTTTTGTAATAACCTCCAGTGAAACGAACACTGAAAGAATATCAAAAACATTCTCTGTTCACAAATTAATTCTGCGAAAAACATTCAATGTTTTCCTTCCATTACAGAAGATTCAAAGTTACACCTTTACGAAAATGTGGTAGCTAATTAATTCCCAAAAAGTAAGGTACGAAGTTAAAACAGATTCGGGTAAATTCGGGCAAGTGTAATCCTTTCACCCTTTCTGTGCAATTAGAATTAGAGGCAAGACGGGACGGCATCTGCGGGTTAACTAATGGCGAATGCATTATTAAAGGACGGCAGTGCGCGGAGGGTTGGGGACAGATTATGTTATTATAGATTCTCGTTCTGTTTAGTATGCTGATGTGTTGATGATGGATATGCAAGTAGATACGTTTGCAGCTGGTTCAAAATGATGGAACATGCAAACTTGTATTCTTGTATTGTATCGCATTAAGAAACTGTAATAAAGTGCTTTACTTTGACCAGAGACTAGCGTTTTCTTAAACGTGGAATCCACGCGCCGCCATTCTCTTACAGACAGGGTGACATTACCAGTTAACAGCGTTGAGGTCGATTTTTTTGACGCCATTTTTAATTCAAGCACATTATAGCATTTATTTGTAAAAAAACCTAAAGTTAAACAATAACAGACTAAAATTGATTATTTCAACTACGCTGTCTGGGGTACATTTTGACGGTAAAAACTTGTAACAGTAAAGGTATTAATTTTCGACAAATAACATCAAAAGGAAGGGTGCTAACGGATCTTACACAGCCGCCTACAAATCCGTGCGAATATTGGTTAACAAAGCTAATAATTAATGATGTCGCGACAGCCATGTTTGTCCAACTGGCGATCCTAAAGCAAACAGGTCATTCTTAAAGGGAACCGTTTATTTCGCTAATGGTTGGAAACAACAATTACTTAGACCCATTACATGTATCATTAGTACATGCGTTTGTTTTCTTAGCTGGGGTCTGTTGGACCCAGCGCGCGGTGGTGAGTTGATATCATTAATCAAAAGATTTCGGAGGTCGGACGGTACCTCGACAAAAGTTTTTTTGGCTTTAAGCAAATATGGGAATGTGGTGATGAGAAATGACTTCAGATTCGATGATGCATGGAATTTTGGTACTTACCTGTTTGGATTGAAGGGTGATAATGCTGTTAAAAGTTCGGTACCGTTTGTCGTCGGCTCTATTGTGTGTGGAATTTACATTTGGTTTGATAGACGTAAGTTTTGTGTCGATCTGATATCGATGTGTGGGAAGATCCTGTAGGAAATTGTGCTTATAAAATAATTAATGATGTTTTCCGATCATCCATCAAAGTTATGTCCACTATTGACTTGACGCCTATATAATATTATAAAGATTTTATTAACATAATGTTTTAAAATAAATTTACAAACTAGGCATTGAATAATTAAAGTGTGTTTGTAACATTTGTAATCAGTGTGTTACTGAGTCAACAAAAATCATGACAAAGCCAAAAAGGAAACTCATTTATTCTATTATGCACACACACAAAATATTTGACAGGACATTACATTAAGACAGAAGAGAACAAAGGTACAGCTTATTTCTTTAGAAATATCTTCCAGCAGACCTGCGAGAGGTAAGTTGAAAAAGAAAAATTTTAAATTATCAATCATAAAATAAACACACACGTAAATAATACACAAATAAAAATAAAAACTGATTCAGTAAATATATATATATATAAAATATATGAAAAGAAAAAAATAAACAATGAAATCAACAACTTTCCTCGATTTTTTATCGCTAAAAGAAAAGTTCCGATAAAAACTCTACAACTGACAATCTCTTGTTTTACCCAACGAACAGGGCGACATCTGTCAAGAGTTGACATGTCTCATCTTAAGGGTAAAAAAACCCCAGGGGTGCCACCCACCCCACGGCAAACCTCAAGACAATGCAATGTCGGGAATCAAATATATTTATGACTATGTAAATTGGCTCAATTCACCGCAGAATTCAGAATTTAGCTAAAAGGTTGGCTGAAGTAAAAGGTAAAATTTATTTTTTCGCACCAGATGTCTTTGAGTGGGGTCTGTGTGATTTTCTTTATTTTTTTTTTCTACAAATTGTATGTTTTTACGTTCCGTTTTTCACTTTATTAAGGTGTAAAGTTACTTGAATGAAACGATAAAATCAGATATTGTTGACTTGTGAAAATACACAAATTCTTTTGTTACTAGTGACTGGAATTTCTTTATTTTGTGAAATGTGTCAGTTGATTTAATCTATACTAATATTATAAAGCTGAAAAGTTTGTTTGTTTGTTTGAACGCGCTAATCTCAGGAAGTACTGGTTCGAATTGAAAAATTCTTTTAGTGTTGGATAGTCCATTTCTTGAGGAAGGCTATAGGCTATATAACATCACGCTACGACCAACAGGTTTTGAGCAGCGTGGGTGAAACCGCGAGGAACAGCTAGTTTAGAATAATTATAAAGCTCATGGAAAGACTTCGGGAAGGCCCAGCAGTGGGATAACACAGGCCATAAAAACAAAGTTTATTCTCTAATTGTAGCTGTAAGGACAGCGTTGCTTGTGGCTTATTGTAATCTTCGCAGGTCTGGTGGAAGCCGGGGTTGCGCTTTGTTCGAAAGAGATACCGCGGCCACGGAACGTAAAGGGCAATAGGAGGAACATGGGTGGGTTTTAGTCAGTAAAAGTCAGACACTCCCCACCGCTCCGCCCAGAGCAGGGGAAGTTATTTGGTGATTTCCCACCCCAAAAAAAACGGAGGGTGGAAGAGATTTCTAAATAAATTTTCTAATTAATTACCTTTGTGCCCTTTTGTCTAAACGTATTTTTTCCTATTATATGTATTTTGTGTGTAAGTAAATTTTATTCGAAACACCCAGAATAATGGATAAACCTAATCAAACAACGAAACAATTCGTGCTACTGACTGTACAGTCGATGCTGTCATGTGCTATGTTCTACCCTAAGCGAACACTGAACACAACATATTCTGAACGATGTCTTGTTTTGGAAATAGTTTACTCTAACACTCCCTATATTGCAGTAAACGATATAGTAGGTTATATTCATAATACACTCAACCATACTCTTAATTATCAAACACAACTGAAACAAAATTGCAGTAAAAGAAACTGGAAAAGTGCGAGTCGGCTTCACGCACAAAGGGTTCCGTACCATTCTCTATAAAAACGGCAAGAAATCATGTTTGTTGTATCGGAGTCCCTTATTATAACTATGTTTTATTGATTTTTAGTGTTATTTTGGTATAGCTGCAACAAAAATACAACATAATTATGTAACAATAAACAAAATTCTAACTATTACGGTTAATGAGATATGGCCGACAACAGACGGACAGACGGACAAATACCTGAAGTCTTAGTGATACGGTCCCGTTTTACTCTTTCGGTTCGGAACCCTAAAAGGTAACTCTAAAAACTCCTGAAGCATCTACTTTCTCACATTATAGTAAGTGGCAACACTCTCAAGCCACATGCCAACAGGTTTTCCTTATTACCGCCGTAAAAAAGTGCGGATATATTTTAACGTTAAGTGGATGACGTCACGGATGTCCGCAATGTCCGCAAAAAGTGCGGGTGAGCGGACAGGGGACGAGACGTTTGTTTTTACACGTCCGCGCCAATTCTTGTGGATGTGGTCGGTTATACATGAGGTAGGAAAATAAAGATAGGTGGGATTTTCGGTGTATTTTTTTTTAAATTGATTAACTATACCTACGTGCTGGAAAAGTTAAAGTAGACTTCGTGATAATTTAGGTTATCTTTGGTTGTAGAGCTACCCATTGCTCACCATCCACAAGCCCGCATCTACGGTGGCCGGGAGTTGTCTCGCGGCGCCCGGGGTGGTTCCCGCGGTGGCTGGGTTGGTTTGAGGCTTGGCCCTCAATATTACAATCGTAAAGAACCCATCATAGCAATACAGCCCATCACTAAACATATCTTTTCATCTAAAGTCACCAGCACAATGCTACAGTGAAAAAACTTGCTTATCGAAAGAAAATCTAAAACGCAACTTGTCGCGCCGCGCCAGTGTGAACGGTAGCATGCGTTTTCATAGTATTTGTTCTATGGAGATTTTGTCACCGTTAACCGCGCCGCGCGTGTGTGAAGAAGCCTTTAGTGGTATGTAAACCGGTGGCGTGTGTGTGGCGAACTGCCTCGAGGCGCGAGCTGTCGATACCGAGACATTGCTTCATGAGAAGCGAGAATCATGGAATATATCTAGTATTACTGTTATTTGAGAGGATGTTGTATGTTTACGCATGATGAAGTTATTTTGTTGTTGTTAAGGGGAGAAATTAAATAAAATACTAAACTAAATACATTTTTAACGTGATAAGAAAATGTTGAAATAAAATTTCTAAGTTGCCTTTAGAAAAGAAACAAATAGGAATTGCTTTTTAATTAAAATTTTCAATTTCTTAATATCAGCTCATTATTATCAAAATTCTTGTAAATAAAAATGCCATTTTTAATACACCTATGACTAAAACTTTATTTGCTTTATTTTCAGACAAATCTTCAGATATATTCCTCTTGTAGACCACAACTCGTCAATTTCATTAGGGTCGTGCGTCGCAGTAAACCGTCCAGGGCGGGCGGCGTTGGGCGGCTAGGGCGGGAGAGCTTCTCTATAAATTGTCACCGTCGATAGTGCTCCGTATTAACTGTTTTATTGTTTTTCCTAAGTGTTTATTGTTTTCTTTGGGATTTTTTGGCTGCAAGGAATATGCGGTATTTACTGAATGAATGTGCGAGAGGACTACATTAAATGAACAACATTTTTTTTTAATTTTTAAATCATTCATAAAAAAAAACATTTAAAAATGTTATAACTAATCCGCGCGTTTCGTGAGCAGGGTCTTAGCTACCGGTGGTTAGGGACAGGAGACAGATATCCAGAGACAGGAACCTCATCACGACGCGGACCGCATCGAGTAAGAGGAACGAGGCCTTCTGAATCAATAACTATGATAACCTTCTTGTTGGAAATAAAACGAAAGGGAGTTAAGAGATATATGCGCAGATTTATATTGAGTAAAAATATGTAAAAACTGAAAGGACATTTTTCTTCTAATGACAGAAACAGAATGTAGCTATGACGTAGCATACGACATTACTTATAAAATCTATGCCTAGACGTATGGAGGATAAACCTATTTACAACACGCCCACTGAATCCCCATACGTTGCAAACAAAACTTAAATTTAACACTGCCCAAACCTTTAGTTAGGGCATCAGCTGGCATAGAGCTAGTTTCACAATATTTGATGCAAACCACTTTGGATTCAGCTAATTCCTTAACATAGTGGTATTTAATATTAATATGTTTAGACCTTTTACTAATAGGGTTATAGACCATCTTATTGGCACTTTGGCTATCACTAAACATATCAACAGTAACAAAATTTCCTGTTAGTTCCTCACAAAGACCCTTTACACATACTACTTCTTTGGAAGCCTCACAAATAGCTATATACTCTGCTTCAGCTGTACTCAGCGCAACACATAGCTGTTTGTGTGCTTGCCATGACACTGCAGCACCACCAAAAACAAGAACATAACCAGTAAAAGAATGCCCATCCGCGTTTTTCCCCCAATCTGCGTCGGCATAAGCAATTAACGGTTTGCCAGTCCTTTTATAAACTAATTGGTAATCAATGGTACCTTTTAGATATCTTAGTACCCTTTTTAGTGCCACCATGTGCTCATTTGACCAACACGAGTTAAACTGGCTCAAATAACTAACAGCGAATGTTATATCCGGTCTTGTGCCACAAGACAAATACATTAGCGAACCCATTATTTCTTGGTAACGAAGATCCTCAGTCTTCTCCCCCTTTGCAAGCCGTAGGTTTGGCTCAATTGGAGTGACTACAGGTTTGCAATATAGCATTCCATACTTATTTAGGATCTTCTTCACAAAATTGGCCTGAGAAAGGTGAATCTCTCCTTTAATCCGAGAAATATTGATTCCCAAACAATCTTTTGCCTCTCCTAAATCTTTTATCTTGAAGGCCTTTGCCATTGCCTTTTTGGTGTCCTCAATATCCTTCAATACATTTCCGAAAATATAAAAATCATCGACGTACAATGCAATGGCAAGAATTGAGTCTTTCCCTTTTTTTAAATAAACACAGGGGTCATATTCTGACCTAGAAAATCCACTTCTAATAATATGATCATGTACTTTCACGTTCCAGCAACGTGCAGCTTGTTTTAAGCCATATATTGCCTTTTTCAGTTTACATACTTTGCCCTGGTTTATCTTCGTGACAAAAGTCTCAGGTTGCTCCATATACAAATCTTCCTCCAAATCACCATGAAGGAATGCCGTTGTAATATCTATATGGTGCACCTTTAAATCCATTTCTGCAGATAAACCTAGCAGTAAACGAATCGAAGATAATTTGACTACTGGAGCAAAAGTTTCTGTGTAGTCCTCTCCAAACTTTTGTGAATAACCCTTCGCAACGAGTCGGGCTTTGTGCCGTTGGACTATGCCATCAGCACCAATTTTTAATTTGAATACCCATTTGCATTTCACAACGTTAATGTCTCTTGGACGATTAACTAATTCCCAGGTTTTATTTTCCATCAGGGAGTCATATTCTTCTTTCATGGCTTTTATCCATAAATCCCTATCAGAACGGTCCATCGCTTCCTTAACCGAGCATGGGTTCGGATCATTCTGTATATGGTAATTATATACCATGTCCTCATCTCTTTTAGTTTTTCGATTCCTGAGAGGGTAGCGCCTAACAACAGGCTGGTCCTCCTCTAGCGATTCAGGATTCACACAACTTATCGGATTTCGAACCTCTGTATCTAAGGAGTCAAGAAACTCTTCTTCTGCAACATTTTCTACCGACGGCGACGTTGTCGTCCCTGACTCTTCTACGCTACTCCGGCACGGTAGAACTTCACTATGAGCGTCAGCCCTTGAAGTCTCCTCGTCAGGTTCCAACATGTCACTCAAAGGAATCTTTACCTCAACTGACTTTATCCTTGAAGTCACATTATAATGCTTACCGCCGAGGGATTCATCTTTCTGTTTGATTGTTTTGAACCTCTCATTAAAAACGGCATCACGTGCAGTTATTATTCTACGCGGATTCTTCAAGTCGACAAACCTGTACCCTTTTGTGACTTCGCTATAACCAACGAAGACTAGTTCACAGGTCTTTGAGTCGAACTTCTTTCGACTACCATCCTTTAAAAGTACCTGTGCTGTGGAACCAAATACTCTCAAGTTTGACACATCCACACGACGGTTTGTCCAAACTTCTTCGGGAACCTTACCCACAAGAGCCATAGTCGGCGATCGATTCTTTAAATAAATAGCAGTAGCAACTGCTTCGCCCCAAAATTTCTTATTTAAATTACTGTCGTGTAGCATACATCTAGCCATCTCAGTAATTGTGCGAATACTTCTCTCCGCTACACCGTTCTGCTGTGGTGTGTAAGAGACGCTTCTCTGATGCACTATTCCACACTTTGCTAAATGGGCCTGAAAAGCTTTATTAGTATACTCTGTCCCATTGTCACTCCTCAGCCGCTTAAGCTTCCTACCAGTCTGGTTTTCTACTAAAACCTGAAACTCTTTAAACTTTTGTAGCACTTCATCCTTTGATTTCAAAATAAATCCAAAAATTTTTCGGCTGAAATCATCAATAAATAATAGAAAATATCTATTTCCTCCGAAAGTCTCCACATTGACAGGACCAGCTACATCAGTATGAACTAATTCCAGTACATTAGAAGCTCTGAAACCTTTTTTCTTTCTAGGAAATTTCTGCACACACTGTTTGCCTTGACTACAAGGAACACAAGGATTATTCTCAACCCTCTTATCATAGTGTAGGCCCATGACAATCTTTTTCAAAATCTCCATTTGAGGAGCAGATAAGTGGCCCAATCTACGGTGCCACAGTTCAAAATTTTCTGAACTCTTACCTTCTGAAAAGACCGTCGCCCCATCACTATACGGATTTACAACATAAAGACCGTTTTTACGTGGTGCACAGAATAAAGGTTTTCCACCTACAAATACATTAGAATCGAAAATTTTACAATAATCTTTATCAAAAACACAAACTTTTCCTTGATCAACAAGCTTACTTACAGACATCAAATTGGTTATTAATTCAGGAATGACTAAGGTATCGTTCAATTGTATTCCCAACTTACGACCCTCATGATGCACGCTCAGTTTGGCATTACCTTCAGAAATCGAAACTATCTTTTGATTATTCGCGCATGTAATTATTTTAGAACACGATTTAGTTGATTCCAAAAGTGTACGATTAGGCGTCATGTGGGACGTAGCACCAGAATCGATAACCCAACTACCACTATTGTCTGAAGCAGACAAAAAAGTTAAAAAGTCTGATTTAACATTATTACACGCTACCATATTTGTGTTCGAGTTTTTATCTTGCCGCTTGACCTTAAACTGTTTGCATTGCCACTTGTAGTGCCCTTTTTTCTTACAAGAATGGCAAATAATTTCTCTTCGCTTCTGTCCGCCACTGCTGCTTGCGGCAGTATCAGTCACCAATGCCGAATCATCGTCCTTTTGACTATCGCTGGATTGCTGACGTTGACCCTCCTTTAGTAGTGCTGATATAACCGACTCCGTTGTTATTTTCACACCAGAATGCTCGATTGCCATCACTAATGGATTATATGAATCTGTCAAACCTGCCAACATGATGATCCCGACGAATTCGTCGTCTAGAGCTGCACCGATGCTATGCAAGGCTTGTTGCGTTGCCTGTACCTCAGTGACATATGCTTCCATATTTCGAAAACATGAGAGTTTCAAACTGAACATCTTTCTCAAAAGGGACAGCCTTCTCATCAAACCAGCATCGGCATATGCCTTCTGCAAAGCTAGCCATGTTTCACGTGCCGTTTTAGCGTTACTTATAAGAGGATACACATTTTCCGCAACTAATAGGCATATTTTAGCACGCGCCTTAGCATCTCGCCTTTTTTCAGCTTCTGTGTCTGCTAAAAATGTTTCTTCAACACAGTCCCATAAATCATGGTCTATCAGAAACATTTGAATTGCAAACGACCATGTTCCATAATTGGATTGGCCCATCAACTTTTGTAAGGTGACCGTTTCACTCTTCTGCATCTTGAGAAGAAATAATTTCTACTCACTCCCTACAAATTTAGCGTCAACTAAGCTATGGTCTGGGCCCATAACCTGTTGGAAATAAAACGAAAGGGAGTTAAGAGATATATGCGCAGATTTATATTGAGTAAAAATATGTAAAAACTGAAAGGACATTTTTCTTCTAATGACAGAAACAGAATGTAGCTATGACGTAGCATACGACATTACTTATAAAATCTATGCCTAGACGTATGGAGGATAAACCTATTTACAACACTTCTGAATTAAGAAAAGAAAGAAAAAAAAACTATTATCATCATGCTAATACGCAGAAGTGAAAAAGATTAGTTAGATTAAAGACAACAAATAAAAAGATTGTTCCTTTTTTCCTTTGCTTATGTATTATATAACAACGGCAGGGAGATGGTTGGTAGATAGTTATTTTTCTTCGCATTTAAAATCTTGAAATAACATCCCCCGCTTTGGGGTAGTGTCAGACTATAACCCACCCATGTTCCTTCTTTTGCCCTTTATGTTACGGAGACGCGTTATCTCTTTCGAAAATAAAACCGACTTGCCTGCAGGCATCACATATTGCATAGCTTTAACTCCAGATAGGGTTACATGAATCACAGGCAGCATCACCGCTGTACCATTGCGTCCTAAATTACAGCTTGTGTGTGTAAGCTCGCACATTAACCGTTCCGTTTGAAAGCTGTTGCCATTATTGGTTGATAACTTTCAATCATAGGGTCTCTAAATCTATTCTGAAATATATATTACTATATAGCTGGTGCCCGCGGCTTCTTCGCCCACGTGATTATCGAAAAAAGTATCCTATGTGTTATTCCAAACTTTAATTCTACCTGTATACCAAAATTTTATCAAGATCATAAAGAATATTCTATCTATCCCATCTGAAAAAGGCACAAAATTCGTGTTTTTTTTAAAATTAAATAGTATTTACTTTCAGAAAGGTTTTATTTGGGTATGCCCATTAGTAGTCCCTATATGCCCCTTTCAAATCGAACAGGTTTTTTTAACGTGTTTAAAAATTCCTTAAAAAATTGAACCCATGTCCTTATGCTCCACACCTCTGGCTAACCCCTTGATGATTACAGTCGTGGCGTAAGTATAGGGCGGCAGGACTGGCAAAATGCCACGGGCCCCCGACCCAAAAGAGCCCCGGCCCAAGAGGCCCCCAGGTCAGAAATATTTTTTCTTATTGTCACTACTAATTGGTTTATTAAAATTGAACTAAGTACAGCGTGACGATTTTAACTGATAGGGCCCCAATAAATGAATTAGCCACGGGCCCTAGTTGGTATAGTTACGCCACTGACAGTCGTAATGTTATGTTATGTAAGTGTAACAGTAACGTTCAACTACAAACGTGTCGCTCGCCAGTTCGACTGATCATGTGGTCTCGTCGGCAGTGTCGGCGCACAAACCGATACAGATACTTATTCCTTATGTATAGCACTCACTAGGGAACTCTTTAGTCTCACTGACCTGTCAGACTCACGCATTACGGGACCGACACTCTCAAGAAACCAACATTCAAAAGGCACATTTGAAAGCCTACTATCGTCTGAACACTCATTTATTTATCAACAAAAACTATTCACACAACATCCATTGCTGGCTTTGTTAACAGATTTAAGTTCGAGTTTGGCGGTGGAGTGGTAATGTATAGTGTGTTAAGAGGTATTGTAGGGTAGTGTTGAATTGAATACGATGCTGTGACGTTGTGTTGTCAATCACAATCAAGCTCGACCACCCGCACGATTAGGCGCGGGATAGTGAATTAGAAGGCTGTGGAGTCGACTACACATAACATTTATTTTGGGCTCTCTCTGAAATTATTTTATTATGTTACAATATCCACCTGGTGTGATAGATACCTGGATGTATGGATGTTTTTTACTCTTTCATTCAAAAGCTGCTGAACGGATTTTATGAAATGGCACACAGAGTTTGTAACATGGATTACCACATATAGAATAGAATATACTTTATTGCACACCAACTTTAAAACATAAATTGCTAATACAATGGTTACATTGGCGGTTTTATCGCTGAGGGCTATATCTTCCAGACAACCTTGGGATGGACTGTACGAATATAAAAATATAACACATATCATACTTTTACAGGAATATCTAAGTAACAGCCACGGAACTTGGTTTTCGGTTGATGGCAATAGGGTCGCCCCTATAACATGGGAATAGAACATAACTACACCTTTGCCAAACCCTTCGGGGCTTACAGGCGTAAATGATGATGATGTTTGTGATGTGAAGACTTTTAATCCCGGTTGAACAATCACGTAGGACAGTTACACAGTTGCAAAACTTCGACGAGGGCAACGCCGCGGGCTTGAGCTAAATTTATAATTTAAAAAAAAGCCCAAAGCCCCCATTTGTACCTAATTAACTTAATAACCTACTAAACAAACACACAGCGACTCCACTCCACCTGTATTCCCAATCATCTAGGTGTACAAGCACCACGTTTACCAGATATCTGTCTGTCTGTCCGTCTTATCGTTCCTATCTCTACACCTCACAATGGATGGAGAAAACAATATTTTTGATTTCCACATTATACTGTTTGGGTTACCGTTAACCGTTCGTAGGTATTGTCTGCCGCTGGTATGCTGATCCGGGTATGGTAAATGGGTTGATGGTTCAAGCATTGTCTTGTGCGAATTTGGTTTTCCGACGGATAGGTGAGCCTTTGAAGGAGTCGCCGAAACCAAGGCTATCAAAAGATCGATTTAAACTTGGACATGAGTGCTTTGTGTAAGGAGATTAGACCCTGCTGGGAACAACCCGTAACGGGTTGTTCGAAAGAGGTACTGCGGCCCTACAACATAAAGGGCAAAAGATGGAACATGGGTTGGTTTTAGTCAGTAAAAGTCTGACACTCCTACACCTCCACTCCGGGATCTGTAAAGATTAATTCAACAAAAAGGATTTGATCTTAATTAAACTTCAATGTCACACACTAATTTATTTCTTAGACAACTATCTAAACCTTTACTAAGTATTTTATTGTAACTATTATATTGACAATGGTGTGCGCTGCGCTACGTGTCACGGGTTCGATCCACGGAACAAATATACGACTTAGTTCCTTACTTAGATGTTCTGGATCTGACTGTGTAAGTGAGTTTAAATGTTTGTAAACGCACCCACGATACCGGAGAATTTACTAGTGTGAGGGAGCGTATTTTAAAAATAGAATGTCGTGACAATAGAAACAAAAGAATCTGGTCATCACAACGGAATTCAGTGACGGATCAGTGTAGTTGTCAATCAGATGACAGTGTTTGATCAGCTATCCAGTGAAGCCTGCAGGAATATGGGCAGTGACAGGAAATTCAAGATGGCTGCCATATAATATGTTCTGTAGTTATTGAAGTTAGTAGGTTAGTGAACAACGCAGTATGTTATTAGAAATTTTTAAACAGTTTTTATTATTTCTTCCCAGGTTATATGGTCTGCTGGAAGAGATTTCTTTATGAAATAAGCAGTACCCTTGTGCTCTTCTTTCTTTATGTATTTTTTTCTATAATATTTTGTCTGTAGGTACATAAATAAATAAATATATGTCAAATCTTAAAAGATAACGTTCTGGTTTCAGATCTTTGCATACATGGTTAGTTTAGATGAGAATACTTACATGATTATCTTAGTGACGTCATTCTAAATCCAATATGTCACCATATTGGATTTAGAATGACGTCCTAAAGATGGCGTTCTATTTATTGTATGAACTGCCATGATGTAGGTATCAAATGTTTGTTGAGAAAATTACGAGTATTGAAAAAACGCTTTAGAGTGATTTAAAGCGTGTTTTTAAATCCATAAAAATGTACATATTCAATTGGTCTGTACTGCCACGATTAAAAGCTGTTTAGCATTACTTTTAGAAGTCAGATTGGTGATGAGCCAAAGCTGGGAACTTGCACGGTAACACGAATATTCAAACAAAAAACTTCATAAGGATCAAATGGCTTGCCGGGGTTGCGGGTTGTTCGAAAGAGATACCGCGGCCCTTCAACATAAAGGGCAATATAAGGAACATGGGTGGGTTTTAGTCAGTAAAAGTCTGACACCCCCCCCCCCCCCCTCCTAAGTTATTCGATGATTGCATACCCCAAAAAAAGGAAAAGATTTTTTACACTATGGTGTAGCAGAATTATGTAAATTATAAATCAATAAAAACTTGGCTGAAATGGGATTAGCTGGATCACGTGAAACGCAAGCGTTGCGACTGTTGAGCAAAAGTCTGAAAGCAATGGGTTCCTCAGGATGGACGGTGTCTCCGAAGCCGGCCTAGAAAGATGTGGCGAGACGATCTGGGTGCACAACATGAAGGCTAGTTCTAGATGGCGCAGGAGAAGAACACCTGGAATGATATGGGGGAGGCCTTTGCCCCATCAGTGGGCCATAGAAGACTAGAATTGATTTATGCGCTTCTAGTTTGAACATCTTTCAAAATGATTTCGTATTGGTTTCTTTTTTTATTTTAGAGTCGCGAGCAGTTACTCCTTTTAGAGATACAACGCCTCAATCTGCGCAGCTATTAAGCTTCTCATCCATACCTACGTACTTACAGCACAGTACAGGGGCGTCAAGCCAGGCACGAATCAATCGTACTTCGGAGGAGTATGCGCGCACTCGCGGGTCGTTCGGAGGTCGGGGGTCGCGACCTGTGACCTTATTGGGCGACCTTTGACACGCCTCCCGCCCTCTACCTCTCTGAAAACACTGAAAGAGGATGGCATGAGGACAATTTCAGTAAATTATGTGTGTGTTTAAGATAAGAGGTAAATGGGTTACTTAATTTTGTTCTTTCTTTGTTTTGTACTTCAAAAGGATAAAACTGAACGCTTCTGTCTGTCTTTCTATCTGTCTATCTGTCTGTCAAAACCCTTTATCTCGGGAACGCGCGGAGGTATCAAGGTGAAATTAAATCCATATACATAAGTCTGTCAACCCTCGGAGCTGTGAAAAAACAACTGTCTAAGTCTGCGCAGTCCAAAGATATGGCCGTTTATATTGCAAAGGTGTACGGAACATTCGGTGTGCGAGTTCGATTCGCACTTGACTGTTTCGAAAACAAAAGACAATATAACTCGCAGGCCTGCTTGGCTGGAGGTCTTAAATTTTTAAGGCATCCACAAGATTCGCCCGGTTACGACAACCTCCTTGGTTGAACTGAGAGTTGCCATTAATAAAAAAAAGCTGGAAATTTCTTTTGAAATAAGCTGTGTCTTTTGTACTCTATGTTTTTTTTAATGATTTCTTCTTATGTTGTGCAGATGAATTATTAAATAAAACTTAAGTCCTTTGTTAGATTAAATCTCATTTCAAATCAATTTTGAAAGTCTTTTATACGAGTAATTATAGGTATATTTCCTGAAACTAACTGAAATCACTAAAGAAGGACGGTACGAGGACAAATTTCAGTATATTGTGAATATGTGTAGGATCGAAGGTTCACTTATTAAAGTAAAGCTTTAATGTCTCTAGCAGAATACCTACTTGATATCTAGCTTTTGCCCGCAGCTTCGCTCGCATTAAATTCCGGGTAACACAGTTCCCCTTTCCTGATTTAAGTTTATACTAAGTTTTCCCTTTAAGTCTCTCTTTCTTCCTCATATCTTACTGTAAAAATTGCCTATGCCTCCAGGGTCTCATCTATCTCTGTACCAAAATTCATCAAAAGTCGGTTTAGCCAATTAGGCGTGAAGACGTAACAAACAATCAAACTCACTTTCGCTTTCATAATGTTAGTAAAGAGTAAGGATTATAAATGCGAATGTTTGTTACTCTTTCACGCCAAAACGACTGAACGGATCTTGATGAAATTTGACACAGAGCTAGATTATAGTCTGGAATAACACAAAGGATACTTTCTTTTCGATATCACGCGGGCGAAGCCGCAGGCGCCAGCTAGTAGCTGATTAAATCTAATTATAAAAGCCACATAAAAGTTTAAATATAAGTTTTAATATTATTTAAAACTTTAAGTTCACGTTTCACTATACGGTTACATGTACAGTATCTAATTGTTGATATTGTAACAAGGATAACCAGTTTTGTTGCAGTTTTCCTGTAGAACTTGCCTGAATTAAATTTGTTATTGGTTACCGTGTTTTGTAGGCAGGTTTGTAAGGTGTTTTGTCTGGTTAAGCAAACGACAACCTCATAGGTTGAACAGGGAGACGGTATTTATAAAAAAATCGGCCAAGAGCCAGTCACACTAGCGCATCGAGGGTTCCGGACAAACTTGCGACATAAACAGCCACATATTTTACTCTGCGAAGACACAGATTTGAGTATAATATGGTTTTAATTTCAACTCGATATCTGCACGCGTTCTTAAGTTCTTGACAGACATACGGATAACAAAGTGATTCAAAAAGGATTCCGCTTTTTCCTTTTTAGATACTAGGAGGAACCCTAAAAATGAAGGTTTATTTAAAAAAAGAAACGTGGGCAACGTTTCTTTTTTTAAATTATTAAGAATTTCTCTTGAATCGTGGGTGCGTTTATAAACATTTAACTCACATACACAAACAGCCAGACCCGAAACAACTTTTTGTAGGTAAATATTTGTTCCGTACGAGAATCGAACCCGCGACACGCAGCGCAACAGTCAATCGCTCAGCCATTGCGCCAACCGTGCCGTCTATAGAGGAGACAATGAATAATCAACAACGCAGTGAGTGATTTCGCTACCACTAATTACCAAGTGGGTGTTATCTTTATTTTCGGATTACCATAGATTAAAAAAAAGAGATTTTGGATGTCTAAACGTCTGAGTTTTCTTTCAAACATAAAATAATTGAACATAAATAGTTTAATTAAATATAAATACAAATCTGGTAAAAATGTCGCTTTAACGATAGCCTATAATAAAACTGATGTTTTTTAAACAAAACCATAAAATTAATATAAATATATAATACTAGCGGCCCGTCCCGGCTTCGCACGGGGGACTTAAGATTTTTTACATAGTTTTACGTTTTATTTAAATTTATTCTCAGTTTTTTTTTTATTTAGAAAGTATTTACCTTTTGAAAACATTTTTCCGGACTTCATTTACTTATTTCATTTATTTAATTAATTATTTTCTTCTTAAATAGGAACCTACCTATTTTGTTGTTGTTTGTTTTGGTTGAGGTAAAAGTTTGTTTTTAAATTTCTTTATTGTTTTAAGGTTTTTTTTTGTTGTTTTAAGGTTTTTTTTGTTAAAGTTTTTTGTTTTTTTTAAGGTTTTTTTTGTTGTTTTAAGGTTTTTTTTGTTAAAGATTTTTGTTTTTTTTTTTGTTAAAGTTCTTTGTTTTATGTGTTTGATCAAATTATCGTAATATTTACATTTTACTTTAAGGCTTCACTGTAAACTATGTTTGCAGTGGTATTTGTAGGTGCTAACAAAACATATTGATTTTTAGGAGATCCTACTCGAGAAAGGGCTACATATAACTGCCCATGAGAAAAGCACTCTTTTCTTAGGTCGACGCCAACAATCGAAAAAGTTTGCCCCTGTGATTTATTTATCGTAAGGGCAAACGCTGTCTTCACAGGAAACTGTAACCTTTTAAAGGATATAGGTAAATCCGTCGGAATCATCGGGATTCGCGGTATGTGAGCGAGCTGTCCGGCCGCGGGCCCAGTGATGATTGTTGCTACAATCACATTGTCTCGTAATTCCCTTATCAAAAGTAATTTCGTTCTGTGAGATTTTCAATGTCGGGATAGATTGTGTCTATAAGAACATCTAGACTGTTAACAGTTTGAGCCAATTCATTGTCCAACGATACTTGGGAGCTATTTGCAACTGGCGATGGTAGTTTTCCATCTCCAAGTTGAAGTATTTTTTGTGAGAAATTTCCATTGTTGTCGTTACTTAAATGTGCTCTCATATTTGTGCGCAAATTTAGAGTTTTAATTGATTGCCACAAAGGTGATGATTTGAGGCACGCTTTAATAACGTCGGCGCGTGTACCTTTAGTTATAACCGGTAGTGTTTGGCGAAAGTCTCCAGCCAAAAAAGGTTACGCCTCCCATCACATTGCCTGAGTTCCTGAGGTCTTTTAATGTGCGGTTCACAGCTTCCACGTGAGCTCTATGGCTCATGGTACACTCATCCCAAATAATCAGTGAAGTGTCCTGTAAGAGCTTCCCAAGTGGACCATTTTTGCGGATTGAGCATACCGATTGTTGTTCTAATGACACAAACAACGGTAATTTAAAGGTCGAGTGAGCAGTCTTCCCACCATATAATAGAGTTGCAGCAATGCCAGAAGACGCGACCGCCAGTGCTTTTCTTCCAGATTGTCGTACTTTGGCTAATATTAAATTGGCAAGAAATGTTTTACGTGTTCCGCCAGGCGCGTCCAAAAAAAATAGTCTACCTTTGTTGTTGATCACACTTTCAATTATAGCATCGAACGCAATTTTTTGATCTGCCACCAACTTGGGTACATGTGAGTTGACATATACTAATAACTCGTTAACATCGTATGTAGCCGGGCCTTTTTTATGTATTTTTGAAATAGCAGGTAAGTACTTACCTAATAGGTATCTTTTGGATGAATTAATAGTCATAAGGTAACCGATTGAACAATTCAAAAGTTATCTAGAGCAAACTTTTATAAGGATTGAACCATTCATTAAAACGATTGTTATGGGTAAACTATAAAAGGTAGACATATGCTCTCGCAGACTTTTTTAAAAAGAATGTTAAGATGAACAATTCATCCATAGAGCATTTTTGTATAACTTTAACTATATGCCCAGCGCACGCCACGGAAGGCCTCAGAAACGACACTTTTCCTCCGTTTTTAAAACATTTTTGGTTACTGCTCCACAACTATAGGACCTAGCGTGATATTATATAGCCTATGTTACTTCTGAATAATGCAGCTTTCTAATGGTGAAAAAATTATTGGAATCGGTCCAGTAGTTTTTGAGTTTATTCATTACAAACATACAAAAATACAAATCTTTCCTCTTTATAATATTAGTATAGATAATTATTAATATTTTTTTGTAATAAATTCAATGAAAGACAACCTTATTAATGATTGAAAAAAAAAGGTTTAAAAGTTTCTAGAAGAAAAATTTTATATGTCAGAGAGTAGAGTAAGTCATAAAAATATATTGTCACCTTTTTTGAATTTTGAACACACCTTTGGTTCTCCAAAGGTGTGTTCAAAATTTCAGCTCTGTTTGGGGAACTGCTCTGAAATTCAGTTACAAGATTTGACTAATACATACAAAGTAACTAAAAAAGCATTTAAATAAAAGCTTATATTCAAATCGCAATCGCACTATCTCCATTACAGACAAAACCTAGCAGCAACCTAGTTTAACGAAACGCCAGTTCCAATATTCCAATGACGGTTAACCATCCGTTACGTGACCAACAGTTGGTGACATCTGACCTCAAGCACTGATTGTCATGCACCTGTTATTAACGGAAGGTACTTTCGTATCATTTTACACAATGACCTTTATTGCCGTAGAAATAAGGTTTACGTAACAGAGATAAATTTACTATGAAAGAATTGTGTTTGATGACTTGATGCTTTTTTGTCAAATGACGTTTTGAAGGTTCACTGTCACGTTGCGCGTGTCAAATGTCAGTTTCATTTGTCACGCAGCGTGATAAGGTTTGTTTTGTCTGTAGTTGTTTTTATAAAGCTTAGTATGGAAAAGCTTAAGACTTTTAAGTGGCAACTTAACACTAAGTAAAAAAAAGCCAGGCAAGTGTGAGTCAGTCCGCACACCGAGGTTTCCGTACAAACTTGCGACATAAACATCTATATATTTTGACTGCGTAGACTTAGTGGGTTAGTTTTTTCACAGTACAAAGGAATTACATATTTGAGTATATGATTTTAATTTCAATTCGATACCTACACCCGTTCCCGATGTGAGTACTTATATGGTTTTAATTTCAATCCAAATCGATATCTACATGCGTTCCCGAGATAAAGGGTCTTGACAGACAGACAGACGGACAACAAATTGATCCAATAAGGTTTCCGTTTTTTTTCCTTTTGAGGTACGGAACCCCTTTAAAACAAAACACCTCGTATTTTATGAAGCCTTCTCGTTGATGTAGTGATTGCTAGTGCAACAGCTAGGAAGAAAGTATTGGGTTCTTTTCCAAGGTCGGCTAAAGTGTTTCTGGAAAGATCTCAGTAGCATCACAGATGTCTTAGAGGCAACCCGGTTGTTGCCAATAGGCTCACTTTTTGAAACAAAACATAACTAGCGAAATGTCAAGTTAAAACTAAAACAAAAATTTCAATGAAATCATTTATACAATACTATAAGAGGTAACGTGTTTTTTTTAGTTTGTTGATCTTCAGAATTACTGCTCCGATTCCGAAGATACTAAAAACTTTCGAGTATGTTAATTTCCTTAATAATTGAAGCGAAACCACGAACAAAAGCTTATTAAAAACCACATGGCAGGAGACAGACTTAATTGTAAATGTAGCGGAGACCTCCAAAATACCCTACACCTACACACACATTTAACCTTAATAACTCTCAAACCGTGAAACCTCCTGCAGCGTACATAATATCGCTAACACATTAAACTTACACACACCCAATAAACAAAACACTCACATAATAAACAACCTTGTTTTACAAATCACCAAAGCATTTAATTTACAAAAACATGTATTTAAAATAAATAGGCTCACCTCTAGTGATTTGTATCGCAGCTCTAGTATTAAAAAAAAAGTTGGTCACGTCATAATGTGTGGGCTGCAGGTGTCAGTTTGCGTGATTGAACAGACTACCCGCCGTGACAGAATCTTTACTAATATTATAAAAGCGAAAGTGAGTTTGTTTGTTACGTCTTTACGTCTGAAAAAGCCAAATCGATTTTGATGAATTTTGATACAGGGATAGTTGGGACCTTGGCGACGGACATAGGCTAAAAAAAGTGACAAAGGTTGAGAGAGAGGGAAGAAATGGGGAGAGCAAGATATTTTTTTTTTCTATCATCACACGGCTTAAAGTTAGCGTTTGCCACAAGTAACTATGCCACGCGGACGAAGGCGCGGGCGGAAGTTAGTACTTATATAAATATATCCTTTATATTTTAAAGATGCTTTTTGGTGTTGTATTTAGCAAATAGTGTAGGAAGAGCAGATGCGTTTAGCAACAAAATGAAACTAAAGTAATAATAATGGTCTAATAATAAAGACATTTGCTAAATATCTTGACTTGGCACACGAGGTTGTCGATATGTGGAATGTGAGCTCGGCTGTCATTGTGCCGATAGTAGTTACGGCCAATGGCCTGATGGCCAAGAGCATCGACGACCATCTCTCGAAGCTCTCCTTAGGCGGTTGGATTAAGGGCCTGATTCAGAAGGCAGTACTCCTCGATACGGCCCGCATTGTGAGGAGGTTCCTGTCTCTGGAGCCCTAACCACCGGTAGTTTGCACCCTGCTCCCGATACCGGCGGAGACCTATTTTTATATTTTTAAATGTTTTTTCTATTATTTATTTAAAGAAATATTTGTATAACGGGCTGGTGTCCGCAACTCCACGTCTGAGGCGCGTATTTTGCGTATGAAATATTTCAAAATATATCTGTAAGTAAATTGAATGAATAAAGGAAGAGATTTGCCAAACACTTTATTAGGATACACTGTCATCTCACATCAATTACTAGATAATTACATAAAAACATAAAGTTCCCATAAATTATTTTAAATCACAACTGCTCTACGGAAGTCAATATTAAACAGCCCCTTCCTCACACCTGTTCTAGGGTTGCCACAGCGAGAACGTTATGCGGAATCACGGCAACTCCCACGCTAATGTGTAATGTAATTCATGTTTTCGAACTACGAATTACAAAAGACGGCTGTATAGTCGTGTTGTCGACATGGTTGGCCCAGTGGCTGAGCGATCGACGGACGCACGGAACAAATATTTGTATGGCCTACAGATAGTTGTTTCGGGTGTGGCTGTAACCATATAGTCATTTGTTTATGACCCCTCAAGTCAAGACGTAACAAACAAACAAAACTCATTTTCGCTTTTATAATATTAAAAAGGATTCAGCAGGTCCTTTTTCGCGTCAATATACCTACCTACTAGCTTACCGTCCGGGCGTCCGCCCGTCTATTGACGACAGGCCGTGTCAACGGCGCGTTTGTGTTTCAAGCGCGATTCAAAGAGATGTCAGCAAAGCAGAGGGGCTTGCCAGAGCCTCCGCCTGCCGGGGTTGCGGATTGTTCGAAAGAGAAACTGCGGCCCCGGAACGCAAAGGGCAATAGAAGGAACATGGTTGGGTTTCAGTCAGTAAAAGTCTGACACTCCCACCCGCTCCGCCCAGAGCGGGGGAAGTTATTTGATGATTTCGCACCCCAAAAAAAAAGACCTACCTACTGACAACTCGATGGCGCGTTGGATGATCGTATGACGTATTTACATATTTAACGTTTAGTTTATAAGATTTTTTTAAAATTCGTTTTATATACTTAACTACCTGTAATAATTTTAAGAACGTGTTTATAAGATAGGATGATCGTGATTGTGCTTGTTGCAAACAACTTAAATACATGCAGTCCCCGCCGTATTTCCGTACAAAATTAGAACAGCTACCCTACCATGATGTCTTAAAGAAGAACTTATTCCACTGAGGAAAAGAGACAGAGCTATACAGGGTGTCTAGCACCAACTCTTTCTCACACAGGAATAAGAACTGCTATAAGATGTCATGGTAACCCTACAGCTGTGGGAAAATCGTACAATATCGATTGATCACATTATACTCGATATTCTGTCCCACTGTAGGAATTAAAATCTGTTTAAAAAACCGGCCAAGAGCGAGTCAGACTCGCGCACTGAGGGTTCCGTATAAACTTGACACAGCCATATCTTTTGATTGCGTTAACTTACACAGTTAATTTTTTACAGCAAACTCAAACTGAAAGCATTAGACCATTACAGGCACTTTCAATGTCTACCACCAGGGCATCGTCAAGTAAATAATAGTACATAGTACTCACAGATAAATAGTACACACACAGTTCAGTTATACAAAACTAGGAAATTGAGTCTGTACAATGCAAACATTGTCTTACAATCTTCTGTAGTTTCCATTATAATTACGGATGCTAATCAATGAGTTTACCCCTATGGTTATGGAGCAGACCCGCGTTGAGCCAAGCATTTTTAACATCAATATAGTCCCCCAACTTATAATATGCTTGCCTACTTAGTGTGCGTTTAATACAAGATTTAAATTTCGTCTCAGTCTGTTGAAGAATGCACAAAGCAAAGCAATTCAACGTTCTCGTAAAAAAATCAATACTTACTCGATGCGATTCTGTTAATTCTATATTACGCATTGTACACTTTCCCTTAATTTTACTACCGGACATCTCACCTCTTCATCCTAATTTCACTCTCGGCTAATGAAGAGCTCCAATCAGCGCCGAGCTAATTGCCGACAAGTGCACATTCCCACGTAACAGAGGTATCGCGTGCACTGCCCACCTGTGCAGGCGCATACGACGGACGCCACTCTCACGCGCACTTACAGTTTCACACGGTCACAAACAGAAACAAAATATAGAGCAGAAGGACCACTGGATACGTAAGGATGAAATTTGGAAAATTATTTAACATTTATGTAGTGGTATTAAAATTGGATTGTACAGCGGGCAGGTACGCAGTACAAAGGGACAATTTTTTGCAACGGTGAAGAATTAATCATTTTGGATGACTTTCCTTCTCATACCCGAAAGACATGGTCAATAACGACGATCTTTACGATCTCACGAAGATTGTCTGGGTCACCGAAGTACTCTGTTCAAGTAATCAATTTACTAAAAGAACCTCTTAGTAAATCTTATTTGGGGCCGCTGCAACATCCCTGCTTCTTTCATATTCTATTATTCGTTATTTCAGCGTTTACCTCATCTCTAGCCATTTCATTTTACAAACAGTCCATCCATCGTCTTTTCGGTCTTCCTCTTTTACCCTTATACCAACTAAACATACATACTCAAAATTTTCCTAACTACTAGCTCTTGCTCTTTGGTATACTTAAATTCCTGTCTTGTATTCCTGTAATTTTATTATTTGACCAATTCAAGCAGTGGGAGAGGGAGTGTCAAACTTCTATTAAGCAAAACTTTCTATGTTCCTACTTTTGGCCTTTGTATTCTAGGAACAACTCCAGAATGATCATGCCTTATGTCGTTATAAAAGTGTTATTAGGTTTTTCTATGAGTGTTTGTTCAGTAGTAGCCACAGAGTCTGGATATAAATCCAGACTGACCCGGCAATAGGCTTGCACCCGATTACGTAGTACTTTACTTTTTGCAGAGGCGTACCTGATAATACAATATAACGTACGCTTCTAGAACCCTTATCTTTATAATCACTGATAAGATTGAAACTAGGTAATTATCTCCTGCAATAAAATGAAACGGCAGAGCATTTTGTTCACAGACTATATTCTCAACAGAATCATCGAGTTTTGTTCAAAGTGAGTTTTCTGTATTTCCCTGTCATTTAACATGAACACCGTCACCGGATAGACTCCTGTATGTTATAATTGGGTGATTAGTGTAAATGACCGCTTCCGTGTGCCGCGATGTGATTTGACTTTTGATTTCGTTGAGGGGAGGGTAGTTCGGTGTTTAGATTGGTGTTACTGATTTTGTAGATAATGGTAAGTGATTTTTTGACGTATTACTTTCAATTTCTGCAAATTCAGTTGATTTGTTTTTGTTTTTATTTAGAAAAAACTTTGTTTCATGGATAATTTTAAAATGATTACATATGTTCGAATTGATACATGTACAGTCAATAAAATAGATAACTGAACAGGCTCATCACATACGTTTGTTCTTAAAAATGAGAAAATAAAATAAATTAACTTTGAGCTAAGACGTCCATCGGTTTCTAAAAGCTTTATTTGACGAGTCTTGTTACTTTTCTCTTTTGTTGAATGTACGTACTGAAAACCAATCGCACTTCTCAGAATTGGTATACTTAACTCTTTTGAGTATTTGATCTTTGTTTAAAATCCTTTTATCGGGACCGGATAATGTGTGTTTTAAAATAGGCGGACAATAAAACAAAATACATCAAAATCCAGAGAGACATCTTTTATTCCTCATTAATATTATTTTTTTATACAACTTCATACATTCTCATACACACACCGACATTATTTTACAACAGTTCACTGTACATTATTATTGCGAATAAATACATTGCTTCACTTTTACTAAATGTTTATATTTTTCTTTGTTTTGTTGTAAATTAAAACAATTGCTCGATGTGTAAACAATTGATTGTAATGTAATATTTTTTTACTTTAATTATTAAAAAAAAACGTCATGAAATATTTCATTAGAAAGACTTATATTATGGTTGCAAATTCACACAAAAGCCTAAAGTTTTGTCCACGCGCGAAAGGTTTTCTTAATTAATATTACATTACAATCAACAGTTCTACTTTTCAAACTTATAAAATTACCATGACAAATCCAAAATAATTTGTAATTATTATAAAACTCAAAAATATCTAAAATGACTACGGTCATACGAAAAAAAATAGATATATTTTAATAAAAAAGAATCGTTGCGCTAAAAATATTAAAATTATAAATAAAACATTTCTGTATAGTTACTATTCTTATATAATTTGTATTTCTCACTATTGTTTATACATACATATAGACACACATAAGTAAGAAAACAAAAACAATTTTACTCAAACATGTTTTACAATTTTTCTATTAAGAATAAAACAATTTGTTAAAGTTGTTTTTTTAAAGGAACGATACATACCTATAAATGCTTTACGGAATCAGTAAATAATAAAATACGTATAATTACGTAAATATTTGAGTTATTACAGCACCAGTCAAAAATAAAAAAGAAAGAACTTCGTCCAATCGTATTTGTACATCTGTCTATTTATGATTTTAAACTGGGAATGTTTTCCGACGTAATCTCGTTGAAAATAACCACACCATAGACTAAACAAAAAAGTTTTGTAAAAGGAGTTTCGTTAGATCATCTTGTGACATGAATACGTAAAATCTTGAACACTTCATTGTTTCTTCTGATATGCCCCCGGTTCCCATTCTCAGTTTAAAAACATTGAGGATGCTTTCTACTTAGCCGTATAAAAAGATTTCTCAATCTTCGAAAAACTTTATCTATCTCTATAAATACAACTACACACCAACATTGCACGACCGATGTACATTTTATTGCATTATCAATCCAAAATTGCTTTTTATACAACTCCTACGCGAGAAGAACCAGAAAAAAATATATAAAATAAAAAGAAATCCATCCATCATCGTAGAAAACTCTTAACTATCAATTTACAATAATAAAAACATTTTTTTATTTACAATATTAAATAGTAAACTATTTTTACAGAGGAACAAAAAAACTTGAACTAATACACTACGGATCCCACTGAACAACGTTACTTCATATCTGGTATACTACACTCTTGTCGTATGTTCAACAAATTGTCTATCATCAGGGATTTTTGCGCGTTTTTCTGAGTCTCCGAAGTTGTTTCGAACTCTTCGTTCGACTTCGGAGCGTAGAAAGCTGATATGGGATCGAAGGTAGGATCGGCTCTCTCACTTTCCCTGCTGGTTCTTGACCCAAAGTACTCTTCGCTCGCTTCTGTTTCGTGGAATTCACTCGAGGAGGTCACGGCATCCTCAGGCTGGGCTTCGCGCTGGTACCTTTGGAAAGGGTCGAACCGCTGGCTTGGCAGGTACGGCGAGAAGCCGTAAGGCGTGGATCATGCCGCTGCCAGCTGCCTCCACATCGTATGTCACATGGTCGCCATATAAGGCCATGAGAACGAGCTCCCGGAGAGGAGCATGTCCCTGATGAGGGTCTCTATAGGGGTCTTGCCGACGAGTCGCACGAAGAACAGCTGTTCTATGACTTGTGAGCTGACTGTTCGTAGGGAGGGCAGCCGGAGCAGCAGCTTGCCGAACCTGGTGGGCTGGTTGGGGTACTGACTTCGGCAGTACTCTTCGAGGGCGCACTGGGACTTCTCCTGTAGGCTTTCTATGTGTGGCACGTCTGATAGGCCGCACGCGTCTGGAACGAAGAATGGAATAGGTTAGATTGTTGCACTGATTTCATTGCTTAAAGTGGATTGAAATAGACTTGGGAGAGCTTTAATGTGTCTGTTATTGAGTATGGAAGGAAAACTATTCCTTGTAATAATCCAAGTAATTTATTTATTACAAAGAAAGATGTCGGTTTAATGATCTCAATGTTTTTATTGTCCGCCTATTCCGCAAGTTTCCCTTTTTCCTGTCTGTTATACCTTTGTTTCCTCCAAATTGTCATCATAATCTCTTATTATTGTTTTTAATGCGTCATAAATCTGTTTTATTCCCCTCTAACGCTGGAAATACCTGTGCTTATACTAATGTTGCCATTAAAAAAAGGTTTAATGTAATAGAAAAACGTTTGCTACATTTAACTTGGTTATTTTCGCTTGATATTACGTTTTGTCAATAAAATAAAGGCGAAGCTTAAACGTCGTCGTTGGCACATTGATGAAAAATATTTTGTTCATTATGATTTTGTGGTAGTGTCGATTAACCATGTTTAACATTTTAAACGGGATATTTATATTAACGAAATATTTAAGTTTATGTTTAGTTTATCCGAGATCATGGCGTATGCAAATTGCCGAAATATCGGAATCTCAAAGTAAATAGTAAACCTGAAAAATATACCGTTTTAAATGTTACAGATAAGGTGATAATGTCAGTTAAAAAAATAAACAAACTTATATCGATCAACAATGCAATATTTTGATATTACTTAAGTATGTTTTCTTACTAACTTAATACTTAAACAACTTAATACTTGTAGATTTTCATAATAACCTAAATTCCAGATACATTCATTATCATTTTATGTGTTGTAACAGCTTCTTAAGAATCCTAATTAACTGCTAGTCGGAGTTTTAAGTCTTTTATTAAAGGCTGGTTTTGTCGTGTTATTGCAAATCCTTTTGTATTCTAACTATTAGCACCTATGTGTTAAATTGTTGCGCCAAAGCATTAAAGGTACTCGTATTATGTTATTTTATTTCTTAACGAAGAGTTTAATAGTCTTTATAGGAACTTATAATGGTCGGTGTTAATGGTCGCAAACATCGCATAATGTTATAATGTAGATGGAAAATTTTGTTTTATTATTTTTGTATTCAAAATACGTTTCCCACGCTAGGAATTTCTCATGTATCGTAGGTGCGTTTACAAACATTCAATCTCACATACACAAACAGCCAGACCCGACGCAATTATCTGTAGGAATCGAATCAGCGACACGCAGAGCAGCAGTCGATCGCTCAACCACTGCGCCAACCGTGACGTATACTTATAAGGGTTTACTATTTCCAAACATCTTTAAAAGGGATTTACTAATTAAACTAAGTTTTAAGCACTTGAAATCCGAAACATTTACTTAAAAGTTCAAACCTTATTGGGAACTATATTTTGGAGCCGTTTGGGGTTGAAACTCTGGGACCGTGGGGTCCTTGTGCTCACAGCCTTTTTAAGGTAATTTCAAAACGTTTGGTTGACACTTCCCGTGACCCAAGGGCTGGCTTTTACTTTGGCCAGAGGCTTAGCGTTGCCATGCAACGTGGCAACGCGGCCAGTCTCTTGGGGACATTGCCAACTGACAGCGTTGAGGATGAATTTTTTGACGCTATTTTTTTATTTATTTATAAGTTTAGTTTAATAATTAAAGTTCAAAAGTAATTTAATCAAGAGTTAATTACACAGTTTAACGCGATTGGTCTATCTATCATTTGTTCAACTCGCGATTATTTTGACGCATGTTTATACTTGTTTATTACTTAAGATGAAGCAGAGAATACCGTGATTTATTCCGCTATTTAACAACGAGGTGAAGACGTTGGGTCATCGCACCAAGATTTGTGTTTTTCGTAGAGAGTGTTTGTGTGTTGAGTCATTGTTAAAGTTAAGTCTAAGTTACTATGTGATTGAACTTACCTACTACTGGATAGATTTGTGAAAGAACTAGCTTTTGCCCGCGGCTTCGCTCGCGTTGAATTCGGTATAACCTTTTTGCCCTTGCGCCTTATTGATTTGTAATAGCAACGCTAAGTCTTAAACATATCCCACTTTTTTTTAAAATAAAATATCCGTCTCCTGGTTCCCAACTATCTCTGTACCAAAATTCATCAAAATCGGTTTAGCCATTAAGGCGTGAAGAGGTAACAAGCAAACTCACTTTCGCCATTATAATTTTAGTAAGGAAAGAATGAAATATAAAATGAATAGGTTCGTTATGAATTAGCTATCCATTTCATGATGTTTTTATGACATGACCGTGTCTATCGGGAAGTATAGTTGTGGAGGTCAGACAGGCAGTTGCTCTTTGTAAACTAGACCGGTTAGACTGGAAGCCAAACCAACACAGTTGGGAAAAATATTATACTGAAGATGATATCATGAATGAGATTTTTGACTTGTAGGAAATATTTGTTATAGATTCAATCAAAAGCATTTATTTTAAGCAGGCCAGTAACAGGCACTTTTGAACTGTCGAAAAAATGACAACAATGAAATGTAGCCACAGTCCCAGTCACATGGCATAATAACTGTGAAAGTACTGTAGTTGCCCATTTCAAAACATAGATCTCTATGGAGAAGAATTGACAAGAAACTCTATGGACACTCTTTTATCTCAGAATATTGTTACAAAATCCTGGTAAAATCATGGATGTGAAGATGGTAAACTATGTGAGAACGATGTAGCAAGAAGCGCACGTTAAAAGTGTTCACAATAAAAACAAAAATAATTAATTAATTCAAACAAGCCGTAGCAACTGAGAGACAACCAGTCACAACTTACACCAATTTAAAGTTGGTTATACACTCACAGGCACAATTAACCGCCCACCTTTATCTTTCGTCACCCTGTTTGTTTACGTTAACTATGACTTATGCACTGTTTTATTTCTTGTCAAGTGGATACTTCAGCAATAAACTAAACACTTATACCCTTATTTTGTTGCATAGAATTGTGTCACCGAAGCGTTTATGTGATTTAGTCGTTGTTCGACATTGTCGCCGTTGCGTTACCGAATAAACATTTCCTGTTCCTTTTTGCCATAGTGTATCAATATTGTTTAATTTGAGTTTGTAGTGTTTGTTTATTGTTTGCAACTCTAAAAAATGCCACTGGATGCGACTGGTGCAGCTAGGGCAGTGGCTTTAGCCGATGTTGGGTACAGCCAACGTCGCATCGCTCGTACACTCGGTGTACCTCGAACCACGGCACGGGATGCCTTCAGACGATTTCGGGAGACTGCTTCATACACCCGGAGACCAGGCCAAGGCAGACATCGATGCACTTCAGCCCGAGATGACCGCTTTGTTGTCAACAACGTCTTGAGAAATCGCTTTTGCACTGCTACTGAAGCTCGTACGCGGCTTTTTGAGGTGAGAAATGTCAGTTTGAGTGAACGAATCATAAGAAGAAGAGTGGCAGAAAGAAATCTGAGAGCTTTTCGTCCAGCTCGTGTGCCACAACTGCTCCCACAGCACCGTAGAGCTACACTTGGATTTGCGCGAGAATATGCTCACTGGACTATAGAGGAATGGAAGGACGTACTGTTTTCAGACGAGAGTAGAATAGCCTTAAGAGGTCCAGATGGACGTCAGCGTGTCTACAGGCGCCAAAACGAAAGGTTTGCTCCATGCGCATAACCACAACAGTGGGTTACCAGGGAGGGTCCATTATGGTTTGGGGAGGTATCTCTTACGAGGCTCGTACCGATCTCGTTATGTTCGATAGAGGCAGTGTGAACGCTCAAAGATACGTGGAGGAAGTTCTACAAGATCATGTCATGCTTTTCGCGCCATTTATTGGAGATTATTTCAAATTAATGCATGACAATGCACGTTGCCATACCACAAAATTGGTTACTGAGTACCTTAATGAGGTCGGGATTAAAGTTTTACTATGGCCGGCACGCAGTCCCGATCTTAACCCAATTGAGCACATTTGGGACAACCTCATAAGACGAATCCGAGCAAGAGTACCTGCCCCTACGACCCTAGAAGAGCTCAAGACGGTGGCGGTAGAGGAGTGGCACAATATCCCCCAGTCGGATATCCAGGATATCTTGGATGGATTGCCAAACCGGCTCCAAGAAGTCATCAGAGCCCGATGCGGCAACACTCATTATTATTAATTAAATTTAAAAAAAATTAGACCCCTTTTATCAACATTTTAAATGAAAATTTTTTGACGAAGTTTTTCACAAAATTGATTTTTCAGAGAATCATTTAATAAACAAGTTTTTATTAAGTCTTTTATGCCTTTTTTTTTTACCTCGAGGGTTGCTTTCAAATACCCTGTCATCAAAAATAGTCTAAATAAGTCAATTTCTGCAAATTCAAAGAAAAACAAGGTGGGCGGTTAATTGTGCCTGTGAGTGTAGTAATAGTGATTTTCCAAAACACTGTGAACTTTATTCTTCTACCAAGACTATTCTGCACACCTTTTGTTTGACGGGCCTGTTGGTCTAGTGGTTACTGGCCCTGACTGCTGAGCCGGAGGTCGTGGGTTCGATTCCCACCCAGGACAAACTTTGTGTGATGAGCATGATTGTTTGTTCTGTGTCTGGGTGTGATTTATCTATAATATGTATGTATTTATAAATTATATAAGTATGAATATCAGTTGTCTGGTTACCATAACACAAGCTCTGCTTAGCTTGGGATCAGATAGCCGTGTGTGAGTTGCCCCAAGATATTTATTTATTTTCTCATGACAATGATTTATAGTTATAATCTCCAAACCCTTTGCCAAAAATAACCGTTCCACGTTCAAATCTTAAAGAAAGCTTCGGAAGTAACCGAAAACAAAGACAAGATTAATCCTTACTACCCTCAAATAAAAACGAATAAGCATAATAACCCGTGAATGGTTGCAGGACTACCCTACGTCCCTTGTACAAAAAAGTAGGGTTACCATTTCGGGATCTGAAAAGTCCTGACAGAATGAGGGACATTTGCAAAACAGCAGGACATTTTGACTTTTAATGTTGATAATTTTAGTAAGGACACTTGCTGAAAATCTCCCACCTGGATACGAGTTGTTTTGGAAGACGTGGTTTTAAATAGATTCCGGACACAGATCAATAGAAATTTGTTCAGAAGGGCTACTATGACATCTTATAGCAATTTTTATTCCACTGAGTGAAAGAGATGGTGCTAGACACCCTGTATAGCTCTGTCTCTTTCCCTCAGTGGAATAAGAATTGCTTTAAGAGGTCATAGTAGGGCTACAGATAGGGATTTATAGATGACTCTGCCCTGCAGTGTAAACGTAGTGTTTCACGACACGGTTGGCGCAGTGGGTGAGCGATCGACTGCTGCGCTACGTGTCGCGAGTTCGATCCCCGCACGTAACAAATATTTGTATGACCTACGGATAATTGTTCCGGGTCTGGCTGTTTGTGAATGTAAGTTTCTGTGTTTGTAACCGCACCTACGATACAGGAGAAATTTGTAGTGTGGGGCAACGTTTTTTTTAAAAGAAAATAAGTGTTACCCCACAAATGATAGGACACTTGATATCGTGTCCAGTTTATCGAGAAATTTGCATATCACAGGAGTTTAAAAGGTCGCCAAATTTTGAGCTAATTGAATTTAGATTGTCATTGACACGCTAAGGAGGGGAATTTTAGTCATCATCTCTCTATTTTGAGGTTAGTTTCCAGTTAAACGGATTGTAGCTAAATAGAATATTTGTATTTGACGTCATAGACTCAGTTTCGGAGTAACACTTTCGAGCTTTGACAGCACTACTTAATTTGTTTCCGTAAACAAGCTCAGCCAAAGTCCAAACAGCCAGACATGTCCAGACAAATACGGGAATATGGTAACCCTACTACTAGGTCATAATGCGATTAGGCCCCCAGCACATTGGCGCGGCACATTAATATTTTTTATTGTTATATACTAAGATATGGCTCGGTAAACAACAACGTCGTTATGAGCTCGACCAGATGTCTGCTTCAGTGGCTCGCGGTAAGTGTTATGAATGTCAGGGCTGATTAGTGGTGATCGCCATTTGTTTTTGGAAGTAGAAAGATGGCTAGTGATATGTACAGACGCCTGCACATCCAGCTACTACAATCTGTCAGATTTCTTTGATAGATTTTTGAATTTATTTCTAAAGTATAAGGTTCAAGGTTCATTGGGAAAAATTGACAGTTTCGGGTAGCTTGACCTGTAGGCGTCTGTACTCGGAAGATAGGTATAGAAAACAAATGAACGTCGCACCGCTTGGCAGGCTATGGGCACTGTTCTGGGTGAAAAATGAGAATGGAAACTTTGTCATTACGGTCAAGGCGGATTTAATGTTCGAGCCGCTAGGCGAGGGTGTTATAGAGCCGAGAACAGCAGTGACTTTTCACGTGAATCAAACGATGTTTTTCAATACACTTACGAAGAAATTAAATAACAGAACAAAAAGTGCTTTTGTTGTCAATCAACATGAAACTATGATTTTATTTGATTTTTCCTGTGCTTTGTCTTCTCAGACTCAAGGATACACAGACATCATTTCCCGATACTCTTGGCTCCAGAAAGGTTAACCTGACGATCTTATAGCAATTCTTATTCCTGTGTGAGAAAGAGATGGTGCTAGACACCCTGTATAGCTTTGTCTCTTTCTCTCAGTGGAATAAGTTCTGCTTTAAAACGTCATGGTACGGTAGCAGGGCCAACAATGTATGGGCGCAGAGCAATCAATGTCCTTTCACTGACTATACCTACAATATACAGCCAAATCGTCACCCAGCAACAAGGTTATAAAAACGCTAATCAACCTACGTACAAGTAATGAAACAAGTTGTATGTTCAACTAACATTAAAACTGACAACTAATCATCGCGGGTAATTATAAATTAACCTAGATGCGCGATGAGAATTCCTTAAGTGGGTAAGACAATTATCTGTTTGTTAATTCAGGTTTATACTGAAGATACAATATATATGTATATATATCTTTTTTTAAATAAAACTTTGACCCTAGGATTTCTCCTGTATCGTGGGTGCGTTTACATACATCTAAACTCATATACACAAACAGCCAGACCCGTAACAACTATCTGTGGGCCATACAAATATTTGTTCCGTGCGGGAATCGAACCTGCGACACGCAGCGCAGCAGTCGATCGCTCGGCCACTGCGCCAACCGTGTCGTCAAACTATGTATGTTGCTGTAGTGATCGCATGTGGTTCTTGGTTCCATTTCCAGGTTTGTGAAGTATTACTGAGTTCCCGAGAAGGGTTTAAACATCGGCCTCGGAGTTTGGACTTGTGCCCAGTCGATGGCAACCAGGCTCCTCCAATATTAAATGGAACGTACAATTTTTTTTCGGATGGAAAATAATTAAATAACTTCGCCCGCTTTGCGGGAATAGCTCCTTGCAGCAAAGCAGAGGGCGAAATATGCCCTTTACATTGCTGCATTCTTTTTGAGGCGCGCGTGGAACACGAACGCGCTGTCAAAACGGCCTGTCATCACTAGACGAACGGATGGTGAGCTATCCATTGCTCACCGTCCACAGACCCGCGTTTACGGTGACCGGGAGTCATCTCGTTACACCCGACACCCGGATCATCAGCCGCGGATAGAACTTATCTAACCGTAACTTGCGTAATATTATTATGAGCGTACTATTAGGCACATATATATCTGCCTAAGAGAGATGAGACGAGACAGAGAGACGCTGGCTGATAAGTAATGGGCAGACCTCATCAGGGAGATGATATTACGAATATAGCGGGTACGACCTAGTCGAGAATAGCGCAGACTAATGCACAAAAATAAGGAGGTGAATTCTCAGCAGTGGTTAAAACAAGACTGGCAATCATTACAAAGTTTTTTTTTTAATTTGGATAGGTTAGCCAGTGCATTTCTAGATCGAGGCTGCTCAATACAAGTAACAGTATCTTCATTATTCTCAATAGTATTAAGTATGGTCAAGTAATATTACTGCATATACGTTTATGTTGATGCTGGTAAGTCCAAGACAGTAAGTACACAGTTAAGATTAAACTGATGAGCTCACTACAAAACACAACAACCACTATATCATGCTATCAACCAAAATGACGTCACAGGAGGCCCGAAGCTCCAACAACCTACATTTTCATTCAATAAAAGGCAACTATTAATTCTAATTCGTGTGTCTACGCTTCACAGCGTCTTGGGACAAGATGACGCAATCCTGGGACCATAATTGTGGTCACTTGTCCTAATTGTTCCAGCGATGCCACTAAATGGTGACAGCTGCTTGATAATTGATACACTTTGCCTGCACGAAAGAAACTCTACCTTATCATTGAAACTTCAACGTTCAATTTCAGTTGGGATATCCTAAAGAAAAGAATATAAAAATCTGTGGAAACGATTTTGAAGTTTCAGCTGCAGTGTTAAAGTTGAAACTTGAATGGGATATGTTTTGCTTATTGAAGAATGTTATGTTGTGAAGAGTTTGTTTGTAAGCTGGACAATAAGTTATGTAATTTGCATTTCCGCACAAAACAACGGAGAAAGATGGCTTGATAAGGGAAATGAGTAGTTGTAAGACGGGGGAAGGAATTTATCATTTGTCTTGTTATCTGACTCTGTTTAGATTTAATGTAGTAGTATAATTCACACCGGTTTTATTTTGCTGATAATAAATAATATTCGATATTATTCGGCTAAAGAATCAAAATTCTCTGAAGCGTTTACGAAGAATTTGACGACATGGTTGGAGCAGTGACTGACCGATCGACTGCTGTGCTGCGTGTCGCGGATTCGATACCCGCATGGAACAAATATTTGTATGACCTGCAGATAGTAGTTTCGTGTCTTGCTGTTTGTGTATATGAGTTTTAATGTTTGTAAACGCACCCATGATACAGGAGAAATTCCTAGAGTGGGACAACGTTTTTGAAAGAAAAAAAAGAGAAATTCGACTTCATAAAAAAAGATGTAAGAAGGTTATCAGTTTTTTTTAATGTTTCTTACCTCAGAACATTTCCTTCCTTTCTACATTTCCTCCAAGTCCTGTTCTAACAATGATATAATAAAATAATATATATGATAAGAAAATCATATAAGTCCAATTTTTGCATCGAATGTAAAATAACGACATACTAATATCTCTTAGTAGCAATGGAAAATGAATACTCGATAAGAGTTTTGTAAAATACCACAACTAAAAAGGCTGAAAAAAATTAAAAAGAGCTATTTTGCAAAAAAAACCGACTCCCAAAATTGTCCGTCTTTTTAGCTTTTAACTAATAAGATATCACAACGAATCCAAAGTGAAGAATAAGCTATTAAAACCATACTATACCAGAAGTAGACCACCTTCATTTAACGAAGCATCTTCACTAACTAGGATAGTTAACCACGACGATTGAAAGCTACACGAACGAGGTCAAGAGTAGGCAAGCGAAGCAGGTGGCTGCTCAATGCTCAGTTCAACCAAGACTTAATAGCTCTAATAGAGCGATCTTCTGCCGACGTAATGCTAGCTTTGAAGCAATTGTTTGAGGTTTCTACAAGTGCGGGAGTAAGTCATATAGTAAACCAGTTGCAAAAAAATACAATTCTTCAATAGTATATTAGGTAAATGATGAATCTAAGTTTTAGTGAAGAGTGAAATTAAGCTTTTGAACTGGCATGACACTAAAAACGGATACAGAAAATACTTTATTAACGAACGTTTTTTTAACAAATATTTACAAAATCGATCACGGCCCTTGCATATCTCGTGAAGTCTTGATGTACTTTACATCAAGACTTCACGAGATATTCATTCAGTAGTATGGTGGGATTTTAAACAAGCTCTACTGTTTCTTTAAGAATAAGAATAGGTAAAAAAATCAGAATACTAATAATTTCCAGAAAATTTAATTACAGAGAAAGATTGAAACGGTTTGGTATAAAAACCAAGGACAGATCTCAAAGAATAATTAATAATGATACAAAGAAAATAATAATTGCAAAACGCGCTGAAATTCCAATTTCCTCAAAGAATCGAAGGGCAGGCAATCTCAACCCTGCGCTATCAAATCGAAAGGTGTACGACAATGATCCAAAAGACCAAAGATCAGGCAAAGACGGTGCAATAGCAATTAACCCTCTGCCCGCCGGACATCGTAACAATGTAATATATTTTAATTGAAACGACCCCGCCGTAGATGCAGTAAATATTGGTCGGAATGAACGAATGAACCTAATTGAATGGATGAAGGAGTGTCGTGTTAAATTTTAAAGTAGGTTCTGAATGAATGACGTCATTCGTTAGTTGTGTAATTGTTGATTGTGATGATGTTGCTGTGTTAAAGGAGATTGTTTTGGTCTGAGATGTAACAGATGTTTTTGGTGTGGCCTAAAAATTTCCACAGCTTTCTGAAGATAACAAAATGAATTAACAAGATCTGTGGTAACTGTTATCACTAAGACAGATTCACATCGTAGATGCCTGGTCTTTCTTCATAGAATAACAAATCCGATCCCTAAAATCAGAGTAAGAATTTTTTGAAATCTCTTCCCAAAATCAAACCATGACAAAATCCTTTTAAAACGAACCCAGTAGGTACAGACAGCGCACACTAATAAACCCTACATGCGCATGATTCGAAACCCGCTCTTAAACAGTATTGATGGTAGTGTCAACAGATTTGACCCAGTGAATCAATGTTCTATCATGACCAATGAATGCTTATAAACTTATAAGTTTGCTTCTTGGCGCCGATGAGTCGAAGGCTCGGTTTGAAGCACCTAATGATAGCCTGGGTGAAGCACTTTGTATAGATATTGATAACACAGAGAAAGAGATTGTGAGTGATTAATGTGATGATACAATAGTTATGGATGGAGAAGATATTAGTAATAGCAATATGAGGAAGGTAATGGTATTTTTTTGTGACAGAGAAAATAAAATTTCATGATTCATTAAACAGTTCTCTGAATAAGCACAAAATGATCACAAAAATTGTGGTTAAAGAAGTAAAGATCAATCTGAGGACAGTCGCTGTAATGATGATGATTTTAATGTGCATAATTGGACTCAAGAGGCAGTTATCACCAACTTAAGGTATGATAACATTGAGAACGTCTTTATTCAAAACATTGGTGATGTTTGAAATGACTAAAATTTAGAGTAGGACGAAAAGTAGAGGTTGTAACAATAATTTGGTAG
The DNA here is from genome assembly GCA_958449745.1 of Ochropleura leucogaster. Lineage (NCBI taxonomy): Eukaryota > Metazoa > Arthropoda > Insecta > Lepidoptera > Noctuidae > Ochropleura > Ochropleura leucogaster. The sequence continues at coordinate 5,020,658 of OY288213.1, read as the reverse complement.
CGAGCCAGATAGTCGAGTAATTTAATGTATCAATCATCATTAAACCAGTTGGTTGTAATTTGGTAAATTTTAGCTTCGGTTTCATTATTTGTTTGTTCATTTACAGCTGTGACATTGTTGGTATCCGTTGTTTTAAGTTTATCAGTTGTAACTTTCCACCAGCCCCAAACTGCAACTGTTCTATCATAAAATCAATTAAATGCATAAAATATCTTGGAATTGAAATAGATGCCAACTTAACATTTGAAAACCATTTACAGTCTCTATCACAGCGAATTCGTAAACTTACTTACATTTTTAGGGAGCTTCGTGGTGTAGCGGAGAAGCAAACCATACGGTTGGTATACGAGGCTTTGGTACAGTCAGTTCTAAGTTATTGCATCACTACTTGGGGTGGCGCTTGCAAAACAAAACTGATAGCACTAGAAAGAGCTCAAAGACTTATTTTAAAAGTAAGCTTATCTAAGCCTCGTTTGTACCCTACTTCTAAACTATACGAAGAATCGCAAGTGCTCACAGTACGACAGCTCTATATATTACTTACCGTTCTACATAAACTTCCTAACATATCGGGGGAAAGAAAACAACGCATAGCCACCACAAAAAGAAATGCTGTATGCGAGTCCATCCATGTAAATACTCATTTTGCACAAAGATTTTTCCCTTACAGAGGAAATATGCTATTTGATAAACTAAATAAGATAATTTCTATATCTAATTGCAATAAAAATGAATGTAAAAATAAAATAAAAAAACTGCTATTAAGTTTAAATTATTACGAAACTGAAAAAATAATTGAAGTGTTAAGGTAGTTTTATGTTCGTATAACATTAAACATAAATATATAATAGTATATATATATATATATAAATATAGCATGTATAGCACGTATATTGAAACCTTTACACACACACACACATACACACACACACACCACATACACCACACACACACACTTAAAATGTAGCTGACTTATAATTTGCATAAAATATTATGTGATGGGGGGCCTGGAGTTCTATAGCACAGGCCTAGGCTTAGTTTAGACTCCAGATCTCCCACAAATTACATTCAACTGTCAACTAGATTTAAGATTGTCCTCATACATAATGTGTAATTTGTTGGAGATGAATAAACATTTTTATTATTATTATTATTTAGTTTTTACTTTTTTGTTTCTCCGGCTAGCCGGGAAGTTCTGATGGCACGGGCCTAAGCCAAGTGTTCATCAGTTGGTGCGGGTATGGAAATAGGTTCCACACGGTTGTGTGCAGACTGTGGGATGTTGTCTATCTCTCTCTCTCTTATTATTATATGTTTGTTGTGAATGATTGTTATACTAAGATGACATATCATCACGCTTGTATTTACCTGAAGGATACGGTAGATGAGAAAATCAAAATATTTCACTTCACATAAGATATGGGCATTTATAAAACGTCGAGAAAAGCGTCACGGTTCGGGTTGGTTGTTTCCTATGGAGAAGAACCAGCAAGAAACTCTATAGGTGCTCATTTAAAATCATATGGTTATACGTGTCGTCTTCAATCGGACAGAAAACCAAACTCCGAGCTATTACTGAGAAATGCTACATCTCATACTTCCATTCTTTAAACATCTTATCCTCATTCTTTTAAAAGCTTCCTTTAATAATAGCTCTCTGTCATCAGAGTAGCTCGTAATATTATCAACTAGAATATAAACAAATCGTTACTCCACAAACCGATTGCCCTCCAGATTTTAGTGTGACGAATTTCATTGACTCTCATTAAATACTCGACTAAAGGGTGATAATCGAGAATTAAATCGATGGCCCGCATCGATGGCTGTGTATCGTTTATGAAAATAAAATAATCGTCGCTCATTAGTCGATTTTCGGGTTATGCGGGTGTTTATTGTGACACGCTTTTTATATCAATGGCTTTTAACTTTCATTCCTCCGTTGATTGTATTTAATTTGTGCTGTGTTTTCTTTTTGGTTTATTTTCTTTAGTGATTGAAATTGTTTTTATCATTTGGAAGTTTATCGTGATTGTAATTGGCCGTTAAATGATGATTTTATTGGACGTTACTAATTGTACTGTACGCTCGTTTAATTTAAAGACTGTTTGAGATACTCAAGAATTTTAAACATTTGATATTTACTTTACTATTAACGTGTATGTAAAAGTTTACGTATAATAATAATCGGTTTAAAAAGCAACAAAGTGTTTAACTTTATAACAAGTAATATCTGTTAATCCTAACAGACCATAAGCGTATAACAACGCCACAAAATGAAAGAGCAAACAGCCGTCTTTAGAAATCTGTAATCTTTTGATGCAAGGAGGCGTAACTGCAAACTGTGGGCGACTGAGCAGATGTTTGTTCAGAGGCCGAAGATGGACGAAGGATGACCGAATATTATAGGCGAAGTGTTATTGAATATAGATGAAGAATTGCCAAAAGTAATGTTTAGAGTTAGTTTGTAAATAAGATAATATACATAGCGATGAGGTGTCTCCTGCTAAGGAGCTCCATGAACACAAAATTAACGATAGAGAACAAATCTGCTTACAGTTTGGGACTGATTGCAGATAAGCACATTAAAAAAAGATAAACATAGATATTTCTAACTGCTTTGTTAGTTAACATGATATTTTAAAGCTGATAGGTAATCGAAAATTTTAAAGTACATAGTCTTTTTCCAAACAATTTTTTTCTTGGACTTGCATCACAGTGAGCCCAACTGATATGAATTTTAGTTGTTCTCATCATGATGTTTCAAACGTAACAGATACTCTATTAAGAAACGTAACCCAATGAATACACCCAATTCCGTATTTTAGGGCACGCTCCAAGCGATATAATCTCGAACGGTTTTACAATAATAAAATAATCTTCTAAGTAGATCGGAAATAGCGAAGCAAATTTTGCTACCACAATAGGGCTGTGGTGTTTGTCACCAAGATTGGGATCTTCAGAATAACACCCTTCTTCTTATCTGGTATCTACGAGATGTTTATTTACGTTTATAATGTGCTGTGAATATAGCTATGTTATTTGCGTCTTATGTTCGATGAGTTTAATTATTTTTACAGTGAAAATGGAATTGTAAAAGAAATTTTCTCCGTGAGAGCTCTGCTAATACATACTTATTTCTTTTAATTAAACGGTGTTCTTTTTGTTTTTTTTTTTATTAAATTCTTCAGCTTGTTAAGATTGTTATTTTTTCATTACTTTTAAACATTTGATAGGAACTAGATACGTCAAAATTATCCTACTTCCTAAATGCGAATGTTTGTGAGGATGGATGTATGGATGTTTGTTACTTTTCACGTCAAAACGGCTAAAAGGATTTTGATGAAATCTGGCACAGAGGTGATTACAATCTGGATTAACATAATTATAGGATACTTTTTTTCGATCAACACGCGGGCGAAGCCGCGGGCGCCAGCTAGTAGGAAATAAGACAATTTTAGCACAGTAACCTCAATGGGAACTAAGTGCAGTAAATCAATAGTTAATACTGAACAGTAGTCAAATATAACGGACCGTTAACCATGAGCGATCTGTAAACGCAATTACTGCTAAGTAATATTCATTTGTTACAGCAGACATTTAACACACAGACGTCGGCAAAAATATACAATGAATAAAATAAAAAAAATACATCCAACTTTTATGATTGTTAATAACATTGAAAAGTATTAAATTCAAAAGATTCCTAACAATAGATCAATAGACACAAATTGGACGTCCATAGGCTCTATAGACACGTGTCCGAAAAAAGAAGAAAAAAGACGACCAGCCTTATCGAACAACGTTATATTTATCGTTATGAAAATTGAAAATCAAACTTTGTCATTCTTAGGACGAAGGAGGAAAGATGTTATTCAATTGGCAAATATTTTGAGAAGGGCATTGTAAAGTTGGTGGTGTCAAACAGCATCAAATGGCGCGAAAAGTGAAAAAATGTGACATTTTAGCATTGTGAAATAAAATTTTAAATAAACACCTTTTGAGTGGGCGTTAGCGAAGTATTTGTAAATAGGTTTTTGTTGTTATTACAATGGTATTTTAACAACGGTTCCTTGCGGGGGTGTTGTCTGACAATCTCGTAATGTTGCCACGTGCTTTTAATATTGGCATTTGCATTGTTGCCATGATACAAATAATAATTTGTTGTTGCAGTTTACCAGGATATTGTGTCCACTGACATTCAGCCAAACATTATTTTTCTTTCGAATCGCTTGAAATAAATTTGACTGATTCCAGTTACTTTAACTTAGTTCCATTTAAAATCTACGTAAACACATTGCGCTTAATTATCCGACCAAATGCAAAGAAGATTACGCAAATTAAATTAATTACTGCATTAATACAAACATAAAACTATAATTCAAACGCTTTTTCTCCCATTTTACACAATGACATTAAAGCAAGATCAAATTACAATAAAAAAGCTATCAAATTTAACTTGATAGGTATAAAGTAGACAAAAACCGTTTAATATTGGAAGCTAGAACCGTCTTCGGAAAATTGATATGTATGCATTCCATAAATAATACTAATAAGGCATTTATTGTCCATGGTCAGCGATCGCTTACCATTTTAGGCGCGAGACTGTGTAATAATTTACCCAGCAACGTCATAAACGAGAATACACCTCATAGTGTAAATTAAATCTGCAAATTAGATTTACCTAATACGGTTTAAGAATAACTTAAAGCAAATCGCATATAACTTCTAAGGCACGTAACATAATACCATAAAGGTGCGTGCACATAACATTGGCGCGATATCGCACGATCGCGCGGCATAAACAACGCGGCGGGTGGCGCTACCGACGCACCGAGGTGCCAATACTTTACGACGTCACAAAAATACTCGCTACCGTACCGACCTTTACGGTACCAACACAATAATACCAAGTACAAAAAATAAGATGAAGAAATTACAAAAATTGTTGGAGAATATTTTTCGGCTTTTATGTAAATTCTTTAAACATAATGATATTGTAACGGCATCTTGAATGACATACCTACATAATTTTAAGATGTATATGCAGAGAATGCGTCGCAGTTATCGTGGAACTGTCTTTTTAATAGAGTCATGTTGTAACGGGATTTCATAATTTTGAAGAAAATTCAAGTTCTAGTCTGTAAAGTTTAGTACGTAACGACATACAGTACAACGTAATAACTTAACTGTGCTTACTTTATTTTTATGTTCAAGACGTTTTAAGTTTCCAGTTAACGGCAAAGGAGCTGGTTGCGGGTGTAAGTTTACGGTCTTTAATGCGTTTGTGTATTTTAATGCTCTCAAATATAATTGCAACTGAGAATTTGTTTCTGGGCATACATTTTAAACATAATTGCCAACTCTACTCGACAAGAAAATTCACGACATAATTCTCAAACCCTTACATGGTCTCTAAAAGGGTAAGAGGTGACCTGTCAGGTCACACGCTACGTCGCATTACAAAGCGCATCCTCCACAACAGTCATTTGACTGACAAAAGAACAATACTGTTCGCAAGTGGGTCAGGGAGTCGTTCACAACACTAGCCCGGTGTCACGTCACTGATAGCGAGGTCCCGAGTTCGTCCCGGACAAAGGCACGCTGACATAACGCAAGACGGAATGCGGTCAGTGTGTATCTAGCCTTACTTCGACGCGTTTTCTTTAGGACATTCAAGTTGCTAATCGATGAGTACGGTCGCAAAAAGTTTAGTAGGTACTGTACAGAAAATAAAACCCTTATTTAGCAACAGCCATATCAAAGTAGAGAAAGTTTTCATCTGTAAAGAATTCGAATAGTCCCTCTGCCCACTTTCACCAAAGGTGGCCATTTTCAGCGGTGATTAGCCGTTGGCGTGCTATTATAATGCACAAGGCATAGATATACTCTCTGTTCCCTCACTCTTATAGACCGATGGGACGGCAGTACCCGAGATCAGGGGTAGGATGCCTAACCTCCTTTGAGAGACACGGGGGTATAGTACTGAGAAATGAATTATGGAATAACCCAAAACCACTTTTAGCCCAACCCCAGAATTGAACGCAGGATTCCGTTCAGTAGCGCTTTGACCGCGAGACCAAAAAATACAAATAATCCGTATTTGTAATTGGAAAAAATAACGAACACATCCGATAAATCTAGCGATCCCTTGTTTGTTTATAAATCCCAAGATTAGATTCGATCTTTTAGAAAACATTCTTACACATACATACGAACAGTCAAACACATCAGTTAACCTTTCAGCTCTGCCGCAGTAGGGTGAAAATCCAATAAGTTAGTAATGGTATTTTATTTATTGATTGGGTATTAATTAGTCGAGCTATTAATTATGTTGTTTATAAACAAATGAAATGTTAATCAGTAGTTTTCGTTGATTGGATCTGATTGATTTGATTTTTATGATGATTATAATATTGGAAAGATTTTCGGATTATCGTATGTATCACAGAAGTTATAGTCAATTATAGAAACGGTTGTCAAATATTTATAGACCATAGATTATGAAATTATTTATTTTTACATTTGTCATCATTTCTTAAACTATGATTTTTATAATTGCAACGGATTCCGGTCTCTCATGTGAGTCACACCCTCACATATTTTATATTATTAAATTATTCATAAGTTTTATGTTTATATTATGTTTATAATAAACCAATCAAATAATAAAAATAATTTCACATCGTAATATCGATTATTTTGCGACAGCGTTTCCCTATAGAAAGTTTATTACCACACTAGTGATAATCATGGTATTTAGAATGACCCACTTCCAGTTTTATGATACGTAATATAAAACCTTTTTTCTTTTATACAGCATCAAAAGGAAGTTGTAAACACCTCATATACATTCAAATAGCTCCAATCAATTTAAAAATGAACATTAAATCACATATTTCTCTTTAATTCCGCTTTTCATTATATTAAAACGTATAACTTTTATCTTTAATGATACGGAACGAATAGAAATAGCATATAATCAAACAACACTACGCTGAGACTATAAACCGGGCTATCGTTTTCGCATAAACTTTCAACGAGCGGTGTCACAAACCCTACGTCTTGTACTGTAGGACCTATAAACGGAACACGGATTAAGTTTCGCTACAAATTCCATTGCTAGCACCACACCGATTGCAATAACGTAAATTGTTGTAACAAGTAAAAATGCAGCAATGTACGAGAAATCCGAAATAAGCCTCATAACATTATTTCATAGTCGGACGCCACCTAACAACTAACGCAAGTTCCGTACGCTGTGAGTTTGTAGCGGCGCGCGGCGTCCGCGTCCCATCGCATCGTTGTGATAACATTAATGACGTCGTAAACCTGCCCCGCATCGCCAGAGCGAGATAGAAACAACGCAGATACGCGAGAAAGCGGAAGAATTAGCCTTCACTAACGATGGAGTAAATCACCTGTTAGGCTGGATCCTAGCTTTAGTAGTGAGATTAAATTTAAAGTAAGCTTAAATCACACGCTGTATAGAAAACTTGTTTCATGTCGTTGATTCGTGCGTGGCTCACCGGCCATTTGATGTCCGATATGAATTATCAAAGCGGTGATTAATACTGAAAATATTTACACGCCCACCTGAATACATTAAAGCCTATTTGATTCACATTTTCGAAGCTAAAATGTTTCCATTTATGTCGAAAAAAGGTATTTTTAAAATACATAAGTTAATTATTCCCCCGTGCTCGTCTGTCCATCTGGGCGTGTTTAATTTGAATAACAAAGAGGTCTGACCGCGCGCTCGTGGCGGAAAAACGAGAGATTGACACACTCGTGTTCGAGGGCGAGCCACCGATTATGATATGTAGCGCGAATCAGAATAAAAGCATTAAAAGTCAGAATTTATTAGCTCGTAATGAATAGCTGTTTGGAAACACTCGTTTACTGTCAGGCAAAACTGGGTGAAAAATGTACTAAACTTATATTTTGATTAGAAACCATGGATACAATTGCTTAATTATTAGAAGGTAGACCTATACTACAGTTGCTTGATTTATAATTTATCTTCTATGCTATTGCCGCCTATGCAATCAAAATCAAGTAACGTGCGCGTCTGCAGGCGTGCCTACATGTGTTACGAAGTCAATGAATCACTATCAAGTATCAACCCCAATCATCATAATCGGTACTCAATATTTCCCTACAACGATTTCCGTAGAAAAATAAATATAGATATCGTTCTTTGTATTAAAACATAAATCTTTTCCCATCCTAAGTATCCATAAGTTTCCATTAAACCCCTATAAAATACGCACATATTACTTGCCGCGAGCAATTTTTTGATGAATGAACACATCAGTACGGGAAGCATTGACTGATGGGAGCGCAACAAAGGGCCGATCTTTGCACTTTGACATTCGCGGTTTAATCACGTACTACAACGCTTTGTAGTGGCGATCGACGAAGATCAGTGCGCACTTGACACCGACGATACCTCTTGACAAAGTCACTTCGAGTGGATCGAGTGCTCAGCTTAACGTATTGTTTAAAACGTGTTACACGTGCTTCGATTCGATCTTTATCGATACTTTTGAACCGTCTATTATGGCACTAAGCTTTTAATTTACCAACAAAAATGTTCTATCCATTGTTTTCATGATCGTAAATTATCTCGGTTCAATAACGACATAATTGTTGCTCAATTTAAAGATTAAACGCGATTATTGCTCATTGGGCGTTATCTTTTGTGTTTTTTAATGGAATTAACAAGTGGATTGTCTTTTTATGATGTAACTTGAACTGATTACGTGCGTGAATGGTGTTTTACAATCGATTACATTCGGTCTAGTTACGAAGTCGATCATTGATGACATTTAACATGCGCCATTTTGAATCTGGAATCGAGAAAAGGTTAGATATATATAAATGAACGATTCCCAAAGATCTGTTAGAGCTTTGGTGCACTGATTTTCATTTGACTAAGTCCATTTTCAGTAAGTAACCGTGTAGTAAACTGTTCGTAGCAACAAACAAAACTAGATATTTTTGAATAGTGTGTACAGTGGCGTACAGTTTCATTTGTGACAACTGCCAACACTTAGCATTTAGCTGGACACGACTGTACTACACGGAACGGGAGGACGGCTACTGTCCGAGTTGGAAACTAATGCACGGTTAGGGTTGCCAATTATTTTTATCTACGTGATTTTTAAATGGTAAAAGGAGTGTACATGGACGTAGCAGGTGGCATTCTACAGTTTCTGCCTACCCGCTTGTGATAGCGTGAGTTTATTTATGTATTTATGTGAATTTTCAAATCCTGTGAGATATACCTAAGATACCACCTTCAAAGGTTTAAATGTCTCTTCTAACAAAGATGGCCGAAAGTTCTTTGTTGTGGATTGTACTTTCACAACTGTAAGAAAATAGGTCATTCGTCTATAGAAAATCAAGTAAAAGTTGCGCATTTTAAATGATGATTTTAAAGTATTTTGAGGCCCAACAAAACGATCGGTTCTGATTCTAAACCAACCTTCCAAAACAGATCATTCAGGAATTAGCACCGCATCTTTCTCAAAATAAAAGAAACAAGGTCCTATCAACCCTAGCTGCTGACGAGGTGAAATAAAGCTCTCCTGCCCGTCGAGCGAATGGAGTGAAAAAATTCCAGTTCAAAAAGCCACGGACGGACCGACAAAAAGTCGCATTGTCCTACTACACGATGCATGTAGTGCACGATTTTTTCGCCAGACTATTCAGTAGGTTTTTTTCGCTTTTTCGATTCGTCTGTCTAGCTTAGACGACATGTTTACATTGTATTGTTTAATCGCAATGCTTATGATAAACTGAACGGGGTATATTTGGGAAAAGAGTGTTTAAAAAATTTCGATTTGTGTTAAAATTATAAATCACTTGATGAGAAGCGCACTTAGATTAGCGATATGGCACGCGAGTTGCGTTTTTTTTTGTAAAATATATTCGACGTCAAATAAACATATACTACGACAAAGGAACTACCAGCTGTAAAATGATACAGCACTGATAACCGATAATTTAAAACGAGGGACATTAACAATAAGAGTTGCCCTCAGGCACCCTCAAAAATCGAATTCTATACACCGAAATACGACACTAGCCACAACCCTCATTAGAGTTGCCACTTAATTAAATAAAAAATGAAAAAAAAAACCAACCGTATCACAGTTCGAATTTTGAAAATTAATAAAAACGTCAAGCGTGAAGCAATGGCGTCAGAAGACCAATGCGGGCTCGTAGATTAAGAGGCGGTAATAGAATCGCAGTACCGTGAAAAAAGAGAAAAATGCCGGTCTGACGTCACACCCTCGCCCCGTGGCGGCAGCATGGGGTGTCAGTGCGATTCAGCACTTTCGCAGAATAAGCTTAAACGTTGAAAACCCAATTTGACGGCTCGATTAGCACAGTCGGGTTTTTATTCACTTCACATCATTGATTTTCGTAATACACAAATCGGTGTAAATGACAGCAAATGGTAAGTTGTCTGGGGGTCTAAAACTGAAAATGTATTAGACTGACATAAACTACCGAAAAACAAAGACTAACGGAAAAAAAATATAAATTAACGAAACGCAAAGACTTTGAACAGTCCAAAGTCTATGCCGATCATTTTGTAAGCATTTCCCATTGTCTATCCTACACCTTTTAGAATAGTTATAATATCATAAAATTGACTTTTTTTTAACCTGACTTTAGCGATATTAACGAAATGTCAAACCAATACGTCACTCAACAAAAATCATAAGCTCAACCCTTCCGATGCGCGCGTCAAAAACCACACTAATTACAAAATTAATTTCGCCAAACAAACGCGTCTTCCGCATCGGACGGGTCGCATTTCACGCGGGAACACGGTCCGGGCCGTGTTCGACCCGCCGTACGGCGAACATTCTGTGTAAGTCGTGCACAGGACGACCATTGTGCTCAATTCGGGTCCCAGTTAATTGTTTTTAATTCGCCAGTACTGTATTGTAACTCTTTTAATTACGCCCACGTTGCAGCGCTAATGGCAGCTTCGTGAGCGCTTGCGCCGATCACGAAAGTCCTTTTGTTTAATTGTACAGTTCCACCCAGATCGGTTTCGGATAAGCCCCTGTGTGGGCAAACGCATTAGTTTTTAGTACTAATTATGGGTTTTATAAGGTGATTTAGTGTCATGTGAGATCATGTTTCGTTTTCGTCAATAAAAAGAGAAATGTTTTTTTTATTTGTTTTCTTGTCGTGATTTTTGAAGATTATTTTTTATTTGTCGGAGTTAATGAACTGCGGGTCATATTTTATAGTCTTATAATATTAGTAATTTCCTTAAAGAAATAGTCACTATTAATAATAAAAAAATAATGAGCTGACTACCGAAACTTTTGAAATGAAAATATGCATAATTATCATAAATTAGTCTCATCTATTATTAGTCTCACATACCTACAATATAAGCGAACCAAAAAAGAAATAAAACGCAGGCGGCATAAAACCAAATCACAGTCTAGAAAACAATTCTAACATTCCAAATACGGGGGAATATTTCCAATTTCTGCTAACCAGGCTCCCGTCGATTGTACTTTTAGCTAAGGAGAGCAGGCTCAGCAGTGTACCGGCCTCATTTGGTTAATTCACCGTGTGTAGGTCCACAATTAAACAGCACAAAAGAAGAAGTTCGACGACAACGGAAATCACGACTCGATATTTCAGTGATGATACTTTTAATGAGGTTTTTAGGTAATTTTGTTCGAGTTTCTGGTGTAAGGAAGCTTATGAATAAAAGTTTTGACTTGGAAATGAAGCACCTGTATTTTGGGTTGATTTTTCGGGGGTATGATAGCCAGAGGTTTCATATTAAAACACGTAATCCTCTACAATTCTACATTAAAAAAAAACAACTTTAATAATAGTCATCATAAACAACTTTTATAAAAAAGCTGTCAGAAAATCTCCAATAAATGACCATCTCGAATACAACATACTCTCCGAAATAGCTCTGTTAACCCTAAAATAGCAGTAAACCTCATTCCTCAATAGGATAACCCGAATGCCTAAAGTGTGACAAGCCACAAAACTTGTAACCCTAACACGCGGGGTGCGACCCTCGGGTCTGAACGACCCGCGGTCTCCGCAATCTCGTATCAACCGCGACTTTTGCCTCTAAAATCCGGTGAGTTGACACATGGGTGTGACAAGTGGGATAAGTCTGATGATTGTTTGGGTAAAAACTAAATTTGAACAAAAAAAGTGTGTTTTTTTTTAAACCAAGTGAGTTGAAAAAACTGGTGAGCGCCTCTAAATTCCATGGTCTACAAAAAACCCATAATATGAAATCAAAATGGTTCTCCTTGAATACATATTTTTAATCCTGTTAATAAATGATTTTGGTCAAAATAAATGGCATTCTGCGTATAAAAATCGCATATTCGTGAGTAATCTCATCAGATTTATCCACGACCTACACATGCACGTATGCAGTTTTTTATCCGCCACCCCTCGTGTCGGGGTGAGGATAATCATATCTACACACACGTCACTTGAGTCGCGACACGTCGAGTTGACACCCCTACAACCCTGACCACTAATCATTGATCAAAAGTCTTTTACAAAAGCTTTTCACAAAACCATTATTAAGTGTAAAATTTAATATTGCGAACTGTACAATTACCGACCAAATTCAGTGGGGAACTGTAACTTATAACCACAACAAAAAACTACGTAACCAGTGATCAAGTAACCCTAGGCTGCAGGGCACGCGTCAAAATGACCGCGCGAAAAAAATAAAAATTACAGCTTCCCATTTACTGTTGATTACACTCGAGACAAAAAACCATGTGATTATTTTCACAAGGTATTAATCTCACGCGTCAAACGCGCGATTAACTTATTAATCCCCCATAATTGCGGGTACCGACAGATGTCGCTGCCGGCGCCGCCACTGGAATTGCGCGGGCGCATGCTTTATTATGTTTTTGTTCGGACAAAGAGTACCGCCTACATTCACCCACTACTGTTTATTATTGTGACACATTTTAACTTCGACATTATTAACCTGTAATAAAAATACTTTTTCAAACATAGAGATAATTTAATCGACGTTATAAAACTTGGAACTTTTATGAGCTTAGATTTAAAACAAGGCTGTTTATCTATCGGTAGTGGCAATATTATCTCGATAAGACACCGTCATTTGTGCACATTAAGGGATCTTAGAAACTTTAATATATATATTTATAATGATTACCGAGATGAAATTACCGTAACTTTCTAAAATTAACTACTTTTAGATTGCCTACTCTAGTGGCGTCACCTTTGCAGTTTTATTAATGAAACTAGCAGATAATAATTGAGTACACCACCTACAAAAACAGTACGTTTTAGTGTTAAGTTATAAAACTTAAAAAGAAAACGTGTTTGGTCATTGTTTGCTATTCTAAATTCTTACTAATATTATAAAAGCGAAAGTGAGTTTGTTTGTTACCTCTTCACGCTTTAATGCTGCCCTGGTAATCGATATAGCAGTAAGTCAAAAAAGGCGGTTTCGAGATAACGGCGCGCAAATGTTTTGATTACAATTTTTAAGTTTGTGATAAAACGATACGCTTGATTTTTATGTTCTATATGTCAAAAGAAAGGGAAAAATGAGTTTTTTTATAGTAGAATAATATTGCTTTAATATCTTAATCAGAGTTATCGTAAAACATAACAAACCGTGTCTTCATTACTATACTCTTATCTAATTCAAATCAATATTTAGGTAAGAGAGCAGTAACTGCCATTGATACTGCTCTCTTGCTTAGTATTATTTCATACCGCTCTGTTGCTTACGGAATTTAAAATAAATAATTAAAATTTTATCTTAAAATAGCAGTAAGTTAGCGTCATACTGCCCTTTACCTTAGATCTTGAAAATGATTTAGGTAATTTCACTATAGAGTATAGAACGTTACTGCTTTTTAAAGTAATATTTTAAATTAGGTATTATCAGAACTTCATAAGCAGTATTTCTACGAATAGAGGAAAAAGAAGAAAAAATCTTTAGTAATAAAATCAGAAAAGAAGTTAAATACTATTTTGGTGGTTTTCTATTTCATTAAGTGTAATGCCAAATAATTAAAAGTAAGATTATTAGATATCACAATCAATGAAATCTCATTGATTGTGATATCTAATTATAACGGTAGTTCTAGTACATTAAGTTAGTTTGTAAGAATAATTTAGTGCCAGGTAACTAATATGTGATATTTGATCTGTCTGATTAAATCTTTAGTAATAAAATCAAAAATCGATTTATTTATTAAATATAATCAATGAGAACAATCTTAGTTCTTGGAATTTGGATTAACGCTATTATACAAATTATATAAAAACTTTTCTAGAAACAATTTTTATTAAAACTTTTTTGATAAAAATTGTTTCTAGAATTGTTTCTATTATTCTTACAATCTAACTTAACGTACGAGAACTACCGTTATAAGTAGATATCACAATCATGAGATCAATAATCTTAGTTTTAATTATTTGGCATTACACTTATAAGATAAAATGAAATAGAAAACCAAAAGTAGCTAACTTCAAAGAGCTTGGAAAAATAAAATAACTTCTCTAAAATCTAAAAATATAAAAATTGAAACACAAAACATTTATTATAATTTAAAATACGACTTCTTCCAGTTTTTATATCTGTGTTTCATTTTCTCCAACTTCGTCCTCGATTGCTAAATTTACAACATTATTTACAAATAATTTTTCTCAAAAAACTCTACGATTAGCAGGCATTAAAGTCAGTCGTCAGTAATTCCTCTTTCACGAATCCTTGAATCAGGATGTGGTATACTAACTTCTTACTGCTCTACTGATTTGCAATACTATATTATTGTTTTATCTTATGCCTTGTTAAATAAGCAGTAAGGGAAGGTACTGTGTTTATATTTGTATATTTAGAAGACATTCATTATAATTATTAATATCTTAAAAGTGCAGTACAGCTCCATACTGTACATTTTATTAGTAAATTCATTTGGTACATTGGTTCAAACAAACGAAAAGAGCAGTATGTCAGAGATTTACTGCTTTTTTGATAAGGAATTAGTTAATACAAAGAAAAAGGGTAGTATGTCAATGAAATACTGCTCTTTTACGTAGTAAGTAGATTTATGGTATCGTTCTTACTGCTCTTTATCAAATTAGAAAATGCATTTCTAGTTTACGTAGAAATATGAAACCTAGATAGGAAGAAAGCTCGTTTGACGTACATTAAAAATCGATAATAAAAAAAAAATGGCCACTTTCGACTTACTGCCCTCTCGATTACCAGGGCAGAATGGCTAAACCGATTTTGATGAATTTTGGTACAGAGATAGTTGGGAACCATGAGACGGACATAGGCAAATTTTTGCTTTTAAAAAAAGTAGGATATGAGGGAGAAAGAGGGAAAAGGGAAAACTTAGCGTTGCTATTACAAATCAATAAGGCGCAAGGGCTAAAACTGCAGGTAGCAAGTACTGTGTTATACCGAATTTAACGCGAGCGAAGCCGCGGGCAGAAGCTAGTAAGCTAATAAAATTCTTCTACAGTAGTCAGTTTTAGTTGAAAACTGTTTTACAGTTACTGTTTCCAATTAAAAAAGTTTAAACCCTTTCAATTGACCACAGTTTTGTACAAAAATCCGTTTTTAAACTCCGATACACGCTAGGTGTGGACAAATTTAATTAATTCGTCCTTGTAGCGCTCGACCGCAGACCGCTGCATATTCATGGCGGTCGCAGCTCGTTAGGTCGTGGACGGTCAGTATTAACAATCTGTCGCCGAGGGGTCCAGGAGACCCCCGGATTTATTTGTTGCTAGAGTTTTACACCGAAGCTGTAATGTATACCTATGTTGGGGTTGAATTTGCATCTGGGTTGAAAGTTCATCGGATGACGGAGTAACGATTTGTGGGTAGGTACGAAGAAGCGTGTTGATGTTTTATTTTTCGAACAAAAGACATTAAAGTCAGTCTCGGAAGTTAATCCTATCTTACTAAAAGCTAGAGATTGTGATGTTTATTACTCTTTCATCCAAAAACTACTGAACGAAATTTAGTAATCTGATAGTTTTTAATTTTATCAGGTATACTTTAAAACTCAGTAGACCAATACCGTAGGACAATTTTTTTTATAACCTACTTTTTAACTGACTAAAATATAATTAAGACTGTATAAAACATAGAAATATAAGTGTAACCTTAATTATTTTTTTATCACACTTGACATTAAAACAAAACCCCCAAAAGTTGACTAGATTTTAGTTTTGCCCTAAATCTATGCCTTACCTCCGCTACAAATCCACTACTACTTCTATAACTGAAAAAAAAATATTAACAACTATCACTAACAATTACTATCATTATTATCAACCCTAAAACACCTATCTATGTAATTCCACATATCAATCAACTATTCATACATCTGCAGAGGTGACAGTCTCCGAGTGGCAGGCAGTGACAGGCCGATGCTCCCTTCCCTGCCTCTAATGAGCAAACAAGCTCAAACGTGGACATGGCACATGCATCGTATGGTCTACCGCACTCTTGCTGTTTGCTTTGCCGGAATCCGCTTTGATTTGTGAAAATTGCCAAGTTTGTTTTTCGTTTTATTAGTGGTTAAGTTTTGTTTATTGATTTAGTTTTTTTTTGTAGCGTTTAGCGTTTTGCAATAATTTATCTGGCTCATGACTAATTTTGGGTTTAATTTTTTCAATGATGATTTTTTTGCCCCTTTTGACTGCGAAGATTGTAGGTAAAGTATTTGATTTATCTTTTTTTTTATTTTGTTATCTTCAAGTACAAACTCAAGCACCAATTAAATTCACTTCCCTTCAGATAGAAACACCGTCAAAACACTTCAAAACATCTAATCTAACACTAAAACTTCCGTACTTCAGAACGAACGAGATTAACGGGAACGAATGAACGAATGGAATAACATAATCTTGTTAGGTACCGTCACCTTCCACCGGCGTGGTGCGAATAATTAGCAATCCCCTTACAAAGTAAGAGCGTTGAGCGAGATAACTGAATCTAGGCTTAACAAGTTTCACGAATTACACGATAACCTCCTCGGGAGATACGGCCGCGTTTGATAAAAACCATTAAGTACAAGGATTGTTGATACGCTGTTGAGATAGCTTCGAGTTAACACCTTGTATACATAGTTTAGTGGTAAGTCTAACTAGTAAATAATCTATGAGTCAACTTACGGGCGGAGATAGGAGTAGTGAAGTGCCTGTTTAGAGATTTTCGTTGTTAAGGGGCAAGTAATGCGCATTTTGTTGATATTATCAAGTTAAGGTTTAACGAATCAAGTCGTTGATGGAATATTTTTGGATGAATTGATAATTAAAAGACATTCTTTTTATTCTCGAAAAGGCTTTTCATCTCAAACAATCTTCAAAAATTATAAAAGCCATACACATTTCATAGATATATGATCCAAAATAATTAGAAGACCGTCATCCCCCGACATTTGGACAAACAGTGCCCCGCGGGGAACGGCGTCTTTTTATCGGCGGGGGACCGCAAATTTTCTATTTGCATATCTGTGCACTCATAAATCTCTGTTTCACTTATTAGCTGCGTCTCCCCACCAGGGGTCTGGTGGACCCACCGCCGCAAAATAGGGTTAGTTTCATGTGTTAGTAGGTACGATTTTTAAATAAATGGATGATTTTTAATGAGTTTGTAATAAGAATAAAATAAAAAATGTGCAACTAAAATAAATAAGATAGATTCTAGCATTAAATAAAGTCACTACTTACATTTAATTTCGATAATCAATTTTAATACAATCTGCAAAACGTCTACTCAAGTTAAAACAAAATCGTTTTTTTTTTAACTTGATTCTGCTACTTAAGTCATCACAGTAAGTAATAATGCTAATGAAAATCTACAACAAAACTAAGAAAATAGTAAGTCACTATGACCCATAATTACATAACAGTATTGCAGATTGCACTTAAAAGCAATTTAACAATGACATAATCATTAAAAATAGGCCCAGTGTTAATTGAAGCGAATCATATCTTCCAAGCAATGACATAAGAGACTGAGGATTAAAGGCAATTATTTTCTCTAAATCCAAACCTCTGTACAGTCAGCTGAGGAGATAAGCAACCAAGCGCTTTAGATACAGTTGAAAATGTATTAAAATCTATGACTTTTTTTGAGTAAAGTTAAATTTATGTAGACTCGCGTTGTCCCATATAAACCTTGCCACCCTGTTTCACGCCTTTGTGAGTTAAATTTAAAAAATCGCGTCTTAGTAAGCACTAATGTTCTGAAAGGACCCCATGCAAAGTTTGAGACTCTTAATACTTGTAGTTTCTGAGATTTCGCAACGAGTAAGTCAGTGATTTTCCCTTTTATATTTAAAAAGATAGATTACGATTGTAATTTTAACTGCTAATGCTAATAATGATTCGCTTCAACCAACCCTGTTATACTGTGTTAGTGATTTTTACTTACCGGCTAATTCCTGGTCGAATGTACCCCTTCTTCTCCATTGGTGGAATGTTAGTGACAGTTTGGTTGCTACAGTGGACTGGTTACTACAGTGTGCTGGTTACTTTAGGTGAATGTAATGCTCAACAGAAAGAAAATGTGGTTAGTATATTGTTAAAAGATTTGTACAGTTCGCCACCACCAAGAGTAACCGTCACCACATTTATGAAATAGGACATGCAGAGTGAAGGAAGGTTCGGACAAACTGGTACGGACAAATTGCGGACGCGGTTCCGGATACGGACAGGTTTATAAAATAACATCACGCCTGTCATCCTTGAAGGATTCGGCAGTGGCGTTTTGCTAGTTATGTTTAAGAACCCATTAATTTTACTTAAGTGTCTGATTATTAATTGTCAGTGTCCGTAATGGGTTCACAATATTTTGTCCATACTAATTTGACTGACCAGAAGGGCTACTAAGACATCTTATAGCAATTCTTATTCCACTGAGTGAAAGAGATGGTGCTAGACACCCTGTATAGCTCTGTCTCTTTCCCTCAGCGGAATAAGAATTGCTTTAAGAGTTCATAGTAGGGCTACAGTAATAGAAGAAAAACAGAAACATGAAAACGCATGCAAAAGCAAAACAAATGAAACACGACAAGTTTTTTACATACACGTGTGAAAAAGAGGCAGTTAAGGTCGCTTTCTTGGCGATATTATTGTGTGATTTTCTTCTAAAAGCAATAAGTTAATAGTGCGCTAATGGATAGCATGTAGGACATTAGTTAATATTTTTTTAACACTGAAGGAATATATTTTCAAGATAAAAAGGTACAAAATGGTCAGCTTTTTAAGAACAAATGAGAACCTTATTTTATGTACCTTTTTTCAGTATTTATAGTGTTAAAGAAAATCAGTAACGTTAATTATTATATTTTAACACGTGGCTGTAGCTTAGGTATTTATGTGATTTATTGTAAACTTAATAGTACATGTGAAATGCAAACTTATAAATAAAGAAAAAAACACACATCAAAATAATACCCCAACACCATTCTTTGTAATAAAACAGTTTCAATTTACATCACTGTAAATGTTAAAAAAAAAACAACCGAACAATAGCCCAAACAAGTGGAAATCGCTTTAAAGCTTTTTCGAAGCCAACAACGGCTTTCGGCAAGATTGAAATTTTTCTTGATCGTGACCGCTGAAATATATATTTTTTATAATTATAATATCATTCGTATTGAATAACCAATATATCTGTGCAAGCGGGATAAAATAGAACTAAAATAAATGCATCAAGTTTGACATATCGATACATATTTTCTTGACAAGCAGCGCCACTTAAAACTGCACACTTAAAGTGGTCGCATCGTAATGCAACTGTTATTTTTAGCAGGCAGGCAACAATTGTTCCAATAGTTTTATATTTTCAAACGGTTGTACTATTTATAATCAATTAATACGTTTTTAGGTAGCATCGCTTATCATCGCGAACTTACGTCAACCGTGAAATGCGACTGTGTAATTTATCGTGATCGTATCTGATAAATCTGTGACTTTTAATTTTTCACGTAACGCTAAATTTCAACGAATTGGCACGCATTCTACGTTCTAGTTTAGGTAAGGAAGATATAATGACCATAGCAATCCAATAGCAACCTTATTCTGACGGAACAATGGTCATTTGTGATTTTCATAGACTTGACAGAGTAAAGTGTGGCAACAAACCTAAAATCAACCTTATCTAATCGAATTATATGTTGTATTTTATTGTATATTTTTAATTCCGCAAAACTAGAGGCAAAATAAATGTGAAAAGATAGGAAGAGGTTATTTTGTTTTTCAAACTGCAAATTGCCTTTCAGTTAGTGATTTTAATTGACTATAAATTCACCACAAAGCATAAGGCACAGGAAATAATAAATAAAATAAAGGATAAATTTATTTCTTGAGGAAAAGTAAAATAACAGGTTTTCAATAGTTTTATTTTCATAAAAAAAAAACTTTTTTTCTGACTAATTTATTCAATATGCTTGAATAAATATTCAATATTAATCGATATGAATTAATAATTAGAAATTATATTGATAATAAATTGAGTAAATATTCGTATATTTACTTAAAAGGAGACTTAATAAAATCGTTTCCATGTTAATAACACTAATCGAAAAATAAAACAGCAGTATTTTTTATTCTATGTTTATTTTGACAGTAATTATGATACTTTTAAATATTTTATTGGAAAGTTGGAAAAAATATCGAACTCAAACTTTTAAGCGTAACAAACGTCAGATATTTTATCAGAAAATGCAGAATATAAATTATAGAAAGTTATTTCGTACGCTTATTTGTAATACAAATATGTTACATATAGATATGTTAATTAATTGAATCGATACAATCGTTGTCGGGTATCGTATATCACAAGGAGACGCCCCCGGCGCCGCCTACGTCGTGTCTGTAATGTTTATCTTTGGACGAAATCTGTTAATGTTAACGTTGCGACTTTTATCTTAGCAGCGAACGGGTTGAATCGACGGACTTTGATTGTGAATGGGTTTGTGAAATGTTGCTAACGTATTTATAAGTTACTTGTGGGAATTAGCAGTGTAGTATCAACTGCTGCCGTTGATGTAATCTTAGAGTTGATACCCACCTACTCATTGATCCGAACGTACTAATAAAGCCTGCTACTACCGTCTTAGTATTATCGAGAAAAATATTATTTCTCCAAAATACTACTTTCTTACCGACCAAAAAAGACAATTCAATTCCAACTTTTTTATTGTATCAACTATGACGGTCCCCAGAACGTTATACTAATAATATTTCTCAAGCAATTGGTACCAGGCGCCCAGAGACCTGAAGAAAGTGCGCGGTCAAGCTTAAGAACACCATTTCACTAAGACCTTTCTCACTGTTCCGGATATTCCATGTTCAACCATTGAAAATCGGACTCGAGAGGTCAGCCAATTTTGGGCATAGGTTATGCGGCCAATTTATGTCTGCGTGCGAATTGTACTGATGTAGTTCTTATTATATTGTGTTAAGAGTTCTTTGAAGTGTATTGGTATTGGCGAGTGATGTATATCAATTTCAGCAATGGGCATAGCGACAAGTGCGGGCGAACGTGACGCGAATGTCCATTGGTGGACCTTTTTATTGACTGACCATATGATATTTGAAAGTTTGATACCCATATCCTGGGTAGTATTACTTACTTGTATTTTTGTGGGGGAATTCCGTATAATGCAGTTGAAAAATCTATTCATGTAAACTATTTTATTAGACGCACATTTTCGGTTTACACACACTCCAACATAGATACATTACATAGATTGTTAGGACACATTAATCATGACTTTTGCAACAAATTAAAATATTATTATGGCAATACCTACTACGTCATGCATTAAACCAAAACAAATGAAAATTCATTCCATGTTTAAATGTGACAGCTGCTAATGATCTGTATAAACACAGCTCCATTTTCAAACCAAAAAAGAAGAAATAAAATTTAAAAGCCCTGTTACACGAGTCAAAACGCACATCAACGCGAATTTATTGGATTAATTGAGCAATAAAAAATCTGTGGCTAAGGAAAAAGTGAAGAAAAACCAAAGGGGGAGGGAAACACTTCATTTCACGCGTTTTATACGAAGAGGGCCTATGCTGTGAGTAAGGTGGCCTATAAATCTTCTGCCGGAAACATTTTTTTGTTCGACGAAAATAGTTTCCTCTTGTTTTCGGAATATAGTTTGGGGGAGTCTCGGAATGTGAGGGGACATTATATTTTCACTTAGTTATTAATGTTTTTCGGTATTGCAGTTTTAAAAATGTTCTTTTGATGAAATATAGGCGAACTGCCAACGCCATTTATCATTTTTGTTTCATAAAAAAACTGCAGTTGTTTTCGTGTGTGACATTTTAAATGGGTTTTTTATGTTGGCCACACGGTACTGCAAATAGCCAAAAAATCAATGGCAACTTTTCTTGTTTTCCAATGCTGTGTCCATTGTCGGCGAGTTTTCTTACCAGTAAATAAAAACTCCTAAATCTCGCATTTACCATAAAGGATAAAGACAAATGGCCGCCCGGGGCCGTTAGTTCTTTATTCATTCTGGGGGTTGGCGCGTATAAATCAATGGTCGCGCGTCAATGGCAATGGCGCTAGTGGACTTAGTCCCGAGATGGCGAAAGCTGGACTTTTTTATAGACGCTATATGGAGTGGACTTATTTTTTAAGCGTAAACCTTAGCTTGCCCTTAAAATCTACTATTCTTCATGATGTTAGATTTCTGAACAGTCTGTTTGCTTTATCAAACAGACTGTTCAGTTTTGTAGTATTTTTTACTGGGAAAAATTTTGTGTTCACCAAAAATACTGATCGTGCACCAAATATTCTTTCCTGAATGCTAAAAAAATGCGTAGGTTAGGTTAGGTTAAAACTGCGACCCCCTACGTAGCAGTAACGACTTGCATTAATAGAAAATGGATAAAGATATAACACTTTTTTATTGTAGTGCTGTCTTTTTTAATTAACATATTTTGGTGCACATTCAGTATATTTGGTGCAACACAGGCAAAATTAGGTAAACGAAATGGGAATAAATTGAAGTACTTTCAAATACCATCCATTTTTTACTACAAAACTGAAAAGTCCTTACGCACGTCACTGGCTGTATTATATGGCATGCTTTAGTGTCTTTGTCTTGTGAATTAAAAGTGTAAAGTTATTGGATTGAGACACCGTTGAAAATACATCATCAGTAAAGATAGCGTGAATGACACATACACACAATTATAATTGAAAGAGTTATTTAAGCTTTTTCACATTATCGGTATTAGCACATTTTGCCCGCCATAAATGAAAATGTAATTGCACGTGATGTAGTTCTTTTTCCTGAAATCAAAAGTTACGAAGGAGAGTTATTCTATCAAATATTCCATTATAACCTACATAATTAAACCACAGACTATCAAGCCCATAGTCAACACATCTAATTATTAGCTACAATACTGCATCCTCCACATACTAACTTCCCAGCTCAGGATGCAATAAATAGAAACTGGTAATTGCAAGATTACATCCAATTGCCTATTCAAATTAAATTATGAATCTGCGAAATACGATATCACATTTGTTTTTAAGCAGGCTTTCAACAAATATGACAAAATTAAAAGATATTGCTGCATGTTTATTTTGGCGCTTGGATAACATTGACAGGTCGTAAGTATTTGTCAATATTGTCCGTGGAAATTGTATTAAAAAACAAAATGGCGACGTTAGTACCGACTATGGCCTCGCGCCAAAATATTTATATTGTAGTATTGTGATTTTTCTGCGGAAAATATGTCACATTATAGTATTAAACACGTGGAAAACACTGCTGTAAAAATTATGTTTGTAAATCTTACAAGTAATGTTTCAAAAGTATCTTTGAGATCTCATCACGTCTACAATATTAAAAAGCTTAGGCAGTGAGTGGTTGAACAGGATACATCCATGTTTCGCCATTTCTTCCGAAAAGACCAGGTCCAGCTGTTTTAATTGGTTAGTGACAGCAGGCCTTAATCTTATACAGTTTAAATGATAACTTAATAATGTAACTGCTGATTAATTTATTAATTTTATGTAAAAGTAAATTAGTTGTAAACAGTTTTATGTAAATATTATAAAGTAATGGCATAAATAATTATACAAACTGCGGCTAGAGCGTAAGCCACCTTCATTAAAACATAATTTGAGGTTATAATTCCATGGGTTATTTTTGAATTTGGAATGTTTATTTTTTATTTGGTTTATAAATAAAGAAATGGTTTTAATTAAGTCACTAATATTCATTATAAATTGAGTGAAGGTATTTTATTTCGGAAATGCGTGGAGGTATCGAGTTGAAATTTCAACCATACACTCAAGCTTGTAGGCCCTTGGACCTGAAATCAACATGTCCAACATACAGATCAACCCTCTAAATCTACTAATCTAAGAAAATATTTTGTGAAAACAAGCTCAATAAAAAAAATCACAACAGTTTTCCCTGACAATCTCTTAGCGAATAATCTAATACCTTGCAATAAATAACTCGAACACTTGGACAAAGTAAAATGGCGGCTGGTGGTAAAAAGCCGCAAGGGTGCATAAAGAATTAGGCTTTTAGTGCTAAGTGCGTTCACACTGCATATATAAGTCTGAAGGGCTCCTTCTTATATTGTATTAAAATATTAGTATTCGGTAGGCTGTAATAATTTATAATCTGTGCCTTAGTTGGGCGCCATAAAAAGAAAAAAAATACGGATTAAATTTTGGCGGGAATATTTGACAGTCAATGGAAAGAGGCGTTAAAAATGAATAAATTCTAAGAATAAATGTTTATGGTAATACTTGAATGACATTAAGAGGGTTTTTGTAGATACTAATATTGTGAAAGGGCTTCAAGAACGTATTGCACTGAAATAACAAGATGTAGAAGATAGATTCGAATTTGAAAACGCGCTATCGAAGTATAAAGTAGAAAAAAATTGAATAAAATGTTGTGATAAGTAAATGCTGTGCAGATCCCAAATGGTAACTTTCAATAGCAAAATTTAATGCATGCATTCAATATGCAGACCTCTTTTTCTAAAAAATAATTTAAAAAAACTGACAACTCGAGAGGACGATATTAAGTGCATCTTATAGCACTAAATCTTTAAGTTAGTTGCAGGGAATACATTATAAGATGTAAGACCGTATTTCACGTGTGTTCGCAACGCATTGATTAAGTAGCGTATCAAGTAGCCCTATGTTACTAGAAAATGTTTAAATCTTTGCTAATAATATACTGGAATAAGATAAAAAAAAACCAACCAAAGGATAACCCATTGCTTTTAAACACAAAAAGAGTGGTCTCTGTTCATTTTTGGTACTCATAGCGACCAATCAAGCTATATAAATACAGTTTAAGGGGATCCCTCATTGTACGGGAAATTAATACAAAGGAAGGCCATGTTAAACTAGAAATGCATATCTTGTTGTATCGCCGTGTATGCTATTGTGGTGTAAAGGCTTTGGTACTATCAAAATCATGTCAGTACATAAATATTGTTTGTCTGTAATCGAACTTATCATTTATTCTAAGTATAACGAAGTTAACTCTGCCATTTACAACTGAATTTATAGCCCCATAATATCAGGCAATAATTGCCTATAATAATCTTAGACAGTAACCAGGTCAAAGTGTACTTGTAATCATGTTTAAAGCATCTGCCGAGTCACTGAGCACCTCTATTTAGAGTTAGGAACAGACTTGTAACAAGGCGCAAAAGACATTGTGTTGGAATTATAAACTTACAAACATAAATAAACATAATTTGATGCCTCTGGTAGGCGCTGTTGTATCTGTGGAAAGTGCCAAAAACAACATGGTGGCGTTAGCTTTGAATACTACAAGTCAGATGGACAATACGACAGTTAAGATTTTTAGTGACGGAAGATGTTACAAATCTGTTTCCAGCTTTGCTAGTTAGAGTATGGACAACAAAGTTGCTAATGATTCCATACATTGTGATCTCTAAACATCATTATTTCAGACTCGCAAACAGTCAGGGAAGGAGATTAGTAAGCAAATCGCCTGTCAACTAAAATTGTATTAAATTCACAACATTGACGAACATTTGATAAGGTGATAACTCGGAAAATTAACGTAGTGTCAATCATCACTTTTATCCGGAATTAGAAGCAAAACCAGTTTCTATGAAAGAATATTGAAAAAGAAATAATATTTAAATTTAAATGGGGATATAAGGGAGAGGTCTAATAAAAAACGTAAAGCATAATAAGGACGTAGGTAGCATCAGAAGAACCATAGGCAGCTGTCTGACACATGTAAGTGACGAGAGACAAGTTTTAAAATTGTTAATAGTATTAGTATTCATTTTATACTGTATTTTGCTGTATACAGGGTCCGTAATTTCACCTCAGCTTTAAGTCGATTGTAAGAACTTCACACATTATAGATTACAAATAAAGATAGAGTATTAATTGTCAGTAGACTAGTACTCTTATGAATTTTGTTGCATTTCAACAAAGAAATAAGAAAACCTAATTAAATCTTTAGTTTTCTCGACACATGTCTCATAATCTCGTTTGTCTCGCTACATGAAAGTGCAACAGTATTAACATTTAGCCGTGCTCAGTAAAAACAGATTGCGGTAATGATGCTGCCTTTAATTGACTCGTTGTGAAATGCATCAGCCCTTGGTTTGGGGTGGGGTGCCAGTGTGAGCGGGAGCGATTTTTAATAGGCGCTTGTGGGAAATCAGTGTTGTTTCACATATATGCACTTGCCCTAGTTGTTTAAAATGTTGTTATTTTTACAGTGTTTGGTGACTTTTCAGCAGAAAACAGAACTATTTATTGATTTGAATATTGAGTGAATTTGAATATTGTAAATTGATGGATATACAAATGACTATTGATATTGTTTTATTACTAGCAAAATAAAATACAACGTATTATAAAAATAAAAAAGACGACGACTCTTCAATTTGTTATGATATCGTACAATATTGATTAAATGTTGTTTTTAACGTGATTAAATCTTATAAACAACGTCATATATTTTCAGCTCATTCCCTCTAATTTCCTATAACATAAGACAACTACACGAGAGCTTCTAGACTCGGAGCACGCCCGCTGCATGCCGGCTAGCCGACACAAATTTATAGGTAAAAGTTCGCGACCGATCCAACCGGTTCGCGAACAACATCCCACACAATACCAACCTTACCACCTTCTAATACAGTACACATTCCATCCTCGCATTCCGAGCCTTATTGGATACTTTCTTAATTGTGTTTTAAACATCGACCGTGGGAATGTTGACCTTATTACGTGTCAGGTAAGTTTCATTTTAAATTGATCGGTTTTCTCGGCCTTGCCGCCGGTGGATCGCTCTCACCTTAGGTTCACGTGTGAACTTACATTAACCTGCTGTGTTATGTTGGTGTGGCAGGTGTACTATATTGTTTGTTTGTTGATGACTATTTCAATCGGTCGCGTTGTAGATGTTAAGATAGAGTTATTGGGCGTGCAACGTCTAATTCCTTAATGTGGTTTTATGATTATTCATATTGGGTCACGCCTTTTGTTCTACGTTTTAGAAGATGGTATATTATTGTTTAAATTGTAGTGTATCATCGGTTCTGTGGATTACACGGCCGTTTGTGAGTCGTAAATCAGTTCTTGTAAGAGTTCTGTATGGGCATTTGGTCCATAAAATTATTTATTATTTTACTTGGTAGTGTTTCGTAATATTTCACGGCAATAATTCTTGAAATTTTCAACAAAACAGAAATATAAAGTCAAAACATCTGTTGGAGTCAGGGGCTCGGTTAGCGCCAATGTTTCTTCGTATCGCGTGACAGACAGACAGACTGTACTGTAATACATATACGGTGGACATTGATTTAATAGGCAAGCAGCGTGAATGGATGCCCTACGCTCAGATATGCTCATTTGATCTACGCTTTATTGGTATAAGCCGTTAGTTGGGTGAAAATCTTGCGCTGTTTATGCATGTAGTCGTGAAGATATCAGTTTCATCGTAAATTAAGGAAACGGTGTTGAAGGGGTTTATTAATTGAGGAACAAATTGGAGATTATAGAGATGGACTAAGATGAAATAAGAGAAGATTTTGGTTTTGAACATAATGGATCCTTTTAGAAAATGTTCCGATTAGATGAGTTGTAGTAGTTTGTAGTTGCTACATTGCATTGAGACCATGAATTGATTTAGTTATCAATTAGGCGACATAAATAAATTCAAACGAGACCTTTCAAAATTTTGTTTTAAAAGAATTTTGGATATTTACTTTTAAACTTACATCCTTAGTTAAGCTAAAATTCCGCTTTTTCATACAAAACTTTCAAAATCTAGTCCAAAAATAAACCAACGTGTTTTACGACGCCACACGTCGTATCCAAACAGGTATTACTTAATAGCCATGACTCAACTAATTGCGATGCGTACGCGCACCGCTCTACGTACGATTTAACACCTGTCAACGTTGGTCTGACAGACGGACAGACGCGGCGTGTGGTGTGGTCAGTGCAAGGGTACAGGATTTTATAGTTTTTTTTTGTGTGTTAATGGTTTAATAGAAGGAAGGGTACTTTGGAGAGAAACCTTGGTAGATATGACTTTTTTTGAGTAAAGAGTTATTATGCAGTGCATGTCCAGGGGCTAAAAATAATTATTCTGAAACCCTAACTTCAAAAAGAGTAGTAGATTATAAGGACAAACAAAGTATTTAGGCCTGTATAAAAGTACTATTACAATTCATAAGTGAAGGATTTTGGTAGACATGGTGATTCTACCAACCTGGCACTGTGTGGTGGATTGTGAACCACTTTATCTCATACACAGAAGGCCGGTGTACCAACAGTAAGGACATTACAGACTTATCGTACTATGGGCTTAAGTTTCGATAATATTTGAACGAATTGTAATCCAGCGTTAATGAAATACTTAGACAAAACTCAAGATATTAATATGATTCGGTAGAGTAAAGTCTCTAAAAGACCTTTGACAGCCGTTAATAGTAGTTAGTTCAGTGGCCTGTCTGATAATAAGTCTTACCAAGTTTCGTATTACCCAGTACCTGGGTTGTGGAGGTCAGATAGGCAGTCGTTTAATGTAAAATACTGGTTCTTAGCTTTATCCGGATAGATTAGAAGCCAGCCCCAACGTAAGTTGGAATAGATAGGCTGGTGATGAAAGTTTAGCAATAGATATATTGTAAACATGAGAGAACTTCAAAAGACTTAGGTATTTCATTCTCTATGACTAAGTGCCTCAATAGAAATATTCCACCAAAATATTTCTTCATCCTGGCATCGCATTACCTTCCAATCTGTCGTAAACGATAACTTTTGATGCGCATGCACATACACGTAGCAATTTATCTTAAGTTTCGAAATTATTAATATTGGGACTAGAAATTATTTTGTTGTGAACTCGGGCTATAAAATAATAAGAAGGTAAGTATAGGAATATTTTTCTCGTTGATTCTGAAATGAAATCAGGTTTGCAACATAATGTAGAGTATTTGCAGTTGTTACAAAGTATTTTATACGTTAAAACCAGTTAGATGCCTATTTGAGTATCTGATAACCATCTAAACAGATTATGTAATGATCTAGGCATGCTAAAACGGTATTCTTCAGAACAGTGCATTCCACTTCGTATTTTAAATTCGTTATTGAAGCCATCTTTTTTACGCCAGTTAAAAATATTTAAGCCTAGCCGACGATGCGATTTTCTTTATCCGATTTTATGGCCGTAAAACAAAATCGCTCCCGCTCATGCGTTGGACCACACCCTAAACCAAAACTATCAAACATGGGCACTATGCGCTGATCTAAAAGATAACGTTGTTTTTTTGAGTAATTAACTTGGAGTTATCTCAGAAATTCGTTACGTATGTTACAATATGTCGGCTCTGTCAGATGTTTGTACTCTGATTATATCTTGAAAGATAAGCTAAGATGATGATGGCTTGATGAAATTTTTGCTTAGTTCAAATAAATTATAGAACATGAGGAAAATAGTTTTCACATAAAATAATTATTTGCTTTCAATTTTGGAACTTTAATACTTTTTACATACCTACACATACAAAATTGTTTGTAAGTTTTCCGTTTTTCCGTTAATTGCGGTCCCACTGGACCGCAATTAACTAGGACCGCGGTCCCAGTCGCCGGATCCGTAAAAAATAAATATTTTTCTTCCAGCGACTGGGACCACTCATAGATAACTTAAAAAAAATATTATTCAAGCCAAAATTAGTACAGTCAAACGAAAAAATTATAAATTATTTATAAAATATCATTGACTCGTTCTAGACATGATTTTATCTTATGCGCTTAGTAATAGATTAAGCTAGCCCGTTTTGACATAATTTACACATGCAGGTAAATACATACAAAGGGAGTAGCATTGTATAATACTATCCCTTTCTAACTTTATATTTTAACACAGTTAAGGCTGATTTTGTGATAATTACTTACTTGACTGATTTTGTGTAAAGCCATAACGGCCATTTTAAACTAATTGTGATTGACATAGATAGTACCACGTTTATTATTTTTATTGTGTGCGTTTTTTTTATTATATTTACGGTACCAGTTAAAGACTGATTTTGTAATAAACAATTACTTTCTGATTGTTAATTATTTAAAAATTGTTGATTGTTATGCACAATTTATGTGTTTTTTTTTGTTGATTGTTGTTAACACGATCTATGTGTATGTTTTAATTACGAAAGTTTTAAATAACAGAACTGTAGTCAGTGGTTGTTTTTCTTATATCAATAAATGATGTTTATAAATCAAAAAGGATTTTTCTTCAATTGTTACATATAAAAATTTTTTGTTTGACTGTACATTTTTTTTATTTCAGTTATCATATAAGTGGTCCCAGTCGCTGGAAGAAAATTATTTATTTTATACAGATCCGGCGATTGGGACCGCGGTCCTAGTTAATTGCGGTCCCAGTCGCCGGAAACCTCGTCCTTTCATGTATTTTGTGTGTGCATAAATAAATAAAAATATTTAATGGTTATTTTTGACAATCGTATGATTATGGTGTAGTGTCTATCTACTCAATAATTAAGTTTCTTGACTGTACAATATAGTTTATCAGAAAGTATGTACTAGACAAAAATAGACTAATTTCAATAAGAAAATAATGAAAGATCATCTTTCCCACGCTCTGTAATACTTCTATGCTCACATTATATCGGTCTGTAAATCGAATAAATTGAAACAATGGCCGATCGATTGAATCTACAACGAAGCGGTGTCTTTAAATAAATCTCAGGATTCTTTCTTTGTGTCAATTTTAAGCGGAATCTCGTTTTAGGTCATGAGGATTTTAATTTATTTGGTACAAAATAATACCTACCTATTAAAAATAAAATAGCTAATAGCTACAGGTCGATATTCAGACAAGTTATAGACACAGAAAATAATTTAGTTTTATTTATATATCGACTTTTAGGGAGAGAAACAATCTTATGTAAGACTGGTTCTCTCCCTGAAAGTCGATATATAGGTGTGGCTTTACCCAGTAGCAACTGGGTTGTGGAGGTCAAATATTCAATCACACCATTTAAAATACTGGTATTCAGCTGCATCCGGGTAGACTGGAAGCCGACCCTCGTGCAAAGCTCGATAACGATGATGATGGAAATTCAGGGAGAATTGGTTTTTTTTTTTTATATTGGAAGTTAAAAGTTTAACAGTGTACTAGTTTTCACTGTTTTAATAGGCACAACAGATACATATCATGATCAAATAATTTATTAAAAATGACTTTACATTTACAAAAAAAAAAACAACAAATAAACCAATTCTTTCCATATCTCAAACTACACCAAGTAAAAATAATCAATTAACAGTATTACCTCCCCTTAACAAGACATGTTCTACCCTGAGTGTTCGTGACAAATGCGGTATCGATAAGTTTTGTATCGATTCAAACGACTCGATAAACGTGCATCGATAGATTAGATCGATATCTCGGTATCTGTAGGGTGTAACTTATGGCCTAAGATACTTGATGTCGAGGCTACTTGGGTTTAACATACAAATGAGGTTAGGTTGAAGTGTTGAGTTCCGATTTTGTGTGGTTGAAATGAGGTATGATATTTTGAAAGAGTTAAATCGGGTAGCGATAAATATCGTTTGTGTATTTTTGGTACAAGTTCACATTCAATTGTTTTATCAGCTTAATACATTTCTACATAGTTTCACCAACGAAAGTAAACGCGATTAGTACGTCAACATTATGTTTAATTGCTATGAATGTTATCACTGACTAGCTGTTCCACGCGGTTTCACCCGCGCTGCTCAGCACCTGTTGGTCTTAGCGTGATGTTATAGCCTGTAGCCTTCCTCAAGAAATGGACTATCCAACACTAAAAGAATTTTCCAATTCCAACCAGTAGCCCCTGAGATTAGCGCGTTCAAACAAACAAACAAACAAACAAACTCTTCAGCTTTATAATATTAGTATAGAAGTATAGATAAAAAAAGGATTGATATTCATAGCTTTTGATCCCAGTATATCTATACTATCTATACTAATATTATAAAGCTGAAGAGTTTGTTTGTTTGAACGCGCTAATCTCAGGGACTAATGGTTGGAATTGGAAAATTCTTTTGAACATGACGCTACGACCAACAGGTGCTGAGCAGCGCGAGTGAAACCGTGGGGAACAGCTAGTATATAATAATTATGTGTCGAGTGAGTTGAGTTACATTGGTGAACTAAGCCATGTTTTTTTTTTAATTTTGGTTTTTATTTTTAATTTTTAAGTTGATTAAAATAACGATTCTATTAGATGTGTAGTCTTATGAAAGAATTTAACATAGCGACGCAATTATCATAAAATTATATTTTTTTAAGTTTGCTCTTTGATGGAAGTATTAAAAAAACTTTGTAAATTTGCTCAATACGAGCAAAAATTGAGCATAATATGTACAAAGTTTTTGCAGCCACCCAAATAATAAACACCAAAACGAAATTAAACGTTCAGTACCACCAAACGCGAAACCATAACACTACCAAAACAAAGATTAATTAAAACAAAACTGTAAATTAAAATATCAAAAGCGAGACTGATAAAGGAGACATTTGCAAAACAAAAATCGTGTTCCCCACCAATGGGTTTTAAACTCTAGAACTGAAGCCATAAAGTTCAAATTGATATGAGTAATGTGTTAATTTCAGGGGGATGTTGGAAAACTGTTTTGACCTGATAAGAAAATGATTTGAATAATTATGGCACACGAGAGTAAGTCTTACAAGATGAATGGCGCCTACGTCTTAAAATTAAGACAACATCGTAATTAATATCACTGACAATTATTTATGGCTGACAAAGATGGCGGTGAAGAAAAAAAAAGGGAAATTGAATGAAACTGGTTACTCTTATGGTGATATTGATGTTGGATTTAATTCTCTGGATAACCTATCTCGGATTATAGGGCCTCCATGTAAGTGGATGTAAACTTTTCCTGTATGTAAAAAAATATATAATCCAGGGAAATTAAAGGCGAAGCATGTGCAGAATTGATTCTTGAATCTCCAGACCCGTTTTAATTCTAGAACAAACCGAATCACTATTCGGTAATCAGGATCAATATCCTGATGAATATTTGGTTTAATCTACACAGATTCGAGTTGAGTTTTATAAAAAAAAAACCATCGGTTTTAAGTTAAGGTACGCGTACCTACTTCTTCAGCACTAATCCTTACTAGTATTATAAAAGCGAAAGTGAGTTTTTTTGTTTGTTACCTCTTCACGCTTTAATGGCTAAACCGATTTTGATGAATTTAGGTACAGAGATAGTTGGGACCTTGGAGACGGACATAGGCTAAAAAAATGAGAAAAGGGGGACAAAGAGTGAAGAAAAGGGAAGAAAAAGATATCCTTTTTTCGATCATCACGCGGGTTAAAGTGTGCGTTAGCCCAAAGTAACTATGCCACGCGGACTAAGTCGCGGGTAAAATATAGTCTATTCTAGACTAATCAAGATCAATTCAATGTTTCCAAAACATAAAACAGCTTATAAAGACAATAAACAATAACATGATCCTCTCAAACGTACTCAAAACCCTCATAACACTATTACATATCCACCATCTTGTAATACACATCAAAATATCACATCTCAAGCTACACTTGGGGACATTAAAATTCATCCAGCGCGTGTAAGGGCCAGTTAAAACATGGCCTGATGTAGATCCCGCCGATAACCATTAGGATCCCTTAATTTGTTCGGAGCCCTTCACCTTATCCCTTCCGTGTCTCCCTTAAGGCCTTTACAGATCGTTAAGTAAGGAATTAGTGGAGCTGGATGAGCGAGGAACATGTTAGTTTTGTCGTGGTAATGGTGCACTGTAGTTAGTTTTTATTGGGCCACAAAAATGAGTGAAAACTTGATTACGTTTAAATCGAAACTGAACAGCATTTGAAGCGTCAGTGACAATTTCTATCATTGACAGATCTTAATTGTGTTTGAAATGTGTTTTTTTTTGCGGATGGGAAACCATTCCCCCGCTCTGGGTGGAGCGAGAGAGTCAGACTTGTACTGACTAAAACCCACCAATGTTCCTTCTATTGACCTTTATGTTCCGGGGCCGGGGTATCTCTTTCGAACAACCCGCAACCCCGGCAGGCGGTGGCTCTAGCAGGCACTTCTGCGTTTGAAATGTGATAGCGTTCAGTTTTGATGTTGAAATCGGCTTTCAGTCTTCAGCCCTATTCAGACATGTATCGATTCGGTTTAGATTCGAATAGTCAAAATATGTCTATATTTTTTGGAATTACGAAAGCGGACGAGATAGATGAAGTTACAAATAACAAACATAGTAAATATCCTGTTCCAAGTGTTTACTATAATGTTAGTAACCATGTCAGTTTAAAGAACTGTATGTAAAAAAATGTTTAAATATTAAAAAAAATGTTTAATCTGGCATTGCGTCATGCTCTCGGGGTTGCCCGTGTGAAGTTCTTTAATTATACCACGAGATTGTTCTATTGGGATTAACAGTATTCTATGTGTTAATCCCGATAGAATGAAAAGATAGTTAATCCAGGTGCAAAACGTTTGCCATAAACTTTTGGATTTTTTTGCATAAAAGATAAACAAACTCCCATCTATACATACATTTTTACAAACATTCGCATTTATGATTTCAGAATTATATTTTTAATGTTTTTTTTTTCATCATTTTAAATTTCGCTCTTTTTTTAAACAGAACCAAAAGCGCGATCTATTGATATTTTTACCGACATGTTAAACAATGTCATATCCAGCTTTAATGTTAGATTTATCCCTTACTTATCGCACTGTCGCTAAACCCCCTTAGTTTAGCCGTTTAACCGATATTCTAATGTTATTGTACCCGAGATTGAATATCTCACTGATTTGTGGCTATTCTTGTTTCGTTGCGGGGCTGTTAACCCTTTAATGGTCGTTTACGTGGTCAGTGTGGTCAGGTACTGAAATATTAGGATAGCGGTTTGGGGTTAGAGAAAATTGTTTTTAGTTAGTGTGTGGTTAGTTTTGCTTATTTTGTGTTTAGAGAGTTATTTGTTATTATGGGTTATGTAAACATTGGTCTCGGTAAAATTATTTTAAAATTATAAGGGTTGAGATTTATAAAAACTAGCTGGAAGTATAGTGGATGAACTTACAGACCACATTAGAAACTCTTTACTTCGCTCCATAATCAAATAGCTGATGCTGGCCTCACAGCTGCTAGGTTTAAATTGAACTGAGCTGGTCATATCTGCCGCATGTCAGAGGAGCAAAGGGCAAAATTAACCACTCAGTGGACATCAAAAAGCAAGAAACGACAACGAGGCAGACATAGAGAGTGATGGCGTTATGAGCTGGATTCTATCTCAAAGGAATGGTCTACAATCGGGTTTACTCCCAACGGCCACCACTAAAACAGGCACCAGTGGCGGCCGTTGGATCAGTGCATTATTTTTTGTTCCAACGGCCACCAGTGGCGGACGTTGGAACATTCCAACTAATATTTATTATCAACTAGCTTTCGCCCGCGGCTTCGCCCGCGTTAAATTTTGGGGTAACACAGTTCCCCTTGCGCCTTATTGATTTGTAATAGCAACGCTAAGTTTTCCCTTCTCTTCCCTCTTTCTCCCTGACATCCCACTTTTTTCAAAAAAATATTAGCCTATGTCCGTCTCCTGGTTCCCAACTATCCCTGTACCAAAATTCATCCAAATCGGTTCAGCCATTAAAGAGTGAAGAGGTAACAAACAAACAAACAAACAAACAAACTCACTTTCGCTTTTATAATATTAGTAAGGATTTCAGTGTTTGTCAATTTAATCTAACTATAGCAAATGTACCCATAATTTAAGTAACAGATTGATTGCTTACAGATATAGGTACATACATATACGAGTATCTGGTGAATTCTGAGTGTGAGGAGGGAAGGAAGGCCTTTGCCCTGCAGTGGAACAATAGAGGCTCATCACTACATAGTATAAAACAAAGTCGCTGTCGCTGTCTGTCTGTTGCTATGTTGTATGTATGCTTAAATCTTTAAAACTACGCAACGGATGTTGATGCATGTTTTTTTAATAGGTAAAGTGATTGAAGAGGAAGGTTTATATGTATAATACTTTACGCTATAACTCTTAGGAGGTGAGTAGCGGGTGAAACCGCTGTGCGGGTCACTAGTAATAAATAAATAAGAATTATAGATGACGAAGAAAAAGCAGGATCTAAATATATAGAGACGTTTGTCTCTGCTCATAAATTAACTATGTAGACTTTTAGAGTACGTCGCATTGTTAACTAATTTCATTGCGTGTTTAATCACACTAAGGAAACAAAATATTAAAAAAAAGATCTCATCCTTACTAATATTATAAAAGCGAAAGTGAGTTTGTTTGTTACCTCTTCACGCTTTAAAGGCTGAACCGATTTTGATGAATTTTGGTACAGAGATAGTTGGGAACCAGAAGACGGACATAGGCCAATTTTTATAAAAAAAAGTGGGATATGAGGGAGAACGAGGGAAGAAAAGGGAAATCTTAGCGTTGCTATTACAAATCGATCAGGCGCAAGAGCAAAAACTGCAGGTCTGCTTGGTGTGTTATACCGAATTTAACGCGAGCGAAGCCGCGGGCGAAAGCTAGTTAAAAATAAAGTAAGTTATTCATATAAGTTTCATGTAATTTCGGTTCGAATAGCCTGCCACGACACTACATCAAACTAAATTCGACTAATGTGGTAAAACGTGACCGGCCAAAGTCGATATGGTCAAACTTTCCACACAGCTCAAAAACACACTAAAAATCATTAACCAACAATTTCTTAGCGAACGAACCCTAATTCTTAATGAACATCATTAAAGCGATAAGCACAACTATCATTTGATTAGCTCGTAATGACGGTAAGCTGTGTTTAAGCTTGACACAAATCAATTAGGGGTCAGCTAAGCATCGGGCCTCGACCCCTGCGAACAATGCTGTGTTGTGCAACTGCGAATGGGCTGAACATTGTCTGCTACAGGGGGTAGTCAAAAACGTGAACTTAGTAAAATAAAAAAAAAATAAGTCATTATAATTTTTAATATTAACATTTATAAATGCGAAAGTTTGTGAGCTTGGATGTTTGTTTGATTCTCTTTCACGAAAATACTATTGAATGGATCTTGATGAAATTCGGCAAAGAGGTAGATTATAGTCTGGAATAACACATGGGTTACTTTTTTATCAATACGCAGGCGAAGCCGTGGGCGCCAGCTAGTTAGTTAATAATTTAAATATTTCGTTGTATTTGTATGAAGAGTTATACGAGTATATATTTTGACAAATTTAAATTATCAGTATAAAATATTATTCTTTTATGCTACAAATAATACCAATTAATTTATTTTTACCCAACTGGCGGAGAGTAATATTTTCTAACACTAGTCACAATAAAATATCATCGAAAACCTAATTTTTCGGTGTTTTAATAAAAAATAATAATTCTATAACGTCAAACAGATTTACAACACTGAAAAGTGTCAGATTTTTTTATGTTCATAAAATGTACATGATATTAAAGAAAGTGTTTTTTTTTTATAAACACTAAGTTAATTCCCACAAACCTGCCAATCTGTTTTACGAATATTGTTCATAAATAGAACGTGAAATTTTTATTTTTAAAATAAAAGGGAAACATTAAATCTCCACTATTTAAAACAAACGCGCTCTCTACAAAGTCAAACAGAGTTAACCCGTCGCCGACCGGTAGTTTAGTTAATGTAATCTCGGTGCATTAATACGAATACACCGCGATAATAGTAATATCGGTGTTAATGCGAGCCCCGGGGTGCCATCATCGGACACATTCGTAAACTATCCCACTCTTCACTTTACACCCTTTTACGACTCAAAACCAACTTACACAAGCATTTTACGAGAATATTACGAGTTTACAAGTCATTTGATGTTATTTTTACTATTTTTGTCACATGTGTACACTGAATCCAATTATATTTCTAATTTATTTTTAAGCGACAAGTGTAAACTGTCGTTTTGTAATTTGTCGTTTTCGATATAACGAGAAATGAAATTCGGCGTCGTAAAAATCGTGTAATTTACGGAGACATTTTGATGTTACAAGTTCTGTCAAAGTAATGCAACTAAATTCATTTATTTATAGAATGTAAAATTATTCCGACGCCTATTTAACTGGCAACAAAGAATGAATTCGAAAATGGAACACGTAGGTAAAACCAGAAACGCCGAGCGCCTTATTCTGAATTTATCGGAGTAAACACAGATAAGCAAAGAAAAGCGTTTCACGATTTCACCTGTCGCTTTTGCAACGTCTAAACGGTTTCAACGGCTTTTCAAATCCCCATGTTAACAAACTTGGGACCTATACATTGTGGGCCCATCTCCTTATCAGGCCCGAACTTCGGCGGTCGAAGACAATAGCAAGATACAAGTAGTTGGTGACGTCTGTCCTTACTTTGGGCGAATTATTCCGTTCCGATTGTTTGCCGCGGAACTAGTGGGGTGGTAGCATCGTACAATCATTTAATCGGTGTGAATTAAAAGGGAGTTTGCTGTCAAGAGATAGGAAAAGGTCTTATTCTTTGAGTTGTGGGAAAATAGTAGGGATTTCACTAAAGATTGTATTCATATTGAAAAACGATGTCGTTTATTTAGAAAACTAAACAAGTCTCATTTTTATTTATTTTTTCAGAATATGGCCCTTAAAATTTTCTTCAATGGCGTAAAGTTCCCTCACAGCTAAAGGGATATGACAATCATAATACTCTGCAAGTAGGGAAGTTCTTCGACCAATTTATATGAGTACTCATAAAGTAAACTCAAATAGTAAACCCGACGGCCATAATGTGAAGCGACACGTAATTCAATTAATGTGGTCACCCCCTTAATACCCCTTACCAGAGTGATTTGAACAAACACGGGCTAAAAAGTTATACGGCTATCATTGTGAGGGGTATTTACATTTGCTACTGTGGAAAGGGGTAACTGAATATTATTTAGATCGGGTTGTTCTTTGAGGTTTTGTTTGTGAAAATAGTAGGTATATTCATTAATGAAAATATATTTTTATGTATTTGTTGTAAGAAATAGTAGTCAATTGCTTCTCTTGAATGTGAAATAAAACTTTTATATTACACAAGGAAAATAAGCTCACCTTTTAAAGACCTTTACACCTACAGGATACCTATTGTGATTTTATATTGTTTTGAGTTCACGATATTTCAGCGTTGTTCAAACGCCATGTCGTAGGATGAGTGGAGAAAAGATACGCCGAAGCTGGTGTATATTTGGTTAGTAACCGTGAAAACCTAAAACAGTGCTTAAAGACATTACGAAAAAAAGATGGAAATCGGTGTAGTTGTGATTTGGCAAAATACTTTAGATTACTACTTCAAGAAAAGAGGCAAGTATTTCACTCAAGAAAAACAGGAGTAGGTACTTCTAAAAACCAATCAAATTCATTAACTGTTTACGAAAACACAACCCTCAAATGCGAGGAGGGTTAAAGATTAGGCGCGCGTCCGATAAACGACATCTGTGACCGCAACCCTACGCCATTGTCTCGGTCCCGTCGACCCCTTGACTCACAGTTTTTAGCTTCTCATTTATCGATCGCCGTTGATGGGTTATGGATAATTATTATGCTCATTTCTGTTTGTGTTGTTATTTTTTAAATGGCGTTAAGTTTTGTTTTGAGAAATAGTGTTTATTAGAATTACTGCCTCTACACTTAAAGCAGTTTAGCAGTTCTTAGTAGTTTTTGTTTGCAGATATGGTTGCAGGGGGTGTTCTCCGAAAATAATCGAATAAATAAATAATCGAATGTACTTCGTATTGATAGATAAAACTACAATAACGCCATGTTTCATGTATGCAAAAAAATGTTTTAATTTTTTTTACGTTGAAATTGCTGAGATGTCCTTTTTAGCTTCATACATGATCAGAAAATTATTGTTTTTTTCGGTTGTGTCATTTTATTTTACTGTTTGTCCTGTTCGAGTCAAAACCTTCAATTGTTATTTTTTTTTTCAAATATAGAAATTAGGACAAAATTAAAAAAAAACACATGCCTGAAGACCCGTAACACAATGAGTTGTAGGCGACAATTGCTTTATTTACATTCAAGGTGTTCTAAAAATATGTCACCAATTTCTGACGTTTTACGTCAAAGATACGTCATTTGCCATTGTGTGCTACATCTATAGGCACGGGTTAAAGATCGATTGAACAGACAGGTTAGTAACCTATCACGTACGAGCGCGATTTAGGGTTAACCGTAATTTATTATGGTTATCGTTTACTTAACTGCCATTAATTATAGGTTTTTATTGCGGTTAACTCAATCTGACGTGGGTAAAAGAGGTGACATTGAAAAAAAAAATAAGTTTCGAAATATCGAATCCGTTCAACCTGATATTCTCGCAGTCAATTTTATTTTCTTTAACATAAAAATAAAATATAATAATCAAAACAACAAATTGTCCATAATATTACTGACCTGGAAACAATGGTCCATAAAATATTCAATATATTTCACTTTACGAACACCTTGCCGTGTCCAATACGATTACATTTTGTTTGTAGTTATATTTTATAATAATAATTCGATGCACCAATGTTGGATCGATAAAATATCAAAATATTGGTAAACTTTCCTGTTCCCTTGGCATTTTGAAAATGCGTAAAATATTT
Organism: Ochropleura leucogaster; assembly: GCA_958449745.1. NCBI lineage: Eukaryota > Metazoa > Arthropoda > Insecta > Lepidoptera > Noctuidae > Ochropleura > Ochropleura leucogaster. The sequence goes on along the minus strand of OY288213.1, from coordinate 4,979,405 downwards.
TTATTTTTCTTTGGAAGCGACGAAATGTTAATCCATCCTTAGGTCCGTTTTCATCAACACGAGGTGATATTGAAATAAGTATTTAAAAAAACACAGTGCTTTGTTCTTAGCGTTTCGGCTAGAGTTCGAACCATAGACACGCACCTCGGATTCATGTGCTTATTGCGTATTTAAAACTTATTTAGATGGACCCATCGTGAGGAGACCAGTATACCTTTTTTTGCGGATGAGAAAACATCAAATAACTTCTCTCTGGGCGGAGTGGGAGGGAGTGTCAGACTAGTAGGTACTGACTGAAACCCAGCCATGTTCCTTCTATTGATTGCCCTTTATGTTCCGGGGCCGCGGTAGCTCTTTCGAACAACCCTCAACCCAGGCAGAGACCAGCATGCTTGAGAGGCGGCCTAAAATTTCTGATACTAGGTTAGGCACTAACCATACGATAAAGAATTAATAAGAACTACTAAGAGTTTAAACAATAGCGCCATGTTTTGGTCGTGCACTTTTAACGTTTTAAACGTTACAGTTTTAAAGAAAAATGTGTTTGGATATCTTTAAACCAACTAAGTAGGTTAAGCAACGCAACTACAACCTGCTTGCAAAATAACTGTTCTTTAACGATGCGCCTTTAACGACAAAACACTAATCCTATAAATTCTAAAGGCGTTCAGCTCGAAAACAAGCAACAATGCTTAGTTAATATCGACTAATACGCTATTAAAAGGTCAAAAGGACCTTATTTTCGTTTCCAAGCGAACGTTAGTGGTGTAGCTAATTTTCTGCGCTAAAGTATCCCGTGTTGTGGTGTTACTTACTATTTTGCGTAAGAAACAGATGCTTTGCTAGAGATGAAAACGACACGCAAACTGTAACCGTGAATGTAGCACAATATGATTACAGATTCAACAGGTTTGATTTTCATAAAAAGTATAAAACCTACGTGGTGTAAATTTATGGAAGAGTTTTTTTTTTCAGTTTTTTTTTAACTGACAAAAAGTTTTGCTCTGTGAGGTGTTGAATTGTGAGTTGAATTCAAAGTAACAGTTTACGTGTACATGCCAGATCCAAACCAAACCAAGTTACTGGTTTCAATTAAAAAAAAAGATCTAAGATTTTATCAAGAAAGTCTTGTCTCTGTGATTTTTTTTTTATTTCTTTCAAATCTATAATCTAGGAAACTAATATTCGATTTTTGAATTTACAAACGTGTTGTTTTGGTGTGCGTGCCAACACCAAGTTGTCTTTTAGACATTCTGCACCTATTTTACTCCGTGGTTTAACCCTCTAGCGGTATATATGACGACCTAGGCAGGGTCAAGCGGACATGCTCACGGCAGGCTCTAAATAAGACGAGATAAGCATCTGCTAATTAATATTGGTTGCACGAACTAATGTTCTGCTTTATTTGGTTTCGAGTGGTCGCTGGGTACTGGATCCTGATTGCGTTATCTGGGAGATTAGAGGGAGTTTACGAGATGAGCATTTGATACGGAAATAGAATTTATAAGTAGGTACTTTAGGTAAAAAAAAAAAACACATTTTTGTTTATATCTCCAAAAGAGTATTTTTTTTTAAATATTCTGTCTTTTTTGCGCTATTGTAGGTATGCAGTTATTTTTTGTTCGTATTTAATAGAATAAAACAAAATCCCACCCACATACCCACAAATTCCGAAAGATGCATAATAAATAAAAACAGCTCCCTGTTTAACGAAGTGAACAAGATGAATGAATTCACAACACCAAAAAAATCCCAAAAAACCTCTTTTATTTCAAGCGTTGAAGCGAATTATCTCTGGTCACTGATAAAAACTTGCACGTGTTATTGTTACAACCCTTACCAACCCGTCACGATGTCATCAGATAAACAGACAGACAAACGCAATCCGAACAAGAATGTAACACCCCACACTTATCATCCTGATTAATATTTGCATTCATCTTTTTAGGGTTAACATTTTTTCTTTCATTCAAATTGCTGTCCTATCTCGCTTTAATAAAGTCTCTATCTAATTGTCAGCATTAAATAATACGGCATTATTCGATTGATAGATTTACGTCGATTTCTTTCAATAAAATTGAGTTGATCAAAATTGCATTTTGTGTTCTAGAAATAAGAGTGCGTTTTCTTTGGCTTCGAAAATTGCATTTGATTCTTTGACACGTGACGAGGGTCCAATTGGAGACGGGCGAATAACAATTTTTCGTATTTTGTTCTATTTTTTGGTGTATATTATTAATATTATGCAACGAGTGTGACCTCAGGATTCGGTACGCATCTGTGTAGGTATGTTTTATTGCTCGTCTCCCTTTTGTTGCCTTTCATAATGTTTATTATGTTTTTCGTGAAAATTGTTTGTGATCGAATATATTGGAAAGATTGCGTTGTAATATTGAAATAAAGATATTCGGTTAGTTATTTAAACATAGAATAAATACTTACCGATTGTTATACATATTTAGAAAGGGTAATAAAGTTTTATAAAATTCTAGGGTTTGCGGGTTGTTCGAGAGATACCGCAGCCCCGGAACATAAAAGGCAAAAGAAGGAACATAAGTGGGTTTAGCAAGTCCAAGTCTGACACTCCCCCCCGCTCCGCTCAGAGCGAGGGAGTTATTTTATGGTTTCCCTTGCGCAAAAAAGGGTTATAAAATTAGAAAAAAGATCTGCTTCTCTTTGGACCACAACTTTGACAGCTTATAATTATTTGGAAATATATTCTAACATTGATAGCTTATAACTCGATAAAGTGAAGCTTTAGAAGATTTTCTTTAAAACAAAACCTATTTGTATTGGCGCTATTTTGAAAACAAAACAAAATGGCGGAAGTTTGGCAAGCCTCGCTTCATGCAAGCATCTTCCAAACCCTTTCTTGGGAAAGGCGCTCATTCTTGTCTTAACTCAAATATCATAACCAATAGATAGCTGATAGCTAGGCAGATACCAAGTCCTCTACAGATTACATCTTAATGCAAATTCTCTCTATTCTCTCCGTATATTAATATTTATTACAAACGTCTGCATATTTGAATTGGCCAGCTGTATGTAAAGACAGGCCAAGAATAATGGTACTACAATCAATTCTCAATAAATTCCTATCGTGTAACTGACGTTTCAATCATAAACTGGATAGTCATAGGAAAACCATATATCTTGACCACAAAACCATATGTTGGGCTACCGTTATTCAATTATTTGGTCCTGAACTTTACATTGCGTGGTTATTTTACTTGTATTTTACAATGATTGGTACTAAAGTCACAATGGATGTTAAAATTTTTGGCTCAGCGAAAATTTCTTCTGGATATTTTAATAGAATTTGCAAGTAATCTGGCCACAATAGGTAGGTGATTGGCGCGGTCAGGAAGCGTTGGATGGTTGGTCGCCATCTTGGATCCAACAATACGCCAAATTTGGACTCGGCAAAAGTTATTGTTGAGGTTTAAAAGTTTCTGATTTGTCATTCAGATTGTGGGCGCTTGGATTGAGTTTGTATGCCAATGTTATATAATATAAAGAGGTTATTAGGCTTACTTTGTAATATTAACAGATGAAAATAATGCTGTTTCATCAGTTGTTTGAAATGAACACCCTGTTTGTTGACGAAACGTCATAGAGTTACAAAAGTAAGATTTAGGAGTGTTAGTAAGAGGGTGGTGGTACATGGGCCAACTAGTGAGATGATCTTGAAGGAATACTGATTACACCATCATGTATGTTTTCCCCACAAGGTTAGGCAGAATTGTACTAATAGGTTCAGTTCTGCTAATTTAGATGGTCAGCTGGGACTGACAGACTACGCAGGAATAGCAGTTCAAAGTTTCTGTTAGTTCCGAACACATTTTTATGTATCACTGTAAGGCAGAGAATCCTTAACAAGTTCAAGCTCACGTTTAAACTAACCTATTCGAACACCCAAATATCGCACAAAAGAAAGAAAAAGTCATCAAAAAGATTTAAAAAACGGCCAAGAGCGAGGGTTCCGTACAAACATGCGACATAAACGGCCGTGTCTTTTGACTGTGAGGACTTAGATGGTTATTTTTTCCACAGCTCCAAGAAACTACAAAATTAAGTATACAGTTTTAATTTCAACTCGATAATTTTACACACAAACAAACATACAACAATTAAGTGTGATCCTATAAAGGTTCCGTCTTTTTCCTTTTCAGGTACGGAATTTAAAACAAAAACATTTTATCTAATATCATAGACACTATATTTATTAACTCCAAAGAAACATTAGTACTAAATATAACTGCAACTTGTAAAAGTTCGCCTTGGGAACAGGTTCCAAGGATCAGAGGCTATCGTCGAGGCTGGACGTGTTCATACACCATCAGCTATCGGCTAAGTGGTGACATGTTAAGGATTATTGCTGTTATGCAACAACGTACTGGTGGGATGCTCAAAATAATGTTATCTAAGAAACTGTACTGAGTCTAAAGACTTTGAAATAAGGTACTCTTTGGGTAAAGAAATAATACTACAGGTTGTGGTAGGTAGGTCCGGGGTTGTAGTTGTTAAAGAGATACCATGGCCCAGGAACATAAATGGCAAAATAAGGAACATGGGTGGGTATTAGTCAGTAAAAGTCTGACACTTCCGCTACTCCGCCTAGAGCAGGGCAAGTTATTTGATGATCTCATCCGTATAAAAAAATGTAGGTAGGTAGGTGGGTTCTTATCGGAAAAGATTCTGAAATCAATCTTTGACTACGTGGCGCCAACAATAAGAAAGATTTGAAAATGCCGGTTCCGCATGTTGGTACGAAAGAGATACCGTGGCTCCGGGACATAAAGGGCTAAAGAAGGTACATGGATGGGTTTTGGTCAAAACAAGTTCGACACTACCCTTCCGCTCTGCCCAGAGCGGGGGGAGTATTTTGATGAAAACCACAAATCGAGCACAAATTCACAGCTTGTTACTGCGAAACTCGTGATAGAAAAATCCAATATAATTTTACCCGATAAAACATGGAACTAAAGAAAGCTTAGCTTTTGTGACCACTAGCTAGACCAACAAGGTAGTCAGTCAATGTTTGTGAGGATGTATGTTTGTTACTTTTTTACGCAAAAACTACAGACTGAGTTTGAATGAAATTCGGCACACAGATAGTTTATACCCTGGATTAATACAAAGGACACTCTTATTTCCCGGTTGTACGATCCCGTGGGATAATTACCGAAATCCAAGCGGGTAAAGCTACGGGCAAAATCTAGTACAAAATATCTTCGCTGGTATCTTTAGAGGAACAAGCTGAAGTGGGTAGTTTGCAGTGAATTTCCCTAAGTATACATGTTGAGAGCGTCTCATGTATTAAAGTTTCGCTGATATAAAGAACGTGTAATACTGTTGCAGTGTGCAGCTTTGTGTTTGTGGTCTAAGTTAGAGGAGACGGGCGGTTGAAGGAGGAGGAAGATGGTGAGGAAGAAATTGGTGAGAAACGGTTAATGTGGTAGAGACTGGAATGACGTATGAAAATGGGCTTCAGGGATATGATATTTTGTTTGGCAGATGCAAATAAAGATTTGTTTTTTTTGGGAAATCCAAATTTTAAAGTATGTATGAAAAGTCGAAGCCGTAAACCATGACAAGTGTAGACAATAAAAGAGCCTCAAGACACTGATTATTAAGTATGGCAACTAAATAGAAGTGATTTGGAGAAACAGGGAAGAATCAGGGAATAGTTACAAAGGGATTGTTAATTTTTGTTGTTGAAAACAAAAGTAGTTCCTTAAAAGCAACAATAGACTCAGATATCTTATACACTCCTTGCCTGCTTATTGCACAGACGCTTGCAGGTCAAGCTACCCGGAACTGACAATTTTTCCCAATGAACCTTGAACCTAATACTTTAGAAATAAAGTCGAAAATCTATCAAAGAAATCTGACAGATTGTAGTAGCTTGATGTGCAGGCGTCTGTACATGCATATATTTGTCAGTATTTGACACCAAATCGGTCTAAATAGGATCCTAGGTCAACAAGGTTCATCTACAAGAAGTATTTAGCCTACGTCTTGCACCAAGCAATTTCATCTCGGAACGCAGGGACTTCGTCCCGTCGGCCCGACACTTTTTCAAATCGTGACTCGTCCCGCGGCCTCACCGTCACGAACTGTGTACCGTTATCCAGATATACACACTACTCACACTAAGCTGCTGCACCTAGTGCTAGAAAGAGATAGCTATATATTGTCACCACCGTCTTTAGGCTGAAGGATATGCTTGAGGGAACCGTCTTTTGTTTTGATGTGTTAACGTATTGAAATAGTGGATGTTCGATGTAGAACTAGGTTTGAATTAAGAATGAAATGAACTGGGGAGTTTGGGGATTCCCAAAACCTAATTTAGGAATAATTATCTACCTACATGGGTTTATGAATCATCACGAACAGTTGATAAACAGGAATTGTATGGCTTGTTAAGCCATTGTTTTATTATTTTTGTGTAAGAATACGTAGATAAACTTCATAGAAAAACCGTCATTATTTCAGGGTGTTTTTATGGTTCGGAAATCAATGTTATAGTCATACTACGCAAACAAGGTATTAGTTAGTTTATCTACGTATTCTTTAGGTGCATGCCTAAAGAACAGCAAAAAAAGCACAGAGGTTCTCATGAAATGCCTAGAGACAATGTAGGTGTATGCGATATTGACACATGTAAACCTAGATTTCAAGAATCATGTACCTACTGAATTCTTGGTAATAGCATATATATCTTTAAACCGCGTTTTTTCCTGAATGAAGCAAGACATTCAAGAAACAACAAAAGAATAATAACTATAATCGATTGAAGCTAGACAAAAAGACAGTAGGCAACAATCTTAACCTGAATTTCTTGAAAAATTCATATGCTAATGTAGCAAATAAATTAAATATAGACCCACGCGTCAAACGTGACTATGCGTAAACTGAATTTAAAGAGTCGGTCTTACTATGTGACTGGATTGGGCAATAGCATATGGGCACACTGACATAAAATGTGGCATTCAGTTAGTGATCCAAAATTTAAAATCTTCTTATTGTCAAATTAGTATATGTTTTGGAGTTATAAGTTATGTGATGTGGGAGCTGGAAAAAAAAGGCTTTTTTCTGCGGATAGGAAATCATCAAATAACTAGTGAGCGGGGGGGGGGGGGGGGATGTCAAACTTTTGTCTGACTAAAACCCACCCATGTTCCTTTTTGCCCTTTGTGTTCCGAGACCGCGGTATCTCTTTCGAGCACCCGCGACCCCGGCAGCCAGTGGCCCTAGCAGGCTCTACTGCTTTGCTGGCATCTCATTGGGACGCACGTGGAATACGAACGCGCTGTCGACACGGCCTATCGTCAATAGAACAGAGCTACTCATTGCTCATCGCCTACAGACCCGCAGCTACGGTGGCTCAGAGCGTCTCCCGCGGCGGCTGAGCTGTTTTGAGGAAGGCTAAGGCTGAGTTCACTGATCAATTGTGTGACAACAAAATAATAGTCACAATTACATGCGACATCATTTTAGACAAGGTCATAGTTTGATATTCTAGCCTCCTTAAAACAACATGATAGGGCCACCGTACAAAGCCATCGAATTAATCGCTGTCTCCAAAATCGGGTAGATGGCATCATCATCAGAAGACTTTAATACACTGATCGGAATAACACAGAATCAAAACGCCCAAAAGAAAAGTGTGTGAGGCCTCTTAAATACAACTGAATGGCCAGTCTTCGATATAACATTTATGGCACTTAGAAAATTACATAACCGCTTAGAAATTGTATGGGAATACCTAAGGTGGTCGGCTATACGAATAATTATATTGATTTGTGTCTAATAAGTTGTAATTGTGATTTCTGCTATAGAGTGCGTTATCATGGTTACGGTGCAGTGATTGGTCGAGTTTGTTACATTGTAGTCTCGAATTGAATGTATGAGACTCGTTTTCTTTGGTACCATTTTGCGTACTTTTGTAATACAGACATTGTATTGTATTATTTGTGTTGAGATATCTTTTGGTGGATCTACCTTATTTTCGAATTAAGAAAACATTGTAACAGAATCAATAACGATGCTTAAAATCTTGAGAAGTTGCCATGACAAAAGTTATAGTAAAAGATAAGAATATTTAAATAAATTGATAGTATTTATTCAAATGCATTTTTATTTAAAACTTTATTGATTACTAAGTGTTAAATCCAAGCGTATCGATTTAGATTTATTTAATCAAACAACCTATAAATTATCGGCTCAAGTATATTAATAAAAACTCGTTCAATAAGCTGTCACGAAAAAATAAATTAAAATTCTGCACGACACAACATTTTACCGGCGTTCGAATATTTTGCTAACTGTTTTATTACTAGACAACATGAATGATCACTTAACACGTTCTAAAATTAAATTAATAGAGATGTGACAAATATTTGATGCATATCCCGTTTTTGGCATGACAACCGATTATTCTTGTACGAATATTTAGGCTTAAACTACGTAAATACTTCATTTTTTGTTTATAGTTACGGCTTATCAATTAAAATAAGGACAATCTAAAAAATATACTAAAACAGAGCACATATCGTTTCGTTTTAAATACAATTAGAATTGTATGAACAGGTAACTCACGAAATATACGAATCCATTTGAGATTATCTACAACCAACCTACATATTTCTACGCATATTAATTGTTTGGCTACAGAATAAAATATTGAATTCTTAACGGATTTTGACGTTTATGTTAATTCCGAAATAAATTATCTTCGTTTGTTTTCTGTGAAAAAAATAATTGATAAGCTTGTTAAGCGTTGCTCAGTCTGTAATAATGTCGTATCTTATAATTACTTGGTTTTCCTGTTGTAATAATAATAAAGTCAAGTCATGCAATAAAAACACTGTTCATTCAGTTTCAAATATGAACTGTGGCAAGCAATATTGTAATATAAAACGTATATTATACACACAAGTTTATAAGTTATGGAGGTGTGCCTAGGTAGGTACAAGATTGCCAATGGGTATGCTCGACCGTTTTCGTCGAATCATACATTGATAGATTACGACGTTATTTGGCTGCCATTTTGTAGAAGCGAATAAAGCAATAGGTGTGAATTCATGAAATATTTCCTTAATATAAGTTATTATTTACTAAAACGTTTGAAGATTAAAATGCATTAATGCATGAATTACGTTATGTTATTAAGGACGTCAATTATGACATGTTCAGATTAATTTAAATCTTAGAAAATACACCGTTCATCGTGCTAACTAATTAATAACATTTCATTGGCTAAGATGATGCATCAGATGATAAGCTTTGTATCATTAACATACCCACTGAAATAAGTTTCAATTAATAGCCTTCCATAAACACAATTAAAATTAAAAAATCAATCTACGATAATCCAACTACATCACAAAGTTAGTTCGTACAACTATTACCCGTCCGACTAGAGTTACCCACGGACGGAGAAAGTTAGCCAACGTGGATAAAACTACATTTATTGGTGTTGCATATTCATCGTACCCCCAGGCGTAATACCGAACCAAACATACTGGACCCTTCTATGGAGGAACAAAACCTTCCCCAGTAACAGAAAGGAGGGAACAAGGGAGCTCAAGTGAAACTGGTCGTTCAGTACCTACTTGTAACTAGTTTTATATTCAGTTTAGTGTAGCGACAGTGTTGTGTTTAGGTGTCGTACTTATATCTGTTAAGTTATATATTGTGATAAGGATCGGGAAAAAGTATTGGTTTGGATGAAAGTTTGTCTATGTCGAACTGACACGTGTCTATCTGCCCGTTCTAGAATCCCTCAAAAAATTTTGAATCCTTACTTCTTGACTAATATTATAAAAGCGAAAGTGAGTTTGTTTGTTTGTTACCTCTTCACGCTTTAATGGCTAAACTGATTTTGATGAATTTTGGTACAGAGATAGTTGGGAACCAGGAGACGGTAATTTTTATTTAAAAAAAAATGGGATGTGAGGGAGAAAGAAGGAAGAAAAGGGAACACTTAGCGTTGCAATAAGGAGAAGGGTAACTGTATTACTCCAAATTTAACACCAGCGAAGCCGCGGGCGAAAGCTAGTTTAATATATTTTTTTTCTCTAGCGTAACCAAAACTGTAACATTATCTACTTTCATCAAAATCGTGTCTTATATATCACTGGTAGTTTTCAGTGTCACTTTACTTATGGGAAAAAGAGAGATCAATGACACTGTCAAGTTTAAATGCAGTTTCCGAACAAAGCGATATTTTTTTTTGTAGACTTATGCCCCGTTCCAATAAACAAAAACGACTCGTTTTGCTTACGGATAGTTGTATTTTGACATAAGTCTTATAGAACTTACGGATAGTTGTATTTTGACATAAGTCTCATAGAACTTACGGATAGTTGTATTTTGACATAAGGCTCATAGAACTTACGGATAGTTGTATTTTGACATAAGTCTCATAGAACTTATGTCAAAATACAACAATCCGTAAGCAAAACGAGTCGTTTTTGTTTATTGGAACGGGGCGTAAGTGGATTTGTCTTTTAAACAGCTCCAAGAGACTACAGATTTGAGTATACTGTTTTAAATTCAACTTGATACCTCTACGCGTTCCCGAGATAAACGGTCTTGACAGACAGACAGACGGACAACTAAGTCTGTCTGTCTTTTCCTTTTGAGGTTTGGAACCCTAAAATTGGCCAGCCTTTCAGTAGAAAGTTTACTGTAGTCACAATCACTCAAGTATCACTTCTCAAGAAAACTGACGAATAAATCTTTCTAATAAAACTTAGTCACGACACAGCACCTGTCTTGCTGAGTTTAAATTACACTATAAGCCAACATAATAACTAAAGTATACTATATTCTTCACATTTGAACGTCAGTTATTTTATTCGTTTATAAGAATTCGATCAAAACAAAATTCGATCAATAAAAAATTTCAAATACCAAGCTATTCTATTGATACTTACATAATAATATACTTTTTAGGGTTCCGTAGTCAACTAGGAACCCTTATAGTTTCGCCATGTCTGTCTGTCCGTCCGTCCGTCCGTCCGTCCGTCCGTCCGTCCTCGCTTAATCTCTGTGACCGTTAGCACTAGAAAGCTGAAATTTGGTACCAATATGTATATCAATCACGCCGACAAAGTGGTAAAATAAAAATTAAAAAAAAATGTTTTATTAGGGTAGCCACCCTATATGTAAAGTGGGAAGTGATTTTTTTTTTAATTTCAACCCTGACGTGTGATATATTGTTGGAAAGGTATTTAAAAATGAATAGGGGTTTACTAAAATCATTTTTTGATAATGTCAATAATTTCGGAAATAATCGCTCCAAAAGTAAAAAACAATGTGTCCCCCCCCCTCTAAGTTTTGAACCATAAGTTTAAAAAATATGAAAAAAATCTGAAAAGTAGAACTTTATAAGGACTTTCTATGAAAATCATTTTGAACTTGATTGACACAACAGTTTTTGTACAAAAAAGACAAAAAGTTGTACAAAATAATTTCTGGACTAAGTTTGTAGTATAATCGTAATGCAAGCTTTTTTGTAACTTTGTTTACATATTTTATTATCCTGAACGTATCTTTTTTTAAACAAAAAAATAGTTATTGAAATCGGTTCTCGCAATCCAAAATTACCACCGAAATTGCACGTCTTTGTATTAATTAGTAACCTAATTCCTCGAGTGATGGCGCTGTAGGTACTTATTACGTTGGATCGGGTATTACCGAATTATTCGGTTGGCCTCATAACTGGGAACACTTATTGTGACGGACGGGAAACTACGGAACCCTACACTGAGCGTGTCCCGACACGCTCTTGGCCGGTTTTTCAATATGGGTTTTATGATTTTCAAACTCAAAAGACGGCTATTTTTTTAGAAAGAAAGAAAAACTTTTATTTGGGACTCGCACAAATCAAGTAAAACAGTAATAAAATAAAATAGTACAGACAAGGTTATTGTCTGCGCGAGGCCAAAAAAGGTCCCTGTCTCAGCATGAGCTGAGATATTTTAATTTCTCAGTTCTTTTAGTTTCTCATTTGTCACTTAAAAATTATTGTAATTTTGGTATTAATCGAGCTACCGCCGCCATTTTGTTTTTCTAAATACGATTTCACAAATTGTATAAACAGCGCCCTTTGTCAATTGTGACCATGCATCGCTGCGCAACTTTTCACATTCGCAAAAGACGTCCTCCGAAAATGTCATTTCACATTCAAAATTCGAACCATACACTCCGGGCCCAACCCTCTCAATACGATGCCCATTTGACAGCCAGATATATCTCGGATATATCCGAACTTGTAATATCCTTCAATCACTGGCTGTCTGCGAACTTTACGCATTCAACTGTTTACTACCGTTACAAGCCGCAAACGACCACTAAAACTGTGATACTTCACTAAATTATAATAATTATTGAGTAGTTGTGTTGAATTTCAGACACTTGGGCCATACTAGTATATAATTGAAATTGACAATTGATTGTTATTTATTTTACCTTATTTTTAGTGCTTGTTAAATAATGTTGATGTCGCACTAAAATCACTAGCTTATTTGACTCAGGTACTTATTTAAAGGTATTTAAATCTAAGTAAAATCCTATCTTAAATTATTTTCATCGCATCATTTAAATTAATCGTGTTTTAAAATTTTCTCGTCTCAGTCAAACAAATACGACCATCACAGAAAATAATAATTATCTACAGTCTACTTCACATTACAGTGTTCTGCTATCAAAAGTCCAGCAGTCCTGGGTGTGTGGCGAAAGTGTCGTCGACACGTCGGAAGCGTCTCGTCACGCGCTCGAGAGATTATCGGACGACTAGCCGACGAGTGCGGGACGAGTTTTGTGCGGACAATCGTAGGGGACGAGTTGACGGTACAAAATACGGTAAAGTTGAGGGATGTTGAATAAAACACTACATGTGAGAACGTAGTGGTTGTGTTTAATTTTTCTATAGGAGACGTGTTTGGAAACAAAATGTACGTAGAGCTTCCTACAATTCCTAATTCCTAGTTTATGAAGGGTTAAACTATATTCGTAATATGAACACTTGTGTATCGATTGTTAAATTTTTATAAATTTTCTGAATATTTCAAATCAAGAGCCGGGTTTTTTATGTTGACCACGCGTGAAATGTGATCATGTATAATTATCAGTTTTTATTAATAAATACAAACTTACCTATTAATTATACGAAACATCTTGTTTTACGAATTTGTTTACATCTTATTTGAGAACTTAATTATGATGTTTAAATGTCACCAAGCTACCAGTAGTCTGATTTAGTAGCACAGAAATTATGGTAAAGTACGGTTATGGAGTTGGGCATAAGAAATCGCTGATTAACGACTAAATTAGTTATTTTTACTAAGGAAATCTTTGCTATCACCCATATTTAGAAAACTATTTTGTTAAAACATCAATAAAATATTGAAGGTTGCGCAATTTTTCGTGTCCAATAAAATCAGTTAATTAACTCAGAACAGTAATTTGTATAATTCTTTAAAAATATCTGAATGACGATTGCGAAGTTCTAAGAAGTGATTCGGCTTTTCAAATAAGTTAGATACTAAAATCGATCTAAATGGAAATAAATCCGCAAGGTATTTTGAACTATTCTATAAACCAAAAATACATAAAACATGAAATACCATCCCAAATTAAATGGCCAATAAACTTATTTAGTTAATCCGAAATTACACTAATAACTCCCAACTTCAAATAATGAAAAAGATATAAAAATCTGCTTAATTTGCTCAAAATATCCGCATTACACCACGATTACAACCCTAAAAGTTATAGTCGGATAAAATTATACAAGTAACCATTAAAATTTGTCAAAGACTTTTAATATGTTGTAAAACTGGATATTTCGCGATCGTAAGGCTGTGAAAGGGAAAGTTTATTACCAATTACTGTATTAATTCTAGCTAAGTTACTGTACAGTACTTACTTGTTTAATAATATGCAGGTTTTAAAATTATTATAATTTAAGTTGAGCCCGTGAGAACGAACCGAATCTTCTTTTAGAAGATCTTTCTGAATATTTCAGTAATTTTCTAGGAAAGTGCGTTTTAAATCTGTGATAACTGAATAGTACTTTTTAACTACTAATCATTGTGTGTTATGTATGTGTTTGTGTGTGTATAATGTTTGTGTATTTTTTTAGTATATAAATAAAAGCTAATTGTTGGAGTGATATAGACCGCACCTACGCAACTTTTAATTATTTACTTCATTACTATTTTAAAGATATGTTAATTAAGGCAAAAATATCACTAAACCTATAAAAAAATTACTTCAAGTTATTTTTTGACACTGATTCATTCAGATTGCACAATATTTACGCAATCATATTGAACCACATTCCATACAAGAAATTTCTTAATCAACTTCCTTATTATAGAGATTAAATTAAAATCTATAAATTGCTCGAAAAATGGTCGACAGAGATACATTAATCAACTAAGACATATGAATTGTAACTTCGGTAGTCGACTAATCCCCCAAACGACGTATAGGCTCCATAAATCTGTTGCTAAGCAACCATAAACACCAAAGTAATTTGATTTATAATTCATCTATCCAATAAATAACTGTTAATTACGAATATTTTTGCCAAAATCAACATATTTATAAAACATCGTTAATCCGAATTTATCATCGAAAGCTTAATTAAATTAATAAAAAGGGTAAAAGACATCGAATGAAAATAAAACGAAAGCAGTTAGTAATAAATTACGCGCGTGTATTAATATTAAAAGTAGTTATCTACATGAAAATAAATTAAACTTAATACGTTAAGACGTCTCGACGATAATAGTAATCGTTTTCAACGAAACTACGCCTATATATTACATATTTTATATGTAATATTTACAATAACGCGAGAAACGCGAAGAAATCATGGAGAACAATAAGTCGCGTTCTCCCCGGACGAATGGACTCCCACCGCTTCGGGGAGCGAGAGTTATTATCCCCGCATACAAACATATTCTAGCAATATGTTAACGGTTAAATACGCGAGCGACTCCGAACATACGCCAAGCGTTCAGTCATACCCCGACACCTCAGTTCCGACCCGTAACCGATACGGTAACACGTCAACCTCCTTGATCCGTCTTCGGAAGCTTCCCACTTCCCTCCCACAGTTTGAATGGCGATAAATGTGAAGATGTGCTAGCCTCAGGCATTCTAGGACTACTAGTGTAGTTCGGTGGTAATCTAGAAGGTGTCGATAGGAAGCTTCCGTACGACAACGAGGAGTTGACGCCCAAAGACGTGTCCAAAGTGGAATAGTACCCGGATGAAGCAGCAGATGGCTGCGGAGCCGGCGGCTGCTGCATTTGCACGCGCGCCGCTTCGGCGTACGCGTCCAGGTGCGTGCGCACCAGAACAAGCAACTCGCCGTAGTTGGTAACAGAGCCACCAGCCCCCGCCACTCTGTAAAGCAACAACCGCGCCTCCCCAAAAAGACTGTCTAAAATTTTACCTGTCGTGAAGAGGACGATGGCCTTCAGACAGGAATACTCCGCCGAGTCGACGTGAAGCGCTTTCAGCTTCTCCACTTGCTCTTGGAAGATCCTGATGTGGTCCATGAAGGCCACGACTCGGTCGGCCGCCATCGGCGACGCGTGGAGCCCCGCGGCCGCCAGCAGCGGCGCCACGTGGAGGGGCATGGAGCACTGTGACGCGTTCAAGACGAACAGCTCCGACCAGACGAGTCTTAACAACGCAACCTGGTCGGTCACTTGGAGTTCGGGGAAGAAGGGGATGTTCCGCGCCCATTCGACGGCGGAGAAGAGTAGCCTCGCGGCTAGTTCGCAGATATTGTCTATTCCCATGACGTTGGCCGGCTGGACGCACTGGCCGTATCGGGAGGTGGGGTAGGGCTCCGCTCGGAGGAGCAGAGAGATGTAGGAAGAGAGGTAGGGATGGCTGTTGAGTCCGGCGGAGGGGTCGCCGTTGGCCAGTGCGTACTGGCCAGGCAGGGCGAGCCCCGCCGGCTGCGTCGGGGGTACTCGACCTCTTTGTACAGCTGCAACAAAAGAAACAAAAACACGTTAGGGATTACATTCTAGATTTAAAACCCGAAATGAACATGAAACAAGCAGTGGACCAAGAAGTTCTCACACCATGAATTCTACATGTAAAGACCACATTATTTTCACACAAATCTCAATTACATTTCGCTGAACTCGAGTTCGCACCCAATAATTCATCAATAACGTTCGGTATAACATTACCAGTTCCTCCTTTACAAATAATTACAATATTATAAATTAGTTGGCTCATTACTTGTTGTTTGCAATTAGTAGTTGAAGCAGTAAATAGATAATTTGCACTAAAACAGCGGGCAGGTCTCTTGTCCCTGCCTTTTATGACTAGACCACGCATTGAATGATAATTTTAATAGAATACAACAAATAAACATGACTTCAATAATGAATTTTCTGATTAACAAGAGACGATCAGGTACAAGTAAAATTAGCAATTAGAAAGTGCGGGATTCATATGTATGAATTCTTAACCTAAAAACACATCAACAAACTTGCCTCAAAGAGGGCAGGCAACCTTGCCGTATCGCCATCTTTTTGACTATTTGTGAGAAATCATTATTTCTGTATCTACTAAGTCATTTTGATAGTTGCACACAATCTGGCTATTTAATTAGTCAAAGTCAAATCATTTATTCACAAGTATAGGTATCTACAACGGTATACAATTTTATTTTACCATGTATTGCCATTTGTCTTATTGATAGTTCCTATGGTTTACAAAACAAAAGAATATAAGTAGATTTACAATGTTAGTTAGCTCTGTTCCCTTAACACAGTAAAAAGCATTCTACAAAGTCTAAAACATTATATCCAAACGAATTAAAAGACAAGGAAAATCTTGAACAAATAAACTCAAATTAATGTCTCTAACAATAATAACATGACAATCATGATTGATTCACTCACAAACTATTATTAGCTGTGAATTACTCGTAAATAGTTACAATGGTATGTACTTATGTTACCTACTGGTGTTTCTGCATATATTTTATCGATACTTAGTAAATACCAGTTGTTAACAACACTATAACTCGTGTTTTACATGGATTTGTAAATTGAATTGATGCGATGGCAAACTCCAAACGATCTTTTTTAAAGTTCGAATATTGTTCCATGTTTGAATTTCACTTTTATATAATTATGTGTGAAAAGATTATGTTTTGATTAAGACAACGCTATATGACAATTTTAAAATTAATTCGTTCTGAAATTACTAAAAGTGTAATAGTACTAAAATACATTTAAAAAAATCTGTTTAGCCGGAAAAGTGAAGGTTTCTAGATTTCTTATTTTTCTCTTTATGACCCCATAAAGATGTCCTTTATTATACAGATGACATTTATTTTTGGTTCTATATTTTACCTGCGTCATTTCATATTAATTATTCATCGTTAAAAAATAACAGTATTTTGCTTACGCGTGCCAAGTTTTGCATGTTTAGCTAATATTAGCAAACAATTTCCGGTCGCTAAATATTTAATGTTTAAGTGTGATGTCAATAAACTTGCAATGTCAATTAAGTTTTTATCTCGATTGAGTTCACATTTTCGTATTAAAATAATTATGCCAAATGATTGTTTGTGCTAATTTAATAGCTTTATGTTCTAGTTTGAGATAAGAATGAATTTAACTAAGTATGATGAATAAAAACCAGTTTATTAATATTGTTATATTTATTCTGTTCCAATTATGGAAAATTAAAGCCAAACCGATTGATTTTACTAATGATGTCCAATATTGACAAAGAAAAAAAATATTGTTTCAACATGTCCATGCAGAAGAATAAAAGTATTTTAAAAGTATTGTCATGCTTTACTTTAAAAAATATATAAGAAAGACGTCATTGTCATCTTTTCGTTGCGAAAAGCTTTTGATTCATGACTCTTAAAAAGCCATTGACATTTCTAAATTCAAATATCCGCTACGAAACCGCCACAATCAATTAAAAAAAAAGTTCAACTTTAGTTAACTTTTTTAGGTGTCACGATCATGATTTTTCTGGACAGGTGAATAGCATGCAAATAAGTGAAGCCTACTGTAAATTTAAATAAAAAACGACACGTAACGGTATTTTTTTTCCAAAACAAACATTAACAAATCGATAGCCATCAGAAAAATGCAAAAATCTCGTTTCAGAAACCTAGTCTCTGTTACGGTAATAGACAACATTTGTTTTAGTCGATTCTAAATTACAAACCAGCTTCACAGACATAGACGTTAAAGAATTAACCTGTTGTTTCTCAGTACAACGAGGCATTTCAAAGATCGTGACGCCACAAATCATCGATACGATCCGAGACGAATCGACGTGAAAACGCGGAATCGTCGCTTCTAATCGTTCATTCGGAAATGCTCACAGGGTAACAAAAATGTATAGCGCGCCAAGTATTCGGAGCGCGCCACGTTTTTTGGCGGGAACGCATCGCGGGCCGGCGCGAATGCCCGCGCACGCGCGTACCGCCTTTTTATTTCTTGTCAGTGCAACAAGAAAAAATAAACGCGTAAACAGGTTGTATTATTATTTTTTCCTTGAATGACAAGATGACTGGAATTCGCCCCACGGTTGTTTCGTAACGAGCGCTTCCCACAGTAAAACTCACTAAATTCAGATTCTTATAAATTGTTATGACATTTGATTTCGTAGATTCGGGTTATTATTAGAACGATTACATACGGATTCATACCTTCGTTCAATATCGATATTTACCAACCAAATATCACGATACCAATCATCGAAATAACACGCATTCACGAATTACGGCTCGCATCAACAATTCAATTAAAGTGTTACATCGCCGGAATAATTCCGTTTGAATTAGAGTAATTGCGCGCGTGATTAGCCGGTTTCAGAAGGAAATGTAGGCCGCGGGCTCTCCCACGCCGCGCCGCGCGCCGTCGACACCTAGCCTAATAGCGCGTCATTACACTATCTGCCGATACATCTCCGGTACGTCTCGACATCGACGGAGCATCACTATCTGCTCGTATAATCGATGACCACTCGGCGCGACTCCAACAAAGCGACTGTCCGATTGCGTTCAACACTAATTGCGATGCGGATTTCGAACGCGCGAAAACGTCATTTCAAACTGAATATTTTCTTAATTCTTTCTAAGTATAGAGAATCAATTCTGGCCATTGACAGGTGGAAGTTTATGAATGGAAATTAATGTAAATTAGCGTTTATATGAGTGGGCTTCCCGTAAGGTTAATACAACTAGGTCCATTAGCTCTGATTTGCATAAGACTACGTCTCATTTCGGATTTCTCTTGTATAAATAACATTGATTAAATCGTTCGGCACCCACGGCGCATACTTCACGGGATTAAGTGAAAATTAGCGAAGTGTTTATTATAAATTAAATAGCTACTTGATAACGGTTCAGTTAATAACGCGTCAGTTTTGTAAATAAAAAAATGCTTCTTACTTTTTTATTAATGTGAAAGGAAAGAGCTTATTACAATTGTTTATGGTCAGATGTGAGTCATAGACAAGAATTTTATGTACTGGTAACAGCGGAGCGCGAAAACATCCTTGTTTATAAAAATAAAATTAAAGCTAATTTGAAAAGAGAACTTTGTTATTGTTTTGGTTCTTCTTTTAAGGGAAAGATGTAGAAACATCTAAGAAAATTGCGACACGTGTTTCAGAAATCATGACACGTCCAACCTATTTACGTGTAAACCACACTAAATGATCTCTTTACATTGTTTTTATTCGAGATTCGTACACAGATCAAAACAAAGTTATTATTTTCGTTTTATTTAAAGAATTTTCGACCTTATAGCCTTAAGATAGGGGTGGTTGGAGATTGAGCGTGATTGGCCAAGTGTGATCTTGACACAGATTGCGTTGAGGAAACAATATGTCATGTCATTTCTGAGATCCGACGGCCGCGAGGTATGGTAACTTAGAACTGTCGTAGGCAAGTTAGATTTGCTTATTTAGCTAGAAAATTGCGACTGACTTATAGTTATTTATAGTTCTATGGATATAAACAGGGAAAATCTGTCAACAAAAATCTTTCTCTTTTCTTATAACGAAATAAAATAGTGATCTCGTCAAGATCTAAATGAAAATATTTCATTGCGTAGCTAAAATTTGTTTTTCAAACAAAAACAGTCATGTCCGTTTTGACTGACGGCTTGACACCTCAATTGTAAAAAACTTGGATAGTAATAAATACTTTACCAAACAAAAAACACGTGCTATGTTAAATTTGACATCATTCTTACTTATTTAAAATTATCAATGTTTATCAATTTCGATTTGATTTTAAAATTTTTAGAGAAAGATTTATTTGCAATAATAAGCTAAGATTAAATCATTTAAATTGATATCTTCCTTTCTAGGGGAGGATGACACTACTGTTCCTATCTGGCCCTAAATATGGTCTTAGTCATAGACATGGGGACAGATACAGCAATCCTTATTTTGAAGTTTATATGAGTATGGGTAAGCAACTAGGTTTTCTAATGGCCTACCTACTAAAATAAGGCAAACAAAATAATAAAAACTTCTGTTTTTTTTTAAGAATGCGGTCAACAATGCTGGCAGCCTAAGGTGAAAGGTTATCGTTCTTTCCTCTTTAGGGCTGAAAAAAGAAACATAAATAACCGGTTTGATTATCGAACGGCGCCAATACAACATTAATTTAATAAAAAACGTTAAATCATTTTCGCGCCATTAAGAAAAATGGCTTTGAGCTTGTATGGCCTTTTCACTGTGTGGTTAAAGATGGTCACATTAATCGGAATTGATGTCTGTTTGTTAAAGAATTATCTTTTATTTATTCTTTGTTATCTGATAGCACAAGTAGAACATAAACCATGGATCCACAACTAAGCGCGTCTCTAGATTCTTTATTTTCTTTTTTCCCTGTAGCATTTAACCCTCAAAAACATTAGCTAAATCTTTTTTGGTAATATTTTCCAATAGATTTTTTCATTCTCCAAATGCAAACCTTAACAGGGTCTCCCTTTAAGGAGATACTGCTGGTGGTTTCCGCTCTGGACGAGGTGGTGACTGCTGATCCAGTTCAGCCAATCTCGTTCCTGCCCGCCACCAGCTTACGGCTACTTAACTAAGTAGTATTTGGAATAACTTAGACACACATGCAAAATGATCACAACTTACATTATCGTTCTCTTAAATTGTCTCATTTCAGGAACAATTTTTTTTTTTTCGTTTTCTAATTTTACACATTATCTGTCAAAGAAACTCTCATTTCTTTACACTTTTGGCATTGTTGTATAATATTGCGACCTAGATTTGAAATACTTTAAAACTAAACAAGATTCAAAACAGACGATAGTATTCTTTCAATTGTGTTTTAAATCGTTCAAGATTCTCCAAAGAATTCGAAAAAGCTTCATTTGCTCAGATTCCTTTGACACAAGGCATCATAAAAATAACAGGTTTTTTTCAACTAATCGTTTTTTTATGTATTGATTCAATGACTCAATGCCGATCGACGTTCTCAAGTAAATATTCTGAAGTATAATTTGCTACAATTAACGATTGTCATAAGGATAACGTAACTATGGTTACTGTATCGTTTATAACTATTTAAGTGCCTAACAATTATGGTAGGGTTGTCAAAAAGCACTCATGGTCGAGTCGTTTGTCTCGATATGGACATGTAATGAGGAGGGATGAAGGACATGTGACTAAAAGAGTGATGCATCTGAATGTTGATGGACGGAGAGCGAGAGGGAGGCCAAAGAAAAGATGGATGGATTGTGTAAGGAATGATATGAAGGAGAAAGGAGTAAATGATGCCGTGACGTCTGATAGATGAGAATGGAAGAAGAAAACGTGTTGCGCCGACCCCAAATAGAATGGGACAAGGGCAGGAAAATGATAATGGTCGAGTAAGCAGTGACAGTCTAGTGGTAAGGTTGAACTAAAAAGAAGTCAAGTATTGACAAACTAAAATTCCTTACAGGCTGAACAAAGTAAGTTTTATCAACGATATTCATGGTTGTAAAGTAAAAAAGTCCAAAGCTTACAAAAAGAAAGATGTTGCCTCTAAAATCACCTGAACGATGAAAAGGATTTCTTAAGCTAAGGAACATTCTGATATTCGTGAAGATACGAAAGCTTTAAACAATAAAGCGTACCAAGACATAGAAATCGAGTATAAATAAACTTGTAATAGTACCTCGACTTAAGGGAAAAGGTTAGTAATAGAAAGGAGATGCGTTGACCTACTAAGTGAAACATTTATCAACTTTGAACTTCAACTATATGAACGAGCATATCCCATACATTGTTGTTCCCGAAGACTTTCAGATCAAATATTAGTTTGTAGATTATTGGTTAGTTGACACTACTAACAAAACATAACAAGACATGACTGCGAAAAAAAACAAAATTTTAGGTAAAAATCCTATTAAGGAATTTACTAAGTTTAGTTTTTTTTCTAATTGCTTGGTGGTGCCAACTACCAAATTCAGGACATATTATGTGGATAGATAAGAGTAGAGGTAGATCTAAGAAAATGCGGATGTTTTCTATGAAAGCTGTTTTGTCAAGAAAGGAAGTGACTGCTGACATGGCGAAAAGGAAGTAACGAGAAAGGACATGCTGCCCTCAAATGAATGGCATAATCCATGGCACTAATAAGTACGTAAAACGTTAACAAAGATATCGGTAGGTAGGTAACTAACGACAGTATAATACTTTTATTTGTACTCTTTTGATCGCATTTTCCTCTTTAAGTGGAGCAGTCTCAATTTCCGTATTGTGGATTAGTTTTTACAAAGATTTCGAGGTTTTTTCGCGACTTGACAACTGCTAGTGAAAAATGTGCAAAAATGTTTTACCTAGAGTAAAAGTCGCTAAGGAAGACAATAACATGTTAAGGGACAAATTAAATTGATATGCGATGTGAAGAAATGTGATGAAGAGTAGGGGACAGGAGCGTAACAGCAGACGTTGAACAGTTATAGGAGAACTATGGAAGAAAAGATATTCATAAGTGAGTAAACCCATGTAAGTCTATGGACTGCATCGATCCCATTGCTAAAATTGTACTGAGTTTGTCCAGCCAGCACAGCCCTAAATTACCGGCCATGTACTAATTAGTTCCAGTGAACTGATGAATGTTAACTATTAAATTGATTCTCAATAAACTTGTATTTGCATAACAAATATTGATAAAACTAAACTGGTACCCAAATTGGATTCCAATATTTTTATAACCACGCTTAATCTGCGCAAGTAAAACGGTCTAAGTCTATATTCGAAGATTTAAAAACTTCGATAAAATTTACCCAAAGTTAACATTGTTAGAGTTGATAGTAGTAAAAATCATATCAAAAGGAGTTATGTCCTTTTGTTTCTATAGATGTGTTTTATAGGCGTGTTACCGTTTAAGCTTTTTTAAATTAACTGAGATATGTATATTAAATTAGTATAGAAAAATCAAATGTTGATTAAGTTATTTAAATAATGTGTTAAGTGTTTATTAAATCTGAAAATTATGATTGATTCGGAGAAATGGCAAACGGTGATAAAGTAAAACCCATTCGTCAACCATGATAGCCTAACCTGGACTGTGTAGGTGCTGGAGAGCTCCAGGACTTAAATAAAGCAAACAAGAGAGTTGTCCAGGTTGCTAGGTACTGGTTGTACATAATTTTCATCAGCTATCCAATTAAACTATAAAAAGCTGTATAAGCTACCAATTTAGCCAGATATCCAAACTTTTTAGAAGGAACTCCAGTTTGACATCAGGAACAAATAGCAAGTGATATGAAAGTGTTGGTCAGTTACTGTCACGACGCTATTTGAAACTGACAACCGGGACGTAGTACTACGACTAAAAGCGACAGCGTAACAAGTGCTCCAAGGTATACGGCAATTTTCAACAGAGAAAACTACATAACGAGATAGAAATATCATAAACAAAATGCTTTAGAAAGCATTAGTGGAAGTATTTACTTTTTTACTGAAACTACAGTCAAAAATTATGTGATAATCAAAGGAATGGACGAAAACATTCCTACAAAGATTTACATAAATAATAAAAAAAGAAATCAAAAATTTAAGTACTTAACTGTTGTTTTGGTTTTGTAAATTTAGTCTACCAATCACATATGATTTGACACTAAATCTATTGATTGGTTTTAACAAGATTGAAGATACTGTACATTACTTTATGTGTGAGATATCTGCTGATCCCCTCAGAGCTCATGAGTAACACGTGCCACATGACAAGACGAAATGACAGCGAATGATTTACATTATAATCGTTATAAAACCATGTTAATTACTTCCCAAGAAATAGCAGTAGTAACACAATAATTCTACGTAACAATTTTAATTCCTACAACAATAAAATCGGAGCTGATTTGCATTTTTGCGAATATAGCGATGAAGAACTCTGCTAAGAATTGAGTGTTGACAATAGTGATTTACTTTTGTTTGCTTAAAAAAGCAAAAAAAAAACATTTACGAGATTTGTGGGCATCGTTATTCGAATCTCTACTGCTCTACTGTGAACGACCTGTACTGGATTAAAATTGGAAAAGATATGTCAATCAGAAAGAAAATCTATGAGGTAATTCTACACAAGATGAAGATCAAAAACCTATGCTCCTAGAATCAACAAACACATTTCACAAAGATGAATTCACAACTGAAGACCTTAACGTCATCCAAATAAGTTATCTCGTCGATCAATACATAAACACTAATCAAGATAACATTTCACGGCTAATGACCCACAAAACGAGCAACAACGTATAAATATCTAGCAATAAATTGTAACATTAACGAAGGCAACTCGCAGTCATTACTTACTTTAAGAGATACATATTATACATCATCCGTACGTTTTAAATTGTAAAGTTTGGTACACAACTTCATTTACCGTTCGCCTATTTATTTTAGTTGTTAGCCACTATCTCGTTACGACTCGATACAACTTGATAATCCGTTATTTATGTCCGACATTTTTCAACAAGAGCCTCGCACGCGACTTGTCGTCCGGCTCTTGAACACCGACAAATGTTCGACCATCCACCTTTTGTTGCTCTAACGGTTGTGTTTTGATATCATTAGGAAATTCTCGGCTTTTACGACAGTGAGAAATATTGTTTCTAATATACAGATTAGAGATTTGTCTGTTACTAATGTAGAAAGTAGTAGACGCAAAGTCAGTGACGGATGGGACACACGATTAGAACCTCGATTACTGCGACACGGAACGATAAACGTACGATTTTGATTTGTTGCACCCAGCGGTAGATATAGATTCTCTTAAGCGAATAAGAATGTCGGAGACGATATCAAATTCTATAGAAAGTAGTTAACTTGAAGGAATGTAAACAAAGCCGCCCACCGAGAACTGCATATCTAAATGAACACTAAAAACCGGACACGGAAGACATCAAAACAGTACCAAATCAAATAATTAAAGTTATCGTAAAGATAAAGGCGGTTGGGAAACGTTCAAGATTTGTATAATAAAGCTATTGGGAGGCACGTGCTGAGAATTAAGCGCATTCCTGTTGAGCACTCCACAACCCCATTAGCTTGCGTCGGGTTTTTGTAATTATCGACTTATTAAATGCCGCGAGAGATTTATGTCAGGCCGGCAACAGGTAAATCTGTTTCGTTACACCCATCTGCTGATAAATGAACGTGCAAATGTATCAGAAACTGACGACGACATTAATGCGCAAATTACTTAACACGTTACAAACGACATTAACCCTCATTTGATCCATATTTAAATATGTCAGACAACAAAAGAGTATTCATAAATCTACAAGAAGCTTCTAAGACATAATAATAAATTTCCATTATATCTTAAAGCAAATTGTGCATATAAAATGATCTTAGAGAGAAATAAAACGAAGGCAGCATGCACAGAGTCACTGACCACAGCAACGTACGAGCGACGAAGACGAAACGAAGCCTTGCGATAATCATAATACGCTTGCAGATATGTGATTAGCTGTGGGGTCACGAAACGGTCGGCGTTAGACAGAGAAGATATCCCGTATCCTTTTCAAGCATATGGACAGTTGGATGGCGTCGTCTCTGTCAGGCAAACGACCGCAGGGCGCCTAAACCGCTATAGTAAACTGTGACCTCACGAAATTCTCAGCGCACGATACCGAGGATGATTCACGTGTAATGACGGACGTACAGACTGACTGACATATAGAGATGCGGACGCTAGATGAATTCCAAGCGACAGGTCGGGAGAAAAAGTTGTTTCAATTTTAAATACGGTCAAGATTATTATGGACTGTTATCGTTAATTTTATTGAGCCATCACTGACATTAACATATTAAATTAGTTTTTGTTTTAAGCTATCTCGATCTGTTGTGTTTATTTGTTCGTAATCTATGATTTTGATGGGAGCTTCACTATTCCATTAAGCTGTCAACGATATATAATTTAAAGAATCCGCATTTGTTGGCATTTTGTAACCTTGATTGGACAGGAGATGGAAATTTTGAATTCCAAGGCAAACTCTGTAGAATGTGAAGTCCATAAAATAATAAGCAATGATGTTTATATATAAAGTGAAACTATAATGTTGGATGCAGATGTACTATAGCTGGATACGGTACAGAGGGCACGACCAGACGGAACAGGTTTGCTGAGACTACTAACGTAGTAACCAATATACATGCGGTCCGTGCATTACTCTCAAGTATTCAAGATTATACGACGTTAGAACGGAACGAGTTGGCTGTGAGAAAATTTCACCTGTAGGAGCCCTATCAATGTTGATTTAGACGACCTTTCACGTGGCTTGCTATGAGCAAAATGCTTCGCGTTATTTTCTGCAAGTACTGTTGGAGTTTTTAGTGCGAAAATACTCGATTGAATGATTGAAAGGAAATAAGGTTTTGAGGTAGGTACTAGTAGTGTTGATGAACTAAAAATGTAGTTGAAGAGCTATTGCAATTTTTATTTAGTTGAATTCTAATTTAATTTAAACTTTAATCATCATCCGACTAATATAGCAAGTTGAGCTTCCATTGATGATAATTTAATCTTAAAAGAAAACAAAGAAGTAACCACTAAAATAAATGCCGATAAAAGTAAATTAGATATTAAATCTGCCGCAGATATATTTCATGAGCCAACATCACACGTCGTAAAGGAATTAGTATCGAGTGTGAGAGTACGTACAGATAAATCACCTACACAGTTCGTTAGGAACGGGCTGCGCGCCACGGGGGTCCACGTTCGATCCCGTGCCGGCAAGTGGAACGCTATTGAGGAACCCCCTGTAGAATATTTTGACGGGCCATACAGTGCTACGTTCGGTACAGGTTGATGAATGGTGAATTTATGATTCGTTGCTCTTTTATCAACTTCGGAATTTCTTTCCAGTTATGCTGCTGCTCCGAAATGATCATCAGCACTTTCTTTAACATTAACTCCTTTTATGGTTAAAGAATTCTTCTAATTGATTATTAAATCGTCTAATAAGGATATGACCAATGAATTATTAATAATCTTCTACGAACAACAACTAAGTTTAAAGATTACATCATTTGACAGGTCAGTCAATCGACTTTGATCACACAATTGATAACATTAATATCAGCTTTCACACCATTTAAGACGAATGAACCGACAAAAATGTGGCAATTAATTAATACAATGCTAATACCACGTAATATTCATAATGTATGAACATATTTGAATAATTAAATAACAAAATCTATTGTTGGCGCCATTAGAAATGATGGCATAGTCACATTCCGCATACCAGCGTGTTTGTCGTGAGCAACAGGTTTTTTCATCATTTACAAAACAGACAAAGGAATTTAAAAATCTGCCACATTCGGTGATAATACCTGATAGTATTTTTACACCAAAATAAAAGGTTTATTTCCCTGACCGAGATGAAGGCGTCCGTCAAATTTTAAAAAGTTAATTATTGGATACTTTTACCATTTGGTGTGGCTCGCTCGGCGATACATCATACGAACGAATATAAATCACCGGGTGATTGATAGTGGTATACATCTCACGCTCGTTCGCTAGCTCCTTTTTTAATCCGACACAAATGATTTTACACTTTGATTCCTTTTTGTGACGCCATTTCGCTTCGGAGTTTACGATTTGTTCGAAATGGACACCTGAATTTGTTGGGACTTGACCACCTTTTTATGTTAAAAGAGCCTTTTGATCATATTGAATGGGTTTAGATTTAATAAAGGTAGTGTGGAAGCGTGCCGTCGAAGCTAGCCTTTATATTGTAAAAGTAATTTTAATACTGTTAACAAATTCAATGTGTAATTCTACGCCAAGTTTATGATTTGGTAAAAGTCGTCTATTGCGAACGGTTTTATCGATTGTGAAGTTTGACCCGAGTATTTGTGTACTATGAATTGGATTCTTTAAATCCAATATCTTCGTACGTGACCCCATGCTGCTACTTCTGAATGGCTTTACCTTGGAGTACTTCATGAGGAAAAGTCCACGAGCATAACATAAAGACGATGTTATTTAAGCGCCTATCTATTCTAAGGGCACAATAACTTGATGAAATCGCCTTTCATCGCAATGTGAAATTTAATATTCACTACCGTACACTGTAAAGCCAATGTTTATAGTGAAAACCTATCAAGTTTCTAACAACTATTGAGCGGGAGACCCGTCCGTACCTGCGTACAAAAACCTTTACTAGAAGAGATTAGCGTGGCGTTTTCTATTGTAGTTGTACCCCGATTCTCATGCAAATGCGTGATGAAACGTGCGGAAATATAATTAGCTTAGGCGGTATCGAAGGGTCGTGCACCTTGCCAAAAACTGGTTTATATTTTGCCTTTTAATAAATGTTTTGGTAGTGCTGTAACTTTTGACCACTGCCCACTAGGGATGGGGTGTTTTCGCGACGTTCCGTGGGAAAGCGTCTGTTCTGATTGTATCTTTATGTTGGTCGGTAAGAGTCTGTTTTTCCGAGAAAGAGGCCATTACACGCAGTATGAGAGCGTCGTAAGACATGTCACAGTTATTATGCTCACTAGAAACGATATAATCTTTCGGCTATGACGCACACAGAGGCGGTCTGTATGTGCGGAGTTATTCTCGTCCAAAGCGTTCGTTCTGATTGTTGACACGATTAAGTTGGATCAATCTGTGGGTAAAACCATATGAAACTTTTACTTGTAAGAGCTATGTGTTATCGTTGAGGTCAGTTTTGCTTAAAAAAACTAGGATAAATAAAAATGGTCAGTCTGTCAAAAATTACGTTTAAGATTTTCATCAATTTCCTAATCAGGAAAGTTTTACCCGGAATCGTACGCATGAAAACTACCTTATTTATTATTAAAAATATTTACAAAAACTTTTATCCTTTCAATCAGAACCTAACCTATTCTTATTTCCATTCCAACCAAAACTAAAATCATCAGTTCCAGTCTTCAACCCGTAATCCGTATCATA
The DNA here is from genome assembly GCA_958449745.1 of Ochropleura leucogaster. Lineage (NCBI taxonomy): Eukaryota > Metazoa > Arthropoda > Insecta > Lepidoptera > Noctuidae > Ochropleura > Ochropleura leucogaster. The sequence goes on along the minus strand of OY288213.1, from coordinate 4,949,926 downwards.
AATCATAAACCACAATCCATTAGCAACAAAAAGCAAAAACGTTACATTTCTCACGCTACAATATTTGCAAAACTAGGACTGGTCTAAGGCAAACAAACCCGGTCTTACGGTCAGTTGGGTCGCAATAACCAGGTGTCCAACCCACCCCCTAAGAATAAGAACCTACATCATTGTACGTAGAGGCGTGTTTAAGGCGTGAGGGGCTAATATTGCGAATTTTGACCCTGCGATCATGGGAACGTAAAGATGACAGTTTTGACATCTAAGGAACAAAGGATATTATTGTGTATGGTCAGTGGTAATTTGTGCATGGGGTCATTTTTGACGGCATTGCAAGCGAAAGGTTAAGGAAGCTTGAAAGTTTTGTTGCTAAGTGAACTGTGTTTATGGACTGAAGAATTTTGAGTTTTAGATTTTGTTTACATCTGTGTAACGTGCTCAATAATATCCAGAAGCAATCAAATTTTATTTAACTTCTTTCTAAAGACTGAGCCCAAAGATTAAGTGTGTAATAAAGGCCCAGCCTAGATTTTTAAACCCAAAAATAATATTGATCAAAACACCATCAATGAAGTCGAAAAACCGTTAAGACCTTACATTTTAACGAAAATTATTCAAAAATACCGTTCATCATTTCCAAAAACAACACGGAAGATACTTTTCAATCTACCCGCAAAAATCGCCCATTAAAATTCAAGCCTGGGGGACCCGGAATCTTTCTAAATGACCGGCCTAACACAAAAACTTATTAAGATATAGCAAACAATGAGAAGTGATTGATGCGACGTGAACAAAAGGTGCTTGTCCATTGTTCCACTGACGAGCAAACCCGAGGCACACTACGTGTACATGTTCACCTTTTATGCACTTTTTAATAAACCGGTCCACTAATGCGTTTAATTAATCAATCCATATGTAAGCTTTGTTTCATATTTGAATTTGCATAGAGTTGATAACTATACTGAAATAGCGACCATTCATGTCCTATTCGACTATGATAGATTAATAACATACCAGGATGAATGAATGAAATTGAATAGACTGAATGTAATAATAATAGGCCGTTAATAGTAAATAGTGGTAATTAGAAAAGAATGTTTAGTCATAATGTACACGGAGAAAGCGGGACAGCAAAACCTGAATAAGACTATAAAGTAATACATAATATCGATACCTCATAAAATGATGACGACAAAAGCTCTCTCAAAATTCAAACCCAAACAAACAACTAACATTGTACAAAAGGTTAAAAGCAAAACTGACCACTCATTTACAACGGTTACATAAACCAAAGAACGGACATCACACAAATAACGTATCTCTTACATCAAGTTCTATCACAATTAAACGTATTAGGTAGTAGCTCCATCCTCAATGGTCCCTTTCAAAGCTAAAACGTTTTACAAAACATCCACCAACTATGAAACAATATTATAAAAAAACGTACAAAAGATCTTCTCTAATCTCCGCATCTACCAGTTTGATATCTAAGACGATTACAAAGCGACAAAAGGGGCACACTTACTTTTTTTTCTATTAACAGTTAATCTCGTATAAAAAGGAGACTGGAGTTCGCACCTTTCTATTGTTCTGAGGGCAAACAAATCGTTTGTTGCCCAAAATACGACGGGGTCGAGATACTCAGTGTTGTCCCCAAGGGTTGAATGAGAGCAGCGGGTTACCGTGTCCTTTCCGGTACGATCTGGCCTCTGCATTATCAAAGGGAACAACCCTAATGACGTAAAGGTGGGACTCGTAAAAAGTTTTGTAGCAAGCACTGATACAGAGAACGTTAATGAAGTCGGTGATCATATTCGGAAACTAATCATTGTTGTAGATCGCTATAACGAGGTCCATATACCAGCAGGTGTCGTTAAAGCTACCAAAATAGTTGGCAAAGAAATAAATGATTTTAGAAACAAAAATTTAATACGAGAGGTCGTCAAACGGGTGCCATTCGAGGCTATATGGGTTATAATAAGCGCCTCAGCGGGTGTTCCGTCCACGTTATGAACTCTTCAACCTCTGTGCCCTACGTCAAGACCGTTTCCTTTATGACATGAGGAAATTACATCGGTCGCGTGTTATCTTTTAAAATGTGCACCTGTGCCGTTTGTGTTTTGGGTAAATAATTTTTAGCTCCACGCGAAGTTTTGTCAATAAAATGTTTTGAAGTGATCAAGACCTCCATAACTTTTGATAAAAACAATTATATTTTTGCTAGAGAATTTGGAAAACCGAAGAGCAGTACAGTTATGATGTGCCTAGTTTTTTTTCCATTGTTTGTGCATAAAAGAAAGAAAAACCAAAGTCAATACTTCCACAAAGTTGTATTCAATAGGCTATTAAAAGCAATATTGTCGCACATCATAAAGCTGTCAGTTCGTCAAGGTTCACTTATTTCTGAACAGCCTTGACCTGATACAACACTAGATAATATTAAGCATTAGAGTAAACAAAAGAAAACCTATTTTTCTCCACTAACTAACAAACTTAGAATCATTAAGTTCGTTGCTAGTTTCAAAATTGTTTTCTCTACTTCTTGAAACATACGAGGTCACACAAATTCCTGAATACCATCAATCACTGTGCTGTCTTTAAAACAATAACCGGCCATATTAATTCCATCGTAATAATAACCTATTACAGCCCATAACTTTATATTAACATTGATCGTCAACAGTTACTTAGAGTTGTGCCCTTGGGCAGTCTCTCCACTAATGACTCGACAAGATTAATGATTTCACTAATTATACTTGTGACAATCAATGTATCTTTAAAGCGAGCTTTTTGTGTTAGTTACACCGCATATTCTAGTATTATTGATGTATTATGTAATTTATCAGTAGCAACTAATAATTTTGTTGTATTTGTAACAGTGTAAGGTCGTGATTCAATCAAATTAATTTCATATGGTTATTAAATACTGACGTAGATTTGTTTGAAAATAATGAAGCCATAAAATCAAATGGTTGAAAAAATAAAAGGGAAAGTTCAGTAGAACTTTAATCTAATGGCAGAGCAAATTATAACAAAACTTCTACAAAATACGCAAATGTAAAGGATTTGGTGTGAGAACATTCATATTGTCATCATACTAAAGCAAAAAAACTTGCGAATTTATAGTATCTTATCACCTAATACTTACATACTGACAAAAAGTACCGGTGAACAAAAGAAAATTTCAGTTTAAAACGCGTATGAAATGTCTCAATATAGGCATGGCTGTTAGTTGCTTTTCTATCTACGTTGCCAATTTTGTTAGTATGTATTTACCAAAAATTTTGACCTGGTAAACAATTTGGAAATTTCATGCTGATTTCTTCAATATTTATAGATTTTCTCAAACATATTTTGACTCACCTTCTCTCCTCATGCCCATTTTGAGACATTTTCTTAGCCTGCAGTACTGGCATTGGTTTCTATGGTGTTGGTCGATTGGACAGTTTCTATTTCCTCTGCAGGAGTACGTCAGGTTCCTTCTCACGGACCTCTTGAAAAAGGATTTGCAACCTGTGGGAGAGATTTCATAATTGTAATGTTATTTTTTACACTTTCACTTTGATTATATATAACTATCAACGATGAGGAATACCTCGTTGAGAATGTTTGTATATGTTCTGATAAGGTGGTTCTAACATCTATTGCTATTTACGATATAATCACTTCATAAATCTGGCTTTGATGCGACAACGTGTTTGAAATTCGGAAGTTTGTCCGTATATCATCATCAGCGAGTTAAATATTCGAGTCTGTCAACAAGCTTCCATATTTTGTGATCGTATGCAAACATGGGGATATCCCAATAATTTACTATACTTTATGATTGTCGGTAGTAATTACTTGTTGGCCTATTTTGTTAATATGCTTAAACCTATTAGCATAATACCATATATCAATGGCTACCCGATATCGAAATACAGCGATTTGTATGGACGCGTCAAATATATACGAATTTATAAAACAGTTAAAATACCAACTTAATGATCTTAAGACAGTTAAGACCAATCTCATGAATATATTACGCGTAAATATTAGAATAAGAAACAATTTGCTTTGAAACGCACAACGTGGCGCCTTTAGTCAAAACACAATGAAATATGCTGGAATTTAGAAGTCAATAAGGTCGACAATCGTAAAGTGTTCCACAAGGAGATGGTAAAACATAGTTTGACGTTAACGAAAAGAAATCGAATTTTCAATAAAAAAAAAAGTTATGGTCATAGAATTGTAGTAAATTATTAGGAAAACATCTTAGTTGTCATATGAACGCAATAATTTATTGGAAATTATTGCGTATAGGCACTATATTAGCTTCAGTTATGGTCACTCGAAGCTTTAGAACATCGGTGTTCTCGGAAATTTTGACTCAAGTCAGAAGTTGATTTCTAATTAAATTAGGTACATTCATATGCTTTTTCAGAATCCATAGTAGAAGTAACATGAACTCTAATAAATAAACGAATAAAGTACAGTGTTTGGGCAACTCTGCGTGCGTTTGTAAGGAAGTTAAGCAAACATCTAATCGTTATGTATAAGTGCATTTAAATATCAAAGACATTTATCCATGTTTATCTACAAATGAAGGACCTGTATCGGTAACTTATTGCTTGGTAGGCTGTGAGAGCCTGCTTGTTTGGGGTACCTACTTGTTTCAAAGTAGTTAAGCGATCTTGCCGACCTAAATGGTGCAAGAACAAGAATGCGGATTTGATTTTGGAAGACAAAATATGTATTACAACAAACCCAAGAAACATACATGAAACATTACAAATACATTTAAAATAAACTGGATTGGCATTGGATTTGGAGTCCAGACAACAGCGATATAGAATTCGGAGAGTTCATAGTGATATAAAATTGCTCGGGCATTATCGAAGAATAACACAAGCTACTTATAAATTTGGATACTTCATTAAGCGTCAATTGCAGGGTCAAATGTCATTTCAAGAGAAGGAAGATGATATAAATATCTTTTACTATATACAAATACGACTGAGATGTCAAATTCTTTAAGAATCCCATTCAGCATTGGATCTAAAATTTGGATTATTAAATTGGATTAAATTGGATTTGAAATTATACACAAGACTACTCGATTCCCATCAACACTTGAATCTTATAGTTGTTTCAAGTTACATTACGCACCCATTTTCTTTTATTCGATATCCACAGAAAGCTGATACTTCCACAAATCGTGCACAGAGTCCCATCTATCGATTTTCACTAGTGATCTTAGATTACAATCAAATGACTATCGATGTCTTAAACGTTTTGACTTCCGAAATAAAATCAGAGCTATAAAAGATCTCGTTTCGTTTAAAGCTTAAACTTCTTCATTTTAATTACTGTTCATTTAATTATGACTATCATGTTTCTTTTATATGGAGCTTGATATGGTCATTAAATTAGAGTATTTCTAAGTATCTGCTATTTGTTTTTAAGTGGGAGGAACTATAAAAATGTAGCTACTGTTGAGTGAAATTTTTAAGGCAATATTTCACTATGTTGCATTTACTACGGCCAACTAAAGGATTGACTACAAACTGAGAACTGTAGCAATGTATAGTCATCTTTTTATGGCTCTTGTATGCTTGCTTGTTCCTCCACTTCTTCTTTTTCTTGCATTAAGACAATATTTGATGTTGGTATCCAGCGTTTTAATTTTTTTTATTATCTTAGAATCGATCTTACAAAAAAAGAACCAAATTACAAGTATTGCTTTCTTTTTTCATTTTTGTACCAACCCAAGGAGTTCCTTATACAAGTTACATACATTATGGCCACTTAATAACATTATACCTGCGCAAATTGTTCGTACATGAATGTCAAAGTAAGAATGCTGTGTTCCTTATAGAACAAGTTACACTAAAATGTTAAGAGTCAGTCTTAAAGTACAATATCTTGTTTTTTTTTCTTTTACGTACTTATTTGTGTGTTGCTACTTACTGGGTATTTTATATTGTTCTTAGTCCCAAGGTTTTTGTCATTCAGAATGAATAATGAGGAAGCAGTCTTTCGAAAGTATATTACTTGTACCTATCTATAGTTGAATCTACCCAATGAATGTTTGAAGGAAATTTTGACAAGTAAACCCAGAACTCTGTATTTGTAACAAATTTATATAGATTCGGATCGATTAAGGATTTAATTGACCGAGTTGTCTTTGTTAAAGTGCGCCTAGCAATTATAATTATCTCAGTATTCAAAATCGTGACCATAGATTGGAAGATGTCTGGGTAACTAAAGGCGACGGTAAAATTATTCATTAATATACATTTAGATAACTTAAGAGACAGGAAAACTGCAATTAGCAATGATATTATCATTATTGGCGTATTTGATGGTAAGGAAATAGATGTAGAGAGAAATGAAGTTTGAACAATATGACAAATTTTGGCATGCTAGACAAAAGAAGACGATGATAAACCTCAAGACGATAATATAAGATTTGTCAACAATGGTCTTGAAGAGGTAAGTCATATTTTCTAAGACAAACCCACAGATAAGAAAACACAACCAACATTCCTATTTAAAAAAACACACTAAACATCTAACCAGCCAGACGACTCTAGAGAATAAGTAGGTAGCTGAAAATTCAGCGCATTTAGGCAACAAAGCGCAGCTCTCGCCAGGTTTCTAGCTGGTTGCGATACCGTTAGAGGTTTGCTCACGTACCCAGTGTGCAGATAAGCCGCTGTGCGGTGAGCGCAGGCTGTTTGTACGTGCGGCGGGTTAGACGCTCGTTAGAAAATGGTTGGAGAGTTTTTGAGTTCTGGTAGAATTTTAGTAGTTTTGATGCAAACGAATAATATATAACGTAAAATATACAGAACTCTCAAATCAAGTCATCTAGATTATTTTTCATATAAAAATATTTGGACTATTTGACCTTTTATCAGTTTGGTCGATAATTTAAAAAATATTGCATCAATATAATATGATGCCTAATTTATCCATCAAACCTAAATACCCAATCTTTTTTCTAATTTAGACGATATTCTTTGAAAATACGTTTTACAAAGGTATTTGGCTGTTATTTCCGTCATATGTGAGCAAGAAAAATTAAATAAATAAATAAACCCTAGACCCACACCCGCGTTCCAACCGCAGCGTTTCTCCGCTGGGACTACACATCGCCTCTCCGGGAACACTGCCTCCCAATTACCACCTATCGCTGGGAACATCAGCAGTTGCAAATTGTATTCCACGCGAGATGATAAAGAGTGCATCGACACAAAGATTTGAAGTGAAAATAAAAACAATGGTACAGCCTCAGATTCTTTGACATAAATCCCGAGAATTGTTGAGAAAGTGAACAGGGAGGAAATAGATAATGCATCGCGGCTAACCAGAGTATGGCTACAGTTTATTTCTTGAGAAGAATTTATAGAGGTAACTTTTGCGACAAACTTGTGGTAAATAGGTGTGGAGGAATGTAAGCAAAAAGAAGACGTCTTGGAACATAATATGTTACTAGTTACAGTAGGGCTAAAAAACGTAGGTATTAAGAATAAAAGGTTGACAAAATTAAGGTCCTTTACATTAAAAAGCGAAAAAGAAGCATAAAAAGATGCTCTTAAAGCCTATGAATGAAAAAACAAGGTTTACACTTAGAACCATAGAAACCAGGAAAAGTAGTTTTTAAATTCTCATGAAGCGAAAACCAATTGGCAAACTAATGTAAGCTGAATCTTATCCATAAATTAACAGTACGTACCTAATAGAACGTATGTTTAACTGTTTAATATGAAATGTCATTAAAATCATTGAAATACAGGCCATAATTTAAGACTAGAGTTGTAAAAGGGAGAGAAATTTTATGTAGTTATCGTGCTTTCATACTTGTGTTAATGTCTGGAAAAGGTCTCTGTACCAATGAACTTAAAATTAAAAAGATTCAGGACTTACAGTGTGTTTTCCTTTCTAAAGTCAAAAAGAAAAAAGTAATTAAAGGAACTCTTTGCTACTAAAGATCATGGTCCGATTTCCAATGTCTGAACTAATTGGGCAAATATCAAAAAATTAAATAAAAATTAAATATCAATTGTGTAGGTTTAAATATAATCTATGCTTCATACTTAAAGAATAACTCTGCATAACTAAATTATACCATTGACCAAGGACTTTATAAGGAGTAGTCGTTTTGTCATCGTGTAAAAGTTAAAAAGGCAAAGACTTTTCAAAGACACAAAGACATAAATAAATGCAAAAACAACCATATTTTTTGCTAAATCTTCGACAGGTGACTAATAGTAGATAAAAATAAAGAACTAGGTATGATATCATTAAACACAATCGAAATGTGAATAAACCGACAGGTTGCTTGAATGTCAACTTGGCAATGGTTGACGCATTATAAAGAAATAAACTCGTCGACCGCTCACTATTGTTGCATTGGGTTCAGTAGATTAAACTTAATATGAAGATGTTTTTTGTATGAGTCAATGAATACTTTAAAAGAGCTAGAAATCGAGAATAATTTGAACTATCATAAGCGTTTGCTGAAATAGAAAGTACTATTGAAGAATATAATATTATATACATTGAAGAAGAAGATGCTCTGGTAAAAGGAGAAGATTATCTAATGAGCACTGAGAGCTGATACCTAAGGACTAGGTGAAAACATTCCAAAAAAAGCTACACCAAAGCAAAAAAAAACCTCATAACACCGACAAATCGCTTAACATTAATAATATTTTAAAAGCCACTAACAGATGCGGAACTCCATTGGCGGTAAAGTGTGGTGTCCACAATTATTGGCGAACTAATGACGCCTAGATTACAGGTTACTGCTGACCCACATATAGCACGAGAGGTGACGTAACACCGATTTGACCGTAATGGCGGCTAAGATGATGGAGACGAGAAAATTTTGGATGTAAATGGGAAGCCAAATGGTTTAGAATATGAGTTAGAAAAGAGGGACAGTGGCAAAATAAATCTTGATCAATTAAAAAAGAGTATATTGAAAGCACTTTTGAGTTGATACTAATTTGAAGCTGGTCCAAAAATGAAGGACAAGTTTAGAGGACGAGAATGGAAACATGGAAACTAATCTGAATAGGTTCCAAATTCACATTGACTGTAATCAGTACTTTAAGAACGTAGTAATTATACTTGTGGCAAGCAAACTAGGGATGCGACACGTTATCGTCGAATTTTCGATTTCAAATTGATATGTAAAGCCTCGCGTATATTATTTAAAAACGTGGAAATCTCTTTATTTCTACCAATATTTTGATGCTGCAGCTATAGATCGTTGTCATTTTATTTCCTGTTGGGTTCAAAGTTCAAAAAAGTGTAAGTGGCCGGTTGGTATCCCATCGCATGCATCATGCATCACATTTACGACTTCACTAGCGAATATTATAGCCGCAATGAGTTATTACCGCAATAAAAGTCGCAGAGCTGTTACCCAATGCGACTTGCGACTGACCGGGCATACGTGCGACATTATTGTACCATAAACACAATTGAATATTGCTGTTCTTGCTTATATTTATAGTGGAGACTCATTGAAGAATTTAGGTTCATTAAAATTGCAATTATGCGCATATGTTGTGTTGTGATTTATGAAACTGAATGAAACTGTGAGAGAAGGTAACGGATGGTTTTGTTCGCGTCTTCGGTAAAGCGGTAATGTTATTTACTGCCTGTCAGTTTAGAATGTTCCACGGCTTATCGCCCAGTGCTAGACATGGTGCGAGAAATTAAAGAAACGGTTTTAGTAGCTAACACAAATTATGTATTCAGAATCAATGTTCTACTAGCATCTTAGTTGTTATAATGAAGGCTTGTCATATATTAAACAAAATATCATACAGTTATGTAGACAAAATCAGGAGGGCAAGGAAAAACAACAGTTAACTCATTCTAGATAGCTTAATAGCTGTCTAAGATGCTTAACCAATTGAAATGGAATTTAAAAACGACAACATTGAAATGATTGGAATGCACACGCCACGGTATTTGACTCCATGTAATGCCAAGAAAAAGTTCCAACTATTAAGGTTTCTCTTTGTACCTCCACAGATAAACAAAAAATCAAAGGCAGAGACGAGCGTAACACTATTATCATAGGTGATGCATCAGGTGGAATTTTAAATTTATAGGCATGCAAGTGTTTTGTAGTCTGCCATAAAAATGCCATCAGTGTGATTAGTAATAAATATCAGTCATCTACTCAAATGCCTTTATTGAGAACGTGACCTCGGAATGTATTACTGGCTATTTTGTAACAGGCAACATTCGTATTTGTGGTAAATATTGCCATTCTAATGGTGACAAAGTTATGATGTTATCACATTTTGTGTTTGCTAAAATTACGTTACGGGGTAGTCCGAAAGAAGGCTCCATGAAAAAAATAACATTGAGTTACATCCAGTTAGACTTAATGCCGATATCAGCCCTCAACATAACTGAGAAAAGTCTAGACAGATGATGAGTTTATTGCTAAAATTAAGGCGATATAATTATTTATAAGCTGAGAATTTAATCCTTACTATCCTTACCATATAATATTATAAAAGCGAAAGGGAGTTTGTTCTTTACGTCTTCACGCCTAAATGGCTAAACCGATTTTGATGAATTTTGGTACAGAGATAGTTGGGAACCTGGAGACGGACATAGGTTATCGTAAAAAAAAGATTGCGATATGAGAGAGAAAGAGGGAAGAAAAGGAAACACTTAGCATTGCTATTACGATAAATTAGACGCAAGGGCAAAAACTACAGATAGCAGATACCTGTAAATCAGGAAAGGGGAACTGAGTTACCCCGAATTTAACGCGAGCGAAGCCGCGGGCAAAACCTGGTTAACAAATAATACATGACTATTTTCAGTTGAAATTCCCTAAGTGAGTAAAAACAAGACAAGAAATTGTCAGCTGTCAAACATAGAATCCGAGTGTGTTATTCCTAAAGCTAACAATTACAAAATAAAATAAAAGAAGCCTAATTCGATATAATAGGTATTTACAGCGCCTGTCGGTGTTACCAGGGTAATAAATAAAGATAGCTAAACGCCATTAAATCTTCATTTAGTGGCCAGTGCTGTTGTCTTGTGAGACAAGAGTTTCCGCTTTTCTTCCAGATTTATGTATTTGTAGCAGCAGTGGAGATTATTGATAGTTTAATTGATTTTTATTCTATTTGTTAAAAAATAGAGTCTTTTTTCATCTAACCTGACAGTCATAACTTTTCTTTTTATGGGAAGAAAATATTTTTTAATATGTTTCTTTTTGCGCTTTAGTTTCTTCAAATTTGAGAGTTCTTTACAGAACGTTTATTTAAAATGTATTTAATGTAGCTAGATTAAAATCAACCCTCCTTATAAGATATAAATGTAGATAATAATTTAGTGATATTTATAAATGTTTGTAATTTAAATACATTTTAAGTAGTGGAAGCTCATAATGATTATATATCTATACTAATATTATAAAGCTGAAGAGTTTGTTTGTTTGGTTTAACGCGCTAATCTCAGGGACTTCTGGTTGGAATTGGAAAATTCTTTTAGTGTTGGATAGTTACGACCAACAGGTGCTGAGCAGCATGGGTGAAACCGCGGGGAACAGCTAGTGTTTCATATGACAATACGTTTGGCGCATTGGTTGAGAGATCGACTGCTGCTCTGTGCATATCGTGAGTTCGATCCTCGCACGGAACAAATATTTGTTTTGCCTACAGATAGTTGTTTTGGGTCTGGCTGTATGTGTATGTTTGAGTTTAAATGTTTCTAAACGCACCCACGATACAGTAAAAAATCCTAGAGTGAGGCAATGTTCTTTTAAAAAATATGTAAACAAATATTCATTGTGAATTTAAGATATCTCAATTTCTCTCAATACTCAAACTTAATGAAGGTACAAAAGTTGCATTAAAATCGTAACGATCCACAAAATTAGAAGTTAATCAATTATTCGAGCTGGTCATTAATGAAGACCATCAATCATTGAGTTAGGGCTCAGGTCGTTAGGGCCTTCGATTAGATATAAGGCCAAGATCTTGATTCTAAGGTAGATTTGGCCGTGACATCAAAATACAGGTGCGAAATAATATGACATTATTTGTGTTAATATCTGTCATTTTAGGTTTAATAAAACTTGTGGTTTAAAATAACAGGCAAGATAAACGTCAATGGAGTAATATATGTAGAATCAAGGTAAGCGTTTTATACAAAAAGTCTACAAAAAACAGCCAAGTGTGAGACGGACTTGTGCACTGAGCGTTCCGCAAAAACTTGCGACATAAACGGCCAGCTACCCTACCATGACGTGTTAAAGCAGAACTTATTCCGCTGAGGGAAAGGGACAGAGCTATACAGGGTGGCTAGCACCATCTCTTTCACTCAGTGGAATAAGTTCTGCTTTAAGATGTCATAGTAGGCCTACATATGACTGCGTAGATTTAGAGAGTTGGTTTTTTTATAGCTCTAAGTGACCACTGACTTGAGTATTTAGTTTAATTTTAAATCGATACCACGCGTTCCTAAGATAAAGGGCCTTGACAGACAGACAGACGGAAAACAGAGTGATCCTATAACGGTTTCGTTTTTTTCCTTTTGAGGCACGACACCTTTAAAAGGATTTAAAATAATAAACGCCATTTGCTATTTGTTAAACAAAAATAAAACTAAAAGTAAGTGCAAAAAAAACAAATACGCATTCAAAATAGTGATGCACCTACACGTATAGCCATCAACATGCATATCGATACACAACTTCCCTTAATCATTTCATTAAGACACGAATGCACAAAAGAAGGAGTCTAATGAAAAATTACTCGCTTTAATGACCCATCGGATCGCCTTAATGATCTAGGTCCTGTTCTTGAGAATGTATCGGCACACACACGAACATATGAGCTTTGTGTTGGCGAACAATTGTTAATAATTTTAATGTACGTTTATTTAGATGGACACTTGACCAGTTTGAGAATAGAGTTGTATATTTTTATAAATATTTTTTGGGATTTCGTGATATATGGAAATACGTATCAAAGTTTTAAATTATATACAAGTTTCAGTTAGCGTCAAGTGGCCATGCATCTTGATTTGAATAAAAATCTAAATTGCAAATTAATACCCTTTGTTACCTGTCGATATTGGTTTTCGAATGAATCGGAAATAGATTACGATACATTTCGTTGATTAGGATTTTTTTTCATTGCTTGCATTTCCTTTATAAAAGCACCACAATTTTAATATTTATGTTCTTACCCTGATGCGCTTAATGAACCAAGTAATGAATATTAATACACTTTAACAATAAACCATTTAAAATGCAACGTATAGGGCTGATGATTTGCATATAAATGTATCGACAAACGGACATCGACATTTTATCGTAAACCTCGGATGCATAATTTTCTTAATCAATCAACATTATGTGTCCAACTTTTCTTTTTAAATCAACAATAAAATTAATTCACTATGAATTCCCAATAAAACTACTCGCGTTAATCGAGAAGAAAAAATATAAATTTTGGATTTACGACGTGACAAACACGCGTACTCTTTAACAGTATGGCGGCTATTAAATTTCGAAAATGGTCGTTAATGTCACACGCTCGAATGTTTACCTTATTAAGGCGTAGCTAGTACTTGTTTAATTCACATAAATAATATATTAAAAAGAGTCAAATTTTCATTAAAAGGCGACATGATTCAAGACGTTCGAGCGTTTTATTGACAGTTTTAGTGGGAAGAGGAGAACCACACACGCGCCGAACTTGGATTCAATTTAAAAAGTGGAATGAGATAAAAATAAATAAGTTCGGAAAGACACTTATGTTTAGAGTCGCTCGTAAAGATAGGGTTAACTGCCACGGTATCGCCGGACAAAACATACCATAAAGTGACCGGTTGTAGTGGTCGATAGTGATGCCACCGCTTGTCGATAGCACGACGGCGTTATTCATTGCTGCGATATTTATTTTGTATAATGAAATTTAAATAATAATTTATTGCATGTTTTGCGTCAGTACAAAGCGATGTTTTCGAAATAAGATCTACGAGGTGTGTTATCAAAGTAAAGGTAATAAAGTAAATGTTTTATGATTTGAAATCTGTTGAATAATAGGCTTCGCTTTTAGATTATTATTGGAATAGCAAAATGGTGTTGTTTGTATATTCTTAAACAAAAAAAAAAATACGGCGTTTAATTCTCTAGCAATCATTTAAAAGTACAGTCGGTTTGTAGCATTAAAGAATTGTAATCTGTTTTCTTTTCTAGAACTGTGCATTCGCGAATTGACAAACTATCGACAAAAACAAACTCATCGACATTCGACATCACTTCACCCAGGTGTCAACTGCGATCACTATTGTCGCTCACGGACGCGAGCATTTAAGTCAAAAGAAGCGCTTCGGCCAGGGACTTTGTCGTTATAACGCCTATAAACACTTTTAGTACAAGTTGACCTCAGAGACTGCATGGTCTCACTTCGACAGGGTTCTAATTCCACCAGCGGGGGGTCTAAGCGCTAATAAAGTGGATTTGTCGACATCAAAATAACACTTTATGAGCACAACACTAATGCGCTTTATCGATACACTCTTAGGGAGTTATCGTGTGATAGCGCAGCTGAAATATTGTACAACTTATGTAGATTTGTGGTATATTAACTTACGCATTTAGTTGGATTTTTACATATTTAGTGGATAAACAAATCTTATTATTTGAATGGTAGCTATCGTACATTAATGGTGTTTAAGAGCGCATAATGCATAATTTCACAATGTCTTTGATATGAAAATGAAAAGTATACTGTTAGGCAAACAGCGTCTGGTTATACGGTAGGTTTTTTTTTTAAATAGGTAAATGTTTCAGGTGGGTTATCAAATGAAATGAATGTGTATCCTATCCCATTGATTAAAATATTCATAGGTACTGCAAACATATTACAAGCAGTTGTACACATAGTTCTATATATCAGACAACAGAAAAATTCAACTGAAAAATCGACGATTGTTTGTCTAATGCTGTTGTATTGAAGGTTGTCTGAAAGATATCGCTTTCAGCGATAAGACCGCCATTGTAACCATAGAATTAGCAATATTTAAAACAGATTGATTTAAATATTGTTGTACAATAAAGCATATTCTTTTTTTTTTTTTAATTCTCTTCACTGAAGAAGCAACAACTCATCGTACTACAAAACCAACAAAAGAATTCACACAAAATATAACCAACATGTACTCTCATTAACAAAACACTCGAAATTTAGATATTACGTCATCGGCTCCCGATGACAGACAAAGTAGAATGAATTTCTAGTTTAAAATTACTTTTATCAGGACCAAGGCGTTTGATATCAAAGGTCAGGACCTCGCTGGCGCCAGGTCTGATCGATAACAGAACGAAAATAGTTTGCGACCAATTAATTTCGTAAAAAATACACCGGATACTTGGCTTTATTTTGAAATAATTTAAGCTTGAACTCTGCGGTGAAAAGATAAAAGCGGCATAGTGAAGCTAGGTTAGCTGGTTAAATTAGAATATTGTGTTGATAAGAGAATGAATGAAACAAAGAAGTGGGGTAACAATATGTATTTTTTGTTGATACTGTACAATGTTTCACAGAGTAAAACTAAAGAGAACTTTAACAGCAATGCACTGTTTCTGAAATTGTTTTTAAAGACTAAGATCTAGAAAATTGTATTTTTTTAAAGAAATTGAACTAGGTATTAATTTTATTTTACTTTAACCGTAATTTAATGTAATTATTTTTTATTTAATGTAATTTTATTTTATTTAATTTGATAAAACTACATTTTTAATAAATGTCGTTAAACTTTGATTTACTGTATTTTAATTTTGATTTAAAGTATTTTAATTTAATGTAATGTAATTTAAATCTAATGTGGACAAGTTATCTGTTTTTTTTTTTAATATTAACACTGAAGATATTGTATTACCTAACTCAACTAGGTACGACCAATATTGACATAGGAAATAAAATTAACGCCAAAATCAAAGAATTAATGAAAATCTTGTACTAAGTGACAAACAACTACCCATCTTCTACCTCTTCTAAACCATAAACAATATCTCCATAACCTTTATAATCTTCCGCCATACTCACTTACAAATTCCCTTATACATTTCATAACCTCATTTGAAAGTTGACTGACAACCTGTAAGCCAGCTATCACGGTTGCGCAACCAACAAAAGCTGAAATACCAACGGCAACAGAAACTATTGTGTGAATTAACAATTTTAATTCTGAGTCTGACACGTTTGTAAGACAATGCAATTGTTGTATGGAGTATATGCGTTGAGTAGATGTTAGTAGGAAGTTTCTAAGTTATGTGCGACATGGGTATGTGAAGGTGGAATTGCATACTATCTCCACGCAGCCACTGACGGCAATAAGCTCGCTCCCTATTACTTTACTAACTAAACTACTAAACTAACCCGTGTTATATGGGTTGCAGTATAAGGTACACCTCTGTTTACAACTTTGGGGATTGCAGGTATCCTCACTAATATTATAAAAGCGAGTTTGTTTGTTTGTTACGTCTTCACGCCTGAATGGCCAAACCGATTTTGATGAATTTTGGTTTGGTTGGCTAAAAAAAATTGGGATAAGCGGGAGAAAGAGAAAGATTTTTTTTTCGATCATCACGCGGGTTAAAGTTAGCGTTAGCCCAAAGCCACTATGCCACGCGGAGGAAGTCGCGGGTGGAAGCTAGTGATTTTATATAGATTTACTATCTATCTGCAAAACCTGCAGGCAATGAATAGCCACATTTTGCATAAGATGTGGCCACGGCAAATCATCAGATCAACTCAGCATTTAGGGCCACTGTTTCAAGAGCTGAATACTAATAAATCACTTTTAAGTACTGTCAACTTATTTTCTAGCTAGAATTTACGCTTAACATTCGTTATACGTAAAAGCTTCTGTTAAGTTCCTATATCTGTTACTAGCTGGCGCCTGCGGCTTCACCTGCGTGATATCGAAAGAAAAAAATATCTTATGTGTTGTTTCAGACTATAATCTACTTCTGTGCCAAATTTCATCAAGATCCGTTCAGCCGTTTTGACGTGAAAGAGTAACAAACATCCATACATCCATCCTCACAAATATTCAAATTGATATTAAGTAGGATTTCACAGAATACAGAAGGGCGCGGGTGAAGTAAAAACTTTTTTAGACTAACATTAGGAACATTCACTATCATTCTCTTGCTCTTATCCCAAGTTATTCGGGGTCGGAGCAGCATATCTTCTTCCATATTCTTTATTATTTGTCATATCATCGGACACCTCCCTCCTCGCCATATCATTTAACATTAGGGACCTATTACACCTAACCTATTATACCTAAATAAATAATTCTCTAAATCAATAACTCTACATTAAATCAGAAAATGATTTCAAAGCTTTTCAAAACTGTTTAGAATTTTAGATCCTGTTTATTAGATACTGATTACAAATCTTATAGTTGTCCATACTATACTCCGGGTGCATTTTATAAAGATATAAATTTCTCTAAACTTCATTTTAATTTGACACTGATACCTCAAACCAGCATGACACCTAAAAACTAGTTGCACTGTTATGAATGCTAAAACTAAAATAACAAAAAAAAACAGGTTATAAAACTAAAAAGTAAAAAACCGATTACAAAGAGAGCGTCCCTGTTGAAAGCGTTTTGTTTACAAGCGCATATCACGAAAGTATGGTTCATGCAGGTTGGCCCCGAGGACCGAGGGTCAAGGCTGAGAGACCAATGTAATGACTACACTTGATGCCAACTATTATGTCATCAACGGGTCGGGTTACTATCGCGGGTTTGGCGCCTTTTTAATTTAATTTATGCATTTTAGACACGGATTTAAAAATATTTTGTATCTTTTAATTTGGCGACTATAAAATTGTACTCTTTTTACAATGTTGTTATGTTTGTGTTCGAATTTCAATATCTTCAAACCAATTCCATCTTCATGTTAGATCATGACAGTTTTCAAAAAATCGAAAGCAAATACAAATAGTTAAATATTTTTGCAATAAATAAATAAATTAATTACAATTATAATCAGAGAGAAGCTGTCGAGTTATTTCCAAGAGAATCATCTATCTTCATATACGTATCTTTTCTATTACGTTTTTTATTCGAAAAGTACTATCAAATACAATTAACAACTAGAACATATATTAGTTTTATTAAATTTTAAACCACTTTAAGAGAAACCTCAACATAGAAATTTGTAATACTTAAGTAGTATGATTAACAACAGTCTTGGTTTAACAAAGTAATCAGATTATGTATAGAAAGCAGTTTTTCTAAAACAATAAGGTGTAAAGACAACGTTCCCAAGCGCATCATTTGCGGTCATCTACGACACTTGAACGTAATTATTTGGTGACATGCACCCGTAATAGTGGTTCACGGAATACGAAGACACGTTTCACTTGCTGTTTGATCTTTGTTTTAGTTTTAGTGTTTTTTTCTGTTTTGGTTTTTTTAATTTTTCTTTTTTGGTTTTTAGTTTTTTTTTTGTTCATGGAATTTTGTTAAATAATATCTCAGTTTTTTGGAGTGTATTTCTAACAAATGCTTTACTGTTTAAATTTGCATATTTTTGTGCTATTGATTTACCATGAAAAGCTTTAAAAAAAAATTAAGCAAATTCTGGAACAAAACTCTTCTTACCGCCAAATTTTAGCACAAAAACGAAACGACATAAGTCAAAAAACACCAATTTAAATAATTTGCATAAAAGTGAGGAACCCCTTATCTTTAAAGGCAGACACTTAGAGAAAACTTTGTCTTATTGCATTCTGATTAGAAATGTCGAGTCGAGATTTTAAAGGTCAAAGGGGGAAGAAATTAGCGTACTTGATTTATTTATAAAGCCTTTATTAAATTAAAATCCGCGGAAGTTGTGGAGGATTCCAAAATAATATTTGGAAGAAAATAAGCAATAATTATGTATGACAAAATACATAGGTCGGTATTGCAGTACCCCATGTACTTACTTAAGTCATAGATTCATAGCAGAAATTAAAAACATTTTAAGAAGAAGAAATTGAAAACATTTAATACAGTTTGTTGGCCCGATTAAAATTCCCATAATCGTAGATACCAACATATTCTTCCTTTTGATTCGATAATTGGCGCATCGTTCTATCCTTAACTCATCACTCATGTTAACTATTAGTCTGGTATTGTAATTCGTTTACTTTTTAGCATCATGTGCTTTACAATCGACGGACTTTTGTATTTTTCGAATTTACCGTCTTCCTATCATTTTGCTCACTTAAAATCGCAACATGTCAAGTTTTCTTTAAAGTCTCAGATAAATACGCAACATTTAACACCGACTTAGCAAGTTTAGGCTAACTCTGTATTTTGGCAAGATTTTCGATTTTTGTCCCATTTCCAATAACCTAACTAACCTAATTATCCCCTAACTTAGCTAATGAACTCTGCGAAAACTTTTGTCACGCACCACGACTCTAGAAGCAAAGTCGTCGATCACTCTTATCAAAGGGACACCGCACGGTCACACGATAATTCGCTAATTTCCGACGCAAAGACACTAAGTTCACTTTCACTTCACATAAGATTACGTACCCTCACAAGTGAACTGGCCGTAGTGCTTCCCCGACGACTTGTCCCCGCAGACCACACACTCCACATTCTGGCCTTTATCCGTCGCGGAGGAGCCGCTCTGCGTCGACGCGGCCTGGCTCGCGGGCGTAGACGGCAGAAGCTCGTCTTCCCGCCAGCTGCCGCGAAAGCCGAGTTCGAGAGGCGGGAGGTCAGGGGCCCTCGGAGGACAAAGCCCCGGGCCTCCGACCCCGCCGTAAACTAGCGCTCCGTGCGTGATGATGCCGGTTGCCGTCACAGGGCAAGAGACCGCGCGACGCGCTTGTGTGTCAAGGGTCGCGGTTCAGGCGCGACTGAGCCGGGTCGGGCCAGGGCGCGCCGCTCCGCCATTGGCCCGGTGGCCTGCAGGGGCAGGGAGCGAAGGCCCCGCCACCTCGACCGCGGCCCCCCTCCCCCCGGCGCGGGGTGGAAATCTTTCAGCCGAGTACCGTCGGTAAGAAAATCTGTTGGGCGGTTATTGTTCCGAGTTTATTTGTGCAACGTTTTTAGAAGAGTCGCGTGTTATTATGCAATGTGTTGCTGGCTCTTTCTAACTCTGTTTATGAATAGAGCGAACTTGTTTGTAATAGTTTGGACGTTGGATTAACGATTTCATTGCTTGTTTGATTTTTTTTATCATTCGTTATTTACTCGCTTATTTATTTTACACTATCATGTTCTTGTAATTTAAATACAAAACAAACTGACATAGTTGCCTACTTAATTTTACCTAGCTTTTCAAAACACAGAATACTATAACATTTACATTTACAACCAGAATTCCTTTGTGTTTCCATATTCTCACTTAAAGTGTTTATAAAAATAATCTCGCCGACATTTCAGTGCTTGCGGCGCGAACGGTACCTGAAAATCCTACTTTGTATCAACTTTCGCGCTGCCTCCATATTTCTGCGGGCTGATAGGCACTCCGTATACTTAACTATCCACATACAGGTGATCAAGTGGCTCTCCTTTTAACTGTAATATGTAGCTATTATTATGGCGGGTATTTTCACTTTGTGTTGTACGAATTTAGGTTATGTGTCTGCTTATGCTGTGAATGATTAGGGATATTTTTAATGGGTAAAAATGTATTTGTAGGTTAGCGGAAATGAAGCTTTGACGGCACTTGTACAGTTGAGTCAATACCCTAATCAGAAATAATCACAAGCGAAATAAATTTCAAATCAACTCAATCTTGAACTAATAAATATTCTCTTCGTTAAATGAATACTTATATTTCCACACATGTAAAGCACAATGCCTCACATTGAGTCGCAAGTTTCGTTATTTAGATCTAGATCAATCTAGATGGCCGGTAGGAGGCGCGTGCGCCGGGGGCGTGGCTTCGCGCGGTTGGAGGGGGCAGGGGGGGCACTCCCGCGCACTTGTCAGCGTGACGTCGACGCAGTTTGACGCATCGCCGACGCGACACTATGATTCGACAATTTTTTTGTTAATTTTATGAGTTGCACTGTTTTACTTTTTAGGTTAGATGTTGTTGGTGTGATTTTTTATTAATTTAGTCTGATGATGACGTAGTTGTGGGGTTTATGTTATAGTTATGAACAGATTTTTGTATGTTTTCAGTCAAAAATCTTTAGAAGTTATTCAGTATTTATGTTTTCAGCGAAAAAATATGGTATTAGGTAATGTTACAGTGCAGTATCACCGACGGAAACAATAGCCATTTTTGTATGAATTCAATTCTCTTACATTTTGTTTCTAACTAGACTTTAATATATCTTCAAGTGCAATTCTAATAAGAGTAACACTATTCTAATTATTTTTCTCTAAAGTATCCTAAGGTGTTTTGAAGCAAACATGTTAAGACACTACCTTAATGTAATTATAATATAATTTAAATAAATAAGGTTCATTTGGAACAATTTGGCTTTAACAATTTTATAATATAAACATTGATAGCTACGAAAGTATAGTACTCCGGCGCAGCTATCAACGCCCAACTGCATACAGAAGTAGGTATTATAAATACCTAAACTTGTTCCAGGCTGAGTAAATATGTAAATAATAGCAACATTGGTTATTATTGCACAATTCAATGCAATAGGAATAGCGTCATCATTATATGTAACCGAAATTCAACTTTATAGACACTAGAATAAGTTACTACGTATATTGTTCGATTCTTTAAATATATATATAAATACAACTTAGACTTACGAAAGTTTTCTGGAAATCTCATGTAATGCCAAAGTCAAAGTCAAAATATTTATTGCGAACCAACTGTACATTAGTGTTTTGTTATTTATATTAGTACATCGAAATAATTTATTTCAAGTAGGCCAGTTACAGGCACTTTTGATCTGTCGAAACATTGCCAACAATAAAATGAAGCTACAGTCCCAGACACAAGGCATAAAAACTGTGAAAGTACTGTAGTTGCTCATTTCAAAGCGTAATCCCTATGGAGACGAATTGTCAAGAAACTCTATGGAGAAGAATGGGCAAGAAACTCCATGGACACTCTTTTAAATCAGAATATTGTCACAAAACCTTTGGTTACATTATTCGTGTTTATATGATATAGGTACTTAGGACTTAGCAGTTTTTACAAGCATTGCAATATCGATTATTATTAGTTTTTTACAAGCATTGCAGTATCGCTTATTATTTTCATAAATATTAGTCACAGAATTAAATTAAGAATAATGTCAATTTTTTGCCCTTGATAAAAGAACAATTTGATTAAATTTGGTCTGGTTACAAGAAACAAGCATGACATTAACATCGATAAACTAATCAGGATCAAATTTCTATAGACAATTAATAGTAGCTAGGTATATATATTTTTATAGAGAGCCAAATTAAGAGTGAACATTAATGAATGGAGTTGCTTGAAGAGTTATAAACAATAAAACGAATTGTCCATGTTTTCTCATTTTACGTTAGTTTGATTTTCTAGAAGCTAGTAGTTACCATACAATTTTGTTTTATAATTTGTTTCTAAAACTCTTTAACAGTAACATTATTTTGCCATACACGTAAACCTCTCTGGGTTTATCTTTGTGCTCTGGCCCACTGTTCCTTACTACTTAATACATACTACTAATATTATAAATGCGAATGTTTGTGAGGATGGATGTATGGATAATTGTTACTCTTTCACCTCAAAACGGCTGAACCGATCTTGATGAAATGTGGCACAGAGGTAGATTATAGTTTGGTATAACACATAGAAAACTTTTTTTCGATATTACAAGGGCGAAGCCGCCGGCGCCAGCTAGTATTTAATCAATTTAGAGCATGCTAAGTGTATAGTATAATCGTTTAGATTTGTACTTGAAGCTTTTCGAACCTGTCTTGTATAACGTCTGCAATCATTCAATTGTACCACCTCGACTATTTTGGACTTTACTTTACTTTACTAGGACTACCTCGTTTGGGACTGCCTCGGTGGACTACCTCGTCTGGGACTGCCTCGGTGGACTACCTCGTCTGGGACTGCCTCGGTGGACTACCTCGTCTGGGACTGCCTCGGTGGACTACCTCGTCTGGGACTGCCTCGGTGTAAGTGTGCGACTGTTAAGTTTGAGGCCCTAGGGTTCATTATAAATTTGTCAGCAGCAGTTACAAAGTTTAGATTTGGGCCCACTCCTAGTGTCGACTCCTATAACATGAATAAATGATATGTGGGTGGTACTCTTATGTACTCCTCTGTTTATCCCTTCGAGGATTTCGAAACGAGGTATTATGTTGCGTGTTTTTATTAGATACTCTAATCCTTACTAATCTTATAAAGACAAAAGTGAGTTTGTTTGATTGTTACGTCTTCACGCCTAAATGGCCAAACCGATTTTGAGGAATTTTGGTACAGATATAGTTGGGACCCTGGAGACGGATATAGGCTAAAAAAGTAGTCTAGGAAGCTAGTCTTAAATATTTTTTTAAATTGCATGTCTCTTACAAAATACAGTCAGACGTACGTTGAAGTATTTAAAAAAAACTGAACATTGGAATCTGAACGTTATAGAGTCATTTAGAGGCCAGAAAATTGCTTGATCTTGACGAAGTAGGGAAATCAGTTGTACACCATTACAACGGCCACGGCCTATACCTACAGTTAACTAAGTAGCCTACAGAACAGTACCTGTACCTAAGAAGTTTGTTTCCTATTGTCATAGTTACAAACTCGCCCCTAAGTTCAGAATCCATAGACACAGGCTATGCCCGGGGTAACGTGACAGTTGAACAGGGCTGCCTCTTGATGAACAGGACTTCTTGAATAGGGGTGCTACTTAGCAGTTGTTTTGTTATACTTAAACTAGCTTTTGCCCGCGGCTTCGCTCGCGTTAAATTCGGGGTAACACAGTTCCCGTTTCCTGATTTGCAGGTAAATGCTACGTGTAGGTTTTGCCCTTGCGCCTTATTTATTGTAATATCAAAGCTAAGTTTTCCCTTTTCTTCCCTCTTTCTCCCTCATTTCTCACTTAAAAAAAGCCTATAGCCGTCTCCAAGGTCTTAACTATTTCTGCACCAAAATTCATCAAAATCGGTTTGGTTTAGCCATTAACGTGAAGACATAACAAACAAGCAAACTCACTTTTGCTTTTATACTATTAGTAAGAATTGTCTAATTTCAGACAAGCTTAAGCAACAAATGATAAATGCATTTATTACAAGACGTATTTAAGCTATGTTAGTAGACTCACTCTTGGCTGTTTTTTTTTACATTGATTAACATAGTAGATGCTTTAAAATAAATTTAAAGAATTTTTTATCAATATAAGACGTAGGCATTCTTCTATGTACATACGACGTACAGTCTATTTCGAGAGCGATTTGTATTACCGTATTAGAAGAGTTGCCATGGATACCCAATTATCACCAACCAAGATGATTTCCAAAAACCGACATCTCTACTCACCCTTCCTTAAAAAAACCTTTTACCTCTATACATACAACATAACCAGCCATTTACCGCCTCAAAGCCTCAAGTAAATTTCCCTTTAAAAATAAATAACAAGAAAGCTTGGGACTTCACCCCTGAGGTGAAAGAGCGGGGGTGAAGTGAGCGAGGTGAGGGGGTGGCGAGGGCGGGTCAGAGGTCGACCCCGCCCAGTACACTTACACATATCTATGCTACGTAGCTTAGATATAGTCTAATGGATAATTGGACCTGTGTGAGTAGAATCTTTACTTAAAGAGAAATCTGTCAAATCGTAAGTCTTTGTGAAAATTCAGTCTTTGTCTGAAAAGATAATTTCATACTAAAACTCACTGAAGGCACTTTTTGCGTAGACAAAGATAAGCTACCGGCAGTCCCACTCCCACCAGAGGTATACTTAATAACTGATAAATAATGTTTATTTTGGAATTAGGATTTTACAAACACTTTTACATGTAGTGTTTCGTACACAAGTACTCTGAGAAGAAACAGCCGAATCAAACTCAGAGGTCATAGTTTTTTTTAAGGTCTAGACAAAAATTTTGGTCAAGTTACATACAGATTAGTGTCTTAAATGTTTTTTTTTTAAAGAAAGCACCTTACAGATTGAGTGAACCTGTCCAGTCAGTGCAAGCATTTGTCAGTTATCGTGTAGCTCTGCTTTGTGAATAGACTTTATTTGCCCATTCAAATGCTTACATAAAACCTCAAAAGTATTACAGCCAGTTTGAAATGTTCACAAACAGACAAAGTCCCAAAGTTATAAACGTAGGTACTTCCTGTAGTAGTAACCATAGCTCAATGTCTGAAACGTTGGCTGGTTATCAAGAAGTCGGGTGTTCAATTCCGTTCCAGATGAGTGGCTTCAATAGTCTTGGTGGGTATGTTAATAGACATATTTGCACTCAATCGACTACTTCTATTATTAAATTTCTATTTATATCACTTTTAAAAAAAATAAATATGATTTTGCATAGGGGCCCATTGCAATTCCATTGAGTATCTACTGATTTTCCTTTAAGGTTGCCAAGTAATTAAATATTTTTCTTTTTGACTTCCCTGATAATTGAAATAGTACTTATTTGGACTACTTATTGCAATAGCGAATTACAAAATAAATAAAATCAAACGGTACTGATAAGTAAGCAATATATTATCAAAATAACTAACCATTAGTAAAAGTTTCTCACAGTCTATGTTGGACCTAGTCTTAGTCACAAGAGGTAAGAAACTCCTTTCAAAAAAACCTTATTCTCCAAATAAACCATATTCTCCATTCCTTGCAAGGCGGTTGCCGCAGTAAACTTATCTCCGGACTTATCATCGATCGTGACAGCGGTGTCTGTATGTCACCCCCCTTCCCCCATTCCTCCCATTTGGGTGACTGAGTAATTGGGTGCAGGTACCCCGGTGCCCGAGACGTCCCCCGGCCGCGTTGTTCATTCTTTCTTTTTACTTTTTTTTCAGGATATTTTCGTGGTTTTTTCGTGAAGTCGTTGTACCGGGTTTGAGTGCTAGAACTTTATTAGGGGTAGATCATTTGAGAACGGTTAAAGGTTAAGCAAAGTGTTCTGATAGACATTAAAAATAAATTTTAAGTTTAGGAATTAGAACTGTTTAGTAAATCAATTTTGGCTACAGAAAAAAATCCTACTTATATCTTACTATTATTATAAATGCGTAAGTTAGTGAATATGGATGTATGTTTGATCCTCTTTCACGAAAAAACGGCTGAACGAATCTTGATGATTTTGAATTTGGCAGAGAGGATGCTTAGTTTTTCGATCATTACACGGGCAAAGTTGTGGGCACCAGCTAGTTTACCACCCACCATTTCAACTTATGATGATTCTGCTTATGCAGCCATTTAAGACCCCAGATCGGGGTTGCGGGTTGTTCGAAAGAGATACCGCAGCCTCGGAACACAAAGGGCAAAAGAAGGAACATGGGTCAGTTTTATTCAGTAAACGTCTGACACTTCCCCCTCCCCGCTTCGCTCACGGAAAGGGGAAGTTATTTGATGATTTCCTAACCGCAAAAAAGCTTAAGTATTGATGATGAAAATAATTGTGCTAAAACGTCTGTATTTCTGAATAAAAAATCTAATCAACCATGAAAAGAGTCATTACGTATTTAATCGTAGAAATAGCTATCTCAAGCAATTGCTTCATCGTACAGTACGCACTCGCCAATTTAAATCTTTACATTCGAAAAAAGAAAGCAACGCATCACCGCTTCAAGCCGTAAGCGGCCCACCGAAACGACATAGCCACTAAAAATTTCACTTACCGTAAAAAATAAAAACTGTAAGACAGTCACATTACTTCAAAAGTACTTTACGTTTTGTGGGACGCATAAATTGTCAAATAAAACGCACAAAAAGACGTGTCGTATAATGTCACATGTATCAATCGTCAGACTTTGAGATAGCTTTGCCATTCAGCGGCCACGCAACGGAATGTAATGGTAGCAGAGACATTTTGTTTGGAACGACAATGTGTTTTTAAACATCCTATTCTTAAATACCTTATAATAAATTAAAACTGGTCTTCTTCACCAAAGATAATAATGAATACCTAGTAATGAGCAGCCTAGATCCCGTCCAGTCATAAATTCAAAGATTTTATTACAATTTCAATCATGGAAACTTTTTGAAGATATTTTAATAAAACAAACAGGAAGATAAGAGTAAGATAAATGACAACAATAACACTAAAAATGGTAATGAAGCAGATACAAGTAATAATAAGCGTGAAATAAAATAAAATGTAGAATAGAACAGTTTCCAAGACAAAGAAATGCATGAAGAAGACTTTTTAAAAGACGAACCAGTTAAATCTGACGTCATCAAACCGAAACAAACAACCCTAAATATACATTCAACAACAATTTAAAACATTCTCCGTAAAGCTCTAAATAAATCAATCAGTCCCCATTACAATTTACACTAAGATCGATACGATAAAAAGTCGAACAAGAATCGAGTATGTCAGCGTTAAATCACGCATTTGTTGTTTTCTCTGTCTGTTTGTACGCTTGTCTCTTTGTCTGTGTGCTACTGGATAAATTAAGAACGTCTGCCAATGTGTCTTGTCGGGTCTTGTTCGTAAAAATGATGTATTTATCACCTTTTATCCTTATATTTTTAGCGCTGCATCCGTTAATGTTTCTGTCATGTGCAGTTTGAGATTGTGTGTTTTAATTTAGAGATCTCGTTTGCTTAAAAAAATGTGCTGACTTATTCATCATTGTACTTATTGCAATTTTAAATAATTAATGATCTTCAGTTTTTGTATCTTAACGCCCTTTGGCCCTGCGCCTGATCTCTCTCCGGTTGTGTCAAATTGACGTTCCATCGGGCTATAAGAGTGAAGCAACAAAGTGTGCACCTGTGCCTGCGCACACACTTGTGCACTATAATATCTCCCGCACAGATGGCTAATCTCTCCTGAGATTGGCCACTGTGGCCGAAAACAGTCAGGAGGACTGTTGTTGACGAAATCATTCTATAATATTATATCATCTATATTACTATCACCGCCGTCGTCTTGATGATACCACCACTGATCCCAACATTGATCTTTATTTGGTAATAATTCATTATCGGTTTAACCTTTTTCCAGTCTAATAGGATGCAGCTGAATACCAGTATTCCAGATGAAGCGTCTGTCTATCTGACCTCCACAACCCAGGGTACTACGATATCCCTTGGTAAGACTGGTTATACCTTAGTGGACTTTTAACTCGGTATATAACCGGTAGTCATACATTCACAGACAAACTTGGGCAAGCGCGGCTTAATCTAAAAATCAACCAGCTGTTGTTATTTAGTGTTGTTATTTAGTAATAATTATTCATTATTATTTCAAAATCATATAACAAAACACTGATACTATAACAATTCCCCAGTAGAAGTCCGTCGGTTATTTTTCTACAATGATAAGACGCGTTTAAGGTTATCTTTGGGTCTCACGCGGTGACTCCATGCAAGCTTTATCTTAAATATTAATGTTGTATGTTCTTCCCTGTACGTTTAATATTACAGTTATATTAAAAAGGAAGATGTCTTAATTATAAAATAATACTTATTATTTCTTTAATATGTAGCATACATCGCAAGCACAAACAAGAGTAATAAATCAATATTTTTTGTAAATTTCTTTTATTCTGTTTTTTGTTCAAAAGATATGTCAATAGTAACTGGAACTAAGACATGTCGTCACATTTTGAGTTCTAGAACATATTCCTGGCAAAAACGACCAAGAACTGTACAAACTTGCTACATAAACGGCCATCTTTTTTAGCTGCATAGATTAAGAGGGTTGATTTTTTCAGTTATAAGAGACCACAAAGTGAGTAGGTTTATGGTTTAATGTCAATTCGATACCTCCACACGTTTCACAGATAAATGGAGCTCCTTTTTTTCTTACTGAACCCCAAAAATTGCTTGAAATCCATAAAGGCTAACAAATCCATGCCACGCTTTTACGCGACGCGTTAAAACTCTAAAAGTTCCCCGGAAAAAAGTAATTCTAAAATCCATCGTTCGGTCAGAGGCTCTCAACTATTGGTCGCGCTCGAGTAACTCGTTCATGATCCGATTTTACGCACGGACGCCCGGGGCCTGACGACTCGCCGCGTCTGCAATGCGAAAAAAATTGCGATAAAAATAGATCCGGTTGGCTTTTTTGTTTCAGTTACACTGAAAGATTTGAAAGGGTTGAAATAAAACACGGTTTACTGTAAGAAATCCAAACTGGTTTCCCGGAAACTGAGAATATATTTACTGAGGCATTTGCGGTAGTTATTTAGCTATAAAACCATACTAAGCGGAATCTGATTAAACTGTTTCGTATAAATTCAAAAATCACTAAATGTGCATCCGCATATTATCATCTATTCAATTCTTGCATTATTACCTCCGTAATACCCTCAATATTAATACCTCAAATATGCTTCAGTTATAATCCTTCAAAAAAGCGTCAACCCTCACAATCCGTCTAATAAAACCGTAGCGAGTTGTATACAATATAGTAGCGCGGCGCCACCGTCGCTTTGTGCAGAGGCGACCAATTGTGCAGAACCCCTGGGCTGATCACTTAATTGACTAGCGAGCGAGAGCTTTTGGGGGAAACGATATCCATCAGCTAAAATTTCCCTGCACCCGTCATACATTACCGCATCTGTTCTACCAGGAATTTCTGTCTACACTTTTGAGTCGGCAATGGTTGTGTTATTAAAAAATATGCAGATTTCATAGTAGAGGTAGTGGTATAGGATTAAAGTGCAGTAGAAATGAGATTTGTTGGCAAGTGATGGGATTGTGTGGGAGCGTTAATGCCACTTAATCTGAACGATTAACCGGGGACTGTTGATTCGCGGCTGAGCACAAAGAGAAGCAGTCGGGTGCATCGAGAGGTGCTAGTTAACGCGGTTATTGGATTTGGGACGAAAACCTCCTTTATTGAAAGATTTGGCGGTGTCGGGAAATGCTTTTTTTTGGGGTGGGAAATCATCAAATAACTTCCCCCGCTCTGGGCGGAGCGGGGGGGAGTGTCAGACTTGTACTGTCTTAAACCCACACATGTTCCTTCTATTGCTTTTTACGTTCCGGGGCCGCGGTATCTCTTTCGAACAACCCGCAACCCCGGCAGGCGGAGGCCCTGGCAGGCTCCTCGGCTTTGCTGACATCTCTTTGAGGCGCGCGTGAAACACTAACGCGCCGTCGACACGGCCTGTCGTCAATGGACGGACGGACGGTGAGCTACCCATTGCTCACCGTCCATAGGCCCGCCGTCGGAAAGTGCTTCTAATGATCTATGAGTGTGCTTTAAAAATTGTTGGTAAATCTAATATATAAAATTCTCGTGTCACAGTTTTCGTTCCCATACTCCTCCGAAACGGTTGGACCGATTTCAACGAAATTTTGTGTACATATTGGGTAGGTCTGAGAATCGGCCAACATCTATTTTTCAAACCCCAAAATCGGCAGCGGGTGAAACCGCTGGGCACAGCTAGTCTTATATATAAAATTCTTGTGTTACAAATTTATATTGTTACAGTTATGCATAACCTATTTAATACCTACAAATACTGTTTTATCAAGAGACCAGATATAATCCCAATCGTTCGTGTATTACCCTTGACAACAGCATATTTCCCTTGAGACAGGATTAATCTATGCAGAAGTGATTGTACTTGACCAGTCCATATTGTGATTCATTCGTTTGGGCTTCAGAATCAAAAAGGTTGATAAATCTACTTTTACCATCTGCTGTTATATTTTCCTCATATTAATGTAGGTATTCTGTGTTGGAAAAGGATTCTTCGAATCTGCGCCATTTTTTAGATTTTTATAAACTGAGGCGCCTCGTACTTTGAATTAAAAATACAAATCGTCCTACATCATTTTAGTAAAATGTTAAATTTCTTTATCATTACTATGCTAAATACTATACTAAACAAACTCATCGCTCATCGCTTTTGTAATATTAGTAAGGATTTACTAATATTATAAAAGCGAAAATGAGTTTGTTTGTTAAGTCTTCACGCCTAAGTGGCTAAACCGATTTTGATGAATTTTGGTACAGAGATAGTTGGGACCCTAGAGACGGACATTTTTTTAAGGGGGAAATGAGGGAGAAAGGGGGAAGAAAAGGGAAAACTTAGCTTCGCTATTACAATTAATAAGGCGCAAGGGCAAAAACTACATGTAGCAGATACCTGCGAATCAGAAAAGAGGAACTGTGTTACCTTGAATTTAACGCAAACGAAGCCGCGGGCAAAAGCTAGTATACAATAAAGAAGTTTAACATTTTACTAATGATAACCAACTAACCGTAACCCATTTAAACTACAACTACTGTGCTTTCTTAAAGTTATGTTTAAAACTAAATCAACTATACAACTAAGTTAAAATTAAAACCTACAAACCATTTAACTCAATGTTTTGTTACAAGCACAATCAGTATTGATATGAATTAGTTCTTAAAATTATAAAGAAATCACACTTTTTTTATAGAAAATAATACAGCACGATTACAAACAGGTTTGATTGAAAAAAATTGAATATTCATCATAGCAAACTTTTTGCTTTTTAGAATTCTAGACATTATTTTCTGTTTCCAAGAAAAAAAAGCAAACTAAAATGCTTATAAAATCTTGGGAGGCACTTTTCTTCAAAGTATTATTTCCTAGTTGGCAATTTCATACTCTTCAGCAAGAGCTAAGAAAACAAGGATTCTACTTACCCCATAAAAAATCTAATAAAGATAAGTTTAAGTAACAATTACGTAAAGTCACCCTTTCTGTCATCTTCACATTTTTAACTTAACCCTCATCTCGGCACGTGGATAAGGGTTACGGTTGTCATTACCATTATTAACCCTTAAACGGTTACGGATGCTGTGACTTTTTATTATTGAGAACTCGTTTTTTAGAGTTAAAAGATTAGGGCGTGGTTTAAAAAAAATAAGTCGGTGTGTCATAGGAATATAAGAAGACGATGTTATTATTATATTATTAACTAGCTGTTCCCCACGGTTTCACCCGCGCTGCTCAGCACCTGTTGGTCGTAGCGTGATGTTATATAGCCTATAGTAACCCTCAAGAAATGAACTATCCAACACTAAAAGAATTTTCCAATTCCAACCAGTTGTCCCTGAGATTAGCGCGTTCAAACAAACAAACAAACTCTTCAGCTTTATAATATTAGTATAGAAGTATAGATCAGCCCGTATTGTCCCAGTGTTGGGCAAAGACCTCACTCTTTTCATTCCAACGGCCACGATGCTGTGCTGCTTGTTTCAAATATTCAAGAAAGACATCAGATTCAGTCCATTCCGCCATCTCCCTCAAGGTCTACCGGGATCCGTGGACGAAAACGTTAAAATAATGTTCTTCTTTCAAAATCATAAAATTCGAGAACTTTCATAAAGTAACCAATCAATTTGAAAATAACCGTCGTTCTTATACCGAAACACAAAAAGCGAAATCGTAGCTGACGCGTCACACGAACATCATAAAAATATAATTTATTTCAAGCCCCTAACGCCTACATTACATGTCAAAAGAAAATATTATTACTTGCCCCAAAAACCTACTAAAAAAGCTGTCAAAAAACGGGCTCATCAAAATTCATAGCCACTGAAAACTTGAGACACCAACAAAAAACATTCAACAATGAAGCCAATCAGCCTCTAAGAAACTTCCAAAAACGGTATTAATTTTCAATGAGATTATTTACAAATCCTCGAAATCAACGTCAAAGCTTCAACGGGGCCTGATCTGTCAATATTGTCACAAAACATTTAAAAAAAAAAGGTAAAAAGATAAAGTAAAAAAAAAAAACTTAAAGAAAAAATCTATGAATGTGGCCTAATTTTCGCTCTCAAAACCCACTTTCTGCGTAAGCATTGAGGCGTTACATAAATTAATTCTTACATACTCGGACCTTTTTTTTTTGAAAAAAGAAACACGGAAGACCGTTACCTTTTATCTGTTTTTTTTTCCTTTTTATTTATGGTGTAAAAATTGGGTTACTTAACGGGAGCGTTAAGTCTATTGTGTATCGTAGGGGATTTTTTGCAAAAAAAGTTTTTAACAAAAATGTTTTTAGTTTTTTTTTTATTTGGAACACGTGATACAAAGAGGCGGTTGGCACGAGTATATTACGATTAGAAATATTATTAATAGATCTTAGATAATTCACAGTTATTAATGATGAAGTCAAATCGAAGTGTGATTGTCGTTAGCAACTCCCATCGTTTAAGCATCAAGTAGATTTTATAAAACCTTAATCTGTACAAAACCATCGACGAATTACGTTTTTTTTTTCTAAATATTGATGACTTAGATGCCGTTATAAAATTACAAAAAAAAAAAACGATGTCATACGTGAATGTTCTATGTTAACCGTTTCATATGGCCGATATAGAAAAAAAAAACTAGCCAGTACGTTACGCGACTTATATCTTACATAAGTCTCTTAGTCACGTACAAACTCAAACTGCCCCGCCACATACAATCAGTCTTGGACATGTATTCACTTCATTGTGAACACCAAACAAAACAGCAAGACACGCTTTTTTCATACAAACTAGATTTCAAACATTCAAAGGGTCCTGAGGTCATGGGTCACCATCGTATTTTTCGACCAAAGAAAAAAGACGTTACGAACACCCCTATAGAAAAAAAGATAAGTAAAAAAGGGGCTTCTTCTAATATTGTGAATATTGATGAAGAAAAGAATCTGGTTTTGGATATATTGAAGATTGTAGAAGTTTCATTCATAGCGCATGTGTGGTCCCACGGGGTGGGTTCACGTGTTCCAAAAATGCTCTGAGAATCGCGGATCGCGCACCAAACTTGATTTGAACTGAAAGTTATTTAGACAACCGGATTATTCCATTGACAACTTAAACTTTGAACGCGACTATTTTTCACACTGGGAACTTTACTTATTATTATTTAAAAAAAAACTGAGTTAAGACAGTTGTACTAAAAAAAAAAACCTTACTAAAATTTATATTTAATGAATAAAAATCAAAATGCACCTAATAAAAGAAAAAAAAAACTAACTGGTACATAAAGGGGCAAAAAACTCTTCAAATAGTAAGGGTTGCCATCTTGTTTCCATCTTAACAATGCAGCACGCGATAACTACAGAATCCTTGCGCACGATGCCAGTACCCTTTAGCCTGTAAAAGGGATAAAAAGGGATTGTGCCCGAGATAAACGGATACAATAGGGGTTGAGGTATCTCGGAGCTCGGAGGTGGGTCGTATTGATCCCGGCACGCGTTCTCGGGTTAACGGCGGCAGCGGTAGGGTTGGATGCTGCGCATGGGCACGAGGCGACGGGTTTAAGAAGTGGTTAAAATCTGGTTTTGGTGTATTTTGGGTAGCTTTGTAACCTTTTTACCCCTTTTTATAGAGTCATGTTATAATACAGTTGTCGGAATTTAAAATAATATTCTTAATATTAGTTAGGGGTTAGGTTAGGTTAATTCATTTAAGAAATAGCTTTTCGCGGCGATTCCATAGTCACTTACCTTACTGCTCAGCCCCCGTAGCTCGCGGAGAGAGATAGCTTATGACAGTCACAAATAACGTGCTCTCTTTTCTAATTCTCTATTGGTAAAATTATTTTCTAAATCAGTACAGCGGATCCAGAGTTAACCCCGTACATCATCACAAATTTTAGCTCTTGAAAAGTTTGTATAATAATAACTACTTAATTTCCTATTTATTACTTCAACTTATATAGCAGCTTACACACATACTCGTAAAAACTTAATATAAAATTATGAGTTCATAACTTTTTCAGAAAAAGCAATTATTTGTCTAATCATTTATTTCACATATCTAGTATTTAGTTTAATAAAATACTTTTGAAAAGTAACGGAAATCAAAAGAAACATAATTATTAAGTTTATGACTTTCATGTGACCTTAACGTCTACCATATGAGATCACTAATTAATTTACGGAGTAGCAAAACACGTCTGTTGGCTCATTAATAATGTTTATGGGTCAAAAAGAGACTCCTGTTACTAGTTTTGCATATTGTATGAGATTTTCCAGTTTTCATCAAGTAGAGGAAATTTTAATTAAAAAAAAATGAGGTGTTAGTTAAACTGTGTGACAGCTTTATAATATATTTACTAGCTATGCCCAGCGGTTTCACCCGCTGCTCACTTAGGGGTATGAAAAATAGATGTTGGCCGATTCTCAGACCTACACAAAATTTCGTTTAAATCGGTGCAGCCGTTTCGGAGGAGTATGGGAACGAAAATAGTGACACGATAATTTTATAAATTAGAAGATAATTCTGTCGTCGTAATTAAAAACAGAACAATACCTAAAACAGGTTAAATAACTGAGGTACCTACTTAAGTTTGTAATTATTACTAAGTTTTCTGATAAAGTAGACTAAACTCGAAAGAAAAGACAAAAAATCCATTCCAAAAATAAACCAAACCTAAGTATCAAATTTTGTTTACACTCAAAGAAAAATTAGGTTATTTATCACAAAAACATGCCAACTGAGACGGTATCCCGATAAGATTGACTTAACACCTTAAGACAGGTTGATAATCTTTAAAAACAAAAAAAACTTGCCGCAAAACCGTTTGCCACTTATAGGAACTATCAAGTTTTAGAAAAAAAAAGGTAAAAATTAGCAAAAACTGTCGTAAATTTGTCAATGTGACCCCGCCTCGCATCGAGAGGGTTTGTTTTTACAGTTAGTTTAAATTATGAGTGGCATTTGAAAGGTTGGCTTTAGAAAGCTTTAGCAAAAGTACTGATCGAAAGATTTCGGTTATTTAAAAACTTCTAACTCGAACAATACGGGCAGCACTGTTTTCGAC
Organism: Ochropleura leucogaster; assembly: GCA_958449745.1. Lineage (NCBI taxonomy): Eukaryota > Metazoa > Arthropoda > Insecta > Lepidoptera > Noctuidae > Ochropleura > Ochropleura leucogaster. The sequence continues at coordinate 4,914,042 of OY288213.1, read as the reverse complement.
CCAGATCATAAAGGGAAAAGAAGGAACATAGTTGGGTTTTATTTAGTAAAAGCCTGACACTCCCCGCTCCACCCAGACCGGGGGAAATTATTTGATGATTTTCCATAACCAAAAAAAGAACAATAACTTTCAGAGCATTTTATTTTTCTGCATCAACTTAGAACAGCTTTTCGATAGCTTATGTTAATTAAAAAAGAATATCTTTCTTTACCGTTATCGTATTTAGCTTTTATTTAACTTGTCTTGAGTTACTTGGTAAGTATGTATTGGTCAAGTTTTGCAACTGAAATTCAAACCAGTGTCCCCAACAGATTCGGATGAAATTTTGCACACCCCTTTGGTACAATACATTTTTATGACAAACATAACTAAATACAAGAAATTTTGTAGACACAATGTTAATGAATAAACGTTATTTTTATTAATATTCTACGTACTTATATAACAAGCATTCTAGTACTGAAATTTAAACTATTTTCTATTTTCGATTATTGATGTTCAGTGATTTGCATATTTTTTGGACTTCAATTTTGTTTTCTAAAGTTACGAAAATGAAAGCTCATTTTTTAATTTAAACGATAGATAACAGAAAGAAGAAATAAGATCAAATATGTATTTTAATAAAAAATATAACTTCAAAGATTTTGATATTTCAGGAAAAAAAATCGTGTTGTAGTATTTTTTTTCTGGAATAATGACAGATAATTAAATCATAACAGCCATTACTATTTGCGACACTCCGTACTCTCGACCTCGTTCTATCAAAACATAAAATGAGACCTTTGCACACTATTAGACATAATACAGAGTGTTTACAACTGAACTAACTCCAATCAGATGACCCGACCAACAAAGTACTGTCAGTAAAATAGATAAGTACGCTTGTCAGATGCAGTTCATCATCTGCCTAACGTTTTCCCAACTATTTTGGGGTCGGCTTCCAGTCTTACGGGATGCAGCTAAATACCAGAATTTTACATGGAGCGACTGCCTATCAGACCTCCATACTCAGATAGTACTGGGTAATACGATACCCCTTGGTAAGACTGGTTGTCAGACTTTCGGGACACTGACTAGCTGTAACGACTGTCAAAGATCTACAAATGGCAGCTGGGACCAACAGCAGTGACGGGTGGTCACCCATCCACAGATCAACCTAGGCAAGCGCAGCTTAACCTAATGATTGACCTAAGCGGCTGCTATTATTTAGCCACAAGCATAAAATTAGAGTCGAGTACGTCCATCGGTCTCATAGAAAAAAATACAATAATACCCGATGAGCCTGGTTAATTATCTCTTTTGCTGATTGTACATCTACATACAAACGTTACATGATTATTAACCCTGAGATTAATAGTTTCAATTATATTGAAGTTGTTTTGAATTCATTTTAATTAGTCTGTGTTTGCGTGTGCGAAATCTGACTACAGTCATTTGACGGCTAATAAACCTTTGACAAAAACAACCTTATTGCAACCTTTTTACGTCATTCTTGTCAGAAGCAAATAGCAATATATATTTTTGTTCCATTTTATTTGGAACAATTTTAAATATAAAATTATAGTGTCACAGTTTTAGTTGCTATACTTCTCCAAAACGACTTGACCGATTTTCATTAAATTTTGTATGTAAATTCGGTAGGTCTGAGAATCAGTCGTAATCTTTTATTTTAGCTAAGAAGCGGGTAAAACCGCAGGGCTAGTAAAATATAAAATAATAAAGAAAATGAACCTAAAAAAAAATAATTTTGGAATTAACAACGTCGGAACAAAGAAAATAGTGATAAAAACCAGTTCAAGAATGAGTGCCACAGAAAAACAAATATCTCAGTGAAACCATAGAGCAAAAATAAGTAGTTTAGAAGTGTCATCAAGTTGACATATTTCGCTTTACATCACTCAGATCCAGCCTGTCCCTTGCTATCCTTCCTCAGCGACGCCCTAAGCCGAGGCTCATACCCCACAGGGGTGCCCTTAGCGTGTAGTCGCTTAGTTTGTAAGTTTTTAACCCTGGATGGAGGTCTTAATTTTTAAGGCATCCACAGGATTCACCGGTTAAGCAGACGACAACCTCTTTGGTTGAACTGCGAGATGCCAATTCTAAAAAAAAAACATGTTTTGCTTAAACTAGACAGATGTGAGATGGACGAATCACTGCCAGTTGACTCTTGAAGTCAATTAGGATTTTGTGCGTATTGTAGCATCTTTTAACATCATCATCTGTCTAGCCTTTTCCAAACCGTGTTGGGGTATTTATCCAGTCTTACCGGATTTAAATGAATAACCAATTTTCTGCAAACCAATCTTCAGAACACCGTGGCTACATGATTGTTCAAAAGATAAACCGCGGTCCAGGGACATAAAGGCAAAAGAAGGAACATGGGTGGGTTTTAGTCAGTAAAAGTCTAACACTTCCCCGCTTCGCCCAGAGAAGGGGAAATTTAATGATCCGCAAATAAAACTGTTAGTGCTATTTGTCATTCGAATATCTATCGTAAATTTATAGTCGTCCCTTCATGGCTTCAGTAACAGGGAATGAATACCTAACCTAGAATCATTAAAATAACAGCCAACTACTGGTGTAGTTGGCTGTTATTTTGATGACAGTCGCTCCATATAAAATACTGAAATTCTAGAACATATGTTTTTTTATAACTGAAACATAAAGTAAACATAAAAAATAAGTTTTTTTTTTTAATCTTACCGTTATATTATTGATGGCATAACCAAGTTTAAGTTTTTTTTTTTCAATTGATTTGTTTAACAATAAAGGTTTTTAGTTTTATAAAGATCTTCTACCAGGGTAATTACAATAAAATAGGTACGCAGTTAACCACTTTTATTTGTTCTCAAATGAAATCCCCACTGATCTCTCTATTAATCAATCAGAAGAGGGTTGCCATATAAAATAATCTCGCCCCAATCAAGGGTAACATATTCGCGGTTCAAACGCTGGGAAAACAATATAGCTTTTGTGTTACCACATAAAAGAGCTTCGTATCAATTTCTTGGTTATTAAAAAGCTACGTTAATATTTCCCATTCGAAAATCAAACCTTCGCGAAAATCGCCCTTATGTGACTGAAATTAGGGTTGATGGAAATAGTTGAAGCCGTAAATATAAGTTGGGGGCTTGGGGCATAATTTCGATATAGAAAAGGATACTTGAGCCAAATTAATAGCTTATCTGTGATCTGTAGTTTGGTTATTATGTCACTCATTGCGTGGGCTTTCAGTGTAGTCACCTTTTGTGGGTATAGGGTTGCTAGAATAAAAAAAACTTACCAAAACACTTTCGAAAAATCTTAGGTTATATTGAGATTATTCGTTTTCAATTTTTACACAGAAGCGTGGTGACATCATTTTGGCAAAAGAAAAAACTGAATTTCTTTCTTTTTATTATAAAGTATAAACTAAATATGTTGATAAGATAAAAGTACTGTTTTGTAAGCTATCATAATCATAGGAATATTAAATTAAAAAAATAAAAACTTTATGGTACCTATCTATGGTCAAAATATTCCTTGAATCAACTGCAAGAGGAAAAAGAATTCGCAAAATGGACATTATTTACCGTTTAGGTATACTATGTATTTGTATGTGAATGCTTGTTTCATTATTTGATTTCACAGGATATAGAACATTTAAAACGGGATATTAAACTATGTTTACCATTTATTTTGAGTTTCGGCCCAGTTGCAAACGCCATGATCACATAAATTGAAGTTATGGCGGGTGAGTGTTACGCCGCAAAGTCGTGCTAGGACCTCATAGCTTCGATGTTCGCTGTGTAAACGTGAAAAAAAAATTCAATTTAAAAATCATAGTATTATTATTAAACATTGATTTTTGAATTGAGAATACAATTATCTTATAGCATTCTTTTTATTTTTTGCAACAAGCACAATCAGTATCATCTATAGATTCGAATAGAAAATAGTGTTTGAATCGAGAATTTTTAATTTTAGAATCGGCGTTCTTACGTAACGTGTACACAGCCAAGTCGTGCAAAGGCTTCTGACATAACGCGCAGCTTTTAGTCAAACTAATTAGGGCGACCATGATAAATGCAATACATCAATTCTACGTTCAACCCTATTTCACCCTGAGGGTGTAATGTACCCCAGTGCAGGGTTATCTGCAACATCTAGACTTTTGTTGTCGACGTAATCAGAGCCATATCGATGAGGATTATTAACTGATGGGGTCGTTTTTACCCCCACGCGGTTTTTGTACATTTGTTTTTGAAGAGCGAAATATTTTTTTCAGATGTTGTTTTTGCATTACATTTTACTACTATACAAATATCTATATCCAAAATATTAGACAGAAATTGGTAAGTTCCTTAAATTATTAGTAATATATACTTTATACCTATTGGTCCCAAATATTGTGATCTACATCGCTCTTAGTATCCGTGTCAAATCATCCCTAGAAATATGTCATAAAATTATTTCTTAAATTTCTGCATCTGCCTGAATTAACAACAGAATATCACTCGGACACAAGACATAAATGGGTCAACATACGCAAATTCTCAAATTCACACTTCTTTTAATTCAAAAATGTATTTTTTCTAAATAATAAACATGCATCGAAGCATACACGGAACTAATCCGTATCGCTTCCGAACTAGCAACAATAAAGATATGTCGTCCAGAAATCCGTAAATCGTAAAAATAATTCGAATACAAAATTTAGCCGTCATGGGAAACGTCGGCGACTTCACGGTGTTGCTAATAAGGATCGTCCAAATGCAACAATGGACATATCGATACAGAAAATGACATATGTTTTGAATACGAAATGTCATCTCAACTTTTTTTCCATATACTTTTTTTGTTAAATCCCGTAATGCGTGAATGGCCGAAGGGGCCATGGCAATTATATTTTTGTGCCAAGTTTACGCAAGGAGTTCGGACAATGCATGCCTGCACTTTTGTGCGGTCGTCTGCACCGTCTTTATTATGCCGACTTGTTTTGCTTTCGAATTTGGAACATAAGATCGTTATCTTTTAAAATTGGAACTTTGGCGGCGATTGGGGAATGTTTATTTGAATTTTGGATTAGAGCTAGGTAGGGTCAAAATTATGGGGCGTCCTAACATTTATTGAGATTATTATACACGGCTAATCTTTAGGTAGGTTTAGGTAAAAACGATTATTTTAATCATTTCTTAAAATAAAGTTAATGATGAATAACACAATTTGAACGAAATACGTTTTGCTGATATACAGAACTTTGATTTTTCATATAAAAAGTAAATATATTATTATCCCATTTACCCAACAAACGGTGTGATGCAGGCTCACAGCTGGCATTTTTTTTTCTATTTTTTTATCCCCTGGTCAAGACTATAAGGACAAAAAACAATAGGGAAAGTGAAAAAAAGCAAAATTCTCAGGGCGTGAGATGCTCTCTTTTAAATAGAACTTGTTAGTGGTCACTCCATTTATGTTTTTTCATAAAAAGATACGTAAATTGGTCAGCTATTCACTATGAGTGGCTGTGAAAACATTTTTTGTGTTTATCTTAGTGTGCCCGTGGATTCAATATTTATGGCGGTTTTTATAAATTTATTTGTCGGCCGTGTTGTCAGACATATCAACATTATATTTTAAATTGGGCAAATAATGAACATTTTGCATTTTTTTTTCTCATTAGCCATGTTGTTTTTGGATGCTCAACTTTCTCTTGGAAATCTTTTTAGACATTTGTTTTTAAACGTTAATTTTTAAGTAAACTATACCGTATTATTAGTTTCTTTTTCAAGTTCTACGTGGTCTTGTCAAGAAATACAATTGCAACTATCTGCCAGTCAGTCAAGGAATCTTAGAATTTAAATTAAAAAAAAAAAAAACAAGATAAAAAAATAGAGAAAGTGCTTCAAAATTCTCAGGGCGCGAGATGCTCTCTTTTAAATAGAGCTTGTTAGTGGTCACTCTACTTAAATCTTTTTATACAAAAAAAAAATCAAAAGATAGGCAAATTGGTAAGCTATTCATAGTGACTGGCTGTGAATACATTTTTTTGTGTTTTTTTTTATATGTGCATCTGTGGATTAAATATTTACGGCGATTTTGACAATAAAAAAATGTGTACTGGCCATGTTGTGAGAAATTATTAAACTGGGGTAGATGAGTGTCAACATGTTTGGCTACTTTTAAGATTAAATTAAAAAAAAAACTAAATCTATGATCGAGTTTTATATTTTTTTATCATTCCTGACAAAGGTTTGCCACATTGAATGGCAATGCTAAAGATAGTCATGAATTTACTTTTGATTGTTTTTTTAATTGTCCTTGTCACTTCATATGTCATTTAACAAACATAAATTCTACAAAATAAATTGAGGTTCCTTTACTTTACAAAAAAGCAAAAACTCGTAAAGTCGACGGCGATGAATATATTAACCCTAAAATGAGGCATTTTAGTGCAAATATTATTATATATTACATCAATATCGTACCCCTATCCATCAAAGAGGGTTGGAGGGAAACTATTGACATAAAATTTACGAGATTAATATTTACAGAGACGACCCTCTTAGTACCTATACATCATAGAGGTATGCATGCATAAGTCTTCCGCTTTCTTTAGAAAATTGACGTTACGATAGGCGCAGTGGCTGAGCGTGCGGCTGCTTCGATGCGTGTCGCGGGTTCGATCGCAAGCAACTATGATTTCTATGGCCTACAGGCAGTTGTTCCGGGTTTGGCTGTCTGTGTATGTGAGTTTAAATGTTTGTTATGGCACTCATGATACTCACTTCAAACATTAAACATAATCTTGTAATTTTCTTTGAACAACAGATTGTTCACCTGCACTAAGATATTTGTTTTTTTTTTTTATTACACGTTGGATTTTAATAACGATTACGACCTTTAAAATTCCTACCATAGACTAGATATCTATATTAAACTAAAGTGACATGACAAAGAAACAAAAAAAAAAACAATCGCCCTGTTACTATAGCCATAGACTATTTTTTTTCCGAATCGAATCTTCGCGAATCTCCCTATTTTTTCAAACTATCGGGTGCATTATTCAAATGGCCTAAAATCTATAAGAATAAGCCGTTGTCCGGCTTCCCCGATGTCGCCGCTGTACGTTTCTCACGAACAGCCACCACCGTATAATTTTGCTATAAATAAAATTGCACTGTAAAATTTCTTGGACATACGCGGTAGTTGAGGGTTAAGATGGCAGTGGATTCTTTCCCTATTGTTTTTTTTTTGTATGTTTTTATTTTGATTGTAGAATAAGAATTAACAGAAACGTAATACATACATGTTAGTAGTAAATAGATGATTCACTTTTTTGTTATTCTATTTTTGAATTTAGTAGTCCTTTAGATACAGTCCCGCTAAACTGGTAGAATGAAAAGGTGTGATATCTAGTTATGTGACAGTCGAACTACTAGTTCGAAACCCAGACACACACATCTCAGATTTTTTTTTAAACGGTCTTCTCTTTTTTTAATGACATTATGAGGTTGTTAGTTGCTTGACCGGACTATCCTGTGGATGCCTTGAAGTTAACGCCTCCAACCAGGGGCAAGTACTAATAAAACCGATCAGGGTGACCACAATTCTAATTTATTTTGACCTAGTTTTTACGCCATAAATACTATCGAATTGATTTAAATGCAAAAATATAGCAAAGTTATGTTTTGTGTATTTCACTCTAAATTAAAAAAAAGATCAAACCTTAAAAACGAATTCATAAAATTACAAAATATTAAAAAAATACTGATGAAATAACTTTTTTTTAAAGTCCATTCCACAGTTTCCTTTGGTCAAGTCCGTTGGATAGTAATCGCGGTGGCTAGCCCTCGGCCCCAGTATGGATATCAAAATATAAATCGTGAAGGTCCACCCATCGAATACCGCTAATACTTCCTCTATGTGCATTTTATACAGTTTCATTTCATTTCCACATGAATAAAGTTGTAAGTTATTCGTAGTATGTTTACTTAAACATTTTTTTAGTTTAGTGATCAAAGCGAGACTGCTAAACAAGAGGTTCTGGTTTCGTCAAAGTATCATTCGATTTTTAAATCAAGAATTTAGTGTAGTGAAAAATTGAGCATTTTTTTTTTCGTTCATTCGATAGTCGTTACAATTTCAATCGATTCAACTCGATTCTTGGCAGCACTCATTTACATCGGTTCTAAGGCTAATATGGCCGGTCTATTGTCATTTCAGCTTATTTATTTCGTAAGCTTTGGTCTCGGTATATTTGGGCCTTGTGTCTGTATAATATGTCACATCACTGCAAACCTTTTCAATAAATCCGGGCCATGTGGGTTTCAATCTTTTTAAAACTTTAAGTGGCCATATTTTTTGACTGCCTAGACTTACTAGTTCATTTCACAGCTCTAAGGGAATGCAGACTTGAGTTTATGGTTTTAATTTGAACTCTATATTTTCTCGCGTTCCTGAGAAAACGGGTGTTGATTAACAAACGTCTGTTTTTTCCTTTTGAGTTACGAAACCCTAATAACTGTTTATTCGTGAAATTCAATTTCTTATTATACTATATACTTATAAGTAAGTATTTTATTTTTTCACGTTTTCTTGGAAAAACTGATAGATGACCGTTTCAACGACACTTAGTTTTATACTTGTTCTCTTATACGGTTTCTAAAACAAGGTAAAAAAGTTAAATAAAAATCGTATGTCAGCATGTGGAACATGGGTGGATTTTAGTCAGTACAAGTCTGACATGCCCCCCCGCTCCGCCCAGAGCGGGGGAAATCATTGGATGATTTCCCACCCGAAAAAAAAAGCAAGTGCACATAGATATTATCAAAGCCAATGAGACAATAACAAAAATGCCATTTTCAACATGTCTTTATGTACGTAGGGACCGTCGAAATATTTATTTATGTTTATTCAACTGTGTTATTTACCGAGTTATTTTTCTAAATGAATTCCTACCATAAAGTATTGATACACCTAACTAATCCATGCTATAAAAACTGACGACTATCTGGTTACTGGCTAAAAATCCGCCAAACTGCATAAGTGGCATTAATGTGGCATAAATATGGCATGTGTTATCTTCACACCATCGCGATAGGAGGCCGGCTCAATGGATCAACGGACAACCCTTTGACTGCAACGAAGGGAGTTTGAGTACATTGTCTATGGTAAAACTGTTTATACTTACGTTATATTAAAAGACAAAATAATAAAATAAAAATGGTCATCATTGTTGGTAATACAAATGGTAGTAATAATATTACTAAGTAAACCGTTTGTATTTTTTTTAATGTTTTTATAAAGAAACATTTACAAATGTAAACTTATATGTAAATAAATCAAACATGGATAATATTACTAAACCGTTTTTGTTTCCAAGACTTAATATATTGACTTGACTTTCAATTGCCTCGTCTAACACCTGAGGAGGCTCTCGTTAGAGGGCTGGGCTGTTTCGTTAGAAGGTTCCTCTCTCTGGAGCCGTGACTGCCGGTAGCTTGGACCCAGTTACCGATACCGGTGGGCTACTTTTAGCATAAGAAATATTTAAAAAAAAATTAATAAACGATAATAATAATAATCAAGATTTGAACCCCATAATCTGAAGCTGAACATCTATTTCACATTCCGAGTTTTCCCCGTTCTGTGGAAAGACGTCAAGCCGTTGGTCCCGGCTGCTATTTATCCATCTTTGATAGTTCTTAAAGGTAGTCAGTGATCTGAAAATCTGACGACTAGTATGACGACACGGTTGACGCAGTAGCTGAGCGATCGACTGCTGCGCTGCGTATCACGGGTTTGTTCCCGAACAAATATTTGTATGGCTTACAGATATTTGTTCTGGGTCTGGCTGTTTGCGTATGTAAGTTTTAATGTTTGTAAACGCACTCACGATACAGGAGAAATTCTTAGTGAGGGGCAACGTTAACTAGGGGCTTGTGCCGTGTGCTCAGTGGTGTTAATTCTCTACTGTACCACATATCACTCGTTATTCCAAGATTATATAACCATACTCAGCACGCATGCTAAAAAACCGTAACTTGACATCAAAAATACCGTCCATCCAATCTCTATAATGGAAACAATCTTGCGCTTGACTGATTCCTTCCCTCGAAGAACTCGTAAAATTTTATCACTGACGCTTAAACTAGAACTAAACACTCCCCTTCAATATGATAAGGATGATGTTTATAAAAATATGAAGTGGCTGTTCTTAATAGTGTATACTTTAGTAGTGTTAGTAGCGCAGTTATAGTTAGCATTAAGTTCATACAGCCTTTTTTAACCAAAACAACAAAGAAACCATTCTCGGAGTAAACAGTTTGTATTCAACTTTGTATTCACACCCGAGCCGCATGCGAGGGTGTTAAGCAGTTGAAAACTGTAATGACAACTGCACACGTAAATCAAACAGTGTACACACACTTTTGAAAAAATAAAACAACAGAACGGAAAACTATGCCATTAATCATTAAGAAACTGTGATTTAATTTGCTATATTTCCTCACTTTGCGTTTAAAAAATTAAGGAACTTAATATAAGCAACGTTCTAGACTTAGCGTTGCCATACAACGTGGCAACGCGGCCAGTCTCTTAGGGACATTGGCCACTGACAGCGTTAAGGACGAATTTTTTAATTTATTTATAAGTTTAGTTTAATCATTTTAGTTTAATTTAGTTTTAAAATCATCATAATAAAGTATTGATCTATACGTTCTATTAAATCCTTGTGTACTTAAAGAAACTGATAGTAATCAAAAGAAACCACAACAATATTCAGTCCAAAACATCTTCATATACCAACCTCCACTTGAATCCACTAGGGTATAATGATTAAAATAGCGATCGTCCGGTAATCCACATTGATTGATGACCAGCCCGATATCGTACATTTTCCGATTTTTTCCCAAATCTTTGTTAAACAGGGGTGGGCATAATAAGTACCGGACTTGGAGTAGATTTGATGAATTATGTTTGCGATATGAGATTTTTGCGGTATTGAATAAATTGAGGAGTGGAATCGAAAAGTATGATTTAATGTTATGTTTTAAACACTAGATCTTTTCATCTTATATTTTCATTGTAATTTACTTAATACAGGGAGTGTAGCAATTGAATATGTTTTGGCACTAAATATACTTTTAATAACCTAAGCGTTTTTTTTTTTCAAATTTAGAATAAGATTTATATCTTAGATATTAAAACATGATAGACTTTAATTCAAAATAAAAAAAAACAACACAGTGTTATTAACTATTGCCGAAAAGATCAGAAAAGGAAAATAAATAATCAATTTAAAAATTCGAAATATTTCGTGCAAATTCCATTTTCAAAATTCAAATTCACGCATCCCAATAATTGCGTATTGTAAATAAAAATTTACTGCAATAAAAAAAATAGCCGTAGGTCAGTTCTGTTTGCATCACCTGCTTAAATTTGAATAATAATACGATGACACTGCAGTGCGTTACAATGGCTGACCGATGGCTCACAATGCCATGTTTTCTTTCACCGAAGGGCATATTCAAATAGGGTCCTTTGAATCGAATGCATTCTCACGCATCAAACGTGACCTCTAGTCATTCGCGAAGGATTTATAATTAATGTTCTTGCATGTCCGAATTCGCGGATAATGGCCGCGGCGAAATTTATGCGTGAATAGAAAAAGTAGAATTTCTTGAATATTGATAAGGGGCCCTTGAGAACTGTCCACTTGTTGGTCATTGTGGACTCGACCTTCCGGTTTGTTTCGTTTTTGTAGTATGCAGTGAAAATGATTAATTGCCTATAAGTCCGTTAGATTCGAATAAGCTTTTCTTATTGTTAACTTGACCCCGGGTGATTAAAAAAAATAAAAGTGTAGAGGATGACACATTCTCATGACATAAGTATGTGACAGATTCAACATTATTTTTATTATCACTATCAATATTCAAAATTTTTATTCCTCCGAGTGCTCAGAGGAATAAAAATCTTGAATTTAAAACCCGAAATTCCGTGAGGATGTATAGACAAAACAGCACAAAACTAAAGAGTTTTGATGAAACATTACAGCAATACAGCGCAGGATAACTTCTAGGGTTTTAGTTATCTTATACCAATATTATATTATACAAACATATATTTGAAAAATTATGGACGAAACTAAATTCTGACTACTTTTCAAAACTTTTAAAACTAGTAATTTACTAAGACCCTCTACGCAAGTCAAATAGCGGGGGAAAGCAAATATGTCTGTAATAAAGAAAAAAAAATACACGAGTTACGTCACTAGCTATGTTTATAGGTTCCTATTTTAAACGCAGTGGTTCTCCCGCCTTCCGTTCAATTTTCTCCACACTGCTTGACTGTCAAGCCCTCAATGGCGGCAAAGTCCAGCCAAGCCATTGTAATGTGGCCAGTGCTACCTTGAGTCAGACGTGTAACACCTTCGCAGCTATTGTCGTATGTATTGGCTATTTTCGAATTTAGATCCATCGATATTTCGACGATATTCTCGAATTCGAAAGCGTTTTGATGTTTCGTGCGTGCCTACTTCAGTACTATCTTTTTCTGTACTTGTAAAAGTATATATGGCTCTAAAAAATGTTGCAATCAGAATAACATCTGATTGCAACATTTTTAAATTAGGTATATTTTATAACACTAACCCTAGTAAGTATGGATGTAGAAAGTAACATACGAATACGAAACTACTCATCTGATTTAAATAAATACCTGCGGAGTGCGAGTTGGACTCGCGGACTGCGTAAACTAAGAGAGTTCATTTTCACAGCTCCAAGGAATCACACACTAGAGTATCAGGTATTAATTTCAACTTGATACCTACACGCCTTCCCGAAATAATGGGTTTTGACAAATAGACAGATGGATAACAAAGTGTCCAATAAGGGTTCCGTTTTTTCATATTGACGTACGGAACCCTAAAAATTATAAACATACAATTATCTAGGCAAAAGAATAAAGTCCAATCGTGAACAAAACGTCGTTAGCGCGGCAAAGAGGGTATTTGTCGGAAATGTCGCGCGCACGATTTATGTCGACAGAAACTGTGGCGAGGATTTGAAACCCAAATAAATACAATGAGGTGGAAATGTGGACAGACCCGGGCGTTTTCGATAGCGATCGTTCTTGTAAGAGTCGTAAAAATATAGAGTTGGTAGGTACACAATAATTAGAATCTGGATGTCACTACGAGATATATTCTCAAAATTTGGCATAATTTTAAGTAAGACGATTAGATTTTTTTTTTATCTAAAGGAAACATTAAACCGATTGTCACATCAAGTTTTGAATATACGTAAGTACGTTATTTTAATATCAATTTCGGTAGGTACAGAAGAAAGTAACTTCGATTTTCAAATTATCTATTTATGTCATCTACAAAATTATGAACAGGCGACGAGAGTTTTGTCTACTTAATTTACTTTTACAGAACTTATTAAAAAACTTTTGTTTCCCGAAACTTTCGTCACTATCTCGTCCATCTAATACACCCATATTTTCAGTACCATTGAAGAACATAAATTTTATAATATTATTCGATGAAAACAACACAAAAATCCGAAGCGAAAGCTTATCGCTTAAACTTTCGACTTCCGACAATTTCGTCACGATCTCGAAACGTCCCGGTCGACGCTAAAAATCCATTCAGGAAGATGTATCTCAAAAACTTCAGCCGAGCGTAGAGTATTTATGGAAATCTAAATAACTGGGAGCTTTTTTTAATTGTACGGAATGAGTTTTTTCAGTTTTTTCTGTATGTGTATTTTATTTATTTTCGTTTCTACAGTGATTTGTTCGACAGTAAATATTGCGGGGACTTCGTTGCCAGTTGACTGTGATGCGTAAATGAAGTGTCGCCTATAACGTTTGAACTACTAAATATGGCTCACTAGGGACAGATTTTTTGGTGAAATATTCGAAATGAGTGTGCACCGATTTAGACTTAACGAAAAAAAAACAATTGATGTTTATTATTCGTTTTTATTTTTGACGGTTGATGATTGGCGTCTTTAAGAAGAATAGTCTTTTTTAGTTAACTTGATGAAGTACGAAGCTTTTGCCCGCGGCTTTGCTCGCGTTAAATTCGGGGTAACACAGTTCCCCTTTACTAATTTGCAGGTACCTGTAGTTTTGCGCCTTATTGTAATAGCAATACTAAGATTTCCCCTTTCTCCTTCATCCGTCCGTCTCCACGGTCCCAAATATCTCTGTAACAAAATTCATCAAAATCGTTTTAGTCATTTAGGCGTGAAGACGTAACAAACAAACTCACTTTCGCTTTTATAATATTATATAGCAAGGATGGTATTAGATGGATTTATTTTTGCAAGTAAGTTCAAAGACTGACTCGGTTAGTGCAGTGGTTGACTGATTAGCTGCTGCGCTGCGTGTCTTGGGTACGATTCCTACACGGAACAAATATTTGTATGGCCCACAGGTAGTTGTTCCGGGTCTGGCGGTCAGTGGGAGTGTTTAAAAGTTTAATCTACATGATAAATTTTAGACTAGAGCAATTAAAAAAAACATAAGACTAAGACTTAACTAGCTAACTAACTTACCAAAGGGTTTCGTATTACCCAGTTCTAACTTGTGGTGGTTATATAGACAGTCTGCATTGGGATAGGCTGGAAACCGACCCCAACAAAATTTGGAAAAAGCTAGGCAGATGACGGAATAAGCCTAGATCTGAAAAAAAAGTTTCTGATCAGAAAAGATCAAAATCTTTGGTTCTCATACCTTTGTCACGTGAATACCATCTTGGTATGACGTCTTGGTAGTATATACCTTTAATACCAATGTACCTATGTGCTATAAGCAAAACATACAGTCTTACTGTAAGTACCTATGTTGACTCCGACGCTCAGCGTTCACGTGCTGTCGACGAGAATAAACCCAAGTTGTACAGACACATGCAAAAGTGCAGCAGTGTTCGTTGAACTATTACTAGATATATCTTGTAGATAATAAAAATAAATTATTTAAAAAAACACGACTCAGAGATTCATGTCTTCAATTTGCCTTCGACAAATGTCTTCAATTAGCTCCTATTCGCCAGCTCCCAGACTGCGCTAGAGCGTCTCAAATATCCTTATCCTTACTAATATTATAAAAGCAAAGGGGAGTTTGTTTGTTTGTTACCTCTTCACGCTTTAATGGCTAAACCGATTGCGATGAATTTTGATACAGAGATAGTTGGGAACCAGGAGACGGACATAGGTTAATTTTTATTTAAAAAAAGTGGGATGTGAGGGAGAAAGAGGGAAGAAAAGGGAAAACTTAGCGTTGCTATTACAAATCAATAAGGCGCCAAAGGGAACTGTGTTACCCCAAATTTAACGCGGGCGAAGCCGCGGGCGAAAGCTAGTATCTATATAAAAAAATAACAGTAAAATCGTTTAAACATCTAAAAATAGTAGTCCACCGGTATCGGAAACAGGCTCCAAGCTACCTGTCAGGGTTCCAATTCTTGATCTAGCTTCCTAACGAGAGCCTCTTCAGGTTTTGTTGATCGAGGCTATTGGCAATTAATTTTATAATATGTAATTATGATCTGTAAATGTCATAGGAAATCTTGTCATGAAAAACACTTCTGCTTAAGCTTTGACACTTTCAGCCTTGTACCTATGGAACTTGTACCCTTCAATGTTCCTTCTTTTGCCGTTTACGTTCCGGGACCGCGGTATTTCTTTAAAGTATATTCACTATCATGCTAATACTAAATTTATTCCCCAAATACCCAATCAATTTCTCCACGCCTGTACCCACACCAGACGCTCCAAGAATAGAATATCTCTCATCCTACTCTATCTCACTTCTTTATCTACATGACGTCACGCGCCGCCATTGGTCCGTCACCTTTAACCCCTCCCATGCACAAAAAATATCTCCCATTAAACTGTAAGAGATCTTTCAGCTTCAGATAGGTGGCTGAAGTGCTATTAATGGGACATCTTATCTTACGAGTAATATAAACTCCGGGTTTTAGGAAAGCCAGTGGATAATGTTCGCTTCGTGACTTTACACATATGGGGACTATGTATTTCTGGAGATACGGGTTTTGGAACGATTTTGGGTAGAAAATATACGGTGTAAAGGACATTGAAGTCAACCGAGAACAGGGTGTTGTGGAGGAGCATGAAAGAATCCTTCCAACTATGAAATGCAATAGGCTTGAACTGTAGAAAAAAGAATTGTCGGTTATTTAAAAAAAGAAACAGCTTTTTCATTTCAAAGTCCAACACTACACCGTCGAAATGCATGGACAAATAAATTACTGTTGGAAAATTTGTACGTTGTTGCAGATTTATGTAAGTACAGAATTCAGGGAAAAATTTAGGTTCACAACGTAATTAGAAAGAGCGCATATCTATGCACTCTTTCTGAGCGTCAGACCCTTTGACTTTCACAATAGCTACATAGCGAAAGGGTCTGACGCTGTCTATTTCTGATAGAACTCGTCGTAGTTTGTCAAAACAAACGAACATAATAAAATAAAGTCATAGACACTTTGTCACCGCTGTTTTGTGATGTTGTCAGATTGGCTGAAGATTGTGTTGCATATCTGCCTATAGTTACCGATATATTTACGAAACCAGTTTTACGTGCTAAATAAATATGATGAAGTCTACATTTTTAAGCACTAAGAAAACTAGCTCATGAGACATTATAATATTTCCCGCAAAAAATGTATTTTTCGAAAGCATCCATAGTAATAAATTTCTTCCTTCATAGAACCCATGACCATATCTTTTGACTACTGATTTTTTCACCGCACCAAGGGACTGCAAGACTTGAGTAGGTGTATGGTTTTAATTTCAACTTGTTACTTCCACGCTACCCTAAATAAAGGTTCTAAGTACGGAACTCTAAAAGTACTCATTCAGCCGATCCATTGATAAAAAGACACTGGCAAAACATCACTCATTCATTCTAAATTTAAAAATAAACAGCGCAACTGCCAGATCTTTCGCCCATGACTTCTGACCGGAGTTAATGGATACCGAGTACTGATACCGGCTGTCAGAAATCTGAACTTTAGTGCTATTTTCTTAGTGAATGTTTTAAGATACGGGTAATCTTATCTCAAGCTTTCGGCTACTGCAGTTTGTGGCGTGTTTCAGACACAGTATTCGTTGAATATTAAATGAATTGTGTCTGGCTGTCTGTATTTGGGTTATTTAGAAAATATCTGGCCAAAATAGAAGGTTCACTTCTAAGAAATAGGCTATCTGTGAGTAATAAAATTGGCGAATGACGTCAGACGCGCAATCTATTAAATTCTTCCTCATGTCACTGACACGACTTTATATTATTCTGTCAACCAAAATACTTTTCCACTTCCATTTACATCTCTTTATAAAAGGTTTCTATAGTTTGGTCATGGAAACAATGAAGAATTAGGATGTGGTGCAGTTTATTTGGGGACAAAATTCTCAACCAAAAAAATTCAATTCCATTTTCCACTGGACATGGTGGACAAAGCCAAAGAATCGTGACATTCTTTTATTTCAATAAATCTGCTAAAATCCCGCCAATTCTCCACGGTGGGGGGAGACAAAATATTTGAATTCAGAAACCGTGCAAATAAAAAGCAATAAATCGTAATAAGTTTAAAAATGGAACGCAGCCCCATTACAAGTATGGATTTGATGCGTTCCGCTACATTGAGCGCGGAACGCGATATATTGCGCATGTAACTCGATTTAATGCAGACGCTTTGCTAGGCTTGAAGCGCTTTTTAGCTGATGTAACTTTCAAGTAAAATCGGTCGAGCAAATCAGAATACTTTTCGTGTTTTTGCGATAAGTCTTTGCCAACGGTCTAACACATACTTATGTAGTTTCAGCGCTGCAAGATTCTGCCTTTGTTAAGGCAAAGTGAGCACAAAGTTAAAATGATTATTTTAGTTTATGGTCGAGCTCGGTAAATCTAGCTCTGTGGAGAACTCTATTTTTCAGACCGATTCGAACTGATAAGAAAAGTACTGTGTGTCCGTTGGAAACTTGTGAATTTAAAAGTTTAAATAGACAGATCGCGGACACTGCTTCAGAAAACTTGGTGATTAACAGTGTTTGCAGCTGATCCACAATCATCAATCGGATCAAGTAGGTCAAATTTAACTTGAAGAATTGTGTTACGTCGTTCATTAAGTCACAAGTGAAGCTAACGAAAGAGTGTTAAAAATAAGAAACCCCTTATTTTAACAGCTCAGACGGATTCGAATTTTGAAACTAGTACTGTTTTTTTGAATCATGAATAAAACAAAATGAAGTAAAATCAGGCCAGTATTATTCCGAGTTCCCTTAATGTGGTTATAAAACTGACACATTTTGCTACGCCCCCGTCTTCGAGATTTTGATATCGTAACACTATCACAAACTTATATAATACCCTGACATAAACTGAAATTCACCTTATCACAAGTAAATAAGGACAAAATTGGATTATTTTTATGTTTTTCGAAAGCATCTGTTACTTTGTCGTTGTGTCTGTAAGTATGGAAATAATATGGCGGAAAGACTACGAATTGTCTTCTTATAAAAACGTGTGTTGCCAATTTTGAAAGATTATGCTGAAATCCAGGATATTTCTGTACCTGGTATCATACCTTTAAAAGCAGGCTCAGTAGTTTCAATGATTTTGTTTGTACTAAGATGAAAATTGTCTTAATGGATAAATAACAAAACTGTTTAAAATACAAATGTCAAGATTTGCGAATTTCAATTTCAGGGAACGCTAGTCTTGTAAATCAGAACCCAACCACTCTACAAACTTTACTATTTGACGCATAATAATATGATTCTAAAATTACTAGCTGGGCCCCGCGGTTTCGCCCGCGTTGACAGTGATAAAAGCCTATGTAAATCCAGGCTCTCTACTTACTAAATTTCATTCAAGTATATAGGAGGTTTAGCTTTATTTTATTGTTGTTATTGTTTCCACAGTTCAAAAGTGCCTGTAACTTGCCTACTTCAAATAAAGGTTTTGATTTGATTTGATTAGACGTTTGATTGTAAAAGAGTAACAAACACAAATACTCACTTTCACCATAACAGTATTAGTGTGGTTTTGGTGTCAAAAAAACATAAGATTTGATAACCTAACACCACCAGTATGCTGTCAAACAAGGAATTTAAAATTTCACAACTGGCAACTCAGTAAAAGGGAAATATGTTCAGCAGCAATGAATTTTAATGGCAGCTTTTAAGACAACATTTATTACGAAAGCGTTATGCTATTTTTTGTAGGTTATTTTTTTATTTTATATTTTTTTTATAGCTACTTATGTAGTTTGGTAAATCATACACATCTCTTTCATTAGGTAGTACATTCCTTATGATTTTATAGCACATTAATGATAAAATTCACGGTATTTGGCACGAATTAATTGAGAAAACCAGATTAATTAATTCCCATGTGATCATTAAAACAAGCATTAACTTTATTTTTAATGGATTTAAGATAAGACACTACTAATATTCAAGAAATATGCAAATTCTTTGGGCAGAAGCTGTTTTGAACAGTTAGAACATTAATTTGGCAGAGATTAGCTGAAGGCCTGATTAAGTGACTTTTATCGTCTACTAGCTTTCGCCCGCGGCTTCACCCGCGTTAAATTTGGGGTAACACAGTTCCCCTTGCGCCTTATTGATTTGTAATAGCAACGCTAAGTTTTCCCTTCTCTTCACTCTTTCTCCCTCACATCCCACTTTTTTCAAAAAAATATTACCCTATGTCCGTCTCATTGTTCCCTACTATCTCTGTACCAAAATTCATCCAAATCGGTTCAGCCATTAAAGCGTGAGGAGGTAACAAACAAACTCACTTTCGCTTTTATAATATTAGTAAGGATAAGGATTTAACGATCACAGAACAGTAAAAGACTGCGCCGAGGGTTAACTGATCTTAAGCGCGACTGCTCAGCTTTGTTGAGCAAGGTCCTGTTCGATTCCCTGGTCGCGCAGTATCATTGGCTTTTTCATTAGGCTCGGCTAATAGTAACCCATCAAAAACAATACTTGTCAAAAAAACCAAGTCTCGCAACTCAGTTGTGCTGCTTTAAAAAGTTGTGAGATCCATGTAATACCAAGTCGGTTATTAATTTATTCAGTCTCTACTTAAGCGACTTTCTGTCTTAATACGTCCAGTCTCTAAGACCACGATCGTGGTCCATAACAATTGAAAATCAATTGCGTCTGGAATCTCCGTACTCGAAGCATTAAGTTGTTACGTAATAATTAACAGCATCTTATTGTGACGCATATCAATATTAAAATTCTTTAATGTTTCATATAAATATATCGAAACTTGGCCATCGCACTAAATAATTGAATTTACATGTGTTTTCAGGCGATTGAATTTATACGTGTTTTCAGGCGATGACCAAGTCACAATATATTTATATGAAACATTAAAGAATTTTAATATTGATATGCGTCACAATAAGATGCTGTTAATTATTACGTAACAACTTAATGCTTCGAGTACGGAGATTCCAGACGCAATTGATTTTCAATTGTTATGGACCACGATCGTGGTCTTAGAGACTGGACGTATTAAGACAGAAAGTCGCTTAAGTAGAGACTGAATAAATTAATAACCGACTTGGTATTACATGGATCTCACAACTTTTTAAAGCAGCACAACTGAGTTGCGAGACTTGGTTTTTTTGACAAGTATTGTTTTTGATGGGATCTCATTACTTTTTGTATTTTGTAGACAGTTCTACTTTTTTCCTTTTCGGTACCTTCTACTTATTGGAGTTTACTCCTTAAGAATCGATTTTCATATATAAGGCGCCCGTATGAGAAAAATCCGAGGGGTAAAACCTGCTAATGTAACGAAAATGTGTCACGATTTTGGTGCGCACAATACGGTCAGTAATTTCAATCCTGGTTCTAATGATCAAATAGCGTGTTTGGTAAAGAAACGGATAGTCAAACAACGTTACGCTGGATCAAACCCAAGGTCTTGTTTTTCTTTTTGCGATTTCTTTTCATTGGAAGTACTTTTTAAATATTATATTTAGTTTTTTTATTTATTGTCAAGTTGATAAAAAAATGTTTCTTTTTGCGACATCTTTTCATTGGAAGTACTTTTAAATATTTTATTTAGATTGTTTTTATTTATAACTAGCTTTTGCCCGCGGCTTCGCTCGCGTTTAATTCGGGGTAACACAGTTCTCCTTTCCCGATTTGCAGGTACTTGCTACTTGTAGTTTTTGCCATAGCGCCTTTACATTACTCCCCTCTTTGTCCCTCATTTCTCACTTAGCCTATGTCCGTCTCCAGAGTCCCAACTATCTCTGTACTAAAATTCAAAATCAAAATCGGTTTAGTCATGTAGGCGTGAAGACGTTACAAACCAACTCACTTTCGCTTTTACAATATTACTAAGGATTTGTTTCCCTTTTTGCGGCTCTTTATCAGATTGTATGCATAACTAAAATTTCTTAATAAAAATTAAAATCATCTTTACAACCCTTGTGTGATCATATAATCTCGAGTTTTTATTATGATAGTTATTTTATGAGATTAAATGAACTCAGGGGGTTTTTATTAACGATTGTAATTATTATAACACCGTGATGCTTAATACGGTCGCGATTTATATTTAATTCAACACACAACCTGACACTGACTTTCAAATTGCAGTTATCGTAAGGCGCCCGGTATGAGAAAAATCCGAGGGGTAAAACCTGCTAAAGTAACGAAAATGTGTCACGATTTTGGTGCTTGTGATTAGAAAGTTGCGCACTAAAGGTGCAGTGCGCAACTTTCTAATTTGGCTGTGAGTGTATTAAGACGTACATGTGGTATGCTGTATAGGCGACTATACCTATATACTATATGTTATTGGGCTTGTTTTTTAAAGTTATACTTCTTTTGGCGCGATGGAGAAAAATGATGAGAGTGAATTTAGCCAGCGACATCGAGAAGTTAGTTCTAGGTGGCATGAAAATCGATAACATGTTCAAGTTGTATATTCTAGTATTTTTATATTTAGAACACGTCATCATCTGCCTAGCCTTTCCCCAACTATGTTGGGGTCGGCTTCCAGTCTAACCGGATGCAGCTGAATATCAGTATTTTACATGGAGCGACTATTTAGAACACGTGTTTCATAATAAATAAATATTATTTTGGTGTTCTTATTAAATTAATTTCACATTCCAAGCAACCCTTGCGGAGGTTTGGAAATGGATGGGTAACCACAGGGGGCCAGGTTAAGCAACCTTTGCCAAGGTTTGGATATGGATGGGTTACCACACGGGGACAGGTTAAGCAACCCTTGCCGAGGTTTGGAAATGGATGGGTTACCACACGGGGACAGGTTAAGCAACCCTTGCCGAGGTTTGGAAATGGATGGGTTAAAACACGGGGACAGGTTAAGCAACCCTTGCCGAGGTTTGGAAATGGATGGGTTATCACACGGAAACAGGTTAAGCAACCCTTGCCGAGGTTTGGAAATGGATGGGTTACCACAGATAGCCAGTAAAAGAGTTTTTATTCAAAGTGCCTTCGATCCTCGAATTCATAAACGATGATGAACACGAAAACGAAAACGATGTCCTTTTGGTAAGTCCACAATGAAACAAAATAATGATGTTTTCAATGACATATTTAGTTCCTATCACAATCTGTTCGTTTCTGCATACTACTTTTACAAAATAATGTCGATGTTTCACATCTGCCAGGCGTCCCGCGACGGCTCACATTCTTTAGATTATTTTTTATATTTATCGTTAATCACTACAGCATTTTACTTATTTTTTTTTTCTATACGCCAAAGAAGTAATAACTTCTAACGCTTGTACATAAGTACACACACCCCTTTTTCATTAATTTGTGAATTTACCCTTTCATATGATATTAATCTTTTTTCAGTTGAATAAACTGTTTTTGCGTATGGTTAGATACTCGTACTTAAGGAGTAAACTCCAGTCGTGCGTCGGAGCTGACACACACACTTTTTTGTATATATGTATATCTACCAGCAACGAATTTTCTTAAAGCCCTCTCTCTGACTTAGGAACTTTTTTTATTTTTGTAGGTAGCCTTCCGTTTTCTCTTTTCCGGTACTACTTCTTAAGCTTCAGCTACAGTTTTTCTAAGAGCCCACTCCCTGTCTCTATGCGTTTTTCTGGGAGGCTTTGATGTTACAATTTTTGACAAATCTGGACGGTAAATGCTTCTTAGTCTGTTGTATTCACAAATTGAGGATTCCTGCGTTTTAACACCGCCTGTAAACCGCCCAGACTTCACCGGATGTGAATACTGTAGAACCGGTATCCATCAGTGCATTATGTAGACTTAGTCCTTGACTTTGGGTTGCGGGTTGTTCGAAAGAGATACCGCGGCCTCGGAACGTAAAGGGCAATAGAAGAAACATGGGTGGGTTTTAGTCAGTACAAGTCTGACATGCCCCCCCGCTCCGCCCAGAGCGGGGGAAGTCATTAAATGACTTCCCACCCGAAAAAAAAAAGTCCTTGACTTTTATGTATAGTTAAAGTATAGGCTATACATATGGGAAACAGTTCGCAATGAACATAAGCGCTATTAATAATTTCGTTATTAAATGTAATGTTAAGTACGAATACGCACGTAGGTACGTTTTTTGCATAAAATAATTTAATTTACACGTGTTTTCATGACGGGAATACCCATTTTTTGCTCGATTTGGCAGGGGCACTACCATGCGCCTATTTTTATATGGGACTAGCTTAAACCCGTAAAACATCGTTACGAATAAAGCCAAAATTGAAAAATTTTACTGAAAATTTGGCTGTATGGACTTTATTTTCTTTGCGGTTTTTTCTAGTCCAGATTTTTGAGTTTTTCCTTGATTCATACACCAAACACTACTTATATTCCAAATTTGAAGCTTCTAGGTCTGCTAGAAGTGCCTTAGCATTTTGATGATCGGTGAGTCAGTGAGTGACAAAATTAAGAAGTTTGACCCGTTATAATTCTTAAAAATACTGGTTCAAATTGAATGAAATTTGAAATATACCGTGTCTTTACTATGCTTGCAAGGTTACTAAAATTTCAGCTTTCTAGCTTTATCCACAACGAAGTTACAGGGGGTCGAAAACGGCCTGAGTTGCTTCGAGAAAAGGATGGTACGGCCGTGACGCCTTTTGCTCGACTTGGTGGGGGCACTGCCGTGCCCCCAGATGTGCTCAACCCCCTTTTTTCATCAAATCTAAGTTTTCCCTCTTTCTCCCTCATTTCTCACTTTAAAAAAATGCCTATATCTGTTTCCAGGGTACCAACTATCTCTGAACCAAAATTTATCAAAATTGGTTTAGCCATGTAGGCGTGAAGATGTAACAAACAAACAAACTCACTTTCGCTTTTATAATATTAGTAAGGATTGACGGACATATTATAATTGAACTTCAGAATGAAGAACAAACATCAATAAAAGGTCACCAAAGGAAATGCAAGTAAGTTACTCTCCGGAAGCCTAGCGGTAACCCAACACCGCAGAGGACACGTGCTACTTCCTTGCAGGACACTTGAGAACTGACACCACTTCCATTGACCAAGGGTACTTCACCATAAGTCCGTGATAAGGTATCTGTGGGGCTAATTGTCTGAGTGTATCGTTTGAAGTATTGATGACTCTTTTAAACCAAAACATTTGATTGAGGGTCGAAGCGAGGGCCGTGCAATATGGCGTCTGACTTTTGACTGGTCTATAAGTGATTATTTTTTTTATTCAAACATGCAAATAAAAATAATAAATAAATAAACGTATTTCCGTTCATTTTCACAATAGTTATATTTGTATTAATTTTATAATTTTAATGAAAATACATAATTTACAATGAAACTACAAAGTCTTTTTTTTAAAGAATCTAAAGTTAACTTCGGGCAATTGAATATTAATTTGGAGGTTAGAAGTTAGTTTAGAGGTTAGTTCCAGTCACGTCACTAAGGTAGAAGTGTAAAAAATTACTTTTTTACACTTCTACCTTATTGACGTGACTGGAGCCGAAATTTGCGCCATTTGTGCAGAAACCTCTTTGGATAGGATTTTTTATTTGTTTATTCGTTTATAGTGGACAACATAAAGTATTGTATTATCTGGACTCCTTCACTTGTAAGATACCAAAGTATGCACAGTAAAATTCACAACAATTTACATACGCGACAATAGTAAAATTAAGTTTAAATTAAATAGGAATAATTTAATTAAATCATGATTTCTAGCAATAACATAAACTTCGAGACGTATTTACGTAATGAAATGGAACTAGAAAATGTATTTTAACAATTTTGAATTAAAAGGCTGTGGCCCGTATTGCTGATAAATATTCCTTAACTTTATTTATTCCCTAAAGATGCTGATATACAGAACAGCGTAATGCAATTCTATTACAATTTCAAAATAATGAAATATGTACTATTTATGAAAAAGTACCAAATAGCGTTTTATACTAAGCGTTTTAATATATTAGGCTTCCTCTCCTCTTAAAGTAATAATACTAAAAATATCAAATCAAAGTAATTTAGTTTTTCACAAGATATCAGCAAAAGATACAGGATCCAAGAAATTAAATTTTGTTTCAGTGGGTATAAATAATTTCTTCTCTAAAAGCTTTATCTTATCTTTTCTGAAAATGATTCATTGTTAACATAATAATATTTAATTACCTAATATGTTGTGGTAATCTTATCAACACAAGCCTCTTCGAAACAGATGCATATTTTAACTTCCTTCTTATCCGAGACGTTATAATATTTTAAACCTTAACCTAATAATTTTACGGATTAAAATTCTATAACAAAACTGCATTTACTAATACGATTCACAATAAACGATTTTAAGCCTTATACTCCTGTAGTTTAAGTTCACTTTTTTCATATCGATAGTCTTATACAAACTCCACTCAACTTTCAACTCTATCCAAATAGTAGAAGCCCCAAAATCAAACGATTTAAATTTCCAAGTGATTTATGAAGAAAATGAACTGAAATTTATTAATAAACTAGAAGAATTTAAAGGTGGAAGTGAGGTTAGGGGTGAGTTCCGCCATAAGGGTGTTTGAACATGTCTAATGGTTCCTGAAAGATATACCTTAGGGTAAAGGTGACGTCACATTACGCGTAGAGAATACCCATATGCTGAAATGTGGGTTCCGTAAATAATGGAAACAGGAAATGCAAATGGTTAGCGAAATGTTCCGGTATGCATTTTTTTTTTAAATAAATCTTTGCCCCTCACTAGGAATTTCTTCTGTATTATGAGTGTGTTTACAAATATTTATTCTCTCATACATTAATAGCCAGACCGATACAACTACCCGTCGGTCACACAAATTCTTGTTCCGTGCGGGGATCGAACCCACGAAACGCGACGTAGCAGCCAATCGCTTAATTATTGCGCCAACCATACTTTCCATGTTACAATGTTTATATAACTACATGCATATACGCATAGTGACTATGCTAGTACACACAGTCTATACCCGAGAGGTATGGTGTCTTCTCAACCTTCCTCAAGGAATTTGACGTACGCCTATTTTAAATTCCGCCACTTATCATGGTCCTGCGCCACTTGCATCAATGTTAACCCTACCTTTTTCTGTATCTGTTTTTAATAACTTGAATAGAAAGCGTTCACAGATCTGAATGTTTGATTATAGTCTTTACCATTGACCTGATGGTCAATAATACACAAACAGATTCAAGAACTGTCTAGGTAGAATCATATGCCTAGAAAGTTCCCGACTATTTTGGGGACGGTTTCCAGTCTATCCAAATGCATGATACATGGAGCTACTTGCCTACCTGACTTCCACAACTCAGTTAGAACTGACAGACTTTCAGGCCACTGACTATCTGTAACGACTGTCAAAGATATCTTCAAAATACAGCTGAGTACAAAGGCTTTATACGCTCTCCGATATACGGAGACAACTCAGTAGGTAATAGACGATCACCCATCCAAGATCCGACTTAGGCATGCGAAACTGAACCTTGAAGGACCGACCTGAGTTCCTCCACAAGAATGAACAGTTGAACACACACCAAATCTTTAAAAATATATTCGGCTCTCTACTACTTACTCAAGTTTTGCGTGAAACCTTACAAATGGCGGTTAAAGACGGGCAAACGTAAGGCGGGAGGCGGAAGGGTAAGGGGGGTGCGAGGGGTAAGAGGATTGCGTTTGACATGTAATACTATTGCGGTGACGACTCCAGTGATTGTGAGGTGACCATACAATACCTCTTTTTGTAGTTAAGGAACTGTGTCGTAATCTATGCTCCTCCTACTATCTCCTCTTAGGCCAAAAAAGTGCAGCCGAAATTAAATCTTCGCTGCCACCAACGACGCGGCAGTTGCGAAGTTTTGGGCCAACAAAACTTTTTTTTGTTTATAGAAAACACTCATGTAGTCATAGAGCAGAGATCTGTCATAAAAGAAAAAAACAGTTGGTCAAGCTAGAGTTGACTTTTAAAGGCTCCATATTCAAAAATAGTCAGCGACACCTAGAAGCAGAATACTTATTGTATATCGTTAGGAACTATCGAAATGGAAAAAAAAATGGTTTGGCACTTACTTGACAACAGTAACAGCATTCGTTGAAGATGACAGTAGGTTTATGGAAAGTTAGGATGGTTGGTGATGTATAAGAATGTGGTACACCACCGTGGCCGAAACATTTTCCTATGGTTAGTGGATTATAATATAAACACCAACAGGTCTGGTGCTACCGGTGATTTTAGCTGAAATCGGACTTTATTACAACGCAAAAAAAAAACAAAAAATGTCTGTAGCCAGTATGAAAAGATTCTGGCGAGTGAAAAAATATCCAAGGAAACGTTGCGAAATTTGCGTCTAAATGTAATTTCGATCAGTGTTCAATTTTGTAAAACAGTAAATAAACTATCAAGATCGTTTTTGTTTACCCACGCCATTAATGTTTGAGTTTTGCAAACTACTTACTCCAGAGTCCAGACTATCAAATATCGGCTTCTATTAGAATCATTTTTAACTGGCACTGCACCACTAACAAGTAAAATTCAAAGAATAGTATTAAATTAGACACAATGGTCACCCTACTAAGAAGCCTCGAAGCTAACGGAAGTGACAAAAGACGAAAATTGTAACTTTTTCTATTGTAGAGATAGTTATGAGTTGCTAAGTAGAGAGTACTATGGCCTAGTGATTTTAGGGCTTCGCTTTAATTAGATTCGGTATTTAAATTATGCTTTCGTATTTTAAGTAGTAGTAGTAGAAGGTATTAAGTAGTACGGGGTGGTTTTTGCACAAGAAAAAGAGGACTTACATTTGTAATCCCCGAATTCAGGCAGAGGTGTACTTCATAACCTACATTTCGCCTATAAAATGAGTCGTGTGTACGTCCACGGGTGAGCCTGTGGACGTCGCCCGTCTTACTTCTATTTGCACTTTCTTACTGTAAACTTCCACTGCTAGACAAAAGCGTCTCCAGGTCATATAGGCTACCGGCTTTAGCTTTGTCCAGCTCGTCCTCCACCATCTATAAGAACACACAAAAACAGAACCGGATCCAAAATACGAGCTTGGACGGCACGTGACAAGCGACTCATTAAAAAAAACCATCACAGATAACCGTCATTCGAAATTAAACGCCTATCAACCTTTGCACAATATTCTTCTACAATATAATAATGACATTTCAATACAATCCACAATAGAAAACCATTAATGACCATGTAATATGCCCATAAAAAGTTGGTCGCATGCCAAATGTGGGTGGACATCGTAAATCTGTCAAAAAAACAAAATGGCTGACCGCAGCTGTCAATGAGAATTGAGACGTCAAAATTCGGACAACGTTTTATTTGCGGCCAGGCATTTTTACTACTGACTCTTATTTTTCAAGCCATATGGTAATATTTTCAGTGTTCTTTTAGTTTTTTGTTATTTAAGTAAGTTGGTAATTTGAGATAAAAGAGACATTGGTCATTACGGGTTGTGTCACGGTAATTTCTGGCGGTGTCTCGTGTGAAAGTAAAGTACATTAGTGACAATTAATTTTATGGATCCTTCTGTACAATTGTCGTGGAAAACCTGGACATGTGGGTGGGTTGTGTTCCGGTGCTTTTATCTTTGATGTCTGGCCCGGAAGTCACTTTTTACAAGGAATGAAGTATAGATCACTGTCTTTTGGGTTTGTTACAAACTAATTGGATTTTAGCATACTAATAAGATGTTTTGTAAAATATCAGTTTATGATCTTCTGTAAGATGTTCCGGTTAATTTGAAAGTTTGAAACGACTTAAAATACGAAGGTAAAGAATAGTCGGAAAATATTATTGTGACGATTTGCGTGCCACCGACCGCCGTGTTCTTTAGCATTGCTGAAATTTCGACAAATACACAATAGGTATGATTTAAATGTCGCCTATTATTACCTGAAACTGGAATCACCTTTCCTCAACTACGTAAGATTCGACTTTCATTCTAAGCAGCTAAGCTTATCGAAAACTATCTGAAAACCCCACAATAAAAAAAACCCGTAGTTATCCCTGATAACTATTGCGACCAATTTGCCAGCATACAGGTTGATCTGAAAACGTTTACCATCCAGCTAATGTTTTTTTCACGCCAATGTGCCGATATTGCATCTGAACTCCTTTAGTTAGACTATCTTTGTTTATGGTAGGGTTACCTGCAAAGTCGTCGAAAATAAAATAAATGAAACATTAACAATAGTCACCGACATCTGGAAGTACAGTTAATTTCCATGTTTTTTTTGCGCAAGCCGGTTATTTTTTTTTTGCGGTTAAAAAAACTTCTGACCTCAATCTTGATCTAAGGATAAAGATGACTTCGACAGCGGGACGAGCAAACCCAAAAGAAGCCTAATAACTTAAGAACTGAATCAGTCTCGGCGGGAATTCAATCAAGTCACTCAGGAGAACTCCAAGTTTTTTTTATAACACTCTGCCCCACACTAGTAGCCCTTTCTCCTATATAGTGGGTGCGGTAACTGACATATACATAGCCAGACCCGGAACAACTATCTGTAGGCCATAAAAATATTTGTTTATGTAATTATTTGTTTGGGGATCGAACCCGCGACACACAGTGCAGCAGTCTTTCGCTCAGCCACTGCGCCAGCTATGCCGTCAAATGTTTTCATAGAAATATTTCTCTGGTTTCAATGTCGTACTAAACTTTTATCTTAGTTTGTGGCTTATTAATAAACTGCCTTCTAGACATTTCCAAAATTATGATTTCAAGTATTCATAGAAAACGTCGCAATAAATAAAGTTTTAACACCCCTTATCAGTAACAAACCACCTTGTTTAAGTTTTATGACTTATTTTATTGAAATATTGGAAAAACACTTAAATACATTTTGTGGGCCATAAAATCTTTAATGGCAAAAACTTTACGGTGAGAATTTAGAGCTACGAAACTTACTTGAAATGGAATCTTGCCTTTTAGAATTATTATGAATTAATTGAGGATTTATTTTTAATTTTAGTTATATTTTATCAATGTTTGTACCAAAACCAATATCTAATAAAATTTATGAAACAAATTAATTTTATTCACGTAAAATGCATCTATCAATCATTGCCCAAATTCGAAATCCGAAACCCAAATCGATTTAAAAGCAAAAACAATGTAAGGACATTCAAATAATCGAATTCTACGCAGATTTTGTAATTAGAACACATGTGACCCAAATCGTGGGAACCAGCAAACAGGTGACGTTCGAAAACCAAATGTTTTCGCTGACAGCGTACAAATCACGCATCAGGAAATGGAAAAAAAAGTTTGGACAACATTCCCATAGACAAACAAGTGGCTAATAAGAGGGGTAGCGATTGTTATGGGACTAGTAATTATTGGTAATGATATTTTTTATGTATTGTTTCTTATTGGGTTTAATTCTGTTTGGCCCAATTTATGATCATTGATCCATTTACTTTTATTATTTATTCATTTACTAGTGTTGCTCATATCTATTACTACAGTTTATTTTTTTATCCGGAGATAGACAAATTGGATGTTTTTTAACCGGATCCATACTTAGCTTTAATTCTTACTACATACATTTTTCGTGTGTCATAGAGAAATTACAGACATCTAAAAGTTCTATACAAATTTTAAGTAATTTCAAGAACCTAATTTTGTACCAGGCCACAAGTTCTAATACACACAAAAGTATATATTATGCTCATATGATTTACTCTACCCAATGCGCCAACAAAAACAGTTATTTCCTGGTTAAGGTATATTGGTAGAAATGATGCGTCTACCGCTCCCACGGGATCGAGTTGCAAGATACAGGGTGTTACGGTAGATTTAGTATTGTATTTTTTTTTAGAAAAAGATCTTATTAAGTAGATAGAATAGAAAAAAATAAATTATAATTTATTTTTATGGTACTATTTAAAATAATACGTTTTTCTAGATAATAATTTATACTATGTATATAGTCTTAGATTATAAACAAATATTTCAGAACACCCTCAGGTAAAGTCCAATGTCTGCAGTCCGGTTCGGTCCAGTCTACTTCGTTTAAGAAAGAAAGAGAGAAACAGAAGCGAAACGGGACTTAAATGTTGTTAGAATGATAAAAGATTGCTACAAGAAAACGCACGTTATCTTTTATAATTTAATAATTTATCGTTATAGAAATATACTTACGATATTTTCACGTAGAATAAAAAAAAGTTCTTATTTCAAACTGCAACATCATTCCAATACGAAAAAATAAAAAAAGTATTCCAAACTTTTCAAACCGGCCTGTACCAAAGAGCCGTGAAAGTATGCGAATTATGCACAGGTGGTTCCGCCCCTCGGAATTCCGTACTTTTTGTATGAATACCACTCGGTGCAAGGATTTCCGAATTGAAAATAACTTTCGTTAATTTGACGTTCGGTTCTAGTACGAATGTCGCTAATTGCAGTTTGTGAACAGTTCTGCATGCGAGTTTGAGCTCTATCTATATTGTATTTTAGTAATCATTTTAGTAATATACTCATTAGGACTTGGTAGGTCCATCTTACCAAGGGGTTTTATGTTGGTTAGCTGTGGGGGCCAGATAAGATGTTGCTCCATGTAACATACTGGTATTCAGCTACATCCGGTTAGCCTAGAAACTGACCAGATGCGCCTAGAAACGCTAGGCAGATGAAAATGTTGTAAGAGTCCTTACTAACATTAAAAAAGCGAAAGTGAGTTTGTATGTTTGTTACTTCTTTACGCCTAAATGGCTGAACCGATTTTGAAGAATTTTGGTACGAAGATAGTAGGGACCCTGAAGACCAAATTTGAGATATGAGGGAGGAAAAGAAAACTTAGTTTTGCTATTACAATAAATAAGGCGCAAGGGCAAAAACCAAAGGTAGCGGGTACCTGCAACTCAGGAAAGGGGAACTGTGTTACCCCGAATTTAACACGAGCGAAGCCGCGGACAAAAGTTAGTATTACAAATAAGATGACTGTAAAAATCTTCTTTCTATTAAGTTTGTAGGTCTTAACACTCCTAACCGTCAAAGGGGTAGCTGGTTTTCGTGGCACCATAAAATATTATTAACGCTCATTCATATTAAATGAAGGACACAGTTATGGCACGTGTGCAGAGCCAATGTATAAGATTCCGATTAGTACATGCGAAACCCGGTATCGGTTTTACGGTATAACTCGGGAAAAACCGGGTTTTTTATAGTACCGAAAACTGGTTTCGTTGCCTTAGTTCCGTTTTCGCCATTTAGCAACGGCAACCTAAAAACAGCTCCAAAAGAGTTTCAGTTAAAAAAAAAAGACTGAGCTTCTTTATTTAAAACTTACTCTATGATTCGTTCTAAATTGTCATCACGAAGGGTTAAGATAAGAAGGGCTTAACTCCCCCCGATACGTTTGTTGAACAGCCGCTAATCTACAGATTACAAGACTTACACTATCACGCAAGTAAACGTCGTGGGGTAAGCACAGATCTACGGGATGACATTTATTTTGCATAAATCAAGAAGAATACTTTCCACGATAATGTGTATAAGCTGATAGTTTAATTCAACAAAGTTGTAAATCAATGTTGGTACCTACTTATGGGATTGTTATTTATATGATAAATTATATTTATTTGCGAATAGGTTTTTACAATCAATTTTAGACGTATTTTTTAACTAGATGTTAAAATATGACTATAAACCATATTTTGCCTGTTTAGGGCATGCAGATATAATTTTACGTTAGTAAAATAATGCATAATTTTGCTAAGGATACCAAATTATGTCATGTCATATAAACACAGTCTCTTTTAAAGTTCAAACATCATCATCATCATCATAAGGCTATATTAGTCCACTGCTGGACATAGCCAACCCCTAATGAGCGCCATAGCGCCGTGTTTTCAGCTTGCCGCATCCAGCATCTGCCTCCAGTCTTTCTGTCCAAAGTCCAAACATAATTTTGGTCAACTCATATACGTAGATTAGTGTCTAAGATGCGATTGACATAAGCTAACAAAACGCCCAAGTTAATTCTGTTGGAAATAGAAATAGAAAAGCCGAGTCTTTAGGCTAATAAAGTGTTTATTCTAATTGAAAAAATAACTTGGAAAAGCAAGTTCTGGTTCGAGAAATAACAACACAATAGTAAGGTATTTCTCATCCATCCAATTCATTCGTAACAAAACCTTGCAAACATAATCACATCTCATGTATTAACACACACATACACGTAGATACACAAACACAACACACGCAATCCGATCACATTAGATTAATCCTCTCACTATCGAAATGCAAACGATATCCGAAAAAAATCGCGAGTCCCATCCCTATTCGATCACTGATGCGATTTTCTGCCACTCGAGGACTTGACAATCCGAGTCGTAATCGACTACCATCTTACCTTGACACTCTCTTCCTCCCCTTCTTTGCAATTTCAAGGAACAAAAAAGGTAATTCAACGGGTAGGTGGAGGTCGTAATATAATGGTTGTGTTATAATACGGATTTTACACCACTTATCGACACCCCGTTCCGATTTGTTATCCGATCTTTATTTGTGCTTAAAATGTTTGGATTTCATTCGAGTTATATGTGATTACTTTTTGGGGTTTTTAAATTGAGCTGTTTTACTGAAAGTATTAGGTATCTCTAACAATACTAAACAATTCTATAGACTATTGATGAAGGACGGTGACTTTTTTTTTTTGGACAATAGTAATGACTTGGAGTATTTAATCATAGTGAAATTCAATCTACTCCTTTTTTCGCAACTATGTTGGGGTCGGCTTCTAGTCTAAACAGATGCAGCTGAATACCAGTATTTTACATGAAGCGACTACCTATCAGACATACACAACCCAGTTCGTATTGGGTAATACGTTACTCCTTGATAAGACTGGTTGTCAAACTTTCAGGACCCTATCTGCAACGACTGTCAAAGATCTATAATTAACAGCCGGAACCAACAGCTTAACGTGCTTTCTGCGGCAACTTGGTATGTAACGGGTGGTCAACCATCCACAGATCATCCTTGGCAAGCGCAGCTTAACGTCAAGATCGACCAGAGCGGCTGTTATAATTTAGCGACGAGCTCCGTAAAATTACAGTTGTTATCTTCTATAATATAAAAATGAATCGCAAAATGTGTTGGTAAGCGCATAACTCAACAACACCTCGACAAATTTT
This sequence comes from Ochropleura leucogaster, assembly GCA_958449745.1. Classification (NCBI taxonomy): domain Eukaryota; kingdom Metazoa; phylum Arthropoda; class Insecta; order Lepidoptera; family Noctuidae; genus Ochropleura; species Ochropleura leucogaster. The sequence goes on along the minus strand of OY288213.1, from coordinate 4,879,394 downwards.
ATATGGTCGTTGAAGTCTAAGGATGGTTTTTACGGCGAGAAAAATCGATAGGGTAGGCAGGGTAAGTAGGTAGGGTAGAAAAATTGCATTGCAACGCATGCCGGGGACAGCTAGTAATATTAAATTTGTCGGTCTGTCTGTTTCATCAATAATATGTGCAATAATCAGTAACAAATTAATACCAACAATAAAGAGCTAATACATTTCGTTCAATTAGTAGCAATGTATGATGAGGGGTGACTGGGAAAACTAAGAACCTCTTTAAAAATGAAGTAATTCATAGCGAAGTTAGGTGGTCTTAAACCCGGGGCTGCGGGTTGGCCGGGTTTGCAGGTTGTTCGAAAGAGATACTGCGGCCCCGGAATACTGGCATTCCCCACCTCCCCTTCCCTCCCCCGGAGAAGTTAGTTGACGATTTCTCATACGCAAAAAAGGGGTTTTAAAATAACCGCATTAGCAGAATCATAATAGAATAATAAAGAATTTTAATTCTTAAAATGGTCACAGACGCACTCAATATTGTGAATTGTCACTTTGTGACCATTTTACGAATGGTACAGTAATTTATATTATTAACCTATTTTACTTTTGGGGCCATTTTAGACCCCCACGTGTCAGTTCCCTTCACATATCTAAATGATGTCAAAAATCCAACCTGAGATCTGCAACACTCGGAGCACCCCCGTGCCTTCGCGATCGGCGGCGGTGATCTCTCGTGTCCGGCCCTGGGGGTCTACTCTAATTCTACGTAAAACGAAATTGCGGCCGAAACTTCGAACGTTTTCTACCACGGTTTCATTTCATTTCATTCATTTCGAAATTTCGGACGTCCGAAGTTTATTTGAAATTTTCTAAACCTACACTAATTCACGCAAAATGATAATTATAGAGTAGGGTTACAAACGTAGGTAACTACTTTTGACTTTCGTTCGTTAACGAAGTTACATTTCGGAGAAAGAGAGTAGACCCCCTGGTCCAGTCCATGGTCCGGAGCGAAAGGGAATGGGAAGCGGTCTCCTCCTTCTGCGACGCAGTCATGCTAGCGAAGGAGCTTTCGTTTGAGGAAAAGACTCTCAAACCAACCCAGCCCATATATATGTATATTTCAATAGAAACAAAAGTCAAAACGAAATAAAAATAGACAAAACACAAAATCAAACACAATCAGAATTAAAATTACTACGGGAATCAAAATTCAAATGGTGATTAAGCCCTTTGACAAAATGTTTTCCTAAACTAAACTTTTGAAGTTCCTAGTTTCAGCAGTCCTACTCGTGTATTTGCCGTCTGTCGACAGGTTGTGTTAGTAAATTAGCGCGGGTATCGCGGTTCAATCCCGGTAATTAACTGCGCGCCTGTTTAGACGGATTTACAAATATTTGATTGGAACATTAACTACTGTAGTTGGTGTGGGATTAAATTGTTAAGGTGTGTTTAAGTTTTTTTGACAGCTGTCAATTATGACAGCTGTCAAAAATCTCCGTTTATTAGTTTATCATTTCAAATCTTTGACTGTGACTTCTTCTAATGAACTTACAAGTTCATCTTGGACATCACTGACATCGATAAAGAAGAACATTGTGAGGAAGCCTAGACTAGACTATTAATAAAAATGCTGAGCAAGCATAATGATCAATGCTTGTGCCTTCTTAATTTAAAAAGAGATTTTTGTACAGTAATAGCCTGGTATAGTATATGCTAGAAGTTTAAAATGCTCTGTTATGTTTGATATAGCATTGACATTGCAATTGTGTGGTCTAAACAAAAGCTGCTGAATTTGTACCCAAAAACAAGAGGAACTAGCTCGGGAGATGACTACCGGCCACCGTAGACGCGGATCTGTGGACGGTGAACAAGTGATAGCCTAGTGTCGACAGGCCATTTCGACGGAGCGATCGTTTTCCACGCGCGCCTCAAAGAGGTGTCAGCAAAGCAGAGGGACCTGTCCAGCCACTGTCTGAAAAGGCTGCTTGCTGTCTGAAAGGATTTTTAAAAGATGCCGTGGCCCCGGAACACAAAGGGCAAAAAAATAAACATGGATTGGGTCTTAAAAACTAACACTCGCTTTCGCTCCGCCCAGTTCAGAAGAAGTTATTTGTTGATTACTCATTCGAAACAAAAGAGAATCGATGAGCTAAATAAAGACAGGTGCTTAGATCAATCTTCATTAGGCCTACCATGAGGTCTTAAAGCAGAACTTATTCCACTGAGGGAAAGGGATGGTGCTAGACACCCTAGGGTAAAGTACGGACGCGAAGCAGAAAGAATTTCGAACGTTGACCTGTTATTACCTGTCTCTGTCACTCCCACGTAAATATAATGCGTCTCGCTCGCACAGTTGCAATGGCGGCCGTTCTCAGGGATTGTAAACCTTTTACCTGTGACTGATAGGTTTTTAATAACAAACCAGTCAGTCTGAAACAAGACGTTGCATGTAGTTTTTTGGTTGGCCTTGAGTCACGATAAAAAGTCCTTACTTGGCATAATTTTTAAATAACGAACAAATTACATTCCATCTTGGAATGCGTTAGTGATGGCTCAGTTTTCGGACACAGTTATCTATTCCTAGGTTGTTGTTAAGTAAAAATGCTTAGTCCCTTGAGTTTCGTTATAAAGAGTTTACACTGTACTTCAAACATTTCCTGTAAACCACACGTAATACAAAAATGTTTGTAACCGCTGGCAGTAGGTAAAGAGGTCATTGTACGAAATTCTTCTTGCTCCGCGACTGGACTTTAGCTGTCAGGTTATTTTATTTTCGACATAATAATTCAACCACAATTCCTGACCACATCCTCTACATTTCTAACTGCAACAATATTTACACTACACAAAACAGAACAATGTTTGTGGCGCGTCAACCTGTCTCACTAATTACCACGGCCGTGGTTCACTTCCGCTAATTAACTGCGAATACTGTAATCATACCGTTTTGATCAAAATATACGTATGTAGGTATCTTGATCATACTACTATTATAAATCCTAATATCCTACTTCTTACTAATATTATAAATGCGAATGTTTGTGAGGATGGATGGATGTATGGATGTTTATTACTCTTTCACGAAAAAACTACTGAACGGATATTAATGAAATTTAGCACATAGGTAGATTATAGTCTGGAATAACACATAGGATACTTTTTTTATCATCACGCAGGCAAAACCGCGTTCTCCAGATAGTTATATATATATATATTCTTCACACAGTTTTGCCCAGGTTGGTCCGTAACTATTACAATTCTCACATACTTCCTTTGACGTTCAGGATAATCGAAATCTAAAATATCTTTAACGTAATTTTCAGGTACATATATGGTTTAGTTCAGAAATCAACTCTATAAACTTCGGATTTACAACACGTTCCAATAGTGTTGGCAACGACGGTTTTGTTCTGATCTTTTCAATAATTACCATAGGGGTAATTATTAAAAAGATCGGAACAAAACCGTCTTAAATGTTCACTCGTAGCTCGTGAGCTACGCCGTAGCCTTCTCGTAGCACATTGCTCGTAGTACATTCATCTTAAAGTTGATGTTTTTTTTTACTGGTGGTGCTTAATTGTTATTTTTTGATAATAATATTAAATTCGCTGTTAGTATTGTTTTGTTAACCGATGTAAAGCTTTCAAAAAGACCTGTCAAGTGCAGTATAAACATGAGATTAAAACGGCCATATCTTTTGACTATAGAAATATAGAGTTTACAGATCCAAGGGAACACAGACTTGAGTATATTGTTGTAATTTCAACTCGATACCTTTACGCGTTCCCGAGATAAGGGGTCTTGATGACAGACAGACGGACAAGAAAGTGATCCTATAAGGTTAACTTTTTTAATTTTTTTTTTAATTTTGACAGTCATATATTTTTTAATTTCCATTATTGGTTTTTATTTAGCCAAGTGGTGACTCCCGCTCCAGCCGGTTTCTGGCGCAAAGGTTGTCCATTGCCATCCAACACGGGAATGCGGCAAGTGTAATGGGCACTTTTGCGCCAGGAATAATCAGGGGCGGGTTATTTAATTAGTATTGACATGTAATTTTGTTCAGAAATTATGTAATTAATACTTATATTAAACATTATAACTTTCATATACATAATGACTGTAATTATAATAATTTTTTAACAAATATATTTGTACGGTCTCGGGCATAACAAAGCGCACTTTTTTACCAACCACATTTAATATCTATCTACCTATGTTAAATAAATGATTTGATTTTTCCTTTTGAGGTAGAGAGCACAAAAAATTGAATACTTTATCCTTATACTACAAAATAGTTACACAAACCCACTCCTCACACAGAAACAGTTTACAAAAAAAAAACCGATAAGCAAAGCCTCCTGCCTCCAATATTTTCCAATAAGCCTACTAGCTTACAATTTGCGGCAAACGCAGTCCCGGATCAAAGGACGGGGTGTATGAACGGGATGACGGGATGAATGGGGGCGAACGGGATGAAAGCGGATCATCCCCTTACAACCTTAGCTTGCCTGTTACCGGAACTGATTGTGGTGATTAAAATATAGGCATTTATCTTTTATGGGAGGTAAAGTGACTAGATTGAATAATTACGATTTTGGTCTTTCAACCAACTTTTTATAAAAGGAAGTTCGTATTTCGGCTGTATTTTTTTAATGTTTGTTACCTCATTGCTTATTAAATAGCGGTATGATTCTTCTTATTTTTAAAGTTGTAAAGTAAGCTTGCTCTTAAACGAATTATTTTCGTCAAACCGGCAAAACATTATTGCCAGATCCGTCTGGAGTTTCTTTAATTTAAAGTGATCAATGTATAATTTTTATCAGGTATTTTATTGTTTATCGATATGATTGACGTCTTCATATTGTAACACGGTTGTGCATATAATATATGCACAATCATAATATGTCAAAATTGGCCGATTACGAATCTGCGAATAATGTTTGGAGGACTTTTTCGATTATACTCAGGGCACAATTGTAATCGAGTGATTGTGAATGCTGCAGCGGCAAATTTTATACTGGCTGTATAGAAAGTGGTGGCTATATCCGACATGAGACACAAATGTGTACACGTGTGGGCAGCGCCTAACTGACTTTAAAGTGCCTCTTTTTTAAATATTTTCCTATCCTTACTTTACTAATATTATAAAAGCGAAAGTGAGCTTGTTTGTTTGTTTGTTTGTTACCTCTTCACGCTTTAATGGCTAAACCGATTTTGATGAATTTTGGTACAGAGATACTTGGAAACCAGAAGACGGACATAGGCTATTTATTTTTAAAAAAGAGTGGGATATGAGAGAGAAAGAGGGAAGGAACGGGAAAACTTAGCGTTGCTATTACAAATCAATAAGGCGCTACCGAATTTAACGCGAGCTTAGCCGCGGGCAAAAGCTAGTGAAGTAATAAAAATACATCAAAAAGCAATGAATTGTCTCATTTTATTCAGGCTTCTTTAAGTAACAGTCTTCCGACAACACAGACGCTTGTTTGTTAAAAGTCAAAAAACGTTCTCTTGTCACAAAAAAAATAACCCCACAAACTTACAAAGTAAATACAAAACACATAGGCTTTATACACACAACTCACGAAAACGCTGAATGTGCGCACAGTATAGAGTTAATCAGTAAAGCAATCAGCTAACAGCAGAACTTATTCCACTGAGGGAAAGAGACAGAGCTATACAGGGTGTCTAGCACCATCTCTTTCCCTCAGTGGAATAAGTTCTTCTTTAAGACGTCTTGGTAGGCCTACAGGCCATTTGCTGCACTGTAGTGCTGCAGACTTAAAAAATGTAACTATTATACAATGTGTCCGGTAACGGACTAGCGATATTCAATGTATTTATATAACAAACATTATAGTACGCTAATTATTGATTTTCCAAAAAAAACCCTACCATTTTTTTACAATTTCTTTCAAAACATAAAGATCAAACTACCTGTACTACATGTCACAAGGCACCACACCACACCCACTCATGTTCCTTCTATTGCCTTTTACGTTCCGAGGCCGCGGTATCTCTTACGAACAACCCGCAACCCCGACAGGCGGAGGCCCTGACAAGCCCCTCTAGTTTGCTGAGATCTCTTTTAGACGCGCGTGAAACACTAACGCGCCGTCGACACGGCCTGTCGTCAATAGACGGACGGACGGTGAGCTACATTGCTCGTCGTCCACAGACCCGGACTAAGCTTACGAAAAAACTCATGAAAATCTTATAAAACTTCTAATCTTATAACCTGGTTGAGCTACTGTATAGTTAGTACTTGTAAGTCTACTGTGACATATGTGTATATTATGCCTACATCCAGCAGGTCGAGATCAAAGGGAGGTCTAATGAGGGCGGCGGCTCTGTACCGTTTGATGTCAGTTCAGTATCATTTGTGAATGAGCTGTTATTTTTATTTGAACGTTTTCGTGTTCTGTAGATGCAACTGTGTATGGTGTTACAGTCGGGGGAAGTGTTGTTCGAATGAGATACTGTGGCCCCGGAACATAAAGGGCAAAAGGCGGAACATGAATGGGTTTTAGTCGGTAAAAGTCTGGAACTTCCCCCCGCTCCGCCCAGAGTGGGCGAAGTAATTGGATGATTCCTCATTCGCAGTATTTATCTATCAATGTAATATGTAACCTTAAGATGAAATCTTCTCATTTAAAGAAAGGCTTAAATAGCCTTTCTTTAAAGGAGAAGATTTCATCTCAATCTCAATCGAGAGTTGACAAGCTTTTTTTGGATTTTCTCATCATATCCCTGGAACTCATATCACACTTAGCCTTAGACACGATTTAAGACAAGAGTGAGCCCAAATACACCAATAAAAAAAGGTTGGCGAACCACGCATTGAACACACAATCGACATTAGACCAGCACGGTCTAATCCATCTAGTATATAGGTCTCGTATTTGGGAAGTAATCGTCGAGGAGCTCGTGGCTAAATAATAGCAGCCGCTCGGGTCGATCTTTGGGTTAAGCCGCGCTTGCCTAGGTTGGTCTGTGGATGGGTGACCACCCGTTACATACCGAGTTTCCTCCGTGCCTCGGAAAGCACGTTAAGCTGTTGTTCCCGGCTGTCATTTAAAGATCTTTGACAGTCGGTACAGATAGTCAGTGTTACCGAAAGTCTGACAACCAGTCTTACCAACAGGTATCGTATTACCCAGTACTATCTGGGTTGTGGAGGTGAGATAGGCAGTTGCTCCATATAAAATACAGATTCAGCTGCATCCGGTTAGACTGAAAGCCGACCCCAACATAGTTGGGAAAAGGCTAGGCAGATGATGATTTGGGAAGTAATCGTTTTCTCAATTTTCACCTTAATTGAACTCGGCCTCCCACGTACAACTAATAAGTATAACGCATACCTAATGCATACAATCTGCTACTAATCTTTCTAAAAAACTCATGACAATCTTCTAAAACATTAATCATAGCCTCCAAATCTATGAAATCCTCCCACACTGTAAGGTGGCGAATTTTCAGCGGTTTTCAGGACAAGTAGCAAGAAAGCGGCGTCTTGCTGAAAATCGATAGAGCGGGGGCTGTGACCCCGCCCCCCGCCCCGCACCCGCCGCGGTCAGTTCCACTACCTTGACATTGCAGGTTAAGGCTTACCTAATAGTCGGGTTTCCAGTGTTGTTAGTATATTCTAGGTTTATGTTGATATGTGAATCTTGGTTTTGGAGATTTGCATAGATATTAGCATTGGAATAAATATAAGGGTTCTATTTTACTTTTAATAAAAGACTTTACAGCGAATTTAGGCAATATATTTTAAATAATTTAATGGAATACACTCCGATGGACACTAATAGAAGTAAACAGTTCATTCCTTATTCGTCTTTGATACAAAAAAAGTTATTCTTTTTTTTAATCATTCTAGATTCAAATTCCTTTGAGCATTTGTTTTTTTTAATAAAGAGTCTATCTTATTGCAGATTAAATGTAAGTTATAAAACCTTCACAGTATGATCGGAATTGCGAAGTGTTAGTTTTAATCATTTGTTTTATTCGATATTTAAATAATCATTTTTATAGTATCGTCATTTTGGATTTCAAGGAGCAGCTTGATATTGACATTTTGTAGATGGGATATGATTATTCCTTAGTAATGTCTCTGTCAAAGTTGCCTGAAAATAAATGATTATTGTTGTATTTTTTAAGTCTACACTGGTTCTGTGGTTCAAGAGAACCTGAGGTAGGTACCAGTGTAGACAGTACAGTATAGACAATCATCATTTTATTCGTACGTTTTTAAGATTTTGTATCTCAAAAGTAAAAAAACGAAACCCTTATTTATGATCATTTTTTTGTTAATCGGTCTGTCAAGACCCTTCATCTCAGAAACGCATTGAGATATCAAGTTAAAATTAAAACCATATACTCAAATCTGTGATCACTTAGACCAGTGAACCCTCTAAGTCTACGCAGTCAAAAGATATGGCTGTCTATGTCGCAAGTTTGTACGGAACCCTCGATGCGTGAGTCTGACTCGCTCTTGACCGGTTTGTTTTCAGTTACAACTGTTTAGGGATCAAAATTTGGAATAGGTATAGTACTCTGTTCAGGAGTAAACATTTAACATTTAATTTCACAGGTTGAATGACAATAAAAACCACACAAATACTGCATTAATTTACTTCAATAAGTAGGGAATTCTTTGTACTTAATATGTACACATAATGTGCGTAGCAGGTCAAAGACCGAACTAAACCGTGAGTAGGTAGACTGAAATAGCCCTTGTTACATTGTAATAAGGTCGGTAAAAGTTAATAGCATTGACACTGCTTATTACCATACCGTTGTGCATTTTCCTGGTACGTTGATGTACCTATAGGAAATGTATAAATGAGTGAATATATACACATAAAGACTGATTACATATTATCGTAATTTTTTTTTATGTGTAAAGAAAGGTATTGTGAAGCAACGGATATCTGCCCATATTCTGAATTGTCTATTAGGTATGAAGTCTATTTTTAGTTTACTATTAGTATCAATTTCTATAATATTGACGATACTTCAGTAATATTTTATTTATTGTTCTAATTATGATTTAAAGCTGTAAGTGTTGCCCATCTTATAAACACTTCCCCCGCTCTAGGCGGAACAGAGAGGGGTGTCAAACTTGTACTGACTAAAACCCACCCATGTTCCTTCTTTTGCCGTTTATGTTCCGGGTCCGCGGTATATCTTTCGAACAACCCATAACCTCGAAACGAAAGTCAATCTTGGTTAGATTTCAATGCCAGTTTTCAAAATCATTTCAAATAATTCTAGAAGGTGTGGGTGGAATTCAAGTCATTCAAATATCGAAAAAGATAAAAATAGGCGGTTCTGTGGTTCCTCTCCATGGAGAAAACATGAATTTAAAATAAAAAAATGTCTAGTTTCCTCTAGTCGTCCGCGCTAACCAGGGGCGGGTCACAGAAGTTAATGATGCCCTTTCAAGTTACTATCTATCTAAATTACTTACATACAACTTGAGAAGCCAGGCTTTCAGTAAGTAATTACGCAAGGCGTGACCCCGCCAATGACGCGGGGTCACGGCCCGGGGCGCGTCACCATTGGCTGAAACGACACTCGCACATTGACAACTATTTTATGGGTTTTCAGCTGTGTGAGGTGATTTTCAGTTGAGAGTTCGTATGGGTTCTTATTCACATGAGTCTTAAGGCAACGTAATAATAACGTACGAGCAATAAATAAGAAATCTAAGGACAAGAAAAGTAAGTTTTTTATGATAGAATAGTAGAACATTGAAAACCTAATAGAACCTGAATTTATAAAAGGAATTGGTAGATAATGATGTCCCTGAAATTCAATTACTCAAAATGTTTTTTTTTCTTTTTTTTAAGCAATGTGTCTATATTTCTTTTTATTTAATCTCCTTTCGCAGATACACTAAGAATTACCTACCTTTTTTCTGTTCCTGTCTTTAATTTTTTCTGTATTCAGTGTGTAAATAAATAAGTATTATAAGAAATTCCCCCTATAAAGATTCAGAATGAAAGGATTTGTATGTAGGAAAATGTTTCAATAAAAAGGCCAAAATTAAATACCTTAATAAAAACAAAACAAAAAAAACGTTTTTGAATAGTTTCCAAAATCTCGTTTGTAACTGGCCAGTAACACAGATATTCTATGGACTCGCCCTTTAAATCGAATAAAAAAACCAACATATCCATAATATCTTTTCCCGATATCAACAAAAAACCGTTTATTATCATAACCGCAATATTTCGGTACTCCAAATATACCAGATAGTAGTCACTGCTCTCAAGGGACTTTTTCCCTCAGAATATGATTTTTTGGGGGTCTTTTAACACCATTTTATTCTTATCTGTGGTACTTGTTGACGTCGTATAGTTTATGTTTTGTCTATGCTTTGGAAGCTTTCTTTTTTACGGAGGGAAAACTGAAGTTATAGTAAGAAGAAAACTTTAAATCTAGAGGTAGCAGAATTCTTTTGTTTCATGTAGTTTTATGTTTATTTTTTACGATAGCTGTTTTGAATATTATTGTATCTATGAGGACAACGAACCGTATAATTCTGTAAGTAGTATGAAAGTATAATTAAGTTTTTTTTTTATAAACGATGACGTCACAGAAGACAGTAAATATAAATAAATATAAGCTACGAACTAAATATTTCGTTGATTACGAATTATACAGAAAAATATTAACATTAAATAAAAATAGTAACTCGAATTATTGGTATTAAAATGAATAGTGTGTTTGTGTATTTGTTTAGAGTAGTCTGTACTAATTTGTGTACTTAGGTATGTACGTGTAATACGTTATTATAGTATTTTTACCCTTAGTAAAAATATTATCACCTATTTATTAACTAGGGTTTCTCTCTCTATAAAGGACTAAATAAGGAATACGGGTGGGTTTTAGTCAGTAAAATAGTTCCCCCTGCTCTGCCCAGAGGAAGTTATTTAATGATATGCCATCTAAAACTGATTGCCTGATGGACCACAGATCTTTCAGAAAATTGGCCCTGAGTATCATTTGTAGTTTTTTTCGGTTGTTACAGGTAGTGTCTTGAAAGTCTAACAACCAGTCTTACCAAGGGGTATCGTATAACCCTGTACTGCTAGGTTATGGTTAGATGGGCAGTCGGTCCATGTAAAATACTGGTATTCAGCTGCATCCAGTTAGACTAGCCTAGGCAGATGATGACCTGATAACTCTGAAAACCTGTCCTCATTTTGAAGTAAATAAACTCAACTGGATACCTAATAATAAATAAGCCTTTATTCAGACTACAGTTAACAATAATGCATAGTTTACTTAATCTATCAACTCTGACGAGTTGGTGACACTAACAACCTGGTCTGTACCCAACTTTGGCAAAGGCCTCCTCCATTCCCCTCCATTCTGCTCTATTTTGAGCTCTCCTAGTCCATATTTTTCCAATAATAATATATTATTGTACGGTAGGTATCCAGCAGGAACTGGATACCTACCGTACAATAATATATTATTAAACGTATGATCTCAATTCTCAACGTTCTTTATCGCAGAAGATGGCGGGACGTAAACAACGGCTCATTTATTACATTTGTATCGTTCATAAAGCCTTATCTTACCGACATGTCTTGCTCTTATCGCACGCTAGGATATGTCCCCTGGCGATGTCTGGGGAATGTATTTTTTTTGTAGTTGTTATTTTGTTCTGTTAAGGAGCTTGTGGCTAAATAATAAGAGGTCAGTTTAGTCTAGTTTGGTCCGTCGGTATACCATTACATACCGAGTTTTATCCGTATACTTGCAAAGTCCTATGTTTAGCAATGCACATGTTTCAGCAGTAAGTTTTCCCTTACCCAAGAACAGTTACAATATTTTATTAAGTACTATATTGTCCTATTGTATGGCAGAGACCTCTCTTGCCTCCATCCATGCGACTATAGGACAATCATTTGAGAAACAGTCCAGTAGGGCGTAGCGTTGAGTGCAGCGCTGATCCTAGACGATATTCTATGAAACTTGACTTTGCAGGATCACAAAGCTCGACGCTGTATTCTTAGAGAATAGCCCTACACCTCATCCCGCCATCCCAACCAAGTTTAATTTCAAATCGAGCGAGCGACTGCTGCTGCGTGTCGTGGGTTCGATCCCCGCACGGAACAAATATTTGTGTGGCCTACAGATAGTTGTTCCGGGACTGGCTGTTTGTGTATGTGAGTTTAAATGTTTGTAAACGCACCCACGATACAGGAGAAATTCCTAGTGTGGCGCAACGTTTAATAATAAACAAAAAAAACTTTTCACCACCCCTTATTTTGGTAGATCAGGAAAGCATTTGAAATAGTAAATTCATACACCTTAGACAGACGGTGATTTGTTGAAGGTTGGATAAACTGCTTCGTTGGTCTAGTGGTCGCGACTGCTTAGCCTGCGGTCAGCTTAGTTCTAGGTTCGATTCCTGGGTCGGGTAAAGTGTTATTGTGTTTTTTTTTATTTGGAATTTCTATGTAGCCACCGCAGTCTGGCTTCTTCCCTACTGGCAATAAGCTCATCCCGTTTTACATAGGCGTTAAATATAACTGGCGATATGTAGGCGTACTATTACTATAAACTACACCTCTGGCTAAACCTACCGTGGCAACAAGCGTGATGTTGTATAGAGAAACCTATTCACAACAGAAGTTAAAACACGGCCAAGAGCGAATCAGACTTGTAAACCGTGGCTTCCGTACAAACTTGCGACATAAACAGCCATATCTTTTGACTGCGTAGACTTAGGGTTAATTTTTGCACAACACAGAGACCACAGAGTTAAATATAATATGATTTTAATTTCACTCGATACCTCCACGCTTTCTCGAGATAAAGGCTCTTGACAGACAGACAGACGGACAAAAAATGATCGAATAAGGGTTCCGCTTTTTCCTTTATGAGGTAACCTAAAAAATCTAGGTACTTGAACATGCAGATTTAGGAGACTTCAATAATAGTAAATAAAATAGCTTCTGATAATTTCCAAAAGTTTATTCAATATAAACAAAATAAAAATGTCCCAATTAACATAGGGGCATGATAGTCACAAGAGTCGTGTTGAATTAAACGTGCATGATAAACTTTGACAGTCTGATAGCAAGACGGTATTTGAGTCGATATACGGCACATAAAATTATGTGAATAAGTATATTTGTGCGTTGGTATTTATTTAGAACAGTGTTTCAATAACTTAGGTATTAATTACTCAAGTATCGATATACAAAGTAAGCTTTCTGTAAGAAAACCCAATTATTGAGGAAAGCGATAGGGTAGACCAAGAAATTATTTATAGAAGAATCCTTTAATTTCTTGAGATACCTTGGAGCGTTCATCTGAAGTTATTTAGTTTGCAATTTGTATGTAGGTGTTGTAAGAATTCGTTTGATACTAAGTTTGGTCATGCCAAAAAAGTGTATAAAGAGTTTACAATTTTTGTGCAATGATTATACTTATCTCGACATATACATTGTTCATTAAATAGTATTATTAACAAACAATAATTTTATAATACTAAAATTTGTGGAGATAGCTTTTTAGTGTGCCCGTCGGACTGGCGACCACCGCTTACCGGTCTTAATTTCGACCCCAAGGCGCATGGCTCTGATTTTTCAGATTCATGTGCGTTTTTTTTTATAATTATCCCTTCAATTAAAGAAAACATCGTTAGGATACCAGCCTGGCTGAGAGAAAATTCTCGATGGCATGTTAAACCAAAAACGCAATGGGTGTAATGAAAACTTTGACACCAGTTTAGCTTCTTAACCTACAATAAAAAAAGAAGAAGATAAAAAAAAACGTATAAGAAGTCACCCTTGAGTTTCAGAAGAAATGTTTATTTCGATAAATATCTAGGCAAATCGGCTTCACTGAACCGTCTTTCTAACTTTAGAAGAAAAACTTGTAGCATGGTTTTCTAAAAAAAAATATGGAATCCTGTTGGTTTTACTTCATTGCGTGATTATAAAGCTTTCCCGTCGCTTCTCGTTCCAATCTTGGTCATCATAGTGATGAGATTCGTTGTTAGCTTTCGTGGTATATTTTCACATAATGTTTATTCTCTTTATATTCTAGATTGTCTTTATATTAGCTTATTTTGAAAACGGTTGACTAAAATTGAAATCGAAGACACATCGTTGTTAAATCATTTTAAGACGCTCGTTTCTTGCTTTGTTACAATTCGATCGAGCAAATACAGCATTTACTTAGAGTGCAACCCCAGGAATATATGGAGGAGTACCTGCTCCCCGACTTCATAATATCCTTGGCAATCCTAGGAAGACTTAAAAAACATCAAAGCCTTCGCGCACTGCAATCCAATCCATCACAAACTCACTTTTCACTTTTAACTCCTCATCAAAATTAAGGGTTGTCAACCACCACATTGTCAACACCACACTGTCACTTAACACCATAATATCTTTTTGATTCTTCGTATCTCTTAACCATTTAGTTGTTACACCCCAAAATATGACTTCAAATAGAAGTAACTTTAAAATAATCAAATAATCCACCCCAACCCCCTAAACGACCACCAATATCGTGTGTTTCAAGTTAACTGGATTGACAAAACGTTCTAAAGATGCTTTATATAGGTAACCTTAAGCTTGGCCCTATGCTGGCCTAGGGTTAATAATGATACACTTTTGCTGTGGGTTCACGGTATCAAGCATTCAACCCCAGGTCAGCCAGACAGAGTGTATTGTTGTTCTTGATAAATAAGTTTTGCTTTTTATTAATTATTATCTTACAATGAGGTCGGTGTTGTTTTTTAAAGGAATTCGTGTATTTATTTGTGGTTTAATTCAAATTAAGTTATGGTGAAAGTTGTAGACACAATTTTCTAGGAATATTACAAAGATTCTTGGCATATTTCACAGAATAAATTATTAATGATTATTATCCTAAACTTCCATATTAATGAATGAGGGATAAGCAACATATTATTATTTTCTGCTTTAGTGATTACCTTTTTACCAAGCTTATTGAAGTCGGCTTCCGATCTAACCGGATGCAGCTGCAGACCAGTAGTTTTAATAAAATTACTGCCTGTCTAACCTTCACAAACCAGTTAGTGTTAATACGTTACCACTTTGTAAGACTGGGTGTAAAGCTGACTAGAGTATTTATATTAAATAATTTACTAATAATTATCTAGTCTGACGGTCTGAATGATATCTGTAAGTAGGTTCATTACAGTTCGCTGTTCGTCGCTAAGGTTCTGAAGTCATTGACTTGCAATAAGGGTATCATTACAATGTAAGCACAGTAAGTATGTACCTACCTATCTAATTTCTAGCACAAGTTTCAAATAATAATCAAAACTAATCCTATAAATATTATACATGCGAATGTTTGTGAAAATGTACCTATGGATGTTTGTTAGGTACTCTTTTACGTCAAAACGGCTGAACGGATCTTGATGAAATTTGGCACCGAGGTCGATTATAGTCTGGAATAACACATGGACACTCCCTTTTCGAAATCACGCGGGTGAAGCCGCGGGCGCCAGTTAGTTTAATATGTCTGTTAATGTTAGATTGTTTCGTAACGATACTAGCGACATAAGTTTTATTTGTAGCTCCCATGCAAAACTTAAGAGATATTGTCATTTTAATCACACGAGACCTCACACGATGTGACGTCACTAGAGTGCACACACGCGAAATTTGGCCACAACAGATGTGGGGATATCTTTGTAGTAGGTACTGTAGAGGTCTGATGACATTGATAAAACATTTAACAGTGCAGGCCGGTTTGCTAAAACGTTCGGAGGTTTAAAAAATATTTTGAAAGAATAGTATTATAGCCTTGCTTTTCATTGTGTGACATGTACCTATTGCTGAAATTATGAATTGAAATATAATTTAGAGGTAATTTTATGTTCTTTCAATTACGTATCTATAAGTAGGTAGGTACTATCTATAACCCACACACTACAGTACTTACGTAAGTTATAATTATCAGCCTGATTTATCCCACTGCATGGCAATGGCTTCCTTTCCCTCTTCCCATTTTATTCTGTCTTTGGCATTTGGGCCCAATCCTGTTGGTTAGGAGTCCAGCTCGTTACGGCATCTCTTCGGCACGCCAGGTTCTGTAGTTCGGAACCCA
This sequence comes from Ochropleura leucogaster, assembly GCA_958449745.1. Classification (NCBI taxonomy): domain Eukaryota; kingdom Metazoa; phylum Arthropoda; class Insecta; order Lepidoptera; family Noctuidae; genus Ochropleura; species Ochropleura leucogaster. The sequence continues at coordinate 4,863,290 of OY288213.1, read as the reverse complement.
ATCTATTGCCACTTTTCACAGCTCCAAAGGACCTTCACGTGTTCCCGAGATAAAGGAGCTTGACAGACAGACGGGCAGCAAAGTGATCCTATATAATAATAATAAATAAATCATTTATTTTCAGGCATCTTAGGCCCGTAGATAAATACCTTACAGACAAACATATACCTATATAGCTAATACAATTCGTGTTAGTAAATAAATCCTTAACAACTATGTTAGTAGCACTTCACTGCACTATGTCACTGCGCGTTCATGTGGCACTTTATATAGTTCCGATTGTCCTTTTGACGGAACTCTACTCTTTAAAAATAAGGCTGACAATTTATTGCATGGAAACATTTGAGCAGCTGTAGTTCTAGCAGATAAAAGTCAATTATGCCAGGACCACTGCAGAAAAGCAACCGCTTAGGTAACTTTATGCACTTGATAATACCATTGCAGATCTAGGAAGGTAAGTTGTAGGTACCACTTGTAGTGAAAACGTGGTAATTAATTACGTTGGATGTAAGTAATAGGGGACGAGCTTATTACTATCAACCGGGCACAACAAATTGCCGGACTGGTTAAAATCCAATTATAATATTAAGTAAAATAAAGTTTACAGTTCTTTGGACGAAATAACACTACATGCCTACAAATAATAGTAGCAATTCAATGAAACAAAATGTTCGCTTCTTTTGAATAAAGTCATCTATGGAATAGAAACAATCAACGCCATCTAGTAACTGGATAATGATTTAAACGTTATAGTTAGTGACATCTAGTGGATTTAAATTTCTTGAGAAAAACACTTCAGTGCGTACGGAAAGTATCTATTAGATGTCGCTAAAAACAACGTTTTAACTTCAAAATACTAGATGGCGCTGTCTATGAATCCTAGAAGCTGCGCGAACCTTACGTTCAACTAGCTTATTTTCCCGCGTTCCCGTAGTCTCTTACCTTACTACTCATCCTCCGTGACGAATCCATGCTAATATTAGAAAAGCAACTCGGTTTATATATATATTTTTTTTAAATGGCTGATTGGATCGAAATTAAACTTGGCAAGATGGATTTTAACTTGAAAAAGGACATAGACTTTATATTATCGCACTAATGACTTAGGAGGTCAGCAATAATGTATTATGATCACATTCCTTGACTGTTATACAATTGTGTGATACATACATTATATAAAATAGAACGGCTACAAGGCGAGCCAAAACGCGAACCACGCGTACGAACTCCCGGGGAATATTTAGTACAAAATAAACGAAACCCAATTTACTTCTATCATTTTATTCATAGTTTACACGTTACATGTCTATCTGACTTCTTAACAACGAAGATACAATAACAAATAAAAAACAAACATCAAAAAGGAAATGCAACACAAAATGACGACGAAAATGTACGTACGTAGGAAAATACTCCAGTTACTAACTAAAAAAATGCACTTACACACTAAAAGTCACCTTAAGAAGTTTTACATCAATTTTGATTGGCACACACTAGCCTTCCGTACTATATTTACCTAGACATTTTATAGATTTTAGCACAACGACCGCAAAACCCTTAAAATGCCGACAACGTGCCATTAAATTTGCAATGTTTAGTTTAGCACTGAAAGTTGAAAATAGAAAAGCACGCCCGTCTCAGGACTTTTACAAAATTCCGCCGTCTAATTTTATATCTCACATACATAACATAGAAATATCCTCTACACTATGTAAATAGGCTAATAAAGTTTCAAAACATTCAAATCGATTATTTACACATTCAAATTAGAGTAGATTTATTTTACTGTACAAGAATCATTTATACTGTCACCAAAACTCCATACTATACATTAATATTTCATGATTACATAGTCGGTATTGTCTATTGCAAAATGTACAAGAATTTGGCAAGGATTTTTTTTAATATTTACGGCCTCAAAGCCCTTTAAATATTTGAATACAGATATCCATATATTGGTACTGAACATTAATTACTATTACAATATGAATTATATTGATAAACCACATTATTCTGCGGACTCATTTCCAGTCATACACAGAAATATCGCACACATCGCTTTCACGCAAATACAATCCTTATTTATACCACCATTAACACCATTTTACTATACTAAACAGCTGTCAAAAATCATGAAGAACTAGTGTGTGCTTTAATTAGACTAAAAAAACATGACAAATACTATGTACAAAGTCAGATCGAATTATGTTAGACAATAATTACCTACTTGTACATAATTCCAGTATTCCCCATCACAGTGCATTTTGGTTTTATTGGCGCTTCGACGTCAGGGTTGATACATTTGTGATTTGAATACGCTTTTATTTTGTCCAATTCTATCCATGTCTCATCAATGAATGTTTAATTTGGATGAGAATGGTGCCGATTCTGACAAACCACCGTAGACTAGACTAAGATTAAAATGATATTTATAACCACATCTTATTTTATTTCACACCATTTTAGTCGCGATTAAAGATAGTCTGATTTACCTTTATGAATACTATTTTTTGGTGAAAAACGTCAATTTCATAATAGTGAAATTGCGATTTTCTCTAAATAGTGTAACTAAACTATCATTAATGCTGTCAAACTACAATAAAGTTTAGTTGTCACTTCAATAAATTTCAGAATAGGAACCATTTGATAGGAATAAACAAAATGTTAGTTTTAGTTTAGTTTGCGACAACAGAATCGACACAGTATGGTTGGAGACGTCATTCTAAATCCAAGATGGCGGACTAGTTATTTTTATGCCTACCCACGAGTAAATTAAAGGGTTAGTTCCGATAATGGCCACGCGCAAATAGAACCAAGATGCTACTTTTGTTCAATCATACGATTCTAATGCTCCCTTCGCAGAGATCAACAAGTGAACTTTTAATACATAACCCAACATGTACTAATACACCGATTTGTTTAATTAATTTTATAGTACATCAGGTATATCCTAGCTATGCCTATCCTTCGACTTCTACCCTCTTTTTATTTATAATCTCATTACTTACTATAGTCATTTACAAGAGAAATATTAGGACAATTTGAGTAGTGCAAGTGAGAATATTCTACATTCTCTTAACAAAATCCTAGGGGTTCTAAAATGGCGGCTTTTGCAGAGTCATAATTGAATAATAATATGAATTACGTTAAAATTCTTAAAATGGTTACAGACACAGTTAATATTGTGAATTGTCAATTTGTGATCATTTTACGAATTTGATGATTCCGCTAAAGGTGCCATTTTAGAACCCCTGTACTAGCTAGCGACTCGTACAAACGTGATGAGGACTTGGCTATGTAATTTTGGCGGTAGCCTTATGGGGATACCTCTATAAATCCTTTCAAGTAATATGCGTCTGACAGTCTTTGTACATGATGTTGTCAAAAGATCTGTAGGCCTACCATGACGTCTTAAAGCAGAACTTATTCCGCTGAGGGAAAGAGACAGAGCTATACAGGGTGTCTAGCACCATCTCTTTCCCTCAGTGGAATAAGTTCTGCTTTATTGTCATGGCAGGGTAGCTGATGTATTTTTTCTTATTACAGTCTTTACTTGCACAAGTGTAAAAAAAAAACTTATCTGAAGGACATCAATGAGAAATATGCTGAATCAAATAGAACAGAATATCAATCTGAATAATTCCAACAACTATTAACATCGATCTTAATCTTAAATTGTGTGACATTCTAAATTAAATGTCAAAAAAATATACAAAAAAAGAATACTGTCGAAAATTCATGATTCCATCATATTATTTTAAAGGAACGAATGTCAAAATTATAGGAATAATTATCAAAAAAATAACATCAAACTGATTTCATTGATCAACTCAATCAACACATGAAAAATGCCTCTACTTGCTACAAACTGAAAGAAAATCAATTAAAAATAAATAACAAAAAGACATGATCCTTAATATATTGTTCAAGATAGTAATTTAAACATATTATTATCTCACTTTGACTAAGCATCGATTTTAAACCGAAACAATTTTATGATGACTTGCGTCAACTCTAAATTCTCACAGAAATGACGATTTTTATATAAATTCTTACAACTAAATGAGACCATTTACAGTTGAATACCAATTTATTTCTATCAGATTATACTTAGCTACCTAAATTATTATTCCTTTAAAGTCAGCAAGTCTTTGAACTTTTTAGTGTCACTTAGATAAATATAATAGGGAAAAAAAATTGTGTTCACCAAAAATACTGATCGTGCACCAAATATTCTTTCCTGAATGCTAAAAAATGCGTAGGTTAGGTTAGGTTAAAACTGCGACCCCCTACGCACGAGTGCTGCACTACGAGTGCCAGTAACGACTTGCATTAATACAAAATGGATAAAGATATAACACTTTTTTATTGTAGTGCTGTCTTTTTCCTGATGCTCGTTATGACATATTTTAATTAACATATTTTGGTGCACATTCAGTATATTTGGTGCAACACAGGCAAAATTAGGTAAACGAAATGGGAATAAATTGAAGTACTTTTAAATACCATCCAATATAATATACATGATTACTGAAACTTACTCTGGCCTAAATCCCATTTTGACGACAGACATTTGAATTTCGAGACACGGAAAATTATGTCGAATGGGCAAATCATTATCAAAGTAGAAATTAAGTATTAAATTTTTTTTTTTTGGAAAAATATTGCATTTCGCATTGTGAACCTTTTAATTTAGAAGTAGATATTTGATTTTACTATTTACGACTTTAGTTCAAAATTTAGCTAACCCATTGACCGATACAAATATCACACCCCAGCAACAAGCCTTTTTATACCAACACACACAACAAATTTCACTAGCAATCATAGGGTTAACTTTGTGTCGAGAGTGCGATCAGCAAAAGCCGCCACACAGTTTACCCCGTCACACGATTGTTTACAAAAATTTAGGGTAACAATGTATGAAACTTTGCACCCGTCTGCACACTTTGTCGCGCGAAGGATTAAATTACACTGGTGTGCTCGAAATCGACCTCATAAAGCTGCCGACGCATGTTGCTGTAGTCAAGTCAACCAGACTGATGAATACTAAGTCCTTTGGTGCTACGCTTGGAGCTGGCACTTACATTTCAACAGAATTGATTAAGGTCTGTGCTATTCAAATATTCTTACGTTTTTTCCACTTGGCAGGTATCAGGTTGTATGTTGGTTTTTATAGTCTTCATAATAGAAATCATCAATAGAATCTTCTAAGACTAAGTTCATATATTAATCCCATTGAACAACAGTTTTACGAAAAGTGATTAAACGGGATTTGATGAATATAAAGGATGATTGATTGGACGATTTATATTAATATAATTCTATAAACACATACGTGTTTAGGTCACGATTTATATTTTAATCAACATACAACCTAACTATTGCATCTATATTGCAAAAACTTAAGAAAATTATTCAAATTTCATGTGCTACCCTGAAGCTGTTTGTGATGCTACACTCAGATCTGGTACCACATTAATTTCGGCAGAATTTTTACTAAGCAATTATACTATAAGTACATATTCGGCTATAACTCTGTTCATGCTGATTAGTAAACTTCTTTCGGCATCTATCATCGCTTTCGCAGAACCATAGTAAGAACAATTACGTTAAAACTCGTAAAATCGTTGCTAAGTCTTGATATTAACTGAGTGTGACCATTTTAATAATTTTAACGTGTTTTATGTTACTATTCCGCTTAAGTGGCCATTTTAGGCCCCTCGGTCAACGCGTCATAATGAACAATTGCCGCCCGGTTGTCCCAAATTATGCTGATTACGTGTGTAGCAGCCCCAAGGACTTATAGATCCCACAAAGGTCAAATTATCGCGACGACATCGTATAATAACAATAATAAATCCATTTTACGCATACATTTACACCTTAAACTATTAACACCAAGTTATTCTTTTTATAGAAAAAGATCTCAAGTCTTTTCACCTGCACTTGCTTGCAGTAATAGTTTTACACTTAAACATTTGTTTTTTCACTTCTTAAAGCTTACTAACCAGTGGTATAGGCAGCGCAATAGGTTGTGGATAAAATATTATATTTTGATTAACTTTTGCTTACAAAAATAGCAACATATAGCTAAGCATTAAAACGTTTTTGTATATATTTTATAAACTTTTAAATAGCGTAAGCTGTCGCCATACATTGTCTAAACTCTGTAAATTTATGTCTAGCGTAACCAATATACTTTGTACTTTAACAACCATATGCATTTGGCTCACGAAACCTTTGACCAAACTTAGGACCTTGTCACATTAAACTTTAAAAGCGGCGCTTTGTCAAATGACACAATAGTCTTAATTATTATATCATTGTATTTACAAAATAAAGACTTGATAAATTACTTGAGTTTGAAACAACTGGCCTAAATTACGTCGCAAATTTTTCATAGAAAATACCACAAACCCGATCGACCCCCACCGACCGGATATGACCGCTTTTGTTACCATAGAATTAGCAATATTGTAAAATAGTTCTTTAAATTTTGGTATACAAACACTACATAGTATAAAACCAAGTCGCTTCCCGCTGTCTGTCCACATGTATGCTTAGATCTTTCAAACTCCGCGATGGATTTTGATGCGATTTTCATAGGAAAACCGCATCAAAAACCTTCCTCAATATATAGATTGACGAAGGTTTATATGTAAGTATAGTATTAGTATATACATTACACCCGTGCGAAACCGGTGGTAAACTATATTCTATTCTATAGAAAAGATAAGCAAGCATGTTAAGCCAAGTCAAAGAATAAAAACTCGACACTAGGTTAGACACTAACCGCACTACAGCAGTCTATTAGTGCCACCCACGCTAATTCGGACCGGGTCGCTAGTAAGTGACGAAGTTCAAAAGTGATCAACGTTTTCGTACACCGATTGTACCTAAACCACTGGTAAAGTAAGTAATTCGTCTATATTTCACTTCACTTACACTAAGCGTCACTGTCGCGTCACCTCAAGTGTCAATTTTCACGTATTATGAGGATCTTTTTAAAGTCCCAGGATCATTCTGGTTCAGTGAACATAAATGAGAACTTTTCGTGGGAGGTAGGGGCGATGACGCGAGCCTCTATTAGGCTCTGCACCACCCAGGTAGTGGAGACAAGCGGGATGTTATCTTGATTCGCCTTATTCTGTACTTCATGAGGGCAGTCCCACTCGGTGACCAGAGCTAGGGCTCCGGACATGTTGAGGTCTTCTTCGTTGACGACTCGCGTGGTGGCGCCGGCGAGGGTACACACTCGCTCCCAGAACTTCACGAAGGTGTCTTGGTCACCGCAGAGAAGGATGATTTTGTCTTTGAAGAATGTTGCGTTACGTCGGCCTGAAGGCGGCATCTGGTAAATTTGTATGAATTATAGGTATTTAAAAGTTCAACTTGAAACCTCAAAATTACATAGTATTGGTGGCATTGACAGTACAAGAAAATAGTAATAAACCTGATAATGTAAGTAAAAATAAAAATAAAAACGACTTCCAAAAAAATAACCGCAAATAAGTTGAATTCCGGAAGTTGGTGGCAAAAAAACGATGATCAAACAAGAAGTCATCGACTTCTACTACTAAAAACTAAAAAAAAAGTGTGTTAGCTCCGACGCACGACTGGAGTTTACTCCTTAAGTACGAGTATCTAACCATAAGCAAAAAGAGTTTATTCAACTGAAAAAAAATTAATATCATATGAAAGGGTAAATTCAAAAATTAATGAAAAAAAATAGCAATATAACTACATCGACACTGATAGAAACAAATAAGCCCAATAACATATAGGTATATTCGCCTATACAGCATACCATATGTACCTACGTCTTAATACACTCACAGCCAAATTAGAAAGTTGCGCACTAAAGGTGCGCACCAAAAACGTGACACATTTTCGTTACTTTACTAGGTTTTACCCCTCGGATTTTTCTCATACCGGGCGCTTTATATATGAAAATCGATTCTTAAGGAGTAAACTCCAATAAAAGTCCGTTATAAATTTACGAAGTGATGCTCAGCACATGCAAAGTCAAATAATTATACTGACATGATAAAGGCCAAGTACATGTCTAACGTTACTGTTTAAATGATATGACACTGAAATATTTAGTTACTAGCTTTCACCCGCGGCTTCGCTCGCGTTAAATTCGGTATAATGCACCAAGCAGACCTGCAGTTTATGTTCTTGCGCCTGATTGATTTGTGAACGTTGTTTGCAACGCTAAGTTTTTCCTTTTCTTCGCTCGTTCTCCCTCATATCCCTCTTTTTTAAATTAAAATTAGCCTATGTCCGTCTCCGGGTTCCCAACTATCTCTGTACCAAAATTCATCAAAATCGGTTTAGCCATTAAAGCGTGAAGAGGTAACAAACAAACAAACTCACTTTCGCTTCTATAATATTAGTTTAGTTATTAGTTAAACTTGTAGTACTACTTACCCAGTTAATAAACCTCTGCTTAAGTATAGACCAGCCGGCCGGCAGAGCGAACGAGTCGATGTCGTGCAAAGTGTTGTCGATGCAGCTCATGATGACCCAGCCGTGCGACACGGAGCGGATATCCGCGGCGAGGCATTGGATGTACTTCGCCGTGAGGCAGGGACGAGGCGCAATTAATTTGCACACGGTGTATTTGTTTTTAGGTACGTCGTCGAAGTGGCTGGAAAGAGGGTAAATTAAGTTGATTTGTGTTGTAAAGGTGTGTACTGGACGATCAGGTCAGCTGGGGTATGATCCTGTAAACTGTTACAGGCACTTATGAATGTCAGAAACAAAAAGATAAAGATTCAGTCAGAAGGCATAATAACTTGTGAAAGTAATATTAATATATAAAATTTCCGTGTCACATTGTTAGTTACCGTACGAGGAGTACTTACGGTAACTAACGAAACGGATCGACCGATTCTTATGAAATTTTGGGTACCTATTGGGTAGGTCTGAGAATCGGCTAACATCTATTTTTCATACCCCTAAACCTCAGCGGGTGAAACCGTTGGCACAGCTAGTGTAATTATATAAGTAATAGTTGCCCATTCCAAAGCGGTGATCTCTATGGAAAAGAATGGGCAAGAAACTCCATGGAGATGCTTAATCATTATTACAAGATGGATGGATGGATGGAGATGGATGCATCAATACATCATTCATGTTGGGATTAAAATATATGTAAGAAAGATGTAAGTAGTTAAACAAACATAAAGAGTGTCCAGAGTGAAAACAGAAATTAATTATTAGTAATTTTTATCGCTGTGTGTAGTCAAATGTGTGCATGTTATGCAAAATGGTAATTAGATGTTAGATCACTGTGGTTTTTATTAATAAAAATTACTAAAAAGAAAAAAAACAAGATGTTAGTGTTGAATCAAAGGTGTGTGCGGTGTGTAGGGCGTTTAATGACTGAAGTCGGTCTCGTACACTGGTACATAACAATACGTCTTATATAACTATGCTTACTATATCGATACACAACAGTTAGTTTTACATTTGCCGATGGAATGTGCTAGGAACAAAGATGAAAGGGAATCTCTGATAAACGAAACAAAAAATTTCATCGCGGTCGGGGGACGAATCTGTAGAATACTTTCTTGTAAAAAAAGTCCCCCGCCTGCGATATATTTTTTTGTTTCACATAACATAACACTCCTTTTTTGGTGCCGTCGTATAAAAAGAAATAGCGAACAGCCTATTTTTTTTCACTTGATAATCAATACTGGTATTTCTCTACATTTACCTGTACACTGTTCCTCCGCCGGCTTCCAGCTGTTCTTTGAGACGCTCCTTGTTGAAGGGACGGTCGCAGAACTCCAGGTCTTCAGTGTCTGTGCCGGCCACTGACGAAGTGGTCTCGCCATCTTCCTCGGAAGAGTAGTGGCGCGTCTCGGCGCTTTGGGTGGCCTAGAGAAAGGAAGAAGAAGAAGCTATACGAATAACTGCAATTAACCCGCTGGCCTGCACCTTTCTACTTTACATCACCCCGTCGCCAAGCCTAGTAAAAATTTATACGTACTTTTATTTTTAACTTTGCTAGTGATGGGACATTTTAGATTATTATAATTGAGACAACTTTAATTGTCGATAAAAAAACTCAAAGCATTTATTTCAATTACACCATAACAGGCACTTTTGAATGTCATAAAGACAAAAAAGATGCTGCCCAGTCACAAGCAATAAAACCTGTGTAGTTGCCCTTCCAAAACGTTGACCTCTATGAAGTAGAATGTTCATGAAACTCGATGGGCACTCCTTAAAATCATATCCGTACAAAATACTGGTATTCAACTAAATCTGATAAGACTGGAAGCCAACCCCAAAATAGTTGGATAAGGCTGGGAAAATCATGATAGTATGTTATTTACCTTATCCATAGTAGCAGCGGTCCGCGTCCGTCTCGGCGTCTCAGTACAAGTCAGCAAAAAGTGCAGCCCGGCAAACAGCTTGGTATCCGGTCCTGGTATCGGTCCCATTTTCGATACCGTATCCTCATCGTTCTCGAACTTAGTCAGCTTCGAGTTCTTCTTGCCAATGTTCTGTTTGGATGCTCCTTTTAACTGCAGGGGACCGGCTGGGGAGAGGTAACTAGTTAGTGATTTTGTAGCTTAGCTATACTAATCCTTACTTCCTTACTAATATTATAAAAGCGAAAGTGAGTTTGTCTGTTTGTTACCTCTTCACGCTTTAATGGCTAAACCGATATTGATGAATTTTGGTACAGAGATAGTTGGGAACCAGGAGATGGACATAAGACATATTTAAAAAAAAAGAGGGATATGAGGGAGAAAGAGGGAAGAAAAGGGAAAACTTAGCGTTGCTATTACAAATCAATAAGGCGCAAGGGCTAAAACTGCAGATAGCAGGTACTGTGTTATACCGAATTTAACGCGAGCGAAGCCACGGGCAAAAGCTAGCAATATTATAAGGAGGATACACTGATTTGTTTGTTTGTATCGAATAGGCTCCAAAACTACTGGACCAATTTCAACCATTTTTTCACTAATAGGAAGAAACATAGGCCATACAACATCACGCTACTATCCGAAGAAGCGGGGCAGCAACAAAAGACGCGGTTAAAACAGCGCAAGACAGCTAGTTTCTTATAAGGTAAGATTGAAATGCAATATCGATTAACAACATAGCTCCTTTGTGCTTTTAGGGTTCTGTAGCTCAAAAGGAAAAAATCGCACGTCTCAGTAAAAAGTTATGCGTGGTCATACATAATACCTATATATATAATTATTATTATTAGACATTTATTTCAGTCCAGGACCATAAATTGTTAGTAACAATGCACTTAAAACATGTTAAAATAGACAATCAAATTAAATCAATACATGAAGCCTCATTGTTGCTTCAATATGCTGTTTTTTTATATATAAGGCTCATTTACAAATCATATATGCATGTCGAATTGAGAACCTCCTCCTTTTTTATCGTCGGTTAAAAATGGAACCCTAATAAGATAACTTTGTTGTCCGTCTGTCTGGCTATCAAAACCCGTTATCCCGAGAACGCGTGGAGGTATCCAGATGAAATTAAAACGATATACTCAAGTCTTGAGTGTAAATTATGTGATAATATCATTATACCATAACTAAAACTCTGGTCTGGCTGTTTGTGTATGTGAGTTTATATGTTTGTAAACGCACCCACGATACATGAGAAATTCCTAGTGTGGTGCAATGTTAAAAAAAAAAATATCGAGTCATTCACCTATTCATCTCGCCGTAAGCAATCAGTCTACAACGGACAGCGATACTATAGTTTACGATTTATTTCGCGTAGTGCGTATTAAGGGGAAGGAAGATATTATGTTGCAGTCAAAACTCTTAAGTTAAGCGTTTTTTTTTCTTTAGTAAATATAAACTGGTTTCTCACTTATGCTCTCACCTTTAACGCCATCAATCTTCCTGGGGGTGCGCTGTACCTCAGGCTCGACGCCCGCGACCTCTTCCAGTCTGACGGGAGGTGCAGAGTTGCTACTTTCACTCATTTCGCTGCTCTCGCTTGCTAAGCGCTTGCGACCAAACGGTGTGCTCTTAGCTTTTCCTCCACCTAGAACAAGATTTATATAGAATTTACATATTACAACGCCAAGCAAGTAAAATGTATGTTCCATCTTTTTTGTTTATTTTTGGAAGCCGTTTTTTTTGCCAAAATGTTTTTTTTTATTCTTCAGTTCTGGTATGTTAGGATCTCACACAAATTCTTATTGTATTTTCAATTGCTAGTCAGAGATATTAAATTATCATAGATATCATATCGTCAATACACATTAAAAGAAAATCAAATTCAAATTGAATGTATCGTGGATGCGTTTACAAACATTTAAACTCACATACACAAACAGTCAGACTCGAAACAACTACCTGTAGGTCGTACAAATAATTGTTTCGTGCGGGGATCGAACCCGCGACACGACTTAATGGAAATGGGACCACGCGGGTCCAGCTATAAAATCATTCTTATTTTCGCTGGCATGAAATTCGATAAATCAAACAAAATTCACCGACTACCAATATACCTTGCTCATTACTATGTTGTTTTTTTATCATAGTTTAAATATTAATATAAGCACTATCTACTTAACAACTAAGATATAATATTATACTATATCGAGTATTGAATCAATAACTGATAAAATACTACTGTGATATTTACCTACATGATATTTATTCATTTCATATCAGCTACTTGAAAACTACTTATGTTGCCATGTCAATGTTATCATAGTTCTCATTACCTAGACCAATACTTATCTATATCGCGGCATCCTATTAATATTTAAAAAACGAAGGTTTGTGAGCTTGTATGTAAGTACGTTTCTGGCTCTCTCGCGCAAAAACAAGTGAATGGATTTTGATGAAACTTCACAATAATATAGCTTACATATCAGAATAATACATAGGCTACAATTCAAATGATATATTGTATACTAGCTTTCGCCCGCGGCTTCGCTCGCGTTAAATTCGGTATAACACACCAAGCAGACCTGCAGTTTTTGCTCTTGCGCCTGCTTGATTTGTAATAGCAACGCTAAGTTTTCCCTTTTCTTCCCTCGTTTTCCCTCATATCCCATTTTTTTTAAATAAAAAGCCTAGCCTAAACTTTTTAGCCTATGTCCGTCTCCTGGTTCCCAACTATCTCTGTACCAAAATTCATCATAATCGGTTTAGGCATTAAAGCGTGAAGAGGTAACAAACAAACAAAAAAACTCCGACACTCCCTTCCGCTCCGTCGGGAGCGGGAAAATTTATTTGATGATTTCCTAACCGCGAAAAAAAGTGCGAACAGGATAATAATTACCATATTAATTTGTAATAAAACAATCTTTAAAAAAAATGTGTATTATTGCATAACTCCTGAATATCAGGAAATCTTAATAATTATTTCCAAAATAGTTGTTTTAAAAATATAAATAAAATTCTAAACAATAAAAAGTAACCGCCCGAACAGGGACTTGAACCCTGGACCCTTGGATTAAAAGTCCAATGCTCTACCGACTGAGCTATCCGGGCTACATCAACGTGACTGAAATAGCTGTGTGTATTGATGTGAACTACATTACAAGTAACAAATACCAGTTTTACAAGAATCCAAAATGATGGGTTTTTATTTTAGGGTTCCGTAGTCCATAGAGGAACCTTTATAGTTCCGTCATATGTGACGGTTTTTCTTCAACGCATTTCACAAATTATTGTGTAATAGTACATTACGATATTAGTGCGTTAAGATGGTTATAACATGCGAGTCGGAATTGCAGCCCGAGCCGAAGGCGAGGGCGTAATTGAGCCGAGCATGTTATAATCAATACGCACGTATATCGTACGACGTTTTTTAACACATTTGCGAAACAAATGAGGAAACAGAAAAAAAAAAAATTAAATAAACTCAATCTGTGAATGCACACTGTTGCCATTTTGACAGCGAGCTAGCGCTGCCTACTTTCGAATTAGTTCGAAATTTGAATAGTAACAGCGCTAAGCGACAAAACCCTTTAAAAAGTTAAAAAGAAAAAGAATAGTAACAGCGCGCTGCTCACTAGCAGCCTGGAGTCGTACGGCGGCGATCAGTTCCAAATTTGAAATGGCAAATAATGCTGTTATGGAATTTGTATGGACTATAATTTAACTATTTGCTTTGATAACACACGCGTTTTTTATGACCCTCTTTACATATTTAAAACCGGTGGAATTACATCAGCTTTACGAGCAAGGGTGTTAAAAATGGCTTTTAAACAAAAATCTCTTTAAACTGTAGGTTATAATCGCGACTACTAGTGTTCTTGGTACGATAATTCTAACAGTGGGCATGGGTTTTTTCTGATAACATTTCTTCCTAACAGTTTAGAACCTGGACCAGTCTCCAGTAAATTCAATAGGGTTCTCCTACACATTTTGCTATACAGCTATTTTTTACCTGAAATACCTGATGTGGATGCTTTGGGACTCTTTGGTGAGGCGACACGTTTGCGCGCGCTTGAGCTGCCCTTGTCTCGGCTCCGAGCACTGCGGGGACCCTGGAATTTACATAAAACAATAATCATATTAAATTATTATCAATTTTTAAGTTTTCGTTACTCAAAAGGATAAAAATGGAACCCTTGTAGTATCAGTTATTTGACGTCTGTCTGTCAAAACCCTTTAGCTAACCCAAGTTTGTTGGCCCTTAGAAAGAAAATATCAACCAATTAAGTCGTAGCAGTCAAAAGATATGGCCGTTTATGTTTGTACGGAACCCTCGGTACGCAAGTCCGACTCGAACTGAGCTGGTTATTTTGCAGACGGCCTGACTTAGCACAGTAAGAAGTAGGCAGGCAGTAAGGAAGGACGTGGCAATAAGATCAACAGTGAGGTGCAGTTGAGGCGGAGGCACATAAGAGGCACGCCGCAACGAGATTTTCTTTACAAATATCGTGTGGGCGACGCGCCTAAGACTTATCTACCCAAGCTGACGCTAATGTCGCTAGCTTCTATAGTCCTGCTCGCAGGCAGCCGTACGGAGCGCGGTAGTGTACCTGTATGATATTGTCGAGGTCGAGCTCGCGATGTCCGCGGCGGCGCGGCGTGGCGGGCGCGGTAGTGTACCTGTATGATATTGTCGAGGTCGAGCTCGCGATGTCCGCGGCGGCGCGGCGTGGCGGGCGCGGTAGTGTACCTGTATGATATTGTCGAGGTCGAGCTCGCGATGTCCGCGGCGGCGCGGCGTGGCGGGCGCGGTAGTGTACCTGTATGATATTGTCGAGGTCGAGCTCGCGATGTCCGCGGCGGCGCGGCGTGGCGGGCGCGGTAGTGTACCTGTATGATATTGTCGAGGTCGAGCTCGCGATGTCCGCGGCGGCGCGGCGTGGCTGGCGCGGTAGTGTACCTGTATGATATTGTCGAGGTCGAGCTCGCGATGTCCGCGGCGGCGCGGCGTGGCGGGCGCGGTAGTGTACCTGTATGATATTGTCGAGGTCGAGCTCGCGATGTCCGCGGCGGCGCGGCGTGGCGGGCGCGGTAGTGTACCTGTATGATATTGTCGAGGTCGAGCTCGCGATGTCCGCGGCGGAGCGGCGTGGCGGGTGCGGTAGTGTACCTGTATGATATTGTCGAGGTCGAGCTCGCGATGTCCGCGGCGGCGCGGCGTGGCGGGCGCGGTAGTGTACCTGTATGATATTGTCGAGGTCGAGCTCGCGATGTCCGCGGCGGCGCGGCGTGGCGGGCGCGGTAGTGTACCTGTATGATATTGTCGAGGTCGAGCTCGCGATGTCCGCGGCGGCGCGGCGTGGCGGGCGCGGTAGTGTACCTGTATGATATTGTCGAGGTCGAGCTCGCGATGTCCGCGGCGGCGCGGCGTGGCGGGCGCGGTAGTGTACCTGTATGATATTGTCGAGGTCGAGCTCGCGATGTCCGCGGCGGCGCGGCGTGGCGGGCGCGGTAGTGTACCTGTATGATATTGTCGAGGTCGAGCTCGCGATGTCCGCGGCGGCGCGGCGTGGCGGGCGCGGTAGTGTACCTGTATGATATTGTCGAGGTCGAGCTCGCGATGTCCGCGGCGGCGCGGCGTGGCGGGCGCGGTAGTGTACCTGTATGATATTGTCGAGGTCGAGCTCGCGATGCCCGCGGCGGCGCGGCGTGGCGGGCGCGGTAGTGTACCTGTATGATATTGTCGAGGTCGAGCTCGCGATGTCCGCGGCGGCGCGGCGTGGCGGGCGCGGTAGTGTACCTGTATGATATTGTCGAGGTCGAGCTCGCGATGTCCGCGGCGGCGCGGCGTGGCGGGCGCGGTAGTGTACCTGTATGATATTGTCGAGGTCGAGCTCGCGATGTCCGCGGCGGCGCGGCGTGGCGGGCGCGGTAGTGTACCTGTATGATATTGTCGAGGTCGAGCTCGCGATGTCCGCGGCGGAGCGGCGTGGCGGGTGCGGTAGTGTACCTGTATGATATTGTCGAGGTCGAGCTCGCGATGTCCGCGGCGGCGCGGCGTGGCGGGCGCGGTAGTGTACCTGTATGATATTGTCGAGGTCGAGCTCGCGATGTCCGCGGCGGCGCGGCGTGGCGGGCGCGGTAGTGTACCTGTATGATATTGTCGAGGTCGAGCTCGCGATGTCCGCGGCGGCGCGGCGTGGCGGGCGCGGTAGTGTACCTGTATGATATTGTCGAGGTCGAGCTCGCGATGTCCGCGGCGGCGCGGCGTGGCGGGCGCGGTAGTGTACCTGTATGATATTGTCGAGGTCGAGCTCGCGATGTCCGCGGCGGCGCGGCGTGGCGGGCGCGGTAGTGTACCTGTATGATATTGTCGAGGTCGAGCTCGCGATGTCCGCGGCGGCGCGGCGTGGCGGGCGCGGTAGTGTACCTGTATGATATTGTCGAGGTCGAGCTCGCGATGTCCGCGGCGGCGCGGCGTGGCGGGCGCGGTAGTGTACCTGTATGATATTGTCGAGGTCGAGCTCGCGATGTCCGCGGCGGCGCGGCGTGGCGGGCGCGGTAGTGTACCTGTATGATATTGTCGAGGTCGAGCTCGCGATGTCCGCGGCGGCGCGGCGTGGCGGGCGCGGTAGTGTACCTGTATGATATTGTCGAGGTCGAGCTCGCGATGTCCGCGGCGGCGCGGCGTGGCGGGCGCGGTAGTGTACCTGTATGATATTGTCGAGGTCGAGCTCGCGATGTCCGCGGCGGCGCGGCGTGGCGGGCGCGGTAGTGTACCTGTATGATATTGTCGAGGTCGAGCTCGCGATGTCCGCGGCGGCGCGGCGTGGCGGGCGCGGTAGTGTACCTGTATGATATTGTCGAGGTCGAGCTCGCGATATCCGCGGCGGCGCGGCGTGGCGGGCGCGGTAGTGTACCTGTATGATATTGTCGAGGTCGAGCTCGAGATGTCCGCGGCGGCGCGGCGTGGCGGGCGCGGTAGTGTACCTGTATGATATTGTCGAGGTCGAGCTCGCGATGTCCGCGGCGGCGCGGCGTGGCGGGCGCGGTAGTGTACCTGTATGATATTGTCGAGGTCGAGCTCGCGATGTCCGCGGCGGCGCGGCGTGGCGGGCGCGGTAGTGTACCTGTATGATATTGTCGAGGTCGAGCTCGCGATGTCCGCGGCGGCGCGGCGTGGCGGGCGCGGTAGTGTACCTGTATGATATTGTCGAGGTCGAGCTCGCGATGTCCGCGGCGGCGCGGCGTGGCGGGCGCGGTAGTGTACCTGTATGATATTGTCGAGGTCGAGCTCGCGATGTCCGCGGCGGCGCGGCGTGGCGGGCGCGGTAGTGTACCTGTATGATATTGTCGAGGTCGAGCTCGCGATGTCCGCGGCGGCGCGGCGTGGCGGGCGCGGTAGTGTACCTGTATGATATTGTCGAGGTCGAGCTCGCGATGTCCGCGGCGGCGCGGCGTGGCGGGCGCGGTAGTGTACCTGTATGATATTGTCGAGGTCGAGCTCGCGATGTCCGCGGCGGCGCGGCGTGGCGGGCGCGGTAGTGTACCTGTATGATATTGTCGAGGTCGAGCTCGCGATGTCCGCGGCGGCGCGGCGTGGCGGGCGCGGTAGTGTACCTGTATGATATTGTCGAGGTCGAGCTCGCGATGTCCGCGGCGGCGCGGCGTGGCGGGCGCGGTAGTGTACCTGTATGATATTGTCGAGGTCGAGCTCGCGATGTCCGCGGCGGCGCGGCGTGGCGGGCGCGGTAGTGTACCTGTATGATATTGTCGAGGTCGAGCTCGCGATGTCCGCGGCGGCGCGGCGTGGCGGGCGCGGTAGTGTACCTGTATGATATTGTCGAGGTCGAGCTCGCGATGTCCGCGGCGGCGCGGCGTGGCGGGCGCGGTAGTGTACCTGTATGATATTGTCGAGGTCGAGCTCGCGATGTCCGCGGCGGCGCGGCGTGGCGGGCGCGGCAGGCGAGCGCGGCCGCGCGGCGTCCTGCAGCGAGCGCGCTTGGTCCTCCGTCAGGTACAGCTCGCTGGCAGTCACCATCACTAGCGTGTCGCTGGAATGGACAAATATATACTTTATTAGCGATCAGAATGGAAAGATCTCTGTTACTCTTTGAAGCAAAAACTACTAAACTGGAGACAGTTTATAACCTTGATTAATATATACAAGGCTACTTTTTATCCCAGTCTACGCGGGTGAAACCGCGCTAGTTATGTTATTAAGATTATAAAATAACTCACCCATCAGTAGTACATTTGTAGGTTACAGTCCCACTGTCATTCTCCTCAACACCAAGCACCAACCCTGGCTCATAGTTCTGCTCCTCATCAACCATAGCATACACAGACTGTCCCTCCAAAGGTAGCGTCTTCATATCACCAAAGATAATGAAATCGTCCAGCAACACCTTGCTTTGCCCGTCGTCGAATTTGATCAAATATTTGTTAGGCTCAGTTATCTCCAACACTTTGCCTGAATAGTAACGTTTGTCAACCCACTTGGCCAACACCACAGTTTCTGGTGCGAATCCTGGGTATTCCGGCTTTACGACTGCCTTTTCTACTGGGGTCGCCGGTCGTGGAGACGTTGGTCGTTTTTTCGTCTTCAGTTTGCTCACAGATTTTGGCGTGGCAACCAAAGAGGATAGAGGTTTCTCGTCTTTGGGAGATTTCACTGGTGAATCCTTTCCGTTTTCGCCGTTAGTCGGCACCATTTCGGGAGAGTTCATACCGTGCATGTACTCCGGTTCTTCAGGTTGGGTTGGCAGCAAAGCTCGCTTAGTCTTCCCTGCTATGTGCCGTCGACCCCGAACGCGAGTCTTCTTCAACGAACTCTTTGGCGTCGCCTTATCGCATTTGTTCACTTCCTCTGGACTAGCATTACCGTTGCTCATAGTACTATCATTAGAAACAGATGTTTGAATACCAACTGACACTTTGTCATCACTGAGTCCCTCATCTACCGAAGAATCTCGGATATGCGAGAATAAGTCTTGCAGCTTCTTCATCAAGGCTTCGTATCCCTTGACTGATGTAGTTGGGTTCGCGATAGATTTTCGCGGTGGCTGCGGTACTACGAAAGCGCCATCGCTCGTCCGGTTGCTAGATGTTGACGTCGAACTGACAGTAGATGCAAAAGAGGTTCTATTGGGCAAGTTGATCATGCCACCACTGGTCACACTTGACGGAGAGTTGCTGACTGACACATCAGCCATGTACGGATCTATCGTGAACCTTTTAGAGATTCTCTGGTATTCCCGGCACATGTCCATACCGAGATCATTATCTGTTCGGACGACATAAAGTGAAAGGAATTCGTTGTCTTCATTGTGACTGATATGCACGTCGAACACTGGTATTTGAGGCGTGTTGATTGGCAAGGAATGGCCGTTCGCAAGTGGAGAGATCGTCGACGGAGTAGCATTGTTGCTGGACCTGAACGACTCGTTCTTCCCTCTCTTGCTCTTAATCGAGTTCAGCTTTGTCATATCGGGAGTACTATCACTATCCTCAGCGCTGGTCTTGATTTCTAAAACTTCAGAAGGAGTAGATGAATCTCCATTGGAGAGCTTCGATATCAATTTGGAAGCAACAGTTGCCATTGTGTGTTCTGGGCTGTCCAAGTTTAGTGAGCCGACACTATCTGTGCTCTCCTGATCGGTAGTCTTCTCTATATGACAATCCTTCGACTTTGGTTGCGAAAAGTTCCCTGGATCAGAGTATTTGTATCCTTCACTTCTAGTTTCACTTAGTTTGCCGGGATTGAGGTCATCCTCTCGATTCTTAACAAGCACTGGATCGCTGTTGCTTGGAGCTTTAATATTATTACCATTTTCTGAGCTGTCAGGGTTCGGCGAAAGTTGTAGATGGAAACCTTGGGAGTCGTCTAACTCCGAACTTTCTTCTGCAATTGTTTCTGGGACTTTAGGAGCGGGTATTTCTGGGACTTTTGGAGCGGGCATTTCTGCGACGAACTCTATGCTGGGGCGCGAGCTGGAACTGTCGGAGACAACTAGAACCTCTTTCGGTTCTTCTTTGGCCAGTTCTAATTGTACTTTGCGCGGTGTTTTTCTCGACTTGGTGATGTCGACGCTGGCTGGCCGGGATTTTGGAGTCTTTGGCGTTTTAGGTTTGGTTATTTCAGCGCTGTTAGATCTTTTAAGTCTCCTAGGACTAGATCGCATCGGGGTACGGACGCGAGAGGTCGATGGAAGTTCAAGGTCTTCAATCTTCCGTTTGGTTGCACTAGTGATTTCAGAGACTTCATTGTCCAGCGATTGGGTGGACACAGCGAATTCATCGTCAGTCAGTTCTAGTTTTTGTATCTTAGCGCTACTGTCTGAAGGATCATCTGATAGTTTTCTTTTAGGTTGGGCTGTAGGTTCTTCTGTAATTTTTACGTAAATTTAGTATTTATGATGGATATTTTTAAAATTTACTTTTAGAATTAGACTTACCTTTTGTATCTGACGATATAACATGAACATCGTCAGTTCCACTGCTAATAGTCTGGAAATGAAAATATTGAAACACATTAAGATAAAACAGGCTTTAAATAACCAATCAGTAGCATTTCAAAAAATTCATACACAACCTTTGGACATTGTTTCAAAGCTTTACAAATGACAGACATTAATAAAATTGCAAAAACCAACACTTAGTTTTTGCATATTTTCTAATGGAAATAAATATAGTATTAAATTAAACTGCAAACAAACCATAATGTCATCATCAGGCTCGTAAACAGGACTATCTGGGAACAGATTTTGAGAATCATCCTTATTTTCTTTGGTCCCCAAACTGTCTCCTGTGGCATCCACAAGAGGAACTTCTAGAGCTGGTGCTGTAAATAATTATAAAAAAATAAAATAAAAGACTGTTTTATATGTAGTAGTTACAATTATTTTTGCAGAGCATTTGGTCAAAAAAACAATTTCTAGGTTGAGCGAGATGTCATAAGTAATTTATACCAAAATAATACACAAACAAACAAATTTCCGTTTCATTAGCCACGCTAAACAACCATATCAATCAATAGCTGGCATCAGTATAAACAGAGGCAAAATGTCCTTAAGTGTCACATTTCCGAAACATAGTCATCAAAGTTGTGCTAAAAGCAAAGATTTTTAACAGCTTGTATTTCAAAACCTGATGCTTTCAATTGAATCGAATTTGATCTTAAACAAAACTGTCTGGACGTCAACTATTTAATTATTATAATATAATGTTTGATGTGTAGCGGGTACTTCGAAAATAAAATGGTGGCAATAAATCCTTTAATAATTTTAAAAAATCTGATGAGTTTGAGTTTTTTATAAGGATATCGGGCTCATTTTTAGACATTATCTTTTCAGTACAAATTTAAAAATAAAACATAGCTGTTCTTTAAAGTGCAAGTGGTTTAACGGACTCACTGGTCTAGCACCCGAGAGGCCCATTCTATTATAAGAAGTTATTCAATAATAACTCTTGTCTAGACTAAACTAGTTTCTATTTGAACATGTTGCAACTTGCCCAATACGGACCCAATAGAACAGTGTTAAAGCATTCTATGTTCAAGGTCATTTTTAATATTTATTTTGAGTTATGGTATAGGACGGGAGAGTGGGTAGAGTATATTTATAAAACTGTACTTCAATATACAGACAATAATTATGTATCATTATTGTATTTTTTTTTCATATACTGTTTGTTAATACTTGAGTCAAATTCAAATCTAGCCTATAAGCTATTAAGTAATTTTAATACTTAACTAAAACAGCTTAATTACTTAAAATTCAAGAACTATACTACTATTTCTTTATAGGTCCTAGTGTAATGTGGGTCTTGTTATGGGCCACTTTTGCCTAAACTAAACCTTTGGGAATAACATGTAATACATTATTTAAAGAATTACAAAATCAATACATCATCATACAAGGACTGTTTTGGGATTCTTCCCATTCTTCTCCATAGAGATCTACACTAAGGAATGGGCAACTACCATACTTTCAGTGTTATTAAGCTTTATGACTGGGACTGTAGCTTCATTTTATTGTTTTGACATTTCAAAAAGTGCCTGTTACGGGCCTATTTGATATAAATGCTTTTGATTTTAAGGAATATCACTGATTTAGGTGTGTTTTGGGAGCAAGATGTTTAGATAATGCTTGGTTTTGATCACGGCCAAACTTCGTGCAAATTTGTATCATATCTGTGGACTAAGTACTGCACATACATGAAAATATAAAGAGCGAAAGCCAAAAATACTTTTAATGATTGATGATAACAATTCTATGTTAAAATGGAAACCAGTATTGATATGCTCTAACTGATAAGAATGATTTTATAAAAATAAACCCAAATCTATGGTACTGGCACAATGAGTTCAACTTTCATTCTAACCTACAAAAAAGAAAAATTTCATTATAATTGGTTTGCAATTACGCATAATATCTCAAATCATTCATACGACTATCATATTCAAAGCCATTTCTCAGAAGAAATAACAAGAGCGACGATAAACGGACAAGTATTAGTAACTCAAAAATAGATACAAAACCTTATTGATGTTTGGATTATAATCCGACCAAGAAAAATAGGTAGATTCTAGGGCACACAATAATTATGTTAATCGAACAGAATTGATGATTTAATGACTATCCTCGGTTGCAGAATAGGAGTTTATATCAAAAACATATGACTGATATATACATTTTATTTAATATCGATGGTAAATGCGAAAATATACGATAAATCTTATTAGAATGAAAGTTACATGATGACATCTTAATTTTAGTCGGATTATACGAACGAACGTCAAACATAAGTGCGAAAATAATAGGCAATTACTAAATGAATACTACCGTTACCTGACTCTGGTAGGTTACACTCCATTTCAACGATGGTATCCTTGCTTTCTTCCATATTGTATTCAATCAAAAACAAGTAATTGATCCAAAAGTGGCGCGAGTTAACACCGTAACATCTGTCACTTAGATTGCGTTGAAACTCTAAACATTTCTAAGTAAATAAATAAATTTAGAAATAACACAATGGATTAACAGGAAATAATAAACGTTGAGATTATAACAAAACGCGGGAAACTACGTGGAAAATAATTTTCTTGTAAATTTTGCGAACAAACCGACTTAAGCAGACCGCTCGCTTGTTGATCCGGCTTGAGTTGCCAGACTAAGATCTTAGAATTTCTACCAAAACAGTTAAACATAAATCCCATTCGTTTCATTAGCAGGATAAGGGGTAGAATGATTCAAAAATGATAAATCAAACAAATTTTATGTTTTTTATTTGTTTTTATCTAAAGGAAGATTCCTTTGTATTTTATTCCTAAATCATATTTTAGGAACTTTCGTAGAACAGTAGCAACACCAAAATATTCGATTTGGAAAACATAAAAGAGCGCGAAAACGCAAATGGTTTATATTTTCATAATTTTCTTGAAGTGCTTATAAAAATGGCTGCAAGCGCCAGGGCTGCTCGTCTTTTAAAAGCAATAGATCTTCTTGCGAAAAATACAACTTTTGATCATGGCACTATTCTCAGCAAGGTATTGTTTTGTTTTAGATTGAATTTTTTGATTGGAATACGTTTCAAATGCAATTCTCGTGAAACTTTATTTTGCAGAAGTGTTTTTTTTATCTCAAAATAATATTTTTTGCTATATCTTTGCAGGGTGAATAATCTGTTGATTTATTCTCATCAACTGCGTTCATTTTCTTTACCAATCTGTCTATGAGTCCCAGTTATTCACAGACAGATTTGTAAAGAAAATTAACTCCTGTATTAAGATTTGTTTAATACCTACATAGTTTATAATTAAGTTACTAGCTTTTGCCCGCGGCTTCGCTCGCGTTAAATTCCGGGTAACACAGTTCCCCTTTCCTGATTGATACAGGTACCTGTAGTTTTTGCCCTAGCGCCTTATATAGTGTAATAGCAATGCTAAGTTTTCCCTTTTCTTCCCTCTTTCTCCCTCAAATCTCAATCTTTTATTTAAATAGCCTGTGTACGTCTCCAGGGTCCCAACTATCTCTGAACCAAAATATTTTTTTTTTCAATCAATTAATCAAAATCGGTTTAGCCATTTAGGCGTGAAGATGTGACAAACAAACAGACAATCTCACTTTCGCTTTTATAATATTAGTGAGGATATTTCTCTGAATGAAGTGAAATGGTCTATGGTATCATTTACTAAGCAGTATTGTACTTATAAAAAAACCTGTTTGGTGTGTTACGTGAGGAAGTTACTGAACTTGTTTTTTTCGTCTTTAATTTATTTTTCATTAATAAGACTTTTCATCCTTGCACACATACAACCATGACATTGTGGGTGTTGCACGTTTTAATGAAACAATTGAATGTGTTTTAAACCCATGAAACAGTATCTTTGCCGTAGAGTTTTTAGTTACTAATACTGCTGAATAAGGTGATGATGATGTGTGTGTGTATGTGTGACTGATCGTCTATACCCTTACGGGTTAAGGCACTGTACAAAGCAAACACTTCGTAAAACGTCTAGATTTTCGTCGCAAAGTTAGACGTATTTAGACATGCCACTAGCCAAAAAGATTTACCGTGTATAGTTCAATACATAAAGTAAAGAGTTAAATAAAATTAGTTTACAAAAGTAGTCTAAATGTTTAAAAAGACCACGAAAAAATTTTTCGTCTCGAAATTCTCAATTTTTTCAGCGACAACCATCAATTTTTTATATCTATAACAAAGAAAATTGTGTAGGCTAAAGAAATATCTAAAATTTTTCAAACACGGAGCTGTATTTTTTTATATTCAATAAAAACTGCAAAATGACCTACATTTTGGCGAACATGATATTCAAATAAAATCAAACACCGATTTTTTTTCGACCTTATTTCTATTCTTTCGATACAATACTGTCGTGTACTTGTGTCAGGTCAGACCATGCCTAGTATGCAGCTAGCGTCACTTCCGCGAATACCTAAAGATTAGCTTATTGCTGCGCCTTAATCCTTAGGTAGTTTTTTATCTGATGGCATTGTATTTTTTTGCTTCACCGAAATAGAATATAATGGCAATGATGCTGATCTCGAAATAATGCTATTTAGATAGTGATTTAGATAGTGTTTTAAGGGGTTTCTACTCTTAAAACAAAAGAGGTATCTAATTTTATGCCAAACGTTGACAAGGACACAATCATGATGTATTTTTAATGATATCTAGTGGATTTAACTTTTACTTAAACTGGAGAACTTAAACCTTTATTCTAGTGTGGCATAGAGATAGTGCTCGAGATCATGTGGGTATAGCTTTATCTTTAAAAACAACTACAAAAAAATCTTGAATTTGACCATGTCTCGTTAGTGTGGTTTGAGCCAGTTTCCAACTATTTGTGCGGACCTAGTCATAAGACATGTTGAAATCTAAATTTGATCCTCTCTCTCTCTTTTTTCATTGACCTTAAAGTTATTTTTAGGTGAAATTGCTACCAGTTTCAAATGGATCATTACAAGGCACGTTCACTGTGGACAAAACTATGTGCAACATAGGGGAAACATTGCATGGAGGCTACATTGCGGCTGTGATCGACGTGATATCGTTTTATACACAGCTCAGCAATACTAATGGCCGGTTGTCCTGGACGACGAGTATGAATGTCAAGTAGGTGATTGATTGATTCTTTTTGTTATTATTTATTTTTGTTTGATCAATTTGTTAAAAACAACATCAGTATCAGATTTTCATAAATAAAATTCTCATGTCAAAGCTTTAGTTGCCATACTCTTCCGAAACAGCTTTGCCGATTTTTATGAAATTTTATATTTGTGAATTCGGTAGGTCTGAGAATCGATGGTGACTTAAAAAAATCCCTTCATAAATGGACCTGAGCAGCGGGTGAAACCGATGGGCACACCTAGTTACTTTTTAAAAAGCTTCTTGCATTATTTCTTAATAGGATGGCAGAAAAAATGTTGGTATTGAAAGTCTTCGTAACTCTAGATTACTCTTTTTACTAAGACAGGATAGTTTCTTTAATTACTGTAGGTTTTATAATTTTCGTTTTTTGTCAACAGTTATATCCGACCAGCTAATAATGGTGACAAAATAAATGTGATTACCAAATCACTGACAAGCGGTAATTCTTCAGTTATAGAAACATATTTCCGCAATGATCAAGAAAAGATTTTGGCAAAAGGCACCACGTCGTTTCTGAACGCGGGAGAAAATCAGCAAGGAATGGTCAAAGAACTTTTAGGCTTTGATGTATACGAAAACTAAATCAAAAAACAGTGAATTAAGTAGGAGTATTTATAATTAAGAACTACTATTTTGTAAATATTTATGGTGGCAGCAACCCTGACCCTAAGCTTCAATATTATCTCCTGTATAGGTACCTACCTCGACCTCCTTTATAGTAGGTATATTATTTTACTCTGTGAATATTATTGTTTTCTTTGCTGGTTTATATTAGGTGGGTAGCAAAGAGAAAGATGGTACTTAGGTGCAGGTGGATCAATGAAGTGTTATTTAACTTACAATGTAATCAACTCTTAAGATATAATGGGTTCCGTGTTTTAATCATATTCTATGCATTTGTATCTACCAATAAAATATTTATAATCAAGAAAGTTTTGTACTTAATTTAAATATTCACTAGAAACACTACGTTGGTAAAAACTTAACAAAAATCATTCTCGACTCAAGCGTCAAGTGTCGCCAACATGGTCCATCGTGTGTATGTAATCAAAATTGGTTCAAAAATACCCACAAGTTATTTCCAAAATTACCCACATTATTCTTGTAATTTATTCCTTCTTTGTTGACAATGTACAGCGATGGTATTTTCATTTTTGGCGCTAAAACATTTTACAAAGAAACAAGGCGGGATGCCATTTCTGCTTTGCCGTTGGAGATGTCTTGGAAAATATTTTCGTGAGTAACTGGCGGTGAAGGCCGTCTTTCGTGAACGATGTATTTTAATGCTTATGTAAATTGTTTTTTTTTTTCTTAAAACTGCAATAAGTTACCAGTTTTCGTAGGTAGGTACGCGATGTTGACTGACCTGTACCTACGTTTATAATAAATGTCTGGATAATTTGCCATACTTGTTTAGTAAATAATAATTAAACGAACGTAGGTAGGTACCGACTTGGGTTCCATTCCAGCATCAATCATTCAGGTTCTGTAGGCCTACTATGACGTCTTAAAGCAGAACTTATTCCACTGAAGGAAAGAGATGGTGCTAGACACCCTGTATAGCTCTGTCTCTTTCCCTCAGCGGAATTAGTTCTGCTATAAGATGTCATGGTAGGGTAGCAGTATCTCAAAAGGAAAAACGTAACCGTTATAGGATCACTTTGTTGTCCGTCCATCTGTCAAGGCCCTTTATCTCGGGAACGCGTGAATATATTAACTTGAAATTAAAATCATATATGTGATACGACCAAAAGATACGACTGTTATGTTGCATGTTTGTACAGTACCCTCAGTGCGCCGACTCGCACTTGGCCGGTTTTTACGATACATGCTTTTGGTCTTTACTAAAATTGGGAGTAAAAAATTAAGTTTTTATCAAAACTAACTACCTAAGTTGAAAGGCACTTGTTCGTTTTCTTCTGCTCTATGATTGTATTTAGTTTTAGAACAAACAATGGTTTCTGGAATTTTTCTAGTTACAGAGATTTTGGGGGTCAAAAATCCAACTTTTAAGCAAGTATTTTTAGCCCAAGTGTTTAATGTTACAACTTTAAACACTTCTCCGACTATCCAATACATTCATCAGCACAATATTTTGAATGCCCAACATTGAGTTCGTCAAAGTTGTTCCCTGCCATGCAATATTCCGTAGTGTTAGTTTGATGTGCAAAATGTTTGAAAATCTGTGTGTTGCTTTCTTAAAAAGACCATTTCAGACACTATCTGCATAGTCCTCATGTAAGTTGACCAAGATTATTTTGTCTGGACTTTAAAAGAGACTATGACCTGAGTTGGTTTCGGCTGTTTCTTCTCAGAGTAGTCGGGTACAAAAAACCGGCCTCATCTAGTTTAAAAAAAAATGACCTCTAAAAGTGTTTGTGAAAACCTACTTGCAAAATAAATATCATTTATCATTTGGTTTAGGAATTCATGAAGAGTTATCTAAACATTCTGTTTTCAAAAATCATTCAAATAATTTCCTTCACAGTTACTTGGACAACACATCACTACAAATTGCAGCCCATACGCACAAAACATGGGCGCGTATCATTTTGACAAACAAAAAACTAAGAAATCGTCTCAACAAATTCGAACTAGCAATTAAACTGGGCTCTGAAAGCTTAGCAAAGTTTTACAGAAAAAATAAAAGAAAACTGCGTAAGGGAATGGGAAAAAATTATTTGCCACTTGGCAAAACTATGGGTAATACATTTTTTTTCGCTATTATAACAAGATTTTTCCATTACTTAGTTAGTAGTATAACGGTTTGTTTTTTATTTTATGGTCTGTAAAAAGGCAAGGTCTCGTTAAACGAATTAAACCGCCATCTTGGATTTTATAAACTGTCACTTTTCGCGACTAAGTTTTTCGTATTTTTTTTTTTCAGTTTTTGCTTCAGAGAAAACGACCGTAAAATCTAAAAGAGGTGGAGAAGAATTTGTAGTGTACACAAAAAGATTCAAACTTAACTGAAGCCATACCCACAGTATCTACTGCCGTGTTAATCGCAAAAGCAGCATCTCAAAGAAAGCCGGTTTCTATAAAACTAGAGTTTTGTTAAAAATACTTTGGTTTTTACTTTAGGAAATGATTTTTGTTTGTTAAGCCAGTATTTATTTAAGCTACCCAATGCTATTAAAATCACTTATAATATAGGTTTAACATTTTTTTAAGTTACCGCTTTTAAGCTCAAAAGCGGTAACTTTAAAAAACGCACGGCAGAATAGACAACATGACATTGACATAAAATTACGTTCGAATTGACATTGAAAAAAATAAATCTTTAAATCGAATCTGGACATTAAACCGATAAGATCATACTTGCTATCAAAATGTACTTACGAGAATACATTATCTAAAATATTTATCGCAGACTTTTGACTTTATAACCTTGAACCTAAGAGTTGAGATATTTAAACTGCAGTTTTATTGTCAAGGGCAAAATATGTTTGCATTAAGTAAGTGAAAATCACTGACTACTAACTGGTTGTGGAGGTCAGATAGGCAGTCGCTCTATATAATATACTGGTATTCAGTTACATCCAGTTAGACTGTAATAACATGTAACATAGATATAAGGGGAAGACACTAGCTCCTGTAATACAGTCTACATTACTTTTTTTTTGGGGTAGGAAATCATCAAATAACTTCTATTGCCTTTTACGTTCCGGGGCCGCGGTATCTCTTTCGAACAAGTCTGACACTCCCTACCGTTCCGCCCAGAGCGAGAGAAGTTATTTGAAGATTTACAATAAAAAAGGGTAAATTACTCGGAGAAGCATTTTTCATGTAACAGACGATTTCAAGGTAGCTGAATTTTAGGCTAAGGACAATTGGCATCATGGCATGGTAAGAAGGATAAGCACTAAAAGCAAAACATTTTAATTTCTCCTGTATTAAATTTACGTCTTGTGTAAGTATGTGCGTTTATATATTTCATGTTAGAACACCAAATCTTGAAGTTGCAATCAGTGTTGTTTAAGAAAATCGCTTTCAAATATTGCTTAGAGTAAAATTCCTCGTTACTGCACATAGTATAGCCCCTAACTGTACATCGTACGGCGATACGATCCATACATTATCGTGTGAAGTAAATTGTAAAACATTTCATGTGTGAACCGACCCGACGTGAAATACGAGTATAGGCGACGCTTGCGTTTCCACGCACATTACATGGTGTGGAAATATATCCGAAATTTACATCAAAATACTTTATTTATTAACGTTCGGATGCTTTTGGAAATGAGAGCTGTAAGTCTTCGTTTAGATGTTTTGTTGTAAGTTCCTTAAATCATACTGCCTTGCCATGGAGGACGTAAACACTTAGAAGGAATTCCGTATTTTTCTTATCCTATCAAATCTTTTGTTTGATAATAAAATCTATACTTTATAAAACATTATTTAATATTATATGATATCAACCCCGTCTTTGGTGGGTAGTAGCGTGATGTTGTATAGCCTATGTTACTTTCTGATATTGTAGCTTCCTATTAGTTACAAACTGGTTAAAATCGGTACAGTAGTTTTGGAGCCTATTCGGTACAAACAAACGAAGAAGTCATTCCTCGTTATAATATCTACATATTATTATTAAATATAGTATAGAAGATATATGGAGTACTCTTTGGATATTCTGAACCGAGTCTGAAAATTCTTTTACCAATATAAAGCCACGTTACTGTTGAGGGTCTATCACGCTGCGAGCTCCGGGGGCTGAGCAATAGGGTAAGTGACTACGGGAACGCGGGAGAAACCGCGCGAGGAAAATCTGGTATAGTGTAGTAACAAATACCCATAGACAAATGCCTTAGTATAAGTACCTATACCTTCTATTATATTTGTGTTAATAAAGTAAGTAAATAAAACTATGATAATGGCACTTCACTTCATTTTCTAATAGGAAAACTCAATCAAACTCCGACTACTCTGAGAAGAAACAGCCGAAACAAACTCAGAAGTCATAGTCTCTTTTAAGGTCCAGACAAAAATCTTGGCCAACTTACATACAGATCAGGAATATACAGATTGGTGTCTGAAATGGTCTTTTTAAGAAAGCACCCCACAGATTAAGTGGACCTGTCCAAGCATTTGTCAGTTATCGTGTATCTCGACTCATAACCCAAGGAGCCCAACGGTACGACGAACAATTCCAAAAAAGGACATTTGTGTAGACAATTAATAACACTAACATTTAAAGTCAAGTTTAAAAGCATTTACCTCTCATGAACCCCGTACTTTATTCAAAGCTTGAGACTCCAAGGTGGTGTAAGGAAGTCACGTAAAAAATTAAATAAAACTTCGCTCTACTGAATATTAGTACGTGCAGAAAAAGATTACTTCAAACTCCGTCGGAGTATCTTTATTTGCATAACTTTTTTATTGCTTTTGACTGTTTTAGGTGATGTTCGATCTTAAGTTCGTGTGTATTCGTTCCGTGTTTTTCTTTTCTAAAGTATGGAACAGAATGAAGTTTGTTAGGGGGCCGTTTTTAACGGACACTGGGGTCTAAAATGGAAGGATAATCTATACTAATATTATAAAGCTGAAGAGTTTGTTTGTTTGTTTGTTTGAACGCGCTAATCTCAGGGACTACTGGTTGGAATTGGAAAATTCTTTTAGTGTTGGATAGTCCATTTCTTGAGGAAGGCTATAGGCTATATAACATCACGCTACGACCAACAGGTGCTGAGCAGCGCGGATGAAACCGTGGGGAACAGCTAGTATTACGATAAAATGGTCATAGACGCATTTAATATTGCCAATTGGCATTTTGTGACCATTTTACGAATTGTAACGGAATTATTTTTATTAACATAATATATTATGTTGTATATTTTGTTTAAGCGGCCATTTTTTTAAGACCCCTGTGGCGGATTGTGTCACAACCCTAGTTTTATATTTGTGGCGGATTGTGTCACAACACTAGTTTTAGATTAGATTATCTGTGCAGCGAGATTAGCGCCAGCTCTCTCGCTCAACGCACACGGTTCCGACCTGACGTGTCGACACTGTCGATCTATGCAAAAAGATTGTAAACTTATAATTATGAATATACATTTAGTCCTGTGGTGTCTTTGACTTTCAATCAAGATAGTGGGTCTCAAGATACGACCCATACCCCAAATTGGTGACCCCGACGTGATTGACTCTTAGAAGGCCGCGCCGCCTCGCGCCGGACAAACTGCGCGCCGCGCAGAAGGAGTTCGCGGAAATGGTGCAAGCCGGTACCGCGCGCCCTTCTAAGAGTCCGTGGTCCTCGCCACTGCATCTAGCGCAGAAGAAAGACTCTTCATGGCGCCCCTGCGGCGACTATAGAACGCTGAATGCCCGTACTGTACCAGACAGATATCCCGTGCGCCATTAGGAGATTTTGGCCATGCTCTCGCTGGTTCCACCATTTTTAGTACTATTGATTTAGTCAAAGCTTATCAACAGATACCAGTGGAGCCAGCTGATGTATGCAAAACTGCCATTACAACACCATTTGGTTTGTTTGAATTCCCTTATATGACGTTCGGTCTCAGAAATGCTGGACAAACCTTCCAGCGTTTCATGGATGAAATTGTCTGGGGCTTGGATTTTTGTTTTCCATATGTGGACGATATCCTTATATTTTCCAGGGATGCTACAGAGCATTGTAACCACCTACGCACTCTCTTTGAACGTTTGGCTAACTATGGGGTAGTGGTCAATCCTACAAAGTGTGTGCTAGGTGCACCTGAGGTTATTTTCCTCGGTTATAAGGTCTCCAAGGAAGGCATAAGCCCCCCAGAAGAAAAAGTCCAAGCCTTAAAAGATTTCCCTCTGCCTAAAACAGCTCAAGGTCTCCGCAGGTTCTTAGGTATGATAAATTACTACCGACAGTTCCTGCCCAATGCTGCCGAGACTCAAGCCCCGCTCATTGATTTCCTTACGGCGACGAAGCTCAAGGGAGCCAAGCCCATGCCCTGGAATCCTGAACTGGAGTACGCCTTCCAGGCATGCAAGGACAGCCTCTCACATGTCACCAGATTAGCACATCCTGTACCTAACGCCCAGTTGGCATTGTACACAGATGCGTCCGGCACTCAGGTGGGTGCGTGCTTACAGCAACAAACTGACCAGGGCGAGCAACCACTTGCTTTCTTTAGCAAGAAACTTACAGCGAGTCAGTCAGTGTGGCCAGCTTATTACAGGGAACTGCTGGCAGTATATTCGGCGGTGCAGCATTTCCGACATATATTAGAGGCGCAACACGCCACAATATATACGGATCACAAACCTTTATTATATGCGTTCAAACAACGTAGAGAAAAACTGCCACCCAGCCAACTTAACCAGCTCACCTTTATCTCCCAATTCACTACCGACATACGGCACGTCAAGGGAGATGACAACGTCGTTGCTGATACGATGTCTCGCATTGAGGCCGTCTCACTCGATTACGACTATTCCGCGTTGGCTCGAGAACAAGAAGCCGACGACGAGCTTAAAACTTTGTCCGACTCGTCTCTCAATATACAACGTACATTAATTCCAGGCACGGACATCACCATCCAGTGTGACGTCTCAACAGGCAAACCGCGGCCCTACCTGCCATCACCGCTGCGCCGCGCCGTGTTCGACGGTCTGCATGCGCTCAGTCATCCCGGCGGCCGCGCCAGCGCACGCCTCGTGGCACAGCGCTACGTGTGGCCAGGCGTGACGCGTGACTGCCGCGCATGGGCAAAGGAATGTCTCCACTGCCAGCGCGCCAAAGTGACACGCCACGTGTCCGCGCCGCTTGGAAGCTTCGCCTCACCATCATCTAGGTAAACGTGTGACGGTCACAATTGACCGCGTGAAGCCTGCATATATTGCATCTGACCCAGGGAGCGACCTTTCCCGGGCAATCGCCCCGCAACAGCCTGCCGCGCCCGCGCCTTCCGAGGCCGCACAGTCGCCTGTGCCTTCTGTTACAGAACAGCCAGTTACCACTCGGTCAGGTCGCACTGTTAGATTTAAGAATAGATTAGATCTTTAGCTTAAGTGTTTGTTTTTACCGATTGTGTTGTCTACCATAATTATGTATATGTACGTCTCTTTTTTTTTTTTTTTCTATTTCGTGTTTATAAATAATTCTATTTCGTGTTTATAAATAACATGTTATTTTCTCCGTAGGGGGGTGGTTGTGGCGGATTGTGTCACAACCCTAGTTTTATATTTGTGGCGGATTGTGTCACAACACTAGTTTTAGATTAGATTATCTGTGCAGCGAGATTAGCGCCAGCTCTCTCGCTCAACGCACACGGTTCCGACCTGACGTGTCGACACTGTCGATCTATGCAAAAAGATTGTAAACTTATAATTATGAATATACATTTAGTCCTGTGGTGTCTTTGACTTTCAATCAAGATAGTGGGTCTCAAGATACGACCCATACCCCAAACCCCCTTTTCGTATCAGACTCCTGTCAAGTCTTAGAATAGATTTTTCTTGAAAAGCACTCAACATTTTTGGTGAAAAATAATGCATTTCTGATAACTTCTACTTACCTTAGATACACTGTTGATTAAAACTTGGCGAGATAGCATATATACCGTGATAATTCCAAGCTACCTCAACTTCTTCAAGGAATTTAAAGTGGCGTACCGTAATTCATTAACTCATCATGATTGTGATAAAGTAGCCATTTGATTTGATTTTTTAAAAGACCCCCTTTTATTTCGCTTTGCATGGTAAATCCTCAAATGACTTCTCCAACTCTAGGCGGAGCAGACATGTACTGACTAAAACACCATGTTCCTACTCATGCCTTTTGCGTTTCGGTGCCACGGTACCTATCTCTTTCGAACAAACCCAGATGTTAGGCATCACTATCTCGCAAGAAAGTTGGTATTTAAACAAGTGGGATAATTAGTTTTTATTCCTTTTTTTTTCTTAACGAGTCTCAATGGCCTGCAGCGCTGCATCTTACCAAAACTATACCTATTATCGGCAATTAATTTTTAAATATAAAATTCAAAACAAATGCAGTATGCAAAGATGCAAATAAGTGATTAGTTTGCTTGTCGTACCCCTGTCAAAATATTTCGAGGACAAATGCCCGGGAACCAACAAATTCAGTGCGGCCACCTCTCCGTGATAAATGATCGCACACTTCATTAGTGAATGAGGTTTAATGGCGATAACTCGTGCACAGACTATAAAGTAAATCGATTATTCAATTAATATCGAATAGATAGTGTTGTTCTCTTGTACACAATGGGCAATGATGGTCTATTCACAGGAATTATTGGTTTCAATGATAGATTGTAAATTATGTATCGATGTGTTAAGTTGGATAGAGCAATGGATACTGAATAGGTTTTGTATGAGTTATCCGTTGAATTATTAATTATTAGCTTCCGCCCGCGACTTCGTACGCGTGGCACAGTTACTTGGGTTAACCGGCGTGATAATCGAAAAAAAATATCTGTTCTCCTTTTTTCTTTCCTCTTTCCCCCCTTTTCTCACTTTTTTAACCTATGTCCATCTCCAGGGTCCCAACTATAAAATTGTACTGTAAAATTCATCAAAATCGGTTTGGCTATTTAGGCGTGAAGACGTAACAAACAAACAGACAAACTCACTTTCGCTTTTATAATATTAGCAAGGATTTTCAGACATCACACTAATTATTATAAAGGCGAAAGATTGTACGTGTGTTTGTTGCTTCTTAACACTAAAACGGCTTCACGAATTTCAATGAAATTTGATACGTAGATACGCTTTTTAAGTTTTAGTTGATTGCAGCAGGGTCTGTAGAGTACCTTTACAAATGCAAAAGTTTGTTAGGGTGTATGGAGGTATGTTTTATGCTTTCCCACGCAGAAAACTACTGAATGGATTATGATGAAATTTATCGTACAAATAGCGTTTAGGTAACTCTTAGCTTTTTAATTACGACGGCGTCAATATTACGTCGTAAATTTTAACGTCCACGTGTAAGAAGACGCGGAAATAAAAAAATAAAAATTCTATGGAGAAACTTTCTTTAATAAATTGTAAACTTAAAGCACTTAAGTATCCCTAAGATTTAGGTCAAGTACCATAAAAGTAGATTTCAAATCCCACACATCCCGAAGTCAACGAGATTCCAAGATGGCGCCGGCTTCAAATTGACACATCCGGCGGGCCCTTTGACGCGGGCCCTCACCGGAAGCACACTTACAGCCTCCTGATATCCACTCCAGTGAGGACCGTCTTCCTGCTACACTGTCGCCCTCTGACGACTTGTGTGTCGATCTTTGTAAGTGAGATCTATTTTGTTGTGGCTGTGATGTTAAAGAGGCCGTTTGTGGAGCTTTCTTTTGGCGTGGGAATGTGATGTTCTTTTCCAATCGATACAGTTTTAATATATTTTTTATGGGTAATCGGTAGTACCTACTTCTGAACTGAGGAAATACTATGTTTGTGTAGCTACTAGATAGAAGTTGCTGTAAAAAATCAAAATCAAAAGTCATTTATTCAAATTAGGCGTCTAATTACAATAGTTTTTTTGGCTATAAAACAGTCGAAATTCTTATAGAAAACTATTAAGATGAGTGTTTGTGATGAGTGAGTGTTAGATAGGCAATATGCATATTGCCTATCTACAAACACTCATTTTAATAGTTTCTCGCATACGATTGGTCGTATAAAAGACTCAGGCACGCGGTTACTAAATAGTAATGATTTTATTATGATTTTTGTCAACATAAGGACGAGAGAACGCTCCAGCTAGAATCTAGCTGGATGGTCCGAAAGCTGTATGTGCCAGAGTGGATGCCGAAGTTTAGGAACAGTGGGTATAACGCCGCAATATGGGAGAAAATATTCGTGAATTTTAACACGGGCGGGCTTTGGTACTTATCTGTTTTTGCTGACTGTATATTCAATTCTGGTGTAACTCTCTAAACCCACTTAAAAAAGGCGGTGTTTCTATGATCAACACTATATTTTCTTAATGTATTTACACCGATTACTCCGCCTACTCTGGACCGATTTTCATAGTTCTTTTTAAGTTTTAAAGGGTATTTTTTCGAGGTGGTCCCATATCAATTTTATTAATATTGTTTTGTTAGTTAATGAGTTATCGTCTATAATACATTTTTTTTCTTCTTTGTCTTTATGGCACAGACGCCTGCAGGTCAAGCTACCCGAAACTGTCATTTTTTCCCAATGAACCTTGAACCTAATACTTTAGAAATAAAGTCGAAAATCTATCAAAGAAATCTGACAGTTTGTAGTAGCTTGATGTGCAGGCGTCTGTACATTAAAATTATCGGTGTGCTCTTTTACCATAAACACTAAGATTGTACTTATGATATATTGAGATTTGGATAGGTACCAAAATGATACCAATGCGTACAGGCATCCTCTTGTCTCGAACTTAGCATAATGTATCTACCCAGGAATAATAATATCAATCTATGTTTAGGGTTGCCATCCGTACGGAATTGTCCGTTTGGGCGGGTTTTTAAAAAGTAAAAATCCGGGCACCGACGTTGTATGGTTATGGTTAGAAAGAAGGCGACTAAGGCTAAGATAATAAGTAATAGAGAACTATGGAAGAAGAGCACATGTTTTTTTTTAATAATGTTCGTTTTTATTTAAACGTCCCATAATTTATTACATATTTTGATATGTATTTCGATGCCCCCAAGGAATAAACCTGTATTATACTATTACTGACTTTTTACTGTTATTCCATTTTCGGTATCTATGGGTCGGGATACACTTATGCAATTTTTTTCATTTTTTTTCTGCGGTAATTTCCAACTGTTTTCCTTATAACACTTTTGTTCTTTGGAAATTTTCCATTTCTTATTTACTAGAACAATCACGAAAAACATTATTACAAATTAAATTCCGTGGTTTTATTTCGGTAAAGTAATATTACAGTAAAGTATTTCGAAAAAAAATCCGGCTAACGCGATTACCGGTTTATTATAGTAAATTTT
This sequence comes from Ochropleura leucogaster, assembly GCA_958449745.1. Classification (NCBI taxonomy): domain Eukaryota; kingdom Metazoa; phylum Arthropoda; class Insecta; order Lepidoptera; family Noctuidae; genus Ochropleura; species Ochropleura leucogaster. The sequence goes on along the minus strand of OY288213.1, from coordinate 4,825,276 downwards.
GTGGTAGACATTTTCGGTGATGCACTGTTACATGTAGAATGAACTGTGGCAGCAAATTTGCTTCTTCAGAGAGGCAAGACTTATCTGATAAATTTTTTAAGCTTTTTGATTGAAAACGCTAATGGATGCATATTATTAAACATACAAAAACCGAAAATATCAAACGAATGACTCTAGAATGGAAAAATAATCGCACACAGACAATAAAATATATTTTTTTTCTTTAAATAATGTAGAAATTCTTGTTTGTATGAAATTTTCCTAATCACTGTAAAAGTTAATGAACAAGTGGTATATCAGCAATAGCAAAAATTTAATTAGACGATGGGATTACAGACTTAAGAGGTAAGCACACCAATAGAACTCGAAAAATAAGCTCCAGCACGGAATCGAGTATTGAGAAGTATACCTATTTCCTAAAGAAGAGTCTCATTATACAAGGAAAAGCTCAACTCGACAATATTTGTCACAAGACCTCAACATATCAAAAATGGTTTATGGTTATGTTTGCACACTGAGTGGTTTTTTTTTTGTTACGATGGCGACAAAACGTCAATATGAAACCATTTTTAACACAACATTTAACTACTCATTTTTAAGCCTAAAAAAGATTAATGCTCTACATGTTTTGTATATGAGCAAGCCAGTCCATCAGAGAAAGAGTCTTTAGAAGAAAGCTATAGACGTCATTTAAGTAGGAAAGAGAGAATTTGGCAAATTAAACATGAAGAAGGAGTGACAATTGACAAAAACGATAGCACCTATCTTCGACCTGCAAAAAGTGTTAAGTATTCCACAATCCACTGTAGGCATTTTTCATTACAAACGCAAGTACCCTGTGTACAATTTTACTATTTTTGACGCTCTACGTAAAAAAGTGGCATTACCAAATCGCATAGAGAGGCTGCATAGAAATTGGGAATTGTTTATTGCAATTCTTAAAAAGTGAACAGGAGCGAATTATTAACAAGATCTGTTTTTATTCGGATGGTTGTTATGGCTGAAATAAGAACAGGAACATTTTTGCCTTATATGCGTATGCAGCAAAATCTTTAAATTTGTCTATAACGAGACTGAGAGACTGGACATAGCAGAGAATCGATGCATGCCTGTATTGAGAGGAACATGAGAAATAAGTTTATTTACACATCTGATCAAATATAAAACAAAGTCTCGGCAGAAAAATATACTATGAAATAATTGGAGCAAACAGATATGTTAGACATAAAAAATTAGTGAACCCTTTGAATTGTCGTCACGATTGGAATACGATACGCTGGTCTGATGTAATGGAAATTCATGTGTCATCATCCCAACAGCACATGGTTTTCTTTAATATGATTTTGATGACGCATATTCTAAATTAAATATTTCAAATTCATTTCAAACTAAACGACGTTGGCGAAAACCTAAGACATACGCTCTGAAAGAAGATACTGTATTGGCACGTGCTTATCATCAACCTCTTCCTATAAGCAAGGCGTTGCATAGGTACAGATTTATTGTCTTTGTGCAATAGTGGAACGATTTCACGGTATTACTACGCATTTTATGAACCCTTAATTTCGGTAGAAAATAGTGATGATCGCGATGATACTGCCACTAATAATACCGATTAGTTATTAGTGTTTTTACTTGGCTACTATTGTTAAACTTTACTGATTGTTATTTGTGATCTATATGAGAACTTTGTTCCCAATAAACGTCATAATTTTAATAAGTTTTATGAGTATTCCTTAATTATTCCTTCAAAGATACCAACAGCAAATTTATTTTATATAATCGTTTTCGATCATTACGATAATATGACTATCAAAAATCTTCTACAAAAAACGGGTTACACTACTTTACCCTTTTATGGTTATTTAAAATTTTACCACAATAAGTCGGTAACTGAACATTACAATCTAACTCTGTGATGACAAAATACGTTTAATAATCCAGTAAAGCAATATTATGCCCATCATTTTTAAGAAAATTACAAGAATAATTCGGTAAGTAAACATTACTGGAATAATATTGTTAAGTCAGGATCGTAAGATATCGATACCTTAAAAGTTATATGAAACCATTTTCGGCAATATGTATTTTGGTCAATAACTAATTCTGTGTATATTGAATAGTTACACTTAATATTATAAACTATTTGAGTAAAAATTAGCTTTTCCGTCATATAACAATGTTGTCAGGATTACCTTTTGTTGAAGAGATATTTCCAAAAAACACTAAATCATTTTTCCTGTAAAATTTGATTTTTGCGATTACCGGTTTATTCCCCGGGGACGTCGATTTGATCGTATCTGATCGTGGCTTCATTTGCTTTGGCCCTATCAGAATTTCAGCGCTTTTGCTGCCATGTTGCAGCACCATGTTGAGATAGGGGCTTATACCTTTTGACCTCGCAAGGACTAATTAATTTAATTAATTGTCTTTTTTAGTTTATATTGATCTTTTTTTTTAATTAATTTTATTTTATTGTCCTATCCTAGAGAGCGAGTCTAATAAATACTTTTTTTTCTTTTCATGCTGCGCCGACATTAAATAAATTGGGAGGGGCAGGAGAAAGATGTTTGTTTGATACTAATTATTGATTAATACAGGTTTTATACGTGACCGTTATTTTCAATATAAAATAAAATGACGTAAATTAAGTAAGCCACACTTGTCACAAATATTTTCGCACCCCTTTTACCTGAAAGACCGGGGGTTTTAAATTTTGTCCGGTATGATTTTAAGCACTGGCAACCCTACGTAAGCAGGAAATAACAATGAAAACTTGCCCAGTTTCACCAAGTTGTAACCAAGTTCAAACTGTTTTGATGTTCATGTTAAAGTTTATGTGTTTATGTTAACATTTATGTGTTTAGGTATAACAAACATCACCTGAATTAGATATAACTAAACGTGTGTTGGTTTAGGCCAGGTAAGTACAGACAGTAACAGAAATAAGTAACCAGGATCGTCAGAAAGTTGAAATTTTCTAAAAAATCCATTAATGTTTTGTAATAAAGTTTCATTTATTTTGACTAGCTTTTGCCCGCTGCTTCGCTCTCGTTAAATTCGGGGTAACACAGTGCCCCTTTCCTAATTTGCAGGTACCTGCTACCTGCAGTTTTTACCCTTGCACCTTATTTATTGTAATAGCAAAGCTAAGTTTTCCCTTTTCCCCTCATTTCTAATTGTTTAAAAAAAATAGATTGTGTCCGTTTCCAGGGTCCCAACTATATCTGTATAAACTCACTTTCGCTTTTATAATATTAGTAAGGATTATTAGATTAAGTGTTGATCCTATATATATATATATATATATATACATACATACCAAATTGAAATTAGGTATAATAATATAGCTTATAACTCCCCCATCTGTTAAGCCGTTTGAGCGTGAAGGAGTAACAAACATACACACATAAATACAAACTTTCGCCTTTATAAAATTTGTGTGATATGATTGAACTCACAGTTCATAAAATAACATATAAGTATTTGGGTTGAAGACGTCTATTGCTAACAAAATATAACCACTATTAATAAAAAATCAGTTGTACCCGACGAGCCTGGTTACTTACTTCTTTTGTTGACTGTACAGACGCCTGCAGGTCAAGCTACCCGAAACTGTCAATTTTTCCCAATGAACCTTGAACCTAATACTTTAAAAATAAAGTCGAAAATCTATTAAAGAAATCTGACAGATTGTAGTAGCTTGATGTGCAGGCGTCTGTAGATACAGGACAAATATTTGAAGGTGTTAGGTTGAGTCACCGGTTCAATGGTTGGTTATGGGTGATTGGTTTTTAATAAATTATTGTAACCGTTATTATGTAATAGGACTTTGTTTGTACATACCTTTGATTTTTTTCGCGGATCGGAAATCATCTTAAATATAATAATAACTTTGACGGCACGGTTGGCGCAATGGCTGAGCAATTGACTGCTGCGCTGCGTGTCGCAGGTATGATTCCTGCACGGAACTAATATTTGTATGACCTACAGGTAGTTGTTTCGAGTCTGGCTGTCTGTGTATGCGAGTTTAAATGTTTGTAAACGCATAGGAGAAAATCTTAGTGTGGGGCAACGTTTATTTATAAAGAGAAGAGAAAGAGAGAATTTGATTTGAACTACCCCCGCTGGGCGGAGAGCGGGGGGGAGTGAAAGATTTGTACTGACTAAAACCCACCCATGTTCCTTCTATTACCCTTTGTGTTCCCGGGCCACGGTATCTCTTTCGAACCTGCGACCTGGCAGGTCAAACTTAACTTCTAAGATTTCGTTACATACGTAGTTACAAAAACCGTAAAGCTCTTAGTAAAACGTAGTAACGTAATACGTACTATAGCACATTCACGGCATATTTCACTAAAATGAAATATAACTGCGTGAGACCTGACCCGAAAGGAATTCATATTAGCTTCCAATGGCTGGGCAATTCGAAAATATCTTTACTACGTGCGAAAGTTCTGGAATGAGCCGATAGCCGAAGTATTGACTGGGAAGTTTTGTTCTTGCGTGATTTCTATAACTTTACATTGTTAAACCAAAGGCGTGTGCAGTGTGTAGGGCGTTTAAGGCGCAGTATTATATCGTTGACCTTGTTCATATGGACTTTACTGCATACGTTTGTCGTAAAAATACAAATAAATTTGTATAAAATTAAATGTTAACTATTCAATCAAAAACAATCCATCATTGAACGCAGTTTGGCATTGAAGATTTCATTGTATACTTTTTATTATAATTACGATTAATATTGAAGAGATAAACTGCTTTAAAAGAGAATTTAGAGGTGTTTAAATTTTTTTTAAACATTTTAGTATATTTAATTATAATTTGAATTCCATCAATGTATGCAAAAAAGCCTTAAAAATATCATATTTTTTTCAGTGATTAAAATTATGTATGTTTTAAGAGATACACTGCGTTAAAAAACCTGATTTTTGGCCGTTTTTAAGAAATCTTCACCTTAATGTGAGACTGAATGCGGTCGCGTATACTGTTACATAACAATGCGTCTTATAACTATGCTTAAGTATATCGATACATAACATACATCACGCTGTTACTGCTGAACGAGGTGAGTTGTTAGGGTAGTTGACACTTATGTCATACTCACTTAAATGTCTCGCTGATGGTGGCGTGTGTGTCGGGTCATTTAGTTCCCTTTGTGTCATGCTCACTTAAATGTCTCGCTGATGGTGGCGTGTGTGTCGGGTCATTTAGTTCTCTTTATGTCATGCTCACTTAAATGTCTCGCTGATGGTGGCGTGTGTGTGTGTGGTCATTTAGTTCCCTTTGTGTCATGCTCACTTAAATGTCTCGCTGATGGTGGCGTGTGTATCGGGTCGTTTAGTTCCCTTCAAATGGCTGAATGTGGCTGATATATGCGTCATGTTCGTAAACGATCGCTGTCAGTCGTGACTGGTCATCTCTTAGCCGCCATGGTTTGTTTTAATTAATTGATTCATCTATTAAACTTTAAGGATTACGATTTGCTTCGTCTTGTCCGGACTATCGTTCGAAATATTTCAATGTCTTTGGGTTCGGCTGAAGATCTTGTTTCGGTCGGACACTAATTTTGAGCAAGTAGCACAAAGGGGTTAGGTAAGAAAACGGTTTTTCGCCACACCTTAAGTCTTTCCTTAGAGCGTTCGCTAGTGAAGGGCTACAGCTTTAAATTTTTGCAGCGTGAAGATATTATCGTGCAAAGGGTGTTTTTTTTTCGGGTGGGAAATAATCAAATAACTTTCCCCTCTGGGCGTAGCGGGGGGAGTGTCAGACGAGTACTGACTAAAACCTACCCATATTCCTTCTATTGCCCTTTACGTTCCGGGGCCACGGTATTTCTTTGGAACAACCCGCAACCCCGGCAGGCGGAGGCCCTGGCAGGCCCCTCTGCGTGCAAAGGATTTTTATTTATTACCCATAACCCTACCTTTATTACCCTTAACCCATAACAGAAAATCCTAAAGAAAAACAACTGAATACGAACAATATTTTATGGCATCATGAATTTCGCTTTACTTTTTCTTTACATTGTAAATATTTTAAGCATAAATGTACACATCGAAGTGAATTTTTTCTCCTCGGTCGCTCTTCATCCGAAGATTCACGAAGTTGTACCCGAGGCCCCCCTGAGTCACGTTAGCAGTTGCAGCCGTGTGTGTCAAGTCGTACACCATGATTCCCTGAAAATTGGAGAATATTTGTTCAAGTCAGCAACAGTTATACGGAAATAAAACAGTTGTTGGTTGTGTAAAGACACTAAAGGGTAGATTTCACCTATATATAATCTCGAGCCAATACGAGAGAAGAAAAATACCCTCTTAATTATTACGAAATAATCATCGTAATAACTGCTACAATCAAGCGACATTCAGATAACCTATTACTTTGAACAAACTGTTATATCAGAGAAATAAAACAAAAGATTAACAACACATTCACAAGTGACCCTAAAGTCGATAATATGGTATTGATAAGGGATTTATTTCTGCAATGAAACAGTTGAATCCGTTCGTATATGATCATATACTTGAGCAATATTAGCATGGAGGTGTCAGAGACTAAAGTCGCGTGCGATGTTTGGCCTGTTTTAGAAAACTGCCTTACTCTATAAATAGAAACGTAGGGCCAACAAACATCCAAACTCACACCCAAACAAGCAGACCTTGGATAAGCGTCTTTTTTTTTGATAGGGCCAATCACAGTTCATTTCACTTGAGTCGTTTGACTGCTCAACCGGACTATCCTGTGGTGGCCTTAATGAATTTAAGGCCACGGAATTTTGATGGCCGCACTTTAAGGGCACCCCTTGTAGGGTACGAGCCTCGGCTTAGGGGGTCATGATTGAATCGACTATAAAAGGGGCTGGATAGGGTTATTATTTGGGTACTTTTAAAACTACTAGCTCAACTCGCGGGTGGGCTATTACAGCAAGAGTCGGCTTCTAGTTTTATCATCGGAAAAACACAGCGGTCCTCTGCGATGAGGCCGGAGGTATCGCGGAATAAGCTTCTTTTGGCCAGCCAATACTTGTACCGTGTGGGAATGGAATTTGAGATGTACACCGCAGCAGCCAATCACTGAGCTACTGGCACCACAGCGCCAACCTTGCCTTGTCAACCATACTGGTTTGACCTTTAGCTTACCAAAATGCGACTAACTTATCTAATCGATGGATAATTTGTGAGTCTGGGTGAGCCGTATTATTTATTAGGTTTATTTACTAGATTTTTTATAATAATAAAAACCTGTTAAGAAAAAGGAGAATAACAAAAACATGATGATCCCATCAATTTAATGATACCTTAAAAAACATGGCCATAATGATCTCAATTCTAAAATTTGCATCTAAATCAATGTTATTAAACCTCTACAGTACTAACGTAGAGGTTTAATAACTTTGATCAAACCTTCAATAGTACTGGCTGGTTTGCAAAGACGTTCGAATACTCAGGTTTTTAAATTGAGAATTAATAAAAATAGAATAAGATAGCTTTTAGAATTATTAATTAATAATTGACATGTGTTGCTAAAATGAAAATCTTAGAAGTTTTTCTATGCTTCTTTTAATCACGAATATCCTCTTCATCTTATTGGTTTGATTGCATTTATTGCCATATCAGAATATCAGCGCAGTAAACTGGCTGCCATGTTGTAGCACATGCTGAGATAGGGGCCTTTTGGGACCAATTTAACTGTCTGTCTATTTTTAAGTTGTTTTTAATATTTTGATTTTTTTGTTGATGTGATATGAGTTTAATAAACACTTTAGTTTTCTTTCTTTCCATACATGTAATATGTTGGTTCACTACAGTACACAAAACATAATTATGTTGAGCATTAAGAAAATAATTACAGAGCGTCAAAAATTCGTTACAGGAAAAGTTCAGCTGGTGGGAGTCCATCCCACGCTGCTTTTCCCGGTACGCCAACGCGTACTCGAGATCATTCGAGAACTCTTGTTTTTCCCCAAGAAATACTTTCATTTTTAACAAATAATTACTTGAAACTACAGGAAAACATTATGTTTCACATGTTTTTGTAACAACTCGGTTTTCTTGGGAATCCCCTAATGATACGATGGATAAAGCCTTGAACTGATTTATATTTTCCTTGTATTTGTTTAACCTACTCATTTTTTTAAATGACTTCATGGCTAATATTTATGTAAAAGTAATAGTAACAGCCGCATAAGTCAGCTTTTAAGGTTAAGCAATACCCGTTGAGGTAGGACCGTGGATGGGTAGTGGGTGACCATTATTACATACTGAGTTTCTTCCGTACCTCGGAAACCACGTTAAGCTGTCCCAGCTGTTATTTTGTAGATCTTTGACAGTTGTTACTGGTAGGTACTGTGTCCCAAAAGTCTGACAACCAGTCTTACCAAGAGGTATCGTATTACCCAGTACTAACTGGGTTGTAGAGGTCAGATAGGCAGTCGCTCCATGTAAAGTACTGGTATTCAGCTGTATCGAGTTAGAATAGAAGCCATACTCAACATTATTCAGAAAAACCGGTTAAGTGCGAGCGTAAGTCGCGCAATGAGGGTTCCGTACAGACTTGCGAAATAAAGGCTTATAGGGTTGATTTTTCATAACCCCAAAAGACTACAGACTTGAGTACCTTCACGCGTTCCCGTTTTGTTATGTTATATAGGTTTTTACTTTTTAAGTACCTGAATTAAATGAATTTTATTGTTTTAGTAGTAATTACCAGAAAACAAGCATTCTTGATTGCCAAATCGATTTTAGTCATTGTTAATACTGCAATTATGTTGTTTGCATTATATGTAGGTAATTATAAAATTCTGCAAAACGACAACGTCAAACCAGTTTTTTAAGGATTATCCTTTTTAGGGTTCCGTAGTCAACTAGGAACCCTTATAGTTGCGCCATGTCTGTCTGTCCGTCCGTCCGTCCGTCCGTCCGTCCGTCCGTCCGTCCTCGCTTAATCTCCGTGACCGTTAGCACTAGAAAGCTGAAATTTGGTACCAATATGTATATCAATCACGCCGACAAAGTGGTATAATAAAAAATGGGAAAAAATGTTTTATAAGGGTAGCCACCCTATATGTAAAGTGGGAAGTGAATTTTTTTTTAATTTTAACCCTAACGTGTGATATATTGTTGGAAAGGTATTTGAAAATGAATAGGGGTTTACTGAAATCATTTTTTGATAATGTCAATAATTTCGGAAATAATCGCTCCAAAAGTAAAAAACAATGTCCTCCCCCCCCCTCTAACTTTTGAACCATAAGTTTAGAAAACATGAAAAAAATCTGAAAAGTAGAACTTTATAAGGACTTTCTATGAAAATTATTTTGAACTTGATTGACACAACAGTTTTTGTACAAAAAAGACAAAAAGTTGTACAAAATAATTTCTAGACTAAGTTTGTAGTATAATCGTATATGCAAGCATTTTTTTTAACTTCGTTTACATATTTTATTATCCTGAACGTATCTTCTTTCAAAAAAAAAAAGAATTATTGAAATCGGTTCTCGCAATCCAAAATTATTAAAAAAGTATTAATTAGTAACCCAATTCCCCGAGAGATGGCGCTGTAGGTACTTATTATATCGGGTATTACCGAATTGTTCGGTTGGTCTCTCCTTGGCATTGGCGGTATCTTATAACTACATAAAACTTCTATTAAGAACATGCTAAGGCAATTTAGAACAAAGCTAAAATTAATTTTTTTAACACCATCATAATGTTAAGGTAAAAACCAGTTCATAAATGGTTCGATAGATGGCGTTGCGTAATGACGTAATTTTTTTAAAAGTCGATGTTAAGATTTTCCGTGCTTTCATGACCTACCGTGGTAAAGTAAGTTGCACCTTAAATATTCGTAATTTTATTTATGAGTGCATAATCTAAGTAGTCGTCGAGGTTTGAGCGCTCCCCTTTGTGTTCGCGCTAAAAACCGTCACAAGTCGGAGCCGGAGCGCCCGCCGCGGACTCGCGGAGCGTGCTAAGCATAAGCTAGCAATGATGCACACTCCTCCACCTTTAAACTCATAAGTGGGAACACTTATTGTGACGGACGGAAAACTACGGAACCTTACACTGAGCGTGGCCCGACACGCTCTTGGCCGGTTTTTTTTAAACTAAATATTGATAACAGTTAACAAACAATTAAGGTACACAAACAATTAAGAAAAATATGTTTTGAGGTTTTTTCGAGTGGGGAAACGTTTATATATATATTTATTAAATTTGATTAAAAGACGTCCTTCATTCGGCACGTTAAAGTTCCACGCGCGCCTCAAAGAGATGTCAGCAAGACAGAGGGGCCACCGTCAGCCGGAATTGCGGATTGTTCCAAAGAGATACGGCCCCGAAAGAAAAAGGGCAATAGAAAGAACATGGGTAGGTTTTAGTCAGTACAAGTCTGTCACTCCCCCCCGGGGAGAAGTTTTTTGATGATTTCTCATCAGCATGAAAAGACGTCGTTTAGTTTGTAAGAAAATAACATAACATGACTGACGCGTCTGGTTACTTATCTTTTTTGTTGACCGTACATAAAAATAACAAGGACTTTGTATATACTCTACGGCAAATTAAAGCGCAGCTCATTTAAAAGGCCTAGAATCTTTATCTGTTTTTGTTCATAATTATACACTATAGTAACACGCAAAAATAACTGCTTTTCATTTATTCTGCCAAAATCGTTGAATGGTACAAATAGAAAAATAAAACAAAGATAAAGGAACCATAAAGTTTAGAGTTGAAAATATGTTTTTAATTTCAACTCGATACCTCCACAGGTTCCCGAGATAAAGGGTCTTGACATGCAGTCAGATAGACGGTCAACAAAGTGATAGGCGTTCCGTTTTTTCTTTTTTAGGTAGGGAACCCTAAAAAGAAATACACCTCACCTGAATAGATCGTCCAAAGTTAGAAGCTACAGCTGGCATCGAGATGTACAAGTTCCCTACCCTCTTCTTGAAGACCTTGGAACTGTACTGGACGTCACGATGGTATATCAAGGGCCTCAACACATTGGTCCCCATGAAAGTATGGCTACACTCCACAAATACTACCGCTGCTAGCAAAAAGGCTAAGGCACACAGCTTCATTTTTAAAAAACAAAAATAAATGACACTTTTGAATTTAGAATGAGGCTTCTGCACACTACGTTGCTCAGAACGCGAATGTGTAGTTAAGTAATGTATGTATGTTTTTACCTTTTATCTATGCGTGATAATCTGGGTGTCATAGTGTGTTCACATTAATTCAAATTTTGTAAAACACTGTTATCTTTAAGTTTTTGCTTTAGTAATCACGGGCTTGGTCGAGGTCGCGATTTTTGATTATGAGTTACTAGCTTTTGTCCGCGGTTTCGCTCGCGTTAAATTCGGGGTAACACAGTTTCCCTTTCCTGATTTGCAGGTACCTGCTAGCTGTAGGTTTTGCTCTTGCGCCTTATTGATTGTAATAGCAATGCAAAGTTTTCCCTTTTCTTCCCTCTTTCTCCCTCATATCCCACTTAAAAAATGCATTTAGTTTATGTCCGTCTCCCGGGATCCAACTATCTCTATACCAAAATTCATCAAAATCGGTTTAGCCATTAAGGCGTGAAGACGTAACAAACAAACAACCTCACTTTCGCTTTTATAATATTAGTAAGAAGTGTTTTGTGATTAATTATCTGCCTAGCTTTTTTCTTGCCTTATTGGGGTCGGTTACCAGTCTAACCTTTTCATGGAGCGACTGCCTATCTGATTACCATAACCTATGAAGACCTCCGCCCTTAACACGACCCACTGACCCCAGTAAGTACTGGGTATTAGGTACGTTACCAAGGGAGGTAAGACAAGTTGTCCGACTTTCGGGATACTGACTGTCTGTTGATGTCAAAAATCTACAAATGACAGCAGGGACCAACAGCTTAACGTGCTTTCCAAGGCACGCAGGAATCTTGGTATGTAACGGTGGTCACCGATAGACTATCATAGGCAAGCGCGGCTAAATCTAAAGATCGAACATTTTAGCCCCGAGCTAGTCATTTATAAGGGTTTGTAATTACTTAATATATTTGTCGTTAAATCGGCTGTATTTAATTTTAATCAGTAAGGAATGAGTTTATTCCTTACTGATTAAAATTAAATACTGCTATTTTTTGTGTACTGTAGTGAACCAACACATTACATGTATGGAAAGAAAGAAAGCTAAAGTTTTTATTAGACTCATATCGCATCACACCGGATAGAAAAAAAAATCAAAAAAAGAACACGAAATTAAAAACAACTTAAAAATAGATAGACAGTTAAATTGGTCCCGTACGAGGCCAAAAGGCCCCCAAAAGGTATCTCAGCATGTGCTACAACATGGCAGCTATTTTACTGCGCTGATATTCTGATATGGCAATAAATGCAATCAAATCAATAAGATGAAGACTCTTCATCTTATTGATTCTTTTTGAAGAAGCATAAAATACTTAATTTATAAGATTTTCATTTTAGCAACACATTCATGTCACTTATGTAAAGCTATCCTATTCTATTTTATTAATTCTCAATTTAAAAACCTGAGTATTCGAACGTCTTTGCAAACCAGCCAGCACTGTGGAAGGTTTGATCAATGTTATTGAACCTCTACGTAAGTACTGTAGAGGTTTAATAACATTGATTTAGATGCAAATTTTAGAATTGAGATCTTATGGCCATGTTTAAGGTATCATTAAGTTGATGGGATCATCATGTTTTTGGTATTCTCCTTTTTCTTAAACAGATTATACTATAATTTTAAATCTAGTACATGCATAGTATACCTAATAAATAATACGGCTCACCCAAACTCACAAATTATCCATCGAAATTAGATAAGTTAGTCGCATTTTTGGTAAGCTATAGGTCAAACCAGTATGGTTGACAAGGCAAGGTTGGCGCTGTGGTGCCAGTAGCTCAGTGATTGGCTGCTGCGGTGTACATCTCAAATTCCATTCCCACACGGTACAAGTATTGGCTGGCCAAAAGAAGCTTATTCCGCGATACCTCCGGCCTCATCGCAGAGGATCGCCGCGTTTTTCCGATGATAAAACTAGAGTCCGACCCTTGCTGTAATAACCAACCCCCGAGTTAGTAGTTTTAAAAGTCCCTAAATAACCCGATCCAGCCCCTTTTATAGTCGATTCAATCATGACCCCTAAGCCCAGGCTCGCACCCTACAAGGGGTGCCCTTAGGTGTGGTCATCGAAATTCCGTGGCCTTTCGTGGCAATTCATTAAGGTCACCACAGGATAGTCCGGTTGAGCAGTCAAACGACTCAAGTGAATTGAACTGCGATTGGCCCTATCAAAAAAAGAAGTTTCTTCCAGGTCTGCTTGTTTGGGTATGAGTTTGAATTTTTGTTGAACCCACGTTTCTATTTATAGAGTAAGGCAGTTTTCTAAAACAGGCCAAACATCGCACTCGACTTTAGTCTCTGACACCTCCATGCTACTATTCCTCAAGTATATGATCATGTACGAATCGATTTAACTGCTCCATTGCAAAAATAAATCCCTTATCACTACCATATTATCGACCTTAGGGTCACTTGTGAATGTGTTGTTAATCTTTTGTTTTATTTCTGTTATATAACAGTTTATTCAAAGTAATCGATTATAGAAACGTGACCAAACATTCAAACTCATATACACAAACAGGCAGACCAGATAAGCTTATTTTTTTTTTATTGGGCCAATCGCAGTTCAATTCACTTGAGACGTTTGACTGCTCAACCGGACTATCCTGTGGTGGCCTTAATGAATTTAAGGCCACGGAATTTCGATGACCGCACTCTAAGGGCACCCCTTGTAGGGTGCGAGCCTCGGCTTAGGGGAACATGATTGAATCGACTATAAAAGGGGCTGGATCGGGTTATTATTAGGGGACTTTTAAAACTAATAACTCCCAGGTTGGCTATTATAGCAAGGGTCGGAGTTTTATCATCGGAAAAACGCGGCGATCTTCTGCGACGAGGCCGGAGGTATCGCGGAATAAGCTTCTTTTGGCCTGCCAATACTTGTACCGTGTGAGAATGGAATTTGAGACGTACACTGTAGCAGCTAATCACTTAGCTACTGGCACCACTGCGCCAACCTTGCCTTGTCAACCATACTGGTTTGACCTTTAGCTTACCAAAAATGCGACTAACTTATCTAATCGATGGATAATTTGTGAGTTTGGGTGAGCCGTATTATTTATTAGGTTTATTTACTAGATTTTTTATATTAATAAAAACCTGTTTAAGAAAAAGGAGAATAACAAAAACATGATGATCCCATCAACTTAATGATACCTTAAACATGGCCACATGATCTCAATTCTAAAATTTGCATCTAAATCAATGTTATTAAACCTCTACAGTACTTACGTAGAGGTTCAATAACATTGATCAAACCTTCCACAGTGCTGGCTGGTTTGCAAAGACGTTCGAATACTCAGGTTTTTAAATTGAGAATTAATAAAAATAGAATCAGATAGCTTTTAGAATTATTAAGTGACATGTGTTGCTAAAATGAAAATCTTAAAAGTTTTTTATGCTTCTTTTTTACGAATATACTCTTCATATTATTGATTTGATTGCATTTATTGCCATATCAGAATATCAGCGCAGTAAAATGACTGCCATGTTGTAGCACATGCTGAGATATTGGCCTTTTGGCCTCGTACGGGACCAATTTAACTGTCTATCTATTTTTAAGTTGTTTTTAATTGTTGTTGGTCTTTTTTTGTTTTTTTTTTTTTATCCGATTTGATGTGATATGAGTCTAATAAACACTTTAGTTTTCTTTCTTTCCATACATGTAATGTGTTGGTTCACTACAGTACACAATACATAATTTTATTATGTTGACCATTAAGAAAATAATTACAGAGCGTCAAAAATTCGTCACAGGAATAGTTCAGCTGGTGGGAGTCCATCCCACGCTTTTCCCGGTACGCCAACGCGTACTCGAGAACATTCGAGAACTCTTGTTTTTCCCCAAGAAATACTTTCATTTTTAACAAATAATTACTTGAAACTACAGGAAAACATTATGTTTTACATGTTTTTGTAACAACTCGGTTTTCTTGGGAATCCCCTAATGATACGATGGATAAAGCCTTGAACTGATTTATATTTTCCTTGTATTTGTTTAACCTACTCATTTTTTTAAATGACTTCATGGCTAATATTTATGTAAAAGTAATAGTAACAGCAGCATAAGTCAGCTTTTAAGGTTAAGCAATACCCGTTGAGGTAGGACCGTGGATGGGCGGTGGGTGACCATCATTACATACTGCATTTCTTCCGTACCTCGGAAAACCACGTTAAGCTGTCCCAGCTGTTATTTTGTAGATCTTTGACAGTTGTTACAGGTAGGTACTCAGTGTCCCAAAAGTCTGACAACCAGTTTTACCAAGAGGTATCGTATTACCCAGTACTAACTGGGTTGTAGAAGTCAGATAGGCAGTCGCTCCATGTAAAGTACTGGTATTCAGCTGTATCGAGTTAGAATAGAAGCCATACTCAACATAATTCAGAAAAACCGGCTAAGTGCGAGTGTAAGTCGCGCAATGAGGGTTTCGTACAGACTTGCGAAATAAAGGCTTATAGGGTTGATTTTTCATAGCTCCAAAAGACTGCAGACTTGAGTACCTTCACGCGTTCCCGGTTTGTTATGTTAAATAGGTTTTTACTTTTTAAGTCCCTGAATTAAATAAATTTTATTATTTTTAAATAGTAATTATCAGAAAACAAGCATTCTTGATTGCCAAATCGATTTTAGTCATTGTTAATACTGCAATTATGTTGTTTGCATTATAAGTAGGTAGTTATAAAATTCTGCATAACGACAACGTCAAACCAGTTTTTAAAGGATTATCCTTTTTAGGGTTCCGTAGTCAACTAGGAACCCTTATAGTTGCGCCATGTCTGTCTGTCCGTCCGTCCGTCCGTCCGTCCTCGCTTAATCTCCGTGACCGTTAGCACTAGAAAGCTGAAATTTGGTACCAATATGTATATCAATCACGCCGACAAAGTGGTAAAATAAAAATTGGAAAAGAATGTTTTATTAGGGTAGCCACCCTATATGTAAAGTGGGAAGTGTTTTTTTTTTTTAATTTCAACCCTAACGTGTGATATATTGTTGGAAAGGTATTTGAAAATGAATAGGGGTTTACTGAAATCATTTTTTGATAATGTCAATAATTTCGGAAATAATCGCTCGAAAATTAAAAAACAATGTCTCCCCCCCCTCTAACTTTTGAACCATAAGTTTAGAAAATATGAAAAAAATCTGAAAAGTAGAACTTTATAAGGACTTTCTATGAAAATTATTTTGAACTTGATTGACACAACAGTTTTTGTACAAAAAAGACAAAAAGTTTTACAAAATAATTTCTGGACTAAGTTTGTAGTATAATCGTATATGCAAGCATTTTTTTTTAACTTCGTTTACATATTTTATTATCCTGAACGTATCTTCTTTCAAACAAAAAAAGAATTATTGAAATCGGTTCTCGCAATCCAAAATTATTAAAAAAGTATTAATTAGTAACCCAATTCCCCGAGAGATGGCGCTGTAGGTACTTATTACATCGGGTATTACCGAATTGTTCGGTTGGTCTCTCCTTGGCATTGGCGGTATCTTATAACTACATAAAACTTCTATTAAGAACATGCTAAGGCAATTTAGAACAAAGCTAAAATTCATTTTTTTAACACCATCATAATGTTAAGGTAAAAGCCAGTTCATAAATGGTTCGATAGATGGCGTTGCGTAATGACGTAATTTTTTTAAAAGTCGATGTTAAGATTTTCCGTGCTTTCATGACCTACCGTGAACTACGGAACCTTACACTGAGCGTGGCCCGACACGCTCTTGGCCGGTTTTTTTTTTAAACTTAATATTGATAACAGTTAACAAACAATTAAGGTACACAAACAATTAAGAAAAATATGTTTTGAGGTTTTTTCGTGTGGGAAAACGTTTATATATATATTTATTAAATTTGATTAAAAGACGTCCTTCATTCGGCACGTTAAAGTTCCACGCGCGCCTCAAAGAGATGTCAGCAAGACAGAGGGGCCACCGTCAGCCGGGGTTGCGGATTGTTCCAAAGAGATACGGCCCCGAAACAAAAAGGGCAATAGAAAGAACATGGGTTGGTTTTCGTCAGTACAAGCCTTTCACTCCCCCCCGGGGAGAAGTTTTTGATGATTTCTCATCAGCATGAAAAGACGTCGTTTAGTTTGTAAGAAAATAACATAACATGACTGACGCGTCTGGTTACTTATCTTTTTTGTTGACCGTACATAAAAATAACAAGGACTTTGTATATACTCTACGGCAAATTAAAGCGCAGCTCATTTAAAAGGCCTAGAATCTTTATCTGTTTTTGTTCATAATTATACACTATAGTAACACGCAAAAATAACTGCTTTTCATTTATTCTGCCAAAATCGTTGAATGGTACAAAAGAAAAAAAAAAAAAAAAGATAAAGGAACCATAAAGTTTAGAGTTGAAAATATGTTTTTAATTTCAACTCGATACCTCCACAGGTTCACGAGATAAAGGGTCTTGACATGCAGACAGATAGACGGTCAACAAAGTGATAGGCGTTCCTTTTTTTCCTTTTTAGGTAGGGAACCCTAAAAAGAAATACACCTCACCTGAATAGATCGTCCAAAGTTAGAAGGTACAGCTGGCATCGAGAAGTACAAGTTCTCTACCCTCTTCCTGAAGACCTTGGAACTGTACTGGACGTCATGATGGTATATCAAGGGCCTCAACACATTGGTCCCCATGAAAGTATGACTACACTCCACAAATACTACCGCTGCTAGCAAAAAGGCTAAGGCACACAGCTTCATTTTTAAAAAAGAAAAATAAATGACACTTTTGAATTTAGAATGAGGCGTCCGCACACTACGTTGCTCAGAACGTGAATGTTTAGTTAAGTAATGTATGTATGTTTTTACCTTTTATCTATGCGTGATAAACTGGGTGTCATAGTGTGTTCACATTAATTCTAATTTCATAAAACACTGTTATCTTTAAGTTTTTGCTTTAGTAATCACGGGCTTGGTCGTGGTCGCGAATTTTTATTATGAGTTCTATTATACAAAACACTTATTTTTTTGATTTATTGTTTTGTGATTAATTATCTGCCTAGTTTTTTTCTTGCCTTGTTGGGGTCGGCTACCAGTCTAACCGAATTCAGCATAATATAGTATTTTATGGATTGTTTAAGGAATTATATGAAGGAGAAACGAGTAAACAATGCCGTGACGTGATAGGGGAGAATGGGACAAGGGTAGAAAAATGATGAATCAGTAGTATTTAATTTATCCCATTTTATTCTGCTAAAGTGGCTTTTTGAGATCCTGTAATTTTCAAAAGTTTAAGAAATAATTGGAAATATAAATGTAAAAAATAATAAGTGAATAAAGGAGATAAAAAAAATAAATATAAAATGGAATCCGAAGTCCCGTCAGTTTATTTAAACCGCGAGGGCTTCGGCTCGGAACCTCTGCGGTTCGGATTGGCTTGGAAATAACAAAATGGTAAAAAAACATTTCTCCTGATAGCGTGTGACAGAGCGACAGACGCGACGGTTGGAGGCTGCGTTTATACCGAAGCGTAGTTTGCCCCAAATTTGTTCGCCTTCAATTGTGTTGACTTTGACATAAAAAATTACCGCCAGGCGGCTGATTTTAAGACTTATCGTTACTACAAATACAGTTTTAAATCAGTCGAGGTTTGGTGGCACAAATTTGTGCCAGAGGGGCTCAATGGTAATACTTGTTTAATGGCACGTTTTTGTGCCGCTGGGCCTCTAGAGGTTACCTTACAGAATAATAACAATCTATACTAATATTACAAAGCTGAAGAGTTTGTTTGTTTGTTTGAACGCGCTAATCTCAGGGACTACTGGTTGTAATTGAAAAATTCTTTTAGTGTTGGATAGTCCATTTCTTGAGGAAGGCTATAGGCTATATAACATCACGCTACGACCAACGGGTGCTGAGCAGCGTGGGTGAAACCGCGTGGAACAGCTAGTCTTTAATATAATGCGTAAATTTAACATTTTACTATTTACATGTAAATAACTAATTAAGCATATGTTCTTTGCACTGGCTAGTTAACACAGCGAATTGAGTAATTGAGTAAACAGATAAATTAGTATGTGAACATAATTAGGTACACATATACAAGTTAAAAGAAATGTCGTACAATATCAAAAACAAAAAAATACCATTCCTGCAAATGACATTGTTACTGTAATTCTGATTTTAGATTTGTACAGCCTTCAGGGTTGTGGGTTGTTCGAAAGAAATACCGCGGCCTCGGAACATATAGGGAAGAACATAAAAGAAGGAGCATAGGTGGGTTTAAGTCAGTACAAGTCTGATACTCCTCCTCGCTCCACCCAGAGCGGGGGAAGTTATTTGACGATTTATCATAAAAAATATGATCACTGAAGAATCTGTCTACCCTCTTTCTTGGACACAAAATCACGGAAAATACACACGTAAGTAATATTCTAATTGGCTTGGAAATGACAAAATGGTATTCTCCCTCATTTATTTGTTCACCTTCTTTCTTCGTCGTTGGGGATTTTTTTGTTAATTGTCATTGTTACACTTTGAGTCACAGATGATTCAACTTTGTTTGTTGGTACTAAAAGTCGTTGTGACGTGTAAGTATGATTTTTTCAACCGACTTCAAAACTTTTTCTTTCGAGCAACCCGCGAACCTGGTAGGCGGTGGCCCTGGCAGGCCTTTGCTGACATCTCTTTGAGGCGTTCGTGGAACACTAACACGCCGTCAATACGGCCTGTCATTACTGGACGGACGGACGGTGCTACGACGGCGCTACCCATTGCTTACCGTAAACAGACCCGCATCTACGGTGGCCGGGAGACGTCTCGTACAGAACACTTCTTACCTATTAAACTCGACCTAACTCATTGTAATTTAAGTTAACAAACAATAACAAATGCATTAGTTTTATCAAGGGCTGTGTTATCAGCAATTCCATGCGGTCCATATTAATAATATGGTTAACTTATCTTATTTTTATTGTTGCACAAATGGTGACTACTAATTACGCTGTACAAAACCAGTTTATGGCAGATGTTTGATGGTATGATAAGTTTAAAGGAAGAGAGGCCATGTTATACTGGAGATTTGTATAGTTTGATGTGTCACCGTGTGTTTCGGTTATTTTTGTGTTCATTCAAGTATGTGTCAATAGTTTTCTGTGCTAGTAGACTTAACGGTGGGAATTTGAGATTCGATAAAAAAAAAATCTGAAATTGCTTGTTTGAACTGAAATAGTACATTTTGATTCAAATGAGGAAACTTGTCATTGCGGCCGAGGCGGATTTAACTCCCGGGCCAACAAGCGAGGGTATTATAGAGTCGAGAACAGCAGTGAGTCAGTTTTCGAGGAAGTGTATATTCAAAAAAAGTTTTTGCGTTGGATAGCCCATTTATCAAAAAAAAAAAAAAAAACTACAAGAGCTGAGCAGCGTGAAACTCTGGGCTGGCAGTTAAATTAAATAAGTACATTATTTATTTGACTTCGCTGCGGTCTACCCTAAAGGTGTATCGGGTCATGCATAATTATTCCATTTTTTATTTTATCTGTACAATTCGGTGTAACAGTCATCCAGTCGTTTTGCAGGACAAGTCTCACAGACTCGTGTGCCGGGAGGTATCAAAACATTTTGCCAAAAATAGATTTGTGGGCTTTGTACAATACACGATCTGACTGCTGACGTTATTTATGAAGATTTTTTGACATACGGATAAACTGTAAACTATGCTTTAGGCACTATTTAGAATTCTGTATTTTTAGTTCTCTCTGACAAAATTATGAATAGTGGATTTATGCATTTTGTTGACCTTTCTGATGAAACTGGGCAGAAGTTACGGCCCTTTTTAATACCATTTCGTAGATACCTTAGCATTCTATGAGGTTGTTAGCTGCTCAACCACGCTATTCATGGGAGCACAGAAACTTAGGCCTCCAGCCAGAGGCACACTTTTATAGGCACTGCACGCTAAGGGCACCCCTTTCTGGTTACAAGACTTGGCTTAGAGCGTTGTTGGGGGAGAACAGCAAAGGGATAACCTGGATATGAAATTCAATATATGGGGATACTGGCGCAAAATGCACATTGAAAGGGAGTCGTTTGTCTTGGTAGGGACATTTAATGAGGAGGGACGGAGCCCATATGACTAAAAGAGTGATGGATTTGAATTTTGATGGACGGATAGCGAGAGGAAGGCCAAAGAAAAGATGGACAGATTATATTGGGAATGATATGAAGGAGAAAGGAGTAAATGATGCCGAGACGTCTGATACCCTTATCAGACGTCTCGTTTTTTTTTTTTTTATTAGTCATAGGTTCGCGTTTGACCACTATCTCACCTGATGGTAAGTGATGATGTGGTCGACGATGAAGCACGCTTACCTAGAAATAACCTATTCACTCTTGACTTGAAGACCCCCAGGTTATAGCTGTCAGGAAATACAGACTCCGGCAGGGAATTCCACTCCTTAGCAGTACGCACAATGAAAGTATTCCCAAACCGTTTAGTGCGTGTGGGTGGGATGTCTACCATGTAACGGTGGCGCATCGCCGTACGTCTTGTAGTCCGATGATGGAACGGGCTTGGCGGAATTAGGCTGTGCAATTCCATCGCACACTCGCCGAAATGCAACCGATAGAAAGCCGAAAGGCTGGCAACGGTCGGCGATGCTCCAGGCTCTGGAGCTTTGCCTCAACCAGCGCGTCGTTGCCGATGAGCCTCTTGGCTCGTTTTTCTATAGACTCCAGCGCTTCAAGCTGGTATTTGGCGGATCCGTCCCAGAGATGAGAACAGTATTCCACACACGATCGAACTTGTACTTGATATAAGTTCAGCAACTGTTCCGGTGTGAAATACTGTCTCACCTTTGCTAGGATACCTAACTTCTTAGCAGCCAGTTTAGCCTTAGCCTCGATGAACGGACCAAAATTGAGGGTAGATGTAAGCGTTACACCAAGAAGCTCAATATGGTCGGTAATTGGCACGGTTACATCACGAAAAGAAGGAGCAGGTTGAAATTCACTCCTCTTTGCGGAGAACAGATACGCCTGGGTCTTAGCAGCATTGAACTTGACCAAGTTGGCATCTCCCCAATCGGAGACAGCCCTCAAAGACAAGTTCAACCATTCAACCATGGCCTCGCGAAGAGACCGGATCTGAGACCCACTAGCCCCTGCGTTGGACGTATATCTCTCAGCAACAGTGCTGTCGTCTGCATACCCAAAGGTGCCGGGCACTAGCAGACTGTTAATGTGCAGCAAAAATAAAGTTGCCGACCCCTGAAGGACCCCAGCATTAATAGCTAATTGGTCAGACGAGCAGCCATCTATGACCACTCGAATGGACCGATCCCTCAGGAAGTCCGCAACCCAAGTACAAAAACCAGCGGGTAGACCGAAAGAAGGAATGAATGGAAAAAAAAAGAATGAATGGAAGAAGAAAACGTGTTGCGTCGACCCCAAAAAGAATGGGACAAGGGCAGGAAAATGATAATGACTAGCTCAGCAACGCAGGCTGGATCAGAAAAAGGGTCGAAGGGCATAATTTTTCCACGTCGTCTCTAGCTAAAAAATCTACCAGCAACCAAATCTTCTCTACTATCAATCATACCAAATCGTGTTCATCAACAATGTATCGCGTTGGATACAGGCAACTAACAATTATTCAAGTCAACTATAGAACAATGTTTGCTCCGTACAATATCGAACTTTGACTAAGGTGGTGTAGGTTGGGTGCACACTGGGCGTGGAAAATGAAAACTGTGTGCGCTGATGTGGTTCATAGGGAATGGTTACTAACTATTTAATTTCATTAATTTAGTTAGATGAATAGATATACTGCCTGATGAGATGACGAGTAATATAATAATATGAAAGAAAAAGATATGCTGTGCTAAATAAATTGGTATAAGAGCAGGAGAATTATATCTACAAGATATTTTTTGGATGGAAAATCATCAAATGACACCTCCCATTATTGGCAGTGTAGGATTAGTGTCAGGCATTTACTAACTAAAACACACGCTCCTTCTTTTCAGCTCCTTCAGTAACGCTAACGAACAATACCGCAGTCTCTACACTCCAATTATAGTTTTAATCCAAGCGATTCTCATATTATAAAAAGTACAAACCAGTATTATAAAGAGGTAAAGGTGTATGTTTGATAAGATTTAAGTCAAAATTCTTTCACCTATAGAAAGCTACGTTATTACTGAGTAAAACAAGTTCAAATCAAATCAAATCAAAATATTTTTATTTCACATAGGCCTACATGGGCACTTATAAAACGTCGAGAAAAGATGCACAGTTATACATATACATACACATTTACATACATTCATACACAGTTATACAACATCTCGCTACTACCCACGGGAGCGGGGCAGTAATCAAAACACGGGTGAAACTGCGCAGAACAGCTAGTTTTAGAATTAAATTCGACTGCTTTGCTAGTCTATGGGTTGCAAAAACGCAAAAAATAGGAGATAGAAGAGCCATTACCACCGGTAACTCGAACGTTTCCGTTGCTGGTGGGCTACTATTTTTAAATGTATTTTTTTTCAAGAAATATCTGAAAAAATAACTGTTAAAATAAATAATTTATAACATACTCCTTCATAATAATAATAATAACAAACTCGTGTAAAGATACCAATAAATTGTTTACATATTCACTAAACTCCACATTCAAACAAAAAAAAACAACTTATCAACACACAAAAATAGCAACAGTCAAAACAAAGAATCTGTTATCTTGTGTGTCACCATCTTTACCCCGGATAGTGATAGCAGAGTCAATTTAAGTTGGCAACTTAATTTATACAACTTTAGCTATACCTGCTCCAGACTTGTGGCCATTGTAGAACATTGCCCGTCTTAGCTTTAAGGGAACAAATTGAGCACCCAAACGCTTCAACAATGTTGTTGGAAGTTTTTATCGCGTATTGTGAAGCTATTTGCATGGAAAGTGGACTGATAACGTTGATAACAATAGGGAGCTTTGATAGGAATGTTCTGGGAAAATCTCTGTATCGTTTTCAGGGGAGGTAATTTGTTTTGTATCGGAAATAGTATCGATTGGTTGACGGCCCTGTTTCATTAGTTATTTCATCAAAGTTTTTGGGGGTAATTTGTGCAAGGTTTTTTTTAAAGTTCCGTGCATCAAAAGGAAAAATCACAACCCTTATGGAACACTTCTTTATCCGCCTGTCTGTATGTCAAGACCCTTTATTTCATGAACGCGTAAAGGTACCTATCGAATTGAAATTCAAAGTACTTAAATAGAAGAAAGAAAGAAAGAAAAAACATTTATTAGTCGCAAATTACGACGAGCAACAAAATAACAAAGAAAAATAAAATAAACATTCAACATGCAAAGTATCACAAACATAAATAAAATATATACATATCATGTAAATCTGTTATTCCTTAGAGCCGTGACAAAATCAACCCTCTAAATCTATGGCCGTTTATGTCGCAATTTTGTACGGGACCCTCGGAGCGCTGGTCAGACTCGCATTTTAAAAAAGTTACCTTACACTAGAAAATTCTCCTGTATCGTGGGTGCGTTTAAAAACATTTAAACTCACATACACAAACAGCCAGACCCGGAACTACTACCTGTAGATCATATAAAGTTTCGTGCGGGGATCGAACCCGCGACACCCAGCAGTGTAGCAGTCGATCGCTCAGCCACTGCGCCAACCGTGTCGTCAACGTTATACTCCAAAATGTTATATTGAGGATAAAGATTAGGTCAATGAAGTCGTCGATGGGAGGAAGTAACCCAAATAAACCTATTCACATGCGCTTCAAAACAAACTTGAACTAGATTTTTTTATTCTATCAAATCTCGAATTCCCACCGTTTAGTCTACTAGCACAGAACTCTATTGACCCATACTTGAATGAACACATATAACCGAAACACACTATAGCACGGCCAACGAGAAGCGATACCAAATGTAAACAAAACCCATGCTAAAACCCCATCTAAAATGGCCGCCCGAATGTTGGCGAACCCGTCTTAACGTTGTCATGCTTTTGCCGGGAGAACGAGACATTACGACAAAGGCACAAGATGGAAAGAGCTAAATATTAGATTGTCAACGCCACAGTTGTTCTTTAGGTTAATGACCTTTCGTATCGCTTGTCGTTGGCCGTACTATACACAACTATATAATACATCTCAACTTTAACATGGCCTCGCTTTGTATGAACTTGCAGTACTATAAAAGATCCGCCAAAAACTGGTTTTGTACACCGTAATTAGTCACTATGTGTACAACAATAAAACCGGCCAAGAGCGAGTCAGACTCGCGCACTGGAGGTTCCGTATAAATTTGCGATATAAACAGCCATATCTGTTGACCGCGTAGACTGAGAAAAGTTTTTTTCACAACATAATGTGACCACAGATTTCAGTATATTGTTTTAATTTCTACTTGATACCTTTACGCGTTTCCGAGATTAAGAGTCCTTGTTTTTTGGGATGGGAATTCATAAAATAACTTCCCCGCTGTGGACGGAGCGGGGGGGAGTGTCAGACTTGTACTGACTAAAATTTACCCATGTTCCTTTCATTGCCCTTTACGTTCCGGGGCCGCGGTATCTCTTTCGAACAACCCGCAACCCTGGCAATCGGAGGCCCTGGCAGGCCCCTCTGCTTTGCTGACATCTCTTTGAGGCGCGCGTGAAACACTAATGCACCGTCGACACGGCCTGTCGTCAATAGAGTCGTCTCGCGGCGGCGCCCGGTGCCCGGGGCGTCTCCCGCGGCGGCTGGATTGGTTTGAGGTTCTTTCCCTCAAACGCACGGCCACCTCCTTCGAGATTAAGGGTCTTGACAGACAGATAGACAACAAAGTGATCCAATAAGGGTTCCGTTTTTTCTTTATGAGTCACAGAACCTTAAAAATAAGATTGGTTAGCCATATTATGAATATGGACCGCATTGCCTGACTGATAACACGGCCATTGATAAAACTAATGCATTTGTTATTGTTTGTAACGTTAACTTAAATTAAAATAAGTTAGGTCGAGTTTAATGGGGCTTTTTCTTGGGTGGGAAATCATCAAATAACTTCCCCCGCTCTGGGCGAAGCGGGGGGGGAGTGTCGACTGGATGGTGTGGACTGGACTGAGCGACTTTTACTGACTAAAACCCACCCATGTTCCTTCCATTGCTCTTTGCGTTCCGGGGCCGCGGTATCTCTTTCGAACAATCCGCAGCCCCGGCAGGCGGAGACCTTGGCAAGCCCCTCTGCTTTGCTGACATCTCTTTGAGGCGCGCGTGAAACAGTTTAATGGGACTTGGGTATCATCCGAAAAAAAAAGAACAAAAGCCACACTTCTACGGAGACCGCAGTTTACTAATTCCTTACACCATTAATAAATAATATTCAATTAATGTAAATGTTATAATAATAAACGATTCCGGAACCTTAATTACATTTCCTAATGATGCAAAAATAGATGATAACAAACAAAAATATAACCGCGCACTTAACTACCATCATTCGTAAAACCAAGCTCAGTGCAACAGTGTCTAGCAAATCTTCAAATCTTTTGACATAATGAAGGCGTACACTGTCGTGTTTTTGCTTGCTGCTGTAGTATTCGTAGAATGTGGTCACACGTTCATGGGGACCAATGTTTTTCGGCCTCTAGTGTACCATAAGGAAGTTCGGTACGGATACAAGATCTTCCAGAAGAGGATTGAATATTTGAACTTTACGCTGCCCGCTGTTGCTGGTTATCCGAGAAGTATTCAGGTTATCAGTTAAAGTTTTTAACCGATTTCAAAAAAAGGGAGAGGTTTTTAATTAGACTGTGTTTTTTTATGTTTGTTACCTTATAACTTTTAACTGGGTGAACAGATTTCGATGTGGCAAAAAGGTTTACGAAACCAACATAAGTCACCGATTTCGAGAAGTTTAGTTATTTTCCACTTTTTGGAAGTCGGTTTTTGTTTTTACAAAAAAAGTTTTTTTATTCTTTTTAAGAATAATTCTGTACTGTGATATAGATTATTGGATTTATTTATTTTTTTGAAGGGTTTCTCAGGGTTTAAACTTTGGCAAGAGAAGATCCAACTGGGTGTTGCATCTGGGGGCCACAGCCCGACAGTTACTGTCAGGTTCACGGATAACATTGTTTGCGCGATGTTGGATTTAGATGTTGGTTCTTTACTTGTATCTTAGATGGCACTTTAGTACTTGTATAGTACCAAATGTAAACAAAACCCATGCTAAAACCCCGTCTAAAATGGCCGCCCGAATGTTTAGCGAACCCGTCTTAACGTTGTCATGTTTTTGAAGGGAGAACGAGACATTACGACAAAGGCACAAGATGGAAAGAGCTAAATATTAGATTGTCAACGCCACAGTTGTTCTTTAGGTTAATGACCTTTCGTATCGCTTCTCGTTGGCCGTACTGTAGTAGTGCCGCTATATACCAATTAAAAAACATGCAGCACTGTATTACACACGACGGCAAATCAACCGACCCAAAACTATTATCCGTAGTAGTGAGATCAGCTACCCTACCATGACGTCTTAAAGCAGAACTTATTCCATTGAGGGAAAGAGACAGAGCTATTAAGGGTGTCTAGCACCATCTCTTTCTCACACAGGAATAAGAACTGTTATAAGATGTCATGGTAACCCTACAGGTTATGATAGTTTAGACTAGGTTGACCTGCCGTCTTGTGTACAGACGCCTGCAGGTCAAGCTACCCGAAACTGACAATTTTTCACAATGAACCTTGAACATAACTCTTTAGAAATAAAGTCGAAAATCTATCAAAGAAATTTGACAGATTGTGGTAGCTTGATGTGCAGGCGTCTGTACATCGCCTAGTTTGCCTGTATTTGTTGTTTAGATATTTGTTGTTTTATTTCAGGGTATCCTCGCTTACGACATGACGCGCTCGGACAGCCCGGCATCAGCTAACGTGACTCGAGGCGGAATCGGCTACAACTTCGTGAATCTTCGGATGAAAAGCGATCGCTCTAAAGAGTTGCACTACGATGTTTATATTTATGCTTGATTGTGTTATTGCAATAAATCCTTACTAATATCATAAAAGCGAAAGTGAGTTTGTTTGTTACGTCTTCACGCCTCAATGGCTAAACCCATTTTGATGAATTTTGGTACAGAGATAGTTGGCACCCTGGAGACGGACGGACCGAAAATAAAAGTTTATTATTTTATTTTAATATTTCTTAAAAAACAAAATCAGTAGGTCTTCGCCGGTATAAGGAGCAGGGTCTAAACTATCGGTGTATAGAGTTTAAGAGACAGGAAGCTCCTCACAATGCGGGCCATATCTAGGATTTATTGTTTGACAACTTAACTATCATTAAAAATCTTAAAAATGAAAATGACCATCACTTACTTCTTTGCTTTCCCTTCACATCTAAACGAGCGCAATAATATTCTATTGGAGCAAGTCACTTGCAAAATGATTGCAGTAAGGAAATTAAGTTTAAAACTGCACGAATTTGGCACATGCAGCAGTTGATAAAATCGGGAGCCATCTTTGGAGACCCATTTCTAGCAGCAACTTACTGTCTTTTGATTGCTTTTAATTGGATATTTCACTAAGAAAATGTTCGTAAATACTTGGTTATTTGGTTTTTATTGGAACTATCACATTGATCCACGGTAGCTAGTGCTCGTTTAAATGTCGAACTTAAAACGTGTGGTGGTGTACGAGAAAATTTGAAATTCGAATACTTCTAATATCTATCAACCAATAGAACGAATAATCTTCTTTAAACAGGGAAACTGTAAAAAAGAATGTAGAAAAAGCCTTAAAAGTATAGCATTGATTTTAAAAATAATAAAATTATGTAGTTAATTTGATGTTAGTGTTGACCATAGAGTTAAGGGCTTTTATGATGGTACAGCCAGCATGGAAAATTATTATTCGATTTGGCAACCCGGTCTGCGCTGAATTCGGCTGACACAGTGTGTTACGTTCATATAACCACAGATAATATAATACTAACGTACAGATACTCCATCTCATACAAAGAAACGCGACCGCCATAACTTGCTCATTTCGCCGGGCTATCCGGGCTATTTTTTTTTACTCACAACGGCGCTAGATGGTGCTTGCAGCGATAGCTCAAGTTCAGTTTATTTTACAGAGAACCAATAGATGGCGATAAAACCAAACTATACTTTTGTACTGTAAACTAAGGTAGGTATATAGCCCTTTGACCTTGAAGCTTACGTCGTCAGTCACTCGGCAATCGCCATTAATAAATTCACGTTCTTTCATGCCTAGTATTATATTATCTGAGGCGAGGTGTATAGCTACATGTTTTTCGGTAGACTGAGGTATTTGTTAGGTTCAGCGTAAAAGTCAACGCAAATTTTGATAATTAGGTATCAAGTATCTAAGTCAATCAAAGTTATTTATAATATCGAAATAGCGAATAGAGGAGCTCGTGGCTAAAAAATAGCAACCGCTCGGGTTGTTCTTTAGGTTAAGCTGCGCTTGCCTAGGTTGGTCTGTGGATGGGTGACCACCCGTTACATACCGAGTTTTCTCCGTGCCTCGGAAAGCACGTTAAGCCGTTGGTTCCGGCTGTCATTTGTAGATCTTTGACAGTCGTTACAGGTAGTCAGTGTCCCAAAAGTCTGACAACCAGTCTTACCAAGGGGTATGATATTAGGTACCCAGTAGGTAGGTACTAACTGGGTTGTGCTCCTCCTCAAATTGTGGAGGTTAGATAGGCAGTCGCACGGCGCTCCATATAAAATAGGTACCTACTGATATTCAGCTGCATCCGGTTAGACTGGAAGCTGACCCCAACATAGTTGGGAAAAGGCTAGGCTGATGATTATAATATCGAAATAGGTAGGTAGCTCTTGAAATGATATTTGCTGCAAATTAGGTGATTTTAAGCAGGGAGTTATTTTTTAACAGACTCAGGAGTGTGTAGAATATTTTTATTTTATTTTAAATA
The DNA here is from genome assembly GCA_958449745.1 of Ochropleura leucogaster. Taxonomy (NCBI): domain Eukaryota; kingdom Metazoa; phylum Arthropoda; class Insecta; order Lepidoptera; family Noctuidae; genus Ochropleura; species Ochropleura leucogaster. The sequence goes on along the minus strand of OY288213.1, from coordinate 4,795,221 downwards.
CAAGTTGTTACTTAACTAAGTGGGTAGTAATATTTGTATGTTGTGTTGGTACCTACAAAAGTAGGTAAGTATACTTACCGGCTCGAATCTTGGGCGCTAGACGATAGAGTGCGGATGACCTTGCGTGTTGTACAAAAAAAGAAATGAAAATAAAGCTAAAACGCCTCTCCAATACTATCTACCTATACCTACATCACTTAAAAATTAAAACTGTGATAAAAACCTATCACTACTATGCTTAATTAATAATACCTTTAATATAATTAATAAAAGTACCTACCTACGCTTTTACCTACTTGATATAAAAAAAACTTAACTTAAATTAACCAAAACTCGGTACCTACCTATCTAAAAATCTATGCGTACCGACCTACTTTACCTAAAAAGATATTAAATGTAAACTATTAATAATTCGTAATTTTAACGATTACCTATTTAAACACTACCAAAATAACTAATAAGTACCTATTTTATTAAATAACAACAAAAGAAATATAAAAATAAATTATTTAAAGACTAAAAGTCGCGGTAATAAGCATTGTCTGTCAATAAGGCCGAACACTCTGAACGTCTATTCGCATCAACAGCCAAATATTACGGTAGCCGCATCGAGCGCACACAAAAATAATCCTTATGGCATGATCCAGTATTCATGCGCGATGGCTTATTAGCGTATTTCATGTATAACTTTGGTGTTTCTTTACCGATATATATGACTAGCTGTTCCCCACGGTTTCACCCGCGCTGCTCAGCACCTGTTGGTCATAGCGTGATGTTATATAGCCTTCCTCAAGAAATGAACTATCCAACACTAAAAGAATTTTCCAATTCCAACCAGTAGTTCCTGAGATTAGCGCGTTCAAACAAACAAACAAACAAACTCTTCAGCTTTATAATTACCGATATATATGATTATTTTTTTATTGTATAGGTAATAATGTTAACTATTTTTAATAAGAGATGAGTGAGAGTGTTATTAAACGTAAGAGTAGACAAATATAATCAGAAAGCTCCGAACTGCTTAGCTATCGGGAGTTACACGTGTTATTGTGAGTTAACCATTAAAGATAGACATATGTTGTAGTAGGATATTTTTTATATAATTTTAAGGAGAATATTTCCGTCATACATGATTTCTGTGTAGCTTTAACCATTAAGGCTACACACGCGACAGAAGCTTAAAAAATGGAGTAACTTCTCCCGTTTTCCCAACATTTCCCTTCACTGCTCTGCTCCTATTGATCGTAGCGTGATGAAAAGTATATAATAACCTGCCCAGGAGTATAAAGAATAATTTGACCAAGTTTCGTTAAAATCCGTTTTTGTTTCTATAACGATCATACAGACAAACAGACAAAAATATTACTGATTGCATTTTTGGCATCAGTATCGATCACTAATCACCCTCTGATAGTTATTTTGGAAATATATTTCATGTACAAAATTGACCTCTCTACAGATTTATTATAAGTAGGTATAGATAGTTTGTATTTCATAATATTTCATTCTATCAAAATAGGTAAGGTAAATGGTAATATTGAGCTGTGTAGTAAAACTCAGAAAATGAAAACAACGCCATCTATTCATAGAAATAACAGTAAATGAGTTACCTAACCACAACGTAGTACAAATTGTTCTCACCAGAGCCAACACCATAATATTATTTAGAAAAATCATGGAATTTGGAACTAGGAGCCCATTATTCCTGATTTTTGTGTTATGGGGATTTTTAAAAACAAGAACATACTTCTTCCATGGTCAAATTTAAACAGTTACACAAACTTCAAAAACAAATCGATACACATAACGCCATCTATTGATGTTTTTTTGAACTACTTTTTCTTTCTTCGCAATGAGACACCATGATATAACATACCAAAAAGTATCATCGCGACTGTAATCCTCGATGGGTTAGGCAGAGGTGTACCTACTCGTAAAAGTACATCCAAAGTTCACAGCTATGTTAAGTCCTATGGTAAAGTAAGTGAGCCTATTACCATCAACTTCATGGCTGTTTCTGAGCAATTTCTGATGGAAAACCGAATAACAATTTGCCCGACCCGGAAATCGAATCTAGTACTTCATTGCTCAGGCTCAGCAGGCGCAGTTATGGCCAACGAAGCAGTCTTCAACGTACAGAGAAATGCCATTGCAATACATCTTAATAATCCGTAACACACCTATTTCACAAGATAGATAGCCGTGATAATACTCTATGACCAACTTCTAAACTGAAAACTTGAAGTAAGAAAATTTCGCCAACTTCTTAAGAAAGTAGATTCGAGCTGTTAATATTAAAATCGATAAGACGGGACGCCCAAGTCGTGAGACGCGAAGAGAGAACTGATTTTGAAGTTGTGTTAATTTTGTTTCAGCCGATTATCGAGTCTCTAACTTCTGTGAGGTCTGTTAATTGCTGATAACTGCTGAAGAGTTTGCAATGTTGATTGTTTCAGGCTACATTGCCCATTCGCAACTCGTTTTGAATCTTGGAAGAATTTCGAAGTATTATTGTCTATGATTCGAGCAATAAAATGTATTGAGTTTTAGACTTTGATGGTGGTTATGGTCGTAAACGTTTTGGTTTATGGTTCTTGACAGTTGAAATTGAATATTTTGTTCTATTGAAAGTTTGAATTAATTAGAATGAGCGTAAGGACTGATAAAAATAATGATTTTTGAGAGAATTACTGGTCTTTCGAATCCAATATAAACTATCTTTAAACAGTATAAAATAATGGCGCTTTCGCTGCCTGTTCGCTAAATGTCATTGTAACTTCTCTACAGATTTTAGGTATAGAGATTTATATGTATAATATCCTATTTTACATGGGTAGAACAGCACGTTGCAACTAGTTTAATTAAAAATATATAAACTGTAACAAGTTTATTTTTATTATTACACATACATATGTAAAAAAAAGATAAAATAGTTATTTGACTCGCATATGATACCAAAGTAAAAGAAAATAACCAAAAACATGACGCTGGAGGTGGGTAATCATAATTTTCAAGTTCATTAAACATGCTGGTAATTTGAATAATAATATAACACTTGGATGTTAATGATTAATGTTAATAATTTGAACGCCTTTGTGGTAATTCAGTTTTAGCTACAAAATAATAAGGGGAACTTGCGATGCACTTTGCGTTTATTTGCAACGCGATCACAACCGTACTAGCTCCATTCGCCACAAAATCCGTCGTAGTCACGTCTGGCCCTTTCAAATCGAAAACTGTCATCTGATCTGTCATACACCATCTATCAGCTGTCATTTCTCAGACGTCATCTGTCATTTGCCAGCTGTCAACTTTCAGCCGTTAGACGTCATTGGTAGTCGCGTCACAACCACACTCATGCAAAAATAATAATAAAACAGCTAAACGACCATAATTGCTTGTATATTTTAATAGCGTTATCTACGTTCAGATACTGCACATGCACTCTGCGTGAAAAATATTTTATTAAGATATTTATTATTTATACCTATTTTTTTAAGATACTTTATACTAAAATGTTCCTGTGCGAGGACAAAAAGTCTGTTGTGCTATTTCTGCTCTATTTTCAAATCAAATCACCAATTTAAATATTCAGCTCATTCTAGTTTGATACGACAAAAAAGCCAAACAGTTTGCATTGAACTAACAAAATCAGAACAACTTATGAATAAACCGATTCTATTCAACCATTTTCTAAATAAAAGATCTTATCAAGACACTCGGGAGGAAGCGAATCTTCAAAACTAATCTACCAAATAGAGAACGCGGGAAAAAGTAAAAATTAAAATTTTGTTTAAAACTCCATTTCCAATTTTAAAGTGAAAAAAAAAATTGCGGGCGTCATTACGTTCAGAAATAAACATTACCGTAAAACGAAACGGACTCGCGAAGATACCAACCGGAAAAGTTTGTCCCAACATAATTTTTAACGTAATTAAAATTGTTATTGCTTTGGGGACCTTTCTCTTTCTATTACAGCTAACTCTGTTTTTCGCTTTTAGATTTTTAGCACTAAATGTGACCTAATTAGTCCTCGGAGACAGGTAAATAGTTACCTACCGGTATTGTGTTTTTTTTCCATTTTTCTCGGAATCACCCTTTTGTTTTCACATGATTTAAGTTTAATGGTTTATTCTTCAGTTTTTCAGGTAACGGGGTTTTTGTGTTTTGATTGCGTCTAACGGACTGAGAATTTGTATAATTGTTTTGTTTGGCGTTTAATAAATAATAATTATTTATATTAAGCTGTATTTTATGCCGTTTGTTGGGTATACTGGAAGAGCTCGTGGCTATATGATGACAACCGCTCGGGTCGATCTTAAGGTTAAGCCGCGCTTGCCTAGGTTGGTCTGTGGATGGGTGACCACCCGTTACATACCGAGTTTCCTCCGTGCCTCGGAAAGCACGTTAAGCCGTTGGTCCCGGCTATCATTTGTAGATCTTTGACAGTCGTTACAGGTAGTCATTGTTCCGAAAGTCTGACAACCAGTCTTACCAAGGGGTATCGTATTACCCAGTATTAACTGGGTTGTGGAGGTCAGATAGGCAGTCGCTCCATGTAAAATACTGATATTCAGCTGCATCCGGTTAGACTGGAAGCCGACCCTAACATAGTTGGGAAAAGGCTAGGCAGATGATGATATTTATTGCCCTCGAAAACCGGCAGCAAATTCGTCATTCTCCCTCAGATGTCATTGCTTGCGGTAGCGTCGTGGGTCGGGTTACCTCCTTTCCTCAAATATGTCGAGGGAGGTAATGGCTGATCTTCGCGTTATGCTCGTGAACGGGTGCTGCTTGTGGTGACTGGTCGTCTTGTTAACCAGGTATTTTTTGTTTTGTTATTAGTAAATCTCTTTTATGCTTAGCTTATTTTTTTTTGCGCTATGGTCCTTGTTTATCACCTGTGTCTTCTTCACTGCACATGTAAGCGGGCACACCCGTTAGACTGGAGAATTTATTATTTAGGCTTGGGTAAATTTTTATTTTTATATACATAATTGGTGTTTGCTAGCACGTGACTATGAATGAATAATTTCTTAATTTCTTGAGATAAACTAAATTGTATTAAATCTGGCTCTTCTAACCTGACAGACAGATGTGTTGCTGGGAAGTTTGTTCCGCCACTTCTTCTTCCCGGCTAAAACACTAGGAAGTGGCGAAGGGCAAGGGCGTTTTTGTGGGACTGTCTCTTGTGATGTGACGTTCAAAAAGTGCTGGTTATTAACCTGATTGGAATAAATAAGTTTTGATTTTGATTTTGAATTGTCTTGACAGACAGACAGACAGAAAGACCATAAAGTGAGCCAATAAGGCTTCCGTCGTTAACGTCATCAATGAGAAGCACTTTTTAAATCAAAACCATATTTCTAAAAACGTCTCACAGCCTTAGAAAATGTTACAACCCTGAAAACAAATAAGACATTATTCATTTAAATGTACGTCCGTCAGCCGCACATCCACACGTCAACAAAATGGGTATTATGTATCTAAAATAACTTTAAGCGAAAACTCGACTTTTTCAACTTGTGTGGGAATTGTGGAGAAAATTACTTTCAGTACGACATCCTATAATGTTATTAGAGATCCCTTTTAGAGATTTATTTACTATAAAACCTATTTATGTGATTGTTTGTGTATTTTTGCGAAGAAAACGGCGGATAAAGATTTTCATAATAGGGTTTTTATTTCGTAAATGGGTTGTTTACAACACCTAAATAAATAATATTACTACGGGCATTTCTTATGTTATAAATAAATGCAAAATATTTATTTTACTTATTTATTTATTTGCCACAACATCCATCCATCCTCACAAACATTCGCACTAATAATATTAAGTACACCGATAAGGATAGAGCGAGGTATATTCCAGGGCGATAGTTTGAGTCCACTTTGGTTCTGCTTAGCCTTGAATCCTCTAAGCAAGCTGCTGGAGAATTCAGGTCTGGGCTATCGATTGAGGAGAGGTGGTCAGGTTATATCTCACCTTCTTTACATGGATGACCTGAAACTTTTTGCCCCCAACGATTTGCAGCTGATGGAGCTACTGAAGGTAACTGAAACTTTCAGTAGCGCTATCAGGATGGAATTTGGTGTGGACAAATGTGCGGTCATGCATGTAAAGCGAGGGGAAATTGTGGAGTCTGTGGGAACCCAGCTCTCAGATTCCATAAACCTTAGATCCCTCTCAGCAACCGAAACCTACAAGTATTTGGGGATGTCGGAAGCGCTGGGCATCAATGTTGCTGACATGAAGCAATCGTTGAAGGAGCGCTTCTTTGGCCGCCTGAGAAAAGTATTTAATAGTCTTTTATCAGGCGGAAACAAGGTGCGTGCTTTCAACGGTTGGGTCATGCCGGTTTTGATGTACTCTTTCGGCATACTCAAATGGACTCAAACAGAACTGGACGCCCTGGATAGGAAGGTCCGTACATTGTTAACAGCATTTCGTATGCATCACCCACGTTCCTCGGTTATGAGACTGTATATCCCGCGGAGTTGTGGAGGTCGAGGCTTTTTAAACGCCAAGACTCTCCACAATCGCGAGATATGCAGTCTCAGGGAATATTTCCTAGAAAAAGACGTGGGAATGCATCGGGATGTGGTTGCAGTGGACAAAGGCCTCACCCCGCTCTCCTTGGCTAAAGAGAACTGGCGCAAACCTGTAGTGCTTGACACTAACGACCGCAAGGAGGTATGGCAGAGTAAGGAGCTTCACGGACGCTTTTTCCGGGTCCTACATGGACCCGATGTAGATCAATCAGCGTCCGTAGCCTGGTTACGTTCCGGGGACCTCTTTGGAGAAACCGAAGGTTTTGTCTGTGCAATCATGGATGAAGTTATGATGACGAATAACTACCGGAGATTTATTGTGAAGGACGGCACGGTTGACATATGTCGGGCATGCCACCGTCCGGGTGAATCAATTCGTCACATTATCTCTGGTTGTTCTCGCCTTGCTAACGGAGAGTACTTGCACAGACACAACCTTGTAGCCAGGATTATCCATCAGCAACTTGCTCTTAAATACAACCTTGTGGAATCGGAAGTGCCGTACTATAGGTATGTGCCCGACCCAGTTCTCGAACATGGCAATATCACATTGTACTGGGATCGATCGATCATCACTGACAGGAGTATTGTTGCAAATAAACCTGATATAGTGGTGGTGGATCGATCAGAGCGGCGCGCAATGATTGTTGACATAACGGTCCCACATGACGAGAACCTTGTGAAAGCCGAAAAAGATAAACAAATCAAGTATATTGACTTGGCTCGCGAGGTTGTCGATATGTGGGACGTGGACTCAGCGATCATTGTGCCGATAGTCGTTACAGCCAATGGCTTAATTGCCAAGAGCCTCGACCAACACCTGAGAAGGCTCTCGTTAGACGGCTGGATCAAGGGCTTGATACAGAAAGCGGTACTCCTGGACACGGCTCGTATTGTTAGGAGGTTCCTTTCTCTGGAGCCCTGACTGCCGGTAGCTTGGACCCTGTTCCCGATACCGGTGGGCTACTATTTTTATATTTTTAAATGTTTTTTTTTTGTTTTGCTAAGAAATATGTAAAAATATAAAAATATGTAAACAAATAAATAAATGTCTGTATTAAGTACAGTACGGCCAACGAGAAGCGATACGAAAGGTCATTAACCTAAAGAACAACTGTGGCGTTGAAAATCTAATATTTAGCTCTTTCCATCTTGTGCCTTTGTCGTAATGTCTCGTTCTCCCGGCAAAAACATGACAACGTTAAGACGGGTTCGCCAACATTCGGGCGGTCATTTTAGATGGGGTTTTAGCATGGGTTTTGTTTACATTTGGTATCGCTTCTCGTTGGCCGTACTGTAGTATGATACTTTTTGGTTGTAGAATCCCGTAGGACAGTTAACGCTTTGCATAAACTAATTAAATATAAAGTCCTTATCAAACTACTCACATCGCTGAACAAACTAATCAATCACCAATCACAACCAAAATTGCACACAAATATGTTCAAAGGTATTCGTTAAACCTATTTAAATAGTTAAACGCTAATGTTATACCTGCGAAAGTTAATTTGTTTGAGTGTTTGTGAATTTTTCACGCTTTTAAGAAAAATCGTTATGTATGAGATTAATAAGGCGACAGATAGAACATGGTGTATGGTAGGACAAAGGACATTTTGCTCGGGTGAGCTCGTGGGCAAAAATAAACTAGTATTGTAAATTCGAAAATAAGTCTGTCTACACACTTTTCATGGGCCACTTAATGGAATCTGTCGTTGTTTAAATGAAAATACAATAATCCTGTAACATTTTCAAGCACACTCAGTACCATCTATAAACATGAACACATTACATAAACATGTGGTTTTTTTTAAAAAAAAAACGTTGCTCCGCACTAGGAATTCCTCCTGTATCGTTGGTGCGTTTACAAACAAACTCACATGCACAAACAGCCAGACACGGAACAACTATCTGTAGGCCATACAAATACTTGTCCCGTGCGGTGATCGAACTGGTGACACACAGCGCAGCAGACGATCCCTCGGCCACTGCGCCAACCATGTTAATTTTAAAATTGACGTATTTTATTAACGCTGCGAACTCATGCTAGGGCGTCTTAACAGTTCAAAAGATCTCGATAGGCACACAAGCAATCTTTGACCCAGGATAACTTTCAACCTAGTTCACGTATACACGTATCCCCGTGGGATATTATCCGACTTTCGCACGGGCGAAGCCGTGGGCAGAAGTTGGTTTAATAAACAAATCCCCCGGGATGGCCTATTGGCACATTAAGCACATTATCAAGTATTCTACTTCGAAACAGTCATATTGACGGTAGCATGCCACGGTTATTGTGGGAATTATTATGCTATATTAGCTAGCGCCCGCGGCTTCGCCGGCGTGTTATTGAAAAAAAGTTTTGTGTGTGTTATTCCAGACTATAATCTACCTCTGTGCCAATTTCATTAAGATCCGTTCAGCCGTTTCGATGTGAAATTGTAACAAACATCTATCCTCACAAACATTTGCATTTTTATTATGTTTTATATTTATTACTAGCTTTTGCCCGCGGCTTCGCTCGCGTTAAATTCGGGGTAACAGTTGCTCTTTCCTGATTTGTAGGTACCTACTACCTGCAGTTTTTGCCCTTGCGCCTTATTGATTTGTAATAGCAAAGCTAAGTTTAGCCTCTTCCTGCCACTTTCTCCCTCATATCCCACTTCTTTTAAAAAAATATAGCCTTTGTCCGTCTTCTGGGTCCCAACTATCTCTGTACCAAAATTCATCGAAATCGGTTAAGCCATTAAGGCGTAAAGAGGTAACAAACAAACTCACTTTCGCTTTTATTATTAGTAAGGAAGTAAAGATGGTACGATTTTACCAACACACGTCACATACTTCCTACGCTATTCTCTTCTTTTCTTTATTCAAAAAACCTGAGTGTTCGCTCGTCATACCAAACTAGCCTGCACTCGGGTTTGGTTAAGGTAAAAAACCTCTGCAGTACCAACTTAAAATTAGATATTCAAGTCTACGGTCCCTTAAAGTTGTGAAAAAATCAATCCTCTAAGTCTACGCAATCAAAAGATGTTGCCTTTGATGTTCTAAGTTTTTTAAACTTGGCCCTTGCACTATCATCAAAATGCGACAAATATCTTCTCGTATTGTAGTCCTCAAAGAAACCCGGGATACTAATATTTGTAAAGATTGAAATGCAAGATTGTGTCTCAAACGCCTTTGACGATACGTATAGAAGGACAGAGGTCACAATTATGACCTTACCGACCTTCTAAAGGTCAACAATGATACGCACCAAAAAAACCCTTAATACCAAACACCGATACAGTATTATTGCTTACAACAACAATAAAATTTGTTTTATCGTACCAATATCGTGCGTTTTATTTGTCGCTGATATTCGCTGGGTTAGTGTTGGGTTGCCAGCGTTAGATGTTTGGTTTTGAAAATATTTAGGGGTAATTTGTGATTTTTGAGAACGTCAGCAACCTTTAAATGTAAGATAGGACATTCGTATACCAGTGCAGGACTAACAGTGATCGGAATTTAAATCAGAAAGCTATTTTAAAATGAATCTTCTGTAAAACCACAAGAATATGTGAGGCGTCTTTTTTAAACCATATGTGACTTGTAAGCAGTCTTAGGAATGTAATTTCAAAACGTTGATTCGTGCCGAGTTTGCCGACTAACAAAATATAGACGACGAATCGGTAGGAATCACTAGTGCTTCTGAGCTGTTCCACTTTGCGAAAAAAGTGAAACTGCAGTAATTAGAGAGAAACCAAGGAAATTAAACAATAAATCGTTTTGCAAGTAGATTATTAAATCTACTTTAACACGTGAGCATTTTAAAACGTGTACTAACCTATTTTCTCGAAGACTTGAAATTTTATCTGGCAACACAAGTTTAGCCATACAAAACGCTCGCGCTTTCGACATTTATAGCGGTAATTATGACTGATTTAGTGACTGACCAGCCTGCCTCAGTGTTGCCCATTTATCGGAAATGAGCGAAAGCGATATTTATTACAGTCCTGTGTGTTATTGTCTTTTAGAATGTGTTCCTACCGATATTACGCCACATAATTCTGAATTGTTGACATGCCGTTAAAAGTTATGCTTCAAATGAAAGTAAAAGTATGTTTGAATATGGAACAAATACTTTCCAGCCATTGTTATTTTCGATTATTCATTTGTGCGTAACATTTTTTTTGTTATGTATTTTTGTTAAATCATCACGCATGGTTGGTCTGTTTTAGGGTCGTAAAATAAAATAATTACTATTAATAGCTTAGTGACTATTAAAACGCGCTAAGGGCAGTTTTATCACAAATCATAAAATTACAATTCGCGAACCAAAAATTAAAGACAGGACCATGATGAAAAAAAAACAAATATTCAATTCACGTAATTTAAATGACACTTGAGCCTACTTATCTATGCAAGCGTTAAGAACTATAATAAACTAGCGGCCCGGTACGTGCTGCGCTACGTATTTACAAAAAATGTGATGCAGCGCCATCTGCCAGACAAAATTGTGAATCTAAACCATTCCCAGATGCCCTTGAACACACACAAAAAATTTCATCAAAATCGGTCCAGTCGTTTGAGAGAAGTTCAGTGACATACACACTCACAGAAGAATTATATATATAAAGAAGATGTACCAAGTTTGACGTGACAATCCATTTTTTCTCGACAAGCAGCGCCACCTAGAACTGCACACTTAATGGGAAAACTACGAACTGACATGGTCCCTGAAGTTATAAATGATGTTTATTTTGTAAGTAAGTTTTTACAAACACTTTAACACGTGTTTTTTTTTAAACTTGTTGAGGCCGGTACTCTGAGAAGAAACAGCTGAAACAAACTAAGAGCTACAGTCTCTTTTATGGTTCAGACAAAAATCTTGGTCTACTTCCATGAGGGCTATGCAGATTACTGTCTGAAATGCTCTTTTTAAGAAAGATTAAGTAGACCTTTCTAGTCAGCTCATGCATTTGTAGTTCGACTCATAACTCAAGGAGCTCAACTACACGGCGAAATATATCCCAAAAAGGACATTTCATTACGTTTGTAACTGTGAACACAGATAAGTTTGTTGAAGTGTACCTCTAAATCTGAAATCGTCCGCTGTCAGATAAGATCATTACTCTTTAAAAGAGGCGAAAAACAAAGGCTGTTAATATTACAAGAGAAAATTCGTCTAAACTTTATAATTATTTAGATGGATAGGCAGTCCCTGAAGAGGTGATTACACTGTAATTACTGCCTAAGCAACATTAGAAGTAAAGTCACAATACAAATATATTTAGAAGGATCAAATATTCTAAATTCACGCCTGTATTCCTAGAAAAGGATAAACAAATATGTAGGTACCTTAATTTACACCTACTTTTCGCTATGGTTAAGTCCCATTTAAAAGATCCCCTTTTAAATTAGACTTCACCATATCTCTATCTATTGCCGCACCTATCGCCATGACAAACTTTTTAAATGTTGACATTTTATTGATTTATTATTGCTTTTAATTACTTACTTGTTTTAAGATGACCAACATTTTGTGCATGTATTTTTAATATTGACATTTAGCTGATATTTTGTATAATCTAATGTAATCATTGTTATTGTGTTTATTACTTTGATTAAGAAAAAAAAAATGTATGTCTAACGGCGGAACATAGATAGTTTCTGACTTTCTTATTTTTCCATCTATTTTTGTTTATTTTCACAAAATAAATGAATTTGAATTTGACATTAACCTGTCAGAAATCTAGACCCTGTGGTTATAGAAAACACTTGTGTAACAAAAAAAACAATTTTTTTATTCTAAAAAGTGGCCCTCCCTGAGATACCGCTTTGGTTTTTTTTTGTAATGGCATCTCGCTTTTCAAATTAGGAGGTTGTCGTCAGCTTAACCAGACAATTCCTGTGGATGCCTTAAATTTAAGGCTCCAGCCCGAGCAACCCGCTTTTGTTATTGTATTTTAATACTCATGCTATCTCTTATTCTTAGAGCCGTCACATAAAGAGTTTTTAGAACGTTTTAAAGTTAAGTCATCATCTATTTCCTGCCCTTGTCCCATTCCATTTGGGGTCGGCACAACACGTTTTCTTCTTCCATTCTCCCCTATTAGACGTCACGGCATCATTTACTCGTTTCTCCTTCATATCATTCTTGACACAATCCATCTATCTTTTCTTTGGCCTTCCTCTCGCTCCAGATCCATCACTCTTTTAGTCAAATGTCCTTCATCCCTCCTCATTACTTGTCCATACCAAGACAAACGACTCCCTTTCATTTCGCTGTAATAGGCGCAACTTTCAAACTTCCTCGAATATATTCATTCCTTACTTTTTCCATTCTTGTCACTCCACACAAACGTTTTAAAGTTAAGTGTTGTCTGAATATTCAAGTATGGATCAACGAGTAAGCTGTTCCAATGATCTTTCCTTTCAGAAGAAAGGCCTTTGATTTATGTTGGGACTGATATTTATATATCAATACCAGTATTAACAATGGATGTCGTGTTATGTCGATACTGGATTATGAGAGTCAGATAGCCAAGCCAGCCAAGCCAAGCCGGTTCATGTAATAATTGTAACTGGAAGCTTTAATATACTTGTTTTTTTTTGGAGTTTACTCCTTAAGAATCGATTTTCATATATAAGGCGCCCGGTATGAGAAAAATCCGAGGGGTAAAACCTACTAAAGTAACGAAAATGTGTCACGTTTTTGGTGCGCAACTTTCTAATTTGGCTATGAGTGTATTAAGACGTACATATGGTATGCTGTATAGGTGACTATACCTATATACTATAATATGTTATTGGGCTTGTTTGTTTCTATCAGTGCCGATGTATTTATATTGCTATTTTTTTTCATTCATTTGTGAATTTACCCTTTCATATGATATTAATCTTTTTTCAGTTGAATAAACTCTTTTTGCGTATGGTTAGATACTCTTACTTAAGGAGTAAACTTCAGTCGTGCGTCGGAGCTGACACACACACTTTTTTTTTTTTTAATGTAAGTTTTAGTGCAACACTAACTGCCAGTGACTTTAAGGTGCTCTCTACAAAAAATATTTGAAAGTATATATTTTTAAATTGCACGTTATACCTTTAAAAGCTTAAAAAAAACCCAAAATATATGCAATGCTTTTAATATAACACACACACATTAAAAGTATTGCATATTTATAGTATATTTTTTTGCATTTTTTGCAGAAACATTGTTTATACAAATATTGCTTATTAAAATAAATGTGGGCAATTTTACAAATGTATTGTTTTGAGCATATTGTGATTCAACTTCATAACTTGTGCGTTAATAATCATGAAATTTATACTTACGGCTAAAGCAGTATATATGTATAAGCTCAACATGAACGAAGTAACTAAGGTATTGTAACAATATTCGGATTTAAAAGAGTGTCCATGGAGTTTCTCACCCATTGTTCTTCATAGAAATTTACGCTTTGCAATAGGCAACTAACTGTAGTAAATAGTTATTATAGGTATCTTGTAATGAGGACTGTTATTTCTATTTATATATTATTTATTATCATTGTTTCGACAGTTCAATAGTGCCTGTTACTGGCCTACTTGAAATAAATGATTTTTATTGATAGAAAGATTAGGCCGTTCTATTGATGGCAGTGCGAGGAGCTTTGAAGGTGTAGACTGCACGTTAGTGTTCCACGCGCGCCTCAAAGAGATGTCAGCAAAGCAGGCCTGCCAGGGCCACCGCCTGCCAGGGTTGCGGGTTGTTCGAAACAGATACCGCGGCCCCAGAACATAAAAGGCAATAGAAGGAACATGGGTGGGTTTTAGTCAGTACACGTCTGACACTCCCCTCCCCCACAGCAACCCGCAACCGCGGCAGACGATGGCCCTGGCAGGCCCTTCTGCCTGCTAAGATCCTTGCACACTTATTTTGCTTCATCCACGTCCATATCTCTGATCATACACGCTAGGCTGAACAAATAGCGATGGACTGCTCGCAGTGAACATTCTCAAATACTTGTTGGACGACTTCAAGCTAAATTTAACTTAGTACCTAGTAAGCACTAGAAAGTTGTACCCTAGGGTTGCGTAACAGTTTGGAATGTTGCAACTTGGAAACTTTAAGTACTAGCTATGTTGCCAGCATAAATATTAATAACAATAAGGTGAACTGTGTGTCTAATCGATATAGATAAAGTACGGCCAACGAGAAGCGATACGAAAAGTCGTTAACCTAAAGAACAACTGTGGCGTTGACAATCTTATATTTAGCTCTTTCCATCTTGTGCCTTTGTCGTAATGTCTCGTTCTCCCGGCAAAAACATGACAACGTTAAGACGGGTTCGCCAACATTCGGGCGGCCATTTTAGATGGGGTTTTAGCATGGGTTTTGTTTACATTGTATCGCTTCTCGTTGGCCGTACTGTATGTAGAACTGATGTTGGGATCATCCTGGAATTAAAAGTAATTGATTTTGACCGCACGGTTGGTGCAGTTGCTTAGTGAACGGCTGTTGCGCTACGTATCGTGGGTTCGATTCCCGTACGGAACAAACATTGTTATGGCCTACAAAAAGATTTTTCGGGTCTGGCTGATTGTGTGTGTGAGTTTAAATGTTTGTAAATGCACCAACGATACAGGAGAAATTCCTAGTGATGGGCAATGTTTAAGAAAAGCAGTTCAGAAGTTCTTTGCAATAGATGGTGCCTGATGAGCTTATAATATACCCCTTTTTAACGGAAAGGATATCATCAAAGAACTTCTCCCGCTCTGCGTGGAGCGGGAGGAGAGTCAGACTTTTAGTGACGAAAACTCTCCCATGTTCCTTTTTTAAGCCTTTTGTTTCCGGGGCCGCGGCATCTCTTTCGAACAACCTGCAACCCCGGCAGGTATTATATACCCCTGAGGTTCAGGCCGCATTTCTACGATGTTTCTAATAGGGGCAAACTTATTGCCACCAAACGTACACAGGTCCACACTCTGTGGTTGGTTATTGAGAAATACCTGATGGAAAAACACTTTACCCAACCCGTAAATCGAACCCATGACCTCAAGCGCAGTAGTCGCGCTTGTTACCACTAGGCCAACGAGGCAGTCTCTCCCAGGCAGACTTTTCCAGAAAAAATATTGTGAAATGAATGTAATTATAGTACGTTAGTTGAAAGTAAATTTTTGTACATGTTTTCCTAAAAACTTCATTTATGTTAGTGTTTTATGTTTAGTGTTGTAATTGTATTAAAGAGCACCGTCAAGTTATACACAGAATTTCATACTGACAAGACTTAATAAAGTTAATGAATTCTTCAAAAATTGCACAAAGAATAAAAATCCATCCAAATGCGAGTCGGATTCGCGCACCAAGGGTTCTGTACAAACGTGTGACATAAACAGCCATATCTTTAAACTGCGTAGAGTTACATGGTTGGTTTATACACCCTAAGGCACCACGGACACCTGCCGGGGTTGCGGGTTGTTCGAAAGAGATACCGCGGCCCCGGAACGTAAAGGGCAATTGAAGGAACATGGGTGGGTTTTAGTCAATACAAGTCTGGCACCCCCCCCACCCCGCCCAGAGCGGGGCAAGTTATTTGATGATTTCCCAATCCAAAAAAGGGACCATGGACTGAAGTATACGGTTTTAATTTCAAGTCGATTCCCGGATAAATGGTCTTGACAGACAGACAAACATACAGACGGACAACCAAGTGATCTTATAAGGGTTCTGTTTTTGCCTTTCGAAGTACGGAACCATGACAACCATACAATAAGACTAGCGAGGATGCCCTACAAACTTGCGACATAAACAGCCATATCTTTTGACTGCTTAGACTTAGATGGTTGATTTTCACAGCTTCAAGGGACCACAGACCAGTATATATGGGTTTAGTTTCAAGTCAAATTCTCCATGCGTTCCTGAGATAAAGGGTCTTTATAGACAGACAGACGAATAACAAAGCTATCCTTAAAGGGTTCCGTTTTTACTTTTTGAGATACGGAACCCTAAAAATAAACGTTTTCCCTATTTAACATTAACGTGTTTATGTCACAGTTGTCCAGATTTCTTTTACATAAGCTTTCCTAAAACATTTCATTTACTTTACCCCTTTTTATGTAAAGAGAATTAAATCACAAACAAGTTTTTTTTAAGATATAATTAACTAGATTCTGTCTTCATTGGTTTCGGGTGGTAGGTGCGGGAGAAGCAAAGTTGAAGAAAAATGTGTTTTTATTTATATTAAAGGCTTTTTATTTATTTACTAGCTGTTCCCCACGGTTTCACCCGCGCTGCTCAGCACCTGTTGGTTGTAGCGTGATGTTATATAGCCTATAGCCTTCCTCGAGAAATGGACTATCCAACACTCAAAGAATTTTCCAATTCCAATCAGTAGTCCCTGAGATTAGCGCGTTCAAACAAACAAACAAACTCTTCAGCTTTATAATATTAGTATAGATTAGTAGTAAGTAGGATAGTAGGAAATAGGATTTGTGTCTTGCAATCGTAATTTTAGATAATTGATTGATTTTAAATTCTGGCTAGTTTAATAATTATGATTAGTCATTTCTTGTGAATCTTTTGTTGTGTACCTGAATTAAATAAAAATTATTTATTTGTTATACATCTGCTTTTAAAATTAGCTGCAGAAATTCATCTTAATGTCGTGAATCGGAAAAACACAGTACTTTGCTGCTTGCCAGGTTGGGTAATAAATAGTGAGACTCTGTTTAAATGTACCCGAGTCAATAGTTTGCAATAAAAACTCAGCTTTTAGATTGCCTTCAAAGTTTCCAGTTGAACGTCAACTGAAAACTTGGAAGTCAATCGAAAATTCGAATTAAAATAAAACCTATTTTCAAATTGATTAGGTTCATGTTATAAGAAATGAGCGAGTGGCATTTCATATTTTTATTTTGTACACGTGCACGAATATCTCTTTCCTTTGGAACTAAAAAAAAAATATCTGAAGGATGAAGTCAAAAAACGGTAAATATTCCAGTGTGTGAATGAAATGTCGCTATACACCGTGTATAGCTCTGTCTCTTTCCCTCATTGGAAGTAGTACTTTTTAAAATGTCGTGGTAAAGTAACTCTTTAGCCTTTTTCAAATTATCTGGCGCCCGCGGCTTCGCCCGCTGGATGATAAAGAAAAAAGTATCCTATGTGTTTTCCCAGACTAAAATTTACTTCTGTGCCTAATTTTTTCAAGATCTGTTTAGTAGTATTTTCATGAATGAGGATCAAACATACATCCATACTCACAAACTTTTGCATTTATAATATTAGTAGGAGTAGGAACTAGTTTATTACTTTATTAAATATTGTTAAGAAATTTATTGTCCTAACACTAATTATTAGAAAATGCCGCCTGTGATACAGGTTTAATTTAACCCAGTACAGGCATCGAAATTTGATATTATAATACCAACAATATTTCTAGGATTTAAATTATATTTATAGTGCCAATTGTTTGATCTATGAATAAATATTCTATATTCTATTCTATTATTAAATGTATACAGTACTGGATATAAGTATTTTTGACGGGCCTGTTGGTCCAGTGGTTAGTGACCCTGACTGCTGAGCCGGAGGTCGTGGGTTCGATTCCCACTCAGGACAAACTTTGTGTGATGAGCATGATTGTTTGTTCTGTGTCTGGGTGTGATTTATCTATAATATGTATGTATTTATAAATTATATAAGTATGTATATCAGTTGTCTGGTTACCATAACACAAGCTCTGCTTAGCTTGGGATCAGATAGCCGTGTGTGAGTTGTCCCAAGATATTTATTTATTTATTTGACATAAAGTGACTGTTTATCAATCCTTCGCAATACTGTTCCTCAAAAACGGCTGGAACATCATCTGCCTTTTCCAACTATGTTGGGGTTGGCTTCCAGTCTTACCGGATTCAGTAGACTACCAGTATTTTACATGAATCCACTGCCTTTCTGACCTCCACAACCCATTAGCAACTCGGTAATACGATACTTCATGGTCAGAATGGTTGGCAAACTTTAGAGCCACTGACTACCAGAAACGACTATTAAAGATCTAAAAATGACAGCCGGGACCAACAGTTTAGCGTGGTTTTCGGAGGCACAGAGGAAACTTGGTTTGTATCGGCTGGTGACTAACTACAAACCAACCTAGGCAACCCAAAGATCGACTCTAGCGGCAGTTGACCTGGAGGTTAAACCGCGCTTGCCTAGGTTGTTCCATGGATGGGTGACCACCTATACATACCAAGATTCATCCGTGCTTCGGAAATAACGTTAAGTCGTTGGACCCAGCTGTCGTTTGTATATCTTTGACAGTCGTTAAAGGAAGTCTGTAGCTCAAATCTCAAAACCAGTTTTACTAAACAGTATCGTATTACCCAGTCTTACCGACAAGTATAGTATTACCCAGTCTTACCGAAGAGTATCGTAATACCCAGTCTTACCGAGAAGTATTGTATTACCCAGTCTTGCCGAGAAGTATCGTATAACCCAGTCTTACCGATGACTTGCATTATTCAATTATTAATTGAGTTAGGTCAGATAGACAATCGGTCCATGTAAAATACTGGAGTCTAGCTATAGGCGTTTGTGCTGCGAGTACCAACGTGTTATCTGCACCTCCTCTTGGAAGAGGACTTTTGGCTGCAGGGAGTGGTGTTCCGGCGCTTCCACGGACAAGTGCCACACGAACGCGTAGTGACATAGTACAGTGAAGTGCTACTAACATAGTTGTTAAGGATTTATATACAAACACGAATTGTATTAGCGATATATATGATTGTTTGTAAGATATCTATGGGCCTAAGTTGCCTGAAAATAAATGTATTATCTATACTAATATTATAAAGCTGAAGAGTTTGTTTGTTTGAACGCGCTAATCTCAGGGACTACTGGTTGGAATTGGAAAATTCTTTTAGTGTTAGATAGTCCATTTCTTGAGGAAGGCTATAGGCTATATAACATCACGCTACGACCAACAGGTACTGAGCAGCGCGGGTGAAACCGTGGGGAACAGCTAGTTTATTTATACATCTGGAAGCCGACTTCAACATAGTTGTCATGTTAAGTTATGCGAAATCATTAATCGCCAATCTCTCATCCCTCTAACCTTACTAGTGAGAACATCGGAGCGGATTAAAAGCGAGCGTTCTGTAAATTTATTAAACGTTTCTCTGTGGTCTCCGATAGCGTTAGTTCAACACTGTTTGTGGTACTTTGATAATTTTGCTGTTAATTATAGAATGTTAATAATTTGTCTTTGCTTCTGAGGAGAGTTATTTATTTGTATTGCAGAAATGTAAAGGGAGAACTTTTGCTTTAGTTTGTACTCGATTGCTTTGGAAGGAGAAACATTAAAATAAAAACAAAAATTTCGACTGCAGTAAAAAAAAACTGAAATACAAGCACCTTTGGAAGCAGGCAGAACCTGTCATATATTTTAATAATTTTATGAAAAACCTAGCTTGGGCCAGCGTCTTCGCTCGCGTCGAATTCCGGGTTACACAGTTCCCTTTTCCTGATTTGCAGGTACCTGCTACTTGTAGTTTTTGACCTTGCACCTTGTAATAGCAAAGTTAAGTTTTCCCTTTTCTTCCCTCTTTCTCCATTATTTTACACTTTAAAAAAATTACCGTCTCCAGGGTCCCAACGATCTCTGTAATAAAATTTTTCAAAATCGATTTTGTCATTTAGGCGTGAAGACGTATCAAACAAACTCACTTTCGCTTTTAGAATATTAGTAAGGATGGGCCTTTTAATTTAGTTTTGTGTTTTATTCGCGTTATTTTACCATTTCGATAGTTGTCAATATTTTTTTTATTAGTTTTTGAGTATTTGCAGTTTGTAAATAAAGCACATTGATCGGAATAAATAATCTCAGGATTGATATTCATGAATGTTTGGTCGGTGCTACGCGCTACGTCTGCTACACGTGCTACGCTTTCGTAGCATATAACTGAAAATAAGAAATGTTTCTACGCGTTTTCTTTATAGTTTTGTACTGTATAAATGTATCCCCAATTTCGCAATACAAAAAAACCGTTTTTGTTTTGTTTTAGTTAGCGACTCGACAGAATGGCCGACGTTGTGATTCGCTCAATTGATTGGCTGTCGAACTATCAGGGCTGACACTACGTTGTTTATGATAAAAACCGACAACAATTAAAGTATGCTGTAGTTAAGTCAGTAGTAATAATAAAATGTAGGTTTTGAACTCTTATCATTAATGACCTGACCGTTTTTACAAACGCTTAAATATTATTACCATAGAAATCACAGCAATGAATCATGCACATGACGGCACGGTTGGCGCAGTGGCTGAGCTATGGACTGCTGCGCTGCGTGTCGCAGGTTCGATTCCTGCCCGGAATAAGTTAATATTTGTATGACCTGCAGATAATTGTTTCTGGTCTGAGTGTTTGTGTATAATTATGAGTTTAAATGTTTGTTAACGCATCCACGATACAGGAGGAATACCTAGTGTGGGGCATGGTAAAAAAAATGCACTGAGATCTAACATTTACACTTTTACACACACTTATTTGAAAATTACTAATCTATAATTTTATATTTGCACTAGTTTTTGCCCGCGGCTTCGCTCGCGTTAAATTCGAGGTAACACAGTTCCCCTTGCGCCTTATTGATTTGTAATAGCAACGTTAAGTTTTCCCTTTTCTTCCTTCTTTCTCCCTCACATCCCACTTTTTAAAAAAAAAATATTAGCCTATGTCCGTCTCCTGGTTCCCAACTATTTCTGTACCAAAATTCATCAAAATCGGTTCAGCCGTAAAGCGTGAAGAGGTAACAAACAAACAAACTCACTTTCGCTTTTATAATATTAGTAAGGATATGACTAATGTTTGGTATTGAGGTAATCTGTGTTGCAACACAGCACAGATTATCTCATTATCAACGCGCGTTCGAGTTCCACACGCGCCTCAAAGAGATGTCAGCAGCAGAGGGCCCTGTCAGGGCCACTGTCTGCTGGGGTTGCCTGGTTTAGAATTATGATGAATGGGGTACTCTCTGATGATAATAAAATATTTAGCTAACGTGACAAGGTAAAAGTCTATGATAATAATAAGATATCCCAAACGGAAGCAACAACCCTACTTACTTATGATGAATTAAGCAAAAAAAAGCAAATAACGTCTTCATATAATATTACGGACAAGATTCAGTCTGTATAAACGTAATATTAATATTTACTATACACAAAAACTGTCTACGCATTCCTACGATCGTTTAAGTACAGTCAATAAAATAGACTAGTAGCTAGCTCCAATTTAATCCAATGTCGGTTGACGGTTGACAAAATGAAAATTTGTTACAAGACACAAAATCTGTCGAACAATTTTGGGCAGATAAACTTTTTTTTTGTTCGGATGTGAAGTTATCAAATGACTCCTCACGCACTGAGCGGATTGTCAGACTTCTATTGACTAAAACCTATCCATGTTTCTTCTTTTGCCATTTGTGCTCCAGGCCCGCGGTATCTTTTTCGAATTAACCCGCAGTTCCTGCAGGTAGTGGCCCTGACTAGTCCCACAAATTTGCTGATATGTCTTTTAGGGTCACGTGGAACACGAATGCGTTGTCAACACGGTCTGTCTTCACTAAACGGTCAGAAATGAGACACTCATTGTTCACTATCAACAGGCCGGTGCGGCTCTCGACGCCCAGCGCTTCTTTTGCGGCGGCTTGCACGGTTCCCTTTCTTAAACGTCCCGCTATGATCAATCCTTACGCTGCGGTCCACACATCCCTTCGCGGGAGTATCGTTGTGTCAAGATATTTGTTTTCTTCTCAGGCGCTGTCACACAGTCTCAATTAGGTGGGAAGTTCATGGCCAAGCTGTTATCTGCAATGTGAATTTACACCATACCTTTGCTTGTCAGACACCACAAGTGTATATCATTCTATACAAATTCAAGCGCAATCACAATCAGTGAAGATGTCATATTTTCACCTACATACCAAACTGTTTTGCCGACTGTACACGGTACCTATTTATATTTTGGTAAGTAATGGAAGCTTATTATTAAATGTTGCTGTTCGTTCAGGTCATGAATTATTTAGAGATGTTCTCGTACATTTGTTACGCATTTTTCTGGATGGGGAATGAGAAATTATTAAAATGTTTTTGGTTGTTTTGTCGACGTGACATAATACAGTAGAACGCGAAATGTTTTGCTAATGTAGGTACCTCATTCGATTTTCGATTTCAGAGTTCAATAAAAATCTTATTTAAACATAATCTGTGAATATTTAGGCAGAAGTGTATGTATCTAATAGTACATTTCGTGATTTATTTTTGATAATGCATGGCCATGTTTATAATGCATAATATGACTATGTAAACTACGACATTATGCGCTGTGACATGGTTGCCATATTGCAGCACCGTGCTAAGATAGGGGCCTTTTGGCCTCGTATAGGACCAAAATAATGAATTGTCTTTAAAAAAAAGTAATTTTTTTTCTATTGTTTTGTCTTGTGCAACTGTAATAAACAGTTTCCTTGATTAAACCTAACAAGAGGTAATCCTCTTCCCATCATCATCATTCAATTGTCCTTATGTCAATTCTTCGCTTTGTTTTAAAACTTTGCCTCACGCTAGAAATTAAAAAAAGAAACGCACCCTTGATACAGGAGAAATTTCTAGTGTGGGGCAACGTTTAAAAATATATACATTGGCTTCTGAAATATTTGTCACCTAAAACTTTTGCCAGAGTTTTCAACATATCAAAAAGCTCATCATTCATTAATTTAAATAAAATAGCCATATTTTGACAGTAATTTGTCTTTTTAACAATCTACAAGAATTGAATTTTAATGCAACTTCTCAAATCTTTTACGAATCCATTCATTCCTTCACAGGTGTGTTTCAAAGTTATGTGACACTTGGGAACGTGAATGAAATAATATTTCATATTTGTAACGCTTCAAATAATATTTAAAAAGTATTTGTGAAGCCTAAATAAATGTTTCGTTAAGATTTATTAGATTTAACTTTGTTTTATAATTGTAAATCAGCTGGTGTTTGTAAATATTTCATTTGTTGTTTTTATTTTAAAATTATTAGTTAGTTGTAAAATTGTGTCTTTTTGTTAAATTCGCCAACAATTCGTTAGAAACTGAGTAAGTATATTTATTTGCATAAAATATAGTTTATAGAGATCTAACAAAATATTTTCTTGCAAGACACATTCCACCATAACTATAGCATGCAAATTTACCTAAATTAATTTTCCATGACATAAAAATTAACACCATAGATATCTAACAAGTATAATACCTATAAATACAATTATGTATATTAAACATAGACAAAAAAAGTTATAGTAAAATATAATGTCCCAATTTTTTTTAATTAAATATTTATTTTCCATGGTTACTAAAAAATAAGCAGATTTTCCTATAGACTCATAAATTACTGAAGCAATATAAATAAAATTGATATGGGACCACTCAGAAAGTATACAGTTTCGAACAAAAAAATAATTATAAAAACGGTCCGCAGTTCGAGGAGTAATCGGTGATAAATAAAACAATTGAATCGAACACATTTTCCTTTTTTGAAGTCGGTTAAAAATAGAAGAAGACATGCCGCGCCGGGGTACGATGATAATGAATTATTGTCTTTTAAACTTTTTTGACATAAATAAACAAATAAAAACAACAAATAAAATTAACAAACCATCCTATATAACGCTTGTTACTAAGCCAGCAAACATCAAAAACATCATTTACAAAACATACCGAAAATATTCAAGCAGAAATTGTATTGTACTCCAGAATGTATCGCCCGGTTATATTTACGGTTCGGATAAGCCAATCCGTGTTCCACTGACATGGGGTTTTACAAAAAGGGTGTGAAGAGGGTCCCTCAACACATCTCCGACATGCGGCGTCAAATTATTGTCAACGTCATTATTTTCCACGTAATTTCCTTCAGGTTTCAAGTTGGTAGGTGTTTTTGTAAATATTTGTTTGTTTCTGTAGATGATTTTGAAATAATAGTGAATGAAGAGTACGCTGGGCTGTGAAGAAGATGGATGACGCGGGAATGAGAACAATGAGATGGATGGAGATGGATTTTTCTCTCCATGTGGAGAGACAAGATGAATAAAATAGGGAATTATGTTAAAGAAAATTTGTAGGAGTGGCCGCACACAAAAAATAAAAGGCTCTTTTTTATTTTTTTGGGAATGGGACGTCATCAAATAACTCTCCACGCTCTAGTCGGAGCGGGGGGATTGTCAAACTGTTATTGATTAAATCCACCCATGTTCCTTCTTTTGCCCTTTATGTTCCGGGGCCGCGATATCTCTTTCGAACAACCCGAAACCACCGACTGCAAGGCCAGCTTTGTGACGGACAGGGATGAAAATAGCACACGGATATGAACAGGGTAATAAAGCCAAAGGTAAGATAGATAGATTGTATAAGAAACTAGCTTTTGCCCGCGGCTTCGCTCGCGTTAACTTCGGTAGCGCCTTATCGATTTGTAATAGCAACGCTAAGTTTTCCCGTTTCGTCCCTCTTTCTCCCTCATATCCCACTCTCTTTAAAAAAAATAGCCTATGTCCGTCTCCTAGTTCCCAACTATCTCTGTACCAAAATTCATCAAAATCAGTTTAGCCATTAAAGCGTGAAGAGGTAACAAACAAACAAACTCACTTTCGCTTTTATAATATTAGTAAGGATTATATAATTATGAAAGACAAAGGAGTAAGTGATGCCGTGTCGTCTGGCAGGGCAGATTGGAAAAGTCAATCGCATTGTGGCGACCCCAAGTGAAATAAGATGGCAAGAAGCTGGATCATGATTTAGAAAGGTATAACTTGTGTTTTTGTATTTATTTCTACCAGTTAACATGACCAACACTCTTTTGTAGTAGTAGTATGGGTGGTGGTGTTGCAATTAATGTGGAGTTGACTGTACTTTTGCTGACGCTGATCTCAGCATCAGCAAAATAACAAGTGAATAAACCTTATGCCTGGATTTGGTACTTGTTATATTTGGAGAATATGCAAGCTTCGTGTAATCAAGCCTTTCTTAAATTCATTAAAAAAATGTGTTTCTTCTAAATCAATATAATTATCCTTCTTGCAATACTTCAGTGCGAAAAAGAAAGATAACTCCATCATAAAAATTACGACAATCCTGCAAATAATCTAACAGTTCAGAACCCTCGGTAACATTTGCAGATATTTTGACAAAATCTCTCATTATTATGACAAACTTCAAAGACGACAAAATTAATTTCCAATGTTTCTTTTTCATCTCGTTCAAGTTTTTCATCAAGTGTCTTTGTCTGTTCCGAGATTACTTATTTCACAGCCAAATTCCTATTTCTTTTTCCTGTTTTAATCTTGTTTTAATTTAAAAATATCGTCCTGCCTCTACCTGGCTGCGTCTGTCGTTAATTTGATTTTTGTTTTGTATTTAACATTTACCCGCGCGCCGCCATTTTGTGCAGTAAGTGATTATGTTCACTGAATCGGTTTTGTTTTTGTTGTGAATAAACGCTGTGTTTGCTAACAAAACATAATGTAGCGTAGAATGATGGTTATTGCGTTTTAACAGCAGTGTAATAAATAGATAAACAAGACAGTTTAATTCATTGTCACAGCTGAAATAACCTAATATTCAGCTCCAAACACAGAGTACAATTTACTAAATTTCTACATTACGCTCCCCATTTACGAAAACAAGAAATAACAAGGATCAGCTAAAACGTCTACGAGTATAAACTTATTTCTCTCATAACCTAACAATTCCATTTCCCGCCAAGATGCGGCCGGCATCTAACGAACTGTCACATTTTCGCGCCAAAATGAGCGTCGCCATAATTAGGTTCAGGCCTCACTACCAAGATGGTGGAACGATACGCAATATCGGGATGCTCGGTTTATTGGATGTCTTGTTAAGATATTTTTGGAATGGAGTTGGTTTTTGGTGCCGTATGTTGTAAATATGTATGTCCAATGTTCATCCATTTCGCGAAAAACCTTATTAGACGTTTGCTGAGCTTGGCTTTCACGTTCAATTCCGAATTAACCGTGCGCAAGTTTTTGAATTTGCTCAGATTTTTGAACTCAGAAATATTAATTTAATATTAAAGAAATAACCGAAATCGACTAACATCGAACGCCCTAAAAAGATATTCAAAAGGTAGCTTTAATATTCTCTGTCTTAGTTTTCTATTGTAATATCAATAGCCCGCATACCTTGGTACAGGGTCGTAAGATTTCCATAATAAATATCAGGCTAGGCCGTCGGATAAATAAAGTTCATTAGTTACATATGAAATTATTTAATTACCATTGTCTTATTAGAAGTTGCTACGTTTCCGAGAATTTTCTTTGATTGCGCACAGCTGTGTTTGCTTTGTTTAGAATATGATTAAGGATTTTCGTGATTGTGGTTCCGGTTTTGTTGATCTACATCCAATTAATACGTTCTAAATAAAATCTGTCAAGATTATTGTGTAGGTACTCATTTTTGCATAGTCTTAAAAATTTTGTTTAAAAGTTATAAATAAGAAAATTTGACTTGAAATATTTAATACCGGGTGGCAACACTGTCCATGGTCACCGTCTATGGTCACTGCCTTTGTTTTACTATTACAACTAAGTATTCTTACATTTTTCTGCATTGAAGTAAATAAAATATGTAAGTTTTTATACCGCTTACAAAGAATTATTTTCATTTAGAATCTAAAAAAACAACTCTTAAGAATACCTCTTCTGTTATCATTTCTTTTTCTGATATCTGTGCAAATTGTCGATGGTTGCATTTTTGAAAATAAAACCAATGCTGTGTATATGAAGATGAGTTTTAAAAGCACTTGAGACGCATCATTTGGTTTTATGATTAGCTCTGGCACTGATCTCTTGAGGATAACGATCTTCTGCAGACTATGTCTATTGATTTAAGTACTTGTCATATGCCGTCCAATGCCCTTGCATTTTTAACTACTAACTGAAACCGCAAAGCTAGCCGTTGAGTGGTCTGAGTGGAAATTGTCTGGGATTCAACATTATTTTTAGCTCAGTATCCTACTAATATTATAAACTAGCTGTTCCCCACGGTTTCACCCGCGCTGCTCAGCACCTGTTGGTCGTAGCGTGATGTTATATACCCTATAGCCTTCCTCAAGAAATGGACTATCCAACACTAGAATTTTCCAATTCCAACCAGTAGTCCCTGAGATTAGCGCGTTCAAACAAACAAACAAAAAAACTCTTCAGCTTTATAATATTAGTATAGATAGTTTAGATTGCGAATGTTTGTGAGGACGGATGAATGTATGGATGTATGGATATTTTTTTCACGTTTCTTTCACGTCAAAACGGCTGCACGGATCTTGATGAAACTTGGCACAGAGGTAGATTAAAGTCTAGAATAACACCCAAGAAATTATTTTTCGATATCACGGGGGGCGAAACCGAAAGGGCCAGCTAGTATTTCATATTAAAAACACTATTAGGCGATACATAATAAAGTGTGGTTGGTAATTGTGAACTGATATTATGACACGACGAATCCTTCACAAACCGTCCACCATACCATTCTGTACATCAAATTGAGAAACTTTATGCACACATTGTTGCTGGGAAAAGTCTTTCTTTTTTGAAAAATCACGTTTTACTGCAGGTCTCAATGTAACTCAAAACATTGTGCTTATGCACTGAGTAACTACGGTGGTCATGTTAGTACTTTTTTATCCTCGTCACGTCTGCAAGAGACGCTCCGAGCTTCGTTAGCCACGTGGTATCCCTAGCCGTGTCAACGGCGCGTTCGTGTTCCACGCGAGCCTCTAAGAGATGTCACCAAGCAGAGGAGCTTGTCAGCAACTGCCTGCAAGGACTGCGCATTAGTTCAAAAGAGATACCGTGGCCCGGGAACATAAAGGGCGAAAGAAAGAGGTTTTTTGTCAATACTAGTATTGACAAAAAACCTCTTTCTTTCGCCCTTTGACACTTCCCCCGCTCCGCCAAAGGCGGGTGAAGTTATTTGATGATTTCCCACAAATAAAAGCATAAGTTAGTTTTCAATTAATCAATCAATCATAGTTTTCAGGGAAATAGATAGAAGTGTATTGTGCGTTATGGATTTGATGGATTGGTCAATATTTTTATGCACTTAAAACTCTTGGTTGAAGTATTCACAGCTCAATTTAGTTAGATGGCCATTAATTGACATCAGGGGCCTTAGTCTGCTATTACAATAGTGTCAGAATGGTCGATAACTGATTGCATAATGGTTGATTTTGACAAGTTTGGTAATCTGCTACATACTAAACTTGTCAAAATCAACCATTATGCGATCAGTGATCGACCATTCTGACACTATTAGAATAGCAGACTAAGGCCCCTGTACTTATGTTTAGCTGTTCTATAAATAAAAGATTTGATTTGATTTATTAAAATCTTTTCAAAATGTTTTTTACTGATTGCAGTTTTGTTGTAATCAATCCTCTTTACAATATACCAAATCCATTCATCAACAATAATCGTCCATTCCCCTCCAAAAATCTATTGAAACAATCTTTGTTTTTATTTTACTAGCAGATGCTCCCTCGAATTAATTCTCTTTCATTCCGTGAAGAGTTTGATGTTGAAATCTTTTTCTATTATCTACTTTTGAAGGAGTGTCTGGTCCTGATTACTGTTTGTGACTGATTTGGGGTCTTCATTCATGTTGTGAAAGGGGATTTTGAACTCAAGTAGTTGATAATTAGGACCCCCTTTGTGATTGCACCGCTCTTTTGCGTTTAAACTTAGCAAGTGCGTTCTTCAATTGGTTTTGATAACTTACTAGCTGGCGCCCGGCTTCGCCCGCGTATAGACTATAATCAACCTCTATGCCATCATCAAAATCTGTTCACCTGTTTTGACGTGAAAGAGTGACACACATCCATACATTCATCCATCCTCATAAACATTCGCATTTATAATATTAGTCCTATGTGTAATTCCAGACTATAATCTACATCAGTGCCAAATTTCGTCAAGATCCGTTCAGCCGTTTTTACGTGAAATTGTTACAAACATCCATCCATCACAAACATTCGCATTTATAATATTAGCAGGATTGAGGCAAGACCCTACTGCGAAAATACATCACACAACCAAATTTCTAGAAGCAATTTACAAGAACATCACCAAAACCTATTCCATACACCGACCAAAGCAGAGGTAACAAAAAATCTCAGAACACAAACAGGTTTGATAATGCGGGTATTTGTGATATAGGGGGAATTCACCCCATATGACGTCACGGGGTAAAAACGAGAGATTTAGCCTGCTTACCCCGGCCAAGACGCTCACAGACGTCGTGATTGATGACACTTGCTTTTTGGACGCGTATAACCTAATAATGGTTGGTGTAACACATAGGCAGGTACTACTGAAAGCCATCTGTGATCCTAACATACTTCTTTTGAGAAAAAATCATCCACGTTCATTATATTTAATTGGAGTGTTGTGTAAATAATTAAGATTTATTGTATGAAATCATGAAAATTTACGAAGTTCCGGGATGATTTTGGATTTATTAAAAAAAAGTCTTTATTCTCTGGGACAACTTATTTTGGTTTTAAGAGGGAGGATTTATTTAATAACAAAAAGTACATTTAATAACTTTATTAAATGCACAGAAATTTCAAATAGCCTTTAAAGCTCTTTTTAAATAATCTGATTATTTTATGCTTACACCCCATTTACGCTTACACTTTAGTTTTTTTTGTGTTTCTTGTAAGATTTAAAAATTCCCATAACTAGCGAATTAGCAATAGGTATTTAACTGACACTGTGTCAGCGATGTCAGACCTTCTCTATCTTCAGTTTGCTCACAGGTTAATATTTTTAGCGGAACATGTTTTTGTTACCCAGTAATACTCTCACTCTCACTGCTGGGCCAAAGTTTCTCCTTTATTTTAATTTCCCCTTTAATTCTTTCTATTACTTCTTTTCCCATGCCTTCTTCTAGGGTATGGAGTATGTTTGTATAAGCCTATCAAAACAACAAAAAACATCTTGAAAATATCTTCTTAAGAGCTGTTGACATAACCCTACCCGATTTCAGCGCACCCGAACCCGTATTCATAAATACGCGACCCCAAGCCACGGCTATGACGCGAAATGAAAGGGTAAGGTGGCTAAAACGCAATCAATCTGCTTGTCAGTTACTCAATATTTTTGTCAGTGTGTGATGTAAATTTATATTGAAGTTTGATTTATATCATATTTTAAAAGTGCAGTTGACGGGTATGCGAGAAAAATGTAAATGTGTTGTGAGATATTAAGAATAATAAGAATATCTACAGATCACAAAAAAAAATAGTTTTTAAAATGAAAAGTTGCAATTGCACACGCCATGATCACGAATAAACTGTTACCCTGTGTTAAAAATACATAAATTAAGGTCTCAGACATGAAAGACACAAATAATTTTTAAAGGAGATATCACAAAAACTAATAAAGCAAAGTAAATAAAATTACATAAACGCAAGCTTCTTCCAAATGAAAAAGAAAAACGTAAATCAGGCTAGAAATCATGGGGCCACGACGTGCCAAAAAATAAAAAATATATATAGCCGACTGGCCCAAAACAGGTATGGTATGGTATCAATCAAGAGCTGCTTAACCTAGGCCGACAAAGTAATCCATCCTTTTCCAAACCTTAGCAAGAATATCTTAACAAGGGCCCCGTAAGATAACCCATCCAAAACTTGGCAAGAGTTGCTAAATCTGGGCTCCGTACGGTAACCCATCCATTTCCAAACCTTGGCAAGAGTTGCTTAACCTGAGCCCCTGTACGGTAACCCATCCATTTTCAAACCTTAGCAAGAGTTGCTAAACCTGAGCCCCGTAGGGTAACCCATCCATTCCCAAACCTTGGCAAGAGTTGCTTAACCTGGACCCCCTATGGTAACCCATCCATTTCCAAAGCTTGGCTTTTGCGACTCTCCCCCCAATGTTTGTCTATCTGCAAAAAAAAAGCTGTCGTAACCTTATCTGGTGCCCAAGATTTTTGAGTTTATTGTTTGTTCTGAACTTCGAGGAAGTTTGAATGTTGCGCCTGTTACAGAAAAAATGAAAGGGAGTCGATTGTCTTGGTATGGACATGTAATGAGGAGGGATGTGGTGGGAGACATGTGATTAAAAGAGTAATGATATGAAGGAGAAAGGAGTAAATGATGCCGTGACGTCTGATAAGAGAGAATGGAAGAAGAAAACGTGTTGCGCCGACCCCAAATAGAATGGGACAAGGGCAGGGAAATGATGTTTGTTCTGAACTTAGTCGATGTTCGTATTGTGGCTGTTCTGATCATCTAACACCTTTTTTGAAGAGAATGGGTTCATTCGTTTTCCATTTTCTCAAGTTATATACTCCTTTTTCATCCATGTAAGCAGAGTTTATCTTTATAATGCTGTTTTCTGCTTTTGACTATTATTGTTTGGTTTTATTATAAGTTGTAGTAGGAAGTCATCATAGAATTGTATAGTCTGTATGTATTTATCCTACTTTTCGGCAAAGTCTGTTGCGTCTTAGGTTTAAAAACAAAATATCAAACCCATTTTACGATTTTTGCAGAAGTCAGTTTTGTTTTCAATATTTTAACTATTTATTATATTATTTCATTGTGAGTACCTCGATTAACTCTTAAGTATTTTCACACCTACTGTGAAAAATGATTCTTTAAAATATGTGCGGTCTGAAATATAAACCACAAGACAATTTCTCAAAACCACAACATTTTACCCAACAAATCCCTGTTTTATTCTCCAAAAAGAAGTCATTCTTATTTTCAGCAACATAGTGTGAAACTCCACATAAAATGGCGACTGCAACAGTTGCCAATATAAACGTTCTAAAACGTTCGTTGCGTACAATTGCAACAAAAACGAAACTCGTTCGTCCAGAAACTGCCGTCACATTTTTTAGTTTTAAGCTTGGGGCTGCTAGAAAAGCGATTTATAGAAAAGATCGAAATCCTACCGAGTAGCTATAAAAAATAATTCTCTAGAAAAAACCTGCCAAGTGCGAGTCGGACTAGCGCAATGAAGGTTCTCGAGGGGATCTTTTGACTGCGTTGATTTAGAAGGTTTAATTTTTTTACATTTCTCTAGTATATGTTTTTAATTTCAACTCAATATCTCCACGCGTTTTCGAGTAACGTGTCTTGCTTGACAGACAAATAGATAAAAAAGTAATCCTATGGGTCTCGCTTTTCCTTTTGAGGTACGGAACCATATACTATAAATATGATTTCATATCGGACAGAACATACTAGCGTATTTTGTAGCGCGTATTGGTTCTTATGGGCGCGTACACGCGCGTATGTGTTCGCTTAGTGTGAGACAGAGCACGCGAAGGCGTCTCTCACCGCTGACGCTTTTACGAGCTTATAATCTGGCAACATCCGTACAAGTCACGTGTGAAAAAAAGGCGCAAACATTTGCTTCCCACGCGCTTTACTCACGCCAAAAATAGCAAAAATCACAAATCTGAAACTGCGTATATCTACTTTATTATATCGTAATTACGTGCAGAGGAGCCCTCCTGGGTCACTGACTGTCGGGGTTGCGGGTTGTTCGAAAGAGATGCCACGACCCCGGAACACAAAAAGATGGATGGGTTTTAGTCATTAAAAGTCTCTTACCACTCCTTCCTGCTATGCCTAGAGTGGGAGAAGTTGTTTAATGATTTCCCATCCGAAAATAACATAAAAGGATACAAACGTAGGTTACTATTATAATAATTTATTTAAAGATCTTTGGATTTTATAGGCAGCTCTTTTTACGTACCTGTCGCGTGTCGAAATGAACCGCCTCGGGGCTACACTTTTTAAGAAAGTAATCAGTGAAAAAAAACAAGAGCAAATAACCACCGAGAAAGCATGCAAAACATATTCAAGAAACAAAAACGTATTTGCTCTCAAGGTAAAACCGCTTATTAACAGCTTCGAGAATACGAATAGCAGATAAAGTAAGAAAAAGACAATAAATAAAAGTCTTTTATTTATAGTCCGTTTCTGAGTCAACATTTCCAAGTACATACTTCCCAGCGGTAGGACCTAAACCACCAACAGTTAATTAGAAATACTAGAAATAACATTGATATTGGTATAGGCAGTACCTTTCGTGGCCTTCGACGATAAAAACTGAAATGAACAGCATAAACAACAATGTCCTGCGCGGACCGCGAACAGACTACGGATTTATAATAGCTGGAACTGAAATAATAGGCTGCTTTTTCAAATCAGAAATGGAATATACCTAGTACATTTTGATTAAAATGAGAAAACTTTGTCTTTTCGGCCGAAGCGGATTTAACTTAAGAAGAAAAAAAGGTATGACTGCTAATCAGCCTAATATAAAAAAATAAGAAATTCATATATTTTGGAATTTTGAACTCAAATGTGAATTCAATTTTGAATGTCAATTTGTTAGAAGAAAATTATTTTATAAATGATCATAAAATTTCTTTTTGATATTCTAACAATAAACACATTTTTTTTATTAAATGCCTTGATAGCATGCTGATGCCTTGATTCGCCTCCTTGCGGCCTTGCTCTAAAACAAAATCACTAAAGGGGTTTATTATTATTTCGTTTGTTCATTTTCTTACATATTTTTACATATTTAAAAAAAAAAACTCTTTACAAAAACATTTAAAAATATATTAAAAAATAGTAGTCGCATCGGGAATAGAGTTCGAGGTGGTCAGGTCTCTTTGTTATTTTTATCCGTTGTGAAATCAGAAAACTTAAAGCCCACGTTGCGATCAATAAGAAAAAAGTCAATCAATGCAGACATCAGCATGTTTTGAGTACTAATGAGTATGAATAAAGCTCTTCATACCCTTTAGAAAAGGAAAGATCCTCCGACTCTTTAGTGGAAACAAAATTAAATGTCATCTCTGACATTTGTTTCTGGGTTTTTCTTTATTGTCTTAAGTTATTGAAAACTAGCTTCCGCCCGAGACTTCGTCCGCGTGGCATATTTATTTTGGGCTAACGTTAACTGTAACCCGCGTGATGATCGAAAAAAAATCCTCCTCTCCTCTTTTCTTCCCTCTTTCTCCCCCTTTTCTAACTTTTTTTTGTCTATGCCCGTATCCAGTATTAGGGTCCCAACTAACTCTTTATCAAAATTAATCAAAATCGGTTTGGCCATTTAGACTTGAAGAACAAACAAACTCACTTTCGCTTTTTTAATATTAGTACATAAGGATTTTACTCCTGCTTTGATGTTAGTTCTTTGTTAATAGATGGCGCTGCAAATCTTTTTGTAGAGCCGCCTAGATTTCTGTTCTAATAAAAAATGCCACATCCAGTCCACCTTTAGCTCGTTGTCCGTCGTAAACTTGTCAACACAGTAACCACACAATTTTTCTTACGCTTTCAGGGATTATTGTTGTCATACTTTATTTATTCTTTGTTTGCCAATAAAATATGGTAATGGCAGCTTTTTCTTATGCAATTTCCTTTTAAAGTTACTTTGTATTCTTTCTTACTTGAGTTTTACAAGATTTTTAAGCTGAAACTATTAGTAACATTGTGAGGCGGAGTTTTTCTGAATTTTCATGAGTTCTGATTCATTAATTTGCTTGCGTTTTTGTAATTACATTAATAGGAACTGCTGTAATGTTTCTGAATAAAATCTTTTAATAAACACAAGAGAAGTTTCTTCTATCATAAAGGTATGGTGACTAAATCAAAATATATACAGTCAACAAAATAGATACTTTTTCTGCACTTTAGAGGTTACGGGTTTTTCGAAAGAGATACCGCGGCCCCGCGGCAATAGAAGGAACATGGGTGGGTTTTAGTCAGTACAAGTCTGACACTCCCCCCGCTGTTATTTGATGATTTCCCATCCCCATTATTGGACGGCCTGTCGTCAATATACGGACAGACGGAAGGTGGAGCCACCCATTGCTCACCGTCCACAGACCCTTTGATATTATTTCCTTTCGTTCCGATATATATTCATTTAAGCGGTTAAATGTATAGGTGGGCCACAGACAACCTTTTATCACCTAAGTACTTATGATTATTGTTTCATGAAAAACAGTGGTCATTGCGAATGCGTTTTCGTTTTAAGAAAAAGTCTTTGCTTTGCTGTGAGGCAGATACAATAAAAATAACACTGAGTTAATTGTGCAATTATCCTTATCCTTACTTCCTTACTTTAATATTATAAAAGCGCAATAATAGCGTTACAAATCAATAAGGCGCAAGGGGAACTGTATTACCCCAAATTTAACGCGGGTGAAGCCGTGGGCGAAAGCTAGTAACTTATAACCTTTAATATTAATACACTCAAGAGAGTCACATACAAAAAAAAAAAGGCCAAGACGGAACTCTCGGTGCACGAGTCTAGCGACTCTGACGAGTTGTGAATCCAGGGTTCCGTACAAACTTGCGACATAAATACAAGTATATTCTGTCTGCGTAGACATAGACATTTGATTTATTCACAGCACATAGGAACCACTAATCTGAGTATAATGATTTGACAGACGGACAACAAAGTGATCCTTTAAGGTTACCGTTTGTTCCTTTTGAGATACGGAACCTTAAAAATGTGATTTATTTCTGTCAAGAAACCAATACACACAGTCATACACACATCTATATATCTGTAAATATTGTATTACAGACCATCAAACTCATTTAAATAATTGAAAAAAAACCCTATTAATAAATGTCTCGCCTAATAAACATATCGAATGCAACCAACCCTAATTCAATAATCGATTCCGCAGCAATCGAATTATTTCCCGCATCGATTATAGCCGCTTATGTAACGATAGCATCCCAGCGCAGCACAGAGTAGATAGTTACAGAAGGACGGCTTGATACCATACAACGAGTTTAAACAGGCGCACGTACACATAGACGAGTATCGGAAACGATGAAACAATATTTTTTATGTTTTTCTTTTATTTTTAGAATAGGTTTGATTATGGTTCTGTGTTCAGTTTTATGTAGTGACATACTTACATAAAATTGTTATCAAACCTTAGCCTTCACGGATTAAACAGTTTTTCTTATTCTTTCTAGAGTTAACATTTGTATCTCATTATAGAGTTTTTATAATATAACCGTGCATGTATGGAGTATTTACCAATTTTGTTTTACCCTAGTTCGAAAATAATATATTACTTAGTTAGTTAGTCAGGTCAATAAGTTGGTAACAAAACACCTATTAGTATTTGATTATTATTTTTTAAATATTTATTTTTGTTTTAAGTTGTATATTTTATAAAAAAAACATATTGTGTTTTTCATATTTTTTTATAGTCTCACTATCATATTGGGTAAATAATTAAATTTCGGAAAAACTTTTGAGTGACAGATGACGTGAGTAGTACTCGATAGAGACAACATTATACAAATTCTGTTGAATGTTTGCCTTAAAATTGTTAAAACATGTTAAAAACCTTACGGTATTTTATAGATTAAAACACACAATTCGTTGTTGTGCGCACGGTGAATCGCGATATCGAAAACTTATCAATAATTACGAGTCACGATTACCCTTACGTGAAGCATGTCTATTTGTGCAAACGTTTTACTGGTTGTTTGGAGTTGTCATTCTGTGACAATCTACTCCGTG
The DNA here is from genome assembly GCA_958449745.1 of Ochropleura leucogaster. NCBI lineage: Eukaryota > Metazoa > Arthropoda > Insecta > Lepidoptera > Noctuidae > Ochropleura > Ochropleura leucogaster. Next base: position 4,758,063 of record OY288213.1, on the reverse strand, counting down.
GCTGTATACAAAGCTGGTGGTATCTAAACGTTAACAAACGGGACTGGGAAATAAGCTCATACGTAGTGTCGCTAGCATTCCCCTGGAGGGTAAACGAACTGACTAGTGTGGGGAAAAGATTCGTAATTAGCTGCAGCGAGTTTTTATTCTAATCGATTATTTATCGTTTAGCTTGGGTTTTTCTCTCTCATTTCGTATTATTCGCTTGCTTATTGTTTGAGTAATGTCATGAGGTTTAAAAAATTAAACACTGAAGATGTCTAATTTATAATTATTTGCAGTGAAACGATTTGTTTGATGTAAAATTATTTGATTGATGAATACGAAATGATGGGTGATAAGTTTTATGATGATCAAAAAATATTCCGATGTTAAATTGATTTTTGTAAAATCGAGTCAATATTATCGATTATAACTTTTGTCCCATCCCTAATGTAAGTACGACTATGTACTAAGCCGGTACTCTTCAGGGACTACCTCTGCCGTGGTTAAATATATACATATTTAACGCTAATAAGATCTAGCACATCTAAATTGACCTGGTTTACATCGCTTCGTGACGTTGAACATTGAGCATGGCGAGCATTCAATTTATGGAAAACATTTAATTTCTTTGAGCATATTAAAGGAATTTATAAAGTATTGACATAAAAGTAGGTATTTTTTTTGTTGCGTCATCCCTCTGGGCGTCTGGCCTCTCCGCATGTCTTCCAGTAGGTAAGATCCAGGGCCAAAATGGACCATTGTTCGTTAGGCCTATCCAGCTTGGTCCGCCATTTTCTACGTAGTGTGCTGCGACGCCATGGTTCCAGAACTTGCCAGATACCGCGGCCTGGACAGAAAGGGCAGAAAAAAAGAACATGGGTGGTTTTAAGTCGGGCGGGAAGGTTATTTGATTCGCAAAAAAGGGCTCCAGAAAGTGGCTATTTTTACCCACATCGCATTGGCCATGCAGCAGACGTGGTCAGCCCAATCTCACTTGAGTTTAGTACCTTGAGCAACGTCAGTAATTTTCATTTTGGAGCGCAGTGTGGTGTTTCGTGTGGTCGGTTAAAAAAACACACGAAAAACCCTATTTTGTAAAAAAAAACAAATCCCAAAAAAATGGGTGACAAAAAAGTAAAAAAAAACATAAGAAAATTCCTGACTTCCGTAAGTAAAGTAATTATCATTTTTTTTGTTTTTTTCTAAAATAAATAACTGATTAATTTATATTTGCAAAAAGTATTTTCATTCCCATCCAATACAACAAACTACACAACACATTTGTTCTGATTTCAATGACATTGCTTCATCCAAACTTTAGTTCGTCCAAACATCAGTCGCTAGATCAATTATTTAGTTCAACTTGTGGAGATGCATTGTGGATTTTTGGAGCGTCGGATTTGCTGTGTTTGTCTTTGATTGCGATAGAGGATGTTTGCAATTTAAGGTTGTTTTTATTTTAAGCTCTATTTAAAAGGTTTTGTTTAGGAGTTGAAATACTCAGAAGTTTAGTGCATCTGTTAATAAATAGTGAATTATTTGACTCATTGAGAGCTTTTAAATCTTTTACATAAAAACTTCATAACATGGTTAATATAAATACACATGTACACCCAAATTATGCTGCTTTAAATTCAGTTGCATCTAGTTAGACTGGAAGCCGACCGAAACATAATTTGGAAGATGCTAGGCAGATAATGATGATGGATTTTTAGATTTCGCAGTGGCTGAGCCTGCTGTGCTGCATGTCACGAGTACGATCCCCGCATGTGCATGTAACAAATATTTGCATGGTCGTTGTTCTGGCTGTGTATGAAGTGTGTAGATTAAATGTTTCTTAACGCACCCACGATACAGGAGAAATTTCTAGTGTGGGGGCAATGTATTTGTTTTTAGAAAAGCAAATGGTATCCGCAACTTATATTTAATAAAAACTTTATAAAAATTGTTTAAAGGCCTAGAATTATTGGTTTAGAATGAATTTATTACCTTTTTTTGTAAAAACATCAGCTGTCAGTAATAACAGAAATTTTTCATTTATTTGATGAGCAATATCAATCACCAGAAAAAGAAACCTTAAATATTTGACCCACTAATTAACAATGATTTGCAACTCAAATTTTACAAGGAAGAAAAACCAAAGACAATGTTGATATTCACGCCTACCTCGACGAGACGTTTATGCTGATTTATTCACCCCATAGATATAAGTGCTTGACCACGAGCTCCAGGTTTAAACGACAAGCGTGATGCGTCACTTTCTACAGAGTAAACACATAAAAGCAATTGCCAGAGGTGGTTTGAAATCAGTGTATTTTCGTTGCGTATAAACCTGGAAGCGCGTTTCTCATGCTTTTTGTTGAACGCGTGGTTCGTATAAGGGTTGACGTGCATATAAGGTCATATTAGCATGAACTGCTAGAGATGACTCCACTCTAATATGTCTGCGCACGTAAGCCGGTACGAGGTTACACCCCCTACAAAACAGCTATGCAAGACAGTTTTAATGTGCAGGCAAATCCGCTCGTTGACCCACTGACCAGAAAAAATGGTATTATTAGGTATTCTGTAGGTTGCATGTCCAAGCCAGAATAACTGTAGATACAGTTTGTCTCCAAATGTAGGCTGCTCAGGCAAAACTGCACATACACAACCTAAATTAAAGTGAAACACACGCGTGTATCTCAAGTCGCGTCGCAAGTAGTCTCGCCTGAGGTCGTGTACAGGATCTTATGTTGAATTATTCACCCCCTATAGATCTATAGCTGTGTTACGCCGTAAACTTTCATCCACCATCAACCATCCGCACTATGTAGGATTGAGATTTGTGTGGTCGGAAAATAAGGAAAAAAAAACAAACTGTTCCAAGGATTTTCCATATTGAGGTAAAAGGGATAAGAGAAAGGTGATGAGGATTTCTGATAGTCAGTATCACTGAATTTGGTTTCTGATGCTATATTTACAGAATTCAGATAAAAACCTTAATACTGAAAATGCAAGGCGTCAAAGAAGAATTCAAAAATTACCTTAAAAGAAAAGTAAAGATTTAATGATTCTTGAAAAATATCAACATACTATGGGTTAATGGAACAGTAAAATAAGAAAAAATAACTATTAGGACGAAAAGAAATATATTTATTTGGCTCATGCAAACGGCCCTGAAAAAAAACCAGTAAGTAACCCAAAAATAACCAAAAACTTACTAAAGAAAAAAACACAAATTCTTAACGTGACGCATCTTACATACAGAACGAATACACAATATGAAATCCAATTTTAAAAACACCCATCAAATCAGAATATAAGTCTCGATATTCCTTGCAGTGTTTTCTTAGCAACTTTGCGTTACAGAATAGATAAAACTACAGAAAGCCAGCTCCAGAGAACGAGCGAAAACAGGTAATCAAATAATAAAAAAAAACCTATAATTTCTAGACTTTGAAACGTCAAAAGATTGGAGCACTGTTCTGGTTGGTCGTTTCCTATGAAGAACAGGCAAGAATAGTTACTGTCAAACAAGCAAATAGTGAGTGGGGCTGTACTTCTTGTACAGACGCCTGCATATCAAGCTACTACAATCTGTCAGATTTCTTTGATAGATTTTCGACTTTATTTCTAAAGTATTAGGTTTCAAGGTTCATTGGGAAAAATTTACAGTTTCGGGTAGCTTGACCTGCTGGCGTCTGTACGTGAAGCGTGTCTTAACATGTGAGTTGTTTTTTTGTTTAACAGTGTATGTTTATATTATACTAGCTTTTGCCCGCGGCTTCGCTCGCGTTAAATTCGGTAGCGCCTTATTGATTTGTAATAGTAACGCTAAGTTTTCCCGTTTCTTCCCTCTTTCTCCCTCATATCCCACTCTTTTTAAATAAAAAAAATGTCTATGTCCGTCTCCTGGTTCCCAACTATCTCTGTACCAAAATTCATCAAAATCGGTTTAGCCATAAAGCGTGAAGAGGTAACAAACAAACAAACTCACTTTCGCTTTTATAATATTAGTAAGGATTAGAGCTAAAAATTACCGGGGCTGAAGGCACTCACTTTCGCACCATAAAACATATTCCGTACGTCAGTGAATGTCTGAGTTTTCTCCGTGAGGTTGGCTCTATTAACGGAAACGATGAGACAACTATATCCAAATAATTTTGTGTGACGTCAAGTCTTATGCGTAGTTCCTATCTGACGTACTAGATGGCGCCACATTTGAAGCTAGCCTTCTGTTGTCTATGTATTCTGTGTCCCCTTATTTGGAGCGAAGAAACTCTTTTCCCATGCAAATACGTCATTAGGTTGGAACGATAACAATTTGCTGTGGAGCCGAATTTTAATGCATGATAATGCCTCCTTCGATAAACGTAGCGATGTTCCTTAAATCTTTATCGAGAGTTTTGGTACTGTTGGCCTAGCGGATTGAATTTGGGTTTATTAGGTAGGTTTTTTATTAAGAAGCTTTACTTGCGACTACTATTGAGAACGTATAATAAAATACTGGCCAAGTGCGAGTTGGACTTATGGACCGAAGGTCCCGTACAAACTTGCTACTTAAAGCACAGCTCTAAGGGACTACAGATTTGAATAAGTGGTGGTTTTTTATACCTCTGCGCGTTCCCGAAATTAAGGGTCTTGATAGGCAGACAGATGGACGGACAACAAAGTGAGCATGTAAAGGTTCCGTTTTCCGGGGTTGCGGGTTGTTCGAAGGAGATACCGCGGCCCCGGAACATAAAGGGCAAAATAAGGAACATGTTTGGTTTTGATCAGTAAAAGTCCTACATTCTCCCCTGTCATGCCCAAAGCGGGGAAATATATTTAATAATTTCGAATACACAAAAAACACCGCCAGCACCGCGCCGCTCCTGCCTAGAAGAATCTACTCGTTTGGGAGAGATTTCAGAAGTACTTAGCACCGGCCAGTGACGTCACATGCAGCACCACAGCGCAGTGCAGCAGCCGTTCTGCAGCTAAGTGCCCTTCCTTTACTCCTTAACCTCCGTTTAAATCGCGTAACCTATTCCCGTGTCCACTTACTTCATTGTTCCTACAAGTGCAATTTTAACTCTTTATAGGTGACCTCGCTAATGCCACAACTAATGGAACGCTCGATCGGATCACGAGCGAGGCAAGTCCACATCAAACGCTCCTATGGAGCGCGCTCCTGTTGCCCGCGATCGCGTTGCATCATCAGGCCCTATAGCCAAACAGCAGTCGGCAGCAGACGACAATCATTATCGCTCAGCAGTCACTAATACATTTTCAACTTTATACCCTAGCGCAAACAGTTGAAATTCTATTAAAGGCTAATGAGCGATAACGAACGAAACAAACGAAAACGATATATAAATTTCAATTCAATAGATTTCAACCATATCCGCTTTGGTATAAAGTTTAAAATGTATTAGTGACTGCTGAGTGATAATGATTGTCGTCTGCTGCCGACTGCTGTTTGTCTATAGGGATTGATTGATTGTCGGTTGGATCATCTGGTGTGGATCCGGCTAATAATTGGCATTTGAGATATGAAGACAGTCAGAAGTCATTTGAAAAACAAAACCGGCCACGAAGTCGTCCAATATTGTAAGTTTTACTGTGAATATTGACAAATGGGATGTTTTAAAAATGTTATCCACTTCCGAAAGAATACAATATTATTTAACTTCATCCAGACACCATTTAAGGCTCTTTATAAAATTTAATTTACAAACAGAATGCTAACGGGATTTGTAATTTTGAGAAATATTAGGTCTACGAACTTGTTAAGAAATTCCATTGTATGAACACACAAAAGTAATTTATAACTACGTACTTGTAATTAATTTTCGTTTCTCAATATTTATTTTTATTAGAAGTGACTAAATTTGAGTGTTATTTGAAGCTGTTATTTACCTTGGACTTTTTTATCTTTTGAAAAAAACTTCTAAAAAGGAGATTTTCAATTCGGCTGTTTAATTTTATTTTGAAGTCCCTACTGTTTCCTTTCCTAATCCGCCAACTTAGCAACACAAAGTCCCTTTCAAACAAAACACAGTCGTTTTCTCGACGCCATCTTTCAAAAAGACACATCACACAAGTCAAGTCAAAACCACACGAGTAAAGTGCAACTTTGAACTTGTTCATAAAGGGCTGTCGTGGACGTCTCGACGAAATTTGACGACTTTTAACGAGAATACCCGAGTGAACTTTATGCCGCGTTCAGACATAGGGTATCCGCCGCAAATGGTTAAACCCGTATGCTTCTGACTGACTACTCACCAGTTGAAGTCAGAGTAAAACAAAAGCAAGATATGGTTGACATAGAGGTCTTTTAGAGGTGATAATACCGTGAAAACTCAATACCACAAGCTGTAGAACTGGACCTCAACCCGGCCGTTTTGTTTTTTAACACAATTTCCAGAGAAAATTTATTAGTGTTTACTAAAAGAGTCAGCCTGACATGTTGATAAAAGGCAGCAAAAGCCAAAAAAAAAACAGCTGAGCTTTTGTCGCTGTGACGAATTTGGTGTTCTATTTGATGATTCCTCGTGGCATGCAATGTAGATGCTTAGACTGCTTTGAAGGTTTGCTTACAGTGACTGTCATCATTATTTGCCTGGCTTTTTTCCAACTACATATCTTAGGGTCGACTTCTAGTCTTACCGGATTCACCTGAATATTAGTAATCGATTGTCTATTTGAACTCGACAACCCAGTTAATTAATAACTGGGTATTACGATACTCCTTGGCAAGAGTACTTGTAAGACTAGTTGTCAGACTTCAGTGACAGCTATCACTGCGACGAATTTGACATGGGCTGCGTGGACGACGCGCTCCCTGCAAGCATTCATCACACAGCATAGTTGACGCTTTTATAAAGACACTAACTTTCGCCCGCGTTAAATTTGGGGTAACACATTTCCCCTTGCGACTTATTAATATGTAATAGCAACGCTAACTTTTCCCTTTTCTTTCCTCTTTCTCCCATAAATCCCACTTTTTTTAAATAAAAAAATAGCCTTTGTCTGTCTCCTGGCTCCCAACTATCTATGTACCAAAATTCATCACAATCGGTTTAGCCATTAAAGCGTGAAGAGGTAACAAACAAACTCACTTTCGCTTTTATAATATTAGTAAGTATGTTGCAACTTTCGCATGCATGGCCCAACGCAGCGAATACCACGCTGTGTGTACACGACTTAACAAGAATATCCGAGTGAACTTTGTGCAATTAGTGGCGGGAACCGAACGGTAATAACCCTATGGTTAATGATGGTGTCGTAATTAAAGCATATGGGATAGTTTTATGAAAGGAACGACGGCATTCATAAAATAATGAGGGACAGAGTCGGGTTTTGAACATTTTAATGGTTTGCTAGTTTTGTTTTTGTCCCGAAAGCTCTGTTACTTCCGCGTGTTAATTTAAGGGGTTCTTGATTGGTGTTGTTTATTTCTGTGATGTTAATTATGAAGGTCTGAAAGGTTGTGTGGTAGCCGGTTGGCTTGGTGCAGGCATGTCATGAGGAAGAGTGAGGAAAATGACGTGGGGAAAGATTTGAGAATGGATGTGAATGGGTGTAAGAGAAGAAGAGGTATCTAAGAAACGATTGCTGGATTTAGTGAGGATACAGCGAAAAACTCGCAGACACATGATTCTTATAGCACCAAACAATACAATAACAATATTTTTAATCTAATATATAAAATTCTCGTGTCACAATTTTCGTTCCCATACTCCTCCAAAACGGCAGGACCGATTTGAACGAAATTTTGTGTGCATATCGGGTAGGTCTGAGAATCGGCTAACATCTATTTTTCATGCCCCAAACCGAGCAGCGGGTGAAACCGCTGAATATTTAGGTGAACTATTTGTTACACTTCTGCCAAATCCTGCAAAGGTTAAAAGCGTGACATTATGTATGTATGCGTATAAATAACCTAACCATCTTAATTTTATTGTAAACTAGCTTTTGCCCGCGGATTCGCTCGCATTAAATCCGGGGTAACACAGTTAGTGTTCCCCTTTCCTGATTTGCAGGTACCTGTATATTTTGCCTTTTCGCCTTATTGATTGAAAAAGATATAGACTGTGTCCGTCTCCAGGGTCCTAACTATCTCTGTATCAAAATTCAATAAAATCGGTTTAGCTATTAAGGCGTGAAGACGTAACAAACAAACAAACTCACTTTCGCTTTTAAAATCTATTGTTGTATTATTTGTTTGTTTATTAGCTCTTCACGCTTTAATGGCTAAACCAATTTTGATGAATTTTGGTATTTGGCTATTTTTTTATAAAAGAGTGGCATATGAGGGAGAAAGAAGGACGAAACGGGAAAACTTAGCGTTGCTATTACAAATCAATCAGGCGCTACCGAATTTAACGCGAGCAAAAGCCGCGGGCAAAAGCTAGTATTATATAAGTAAGGATCAATAAAGCATGTTATAGATGCAAGCCTTGTTTCAAGAACTGTGTTACAAATGAGTGGTGTTTTAATTACGGGATGGAGCATTATAACTGTGGAAGTTACAAGTTTGCGTTTTGTCGCTTCCTTTGTTAACATTCGGAAAGTCTTGGTTCACAGTTTCCTCTTGTGTGTTTCTGTTATTGTTTGGGCGTTTGATACTGAATGCCAAAAATCCTCCTATTTTGACGAGTGGAAAATCATTAAAATTATTACTTCTTTCTGCAACAAGCAGCCACATAAACATGTTGTTATCCTTATTATAAAACTACTAGCTGTGCCCAGCGGTTTCACCCGCTGCTCGGTTAGGGGCATGAAAAATAGATGTTAGCCGATTCTCAGCCCTACCCGATATGCACACAAAATTTCATTCAAATCGGTCCTGCCGTTTTGGTGGAGTATGGAAACGAAAACTGTGACACGAGAATTTTATATAAATATTAGAAGATAAAAGCGAAAGTGAGTTGGTTTGTTTATTACGTCTTCACGTTTAAATGGCCAAACCGATTTTGATAAATTTTGGTACAGATATAGTTGGGACCCTGGAGACAGACATAGGCTAAAGAAAAGTGGGAAAAAGAGGGAAGAAAAGGGGAGAGAAAGATCTTTTTTTCGATCATCACGTGGGTTAAAGTTAGCGATAGCCCAAAGTAACTATGCCACGAAATCGCGGGCGGACAAAAGTCATTGATACATTTTCAGCTACTTGCACGTGTTTATCAATTAACTTGCAAAATCTGGCGACTTGTTTGGCGCAGTGGCTGATTGATTGACTGCTGCGCTGTGGTCGTTCGATCCATGCACGGGACAAATATTTGTATGGCCGGTTATGTCGGGTTTGGCTGTTTGTGAGTTTTTTTTTTATATATATACCTAAAACGTTGCCCCACACTAGGAATGTCTCCTGTATCGTGGGTGCGTTTCAAAACATTCAATCTCACATACACAAACAGCCAGACCCGGAACAACCATCTGTAGGCCATACAAATATTTGTTCCGTGCGGGGATCGAACCCACGACACGCAGCGCAGCAGTCGATAGCTCAACCACTGCGCCAACGAAGATAGTGTGTATAAGATAGTGAGTATAGTTTAAATATTAGGTAGGAGGAGCACATACTGAAGAAACTTAGTGTGGAAAACTTATATTTCTTAGTACTGAATACTCCAACAATACCGCGAGTGAATCTTTCAAGCAGACTCGCATCGGAGCGAAATTGTTTCGCGGTTAAAGTTAACGAATACGGAATTTTGATGAACTCATACTGAGACAGATATTTTTGTAATTACAACTTTAAATTGGAGACGGGTGCTAATGAGGCAACGCTATGAAGTTAATTGCGGACGAGATTCCAGATGCGTGAGTTGGGGGGGGGGGGGAAGGTTAAAAGATTTTTTTGCACTTTTGAGAAAAAAAAAGTGAATTTTCGGTTAAGGGATTTGAAGTAACTTTTTTAAAGCATAACAGGATTTCTCCTGTCACTGTGCACAGTGCGTTTACAAACATTGAAACACACACACACACAGCTAGACCCAGAACAATATAGGTCATAAAAATATTTGTGCCAAGACCGAATCCGCCACACGTAACGCAGCAGTCAAACACTTAGCCGCGTGTCTCGCCAAGACAGTAGGCCTACTATGACATCTTAAAGCAGAACTTATTCCACTGAGTGAAAGAGATGGTGCTAGACACTCTGTATAGCTCTGTCCCTTTCCCTCAGCGGAAAAAGTTCTGCTTTAACACGTTATGGTACGGTAGCTGTTCACCAAACTTTACATGATATTGACCACGTGACCTGGTTGACTTCTATCATTTAGCTACAAGCTCCTGCTAGTGAAAGAGGTGGCTGGAAGGTTGAGGGAGAGTACCTCAAACCAACACAACCACCGCGGGAGACGCGACACAACTCCCGGCCACCGTAGATGCTGGTTTGTGGACGGTGAGCAATGGGTAGGTCACCGTCCGTCCGTCTAGTCACGACAGGCTGTGTCGACGGTACGTTCGTATTCCACTTGCGACGCAAGATATCAGCTAAGCAGAGACATGCTAGGGTTGCGGGTTGTTCAAAAGAGGTACTTCAGCTCCGGAATATAAAGGGCAAAAGAAGGAGAATGGGTGGGATTAAATCAGTTAATGTCTGATGCTTCCCCCCGCTCCGCCCGCCGCCAAGTTATTTGATGACGAGCTCCTTAAATATGAGAACGCATGTATGTTTTACGAATACACACATTCTAACCGGTTTTCACTTCAGTAGAAAATGGCGGATCACTTACTTAGACAACAGCTCACGTATCCAATATTTAACTCTTAGAAAATCAGTATCTACTGCAATAAAAAATCGCTTTTCAATATCTTTCGACATAATTCATACATTAATATCTTCAATACGAATTCATGGTGTGATAAAGCCAGGATCAGTCTGAAGTGTGGGGGTTGAACACATAATCTATATTTTATGCCGCGGAGTCCCGAGGTTCAAGCTTACTATAATGTTTTATTGAAAGCTCTGTATAGTTTTTGATTTTATCTAGTATTTTTATAATTTCAGTCTAAAACTCAAAAATTTTTGGACCGAAATTTCAAAATAGTAGCTTTTGCCCGCGGATCCACTAAAAGTTAAAGTCGTAACTTAGTTCCCCTTTCCGGATTTGCAGGTACCTGCTATCTGTAGTATTTGCCCTTGCACCTAATTTATTGTAATAGCAAAGCTAACTTTTCCCTTTTTTTCAAAAACACTATTGTTTCATTCAAACAACACCCATAGAAAATACAAGAAAATGTGGCCAATTTAAATAAGTAAAAATTTGAATCGGGTTAAAACCTACCTGATGCTTGTAAGAAGAACAAAAACATTGTGTGTTGCTAGTTTTCAGTACTGAAAAAACAAATAGCTGATCCACAAAATTCTCAGAAAACATCCCTCAAACTTTGCTATATGTTTTTAACCAAAAACTCGTTCATATTCGCTGTGTTTACGAATACTATCGACAAGTGGACGTTGATATTCTTTTCATATTTTGTTTTTTTATGTTTACTATTTTAAATATCCATGTAAAACCCATGCTAAAACCCCATCTAAAATGGCCGCCCGAATGTTGGCGAACCCGTCATAACGTTGTCATGTTTTTGCCGGGAGAACGAGACATTACGACAAAGGCACAAGATGGAAAGAGCTAAATATTAGATTGTCAACGTCACAGTTGTTCTTTAGGTTAATGACCTTTTGTATCGCTTCTCGTTGGCCGTACTGTTTTTTTTTCTGTTTTACACCTACCATTGTTCGTCCCTGTATCACCCAAAGGTTGACTGGTAGAGAAGTCCTATGGCATTAAGTCCGTCTCTGTACTTTGTGTTTGCGGTGTAAAAATTAATAAAAATAGGTACTCAAACATCTGCAAATTGAAGAGCCACGGAGTTCACGCAAGTATACGGATACATGTTATGTATGTCGGTATGGTAAGCGCAATAGCTGAGCAATTGGCTGCTGCGCTGCGTGTCGTGGGTTTGATTCCTGCTTGGAAAAAATATTTGTATGGGTAGTCCTTTCGGGTATGGCTGTTTGTGTATGTGAGTTTAAATGTTTGTAAACGCACCCCCACGATACAGGAGAAATTCCTAGTGTGGGGCAACGTCTTTAAAATATTTTTTTGTTTGATTATATTCCTTCAAATTGAGCAGTTTCATTAATCATAAAAAAACATTACGTAAATCTATTGTTATAGGATAAAATTGAATATCGATACAATCAATTCGGCGATAATAGCTTGGCATTATAAAAGGTTAATTACTAAAATTGACTATCTCACATTAACTAAAAGATAAAAAAAATTAGGTTCAGTAAAAAAAGGTGAAAGCAATACTTTAAAAATTTATTGTAACATCTGGCAAAGAGAGTGGATACAACAATTTATAATTAACTAATTAAAAATGGTAGTAAGTGATTTCAGAAAAGATTATTTTGAGATTTGTAGGTGGATATTTTACTTTTAATCAGTTAATGATGATATTGGTATTAGTTTTCTCAATATGAAGCAACTAGCTTTTGCCCGTGACATCGTCCGCGTGGCATAGTTACTTTGGGCTAACGCTAACAAAATTCTCCCCCTTTTCTATTTTTTTAGCCTATGTCCGTTTCTAGGGTCCCAACTATCTCTGTACCAAAATTCATCACAATCGGTTTAGCCATTTAGGCGTAAAGACGTAACAACAAACTCACTTTCGCTTTTATAATATTAGTAAGGATACAATTGAAGTCTGGAGGGGTTTTGTATTTAGGTTCGTAATCAATTGTTGTAAACAACAAATAAGTTTGTAACCACTGTTTAGGTCCGTCTACCAATTAAAAGTTATAGTAATTACTGTTAAGTTTTTCGTTTTTATTTATTTTTAAAATATATTTATTCGTTTATTTCATATGTATATGTGTCTTAGTATCTGAATAAGTATATACATTTTCGAAAACAAATAGTTTTATTTTAATATAATTTTTGTAACCCTATCACAATGTTGTCGTATTTTACCCAAGGTTGAGTAGAAGTTATTTGATGATTTTCCATCCGCAAAGGCACCTTTCAAGAAACATTCGGTAAATATACCAGTACGCTCAACACAGAAAAAAAACCTATTTACTAGCTCTGAAAAGGAAAAACTAAATCTAAACAACTTTTCTTTCTTTCCGTATAATTTAGGGTAATCTTATACAGTGTGTCAAATAGCGTGGTCGCATTTGGAACGCATTTTTCCGCTGTATATATTCTGAGAACCATTGGAATGCGGAAAGATGTCCCACTGTGTGCTTTATTGCCTTCTACCCTGAGTTATAGACTGCAGATGAAAAGGTGATGAATTGTGTGAGAAAACACGAGTGTTGAAAATCGTAGCGCAGATTCATTTACCTACCCGATACGATAAATCCTTTACAGTTCAAGCTGTACGTTTATGTAATGCCCTGCTCGTGTCTGAAAGGAGCACTCAAATTCTGTCCACTTTTAAAATTCTGGTCAAAAAGCACTACCTCTCTCCTTAAACAAAATATTAAATACTTCTTTGCTCTTATTTATATTATATTAATATTATATGTATTTTTATATAAGTATTTGTTTTTTTTTTATGTAGCTATTAATTTTCTAAATGTTACACCACAGACTACCTACAGTAATGTTTCTTCTCCTAATCCATCCAAAGGTTGTCTTGAAAAGTTCGCTTTTAGCGATAAGACCGCCCATTGTGTCACCCTATTTATAAGTTGTTAATGTTATTCTTGTTATTTGTATGGTTGTACATAATAAAGAATATTCTATCTATCTACCCATGGTAAAATATCGTTCCAAATTAAAAAAAAATATTGCAATTCCGTTCATAAAATACAGAATTATGAGGTAACAAACTTTAAATTAAAAATAACGTCGCAACATGCGCTTGCATCATTTAAGAACTTGCTTCTACTTTTATTAATCTTCTCCATAAAGATGAACGCTTTGGAATGGGCAACTACAGTACTTTCCCAAGTTATTATGCATTGTGTCTGGGACTGAAGCTTCATTCTTTTGTTTTTTGACATTCGATAGTGCCTGTAATGGTCTAATTGAAATAAATGCTTTGACTTTGAAATAATATATGTGCACTTTGACATTACAGTCAGGTTCATCAAAATGGACTCTAAAAATGATTGCGTTACAAATATCGAAGGAGAAGCAGAAGGTCTAACCTTGTCGTTTTAAAGGAAAATCTGACCTTCAACGTTAGGAAGGTAAAGCAATAGAGGTTATTCATTTGAATTTGAATTATTCAACATGAATGTTGCAAACGAGCAGCATAAGATCTCAAGAGAAAAAAAAACTTTTTTTTTGAATAAAGCTTTTATTAAACACAAGTTGCATTATATATATTATTATATACCATTTAAAAAAAAAAAACATTTTTCCCACTACAGGATTTTCTCCTGTACCGTGGGTGCGTTTACAAACATTTAAACTCACATACACAAACAGCCAGACCCGGAACAACTACGTGTAGGCCACACAAATATTTGTTCCTGCGGGGATCGAACCCGCAACACGCAGCGCAAGACTAACGGAGCAGCATCAATCAGCAGTATTCAGTATCAAAATCATCTTTCTAGCTATTCGTTTAACATGTCGCTATTTCCCATCACTTAGAACAAACCCCTAAGCTTGCATGACCAACTAACAAGAGGAAATTCCTAAACTATTTGGAGTCTTTAAAAAACAGTTTCCTAAAAGAAATGCAGTGTAGGAATTAGGGTTTTTTTACTTTTTCACTCAAATGTGGTGTGAATGCCTGCAATGTAATTAACATTTTCTCACCTCAAAGAAAAGCCATGTGACCTACATTAGTGTAGCGAAACAGTTTTTTTATCAAACCTTTTTTTTAACTAGAAAAGCGAAGTTTTTATAAAGAACTAGCTTTTGCCCGCGGCTTCGCTCGCGTTAAATTCGGTAGCGCTCTATTGATTTGTAATAGCAACGCTCAGTTTTCCCGTTTCGTCCCTCTTTCTCCCTCATATCCCACTCTTTAAAAAAAATAGCCTATGTCCGTCTCCAGGGTCCCAACTATCTCTGTACCAAAATTCACCAAAATCGGTTTAGCCATTAAAGCGTGAAGAGGTAACAAACAAACAAGCTCACTTTCGCTTTTATAATATTAGTAAGGATTCTCCCGTGTCAACCATTATAAGCTTTGAAAAACTTAAAGACTCCTTTGTCTTTTCAACTTTTCTCTAATGTTACAGGACAAAAACCTCATTTAAAGCAATCAATAGTTTTAAAGTTATGTTAGCTATTAATTTTATCAGTTTAGTGCATATAAAACTGTTATATCAATGGCTTAGTAGTAAAAGAAGATTATTGAGCTCTATAAAAAAGGTCTACGAAGTTATACGCTTAATAAAATCGTTTTAGGTTAGGTTATGTGCAAAACTTTAATAATAAAACATTATTCATAAAACTTTAATAATGTCGCATAATCCACAAAAACTTGTTTTCATAATAAAAACAACAATAGAACTTTTTTCATAAACAAATCTTGTCGTCACAAAATGGCGGAGACACAAAATGGCTGCCTAACAAAAGCATAGACAAAAGAATAAAGGTCTGGCTCTCCTCGCGGCCCTTTAATGAGGGTTTTGGTCATTTTACGCTCATTTCGATGCAAATTCAAGGGTTTCATGATATTTAGAGGGCTATGCAAATACGACCGAAAGATTTTGATTAAAATTTATAAAGATACTAGTTACATTGCACTGGTTTGCCTTGGTTGTAGGTAAAAAGAGAATGGGATATGAAGCTGAATTTTGTTTTTTTTTCAAAGTGAATTTTTGTGGTCAGATTGAATGAAAAATCAAACTTGCTGTTTTCTAGATTAGATTTAATAGTTACTGTTAATCTCTTTCTCCCCCCAAATTTTTCAGTTCTTTAAATCCAAAGCAAATTGGCTAACCTGTAACAAATACCTACTGTATTAGTCTGACCATAAGAAAACTTGCTAACCCAGTTGGATTGTCTTGCAGGGGTTGCGGGATATTGGAAAAAGATACTGCGGCCCCGGATAAAAAAGAGCAAAAGAAGCAACATGGATAGGGTTTAGTCAGTAAAAGTCTGACACTCCCCCCACTCCGCCCAGAGCGGGAGAAGTGATTTGATGATCTTCAATCCAAGAAAAAAGAGGACATGTGGTTGCTTGTATATTAGTTCGTATATAAAGACAAAATTAACAGTATATTATGTGGTATGACCATACTAAATGTCCATTTATAATCTGTGCTATACTTAAATGGATCTAAACAATATATGGGAAGTATAACTGTTGGCTATTAAAAGCTTTTGCTAAGATTTAACACACTAGTTGAAAAAGATACAGCAATTGTTGTAATGAAAAATAAATTTACTTCCGGAATTCGGTGACTTTTGTTTTTCCGTCATTTTAGTGTTATTTTTTTGGTAGCAAAAGTTCATTATTTCAGCCTTTTAAGTTGTAATATAATGGTATCTCATAAATATTCTTATTGAGAATTAATTTTTCATTGCTACTAAGAGATATTAGTAGGTACCTATATCGTCAATTCCAAAAAAAAAAACAATTACATTTAGAAGATACCCATAAATTTCTCCAACAATATACATAAAACTTATATAAGACCACATCGAGAATACACTCTTTAGATTAAAAAAAGAATTTTGAAAATCAGCCCACATACGTCAGAGAAATGGAGTAACAAAAATACAGCCGAATTGAGAAGTTCCTTTTTTTTCGAAGTCCATATTGTAGACACATTTAATTTTTAACCGAATTTGTCCTCAATATCTACTTAACTTGAAGGTTCACTGTACGGCTCCATACAGCGAACCTTCCAGTATGGTATAAGGTAAGCTTTTTTGTTTAAACTAGAACAAAAAAAATATTGCAATGACAGGATAAACCAGAACCAAAAAGCACTTGTACGTTAAGGGCATATTAATAAATAAATAAATAATAAATATCTTGGGACAGCTCACACACGGCTATCTGATCCCAAACTAAGCAGAGCTTGTGTTATGGTAACCAGACAACTGATATACATACTTATACATATAATTTATAAATACATACATATTATAGATAAATCACACCCAGACACAGAACAAACAATCATGCTCATCACACAAAGTTTATCCTGGGTGGGAATCGAACCCACGACCTCCGGCTCAGCAGTCAGGGCCACTAACCACTAGACCAACAGGCCCGTCAAAAATATTAATATCAATAAGAGCCTTTAGTTACAATAACAGTTTTATCAATTGATTGGAAAGATTAAACTGTCCGCTGCCCAAAATCTAGATACGTTGACACCCTCCGTGCCTGTCCGTTCATTTCATATCGTCGAGACCTTTCAGAGCCTTCGAGAGCACGTTAAGCCGTTGGTGCCGACTCCCGAATGTCATACGTATATCTATGGCAGTCTGAATCCCGAGAATCTGACAGCCCGTCGAATAGTAGAATATCGGTTTCTCCTTAATAATTGGGGTGCGGAATGTGAAATTACTGGGTGGAAAATTCGAAGTTTCTGACATGATTTTTATTGTACGGATATTTTATTCGGATGAACTGGGATGCCTTATTTTCTAATATTTTTATTTTGGTTTATTATAAGAACTATTGTATATTACTCATTTTGGAAAAACAAAATTTTATCCTATTTTAATATCTCTTAGTATCTTTGCGTTACTTTGTGTGAATGAAAGTGTAATTTTAGGGCAAATATCAGCCATACCGCGTATAGTTTGACATTTACCAATTACCATAGATAAGAAAAAAAAATAGAGTGGTCAAGGGACACCCGGATGGAACGAAGTTCTTATAGAAATGAAAATATCTGGCTTGCTTTCTATAAGAGAGAGAGAGACAGACAGACAGACAGAGAAACATGCGACGCCGCACAGCTTACAATAGTAAGTTTCTAGTGACAACTTTTCGTAAGATTTTTTTCCGTCTAGCCCCCTTTCACAACGCGCGATAAGGAACTTCGTTCCAAAAACACCCACCCTTTAATTATTCATTGGGGTTGACATACAAAACGATACCGGGGTTGCGAGTTGATCGAAAGAATTAACACGGCCCCGGAACCCAAAAGGCCAAAAAAGGAACATGGATGGGTTTTAATCAGTAAAAGTCTCACACTCCTCCCGCTCCGCCCAGATTAGGGGAAGGTCTTTGATCATTTCCCATCCGAAAAAAAATACAAAACGATAACTTATATCCTTACTAATATTATAAAAGCGAAAGTGAGTTTGTTTGTTTGTTACCTCTTCACGCTTTGATAGCTAAACCGATTTTGATGAATTTTAGTACAGAGATAGTTGGGAACCAGGAGACGGACATAGTCTAATATTTGTTTGAAAAAAGTGGGATGTGAGGGAGAAAGAGGGAAGAAACGGGAAAAGTTAGCGTTGCTATTACAAATTATTAAGGCGCTACCGAATTTTTCGCGAGCGGAGCCGCGGGCAAAAGCTAGTAACTAAACAATAATCAGAGCAACTAACTACACAGAACAACCATAGTTTCAGTCATTTACTAGAGTAAAAGTTTCATCAACGCGCTGCCAACATTGTTACTCGCGATATTATTATTTTTATCACCCCATTTTCTTAACGCAGTTCAAACAAACTTGACTCGTTTTCAGATTAACTTTTTCCCAGTATCAGCGATCGTGTTAAAGTTATTTACAACCGTATCGTTTGAGGTTTAATTTGTTTGTGATTTTTTAAGGTTCCGTACCTCAAAAAGAAAAAACGGAACCCTCAGCAAAGACAGACCCGGGGTTGCGGGTTGTTCGAAAGAGATACCACGGCACCGGAGCGTAAAGGGCGATAAAAGGAACATGGGTGGGTTTTAGTCAGTACAAGTCTGACACTCCCCCCGCATTCGGGGAAGTTATTTAATTTTAATACCAGTCTGTAACTACCCACCGCAAAAGTTTTTCGAAATGAGGCTGCTTGGTTAACCTTTCGAATAAAATATAATCACCACATAAGCTTCTTACTGATAATTTATTTTTAAGGGAAGGGATATCATCAGATAACTTTAAAACTCTTTAAAAGAGAGTGTCAGGCTTTTACTGACCTAAACACATCGATTCCTTTAGTCTTTCAGTTCCGAGGCTTCGGTATCTCTTTCGAACAACTCAAAATAACACAAACCCGACAGGCAGTGGCCCTGGCAGGCCATCTGCCTTGAAATCTCTTAGAGGCGCGCGTGGAACACGTCGAAATCGTCGTCGTCAAGGCTTCCAGCTGAAGACTGTTTTCGTGTCACTGTAAAAATATCCATAATGAATCAAGCTTTAAACATCTAAGAAGTACATAAAATATCAACATAACATATACCTACATAAATACGCGTCGCTTTCAAACAACTTATCCTATGTATAAAAAACATTATTATGCTCAATATTGAGTGGGTATAACATTGAAAGCGTAGATGTTTCACAGCTAATGTTTCAGATAAAACGAATTGCCTCCGAAGTCTTTGCTAGAAATTGCTCTGTAATTTCTACATTTAGTAGGTACTTAGTTGGAGTGGGGCCTAAAATGTATACAGCGCTTTTCTTTCTTTTTGTTCTTTTCTTCGTTTTCTTTTTCCTTAGTTTTCGGGTTTTCTTATACTATTATTTTATTGGTCGAAGTCACGCGTGTGCTTTTTAATATTTATATTATTAATTTACTCTTCAAAGAAAAACGATACTCTAATTTTATTTTTATACTAGCTGTTCCACGCGGTTTCACCCGCGCTGCTCAGCACCTGTTGGTCGTAGCGTGATGTTATATAGCCTATAGCCTTCCTCAAGAAATGGACTATCCGACACTAAAAGAATTTTCCAATTCCGACCAGGTAGTCCCTGAGATTAGCGCGTTCAAACAAACAAACAAACAAACTCTTCAGCTTTATAATATTAGTATAGATTTTTCTGGGGATGCTCGTCACCGCCGAAGCCGGACCAATAAAGGTGGTGATATGACCTGGATGTGCACTTCGGTGGCTAGTTCGAGCTGGTACACGAAAAGAGTAACTGGAAAGATATGGGGAAAGCTTTTATCCAGTTGTGATTAGTGTAGTAACAATAATGGTAAATAAAAAAATCGAGGCGCCGCAACTCGCGCACGTAAGGTTCCGTACAAAAATGAAACATAAACAGCCATATTTTTTCGATGCGTAGACTATTAGAGGATTGGTTTTTACAACACAAAGAGAATACAGAGTTGAGTATATGGTTTTAATTTCAACTGGATACCTCCTAGCGTTCCCGAGATAAAGGGTCTTGAGAGACAGACAGACGGACTAGAAAGTGATCTAATTATGGTCCCGCCTTTTTTCTGAGGTACGGAACCCTCATAAACAAGTATAAGTAAAAAAAATCGGTGAAAAATGGATATAGTATGTTGGTATACCTCTGTCCAACCCTTTTGAGATATGAAGTGTAATGTTATGTTAAGTTAACTAATAATCTTCAAATTCTACTACTCTATGACGATTTTACTATAGGTACTAGAAGACGAATTTTTTGAATGTCTTTCGTCAATGAATTATTAAAAAAAAATATGTAGAACACACTTTAAAAAAAATCTCCGTAAGTGGTTACCTAGTCATAATCCAAGACACTTAGAAGTGCCCTCTATAACAATAATCTCTTAATCCATCGATCCTAAAACAATATCCTAAGCGCAATTTTAGGCGCCCAAGACTAATAATCATGGGGCAAGGTCCAACCCCTTTTCACCCCGGATTTATATTAAATTCCTTAGTCCAAATTTGCCGAAACAATCCCTATGGGGCTACCTAGCTGCGATTTTATTATTTCTTACCCTAGCTGTATACCTAGGCGAGTATAGTGGGGAAATTCTATTAGACTGGTTTATTGCCTGGCGTCGAATTTTTATGTTCGAGTCCTAGGATTTAGGTACTAAATATTCAAATAGATTTTCATATAGAAAGCTGTTAAGGTCCAAAAAAAGGAAACTCAATTTTTGTATCTACACAGAAAGATTTTTTATAACAATAATATTTTAATTTATATTTTGTTTTCCAACGTTTCAAATACTTTTGTTTTATAAAATGTAAATTATAAGAGATGAAACGTATAAAAGAAAATATATTTATCATAATTATTTCTATTCGACCATTGTTATTTTGACCACAGATCTGTAGAAAAAACAGAGCAGACAGCGGCTTACATCACCCCTCTTTTTAACTGTAACACAAAAGAATTTACCCCAAAACATTTATTCATGAAAGCTCAATACCACAAAAAAGGGAAATTCGAGAAATAAATTGTCATAACCGTGAAGGCTAGACCAAAGGCCAAAGAATATTGAATTATGTCTGGAAACCGTTATTTAGTGAGAAAATTCTGTTTGTTTTGTTTGTACCCAAATATAAAATGTATGAGTCGAAAGCCCCTGGACGAAAGGCCACACGTTAATATAAAATGATCGTACTGTGTGACTGATAGGGTTGCTAACGGACATTTTGAATTAGGAACAACATTTAGCTTTCTGTACTAACAGCCAGATGCGCCTAAAGTTTTAAAACCAGAAAACAATTCGTAATTTGAAAAGTGACAGGTATAATAGCGTCAAGCTTTCCGCCATTTTTATTTTGACAAGTTAGACTAGAAAGACAAAAAAGGCGCAATATTCTATAATTGAAACTTCGTTTACGATTTATGTTGTTTTTACTAAAACGAATATCATATTTTTGCTAATTCTAAAGTTTAAAAGTGTTTATTAAGTTAAATTAAGAATGTTTAGTACAACTAATCAAAAAGTCCTTAAATATTTGAAGGGTAAGAGCAAACTGAGTCTTATACACATTTTACAAACATGAAATTAAATACAATATATTTAATTACATGTTTGTATCAATCTGCAGTTGCAGGGTAGAACACTGGAGCATTTCAACATCTAGCTATCTAGTCAAATTAAATTTGAAGTTTATGAAACTAGCCCTTAGCAGCAATGATAAAAGGTACTTTTTCAAAGAAATCCAAGTTTACAGTCAAGTGCTTAGGTTACTAGCTTAATACTATGTACTAAAGAGGTTTTAGAAAAGTAGTTTCGCACAACCCTAGTTAGGTATCATGATTACATGTAAAGTCCAGCAACATTATTCTAGAAATTTCACTTAAATATTTTAAAGGATTTCACGAAATTTGCCGACGTGAATTTGTCAAGTAGATTGGGGAATCGAATGGCTACGTTTTGAACTTCAGTAACGTATCTAAGTAGTTATATACGGGGTAACACAGTTCCCCTTGCGCCTTATTGATTTGTAATGGCAACGCTAAGTTTTCCCTTTTCTTCTTTCTTTCTCCCTCACTTCCCACTTTAAAAAAAATGCCTATGTCCGTCTCCTGGTTTCCAACTATCTCTGTACCAAAATTCATCAAAATCGGTTTAGCCATTAAGGCGTGAAGACGTAACAAACAAATAAAATCACTTCCGCTTTTATAATATAAAAGTAAGGATTATGGAAAAATATGAGCTTTACAATGTTAAGTGTTCAAGAATTTTCTTTGGCCTGTGACTGCCTCGTTGGTAACGCAGTCACAAACGTAACCGTTGAGCATAAGGTCCTTTTTTGCTAATGGGAAATCATCAAATAACTTTTGACGGAGTCGGAAAAATTGTCAGACTTGTACTGTCGAAAACTCGCCCATGTTCCTTCTTTTGCCCTTTAAGTTCCGGGATCGCGGTATCTCTTTCGAACAACCCCAATCCCGGCAGGCGGTCCATCTGGGAGGTCCCTTTGATTCCCGAGTAGGGCAAAGTTTCATTGTGTTTTTCCATCAGGAACTTCTACTAGTAGTAGCCGAGGGATCTAGGTTTGTGCCCAGTTAATGAAATAAGGCTAAGAATTATAACGCTTTTAAAGTGTATGTCTCCAAATGTAATTTAGAGTTATTCTTAGATGATAATTTTTGGCCTAACGGAATAACGTTTAGGCGTTTCGTGCAGTTTATGTACAAAACAAAACCGGTCGAAAGTTGATTATTTTACATACGGATAATATAATGATAACATAACATAATGCTAGGGAATCTGTTTTAATGTGTCTGTATATGTTTAATAATGTTATATTAGTTTTCTATGGGTCTATGCCACCCGAAATAAAGTTTATTCATTCATATTACATAAGACTTAAATTTACCTGGAAAAATGTGTGTATATGTATTTGTAAGGCGTTATGTTATGTGTCAAGAATTTATTGTAACCTGATGAATGTCCCGACAAATGCGTGATAAATACGACGAGTTTATGAGTAACGTTATACGAGGTAGGCCTTCAGAAAAACGAAGATTTGAACCGATAGCTACACCATATAAAGATTTCTATAAGTACTTAAGACACTTGTGCCATTTTGTTTTATGTTTCCCCGTAGGAACTTAACGACATTCAACGGGTTAACAATCACGTAAAAAGTAAAACTTGATTCGGATAAAATAGGAAATTATCACGTAACCCTTTTTCCTAAAAGCTTTTACGACTAACAAATATCAGCTTACGCTCACAAAATAATCATAACATGTAAAATTAAGTTCTCAACCCAAAAAATCTTAGAAATTACTTTAGATAAATACCATACTTTATGTAAACCCAACTTTATCAGGTAAAGTAAATAAATAATCAAGCTTTCTCGTCACGTTCTATGTTTATGGGGTAACAAATTACTGCGTAAACACAAAATTATAATTATTTGGGAATGAGCAAATTTGTTTTATTTTGGGCTTGAAGTGGTTCGCTGTGAGATTTTTCCTTCTTGATAAGAAATATTTTATGGGCCATTTTATATGGTTAAGCTGTGAATTCTGAAACTTGACATTCCTGCAAATAGTCGAACATTTGGCTGAATAAATAATAAACACAGTCAAATATTGTTATAGTCCATAAACTAATATATGGTAATACTAGCTTTCGCCCGCGGCTTCGCCCGCGTTAAATTTGGGGTAACACAGTTCCCCTTGCGCCTTATTGATTTGTAAGAGCAACGCTAAGTTTTCCCTTCTCTTCCCCCTTACTCCCTCACATCCCACATTTTTCAAAAAAATATTAGCCTATGTCCGTCTCCTTGTTCCCTACTATCTCTGTACCAAAATTCATCCAAATCGGTTCAGCCGTTAAAGCGTGAAGAGGTAACAAACAAACAAACAAACAAACTCACTTTCGCTTTTATAATATTAGTAAGGAAGTAAGGATGTTGTGTTTAATATCAAAACTAACAACGACAAAATATTTGACAGATATTTAATTTAAAAAAATATCAAATATTTGTAACGTTGACAACTTTCAGAAAACACACTCTTAACGGCGTAAACACTGGTCCATTTTCGCTTATTCTTTTCCAAAACTTACAAAGTTTTGGGAAGAACAAAGGTCTCATATTTCCCATCTTAATCCTCTCACAATTTGTACCCTAATGACTTGAAAACCTAGAATCCAATAAGCTGCATACTCTCTCTCCCCCGTTTCCCCGCTTAATCACAAGATTAAGTTTCCAAACGGACAATTTTCCAAATATTCTCTCAGAAAAACCTAGCCGAAAATCCAGACTTTTATCTCAGGTAACAGTGCCAAAAATACCCTTTAATTCCTTAAAATCACAGTTACATCTGACAAAAAGCGACGCCCAGCTTATTAGGACATACCGTCCACATTTCACCGCGGATTTGAGCGGGTCCGTAATTTGGGGAAAAAGCGAGCGTTCCAGCGTGTGGGGTGTCCGAAGTCCCGGTCCAATGGGATCAGGGAGAGGACGCGTCTAGAGATTTGCTCCGAACAGGTTGATGAATGACGCTCAATGTTTAAGGTTGGGTCTTGAATAGGTACTATTTGATTTGGGACATTCCATTTTTGAATGTCTGTTAGGATATTTCTCGCAAATTCCCGGTCCAAAACAGTTATCGTTTGAATTAAATATCTTAGAAAAGGGATTCAAGTCATACCGGGAAATTGTAAGAAAGTCAAAGGCGTGATGAATTAAAATACCGTTGGAGTTCACTTGACATGAACATTTCTTTTTAGCCAACTAGTCGGTTCCCATAAGGCCGGTTAGTTTGTAAACAAAAAAAAACATAGCCAGACAGGCAACTCTTTTAGACCAGTCGGATCATCACTATTGAACAACACCACTCATCAACCATAATTATATTTTCTTCATTCAACCTACTTTTAGCGGAATATTTTGAAAGCCAATTAAAGATGGCCGAAATAGGAACAAACTCGACCACAGCTCAAGTAAGCCGAACGTGAGGTGAATAAGTAGAATTCCTTTAAATTATGTAACGCGAAACTGTAATGTGCACTTAGTAAGCTTTATTTATGCGATTTTATTATAAAACCTATTTGCAAGACTATTTAGAGTTGAAGTTTAAGATGTTGTGCTCGTCTTCTTAGCTATTTGGCTAAAATTTGCAATATGAGATGTTTTTTTTTTAACCCTTGCGCTCTCTTAGATTGTTTAAAAACTGTTGGTGGCAAAACAATCGTTCTAACAAACAAAATGTACGTGGTTCTTTAGAGAGTATCTCACCTGGTACCCACTTGATTGTGCGGGCTGCCTTCATGGTGTTAAAATAGACCTAGAAATAACTTCAAATCAAATAATTAGTTGACGTAGCGTTGATACGAGGCTCTAGTTCGAGTTCGCGGCGAAAACGGAAGAAAGCACATCATTTAAAAAAATATTGCAATTCGATTCAAGTGCAGAAACTTTGTCATTGCGCGCGAGACGGATTCAACGCCTGAGCCGTTAGGCAAGGGTGTTACAGAGCTGAGAAAAAAGTGATAATATCTTAAATGTATCAAACGACTTTTTTCAAAACGTAGAAATTAAACAACAGAACAAACAAAGAGCAATAGAAGGAACATGGTTGGGTTTTAGTCAGTAAAAGTCTGACACTAGCCCCGCTCCGCCCAGAGCGGGGGAAGTTATTTGGTGATTACCCACCCCAAAAAAAATGGGCCTTAGATATCACGTCAATGACACGTCTATGTTACAGGGAAGGAAAATATTATAAGTGGCCTCAAATCTACACGAAGAAAGCTTTCTTTATATTTTGTTACAACGATTCTACGAATTTGTAAAGTAATCTGACAGAGTTAATTTTAGCCAACCGCTGAAAAAAAACAGCCCAAAAATAACATTCCACCTCAAACGTCCAAAAAGAAACTTCAAAAATCCTTTCCCTGTTCATAGAATAGGGTAATAACTTTTCAGGGGTATACCCTAAACCCTTTAAGATGTAGGTACAGTCGTAGGCAGTTAACTTTCCTCTTTAGAACTTCAAAAGCCATGTTTTTAATTTCCAAACGAGTGAGCACGTGGCGAAGTTGAGGCACTTTTCTAACTGATTGTACATACTGTCGTTAAGGATAACAAGCCGGAACATTTTGGGTTTATCGTACTGGTCAAAAACGCAACTAGAATATCGCGAGACTACTCTCGGTCACCGTAGATGAGTGTCTGGGGACGGTAAGCAATGGGTAGCTCACCTCTAGTTACGCCAGCCGTGTCAATGGCGCGTTTATGAAATGTCAGCAAAGCAGAGGTTGCCCTTCAAGGCCACTGCCTGTCGGGTTGCGGGTTGTTCGAAAAAGATGCCGCGGCCCCGGTACATAAAAGGTAAAAGAAAGACCATTTTGGTCAGTGAAAGACTGACATTTGACCAGTTTTAGTGGTGAAATGGATTAAAATCTCTGCAATTTGAATGAGATGTCTGCCGATGGATGGAAGAGGGGTATGGAAATGTGCTGGAATGAAAAACCACGAACGGCGCGGAGGAATATAGAAGACCGACTAGGTTTACACAGACGATCTCATTAACCGCTTAGGGAACGCTGATTACCAAATGGTACTAGCAAGCCGCGACTGACCTGAACCTTATTTTAAAACATATGAAGTTTAAGGAATCGTCAAGTCTCCGCTTAGGTTAAACTGTCTGGAAAAATTGGATAGCCAAGATAAAAAACCGCTAGAAAAAGAGAGATTCAGATGAGACTGATACTCAGCTTTGGGTAACCAAAGGTTGAAGAAGAGAAAAGACATTTTGAGAGTTGGAGAGGGTAAGCCGACGTTCAGCGGCTTCAAAGTAAAAAATCTTGGATTATTTCTTATTTTGTAGGTGATGCTAAACATCCTTCTTCCCAGTACGTACGGCATACTAAGGTTAACTCCGTGTAAAAGTTGGCGCGTGTTCTATTAGAACGCGTGTATTAAAAGTTTGCCAAGCACCTTACATTAAGAAGCTTTTGCTACCGTTCTCATGTTTACTTTAGTTTACATTCAAAAAGAAATGGCGAGTGTGTAGTTTGCTTAGGAATTTATTCAGTTATGTTTTGTACGTGTAAAGTAAAATCATTTTCTAACTAGCCTTTTCCCTTTTGATGTTGGAGTTGGTTTTCAGTCTACTCGAATGCTGTTTTACATGGATCTACTGCATATCTGACTTCCAGAACCCAGTCAATAAGGCGCAATACGATACCCATTGGTAAGACTGGTTGTCAGACGTTTGGCTCACTCACTACTGTCAAAGGTATGTTTGACAGCCGGGAACAACGTTTCGGCTTAACGTACTTTCCGAGGTTTTGAAAAAGCTTGTTATGTAAAGGGTGGTCCCCAATCCAAAGAACAATCTTGTCTAGGTTGTTCTTTAGAGGTTTAATCTGAAGATTGATTCGGGAGTTATTATGTAGCCACTATGAACGACGTATCGTGGGTTCGATCCCCGCACGGAACAAATACTCGTGTAAACTACAGGTTAAAAAGGTTCGGGTCTGTTTATGGTATTCATACCATATAGGAGAAATTCCTAGTGTGAAGCAAAGTAAAAAAAAGTGCGTTTTCTATTTGATCCATTGCCTTACTCTACGGCTTAACGACAGAGATCTGTCCCAAATAAATGTAATTTGTTGTAATGAAATGAAATATTATTTCTCATCACATTAACAAATGATCTTCGACACCCATAATGATGACACCCACTAACATATCTATCCCAAACGACTAACCCCAGCAAAAACTTTGACGCTTCAATGAAGTATTCCAACAAAATCCTTACTAATATCCTTACTAATATTATAGAAGCGAAAGTGAGTTGGTTTATTGGTTACGTCTTCACGCCTAAATGGCTTAACCGATTATGATGAATTTTGGTACAAAGACCCTGGAGAACGGACATAGGCTATTTTTTTAAGGAGAAGGAGGGAAGCATAGGGAAAACTTAGCTTTGCTATTACAATAAATAAGGCGCAAGGGCAAAAACTACTGGTAGGAGGTACCTGCAAATCTGGAAAGGGGAATTGTTACCCCGAAATTAACACGAGTAAAGCCGCAGGCAAAAGCTAGTTGTTTCATAAAAAAACCAAATAGACCAATAGGAGGATGCAAACACTGCACACATAACTGTGGGAAATAGCCACACATATACTTGAGTGCCCTCTGGCGTTACTTGAAGTGTTAATGTATGAGTAGCCACGAAAACCGCGACAGGAATTTTCGGTGGTTGTAAGGGTGCGTCCACATCTGGCGAATGTGCCGCGAATGTGCAGCTCGCGAGCCGTTTGCGATCTGCCCGCGAGCTGCGCGCGTGCAGTCACTGCAATGGTTTGGTGCGCCTCTTTAGCGCAACTCATACAAGGCTCGTATAGAGCGCGCGAGCGGCGCGCGATCTGCGCGCGCTCAGTTCTCGCCCCTATTTCTTTCCACGCATCATTTTTTAGATTTTTTCTATAGTAATCTTCGAAATAATCGATCTTTAGGATCCCATAATACTGGAAATCTTTTATATGTTTCAATGAAGCGTAAACAATTCTCCTCCGTCCACTCCATGACAACACGTACTTAGCCTCCAGTAATCAGAAACGAACTGAGCGAAATAACTAGCGCGCCGCCCGCGCGCTGATCGCGTACGGCGCTTAGGTCGCGCGCGAACTGCCCGCGGGCGGCGCAGAAGCGGCGCACGAACAAAAATGCACGCGCGCAGCTCGCGGGCCGATCGCAAACGGCTCGCGAGCTGCACATTCGCGGCACATTCGCCAGATGTGGACGCACCCTAAGGGTGTTAATGCTATTTTCGCAATGCAGATAAAATTAGAAAAGGAATGGGTACCTACTTACTTTTTTCTGTTGACAAACTGGTTGCGTTGTTGACAGATTTATAGACTGATTAAAGAACAAAAAAAAGATTCAAAAAAAGCGATTGACTGCTGCGCTGCGTATTGCGGGTTCGATTCGCGCTCGTAACAAATATTTGTATGGCTTACAAATAGTTGTTTTGGGTCCGGCTGTTTGTTTATGTGAGTTTAAATGTTTGTAAACGCACCCATGATACCGGAGAAATTCGTAGTGTGGGCCAACGTTTTTTTTTTAAACTGAGTACCATAGGCAGTCAGATTGGTATTTAGCTGCACCCAGTTAGAGTGAAAGCCATATAGTATCACGCTACGACACTTATAAGCTGAACTGATGTTGTTCTTACACCGTTGAACCGTTTTGGAACAAATTTTATATATACATACTAGCTGTGCCCAGCGCTTTCACCCGCTGCTCGCTTAGGGGTATGCAAAATAGATGTTGGCCGATTCTCAGACCTACCCGACACAAAATTTTGTTTAAATCGGTCCAGGCGTTTCGGAGGAGTATGGGAACGAAAATTGTGACATGACAATTTTATATATTAGAAGACTAGTTGTGTTCAGCGGTTTCACCCGCTCCTCACTTAAGGGTATGAAAAATAGATTTTGGCCGATTCTCAGACTTACTGAATATGCATAAAAAAAAATTAAGAATCAGTCGAGCCGTTTCGGAAGAGTACGGGAACGTAAATTGTGACACGAGAATTTTATATATTAGAAGATTGGAATGGCTTCTTAAATGTTAATCACAAGAAGAGGCGAATGAGATTCAAAACTACGACTAATGTTCAGATTCAGAACCAACAACAAATTAACTTCCTAATTGATGAAACTAACAATGCTTTGTATTTCGAAAACGCCACTCAATCAACGTAGACGAAAGTTTATCAATTACCTGGCATTAAATTGTAATCTGTTTTTGTCGACAAAGGTTTTCATTTCGCGTTTTATATTTTTGACGTGAAGTAAACAGCTACCCTACTATGACCTCTTAAAGCAATTCTTATTCCACTGAGTGAAAGAGATGGTGCTAGACACCCTGTATAGCTGTGTCTCTTTCCCTCAGCGGAATGTCATAGTAGCCCTTCCGTTCCTAAGAAATAATGTTTTTCTTTTTAAAAATCACTTGATAGTGTTACTTCGGAAGAAATCCTTACTAATATTTTATAAGCGAAAGTGAGTTTGTTACGTTTTTACGCCTAAATGGCCAAACCGATTTTGATAAATTTTGGTACAGAGATAGTTGGGACCCTGGAGACGGGAATAATAATATCAACTTTAAAAAAAAGTGAAAAAGAGGGAAAAAAAGGGAGAGAAAGATATATTTTTTTCGATCATCACCTGGGTTATAGTTAGCGTTAGCCCAAAGTAACTATGCCACGCGGACGAAGTCGTGGGCGGAAGCTAGTAATAAATAATATATTAGTCGCAATGACGACGAGAACTTTACATTTTAGGTTACCTTCGAAGCTAGAATGCTCGATACTGGGCTGTGATTAAGATTCCAGAAAGTTGTGGAACTTTCTCGAAGGATGGGTTTAAATAGCCGTCGGTTTTGCTAGTGACATGAGTAGTCATCACTTAGATATATATAGCTTGTCCGTTTGCTGTCCTCTCCCTGTGATACCCCAAGGCTCGTATATCACAGGGAGTGCCCTTAGCGTGCAGTCGCAAGGTTGTGTTGTGCTCTGGCTGAAGCATTTACAGTCAAGGCACCCACAGGATTGCCCAGTTAGGCAGACGAAAACCTCATGGTTGATCTGCGAGATTCCAATTACATAAAAAAAAACAGAGCAGTGCGTCTGATTCTTGCTTTACAATAAAGTGATTTTTAGCGAACAATTAGTGATAATCTAAGTGAATAATAATAATCAATTGTGAATTTGTGAATGAGTTATTATACGAGTTTTATGATTAACTAGCTGTTCCCCACGGTTTCACCCGCGCTGCTCAGCACCTGTTGGTCGTAGCGTGATGTTATATAGCCTATAGCCTTCCTCAAGAAATGGATTATCCAACACTAAAAGAATTTTCCAATTCCAACCAGTAGTTCTTGAGATTAGCGCGTTCAAACAAACAAACAAACTCTTCAGCTTTATAATATTAGTATAGATTAGTATAGATAATGTATGTGCGTTTTTTATTTGATGATGTTTGAATATATCCCATATCCAGCTCGAAACAGCAGTATAAGGGTTTAAGTGTGTGTTTCAATAAAATGCACATATTATAATACTTTTAGATTATAATTTAAATCATTATTTCTAAAGTTACATTTCACACTTTTATGTTTTGACATAAAAGTGTGAAGAGTAGGTTTGCCTACTCTTATATTTTTTCCTATTCTAACTTTAAAACCACCTGAGTATTTAAAAATGGAAAACCAGCCAGCATTGGTTAGCTTTTTTTTAAAACGTGGATATATGGAGAAAAAAACGGTCAAGAATGCATCCTTTATTAACGTAAATATAATTTATGATATTGGATGACCTAGGATGATTTTGATTTGGGTCATCAAGGCTCTTGTACTGATTAAATTGGAAGCCGAATAAAGCTTATTCTGTTCCGGAGGTCTCGATGTCGTGTTTCCAATTAATTATGTCATCGACAAAAGAAAAATATTATTTAAAAATAAGGTACACGTAGATTAAAAAGGACAAAAATATAGTCCATTAAAATTACGTGTTACGTCACGCGTTGCTGCATTTTTTCGCAACAAGTGACGTCACACGTAAACAGGCTATATTTTTGACATTTTCATACGTGTCCCTTATCACTCAGATCCAGCCTGTCCCTTGCTGCCCCTCAGCGACGCCCTAAGCCGAGGCTCGTACCCCACAGGGGGTGCCCTTAGCGTGTAGTCGCTTAGTTTGTAAGTTTTTACCCTGGCTGGAGGTCTTAATTTTTAAGGCACCCACAGGATTCGCCCGGTTAAGCAGACGACAACCTCCTTTGTTGAACTGCGAGATGCCATTCATAATTCATAATAAAAAACGTGTCCCTTATTTTGAAATCGTCTAAAAGACGGACTAAATAGAATGTAATTACGTTAATCCTGGAAACTGCCCTATTATGTTCGCCATTTTAAAAGCCACACAGTCTACTTCGCTACGTTTATAAATCAAACGTGAGAAATGGTCTCCAACTATCGCCGGCTACGGCCGCTACAGATGGCATAAGTTCTGACGCACACTTTACACTTCACAACTTTTTAGTGGAAGCTACAGAGGGCCGGGTATGAAGCCGCGACGTGAACTTACAGTAAATACTACTATATCGGGCCTGTGGACGGTGAGCAATATGTAGCTCACCGTCTATTCGTCGATTGACGACAGGCCGTGTCGACAGCGCGTTCGTGTTTCACGCGCGCCTTAAAGAGATGTCAGCAAAGCAGAGGGGCTTGCCAGAGCCCTAAGACTTACTGACTAATACCCATGTTCCTTATTTTGTCTGTTAGGTATGTTCCGGGGCCGCGGTATCTCTTTCGAATAACCAGCCTCCTCGGAGTACGTAAAGTCTTTAAGGTGTACTGAGATAGTTAAAAGAAAACATCATGAAGATACATGGACTTATATTACGAACTAAAATATATTACCTTACTTGTTGAAGTAAGCACGGTAATTGATGCTAACGCTTTCTTTGCTATGAGAAGAGGCCCTTTGCTCTGCAGTGGCACAGTAGGACAGAGGCTTTTTGCCCACAAGGACGGGCTGGTAAATGCGTATTTTTAATTTTAGAATTATCGGTGTTCTAGTAACATATACGACGCGCGTTTGTGTAAGGACTTGTTTCCTTAATTTTCTCGCTAACTACTTCCAAGTTTCTGTTCTACTCATTACGGGGCCTCAAAAATGTTTTGTTTGACAGGTTTGAAACTAATTAGTAAGAAAGTGACGGTCAAAAGTGCCGATGACTTGCGCAAAAGAAGTAAGTTCCAAGCTGTGGTTGAGTGCTAAATAGTTGGGTGAAATGTTCGACTTGGGCCGCGATATTTCTAGCACTTACTAGTACTTTTCTTGAAGGTAATTACTTTATTTCTACTGAAATAATATTTTGCGAAGTGTTAATGAACTTTACTTAAGCCTCTTAAGTTAGTAATTAAGTCTTGTCGGCCCACAAAGCTTAGATAAGACACAGACATCTAGAAGACTACACATTTCACAAGAAAACCAAAGCCTTAGGAAGATCTTAAAGCACTCAACTGTGAACAACGATCAAAAGACATCACCCTGACAGCTGCGGACGCATACATGACATGCGTTTCATACGAAAACACTCCGTATTTCATGTCAGAAACAGACCATTTTAGTTAGAAACGTGGTCAAGTAAAAACAGCGAAGAGATAAAGGGCTTCTGAACCTGGTCGGGTAAAACTTGAAGACTTGTATCGCCCGCAGCGGACAAACCCCCTTTGTCTGTTGAAAGAAACAAAAAGTGAGCGATTGTTTCCCGCGCTTTCTGATGTGTTCCATTTTTGAATTTAGAGTTTTTGTTTCTCTTTTTTGTGGCCAGTGTGTCAAGGAAAGCGAAAGGTTTGTTTTAAGAAAAAGGTTTCGCAAGAAAAATAATATTGTTACCTTCTCATTAAATTTTGTGAGTAAAACTCTTTAGTTAAAATTATCTATTTTCAAAACAACCCCGAGGGCCCCTTTTACCGTTTTCTGATATAATAACAGATTAATTTGCAGATAAAATACCGGTTTTACAAAATAAGATAATATTTGTAGTAGCAGAGATCCTTGGAGGGCTTAAAATTAAAAGACATCAAAGCTTTCCTCATTACGCAATCATGGCCATTTGTTTTTGCGATGATTAGTCCAAAATTAATAAATCCAAAAACAGAACCAACTGAAGGCAAAAAGGTAGCTGCTCAACAAAATTACTTGAAGATTAAATAAAACGTTATTAAAACCACGTGCATATTGGAATAAGGTTTGTTGGGTTAAGATTTCTTTATCGCTTAAGATATTTTCAGAGAAAGATTTATGAATTTGTCCTTGAAAATTGTACGGCGTCCAAGCATTTTTTTGTTCTATTTATTTATTTATTTACACAAAACATTATGAAAAATACAAACAGACAAGAGAGCATAAAGGTTCTATATATATGCTTTATATGTGTAATGTTATGTTTTTGTTATTTTGAGTGCTCGTCGTTATTACAACTAACATATATTTCTTCTTTCTTTCTTCTTTCTACTCGTGGAGGAGCTTGTGGCTAAATAATAGCAGCCGCGCAGGTCGATCTTTAGGTTAAGCCGCGCTTGCCTAGGTTGGTCTGTGGATGGGTGACCCGTTACATACCGAGTTTCCTCCGTGCCTCGGAAAGCACGTTAAGCTGTTGGTCCCGGCTGTCATTTGTAGAACTTTAACAGTCGTTACAGCTAGTCAGTGTTCTGAAAGTCTGACAACCAGTCTTACCAAGGGGTATCGTATTACCCAGTACTAACTGGGTTATGGAGGTCAGACAGGCAGTCGCTCCATGTAAAATACTGGTATTCAGCTGCATCCGGTAAGACTGGAAGCCGACCCCAACATAGTTACACACTGCAAAGAAAACTGAAG
This sequence comes from Ochropleura leucogaster, assembly GCA_958449745.1. Taxonomy (NCBI): domain Eukaryota; kingdom Metazoa; phylum Arthropoda; class Insecta; order Lepidoptera; family Noctuidae; genus Ochropleura; species Ochropleura leucogaster. Next base: position 4,723,397 of record OY288213.1, on the reverse strand, counting down.
AGTCAGCTTAATCCCAACATTCTTTAATCCAAGCCTTCATAAATCCTTTAATCACAATAGACGACTAGCAGATATATAGCCTGCTGTAATTAGTAAGTACGTAAGGCCATTAAGGCCTATGGCCCGTGCTAACACGGCCAACTAATGGGTTATTGTGTGTGGGCCATAAATACTTATTACCGTCTGTTGTGAGAAAAGAGGGATGGAAATGTTTGTCTGGGTTTTGTTTGGGTTCTGTATGCTCTGATTTCTTTTGAAGATTTGTCTTTGTAGCTTAATAATTATAACTGCTGCCTTACCACGACGTCTTAAGGCGCGGCGATAAGCTAATCTATAGGTCTTCGCGGAAGTGAGGCTAGCTGCATACTAGCATGGTCTGACACAAGTACACGACAGTATTGCATCGAAAAAATAGAAATAAGGTCTAAAATTTTGGTGTTTGATTTTATTTGAATATCATGTCCGCCCAAATGTAAGTCATTTTGCAGTTTTTATTGAATATAAAAAAAATGCAGCTTCGTGTTTGATAAATTTTAGATATCTCTTTAGTCTATACAATTGTTTTTGTTATAGATAAAAAAAATATGATGGTTGTCGCTGAAAAAACTTTTTCTTGGTCTTATAAACATTTTTTTTTGTAGTACTAGACCACTTTTGTAAACTAATTTTATTTAACTCTTTACTTTATGTACTGAATTATACACGGTATTTTTTTTTTGGCTAGTAGCATGTACAGATACGGCTAACTTTGCGACGAAAATCTAGACGTTTTACGAAGTGTTTGCTTTGTACAGCGCCTTAAAATAGAACTAATTCCACTGAGGGAAAGAGACAGAGCTATACAGGGTGTCTAGCACCATCTCTTTCTCACACAGGAATAGGAACTGCTATAAGATGTCATGATTTTTAAGGTACCTAATCTGCGCTTTTCTAGGTTGGTGATCAATCACTAAATGCCGAGTTTCCTCCGTGCCTCGGAAATCACGTTAACCAGTTGGTCCCGGCTATGATTTGTCGATCTTCAGGAGTTGTTAAGAAATTAGTGCTCCTGCTGGGGTGACTGTGTTGAATGGTATTGTGTCCCTGCAACTCAGCCAGAACTATCAAGAAGGACACCGTGTTGTTTAAATCAGTGGTAGTCTGACAAACCTATCTGCCACACCATGTCGGAGGACATCCAACGAGGAGCTCCACAGAAAACGAAAAAAAAGAAGTTAGATACAATAGATAGATAGAATATTCTTTATTATGTACAACCATACAAATGACAAGACTAACATTAAATAACTTATAAATAGGGTGACACAATGGGCGGTCTTATCGCTAAAAGCGATCTTTTCAAAACAACCTTTGAATGGATATAAAGAAGGAGATACAGTACTATAGGTAGTCTGTGGTGTTTCATTTTACGAACGAATACCTTTTTTACTGCCCCGAAAATCTGAAAACCAGTTTTACCAAGGAGTACCAAGGACCATGTACTAGTATGTAGGTTTGTAGGTCAGATATACAGTACATTGTACGGATGACACTATGAGTAATATTGGTCGCCCATCTACGGACCGACCTAATCAAGCACTGCTCAACCTTAGAAATCGACCCTAGCGGCTGTTATTATGTAATACCACAAACAGATAGAAATATAATTAAAAAAATATATCTGCTTTGACAGTAATATGCGCTTATCGCAAGGAACCCCAAAATTTGGGCGCCCTGCAAGCGATGGATTGTAATGTTGTCTTCACTGTGAGTTTTATGAGAAGCACTATCGTGTGCAAGTACCCTTAACGCGTTACGTTGTGGTTACATCTCATTGTGCTCAGTTATTAATAAGGGCTTCACATTTGTATGGGGTAGGGAACTAAGTGGTATGAGGCAATGAAGGTATGCTATAATCATTAAGTCATACATGAAGGGGTTAATTTTGTATTCACATCTGTGTTACAGACTATAAAAAAACTGAGGTTCAGTTCCTGTCTCTGAAGCCCTAACTACAACACTACAACTTGGACCCACAATTTTAATATTTTTAAATGTGTTTATTTTTAATATATATTTTTTTAGAAATATTTAAAAATGTAAAAGTTTGAAGAGTAAATAAAATAATTAATAAAAAAATATATTCATGCAAGTATCAAAATGGTAAGGTCGGCGTCAAACAATTTATCAAAAATTTATGAAGATAAAAGTTGCATTCCACACCAAAAGCCTATTAAAGTGTTGAATTCTACTAATCACACTAATATTATAAACGCGACTATTTGTATATTGTTCTTCACGCACAAACGGCTTAACAAAATTGGATAAAATTTGGTATCAATATAGCTTAAATCCTGGATTAAAATTATGATTCTTTTTATATCGGAAAAATGCGGTGTACCCGTGGGATGATCAAATAATTGAAACTTGATTTTTCACCTCGGGTAACACCGCGCGGCATAGCTCTATAAGTATTTTAGAGAATGTTACTGTATTTTAAAGTGTACTGTGTACCCTTGGGATAAATTTAATAGGTGAAGCCATGGAAAATAGTTAGTGTTACACATGTAACCGTTAAAATTCAATAGAAAGACGTCTTTTCATACGAAGAAGAAATAAGCATTTCAGAGCATATGAAAATATGCTCTGAAAACTGGTTATGAATGAAAATTCTCTCAATTTATGTTAGTGACCAATTAGACGACTTTTGCAAACTTATATTATACTAGCTTTTGCCCGTGGCTTCGCTCGTGTTAAATTCGGGGTAACACAGTTCCCCTTTCCTGATTTGCAGGTACCTGCTATTTGTAGTTTTTGCACTTGCGCCTTATTGATTATTCATAGCAAAGCTAAGTTGTCACTTTTCTTCCCTCTTTCTCCCTCATTTCACTGTTTTCTTTTTAAAAAGATTGAGAAATGAGGGAGAAAGATGGAAAAAAAGGGAAAACTTAGCATTGCTATTACAATAAATAAGGCGCAAGGGCTAAAATTACAGGTAGCAGGTACCTGCAGCTAATGAGGAAAGGGCAACTGTGTTACCCCGAATTTAACACTAGCGAAGCTGTGAGAAAGAGCTCTAGCTAGTTAATCATAAAAAACGGTCTATAATTTTCAAAGATAAAATAGACCAAAAGAAAAATTAGACAAATTTATAACCTCCTTATTTTGTTAATCGTTAAAAAACTTTTGAACTAAAATAAAACATGGACAAGATTATAATTCCGTTCTAAGGTCATTTCTAAGTCAAAAAGATCCAGTAACTTGATACAGAGCAAAAGCAGAATCTTATTAAACAAAATAAAGTATACATTTGCTCAAAAAGAACCCAGGTAGTACAAAAAGGCTACCTTCTTCACTAATACAGATTACTTTATATAATTCGAACATTTTATTAAGCCCCATTCAATTTCGAGATTACTCGTACCCAAATCTATTCTTAACAGTAATGAATAATTCAACATTTTTTCATGTAGATCTTTCTAACTAATCAACGTATAAATTCCTGAATTACGCGAGAGCTGTATAATCCTCATGAATTACCAATCGGATCGAGTACTCGAGTCGAATTTCGAGTTTTTGGCCTCGAAATTTCTGCCAAAGTTAGGTGGGGTATAAATTTCTTCGCCCCCCTAGAGTTCCCCCTTTTTTCCTTTAAAGTTATTTATGCGACAATCTATTGTTTCGAGCTCGCAGCATTTAGTTTTAAATTAACGATGCTATGCGAAGAATTACGGGTAGGAGCGGGGAAAAGACAAAACGCTGGGAGTCTTTCGTTTTGTAATCTGTGGATATCTGCGACTAATCCGATAAAAGGTGAAAGTAAGTCGATTTGCTAGAGCTGTACTCTGTTCTGTATGAGTTGAGACGGATTTAAGTATTATGTTATAGCAGATATTATATTTAAGTGTTACTTCCGTCAAAAGGAAATAAAAACAGAACTCTTATACGTGTTGACGCGTGTAGAAATTGAAACCATGTACTCAAATCTGTAGTTCCTTGGAGTTGTAAAAAAAAAACAATCTTCTTAGTCTATAGCACGGCCAACGAGAAGCGATACCAAATGTAAACAAAACCCATGCTAAAACCCCATCTAAAATGGCCGCCCAAATGTTGGCGAACCCGTCCTAACGTTGTCATATTTTTTCCGGGAGAACGAGACATTACGACAAAGGCACAAGATGGAAAGAGCTAAATATTAGATTGTCAACGCCACAGTTGTTCTTTAGGTTAATGACCTTTCGTATCGCTTCTCGTTGGCCGTACTATACCAGGCGTCCGTCACTCGCTCAAGGCCACGCGTTTTATGCCTACCGCTTCGTGTATCGCCGGCGATACAACTGACAGTGGGCTGTCGCACCGTGCGACGTCGTGATTATCGCGCTGAGTTTTAAAATGCCGAAACCACGTAATTTTTGTGCAGTATATGGGTAATATAATTATATTGAATATAATAATATAATAATTCTACTATTATACTTCAATATAATAATTATATTGAAGAATTAGAAGAAATTTTTTAAATAATTTTGACAACGTAATAATGGATCGGCCTGGCAGTACCATCTTGGATTTTTTTAAATTGATTTTTTTCCTCCACTTTGCTCTTGTTTCCCTTTCGATTATTTATTAAAATTATTTACGCGGTTTGGAATATTTTCCACAATAAAATTTAATAATCTTGAATTCAGTGAAGGAAAAAAAATTATCAGTCATTTTATTAAACTGAAACATATTTGATTCTACAACATTCGTTTTATTATCATTATCATCAATTCATCATACGTTCAACCCTAGCACATTCGTTCGATGACGCGCCCGCACGTAGGTCGCGCGGCGGCAATACAATCTCAACTCTCTTTGTGCGCACTTATGGTGCATTTCTTTTGGCTGCAAACAGCTGGTATTATTATTATGATTTTGTAGGCTATTATAGCGTAGGTATTTTCCTTTTTGTATTGGAGTGATGTATCTGCTACGTAGTAGCTATTTAGTAATCTGTGACTATACGCAGTGAAAAGATATGGCCGTTTATTACGCAAGTTTGTACACGGAAACCTCGGTGCCGGAGTCAGACTCGCACTTGACCGGTTTTTTTTTTAATTTTATTTGTTGTCACTTGGAATTTTGTTGGATTTGATTTTCGTGGCCAGTTAGGGTAATTTTTTTGGCAAACGAACATGATACGTTTTTTGCGGATGGGAAATCATCAGATAAATTCCCTCTCTCTGGGCTGAGGGAGTGTCAGTCTTGTACTGACTGAAACCCATCCATGTTCCTTATTTTGCTCTTTGTGTTCTTGAGCCGCGGTAGCCTTTCGAACTACCCGTAACCATGGCAAGCGCTGCTGGCCCTGCGAGCTCGTCTGATGAACATGATTCTTTGACGATTCATTCTATTGAAATTGTTATTTTTGCTGATTGATATTAATACGAAGAAATAGGTACATATACAATTTTAGTACACAGATTTTACGCCAAATCTGATAACGGAAACTGAATCTGAGCTCATTCTGTAAATAAAACCTTTGTTACAAGACTGTAAAGTTTAAGTTCCATAAATACGGCGTTCTTACGTCATAGTTATTAAAATTTACTTCCTCTATTAACTACGTTATTTAAGTTCAAAGTAGTCTTTGTTTGCAAACGATGTCGTGGAATGACTTTGAGTTGTTCAAAACAATTTTTTTTTTTTTTTTAATTATTGATAGGCTCGCGTCTTATGAGAATTCAAGACGAAACAAGAGGTTAATATTCTTTATTATGTACACCATACAAATTACAAGAATAACAGTATACGACTTATAAAATAGGGTGACACAATGGGCGGTCTTATCGCAAAAAGCGACCTTTTCAAGACAACATTTGGATCGATGCTATTTTGTTTTTTTTTGTAAAAAAAACGGCTCCTTTATGGGATTGCTTTGATGCCCGTCTGTCGGTCTGTTTGTCTGTCAATTCTCATTTTCCCAAGTTTAAGTGGAGGTATCGAGTTGAAATTAGAAACATATACTCAAGTCTATAATCCCTTATAGCTGTGAAAAAATCAATCCTCTAAGTCTACACAATCAGAAGATATAGTCGTTTATCTTGCAAGTTTGTGTACCCTCGGTGTGCGAGTCTGACTCACTCTTGACCGGTTTTGGAACGAAGTTTCTTATCGCGCGTTTCGAAAGAGGGCTAGACGAAAATCATTAAGACCAAAAGTTGTAACGACACTTTTTGCTATTGTTGTAAGCCGTGCGGCGAGCGCGTGTTTCTCTGTCTGACTCTCTTTCTCCCTTAGAAAGCAAGCCAGTGATTTTCGTTTCGTCTTTCTATTTCGCATTGAACAGTGTGGTGTCGCGACGATTATTTTTGTTGAGTGTATACAGGTTTTTTGTACATAATTAATAATAACTTCGTTCCATCCGGGTGTCCCTTGACACCTCTAAAGTTTTTTATGTTTTGAAGTAACCCTAAAAATCAACATTTAATGAGTTAATAACACAACTTCCATAAATCCTAAGGGACCAATTCCTTTCCCATTTCCCGTTACAATTTACCATACCATTCCCCAAAACCCCATTTGAACCCATAACACAAAACATATACAAGTAAACACCCATTACCAGGGCCGGTTATCATGGTTTTCCATCACCATAGTGCATGTACCAAGGAAATATCACATACGATTTTATTTCGTATATAGAGCTACAAAAGTAAATCATAAAAGAGCGTTATTGGACATTATTATTGCCGCAGCCAATGTTATTAGGTACGTGTAGCGGTGTCAGTGTGATTTCGGACCATTAGTGAAATGACTGGGTGCTGACCGGACGACGGTGTGAATAAGGTTATATTAAAATTGCGGGAGTCTCTGTAATGGGTTTGGGATGAAGGTTTTATGGTGGAGCGTGGCTTTGGTTATGAGGATCTTTGTTTTTAATTATGTTTTGTGGAAATGTTTACGTTTATAGGTTTTACCGTTTTAGTTGTGTTATTATGGTATGTGCTTAGGACACATCTGCGTGCTACAAAAAGCATTACTCAAGAAAGAAGAAAAATATCATAGAATTAGTATTCTTTTTTCTTGTAAAACAAACTTGTATTTAAATCTTGGCGTACAATAAAATATATTCTTTTCTACCCTAACAAAATTATTGGTACTTAGTTAGTCAACAACAAAGTAAACAGATAAAATTGTGTTTAATTGATTGGACTGTATTTTTTTTCAACTTTGCTATATAATTTTATATGGCTAGAAAGTTTAGGCTGCTAAGAGTATACTATTATTACTCCAGCCATTGCTAATTTATTTATTGTTAATGCTACCAGCTGAATAAAAACATATTCAACAATAAACCTGTAACGGTTAGCATGACATCACGTTTGAAGACAGACTTGAATTTGGAATGTTAAAAAAGGAGCGTGCGTTTAAAAAAGAGAACACAACCAGCAAATAAAATTAGTCATTGTTCATAAACAACAACTTTATAGCATAACAGTGACATCCGTATATATTTATTTAGACGTAATACCGAAATAAATACGATTGCTTTTGTGTAGCGCCAGTTATTATTTCTTTTGTAATTTTCGGGCATTTCCCTCGGCGCCATATATTTTCTTTAATAATTTACCGACTGCCCATAAGTGGTTGTCGATGTTATTAATTTATTTCGTCCTTAAAGGTCGAAAAAGGTACGTATTACCTATTCATGTAAACAAATGGTTCCGGATTATCTTAATTAGAGAAAGGTCGGGAAATAATTAGGAGACAATTTTATGTGCGTACCTGCTAATCCTCTTTTATATACTGTTACAATACAAACACGTTTATTTATAATGCTTAATTAAAATAAATACTTAATTTGAAAGCAGAAACGGCCATGATCTAGATGGAAATAGCAGAGGGGCCTGCCAGGGCCACCGCCTGCCGGGATTGTTTGAAAGAGATACCGTGGCCCTAGAATACAAAAGGCAAAAGAAAGGACATGGGTGGGTTTTAGTCAGTGTCAGTGGTGGGAGCAGGGGAGATTTGTACTGACAAATCTGACATTCTCCCCTGGTCCACCCAGAGCGGGGAAGTTATTTGATGATTTCCCATACGTATAAAAAACTAGATAGAGAGTATTTTTTTTAAAAAACGTTGCTCTACATTACGATTTTTTCCTGTATCGTGCGTGCGTTTACAAACGTTTAAACTCACATACACAAACAGCCAGACCCAAAACAACTATCTGCAGGTCCTACAAATATTTGTTCGGGAATCGAACCCGCGACACGCAGCGCAGCAGTCGTTCGCTCCGCCACTGCGCCAACCGTGTCGTCAAAAAAAGTTGCTCTCCCTCTGCATCCATTTTCATTAATATTAATTATTTATCACTCTTTTAGTCACATGTGTTTCGTCCGCATTGAAGAATAGTTAAGTATGGAAGTAATATTGATCACATTGATTCACAGACTAACCCCCGAATACTGAAACGTCACTCAAAATTTAAGTCCCACTTAAGTTTAACAGAGACTCAGAAGTGACGTTTGACCATATAAAATCTAAAGTTTAAGAGCTGCTCAAATGTTAAGCAGCCCTCACATTTTGAGTGACGTTTCAGTATTCGGGGGTTAAATACTCAAGTCTATGAATTAAAGCCATATTCATGGTTTTATTTTCAACTCCATACTTTAACGCGTTACTGAGATAAAGGGCCTTGACATAAAGATGGACAACAAAGTGATCCTGGAGAAAGGCATGGAGTTTTTTTTTAAATTACGGTACTCTTAAAGCAATACAGAATACAGCTTCGCCTTAATAACCCACAAAAATACGCATATGAAGAACATACAAATATAATGCTTTAACATTATACTAAAAATCCTTACTAATTATTATAAAAGCGAAAGTGAATTTGTTTGTTTGTTTGTTACCTTTTAACGCTTTAATGACTAAACCGATTTTGATGAATTTTGGTACAGAGATAGTTGGGAATCTTTTTGTTTAAATAATGTCGGATATGAGGGAGAAAGAAGGAAGAAAAAGGAAAACTTAGCGTTGCTATTACAAATCAATAAGGCGCAAGGGCAATAACTGCAGGTAGCAGGTACGGTGTCATACCGAATTTAAGGCGAGCGAAGCCGCGGGCAAAAGCTAGTATACAATAAAAACTTATTCACAACTCCATAGTTGAGTCACAAAACAAAACAACGAAAGCAACAATAAATCACGACAATAAAAACAATAGACAGTCTGCACCGCACAAACTTTCCACTGGCAAAAGTGCAAACTTTTTGACAAACAGTCTACAGTCGAAGACGTTCATTATACGGAGCATTGCGTTGCAAACAACTGTGAAGTTTGGATGGTTTGGGCTTCGTAATACAGTGGATTTACTTGAGAAACCGTTGTGGTCTTTGTTTTTTGAACTTTTAGCTGACTTCGCGATACAAAGGCTAACTGAGTCTGCAGTTGCTTTTTTCTTCGGATAGAAATCATCAAATAACTTCTTCTGAGCCGAGTGGAAGGAAGTTTTAGCCTTTTACTGACCAAAACCCATTTCCCGAGTCTTGATAAACCTAATCAGTCGGACTATTGTTTGATCATTAGGAGACATTATGCGTAGAAATGAATAAACTGATTAATTATGAAAATTAGTTAACACAATACAGACAAATTAATCGTCTCATTTCCATATTATGCATGGTCGTTGGCCACACTTGTTCCTATTTAACATAAATTTTTATGAACTAGTTATTGCCCGTGGCTCTGCTCGCGTTAAATTCAGGGTAACACAGTTCCCTTTTCTTGGTTTCCAGGTACCTGCTACCTGTAGTTTTTGCCCTTGAGTCTTACTGTAATAGCAAAGCTAAGTATTCCCTTTTCTTCCCTCTTCGTCCCTCAATTCTCACTTAAAAAAATTGGCTCTCTGTACCAAAATACAAACAAACAAACTCGTTTTCGCTTTTATATTATTAGTATTTGAACTTAAACTTTCAATATAAATTAAGCTTATACTGAAAAAACTTGAAGTTACGATATAATGGGATATTAATGACTACCAAAGAGATTCAAAAGAATGTATTCATGTCCATGGATACTATTATTTGTGTGTTGCAAACAATTTAACTAAAAATGCTAAACAAATGTTATGCTTGGGGACATTACCAACTGACAGCGTTGAGGGCTGAATTTAAAAAGGTTAAAGGATTTTTTTTTTATTCGTGTTGGCCCAAAGGTTGTGAGTTCAAATCCGGATAAATACTAATGTACCTTTTTTAATGCTCAATCCTACTAATATTACAAAATATGCGAATGTTTATGAGGATGGATAAATGGATGTATGGATATATTGATGTTTGTTACTCTTTCACGTCAAAACAGCTGAACGGACCTTGATGAAATTTGGCACAGGTAGATTATGGTCTGAAATAACACAACACTCTTCGATAAGACGCGGGCGAAGCCGCAGGGGTCAGCTAGTTCTCTATATAGGAATAACCCTTTGCCCAGTAGTTGGACGGTTATAGGCTGGTATTATATAAAGTGTTCGTCAATTGCACAGTGTTCACTAAGTCAAGTTTCTATATTTTTGCATTCTAATACTTATACGAAAGCAGATGAAAATCAAATGAATCCCTAGATTTTGTATAACGAAAAGACAAATATGACAATCATCGAATTTCACACCCTCTTCACATAATTCGGGATTCCACCTTATTTTTGTTTATCCAAATAAGAACGAGAATACAAACTTTGTGACAACCACCGAGATTTGAAGTCGCTTCATTACACGCCATATTGGGGTGCTCACAAACAACCTCTTGAAGTTGAAGTCGGTTGGAAGTTGCTAGAAGTCCGCTGAATTTTGGCAATACGCCGGGAATCACGAATGGCAACAAAATTTGTTGTGAATTTCAGTTATTTCGTTACTAGCTTTTACCCGCGGCTTCGCTTGCGTTAAATTCGGGGTTACACAGTACCCCTTTCGTGATTTGCAGGTACCTGCTACCTGTAGTTTGCGTTTACAAACATTTAAACTTACATACACAAACAGTCAGACCCGAAACTACTATCTGCCGGTCAGACAAATATTTGTTCCGTGCGGGAATCGAACTCGCGACACGCAGCGCAGCAGTCGATCACTCAGCCACTGCGCCAACCGTGTCGTCGTGACTATTTATTTCTTATGCTGACTGTACATGCGGGTTTTAATTACAACATGGTTATTGGTCACACTATGGTCAAAAGAAGATTTTTATTAAGACCAAAATTGGAACAAAGTACATTTAGACACCAATAAAAATAAAACTGTTCACTGTACGGACGAAAATCAACCATTTCCAATACTGTATTCTTTTACTGCGTTTATTGTAGACGAAATAGAAAGAATGGCGAATATTTTATGCATCGAGGGACATAAACTGTCGTTTATTTGGGTTTCATTAGTGTTGTTGTGAATTCTGCAGTTATGCAGCATTTAGAAAACGTTTTCGATTTACTTTTTTTCTCTGTTTTAAAACGTATTTTTACTATGTTTTGCGTTATTGCTTGAAATTATGTCAAAGGAACTTTTTAAACATAGACATTATACCTACTCGAGAATAATTTATTTTCAAATTAGTGTAAGAATGAAAAGAACAGGTCAAGAGCGAGTCAAACACGCACACCGAGAGTTCCGTATAAACTTGCGACATGACAGCCATATTTTTTGACTGCATAGACTTAGGGGATTGATTTTTTCACAGCACAAAGGGACCACCAACTTGAATATATGTTTTTTTTTTTTTTTTTTTTTTTTTAAATTTATTATTCAAAACACATAATTACAATACAATTTAGGAACTACAACATACCAACAAAAACCATCGCGGGTTTAACAGCGGTATGCCAGTCACGGCGACTCGGTGCTATAAAATTAAAAAACAAATATCCATATATGTACCTGAAACTACACTTAATAACAATTTAAAAAGTATCTTTTTAGTATATTCGAACAATTGTTAACACTTAATACTTTGCGAATTTCCGGAGGTAAGTCATTCATAATCGATGGTAACATGCATTCCCAGGTCCTTGTCCCATAGATGTTATTTGATTTAGGTTTCTTAAATGTGGGCAGGTATGACAGATTACGCAACGACTTCGGCCTTTCATTTTTATATATGTTAATTAGATTGTCATAATTTTCTGTTAAAACACGTATCCGTACCTTGTCAAAGACATTTACAATTTGACAGTGCTTGAATAAACCCGCGTCATTATCTTGGAATTCTAGTTTTATTTTCCTGGGTACAATGGTTTTTAGAATGCGCAACTGTAATTTGTAAATATCCTCGACGTACGTCTTGTATGTGAGCCCGTAGCTACTTAAGCCATAATCAATTAGAGAATCAGCAAGTGCCAAGTACAATGTTCTTAGTATTCTATACGGTAGCTTATACTTAAGTATCGATAGTTTTGACAAAATAGATCTAAGTTTATTACATACGTGGTTTATGTGCGGCCGCCAATGGAAATGACTATCAATTATCAGACCAAGATACATGTGATGAGTCACCAGCTCCAATGTCTGGCAAGTACACGTTTGAACCGGTCGGTGAAGACACATATGCTCATGGGCGACGATAGAGGGCGCATAAGACGCTGTCAGGTAAGGTGAGTGTATATGCAAGAGTTTCGTTTTATTTGGATTTAAGACTAGACCAACGTCGTGAGCCCATTTACATAAGAGGTCGAAATTATCCTGCATCACTCTTTGTGCCTCACGCATGTCTTTGTGTGAAGTAACTAAACAGGTGTCGTCAGCAAATTGGTACACTGAGCCCTCCGTGAAGATGTTACACATGTCATTCACGTATAGTAAGTATTCGGTCGGCCCGATAATCGAACCTTGTGCTGTGCCTTTATCGGTTTCTATCATGCTACTTAACGAGCCTGCAACACTTACCGTCGTAAAACGGTTTTTGTGGTAGTTTTTAAACCATTCTAATAAGGGACCCCGTATGCCATTCTGCTGTAATTTATCAAAAAGCGTCTTATATTGTAAACAATCAAAAGCTTTGCTGAAATCAATGAGGACAATAAGTACGTGTTCGCGATGGTTCAGGCACCTGTTGACCTCACTACTAAACCTAGATAATAACTGGGAGGTATTTTTATTTTTTTGAAATCCATATTGTTTATCATTAATAACTTCATTTTTTGTCAAGAATTTGTTAATTTGTAATCCAAAATATCTCTCAATTATCTTATCAATACATGATAAAATAGTAATGGGTCTATAATTGTTAACATCTGTGTAAGAACCATTCTTGTAGATAGGTCTTATTATTCCAACCTTCAGCTGATCAGGGTACGAGGACGTGGCAATGCATCTGTTAATGAGATGTGTTATAACAGGGGTAATTTCTTTATAAATGTATTTTAGATCTTTGATTCGGATGCCATCGAATCCTGGACACTTCTTGTCATTTAGGTGTTTTATTATAGTGGCAACAACATCGTTATTAGCCTTTTGCAATCTCATTGATGAGCTACTATTATGAATGTAAGAACTTGCATCTAGAATTGGTGTATTACACTGAAATTTGCACGTATTGTTAACATTGTCTCTAAATTCAGTAGCAAACTTATTAGAAACAGTGTAAGGCAATAGTTTAAAATGCTTTATTATTATTTCATCTATAGATTTGTTTATTTTTCCACATAAGTTATTAATAGTTACCCAAACTTTTTTAGAATTATGGAAATTGGATTTTACTTCATTCAAAAAATAGTTATTTCTTACATTGTTAATATGTTTATTTGTTTTATTTCTATATTTATTGTATAATAGCCGATTTTCCAGATTGCTTTGGTCTTTAAGCCAGATATCTAACAGCTGATCTCTTTTAATACACATTTTTTCGATTCTATTACTTTTCCATTTACAAATTTGTCTTTTACATAGTTTTACTTTAACATTGTACTTACAGTTCTCATATATATAAGACATTTTTTCCAATATAAAACATAGTATATCTTTGGGGTTGTCATATTCCAAGGCCAAACTCCAGTTAATTTTATTTAATTCACTTTGTATCTTACTGTTATCTAATTTACTAACGATCTTATACTGACTAGCTTTGTTTACATAAGTATTGTCGATTAGCGCGCAGCTAGTTATGAAGTGGTCGGCTAACGCATTTTTTACAACAGCTGTTTTTACGGAGCGGCAGTCGACACAACGTATAAATATATGATCTATACATGATTTTGTTATGCACTCACCTCGCTTATCTATTCGAGTGAACTGGTTTATTCCGCATTCAAGACCCAATTCATGCAGTGAGTTTAGGTAATGTTTAGTTGTCGAAGTTATTTGTTTTAAGTTAATATTCATGTCGCCTAATAAAACTAAATTATTTTTATGTGAAAACGTATTAATTACATTACCCAACTCCCCGATGAATCGGGCCTTATTAGAATCAGGTGGTCTATACACAGCACACAAACCAATTGTTGAACTATAGTCTGTTCTCAGCTCGCCGGTTATGCACTCAAAGTTCTGTGTACACGAGGGTATTCTAGTGAAGCGAATACTCTTATGCACATATACAATGACTCCACCTCCCTTCTTACAATTACGCAATTGTGTATTCATGTCGTAGTCCACGATTTCGAACAAAGCCTTCGTATTGTCGGAGATATTAGCCTCGGTGATGATGACCAAATGAATAGTTTGAGGGCAGTTCATGATCATGTATTCGAGATGTGAGAAATTCTTCAGCATTGATCTGATGTTTACGTGAAGCATTATTAATGAATTATATTTACGTGGTAATTCATCTGTGTAGTCATTAAGATTATTGTATGTATCTTCAATTATATTATTGTATGTGTCATCCATTTTTGATAATTTTTAGACTGGTAGGGGGGAACTTATTTGGAAAGGGACATCACGCGTCCTGTTTATTTTTAAATTCAGATACAAGTTTATGTATGTCTTTCTCAGATCTTATGTTGTAGGTTTTTTCCTTTTCGTACCTTTTTACTAATATTTGTCCGTTCTTGCACCAAACGAACTTACATAAGTTCGTTTCTTTTAGAGCATTCTTCGTAGCCCAAAGTAGGTAGGCTGTTGTGGGTGATAAACTTTCCCTAAGGTATATATTGTTGTCTTCACCGCAACCAAGATCATTTCCAGTAATAAAAAGGTTAAACTAGCTTCTGCCCGCGACTCCGTACGCGTGGATTAATAGTTCCCTTCCCCGGGGGATTTCCGGGATGAAAACTATCCTATGTCCTTTCTCGGGTCCCAGACTATATCTGTACCAAATTTCATTAAAATCGGTTCAGTGGTTTAGGCGTGAAGAAGAGACAGACAGACAGACAGAGTTACTTTCGCATTTATAATATTAGTTTAGATTTTAACTCATTACCTCTACGCGTTCTCGAGATTATTGGTTTTGATAGACAGACGGATAACAAAGTGATCCAATTAGGGTTCCGTTTTTTTTCCTTTCGAAGTACGGAACCCTAAAAAGACTGCCAGTGTTCATGATGACGATGAAAATAGAGGTTCTCATTTCACTCCTTAAGGTCTCTGCACACAGCCGGCGTGGCGTGACGGGGCGCGGCGTGGCGGGGCGGCGACGCGGCGCTGGCGCGACGGCATCGGTCACACTGCGGGCGCGATAACGTCCCGTCCCGTCGCGCCCATTCACGCCGAACGTATACTGTTTTTATACTGCTTATGCCGCTCGCGTCCCGCCGCGCCCGTCCCCGCCGCTTCTGACTTGTATTCCCGCTCGGCGCGGCGGCGGCGTGGCGCGACGGTTACCGTCGCGTCGAGCGGGACGGCTCTGTGTGGCGTCGTCCGTAATATCTAGTACATTACAACTGCTCAGTGTCGCGTCGCCGTCCCGTCCCGCCGCGCCGCGCCCGCTGTGTGCATCGACCTTTAAAATTACTGTAATATAACAACATACGTGATCCAGTTGTGCCCAGTGTCCTATCTAAAATTCCCATAAATCCTATCAGTGTTCCACAAACAGAAATCTCCAATCCAAAAACCACATATCCCTAAAATGTCGTCGCGGAATAAACAAGGGTTCCGCAGAATTCGATAGCTAATTGATTAATCGTCGCTTGTGACGTATGTTAGCGGTCAGCTTCTATTCACAAAGTTCTGTTTAAAGGGTCTTGTGTTTGTTCTCAAGCAGTGTTTGAAGCGGTTCGGTCAAACATTTAATAGTTTTCTAGTTTTAGTGGTGAAGTATTGTAGTTGTAGTTTCCTTGTAGTTAGGAATATACACTTGTGTAAAGTAAGTTAAGCATGTTTCGCGTTGTTAGTTCAAATTTGGTAGGTGATGCTGGTAAATCTGATAGCACGGTTGGCGCAGTTGCTGAGCGGTTGCTGTTGTGTCGCGGGCTCGATCCCCGCGCGGAACAAATATTTGTTTGACCTATAACAGGTAGTTGTTCCGGGTCTGGCTATTAATGTATGTGAGTTAAAATTTTTGTAAACGCACCCACGGTACAGGAGAAATTCCTGGTGTGGCCAAGTATTTTTTTTTAAGTTGTTGCATTATTCATTCTTTGAATCGGTGGAAATCGACATGTCCTGAAAATTCTAAGACATGTGATATCCACAAGCACCTACTGGGTCTTTCGTAGTGGATTTCATTTTAGCCCTAGCTGCACTGCAAAGGCTTGTGTCCAAACTATGGGATCCTGAGAGTTACTACATCCCTCCTCATCACATACTAATACAGACAACTCACTTCCATCTTTTCTGTAACAAGCGCCACTTTCAAACTTCCTCTATATAGATACAGTTAGTCGTTAGCATATAGACTCAATACACAAACATTTTTCCAGACAACTACACAAATACACACGCACACACTATAAATTTTAATGTTAATCAAATCGAACCACTCTCTGCTAATGTTCTCTTTTTGTGCTTGGTAATTGGCGTAATGGTAATAATTTTAAGTTTATGTCCTGTAAGCTATAGAGCTACCTTTAAAAATAAATAAATATTTATTTTCCACTTTATCCATTTTAGTAATTCCACACATTCATCTCAAGATTCTCTTCTCATCTGCATTATTCTTTTTTTAACTGTCTTCTTCCCTGCCCAACACTCCGACCCATATACGATATTATTCTACCTTTAAAGAAATAATCACATGACTAATTAATTGTCTATGGTTCCTTACTTTTTTATATTAAGTTTCTTTTCAGCTGTAAGTTCTCCATGCTGTAATAAATAAATAAATTGAAATAAATTCTTTGAGTTTGAGTAAATCGGACCAAAAGTGAAGAAGAATTCCATACCTCCTTTTTTAGAAGTCGGTTGAAAATACAGAATTTTCTATCCTAAAATCCCTATCCAACTCTCAGAGATAAATGACTGGAAATATGTTTCCATCAAATAAATAAACTTGGCTCCAACTTAACTTTCAAAGTAATTTCTGCTCGAGTCTCCTCGAATCGTCCGACTTTTAATTATTAATGAGTAACCCTCATTAAATAAGTTTGAAGACAAATTCTCGCATACTTTTGATGTTCCTGTACCTATCTATGTAAATATATCTTTATTTAAAAGAGGAAAATCTGTTTTTATGAAGTTGCACGTACGTAGAGAGATTATGAGAAAGTTTAGGAGGAAGTAAATATAAGGAAAATCAGACGGTAAAGACGCTTTTGCCGTGGGAAATGGGGAGGATTTTGAGGACATGTGACTCAAGAAGAACACATCTTAAGAACTTTTATTTCAGCTTTTTGTTTGTATCCAAGATCAGTGGTTTTATACATGGTAATAGTTGAAAAGGGGATTTACTATTAGATACACCTTTTTTTTGGGGTGGGAAATCATCAAATACCTTGCCCCGGGGATCTTTCCTCTGGGTGGAGCGGGGGGGAGTGTCAGACTTGTACTGACTAAAACCCACCCATGTTCCTTCTAATGCCCTTTACGTTCCGGGGCCGCGGTATCTCTTTCGAACAACCCGCAACCTCGGATTAGATACACCTTTGCATAACCTATCGGAGATTACAGGCTTGATACTGCACTATGCCTGTCTTAATGAAACCTTCCAACCTCACAAAACAAGAATTTGCCTGAAGTCTAAATGCGCATGTCAAGTCCAGTGGAAAACCAGCGTCGGGCATTCGCTGCTCGGCATTTGCTGAACTGGGCCTATTTGGTGCAGCCGTGAGGCACTTGCCTTTTCCTGATTTGCAGGTAACTGTAGTTTTAGCCCTTGCGCCTTATTTATTGTAATAGCAATGCTAAGTTTTCCCTTTTCTTCCCCCTTTCTCCCTCATTTCTCACTTTTAAAAAAAAAGTTAGCCTATGTCCGTCTCCAGAGTCCTAACTATCTCTGTACTAAAATTCATCAAAATCGGTTAAGCCATTGAGGCGTGAAGACGTAACAAACAAATAAATAAACGAACAAACAAACTCACTTTCGATTTTATAATATTAGTAAGGATTTTTTGTGTATATTGATATTTTGTGTGTTCTGTCTACTTGTTCCAAGTGCAATATAAACCTGTTTACTTTCTAGCATGTAGGCTGCGTCGAGCTACCGATTCTCAATGGCCAATCTAGGACAAACACGAACAAAAAAACCGTCGACCAAAGCAAAGATTTTTAATAAACTCTCCTGCCTTTTCCCTCAGGGTAAGCGTGATAGCAATAACATTAGTCCCAGCAACCACAATATTTAGTAGGTAACACGATTATTATTTAGTATGCAGCCGTGTGAGTCAATACTCAATATTCTGGCTCACGTGCCTACGTGAAAGACTTACAAACAGCGTGATTGCGGAGTGCCCCTTTGTGTCCCGTTTTCGACGTTCGTGACGGGACGAAACTGGTTTAGTCCAGTTATAGATTTGGCGGGAAAACGCTGAGTTTTTTCAGTGGTCATTTTTTTATAGTAAAAATGGCTTACATGTGTAGCTATTTTCGACTATTTCCTGAATGGAAACTAGTTTTCAGTTTTAAACGCTTTGAAGTATTGTTGTTTTTTTTTTCGGTTTTCAGAGTACTGGTAGATTACTAAGGGAGATTAGAGACTAAAACTCCTTCAGCAAGTTAGATTATTTGTATTAAATAGATGTCAGCAAAGCCTCGGTTTTGGGCTGAGGGGAGAGGGAGGGCCACCACCTGCCGGGGTTGCGGGTTGCTCGCAAGAGATACCTACCACGGCCCCAAGACATAAAAGGGCAAAAGTTTTTTTTTTTTGCAAAAACTTTTTTATTTCAGTATTTTTAAGAAGGAATGATTTCTCACACAACTTTTTATAGAATATTCATTTTCCGTTGATACTCAAAGATATTGCCAGATTATTCATATAGGCATAGATGTAAAATACATATTCTAGACTAGAGATAACTCATATACCTACGCTTGAAAATTGGTCCATCGTTGGTGAAGTAATCGCTCAACATGCACAAAAAAAACATACGTTCAAACATAGAAACTCCTCTTTTTTAAATGTCGGTAAATTAATAAGAAGACTTATTTTGTACGCAAATAGCATTAACGAATCAAAAAGTTTAACAGCTTAACTTCCACAAAAGAAAAGTGCGTTTTTTAAACGTTACTAACAAAAAACGCCACATACAAACACACCCTTACACGTCCGATATTCAGAGAAATCTGAAAGAGTTAGTAAAAAAAAAGGGTAAATTACCGTTGTATAGACAACAGAGGAAAACAGGAATTTGTCTCGATTCTCGATTGACTGTGAATCGAGAACGTGTTTATTTGTCATCAATAAAACAATTGATGTTTTTTTTATTTACGATGTTCATTTGTTTGAAGTTCGATGGAAATTGAATTGTGTTTGGAACGTCGATATGGTTTTGTTGAAATTCTTTATTGTTTTTAGTATTCGTATCTCAAAAGGAAAAAGCCCTTCAAAAAAACCCTTATTGGATCACTTTGATGACGTCTGTCTGTCTGTCTGTTAAGATCCTTTATCTCGGGAACGAGTGGAGGTATCGGATTGAAATTCTTACTAATATTATAAAAGCGAAAGTGAGATTGTTTGTTTGTTTGTTACGTCTTCACGCCTAAATGGCCTTACCGATTTTAATGAATTTAGGTACAGAGACAGTTGGGACCCACGGACATAGGCTACTTTAAAAAAAAAGAGTGAAAAATTAAGGAGAAAGAGGAAAGCAAAGGGAAAACTTAGCATTGCTTTCACAATAAATAAGGCGCTAGGGCAAAAACAACATGTAGCAAGTACCTGCAAATCAGGAAAGGGGAACTATGTTACCCCGAATTTAACGCAGGCGAAGCTGCGGGCAAAAGCTGGTTAAAACCATATACTCAAGTCTGTGTTCCCTTTGTGCTGTAAAAAAAACAATTCTCTAAGTCTGCGCAGTCTGAACATATGGCACACCTAGTTAAAGAGTCACGCAACTCGAAATAATTCGAAAACCGAAATTATAAAGTATTAGCTTTTGCCCGCGGTTTCGCTCGCGTTCAATTCAACGCAACGCTAAGTTTTCCCATGTCTTTCCTCTTTCTCCCTCATATCCCACTCTTTTTAAAAATATATGTCCTATGTCCGTCTCCTGGTTCCCAACTATCTCTGTACCAAAATTCATCAAAATCGGTTGTGCCATTAAAGCGTGAAGAGGTAACAAACAAACAAACTCACTTTCGCTTTTATAATATAAGTAAGGATAAGGATTAGTGGTATTTGATGGACAACCATTATCACAATAATTCACAAGAACCTATTAGAATGATTTTAATATACTGAATATAAATGAAATAAAATGCTTTTTTCGATTCCTGAACAAAAGTAGTATTTAGAGTTGAGCTAGTCTTTAACTAAGTGTGCGAATGGCCATTTATGTTGCAAGTTTGTACGAGTTAATAAAAGCGTCATAAATAAAGCGGCCAACGAGAAACGATACCAAATGTAAACAAAACCCATGCTAAAACCCCATCTAAAATGGCCGCCCGAATGTTGGCGAACCCGTCTTAATGTTGTCATGCTTTTGCCGGGAGAACGAGACATTACGACAAAGGCACAAGATGGAAAGAGCTTAATATTAGATTGTCAACGCCACAGTTGTTCTTTAGGTTAATGACCTTTCGTATCGCTTCTCGTTGTTTATAAACTCTATTAAAAATCAGACCTCCAAGATTCCATCACATACATACGTACGTATCTAAGTATACGTATGTATCACGTACAGCCTCACTTAAGGCGCTACGTGGTACAAGCTCGCTAACTCTAAGTACTCGACTTATTGCGTATTTCCAACGCTTGGCTGCAAACGGTTTCATTTGATAATGCTGTTTAAACATTGATCAAATGAGGTTTGGCAGCAATAAAGTTCGTAATGGAAGGAAAATAAAATGTTTTTTTACTGACAGTAATTCTAGTTTAGCGTTTATGGATTGGCGTTTTTACGTTAAAAGGAAAAAAAGTGTGTGTGTCAGCTCCGACGCACGACTGGAGTTTACTCCTTAAGTACGAGTATCTAACCATACGCAAAAAGAGTTTATTCAACTGAAAAAAGATTAATATCATATGAAAGGGTAAATTCACAAATTAATGAAAAAAATAGCAATATAAATACATCGACACTGATAGACACAAACAAGCCCAATAACATATAGTATATAGGTATAGTCGCCTATACAACATACCATATGTACGTCTTAATACACTCACAGCCAAATTTGAAAGTTGCGCACTAAAGGTGCGCACCAAAAACGTGACACATTTTCGTTACTTTAGTAGGTTTTACCCCTCGGATTTTTCTAATACCGGGCGCCTTATATATGAAAATCGATTCTTAAGGAGTAAACTCCAAAAAAACGGAACCACAATTGAATCATTTTGTTTCGTCTGTCTGTCTGTAAAGTCTATCTTGGGAACGGAGAAAAATTTTGAGTTTAAATTTAAACCATATACTCGAGTCTGTGATCCTTAAAAAATGTGAAAAGTCAACCCTCTAAGTCTACGCAGTCAAAAGATTTGATCGTTTTTATCGCAAATTTGTACGGAACCCTCGGTGCGCGAGTACGACTCACACTTGGCCTGTTTTTTTCTTTCTTACACTAATTTGAAAGTACTTTATGCTTGAGTATTATAAGGCTATGTTTAAAAAGTCCCTTTGACATAATTTCAAGCAGAACATAGTAAAAAAACGTTTTAAAACAGATAAAAAAAGCATATCGAAAAGGTTTTCTAAATTCTGCAAAACTGCAGAATTCACAACAACACTAATGAAACCCAAATAAACGACAGTTTTTGTCCCTCGACGCATAGATACATTTTTTATGGTAACCTGGGTGGTCTTTCATACTTATTCAGGTTGGAACTTATGATTCAGAGCTTGTGCCGATCGACAAGTTCCGTCACGGATCGGTAAAATCCACTCATCTGTTTTCATATTTGCCACTAGCTGTTTCCCGCGGTTTCATCCACGCTGCTTAGCACCTGTTGGTCGTAGCGTGATGTTATATAGCCTATAGCCTTCCTCGAGAAATGAACTATCCAACACTAAAAGAATTTTCCAATTCCAACCAGTAGTCCCTGGGATTAGCGCGTTCAAACAAACAAACAAACTCTTCAGCTTTATAATATTAGTATAGATGACATGATATATTTGTACAAAAGTGATCTATGCAGCTCCTGTGGAAATTAGGGCCTCCTGTCGGTGTTGCGCCTTTTCTCGCCAAGGAGAAAACTACACAAGGCGACCCGCCACCTGCCGAGGTTGTGGGTTGTTCGAAAGAGATACCGTGGCCTCCGAACATAGAGCGCAATAGAAGAATTAACGGTGCGTTTTAGTCAGTACAAGTCTGACATCCCCCAGGGGAAGTTATTCGTTGATTTCCAATCCGCAAAAAAAGACACTTAACATAATGTTACTTAACATTTGACGGGCCTGTTGGCCTAGTGGTCAGTGGCCCTAACTGCTGAGTCGGAGGTCGTGGGTTCGATTCCCACCCAGGACAAACTTTGTGTGATGAGCATGATTGTTTGTTCTGTGTCTGGGTGTGATTTATCAATAATATGTATGTATTTATAAATAATATAAGTATGTATATCAGTTGTCTGGTTACCATAACACAAGCTCTGCTTAGCTTGGGATCAGATAGCCGTGTGTGAGTTGTCCCAAGACATTTATTTATTATTTAATGTACCTACGGTGTTTAAAACCTATCTAATTCTATTAATAACATCCTCATATCGTGGTTATTATAAGTTTCATATTAGGATTGGACGCGAGACTCGGTTTCTCACAAATCATTAAATTTGGATTTCTCCGTAGTCTAAACTCGTACATGGCATACGAGTTTAGACTACGGAGAATTTCACAATATAAAACTCAATGAATACCTACTTTTATGGAAAGACCCTGAGACCCAACAAAGGTGAAACTCTCGGAAATAGTGATCCAGAACTCCCATTTTCCAGTATCTGATGTTCTATTTTTTGGTTTCTCAAAAAAAAAAAAACTGTCGTGCCTACTGAACGAATTTAGAGTTACATTATTTTTTTAAGGTTTTTTCTTGGAGTATGTAGCTAAAAATTATGACAAGTAAGTAGTTCAGAAGTTTTGGAAATGGCATACATACACACAAATACCGGTCAAAATCATAATCTTCCTTTTTGCTTTGCCGTAGTCGGGTAATTACAACTGTAAAAATACGATAACATCGAGTTGCAAAATTACTCATTTATTAGCATCATTTTGTAAAAGATTTTTGAAGAAAACTAATTTAAAGAATAGATACAATAAACAGTTAACTCTTATTTGTGCGAAAAAATACATAACATACATTTGATTTATTTTCAGTCGACTTATTAAAATTATTAAATACGTATAAATATATTTTAAGAAAATGCCACGTTACAATTCAAGAATTTATTATATTCTATTATAAAATTTAATTTGCGTTAACTGCATTTGCATAAAAATATGATGTTTAACAAGTATTGGAAATTTTTGTACCCGTTGTTCCCTTAATTAAGCTTTCAAAAATGTACGTCAATTAAAACAAATGTTAATTAATAAAAAACTAGCACAATATAAACTAGGTACGCCTATGTAATCCATTTGTTTTACAGTGCCCTTACAGGATCCTCATTAGAAACTTAATCGTATTCCAACCCCCTTTTTTATCGATGGAAAATTATCAAATAACTTCCCCCGCTTTGGGTGGAGCCTTTATGTTCCGGAGCTACGGCATCCCTTTCCAAATACCCCGACAGGCGGTGGCCCTGGCAGACCGCTTGGCTTATTCCAACCTTTGTTTTTTTTGCTCAACCATACTATGTTGTGGTTGCCTTGAATCTAAGGCCTCCAGCCAGGGGCAGCATATAAACTAAGGGCGACTGCACGCTAAGGGCATCCCCTGCGGCTAAGAGTCTCGGCTTAGGGCGTCGCTGGGGAAGGACAGCATAGGAACAGGCTGGATCTGAGTTCCAATATTTGGGAAACGATTTTGGTTTACTAACTCGAACAAAGAGATGGGGGAGTGTCATCCAACCTCTGTGATTGAAATCCTTACTAATATTATAAAAGCAAAAGTTTGTTTGTTACCTCTTCACGCTTTAATGGCTAAACCGATTTTGATGAATTTTGGTACAGAGATAGTTGGGTACCAGGAGACGGACATAGCTATTTTTTTAAGTGGGATGTGAGGGAGAAAGAGGGAAGAAAAGGGAAAACTTAGCGTTGCTATTACAAAACAATAAGGCGCAAGGGGAACTGTGTTACCCAGAATTTAACGCGAGCGAAGCCGCGGGCAAAAGCTAGTAGTATATATTCTTACAGGTGGATCAACTGAAAACGTGTCATCTTCAATGCCACAGCATCAGCGCACTTACATCGCCAATACTGTCCTCTATATCGAGTGCATTGTTTTGCTACGTGACGCCCAAGAGCTTTTAAGTAATCAGTGCTTAATGGAAAATGTATTAAGTTTAGCTCTTTGAGACCGTAAGTACGTACCTTGGGAAGATATGAATGGCTTATCCGTGATGTCTTGGCTTATTGTAAAACTGTAGTCGTATTTTAGTTTATTAGCTTTATATTTTTTAACCGATTACAAAAAGGTGGACTGTTCTCAATCCGACTGTATTTTTTTTTGTAAGTTTGTAGCGGGATTGCTCTGTCAACTCTAGGCCGATATTCGAAATTCTTTTAAAAATCAACAGGGCTATATATAATATATACTCCCGAAGGGTTCCATTTTTTTTTTTAAATCTATTTTTGTATTATTGTTTATTATGTTATCTTATAGGTACATGGTTTTTTTTCTAATAATTGACGGCTTCGTGGAAAGTTGGTTTACACTTGTATTTATACTAGCTTCTTAGTTACTTTGAGCTATCGTTAACTTTAACCCGCGTGATGATCGAAACACATGAATCTTTCTCTCCCCTTTTCTTCCCCTTATCTAATTTTTTTTTAAATTAACCAATGTCCGTCTCCTGGTTCCCAACTATCTCTGTACCAAAATTCATCAAAATCGGTTTAGCCATTAAAGCGTGAAGAGGTAACAAACAAACTCACTTTCGCTTTTATAATATTAGTAAGGAAGTAAGGATATCGAAAGAATCATTACCTATATCGCTGTAATTATCGTTGCTATAAACAATTGACACCACATTCACTTTTCACTGCACTTGATACTCGATCAAAACATGTAAATGTACTATAGTATAGCAGCTATCCACGCAGACGCATCGTTCACTCAAGTAGGAGAGAGACGGATGTCGAACGCTGCCGAGCGCAAAGGCCGATTGTGCTTCTTTGTCGCTCGTTCCGCGCTCTCGCTTGCACTTCAAGCCTTACATGGAACGCCTCAGAGCGAGGTAACGCCGCATGAGTCATGTTATTTCGTGCATGCAGCCGGCTCTATCGAATTATAAGACGTTGTCACGTCAAAAAATACAATTCTAATCTGCCTGAATAATGTTCCTTAACACCTTTAAAACAAAAGAATAATCATCCATTTTATTCTTTAGTATTCTTGCGGCCAGTACTGTGCCAATCTATGACACTGATATCCCGCTCAAAATCGGACCATGGTTCAAATGGACTGTAACTTTTGAACGAGTCAGAACATGTCTCTAGTCAGAGAAGTCAAGCTTTTATCGTATCATTTGTGTGGTTGAAATAAAGACTATTTGCTGTAAATGAGAAAATATGTCAAAAGTAAATACAAATAAACAGAAAAAGCATTTTTGCCGCTGAAAAGAGGAATAAAAATATTTTGAATTGTCTATTCTATGTGACAGTTCAGCGGGTCAAATGTCCTAAATTACGTTTCAATTCTTAAAATGGTATTCATAAAACGATTTGTGAGTGGGCGCCGGCAGTCGTGACTGGTCATCTCTTAGCTGCCATGGTGGATTTTAATTCGTTCTTATTTTGGCTTTTACTCTGGACGTTCTTAATGTGCCCGTTTTTTCTAAATCGTTTTCACATATGTATTGACTATGTGCGAAGCGGGTGGTGGGGAACGGCAAATCGATCGTAGCGCACGACGTGGCAGAAATGTGAATTAATTCTGGGCTGTCATGTGTCAAATTGCTTTATTTTCATAACTTCCTTTATAATTTTAAGTAAAAACGTAAAAATTTGCGATATGGGTCATAGTACATGCTGTGTCGTAAATTGTAAAAACAATGAGAAAAACAGTTCGTGCAAGTTTTATTCGTTTCCAACATCAAAGTGGACATTACAGCAAAGACAAAAATGGATAGCTGCTGTGAAGACAAAAAAGTAAAAAAAATAACCGAGTACACTATAATAATAATAATAAGCGTTCCAAAATTACAGTCCTTTTTTACGTTTTTGGTCCTGATACCTCCATGGCACCCAAAACGACATGATACAATTTGCAGTGAACATTTTATTGGAGGCAAAAAGTCAGACGCAGAGGCGAGCCCTAGCTATATTCCAACAATATTGCCGTCAATATATCGGTGTAAGAAAATTTACCATTCTCAGGTCACTGCTAGATATAATCGTTTTATGACATGAATATATCCGGATCAACAATTTATTGGAAAATACGAACAGAATCAGTTACCAATCGAAACAGTTACTAAAGTGAATGAAAGGGAATTTACTATGATGACCGATAAAGGATGCCAAGCAGATATTTATAATCAGTTCGAGTTGAAAGAAACAACATTTATTTGTAATAGGTACGTTCAAAATAATAACTGTGATGCTGAGATCCAAGTAGAAATACCAGCTACTTCTGACAAGTCCTGAATAGTTGTGTCCACTAGGGGCGCTGTCATCGCGCACACAACGAATAATCACAACATAAATGATGTTACCATGATTTTGTAACAATATTATTATTTTAAAAAGTGTCCATAGAGTTTCTTGGCCATTCTTCTCTATAGAGATCTACTCTTTGAAATGTGCAACTACAGTACTTTCACAAGTTATAATATCTTTTGACTGACTGACTTTTTTGTTTTTATAACATTCAAAATTGCCAGTAATATGTCTAACTGAAATGAATGCTTTGAGTTTGAAAAAGCATGGTAAAATTATAAATTGCTTTTTTTAAAATAAAACGTAGCCCCGCACTAGGAGTTTCTCCAGTATCGTGGGCGCATTTACAAACATTTACACTTACGTACACAAACAGCCAGACCCGGAACAAGTATCCATGTGTGGATCGAACCCGCGAAACGCCCGCGACGACGCGCAGCAGTTAATCGCTCAGCCACAGCGCCAACCGTGTTGTCAATTCATATTATTATCCTATTATGATACAGCTCCATTTCACCAAACGGCTTTCCACAATCTGCCTGACATATTACGCGTTCGTCTAGGCATTATCTAGAAAGGCTTGTAATGCTGAGCCGGGTAGAAGCCAAACGCGCTCAAGGGAGAGCATCGGCAAGATAGTCACATGCAATCAATGAAACTGTGAGAGGCGGTGTATACCGAGTGGTTCAAACTGCAGGTGGCGGCTTGGAGATTTTGAGACCTCTAGGAAGATTTGATTGAAATGGAGGAGGCAGAATAGCATTCAATAGAATAAAATGAGATGCTTAAGGCTGGAAACTTCACTAGAGAACCTAGACATGAATTCTGGGTTAATCGAAAGAGATACCGTGGCCTCAGAACAAATGGGAAGCGGTCACATCTTTCTGCGAAGCAGTTATGCTAGCAAAGGAGGTGGTCACATGATTGAGGGCGAGAACAGGCTTACAACAAACCAATCCAGACGCCGTGGGAGACAGGCGGTGGGCGCCGTGGAAGGTGAGCAATAGGTATCTAACCGTCCATCCATCTAGTGACGACAGGCCGTTTCGATGTCGCATGCGTGTTCCACGCGCGCCTCAAAGTGACGTCAGCAAAGCAGAGGAGCCTAACAGGGCCACTGCCTGCCGGGGTTGCTGGTTGTTCGAAAGAAATACCGTTGCCCCAGAACATAAAGGACTAAAGTAAATTTATGTGATGTGTCTAAATGCCTATAGGTCGATTTAACTCAGTTTACCTTACTTTTTTTTTAACGTGTTCATTTGTTTTTTGTGTGATCTTTTTTTTATTTTAATTCTTGTATTGTGTCTTTTATTGCATCAAATAAATGATTTATCTATCTATCTAAAGAAGTAACATTAGTGGGTTTGAGTCAGTAAAATCTGTTTCTCCATCCAGAGCGGGGGAAGTTATTTGATGATTACCTAACCTTAAAAAAAGGTCCAAGACAATCGCTTTAAAAACATTTCGTAGATTTGCAACAGTTTTCAGCAACACTTATGTGTACTGAGTACTACACATTTTTGGCTTTTTCATCATCGTTGTCAAATCAAATCAAAATCATTTATATCAATTAGTAGATCATTACAGGCACTTTTGAATGTAAAAAATACTAAATGATAACTAAAGCTACAGTCCCAGCCACAAGACATAATAACTTGTGAAAGTACTGTAGGTGCCCATTCCAAAGCGTTGATCTCTATAGAGAAGAATGGGCAAGAAACTCCATGGACATTCTTTTAAATTAGAATATTAAGATTTAAATTAGAATATTGTCAGTAAAAAATGTCAGAAAAGATATATTGAAACGTTTTCGGTATTGTAAATCAGAATGTGTATCACAAGGCACGTAGCATGTGATTGGTGATTGAAATCGTGGATCTAAATGGAGCTCACAATTTAAATTGAGTGTGCTTTGGACCATTGAGCTAGGATGTAAAGAGGAGTTATCTTTAAAGGAGGTAAGGTAATCTTTAAGTGCTTGTGTTTCTATAGGTTTGTTATTTAACCTTTTTGTTTTAATCATCTTCTCAGTTAAATCTAAAAGTTTATAGTTTTTTAAATTTTTGTTGTAATTGTTCAAAAATGTTCAAATGAAACACAGTAATTTTAGGGTTTCGTACCTTAAAAGGAAAAAATGGAACCTTTATAGAATCCTTATATTATATCTTTTGTTGTACATCTGTATGTAAGTTCGTCAGGACTCTTTATCCCGAAAATGGGTTGAGGTATCAAATTGAAATTTATCAAACCACTAGCTGTTCTCCGCGGTTTCACCCACGCTGCTCAGCACCTGTTGGTCGTAGCGTGATGTTTTGATGTAGCCTTCCTCAAGAAATGGACAATCCAACACTAAAAAAATTCCAACCAGTAGTCCCTGAGATTAGCCCGTTCAAACAAACAAGCAAACAAACTCTTCAGCTTTATAATATTAGTATAGATACACTAAAGACTGTGGTCCCTTGGAGCTGTGAAAAACCAACCTTGTAAATATATGCAGTCAAAAGATATGGCCATTTATATCGAAAGTTCGTACGGAATGCTTCGGTGTGAGATGCCGACTCGCACTTGGCCGGTTTTAATGTTCTTTTTAAAAGAGTTTTAATGAAAAGAATAGAAAAATAAAAGAATGAAAAAGCCAAAAAAATGCCTGCCAGAAAAAAGTAGGTTTTTTTTCATAAGAAAATGGTACCTACTTTTTTCTGGCAGGCATTTGTTTTGGCTACAATTTGTTTGGAACGTGAATGATGTCGTTCACAGTTAAAGAAGTGTGATTGGTTACTATAACCAAAACAAAATGACACACATGAACATGAAAGCAAGGGATTGCAGAACTCAGTTTTTAATATTAATCTTAGTTTGATACCTCTACGCGTTCTCGAGAAACAAGTTTTTAACAGACCGACAGATGGAAAACAAAGTGATTCTATGAGGGTTCTGTTTTGTTACTCAAACGTTTGAAACCCTAAAAGTGGAATATCAACTCTCAATCTTGATAAGAACTCGAGAAAGAATATCAAAGAACAATCCATTCTCCACATTCGTACCTCCAACCTCACTGCCCGGATCGCGGCCGAGTGACGTTCATTCCGGCATTGGCACATCATTTACACTCGAACGGTCGGCGCTCGACGTCGACATCGAAAACGTCATTCCGACGAATAAGGGCGTCGACGCGTCGGTGACGACATATTGCTGAGCTTACTCCCGAGATACGAATGACTACGTTGACGTGAAGTTTGATCGAGTTGACGTAACGTAATTGCTTGAGATATGAGTAGCGGGGTGGCAGGTTACGGGAACAATCTGTAGCTCCCGCTTTGCCTTTAAACTTAACCTTCTTTACAATGTGTTCGGTCATGGACTAGCTATATTCTAGATACTTATGTAACGAGTGTTTTAATATACTATTACGACAAACACTTGGGTCTTCACTTCCCCGCTTTTTGGCACCCATTTTGAGATATTCTCTATGCGTGTACAAAAAATAATCATATCTCTCAAAGTTTTGGTCTTACTGAGACGACAATAGGTTTATTCATAGGGCAACAATATCGTCTATCGTTCAAATTAAGAAATGATGTGCTTACATTTTCGTAACTTTAGAAAATAAAACTAAAGTCCAAAAAATATGCAAATCAACGAAAGTTTTATAAAGTTGTATGCAAAACAAAAATGGTAGTTTTTTTATCAATTTTAATTTCTAAAATGTTTGTTATATAAGTACATAGAATATCACTAGTGCGTGACCGGACATATTTTATAATAGGCTAGTTTCAAGAAAAATATTAGTCCGTCTTTTAGAGTATTCAAAAATAAGGAACATGTATTTTTTATTTGTAATCATCATCTGCCTAGCCTTTTCCCAACTATGTTGGGATCGGCTTCCAGTCTAACTGGATGCTGCTGAATATCAGAATTTTACATGGAGCGACTGCCTATCTGACCTCCACAACCCAGTTAGTAGGTACTGGGTAATGCGATACGCTTTGATAACACTGGATATCAGACTTTCGGGACACTGACTACCTGTAACGACTGTCAAAGCACAAATCACAGCCGGGACCAACGGCTTAACGTGCTTTCCGAGGCACGGAGGATACTCGGTATGTAACGGGTGGTCACCCACCCACAGACCAACCTAGGCAAGCGCGGTTTAACCTAAAGATCGATCCGAGCGGCTGCTATTAAAGATATAGTCCACCTAAATTACGTGTGACGTCACTCGTTGCGAAAAAATGCAGCAAGACGGATTAAATAGAATGTAATTACTTTGACCTTGGAAACTATCCTATTGTGTATATTGTGTAGACTATTTTGCACACTGTACAAACGCCTTAAAATTTAAAATAATTCGTTTGATACCGTAATCGCGACTGTAGCTCTCTCTATTTTTACACGACTGTCCCAAAAAGGAGTGTTATTGTAATTTTGTTTTAAAAAAAAAACCCAGGAATTCGTATATTTTATTATTTAGTAACCATCTCTAATCGAAGAAATCAAATAAATCTCAGTTTATGAGTGATAAAGGCTTAAGAAAAAGCTTTATAAGACATTGGTCTAGACCTTCAAAGAGTTGTCAGCAAAGCGGAGGGGTCTGCCAGGGCCACCGCTTACCGGAGTTGCAGGTTGTTCGAAAGAGATACCGCGGCCCCGGAACGTAAAGGGCAATAGAAGGAACATGGGTGGGTTTTTGATTTCCCATACGCCAAAAAAAATTCCTGCTGTCTTGTATGAACCAGAAAGTGGGGCGACAAAGGAATGAGAATTTTAAGACATGTGCGGGGTTAAGCAAATGGATAAAAAAAGAAACTAGTACATAAGAGGAAATCTAAAGCGCCGGTGACTGAGAGGCTCTGGCATACCATATCTTTTGACTGCTTATACTAAGGAAGTTGCTTTTTTCTCAGCTTCAATTGACCATAGACTTCAGTAGGTATATAGTTTTTACTTGATACCTCTACACGTTCCCGTCATAAACTTTCACGACACGGTTGGCGCAATGGCTGAGCGATCGACTGCTGCGCTGCGTGTCGCGGGTTCGACTCCCGCACGGAACAAATATTTGTATAACCTACAGATAATTGTTCCAGGTCTGGATGTTTGTGTTGCTGAATTCTTAGTGAGGGGCAACGTTTTTCTTTTTTAAGGGTCTTGGCACATACACAGATGCACAACAAAATGATCCTACAAGGGTTCCGTATTTTTCTTTTGCGTTACGGAACTCTAAAAAGAACGAAACCCATTTTACTTCCGTTTCACAACCCTTTTTCACAAAAATAAAACAATAACCGGTTAAAGAGAATTGTACCAAAGCTTAACACCGTGTTAACTTTTCTAAAAAACCATTACCCGAAGTATTGAGTCCGACCATTCCCATGATGCGTTCAGCCATAACTTCCAGCTTTCAAGGGACTGTTAAAACAATGAGAACTTCTATAGTTCGTGACTTTTCTGCAAACTTCCCAATACATGCCTCTGCAACCTTACCTTGAAGAAAGAAGGTGCATATTGCTTTGATGGGGGGTTCGGTAACTTTGTCAGAATTAATAAGAGATTAGCCTTGGGTCGGCGTTAACTATGAAGGTTGCTATAATATTGGTAAGTTACTAAGTGGTTTTGGGCGTTAAAAGACATCATCAAGGGTCGATCAGAACTTGCAGATGTTTTAGGGTGCTAATATTGGATAGCCCAGTGTCCTTCTTGGGTCATTTGGACTAATAATAACGAATATTATTGCCGGTATTGGAACCTTTTTGGATGATTTTACTCTTGTTCCTTTAAAATGTTTCTGGTTAATGTAAGATCGTTTATTGTAATGGTTTTTGTTTAAACTTTTAATTTCAAACAAAAATCATTGTTGGCTTAGATAACTAAGATATTATCACAGACATGGTGAAAGAAAACATAAGGAGGAAACCAGGACTGATAAAGAATACTAGCTTTTGCCCACGGCTTCACTCGTGTTTAATTCGGGGTAACCTGTAAAGGTACCTGCAAATCAGGAAAGAGGAACTATTCCTCTTTCCTGATTTGCAGGTACCTGCTACTTGTAGTTTTTGCCCCAGCGCCTGATTTATTGTAATAACAATGCTAAGTTTTCCCTTTTTTCCCTGTTTCTCCCTCATTTCTCACTTTTTTTTAATAAAGTTAGCCTATGTCCGTCTCCAGGGTCCCAACTATCTCTGTACCAGAATTTATCAAAATCGGTTTAGCCTTGTAAGCGTGAAGACGTAACAAACAAACAAACTCACTTTCGTTTTAAATTATTCGCGTTAAATTTCGTCTTACCCCGAATTAAACGCGAGCAAAGCCGCGGGCAAAAGCTAGTCTTCAATATTTATATTCGACTAAGCTTAACAATTATTTACGCGCTTCTTGAGAAGCAGCTTCCAGTGATTCTACGCTAGCTAAGAACAAAAAAACCGGCCAAGAACTAGTCAGATTCGCGCACCAAGGGTTCCGTACAAACTTGCGACATAAGCAGCCATATCTTCTGACTCCGTATTTTGTTTTTCACAGCACAAAGGAACTTCAGATTTCGGCATATGGTTTTAATTTCAACTCGATACCTCCAGGCGTTCCCGAGAAAAATGGGTCTTGACTTACCGACAGACGGGAAACAAAGTGATCCAATAAGGTTTGAATATTTTTCCTTTTGAAGTACGAACCCCTAAAAATGTTCGTTTTACAATTTTTTTTGGCTTTAAAGAACAAAATTCTTTACAAAAACAATCCACGTCCCTCTCATTAATTTCATGGAAGATCTCTCGAGAAAATATATACACTCTTCAAACTTCAGAAGATTAGAAAGAATTTAATACATTTTCTCATTACATTTTCAGCAGTTTTTCTCCTAATTCTGCGGTGGACTCATTACTGAGGAATGAGTGAAGTCTAAGTTGAGGAGATAATACATTCGGAGTACCGGAGCACCCAATTTGTGAGATTACAAGGTCGTTTTCATTTTGTCTCCATTACACGGTTGGTTGGGCATTGTACCAGTCTCCGGATGAATTCTAATAAACTTGTAACTATTGTCGGAGGATTTTTGGCAAATATCTGAGTTAACGGTTGCCTTAATAAGGTTTTCCCTTTGTATCTGTTATGTTCGGCCATGTCTTTTGTTCACATCGCAGTCTTGGAAGTTTGGAATTTTTTGATGAATTTGTCAGTTGTGCATCATGGCGTGAAGTGAATTCAGTTTGGACATTCCTCTCTATATAACAACACATTTTTATGACCATAAGGTTTTTTTTGCGCCAAAGAAACCCAGTTCAGCAAAATGCAGCGAATGCCCAACGCCGGTTTTAACTGGACTTTTTTTTTTTGTGTGGGAAATCAACAGATAACTTCTCCTACTCTGGGCGGTGAGGTGGGAGTGTCAGACTTGAACTGACTAGAAGCCACCCATATTCCTTTTATTGCCCTTTATGTTCCCGGGCCGCGGTATCTATTTCGAACAACCAGCAACCCCGGCAGCGGTGGATTTGGCAGGCTCCTTTGCGTTCCCACGGCGGTTGGGTTGGTTTGAGTTCTCCCCTCCTTCACTAGATAACCAAAGGGTTAGGCTGTAACTAATAATAAACCC
Organism: Ochropleura leucogaster; assembly: GCA_958449745.1. Taxonomy (NCBI): domain Eukaryota; kingdom Metazoa; phylum Arthropoda; class Insecta; order Lepidoptera; family Noctuidae; genus Ochropleura; species Ochropleura leucogaster. The sequence goes on along the minus strand of OY288213.1, from coordinate 4,688,578 downwards.
ATATTTTAAAAGTTATGTTTTTACATTAGTCCCTTGTAAGCCTATGAAATTTTCTGCTAGAGTAGCGGGTTTTTTGTAAGAGATACCTTGGCCTGGGAAAACTAAGGGCGGAAGAGTAAACATGGTTGGGTTTTAGTCAGTAAAAATCTGACACTCCCTTCCACTCCACCCAGAGAGGGAAAAGGTTTTAGATGATAACCTATGCAAAAAAAAAACTCTATTGAATTATGTATTATTACTATTGAAAAGTTTCTCTAATTTTTACCCGACTTCAAAAAAGAAGAAGAATCTGTGTTCAAGCGTTTTTTTTACTATTGAAACCATTCGTGATGGTATGTTGTTAAATTCCAAAACCGGCATCAATTTGTTATACATTTCGGTCTTTCAAAAATCATCTACAATACCATACTGCAATGTTAGAATTAAGTCAAAACTTCAAACAGTGCCAGGTGGCTATGTTATTCTCAACTATCAGGTATGTTAGCACTAACTTAGAAACTAAGGAAAGCGGTACCGATATTGCTACATGATAATACATACTCATAAGTAAGCAGTACATACAGCTAGTTGATAGTTTCAAACTCCATCATGTACGGAAGCGTATGGCACTCGTAAGTGCTTCCAGTCACTTCGGATAATGTGGTGTTGTGAGTGAGATTAATTTTAATAGTTTCATGTCTTTTAATAAATGTTTTATACATCCTTTTACAGGACTAATTTGTTGTGGATTTCTTTTCTTTGATATTATATTTTATACTTTTTTTTTTCGGAGGGAAGTGTCAGACTTTTCCTGAATAAAACCACTCATATTCCTTCTTTTGCTTTCTTCATTTTCCAAGGCCGTAGTATTTCATTCAAAACATCCACAACCTCGGTAGGTGGTTGCCCTGACAGGCCCTACCTTGCTGACATCTCTTCGGAACACAAACGCGCCATCGACACGGCCTGTCGTCTCTATCCCCACCTTCAAGTTAAGCTGCGCTTGTCTGGGTTGGCCGCTAGATAGGTACCCATAACTGGACCCATAACTGGACCCATAACTGGACCCATAACTGGACACATAACATACCGAGCTTCCTCCGTGCTTCAGAAAACACGTTAAGCCGTTGGTCCCGACTGACATTTTTAGATCTTTGACAGTCGTTACAACTTGTCAGTGTCCCGAAAGTCTGACAGCCAGTCATACCAAAGGGTATCGTATTATCCAATTAAACAATGGGCTGTGGAGGTCAGAATATTCAGTCACTTCAAAAATATTGGTATTCAGGTGCTTCGTAAAATGGTATTCAGGTGAAGTCTGTAAGACTGGAAGGCTTGGCTGATGGAGTGCCTGTCTGGGCTTTACAAAACAGTTAATAACTAGGTAATACGATACCCCTTGGTGAGACTAGTTATCGTATTTTAGGTCCGAAAATTGCTGTCAAATAGAACTAGCTGATAGCTACCTATGAAAATACATACGTAAGTAAAACCTCTTCTCACGAAGACGCTTTATTCTTTTAACTTTCTCCCGCAAATATTCCATAATTTGAACGGAGCTTCATAATTTCTGTAGATAAAAGAGCTTTCAGATTCTCTGTGAGGCTAAAAAAAATCTTGTATAGTCCTGATTCGTTCGTAAAAGAAAATGCAACGTTGAAAACTTTGATGTTTCCTTCATTCAAATTTTAATATTTTACTTCGCGTTCCTTATTCGTTAAAGATGAAAGTTCTATGGATAGCACTGAATCTTCGTCTCAAGCATGAGTACTTTAGCCATACTGTTTTGCTAAACTACTTTTTTTTGGAAAAGCAACCTTCGGTTCTATTAAAATAAAAAAGCATTTCAGTATTTCAGAAAAAAAAGACTGATGCAACAAACTTCACTGTGATTCTTTAGCTCTATATAGGTAATGTATACATTTAAAATATACGAGAGCTTAACATAAATGAATCAACTCGTTCAATGAAACTCCGATTGTACATTTTGCTCATTCTTCTAATGTATTGAACAAAATCGGGCTTACTGGATGAAAGTTGAGCCGAATAGTCCAATACGAATGGATACAGTTTTGCATTGTTCTAAAAAACTCTGAATTTATTGACATTATTGTTGCAGCTACAGATTGGAACGTTTTGAAAGCGTATGAAACTCATACAATTGCGAGCTAGTTTTCTATACATTTTTATTTTATTATCAACAGAAACATTGAAACGCCAATATCTATGAAAACATGAATTAAAAAAACTGTAAGGATGTAAACGGCAAGTGAAACAGTAATAAATCCGCATTAACTAAATTACTTTTTAAAAAACTAGCAGTCGTGTTTTCAGAATCACAACTCGGTACAGTAAAATACAGCGCGATGTAAAATGAAGTTAAAACCTCTTTCGTCTGCACCGAGATCAAACGTCACCCCCTCGCTTTGCAGCAAAAAATATTTCCCCATCTAAAATAGAAAACGCATACAAAATGAGAGGATATTGCAGCTTTCCTGGCATCTTTTTAAATATGCAAATTTAAATACGATTACGGAGAGCGAGACAGAACTATGTTTAAAATTCTTTAAACTATCTGTCGTTGGAAAAGGATGGAACGACGTCCTGCGTTTGGACTCAATTTTAAAAATGGTTAACCCAAATGCATAATTTAAATACCCCTTTGCGTTATTAGTGATTAAATCCTGCAGGCAAAGGTAATGGAATTATGAAGATTTCGGTAGGTTTAGTCGCAAGACACATGTGTGGTAGAAGGTGTAAAGAAATGAGGATCCAGAATTTTAAACAAAGAAGATTGTGTAAACACAAATGCACATGAAACCAGCTTGGGGATTCACGGAATGCACAAAACAAACACTGCATATTTTTACAGAAAAAAGAAATGCATATTTCATTTCACTTAACCGTAGGACGAAAAAACTATACAATCGGATTATTGGCCCAGAATTCAGAGGAAATCTCGTTGGATATGCAGAAACAATCTCTGGAGTACCTATCCTTATATTTGACACAACAGATCCTGGCAGTGCCAATACCTAATACACAGCTGACAAAAGACGGAGCAACGAAGAGCAGGCATTACTTGCACCAAGACTGAAAAAGCTATCAATTCTTGAAATATTGGGGCATATGTAAGAATGATCCTCTTAATATTATAAATTCGAATGTTTGTGAGGATGTATGGATGTTTGTTACTCTTTTACGTCAAAACGGCTGAACGGATCTTGATGAAATTTGACACAGAGGTAGATTATAGTCTGGAATAACACATCGATACTTTTTTATATCACGAGGGCGAAGCGGCGCCGGCGGGCGCCAGCTAGTAACTTATAAACTATGCAATATGAATTAATTTAAGGTTACGCAAAATTTTCTATCGATCTTTTTATTTTGTTTTGTTTATAGCTGTTTATGCTGTGATGGTCTCTGCCATTGTGACCTCGTACAGGACTAATTTGTTTTATCTATGCCTTTTTTTTCCTTTCTTAAAATGTAATGTGTTGTGTTTCTAGCTCGTGTACGTTATTTTTTTGTTATTACTTCTTTCTTGTGCATTTTTTACTGAATAATCTGATTTGATTTGATATTCTATTATATTTAAACAACGGAAAATGAGGAAAAAGACAAATGTTATTTGGTACGGTAACCATAATTTGCCTTCCATCAAGCAATGACATTCAATTTAAGAATGAAGAGAAATGATTAAACGTCCTCAGGTGAACCGAAAAAATCAAGATACCTTAGCCTTCTAATATAATTTGTCAAATGCAAACGCAATAAGGAGAGCCCTCGTCATGCGCGACGGAATTAAATATTTCATGATTCCACGGATCATGGAAAAGAAAGACGAGCCAATTATGGGATACATGACTGAACAAAACCCAAGAAGGTAACTTTACGCCTCGGGATTGACCTCAGGCAATAGGACTGGCAACAAGTGGCATGCGTTAGTTATTTGTTTTTTAGTAGACGCGGTGACATATCGAGCTATACATTTTTAGTATCATTTGCCGTACAATTAAAGATCTGCAAAAAACAGTTTTCTATAGCTTAATATATGTACAATTGAGCGTCGTGTCGCTATTTCTTTAATTTGTTAACTTTGCAGTACAGATCATGGTGATGCGGTTAAGTATTGTATGGTAAAGAATTTTTAGAAGGGACTGTTTTATTCTTCGCTATATTTCACAATTTAAAGATTTTAGCATTGTCAAAAAACAGAATAATGTTAACATTAAACAATAAAATGATTAATACCAAAAGAGTCTCACCTCAGCATAAAGCCAGATGGCAACACAAGGCCATCTGACGCTGATTTTCAGCTATAAATTACAAAACCCATTCTTGACAACATAAATAAAAATCTAAAATATTAACGTAACCACTCATGGGCAGTAAGAAAAAGTTTAAAAGAATTTTGAACTGCACCTAATTAAACGGACATAGATGGCATAAAACTGAAAAAATAACTAATTAGTGAAAAAGAATAGAAGAAACACAGATCAGGAATGTAAAACTAGCGTATCCAAATCTTAGTACCTCCGTAATCGGCGCAGTACCGCTGCCCCTGGGGAAATCAGGGATCACGCCGCGTTGGGCGTTAAGTCTCATGATGGGTGTGTCTGAACACCCGCGTTTCGCCTGGATTTGCAGCTGTCCAGGAATTCTTTGTTATTACAATATTTGGATAAAACCTAGGCTAAGACTGAGCTGGAATTTTAAAAATGAATTGTGGTTGCTTGGTTTAATTTTCACATTTTGAGTTATAGCAGATATGACGGATTTTAGAACAGACGAAGTTTGAAACAAATTTAAAAACGACAAACTATCATTAGGTACAAGATGCTACCTAGTTTTGCCCCTCTTTTTTTAGGAATAGGAAATCTTCAAACAAGTTCCTCCTCTCCGGACGGAGTGGGAGGGAGTGTCAGTCTTTTAGTGACTAAAACCCATCTATATTCCTTCATTAGCCCTTTTCGTTTCAAGTCAGCGGCATCTCAAACAACCCGTTACTCCTTCAGCCAGTGGCCGTCTTAGGCACCTCTGAGGTTTCACCCCCTTGGAGGTCAAGAATTACATCACGGCAATGCTCCAGCAAGATCAAAATTGTCATATGTTTTGAGCTTAGATGGACTGACATGACGTTTTCAAAAAATCTTTGAGACGAACATCTTTTTCCAGTATCAGAAAGAGATAGCGCTAGAAACCTTGAATAGCTCTGTCTCTATCCCACATTGGAATGACATTTATACAATCCTTCTGTAAAACGTCATCGTAACCCCACAGTTGAATAATCTGTCTGGGTACCAAACATGGAAATCTGTTAAGATGTAAGTACCTGAAAACGTAGGATAGACAGATTATTACTTATTTTCACCTTTATTATGTTAGTATGGACACAGAAACAAATGAAATATTCCAACTAAGGGTAACTGGCGATTTTTTAATCGCCAGTTAAGTTTTATCTGACGAATAAGTCTGTCATCTTGACAGTTCTTGTATGGACACACTGTCAAAACGTCACATTTACTCTTTAGATTAAAGCTATCTAATGATTGAAAAATCGGCTCTAAATAGAAAAATGTAAGACATGAAGTGTGAGATGTATGTTTAAAGTTTTAATGTAAATACAAATGTTCACAAATAAAAGCCTAATTCTGGTTCTGAGAAATATGTGTAGGATATTCGTTATCTTCACGGTCGCTCATAGTGGGCATCAGCAGGGTCCGGGCGAGAAATAAAGTCGTTAGCAGAATTACAAATAATAATTTATTTCGTAGGTAGGCGAATCACAATACTTTCACTTTAGATTTACACTAGAGACAATAGACGGCCGACAGAAAATAACACAATACAGTTCCTAGGCTATCGTTTCTTCAAGAGCGGACGATCAGGTAAGAAGGGGCGAATACTGAGCGCACCCTCTTTTATTGACAGTCTCCCTCCAGTCTAGGCTCTGTACACGCCGTTATGACGTTTGTGCTCCGTTGACGTCCCGTACTAATGACCAGGATGCGACACGGCCATCCTGTGTTTCACACGTCCTCGTGTGTTAATCTGAAGCAAAAGAAAATACCACACAGTATCATTCACGCTCGGCCATATCTGACCTAAATAACTCTGACTCAATAAAATAATCATCTACAAAATTCTGTAACATCATTGAAATTACACAAACAAAACATAAGTGACTGACAATTGCTGCTTAATCTCTATGTACAACACATGTAAACAGTAAAAAAGTCAGCCTTGTGACCATGAAATGCGACACACACTAAGTCAACTCTGTGACTACAAGTGTTCTATGGTAGTCATCCCTGGGACTCCAAATTAACAGTCAGTCAACCCTGTGACTTAAGCGCAACACATTTGCGCACACACACACATGTCAACCCTGTGACCATGCGAACTCAATGATTCAGTCATCCCTGTGACTAATCAATCAGACAGTCATCCCTGTGACAATAACATACAATCATAGACAGTCATCCCTGTGACCATCACATAATCTTACAAAGATTGTCATCCCTGTGACAATAACATACAATCATAGACAGTCATCCCTGTGACCATCACATAATCTTACAAAGATTGTCATCCCTGTGACAATAACATACAATCATAGACAGTCATCCCTGTGACCATCACATAATCTTACAAAGATTGTCATCCCTGTGACAATAACATACAATCATAGACAGTCATCCCTGTGACCATCACATAATCTTACAAAGATTGTCATCCCTGTGACAATAACATACAATCATAGACAGTCATCCCTGTGACCATCACATAATCTTACAAAGATTGTCATCCCTGTGACAATAACATACAATCATAGACAGTCATCCCTGTGACCATCACATAATCTTACAAAGATTGTCATCCCTGTGACAATAACATACAATCATAGACAGTCATCCCTGTGACCATCACATAATCTTACAAAGATTGTCATCCCTGTGACAATAACATACAATCATAGACAGTCATCCCTGTGACCATCACATAATCTTACAAAGATTGTCATCCCTGTGACAATAACATACAATCATAGACAGTCATCCCTGTGACCATCACATAATCTTACAAAGATTGTCATCCCTGTGACAATAACATACAATCATAGACAGTCATCCCTGTGACCATCACATAATCTTACAAAGATTGTCATCCCTGTGACAATAACATACAATCATAGACAGTCATCCCTGTGACCATCACATAATCTTACAAAGATTGTCATCCCTGTGACAATAACATACAATCATAGACAGTCATCCCTGTGACCATCACATAATCTTACAAAGATTGTCATCCCTGTGACAATAACATACAATCATAGACAGTCATCCCTGTGACCATCACATAATCTTACAAAGATTGTCATCCCTGTGACAATAACATACAATCATAGACAGTCATCCCTGTGACCATCACATAATCTTACAAAGATTGTCATCCCTGTGACAATAACATACAATCATAGACAGTCATCCCTGTGACCATCACATAATCTTACAAAGATTGTCATCCCTGTGACAATGACATACAATCATAGACAGTCATCCCTGTGACCATCACATAATCTTACAAAGATTGTCATCCCTGTGACAATAACATACAATCATAGACAGTCATCCCTGTGACCATCACATAATCTTACAAAGATTGTCATCCCTGTGACAATAACATACAATCATAGACAGTCATCCCTGTGACCATCACATAATCTTACAAAGATTGTCATCCCTGTGACAATAACATACAATCATAGACAGTCATCCCTGTGACCATCACATAATCTTACAAAGATTGTCATCCCTGTGACAATAACATACAATCATAGACAGTCATCCCTGTGACCATCACATAATCTTACAAAGATTGTCATCCCTGTGACAATAACATACAATCATAGACAGTCATCCCTGTGACCATCACATAATCTTACAAAGATTGTCATCCCTGTGACAATAACATACAATCATAGACAGTCATCCCTGTGACCATCACATAATCTTACAAAGATTGTCATCCCTGTGACAATAACATACAATCATAGACAGTCATCCCTGTGACCATCACATAATCTTACAAAGATTGTCATCCCTGTGACAATAACATACAATCATAGACAGTCATCCCTGTGACCATCACATAATCTTACAAAGATTGTCATCCCTGTGACAATAACATACAATCATAGACAGTCATCCCTGTGACCATCACATAATCTTACAAAGATTGTCATCCCTGTGACAATAACATACAATCATAGACAGTCATCCCTGTGACCATCACATAATCTTACAAAGATTGTCATCCCTGTGACAATAACATACAATCATAGACAGTCATCCCTGTGACCATCACATAATCTTACAAAGATTGTCATCCCTGTGACAATAACATACAATCATAGACAGTCATCCCTGTGACCATCACATAATCTTACAAAGATTGTCATCCCTGTGACAATAACATACAATCATAGACAGTCATCCCTGTGACCATCACATAATCTTACAAAGATTGTCATCCCTGTGACAATAACATACAATCATAGACAGTCATCCCTGTGACCATCACATAATCTTACAAAGATTGTCATCCCTGTGACAATAACATACAATCATAGACAGTCATCCCTGTGACCATCACATAATCTTACAAAGATTGTCATCCCTGTGACAATAACATACAATCATAGACAGTCATCCCTGTGACCATCACATAATCTTACAAAGATTGTCATCCCTGTGACAATGACATACAATCATAGACAGTCATCCCTGTGACCATCACATAATCTTACAAAGATTGTCATCCCTGTGACAATAACATACAATCATAGACAGTCATCCCTGTGACCATCACATAATCTTACAAAGATTGTCATCCCTGTGACAATAACATACAATCATAGACAGTCATCCCTGTGACCATCACATAATCTTACAAAGATTGTCATCCCTGTGACAATAACATACAATCATAGACAGTCATCCCTGTGACCATCACATAATCTTACAAAGATTGTCATCCCTGTGACAATAACATACAATCATAGACAGTCATCCCTGTGACCATCACATAATCTTACAAAGATTGTCATCCCTGTGACAATAACATACAATCATAGACAGTCATCCCTGTGACCATCACATAATCTTACAAAGATTGTCATCCCTGTGACAATAACATACAATCATAGACAGTCATCCCTGTGACCATCACATAATCTTACAAAGATTGTCATCCCTGTGACAATAACATACAATCATAGACAGTCATCCCTGTGACCATCACATAATCTTACAAAGATTGTCATCCCTGTGACAATGACATACAATCATAGACAGTCATCCCTGTGACCATCACATAATCTTACAAAGATTGTCATCCCTGTGACAATAACATACAATCATAGACAGTCATCCCTGTGACCATCACATAATCTTACAAAGATTGTCATCCCTGTGACAATAACATACAATCATAGACAGTCATCCCTGTGACCATCACATAATCTTACAAAGATTGTCATCCCTGTGACAATAACATACAATCATAGACAGTCATCCCTGTGACCATCACATAATCTTACAAAGATTGTCATCCCTGTGACAATAACATACAATCATAGACAGTCATCCCTGTGACCATCACATAATCTTACAAAGATTGTCATCCCTGTGACAATAACATACAATCATAGACAGTCATCCCTGTGACCATCACATAATCTTACAAAGATTGTCATCCCTGTGACAATAACATACAATCATAGACAGTCATCCCTGTGACCATCACATAATCTTACAAAGATTGTCATCCCTGTGACAATAACATACAATCATAGACAGTCATCCCTGTGACCATCACATAATCTTACAAAGATTGTCATCCCTGTGACAATAACATACAATCATAGACAGTCATCCCTGTGACCATCACCTTATCTTACATTCACTACCGTAGGCCATGTACCACAGTCGTTCGAATTAACCTTTAAAACTCTATTGCAAAAAAAAAAAACAAGAGCCAAGCTTACAGAAACCCTCGAGTAAAACTTCTAACGCCACGGCTCGCCAGCCGACCAGCAATCGCATTGCTCTCACACATCCAGCGCATGGATCAAACTTCTGTACGCATATCCATCAAGTGGATCGCCCGTGTGCATCACCCGCTGACTACACACTACGGTCTCTACAGACCCCGACCTCCGCCAGGGTTAAACGCACATCGCACACCCACGGACTACATGAGTTGCCTCAAGAGACACCGATTTCTTCCGGGCTACGACTACGTAATAACCACTGGTACGGTCGAACACAATACGGCCGATAGAATTCTCTACTCGAGTTCTCTATTACAACTTAAACTTACTCATCAAATCAACATTATTCAACATCGACTGGTACATGACTCGGTATCTTTCTTAACCTATCGTGCGCGTATTTATAGGTACGCTTAGAATCTAAAGCCTTCAGTGTATAACGATAGCCATCCAAAATCTCAATTACTCTAAACGGACCTTTAAACTTTTGGTCTAACTTAGTCTGATTGCGTTCTTCGTTTTGTAACAACACAAAATCGCCAATCGCAAAATGTTGAATTTTAGCCTTTGTTTTGTCAAATCGGGTTTTGTCATATTCGGCACACTTCTTAATATTTTTAGAAGCACGCTCGCGCATTTTCTCTATGTCTACATCGGTCTCTACATCGTTACACATCAACGATAATGGTCTCGCGACTTTTCCTATTAAAAGCTCTAGACGTGAAGCTTTTGTAACTCGATTCATGGTACAATTTAACGCAAGTGGTACATCTCCTATACAGTCGCTGTTGCACCGTGCGATTCGGATCAATCAACTTAATCTTAAGCTCAACTGTGTTCACTCGCGTTGTAGGCAAACCGGTAATGAAAAATTCAGAAAACTGATAAAGCGTTTGCGAAAGCCTAGACTTTTTATTGTCAGTTAAATCCGATTGAAACACGTTATCACTGTTATGACTCACCGAATTTACGCAAAAGACTTGTCAACGAAAGCGCCGTTGCCGTCATGTTTACAGCAAAACCTCGATGTAAAATCTCACGACCTAACATGACGTCACTTTGCAAATAATTGTCAGGCAAAAACATGCAACAAAATTTCAAGAGGGTGATCTTTAATCACTACACAACATAAAATCTGTTCTTTACTGAATACTCGCGTTTGACCTATACCAGTCATAGCAACAACATTACTAAAACGTTTACCATTAAATTTCGATGCAAAATTTCTTTTACTAACGAGCATTCAGCACCAGAATCGTAAGTAAACTGTAACAATTCACCTTTGTGTTATAACACGCCTGATGGTGGCTGTACCACGCAAACATCGATGGGCCGCTCGCTCCGCGTCGCGCCGTCAGCCGGCTCGCTCCCGCCGCCGCTCGTGCTGTTGCTGGTGCCGGTCCCCGTAGTACAGCGGCTCGCCACATGCCCCAACGCTCCACACTTGAAACATCGGGTGCTCGATGCCTTGTCTGCACGATGAGAACTGGATGCCACGTTGGACTTCGCTGGCGAACTTTTCTTGTAGTTTTTCGGTTTTGATGCACTCAGCCTGTCGGTGACCCAATTTTCCACAGCCAAAACATTTTGATGTTGATGGTTTGTAGAACTTTGCTTGTTTGCTGTCAGATGTTGACACCGCTTCGGTTGCAGGTGATCTGTTCTTGTGTGCAATCTTTCCAATGACTCATTAAAGAACTAATAATACGACTCGCACACGCAGCTAGCGACTCATTGTCTTTTAATTTTTCATTAATTAAATTGATGAGGGTACCTGCACACGTGTCTGTAGATATGAACCTGGCAGTGAATTGGTCCTTAAATTCCGGTCACGATATCCCAGGGTATGATACCTGAGACAGCCATGCAGATGCGGTACCTTTGAAGGCTTTGCTTAAAATAACGACGAGTTGACCGCCACGTGGTGCATAATCTTCGAAGCAAACATCAGCCGTTGCACACCACGATCTCGCATCACTCTCTTCTTTATCGGGGTTGAATTCTGGTAGGGCGAAGCGACGACTTGATTCTTGCGGTTGTAGGGTAGAAATCAAGGCCATCATATTATGATTTTGTTTTTCAATAAGTTGGCGCCACAATTCTTCATTATTTGACGATTTCTCAGCCCGTTGACATCCCACGTCTGATGTAGGATATTCGTTATCTTCACGGTCGCTCATAGTGGGCATCAGCAGGGTCCGGGCGAGAAATAAAGTCGTTAGCAGAATTACAAATAATAATTTATTTCGTAGGTAGGCGAATCACAATACTTTCACTTTAGATTTACACTAGAGACAATAGACGGCCGACAGAAAATAACACAATACAGTTCCTAGGCTATCGTTTCTTCAAGAGCGGACGATCAGGTAAGAAGGGGCGAATACTGAGCGCACCCTCTTTTATTGACAGTCTCCCTCCAGTCTAGGCTCTGTACACGCCGTTATGACGTTTGTGCTCCGTTGACGTCCCGTACTAATGACCAGGATGCGACATATGTATATTAAAAAAATACGTAAAATCTGCAAGAATTGTATGTTAAACAGGGTGATAAATTTCAGCATTAACTTGTAACAGAAAATCGAACATTCGCCGTTTTAGTCAAGCATAGAGAAAAATATTGCTACGAACATTTTCATGGTATTTCTAGCAAACACTAGATTTCAGACTAGACGGTCATGGAAAAATTACAGAAGCTTTTAAAAAGACTAACTCACTTATTCAAAATTAAATTTGAAGTAAGTAATTGAAGTACGTAGGTAAATTAACATCATTATGTGCTCACTTTAATTATATTTGGCGAGACACTTAAGAATTCTCTTTTTGAATTTAAGAAAACGAAACTTTAACTGACTTTAACATTATTGAAGTTTTTAAACACAGTCATAGACCTGTTGCATTTTTTTTTTATTTTAATATATATATATATATATATATATATATATTATACTATTCTGTTTAATATCTCAAAATTTCGCTCGTCTTGAAAACAGGGTCCAAACTACCAGTAGTTGCAACGAAACTGCCGATATTTTGGGACTGTTTCTGTTGTTGATCACAGTGCCGAAATATCGGGAATTGAAAATAAATAGTAAACGTGGTTTTACTGTTTTTAGTGCTAATCATAGTTTAATGTTAGTGACCATGTCAGTTTCGAAACTTAATATAATTTGCCAACATTCGGTAAGTGTAGTACGGTGTTTTGATTTTATCTCTGATGGCCACAATCTAATAAAAACCTTTAGTAACGAGAAAAATATCACATTAATTTTGATAGATTGGTCAGAGGTAGAAACTTTACAGCAGTCATTTTGTAACGACATGAATTATTAATCACTATGATCATTTAACTGAGAGAGAACAAAATAATAGTCTTTGTTATACTGTACAAAGCAAATAAAAACTGGTCAAAGAGCATTAGCTCTCCTCTATACTCTGATATTCTGTATATATTATGGGTATATCATTTAAGAATATTTATTTATTTTTTAGTAGCTATGTATATTTATTCAGTATTCAAATTCATTCATTGATAAAGCTACACTATTAGCGAGCGCCACAAGACGTTTCTTAGACACGAACGAATACAAAGGCAGACGGTAGAGTCTAATGCAACTCAATACAATAATCATTTATTCTTTCGTCCTTGAAAGAAAGAAAGAAAACAGGTTTATTTGGCCATTGCCCCAAATGTCCACATATTTTTTAAACTTAAATCTTAACACCATAAAGACCATAAAAAAGAAAGGAAAGAAAAATACAAAAATTAACATATTATACATCGGCGAAGTCAATAGTACGAGAGCTATTTTGACAACGAGACGCAAGCGTTAGCTCTGAAGTTAGCGCTTTTACAGAGTCTGGACTGAAGTTCGTGCGAGTGGACTGCGAGGCGACAAGAGAGCAGAATGTAGCGGAGTCTTTTCTCTTCTCTGCAGTGCCCTTGTTGTGCGAACAACTTGTCTAGGAACTAGTACTCGTTATGATAATTGTGCTCAGTATATTGTTAATGTAACTCGACAGTTAATTTGTGGGCTAACATACAATTATTATCGTTCGTTACCCTTTACCAATATATTACCCACACACACACACAAGATGTTTTCTGGAGAAGGTTTTAAACTTATTAAGCCACCTCATCCGACATATCCTTACACATATATATATGTAAGGACATATATACATACATATATATATATATATATATATATATATATATAATATTATAAAAGCGAAAGTGAGTTTGTTTGTTTGTTTGTTTGTTACCTCTTCACGCTTTAATGGCTAAACCGATTTTGATGAATTTTGGTACAGAGATAGTTGGGCACCAGGAGACGGACATAGGCTATTTATTTTTAAAAAAGAGTGGGATATGTGGGAGAAAGAGGGAAGAAACGGGAAAACTTAGCGTTGCTATTACAAATCAATAAGGCGCTACCGAATTTAACGCGAGCGAAGCCGCGGGCAAAAGCTAGTTATGTATAAAACTAGCTGGCGCCCGCAGCTTCGCCCGCGTGATATCGAAAAAAAATATCCTATATGTGATTCCAGACTATAATCTACCTCTGTGCCAAGATCCTTTCAGCCGTTTTGACGTGAAACAGTTACAAACATCCATACATCCATCGTCACAAACCTAGTTATTTATAATACTAGTAGGATGTTACAGAAAAAATGAAAGGGAGTCGTTTGTCTTGGTATGGACATGTAATGAAGCACATGTGACTAAAAGAGTGATACATCTGAATGTTGATGAACGGAGAGCGAGAGGAAGGCCAAAGGAAAGATGGATGGATTGTGTAAGGAATGATATGAAGGAGAAAGCCGTGGATGATGCCGTGACGTCTGATAGGGGAATGAAAGAACAAAAAGTGTTGCGCTGACCCCAAATAGAATGGGACAAGGGCAGGAAAATGATGAGTAGGATGTAGGCCTGTAGGGTATACTTGCTCAAAACCCTGTCTTAAGCTATCAGTTGCATTGCGTTGTTCCCGTCAATCGGTGCACGAAATCTGTCCATGTAATGAATTAGTCGGTACCGGTAATTAACACGTCCCGGCGCCCACCGCAATGCGGTTCAACGGACCAAGGTTCGCAAACAGCTTTTTATAATTCACCGTTTTCCAGATGGTGTACCGTGCAAATAGTTCGTTTCGGAAACCAAGTTAATGTTGACACTGTGTTTCTTTGTGTTAGGTGTTTTAGTTGAACATTAACTAATTTTGAAGCTGGCCGTTGTGCTTTTAAAGTAAATGAATTCATTTGAAATGTAATTTGCAAATCAAATCAAATCATTTTATTTGTTACAATGCAGGTATATCGTTCTCAATAGGTGTTTAAAATAATTATGTTAGTGCGCTGCATTCTGCTTTCAAGCAAACAAATATTAAAAATGCATTAGGTACATAAGATTCATTTTTTTTTAAATGTCGAAAGGTATGTCACCCAATAAAATAAAATTGTGTTAATCCTTACTTAATATTTTAAAAGCGAAAGTGAATTTATTTGTTTGTTACCTCTTCAAGCTTTAATGGCTAAACCGATTTTGAAAAATTTTGGTACAGGGATAGTTGGGAACTAGGAAACGGACATAGGCTAATATTTTTTTAAAAAAAAGTGGGATGTGAGGGAGAAAGAGGGAAGAAAAGGGAAAACTTAGTGTTGCTATTACAAATCAATAAGGCGCAAGGGGAACTGTGTTACCCCGAATTTAACGCGAGCGAAGCCGCGGGCAAAAGCTAGTCTATAATACGTTTAACAATCCTCCATAAATTCGGCAAGAATAATAAGAAAGATATATGTAAATATATAGCCAAGTCATTTATTCAAATTAGATTGAGAGCACTTTTTGAGCCTCAGAATTAGTCACTCCTTTAAGACATCTGCACTTCACCACATCCAAGTGAGTTAGGTAGAAAGAAGAATTAAGAACAAACTTCCAAGAATGTACCTACATTTAAACCTATGTATTTAAGATTCAAATTGACGACACGGTTGGCGCAGTGGCTAAGCGATCGACTGCGCTGCGTGTCGCGGGTTTGATTCCCGCACGGAACAACTGTTTGTATGGCCTACATATTGATGTTTCGGGTCTGGTTGTTTGTGTATGTGAGTTTAAATGTTTGTAAATGTACTCATGATACAGATCTACTTTAATATTATGTAGAGGAAAGATTTGTATTTTTGTATATAACGAATAAACTCAAAAACTACCAAAGACGCGGGTGGAACCACGCTGCACAGCTAGTTTTTTTTTATATATTTTACTACCATCCAAGTTTTTTATAGAACATACGTTTGACAAAAATATACTTCAAAAGTTTTCAAAGGTGACAGAGCTCACGTAAATCAAAGTTCAATCGAGAAAAGTTAACGAATAGTTTAAACTACAGTAGTAAAAGTTCGAGCATATTGTTAAAACTTTTCTAATAAATAAAATTGTTCTAAACTTTTACTACATCGCAGAAAAGTTATTTCATTATGAATTCTCATTTCGTTTTCTTAAAGTAAAGTGATGAATATTTAAAAGAGGTTAAAATTGTTCGGTTTATTATTATTTAAAGAGCTCCGTAGCAATAAAGGAAAAATACGGAATCCTTATGAGATCACATATTTGTTCGTCAAGAACCTTTATCTCGAGAATTCGTGGTGGTTATAATTTTATTTTATTTCTCTTACTATTAATTTATACCTATAAGCAAAATTTAAAAGTGACATTTGTAATCTATGTATGTATAATAGATTGTATAAGTTGTTGCTCAAATTTGTATGAGAAAATTTCCTGAAATAAATGAAATTATTATTAATATAACAACTTTAAAACGAAAAAACTGTCCGTCTATGAAGACCCTTTATCTCAGGAACGCGTGAAGGGATCGAGTTGTAATTAAAACTATATACTTAAATTTGTAGTCCCTAGAAGCTAAGAAAAAATTAACCCTCTGAATTTACGACTTCAAAAGATATAACCGTGCTTATCGCAAGTTTGTGCTGAATCCTCATTACATGAGTCCGACTCACAGTTGGCCAAACACTATCATCATAATGACACGAATACCTACTCGTCCTTTCTCTTCAAAGAAGCACGGAATTAGTAAAATTTTTAAATGTGTGTGGTCCCCAAAAATCAACCCTTTAAGTCTACGCAGTCAAAAGATATAAAGATATGGCCGTTAATGTCACAAGATTGATTTTTTGATCAGGAAAAGTTATTGGGTTTACTTATCAAGACTTTCTACAGCAGACACGGACTCACAGAGTCTAGATTCTAGATAGCGTGCCTGGTAGATAGCAAAAAGCTCGTCCTATTTAAAAAACAAAAATCGTTGCCCTACTCTAGGAATTTCTCGTGTACCTTGGGTGCGTTTAAAAAAATTTAAACTCACATACAAACAGTCAGACCCGAAACAGCTATCTGCAGGTCATACAAATATTTGTTTAGTGGTTGAATCGAACCCGCGACACGCATTGCACAGTCGATCGCTCAGCCACTGCATCAACCGTGCCGTCTTTGTTACACGGGAAACACTACTAATGAAATGTGTGTGTGTACTATTTAGTACACTTCTGCCTACACTGCAGGGATTATTTGATGTTCTGCTACGTTTTTATAAACAAACTAGCCCGCGGCTTCGCTCGCCTTAAATTCGGGGTAACACAGTTCCCCTAGCGCCTTATTTATTGTGATAGCAATGCTAAGTTTTCCCTTATTTGCCCTCTTTCTCCCTCATTATTCACTCTTTTTTTTAATCTTTTTCCTAAAAAATAGCCTATATCTGTCTCCAGGGTCATCTCTGTACCAAAGTTCATCAAAATCGGTTTAGCCATTTAGGCGTGAAGAGGTAGCAAACAAACAAACAAACTTACTTTCGCTTTTATAATATTAGTAAGGATAGTAAGGATTAAAGCCAATATGCTCACGCTCTACTACAAGGGACTTTAACATAACAGGCGAAATGTGGGTGTACTATAAAGCACACATCTGCTTAACCCTTTGAGGATTAGAGGCGTGATGTGGGTACGTTTTTAAATACAAATAAACACAACAACAAAACGCATGTTCAACAAGCCGGCAAGTTTTAATCCAACCTCCTTTCAAAACTTAATCAAAAATCCAAATACCCCCATCTAATTCCCCACCTCCCCGTTAACCAAACGGCCCGAAAAACACTTCTCCCAGCTTTATCTGCAATTGTTCCCTGTAAGTGCACTAACTCTTCCAGCGAATTAATGGTTCATTAACTCTGGTGTTACGTTATGGAGAACAGGTGAGCGCTGAGCAGTCTTTACGATGCTTTTACAACTGTTCCAGTGCTTGCAAGCCCGCAAAAGTTATGGACTCCTGGTCTTCAAGGTGCCTTATGTAATTGTGTTTTAGAAATATAATGGGTTTGGTTGCGCTTGTGGGTTTTTAGTGTGTAAGGTTATTACTGGTTGGTGGTTTTGTTAGGAATGGATTTTCAGGTTTGTTTGTTGGTTTGTCAGCAGAGCTTGTGTTATGGTAACCAGACAACTGATATACATACTTATATAATTTATAAATACATACATATTATAGATAAATCACACCCAGACACAGAACAAACCAGCATTCTTATCACACAAAGTTTGTCCTCGGTGGGAATCGAACCCACGACCTCCGGCTCAGCAGTCAGGGCCACTAACCACTAGACCAACAGGCCGATTGTAGCAATGAAAACTCGATGGCATTTATTTTTGAGTAGCAACCGCCCATGATTTCGTTCGCGTGGCTTAGTAACTTTGAGCTAACGCTAACTTTAACACGCGTGATGATCGAAAAAAAAAACTTTTTCTCACCTTTTCTTGCCTCTTCCTCCTTTTTTTTCACTTTTTTTAACCTATATCCGTCTTCAAGGTCCCAACTTTCTCTGTACCAAAATTCATCAACATCGGTTTGGCCATTTTAGCGTGAAGACGTAAGAAAGAAAGAGACAAACTCACTTTCGCTTTTATAATATCAGTAAGGAAGTAAGGATTGTTTCTCAAAGCTATTAGCATATCGCACATATACATATAGTATATTAGAAGAAATCAATATACCTTCGGGAGCACTAATACCCTTTCTAAATATTTATAAAAATAATATTGAAAATCGACGAAGAAATCGCTTAACAAACAACAAAAAAAAATTACATTTGAATAGAGTACCTCCTCCTTTTCTGAAGTCGGTTAAAAAGAAAAAGTCTCCAAATTATCACAGACAAATATTACCACAAACAAAAAAAGATCAAGGCTAATCGTTCCCCGAACATCGAACCTCACATGACAAGTCAAAGATTACGTCGCGCCACAGTATAAGATAAACAGCTAAACAATAGAGAGGGGTTGACAAAAAGCTTGATTGATTGACTGTGGCCTGACACTGACAACTGTGATCGATAACCAGTGATTACCGGTTATAATGTGGTGATAAATCTAAGGGTATATGCGACCTGGAGGAGGTTAAGTGTGTGTTGACTGATGGAGGGTTTTATAGGGTTAAGTCCGGTGGAAATTTTGTTTGAAATACTGAAGCATTTATGTCATAAGTTTTTGGAATTTTCGTACTATTTTGCTGGATTTTTTTGTTGAGATGACGAGTTATGGAGATGCTGCCGGCTTTATATAATATGTTTTTTTTGGAGTAAAGAAAAAAAAAGGATAAAGGAAATTGGAATAAAGGCAGGAGAATGTGATCATTTTTAATGAAATAGCAGACTTTATTGTATTTATATATTTTGAATAAGTAACAAAATTTTAATTGTTTGTGTAGATAGTATTAGCAGTAAGTACACCATTGACTATCCTCCGTTTTATTTCTATACAGAATTCGTCAGTCCATCCAAAGGTTGTCTGGAAGATATCGCTATTAGCGATAAGACCGCCATTGTTACCATAGATTTTGCATTTTTTTTGTTAAACATTTTTTTTTTCAATTTTGGTGAGCAGTAAAGTATATTCTATTTTATTATTGGACTTGCCTAAGTATTTGTCCATTTTCATATTACCGTTAATAGAATAGTGACAAGCATTGCGTGTCGTCTATTATTTTCGGTGATGACAAATCATCGATGAGAAATGAACCACAGAAATATCGTGGCTAAATAGAAACAATCATTTGGGTCGATTTTCAGATTAAACAGTGCTTGCCTAGATGCCGCGGCATGGAGAAAACTCGGTATGTAATGGGTAGTCCCATTACATAACGAGTTTTCACCATGCCTCGTTCGAGTTTTTTCCATGCCTTCTTCGAGTTTTCTCCATGCCTCGTTCGAGTTTGCTCAAAGCACGTTAAATTGTTGATCTTTGAAACGTACACATGGTAATCACGGTAGTTATAGTTGTATTTCATGGGGCCCAAGTACGCATCTTTTTTTAAGAAAATATCTCGCCAACTGGTCAACAGTTTGCGTACCCAGAGGGCTGGCTCTTCCTTCGGCCAAAAAATAAGCATTGCCATTTAAAGTGGCAATGCTGCTGGTCTTCCTAGCACGTTTCTGGATGACAGCGGTGTGGAGGAGAACTTCGACGCCTTCAGTTTATTTAGTTTTTATTTAGTTAATTATTTTATGTAAATATAAATTTGTTTAAACTATTATTCGTAATAAATATAATGAATACTAGCTGGCGCCCGCGACTTTGCCCAGGTGATGATCGAAAAAAAAAGTATCCTATGTATTATTTCAGACTATAAACTATAATTTACCTCTGTGCCAAATTTTATCAAGTACCGTTCAGCCGTTTTGAATTGAAAGAGTAAGAAACACCCATACATCCATCATCACAATGGAGTCCTTAGTTTGCCACAAATTGAAATTTTCAAGTAAATTTATTTGTGCGCCATCTTCAAAAAGGCAGGAGATATTCAATTAAAGAATTTTCTCTAACGACACTCGCAAGAAAGCCATAAAAACATCAGAAACGTATTAAAAAAAAACACACCCACACCCCAAATCTAATAAATCGACAATCAAATTCGAATTCTTGCCGAAAAAGAGAAAAAAAACCGTAATAATAAAATACCAATAACGGTTATTAGGGATAGAATTTGCTACAAAAAATTACAGCAGTGTGCTCCCTTCGACCATGATATTAAATTTTATCATTTTAGTGGCCCCGTCGAAATATCTTTGTTAAACAGAGCATAAGGTAATTGGTTCGCGTAGTTTTTCACCCAGAATTTATTACTGGGTTGTAACTGGCATGTATTACATTTTAATAATGAGTGTTTAATCTGTTGTGAAACAAAAGGTGAGATGTAATATAATTTCAGGTTTCAGGTTGTATTTTACAGAATTCAGGGTATACAAGTGATTTCTTTTGTTATTTTCTTGCCAACGAGGAAAGAAAATAAAGTAGTGGTCTTTTTCACTTCGTCCCTCCCCCGCTCTGGGCGGAACGGGGGGGAATTGTCAGACTTTTAATGACTAAAATCCACTCATGTTCCTTCTTTTGTCCTTTTTGTTCCAAAGCCGTGGTATTTCTTTCGAAAAACTCACCGTCGTTGTAATCACACTGACCCGCATCTTCGATGGCCGGGAGTCATCTCTAAGCGCGCGACGCACGGGGTGTATTTTGAGGTTCTTGGTCTAGTAGTCTGAAATGTCGCTGTTCGATTTCCGAGTCGGGTAAAGCATTAGTGGATTTATTTTGCAGTCACGGAATGTGGATTTGTGCCTGGTTGATGACAATTGGCTCGCTCCCTATAACATGGGACTTAAAGTAATATGTATAGGGTACACTCACCTAACCTATTTTTTTAATCTATTTCTTGTTTTTTCACAGTTTGATATTTTTTTGTGTTAATTCTGTCTTTTGTTGCATCAAATAAATAATTTATCTATCTATCTATCCCTTTTAGAATACAGGCGTGATGTTATAGTATTTTCTTCTACAGAGAAGAGTATGGAATGAACCACTGCTTGCTGACTAATGATGAAGTGTTTTCAGATATTTTTCTTAACAAATAGTAAACATCAAAAACGCTTTGCTTTGCACAAGATTTCCTAGAAAAATAAAGTTTCCAAGAAAATAAAATGAGAAGTCTCGTTATTTAGTACAATGCCTTATCACGATGACATTTTAATAGCGTTCCCTGAAGCACCTGAATACCTAGTATTGAGTTACTCAGACATTTCAACGTAAACGAGGTATAACTCAATTGACTTCAATTTCTTTACAAATGAAAAGTATACCTAACAACAACTTTGTCAATAAAAATGGGTTCCCTCTATCTTTGCAGAATCTTGATACTCCGAAATTTATTTGGCATAACACACTTAGTATAATTTTCTTTAAACGAACATTTTAAAGGCATACAAATTATTTAGTATAATTATCATTTGGCATAATGTTTAAAACTTCGAATTAACAATGGCATACTTTTAAGATGGCAGAATTACATTTAGTATAATTACGATTCGCAGAGTTCAAATTTCGCATAATATATTCTTTGGTATAATTTCACTTGGCATACTATGTAGACGGCAGTAATGGCTAGGTTAGGTTAGGTTAAAACTGTGACCCCCTACGCACGAGCCGAGCGAGCGAAGCGAGCAGTGCCGCGGCAGCGGCCGGCGAGTGCCAGAAACGACTTGCGTTAATAGAAAAAAGAGATTGTTTTAAGTAGGTTACCCGGAACTGAACTATTTAGATTAGGATACCTAATTAGTTATTGAATTCAATGACATAATCTCAAATTCAATTAAACAATAACTAAAATAAATGACATTATTTTAAAGAAATAATTAATCAAAATAAATGACAACTTACAATGACAAAGATGACCCTAACTATAAACTTTCTACGATATGATAATTCTGCCTAACTATGAGTATTCTGAGTAACTATGGAGTTTCTTGCCGGTTCTTCTCCATAGAAAACGACCAACCCGAACCGTGCATCTTTTCTCGTCGTTTTATAAGTGCCCATGTAGGCCTATGTGAAATAAAAATATTTTGATTTGATTTGATTTGCCGTTTAATGATCATCGATATAAAATAAATTATGCCAAAAGACGATTCTGACTGTGAACTTTCTGCGATATGATGTTTCTACTTTTTAAATATTATGCATATGAAGTTTATGCCTAGAGATGATTCTGACTTACAAAATTATGAGTTTAGAATGTATGATAAATGAGTGTCTGCTAAACAATTTTCTGCGAAGTGAAGTTTATGCCATCCGTTGTTATGCAAAATAAAATTATGACATAAAAAGTTCTGCTATAAAGGGTGGACCCAATAAAAATAGCTTGAACTTTTCTCGCTATTTTGACGTATGTAATGAAATGATAACTTATAGAGGAAAAAGTTGACGACTTGTAAATTATTTCTAGCAATCAAAGAAAAAGGGATATACATATAATAATGGCTGTTGGTGCAGTGGCTTGGTTTGACCCCCGGATGGAACAAATAATATTTAGATGACCTACAGGTAATTGCCCCGGGTCTGGCTGTTTGTGTACGTGACTTTTTCTATAAACACACCCACGATACAGAAGAAATTCCTAGCCTAGGGCAACTTTTTTTTTTATTTATAATTATAGACAGTTGGCTGGGGAAAGTTGTACAAAATAATAGCGTTGTACCGAACCTAAACCATGAGACAAGTGCTGATGGTGAACATCATCTTGTTTGGTAAAGTTGCATTGCCGACTCAATGGGTACATGACCTACAGATGGATGGCACTGCCGAGGGCGGCTCCAGAATAAAGTGTCGTGACGACCTGTCAACTTCTATTTCAACATACTGGTAGTTTTAGCTGTTTGATGCCACGGTTCATTTTTAATTTATTTAGATTTTTAATTAAACTTTGCTTTACCACATCGTTCTTACATATTTGTATAATCTCAACATATAAATACGATTTTTATAAAAAAAATATAATTTAAAAGAGTGTCTATGGAGTTTCTTGTCCATTTTTCTTCATAGAGATTAACGCTTTGAAATCGGCAACTACAGTACTTTTACAAGTTATTATGCCTTGTGACCGGGACTGTAGCTTCATTTTGTTTCTTGACATTCAAATGTGCCTGTAAATGTCTCGGTCTAATTGAAACAAATGCTATGAGTTAAAAGTTGCTTAAAAATAAACCTTAAACTAGTTTTTCTAAAACTGCATAACTGTTCTCTAAAACGACTTACTTCATCTGCACTAACTCTCCCCCCTCCCTTACCGCATGCGTTCATTTAAGTGATTCCAGTACCAAGATTCTCAGCGATGAATATTTTAGCAGCCCATCTCACTTAGCTGACTTTATCAACATGCGTGAGACGGGGACCAGATGGTCTCGCCTTAACTTGAAGATTAATGGGCCCGATATTGTGAACTTGGCTTTATAGAACCCCTTTTGTGTTAATATTTTAGTTTTGTCAACTACAGCAATTAGTTTTTGGGTAATTGTGAAAATGAGACTCGTTTAAGAAAGGCTTGGATATATAGATATTATTAGAAGATGACACGGTTGGTGCAATGGCTCAGCGATCGACTCCTGCGCTGCGGGTCGCAGCTCGAAATATTAGTATGGCCTACAGGGTAGTTGTAACAGGTCTCATTAATAAAAAAAACCTTTGCCACACACTTGGAATTTCTCCTGTCTCGTGGGTGCGTTTACAAACATTTAAACTCACATACACAAACAGCCAGACCTGGAACAACTATCTCTAGGCCACACAAATATTTGTACCGTGCGGGGAACCCGCGACACGTAACGACGTGTCGCGGGTTCCCCGCACGGTACAAATACGCAGCAGTCGATCGCTCAGCCTCTGCGCCAACCGTTTCGTCGTATGTTGTTGTTTGTGTATAACAGCTTATGCCTTATAGTTTGTAAAGGCACCAACGAGGAAATCCTAGTGTGGGGCAAGGTAATCCAAAAAAAGAGTCTTCAGGTTAAGCCACGCTTGTCTAGGTCCGTGGTTAGTTGACCACTCGTTACAAACCGACTTTCTTCTGTGTCTCAAAAAGCAAGTTAAGGTGCTGGATCTGGCTGTCAATTATAGATCTTTGACAGTCGTAACAGGCCTCACAACTGCTCTGGGGTTGGGTTTTGTATTAACCAAAACTGTAAGTTTTGAAAGTGACAAAATCATTAACATTATTTTTATCATTTGAAACAACTATAACAAAAGTTAGATACTGTGCGTTTATTTATGTATTTAAATTTCATTTAAACAGTGGTAAATAGGCATTAAACATAAAGTATTCTCTACCAGTCAACCTTTGGGTTTAATACGACAACATTGTAATAGAGTACTAAAATGATATTTAAAAAAAAAGAAATAAGTACAACTATTTGTTGTACTTTTCGTGTTTCGAGAACAGAATCGAGTTGTGAGTATAAGTGGTAGCGGTACCGAGCACAAAAAATGAATCCGAAAGATAGTAGCCAGTTTTGTCAGCTTATACTCGCAATATCTTCAGTTTATCCGTATCAGTTTTGGGCTGAAATATCAGAAACTTAAATTATAAACGTGAGAGGTGTCAAGGGACATCCGGATGGAACGAAGTTATTATTAAATATATAATATAGGTACCTAAATAAAATTGAAATGGGACCACCTGGAAGTATTACTTATACCATATCAGAAAAATACTAAAAAAAGATTGTGACGAATTGAGAACCTTGTTTTTGAAACCGGTTTAAAACAAAAAAAATGTTAAAGTGTAAATTCAAAGATACCAAAGAAAACCACAAACAAATAAAGAGACACGCAAATAAGCTCCGATCTTAAAACCACGTTTTAAATGGTGAAATTGTCCAGTGAACCGCACTTTGACCCAAAAGAAAGTCACGCAAATTCGAAAATTAAGGCCTTCTCCTAGGCAAAAAGCGACATGAAAATTCAATTTACCAATTACTATGTTGAAATTCTAGACTCTGCCTTTAGGTAAAGCTGTTCTTTATCCTGTGACCTTTTGGCGTGGTCTTTGTAATGTTTTAAAAGCGAAAATAACGTGTTTATTATGGTAAGTCTTTGAGTAAGGTAGTACTTTTGTAGGTAAGAAGTTGAATGGTGATGATTAGACGCCAACGCACAACTGCGATCTTAACTCCTACGAAACATTTTGTGTCTTAAAATGTTGGAGCTGTTAAAAAAGGCTTTCTTAGAGATGGTTATAAAATATCTGTTGAAGAAATGTATGTCAAAATAAAGAGACTCTCGCACCGAGGGTTCCGTACAAACTTGCGACATAAACGGCCATATCTTCTGACTGCTTAGGCCCGGCGCCCATTATCTGCATCGGCAAGGAAAAAGATCCTTCGGCATCCTACATGCAAGCGCACACCACTGTCGGAAATTATGCTTTGGAATGCTGCAACGTTCTTAGGGATGACGAGGCGTCTTTAAGCATGCCACACCGTCCTGTAGCTTGCCGAAGTGTCTCATATCGTACTACCTCGATTGTGTTGTGTGTGAGGCCCGGCGCCCATTATCGGCATCCCGAAGCATTCTCAAGGCTGCCGATACAGCAGCTTTAAGCATACCGAAGCGGTATTTTTGTTATTACGACCATATATAATGGAAATTTCTACTTTATTGACATTATGTTAATGTATATTGATATTTGTCACCTAAAATCCTCAGTCGTGTTGATGCCGATAATGGGCGGCGGGCCTTAGGCTTACATGGTTGATTTTTTCCCAGCAAAAAGGGACAAAAACAAATAGAATAATGGTACAACTTCAACTTGATACCTTCACACGTTCCCGAGGTAAAGGGTCTTGACAAGGCACTCGTCTATTACCCCTCATCTTACCAGGAAATATACTCCAAGCCCTATAGCAATTCCTAAAGAACAGCATTCCAACATTCATAGACCTAGACCTAAAATATTAAGCGCAAATAATGTACGCCCCTCTGTCTAGACGGATGCTAAACGTAACGATGGAATTGACTGGGAGTTTCAGCCATTTTGTTTGGGAGTAGGGGAGATTGGGGGTATCGTAATCAATGGGAAGCTATTTTGGTGTAATGTGGTATCTGTTTGCGATCTTTTATTTGATTTTTAAATGGGCCTCTCTTTGTAATTTCGGTTTTTTAGTTTATTTTTAGTATTTGTAATTTCTTGAGTTAGTAACTGAATAATCTCAACCGGTCAAGTAAATCTTCAGGTTATGTATGATTAAACCACATTAAAAAAAACATTACGTTGCCCCAAACTAGAAATTTTCCTGTATTGTGGGTACTGTGGAAACTTGGTGTGTAATGTAGACGGCACGTTTGGGAGCGATCGACTGCTGCGCTGCATGTCGCGAGTTCGATTCCTACAAGGTACAAATATTTGTATGACCTGCATGTACGGTGCACGTACATGGGTTTTAAAATATGTATATTTATTACAATAAGTTAGCCAGCAGTAGGCTCGCGTATTTGCACTTTGGACGCGAGCTACATTTGACAGTGCATTGACACTGTCATATTGCATATTTTGTTCTATCCATTTAATGTATATTACAAGTTTTTAGTGTTCAATTAGACGTGGATTGAGTCGGACAACTTGCATTTTCATTTAGACTCATCCCGTTGAGCATTCACTGACATTTTCTGCATTTAAGTTTAACTTGGACATTTACATCTGCATGACATTACTTATGTAAGGAATACACCCTACACTGCAGATGGTTGTTTCGGGTCTGGCTGTTTGTGCATGTTTAACTGTTTGTGAAAGTATTCACGATACAGGAGAAATTCCTAGTGTGGGGCAAGGTTTTTTAAAAAAGAAAAGAAAGAAAGAAAGCGATAGCCGAACGTTGTTAAAGAAAATATCACCATTAGCAAACTACATTATTACTGAGTAACGTAAGGTACATAACATCACGCTTCTACCTACGGGAGCGGGGCAGAGACCAAAGACGCGGGCGACACCATGCAGGAAACCACGGACGAACTATGTTTTTTTTTACTTTTCCCCACACTAGGATTTTGCCCTGTATCGTGGGTGCTTTCACAAACATTCAGATTCACATACACACAAACAGCCCCGAAACAACTACCTGTAAGTCATACAAAGTATTTGTTCCGTGCGGGGATCGAACCCCCAACACGCAGCGCAGCAGTCGATCACTCAGCCACTGCGCCAACCGTGCCGTCAAACATAACAACGAATATTCAACTTTTAGTTGTGTAAACAAATAATGTCAAAGGAGTTTTTATTTTATTTTAATTTTGTTCGTCCAATTCGCTTTGAGCGAAAATTTAATAAATAAAATGTTAACAGAGTTATTGACTTTTAAACTACAACAAACGGTATGAAACATTTAAGCGAAACTAAAACAACGCTCGCTTTTAATTTTTGAAACGCAGTCATGTTTGAGTTTTGGTCGACATCTAATTAAACCACATATTCTCTCAAAAGAGAAAATTACATTAACAAGGAAACACCAGTTTTGTACTTAAGCTGACACGAAAATAGAAATACGTGTTAAATTATTTAAAATTAATATAAACTTTATTATGTCGTATATAAAGTTTATATTAGAATGAAAAAAATGTCGCGACAAAGGTCATAAAGGTATTTCACTTGCATTGGAAATTAAGGCTTTTAACACCAAAGTATGGCTAAATGGCCGGAATAAGTTAAATTATAATAAAAATAAAAAGAGAGAAGTATGTAGATAATATTATTGGGTGGTTTCATTCTTTGTATGTAAGTAATTAATTAACATTTTACTTTGATGTTTTAGCGTATTTATGCTGTGTTATATTTGGAATGTGTGTTAGAAAAATGAAATTGACGGCACGGTTGGCGCAGTAGCTGACCGATCGACTGCTGCGCTGCGTATTGCGGGTTCGATCCCTGCACGGAAGAAATATTTGTATGGCCTACAGATACTTGTTCCGGATCTGGTTGTTTGTGTATGTGAGTTAAAATGTTTGTAAAAGCACCCACGCTACAGCAGAAATTCCTAGTGTGGGGCAATGTATTTTTTTAATGTGGTTTACTCATTCACAGACTTATCCAGGCAAGCGCTTCATAAAAAAAAAGAAAGAAAAAAGAAATTCCTTTTTCAAAAATGCCATTTCAATGTGAAATATCCTGTTCATTTCTCAGGTAGCATGCAACCTACTTACGTTAAAAGCTGGGAATGCATTCAGGGTACAAATCGCACACGTTGCGCCAATACCTCATGTTCACTATGACATATGGCGCTAGTCTCTTCGTATAGAACTCCTCAGGGCATTGCCCATGCTCGCAGTTGCAGGTATTAGGTTTAGATAGGTATTAGGTTTAGATAGGACTTAGGTATTCCAGATACACGACTTCAGCTAAAGTTTTTTTGCAATGTGGAAATGATTTATATAAAAAAATGTAATAAGAAATATTTTGAGTATTGATTTAAATAGCTTTAAGAGTATACGAAGACTAAAAAAATATGGATGAACTGTGTGAAGGATGCCGTGCATCAAAGAATTATGGAAGAATAATTTAATAGTTTAGTACGCACTAAACAATCCGCCATCTTGGACGTTCGCCATTTTGGATCGAAGTCACGGGAATATTTTTTTCGTATTTCTGACAGCAAACCCTTTCATTTGATACTCATTATCATGGGGGTGGACTTCAAACAGCCAGTCCGCCATCTTGGGGAGGCCACCGTATGGAATTTGTAATGACTTTACTTAGCTATAGTACGGCCAACGAGAAGCGATACGAAAGGTCATTAACCTAAAGAACAACTGTGGCGTTGACAATCTAATATTTAGCTCTTTCCATATTGTGCCTTTGTCGTAATGTCTCGTTCTCCCGGCAAAAACATGACAACGTTAAGATGGGTTCGCCAACATTCGGGCGGCCATTTTAGATGGGGTTTTAGCATGGGTTTTGTTTACATTTGGTATCGCTTCTCGTTGGCCGTGCTATAGTCATGTATTGTCATCAGAACTCAGAGCGTGTGCAAAATTTTATCCTTATCGAAGACCGGGAAGTGGGTCAAATTAAGATTCAAAGATTTTCTTACATAAATTGTTACAAGTCCCCAAATACCTTGGAATAAAGTTAGTGAAACGATAATAATTTGTTACTGCAACTAGCAACTTTAATTGATGTTCAATTCAGAGGTATCGTGTGGCCCAGTAAAATACTGGTTTTCGAATAATGAGACTGAAAGCTGCAACATTTTTTTAACAACGTAGAGAAACATACTTGGAAAAACGTTAAGCAGCTTCAACACGGACGAAACTCAAAAAACAGCTAAATCCGTAGAAAAAAAGGTAGTAAATGGATGACAAAAATATCGTACGCGACTTGAACTGAACTGATACGCTCTTAATCTAAATAAAAAACCTGTTAGAGGGGCATACAGCCCCATTTTTTTATGCGTAATCATCAAATAACTTCCCCAGCTCTGGGCGTAGTCGGGGGAAGTGTCATTTTCTTTTGCCATTTGTGTTCCGGGGCCTCTTTCAAAGTACCCACAACTCCGGCAGCGGATGCTTAGCTGTTATGTCATTTATTGATCTTTTATATTTTCTTATCAAATGAAGAAGATAAGGTATATAAGTCATCATCCTATAACTTCGTGCCGGACCCCATGTTCCTTCTTTTGCCTTTTGTGTTCCGGGGCCGCGGTATCTCTTTCGAACAACCCCGGACACTCGACTCTTTCCATGGACCGACTGCAAAACAGTGCAACACAAACTATTGTATTTTCCCAACTTACTGTACTACACTCCTAGTTGGCAAACGGTCTGTATTTATTATACTTAGGGTCGCCATCTTGGATTCTAAGATAGGACTGAAGTTATGACGTCATAAGATTTTATTTGCGACTATAGATAGTGAACGTTTATGGTAATGTGTAATATTTGTAAATTGTGGATGGTTATGAATCTATTTGATATTATTGAAAGTTGTTTTTATTGATAACTAGCTTTTGCCCGCGGCTTCGCTCGCGTTAAATTCGGTAACGCCTTATTGTTTTGCAATAGCAACGCTAAGTGTTCCCGTTTCTTCCCTCGTTCTCCCTCATATCCCACTTTTTTTAAATAAAAAATTATTAGCCTATGTCCGTCTCCTGGTTCCCAGCTATCTGTGTACCAAAATTAATCAAATTTGGTTTAGCCATTAAAGCGTGAAGAGGTAACAAACAAATAAACTAAGAAAAACAAAGGTTAAAAAGGGCAAAAACTGCAGGTAGCAGGTACTGTGTTATACCGAATTTAACGCGAGCGAAGCCGCGGGCAAAAGCTAGTAACAATATATATACAAGTATTAAAAGGGAAATATAGTTGCAGATGCTAAAAAAACATTTGAATCGCTGTCAAAGGGAATAGTAGTATTATGATACTTCACAGCCTTATATCAAAGCAATTTAAAATCGTACAACGTAATCTGACCTTTATAAATACCTACCCAAATATCAATTCCAGAAACTGCAACCAATTATTCGAGCGCTATGGTGACCCTAATTCTCAGCAAAGCTCCCAGCGAATTCGCTAGCAATGTCGACGAACTCCAAAATAAATAAGGGTAGCCGTTTGTCACAAACACAAACAAAACAGTGGCAAAGGATTCCATAGACAACAGGCTATAATATAACCTATATGGGCCATAGTTAATTTTATAGCCGATTGATAGTCTTCGAGTTATGGCTCTTGCTTTATAGCCACAATAATTGTGAGGGGATTTCGCCCTTTTGATGTCTTGGTTTTCCGTAAAGTGTACATTTATTTGAACGATTCTTTTGTTTATGGTGATGAGGAAAAACGCAAAAAAAACCGTCAGAAACGATTATTAAAAAGATCCTTAGTATGCAATTATTGAAATGGTACTTAGTTATTAACTACTTAGTACTGTAATGAATATTAATTTACAATTGAAACCTATCTAGTCACTAGACAAAAACGTAATGAAAATTCTTTTAAAGAAATAAAAAATATCAACTTCATTCGAAAAGCATAAATTAGTATCTAGCCGTACCTTAGAAAAATATAGTCAAATAAAACACAATTTCATAAAATACTAGCTGTTCCACGCGGTTTCACCCACGCTGCTCAGCACCTGTTGGTCGTAGCGTGATGTTATATAGCCTATAGCCTTCCTCAAGAAATGGACTATCCAACACTAAAAGAATTTTCCAATTCCAACCAGTAGCCCCTGAGATTAGCGCGTTCAAACAAACAAACTCTTCAGCTTTATAATATTATATAGTATATAGTATAGATATAAAAGCTAAAACATGAAAATAAGAACGTTACAAAAAAAAGTAATGCTGTCAAAACTGTCAACGTAAATACCGAACACCCATTTCAAAAAAAGAATCCGTCTGTAAACCAGAAATATTTTCATTCCTTTCTCAATCTTTCTCCGAATCCTTTCGATTCCCATTCATTTACACGTCATCCGGGCTTCGGATTCCTCATTTTGGGAGGTCGAACCGTATACGTGATTATAGGTCCAATTAGGCCGTTGTCCGTCTACCGTAGGATCCGGCTGTCCATCTGTTTATCTACGCCAATTATCACCAGAATGGCCTGATATCGTCATTGGTTTGTCTCAATACGTATTGAACCGGAATCTTTAATGGTCTGTTCAGTTCAATTGCTTTATTGTTGATGGTGAGCAATGGATATCCTACGTGTGAGATCGATAATGGTTTGAGTATTCATCGTTCATCAACGTTCCATACACAGTATTAATTATGAACTACTAGCTTTTGCCCGCGGCTTCGCTCGCGTTAAATTCGGCGTAACACAGTTCCCCTTGCGCCTTATTGATTTGTAATAGCAAAGCTAAGTTTCACCTTTTCTTCCCTCTTTCTCCCTCACATCCCACTTTTTTCAAAAAAATATTAGCCTATGTCCGTCTCCTGGTTCCCAACTATCTCTGTACCAAAAATCATCAAAATCGGTTTAGCCATTAAAGCGTGAAGATGTAACAAACAAACAAACTCACTTTCGCTTTTATAATATTAGTAAGGAAGTAAGGATGTTGACCGGTCAATTTCTATACTGTTGTTACTGAATTTGGTAGGAGATTGCGCATAGAGAAAACTGGCCAGAGATATTTGTGATTGTTTTTTTTTTCTTTCTAAAAAACGTTGCTCCATACTAGGAATTTTTGCTGTATCGTGGGTACCTTTACAAACATTTAAACTCACATACACAAACATCCCGGAACAACTATCTGTAGGGCTTACAAATATTTGTTCCGTGCGGGGATCGAACCCGCGACACGCGGCGCAGCAATCGATCGCTCAACCACTGCGCCAACCGTGTCGTCCAAATTTGATAGGTTGTGTTGATTTCTTATTTAGCATTATGTACGTAGCAATATTAATTGTCAAAGTCTCACCACCACTGCCTATCACCAGGGTAGCGGGTTTTGCCGGGGTTTCAGGCTGTTCTAAAGAGATACCACGGTATCTCTGGGGTCACGACCCCAGAACATAAAATGCAAAAGAAGGAAAATAAGTAGGTGCTAGTCAGTAAAAGTCTGACACTTAAAAATAACCACTGCTTGGTTTTGGGTTTTCACAAATTGCTTGTTTTGACGATGATTGATTGCAGTGTCAATATAAATTAGTCTGTGCAACTCCTGCAGACGTTACGCTAATGGCCAGTTTCATCAGGCTGTAGTTCCTCCCAATGACTTCGAAAATTTTTGGTCAAGGGCAACTGTGGGCCACTGCATCGTTGGTTCTGTCCAGGTCGTTCACTGTCTCCTTCGAGGGCTACCCCGTCACCAACTGGCCGTGTCAAGGCTTATATAAAAAAAAATAAGGCAACGGCTGGAGGTATCCTTTTTACCTACGTGCTTAAATATGATTAAAAAAACTCGATGTCAACCTGTTTGAGTGTGGTTAGATTATCTGGATGCACACGACGAAGGCCAGGTAGAGATGCGGCAGAAGAGAACGTGGCCTTTGGCTAGCAGTGACACAAACAAGGCTGAAAAAAATATAGTTATAATTGGCAAAACGTCCTTTTCCCAACTCTGTTGGGGTAGGTTCTGATCTGACTGGATGCAGCTGAATACCAGTATTTTAGATGAAGCGGCTGTCTATCTGACTCGAACCAGTTAGTTTTGCGTACTACGATACCCCTTGGTAAGATTGCTTCTCAGGCTTTCGGGACACATGACAGCCGAGACCAAAAGCTTACAGGCTTCTATAACCACCATGTTATCTCTCACTAGTCCATTAGTCGGATGTGTATGTCGACTTTACAGCCACAAAATAAAAAAAATACCAATTGAAAATTTATTTTTCCACCAAAACCTTTAAAAAAAAACAAAGTTTGTTATTTTATGTAATTTTCTTACACTGTGCCGTGACATAATTTCATATTAAAATACGTTTAAAATCGTAAGTTAGTTTCACATCATGTTTTACTTTGGGCCAACTAATCCTTATCCTTATCCTTGCTAATATTATAAAAGCGAAAGTGAGTTTGTTTGTTTGTTACCTCTTCACGCTCTAATGGCTTAACCGATTTTAATGAATTTTGGTACAGAGATAGTTGGGAACTAGGAGACGGACATAGGGACATAGATATTTATTTAAAAAAAATGGGATGTGAGGGAGAAAGAGGGAAGAAAAGGGAACACTTAGCGTTGCTATTACAAATCAATAAGGCGCAAGAGTAACTGTATTACTCCAAATTTAACGCTTTAAAGCTAGTATATTAAAATAATATCACATTTTGATTTTCACATAGCCTTTGATCATATGATCAAGTTTATTTAAATATTTTCTCATGGTGTTCTTTGTTATATTCCTAAATTTCCATATGTGCAAAAAAAAATCGTAAAATGACATTTTAACGTGCCACCCGATGCACGGAGAATACTCTATATCGGGGTGGTCATCCATCCGCGGATCAATCAAGGCAAGCGCGGCCTAACCTAAGATCAACCCGACAGTTTGTAAGTATAAAACCACAAGCTCCTCTTGTAACAAACCTATTTAAACACAAAAATACCATCCAACTTAAAACTTCGCAGCAGAATTTTAAGGGTCAAAGATTAACTTGCTACTCTCAGCTTCCTATTTTCAAGCTTGTAGCGAGAAAAAGTCCTACACAAAAACGACATAAGAGGCTTACGTGAAGTTGTGAACGGAACATTCCGGATTATTGAGGCAAACTTTGGTTTTAGAAATTGGCATTTCTTAGCGCTGACGCTTGCTGTTCTGGCGGTCTGTGTATAAGCCCTGTTAGGTTTTGTTTTTCCTTCGTTTGCTGATGCAAATTGGAGGTAGGGTTTATCTTTATAGAGTTGATTTTAGGTTTGTTGTAATTTTAAGCGTAAATAAATAGCGTAAGTAAATTATGTCCTTTTATAAAAATAAACAATTATTATAGCCTTTTCCCAACTATGTTGGGGTCGGCTTCCAGTCTAACCCGATGCAGCTGAATATCAGTATTTTACATGTAGCGACTGCCTCTCTGACCTCCACAACCCAGTTAACACTGGGTAATACGATACCCCTTGGTAAGACTGGTTGTCAGACTTTCGGAACACTGACTACCTGTAACGACTGTCAAAGATTTACAAATGACAGCCGGGACCAAACGGCCGAACGTGCTTTCCGAGGCACGGAGGAAACTCGGTATATAACGGGTGGTCACCCATCCACAGACCAACCTAGGCAACCTAGAAAAGCCTTGCCCCACACTAGGAATTTTTTGTTTACAAACATTTAAACTGACAGCCCTACATAATCAGCCAGATCGGGAACATGATCATCCTTATTTGTGATACTCTTTTGATATACACATTTAAAAATATATATATACACGAATATGAAAACCTAAAAATAGGCGCCTGCTAACCCTACAAAAAGTCTCGTTGCAATAAGTGTGAAATAAATCATTTTGAACCTAAATGTAGTGCAATAAGAGTCAGTTTTCGACTCACTTTTGTTATAAAAGCGAAAGTGAGTTTGTTTGTTTGTTACGTCTTCACGACTAAGTGGCTGCACCGATTTTGATGAATTTTGGTATAGAGATAGTTAGGACCCTGGAAACGAACATAAGCAATTTTTTTTTAAGATTTAGTTATGAGGGAGAAAGCGGGAAGAAAAGGGAAAACATAACTTTTACTAGCTAGCTATCGCTATTACAATAAATAAAGCGCAATGGCAAAAACTATAGGAAGCAGGTACCTGGAATTCAGGAAACCGCGGGCCGCGGGCGATAGTTAGTGAAAATATAATTATCATACTTTCAAGAACGTAGAAAAACAAGTCCACCGTAACCGAAAGTCTTTTCTGTTTCGCCAACTTGAATCTATCACAGATTTGCACACTCTCAGGTCAAATAATGCATGTACGGATTTCTAAATTTGTGAGCCAGCTAAATCTAAAGTTGCGAGTCATCATTTCCTCCGTGCACCTCCTTATAAATCTGAGAGAGGGCGGAAATCACTGAAACTAGGGTTGCTGTAAAATGAAATTGAAATCTTGAAATATGTATAACAATTTTTAACTTCTATTTCCTCGATTGTTTGGATATTTTTCTTCTTTGCGTGACAGGCTTGTTTGTATATGTTACGGCCAAAACCACTTTTGATTGGTGTTAGACGAACCATTTATTTGGTTAAAATACTTGCCTCAAAGAAATGTCAGCAAAGCAGAGGGGCCTGCCAGCACTCCCTGCTGGGTTTGCGGGTTGTTCACAAAGGTCAAAAAAGGAAAATGGATGAATGGGAAATCATCAAATAACATCCCCCGCTCTGGGCGGAGCCGAGGAAGTCAGACTTGTTCTGACTATAACCCTTCCTGTTGTTTCTTTTGTATTTTATGACCCTGCAGACCCGTCTGGCGACATTACTATTTTGATTTGCTTTTCAAAATGACTCTACCAATTAAAATAAATTGCAGCTACACGAAATGGAACATTCATAATTGCATTTAAACGTTTCATAGAAACTTGACACGAAACTATCTGGCGAACGTCAATTGTTTTATATTTTTCAATTCGATTTCGAAGTGAAATATTCAATGTAAGAAACTTATTTTTACTGACAAAGAATGAATAAAATTTCGCACTAGAGTTGACTTGTTCCACGGTTTTTTGTAAATTCCTCCCTAATGGGGTAAAATAAATAAAATTTGGGGGTATAAAAGTTCTCAGAGAATGTTCAAAGTTTGTTAAACGTGTTTATTTTTTTTAGTTTCTTATCATTTTTTTTTTTTAAAAAGTCGAATTCCACTGCATTTTTCTTTTATGTTTGTTACCTCACAACTTTTGACTGGCTGAATCGGTTCTTTTGATTCTTTTTTAAATTGAAAGCTGGTGCTTTGCGTGTAGACCCATAACAATTTGGCTTAGCTCTAACAATGGCATTAATGAGAAAACCATATTTGATATGTTTTAAAGGTCATCTAATGTTTATGTACGAAATACTGGATATCTCTTAGTAGCAATGGAAAATTAATAAAAAAGAATTTTGTGTAAAAACTATCATACGTTAACTAAAATCCGACTTCCAAAAAAAGACGAAAAATTAATTTACTTCCGGAAGTCTGAAGCTTTTGTTTTTATTAATTGATTTTAGGCCACCAATTTCCGAAATATATTTTTAATATCTTATTAGTTATCTTTGGAAAACGGGTTCGTCTGAATTTATTTTTTAATCTTTCAGCAGGCCACCCAAAGCTGAGTAAGTCTCTTCCAAATCTCTACTTATAGGAGTTTTTTATATTTTCTTTTTCAGACCAAAAATTCGTGTCTCTAACATTTTTTTAAAAATTAACTATCAGAATATAACTGAACGCACCATTTGTAGATTCAGAAACGTAACTAAATGATGCGAGTTACTATTTAGAGTTGGACAATCAAATTTACTGCTTGAATAATGTAGTGCCAACGAACATCGTATGCTATTTTGTTCCCAACACATACAAGTATATAATGTTAGGAGTTATGAAGAGGCTGTATAAAGAGAGAAGGTGGCTTGTGGACGCGATATGATCTGGTTGTGCATGAACTTTCATGTTATTTTTGGAACGAACGTCCTTATTGGCGTAGCGAAAGCGGGCTAGATGGAAAAAACTAAGACCAAGAGTTGTGACAACACTTTTTGCTTAAGGCCAAAAGTTGTAACGACACTTTTTGCTTAAGACCAAAAGTTGTAACGACACGTTTTGCTATAGTTGTAAGCCGTGAGACATGATCGTCTCTCTGTCTCTCTCTCTCTGTCATTTCTATGATAGAAAAACGAAACGAAAATAACTGGCTTGCTAGAAAGCAAGCCAGTTATTTTCGTTTCGTCTTTCTATTTCGCAATGAACAGTGTGGTGTCGCGACGATTATTTTTGTCGAGTGCATACAGGTTTTTTGTACATAATAAATAATAACTTCGTTCCATCCGGGTGACCCTTGACACCTCTCAAGTGTTCTTCTTTATTTTTGGTCTAATCTTTATTTCCAAGGCTCTTCTTGATTAGATTAGTTATAATACCTATGAAATTAATTTAAAATCAACAATTTTGAGTGAAAACAGTTTACTTAAAAGTCATCTGTCCCTTTCGCCATACTTGTTTATTTAAGAAGTGATTAGAGGTAGTAACCAAAGTGATAGCTGTAACTGAAAAATATTATCAATTAAATAATTGAAAATATTTTTATTCACGTTATTGCATACTTTGCCCTGCAATATTTCTACCTACTAACCCAAATTACACCCTACCTAACTATTTTTTTTCATGAGATTGATACATAGAATATTTTTTAATTACGTACACCATAAAAATTACATGAGAACACTGTAACAAATAAAAAGGGTGACACAATGGGCGGTATCACTTACGCACATACACTTGGTTACTGTGCTTGTTTTGGTTAAAATGAGATCTAAATCTAAATCTAAAAAAAAAAACAAAAAATTAAACAACCACATCCATCCTTCTTCATTCATCTACACAAACCGACGGAGGCAGCTGCGTATTTCGCTTGGTGGACCGTCAATTTACACAACGTTGATTTATACAGATAGCGTGCAACGTTACGCGTATCTCATGCCGTATATACGTACAATTTTGTACCATTATGACTCAGTTTGTGTGTGGACTGTTATGTTTTGCCTGTGGTTTGTGTACGTACAATTTTTGAGGTATTTTTGATGATGATTTAAAACCTTAAATATCTTATATACCTTTTCTTTATTTTAAAACCTTAGTTGTAAATCATTATCTTTCCCTTTAATGTCATTGAATTTTTCTTAATCAATGTTTGACACCTATCCTATTTGTCAGCCGCATAATATTATAAAACACATGTTAAATCAATAGATTATGTGTATTTATTTATGTATTTATATATTTTGAATAAATAACTTTATTTTAATTGTTTGTGTAGTATTAGCTGTAGGTACACCATTGACTACCCCCGTTGTATTTTTATATTCGAACAGTCCATCCAAAGGTTGTCTGGAAGATATCGCTATTAGCGATAAGACCGCCATTGTAACCATAGATTTAACATCTTTTTGTATAATAGTTTTGTTTTAAGATTTTGGTGTGCAATAAAGTATATTCTATTCTATTCTATGATTTTTTATAAGGCATAAAAATATTTGGAAGAATTTTCCCCATTAGCTACGAGTTATGCCTACCAACGTTAGACTAGGTAAGGCTTAAATAATTTACTCTCATAAAAACACTACATCGCTTTCAATGAGATGCAAAATAATCTTAATTAATACGTTTTATCATTAAGTTGTATTACAAATAATAGGTAGATACTTACTTAGTTATTAACATTTGATTAGCGGTATGACTACATTTCATTTATATAATTTCTTAGTTTTAATTTCAATATGTTTATATTATGCTGTGCTCCTTCGAACAATATAGTTTACTAGCTGTTCTACGCGGTTTCACCCACGCTGCTCAGCACCTGTTAGTCGCAGCGTGATGTTATATAGCCTATAGCCTTCCTCAAGAAATGGACTATCTAACACTAAAAGAATTTTCCAATTCCAACCAGTAGTCCCTGAGATTAGCGCGTTCAAACAAACAAACAAACTCTTCAGCTTTATAATATTATATCCTTACTTTATATTATTTATTATTATTATTTTATTATTTAATATTATAAAAGCGAAAGTGAGTTTGTTTGTTTATTTGTTTGTTTGTTTGTTTGTTTGTTACCTCTTCACGCTTTAATGGCT
Source organism: Ochropleura leucogaster (assembly GCA_958449745.1). Taxonomy (NCBI): domain Eukaryota; kingdom Metazoa; phylum Arthropoda; class Insecta; order Lepidoptera; family Noctuidae; genus Ochropleura; species Ochropleura leucogaster. The sequence goes on along the minus strand of OY288213.1, from coordinate 4,648,418 downwards.
GAACCGATTTTGATGAATTTTGGTACAGAGATAGTTGGGAGCCAGGAGACGGACATAGGTTAATTTTTATTAAAAAAAGTGGGATGTACGGGAGAAAGAGGGAAGAAAAGGGAAAACTTAGCGTTGCTATTACAAATCAATATGGCGCAAGGGGAACTGTATTACCCCAAATTTAACGCGGGCGAAGCCGCGGGCGAAAGCTAGTATACTATATAGTATAGATTTTAACTGTAGTTTGACCGAGCATTTTGCAATTTGTTTTTATTTCTTAGGTTGTGTAACGTTCAAGCGATATGCACGGTATAACAGTAACTGCATAGCAAACAAACGAAATTAATTGCTTATAACATGCCATGTCTCACACTAAGGTAACTTGTGTGATGAACTCTCACAATTCATATTCAGGTCTATAATAAAACTGCTTGCTTCTTAACAATGATTATATTATTATTTCAACCAATCACTCTTGCTTTTGATCTTACACAATTTTTTTATAAAGTATATTGCTAACAATATGCATAGCTATTAACGCACAGGTAATTTTGAACATCCGTCTCGGTCGAGGTAGCCGATCAGAATGTCACTTTTTTTAAAATCACCGACCACGTGCATTTTGTTCCGGACTGAACAAAATGTATCCATCAATCTGTTCGTTCACCATAGACTAACAAAGTGATGGCATTCTGAATCGACTAACTTACTAAATACCGATAAAAACATAAATCAAATACAATCATCGAATAAATTGAATATGAATATTTGTAAAAAATAAACTAACTTAACTGAAAAAATTGTAGAATAATAATAATCAAATAATTAAAATAATCATCAATTCATTACACTTGTAACGCGACTGTGCTCGCACGCAAGTTGCACTGTCGCATCGCGTGTTTAGCTAATGAGAAACCATCAAATAACTTTCTCGGAGCGGGAAAAAGTGTCATCTTGTACTGACTAAAACCCACCCATGATCTTTCTTTTACCCTTTATGTTCCGGGGCCGCGGTTTCACTTTCGAAAAACCCACAACCACGGCAAAAACGTATTTGTGAACGAGCAATTTTGTGCCGAGTGTAAAACAAATACGATTCAGCATTTGGAGTTTCATTTTATTTTTGTTTTTTGAGAAGAGATCAGAATCATAAAGTTTATTTTTAAATTTTAGTTTTGACGAGAGATTTCAATCAATGCATTTGTTACGTATTAAGGTGGTTACATTAAATTAGACCAAGACGAACGACATAAGTTATTGTCAACTTTAAGGCGTTTGTGGTTTAATTTATAACACTTCAAACGGAATATTTACCATGTTTGTTATTATTTTCGAAAACTCGGAATAAATAACAAAAGTAAACTAGCTTTTGCCCGCAGCTTTGCTCGCTTTAAATTCGGGGTAACACTGTTGACTTTCCTGATTTGCAGTTGTAATAAGTAAAAGTAAAAGAAATTGTATTTTTGCCATACGTACACGTATGTTGGTCCGTGAAGGCTGTCTATTAGCCAGAAATGCCTAAAACTATTAAAACTATGATTTTTAGGGTTCCGTACCTCAAAAGGAAAAGACGGACCCGTTATTGGATCACTTTGTTGTCCGTCTGTCTGTCTGTCAAGACCTTTTATCTCGAAAACGCGTGGAGGTATCGAGTTAAAATTAAAACCATATACTCAAGTCTGTAGTCCTTTTATGCTGTAAGAAAAAAATCAACCCTCTAAGTCTAGGCAGTCAAAAAATATGGCTGTTAATACAGCGAGGTTTGTCAGGAACCCGAAGTGCGCGAGTGTGACTCGCTTTTGGCTGTTTTTTCTATGTAATGATATGATTAAAGACTAGGCGAATCCAATAATGGTAGAAACGCAAAAATCACAATTTGATTGGTAGTTATATTTTGAGCCGTTTGGGGTTGAAACACTAGGGCCATGGGGTCTGAGTGCCCATGTAGTATTTCGAGAAATCGCCAAGCGGTTTATCGACTCTTCTCGTGGCCAGAGGGATGGCCTGTTTTTTGCACAAAAAATAAGCATTGCCATCCAACGCGGTAATGCTGCCAGCTTTCTGGGTACTTTTCCTGTTGACTGCGATGCGGACGATTTTTTTTTAAGCCCTGTAATTTACCATTTTTTATTTGTAAATATTTTTATTATTGTCTACTCATCATCTGCCTAGATTTTTCCCAACTATGTTGGGGTCGGCTTCCAGTCTTACCAGATGCAGCTGAATACCAGTATTTTACTTGGAGCGACTGCCTATTTGACCTCCTTAACCCAGTTAAAACTGGGTAATACGATACTTGGTAAGACTGGTTGTCAGACTTTCGGGACACTGACTACAAATGACAGCCGAGACCAACAGCTTTACATGCTTTCCGCGGCACGGAGGAAACTCGGTATGTAACGGTGGTCACCCATCCACAGACCAACCTAGACAAGCGCGGCTTAACCTAAAGATCGAACTGAGCGGCTGCTATTATTTAGCCACGAGCTCTTCCTTAGGTTTTGTCTATTCATAGTTTGTATACAGTAATTAATTTACCAAAAAATATAACAGCATTATTGAGCGGTATAATGGCAGAAAGGATGTAGATGATAAACCCAACTTTACTGTTGTACTAGCAAATGAGTTACACACAAATATATAATCAGTTCGCAACAGTCAGTGTACGCAGCTGCTACAAAATCATCATCTAGTAAATTTATTAAAACAATGGACACCACCACAAAGCCAGTAATTTCCACCAATATTGTTTATAGTTTTAAACCGTGTTCATTGCTTCGCTTAAGAGGATTAAAATTAACGTAATTTTCCACTAGTTATTTTGTGCATATAATGCTTTTGATATACCAAAAGTTGGGCACGAAGCGGTACTGGAATGTGGACGGTATAATGTGAATAATTTATGAACTTAAAATATAAAATTATAGCTTTTGCCCGCGGCTTTGCTCGAAGTTAAATTCTGTGTAACATAGTTTCCTGTTTGAAGGTACCTTTTACCTATAGTTTAGTTGTAGTTTAGTTTAGCAAAGCTAAGTTTTTCTTCCCTCTTTCTCATCATACCTCACTTAAAAAAATTGCCTAAGTCCGTCTCCAGGGTCCCAAATATATCTGTACTAAAATTCATCAAAATCGGATTAGCCATTTAGGCGTGAAAACGTAACAAACAAACAAACTCACTTTCGTTTTTATAATATTAGTAAGGATTCTTTAACATGATTATATTAATCATGTTAGTAGAATTTCGGATCATTAATGAGGACATCCGTAGGAAAACTTAAGTTGCTGACATAGCTGACAGTATTTGGTCAAGTTTTTGGCAATGAGCAAGGCTTTACTTCTTTTTTAGCTCTTAAGTAATTGCCTATTAAATAAACAATACGCCTTATCTATAGGGATGAGAAATCACCAAATACTAACTAACAATACGCCTAAAAGGATTTTTTTCGGTGAAACTAGAAGTTTACACATATATAACGCATACCCTTTCATTTCGTAAGAAAAATATATTAAGAGGTAAGGGGCGACGAGATTCACTATTTATAAAATACTAGCTTTCGCCCGCGGCTTTGCCAGCGTTAAATTTGGGGTGACACAGTTTCCCTTGCGCCTTATTGATTTGTAATAAGCTAAGTTTTTCCTTCTCTTCCCTCTTTCTCCCTCACATCCCACTTTTTTCAAAAAAATATTAGCCTATGTCCGTCTCCTGGTTCCCTACTATCTCTGTACCAAAATTCATCCAAATCGGTTCAGCCATTAAAGCGTGAAGAGGTAACAAACAAACAAACAAACAAACAAACTCACTTTCGCTTTTATAATATTAGTAAGGATAACTAGACAGAACAAAAGAATACTCGTTCTTTTAATAAAAAAAAATCATGAGAGGTGTCAATGGACACCCGGATGAATCTAAGTTATTTTTTATTATGTACAGAAACCCTGTATACACTCAATAAAAATAATCGTCGCGACACCACACTGTTCAATGCGAAATAGAAAGACGACACAAAAATAATATAATATGGGCTTGCTTTTCAGTTTTCAGTAAATATTCAAATTAAGATCAGAAATGTCTGAAATAGAGAGTGGGATTTATGGTAGGCACAAAGAACACAGCGAAAGGCTTGTCAAGCCTTCATAGTTACTTTGGGCTAACGTTAACTTTAACCCTCGTTAAGATCAAAAAAATAATTCTCCATTTTTCTCCCTTCTTTCTCCCTTTTTTCCTATTATTTTTTATCCTATGTCCGTCTCCAGGGTCCCAACTATCTTTCTACCAAAATTCATCAAAATCGGTTTGGTGTGAGAACGTAACAAACAAACTCACTTTCGCTTTTATAATATTAGTAAAGGTAATTTAAGATAATAATTAAATGTATTAAGATGACAACCTTTTCACTGAAATACTTATTCAAGAAACGGTAATTCAAGAGGATGACACTGACCGGCAAGTCACAAAAAAGCAAAAAAAAAAAACAGAATTGGGCGGGTAACACTGGCGCTGTCAACTTTTTATTTATGATATGAAATGCACGTTTTCTATATTTCTACCTACTCTACATACTGAAGCATAGACAACATTGCAATATGAAGCCACAGTACCAGGCATTACAACTGTTAATTGACTGTAGTTGCCCAATCCAAAGCATAGGAACAAGAATGGGCAAGAAACTCCAATTCAAACCTCTTTCGAATCAGAAGATTATTACAAAAGCTTCGTAACATCATTCATGTTAAATCCTTACTAATATTATAAAAGCGAAAGTGAGTTTGTTTGTTACCTCTTCACGCTTTAATGGCTAAACAGATTTTGATGAATTTTGGTACAGAGATAGTTCGGAACCAGGAGACGGACATAGGCAAATTTAAAAAAGAAAAGTGGCAAATCAATCAGGCGCAAGAGCAAAAACTGCAGGTCTGCTGGTGTGTTATACCGAATTCAATGCGAGCGAAGTTGCGGGCAAAAGCTAGTTTGTATAATAAAAGATAGTCAAAACTGTAAAGACTAAAAAGGCATCGTAATTCTCCTGCCCTAATCCCAAGTTATTTGGTGGTAATAAGAAAATAATTCAAAAACTGAACATTTAAAATTGTATTTCTTCTTATTTTGAAAGAAAAGTTAATAAAGAGACTTTATGTCCCACTCACAAGGGAGCAATAAGAAACCGGCTAAGTACCTTACCAATAATCGTAACTTTAAAAATAAACATGATTAATCCTTATTGTAGGTAAGCGCTCCTTATGTCGGTATAATAAGGATAACTCCTAATAAGGAGCAATTTTCTGCTTTTATATTAATAATTTTATTACGGAAAATAAACAAAATGTAGAAGCTTTAATTTTTAATTATGATTATCTTCATTAAGGAACTTGTTATTTTACCCTTCAAAATTTTCTATCGGAAAGTTGTTTTTAAAAAATCCTACCTTTTTTCGGTAACGTTAATTTTTTTGTTAAAATATTGTTTTAGGAATATAAAAGTTGGTTTTTACCAGGCACTTTCCTCTTGTTTTATATAAAATTTAATTATGAAGAAAATTGTACTTTCTTCACCAAAAATGTATACTTACCAAGGAGTATGTCAAGATTGCAGGAAGTAAAAAGGTGAAACGCGGGCCCCAAAGAGATGTCAGCAAAGCAGAGAGGTCTGCCAGAACACTGCCTGCCTGCGGGTTACTCGAAAATGATACGGTGGCCCCGGAACATAATGGGCAAAAGAAGGAAAATGGGTAGGTATTAGATAGTAAAAGCCTAATACTCCTTCCCGCTCCGCCCAGTGCGGTTGAAGTTATTTGATGATTTCCCACCCGAAAAAAAGTCATGAGGTTTTCTTTTTATGATAAGCTCTCAGGCATGCTGTTTTGATTTCAATAAATATGCGGCAAGCCTGAGAGGTTTTCTTGACCGCATACAAGACAAGTCAGGTCAGAACCCTATGAGCGGCATAACACCCTGACACTAGGTTAGGCATTAACCACAGGAAAAAGGAAGAAAATGACAAAAGCGACAGAAAGGAAGAACAACTCAAAGTAGAAATCAACGCCCAGATTACTCGAACAACAAGATTACCCAAAAAACAATTCCAATAAAATGTTAACACTGATTAAAATTCAACAAAAACGGCAATAAATAACGTTACCGATGTAAAAAACAACAGCGACAAGACAATTAATCCCCACCCATCTGTATTCTAAAGCTGGGTGCACATTATTTGTTAAAAAAAAATGCGTAGGACCATAGGTACACAGAAGCGAGCCTGTGGTCGCAATAAACTGAATTTATTATCAGTCCTCCGGTATTTTTATGCGATCGTGGGAAAGATTTGTCGTCGTCCCGTGATTTCCCCCGGGACCGCTGTGTTTAGTGATATTGTGTATGCGCCCTTATATTTCAATCAGTCGATTGGCAGTTTGGGACCTTGTTACCTGTAATCATTGGTGGATGTTGTATTAGATATGTATGGACTGTTGACAGGGTTGGTCAAAGTTGGTGATTCTCTCAGGGGTTGAAAAGGGATGTCCGCTGAGGTTTTTTTTTTATTATATTGTGGGTAGGCCGAAACGAATTGAGCCATGAAGTGGAGGGTGTAGGTAGATGTAACTGTTTTTTGTTATTTAATTTAAAAACCTGTTGTTTTCTTTAAGTGTTTTATTGACAAGTCACATAGTCACGTCCAAACTGCCCTTCAGATTAAAATTCCTTTTTACAGCTTTTCCGCATTTTATTTATTAATAACCAACACGAATTAACAGTTATGCAACACAGAAATCTGAATTTAAATCTTGGAGTGTCTGGTGCCCGAACTATCCTAGAAATTTGTATTTTTTTTGTCACATTAAGACCTTTATTAGACTCGCACACACCAAGTTAGTCATAGCATTCGTCTTTTAGCATTTTTCTTACATTATCTTTAATTTTATTTATAACTAGCTGTGCCCAGCGGTTTCACCCGCTGCTCACTTAGGGGTATGAAAAATAGATGTTGGCTGATTCTCAGACCTACCCGATATGTACACAAAATTTCGCTTAAATCTGTCCAGCCGTTTGGCAGGAGTATGGGAACGAAAACTGTGACACGAGAATTTTATATATTAGATATCACTCACAATTTTTGACAATCTTTCATCCAACATCACATTTTTTGTTTTTAAGTTACAACTATCACCTCGTTCTACTTTCATACAAGCCTAAGCTCATCCATCATTTCATTCATCCTTTTAACCTGTTTTTCAACGCATTAGGGTTTCCGATCGGTATGCTTGTTTATTAAGGCTTGTCATAAAGATGATCCTTACTCGTGCCACTGGTTGCAGGATACCCCTTGAAATCCTAGTCCTTCTTGATGGCAATCTTATTAACACCCCGTTCCAATAAACAAAAAACGATTCGTTTTGGTTACGGATAGTAGTATTTTGACATAAGTTCTATGAGACGTATGTCAAAATCTTACTATCCGTAAGCAAAACGACTCGTTTTTGTTTATTGGAAATTCTTTCCTTCTGTTTTTTTTTTCTTTTTATTAGCAGCTTGTCGATGGGCATCCATAAAGATAAGTTTAATCAGAATTTATTTATGATTTGGGTTTAGAGATTCTTTATTTTTTCTAAAATAACATACATTATTTCTTCATATTTCCCCTCGCAGGCTTGCTGGTAGAAATTTCTTTAGAAATAAGCTGTCTGCTGCCTTTGTACTCTTTGTTTTTTATTATGTTTTCCTGTATTTTCTCTTATGTTTACATAAATAAATAAAATACATTGTTCACTTAACATAACTAAGATACAGTGTAGTCCAGTAGTTAATACATAGTTTTGTTAATATAAGTTGTAAGTAGGTTTGATGCCAACCTTCTGAATGTTCATTATCGCTAGTCCTTTTTGCGGTTGAGAAATCACGAAATAACTTCCCCCGCTCCGGGTGGAGCAGGGAAACTGTCAGACTTTTACTGACCACCCATTTTTCTTCTTTTGCCCTATATATTCCAGGGCCGTGGTATCTCTTTCGAACAACTCGCAACCCCGATGGTGTAAGAAACTCGTAATATAAAAAATAATAGAAATTGGGGTGCATGTTTGTCAAAATAACTGTTTTTCCAAAATAATATTTAGGAGACATTTTGCGTGTATGAATTCAACAGTTGTAAAGGATAACAATGCTTTACAACTTTTTTTTTTTTCATTTTATAAATCACCAGCTTTTGCCTGCGACTTCGTACGCGGGGATTAATAGTTCCCGTTCCCGGGGGATTTCCGGGATGAAAACTATCCTGTGTCCTTTCTCGGGTCCCAGACTATATCTGTACCAAATTTCATTAAAATCGGTTCAGTGGTTTAGGCGTGAAGAAGAGACAGACAGACAGACAGAGTTACTTTCGCATTTATAATATTAGTTTAGATAATGTATGAATGTATACCTGCACAAGCACATATCCTACAAATGATGCAAACGTGTACTGATACTGTAGGTAAGCGTAACGTATTCTCGAAACTGGACGCGCACAGATTTCAATACAATTTGCCTTAAACCAAAACATGTACCGTTTGTAAGTGTAGACTGTGGACTTAAGACAAATTTCAAATAAGGCATACTCTTTGCTTTGTCGATAAATATAATAAATAAATATCTTGGGACAACTCACACACGGCTATCTGATCCCAAGCTAAGCAGAGCTTGTGTTATGGTAACCAGACAACTGATATACATACTTATACAATTTATAAATACATACATATTATAGATAAATCACACCCAGACACAGAACAAACAATCATGCTCATCACACAAAGTTTGTCCTGGGTGGGAATCGAACCCACGACCTCCGGCTTAGCAGTCAGGGCCACTAGACCAATTACAGGCCCGTCGAGTATCGATATATCTGTGGATTTGTCATACATTAAAATTTTGTTGGAATATATGGTTTTAATTTCAATTCCATACCACCAAGGGTAAAGGTTCCATTTTTTTATCTTAAGTTACGGAATCTTTAAAAATAGAGCTGGATTGAGAACTTCTTTATTTTTATTTGATAGATGGTAATGCATCTTAAACGGACTTAACTTAAAGAAGTTATCAATCCGGCTGTACTTTTTTAAGTTACCTAAAAAACCTTATCTGGAGAAATAGTCCCAACTCCACAACACGAGTATCTATCCAACCGTGCGTGCGTCCCTCAATCACACGTGAATCAGGACAATCCGCTCGTGTTTCTAAATGTTCGAGCGGCTCATACAGCCCGGTGGCACGGTCAGCACTTTGCGTAAACCGTGTCCTGGACGGTCCCCGGCCTCAATACTGGTCACCGTACGTATTTACTCATGTCAATGGAGGATTGAAGTTGTGTGGGGTCTTTGTTTGATTTTGGGATGTTTGGTTGTATACAAGACAAGCTTCCGCCCGCGACTTCGTACGCGTGGTATAGTTACTTTGGGCTAACGCTAACTTTAACCCGCGTGATATTCGAAAAAAAAACTTTCTCTCCCCTTTTCTTCCCTCTTTCTGCCCCTTTTCCAATATTTGTTTATTCTATATCCGTCTCCAGGGTCCCAACTATCTCTATACCAAAATTCATCAAAATCGGCGTGAAGACGTTACAAACAAACAACTCACTTTCACTTTTATAATATTAGTAAGGATTATATCATTCAACTATCCGTCAAGCACCGCTGGGCGGGCTCTTATCGTAAGCGTAATCTGATTTTAAGACTTATCTTTACTATGAAAAGGTTTTAAATCGGTCAGGGTTTGGTGGCACAAATTTGTGCCAGCGAGGCTCAACGGTAATACTTGTTTACTGGCGGGTTTTTGTGCCGCTGGGGCTCTAGAGGTTAAAAAAAATTAAAAATATAAAAATAGTAACCCACGGTATCAGAAATAGGGGCGAAGCTACCGGCGGTCAAGGCTCCAGAGAAAAGAACCTTCTAACAATACGAGTCGTGTCCAAGATTACCGATTTCTGTATCAAGTCCTTGATCCAACTGCCTAACGAGAGCCTTCTTAGGTGTTAGTTATTAAACTTTTGCTGTACTATAATTTACAAGCTTTTGCCCGCGGCTTCGCTCGCGTTAAATTCGGGGTAACACAGTTCCCCTTTCCTGATTCGCAGCTACCTGCTACCTGTAGTTTTACCCTTGCGCCTGATTTATTGTAATAGCTAAATTTTCCCTCTTTCTCCCTCATTTCCCACTTTTTAAAATAGTTTTATAGCCTATGTCCGTCTTCAGGGCCTCAACTATCTCTGAACCAAAATCGGTTCAGCCATTTATTTAGGCGTGAAGACGTAACAAACAAACAAATTCACTTTCGCTTTTATAATATTAGTACCTATGGATTATTTTTACAAGGTTTTTAATTTTGTTCGATTGACGTCTTCATATCGTAACACGTTTGTGCAGACATGGCAAAATTGGCCGATCTATGAATAGGCGTTTGGAGGACTTTTTACAATTATACTCACGGCACGATTGCAATCGAATGCTTGTGAATAGCTATGCTGATTGGAACCCGCGTTCCGGAAAGAGTAAAATTGTAACATTGTTTTTAATTATGTTCCTTCGTTCATTATCTTGGATACGGAATATAACAACGAAAAGATACACAAGGTAGGAAACGAAGAGAAACCTTTTTAGAAGTTCTTTAATAAAGCTTGTCCACATTACAGTGTCCAATACCAGTTTTGTTTGTCTTATCTAGCGAATACGGCGATGCGGAGGAGTTTTTAGTCACATATTGGCCAGTATCAGTTTTGAGAAAATTTGTAAGTACTACGTAAAACATATTTTACTTCAGAATACTTTTAAAAGAGACGATTTACTTGTAAATAATAATAGGCTAGTTTCCAAAAAAAATATTAGTCTATCTTTTAGGTTATTCAAAAATAAGGGACACGTATTTTTTTTTTTAAATTTCGATTCCCGCACGGACAAATATTTCTATGACCTGCAGATAGTTGTTTCGGGTCTGGCTGTGTGTGTATGTGAGTTTAAATGTTTGCTAACGCACCCACGATACAAAAGAAATTTCTAGAGTGTTAACAAAAAAAAAAACGTGCTTTCCGAGGCGCTGAGGAAACTCAATAACGAGTGGTCAACCATCTACAGAACAACCTAGGCAAGCGCGGATCATCCTAAAAATCAAGCAAATCCAAAATAAATCTTTCTAAACTACATATGTATATCCTTACCAATACATGTTGTGACGTCACAAGTGCCTATGAGACAACTTACACATCTCAATTACCCCGAAACGATGCTTCGTTCCAGCAACGGCTTTTAACCGTCTTTCAGCTAAAGGGGTTGTTCCGTACCCCTAGTTCCGGCCGGACGCGATAATTTCAGCCTCTTTTGTGCCCGACGGACAAACAGCCCGACTGATGTTCAAAATGTATGTTAATAACGGAAATGTGGTATGTTCTTGAAGCTGGTCGCTTGTGCTTTTGTTCCGGTTCGTATCTTGCGTTTTTGTTTTGTTTTTTCTTTTTTTTTTTTAGGTGAAGTAGAATAGAACAGGGATTTTAAAATTTTAAAAAGAGATTCTTTATTTTGAACTTTTAGGATTTTTGGCATTCGAATAACATTTTGAGTTGACATGACACTGTTTCTGGTGTTTGGAAAACAAGATGGCGTCATGAATGCCAGCTAGAAATACAATATTCTTGAAGGAGCAGAAAATGAAGGAAAAAATATCTAGCTTTACTAAATTACTTCCACAATATACCTAACAAACAATGTTATTCTTATTTCAAAAAGATTCTAAGATAACAAAACAGTACGGTAGACTACTTTTAAGAGCAAACAAACACTTGCACTGTTAGCAAAAAAATAAATCTTTTTAGAGACAAACTTAGTAATTTATCTTCGCTGTTTAAGCTTCACAGAGTTTTTGTTTCGGCTCCATTTTAATTAGTTTTACTGGCTGTACCGTCCGTGAGATTTAAAAGTAATAAAATTATTTGTCTCTTACATTTTTCGTATGTACTTTAAACGAATTGTTTAGATTTTTTCCGGTTTCTCGGATAAAAGAAAACACACTGTTTTGCTTTATATGTTATTTTATTTTATTTCTAGAGATTTATGTGGTTCTGTTTTTGTGTACCAAAAATAAATACATTTTATGTATTCATACGTAAAGCCATGCCTTTTTTATCCGCCTGCGCGCCGCAAAGGAGGGATGTTCATTAGTCTATGTATGTATGTATGTTTGTTCCTTTGAAGCACTATATAGACTAAACGCCTAGTTTTATGATTCATATATATCAGTCGAATCCTCTTAATCCTGCGAGTGTCACTTAAGACGGAAATACACAAAAAAAACAAAATGGCGACCATGAGACGCCATATTGTGAAAATGAAAAAAAATATCGTCGATTATGTATTTAAACATCATTAATAGTTTTCTTTCATAACTTTTCGATTCGAGTGACTATTTTTCCAATAAATACTCCTTTTGGTCTCATTCATACATCTGCTCTTTCACGCAGGGCAGTACTTAGCGGTTATCTGACCGAGCGGATCGGGGGGGAGTGTCAGACTTGTACTGACTAAAACCACATGAGTAAGAAATAAAGAGATAAAGCTTCATACAACCGCGCAAATCGGTTGCACTACGACAAGCACGCGGAGCATGAGTGCGTGACCACTGGCCGCTTGTCGCGTACGCGGCGAGACTGGAAAAAACGGGTTTACGCAGGCACAGCCAGTTGACAATCTCAGGGTTCGTGCGACGCACGTTTTTTGTTTTGTTATTTGCAAGTTTGAATATTTTAATATAAAACGTGGTATTTTATTAATAATAATGGTTGTTTATTGTACTGTGTGTATAAATAACACTTTAAAAAATAAAAATATATCATCCTTTAACTATCCCAAGGAGTACAATAGGTAATTAAATATTTGATTATTACTTTTTCAAGTAAATACCTTTATTGTATTACATGATCCTTTTTTTTAATAAGAAGAGGATACTATACGGTGTGTTTTTACCTTTTTATTAGTGATACAAGATTTTACTAATCATTTGTAGGTATGTGGGTGGGCAAATTATAAAAAGAAAATTATTAGAGTAAGTAATTTCTAAAGTATTATATCATACTGAATAATAAAACTATTTAATAAATGTTTTTTTCTTTATTTGTCTTAACCTATTGTGACAACCCTACCAAAATAGGTAACAATTTTGGACATTCTTAGGAAGCTTTGTCTCTGTTTCGTTTATCTACTCATGTGCTAAAACCCACCCATGTTCCTTCTATTGCCCTTAATGTTCCGGGGCCGTGGTATCTCTTTCGCACAACCCACAACCGGACCTTTATGTACACATCAGCAAACAGGTTAAAACCACCTCTTCCAAAAGATGAAGAATAGAGAAGCGAGTACTTCTATTTTGAGGATCGGACAGAAATTATTTAAAAGTACTTATCATTTCCGTACCCTTGTCCCATTCTATTTGGGGTCGGCGCGACATGTTTTCTTCTTCAATTCCCCCCTATCAGACGTCACGACATCTTTTCTCCTTTCTCTTTCATATCATTCCTTACACAATCTATCCATTTTTTCTTTGGCCTATAATTATTTAAAAACTAGCTTAGGCTGACGCCAACTTCCTCATACCGCATGTTGTAGAAATTTAAATTTCTCTCTCACTTTTTTAGCATACTTATATCCGTCACCAGGGTCCCAAGTATCTCTGTACCAAAATTCATAAAAATCGGTTAAAAAAGGTTTGGCGTCAAGACGTAACAAACAAACAAACTTACTTTTGCTTTTATAATATTAGTAAGGATACTATGCCAGTCAAATTTAAACCAATCATCACCACCAGTAAAATGCTAACTAACACAAATCTTTGACATCACAACAAGTCGTTCTTATAATTAGTACTAAAATAACAAAAACACACAACACCATATTCCTTATTAACATATTAAAATTGGATTTTAAAAACCTCTAATTTTCCAGGCCGTCGCCCCCACTTTTGTGTTGAGTTATAAACGTTGGGATGAAATACGAAATGTACGTATTTGTGTTTCTAAAATTAGTGTGATTTTGAAACGAAATATGGCTGTCTTGGTAGGCTGTTTTGTGTTTTGGTGGAATTTCTCCTGTATCGTGGTTGCGTTTACAAGCATTTAAACTCACATACACAAACAGCCAGGCCCGGAACAACTATCTGTAGGTCTTACAAATATTTGTTCCGTGCGGGGATCGAACCCGCAACACATAGCGCAGCAGTCAAACGGTTAGCCACTGCGCCAACCGTGTCGTCACGGTACTAATAGGTACCACCTCTGCCTTAACTTTCGTAGATTACCTACAGACGTGATAATTATGTTAAGAATATCCCCAGAATTAATACACATCTCTTAATCCACTTTATTTCTTGTCAACAACAGGTTTATCACAAAAACATTAATTAACCAAACAAATACTCATTTCCGTACAGGTTTTCAAAGGGCTGGTTTTAAATAAAAAGAAACTCACTAAGCCCTATATTTCCCAGCCATTTTTATGGTCGCAAACTGGCAAAAAGTTTCTCCCAGCTTCGTTTAATGAGAGCGGACGAGATGTATGCTTAGTAAACACTGCGACCACTTAGAATTTGGACCTAACGGCGTGTGAAAAGAGAGGGTTTATTCGAAAGATATCGCGCGTGATGCTTTCATTGTGTTTCGGCTGAGAATACTGCGTTTTTTGTTACTAATATGTTGTATAGTTTCTTCTAGGCAAGCGCGCTCCACCCTAGGCCTCGACTCCTAGGCTTGTAAGTTGTGACCAAAATTAAGTCTATTTAAAATTAAATAAACAAGCAAAGTGCGAGTCGGAATTCCGCGCCTAGTTTTCCGTACAAAGTTGCGACATTAACGGCCATATCTTTTGATTGCGATGACTTAGAGGGTTAATTGTTTCATAATTGCTCCTTAATGAGCTACAAACTTAACAAACAAAAAAAAAACTACCAAGCGCGAGTTAGACTCGCACACTGCCTAGACTTAGAGGATTGATTTTTTTACAGCTCTAAGAAACTATGTGCATAAATGAGTATGTGGTAGTATTTACAACTCGATGCCTCCAAACATTCCCGAGTGGACTTGACAGACAGACAGACAGATGGACAGTAATGTAATTCAATAAGCTCCGTTTTTTTTTTGGAGTTACGAACCCTCAAAAACAGAAGAAGAAGAATAATTTTGACCATATTCCACACTCTCAGCGTCTAAAAAAAGAGCACTTTGTCCAAGCACAGCGTTGTGGTCACAGTTTTTACGCTCGCTACGTAAAGGGCTAATTAGAAAGTTAGATTTTTATAATGAAAAGCATTATTTCTGCATATTCAAAGCTTCGTGATGTTACTAATTGTTTGCCCTCGTTTGAGGTGTTAGCAAGTTTAAGTGAAAATTTTTGCTTGTGAAAATAAACCTTATGTACTTTGAGTTTGTGTGTGATTAACGTTTAATTGTATATGGTTGGGTTTTCAGTATGAAAGTAGATTAAAATTACACACACAGTGACAGTTTTTTTTTCAAGAATTTTTTTAGTTTATAAAACTAATTGGTTGTTTAACAAGAAGATTTCGCTTCTGGAATTACCCTATTACTTGAATTTATCTATTCCTGTTTTTGTTTTTTTATTATTATTACAGTCTTTTCGATTCGTATGGTTTTTGAAACGCACACATATTTATTTTGTCTGTATAACAATGTTTGTTTAAAATATTTAAAATGAAATTTGACACAATTTTCTTTGACAAAATTCTGCCAACCTTTTTAGTTTGACAACACATTGTCACGTAAGTAACGTCATACTAAATTAAATATGGCGGACTTCCAAGAATTGAATCTCTTTGACTAAATTAGTTATGATATCTGTGGGGACATTATCATGGTTTTATTTGTTCGATAACAGGAATTATCATCAAACCAAAGTCCAGGATACTTAAAATGAATCATTTAAAATGGTGAATTGTCACTTTTGGATAAAATTATGAATTGTAACGTAATTCTTAGTATTAACCTATGATGACTCTTCACAACCATTTTAGACCCCTAGAAATAACCACTTCAAAATACCCTCCAATTTACGGTACCAGATAATCATCTTGAATTTGATTGATCAGCCTTTCAAAACGCTTGATTCAGGGAAGTGACTTCGGAAATGAGAAGCGGCGCCCGTGAGTAAAGTAATGATATTTCGCCTGGTTGTAGATGGTAGCTCGAGGG
The DNA here is from genome assembly GCA_958449745.1 of Ochropleura leucogaster. Classification (NCBI taxonomy): domain Eukaryota; kingdom Metazoa; phylum Arthropoda; class Insecta; order Lepidoptera; family Noctuidae; genus Ochropleura; species Ochropleura leucogaster. The sequence continues at coordinate 4,632,220 of OY288213.1, read as the reverse complement.
AAATCAATGGGGAACATACTAGGGGCACACAGATTTATTCATAATTTGTTACTAGATGTGGTTTTTTGTTAATAAAGACGACTATATGATGTAAATACGATTTTGTAATCCTTACCAATAATGTAAAAGCGAAAGTTAGTTTGTTTGTTTGTACGTCTTCACGCCTAAATGGCCAAACCAATTTTGGAATAGATATATGTAGTTGGGACCCTGGAAACGGACATAGGCTAAAAAAGTGGTATAAAAGAGGCAAAAAGAGGGACGAAAAGGGGAGAGAAAGATTTTTTTTTTTCGATCATCACGAGGATTAAAGTTAGTGTTAGCCCATAGTATCTATGCCAGTATATATTTTCAGTTTTTATGTTTTTATGTGTGCATAAATACGTTGGTTGAAGGATACCACACAGGGTTACATACCTTGAATGGAAAAAATACGAAACCCTTATTAGCCTACTTTGTTGTCCGTCTGTCTGTCAAATCCCTTTATCTCGAGAACGCGTCGCGGTACCCTCATGAACTACAGTCAAGAGGATATCCCCATGACTGTAGTTCTTAAGAGCTGTAAATCAACCCTCTAAGTGTACACAGTGCGTGAGTTCCACTCACATTTGGCCAGTTTTATTTTTTTTATTTTGTTGCATTGTGAGCGTGAGATATTCACTAAATCTGTTTGTGACTTATATCATTACTAGCTTTTGCCCGCGGCTTCGCTCGCGTTAAATTCAGTAGCGCCTTATTGATTTGTAATAGCAACGCTAAGGTTTCCCGTTTCTTCCCTCTTTCTCCCTCATATCCCACTAATTTTTGATAAAAAAAATAGCCTATGTCCGTCTCCTGGTTCCCAACTATCTCTGTACCAAAATTCATCAAAATCGGTTTAGCCATTAAAGCGTGAAGAGGTAACAAACAAAGAAACAAACTCACTTTCGCTTTTATAATATTAGTAAGGATTATAGTAAGGATAACATCACGCTTATTCTCTGTAGAGTCTGGCAGTGGTCAACTTGAATAGTACACCCACACCCACGTTATATAGGACGACCTATTGGACCTATTGCCATCAAACTGGCATAAATACAGACTCCATTACAGTTACTGAGAAATGCCTAATTTTTTTTTTGTAGTTGGGAAATCATCAAATAACTTTCCCCGCTCTGGACGGAGCGGGAAGGCGTGTCAGACTTTTACTGACTAAAACCCCCCATGGTCCTTCTACGTTCCGGAGCCGCGGTATCTTTTTCAAACAACCCGCAACACTGAAATGCCTGATGAGAAAACCCAGCAACAGTTTCTCCTCATGCTTTTTTGCGGATGGATGAATCATCAAATAACTGGGGCAGTTTCAGACTTGTACTGACTTCTAGTCAGTCATGTTTCTTCTATTGCCCTTTACCGCGGTATCTCTTTCGAACAACCCGCAACCCCGGCAGGCGGTGGCCCCGACAGGCTGCTCTGCTTTGCTGACATCCCTTTGAGGTACGCGTGGAACACTAACGGGTCTTAAGCTAGACCAACGAAGTAATTAAGTGACTTTTGTTGTACCTCTGTATTATTTAAATAATTTTAAAGCGCTACAGGCTTTAAAAAGAGTAAATAAGCTTTAATTTTGCACAAAAACTCGTTATGAAAGGACATCCATATCCTAAAGAGACTTTACATAAGTGATCGAAACTTTTTTGGAAGCTGGCGCAAAATAGAAAAGATTTTTTTAATAATCCAGAAGACATATAACGAAGGACAAGTTTTCTTAAAAAAAGAGGTTTTCACTGAGTAACATAGACTTGCGTTCGTGGATAAACGTTTTCTTTTTTTTTAAATCTGCTATTCAAATATAGAACACATTGTTATATGTCAATACCGACAATGTCCTTACAAAAAAGTCTTTCAGTCACTCACAATAATTCCACTCCAGATTTTAATTCTACGTCTTAAAAGGAACAAGTACTCTTTTCACGTAGGTCGGTACCTATTACGCACACCGCGTGCCAGCCTCCTTAGGCTCAATTTACACTGGCAAGGAAAAGAAGAGTCTAAGCTTAGCTAAGCGTTTTTTTGTATTGAAATTGTACATTTATGCACTTTATGTCAAGTATGTAAGGCATGAATTAGATAAAAACTAACTTCGTGAATTCCCGAGAATGCGCGAGAATTATCCGTAAGGCCCGAGACTTGTTGATTTGTAGTCTATTCTTTACACATTACAGATAATATTCACTTTAATTTTAAAATCTTGGAAATGATTTTGACCCATTTCCCATCAAACCCGGGTTTAAAATTGAGTTGAATACATGTTTTGTTTGTATGACAATAAAAATGGCAAGTTACGTCACATCATTTTAATCTTCCAATTATTAAAAAAAAAAGTACCTACTCTTTGCGTACACTAAATATCTCGAACAATACAAAACACATTACAATTATAGCAAAATACATTTTTGTCAATTAAATTGACATTGACAATGAAAACAAGTTACCAGTATCATAAAAAATGATACCCATACTCAGTCGTGTTTTATTTTTATAAAATTTATTATGACTTGTATCGTTGCAAAAAAATGATAAAATTATGTTCCACTGCAATGTAAATCGAGCCTTACGCACACCGCGTACCTTGCTTCTACTTAATACTGATTGCTTTCCCCCGAACAGGGATTACGGCGCGTAATTTACCCGTTACTAGATTAAACCGGTATCAACCGGTATTATCGACTTTTTCGGATACGCGTAACGAGAAGACTTCGGAATTAGATATTCTGTGGTGTGTATCACTTTATATGATTTAGGATATGTTATTGGATTTTTTGGGGTCGTTGTCCGGATTTTGTAGCTTTATTTTTCTGTGAGCGACCACAGTGATTGCTTGTAGTTTCTGTGGGAGATGCGTGTTCATACAGTTGTAAAAACTACAACGCATTTTTATTGATATTTTACTTGATTTCCTCTCTGGTCTAGTGGTCGCAATCACGACTGCTGAGCGTGACGTTTTTGGTTCGATTCCCAGGTTGGCGCGTTTAAGTAGTAGTAGAAAGCACGCCGCCTCAAGGTACACGTCCACACCGGGACCACACCCTGCTAAAAGGAGTTATGAATGTTATTGGGTTTTTCTATAAGGTTTTTTTAGTAGTAGCTACGTTATGTTGTAAATAATGAAGATAACCCTCCTTCTCACTTCTTTGTCAATGCAATCCTTACTAAGTAATATTATAAAAGCGAAATTGAGTTTGTTTGTTACTTTGTTTCCTCTTCACGCTTTAATGGCTAAACCGATTTTGATGAATTTTGGTACAGAGATAGTTGGGAACCAGGAGACGGACAAAGGCTAATTTTTATTTTAAAAAAGTGGGATGTGAGGGAGAAAGAGGGAAAAAAAGGGAAAACTTACCGTTGCTACTACTTTCTAGTTCTTTTTTCAATTTTTTTTTGGGTAGAATACCAGCATTTTACATGAAATATGTTTATTTTGCAATTAGGTTTTTACAAACACTTTAATACGTCTTTTTTTAAAATTAGATGGGTCGGTAGGCCGGTGTTTCGTACCCGACTACTCTGAGAACAAATCATTTTGATCCTTTCATTAGGACTATATAGACTAGTGTCTGAGATGGTATTTTTAAGGACCACACAAATTTGAGTAGACCTGTCCAGTCCCCAAGTTGATAGTAATTATGTAGCTAGACTAATAACTCAAGGAGCTCAAAGACATTTGTGTAGAGTCTCAAACTGCCAGACAACGTAGAAAAACACACACACAAAAAAAGAAATGACTCACATGGTCCTCATATTCACAATAAACAAACAAAATGAATAATTATTTTACAGTTAATATACTTGTACATATTTTTCAATGACATGTGACTAAAAGGGTGATGGATCTGAATGTTGATGGACGAAGAGCGAGAGGAAGGCCAAAGAAAAGATGGATGGATTGTGTAAGGAGTGATATAGGGGAGAATGGAAGAAGAAAACGTGTTGCGCCGACCCCAACTAAAATGGGACAAGGGCAGGAAAATGATGATACTTGTACATATTTTTATAATTAGTCGTGGTTTTTAAATAACAGTTCTGTTGTTGTAGATAAAATAAAGATTCATACAATTGAGCAGAAAAATATATTATCAAAATTAATTCAATGAGTCGACTAGACAAAATAAATAGAATGAAGACAGGTTACATAATCTGTCTGCCATATTTTCTGTGCAGCACCAATACATCCTGTTCACATCAAAATGAGATCTTTTTGTTATTATATTTTGAAAACGATAAGAGAAATGACTCATTTCTTTAGTTCCTGTAGATAAGAGGTCATACATCATAATTTTATCTTATCTGTCATATTTAAATGTATCAATTACTAGATTTTACCCGCGGCTTCGTACGCGTTAAATTCGGGGTAACAAAGTTCCCCTTTCCTGATTTGCAGGCACCTGCTACCTATAGCTGTACCTATAGTTTTGTCCTTGCGCCTTATTGATTGTAATAGCAAAGCAGAGTTTTCCATTTTCTTCCCTCTTTCTCCCTCATATCTGACTTTGAAAAAATATAGCCTTTGCGCGTCTCCAGGCTCTTAACTATCTCTGTACCAAAATTCATCGGTTTAGCCATTTAGGCGTGAAGTCGTAATAAACAAACTCACTTTCGCTTTTATAACATTATAGTACGGATGATTCATAGTTTATCCTAATACGAAATGAGTCAAATTGGAAAACCACAAAGGCATACCTATTCGTGCCAATCATAGATTGCATGTTATCATATGAAAATTTGGCATTAATTCCGTGAGATTTCACTAAATCAACATAAACAACATTATCTTTGATCTATAAATCAATGTACTTACGGATAGCTGTTTCTGGGTCTGATGTTTAGCTTGCTACATTTTGTTTTGTTTTAAATCTATACTAATATTATAAAGCTGAAGAGTTTGTTTGTTTGTTTGAACGCGCTAATCTCAGGAAGTATTGGTTTGAATTGAAAAATTCTTTTAGTGTTGGATAGTCCATTTCTTGAGGAAGGCTATAGGCTATATAACATCACGCTACGACCAACAGGTGCTGAGCAGCGTGGGTGAAACCGCGGGGAACAGCTAGTGTATTTATAAATGTTTGTGATGCTTTGAGAAGAATGTTCATGAATTCACTACTCTGCCTAATCCCATTTCTGCGGATGGGAAATCATTAAATAACTTTTCTCGCTGCAGGTGGAGTCTCAGACTTTTACTGACCAAAGTCACCCATGAAGGAACATAGGTGACTTTAGTCTGGGAACGGAGGGAAGTGTCAGATTTTTCATTAATAAACCCACCTATGTTCCTTCTTTTGCCCTTTATGCTCCGGGGCCGCGGTATCCCTTTCGACCACCCGCAACCCCGGCAGTCGGCAGGCTGTACTACTTTGTTGAGATTTTTTTGATACGCCCGTGGAACATTAAACGCGTCGTCGATACTATGCCTAACCTTGTAGGTATAACAAAACGTGATGATCGACTGATGATAAACAATCTAAAACAAAACAAATTAAGCAAACCGTTGTCTGTTAAACAGTTTAACCAATGACAATAGGATATCTCCTGTATCGTGGTTTTTTTGCATTGAATTTACAAACATTTAAACTAACATGCACAAACAACCAGCCCCGGAACAACTATCTGTAGGCATTACAAATATTTATTGCGTGCAGGGATCGAACCCGCGACACGCAGCGCAGCAGTCGATCGCTCAGCCACTGCACCAACCGCGCAGTCAAATAAAAGAACATTAATTTAAACCGACCAAACCAAACACTTCAGAGTTAATTTACAATGCGCAATGTTAATAAAACATAATTTTAATAAAGTGGGCAAACAGCATTGCCAACTTAATAAGCCACAGCGATGTATGCTTTCATAACATAGCCTGGTTGCGGAAATGTACGAATAAAGTCGGAGATTCACGAACGTATTTTTGTCTGTTTATTTAAAACGTCGCCCTCATACTGGTTATTTCTCCTATATTATTGGTACATTTTACAAAAAAAAATACATTACAGACACAAACTACTATGTGTTGTTGTGTATACTACCCGTAGGCCACATTAATTTTAAAATCATACGCTCAAGTCTAAAAAAAACTAAAGTATAGAAGACCCTCTAAGTAAACACAGACAAAAGAAAAAGACGTTTATGTCGCAAGTTTGTTTGGTACTCGGTGCGCACTTGGTTTTTTTTTTAATAGGCTAACTCTTTTCCACAAAACTCAATCACTCTCTGATCCCATCTCTCTTCTCTTTGCCTCTATGATAATATCCCTCTCCTGCTTTTTGCTCTATGCTCTTTTTTTAGTCATTACCATTGCTATCTTGTCTAGCTAACCCGTAAGAGGCTTCTGTCTCTCGCTCTTCTGCTTACACTAGAACAAAATCACACAAATACCACATCCATAACCCACCCTACATTCACAGCAGAAGCTTGCATTAAATGCAAGTTGCAGCAACAACGCTTCGTAAGTCGTGTACTGTCGAGCATCCTCAATGTGAACTGAATGGAACCTTCGCGGGACTTAATAAGCTTAATTGGATGCTTCTTGGATCATTTCTGGATAATTGTGGGGGAAACTGGTTTTATATGATTTTATTAGTTTAGATTTAGATGCAATAACATAACTGGTTAAATGGGAGTGTACGTACGTACTATCTAATATTTAAGGATTATAGGCGTGATTTTAGGTTTGAGTCAGTAAATCGAATTTTCTTTTTACATAATATACCATTTTTAGGGATCCGTACCTCAAAAGGGAAAATACAAAACCCTTTTTTTGCGGATGGGAAATCATCGAATAACTTCCCCCACTCTGGGCGGAGTGGGGGGGAGTATCAGACTTGTACTGACTAAAACCCACCCATGTTCCTTTTATTGCCCTTTATGTTCCGGCGCCTTGGTATCTCTTTCGAACAACCCGCCACCCTTAAACGAAACCCTTAAAGCATCGCTTTGTTGTCCGTCTGTCAAGAACCTTTATCTCGGGAACGCTTGGAGGTATCAAGTTAAAATTGAAATCATATACTGAACTAGTGAACCCTCTAAGTCTACAGTTACATATGTCTAAAGTTTTTTTGGATCATCATTTAGTCTTTGATATTGAGCCGAATACACCATGGTAAATAACAGGGCGTCAAAAACTTTTTTGACGACCTGTAATTTACTATTTTTTACTTGTATATATTTTTAGTTTTAGTTAAATAAATTTTATTAAATTATACTATAAATAGACACACTATTTATAGTATAATTTAATAACATTTATTTAATACAGAAAAAAAAACAAAATGATGCTCAATGCTGGCTTATTTTTTGAACATTTATGATCACCCTTTGTTTTTTTTTCTGGGCGTTGATTTCTACTTTAAGTTGTTCTTCCTTTCTGTCGTTTTTGTCATTTTCTTTCTTTTTCCTGTGGTTAGTGCAGGCTTGCTGCATATTTATTGAAATCAAAACAGCATTTCTGAGAGCTTATCTTAAAAAGAAAACCTCATGAGGAATCCTGACGTTTCCTTTTTTTTCGGGTGGGAAATCATCAAATAAATTCCCTCGCACAGGGCGGAGCGGGGTAGTGTCAGAATTGTACTGACTAAAACCCACCCACCTATATTTCTTCTATTGCCCTTTACATTCCGGTTCAAACAACCCGCGACCGCGGCAGGTTTATGATCACCCTTGCAAGTGCACTTTCATAAATTTTGGGACACCATGTGTACAGCAGACATAAACAAACAAATAAATGCATCTACTTTAATTATACTTTTGGTTTTCTCGTTCGATCCCTTACTCTACATGTACCCGCAAATATTTTTGCTCTCATGTTTGCCGTCATATTACACAAACATGGGTTGTTTGCGGTTCTAAGTTTAATAAGGCCCAGATGGGCCCCAACCTCGTCTTTGATGTGTTTGACATCTATAACAGGACCCATGGTGGAGGGCCCAAGATAAGTTGGAGAGCGAGAAAGGTGGAAAAATAATAAGGATTTTGGTACCTTTCTTTGTTTTGAATAAGATAGGTTTTTTGTTGCAACATTTTAACGATTTTTTCATAAGATTGAATTGCAGTTACTTTTTTAAAATTAATTAGTTATTTACTTACTATAAGTTAGTGTTAAGTTATTATTAACTAGCTTTCGCCCACGACTTCGTCCGCGTGGCACAGTTACGTTGGGATAATGCTTACTTTAAACCGCGTTATGATCAAAAACCAATATCTTTCCCCATTTCTTCCCTTTTTCTCCCTCTTTTCTCACTTTTATCCGTCCCTATGTCCGTCTCCAGAGTCCCAACTATCTCTGTAACAAAATTCATGAAAATCGGTTAAGCCATTGAGGCGTGAAGACGTAACAAACAAACAAACTAACTTTCGCTTTTATAATATTAGTAAGTATTTGCCTTTCAGTAAGAATATGTCGCTTCTGGTTTCTAAGAACACAATAATTTATTCTAGTCGACAACATTATTAATATTGCTCAGGTTTATCTAACCGCAGGGTAAAGTTTTTGATTTCGGCGGTGAAGACAAACATTACATACCAAGAAACTATAAAGTTTGGGCCCATGGGCGGTGTGTCAAATACAATATTAAAGTGTGACTTGAATAATTTTCATGTTACTTTGTAACTTCGGTGTGTTTACTTTGAAAATATGTGAGTTTCCTGTAGAAGGGACTGAGTTCATCTTACTGTAGAAGAGCAATATTTTGTTTTTTTTTTTTAATTAAATATTAATATGTTAATTTAATATTTATTTTTAAAAGTAACTTTCACGCATACATATACTGCAGCGCTGCGTGTCGTGGGTTCGATCCCCGCCCGGAACAAATCTTTGTATGGTCTACAGATTAATCCATACGCAAAATACGCGCCTCAGATGTGGAGTTGCGGACACCAGCCCGTTATACAATGGTCTACAGATCGTTGTTCTTGTCTGGCTGTTTGTGTATGTGAGTTTAAAAAGGTACTGCTTATTTCTTAAGAAATTTCTGCCAGCAGACCTGCGAAAAGAGATATGAGAACGAAATGTAGACGATAGTGTGTGAAAGAGTACGAAAAAAATATTTGTGTGCCTTAACCTATATAACTTGCATAATTATATAAGTAAATATTAATAAATACATAAACAGAAATAAAATTGCGTTTACCCAGCACTAGCTTTTGCCGACGGCTGCGCTTGCGCTATATTCGGGGTAACACAGTTCCCCCTTCCTGCTTTACCGGCTACCTGTAGTTTGTTACGTCTTCACGCCTAAATGGCCAAACCGATTTTGATGAATTTTAGTACAAATGTAGTTTAGACCCTGGAGACAGACATAGGCTAAAAAAAAGGAACAAGAAATAAGAAAAGGGGAGAGATAGTTTTTTTTTTTTTTCGATCATCACGCGGGTTAAAGTTAACGTTAGCCCAAAGTAACTATGCCACGCGGACGAAGTCGCGGGTGGGGGTTAGTTGTTAAATAAATACATAAACATTATCACCTTTTCCCAACTAAAATCGCCTATAAGTCAAACTTATAACCAAACTAGCTTTTGCCCGCGGGTTTGCTCGCCTTGAATTGGGTAGCGCCTTATTGATTTGTAATAGCAACGCTAAGTTTTCCCGTTTCTTCCCTCTTTCCTCCTAATATCCCACTCTATTTAAAAAAAATAACCTATGTCCGTCTCCTGGTTCCCTACTATCTCTGTACCAAAATTCATCCAAATCTGTTCAGCCATTAAAGCGTGAAGAGGTAACAAACAAACTCACTTTCGCTTATATAATATTGGTAAGGATGCAATTGACTTCAAAAATTTTACTTAAAGCTGCGGCCAATCCAGTTACACGACGAGGTAGCATGATGCCCCTTGATAATATCTTGCTAAACATCAATTGACTAATTTTTTTTAAATCCAACCCCTTCACAATCTCGTAATGTTTCTCCATTTGGCATCTAGGGAATCACACGTTTTTTCCACGTTGCAGTGGAGTATAAGAGGTGTTAAAATACCCATAACGTCCCAGCTACGTCGATATTTTTTTTGTTCTTTAACATACTGGGGACCTTCTAGATACGGAAATATTATGGGTCAAACCTTAAAATTTCGCACAAGTTCGTTTTTTTATGTTATTACAATACTTTAAATACCTCCCTGGTCCTCGTACTATACAAACCATCCATCAGCACAATATTTTAAGTGCGTTACATTGAGTACTATAATAAGCGACCTACACAAATGTCCTTTTTGATGATCAATGATCGTCGTGTCGTTGAGCTCCTTGGGTTATGAGTTGAGCTACACGATAACTGACAAATGCTTGCACTGACTGGACAGGTCCATTCAATCTGTGTGGTGCTTTCCTAAAAAGACCATTTCAGACACTATCTGCATAGTCCTCATGTAAGTTGACCAAGATTATTTTGTCTGAACTTTAAAAGAGACTATGACCTCTGAGTTTGTTTCGGCTGTTTCTTCTCAGAGTAGTCGGGTACGAAATACCGGCCTCATCTAGTCTTAAAAAAAATGACGTGTAAAAGTGTTTGTGAAAACCTACTTGCAAAATAAACATCATTTATCATTGAGTTCTTAAACGTGATTTTAACACAAAAAAAAGTCGTTACCAAAAATATTTTTTTGCTTAAAGTTACTTAGACTTGTGCACAGAATCCATGGTTGACTTCGTGAAAGGTTGGTTTACACCCTGTATATTCGTATGTAAGTACCGTGTTATGTTTATGGTAATTTGCTAAAAGGTTTTTGCAGTCAGCAGATGGCGGATAAAAAATCGTACAGTACCGATCAAAAGAGTTGTTATTGGTTTCTTAATTTGTAACTAGTGTTGTCTTAAAAGTCCATATGCCTAGGAAGCTGTTGATTCGTAAAAGATGAGTTATAGATAGTTATAAATGAAGAAGTCAGATTTTACCCAAAGTTAGCTGAGATAATTTTGATAGTTGGGGCTGGTAATTTTTTAGCTGCCACGGTTCATTTTTAATTTATTAAGATTTTTATATTGAATTTTGTTTTTACTCTGGACGCTCTTACTGTGCACGTCTTTCTACATCGTTCTCACATATTTGTATAATCTCAACACGAAAGATGTAAATACGATTTTGCAATAATATTCCAATTTAAAAGAGTGTCCATGGAGTTTCTTGCCCATTATTCTTTTTTTGACATTCAAAAGTGCCTGTAATGGTCGAATTGAAATAAATGATTTTAATTTTGATTTTTTGATAAAGAATGATGATGATAGAAGTCATGGTAAAGTCTTAATTCGTATATACTGATATGAAGGCAAAGCAATAGTCTAGTTGCATGTTTCTTAGACTGCCAAGACGTAGGTTTCGAAGTCTAACCCCAGTTTGCGGGTCTGTTGATGGTGAACAATAGGTAGCTTACCGCCCGTTCGTCTAGTGAAAACAGGCTGTATAGATGGCACGTTCTTGTTTCACCCTCGCTTCCAAGATCTTAGCAAACCAGGGGGGCCCACGAGGACTACTGCCTGGCGGGGTTTCGGGTTGTTCGAAAGAGAGACCACAAAGAAGAAATATAGATAAGTTATTTTTTAGTAAAAGACTGACACTCCCTCCCGCACCGCGCAGAGCTGTAGAAGTTATTTTTTGTTTTTGTTTTAAACGTTGTTTTATTTTAAGTAGTACAAAATGGTTACTTTACAGTTATAAGCCACCAAAAAAAGAACAGAGTAACTAGTAGACAACACACGTAATGAAAAATATAATTACATTGCTTGTATTCTAACAGATGATTTGCCATTCTTAAAAAAGGGGGTAAATAACGTTCAATTCTCACAATAATCAACTCATTCCGACAAATAACATACATGTCAGAGGTGAAAATTTCAAAAGCTGTATGTAATTACCAACAACTAATTAAACATCAAAACATTTTAAATTAACTTTCACAAACTATACTCGTAAACATACCGAAATACTTTTAACACAATCATCAAAGCTCGGAAATTATTTCAAACAACCCAAAGTTAAAGAACGCTTCGATCTAAAGGACCATCCCTTGGGTTCTCGACAACCATTCACAGTGACCTCTTGAACTGTTACCAATCCCCTCTATGAGAGCTTTAGGGTGATGTGTTTTAAGAGGGGTGGTAGATCAAGTGTTTCTGGTCACGTTATACATAACAATTGGTTGGTCCCCTTATCTAAAAGGATCATTTTTCACGTCAGTGCAACCGCGAGGCGGCATTTGTCACAACTCCTTCAAGGCTTTTTATGGGTACCTTTTGCTACCTAGAAAACAAAGATTTATATTGCTAACGTTTTTGTTTTTCTACGTATAAATTGATGTAATTGGATTTTGTTAGAAATGTTTGTTTTCTTTGGGGAAGCTTTGTTTGTAGAAAAATGGAAAATAATGTCTTAATAAGAAAAAGGTGTAGGTAGTTAAAATTAATTGGCTCACCCAATTAATGTTACCTACACCTTAGAATTAACGAGTAATATAGAGGTTTGACGGGACGGTTAGCGCAGTGGCTGAGCGATTGACTGCCGTACTACATGTCGCGGGTTCGATCCCCGTTCAGAACAAATATTTGTATGACCTACAGATAGTTGTTCCGGATCTGGCTGTTTTTGTATGTGAGTTAAAGTGTTTGTAAACGCACCCACGATACAGGAGAAATTTCTAGTGCGGGGCAAAGTTTTCTTTGTAGCTTGCTTTTCTGGTTTGTTGAGCTTTGTTTTTAGACAATTGGAAAATAGTATCTTAAAAAGAAAAAGGTGTAGGTCTTGGAAATGAATTGAGAGAGTTTAAAACTTTATTTTAAACTATTTCAGGTTAAAATTTTCAGGTCATTTGCAGTTCGGAAATCATCAAATTACTCCTTTTGCGCTGGGCGAGGCGGTATTGTCTCACTTGTACTTAACAAACCACATCCATGTTTCTTCTTATGCTCTTTGTGTTCAAAGGCCGCAGATTCTTTTTCGAATCAACACGCAACCCCGGAACGCTGGATGGGTTTTAGCGCAATACACATTGAGCCCGCCGACATACGTCGGCAACTTTTTATCGGCGGTCTAGTTAGCGGCTTCACTTAATACAAGTCGGAAAATTTGGTCGGCGGCATGTCGGCGGCTTGAGATGAGAAATTTATTTGGCAGTCAGCACTACAGGTCGTGCGTCGCCGGGCAACTAAGCGCAGGAGTAGCCAAGACGCAAACATGTTGCCGTCATGATTCTTTACATACAGGACGCCGGGTTGCCTCGCCGGGCTTTGTCGGCGGCCCGCGGCGGGCTCAGTGTGTATTGCGCTTTACGAAAGAACCCGCAACCTTGGATCGCTCTTCGCTGGACTCAAAACTCCACAACGCGCAACTAAATGCCAGGTATAGGCACATCGTCTAGCAAGTGATTGCTTTACGTCAGAGGAACCAAGTTAGTTCAAAATAAAACGATACGCCTTGATAGGTCGCATGTCAAACTCTCGGGACACTGATTAACTGTAACGACTGTCAAAGATCTAGAAAAGGTAGTCGGGACCAATGGCTTAACGAGCCTTCCGAGGAATGGAGGAAACTCGGTATGTAACGGGTCACCCATCCACAGACCTACCTCAATCACATAAACATGAAATAATCATTTATTTCGAACAACAAGGTCCATATGGGTAAGTGAATAAGTAAATATCTGTGTATAATCTACAAAAATACTTATCCACACATATATAAGTAGTTTGACCATATCCACGAAAAGATTCCCAAGCTCCCATAAAATCCAATCTCCCACTAATAACAATAAAAGTATGAAACTAAAAATCCAGCACGCTCAATTGAGCTATAGCGCTCAATGCTCAATCGAGCCGAATGTAATTAAGCGTTTGAGCCAACAATCGCGTGGTCTGCCAACCCTGATAGCGCGCTGGCTTAACTCCTCAAGTGAAAAGGCAAGCGGCTGAAGCTTTACACCGTGTGAGTTAGGGTTGCTACTTGTCACAATTTTTTGGCTATATATATATTTTTTTGCGAAATATTTACTGTTACTGTTATGTATTGCTTGCTCCATTCATTGACTGTGCATACGCTGGCTTATGCAATATCTAAGTGATTACTTTTTTTACGGATTTAAAAAAGGTGGAGTTTCTGAATTTGCCTTTATTTTTGTTACGCGTTTCATCCGGCGTTTAAAGGCCAATTTTCAAAATTCTTTTTACTAATAAATTCTTCTTTCGGCAGTAAAATAATTTTCTGTCAGCTTAGTATTTTTTGGCAAAATAGTTTTTTTTTGTGCTTAAAGTTGTAGATTTCTTTAAAAAAACCATACATACAGGTTTTCAAACACTTACTGAGCAAAAATAAAATATTGTGATTTTTTTTACAATTCTCTGTCATCTTGACATGTCCAGGACATCACTGACACTGCAAATTTTGCAAAATGTAACTGCAAATCTAATATTATTTATTAATTTTCCATTAGTTATTAGTAGTTTGTTTTGTTTTATTGTGGAATTAAATTATCATTAATGTATTTCTGAGAATATTCGTAAATGATTATATTGAAACATAATACAAGACTTTTCAATACGTTATGTTATTCTATAAAAACATAATCTATTTAATATAAAAAACGGTCATGTGCGAGTCGAACTTGCGTACTGCGGGCTTCGTAAAAACGGGGTTGAATTTTGCTTATTAAGCAGCTACGGTCCCAGTAGAAAGTAGAATTTGAGAATCTTAACACTTGTATAAGTACGGCCAACGAGAAGCGATACGAAAGGTCATTAACCTAAAGAACAACTGTGTCGTTGACAATTTAATATTTAGCTCTTTCCATCTTGTGCCTTTGTCGTAATGTCTCGTTCTCCCGGCAAAAACATGACAACGCTAAGACGGGTTCGCCAACATTCGGGCGGTCATTTTAGATGGGGTTTTAGCATGGGTTTTGTTTACATTTGGTATCGCTTCTCGTTGGCCGTACTATACTTTCTGAGATTTCGTGATAAGTGAGTCACTGGTTTTCTTTTTATGTATGACAGAAGAAAGAAATAATGAAAACATGTTTATTTGGCGCTTGCCAGACGTGCATAGGCACACAGCAAAATTATGACAGAAGAAATAAATAATGAATACATGTTCATTTGGTACTTGCCACAAGTGCACACAGCAAAAACTAAAATTAAAAAAGGCAATGTAAATACAGATGTAGATAGTACGTGACAGCCCTATCTCGGACCGGAACTATGTGTTTAATGCGGACAATGTAGCACTAACTTGTTAAAATCGGATTATATAAATGGTATCGTCAGCTACGAGTTTTGATTTAGGTGATTGTTTTTGCGGATTTTCTAAACGTGAAATTTATTTGTGAAGTTATTGTCAGTAAGTTCTTTTTGCGATTTTGTTACAGGCATGGTACCTTTTTTTAATATTGAAGTAAAACTGCAAGCAATAAGTCAGTGCTTACTTTACAAATGAAAAATTAACGAGAAATTAAGAGCAATCAGAAGTTCACAAAATTTAAGAAGAATTTAGGAATTGACAAGGGCCACAGTATCTAGTTATTCACAAACAATCGTTTAAAAAAATCTATACGTGGAATAGGAAAAAAACACAATTGACACAAATGTTGCCATCATTACTGTAACCATTCTGAACATGTATATAAATATGTATTTTGAGAATAGTTAGAGACTTTCAAATATTTGTACTGTTTATGAATTGCCAGGTGCTATGTGCAGAAAGAACTAAAGGCAAACTTCTTTATCTTCTACGTAGTCTTTCATTTTGCTTTATTACCTGACTAAGTAATCAAAGTACTATATGAAATATATTTTATTCTTTCTTTCAGTAACAGTAACAAATCTCATAGTCAAACAACATTTATTCAAAAGGCTTTCCGGCGGATGATCTCCGCTGTAAAATTAAGATACCGTTTTGATGCTATAATAATCTGAATTATGGACTCCCTAAGTATCTGAATAAGCAGATCAAAGGGCTGTACCAAGTACTATTAAGCAATGATCTTATCTTCAAGCTTCTGTGGTTTGAGGTAAGACAGAGTTTGTTTTTTAAAAGATAAACTGTTCTATCTGTATTAAGCCAAATACTGTAAGGCGTCACGTTTCAAAGATATGAGCTATCAGTTATTTATCAATTGTTTTCCAGATAACTGTTTGAATTCCACGGCATGGTTGACGCAGTGGTTTAGTGATGGCTGCTGCTCTGCGTGTCGCGGGTTTGATACCCGCACACAATGAATATTTGTATGACCTACAAGTAGTTGTTCCGGGTGTCGTCGTTTGTGTGGGTGAGTTTAAATGTTAGTTTATGGACAAGCAATACAGGAAAAAATCTAGCGCAAGATTATAATAAATAGACTTGCCAAACGCGAGTCGGACTCGCAGACCGAGGGTTCCGTACAAACCTACGATATAAACGGCCATATCTTTTGACTGATTAGATTGAGAGGGTTGATTTATTCACAGCTCCAAGAGATTTCAAATTTAAGTATGTGTTTTTATTCTCAACTGGATAAACCTATATGCGTTCTCGAGATAAAGGGTATTGACAGACAGACAGACAGACGGGCAACAAAGTGAGTCTAAAAGGGTTTCTTTTTTTCCATTTGAGGTAAGAAACCCTAAAATTAAAACCCTCCTTTCTCTGTTACTCTTCCCTCCCGTATATTACAGGTATTTTTTTCCCGGCAAAGTAATCAGAGCTAAAAACTTTACGCCGATCAAAGTGGGAGCGATCATCAATAAAATATTTATTTTGCAAGCGAAACACGAAATCAACCGTCTGGTGTGTGACGTCATTGATTTCCCGGGGGAAGACGGCCACCGATAGAAAATTTGATTTCAATTTTATGTATATGTTCTGTTTTGATTTAGAATGAAGAGGGTGATTCTATATTTTTTGCTGTGCTCCTAAACGAGTTACCATAATCCTTACTAATACTATAAAAGCGAAAGTAAGTTTGTTTGTTTGTTACTTAATGACTAAAACGATTTTGATGAATTTTGGTACAAAGATAGTTGGGAACCTGGAGACGAACGAAACAAAAAATTTGCCTAAGCTAACTTTTTTTTTTTAAATTGAGAAATAAGGGAGAAAGATAGAAGAAAAGAGAAAACTTAGTATTGCTATTAAAATAAATAAGGCGCAAGGGCAAAACTACAGGTAGCAGGTACCTGCAAATCGGGAAAGGGGAACTATGTTACCCCGAATTTAACGCGAGCGAAGCCGTGGGAAAAAGCTAGTTAAAGATAATAATGGCCAAAACACGGAGCAACATAAATAGTTATACCCACTCGGGTCGACTGTCGCTACAATAACAGTGACGATAAGTCCTCTCTTTGAGGAGTGTCTGGTGAGGAGTCACGACGTCCTCACCTATCGCCTGACGCAGGTCCTCATCGGACACGGTAGTTTCGGCAAGTTCCTGTACATGATCAGGCTGGAGGAAACGCCCGTGGGCCTACTATTGTGATGGTCGCCCAGAGTGCACGGTGGAGCAAACTGTGGCGGGCTGCCCAGCTTGGGCGCTGGTTCAGGCCATGTTCCGGAGCCAGAGAGAATGGGAAGCAGTGGTTAGTAGTGTTAGCGTAGTGCTTCTGCGAAGGAGTAATGCTAGCAAGAGAAGGCTAGAAGTTTGAGGAAGTGAAATTCAGACCCACCCAACCACGGGAGACGCTCCAGGCGTCGGGAACCGCGCGACGACTCCCGGTCACTATCGACGCGGGTCTGCAGACGGTGAGCTACCTATTGCTCACCGTCCAACAGTCTAATGACAACAGGCCATGTCGCCGGCGCGTTCGTGTTCCACGCGCGCCCCAAAGAAATGACGGCAAAGCGGAGCGTCCTGCCGGGATTTCGGGTTGTTTGAAAAAACCCCGCGGTTCAAGAACATAAAGGGCAAAAGATAAAGGAACATAGATGGGTTTTAGTCAGTGCAAGTCTGACATTTCCTTCCGCCCCACCCAAAGTGGAAGAAATCATTTGATAGTTTTCCATCAAAAGAAATATTTATTGAAACACGTGTTATGTAGTTCATGTCTGTTCTATAAAAAGGTGCCCAAAAATAAGCATTGCCATCCAATGCTGCCAGCCTTCTAGGCACTTTACCTGTTGACTGCAATACAGACGATTTTTTTGACGCCATGTAATTTTCCATTTCTTTCTCTTGTATATTTTTTTATTATATGTTTGTGTCTATTTATAGTTTGTATATAGTAATTAATTTAAATAAATAAAAGTTCAATTAAACATAAAAAAATACAAGCTAAACGTAGAAAAATATATATCAACGTTTAAAAATACACAGACCAGAATAGCTGCACTGCATTTCTAAAAAACTAAACCAATAACCAAAAACAAGCTAGCTAATAAAAGTTGAAGGAACCCTACACATCGGTGCTAATACAAAAGGTTCCGCAGACAAATGCCCGGCTGTCATTCGTTCGATGTAAGGAATGAGTTCCGTTAGATAAGAGAATGGGGTGCCTCGTACTCACAAAGTAGACACAAGTAATGTCTAGAGAAGACTTTGGAAATGAAGGAAAAGTATAAAATGTTCAATTCAACGGGCCTGTTGGTCTAGTGGTTAGTGGCCCTGACTGCTGAGCCGGAGGTCGTGGGTTCGATTCCCACCCAGGATAAACTTTGTGTGATGAGCATGCTTGTTTGTTCTGTGTCTGGGTATGATTTTATCTATAATATGTATGTATTTATAAACTATATAAGTATGTATATCAGTTGTCTGGTTACCATAACACAAGCTCTGCTTAGCTTGGGATCAGATAGCCGTGTGTGAGTTATCCCAAGATATTTATATTTATTTAATTAAATCTATTGCACCTAATTGTATGGCGTGTTTTTATGACAAACCTTGTCTCCGATTGTGGATTAGGTCACGTGGTACCCCGATTAAAAAACAGTCAAGAGCGAGTCAGACTCGCGTACCGAGGGTTCCGTATTAACTTGTGACATAAACAGGCATATCTTTTGACTATATATACTGAAAGGATTAATTTTCACAGCACAAAGGAAGACCATAGAGTTAAGTATATGGTTTTAATTTCAACTCAATGCCTGCACCCGTTCACGATATAAAGGGTTTTTATAGACAGAGGATAAGGGTTCAGTTTATTCCATTTCAGGTACGAAACCCTAAAAAAAGTCGCGGTCCGTCAACTGCCTTGTAAAATATGATATATTTGTTGTGCACACAACTATTACTCACTTAACTGATTAAAATACATGTACTTGCATACATGATTTGTTATCTTAATGCAAATAGCGATATTAAAATGGAAAAAATGTATCAGTGGAATCCAAACATACATAATATAATCTGATAACACATCTTTGGCAATCGCCAATGTAATAAATAATGTATTGACATTGCTATACGAGTAGAAAAAGAAAAATAAATAGAAAAACTTAAAACAGACTTGCAGAGGACAACAAAAAGACGCGTGCGCATGCTTGGACTAAAACTTCCAGATAAGTTTAAAAATATGAACATCAGAAAAACAACTAAAACATAATCGATTTGGGTCAAAGAACCAGATTACTTAAATGGCAGGACGCATTTGTAAGACGGGCAATGACAAGGGGTCAAAACGTTTAACAAAATGGCTACCGGGAGACAGAAAAGGAAAAAAGCTTTTTGCAAAAAAAAAACAAAAATTATTCGCCTTAGTATTGTTATTTTGGAAACCTTTTTTTTGCGTGTTTTTGCATGCTTCATGAGTATTCCAATCCATTATTATTATATACTCTAACTATTTAAAATTCATCATCTGCCTAGCCTTTTCCCAACTATGTTGGGGTCGGCTTCCAGTCTAACCGGATGCAGCTGAATATCAGTATTTTACATGGAGCGTCTGCCTATCTGACCTCCACAACCCAGTTAATACTGGGTAATACGATACCCCTTGGTAAGACTGGTTGTCAGACTTTCGGAACACTGACTACCTGTAACGACTGTCAAAGATCTACAAATGACAGCCGGGACCAACGGCTTAACGTGCTTTCCGAGGCACGGAGGAAACTCGGTATGTAACGGGTGGTCACCCATCCACAGACCAACCTAGGCAAGCGCAGCTTAACCCTAAGATCGACCCGAGCGGCTGCTATTATTTAGCCACGAGCTCCTCACTCTTACTCTAACTATTTAAAATTAATTATAATTAAAACTTTTAAATCCAATATGGCGGATTCCCAAAGATGGCGGACCGATTATTTGTGATGCATTAAATGGATATCTAATGAAAGCGCTTGCTATGAAGAATACCACAAAGCGTGTTTTTGGTCTTTTAAACTACAAGGTGCAGATTTACATCCTTGTCAAAACTCAGAAATAAAAGGTATAAAAAAACAATTTAAAAAAAAAATACTATAAATTGTATTTACGCAAGCAATGTTGGTTCTGAATGCTTCTCGAAAACAAATCCAGTTAAACAATTAGGCGTTAAACTGTTCCCAGCGTTATTAGGAAAATTATAGACGGCTTTTGAAATTCATCAAATAACGCCTCTATTTCGTCGTAAACCATGAGATTATTCTTAGAAATTACTTCATTTGAAGACATAGGGCGAAGGTTCGTAGGGTTTCATATAAATTCGTACAATTTGTTATACGGATGATGTCATTAACCTTAAACGCGAGGGGAGCAAATTTTCTATACTTATAGCTGCAGTATGAGTGGAGGAAATTATTCCATCTTTCTGGTGCCTTTGGGCAGAAAATAGAATAGTTTATTCCTTCTCTAGAATGCTTGTTACTAAAAGCCAACTGTTCTAAAGAAATTGAAATAGTACAAGCAGAGCAGTGGGTGAACCTCTGGTCTAACAGCACCTTCGCTGCGGTTTACCTTAAAGGTCTCATGGGGCCATCCATTGATCACGTGATGTTTTTTTTTGGCATTTTTGACCCCCCCCCTCCCCTGTATTTTTTCGTGCCTGCAAAGAATCTATTTTTTTATTTATAAAAAAATACTGGTATAAGTATCATCTAATTTTACTATAGAAAATTAAAGACTACTATAATAAACGTTCAGAGGTAGACAGAATGGTCGCAGTTTGTTTTTGACTGACATAAAAATAATGAAATTTCGGTTGAGTATCGCGCGCTTGCCGAAAAAATAAGTACACGTGATATAATACTTTATTTTTTTTAAGAAAATCGTGTAAGCACCATTTTCTTTTAGGAATTGATGATGCTTACTCTGAGTGCATCACAAAAAACCTCATTACTTTTCCATACACTTTCCAAATAATCATGACGCAACAATAAAAGTTATTTATATCACAATGAAAATGTGGCTTATAATTTGTCCAACGAAACAACAGACTATCTTTATCTAATCCTTCCTAATATCAATACCATGCAATTTGTGAACAAAAACAAGTTTTAGACTATAAGAAATAAGACTCAATTCTGAGTGGTGAAGTTAGGGTGTACATGGTTTATCAGTTTATAAATAAGATATGCACAATATCGATAAAACAGAGGCACAAAATTGAAGTATTCGTCGCAACAGATCGGAAAGTGAAACTCGTGTGAAACGGAGAAAAGACAGAAAAATCAAAGATGAGTAACTCCTGCAAATATTATTGTGACAGGACGCTAGGATGGATGCTAAACAACAAGATTATAGTACTTTTGTCACTCCTGTCATTCTCTTTGTTTGTGTCTACGTTAGCTCTTGCTGGCCAAAAGAACACGTTGGCAAGTGAGCTCGACGAATGTAGGAAGAATTCAACAATAACAACGCCAGCACCACAGCCATCTGAAACGCCATCACCAGCACCAGAGTCAACGCCGGCACCAGAGTCAACGCCAGCACCAGTGTCAACGCCAGCACCAGAGTCAACGCCAGCACCAGAGTCAACGCCAGCACCAGAGTCAACGCCAGCACCAGAGTCAACGCCAGCACCAGAGTCAACGCCAACACCAGAGACAACGCTAACACCATAGTCAACGACAAGACATGATACATAGGACACTATAATAGAGTTTCAGTAAATATTAAGCGATGAGCATTAACGAGGTATTTTTAAAGTGAAAGTGTTTGTGTAATATGTGGACTAGAAAGATATTTGTTATGTTTTATAAGTAATTCTGTTATTGTTATAAATCGTTCAGAGTGTTAAGAGTAGAGAGCCTTTCATTTTGTCGATTCAAGACCAATTTATCACAAAACTACGACGCTGTTCGCGATTGTCTCTATGAAAAAATGTATTATTTAACTCAGGCTTATCGGAATCACCTCAGCATCACCTATTGGGACTAGCTAAGTGTCTATAAGCTATGGAGCGGTCGGTTTCAAGAAGGTTTTCTTCACGTGTACTTCCTTAAAGTGTGTCATTCAATCTAACGCGCCACATATTTGTTTGTACAGTTGATTTGAATAATTGTGCAGTTTTTCGATGTTATTAGGGATATTAAGTACGAGACAAAGATTTTTGTATAATAAATATGCTTGCGTTTGGCCGAAACTGACTGGCTCTACTGATTTCAAGTGATGACGCTCGCTAGGGTGGAGCACGCTTCCCTTAATTTTTAATAGATCAGAAGCCGATAATTAATTCAACAAGAACTGTGGAAGATGACGACACGGTTGACGCAGTAGCGGAGTGATCGATCATCAGGAGAAATTCCTAGGGTGGCGTTAAAAAAAGAGTATCGTGCTTCGTTCAGGTATTTTTGTTTTGTGAGTGATCTTTTGCATTTTTACCTATGAGGCGGTCCTCTGCTTAACCAGTAAATCTTTTTGGTGCTTTGAGAATAAGGCCATAGTATCTCTGTTAGCCCGATAATAGAAGCTGTTGTTTGTAGAGCGTTGTCTCCGTCGCACATATTATGTCTCTCTGTCCAAATTTCGAGGTCTCATATTAATATCTAGCTGTGCCCAGCGATTTCGCCCGGTCCCCAGCTCCTCAGTGTCGCAGCGTGATGGTACATAGTCAACTAATTTTGTGAAAGAATGTCTGTGTGAAATTTCAAGTCAATCTGGCCACACCTTTTTTGGAGTCGAATTTTGAAAAATGCTGTCTTAATGAGCACTTACGTCATAAAAGGATCCCCATGCAAAATTCGAGATTAGTAACACTAGTATTTTCTGAGATTTCGTGATGAGTGAGTCAGTGATTGTTTCTTATTATTATGTAGATAAGGTCTCTTCTAGCTTGTTCTTCTAGAAAGGATGACGCAGGGATATGATAAAGCAAAAACGTTTTATTTAAAGTAGTATTTTTTTTTCTTTGTTTTCATTAGTTTGGTTTTGGTAATTTGAGGTAGGAGACACTTTTATGTATGTTACACATAAACAGCGTATACCAAAAAAGTGTGATCAAATTTCAGACCTTTGAACTGAACAACTTTCTCCATAGGATCACCATCGAAGAAAACAAGCTGTTCCATACATTTAAGACCAGCTACCCTACTATGACGTCTTAAAGCAGAACTTATTCCGCTGAGGGAAAGAGACAGAGCTATACAGGGTGTCTAGCACCATCTCTTTCCCTCAGTGGAATAAGTTCTGCTTTAAGACGTCATAGTAGGCCTACAGTTTGTATTGAATTTTTTTACTCAAACAATGATCTTTTGTCTCGATATCAATGGTGGTACCAGAAACGAGAAATACAGGACTTGTTTTCAATTGCACCCTGAAATATGAATGCACTTTTATCACGCCGTATAATACATGTATGTTAAGTGATATTTTGTACACTTTGAATTAAAGTTTATTTAGATTCAATGGCCTAACATGTTGGTTTTTAGTTTTATAATATTAATACTGTCTTCTGTAAATATTTGATAATTATATGAACAATTTTAAGATTATAATCGATCGTTATAATTTTAATATAATATATAAAATACCCATGCCTTTTATTTTTATAACGATGTATGAATGTTAACTGGATTTTTGCTTTACACTCGTTTTCTTTTTTAAAAGATACGTAAATCAGCTTAAACTTTTGAATTAGATCGATTTTAGTTTTCTTACAAAAAATACATATGAATGAAAACGTCTAGACTGTTCTAGACTTCTTTCTTCGTAATTTGAAAGGTTACAAAAAAAATACATATAGCGGAGATGAGATTGTTTAGGTTTTTAAATGTGTGATGCGAAGAGAAAGAATAAAGCAAGCAATGAGTATATCACAGAAAGTTTAAATAAATAAATAAATATAGATGGAGAGGAATACCAAGGAAACGATATATTAATGTTATTATGGTGAGGAATGAAAGAGTGGCCTCAAGCAACATAGGACAAAGACAGGGAGAAGATGATGATGTTTTATATAAATAGTTAAGTATCCTATCTGCTGCATCGACCAATTATCCTGCTCATGCCTAACCTAACCTAACCATATTCGCGCCAAACTCACACCACATACACAATAACACATCAAGTCATCGCCCACACACCTAAACACCTTTCTCTCACCCACTCACAGATTGCTTACACACATTCTGAAACTTTTTTATTTTTTTTATTTTTTGTTTAAAACGCATCCTTTGTATTATTTCCTGCACTCCTTGAACTAGATTGGAATTGTGGGCCCTGGTGACCCGTAATACAGGTCTTTTACTGAAACCTACTTCAGCCACCAGGCTCTCACTAAGTTATCGTTTTGACCATTCATTTCTGTAAAGCTAGCATTAAGTAACTTGTGTAGATAAAATAAAAATATATAATTATTATGACGTTATTCTGTACGGTACATTTAAATAACTAGCTGCGCCCCGCGGTTTCACTCGTATGGTGATAGAATATACAACATATCTATATAAATTATAGCCCATGTATTATTCTGATATTTAAACAATATTATTGTGAAGTTTTCATCCGTAGATAATTATAAATAAATTCTTAAAATCATGACAAAATTATCTGCGGAACAAGTATTTTTATTTTTATTATAGATTTATTTACATAACGTTTTCGCCACGAACTCGCGCTAGTCTAAAGTTTGTAACAAAAAGAAAACTCCTAACTAGTTTTCTTTGAAACCAAAATTTAAATATCTTAACCATATTTACGTAAGCTTTTGTATCTTGCTCAGGATCTTAACCAAGGTAAGATACAATCTTTTATCGAGCATTTTAAACCACAGTTTAGTCATAACAGCTTAATTTACTTTGAAAAGTACTGTCATCGGCGACACCTTGCCCTCTAGTGGCAAGCCATCGAATTAGAATATAAATTGAACTCTTTATATAAACATTTATAATTTGCATTTAAGGGGAAGTATTCGGCAGCGAACCCTCGCGTCCGGAGTTGGTCCATTGTCCGGAGCGAGAGAGAATAAGTAGTGGTCACCTCTTCCTGCGAAGTAGTTTTGTTAGCGATGGGGGACGCTGGACGTTTGAGGAAGCAAATCTCAAACCAGTTCAAACGCCGTTGAAGATGACTCCCGGCCGTAGACGCGGGCTTTAGGACGGTGAATGATAGGATAAGTTTGCGGGTTGTTCGAAAGAGATACCGCGGCCTCGGAACGTAAAAGGCAATAGAAGAAACATGGGTGGGTTTTAGTCAGTACAAGTCTGACATGCCCCCCCGCTCCACCCAGAGGGGGGGAAGTCATTGGATGATTTCCCACCCGAAAAAAAAAGGGTCTTCAAGTCAAAAGTGAATAGGTTATTTCTAGGTAAGCGTGCTTCAACGTCGACCACATCATCACTTACCATCAGGTGAGATAGTGGTCAAACGCGAACCTATCACTAATAAAAAAAAAAGGTAGCTCACCGTCCGTCCATCTAGTGACGACGTGTTGACGGCGCGTTAGTGTTCCACGCGCACCTTAAAGAGATTTCAGCAAAGCAGAGGCGCCTGCGAAGGCACCTGCCCGTCAGGGTTGTGGGTTGTTGGAAAGAGATACCATGGCCTTGGAACACAAAGGGCAAAAGAAGGAACACGGGTAGGTAAAAGCCTGATACTCCCTCTCGCTCCGCTCAGAGCAGGAGAAGTTTTTTGATGATATCTCATCCAAAAAAAAAAGTGTAACAGTCAAAGCGTTGCTTGATCGCTGAATGACAACCTAATGAAGAAAATGACAAAAACATAACGGGCCTGTCGTCAATAGACGGACGGACGGTGAGCTACCCATTGCTCACCGTCCACAGGCCCGCATCTACGGTGGCCGGGAGTTGTTGACTGTTAAATTTCAACCAACTTAAATGTGCAGGTAGGAAAACTCGGAACTATAATAAACAAGCTGGCGCCCGCGGCTACGCCCGCGTGACTTCGTAAAAAAAATATCCTATGTGTTATTCTAGACTTTAATCTACCTTTGTGCAAATTTCATCAAAATCCGTTCAGCCGTTTTGATGTGAAAGAGTAACAAACATCCATACACCCATCCATCCTCATAAACATTCGCATTTATTATATTAGTAAGAAAAAAAAAAGGATTATTAATTTTTACAAGATTTTCTTAACAGCTAGTGATTGAAGCCTCGTTTTAAGCAAGGGAATGCTTGTATTAAGAGACTCCGTTTTTCCACATCTTGTGTTATTTTATTACAGTTTTTGCTTGTACCTTTTTAAGTAAACAAATTTTTAATGTAGAAAAAAAGCACTACTTAATCAAAATTAAAAAGTTGAAGAAAAATAAAGTAAAATGAAAAAAAATACACACGCCCATAGCACCAGCTCTTGTACTAAGGTTGATGATCGTGTGATGTTTGTGAGTTGTATAAATAAAATCTCAGTATTTTACGGACCAGAAAAGTAAAACAAAATATTGAATAAGTAAAATCATACATACTGCAAGGAAAAGTTAATTATGTTAAGAGTCATAATAAAAGTATGTTCATTCACTTAATAAAATGAAATAAAAAATATCTTTTACCTTCAAATTTTCTATCCTGTTTACAATCAGAAAATAAAATAAAAAAAACCTTAATAAATTCATTTTTTACTGTAGCAACCCACCCTTAAATACACCGGTAGCAACACAAACGACGTTCAGCTAATACGTTATAAATATTCATAGTCATAAGCAGCTCCCGACCTATCGAACGTTTACTGCTCGCCCACTGTTACTTGAACCGCGACCACTCATCCACGTTTCCTTTTAATCCGTAAAAACTCTTTCGCAAAGACGGGGTGGGAAGATCTCAATACTTTGGTCATCTGTTCTTCAGCAAGGGTGGGGATTCCGATACACATTATACGATATTTCAATTCAGTATTTATATTTCCTTCGGGAATGTGGCTTTAAATCCATGTGGAATGTTCTGGTAAATAAATATTTTGTTGAGTTCTGCTTCCGCTTAGTGAAACTTAAACATTTTGGGTGCGACTATCAGATAAAATAGTAATAACCATCTTTTTAGGGTTCCTTACCTTAAAAGGAAAAAATGGAACCCTTATTGGAACCTTTGTTGCCAGTCTGTCTGTCCGTGTGTTTGTTGTCCGTCTACCTGTCTAACTGTTAAGATCCTTTGGTCTTAACAGACACACAGACGGTCGGTTAGCGAACAATCTCACTTACATGTGGAGGTATCAAATTGAAATTAAAATCTTATTAATTGAAGTTAAATGATTGATTGATTTAGATTTTCTTCATAAATTTTTGTATATTTAACTCTCTTAACATTTTTTTTTTATTATTCGTCGCAGTTTTAACCTAACCTAACCTAGTGTTAGTTAATAGTGCTTTTGACTGATGCTTTATTGCAGTTAAAACTACTTTTGACGAAGAGCGTCAGTCAACAGTACTTTTAACCACAAATTTGCAGTCAAAAGTACTAAAAACCAATCATTTTTAGTCAAAACCACTTTTGACCAACCTGTTCAGTCAATTATACTTTTGGCTAGTTAAAAGTCTTGACTGCAACATATATAACTACCGACGCATTCTAGTATTAATTTATTATATCAGTAATGCTACTCCGTCGCACGATTTTAATCATTACTAATATTTTTTATCATCAGAGATAACATACTTTTCGAATAAGATTAGATAGGTACAATGCTATCTATTTTGCATAGTTACGTACTAAAAAATTAAAATATTTTTGAGCTAAATGTTTTTCAGTTTTATTTAAACAGGACACTTTTCTATACTGCATATTAATGAGTTAAATAATTGTAAGACAACATATTTTCTTCACACAATTTGTCACCATTTTCTTGTGTCATAAAGATTATTGACCATTATTTCCCTCTTACTTTTTCTTGTCTATTGGAAAATCATCGAATAACTTCTCCCTCTCTAGGTGAAGCGGAAGGGAGTGTCAGACTTTTGCTGACTAAAACCATTCATGTTCCTTTATTTGCCATTTTGTGTTGCGGGGCCGAGATGTTATATTAAATGCGAATGTTTGTGAGGATGTATGGGTGTATGGATGTTTGTCACTTTTTCACTTAAAAACGGCTGAACGGATCTAGATAAAATTTAGCACAGAGGCCTATATTATAGTCTGGAATAACACATAGGATACTTTTTTATATCACGCGAGCGAAGCCGCGGGTGCCAACTAGTCATTTATAATAATCGTTTATCCTACAAAATATTAATTAGTTTATCTTCTAATTGAATCTAGAACGTTTTAAGTAATAAAGCTACATTAATAAGCTTTGTCCGGCACGGACGCATGTCAATATTATCAACTTAATCCCGTACTTACGTTAAATAAAAATACTTATGTTCTCATTATAACTGCCTACGTAAAACTTATAAATGTTTTAGTTATATCGTTTTCCTACGGTTCTGCTTACGGTTTTTAAATTATATTAATTTGGTAAAATAACACTCATCCTTCGTTCACAATTTTATATAAATACTAGCTGTGCCCAGCGGTTTCACCCGCTGTTCACTTAGGGGTATTAAAAATAGATGTTGGCCGATTCTCAGACCTACCCGATATGTACCTACACAAAATTTCGTTTATATCGGTCCAGCCGTTTCGGAGGTGTATGGGAACGAAAACTGTGACACGAGAATTTTATATATTAGATTAGATGTGTCTAAAAAAATAACTATGATTATTCACGACAACAAGACTTTTCTTTAAAAAAATAATAAAAAAAAATATCTTCTCCCGCTTTGGGTGGAGCGGAGTGTCAGACTTTTACAGACTAAAACCCATTTATGTTCTTTCTTTTGCCCCTTATGCTATCTCTTGCGAACAGCCCGCAACGACATTCAAGGTAAACCAGATTTGGCGTAGACGTTAGATGGGTGACAACCCATTACACACAGAGTTTTTTCCGTGTCTCAGAAAGCAAGTGACGCTGTGTTGTCCTGGCTGTCTGTAGTCAGAGAACTAAAAGTCTGACAACCAGTCTTACTAAGTAATATATGTATTACCCAGTACTAACTAAATTGTGAAGGCTAGATAGGCAGTCGCACCGTGTAAAATACTGGTTTTCAGCTGCCCCCGGTTTGACTGGAAGCCGATTCGAACGTAGTTGGTGTAATTTAGTTGGTAATTAAATTAATTTAGGCTAGAGTGAAGTATTTCCTAGTAGACGGGCCTGTTGGTCTAGTGGTTAGTGGCCCTGACTGTTGAGCCGGAGGTCGTGGGTTCGATTCCCACCCAGTACAAACTTTGTGTGATGAGCATGATTATTTGTTCTGTGTCTGGGTGTGATTTATATATAATATGTATGTATTTATAAATTATATAAGTATGTATATCAGTTGTCTGGTTACCATAACACAAGCTCTGCTTAGCTTGGGATCAGATAGCCGTGTGTGAGTTGTCCCAAGATATTTATTTATTATTATTTATTTATTTGCGTTTACACTATGGACCAGCAAAAGCTGATACATGCGTTAAATCTATTCTGACAGTTCGAAAACTAAAATCCATTTGTGAACTTGTACAAAATAGACAAACATATAAACTGTCAAATTATAAACGTAACGGCAAGCAAAAAAAATTAAGTAATAAACTAATTTCACAAAAAATCTAGCCATTTATATTTTACGGATCCACTTAAAGTAATTGGATTTCTGCCTACGTAATTAAAATCTAGATTGGGTAAATAATTAGCAGAAATGCCAAAGACATTTTGGTAAACAATATTTTTTTGTTTAAAAGAAAAGCAATTACGATATGAGAAAATGATCATTAGGTGACATCGACATTCGTTTTTTGATAAAAAATAAACTAATCTAGGTATTTTTTGAGTCTATTTCCGGTCCCCCATCTAGTTTTACAAGTTGACGGGCCGGTTGGTCTTGTGGTTAGTGGCCCTGACTGCTGAGCCGGAGGTCGTGGGTTCGATTTGGGAATCGAACCCACGACCTCCGGCTCCCAGGACAAACTTTGTGTGATGAGCATGATTGTTTGTTCTGTGTCTGGGTGTGATTTATCTATAATGTATGTATTTATAAATTATATAAGTATGTATATCAGTTGTCTGGTTACCATAACACAAGCTCTACTTAGCTTGGGATCAGATAGCCGTGTGTGAGTTATCCCAAGATATTTATTTATTTATAAGTGCTACGGCTAGCG
Organism: Ochropleura leucogaster; assembly: GCA_958449745.1. NCBI lineage: Eukaryota > Metazoa > Arthropoda > Insecta > Lepidoptera > Noctuidae > Ochropleura > Ochropleura leucogaster. The sequence goes on along the minus strand of OY288213.1, from coordinate 4,601,765 downwards.
GACTGTCGTACGTGATTTTTTGAGCACGGAAGGAACAAAAAGCCCCACTAGCTGTATCTTGTCAGGTCAGACTCACCGCGAAAGACACGACAAATTTCAGTAAAAAGTAATTGACAAACACCTGACTTCAAGAGATCTATTTGAATATAAATAAATCAATATCTTGGGACAACTCACACACGGCTATCTGATCCCAAGCTAAGCAGAGCTTGTGTTATGGTAACCAGACAACTGATATACATACCTATATAATCTATAAATACATACATATTATAGATAAATCACACCCAGACACAGAACAAACAATCATGCTCATCATACAAAGTTTGTCCTGGGTGGGAGTCGAACCCACGACCTCCGGCTCAGCAGTCAGGGCCACTAACCACTAAACCAACTTGTTCTGAAGGGGTTCCCTCTATCTGGCAGAATCTTGATGCTCCGAAATTTATTTGGCATAACACACTTAGCATAATTTTCTTAAAACGAACATTTTAAAGGCATAAAAAATATTTGGTATAATTTTCGTTTGGCATAATGTTTAAAACTTCGAATTAACAATGGCATACTTTTAAGATGGCAGAATTACATTTAGTATAATTACGATCCGCAGAGTTAAAATTTCGCATAATATATTATTTGGTATAATTTCACTTGGCATACTATGCAGACGGCAGTAATGGCTAGGTTAGGTTAGGTTAAAACTGTGACCTCCTACGCACGAGCCGAGCGAGCGAAGCGAGCGGTGCCGCGGCAGCGGCCGGCGAGTGCCAGAAACGACTTGCGTTAATAGAAAAAAGAGATTAAGAGAGAGTAGGTTACCCGGAACTGAACTACTTAGATTAGGATACCTAATTACTTATTGAATTCAATGACATTATCTCAAATTCAATTAAACAATAACTAAAATAAATGACATTATTTTAAAGAAATAATTAATCAAAATAAATGAAACTTATAATGACAAAGATGACCCTAACTATAAACTTTCTACGATATGACAATTTTGCCGTTTAATGATCATCGATATAAAATATATTATGCCAAAAGACGATTCTGACTATGAACTTTCTGCGATATGATGTTTCTACTTTTTGAATATTATGCATATGAAGTTTATGCCTAGAGATGATTCTGACTAAATGAGTGTCTGCTAAACTATTTTCTGCGAAGTGAAGTTTATGCCATCCGTTGTTATGCAAAATAAAATTATTACATAAAAAGTTCTGCTATAAAGGGTGGACCCGTTCTGAAGATTTCCTACTCAGATCTGATATTCTCATGAACGTATCGTATAAAGATAAGCTTTTCTTTTTATATAAGTAAGTTTTACAGCAGCCTAATGAAAGATTCAGAGATTGGCGCTATTCTGAACAAATAGAAGGAACACTGGAGAATGTAGAGTTGCATTGAAATGTTTGCTTGCTTAACATAATATAATAGAGTTTATGTATTAAGTGTTTATTAGGGTTGTCTATATAAAAAATAGGTACGCCAACCAGTCAAACTTGCAATCTGTATATCAAAATATACTTAGTTTAGAGCTACTTATTGCTCTATCCATAAATATTGCTTTTAAACTTTTTAGGTGTAAAATCATCTTTTACAATATAACTCAATATTACGCACTCTAAGAATAGAACTGATATTGTATTAAATAGTTTAAAAAAAAATAAATTAAAGTCACGAGTTATATCCTACTAGTATAATAAATGCGAATTTTTGTGCTGAAGGATGTTTGGATGTTTGTTACTCTTTCATATGAAAATGCCTGAACGGATCTTGATGACATTTGGCACAGAGTTAGAGTTTTGAATAACACATAGGATATTTATTTTTCGATCATCACGCGGGCGCCAGCAAGTATATTATGACATTGAAAACAAGGACTAAAAAATGGTGCCCAAGTATGGTCAAGAACAAAAAAAAATGGTAATAATGGTGAAAACAAGTGCCTTTCGGCTTCATTAAGGCTACCTTCACACCTTTTTTATACTGACTAAATACGAGTACCCATTTACATTTTTAAATGAATTTACTTATAATTTTTTTACTACTTACTCACTATTTTTTGACAATACTGGTGGTAAGTTCAAAACCAAATGTGAAATGTGTGCGTGAGATATGTACAAATAAAAGTATAAAAAAATACCTATATTTACATTAATTTAGAATATTCTTAACTCACAATGTAAAATAAAATATTCTGTATTCCGCTGCTTTATTAAAATATTCAGAAAGTAACGAAGAAATTATTCCAATAACTTGCATAATCCTTCCCGGCGAGGTAGGACTTCGAGCAGACTTTTACTTATTTCCGAGTTAGTTCTTGTGCTTAAGGCTCTCTTCGAAAAGAGTTTATAAATATAAGTTTTTCAAATGGCACCTCATGGCATAGTACCTCAAAGAGGCAACAAAATATTTCCAAAAAATGTATGCAGAACTTTGATACACGGTGTTCAGTTTTGTAATATTAATAGTAAAATTAAGCATCACAGCGTGAAGGCTATAACGAATATTATTTTGAAATTTATTCTGAAACTTAAAAAAAAATCAATTATGTCAAAAATAATGTATAGATACTAAAACATTCAATCATAAAATACTATAGCGATTGGAATAAATTGTATTATTAACACTTAAAACGGGATATTTACCATGTTCCCCATGATCAGGGATAAACTGAAATTATTGCTGATTACAACATTGCCAAAATATCGGAAGCTCAGAACAAACTACAAACATGGTAAAAATCCATTTTTAAGTGTTAATAATAATGTAAGTGACCATGTCAGTTTAAAGAGTTATAGGTATAAATTTCATGTTGATTAACGCACAGGTTATATGTCTGCAAAATTGAAGTGCAGGAATCTAAATATTGTATTTAATTTTTTTAAAGCCTCTTGCCTCTTACTACGTACCATTTGAAAAACGTTTAAAAAAAAGTTTAATTTTAACTGTTCATACTTTTTTGTAGGGTGCCCCTTAAATTATTCTATGACGTGTTCGATAATGTTATAATAAACTTGTGTAGTTTTTTTTAAAGTAGATATTCTAGCTTCAACCAAATGGCTCATGATGGTTGGAAATGGGTGAATTATCCTCTAGAGTCCATTTTCATTATATTCGATTTATTGCTTAGTTGACGCTTCCCGTGATCCAAGGGCTGGGTTTCACCTTGGCCAAAGGCTAAGTGTCACCATACTACGTGGTAACGCGGCCTATCTCTTGGATACATTACCAGCAGCGTTGAGAACGATTTTTTATGTTCTTTTATATTTTGTTGCTGGTTTAATTGTTTTAGTTTATTTAATTATTATCTTTAACTGTCTTACTTCTTTGCAATTAGTAGGTGTAAAAATCAAAAAACTAAAAGCACTCGTTTAGTAATAATTTTTTTCAGAATCATACATACCTTCAAGTTGCGGAGATTTTGGGGGTTCCAACTTATTTATAAGTTGTGTTTCCTATAAATATTTTTCTATCAACCTCGTACGTGCTCAATGTATCCATCGGCACAATGTTTTAAGTGCGTTGAGAAGCAGTAAGTGAATTTTTGGTACAAAAAAAGTCGAGCAATATTTTCTGCGTTACTTTGATGTATAAAATGATAGTTACGGTTCCATTACAGTTTTTTTTTTACCTTGTAAGTTATAGTTTATTTTTAGTCCAAGTGGGTGTAACTGAAAGATTGTAATTGTCAATTTAGAACATAATATCAGTGACAAATGAAAAATTACAGAACAAAAATACGTATGTTTCTTTCTTCATATTTCCTCTCGTAGGTCTGCTGGTAGATTTTTTTTTAGAAATAAGCTGTGCCTTTGCACTCTATGTTTTTTTATTATTTTTCCCTGTGTTATCTCCTAAGTGTACAAAAAATATTAAATAAATAAATAAAATGTGTATAAATCGTTTGATATTTATGATACGTGTAAAGCGTGGTCATGTATTCGATCAAAAAAATACACATACTATATATTTTAGACCATGTAAAAAATAAGCACAATTTATTTCCAGAATAAGACCATGAGCTTCTTATACGTCGATACCAAGTCAGTCATCTCATCAAAGAACGCGTACAAATGAGATCGTTTCCCTCCCAAATTCCTCTTCCCTCGAGCCATCAATTGCTTGCTACAAAAATTGATCAAATAAAAAATGTGGTGGATATTTTGTGGTGTGCCCTTTGAAATTCTCCTTTTTGTATCACAATTTTGGTGTGAATAAGGTTATTGTCAATCAACGAGTACATTTTGAAGCCGGTTCGAAGGTTTTGTTGATTTCTGATTGACAGAGGATTTGGATACGGTGAAATTGATCGCTGCATTTATTAATAATTCAAAATGGCTGCCTCAAATATGGAATTGTCGGTGAAATGCGTCGAAAAACGTTTCGGGAATTGTGTCAGATTGTGTTTTATTTTTATTACTTCATTTACTTACACTTTTTATACCTGCCCGCATTGCAGTCATAACTGAAGAAAAATTAAAACTATCCGATTTCATTTTTGTTCTGCTCATATTTGCCGGGCGACTGTTTTGATTTTCTACAAGACTAAACCGCTACTTCCGAATTTAAGGTCCTCGGGTCGTTTCCCAGTTAAGGAAAATTTAAATGAAGTATTTCCATCAGGAATATCATTATATTAATATTATTTACTGCAGCAGCACGACCAGAATAAGTGTCTGATGGATGGTAATAGGTTCTTCAAATATTCGATGGAACTTAAAAGCAGCCTGCCAAACGTGAGGGCATTACACAGGCGTCGTTCAATGCTGTTCTTTATAAAACTGTGATTGCAAATAGTAAGTCACATTGTAACTTCAAATATTAACCTTTATTCTAACTAAACATTAACTTTAACTATACTAATGAGACGCCCACCCAGTTAGCAACTAACTAACACCAAAATATTACAATATGTTACAGTGCCATTGGTACATAGTTGACAAAGACAACATATACCATACAAAAGGCTCCAATGAAACTTGTTTTGACATATAATAGCTGAAAGTTTGGTAGTTAGCGCGCCTAGACATTTATGATTTACAAGTCATATGCTTATGGCGGTGTAATCATCTGCCTACTTATGACGGTGTAATCATCTACCTAATTATAGCGGTGTAATCATCTGCTTACTTATGGCGGTATAATTATCTGCCAATTTATGGCGGAGTAATCATCTGACTACAAATGGCAGTGTAATCATCTGCCTACCTATAGCGGGGTAATCATCTGCCGACTTATGGCGGTGTAATCATCTGGCTACTTATAGCGGCGTAATCATCTGCCGACTTATGGCGGTGTAATCACCTGCCTTCTTATGGTAGTATAATCACCACCTACTAATGGCGGTGTAATCATCTGCCTACTTATGGTGGTGTAATCATGTGCCTACTTAGGGCGATGTAATCATGTGCCTACTTATGGCGGTATAATCATCTGCCAATTTATGGCGGAGTAATCATCTGACTACAAAATGGCGGTGTAATCATCTGCCTACTTATAGCGGGGTAATCATCTGCTTACTTAAGGCGGTATAATCATCTGCCAATTTATGGCGGAGTAATCATCTGACTACAAAATGGCGGTGTAATCATATGCCTACTTATAGCGGGGTAATCATCTGCCGACTTATAGTGGTGTAATCATCTGCCTACTTATGGCAGTGTAATCATCTGCCGACTTATGGCGGAATAATCATCTGACTACAAATGGCGGTGTAATCACCTGCTTACTTATAGTGGTGTAATCATCAGCTTATTTATGGCGGTCTAATCATCTGCTTAGCTTTTTCCTAATTATGTTTGGTCGATTTTCTAACCTGGTACCGCTGAATACTGGTATTATACATAGACTTACTTACTCTTTATCTAATCTCCACAACGCAGTTAGTAAAGAGCAATACGATAAGACTGGTTATCAGACATTCAACTATTAAAGATCTAGATCTGACAGCCAGGTGCAACGGATTAAAGTGCTTTCAATAATAAAAAAAAGTGCAAATCGGACTTGTGCACCGAGGGGTCGGTAAAATCTTGCTACATAAACGGCCATATTTTTTGACTACGTAGACTTTAATTTACACTTCATAGAGTCTACAGACTTGAGTATATGGTTTTAATTTCAAATTGATACCTCCACGCGTTCTTGAAATAAGGGGTCGTGATAGACAGACGGACAACAAAGTTCCATTTTTATTATTTAGGCACGGTAAAAATTACATTTAATTTTAAACACAAAACTTTCAACCGCATATACCTTGCACCACGCCTTGCGGTCCCACCTGCCCACCGTGTGTAGATATAACAGTCTCAGAACACTTACACACTGGCCTTGTTCTAATGACCAAAGTTTTCAGTGCTGCCAACTTAATATATACAAAATTACCATACCTATAACATTGTAGCTTAATGGTGCAAGGATAAAAGGATATTAGTATCAAATTGGCTTTCGGAGGTTGGTAATGTTGTTTGTAACCAATTCAGTGTGTTATCGGGTTTATTTTATCTGTGTATTCATGTTTTGTGGTTGTTGATTGTGTTATTTTGGGTGTTTTTAATTGGTTGAAGGTGTATAATATATTTTGTTATGTGACTTTGGAGTTCTTGTTAAACCGCTGCTTCTACGCGAAGAAGAAGGCAACATTCTTTTAAGTGAAAGATGATAGAGATGAAAAATGTTGATCCCTCTGTCCTAACTAATCCTATAACAATATTCATTTTTACATGACTGAACAATAAAATATTTTCAGGGGCATATAGATATAGCAGAGAGATCAAAAAAAGGAACATGGATGGGTTTTAATCAAAGTCTGACACTCCCTCCCACTCCACTAAGAGCGGGGATAGTTATTTGATAATTAGCTATCTAAACAAAAAAGTTTCATGTATGACATTTGTGTGTAATTAAATTAAGTTAATTCCACGTAACAACACTCCTATAATCCCCGAAAGGACACAGAGGTGAACTTGGTAGTGCTCCTACATTTTGCCGGTTATGTTTTAAGTCCCATGCAATATGGGAAGAGCCTATCGCCATCAATTGACCATAAATCCGTACTCTGTGCATGTCCGCTTAGAAAGTACACGTGGAAAAACCAATAACATTTTGTTCGACCCGGGTTTCGAACACAAAACCTCGTGCTCAGCAGTCGACCACTAAACAAAAGAAACAGTTTAAACCGTTTGTTCCATTTTACAAACTACTGGATTTCTGACTACAAAAAACCAGTAGATTTTGAATTAGAATTAGATTTTGATTTAGAATTTTGGATGGGAAACCGACCTCAAGATAGTTGAGAAAAAACCAATCCGGTTGATGTTTCCTTTTTACAAACACTTTTGGATTAGGTAAAAACTGTGACTTAAAGAGTGACAGATATGAGTGTTAATGGATGAAGAAGGAGAGGAAGGTCAAAGAAAAGATGGATGGATTGTGTAAGGAATCATATAAAGAATAAAAAAAGATGTGAATGATGCCGTGAATTCAGAATGAAAGAAGAAAACGTTGCACTGACCCCAAATATAATAGAGCAAGGACAGGAAAATGATGATGAAAGATTAACACTAGTAAATGTAAACAAAATGTAGATAAGACTCTTTTTTCTGATTACTTACTACAAGTGATAAGCAAATAAACAAACAGTACAATGTTATTGACGTAACTGCTTGTCGCACTCAAAGATATTTTATGGACAAGTCAAATCCTGTCCTTTTTTTCGCAATATTTTTTGCCTAGAGCTACTGAGTCTGATGTACGGAATGCAAAATGCTTCATGAAAGGTTCGTTTCATAGAAATTTTTCCACCCTTTTTTCTGATAGGTAATCATCAAATAACTTTTCCCGCTCTATGCGGAGTGGGAAGAAGCGTCAGACTTTTATGTTAGAACGGAAATCTTATCCTAAACCTAAAATTATAACCTGACAGACAGATGTGTTGCTGGGGAGTTTGGTTCCGCCACTTCTTCTTCCCAGCTAAAACACTAGGAAGTGGCGAAGGGCAGGGCGTTTTTGTGGGACTGTCTCTTGTAATCTGACGTTCAAAAAGTGCTGATTATCAGCCTAATTTGAATAAATGACTTTTGATTTTATAAATGTCGGATTATTTTGATTGTTTTTACACGCTGTTACGCCGTAATGGCTGAATGTAATTTGATGAAATACGGTACATAAGTTTGTTCCATATCCTGACGGGTTGGAATCTAAAGACGTCAAGCTTTTGGAAATAGTTTTAAAATAAATAATAATAATAAATAAATATCTTGGGACAACTCACACACGCCTATCTGATCCCAAGCTAAGCAGAGCTTGTGTTATAGTAACCAGACAACTGATATACATACTTATATAATTTGTTATTTATATATTTTTATATACTTATATAAAAAAAATGTTTCTATAAACGTTCTAGCCACGTCATTATCTGATGATGAACTTTACGGGTTACAGGTAGATTAATACTTACATGTAAATAATTTGTGTGCAATCATCGGCGTGACATATTCCCTAGGCAAAAACCCTGTAAATAAATAAAGATTAAAACAAACAGGTTGGGGCATTCGATACTCATTATACATATATATATATAACATTAGTTTCCTCAGGCCTTACAATTGAAGAGCCATCCAAACGCCGTCCTAGGATTGCTGTTATTGGTGTCCCCGTTGCTCTAACAGAAAAAGAGGTGTTTGATTGCATTTTCTTGCAAAACTTGGCCGATAAATTGCCGAACATCACTCGTGAGTCCTTCGTAGAAACTATAAAATTGAGCCATAAGTCAGGAAGAAAAGAAAGACCTACTTGCAACTACATATTGGAAGTTCCTGCTAATATCAGGAAAGTTATGATTGATCAAGGAAGAATTTTCATAAATTGGACGTCATGTCCAGTAAGAGACTTCACTATTGTGACCAGGTGTTTTAACTGCCAGCAGTTCGGACATGCAGCCAAATTTTTGCAGAGAAACGAGCTCTACTTGCAACTTCTGTGGCGAAACCGGACATTCTTTCAAGGAGTGCACTAATAAAGATTCTACACCTCAATGTGCGACCTGCAAACGCTTCAAGAGAAAGAATGATCATCCAACTGGTGATGTAAATTGCCCAGCACGTAAATATGCAGAGGACAACTACATTAACTCTATTGACTATGAGGGCGCCTAGGAGCGCCGCCGAATAAATAAGTTAATTAAGCACATAGATAGTAGGTTAACCTTTACATATAATTTCCTTTTTATGGCCAATCAGCTAATTTTTGATCTAGATAATTTTTCCGTGTCTGAAGCAAAAACTTGTAATGTGGAGGAATGCAAAAACATAGTCTATACTGGGGATAACACACTCAATATACTTACACAAAATATTCGTAGTATAACCCGAAATTTTAACGGTTTCCAAGTATTGCTGCAAGATCTTGATATATGTTGCGACATTATCGTTCTAACAGAATGTTGGTTGTCCAAACAAACGGCAAATTTACCAACTCTCGATGGCTTTAATCTTCACAAAAGCGATAAAACATTCAACCAGAATGATGGCGTCGTAGTTTATATTAAAAATAATTTAAGAACATTAGTAGATGAACCTTATTTTCCAGACTGCAACTGCTTAATAATTAAAATTATTCCCGATACAGTAATATTGGCTATTTACAGGCCTCCATCCCAGGGTATTGATGGGTTTTTGGACTCGCTTAACACTAACTTAGGTAAATTATCTTCATTTAAAAATATCATACTGGTAGGTGATATCAACATAAACACAGCTGCTGTAAAACTCGACACTCATGCACATAAGTATCTCAATATTTGCTCATTTCATGGTTTATTACCAGCTCATTATCATCCAACCCACCAGAGTGGCTCCTGCCTAGATCATATCCTTATAAAATCGAAAAGCCCATCAAAAACGTTGGTTACTAATTCATCCTTGACCGATCATAAAGCTGTTTTACTAACGTTACAAATAACTTCACCTAGAAATAAATGCATGCGTAGCTATACTAAACTCAACATGACGAGTCTCGAAACTGACTTACGCGGTATTAATTTTGACCCCGTTTATAACTCACATGACCCAAATGATTCCCTACAATATTTTGTAAATTTATTGCAATCTGCGCTTAGGAAAAATACGTTTACCAAAATAATACCTAGCAAGTATAGTAACATTAAACCATGGATTACGCCCGGACTGGTTCGCTGTATCAGACAAAGAGATAAACTCCACCGAAAATCGAAAAATGCACCGGATAATAAACTACTATCAATTACATACAAACGGTATAGGAATTTCTGTAATAATCTGTTGAAGAAGTTAAAAAACCAATATGATCAGAGTCAACTACAGAAAGCAGGTAAAAACAGTAAGCTTATATGGAAATTCATAAAAGCTAACACTATTAGATCAAAAAATTCCGAACCAGCCCTTGATCTTCTATCTTTTGAGCTAAGCCCTACCGAAGCAGCAAATAAAGCTAACAACTACTTCATTAACGTAGGAAAAAACTTAGCAGAGAAAATCTTACCTTCTAGTAATTCCATTCCAAGCCAAACTATGACATACGCAACACAAAACTCTTTCGTCATATTAGATACCGATGTTAATGAGGTAGTAGGTATAATAGATGGATTAAAGGAAATTTGTGCCCTAGGGTGTGACGACATACCTAATAGCATACTCAAAAGATTTAAATACCTCATTGCCCCTCCTTTGACACACATTTTTCAGCTATGTTTAACAAAAGGAGTATTTCCTAAATTGCTTAAAAAAGCCCTTGTTACCCCTGTGTTTAAAGCTGGAGATAAAAGTTGTGTAAATAACTACAGGCCAATTTCGGTTCTAACAGGCCTCTCAAAGATACTAGAAAAAATTATAAACTCTAGATTAATAAAATATCTTGAAAGTAATAAATTGCTTTCTGATCATCAATTTGGTTTTAGGCCTAAAAGATCTACAAGCCAAGCTGTTCATCGTCTGACTAATTTTATAAGCACTAACCTAGATAACGGCATGCACACAATAGGGATATTTTTAGACCTAGCCAAGGCTTTTGATACAATTTCTTGTACCTTGCTTTTATCCAAGCTGGAGATGATGGGAATACGGGGTGTACAATTGCAACTGTTGTCTGATTACCTCAGCGACCGCCATCAGTGTGTAAAAATAGGTCAGTGCATCAGTTCTGAGCTTAAAAATACCTGTTACGGAATCCCACAAGGCAGTATTTTGGGTCCTACCTTGTTCTTAATATATATAAATGACCTATGCAATTTGACACTCCAAAATGGTGTCATTATGTCATATGCGGATGATACAGCTCTACTGTTCGCAGCTAAATCAACAGTCGACGTCTATGATGTTGCACAGAAAGGTTTCAATACTGTGTCTAACTGGCTTCATAAAAATCTCTTAACACTAAATATAAACAAAACAAAATACCTATTATTTACAATGAGAAACGCTTATCCAACTCTTACTAATCTAAGCATTCAAGCGCATAACAATTGTAATTTACATAATGCTGACATTGCATGCACTTGTCCCACTTTAGCGAAAACAGACCATATCAAATATCTAGGTATTACGATTGACTCAAATCTGAACTTCCGCAAACACATCGATTTATTATGCACCAGAGTGCGTAAACTAATCTACATTTTCAAAAACTTACGTCACATGGCCCATTTTAGATTAATTAGGCAGGTTTATTTGGCTTTGTGTCAATCTATTATTACCTACTGCATAACATCCTGGGGTGGTGTCGCTAAATCAATTTTGCTGCCCCTAGAACGCGCCCAACGAGCAGTTTTAAAGGTTGCTACTTTTCGTCCTTTCAGATTTCCTACACATCAGCTGTATATAGCATGCAAGGTGCTAACAGTGCGTCAATTGTTTGTTTTGAACGTAATCTTATTACAACACACTGAACTTTATTTTAACCCAGTACTCTCAGATAGGAGGAGAAAAGATTTGGTTTGTGCTAACCTTCGGACGAAACATGCTTTTGCTAATCGTTTTTACTTATTTTTGGGACCCTACTTATATAACCAGTTTAACAGAGTACTAAATATTTATAGTTTAAGTTATAATAGATGTAATCTACTAGTTCAGGAATACCTGGCAAAACACAATTATGCAGACACGGAAAAACTACTAGAAATTGTAAAATAAAGTCTGAATGTACACACTCTAATAAAAGTCTCACTGTTTACCTAATCTACTCTATCTATTTTAACATTATTCGTTAATTTATTTCAACATAATATTATATCTTACATTCGATAAAATAACATAATATTTAATATTATATACCTAAATAATTACTTGATAAGTCGTTGAAAATAATATGTCTTCTCTAATAAGTTAGCTACTAAGAAATTTACTAATGTCCTCTTTTTAAATGTATGACGTAAATTGATGGCCTGAAACACAGGTTTTCATAAACCTAGATCAGGCAGGTCTACATTATAGTTAGAATTAATTTTCCTCTATGACGATTAATGTAAATCATAGTTTTTACTTATACTTGAATAAAAAATTATTATATTATTATTATCCTGGAAAAACGTGCCCGTGGGATTAACATCCTGAAACCACACGGGCAAACCTGCGAGAAAATTCTAGTTCTTAATAAACTGTACACTATTTTACTAACTCCAGCTGACCCGTATGATAAAATGGCGTGAAAGTATACACAGAACAATAACGTGTCGGCCTTAAAGCTCATAAAGTAGTTGCTTCATTGTTCACGAGTAAAACTCAAACGTTTGACTTTAACAACTTTAGCCGCAAAACATACCGACGTACGGAACCGCTTTCCCGTTGGTCAGTAGGTTTCATGTCACTTTTACACTCGAAATAAACTAAATCCTTACCATCCTTACTTAATATTATAAAAGCGAAAGTTAATTTGTTTGTTTGTTACGTCTTCACGCCTTAATGGTCAAACAGATTTAGATGAATTTTGGTACAGAGGAAGTTGGGATCTTAGAGACGGTCATAGGCTATTTTTTTTTTAAAAGAATGGGATATGAGGAAGAAAGAGGGACGAAACGGGAAAACTTAGCGTTGCTATTACAAATAAATAAGGCGCTACCTAATTTAACGCGAGCGAAGCCGCGGGCAAAAGCTAGTATTATAAAAACGAAAGTGAGTTTGTTTGTTTGTTACATCTTCACGCTTAAACGGCCAAACCGATTTTAATGAATTTTGGTTCAAGATAGTTGGGATCCTGGAGACGGACATAAGCTATTTTAAAGCGAGATAAAATGGAGAAAAAAGGAAGAATAGGGGAAAAGAAAGATTTTTTTCGATCATAACGCGGGTCTAAGTTATCATTAGGTCCAAGTAACAATGCCACGCGGATGAAGTCGCAAGCGGAAGCTAGTGAGTTCATAAATCTTACTTTTCTATGATAACATGACATGTAATTATTTAATTGTTATTTTTTTATCATTCTGACATTGTGTTCTCTTTTGTAACATCTAATGACTCTTCATGAAAATATGATTTACGGTTCAATGCTAGACATAGATGTAATCGCTATATTTTATTTGTTGCACCCCTGTATAACCTGTTTAAAAATAAAGAATTCATTTACCTACCATACTATTCCTACTAATATTATAAATTGCAAAGTTTGTAAAGATGTATCTGATGTGATGGATGTGTGTTTCTCTTTTAAGCAAACACTCCTAAACAGATTTGAATGAAATTTAACAGACAGATAACCTGGGTTAACACATAAGATTTTCATACCGGGAATACGATTCGATAGAACAATTACCTATCCCCGCAAAGGCTAGTAAATCATGCTGTTTGATTTGCACCCCCAGCGGTGCATATCCAACAGTATGATTTACTGGCTCAGCAAGGAGAGTTGAAATTTCTTCCATACAAAAAAATATAATGCCTTAACTAAGTCATCGTTTCGTACTCCTGAAAATGAGTAGAAGAGAACTGGTATTTGTTTATAGTACGGCCAACGAGAAGCGATACGAAAGGTCATTAACCTAAAGAACAACTGTGGCGTTGACAATCTAATATTTAGCTCTTTCCATCTTGTGCCTTTGTCGTAATGTCTCGTTCTCCCGGTAAAAACATGACAACGTTAAGACGGGTTCGCCAACATTCGGGCGGCCATTTTAGATGGGGTTTTAGCATGGGTTTTGTTTACATTTGGTAGCGCTTCTCGTTGGCCGTGCTATAGTTTAATATCACACCATTCAAGTGTGAGATTACAAAAATTGAATCTCCTAATATATTAAAAATAACAAAGAAATAGTCTTGAGTGCATTATTTACTTCTCAAGCCCATGCATCGATGGCATCACCGCTTGTTATCAGGCAGATATCGTATCACAAAAAATGTACTTTCTAAAAAACCGGATTCTATCTTAGAATTTCTTACCTTACAATGAAAAATAAAAGTATACACTTATAAGATCGCTTTATTCCGTCTGTCTGTCAAAACCCTGTGGAGGCATCAAGTTAACATTAATACTAATACTGAAGTTTATTAACCTTCTCAAGTCTACGTAATGAAAAAATATGTTGCTTTTTTCACACCTCGGCCACACATTTAAGATTGCAGTGCAACAGCTTAATGACTTTTCCGATACACTTTAGGATCTCAATATCTAATAGATGAGCCTCAACATGGCTGGGCAAATGTTGACTTGTGTGGCTGTCATTATCATTATTGACGACACGGTTTGTGCAGTGGCTGAGCGATCGAGTGCTGCGTGTTGCGGGTTCGATTCCCGCACGGAACAAATATTTGTGTGACCTGCAGACAGTTGTTTCGGGTCTGGCTATTTGTGGATGTGAGTTTAAATGTTAGTAAACGCACCCACAATACAGGACTGTAGGGCACCGTTTTTTTTTTTAAGAAAAAACAAAAGAAAAAGGAATTATGAATCCTTTCCTAGAGCTAAGATCGGAGAACAAAGAGATCTGTCAACTGGCAAAACACTCACGTGTGCGCTGAGTCTAAATCATCATAAACAAACAAAACATCATGCCCATTTCCACGGCTATTTATATTAATTGAGAGCATTAATAAACAATACTTAGCAACGTACAAAATGAACGTCAAACACGCACAGTTTTCTTCTATATTTCCGCGAACATTATGAAGCAGGGAACTATTTTTGCTTAAGGTCATGACCGTGAAATTTATTACTTGAATTTGCTTTCAACATGTCATTCGCAATATGATTTTGTACCTTTTTATAATACTAGGAATAGACGATGAAACTAAAAGTTAATCAGTCAAAACGGAATAAATATTGCAGTTTAATTTCTGCTGTAAAGAAATTATGCACGTCATTTCCACTACAAATATAAATTGGACGATACAGGTTTTACTTCCATCCTTGCCGACGAGGCCCATCGCAACGTCCCAGTACTTGCCCTACCCGTCCCTTGCTAGAGCCAGCCCGTGATGCTGAGCCAGTGGTTACAAACCAGTCCCAAAATAATATCACTCAGATCCAGGTGTCCTTTGCTGTCCTCCCTTAGCGATGCCCTATGCCGAGTCTCGTACCCCACAGGTGCTTTTAATATGTAGTTGCTTAGTTTTTAATATTTTTACCCTAGGACCTGGACCTTTCTCTCGAGGTATCCACAGGATTTGTCCGGTTAAGCAGACGTCTACCACCTAGGTTAAACTGCGAGGCATCTAGCATTCAAAAAATCCACTGAGTTAATCAAATAAAACTAAGTAATATAAAATAATATGAAAGGTCAGCCCGTAAAATTCATTGAAACAAATATCAAAAAGTACCTATTTTCGTATTTGCGGATGAAAACTTTTTTTGGTCCTCTGCGTGCATTAAAATTTGTAAACCAATTCATTTCTCCTCCAAATTGCCATTCTTTCTCACATTCTAGGCTCAACAAGCACACAAAACGCATCCAAACCCAAATGCACAACATCTAACATTTGATCAAAATGACGTCATTACCGTTCTTAAGGCTGATCCACACAAGCGTCTTCGGCCGTAACTCAAACGCACCGCAACTCTAGTAAATCCTGCTCATTAGTCGTCGCGACCCACTAATGTGTTCTCCTCCTATTAAGTGACGGCTTACTTGCTCCGTGTGTACTTGGGTTTTGTCATGTACGTGAATCTTATGTGGGAGATATTGCTGGAGTATTTTTGTGGTTGAGTTGTTCGGAGACTATGAGATGTTCACTGTACTTTTAAAGAACATTTTTTTTGTTAATCCTTACTGGAACCAATATTATAAAAGCGACAGTGATTTTGTTTGTTTGTTACCTCTTCACGCCTTAATGGATAACGGATTTTGATAAATTTTGGTACAGATATAATTGGAACCCAGGAGATGGAAATAGGCTATTTTTTTAAGTGGGATATGAGGGAGAAAAAGGGAAGAAAATGGAAAACTTAGCTTTGCTATTACAAATCAATAAGCTGCAAGGACAAAAACTGCACGTAGCAGTTACCTACAAATCAGGAAAGGGGAACTGTGTTACTCCGAATTTAACGCGAGTGAAGCAGCAGGCAAAAGCTAGTAGTTTATATTCAAGAGTTTTAAATATTAATGAAATAGTTGTTGTCATGGGCATCGTAACGCAGAAGGACATCACACCTGTTTTAATGTGCAGTGTTGTTATACCCTAAATTCCCATGTTTTTTTGTATAAAATATCTTTAGCCTTTACGAATGTAGTTTTTTTTTCAATTACAGTCAAGAAAGATCTTTCTCATTTTCAATTAAAAACATTTCCAAACCAGCTTCCGCCCGCGGCTTCGCCCGCGTTTAATTTGGGGTAATACAGTTCCCCTTGCGCCTTATTGATTTGTAATAGCAACGCTAAGTTTTCCCTTTCCTTCCCTCTTTTTCCCTTACATCCCACTTTTTTTTTGATAAAAATTAGCCTATGTCCGTCTCCTGGTTCCCAACTATCTCAGTACCAAAATTCATCAAAATCGGTTTAGCCATTAAAGCGTGAAGAGGTAACAAACAAATAAGCAAACAAACAAACTCATTTTCGCTTTTATAATATTAAGTAAGGATAAGGATTACAACAAAACAAAAAAAAATACTGACGGCAAAAAAAGAATTACGAAATAGGGAAAGTAATCACATGATGATCACTATGATGAGATAGATATATATATACACTGATCACAATGATGAGATGCTGGTGAGATGCATGAGACACCTACTCTTGTTTTGAGATCAAATAAAAAAGAACATTAATTTATGTTCTACCAAATACAAAAAAAAACATACTTTAAATAGACAAACCCGCCACACTATTCCTCGCAAATAGACAAGTGGGCATTGGCTTAATTTTAATGTTTTTGGTAAATAATGCTTCAATTAGCAGAAGCATTCAGCAATCCTAATCCCCATACCAAGAAAATATAAAGCCAAAGAAATATACAAAATCAACCCAGAAAATATTTACAAAGTAATCTATATACATAGACGGTAAACTATTACGTCAACATACGGGTAATATCGCGCACAAAATAAATATTTTCCATCTTACCAAACATTTTCATCCATCATTGTATTGGCCCCAAATCTTCAGGTGAATTTTCCTTAACATGTCTATAAATGATGTCCTGGTTCATATTTTATTGTAAATGGTAGGTTTTTTTCACCTTTTTCTGGGTTTTTGGGAAGGATATGCAAAAAACGGTTTTGCAACATAATGGTGCACTGTTAAGGGTAGGATTTATTTATTTTTTAATACTTTATGCACTAGTAAAAACTCTACAAAGGCGGACTTAATTATACACTTTATAACTTTTCTTTCTCTGTTTCTTGCATATCTGACCATGTTTAAGTTTACCTGTACTACTTTTAAAATATGTAGTGGAAAATGTCGTAGGATATAAATTTACAACTATTGTATATTTATAACATAGTATAAGATTCATGTATAACTGTTTATTTTCCCGAATAAATAAAATAAAAATAAATAAAATTAATGCCTTAGGCATTTTCTACAAATCTACCTAAAATTTAAGTAAGTTAAGTTTAGACTTAACTTAAACTCTTTGTATACAAAAGTATTATTTATCGATTGGTAGGGCGAGTATATGCCGAATGTCTCCTAGATCTGGTGGCAGGTGTGTCAGGTCATTTAGTTCCCTTCAAAATGACCTGACCTGAATGACTGTTGACCTGAGTGGGGCTGATCCATGCGTCATGTTCGTGTACTGTCAATTGGGACTGGTCATAGCTGCCACGGTTTTTTTTTAATGAAATTTTTGCTATTACTTTTTACGCTCTTAATATGCACGTCTAATTACATCGGTCTCATAAATACGTATTTATATAATCTCACTCTCTCATGATCTCGTAAAATTATTATGATTTAAAAGAGTGTCCATGGCTTTCGATTGCGTTCTCCATAAAACATTAATCAGAAAACTACACCACTACGGAATCCGGAACGCCTCTCTGAATCTTCTTACGTCATATTTGAGTGGTAGGATTCAGAGAGTTGATGTAAACGGGAAAAGATCTCCCGGATCTGTAGTAAGCATGGGAGTACCACAAGGGTCCATTCTTGGCCCTTTTTTATTTCTTATTTATATTAATGACTTGCCTTACCTCATAAAGGATAATCATGATGTAGTTTTGTTTGCAGACGACACTTCTCTTTTATTTAAACTAAAACGTCAGCAGCTAGCTACTGACGATGTTAATAGCGCTCTGGCAAAGGTCGTTAATTGGTTTAACGTTAATAATTTACTTCTAAATGAAAAAAAGACCAAATGCATTAAGTTTACGTTACCTCATGTTAGACAAGTGGAAACTAGTGTACTAATCAAAGATGAAGAGTTGAAACCGGAAGATAATACAGTGTTCCTAGGCTTAACT
Organism: Ochropleura leucogaster; assembly: GCA_958449745.1. Lineage (NCBI taxonomy): Eukaryota > Metazoa > Arthropoda > Insecta > Lepidoptera > Noctuidae > Ochropleura > Ochropleura leucogaster. Next base: position 4,582,895 of record OY288213.1, on the reverse strand, counting down.
TTGGATGCTAGGCTTCAGTGGGGCCCTCATATAGATAAGTTGTCAAAAAAGCTTAGCTCAGCAGCATACGCCGTTAAAAAAATTCGTGATTTGACTGATTTAGAGACAGCCCGTTTAGTTTATTTTAGTTATTTCCACAGTGTGATGTCGTATGGTATTCTCTTGTGGGGCCATGCCGCCGATATTCAGACAATTTTTATTTTGCAAAAGAGGGCAATTCGTTCAATGTATAAATTAAGTCCTAGACACTCCCTCAGAGAAAAATTTAAAGAGATTAACATACTTACTGTGCCCTCTCAGTTTATTTACGAAAACCTTTTGTACGCGCATAAAAATATAAAATTGTTTAAAAATACAGTGATATCCACGACATAAATACAAGGAACAAACACAAATTTGTTGTTCCTGCAACGAGGCTCAAAAAAATAGGAGGTACTTTCACATGCCAATGTATACGTTATTATAATAAACTGCCAAGCGATATTCAAACACTAAGCCTCAATAAATTTAAATCTTTCATAAAACATAAACTATGTCTCAAAGCTTACTATAACATGAATCATTACCTTGAAGATAAAAAGGCTTGGGATTAAGCTGCTCCAATTTAATTTACTCAGTGAGTGTCAAAATTTGCCTTTGTTTCATTTATTTATTGTCTATTCCTTTATTTTATATACTTTGACATTAATATTTACTTTATTTTTACATTCTTTTTATTATTATGATTAGTGACATTTTATTTTCTTATTATTTTCATTTATGACATTTTATGATTTCATTATGATCTCATTAATTATTTATTTTTTATTTGTTTATTGTAAATGTGAGGACCATGTGGATCATTTCTTTTATTTACTTTGTTTTTTGACGAAGGTCTGGCAGTTTGAGTGCTATAAGCGACCTACACAAATGTCCTTTTTTTGGTATTGTTCGTCGTGTCGTTGAGCTCCTTAGGTTATGAGTTGAGCTACACGATAACTGACAAATGCTTGCACTGACTGGACAGGTCCACTCAATCTGTGTGGTGCTTTCTTAAAAAGACCATTTCAGACACTATCTGCATAGTCCTCATGTAAGTTGACCAAGATTATTTTGTCTGGACTTTAAAAGAGACTATGACCTCTGAGTTTGTTTCGGCTGTTTCTTCTCAGAGTAGTCGGGTACGAAACACCGGCCTCATCTAGTTGTAAAAAAAAATGACGTGTAAAAGTGTTTGTGAAAACCTACTTGCAAAATAAACATCATTTATCATTTATGGAGTTACTTGCCCATTTTTCTACATAGAGATCAACGTTTTTTTTGACATTTAAAAGTGCCTGTAATGGTCTAATTGAAATCGATGCTTTTGAATCTTGAGTTTTGATCTAGTGGTCGCAATCGCTACTGTTAACTACGAAGTCCTTGGTTCAATTCCCGGGTCGCTTAAAGTGATATTTTATTTTACCATCACTAACTTCTCAATAGCAGCTACAGAGTCTGGTTGTATAATTATCCTGTTCATGGTTAACCTCCAGACGCCATTAACCAAATAAAAAATCAATAAAAAAAATTATATAATATAACACATTATACAATATTGTTCATTGTTGTCAATTGTCAATGAAAAAGTATTTTAGCTATCCTAAATGTGTCAGTTAAACATGCATGTATACATGTTACATGCACTTTAGTACAGTATGCAAAAGCAGTTTTTTTTAACTGTCAAAAAAAATAAACTTACTTTAAAATTCAATCATTCATGGCTATAGTTGGGTTTGGATGCCACGGTGTAGAGAGGTACTTCAACACCTGCTACTACTAGTTGTTTTCTTTTGAGATTTCAAAGTTGGCTCCATAGAGAAGGATGTTCAGTATTTTTTTGGCTTTTCACTATTCGTGCTACTGACAATATAATTTGAAGAGATTAAAAACGTAGAAATCGATGTTGTTAAGTTTGATATTCTGAAAAATAACTTGATCACATTTTTCTGGTACATCCTTACTTCCTTACTAATATTATAAAAGCGAAAGTGAGTTTGTTTGTTTGTTACCTCTTCACGCTTTAATGGCTAAACCGATTTTGATGAATTTTGGTACAGAGATAGTTGAGAATCAGGAGACGGACATAGGCTAATTTTTATTTTTAAAAAGTGGGATGTGAGGGAGAAAGAGGGAAGAAAAGGGAAAACTTAGCGTTGCTATTACAAATCAATAAGGCGCAAGGGGAACTGTGTTACCCCGAATTTAACGCGAGCGAAGCCACGGGCAAAAGCTAGTGCTGTATAAAACACATACCGTCATTTGTTTTAAAGTTTGCACAATACATCAACTGTCAAGATAAACAACGGTGTACTGTATTGTGGCTCATTAGTGCGTATTCTCAGAACCTTTGGTAGGAGCTAACGATACAGTTGTACTGCACGCTATCATGTAAGTCAAGTATGATTGGAGCTGTCTTTGTAGGCGTTAAGGGTGTAAGTGTAGTGAGCAGAAGCTCACTACACCGTAGCGTACCATGACCGGGCTATGGACGTAACAGGCAAAAACATAGTGCTATAAAATATGAGGCTATGTCCACTAGACAGTTGACTAACCATTGCGATTTATGCAAGTACTTATCTAAAAAATATTTTCACCGGCAATTGTTTACACTCCGTGCATGGCACGCGACGGTGATAGAACGTTCTAGTCCACATTTTTAATTTGTCAATACAATATAATAATTATTTATTTGTTGAACAAATAATAAAAACATGTACAAGTATAAAAATGGTAAAGTAATAAAATTACAGGGGGTCGAAAAATTCGTCCGCATTGCTGTCAATAGGAAACGTGTGACGGCTAGCAGAAATACCACATTGGATGGTAATGCTAATTCTTTGGATAAAATAACCCAGCCTGTGTTCACGTGAAGAGTCGACCAACCGCAAATGACGTAGTGTTTAACAGCGTATGATGACCGTCCTTAACCCGTTACAAACGAGCATGATACGCTACGCTAGTGTGCATATCACCGAGTTGAGTTTCTTTCCATGCCCAATATGTTTTTATTTATTTACTAGCTTTCGCCCGCGGCTTCGCTCGCGTTAAATTCGGGTAACACAGTTCCCTTTGCGCCTTATTGATTTGTAATAGCAACGCTAAGTTTTCGCCATTTTTCCCTCTTTCTCCCTCACATCGCACTTTTTTTGAAAAAAAAGTTAGCCTATGTCCGTCTCCTGGTTCTCAACTATCTCTGTACCAAAATTCATCAAAATCGGTTTAGCCATTAAAGCGTGAAGAGGTTACAAACAAACAAACAAACTCACTTTCGCTTTTATAATATTAGTAAGGATTTATTATTAAACTTTATGCACATGTATGAAAACATTATACAAAGGCGGATTTAATGCCTTGGGCATTTTCTACCAGATGTTTTTAGTAGTATGAAGACGGTCTTCATACTACTAAAAACATCTGGTCGCGGTATGTCTTTCAAACAGCCCGCAAATCCGGTGATTTGCGGGCTGTTTGAAAGACATACCGCGGCCCGGAACATAAAGGGCAAAAGAAGGAACAGTGTGGGTTTTAATCGGTAAAAGTCTGACACTCCGCCCCGGTCCGCATAGAGTAGAGGAAGTTATGTGATGATAATATGCCGATTTAAGTCCGTCATTATTTATATGTGCATGAAGTTTGAATAAATAAAATAAATAAATATTATGAAAACTTCGTTTGTTTACCAGTTGTCCGATAAAATGACTAATCAACTTCAAAAACCCAAGTCCTTATTATTTAACTTAAGACTTTTACTTAAAACTATGACCTTTAAGAAAATACTGTGTATAAATAAATAAAATAAATATCTTGGGACAACTTACACACGGCTATCTGATCCCAAGCTAAGCAGAGCTTGTGTTATGGTAACCAGACAACTGATATACATACTTATATAATTTGTAAATACATACATATTATAGATAAATCACACCCAGACACAGAACAAACAATCATGCTCATCACATAAAGTTTGTCCTGGGTGGGAATCGAACCCACGACCTCCGGCTCGGCAGTCAGGGTCACTAACCACTAGACCAACAGGCCAGTCTAAACGCACAACAAGTGCCTTTCACAGACGATAAAATATAGGCTCTGGCTGAACTAATCGAAACTTTATGACTGAAATTTAGAGTCTATTTTTAATGTCATTATGAGCTGAAGTATTATAGTAAGTAAGTATTATAGAGGAGCTTGTGGCTATAAAGCCGCTCGGGTCGATCTTTAGGTTAAGCCGCGCTTACCTAGGTGAGTACCCATTACATACCGAGTTCCCTCCCCGCCTCGGAAAGCACGTTAAACCGTTGGTCCCGCCTGTCATTTGTAGATCTTTGACAGTCGTTACAGGTAGTCAGTGTTCCGAAAGTCTGACAAGCAGTCTTACCAAGGGGTATCGTATTACCCAGTATTAACTGGGTTGTGAGGTCAGATAGACAGTCGCTCCATGTAAAATACTGATATTCAGCTGCATCCGGTTAGACTGGAAGCTGACCCCAACGTAGTTGGGAAAAGGCTAGGCAGATGATGATGATGAGCTGAAGTATTTGTGGTAGTATTATCAAAATACCAGCGTGTAACTAGTACACATGTTAATTAGAGTTTTAGTAGTTGTTAGTGTTGAAATGTCAAATGACTGAATGTGACCTTAATGTAGGTTCATAGGTCATTTGGTCACACTAGAAATATTGTTTTCTTCTGGGTAATAAATGTGAAATCACACCATTTTTTAGAAGTACTAAATGTTATAGATCGCATTTTATTTTCACGGATGGGAAATCATTAAATAACTTACCCCACTCTGGACATCTGGTATGTCAGACTTTGCTGTCTAAAACGTACACCTCTGCGCGGCCTTCTGAAGATTACCAGCGTAATATTATGTTTAAGAGAAAACTTAAAATGTATTTATATATTTTAATAAATAAATTTATTTTAATTGTTTGTGTAGTATTAGCAGTAGGTACACCATTGATTAACCCCGTTATATTTTTATATGCATACAGTCCATCCAAAGGTTATTCGGAAGATACCGCTATCAGCGATAAGACAGCCATTATAATGTAAAACAGCTACCCTACCATGACGTGTTACAGCAGAACTTATTCCGCTGAGGGAAAGGGACAGAGCTATTCAGGGTGTCTAGCACCATCTCTTTCACTCAGTGGAATAAGTTCTGCTTTAAGTTGTCATAGTAGGCCTACAGTTATGTTTCAATTTTGGTGTGCAATAAAGTATATTCTATTTTATTCTATATTTAGCGCAAAGAAACCTCGAAATTTCGTCATGACGTCATTGAACTAATAAGCAAAAACATGGGATTATTTTTCCTCATTAAGTTATTTCAATAAAACTCCTACGAGTAAAAAGGGATTTTGTCTAGTTAGTTGATTATTTCTTCCCTAATGTACGGGTACTATTAAAGGTTACATCTTGACAGAGATTACGTCACAACATCTTTCTTTTTGCGTTTGTGATATCATTAAATAAGTTCTTTCCCCCGCTCTGGGCGGAGCAGGAGCAGTGTCAGACTTGTACTGACTAAAACCCATACATGTTCCTTCTTTTGCCATTTATGTTTCGGTGCCGCGGTATCTCTTCCGAATAACTCTGATTTCAATGTGAAATGCATTTAACCTCTCAAGGACTGCCATTATTCACGTCAACTATCCGTCAAGCACCGCCGGGCGGTCTCTTATCGTAAGCGTAATCTAATTTTAAGACTTATCTTTACTACATTTACAGTTTTAAATCGGTCGGGGTTTGGTGGCACAAATTTGTGCCAGCGGGGCTCAACGGTAATACTTGTTTACTGGCACGTTTTTGTGCCGCTGGGGCTCTAAATGTTAACATCATTATTTATAATGCCATTTATTTTAAATCAATTTTACATTTTAATTAAATAATTGTAAGGTGTAATGTTATGTGTCCATAATGAAATGTGTAAATCTTATTATGACAATGTTTTCCTGAAATAAATGAATTATTTGTATACTAGTTGCGCCCCGCGACTTCACTCGCGTGGTCATAGAAAATATCTTGTGTTATTCTGATGTGTAAGCTATATTATTGTGAAGTTTCATCAAAATCCATTCAATAGTTTTTGCGTGAATGAGTAACAAACATCTATACATCCATATAAACTTTAACTTTTATAATATTAGTAAGCTTTATCATTTACGTGAAAAGACCTTTTTCTATAGAGGCAATTGGAAAACTAAAGAAAACCATGAACGACAAACTAGTTCACTTATCAAATAGAATCACTTAGAAATAAGTAACATTACATGAAGCCTTTAACTCCCCAAAAAGTCAGGCAGAGCGTAACCTAACACAAACACCCAAATTTTGCCAGTTATCTTTAAGTCCCTTGTTATAAAGGGTGAGCCTAATGCCATCAACCGGGCATGAATTTGGTCTGAAATCTTGATAAAAAAATTGCAATAACTATAATTATCTTGCCCGGTTTGGGATCGAACCCAAGACCTCATGCCTAGCAGTCGCAATTGCTACCATTACACTAAAGTACTGTTCTCTAAGTAATTTTTTCAAAAATGTTTACTGCAAAACCTTTTTTAAAAAGAAGATTTAAATGAAAATACCTATGTATATTTACTATACTTCCATCTCAAATACTCATTTAAAACTCTTTACACCATAAGGTTATCATAAACAACACATTTCACACATGCAATTACAAACGCCATTTCTAAAATCCCCTTGTATTTCCTACGACGCTCATAAAACAAACACGAATACTTGCACAGCCTTATTTCAAAGTCGTCATTCCTTTGTACATAGACACTTTACTGCAGACCATTCAGCTTCACGCAAGAAATCCAAACATACTTTGTGTCACAAAACGGAATAGGCAAAAATGACACATTCCTATTCAAGCAAAAGGCGCAATGTATAAGGGTTTGAACGATAACCTTTTCATGACGTAGTGAGTCTACGGCGTAGCTGTGTGCTACGCGCTACGCTCCAGTTTGCTACGAGACCCGGAGCGGAGAGGACGTTTCGTAGCAGCAACACTTTCGTAACGCTACGATGCGATGTTCGCGGTTTTAACTTGTGTTCGTTTTTTCTGATTAATGTTTGCGGTTTTCAACGAACGGGTTTCGTTTTTAAAGTGTGTAGTGAACAGTGTTGTTTTGACATTTGTTTAAAGTATTTTGTTTATGATTCTTGTGTGAGTTGTCGGATTTCTCGTGTTCTTTTTTCTTTAAACAAAGATGTGTAAATCTTGAGGCAGTATTTTCTTATTACCCTTGTTAAGAAATAAATGTTCTTTGTTCCGTTGAAATAGAGAACGCGTTTAATCGTCGCATTAGTTGTTATCTGTGTCCTAGGTCTTTCCGATGGAGTAACTTGCGGTCAGACACAATTAAACTTTTTGGGTTAATTTAGTACTTTCACTGTTCAGAGTTCTAAAGTTCTAGTTTTTCTGAAGTCTCAGTAACGATAGACTAATATAGTAAAGTAGATATTTGAATTGTTGTCGGTCTATTCTAGCCATTCAATTAAATTGTAACAATGACAATAAAACAATGGCTGCGTTGTGTGTTAATCGGAGGATACAGGTTTTGTCTGGACTTTAAAAGAGACTATGTACTCTGAGTTTGTTTCGGCTGTTTCTTCTCAGAGTAGTCGGGTACGAAACACCGGCCTCATCTAGTTTTAAATAAATTACGTGTAAAAGTGTTTGTGAAAACCTACTTGCAAAATAAACATCATTTATCATTTACAAATTGTTCACCTGTAGACGCTTAAATATCTTTTGTGAATAAGCCGAATACTTATAATATTTAGAATGTCTGTTTAAAGAAAAATAAAATACTAGACACTAGTTCATTGACAATTCGAAATATTTATTTATGTTGATAATACTTACTTTGAAATCAAAGTGCACATATGAGTTACTTTTTATCTTGAAATGAGTGGAACATTCATAATAATATATTTGGCGAACATAACTTTCCAAAGAGTTACTATCAAAATGTTGTCTGAGTGCAGTTTATTTTGCAGCTATAATCTTAAGGCGTCAAACATTCATTTTACTTTATTAAAAATGTATTTGTTTGTTTATATCGAATAAGCTACAAAACTACTTCATTGATTTTTTATGATTTTTCACTAAAAGAAAGCTACATTATCAAGAAGAAAAAGACTCAACTTCAGACGCTAGTATAATAGTAGTTAGAGAAGTTCAGTATATTCACAGCGGTCTTTTGTTATTTCATTTAAAATACTCCAGCCAGTCTTTTATTTTCAGTGAAACAGACTTAAAACCTTACGTATAACTGGACACACAATAACAGAGTCAGCATAAATTTTAACTGAGAAAAAAAAACACGAGATTTACACAAGCTTCCATTTAAAAATATAAAAGTCGACACGTACGCAAACACGCGGCGTTTGCGAAAAAAAACAAATGAAAGGGTGAAGAGATTAAATGAATCGTGACCGAAATAAATGAAAGAACACAGAGTGACTTTTAAGTGTAAAATGTACTGTTTTGGGTGAAATCGTGTGAATAGTTTATGAAAACGGAATGAAGAACGGGAAGGCTTACTTTTGGTCGATGCTGCAGGCTTTGGCTTTATTACCTACTATGGCTTTAAAAGGTAAGCTTTTGAATAAGTTATTACTAGCTTATGCCTCCGGCTTTGCCCGCGGGGACTTCGTTAATTGTTCCACCTGGATCGTTCTACTGGGATAATCATCGTAATACACTTTTTTCACTAATACTTACTTCAGGCACCAGTTTCTTACAAAAGTTAACTTTTTGGCCACGCGTTTCTGTAAATCTAGTATTAAGTAACTTGTGTAGAGAGAATAAACGATTTTATTATTATTATTGATCTAGGTTATAAACTATCAATGTACCAAATTTCATTCAAATCCAGTCAGAAGTTTTTGCTAAATAGTGACAAACATCCGGACATCCATTCATCCTCATAAACATGCATTAAACAGTTTTGGATTCCGTTGTTGGTTAAGCATAAATAAGCTCATTACTAACTTCTTCGCAAATACGCTAGATTTTGCCCGTGACTGCGTCCGCGTTCTTTTTTATTGTAGCACAAATCGTATTCTTTAGAAATTGGATTAGTAATTTGGGAGACTTCTGTCTTATGTAAAATATCTAACTGCACATTTTTCTGGTAGTATAACAAAAAAAAACATTTTCAATTTTAGGAATACCATTACTAAATCTCTAAAGACAAATGCCGCCAGTGCAAATGTCATACTAATCTATGAAAACATGAACGGTTCCGTACCATTAAAATCTATAAAAAGACAAAATAATCATTCGTGTTGAAGGCACCCAACAAAATTAAATATTTGTCCCCCTAATATGTCCCTCTTGATTCGTCGAAATGGAACAGCAGTTGCTAGGCCAGTGCATTAAGAGGACAGTGGGGGTATGGAACCCAAAAAATCACTCAAATTCTGAGATAAAAACAAACTTTCAAGTTAAGTAGCACTACTACTAACGCTGCTCTACGCAAGTGGATTAGTTATCACAGAACGATGTTATCAGTTCCAGAATGTTCCGTGTTTTGTTTACCCTGATAGGTACCTAAAGCTATTATATACCCGGCTCTTTATTTACCTGGTACAACTTCTCAGTTGTCTTTTACGATACTCTAGAGAGAGATTTAGAAGATAGTGTAGGTATATAAGCTTATGTTCAAACTGTAGCTCTTTAGTCTAGCAGTCTAGGTTTAAGATTTATAACTTGGGATGTATGTTAGTATTTAATTAGACGTCGATCTATGAAGGTTTTCAATTTTGAGACATTTTCATTTTATTTTCCATAGCTTGAAAATTTTAATTATTGTTTTAATATACTTGTTGTGGATGTATGTTAGTAGTAGCTTTTGCCCGCGGCTTCGCTAGCGTTAAATTCGGTATAACGCAGTACCTGCTACCTGCAGTTATTGCCCTTGCGCCTTTTCTTCCCTCTTTCGCCCTCACATCCCACTTTTTTTTTAAATTGGTTAATGTCCGTCTGCTGGTTCTCAACTATCTCTGTACCAAAATTCATCAAAATAGGTTTTGCCATTAAAGCGTGAAGAGGTAACAAACAAACAAACTCACTTTCGCTTTTATAATATAAGTAAGGATTTAATTAGACGTAGGTACTCCTTGTACTCCTTGTTCACTTATATAAAAAGTAAAGCAGCTTTTTTTATAAGTTTTATTTTCTTTATTAAAGGTACCGTACGGTAGGAGCGGTGTTCCATTGAAAATCATTGAATTAGGTAATTTAAGGAATATCAACATAATGAAACGTTGATTTACTAACAATATTGTTCTAAGTAAGGAACGTATTGTGTTCGTAGACATCTTAATTACTAAATAATGGATTGCTTTTTGTGTACGAAACTAACGAGAGAGCCAGCTGTGTTTGTGTAACTAGAACTATTATATATTAATAATATAAATACTGTATTTTATGTTTCTTGCTAAGATATAATTCTAGGGATTTCTCAAGAAATTATATTAGAGTTTATTATTTTTGTGTTGTTTTGTCATTATTTTTATGTAATGGTGCTGTTAAAACTGCTCGGAACAAAAAGACTGACAGAAACCGACCAAGAGCAATTTAGACTCGCGCTTCGTGGGTTCTGCACAAACATGCAACATAAACAACTACATCTCTTGACTGCTTAAATTTAGAGGGTCGTATTTTTCACAGCACAAAGGGACCAAAGTGTTAGGTACACAGTTTTCATTTCAACTAGATATCTCTACGAGTGCCCGAGATAGAAGGTCTTGACAGATAGACGGACAACAATGTGATTAAAAAAGGGTTCCGAATTTTTCTTTTGAGGTACGGAACCCCAAACACTGTGTTTTCGGTAATAAGTATTTTCCTTCATAATGCACTTTATAAAAAAAACTGTTATCTTGACAAACAAACATTTAAATTATTAATATCATCATTGCATTAATATCGAGTACTTATACATAATAATATTGTTATTCCAACAGTAATGTTAATAAACGTTCGAAAGATTGACATATGATAGTACCTAACCACCCTATAATAAAAAAAACATAAACTAGCTACTAGATTATACTTCGTCTTAATTACGTATTTATTCGATAAGTGAACAATGTATAATGTTCTTCTATAAAAAATAAAGAATCTTTAAGCCCAAACATGTAACGTGAAACTTTGTATGTACACTTAAATTATTTTAAGAAATTTAAGACAAAAAAATTTTGAGTAAGGATTATTTTGCGGATGCTTAATTCCCCGGGAGTGTCAGACTTGTACTGACTAAAACCCTATGTTCATTCTTTCTATTGTTCCGGGGCCGCGGTATCACTTTCGAACAACCCGAAACCCCGGTTGAGTTAGATTTAGGGGAACATACATTCAATACAGAGTTTCACATTAAATATAGAAAACTGTTCGTCCCGGTTGCTATAAACAGATATTTGACAGTCGCTACAAGTAGTCTGTGGCTTGAAAATCTGATAACCTGCTTTAAAATGGGTATCGTATGACCCAGTACTACTTGGGTTGTGGAGACAGATAACCCCAGTACTTTACATTACATAAAGTACTGGTATTTAGCTGAATTCGGTAAGAATGGAAACCGACCCCAGCAATTGGAAGGAAAAATCAAGCAGATTATAATGATGTAAATGTTTTCTTCAAAACTTTCTATGATGCAGCCTGTACCTACTATCTTTTCTCTTTTCATCACCCTAAGGTAGACAGGTAGAAAATGCCCAAGGAATTAAGTCCGCCTTTGTACTGTGTTTTTTTGTACATGTGCATAATGTATTCATAAATAATCACCAACAGTTTTCAAAATAAAGTAGTTAAAATCAAAATCCATTTATTCAAATTAGGCTGATAATCAGCACTTTTTGAACGTCACATTACAAGAGACAGTCCCACAAAAACGCCCTGCCCTTCGCCGCTAAGCTAAGCTAATCATCAATTATTGCAGCTAAGGGCTAATCATCAATTTCTTCTCTATTGTGAGTGTTTCTACAAATATTTAAGCTAACATACACGAACAGCCAAACCAACAACTATTTGTATGCTATACAGATAATTATTCCCGGAATCACACCCACGACACGCAGCGCAGCAGTCAAGCGCTCAGACATTGCGTCAACCGTGACATCGAATTTCAAACTAGAACGCTTCCTCTCTCTCTCCGGGTTTACTCATACATGTTGTTATCTATGGGTCAGGCTGGCTTAAAATATAATATCACACCTCCTTTAACCAAGCAATCCAACTTCCATTTCACGAGCAAAACCACAGCAAAAGGCCAGTTTAAAGCTAAACTAAACTTATTCATTAACGTCAGGCTTTTGGGCGGGCAGTTAAAATTCATATCTTATTAAAGCAGCTTAGTACCACTTACCAACTTACTTAAAACTTAGTGGAGCTTAATTGTAAGATAAACCGTGACGCTTATAAATGGATAATATTTTTTGAATTTTGGTTTTTTGACTGTTATGATTTTGAGATGAGTTTTTTTTTTTAATTGTGGGGACCAAAATTTACACGTATTTTTATTTCAAAATGCATATTTACATGTAATTAAATTAATAACTATTTAGAATAAATATACACAAACTAATAATAAAAATATATAAAAGTAAAAAATGGAAAATTAAAGGATCATTTTGTTGTCAGTCTATCTGTTCCTATCTCAAGTCCCTTTATCTCAGGAATGCGAGAGAAAATATCGAGTTGTAATTAAAACTGTACACTCAAACCTCTAAACCTTTGAACCCTCTAAATATTGTGCACAAGGCAAACACTATGAATCTTTTTAAAAGTCAAAAGGTAAGACCGTTTATGTCGCAAGTGTGTACGAAAGCCTCGATACGCCCTGCCGAGGTTGCGGGTTGTTCAAAAGAGATACCGCGTCCCCGGAACGTAAAGGGCAATAGAAGGAACATGGGTGGGTTTTAATCAGCAAAAGTCTGACACTCTCCTCCCGCTCCAGCCAGAGCGGGAGAAGTAATTTGATGATTTCCCACCAAAAAAAAAGCCTCGATACGCGAGCCTGACTCACACTTGGCAAGTTTTTTTATTATGCTAGATAAAAACTAAATTGTATGTTACAAATGTTTTTACTGCCTCAAACGTACAAAAAATATTTTAAGCCTCTTTGTGATGAATAAAATTTGTATTGAGGTAGCGTGGGAATGTACGGAGTTTATGTCAATCCGTCCTCTATTTATGTTATCAAATATTCACCTACGTATTTTTTTACTACCAAAAATACCAATGTAATACGCAGTATTTTTGTACAACGAAAATAACCGCGAATATGAAAGTGATTCTCTCTTCAATTTTTTAAATCCTATTTCAGGAATATTTTTAACTGGCTAAAATAAAATCATTCCAGTGCCAACACTTACGACCAGAAAAAAATAGTAAATAGCTTAAAATTTACGGAATATTTTTCAAAACACAACAAAATATCCCACTATTTTTTCTTACGGATTATACAGAGGTATTCGGTACACAAACATTTTACTAGTTCGGTATGTTGGTATCAAATAAGAAAGAGCGAGCCTAATGCCATTAATTGAGGAACTAAACAGGTTTCAGGCTTCTACTGACATATTTCTGATGGAAAAACTTATAACAGTTTACTAGAACCAGGTATTAAACCAAAGAGCTTGCGGAGCACCGCCGTGCCCTCGTAGAGGCGATCGGCGGCGGCGATCTCTCGCGTCCGGCCCTGGTTCAGGCCATGGTTCGGAGCGAGAGGGAATGGGGAGCGGTCGCCACCTTCTGCAAAGCAGTAATGCTAGCAAAGGAGGTGGCTGGGCGTTTGAGGGAGAGAACATCTGCCCAACCCAGCCGCCGCTGGAGACGCCCCGGGCGCCGGGCGCCGCGAGACGATTTCCGGCCACCGTAGATGCGGGCCTGTGAACGGTGAGCAATGGGTAGTTCACCGTCCCGTCCGTCGATTGACGACAGGCCGTGTCGACGCGTTTGTGTTTCACGCGCGCCTTAAAGAGAGTCAGCAAAGCAGAGGGGCTTGCCAGAGCCTCCGCCTGCCAGGGTTACGAACACAAACGCGCCGTCGACACGGCCTGAGCTACCCATTGCCTACTGTCCACAGGCCCGTATGTGTAGCGCTTACGATACTATCGAGGTAATCTTTATTTTAAATATTAAGAGAGTATAAAGTGGCACCTCAAACCAACCCAGCCGCCGTGAGACGACTCCCGGCCACCGTAGATGCGGGCCTGTGTACGGTTAACAAAGGGTGGCTCATCGGCGTCCGTTGATCACGCGCACGTTTTGTGTTCCACGGGCGCCTCAAAGAGATGTCAGTAAAGCAGAGGGGCCGGCTAGGGCCTCCACTTGCCGTGGTTGCGGGTTTTTTAAAAGAGATACCGCGGCCCCGGAGCATAAATTGCAAAAAAGGAGCATGAGCGGGTTTTAGTCAGTTAAAGGCTGACACTCCACCAGTTATTTCCGAAGATATTTGATGATTTCCAATCCGCTAAAACCAAGGGTGTAAAGTTTACGTCTCACAGCAGTATAAAATATTTTGCTATCCATCTTTTTATTTATAACTGTGAAGGCTGGGGAAACTTAAGAAAAGTCCTGAGTTTAACCCAGTGCGCTTCGTCAAATGAAATGTCTTAAAAATTTTGTTCTAGCCAGGCATTAACTGGTTTCTTCACGATGTTTTTCTCAGCGTTTTAATAACACTGAAGATGAAGAAAAACCACGCACAAAGTACGCATCTGTGTGGTTTTTAAAAACGGCTATACCAAGAGTGGCGAACCATTATGGATCAACGTGCCATTTCTTGTATAGAAATGTTTAATGAGGTTGAGAAAATAATTATGATAATAATTATTTTCTAACCAAAAAATTGTCATTTTTTGAAAACAGTTATGTTTCAATTTTGGTGTGTAATAAAGTACATATTTTCTATTTTTAACTAAATACTATAGAATCAAAACTCTTTATTTATTATCAATAAGAACCTTTTGCACTGTTTAGGTTTTTTACGGTTCTATGTGGAAATCAAATGAAAGTATGACTTATGCTGTCGCAAACTTTGTTATTTGAAGCTATAATGAAATAATAAATTCAATCCTAATAACCGGTGCCGTGTCAAATATATTGTACCACGTGCCATGAATGGTACGCGTGCTATAAATGGCACGCCTGGCCTTGATGCGTTTGGCTTGCCAATACCATACAACCCGCTACCCGGGGTCATTTTCCACTGACCAGAGACCGCAATAAATTGTTAAAAAATATACGCAAAGATTTTCAAATATTTACCCATATTTTCGTACAACAGTATACAAATATGTTGCCACTTCCCTTTCTGTTTACCCAATAGAAGTGAAAGCACGAGTGCCAAATAACAATGAATGGTTCAATCCACAGTTAGGCGGTAAAACGCCTGACAGAGTCGGTCGAGCAAATAGTACGCGGAAATAAATCGTGCGAACCAATGCGAGTTGTCACGGTGGGTATTATGGAGCATTTAGACTTCCTGAAGACTATTATAGATTATAGATATATTAAAAAAAATACATGTTGCACTCGGGGACTGCCGCGGTAAAGCTATTGCATGGAATTTTTATCAACTTATGCAAGAAATAAATGAAATATCTAAATGTAATATTTAAAAAGTACTTCCAATAAAAAGAAATCGCAAAAAGAAATCAAGATCTTGGGTTTGATCCAGAGTAATGTCGTTTGATTATCCGATTCTCTACCAAACATGCTAATAGAACATTGGGATCGTGATTGAAATAACTGACCGTATTCGTAATGAAATTTCTTGTTAGGCGTTTTCGTTACGAAATTTCTATATTCGGTATCCTCGCTCATGGCCCGCGATAGAAGCTCTGCAATCTTAAAAAAAGCTTAAAAACAAAATCTAATCGAATCATGATGAATGCGAATTATTATTATCAATTGTGTTATGAATTAAATGATTTGTTTTATTTGAATTACTTTAGTGACCATTTTAACCTGATCTGTTAGATCTTTGAGAGATCAGGTTATAATAGTTTAGAATAGGCTGACGTGACGTCGTGTCTACATTTTGATTCTAGTGAGGATATTTTTTCATTGCATTCATTTTTCATTTTTTTCATTTCATTTCATAGATTTTCGACTTTATTTCTAAAGTATAAGGTTCAAGGTTCATTGGAAAAAAATTACAGTTTCGGGTAGCTTGACCTGCAGGCATTGTTATCCAAAATAAACATAGTAATAAAAAACGGCCAATGGCTTAATACCCTTTTTGTTTTTGGGTGTGAATTCACTAGATAACTAAGCGGGGGGAGTGTCAGACTTTTACTGACTAAAACCCACCCATGTTCCTTCTATTTATTTTGACGGGCCTGTTGGTCTAGTGGTTAGTGCTGACTGCTGAGCCGGAGGTCGTGGGTTCGATTCCCACCCAGGACAAACTTTGTGTAATGAGCATGATTGTTTGTTCTGTTTCTGGGTGTGATTTATCTAGAATATGTATGTATTTATAAATTATATAAGTATGTATATCAGTTGTCTGGTTACCATAACACAAGCTCTGCTTAGCTTGATTTCAGATAGCCGTGTGTGAGTTGTCCCAAGATATTTATTTATTATATATTTCCCTTTACATTTTCGGACCGTGGTATCTCTTTCCAACAACCCGCAACCCCGGCAGGCGGAGGCCCTGGTAAGCCCCTCTGCTTTGCTGACATCTCTTTAAGGCGCGCGTGAAACACTAACGCGTCGTCAACACGACGCGGACGGCTTAATAGCCTCAAGCAACATCTGAAGAGGCTCTTGCTATTCAGCTGGATCAACAGCTTGATTCAGAAAGTAGTACCTCTGGACTCGGTACGTATTGTTGGGAGGTTCCTCTCGCAAGAGCCCTGACTACCGGTAGCTCGGACTTTTACTTTTTTATATTTTTAAATATTATTTTTATTTATTTATTATAAAATATGTGTCAAAATGAACAAACAGACATAATTGCAAAAGCCAACAACAGCGGGTTAAAATCAAGCAGTTTGTTACAACAAAATCCTCACAATTCCATATATTGCCAACACTTTTTTCCCCCACTTCCTCTACTGATACTGTCATCCCTGTGCAAACCACGTCCTCTCAATACATCATATTGGAAGTGACAGCCGGTGATACTTATTACCCCACTCTCCTCACACCAGGAATAGGCACGTTCATACCCGTTACGAAGGTGTGGTTCAACATATTTTCCTTTATCATTATATTGTGTTACAAGCCTTTGTTACATTGTGTGCAGGTGCTTAGGAATTAATGGTAACGTTTTGGTTAAATGTGTTATGTACGGTTTTGTGTATGTGGTGTGTTGTTTTTTATTTTGTGGCTGTTACAAGCCGTCAGAGTTGTGGTTTTCAGTAAATGATTTTAGTATTTCATCCTACGAATATTATAAATGCGAATGTTTGTGATGTATGAATGTTTGTTACTATTTCACATCAAAACAGCTGCACGGATCGTGATGAAATTTGGCAAAGAGGTAGATTATAGTCTAGAAAAACACATGGGATATTTTTTTTTTATATCACAGGGGTGAAACCACGCGCGGGCCCTAGCTAGTTTAACATAATATTATGCTTGTAATACTGGAAGGGATAAGCAGAGGTGTAGCTTATAGTGCACCCACATTTAGTACTAGTACTGGGAACAAATCCAGAGTTAAAGGATGACTGATGAGAAAACCCAATGCCAGTTTACCCGACTCGGGAATCTACCACGGACCTCATGATTAGTAGTGTCGGTTGCGACGACTATTCCAACGAGAAAGAAAGTGTGTTTGGTGTTAGCCACGTTATTTTTGACTAACCTACGTATATAAGATTACTGCGCAGCGGGTTATACCGCTATTCATTGCTAGTTGTTTGTTGCCCCACACTAGGTATTTCTCCTATTTCGTGGTGCGTTTTACAAACATTTGATCTCACACATACAAACAGCCAAACCTGGAACAACTATCTCTAAGTCATACAAATATTGTGAACTGTGCGGGGATTGAACCCGCTATGTCAACGCAAAGTCAATGGGTCAGCTACTGCAGAAGTTATTTAGGACCAACTGACCAATTTTTTGACATATAAATTACGGTAGCAGACTTGGCCATAAACTAAAGGTATGTTGAAGCAGCGACTACAGAAAATTGACTTCTTTTGCCCTTTGTGTTTCGGATAACGGAACAACTTTCGACAAAACCACAACCCTGGTTAGCAGTGCCCCTGGCCCCTCTCTTTTCTTTTCTTCCTTTTTTTTTAAAAAACAATATTGCCCCTCCACTACGAATTTCTCCTGTATCGTGGGTGCATTTACAAACATTCAATCTCACTCTCTGTTGGCCATACAAATATTTATCCGTGCGGGGATCAAACACACGACACTCAGCGCACCAGTCGATCGCACAGCCACTGCGCCAACCATTTAGGATATTATGAAGTGTATTTATAAATGTTTGTGCTTCAATGTTTTTTGATCCGATAGTCGTAATTACGATTAATAAATATTTTTTCTTTCTTTCACCTGTTTCTGGGCCGGTTAAAAACCAGGCGTGATATTTACATCCACGCCTAAGAACTCGGCCTATTTCAATATACACGCTCCCTTAGATCAACCAAGGCGTTTTTGTGTGAAGCCCATGCATTAGCATTTGGTGACAGGTGCGAACTGCCGCGGCGCCGTCACCCGGTCACACCACGCCCGGCCTTGCCCATTTTATGTAGGCAACTTATTTTATTGCTGTTTTAGAGCTTTTTCTTTATCGTTCACATTTGTGAAACGAGAGTTTCGAGTACCATAAATTGTTGGATGATTAGGTTGTGCTGTATTTCGAGTTTATGATTTGGTATTTTTGTTTTCAAACTGCAGTTTTATTTATGTAGTGCTGTATATTATGCTACTTAATATTTTTAATGCGATAGTTTGTTTAGATGTATGGATGTTTGTTACTCTTTCACGACTAAACTGCTGAACGGATCTTGACAAAATTTGGCAAAGCGGTAGGTTATAGTCTAGCTATAAAATAACACATAGCATACTTCTTTTTCGATATCGCGAAGCCGCGGTTGCCAGCTAGTGCATTTACTATAAAGGTGCGTATTATTTTTTTATGGTAAATAATCAAATAACTTTCTCTGCTCTGGGTGCAGGAGTGAGATTGTTACTGACTAAAACCCAATCTTGTTACTTCTTCTGCCCCATGTGTTCCGCGGCCGCGGTATCTCATTCCAATAACCCACAACCCCGTCAGGCCACTGCCTAGGCGAGGCTCTTTGCTTTGGTGACATCTCTTTGTGGCGCGCGTGGAAAACGAACGCACCGTCGACACGGCGAGGTTTTAGATTCGAAGTCGAGACTTATGAGACTTATGAGTGTGCAGTTTGACTGTCACATGACTACGCTATCATTGCCCTACCTTCGGTGATAAAGGGTGAAACATCTGACCGGGTGAATTATGTGTGTGTTGTGCAGAAGCTTAAAAACAACCATGAATCGTCTACGAGAAAGCACATTTTTTTAGCAATCAACAGATCGTCAATGCAAAATTTCTGGTTGCTTTCTATAAATCTGAGCTATAGGATTCAAGATCGTATTGGCAATAGCTGTACATACTTTATATATCCTGAAAAGATCTACAGAATTTAATAATATGCGAAGTTTTGGTAAAGAAAAACCGGACAAACGCGAGTCTTGTCTCTACGAATATCTATAAAAACGGCAAAAAACATGTATGTTGTATGGGAGCCCTTAATTTTTTATTGTATTCTATTTTTTAGTATTTGTTGTTATAGCGGCAATAGAAATACATTATCAGTGAAAATTTCAACTATCTTATTATCATGGTTCAGCCTGGTCCTGTCCTGGCCCTTTAGGTACGCAACCTTAAAAATTACAGCTTCAGAATAAAACGCGCTTTCAGAAAACATAATGTAACGCAGCTATGGCGCTGCACAAACGTAGACAATTCTTGTGTCATGTCATGTCTTGTGTCGTATAAAAGCTACAAATTGCTATATAATATTGTTTACAAACGTTGTTTAAAAAACGTTGCCCCACACTACGAATTTCTCCTGTATCGTGGATGCGTTTACAAACATATAAACTCACATACACGAACAGAAAGACCCGAAACAACTATCTGTCAGCGTTCGGGAATTGAACCCGCGACACGCAGCGCAGCAGTCGATCGCTCAGCCACTGCGCCAACCGTGTCGTCAAATCTATACTATATATAATATTATAAAGCTGAAGAGTTTGTTTGTTTGTTTGTTAGAACGCGCTAATCTCAGGGACTACTAGTTGGAATTGGAAAATTCTTTTAGTGTTGGATAGTCCATTTCTTGGGAAGGCTATAGGCTATATAACATCACGCTACGACCAACAGGTGCTGAGCAGCGCGGGTGAAACCGCGGGGAACAGCTAGTATTATAATAACCATTATGTAATCAGCTGCTACGGGACATATGTACTACTACACCGCTATAGAAATCGGTAGCTTGTATCCGCCACAAGACACAAAAGTGTCCACGTTTGCGCAGCGCCAAAAGTACCCAATCTTTAACGGTATACCTTTTTGTTTCCTCACAGAAATTGTAGCATTATCACCGTTTTAAAGTTAAGCCTTCTAATCTGACGTAAAGGGTTGACCAAGGGAGGGTTCGTTCGACCAAACGGACGCGAAACCCAAGAGAATAATAAAGTAGAGGAAGACCCGTTATTATTTATTTAACATTTGGAAATTCGAGATGTTTTAGATTACAATATTTTTGTAAAATGTTTTGTTTGTAACCTCCTAGCATAATATCGTTATTAAGAAACGGTCAGACATCAAAAGGCAGTTATTTAAATTATTATTAGGTACACTTTTGCCAAACTCTTAAGGGATAACTGGTGTTATGTTAGCTACCATAAATCTTTACTTCTTTTACCTTTTATTTTATAAAAGCGAAAGTGAGTTTGTTTATTTCGTCTTCACGCCAAAATGGCTTAATCAATTATGATGAATTTTGGTACAGAGATAGTTGGAACCCTGGCAACGAACATAGGCAAATTAAAAAAGGGGGAGTTAGAGGGAAGAAAAGGGGAGAAAGATATTTTTTTTATCATCACGCAGGTTAAAGTTTGCGTTAGCCAAAATTAACTATGCCACGCGAAGCTAGATTAATATTCTCGTTTTGATTTATTTATAGTACACAAACGAGGTGATAAATGTTCGATAGTTTTTTGCTTGAAACAAGGTCTTTTGTCTAGCCGTGAGACGGTTACAGGCTGGTACATAAACTGTGCCACTTTTTAAACAAGTCTAGGTACCGTTTTTTTATCCCGATGGGAAATCATCAAATCCTCCCCCGCCACGGGTGGGGAAAGAAAGAAAATAAGTTAATTTAGCACATGCGCCTAGTGCAAAAAGAAAATCAAATAAAAAAAAAATACTTTAATATTAACACAAAAAGATTTATTTATAAAATAAGCAGTACCTTTGTGCTCTTTTGTTTGTATATGTAGTTTTTTTCGTAATTATGTGTACATAAATCCACCGTAGATGCGGGCCTGTGGACAGTGAGCAATAGGTAGCTCACCGTCCGTCCGTCGATTGACGACAGGCCGTGTCGACGGCGCGTTCGTGTTTCACGCGCGCCTCAAAGAGATGTCAGCAAAGCAGAGGGGCGTGCTAGAGCCTCCGCCTGCCGGGATTGTGGGTTGTTCAAAAGAGATACCGCGGCCCCGGAACGTAAAGGGCAATAGAAGGAATATGGGTGGGTTTTAGTCAGTAAAAGTCCGACATGCCCCCCAAGTCATTAATTTGATGATTTGATGATGGCCTATTAATTGCATCACGGTCTGATCTTCAACGTAAAGTTCACTTGCCAAGGTTAGTCTCTCGATGGGTGACCAGAATTACATACCGAGTTATCTGTGACAAATGTTGGTCCCGGCGGTTATATGTAGAACTTTAAAAAAAATCTTTGACCCACACTAGGAATTTCTCCTGTATTGTGGGTGCGTTTACAAACATTAAACTCACATACACAAACAGCCAGACCCAGAACAACTATCTGTAGGCCATATAAATATTTGTTGCGTGCGGGAATGGACCCTCCGACACGCAGCGCAGCAGTCGATCGCTCAGCTACTGTGTCAACCGTGTAATCTACTTTGACTGTCTTTACAGGTAGTCAAATAGTCACTGGCCCTAACATCTGACGACCAGTCTTACCAAGGGATACAAAATTACTCAATACTAAACTAGTATTGAGTAATTTTCTGGGTGGTCAGATAGGTATGTCACTCCATGTAAGATAATGCTATTTTAGCTGCGTTTGGTTAGACTGAAAGCCGACCCCGACATAGTTGGAACAATAAAATCCTTTAGTGGTTTGTATTTAATGTAGACTTTCATTAAAAAGAAATAAAATATATTTTTAAACTTTAACCACGCTGTTCATTAAAACAAAGAAATAATTGAGTTAACAAAATCCTCTAAGACTTGTACAATACCTTCGAAGTCCATTCACGACCTAAGAGCATCAAAGTAATCAATTCCATTCAATAACAACCACTTGTGCGCAATATTCAGCCTTAGCTACTTGAGTATTAAGTTCGGAATTGGGTGCCGATACCCTATCATTGATGAACCAACTTAGTACTGAAGTCTCTTTGTTATTACTAACCTAGTTTCAAAGTTTGATATTTCGCAGGTAGTTAGCAAATGAACCCTTGCTTTTGGTAGATTTTTTGTTCTGCTGAAGTTGGAATTAAGTTTGGAACATTTATCTTCGTTGTTGACAGTTTGTATTATTGATCATGAACCAAGCTTAGTCCCTGGTATTTTGGTCTGAGTAAACCTACTTTCCTTACTCTTGGAAGAAAGAAATCGAAATGATAATTAGATTTGCACAGGACAACACAATATTAACAAAAAATAACCATTGCCATGCAACGCGGTAATGCTGCCAGCCTTCTGGGCACTTTTCCTGTTGACTGCGATGCGGACAAATTTTTTGACGCCCTTTGAGTTACCATTTTTACTTGTATTTTTAGTATTAGTTTGTGTCTGTTTATAGTTTCTATATAGTAATGAATTTAATAAAACAATAAAATACAGAGTTTTTACAAAAAAACTTTAATAAAAAAAGATTAAGCGCTAGAATTATTAGTGGAAAAATAAATATTGGGGATGTTCATGGAAGTTTAGAAAACAACTAGCTGTGCCCAGCGGTTTCACCCGCTGCTCACTTAGAGGTATGAAAAATAGATGTTGACCGATTCTCAGACCTACCCGATATGTACACAAAATTTCGTTTAAATCGGTCCAGCCGTTTCGGAGGAGTATGGAAACGAAAACTGTGACACGAGAATTTTATATATTAGATAATTAAATCAACCAATCCAAAAATTGACCATTAGGATGATACGGGTGATTTTCCTTCGTAACCACAGTCCTCTAAAACATAACTAGACATTAAACTAAGTACTCTCCGTAGCTAAACTAGGGAGTCCAACACTTTGTAGGTATAGTATCAAACTTTGAAGTGATCTATGCAAATGAGACCGCTTCGAGAGGCTGTCAAAACACAGAACAGTTAACCGCTGGTATTCGGAGAATTGTAATGAGCCTGGAAATGGGGGAGTTGTAATATACTTGATTCATTCATAACTTAAACTTAAGGAGAGACTGTGCCTCTTCTTGTGATAAAGATAAATGATAAATGATGTTTATTTTGCAAGTAGGTTTTCACAAACACTTTTAAACGTCATTTTTTTTAAAACTAGATGAGGCCGGTGTTTCGTACCCGACTACTCTGAAAAGAAACAGCCGAAACAAACTCAGAGGTCATAGTCTCTTTTAAAGTCCAGACAAAATAATCTTGGTCAACTTACATGAGGACTATGCAGATAGTGTCTGAAATGGTCTTTTTAAGAAAGCACCTCACAGATTGAGTGGACCTGTCCAGTCAGTGCAAGCATTTGTTAGTTATCGTGTAGCTCAACTCATAATATAATAAAATAGGTATATGCTCTCTCAATTTTAGTTACGGAGGCCCACTTGCACCATTTATCATATTTGAAACTAACTGAAGGTCTAATGACGACACGGTTGGCGCAGTGGCTGAGCGATCGACTGCTACGCTGCGTGTTGCGGGTTAAATACCCGCACGGAACAAATACTTGTATGGCCTACAGGTAGTTGATCCGGGTCGGGCTGTTTGTGTATGTGATGGTAAATGTTTGTAACCGCACCCACGAATGCCCACGATACTGGAGTAATTACCAGTGTGGGGCAACATTTTTCTTAAGATAAATACTTACAGAAAAAAATCAAAAAACACAGTGGCCGGTTTGAAACCGAACAATCAATATAAATAGAAAAGATTTGTATTTTTTTATGTGACGAAGAATCCTAAAGACTACTGTACCGATTTCAAAATTTTTTTTATTATTAAAAAGCTACATTACCATTGAGTAGCATATCATGCTATTATCCACGGGAACGGGACAGTAACCAAAGACGCGGGTAAAACCGCTCAGGACAGCTAGTAAATAATTAAAGTACAAAACAGTAACATTAATAAACGATCGGAAGAATCGACATCGTACCTACCTTAATTACGTATTTATTCGATAAGTGAACACTGGCCTTCTAGAATAATAATAATAATAAAATCTTTATTTTCTCTCTTCACAAAGGTACACATTGGCAAATAGGTCTCATAAAAACAAATACATATAAGGATAACATTGTAACAAATGCAAAAAAATATGTTCCTTTGTGAGAGACTGGAGTCCATACTAGGATACCCTGTGTGACGGATCCCCAGGCTCTCACCTCGAACGAGAATTAAATGTAGTTAACATACAATATTATTGCAGATTCGTATACGCTAGACAATTTCTTTGTTTTAGAAGTGAGGAAAACACATAAATATTACAAATTAATTATTATGTAAGAAGTGTAAGTAGTTTAGGCGTAGCGTAGGTAATGTGTGTGGAGTCAGGTGTGCAGGTGAAGTGAGTCAGTGATGTGTGTAGGTGAAGTGTGTGAGGACAGGTAGGATGTGAAGGATGATACAGTCATGAAACAGTATAAGAATACAAAATATTACGAGGGTACAAGGAGTAACTGCTCCGTCGCGTCATAATCTAACTTTTGTAGCCAGGTTGAGACTTTAACTTTGCAATGTTTTTTTGATAGGGCATAAATTGACAAAACTCTGTTAATTTTGTTGTACAAATAGTTTCCAAGGAAACCAAAATGTCGACGGGAGAAAGCGGTGTGGGTCTGAGTAGTACGACAAACTGCGTGCTTACGTCGCTTGCCTTCAAAAAGACTAGGAGTATAGTTAAGAGAGGAGTGCTTGCGCAAAATGGTATTTAAAATGAACAGTTGCCGTATAGTTAATACTCCAGTTCGCTCATAAAGTTCTTTGGTGGGAAATAAGAAAGGCAAAAAATTGCTTACTTTTAAAACGGCCCTTTGTGAACGTTCAATCCGGAGCATTGATGTTTTTGTCGCGCCACCCCATACAGTTATACAGTAAGAGATCAGCGACTGGCACAACGCGAAATAAACTGTTTTCATAACGCTATTGTCAGCAAGGTTACGGAGATTTTTAAAAACAAAAATCAATTTACGGATTCTAGAAGAAAGAGCATCTATGTGCTGGTGAAAGCTGAGGGTGCTATCTAAAAAGACTCCTAGGTACTTAATTGTTTCTGTCCGCTGAAGTTCTTGACATAAGCAGTGAGAATCATGTGTCAAAATGCACGACGATGAATGCGCGGTAATTTTGAAATTATCAAGAGAGCAAGTAGGTTTTTTTATATAGAAGGAAATATACTTCGTTTTATCAACATTGAGGGCGAGTTTATTACTAGCAAGCCATGATAACACTATGTTAAAGCCCGTCTGAGCTCTACTGTATACGTCGGACCAGGTATCAGCTTCAAACAAAAGAGCTGTATCATCAGCAAAAGTTATGATC
Source organism: Ochropleura leucogaster (assembly GCA_958449745.1). Taxonomy (NCBI): domain Eukaryota; kingdom Metazoa; phylum Arthropoda; class Insecta; order Lepidoptera; family Noctuidae; genus Ochropleura; species Ochropleura leucogaster. Next base: position 4,556,858 of record OY288213.1, on the reverse strand, counting down.
CTACCACTGGGCAACTTCAGCTCACAAAGGTCGTTGATGTAAGTCAGAAATAATGGTGGACCAAGAATACTACCCTGTGGCACGCCATGCACGACGGGAAGATCGCTACTAGTCCAATTATCGATTCTGACTCTCTGATATCTACTAGTGAGGTAGTCTGAAAAAAAATCAAGCTGTGTATTTCTTATACCAAAGTTCTCCAATTTCTTCAGCAACAGTGGGACGGAGACCGTGTCAAAGGCTTTGGCAAGGTCCATGAAAATAACTATAACTTTTTTGTTAACATCGAGATTATCAGAAACAAACTTAGTTAGATCGTGAATGGCGTCACTGGTCGACAAACCAGATCGAAAGCCGTACTGAGAAGAAGATAGCAGTGAGTTATTTTCCAAGTAGTCGACCAGTCGCCTTTTCATGATCCTTTCCAGTATCTTAGACAAAGCTGGAAGGATGGAGATTGGCCTATAGTTATTGACACAGGTTCCATCACCACTTTTGAAGATGGGGCGAATTTCCGCTATTTTCCAGGCATTGGGGAACTTGCTGGAGTCAATGGCGAGGTTGCAGATAAATAAGATTGGAGAAATGAGGACTTGTTTATATCTTTTCAAAATATTAGTAGAGATGTTATCACAGCCGACAGCGCAATTAGACTTCAGACTATTAATTATAGTTTCGATCTCTTCCAAGTCCGTGGGGAAAAACACCAACGATTTGGAATGAGTGCTGCCCAATCCCATAGGAAGCGACGGAATATTGCTTCCAGAATAGCAGCGGTCAGCAATATTTACACCAATGTTTACAAAAAATTCGTTAACTTTATTAGTCGAGGAGATAGGATGAAGATTATCGATTAACTGCGTGGCCTCGTTTTTTGTTTTATTTGCGTGGGTAATGTCTTTAATTTTGTTCCATAAGTCTTTGTTATTTGTTTTAGCTGCAATTTGAAGTTCTGATTTGTCGTGTTCCCTTTTTATTTTTTTTAAAAGTTCGTTACAAAAATTTCTATATCTTTTGTAAGTAGTGATTATACTACTGTCATTAGGATACTTTTTTGCTTTTTGGTGCAGTTTGTCACGATTCCTCATACATCGCAATAATCCGGTCGTTATCCAAGGTTTGGTTATTATTTTACGATTTGGGGTTTTAATAATTTGCGTGTTTGATTTTAAAATACAATCAATCGAATCAACAACGTACTTAACAGCAAGATTAACATCCGTCATTGAGTACAATTCTTTAAAGTTAAAATTTGTAATTTCATTGTCAATTTTTTCATAATTTAGGCGTTTAAATATTTTAATAGTTTTATTTTGGCGTTTTCTTAAATTAAGTATGAGAAATACTGCATCATAAGAATAAATAAAGTATCTTTAAACCCAAAAATATTACTACTTAGTCAGCTATTGCCATAATACGACTGAAAATAAATGAAAAATCTAGTCACTACAGGCTGAAACAACCACCTACCAACTGCCAAAAATGCAGGAAAAATCCATGGAAAAATCTCGCTTCTCTAAATGAAAAAAAAAAATACGCAACAAACAGGCTTTGGTACAATTTACACCTCTTCGATCGAATGACGTCACAGCAGTGTTCAAACTTAAAAAAAGAAAAAAAATCTACGTTGATTGGGTCTCGGAGACCTGATAGCGAGTTTTGAAGTGTTAACTAGTTTTTTTTTGTTGTTGGCAACTTTATTAGTCCAGTGTTTAATGGCCTGTTGCTGCCGATGATAGGAAAAGGGAAAAGATAGATTATGTGGGGGATTCTTGCCATATCTGGTTTGTTTTTATGGTGTGGGTGATGCGAAGCTTTAAATAAGGAGTTCTTTTTACTCTTCTAAGCTTTTGTAAGTAAATTGATCTTCTGAGAACTGACATGGATGAAAATGACTAGATCTTTTCTTTTGCACTTTGATTGAATTTACAAGAACTTTGTTTTATTTATTTACAAGCTTTCGCCCGCGGCTTCGCCCGCGTTAAATTTGGGGTAACACAGTTCCCCTTGCGCCTTATTGATTTGTAATAGCAACGCTAAATTTTCCCTTCTCTTTCCTCTTTCTCCCTCACATCCCTTTTTTTTCAAAAAAATATTAGCCTATGTCCGTCTCCTGGTTCCCAATTATCTCTGTACCAAAATTCATCAAAATCGGTTTAGCCATTAAAGCGTGAAGAGGTAACAAACAAACAAACAAACAAACTCACTTTCAATTTTATAATATTAGTAAGGAATAGTAAGGAAGTAAGGATTTATTAAAACTTTATGCACAAGTAAAAAACTGTACAAAGGCGGACTTAATGCCTTAGGCATCTTCTACCAGTCTACCTGAGGGTGATGCGGAGACAAAATACAGTAGGCACCTACTGTATTTTGTCTCGATAGCAGAGAAAAAAAAAGTTTTATATAGTCTACACTTATAATAATATTAATAAAAAGAGGAAAGATTTGATTGTTTGTTTGTATTGAATAGGCTCTCAAACTACTGGAATGTTCTAAAAAATCATATCACCATTAAAAAGCTACCATTATATTAAGTGATAAGAGTATATTATAACATCAGAGTAGCGGGGCAGTAACCTAAAACGCGGGTGAAACCAAAAGGTAGTTACTTATATTTTGGTTGGGTTTCTTTATATTTCATGATAGCTAGTTATTAATAGATTTTAAGTTTTTTTGTTTAAAAAAAAATTGTAAGGTTTAATCCGATAGTTTTATACTTTTTCTTAAAAAAAAAAATTTCCTCAATTTAGGAATTTCTCCTGTATCGTAATATTTATTCTCACAAAAACAAACAGCCAGACCCGGAACAACTATCTGTACGCCATACATATATTTGTTCCGTGTGGGAATCTAACCCGTAACACGCAGCGCAGCAGTCGATCAATCAGCCACTGCGCCAACTGTGTCGTTGAACTAGCTGCATCGTCGCATTTTTTAAGGATAAATGTAAAGAAGATATTTTTATTTTTGTAAAATACGTATCTGCGTTATGATGCATTCACGCTTTTGACTCTTACGCCAACGAGGGTAGGAGTCCAAAGCGCGAATGCCGAGAAAGAAGTCCTAATTTCGATTCCCGGCAAAGTTTTATTCGGTTGTTAGATCAGGAATTTCTCAGTAGCAGCTAGGGAGTGTGGATTTATGGCCAGTTAATGGTAATGGGCCTGTAGACAATGAGCAATGGGAGGCTCACCATCCGTCCGTCTATTGACGACAGGCCGTGTCGACGGCTCGTTTGTGTTTCACGCGCGTTTTCAAAGCAGAGGGGCTTGTCAGGGCCTCCACCTGCCGGGGTTGCGGGTTGTTGAAGAGATACCGCGGCCCCGGAACGTAAAAAGCAATAGAAGGAACATGGGTGGGATTTAGTCAGCAAAAGTCTGACACTCCCCCCGCTCCACCCAGAGCGGGGAAAAGGTAATTTGATGATTTCCCACCACAAAAAAATGGCAATATGTTCACCACCTATTATTAGGGACTTAAACATACCTGCCAAAAATGGGTGTACAATTAAGTATATTTCTGCCTGGCGCTTTAAGTGTAAGGTAGTGATAATGGTTTGACGGATAAGCACACAGCTTTAGTCAATGAACACTCAAGTTCATTAACCTTTTACTGATAACCTGTCTAGTTGCGGAGCAAAATGAATTATAAATCATAGGCCAAAAGTTGCAAACTCCAAAGAAGTAGAAATATTCTAAACATTATGAATTTAGCTTGCAAATTAACCTTTACTTTTGATTTACCGCTAAGAGTTTTAAACATGGCGTCTTAGCGTTGTTGTAACTTTTGTAATTATGGCCGTCCGTCCGTTTTATAAATATGGCCTATCTCTGTACCAAAATTCATCAATTTCGGTTTAGCCCTTAAGGTTCACACCTTAAGGGCTAAACCGATATTGAAAGAAAGACGTAACAAACAAACTCACTTTCGCTTTTATAATATTAGTAAGGATTTGATATCCGCAAAAAGTACTAATTTTCATAGACTATCACCACGAAAAACATTATCTATTGTTAATAGCTTCATTTGCAGTATTATAAGCAATTTCTAAATGTTTCTACATGGAAAATATCCACCTGGTTGAACTAATTAAGTTATAATTGTTTGCGTGAGGCGACTCTATAAATCAATGGGTGCATTTAACCTACAATAATACGTACTGTATTATTAACTGTTTGAAATACTATAGATATTACAACGCTATAATTATTACTTATAAACGACTAGCTTCCGTCCGTGACTTCGTCCGCGTGGCATAGTTACTTTGGGCTAACGCTATTATAACGTTAACCCGCGTGATGATCGAAAAAATTCTTCCTCCCTCTTTTCTCACTTTTTTAGCCTATGTCCGTCTCTAGGGTCCCAACTATCTCTATATTTATTGGGTACTAGCTGTTCCTCGCGGTTTCACCCACGCTGCTCAGCACCTGTTGGTCGTAGCGTGATGTTATATAGCCTATAGCCTTCCTCAAGAAATGGACTATCCAACACTAAAAGAATTTTTCAATTCGAACCAGTACTTCCTGAGATTAGCGCGTTCAAACAAACAAACTCTTCAGCTTTAAAATATTAGTATAGATTTAGGCGTCAAGACGTAACAAACAAAGAAACTCACTTTCACTTTTATAATATTAGTAAGGATATAGAAGGTATATAATATAGCCGGGGTTTCGGGTTATTCGAAAGAGATACTGCGGCCCCGGAACATAAAGGGCAAAAGAAGGAACATGGGTGGGTTTTAGTCATTCTGGTACTCCACTCCGCACTATCAAGTCCCTGTCTTCAAGTTATTTGATAATTTATCGTCTATAAAAAAGGTCGCACACATATAATTCACATTATAATTTTCAAAGGAAAATTATTAATAAAGCGCCCAAGTTAAGGTACAATTTCGAAGACAACCGCAACCACGAACTGTAGCGGCAATGCTGTCCAATGACAGACAGCTACGACAAGACTAGTGAGACTCCATGAACATGAACACGAATTTAAAAAAAAACATTATTGTTTTCATTTACAATTGCAGAAAGGTGTTTACAAACACACGTTGTTCTTTTAAACCAGATGGGGTTGGATGTTTCTCACCTAATCAAACAAACTCAAAGATCTCTTTTAAGGTTCAGACAGAAATCTTGGTCAACTTACATGAGGATAATGCAGATTAGTGTCTGAAATGGTCTTTTTAAGAAAGCCCCACAAAAATTTGAGTGGGCTTTTCCAGTCAGTACAAGCATTTGTCAGATATCGTGTAGCTCAACTAATAACTCAAGGAGCCCAACGACACGGCGAACAATACCAAAATAAGGAAATTTGTGTAAGTCGTTTATAGTACGAAAACTGACAGATAATAATCAAAAACAAACAATATTAAATTAAAGTAATGACCCACATGGTCCTTACAAGACAAAACAAATAAAATAAATATTTTTTTACATAATCAAATTAATCAGATCATTATGAAATAATAATATGTAATACAAAAAAAAACTAAATTCAAACATGGAGCTTAATCAAAATGACGGTTCTAAATATTTCTTTTGTTTTGTTTCAGATTCCCAAATGACGACAAAGAAATTTTCCGAGGAACCAGAGTTTGAACGTCCTATTGGCAACCACACGTTCTTCTTAGGAAGAGAAGCGGTTCTAGGATGTGCTGTCACGAATCTGGGAAAACATAAAGTAAGTTTTATTGTAACGGATTAAGATATTTTAATGGTTGAAGGCAATCTCACGAGTTACGTCAACCTGGAATGGATGAATTAATCGCTGAATCTTCAATAACGTCATCATTTAATGACCATACTAAGACTGCAATGCATATCATTAAATAACGTTGATCAAATGACAAAGCCACTGCTTTTTATCTCATTGTTTTAGAAGTTGTGTGTCCCTAGAAATGCATTATTCAAACAAAATCATCTCTATAGGGTTCAAAGATGGCCCAGATTTCAAAACGTTGTCACACCACAGAGAATGTCTTCCATCTTGGACCCAGTCTTGTGTGTAGTTGATCTAATGACTGTTTTTTTCATATGGAAAGTCGTTAAATAACTCCTCTCACCCTAAACGTAACGTGAGAGAGTGACAGACTTTTGCTGACTAAAAACCACCCATGTTCCTTCTCTTGCCCTTTATGTTCTAACGCCGCGGTATCTCTTCCGAACAACCCGCAACTCCGACACAGATGACGGTAACTTGCACCAATGTTATAATGACAGAATTTTAAGCTTAAAATACATAAGTACCACATTACCTACGTATGTAACACAAAGAGCCGAAGCACATAGGTTAAAGTGTAGTTATACTTCAAAATTGAAAACCCCCAAAGTTCCATAACCGTATACCTTAATGATTAAAGTTATATGGTTTTCAATACGGGCACGTTAGGTTAATGTCGGCACATCACGATACCGGTCGTTAAACAGGCTAACTGTAATCAGTATGATAGTTAATGGATTTTCATTTTAAAATAATTGTTATGTTCAATGTGCGTGTGTGTTTTATTGGAAAGCTTGGGACTTGTAGACTAAGGAAGGGAAAACGTGTGAATGGTGAAATGGTAATCAAAATATATGATGAAATAACTACGTTTGTTTTTTTTTTTTTAAAGTGTATTTAAATACCGTTGTTCCGATGGCGATGAAACTTGGTGGGTTGTTCTGTCAAATGTCATAAAAACACACAAAAACATGACATGAAACATAACACCTGTAACGATTTTTAATATTCTTTTTTGGTTTGATAATATAATTTGATATTATCCATTGATAATATAGTTTATAAGTCATCGTAAATACTAAATTTTTTTTCTTTACGTATGATCTGTTTATCTTTTAGTCACAATAGAAAATGAATATCCGATAAAAATATACAAAATGGCTGAGCAATCGACTGCTACACTGCCTGTCGCGTGTTCGATTCCCGCACGGAACAAATATTTGTATGGCCTACAGATAGTTCTTACGGATCTGTGCGTTTAAATGTTTGTAAGTGCACCCACGATACAGGAGAGTATTTTGGTGTGGGTCAACGTTTAAAACAATACTGAATTTTTTATTTTTTGACTTTCAAAAGAAAAAAAAACGAAAAAGTGGAAAAAAAACTTTCATTCCGGACGTCGTTGGTAAAAAAATCAACAAAACCAACAAAAGTGACATACAACCACTTTCTTTCTCTTTAAAACTTTTTACTGTCACTTCACTTCTGCTTATCCCACCAATGATGTAGGCGTATCAGTTATCAAAGTCCCAAACAAAGGGTGTTCTGTCAAGATTTGTAACCTTGATATTGTTCTTTGTCTTATATATCGGGTAGGGTTGCTACCGTGATCAAAGTATATATGTGTCCATTGTGATAAATACAATAGAGTACCTAATAATATGTGATATATATTTATGAATTTTAAATTTTTACTGTTGATAATAATATCGAAACATCATATAATATATCATTACAAAAGTTCCTTGGAGGAGCTCGTGGCTAAATAATAGCAGCCGCTCGGGTCGATCTTTAGGTTAAGCCGCGCTTGCCTAGGTTGGTCTGTGGATGGGTGACCACCCGTTACATACCGAGTTTCCTACGTGCCTCGGAGAGCACGTTAAGCCGTTGGTCCCGGCTTTCATTTGTAGATCTTTGACAGTCGTTACAGATAGTCAGTGTCCCAAAAGTCTGACAACCAGTCTTACCAAGGGGTATCGTATTACCCAATACTAACTGGGTTGTGGAGGTCAGATAGGCAGTCGCTCCATGTAAAATACTGATATTCAGCTGCATCCGGTTAGACTGGAAGCCGACCCCAACATAGTTGGGAAAAGGCTAGGCAGATGATGATTACAAAAGTTCCTTCTCATTCTTACATTTATTGAGAACTAACTTCAGCCAGCAACTTCGTCCGCGTGGCATACTTACTTTTGGGCTAACGCTAACTTCAGCCCGCGTGATGATTAAAAAAATATATCTTTCTCTCCCCTTTCCTTCCTCTTATCTCACTTTAAAAAATAAAATAACCTATGCCCGTCTCCAGGGTCCCAAATATTTCTGTACCAAAATTCAACATAATTTGTTTGGCCGTGAAAACGTAACAAACAAACAAACTCACTTTCGCTTTTATAATATTAGTAAGGACATATATTTTGTAAAGACTAGCTGTCTGCTGTGTTTCACCCGCGTCTTTGGCTACTTCCCCGCTTCCGTGAGTAGTTACGTCATTTTATATAGCCTATGTTACTTAGTGATGATGTAGTTTTCTAATGGATGAAGAATTTTGTAAATCTGTCCAGTAGTTTTTGAGTTTATTCGTTACATATAGAAAATAAAAATCGTGTTTCTATAAAATATTAGTGTTATGTAGATAAGTATAGATGCCTGCCTCCTTAATCTTACTAATATCATAAACTAACTGGTGCCCGCGGCTTCATCCACGTGATATAAAAAAAGTAGTCTATGTGTTAATCCAGACTATAATCTACCTCTGCAAAATTCATCAAGATCCGTTCAGCTGTTTTGACTTGAAAGAGTCACAAACATCCATACATCCATCCTCACAAACATTCGCATTTATAATATTACTAGCTGAGCCCTGGCATGAGTTGCAATGCAATTTTCTACCTTTCTACCTACCCTACCTGCCTTTGGCATTTTTTTTCTTGACGTTTAAACTATCCTTGGACTTCAACGAATATTAAAAAAAAATTGGAATGGAATTATTAAATTTAAATTGGTAAAATTGATCCAGGCGTTGTTGAGTTATGCGCTGACCAACACATATTGCGATTCATTCTTATATCCAAACTAATATTATAAATGCGAAAGTAACTGTCTGTCTTTTCTTCACGCCTAAACTACTGAACCGATTTATGTGAAATTTGGTACAGACATAGTTTGGAACTTGAGAAAGGACATAGGATAGTTTTATTACAAAATTTATTCCGGACATACAGCGCCATCTATTCGTCAAATTCAGTACTATAAATGTCGAGCTGTTCCTATGCTCCGTGCTGCCGAAAGTCACTATACCACGCGAACGAAGTCGCGAGCAATAGCTAGTTATAGATAATTAGGGTAGTAGGATACGAATGTTTGTGAGGATGGGTTAGGATTACAGGTATGATAAATGTTTTTAACAATGAGCGGAATTAAATTCACATAGTCTTAATTTAAACAATGGACAGTCCGGGGTTAAGGGTTTTTCGCAAGGCATGCCGTGGTCCCCAAAGAAGGAACATGAGTGAGTTTTATTTCGTAAAATTCTGGCACTCCCCCCGCTCATTTCCATTCCGTCTAAAAGGCCGCAGCTGATACTGCAACAACTGCACCAACTTTAAGCACTTTCCCCAGATAATTTACCCTATTTAGTCACACTTTAGTTCAACACAACTTAGGCCAACACATCCAACATGGCTACCAACTATAACACCTTCAGAGCCAACACTTAAACCCACTTGTAAGCCAGTTGCTAACATGTTCCTAACTTTCACACTTAGTTTGATATATCGCCAATAACCAACGAACATGGGCCAAGTTGTACCACCTATAAAATTAACATCAATCTGTATTTAGGGTGTTAATATTCAAATGTTTTTTTTTTCATACTATATTAGTTGTATTTTTGTATGAAACTTGGTGTAAAGTACGCTTTAGCAGGCTATAAATCTTGTCTGAAAGTTTCTAGAACAATTAGGGTGTTGTAAAGTGAAGAAGTGAGAAATTGTTCAGAAAATTCTTGCATAGTTCAAATCGGTGTGAAATATTAATGGCTATCGCTGTACTACTTTCATAGAGTTAGAATTTTGAAAACATTTCTTGTGTATTTTTGTACAAAGGACATGAAGTGTAAGTTTATTGAACCCAGATAGTGTGGGTTTTGCTGCATTGCGTCTTGTATCATTGTGTCAATTTGTTTACAAAACAATTTCTGCTTTGAAAATGGTAAAAATAGAAGGACTTTTATAATCTCGAGTGCCTTGTAAACTGTATTAGGTTATACTCGCGTGGTATTTGTGTATGTCAAAGATAGATAGATAGATAAATATGTTTTTTAACGCTACAAAATACAGGAATTAATAGAAAAAACATCAAGCTGAAAAAAAATACCTAGATTAAAAAAAAATTAAGTAAGATTGACAATTAGACACATCACAGAGAATACAGATAAGATAAAATCAAATCTTTTTTTTTATAGAAAATACCTCTATGTAAGTCCTTCTGTTACTAAGTTTAAAATTACAAAAACAGTATTATGAGCAACCCAAACAAAAATCCCAATCTGACGGCACGGTTGGCGCAGTAGCTGAGCGATCGACTGCTGCGCTGCGTGTCGCGGGTTCGATTCCCGCACGGAACAAATATTTGTATGACCTGCAGATAGTTGTTTCGGGTCTGGCTGCTTGTGTATGTGACTTTAATTTTTGTAAACGCACCCACGATATAAGAGAAATACCTAGTGTGGGGCAACGTTGTAAAAAAAAAAAATCTTTACCATAAATCCCATAATCTCTAAATACGGAAAAAAAAACTCGCAAAAAAAAACATGAACACCAAAATGGCGGTGTCTTGCGGAAAACGGACACTGGAAACAAAATCCTCCCGCCTTTTGTCTGCTACAATTAGAACCACAAAAATTTACCGATTATCCTTCATTATGGGTTGTTACACTGGCTGGCTCAATGCCTAGAATAACAATGCACGAAATAGTGCTGCACCTTTTCGCGTCGTGAATTTTAATACCGGTACACGCGGTACGGTGGCTGAATGCTGTACTGCTCTTTGTTGCCTTTGCCTATTTGTTTTCTTTTTAGCTTTTGTCGTGATTTCATCTTATTGTTTGTTGTCGCATCTATTTCTTTTGTTTATGGGAGTGTAAATTGGATGTTGTAAATTAAAAAAAATGTGATGAGGATCGGAATGGAAAAATGTATGGCAAGGTAAATAACGTATTTGATTCTACGTTCACTAAAAGAAGAATAATAAATTATTGGTTCTGATATTTTTTGTCTATTGCAATGAGTTTTATCAAAGACTAACCAGGCTAGAGAGTGACAATTATTTTAATCCACAAGTGTGTATACACTCATACACACTGTGTGTATACACTCCCTATGCCCTTTGTAAACTATAAATATGTACACAAAAAATACACACCTGATATTATTGCATTTCAATATTATTTATAATAAAACCCGACCATCAATCAATTTATAAGAAAAGAAACCGGTTGCGGTATAACCCTTGGTGTATAAAGGGAAGATTAAAAAAAAACTTTTGTTTACAGTCACAGAGTCCCAAACGATATACTCTAACTCCTAAAAATCCTTCGCTAAGACGACCCACTGACCAGAAACCCACACTTATCCAACACACACTTTCAAAATAACTTACTAAACTAAATCACAAAACAATAGCAATATATACGACACTAAAACTCCTCAGTGATCCCCCGGAAGAAATTTGACAGGCCAGAAAAGTAGCAGAATGAAAGATAAGGGCTACACAAAAGGATACGAAGACCCGAAGACTTAACTGGGTCCCTGACCTAGAAACAAATCTTCATCAGTGATATCGAATGTTTGAACTGTAGGCCTACCAAGACGTCTTAAAGTAGAACTTATTCCTGTGTAAGAAAGAGATGGTGCTAGACACCCTGTATAGCTCTGTCTCTTTGCCTCAGTGGAATAAGTTCTGTTTTAAGACGTCATGGTAGGGTATCTGATTTCTAGCTTGTCTTGTTTTAGTTTGTGTCATGTTTTCTTTTTTTTAGGGTTCGGTACGTCAAAAGAAAAATACGACTCTTGTAAAGGATCAATGTGTTGTCCATCTGTCTTTCTGCTAAAAGCCTTTATCTCGGGAAAGCGAAGAGATTTTGAGTTAATACAAAACCACGTGCTCAAGTCTGTAGTCTCTTGTAGTAGCGCGACAGAAGCGCATTCCTTCACATTAAAAGAACAGCTGCGCGTTAGCAGCGCCGCTGCCGCGCCACAGTTAAGTTCAGTGTGGCGTACTTCACTTCTAAAAAATAAAAAAAAATAAAAAATCAGGAATAAACAATGCTGTAGCTGTGAAAAAAATTAAACCTCTAAGTGTACACAGTCAAAAGATATGGCTGTTTATGTCGCAAGTTTTTTTTGAACCCTCGTTGCGCTACACTGACTCACACCTGACCGATTTTTTTTATTCATCGATGTTTTGTCACCGCAAAATCGCTAGAAATCACGTAACGTTTCCTATCAGGCTTTTTTTTAGTTGCAGCCACGGTATCTAGATTTGTGCACAATTGATGGCAATAAATATGTCGGGTCGGGACTTAAAACGTAGTTAAGAGGATGTCGGCCCTGTGGACGGTGAGCAATGGGTAGCTCACCGTCCGTCCTTCTATTGACGACAGGCCGTATCGACGGTGACTCAAAGAGATGTCAGCGGGAGAGGGGCTTGCCAGAGCCTCCGCCTGCCGGGGTTGCGGGTTGTTCGAAAGTGATACCGCGGCCCTGGAACGTGAAGGGCAATAGAAGGAACATGGGTGGGTTTTAGTCAGTAAAAGTCTGACATCTGACACCTCGCTCCGTCGAGAGCGGGTGAAGTTACACAGTTTCCCACCCGAAAAAAAAGGTAGTAGATACTTGCAAATCAGGAAAGGGGAACTGTGTTACCCCGAATTCAACGCGACCGAAGCCGCGGGCAAAAGCTAGTTATGTTATAATTTAGTAATGTGCTTTCCACAAAATTAAAAGTAAATAATTGTCTCCTTATTATTATGCCATCCTCAAATTTTGTAACATTATTCCATTAATTCAATTATCTACCTTATTTACTCAGTGGGAAGGTAAATAATTACACGTCTTGGTGTGTCACGTGTGGTATAATATGCGGTCACGGAGACGTAGTTCTATAAATAGACCTTTACAGTTGTATCTAGGGCGCAAATGTTCTTTCACAAGTTATTAGTATGAGTGCTAGAAATAATAGATCGGTGAAAATATTTTTTTTAAGATCTTTAGGGATTGGAAATCATTAAATAACTTCATTTGTTTTTAATATCTAATATATAAAATTCTCGTGTCACAGTTTTCGTTCCCATACTCCTCCGAAACGGCTGGACCGATTTAAACGAAATTTTGTGTACATATCGGGTAGGTCTGAGAATCGGCCAACATTTATTTTTCATAACCCTAAGTGAGCAGCGGGTGAAACCGCTGGGCACAGCTAGTTAGTGTCTAAGATTTCAGAACGTATGTTTTGATAGATACATAAGTAGATTGAATATTCTTTATTATGTACACCATGCAAATAACAAGAATAACATTTAACAACTTATAAACAGGGTGACACAATGGGCGGTCTTATAAAAACTATCTTTTCAAAACAACCTTTGGATGGGTTTAAAGGAAGAGAAACGGTACTGTAGGTAGTAAAATTAATAGCTACATTTAAAAAACAAATATTTAAATATAAGTACATATAATAATCTTGATTGTACCTACTATTAACTTATACTTATTCTTTTAAAATAAAAGAATCACTTTCGTGGCTGTATTTTTTTAATTAGAGGACTAATCGTCTGATATAACAAAGTCCCTTTAAAATGTTTTAATAAGCATAAACTCATCCTTACTAATATTATAAAAGCGAAAGTGAGTTTGTTTGTTTGTTTGTTACCTCTTCACGCTTTAATGGCTGTACCGATTTGGTAATATTTTTTTGAAAAAAGTGGGATGTGAGGGAGAAAGAGGGAAGAGAAGGTAAAACTTAGCGGTGCTATTACAAATCAATAAGGCGCAAGGGGAACTGTGTTACCCCAAATTTACCATAGTAGTAATTTAACAAAAAAAGATCATTTCACATTGAATAGTATGAAGTGATCTTAGTTAGTTTAATTGAAAGGACGATGTTATTACTTCATTTGAGTGATTATTTTAACCACTATGCACGACAGGATTTTGACACATGATAAATCAGCTGATTCGGTGGAGTGACGCGGATTTTCATGAAAAACAAGTATAACTTCTTAAAAATTTTGTTATTAAAAATAAATCACAGCAGTTGTTTCATAAAGGTTTGATATTAAAACCTCATGAGGTTGGTAAAACGGCGTCAATCTATTATAGACAGAATTTGTGTAAAGTACATATTGTGTAGTCCGCCTTTGTACAGTTTTTACTTGAGCATACAGTTTAAAAAAAAATACATATTGGGACTATTTGGCACAGCCGTGAGACACACAATATTAGCTTTGCTTTTTAGATTTTTCTTTTCTTTCTTTGTATTGTTAGATTTTTTATTTTTTGTGTACTTGTGGCTAGTGTCAAATCAAACTGTTTTCATTCTTTTTTTTTTCTAAATTACTAAATCCTTCCAAAAACTATGTACTTTAATATAAAATAGGTACACATGGCAGATATGTACCAACATAATATAAAGCTATGAGGTAGTATACACGCATTGGTTTACTAAATACAAACGTTTTGAAAATGGAATGTTTGTGTTCCTAGAGCGCGTTCCATTTGCCTGTTTGCCGCGAATGTTTCTTTGCCTCTATTTATATGTCATTTAGAACAGAATTTGGTTCTTTATTTATTGAAGGTTCGCATATGTTTTAAAAACTGTTTTCTTTTTTTTTACTTTGTATTTTTTTTCATTTCTTTTCGATGCGATATACTTTAAAAAATTGGCTTGGAATAGACTGGATGACAGTTGGCAAAAATCGATAGAGTATTGCTGTGCAGTTTTGAAGAGGCCTATGTCCAACAGTGGGTTGTCATTGTCTGACTTGATCGATGAAAATTTTAGTTTTTAGGGTTCCGTACCTCAAAAGGAATATACGAAATTCTTTTTGGAACACGTAGTCTTTCTGTCGGTCTGTCTGTCTGTCTATCTATCTGACAAGACCATTTTTCTCAAGAACGCGTTTAGTTATTGAGTTAAAATTAAAACGATATACTCAAGTTTGTGGTTCCCTAGACTTAGAAAAAAGATCAGCCCTTTAAGTCTACGCAGACAAAAGAAATATCCAATTATGTCGCAAATTTGAACGGGACTCACCGTCGTTTTAGTTCATTTAATTTTTAAAAATAATATTTTTATAAATTTCAAATAAAAATAATAATTTCATTATTAAATTAAAAAAAACTTAAATTGTGTCGGTGCCAAAGTCCATGTCGCATTTGGTTAGTTTTTGTTAGATAAAAAATATCGATATAATTTATTCACGAAATTGTTAGTTTTTGTTCCAAATGTAGTGATTTAAGCAACTTTTGTAGAACCAATTTGCTCGATAAATGTGGTACAATTACTTACCGCCTGCAGTTTTGTGATAGCCACACGAACATTAAAAGACTGCAGACAAAGGCTTGGCTTACCTAACCTTTTCAGAGGATTTGCTGAAAATCTTCGCTTAAAGAGTCTGTGATTTTGTGTGTGAACTAAATGTGCGACTATTGTAACCTTTTTCAAGACAAAAATAAAACGAACAGAATGAGATAATCATTTAGAAAACATGGACTTGTGGGTTGTTCGAAAAAGATACAGTGACCCTGTGACATCAAGGGCAAAAGAACGAACATGGGTGGGTATTAGTCAGTAAAAGACTGACTCTTTTCCCCTGGGTAAATAAATTCCATGAAATTGATATCCGAAAAAAAGGCGTACTTAATCAATACCTACTTGTCATTCAACGAAACTGATCAAAAGCTACATATTAATATGCTTGATACATGGCCTTTACAAGATGCTTAAAAAATATTTTCTCTAAGTTGATGCTTAATAAAACATTATAAAGGGTCTTACTTAATTATACCAGGCAATCAAATTATAATCCTTACTTTCTATACTAATATTATAAAAGCGAAAGTGAGTCTGTTTGTGACCTGTTCACGCCTTAAAGGCTAAACCAATTTTGATGAATGTTGGTACAGAGATAGTTAGGACCTAGGAGACGGACATAGGTTAATATTTTTTAGAAAAAAGTAGGTTATTAGGGAGAAAGAGGGAAGAAAATGGAAAGCTTAGCTTTGCTATTACAAATCAATAAGGCACAAGGGCAAAAACTGCAGACGGCACATCAACCTATACAAATCCATCCTGCATAAACTATTATAACTTGATCTCTCTACTACGGTGAGCGATCCGTAGTAGAGAGATCAATTTATAATAGTTTAGTATAGGTTCACGTGCCGACGTGTGTACAATATCTTATAAATAAATATATAGACTTACAAATTTGATATGATTTATCATGGAAGATATCCTAATATTTGTGCTGAGTGAGCAAAGAGTTGAGCAGTGTGACTGCTTAAACTGTGGGCACAGCAATCGCTCGGCGTGATAAAAGTATTAGGCTCGTTTGGTTCACTGTGCATTACATATGTACTTACTAGCTTTCGCCCGTTACTTTGCTCACGTTAAATTTGGTATACTACGGCAAGCTGACCTGCAATTTTTGCTCTTGCGCCTGATTGATTTGTAATAGCAACGCTAAGTTTTCCCTTTTCTTCCCTCGTTCTCCCTCATATCCCACTTTTTTTTTTAATAAAAATTAGCCTATGTCCGTCTCCTGGTTCTCAACTATCTCTGTACTAAATTTCATCAAAATCGGTTTCGCCATTAAAGCGTGAAGAGGTAACAAACAAACTCACTTTCACTTTTATAATATTAGTAAGGATGTACCTTATATTTTCAAACTGTGATACCCGCAACCTACCCAAGCTTCACCCAATTTTAATCTCACGTAAACCCTTATTCGGCTCTAAAAGTTAACAACTAACTGTTGGTAGGTAGTAAAATTATTCTATTCAAAGTAACATTTGAAACAAAACCACGGCAATGTTCTAACGTAAACACGAGTTCAACTAACAAACATTTTGATATCTGGAAAGTTAATTTTGCAAAAATATCTATTTACGGAGAATAAGTTATTTTGTAACAAGGTAGTAGGATATCGTTTTAGTCCATAATCTTCTTCTAATCTTAGTACAAACAAAGCGAATGTGAATAGGGTTTTAAGGGGTTTATTATCATATAAATGAAGTGCTTGGTGAACAGGACTTTGCGAAGGGTACTTCCCAACCTCTTACAATCATTTATTGATTAAAACTTTTTGCGTATGTAAAAACACATTGTACAGACGCCTGCACATCAAGCTACTACAATCTGTCAGATTTCTTTGATAGATTTTCGACTTTATTTCTAAAGCTTTAAGGTTCAAGGTTCATTGGGAAAAATTGACAGTTTCGGGTAGCTTGACCTGCAAGCGTCTGTACAAACGGTGGCAGGTCAACCTATTCTAAACTATTATAACCTGATCTCTCGACTACGGATCGCACACCGTAGTAGGGAGATCAGGTTAAAATGGTTTTGTATAGGTTCATGTGGCGTCGTGTGTACAAAGGCGAACTTAATGCCTTGGGCGTTTTCTAGCAGTTAACTTTACGGTAATGCAGAGACAACAACATAGTAGGTGCAATGCGACAGAAAAAATTACAAAAAAAAACGATTTATTTATTTAATACATACATAGACATTTCTTAGTCACGACTAAGAAACGACTCTCGACAAAGAGATTGCTCTTTGAGTGAATTCATAGCTCCAGCATAGGCCAAATATCATTGCTTCACGTCAGGCGAGTTGCAGCCAAACGCAAGCTAGCAATACTAATATTATAAAGCTGAAGAATTTGTTTGAACGCGATAATCTCAGGAAGGTTCGAATTGAAAAATTCTTTTAGTGTTGGATAGTCTATTTCTTGAGGAAGGCTATAGGCTATATAGCATCACGCTACGACCAACAGGTGCTGAGCAGCGTGGGTGAAACCGCGAGGAACAACTAGTTTGATATAAAAAATGATCCAAGATTCTTCATGTAATTAATTTTATTTTAAGTTTTCTTTTTATTGTGAGTATTAATTTTGTAACAACTTGATAGCTCGACCAAAAATATATCCCTGTGAGCTGTTTTCTGTCCCATTCTGATCTTTCCTTTCTTCCTCAGGTAGGCTGGCTAAGAGCAGAAGACCAGACAGTCCTCACGATGCACGACCGAGCAGTCTTGAGCGCAAGGTACTCAGTCCACATGGATGCACCCAGGACTTGGCAGTTAAGGATCAGACCTCTTCGGGCAGAAGACCGCGGCTGCTATATGTGCCAGATCAACACGCAGCCCAGCATGAAGTGGCAGATTGGATGCATTGATGTTTATGGTAAGTAGAAAAATAAAATTCCGGTCAAGTGCGTGTCGGACGAACCATAGAGATTAACGGCCATATCTTTTGATCGACTTAACTCATGGACTTACTGTGAGTAAGTTCTTGAAATCTGACGAAATAAAAAAAGAAGCGATATTTTAGATACTTATGTAACGAGTTCTTGAATATACTATTATGCTCACACTTGGGTCTTGGCAGCCATTTTGAGATAATTATTCTCTATGCGTGTACAAAAAATAATCATATCTCTCAAAGTGTTGGTCTTACTGAGACGACAATAGGTTTATTCAGATGGCAACAATATCGTCTATCGTTTAAATTAAGAAATGAGGAGCTTACATTTTCGTAACTTTAGAAAACAAAATCAAAGTCCAAAAAAAATTAACTAAAGGTTTGTAAACTTTTTTGTGAAAAAGAAAAATGGTAGTTTTTTTTAATCAATTTTTTTGAGTACCAGTTTTTTTGTTATATAAGTACATAGAATATCGCTAGTCCGTGACCGGACACATTGTATAGCTATGCAGGTACTCAAGTTATATAAACCGAACATTATTCTCTGTGGTAAGTAGTATAACAGGTCATTTATTTTTAGCTAACATGCAGAATGTTATTGTTAACACGAAAGTCATTAGTAGAAATAGTTGTGTTTTAAATATAACGGCAATATTTAAATTATATAAGAAATAAAAAAAATATATATTATATTACTTTATTGGGCACATTACCTACTACCAGCACTTAGTCGGAGTTTATGTCTTTTTTTATTGTTTTTTGATATAAACATATATTTTACACAGTAAAAATGTAAAAATGTTGGTTAACACATAATTGGCAACTGTATAAGTCCAATACTATGTAATTTATATTTTTAATCAAATGATCAAAAATAGTTTCAAGCTTATCTCTGTTAGTCAAAAACAAAAGACAATTTTATTTCCTAATTTTAATCAACACACAAGCAACTGTTTTTCAAAACAAATCCAAATCCAGACATAAAAACTACCAACCCTACTAGCCTGTAAACTAAGATAAATCCCTTTTCTATAGTCGGTTGACCAACCCGTTGAACGAGGGCTGACAACCCATCCATCACCTGTCAACGGTTAGCTGCTCTCTTCCGTGGCTCGAAAACACGAGAAACTTGATTTTCATTTGTTTTTCGGTTTCTTTTCCATCCCTGTGAACGTATTTGCTGTATTTTCTATTGATTGCTTTATTGAAACTTTTTGTCTTTTATAAAACACTAGAATAACACATAGGCTACTTTTTATCTCATCAACATGCGGACGAAGCCGCGGGCGCCAGCTAGTATATCAATATTTGTCTGATGATGAGGATGATGACTAGCTTTAGCCCGCGGCTTCGCTCGCGTTTAATTCGGGGTAACATAGTTCCTCTTTCCTGATTTGCAGGTGCCTGCTACTTGTAGTATTTGCTTGCGCCTGACCTGATTTATTGTAATAGCAAAGCTAAATTTTCCTTTTTTCTCTCTCATTTCTCACTTTAAAAAAATAACCTTTACCCGTCGCCAGGATCCCAACTATCCCTGTACCAAAAGTCATCAACATCGGTGTAGCCATGTAAGCGTGAAGACGTAATAAACAAACTCACTTTCGCTTTTATAATATTAGTAAGGATACTGATGGCGCTTGTTGTAATTTCGTTTCGTTGCAGTAACGCCACGAACGTCCACACATCTTAGGTCCTGGCACGAAGCTAGGGTCTCAGATGTGTGTAGGGAATACTAACTATACTAACTAATAATAAATAAAAATAAAAAATGTAAATTTATAACATTTATAAACTAAACTAGCTGTTCCACGCGGTTTCACCCACGCTGCTCAGCACCTCTTGGTCGTAGCGTGATGTTATATAGCCTTCCTCAAGAAATGGACTATCCAACACTAAAAGAATTTTCCAATTCCAACCAGTAGTCCCTGAGATTAGCGCGTTCAAATAAACAAACAAACTCTTCAGCTTTATAATATTAAGTATAGATTAAACTAAAATTACTAACTAACTTGTAAATAAATTAAAAAAATAGCGTCATAAATTCGTCCTCAACGCTGTCAGTTGGCAATATCCCCAAGAGACTGGCCGCGTTGCCACGAGCCTCTGGCCAAAGTAAAAGCCAGCCCTTGGGTCACGGGAAGTGTCAACCAATTTATCAATGCAAAATGTAATTTAGAACTAATATCAGTCCAATAACGTTTAAACTGCTTTAAAAAAAACCCACACTTAACAAGTCACCACGTGTCAACGCTGTTCTCTATTGTGCGGTTTTTTTACCGTCGTGTCGAAGATGTAGTGCAAGTTTTCGTTGATTGCTTTATGATGCTGTTGAGGAACTCGCCACTTTTGTTAGAAACGGTGTTTTAAAACTGCCTTTAAAGTTTAGTTCCGGTTGGTTTTCGGTCAAAAACATGTGGTTAAGACATTAAGTGCGCAGAAGTCACAACTAAACGAGCCTGTATATTTATAAAGCACTCCTGACCTCATTAGCCATCATCAAGACTCAGATGCTTTCTCTGTTCTTTCACTCTCTGTTCCCTCACCCTCATAGTCCAATGAGACGGCAATCTGATACAACAGTTGAGAGATCAGGAGCAGTACCAACGGCTTAACATGCTTTCTGAGGCACAGAACACACGGGTATCACATCGCCAACTTCCAAACACCTGGCTGTAATTATGAAAAAATATTATACTTTTTGCTCACTTAAATGTCTTGCTGATGGTGGCGTGTATGTCGGGCCATTTAAAACCCTCAAAATGGTTGAGCTTAATGGGGCTGATATATGCGTCATGTTCGTGAACCGGCACTTTAGCTTCCACTCTGGATTTAAAACAGTGTCCATGGAGTTTCTTGCCCATTCTTCTCCATTGAGATCTACGCTTTGGAATGGGCAACTACACTACTTTCGCAAGTTATTATGTCTTGTGACTGGGACTGTACCAGCATCTTTTTTTGTTTTAACGACATTCAAAAGTGCCTATTATGGTATGATTGACATAAATACTTCGCGGTTTTTTTTAGTTTTTTGCCCGACCGGGAATCAAACTCAGGACCCCAGTTGCCGTACAGTTGTGACCGTAAGACCAACGAAGCAGGGGCCCAAGAAAACTGACCGAACCTGTATAACTACATAATGAACGAATACAGAACAAAAGGTAAAAGTGATAGGTGGCGCTCTACAGTTTCTGCCCACCCCATTACCGATTATCTACGTCTGTAAATAAAACTTTGAACACGTTTTTTAAGTGCAATACTCTTAGTTGGGGTGCATTGCAAAGACTGGGGTGAAAAAAGTTTTTGACCAAATGCCAAAACGCAAAATTGCCAACATTAAAATATGAAATTTATATCACTTCAATTTTCATAAACAAAAATATAGAGAACGTTATGGTACTTATATGTTGATGTTATTGTGATGAACTTTACCGGTACTTTACTGGTAACTTTCCGGTATTTCAGCAGGTACCAAAACAGATCGATAAGATCAGTCTTTTGGAATTCGTTAACAATTATTCTGTCAAGTATAGTTGTGTAAACAATGGGTGTGTTTCTAGAAAGATTGATCGTCCTTCACACCACTTTAGCTTTGAGCTCCTCAAAAAACTGGCCAAGTGCAAGTTGGGCTCACCCACCAAGGGTTCCGTACCAACTTGCAAGATAAACGGCTATAACGTTTGACTGCGTAGACTTAGAGGGTTGATTTTTTTCACAGCTTTAAGAAGACTTAATATATGATTTCCTTTATTTATATGTATAAATATTATTGTTTACATTTTTAAACGTTTCATAAAGTATCATGAACAGGGTTCAAGCTGGCAGTGGCTAGAGCCCCAAAGACAGAAACCTTCTCACAATGCGAGCCGTATCCAGGAGTATAGTTTTATCATTATTTCATCTCGATACCTCGGCGCGTTCTATAGATAAAGGATCTTGACAGACAGACAGACAATAAAGTGATCGTCGGTTCCATTTTTTCCTTTCGAGACACGGAACCTTAAAAACGATTACAGCAAATGATAAAAAACCACAATAAAACACGCACCCGTCTTCCGAAGGGCGCTTGTTTCACATTTATCTACCACCCCTATTTCCTAATTCGACCATAGATCAACCAATTAAGGCAAGGTTAACAATTTAAACGTCTTTTTATCTGCTCAAAGTGACGGATAGGCAGATTATCCAGTACACAAGCCGTACAGGCAACCGTGCCTAAGCTCACTTAATCCGACTAGGAATAGATTAGAAACGTCTTCAAGATATGGGTCATTCAGTTTAAGTGATAGGTGTGGCTTCTTCAATCGCGTGTGGTGCAGTTCTGTACGGGGTGGGTTTTGGGGGATTAGAAACGTTGTTCAGGGGTTAAATTACTAGTAAGGGGCTTGTGTGTATGTAGACACGTCAAGACTAGAACAATCTCCGCAATAAATTTATTGCAGTGGTGGTAAAAAATCGTTACTAAATATTATAAAAGCAAACGTGAGCTTGTTTGTTTGTTACGTCTTCACGCCTAAGTGGGTAAACCGATTTTGATGATTTTTTCGAGATAAATGTATTCGAATTACAATGTAATCATAATAGCAGAGACTTAAATGAGTTTTTATTGAATATTTCAATAATTACTCATAATTTATTTATAAATAAAATCAAATTGGCCTATACAAATAAAAGTAACTAACTTTTGCCCGCGGCTTCGCTCGCGTTTCCCTTTTCCTGATTTGCACGTACCTGCTACCTGTAGTTTTTGCCCTTGCGCCTAATTTATTGAAATAGTAAAGCTAAATTTTCCCTTTCTTCCCTCTTTCTTACTCATATCTCAATTTAAAAAAATAAAAATAGCCTGTGTCCGTCTCCAGGGTCCGAACTATCTCTTTACCAAAATTCATCAAAATCGGTTGGGCCATTTCGTCGTGAAGACGTAACAAACAAACAAAATTACTTTTGCTTACATAATATTATTAAGGATTTGTTCTGTGTCAAAATTGAACTTATGACACACAGTGCAGTAGTCAATCGATCAGCTACTGCGTCAACCGTGTCGTAATAGCATAATCACAGTAAACCTCTGTGCTTTGAAAAACACTTCATTTTGCTGGTACCGGTTGGCATAATATAAGTAATAATTCCGTAACTCTGAATACTGCTGAAACTATAAAGGTCAGATTGTATACGTTCCATATTCATTAGCCGAATTCAGGTGCAAGCGTGGGTAGTCTGGAAAACAACCCAAAAATAGTCGCGTGAAAATTCACTGTACGGAAATTTATTCACATCTATCTACGTACTAGCTTTTGCCCGCGGCTTCGTTCACGTTAAATTCAGTATAACACAGTACCGCGCCTTATTGCGCCTTACGCGCCTTATTGATTTGTAATAGCAAAGCTTAATTTTTCCTTTTCTTCCCTCGTTCTAACTCATATCCCACTTTTTTTTAATAAAAAATAGCCTATGTCAGTCTCCTGGTTCCCAACTATCTCTGTACCAAAATTCTACAAAATCGGTTTAGCCATTAAAGCGTGAGGAGTTTACAAACAAACAAACTCACTTTCGCTTTTATAATATTAGTAAGGATGAAAATAAAACTACGCGTGACCTTAACAGATTTAACGAAATAGTTATTAATTCAAAACATTGTTGACTACCGAAATCCTGGCTTTTTAATGATAGTAGAGTAATTACACTGTAAGAAATATAGACATAAAAAACACAAACTAAAATACATGGTAACGTCCTTATAATAATTATGGTTGTTTTGCTTTCATCAATATTATTTTTTTTTTAAATGGTGGTTTGTCTCTACATCAGATGCCAGTCGTATTTTTTGCGTGCCGTATAAAAGAACCAATTAAAAGTACATTATCAATATACTTATTATGTGTCAGTATGTCTGTCACAATGACTTTTCTCAGAGACTCTCTGTCTATCTGCAATATTTCTTGATTTTCCATTCTGTACACAAGAACCGAAGAAAAATAGACTAAATAAAAATATTATTTAGTTTGGCCGTCTGTCTGCAACAGACATGTTTCCCAAAACTACATAACGACATCGAAATTCCAATTTTTCTACATTCAACTGACATTCTTTTCACAGTAACCATCGCCCATCAAATTCCATAAAAACCTTTTTACATTTTGTTCAGTCCAATTTTCCAGCTCCATTCAATACCAGAAAAATATTACATCCGGCTATTCGACAATAAGACCTTTTTTAGAACATGACAGCAGGCCAACATTATGGTGAGGCCACATTAAAATTATAATGAGTCCGGAAATCGGAATCCACCCGTGTGGTACGGGCCTTTGACGGCGATCGATCACCCTGGTCTTACATGCGCCAGAAACTGGAAATGGAATAAAATGGGTGCGGCGACATGTTGGTAAGGTGGGTTTAGTTACCTACTATATTAGGCTTGTCTTATATGTGTCGTATAGGGAGGTGCAGAGTTTTATGTCTTCAAGAAAGACTGGTCGTCGATAAATGGGACATTCAGTATCGTTGAGTTTGTTCTAATTTTAATAATTGATTTGATGTATGTACTATGTCGATTGGAATGTATGTTATACAATTCTAAACTTTGTTCATAAGTTTCACTTTATATTATGAATCGGCCTTAACTTATGTTGATATAAAAATGGTAAACATGAAAAACAAAAAAATCTATGATGACGATCATAGATTATTTGTTTTTCATGCATCAGTGGTTGCGATTATTTTTATTATGGATTTTTTATACATCAATATAAAAAAACTTCAAAGAAATAATCGATGTCCCAACTAACAACAATAAAGATCAAGGTGGCCCAATAGTCGCCATTTTGTATTCGACCAGAAAGTCATTCGGCTTCTATATTAGACTTGTCTTCTGTGTGTTGTGTAGAGAAGTGCATAGTTTTATGTCTTTGAGAAATACTAATCTTTAAGGAAGCCTTACTATTGCGAAATAAGTCTTTTGGCAAAATAAAACCACTTTTTTTTTTGACGGGCCTGTTGGTCTAGTAGTTAGTGGCCCTGACTGCTGAGCCGGAGGTCGTGGGTTCGATTCCCACCCAGGACAAACTTTGTGTGATGAGCATGATTGTTTGTTCTGTGTCTGGGTGTGATTTATCAATAATATGTATGTATTTATAAATTAAATAAGTATGTATATCAGTTGTCTGGTTACCATAACACAAGCTCTGCTTAGCTTGGGATCAAATAGCCGTGTGTGAGTTGTCCCAAGATATTTATTTTATTTATTTATTTTTCACGAGAAAATGGTAAGTTAATGCTCGCGACTGTACTAAAAAGCCTTAAAAAACGACCACCGTTTTAATCACACGAAAAATTCCCAAAAAAAACACCTTATTGAAATCATATTTCATTACAAAACTTCTGTCTAATTTATGGCAAAATTTCCAAGTAGACGGTCCAGAGTTTAGCAATTTTGTGTTCCCCGATATTTGCATGCCCCGGCCGGGATTTCTTTTTCAATTTCGAAGTTGTTCGCGAGTTTATTGGGGCGCTGTGTCACTTGCCTCGACAAGATGGTAACGAATGGTAAACGTTTTGATTCGTGTTACGTTGGAAGATTAAATTTAGGTGTGAAAGGTGATTATGTTTTGACGTTGTTTTATGATAAGGATGTAATGTCATAACTTTGATTATGGGAGAAGTGTGAGTCTGTTAGGATATTTTTTTTGTAACATTATCTCATTCTAGGAATTTCTTCTCTATGGTGGGTGCGTTAACAAAGATTCAAACTCACATACAAGCAGACCCATAACAATCATATGTAGGTCGTACAAATAATTGTTCCGTGCGCAGCAGTCAAATGCTTACCCATTGCGCCAACTCTGACATCATTTGGATACGCAAAAAGGAGACTTATTGTAGTATTGGAAGTTAACCATAATTTTCCTGTCATACACTAGGAATTTCTCCTATATCGTGGGTGCGATTTACAAACATTTAAACTCACACAAACAGCTAGACCCGAAACAACTACCTGTAGGTCATACAAATATTTGTTCCGTGCGATCGCTTAGCCACTGCGCCAACCGTTTCGTCAAAATTCAAAATCCAAATTCTAATTCAAGATGGTGGAAACAGTTTCACAGCTCTAAGGGACCCCAGATTTGAGTATATGGTTTTAATTTCAACTCGATAAAGCCACACTTTCTCGAGATAAAGGGTCTTGATAAACAGACGGACAACAAAATGATCCTGTAAGTGTTCCATTTTTTTGCTATTGAAGTGCAAAAACAAAAATTATTGCACAAATTAAATTAATGAAACGACACAGTTTTCTCGAAAACGTTTTAATTACAAGAGTTGCTGGGTGCACTGTGACACTTTCTCTAGTTTACCGTATAAAGCGATACCTTGTTAGTGGCGCACTGCTCCTAGTTAGAATTTAATATCATGCACTAGGGCTGGCAGACTTTTGCAGTATTTTGAAAATATATCCATATACTAAAGACCTTAACCTCTAGAGCCCCAGCGGCACAAAAACGTGCCAGTAAACAAGTATTACCATTGAGCCCCGCTGGCACAAATTTGTGCCATCAAACCCCGACCGACTTAAAACTGTATTTGTAGTCAAAATAAGTCTTAAAATCAGATTACGCTGACAATAAGAGCCCGCCCGGTGGTACTTGACGGATAGTTGGCGTAAATAATGGCGGTCCTTGAGAGGTTAAACATGAAATCAATTAGTTAGGCTATGTATATGTATATATTATATTATAAGGCTTGCGTTTGGCTGCAACTAGCCTAATGTGAAGCGACGATACGGAATTTTTTTTTTTTTTTTTCCTCCAGATATACATTAAATTTTCACATAAAACACATACAATTGTCCAGTACTTGCGCTATTAAAAGATGGCATGACGATTTGTGAAGCGCTCCAAAAACCCGTAGTGGAATTAAATGCTTGTAGATTTCTTTCAGCAGTTTGTATTTTCAAAATTCCAATTTTACAAAAGAACGAAATTACCTATTCACCCTGAGAGAAAATCTTATCATTAAAGTGTCTAGTGCATAAAAAAAAACTTGTCTATTAAATAGATAAATGTTGTAATTGTGAATAGCACGTATGTTTTAAATATTTTTTAATACCATACATTCCCTAAAGACTCGACTGCGACTTTACTCTTAGTAATCAATAGTTAAAAGATACTTCTGAAGTTACTACCCTTGACAAAGAAAACAGATTGAAGTTTGTAAGTTTGTCTGTGTTCTTTGACAACCCTGACGCCGATGCTTTGCAAATCGTTTTTTACTGTCTTTGAGACACTAGAGAACCATCTTCGAGTTATCTAAATATAGTTTTATACAGCATATGTTTCTTTTGCGAGCGTTTTATAGATTACTAGGTATATATAGCTGGTTGAGTCAAAGCTCCAGAGCCTGGAGCATCGCCGGCGCGTTGCCAGCCTTTCGGTTTTCTATCGGTTACATTTCGGAGAGTGTGCGATGGAATTGCACAGCCTAATTCCGCCAAGCCCGTTCCATCACAGGACTACAAGACGTACGGCGATGCGCCACCGTTATATGGTAGACATCCCACCCACACGCACTAAACGGTTTGGGAATACCTTCATTGTGCGTACTGCTAAGGAGTGGAAATCCCTGCCGGAGTCTGTATTTCCTGACAGCTATAACCTGGGGGTCTTCAAGTCAAGAGTGAATAGGTTATTTCTAGGTAAGCGTGCTTCATCGTCGACCACATCATCACTTACCATCAGGTGAGATAGTGGTCAAACGCGAGCCTATCAATAATAAAAAAAAAAAAAAAATATATACGTAGTAATTACTTTCTGATTAAATAGTGGTGACTGGGTGATTAAATAGTGGTAACTTAGTGATGGAATAGTGGTAGCTTAGTGATGGTATAATGGTAACTTAGTGATGAAATAGTGCTAACTGCGTGATTAAATAGTGGTAACTTAGTAATGAAATAGTGGTAACTTAGTGATGAAACAGTGGTAACTTAGTGATAACTCGGTGATCAAATAGTGGTAACTGAGTGATTAATAAGTGATAAATTTGTGATGAAATAGTGTTAACTAGGTGTTTAAATAGTGGCAACTTAGTGATGAAATAGTGGTAACTGGATGACTAAAAGTGGTCACTAGAAAGTAAATAAAAGAATGCATTCAAAAATGTTGGTTAACGATAAAGAGATAAACTATTCGTCAGAGTTGATGAATAGTTTATGGTTTGTAATCAACCGCTACACTGTATTCGCTGTAGTATGGTGCGAAAAACATTGGTAAAATAAACCATTCCTCTTCAATTTAGCTACGCTACGCTACGGTAACTTAGGATCGTAACTGATAATAGGCTTTACAATTGCAAAAAATAATTACATCCCATCACTAAACATGTATTTTTAGCCAATGGCACCCGCACACCGTCCTACAGCAAAAACAATAATATTATTATTTAACTTAAAACAGTGTCCATGAATTAGTCTCAGTGTGCTTACAAGGTGCATAAGTAGCGATTACCAGTAATATTAGTAGTGGTATATTAGTGATTACCGGGTTTATAATTAGTGATTACTGAATGTATAAATAGTAATTTCTATATGTACATTTACTGTTCATCGAGTGATTTTAGAACGACGTAAATTTTTGGTATTAACTGTTTATGAAGTTATACTAATTATTACAGTAATTTGAAAAGTTATTTGTAAAGTTAGTGTGGTATTAAGAATGATTGCATTGTTCCTATTGAAGTTAAAATTTAATGAGACATCGTTTTTGCTTTGTTCTAGCTTAAATGTCAGGATCAAAGAAAATGGGCTATTTATAGGCAGACTAGACTTTGCTTTCGAGATCTTCAAACTAAATCTATTTTATTTATTTTAGTATATATTGAAGCAAAATAAGTTATACATTTATAGCAGCCTGTTTTGAGTAAAATTAATTTGTTTTTACTGTATATTAACAAAATATTTCAAAGTAATTTAAGCGGTAAAACTGTAAATCGGTATACTTAACAAGCATCACGACTATTTTCCCGGATAGATCAGACAGAGGTAAACCCTTAGCAGGTATACTCACAATTGTTTAAGTACCATTTAATTGGAACTCAGAAAACCGACCTAATGAAAAACGCCTGCTGGTTTTTCCAGTGGGATCAATTTAGTCCCACTATATCCGACCTGTGTTTTGATACCCAAAACTCGAAGTTCAACAATAAAGCAAAATTGCAGATTACAAAATATGCAATTTTTATTAAAAAAAGATTGAGTTATGAGGGAGGAAGAGGGAACAAAAGGAAAAACTTAGCATTACTATTACAATAAATCAAGCACAAGGGCAAAAACTACAGGTAGGGACACTGTGCCGCGGACAAAAGCTACTCATACAATAAATTGATTGAGTAAAAATCTTTGTTGGTTGTTCAAAACACCAAAGTTAACGGGCCCGTAAAATCCCAACAAAACAAGCACATTTTCATACCGCAACAAAAAGATTACAGAAACGTATTTTTCTATAAAGTTCAAAGAATTTATTGAAGGCAATGGATAAGTTGGAAACTTGTTAAAACTTATCGCACGAACACAATCTCGCAACTTAAAATGTCGCATTGCTGATCTTGGATTCAAAGAAAATATAAGAAGAAGTCAATATAGGGAACGGATATTATTTTACTGGGAGTATAGACTAGATATTTTCTACATTCTAGATATAAAAAATTTAGATTTTTGTCATAATTATACAGTTCTTTTCATATGTTTTTTTCTTTTTAAAAACGTCGCCCCACACTAGAAATATCTCCTGGGTGCGTGTACGAACATTTAAACTGACATACACAAACAGTCAGATCTGAAACAATTAAAAAAAAAACAAATGTTTGTTTTCCATACAAATATAGATGTGGGCCTGTGAACGGTGAGCAATGGGTAGCTCACCGTCCGTCCGTCTATTGACGACAGGCCGTGTCGGCGGCAATTAAGCGCGCCTCAAAGAGTTGTCAGCAAAACGGAGGGGCCTGCCAGGGCCTCCGCCTGCCGGGGTTGTGGGTTGTTCGAAAGAGATACCGCGGCATCGGAACGTAAAGGGCAATAGAATTATATATTTATTATAAATAGAACGGCCCAGGCCAATTACACTTTTTAATCATATTTAATTTATTAAATTCAGTCATTCGTTCTTCTCACAGAAATTCAAACATTCTAACAGTATCACCTTCCATTCATCCGCAAACATATCAAAACCTGTGTTCGAGTTCAGGAGAGCGTTGATAGCCCCCAGTGTCCTAGGAATAGGCGACTTGGAGTGCGCAACAGTACGGCAGGTTGGAACAACCAGCAAACGATGTTTCCTGCCACGACAGTAATTGTCTGGGACAAATAGCTTACAAATTTCATTGTGAAGATCAGGATCATCGATAATCCCCCTGAGGATTTTAAATACTACAATCATCTGATAGAAGGAACATGGGTGGACTGGACTTCCCCTGCTCTGGGCGGAGCGGGGGGGCCTGTCAGACTTGTACTGGATAAAACCCACCCATGTTCCTTCTGTTGCCCTTTACGTTCCGGGGCCGCGGTATCTCTTTCAAACAACCCGCAACCCCGGATCAGTACAAGTCTGACACTCCCTCCCGCTCCGCCTGAAAAAGGGGAAGTTATTTGATGATTTCCCACCCCAAAAAAAGCCATACAAATATGACGTATTCCGTGCGGGGATCGAACCCGCGACACGTAGCGCAGCAGTCAATCGCTCAGCCACTACGCCAATCCTGCCGTCAATTCCAAGCAGTATACTATTCAATTTAATGGTGAATTTAACAACATTATCTGGTCTTCTCTGGATCATGGGTTGTTCTCTATGGTTTCCAGTCTAAACAGCATGTGAAGACGCTAATGGACTAACTGCCTAACTGACCTCCAAAACCCAGTTGCAATATAATAAGATGGTTGCGGTAGGTCCCAGCTGTCATTTATAGATCTTCGACTGACAGTCTGACAATCCATTTTATCAAAAAGTTTCGTATTCCCAAGTACAAACTGGGTTGTGGGGGTCGTATATGTAGTCAATAAATGTAAAAAAAAAAACCTAGAACAACAAATGACCTACATACAATCTAAAGGCTCTTCAGAAAACTGCAATTGACATCATGTTACCTTTACCTGTCTTCGGCAGCTAAGATACGCTTATGCATAGGTCCATACTGAACACTGAAGGCTTTGTCTGCACTGCCGTGACGTCACAAGACTAGCATTGTCTTGGTTCAGGTATTGTTATGGTGTTGGTGGTCGAAATTGGGAGTATGCTTGAGTCATGTCCATAAAGGTTTGACCTCAGCTTGAACGTATGAAAGGTAACCAGGCTTACGGTAATTGGTATTCTATATTTTATGAATTATATATAGATTATTTTGAAAAAACATTTTTTTGGGACGCAAAAGGAATTAACGAAACTCTTATAAGTTCACTAGTTAGAAGGCAAAATAACGAACAAGGGTAGGTTTTAGTCAGTTAAGTCTGACACTACCCCCGCTCCGTTCAAAACGGGGAAGTTATTAGATGATTTCCCATCCGTAAATTGACTTTATAAGTTTTATTTTTCAAAAATAAAAGAGACTTAGAGTTAAAGAGATTTTGACATGTTTGCTGTACAGTACAAACACATTAAATCATACATTTCAGCAAGAAGCAAGAACCGCTCGGAAACATTAATTTACAAACCTTCCAGAAACTAAACAAATGACCTAGTAACACGTCCATTCACGAAAACTCAAAGAAAACTTCAAACAGCACAACACATACATAGTAATATACTAAATGGCACATCAAACAACCAACACACATATTGCATTTTAAAATGAAAAATTCTTAACTAAAACGCGCCCCTCAAAGGAGACGGAATAAAAATTCAACATTAAACATTTCCCGAGGAACTTGATATAAATAAAGTTTGTGCTGAACTCCATCTGTGAGGTCTCAAGTGGGGGACACAGACGTAACAGTGATATATAGTAACATAATAGTGTGAAAACTTTAAGATTGCTTTCTATCTGAACTTGTATTCGATGAAAATCGAATGTTTTCTTCGTTTGATAGAGGGTAAACTTCGTTGGTGTTAAATAAAGAGGAGTTTTGTAAAGCTGTGTTTATGTTTGTTTCGTTTTGTTAAGGTGGGACCGAATTTTGCACCCAATTTGTTGGGCTCTTCATTCGGTAAAGGATCGATAGTAACCTTTTTGTATCAAGTGCCTATGTTCGAGTTCCTTTAGTGTAATTTACTGTAACTTCTTATGCAATTTAAGAAATAAATATCAAGTTTGATTATAAAATGTGTCTGGTCATAGACTAGTGATATTCTAGATACTTATGTAACGAGTGTTTTATTATACGATACACACTTGGGTCTAATTCACTTCCCCGCTTTTTGGAAGCTATTTTGAAATATTCTCTATGCGTGTACAAAAAATGTTGGTCTCTCAAAGTTTTGGTCTTACTGAGACGAAAATAGGTTTACTCAGATGGCATCAATATTGTCTATCTTTTTAATTAAGAAATGATGAGCTTACATTTATGTAATTTTAGAAAACAAAATTAAAGTCCATAAAAATATGCAAATCAACAAAAGTTTTGTAAACATTTTTGTAAAAAAAAAAATGGTAGTTTAATATAACTTTAAGTACTAAAATGGTTGTTTTATAAGTACGTAGAATATCGCTAGTCCGTAACCGGACACATTGTATAAATGCCGACAATTGCAATTCATTTGTATACTGATTTATTAGTCGCGAAAAATAAAATCCATCTACGAAATGTAATCACAACGGTGACACAACACATCACCATAGAACTTTCGCACTTGGTTCAACAGGCTCCTCTATGAAAGAAAGCGTGCCTTAATCCAAAAGGCCTAACAAATCGTCGTGATATCGAAGTGAAATGAAATCCATATACTGAAGTCTTTGGTTCTTTAGAGCTCTGAAAAAATCAACCTTTTGACTCGGTGCCTGAGTCCGATTCTCTTTGGCTGGTTTTTTTTTATTCGAAGTATGTACTATGGCGTCTATATAGAAACGATACAAGAATATAATTATAATATAATTAAATATACTAGATTTTGCCCGCGGCTTTGCTCGCGTCAAATTCGGGGAAACAGAAGTGCCTTTCCTGATTTGCATGTCCATGCTACCTATAGATTTGCACTTGCGCCTTATTTATTGTAATAGCAAAGCTACGTTTTCCCCTTTCTTTCCTGTTTTTCCCTCATTTCTCAGTTTTTTTTAGCCAATCGTCTTCAGGTTCCCAACCATCTCTGTACCAAAATTCATCAAAATCGTTTTAGCCATTTAGGCGTGTAACAAACAAACTCACTTTCGCTTTTATAATTAGTAAGGATAATGATTTTATTTCCTGGAAATCTCTTGACTTAACAAATATTGCAAGAACACTTTATTCATTTACCTAATAAAATAACTTTGTAATAACAAATATAACTGTAACAGCAACGCGGCAACGTTAACATGTTAACACAAAGGAAAACTTTCTTTGATGTAGTGATGGGACATCAATTTGTTACACTCGAGTGAGTCGTGACGCTGGACAAGTTGTAGGAAACTTGTGGAGTCGGGAGGATTAGGTATTTGCGTGATTGGTTGCTTTATTTGTTGCTTACTTTATGGTCGAATTTCAAATGGCAACATTATGACAGCTGTCTGTCTAATTCTATAATTTGAACTCCTAGAAGAGGGCAATAGCTCTTGTAACACAGGTCTATCACCAAAACTAAAACTCAGGGACTTCACACAATTTGTCACTATTTTCTTGTGTCATAAAGATTATTGGCAGTTATTTATCTCTTTAAATGACTTCTCCCGCTCTGGGCAGAGCGGAGGGGAGTGTCAGAGTTTTACTGACTAAAATCCACCCATGTTCCTTCTTTTGTCCTTAATGTTCTGGGGCTGCAGCTTTTCTATCGAACAACCCGCAACTCCGGCAGGATTATTTACCTCTGCCTAAAGCGGGGAGGTTTCCCCGGGCGAAGCGGGGGGGAGAGTGTCAGACTAACTAAAACCCGAGCATGTTCCTTCTTTTTTCCTTAATGTTATGGGGCCGAGGCTTTTCTTTCAAACAATCCGCAACTCGGGCAGGATTATCTACCTCTGCCTAGACCTTTGGGGATAACAAGCATGATAGAATAATGTTATTTAATATTAAATCAACCCATAAGCTGCCCGTAAAACAAAATCAATCGATTAAACAAAGCCGGGTCACCTGTTACTTTCCCAGCACTATTAACTGTACCACTGCAGTGTACTTTAAGTTAAGCAATTTACTTATATTCACGCCTCCATTATACATGACATTAAACGAAAACTTGAGAAACGTTGTTTAATTAAAGATTTAATGGGAACTATGTTTTCGAGTTTCTTAAACAACTCACATAGTTCTGTATTATAAACTACAATGTTTGTAAGTTTAAATTTTGCTGCAAAAGAAGCGTTCTAAGAATTTGTAGCAGAACTTGCGCATATTCGTAGACAGGCAAACCTTATTTTCTTATGACTATCAATATGAATAGCTAGTATGGAGTTTCAATGAACGATAATCCATTAAAACCAAAGTCAAAATATTGTCTCTGGCATTCGGCCTAAATCCCTAAAAGTGTTTGTTCTTGAATACCCATGTTTTTATTTATAAACCTTGCTGACCGAAATTCTCTTCCATTCTAGCCATAATAAAATTTAAAACAAAAAACAAATGATTCCAAATTCAAACTCTCACGTCCAACTCGTCTCGCGGTCCCTTCAATTCCCAACACTACTTGTGCCGGCCGCTGTATACTTAAAGTTTACCAATTTAC
Organism: Ochropleura leucogaster; assembly: GCA_958449745.1. Taxonomy (NCBI): domain Eukaryota; kingdom Metazoa; phylum Arthropoda; class Insecta; order Lepidoptera; family Noctuidae; genus Ochropleura; species Ochropleura leucogaster. The sequence continues at coordinate 4,521,833 of OY288213.1, read as the reverse complement.
TTTTATTCGCACTCCGTTTTGCATGAGTCAGACGGAAGTAGCCAGTATTTCCAATTTCCAACTTGTTGTGTTTTCCAAGTGTATTGAAGCCACTTCGGCCCGTTCGATTTGCTTTAAACGAAACCATTATAGATTCGTCCTGTTTGCCTGTCTGTCTGCATGTCTTTCCTAATGTCATATCAGTTTTACAGCGAGTATATTCACCACACAATTTAAATATGGAAGGTGTTTTCTATGAAAGTGACGAGAAATAATGAAAAAAAGAACACATGTATCAAAGTTTCTAAAACATGATATTTTATAAGTCTATCATAAATGATTCGAGATGTTTGCTTCTAAAGCCGTAAAAATTTAAATCGTTTTTTCATTAGGACTTCAATATAAAAGTTAACTTTTTTTTAACCCCTCATAAAAATTTCGTTTGCCATAATTTTTAACGTCAAATACATAGTTAAAGTTAATAATTATCTATGGAATGAAGAAAGAAAAATAATATTAGTCGCAATCACGGTGAGCACAAAAAAAAACAAAAAAAAAATACATACAAACATTTATATAAAAAATAATATCAAAGCTTCACAAACATTTATAGAAAAAAATTCTGGTCAAGAGAGAGTCAGACTTTTACATCAAGGATTCCGTACAGAATTGCGATGATTTTAACCTCACAAGAACCGCCATTCTTTACGTCAACTATCAGTCAAGCACCACGGTGCTTAGGTATTTAAAGACAAGTTTTAAAATCAGATTTGATTTTAAAACTCGTCTTTAATACAAATACAGTTTTAAATCGGTCGGGTTTTGGTGGCACAAATTTGCGCCAGCGGGGCTCAACGGTAATACTTGTTTACTGGCACGTTTTGATGCCGCTGGGGCTCTAGAGGTTAATTTCATCCATCCATCTCCTCCACGCGTTCCCGAGAGAAAGGGTTTTGACAGAGAGACAGACGGACAACATATTGATCCAATACGGGTTCCTCTATTAGAAATACGGAACTCTAATAATACATTGCACGCCATGACTGCGACAAGTAGGTGTCCACTCAGCATGATGCTGTGCTATGGGAGCCTACAGCACAGTACTGGCCTGAAATAAATAGAGGTTTTAGTCAAATTGTAGTTAAAAACTTGTCGCGTCCTGTCCTATGTCAATGAAGGCTTAATTCCGCAGTCTGTATAGTTAAATCCGTAATGATTGATCGACCAGTTTTTGCACTCAGGAATACAACGTTTTGGGAAGCGAGTGTAGGGTTGCCATCGTTTAGTTTTTAGGGATGGGACTGGTTCGACCAGATTTTTGTCTCGTTGTCTAAAATGTTTTTTTTTATTTATAAATGAATTTTATTATTAAAAAAAGCTACTATTGACTAGTGGCTTTTTTTGCTGTTAATTTTAAATGGGAACATTACGACACATGAGTAGACCTAGCAACAGGAAAAAGTCATAATTTTTTTTCCATGTCATCAATCATTGATCCTCCCGCTCTGGGCGGAGCAAAACGAAGGGGAGTGTCAGGCTTTCACTGACCTACCCATGTTTTTCACTCTTCTGGTCCTCGTATTAGTATAAACTGTATTGCGGTAGAACAGTTTTCCTCATTTTTTGTTATTTACTTATGACAAAACTAACCCGCGACTTTATCCGCGTGGCATAGTTAGTTTAAGCTAACGCTAACTTTAACACACGTGATGATCGAAAAGAAATATCTTTCTCTTCTATTTTCTTCCTTCTTTCTCCCCTTTTTCTCCCTTGTTTTTAGGCTACGTCCATCTTCAGGGTTCCAACTATCTCTGTACCAAAATTCTTCAAAATCGGTTTAGTCATTCAGGTGAAGACGTAACAAAAAAACAAACTCACTTTCGCTTTTATAATATTAGGTAATTACTTTAAATAAATAAAACAATGTTAACTGTGTAAAACTGTCTCAAATAATGTCCCATGTAAAACAAAAAGTCGGGTCACCGCACGATGACACAAAATAAAGTTTTAAACCACGGATCATTGATCAAACGTTGATCGGTCCTGTCAGATTTTGATTGGCGGTCGCATATGCACGTATGGGTCTATTCACAAACCATGCTAATACATTTTGAACAGGGGTTTAAACGTCGTCGTTTATTTAAAACGCTCGTTAGTTACGTCAGTCAAATTCCAAAAAGAGAATTGGAAGTTAAAATACTGAATTAAAAATGAATTGGGAACGTGAATTATTAATTAACATGGCAATGCAATAGCTGCTATTAATATGTTGATATTTGACAGTCGTTACAGGTAGTGAGTGGCCCAAACGTACGAAGAACAGATGTCATACTATGACGTCTTAAAGCAATTCTTATTCCACTGAGGGAAAGAGACAGAGCTATACAGGGTGTCTAGCACCATCTCTTTCCCTCAGTGGAATAAGAATTGCTATAAGATGTCATAGTAGCCCTTCAGTTTTATCAAGGGGTATCGCAGTATAAACTGAGTTGTAGAATCCAAATAGGCGATCGCTCCATGTAAAAGTCTAGTAATCAGCTGCTAGCTTCCAGTCTAACCGGATGGTGAGACGGTTAGACTGGTCACAGCATAGTAAAAAAAAAGCTAAGTAAATGCAGCTGGCAATGCAATACCATATAAGTCGACTTGAATGACTGTGTTCTGTACCTATTATTATAAATGCGAATGTTTGTGAGAATAGATGGATGTATGGATGTTCGTTACTGTTTCACGTCAAAACAGTTGAACGGATTTTGATGAAATTTGGCAGAGAGGTAGATTATGGTCTGGAATAACACAGGATACTTTTTTCGATATCACGTGGGCGAAGCCGCGGTCGCGGGCTATCTTACTAATATTATGTTAATCTTTCACGTCAAAATGGCTTAACGGAACTTGATGAATTTTGGCAAAGAGGTAGATTATGGTATACCACAAAAGTTTTTTTTTTATATCACGTGGGACAAGCCGTGAAGTACAGACGCCTGCAGGTCAAGCTACCCGAAACTGTAAATTTTTCCCAATGAACCTTGAACCTAATACTTTAGAAATAAAGTCGAAAAACTATCAAAGAAATCTGACAGATTGTAGTAGCTTGATGTGCAGGCGTCTGTATCTAGTGTGACATAAATTAGTTACTAGTCCAAAATATTTTAAACAACTTACATTGTCATAAAACAAAATATAATCTCCATTTTTGTTTGACCAAAAAACGTTTGAATAATCTTCTTCATTTTCAAACTAATTAATCCTCAGTCACGACAGTCCAAACAATATAAAATTAATTTTGTAAGTCTGACTAACACAAACCAATGAAGAATAGATGTTTGAACGGCCTTGATAGGTGACCTACGTAGATGATAGCCTTGTAAATATATGCGAGGGACTGTAATTTGGAAACGTAAATAGACAATTAATTATTACGTTCTATGTGTTAGTTTGTTTGTTTGTAGGGTCCCGTATTTCAAAAGCAAAAACCCTTATTGGATAATTTTGTTGTCTATCTGTTATGCCTGGAGAAGTCGAATTAAAATTGAAAACTAAATTGTTTTCTCACAATACTGACAGTGGTCTCTTGTTGCTATGAAAAAAACCGTCTAGGTCTACGCAGTCAAAAATAGAGTCTATTAATAAAATAAGACTATTTATGTCGCAATTTTGTACGAGAATCACGGCGCGTCCGACTCGCACTTAACTGGTTTGTTTTTATATCCGACTAGCTGGCCCCCGTAGATATCATAAAAAGAAAATATCCTATGTGTTATTCCAGACTATAATCTACCTCTGTGCCAAATTTCATCAAGATCCGTTCAGCCGTTTTGACGTGAAAGAGTAACAAACATCCATACATCCATCCATACATCCTCGCAAACATTCGTATTTATAATATTAGTAGGATTTACTGTAAAACCAGGGCTGCAAGTTGGTTTTTGGTTGCAAATACCTCGGCCTTGGAACACAAAGGGTAAATAAAATATAAAGGGTAAATATAATAAACTTGGATGGCTTTTTGTCAGTACAAGTCAGACACTCCCATCCGCTCCGCCTAGACCGGGAGAAGTTATTTGATGACATCGCATATGAAAAAAAAACTTGAGAGGTCTCAAGGGACACCCAGATGGAACGAAGTTATTATTTATTATGTCAAAAAACCTCAACACTCAACAAAAATAACCGTCGCGACACCACACTGTTCAATGCGAAATAGAAAGACGAAACGAAAATAACTGACTTGCTTTCTATGAGAGAGAGAGAGAGATACAGACAAACACGAGCACGCGCACGGCTTTTTTTGGTCCTAATTTTTACCGTCTAGCCCCCTTTCGCAATGCACAATAAGGAACTTAATTCTAAAAATAACTGTAAAATCCTAAACAACAGTAAGATGTGATGATTTTCCAATAAAACTAAAAATTTACTAACTTATGTCTGAACTATAAAAATATGATTATTATTATTATTTACCACCACCACATACACTTGATAACCTCAGAAATGCGATAATTTCCATAAGGGCAAAGATAAGGACATTAGCTAATCCAAAATATTAAACCAACAATGCCCAGTCTATAAATTTATCCGATCTATTAATTTTATTTTAGTCAAGTCGAAACGTAATATTTTTTAAACCAATTCAAATCCATTTACGATGTCACATGCCACTGCTAATTAAGGACTTACAAATTCAATACGTGAAATAAAATCCTTAATTTATTTATTGTTTCATACGATCCGCGTTCATGCCACTCGAAATCCTTACAATATTAATGAGAAAGGTTTAAAAATAGTTCTGCATACATAAACAGCGTATCGAACGGACATACATTAGGGATCGTTGGCGTCGGCGACATTTTCTAACAATCGATAGTTTTATTTCTTTACTAATTTATGTACATATGAGAAAACATAAAGAAATATCATAACAAAACATCGAGAACAAAGGCAGAGCTTTTCAAAAGAAATTTCTACCAACACCATACGAAAAATGAAGAAAAGAAACGAAGAAAATAGTGTGAGAACAGGCAGAGAATAGCATTTAAAATATAAATGTCTTGACCCAAATATAAGTACACGTATATTGTGTTATTTTTACTTTTACTAAACATATTATAAAAGCGAAAGTGAGTTTGTTTGTTTGTTACGTCTTCACGCCTAAATAGCCAAACCGATTTTGATGAATTTTGGCACAGAGATTTTTGAGACCATGGAAATGGATGTAGGCTAAAAAAAGTGAGAAAAAGGGAAGAAAAGGTGAGATAAAGAATTTTTGTTTCGATCGTCACGCGGGTTATAGTTAGCATCAGCCCAAAGTAATTATGCCACGCGGACGAAGTCGCGGGCGGAAGCCAGTAATATATACCTGTATAGATACATAATACTAAAATTTACATATAAATACATTTCTAAAAACAAGATGATAAATATTCGCTATTGAGAGAAAAGGATATGTTCTTTTAATCTAAACAATAATTTACTTTGAAATTAATTTATTTATAAAGAGAGCACTTTTATAATATTATCATTACTAAAGACAATCGCCAGTATTTAATATATCAGTTTGGTTTAATTTCGTTTCTTAAATTAATTTGACCTCAAACGTAGGATTCGACTTCCGTACCTCGTTCTTTGATCGAACCAGGTACAACATTAAGGCACTGAAACTGGTAGTAAACTTCCATCCTTACTAATATTATAAAAACGAAAGTGAGTGTGTTTGTTTGTTACCTCTTCACGCTTTAATGGCTAAACTGATTTTGATGAATTGTGGTACAGAGATAGTTGGGAACCAGGAGACGAACATAGGCTAGTATTTTTTGACGTGACAACGTCTTATAAATTGGTTTGCCGGGTGACACTTCAAGAAACTGCGTTACGCTCCGCTCACGTTATGCGCTCACAATGAGAGCGAGTGAGAGGCACGCGTCCCTTCCACTCGGGCATGGTTAGCCCGCCTAAGAGCGAGAGAGACAGACATAAAAAGTGAAAGGCACGCGTCCCTTCCACTCGAGCACAGTTAGCCCGCTTAAGATAAAAATAAAATTTTGTTAATATGAAATTCAGTGCGAGATTCTTTGTATAAATTAATGTTTTAAATTGTTACTATTATTTCATCCTTCTTCCTACTATACGAATATTCACATTAAAATTATTTTACCACTCAAAGTCGTTGTCACGTAAAACTTTTGCCCGTATACCGACTTTACAGGCAACCGATTTTTTGAAAAAAAAAATGGGATGTGAGGGAGAAAGAGGGAAGAAAAGGGCAAACTTAGCGTTGCTATTATAAATCAATAAGGCGCATAGGGAAACGTGTTACCCCGAATTTAACGCGAGCGAAGCCGTGGGCAAAAGCTAGTATAACATAAATGATACCTCTAAATCCGAAAAGGTTTTTTTTGCGGATGGGAAATTTTCAAATAACTTCCCCCGTTGGGTGGGGAGGGGGAAGGTACAGACTTTTACTGACTAAAACCCACCCATATTCCTTCTATTGTCCTTTATGTACCGGGGCCGCGGTATCTCTTTCAAACAACCCGCAACCCCGGAAGTGAGCACAGTGTCTTAAGCAGAGGTGTACCTAATAGCCAGCACAATTTGCCAACTATGTTCTTAAGTCTCATGCAAAAGGGGGTGAACCTATTCCCACCAACCGGGCACAAATCCAGATTTCACGAAAATGCATGCTATTGAGAAATTTCTGAAGACAAAAACCGAACGGGAATCGAATGTTCAGAAGTCATGTTTGTGACCACTAGACCTTACCTTAGCAGAGGGGCTTGCCAGAGCCTCTGCCTGCCGGGGTTGCGGGTTGTTCGAAAGAGATACCGCGGCCTCGGAACGTAAAGGGCAATAGAAGAAACATGGGTGGGTTTTAGTCAGTACAAGTCTGACATGCCCCCCCGCTCCACCCAGAGCGGGGGAAGTCATTGGATGATTTCCCAACCGAAAAAAAAAAAAAGACCTTACCTTACCTTAGAAGGAAGAACCTTTCTGCCTTTTAAATTGAGTTGCAAATCAAAATTCATGAAGCCAGATTTTCAAACTAAGCCCCATTTTAAAAAACGTCATTCAGTACATTAATTCCAACTTCAGATATCAGGAATAATTCATAGCCCTCGTTAATAAGTCACTTAAAAACCGCTTCTTATTTTTAATTACAAAAAAAACTGGAAAGAAACTCCAGCCAATAAATTTTTCATTAATCAATCTGACCCAATTCAGTATAGCGTGACCGAATCTTGTCATTTTGCACGTTTCAGTAATTTATATGCCAGTTTACTAATTAACCTTATAAATTCAAAACTTTAAAAAGTAGACAGGGTTCTGTGATTGCCTTGAGCCTCGTTGGTATAGTTGTTACAAGCGCGACTGTTGAACGTCAGGTCTTTGGTTCGGGCAAAGTGTTATTGGGTTTTTTCTTTAAGAATTTCTCAGAAGGAATCAGAGAGTCTGAATTTGAACCTAGTTTTTTTTTAAGCTTTGCACCACACTAGCATTCCTCCTGTATCGTGGGTGCGTTTACAAACATTTAAACTCACATACACAAACAGCCACACCCGGAACAAGCATCTGTAGGTCATACAAATATTTGTTCCGTGCGGGGATCAAACCCGCGACACGTAGCGCAGCAGTCGATCGCTCAGCCAACCGTGTCAATCGTGCCAAACTGCCCACAATAACTTATTCAATTACAAAAACCTCAACAAATAAATTTACCACATTAACAAAAATTCAAAATCATAAATACACCAAAACTTAACAAAAATCCAAGTCTCAGTTGAATGCAAATCAACGGCGTCGAACGAAAACGGTTTAAGTACCAAAAAGTTTTCTACAACATGCGCTGTACGATAAATCACAACAATATTTTGAAATTTACCTTTTTTTCATCCCTCTTCACCTTTTGTACAACCCTCTACGTTTTCGTTCACCCCCTGGCAGTGGTACAAAAAGTTTTCGCGTTAAAAATTGCCAGCCCTTTATTGCGGTCGTGCGTACGTTTTATGGAACACTTTTTGTTTAAGGTTATTTCGTATATATTTTTTTTTGTTTAAACTTAGAAGGTGTTTCGTTACTTCATTTAAATGCTTAACTTAGTTTTCAAGTCGGTCTAGGCATTTTGTTTTTTTGCGGATGGTATATATATTTACCCTAAATACCACCTTTAACAGCCCCCTGACACGTATGGCAAGGCTATATAGTATAATGATCGGACCAACTTGACGGATTTCCCTGTAGATGTTTTCTCAATGAGTTTCGCTTCATACAGATGTTCCCTATAAAAACAGTGTGAACCATGAGTGTCTATTTAACTTGCATTTTTTTTTGTTCTAGATTTGGTTCTAATTGACACAATTTTTGTTAGGTATAACATTTTGTCTCTAATATTTATCATGTTCAATGTCATGCATACCTGTTATTTGCATGGTTACTGAAATGCCGTTTTTAGATCTTAGTTTATTTGAATTTGTATGATTGTGACCCTGCAAATAACTTCCCCCGCTCTGGCCGGGGGCAGTGTCATATTTTTACTGATTAAAGACCATCCATGTTATTTCTTTTGACCTTTGTATTCCAGGATTTCGTGCCTTGGGTTCGAACTTGTGACTTATGATTTGACAGTCCAAATGCCACACTACTAAGCTATACTACCATTTGATTGCCTATATAAAGACTCCCAAATGAAATTCCGTAATAAAAAAAATGTTGCGTTTCTACGGGAATGGGGGTCCTATTCGCGTAGAAGCGCAAGATTTTTTCGCCGATGAAAATACCCATCAGACGGCTTCTCCACAAATAACCAGGTTAATAACCCTAACTAATTGTCCACAGTTCCTCCAGACATCATGAGTGACGAAACTTCAGGCGACGTGTCAGTCCAAGAACTGGAGAACGCGACGCTTACCTGCAAGGCGACAGGACATCCACCTCCGAAGATCACATGGCGGAGAGAAGACCATGAGCCTGTGTTGCTGAAGAAACCACAGTCTAGGGATTTTGACAAAGGTAAGAAGGATAATATTATACATTTTTTTTCAAATGTATTTCCACTGTGTTATATTAAAAAACCTCGTTGGCCATAAGTGCGGTGACTGAGGTCCTTCGTTCGATACCTGAGTCGGGCAAAGTGTTATAGAGTTTTGCCACCAGGAATTTCTTATGTTGCTGTACTATTGTATAGGTACACCTCTGCCTATTTTTTTCAAAGTATGTGTTACTAGCTTTTGCCCGCGACTTCGTACGCGTGGATTAATAGTTCCCGTTCCCGGGGGATTTCCGGGATGAAAACTATCTTACGTCCTTTCTCGGGTCCCAGACTATATCTGTACCAAATTTCATTAAAATCGGTTCAGTGGTTTAGGCGTGAAGAAGAGACAGACAGACAGACAGAGTTACTTTCGCCTTTATAATATTAGTTTAGATTAAAAGGAGGTAAAGTTTGGATGTATCGGTTGATCTTCCGAACTATTGATACAGTTCCGAAAATCTGTTTACTTATGGGAAGTTAGAGCTGAAGTAGCAATGGGTGCATAGCCCGAAGGACTAATTGCCGCTGGGGTAAAAAGGTTCTCGAGTGGCAACCGTATACCACGCAGCGTGGGACGGCCCTCACCTAATAATATACAATTTCCGACTATAACGGGAGTGAAGTTGGATAAATAATCATAAAAATAAGTTTAAGGGTTAAACCACTGGCGTTTAGGGTTGTTCGAAAGGGATACCGCGGCCCTGGAACACAAAGAGGAACATGGATGGTATTTTGTCAGTCAAAGTCTGACACTCACCCTCCGCACCCCCCGCACTGCCCAGGAGTGATTGGAAGCCTAAAAAAATGACTTAATCAATAAATAAAACTTGTTTAACATTTATTTATAACTGTTCAAGACTTATTTAGATTGAGGAGTTGTTAAAATATCTAGTTTCTGCAAATTAGTAATTCTTAACTAAGTGGCAGACCTACCTCTAACCTTTCAGAAGATCTAAAATTAGCTATATAGTTAAACTTTTTTTGAACGTTTTCAACTCAATCCGTTTTAAAACAACTTTCTTTGACACAACAATCAAAACCAAAGCCTAAATCAGTCCCACCACAAAATAGAACAGTTCAAAGCACAACATTTATGTAAACATAACTTTGTTTACATCTTAAAGTTTAATCTTAAGATTAAGCTCGACATGTATGGGATAACCGGGCACAGGTGGCGGAACAAATTGGTAGGTAAGGGAAACGTGTTGCTCCCATTACCCGGTCCGTTGACTGTCTAAAATACTAGATAGGTACACGGAGCAAAATCTGGTCCTTCGAGCCGGATTGCTGCTTTTGTTAAGTTTTTTTGTATTTTTTGCGGCGATTGCCAGTTTGATGCTGGGTAAGGATTTTTTAAATAAGTTTTTCGTGTATTTTTTGGAGTATAACGAAAACTTTTGGGGTTGTATTTTTATCCGTAGCTGATTTTTTAAATGGAACATAATTCCAATGATCACCGCTTCGAATGCAAATTCGAACAACCCTTTAGAGGTTAGTCTTTACTTCTTAAAGTTTGTTTGATGTTTATTTGCAATCAATATATGTTCAAAAATCTCGTAAATTAAAAAAATCTCGTAAATTAAAAAAAATCTCGTAAATTAAAAAAATCTCGTGAAAACTTACCAACCAGTGTTACTCGCCACATTTTTAAACAACTTACTTTAACTAACAAGAGGAGGTTCTCAAAAATACTCTTTATTTTTTGTTTGTTACGCGATTTCTCTATCAATTTTTTTTTCAAAAAGGATTTACTCTCAAGTAGTCTTATTTCAGTTTTTTTTAATATTGTCTTAATCTCTTACAAACAAAGATACAAGTCTTTAGACTGGCAACTTCATAAGATTCCTAGCTCTATGTGTATGCCTGCCTTGTTCTTAATTCAAAGTGGGAAATGAGCGGAGGTAGCGGCTCAAGCCCAACCAGACATATTTATAATGTCCCCGTATGTTTGTACGTACGTTTCGTTAATAAGCTGGCTTCTTGCCGCGGTTTTCGCTCGTTTGTTTTGATAATATAGAGGTGCGTATTTTTCGTATATTTTAAGATACACCTAAGTGTTTGCCACAGTTTGTCCGTATCAATAGTCCAGTTTTTGAAGATTGTAAAGGATCATTGGTGCAAATTAAATTTGACATACTAATAGCAAGTCCAATAAAATAAGATAGCAAAACTCCGCAAACGAGTATCCATATTCAAATACAAGCCTGCCGGGGTTGCGGGTTGTTCGAAAGAGATACCGCGGCCCCGGAACGTAAAGGGCAATAGAAGGAACATGGGTGGGTTTAAGTCACTACAAGTCTGACACTCCCCTGGAAGTTATTTTATGATTTCCTATCCCAAAAAAAAGACCCATACTCGGCAGTCACGCTTACGACCGCGAGACCAAAGAAGTAATTATGACGGAGTAGCAACGAGGCAGGCTATATAATCTAATATATAAAATTCTCGTGTCACAATTTTCGTTCCCATACTCCTCCAAAACGGTTAGACCGATTTGAACGAAATTTTGTGTGCATATCGGGTAGGTCTGAGAATTGGCCTGCATCTATTTTTCATACCCCTAAGTGAGCAGCGGGTGAAACCGCTGGGCACAGCTAGTCTAATATATAAAATTCTCGTGTCACAATTTTCGTTCCCGTACTCCTCCGAAACGTCTGGACCGATTTTAAACGAAATTTTGTGTACATATCGGGTAGGACTGAGAATCGGCCAACATTTATTTTTCATACCCCTAAGTGAGCAGCGGGTGAAACGGCTGGGCACATCTAGTCTAATTTATAAAATTCTCGCATCACAATATTGTCGTTCCCGTACTCCTCCAAAACGGTTGGACCGATTTGAACGAAATTTTGTGTGCATATCGGGTAGGTCTGAGAATCGGCCAACATCTATTTTTCATGCCCCTAACTGAGCAGCGGGTAAAACCGCTGGGCACAGCTAGTAGTTTCTAAAAACATTTCATCCAAAACCACCATGACCGTCTCCTATTTATTTCAACCGCAGTCCAATTTGAACCAAATTACTCTCAATAAACAACTCATAATCCCTTTCAATGTTCGGCCTTGTTAACAGGTAGTTAATGATGCACCAACCAAAATAGGTAATTCACAATATAACACTGTATTGAAACAACGTTACCTGGCAGTATTCAATTTGTAATTCGTGTGTGCATACGTTATTGAATAACAAAACTAAGCTAGACTTCTACTACATTGTAATCATTAATTTTGTTGTTAATATAATAATAAAAAAAGTAAAAATTACTTTACTTCCGGAAGTGGGTGACATTTTTTTTGCCATCGACTTTACAGAAATGTTTTTTTATTACAGCATGTTTATGGTATAATGATATATCTCATATTTTTTATCGAGTATTCATTTTCCATAATTACTGAAAGATTAGCTGATCATCTATACAGGCAGAGAAAAATCATAAACTACCCAAGCAATATTAATAAAATTTATATGTTTTATCTATACATGCCTAGGAAGTACAGCCTATCAAACAAAAAAGAATTTTGCAAATCGGTCCAGTCGTCTTTGAGTAGTCGATGACCATAAATAAAAAGTAAAAGATTGCGATAAATTGTGAACCTCCTCTTTTTTCTGAAGTCAGTTAAAAACCAAATTCATGAGAAAGCCTGCAAAGGGTTTATCCTTATCCTTACTAATATTATAAAAGCGAAAGTGAGTTTGTTTGTTACCTCTTCACGCTTTAATAGTTAAACCGATTTTGATGAATTTTGGTACAGAGATAGTTGGGTTTTTTTTAGAAAAAGTGCGATGTGTCATGTGAGGGAGAAAGAAGGAAGAAAAGGGAAAACTTAGCGTTGCTATTACAAATCAATAAGGCGCGACGGGAACTGTGTTACCCCGAATTTAACGCGAGCGAAGCTGCGGGCAAAAGCTAGTTTCTTATAAAATGCCTTCTTAGCTCAGATATAAAATAATCGTCTCAATTCATTATGGGACAAAAAATAAAACAGGCCTTAACTCCGCACAACATGAATGATAGATGAAAACTATTTGTAGAAAATAATCAATACATGGAATAAATTACAGTGTTGGCAACTGGCTGGGTTTTTTGTTCTATTTTTGTGCATTATTCTAGTAGACTTAAGGGCATTGCTGGTTTTTGGAAAGAGATACCGCTGCCCCGAAATACAAAGGTCAATAGAATTAAGATGGATAATTAGACAGCTAGTTGGTCTTAGTTAGCAAAAGTCTGACACTACCCCCGTTACTTGTCTTATACTCTTTATGAGTTGAATTATTAGATTATTATTTTATCATCCGCAAAAAAAACAAGGGAAGTGGATAGAAGTCGTCCAAAATAATTTGAAGTGGCACAGGCGTTTCACCAATGCGGTTGAAAAAGGCTAAGAAGACGAGTTTTTTCAAACGCCGTCATAGGCAGGCCAGCTACCTTACCATGACGTGTTAAAGCAGAACTTATTCCGCTGAGGGAAAGGGACAGCGCTATACAGAGTGTCTAGCACCATCTCTTTCACTGAGCGGAATAAGTTCTGCTTTAAGATGTCATAGTAGGCCTACAAGTCTATTGATATGACGGCATTTTGATGCTTTAAGAGTGTCTTGAGAAAAGTCAAGGATGAAGGTTGACATTTAAAAAACAGGGTTTTGACGTTTCTTCGCTTTGATACAACTCCGGGCTCTCTTGCACGCGACCATCGGACGAGGAAGAAGCCGTTCGCATCACGCTGAAGCAAGACGTGTTTGGTGGAGCGTTGCTATACTCCGTATAATGATAAAGTTCTGATTATAATTTCGGTAGTATTTGAAATAATACTCCTAAGAACGCGGCAAAGCACGCGGTTTGATTTCTCCTTGCCCGCCTACCCACGATAGCTCGGCAATCATGATGAATCCGGAGCCTCGGAGGTCTGATAAAGATGATGTGCTTTTAGATATAAGTGTATGGATGTTATGACTACTTAATAGAGACTTTGCAAAACATAAACAATTGGATAGGCAATAAAACAAGGATATATATAAAACAATCTGGTTCTTCTAACCTGACAGACAGGATGTGTTGCTGGGGAGTTTGTTCCGCCACTTCTTCTTCCCAGCTAAAACACTAGAAAGTGGCGAAGGGCAGGGCGTTTTTGTGGGACTGTCTCTTGTAATGTGACGTTCAAAAAGTGCTGATTATCAGCCTAATTTGAATAAATGACTTTTGATTTTTGAACACTAAAATTGTTTTGAAGTTTTATTTGTTTCTCATTATGTAAACACCTACGCATGACGGCAATATTAATGTCAGAATATAAAGCCTTACAAACAATATCACAAAACATATTTTTTGCATTTTCTCTCACCTATGTTATGGGAATGTAATTAATGTGATTAATTCTTATTCATTTTAAAAGTTATTTTCGTATATATTTTTTTTCATTTATTGATTTATTTCCATAAAAGTTTACATTTTAAAATATTTCTTAATAATAACATAAAAATAAATATTAAAAAATAAAAAAAATAGTAACCCACCGGTATCGAGAACAAGGTCCAGAAAAAGAAACCTAACGAGCCGTGTCCAGGAGTACCGCTTCACATATTAATCATAACTGTGTATTTAGTTTTTATCCTCAAACCTAGTTTTACTTAAGAAAACCCATCCATGTTCCTTTTTTTATGATAAATGATGTTTATTTTGCTAGTAGGTTTTCACAAACACTTTTACACGTCATTTTTTTTTAAACTAGATGAGGCCGGTGTTTCGTACCCGACTACTCTGAGAAGAAACAGCCGAAACAAACTCAGAGGTCATAGTCTCTTTTAAAGTCCAGACAAGATGATGAGATGATGAGATTTTGCCCGATGTGTAACAGTAAAATCTCTATGTTAATATTATAAAGAGAAAAGGTTTGTTTGTATCGAATAGGCTTCAAAACTACTGAACCTATTCTAACCATTTTTTCAATAATAGGAAGCTACATTATCAGAAAGTAATAGGCTGTACAACATACACGATACTATCTACAGGAACAGGCAGCAACTAAAGAAACGGGTGAAGCCGCGCAAGACAGCTAGTCCTTACTAATATTATAAAAGCGAAAATAAGTTTGTTTGTTACGTCTTCACGCCTAAATGACTAAACTGATTTTGATGATTTTTGTTGTTATTTGGTACAGAGATAGTAAAGACCCTATAGAAACGGACATAGGCGAAGGAAAAAGAGGAAAGAAAAGGGAAAGCTTAACTTTGCTATTACAATAAATAAGGTGCAAGGGCACCACAAATTACAGGTAGCAGGTACCTGCAAATCAGGAAAGGGGAACTGTGTTACCCCGAATTTAACGCGAGCGAAGTCACTTGCAAAAGCTAGTCTGATATAAAAAGAACATTTGAGGTATAAATAACTACAAACGTTACGTCATTGCCATTACAATAACTTACGTAAGTGCGAGCACGAGTTTATTCATATGAATTGATAAGCATTTCGAAATAGACGAGCTATATTTAGAAAAAACATCTACATGTTTGTGTTTTGTTAGACCCTTTGACAACAAGTTTTGTTAAAGTGGGGTCTTTCATCTTTGTTGATATTTTTGTTTTCTTTAAGAGTCATTAAATCTTAATAATAGTCGAAACTTTGAGGGTTTGCTGGGAAAGGGATCCTTACGTAGAAAAGAATACTTACGTAGTTTTTAAAATAAATTTGGAAGACATAAAAAAGGTGATGAATCTGAATAATGAGGTATGGAGAGTGAGAGGTGGGCCAAAGAAAAGATGGAAGTTGTGTAAGAAATGAAATGAAACAGAAAGGAGTTAATGAGGCCTTGACGTCTATTTTCGTTTTTATAATTTCACCAGCTGTGCCCAGCGGTTTCACCCGCTGTTCACTTAATGGTATGAAAAATAGATGTTGGGCGATTTTCAGACCTACCCGATATGTACACAAAATTTCGTTTAAATCGGTCCAGCCGTTTCGGAGGAGTATGGGAACGAAAACTGTGACACGAGAATTTTATATATTAGATATAAATTTATTTATTCTATATGTCCAAGGTCTAAACTACCGATCACTTAAAAAGCATAAAACTTGAACCGGGAAAACAATCCATAGTAGGTTAAACTTAGAATTTATAGTCCTTTGGGGCGATTGTAGTAGGCGTTAAAGGGGCGTTAAGGTGCTGGTTACGAGATTATGTCAAAGGAAAGAGTTTGATGTGATCCTTTAACCCTAAGGGTCCCTAAAGAATTGTTGAAAGAAGAGTTCCTAGAATGTAGTACAAAGATTCTTTATTTATCTACACACAAAACACATATTTTCAAAAAAAAATGATTTTGATTTTGATGGAACATGGGCGGGTTTTAGTCAGTACAATTCTGACACTCCCCACCGTTTCGCCCAGAGCAGGGGAAGTTATTTGAAGACTTCTCATACGTAAAAAAAAGTTAAATGGTAATACAGTAAAATGGAGTGAAAATTATGACGATGGCCCATTATGAAATGATAAAAATAAACTAGTTTTTGTTATTGCGACGTCACTTTAAAATGATTTCACAATTTCAATTTAAAATTTATTGATTTTAGGATACTTAACTGTTATTTTAATAATAATCATCATCATAATTTTCCTGCCCCTGTCCCATTCTATTCGGGGTCCGCGCAACACATTTTCTTCTACCATTCTCCTCTGTCAGACGTCACGGCATCATACACTCCTTTCTCCTTCATATTTTCCTTACACAATCCATCCATCTTTTTAGGCCTTTCTCTCCCTCTCCATCCATTAACAATATATCAATGATGACTCTAATTTAAGGGCAGGTTAATATTTAAGTCATAAATCATTTTCACAAGTACTTTCTAAAACTAAATATAAGTTCATAGTTAAAACTAACACCCTTGCTATCTACCTACTAAACTAGTTAATGCCTTGAGGTTAATAAGTCACCTTGACAGCCCACTTTTCACTTCTTTACATAAGTATAAATATTCATTTTACATCAAAGCTCGAACTAATGGCCGTACCACGATAGGGTTCTGCTATATTTTGGGAATTATTTATCCTAGTCACGCGAGGTACCTGGCCGTGTATTAAGTCATTTCCCTTCGTTTACTTTAGCTAAGTTTTAAGTAAACGTTATGTTATGGGGAACCTATTTGTTGGAATACTAAAATGTTTGTTTTCCGTTTACGTGTGTGCGTTGGGGGTTGTTCGAAAGAGATACCACTGACCCGGAACACACAAGTCAAACGTAGTATGGATGGCTATTAGTCAGTAAAAATCTAACACTCACCGCTCCACTTAGTTCGGAACAAGTCATTTGATGGTGATTTTTTCGGATATCTAGGCAATAGCTACCTGTAATTAAAACTATACAAAAAAAAACAGAAATTAAATTTCCTATTGAATCGAGCTGAAAATTAATTACTCATTAATTAAACAAACAGACAAAAAAATACCTAATCAAAACCTGTCTGTTTTTTGGTTATTAGTAGAGTACAGTTTCATACCCACTGAATAAAAAAAAATTAGAGGTGTCAAGGGACACCCGGATGGAACGAAGTTCCTATGAAATGAAAATATCTGGCTTGCTTTCTATAAGAGAGAAAGAGACAGACAGACAGACAGAGAAACATGCGACGCCGCACAGCTTACAATAGCTTATTATAGCAAAAAGTGTCGTGACAACTTTTCGTAAGAATTTTTTCCGTCTAGCCCCCTTTCGCCCCCAACGCGCGATAAAAAGCAGTTATTTTGAAAAAATCAAACAAACACCCACATTTGTATAAATAACGTTATCGTTTGATATTGACTTCAATGGAAACCGCCTGTATTGACTGTTATTGAAGTTGTCATGCATCTGTAAACTATTGTCATTAATCCAGTCTTATAATCTTCGTATTTAAGACTAGCTGTTCCACGCGGTTTCACCCCCGCTGCTCAGCACCTGTTGGTCGTAGCGTGATGTTATATAGCCTACTAGCGACCCGTCCCAGCTTCGCACGGCTGTTACAAATCTTTGAAAATCCCCCCTTTTCTCTACTATAATATGTATGTATTATACATAAAAACCTTCCTCTTGAATCACTCTATCTATTAAAAAAACCGCATCAAAATCCGTGGCGTAGTTTCAAAGATTTAAGCATAAAAAGGGACATAGGGATAGAGAAAGCGACTTTGTTTTATACTATGTAGTGATAGCCTTCCTCAAGAAATGGACTATCCAACACTAAAAGAATTTTCCAATTCCAACCAGTAGTCCCTGGGATTAGCGCGTTCAAACAAACAAACAAACTCTTCAGCTTTATAATATTAGTATAGATTTCTGGAAGATAGTAATAAGGTTAACAAAATCAGTCATAGTACCTTTAGGACTAACCTACGTAGTAACATCTACTTTAAATACCACCTTTAATAGCCCCCTAACACGTATGGCAAGGCTTTATAATGAAAGGTCCAACTTGCTGGATTTCCCTATCGATTTTTTTTATCAATGAGATTTCTTTCATACAGACGTTCCCTATATTAACAGTGTAAATCATGAATGTCTATTTAACTTTTATTGTTTTGTTTATTTTTAGTGTCTTGATTTGGGTCTACTTGACACAATTTTTATTATAACACTAGCTTCCGCCCGCGACTTCGGCTACGTAGCATATTTACTTTGGGCTAACGCTAACTTGAATCCGTGTTATGATTGAAAAAAAAAAATATCTTTTCTTCTCTCTTTCTCTACCTTTTCCTATTATTTTTTATCCTATGTCCGTCTCCAGGGTCTCGACTATCTTTATACCAAAAAATCATCCCAATCGGTTTGGCCATTTAGGCGTGAAGACGTAACAAACAAAAAACTCACTTTCGCTTTTATAATATTACTATCGATTTTGTCTTTTATATTCTTCATCATATCAATGTCATGCATACCTGTTATTTGGATGCTTACTGAATTACTGTTTTTAGATGTTATTTTCTTTGAATTCGTATGTGACTCTGCTGTTGGTGTGCTTATTATAAATAAATAAACAATAGTCAAAGGGTTAGGCAATTTATTACATTTTTAAGGGGTTAGATAGAGATGTACTTCATAGTACACATTTTGCCAGTTATGTTTTAAGTTCCATCCAACAGAGGGCGAGCCTATTGCCATCAAACGGAACCGTGCTGCTGTGACATTAACAAAAACCCAATAACACCCGACCCGAGAATTGAACCCAGGACGTTATGCTCTGCAGTCACGTTTGCGATCACTTGATCAACGACGATAATGTCAGATTTTGAATCATATTTCAATTATTATTAAGTAGGTAGTAATTAAGTAAAGTAAAAATAGTTTTTCTTCTTTACAATAAAATGGCAACCGACTATATTTACAGCATACCTGTCAACAATATTTTTTCTTATATCGTTAGCGGAGTTCAACTTAAAAGGAAAAATGAATTTTCTCCTATTTATTATAATAATTTTCTGTTTTTCTATGCATTCATGAGCTTTCACAGCCAACGTTGTACGCTTGCGTGTAACCTACTTAAGTTATTGGTATAACTTACGCTACCGTGTACCGTGGTGATAATTACTGTTATGTTGATCATCAAAGAGGGCTTTTAGCGGTAATTCGTGACATATGTAGAGTAGGTGTGAGAATGTAAATAGCGGGTACACTTAGGGAAATTTAAAAGGTTTATTCATATTTCATTAGTAAAACTTGCATTTTATGCTATTAAGTTATAGAATCAGGCTACGGAAGTCCATGACATTTAAGATTAATAATCCTTACTAATATTATACAAAAGCGAAAGTGAGTTTGTTTGTTTGTTACCTCTTCACGCCTTAATGCCTAAACCAATTTAGATCATTTTTTACAGAGATAGTGGGACCCAGGAGACAACCATAGGCTTTTTTAAAAAATGGTGGGATATAAGGAGGAAAGAGGGAAGAAAAAGGACAACTTAGCATTGCTATTACAAATCAATAAGGCGCTAGGGCAAAAACTGCAGGTAGCAGGTACCTGCAAATCAGGAATGGGGAACTGTGTTACCCCGAAGTAAAGCCGCGGCCAAAAGCTAGTTTATTATAAAAGAAAACCAAGCTTGGTTGCAACCACTGTGATGATCGCCCGGAGGGCACGGTGGGGGTTTACCCCGCTTAGTCAAAGCACAGCTGTATCCTCGAACTATCCTATTACACCCAGCCCTGTTTCAGTCCATCCTCTCCTTCTGTGAAGCAGGCATGCTGGAGCATGAGTTGACCGTACGTTTGAGGGAGAGAACCTCAAACTAACCCTGCAGCCGCAGAAGACGGCCCGGGTGTCGGGAGCCGCAAGTCGACTCCCGGACACCGTAGACGCGGGTCTATGGACGCTGAACATTGGGTAGCTCACCGTCCGTACGTCTTTTGACGACAGGCCGTGTTGACGGCGCGTTCGTGTTCCACACGCACTTTATAGAGATGTTCCCCCGCTCTGCTCAGAGCGAGGGCAGCTATTTGATAATAGCCTATCCGAAAAAAAGCTTGGTAACATGATTACAATTAAAATGCAATTTCTTTTCTTGCATATTTTGTGAGATGATGCTTTTATATATACTCAATTTTATACTTGCGTTCTCTCAGGCCCAACGTCAGTACTAGTGTGACAAAAAATCCACGTCGGTAGCTAAAAGTTAGAACCAAATATTTTTCGTAACATTTAATTTAACGCTATTTCCATGCTAAGCCACAATACAACCTAACCTCTACAGAACCGTTAATCATAATAGTCTTCAGGAAATACCTATATTCTGTAATGGAGGCTTACCGTTTATAACCTCAGCGGAAGTCATAATAGTTAACCGGGGGAAATAACTGTGGTTATGAAACCGTTGTTAATTCTCTCAATGCCTATGGTTACAGCTTAAAGTTTAGTATGGTTATAGTTTTATAGCTAGTTGCTTTGAAAAATACATTCTACTTAATAATAATATTATAAATGCGAATGTTTGTGAGAATGTATGTATGGATGTTTGTTACTCTTTCACGTCATAACGGCTGAATGAATCTTGATAAAATTTGGCACGGAGATAGATTATAGTCTGGAATAACACATTGGATACTTTTATTTTTCAATATCACTCGGAAGAAGCTGCGGTCGCCAGCTAGTATTCTATATTTCCTTTAAAGAGCTTGTGGCTAAAATAATCACGTCACCAACCAAGTCAACCAAGTCACCAGCAATAACATGTTTTCACTTACCAAAATACAAAAGCGATATATTTTGATTTTTCTTTGTTGCTCTCGACTGTACCTAATATCACTATTATTTAAACGTTTTGAAAGCGACAGTTGCCCGTTTGTCGTATATTTGACTGATTAATTAGTTTTAATACTTGTTTCTATTTTGTTGTCTAGTGGAGAGCTACACAGGCAGTTCTCTCCCGCTGTGGCGCGTGGACCGCCGGCAGATGGGCGCGTTCCTGTGCATCGCGGCCAATGACGTGCCACCCGCCGTCAGCAAAAGAATCATCCTTAATGTTAACTGTAAGTATACCGACATCTAATGATTATATTAAACGATAGTAATCTGTGATTATCTAGTTGTGTGACTGTCGGACTGACAAGTCTTAGGTCTACAACTGAATGAATCGAAGTTTAAATCGTGTATTAATACAATGCACACTATGTAGGCATTTCAGTGGCGGTACTTTCATACAAGCTTAAAAGCCTGGCTTGCTTAAAATGGCTTCCAACGAATCTGTTTGCCTTATTGACTTACCGGAATATTGACCCACAGGCACGCCACTGGTAGTCAAGCATATAATAAGTTGGGGGATTACATTTAATAATATAAATGCTTGGCTCAATGCCGGTCCTGCTCCGTAACCATAGGGGCAAACTAATGGACCAGTACCTGAAGTTATTGTGGCACCTACGGAAGATTATAAGACTATCCTTGTGTTGTATAAACTGAATTTCCTTATATTGTATAATTGTAATGCCCATGCGTGAGTATTGTGAAATTTAATTGACTCGACGGTGGCGTGTGCGTCGGGTCATTTAGTTCCCTTCAAAATGGTTGAGCTGAATAAGACTGATTCATTCGTCATAATCGTAAATGAGCGCTCTCAGTTAGGACTGGTCATCTCTTAGCTGCCAAGGTTTATTTAAAAAAAAACTTTTTAAGCTATTGCACAGCTTCTATCGCGGGCCTTGAGCGTGGAGACGGAATCTAGAAATTTCGTAACGATGCAACCTAACACTTTCATTACGAATACGGTCAGTTATTTCAATCGCGATTCCAATGTTCTATTAGCGTGTTTGGTAGAGATTTGAATAGTCAATCGACATCGACGGACCAAACCCAAGGTCTTTTAGTTTTTTTTATTTATTGCATAAGTTTTTTTTTATTTATTGCATAAGTTTTTTTTTTGTTTATTGCATAAATTGATAAAAAAGCAATAGCTTATCCGCGGCAGTCCCCGATTGCATGTGCACCTTTGACTGCATCGTTTTCGCATATTTGTATAATCTCAACATGAATGATGAAATCTTTTAAAATTATTATCATTAAAAAGAAAATGGCCCTGCAATACAAATATTTATTCATTTCAGTAGTTCACTTCTTACCCTTAGAAAAATCGTTCGAAACTGTCGCTGAAAATCTCAATAAGATTACCATAAAACCATTTTAGACCCGTCTTTTAACCAAACAACAAAAACTATCAACATCCCCCCCCCCGTTCCCCCCAAAAACCAATATAAAATGCCCCCGGTTTGTTTGTCACTTTGAATAATATAATCCGTTCAGGGTTGCTCCCGTCACGAATTTGGATGGCATCCAAAATGATACAAGTCCCTCTATGTGACTGTAACCAGGAAACGTGACTTTTAGCAAGTGGTTGCTACTGAATAGATGCAAGATTTATCTTTCCATTTTCTAGTTTTGAGATTCTTTGTTTTTGTTTTACGGTATTATTAGCTTCACGTGTAAACAACTAAGTATGTATAGTAAATTACGCAGACACTGAGGCACTTTTACAACAAAGTGAAACATAATTATACATGCATACACACTCCCACACACACACGCAAACACACGCACACACACACACACACACGCACACACACAGGCATGCTTTATATCTAAGTTAATTATAATATTGCTCTGAAAGAGCGGAGTCTCGTTACACAGATATTATTAGTTAAAAGGAGGCTCCAATCACCTACAGATGTAAAACTTTTTGGTTCAGAAACAAAGATTTTGTATTTTTTGTATACACATCTTAGCAGTAAAATTTGTTCTACATCCTGGTTTTATACGAACCCTGTCTGTCTGTCAAGACCATTTATCTCGAGGAAACGTAGATTTCTTGAGTTGAAATTATAACCATACTAGCTTTCGCCCGCGGCTTCGCCCGCGTTAAATTTGGGGTAACACAGTTCCTCTTGCGCCTTATTGATTTGTAATAGCAACGCTAAGTTTTCCCGTTTCTTCCCTCTTTCTCCCTCACATCCCACTTTTTTCAAAAAAATATTAGCCTATGTCCTTTTCCGGGTTCCCAACCATCTCTGTACCAAAATTCATTGAAATCGGTTCAGCCATTAAAGCGTGAAGAGGTAACAAACAAACAAACTCACTTTCGCTTTTATAATATTAGTAAGAACCATATACTCAAGAATGTGGTCCGTTCGAGTCGGCGCACCGAGGCTTTCATACAAACTTGCGATATAAACGGCCATATCTTTTGACTGCGTAGACTACTGAGAAAAGATATAACCGTTCTAACTAGAACGGTGAGTCTGAGGAACTCCTCAGAGCTGTGTAAATATCCTTACTAATATTATAAAAGCGAAAGTGAGTTTGTTTGTTACCTCTTCACGCTTTAATGGCTAAACCGATTTTGATGATTTTTTACAGAGATAGTTGGGAGCCAGGAGACGACCATAGGCTAATTTTTATTTAAAAAAAAGTGGGATATGAGGGAGAACGAGGGAAGAAAAGGGAAAACTTAGCATTGCTTTTACAAATCAATCAGGCGCAAGATAAAAACTGCAGGTCTGTTTGGTGTGTTAAACCGAATTTAACGCGAGCGAAGCCGCGTTCGAAAGCTAGTTAATAATTTACGCAGCTTTGAGGGACTATAGACTTGAGTATTTGGTATATTTCAACTCGATACCTCCACGCTTTCCAGAAATAAAGAGTCTTGACAGACAGACGGACAACAAACTGATCCTATAAGGTTTCTCTTTTTTTCCTTTTCAGTTACCTAAAACAAATAATATTAGTTCTCAAAGCTTAATGTAATGTCACGTACTTAAAGTGGACAAAAGTCAGGGCAATGTCAGTTTTTCTTAACATTTAATACTTTAAGAAAAACATCCACAATCTTAGAACTGCAAAGTGAAAGAAGTTTAGACGGCATAAGATTAACTGCAGTCAACAACGGCTTAGTAAAGTTGTATTAAAAATTTCAAACAAGTATAAAACTAAAGATTTAATCATATTCTATGAATTTTAATGAGTTATAATGAAAAGACAGGGCCCGAGAAATTTTCTTTTAGTTGCAGACGTTAAAAAAGTTTTGGATTTTTTTGCTGGAAGCTTTTATATAAAACGGCGCAAAAAGTGAGAGAGCCTTCAGAGCCTGGGGTGTACTTCTTTTTATGTAGATATTATAAATTCTTAAGGTGATATTCAGGAGCCAGTGGCGCTCAACCATTGGATAAACCCCAACAAAAACATAACAACATGCCAGTAATCTTCGAAGGGTTAGGCAGAGGTGTACTCAATAGTACACCAGTTATGTTTAAGTTGATTGTAATAAGGGACAAACCTGTTGCTATCAACCGTATCCAGGTCCCGACTCCATGGCTGCTACCTTGTCTTTTTGCGTGTGGGAAATTTCTCGAGCGGGGGGAGTGTCAGACTTGTACTGACTAAAACCCACCCATGTTCCTTCTATTGCCCTTGCCGTTCCAGGGCCGCGGTGTCTCTTTCGAATAATCCGCAACCCCGGCCAGCGGTGGCCCTGGCAGTTTCCTTTTCTTGATAAACTACAGGTACCGGTACTTGTAGTTTTTGCCCTTGTGCCTTATTTATTGTTATAGCAATGCTAACTTTTCCCTTTTTTTCCCTCTTTCTCCCTCATATCTCAATCTTAAAAAAAAATTGACTATGTCCGTCTCCAGGATCCCAACTATATCTTTACTAATATCGGTTTAGCCATTAAGGCGTGAAGACGTAACAAACAAACGAACTCACTTTCGCTTTTATAATATACTAGCTTTCGCCCGCGGCTTCGCCCGCGTTAAATTTGGGGTAACACAATTCCCCTTGCGCCTTATTGATTTGTAATAGCAACGCTAAGTTTTCCCTTCTCTTCCCTCTTTCTCCCTCACATCCCACTTTTTTCAAATTATTAGCCTATGTCCGTCTCCTGTTTCCCAACTATATCTGTACCAAAATTCATCCAAATCGGTTCAGCCATTAAAGCGTGAAGAGGTAACAAACAAACAAACAAACTCACTTTCGCTTTTATAATATTATATAGTAAAGATAAGTAAGGAGTAAGGATAGTAAGGATAAGGATATTATACACTTCTGTCTAAGTTGACACACTAATACTTGCTTTTTATAACATAAATGCGCATTTGTGTTATAGTCCGTTGTAATAAGGGTTGAGACTATTGCCATCAACTCGGCACTATTCTAGTTTAGTTAGTTTGCTTGTTACGTCTTCACGCCTAAATGGCCTAAACGATTTAGATGAATTTTGTTACAGAGATAGTTGGGACCCTGAAGACAGACATAGGCTAAAAAAAGTGAGAATAGAGTAGGGGGAGAAAGAAGGAAGAAAAGGGCAGAGAAGGATATTTTTTTTTCGATCATCACAGGTGTTAAAGTTAGCGTTAGTTAGGCACTTTTCCTTGGGATAATTAAAATAATTGCTACATCTTTTATTTAACATATGTTTGAAGAAACAACTAAATTAGATAAATGAAGCAAATATGTAGCAATTATTGACGCAATACATTTCGGGAAACTCTGCATGATTGGCTTTAAACTAGGAGGCGACCAGCCAACCAAACGTCAGGATGGCTGTACAAAAAAAATATGTTATTTCTAAATATATATAGTATGTAGCAATTATTTATTAAATGTAGCAAATATAAGCAATTATGTAGCAATTTTCTAATCAACTCTCATAGACCAAAGCCACAGGCAACCAGCCATTCTGATGCACATACCGAAACAGTATTTATCGCCGAAATTGCTATGACTCTGCATTTTAAATCTGTTATATCTTCGAAAATATTTATTTAATTTACATGCTGTAAAAAGCCATATTGATCTTTATTAAATGCACAATGTATTTAAGATACTTAATTGGATAAGGATTAATACTGTATTGCCTAAAATTGCTTCGTAAATAAGCCATTATTTCTCGTACAAAGTAAAGGATAAAAAATGGTTATTGTGGGTTATTCCTAAGAGATAAACATATACCATCACGGACTTTTTTGTAGACCTTTTTAAGTTGTACAATACTGTAGTACATTGTTTTGATCTATCTTGTAGGATTCAGTCAGCGTTTGCAATGTGTTTTTTTACGACCTCACATTAGAAACCTCAAAAATTGTAGCCTATGTGTTATTCTGATGTATAAGCTATAGCTTATGTGTTATTCTGATGTATAAGCTATATTGTGGTAAAGTTTCATTCAAATCCATTCAGTAGTTTTTACGTGAAAGAGTAACAAACATCCATACATCCATACATACAAACTTTCGCCTTTATAATAGTAGTAGGATTAGTAAAGGCATCTAGTCAATATTGCCCCACTGCTAGGTATAGATCTCCCTCCAATTGTTTCAACGGTCACGATTGACTCACTTATTTCTAAAAGAAAACGAAGCCATCCAAACCATTGAAATTTAATTTTCTGTAACATCGAATGGCAGGAGGATCACGTCGGGCCTGGGGACGATGGGCAATGTATAGCTTACCGTCCATTCGTCTAGCGACGACAGGTCGTGTCGACGGCGCGTTCGTGTTCCACGTGCGCCTCAAAATGTTGTCAGCAAAATAAGGAACATGAGTTTAGTCAGTAAAAGTGTTACACTATCCTTTGCTCTGCACAGAGCTGGGAAAGTTATTTGATAATTTCCCATACGCAAAAAAAAACCTCTGATACCAATTGATATTAAAATTTCCGGAAAATATGATAACTGGAGAATCACGCCGAGTTTGGTTTGCGTTGACTTCGTAAATATTGGATATTTCAACGAAAGCTGTTATTTATATTATTATGAAATAGTCATTTATTTAATGTTGTTATAAATTTAACTTTTCAAAAGGTTTATGGCTTTCAGTTTGCTTCTTTGAAAAGATAGATTAACAAAGTTATGTCTGTTTGTAATATTGTTTGATAATACATTTTTCAGTCTGCCACTTTCAGAATTATCTATGTAGTAAATGTCGAGAGAACCTTATAGATGTTTTCATGGAAAATATGATGATATTTTAAGATAATAATACTTTATTTTGCATCTCTTCTCGTGGAATCCTTATCTTTACTAATATTATAAATAACGAAAGTGAGTTTGTTTGTTTGTTTGGTCTTCACGTCTAGTCAATCGCTCAGCCACTGCGCTAACCGTGCCGTCTTTATAAATATAACTTTAAACCGTATTTACACGGGGGCTATCTAAACGCAAGCGAAGTTGCGGGCGCCAGCTAGTAAAAAATAAATAAAGATGTTATTAAGAAGCAAATTATCTTCGATGCCGTTCTCGGTGCTCTAACTGGACTACCTCAATAAATTTATGTACACAACTACCAGGGAAGCATAAGTGTCTAGGAAATCGTCTCAAAATACCTTGAGCTAAAGAAGTCACTTGGATCAAATGTCTTGATGCGAACAGCTGTCGCCTCAATAAGGTCCTCGTTGTTCATAAGTAGGATCTGATTGTCAAAACGTGTCCAGTTGGTACATTTGAACCCTTATAGCAAATGACTCGTATGTTTTTGTATGCTTATTAAGTTCAATTACGTTAGTATTTGTGAAGTATTAATTCATTTTTGCCTTTTATCGGCCTTCTCCATTACATGGCCCTGGTAAATTGCCTTTTGGCTAATTCTTCTCCAAACTGTGATGATGGTGGTGATAAGCCGTTAAGCCGAAATCAGTTATTTTCTTTTTATTAGATGGGCCTATAGTTTAGTTTCTTTTTATTAGATGGGCCTATAGTCAGTCTCGAAAGTCTAACAACCAGTCATACAAAGGGGTATCGTATATACTAACTGAGTTCAGATGGTCCATGTAAAATACTGTAAATGAATAAGGTGACCCCAATATGCTAGCGAAAAGGCTAGACAGATGATGTTATACAGGGTGGCCAGTTGATAGGCGTCCAAAGAAAAAAATTAGATGCCTTATGCTAAGGGGTACCCGAATTACCCCCATGTATGTTCCGCGATTATTTGTAGTTTAGGAGCTAGAATTTTTTTAAGTACTTTTTTCAAAATATTCACCTAGCATTGGTTTTTATTTTTTATGTCTTTATTCCTATCATTTTTAGATATTCTTTTTTATGGAATCTATTAGCGATTGCAATAGCTACCATGCAAAAAAAATCCGTTTGCCTAGGCATTGTAGAATATACCACAAAATTAGTTCAAAGTTCAAAATTACCATTAGAGTTCGATAATCAAAAATGTTCAGAGCTTAAAAAAAAAATAAGTTAGGGGTGCCAGAGGTTTCTAAATGATCTTAAAAACTTCTATGGACCTTCAACAGACAAAATCGGTAAAAAAATATAGAGCTTGATCGGGGATTATTTCCTGTAATTAGCGTTGATAGCAATAAAGGTATTTTTACAGTTATTGTTATAATTTGGGATTTCTTTATTTTTGCCACATTTATGATAAAAAAGTACGGTAGATAGTTTACAAATTTTATTTAAACACGTTACAAAAGGTTTTCAAAGTGCCGCCTTACCACAGAAATGCACAATCTACATCTACGGAGGAAATTGTTTTTTAGTTGTAAACCATGTCTCGTCTCAGTGTTAAGTTAACGTCTGACAGCAAAATTGGTAATTCTTCAAGAACTCTTTGTAGGTGGCTCCATCGAGCTTGGACAGCGGTCTGGCTATGGATTCTCCATAGTCCGCTATCGAGAATCCTCATTCCGTAAGACCATCAAATTTTCAGCACCGCTTCAGTGTGAAAATGTGGTCCGGCGTTCTCAACGGTGAACTACCAATTAGTTTACCACCACCAAGGAAATTGTCTTTTAGTTGTCTAAAGGCTTCTCTGTTACTTTTTACAACATTTCCCGCTTCTTCAATTTTCCGTTGTAGCTCTTCCTCATTGTTAGTGTCCCGTACGTACTATCACGAGTCTGGACGGCAGCTCGAATGGTGGTGGTAAACTAATTGGTAGTTCACCGTTGAGAACGCCGGACCACATTTTCACACTGAAGCGGTGCTGAAAATTTGATGGTCTTACGGAATGAGGATTCTCGATAGCGGACTATGGAGAATCCATAGCCAGACCGCTGTCCAAGCTCGATGGAGCCACCTACAAAGAGTTCTTGAAGAATTACCAATTTTGCTGTCAGACGTTAACTTAACACTGAGACGAGACATGGTTTACAACTAAAAGACAATTTCCTCCGTAGATGAAGATTGTGCATTTCTGTGGTAAGGCGGCACTTTGAAAACCTTTTGTAACGTGTTTTAATAAAATTTGTAAACTATCTACCGTATTTTTTTATCATAAAAGTGGCAAAAATAAAGAAATTCCAAATTATAACAATAACTGTAAAAATAACTTTATTGCTATCAACGCTAATTACAGGAAATAATCCCCGATCAAGCTCTATATTTTTTTACTGATTTTGTCTGTTGAAGGTCCATAGAAGTTTTTAAGATCATTTAGAAACCTCTGGCATCCCTAACTTATTTTTTTTTTAAGCTCTGAACATTTTTGATTATCGAACTCTAATGGTAATTTTGAACTTTGGACTAATTTTGTGGTAAGTTCTACAATGCCTAGGCAAACGGATTTTTTTTGCATGGTAGCTATTGCTATCGCTAATAGATTCCACAAAAAAGAATATCTAAAAATGATAGGAATAAAGACATAAAAAATAAAAACCAATGCTAGGTGAATATTTTGAAAAAAGTACTTAAAAAAATTCTAGCTCCTAAACTACAAATAATCGCGGAACATACATGGGGGTAATTCGGGTACCCCTTAGCATAAGGCATCTAATTTTTTTCTTTGGACGCCTATCAACTGGCCACCCTGTATAGGCCTACTGTTGATCTCAGTCTTGTCCGAATATACAAAGATGAGGTTGACGATGGAACGAGCTTATCTAAAAGCCTTTTAACTCGCAACTTGAACAACATTTAAAAAAAAAACGTTGCCCCCCACTAGGAATTTCTTCTGTATCGTGGATGCGTTTACTAACATTGAAACTCACAAACAGCCAAACCCGAAACAACTATCTGTAGGCCATACAAATATTTGTTCCGTGTGTAGATCGAAATCGCGACACACAGCGGAGCAGTCGCTCGCTCTGCCACTGCATTAAGCGTGTTATTAACATTATCACCATTATCATCGAGATCTGGCCCTTTAGCCAAACAGCAGTCGGCAGCAGACGACAATCATTATCGCTCGACAGTCACTAATACATTTTCAACTTTATACCCTAGCGCATATAGTTGAAATCTATTGACGTTTACATATCGTTTTTGTTTGTTTCGTTCGTTATCACTCAGCAGTCTTTAATAGATTTTCAACTATATGCGCTAGGGTATAAAGATGAAAATGTATTAGTGACTGCTGAGCGCTAACGATTGTCGTCTCCTGTCGTCTGCTGTTTGGCTATAGGGCCTGTTTACGTAAATCTGTAAGATTTGACCAAAACGAACAAATATTGTTAGTTAAATAAAATCTTGTAATAAACCCTTTTTGCCAACAGTTGCGCCCACAGTCAAAGTGCCAAATCAGTTGCTGGGTGCTCCTCTGGGCACTGACGTGAAACTAAAGTGCTACGTGGAAGCGCATCCGAATACCATCAACTACTGGATCAAAAACAGAGGAGAGATGTTACTGGATGGGTAAGGATACTCTCATTACTTTTACTGATTCAACAAAATAACGCGAGGCCAAATTATAACTGCCAGGGTTGCGGGTTGTTCGAAAGAGATACCGCGGCCCCGTAAAGGGCAATAGAAGGAACTTGGGTGGGTTTTAGTCAGTACAAGTCTGACACTCCCTCCCACTACGCCTAGAGCGGGGGAAGTTATTTGATGATTTCCCACCCAAAAAAAAACGCCAAATTATAAAGGAGATTACCCAAATTGGGGTCGTTTTTTGACGGCTAGGCTAATTAAGCTTATAGTTTAAATAGAAGTTACACTTAAGTCGTAAGTCAATTTGTTTATTAATTGTAGATATATTGGTGACATCATTTAGAATATATTAAGTACTAAGATTAAAAGAGTTAAGGCAAAAGCCTTACATATAATTTGAATATAACTAACTTCGCGTCAAAAATTCGCCCTCAACGCTGTCAATTTGCAATGTCCCCAAGAGACTGGCCGCGTTGCCACGTTGTATGGCAACGCTAAGCCTCTGGCCAAAGTAAAAGGCAGCCCTTAGGTCACGCAAGTCAATTCACCATGAAGTTATTTAGCCACAAAATATCTGAGAAGAAGACTAGGCAATTTTTTTTTGTAGAATAATATAATATTAATAATAACAGCGTATTACAATCCCACAGTTGAACATAAATAATAATAAAAAATGTTTATTGAGTCATGCCCTACTCAAATGATAAATTTATTTTTATTGGCCTTTCCAAAATATTATTAATAACATTTAAAACGGGATATTTACCATGTTCCGCCATCCATGACAACTGATAAACATCATGATCACGGCGTGTACAACTGCGACAAAATATCGGAAAATCAAAATAAATAGTAAACAAGGTAAATGTCCCGTTTCAATGTTATATATAAATAACTAGCTTTTGCCCGCAGCTTCGCTCGCGCTAAATTCGGGATAACACAGCTCCCCTTTCCTGATTTGAAGGTACCTGCTACCTGTAGTTTTTGCCCTTGCGCCTTATTGATTGTAATAGCAATGCTAAGTTTTCTCTTTTCTTCTCTCTTTCTATCTCATTTCCCATTTCCCCTGCTATTGTCCAGCTATGAGCTCTTTAAATAAACAATCAAATGAACGTATTAACCGTTAAATAGTCTGCCATTTATCTAGGCTTTTTGGTACTAACATATCTTCCGTGTTTCAGCATAAATGATTGGAAACCCTTTACATACACACGTTTGAAATTATTAATATACAAGCTTGCGCCCGCAACTTCGTCCGCGTGGCATTGTTACTTTGGACTAACGCTAACTTTCACCTGCGTGATGATCGAAAAAAAAAACTTTTTCTTCCCTTTTCTTCCCTCTATTTTCTCACTTGATAAAATAACCTATGTCCGTCTCCATGGTTTCAACGATCTCTGTTATACCGGAATTCATCAAAATCGGTTTGGCCATTTAAGTGTGAAAACGTATCAAACAAACTCACTTTCCCTTGCTAAAATATTAGTAAGAATTCTCACATTCATGTTTTCCAGTAGTCAATACGCAGGGATCACAAACACCGATTCAATTATTTGGTTCAGTTGATAACGAGAAGCAGGGCAATTGGCTGTGTCAAATTTACACCAAGCGGAGATGCATTTGGGTGATGAACAACTCTCGCATACTCTCCGTACAAACGGTTTGTTGTAGGGGTAGTAATTAACTTTATGTACTTACATACAATTATTTAATAAATAATTAAAAAGAAAAATTTTGAGAATAGGAAAGTCCGTCTGTCTAGTGACGGCAGGCCGTGTTGATGGCGCGTTCGTGTTTCACGCGCGCTTCTAAGAGATGTCAGCAAAGCATGGGCCAGGGCCTCTGTCTGCCGGTGCTGCGGTGTGTTTGAAAGATATACCGCGGCCCCGGAACATAAGGGCAAAAGAAGGAACATGGGTGGGTTTTAGTCAATAAAAGTTCTACGATCCCCCCTGCTTCACCCAGAGTGGAGTAAGTTATTTGAAGATTTCCCATCCGTATAAAAATAAATGGCTAAGTCAGTACTAAACATTATCATTATCCGCCTAGCCTTTTTCTAAGTATGTTGCATCCACGAAAAACGGTAAAAAGTTTCAACCAACCAAAAGAATGAAGTGAGCAAATCTTCCCCGTTTGAAGAGAACACGTTCAATACAGTTCTTGTTTTGTTATATAAATACACCCAGGGGCCTGTTTACACAACCCGCTCGTACATTTTACGTTTCATGTACCTATCGACGTTCAGTCATACTGGTGTTTCAAATTACTGTGCATAAATATTTATAAAGTAAAGCGCTACATTGGTTACGAGATACGCTATAAATGTAACGAAAATACTGTCTTCATTGAAAATTTTATAAGATTCCTGTAGGCTGATGGAATTGGGATTTCTCTCCTCTTTATTTTCTTTAAATTCTGTTCCAGAGCGAGCTTATTTGAAACATAATTATCAAGTTCATGTTATTAGAAATTAAACACGAACTCATTTAAAATAGGTTACAGTACGTCGGCGGTCGATGAGTCGAGTGGGAATATCAGTCTTTTATTGACTAAAACCGGCCTATGTTCCTTCTTTTGCCCTTTATATTCTGGGGCCACGGTATCTATTTTGAACAACCCACAGACACATTTACAGTACGTCTTTTTTTTTGCGTGGTGATAGAAATTATCTAATGACTACCCTCACTATGGGCGGAGCGGGAGGGGGGGGGAGAGGGTGTCAGCCTTGTAGTGACAAAAACCCACCCATGTTCCTTCTATTGCCCTTAATGTTCTGGGACCACGGTATCTATTTTGAACAACCTGCAGACACTCTTAAGTACTTTTTAAATGTAGAAAGGCTCAAAAGACATAATTTAAGTGTTCTTAGAAACAAATGGATGCTTTTAAGTGAAATTAATGGATATAAATCATTTATCGGTTTCCAAGAAAATTATAGCTAAATACCTTGAACCAATATTAGGCTGTTAGGTTTGTTGCATATACTTTTACTTTCATTAATTTTTGAGATTGATGTATCCTACTATCATGGGGCAACGGTCTGCCTTCCTTATTACTCTTTTTAAAGAAGAAAATGGATTCTAGATCTTCTTACCGTGTTGATAAAATTAAAATTCGGTTACACCAGTATGTAGCAACCTTCTGTAGATAGTATGTATGTATAGTTTATTATGAACATAAATATAAAAAACCCTTCCATAGTTTTACTTTACTTCATCTTTTTATATTCACGTACTTTGAGCTATATTATTTATCTATTTATATACCTTGCAAAAAAGAATAAATTTCTGCAACAGACGCTACTGAGCTTTTTAGAAAATTATTTGTTGTAGAGCTGGAAAATTCTTAATAACTTCAATTCTACTTAAGTCTTTCGTAGAAGAATATAACGATCTTTTGCTATTTTCATAGAGTTAAATAAAAACTCGACATTTTAGCGTGTCCAGTCATTCCGCTTGACAACTAAAAAGTAATTTTCCAAATACAAACACAAATAGTGGAAAACTTTACTATCGTCTTTTCCGTTCGTGTTTATTACGGTGCAAAAGTTAATTATAAGGTAGTTAACAAAGAAAATTATCATGTCAGTTAACAGGGCGGCCATAGTTAGAAAGTTCTAGAAAATTATTACAAAACCTGGTCTGGTAAAGTTTTTATATAGTTTAAGCGATCAAGTTTGTTGGGTAAAATTAAAAAAAATAAGTATTGGAAAAATACATTTTTGATTGATATTTTAAATTTTAATGAAGCATATATTATTATATATAATTCTTCTGTGAGTGTGTATGTCACTGAACTTCTCTCAAACGACTGGACCGATTTTGATGAAATTTTTTGTGTGTGTTCAAGGGGATCTGGGTATGGTTTAGGTTCACAATTTTGTCCGGCAGGTGGCGCTGCATCACATTTTTTTGTAAATACGTAGCGAAGCACGTACCGGGCCGCTGCTGGTATTATTATATGACAGGTAATAAAAACGAAATCGTTTGTAAACGCACGCACGATACAAGAGAAAATTGTAGTGTGGGGCAAGCATTCCTTTTTATTTAAAAATAAGAATAGTGTTTGATTAAAACTTTTTATACCTATTTAAATGATAGCTTGCCATTTATGACAGCCAATAACGTGACCAAGACAGGTATTCTATTACTTATTAGTGTGTAGAGTTTTGGTTTTGTTAGGCAATACAAAATCTTTTGTAAAACTCGCCATTTCAAAAATAGAGATATTTTTTTTTGATTGTCACGCTGATTAAAGTTAACGTTAGCCCAAAGTAACTATGCCACACGGACAAAGTCGCAGGCGGAAGCTAGTCATAAAATAACTTCCAACAATACGACAATGTCGGGGAGATTGTCAGATTTTTACTGACTAAAACCCTCCCATGTTCCTCCTTTTTCCCTTAATGTTCCGGGACCGCGGTATCTCTTTCGAACAACTCGCAACCCCCGGCAGACGGTCCCCTCTGATCACTTACTTATTAGTCTAAGTCTAGTATTCCTAATTATGTTCCAGTCAATAAATTTCCCGTGGTTACAGGCCCAAGTACACGATAACAGAAGAGAAGCAGTCGTACCAGGTCACGATGTGGCTGACCATCCGACAGTTCTCACGGAGTGACATTGGTACTTACAACTGCGTGAGTACCAACTCGCTCGGCAAGAGTGAAGGGACACTACGACTTTACGGTGAGTTAAATTATTTAATTGACGGCACGGTTGACGCAGCGGCTGAGCGATTAACTGCTGCGCTGCGTTTCGCGGGTTTGAACGGGTTCAAACATTTAAATTCACATACACAAAGAGGAGTGTATTTCAACCTGCTCCTTCTTTTCGTGATGTAACCGTGCCAATTACCGACCATATTGAGCTTCTTGGTGTAACGCTTACATCTACCCTCAATTTTGGTCCGTTCATCGAGGCTTAGGCTAAACTGGCTGCTAAGAAGTTGGGTATACTAGCAAAGGTGAGACAGTATTTCACACCGGAACAGTTGCTGAACTTATATCAAGCGCAAGTTCGATCGTGTGTGGAATACTGTTCTCATCTCTGGGACGGATCCGCCAAATACCAGCTTGAAGCGCTAGAGTCTATAGAGAAACGAGCCAAGAGGCTCATGGGCAACGACGCGCTGGTTGAGTCAAAGCTCCAGAGCCTGGAGCATCGCCGACGCGTTGCCAGCCTTTCGGTTTTCTATCGGTTACATTTCGGAGAGTGTGCGATGGAATTGCACAGCCTAATTCCGCCAAGCCCGTTCCATCATAGGACTACAAGACGTACGGCGATGCGCCACCGTTACATGGTAGACATCCCACCCACACGCACTAAACGGTTTGGGAATACCTTCATTGTGCGTACTGCTAAGGAGTGGAATTCCCTGCCGGAGTCTGTATTTTCTGACAGCTATAACCTGGGGGTCTTCAAGTCAAGAGTGAATAGGTTATTTCTAGGTAAGCGTGCTTCATCGTCGACCACATCATCACTTACCATGAGGTGAGATAGTGGTCAAACGCGAGCCTATCAATAATAATATAAAAATAAAAAAAACAAAGTAACGTGTATGTGAATTTAAATGTTTGTAAACGCACTCACGAAACAGGAGAAATTCGTGGTGCGGGGTAAAGTTTAAAATAAAATAAAAATATGTGGCTTAGCTTAGCAAGACCCATGGTTTGAAGCGAGTGGGAAGCGGTCACTTCTTTCTGCAAAACAGTCATGCTGACGAAGGAGGTGACCGGGTGTTTCAGGGACCAAGAGACGTTGGTTCTATATGTTTAAGAGTATGAACTATAATCCAGTCACTTAATTTCCAAATCTTATTAAGTATGTTTGTTCACAGAAATAAAACTCAATTCATACTCAGAAGATTTCGGCAATCAGATCAGCGTTGCTGGTGGTGAGTAGCAAAATATTCCAAATTTATTTGTTTACTAGCTGTGCCCAGCGGTTTCACCCGCTGAGGTTTAGGGGTATGAAAAATAGATGTTAGCCGATTCTCAGACCTACCCGATATGTACACAAAATTTCGTTTAAATCGGTCCAGCCGTTTCGGAGGAGTATGGGAACGAAAACTGTGATACGAGAATTTTATATATATTAGATTTATTACACCATGGAGCATGTTCATGCAACAGTTTGCGTTTCGGCAATCATCGTCGGTCTTCGGAAATACGAAGGCTCGATAATAAGATCTAATACAGATCTGGAACAGTCTTGAAAAATACATTTTAAAACAGTTCCAGTATCTTTGTCAACATCATAATACGGTATTACACCCATTTTTATAAAGTATCTCATTTTGATCCTAGGGTCTTAGTAAACAACCAAAAAAAACAAAAAAAATATATTCAATCGATAAGTGCCATAAAAATGCATTTCAATTTTACAATTTCTATTTTCGCGCGTAAAATCACAAAAACGCTTGACGCCATGTTACTCTGTGGTCATGACGTCAGTTGGTTACGTAAACAAATGCGCTGTTATTAGTCTTTCTGTTTAGTTGTATTTTTCACTATAGTTTATGGTATTATTATATGGTAGTATTTATTTCTTCCATGGTATTATTACTACTATTTTAATAAAAAAATAAAAGTAAAGTTGTAAAAATAGTAATAGTTGCTCAGTTGACAGTTGTCAGTTTTTTGTTTACATGACCTTAAGACGTAATAATCATGGCGGACACTGTTTGGCTTTTTAACAACAGATTAAAAAAAGTGAAAACTTTGAAATCAATTTTAAAATTTATTCAGTTATTTTATTAATTAAATTTAACATTTTCCGATTGCTTGTTGCCTAAGCTATCTGAATTGTATATTTTAAGAATTTCTTTCATATGGAGTAAAATACCCTATTATTCTCCAGCCCTTATTCCAATTAATTTAGGTCAGCGCAACATGTTTTCTTCTTCCATATCTACTTCTCTATAAACAACACTGTTATTATTCCTATTGATACCTCTTACAATACTTTATTGAAATTGTACCTGTATTGGAAAATGGACTATTCGCAGTACAGAATAGGGTTTATTTTAGTTTGTTTATATATTTTCATAGCATCGTTCATAAAGACAACTTTTGCAAAGCAAATTGAGACACTGATTTCTGAGCCTAATTTTCATCTTATTCATGCTTGAAGGCACACGGCGCCCTCTAGCGTCTTTTAAAAGTTCTTTGTGACTTGTTTAATCTTGTTTCTTGCTAATATTTACATTTGCTTTGGTAGATAAATAAATACTGTTTAAAACAAACATCGAACAGAAGACACGTGTTAGTCAAACTTTCAGAAGAAGCTAATACTTATATACATACTTATTTTATTATAAGACAACAGAGGCCCATAGATACAAATACACAAAACATTTTTAAACGAATATATGTCAAAAACCTAATTAAACTATAATCATATATACATAACGTTGTGAGAGTCGGGTTTCGCAAATAAGACATAATATATTTTAAATATTCTTTTATCTTATAGACATAAACTAATAATAAAAATAAATACATGGATAAAAATGGTAAAAAAATTACAGGCCTTCAAAAAAATCCACCGCATTGTTGTCAACAGAAAAATAAAAAAAATATTTAAACTATACGTATAATTTATATAATACTATAGGACCGGGACTACGACTTCTTACTTAGTTTAAAAGTAATATTTGCTACCCTATTGTGGAGAACAGAGGCAACTATTAAAAAAAAAATACGTAGAAATAATTAATGCAAATTAACCCCTATGTAGAACCCCTTCCCAAATCACACATCAGAACGTAACTAAACTTAACCCTTTTCTACCGCAGGTCTAACGGAGGCGGCTAAGGGCG
The DNA here is from genome assembly GCA_958449745.1 of Ochropleura leucogaster. Lineage (NCBI taxonomy): Eukaryota > Metazoa > Arthropoda > Insecta > Lepidoptera > Noctuidae > Ochropleura > Ochropleura leucogaster. The sequence continues at coordinate 4,482,905 of OY288213.1, read as the reverse complement.
GCTGCCGACCAGTCCACCGGGAGAGGATGATGTTAACCCTACTGCTATGTTCCGTAACCCTGCTATACTTGTTCACGTAGTTACTGTGAGTCTGTACATACTGTTAGGATGGGTTTTGGGTGTGATGTAGGGTTATTGAAGCATTTCTAAAAAAATGTTCTGTTGGTCATGGCTACGCAAATATGTGGAAATACTCTAAATTCTAAATCCGAAAGAGGTCTTAATTTAACGTACAGCATTGTCATTTAATAAGATCACATAATTTTTTTTGAATAAAATAAAACTGTTACGCAAAAAAAAAAAAAATTTAAATTTACAGTCAAAAATAATTATTGTTTTATGTTTACTACAAGATTTTCCGCTTTTACGATTTTTTAAACGATGTATTCTCAAGAATGAACAATTTTACATTTAAAATAATTAATAGATACACTTGATCAGGCTTTCAGAAGAACTGGTTAGGTGATTAATCTAAGTTTGAAGTAATCTTCCTCCAATCATAAAGTTCATAAAGCCCATACTAAGACGAATCTCACGCGGGATGCGGAACGCGATGATTAGGGAAAAAAGCAAAACGCAAAGTTTGAACACCATTTTACATGTGAGATGTCAGAATTGGCACTAGCTTTCCTCCCCTATCCCGAATCGGGTTTGTTTCAGTTTTCCCAAAGCCGTGTAAGCGCAAGTTTAACCCGCGAAAATTGAAATTTTCTTTTGTTTCGAATTTTGAAAGTCGGTTTCTATTCCTTATAACCTATTGACAAGTACGCTTGTCGCAATGTCAAATCCAATTAACCGCCTAAAATGAGCAAATGTGTTATTTGAATACGGAGAGTTAAGGCGATGGCCCCAACTCACCAAAACCTCTAATTATATCTGATTATAGTTCTTGAGTGATTGCAGATTATTAAAGAAAAAAAATCAAGTTATGTGTTAATTATTCCCTTTATTTCCCTTATTAATCCCATTGAACGTCTTTTTCTTAAAAATAATTAATTCGATTTTAATTCCGTGGGCGACCCTAACGCTACCCCTTAAGTCTTACGTCACACCCAAAACGACTCACGCTTAAAAATAAAAACGAGGGAACGTAATTCAATTACATTGTTTCAATTCTTGTAAATATTGTGTTAAGGTGTATCTTTAAATGTAATGTAATGACAACGATAAAATAATTGTGAGATTAGAACGTGTATTCGCTTAGACAAAACCAGCCAAATTGAAATAACGTTTACGTATAAAAATAAAATGTAAACTCATCGCTCGATTATAAGACTGTTTACAACAAATAAAAATAATGAAAAAGATATTTGTTTTTTTTTACACCATGACGCATTTTGTCGCAATGAAACAGTAAATTATGAATTTAAAGAAACAGACCATGTGTCATTCGACAACAATGTTTTCATGTCACATATCACTGAAAGAAAGAAAAAAAAATATTTGTCGCAAATTACGACGAGCAACAAAATAACAAAGAAAAATAAAATAAACATTCAACATGCAAAGTATCACAAACATCACAAAACACTGAACGGATATCCGTTGGCTTAGGCGTGCTATATAGCGGTGACTGCAATTCGGCAAGCGTTAGTTGGGATGCCTTTAAGCTTGGTGGAGTGACGATCTTTGCAAGGTGGCTGGTAGGAACCGGTTAAGAGTTGCTGGAAATCGAAGGAAGTGGTGTGCGATTGAAGAAGCCTTTGCAGTGGACTACTGTAGGTCGCAGGCTGATGGAAATGATCGTGTATTTTTTAAACCAATTTCAAAAAGGAGTAGGTTCTCAATTTGACGGGCCTGTTGGTCCAGTGGTTAGTGGCCCTGACTGCTGAGCCGGAGGTCGTGGGTTCGATTCCCACCCAGGACAAACTTTGTGTGATGAGCATGATTGTTTGTTCTGTGTCTGGGTGTGATTTATCTATAATATGTATGTATTTATAAATTATATAAGTATGTATATCAGTTGTCTGGTTACCATATCACAAGCTCTGCTTTATGATCAGATAGCCGTGTGTGAGTTGTCCCAAGATATTTATTTATTTATTTGACGGTGTTTTTTTTTGTATGTTACGCAATTTCTCAGTCGATTACGGGCTGATTTTCAAATATCTTTATTGCATAGGTAGTTCTATAACATATATTTATTTCTTCCTGCTTCATGCATATGGATGACATCTCGTAGTAGCAATGAAAAATGAATACTCGACAAGAATTTGTGTGAGATACTATCATACCTTAACTAAAAAGGCTGAAAAAAACGACTCCCAAGTCCAGTCGTTGGCAAAAAATCTATGAATCAAACAAAAGTCACTGACTTTCGGAAGTAAATTTATTTTCCGTCTTTTTAATGTATTTTGGAAGTCGGTTTTATTTTTGGCAAATTGGATCCATGACGTTGTCGTCTACTAAACTGAGCAATCCATTAAAAGTATTTCACACAGGCTATGACAGATCCTGAATAGGTGTGCAACTGCATTTCCAGTACCTAGTACACTGCGAGCAGGTGACTGCGCATTGCGCTACGTTGCTTACCGCCTTTTAACACGAGATAGTATACTTTGAAGTAGTTATACTACATCGTAGAAATTCGGGTGCACGAAGCGTTGGCATTTGTTTCTATTCGTCTGACTAGCATAATCCTTCTAATATTATAAATGCAAATGTTTGTGAGCATGGATGGATGTTTGTTACTCTTTCACGTCAAAGCGCCTGAACGGATCTTGATGAAATTTGGCACAAAGGTAGATTATTTTTAGAAATATTTATCCATCCGTCCTCACAATCTTCACATTTATAGGATTACAGATTAGTTACGTACCAATACGTGCGAAATACAAAACCATGCGTTGCGTTGCCATGGTCAAGCTCTGAAACCCATTTTTAGCACACAAATTCATTTTGGTTGAAAAAAAAAACAAACAGTTTAGTCGTTCATTCGGTTGTACACTAACTAGATCTCGTTTAACGTGCCATCGATATATTGAGTGGACGTTGGTGACGGCAATATATTCATTGCACGATTGCGCGTGTATCTGAGATTTATCTTCCATTTTTCACGAGATGACAAACTAGATTCTAGATTCTCTACAATAAGTATGGCGAGGTATCGTGAGTATTCTTAAGTAAACAGACACGTTTTGGTCACGTCACGCATACGCGCATTAAAACATTTATTTATTTACCACCAATTTATGGAATCATTCTTTTTTTTTTGGGGTGGGAAGTCATCAAATAACTTCCCCCGCTCTGGGCGGAACGGGGGGGCGTGTCAGTCTTTTACTGGCTAAACCCTACCCATATTCCTTCTATTGCCCATTACGTTCCGGGGCCGCGGTATCTTTTTCGAACAACCCGCAACCCCGGCAGGCGGAGGCTCTGGCAAGCCCCTCTGCTTTGCTGACTCTCTTTGAGGCGCGCGTGAAACACGAACGCGCCGCTGTTGTCAATAGATGGACGGACGGTGAGCTAATTTATAGCACCTTTACAGACAAATCCAATACGATGCTATAAGTCACCAAATAATACAACATACAAAAAAAAAACGGTAATTTAATTAAAAATAAATTAATCCCTGTCTTAATAAACATGGCAAAGCATTAATGATCAAAACTATACCTAACAAACTAACAAGTCATCATTAAGGGAGGTGGACACCCCTCTCAATTACGATCTGTGCCCTATGAAGACACAACTTGAACTGAAGTCATTCATTACTTGTACATAATATTAATTATATTAATTTTACTGTTGTAATCAAACGTGAAATCTTTCTTTATATCGATTTTAAATGCATCAGTTAGGATGTGGGTATTTACTCTCTTATAATATCATTTCTTTTTCTTTAAAGCACTGTATTTTGTCTGCATCCGTGTGTTACTAGCGGGACTTAGCAGAATACCAGCTTCAGGTATGCTGATTTTTGCTTACCTAAAGCTAAAATAAAATAATTTATTTTTATATAACTAAAAGGAGAAATATAATGAACACGATTAAAAAAACGATCGTTTCGCTATTCATTCACAACAAGAAACATAGAAAAATGAGACAAGAGAGCATTTACACCGTACGACGAAACGCGATCATTAAAAAACAAAATGTCAAAATCGAACACACGCTATATAACATTATATTTCAGGAAGAAACATTCGAATACTTCACAATTTTCTCAACGTGACCGCGTTAGGAAATGCCAAGATTTCTTTTTCTTTTGTTTTTAGCAATTTTGTCGGCAGGAGTACAAAAGATTTTTTTGGAGTTCTTTATTACGTAGGCGTTTTGGTTTTAATTTGTATGAAAATAAGTTTTGGCTTCGTTTGTTAGGAATTGGTCAACCGAGGTGTCATTGCTCAAAATTAAAATATTTAATTTCACATAGGCATAAACGGTGGTAGGTCGGGTCGTATGGAGAAGGTAGAAAATTGCTGACAGGTGAATAGAGCAACCAAAAATACCATTCCGGAATAACCTTCAATGCAACCATCACGTTCTAATCCAAAGAAGGCTAGGCAGAAATGTTCATAACAGTACACACACATTTCGGCAAGAGTAAGTGACAAGAATGAGTATATAAGAGGAAGTTTAAAAGTTCCAGCTGGTACAGAAAAATTGAAAGGGAGAAATTTGTCTTGGTATGGATATACGAAGCGCATGTGACTAAAAGAGAGATAGATATGAATGTTGATGGATGAATAAGGTGAAGAAGGCTAAAGAAAAGATAGAGGGATTGTGTAAGAAATGATATGAACGAGAAAGGAATGATGCCGTGACGTCTTACAGCGGGTAATGGAAGAAGAATACGTGTAGCGCCGACCCTAAAGAGAATGGGACAATGTCAGGAAAATTATGAAAAATGTTAAGTTATTGCTTAAACAATTTTTGCAGAGTTACATAACATTTACAATGTAAGTCTCAATCTGTCAACTTATCTACATTTTAGACTAGCTGTTCCCCACGGTTTCACCCACGCTGCTCTGTTGGTCGTAGCGTGATGTTATATAGCCTATAGCCTTCCTCAAAAAATGGACTATCCAACACTAAAAGAATTTTCCAATTCCAACCAGTAGTTCCTGAGATTAGCGCGTTCAAACAAACAAACAAACTCTTTAGCTTTATAATATTATATAGTATAGATATTATAGTATATAGTATAGATGAGATCAAGACTTCATAAAATTCAACACATTTTATATTTTAATCACCATCATCATCTTTCTGCCCTTGTCCATTCTCTCTATCATTATCCCCTTTGACATTTTGCATTTTTAAAATGGCAAAAATGCTAATGTTTTCACACTTAGTCCTAGTAAAACAAAACAGCAAATAAAACAGTACATTCACATACTATGCCATATTTTTATACAAAAATAACAATTTCACAGCGCGACCACTACTGCCAGCGACAGTGACGATGCAAAACGAAGAAAACGCAATTTATTTGATAAAATATTCAGTTGCACAGTTTTGTTTCGAGCTCCTACATTGTAAAACTATGCAGCTGGGACAGGTTAGTTCCGTTACTGTGCTTGCTTTAGATGCCTTTAACAAAGGAATTTCTTTTGTCTAGCAGATTTACGCATCGTAAGGGTGAAGCTGGAATGTGATATGATTTGAGTAGCGTTCACTTTTTTTAGTTTTTTTTTGGTTTTGTACCTCAAAAGGAAAAAAATACGGATCACTTCAGATATTTGTTGTTCATCTGTCTGTCACGGGCGTTTATCTCAGGAACGCGTAAAATTATCGAATTGAAACTAAAACTATCTACTTAGTATGAGGTCCCATGGTTTAAGACCATGCAGTCAAAAAATATAGCCGTTTATATCACAAATTTGTACACTCGGTGCGCGATATCAAAAGTTTCTACAATTCCTTCTATGAGCTCTTTTTCATGGCTCGACAGTAATTATGGCACGCGTAAAGACCGTCTCGCTACCTTCTTCAGGCGATATCGATGACTCATTTTCTGAATCACCATCTGGCTAGACTTCTCCTAAACATGTTGAGGTCGATTTCCAGTCTTACCGGATTGACCTATCTATCTATACTATAATATTATAAAGCTGAAGAGTTTGTTTGTTAGTTTGTTTGAACGCGCTAATCTCAGGAAGTACTGGTTCGAATTGAAAAAATCTTTTAGTGTTGGATAGTCCATGTCTTGAGGAAGGCTATATGCTATATAACATCACGCTACGACCTACAGGTGCTGAGCAGCGTGGGTGAAACCGCGAGGAACAGCTAGTTTTACATAAAACGACTGCCTAACTGACCTCCATAACCAATTGAACAACTGGGTAATACCATACTCCTTGGTAAGGCTAGTTGTCAAATTTTCGAGCAATTGACTACCTGTAACGACTAGCAAAGATCTACAAATGACAGCCGGAACCAACGGCTTTACCCGCTCTCCGAGGCACGTTGGTCTCACAGACCAACCTAAACAAGTGTGGCTTAACCTAAAGCTCGACCTGAGAGAATGCTATTATTTAGCCACAAGCATGCCAAAAAGCATGTAGAACCAGGTAACAAATATAAAGAAATAGCTTTATGTTTTCGATCACTACAAATACACGACCACTCTTAAGCCTTTCAAAGCCACACCAAAAGGAAAGGGTGGGTGTGTTTAATTTGTTGTCGTGACTCAAACGAACACATGGGTTATTCATACAATATTCAAGCGTGTAGCAGTGTATAGCAGCTAAATGTTCTGACCTTTCGGTTAGCTATTGATAGTGTTTTATGAATGAATAAATCATTTATTTAGAATACGTTCTATTCAAAGGGTAAGGTGGAAAATGGGGCAGTAAAGGAAAGGAAACGGTATTGTTGACGCAATTGACTCCAATTTTCTATCGATTTTTGTTATGGCTGGTTAGATATCTTAGTATTATTTTGACGAAAAAGAGGTCAATAAAATTGTGTAAGTAGGATATGAAAAAAGGCTTTGTTTTTTTCGTGTTGGCAATCATTACATAACTTCTCCCACTCTGGGCGGAGCGGAAGGGAGTGTCTGATTTTTACAGATTGACTTATTGGTGGGCCTACGCTGTCCTCTCATACTTAAGTACTAACGCTGTAACAACCGCGTTGTAAAAGAGTATTTTAAAAGAGGATTCATGGAGTTTCTTGCCGGTTCTTCTCCATAGGAAACGGCCTACGCGAACAGTGCACCTTTTCTCGTCGTTTTATAAGTGCCCATGTAGGCCCTTTGAGAAATAAAAATATTTTAATTTTTTACTAAAACCCATCCATGTTTCTTTTATTGCTCTTTTCGTTCCGGGCCGCATCATGTCTTTCGAACAACCCGAAACCCTGGTAGCAAGTGGCTTTGACAGTCCTCTTTGCATAGCTGACAATTCATTGAGGCGCGCGTGAAACACGAGCACGCCGTTAAGACGGCCTGTCGTCACTAGCTCCATTGATCACCGTTTACAGATCCGCGACTACGGTGGCTGGGAGTCGTCCGACATTAGGAGCGTCTTTCGTGGCGGTTGGGTTGGTTTGAGGTTGTCTTCCTCAAACGAGCACCCACCTCCTTCGCTGGCATAACTGCACCTCAGAAGAACGTGACCGCTTCCCATTCCCTTTCGTCCCAACTTATGGACTGAACCAGAGCCGGACGTGAGAGTTTACATTATTGGTTTTAAAAACGATTAAGCAATTATTTTTACAATAACAACAATATGCAAACCTAAATAAATATCAAATTAACCGTTTGAAACCGGTTTATCAACCGTGTGACAACAGCCAAACAAACCTATTTGCGGCTATTGCTCAAATCGCCGTCAATAAGTTAACTTTGTTAAATTTGTATAATCAACACATAACAGAGTTAAATAATTGTCATTTCCACCATTCAAACGCCAATTCCCCGACACTTAATCAACCCTAAATCAATAACCACAATAAACAAAAATTATACGGGTATCAAATGCGATGTCGTTAACGTAAATCAGGGTGACATACGTCGATTCACGAGACATTCCCATGGGCGACGAATGAAATATTACCGCAGTATTACCGCATTACCGATACTGATGTCACTGTGATTAATCTATGCGTACTGCATGGTAAAACGTTGATTTTAATTTGGTTTGAACATTATCAAAATGTAATTTAAAACGTTTTGTTGACACGTCTCGTGACCAACAAGCTTGACTTTCCGCGTCGACGGCGCGTAAGTGTTTCACACGCCTCAAAGAGATGTCAGAAATGCAGAGGGGCCTACCAGGGCCACCGTGGACCACCTGCCGCAGGTGCAGTCGAGGCGCGTCGCCCACACGACATTTGTAAAGAAAATCTCGTTGCGGCGTGCCTCTTCTGTGCCTGCGCTTCAACTGTACCTCGACTGTTGATCTTGTGGGCGACGCGCCTCGACTGCGCCTCGACTGTGGGTCGTGTGGGCGACGCGCCTAAAAGACGGACTAATAAAAAAAATAGGAAACTACCCTATTGATACAAAATTAATCCTCCTACAAACACCCACACCAAGAAATTCATGAGCCTTATAACCAAAAGTAATCGACATAACATCCCGTAATGATATCTCCCGCTTTGAATGCCATCTGTCATGGCCGACAGAAGATTGATGTAGACGCCCCCAGCAAACATGTACTGTGGCTTGTAGGCCTACCATGACGTCTTAAAGCAGAACTTATTTCACTGAGAGAAAGAGATGGTGTTAGACACCATGTATAGCTCTGTCTCTTTCCCTCAATGGAATAAGTTCTGCTTTAAGACGACATGGTAGGGTAGCAGTTCTGAACAATTAGCGTTACAAATATTTGTACGTGTAATATTTAATAAATGTGTGTATGAAGAAATTGAGTGATAGTGTTTTGTTTTGTGTGAGTATTAAGTATAGAATAGTAGGTACAAGTTAAAGATGTTACGTTTAAGAATGATCCTTTTACTAATTACATTCAAACAGTTTTAGCTTTATTAATAAAGATTCTTTAATAATATATTAACACAGTCATTCAAATCAATAAGTTTACTGAATTATTTAAAATAGGCAGTAAAATACATGATGACAAGTTTACTAAAATAAGACTATAATCAAAATTAGGAATAAAATATTTATAATGTGTGTAGAAGTGTAATATGAGTGTGACACTGCAAGAAAAATGAGTAAATCGTTAATGATTGTGTAAACGTTTTCTAAATATTTTGGGTAGCTTTGGATGGGAGTAAAAAATAAAATAATAAAAAATAAATATCTTGGGACAACTCACACACGGCTATCTGATCCCAAGCTAAGCAGAGCTTGTGTTAACCATAACACAATAAATTATATAAGTATGTATACCAGACAACTGATATACATACTTATATAATTTATTAATACATACATATTATAGATAAATCACACCCAGACACAGAACAAACAATCATGCTCATCACACAAAGTTTGTCCTGGGTGGGAATCGAACCCACGACCTCCGGCTCAGCAGTCAGGGCCACTAACCACTAGACCAAGAGGCCAGTCAAACTGTACAATAGTCATGCTGTATGTAATTTAGGTATTTCTAATTAAAGGTATACTGTATAAATTTGGTGTGACAATTTTTTTTCATAATTATACTGTTTTATTACTGTTATTTTTTTTTATTAAATGATAGTATGTCAATGCAAATTAAAAGAAAAGTCACACAACTGAATTATGTTTAAGTTGTAAGAGAGATTTTTGCAAAAAAAATAATAATGAGCAATCCGATTTTACTTCTGCAATACACAAAATAGCTGTAGCTGCTTCATGACATAAACAACAGTGAGACATCTGATATAACTACGTCCCTGTCTCTGATAGAAATGCCATGATATTGTTGTAGAGATGCTTAAGAAAGTGGGTGTCGGAACTCCAGTCTTACGCCGCTGCCACTAGTATTGTGTTGCAATACCGTCCCAAGCTTTGCAATTGAACCTACTGCTACCCTACTATGACCTCTTAAAGCAATTCTTATTCCGCTGAGGGAAAGAGACAGAGCTATACAGGGTGTCTAGCACCATCTCTTTCACTCAGTGGAATAAGAATTGCTATGTCATAGTAGCCCTTCTGGTATTTGTGTTAAACGATGCAGATATGGGAAACATATCAGGTGGCAAATCCGTTGCCACCAGCAACTCTCCGTCAGTAATTCGCTTGAAGAGCTTTGCTACATCCTGTATTATATGCACAGTTTAGGAGTAAAATACGCAGAGGGGCCTCAAAGTGATGAAAGCGGAGGGGCCACTGCCTGCTGGAGTTGCGGGTTCTTCGAAAGAGATACCGCGACCCCAGAACAAAAATGTCCAAAAAGGAACATGGATGGGTTTTAGGCAGTAAAAGTTTGACACTTCCTCAGCTCCACTCATATTAAAATTCTTCGCCTGCGTCTGTGTTATCAAGTTCATAATTATATCCTGATCTATTCAAATCGCGAGTTTATAGACTTCTTTTAGGTAGAATTGTCCCATCGTCCATGCTATCTCTGTTTTTAGTACAAGATTGAAGTCATTTTATATGAAAATGCTGTGTCTTGTTCATATTAAGTTTGTGTAGTTTAACAATTTTAGTCGCAAAATAATATATATTCAATCAATATATAATATCCAAGAAGCGACGATGTTTTTCAATTAAATAACAGGATAAAAATTATTTGTGTTATTAATCAATATGAACTATGGTTTCAATTAATTTCTCCAGCCTTATATTAAAAATGAGAAATTCAAATATTTTTTTAAATTTTGAACTCAAATAAATGACAATTTGCTAATCAAGCAGGTTATTTTCCAAATGATCTTATTCAAAAACACTTTTTTTTTAAATAAAAACAATGTGTCTCTTTGCTCAAAAAAAGAACACTGGTAATAGGGATTAGGAGTAGTTGTTTATTGTCATACGTAAAAAAAAATTTAACTCTTGTTGCTATGAGAAAAAAGCGCTCGTGTAAAATACATCGTTAAAATATGTTGACCCTAATCGCAGTACTATTAAGATCCAGTTTTAGAGGAAGTTTATTGAAAAAGGTTTGAACTAAATAGAAAAGCTTTTCCACGCACCGAAATCAAAATAACAAACGTTATTGTATCATAACTATGGTTCAAAAAGCTTTCAAATGACTGAAAATGAACCCACTCCTTCAACTTTTCTCAATAACCCGAAAAAATATGAAAACTCAACGCAAAATAAACACTTAAGAACAAGTGAAACTTTTTAAAACATTCTACCAAACTTCCACTATCCTTTATCTAATTTTTTTTTTACAAAAATGACTAGTGTAAACCAAGGAGCCGCGACAGCCACTTATCTACAAGATTTATAACAATATCATGACAGTTAGAAATTTTCGTCTCGACTAACAAAGGCAGGAAAAAATTCGCAGAGAATGCTTGAATTTTTGTAAAAAAAAAAATGTTTTATTCGTCTTTTGTTTGGGCGGTGATGAAGGGGTTTGGTTATGAGATGGACAGTGGTTGTTTACAAGATGACCTATACTGGATATACAATGGTAGGTCAATTCGTAGTTTTCATTTATTTACATGCGAAGTACCTATAATTTGTGAGAGATTAAATGTGTGTGTGTTTTACATTGTTGGTAAAGACATTTTATCCTTACTTAATATTATAAAAACGAAAGTAAGTTTGAGTTCGCCTAAACCGATTTTGATGAATTTAAGGTATATAGGACCTTGGAGAAGGACATAGGCTTTTTTAAAAAAAAAAGATTAAGATATGAGTGCGAAACAATACGTAACAAACAAACAAACAAACAATATCACTTTCGCTTTTATAATATAAGTAGGGATTTTAACCAAACAATTTAAATATTGATCTACAAAATAAAATAAAACCCGAAAAATACTTTAAAGCCGGATTGGTGCCGTGAACTTCTATTCTCCTAAACTCGAATGTAAACAATGGCTTTTAATTTCATTAATTAAATTCACAATGAAATCTAATTACATAATGTCTACAAAACTTCTATTTAGAAAGAAAATAAAACTAGAATCGTTGGATCTCATTAAGATTTCAGTAACTTTCATTGTTATTATTCTTTCTTGGTACTACTTTCTTTGGCTTATTCGTCAATTCGCGCCTCATAAACTCGCGACTGCGCGCGAGTTAGCACCTTCCGATTTTACCTATTTTTGTTGTAGACAACTCGCGACCGAGTGAAAATATGACGTACTAGCTTTCGCCCGCGGCTTCGCCCGCGTTAAATTTGGGGTAACACAGTTCCCCTTGCGCCTTATTGATTTGTAATAGCAACGCTAAGTTTTCCCTTTTATTCCCTCTTTCTCCCTCACGTCCCACTTTTTTCAAAAAAATATTAGCCAATGTCCGTCTCCTGGTTCCCAACTATCTCTGTACCAAAATTCATCAATATCGGTTTAGTCATTAAAGCGTGAAGAGGTAACAAACAAACAAACAAACTCACTTTCGCTTTCATAATATTATATATATATATATAATATATAATATTTATAATATTATATATAATATATATATATAATAGATAAGTAAGGATTAGTAAGGATTTACAAAAGACAAAACACTTTTGTAGATGTCTGACGAATAAGCCCTTTCTTTGTACACACAACGGCACATCAACCTATACCAAACCATTTTAAAAACTGATTTCTCTACTATGTTGTGTATGTGTGTAGTAGAGAGATCAGCTACCCTACCATGACGTGTTAAAGCAGAACTTATTCCTCTGAGGAAAAGGGACAGAGCTATACAAGGTGTCAAGCACCATCTCTTTCACTCAGTGGAATAAGTTCTGCTTTAAGACGTCATAGTAGGCCTGCAGGTTATAATAGTTTAGAATAGGTTGACCTGCTGTCGTGTGTACTTTATAATCCAAATCTCATCATCTGCCTAGCCTTTTCCCAACTATGTTGGGGTCGGCTGCCAGTCTAACCGGATGCAGCTGAATATCAGTATTTTACATGGAGCGACTACCTATCTGACTTCCACAACCCAGTTAGTACTGGGTAATGCGATACCTTTTGGTAAGACTGGTTGTCAGACTTTCGGAACAATGACTACCTATAACGACTGTCAAAGATCTACAAATGACAGCCGGGACCAACGGCTTAACAAGCTTTCCGAGGCACGGAGGAAACTCGGTATGTAACGGGTGGCGGTGGTCACCCATCCACAGACCAACCTAGGCAAGCGTGGCTTAACCTAAAGATCGACCCGAGCGGCTGCTATTATTTAACAACGAGCTCCTTCATTATAATCCAAATCTACAGACACTATATTTTTCCGTAACTACCTTTCAAACCATTCACTTTTATATCAAAATTCAATCGTACATTCAAAGCAATAAACAGCCTTTCTATTCAAGAAACGAATTCGTTTCATTCACATGGAAATTATGTTCTTCACGAAAATCAACGGGATTCGATTTCTGTATCTGGATTTAACCCCTTTTCATCGTCATTTCAACATAAAAGTAAAATTTTGTATACACATGACGTTGTGAACTATTTGAATACATGAGGTAAAGATGTGGATACACTTAAGGAAAAACTATATTACACATCTATACTATCTATACTAATATTATAAAGCTGAAGAGTTTGTTTGTTTGTTTGAACGCGCTAATCTCAGGGACTACTGGTTGGAATTGGAAAATTCTTTTAGTGTTGGATAGTCCATTTCTTGAGGAAGGCTATAGGCTATATAACATCACGCTACGACCAACGGGTGCTGAGCAGCGTGGGTGAAACCGCGTGAAACAGCTAGTAATAATATATGAAGAGTCAAAGTATCTGTTTGTACATAAATAATAGATTTTTACTAAATGAAATTATATGATATCAGAAAAACTCTTCTTTAATTTTTTCATGTCTATTTTAGCGATCTCTGAAACGGTTGTACCAATTTTAATAGGACTTTAACTGGCAGATGTCTCATGTTATAATTTTTTTTTAAAGAAATTTTACACAGCGACCTATTCTTTTCGTCTAAATAGTCGCTATATCGTACCTAATTATTACACAGCAAAAAAGGGAAATAATAAAAGTTTAACTTTTTGAATGTTTTCATTTTTTTTTTGAGTACCCACATAAGTGTACGACTAAACGCCGACAGACACTACGCCGACAGACTGAACACCGACAAGACTTTACTTCGACGGGACTCTTCGCCGACACGGCTCATCAGCGACGCAATGGGTAGGTTAGGTTAGGTTAAAACAGTGACCTCCTACGCACGAGCCGAGCGAGCGAAGCGAGCGGTGCCGCGCAGCGGCCGGCGAGTGGCAGAAACGACTTGCATTAATAGAGAGGGCCATGTCGGCGAAGAGTCCTGTCGGCGAAGAGTCCCGTCGAAGTAAAGTCTTGTCGGTGTTCAGTCTGTCGGCGTAGTGTCTGTCGGCGTTTAGTCGTACACTCACCCACATACCTTAAGTTCCTACAGGGGAACGACACTCAAAGGGTTCCAGGTTTCTGAAATATAAAGGCCAATAAAAGAAACGTGGGTAGGTTTTAGTCAGTACAAGTCTGACACTCCCTTCGCCCAGACTGCGGGAAGTTATGTGATGATTTCCCATCTGGAAAAAAAGGTTATGTAGTTCAACTGGTCCGTTAAACAAGGCAAAAGTCTATATATGTTTATATATGTATAAACATTGGATGGGCGTACTTATGATTTCAATCTCATCCAAAAACAAACAGATGAAGTCGACGATAGAACGAGCTAACCTAAAAGAATCCTAATAACTCGCAACTTGAACAAAAACATCTTGAAAACTCAATATTTTTCCCACATATGGATCCCATCATGGGAAAAATATTTGCACATTTCCTATTGAACTCAACGTGTTATCTGACAGTCAGCCACAATGTGTTCCTAGCCTTACATCGGCGCAGACACGTCACGTCGAAGTGAATACATGGAATAAACGATAAACATTGTGTTTTCCAAGAAATATTATTGGAATAGGACAGGATATTTCAAAAGAGATTGAAATTCTGTCGCTATGAATGAAATTGCATTATTTGTGCCCTAATGTTTACAGTTTGGGCTGTTCCTTTCCGTGTATTGCTGGAAAAGAATGGTATATTCTCAAATTACAGTAAACCATTAATAAAAAATAAAAAAAAAACCCGACGGCGTAAAAAGTGAACCAAACTACATAGCTAATAAAAATAAAACTGAAAAAAAAAACAAGTACTGTAATCTGGAACTATGAAGAATAACTATCAAAGTAAATAACCTTTAGAGCCCCAGCAGCACAGAAACATGCCAGTAAGCAAGTATTACCGTTGAGCCCCGCTGGCACAATTTTTTGCCACCAAACCCCGACCGATTCAAAACTGTATTTGTAGTAAAGATAAGTCTTAATCTCAGATTACGCTTACGATAAGAGCCCGCCCGGCGGTGCTTGACGGATAGTTGACGTAAATAATGGCGGTCCTTGACTGGTTAAATAAAAAAATAAGTCTATAACAACTTAGACAGTCGGGACCCATTAAAATTTAGAACGGCTCACACTCCAATAATGGGTCCTCCTTTGCGGTGCGCAGTCGGGTAAAAAGACATCCGTATTGGTCGAGCGGTCGCAAGCAGGACTGCTGTGCTTTATAATTCTCGAAGCGATAAGCAAACTTGTACCTAAAAGTCACCTATTTTGTTTCGCCTATTGTAAATGCATGCTATGGTCTCCTATAATTGAAGGAACACAGTTAACTTATTGTATTGTGTTTTATAATGTATCTGTGTATCCTGTTGGAGATCCAAATAAATACGTAAATAAAATGGCATATATTATAAGGATGCCTATTGCCATTAAACCGGGCAATGGGCACATTTCCTTGTTAAAAAGAACAACCTGGCGATCGAACGTAGGAATTCATGCTCAACAGAAGCTTCCTGGTAAGATGAGGGGTAATAGATAAGACTGCCTGCCGGGGTTGCGGGTTGTTCGAAAGAGATACTGCGGCTCCGGAACATAAAGGACAATGGAAGGAACATGGTTGGGTTTTAGTCAGTACAAGTCTGACACTGGGGAGTGTTCCACCCAGAGCTGGGGAAGTTATTTGATGATTTTCCACCCAAAATAAAAAAGCGTAACCACTAAACCAACCAGACAGTTAAGTGATTTTTTAAGTCAAAGTCCGTTTTCCGGAATCCGGTCCGGAATGGATTCGTACCGGTTTAGTAGCTCCTTAAAAAGCTCAAAATAATCCTCACAAAGAGGAGGTATTTTCGAAGCTGAGGCAATTCCCTATGACAGATTGTAAAGAAAATGTCAAACATTAGCTTTAAATTCCGTAATTTCAAACGCCATATTGCACGGAAAGTGCATTTTATCATACTGTAGCTTTTTGAACGGATTTGTCGTCTAGTTTTGTTGTATGTTCCAAGTTAAGAGACATTTTGTTTTGACGAGTTAGGATACCGGTGTTTGATGTTGTTTATTATTATTATTATTAAACATTTATTTCAGTCCAGGACCATAAATTGTTAGTAACAATGCACTTAAAACTATGTTAAAATAGACAATCAAATTAAATCAAAACATGAAGCCTCATTGTTGCTTCAATATGCTGTTTTTTTTTTACATATAAGGCTCATGTACAAATCGGCGAAAGGTAATATCTTTAGGCCATAGGTTATTATCTAAAAATATGTCGAGTTTTGTTTTGGGAACATACAGCTTATAGGAATTGTAAGATTTTTTATTATGTGGGGTATGACGTGTTGCGGGTTGTTCGAAAGAAAACAAAAGGCAAAAGAAGAAACATAGGTGGGTTTTAGTTAGTAGAATTCTGGCACTCCCCCCGCACGGCCCAGATTTGACGATTTCCCATACGAAAAAAAGGCATTGGACGTTGTTTAAAATGAATAATTTTAATTAATTTTTTTTTATGAATAATTTTAATAAATGAATTTGAACTTGAATACATCTGTTTGTTGAGAAATGATTTAGAATGAAGAAAACTATTTATAATTGTTTTTTAACAGTTTTTGAGATTATAATTTTGCAGACAGCTGTCAGGACTGCGAGGAGGTACCAAGTTGCAGTTATCTGTCTGTACAGACAGACTACAAAGTGATCCTGTACGGGTTCCGTTTTTTTTTGTTTTAAGGTACGGAACCCTAAAAAATGTTGTAGCTATTTTTATAACACCAAAGTTATTTAATTTTGGAAAGCATCATAATATAAGTGACAGTATAAGTTAAGTAATAACCGTGACAGCGTAAAACAGTGTTTAAATTAAAAAAAAAACAACTGTGAACAAATAATAATAATAAATAAATAATAAATGTCTTGGGACAACTCACACACGGCTATCTGATCCCAAGCTAAGCAGAGCTTGTGTTATGGTAACCAGACAACTGATATACATACTTATATAATTTATAAATACATACATTTATAAATAAATCACACCCAGACACAGAACAAACAATCATGCTCATCACACAAAGTTTGTTCTGGGTGGGAATCGAACCCACGACCTCCGGCTCAGCAGTTAGGGCTACTAACCACTAGACCAACAGGCCCGTCAAACAAACAAAACTATTTGTATTTGTTTTTTTTTTGGTACTACGGTACTGTACCTTCGCTTATAACTTAAAGCCTAGCTAAACCCGTCAGCGCCAAGCGCCGGCTTAAATAATAACTTCCCTCTAGCTCGCTCTTAGAGGAAACAGTGGTCCATACTTGTCTGAGATTACCTAAATCGAGGGTCTGACCTCCGCGAGATTATATTATGTATTTTATATTTTTTACACCAATAGCTATACATACTTAAATTTTAGGAAATATTTTTATTTATTTTTTAGATGATGTCACTGATTAGTCTTTAATTATTTATTAAATTAATTAACCATATTGCAGAAGTGCATTAAAAATAACTATTCCTCTATCTTGGATGATCCACCATATTGGATTTAGAATGACGTCACAATATTTCGAGTTACTCTCAATCATCCCTTTCATTTGATAACCATTATTGTAGAAGTATATTAAAAATAACTACCCCGCCATCTTGGGTGGTCCACCATATTGGATTAAGAATGACGTGTCATAACATATCGTGCATTGTCATCCAAACTTAACGTGTATACAAAATTTCAGCTCAGCCAGTGGATGATATCTACTTCAAAATTGAGTTTAAAGAATCCACCGTAACATACATACATACATTGCAAGGTAAATAAAAGCTTTTAAAAGTGCCCAGACCAGAAGGCTGGCAGCATTACCACGTTGGATGGCAATGCTAGTTATAAAAATAATTGATATAAAAATTCTAGTACATATGCCTATTACATTTATACGCAGCATTCACCAGACTTACTACAGCATACAATTTTGTTGGTAGATCTGAAAAAATAATATTAAGAGTGTAAAATTTCGACGACAGGGTTGGCGCAGTGGCTGAGCGATCGACTGCTGCGCTGCGTGTCGCGGGTTCCATCCCCGCACGGAACAAATATTTATACGACCTAGAGAAAGTTATTTCGGGCCTGGCTGTTTGTGTATGTGAATTTATTTGTTTGTTAACGCACCCACGATACAGGAGTCATTCCTAGTGTGGGGCATTTTTTTTTAAATTACCCTATAAAGCCTAAGGCACTTATTCACTCCGTCATTGCGATTAGGCACCTTTAAGAAATGGAGATGTTGCAGGCAAAGTTCTATCACTTCCACAACTTTTTTTTTATAAAATCTAAGTTTTTAAGCGGGAGATATTACTAAAAAAACATCATAATCTCATTGAAGGTACAAAATTCATTCATAATTTGTAAATGACTCGCAGATAACAAAACATTAAAACAAAATTAAATAAATAAATAAACATCACAAAATGTTGTCCTATGTTACATGTATATAGTTTCCAGACGTTGACGATATTTATCTAAATACTCTCTACATCTCAACGATCGACAACATTTTACCTTCTTCATAGAACGTACATTGAAATAGTGTATTTTTAAACAGGTATAGACAAGAGAGTACATACATAGAGCTACTGTAGACCATGATCGATGGAGTTTGTTATGGGTTCCGTGCACGGTAACCTTACAGGTAAGACAAAGGAAACATGCAACTTAACTCCATTAGTGATAGTACGGGAGCTTGCATTGTGCATTTTTTTAAACTTAAATCTAGTATTAGATTAAAATAATTTGGTTTTAAACAAAATGTTTGTAATTTGGAGGTAAATTAAAATTTGATTTAACAAGTATATTTTAATGTTGTGTTTTAAAAACACTGTTAAAAATCTCGAAGTAAATGTTCTGTATTTAATGAGGTAAACGGTTTGGGAATACCTTCATTGTGCGTACTGCTAAGGAGTGGAATTCCCTGCCGGAGTCTGTATTTCCTGACAGCTATAACCTGGGGGTCTTCAAGTCAAGAGTGAATAGGTTATTTCTAGGTAAGCGTGCTTCATCGTCGACCACATCATCACTTACCATCAGGTGAGATAGTGGTCAAACGCGAGTCAATCAATAATAAAAAAAAAAAGGTCATTTTATACTTAGTAAAAAAATATATCTCAAATAACCCGAGTTCAACGCCAAGGAACACTTAGTGAATTTTATATAGAAGAACAAATAACAATTAAAGTGAAAATGCAAGAGATAATTGCAATAATACAAAATAACATTTTACTAACTTGAAAACATAAAATTTCTGAGAAGTTTGAAAATTAAGTCTAAAAATTTCTCGGCATTATCACAAACAGGTTTTAAGCTAAGATCGCAAATTTGAGGTTTAATTAATGATCTCAAAACGTAATTAATGAAATTGAAAAATCCAGACTTTAGACCGAACAATTTATTTAGCAATTAGTTAATGTAATTTTTAATCAAAAAGCTTCTAATTTAAAACTTTAAAAGTCTTTAATTTGTTAAGTGAATTTGATCGTCTGCTTTTAATAACAATTAGTTTACTTATATATTTTTAAGATATATTTTTACAGTTGTTTTTGTTGCAAGCTAGTCAACTAAGCTACTACGTATTCAACTTAGCACATGTATCTTAAAACTTTAAGACTAAGTAAAACAGTTACAAAGTATGTATATTGCAGTACTGAATTTTTCCAAAAACATTTTTTTTTTATAAATTGTTATAACAGTGTTAAGAAAACCTGTTTTAAATTTATAATCGTCCTGGTGTATCATAATTTTCGCATGCAGCACCTCTTTCATTTCCGAAAAAAAAGAATATAAAACCGTACACTATCTCATTAAAGTATAATTTAGCACGAAAGCCTAGCACTTGAATTTGGATGGTAATTTCTTTTTATTCTTGTAATTAACATAAAAAACGATTAAAAGTGTTTGTGAAAACCTCCTTGCAAAATAAACATCATTTATCATAATGACCTGTATTTTGTACTGGGATTTTGATTGGTTTTCAATCAATAAGTTAGTGTTTTTGCAGTATGAATGTGTGTGTGTTTTTTTTAATTACTGTAGCAGTCTGCAGTTTAGGTAATGTTATTATTTTAGCCTACAATCTTCCAGATAGTACTTCTAAGTAAACACCATTATCAATTCATAACAATGACGTCACTCAGTTCGACATACCAAACACTATTCCTTCCCTTCACTTATATTTCCACGACACCTCTAGCAAGAAACACGACAGGTTTCAACTAAGTTATTCATAAATCACAAAAAGCAAAAACCAGAGCCGGGCTCCCGGTCTACATTGCGCTCACTTAACCGGAACAGAACAATATAAAGTGGCTTACTATCTCATTACATTACCCTCTAATGGAAAACACTTATTGACTACAAACTGAATCAAAGAAGAATGGCTTTAAAGGGAGATTTTATTGAAGGTTTTTCTAGTTTAATTGTGAACTAAAAAACTTTGAGACTTAAGCACAAAACAAAATGTGTCAACAGAGTCGATTTTTTGTTATCGATCTAGTAGATGATCGGTTTATTCAGTTGAGATGTTTTAAAACAATAACAGTAGAAACTAAACAATAAGCGCACGTCAGACGCGTCTGCCTCGTTTTTTTTTTTAAATAAAATATTACTTATGGCACATAGATCTCTAATTGTAGCTACCTATGTCCTCCCACCCGCCTCGCGCTCGTGTTTGACCTTAGTCGCCGTTGTCCAACTGGCAGGAATCGTACGGTGTCACGATGCGTTCTCGTCGTACGATGAAAATAGTTAATGAAACACTGCCTGCGAGCAGAATGGCTTGCGAGCTACAATTAGAACACTCCGAATAAGTCTGTATGTTTGAACTCATCGCATCGTGTCATCGTACGATCGATTGCCAGTTAAGGCGACGCCTTATAAGATTCAAAGCACACCTCTAAGCACAGCTTATATAATTATGTATATATAATAAAATATTTTTTTTGCATTTTTTTTCTATTTCTTGTAAAGATTCTTATTTACTAATTCTTTGTGAATTAGTACGGGTGTTTCACTACCTACCACAGGCAACAGTGATTCACAAATATGTAAACTTGTTTATGCCAATAAATAATTTAAGTGGCCATTGTTGGTCCTGTAGATTATAAGAAGCTTATTACTTACAACAAAAGTTTATTAACTTTTGTTGCTTATTACTTACAACAAAAGTTAATAAACTTTTGTTAACTTCTTATCTTATTTTACGTTTTGTAAAGTAAGCCAGACTTTATGGTTGTTATAGAGAAATTCCTGATGAAAAAATTCTATAACATATTTTGTACGTAAACCTTCTTTGAACCCAATATAGAGCCTCACCAGAAGAGACTCCTCGACAAGAGGGGGCATTACATACCGAAAAATTGTAACCGAAAAGTGATTAAATTAATGAGTAAACTATCCATTCAGTATAAAAATACTACCAACATTTCAACTGAAAGCTCATTTGCAAACACATGTAAATGATCAACGAAAGGAACATTTAAAAATAAAAGTACCGCCAGTCTAAAAGTTAGGCTACCTTTAAAAACTAAATGGAACTGGGTCATTTTGAATACACTGCAAATGAACTACGTGTTTGTAAATGTAAAAACGTCGACGTTACACTCACTGTACAGTGAGTTGCACAAAAACTGTACATGAATTAAAACAATTATGAAAACTTCTGCTGTATCTTGTTTGTGAATAGTGCTTTTAGAAATAAAGTAGTACTTTCCTGTTTTTTTAGAAATACACCATTACGCTTTTATTTAGTAACATGTGTATAATATAATCATAAGTAGTTATTTATATAAGACAAGCGAAGTATCAACAGGAGACACTCTGAGCGTCGGACGCCGCGACACTACTCCCGGCCACCGTAGATGCGGGTCTGTGGATGGGGAGCAATGGGTAATTCACCGTCCGTCCTCTTCGTGACGACAGGCCGTATCGATGGCGCGTTCGTGTTCCTCGCGCGCCTCAAAGAGATGTCAGCTAAGCAGAGTGGGGTGCCAAGGCCACTGCCTGTCAGGGTTGCGGGTTATTCGTAAGAGATACCGCAGTTCCGGAACATAAAGAGCACAAGAAGGAATATGGGTCGGTTTTAGTCAATAAAAGTCTGACACAGGGAGTGTCAGACTTTTACCCCCCGCTCCACCCAGAAGGAGGGCAGTAATTTGATGATTTCTCACCCGAAAAAAAACCATGGTATCAGAACCACTTTTACACTTGACTTGGGAGCAAATTAGGGAAAAAATTAGGAAGTTGTTTTAGTTAATGATGAGGTATGTAAGAAAGATAATCTCGTTAAGGTAACATCAAATTTTAAGTAAGATTCCTTAAACATGAAAAAGATCAAAAATGCAGTGTCTTAAAAATACTGCAGTGCCTGCGAAACACCGGTCTCATCTAGTTTTTTTTTTTTAAAGACGTGTAGTGCAAGTGTTTGTAAAAACCTACTTGCAAAATAAACATTACTGGGTAAGACACACAAGTGAAATGCGTAACAAGTAATTATGCCAGTTACCTTTCATCGTCTCATAAGGCAGTGTATTAATATCAAGCAACTTTAGCCTGATACACGATGCATGTCTGTCTACACACAGCTTAATCCCTTGTGTTTGTGCGAGTCTGTCTTACACCTGACGTGCTGAAAGCTGCAAGGCAAGTGCAGATATGCGTACAATAGTTGGTTAGGGATGGCGAGCGCTTGCAATTACTCTTGCATTCTGTGGGATGTAAAAATAATTTGTAGGTACTGAAGTAGGAATATATATAAAGTGGTGGTTTAGAGGTTAAGCGCCTCGCTTTGGGGATGTGGGTCAACATCCGGGCAACTAACACTTTTACTAGTATTATAAATGCGAATGTTTGTGAGGATGGACGTATCCAGGGTAACCAGGGTTGCGGGTTGTTCGAAAGTGAGACCACGGCCCCGGAACACATAAGGCAAAAAACGGAACATGGATGGATTTTAATCAGTAGAATACTGAAACTACCAACCACTCCACCCAGACCGGGGGAAGCTAAAAAAAAGGTTGCTGGTGCGTTCTGTTGTTTCTGCCTTGTTCTATAAAAAAGGGGGCAAGTATCTTGAGAAATTGCCCCAAAATTGCATAGCAAAACTGTCCCCAGTGTTAAAACACATTTCTCTGCATTGTTATGAATTGTTAGCGTTCTCAAAATGGTCTCAGTATTGCCACGTCGAATGGCAAATACCAGCAATGCTCATAAATACGATGACCGAAGTAAAAGCCAACCTTCGGGAATACTCGCTTGTCCTCGGAAATATTCGGGTCCCAAAGTCCGAGGTACGAGTGCTCATTTAGTAGGTCACTGACCCCATTGCTTTAATCTCATGTATGACAGCTTAGGGGTTCAGTTGAATTGGTATGAACAAAGCAGTGACAGATAATTCAGTAAAAGACCTATCCTGTCCAATGTCTGGAGTCGCATTCTGACCGTACCGGTTTCATGTTTAGCAAAAAAAGAACAAAAATTTGCTGACAGTCAAGCACGGCTTCTGAATCTGTTGTGACGAGTAAATTAAGGGTGCGTTCAGACGATATACGCCTGCTTTATTTTTTTTTGTAAATAATTTGAGTCTTATGACACATCAATATAGATCTCAAATTGTATTTACTGAAATCCAATCTCACACGCCTCGCGTTCACCTCCTCACGCATTGAACCCAACCCTTTTTTTTTTTCGGGTGGGAAATCATCCATTGACTTCCCCCGCTCTGGGCGGAGCGGGGGGGCATGTCAGACTTGTACTGACTAAAACCCATCCATGTTTCTTCTTTTGCCCTTTACGTTCCGAGGCCGCGGTATCTCTTTCGAACAACCCGCAACCCCGGCAGGCGGAGGCTCTGGCAAGCCCCTCTGCTTTGCTGACTCTCTTTGAGGCGCGCGTGAAACACGAACGCGCCGTCGACACGGCCTGTCGTCAATCGACGGACGGACGGTGAACTACCCATTGCTCACCGCCCACAGGCTTGAACCCAACCCTTAAAGTTAAATTACATTAAATACGCTGATATTTCGCGTACTAAACGCGGATGTAACGCGGGCACAAAACGTATGCGTGGCTGAACCACGCTTCTTTAGTTCCTGTATTTGAGACGAAGAAAACCGTTATTCACCAAGTAGGCGTATGCAGGTTTCTACTTTTATGTGATACATGCACCATGGTCCTGCACATAACCATAAAACCAAGTAAAATAAAGAACAATAGCCTTTTTTGGATGAAAAAACCTCAAATGACTTCTCCCGGTAGGCTGAGTCGAAAGGACTGTCAGACTTGTACTGACAAAAATCCCATCCATGTTCCTTTGCCGTTTATGTTTCAGAGCCGTCGAAAGAGATTTCAAACAACCAACAACCCCAACATACAGTGATCTCTTGATTACTAAAAAAGTGCTGATCATCGGAATAAATTAAATAAATGACTTATTTATTATTATTAAATAAGTCATTTATTTAATTTATTCCGATGAAATGAAATTAAATAAATGACTTATACTACTGATATTATAAATGCGAATGTTTGTAATGATGGACAAGATGAATGTATAGATGTTTGTTACTCTTTCACGCCAAAACGGCTAAACGGATCTTGATGAAATTTGGCACAGAGATAGATTAAAGTCTGGAATAACACACATGATTCTTTTTTTTGATATTTCGTGGGCGAAGCCGCGGGCGCCAGCTAGTCAATCAATATATTGACAAAACTGCAAAAACCTTCAAAATCTTCGTGTTTTATATAAAAGTAGTGTATTTAAAGGACTCGGACAAAGAACTGGCGAGCATCGCTAGCTCCACACATTATTACTTCATTGTATTGGTCAGCGTTATAACGTGGTAAGTGGCATAGAAGTTTCATCATTTATGATGACGTTTATTACGTACCACGTTTTGATTAAGATTTTAAACATATTTAAAGGGTTTTCTTTGATCGTCGATAATGTGGCTAAAATTATAAATGTTTTTTGTAAAAACTAGAACGTAGCACTTTTTTAGGCTGTGTTGACGGCGCGTTTGTTCCACGCGCGCTTCATAGAGATGTTAGCAAAGCAAAGGGGCCTGCCAGGGCCACTACCTGCCGGGGTTGCGGGTTGTTCGAAAGAGATACCGTAGCCCCGAAACACAAAGGGCAAAATAAGGAGCATGGATGAGATAAAGTCAGTAAAAATCTGCAACATTCTTCCGCTACGCCCAGAGCAGCATTATTTGATGATTTCTGATCTGAGAAAACTAAAATAAAAAGCTCTGTCAGAAAAATAGATTATAACCTACTTTTATTTGGGTTGTGTTTGGCAAAGTAACGATAGCGAAAAATAATTAAGTACGTATTCGTTTAGTTTTGAGCTCCAGTGATGACTAAATTAAGAATTAAACACTTTTTATATGTTCTGTGTACTTGTGGCACCAAATTATCATTTTTTAAATTTGTTTTCTTGCTTTGTCTGAAATTCAGTTATATAGTGCCTGCGTGATATTTTCAGCTTTTCATAATTACGCGTGTCAATGTACCTGTACAAGATCATATAAGTGATAATGGCGACAGGAAATAAAAATTTTAACGGCTAACAATTTTTAAAATATCTGACAATTTAACTCCTCATTTTCCTCTACTCATGGTCACGTAAGCATGGAAAATATCTAATATTTTTTAATATTCTGAACATAACCTGAAGCATTTAAGTGTGTCATAAAACTATAAAAGTTATGATGATGAAAATATATAAAAAATATATATAACGAAACGAATGTCATGTAGTTTATTAAAAACTATTTTGAGATATAAATGAAATAAATTGGTAAATACATATCATAACATTACGCCTGTGATCCCCGAAGAGATCGGCAGAGGTATACCGAATTGGACCGACCAACCATATTTTACCAGTTATTATTTGAAGTCCCATGTATTAAGAAGCGACCCTTTTGATTATTACCTTTTGCGAGCCTATTGGACCCTTGCACCGAGGGGTCCGTACAAATTTGCTACATAAACAAATAAATAAATAAATATCTTGGGACAACTCACACTCGGCTATCTGATCCCAAGCTAAGCAGAGCTTATGTTATGGTAACCAGGCCACTGATATTCATACTTAAATAATTCATAAATACATATATATTACAGATGAATCACACCCAGACACAGAACAAACAATCATGCTCATCACACAAAGTTTGTCCTGGGTGGGAATCGAACCCAAGACCTCCGGCTCAGCAGTCAGGGCCACTAACCACTAGACCAACAGGCCCGTCAACAGCAAAAACATAAAATAAAACAGCTATATCTTTTGACAGTGTAGGCTGAGAGGGTTGATTTTTTCACAAATCATAATTTCTAGAGAGATGAGTATATATATGGTTTTACTTAACTCGATACCTCCGCGCGTTCCCGAGATAAAGTTTCGTGATAGACAAACAGCCAGACAGACGGAAACAATGTGATTTAATAAGGGTTCCATTTTTTCCTTTTGAGGTACAGAAATATAATTAAAAAATATCGACACCAAAAATATGCAGTTACCAGGTTCTGAAGCAAAAGTGTGTCAGTGTGTTCAGTCTCCGGATATTGCAGCTTGTCGGTCTAACTTGTTAGCGCGGCCACTTCGCTACGACCAAAGATATTTTGGACTTGATTGAGTAGTTTTTATAACAGCTTGGATTTTTTATTTAAGGTTACTTTGATAGAGAAATGACGCTGTTTCTTAAAAATTTTGTTGTAGTAATTTGAAAGAGGTATGTAAATGTCTGATTATTATAGTTTAAATACTATATTATATATTTTGGACATTTGTAAATATATTTGATTTTTGACTATTATATTTTTGTTTGTTTTGTTTAGATTAGTAGTATTCATCCATTGATTTAATTTCATTTATTAACATTTGAGTTTAGGCCTTGTTTCATTAGTTATTGACATTTGTAGTTTAATTTGTTGTTTTTTTTTTAATTTAATGTGTTGACATAAACAATTTTTAATTGAATTTGTTCGTCTACCTAATTATTTAAACAATTTTGCATGCCGTTAGGCAAAATGTATCGGGACGTCGTAAAACTTATCAGCATTATTATGTATACCGACGTTTTAGCAAATACAAATGATTTCTATTTCTATTAGACTGCATCGTTAGTTTAGTAGTCGCAACCGCGACTGCTGAGTATGGGATTCGATTTCTGGGTCGAGAAAATTAATGACGATTCCTTGTAACGCATTTCACAGTATCAGGAAGAGTCTGCATTTTGCCCTCTTTTACGAATAACTTTAACATAGTTGGTAACATAATAAACTAATTCTTATTGTCTTAGCAACTATCTAACAAAAATAAGTTAAATAATCGCATTTAAAATGACACAGTCGGATATAAATCAGCATTCGGATTTACTTTTGATATTTGTATGGATTATATTTTTAAATCTGGCACTACCAACTCCCCAGTGCAAAAATAAACGAAACAACAAAATGTCAAACCGATAACAAAACACGACACGAAAAGAGCAAAAAAAAAACACAGTTTCAAAATAAATTCATTCGTACAACCAACCTACAACGTTACTGACGTATTAATCGTCACACAAAACTAAACTCTAAATCGATGCTATTTAAAAAGCAAATGCGATGTGATTCAAAAAGAAAACTAATTCGAACAAGTTTAAAGTACCATTAACATATTTTCCGTTGGAATTGTTCCATAGAACTTAGTTTTAACACAATCTGTTTCTTCTTCAAGACAAGTTTCTAGTTCATTCATTGTGAACGAGGTAAATGACACTTTTGGAATGCTTTGCTAGTAGAATGGTACTATTTTTCATTCTATCGTGATCTTGGTTTGGGACATATTAATCCTTACTAATATTATATACGCGAAAGTGAGTTTGTTTGTATGTTTGTTACGTGTTCACGTCTAAATGGCCCAACGGATTTTAATGGAAGGGTTCATTAAAATCAGTTAAAAAAATGCTTATGTCCGTCTCTAACTATGGGTCCCAACTATCTCTGTGCCAAAATTCATCAAAATCGGTTTAGCCGTTTAGGCGTGAAGACGTAACAAACAAACAAACTTACTTTCGCTGTTATAATAGTTATTTAGTAAGGAAGTAAGGATAATAGGACCTTTTACGATTATTTTCAAATCAAAATAGTCGTCTTACAAAGTGTCAACATTTTGTTTCTATAAAGGACGTATTCTAGTTTAAAAAAAAAAACTTGAACACATGAAAGCTCACGTATTCACACACCTGATTGCTTCAACTAGAGCTCGGTGTTAAGGAAATCTTGAATTCTCGAACACTATTCGAACTATCGCTGCACTTCCCTCTATGCCGATCACGAATCTTAAAACAGAAAGCTCTATCTATACTCCACTCCAACTCTTTTAACTCCCGCTATAGTATCTACAGAAAGATTCTACAACCTCAAAAGTAATGTTCGTCTAAAAGCTCGCTGGTAGTCTGAGGCTAAGATTTATGTGGCACGCTGAAACAAAGTCGGTAGCCGTGACGGACTGCCCGTGAAACGGAACGAACTACTGCTCGTTAAAAGTTGGAATAAAATAGTGGTTGGAAACGTTAGTTTTTGAAGATTTTCGGTTTGTCTTTATTCGGTTCTAGTTCCTTTGAGAACTTTACAGATCTTTAGGAGTGTTTTAGTAGATTGATTTGTAAGTAGTGTATTAGACAGGACACAGTCTTCTTTCTTTCTTTGTTGTATTATAAAAATATAATAAATATCTTGGGACAACTCACACACAGCTATCTGATCTCAAGCTAAGCAGAGCTTGTGTTATGGTAACCACACAACTGATATACATACTTATATAATTTATAAATACAAACATATTATAGATAAATCACACCCAGACACAGAACAAACAATCATGCTCATTACACAAAGTTTGTCCTGGGTGGAAATCGAACCCACGACCTCCGGCTCAGCAGTCAGGGCCACTAACCACTAACCACAAGGCCCGTCGTATACCTAGTTGATGATTATCCTGGTGTCAGAGTTTTTATCGGCCTACTTTGGATGGGAAATAATTAAATAACTTCTCCCGCTCTGTGTGGAATGGAAGGGAGCTTCAGACTTTTACGGACTAAAGCCCATCCATATCAATTCTTTTGATCTTTGCATTAAAGGCTGCGGTATCTCTCCAACCTACAACCAACAAAACTGACGAATCCGGTTCTAGTTTCATAGACTAAATTTTGTAGACTGTGTTTTCAATTTAGTTTCAAAGAATAATAAAGAAAAGTTATTGGATAAACAACTATTACACCCACTCATAATGTTTCAAACTAAAAAGGTTTTAGTTTCTTTTTTCAAGAGATTGCGGTTGTCCCGGGGTTGCGGGTTGTCCTGGGGTTGCGGGTTGTCCTGGGGTTACGGGTTGTCCCGGGGTTGCGGGTTGTCCCGGGGTTGCGGATTGTCCCGGGGTTGCGGGTTGTCCCGGGGTTGTGGGTTGTCCCGGGGTTGCGGGTTGTTCCGGGGTTGCGGGTTGTTCGAAAGAGATACCAAGGTCCCGGAACGTAAAGGGCAATAAAAGGAACATGGGTGGGTTTTAGTCAGTACCAGTATGACACTCCCCCCGCTCCGCCCAGAGCGAGGGATGTTATTTGATGATTTCCTACACCAAAAAAAAGAGTGCATCTTCTCATCATACTGAAATCAATTCAACAAACATGTGCATAACGTAGATATTTGTTTAAGTAGCAATACTATCAGTTCTAAGCTGCTTAAAAGAGGTCAGTATGCTACTAAGCTGCGATTATACAATACTTCTCGCCAAAGTGCAGTTCGTGATGTGAAAGCAAAAGGAGGTAGGACTTATGAGACTTTATCTTCATAACCGCTTGAAGTATTAAGTCAAAGTAACTTATTCGTTTCTCAGAAGAAAATTATTTATTATTTATTCAAGAAGGATGAAAAGTACCAAGTACAATGTGTGGTGGATAATTTTTTTTCAGATGGGAAATCGTCCAATAACTTCCCCCACTCTGGGCGTAGCGGAGCGTTGCGTCAGACTTTAACTGACTAAATCCCATCCATGTAACTTCTTTTGCTCTTTATGTTCCGGGGCGGCGGTATTTTTTCCGAAACACCCCGGCAGGTTGTGACCCTAAAAGGCCCTGTTTTGCTGACATCTCTTCGAGGCGGCGTGGAACACTAACGCAACGTCGACACGGCTAGTATCAAAATCTTGACAGACTAAAATAAATCAGTACAAAAAACAGAATATTTATTATTATTTGACGACACGGTTGGCGGAGTGGCTGAGCGATCGACTGCTGCGCTGCGTGTCACGGGTTCGATTCACGCACGGAACAAATATTTGTATGGTCTACAGATAGTTGTTTCGGGTCTGACTGTTTGTGAATGTGAGTTTTAGTGTTTGTAAACGCACCCACGATACAGGAGAAATCCTAGTGTGGTGCAACGTTTTTATAAAAAAAGACAAAAAAATCCTGAACTACGTAAATTGACGCCGAGATTACTGTCTTTACCAGCCAGACAAGTAAATAATATACTCAAACACGTGCCAGCAGAACATTATATACATATTTTGGTACCTTAAGGAAAAAAACATGTAAAGAGATTCATGCAAATATTCACCCACATACCTGAAAAATATTCACGTTTGAACAAAGGAAAACGCGGTATACAAAGGTTGATAGCTACCCCTAATAGACAGGATGTCATCAAAGGAACCAAACATCAGCTAAACGAGGTAAAACATTCGAAAAATAGCTCCGCCAAAGATGATAAGTGGCCACATAAAATTGCACGGGGAGCTACTACTGGTATGTGTACTCACTTTGTTCTCGACAATGTAATTAGCGAGGACACCATTATAGTAATCCTACTTTCTTTAATACTAGCTTTTGCTCGCTCGCGTTAAATTTTGGGGTAACACAGTTGCCCTTTCCTGATTTGCAGGTACCTGCTATCTGTAGTTTTTGCCCTTGCGCCTTATTTATTGTAATAGCAAAGCTAAGTTTTTCACTTTCTCCTTCATTTCTCACTTTAAAAAATGCCTATGTTCGTCTTCTGGGTCCCAACTATGTCTGTGCCAAAATTCATCAAAATCGGTTAATCTATTGAGGCGTGAAGACGTAACAAACAAACAAACTTACTTGCGCATGTTTATGAGGATTAATGGATTTATGTATGGATGTTTGTTACTCTTTCACGTCAAAACGGCTGAAAGGATTTTGATGAAATTTGGCACAGAGGTATATTGTCTTTAATAACACATTTGATACTTTTTTTTTTTCGATATCAGGCGGGCGAAGCCGGATAGTAAACCATAAACTTATCTTGTACTCCTTCTTCACCTTCTTTGACCATAGAAAGAAGAGCAAGGAAAAATATGTACCTATTTAAATACGATTGAGAGAGACAGCGCCATTAAAATTTTCTTTTCATGTGATTGGCTATTAGACCTCTACAGCCAAAATTCGGCAACCCTTGGTAAGACTGGCTGCTATCAGACTTTCGAGCTACTGACAGCCGAGACCAACGGTTTAACGAGCTTTCCGAGTCATGGAAGAAATTTGGTGGGAAATGGCTGGTCACCCAACCACAGATCGACCTGGTCAAATGCAAAAAAAAAAGTTGCTAAACACTTTGGCATTGTTTTTATGGTTTGTTAACACCTATTTTGAGTTGTAAAGCTAATTACTTTGTAATAAAATAATAATTTTAATTGGTAAAAGACTGACACCCCGCTCTGGTCTGAGTTATTTGATAATTTTAATATCAGAAAAAAACCCTTATTTTAGAAGCATAAAAAACCAAATATCAAGTTACGTTTATTATAATCAGTACAAAATGTTGGATATTCTGTTTCCTTTGTTATCTTTGAGGCTTAAATAACTATTTATAATTACCCATTTTCAACCACCCACATTCTATTATCTAGCCTTTTGAAATGAAAGTGAAAAATGAACACAACATTAAAAACTAATTTGTTAGTAGTCAAAATTAAAAAGCATTACGAATATGGTCTTTATGCACTAACCACGTTCATAAATCAAGCAGTTCAAAACAATACTAGATTAACAACACACTAACAAAATAAATTCACAAAACAAGAGTGAAACTACACCGAATGATCCTAATAAAGTACTAAAGAGAATCATTTCCAGCCAACATCAAAATCCTCGCCACGCGGATTTGGTCCTTATGAATTAAGCATCATTCTCTTTAAAGAACCACTGGAACAATAAGCACCAACAGACGGGAGCGAAAACAAAATGACACACCGCTACCATAGTACCAACCGCGTTACGCGAAAATGGTCCTTATGAATCAAGCAAGATCCGCGTCCATACATCAAGCGGTTGAAAGCACCACTTAATCCACTTCACGGGTAAGTGTATGTGTGAGATATGACGTCATTCGTCACACAACTCTGCCACATGTGATACTGGCTGTGACGATTCACATGTTCCGTGTAATTTGCCGTAAGAGCCATATTTCGTGGTCTATAGAGGTATTGTACGGTATAATGTTGGTAAGACATGAAAAAGAACAATGAAATATGAACTGGTTGATATGGAGGTAATTGTTTTCTATTCTTCGGTGAAGGTTGTGCCTACGCGGGTACATTGAACTTATAGTATTCATAAATACCTCTGTATTTTCCAACTAAAATAACCATTTTATCATTAACAAATGAAAGTGCTTTTCTTTACTATCTACACAAATATAATATGATCCAAAATAAGTTAGTTATATTCCTTTAAGTTTTCGAAATTAACTTTTAATACATTTAAATTTAAAATAAAAGTTGACTGTGGATGGCTATAGTAGATAGTGTAAGGAATGATATGAAGGAGAAAGGAGTAAATTATGCCGTGACGTCTGCTAGGGGCGAATGAAAGAAGAAAACGTGTTGCGCGACCCCAAATAGAATGGGACAAGAGCAGGAAAATGATGATGATGGATGACTATAGTAGAAGAGGAAGGCCAAAGAAACGATGGGTCTATGGAAAGGATGATTTGGCAAGAAAGGAGGTGTCCAATGAAATGACTGCGAATAATAAAGGAGTATGGAAGACCATGCTGCGCCGACCCCAAATAACTTGGGATAAGGGCAGGAGAATGATGCGTCACGGTTGACGCAGTGGCTGGGCGATCTACTGCTGCACTGTGTGTCGCGGGTTCGATCCCCAAACTGAACAAGTATTTGTATGGCCTACAGATAGTTGTTCCGGGTATGGCTGTTTTACAGATACGATATAATCGGCCAATTAGTAATTTATATCGGCAGATTTTAGGAAGCATCGACCATGAACGGAGCGTTTCCTGAACAGTTTAGTAGCTCGGATTGAGTACATCATAAAATGCGCTCGTCTGCACCAGCCTTGCGAACATTACACAAAATTATAAAGGAGATGTTCGATTTTGGGCTAGGAATATGTACACCGCATAGATAAAAAGGAAAAAAAATATAGATTCTCATAAAAATACAATTAAATTAGTTAGAATAAAAGTACAGGTGTACTCAATCAATTATTTGAAAAGTATTTTAGTGAGATAATCCTTTTTTTAAGGTAGCCATGACAGTAGTTATGACGTTTGATTGACGACTTTGACAGTTCTAAGCAAAGAGTATAAAATTATAGAGGGTACTTCTAAGTTTCGTTTACGTTTACTTTGAATCATCGTGTTCGTAAATGTTGAGTTAGTTGTGTTTCGGAGTTTTTAACGATTGTTTTTGTTTTGCGAAGCAGTTTACTATTACGGACCTTGATTGATTGCTTCTCTGTTGACCCTGGTTTTGTTATATGATAGTTTCTGATTCGTCAGTGATTTGGATCCCGTCGTATGTAGTGTTTTTTTTACAATAAAAAGTTCAGTTTCAGGTATGTATCCTCTTTTCTTTGTACAAATGTTATTTCTTTGCGATGTTTTCTTACCTTGTTCATTATTGTAACATTTTATTTCAAATTGTTCCAGTTTATTGACAATGGCGCGCGTGCGTGGGGCGCACCTCGGTTATAAATGAGAATGAACAATATTGCACTAAACCATGTAACTAATCTAGCTGCAATAATAGGTATTACAAGATAAGCAGACGCAAACAAGTAGTATGCTCGAAATTCGTGTTTTGTTTTTTTCGCAGTTATAAATAAGGTGACACACAATCACACAAAACATCAATCAAATGTCATTGTTAAAATCACATTTAGCTTATTGCTGACCACCATATTTATTAGTAGTTGTGTTGCTCTCCTTGACCGAGTTAAATTGGATTTACATAAAAACGACGGCAAAATATAGGAAATTAACACAAAAAAAACGTTAACTATACTGTATAGTGATATTTACATTAGGTGTACATAGAGCTGGCCCAAGCTCCATACATTTCTTTGGTTTTTCCCGCGGCTTCTCTCGCG
The DNA here is from genome assembly GCA_958449745.1 of Ochropleura leucogaster. NCBI lineage: Eukaryota > Metazoa > Arthropoda > Insecta > Lepidoptera > Noctuidae > Ochropleura > Ochropleura leucogaster. The sequence continues at coordinate 4,448,117 of OY288213.1, read as the reverse complement.
TTAAATTTGGTAGCGCCTTATTGATTTGTAATAGCAACGCTAAATTTTCCCGTTTCGTCCCTCTTTCTCCCTCATATCCAACCATTTTTTTTTTCTTTATTTAAGTTTCATTATTGCTATAAGGAAAAGTACAGATTCCAAGGTACTAAATTTTAAATTATTTGTACTATAATTTTAAAGAATCTATTTTTGTATATAAGGGGCGTTCGTGTTCCACGCGCGGTTCAAAGAGATGTCAGCAAAGCAGAGAGGCTTACCAGGGTCGCGGTCTGCCGGGGTTCCGAGTAGTTCGAAAGATTTACCGCGGCCCCAGAATATTGAGGGCATCAGAAGAAACATGGCTAGGTTTGAGTCAGTAAAAGTCTGACACTTTTTGGAAGTTATTTGACGATGTACCATCCGCAAAAAAAAACCTTTGCACTCCTTATCTGAATGAATTCCGAAAAGTCACTAACGGAACGTTATAAAGCTACATTAAAAACATTCCCGTGGGTTAATTTCCGTATAAAACGCGAGCAAAGCCACAAACAAAAACTAAGTTTACAAACAATTAATAAAGGATCAAATACTCCAGGCGATTGGACGCAGACCATAAACACGCCCGAATAGTCGGCTTTTCGACTAGTCGGTGCATCTCCCCTAAAACCAAACATTTTATTTTTAAGGTGCGAAATATTCTAACCCTAATAAAAACCACTGAAAACTGCACCGCATGCAGCGGTACTGTGTTTTTTACGACGCTGCTTGTCACCGCGTGAAATGGCAATTAAAGTTTATGACGTCAGAGTAATTTTAGTAGGAACCACATAAAATCCTTTGTGTTATTTTCACGAAAGATTTAGAAAGCGTTGTAATAAAAATGATTATTTATAGAGAAGAAAATATAATTTATTTTTCATTTATTAAAATTATTCTCATATTAAATTTACAGTAACTTGGATAGGTGGTACTGGACCCAAACATGTTTATAAGAAACTAGCTTTTGCCCGCTGCTTCGCTTGCGTTAAATTCGGTAGCGCCTTATTGATTTGTAATAGCAACGCTAAGTTTTCCCGTTTCGTCCCTCTTTATCCCTCATATCCCACTCTTTAAAAAAAAATCCCTATACCAAAACTCATCAAAATCGGTTTAGCCATTAAAGCGTGAAGAAGTAACAAACAAACAAACAACAACAACACTTTCGCTTTTATAATATTAGTAAGGATGTCAAACATTCATAACAACTTAGGGCCTGTACACACCGCGTTTTTCAAACCCACCTTTGACGCGCATCTTAGAAACATGCGTCGTTGGAGTGCTATTATTTTACAAAGCAGTTCGTTGGTTTTTCTATCGATAAACACGTGCGTTAGCATCGCGTTTATTTCGATTAAAACGCGTGTTTGAATTTATGCAGGTGTGCAAAGGTTTACAGGATGTGTCCAAATCGCATGATTGTCGCGTCTGCATTTCTGCACACGGACGTCTATGGCACTATTAAAAAAAAACTAATTCAAACAGGCCGGGCCGGTAAACTATTAAAAAAAAAACTTGTTTGTCGTATAGCTTTTATCATGTTACCTGTGACGCGACTGACAAAAACACGCGCTTGTCATTTATTTCTTACGTATGGACTAGCGATCACTTATTTGTCTATTATATAAAATTCTCGTGTCACAGTTTTCGTTTCCATATTCCTCCGAAAAGGCTGGACCGATTTAAACGAAATTTTGTGCGCATATCGGGTAGGTCTGAGAATTGGCCAACATCTATTTTTCATACCCCTAAGTGAGCAGCGGGTGAAACCGCTGGGCACAGCTAGTATTTCTATAAAAATATTATATTATACAGAGGTCTACGTGGGCGCTTATAAAACGTAGAAAATAGTTACACGGTTCTAGTTTGTCATGTCTTATAGAGAAGACTTGGCATGAAACTCCGTGGTTAGTTTATTTTTAATTATTTGGTTTAACAATAATTAAGTCACAATTCGTCGTTGTTTGCTTTACAAAAACGCAAAACAAGATGAAAGTTAGCAAATGTCTAGCAAAATAAAATTTAAGGTAGGTATAGGTACAATGTTTTGAACATTGTAGACCTTTTCACCTCGACCTAATCAAAATAAACATTAATACAAAGGCATCACAGATATTTATACTAACATAATATTATGCGGACCTGTTGGTCTAGTGGTTAGTGGCCCTGACTGCTGAGCCGGAGGTCGTGGGTTCGATTCCCACCCAGGACAAACTTTGTGTGATAAGCATGATTGTTTGTTCTGTGTCTGGGTGTGATTTATCTATAATATTTTTGTATTTATAAATTATATAAGTATGTATATCAGTTGTCTGGTTACCATAACACAAGCTCTGCTTAGCTTGGGATCAGATAGCCGTGTGTAAGTTGTCCCAAGATATTTTTTTTATTATTTTTTTATACTTTCATGGCCACTGACTCTTGCTTTTAAAAAAAAAACTGACATAAACTGCTTTTACGATTTGAAATATAACCACTTACTTCATCACGCTCATAGTCAAGAGGTAAAAGTAAATTCAATCTTCGAACACCAACAGGAAACAACTCGAAACTAAGTTGAATGACACCCACAATCTTTATCAAAACTTCTTATCGCTTTGAACAAGTAACTCAAGTTATAATAGCTTAACCAAGTCTTAAAGAGACTACTGGTCCTAAGGGACCGTTCATAATTACAGTCTATCTAAACTTCATTCAAAAAAGAAAGGCACAGAAGACCAGAGGTCCTTATCTATATTTCTTTTGGTGTCGTAAAACACACAGATAACCTATGTAGAATAACTGAATAAATGATGTTTATTTTGCAAGTAGGTATTCACTAACACTTTTACACGTCGTTTTTCTTTTAAGACCGGTGTTTGGTACCCGTCCAAACAAACTCAGAGGGCACAGTTTCTTTTAAGGTCCAGACCAAAATCTTGGTCAACTTACATGAGGACAGGACTAAGATGATTATTGTCTAAAATTATATTTTAAAGACACCACAGAGATTTGAGTGGGCCTGTCCAGACCTGTCTTTTTTTTTTGGGGTGGGAAATCATCAAGTAACTTCCCCCGTCCTGGGCGGAGCGGGGGGGTGTGTCATGTATTTACTGACTAAAACGCGGCGGTGCGAGCCGTTCGCTTGTTATTTTGATCACCATGGGTCAACAACCATTGGTGGTGAATGAATTGCTGGCTTTCCTGCAGCAGAAGTTGGATATGATGGACGAGGTGTCCGCAGTCCAAATCTGCGCTACGAACTTCAGTGAGGAGGACATCGCTGCTGCCAAGCTGATGTTGTACCGGGTGCTCAACAAGAGTGACCAGATGGTGTCCCGCCGGCGTGACGGGACAAAGAGAAGCATACAAGACATTATCACGCTGCTAAAGGAGACCGACCCTGACGACGTGCCGACGTTTGTGGCGAAGGACTTGCACAAGCTCCCTCCCGTCACATTCGACCATGTCGATGTTACGAGCCTATTGAAGGACATTGTTCTACTCAAGGCAAGTTTGGTGGATGTGCAGACCAAGTTGGGTGCTTCCCAAAAAGCCGTGGCTGATTTGCGTGATGAAGTTAATGACTTGCGTCAAAAGGCAGCGGTATCTGGGTCATCATTGGGTGCATCGAACGTAAACACGCGTCGCGGAACTGGCCTCGATGTATCGGCGGCAAGTTTCGCGTCAGCAGTTTTGTCGCATTCGTCACCAAGGAATACTGAGCCTGCAGTGTGCGCTCTTAGTGCGCCCCGCTGCCCCGCTCCCGCCCCTGTGGCTCCTTCCCGTGTCGCCACACGATCGCTGCCCGTTTCTGCAGTGTCGGCAGAATCACGTCGAGCTGTGAATTCTGCTAGCGTAGGTGCGAGCGTTACCGCTCGCATTGAGAAGCCCATGCCTGAAGAGGCACCGATTCGGGCTGATGATGGTTTTGTGACGGTGTTGAGGAGGAAGCGTCGTCAACGTACCAACAAGAACTGCTGCGGCACAGCTCCATCGGAGCCGAACGTCACCATAAGAGCCGCTAAGCCGAACACTCCGGTGTACATCTCCCGCCTACACTACACCACTACGGCGGAAGGCATTGTTGAGTACGTACGCCAAAAGCTCAATTACGTAGCGAGAGTGCAGTTGTTGGAGTCGCATCGCAATGTCAACTTTAAGGCGTTTGTGCTGCGAGTACCAACGTGTTATCTGCACCTCGTCTTGGAAGAGGATTTTTGGCCGCAGGGAGTGGTGTTCCGGCGCTTCCACGGACAAGTGCCACATGAACGCGCAGTGACATAGTGCAGTGAAGTGCTACTAACATAGTTGTTAAGGATTTATTTACTAACACGAATTGTATTAGCTATATATATGTTTGTCTGTAAGGTATTTATCTATGGGCCTAAGATGCCTGAAAATAAATGATTATTATTATTATTATTATATTATTAAAACCCACCCATGTTCCTTCTGTTGCCCTTTACGTTCCGGGGCCGCGGTATCTCTTTCGAACAACCCGCAACCCCGGCAGGCGGAGGCTCTGGCAAGTCCCTCTGCTTTGCTGACATCTCTTTGACGAGCGCGTGAAACACGAACGCGCCGTCGACACGGCCTGTCGTCAATAGACGGACGGATGGTGAGCTACCCATTGCTCACCGTCCACGGGCCCACATCGTGAGTGCGTTTTCGCTGGTTGTGTAAAATCGTTCTTTTGCATCTATCTTTTATGTGATCAGGTTAGACCAATTTCTTGCTATCAAAATTTAAAGTCTGTTATTATTTTTGACGAGTCTATCTTTGAATTTAATCTGACAATTATGGGGAAATTATTTTCGAGTTGGCTTGTGAATGTTAATGTCTGAAGCTGTGGAGTGAAAGTTTGTTGAATCAATTTTCATTTGTTTTCAGTTCTATGACCTGAACTTAAATGAAATATTGATATTTCTTTTGAGAACAAAACAAATATTGGTTTTTCTAAGTTAAGTTAGTTATTTTCTTCGTTAAAATTTGTAGAATTATTTTGATGAATCTTGTAGTTGTGTTTCGGAGAAAGTCTGATTAGTATTCTAAGAAATTACCACCACTGGGTGGCAATTTGTAGACCCAGTCTGTTCAAAGTGAACAGACTGGGTGGTAATTTCTTAGAATATTAATCACATACCTCACAAACTATTGTCAGAATTTTAAGACACCGATGAAAATACAACTTTCCAAATATTTATTTTGCATAAAATATTTATTTTCAAAATTTAAACACAACTATTTTGTAGAAAATGCTAAGTGTGTAATAATATAGCCAGATAGCAATATCTAAAATGAGACATTTTCAGAAATAATTTAAACATATTACACATAGACATTCCTTCATGAACGTCTTACTGGAATAAGCAGGTATCCTTTGTGTGGTTATGGTTTTAATTTGTCATTCAGCTGCCCACGAATGCAAACTTTTTTTTTTGGGTGTGAAGTCATCAAATAACTTGCCCCGCTCTGGGCGGAGCGGGGGGGACTGTCAGACTTTTTCTGACTAAAACCCACCCATGTTCCCTCTATTGCCCTTTTCGGTCCGGGGCACCGGTATCTCTTTCGAACAACCCGCAAACTCGGAAGGTCTGCCATTACCTTAGGGCATAACAAGCGAGATGTTATTATATAATACTACGTAAATCATAACGCCAAAAATTTTGTTGTACTTACGGAAGTTACATCTCTGCTTAACCTTTAAAGAAAACAAGCGCAATAAACACAATGCAGACTCTTACACCTATATTCTAAGTTCACTTTATGATTCCCTCGACTTGACTCAACCTCACTCAGGTGGTTTCTTATTCATTATAGCAATTTTACTCCTTACCTCAAATAGTTTCATCAGTCGAATTGAGTTTGACTTGAGTAAAAACAACTGTCAAATTTAAGATACGTCTCGATCTACCTTGAAAGTTCCTCGACGTAGTTAACAAGGGTATTTTAATCAACAAAAGGCATATTTCATCTGATTTGTCAAGAAGCTTTCGAGGTTACAATTTTAATATGGGTGTTGTTAGTTTTTAAGCTACTTGTGTATAACTCATCTCATGCCAACACCCTCCCATCGACTCATTAATCAATTATCATCATACAATTATTATCTTAATTATGTCCTTTCCATTAGATATATTGATAGCTGTTCCACGCGGTTTCACCTACGCTGCTCAGCACCTGTTGGTCGTAGCGTGATGTTATATAGCCTATAGCCTTCCTCGAGAAATGGACTATCCAACACTAAAAGAATTTTCCAATTCCAACCAGTAGTCCCTGAGATTAGCGCGTTCAAACAAACAAACAAACAAACTCTTCAGCTTTATAATATTAGTATAGATAAGTTGGAATTAGGCAGTTAGATGTACTAACTAATTGACGACTGCTATGCTGCGTGTCCCGGGGTCGATCCCCGCACAGAACAAATATTTGCAAGACCTACAGATAGTTGTTTCGGGTCTAGCTGTTTATGTATGTGAGTTTAAATGTTTGTAAACGTACCCACGATACAGGAGTAATTCCTAGTGCCTTCCTAAGCCTAATATCGGTTCTATTCAGCTATTAATAACCACATTGATAGACAAAGGCTAGGCAGTGGCAGATTAATCAAATCATCGTTCCAGTACAAAATGAATGATGATTCAGTTACTAGTTGTAAATTGAACTACAATTTTGGATCATTGGGAATGGCCCGGTTTATAATGATTTCGAATCTAATATTATTTTTACAATAGCTGGCGCCCGCGGCTTCGCACGTGTGGTGACCAAAACAAAAGACTGTTATTCTACCTCTGTGCCAAATTTCATCAAAACCTGTTCAGTCATTTTGACGTGAAAGAGTAATAAACATCCCTACATCCTCACAAACATTCGCATTTATAAAATTAGTATTATTGTAGGATATTAGTAGGAGATAGGATAATAAAAATGATCTTTAATTGGAACAATAACTTTAGAACCAAGGGGTTTAAATTGTTCACACTTCACACGAAAAAATCATAACTAATGCCAAATTACCCGAAGATTGATTATGTAATGCAATGTCAGCAACTTCGTAGCGGTTTGTTCTTAACATAAATCTTAAATAATTTATGATAACTCTTTGTCAATCAGCCTGTAATCCCAACAATGAAAAAAAATTGAGACAAAGTCTAAATTTGGAAAATATCCTCCAAATCATTAAACGATAAACATACACAGAATCTGTCTGATTTCTTACTAGAACCGTCTAGAATACACGTAGCTTTATGTACAGAAACCGAAACCGAATGTCTCCATCGGTACAAGTACAGGCCACAAAGGTACTGGTCCGGTTTAGCATGAACTGCGCCAAAACAATCGCCACTAAAATTGACTTTGTGCATTCAACATTGCTACGCAAGCGTAGCAAGTGTAGCACGTCAGCTACGCCGTAGCAAGTTCAAAAGTAAGAAACAGAGTATATTTATTTGGCACTTACCACAAATGCACACAACATCCTCCTCATATTATAAAAGCGAAAGTGAGCTTGTTTGTTTGTTTGTTACGTCTTCACGCCTAAATGGCTAAACTATATCATATTTAAAAAATAAATTGATTTGAGAGAAGAGGAAGAAAAGGAAAAACTTAGCATAGCTATTACAATAGATAAAAGGGGCAAAAACTACAGGTAGCCGGTACCTGTAAATCAGGAAAAGGGAACTGTGTCACCCCGAATTTAACGCGAGCCGCGAAGCAAAAGCTAGTTAAAAAATAAACTTAAACTTAACAGAAAAAAAAATCTTAACACTACAAAAAAAAATACTTATTATTGTTTGTGACTGCGCCAAATCTATGTTAGTAACAGAGACTTAAAAATATTACGAATACATAATCCTTTTGTTTTTTAACAAGATCAGTCACCATGTAACCCACACTGAAACAAAACTATCCCCAACCCGCAAAGGTACAAGCCACAAAGGTACAAGGGTCCGATTTAGCAGAACACCGAACTGCGCCAAAACAATCCATACATTAAGGAGTCAAGTGGCGTGTGTTTAAAGGAGTGGCCGTCACGCCGGGTCGCAGACTTATTGCTTCGAGTTAGCTACGATTTCTGAACTAACAATTCACGCCAAGTTTTTGGAGTTTGGCCTAAAGTTATGTAAGAGCGGTTTTCTTAGTTCCTTTTTTTGTTTTGAACTAGTGACCTACCCATGCTACGTCGGATATACTGATGCCGCCTGACCGCTTAGGTTCATTCTTTATTTTGATCTCCGCACGGAACAAGTATTTGTGTGGCCTACTGGTAATTGTTTCGGGTCTGGCTGTTTGTGTATGTGAGATTATATGTTTGTAAACGCACCCACAAGAGAAATTCCTAGTGTAGGGCAACGATTTAAAAAAAAATAAGCTATATTATAGTTAATTTTCAATAAAATCCAGAGTGACAAACATCCACACAAACTTTCGCATTTATAATATTATAGTAGGTAAGTAATAATATAGTAGGTAGGCAAGATCTATCACAATTTTTGGAAAATTATCAAGAGGCGCACAATCACTTTCAACTGTCATATTTAATCAAATCAAATCATTTATTTCAATTAGACCATTACACGCACTTTTGAATGCCAAGAAACAAAATTAATCTACAGTCCCGGTCACAAGGCATAATAACTTGTGAAAGTACTGTAGTTTCTTTTTTTTCGTTTACTGCAGTTCAATTTCCATGTAATAGGGAGTGAGCTGAGTTTCATCAAAGGGGCCCGAATCAAGATTTAAATTTGCCCTTGAAATTTCAAATTCATTATGGTAAACTTCTTAAAAAATTCTTCCGACATATCAATGGGGAAGTCCTCAAAATCAACAGCGCAGCTTGAAACCACAGCCAAAGAATTAACGAAACTTTTTTTTTTATATCTTCTGTAGCTCATAACTTGCGTCACCCAAAACGGTACGAAAATGTTGGAAATACGACGAGCACTAGGTTTTATTTGGCGACGCATATTGCTAGTCCTCACCTATGTGGCGTATACGAGGCTATATATTCTTGACACTTGAGCCACCTTTACTTAAGCATACGTCCTTGGTCCTTTTGTGGATTGTTCTAGCTCATTTATCTTTATGCCTTTTTCCTGAGAGGCAATAGGTAGGTACCGAATGATGATGAGAGAGTCAATGTTCTGTCTGTATTGCGGCTAGAGCAAACATAATTATGGAAGGATCGAGAATGTTATGGTCGAATGAGTAATTGTTTTCAGACTCAGAAGTTACACGTGTGCAAAATGCTTATCTATTTGCGGATGGGAAATCATTTACTAACTTCCCCCGCTCTGGGCGGGTGGAGTGCGGGGAAGTGTCATACTTTTACTGATTAACATTCACCAATGTTTCTTCTCTTTCCCTTTATGTTTCAGACCGCGGTATCTCTTTTGAATATACCACAACCCGGACAGGCGGTGGCCTGGCCCTGGTCTCTCTGCCAGCCCTCTCTACGGACTGTCGTCACCAGAAAGTCGGACGGTGAACTACCCATTACTCACCGTCGTCGACGACACCCGGCCACCGTAGATGGGAGCCTGTGACTCGCATCTACGGTGACCGGGAGTCGTTTCACTGCGCCTGATGCCCGGAGCCCCTACCACGGTAGCCGGGTCGGATTGAGGTCGTCTCCCTCAAACGTCCGGCCATCTCTTTCACTAGCATATCTGCTTATCAGAAGAAGGTTCAAAAGGCTTGACACAAAGGTATATAGTACAAGTATTTATATGTCTATCAGACTATTAAACACCTATCGTGATGGATAACATTAGTTACATGATTGAACAAAATTATTTTATAAATCAAGTGACTGCTCATTCTAGTGGTTGCAAGTACGACTGCTGAGTATGATGTCCTGGGTTCGGTTCCCGGGTCAGGTAAATTACTTCGGGTTTTTTTTACCACAAATTTCTCAGTACTCGTAGCAGCCACAGAGACTAAAACTACGACAAAAATCCCACCCATGTTCTTTCTATTGCTCTTTACGTTCTGGGGCCGTGGTATTTCTATCAAAAAACCAGCCAGCCTACAGCAATAGGCTTTTTTTTTCGGTTGGGAAATCATCCAATGACTTCCCCCGCTCTGGGCGGAGTGGGGGGGCATGTCAGACCTATACTGACTAAAACCCACCCATATTTCTTCTATTGCCCTTTACTTTCCGAAGCCGCGGTATCTCTTTTGAACAACCCGCAACCCCGGCAGGCGGAGGCTCTGGCAAGCCCCTGCTGACTCTCTTTGAGGCTCGCGTGAAACACGAACGTGCCGTCGACACGGCCTGTCGTCAATCGACGGACGAACGGTGAGCTACCCATTGCTCACCGTCGCTCACCGTCTGGCAGCAATAGGCTGGCTCCCTATTTCATGGGACTTTTGGGACAACTGGCCCAATATGTGTGTATTTCTGTGCAACCCTATATTAATTACAGGCTTGACGTTATGTTAGTAATATTCATTATTTTATTTAAATAATACTCCCTGAATTTTATAAAGATGTATTACCAGACAATGTGAACATGGAACATGACATCGCGCCTGTTATAAAAAATGTGATTGTGTACCTCTTTTTTTCCGGATGGTAATTCATCAAATGAGAGGACCGGAAGGGAGTGTTAGACTTGTACTGACTACAACTGACTAACCATCCATGACCCATCCATGTTCCTTATTTTGTCCTTCGTTATCCGGAGCCACAGTATCTCTGTGGTCAGTGAGGTTTTTCGTTAGGCGTTAGGTGAGCCACTCCTCAAAGTGAGGCATTGACGTCACTATTATGGTGTGCCCTGCATGGGGTTGCAAGAGTCGCTCTCTCCATGTCTTCATGAGATCGTACTAGAGGTCTATCCGCTTAGCAGCGTTGCCCGCGGTGTATTGCCTCCGCGCACCACTCGTCTAGGCGAGAGACTATCACCTCCAGCTCCCACGATGGCAGCCTGGCAAGGAGGCTAGCCGCTTCTCATGGAAATCGTGCGGTAGCCTAATAGACCAAGGTTTTACTGTGCAAGCCATTGACTCTCGGGGTAAAACACATGTGAAATGCAATATAGAATTGAGCTGAATTGATGTTAAAACAAAACAAAAGGGATTATATTGATGATAAAAATGCTTGGCTTAATGCTAGTCCTGCCCCACAAGCATAGGGATAAACTCATTGGTTAGTATCCGAAGCTATAGTGGAAGCTGCAGAAGATTGTAAGACTATCTTTGCAATGTATAGAATCAATTCTCTAGTATTGTATAATTATTAAGCCCATATGTGAGTGCTATGTATTATCATTGACTTGACGAAGCCCTGGTGGTTGATAGTGTCATGCTCACTTAAATGTCTCACTGATGGTGGCGGGTGTGTCGGGTCATTTAGCTCCCTTCAAAATGGTCGAGCTGAATGGGGCTGATCCATACGTCATGTTCGTGAACGGGCGCTGTCAGTTGGGACTGGTCATTTTTTAGCTACCACGGTTCATTTTTAAACTTATTTAGATTTAAAATTAAATTTTGCTTTTTATTTACTCTGGACGCTCTTACTGTGCACGCCTTTTTACATCGTTCTCACATATTTGTATAATCTCAACATGAATGATGTAAACACGATTTTGTAAAAATATTATAATTTAAAAGAGTGTCCATGGAGTTTCTTGCCCATTCTTCTCCATAGAGATCAACGCTTTGGAATGGGCAACTACAGTACTTTCACAAGTTATTATGCCTTGTGACCGGGACTGTAGATTCATTTTGTTTCTTGACTTTCAAAAGTGCCTGTAATGGTCTAATTGAAATAAATGATTTGATTTGATTTGATTTGATTTGAATGAATTGTATGGAAATTGTTGTCAAAATTGAATATCTGTTCTAATGATCTATGTTGAATATTAATATCCTGCTGTCAGTTATGTATTATCATATTCTAAAGTATATCGTTATCACAATATGGGATATTTCTCAACAGTATCTTTAACGGTAAGCTTTACCCCAAACACAGTCTAATTTGTACTTATTTTGTTTTTTATTAGTGTAAACATTAGTCCCACTACAGGTCATAAGCCTGACTTTCCTCCTTTCAGTTTTCCTGGTCTATTAGGATATAGTTAGATTATCCTTTAAGTAAGAGTCTAGCACGTCCCACCACCCCTTTTTGGGGAAGCCGCACTTCTTACTTTTTAATGTCCACAAAGTGGATAATTTTGCCCATCGCTCTTGTTTGTCCCTTTCACACAAAACTATCCCACACCCCAGCAAAACTCAACACAAACCTGCTATAACTAAACACTCAGAAACAACAACAAAATTATAATCCTTACTTCCTTACTAATATTATAAAAGCGAAAGTGAGTTTGTTTGTTTGTTTGTTTGATTGTTACCTCTTCACGCTTTAATGACTGAACCGATTTGGATGAATTTTGGTACAGAGATAGTTGGGAACCAGGAGACGGACATGGGCTAATATTTTTTTGAAAAAAGTGGGATGTGAGGGAGAAAGAGGGAAGAGAAGGGAAAACTTAGCGTTGCTATTACAAATCAATAAGGCGCAAGGGAAACTGTGTTACCCCAAATTTAACGCGGGCGAAGCCGCGGGCTAAAGCTAGTATTATAATAACACAAACTTGAAGATAACTAGAGTGAAATAATTAATGTTATACCCGTTAATTTTACACAACAACAATTTATCAAGTGCTATGAGATAGAAGGAAATATCACGTTTTGCTAATAAACTTTGGTAGCGACTGTGATCAATGGACGGCTATTGTGATTGGGTTTAGTAATATGCTGTATGTGTGATTGTTGGCAGGCTTTCAATATGTATGTTGTGTGGTTTTGTGGGATGGGTAGAGATGTAGTTCATGATGGGATCACATTGATACTGGGCTATAAGTATATAAAAGTATCTTCGATTTGTAAAATAATTTATTTATTTTAATTGTGAACCCAAGTATCTCTGCAAATGGGTGGTTCCGATCCCAAATGTATTTTCATGTTAATGTGTGCAGTACTGTTTGTCCTCCTTTAAATCCATCCAAAGGTTGTCTTGAAAAAATCGCTTTTAGCGATAAGACCGCCCATTGTGTCACCCTATTTATAAGTTGTTTAATGTTATTCTTGTTATTTGTATGGTGTACATAATAAAGAATATTCTATCTATCTATCTATCTGGGAAGTTCTTCTCAGCTAAAACACTAAGAAATGGCGTTTTGGGGGACTGTCTTTTATAATTGGACGTTCAAAAACTGGTGATTATCAGCCTAATTTAAATTAATAATTTTGATTTTTTTAGATTTTTTTTTTTTGTAAAAATGGTGACTGACCCACATACAATAGCCCACCTCACATCTTGCGTCAAATGCCTTGACATCTTCCTATTAGATGACTTCATAACTGCATCAGTGAGAGTAGTTCGCTAGCTGAATTTTAGGAAAAACTTGCTATAACTTCATACATTAGAACTCAATATTTGAAGGAAAAGTAAAAATTTACGTTGGCAACATTAACAACGAATTTCTGATTATTTACCATAATAATTTTTATATTTAAAAAAAAAATAAAAAAAATTAATGATATGTGGAGAAAACAATAAAATTAACGAAATAATCAAATAAGAACTACTATAACACAATCATACACCCGTCTAAACAATTCCTTTTTACAACCTAACTATACTCCATCTATAGGAAAATGGTAACAAAATTTTCGACGCAGACAAATTTGGATACAGCAACTCAATATTGAATTTCAACGAAATATCTACATTCTAGTATAACAAGGAAAACACAATTGTGGTAGCAACACTTTACGACATCCTATACCTCATGGAATATGGGATGAAGGATGTTTACGGGTAAATAAATTTATGTATTGTGCGAAGACAAACCTTTCTAGGGAGATGAGAAACTATTCCGTGCCTAGAACTTGTTTTTATACTCCTTAGAGTAAATTGGGAATTGTTCTAGTGGTGGAATGGCAGGAGAAAAAAATGGCGACGTTATATTAGGTGGTAAGTTAGGTGGAAGGATCGAGATGGATATTACCAGTTGCATAAGGGATAGTACATATAGAGAAGTGGAAAACAGCTAGCGAAGAAATCATAACCGTGGCGAGCAATTTAATGATTTGAAGACGACAAGGTTGGCGCAGTGGCTGAGCGATCGACTGCCGCGCTGCGTGTCGTGGGTTTGATCACGGAACAAATATTTGTATGGCCTACAGATAGTTGTTCCGGGTCTGGCTGTTTGTGTGTGAGTTTAAATTTTTGTAAACGCACCAACGATACAGGAAAAATTTAATAAAATATATGCTCTGGTTACACTTGGGTGAAATGTAGCGTGTGTCAATTGTTTTAAATAATCACGTGACTTATCACACTAGTCTAAATGCAAGTTTTTATGCTAAATTTCGGTTTGGCAATTCTAATAATTTAATAGCAAACGTGCTCTACCCTAGGCCGCACAATCGCTTCAAATCAGACAACTTGCAAGCGAACGCAAGCCTATTTAGTATAAAAAAGGCCCGGCCAAGACGAGTCAGACTCGCGCACCGAGGGTTCAGTACAAATTGCGACTTAGAGGGTTAATTTTACAGTACAAAAGGGCTACAGAGTTAAGTAAATGGTTTTAGTTTTAACTCAATACCTTCACCCGTTCCCGAGATAAAGGGCCTTGACAGACAGATGGACAACAAAGTGATCCAATAAGGGTTCCTTTTTTCCTTGTAAGGTACGGAACCCTAAAAATACCTATGACATTTTTCTTGAAACCTAAGGCAGAGCAGTGATAATGAATTAAGCCGTCAATTCATCCAAAATAATGTTCATTTGTGTCATTCAACTTTGACCTACACTAATTTCTACTGTATTCTGTAGGTGTGAATGCGTTTAATAATATTTAAACTGACACACACACATACACACAGCCAGAATTGGAACAACTATCTGTCATCATCATCTGCCTATCAGTCTAACCGGATGCAGCTGAGTATCAGTATTTTACATGGACCGACTGCCTATCTGACCTTTACAACCCAGTTAGTACTGGGTAATACGATATCTCTTGGTAAGACTAGTTGTCAGACTTTCGGTACACTGACTACCTGTAACGACTGTCAAAGATCTACAAATGACAGCTGGGACCAACGGCTTAACGTGCTTTGTAAAAACAACTATCTGTACGCCATACAAATATTAGTTCCGTGTATGTATTTGCAACAACTTAATCTGCTACTAGCCCGGTCTGTTCAAATTCACGAATCATAGACTAACAAAAGTCTTTATAAACTCATCATGAATGTAGAGCAGACTATGCGAACCAGTGGGATTTCAGACTGGCAGTATTCGCAATGTCTTTGTCTAAACCTATAGACAAAGATGCAAGAAGCGCAGAATTGTCTAGTGTCTTTTCATACAACGTTATCGTAGCGTCCTTACAGTGAGACATACAGTGTGATCTACGCTTTACAGTTTAAGCTACACCTTAGAGGGGGAGTTTTATTGTATTCGGTACCTAATCAGTAGTCTGTTATTTCAGCCTGAGTTAAACTCTAATTCACTTTGTGAGCAGAATATTTTGTTTCACTCTCTCATAGAATAAACTTTACTATCTACCATTTGAATAGATACAATAACTTTGAGTATGAATTTATGTAAAGTTGTTTTAGAAAAGGAGACTTTATTGACTCTTACTATGTTTTGGATACCAAGAAGCGGACAAAGTAACGTTTTTTCCTGTGATAAGGATACTCAAAAAGTCATAAATGCATGAAAATTATATACATGAAGCAAGGTTTTTAAAAGCTTGATTGAAATCTTTTGCAACCGCTTTTATAAATTTAATCCTCATTTTGATTTTGAATCTGGTGGTAATTTTAATTCTGATTATGTTTTAATTTTGATTTCCTGTTTATTTTATTTTCGTTTTGATATCTGTTTTTACTGGGAACTATGTACTTAATGTTTTTTTTTTTTTTAATTTTAATTATTACACGATTAAACAATGACCAGTCAAAGGACAAAAAAGAACCGCTTTGAAAACGATTGTTGCTTTATTAAGCTCTCTTATCATCTGCCTAGCCTTTTCACAACTATGTTGGGGGTGGCTGCTAACCGAATGCAGTGAACCAGTATTTTCCATGGACTGACTCCCTAAATGTAAGGGTTTTTATTCCAGTGAGTGAAAGAGACAGAGCTATACGGGTTATCTAGCGCCATCTCTTTCAGACATTGGAATAAGTATTGCTTTAAGACGTCATGTTCGTGAACGGGTGCTGTCAGTTGGGATTGGTCATCTCTTAGCTACCACGGTTTGTTTTAATTCTTCTATTAAACTCGTGCTAATTATTGCTTTTACTCTGGACGCTCTAAATGTGCTCGTTTTTCTACATCGTTCTCACATTATGAATAATCTCAACATGAATGATGTATCCATGATTTTATAAAGCATTATGATTTAAAAGAGTGTCCATGGAGTTTCTTGCCCATTCTTCTCCATAGAGATCTACGCTTTGGAATGGGCAACTACAGTACTTTCACAAGATATTATGTCTTCACTGTGACTGGGACTGTAGCAGCATCAATGATTTGAGTTTTTTTTTGAGTTTTTTGACGTCATGATAGGGTAGCTGATCTCCACGCCTCAGTTTATACTGGGCAATACGAACGGTAAGTATATCAATATCCCTTAGAGTAAGTGAGACTTCTTATTTGTCCTTTAATAAAACTTTTGGGTACTGTCTGTACAGTCAGAACCAACGGATTAATGTTCTTTCCAAGTTACGCAGGAAACTCGGTGTGTATGGGTAACCACCCGGTCACCCAACTACGAACCAACCTACCCTGAAGATCGATCCGGCTCTCTAATTTTTACTTATTATTTCGATGGTTAACAATCAAAATCACATATTATTATCGCTTTTTTTGCGAATGGGAAATAATCAAATACCTTCCCCTCATGTTCCTTCTTTTGCTCGTTATGGTCCGGGGCCGTGGTATCACTTTCGAACAACCCGCAATCCCCGGCAGATCATGGCCTTGGCAGGTCCCTCTGCTTTCCTGACATCTCTTTGAGGCGCGCGTGGAACATGAACGCGCCATCGACACGGCATCATATTATCGCTTTAAATATTATCATATTTTCGATTCACCTCAATATCAGTATAATTAAAAAATCATGTTACACAAAGTAAAATACCATTAATGTTATCCTCATTCTTTACGAGCTCGTTTATTTTATTGCTCTTTTTGTGTCTAATATTTATTATCGTAATTATCGCGCTTTTGTTTTCTTTAAAATTATTGGTTACAGGTGGGTACCCAAGATATTCATTGTACATTGGGTTCCGTTAAACGATAATATTTTACTTAAGTACCCGACACCTAAGATCCGCGAAATGTATTTGGGCTGTCTTTTAATTTATGCCCGAATGATAAAAATACTACGATTTCTGTTTTTTTTTTGTAAACTTCTCCTGTATCGTGGGTGCGTGTACAAACATTTAAATTCACATACACTAACAGCCAGACTCGGATCATGTAGGCCATACAAATCCTCGGTGCGCCAATCGAACCCGCGACACGCTGCGCCAAATTCAGTCAATCGTTCATCCACTGCGCCAAATTATAATTAACCTTTCTTTAAAATAAGTAATATTCTTAAATAATTGACTTTTTACCCAGACTTGATTCATATTAAAACTAAAAAGAAGAAAGTCAAACGAATGCAAACAATATGACGACACACGAAAGTCGCAAACTCAAGAATAGAACTACGAAATAGTAGCCCGAAAAATATTTCATAAAACCGCCACTGCATGTTTGTTGTTCCATGTATGTTGACGGGCCTGTTGGTCTAGTGGTTAGTGGCCCTAACTGCTGAGCCGGAGGTCGTGAGTTCGATTCCCACCCAGGACAAACTTCGTGTGATGAGCATGATTGTTTGTTCTATATCTGGGTGTGATTTATCTATAATATGATATATTTATAAATTATATTATACCTTATTATATATCAGTTGTCTGGTTACCATAATACAAGCTCTGCTTAGCTTGGGATCAGATAGCCGTGTGTGAGTTGTCCCAAGATATTTATTATTTATTTATGTTTCTACATCTTCCAATCCCAAACTTTTTCACCCACAGTTCTCCAATAAAAATATCCTAAGCACAACAGCTTTGTACATAAAGTGGAGGAATCATGGCCAACTATCCAACTTTGGTCACCACTACCCAACTTACTATAAGATAACAAGACATACCCCACTTGGTCCCTGACTAATATAAACAGCTAGTCTGTGTTTATGTTCAGGATATTAATCCTGCAGTTTGTATTCACGAAGGTTTGAGTTTGCATCCAGTTTGTGGTACGTTAGTCTGGCGCTGCGTCTGCACCACGTATCGCGGGTTCGATCCCCCCGCGGAACAAATATTTTTATGGCCTACAAATAGTTGTTCCGAGTCTGGCTGTTTGTGTATGTGAGTTTAAATGTTTGTAAACGCACCCACGATACAGGAGAAATTCCTAGAATAAAAAAGGTTTATTTAAAAAAATATGACTTTAAAGTTTTTATGTTCATAAAAAAAAGAAGAAATAGTTTAGGACGTGAATAAATCATGAAAAATGTTGTAAATTGCTTAAAAATGTTTTATATTCGTTTTGTAAAAAAAAAATTAGAGGTGTCAAGGGACACCCGGATGGAACGAAGCTCCTATAGAAATGAAAATATCTGGCTTGCTTTCTATAAGAGAGAGAGACAGACAGACAGAGAGAGAAACATGCGACGCCGCACAGCTTACAATAGCTTACTATAGCAAAAAGTGTCGTGACAACTTTTCGTAAGAATTTTTTCCGTCTAGCCCCCTTTCACAACGCGCGATAAGGTACTTCGTTCCAAAAACTTCAGTCGCATATCTGTTTGGAGAAATTCTGCTAATACGAGGCGTACTGGTATATAATAGTCTTTGATATGATTAAAATTAACTTCTGACAGTTTAATTATTAAAAAGTACTTAAATATGTTACGTACCTATCCAAGATTGGTAGGATTCGTCAACAATATCTTGGCGTTTAATTTTTATTGGTGATTGAATTAATATCAAAACAAGAGCGAGTCAAACCCGCACACGGCGGGTTCCGTACAGTTTTGCGACATAAACAGCCATATCTTTTGACTGCATAGATTTAGATGGTTGATTTTTTCAGAGCACAAACCACAGAGCTTAGTACATAGTTTATTTAAATTTCAACTCAATAATTTTACGCGTTCCCGAGATAAATTGTCTTGACAGGCAGACTGCCAACAAAGTGATACAATAAGGGTTCCGTGTTTTCCTTTTGAAGTACTGAACACTAAAAACTCTGTTTAAAATTCGATGCGTAGTGACTATGTATGTATTTACCCCAAAAAAGAAACAACATTTCCCAAAAAGGCTTCATTAACTCTAAGTAGTCTTTCCACCCACATACCCAGATACTTCACAATTAAAATTTCAAACAAACACCCTTTGGCAACACAAAAATCCCTAAAAAGTAACATACAGAAACAATGCTAATAACTTGTCCTGATTCTGGCAACATTAAACAAAGGGTCCATAATTATGAATGCCAATCTACTTCACAATTAGCCAAAGGGTTTTAATACCTTTCTATTCCTTACCTTGAAACATTTACAATTTAATTTAATTCTACCCAACTTTCCTTCTATTATTTGAGTTTTGGGGGTTAATTTTAGTTATTATCCGTAATGCAAACAATAAGGGAATAACAAGCTTTGGTTTCTATTTATTTAACATGGCCGGTTTGATTAGGAACTCTGTATTGTTGCGCGGAGTTTTCATGCAAAGATGAATTAGGGAGGAACATGGAATTTACATGCGCTTTGAATATGAAAGGCTAATGAGGAAAATGGACTAATTTGTTGTGTCGGACTAACAAGCTTGCAGTGGCTAAACTTATTTAACGCTTTTAAACGAGAAAATAATTAATCAACAGTTTTTGTTTTAAATTGCCTTAATAAACTCATTAAAAAGGTAACAATGATTACCAACTGTACGCGAAGACGTTGGAAGGTATCCCAAAGGAACATAATATCGAGGTTAAAAGGCTCTTGCTTGTTCAGGAACTGCCACTACCAATGTGAAAAATTTCATTAAAAACCGACGAGTAGTTTTTAGGTAAAAGAGTTACAAACATCCATACATTTCAAAAACTTTTGCATTTATAATGGATTACTTTCATCTATATCACATTATATGTATATTCATATAAACACAAAGTAAGTAAGTGGATGTTCACTAATTCACTGACTAACATAAGCAAGCGCGATTAAACCTAAAGATCTAATCGAGCGCCTGTTATTACTAAGTCACATGCTCATAAACCAATATACACATATAAGGATAACTACGATGATAGTTACACAAGATAAAAAAAAATAAAAACATATCTTGGGACAACTCACACACGGTTATCTGATCCCAAACTAAGCAGAGCTTGTGTTATGGTAACCAGACAACTGATATACATAGTTATATTATTTATAAATACATACATATTTTAAATAAATCACACCCAGACACAGAACAAACAATCATGCTCCTCACACAAAGTTTGTCCTGGGTGGGAATCGAACCCACGACCTCCGGCTCAGCAGTCAGGGCCACTAACCACTAGACCAACAGGCCCCTCAAGACATAAACCCGACACATACCGCATTTATTGGTCCTTTTTTCCTTAAACTTTTTTCCACATATATAAATCAAATTAATACAGTTATAAATAACGCCCAACATTGAAAAATAACTAGGTACACGTATTTTAAATCTATCTACACGGCATGGCGCAAAAAGTATAGGCTTCTGCACACACGCGCGGCGCGGCAAGCGGCGACAAAGCTGTGCCGCAGAGCCTCACACACTGGCGCGGCGCGGCAGGCGTTATTTACTCGATCTTAAGCTATCGAAAAATTCTAACCTATCCTCGAGTGGATGCCGCAGCGCGCGGCGTCGCGCGGCCGTTCACACAGAGCGGCGCGACAGAGTAAGTTTCATACAAAATGTTCTAGGCGTCTTTTGTTTTTCTGCCGCAGAGTTGTCGCGGCGTGTCGCAGCCCGTCGCGCGGATCGAGTTTGCCGCTCGATAGCGAGAGTTGCCGCAAGGCGCGGCGCGCGACAGAAAAACAAAAGACGCCTAGAACATTTTGTATGAAGTGGGCTCTGTCGCAGCTTGCCGCAACTTGCCGCAGCCGCGACAGAGCCGCGGCGCCGCCGCGGCGATCGAGTACTCGATCCTCTATATATCGAAAAGGGGTAGGTTAGGATCCCTACCTAGCCATATTCTCGCTATAAAAACCCTTAATAGGTGTCCGCCACCCTGCGGAGCGCCTGGGCAGAGCAGAGAGGTCTAATAGAATCGTAATAAGGTGTCGTCCTAACTGACTATCGATCGTACGATGACACGATGCGTTAAACCAGAAGACTGTTTATCCTGTTCACAAGTATGGCAAGATTTAGGGCAAAAAAAATCACTTAGATAATCTCGTAATTTTAAAATGCACTTTTTTATTTCTTGACATATTTTCACAAAATTGATTTCAAATTGCAGGTATAGGTATAAAACGTATATTTAAGTTTGTTTCAATTACCTGAGACTAAGCGTTTTCTAGTTATAATGATAAATTGTTCTGTGTTTTAGTAGTCACTTCAGTAAATGATTAAATTTGTTGTAGAATATTCATATTGTTTAGGTTAGGTATAATATTATTAGTAGTATAATATTATAGTGTGTCGTATAGAGTAAAAAATTACAATGCAGAAATGTTTTTTTAGTAAGTGTTTTCATAGTTTTAATAAGAGATACACGGCTTCAAAATTTTCAATCGTAATCAAATTTGCGACGAAAAACTCACTTTAAATCTTCGAATGTACGTTATATGTCCGAAAAATTGCAATTCTTAAATTCAGTTTGACAAAAACTAGCAAGTCATTTCTAATAAACAGTAAACGCTTTCACAACAAGTTACCAATCCCAGTTTCAGAACTGACCGATGGAAAGTTAGTAACTACATTGAATATGCTTTTTTAATAAAGACACGCTAAGTGTCTTTATTTAAAAAAGCATATTCAAAATTGAGCTCATAAACGGCACAAAGTGGATGTCTCTACGTTTACTCAATCTTATTTTTTCAAATCTATATAATCAGTTTTTTTTTTAACATTATCTATCAAATCACAAATTTATACAACCTTTGTACAGATGGCAACATCTGCGTCACTTGTTTCATATAGTGTTTTATTTCATGAAAAAAATATTTTAAAGAATTATTTGTGAATGAGTCGACATTGTTGACCGTATAGATTCCTAGACGCTTGTTAACTTCTTATACTATTTTACGTTTTGTAAAGTAAGCAATGAAATATTGTCAGGCTAACGCTCTCCTCCATACTTAGGTACCTACTAACGCTGTAACAACTGCATTATAAAACCAAATGATTTCAAAAGAATCATACGCGGCTGCTATGTCCCATTATTTTCCAAAAGAGAAATGATTTTAATACGGAACAGTACAAAAAGCAATACAAAAAATAAATACGTATCTACATAAGTCATAGTTGGTAACCTCAATAACATAACTATCCAATGGATTAAAGGACACAGCGATACCCGAGGCAACGACGACGCTGTGGAAGAGCTTGCTAGAAGCGGATTGAACATGGTACCGGTCGGACCCGCACCTATCGTGTCATTACTATTCTGGCAACTAATTAAACTGGTAAGGAAATGCACCAGAGCAACACCACATTCGTAGTTCCTGGATAGCTATAAAATATATGTAGACACCTTTTTGTCATAGGTATCACAGACAACCGTGAAACATTTAGAAAAAAATATTTAGTACTTATTAGTTCCACGATTATTTACAGTTGACAAGTCTGGTCATTAAACAAAAAATGGCAGCATGAGTCAAAAAATTGCCCAAGTGCGTTCCACGTCCAGTGGATGGTTCCGTAGATGTTATGCAGAATATTGTCTCCCCATTTAACTTCTCACTCAGCCGGTGAAGTGGGCCAAAACCAGTCCGAATAACAGAAGTCACATCGAGATACCGCTGTGACTTCTGTTCTGCAGACCCTAAAACGCAGTAACAGCCTTTTTGTAATTTTTTCGTTGAATATTGAACCCATATCAGATTTTTGTTGGGATGCTTTAAACGGTTTAAAAATCAAATTTGTGAAAGCAGTAACTTAACTTTGCATGTCTAAATATATTACAATAGCAACTAAAATACAGTAATAGCAGTTACGTCTACCACGATCCGTCACTTTACCAAGTCAAACGCAGTAAATATCTAAATTACCACAAAAAAACTGTATTCTACACCCAAAAAAATATTGAGGGGTAAAAATTAAAACGCAGTAAGTAGTTTTTGTACCAACAGTGTTAAAACTGCATGGTTGATCACTAGTTTATTTCATATTATGAACTAACCATTTAAACTGCAGTATGCTCATTATTTAATGCAGTATACCTAGTCGATATTTTTCAAAAGATGAAAATAAGATATATGCTAATTAAAACGCAGTATGACACTCTGTTACTGCATTATAATTGGTAACTTGAACGATTTTACTAATTTCACTGCAGTAAAGGTCATATTTTACTGTGTTCTAGTCAGAACTTGTCGCTATCTCTCTCGTTCAATCAGTCGTGCTTGTTTGTCGATTACTGCCCAGGAAGGAAGACGTCTGCGCCACGCCAGTGTAGGCAGCGAAGGCTCGTTGAGGCTCTCCCCCAGTCTGATCTAACGGATTTAGCTACGACTGAAATAGCTTCTGAACATTCATTCAATGATCTTGTGACATAAGAAGATTTATAATGTTCTGAGGTTTTGCCAACATCAACACATATTTTTCAAAACGCGACACTATTAGCTAAAACACCAGTTTTTCAACATTCAGACGACTCGGTAGCAGATAAAAAATATATTTCTGTGCCTTTATTAGAAAGTAGTTCATCAGATCATATGCAAGCAGTCGAAAAAGAAATACTAATAAACGAAAAAGTAAAAAAAGAAAAACCAGAAACATACAAAATATACCTAGTAAAAAGTTAAAAAAAGAACTTAGACAAATATTTTATTAGACCACCGTGTCACAATCTCAAATAACTTGCGCGGGGGAAGTTATTTGATGATTTGATTTCTGGGCGGAGCGGGGGAGAGTGTCAGACTTGTACTGACTAAAACCCATCCATGTTCCTTCTATTGCCCTTTACGTTCCGGGGCCGCGGTATCTCTTTCGAACAACCCGCAACCCAGGCGGAGACTCTGACAAGCCCCTCTGCTTTGCTGACATCACATTGAGGCGCGCGTGAAACACGAACGCGCCGTCGACACGGCCAGTCGTCAATAGTCGGACGGACGGTGAGCTACCCATTGCTCACCGTCCCCAGGCCCGCATCTACGGTGGCCGGGAGTCGTTCGCGGCACCCGAGGCGTGTCCCGCGGCAGCTGGGTTGGCTTGATGTTCTCTTCCTCAAACGCCCGGCCACCTCCTTTGCTAGCATTACTCCTTGGCAGAAGGAGGTGACCGCTTCCCAATCCCTCTCGCTCCGGACCATGGACTGAACCAGGGCCGGACGCGAGAGATCGCCGCCGCCGATCGCCTCTACAAGGGCACGGCGGTGCTCCGCCCCGCGCTGGGCAGACCGCCACTGTGTGCTCCACCGTGTCCTCCGGGCGATCGTCATAATGGTGACACCCGGGCGTTTCCTCCCGCCCGATTATGTGCAGGAACCTCCCGAAACTTCCGTGTCCGGTGAAAGAGGGTCCCCTCTTTACCGCCACTATTGTGGCGTGCCCTGCACGGGATCGCGACAGTCGCTCTCTCCATGCCACCACGAGGTCGCACTGGAGGTCTGTCCGCTGAGCGGAAATTTGCCGCGGCAGCGGAGTTTCCCCCCGGTGTAGTGCCTACGCGCGCCACTCAAACAGGCGCGCGAGCACTATCGCCTCCAGATCCCACGGAAAACTTATTTGATCGGAGTTTTTAAAAGTGAGTTACATAGCTACTTCAAAATTATATTGAAGTATTTCAACACAACTTGGAACAATTTTTAAACAAAATCAAAGATCAAGATCAAAATTACAAATCAAAATCATTCAATTAAATGACACATTTATATAAAACTAATAAATGTGCTATTTAAAGGAAAGATCTCGTGTGTCTTGCGAAACCGAAAAGGTTTATACCATTTATTTTTATCGAAATGCCTTAATAACCACCTGTGTTTAAAGCACCTTAAAACAATTACCTTACAATATTATAAATAAACGACAAATTCTAAACATAATGCACTTTTTTCTGTAAATTCCTACCTAAAACATACCCGTTAGTTGGAAGCAATTGTTATATACTACATGTGCAATTGTCCAAGATACAAATTAAAATGCAGTAAAGAAAGTCTTATGCTGCAAGTTAGTCTGCAAAGTAGCAAAGAACTATCTTAATACTTATCTTATCTTAATTTTGTAGTATCAAGTATTTTTACCGCATTTTAATCTGTATATGTGTAACTTTTTGCGTGCAGTAAAAGCTAAGATTTCAGAAAACCCGATTTTAATTAAAATCTGATAAACAAAACTAACATTTGTTTATCATATATGGAAATACTATCTTTGTTGGCACTTAGTCCTCGTAACAACAAAAATATGCACCATACACATAAATAATCCAAGAAAAACAGTGTTAAAAAGTTTTTAAAGGTTTTCCCGAAACTGCTTTTTTCCTCGTACTGCACTTTAGGGCCTGCACGGCAGTGTTTTAGGCGGCTTTAGGCGTTGTCCTAACATGCAGTGATCGTACAAATACGCAATGCGTTCTCACCGTACGATGGAAATGGTCCATGAAGCATTGCCTATGCCCGCGCGATGACTTGCGAGCTTCGATGAGGACACCGCGGAGTGACAGGCACTTGTAAAAAGGTTGTCAAATGAAAGGCGAAAGGACATTGTTCGTGTTTCATACATCGTTGCCTAAGAATTAAATAATGCGTATCTTGGATTGATACGTAATTCAAATCACTGCCCCTACTGAGAATTGCTGAAATTCAAAACGCTTCTAGAAAAACGCGATCAGGTGGTTGTGGTGTTTGTGGGCATAGTCGAAGAAACGTTTAAAAAGACGTTCTAGGGTCCGCCTGTTCTATCGCGTATTCTAAATAGTTTTTCGTCGCAAACTTTATTACGACTGAGAATTTTGCAGCGGTGTTTGTTTTATTTAAACTATGAAAACACAAAATAAACATTTCTGCATTGTCATTTTTTACTCTATACGACACATTTAATAATATTATAAGTTACTTAAACAATAAGAATATTCTAGAACGAAAACTAACAAATTTAATCATTTACTGAAGACTACTAAAACACAGAACAAATTTTCATTATAACTAGAAAACGCTTAGTCTCAGGTAATTGAAACAAACTTAAATATACGTTTTATACCTATGCCTGCAATTTGAAATCAATTTTGTGAAAATATGTCAAGAAATAAAAAAGTGCATTTTAAAATTACGAGATTATCTAAGTGATTTTTTTGCCCTAAATCTTGCCATACTTGTGAACAGGTTGAACAGTCTTCTGGTTTGTATTGTAAACAGATTATACAGTCTCATCATGCGACAAGCACGCATCGTGTCCTCGTACGATCGATAGTCAGTTAGGACACCTTAGTACGATTCTATTAGACCTCTATGCTCTCCCCAGGCGCTCCCCAGGGTGGCGGACACCTATTAAGGGTTTTTATAGCGAGAAAATGGCTAGGTTGGGATCCTAACCTACCCCTTTTCGATACATAGAGGATCGAGTACTCGATCGCCGCGGCGATGCCGCGGCTCTGTCGCAGCTGCGGCAAGTTGCGGCAAGCTGCGACAGAGCCCACTTCATACAAAATGTTCTAGGCGTCTTTTGTTTTTCTGTCGCGCGCCGCGCCTTGCGGCAAACTCTCGCTATCGAGCGGCAAACTCGATCCGCGCGACGCGCTGCGACACGCCGCGACAACTCTGCGGCAGAAAAACAAAAGACGCCTAGAACATTTTGTATGAAACTTACTCTGTCGCGGATCTCTGTGTGAACGGCCGCGCGACGCCGCGCGCTGCGGCATCCACTCGATGATCGAATACATGATCTTAGCCTATCGAAAAGGGGTAGGTTAGGTTAGGTTAGGATCGTGGTCTATTCTTTTCCTCGTAATGGAAATCTGCACTAGATGTCCTCCACCCTGGGGAGAGCTTGCGTGGTTGAGTGTTTCCTCGTGCACTTATGTCGGGGGTCAGCAGTATTATGCTGTACCCTCCGCTGCTCTGGTGTTTTGACCAGCAGACGTCTGCTGCAGAATGGGTAGGCGCTCGTTATCTCAACGTAATCTAACGGCGTGATCCATCCCGATCTTAGTATTTGAGACAGGTAACAAGCCCGCACCTCGCATGCGTGCACTTGCATATCTACCACTCTCCTGATTAGCGGAGCACTATTTTTGCGAACAATCCCGTGATACCCGTCGGTACGTGTTTGCGTAAACATCTTGGATAGTTGACACCATCTTGAACGGATTACTATGCAGGACGCGCCAGAAATCTGGTAACTTTTTGGTCTAATTAACCCACTCTTTAGGTTCGTACACCGAGCAGCCCTACAAATCAGTATGCTGTGCCGATGGCTCCCTTTCTACAAAAATTACAAAATCAAGACACTCGGTTTAGCAATCCTGTATTAATGACGTGAAAATGAAAACATGGCTGTACCCATGTATTTATCTGTGTCTGAGGTGCAAGGTCCTAATGATGGTTTCTGTATTAGATACCTACGACCTTTTGTTGTTAGCAGTAGCCATTGTTGCAAGTAGAACATAATTAACAACTCGCAACTCCGGCAGAAAGTGGCCCTGGCAGACCCCTCTGCTTTGCTGATATCTATTTGAGGCGCGCGTGGAACACGAGCGGCGCGTCTTCCGGGGCAGCTGTGTTGATTTGAGTTTCTTTTCCTCAAGCATGACTGCTTGACAGAAGTAGGTGATTGCTTCCTATTCCCTCTCAGAGCAGGACGTGAAAGACCGCCGCCGACCGAGTCTACGAGGACGCAGCTTTGCTCAGGCCTAGCGGGGAAGCCGTTATCCATTTGCAATAAATAAATTTATTACTCTACTCCTTTAAACTTGACAGACAGATGTGTTTGCTTATTCCGCTACTTCTTTTTACCAGCTAAAACAATAGAAAATGCCGTAATGCAGTCTTTATGGAGGTCTATTTATTGTTTACTTTGACGTTCAAAACTCGCTGGTTATCAGTTTGATTTGATAAATGACTTTTGATTTTGATAATCCAGAAAATAACTTTGTACTACTATCTTGAAACCTGTGATTAGAAAAAAAATAACAGTACGAAAGAAAACGGACGAGAGATGCTTTTTAGGGTTCCATAGCAAATTGGCAAAAGCAGAACCCTTTTAACTAAAAAAGTATTCAATTATTACAAAATCAACTAAATCGTTAGTGGAAACTATTTGTACGAAATAATAAAATTAGATTAGATAAGATTTAGGTGGTTAATTCGATTTTGTTTTTACGATTAACTAAAATTAGGTTTAGGAAGTAAGTAAGTTGATATTTTTTAAAGTATGATAGGATTGACATAGTCGCATAACGTGTACAAAAATCAGTTCTTTCATTAATCTTTTCGACGCCGAGATTTGTTAAAAAAAAACACAAATATAACCTTTATTTTGAAGTCGATTTTCTGTACCATGTATTAGAAGTCGGTTGTATTTTTGCAAAAAAGCTTAATATTTCTATGAGTTCGTAACAAATTCGTCCGTCTACAGAACCCTTCACTGTATTTGCAACGCACCTGACTGATATTTGATTTATTACCAAGGAACTTATGAGATAACTGGAATTCCAGTTGTTATGTTAATTTTATCTCAAAAAATGAACTTTATCTCAAAGGCACAAAGTTTATATTATTTTAATTAATTCAAAGGGAAAATATACTAATACCAACTGATAAAGAGTCAAGGTTGGCAGGCGCATTGTCAGTAAAAAATGATTAAAAAACATTAGTTGTTAATCACTTAGATAACTGGCACAGAATTAAAAACGGGTTATAATAAAATAATAATTTCTCAGAAAATAGTATTCCTTAGTTGCAACTTTTAAAAATGTTGAATTTATATATAGAAACTTTTTATTTATGTTTAGAAACAGTATGATCATAACATTTGAACATCTTTTTAAAATATATTTTCGTATTTTCTGGTTCCAGTGAAAACATCCACTTTCAAAATTGAAAAAATGCGTTAATTATAGAGGTGTAATAGTGAAGATTTTCCTGGATGCGGAATCCTATTTTATTGTTTTTTATTTCTAGTAATTGTAAAACAAAGACAGTGTGTGCACACTAAAAGCTATCTCGCTCGGAACACTCTTTGAGTCACATGTCATCACTGCAGTTTGTTTAAAAGCTCCGTGCTAATTACCTGTCAACCATTTGTCATTCGATGACCAAACTTGTCAAATGTAAAATAATCGCGTAAATAATAAGCACTAAATAACTTGTTCTGCTTTTTTAAATCGATAATAAGTACCAATTATTCCATTTCCATACTCATTCTTAGATCTAATCGGTCTATTAGACAAAATATATATAATATGTAAACGTTGTTTACAAAAAAAATTACTATGAGACCGGTGTACGTATAACTATCCGTCACTCTTACTGGTTATGTACCAAATTTCAGTCAATAGGATAAACAGAAATCCGACAAAAACGAAATTAAAAGCACTTATTAGTAATCACTTATGAGTATTTAAATTATAAGGCTATCAGATGCCATATTTTTATGAAACATATACAAATATGGTATCTGGTATAGAGAAACATGTCTATAGATAGGTAGGGAGATTCACTGTCCTGACATCGCGACAGGCCGTGTCAACGGCGCGTGAACCACGCGCCTCAAAGAGATGTCAGCAAAGTAGAGGGGCCTGCCAAGTTATTCGAAAAAATACCTTTCCCCGGCATACAAAGGGCAAAATAGGAAAATGAACATGGATGGGTTTTATTCAGTAAGATACTCCCCATCGCTCCGCCCAGAGCGGGAGAGATTATTTAATGATTTTACTATCCACAAAAAAAAAACGGTGTGTCGCTGTGTCGTGGACACGGCCGTGGGTTTTACGTGAATACGTAAATATGTATTACACAATAATAAACGTGTGTCACAACATATTTGTGTTCAGTGATGGCAACATTTGTCTTTCATCGGGTTCAGGAAGTAAATCATAGAAACAAAAAGTTACCCTTTTATAACAACTTTATTGATGATAGGTGTGCGAAACGAAAAATAAAGTAAACATTTCTGCATTAATCATTCTTTACTCTATACGACACATTTAATAATATTATAGATAACCTAAACAATAAAAAATCCTAGACCAAAAACTAACAAAGATAATAATTTACTAAAAATACTTAAACAAACAACAATTTATCGCTATTTCTAGAAAACTCTTAGTTTTAGGAAATTGAAATAAACTGAAATATACGTTTTATACCTACACCTGCAAAGTGAAATCAAGTTTGTGAAAATATCTTAACAAATAAAAAAGGACATTTTTAAATTACGAGATTATCGAAGTGAAAATTTTTCGTACCAAATTTTGCTATACTTGTATAAAGGTTAAATAGTCTTCTACAGTCTCGTCGCAGACAGAACTCATCATGCGACGAGAACGCATCGTGTCATCGTACGATCGATAAACCGTTAGGACGGCACCTTAGTCAGTACGAGTTAATTAGACCCCTCCGCTCTCCCCAAGCGGTCCCCAGGGTGGCGAACACCTATTAAGGGCTTTTATTGCAAGAAAATGGATAGGTTGGGACCCTAACCTACCCCTTTTCGAGAGAAAGAGGATCGAGTAGTCGATCACCGAGTCGATGCCGCAGGCTTGCCGCACCGCACCGCCGTTCACACAGGCGTTGCGACAGAGCTCGCTTCATACAAAATGTTCTAGGCGTCTTTTGTTTTTCTGCCGCAGAGTTGTCGCGGCGTGTCGCAGCTTCAACTTGCTTATCGAAAGGAAAATCTAAAATCTAAAACGCAACGTGTCGCGCCGCGCCTGTGTGAACAGTAGCATGCGTTTTCATAGTAATTGTTCTACGGAGATTTTGTCGCCGCTTGCCGCGCCGCGCGTGTGTGCAGAAGCCTTAATATTCACGTAATTTAGATGATTCATGAACCATTAGGTTGCGTTATTGAACTTTCTGGAAAAAAGGTAAGGATCCCTTCAGGACTGAGAGCTGAGAACCAATATTAAGTCGTTGGCCCTTGGTTCTGGTCCTTTTTTTTTAATAATGTTATGATTTATTTTATTCGTGTGATGATTTGTGAATGGGATTGCTTTATTTGTTGCTAATAGTGGTTAGTGGCCTTTTTTTCTGGTGGGTAATCATCCAATGACTTCCCCCGCTCTGGGCGGAGCGGGGGGGCATGTCAGACTTGTACTGACTAAAACCCACCCATGTTCCTTCTATTGCCCTTTACGTTCCGAGGCCGCGGTATCTCTTTCTAGTTAAGAGTTGTAACAATATAAAGTTCCATCCTTTTGGTTATTTTTGTATTTTGATGCTTTAAGAAAACCGCAGTTAACTATGATTTCCAGTTATTTCTCGGAATTAAAAAGCAGTAAAGAAAATCTTAATAAATCTTAACATAAGTAGTATATAATGAATTGACTTCAGCTGTCTGTGTAATATTTTCAAATACCTAATGAATTTTAATTCAGTTTTCAGCAATAGATAGAGTATTCCAGAGTAAGCTTTATATGTATTAACATTAGTATGCAAGTCGCTAGTTTCAAATAAAATAAAGTCAATTATTTCTATCTGGTTAAAACTTATTTAAGTAGTTGACTTATTATCACAATTGTTTTCATAATATTACTTTGTAACCATTTCCCTATTTCAACTTATTAACTACCCGCTCGCGGCTTTGCCCGCGTGATATCGACAAAAAGTATCCTATGTGTATTACAGACTATAATCTACCTCTTTGCCAAATTTCAACAACATCTTCACAAACATTCCCATTTATTATATTAGTAGGATCACAAATTCCATACTTAACCAAAACTCATACCTACCTGATTTTCCGACTTAACCCGCAAAATGTCTACTTCACCGCATTTTCGACCTAAACATAGATAGATAAGTTATGAAAGTACGAATGCCCGCCAATCTAGTGCTGTCTTCAATCATTCCGGGATTTTGTCGCGACATCCCATTTCCGAATTCGTGAGTCTCATATAATATTATACATCTGTAGGTAGGTACGTATCTTATGTTCAGTCCTTCACCTTTTCCAACTGCAGTCCAACAGCAACCTTAATTTCCTGAAAATAAAGGTCACTATAATTTCGTCAGATTGATCAGTGATAGCAACTGAACAACGACCTTACTGCTTTGAGTTTAGAGATCACTTTGATATTGACAGTTGTGCAAAGGCGGACGAAAAATTAAAGTGAAAGACCTGTAGGTATTTCTGTTTTGCTATCAAGCTGTCTAGGTTCTATTCGTAGGTAAGGGTTCTAGTTATAGATCTGTTGACTGTTTTGACGTGAGGTTGATATTGCCAAAAATATTTACAATCTAAATATTCTATACTAACGTCCAGTCAGTAATTTTGTATTTGCATTTACTTCTTGTAGTGGCCAAAAAAAGAGACATATTATTAGCTGTGTTTGACCTTTTGAATGTCATTGTCATTTATATGTGATTGTGGAAAGACTTAGAAAGTACAGACGCCTGCACATCAAGCTACTACAATCTGTCAGATTTCTTTGATAGATTTTCGACTTTATTTCTAAAGTATTAGGTTCAAGGTTCATTCGGGTAGCTTGACCTGCTGGCGTCTGTACATACTATTCCTCTTCTTTTCGTGTCGATGTAACTCATATTGTGTAAGACCAGTATCAGTATGTAGCTACATGCACACCTCGAGCATTAGCTTCGTTTAAATCCTGATCCTGCAAGTGGTTTTACAAAAAGGATTCTACAGAATGGGCAGGAGGAAGGTGGAGCATATCCTGCAAAGGAGCACCATACTGGTATTGTGTTTGGAATGGCTCGATGAAGCCCCATTTGGCAAAATGCGCCAAATGCCAAATGGCCGACCTATGCGCATGTATTAAAAATGCACATTGTACAGACGCCTGCACATCAAGCTCGACTTTATTTCTAAAGTATTAGGTTCAAGGTTCATTGGGAAAAAATTGACAGTTTCGGGTAGCATACCCGGAGTTGAACCCACAAACCTATCCATGGATAAGTGGCAAAACATAAACCACAGCGTCATCACTTTTCATTTTTTAATATTCACCAATAACAGAGGCGTGAAAATAAAAAAGTGCCACCGGAATATTATTAATGTGCATATCTAAACGTGTAATTCCATCATGTCCCAAAAATGGCCGCCATTTTGTTAATATTCATGAATTTATATTTATTCGTTGACACGCTGTCGCCACGTGTTTTGATTTCTGCGGTTAGATTTTGTTGACGTTAAATTGGTGAATATTATACGATGGTTTTTTTTGGCAATATTAGTGTAAAGTTGGATATTTCTTTAAAACATCACGACTGTAATCCTTGAAGGGTAAGGCAGAGGGGCACCTAATAGTTGGTATACCCGCATTGTTCAAATTATATTTTAGTTCTGTGTGTACCTAACAGAGAGCCTATTTCCATCAGCTGAGCACAAATCCGTACTCCGTTGGTGCCACTAAGAAATTCCTAATGAAAAATCCCAAGTTTTCTCGACCCGAAAATCAAAGCTGAGCTCACATGATCAGAGAGTTAGACATATTCAATTCGATGCTTATTAACGTTAACTAAAACAGATGAAAATTGGTTGAAGTTTTAGATACACGATTATAAAAAAAGTAAGACCCCACAAGACACCAAAGGTCAAGGTGAATCAATTATTGTGGATATTCCATTTATTGTATAAGTATATTTGCAGAGAAAACACATGCAGAGAAAAATGCAATAGAACTAAATTTTTGTAATATAAAATATTTTTTTACCTAAGTAAATCAGACATTTTCATATGTTTTTTTTTTTTATAATTTTGTTTTTAATTTATTAAAATAAAGTTTCAACCGTCTATTTTGATTAGACTACCAGCTTTCTTTAAACAATCACTGACACAAAGTTCCAACAAGCATTCAAAATTCAAATTATTTAGAAACACCAAATTTTAGCAGTGTAAGTCAAAGATAATGATTACAGTAACAAATTCTGAGTAAATCTGAAATAACAGTATATCGGGATTCTCGAACACAAAGGTTTTTGAATAGGCAAAGAACATTTGTCTTTTAAATCCCGGTATTCCATTTATATGGTTAGTTAATGATTTTCTAAAAATAGAACTCTAGTCTAATACTGAGAAATTGACCGCTTTGATGTAGCTGCCTACTCTGCATGTTGACAATTTCAGATATTCAAACAAAAATTATTGTTGTACTAGGTTTTGCCCGCGGCTTTTTCCAAGTGCTAGGTTGAACGCAATCGTAATTCCAGGATATAAAGTTCTGCGAGGGTTGCGGCTCGTTTGAAAGAGATACCGCGGCCCAGGCTCACAAAGGGTAAAAAAAAGGAATATGTATGGGGTTTTTGTTCATTAACAGCAGAAGAAGTTACTTGATGATTTCCCATCCGAAAATTAAAAATAGGGGAAATAGACCCGAAACTACCTGTAGGTCATTTATGTATTTGTTACGTGAAGGGATCGAACCCGTGATACACTGCGCAGCAGTCGATATCTCAATCCCTGCGCCAACCGTGCTGTCAAATTAAAGTAAATCAAATTTAATAAATTAGATTGTACAGTTAAAGTTTACTGTTAACGTTATCTAATATATAAAATTCTCGTGTCACAAGTTTCGTTCCCATACTCCTCCGAAACGGCTGGGCTGATTTGAACGAAATTTTGTGTACATATCGGGTAGGTCTGAGAATCGGCCAACATCTATTTTTCATACCCCTAAGTGAGCAGCGGGTGAAACCGCTGGGCACAGCTAGTTATTACATCTAATATATAAAATTCTCGTGTCACAATTTTCGTTCCCATACTCCTCCGAAACGGCTGGGCTGATTTAAACGAAATTTTGTGTGCATATCGG
This sequence comes from Ochropleura leucogaster, assembly GCA_958449745.1. NCBI lineage: Eukaryota > Metazoa > Arthropoda > Insecta > Lepidoptera > Noctuidae > Ochropleura > Ochropleura leucogaster. Next base: position 4,412,915 of record OY288213.1, on the reverse strand, counting down.
GTAGGTCTGAGAATCGGCCAACATCTATTTTTCATGCCCGTAACCGAGCAGCGGGTGAAACCGCTGGGCACAGCTCGTAAATTATATAATTCAAATCCAGGCTTACCTAGTTATAAATATGGGCAAAAACACATTTACTCCTGACTCCTGAAGGTGGACATTGCTGTCGAGTTCAACTGTGGCGAAGGTGTGTCTATCTGGACATGTTCATGGGGCAAATGTGGTCAGAAATTGCTCAAAAGAGAGAAGCAAAAAAAATGGCAAGACCCTTACCTTGAAAAGGTAACAAACATCCATCCATCCTCACTATCAAACTAAGTAGAAATAGTGCATCACGGTACTTCTGACCAGTGGCCATAGTTAATACTAACGCAGCCATTTTTTTTCACAAAATATACCACAAATAAGTTCAGAAATGTTTTCAGACAGATTGACAATTCATTCACGAGGATAGATGAATGGATGTTTGTAACTCTTTCACGTTAAAACGGTACACACACACACACACACACACACACACACACCACACACACACACCACACACACACACCACACAGAGGTAGATTCTAGTCTGGAATAACACATAGGAAAACTTTTTTTTTTCAATATCACGATATAAAATAAATAAAGTTCATAGTATTAGTATAAAGTAAATTGCTTAATAAACACACTATGTATCTAATAGTGTTTTTCTATTTTTAGCAAACATGAAGCAATAATAATAAAACACGTGCGTGCATCAAGGCAAAACGATATCAAAGGGTGTCAAAAAAATGGCCAGCTCTCTGATCATGGAAAAAGTAGATTAACAGTTCAGTAAAATACTAGGTAGGTATTTCATTGTGGAATTGAAACCTTTTACACATATACTATACACACCAAGTTCTACCAACAAACAAAACAGCTACCCTACCATGACGTGTTAAAGCAGAACTTATTCCGCTGAGGGAAAGGGACAGAGCTATACAGGGTGTCTAGCACCATCTCTTTCACTTAGTGGAATAAGTTCTGCTTTAAGATGTCATAGTAGGCCTACTGTTCATGGGTTAAAATAGTTGTCATTCAAAATTGTCTATAGTTTTTTAAATGATTTATTAGCAACATTCTACTTTATTTATCTCACAAAATAAAACAACAATTGAACACTCACGGCCCACTACTGTTATATTCTATTCAAATTGTTTATTACACGTAAAATTATAGTATGCAAATCCTCCTGGTCTATCGCGCGATAGCCGTATATCTGTCCCATGCACAGCAATAAATTACAAATTTTACAACCGTGTACCGCCTCCCGTTTTGAAAAGGTGTAAAACTTTTACGGGCTGTAAAATTTAAACTGTGCTCTTGGACATGTTAAAATACATATTTTTATAGCAATAGTGTGATTTTAGCGATTTATTTTGACTTATGAAATAACTAGCTTTTGCCCTCGGCTTTGCTCGCGTTAAATTCGGGGTGACACGACACAGTTTCCCTTTCCTGATTTTCAGTACCTATTTGTAGTTTTTGCTCTTGCGCCTTATTTAATGTAATAGCAAAGCTAAGTTTTTCCTTTTCTTCCCTCTTTCTCCCTCATTAATACCATTATCCATGTCCGTCTCCAGGGTCTCAACTACTTCTGTACCAAAATTCATCAAAATCAGTTTAGCCATTTAGGCGTGAAGACGTAACAAACAAACAAACTTAGGTATTTTCGCTTTTATAATATTAGTAGATATAAAATTGAATGGGTTTTTAGTAGGTTGGAAAATGCCAGTGACCAGTACCATCACAGAAATCATGAATAAATTTGTATGAATGCAAACTTTCAATATCTAAGAAATATAAATCATAGTCAGTAACCAAAGAAGGTATGTACCCCAGGTACAGTTGAAATTTTTGTTTCTATTATAAATAGAAACAAAAAATCACTCGCGGCACGATTGGTACAGTGGCTGAGCGATTGACTGCTGCGCTGCGTGTCGCGGGTTCAATCTCCGCACAAAACAAATATTTTGATCGCCTACAGATAGTTGTTCCGGGCTGTTTGTTTATGTGAGGTTAAATGTTTGAAAACGCACCCACGATACAGGATAAATTCCTAGTGTGGGGCAAGGTTTAAAAAAATATATCTAAATGTGCCATATACTTAGGAATAAATATATCTTATCTTATAGACAGTCTCTTTAGACCACCACTTTTGTACATTTAACAAAATTTTAGTGGCATATTTAAATATTATTCACAAATAGAAACTATATATAATACTAGCGGACCCGACAGACGTTGTCCTGTCTACACTTAATATTTGATCCAGCACATGGTCTACAATAACACAATGATAACAAAACTTTTTTTTTAATTTGATCGCAGCGCTAATTACTGTCGGGACAGACTAAAATTAAAATTCGAATATTATTTAAAATTTGACACTGAGATGGTAGCGCCGTCTGTCGGATCCAATGTAAAACATTCCAAAATCAACAACTACTAATAAATTAAAAAAACATTGTCCAGCGGATAAAATTGTGAATCTAAACCATTCCCAGATCCCCTTGAACACACACAAAAAATTTCATCAAAATCGGTCCAGTCGTTTGAGACAAGTTTAGTGACATACACACTCACAGAAGAATTATATATATATAAAGATTTAAATTCTTTCGTCTCAAGAAAAGTCCAGATACAGTTAAAGAGTTGTACAGATATTGTCCGTTTCTACAATGCAGTTTTTATTGTGAATGGGATTTTTTTTTTTTTAAACAGTTGCTCCTTAACAAGTGTTGGTCTTTTGGCGAGTAAATCCTTATCCTTACAAAATTATAAAAGCGAAGGTGAGTTTGTTTGTTTGCTACATCTTCACGCTTAAATGGCCGAACCGATTTTGATAGAGAGATAGTTGGGGCTCTGGAGACGGAAATAGGCTATTTTATTTTTTATTGAAAAACGGAAGAAAAACTAAAACTTAGCTTTGATATTACAATAAATAAGGCGTAAGGGCAAAAACTAGAAGTAGCAGGTGTCTGCAAATCAGGAAAGGGGAACTGTGTTTCCCCGAATTTAAGACAAAAGCTAGTATTCTTATATTTCTTCTATTATATCCACGTGAATGAATGTGTGGATGGATGATGGTTAGAAATGGAACAACCCGCAACCTAGTTGGTGGCACTGGCCTTTGCAAGGTCTTGGGTTCAAACTCGAAATCTTTGCCTTGGCAGTAATAATATAATAATAATACTTTTTTTTATTTTCAAGACAACAAGATCCGGCAGTCCGATAGTTACACCACTAGACTATCGCAGCTAAAATCATTATGTAAACTTATATCAACCTTTATAAATTAATGTGATCTGTCTAAATGCCTATGGGTATGGGTAACTTAGTCTACCTTCCCTTTTTTTAATGTGCTCCTTTTTTCTGTTTCAAAAAATCAAAATCAAAAGTCATTTATTCAAATAAGGCTGATAATCAGCACTTTTTGAACGTCACATTACAAGAGACAGTCCCACAAAAACGCCCTGCCCTTCGCCACTTCCTAGTGTTTTAGCTGGGAAGAAGAAGTGGCGGAACAAACTCCCCAGCAACACATCTGTCTGTCAGGTTAGAAGAACCAGATTTTATACAATTTATATTATCACAAAAAAATTAAAAAAAATAAGAAATTATTCATTCATTGTCACTTGTCAGCTAGCAAACACCAGTTATATATAAAAACAAAAAAAAATGATATTTTTTTTGTATTAATTCCTGTATTGTGTCTTTTGCTGCATTAAATTAAAGTTGTAGCTATCTTTCTAACAAGTCTGTGTTTAATTTGTTGACGACGGCAAGGAACATAAAAGAAAAAAAAATGACACTCAAGAGGACCCGCGCCACTAAACTAGTGCATCTTAATCTCCGGTCATAATTCCTTCACGTTGGCATTCATGTTCTCAAGTAGAGCGTAAGTCTCACATAATGAAATAAGTTTCAGTACTACGCTTAAAACTCGAGATTTTTAATGCCTTAATATCATGTCGCTATCAAAGTTGGTCTCTTTACTTTATGCTATGATACTGCCTGTTAAGTTTGTAAGAAAAAAGTTTTTGTTAAACTGTTTTTTTTTTCTTTAATTGAACGCTACCCTACACTAGAAATGTCCTCTATATCGTGGGTGCGTTAACAAACATTTATACTCACATACACAAATACCCAAACCCGGAACAACTATCTGTAGGCCATAAAAATATTTGTTCCGTGAGGGGATCGAACTCCTGACACGCAGCGCAGCAGTCAATTGCTCAAGCACTGCGCCAACCGTGTTGTCAATATTGCATTTTGTTTTAATAAATAAATAAATATCTTGGGACAACTCACACACGCTATCTGATCCCAAGCTAAGCAGAGCTTGTGTTATGGTAACCAGACAACTGATATACATACTTATATAATTTATAAATACATACATATTATAGATAAAACACACCCAGACACGGAACAAACAATCATGCTCATCACACAAAGTATGTCCTGGGTGGGAATCGAACCCACGACCTCCGGCTCAGCAGTCAGGGCCACTAACCACTGGACCAACAGGCCCGTCAATTTTACTTTATCCCATTCTCGTATTATTTTATCTTATTTTTAATTGTTTGTACACTTGATGTAATTTGTTTGTTTATGATCGTGGTATCACTTCGGCTTTATCTGAATCAGCTACGCAGCGATATTTTTTTTAAAAGTGCCTTTTGACTTAGTACGGGACCAAATATTTATGGTTGAGAAATTCTCAAATAATATAGCCTAAGAGAAAACGGGCATTTGTGGGTTGTTCGAAAGCGATACCGCGGCCCCGGAGCGTAACGGGCAATGGAAGGAACATGGGTGGGTTTTGGTCAAAACAAGTCTGGTACTTCCCCCCGCTCTGCCCAGAACTGGGGTAGTTATTTGATGATTTCCCATTAAAAAAAAGAAAAGAGGCATTTAGTGTTAGAAACACAAATCAAATCTTAAACTTCAGTTTTTGTCTTTGAGAAATAGTACCAAGTGGGGTATACATACATGTTCCTGCTTCCTTTAAATACATGCATAATGGCCCTGCACATAACCGTACCAGGTAAAATAAGAAAAATACCCCTTTTTTTCGAATAGGAAATCATCAAATAGCTTTTCCACTCTGGGTGGGGCGGGGATATGCTGAAAATGAAAAGTGCATATTGAAAAGTGTTACTATACCTACGAAATAATTTCGCCCAATGATCTCAAACACGTAAGATCGTTAAAACACACAAATCTAACAAAAAAAAAACATTTCATCACTTTCACAAAAGCCATTATTAAAACAGGTTTGTCAAAACATACTGTCAATACTTACTGACAATTCCCAACAGGAATAATTCGTCGTAGAACTGATATCCTCTTACTGAACCGAGTTTTGTACCACTCAGCGTAATGAAAATGTTATTTTCAATTGTCAAGGGAGGATTACGTTTCAACGATACCTATCCGAGATGTATCGATGATATGAAATTATTTTATGGAAGTTTCGGTGTAATTTTTATCTCATTTCATTTTTGGAGACTTGTTTTATTTTGTGAGTGAAAGAGTATATTTCATTAAGTTAGGCCTCGGCTACAAACGACTGGTCGTAAGTGCAACTGCTTTTTTAATATAATATTGTAAATCATACAATTACTTCTTCCGCTCTGCGATTATGGAAGCGACTGTCTGACATTTACTGACTCTTTTGCTCTTTGTGTTTGGGGGCTGAGGTATCTCGTGACCCTTGACCCTTTGTGTTTCGATATCACTTTCGAACAACCCACAACCCTGACAGGAAACGCAAACATGAAGGGTTCGATTTTCAGCTTCAGACACATTGTTATTGGGTTTATAAAAAAAAAAACTTTGCCCCACACTAGGAATTTCTCCAAATTTCATCAAGATCCGTTCAGCCGTTTTGATGTGAAAGAGTACCAAACATCCATCTTTCCACCATCAAAAACTTTTGCATTTATAATATTAGTAGAATAATACATATTTTGTCTAGTAATGATTGTAGAAGATATGCTAATATTTCTTAGAAGCAATGGACGTTGATATTATAACACAATTAAAAAAAACTGAATTAAAAAAGGTTTTCGCTAAAAAACCGTGATCCAAAAAAACACTAAAAATATATGTGACTTCCGGAAAGCTGTGGCTAAAAAAATCGACGAATCAAACAAAAGTCACCGACTTCCGGAATTAATTTTATTTTCCCTCTTTGAGTGTTTTTTTTTTAATTACTGATTTATTATTAGTAATCAGTGTATCCAAATATCAATTTTGTAAAAGCAGAGTTAACCACAATAGATATAAATTAAAGTAAATGTTCGCAAATCTAGCATCAATAGGGAACCATTTCACACCCCAATTCTTTTCCCCATCTCACAACATTGTCCTCAACAAATTTCAAAAGTCTCTCACAAACTTCCCGAATCCAAAATTCTAAGCACTTTAACTCGAAATTCTTGGCCAAAAACAAAAGAAAATTCCACCCATTTTAATCTCATCCAGAGATATACTATGGGAGACTCCTTTAAGTCAACCGACTTATTTACGTCTCCTACTTTAATAACAGTGCTTTAAATGACCAAAATTCCGTTTGAACGATTAAAACGAGAAAGTTTTCAGACTGAAATTTATTGTAAGGACGCTCAGTTATTTTTCAATTTGGTAGATCGTGGGCAGAAGTAAAGCAAGCGCCGATTACGTTCCGGGAACTTTCGGGAAATATTGTCCGGGATGGGATTGTGTTTAGAGTTAGGGCTGAGCGATTTGGTTTATTTATTTATTTAAACTTCATGTACAATTGTGGTACATAGACGGAATTAATGCTATAAGAATAAGGCATTCGGTAATTGGACTTATTTTTTTTATTCGGGTGGGAAATCATCAAATGACTTCCCCTTACGTTCCGGGGCCGCGGTATCTCTTTCGAACAACCTGCAACCCCGGCAGGCGGAGGCCCTGGATAGCACCTCTGCTTTGCTGACATCTCTTTGAGGCGCGCGTGACACACTAACGCGCCGTCAACACGGCCTGTTGTCAATAGACGGACGAACGGTGGGCTACCCATTGCTCACCGTCCACAGGCCCGCATCTACGGTGGCCGGGAGTCGACTCGCGACGCCCGGCGCCCGGGGCGTCTCCCGCGGCGGCTGGGTTGGTTTGAGGTTCTCTCCCTCAAACGCCCAGCCACCTCCTCTTGCCTTACATTGCACTTTTTGTTTGTTAAACAACCACCACTTAAGAGACACTTACAAACAAAATGAAAACTTTCTATAGAAAAATACAGCTTAAATCACTTTGTTACTTTTCGTATTTAAAAAGCTATTTCGATTCGTTCCAAGTGTTTTGCAACTAGCTGTTTTATTCATACCATTTTATAGTTCGGAAACTGTAGTTAATTTTTATTACAAGCCTGAATTGTGCGGTTTAAAAATGGCATTTCTTATTTCAATGCAATCCTGAGACTCAGTAAGCTTTTGTTTTTTTTTCTTTCGTATTTTTTAAAGCATAAATTACGTAATTTAAAAAATAAATTAATTAAATATATTTTTTCTTGTTAGCCTACTGGTTCTGAGCGCAACTCCTGAATGTATATGCGTAAGGTCTTTTGGATCCCTGGTCTCATTGGTTAGTCTGTGGATGCGTTTCCATCATCATTCATTATTTTCTTCCAGTTCCATTTTATTTGGAGTCAGAACAACACATTTTCTGCTTCCATTCACCCTGTCAGACGTCACGGCATTACTTACTCCTTTAATTTCCATGTCACACAATCCATACATATTTTTATTGACTAATCTCTCCATCTCCATCCATTAACATTCAGATCCATCACTGTTGTAGTCACATGTATTTCGTCCCTCCTCATGACATGTTCATACCAAGAAACGACTTCCTTTTGATTTTCTGTAACAGGCGCAACTTTATTTCAGACTTCCTCCAATATACTGGTTCCTTACTTTATTCATTCTTGTCACTCCAAACATCCATCTTAACATTCTCATCTCCGCTACATGAAAACTTTTCATCCAAGCTTTTTAAACCCAGCATTCTGACCCATGCAGTACTACAGGTCTAATCACGGACTTGTATGCTTTCCCCTTTAACTTGAGGGGCATATGTGGGTCACAAGTTGCGGATGTGTTTCTATTTGCACCAAATAGGTTACATACTACTTATATAACAATAGGCACCAGTGATTACCTCTTTACGGTTTAATGACTAAACCGATTTTGATAAATTTTGGTACAGAGATAGTTGGAAACCAGGAGACGGACATAGGCTATTTATTTTTTTGAAAAAAGTGGGATTTGAGGGAGAAAGAGGGAAGAAAAGGGAAAACTTAGCGTTGCTATTACAAATCAGTAAGGCGCAAGGGGAACTGTGTTACCCTGAATTAAACGCAAGCGAAACCGCGGGCAAAAGCTAGTGATGTATAAACCTGTTTATGCCAACAAAAAAAAAACAATTGGTAAGTGCCGCGTCAACCAGCCATTTCATAATCGTATTTATATTATGGAATTGCTCATAATATCATCATTCATTTATCGCCCTTTTTATGATGTCATATTTATTGTAATGCATTTTCGGAATAAAACAGCTGCTCTGTTAAATTCAAAACCATATTAACGACACGTTTGGCGCAGTGACTGAGCGATCGACTGCTGCGCTGCATGTCACGAGTTCGGTCCCCGCACGGAACAAATATTTGTATGGCCTACAGATAGTTGTTCCGGCAAACGCACCCACGAAACAAAAATAAAGAAATTTGGGTATAGTAGAAGAGGAACATTAAAGAAACGTTGGATGGCCTGTTGATATAAGAAGAGAGGAGGTGTTCAATGAGATGATGAAAGACAGAAGAGTGTGAAAGAAGAAGACAATGCTGCGCCAACCCCAAATAACTTGAGATATGGGCAGGAACATGGATGGAGAGGATGACGATCGTAGTCTAGCATTACTTTGCCTGACTGCTGAGCCGGAGGTCGTGGGTTCGATTCCCACCCAGGACAAACTTTGTGTGATGAGCATGATTGTTTGTTCTGTGTCTGGGTGTGATTTATCTATAGTATGTATGTATTTATAAATTATATAAGTATGTATATCAGTTGTCTGGTTACCATAACACAAGCTCTGCTTAGCTTGGGATCAGATAGCCGTGTGTGAGTTGTCCCAAGATATTTATTATTATTATTTATTATTTTGACAAAACGAATGAACTGTTTATATGATGCACTAGCTGGCGCCCACGGTTTCACCCACGTGATGATAAAAAAGTATCTTATGTGTTATTTCCAGACTTTAATCTACCTCTATGCTTAATTTCATCAAGATCCGTTCAGCCATCCATCCTCATAAACATTCGCATTTATAATAAGTAAAGAAGCATTTAAATTAAACTACTCAAGTGAGTCTTAATAAATAATGTGTTTGGATCAAAATAGCCGCTTCTTACCCATTTAACGAAATCAGCTCAAAACAATTACAATTCCAAAAACGACAACCAACAAGATAAACAATTGAACATAAATCTCGATAAAATGACAAAACCAAACAAATAGGAGTACAACAAGTCTAGAACATTCCACGAACACATTCGTGTATCTCACAATTTATCTGTGATATTTTATTTTCTGCATAAACCTGAGAATTTTCCCATAATATTTCACTGGAACAACTGCACCTGCGTTTTACGTCTTGTTGGGAAATATTCTAGAACAATGCTTGTGAAACGGGCTGTTCATCATTTTTGTACTGATTTAAGGTGGTACTTATATTATTATTATTTTTTAAAAACGTTCTCCCTCACTTAGAGTTTCTCCTATATCGTGGGTGCGTTTACAAACATTTAAACTCACACAAACAGCCAGACCCGGAACAACTATCTTTAGGCCATACAATTATTCCTTACGTGCGGGGATCGAACCTGCGACAAGCAGCGCAACAGTCGATCGCTCAGCCACTGCGCCAACCGTGTCGTCAATAATAAATAAATGATAATAAATATCTTGCGACAGCTCACACACGGCTATCTGATCCCAAGCTAAGCAGAGCTTGTGTTATGGTAACCAGACAACTGATATACATACTTATATAATTTATAAATACATACATATTATAGATAAATCACACCCAGACACAGAACAAACAATCATGCTCATCACATAAAGTTTGTCCTGGGTGGGAATCGAACCCACGACCTCCGGCTCAGCAGTCAAGGCCACTAACCACTAGACCAACAGGCCCGTCAATATTCTAACATTATTATGTATTTTGGACTAACTCGTTGGTTCAGTGGTAGTAAGACCAGCTGCTGAACAACCCGCAACCCAGGTGCAAATGGAACCTCATAAGCTGTTTAATATACTAATCAGATCAAGGTTAAGGAAGATCAAGGCTATCTTACAAAACCAGAGTGTAGTTGACGTTCTCAATAACCTTGTACCGTGACAGTTCTATTCAAGCTCAACGTGCCAACTTAAATACATACAATTTTCTAGAAAAATCAGAATGTTATTGGAAAAATACATATTATTTTGACGTGGAGCCTTGTTATTTGAATTCGTACGCGCATCTGTCGCGGGCTACATAAATTTATTACATGTTTGTCGGTGAAGCGTCGCCCGATAGTATTTACGTATTTTTTGAAAAGATATAAGTAACTTGTTGGATGGAAAAATTTTCTTTTTTTTATTTGAATATCTGTTTTTTTAAAGCAAACTAGGTTTTGCCCGCGGCTTCGCTCGCGTTAAATTCTGGGCAATACAGTTCCCCTTTCCTGATTTGCAGGTACCTGTTACCTATAGCTTTTGCCTCAACAATCTCTGTACCAAAATTCATCATAATCGATTGTGCAATTTAGGCAAAACTTAGCTTTGCTATTACAAATCAATAAGGCGCAAGGGCAAAAACTACAGGTAGCAGATACTTGCAAATCAGGAAAGGGGAACTGTGGTTACCTCGAATTTAACGCGAGCAAAGCCGCGGGCGAAATCTCATATAAAATAATATAAACTTAAGTGAGTGAAAATATAGAAAAGCGTAGAGAAAACTCCTTGCAAGGCCTGATATATATTCAGTACTAATTTCTGAACTGATATTAAACGAATTAAAATTACAACTCCCTAACTATTCAAATCGTTCTAACATTCCACAAACATAATTTCCTTTAATCGTAGCAAAAGTTCATGCTAAACGGTAGACATTTACGAGGTACTACATTCCTGTTTTAAACATGCAAGTAATAATGACACAAAATCCGTTTCCTGTTTTTGCTGTCATCGCGAACAGCTCAAAGTTTTCGCGGCAATTAGTAATTCCACTTAGATTAGCATAATGCAGACAAAGTGTGGACAAAAACACAGATATATGAGGAAACTCTTGCAGTTGGTTAGTGAGGAAATCGTTTAGTTGGCAAACTGAGCGAAATGTGGGAAAAACGGGATGATTTACTTTGGTTTGTGTTTCAGTTTATGGCGTCAAATGGATTTATAACGGGTTCCGTACAAACTTGTGACTGCTTAGACTTAGAGGGTTGATTTTTTCACCTTCTACGGGATTCCGTTGAAATAAAAGTTAAAAACCTGGGAGTTAAAATTAAAACCATGTACCTACCTACTGAAATCTGTGATCACAAACGCGTTTCCAAGATACTGATGGACTTCGTCCGCGTGTCATAGTTACTTTGGGCTACTTCTAACTTTAACCTGCGTGATGATCGAAAAAAAATATCTTTCTCTCCCCTTTTCTTCCCTCTTTCTCCAGTTTTTTTCATTTATTTTTAGCCTATGTCCGTCTCCAGAATCCGAACTATCACTGTACCAAAATTCATCAAAATCGGTTTGGCCATTTAGGCGTGAAGACGTAACAAACAAACTCACTTTCGCTTTTATATATATATATAATACTAGCTATTGCCCGCGGCTTCGCTCGCGTCAAATTCGGGGTAACACAGTTACCGCCTTATTGATTTGTAATAGCAACACTAAGTTTTCCCTTTTCTTCCCTCTTTCTCCCTCACATCCCACTTTTTTTAAATAAAAATTATTAAAATAAAATAAAATAAAATTATTAAGCCTATGTCCGTCTCCTAGTTCCCAACTATCTCTGTACCAAAATTCATTAAAATCGGTGTAGCCATTAAAGCGTGAAGAAGTAACAAACAAACAAACAAACTCACTTTCGCTTTTATAATATTAGTAAGGAGTAAGGATTAGTAAGGATAACAAAAATCTGACCAAGAGCCCTGTCTGCCGCTAGCTTGGACCTTGCTTCCTACACAGTTGGGTTACTATTGTTTGTTTTTTTTTCAATGTTTTTAGCTTTTTAATAACAAATATAAAAACAATTATGTGTAGAAATAAATAAATGAGAAAATAATTTAAAAAATATATATTTATCTATGATTTTAATTAAAACATCACTATGTAAAGCGGCATGTTAGCTAACATTATTAATAACTTTTGAAACGAGATTTTGTTTAAAACATGTAACATGGCATGTTGGTCCTAATTAATAAAAGTGATAAATATAGCAAATCTATATATGATTCCTGTGGTCATTTTAGACCCCTAGTTGATTTACGAAAGAACATTGAAATCGTTTGGTTTGTAACGGAGATTAGCGTACACGAACATAGAGACGAATTAAAAAAAAACTTTAAGATAAGCTCATCACTAACCCTCCGTTAGTACGGTGAAATCCCAAAATAAAAAAAAAAACAACTAAAAAAGTTGCAAAGAACCTAAAACAAGCGAGCAAATTATACGAATCCAAATTCAACAAATTGAAATCTATCCGCGCAATTTACCACGGGTACTCGTACCGAAAAAAACCTTACCCTGGAACGAAAAAAAAAAGAAACAAAAGCAAAAGTCACTCATAATAAGGCCCGTTTATTCCCCGTTAAGGGTCAAGCCACACCTGAAGTAAATTGAATTCCATGAATAAATTTTCCCCTGTGCAACATTGAGGTGTAAGTTAAGGGCTGAAGGATTTGTTTAGTTTTGGGTGTAACTTTGGCTACGCTTGTAAAGGACAGTGGACAAATTCAGTAAATTTAAATCTTATAAACTATGCAAAAATTCACGAAAATCATACCAGCCCTTTTTGCGGATGGGAAATCATCAAATAATTTCCCTCGCTCTGGGCAGAGCCGGGGAAGAGATAATTTCCCTCGCTTTGGGCGGAGCTGGGGAAGAGATAATTTCCCTCGCTCTGGGCGGAGCTGGGGGAGAGTCAGACTTTTACTAACTACTAAACTACTGAAACCCACCACTTTTACCCGTTATGTTCTAGGGCCGTGGTATCTTTTTCTAACAACCCGCAACCCGTTTGTTACGTTTTTACGCCTAAATGGAAAACCGATTGTGATGCAATTTGGTACAGGGATAGGCTATATTTTTTTTAAGTGAGAAAAGGGCAAGAAATTTTATAAGGGACTTTTCGCAGTGAAGGTAGGATGCTAAAAATCGGTACACATACTCTTTGTTGCCAACGAAAAATACCTGCAAATCAGGAAAAGGGATTCGGGAAAACACGTTACCCCAAATCTAACGCGAGTGAAGCCGCGGGCAAAAGCTAGTTTACCAAAAAACAAAAAAAAAACGAAAAATGTTGCCCAAACAAAAATCATTCAAAACTTGCACCACACGCAATCTCGGTCCTCGGGCAACATTTCATCGGAAACAAGAACTTATTGCCCTGCGGCCCGTAAATAACTTAATATTATTAGATTACAAATCAAATGTGAATCCTGTTACTGGTATTTTTTTATGTTATTTCAACAGGATAACGGAGCTTTGTTTTATTATTGACATAATTAATGTAACTTGACGACATGATAATGCCAATTATTGTGGCCAGTATGGAAATTAAATCCATTTTGCGGTTTATGTAATAGAAAGTTTTGTTGTGTTGGATTTGGTTACCATTTTCTGTGGTTAACCGTTTATTTTTGTTGTTTGTTATGAAAATCTAATGGGTGGTGGACACTTGATTCATCAAAAAGCAACAGCATACTCCTCCGTTCCTCCTAAGATCCTGGCCGTTTTCAGCCACTGCGGCCAATCTCAGCAGAGATTAAGCTATCGGTACTGGAGATATTGTAGTGCACAAGTGTGTGCGCAGGCACAGGTGCACTCTCTATTCTCTCACTCATATAGTCCGATGGGACAGCAACCCGACACGACCGGTAACAGATCAGGCGCAGGATCATATTCAGGGAATAATATGTTTTGCGTAGTACCTATAATTGCTTGTAAAAGATAATTTTGAAACAATGGTGTTAGTATTTCAATGTTATCAAATTATATGAAATCCTAATCAAAGATAGCTTGTACACCAATTTACAATTACATAGTTTTTCATCAATCAAAAGTTAAGGATATAATTTTTCAACACTGTCTTGGAAAGAAAAAATCGTTTGTCTCTTTGTGAAATCTATTTACCTTGAAGAAAAAAAAGAAGTACTATTGAAGTAAACAATATTACATCATCCTATATTCCAGCCGATTGTAAATGATCCACGTACTGTATAAACAAATGTCCGCATTATACAAATGTGGAGGAGTAGTTCAGTGCAGACCTCTTAGCGATGGATGTACGGGAGTGAAAGTGGGGGCGGAAGCGCTGCGATTCCGTCAATCATATTAGTATTGCAATGAAGTTTTACCTTGTTTTCCCTTATATTGTTATTACACTTTTTCTTGGTAATCTTATGTATGTAAATTTTTTTGTTTGTATCTTATAATAGCGTTTAAGAATTATATCATAATGTAACTAATACCATGGGGTCTCATTGCGAAGAAACAAAAAATAGTTCAAAAAAACCTCAATAGATGGCGTTATGTGTATCGATTTGTTTTTGAAGTTTGTGTAATTGTTTAAATTTGACCTTGGAAGAAGTATGTTCTTGTTTTTAAAAATCCCCATAACACAAAAATCGAGAATAATGGGCTCCTAGTTCCAAATTCCATGATTTTACTAAATAATATTATGGTATTGGCTCTGGTGAGAAGAATTTGCACTACGTTGTGGTTAAGTAACTCATTTACTGTTAATTGTACTAATAGATGGCGTTGTTTTAATTTTTTGAGTTTTACTACACATCAATATTACCTAAATCATACATACCATACCTATTTAGACGGAATGAAATAGTTATGAAATGCAAATATTTAAATAAAACAAAATATATTTCGGACATAGAACAACAAAACCTTCTTTTCTTGTAATCTATGAATAAAACGCTAATCTGCGCCATAGAATAATAATATAGGTATTTGCAATTTTGCGCTCTCAAGTGTCAACTTTGGGCATAAAGTCCTTGAAGCCAAAAGTCGCAAAAAATCATTACAATCTTTAACAAAATTAAGGATACTTCAAAATAAATAGTTAATCATCGTTCTTCATAATTATGTATGATATTATTAATCTTCCGGTGGAGGCTGTTTGATAAATCAATTACATAGGTACAGACCTACAGATTCAGTTAAATACCCGAAGGTCTTGTTGTATGTCTTTATCTGCTATTCTGTATCTACTTTTTATGTATTTTACTGAAAGGCAAAGGCAAACTTATTAATTTTTCAGTCAACTTCAAAAATAGCAGAAAAAGTATAAATATATCGACTTAATAGTTAATACCAGAGATGTAACGGAGCTTCGATTCCGGTTCCGTTAAATCAGAACTTCCGATTATTATTACACTTTCGGTTCCGACTTCGGTTTCGATACTTTCCTATCGGATGTTAATCGGAGGTCGAACGAAACAAAGCGGGCGGCACGCGACGGCCTGTGCCGAACAGGTTCGAAGAATTAAACTTTAAATTCATTAATTTTATCTTTTGTTTATTTGGAATTATGCCAATTTTTTTTCACAGTTGTTTTTTATTTTATAATAAAAAGTAAAAATGAAAGGAATTGACTATAAATCATGTTTTATTTGTCCTTAAACAAACTGACCCTGCCTCCGATTTCGATTCCGATTAACCAAATTTGAAAACTCCGATTCCGATTTCGGTTCCGATAAAACTACCTCCGTTACATCCCTGGTTAATACATACATAACATTACGCCTTATTTCCCATAGGGTTAGGTATTGGTATTTTGTCCCACCCGAGAATCGCACCTAGATCCTACTGCTCAATAGTAGCGCTTGCGACCACTGGACCAACGAGGCAGTTCTACTTACTCATTGTAAATGATAAAGTACTTATTTAAAAAAATGATTAATTTGTTGGGCCTGTTGGTCTAGTGGTTAGTGGCCCTGACTGCTGAACCGGAGGTCGTGGGTTCGATTCCCACCCAGGACAAACTTTGTGTGATGAGCATGATTGTTTGTTCTGTGTCTCGGTGTGATTTATCTATAATATGTATGTATTTATAAATTATATAAGTATGTATATCAGTTGTCTGGTTACCATAACACAAGCTCTGCTTAGCTTGGGATCAGATAGCCGTGTGTGAGTTGTCCCAAGATATTTATTTATTTTTATTTATAATTTATTGTGTTTTTTTATAAATTTTTCCTTCAAACAAAGATCATCATCATCATCCTCGTATTTGGGTAGACTTCTGCGCACCAAAACCTGGCCAGCCTGGCGAACGGACCCGCTGGGTTTACCCCGGCGGCATAAGTAGGTACATTACAAGCTGTAATTACATTTGAAGGCGGCACGAGAACGTCTACCATGACACGTCCAAAATATCCGATTATATATTTATTGTATATTTTATAATAATTACCAAGAACCGACTCTGAAGTGGTCAATTTTGTTTTAAGGACTGCCATCGGATAATAATTGTTCAAAAGAACTGGTTCCAAGGTCTGGACTAAAACGCAATTCAAATGAAACTGATAAGTAGGTACATTAAGCGACTCGAATCTAAAGGTACCCCTACCTATACCTACTCATAAATTACGCTTGCATTTTATTAGCTTGTAGGTAAGTTGATGAACTGGCGTCTGTACAGTACAAAGCGCAAGGTTATCCCCACTCTATCATCTAGCGCCTAATATCCGAGCCGGTTAGTATATTTACCTATTTTTATAAGTAGGTACCAACACAACATACAAATATTACTACCTACTTAGTTAAGTAACAACTTGTAATTAAAATTAAAAAAATTACACACTCGAAACTGAGTCTGTTAAAAAATAACTCACTGCCCTGTGTCTCAGTGTCTCCTATCGTTGCAAGAGCTATTTCGATATTATAAATAATTTTAATTGATTTTAATACTTGATAATTATCATAATCTGCGTTGACGTTTACGCCGAACCTAACAAATAACTAAGTCTGCCGAAAAACATGGAGCTATACCCCACGCCATAGATAGTATAATCCCACGCTCAAGAAATCATGCGCTATCGCAAAGTAGGCGATTGCCGAGTATCGTAAGCTTCAAGGTCAAAGGGCTACCTTAATTTTGTATGCAGTATGGTTTTATCGCCATCTATTGGTTCTTTGTGTAAACTAAACTATCGCTGCAAGCACCATCTAGCGCCGTTGTGAGTAAAAAAAAAATAGCCCGAATAGCCCGAAGAAATGAGCAAGTTATGACGGTCGCGTTTCTTTGTATGAGATGGAGTATCTGTACGTTAGTATTATATTATCTGTGCTAATACTAAGTTAATCTTTAAGAAGTCAAAGTGTTTTCTTTAATTTGCATAAAAAGTAAAAGAGTAAGTCAAATGCCGCACACTCGCGCACAGACTAGCACTCATACACACACACACTCACACAAGTTGAAGCAGAAAACGCGCCCGCTCCAAATTTTTGTCTCGTATATTTTTATACTTAAACTTCGCACAGAGCGGTTGTATTCGGCAAGTGTGCTTTCAGTTTCTTGCTGAAAACAGCAAAGTGGTTATAACGACCGTCTACAAAGTTATTTAGTTAGTATTTCATTTATAATAAACGAAAGTTTCTTGTTAATCCTGGGCAGAAACTAAGCAAAAAATTTGTTAGTTTTTGTTCCTTTACTTGCTTGTTTGTTCATAGTTTTATTAAAGTTTTGTAGAAGTTAATGTTAGAATAGGTATTTTGCTGTATGGAACATTATTATACTAAACTTAACAAACTATTACGCCTGTAACCTTCATAGGGCTAGGCAGAGGTTTTTTTTATATCTATAAGAATTTCTTCAGTTTCGTGGTTGCGTTTACAAACATTTAAACTAACATACACAAACAGCAGGTTGTTTATCCGTCGCTGTTGCTGACCTGGAACAACTATTTGTGGGCCATACAAATATTTGTTCCTCGCGGGAATCGAACGCGACACGCAGCGCAGCAGTCGATCGCTCAGTCACTGCGCCGACATGTGTCGTTAAAGGTAAACCTAATGGTCCACCCATATTTCGCCAGTTAACATGTTATAGGGTGCTCTCTTAAGTTACAAAATCGGGAATCTGTGGCTGCTACTGCTGAGAAATCTATACTTAATATTATAAAGCTGAAGAGTTTGTTTGTTTGTTTGAACGCGCTAATCTCAGGGACTACAGGTTGGAATTGGAAAATTCTTTTAGTGTTGGATAGTCCATTTCTTGAGGAAGGCTATATAACATCACGCTACGACCAACAGGTGCTGAGCAGCGTGGGTGAAACCGCGGGAACAGCTAGTTCGTGATAAAAACCCAATAACACTTTGCTCTATTCGGAAATCGAACCCAGGACCTCGATGCCAGTGGTGTATATCATTAGAAAATACCAAAAAATATTGTGAATCCGGTCTCATTAAAAACTTTCACGAAACAACACATTAAATTAAAGCGATTTGAAACAGGAACACAAAGTTACAAAATATAAGCCTGAATTTAATTGCAATTCAAGTTGTATCAACGGATCGCGTTTATTCAAATGTAAGCACTTCGTTGCAGGGAGACCAGGAAGAGTGGAGGATCTAAAAATATACGCTGCAAAACTAGAGAGTATCCCAATAAAATGTTTTGTGAGAAACGAATTGTTTGTACGTATTTTGTATGAACAATGTATTTGATTTTATCAATAGTTGTAGAAGATTCGCGTTGAAAGATTTTCCGAAAGCACTTTTATCTCTTCAGCTTATTAATTTTTTCAGAATGTTTATTCAGAATGAAATTATGGTAAAACTTTCTCGCATGGTATCGTCTGCTATCGCTATCTGCTGTACAAAGATATGCGAGAAAATCATCAACCGCTTAGCATTTCCCCAAATAAAATCTTGGTTCCAGTCTTACTGGATGCAGCTGAATACCAGTATTTACATGGAGCGAATGCCTATCTGACCTTAACAATTAGTTAGTACTGGGTAATACGACACTCCTTGGTAGAACTGGTGGTCAGACTTTCGGGACACTGACCACCTGTAACAACTGTCAAAGTCCTACTTATGACAGCCTGGACCAACAGCTTAACGTGCTTTCCGAGGCACGGAGGAAACTCGGTATGTAACGGGTGGTCACCAAACTAGGCAAGCGCGGCTTAACCTAAAGATTGACTCGAGTTGTTAATATTATTTAGGAAAAATGAATTTTCCAAAAACTATACCAAGAACTGAAAGTACTTATTGACAAATATTCAGACAAAAACTTGCGAAGAACAAAGTCAGTGCTCTGCCCTGCACCAAAGTGCTCAAATCTGCTTATATTTGAATAATACCGCGCTCAAAGTCATGGGAAGTTTGCCAGGAAATGCTTATTTATGAAAATTGTTTCACGCTTAATGTGCGCTCTATTGAATTAAAGCTCAACTATTGAACTTTAACATAGGTTAAAGTTTTGGTGAAAATATACAAAATTTTATTTTAAGTAGTTGCTTCCTTCAATTTATTATAGAAAATTATTTGTTTATAACGACGGATGAACAAATTAAATTTATGTGGTTTTGTTTCTCGAATTTATGTGTATGAAATTATAAATAATGGAATTACAAAAAGGCATGATTAATTTTATTACAATAATATGTAGATGAAATGACTCATGCCTTTTTGTTAATTTCAGTCATCATCTACCTAGCCTTTTCCCAACTATGTTGGAGTCGGATTCCAGTCTAACCAGATGCAGCTGAATATCAATATTTTACATGGAGCGACTGCCTATCTGACCTCCACAACCCAGTTAGTACTGAGTAATGCGATAGCCCCTTGGTAAGACTGGTCGTCAGACTTTTGGAACACTGACTACCTGTAACGACTGTCAAAGATCTACAAATGACAGCCGGGACCAACAGCTTAACGTGCTTTCCGAGGCACGGCATCTAAAACAGTCAGTAGATAGCTAAAATAATAATATAATCTAACTTTACTACATACAGAATAATTCTTTTACCGTCTCAAGTAAAAGCTTGTCAAATGCATTTTGTATAAGCCATTCGCAAAGGAAAATACCGTAATCGATAGACGCTGGAATTAGCTTGCAATTTGTAAACCTGGATCGATACGTAATTTGTACGGTGAAATAATGTGGATATGTACTGAAATTGCGTAATATGATAATAATACTAGCTTCCGCCCGCGACTTCGGGTGGCATAGTTACATAGGCCTAACGCTAACTTTACTCACGTGCTGATCGAAAAAAAATATCGTTCTCTCCCCTTTTCTTCCCCATTTTCTCATTTTTTGCCTATGTCTAGCCTATGTCCGTCTCCTGGTTTCCAACTATCTATGTACCAAAATTCATCACGATCGGTTTAGCCATTAAAGCGTGAAGAGGTAACAAACAAACTAACTCACTTTTGCTTTTATAATATTAGTAAGGGTTATGTGCGTATGACATCATTATCACTAACTCCAATGAAGGTAAGCATCGTGAGCGACGACAAGCCTTGTCGACGGCGCGTTCGTTTTTCACGCGCGCCTCAAAGAGATGTCAGCAAAACAGAGGGGCTTGCCAGAGCCTCCGGCTGCCGGGGTTGCGGGTTGTTCGAAAGAGATACCGCGGCCCCGGAACGTAAAGGGCAATAGAAGGAACATGGGTGGGTTTTAGTCAGTACAAGTCTGACACTCCCTCCCGCTACGCCCAGAGCGGGGGAAGATATTTCCCAATTTTTCCACCCCAAAAAAAAAGCATAGTGAAGAAACCAGTATGTTTTAGAGATATTTCTAGACGGTATGTTTAGCCAAGCCAAAAGCCTATGAGTGGCATAAAAACTCTGACAGCAGGGTAGGCACTTAACCACACGAGAAAAAAGAAGAATGGTTAAGTCTTCAGAAACAATCTGGTGTAACCTTAAGATTGTTCTGATGAAGTGAACTCTAATTAGTGTATAGTGGAAACTAATTAGCTTTCTAGTACAATGTTTGAAGACTTTTCTTTCTTCAATTAAAGTGTTTTTCTGTAAACTCCAATTACGTTTGTTCCCAACTATTTTTTCAAGTTACATACAGTTGCAGTCGTTTCAATTTTATTTCGTTTTTCAAAGAGTTTTAGTGCTAGTAGGTGCTGCATAATGGCATACATATTGGTAGATATGGTAGGATTTCGTTCGTAAAAAGTAGATCTATCCAAAATCTACTTTAATCTACGTATTCCAGTCGGCCATCCCTAATCTATCTAATAAACATGGATAATTTAAAGCATGTTATTTATATAAATTCCTAGTGTGCCCACACTAGGAATTTCTTTAAAAATAATCCTTACTTATAATATATAATATTATGAAAGTGAAAGTGAATTTGTTTGTTTGTTAGCGCTTCACGCTATTATGGCTACACCGATTTTAATGAATTTTGGTACAGAGATAGTTGGGAACCAGGAGACGGACATAGGTTATTTTTGTTTTTTTTTAAAGTGGGCTGTGAGGGAGTTAGAGGGAAGAATAGAGAAAACTTAGCTTTGCTATTACAAATCAATAAGGCGCTAAGGTAAAAACTGCAGGTAGCAGGTACTGTGTTATACCGAATTTAACGCGAGCGAAGCCGCGGGCAAAAGCTAGTGAATAATAATGTAGAAATAGTATAATAGAGTGTATGCGCATTATTCCGTCATTATCTTACAATTACGGAAATTACTTAATATACTTCTACCTCAGTTACATTACTCCATACATACGCCCCCAGCGTGTTAAAACAAGGCCGTGTTTAGAACAAAACACCCAACACGGTAGTCGTTAAATACAATATCCCATTACGGATACGTTTATATTTACCACGTAAACAAACAGTCGTGTTATTTGGACCTGTTTCTGATGGGACATACTTTGTTTTTAACATAACTTGCTACGGAATGTATTACTTATGTGTTGTTGATTCTATGAATTAAGTTTAATGATAGGTTGGGGATGGTTGGGGATCATTAACTTCAATATTTGGTATGTTCGTGTGCAGTTGTATGTCAAATACCGAAAAGAATGTCAGCCAATAATGTTGACGTGAAGGTCGAGTGCTTAGTTCACCCTCCGTCCGTCTATTGACGACAGGCCGTGTTGACGACGCGTTGGGGTTCCACGTGCCGTAGAGGCTGCGGTCAGGGACGTGGCCCTCAAAATGAAGAAGGCCACGAAATTGAAAACCGTGGGCTCGGCCGCGGCTTTCATAGCGGCAGCTGAGGCCAACTACGCGCTCCCCCGCAGGAGCTCCGGAGCTCCTCCTATAGGAAAACCGGAAACTCCAGGCGGATCTGGCCGGTTTTCGAGGAATAAGCTTTGCAGCCGGTAAGCCATACTGGTTGAGGATCAGGTTCTCAACCTGGTTCAGTAAGAGACGGCTGCCCTCCAGGCACGGTTCTCCGTCTTGGAGGGCATTGTTCTGCATCCGCCCCTGGTGGCAAGCACAACAACGGGGGACGGCTTCATACTCGGCCGTTGCCTCTGGACCTAGGCTATCAGGCCAGTCCACTGGCACGAATCCGACGGCCCCTGCAAAGCGGTTCCGGCAAAACCCGCGTCGGTCTCCGCAAAGTCGATCGACGATCGATCGGGGGGTGTAATGGAGTGCCAACAGCGGCCCCATTACGCCTCCTCCAGGCGACTATCAAGACAAGATGTTTGACTGTCGTTTTTAGGGTTCCATACCGCAAAAGAAAAAAATTGAACCCTTATTGGATCTCTTTGTTGTCCGTTTGTCTGTCTGCCTGACAAAACCCTTTTATCTCGTTAATGTGTGGAGGTATGTCTGTCTTAAGTCTACGCAGTCAAAATGGCTCTGAATGTGGCAAATTTGTACGGAACGCCCAGTGCGCTAGTCTGACTCACGCTTGGAAGGTTTTTTATCTTTTATAGTTTAGTTAAAATTAAAACATAGTCTTCATTGTTATTATCTGATAGAATCTAATTGCTATCTCACAGACGATACGTAATACCTCCGTCTAGGGAATTGAGAATACATGCTTCACATACTGTATTCATTTAGCTGTGAAATGTTAGTTCGTTCAAAATCGATACTTCTGCTTTAAGAATAGAAGGTTCGGATTAGATTTAGGTTTCTTACTGAGACACTCGTTTCTCAATTTGTATACTGTATTGTGGTTTAAAATAGTTTAGAATGAGTTTAAAACTGATTCCTACATCCCTTAGCTTTGCTCGCGCATAGTTTGGTAATCCCATAGTCTTGTTTAACTGCATATTTTTGGGTTCGATTCCCAGCTTCGGCAAAAGTGTTTTTGGGTTTTTCTTTTGGGAATTTCTGAGCAACAGCTATTTAGTATAGATTTGTGCCCAGTTGATGGCAATAGGCTCGTTCCCTATTATATGGGACTTAAAAAGATCTGTTGTTCTAAGGGTGAGGAAGATTATCCCCTCGTGGTACAGTTTTATGTAATGCAGTCTATTATTTATTATACATATATATTTATTTTATATTATACAGTCAAGTACAAGGGGATAGGGCGAATCAGTCCAAAGACAATCTAACCATCTATAATGATCTACCATTTCACATTCTACAACTGTTGACGTACCCATATAATTATGTATTACTAGCATTCGTCCGTGGCTTCGCTCGCGTCAAATTCGTCGTAGCACAGTTAGCTACCTGTAGTTTTTGCTCTAGCACCTTATTTATTGTAATAGCAATGATAAGTTTTCCCTTTTATTCCCTCATTTTCCCTCATATCTCAATCTTTTTTTTAAATTTAGCCATGTCCGTCTCCAGGGTCCCAACTATCTCTGTAACTAAATTCATCAAAATTGGTTTAACCATTTAGGCGTGAAGAGGTAACAAACAAACAAATTCACTTTCGATTTTATAAAATTAGTAAGAAAGTAAAGATGTGACAAAATAACTTTAACCGAATGTCTACCTTATGGTTATTATTAAGTAACTAATACTACTAATATGTTTATCTCATATTCATGCATTTTTTTATGTGGGTTTACAATTAGGTACACCTGTGCCTAACCCTTTAACAATTACAGGTGTGATGTTATATATGTTATCAAGCAATAAATAGTTTAGTTAGAGTCCAGTCTGTTAGTAAACAACTATAATTTTCACTAATAAAACAACATCGTAAAACAAATCAACAAAACAGTTCAAAACTCAAATCAAACCAACAAACAGTCCCGCCTACTAAACAATCAATACAAATTCCACTGTAGTAATTATTTCTATAATTTGGCAACTTGTGCCAGTCACAGCGAATCGCGGGCCGTCAAGAAGATTAATGCCCGGTGCCTAATTAGAAAAGTTTTACTACAGCTATTTAATGACCTCGCTTGGACTAGAAACAGAATTGGAACAGGATACACTGTGGCACAGTATTACACTGTGTTTCTCCGTGTTTATAGAGACGGGAATTTGTTTGCACGGAGGCACCAGCGAGTGCGCGGTGTAAACGTAACGTCAAATGAGCGGTTTTTAAATTAAGAATAGTTTTTCTATTTTTTTTTTAATATGGTGTTCAGCTGCCTGAAGTAGTTTTACAAATGAGGCTTTCCAAACAAAAAGAGCGACCCCCTCCTAAAATCAAATGGCATATGCTAGAGAAGTCTGACTGTGCGAGGGAATTTATAGAGCGAGTGGTAGACAAAATGGTAGAGATGGGTGATTTGAATGACCTAAGTGTAAATGAATGTTGGAATGAGATGGCAAGGTGTATTAGGAGCGCAGCAAAAGGTATTTTGGGAGAGACAAAAGGAAAGGGCACAATAGAAAGGGATACGTGGTGGTGGTCGACAGAGATACAGAATGTGCTGAAGGAAAAAAAGAAGAAGTTCAAAGAATGGCAGAGTGTTGGAAATGAGAGTGCTAGTTTGAAAGCTGTAAGAAAGAGTGAGTATGATGCTCTCAAGAAAAAAGCCAAAAGAGCTGTGGCCATAGCAAGAGCAAAAGCCCAGAACAAACTCTACGACACACTGGATAGTCCAGCAGGCCAAAAACACCTTTACCGGCTTGCTAGAGCTAGAGAGAGAAAGTCGAAGGATGTCTGTCGGATTAAATGCGTAAAAGACGAAGCTGGAATGGTTATAACAGATGATGAGAAAATTAAGGATAGGTGGAAAGGATACTTTGAAAGACTGATGAATGAAGAGAATGACTGGAATAGTCTGCTTGAAAATAAACCAGTGAATGAGGGATTAGTAAGAAATGTTAGTATGGATGAAGTAAGGATTGCAGTGAATGGAATGAAGAATGGTAAGGCATTAGGACCGGACGGAATACCGGTTGAAGTATGGAAGTTATTGCGGATGGACGGATGGACGTGGTTAGCTTTATTCTTCAATAAACTGTTGCTGGAAGAGGCCATACCTGACGAATGGTGTAACAGTTCGCTGGTGCCCATATTTAAAAACAAAGGTGATGTGCTGGAGTGCAACAATTATAGAGGAATAAAGCTAATGTCACACAGTATGAAAGTTTGGGAGAAAGTTATTGAAAGGCGACTGAGAGAAGAGAGCGAAATCACACAGAGCCAATTCGGTTTTATGCCTGGTCGGGGAACGACGGACGCCATTTTCGCTATCCGCCAGTTGTGCGAAAAATACAGAAGTGCACACAAGAACTTGCACATGGTGTTCATCGACCTCGAAAAGGCATACGACCGGGTACCGCGAGCGGTTTTGTGGTGGGCTCTTAAAGAGAAAGGTGTGCCTGGGAAGTATGTGCAGTTGATCCGTGCGATGTACAGTAGATGCAGTACCCAAGTCCGGTCCACAGCGGGCACTACCGGCACCTTCAATGTGGCTGTCGGTCTGCACCAAGGGTCGGCTCTTAGCCCTTACCTCTTCCTGGTGATATTGGACGCTCTCACGTCGGACATCCAGGAAGAGGCTCCCTGGTGCATGCTGTTTGCCGACGACATTGTATTGGTTGCCGAGAGCGGCCAAGAGGTCCAGAGCAGATTGGAAGTGTGGTGGCAAAGACTGGAGAACGTTGGCCTGAAATTAAGCAGAACTAAAACCGAATACTTGTTCTGCGATTTCGGCGGTCTCTCCAGTCCTGTGCCCATAACCCTTGCCGGAACGCCTATACCGATCTGCTCCAACTTCCGGTACCTCGGGTCGCTTGTCCAAGGGGACGGCGAAGTAGACCGGGACGTAACGCACCGGATCAACGCAGGATGGATGAAATGGCGACAGGTCACTGGAACAACTTGTGACCCACGGATGCCCCTCAAGTTAAAGGGGAAAATATATAAGTCCGTGATTAGACCTGTTGTACTGTATGGGTCAGAATGCTGGGCTGTAAAAAAGGTGGATGAAAAACGACTGCATGTAGCGGAGATGAGAATGTTGAGGTGGATGTGTGGAGTGACAAGAATGGATAAAGTAAGAAATGAATATATTCGAGGAAGTTTGAAAGTTGCGCCTGTTACAGAAAAGATGAAAGGGAGTCGTTTGTCTTGGTATGGACATGTAATGAGGAGGGATGAAGGACATGTGACTAAAAGAGTAATGGATCTGAATGTTGATGGACGGAGAGCGAGAGGAAGGCCAAAGAAAAGATGGATGGATTGTGTAAGGAATGATATGAAAGAGAAAGGAGTAAATGATGCCATGACGTCTGATAGGGGAGAATGGAAGAAGAAAACGTGTTGCGCCGACCCCAAATAGAATGGGACAAGGGCAGGAAAATGATGATGATGTTCAGCTGCCTATCAAAAAAAGGTTGAATGTTTGAGGCATAGATTATGCTCAATTTTATTATTATTTTGAAAATTTAAGAAAAAGGAACAGAAAGTCCCCTACTTTAATTACGTGGCACATTGTGTGTAATGTTATTTAATCATTGTTATTTCATGATTTTAATTATTAAATAAACCGAATCGTATGGTAATTTATTACAATAAATTGTAGTAATGTAATCTCCTGCGTGAAGGCCTTAATTTCAGAGCACTTACAGGATAATCCAGTTGAGCCAACCTCATAGGTTGAAACACGAGATGCCATTTAAAAAAATGTGCTGTCAGTTAATTCCAGGTAATTTTAAAAACATCTATATACTATACTTATCAACGGCGACGGAACAAAAGATAGTTTCTTAATTTGTCATTTGTACATGTGTTGCCTCACTTTTTTTCACTTATGTAAAAAATAAATGAATTCGCCGTTAGCATTAAGTGCATATTCGGTTCAATTGACGACACAGTTGGCGCAGTGGCTGAGTGATCCACTGCTGCGCTGCGTGTCGAGGGTTCGACCCCGCACGGAAAAAAATATTTGTAAGACTCGAAACAATCTGTAAGTTGTTCCGAGTCTGGCTGTTTGTGTATGTGAGTTTAAATGTTTGTAAACGCACCCACGATACAGGAGAAATTCTTAGTATAAGGCAACGTTTATTTTTTAAATTAAATTATAATAATATCTAATAATAATATCTTGGGACAACTCACACACGGCTATCTGATCCCAAGCTAAGCAGAGCTTGTGTTATGGTAACCAGACAACTGATATACATACTTATATAATTTATAAATACATACATATTATAGATAAATCACACCCAGAACACAGACCAAACAATCATGCTCATCACACAAAGTTTGTCCTGGGTGGGAATCGAACCCACGACCTCCGGCTCAGCAGTCAGGGTCACTAACCACTAGACCAACAGGCCCGTCAATCGATGACGATCAATTATAATCGATGTATTTGATGATTTTAGTGACGTTTAAACCGCGCGCTCGTAGGACATCAGAACAGTTTGTATTACCCTTGTGCTGCACTTTCCTTAATCGATCTGAGTTGAGTTCTACAAACTTGTGAGTCCGACGATACAAGGGGGATCCATTGGACAATTTAAAGTGGAATTAAAGTGGAGTTAGCAGAGAATTAAAGGAAAATAGTGGATGTATCTGTACCTAATCTACCTGGATTCTTTGTGGAATTGGAGTGGGTCGAAAACCCATCGTTGTGTGTCATGTTTGAAGTTTGATTTGAGATTCCGTGTTTGTCAGCGGTGGGATACAAATAAGATTGATCACTATAATTACTGCCGTTTTGGTTCCCAGTCAGGAAACGTGTAAATGGGTTTTTCAATTACGATTTGTTTAGTTGCCTGCTCTAGCAGGCCCCTCTGCTTTGACATCTCTTTGAGACGCGTGTGGAACATTAACGCACTGTCGACACAGCCTGTCGTCAAAAGACGGACGGACGGTGAGCTACCCATTGCTCACTGTCCATAGGCCCGCATCTACGATGGTCGAGAGTCATCTTCCGCGGCGATTGGGTTGGTTTGACGATGGAAATTGCCTTGTCTCCTATAACAGGGAACTTAAATCTTAAATATCTTAAATAAATATCTTAAATATCTTGGGACAACTCACACACGGCTATCTGATCCCAAGCTAAGCAGAGCTTGTGTTATGGTAACCAAACAACTGATATACATACTTATATAATTTATAAATACATACATATTATATATAAATCACACCCAGACACAGAACAAACAATCATGCTCATCACACAAAGTATGTCCTGGGTGGGAATCGAACCCACGACCTCCGGCTCAGCAGTCAGGGCCACTAACCACTAGACCAACAGGCCCGTCAAACTTCAAATATAACTGGAAAAATATGGATGTATTTTTAGGCACTTTTCTGCTTAATCCCTCAGGGGTTTCAGGTGTTATGTTATCTACGAGAAGTGACCCACAAGCTTGAAAACTTGTTTTACGTAGAGATATCGTATTACCCAGTACTAACTTGTTTGTTTTTAGTAAGCAATCGCTCCATATGAAAAACTAGCATTCAGCTAAATTGAAATAGATCCGAAGCCGCTTCCAACATGGTTGGCAAAAAGACTACACAGATTACAACAATAATTATACCAAAAAGGTTAACCTTTAATCAAAAAACGTAATTGAAAACGAGAAAATAAATCAACAACGAATCAACTATATAAAATTAAAATCTACGAAATTGGCAATAAATATTGGAAATGTTAAAACATGCTGTACAGATGATGATAATGATGATCATTATTGATGCCGTAGCGATTGCAATCAAAAACATTATTTTAAAGTATAGCTGGGATTAACTGGAATTTATGCTTATCAATTTTAAAATCGCATTGTGTTCAGTCAATTGCAGTTCGCTTTTGATCATAGGTATCTGAAAGCTGTTGGTCAATCAATCTTTTACATACCTTTATCGGTCCACTTATTTTGCAATTAAAAAAATACCGGAATAATCGGTGGCAGGTTATATGTGACACCAGCGTTCTCTTTAAACTCAAGGGGAAAAGGACTTATAAAACTATGATTATATCTGAGTAACGCTATATTTTATTGTTGAGGATAAAAAAACATGTTCATAAAAAAAAATACGTGTAGCACTCGGGGACTGCCGCGGCAAAGCTATTGCATAGCATTTTTTATCAACTTATGCAATAAATAAAAAAAACATAATGCAATACCTAAATAAAAAAAAAAAACTAAGTATAATATTTAAAAAGTACTTCCAATGAAAAGAAGCCGCAAAAAGAAAAACAAGACTTTGAGTTTGATCTAGCGTAATGACGATTGACTATTCGATTCTCTACCAAACACGCTATGGAACATTGGAATCGTGATTGAAATAACTGACCGTATTCGTAATGAAAGTGTTAGGTTTTTTCGTTACGACATTTCTGGATTCGGTCTCCAAGCTCAAGGCCCGCGATAAAAGCTATGCAATAGCTTAAAATAAAAGTTTGTTATTCACTAAATCACACTGCACAATTCAGTAAGCAGTTGAACTGGTTACAATACTTGTTTGTCATGTATCGGTACTTATTAGGGCTGCCAACACGGAACTGATTAACTTTTGTCCCCGTATTTAGTACTAGCTGGCGCCCGTCGCTTCGCCTGCGTGGTATCGAAAAAAAATATCCTATGGGTTATTCCGGACCACAATTTACCTCTTTGTTAAATTTCATCAAAATCCATTCAGCCGTTTTGAAGTTAAAGAGTAAAAAACATCCATCCATACATCCTCACAAACATTCGCATTTATAATATTAGTAGGAAGTAGGATTATTATATTAGTAGGATAACCATGCATTTTGTTGGAACAGTTTCCTCGTTTTTTGTGATTTACTGAAAAGGAATATCTGAACGCTTCCAGACCACAAAAAAAACAACAGAATTATGACGATTCTTTAACGTTTTATTGACTAAAACATACATATACATACATAACCATGTCAATAGATGATAATGTATATGTATGTAGGTTTGTACCAATGTAGAAACCGGTAAAGGTTCCATAACTTCATATTTAAGAAGCCAAAACGACCCTAAATAACCGCGACAAATATCTTCGAATTCATCATAACAGAAGCACTTTCAGCACAAATTCCTTGAAGGAAACTAGCCCAGTTTTCAACTATAATAACAACCATTTATATAGAGGTTTTCTAGTCGAAAACACACGCCATCAACCGTCGTGTCCAAATGGCTATCATTACAAGCGAGGTACTAAGATGAAAGATAGAAGACTGGTGTAACAATACCAGCTGATAAATTGCTTCCAGGATTACAAATGTTAGCCGATTCTTAGCCTTTTTGTTTGCAAAAGAAAGGGCTCGAACGTTTTCGTTTTTTTTTTTTTAAAAGACACGCTTTTTTTTAGGATAAAGGACGGCTATTTAAGGTCCTTAGTTAAACGCCTTATCGTGATCTTTTTTTTTTAAGTTATTTTTCCGGGATCACTGGCAGAGGACAGAGGCATCTGGAAGGTGTTTTTTTAAAAGGTTTATCATGAAATATGGGCCGGGCTCTTACGTTGTTATTTTATTGTTCCGGTTATAATAATAATATTGTTTAGGCAGCTGGATCATCAAGGAATATAGAAAGCAGTACTCTAGGACACGCCTCGTATTTTTAGGAGGTTCCTTTCTCTGGAGCACACGCCGGTAGCTTTTTTTTTTTTTTTTCGGGTGGGAAATCATCCAATGACTTCCCCCGCTCTGGGTGGAGCGGGGGGGCATGTCAAACTTGTACTGACTAAAACTCACCCATGTGTTTCTTCTTTTGCCCTTTACGTTCCGAGGCCGCGGTATCTCTTTCGAACAAACCGCAACCCCGGCAGTTGGAGGCTCTGGCAAGCCCCTCTGCTTTGCTGACTCTCTTTGAGGCGCGCGTGAAACACGAACGCGTTCCCTCTCGCTCCGGACCATGGCCTGAACCAGGGCCGGACGCGAGAGATCGCCGCCGCCGATAGCCTCTACGAGGGCACGGCGGTGCTCCGCCCAAGCCGGGCAGATCGCCACTGTGTGCTCCACCGTGTCCTCCGGGCGATCGTCACAATGGTGACACCCGGGCGCTTCCTCCCGCCCGATGATGTGCAGGAACCTCCCGAAACTTCCGTGTCCGGTGAGGACCTGCGTCAGGCGGTAGGTGAGGACGCCATGACGCCTCTCCAGCCACTCCTCAAAGAGGGGACTTACCGCCACTATTGTGGCGTGCCCTGCACGGGGTTGCGACAGTCGCTCTCTCCATGCCACCATGAGATCGCACCGGAGGTCTGCCCGCCGAGCGGCAACTACACGCCGGTAGCTTGGACCTTGTTGCTGATACCAGTGGGCTACTATTTATTGTATTTTAAAAAGATGTTTTATTTTTAAACTAGCTTTCGCCCGCGGCTTCTCCCGCGTTAAATTTGGGGTAACACATTTCCCCTTGCGCCTTATTGATTTGTAATAGCAACGCTAAGTTTTCCCTTTTCTTCCCTCTTTCTCCCTCACATCCCACTTTTTTCCAAAAAATATTAGCCTATGTCCGTCTCCTGGTTCCCAACTATCTCTGTACCAAAATTCATCAAAATCGGTTTAGCCGTTATAGCGTGAAGAGGTAACAAACAAACAAATAAACAAACAAACTCACTTTCGCTTTTATAATATTAGTAAGGATAAGGATACGGAATTTAACAAAAAATGTGTACAAATGAATAAACGGAATAAATTGTTTGTGTACCCATTTGCAACTAGAAGTAGATAACTATTGAACTTGATAGTATGTTTTCTTAGCAATGTGAGGTTTATAATTAGATACTAATTTCTTCTAATAATGATGACTAAAAAATAAAGACCTATCAAAACTCCAATTTATGAGAAGAATTTTCACTTTAAAATAATTAAATTCATTTTCTTCAGGAAATATGTCCATGATTACAATAATTATAAATTATGAAATTCAATACAAAACATATAAACTAAAACAGCACAGACATATTATTATTATTATAACTTAACATTAATAAAAATATTACAATATTGTCTGACAGAGTTGGGATAGATCGAAACTATTCTTACATACTATATTAGCAAATTATTTCTAAAATTATTTTTCAGTTTATTCACTTTCACACACACATATTTTAAAAATCTTTACATATTCCTAATATAAACAAAAAAAAATGTTATCATCACTGATAAGTTTTTACACAAAATAATCATAAGTAATACATTCATAAGTATTATAACGCAACATTAATCCACTTCCCACATCACTTCAAAATATTTTTTTCCCTTTCAGTCAATTTACAACGACAAAAAATGTTAACTCATATACATTCACACAATTAACGACAAATGTATTGAAATAAAACTGACCTTATCTCTCAAACAAAACAGTCTTTTTTTGTTCTTTGAATGGTCGTCCCCTTGTCATGTGTAAATTGTATATTTTTTCTGACACTTATGTCTATTGTGGGCACTCTCGTTACTTTTTTAAACGCATGTGTGTTTGACAGGAGTAATAAAGCAACTGTGAAGGTAACGTTCCTTTTTGTAGGTGTATGTGGATGTCTGTGTGTGGGTGTGTTTGTGTGTGTGCGTGTGTGACGGCAGACAAGTGTTTTTTTCAAACAGTAGGGTTACCATGACATCTTATAGCAGTTCTTATTCCTGTGTGAGAAATAGATGGTGCTAGACACCCTGTATTATAGCTCTGTCTCTTTCCCTCAGTAGAGTAAGTTTTGCTTTAAGACGTCATGGTAGGGTAGCAGGTCTGGTTTTTTTTCGTTTGTTCTCGATACTTGTGGGTTACTATTTTTCAAAACTAAATAAAACATTTAAAAATACAAAAAAATAGTTTCATCGGTATCGGGAACAGGTAGACTAATTTATTAATTATTTATTAAGAACATATATTGTACCGAGGCATCCCTATCCTCATTACAGTTTACCACCTCACCTCTAGTGCGATTATAGGCCAATCTTAATTTAATTGTGTTTTATTTCGTTTTCATGTTGTATTCTTCAATGGGTGTACATAATATTTTTCCCACAATTCTCCAGTAATATTTTAAATAGTATGTAGTACCCACTTCAAGATAGGTAGGTATATACTACCATATCGCCTTTGCTTCCATTCTCCGAAAGACAGGCATAGGTGTAACTTTATTGTATCTACGTATTAATGTTTCTTGAGTAAATAATCGAAATTATTTTATGTGCTCTGTGGACAAAATATCCTCGTCTGCGCTGACATTAACGCGAATAGAAGAACCAATGTTTTAATGGATAGTGACTTGTCTTAAGAAATGTTTGTTTCGATTGCTGAATGGATATTATGTGGTGTCAGCGTCCTTATACGAAAATATCGAAATTTAACATAAAGCATAATCCTTACTATATATCATATATATAAATAAATAAAAAAATTAAAGCGAAAGTGAGTTTGTTTGTTTGTTACCTCTTCGCGCTTTAATGGCTAAACAGATTTTATTGAATTCTGGTACAGAGATAGTTGGGAACCAGGAGACGGACATAGGCTAATATTTTTTTTGAAAAAGTGGGATGTGAGGGAAGAAGAGGAAAGAAAAGGGAAAAATTAGCGTTGCTATTACAAATCGATCAGTCGCAAGAGGAAAAACTGCAGGTCTGCTTGGTGAGTTATACCGGATTTAACGCGAGCGGAGCCGCGGGAGAAAGCTAGTAATATTATAAACGTGGAAGTGAGTTTGTTTATTTATTTGTTACCTCTTCACGCTTTAATGGCTAAACTGATTTCGATGAATTTTGGTACAGAGATAGTTGGGAAAAATTGAGACTTGAGGGAGAAAAATGGAAGAAAAGGGAAAACTTAGCTTTGCTATTACAATAATTAAGACGCTAGGGCAAAACCTACAGGTAGCAGGTACCTGTAAATCAAGAAAGGGGAACCGTGTTACTCCCAAATTTAACGCGAGCGAAGCCGCGGGCATAAGCTAGTTTCTTATAAATTACTTTAATAACAATAATTTAGTATTTTTGTTTTTTGCTTTCAAAATCAGTTTTTAATTATTCTATTGGTGAATCCAAATTAAACAAACAATGTTGTCAAAAGCTTTTAATCAAAAGACAATGTAAACTAATTAAAGCAAAGATAATTAATAGAACTACACTGTCTCTTCACGTCCGTTCCTCTTAAAAGATATTGAAATATCTTTCAACTTTGTTGTTCAAATGAAACAAAAACACGTTCGTTCGTTTCGGTATTTTGAATCGTAAAGTCTTGCAATTGACAAAGAACGACAAAACGACATAATTATGTTTAAGACTATTTTTTGACCGTGGATCCGCTCCTGTTATGTTGCTCACAACATAACAGGAGCTAGTCTCAACTAGCTCACAAGAATATTTTAAGTATTGATGATAATGTAACTTCTCATAAGTTAACTTTTGCAATTCTTAATTGAATTAGTCCTGAAATTTGGATGTCGGGACTTCAAATGGACACGATGAAGTACACTGTGCCGCAAAAAAAAACGGGATGGACCACCCATCCCGTTTTTTTTTGCGGATGAGAAATTTGCAAATAACGTCCCCTGCTCTAGGCGGAGCGGGGGGTAGTGTCAGACTTGTACTGACTAAAAAAAAAGATGGTTGGGACCCTGGAGACGGACATAGGCTATTTTTTTTAAAAAAGATTGAGATATGAGGGAGAAAGAGAAAAGAAAAGGGAAATCTTCACATTGCTATTACAATAAATAAGGCGCAACGGCAAAAACTACAGGTAGCAGGTACCTGTAAATCAGGAAAGGGGTACTGTGTTACCCCGAATTTAATGCGAGTGAAACCTAGTAAAATATATTATTGATAGTCGTAATATAACCAGCAATTAACATAATAATAGAAACTCCTTATAAATGGCAGCACAACTGCCAAAAACTACGGCTGAAACTCGAACTAAAACTCTTTAATTTGCCTTAACAAAGCACCAAACAGTAGCGACACAAATAATAAGTACAGTCACAAGAAAACAGAACGCTGCAAGGATAACAACAGCTTTTATTTTTACACAAAGTTTAAATTTAAATCTCTTTAATCACCAAAGAACAGAATCAAAGCACGGCAAAGTTATTTATTCCCGCGAGTTCAGTAGATTTATAAGGCAAACTTGTGAGTTCACCTTCTTTGTCACACTGTATTCCTTAAAATTTGTAGTCTCAGTTAAAAGAGGAAGCGGGATCGTGAAAATAAAAACCAGTCACGTTGAGAGGGTTTTTTTTGCTCTGGTAAATTATCGAATAACTTCCCCCGCTCTCGAATCGAATAATTTTAAACATGTTATTTAAATATAGAACTGTGATAATTTTAAGCTGAAAAAGAACTGAGATAATTTAATTGACTTTAGAAGACTCCTTTTAGTAAATCTAGGTACGCGAATAAATATATATACTTACGCTAGGTTAGTCTAGTTATCTATGTATATTCTTTTCTTTTGCCGATGGGAAATCATTAAATAACTTCCTTTCTAAGTGCCAGTCTTGTACTCACTAAAACCCACCCATGTTCCTTCTATTACCCTTTATGTTCTGGGGCCGAGGTATCTCTTTCGAACAACCCGCAACCCCGGCAAGCAGGCCCCTCTGCTTTGCTGAAATCTCATTGAGTCGAGCGTGGAACACTAACGTGCCGTCGACACGGCCTGTTGTAAAAGACGGACGGACGGTGAGCTACCCATTTGCTCACACAAATTAATACTATAAGGGATCCGTATTTTTTTAGACACAGAACTTTAAAAGTGCAGTGGTTCGGGAGTGCAGAGGCCGCAAACATTTTGTGATAAAAAAAACTAGTATAAGCTACCCTGAGTTAGTAGTAAATTTTTAAGCTGGATTGCCTGCAACCGACTGTCCGGTAGAAATGTTAGTTTTCAAATTGATAAACCACATCCACAGTCTTCATGTTAGCTCTCAATTCGATGTTGTAACAATTTTGTTCTAGTTTTAAATTTTATAAATATAGTGTCACTGGGGTCATAAGTATCTACTTTTTATCAATAAACTAGTTGCACTTAGCGGTTTCACTCGTGGAAAATGGGATATCTAATATATAAAATTCTCGTGTCACAGTTTTCGCCAACATCTATTTTTCATACCCCTAAGTGAGCAGCGGGTGAAACCGCTGGGTACAGCTAGTTATTACATAAAATATAACTTTCTTTCTTAATCACTCTATTTCAAGTAAAATATTGTAATGAGGATTTATTTTGCTTAATATAACTTACTGCATTTGTGTACGAGTGCATTATTGTGTTTAAATGTACTTCCTTAGAGGTGGAGTCCTGGTGTCCTGAAATACATGCCTTCCACATACTGCCCTCCTTCTGGCTTAGGCACCAGACTCCCAAAGTATAACTAAATCTTTATTGTTTACGAAACCTTATAATGTAATTGCTTATTTGTTGTGGTGAGAAATAAATAAATGATTATCTTCTCTTATCTAATGCTGAAAATTGCATTCATCAATTAATCAAACAAAATATTAAGTAGTTTTAAAGATCTATGCCAAGACGGCGGAAGCGACTTAATTTTATACTATACAAAGAAGTATAAATTATCAAATATTTCCCCTTTTTTCTGACTTAAAATACACCCATGTTCCTTCTTTTGCGCTCTATGTTCCGGAGCGCGGTATCTCTTTCGAACAACCCGCAATCCCAAAGTAAAATCTCCTTGAATTTTGGTATTATTTTAAATGACTATATAATTTGTAACATTCTTCAATAACTTCTTTTAGGCACCATCATCATTTTCCTGCCCTAGTCCCATTCTATTTGGGGTCGGCGCAACACGTTTTCTTTTTCCACCTTTTACTCCTTTCTCCTTCATATCATTCCCTACACAACCTTCCTCTCACTCTCCGTCCATCAACATTCAGATCATCACTCTTTTAGTCACATGTACTTCGTCCCTCCTTATTCAATTTCTTTGAGGCACCAAGGCTGGAAAAAAGAATGCCAATGTTAAATTGCTATTTATATTTCCTCTCACCGATTATCACTTGAGCATACATAGACTTGGAAGCAGTTTAAATTGCTTTTTCAGGCACACCGCTTCTATTCAGCTACCAACAGTACAACAAGTCTTAGATTTAAATTTCCTTTGCCAATTCTCACAAGATACTTTGTAAATGAGCTTTGAGTAACAACTTTGTATTCAGAAATTTAAATATCCTTCAACTTTTGGACCTGCCTTTAGTTTAGCCACTCAGTTTGCTACAGATCTTCCAATTAAACTGATTCTGTATAAATTGAGACGCTCATCTATTTAGGCAAGAACCTTATTTATATTTCAGCAAAGCGTTTGTAAAGAGAAAATTTAATGGCACTTGTAAGTGATCTTTAAACCTATCATCATAATTGAGATGAAGATTTTGTTTTAACTTCAGATATGAAAAGCAAAAACCATTTTAGAAGTTAAAGATTCAAAGTAGCTTGTAAAAGAGATAAAAAATGTGCCTATAAATATGTAATTCTTAATGTGACCAGTATATATTTAAAAATGAAGGACAATGTCCATTTTGGATATTTTTCAGTTAGTTGATTACTTAAAATTAATTAGTTGGGAATAAAATTAATAATACTTTAAATCGTATTAACGCTTTAATGAATTTAATTAAAATAACTTGAAAATAAACATATAATCTATAATAAAAATGAAGACTAAAATATGATCAAGTAACACAAAGGGATAAGCAAATGCAGGGCATCAAAAAATTCACCTAAATTGCTGTCGATATTTTTAATTGCTGAAAAGTACCCAGTAGGCTGTCCTGTGGGCTCTGGGCACGTGAAGAGTCGACTAAACGCTTTGAAATATCCTGAAAAACTAGGTCAGCACTCGGACCCCATGGCCCTAGTGCTTCAACCCCAAACGGTTCAAACATGACTATCAATAAATATAGTCAGACATTACAAATAATAATAATAACCTTATGGGATGAATCTGAATAAATTTAATTTAAATAAACTACATACACAATTTAATTAATTAATTACTCAAATCCTTGTAATCTGATTAATTGTAATTTTCTTACACTTAATTTATTAATATTTTTCGTTTATAATAGTAATGGTAGCAAGTGTGAATCGATATTATAATACTTTTTATAATAATGTTACGCACAATATCGGACAAAGAAAGAAAACAACTTAAAAACCTTTTATTTTTATTTTATCTTCAATCTAGATTAGTTGAAATAAATGCATTAGTTTGTATAACTGTGAGAAAACCATGAATGTTTAAACGCATGACGACAGAGAAAACTAAAGCTATCCAACGAACAGTCCTATCGTAAATCGTGAGTCGTGGACAGTTCACATCTACATACTACTGCATAAGTTAAAGTCTCAACCGTAAACTTAAGTGTCGTAGAGCTCAAAATGTCTAAATTTACTCAATACTAAACAGTTATCACCCATATATAGTTACATCACCCATATAAGTTAGTTTTACTTTTCTATGGGTCTATGCCACCCGAAATAAAGTTTATTCATTCAATATGGGGCTTGGGGCAGGTAAATTTCTTTAGTTCAATTTATTGTGTTATTCTTAATTTTTTTTACATTAGGATTTTTTTCTGTGTTGCCAGTGCATTTACAAACATTTAAAATCACATACACAAACAGCCAGAACCGGAACAAATATTTGTAGGACATACAAATATTTGTTCCGTGTGGGGATTTAATTGTAACTGCACCTGTCGCGGGTTAGATTAGCGCACGGAACAAATATTTGTATAGCCTACAGATAGTTGTTCCGGGTCTGGCTGTTTGTGTATGTGAGTTTTTTTTTTTTTTTTTATTTGCTATTTTCTTACTGATTTGTCATATTTGTATTCTATTTGATATTTGTATACCTTTGTAACTGGTAAGAATCCCATACCAATAAATTACTATGACTACAACATCTTATATCGCAAATCTTTAAACAAAAGTCTTCGACAAACACCCCTTACACGCCACTACAGTCCAGTTTTCACAACTAAAGAAAAGTACGTCGGAAAGACGCGAAGTTTAAAATGCTTCCTAAAACGAGGGGTCAACGTCCTCCATTCACAGGTGTGCGGTAGACGCGATTCATGGGAGGAATTTCTTTCGCGACACAGAAAGAAACTCGGCCCTTACCATTTGTGCTTGAGTTGTGTTAATTTTTTCTTCTATTTATTTTTTCAGCTTCAAAACAACTGGTGGAATTAAGTTGTTGAATAGCTCCAGGTATTATTTTATTATATTTAATTTGTTTGTGAAGACATACAACTGTTAAGGACGCATTTCTAGGGATCAGTATATAAAAAAAATGCAGTACTAAAATAAGATATTTAAGTCGCAAGTTTATACGGAACCCTCAGTGCTTGACCACTTTTTAGGGAATAACGAGACTTGCATATTATTATTAAAAAACCGTTAGAGATTTTTCACGATCGAATTGACGTTTGATTCTATTCAAAATTGGTGATAAATCTGGTTCAGTATATTGGAAAATATCCTGTCTTTGTTCTTAAATCCTTTAACATATTGGGGATTGCTCATTTAGTCTAACCTAATATCCTTTTTTTCAGATGGGAAATCATCAAATAGCTCAAATAACTCCACCAATGGAAGGGTCAGATTATTACTGGCTTATAAAACCCATCCATGTTCCTTCTTCTGTCCTTCATTTCTTTTGATCAACCCGCAATTTTGGAGACGTAATACCCTTATTTTTTGGATAGGAGCGGGGTGGAGAGTCTAGACTAAAACCCACCCATGTTACTTCTATTACCCTTTATGTTCCGAGGCCACGGTATCTCTTTCGATCAACCCGCAATTTTGGAGACGTAATTCCCTTATTTTTGTGGATACGAGCGGGGTGGAGAGTCTAGACAAAAACCCACCCATGTTCCTTCTATTACCCTTTATGTTCCGAGGCCACGGTATCTCTTTCGAACAACCCGCAACTCCGGCTACGTAATTCCTGGCTTAAATCTTTCAAGCTGAAGACGCTTTATCCTTTAGAGACTAAAGCTGCAATTGCTTTGACAGCCCAATCAAAGGCGGTTCGTTGACTAGACTCTCAAAGCAATCGGGCTTTACTAGTGCGGATTAGAAGGACTGAAACCTACATTGTGTTGGAGGGCCTAGACCAGAGACAAACGTTTTCTTGACGTTTCGTTTTACGCATGACATACCGAGTTTCATCTGTGCCACGGAGAACACGTTAAGCTGTTGGTATGGCTGTCTTTTGTAGATCATTGACAGTAGTGTGACACCCGCTCGTTGCCTTCCGAGCGAGGTTGCAGTTTTCAAATGTAAATTAGGGCAGGTGTACAAATTTTAGCCACTACAGATATTGATTTATTTATTTCCCAAGGGTGGAACCCCCTTAACAGGGGTAAAATAACACAATAGAATTAAACTGATACACATACTGATTTAGTACATTAAAATAAGATATAGATTCACATACAGTTTATAAAAAAAACAATATACTAGCACGTGTGGCTGCTAGTCGTGATCCAAAAACGTAATGAGCCAAAAATTATTGTTGAAGATGAAAAGACAGAATGAAATTCGAAATATTAATTAAAAAAAAAACCAATGTTGATCCAAAAAGGAAAGAGGTTGAGCTGACAGAGAGGGTAAAATATACTCTGTGGCCCGAAAGTCTAACAACCAGTCTTACCAAAGGGTTTTGTATTACAGAGTACTAAATGGGTTGAGAAGGAGAAATAGGCAGTCGCTTCATTTAAATACTGGTATTCATCTGTTTCTGCCTAGACTGAAAGCAGACCTTAACGTATTTGGAAAAAGTTTTGGTTTTGGATTTTAC
Organism: Ochropleura leucogaster; assembly: GCA_958449745.1. Lineage (NCBI taxonomy): Eukaryota > Metazoa > Arthropoda > Insecta > Lepidoptera > Noctuidae > Ochropleura > Ochropleura leucogaster. Next base: position 4,371,478 of record OY288213.1, on the reverse strand, counting down.
CAGGATTGATCTTCACGTCCTCGGTAGCTTACGTCAATTCTAAAGTCACAGTAATTATTGTAAAATTTGTAGTTTTTTAATGTATTTTTTGTTTATTTCATAATTATGTATATTGTGTGTTAGTATCAGTACATACGTTTTACTGAAAACAAATACAGATACATAAATATATATCTAATATAATTTTGTCGTATTTCACCCAAAGGTTGACTGGTACAGAATGCCTTATGGCATTAAGTCCGCCTATGTACCATTATGTTAAATAAATAAATAAATTCTTTACCTTTTTTTTTAATTTTAAATCGTCGAAACCACTGATACACCGCAATTTTAGCCCTGTATGTGCCTGTGTGTTTTGTAGTCATCAAATAACTTCCTCTGCTCTGGGCGGGGCGGAGAGGAGTGTCAGATTTTTACTGACTAATACTGACCCATGTTCCATCTTTTGCCTTTTATGTTCTGGGGCTGCGGTATCTCTTTCAAACAACCAGAAACCCAGCCTTATAGAGTCAATTCTGACAGCAGTTTAGTCACATAACACATGAAAAAGAAGAAGTTACTATTAGATGCAAGTAAGAAAAGTTTTGCGAGAAAACAGAAATCCTAACAAACTGAGCAATCCAAGACACAACAGATTCAGATAATTCTCACAGAATTACAGTCAGTCTACAATGGTAGTTCCTTTCAACGCTTGCACTTGAAACTTAATGTTTGTGAGCTCAAGAGATGTTTATTCTCTCTGAAAAGAACCTAGATGTGGTTCTGTACATGCTGTAAAAATGTATTATTTTCTTCTTTACTCTGACATTGCACTTCGGAATAACGTTTAGGTATTAGAGACCTGGGATTTGGACGGTGAATGGCTTTGTGCACTAGTGCAGAATATTGGACCTTGTAGAAAATTGAACTACTTATTGAAATTGCGAGTGGCGTTGAAACTTATCTGAAGATTGCTTACATGTGTGTTCTTTATAAAAATCATATTTGAATCGATATTTTTTGTTTTTTTTTTGACGTTACGTCAATTTCAATTTCAATGGATTTTAAAATTGTGTCACTATGAAATAACTTTACTCAGATTTATAAAAGACTACCTTTCGCCCGCGGCTTCGCCCACGTTAATTTGGGGAAAAAAAAATTGGGGTAACAAGTTCCCCTTGCGCCTTATTGATTTGCAATAGCAACGCTTAGTTTTCCCTTTTCTTCCCTCTTTCTCCCTCACATCCCACTTTTTTCAAATAAAAATTAGCCTATGTCCGTCTCCTGGTTCCCAACTATCTATGCAAAAAATTACAGTACACAATAACATTGTATTCATAACTTAATTTTATATAATAAGCAAATCATCAAGGTACGCCAATCTAATAACACCTGATAATACCCCGACTCCAACACAATTCCAAAAAAAAATCTTTCCTCAAAAATGGATTGCAACAAAGTATACATGAGCTCAGCACACAAACTTGGTGAATTACGAATCGATTAACCACCAATTAAGCGGGGCAGACGGTAGCTCTTCACAGCAGCGTGGTGGGATTGTGGTCGGAGTGAATGCGGTCCCTGTGGTTCAATTAAGAGTGCCTATATAACTGTAAATCGATTCATTTGAATCGAATTCTAGAGCTGTCACGCAGTAATTTGTCTTCGATTATCTTGTTAAGTTTGAGAATAACTTGTGTGTTAAGTTAATAGGAGACATTCATGGGCTTGTAAGTCTAAATGTTGGGTATATAATTAGTTCTGGTTAGTGCGTTAAGTCTGTTGCTCTATTTATTCTACTTCCTAATATCCCAATCCTAGTAATATTATAAACTAGTTTTGCCCGCGGCTTCGCTCGCGTTAAATTTAGGGTAACAAAGTTCCCCTTTCCTGATTTTCAGGAACCTGCTACCTGTAGTTTTTGCCCTTGCGCCTTATTTATTGTAATAGTTTTCCCTTTTTATCGCTCTTTCCCCCTTATTTCTCAAACCTATGTCCGTCTCCAGGGTCCCAACTATCTCTGTACCATTAAGGCGTGAAGACGTAACAAACAAACAAACGAATAAACAAACTCACTTCCGCTTTTATAATATTAGTAAGGAAGTAAGGATGCGAATATTTGTGAGGATGGATGTATGGATGTTTGTTATCCTTTCACGTCAAAACGGCTAAACGGATCTTGATGAATTTTGGTACAGAGATAGTTGGGACCCTGGAGATGGACACAGGCTATTTAATAGATAAAGGGGAGAGAGAGGGAAGGAAAGGGGACAGAAAGATTTTTTTTCGATCATCACTTAGATTAAAGTTAGCGTTAGCGTTAAAGTAACTATGCCACGCGGACAAAGTCGCGGGTGGAAGCTAGTTTAAAATAAGGTCTGAATAAAAGCATATTAATACTATAATTCTCTTAAAGTTGAAAGTGAGACAAGCAACACGATTACCCGAGGTATCAATCAAATTGATGTAAAATATAATTAAACTCGGCTAACAGCGAATCACGGATATAAACGGCTTTGGTAAGGAATTTTAAATTTCGAACCGGATTATCCGTATAACAGGATTACCCGCTGCAGTGATGGACAGTTTCATTTTATATTACATTGAGCTTGTACTGCATTGTTTAAGTTACTTATTATGTATGTTAAGGCTTGGAATTTATGGATTTACTAGCTGGCGCCCGCGGCTTTGCCCGTGTGATATCGAAAAAAAAGTATCCTATGTGTTATATCTAGTTCTGTGCCAAATTTCTTTAAGATCTTTCCAGCCGTTTTGACGTGAAAGAGTAACAAACATCCTTACATCCACATAACATCCATCTATCCATCCATACATCCTCACAAATATTATGCATTTATAATCTAAATATAAACTTCTTAACTATAATATTATAAATGCGAAAGTAACTCTGCCTGTTTGTCTGTCTGTCTCTTCTTCACGCCGTTTAGGCGTAAAGAAGAGACAGACAGACAGACACTGAACCGATTTTAATGAAATTTGGTACAGATTTAGTCTGGGACCCGATAATGGACATAGGATAGTTTTCATCCCGGAAATCCCCCGGGAACGGGAACTATTAATCCACGCGTACTAAGTCGCGGGCAAAAGCTAGTATAACATAAATAAGTAGAAAGTAGGATTATCTGTTTCGTGTTTTTTAACTAGGAACAACTTACTGTATTAGTACTACTGCAGACTTAATGATAATGTGATTTTAGTTGTATTATAAGACATGCTGCACCGATTACAAATATTTGGGCTAGGGGCAGGAGAATAATAGTTACTATCCTGTTTAGTTTTATTGATATTTAAATAACGCCTCTATGCCTAATAGGTACTTAAAGTAGTCTAGAAATCATCTTTTAATGCTGAGCTCAAAGTTAGACAAATCCCCTGCGCCCTTTCACTCGCGTGGTGATGGAATAAACAATATATTTTTATGAATTGTAGCCTCTGTGATATTTTGATATGTAAGCGATATTATTGTGAAGTTTCATCGAAATCCATTTAGTAGGTTTTACATGAAATAGCAACAACCTATAAAAATCCTCACAAACTTTCGCTTTTATTATATTACTAACCCACCCGTTTAACCCGCGACTTCGTCTGCGTGGCATAGTTACTTTGGGCTGACGCTAACTTTAACCCGCGTGATGATCGAAAAAAAAATCTTTCTCTCCCCTTTTCTACCCAATTTCTCACTTTTTTTAGCCTAGGTCCGACTCCAGGGTCCCGACTATCTCTGTACCTAAATTCATCACATTCGGTTAGGCTTTTTAGGCGTCAAGACTTAACAAACTCACTTTCGCTTTTATAATATTAGTAAGGATATAATAGTAAGATTTTAAGCCCAAGTGTTCAAGATATTAATCATTTTTAAGCACAACCAATAGGCTTGCAGTTCTAAATACCTACTTTTAATGATCTTATTTTATAAAACTTTATTTATTTTATTATAGTTTAGAAACATGCAGACGTTTTACTTGAATCATAACATAGCTATAATTTCAAACATTGTTAACCAAAAAATCCTAAAAAAAACGAAACTAAAACAACAGCTACATACTAAAATATTCTATTACTAGGACCGTCTGAAATTGAAGTAGGAGGAAAAAATAACGATAAAAAGAAATGAGCACCAAACGTGGTTTGATAAGTGAGGGTGGGAGAGAATGTGCAATTCAGATGGTCACAATGATTGTCACTTCAATGCTACTTGCATAATATTCAGCCATATCTATCTATAGCTTTTGCCCACGGTTTCGCTTGCGTTAAATTCGGGGTAAAACAGTTTCCTTTTCCTGTTTTACAGGCACCTGTTTCCTGTAGTTTTTGCCCTTACGCCTTATTTTTATTTATTGTAATAGCAAAGGTAAATTTTCCCTTTTCTTCCCTCTTCCTCCCTCATCTATATATATAAAAATGGATTGCTGTTCGTTAGTCTCGCTAAAACTCGAGAACGGCTGAACCGATTTGGCTAATTTTAGTCTTGAAATACTCCTGGAAGTCCAGGGAAGGTTTAAAAGGTGAGAAAAATTGGAATAATTGCCGGGAAAACCCTAAAAACAGCCCTTTTCTATTTCCCATACAAACCTAATGTCGCGTTCCGAAACTAAACAAAAGTGAATCGCGAACGCCACAAAATTGCATAGTCACAAAAATAGATCATTAGTAGAACTGATTTACAATTTAGTCGGCTTCGCGAAACTTAATTTTAGCTAATTTCAGTTGTTAATCTATCAGATTATTTTTTTTAAGATTGTTACGAAACCATAATATTTGACATTAGATTTCAATCCATCCTGTCGCACTTCAGAACACGGAAAAAAGTTACCGCTACATGCGCGAGAACTTTCTTTAGTTTGGTGATCCTTTGTGATAGTGACATTCCAAGTATAGTGCTCTTTTTTACTGACACTTTACTGCTAAGTGATTACATTGATTAATTACAATTTACGATGCCGAGGAGAAGACGACCTGACTTAGGTCGTCGCAATCAATCAAATGTGCGAAGAGCTACCTCACGTGCTAACCGCACTGATGACCAAAGAGAGACAGATCAAGAAAATAGTCGTATTGCTATGGCAAATAAAGTATTGACGTGTTTGGGAGTGACAGCACCCAATCGTCATATGCACGATGCATTAAACCGCGAGTTGCAACGAGAACAACAGTACCACATTGAAGCATTGGCCGAAACAGTTCGTACAAATGTTCCACAATTAAATCAACAACAAATAATTGCGTACGACACTTTGATAGAAGCTGTGAACAGTGGATCTGGTGGAATTTATTTCCTTGATGCTCCCGGAGGAACTGGAAAAACGTTCTTAATTTCATTGATTTTGGCGAGGATCAGATCGCGAAATGATGTTGCTCTAGCGTTGGCTTCATCTGGAATAGCTGGGACTCTGCTAGAAGGTGGGCGAACTGCACATTCTGCCTTGAAATTACCATTAAACATGCAAATCACCGAAACACCAATTTGCAACATCGCCAAAAATAGCGCAATGGCCATGATCCTACAGGTATGCAAACTGATTGTTTGGGATGAATGCACAATGGCTCATAAGAGGTCACTGGAAGCACTGGATAGAACGTTGAAAGATCTTCGTGACAGCCCAAATATTTTTGGTGGGGCCATGATTCTGTTGTCAGGTGATTTTCGTCAGACTCTTCCAGTTATTCCCCGATCAACTGTTGCTGATGAACTAAATGCATGCCTAAAAACATCGAATTTGTGGCAGTACGTAAAGACACTCCAATTAACAACTAATATGCGAGTATTTTTGCAACAAGATGAAACTGCAAATGTGTTTGCGAAGCAGTTGTTAGACATTGGAAATAATAAAGTTGCAGTGGACACCTCGACCGGATTCATCACATTACCCACCGATTTCTGTCACATCACAGACTCAAAAGAAGATCTTATTCAGCGTGTTTTCCCAGATATAGCGCAAAAGTTCAATTACCATAATTGGCTGGCTGAACGCGCAATATTGGCGAAAAATAAAGATGTCGAGGATCTCAATGCGACCATTCAGAATTTTCTACCAGGACAGTTGGTTTCCTTAAAATCAGTCGACACCGTTATGAATCAGGATGACGTAGTCAACTATCCCACGGAGTTTTTAAATTCACTGGAATTGCCTGGTTTACCTCCTCACAATTTGCAGTTAAAAGTAGGATCAGTTGTCATCATGCTGCGTAACATTAATCAACCTCGACTATGCAATGGAACAAGACTGGCTGTGAAAAAGCTGATGAATAACGTCATTGAGGCAACAATAATAAAAGGAAAATACAAAGGAGAGGATGTCTTGATCCCGCGGATACCGATGATTCCAACGGATTTACCATTCGATTTTAAGCGCTTAAAATTTCCAGTACGTCTGGCCTTTGCGATGACCATAAATAAATCGCAATTATACGTCGCGTGTTCGCGCGTCGGAAAACCGTCTTCTTTGTTTATTTACGCACCACAAAACAAAACAAAAAATATAGTTTATGAGAAAGCTTTAAATTGATTTCAAGCTTTCTCATAAACTATATTTCAATATCAAAACCTTATAAATAGCCAGTATTTCAGAAAAAAAAACTGTTTTATAAAGTAAGCAACATGATGTGTTGAAGAAGTTTAGGTCTTTCATTTATCGATTTAGGCAGTACGAAGTCTGCCGGGTCAGCTAGTATCTCAATATTTTTTTTAAATGCCTATTACCCTTTCCAGGGTCCCAAATATCTCTGTACCAAAATTCATCAAAATCGATTTAGCCATTTAGGCGTGAAGACGTAACTAACAAACAACCGTCGCTTTTGTAATATTTGTAAAGATTCGTTTTTTTTTTATGTTGAGGAAATTTTTGATGATGTGACGAAATGTCTGTGGAGATTGTAAGCATAGATATATGAAAGCTAAACAAGGCCTTTTTTAGGAAATAATGTAGCATAGATCAGCAGGTAAGCAAGGAAGGAGGGGGAAGGGGTGGGTGGTAGGCAGACAAGTTACAGTCTTATTGCTGGCTGGAAAAACAATTGAATAGAAGAATAAAAAAAAGAGTTAAAAATATATATTTTTAATGTTGTTTTCTATAACGCCAGTCAATTAATTTAGAGTTGTTTTGTAGATCTAAATAAGATAATATGTATGTTCCGTTTTATATTTTTACAGACCTGTATTTTAAACCTTACTGTCTGTGATTTAAGGTTTTATTCGCGTGAACCGGAATAATAAGAAACCTATGATAGTCCAGGCTTGCCAGGGCCATTTCCTGCTGGCGTTACGGTTGCCCGAAAGAGATACCTTGGCCCCGAAACACGAAAGGCAAATAAAGAACCATGGATGAGTTTTATATTAGTAAAATTCTGACACTCCTCTCTGCTCAGCTCAGAGCGGGGGAAGTCATTTGATGATTACACATCCGAAAAAATATATAAAAGGTTAGGCATGCCCGCTTACACGTGTTGGATTTAACATTATAATAGTAAGTATAGAAGTCACAGATGAAAACTTTAAGTACTTCTCGACCCCCTCTGAATATTGGACTATGAAAGTGAGGGAACAGAGAGTGAAGCAGTGCCTGCGGACGCACTTCTGCACTTTTATATCTCCTGCGCATATGGCTAATCTCTGCCGAGATCGGCCACCGTAGCTGAAAACGATTAGAAGGACTATATCTATTCTTTTTTTTTAAAACGTTGCCCCACACTAAGCATTTCTCCTATATCGAGGATTACAAACATTTAAACTCACATTCACAAACAGCCAGACCCGAATAACACACATAATAACAGAATATTTGTTCCGTGCGGGGATCAAACCTGCGACACGCAGCATAGCAGTCGATCGCTCAACCACTGCGCCGACCGTGCTATCAAATCTATCTGGCCTCCAAAACCCAGTTAGCACAGGGTAATACGATACCCATTGGACTTTCGGGACACTGACTATCTGTAACGACTGTCAAAGATCAATGGAATGGCGCTGATCCATACGTCTTGTTTCGTGAACGGGCGCTGTCAGTTGGGACTGGTAATTTTTTTAACTACCACGGTCATTTTTAATTTATTTAGATTTAAATTGAATTTTGCTTTTTATTTACTCTGGACGCTCTTACTGTGCACGTCTTTCTACATCGTTCTCACATATTTGTATAATCTCAACACGAATGATTTAAATACTATTTTGTAAAAATATTAGAATTTAAAAGAGTGTCCATGGAGTTTCTTGCCCATTCTTCTCCATAGAGATCAACGCTTTGGAATGGGCAACTGCAGTACTTTCACAAGTTATTATGCCTTGTGACCGGGACTGTAGATTCATTTTGTTTCTTGACATTCAAAAGTGCCTGTAATGGTCTAATTGAAATAATTGATTTGATTTGATCTACAAATGACAGCCAAACTGAGACCAGCTTAACGTCTCTACGCCAACCATATTGTTTTCTAGACATTTCAAAAATAAACCTTTTCTAGGACATTTTCTTTAATGTTACAAACAAGACTATCCTATGTCCTCTTGGACATATCTAGCAAAATACACGAAGAACATGTCAAAATGGGTAGGTAACATTCCTATAGGTTTTCACGGACCTGTTCAGTTGTTAGAGGTAAAGCCTGACCACGTTTTATTTCAGACTACTTACAACTTCTTACAAGTTTTGAAGCGTTTTCTCTGAGTGCTGTGGGATGGGTTCGGTAAATCTCGTAAGACTGTCGGTCAGAACGTTGTGTAACAAAAAAAAATTTTTATTTCAAGAACCATTAAAAATATAGATAAAAAAAATTACTATCAAAAACCATTAAAATTATCAAAAAAGAAAAAACAAATTAATCAAAATCAAAATATTTTTTATTTTATCATGCTGTTGTTACAGCGTTAGTACTTAAGTATAAGAGGACAGCTTAGGATTGACAATAAGTCATTGCTTAAAATAAAAATAACAAACATATTATTAATTTCAATATCTATTAGCTGTGGTGAGTAGTCAGCCATGTTGTCATAAAATTTTCTTTGTTTAAGCATTAAGTTAAATGGTAATAATATTAAAAATAACTCTCTTATCCATTAAACATGATTCCCCAAAGTATAAGACAAAAGTACATATTACAATATTATAGTCAGTTTCTATTAAAGTGATCAATCTTCTACATATGATACCGAAATGATAAACCAATTTCTACAGTCTTGTTACAAAATGGTGTAACAGGCGCTCGTTTCTGAAATACCTAGCTAGGGTTGTGCCTTTATTGTGCTTTAAAAAAGACAAAGGATCTATGTTTACGAACACTTTATAAAAAATACTTGCACAAATATTTGTACACCAATTTCGTCTTTTTTTAATAAGTTCATAATATTACAGTTATTATCAACTAGCTGTGCCCAGCGGTTTTACCTGCGGTTTATCTCCTATGTATTGTAGTGTAGTGTACACAAAACGCCTAATATTATTTTGTAAATTTATTGTTTTCTTTACATAAAATTATATTTTTAAATATTTCTTAAACATATTATTTTTATTAATGACGAATTAAAAAAAATACCCCGTTCTGTAGGCCTACCATGACGTCTTAAAGCAGAACTTATTCCACTGAGGAAAAGAGATGGTGCTAGATACCCTGTATAGCTCTGTCTCTTTCCCTCAGTTAAATAAGTTCTGCTTTAAAACGTCATGGTAGGGTAGCTGTTGATAAAGATTATCCTAAATCAAATCCAAGTTAAAACAAGTTTTGGATGTCTCCTTTGGGTTTTGGAAATAAGTATCTACCGCAGATTCACCATGTTTACTGTTGGATGATACGATTGGAGCAATGGCTAAACGTTTGACTTACGCTGCGTCTGTGCTCCTCGTCGCAGGTTTGATCCCCGCACGGAACAAATATTCGTTTGTGAGTTTGATTGTTTGTAAACGCACCCACGATACAAGAGAAATTTCAAGTTTTTTCTAAACTAAAAATTAATCGTGTCCGATGTAATTAATGGTGGGGGTAAGGCCCCCACCATTTATCTTTACTAATATTATAAAGCTGAAGAGTTTGTTTGTTTGTTTGAACGCGCTAATCGCAGGGACTACTGGTTGGAATTGGAAAATTCTTTTAGTGTTGGATAGTCCATTTCTTGAGGAAGGCTCTATAGCCTTCCTCAAGAAATGGACTATCCAACATATATCCAACATATAGCCTATGCTATATAACATCACGCTACGACCAACAGGTGCTGAGCAGCGTAGGTGAAACCGCGTGGAACAGCTAGTTACTAGTTAGTAATAAATGTCCACCAGTGGAACAGTATGGTTTGGTAGAAGTACTAGTTAAGTGTGGCAACCCTGCCTAGCGTTCCATCTTGTCTAGTCCCTTCGCACGCAACGCCATACCTCTTACAGCAAACTTTAATACAGTTTGTTCAACTATTTGATAAATTCTACATAAAAACACATTCTTTATCTCACTTGAATAGATTCTGTACGTTCCAGAACTTTCTATTCAATCGTCCGAAGGTTCGATTGTGTCAGGATTGAACGAGATTGTGAATATAATTCTGTTTCTATGACAATAGAAAGTTTATTTTCCTCGTTTCTTGTAAATAAATGATTTGTTATTGCTTTTGGAAATATACTCGAATTTTGGTTTATTTGTACATTTTATATTATTGAATGTTCGTAAATATTTTCCTTCAAATTATTTAAACGACTCTTTAATAGAATATTCATGTTGTAGTATGGTCCATCTAATCATGATCGAGGGACAAGCGCGGTTAGAAGTTGCGCAAAACAAAGAGGTTTCAAAGAAAGGGGAGGCCTAGATGTGGGGCAAAATATGTCTGACCAATGTATTCAGTAGCATACAGCGATACTGTTATCAAAACTCCTCCGAAACGGCCTTACCGATTCGTATGAAATTTTGTGTGTGTATAGAGCAGGTCTGAGAATCAGTCAACATATTTTTCATACCTATAGGTAAGAAGGAGACCCGAGCAGTGAAAGAAACCGCTAGGCACAGGTAGATATAAAAGCGAAAATCACTGACTCACTCATCATGAAACCCTGAGACACTAAAAGTTTTAGGGGTCTCATCTTGCAGGATTCTTTTAAGACAAAGACGAGATTTTGCTAAATTCAACCCTTAAGGGGGTGAAATGAGTTCCGGGAGGTTCCTGTACATCATCGGGCGGGAGGAAGCGCCCGGGTGTCACCATTGTGACGATCGCCCGGAGGACACGGTGGAGCACACAGTGGCGATCTGCCCAGCGTGGGCGGAGCACCGCCGTGCCCTCGTAGAGGCGATCGGCGGCGGCGATCTCTCGCGTCTGGCCCTGGTTCAGGCCATGGTCCGGAGCGAGAGGGAATGGGAAGCGGTCAGAAGCCGGGCGTCTGAGGGAGAGAACATCTGCCCAACCCGGCCGCCGCGGGAGACGCCCATGGCGCCGGGCGCCGCGAGACGACTTCCGGCCACCGTAGATGCGGGCCTGTGGGCGGTGAGCAATGGGTAGTTCACCGTCCGTCCGTCGATTGACGACAGGCCGTGTCGACGGCACGTTCGTGTTTTACGCGCGCCTCAAAGAGAGTCAGCAAAGCAGAGGGACTTGCCAGAGTCTCCGCCTGCCGGGGTTGCGGGTTGTTCGAAAGAGATACCGCGGCCTCGGAACGTAAAGGGCAACAGAAGGAACATGGGTGGGTTTTAGTCAGTACAAGTCTGACATGCCCCCCCGCTCCGCCCAGAGCGGGGGAAGTCATAGGATGATTTCCCACCCGAAAAAAAAAAAAAAAAAAGGGGGTGAAATGAGGTAGGAAAATTTGTATGAGAGAACGCAATTTCTTGGCCGGATTGACTTGAAATTTTGCATAAGGAATTCTTTTACAGAATTATTAAAATATCTCGCTATACTGCAATCCGGAGCTGAGCAGCGGTTGTAACCGCTGGGCAAAGCTAAATATAATACATATAACAGACTCTTTCGGCTGATAGTAATTAGAGAAGAAAATAAAGTAATGGTAAGAAATACTAGTCAATGTCAATAAAACAGACAAGTTTTACATTTTGTATATGTCAGTAAAAGAATCTAACAATTTAAATCTTTGTTAATTTCCTATAAAATAAAACTTACATTCGTCTCGCTTTTACAAAACATTTAAAACATTCCCGTTTCTCAAAAAGACACAATTTATCGACACTAAAATGAACAATTTACAACAAAGTTTACGAAAACTGAAAGAAATAAAAACCTTAGAATATTTATTTTGTTACTTTTGAGACTGGTCCCACTGCGAGATGGACCTTTTTAACGTCCTCTTTGTAATTTTCAATAATGCTTGGTTAAATAAATAAAGTAGTTAAGCCATTTATGATTTTACTACTTATTGATTTTACTATTTTTTCAACCTTATAATATCTTTCTGTCAGTCGTAATCAGTTAAGTCAAATGTCTGACAACCAGTCTTACCTAGAGGTAACTGAAGCTGAAGAAGAAGAACTGTTTTGGCTGTGGATAATAATTACTTGGAAAAGGGTTTGGGTGATTACAATGGAGTTTCTTGCCGGTTCTTCTCCATAGGATACGACCAACCCGAACCGTGCACCTTTTCTCGACGTTTTATAAGTACCTATGTAAATTAGTAATAAAATATTTTGCTTTGAAGACAGAAATCCTATAGATAAGTATACGTATTAAAAAAAAACGGTGCCCACCACTGAGAATTACTCCTGTATCGTGGTTGCGTTTACAAAATTTAAACTCACATACAAAAACAGCAAGACCCAGAACAAGTATATGTGGGCCATACAAATCCTTGTTCCGTGCGGGAATCAAACCGCGACACGTCGACCAGTTATTAAGCGTCTCTTTATCAACCATCATTTCTTTCTGGCTTATGTATATTCAGAGTTTCCCTGAAAGTAAGAATCAAATCAAATAGGGGTACAAGGCAATTTCCAAAGTTTTTTACTCTGAGAATGTCGGTGAAATTATTTATGGTTGAAAAGTTATGATCAAAAATTAGATTTTTTAGCATTACGCGAATTGATTGAACAAACATAAATTAGTTTGTTCAATCAATTCGCGTAATGCTAAAACATCTAATTTCTTTTGCCATCTGTGTTCCAAAGCCGATATCTTTCGAACAAACCTGAAGCCCGACAGACAGGGGCCAACCCCGACAGACAGTGGATCGTTGTGTCCCCTTATGATAACTTTTTACTCTGCTCTATGCTAGTATCAGTGGTAGAGGACTACCACTGATACTAGCTAAGGGTGAACCACGATCAAACGTAGTAATTACGCATACCCAAGGCGAATTGTATGGTTTTCGGATAATTGCACCGCACCACAATGCATTCAATTTGCTATGACATCACTAAATATTCGGAATAACTGCATCAGGAAGGTCTAGATTTAGCATTGATAAGGTCTTTGTGTTAAGGTGGTGTCGTATTGATGATCTATTTGACGACACGGTTGGCGCAGTGGCTGAGCAATCGACTGCTACGCTGCGTGCCGCGGGTTCGATCAACGCACTGAACAAATATTTGTATGACCTACAGATAGTTTTTTCTGGGTCTGGCTGTTTGTGTATGTAAGTTTAAATGTTTGTTAACGCACTCACTATACGAAAGAAATTCCTAGTGTGGGACAACCAAAAAAAACCTTTAAAGATAGTAGAAATTTAAAGTTAATTATTAATTAACGTTAATTTTAAGTTAACGAAACCAAATCAACAAAAGTTGATGCAAAAATAAATATGATGAATGAGGGACAAAAAGAAAGGTAATTATTAATGTATCTTTTCAATTATTGTGTATTTTTGTTGGGCTATGTTTTTCTCTGACATAGTTTAATTCTATGGATTTATAACAGTAGGTATGGTAGCAAAAACAAATCGCAATATTGTTATTGTTTTTTAAATTAACAATGCTTTGTACATTGCCCAGAAGATAAACTGCTATTTTGATCATGAAATTGTGCACTTCATAATTCTTCAGATTTCTCGGATCAAATTGTAACAGAGAGTATGACGTGTAGCACTCAGGTCCAGCTGTCAACTCCCAGCATTTCCCCAAACCTCGTTCATTTCTCGCTCATCTCACTTCGCTACCTAAACCCAAAGCGTTTACGACGTTGCCAAGTACATTCGACGAAATTGAAATATAAATTGGTTTTGGAAAATTTCAAACGCAGACTTAGCACTTCAATGAGTACTTTTATTATAATAAATTACCTGTCATTGTCATGTAAGACGTGTGGAGATGAGCTATGAGCTGTGTTGTTTGTTTTATTGTACGCGAGAAGTGTTTTGTCGAGAGTTGGAGGAAAGTTTAGAAAAAAGTTTGTTCTATTTTTGGAGTTGAGCCGTTGTAAGCGGTTGTTGAATGTGGTTGATTTATGTAAGTTTGTTTATTTAAATGTTTTGAAACGTTGAATTTGAATAAATTGTATTATATTGCAAGATATTCATTTGTTGTTTGTTTTTTAGACGGCAAGTCATCTAAAAAAATTACATCTCCCACTTTTTGAGTTTCAAATTTTTATTGTCAAATCAAATCAAAATCATTTATTTCAATTTTAAATCCATTACAGGCACTTTTGAATGTCAAAAAAAAAACATCATGTTAAGCTACAGTCCTGGTCACAACACATAATAACTTGTGAAAGTACTGCAGTTGCCCATTCCAAACTCACTGATGTTCTTTCTTTTGCCTTATATGTTCCGGGACCGCGGTATGTCTTTCGAACAACCCGCAACCCCAGTAGGCGGTGGCTCTGTCAGGCCCCTCTGCAAATTTCAACCCGTAAACGTCAAATCAGTGCACCAAAGTAATCAGGCCCCTGAACCGGTATTAATTCCAGTAGCACGCTCTCTAAATGTACACAATCAAACACTGCCTACTAGTAAACAATGATCGTGTTGGGAAATTTCCGAGTAGTCCCGAATGAACACGAACTAATACCGACTTTCAGCTACCTCTATTAGAGCATAAATGAAGGAATTACTGATTACTGTATATAGCGTACAGACAAGAAGTATAGTCCTTACTATAATATTATAAAAGCGAAAATGAGTTTGTTTGTTGCGTCTTCACGCCTAAATGTATAAACCGATTTAAATGAACTTTGGGAGACGGACATAGGCTATTTTTTTTTTAAGAGTTTGAAATTTGAGGAAGAAAGACTGAAGAAAAGAAAGATATATATTTGGATGGAAATTCATGTAATTATTATCATGTATGTCGTTAATGTAAATTTAAATTATGAACTAACTAGCTGATGCCCGCGGTTTCGCCCGCGTCATAGCAATAAAAATGTTCCTTTGTGTTTTTTCAAACCATAATCTACCTCTGTGCCAAATTTCATCAAGATCCTTTAAGCTGTTTTCACGTAAAAGAGTCACAAACATCCATACATCCATCCATCCTTACAAACATTCACATTTATAATATTAGTAGGACATGATCAATCGATTAAATGTGAGGAAAAAGAGGCTATTGTTAGGTACAGCAAAATATAGTATTCGATCAGCTAGACATAATCATGGGATACCCAGACAAAGACATCACTCTTAGCAGTTATTAATGACTCTTAAGGGAAGACTTTGTCTTTTAGCAATTTAAAAAATAAGAAAAACCAGCTAAAAGAAAGTCGATCTCACTCACCGAAGGTTCCGTACAAACTTGCGACATAAACGGCCATATCTTTTGACTGCTTAAACGGGTCTATTATTTTTTTAGTGACCACAGATTTGAGTTGGTTTTAATTTCAACTTGATACCTCCACGCGATAAAGAGTCTTGACAGACAAACAACAAAGTGATCCCTATACGGATTTCGTATTTTTTCTTTAGAGGTATCGGACCCTAAAAAATGAATCCTAATAAAACAACTTCAATCTGAACTACAACAAAAATAGACGAGTAAAACAACAAATAGTAACTACAATATACTTTACTGGATAAAAACTAATAACAAAACAAAACGTCGCGCTCAATGATCATAATCGTGAAATTAAAACCGACTAAAATCATAAACAATATTGTTTTCGCCACGAAATTCTACAAACAAAATATACATTTGCTCAGAAAACCACGAAATAATATCATTTACAATTTACTCACACATTTTTACATCCATTTTTACTTAAAAAAGTTATAATAACACGGTATGCACCGAGCGCGTAATCTAATTTCCATCGTGTCTTTTTTTAGGGTACCGCGTTGAAAATATTGAAGATGAAAAAAAAATACAAAAATAATGTCATGTTGATCGGGAAATGGGGAGGCTGACAATGAGTGAAGCTTGTCATCCCACGTCAATTATTATAACTCACGGATGACAAAAAAAATAAAAACGAAATTCGTTTCTTTTGTTTACGTAAATGATCCGTAAAGACTTACTGTATAATCTTAAAGTTGTGTAATGTAAGGTATTCAAAAATGAATGTACAGACGCCAGCAGGTCTAGCTACCCGAAACTGTCAATTATTCCCAATGAACCTTGAACCTAATACTTTAGAAATAAAGTCGAAAATCTATCAAAGAAATCTGACAGATTGTAGTAGCTTGATGTGCAGGCGTCTGTACATAGTCACAAAGCTAGTACAGTTCTACTCAGTAAAACAAATGTTAGTCGTAATTTCAGGTTCTATATGGAAGTTGAAATCCATTCTAAAAAGTATGAAACTAAACCCCAGACTTAAAGTCAAATATTTAAACTCCTATACAAGCAAGTGAGTATTTGAAATTAATCAAGTCTTTAAATAACAGGCTACAGCAATAATTATTTAAATTTAATTTACCTTGGCCGAGATTTGGTTAACTTTTGAAGTGGATAATGGTAAGTTATTTACATATCCTTACTAATATTATAAAAGCGAAAGTGAGTTTTTTGTTTATTTGTTACCCCTTTACGCCTAAATGGCTAAACCGATTTTGATGAATTTTGGTACAGAGACATTTTGGTTCCTGGAAACGGACATAGGCTATTGAAAAAAAGAGTGAAAAATGAGGGAGAAAGATGGAAAAAAGGGAAAACTTAGCATTTCTTTTACAATATTTTTTTGTTCGGCACGGTTGGCGCAGTAGTGGCCGGGCGATCGACTGATCACACGAAACAAATATTTGTATGACCTACAGGTAGTTGTTTCGGGTCTGGCTGTTTGTGTATGTGAATTTAAATGTTTGTACACGCACCCACGATACAGGAGAAATTATCGGAGCGGGGGACGGTTTTTATTTAATAATAAATTAGACGCTAAGGCAAAAACTACAGGTGGTAGGTACCTGCAAAGCATGTAAGGGAAACTGTCTTATCTCGAATTCAAAGCAGGCAAAGCCGCGTGCGAAAACTAATTTTATTATAAAAGTCATCTAAAGACACATGTATTTTTTTTTTACATTATTATTTTCAATATTTCCAAAAAGCTGCACTTGCACCGCATTGGCAGTCAGAACAACACACACACAAAACAAATTAATAATACCTGTATTTACAACTAACACAATCATGTCATGTATACGGAACCTTTTATTTCCAGCGTCAAACAATTCGCTGTGCTTTTTTTTTATTTTCACACGACTGCAACGCCGGTCGCGAAAAGGTTTTTTACAATGCCATTGCGCGCTTGTCTGTTGTTCTGTACGAAGATTGCATTCACTGCAACGTTTATAAAAGCTCACGCGAAAAAGAGCCTTTTACGGTCGACGTGCATTTTGTTTTTTTTTTTATATTGGTGTTGTTCCCTGTAATTCTTTGAAAGGGTTAATTGTTGTCGATGCGCTTATAAAGGATTATTCTTGTTGAACGGCTTAAAGACATTTATGTTAATTAGTTTTTTTTTCAATTTTATTGTTGACTAGCTTTTGCTTGTGACTTGGCTCGCATAAATTTTCGGGGTAACACAGTTCCCATTTTCAGGTACCTGCTAATAAATAGTAAAGCTAAGTTAAGTAATAGCAAAGCTAAGTTTTCCCATTTTTTAATAAAAAAAGTTAGTCTTTGTCCGTCTGCCGGGTTCCAACTATCTCTGTACCAAAATTCATCAAAAGCGGTTTATCCATGTAGGCGTGAAGTCGCAACAAACAAACAAAGTCACTTTACAATATTATGAAGGATTTGTAATACACCTTTTTACTATTATTTGCATGTTTTACTGTTAATATGATATATGTACTTTCCTCCGAAAGCTTTATCGTAAGGCCTAAAAATAAATCAAATTAAGTAAAATTATGATTAAAGTCCAGATTTTAAAAGTCTGCTTTCAGATTTTATTTAAATATCGCCGAATCGGATTTTCCCTCAAATGGATTTTTCGCAGACTTTTCGAATCATCGGTTTTTAGAAGTCTGCATAATCGAGTTTAAATTAAATTGTCATTCGATATTTGTAGAATTTTCTATCTACATAAAAGAAAGAGGGGAAAATGATTCATCCGAAAACAGATTCTTGTTCGGGCACCCATCCAACTGTAAGGCAATAGAGACAGCCTTATCGCAAGACAGGGAGGGACCCGTCTCCCCTAATTTAATCACAATGACACACAACATTAAGAAACTTCGTTTCCCTATTTCCCCTTTGCAATATTCGTTCATTATTGCGTTGGTTATGATCCATAACGTAGTTAATTAAAATAATAATTGAAGTACTTCTTTGTCTCTGACTTTTGGGTTACATTTTTATAGCAATAAGAAAGGTTCCCAAAACTTTTATTACTTTATTAGCTTTTGCTTTGCTCGCGTTAAATTCGGTATAACATAGTATCTGCTACCTGAAGTTTTTTCCTTGCGCATTATTGATTTGTAATAGCAACGCAAAGTTTTCCCTTTTTTTCAATCTTTCTCCCAAAAAAAATTAGCCCATGTCAGTCTCCTGGTTCCCAACTATCTCTGTACCAAAATTCATTAAATCGGTTTAGGCATTAAAAGGTGAAGAGGTAACAAACAAACAAACTCACTTTCGCTTTTATAATATTATATTAGTAAGGATAAGGAATAGTGAGGATTTCATTGTGTGTTAAAGGTAATATGAAAATCAATCACAACAATGAAGTATTTAAATCTAACTAGAGCAATTTAGGTACTGGATTGACTTGCGCAGACACTAACGCTTCTGAGCACAAACTTAAATCACTAGCATTTATTTTAAGTAGGCCATTTACAGGCACTTTTTAACTGTCGAAAAATTATAACAATTAAATGAAACTACAATCCTAGTCACAACGTATAATAACTATGAAAGTACTGTAGTTTACGAGTTGTAGTTACGAAAGCACGTCTGACGGTCGGATAGTTTGACAACCAGTATTACCAAGGGGTATCGTATTTCCCAGTACAAACTGGGTTGTGGAGGTCAGATAGTCAGAGAGTCAGCTGCATCTAGTAAGACTGGAAGCCCAACTATTTTGGGACAAGAGGGATGATGAACTTTACTTTAAGTACCTTCACGGCTCCGACTACTATTTGACAAATATATTGCGGGGATACCTCGACAGTTCAACACGACGACACGGTTGGCGCAGTAGCTGAGGGACTGCTGCGCTGCGTGTCGCGGTTCTATTCCCGCATGGAACAAATATTTGTATGATGTGCAGATAGTTGTCCCGTGTCTGTTTGTGTATGTGAGTTTAAATGTTTGTAAACGTCGTTTCAAAGTAATAATAGGGTAGTTTTCAGGGTCAAAGTGATTACATTGTATTTAGTCTGTCTTTTAGATTATTCAAAAATAAGAGAAACTTCTTTTTTTACATTGTAAATTAGACCAAAAATGACAAAGATATACCCCGTTAAAGTTACATGTGACGTCACTTGTTGCGAAATAAGCGCGCGTGACGTTTCACGTAACTTAAACTTTAGTATAAAATGTAAATGTTGATGATATGGGTGTAACATACCTGAATGAAGATGATTATTATATTATCCTTACTTACTAATATTATTAAAGCGAAAGTGTGTTTGTTACCTCTTCACGACTTAATGTCTAAGCCGATTTTGATGAATCAGCTTAGAAAAATCGGCTGTTGGGGTAGGTATGTTACACCCATATCATCAACATTTACATTTTATACTAAAGTTTAAGTTACGTGAAACGTCACGCGCGCTTATTTCGCAACAAGTGACGTCACATGTAACTTTAACGGGGTATATCTTTGTCATTTTTGGTCTAATTTACAATGTAAAAAAAGAAGTTTCTCTTATTTTTGAATAATCTAAAAGACAGACTAAATACAATGTAATCACTTTGACCCTGAAAACTACCCTATTATTACTTTGAAACGACGTTTACAAACATTTAAACTCACATACACAAACAGACACGGGACAACTATCTGCACGTCATACAAATATTTGTTCCATGCGGGAATAGAACCGCGACACGCAGCGCAGCAGTCCCTCAGCTACTGCGCCAACCGTGTCGTCGTGTTGAACTGTCGAGGTATCCCCGCAATATATTTGTCAAATAGTAGTCGGAGCCGTGAAGGTACTTAAAGTAAAGTTCATCATCCCTCTTGTCCCAAAATAGTTGGGCTTCCAGTCTTACTAGATGCAGCTGACTCTCTGACTATCTGACCTCCACAACCCAGTTTGTACTGGGAAATACGATACCCCTTGGTAATACTGGTTGTCAAACTATCCGACCGTCAGACGTGCTTTCGTAACTACAACTCGTAAACTACAGTACTTTCATAGTTATTATACGTTGTGACTAGGATTGTAGTTTCCTTTAATTGTTATAATTTTTCGACAGTTAAAAAGTGCCTGTAAATGGCCTACTTAAAATAAATGCTAGTGATTTAAGTTTGTGCTCAGAAGCGTTAGTGTCTGCGCAAGTCAATCCAGTACCTAAATTGCTCTAGTTAGATTTAAATACTTCATTGTTGTGATTGATTTTCATATTACCTTTAACACACAATGAAATCCTCACTATTCCTTATCCTTACTAATATAATATTATAAAAGCGAAAGTGAGTTTGTTTGTTTGTTACCTCTTCACCTTTTAATGCCTAAACCGATTTAATGAATTTTGGTACAGAGATAGTTGGGAACCAGGAGACTGACATGGGCTAATTTTTTTTGGGAGAAAGATTGAAAAAAAGGGAAAACTTTGCGTTGCTATTACAAATCAATAATGCGCAAGGAAAAAACTTCAGGTAGCAGATACTATGTTATACCGAATTTATCGCGAGCAAGGCAAAAGCTAATAAAGTAATAAAAGTTTTGGGAACCTTTCTTATTGCTATAAAAATGTAACCCAAAAGTCAGAGACAAAGAAGTACTTCAATTATTATTTTAATTAACTACGTTATGGATCATAACCAACGCAATAATGAACGAATATTGCAAAGGGGAAATAGGGAAACGAAGTTTCTTAATGTTGTGTGTCATTGTGATTAAATTAGGGGAGACGGGTCCCTCCCTGTCTTGCGATAAGGCTGTCTCTATTGCCTTACAGTTGGATGGGTGCCCGAACAAGAATCTGTTTTCGGATGAATCATTTTCCCCTCTTTCTTTTATGTAGATAGAAAATTCTACAAATATCGAATGACAATTTAATTTAAACTCGATTATGCAGACTTCTAAAAACCGATGATTCGAAAAGTCTGCGAAAAATCCATTTGAGGGAAAATCCGATTCGGCGATATTTAAATAAAATCTGAAAGCAGACTTTTAAAATCTGGACTTTAATCATAATTTTACTTAATTTGATTTATTTTCAGGCCTTACGATAAAGCTTTCGGAGGAAAGTACATATATCATATTAACAGTAAAACATGCAAATAATAGTAAAAAGGTGTATTACAAATCCTTCATAATATTGTAAAGTGACTTTGTTTGTTTGTTGCGACTTCACGCCTACATGGATAAACCGCTTTTGATGAATTTTGGTACAGAGATAGTTGGAACCCGGCAGACGGACAAAGACTAACTTTTTTTATTAAAAAATGGGAAAACTTAGCTTTGCTATTACTTAACTTAGCTTTACTATTTATTAGCAGGTACCTGAAAATGGGAACTGTGTTACCCCGAAAATTTATGCGAGCCAAGTCACAAGCAAAAGCTAGTCAACAATAAAATTGAAAAAAAAACTAATTAACATAAATGTCTTTAAGCCGTTCAACAAGAATAATCCTTTATAAGCGCATCGACAACAATTAACCCTTTCAAAGAATTACAGGGAACAACACCAATATAAAAAAAAAAACAAAATGCACGTCGACCGTAAAAGGCTCTTTTTCGCGTGAGCTTTTATAAACGTTGCAGTGAATGCAATCTTCGTACAGAACAACAGACAAGCGCGCAATGGCATTGTAAAAAACCTTTTCGCGACCGGCGTTGCAGTCGTGTGAAAATAAAAAAAAAGCACAGCGAATTGTTTGACGCTGGAAATAAAAGGTTCCGTATACATGACATGATTGTGTTAGTTGTAAATACAGGTATTATTAATTTGTTTTGTGTGTGTGTTGTTCTGACTGCCAATGCGGTGCAAGTGCAGCTTTTTGGAAATATTGAAAATAATAATGTAAAAAAAAAATACATGTGTCTTTAGATGTGCCGTTCACAGACCCTCGTCTACGGTGGCCGGGAGTCATCTCGCGTTAAGATCCCTCGGGCAAAAGATTTCAAAATAAACTGGCCACTTTATTTTTTGCGGTTCGGAAACATCAAATAACTTCCCCCGCTCTGGGCGAAGCAGGGGAGAGTGTCAGACTTGTACTGACTAAACCCACCTTACTTTATTGCCCTTTACGTTGCAAGGCCATGGTATCTCTTTCGAACAACCCGCAACCCTGGATAGATTGACCACTTATACGGAAAACGAAGTATACAAAGGCCAGCAAACTAATGAATTCTGTACAGTTGTAAACGACTACTAAGGAAACCGACGGGCCTGTTGGTCTAGTGGTTAGTGGCCCTGACTGCTGAGCCGGAGGTCGTGGGTTCGATTCCCACCCAGGACAAACTTTGTGTGATGAGCATGATTGTTTGGTCTGTATCTGGGTGTGATTTATCTATAATATTTATGTATTTATAAATTACATAAATATGTATATCAGTTGTCTGGTTACCATAACACAAGCTCTGCTTAGCTTGGGATCAGATAGCCGTGTGTGAGTTGTCCCAAGATATATTATATTAAAAAAAACATTTAAGAATCTCGACTTGCGACTTGTGTAGCGATGGTCACTCACGTGAAAGAAACAACTACCAAAAGGATATTGTATTGCTTGGTGCAAGTTGAAAACCAAGTCAAATTGTGCCAGAACCAGTGATTATACGCTTGTAGGCATCTTTTTTTATATTGCCCAACACTAGAAATTTCTCTTGTATCGTGGGTGCGTTTACAAATATTTGAATTCACATACACAAACAGCCAGACCCGGAACAACTATCTGTAAGCCATACAAATGTTTGTTCCGTCCGGGGATCGAATCCGCGACACGCAGCGCAGCAGTCGATGGCTCAGCCACTGCGCCAACCAATATATCTCTCACTTGATACGACATTCTATTCTCTTTTTAAAAACCTGAGTATTCGAACGTCTTTGCAAACCAGCCTGTACTGTCAAAGGTTTAATCAATGTTATCAGACCTCTACAGTACCTAGTGAATGCGTTAGTCGACCAAAGCTTAACTAATCAACACGTTAGCGCTGACATGGTTGCATCTGGAATTATACTCACCACAAACTGCTTAGAGCGTCAACTGCAGACCACAGCTTAGTAGGTATAATATACTAGGGTAGATACATCAAATAATTTTGTCAGGAAATCACTATATCGACGGTCCCTACGTACATAAAGACATGTCGAAAATGGTATTTTGGCTTGGCTTTAAAGTACGGCCAACGAGAAGCGATACCAAATGTAAACAAAACCCATGCTAAAACCCCATCTAAAATGGCCGCCCGAATGTTGGCAAACCCGTCTTAACGTTGTCATGTTTTTGACGGGAGAACGAGACATTACGACAAAGGCACAAGATGGAAAGAGCTAAATATTACGTGGAAAGAGCTAAATATACGACACTCAAAACATTTGAGCAGGTCTTACTTACTTTAGATTTTGTATTGTCAAACGTCATTTTTGAGTATCTGTTAAATTTAATTGGTACTTAAATTTTGAGTGACATTTCAGTATTCGGGGGTAAGTGTTTGTATACGCACCCACAATACAGAAGAAATTCGAGTGTGGGGCAAAGTTTAAAAAAATATATAAAATTATATAAATTATTGCTGGAAATCATCATCTGCCAAGCCTTTTTCCAACTGTTTGGGTCGGCTTCTAGTCTTACTATATGCAGCTGAATACCAGTATTTTACATGGAACGACTTATCTGACTTCCACTACCCAGTTATTAGGTACCGGTAAGACATTTTGTCAGACTTTCGGAAGGCTGACTACCTGTAACGATTGTCAAAGATCTAGAAATGCCAATCAGGACTAACAGCTTAATGTGTTTTCCGAGGCACGGAGGAAACTTAGTATGTAACGGGTGGTCATCCATCCACGGACCAACTTATGCAAGAACGGCTTTAACTTAACTAGATCTTCTCGAGTTGCAGTCATTATTATTTGACGGGCCTGTTGGTCTAATGGTTAGTGGCCCTAACCGCTGAGCCGGAGGTCGTGGGTTCGATTCCCACCCAGGACAAACTTTGTGTGATGAGCATGATTGTTTGTTCTGTGTCTGGGTGTGATTTATCTGTAATATGTATGTATTTATAAATTATTATAAGTATGTATATCAGTCGTCTGGTTACCATAACACAAGCTCTACTTAGCTTGGGATTAGATAGCCGTGTGTGAGTTGTCCCAAGATATTTATTTATTTTATTTAAATCCAACATTCACAAATTCACCGAATTCACACCAAATTAAACCAAACACAACTTTCCCGAATCTTCCTCACAAATCCCTCATAACAATAATCCCACGAACAAACAGAAATATAACATAAACATACATTAACAGCCACGCAACAGAAAACTCGAAAGCAGATCGGAAATGAAAAGGCGTAAATAACAACAACTGGCAGTTATTCGCGGCGTATAAATTTAATTATAACTACGCTCAGTGATTCACGGGTATTGTATATGAATAAATAAGGAAGTTCTATGGTAAACATAACATCAAGCTTGTAATCCCTAAAGAGTTAAGCAGAACGGTAAACAATTATGGGACCTACACCTATAATACAAGATGTGAATGGACCTTTCACAGAACTGTTAATCAAGTATTTTGTATATGAAACTGAGTAAGTCTACGGGAAATAGGATAGTTTTCAAAAAAAAAGTATTAGTCCGTCTTTTAGATTATTGGAAAATAAGGGACACGTATTTTTTTATTTGTTTGTAGCTTTTGCCCACGGCTTTGCTTGCGTTAAATTAGAGGTAACTCAGTTCCCCTTTCCTGATTTGCAGGTACCTGCTACCTATAGTTTTTGCTTTTGCGCCTTATTTATTTGTAAAAGCAAAGTCTTGTCTATCCGTCTTCTTGTTCCCAAAATTGGTGGTCCCAAATTTTGGTACACCACCAATTTTGGGAACAAGAAGACGGATAGACAAGACTTTGCTTTTTACTCAGTTTCATATACAAAATACTTGATTAACAGTTCTGTGAAAGGTCCATTCACATCTTGTATTATAGGTGTAGGTCCCATAATTGTTTACCG
The DNA here is from genome assembly GCA_958449745.1 of Ochropleura leucogaster. Taxonomy (NCBI): domain Eukaryota; kingdom Metazoa; phylum Arthropoda; class Insecta; order Lepidoptera; family Noctuidae; genus Ochropleura; species Ochropleura leucogaster. The sequence continues at coordinate 4,345,851 of OY288213.1, read as the reverse complement.
TTCTGCTTAACTCTTTAGGGATTACAAGCTTGATGTTATGTTTACCATAGAACTTCCTTATTTATTCATATACAATACCCGTGAATCACTGAGCGTAGTTATAATTAAATTTATACGCCGCGAATAACTGCCAGTTGTTGTTATTTACGCCTTTTCATTTCCGATCTGCTTTCGAGTTTTCTGTTGCGTGGCTGTTAATGTATGTTTATGTTATATTTGTGTTTGTTCGTGGGATTATTGTTATGAGGGATTTGTGAGGAAGATTCGGGAAAGTTGTGTTGGTTTAATTTGGTGAGATTGTTTGGTGTGAATTCGGTGAATTTGTGAATGTTGGTTTTGAAAATTTATTTTTATTTTAGTAGTCCGTGGCTAAATCTTGTTAAGGTAAAGCCGTGCTTGCATAAGTTAGTCCTTGGATGAATGCCCACCCGTTATATACCAAGCTTCGTCCATGCCTCGGAAAACACGTGAAGCCGTTAGTCCTGGTTGGCATTTCTAGATCTTTGACAATCGTTACAGGTAGTCAACCTTCCTAAAGTCTGACAAAATGTCTTACCGGTACTAACTGGGTAGTGGAAGTCAGATAAGCAGTCGTTCCATGTAAAATACTGGTATTCAGCTGCATCTAGTAAGACTAGAAGCCGACTCAAACAGTTGGAAAAAGGCTAGGCAGATGATGATTTTCAGCAATAATTTATATAACTTTATATTTTTTTTAAACTTTGCCCCACACTCGAATTTCTTCTGTATTGTGGGTGCGTATACAAACACTTACCCCCGAATACTGAAATGTCACTCAAAATTTAAGTACCACTTAAATTTAACAGATACTCAAAAATGACGTGAATACAAAATCTAAAGTTTAAGACCTGCTCAAATGTTAAGCAGCCATCAAATTTTGAGTGACGTTTCAGTATTCGGGGGTAAAACTCACATACACAAACAGTCAGACCCGGAACAACTATCTGTAAGCCATACAAATGTTTGTTCCGTTCGGGGATCGAATTCGCGACACGTAGCGCAGCAGTCTATGGCTCAGTCACTGCGCCAACAAATATGTCCCACACTTGATACGACATTCTATTCTCTTTTTAAAAACCTGAGTATTCGAGCGTCTTCGCAAACCAGCCTGTACTGTCAAAGGTTTAATCAATGTTATCAGACCTCTACAGTACCTAGTGAATGCGTTAGTCGACCAAAGCTTAACTAATCAACACGTTAGCGCTGACATGGTTGCATCTGGAATTACACTCACCACAAACTGCTTAGAGCGTCAACTGCAGACCACAGCTTAGTAGGTATAATATACTAGGGTAGATACATCAAATTATTTTGTCCGGGAATCACTATATCGACGGTCCCTACTTACATAAAGACATGTCAAAAATGGTATTTTGGCTTGGCTTTAGATTACCTATGCGTTCATGTTCCACGCGCGTATCAAGGTGATGTTAGCAAAGCAGAGGAGTCGACCCCTCTGCTTTGCTGACATCACCACCAGAGCCACTGCCTTCCGGGGTTGCGGATTGTTCAAAAGAAATACCGCGGCCACGGAAGACCCTTCCATTTTCCTACATGGATCTAGTCAGTAAAAGTCTGACACTCCCTTTCGTTCCACCTACCACCTACACCTATTTGATATTTTTTATCGAATAATTCTTGGTCCATTCTGCTTATAGCAAATCTAAGTTAACGTACAGGTACGCAATAGGAGTATTTTCGCACTAAAATGACAAGAACAGTAAGTCGCTACCGGTAAACCTAACTAAAAATCTCTTGACAGTCAAAAATTTAACCGTGATCAGCTGTAAAGCAACGTCTTTAAGGAAAAATAGCACCTTCGAAAATCCAATGACCGTGTAATTGACTAGGAAAACAGGTTAAGAAACTCCTGTCTTCGTAATGAATGTGATTACAAGAGATACAGTATTCTGTATTTCTGTCTATACACTCGTCGTCACACTAGCATAGATAATAAATATATAGTACTATACATGAGGACTTGTAATTGGCTTGCTGTTGTCAAAGTTTTTTTCTAAATAATGCCATTTACTAAACTAGATCTTTCAGACTATCACAGAACATGGAATAAATTGTGCAAAATTATCTGGCACGATTGGTGCAGTGGCTGAGCGATCGACTGCTGCGCTCCGTGTCGTGGATTCGATCCCGAACAAATATTTGTATGACCTACATGGAGTACCTACCACTTGTATGGAGTCTGGCTGTTTGTGTATGTGAGTTTTAATGTTTATAAATGCACCCACGATGCATGAGAAATTCCTAGTGTGGGGCAAAGTATTTTTTTTCAAAACTTATTGTACAATTAGCTGTTCCCCGCGGTTTCACCCACGCTGCTTAGCACTTGTTGGTCGTAGCGTGATGTTATATAGCCTATAGCCTTCCTCAAAAAATGGACTATCCAACACTAAAAGAATTTTCCAATTCCAACCAGTAGTCCCTGAGATTAGCGCGTTCAAACAAACAAACAAACTCTTCAGCTTTATAATATTAGTATAGATTAATAAATGAAAGAACAAAAAAAATATGCACTCAGCAACAATTCCTCAAATAAATGACTCAGCAATTCTCAAAAACAATAACAAAAAATCGGCAAAAATACGTAGGCTGTTATATTGGCGCAAAATCAGCACACAGCTATTGCCTTCTCAATAACTTCCGATAGCGCTACGTAATACGATTTCATTAATGAATTTAACACCTACAGAAATGCTTACAGTAATGATTCGACGATTTCTCCCCTCACAAAGGGCGATGGGGAAAAACGGGAAAAAAGAAACGAATTGAAAACAATTACGGAGAAGCAAGTTTCGCGTGGTAACGATTCCAGCGACTTTTGTCAAGGGAGGGAACGTTTTTAAACATTTTCTTGCCAACAATTGCAAGGTTCGTGTTTAGACACGATTCTAAAGAGATGTAATCAGTTTTTTTTGGAGAGAAGTAAATAAAATTGTGTGAAGAAAAATATGGTAGCCATCTTTGTTTATGGTTTGAGGAAAATTCGAGTCGTTTGCTATACATTTTGTTGCTCCTTATTGTCAACTGCCGTTGCAGTAATTTTGCAGGTTCTTTGCCATCTATGTAAGAGATGAGTTTTACGTACCCATTTTTAGGGTAGAAAATTTAAAGGACATTGTTCTGCGCCCATATATTGTTGGCCCTGGAGCCAGGAGCTAAGGAAAATTATGTATTAAATTCTCTTTTATCAGTTAACTCCTTTATGATCTTATTTTTATAGCGGAAAAGCTGCAAAGTAGGTATATTTTAAAAGATGTACCAAGATTTTGAGTTTATAATCAAACCATATCAACGAATATTAGGTATGATTTTTCATAGCTCCGAGTAATGAAGCTATTTTTAATACTAGACAATATTTTTTCTTACGCTTAAGTGGATGTAAGTGCAACTTTAAAATGCATAGTAACTACTCATATCTAATATATAAAATTCTCGTGTCACAGTTTTCGTTCCCATACTCCTCCGAAACGGCTGGACCGATTTAAACGAAATTTTGTGTACATATCGGGTAGGTCTGAGAATCGGCCAACATCTATTTTTCAGGCTCCTAAATGAGCAGCGGGGGAAACCACTGGGCACAGCTAGTTTAATATATAAAATTCTCGTGTCACAGTTTTCGTTACCATACTCCTCCGAAACGGCTGGACTGATTTAAACGAATTTTTGTGTACATATCGGGTAGGTCTGAGAATCGGCCAACATCTATTTTTCATAACCCTTACTCAGCAACAGCGGGTGAAACCGCTGGGCACAGCTAGTTTTTATATAAAACAAAGGTAGTAGTTGTACACGTATTGACCTTAACATTAGGCTTTTTTGGGTTGGGAAATCATCAGTCAGACTTTTACTGACTTAAACCCACCCATGATCCTTCTGTTGCCCTTTATGTTCCGGGGCGCGGTATCTAATCTGTGGTGCTTGAGTAGCCTTTTGAAAGTTGGAAGTGATTATGATTTCTTAATTACTGTAGGTATAGAGTTATATATTTCAGCCCCCTCATATACAACAGTCTATCGACCGTAGTTTGTCCTCGGTGCTCTTAAAATTACGTGGTTAGCTTGCCTCGTCATTTCATTATCCGTCAATATCTACCGAAATCTAGCCACATCTAAAACCCATGTTTATAATGTATTTCCAAACTGTCCCTTTAATATCATTAACACCTTGAGAGGCTTTCAGCAGTATTAAATGACGTCAACCAACAAACGCTTTTAAGCTGACGCATAATTCGGTTTTCTCCGTTATAGGCAACATTTGCATGCCTCCATGTCATGAAAAATGTGCGCGTAAAAGAAATTTTGGCTTTATTTAGAGTGGTCTGTCAAGTGGTGTTATTTGTTCGGCAGTTATAGAGTGGTGAAAATGGTTGTATAAACGGTGAGTTCTTTTTTTACATGAAGCTTATGAAAGACTTGTTTATTACCGGGTGAGGACCAGGACCAGGTTTCGAACGCGGGGCATTCTAATAATGTTAGTATCAATTGTAATTTCATAATTTCCTTTTTTTAATGACATTGTATTCTATTTCTATGTTATTTTATTGTAATTTGTATGACATTTCGTTTTTATAACATTGTAAACGTTTAAGTTAATGAGCTAGTAATTGCCATCTAAGTTAACTGTTGTATTTTTTTATTAAGCATATTTTACATGCCGTAAGGAAAAATGTATCGGGACAATCGACGTATACATTATTTACAATAAAAATGATTTTGATTTTATCTAAATTTGTACAGTAATTTATGCGTCCCAACAAACCATGTAAAAAACTCAACATATTATATTGAAGTCAGAATAATTCTTCAATTCTTTAAACATCTGTTATTATTAACTTTAAAAATCCTAAATTATTACAAAACCTTTTTTTATTACTAAAACAAACAGTTTCAAATTGAACAAAGTTGGGCAATAAAATAGTTTCAAACTGAAATTGATTTCGCTGTAAGTTAGGTTTTTAATAACGTGTTCTTAAGTTGTGTAGGAGGTGCCTTCAGTAACTTATATTGTTCTTACCTAGATTTTAAACATTTTTGCTAGTAAATTGTATTCTCTTGGAGACAACTGCTTACCCCCCATCTCTAGTAAGCGGTCTTCGAGTAGCAGAGTTTCGGACTAAACATTTTTTGCCATTACCAAGCTAATGTAATGAGGAGGGATGAAGGACATGTGACTAAAAGAGTAATGGATCTGAATGTTGATGGACGGAGAGCGAGAGGAAGGCCAAAGAAAATTTGGATGGATAGTGTAAGGAATGATATGAAGGAGAAACGAGTAAAGGATGCCATGACGTCTGATAGGGGAGAATGGAAGAAGAAAACGTGTTGCGCCGACCCCAAATAGAATGGGACAAGGGCAGGAAAATGATGATGACGCTCTGAACAAAGTTTTAGATGTCTGAGGATGTCATTAATATGAGAGTTAATGAGGTTGCTTGTAGATAAACTAGCTTCTTTTTGTTATGCGGATTGGAAATCATTCAATAACTTCCCCCGCTGTGGGCGGAGCGGGGGGGGGGGAGTGTCAGGCTTTTAATGACTAAAACCCACCAATTTTTCTTCTTTTGCTCTTTTTGTTCTGGGGCCGCGGTATCTCTTTCGAACAATCGGCAACCCTGGCAGGCGGGGGCTGGGGCAGGGCCCTCTGCATACTTGCTCCTTCATCTCATTAATTACGATTAGCCCATTATGTTAGTAGATTGTCGCGAACATCGTAGACCTCATCTGTCGCTTACCATCAGGCGAGATCGAGGTCAAGATTGAGTTCATTCTGAATAAAAAAAAAAAGAACGTCAAGCGTAATAGTTCTTGCTTTTCATCGGCCAAGGCGACGATAGATTCACAGTGGTGTTTTTCAGTGGTGTCAAACCCCAGATAACCAAACCGTCTCTCCGAATGAGGTGGTATGCAGCAGTTTTTTATTACAACTTGTTTAAAATAAATTAAAGAAAATGTAAACAAACGTTCAAGAATTTTCGTAACCGTCCGCACTGAGTATTTATTTTTTTAAACTTCATGTACAATAGTGGTACATAGGCGGACTTAATGCCATAAGGCATTCTCTACCAGTCATCCTTTGGGTAAAATACGACAACATTGTGATAGGGTAATAAATACATAAAATATCTAAAACCATTTTTACGAAAACATATATTTTTATACGGATACACATATACATATCAAATAAACTAATATATACATTTAAAAATAAATAAAAACGAGAACTTTAACAGAGTACTTCATGTCTTGAGTTGCAAGCAAACAGATAAGTCTCTACTCAAGGCGCTAAGTAACAGAGGGGCTTGCCAGAGCCTCCGCCTGCCGGGGTTGCGGGTTGTTCGAAAGAGATACCGCGGCCTCGGAACGTAAAGGGCAATAGAAGAAACATGGGTGGGTTTTAGTCACTACAAGTCTCACATGCCCCCCCGCTCCGCCCAGAGCGAGGGAAGTCATTGGATGATTTTCCACCCGGAAAAAAAAAAGGCGCTAAGTAAAGCATCTGTCTGGGCATACGTAACCTTAGATATAAATAGAGGTGAATAAGACTTTCTTTTTAGCCTGCTTGTCCGCGACCTAGTCGTACTGTGTCAGCGCACCATTTTCCTGCTATTTTAGCCCACAGTTTGACCGGCACGAGGCAGATATGTGTTGCACAGTCGCATTTGATTCGGGCCACATCAGCCATATTTCTTTTGGAGCGCAGAGTTGTATTTCGAACACAATACGTTTTAATACCTAATAGGTATACTGCGTTTCATTGCTCCTTGGCTCTCACTCACTCAATTTCTTATTATCCCTACTAATATTATAAAAGTTAAAGTGAGTTTGTTTGTTTTTAAAGTGGGATATGAGAGAGAAAGAGGGAAGAGAAGCGAAAACTTAGCTTTGCTATTATAAATCAATGAGGCGCAAGCGCAAAATCTGCAGGTAGCAGTTACCTGTAAATCAGGAAAGGGGAATTGTGTTACCCCGAAAGAAAGCGAGCGAAGCCGCTTTTAAAATCTAGCCCGTTATAAATGCTTTTTTTTGTTGTTATAAATGCATTTTTTTTGTGTTGATTATAATTAACCAAGCCAGACCCATCATTGCCTAAAAACATGTAATGCTATAAATAGTACTTTATACACCATACACCCTTTAAAACCTCTAAACTAACATATTTTAAAAACTAGGATCACAAACTTTGTATATGACCAACATTTAACTAACAGCAACTCGAATCCCAATGCATAATATTGTTATAATAACAATTAAGTATACTTCAATTAAATTATTTAAGGTATTCCGGCAAAAAAATAAATGTTAATTTGATTTCAAATACTTTTGTCAATCTATTGCATCAAAAGTTTCAATGACTTCTTTTGTAAATCAGCAAAATTTCTCTAAACAAAACCTTAAAAAAAAAACAAAAACATAAAATCACGAAACACGAAAATTTTGAGCCCAAAAATAACGTGTTAAAAATGAGCTACAGAGACTTTTAGCCAACATAACAGAGGACGATAACGATCCGAAGGTTGGCAGCATTGTTCTATGCCCTTAAATCTTTTACCTTTACATTCAGTGATATATTACAGGTTAAAAGTGTTTTAGTAAGGTACATTTGAACAATTATTTATCACCTTAATGTAAAAGGGAGCGTCTGACAACCTGTCTTACCAAGGGGTATCGTATTATTCAGTATTAATTTGGTAATACTGGTATTACCTGGCTCCGGTTAGACTGGAAGCCGACTCCAAAGTTTCTTGAGTCCATTCTCCTTTTTGCTGGATTTTGAAGTAGGACTGAAATAAGTGTTATTAACAAGATGCCTTTTTCTTTTCATGTGGTTAGTGCCTAATCTGGTGTCAGTTTTTTGCCACAACAACACACCAATAACCAAATTTGACGGGCCTGTTGGTCTAGTGGTTAGTGGCCCTGACTGCTGAGCTTAGGTCGTGGGTTCGATTCCTACCCAGGACAAACTTTGTGTGATGAGCATGATTGTTTGTTCTGTGTCTGGGTGTGATTTATCTATAATATGTATGTATTTATAAATTATATAAGTATGTATATCAGTTGTCTGGTTACCATAACACAAGCTCTGCTTAGCTTGGGATCAGATAGCCGTGTGTGAGTTGTCCCAAGATATTTATTATTAAATAACTGATGTGACGTGACGGCACAGTTGGCGCAATGGCTGAACGACGAACGTGACGTGGCCGCACGGAACAAATAAATATTTGTATTGCCTACAAATAGTTGTTTCGGGTCTGACTGTTTGTGTATGTGAGTTTATGTGTTGTAAATGCACCCACAATACAGAAGGAATTCCTAGTGTGTGGCAAGGTTTTTTTTTATCCGGGGCTACGATGTCTCTTTCAGACAACCCGCAACCCTGGCAGGCCCCTGGCATGGCCTTTTGAGGGGCCGCAGGTAACACGAATGCACCGTTTGGCCCCCATTGACCTCTGACTTGGCTTTACATACCCTCGAGAAACTTCTTAGGAATGCAGGTTCGGGTTTCTCACTATTATTTCCTCCACCGAAGCAAAAATCAGAGAACTAAAAATACAGTTTTGAACTCAAGACCAAGACTTGACAGTCTGCAGTCACACCACTGAGCGATCACTGCAATTTAAAAATGCTATAGATTGACTGCATTCGCAATATTATGTATGATGATTGCACACATTGCGCGTCTAGAGAAAATGAGAAACAAATTAAAGTAAGTTGGTTATTTTTACAACTTTTGAAACAGTATATTATAAAAGTGAAAGTGAGTTTGTTCGTTACGACTTCACGCCTAAATGGCTAAACAGATTTTGATGAATTTTGATACAGAGATAGATAGTTGGGACCCTGGAGACGGACATAAGCTATTTAAAAAAATAGATTTGAGGGAGAAAGAGAATAGTAATTCTAACTTTCCAGTTAGAATTACTATTACAATAAATAAGGCGCAAGGACAAAAACTACAGGTAGCAGGTGTAAATCAGGAAAGGGTAACTGTGTTACCCCGATTTAACGGGAGCGAAGCCGCGGGCAAAAGCTAGTTTACCATATTTATTAAAAGTTTCCGATATTTCGACGCAATTACACACGCCATGATAACTATGCACAGAAGTTGACCCTGTATTTCAGATCGGTGGTATTTCGAAATCAAAAACAAAAAAAACTATTACCTACTTACAATTACGTTTCAAAACGCTTACACACTTAGCGCAGTCGTCTATACATATGTGCGACCACTGAAACAAACCCCCGGAGAGTAACTAGTTAAAAATAATGAACAGAGTAATACTACAAACAATTAGTACTAATTGCTCTATTAGTGACCAGCTCGGGAACCACAACAAACACAGTTAAACCCACATAAACACAAAAAAAAACATATAACACAATGTACCAGTATCGCATTAAGCTTGTGGGTATTCCCTGAAGAGTTAGACAACGATATAGACAGTATTTTCTGATATATCAATTAAGGTCGGTAATGTAATTGACTAATTAGCTCTTCTTAGAAGACGTAAAGAAGAGATAGTGATTAAAAACGGGTGGTAGATCTGTAAAATAAATTCTTGAAAGCTAAGAAGGTATAATAAATAATCTGTGTGTGGACGTTTGGAGACGGCGGAGAATCACTGAGGAAAGCACTCGGTAAGAAAAGGTACCTACATATTTTTTTTAGATTGGAAATCATCAAATAACTTCCTCCGCTTGGGTGGAGCGGGGGGAGTGTCAGACTTGTACTGACTAAAACCAACCCATGTCCCTTCTATGTAACTGTGAAGATTCTCATAATACGTGATTTTGCACCTGACATCGCTCGTCCGCGCAATCGTGTTAAGGCAGCGATTCGGATTTTGAGGCAGTGGTCAGGCGGTGAGTGCCGCTCGTTACATTCACACACACTCACAACATTGACTTGTAGTTTATCCCTCAAAAACTCAAAATCAAAACATTTATTTCAATTAGACCATTACAGCCACTTTAGAATAAAAAAAAATAGAAGAATGAAGTCACAGTCCCAGTCACAAAGCGTTGATCGCTATGGAGAAGGATGGGCATACACCCCCTGACCAACATGTACTAGCGGTGATAGCAGTTTAAAAGAGTGTCCATGGAGTTTCTTGCCCATTCTTCTCCATATAGATGTACGCTTTGGAATGGGCAACTACAGTACTTTCACAAGTTATTATGTCTTGTGACTGGGACTGTAGCATCATCTTTTGTTTTGTTTTTATGACATTCAAAAGTGCCTGTAATGGTCTAATTGAAATAAATGATTTGAGTTTGAGTTTAACCTCGTGTCGCGAGATCTGCTTCACCACCCGGTGTACTTTTGCATTGAGAAAGCATAATGATGTCTAAAGTGTTAAAAAAAAAAACTAAAAGCATTCAAGAAATAAGGTCCTCGAAATTCGAATGCTATAATGATGCAATTCCAAACAAACTGTTAACAAAAAACAATAAAAATCTTTCACATAACAGTATACAAGTTTGCGCCATGTGAGGCAATTTTACGTAATATTTCTTCGCAAGACGATTTACTCAAGTGCAATATCCGAGGGGTTACCTGCACAGTAATATGACAGCTTATGTTTTAAACTGAAACACTTTCTGGAATATTCTTTCGGAATATCTAGGTCATTTTTATTTTTCATACTTACCTATGTTTTGTTAAGGTTTAAAGGGTGTTTTTGTTCGTTGTTTTCTCTGTTATTATTTAAATAAACAACTATATTTTTGAGCCGTTTTTCGTGGGACGTTTTTCATAGTTGTTTGGAGGACTTATCAAACCGTTTAGTTGACGCTTCCCATGACCCAAGGGCTGGCTTTTCGTAGGGATCTGCCTACTGTCGCTTAGGCGGATTAAAAGCAAGAACTATTACGCTTGAAGTTTGCGACAACCACCTAACATGATGGGCTAAGAGTAATTGATGAGATGAAGGAGCGAGCTTGCAGAGTGGCCTGCCAGGATTGCGGGTTGTTCGAAAGAGATATCGTGCCCCCAGAACATAAGGAGCAAAAGAAGGAACATGGGTTGGTTTTATTTTAGATTTTGTAACTTGACATGATCAATTAGTATCATGATGACGGCACGGTTGGCGCAGTGGCTAAGCGATTGCGGTTGCGGGTTCGATTCCCGCACGGAACAAATATTTGTATGACCTGCCGATAGTTGTTTCGGGTCTGGCTGTTTGTGTATGTGAGTTTAAATATTTGTAAACGCAACCCACGATACAGGAGACTTTCCTAGAGTGGAGCAAAGTTTAAAAAAAAATAGTATTACAGTCATTTTGAACATAAAATAAGTATTTCTTTAGCAAAGCAGTAATTTTCATGAAGAGGCGATATGCTTGTTTCTTTGAACATTTTACTCTTCGTATATGACCCACATGGGAGCCATTTCAATGTAACGTTAACTCCGCAACTACCTTTTAAAATGCTAAAACTAACGTATATGAAATTGGATTTATATCAAAGTAAAATTATCAAAAGATTGGTTAAATTTTTCTTTGATATAAAAAGTGATAGCTGTATTAAATTTATCAGATATTCTAGTAACAAAAACATTCATAAAATAAATAAACTTGCTATATTTTCATAAGTTTGTTAAAGATTATGATCATAATTTAGACTGAATAAGTTATGTTTGCGCAAACTTCATGGAAACATTAACGAAGTAGAACTTAAGTCTATAAAGACAACAAATGTTTCACAAGAGAGCACTAGGAATGATAACATACTAAACAGTTTTCTTTTAAACAAAATATATTAAACGCTTTCTTTTCATAGAATTATAGCAAAAAGTAACCAATTTACTGTTATTTTAGGTCTTGTTTGTAGGGTTCGTTCTACAAAAGGAAAAAACGAAACCTTTATAGAATCACTTTTTTGTCGATCTGTCTGTCTGTCAAGAAACTTTATTTCCAGAACGGGTGGAGGTATGGAGTTGAAATTAAAATGATATACTCAAGTTTATAGTCCTTTGGAGCTATGAAAAAGTTAACATTCTGCTCAGTCAACAGATATAATTATGGCTATTTATGTCGCAAGTTTTACCGCAAGATAGTACGGAAACATGTCGGTGCATGCGTCCGACTCTCACTTGGCTGTTTTTTTATAGACTTTAAGTATCTAAGGGTTGGCTGTTGAGTATGTTTTTTTTTAAATTGTGAGCGACGTAACATCATTATCTTAAATCAATGTCATCACAATCCATCAAAGAGATATCTATCTATACTTATTATATAATATTTATTTTTAAATGATATATACAAATATTTATAAAGAGGAAAGATTTGATTGTTTGTATTGAATAGTCTCTTAAACTACTGAACCGATTTTAACCATTTCTTCACTAATAGGTAGCTAGATTATCAGGGAGTAATTATAGGCTATACAAGATCGCGATACTACCAACGAGAGCGGGGCAGCAACTAAAGTCGTTGGGGAAACCGCGCAAGACAGTTAGTAAGATAATGAAGAGAGGCTATACAAACCAATTTCATCAAAGACATCAAGACTATAATAATAGAAGTATTAAAGAAGAAGACATTCTGCGCCTACCTCAACTAAATTGGAATGAGAGCAGAAGAATGATAATACTTCTCTTGCAAATGCAATGACATTTATTGTAAATTTAAGCTACGTTTCATATTTTTATTTATTTTTATGTTTTTGTTTTTATAAATTTTATGTCTAATTTTAACTTCAACGCATGGCTTAAGCCAAAAAAAATTGTAAGCCGTTCCTGGATGAATGAAACATGAATGATGTCTGAACATGAATGATGTATCCATGAGTTTATAAAACATTATGATTTAAAAGAGTGTCCATGGAGTTCCTTGCCCATTCTTCCCCATAGAGATCTACGCTTTGGAATGGGCAACTACAGTACTTTCACAAGTTATTATGCCTTGTGACTGGGACTGTAGCAGCATCATTTTTTTTGTTCTTTTATGACATTCAAAAGTGCCTGTAATGGTCTAACTGAAATAAATGATTTGAGTTTGTGTTTGAGTTTGATGGCAAAACACGTAGCAACTTTGCAAATTTTATGATCTTTATACACACTTATATTTTACAAAATAAATAATTATATCCAAAGCACTTTTACAAAGTAATAAGAAGCCAGCCAGTATCAAGCCATTTTTACAGAAAATTTCGGAGCAACATTGCAATATAATACAAAATGCAAGTTCGCGGCATATGAGCTCAATTTGACAACGAACAAGTATAACATACAACATAATCATAGTATATTTCATTTAGCAAAGCTCGCGTGGTCTGTGCTCGAGTCTAGGGTGTTATTAAGTTCCTGCAACTTTACTCTTAGGATAAGAGCTAGAGAAGTTTTATGTGCAAAAGGAAATATGATTTTGGGGATTGTAAAAATAAGACCGACCCGACGAAAATCTGGGTAAAGATGCCCATTTTTACCCAGATTTCCGTTTCAGCTCAACTGCCCAGCAGAACAGCTCCGGGTTCATCTTCATCATTATCAATTGCGCGCTACTCTACTTAACTACATTTTTGGCAACTCTAATCCAATTGATATCAGAAAATGTCAAAACCCTTTATCTAAGGAGGGCGTGGAGGTATCGAGTTGAAATTTGGACCAAATACTCAAGTCTGTAGTCCCTTGGAGCTGTGCAATCAATCCTCTAAATCTACGCAGTTAAAAGATATGGCCGTTTTCAAGTTTGGAAGTTTAGCTCACACCTGTTTTTTTCGATCTTCCTCTACTCTTATACACATTCGTACTCAAAACTTTCCTCACGTCATTTCCTCATTCATCCGCATCACATGCCTATAACAATCCAAAATAACCACACAACTTTTCAGTAACCAGTTTTAAACGTGCAATCTAAAATACATTTCCATTAAACTATCTCCTAGACTACCCAACCGTGCGTGAGTTCGCTACGAATATTTATAGTCTCACCATACTACGCCCGCTAAACTTTCAGGTATTAACGTAATGGTATCAGGTCACGTTTGCTCACAAAAAAAAATAACTTGAAAGATTACCAAGACTTAAGTTCGTAACTGGCAAAGATTGATATTTATTTCATGTGTTTAAAAAGTTTTCTTATGTGCTTTGTTTTAGTGATTAGTTTCGTTTATGGCTTGAAGATGTTGTTGGTAACTTTGTGAGGATCATGAACAGGTGTTTTAAGACTAAAGGGTAGCATATTTCCACGGGAGACGCTCCGGGCGTCGGGCGCTATGACACGGCTTCCAGCCACCACCACCACGTACAGTGATGACAAGCCGTGTTGACGGCGCGTTAGTTTTCAACGTGAGCCTGAAAGATATGTCAGCAAAACAGAGGGAGCTGCCATGGCTACTCACCGAGGTTGTAAATTATTCAAAAGAGATATCGCGGCCCCGGAACATAAAGGACGAAAGAAGGAACATGGCGGGGTTTTATTCAGTAAAAGTCTAACACTCACCTCTGCTCCACCCAGAATGGGGGAAGTTATTAGATGATATCTTATCAGCAAAAAAGACTAACATGTAACATGAAGAAACAGGAGAGTTTGCAAATGACCTTGAGCAATCCTGAGTGTCATTTTAACCAGAAATTGCTTGAAGCAATTTGGACTTAAGAAAATTACATTAAACTCGTGTAGACCAATAATTTAAGGGGCATCCTACGAAAGACAGTTTGAAAATATACGTTTTCCAAATAATACGACTGTCCTGCAAAATGTCAAGGCCGAAGTAGATATTTATTTCATTTATGAAAAAAAATAAAGTAAAATTGGAGAGCATGAATTAAAGTATTGCACATTATTTATTTTCTAGATTTTTCGTTGCCTTTAAAAGGTACTAGGTACGATTTGAAAAACGTATATTTTCAGAAATTTCGTAGAGAGCCCCTTAAGTTCGTAAATAATCACACTACTTTCCAAACACTGCCACTAAAAACAGATTGCACTTCCATGCCTGAAAACTAATTAAGATTTCACCGACAAAATGCACCACGAATTCCGAGCCAAGTTCACACAAACAATTAAATGAACTTCTAAGCTGGAAACAATTTCCTACAACAATATGTACTAGTTATATACGAGCTTAATCTTGGCGGGACAGGCAGGATATTGCACCAGACAACAGCTCTGTTTGGCAGACTAAACCTCTAAAATCTTGATTCGCAAATAATATGGACTTTCCCCATTTTTATTACTGCAAATTGGATAACGTAGCCTTTTGTTTTAAAATGCAGACAGATCTATTTGTCTGAGTGCAACAGTGCCAAATGTTATTAAAAATGTATTTTTATTTTCTGGTCTGACTCAGGCGGGATTGGAGGTTTGTGAGTCATTTGTTTCTTTGTCGAGTAATTGGGGCTTGCCATACTATGGTTGAATTAATTATGAACCAGGGGGTTCGAAGAAAATACTGTCCGAAGAGTTCATGGTTTTTTTTATTATAAAATATACCTTAGATCGAAGAATAGCCAGCCAATTAAAAACATGGAAACCGTATGTTTTTTCACTAACTAATTATGGACGATTAAACTATTTCGTGCTAGGATACTTACAATAAATTATCTTTTGACTGCATAGACTAAGACGGTTGATTTTTTGAAAGCACAAATTGACCACATATTTAAGTATATGGTTTTAATGTTAATTCGATACCTCCACGCATTCTCGAGATTAAGGATCTTGACAGACAGATAGACAGACGGACAACAAACTGATCCAATAAGGTTTCCGGTCATTCCTTTTGAGGTACGGAACTTTAAAAATAGTTTTAACTTACAACAGGTTTAAAATTTTAAAACTATGGCGACTTTGTTGACTTTTAAAATGCGTCACTTTTATCCCATCTATCATTTGGCATCATCCTACTACAATATTTTGTGAGGATAGGTGGATGTATGGATGTTTGTAACTCTTTGACCTTGACCTTGACCAAGATTATTTTGTCTGGACTTTAAAAGAGACTATTACCTCTGAGTTTGTTTCGGCTGTTTCTTCTCAGAGTAGTCGGGTACGAAACACCGGCCTCATCTAGTTTAAAAAAAAAATGACGTGTAAAAGTGTTTGTGAAAACCTACTTGCAAAATAAACATCATTTATCATTATCACTTTCACGTCAAAACGGCTGAAGTAAATTATAGTCTAGAATAATTCTTAGGATAGCTTTTTTTAATCATCAAGCAGGCGAAGCCGTGGGCCCCAGCTAGTCTTGCATAAAGTACAATTAATCTGACATAATAGTCAAGGTTTCTATTAATTCGAATTTTGGCAAAAGTCAATTCTGAGCGATTCAATTCTGAGTAAGGTCAAATAAAATCACCGTAAACAAAAACATGTTTTCTCACTTATGTGACCGATTCCATCTTGAAAAGTTAAAGCCAAACCGAAAACCGAGAATCTCAACATTTCATACCTTGTTATTTATGAAAGACTAGCTTTCGCCCGCGGCTTCGCCCGCGTTAAATCTGGGGTAACACAGTTCTCCTAGCGCCTTATTAATTTGTAATAGCAACGCTAAGTTTTCCCTTTTCTTCCCTCTTTCTCCCTCACATCCCACTTTTTTAAAATAAAAATTAGCCTATGTCCGTTTCCTGGTTCCCAACTATCTATGTACCAAAATTCATCACAATCGATTTAGCCTTTAAAGCGTGAAGAGGTAACAAACTCACTTTCGCTTTTATAATATTAGTAAGGATTTTGCAAATATTTTCGACTCATAATGCGTTGAAAAAGAGGATTCTTTTGTTAATACCCGTTTGTATTACCAACCGTGTTGGCTTAGACCTTGTTGACTTTAAAACTGAATCATGTTTTCATTCGCTTTGCTGTATATAAAAAGTCTTATCATTAGATTATATACAAATTTAATTTTATTAAGTGGTTTTACTTCTTCATCCTTACTATCCTTACTAATATTATAAAAGCGAAAGTAAGCTTGTTTGTTACGACTTTACGCCTAAATAGCTAAACCGATTTTGATGAATTTTGGTACAGAGTAATTAGGACCCTGGTACCTACTCTGGACCTGGAACATAGGCCATTTTTAAAAAAATATTAGGAGATATGAGGGAGAAAAAAGACAGAAAAGGGAAATCTTTGCATTGTTATTACAATAAATAAGGCTCAAGGGGAAAAACTACTTGTAGCAGGTACCTGAAAATCAGGAAAGAGGAATAGTGTTACCCCGAAGTGAAAGCGACTGAAACCGCAGGCAAAATCTAGTTACTTATAGATATTAAAACTATTTGCTTTTACTTTGGTAATTTTCTATCAGTCTAAAGATAGAATGGGGGATGCAGGGAGAAAACATAATATGCAACCGTGCATGTTGACGGCACGGTTGACGCAGTGGCAAAGCGATCGACTGCTACGCTGCATGTCGCAAGCTCGATCCCTGCGTGGAACAAATATTTGTAATGTTGTTTCGGGTTTGGATCTTGGTGTATATGAGATTAAATGTTTGTAAACGGAACCACGATACAGGAAAAGTTCAAAGTGTGGTGGGACAACTTAAGAAAAAATACAAATAAAGCATAACGATAGAAGTACGTTAAGGACGTACTTCTATCACATAAAATTAAATGAAACACACATAAAGAAAAACCAACGACACACAACCTAATCACCACTACTACAACTACCAATTATGATATTAACAGCAATCGCGAGAACTCACAAAAAAACAAGACGTAACCGAAAAAATATGAAGAGCATTGTTGTCCAAAAGGATACGGAGGTCAAAGTAACCCACGCTTGGAAAGTTTATTTTTATCCAAGCAGGCTTGGACCCTCCAAAACAAATTTCATGAATAAATTTTTCCTTTGTAAACAAATCGAGCAGGCCATATTAAATTAAGGCTCTCTTGTGACTTAGAATGCAATAAAAAAGGCCGAATTTTCGCCCGTGATATCTTTGCACGTTGCTGTTATTTTTGTGATGTTTTGGCTTTTAGTTTTTTTTTTTCACAAAGCTGTTATGTTTCGTTTTATAGTCTAAATTCGTCGCGTAAAAACCAGTTGTTGAGCTACTAAGCAATCTAAGTGGTGTCCTTAGGGCCGATTTCACCAATTTAATAGAATCGAGATCAGCTACCCTACAATGACGTGTTAAAGCAGAACTAATTCCGCTGAGAGAAAGGGACAGAGCTATACAGGGTGTCTAGCACCATCTCTTTCACTCAGTGGAATAAGTTCTGCTTAAAGATGTCATAGTAGGCCTACAAGTCTCCTGACTTGATCTCACACATCATGACACACCACAATCACTTTGCCATGGAAACGTAAAAAGTGTTTGATCTTTAGATCATGAAAACGACCTTAATCGAGATCATGTTACAAAATTGGTGAAATCCACCCTTAAAGAATCGAGTAAGCTGTCATGCTGTGACGTGTGTATGTGTCCACGTTACATAGCTCCGAAAGATTATTAAGAAACTGAAAAATCCTATCCTAATACATTTAGCTTTTTTTAATACCTACTTAGACAATTAGTAGTTTCCTGCATTTTTTTCCTATCGCCAAGTGGATGTAACTGCAACATTAAAATGCATAGAAACTATTCATATAATTATAGATAACATAGGTACCTGTATTCTTAACACTAGGCGTAGATGCTCCTTCCGGGGTTGCGGGTTGTTCGTAAGAGATACCGCGACCTCGGAACGTAAAGGGCAATAGAAGGAACATGGGTGTGACAGTAAAAGTCTGACACGCCCCCCCACTCCGCCCAGAGCAGGGGAAGTTATTTGATGATTTCCCACCCCAAAAATGGCGTAGATGGTGGCTGGTTGGTGTTATTAGTCGCGTAAAATACTATAAAATGTACATTTTGACATACAGCTAGACCGTGTTACAGAAGTATTTGCAACTTACATAATAAAAAAGACAATTAATTATCATGTAACTACTTCGAAACTCTTTATTTCACACGCCCATTTTGGATATTGTCCTTTTAAGACCTAGATAACATGGGTTGCGCGTTGTTCGAAAGAGATACCACGGCCCCGGAACGTAAAAGGTAATAGAAGGAACATGGGTGGGTTTTACTTAGTAAAAATCTGACACGCCCCCCGCTGTCGTGTCAGATTTTGTTATATATATAGTTATTTGATGATTTCCCAAGCAAAAAAAAAGACCTAGATAACATCGTCGTTGTTACAAAATCGTATAACCTATTTAGATATTAAAGTTTTTACAACCGAAACGAGTTAGGCTTTACAAGCTCGTAAAGTACTTAGATGGGTACTTCAGAATTATCTGAAGAGATAAAGGAGGTAGTAGCATTGTGTCCAGTTTACTGCTGTCTTGACTATGGGTCATCAAATTGTGGATGTTGTGTGATGAATTTAGTTATGGGAGTTACCTAGATTTTATCTTGTCACAGTTCTTCTGTTTGTTGGTTGTGTAGTTTAGATAGGCGCCCTAGATCAAGCTGCATTCAGTTAGATTAGAAACAGACCCCCAAATCTTTTAGGAAGAGTTCGGCAAAAGATTGTAATAGCTGATATAATTATTCTTAAAAAATACAAACAAATTGCAATACTAAAACTTATGTACAAGCTTATCCCATAATTGGCTATTTTTTCTGATCAACATCATAACAACTTATGGCATTATGTTATTAGTATTCAGTTTAATTCAATAAAACTCACAAAGTTCTCATTATCATCATTTTCCTGCCCTTGTACCATTCTATTTGGGGTCGGCGCAACACGTTTTATTCTTCCATTCTGCCCTATCAGACGTCACGGTATAATTTACTCCTTTCTCCTTCATATCATTTCATACACAATCCATCCATCTTTCTTCTCGCTCTCCGTCCATTAACATTCAGATCCATCACTCTTTTAGTCACATAATAATAAATAATAAACTCACAAAATTCTCATATACTTAGTCATAAAATTTACGAATGAAAACTCAGTAAAAAATAAGTCAAATTTTCTATGAGACGGCAAGATAAAATCTAAATATGGGTAACTAGCTGTTCCACGCGGTTTCACCCACGCTGCTCAGTACCTGTTGGTTGTAGCGTGATGTTATATAGCCTATAGCCTTCCTCAAGAAATAGACTATCCAACACTAAAAGAATTTTCCAATT
The DNA here is from genome assembly GCA_958449745.1 of Ochropleura leucogaster. Lineage (NCBI taxonomy): Eukaryota > Metazoa > Arthropoda > Insecta > Lepidoptera > Noctuidae > Ochropleura > Ochropleura leucogaster. Next base: position 4,325,734 of record OY288213.1, on the reverse strand, counting down.
CCAACCAGTAGTCCCTGAGATTAGCGCGTTCAAACAAACAAACAAACTCTTCAGCTTTATAATATTAGTATAGATGAGTAATTCGAGATTAAAACATGAGATTAACAATAATTTTACCAACATTTAAAATATCAACACTGTAATAATGTTCAACTATTCGAAATCTCAAGATTGTTATTTTTCAAAAAGAATATTGTTAGTGGCAATAAACACGAATAAAACCAGCCATGAGTGAGTCAGACTCGCGCACCGCGGGTTCCGTACAACGCGACATATAACGCCATATCGATTGACCGCGTAGACTTAGAGGGTTGATTTTCATAGCACAAAGGGACCACAAACTTGAGTATATAGTTTTAATTTCAACTCAATACCTCCACGAGTTCCCGAAATAAAGGGTCTTGATACACAAACAGACAGACAGACGGACAACATAGGGATCGAATAAAGGTTCCGTCTTTTTTCCTTATAAGGTACGGAACCCTAATAAAAATGATATTGTTTATTTTACTCATTTTTATACTGAATTAGATAATATACCATTTTTGAACATAATTTTAATCAAGAAATCCAATACACAAGCCTACAGTGAACTTGAACCTTCTCAAGAATCTTAAAGCGATCAACTTTGTCAACCATAGGGTCTAAATGGACTTGTTTGATTTGGTAATCGCTGCGACTACCGACATCAGGGGTCGCTCCCCTAAAACCATTATTTTTACAATGGGTTTCCTTGAACACTCTGTTCCGATAAATTATTGTTACGTGTATATTAGAAGAGGACTGTTTTCTTACCCGATTGCAATTTTTTATCACGATATTTCCTTTTACCAAAATTGCTGTATTTTTTTTCTGTAATTTGATTTTTTAGGGACCGTAATCCATATTAATATTATAAATATTAAAGTGTATGTGTGTGTCCGACTTTCAAGGCGAAACGAAGCGACAAATTAACGTGATTTTTAAGTGGAGATAGTTGAAAAGATGGAGAGTGACATAGGTACTTTTTCTCTTTTTAACCCCCCACCTTCCTAAAATGGGGGATGAATTCCAGCAAAGCCGCAGCAAAAGCTAATGCGGTGTTTTTTGTTAAATTATATAGCACTAGCTTCCGGCTGCGACTTCGTCCGTGTGGCATAGTTACTTTGGGCTAACGCTAACTTTAACCCGCGTGATGATCGAAAAAAACATCTTTCTCTCCCCTTTTCTTTCCTCTTTCTCCCCTTACCTCCCATATCCGGGGTCCCAACTATCTCTGTAACAAAATTCATCATAATCGGTTTGGCCATTTAGGCGTGAAAACGCAATGAACGAACTCACTTTCGCTTTTATAATACTACTAGCTTTTGCCCGCGGCTTCGCTCTCGTTTAATTCGGGGTAACACAGCTGCATGCCCGTCTCCAGGGTCCCAACTATCTCCGATCAAAAAATCATTAAGATCGCTTTACCCATGTAGCCGTGAAGACGTATTACGTTATAATATTAGTAAGGATAGAGATGATTCTGGTAACCCGTTTTTTGCGGACAGTTAATCATTAAATAATATCCTTCCATGGGGGATGTGTCAGAGTTTTATAAACTAAAACCTACCCAAGTTCCTTCTTTTGCCCTTTATGTTCCGGGGTCTTTATGTTCCAATCTCTTTCGAACAACGCGCAACACTGGCAATCCCTCAGGTAACCAATCCACCAATATCATTTCACTTTAAAACTTTTTAATCAAAAAAGGACTCGGAGCTTCATTCCAATATCCAACCAATAACCACAGAACAAATAATTTCCTACTCCAATAAACTAAACATAGAGTTTCATTTCCTCTAAACGACTCAATAACTTAAGTAAGTTAAACCTCTCTTATTGGATTTCATTAAACACTATCAATTTACAGATGGGCCGTGGTTGTAACTCTTGTAGTTTATTCGTTGCACAAGTCAGTATTGATCGAGAGTTTGTAGGAAAAATAGACGGGTTTCAACTGTTTTTGGAAAACTTTGTTGTGATAATATAAATTGTATAAAATCTGGTTCTTCTAACCTGACAGACAGATGTGTTGCTGGGGAGTTTGTTCCGCCACTTCTTCTTCCCAGCTAAAACACTAGGAAGTGGCGAAGGGCAGGGCGTTTTTGTGGGACTGTCTCTTGTAATTTGTGACGTTCAAAAAGTGCTGATTATCAGCCTAATTTGAATAAATGACTTTTGATTTTGATTTCGTTTACGGGAAATGCTTTTCAGGAGAAAAATATACCACTATTTAAGGGCTAGTTAGCTATCGCTAGAACAATTATTAACAAGATTGACATTTTCGCTTTTTTAAAACTCTTCGCCTTTTTCTTCTTTGTGTGTTTTTTCATTTCATTCATTTTATTAAAAAAAAAAAAAAACGGTGCTCCACACTAGTAACGTCTCTTATATCGTGTGTGCGTCTACAAACATTTATACTTACACTAGCTTTTGTCCACGGCTTCGCTTGCGATAAATTCGGGGTAACACAGTTTCTTGATTTGCAGGTATTTTTTGCCCTTTTTTTTCGGGTGGCAATCATCCCCATTGCCCTTGCGCCTTGTTGATTTGTTTTTGCAAAGCTAAGTTTTCCCTTTCCTTCCCTCTTTCTCCCTCATTTCTCAATCTTTATTGGAAATAAAAAGCGACGGACATAGCCGTCTCCTGGGTCCCAACTATCTCTGTACCAAAATTCATCAATATCGGTGTAGCCATTAAGGCGTGAAGAGGACAAGCAAACAATCAAACTCATTTTTCACTCACCCGGGGATCGAATCCGCAACACGTAGTACAGCAGTCACACGCTTAGCCACTACGCAAACTGTGTCGCCTAGTTTAATGTACCAACTTCTTTGTAAAAGCAAGTTCTTTGCTTCGAATACGATTTCTTTAATCCGAATCAACGTGAAACATTACTTTTTCAATTTCAGCCAATCCAAGGCTATATTTTCAGTCTTCCAATGTAATGAGCTAAGAAAAACGTCATCTCACTTTTGTAGCTCAACTTTACAGCACCTTAAGCCATGGAATTTAAGAAGTGGCATAAAACCGTGAGGACCTTCGGGATTTTCATTAGTTGGGAGGACGAAATGTTAAAAGAGGAGGATTGTCTAGCATATGAAGTCAGGAGTTCTTTACTTTAATAATGCACAAGATTTTTAATAAATAACTAAAACGTTAAAAAGTATAACCACAAAGTGATAATGATATTTGCCTTGTAACTAATGAAACAGCTTGTGTCAGTACATTTTGAGTTGTTTCGTTTGAGAGCTTACAGGCAATTTGTACCCATGAAATGGAATGCTTCGGAGTTTGACCTTCTTAGTCGGTTGAATTTTAGATAAAAGGTTGACTTGTAGATAATAGGCTAGTTAAGGATAGTTCCCAAAAAATAGTCCATCTTTTAGATTTTTTTTTATTTAGATTATTCCAATATAAGGGACACGTATTTTTTTATTTGTAAATTAGAATAAAAATTACAAAGATATAGCCCACTAGCTGTTCCACGCGGTTTCACCCGCGCTGCTCAGCACCTGTTGGTCGTAGCGTGATGTTATATAGCCTATAGCCTTCCTCAAGAAATGGACTATCCAACACTAAAAGAATTTTCCAATTCCAACCAGTAGTCCCTGAGATTAGCGCATTCAAACAAACAAACTCTTCAGCTTTATAATATTATATATATACATATATAGTATAGATTAAAGTTATGTGTGACGTCAAGCGGCATGCATTTTTTCGGAACGAGTGACGTCACTCGTAACTTTAACTCATACCCTGGAAAAGATCTTTTGAGCTTATTCCTCCATGGTTTTCAACAGCACACAAAATTTGACCTATTCCTGAGTACTTAAAGTACTACTAGTGATGCTGACACTTAAAAAAAGATACATTATACCAACGTCATGCATGCCGGTGTTTTTTTTATTTACTTTTATGATACACTAGCTTTTGCCCGCGGCTTCGCTAGCGTTATATTTACATAACGCGAGTGATTTAACACAGTTCCCCTGGCGCCTTATTGATTTGTAATGGCGACGCTAAGTTTTCCCTTTTCTTCCCTCTTTCCGTCACTTTTTTTGAAAAAATCCAAGTATCTCTGTACCAAAATTCATCGAAATTGGTTGAGCCATTAAAGCGTGAAGAGGTAACAAACAAACTCACTTTCGCTTTTATAATATTAAGTAAAGATTAGTAATTATAATAGTAGGTATGGCTTTGTGTTACTATGCAATTGGTGTGCTTATTGTTAAATAAATATTGCTAGTCAAAAAAAAATCATAAAGAATTTCTGAGAACGAATTAACACCATGCTCGTTTGGGCCAGTAATGGTAATTTCTATACTTACTTGAAAACGTTGGAAAAGGTAAGCATACTTGTTCATGGCTGCTCATCAAAAAGCAGCATCAAGCAGGTCCTATCATATTTTTTAAACGAATTACGACGCTTTTGGCTTATTCGTCAACTCGCGCCTCATAAACTCGCGACTGCGCGCGAGTTAGCACCTTCTGATTTTACCTATTTTTGTTGTAGTCAACTCTCGATCGAGTGAAAAATTTACGTATTTAGAGTCATCTACAAAAGACAAAACACCTTTGTAGATGACTGAGTCGCGAGTTTATCAGGCGCGAGTTGACGAATAAGCCCGTTTTTTGTAAACTTTACATTTTAAAGTAGGTAGATTGAACCATTAGCATCTGCCTAGACTTTTCTTTTTTGTTGGGGTCGGGTTCCCGTCTTACTAGATGCAGCTAAATAATAGTATTTTACATGGATGCGACTGCCTATCGGACCTCGACAACCCAGTTAGTACTGGGTAATACGATACCCCATTGTAAGACTGGTTGTCAGACTTTCAGGACAAACCTGTCACGTTTGTCTAAGATCTACAATTTTTTTTTTTTTTTATATATCTTGGGACAACACACACGGCCATCTGATCCCAAACTAAGCAGAGCTTGTGTTATGGTAACCTGACAACTGATATACATACTTATATAATTTATAAATACATACATATTATAGATAAATCATACCCAGACACAGAACAAACAATCATGCTCATCACACAAAGTTTATCCTGGGTGGGAATCGAACCCACGACCTCCGGCTCAGCAGTCAGGGTCACTAACCACTAGACCAACAGGCCCGTCTACAAATGACGACTGGGACCAACAGCTTAATGTGCTTTCCGAGGCACGCAGGAAACTCGGGATGTAACCAATCTACATACCAACCAAGGTGAGCGTGGCTTTACCTAAAGATTGACCTAAGCAAGGTAAGGTACGTATACTGTAACCACTACTTTAAAAAGAACATAATTATTAATTAAATTCACCCTATGATTTATGGCATTTTGATGGCCATCCCTTAATGTTTATTTAATAATTTAATTATAAGACCTGTATAAATACTCATGTTTTACAATACTTATAAGTGTATATTTTTATTTATGTTTATAAACCTGTTTCAGCTTTTCAGTAGTGTTCATATTAAAGGTGAAATTAAGTGTGATTGATTGATTTGTAAAAAAGAATACACAAATTCTTCTAAAATATTTAATAGGAGAACTGTATACATTAATCAGGGTTTGGATAACAATTCTTAATGTAGGATACAAGGATACTATGTTTTATATCTAAAATGTTTGGGTACAAATTGTTAACTAACTAAAATAAAGAATAGTTACACTTTTTTGTTGCACGGTATTTTTTCTACAATCTTAGCATAATACAACATAACCAAATCGGTTATTAAAACATTATAAAAAATCACTTAAGTAAAGTAAGTAAATCACAAAAGTAACATTTGACGACACGGTTGCCGCAAAGGCTGAGGGATCGACTGCTGCGCTGCGTGTCGCGGGCTCGATTCCCGCACGGAATAATATTTGTATGACCTGCAGATAGTTGTTTCGGGTCTGGCTGTTTGTGTATGAAAATGTAGATGTTTGTAAACGCACCCACGATACAGAAAAAATTGCTAAAGAGGGGCAATGTTTAAAAAAAAAATATTGGTATTAATTTCATAGAACAATTTATAATCACATTTTCCAACACGCACATGTATTGTTTAAAACTTTCTATTGTTATGACAATCAAAACAAAATCTGAATTTCGTAGCTCCAAATTCTAACAAAATGCTATGAAATTACATACTAAAGCTATAACGCTTACAAATTTAATGGCCGTGTAGAATATATGTACATATTTACACTAAATTATATCACAAATAACAATGGCGGCTAACAACACAATAATAATATAAACAACACAATAATGTCGAGCGTTCTTGGTAACGTAGTGGGCGAGTTACTAAACGAAGATTTTTGCTTTACTGCTCCTTCAGTTAGACCTGTGGATGGAAAGCTTCTTTAGAAAATTTCTTAGAAAAGAAAGAATAGAAATTTTGGGTCATCCCTTTTATTTATTATTTAATTTTTTTTCACAATCATGTTTTTCTCGCGTGTGTTTTGATGAAATATGGGCATGCTATTGGATAAACCTCTGCTTAACCCTTCAGTGATTACTGGCGTGAATGTTTTAAATCTTATAGCTTTAGTTTTAATACAACCATTCCCTCGATAGTACTCATTACTATTACGAATAAATATAATAATTATTTGTCAACAAAATAACAAATAATTAAGATCTTAGAATTTGTTGCGCGTATTTTTTTTTTAAATTTGTTGCTAAGCGAATATAAAAGAATATCTAGTACCTAAATAATATACAAATCATGTCTCCCCAAAAAATATTCCTACCCGACAAAAAAATGTTCCAGATGGATCCCAGATCCCTTAAAACAATTCCCCGGACAGGATCCTAACATCTACGTGTTTCAATATCCTTCACTTACATTACTCATCTATTTATTCATATCGGTATATACCCTAAGGACTTAAAATCTTATTTACTTACCGCCTATGTTAACTTCGGCTGCCGATTGGGAGCTAGGGTATAGTTTTATTTCTGTAAAAAAATATACGATATCAGTTTCTCTTGGGAGTTGTATATTTTTTATATCAGGTTACATACATCTTTGGATTGAATTATTTTGTAACAAAAATATTAGGAGAGATACTTTTGTAATCGGTCGAGTTCGCATTATTGAGTACGACTTTTGTGGATGTTAGTGAAAAGACAATTTTATGTTTTTTTATTTAGATAAAGACTTCACGTTCTTTAGCAAAAAGCAATTTGAAATTTATATTTAATTTCTCATCAAAAAATAGGATACTATTATAACAAACCAAAACTGTACAAGGTACTCGTTATTCAGTATATGATTTTTCTACTATTCGTTTGCTATTAAACAGTAACGGTATTGTGTTAAATAAACATTAATCTTTCTTTGAAAATAAAATGCAATGACAAAACCCGTCTTTTTAACCTACTTCACAAAAAGGAGGAGGTTCTCAATTCGTTTTTTTTAAATATTGTTACGCAATCTATCCGACGATTTAGTGTCGATTTTTTAATCGAAAGGGTAACCCCCGAAGAGGATCCATATTATTTGTATGATCCATATTATTATTTTACTAACAATTAACATCACACATACGAATCAAGAAAATTAAAAACAGTTAACATTAGAATTATCAAAAATAGTAAAAAAAACTATATGCATTAGTTAAAAAATACCAAAATAATTAGATACAAAATTATTTAATTTACGGATATATACTGTAAGTAGCAATGGACTTCAGGTAATAATATTTTATATTCTAATGTTTAATATGGACGATATGCTTGAATCTCTTAGTACCAATATAAAAGAATACTCGATAACAATTCGTGTAAGATACCATCATGCCACATCTCATTTTTAACTCACCGTAAAGTCGCAGTGTCCCTTCACTCTTGCCAAGCGAGTTGGTACTCACGCAGTTGTAGGTACCAATGTCGCTCCTAGAGAAGTACTTAATAGTCAGCTTCATCATCACTCTGTAGGATGACCGGTCTTCACCTATCACGTACTTTGGCCTGTTGGAATGAAAAGTGTATGTTTAGATGGTTTGTCACGTTTGTGAGAAAATAATGAGTGAAAAGCGACCAACAAAATTTATGAGGCAGATTTGAGTAGCGCCGCCGGGACGCTCTAGAAAGATATAAAATATACTGAACTTAATCAATAAATATATTTATTTTTCAATGGAGGTCCGTAGCTAAAATATGCAACATTTCAATAATAATAAGTAGGTAAGTATAGATTTGGCAAACGAGGTCGTCGACATGTGGAATGTAAACTCGGTTGTCATTGTGCCGATTGTCGTAACGGCCAATGGCGCTATAGCCAAGACCCTCGACGACTATCTGTCGAAGCTCTCTTTAGGTGGTAGGATCAAGGGCCTGATTTCTGCAGAAGGCAGTGCTCCTCGATACGGCCCACTTTGTAAGGATGTTCCTATCTCTCGAGCCCTAACCAGCTTGGACTCTGCTCTTGATACCGATTTTTTTTAGAAGATTTCTAAATATATATCGTAAACAGAAAAACTGAATAAAGGGTGAAAGTGAATAACAAAAAAAAAATCTACATATTATAAACCTTATTATATTAAAACTAAACGCGTGACGTTAGCGTCGTGTTTTGCTCCGTGATGTCACGTATCCGTCTTCGGAAATGTCGATATGCGAGACGAAGACGAAGAATTCCTAGTGTAGGGCAACGTTCTGTACAAAAAAAAGTAATACAATAGGGGTTCCGTTTTTTGAGTTACGGAACTCCAAAAAACAAGTCTATCATACATATCATACTTATTCATACAACACAAAAGCAAACATCCTCTAATGAACCACAAAAGGCAACCGTGTGATGATGATTTATGAATCCACTGATCATTAAAGAGCCCTCATTCCCCTCGTTATAAAAAAAAAAGAAGAATGCTAATAAAAAGCCCATCCATTGGTGCCACTTGACCGCTACGAGTGATTTTGATCCACAATGGATTCACCATTCACGGTGATCGTGGATGTATTGTGAGTTTCAATGGTAGGGGTATCAATCATCCCCTATATGAACTCTTTATTACTGCTTTCAATACAATAGACTTGGAAATCTAACCCTTGAAAGAGGGCCATGAAGTGGGAGTAGGGATCATGTCGATTATATATTTACTTGACGACACGGTTGGCGCAGCGGTTGAGCGATCGACTGCTGCACTGGGTGTCGCGGGTTCCATCCCCGCACGGAATAAAAATTTGAATGTGAGTACTTAATGGTACTCCATTCAGCTACCCTACTATGACGTCTTAAAGCAGAACTAATTCCACTGAGGGAAAGAGACAAAGCTATACGGGGTGTCTCTTTAGTGTGTCTCGCCTACTGGTTTGTGGCAGGACAGCAAAGGGACAGATTGGATTTAAGTTCATTTAGGTGGTGATTTAAATTTACTGGCTCAGCAGCAACGCTGGCTGGCACGAGCCAAATGTGGGGGAGGGGGTGACAGGGACGTTGCGACGGTTCTCGACACCAAAACTAAGAATCGCTATTCTTATGGCCGCACCGCCACTTATTGGTACTAAAACTTGACGTTGTGCAGTCGAGTAAGCCTCCTTGTTATCATAAGTATGTTTGATACCACAAACTGTGAGAATAAAGCCTTTTTGATAAGCTGTAGTACTGGCAGTTTTTTTTAAAGAACTTATAATTTACTGACTTGAGATTTGCTCTTTTATTTGGATTGTTAAGAGCAAAAAATAAACAACAGTTCTATTCAGACTATGGTAGAGCTTATGAATTTTCAGGCTTATCATGGATATATAAACTGTTTGTTTTTTTTTAAGTGTACGATTAAAATAAAATTAAAGGACCCATCCTGACGTTTTATTTCCCGGATTTTGGGTTGTTCAAAAGGCATACCGCTACCCGGTAACACAAAGGGCAAAATAACAAACATGGATGAGTCTTAGTCAATAAAAATATAATACTCTTTTCCTCTCCGCCCAGAGCAAGACAAATGATTAAATGAAAAAAATACATCCTCAGAGATGGTAAAATAAATAAAGATCTATTAATAAAACACTGCGCTGGGAAGATCATCTAAAAAATCATACCGGTTCGGTGGAAGGCCTTCGTCGAAAGACTAGATATTATTGGAAAAACCGATCGTCGAAATAAAGGCCACTAATCTATGAAACGAAAACTTTGTTTATGAAAAAGTACACGAAGATGATTTTAACTACAACAAAATGTTTTAAAAGACATACATTCTTAAACTACCTGAACTAATTTCATCACTGAAAAGTGCACATCGTTTCCTAAACCCATTCATAAATCGGTGCTTATTATTTATCCTTACTTATATATATATTATATTATATGTAATATTATAAAAGCGAAAGTGAGTTTGTTTGTTTGTTATCTCTTCACGCTTTAATGGCTAAACCGATTTTGATAAATTTTGGTACAGAGATAGTTGGGAACCAGGAGACGGACATAGGCTAATATTGTTTTGAAAAAAGTGGGATGTGAGAGAGAAAGAGGGAAGAAAAGGGAAATCTTAGCGTTGCTATTACAAATCAATAAGGCGCAAGGGGAACTGTGTTACCCCGAATTTAACGCGAGCGAAGCCGCGGGCAAAATCTAGTTTTGCTATAAATAGTAAGCACCGATTTTTGAATGGTAAGTATTAACGCCATTTTAAGTGTTCGGCAGCCAGGTATTTAAATTGGCCGCAAATACCGGTAAAATGCTTTTATATTTTTGTGTAATATAGTTCAATATTTAAAAAAACTGATTTTCACCTGCGAGTTCTTCCGCGAGGATTTTTTAAATCATTTTCGTTTTAAACTCGAATTAAAAAATAAGAACTTATTTTCTAGCCTAATAGAAATTGTTCCATATTGACGGCACGGTTGGCGCATTGGCTGAGCGATCGGCTGCTGCGCTGCGTGTCGCGGGTTCGATCCCTACATGGAGCAAATATTTGTATGACCTGCAGATAGTTGTTTCGGGTTTGGCTGTTGGTGAATGTGAGTTTAAATGTTTGTAAACGCACCCACGATACAGGTGAAATTCCTAACTTTCTTTTAAAAAAAATGATATGTTTTTCAAAACAGATTTACAGACAAAGCCAACATTATTAACATAAAACTGTTTTAACAGTAATTAAGCCTCTTATCCATTATTGGGACGACGTAAACAGATAACGTCCAAACACCCTGTATTGTTAGTGCACGTCTATAATAATAGTAATTAATCCTTGATGCTTCAATACGAAGGCTTGCTTTGATAGTATTAAGTTCTATTGTTATATTAGAGGCACGTGTAAGGGCCTTTTCATATGTTCTAGTCATCCGATAACCTGAATCAAAGGTGCCTGTAATAACCGGATTATTTAAATTGGTTAATTTTAATCTCAAATATTTATAAATTTTAATAAAAATTTGGGGATCCCTCCCCAGACCAAAAAAGTATGTAAAAGTCTGACACTTCTTTCAGACTTGTACTGACTAAAACCCACCCATGTTCCTTCTATTGCCCTTTATATTCCAGGACCGCGGTATCCCTGACGGTGGCCCTGGCACGCCCCTGTGATTATAATAGAATATAAACATAACTGACTTAATGTAGATGTTCCATTCGGTACACTTCTGTCTCTCGCATAAGTTCATCCTTATCCTTATTTAAAGCTATCTACTAACCCAGCCGCCGCGGGAGACGCCCCTGGCGACTGGCGCCACAAGACGACCCGTCCCGGCCACCGTAATTGCGGGCCTATGGACGGTGAACAATGCGTAGCTCACCGTCCGTCCATCAATTGACAATAGGCCGTGTCGACAGCGCGTTAGTGTTCCACGCGAAAGAAAGAGATACCACGGCCCCGGTACGTAAACGGCAATAGAAGGAACATGGGTGAGTTTTAGTCAGTGAAAGTCTGACACTCCCCCCCGGTCCACCCAGAGCGGGGGAAGTTATTTGATGATTTCCCACCCCAAAAAAAACCCTAAATCTTATTCAAAGCTATCTACGATTACTTACCCGTCAAGCAGCATCTCCCCTCTATTCTTGAGCCAATAGTTGATGGTATTAGGGTAGGCTTCCACGGTGCACTCTAGTATCACATCGGTGCCGAGCGGCGCACCCAGCAATTGATTTGGCACTATCACTGTTGGTGAGACTGTGGGACAAAGAAAAAGGTGTTCACTAAAAGACTTAAAGAAACATTTTTATAGTAAACTAGCTTTTGCCCGTGGTTTCGGTCGCGTTACATTCGGGGTAACACAGTTCCCCTTTCCTGATTTGTAGGTACCTGCTACCTGTAGTTTTTGCCCTTGGGCCTTATTTATTGTAACATCAAAGCTAAGTTTTCTCTTTTCTTCCCTCTTTCTCCCCCATTACTGACTTTTTTTTTTAAATTAGTCTATGTCCGGCTCCAAGGTCTCAAAATTCATCAAAATTGGTTTAGCCATTTAGGCGTGAAGACGTAACAAACATACAAACAAATTCACTTTCGCTTTTATAATATTAGTAAAGATAGGCTTGCGTGTTGGTAAACAAGACCGAGTCAAATTCGCCTACCGAGGGTTCCGTATAAACTTGCGACATAAACAGCCATATATTTTGACTGCATAGATTTAGAGCATTTATAAATATAAATATCTTGGGACAACTCACACACGGCTATCTGATCCCAAGCTAAGCGGAGCTTGTGTTATGGTAACCAGACAACTGATATACATACTTATATAATTTATAAATACATACATTTAATAGATAAATCACACCCAGACACAGAACAAACAATCATGCTCATCACACAAAGTTTGTCCTGGGTGGGAATCGAACCCACGACCTCCGGCTCAGCAGTCAGGGCCACTAACCACTAGACCAACAGGCCTGCCAAATTATGCCACAGATTACCTACATTACTGTCTCTCCTCCTTTTAATCCATCAAAAAGCTGTCTTGAAAAGATCGCTTTTAGCGATAAGACCGCCCATTGTGTCACCCTATTTATAAGTTGTTAAATGTTATTCTTGTTATTTACAAACATAGCACAAAGTGACCACCGACTTGAGTATATGGTTTTAATTTCATCTCGATAACTCAAATATGGCCGTTTTATTCGCAACTTTGTACGGAACCCCCGGTGCGCGAGACTGGATTATTTTAACATTGTTTTAGTATCTGTCTAGAATCTTCACATTAAAAATAAACCTTAAACTAATCTGTTAACAGTATTAATTCACGCGAACTGAACCACAAACGCATAATGAGATTAACCAACAGCTCAGTTCAGGGAGGTACAAAATCAATACCTACCAAGTAATCCTAGTTCGGCTGAACCTGTGACGTTAGAATATTCATACTAGTCCCGTGTTTGATCTAGGGTAATCATATACAAAGCTATTTTGAAGCTGCAAGATATTTCGGAATATAGCTGCAGTATCAGTGTAGTTTCAGGAATAGTTCTCAGTGTTCTGGGATATTCAGGGCTAACTAAAGGCACAATTTTATCAGCTGGTTTTAATATTAGCGACTCAATAACATCTATTGGTCCATTTTCAGATGGAATAGGACTCACTTCGCGCCATCTTGTAATCGCTATATCTGTCAAATTGTATATTAAAGTATGGTTACTTAGGTAAATAAAATTGTTTTTATCTTGTTAATGTAATCCTCAAATTCGCAAATACCGTGCAATCTTTTTTTTAAATTTGACAGATATGACGTCACAACATGGCGCGAGGTCACTACTATTGTTTTTTTTAAACATATTGTACAGGGACACGCCGCCTTTGGAAAATAAATATTTACAAAGTATTGATTAGATGGCGCTTTTAGTTTACATTTCGGCCACGTACCAAGAATTTCTTTCACAACTACATAGGTACCAATCACTTACGAAAAAATATTTACCTTAGGTCCTACGTCCTACTAATATTATAAATGCATGTTTGTGAGGATAGATGTATGGTTGTTTGTTACTCTTTCACGTCCAAACGGCTGAACGGATATTAATGAAATTTGGCACAGCGGTAGATTATGGTCTGGAAATCACATAGGGTACTTTTTTCCGATACGACGCGGGCGAAGCCGCGGATACCAGATAGTTCGTACATAAACTCACGCTTCTTTACCAGGGGGTAGGTACCGGGGTCGCGGGTTTTTCGAAAGAGATACCGCGACCCCGGAAATTAAAAGGCAAAAGTACGAATATGGTGGGTTTTAGTCAGTTCAAATCTGTCACTTCCCCCGCTCCGCCCAGAGTGGGATAATTTTTTTTTTAAAAACGTTGCCCCACCTTAGGACTTTTTCCTGTATCGTGGGTGCGTTTACACACATTTAAACTCACATACACAAGCAGCCAGACCCGAAACAACTACCAGTAGGTCATACAAATATTTGTTTGTTATTTTATGATGTCCTATCCGCAAAAAAGAAGGTAGAGAACCATAAACCAGCTACTAAGATCCTTACACATTTTTTTTGCCCGTCCACCTTAGTTCTCCTTTCTTACAAATCACGTCCGATCACTTAATGATTCTAATACAAATTCTATCCGCATCAAAAACAATTACTGCGGAATTGAGCTGGTCCTAAATGAAGGGGTTCCGTGATTTCTCGCCCTGAGGGACGGCCTTAGGGACCAACGTGCCTAGACTGGAATCTTCGGGACAGTAGTATTTTAGATTTCTTTACGAATTAACTTTAGAAGGTTAAGTGAATTTCTGTGTATTTTTCTTTTGGGTAAACGATGTTCTACTGAAGTGTATAAATTGTGTGAGTTTATTGTGCAATTAAAGCTTTTTGAACAATAAAAAGTATTTCAAAGATGTATTTCAGAAACTTGTTTTCTTTCTTTATGTTTTTGCCGACTTTTAGGGTTTCGTACCTAAAAAGAAAAAAACGGACCCTTATTGGTTCACTTTGTTGTCTGTCTGTCTGTGTCTCTATCAAGATTCTAAAACTCGAAAACGCGTGGAGGTACCGAGTTGTAGAGTCAATAGATGTGGCTGTTTATGTCGCAAGTTTCTACGGAACCTTACGCGAGTCTGATTTGCTCTTGGCCGATTTATTTTCACAACGTCACTTAAATAGATATAGTTTTTTTTTAATTGGAACAAAACAAAACCTGAATAAAAAAAACTTATAAAATTATTCACGATTTCAAAAATACATGAACTGTAAAGCTGTGGTTTCTTTAAACGTATAATTTTTTATGTGTGTAAACGTAAAAATTCAATTCTCAAAACTCCATTTCAAAAACACATACATTACACTTTCCGATTCATAGATACTCATGAATCGGAAAGCTGTGGTTTTAAAACGTATTATTTTTTATGACTTGTGTAATTGTGAAAATTCAATCCTCAAAATTCCATTTGGAGCAAAACGTAGGTGAAACTCCCCGGACAGCCAATTTTCAGTAAAACTCACAAAGATACAATCGTAAACGTTCTCGACACAATAGTTGGTGCAACTATTTATTTGTTCAACGGCACTTTACATGAATATCGCCGCTAATATCCCGTTAACACGTGAACATTTCCCGTGGACGGCCATTTTGAAAGCAATTGTATGAATGTTGCTCCACAATAGGTTATTTTAAAGTCGATGGTCGCGTTCCATTTTACTCATCGCCCTGTTAGCTTATCTGTATCTTGAGTTGTAGGCTGTTGGTTTGTTGGTTGTTGACATTTTTTTTTTAGTTTGTTAAAAGAGTGATTTTAAATGTTTTATTCATTACTAGCTTTTGCCCGCGGCTTCGCTCGCGTTAAATTCGGGGTAACACAGTTCCCCTTGCGCCTTATTGATTTGTAATAGCAACGCTAAGTTTTCCCTTTCCTTCCCTCTTTCTCCCTCACAGCCCACTTTAAAAAAAAAATATAGCCAATGTCCGTCTCCTGGTTCCCAACTATCTCTGTACCAAAATTTATCAAAATCGGTTTAGCCATTAAAGCGTTAAGAGGTAACAAACAAACTCACTTCCGCTTTTATAATATTAGTAAGGATAATATTTCCAAAACAGAATCTTTTCTTTTTTTTTTTTCTTTTTAGTCTATAAGAACTTACTACTTCTTAATAACAGACTTTTACAATTATAACCTTAACCTCAATACTCTCGGAAGTCAGTGACACCGACAACTTGCCACTACAATAATATTACTATCTTCCACCCGCGACTACGTCCGTGTGGCATAGTTACTTTGGACTAACGCTAACTTTAAACCGCCTGATAATCGAAAAAAATAATCTTTCTCTCCCCTTTTCTTCCCTCTTTCTCCCCCTCACTTTTTTGAAGATTAGCCTATGTCCGTCTCCAGGGTCCCAACTATCTCTGTACCAAAATTCATCATAATCAATTAAGCCATTTAGGCGTGAAGACATAACAAACAAACTCACTTTCGATTTTATAATATTCATAAGGATTTTGTACCTTTGCTTTTTACTTTCGTAAGTAATACAAATAAAATGTGTTAGGAAATTGCGACCCTTTTTCAAAACCATCACAATTACGATTATAATAGCGAGACAGCTTTTTCTTATTATAACTAATACGAGTAGTATACACATCGAGAGGTCTACACACAGTGTACTTTTATAAGAGGTAAATAATATCAGCCGATATTAAAAAAGAAATACTTAATGAATTTGGCGAATGATAAAAATACAGTTCATTTCTTCATCCCACTCCTAAACTCTTTAAACACTTAGCCATCTAAGAAACTAAATACACACGTAAGCTTGACAATCTAAGGAACAATTCAAAAGCTTAACAGCGTTCGTTCAAGAGTGTAGAGTGAATTTCGCGAGCCATCGGCCCCGATCCCGCTCGCAATCCCGATCCGCAATCCCGATCCGCAAACCGGGATCAGTTCCCGTCTTATCTAACATTGCCTTGCGTACAAACCGCTGTTGAAATCCTTTCGTTTCGTAAAACCCGAGGTTTTTAATAAAAACGGGGTTTGGGGAAGAATGTGATATGAAGACTTTTGATATTCAAAGTTAGCTGGAGAATCGACGGATAGATTTATGGGTGGAGTTTATTCGAATGATTATAATAACTGTCTTCTGGTTATAGGAAATGTTTTTGAATTATAATTGTTTCTTATATTGCGATCTATGAATTGCAATGCATCTATTGTTACCTGCTCTAAACTAATGAATAAATTGGCCCACGGAATAACAAAAATATAATGATTTGTGTGAATGCAAACTTTAGCTTCTCTTCTTCTGATTTTCGCATTAAGCATAGATGACAAAACCAGTAGCAATCTCCTATTTAAAAAATTATTGCGTGTTTTTTTATATAAAACATTGCCCCACACTAAGAATCCCCTGTATCGTGGATCGTTTACAAACATTTAAATTCACATAGTCAAACAGCCAGACCCGGAATAACTATCTGTAAGTTATTAAAATAGTTGTCGATCGGTCAGCCACTGCGCCAACTGTGTCGTCAAATTGTGTTTCGAACACAGTCCGGTATACCAGTTTATTTAAATTATTTTTTTATTATTATTTAATTAATTTAATTTAAATTTAAATCAGACCGTATACCCACAAACTTATTTATTTATTAAAACTATGCACAAGTATTATTTATTAAAAAGAGGCGTACTTAATGTCTTGAGCATATATTCTACTAAACATATAACATATACTTATAATCTTAACCTATTGTTAGTAAGTGGTAATTAAATATTCGAATAATTGAAATAATACATTTAATTGGTGACATGGACGTCTATGCACGCATGCCTTCTTACCCATATTGAAAGGCCCATTGATTTTGTCCGCCAGTGTAGCTAGAATATTATTCGAGCTGCTACTAAATCGCCGCAGCATAGATGCACATCGTTTGCGCATAATAGCATAAAGAGAACGTTTTTTTTTTTGGAAGAGGACTTTTGGCCGCAAGGAGTGGCGTTCCGGCGCTTCCACGGACAAGTGCCACATGAACGCGCAGTGACATAGTGCAGGGAAGTGCCACTAACATAGTTGTTGAGGATTTATTTACTAACATGAATTGTGTTAGCAATATATGTGATTGTCTGTAAGGTATTTATCTATGGGCCTAAGATGCCTGAAAATAAATGTTTAATTTATTTATTTATAAAAGTCATCCAATCTTGCTTCAGTAAACATGCCTGTAGCGCTGCAAAAATGAGGCAGCCCGAAATCTTTCAATCGGAATTCA
Organism: Ochropleura leucogaster; assembly: GCA_958449745.1. NCBI lineage: Eukaryota > Metazoa > Arthropoda > Insecta > Lepidoptera > Noctuidae > Ochropleura > Ochropleura leucogaster. Next base: position 4,307,586 of record OY288213.1, on the reverse strand, counting down.
TTGAGTCTGGAAAACTGCTTTTAATAAAACTAACTAACAGTCATTAAACTAACAAAATAACCTAGCCGATTACAGGACAAAATAACATCCCCTTAAACCAGTATTACGACGCATCACAAAGGAAACGTTCCCGTTAAAAATTTATCCCCGCCTTAATAGGACAAAGAGTATAAAAACTGTGTTAAAGTACAAGTTGTTTAGAAACAACAGCTAATGTCGTAAACGGGGAGTTATTCTGTATTACCTTTATCTAGGTAAGTTCTAACAGCACGTGTAGCAACTCTTACTAAACGCTAGGAGCGCTGCGTGACTTTCAACGCTTGGCAAGGTACTCAAGGTTGAAAATTTAACTGCGGTAATATATATTTACGCACTAATTCTGGTGTCGCGTAGTGTTAGAGTGTTTTTAATATCGCGAAGATTTCATCATGCATGCGGGGTTGCCCCACACGCGTAACTCCCGCCAATGTTCTTTTCGTAAAAGTATTTTTTGTAATGCAAGGAATACGCACGCGGACAACGGGGTGGGGGACAACATTTCATGCTGAAAGAAGCTTTTCTACGAGTGCTGAATTCTGCACGATATTAAAACACCTTTACAGGAAACTGGCATCAATTACATATAGGGTGTTTAAAGCAATGGCGGTGCTTTAGATTCTTCGCAAGAAAAATGGACAACGTCATTCCAAATGTCTATTACCAATTTTGAGTATCACGATTCAGGACACTAGACGCGATCCTTCACCGGGGACATTTACTTGTCCTTTTATTTGTACCTAACCTGGTTTCAGAGTAATTATGCTATCCATGAGTCTCTAGCTTGACTTTATATGCCGCCGAGAAATAGACAGACTATAATCTGCATCTGTATGTCAAATTTCACGAAGATCAGTTCAGCCGTTTTGAAGTGAAAGAGTAACAAACATTCATACATCTATCCTTACAAACATTCGCATTTATAATATTTAGTAGGAAGTATGATTATTCAGTATATCTATTAATAAAATAAAAAGCCGACCATCTCAATATTCGGAGACCACTAAATATTCCAAGTATATGATCTCTATATCAGCTTAGAGAGGCTTCGGAAACCAATGACAGGGAAGAGTCAATTATACGCAAGGACGGCTTACAAGAGAGAGATCAATTCGGCTTTATCACGACTGCTGCTGTGGTGTCAGGTGTGAGATATAGCGGGTTTGTTCGCATTGTGTTAGCGGGGATTTTAAATGGTACAAGTTTCGTAGTTTTTTTTTTTTGCGTCATGTAAACTGTATAGAATGTTATCCATAACCAGCCACTAGTTTCTCGGAAAATTGCTGAGCTGGGCCTATTACCTACAATACGGCCAACGAGAAGCGATACCAAATGTAAACAAAACCCATGCTAAAACCCCATCTAAAATGACCGCCCGAATGTTGGCGAACCCGTGTTAACGTTGTCATGTTTTTGCCGGGAGAACGAGACATTACGACAAACGCACAAGATGGAAAGAGCTAAATATTAGATTGTCAACGCCACAGTTGTTCTTTAGGTTAATGACCTTTCGTATCGCTTCTCGTTGGCCGTACTGTATATTATTTTCATTTTCAATATGAATATAATGTTTGGTGTGCACTTGTGGCATGTGCCAAATAAACATTTTTTTTTTGTTTTTCTTTGTATAACTTTGCCCTACACTAGACATTTCTCCTGTATTGTGGGTGCGTTTACAAACATTTAAACTCACATACACAAACAGCCAGACCCGGAATAACCTGTAAGCTATACAAATATTTGTTTCGTGCGGGAATCAAACCCGCGACACGCAGCGCAGCAGTTGATAGCACAGCCACTGCGCCGACCATGTCGCCACATGGGAACCTTCGAGATCGGGGGTCAAAGTTCAACATTAACATTTGTTTTTTGTTATGACTTTAAATACACCACTGACCACCGTATTATACAATGCATACATTGACACAATATTTTAAGTGTAAAACATTAATTTCTATAGCAAAACGGAATTTTTAACCCAAAAAAAATCGTGCGTGGAGTTATTTAGATTTACAAAATGCTTGTAAGACGATTTCTTTAAAGATTTATATCACTTATATATCTCGCTCATAACTTGGACCAACAGCTTAGTTATACGAAGGTAGGCAGGAGGAATAATCGTCTAATTGTATTGGAAGCAGAGGTGAGAGCCGCTCAATTTGTTTCATTTCAACCTTATTTACAGACAAACGGTAGATTCTCGTTATCTCCTTGTAATCAACTTTGTTATTCAATATTAAATGATTCTCAGAACAGTGTATTTTCGGTCCTTTCTATGTGATTTTGAATATAATTTTTCCAATTTCCAATGACATTGAAGTTCGATTCGGAGATTTGAAAAGTATGTCATTTTAAATTGATCGCTGACGCTGATTCTGGGAAAGTAATTAAAGTTACTTTCTCTTTGAGTAAGTTCAATACTTAAAATTGAAAAGAGAATGTCTGCGCTGCATTTTTTCTACTGAAGCAAAACCCTGACTTTTAAAGTACTTTCATATACACTTATTTGTTTCTGAGAACGTTATGTTTTTATTTTCAAGGGAGCAAACTTTTTCTTTGTGATTATTATGAAACTCATTATGCCTTTTTTCATAAGCTGATAATCAGAATGCATTGATAAAATTGCATCTATTACAATTAATAATTATGTTTTTTTCTGCTATGTTTTTACCCAAAATGTAAAATTGTATATACTGAAATGAATCAATGGTATAATACAAATATTAGCGTTAAAAAAAAGAAGAAAAACGATAAAATTGTTTCGTTTGTCGATCATTTTGTATGAAAATTACCTTAAAAATAACTTGAGAGGTGTCAAGGGATACCCAGATAAAACGGAGTAATTATGTACAAGAAACCTGTATACACTCAACAAAAATAATCGTCGCGACACCACACTGTTCAATGCGAAATAGAAAGACGAAACGAAAAAAACTAGCTTGCTTTCTATTATCTCTATCGCTTACAACTATAGCAAAAATTGACGTTACAATTTTTGGTCTTAATTTTTTCCGTCTAGCCCCCTTTGATAAGAAACTTCGTTCCAATACTTACAATTAACATTGAGTATGATTCTCTTGCTGACGGCGGGCGGCACGTCGTTGGCCGCGATGCACAGGAACGCGCCCATCTGCCGGCGATCCACGCGCCACAGCGGGAGAGAACTGCCTGTGTAGCTTTCCACTAGAAAAAAAAGCAAACATTAATATTATTTATTTTTATTTTATCCTAACTTGTATTATAAACATTAATTTTGAGTTGTTCACTAAAATATCTTACATCAATTTACCATACAACATTCAACATTCTTCAGAAAGATAATAATCTTTACTATATCCTTACTTCTATTATAAAAGCGAAAGTGAGTTTGTTTTTGTTTGCTACGTCTTTACACCTAAATGGCTACACCGATTTTGATGAATTTTGGTACAGAGATAATTATTGGGACCCTGGAGAGGGCCATAGGCTATTAAAAAATAAAGATTGAGTTTTGAGGGAGAAAGAAGGAAGAAAAGGGAAAACGTTAGTATTGCTATTACAATAAATAAGGCGTAAGGGCAAAAACAACACGTAGCCGGTACCTGTAAATCAGGAAAGAGGAAATGTGTCACTCTGAATTTAACGAAGCCGCGGGCAAAAGCTAGTTTTTAAATAAAAACTTGCCTAAGCACTAGGAATATTCTCCTGTATCGTGGGTGCATTTTACAAACATTTAAATTGACATATACAAACAGCCAGACCCGAAACAGCTACCTGTAGAAAATTCTACAGTAGTTCATTTGTTTACAATCCTCGTGCTTGCAGGAGACGCCAGTTCAGCTTTCAACTAGGGAACAAACATAATAAGCGTTTATAGACTCGCGCACTGCGGGTTCTGTACAACCTGTCGACGGTCATATCTTTTGACTGCGTAGACGTCAAAGGGTTTTTTTACAGGTCCAAGGAACAAAGAGACATTTATAATTTTAATTTTAACTCGATACCTTAACGCGTTCCCGAGATAAACTGTCTTGTCAGACAGACAGACTCACAACAAAGTGTAAGTATAAGGGTTCTGTTTTTTCCTTGTAAGGAACGGAATCCTAAAACCCCTATCTGACACTACCAAATAAAATAAGAAACATAAAATATAAATTTGTTTGTTAATTAATTTTATAACGCTCAAGTTTTGTCTAATTACTAGCACCATTTTCCTAAATTCCATTTTTAAACGATAACATCGTAATTGGTATTAGTGTGTTCGATCGTCTACTGTCTGTTTATGTCGTCACTACCCGAGAAACTAACGGATTTTCGCCCCTCTTTGCACGTTTCCTCATTTTATTACATTTTATAATATACTTAGCTTTCGCCGGCGGCTTTGCTCGCGTTATATTCGGTATAACACACCAAGCAGACCTGCAGTTTTTGCTCTTGCGCCTGATTAATTTGTAATAGCAACGCTAAGTTTTCCCTTTTCTTCCCTCGTTCTCCCTCATATCTCACTTTATTTTGATAAAAAATAGCCTATGTCCGTCTCCTGGTTCCCAACTATCTCTGTACCAAAATTCATCAAAATCGGTTTGGCCATTACAGGGTGAAGAGATAACAAACAAACAAACTCACTTTTGCTTTTATATTATTAGTAAGGAAGTAAGAATATATATTTTAGGATATTATTTTATGGTTCTGTAGTCCATAAGAAAAAAAAAACAAGATCAATTTGTTGTCCATCTGTCCGTCCCTTTATCTTGGAAAAGCGTGGAGGTATGGAGTCGAATTAAAACTTTATTCTCAAGTCTGTAGTCCTTTAAATCAAGGCTCTAAGTATATGCAATCTGAAGATATGACCATTATTTTATATCACAAGTTTGTACAAAACCTTTACTAATCTTTACCAGTTTTTTCTCTAGAAAATTAAAGTTTTCTTAAACAAATGTTTCATCAAAAACTTACTTTCAAGTATTCTAAGGATTTTATCTATAAACTAAAGAAGCACCTACGCATAGTAATCAATATGCTTGACAGCCGGATTTATACTCGCACTAAGACATTATTAATAAAAGGCCAAAGGGTAGTATCGTTAAGGAGTAGTTCTATATTAAGGCAGATAAACCCTTAGAGACGGAATAGTGAACGGAACGAAAATAGAGGTAGACAAGTTAGGATTAAAGATGAAATGTCCGCTAATGGAATTGTGGATTATTAATAACTATATCTGAATATAAGTTATTGAAATTGACTTTGGAGAAGGAAAATTATTATTTCTCCTGGCCTTATTTATTTGAACTTCATACACAAGTAAAAACCAATTTTAATTGTATGTAGCGGAGATGAGAATATTTTAATGGATGTGTGGAGTGACAAGAATGGAGTAAGGATTGGGTATGTTAGAGGAAGTTTGAAAGTTGCGCCTGTTAAAGAAAAAATGAAAGGGAGTCGTTTGGACATGATCTGAATGTGTGTGATGAACGGAGAGCAAGAGGAAGGCCAAGGAAAAGATGGATGGATTGTGTTAGGAATGATATGAAGGAGAAAGGAGTAAATGATGCTATGGCGTATGATAGGGGAGAATGGAAGAAGAACACGTGTTGCACCGACCCCGAATAGAATAGGACAAGGGCTGGAAAATGATGATGATGCACAAGTAAAAACTGCTCAAAGGCGAATTTAATAACTTACGCATTTTGTAAGTGGCAGACACGGAGTTTCAGAAAAGCCTGCCAGGGCCACCGCCTGCCGGGGTTGCGGGTTGTTCAAAAGAGATACGCGGCTCCGGAACATAAAGGGCATGAATAAATAAATAGAATGAGCATGGGTAGGTTTTAGTAAGTACAAGTCTGACACTCCCATCCCAGAGTGAGGAAAGTTATTTAATGATTTCCTAGCGTAATGTTATTAATTTTATATAAAAAATTAAAAAAAATTATAGGACTCATACATTTTTTTGCTTTATACCTCTAGGTACCGTTCTCAAACACATAGTCACCAATGTGTATGATAAAATCAAGGTTCAGTGACTACGCTTCTTTTAAGAACTTAACAAATAAATCAATACAACTCCTGCACCGAATTAATCCGTCCGCGTTTAGGCCGGCCAACAAAAACAGTAATGTCTACGCGGTAGCTACGGCGTAGGCGACGCCTACGGCCTACGCCGCTCGTAGCACGTTGTTGAACTTAAGCGTGTACTATTAATCCTTCGCGCGACAAAGTGTGCAGACGGGTGCAAAGTTTCATACATTGTTACCCTACATTTATGTAAACAATCGTGCGACGGGTTCAAACAGTATACCAAAACTACTGCCACCACTAAATATTACTGCCATTCTTGAATCCCAATCCAAAATAACTTTGTAATGAAATGTTTTGATCAAAGGGAGTCTCGCTTCAAAAACTTTTTCAATAGTATAAAGAAAGAAAAGAAAGAAAGAAAGAAAAACTTTTATTTGGGACTCGCACAAAACAAGTATAACAGTAACAAAATAAAATAAAATAGTACAGACAAGGTTATTGTCTGTGCGAGGCCAAAAAAGGTCCCTGTCTCAGCATAAGCTGCGATATTTTAAGGATAAAATAACACAGCGCTGGTATTCTGACAGGGCCAGTTAGTGGTATCACGGACACAGAACGGAGCACATATATAAATAAATATTCCAATTATAGATACAGAGATTAAATTACAAAATAATAGATAAATACAGATGGACAAAATTAAAATTATAATATTCTTCATGCAAAAATAAACTACCAAATTGACCAGTACTCAATAGCCCAGCGCTCCAAATATCTTTATCGACGAGACAAAACGATGGAACGCGTGGGAGTCTATGGCACGCTCCGGTCGGCTGTCAAATTTCAAACATTACAGAACAAATTAATTAAAATAAGTAGCTAAGTTTTGGTAATGGCACCTATATTATAGTTAAGTTGACTTTTGCAGTTCTAAAACGCATCGTGACAAATGATTTCTTTTGTTTTCCAAATCTCGGTTACTTGAAGGCCTCAAGTATTCAATGTTCCGGACCATTGGCTCTTGAGATTTCCTCTTACAATGTCATATTAAGTATATTTTTCTAAATAGCCTTTTGTGCGTCTATCAAATTTCAATACAGTAGGAATGATATAAGGTTTTCAAGACATATTTAAAAAAAAAATAATAACATTTATTTTTCAAAGTACAGTAAATTACATTCGATTTTTCAATTACGGAATAATTGGGCAAATATACTGTTTTTTTTAAACCGAACACTTTTTTTAAACACATTGAACTAGTTGTATTTACTATTTTTTCTTTAGAAAAAATATATAGGTATTACCATTTTAATATCATTTTCCTTAAGATTACGAACCTATGTAGCAAATGCAATGCAAAATTTGATAAAAAAATATACAATTTTAAGTTAGCGTTGACTACGCTCACTTAAAAATGTGTTATTTTAGTGAGCGTATGCAACAAAAGCTCATAGACGTCTGATAGGGGAGAATGGAAGAAGAAAACGTGTTGCGCCGACCCCAAATAGAATGGGAGAAGGGCAGGAAAATGATGATATGACGAAAGCTCTTAATATCTGTGGATAAAAAAAAAACAGTCCGGCATGAGGCCGGACTGTTTTTTTTTTGCACCAAGGTTTTTGTACAAATTTGCGATATAAACGGCGATTTCTTTTGATTGCGTAAACATAGAGGGTTAATTTTTACAGTTCTAAGGGAATATAGGTTTGAGTATATGGTTTAATTTCAACTCAATACCTCAATGCGTTTCCGAGATACAGACAGACAGACAGACATTAAAGTGAACCTAAACGGGTTCCATTTTTTTCTCTATAAGGTACGAAACCCTATATAGGTTAGATAATTGTCAATAAGAAGTACAAACTACTAACTGCGACCCTAGACCCAAGACCTAGTTAAAAGCTCATGCGTTAATCCAGAGTAATATTCAGTAACATTCCAAATATCATCCAAATCAGTTAAGCAGTTCAAGTGTGATGAACTTATAAACACATACTAACTTTCGGTTTTTATTACATTAGTAAGGATGTAACTGTTTTAAGACAAATAAACTTTTTTCATTATTTTAATTTTTTAAATACACACCTTTGTAAAAATCCCTACTGCCAACTTTCTTCAGCAGCATAGGTTCATGATCTTCCCGCCTCCACGTGATCTTGGGCGGAGGATGCCCTGAGGCTCTGCAGATGAGGGTCACGTTGTCCAGCTCCTGCGCGGACACGTCTGCTGATGTCTCCTCGTTTATGATATCAGGGGGTACTGCGAAGAAAATGTTGAAGATTAGGGATGGGTAGAAAGTATATGTCTTTAAACTGACATGGTTACTAATATTATAATTAACTTATAATTAAATTATTATAAGTTTCCGAACTCCACAGGTTCATCCGTAATCATGGCGTTTGCAACATCGCCGAAATATCGGAAAATGGATATCTATACTAATATTATAAAGCTGAAGAGTTTGTTTGTTTGTTTGAACGCGCTAATCTCAGGGACTACTGGTTGGAATTGAAAAATTCTTTTAGTGTTGGATAGTCTATTTCTCGAGGAAGGCTATAGGCTATATAACATCACGCTACGACCAACAGGTGCTGAGCAGCGTGGGTGAAACCGCGTGGAACAGCTAGTAAATAATAAACATGGTCATGGTAATTAAATATCCCGTTTCAAGTGTTAATTTATATGAAAGTATATGTATTTAGCACTTGCTAATATTATAAAAGCAAAAGTGATTTTGTTTGTTACGACTTCACGCCTAAATAGTTAGACCCATTTTGATGAATTTTGGAACAGAGATAGACCCTGGACTCTAGACCCTGAAGGTGAGAAATGGGGGAGAAAGAAGAAAGAAAATGGGGAAGATATTTTTTTTTTTATCACCACGCGTCTTAGAGTTACCGTTAGCCCAAAGTAACTAGGCTACGCGGACAAAGTCGCCGGTGGAAGCCGGTAAGGACATAAATGTTTAATTTGTTCATTTGCATATTTAATGTCTTGTCCCAAGTATGTTGGGGTCAGCTACCAGTCTTACTGGATGCAGCTGAATACCAGTACTTACATGGAGCGAGAGCCTATCTGACCTTCTCACCCCAGTTAGTACTGTATAACGATACCTCTTGGTAAGACTAGTTGTCAGACTTGCGGCTTAACTAGCTTTCCGAGGTGCGGAGGAAAATAGGTATGTAACGGGTGGTCACCCATGCACAGACCTAGGCAAGCGCGGCTTAACCTAAACTAGCCATGAGCTACTTCTTATAAAATTATGTTAAATTAGCTTTTGCCCACGGCTTCGCTAGAGTTAAATTGGGGGTAACACATTTCCCCTTTCCTGATTTGCATGTACCGCCTACCTGTAGTTTTTGATTGTAATAGAAAAGCTAAGTTGTCCCTATTCTCCATCTTTTCCCAGCCTATGTCCGACTCCAGGGTCTCAACTATCTCTGTACCAGAATTTATCAAAATCGGTTTAGCTATTAAGACGTGAAGACGTAACAAAAAAAAACAAACTCACTTTCGTTTCTATAATATAAGTAAGGATTGAACAGAATATAATCACTTTTCACTGTCAGTGTATGCCTGCGTATTATGTTATGAATGTAAAAATAACAAACAGCTGAAAAAGAAAGATAACAGTCATATGAAAAACTAACTAACGTTTGTTTCAGACAAGCATCGAAAAAACTAACACCAAATATTCTCGCTAAAACTGACACATTTCGAGTAAAACATTAACAAAATTCCCGATATTTTCACGTTTTTTGCTTGAAATTCCACTAGATAGGTCAAATGCACTCACACTGATAAAAAAAAAAAACAAAAACAATACCTGCAGAAAAACTCCAACGCCAAATACACGTGAAAACCTCTGAAAATGTCAAACGAATATGCATGGCAGATTGCAACCAATTTTTGCAGGAGTATATTTTTCCACATTTAAAGATTTGTCTGAGTCAGTACAGCTTGAATAGTCGTAAAAATACACTTATAAGTGCTCGAACCAACTCAAGTGTATCGTTCGTGCTCGAATCACCTTCTTATTTACATAATATAAGTGTGTCGTGTTATATTGGAGAGGTTGCGACTGTTTTTTTTTGGTATTTAACTTCGCCTTTTGTGCAATGCTCACTTGATTTCCAGGGGAATTTGATGGGGAGGGATATAAATGTGGAATTGAGGACGTGTTCGTTTAGTTTTGTTTTGGTAGGTCTTTTTGGTTGAATCGTATTAGATCAACATAATGTTTATACAAGCCACTTCTATGGAGCGTCTGTTTTTTTTGCTTATATAAAAAACGTTACCCCACATTAGGAATATCTCCTGTATCGTGGGTGCGTTTACAAACATTTAAACTCACATACACAAACAGCCAGACCCGAAAAAACTACAGGTAACAGGTACCTGTAAATCAGAAAAGGGGAACTGTGTTACCCCGAATTGAACGCACGCAAAGCCGCGGGCAAAAGCTAGTTAAAATATTTTTTAGATTCCTAACGAGCTTTTTATCAATTGTTGCGTACAGCACAAAAGTTACAGAAGTAAGCCAAAATCGATTGCTATCAAGTTGGACCACTCTACGATGAAACTTGAGGTGTCTGGCCAAAAGTTGTTTGGGCTCTTAATAGATTGAATCAGAACAATTAACAGTTTTACCTCGCTGAACATGGCTTTCACCTTTCACTAAATGTTGATGATGGCCGTCTAAAGGGAAAAGAGGCTTTTTTAATTGCAAGAATAACTGGCAATATTTTTATTTAAACATTGCCCCACACTAGGAATTTCTCCTGTATCTATGTAATATGTATAACTTGTAACTCACATACACAAACACAGACCCGGTACAACTATCTGTAGGCCATACAAATATTTATTCCGTGGGGGGGTCGAACCCACAACATGCAGCGCAGCAGTCGATAGCTCAGCCACTGCGCTAACCGCGTCGTCTAAAATATTGAATTTAGATATTGTTTTATAGCATGGTTATGTCGATCATTGCCTTTTATCTTAAACGACGGATCTTTGCACGAACGAAAACAATAAACAGTGTATCGTTTTTTATTGGTTATAAATATGAGGTGAAAATTCAGAAAGCTATAAAGTTCTAGATTTGTTTTTAGAGTTCCGTACCTCAAAAGAAAAAAACGAAAACCGTAATGGATACCTTTATTTTCCGTCTGTCTGTCTATCAGGATTTTTATGTCAAAAACGCGTAGAGGTATCGAGTATGAAATTAAAACCATATTTATACAAGTCTGTGGTCCTTTTGTGCTGTTAAAAAATCAAACATAAAAAAAAATACGGTAACGATATGGCTGTTTATGTTGCCAGTTTGTACGGAACCCTCGCTTCGGTGCGCGAGTGTGACGCGCTTTTAGCCGGTTTTCAAAAAGTACGTAAGTAACTGCTAATGCCATGCTGAAACGTGACCACATCAACTTCTTTTTAAATCTAATTTTGAAATTAAAAACGCCTTTTTCACGTTGGGGTAGTCAGAAACAAAACACTCCAGAACACAAAGGGCAAATGAAGGAATATAGATCGGGTTTTAGTGATTGATTTGAAGTTGATTATTTTACATCCTAAAAGAAAAAAATGTATTTTATTTTTGTAACTACTTTGAATGTGATATTAATTTTACCTCATTCAAAATCACTTAAATCTTAATTTCATCTAAACGAAACCAATTAAATGTCCCCCCTCGTCCATACTTCCCAATATTTCATTTGGACTTTTATACAATTTGAAAAAGAAATCCCCCGTGACTACCGGCGCGATATTACATATTAAATTCCTCACCCTCCAAAAAGTTACAGCGGCACCTCGAGAGACATAGTAAAAATTCAATATTGAAATCCATACTTCAAAACTTGAGAATTGAAAAAAAAAGAATAAACCTCCAGAACTAATTTGAGCTGCGAACGATAAAACTTGGCGCCCACCTTCAATGGCGGGGAGAAATAACGTTAACTTCTCTTAAGGTGATTTATTTTTCTGAAGAAAATACTTTACCAGCGTTCATTCGAGACGTTTCATTGATATTGAGTTTTGTTCTAAGTTCTACGTAAGTACTTTGAAATGTTTTGAAGCTCCCGATTCGTCCCCTATCCTTAATAAGCTTAAGACTTCCTCTCTTTTTATTTTTACCTATTCCTCGTTTAGGAATCGTTCGTTTCGAGGTTTTTATTAAAAAGTATATTCTCTCCCGTTTGTAAAGTTTGCAATTTCGTTTGTTGTTGTGTAATTTACTTAGGTTCTTTACAGCTACACCTTTTCAATATCGCTGTACGAGTTTCGGCCATTTCTCTTCTAATTTACGATTTCGACTATAATAAATACTTAAGCGATTTTAATTAAAAGTCTTTGAAAGCGTTTACGTTTTGATGTAAACTAAAAGGATCGTTTATAACAAAGGATTATTTGTAAATGACACCTATAAGTAGGTTCTTATAGAAGAATATTGATAGACCAAAGAACCCAAAATAAATTGAACTATCTTTGAAGTGCGGTTATCATTGAAACTTGAGTAATTGTTTGAAATATCATTGAGTTCTCCCCTCTGATTCTTTTATTTATAAAATTGCTTCAGTTGTCTAATTTAATAATGACACCATTAAAGTAGCAAAGTCTGTTTTTGTATCACTATTCTTCACACGGTCACACACACCGACGCGGTCGGGAGTCTGGTGGTCGTCGCAGACGCAGGTTGGACATGCTTTTATTTGCCTAAACTGGTTGCTGGCGTTAGGAAAATATAGTTACACCGTAACCTTACCGTTATCATTCTCCTGTCATCATCCAATTTATTTTAGGGGCGGCGCATCATGTTCTCTTCTTCCATCATCGTTTTCCTGCCCAACATTCCGGTACATGCAATCGTTTTTCATCCACCTTTTTTACAGCCCAGCTTTCTGACCCATACAGTCAACAGGTCTAATCACTATTTTGACACAGACTTATGTATTTCATATGTTTTCTTCTTCCATACTTCTCTATTACTCGACATCCGAGCAATCACCACCTTCTTAGCCGCATCATCCTTCACACAGTCGATTCATTGGAAACTTTAGGTAAAGGGTTTGGCAAAGGCCTTTAAAGTTAATATCAGTAAAGCCGAGAATAGCAGCAAGTTTTACTCACCATAAACATCAATGCATCCAATCTGCCACTTCATGCTGGGCTGCGTGTTGATCTGGCACATATAGCAGCCGCGGTCTTCTGCCCGAAGAGGCCTGATCCGCAGCTGCCAGGTGCTGGGCGTGTCCAGGTTCACGGAGTACCGAGGACTGAGAACTACTCGATCATTGAGGGATAGTACTGTCTGGTCTTCGGCTCGGAGCCAGCCCACCTGGGAAGAGAAATAGGAGACAAGAGTAAGTTAGACTACAATTATGATGGTTCCACAACTTTAGACCTAATTGTCATAGAGCAAGATTATAATTTCCAAAAAAATCCTAAGGCTTTGACACTACGATAAACTCATCTATGCTAAATAAATCTGAAATATTTAGGATCGATAGATGGGTCAAGACGTGGAGGAGCTCGTGGCTAAATAAATAGCAGCCGCTCGGGTCGATCTTTAGGTTAAGCCGCGCTTGCCTAGGTTGGTCTGTGGATGGGTGACCACCCGTTACATACCGAGTTTCCTCCGTGCCTCGGAAAGCACGTTAAGCCGTTGGTCCCGGCTGTCATTTGTAGATCTTTGACAGTCGTTACAGGTAGTCAGTGTTCCGAAAGTCTGACAACCAGTCTTACCAAGGGGTATCGTATTACCCAGTATTAACTGGGTTGTGGAGGTCAGATAGGCAGTCGCTCCATGTAAAATACTGATATTCAGCTGCATCCGGTTAGACTGGAAGCCGACCCCAACATAGTTGGGAAAAGGCTAGGCAGATGATGAGATGGGTCAAGACGATTAAAATAGTTTCCATTTCCATTCGTTACTACTATGAACCAAGTCGGACTGTCTAATGTCATGCGTCCGCTTGTAAAGAAGCAAAAACGAAAATGTTTGAGATCTTTGTTTTTAATAAAATTAGCCTATTTCCGATCTATAACTCTTTGATTCACTCATTTGATCTAAACCAACTCCTAAACATCTGCAAACTGCAGAAAAAAAGTATGCATAGCATGTCGCCATTACACAAAAAAAAAACATTTAATTTAAAACTGAAACTGTCAAAAACATTCGAAATAACAGTAAACAACAATTTCATTAAACTAAACCATTCCTCACCGATCCACGATTCCGAAGCGAAGGCATTTTAAAATGCGCAAATTAGTTTTTGCTCTCACCATAGTTGCAACAGTACAGAATTTACATCTCATCCCGCCAAGTCACGGGGTCTTTCTATTTAATTTACTCGAGACTGCAGTCAGGCCGCAGGCTCTTTGAATTTTAAACAGGGATTAACATGAACGTACATTGACGAAACGTAACACTAAGAATACAAAGTTTTTGAAACATTTGTTTCTAGAACTTCTTTATTTTTGAGAAAGAAAAGAAAGACAGCTAGAAAATATTAGTCGAAAATCACTAGGTTGTTTTTTTAATCTTTGCCCCTTTCTAGGAAATTCTCTTGTATCGTGGGTGCGTTTAAAAATTTTTAAACTCACAAATAGCCAGACCCGGAACAACAATTTGTAGTTCAACAATTTGTTCCGTGCGGGGACGGAACCCACGACACGTAGAGCAGCAGTCAAACGCTTAGCCACTGCACCAACCATACAAAACATCACAGAACAAAAATATATAGCTATCACGCCGTGACTGAGACAAGTAGGTCAGGACTCAGAATGATGCTGTGCTATGGGAGCCCACAGCACAGCGCTCTTCTAGATGTTATTGTAGAATTGCAGTACACAGCAATAGAACACAGAAACACAGAAATGTAGTTTATTCCTCGAGAGAGTTGGCGTTGAATGCATTCGCGTAATATACATGCATATTTTGTAGGTATGTGCAAGATAGTATAAACGAAGCCAGCGGTTCTGTGCAATATATTCCACCTAATCTCGGGAAGTACTGCGCGGATACAGAAACAGTTTTCAACACGATTAAATTTAAAGTTTTTGAGACAACGTTTTAGGTTTAATTTTACGTGTCGGTATTTTAATCGTTTATCTTACTAGAGACAAACAATCAAATTAAAAATAATTTAATTTATCTAAATACTACACAATCGTAATGTTAAATATAAAACAATTGGGTAACGATGCGTGTCAGGTGTAAGGACGTTTGAAATTGTAATCTGATTTAGATTTAACATTAAAAAAGGTATTAAGCATCTGATTTAGGAAAGCAATTCACTAGATTGAAATTCATACACAGCATAAACAATGCGCCATTATGTGTGGGAATGGGTAATTGAACGACTGGCAACATTCTCAAAGTGGGGAATTATAGACGGTCAATATGGCCACACTGTAATCGAAAACTTGCATTACTGACGACCAATGAAAGTAAAAAGAAAAAGTAATATCACCTAAAACGTAACACAAAATATTAGAAAAAGGAGTAAAAGTGAGAGTCTTTTCTCAGGAATGGTCCAGAGCAATCTAAGAAAAATAAAAACAAAATTAATAATTTCAGCCAAGATGAATAATTTCTCCTAACACCCAGATCTCACATAATTTCTACAAGTCTACATAGATAAAACAAGTCATAACTCCGCTTCCTTTCACAAAGCAAATTAAACCAAGATAATCACATTCCCAAGGAAAAGATTAGCAGAGAAAGCAAACACAATAATCTCTTCCATTACCTCCCATTCGTGTAGTTTCTTAGAAATTAATCCCGGAGTAACATCATTATTTATTATTGTTATGTCTGCTTCGTAATGCACGCTTTCATTAACAAATACATTCATTTCTAATGTATCTTCTATGTTCTTGGTTCCTGTATACGTCTGTGTGCTTTGATTTTCAGTGTTTTCGGCGAGTGAATTTTCAACTGTCGTGTTTTCTTTAAGATTGTTATTAAGGAGTTTGTTTTAGTCTTTCTTTTGCGTGTGGTTCTTGTCTTACCTGGTGCAGGAGTTTTAGAAGACTTCACATGCCGTTGATGATCTCTCAGGCTTGCTAATTTGGTTCCCTCATAATATTTTTTACTATGCAATATTTTTTTCGATATAATGCGCACAAGAATCCTAAAATCAGAACTCTGTGGTTCAAACCAACAGGCTATCACTGATTTGTCCACGAAGCTAATTAATATTTCTTTTTGTGGGTGGAAATAATCAAATAACTTTCTCCGCTCTAGGTGGAGCAGGGGGTTCTAAAAACCCATCCATGTTCCTTTTTTGGCCTTTATTTTCCGGGGCCGCATTTTTTCGAACAACCCGAAAACACGGAAGACGCGCAATGTAACTGCTAGTAACATTCATTGTACCTGCTGCTTTTTAACAATGTTATGACACAACAAACATGGTAAATATCCCGTATATTTACCACGCTTGTTATTTATTCCGAGTTTCCGATATGTAGGCGATGTTGAAAACGCCATGATCATGTATGAACTGAAGTTACTGCGGATGGGTGTTAATGCCCAGAAAAAACCATCTACCCTCTTCCTTATTAGTTTTTTTTTTTTGCGTTCGGTACCACTACAACCGTCACTATATATATATCGGAAACTCGGAATAAATAACAAACATGGTAAATATCCCGTTTTAAGTCTTTTTAGATATTTGATATTATGTTCTATAAAAGGTGTTTATAATCTATAAATCTTTAGTCTAAACCACTGTATTATTTCCTTTCAATAAGGCCATAAAATTAATAACCCTGTCCCTTTTATTTATCAAAATTGATATTAACAATGTCTAGTTACAAATTTTCGGGTGAAATTGGTACTTTGTTTGTTAGAAAATTAATGGATACTCCAAATTAATTTCTCCCGAGTGAGAGCCTTTATCTGTTACAAATAATATTTTAACTTATAATTAATCTTCTGCTTAATTAATGTGATTTTGTTTAATCATTATTTTTCGAACGGTTTTTTAATTAAGATTTGTTTTGAAGGAAGCTAAGTTTTTTTGATGACTGAATTTATCTCGTGTTTTTTTGTTTTAGTTTAAGCTAAGTAAAATGAAGATAAATGATGTTTCATTGTAATCTCAAGATGTTATCTCCGCTGTCATAATAAGTAAAAGGGTTGTTTTGTCAGAAATAGTAACAAAGTTAAACAGAAAATATTTTTCTATCTGCTACGAAAATGCAAAAGGAAAAGACATCAAAACATCACGCCTGAAATGCCAAATGGGTAGACAGGGTAGTTTCTATCATCACAGTTCGCTGATTGACATGTTTATATAAGACTAGCTGTGCCCAACGGTTTCATCTGCTGCTCAGCTCCTTAGTATCGCGAGCGTGATGTTTTATCCTACTTCGTATTAATATTACATATACACGATACATGAGAAATTCCTAGTGTAAGGCAACGATTTTAAACTGCTTTTTAGTCATACGTAATCATCTCATTTAAATATTTTCACAGCCTGTTAATTTCATACCAATTTAAAATCCGTGGTCTAATTAACTATCTGGAGCACGATGATATTTTTTCCAACAAATTACCTGTGAAGACTAATTACCTTGTTTTAATTAAAACCTCTATTACTTAACTAGTTTTTTTCTCAATTAAATACTTTAACTACTTAAGAGTACAATAACTTACTGTGTGCTTCAAACTAACAAGCTTAATGTTGTTAAAAAAATAAATAAAGGTTGCCACACACTAATTCGGGTAAGCACATTTGATTAAGCAGCATTCGTTAAACAAAAAAGCCGATCTGAAACTTGATTAAATTGAGGTAGACGCCGAACAATATTTTCTTTTTTTAAAACATTTTTAAGTATCCGCTTCAGTTAAATCGCGGTGGCTCGCCACGAACTTGAGCCACTTGAATCATCGTGGATTCAAGTTGCTTAAGTGATAAGTTTTTCCTAAACTTATTGTGTACTAAGCTTTTGCCTACGGCCCAGCTGGCTTAGAGGTCGTATTTTTCCCATGATAACGTACTAACAGGATAATAAATATCCTAGAAACTGACTCAGTTCTCACTCGTTATCTGCCTGTGTAAGTCTTACAAAATAACAGGCAAGTGCAGTATGTTTCCCATTTAAAACATTTCTTTTCGCAAAGCTCCATAAGGTTAACACTAACTAGTGACTTCCATACTTACTGTTAGCAAAGCAAGTTTTAATATTTTTTTACCGTCCCGCTTTGCAAAAACATGGCGACCCGAACTAGTGTGAAACGTCCCTTATTTTCGAACATAAGAGCTCTTCATTGAAGTGGCACACTTTATCATGGGATGCAGCATCGCATCGCGTTATGGGGGAATTAATGGCGTCTCTCAAATGGCACTTGAAAATGATACGCGTTGATAAAGGATTGTGAAAGCGATGGTATTACTTGTTTCAAATGGGACGATGAGTTTTGTAGTGACGAGTATTTCATGCGATGAGTCTGTCGATAATTTGTTTACATTATCACGACTGTTTTATCCGAAAGGCTTGGCAGCAATTTACACTATGGGCGGTCTTATCGCTAAAAGACAACCTTTTGGATGGATCTAAGAGAGGAGGACAGACAGTTCTGTATCTTGTCTATGAGGTTTCATCGATACTTTGAAAAACTTAAAAAAATGTAAAAACAGGTCTCTGCCGGTATCGGGAGCAGGATCCAAGTTACCGATAGTTAGGGCTCCAGAAACAGGAACCTCCTTACAATGCGGGCCGTATCGCCCTTAATCCAACCGCCTAAGGAGAGCTTCGAGAGATGGTCGTCGATGCTCTTGGCCATCAGGCCATTGGTCGTAACTACTATGGGCACAATAACAGCCAAGCTAAAGAGATATTTTAGTTGCTTCTCTTTCTCAGCTTTCACGAGAGTATTATTATTATAATATTATTAATCGGTTCGAGAAGTAGCAAAATGGATCAACCCATTCATCACAGTTAGTGATAATTTGATAAATATTTATTTCTTTGAACTGAATAAATTAATTATGATTGATGACTGTCTTTAATTTCGATTTGTTTCTTTCGAAGACAACAATGCTATTAAAGATATTTAAATTTAAAACGTGAAGTATATATTTCTTTAAAAATATATTTTATTTTTATCAAGTGTAGAAGATGAATTGAAAACAAGAGCGTTGCTTTAAATTAATTGAGAAACAGTCAATCAAATGTGTCGAATATTTTTAATGCTGCTAGAAAACTTTACCTGTACATAAATACATGACAAGCATTCAACGCAACTGCTAACCTTAAGGTCCCGAATTCGATTCTCGGGTCAGGCGAAGTCCTGAATTTATATATACTACGGTTGCAGGTTTCATGCCCGATTGATGGCAATAGGCTCACCCTAATTATACGGGACTTATACAGAATCGGCTAAATGAGGGTGTACTATTAAAAAGAAAGAAAGAAAGAAAAAACATTTATTAGTCGCAAATTACGAGGAGCTCACAAAATAACAAAAAATAAATAATAAACACGCAAAGCATCACAAATATTTCTATTTGTAAATATTTGTGATGCTTTGCATGTGTGTAAGCTATTTTTATTTTGCCCATATATCGACTTACATATATGGGACAAAATACAAATAGCTTGCACGAGGTAGGTCACCACTCAGCATGATGCTGTGCTATGGGAGCCTACAGCACAGCGCTGGTTTTCAGTGCAATAGGTACACTTCGGCGGTACTTACGACGGCTTGAAGTTATGTATGTGTTATTTCTCGTTCATTTATTGTTTT
Organism: Ochropleura leucogaster; assembly: GCA_958449745.1. Classification (NCBI taxonomy): domain Eukaryota; kingdom Metazoa; phylum Arthropoda; class Insecta; order Lepidoptera; family Noctuidae; genus Ochropleura; species Ochropleura leucogaster. The sequence continues at coordinate 4,287,791 of OY288213.1, read as the reverse complement.
ATCAACATATAACTACATTTTTAAATATTTCTTAAAAACATTAAAAAAAACCATTTAAAAATATGAAAATAGTAACCCACCGGTATCGGGAACAGGGTCCAAGCTACCGGCGGTCAGGGCTCCAGAGAAAGGAACTTCCTAACAATACGAGCCGTATCCTGGAGTACCGATTTCTGTATCAAGCCCTTGATCCAGCTGCCTAACGAGACCCTCCTCAGGTGTTGGTCGAGGCTCTTGGCAATTAAGCATATGTGTTATATATAATTACTGTATTTTTCCCAATTGGATATTAATGTGGGCAACAATATACGTTTAAATCTCCTGACACAGCAACGTATTGCTACCAAACGTCGACGACGAAGACCTGGTTGGCGCAGTGACTAAGCGTTTGACTGCTGCACTACGTGTCGCGAGTTCGATTCCCGCATGGAACAAATATTCTTATGACCTACAGTTCCGGGTCTAGCTGTTTGTGATCTTAAATGATTGTAAATACATCCACGAAACAGGAGAAATTCAGAGTGTGGGGAAACGTTTTAAAAAAAATTACTCGCTTTCTGCTGTTTTCTTAATAAGGGAGTGCATCAGTCCCCTTAGTCCCCCAACTTGGGGGACTAGCCCCCATCTCAGTAATATTAGTAATGAGATTTTTTTTTGAGAAAAATATTTGTTAATATTTTATGTTTTGCGTATGACGTTGTGGAGTAAATGAACTCAGTTATGTCTGGAATTAATGAATGAGTTATGATCATTGATGTGAGATATTAACGAGATAAATGAGTGAGTTGATAAGAATGTGATGAGAATAGTAGATGAAAAATGGGGTTGTTAAATTGAGCAAGTTAGTAGCAAAATACAATAATGTATTTTTGTATTAAAACAATTTATAAAGTAATGATCACGGCGATTAGAATCAGCGTCAAGGGACCCACTGGATTTTTTTTTTTCAGAAAAACCAGTTTCTGAGAGCTCACATGCCTAGATGAATAAATGTGGCCGAAGTTAATGCTATATAGTATCATCTGATACAGATAGAAGCCTATGGAAAAAGGTGTGATTTCAAGTAAGTATGGAAAATAATTACCTACATGGGTTGGGTTTTGTTAAAGGAAAAAACAGAACTCTTAGGTATAGAATTACTTTGTTAACTGTCTGTCTGTTTGTCTGTTTGTGTGTCAAACCCGACTATCTTGGGAACGCGTGGGGGTATCGAGATTAAATTAAAAACATACTCGAGCCTGTGCTCCCTGGGGTTGTGAATTCAACCCTCTATATCTACGCAGTCAAAAGATATGGTCGTTTGTGTCGCAAGTTTGTACGGAACCCTAGCTGCGCGAGCTCGACTCGCACTTGGCCGGCTTTGTCAAATTATTGTAAGCCTTCTCTATTTCTGAACACCAAGTTTACGCTAGAAATAAAGTATCTAAAAGACTTGCCATAAAAATAACCAAGTAGGTAATGCAGATAAACAAGAATCTCTAACAATATCTCACAAAATAAACGATCCAAAGAAACGGGCGTACATCAAAACAGTTATCAAACATAGCACATTTGCTGACTACACTTCCCCTATTCTTGTACATTTTATTACCCCATTGTTGCTTCAAGAGTGATGGGGTACTCCTGCACCCCATCTCCCCGCTCTCCTTTGTTCGTCTCGAGGAGCATTTTCAACGAATTCTGACAGGTACCATTAATTTAATGCGCAATGGTGATGGTCCAATTACTTTAAATGCTGCTAGAAAATCTTTAGGCTGAGTTAGAGTATTATTTGTGTCAGGTCGGGTAGATTTAAGACGAGCACTAAGATTGGGACGAATGAGTAATAATGTTGAGTGAGCGAGATTTAGCTGTCATGGCGGACGGTTAAAACGGCGCAAGAATGTTTCTGGATAATAACTTTGCCTGAATTTTGAATGAATAACAAACATCATCGTTATTCTTGTTTATAAAAAAATGTTATTTAATATTTTGCAATATTATTGTATTCAAACAAAAAAGAGCAGTAGGTACAGTAATATCGGTCTAAGAAATGTGCCACACGGATCAATTGGTATATTTTTATATGATGAGAGAGAGTAATAATCATAGGTCGTCTTTTTCAAATCCTTACTAATATTATAAAAGTGAAACTGAGTTTGTTTGTTACGTCTTCACGCCTAAATGGCAAAACAAACTGATAGGCTAAAAAAAAGTGAGAAAAAGGGGAGAAAGCGGGAACAAAAGGGGAGAGAAAGTTTTTTTTTTTCTATCATAAAGCGGGTTAAAGTCAACGTTAGCCCAAAGTAACTATGGACGAAGTCGCGGGCGGAAGCTAGTACTACAATATATACTATATGCCCAAATGCCAAGCATCGTCAATCGAATAAGTCTATAATAAATTTTAAACAAATCCCACAACCTAAGTGGCCTCTATTATAGAAGTATTTTTCCATCGAAATCTCAAAATCACTGACCTCCTTTAAATTGGACCACCGTACCATGACTCCCCTATTTGTTGCAACAAGATTTGTTCCATCACCGACGGTTTATCTCAGCTATTTCACAGTCTTTACGAACATCATCCCATTAATTTATTATCACGATTTGTAATCAGGACTCAACCGTTATTAATTGATTAATTATACCGGTTATTGCTTTCCGTTTGGAAGCCATTAATTTTAGTTTAATGTTTGTTGAGTTTTGAAGAACAAAACTTTCGCATAAATACATTGTTTATTATTTTTCAAAGGGAGTGAATGATGACATGAAGTCTGACCGGGCTTCAAGTAGAATAGGACAAGGGCAGGAAGATTATGATGAAACAATTTATAAGTCGTAAGTAGACAGATTGACTTGAATGATTTATTACTGTCCCATTTGTCGTTTAGTCACAAGTGCTACGGTGACCACGAGGTCATATAATTTTAGGCCGATCAAAATATTATAGCACTGAATTCCTGTTGCTTACTCATATGGGTCACAAATAGCAAAATGTGGATGTACCTACTGTTTAAGCTAAACCACTGCGTTGTTTTGTGTTTGTATAATTTACATTAAAGTTTATGTTTAGTTTTTTTACATGTTTAATGTTTTATTGTTTAATGTTTAAATGTTTAAATTTAATTTAAATTTAAATAACTATAAAGCTGAAGAGTTTGTTTGTTTGAACGCGCTAATCTCAGGGACTACCTGGTTGGAATTGGAAAATTCTTTTAGTGTTGGATAGTCCATTTCTTGAGGAAGGCTATAGGCTATATATCAGTCTCGCTCGCGCGACCGCTACGTGCGCAAGCAGCAAATGGCAGCTCCGTGTTAATTAATTCTATAAAGTAAAAAAGTGGACTATTCTACACTTAATTTTATACCAATCAATACGCAACAGTACGAGTGTTTAAACCTAAATAATAAAAGTACTAATTAATCGTGCAGTGTGTGAATAAATAACTAAAAAAACCTGGTGTATAAAACCGAACAAAGGACTGTGTCGTGAACGAATTGCAGTGACTCATCCTCAATGTGTGCGGACCGGCGCGGGCGACGGATTACCTTATATGGTCACAAAAAGCTAAATACGCATCATTCATTAACAGTCAACTGCAAACTACAGCAATATTTCGACGCTGTTACTATATTACGAGGTGGCGTAGAGGTTAAGATACTTACCTCGAAAAGCCATAGAGCTTAGGTTCGAATCTACGAAGAGATTCTTTTTGCTGCTTTTACAGTTTGTTTTTGTTGTTTTTCCTGCCTATTGCTGGTGTTTTCTGGCCATTTTTTCGTGTGCTTTGCTATTGCTACAGTACTTTAATATTTTTCATTGGCCTTTTTGCTGTTTTATCAGGAATAATGGGATCTGAAAATGTCACCTTTAGAAAACCTCATAAGTCTAATTCATTAGACAATCTCTACTATAATAATTCAGCATTACTTGATACCACAATGATGAGTGTGCCAAATACATCCTTAAATGATAGTGACACCATTATGAACCTGAATGACACCATCAAAAAGCTAACAGCAGATTTACATAGTGCTCACTTAGAGATTGAGAACTTAAATAGTGAAAATTTTAGATTGAAAATGGACTTAGGAAACTGCCTTACAACCATTGATGCATATAAAAAGGTTACTTTATCAGAAAGAAAGAGCACTACACCAAGACGTTTTCGAAATAGCACACAAAAAAGCAGTTTCTCTACTCCAACTAAATCCAAAGATTCTCCTCTCACAACACCAATCAAACAATCCCATTTAACACTGACTGCAGACGAAAATTTCGAAGCTTCAATAATAACAGAGGAATCTACAATAGTTGATAAGGGGACCGCTACAGGCGTAATAATACCACCCAATGCCTGTACTAATACTCAGAGCAAAAACACTCTCACTCAAATAGCTGAAGATTTGTTTGTATTTACTACGAGCCCCATACCAGGTGAAGGAACTGGAGACAGTGGCAGTAAATCGAGGGATGGATCCTGTAATGAGCAACCTAAACATGAAAAATTCGGTGCTTCAATACCAACAGAGGAACCTATAATAGTTGATAAGAGAACCGCTAAGAGACTAACAAAATCACCCAACGCCTGTACGTCTAAACTGAGCAAAAACACACATAGCGATGTTGTGCTCGTACCAACTTCGAGCCCCAAACCAGGTGAAGGAACTGGAAATATTAGCAATGTCTCAAGGGATGGAACCTATATGGAGCATTCTATACACAAGATCCAGCAGCTAGTTTCTCCAGATAACGACTTTAAGAGATTACAGGAACAAACTACGAAAAACAGCGAAAGAAAGCACAGAGTCATGATTTTTGCAGATCAAACAGGATATGGTGTAAGACAAATACTTCAATATTACTTAGGGGATTCTTTTTTGGTTACTTCAAATATAAAACCGCATGCTACAATGGATGAAGTACTTAAGTCTTGTTTATCTATGTGCACTGATTATACGAAATCTGACTATGTACTGATACTGGCAGGCTCTAATGATAGAAACCCGATGTTCGTTCAGACATATTTACACTACACCCTATGTCAATTAAAGTCTACAAACGTATTGGTGGGTAAAATATATAATAATGTTTACTTAAATACAATTACATTAAATAATTTAGTAAAACTTGTGTGTAAAAACTGTGACAATTCAATGTTTATTTCATTAGATTTAAGTTATTTTGACAGACAACCGAAAAATATAAACAAGTTGCAAGCATGTAGGCTAATTCACCGAGAAATTTTGCATATAAATTATAGAATTACTTATCAAAATTATATTACAACAATGGCACATGATGAAAGTCAATGTAAAGTGAAGTATTTTATTAATGCATGTACTCAAACTGATGACAATATTCATGTACCAATTGGATTTGTAAACTCGGCGTCACAAACTGATGACGTCACACAGCAGACACAACAGTCAGAATTTTTTCGTGAGTGATAAAGACACGGCTACTGCATCGAATATAAGTGTGTTTTCAGTTACATCAAATCTTCAATTTAATATGTATATATGTCATCAGAATGTGTGTGGAATTAGCAATAAGAAAAATGATTTATCCATTTACTTAGAATCACTTGAAAGTAAGGTAGATTATGTTTGCTTAAGTGAACATTTCTTGAACGATAAAACTGTGAATTTATTAAATCTAGAAAATTATTATCTTGCATCTTACAATACTAGACATAAAAAGATGAGGGGGGGAACCTTAATCTTAGCAAATACAGACCGAAAAGTTGAAGTTATAGACGTAATAAATAAACTGTATAGAGTAGAGAGCTTTGAAATTTGTTGTATAAAGGATATAAACACAGGTCTCTATCTATGTTGTTGTTATCGTAATCCTAATAATAAGAATTTTTATATGTTTATGAAGAGCCTGGAAGAACTATTGGAGCATCTATTTAATAAGAAGTGTGTAATTTGTGGAGATTTTAATGTTGACATGCTCACAGAGAGTCGAAATAGAACTGAGTTTATTAGCCTGTTGACATGCTATAACTTTAGATATCTCATAACAACTTATACGTTTATGCGCAATAACTCATTTTCCTGCATAGACAACATTTTGACTAACTTGCCTGATGACTGTATAGAGGGATGTGTAGTTGACCACAACGGCTTGGCAGATGGTCACGGGGCTTTACTGGGTGCTTTCACTTTGGAAAATAATGTTGATAACTCTAATAATAACATTCATATTACTGTTAATAAGAGATCATTTAATTATAAGAATTGTACAAATTTTAGACAACAAATAATCGAACATAACTGGACTGCTATGGGTATCAACACTTTTTTAAAGACTTTTGGTAAGGTATTCCAGAACAGTTTTAGAAAACGTAAACACAAAATTAATGTAAGACGTAACTTTCAATTACAGTGGGTCACCAGAGGTATCAAAACATCGAGTAAAATGAAACGTCTCTTATGCTCTAGTGGTAATAAGCTTGATGCCAGTGTACTTAACTACAAAAAAAACTATGTTAGAATTTATAAAAGGGTAATATCGAATGCTAAAAAACTCACAGTAAGTGAAAAAATTTATCAATCAAAAAACTCTAGCAGGGAAATTTGGAAAGTTATAAATAAGAGTACAAATAGGGTTAAAGCAAAGAGGGCAGAAATTCGACTAAAAATAAATGAGCAAATAATAGATAACCCAGAGGAAGTCGCCGACTCTCTAGTTAGGCAATTTGATCAAAAGTACATCATGCCTGGAAGTAATGGTCAGGATGCTTGTGTTTATCTTAAACAATGTACAGATAGAGTGGAAAAAGATATGGAAATCTCACTTACTTCTACATACGAAATTACAAAAATAGTTAATAGTATGCAAAATAAGAAATCCTGTGGCTATGATGAAATTCCAATATCGGTAATCAAAAATAACTTACCCGTTTTATCTAAACCACTCTCGACTTTTTATAATAAGTGTATAGTAGAAGGCGTTTTTCCAGAACAGCTGAAGATTGCTAAGATTGTCCCAATTCATAAAAAAGGTACAAAGACAGATCCGTGTAACTATAGGCCTATTTCGTTGTTGCCCACATTGGCAAAGATCTTTGAAAAAGTTTTAAAAGACCGCTTAAGTAGACATCTTAATTTAAATAAAGTAATTAACCTAAGACAATTCGGATACCAGAAGAATGTGGGTACTGGAGATGCTATTTATACGCTCTTAAATGAAGTAGTTAACAAAATAAATTGCAAATTGAGGGTAGCAGGTATTTACTTGGACCTAAGCGCTGCTTTTGATAGTATTGATCACAAAATACTTCTCTCAAAATTGGAGCACTATGGAGTAAGAGGTAAAGCACTACAGCTCTTCTCTTCCTATCTAAAAAATAGAAAAATGTTTGTCGAACTTGGTGCTACAACATCAAATGGGTATAAAAACAATTACAGGTCGTCGTCCATGATAAACATTACAGCCGGAGTGCCTCAAGGATCAATTTTAGGCCCTTTATTATACATATTATTTACTAATGATCTAATCAATTTCATACAGAAGCTTTTGCCGGGCATACAACTTGTAGTGTTTGCGGATGACACAAATGCTATAGTAGCAGCTCAAGATATTCGTGACCTTGCTGTTAAGGTGAATGCAGCTCTAGAGGCTTTTCATTGCTGGTTTAATGCAAATACACTCACAATAAATACATCTAAAACTAATATTATGTTATTCAAAACTACTGCCCGTTGCAAAGATAATATGCATATTGAGCTAGGTAAAGTTAAAATTGAGCTTGTTAGGGAAGTTAAGTTTTTGGGAATTCATATTGATGATTTGTTAAATTGGAAGAAAGAATTAGCAGCATTAGACTCATCGATATCATCTGCTTGCTATGCCTTAAGAAGTGTTAGAGATGAAGTGACCACAAAATATTTAAAAATGGTATACTATGCGCTAATTGAGTCCAAACTGAGGTATAGCATACAGTTTTGGGGTAATAGCTACCATTGTAACTGGCATAGGGCATTCTTACTCCAAAAAAGAGCGATCCGAACTATGGTCCGCATCTCTCAACAAGACTCTTGTAGGCCATATTTCAAAGAACTTGGCATTCTCACAGTGCCTAGCCTTTACGTAGTCGTGCTGTTGAACACTTTTAAAAAATATATTTATGATTATGAAACAGCCGAGGGAAGGATGGTAAGAGAGAATACGCGTAGGCAAGACTTTGGTAACAAAATCACACCGGCTCTTGGAATAGTGAAACACAGTCCACAGTATCAGGCAGTCAACATATTTAATAAATTACCGTTAGAGTTAAAAAGCACACTGTACACAGTTTCATTCAAAGCAAGGCTCAGGGCCTTCTTGTTGGATAGATGTCTCTACTCCCTGGACGAACTGTAATGTGCTCAAAACTGATATGTAATTATTTTTTCTTTTTTGATATTATAATTTATGTATGCCTTTTATTAATTGTTTTTGATTTTTTTTTTTAAATTAATTTATTGACATTGTGTTTTTATTAATTATGTGTGCATGACATTTACATTATTGGTTTGTCAATTTAATTTAATTTTTTTTTAATAACGTGTAATTCTTATTTTTTTTACTATTTAATTGTAAACTGTATACTAAATCAATATTCTGTTTCATGTTAAAATATTCAAATACAATTTAAATTGTTCCTGAATAAAATAAATAAATATATAACATCACGCTACGACCAACAGGTGCTGAGCAGCGTGGGTGAAACGCGCGTCGAACAGCTAGTGTTTAAATATTGGGTGTCCAGAAACAGGACCCTCTTCACAATGCGAGCCGCATTGAGTAGTACTGCCTTCTTTGTTGCCCTCTTGTTTATTTATTTTATAACTAGTTGTTTTCCCACGGTTTCACCTGCGTCTTTCGTTGCTGCCCCACTCCCGTGGGTAGTAGGTACTTCCGGATAATGTAGCTTTCTATTAGTGATACAATCGTTAAAATCAGTCTGGTAGACTACAAACAAACAAATTTTTCCTTAAATATAAGTATTATATATAGTTAACTAAACTAAACGAACCCATCGTATATTTATCTTTATTGGCATACCTAGAGTTACTAAAAGGAGTCAAAAAGAGTCTTTTAAAAGAATCAATAAAATCATCTCAGTTCTTCTTGATCTTAAAATTGTCACAGTTTAAATTAAAAGTTCATTTTACTAATAGCTCGAAACCAAATTTTAAAATTTCTTAAAACATCAATCGAATAATAATAATATAATTAAAATCTCACGAGAACTCAAAAAGTACAAATAATTTAATTATTTGCCTTCATCGAAGATGGTATGTCCCTTTGGTGTAATTTCAAAGTTTTTATCAAACAATAAACTTTTTGTCGATAACTTTATAACGTAGGTACTGTGGAGTTGTTTTATCGATAATTTTATAGAATAAGCCTTTCAAGAAAAGTCTCTTCTTATTACCTTCCAATTTATGACAATACTAGCTGTTCCTCGCGGTTTCACCCACGCTGCTCAGCACCTGTTGGTCGTAGCGTGATGTTATATAGCCTATAGCCTTCCTCAAGAAATAGACTATCCAACACTAAAAGAATTTTTCAATTCGAACTAGTACTTCTTGAGATTAGGGCGTTCAAACAAACGAACAAACAAACTCTTCAGCTTTATAATATTAGTATAGGATTTCTGAAAGCAAACGCATTATTACTGTTTTTTGTCTTTTAAATGAACAATTTTCAAACGAATTGAATGGTTTTGAATAAAATGTTAATTAATTAAATTATTTATTGGCATAAACAAGTTGATACATATTTGTGAATCTCTGGTGCCTGTGGTAGGTAGTGAAACACCTGTTTTAAAAGTCACCAGGTTTCCACTCATAATTAGTTTTACAGTAATCATTGTGATGTAAACCTGCCGAGGTTGCGGGTTGTTCGAAAGCGATACCGCGAGCGGCCACGGGACATAAAGTTAGAAAAAATGACCATGTGTTGCTCTTAGTCAGTAAAAATCTGACAATCCCTTCCGCTAAGGGGAAGTTAATTGATGATTTCCCGCACAAAAAGTTGAACATGACATACTCGAGTGAAGTATTGATCGAATAATAAAAATATAAAAAATATATAATATAATAAAATGTAAGCTGTGGTTACCTGTAATTGAGTGTGCATTGCAGGATATTATATTGTGCAATTTTAATTTTGTGAAAGATGTTTGTAATGTTACTCGTTGCTAATCCAAAATAAATAAATAAATCATCATAAATAATAAATCATAACATCAGTTTAAATTTTAGCAGTATTTGCGGTCAATTTACCGACATAAAATGCAAGACAAGTCAAACCGGCGAGCTCGAAACACGATTAGCTCATTGACTGTGCAATAAAATAAATAAATTAAACTTTATTTCAAATAGTGTGTACATAACTACCTATTATTATAAAAGTTAACATGAGCAAGAATATTTTTATGTCTTTTGAGTCCTGTTTGTCTGCAATGACCTGTAAAATGCTGTTAGTGCTACCCCGGACTCTGCCTAACAACGATGCGAGCCGCTTGCGCCACTATTGCATGGAAGCCGACTACCCTGTATTTATTTCATGTCATCGACGCCGCCCAAAAGTGAGTATATACCTACCTGATGTTTCATTTAAATTTTTATTTTACTTTGCAGAATTTTAAACAATTATGTGGTTTATCTTCTTTTTTTATCACAATACACACTCACATTTAAGTAATACTACATTTAAAACTGTTTTACGTCCGTCACATCACCATATAAGGGGCAGTTGAAAACCAGCGTCGTGCACTAGCTGCTCGGCAGTTTGCTGAACTTGGCCTATTTGGCGCAGCCGTGAGACACACATTATTTTATTTGTGTTTAGGATTAAGTTTCATAATTTTTTATTAGTGTGTGCATTTATGGCTTGTGCCAAATAAGCTTGTTTTCTTTCTTTCTTCTTTCTTTCTTTCTGTAGGCCTACCATGACGTGTTAAAGCAGAACTTATTCCTCTGAGGGAAAGAGATGGTTCTAGACACGCTGTACAGCTCTGTCTCTTTCCCTCAGTGGAATAAGTTCTGCTTTAAGACGTCATGGCAGAGCTGACCTCCGCAAGCATACTAGAGGCACTACAATAGCGAGGCAGCTATAACAACATCCTTAAACTTCTATTGCATTGGACATGCAGGGCATTGAGCTATAAAATAGGCTTCTTCATTTCCGATGTGTAGTTCAATTGATGTTTTTGCAAAACGTAAGGGTTTTGTTCCATATTCATTAGGTTTATCATCAGCCAAATGTCAAGAACGCAGTTCTAAAATAATTTGACAAATCTTCAAAAATTCCTACAAGAATAAAGTAACCCAAATTTACTATTAAATACTCTTAATCACACCCATTTTCATTGTTTCTCCTTTGTATTAACAAAACAAAATTATCTTGTACAGATATTTTCTAGGCGACGCCGCTTTCTTGAAATTAATTTTGTCTCTTATTTTACTGTTGACATTAATGTTGCTAATTATATCTGCATTTAATAAGAAGGGGCTTTCTTGTACAAACGTATAAAATTAACGACTATTTAGAGATGGGAATGGTTGGTTTTAGTCGAATAAAATAGTCGAGTTGTATGTTTACTCGACTGTATTACGACGAGATTAGATTAACATATTTGTTTTGCAAATAGTGTTATTTGTTCTGAATGAATACAACTATTTGTTTTATAATAAAAAGTACAAACTTTGTTTTACCTCTTATTACTTTACGTGTGTTTACTTTTTCTCTTTACTTTATAAAATAATAATTTTCAAGCTATGATTATATTCGTTTATAAAAATAAAAGGTGACTTCTCGTATATGTATAATAGTAACTTGTAAAGATCATCAACTCGACTAGATTAACTTTCCAGATTTAATGCACCACAAAATTGGGCCGCGCTCTACTCGATCCGGAAAATCGACTAACATCGAATAATTCGCATAGAAAAGCAATCTCGTGTCCCATCACTATCCCATATCGGGTCGCGTATAATAACACCGTGTTTGTATGAGATGATAATCATATTTCCGGCTGCATATTAAAGATTATACGAACTCATAAAGATATATTAGGTGGTGGGAAATGGTATACTTTATCTATACTAATATTATAAAGAGGAAAGATTTGTTTGTTTGTTTGTTTGTTTGTAATGAATAGGCTCCGAAACTACTGGACGGATTTCAAAAATTCTTTCACCTTTGGAAAGCTACATTATCCCCGAGTAACATAGGCTATATAACATCACGCTACGACCAACAGGTGCTGAGCAGCGCGGGTGAAACCGTGGGGAACAGCTAGTTAGATAATATTTACGTTTCATTAAAAGGTTTCATATCGTGTTTATGATAGGATAAAAGAGGTATTAATTAATGTCGAATGACATACCTACTAATAATATAGCCTTTGCAATTAAATTGAAATTAGGTTTAAAGTAGAAATGGGAATTCGGGTTTAGTGCTTGAATTTGGGTAGTATTTTCCATATTTTTATTTTGTTTAAATTTATAAAATAATTATTTACGCTTATATAAGCTTTTATCTCAAGTTAACATTTACAGAACTGTTCGAGAGGAAATTTAAAAACTACAACAAACCAGAAACTTATTACCACAATAAGGACTACCTTGAAGAAAAAAAACTTAGCTTCAATTCCTCCGCTCATGCAATTTATCTGTTAGCTTATAAACGGCACAAATATGTGGATATCTAAGACTATTCTAAATCATTTTTTATTTTCTTTTTTACAATAGTCTTTAAATCATACGAACACTTTAGTTCAGAATAGTTGTAGTACAATACTGATGACTTGTGTTACTTAGTTACTATAATATTTTTTATTAGATTTTATTTAAGCTTATGTTTATAAATTTGTGGAAACTGCAGGCCTTGTACTAATGTACAAGAAAAGTTTTCAAAGTTTAAAACTTTTCTATCTTTAATGTATTTTTAAAACAATGTCAGCAACGATTTATAGTCGGGCCTACGCAGCGTAGGCCCGACTATAAATCCTCATTTAAGTCCTCTCATACTTAAGTACTAATACTAACACTGTAACTTAACATTGTGAAACTGAATGAGATTTAATAAGTGAAGCCATAGAGTTTCTTGCCACTATTTCTTCATAGTCAACTACCAATCCGAACTGTGTGAATTTTCTCGAGGTTTTATAAGTACTCTTACGTATTCATGGCCACTTGTAATTCATCAAGAAAAAGTAAACTAAAATATTTCGGTTCAGATTTCAATGCGGGTCCTATTGAGGTAACTTAGTATTTCATTTAAAAGTCTAGACCCACATTTTTTGCAAAAAAGCGTATACCAAACCCAGCCTATTAACATCACGTATTCCAAACTGATTCGTTACACTCTCGGCCCAACTCAGGCAGCAGCAATTTTCCAAGAATTACACAACGGCTCCCCCCCAAAAGATTTCTATTTGGGCAGACCCATTGTAACTTTTGGCTCACAATAAAACGGAACGTGACCCAGGATTTAAATGTGGTGGTTGACGAGTACCAAATCAATTTGGAAGCGGTGCGTGATTCAAATTCTTCATTTAGCAAAATGTATACGTTGAAATTTATGATATTTGTACAGAGCTTATATTGCTCGTGGGAGCTACAAATGTGTTTTATAGTGACGCTCGTATATTCTTTTTTTATTGTCATGAAGTTTTGTTGTATGTCTTTTTTGTGCAACTGTTTGTAGAGAGAAGAGTTTTGAACTTAAAATAGGATTCTGTGTTTGTTTACTTTGTAAAAAAGTTTAATGAAGATGACAAAGGATAGTTCTTAAGTTTCGTACTTTTTTATCTGAAAAATAATGATTGTGTTGCCAGGGAGTTTGTTTCACATGTTTTGTCTTCTCAGCTAAAACACTAGAAAGACTCGATGGGCAGTCGTTTTGAGTTTTGGGTGTACATTTGTAAAAAAAAAACATTGCACTAAACTGCAGTTTATGCCATAAAGGTTTTCTGCAGTTTACTTTGCCCCCGTGAGACCATTTTGAGTTGTTTGTTAAATTGCTGATTCCTGGCCCAAAGTATTTATAAACAAATGCAATATTATATTTCATAAATAAAAATAAACGTTTATTGCACAATTTTAGACTTTGTCTATGGTTTAAAAACAAAGTACTTACGATTTCCAACATGGCAAAAAATATAATTAATTATAAAATTCAGGTACAGACGCCTGTACATCAAGCTACTACAATGTGTCAGATTTCTTTGATAGATTTTCGACTTTATTTCTAAAGTATTAGGTTCAAGGTTCAATGGGAAAAAAATGACAGTTTCGGGTAGCTTGACCTGCTGGCGTCTGTACATTTACAAGTACACTTCTGCCAGCTTTTCTAATCACAGGGAACATTGTGAATTAACATTTTCTAAACTCCAAGTATAACTTATTGATGCACTAGCTTTTGCCCGGGGCTTCACTCGCGTTATATTCGGGGTAACACAGTTCCCCATTCCTGACTTACAAATATCTGCTACCTGTAGTTTTTGCCCTATTGCAAAAACTGGTAAAAACTGTTGATGATAACTACTGTGAACAGAAACTGTGATATACTAAACCAAGTCAGTAAATAAATAAATATCTTGGGACAACTCACACACGGCTATCTGATTCCAAGCTAAGCAGAGCTTGTGTTATGGTAACCAGACAACTGATTGATATACATACTTATAAAATTTATAAATACATACATATTATGGATAAATCACACCCAGACACAGAATAAACAATCATGCTCATCACACAAAGTTTGTCCTGGGTGGGAATCAAACCCACGACCTCCGGCACAGCAGTCAGGGCCACTAACCACTGGACCAACAGGCCCGTCAGTGTCCTTTTACCCTGTACAAGTGTACACAATATGTTCCATTCTTAACATAAATAATTCATCAACCACTTACACATCAACTTTGCGTGATACCTTACCCGTCTCAGCCCTTTTTTCCTATACTCTATAATTAGACATCGACTCAAAAGATTCCCTTACCAGACCTATTTTTATCGGTGGTACTACATTGCATAATAAAGGAATCTTTCCATCAATATAGGTAATGATACCCCTCGACTGACTTTCAATCATGGCAGATGATTGATTTTTGACAAAGCTTAGCAAAGTAAATGAATGAAATGATGCAAAGTAAAAGTTACCAAGCTGCCTATTACTAATCGCAAGCAAGACTGCTGAGCAAGACGTGCTGAGTTCGAACCTCAGTTCGAGCAAAGTGTTTTGTTTTTAGTGGATGGGAAATCATCATAATATCATCAATATATTGATTTTGTTGATATAGCTTCCCCCGCTCAGGGCGGAGCGGGGATGGGCATTTTTTTCTGATTAAAACATGGTCCTTCTATTGCCCTTTATGTTCTGAGACCGCGATTTTTTTCTCTTTCGAACAACTTCAACGCCGACAAGCAGTGGCCCTGAAAAACTGCTTTTGGGATATAATAAGGGATTTATTAGTAGCAGCTTTAAGCGCGTGGGTGTAATATTAGGTACACCTCTGAATAATTCTTCGAGGTTTACTGGCTTGATGTCGTGTTAATGTGAATCCTCTGTTATTTACTTGAATTGTCCAATTGGATGGCAATACGACATGACTGGCTCAGCAGTCGCTTTTGTACTGACAAGATCAACGGATCAGTAATCCTTATCCTTACTAATATTATAAAAGTGAAAGTGAGTTTGTTTGTTTGTTACGTCTTCCAGCCTTAATGGCTAAACCGTATTTACAGTTGTGTAGATGTTTGAATTTTCTCCGTTCAATTTTTTCTGCGTCGCGCAACATTAACGTCCGACAAACTAAATTAGGTACCTTCATTGTTAGGGCAGTAGTCAAGTATAGCATTGAATATTCTAACACCCAATTCTTATAACTACACCCATTCCAAAATTCCATTACCTACATTCCGAGTTTAAATTACGTATACACATCAAGCCAAATAAAGCTAGTACGAAATTCATAATTAAATATCCACTTACACTGCTGCCTACACCAGTTTATAAGCCGCGTGCATTTGCCCAAGCAATTGAGATTAACGCACACCCTTTAATTACGCAAGTTTCTGGCGGCGCGAATAAATAAATATAAATGGGGATGGTTTTTTCTACTTACAGTTGGAGATTTCGGGGGTCAATTATTGTGGTCTGACGTGTTTTAGTCGAGTGTCGAGTTGGCTTATGTGAGAGCATTATTTAAAGGACATAGAATTTGTTTCTATAAAGATAACAACACACTCAGTTCGTTATAGAGTGACTTATTGACGATACGGCTGGCGCAGTTGTTAAGCGTTTGACTGTTGCGCTACGTGTTGCGGGTTCGATCCCCGCACGGAACAAATATGATATGACTGTTTGTGTATGTGAGTTTAAATGTTTGTAAACAAACCCACGATACAGGAGAAATTCCTAGTGTGGGACAACGGTTTATTTAAAAATAAAAGAAACTTATGCCCGGAGTTTCGTTCATTGAAGGAATAGAATCGAAATGAAATTTACAGGCCAATTTCAAGAGCCAGTGGACCGGCCATGTTTAGTAAAGTACTGCAATGTGAGTGCAAAGGACAATGAAAACACATAAAATACTTTCAATATTATATTTTAAATTGTACCCGTAATCGTACGTACGTAATCGTACCATCTCACACACTTTCTTACGCCATTCCCTAGTCTTTTTCTTAATTATTTTTACAACCTGAGTTTTGGAACAGTCATGCCCAACCAGCCTGCATTCGGGTTTGGTTAAGATATAAAACCTCTTACAGTACCGATGGCTGATAGAACAAACGAGCATTGAAATGGGAACCAAGTTTCGGCAAGCGTAGCGTTGGTTATCGTGCAGCTTGATAATCTTATAACGTCCAAAAGATGGACCTGGAAGGTGGAATACAACATTGTGGGCCACAGCTATGAGCTGCGAGAAGTTGGAGAGAAAACTAAATGGCTTGATATTTTTTAATATCCGGAAAAAAAAAACAAAAGAAAATTCATAAGTAATTTTTCATCCTGGCAACACAAACAGAAATACACAACAATAAATTACGTTTGTTAACCAATGTTTATGCGGATGTTTCATTAACATATCCAATTTATTTAAGGAATGATGTACAAATATGTCGTTTGAGTCAACTGAGACGGATAGGCAAACAAGAGTTCGTTGTGTCTTCATTACGATTTGTATAACCTACTCGCTTCACGCTTGCTTTGCTTTGATAAGTGTGTAAGGTTATACAAGTATATCTAACCAGGATTTACTTGCGGCATTGCTTGAGTTGTTGCCTGGTGTCGTCCATTTTTAAGAAAGGAATTTTTTTTTTCAAAGGACCACAAGTTTCAGTATTTGATATTTTTTTTTTAGAAAACCTTGTCCCACACTTGGAAAATCTCCTGTATTGTGGGTGCGTTTACACATTTAAACTCACATACACAAATAGCCAGACCCCGAAAGAAATACCTGGAGGTCATACAAATATTTTTTTCCATGCGGGAATCGAACCCGCGACACGCAGCGCAGTAGTCGATCGCTCAGCCACTGCGCCAACCGTTAAATATTGATTTTAATTCGATACTTTCACGCGTTTTGAGATAAAGGGACTTGTCAGATAGCCATATGTTATCAAATATCATGATTCTGACATTTAAGTGGACTTTGTAAGACCACTTTACCCTTATAGGGTAAAGTTTTTATTTCCTTTTAAAGTATAGACCATAAAAACCTACAACTCTGTTTTTAATAGACAAAACTGTTGGTTTTTTAAGCATTTACTAAGGTAGTTAACCCACTAGTTGTGCGTTCCAAGAGGTTTTTTTGCATTAAAATTCTTAAAGCTTGTTTCATGGAGAACTAGTTTCTTTGTTAATTACTAAGAAATTTTCTAGACCATAAAATCCTATTACCAGCCTCACTTAGCCTGCATTTTTTTTTTAAAACGGCCCGTTAATTAACTGAGCTTATTAATTATGATGCTATCACTATATATCTCTATCTATCTCAAAGAATTAAAATTAAGGTATTTTTCATGGTGAACTGCATGAAAGTTGCTGAAGTATATTTTTTTTTAAAGAACACATATTAAGTTTAATTTTCTATGGTATAACGGTACACGTAAGAAATAAAGAAAATTGCATTTATTCAGCATTATTAAAAACAAAAAAAAATGGAACACCTTAACGGCTGAAAGAACCTTAATGAAGTTTAGCACTGAGGTAGATTATAGTCTGGAATAACTAAGGACACTTTTTTTTCGATTTCACGCGGGCGAAGCTGCGAATTAAATATATCATATTTAAATTAAAAAATAAATAACAAGAATATAACAAAACAATACCAGCCCTCTTATAACTTCCATCTATAAAAGAAAAAAACAATTAATTAAATTATAACACCGCAGTACATAATTAAGGAAAATAGCACTCCATGTTAATTGCTTTGATTATAATTAAGACAGAAGGGGAGACAGCGAAAAGTTTTCAGTTACAGTGCGTACTTACTGAAAATAAAGCCGTGTTAGAAAAGACGTTTCGAAAATTAGGGTAATTTTTAGAAAGGAGGGTAATTATCCTTGTTTTCTAGAGCAATGGTTTTTTAAGACCGTAGTTTTGAGGTTACTTTGTTAATCTATAGAAAATTACAGCTTAACTACTTTGAAAGTTACTTTTAGGGTTCCTTACCTCAAAAGAAAAAATTGGGCAAGAGCGAGTCGCACCAAGGGTTCCGTAAAAACTTCTGACATAAACAGCCATTGAATGGGGATCGCTGGACTAGCCACTGCATTTATTTGATGTTAGTCTTGACGAAGACCCTAACCTGGATGTATAAATAATAAATATCTTGGGACAACTCACACACAGCTATCTGATCCCAAGCTAAGCAGAGCTTGTGTTATGGTAACCAGACAACTGATATACATACTTATATAATTTGTAAATACATACATATTATAGATAAATCACACCCAGACACATAACAAACAATTATGCTCATCACACAAAGTTTGTCCTGGGTGGGAATCCACGACCTCCGGCTCAGCAGTCAGGGCCACTAACCACTAGACCAAGAGGCCCGTCATTGTATAGAAGCAGTTGATAGGAGTTTCACCAACGTAAAATCAACCTTCTAAATCTACGCAGTTAGAGATCTAAATGCGTAGATTTAGAAGGTTGATTTTTCACAGCACAAAGGAACTACAGCGCTAAGTATATGGTTTTAATTTCAAATTGATAACTTCACACGTGTCTCAGATGGAGATTCTTTAGACAGACAATCTAATTGAAAACCTTTTCCTTTTTTGACGTTGTTAATAATATTATGCTTTAGATAAATATGATAAATCATTTATTTGATGCAACAAATAACACAATACAGCTACCCTACCATGATTTCTTAAAGCAGAACTTATTCCGCTGAGGGAAAGAGACAGAGCTATACAGGGTGTCTAGCACCATCTCTTTCACTCAGTGGAATAAGTTCTGCTTTAAGACGTCATAGGAGTTACAACAAAATATCAAACTGAAAAAAAAGGAAACATTAAAAACGAGGAAGGTAGTAGTTAGATTGACCCATAGACATTAATTTAGACACATCACATACATTTTTTTTTCATCATCCCATACATTTATAACGATCGCTCACTACTGGGCGGTATGTTTCAAGATTGTTTGTATTTTTTTGCTTTGTTATCCGCGCAGGGTTAAGTTAATGTGTTCTTAACGGTACTCACATCGACAATCCTTACTAATATTATAAAAGCGAAAGTGAGTTTGTTTGTTTGTTACCTCTTTTCGCTTTAATGGCTACGCCGATTTTGGTACAGAGATAGTTGGGAACCAGGAGTCGGACATAGGCTATTTTTTTTTAAAGAGTGGAATATGAGGGAGAAAGAGGGAAGAAACGGGAAAACTTAGCGTTGCTTTTACAAATCAATAAGGCGCTACCGAATTTAACGCAAACGAGCGAAGCCGCGGGCAAAAGCTAGTTACATATATTTTAGTCCCATGTTATAAGGGGCAAGGCTGTTGCCAATACTGGACAAAAATGCAGACTTCTTTGACTGTTTCTGAGAAATTTCTGATAAAAAAACCCAATAAATATTACTTTGCTCGAAATGGGAACCAAACTCAGGAGTTCAAGTTCACCAGTCGCGCTTTAACTCACTAGACTAATGAGGCAATCACATCTGTGTGGTTGTGTGCATTCTGACAAATGCACACAATAAACTGGCCTATTATATTCTTGACTAGCTGGCGCCCGTGGCTTCGCTCGCGTGATAGTATTCTATGTGTTATTCCAGACTATAATCTACCTCTGAGCCAAATTTCATCAAGATCCGTTCAGCCGTTTTGAGGTGAAATAGTAACAAACAGCCATACATCCTCACAAATCATCGCATTTTTAATATTAGTAGGGTGGTATTAGAATTAGTTGCGCCCGCGATTTCACTCGCCTAGTGATAGAAATACAATTTATCTTTGAAAACTAAAGCCTATGTGCTATTCTGATATGTAAGCTATATCGTTGTAAAGTTACATCAAAATCTATTCAGTAGTTTTTGCGTATAAGAGCAACAAACAAACATACTTACATACATCCTCACAAACTTTCGCTTTTACAATATTAATAGGATGCTCAATATTATTTTAACCCAGATCAAGTTAAAACGGATCTGTATTGATACAAGAGTTATCTCGATTATAATATGCATTTGTGTATATAGTGCAGCAAATCCTAAATCAATATAATTGCAGAAGTAGGAATACGTGGTATGCTCAGACTATTTGATTTGCATAGCGAACGCTAAGCCGACATTGCTTGCTGTTATTTGATCGGTTATGCTGGTGCAATTTTCGCGAAAGCTCAGTAATATTTGTGTTAGCCATATAACAGATAGTTTTGAATTTGGAATGGATTTTTTTTATCCATACCGTAAAATCGTTGGTTAAAAAGCAACAAGCACAAAACTACGAAACAGTAGCAATCGAAGCTTTGGCAATTTCTAGAAGCGTCCATGACGTCTTTTTTTTCGGTTAATATTGGAACAAAAAGCGCAAACTTCGTAGGCACATTTACCTAAAAGAAACGGCTAAGAGTGAGTCAGATTCAAACACCGAGGGTTCCGTACAAACTTGCGACATAAACAGCCATATCTTTTTACTGCGTAGACTTAAAGGGTTGATTTTTTCACTGCTCCATAATGATAATTAGAACTCGATACGATGGCGTTTCCGAGATAAAGAGTTGATAGACGAACCCTAAAAAAAATATGAATGGATTTTGAATTGTGATTTGTGACGAACGCAAATGTGTTCTAGTTAAAAAAAAATTGTGTCAATGAGTATGTCTATGAGTATAACTTTGAAAGCATATTGAATTACAACAAACGTATTATAAAAGAAACACGTGGATTCGTTTAACTTCTCAAGGACTGCCATTATTTACGTCAACTATCCGTCAAGCACCGCCGTAATCTCATTTTAAGACTTATCTTTACTACAAATACAGTTTTAAATCGGTCGGGGTTTGGTGGCACAAATATGTGCTAGCGGGGCTTAACGGTAATACGTGTTTACTGGCACGTTTTTGTGCCGCTAGAGCTCCAGAGGTCTCGATTTTCCCACCTGACATCACCATGGAGTTTATATACCATTCAAGTTCCCCAGGACCTGAGGTAATGTTTGAACAAAATGGCGGCTATAATTCGAGATACCTGCCCATAAACATCCCGTAATGACCAACATCCAGCAAATTAATGTCTGAGACGCTATGCTCATTAAAGTTTTATTGTAGGATAGGGTTATGAAGAAGATTGTTAAGATTTTTTATGGACTTCAGTTTAAATAAAATATTTTATGACAAAGAGAAATTGAACATTTCGCATACTGGGTCTTTTTTACAAGAAAAAGACCAGACTACAAAAATATTAATGAAAAACGACGCAAGTTTTTTAAGCATTGTATGCTAAGATTCTATCAGAATCAAAAAGGTATGATCCTACTGTCCAATCATTCTTCTGTCCTACAGAATGTATAGTATAGAAGTAAAAAAATACTCTTTCACGCAAAAACTACTACAAGAATTTTTATGAAATTTCTCACACAGATAAAGTATTACCTCAACTAACAAATAGGCTACCTTTAACGTTTTGTTAGTAGTTATGATCATCCTCTCTATAAATGATCTAAGTCGTCTAAATATGTATTTGTAAGTACTGTGTTATAAGTAATTGAAAGACGATGAAATACTTTAAAATTATATTTAAATTCATAATTTCAGCAATACATTTCACACAATGAAAAACAAGGCTAAGCCCTTCTATTCTTTCTAACTCTTTATTTAAAAACTTGTGTATTTAAATGTCTTTGTAAACCAGCCTGTACTGTTGATAGATTTCGTTTTTTTTTTTTTTAAACGTAGCCCTTTTCTAGGAGTTTGTCCAGTATCGTAGGTGCGTTTATAAACATTTAAACTCACATGCACAAACAGCCATACCCAATACAACTAGCTGTAGGTCATACAAATATTTATTCCGTGCGGGGATCGAACCCGCGACAGGTAGCGCTGCAGTCAAATCCTTAGCTACTGCGCCAACTGTGTTATCGACTGTCACAGGATTGATTAATGTTATCAGACCTCTATAGTACTACCTATTTAAGCCCTTTTGCTGGTTATTATTGTGAGGAGATACAGCTTTTTCAGCTTGATATTTGGGTTAGCAACGCTTCTGCTATTACGAACAGTAACAGCTACATTGTTATTCCAGTGTTTGGGAATAAACTCTGGCATAACATATAAATCTTACCTTATGTTTTCCGAGGTTGATAACAGAGCAACCAAGAAGAGCTTCTTTCCCGATGTGGAAAGTATGGTTGCCAATAGGTCTCTCAAACTGGGGCACGTCAACCAACTTGCGGTTGACAACGTGTGAATCTGTTGACAAAAAATGAAATCTTATTTCTTGATTCGTTTGAGGAGCTCGTAGCTACATAAATAGGAGCCGTTCGGGTCAATCTTTAGGTTAAGCCGCTTTTGCCTAGGTTGGTTTGATGATGGGTGACCACCCGGTACATACCGAGTCTCCTCCGTGCCTCGGAAAGCACGTTAAGCTATTGTTCCGAAAGTCTGACAACCAGTCTTACCAAGGGGTATCGTATTACCCGGTATTAACTGGGTTGTGGAGGTCAGATAGGCAGTCGCTCCATGTAAAATACTGATATTCAGCTGCATCCGGTTGGACTGGAAGCCGACCCCAACATAGTTGGGAAAAGGCTAGGCAGATGCTGACTTGATTCGTTAGACATAATAAGACAAAAAAAACTGATATAAATTTCAAAGGTTCGACTAAAGTAGACTGAACTATTATCATTTCCCTCCATTCCCAGACCACCAAACGATAACCCTGAATTATTTTAGTCATAACAAAAAAAAAAAGAACTCTTGTTATGAAACACACAAAGAAATCAATGAACCTACTTGTATTATACAAGAAAAACAAAAGAAGGTTGTTTCCTAAAGAACAATCAACTATGAACAATACCGAAAACCTTCTAGAAAAAACATTTATTTCGATATTCGGAACGAGAACCTAAATAATATAATATCTGTTCTAAATATTACCAAAAACACAATCATAGAAATACTTGTTTCAAAAACAGTTTTAAAATGTAGGCTGTCATACATCATCATTTTCCTGCCCTTGTATCTTTTTCTTCTTCCATTTTCCCTATCAGTCATCATGGCATCATTTGCCATATCGTTTAGCAAATTCCTTTCTCCTTCATATCATTCCTTACACAATCCATCCATCTTTTCTTTGCCCTTCCTCTCGCTCTCCGTCCATCAACATTCAGATCCATCAATGTAGGCTGTCTAAATAAAACCCAATATATTAGCAGTAGCTCGTTAACAAATACAAAAGCAAACTAGATCTTGTTCAGGGACTCATCATCTGCTTAGCCTTCTCCCAACTATGTTGGGGTCGGCTTCCAGTCTAACCGGATGCAGCTAAATATCAGTATTTTACATGGAGCGACTGCCTGTCTGACCTCCACAACAAAGTTAGTACTGGGTAGTACAATACCCCTTGGTAAGACTGGTTGTCAGACTTTTCGGAACACTGACTACCTGAAACGACTGTCAAAGATCTACAAATGACAGCCGGGACCAACGGCTTAACGTGCTTTCCGAGGCACAGAGGAAACTCGGTATGTAATGCGTGGTCACCCATCCACAGACCAACCTATTCAAGCGCGGCTTAACCTAAAGATCGACCCGAGCGGCTGCTATTATTTAGCCATGAACTCCTCCTCCTTGTTCGGGGACTGACAATCAAAAATAACCCAAACCTTTGAGGGTTGGGGTCTGCCATTGAAATAAAAAGAACAAGATAGACTGTTTCGGGCGCTCTATTCATGTCTCAGAACAGTTTTTGTGTCTATTTTACAGTTTTGAAGCCTTGTATGGAAAAATTCACATGGCGGCCGAGGATTTGAAAGCCTTGGATAAGAAAGGAACGCACAAAATCTGCAACTACTTCCAGTCATATGGGAACTGGCCAAGGGACTAGACCGAGTTTACTATATCTACTGTGACCGCATAAAAAGTGTTTCAAATATATTTGTGGTAATTACGGAATTTTTACCCTAATTTCTCACTGAAGAAAGGTTAAGTGAGAACACTGGTATTCTCGATTTGTGTATGGTGCTAAAACCTGGACCTTTAAAAAAACTCACCGTGAACGCATAAACGCGTTGAGATGTGGCGCTGGAAGAAAATGTTTCGTTTTCCTTGGACAAACCGTACCAATGATTCACCAAACTCATTATGAGGCATGACGACGTCATAAAACAGAAAGAAAATGGGAAAACGGTATCAAAAGGAAGGACCTTCATGCGCTGGACTGACCAAATACGCGTCACTGATAACCCAAAAATCTGCAAAGCCACACTGCCGAGAACCAAACCACTTTAAAAGCGATCGTCCGCAAAATACTTCATGGGGCAAAGGAACTTTCAGCATAAAGAAAAACGAATCTAGGAGGAAGGATAAGAATATTAAAAACTAAAACTAGTTAATTAAATCCAACACAATTCGAATTATTTTCAATTGCGATAAGATTTAGCAAAATTTAAATAAGTTTGAATCTTCAAAATGTGTTAATTCGTGATGCTATTTACAACTACATATTAATTTTAGATCATCGATGTCAACCAAACCTATTTTGCTTAATAACATTTCGTAGAGCCAAAATTATTTCAACTACATTAAATGTGAATCTTAAACTGTTACCCTCTTGTAATATCTTTTTTTTTTATTTAGAATGAACTCACTCTTTACCTCGTTCTCGCCTGATGTTAAGCGACAGATGAGGTCTACGATGGAGCGAGCGAGCCCAGAAGATGCCTATTAACTCTTGTTTTGAAGGCAGACGGGTCATATGTGGTAGGGAACACAGAAGCCGGCAGAGAGTTCCACACCTTGCCTATCACCAGTACCTAGCTAAAGGGAAAATAGTGTAGTTTATATTATGGGAAATGAATTGGGGGTCCAAAATTACTGCTTTAGCAAAATCATAATAGGATGATAATAATAAATTATGTTAAAACTAGCTTTCGGCCGCGACTTTGTCCGCGTGGCATAGTTACATTGGGCTAACGCTTACTTTAACCTGCGTTGTTATCGAAAAAAAATATCTTTCTCTACCCTTTTCTTCCATCTTTCTCACTTTAAAATAATGCCTCTGTCTGTCTCTAGGGTCCCAACTGAACCAAAATTTTCATAATCGGTTTAGCCATTTAGGCGTGAAAACGTAACAAACAAACTCACTTTCGCTTTTATAATATTAGTAAGAATTCTTAAAAGAGTCACAAACGCAGTTAATAATGTGAATTAAAAACCATTTTATGAATGGTAACGTTATTCATATTATCATCGTATCAAAACTCTGCATAAGCAGCCATTTTAGACCGCCTGATTTCATGATTAACCAATTTAGCACACACCACATAAAACTTCACAGACTTATCCAGATCCAAAACTACTATCTGAAAACCATTTCGCTCAGAACGCAGAACTATTATGAACTAAAACGAATAAACTCACAAGAACTACATGGTCTTATTGTTAACTAAGTTATCTTAACTCGTGTGAACTCGTGCAAACTCGACTTCAGTAATAGTTCTTCGTTTATAGAACTGTATGTTCCCACGATTTGCGCGTAGATCATTTCTATGGATCAACTCTGAGATTGATTATATCACTAGAAAGGGGGAAGAAAATTACGGAAGAAGAAATACACATGCAAAAACACTAATCCTTACTAATTTTATAAAAGCGAAAGTGAGTTTGTTTGTAACGTCTTCACGCCTTAATGGCTAACCAATTTTGATGAATTTTGTTACAGCGATAGTTGAGACCGTGGAGACGGACATAGGGTACTTTTTTTAAAGTGAGAAGTGAGCGAGAAAGAGGGAAGAAAAGTGAAAACTTAGCTTTGCTATTACAATAAATAAGGCGCAAGGGTAAAAACTACAGGTAGCAGGTACCTGCAAATCAGGAAAAGGGGAACTTTGTTACCTCGAATTTAACACGAGAGAAGCCGCGGCCAAAAGCTAAACCAGGCAAGTAGGAATCGGACCGGTACACCGAGGGTTCCTTTTGCTGACTAAAACCCATCCAAGTTCCTTCTTTTGCCCTTCATGTTCCGCGGCCGCGGTATCTTTTTCGAACAACCCGCAACACGAACATATACCATTTGGTAAGACTGATTGATAGCTTTCGGGTTTCTCCAATCACGTAAGCAGGTAGATAATTGTATCAGTCCACATGACATAAGTGGCAATAGTATCACGTTGATAGAAAAAAAATATCCGAAGCTCCATTCACAGTGATTTTTAAAAATAGAACTCCAAAGCGAAAATACGGGAAAATCTGCACATAAAAAAGCCTTCCATAATTTAAGGTAGAACCTTCAGTTCAGTGTAGCTCACAGCTAACCCTTCACATTCTAACCCGGCCACATTCGACGAAGTTTTAACAATCACATGGCCGAATCACCGCCCAACTTCGGCACTTTTGCCCCGCAATGTGTCATTTTGCAACCAAATATGCCAACTATTTGGGGGTTATGTTAAAGCTTTGCAGTCGGATGTTAATGGGATTATTGACGGTATAGCGCAGTGTTTTGTTTCGATCGACTTGGGTACATGTTTCCCTTTATACGAATTTAAGTTCTACATTGATTTATTATCATATAAGTTCACATTTTTAAATATTTCTTAATAAAATCATGCAAAAAAATATATTTTAAAGTACAAAAAAATAGTAGCCCACCGGTATCGGGAACAGGGTCCAAGCTACCGACGGCGGTCAGGGCTCCACAGAAAGGAACCTCTGAACAATACCAGCCGTGTCCAAGAGTACCGCTTTCTGTACCAAGCCCTTAGTCCAGCTGCCTGCAGGTTCCTCAGGTATTGGTCGAGGCTCTTGACAATTAAGCCATTGGCAGATACGATTATACGAATAAATATTATTGTACAAGCTTTCGCGCGTTAAATTCGAGATAAGACAGTTCCCCTTTCCTGATTTGGAGGTACCTGCCACCTGTAGTTTTTGTCCTTGCCCCTTATTTATTGTAAAATAAATTTTTATGCTAAGTTTTCTCTTTTCTTTCCTCTTTCTCCCTCATTTATCGCTTTAAAAAGTAGCATATGTCCGTCTCCATGGTCTCAACTCATACAGCGGCCTGTTCCATACAATCTTTATTTATTTATAACCAATTTATACTAACATTAAACACCACACATAAAAGTTATCGGTCATACATAAAACATGAAAACTAAGAAAATTAAATACAGTCACAGTACACAAAACAATAATAGTAAAAAATTGCAAAATACAAAAATCTTGCAACATAGACTGCCATATATGTTAACTGCGTAGACTTCAAGGGTTGACTTTTTCACGGATTCAAGGAACCACAGACTTGAGTCATCATCATTTTCCTGCCCTTGTCCCATTATGTTTGGGGTCGGCGCAATACGTTTTCTTCTTTTATTCTCCCCTATCGAACGTCACGGCGTCATTTACTTCTTTCTCCCTCATATCATTCCTCACAAAATCCATCCATCTTTTCTTTGGCCTTCCTCTCGCTCTCCGTCCATCAACATTCAGATCCATCACTCTTTTAGTCACATGTCCTCCCACACACCACAGACATGAGTATACGGTTTGATTATCAAGTTCCCAAAATAAAGGGTTTTGATAGACGAACAGACGGACAACTAAGTGATCCTATAGGTTTCCATTACAACAAAATATGTAGGTACTAACAACTTTTGTCACAAACTTGTTGACCTGTTGTGTTTGACTACTCCCGAACAAGCCTCCTATCTATAATCTACGCTCTTCCGAACTGCAAATGAGGAACTGGCCCATACATCGAGTTTGGGCCCAATCTATGTTTAACTTTTACTAATTGTTTACCCTGGGGTCGACTTCAATCACCAGTTAAAACCGACCTCTGCGTCTGAAAACATTTCCTGTTCAATGTTCCGAATTTCTAAGGGATGGGACAGGAGGGGCAGTTCAGCTTAAACTGGACAATCCAACAATGCAATCTCGTGAAAACCGATGTAACATGGGAAACTTTTAATATGATTAATATTTAATTTGTTTATTGGCTCTTGAACCGTAAATCATGGCAGATTTTTTATGAATACTTTATGAAAATATTTGCCTTTGCTCATTTCATGATTCTCGGTAAAAAAGTCTTATTGGGGAAAATTCTAACTTGAAGAATGTCAATCTATAACAAAAGCATGGGATCTAAACAAAACGTCACTTTTTTTTTTATTATTGATAGGCTCGCGTTTGACCACTATCTCACCTGATGGTAAGTGATGATGTGGTCGACGATGAAGCACGCTTACCTAGAAATAACCTATTCACTCTTGACTTGAAGACCCCCAGATTATAGCTGTCAGGAAATACAGACTCCGGCAGGGAATTCCACTCCTTAGCAGTACGCACAATGAAGGTATTCCCAAAGCGTTTAGTGCGTGTGGGTGGGATGTCTACCATGTAACGGTGGCGCATCGCCGTACGTCTTGTAGTCCTATGATGGAACGGGCTTGGCGGAATTAGGCTGTGCAATTTCACTTTGTCAGCGAAGAAACAAAAATATTTTTAATAGATAATAAGTTATATTATAAGTTATCAAAAAACTTATTAAATTCTTAATAGGAGAAGGGGTTGTACAATAAATTTTTTCACTTATTTTTTGTTTAAAAGTGTTGATTACATATCATTATAAAACATGTAGGTATATATAGTTCACTTGACTGTTTTCAGCCACAGTGGTTGTTATAGAAAGAAAAATATTGATTGGTCATGTTGTTTTTTTGTGGTATAGTGTACAAGCGTGTGCGCAGTCAGGTGCACTCTCTGTTCATGTAGGTACTGTCAAATAGCATTCAGGCACGACTGGAGATATACAAAGGCGCAGGATCAAAGCACAGGGGTATCAAAGCACTAATTTCCAAACTCCGGGCTAAGTCGGGATATTTCGCTGTCTATATTTTTTGGCTATTTGTATTTTGTAAAATGTGATAGATACAATAAATATTATTACGAACAGCAAAAAATTCAAATTTGCGTGACCCGGTAATCAAACACATTACCCCATGCTCAATAGTCGCGCTTGTAACCAAGTCACCAATGGGTCAGTTAAAAAATACTAACAATAATCTTGACCACGCGGTTGGCGCAGTGGCTAAGCGTTTGACTGCCGCGCGAGTTCGATGTCGATCCCCGCACGGAACAAATATTAGTATGACCTACAGATAGTTGTTCCGGGTCTGGCTGTTTGTGTGTGTGAGTTAAAAAATTACAAAAGTTTAAATGTTTGTAAACGCACACACGAAACAGGATACAGGAAAAAATCCTAGTGTGTGACAACGTTTTAAAAAAAAACACACAAATTCAAATTCTGTAAGAACAAATCGTAAAACATTAAAAAAAAAACGAAACCAGAAATTAAAACGCGAACCTGACACGCTAAAACCAATGAATTATCGGAATTGTAAGCAAATAATGCAACATCCATTGCTACGATTGCTTAGGTAGCATTAACCGTTATTCCGAGATCAATATGGCGTCGCCATTAAAGAAATGGGCTACATTCGCAACCATTCTGTAATTTTCTCTGGTACTTGCATTAGTTTCTAATGGGGTTTTAATAAAATTGTGGTAATGGCCTGACTTATCTTGGGTAGATTTCTAGTTTTAATGTTGGTTTTCTTTTTTAACGATTGCTATTTCTTTGTCCAATATATTTTGTCTAATGTATTGGTCAGACTGTTTTGGGGTTATAAGAAGTTTATGATTTGGAAAATTTTGAAAATTATTAAAAACTTTACTTTAAAAGTCATCACCAGCTTTGCCAGTTAATCGTTACCAAATTCAGGTAAAAATCAGTAATCAACATTCAGCGACTGCCTGTCTGACTTCCACGACCCAGTTGATAAATGGTAATACTTCATGGTAAGACTAGTTTCCAGACTGCAGAGCCACTGACTAATAACTACTGGCAAATTTCTAATTATGACAGCCAAGACGAAAAGCCTAACGTGCTTCATCGTGGTCACCCGTCCGAGGATCAACGTTGGCAAGCGCGGTTTGGACGCGTGTAGATCGACCCGAGTGGCAGTAACTATTTATTCTCTAAGCTTAATGAACAGTCAGTACCTATATTTTGTTCAGTTTGCTACAGTTAAGGGCATAGAAAGCCAAATTCCCGTAAAACAAGGTAAGTAAAACCCCCTCGTGTTTACATACTGCAGATTTGTCCTGCTCATTTCTATTTCAGTTTGTCAGCCTTTCATCAATCAAAAAATAAATAACATAATCAAGAAATCATCAAATAACTTTCCCCGTTCTGGGGGGAGTGTCAGACATGTACTGACTAAAACCCAGCCATGTTTCTTCTATTATCCTTTATGTTCCGCAACCCGCAACTGACATCTCAACTCTGCTTTGCTGACATCTCAACATCTCATTGACGCGCGCGTAGAACACTAACGTGCCGGAAGAAAACGGAATAGTAATTATCAGACAGAGCTATACAGGGTGTCTAGCACCATCTCTTTCACTCAGTGGAATAAGTTCTGCTATAAGACGTCATAGTAGGCCTACTGATTACCTATGAGAACCGTTAAGAACCACAAATGACAGTCGAGGCTTCCCGAAGTATGAACAAGGTTAGTACCTAATAAATGGTCATTCGTCTAATAGGACAAATAGTATAAATAATTTCACTATTAAACTGTTGTCAAACATCAAAATTCAAACAACTTTGTCCAATCATAATTGTCCATCGCATCCCTCAAAAGCTATTTCAACGCTCATTCAAATACTATAAACAATTCAGAACTCTATTATAGAACCCTTATATTTCCTATAGCTCACATTTCTCTATAAATATTTTACACAACGTTAATGGCAGTGGTAACTCCAGCTGTGGCCATGAATAATTTAAGAAAGGAAGAATGCAACGTTTAACTTTGTTTACTTGTATCGATCTTATTGTATTTGGGTCGTGAAGTTTTCAACCCCTTTAGATTATTTATTTACTATCTTAGACCCGTGACTTCGTCCGCGTGGCATAATTACTTTGGGCTAACGCTAAATTTAACCCGCATGATGATCCAAAAAGAATATCTTTCTCTCCCTTTTTCTTCTCTCTTTCCTTACTTTTTTTAGCCTATGTCCGTCTTCAGGGTCCCAACTATCTCTGTACTAAAATTCATCAAAATCAGTTTACCCATTTAGGCGTGAAAACGTAACAAACAAGCAAACTCACTTTCGCTTTTATAATATTAAGTAAGGATTTAGTAAAGATAATATTTTCTGAAGAATTTTGAATGTTGGATGGTAAATTGATGTTAGATGTTATAGTGAACTACTCGAAATTAATGTGTCTTCAAAACCTTGTTTTGAATTAATTAATTGTTATTTGAACTGAATGCTGCTACGCTGATTGGTATTATTCAATACAAAGAGGAAAGCTGATATTTCCAATAATTTAGATTTGAGGATTTAGGTACTATTGAAAAAGCATTAATAACTCAGTCATTACAGAATACTGACTTTTATAAATAAATTAACAGAAGGTTATTGATTTTCCCAAAGACACAATATATTATTTTACAAAAGGTATAAAAAAAACGAACGCAGTGTTAGTGAACGAAAATAACAGATAGATTCAGAAAATATAAGTATTTCTTGTTTAACCTCTCAAGGACCGCCATTATTAACGTCAACTATCCGTCAAGCACCGCCGGGCGGGCTCTTATCGAAAGCATAATATGATTTTTAGACTTATCTTTACTACAAATACAGTTTTAAATCGGTCGGGGTTTGGTGGCACAAATTTGTGCCAGCAGGGCTTAACGGTAATACTTGTTTACCGGCACGTTTTTGTGCCGCTGGGGCTCTAGAGGTTAATTACTAAGCGTTTATACCATAGACTTGTAGAACTAAACAAAAACTTCAAAGGATCAGTTCTACGAATCATTGCACTGTAATCTAAAGTTTTTCTAAGACAAAAGTCATGAACAACAACTAGTAGGTTTTCTCTTCCTGCCGGAGCTGCGGGTTTTTTGCCCCGGAACACAAAGGGCAAAGGAGAAGCCATTTGATGATTACAGATCTGACAAAAAAGATCTTTTCTTTCTCTCAGAGACCGTATGTTTTGCTTAATAACACCACGTTTAAAATCACTCTAAAATTCTGTTTATTATAGTTTATTGGAACGATGTTCCTTATCGCGCGTTGCGATAGGGGGCTAGATGCAAAAATTAAGACAAAATGTTGTAACGACAGTTTTTTGGTTAAGACCAAAAGTTGTAACGACAGTTTTTTGGTTAAGACCAAAATTTGACACGACACTTTTTGCTATAGTTGTAAGCCATGCCGCGTGTGCGTATTTCTCTGTCTCTCTCTCTCATAGAAAGCAAGCCAGTTATTTTACATCCTTACCAATATTATAAAAGCGAAAGTGAGTTTGTTTGTTTGTTTGCTACGTCTTCACGCCTAAATGGCTTAACCGATTTTCATGAATTTTGGTACAAAGATAGTTGGGACCCTGACGTACGCAAGCAACGATATGAGAGAGAAAGAAGTAAGAAAAGGGAAAACTTAGCTTTGCTGTTACAATAAATAAGGCGCAAGGGCAAACACTACAGTTAGCAGGTACCTGCAAATCAGGTAAAGGGAACTCTGTTACCCCAAATTTAACGCGAGCGAAGCCGCGGGCAAAAGCTAGTTATAGATAATCTACCAACTCCCAAACTAAGTCAAGCTTGTATTTGGCAGTTAGTGGTTCATAAGATGAAATACTAATTATATAGGCACAACAATATAGCTGAAGAATTGTTATTTCCAAAGAAAAAAATAGGACACACGACGGCACATCAACCTACACCAAACCATTTAAACCTGATTTCTCTTTTACGGTGAGCGATTTCTAGTAGACGGATCAGTTTAAAATAGCTTAGAAAAGGTTGACACGCCGTCGTGTGTACATACACGTTTTACCAGTTACACTGTATTAGGCAAACCTTTTGCTAAAAAAACTGGGCAAAATCAAAATATTTTTTATTTCACGTAGGCCTACATGGGCACTACGTTTTCGTACTAAGATACACGGTTTGGGTTGGCCTTTTCCTATGGAGTAGAACCGGCAAGAAACTCCATGGTTACTTTTTTAAAATTATTTGGTTTTACAATGTTATTGTTACAGTGTTAGTACTTAAGTTTGAGAGGACAGCGTACGCCCGTAAACAATGTGCCAAAGTTTATATTGGGTTCTTCTGAATCATAGTGTAAGGAAGATTGCTAAGAACATTTTTATTAAAAGAATCTAATTTATTTTTACTAAGAGGTTTTAATTGAATTGGCTGCTACTGGGAAACCCAATATCTTTTATTCGATCTGTGATTCGATTTCAGTAGGTACCTCATGTTCTGCATTCACGCTTGCGACCATTACACCAACGACTCAGTCAATAAAAAATGGGACTAAATACTCTCATTAATAAAGCCGTTTTAGTTAAGCAAGTATTAATAATTTGCAACATAAAGCATTCACAGCAATACTGACCTCGTAAACACAATGACAGAGACAGCTCAATAAATTCCGTAATTTACGGACCCATTACGTAACTTATCAAGTATTCAATTTATGCAACCAGAATGCGACATCAATAATTATGGAACTGCATGAGCGTGCAAAAGTATCGTTCAGTTATTAACGGTTTAGTGTGATTCATTGCTATTGGATATTGGATTTCTAAATTACTGTGGTGTTCGCCATTATTTATCTGTACCTACATTTTCATTTGAGGAGGAACTCGTGGCTAAATAATAGTAGCCGCTCAGGTCGATCTTTAGGTTAAGCCGCGCTTGCCTAGGTTGGTCTGTGGATGGGTGACCACCCGTTATATACAGAGTTTCCTCCGTGCCTCGGAAAGCACGTTAAGCCGTTGGTCCCGGCTGTCATTTGTAGATCTTTGACAGTCGTTACAGGTAGTCAGTGTTCCGAAAGTCTGACAACCAGTCTTACCAAGGGGTATAGTATTACCCAGTATTAACTGGGTTGTGGAGGTCAGATAGGCAGTCGCTCCATGTAAAATACTGATATTCAGCTGCATCCGGTTAGACTGGAAGCCGACCCCAACATAGTTGGGAAAAGGCTAGGCAGATGATGACCTACATTTTCATTTAAATAGTCGTTTTTTTTAACGACTTCAAAAATAGAAAGAGATTGTCAGTTCTTTGTGCTGTTTGTTACGTTATTTCTCCGTCGATTGCCGATGTTCAAAATTCTTTTTAATAATCGAAAGGGTACATATTAAAGACTAGCTGGTGCCCGCGGCTTAGCTCGCGTGATAATAAAAAAAGTTTAGTAAGTTCCAGACTATAATCTTTCTCTGTGCCAAATTTCATCAAGATCCGTTCAGCTGTTTTGTCGTGAAAGAATGACAAATATCTATACATCCTCGCAAACATCCGCATTTATAATATTAGTAGGATAAAATTATATGGGATGGGAGATTAATTCTCCCGAAGAGAATGAATCTCCCATTTGAATTTTATCTTTAAAAAACATATTTTTTCTTGTAATGTATAAGGACGATATACGATACGAATACTGGACTGTAAAAAAGTTATAATTAACACTTAAAACGGGATATTTACCATGTTTATTATTTATATTGAGTTTCCGATATTTCGGCGATGTTGCAAACGCCATGATCACGGATGAACTGAAGTTATTGCGGGTGGATGTTTACGAGCAGACAAAACGATCTACCCTCTTTCTTATTCGTTTTTTGCATTCGTTACCACTAACATTGTCACTCACAACTCGATTTTGCTCTCGACACACAAAAAAGTTGGATGAAAAACGATTGCATGTAGCGGAGATGAGAATGTTGAGATGGATGTGTGGAGTGACAAG
Organism: Ochropleura leucogaster; assembly: GCA_958449745.1. Lineage (NCBI taxonomy): Eukaryota > Metazoa > Arthropoda > Insecta > Lepidoptera > Noctuidae > Ochropleura > Ochropleura leucogaster. Next base: position 4,252,281 of record OY288213.1, on the reverse strand, counting down.
AATGGATAAAGTAAGGAATGAATTTATTCGAGGAAGTTCGAAAGTTGCGCCTGTTACAGAAAAAATTAAAGGGAGTCGTTTGTCTTGGTATGGACATGTAATGAGGAGAGATGAAGGACATGTGACTAAAAGAGTGATGGATCTGAATGTTGATGGACGAAGAGAGAGAGGAAGGCCAAAGAAAAGATGGATGTATTGTGTGAGGAATGATAATGAGTAAGTGATGCCGTGACGTCTGATAGGGGAGAATGGAAGAAGAAAACGTGTTGCGCCGACCCCAAATAGAATGGGACAAGGGCAGGAAAATGATGAATGTATATGGACGATATTTATTTATTTATTTAACTATTTATGTACACACAGTAAACCAGACAGGATAAAAACATTTAAGATTTGAGTACAAAGGTACTGCTTATTTTTTAAGAAATTTCTGCCAGCAGACCTGCGAAAGGAGATATGAGAACGAAATGTAGACGATAGCTAAATATGCTAATATCTCTTAGCAGAAATGAATACTCGATAAGACTTTGGGTGATATACCATCATACTACCATCATACTACCATCATACTATCATCATACTACATCATACCATCATACTGAAGAGGCTGTAACAAAATACAGATTATAGATAATGGTGCATTGTTTTAACCTAAAAACACCCAAGACAGGGCTATCTGTATTATGGACTTCCTTCACTTTCTTTTTCTTTTCGTCCTTTGATTTCAAGTAACGGTGCTTGAAATCAAAGGACGGCACGGTTGGCGCAGTGGCTGTACTATCGGTTGCTGCGCTGCGTGTTGCGGGTTCGATCTCTGCACGGAACAAATATTTGTATAGCCTAGAGATAGTTGTTCTGGGTGTGGCTGTTTGTGTAAGTGAGTTTAAATTTTTGTAAACGCACCCACGATACCGGCGAAATTCCTAGTGTGGGGCAACGTTTTACTAAGGCACCAAAATATTGTTATAAACACATAATAGTAGTCGCAAAAACTTATCTGCTGGTTTTTATGATAGGTAATAATAGTTTTCAAAATTGAGAGTAACAATGACGCTCGTCATAATAATATAAGTTCTGCATTTTAGAATATATGTCGTGGTCTAAAAACTACTCTGTGTAGAAAGTAATTATATTTCAGTGACTAACATTTTTAACTGCTTAGGTCCGGATGGTTCCAAGTGGTACCAGCCGAGTCTAAGCTTAGACTAGACGATTTTAAACCTTAATGTGTCATAAAAGTAAAGTTTAAAACAGTTGCGGTTTGCTGGTGCCGTTTGGGTTTGACCGGACTTAAGCGGTTAGCCTGAAATCAAAATTCGGTTTTGGCGCCCACCTGTGGGACCTTGGGCGCCAATAGTAGAAAGGGCGCCCAACGTGGGACAACGATAACAGGCAAATTAATTGAATACTTTATGAGCAATCAAATTCCTCAAAAGTTCTGAAAGAGCATAGGCTGATAAATAATTTGTCTAAGCCAAAATTTTCATGAAACTCAAATACCAGTTTGACTGATTTCCAATTTTCCAATTAATTTTTAAGTTTTGTTCTAAAAGAACAAGTCCAAACTCTCAAGTTAGTTATGTTAAATAGAAGCAAACCTTTTTAAACGCAGTAGAAATTAAAACTAAACATAATTGAGTCCTAGCTTCCTTTGCTTTATATCGCTCTTCGCATAGTCACGGCATGAGTAGCTCTTGTGCGTTTCCATTGACCCCCGAATACTGGAACGTCACTCTAAATTTAACAGATACTCAAAAGTGACGTTTGACAATAAATCTAAAGTTTAAAAGCTGCTCAAATGTTAAGCAGCCCTCAAATTTTGAGTGTCGTTTCGGTATTCGGAGGATAGTGTATCAAATGGTAGATTACTTAAAGACTTTATAAAATGTCAAACATAAGGTATATTTAAAGGACTGCATAATTCTTACTACACCTTAAAACGTAGTTTGTGAAAATTTTCGGTTCTTCTTCTGCTCAAAGCTTTGGTAAATTGCTTGCAAACAGACATATTTATTCACTACCAAAACGATCCATTCTCTTAGATAAATTGTAGTTTGTGGTCTACAATAGAAAGAACACTGCTAGCCAATAGGAATAAAAATATAAGCAAATTGCAAGCCTAACGCGTACGAAGCCACGACTGACAGCCAGTTATAAATAAAAATATTGTCACACATTCTTAATTTAAATAATACCTATACTAACGAGATTACCTTTAATCATGTTCACCGACACCCTTCAAAAACACCATTAAATTTACGGAAACGGAAACAAACACCACGAACCCGTGACTACCACCACCTGTCACCGAAACGTGTATTAAAACCTTCGTAGAAATAATTGCTGCAAACGGCATAAACGTTCAACTTTTACGTTATTTTGTAAATGAAAATTTTGTAAGATTCCGGTATCTATGATGTACAAGTCTCAAAATAAAACTAGGGTGATTTTTTTATGAATGACATCTCGCAAGTTCAACCAAGGAAGTTGTCTGCTTAACCGGGCGAATCCTGTGGCTGTGGGTGCCTTAAAAATGAAGACCTCCAGTCAGGGCGAAACTAGGGTGCCCAGAGTAAGACAAATTTATTGAATGACACACCGCTGAGGTCATGTTCCGCAGGAGAATCTTGGCACCGCGATTCAGAAAAGAGACGTAATTGCATATCGCCATCTGTTATTCGAAAAGCGGAACTAATCAAATGACAGAAGCTCTTATATCAGATTAGACAATAACTTGTGTGACAATACCTTAATTTATGAATGCCGTTGTGTGTATTGATTAATGGGTGTCTTGTTAGTGTAGTTGTGGCCATCACAAGTGCCAATCGTGAAGTGTTATTTTTTCTTTTTTGTGGAAGGGAAATCATCAAATAACTTCCCCCTCTCTGGGTTGAACGGGGAGGGAGTGTTAGATTTCGGCCGAACTTAAGTGGTTAGCCTGAAATCAAAATTCGGTTTTGGCGCCCAACGTGGGACAACGATAACAGGCAAATTAATTGAATACGCTATAAGCAATCAAATTCCTCAAAAGTTCTGAAAGAGCATAGGCTGTTTAAAGATTTGTACTGACTAAAACCCACACAAATGTTCCTTCTATTGTTCTTTATGTTCCGGACCCGCGGTATCTCTTTCGAACAACCCGCAACTTCGGCAGGCGGTGGCCCCTCTGAATCGTGAATACGATTTTTTTTTATGAAAGTTATACTTTGACATTTTGATTAATCCAAGTGAATGAGCCACGTCCCTCATTAGACTGTCTTCCTTAATTAGCTCGGTCACGCAACGAACTATGAAAATTACTAATTTTAGGTTCTTCGTGATTATAATTTTATACCAGCCCGGAAACCTTCAGTTCAACTTTTAAATACATACCCCAGTGACAAATTTCTAAAAAAAACTTTTACGTTCTTAACATGCGGACATATAAATCAGTTATAAGCAAGGTACTGTGCTATTTGCTTTTGATTTTCTTCTAAATAAATAAAAAAAAATAAAAAGCCTTTTATTTCCTGCAACGTTTTCATTCGTTTTAACTAAGTAGATTACTAATAAAATAATATAACATTCTAACTTACAACAATTAGTATTAACGGTTTAAATCTTAACTACTTTATGTTTTATTACTACATAATAAATACTATGTTTATTTTTGTTACTACTAAGATTTTCTTGTATTAATAGTAAATGCATGCCATTTTAAATGATAATGGTGAAACATGTTGAAATTTCCAGTATTGTATGTACAGACGCCTGCTGCAGGTCAAGCTACCCGAAACTGTCAATTTTTCCCAATGAACCTTGAACCTAATACTTTAGAAATAAAGTCGAAAATCTATCAAAGAAATCTGACAGATTGTAGTAGCTTGATGTGAAGGCGTCTGTACCATCGTCAACACCATGTTTTTGACAAATGAATTCCTTTGACTTTTGACTTTGAGTTTTGACTTTGACTTTGGAAGGTATTTATTTGAAAGAATATTAAACTACCCTACCAATATAACAAACATCCGTATGGATGTTTGTTACTCTTTCTCGTCAAAACGGCTGAACGTAGTATTGCGTCAAGTGTCGATTTGCAAATTGCGGATTATTTTTCGCTACAGTAAGAACGACCTATCTGCAACATTATTAAACCAATACTAACTAAGTACTGAGTGGGTTAATTAGGTATACGCTCGGATAAATTTGCCGTAAACAGTACTGTTTATTTAAAAATCGCATTATTGCACAACTTTTTTTTTGCACGTTTCCGGAAAAAATATAATTCACTGTTGATTTAAATTTTCTTATTATTTCTTATACTGGTTTTGGTAAACAATAGGTTTATTTGCAGTCGAATAATTTATTTTATAAAAAAATATATTTAATTAGCTTCCGTCTGCGACTTCGTCCGCGTGGCATAGTTACTTTGATAATCGGAAAAAAAATATTTTTCTCTCCCCTTTTCTTCCGTACGTAACAAACAAACTCTCACTTTCGCTTTTATAATATTAGTAAGGATTTATGAATATGAATTGACGGATGATAAGATCTTTTATGTGCATTTAAAACTGTCCCATTGTTCACGTGTGAAAAAGGTTAAGCCTCCATCTTTGTAGGGGTCAACACCAAAATAATCACCAACTAATCCAATAAGGGACAACTTTGTGAAGGAAATAATGGGGTCGAGGAACGACGTAATCCTTTTAAGCCAAATTTTTATACAGAAATTAACCTTTTTGGAGTTTTTCTTCTCTATGTATTCATTAGCTTGAAGGCCAGTTTCCTAATTTAAAATAACATGCTATGAATCATGCCTGTTTTCCCGGAGGCGTAGGCAGGTACATCAAAATTCTGCTGTTTATAATGTAAGTGTCATGTAAAAGGGGGTGAGGCTATTGCCATTAAACGGGCACAAACTCTGATTTAGGGCTGCTACTAAGGTTTTTACTTATGAAAAACCAAATAAAACTCCTTACGTTGATTGAACATCTGCATGGCCGACTAAAATACCCCCGAGTTCTTTTTATTAAAAGTAATAAAAACGAACTTTTTGTTTGATAAAAAAAGAAACGACTGACGGTATAAATACTACTTCTAGGACACCAAAGTGATGTTTCCGGATACCTAGTATTTGTTTTGGTTATGAAATAGTTTTTTGGACAGAAAACACAAGTCCAATAATTATTATATTGTATATACTATATTGTCTTGTTACTGCCTCTTAACTTTATATCATTTTGTTTAATATGTCTTAATTACTTTATATAAATTTTCTAATATTCGTTTTTCTAGTAGACTGGTAGATAATGACACGAAGTCCACCTTTGTACAGTCTTTACTTAACATACAGTTTTAATAAATAATAACTATTAAAGAATTTCGAATTATGATCCAAAAAAATCTCTATCATATTTTATCTGGCAGAAAATTGACTACAACTAAAAGCAAATATGCATACATAATTTATCTGACAAAAATCAAGAAACAGAAAACATGCATAACATAAAAAAATATCATAATACGAAAGAGATCCCTTTCAAAAACATAGCATAAGACTGGCGGTAAACCCTACTTGACCCGGCCAAGTGTGTAGGATGCAAACCTTATTACCGTGTTTAATCCTCTTATGAAGACTCCCCCCTTTTACCCCCGTCCATACGCCCCGCCCCAACTCCCCCGAGATAAAGGGGGATCTTGTATTTTTAATGCGCAAAGTGTTTTTGTTTAAATTTTACATCAATTAAGGACTGTCGCACATCGCCTCGAGGTAAGGATGGGGTATTTGTTTAGAGTTTGGAATTAGATAAAAGTAGGTATGTTGTGTAGCTACAAACATGACGTCATGTTGGCTTTTGTGTACCTAAGTATGTGGGTACATTTTTAATTTTGTTTTGAGCTCTAATTACTTTGAAAGAATAGAATAATTTTCGCTCGCAAGGCATCGGTACTTTGGGCTCACACTAACCTTAACCCGCGTGATGATTGAAAAAAAAATCTTTCTCCACATTTCTCACTTTTTTAGTCTATGTCCGTTTTCAGGGTCCCAACTGTATCTCTGTACTTTATCAACATCGGTTGGGACATTTAGGCGTGAAGACGTAAAATTAGTAGGGATTATGTACACCATACCTCATCATCATGTTGGGGTCAGCTTCTAGTCTTTCTAGATGCAGCTGAATACCAGGATTTTACGGAGCGATTTTGATTTTTGACAGTCGTTCCAGGTGGTAAGTGTCCCGAAAGTCTGACAACCAGTCTTACTAAAGGGTATCGTATTATCTAGTACTAACTGGTTTGTTGAGGTCAGGAGCAGTCACTACAAGTTAAATACTAATACAGCTGCACTTGAGGCCCTACCACAAGTGGTGCGGTGTACAAGTACCTAACGTTATTATGTCATTTTGAAATTTTACTTACCCACTTCACATTCAATATTATAAGAATTGATTCAAATCTATGGATGACACTGATTGTTATTTTTTTAAACAATTTAACTAAAATTCTATAAGCGTTTATATGTGGATGAGAAATCATCGAATAACTTCCCCAGAGCTTCCTTCGACCGGGGGAGTGTCAGACTTTTACTGACTAAAACCCACCCATGATCCTTCTGCTGCCCTTTATGTTCCGGGGCCGCAGTATCTCTTGAACCCTTGCAGGCTCCTCTGCTTAAATTCTATAGGCTATTTATGTTAAGTTTACATCGCACGCTTGAGCTCTACATGTTTCACAAATGAAATCGATTAGAAACTTAACACTTTACAATGAAGTCATTAAATTATTTTAAACTGTTAAATTACACTCAATGAGAGACTCAAATCCGGTTCCAAATCTTTTAATTGCGTAGACTTACGGGTTTTTTATCATAGAGTTGAGTTTATGGTTTTAATTTCAACTCGAAACCCACGTTTCCGAGATAAAGGGTATTGACAGAGAGACGGACAACAAAGTGATCCAGTAAGGGTTCTGCTACCCTACCACGACGTCTTAAAGCAGAACTTATTCCACTGAGGGAAAGAGACAGAGGTATACAGGGTGTCTAGCACCATCTCTTTCTCTCAGTGGAATAAGTTCTGCTTTAAAACGTCATGGTAGGCCTACAGTTTCTTCTTTATAAGCTACGGAGCTCTTAAACCTTGTTTTTACGTGAAGTCACGTCAGCAGATCGATTCAAATAAAATTGGGACACAAAACCTCTAAACGCGGAAGAAAAGAAAATTGATACCAACATATAAATCTACATATTTACGCAAAAGCTTTTACCTGACGTAATTCCTATTTAGAAAGAAATAAATTAGTATTGAATCCACTTCAGGGAATTGAAATTACTTCCTCAGTTCAATTTAAGATATTGTTTATGAAATTTAAATGATGTAAGAAAACTTCTTAGAATTCCACGAATATATTATAATTGGAATTGACATCAAAAAGGTACTTCAAATTTCTATGTATTCCACTAAGAACACAGAGAAATTCAAACAGTTTATACGAGGTAATTATATGTATGCGTATGTACATACCACTGTATAAATATATATTGTGTCATGTAAGCTATATATAGATTTCTATATACTACCCGCGTTATGATAAAAATAATCTATATAATCTACATCTGCAAAATTTTTTCAAGATCCGTTCAGCCGTTTTGACGTGAAAGAGTAACCAACATCCATCCATCCTCACAAACATTCGCTTTTATTATATTAGTATAGTAGGTTATAGAAGAAATATTTGTTTGTATAAAATAGGCTCCAAAACTACTAGACCGATTTTAACCATTTTTTTATTAATAGTAAGCTACATTATCAGGAAATAATTTAGGTCAATAATACAACTTCACGCCACTACCCACGCAAGACTAGTTGTCTTGCGTGGTTTCACTCGCATCTTAGTTGCTGCCCCGCTTCCGTGGGTAAATGTATAACATTTATCAAAGAATAGCTTTCATACATACGAGTTTTTTTTAAGAAATTAATGAACACGATGACAGTTTTTTTTTTAAAAAAGCATGCGTGTTGTCAAAAGACTTGATTGTGTTTTCAGAAGACGCACGGGAGTTTTGTCGGTAATTTCGTCCAACATTTTGTCCAACAACATTGCAAAGCCAAAAGCCAAAAGGCTTTGCAATGTAATTTTGTCGTATTTAATAATTAAATTAATCCTTTAAAAGGATTTAATTTAATTATTAATAATATTAAGAATATTCCGCTTCTGGTTTCTAAGAATATATTATTTAAAAGTTCATAATAAAAATACAGAAGGAGACATGAAAAAAATATAATTGACAATGTAATTTTGCTCCACAAATCCAGGATAACATAGAACAAAATGGGCTGAGGACATTGTACTGACAAACATACTTTTGTATAATTTGTAACAATAGACAACGCAGTCATACAGTTTCAACAGTATTTTCAACAATAAGCGTTGAGGAATCCTCAACAAAGAAATTAACAGGTGAATAAACTTTGTAATTTCTTCAATATTTTAGTCTTGAACGTATCATCATTTGCCTAGTCTTTTTCCAACTATGTTTAGTTCTTTTCCGAGTCTAACCAAATGCAACTGCACCAGTATTTTACATATTGTCAGATACCTATCTGACGTCCAAAACCAGTATGTGCTGGGAAATACGTTACCCCTTTTTTACCCGACTGCGCGCCGCAAAGGAGGGTAAATGTGTTCATCAGTCTATGTGTGTATGTATGTTTGTTCCTTTGAAGCACTATATAGACTAAATGGTTATGATTCATACGTCAATCGATTCGTCTTATAGCAGTAGATACAGTTTTGACTTTTCAGTTTTTTTTTTTAGGTATGTTCGGTTTTTATGCAGTTGGTTTTTTTAGTTATTTTTTGCGCATAGTAAATCATCAAATGACTTCCCCCGCTCTGGAGCGGGGTGGATTGTCAGACTTTTACTGACTTAAACCCACCCATTTTCCTTCTCTTGCTCTTTAAGTTCCGGGGCCGCGGTATCTCTTTCGAGCAACCCGCAACCCTGGCGGGCGGTGGCCCTTGCAGGCCCCTCTGCTTTGCTAACGTCTCTGAGGCGCGCGTAACCTTGGTAGAATTGTCTTTCCGTCCTTTAAAATAAAATTTTGTTTTCATAACTTCCTAAATGGATTGTAAAGTCACTGTATGTAAATGATGTTATATTAGAGAGTTATGCATTCCAATACAGGGGTAAGTAAAAAGTCATGATTTTTGACTTGTCGCCGTTTAGATCATGGTGTGTGAAATATCCCTACATTCCCCATAATTATAATCTAAACCGCAATTTTATATCGTTTTATAACCAACATTTACATACTAACTAAAGGTTAAAGACCTTTCTAAGTACCAACCTTCCGACATTATGTACACGTTGAGAATATTAATTTAATTTAAAGACCCCAAACATTAATGAAACCTTTTAGCAAACATTACCTGTCTGACAGATACATCTGGCAATAAAGTTTATTATGTAGGTAATAAATCTACGGAATAAAAAAAAAGATGATATTTTAGACACGTGATCAAAATCAGAACCGCCATCTTGTTTTTAAAGCATTTAATATAATACTAGCTACCCTGCGCGGTTTTACCCGTCTCTTTAGTTGCTGCCCCTCTCCTGAGGGTAAGAGCGCGAATGCTTTATAGCTTACTAGCTTTTGCCCGCGGCTTCGCTCGCGTAAAATTCGGTTTGTAATAGCAACGCTAACTTTTCCCGTTTCTTTCCTCTTTCTCCCTCACATCCCACTTTTTACAAAAACAAGTTAGCCTATGTCCGTCTCCTGGTTCTCAACTATCTCTGTACCAAAATTCATCAAAATTGGTTTAGCCATTAAAGCGTGAAGAGGTAACAAACAAACAAACTCACTTTCGCTTTTATAATATTAGTAAGGATGTTACTTCCTGATAGTGTAACTCTCATTGCATTAAGTTGGATGTCGTCTTAAAAGGTAAAAAAACCAACCAAGTACGATTCAGACTCTCCCACGGAGGATTCCGTAAAACTTTCAATATAAATACCCATATGTTTTGACCTCATACTAAGAGGTTTGTTTTCATTATATTTCATAGTTTTAAGGCACCACAAACTTGAGTTTGAGGTTTCAATTTCAACTCAATACCTTCTCGCATTCCCGAGATAAGACTCTTGACACCTGCCGGGGTTGTGGGTTGTTCGAAAGAGATACCGCGGCCCCGGGACGTTAAGGGCAATAGAAGGAACATGGGTGAGTTTTAATCAGTACAAGTCTGACACTCCCCGACGCTCCACCCATAGCGGGAGATGTTATTTGATGATATCCCACCCAAAAAAAGGGCTCTTGACAGACATACAAACGGACAACAAAGTGATCCTATAAGGGCCTACGGAACCCTAAATATAAGTAAGATCAAACACTGAAATAATCCTTGTATCACTCAATATTTTTCATCTCACTAGGCTAGTCCACAGAATATTTAAAAAAAGGATCGTTAGAGCTAAACAAAATAATATTTTAATAAAAAAATATCATAGTTAAAAAATTTCACGGGCGAATAAAAACTGTCCGAGCAGGAAAATGTAGGCGAAATAGGATGCTCGAAAATATGACACAAATAAAAAAGGATTTTGACGTTATTCACTACACGGCTGCGCATTTTAAATGTGGAACGTACCTACCTGGTTATTTTGTGATGTTTATATTTTAGTCTTTGACGTGAGGCTGAGAGCTGAGATTGTAATTTTGCAGTGAATCTAGAGCTTAATATTTGAAATATTAAAAATCGTATTCTTGCTTATTTTTACATTTTAAAATATTAGCACAGTCTAAAACAAAGTCGCTTCCCTCTGTCTGTATGTCTCTGTGTATGTTTAAATCTTTAAAACTGCGTCACGGATTTTGATGCGGTTTGTCAGATTAGTACTAACTAAAACCCACCCATGTCGCTTCTTTTGCCCTATGTTCTCTTTTCCTTTATTTCTTTTTCAAACAACCCGCAACCCTGATAGGGGGAAACCCCCCTTGAAACCCTTTAAACAGTTACATTTAAAAACACAAACACAATATTATGCAAACAAAAATACATAACGGACATTATTAGTATTTAAAAAATAAGTGATCCAATTCTAATGACGCGTTATAGTATTGTTTGGGTATCTTATTAGTGACAAACTAACAAGATACCCGAACAATAAGTAAATACACACAAATTACCTAAAGAACTACCCCTAATTGTTTATATAGGTACCTTTCCTTCATTCTCCATGAGAGCAGGAAATGAGTGCTATAGAACTCTTCGGGTTACGTGCTCGGCAACCAAATGTATCCACTCAGAAAATCGAATGTGTACGTAATTGAAAAATCGTTTTCCATGTTTGAGAAAAAAACGTTCGATTCTTACCTTGAGAGGGCTGTTTGAGCGGTATCGAGGTAAATGTGTTTTTCAGGTAAAAAAAAGTTGTGTAGGTTGAATATGATTATGTTGTTTTGAATAGGTACATGATTTTGTTGGTCGTATGGCTCACTTTGTTTTTGATTTGCATGGATATGGGCAAATTAAGGTACGAGGAGCTCGTGACTAAATAATAGCAGACGCTCAAGTCGATCTTTAGGTTAAGCCGCGCTTGCCTAGGTTGGTCTGTGGATGGATGACCACAATACATACCGAGTTTCCTCCGTGTCTCGGAAAGTACGTTAAGCTGTTGGTCCCGGTTGTCATTTGTAGATCTTTGACAGTCGTTACAGCTAGTCAGTGTCGCGAAAGTCTATCAACCAGTCTTACCAAGGGGTATCGCATTACCTTATCGCTCCATGTAAAATATGGGTGTTCGGCTGCATCCGGTAAGACTGGAAGCCAACCCTATCGTTGGGAAAAGGCTAGGTAGATGATGATGACACTCTCCAACTATTGAAATGAAGGATCAAAGGGGACTCCATATAATCATTATCAAATGCTTAACAGATCCTTAATCAACGCTAAGGCAATAATTACAGCAACTAATATACCGTAAGTTATGATAACGATATTTGCTTAAATGCTCTATCAACAGTTAAACACCAGAATCAATAAACATAGGATTGTATAATTAAACAGAATTCTGATAATTATACACAAGTTATATCATGATTAATATTGTATAATTGATTCGCTATTACGGTCTTGAATGTTAAACTTTTGGGCCCTTATCTTAAGGAAGAAATTGTTTGTTTGTTACGTCTTCACGCCTAAATGGCCAAACCAATTTTGATGAATTTTGGTACAGACATAGTTGGACCCTAAAGCAAAAGCTAGTCCTTACTAATATTATAAAACGACGATATCTTTTCCTTATAATTAGCACTTGAAATGGGATATTTAAAATGTTTGTTAAAGATAGATAGATAGAAGATAGATAGAATATTCTTTATAATGTACACCATACAAGTAACAAGAATAACACTAGACAAACTTATAAATAGGGTGACACAATGGGTAAGTTTAATATCCCGTTTCAGGTGTTAATTATAATGTTAGTAACCATTTCAGTTTTAAGACTTTGATATCTATTCCTATTTAGAATTGGAATCTCTGAAGACCTCTGAAATGCTACAAGCTTCCTTACTTAATATTATAAAAGCGAAAGTGAGTTTGTTTGTTTGTTTGTTACCTCTTCACGCTTTAATGGCTTAACCGATTTTGATGAATTTTGGTACATAGATAGTTGGGAACCAGGAGACGGACATAGGCTAATTTTTATTTAAAAAAGTGGGATGTGAGGGATAAAGAGGGAAGAAAAGGGAAACTTAGCGATGCTATTACAAATCAATAAGGCGCAAGGGGAAATGTGTTACCCCAAATTTAACACGGGCGAAGCCGCGGGCGAAAGCTAGTTTATTGTTAAATCTGTTTTAGCAGGAAATTGTTTGATGCGTCGATGTCCGTCTAATTGGCTATTTGTATCCCCCGTCTTCGGGGTCTAGTATTTCACTTCCTCTGTCGGCAAATAAAGGGTTTCGAGTAATAACGACTATCTTATGCCAGCGGCTTCACTCGCGTCGAGTACAAAATTATTGTCAGAAAAGGTCATAGTATCTAGATTAAGGTCGTACGTGAAAATTCAGGTTATAAACTACCCGGGTGCAAAATTTCATCCAAATGCGTTTTGTAGTTTTTGCGTGAATGAGTTACATACATGCTCCCTCATAAACTTTTACATCCTTACTAATATTATAAAAGCGAAAGTGAGTTTGTTACCTCTTCACGGCAAAATTAATCAAAATCGGTTTGATTTTGATTAATTTTGGTACAGAGATAGTTGGGAACCAGGAGACGGACATAGGCTATTTAAAAAAAAAATGGGATGTGTGGGAGAAAGAGGGAAGAAAAGGGAAAAGTTAGTGTTGCTATTACAAATCAATAAGGCGCAAGGGAAACTGTGTTACTCCGAATTTAACGCGAGCGAAGCCGCGGGCAAAAGCTAGTTTATAATAATTTTGTGTATGATGACGCTGCGTTGTTTCAACAGATTTCAGTTTCATTTGATGTTGTAATTGCTCAAAGGTTCTACAGGCTGTAACCGCAAACCGATGCGACACGATAGTTTCATGAGAATTTTTCCGTAGATCGACAGGGTTGGTAATAGATACAAAGCTCATCTAGAAAAACGCCATATTTTTCTATGAAATGTTAGTGCTAACTAATTTTTATCAAATAATGTTATTTGCAAAACACTTTATAAAATACTAGCTGGCGCCCGTGGCTTTGCCCGGGTGATATCGTAAAAAAGGTATCCTATTCCAGACTATAATCTAACTCTGTGCCAAATTTCATCAAGATCCGTTCAACTGTTTTGACGTGAAAGAGTTCCATGCATTTATAATATTGGTAGGATAGCGGAAATAAGCCATCTGCGCGGGAGATATTAACTGAACCTACTAAACCCTTTTAAGTTTGCGCAGTCAAAAGATTTGGCTGTTTATGTCACAAGCTTGTACGGAACCCTCGGTGCGGAAGTCGGACTCGTTCTTGGCCGTTTTTTTATTGTATTAGTTTTGAGTGGGATAGTAATATATTTGTGTTACTTTAGTCAATAGCCTCAATATCAAGTTTTTTTAGCATTATTAATTTGCTTGTTAAAATTCTCCTACCAAGAATACATAGTCGAGTCAGGGATTCTTGCTCAAAAAGACCAAAATACAGTCGGTTCTATATTTTATACATCCGTGTATCGAAACCTTCCATTCAATAATATATTATTGTCTCCTGACTCGGTCTACAATTTATGTGTCGTGTCTGCCGCGTTTAATTGTTCACCCGGCCAACTGAACTTATTTCTAGTATCCACTACTGTGTTGTATTTGTTTGGATACGTTTTTATTAGTATTTCTTAGAAATGGTAACTTTAAATAGAATTGACATTATGTTCCAGTATCTCACGTGTATCCAATATATTTTTAACTTTTTCTTTATATTTAATAATACAGTATTTAAGCTATTCCATAGCTTCTATAGCGGGCCTTGAGCGTGGAGACCGAATCCAGAAATGTCGTAACGAAAAAACCTAACACTTTAATTACGAATACGGTCAGTTATTTCATTCACGATTCCAATGTTCTATTAGCGTGTTTGGTAGAGAATCGGATAATCAATCGACATTGGATCACACCCAAGGTCTTGTATTTCTTTTTGCGACTTCTTTTCATTGGAAGTACTTTTTAAATATTATTATTTAGTTTTTTTTTTATATGAGCTAATATTACTTTTTTTTAAAGTGAGATGTTAAGGGAATGTTGGAAGAAAAGGGAAAACTTAATAAATAAGGCGCAAGGGCAAAAACTACAGGTAGCAGGTACCTGCAAATTAGGAAAGAGGAACTCTGTTACCCCGACTTTAACGCAAGCGAAACCGCGGGCAAAAGTTAGTGCTCGATAAAACGCTCTTTTCTATTAGTTCTGTGATGTAGCATTTCCAAGAATGCTCATAACAAGTGAGTGCTGAAGTTTATCAGCACCTGTTTGTAGTTTTGAGTCATTCTTTGAAGAAAAGAACAGTTCATTCCATCATCGCTTTTTGGGTCTGCAGCATTATCGTTTCCGATGGATTCTGATTTATCTGCATAGCCTTTTCCCAACTATGTTGGGGTCGGCTTCCAGTCTTACCGGATGCAGCTAAATACCAGTATTTTACACGGAGCGACTGCCTATCTGACCTCCATAACCCTGTTAATACTGGATATTACGATACTCCTTGGTAAGACTGATTGTCAGACATTCGAGACACTAACTGTAACGACTGTCAAAGATCTACAAATGACAGCCGGGACCAACAGCTTAACGTGCTTTTCGAGGCACGGAGGAAACTCGGTATGTAACGGGTGGTCACCCATCCACAGACCAATCTAGGCAAGCGCGGCTTAACCTAAAGATCGATGAGTGGCTGCTATTATTTAGCCACGAGCTTTTCGATGGATTCTGATCTACTGAGTGGTAAGTATTGCCCATTGTCCCATCGATATGACAGCTTTATTATAACCAACCCAGTTCCACATTATCCTCACAGCTGCATAGCCAGCCTCTGAGCTATTTCTAAAGATCGACCTAAGTGGCAGCTATTATTTAGCCACGAGCTTCTCGATGGATTCTGATCTACTGAGTGGTAAGTATTGCCCATTGTCCCATCGATATGACAGCTATATTATAACCAACCCAGATCCACATTATCTTCACAGCTGCATAACCAGCCTCTGAGCTATTTATGTTTTGAAACACGGTATAAAGTTTCTAATAGACCTATTCATGCAGAACTGTAATGTCAGTTGTGACTAAAATTAATAATGTACAGAATTCAATTTAAAATTACTGTTCCATAAATTAAACATACATGTATTTAGTTATTTCAATAGATATTATACCGCGCTA
Source organism: Ochropleura leucogaster (assembly GCA_958449745.1). NCBI lineage: Eukaryota > Metazoa > Arthropoda > Insecta > Lepidoptera > Noctuidae > Ochropleura > Ochropleura leucogaster. The sequence goes on along the minus strand of OY288213.1, from coordinate 4,236,430 downwards.
TTACTGATAATAATTTATGTGGCGAGTTTAGCACTTTTTAATGGTTTTGTATCAATGCTCACTTTGCGTATGATTGCGCTCAACTACTCTAGAGGTTATAGAAGACACAATTTGAAGTAGCTTGTACTACATAATAGGCTGTTTGTATTAAAAATATAGACATCAGAGACTAGGGGAAAAAAAAGTGTGTGTGTCAGCTCCGACGCACGACTGGAGTTTACTCCTTAAGTACGAGTATCTAACCATACGCAAAAAGAGTTTATTCAACTGAAAAAAGATTAATATCATATGAAAGGTTAAATTCACAAATTAATGAAAAAGAAATAGCAATATAAATACATCGACACTGATAGAAACAGACAAGCCCAATAACATATAGTATATAGGTATAGTCGCCTATACAGCATACCATATGTACGTCTTAATACACTCACAGCCAAACTAGAAAGTTGCACTAAAGGTGCGCACCAAAAACGTGACACATTTTCGTTACTTTAGTATTTTTACCCCTCGGATTTTTCTCATACTGGGCGCCTTATATATGAAAATCGATTCTTAAGGAGTAAACTCCAAAAAATCTAAGGATTTGTCTTAATGCAGCACGAGCGCGCGTGTAAAACGTGGATGACATAAAATCTATTTTGTGATTTTATTAATTTAATTATATTAAATGATAAATGATGTTTATTTTGCAAGTAGGTTTTCACAAACACTTTTACACGACCGTCTTTTTTTTTGAACTAGATGAGGCCGATGTTTCGTACCCGACTACTCTGAGAAGAAACAGCCGAAACAAACTCAGAGGTCATAGTCTCTTTTAAATCCAGACAAAAAAAATCTTGGTCAACTTACATGAGGACTATGCAGATTAGTGTCTGAAGTGGTCTTTTTAAGAAAGCACCACACAGATTGAGTTGACCTGTCCAGTCAGTGCAAGCATTTGTCAGTTATCGTGTAGCTCGACTCATAACAGAAGGAGCTCAACGAAACGACGAACAATACCAAAAAAAGGACATTAGCGTAGGTCCCTAAATAGTACTCAACTGCCAGAATCGTCAAAAGCAAAAAAAAGTAAATAAAAGTTATGATCCACATGGTCCTCAATTGATTTTGTTTGTTGCAATAACTTAATCAAAATTCTATAGGATATATGGATAGGCCGAAGCAGATGTGACTAAAATAGTGATGGATCTAAATGTTAATGTATTAAATAAAAGATAGATGGATTGTGTAAGGAATGATATGAGGGAGAAAGAAGTAAATGATGCCGTGACGTCTGATTGGGGAGAATGGAAGAAGAAAACGTGTTGCGCCGAGCAAAAATAGAATGGGACAAGGGCAAGAAAATGATACAATATTTAATATGATAGGCCGCAGTTGCTAGTATTAATGTAGTTAGTTACCTTTATATGGATCTTAAAGAACACTGACGGATCATGGGAGTGCTGCCTCTCTCCACTGTGCTTTTATAATTCTCGGAAGTTTTTCCGATTGGGGGTGATTTTACAAATTATTTGCGCATTTTACAAATTTAAGCGGCTTAAACAATTATAAAAAAAAACGCAAAGAATAAACAAAATGCATAACAGTGATTCAAAAACTGAATTTAAATTCTCTTCAGTAACTACTAAGCTTTAACAAATAACGAGACACGATTTCACATAAACTGTGCGTAACGATAATTCTGACAATCCAAAAACATCCAATATTTGTCGCTACCCTCTAATATTTCCCAGTTGTTTTCCTTTACCCAAAAAAACCCGCAGTTCAGTAATAAATTCTGAACGTGTGTAAAGCTGTAAGATCGGTGATAAGTAGCCGTACGCGACTGCTCCTGAACTATTGTCCTCACGTGACACGAATAATCAAGAGGTTTTACGATGACTGATTTTCAGATGAAATTCTGTGATTGTTTTGTTTGTGACCCTTTTCTTCGGATGCGAAATCATTCAAATAACTTTTAAAAATCGGTAACATAAAGCGGTGGGGAGAGTCAGCCTTGTACTGACTAAAACCCACCCCTGTTCCTTCTATTGCCCTTTATGTTCTGGGGTCGAGGTATCTCTTTCGAACAACACGCAACCCCGACAGATGGAGGCCCTGGCAGGCTTTGCTCGCCCCACCAACCGAGTCTGTCGTCAATGTCGGACGGACGGCCAGAAACCCGCATCTACAGTGGCTGGGTGTTGTATCGCGGCGCTACGTGTGGGCGGTGGTCTTCTTGACGTTTTCAACTCTTTATTTGATTTAGTGAACCGTATCTTAAATGAATATATTTGAATTGAATTCAAAAATATTCATGATAGTTGAAGAAGATTTTGCCTGTGTCTGACGAAGCAAGTGATTTGTCTCTTTTGGTAACTTTGTACGTTAACACCACGCCCTTATGGTTAGCCTCATAAACACATCATTGTTAAACAAAATAAAGTTCCTACCTTCCAACCAATTTACTACCTAGAATTCAACATAAAATATTGTTCGTCCTTTGTTCAGTACAGCTTTCAAACTTTTAAAACTTTAAGTCCAGGTAATCACAATGACAACTCCTAAATTGGGTTTAAAGATAACGAAGGCAAAAGGGCGAGTTTGGACGACAACTTGCCACTTTCAAAGGATAATGGTGGCTAGTCCTAGGGTCAGGTCCATTTAAGTTATCTAGGCGCCTAACTAGATTACTGAAGGCGCTCGTCCATGTAATGTCACGTAGTTCTGGATTAGGTGAACCAATTTGTTAACAAAAATCGTTAGGCTTTACCACAAGAGAATTTGCCAGACTACGTACTGTATTTTAACAAACTTGTAGAACTAATAATATTATTTGAATAAAAATATGCCCCACATTAGAGATAACTTCTGTATCGTGGGTGCGTTTTGCAAACATACACAAACAGCTAGACCCAAAATAAGTATCTGTAGGCCATAGAAATATTTGTGATCCAACCTACGAAAGCAGTGCAGCAGTCAAATCAAATCAAAATATTTTTATTTCACATAGGCCTACATGGGCACTTATAAAACGTCGAGAAAAGATGCACGGTTCGGGTTTGTGGTTTCCTATGGAGAAGAACCGGCAAGAAACTCTATGGTTACTCTTTTAAAATCATTTGGTTTTACAATGTTGTTGTTACAGCGTTAGTACTTAAGTATGAGAGGACAGCGTAGGCCCGACAATAAGTCAATGCTTACTTTACAGAAAGTAAAATAAAATAATAAATAACGTTAACAAGGGTCTAAGAATCTACAAGGCCTACCATGTCCACTCATTCACAACTAATTGGTAGAAGAGAATCTATACAAGAATAAAAAAATAAACAAAATAATACCTATGAGACGAGTCACACAGATGTTGCTATCAAGTCGATCGCTTAGCCACTGCGCCAAGCGTGCCGTCAATTTAATACTAATTATTAACTAACTTATCAAAATTCATCTAAATCAGTTTGACCATTTAGGCGTGAAGACAAAACAAACAAACAAACTCACTTTCGCTTTTATAATATTAGTAAGGATAATAATAAACATATTTAAATCGAAATATCAACAACTAACAAACAACAATACACTCAATATTCCTTTAATTTACATCATACATACACTTCGGAAACCCTTATCCCTTCCTGATAAACCCTTCGGCCCGTCCAAAAAATGGACGCCACCATTTCCCAAACTCCGGACGCCAGAATTCAGTGCGACGCCAACTGATTAATGGACACTGTACGTTTTAAACCGAATTTAAATAACATTTTTACAGTCCGTGAATTATTTATTGTACCCCATCATGAATAAAATTCGTATAAATATTTCAGAGATCATTTTGCGGGGAAGTTGGTGAGTGGTTGTTGATAATTCTTGGAAGGAAAATGGAGGGGAAAATATTTTAAAACTTATTTTATTTACAGCGAAATTCTAAATATAATTATGGGTACCAAGAGATCGATGGAGAGCACCTCCAACGTGACCTAGAAAGCGGTGATGAGATGACCTATAAGCGTACAGATATCGTGGAGGAAATGTTAGGGATGCGTTTACCCAGCAGTTGGACAGCATAGGCAGCATAGCATAGCTATTCAAAAACCTTCTACAGTACGGCCAACGAGAAGCGATACGAAAGGTCATTAACCTAAAGAACAACTGTGGCGTTGACAATCTAATATTTAGCTCTTTCCATCTTGTGCCTTTGTCGTAATGTCTCGTTCTCCCGGCAAAAACATGACAACGTTAAGACGGGTTCGCCAACATTCGGGCGGCCATTTTAGATGGGGTTTTAGCATGGGTTTTGTTTACATTTGGTATCGCTTCTCGTTGGCCGTACTTGTAGAGTCTAACAGTCTCAGTGATATTATAGTTAACCCACTTCAAAGAAGGAGGAGGTTTCTTAATGTGTCGTTATCATATTTTTTGTATGTTCACCGATTACTCAAAGACGCCTGGACTGATTTGCATTTTTTTTTGTTAGATAGCGGTTAACTTCCTAGCTGGTCCCATATTTTATTGATATTGCTTAGGTAGTTTATGAGTTTATATCTATAATACATAATTTTTGGAACGAAGTTCCTTATCGCGCGTTGTGAAAGGGGGCTAGACGGAAAAAATTCTTACGAAAAGTTGTCACGACACTTTTTGCTATAGTAAGCTATTGTAAGCTGTGCGGCGTCGCATGTTTCTCTGTCTGTCTGTCTGTCTCTCTCTCTTATAGAAAGCAAGCCAGATATTTTCATTTCTATAGGAACTTCGTTCCATCCGGGTGTCCCTTGACACCTCTAATTTTTCTCTATGTCTATATGGATGATCTGCTAATCTTTTAGCAACAATTGAAAATTAATACTTGATAAAAAATATGTGATAATTTATATCATTATACCATAATCAAACATGCTGAAATAAAAAACCTTTTTGTAAAAATAAAACCAAATTCAAAAAAGAAAAGTGGAAAATAACTTTACTTCCGGAAGACAAAAAAGTTTTTTTTATAGAAAGCTGTTACTAAATTCTAAAAGTTGTCCCCCTGTATATCTGGCTATAGGTATATAAAGCAGTCTTTGCCTCATCCTTACTAAAGTGAGTTTGTTTGTTTGTTTGTTACCTCTTCACGCTTTAATGGCTAAACCGATTTTGATGAATTTTGGTACAGAGATAGTTTGGAACCAGGAGACGGACATATGCTATTTTTTTTTTAAAGAGTGGGATATGAGGGAGACAGAGGGAAGAAACGGGAAAACTTAGCGTTGCTATTACAAATCAATTAGGCGCTACCGAATTTAACGCGAGCGAAGCCGCGGGCAAAAGCTAGTACCAAATAAAATTAAAGTTTCGGGAGCTGTAGCCTTCGCTTTAACCCCCTTATACATCACACAATATCTAATTACCATAAGATTCTCGGCCAGTCCGTTACGTTCAACGTTTAAAGTTTCAAATTTACAAGCGGAGTCCCCTTCCCGTGGCCCGTACTCTTACGGACTTGTAAGTAATTACTGGTCACGGACAAATTACTGAGGGTAAGTTGTTTTAACTTTGGTAATTACCCCTTTGGCTGGCCACTGTGGGATGTTTATGGTGTATTTTGATTTGGTTCTGGTTATTTGGGAGTTGAAAGATAAGTGTAAAAAATGGATGTTGTCCAAAAGCTAAGGCATTTGCAATATAAAGTTTTAATAGAAATTTGAAATATAGTTATGTATGTGCTATATGGTTTATATAACTTTAAGTAATATAATATCATTGTGAAAGGTTCTAATGTATATGAGATTAAATATTAATTTTATATTATCACTGTAATATTATTTTATTCATTTTTAAACATTTTGGCGCGTCCTAACAGGTGAACTTAATCACTAGGTGTAAGCCTAGCGTGTTACTATTTGTTCATTGTGCACATATTTTTTTAATAAAGCGTTTAAATAAAAAATAATGCTAAACCCATTCTTTGTAATTGAATGGCAAATAATGTCTACTTTGCAAGAGACAGACAAGTCATAAAATGTTTTATATTTCGCAAACACTAAAATTATTTAGACTCTCCAAGTCTGCAACAGCTAGATAAATAACAAAAGGACCCTCATTACTTTATATATTTTCAAACATAAATTCTTAAACTTGGGTTAAAATCACATTCTGTGTCCACAACCCCGCTGTAAATTTATGGCACAAACCACTTAAACTCATTAAATTTCACGTGTGTTTATCAAGCAATACCCGAAATAAGTTGAATAAAACCCGGACCCTAAAACCGGACGTATAAATGTCCCTGGAAAATAATTATCCAACTTAAACAATAAAAGGACCCAACTAGCTTGGGGACTAATTTTGTCCTCGGATTGTTTCAAAACCTCACACAGGGGACCTCCAAATATTTTCACCAATTTTTTTTTCTTAAATCTCTCCTAAAAGGTCGGACCCCTCTGGCCACTCGAACGATTTCTTGGAGCCACAAAAGAAATTACGTGTCAAAACGTGTTTTGGAAGTTTTATAAACTGATTTGCATTCTTGGAAGATAAAATTAACAAAATCTAAGCACAAAATTGTGAGAAAATGAACTTTTAGCGCTGTCTGACTTTTGTGCCCTTAGGAAGGTCAGACGACCAAGGAACGTGTATTTAAAAATGAAATTTCTACGTCTTTTTATTAACTTCTCTCCTTGCGCAGGTTTGCTGTAAGAGATTTCTTTAGAAATGCGCATCACTTTTTGATTTTTCGTTTATTTTTAGGGTTTCGTACCTAAAGGGTAAAACGGGACACTATTACTAAGACTCCGCTGTTCGTCTGTCAACAGGTTGTATCTCATAAACCGTGATAGTAAGACAGTTGAAATTTTCACAGTTGAGAGGGGATGATATTTCTATTGCCGCTTTAAAAATAATGTTAAAGCTGCAACAAAAAAAAAAACAAAATAAATAGTTAAGGAGCTGCCATACTGGGCGGAGGATCACCGTGGCCTCGTAGAGGCGATCGGCCACGGCGATCTCTCGCGTCCGGCCCTGGTTCAGTCCATGGTCCGGAGCGAGAGGGAATGGGAGGCAGGCACCTCCTTCTGCGAAGCAGTAATGCTAGCGTAGGAGGAGGCCGGTCGTTTGAGGGAGAGAACCTCAAACCAACCCAGCGGGAATCCTTATTTATTGTTATCATTTCGTTGTTGTTTGAAAGGTATACCATTCTATTATTTAAAAATAAGGGACACGTATTTTTACTTGTAAATTAGACCAAAAATTACAAAGATATAGCCCATTAAGGTTACGTATGACGTCACTTGTAGCGAAAAAATGCAGCAAGGCGTGACGTCACACGTTACTTTAATGGGCTATGTCTTTGTAATTTTTGAAAACTAACCTATTTTATCAGCTTGAAGTGTAGACAAAAGCCCGCTATTCTTCGTAATTACACTCAAGGGGTCTTAAGGGTTAAGCAGGACTCCAGTAATACACCACTGTCCAAACCCTTGGGGAATAGATGTGCGATGTGTGCCTAATCGGCGTTAAATCCTTTAAAGCTACATAGATTCACAAAACTTCACAACATGCCCGCAAGGAATAAAATATTTCACGACTAAAGCAATTGGCTTGGACCGAAAAAGTTAGTAAAACTATATCTTTCTAGGGTAATTATTCTGACCCCACTACAATAATTTGGACCTGAAAATTATACATGTTTCCACGATTTTATTGAATTAAGTAACCACAACTAAGTCAGTAAATGTCTCTTTTCACGGATTGGAAATAATCAAATAACTTCTCCCGCTCCGAGCGGAGCTGGGGGAGGTTCAGACTTGTACTGACTAAAACCCACCCATGTTTCTTCTATTGCCCTTTACGTTCCAGGGCCGCGGTATCTCTTTTGAACAACCCGCAACTGGCTGCATCCGGTTGCCTGGTTCTAAACCCTTAATAAGAATGCTGCGTATTTCGCGTATTCTGACCCAGTTTTAAGTTTTTAAATATCTATAAATGAACTGATATTAATTAATAAAAGTTATAGACTATGCATTCTTCCATCTACCATTTATCTTTGTTAAAACTTCACAACACGATTAATCTTTGATTGAAATTCTCCCACACTCATTGGCTCGCAAGTCAAGTGTACCAGATTACATATAAAGGTGAGTACACACTGTTTAGAGGCGCCATCTTAACATTCAGGTCCCCGAGGCCCGGTAACGAGTTGACCGTTCGCCAAACCGCAAGAAAGCGCGCCCCTGGGGAGAATCACTCGCTCCTACTTAGGTCTAAGTACCTAACGTGAAATGTATAGAGTATTAGTCTGGCAATTTATGTAAAGTGACAAAGAGAATTTGGAATTCATTGGGCGTTTATCTAAGACATCACAGAGAAAGGTGAAGGAAAACCTGGACTTTAAATTTCAAATATATATTGCAATCCATAATGTAATATCAATAATAAATTATGGACCATGTCCACGGGCTGGTTTTTACTTTGGCCAGAGGCTTAGCGTTGCCATACAACGTGGCAACGCGGCCAGTCTCTTGGGGACATTGCCAACTGACAGCGTTGAGGACGAATTTTTTGACGCTATTTTTTAATTTATTTATAAGTTAGGTAGTACGTTAAATAATTTTAGTTTAATTTAGTTTATTTATATGTCTTAAACAGCAACATCCTACTTCCTACTAATATTATATCCTACTTCCTACTTATAATCGCGAAAGTTGGTATGTATGTTGTATGGATGTTAGTTAGTCTTTCACGCAAAAACTATTAAATGGACGTTGGGCGCAGCTATTACAATTAAATAGGTAGGAGAGAGATTATTTGTTACTTAATAGTAATATATATTATTTATGTATCTGTATTATTAAATACTAGCTTTTGCCCGCGGCTTCGCTCGCGTTAAATTCGGTAACACAGTTCCCCTTGCGCCTTATTGATTTGTAATAGCAACGCTAAGTTTTCCCTTTTCGTCCATCTTTCTCCCTTACATCCCACTTTTTTCAAAAAAATATTAGCCTATGTCCGTCTCCTGGTTCCCAACTATCTCTGTACCAAAATTCATCCAAATCGGTTCAGCCATTAAAGCGTGAAGAGGTAACAAACATACAAACAAACAAACTCACTTTCGCTTTTATAATATTAGCAAGGATTAAATATATTAGAAAATAACTTTATTTTTAGTTTTTTTTTTGTAACCGCTTCTAGTTATTTTTTCATCAGCCTATGCTGTTTCCCTGCTGTCAAAAGCTCTCCCTCATATCCCATATTCCCCTCTCAGTACAGTTTCCTCCAGTTTACACCAGCAGTCTTCAAAACTCAATATAGTTTCTTATATCCACCAACAAGACCCTTTTAATTTTCTAATACTTGACCACACGGCTGGTGCACTCGTGTGTCGCTAGTTCGATTCCCGCACGGAACAAATATTTATGTGACCTACATGTAGTTCTTCCGGGAATGGTTTGTGTATGTAAGTTTAAATTTTTGACGGGCCTGTTGGTCTAGTGGTTAGTGGCCCTGACTGCTGAGCCGGAGGTCATGGGTTCGATTCCCACCCAGGACAAACTTTGTGTGATGAGCATGATTGTTTGTTCTGTGTCTGGGTGTGATTTATCTATAATATGTATGTATTTATAAATTATATAAGTATGTATATCAGTTGTCTAGTTACCATAACACAAGCTCTGCTTAGCTTGGGATCAGATAGCCGTGTGTGAGCTGTCCCAAGTTATTATTATTATTATTTATTAAATATTTGTAAACGCACCCACGATACAGAAATTCCAAGAGTGGGGCAAACTTAAAAAAAAACTCATCAAAATCCTTCATCGTCTGTCAGAACCAGACAAGAAAGTAGTTTACCATCTCAGACACTATTAAGGTAAGTGCCCACAACAACACCGAGACCATTACTCAACGTTAATTCTCTAGAGACGATGTTTGACCGGCCTTCGTCTGACAGGGCTTTACACCTCGAATACTTGATGGAGAATGGTATGGTTATATGTGGCGGTTCCAGTTTATTATTACACTAGTTTCCGCCCGCGACTTCGTCCGCGTGGCATACTTTGGGCTAACGCTAAATTTAGCCCGCATGATAATCGAAAAAATTATATCTTTCTCTACACTTTTCTTCCTTTTCTCACCCTTCCTCACGTTTTTTTTTTTTTAAATTAGTCTATGTCCGTCATCGGGATCCATCTCTGTACCAAAATTTATCAAAATCGGTTAGGCCATTTAGGCGTGAAGACGTGACAAACAAACTCACTTTCGCTTTAAAATTAATAAGGATAACATCATTGTGTTACATCATCAACTGCTCCATTGGTCTCGTGGCCGCAAGCGTGACTGGTTGACAGACTTTCGGCATACTGACTACATGTAACGACGTTCAAAGATCTACAAATGACAGCCGAAAATCCATGGATACTATTGAGAAATAAAATTAAATATTGGTACAATTATAACCGCACATTTAAATTCACCAATCATATCATTTCAGCCAATGCAATACAATTTTCATTCACCACTCAATATGACGTCATTTCAAGCTTTGTTTCATTATCTGCTAAATATTCCGAAGGATGCAAATAAGCCACAGAAACAATTGAATTTCCCTCATTAGATTTTCTCATTTACAATCAAAATGTAAATAAAATTGTTTTTGTTATCACTGTACCCATTCCCCTAGTTATTTTCACAACGGTCCAAGTTTTTGAACGTCTGTAAAAAACTATAAAATCTCTTTAGACTTGGATTCGAACATTTTTTTTTGTCGTACATATATGGCAGCGAGAAGAAGGCCATACAAAAGATGGATGGATTGTGTAAGGAATAATATGAAGGAGAAAGGAGTAAATGATATCGTGACGTTTGATAGGGGAGAATAGAAGAAGAAAACGTGTTGCGCCGATACCAAATAGAATGTGACAAGGGCAGGAAAATGGTGATGATATCGTATATGGCAGTGAAGCCTTTAAGTTTTTGTATTAATTTGCTAAAGGGTATCGTTTTGCCAAAGAGGTATTATTTTTAGTCACTCTGTTTAAAACTTTCCAACTCAACAACTTTCAGTTCGAATAGAAGTCAATCCTGACCAAGGAAAAAAAGACAGAGCGATTTTGCTCATGATTTTAATATGAATTTTAATTCCTTAATATTGAATTTTTTTTTAAGAAAATAGAAGACCTTGTAGTCTTCTATTTTCTTAAAAAAAAATTGTCCAACTATTTTAAAAGTAATGTGATGACCTTAAGTAACCACTTACGTATAGGTTACATTTAAAGACAGATCGAGAAATAGGAGTGAGACATGCACATTCTGCCTGCAAAAAGGCATGCAATTTTTTTTTTTAAATCATGGGTATCTTTTTACAATTTACAAATAAAGTGTCACAGTTATTAAAATTTAAATTGAAATATTACGAATTATATTTAAATTAATTAATATAGAAAAATGACAAATTGAAATTGTCAACCGAGCAACCTCGGCAGACAGTGGCCCTGACGGACTTTTCTGCTTAACACTCGATAGCATTACGTTTTTTTTTTTTGAGGCCATCTTATTAAAATTCTCTTGAAAGGCACACCCAAAATATTATGCATAGCTACATATATAGTGCCAAAATCCGGTTATTACCGCTTATAACAGTTCAACAGTTCAATATCACGTCTCAGGGGGCTGATAACGATTTGAGTCGGAGCCAAACCGATGTCGAGTGGGGTGGCCAATCGCTAAGTGAATATGGTTAAAAAATGAGAAATCGAAGTGTGAACTCGAATAACATAGCTGTTATTTTCGGTATTTCAGTGTTAAATGGGGCAGAAAGGGGCAAATCGGGGTGGCTGACAATTTTTCTTTGGCTAAATTGGGAAGGAGTTTTGTAAGAGGAACTATTACAACCTCTGTTTATTTAATTATTCTGATGGTTAAATTTGCCCATTAAAGAAATTCTGCTCACATCTATATCTATACTAATATTATAAAGCTGAAGAGTTTGTTTGTTTGATTGTTTGTTTGTTTGATTGTTTGTTTGTTTGAACGCGCTAATCTCAGACACTACTGGTTGGAATTGCAAAATTCTTTTAGTGTTGGATAGTCCATTTCATGAGGAAGGCTATAGGCTATATAAAATCACGCTACGACCAACAGGTGCTGAGCAGCGTGGGTGAAACCGCGTGGAACAGCTAGTATCTGATAACTGTTGGCATACTCAAATTTTCTTTTTATTCTTGCAATATTGCGTGAACATTGTCTGTCAATCATTATAAATCTTGTTGAATTTACTCTCTAGAAGGAAAACATGTATTTATTCGTCACAAACCTCTTGCCTCAATTCATTAGTATATAGTATTGAAGTCGCTAAGTACTTTTAGTTACAACGGTGGCACTTTACAATATCAAAACCACTGTTCACCTAAAAATGTCTAACCCAAAGAGATTAAAAAAAAATTAAGTGTCAAGGGACACCCGGATGGAACGAAGTTATTATTTATCATGTACAAAAACCTGTATACACTCAACGAAAATAATCGTCGCGACACCACACTGTTCAACGCGATATAGAAAGACGAAACGAAAATAACTGGCTTGCTGTCTGTCTATGAGAGAGAGAAAAACACGTGCACGCCGCGCGGCATACAACTATAGCAAAAAGTGTCGTTACAACTTTTGGTCTTAAGCAAAAAGAGTCGTTACAATTTTTGGTCTGAAGCAAAAAGACTCGAGAGCATTGGATTTTTTTTTATACAAAACATATTGATCCTTTTTTTTATTTTGACACAAGCGATTTGCTATCAAGTGGTAAAACGTATTGAATTTTGATTTGCTTGGTCTTCTCCCGTCTATCACTAGTTAATATTTGAATATCGTTGGTAAAACCTAATCCGGTCTATAGAAAACGTCCGTCCGTTTACTAATTAGTGATGCAAATCTAAACTGGTCATTGTTAAGGAAACAAGGAATCGTGTACTAACTCCAAACAAAGTAATTTAAATTATAATTTAAAGCGTGTTCCTTAAAGCTGTTTTAAATCACGGAACTAAGGAGGTTAGATGGAGGAGATTACGAAAGAAAACTGTCACGTTTTTTTTTGTTTAGGTTTTAAAGGAAATTATACTCATCCTAATCCTTACTAATATTATAAAAGCGAAAGTGAGTTTGTTTCCTTACTAATATTATAAAAGCGAAAGTGAGTTTGTTTGTTTATTTGTTTGTTTGTTTGTTACCTCTTTACGCTTTAATGGCTACACCGATTTTGATGAATTTTGGTACAGAGATAGTTGGGAAAAAGGAGACGGACATAGGCTAATATTTTTTTGAAAAAAGTGGGATGTGAGGGAGAAAGAGGGTAGAAAAGGGAAAACTTAGCGTTGCTATTACAAATCAATAAGGCGCAAGGGGAACTGTGTTACCCCAAATTTAACGCTCGCGAAGCCGCGGGCGAAAGCTAGTAATATTATAAATGCGAAAGTTTGTGAGGATGTATGGATGTTTGTTAGTCTTTCACGTCAAAACGGCTGAACGGATCCTGATGAAATTGGCACAGAAGTAGATTATTATCTGGAATAACACATAGAATACTTTTTTTACCAATACACGCGGGCGAAGGCGCAGGAGTCAGCTAGTGAAAAATAAAATCCAGAAAACGATCAATATCTAAACTGAATGTATTTTGGAATTTGTTAACATATTCAATCAATGTATACTATAATATAATATATAATCTATACTACAACGATAGAGTATTTTTTTAAACGTTTTCCCCTCTAGGAATTTCTCCTGTATCGTGGGTGCGTTTACAATATAAACTCACAAGCACAAACAACCAGACCCGGAACAGGTATCTGTAGGCCATACACATATTTGTTTCGTGTGGGGATCGAACCCTCGGCACGCAGAGCAGCAGTCGATCGCTCAGCCACTGCGCCAACCGTACGTGTCATCAAACATTTACATATAACTAGGCGTACTTTTCTGCCTTTCTGCCTTACCCATCAGGGATTACCAGGCGTGTATTTTTGTAAGTGGTATGTAGTTTTGTAATGTAAACTATTTTATAAAAAATATGCGCTTATTCATAGCTCACCGGTCATTATCCTGTCTAAGTTCATCATCTGCCTAGCTTTTTCCCAACTATGTTGGGGTCGGCTTCCAGTCTAACCGGATGCAGCTGAATATCAATATTTTACATGGAGCGACTGCCTATTTGACTTCCACAACCCAGTTAATACTGGATAATACGATACCCCTTAGTAAGACTGGTTGTCAGACTTTCGGAACACTGACTACCTGTAACGACTGTCAAAGATCTACAAATGACAGCCGGGACCAACAGCTTAACGTGCGTATTATCCTGTCTAAGTTATTTTCACGTCCAATAAAATAAATCTATAAAATACAGTTGACCACTATAGAAGGCACTTTTACTTTAACAAAAGATTAAACTATACTTCCTTGAAAAATAAAACTTGTCAACAAAAACATGGAGAGAGCCTTTATTTATTTCTAAACGAATCAACCCTTTCACAACCAGTTGAAAAACATAATCGGCCCAATCTAAGCCTATTGTTCGCTGAAAATTCACAAAAATCTAACACAATACACATCAATTGCCATTCTTCACTCAATTTCGTATTTTGTGGAATACAAAAAAAAACAGGTTTGTGTATTTTATTCAATCGAAAACCGTACATTTTGCTACAGTTGCTGCAAAATCCGAAAATTGTCGGTAGAGTAAACAAATTAAATGACTGAATCAGCGACTGACGCTGCATTTTAAAAAAAAGAGAGTTTAGTGAGTTGCCATTAAACTGTTGGATTTATATAAATGTTTTGGACTGTGGCTCATTCATCTATGACGATTAAAAACAAAATCTCTCCTCTCCAGGTTTTGTTTGTATTTTCAAACTGGTTAGTTAGATAGCCTGGTCAGGATCTTCACCATTCTTCTGCCCATATTTGGGATCGGCGTAGCATTTCTTCTTCTTCCGTAGGATATTAATATGAATAACGTTACAATTCGTAATCCTTACTTAATATTATTAAAGCGAAAGTGAATTTGTTTGTTTGTTTGTTACGTGTTCATATATGGTTTAACCGATTTTGATGAATTTATTATGGTACAGAGATAGTTGAAACCCTGGAGACGGACATAGGTTACTTTTTGTCTCTTCTTAACCCCCTACTTTCCTAAAATAGGGGATGGAAGTTTGTATAGAGCATTCAGTAATTTTCAAGATGGGAAGCTTAAAATTGGTACGCGGACTATTTGTCATTACACATGACGGGCCTGTTGGTCCAGTGGTTAGTGGCCCTGACTGCTGAGCCGGAGGTCGTGGGTTCGATTCCCACCCAGGACAAACTTTGTGTGATGAGCATGATTGTTTGTTCTGTGTCTGGGTGTGATTTATCTATAATATGTATGTATTTATAAATTATATAAGTATGTATATCAGTTGTCTGGTTACCATAACACAAGCTCCGCTTAGCTTGGGATCAGATAGCCGTGTGTGAGTTGTCCCAAGATATTTTATTTATTTTTTATTTATTAACAAAAACGTGCAAGTACATAATTTTTTTTTTTAGGATATCTGCCAATCTGCAAAAAAAACTTACTCTATATCTACGTTCTACATCTACGTAGGTACAATAGCAAACACTGATGTATAAGCCTGCAACATGAGTCTCCCTGGAGGCTGAATGACACTCAAGCTAATGGTACACCATTCACGCCGTTTTATACCCTGAGGTGGCAATTAACTACGATTGGCTAATCCTTTATAGCTCTTCAGTTATTACAGGTGTGACAATAAGTGTGTTTGATGTTTTGTACTATATTGTTATCGTTTGATTATGAAATGAGAGATTTTTATGATTGACTAGCTTTCGCCTGCGGCTTCAAATTAAATTTGGGGTAACACAGTTCCCCTTTCCTAATTTGTAAGTGTTTTTCGTCCCATATAAAATCATTTTTTATGGGATATTTCATCCCCTTTTTAAGGGGTTGGGGCAGATTTCCAAAAAAAAATGATGCAGCAAATTTTTATGTTAGTGACAAATAGCCCGCATACCACTTCTTACCTTGGAAATTGCGGAATGCTCCATACAAACTTCCACCCCTTATTTTAGGAAAGTGGGGGGTTAGAAAGAGACGAAAAGTAGCCTATGTCCGTATCCAGTGGTCCAGTGGTCTCAACTATCTCTGTATCAAAATTTACCAAAATTGGTTAAGCCATTTAAAAAAAACAAACTTACTTTCGTTTTTATAATATTACTAGCTTTCGCCCGCGGCTTCGCCCGCGTTAAATTTGGGGTAACACAGTTCCCCTTGCGCCTTATTCATTTGTAATAGCAACGCTAAGTTTTCCCTTTTCTTCCCTCTTTCTCCCTCACATCCCATTTTATTAAAATGAAAATTAGCCTTTGTCCGTCTCCTGGTTCCCAACTATCTCTGTACCAAAATTCATCAAAACCGGTTTAGCCATTAAAGCGTGAAGAGGTAACAAACAAAGTAACAAACAAACTCACTTTCGCTTTTATAATATTAGTAAGGATACACTCGTGCATTCTTTCTTTCACAGAACACCAGACATACTAACATGACTTTATTCCATTCATACGCAAACACATCACATTCAGAGTAGTCAGAAGAGCGAGATACATAAGACGATTTATATAAGACTAGGTGCGCCCCACGGTTTTACTCGCGTGGTGATAGAATGTAGTATATTTTTGAATTGTAGACTATGTGTTATTCTGCTATGTAAACTATATCAAAATCCATTCGGTAGTTGTTAAAAGAGCAAGAAACATACCTACTTACAGCCTTCTTATTCTAAATGGCATCTCGCAGTTCAACGGTTTTCGTCTGTTTACCGGGCAATTTCTGTGGAGGCCCTAAAAATTAAGACCTCCAGCCAGGGCAAAAAACTTACAACCTAAGTGACTACACGCTAAGGGGTGTGCCTTTAGCGTGTAGTCTGTCAGTACGAGCCTCGGCTTAGGGCATTGCTAAGGGAGGACAGCAAAGGGACAGGCTGGATCTGAGTGATATTGGGGACTGATTTGAACTTACTGGCTCAGTAGTGCAGGCTGACACTAGCAACGGGTGGGTGGGACCTACATACAGCCTTACAAACTTTCGTTTTTAATACTAAGTAGGATTTAACGACCTGCAAGGTCCACTTTTTAATTCCAACCACACTATTGGTGAAAGGGAAACCATTATTTTTACATAATGCAACTCAATGCTTCGCAGAGCACATGAAACCGTTACGATAACCGATTTATCCATCTGTAAATAGCTATTTTTACTTAAATTTTAAATAAATTAATAAATTTAAACGAATGTCATCTACATAATAAGCCTGAAAGCACTGGCGCATGCCGATTGTATGTCGAAATTAATTAATTAATTTTTGTTGACGTGACTTTTACACCATTTTTAATTTTAAATAAAAAATATTAATATTGGGAGTGCACCCATTCATATTAATTGGACACAAATCCAGACTCCTTGGCTGCTACTGAGGAATTGTTAATCGAAAAACTCATTCACACTTTGCCCGACTTGAGAATCGAACCTTGGATCTTATGCTTAGTAGTCGCTCTTGTCATCTAAGAAATAATTGCTTAGATATTGATGTACTCTATACAT
The DNA here is from genome assembly GCA_958449745.1 of Ochropleura leucogaster. NCBI lineage: Eukaryota > Metazoa > Arthropoda > Insecta > Lepidoptera > Noctuidae > Ochropleura > Ochropleura leucogaster. The sequence continues at coordinate 4,218,834 of OY288213.1, read as the reverse complement.
CTCTGCCTTCCTTGAATAACACAGGAGTGAAGGTTTGTATGTATTAAGGAATTGCAAAATTGCATGGAAATATAAATAGAAATCATTATGTAGGTATAAATATATGATGATCAGTTTCACGAGACTTCCGATACATTTTACCTTGAGGCATGCAAAATTATTTATTTCTTAATTTATTTAGCAGACAAAATGAATTCATCAGTGGCTATTTTCCTGTGAACGTTTGAGTATTTGGAAAAAGAACTAGATGGCGTTTCTCACTTCACACGATTTTATTTCTGTACTAACCACGCGTTTCATTGTTAGACAAATTAAAATAGACAATATTTTTACGTTTATGTAGCTGTGAAGCTACATAAACGACAAACTCACTTTCGCTTTTATAATATTAGTAAGGATACTAATATTATAAAAGCGAAAGTGAGTTTGTTTGTTTGTTACCTCTTCACGCTTTAATGGCTAAACCGATTTTGATGAATTTTGGTACAGAGATAGTTGGGAACCAGGAGATGGACATAGGCTATATATATATTTTTTTTTTTGTTGAAAAAAGTGGTATGTGAGGGAGAAACAGGGAAGAAAAGGGAAACCTTAGCGTTGCTATTACAAATCAACAAGGCGCAAGGGGAACTGTGTTACCCCGAATTTAACGTGAGCGAAGCCGCGGGCAAAAGCCAGTAAATAAATAAAAAAGATAACTTTTTCTGCACGTTGATTTATAAAAGCACCAACCATGTCACTTAAACATTTTAGTACAGACTCTAAAAAAGTTGCCTACCTATAAATTTGGAACGCACCCCAGCTAAACAGAAATAAAAAGTAAACCATTTAAAAACAGATACACTACCATAAACCCAACATAAACGGCGATATCGTCGTAAAGTAAATCTTGGACCAACTCAAAAAGATTACATCGCGCACCTATCATATTTCAGGGTAGGCAGTAAACGCGGTAAGGAGTCGTCTTAAAGCGTTCATGGGCTATATTCATCCGGGGCTTTTATCTAGATTGCTTTGCTGGACTCCAATTACTCCTAATTTTATAGTGAATAATTGAAGAGTCGTGCAGGATAAATTCGCTCTTATGTCTTAGGAAGAAAAGGAGATTAATGTGTATTTTTACAAAGAGTTACGTTGTAAACTAATTTATACTTTATACTGTAAGTAGTTCAGCTTTAAAATAAAGATGCGATACTAAAGTATAAAGTGAATCCTTACTTCCTTACTAATCCTTACTAATATTATAAAAGCGAAAGTGAGTTTGTTTGTTTGTTACGTTTTCACGCCTTAATGGCTAAAGTAAACGATAAACGCCGATTTTGATGAATTTTGGTACAGAGATAGTTGGGACCCTGGAGACGGACATAAGCAAACATTTTTTTTAAAGTAAAGTAAGAAATGATGGAGAAAGAGGGAAGAAAAGTTAAATCTTAGTATTGCTATTACAAAAAATAAGGCGCAAGGGCAAAAACTACAGGTATCAGGTACCTGCAAATGAGGTAAGGAGAACTGTGTTACCCATAAACGCGAGCAAAGCCGCGGGCAAAAGCTAGTTTTTAAATAATCTTACCACTTATTGTAGTACAAACTATGCATATAATAATTGTTAAAAAATACATATTAACTTATTAACGCAAAAGTGTCTGTCCGAGTGCGTTGTGTACCTTTTTAGGGTCCAGAAGGGCTACTATGACATCTTATAGCAATTCTTATTCCACAGAGTGAAAGAGATGGTGCCAGACACCCTGTATAGCTCTGTCTCTTTCCCTCAGCGGAATAAGAATTGCTTTAAGAGGTCATAGTAGGGCTACTGTACCTAAAAAGGAAAAAAACGGAACTCTTAAATGATTACTTTGTTCTCCGTCTGTCTCTTTGTCAAGACTTTTTTATCTCAGGAACGCGTAAATTAAAACCATAATATACTTAAGTTGGTAGCCCCTTTTATTTATATTTTTGTAGATGGAAAATCATCAAATAACTTCTCCCGCTCTGGGCGGCGCGGGGAAGGAATGTCAGGCTTGTACTGACTTAAACCCACCCATGTTCTTTCTACTGCCCTTTACGTTCCGGCGCCGCGGTATCTCTTTCAAACAACCCGAAACCCCGGCAGACGGTACCCCTGGCAGGCCCCTCTGCTTTGCTGACATCTCTTTTATGCAATCAAAAGCATTTTTTTCACAAAATCCCTCGGTGCGCAAGTCTAACTGGACAGTATTTTTAATTCATATTTGTTCTGAATTAAAAACTCAAATAAAAATAAAACAGAGAAAGTTTATAAATAAAAAATTACACTTTTCCATCCACTTGTGTACAAGCAAAATTTTCAAACGGTATTTATGTTTTGATGTCAACAAGCTCTTTAATCGCTCAACCAGCTTGTTAGCGATTTAATGTCGGGGTCTGTTTACTGAGAAAACATAACGAGAGCTTGTCGTCTGTCGTATTAATATAATGTAGGGTTGGTCAAACCGGTAAGGACAAATTGAGGACGAGATTCCGGACATGGACACCTCACTTTTTTATTCTTGTTTAGTCATCTAGTTTAGTATTCTTGCTGAACTGGGTTTTATTAAATGTTGAACTGAGTTTATGGTCAAACGGTCCTGAACGAAATGTAAAAAGAAATAGAAAGACATTATTGAAAACACCCTTTTTCTCATTTTGACTTGTACATCTTTTAATTATTATGTAAGATCAATTTTTAGTTTGAACTGAATCCTACTATCCTACTTATATTATAAATGCGAATGATTGCGAGGATGGATGGATAAAAGGAAAATAAAAAGGAATCGTCTATCTTGGTATGGACGTGGGATGAGAAGTGATGCAGTATTTGCAACTCAAAGATTGATTAATATAAATGTTGAAGGAGGCAGGAACAGGGAGATGAATGAATGATGAAGAGTATAATGAAAAACCCCAAATATGAAGGAACAAGAGCAGGAAAATAGTGAATACTAATTTAGGACCCGAGAAACGATACTCTATATGTATGATCTTTAGTCCATTTGTTGTTTTCTTTACATAAAATTATATTTTTAAATATCTTAAACACAAAAATTAAAAAAAAAAACATTATAAACATAAAAATAGTAGCCCACCGGTATCGGGAACAGGGTCCAAGCTACCGGCGGTCAGGGCTCCAGAGAAAGGAACCACTTAACAATACGAGCTGTGTTCAGGAGTACCGCTTTCTGTATCAAGCCCTTGATCCAGCTGCCTAACGAAAGCCTCCTCAGGTATTGGTCGAGGCTTTTGGCAATTAAGCCATTGGCAGATACGACTATCGGCACAATGATCGCTAAGTCGACATCCCACATGTCGACAACCTCTGGAGCCAAGTCAATATACTTGATTTGCTTATCTTTCTCGGCTTTCACGAGGTTCTCATCATGCGGGACTGTTATGGCAACAATCATTGCGTGCCGCTCTGATCGATCTACCACCGCTATATCAGGCTTGTTGGCAACAATAGTTCAGTCAGTGATGATTGAGCGATCCCAGTACAATGTGATATTGCCATGTTCAAGAATTGGGTTGGGCTCATACGGCACTTTCAATTCCACAAGGTTGTATTTTAGAGCAAGTTGCTGATGGATAATCCTGGCTACAAGGTTGTGTCTATGCAAGTACTCTCCGTTAGCTAGATGCGAACAACCGGAGATAATGTGTCGTATTGATTCTCCCGGACGGTGGCATGCCCGACATATGTCAACCGTGCCGTTCTTCACAATAAATCTCCGGTAGTTATTCGTCATCATAACTTCATCCATAATTGCACAGACAAAACCTTCGGTTTCTCCAAAGAGGTCCCCGGAACGAAGCTAGGCTACGGACGCTGATTGATCTACATCTGGTCCATGTAGTGCCCGGAAAAACCGTCCGTGAATATCCTTACTATGCCATACCTCCCTGCGGTCGTTAGTGTCAAGCACTACAGGTTTGTGGTTTTTTTTTCTCTTTAGCCAAGGAGAGCGGGGTGAGGCCTTTGTCCACTGCAACCACATCCCGATGCATTCCCACGTCGGTTTCTAGGAAACATTCCCTGAGACTGCATATCTCGCGATTGTGGAGAGTCTTGGCGTTTAAAAAGCCTCGACCTCCACAACTCCGCGGTATATACAGTCTTATAACCGAAGAGCGTGGATGGTGCATACGAAATGCCGTTAACAATGTACGGACCTTCCTATCCAGGGCGTCCAGTTCTGTTTGAGTCCATTTGAGTATGCCGAAAAAGTACATCAAAACCGGCATGACCCAACCGTTGAAAACACTCTATATTATTATTATTAACACTTAAAATGGGATATTTACCATGTTTGTTATTTATTCTGAGTTTCCGATATTTCGGCAGTTCAGCCGTGATCAATTGATCATGGCGTTTGCGACGTCGCCTAATATCTCATTTTAAGTGTTAATAATAATGTTAGTGACCATGTCAGTTTAAAGACTTATCAGTCTTTAAATTATACGGAAAATAGACAATTACTCGAAACAAAAAATCCGAAAATAATTCTACAACCCTCAAACAAGACATCTACATTTAAACCGAGAAAGAAAACAAATATATTTAAAAGCAATCAAATACCTATTCATCACCGAATACCCTCCCCTCCTACCCTAAGCATCGTATTTAAATAATATAGAGGAATGAAACACGTAGCTAATACCGTGGGGACATATCCATCTTCTAGCTGGCATTAGTCGGCGGCGTGTCAACCGAACATCAATCATTGAACCAAAGAAAATATTTCGAGAAAACATAAGGCGAGAAACGAAGACTGGTGGTATGTAGACTATGGATTGGTTCAGTATACTGAAAATGTATAAATTTATTGTTAACATAACATCAAGCATCCCCGAGCGCAGAGGTGTATTTGAAATAGTACACCAAGATTTCGCCAGGTTTATACAAGTCCTATGTAATACCGAGCCTAATTAGAAAAGCCAAATTTAGAGTCCACGGCTGCAACTGAGAAATTCCTGATGAAAAACACCCAATAATAATTCAGAAATTTTGGGAATCGTACATGTATGATCTGCTTGAACACGGACGGAGTATGAACGTTGCAAGTAGTGTTTTGTACCTTCTGGCAGAATCTACCGCTCCAGGTTTTGTGCTACCGGTTTTGTTTGAATGCAGTCGTATTTTTCTATTCACTGTCATATTCCTCCTTAACGTGTTTTCAAAATTTGTGTAATTCAGGATACAAATGAAAATTAAGTTCATTACAGATTTATATAAACCTCTGTTCTAGATGGTCTGCATCAGGTATCTTAATAAATATTATTACTAACATAATAAGCAAAAGTGAGTTTGTTACGTCTTCACGTCTAAATGGCCAAGCAGATTTTTATGAATTTTTGTACAGAGATAGTTGGGACACTGGAAACGGACATAAAAGTAAAAAAGGAGAGAAAGATTTTTTTTTCAATTATCACGCGGATTAAAGTAAGCGTTAGCACAAAGTAACTATGCCACGCGGACGAAGTCGCGGGTGGAAGCTAGTGATACATTTACCGAAAATTAAAATAAAATACCATGGGATTAATAGAAAAATTGATTAAAAAGACAGGAAAGCAGGTAAAAGAAGTACACTGTATAACTGTCGAGATTCATGACTCTTATCATGACACCCAGAGGCAGGTTGTTAGCCAACAGCGAGTTCTAACCCTTAAATCAGATACCATTAAAGAAAAACAAAAAGTAAATACCCACGGAACCCCAACAAATCCACCAGTACCGCGTTCCATAGCAAGATGACAGATAGAATAGGTAATTTGTCGCCCGCAGATGTCGACGGGATATCCATTTACCGAGCGATATCGGCGAACAACCATGAGATCTTTAAACGATATGAATTCAGTCGTCTATGCTTAAACGTACTCGTTTCAACGAATAATGGATATTTTTCTTCTTTGATTTATATTAATGAGGCGTGTGAAAGCTTTTTAGGCGATGTTTTATGAGGTATTCCTCGTAGCGCTCCCGTTTTGAAGCGCTCCCATCTAAGCGCTCCCGTTTTGTTCCTCTAAGCGCTCCCAAAAGGAGCGCTTTGAGGAACGATTAAAAATAATAAAATTTATTTCCTCGAAGCGCTCCCACGTTTAAAAATAGGGAAAAGCATGAAGTAAACGTCATGAATTATATCGATAATTTTTAAAAACTCATGTGTGAAGTTGCTTAACCAAATTACGAAATTGAGAGAATAATATCTTTTTGCTTTCGGCACTCTTATGTGTATACAAGGGCCAATGTTATTGTCATTTCTACCATTGACGTAAACGATAGATTTTTTTAGGAATGGCATCTCGCAGTTCAACCAAGGAGGTTATCGTCTGCTTAACCGGGCGAATCCTGTGGGTGCCTTAAAAATTAAGACATCCAGCCAGGGTGAAAACTTACAAACTAAGCGACTACACGCTAAGGGCACCCCCTGTGGGGTACGAGCCTCGGCTTAGGGCGACGCTGAGGGAAAGCAAGGGACAGGCTGGATCTGAGTGATATTATTTATGGACTGGTTTAAACTTACTGGCTCAGCAGCGCGGGCTGGCTCTTGCAAAGGACGGGTGGGGCAGTTACCGGGACGTCGCGACGGGCCTCGTCGGCGAGGATGGAATGACGGCGCTTTGCGTCTGAATTTGCACAGAGTGCTAGTCTCCCTGCTGCTCTCCTGGAGCAGGGTTATAGCATCCTCAGGAGTGACGAGAAAATGTCTAAGACGATGAATTTTACTTATTCGCGAGGGATCGTATTGAGCGGCCGATGCGATAAGGGGGTCAGGGGATTAAAGCGCGGTTTGGAGTAGATAACCGCCTGACTTTTACCGGGATTCATCTCGATTCTCCATTGCCTGAACCAAGCGCCTAGGATGTCGGCTGGGGTCTGAAGGGTACGAGCGATAGCGTTTGTACAGCGGCCAGTATAGTAAATGGCCGAGTCATCCGCGAACAGAGCTAACTGAGCTTTTTTGCTCTTGGGAATGTCGCTAGTGAACAGCGTGAAGACGAGGGGGATAAGACGGAACCCTGAGGGACACCGGCCCTAATAGGATGAGGGGAAGAGATTGAGGAAGTCCCGTAAGATGAGCGTAAACGATAGACACCTCATTGCCAGGTGTGCGGGGAGGGGGGTAGTAATGGTAAACATAATGGAGAGAAATCATAAGCTAAACAATAAAAAAATATGAATAGGTAAATATGTCAGCAGATTATATTCATCGATTTGGTGGACTAAAGGATTTACAATAAAACAAAAAAAAAATACCAAACCCGTGCGAAGCCGGGACGGGCCGCTAGTTGTATATTATAGTATAACAATGTGTTCTACTTATTACCTAGTTATTATCGATAATTTCAGTTAGTATAGTCCCATCTCTATCCGAAAGTTAATCATGGGAGCGCTTTGAGGAAATAAATTTTAATATTTTTAATCGTTCCTCGAAGCGCTCCTTTTGGGAGCGCTTAGAGGAACAAAACGGGAGCGCTTAGATGGGAGCGCTTCAAAACGGGAGCGCTAAGAGGAATACCTCTGTTTTATTGGTATTTGGTACATCCTTATCCTTACTAACATAATAAAAGCGATGGTGAGTTTGTTTGTTTGTTACGTCTTCACGCCTACAAGGCTAAACTGATTTTGATGAATTTTGGTACAGAGATAGTTGGAACCCTGGAGACTGAAATAGGCTAACTTTAAAAAAAAAATGAGGGAAGAAAAGGGAAATCTTAGCATTGCTATTACAAGAAATAAAGCACAAGGGCAGAAACTACAGGTAGTACGTTGATGATGTTGTGATTCTTGGGGATTTTAACTTAGGTTTTATTGAGTGGAACGGGAGGGATGATGACCTACATCTATCACCATCAAAGTATGAAAACTCACTGGGTTACTCATTTGTAGACTTTTTGTCAGTTAATGAACTCCATCAATTTAACACTTTTCTTAATGCAGACAACAGAATTTTAGATCTAGTATTAAGTAACATATCAGATGTAAAAGTTACTAAGCCCAATGACCTGTTGAGCAAATTGGACTCCCATCACCCAAACTTGATTATTTCTATTCCACTCTTAAATCTTGAACAGTTAAAAACAAATTACCGTACTGGTTTCAATTTTTTTAAAGCCGACTATGAACAAATAAAAACTTATCTCCGAAGTATAAATTGGTATGATGCCTTTCATAAATGTGTTGATGTTAATGAAAGGATTGACTTCTTCTACAGTGTGATACAGAACGCTGTCGATAATTTTGTACCCAAATATATGAAGAAAAAATCTAAATTCCCATCTTGGTACTCTACCTCACTTATTAGGGCTCTGTCTGAAAAAGAGAAATTTAGACAAAAATATCGCAAATATCAAAATCCTCGTGACAGACTCACCTTCGAATTGCTTCGTAGTCGCTGCCATACGTTAATAAATAACTGTTACAATACATATAAATATAAAATTGAGAACGATATTCCTAAAAACCCTAAAGCTTTTTGGCGGTTCATAAAAGATAAACGTCGTGGGGAATCCTGCATACCTGCTGACATGTTTATGAATGATAGGGTAGCTAGTAGTGGTCCTGAAATAGCTAATCTTTTTGCAGATCAATTTGTGTCTGTTTTTAGTCAAAACCCAGTTTCTCCTTACACTACTTCCAATGGATTTTCAGGTATTGATTCTGTATTAAGCAATATTAATTTTACGGAAAGACAAATTTTTAATAAGCTAAAAAACTTAGATGCCTCTAAAGGGGCTGGGCCTGATTCCATACCACCTTTATTTATAAAACGCTGCTGCCATGAACTTGCCCTACCGCTGTGGTTTATTTTTAATTCTTCTCTTTCTGAAGGAATCTTCCCTGAAGTATGGAAAAGCGCAAGAATTATACCGATTTTCAAGAAAGGGGATCCTGCTAATGTAAAAAATTACCGCCCTATCTCAATATTATCATGTTTTTCTAAGATCTTTGAGTCTCTTGTTTGTCCAATCATTACACATCACACTGATAAAATTATTTCGCAAAGTCAACATGGTTTTAAAGCTGGTCGCAGCGTAGAAACCAACCTTGTCGAGTTTGTTTCTGATGTAACCTTAGCTCTTGACAAAAGACTTGAAGTAGATGCCGTGTACACAGATTTTAGCAGTGCGTTTGATAAAGTTGACCATTCTCTCCTACTGTCAAAGTTAGAATACAATGGTATACATGGCTCATTACTAAACTGGTTTTCGTCTTATTTATCCCGTAGATCGCAAATTCTTGTTGTTAATGGTTATGAATCTTACCCGTACTTTGCTGTCTCAGGAGTTCCTCAGGGTTCTCACCTTGCACCAGTTCTGTTTTTATTGTTCATTAACGACATATCAGATCAAATCCATCACTGTAAATATTTAATGTTTGCAGATGATCTCAAAATTTATAAAACTATCACTTCTAATGAAGATGTTTCCTTGATTCAGGAGGACTTGGATAGAATTGAGCAATGGTGCAACCTGAATCACATGAGTCTTAACGTGCAAAAATGTTGTCATATACGTTTCTCTAGGAAAAAGCTGTCCAATACTGTATTATACAATATAAAAGGAGCATTTTTACAAACCGTAAATGAGGTCCGCGATCTTGGCGTCATCATGGACAGTAAAGTTAACTTTAGGAGCCATATCGATAACATCGTTACGAAAGCGGCACGGTTGCTAGGTTTTCTTAAGAGAAGTACTAAAGGGTTCAAGCTGGTAAGAACTAAAATGGTACTTTATAACGCTTTAGTTCGCAGTCACCTAGAATTTGCCAGCGTGGTGTGGAACCCCCACTATGCAGTACACTCACAGAGAGTCGAAGGCATCCAGAGAGCCTTTACAAGACATCTAACATATGCTTTCGGTGGATTATCTGCCCGGTGTCCATACGAACAACGTCTTCAATCATATAAAATGAATAGTCTGCGCAATCGACGACTGACACAGGACCTCATATTTTTCTTCAAATTAGTAAATAATAAATTGAACAGCGATACGTTAGTTGAACAAATTGGACTAAAAGTACCCTATAAAATTCCTAGATACCCGTTAACTCACTTATTCCACACTAGAGCATCCAACACAAACATTGGTGTAAACTCACCTCTAAATAGACTTAGTCGAGAGATGAATTGTTTTTATAAAATCCGCATCACACGTCGATATACACCATGATTCATTAAATTCCTTTAAGACCCAAATATTAATGTCTCAAAATCAATCTCCTAAGGACTTGTAGTTTTAGAATTAAGCCACCTACATCTGGCAACTTGCCTACCCAAATTGGCTTCTATTGTTTTTAATTTATAATTTAATTTTTATTTTGATCTCATTTGTTTTTCCTTTTGTAACAAGTTTTCTATTTTTTCGTTTTAAGTGTCTTCTGTTATACCCTAAAGAAATAGTATTTTTTGTTGTTTTTGTAGTAGTTTTTTTTTTATTATAAATACATAAATATTATTGTTATTACTTATTATGTAAAAATGTTGGTTAACCTGTAATTGGCAACTGTATAAGTCCAATACTACGTAATTTTAATTTTTTAAGATATTTTTATACAGAAGCTGTTGGTGACCTTTTTAATAAATAAATAAATAAATAAAAAAAGTAGTAGGTACCTGTAAAACAGGAAAGGGGAACTGTGTTACCCCGAATTTAATGCGAGCGAAGCCGCGGGCAAAAGCTACTAATATTATAAATGCGAATGTTTGTGAGGGTGAATGGAGAGATGGATGTTTGTTACTCTTTCACGTCGAAACGGCAGAACGGATCTTGATGAAATTTGGCATGGAATTGGATTATAGTCTGAAATAGCACATGAAATACTTTGTATCTTCGATCATTACGCAGGTGACGCCACAGGCGCCAGCTAGTAAATAATAATCTTATTTATAAAACAAATTAGGTTTACACCTACCTAATGTTTAATCTATTAAGTAATAAGTACCTCTGGTGATAGACTTAAAATACATTGGTTACAAACTCGAGAAAGAACATGACGCTTTACAAATTACACCCATATCTTTCCTTTGTGCACTGTAAGGTGACCTGAATACAAGCTTAAAATATCTCACCTTATTATCACCTTGTTCTTGTTACGCAAGTAATAAGATCCTAAAAACGAAAGTGAGTTTGTTTATTACCTCTGCACGCCTAAATAGCTTAACCCATTTTGAAGAATTTTGGTACAGAGATAATTGGGACCCTGGAGACGGACATGGGCTTTATAAAAAGATTGAGATATGAGAGAGAAAGAGGGAAGAAAAGACAAAACTTAATTTTTGATATTACAATCAATAAGGCGCAAGGGCAAAAACTACAGGTAGCAGGTACCTGTAAATAAAAGGAGAAATGTGTTACCCTGAATTTATCGCAAGTGAAGCCGCGGGCAAAAGCTAGATGTATATAAATTGGGCCTACGCCTGCGTTTAAATTAATTTGATTCAAGCAGGTACTACCATTATTAGTAAGCAACCGCAAAAACGAGGTTTCCAAGAAGTTTAAAGGTGAAGTGGGTATTAGGGCATCAGAGGTGCGTAGTAGTAGGACAAACAAGGTTGAAAATAAATCAATCTGGATTGAAACAAAGGGCTACGTATACCATTAATTTCAGTAACCATGCAATTAACGGGGCATACCTGTTGACATTGGCAGTATGACATATTATCATTTGTTTATACGTTTTTATATTTTTAGATATTTTTATTCAAAACTTAATAATACAAAAATGAGTAGGCCACCAGTATCGAAAACAGGGTCCAAACTATCAGGGCTCCAAAGAAAGGAACCTCCTAACAATACGAACCATGTCCAAGAGTACCGCTTTCTTATCAAGCTCTTGATCCAGCTGCCTAACGAGAGCCTCCTTAAGTATTGGTTGAGGCTTTCGACAATTGCGGGGTTGCGGGTTGTTCGAAAGAGATACCGCGGCCCCGGAACGTAAAGTGCAATAAAAGGAACATGGGTGGGTTTTAGTGAGTACAAGTCTGACATGCCCCCCCGCTCCGCCCAGAGCAGGGGAAGTCATTGGATGATATCCCACCCGAAAAATAAAATAAAAAAAAGGCTCTCGACAATTAAGCCGTTGACAAAAACAAATATTATTATTATAACTTATAATACTAGAGAAAATAAAAATTGTAGTAAGTAGACGAAAGTCCGGAACATACATTAGTACCGTCCGATTCGTTTATTAGACAGATCATCAGCCTGTAGCAGTCGCCTGCTAGACATAGGCATCTCCAAAGGCGCGCCACTTAGAGCGATCTTCAGTTACACGCATCCAGCTTCTGCCAACCGCCCTACGCAGATCTTTGCTCCATCTGGCCGGGGAGCGACCTACATGCCTTCACCGTCACTTGCCTTATCGCGATCTCTAATGCAGAACACGCATACTCCAGCGATTTTGCGACAAATATGACCGGCCCACTGCCACTTCAGTTAGATGGAAGGATCAGTAGAATTTGTGCCTATTAATATGTACGTGTCCAAACTTAATCGAACTTGTACGCATACTTGCGCCAGTAGCTCTCTATACAAAGTAGAATGGTGGTAATACCATACTTTGGCGGGGTTGCGGGTTGTTCGAAAGAGATACCGCGGCCCCGGAACCTATAGGGCAAAAGAAGGAACACAGGTCCCACCCACGTTCCATTTTAGTTAGTACAAGTCTGTCACTCGCCCCCACTCTGCCCAAAATTAAAAGGTATACCATGCCAACGATCAGCTACCCATGACTTCATAAAACAGCACTCATTCCAATGGAAAGAGATAGAGCTATACTAGATGTCTAGCGCAATCTCTTGCTCACACTGGAATAAGTATGGCATGGCGTCGGTCGCCACGCGACTACTCCCGGCCACCGTAGATGCGGGTCTGTGGACGGTAATGGGTAGTTGACAGTCTATCCGTCCAGAAACAACAGACCTTGTCGACGGAGCGTTAGTATTCCACGCGCGCCTCAAAGACATGTCAGCAAAACAGTGGGGCTACCAGGGCCAGTGGTTCTAGTAATTCCAGTGAGGGAAAGAGATAGAGTTATACAAGATGTCTAGCGGCATCTCTTTCTCACACTGAATGTACGGCGTGGTAACTATGCAGGCAGAAGTATCCTTATGCTTACTAATATTATAAAAGCGAAAGTGAGTTTGTTTGTTTTTTTGTTACCTCTTCACGCTTTAACGGCTACACCGATTTTTATGAATTTTGGTACAGAGATAGTTGGGAACCAGGAGACGGACATAGGCAATTTTTTTTTTTAAAAAAAGAAGAAAAGAGAAAATTAAGCGTTGCTATTACAAATCAATAAGGTGCTAGGGCAAAAACTACAAGTAGCAGGTACCTGCAAATTAGGAAAGGCGAACTGTGTTACCCCAAATTTAACGCGAGCGAAGCTGCGGGCAAAAGCTAGTTACTAATATACCTGCAGCAAACAGGTAATCTTCTTGAGTACAAACCTGCTGTACTTGACTAACCAGTAAACTAAGGTGACATGATACAAGTCTTGTTACAAGATTGTGTTACATGTTTACAGTATACGAGTAACACAATCTAAACAAACATCTAACAATTAATTTGGTCCACAATTCATTCCACGACCGCAGCGACATCAGTTTAATGAATCACCCTTGTGACAGGTCGTTGTGTTGGTAACGGTAATTTTAGTTTTAGGATTTAATCTGAGATAGTTACAAAAGTAATCTAAATAGATAAAAATCTGATCAGATTTATTAATTGTTAGAGGATTGTTATTTGTAGATTTTAAAAACTCACTAAAATGCTTAAACTAAGCAGCTCTGTAATAGCGATACCGATGACTTAAAAATGTTTTGAATAATTGGAGTTTACTCCTTAAGAATCGATTTTCATATACATATAAGGCGCCCGGTATGAGAAAAATCCGAGGGGTAAAACCTTTTTTAAGTAACGAAAATGTGTCACGTTTATGGTGCGCACCTTTAGTGCACAACTTTCTAATTTGGCTGTGAGTGTATTAAGACGTACATATGGTATGCTGTGTAGGCGACTATACCTATATACTATATGTTATTGGGCTTGTTTGTTTCTATCAGTGTCGATGTATTTATATTGCAATTTTTTTTCATGAATTTGTGAATTTACCCTTTCATATGATATTAATCTTTTTTTAGTTGAATAAACTCTTTTTGCGTATGGTTAGATACTCGTATTTAAGGAGTAAACTCCAGTCGTGCGTCGGAGCTGACACACACACTTTTTTTTTTCAGTGAATTGGCTTATAACTAAGGGGTAACAACAAAAAATGTTAAGTATAGTATGCTCTAATCAAATAATAAACTTAATTTTGCGGTCTGGCAAAAGAAAATGCCTACATTGGGTCCTTTAGCTTTCAAGGAAACATTGAAACTAGCCCAAAATTGTATGGAGGGTGGCTTGCGAGTTGTTTGAAAGACAACAAAGAAAAGAAAAAGGAAAAAATGGCAAAAGGAACATGGATAGGTTTTAGTCAGTAAAAGTCTGACACTTCCTTCCGCTCCGCCTAGGACGGGAAAAGTTATGATGATTTTCCATATACAGACTTACCAACAAATTTTACCTTTTATTCTTTATAATATTAGTATAGAGTACTGAACATACAATGTATATAAGTTATGTCGTCATGTATTTGAATTTTAAACTACCAAATATTTAGCCTTTTTCACACAAAGCCTAATACCATCCCCACCGCTATCCTAAAACGTCACAGCGAAACAAAAAAACATGGCTGAAATATTAACAATCGAGAACGGTTCAGAATAAATTATCCTCCTATCATTTAGCTTTTACATATTCGCAAATAAAACAAAAACAAGTTAAAAGGGTACATTAATCCCGTATTATCCGAAACATTATTTAAATTAGGAGTGTGTTTTACCAAACAACCAAAATAATAAGCCGGAAGCGTACAATGTGATGTCATTAAAATATTAATTGAACAACAATTATAAATGTGACGACATTTGTTGGGTTTTTGTTGTTAGTTGTCGTGTGTCGCGTGGACTGACATTTATTTTATTTATTAAGCATGAATTTTTTGTAACAGTTTATAATTAAGGTAGTTTTATTAGTTAACTAGCTTTTGCCCGCGGCTTTGCTCGCGTTAAATTAGTTCCCTTTTCCTTTTGCAGGTACCTGCTTCCTGTAGTGTTTGCCCTTGCGCCTTATTTATTGTAATAGAAAATCTAAGTTTTCCCTCTTCTCTCTTTCTTCCAAATTTCTCACTTATAAAAAAAAAATAGCCTGTGTCCGTCTACAGGGTTTCAACTATCGCTCTACCAAAATTCATCAGGATGGGATTCGCCATTTAGCCGTGAAGGCGTAACAAGCAAACAAACTCACTTTCGGTTTTTATAATATTAGTAAGGAAAATATCGCTCTTGACCTAAATCTGCCTCGTGGAAGCTAATACAAGTGTGTTAATAAGACAGAAATCAAATGGTTTTACTGTATTGTAACTTTTCAGGCACACAATTTACCCATGCACAGAAATTCACGTCCGAACATAACCCAAATCAACTATCTCTGGCGTCAAATAAACATTTTTTTCATACATTTTCAGCCGATTTTAATGGAGTCTGCATTGTACTTTGTTCCTTCTCTCATATAAGGTTAAATTTAGTGTTTCGTACCTCAAAAGGAAAATGCGGATCCCTTATAAGATGTATCTGTCTGTCACGACCCTTTATCTCAGGAACGCGATATACTATATCGATATCTCAAGGTATCGAGATGAAATTAAACCACATACTCAAGTATGAGGTCTTTCGTAGCTGTCAAAAAGTTAACCCTCTAATTCTACGCAGTCAAAAGATAACCTACCCTACCATGAAGTATTAAAGCAGAAATTATTCCACTGAGGGAAAGAGACAGAGCTATACAGGGTTTCTAGCACCATCTCTTTCCCTCAGTGGAATCAGTTCTGCTTTAAGACGTCATAGTAGGCCTACTGTTCATTTATGTCGCAAGCTAAGCCGAGACCCTTGGTGCGTGAGTCCATCTCGCATTTGTGTAAGTTATTTTCTGAAGCAAACCTACAACAAAAGCAACGCTACGCAAAGCTACACACAAGTGATCTTAATAAAAAAAAATCTGGAAAAGCACAAACCTACTGTCTTTTCGGCTTTGTTACAGCAAACTTAGTTGAGCGATTGCAGACAAAGTGTTATTGGATTTCTCCATTAAGAATTTCTCAGAAGAAAACAACATAGCCTTTATACCAGGGCAACAGCATTTTTTTTTTTTTTTTCGGGTGGGAAATCATCCAATGACTTCCCCCGCTCTGGGTGGAGCGGGGGGGCATGTCAGACTTGTACTGACTAAAACCCACCCATGTTTCTTCTATTGCCCTTTACGTTCCGAGGCCGCGGTATCTCTTTCGAACAACCCGCAACCCCGGCAGGCAGAGGCTCTGGCAAGCCCCTCTGCTTTGCTGACTCTCTTTGAGGCGCGCGTGAAACACGAACGCGCCGTCGACACGGCCTGTCGTCAATCGACGGACGGACGGTGAACTACCCATTGCTCACCGCCCACAGGCCCGCATCTACGGTGGCCGGAAGTCGTCTCGCGGCGCCCGGCGCCATGGGCGTCTCCCGCGGCGGCTGGGTTGGGCAGATGTTCTCTCCCTCAAACGCCCGGCCACCTCCTTCGCTAGCATTACTGCTTCGCAGAAGGTGGTGACCGCTTCCCATTCCCTCTCGCTCCGGACCACGGCCTGAACCAGGGCCGGACGCGAGAGATCGCCGCCGCCGATCGCCTCTACGAGGGCACGGCGGTGCTCCGCCCAAGCCGGGCAGATCGCCACTGTGTGCTCCACCGTGTCCTCCGGGCGATCGTCACAATGGTGACACCCGGGCGCTTCCTCCCGCCCGATGATGTGCAGGAACCTCCCGAAACTTCCGTGTCCGGTGAGGACCTGCGTCAGGCGGTAGGTGAGGACGCCATGACTCCTCTCCAGCCACTCCTCAAAGAGGGGACTTACCGCCACTATTGTAGCGTGCCCTGCACGGGGTTGCGACAGTCGCTCTCTCCATGCCACCATGAGATCGCACCGGAGGTCTGCCCGCCGAGCGGCAACTTGCCGCGGCAGTGGGTTTTCCCCCCAGTGTAGTGCCTCCGCGCGCCACTCAAACAGGCGCGCGAGGACTATCGCCTCCAGATCCCACGGTGGCAGTCCGGCAAGGAGGCTTGCTGCCTCGCCGGAGATCGTGCGGTAGCCCCGGACAAGCCGTATGGCCACCACCCTTTGGGGCGCGTTCAGATAGTGGGCGGCGCGCCGCCCTAAAGAACGCGCCCATACTGGGGCCCCGTAAAGGGCCATGGACCGCACGACTCCGGCATAGAGCCTACGGCAGGAGGCGTTTGGCCCCTTGAGATTGGGCAGGAGCCGCTTGAAAGCAGCCCCCGTCCGCTCGAGCTTGGGAGCCAAACGTCGGAAGTGTTCGACGAAGTTCCACCGGCTGTCGAGGACGATTCCCAGGTACTTCATCGTCGACCCGACGCCGATGCGAACCCCTCCTACCGTCAACTGGGATCCCGACGGTGGCGTGTTTCCGCGGCCATGAAAAACCATGGCCTCGGATTTGTGCAAGGCCACCTCGAGACCCAGTAGCCGGATCCTCTCCGCGACTATCGCAACCCCGCGTGTCACATTGTCGGCCGCCGCCTGGTGCGACCCCCCCTGAGCCAGGACGAGCGTGTCGTCAGCGTAACAAACTACACTGACGCCGCTGGGGGGCAACAGCATTTGTTATTGCAAAAGACTTGCCTCTATTACTTGGAAAAAGTCAGTGCACCAAGTCTTTGGTTTATCCCAATTATAAATGTACTAGCTTTCGCCCGCGGCTTCCCTCGCGTTAAATTCGTTATAACACACCAAGCAGACCTGCAGTTTTTGCTCTTGTGCCTGATTGATTTGTAATAGCAACGCTTAGTTTTCCCTTTTCTTCCCTCGTTCTCCCTCATATCCCACTTTTTAAAATAAAAATTAGCCAAACTTCCCAACTATCTCTGTACCAACATTCATCAAAATCGGTGTAGCCATTAAAGCGTGAAGAGGTAACAAATAAACTCACTTTCGTTTTTATAATATTAGTAAGGATTTTTTTTTGCTTTCTCGTACTTTTCTATTATGGTAGATCATCTGGCCAGCATTTTCCAACTAAAGTAAGGTCGACTTCTAGCTCAGCTGAGTACTAGTATTTCAAATGAAACGACTGCTTTTCTGAACTCCATTGATTTGCAACCAAAGAAGCAGCAATTTTGTTTTTAATTTTGGTGCGCAAAAAAAGTATATTCTATTCGATTCTTCTATTTTCCAGATCAAAATAATATGTGCTCGGCTGTCATTGTGGCGATAGTAATTACGGCCAATGGTATGTTGGCCAAGAGCATAGACGACCATCTCTCGAAGCTCTCCTTAGGCGGTTGGATGTTGCCCTAACCACTGGTAGCTTGGACCCTGCTCCCGATACCGACGGAGACCTATTTCCGTGTATTTAAATGTTAATTTTTTTATATTTTTAAAAGAAATATTTATAAATGAATTTATAAGTATAAAACAATTATAAAGAGAAAAGTAATTTATATGGTAATACAATACTAAGGCCCTGTACTAGGGAACACAATACTAAGACTGGTTTTCAGACATTCGGGACTCTGACTACCAGTACCAACTGCCGAAGATCTAGAAGTGTCTACTTCTAGATCTTCGGCAGTTGGTACTGCTACTGCTGCTGCTACCAGCTGGGATCAACAACTTATCGTGCTTTCCGAGGCAAAGAGGACACTGGTCACCTATCCATGAATCAACCTTAGCAAGTGTTGCTTAAGTTTGAAGATGGACCATCGGTTGTTATTACTTTTGTTAGGTTTAATTTAAAATGGAAGGCATTCTTTATTTTACTGGCAAGATTAAAAATATATTATAAAAAGGTAGTTCAGTTTTATTATATTGGCAACACCGAGAACGCTCATTTGAAAAAAACACGCGTCAACGCTCTCTTTTGGTTCCGGCTGTCATAGGAGATCGACGTGCTCTGTAACTGAGTTGAGTGTCAGTGAATATTGGTGTTCTACTGTGATATTACAGGTAATTTATTTACTAGTTAACTAATTATTAAGGAATTATTGTAATTATTGTTATAGAAGGAATAAAAGATGTGATGGTGTAACGTACATTATTTGATCTTATTATACAATGAAATTAAATGAATTCATAAAGCATTTCGGTGTTTTCTGTCATATACTCTATCCCCTATAATGGCTATTGCAGTTCTAATAGACACATTTACAATATATTCTCATAGTACCCACAGTATACATAACACACATTTAGTTAGACTAGTTATCCTTTGAGATATTGGAAGTAGAATCTAACACTTTGAATCGCAATTCTTTCTCAGAAATACAAATCCTTCCTTCCTTAACTCACAAAACGAAGAATATAAAACATACCCACAAGCCATAAAGAACCCGATTCTAATTCAGCAAGAGAACTCACAATTTCATGGTTTACCGAACTACCATTAGCGTGGCCCATTCCAATTTTAGTAATGGGATTGCATTGCCATTGAATCTTACATGTTGCTTTCAAGTTATTTTGTTAATATAACTTATTTGTGGTTTTGATTGCGTGTTTTGAGGTGTCGGGAACATTTGATGGCTATTTAGAATTTGTTGGAAAGTTTTGTTAACTGTATTTTACATTCCGATACTCCTATCCTTATCCTTACTTAATATTATAAAAGCGAAAGTAAGTTTGTTTGTTACCTCTTCACGCTTTAATGGCTAAACCGATTTCGATGAATTTTGGTACAGAGATAGTTGGGAACCAGGAGACGGACATAGGCTAATATTAATTTTAAAAAAAGTAGGATGTGAGGAAGAAAGAGTGAAGAAAAGGGAAACTTAGCGTTGCTATTACAAATCAATAAGGCGCAAGGGGAACTGATTTACCCCAAATTTAACGCAGGCGGAGCCGCGGGCGAAAGCTAGTTTCTTTTATAAGTTTTTAAACTGACATAGTCACTAACATTATTTTTAACTACATTCGAAAAGTAAACTTGGTAAATACGGGATATTTACCATTTTATTTTGAGTTTACGATATTTCAGTGCAAATAAATGCACACGCAATGATCACGGATATGCTGAAATTATTGCGGGAGGATGTTTATAAGCAGACAAACCTGTCTACCCTCTTCCTGATTCGTTTTTTAGTCTTTGTACCGTTACCACTGTCACTTACAATTCGATTCTGTTCTCGACACACAAAACTGACTGTATCCGTTCGCGAACGTTTTTAGCTCTTTTTAGATTTTTAAATAATCGAACCACGCAGACAGGCAGACAGTTGAAACCCATCATCCCGGTTGAAGTTTATATATTTGGTTATCTCGATTGCTTCTCTATATCTAATATATAAAAGTCTCGTGTCACAGTTTTCGTTCCCATACTCCTCCGAAACGGCTGGACCGATTTAAATGAAATTTTGTGTACATATCGGGTAGGTCTGAGAATCGGCCAACATCTATTTTTCATACCCCTAAGTGAGCAGTGGGTGAAACCGCTGGGCATAGCTAGTCTAATCTAATATAAAAAATTCTCGTGTCACAATTTTCGTTCCTATACTCCTCCAAAACGGCTGGACCGATTTAAACGAAATTTTGTGTACATATCGGATAGGTCTGAGAATCGGCCAACATCTATTTTTCATACCCCTAAGTGAGCAGCGGGTGAAACCGCTGGGCACAGCTAGTATGGTATATATATAGTAGTATGATATAAATGATCTTATTTTCTTAATATTGGAGTCACGTAATACTTGCTGGAATTGTTATTACGGCATTCGGTTCTCCATTCAGGACATTATTATTAACCGTACACTCTACGTACATTTGTTCCTCTTTATATTACTACTGATGTCCTTTCTTTGTAATTTAATACTGTTGATTTTCATCTCAATCAGCCTATGGAGACCTACTGCTGGATATAGACTTCGCCTAACTTCTTCCATAGCGTAAGATCTTGAACCGTCTGTAACCAGCGACTCCCCGCAACTTACACCAGGTTATTCGTCCACCTGATCGAAGGTTTCCCCACGATATATTTCCCGATACGCGGGCGCTACTCGAGAACCTTTTTTCCCCATTCTTTGGGCTATTCTTATGGCCTCGTATAGCACTAATTTAATTAAATGTCTTAATTAAAAAATCTAAACAATCACAAAAATGTCTTTTTTAAAATAGCACACTTGTTGATTGTCTCCTCGCATACAACTTTCCCTCCTTGCAACAATATTTGTTCTAATAAAACAAAATCATGAAAAAATCTCAACACAATAAAAATATTCTCCAAAATTGCTGAACACTTTATAAAACCAGCGCACACATTTACAAGCCACCCACGACAATCAGACGACAATTAAAAGCCATTTCTAATTACGTTTGAAGATCGAAGTTTACACCGTTTCCAGAGAGTCGAGGAAATTACAAGTAGCTACTACAGTCTCTAAATTAGACAATACGGTGGAATAATCACTGGATCTTACCCTTTCATCGGTTTTAACTAAACACCGCTTAATCCAATTCTGACGCAATATTCGTAGGCACTGAGAATTCTTAGGAGTCTTGTCCAATTTCATAGGAAATACGGGGGAAAAAAGCTAAAATTTCGAAAAAGAAATAGCCCATTGCTACCAGCTGCACGAAAATTCAGACAAAGAACACAGCTCTTATCTATTGATAGGCGAAGGTTTCCCAAGTCTTTTCAGGAACTCTTTAAACGAGTCGACGAATTAGCCCTAGAGTGGTACCACGGTTGCAGGTAATTCGAAGAACATAAAGAAGGAACACGGTTCGGTTTCTTGCTTTTAAGATACAGAACCACAAAATGTAAAAAAAAAAAATATCTGTTGTAATTACATAGACGGGCCTGTTGGTCTAGTGGTTAGTGGCCCTGACTGCTGAGCCGGAGGTCGTGGGTTCGATTCCCACCCAGGACAAACTTTGTGTGATGAGCATGATTGTTTGTTCTGTGTCTGGGTGTGATTCATCTATAATATGGATGTATTTATGAATTATATAAGTATGTATGTATATCAGTTGTCTGGTTACCATAATACAAGCTCTGCTTAGCTTGTTATCAGATAGCCGTGTGTGAGTTGTCCCAAGATATTTATTTATTATTTATTTATACGACAACCTACCTATGAGTACTATAATATAGAATGTAAATTTTGCTCAAGGCGTAGATAAAAAATATATTTAAAAAAAAACAATACCCGCTATAGCTCTCAACTTGGACCCCAAACAAATTATTTACATTCTCTTAATCAAGTGGTTGCTCCAACATAGTGAAGGCATGCACTAATTGAGTCCGGACCTCTTGCCAGACCACTATTGTGTTACGTTAAATTTTTAAATAGCTGCAGAAAGCTTCTCTTTGTTCGAGATTGAGTGGTCAACGAAAAGGTAACGCAATTAGGGTAGAGAATTAGATGGGAGTATCTTTGTACAAGTTTGTATCTTTGTTTGTGAACGAAGCTAACTAATAATGCATCTGAGTTAATAGATTCAGCAATATATGAGGAACAAAATTTTGACACCGAACCGACTTCCTAAGATTCTTCTATAAAATTAAAAATTCCGATTCTCACAAACTTTCGTATACTTTCTTACTTGGATATTTATAAGTTATCTAAACTAAACTGAATGGATTCAGATTTAGTTTGGCACGCAGATAGTTTATAACCTGAATTAATTCAAAGAATACTTTTTATCCCGGTAGAACGAACCTCATAAGGATAACGCCGCGGTATTGAGCTAGTTCTAAATAAAAGGTCATTGCCGCCACGTAAAGGCGTACGGGTGTAGAAACGTTTGCGACTAAAAGAGTTATTATATATTTGAAGATAAGATGGATGGATGAATTGTGTAAGGAATGATATGAAGGAGAAAGAAGTAAATGATGCCGTGACGTCTGACAGGAGAGAATGAAAGTAGAAAATGTATAGAGTCACCAAATTGAATGGGACGAGGGCCGGAAGATAATGTTGAAGCGTATGGGTGCTATCTTTACTTAAGTATATAGGGCTGAAAGATCCGGTTTAGAATCTAGTATCATCTGTTAATTGGCTCTTGAAATAATTTTGAAAGTTCGTGAGCATAATATAACACGCACCCGGTAGAATAAGCAGTTTTTAACAACAAAACGTTTCCTAGCAAAAGAAGAACAGCTAAACGCTACATAACTCATTCAACAAACTACAAATTACATCAACACCTAGACCTAATTTAGACGAATTATGTTACACGCGCTTAAAATAGACTAAGACGAATTGCATTACCGGCAAAAATGTCTAAATCTTAGTCTACCCATGTTTTGATCTCGGGCACAGCAATTAATTCAAATAAGTGATGGTTTTACCCGGTTTTCTCCGGGTTGGGATAATACCGGATGACAAATAGTCTTGGAAATAGTCAAGAAAGGGTTGCTTGGAAGGGCATCCGACTTAAGATGTAGGCATTTAAATTTTGGGCAAACGTTTTCCCAGAATTAAAGTTAGGTTTTTGTTAGGGTATAGGGCTTTGAGTATTTTGTCGAGTAAAAGTTTATTTGAGGTTTTATTCCTTCAGTGTTTGAGTGTAATTGTAAGTAGGTTTTGTAAGAATTCTTGAATTGAAATGTATGTATTCGTAATCGAATGGAACGGATCACTTGCTTTTTTGAGGGTGGGAAATTAACAAATAACTTCCCCCACTCTGGGCGGAGCGGGGTGGAGTGTCAGACTTGGACTCTCTGAATAGCTCCGCTCAGAAGTTCTTTGATGATTTTCCATCCGTTAAAAAAGCGCAACTTACAAGCTTAACGTTAATAAACTACATCAGATAAAGTCTTTTCGATCATGTCAAAAAGAAACATCTACAACAAGTTACCGAAACTCCTTTATATTCATCACAAAATCGAACATGTTCACATCAACAACTACTCTCCAATTTGCCAAACAAAACTAGCAATCAATCTCAGTAAACTCAAAAATCCGAACACGAGAAAAGAAAAAACGATCTAAACCCCACTCCACTCACAATAAGTAGATACAATCAATACACAACTGCAACAAAACATAACCGCGGAACTGAAAAAACAAAAAGGAGTACACTTAAAACCGGTGGAACTGCACAAACACGGCGCCGTTCCGGAATCCGGATCGGAACTTATGCGATCACGTCCACGGAAATGGAATTTTAAATCCACACATTGTACTTAGCGGGCGAGTGTTGCGGGTTAGTGGCACAGCGAGTCCGCAATTCGAACGAGGCATCGCGGTCGGCATAGTTGTGCAGCGTGTGACGTAATTATTTGTCTCTTTTTATGTTGAAACGTACTTCGTTAATAATATAGGCGAAAAGAAAAAATTGCCTTTCGCCCGCGACTTCTTCGCGTGGTATAGTTACTTTGGGCTAACACTAACTTTAACCCGCGATGATCCTTTTTTTTCTCTCCCTTTTTCTTCCCTCTTTCTTCCCCCTTTTCTTACCTTTTTAAAAATAGCCTATGTCTGTCTTCTCTTAATTATTACTGTACCAAAATTCATTTAAATCGGTTTAACCATTAAGGCGTGAAGAGGTAACAAACAAACAAACTCACTTTCACTTATAAAATATTAGTAAGGATTTTAAGTTATGGTATCATATCTCACAGAATTTTTTATCGAGCTTTAATTTTCCTTTCGTTCTAAAATCAAATTTTTGATCTGTATTCCATTTACATAAAAGTAACTAACACTACAAAAATAACAGATGTTTCCTTCCAAACTTAACCACGCTGAACAATACGCCATGTACACTTAATACCCGTAAAACTGACTGCACAATGAAAATACCACCCATTCATCTTGACGCCTGAAAATATTCATACGGCTCGTATTAAAGCTGAGAGAAATACTTTACATATGTATGCCACGAATGAATGGCGGTGATGTGGAAATACAAGATTTTGCTTTTTCGTGTGTTATGGGTGAAAAGATTTTCTTGAATTTTTCCTGTGTTGGAATGGAAATGGCGTTTTTTTTCGCTTTAGTTTTTTGGTTTTTAGAGAAGAAGTTTGTAAAAAAGAAAGAGAGGTCAAAAAGTGTCGTTACAACTTTTGGTCTTAAGCAAAAGTGTCGTTACATCTTTTGGTCTTAATTTTCCGTCTAGCACCCTTTCGCAACGCACGATAAGGAACTTTGTTCCAATTAAACATTAAATGGAATTGCAGTACATTTTTGTGAGTTTGTGAGTTCCACAGCTTGGGGGCTTGCAAGTTAAAGCATAATGCATGATTCGGGTAAGTAAAACTGCAACGAGTTCAAAATACACAGCCTGTAAGTCGCTAAAACGTACATCATCCTATACACAGTTGTCACAGTCAACCGTCTCAAATAATTTCCTCGAGCGTCTTAATTCCAAGTCGTAATTAAGAACCAACCCCTGGGCCTGTCAAATTAATTACACCTATTTCAGATAATCACAGTTGAAACTCGGGAAGGGTGATTTTTTACTCTTTTTTTTATTTTATTATCTCTCTAAAGTTTCCTGTTCCGCTTGGATTTAGTGTTATGTAAAGAATGTTAAAGGGTGACAACAAGGCCATCTCCTGCCGGGGTTGTGGGTTGTTCGAAGGCAATAACTCGGTCCCTGAACATAAAGGGTAATCGAAGGAACATGGGTGGGTTTTAGTCAGTAAAAGTCTGACACGCCCTCCGCTCCGCCCAGAGCGGGGGGAGTTATTTGATGATTTCCCATCCGCAAAAAAGGGTGACAACGAAGTCATTGTGGGTGGTTAGATAGTGCTATAATATTATGAGGTGCAAAAGAAGCAAATATAGTCATCAACAAACAGTGGTAGCCTAGTGATAAGACCCATAGACTGCAAAGTAATAAGTCATTTTAAGTCGTTTTTTTTTAAACGTTGCCCCACACTAGGAATTTCTTCTGTATCGTAGTTGCGTTTACAAACATTTAAACTCACATACACAAACAACCAGACCCGGAACAACTATCTGCAGGTCATACAGATATTTGTTCCGTGCGGGGATCTAACCCGCGACACGCAGCGCAGCAGTCGATCACTCAGCCAGTACGCCAACCGTGTCGGTTCCGGACCTCAATAGGAAATAACGGAACCCTTATTGGATCCCTTCGTTGTCCATCTGTCTGTCAAGACCTTTTATCTCGGGAACGCGTGGAGATGTCGAGTTGGATTTAAAACCATGTTTTCAAGTTGGTTTTTTGAGCTGTGAAAAAAACAACCATCTACAGTACGGCCAACGAGAAGCGATACGAAAGGTCGTTAACCTAAAGAACAACTGTGGCGTTGACAATCTAATATTTAGCTCTACCATCTTGTGCCTTTGTCGTAATGTCTCGTTCCCGGCAAAAATATGACAACGTTAAGACGGGTTCGCCGACATTCGGGCGGCCATTTTAGATGGGGTTTTAGCATGGGTTTTGTTTACATTTGGTATCGCTTCTCGTTGGCCGTACTGTAAGTAAACACGGTCAAAAGATATGGCCGTTTATGTCGCTATTTTGTACAGAACACTCCTTTTGGCCGGTTTTATTGGTCTGTTTCTATAATTATAGGCATACACATTCATACTCAAAATTTTCTTTACCATATTTCCCTCAAGCCTCCAAAACAAAAAGTCAAACTACCCGAAAAAACACAATCTCATCAACACACGAGTGCTAAAATTCAAAAATTCATGATAACTTCGTCATAAAGAACAATAGAAATATCGTGTGTTGAAAATTACTCCATTTAGGTACAGACGCCTGCACATCAAGCTACCACAATCTGTCCGATTTCTTTGATAGATTTTCGACTTTATTTCTGAAGTATTAGGTTCAAGGTTCATTGGAAAATATTGACAGTTTAGGGGAGCTTGACCTGCTGGCGTCTGTACGACTTGGCAACGTAACGACATATGGAAATATAGTATTTCTTCTTTATGAAATGATCGGCTAAGAGCGAGTCAGACTCGCGCACCGAAGGTTCCGTACAAACTTGCGACATAAACAGCCATATCTTTTGACTGCGTCGACTTAAAGGATTTTTTTTTTTGGGTGGAAAATCATCAAAAACTTCCGAGGCCGTGGTATCTCTTTTGAACAACCCGCAACGCCGGCAGGCGATGCAACCCCGACAGGTGGAGAAAGTTGATTTTTGCACAGCACAAAGGGACTGCAGAGTTAAAAATATGACTTTAATTTAAATGAAAATGATGGGTCTTGACAGACAGACAGACGGACAAAAAAGGGTTCCATTTACTAATTTTTAACCACGGTACCCTGAAAAGGACTTTCCGGGTTTTCAATGCTGTTCAACGCTTATAGGAAGCATCGGAAAGATTTATTAATAAAAACGAGATCCCGAGGGCCCTTCCCTTTGAACATTGTGTTTGGTTCTCGGTCCGAAGAAGGACAGATTTGTGACCGTTTATTGTTATTTCGCCGTAATAATTGTATTATTTGAATGTTTTACACGAATTGTTTTTTATGGTAATGTTTTGTTGGGTGTTTTGAAATTGGAAGACGAGCCGTTATGAATAAATGCTGGGAGAGGATTTGAGAACGAATCTTGTTTACAGGTTTAATTAAAACATTGGCTGTTGTTTCGAGTATTATATAAAGCTTTCATAGCGTTGTCATGCTTATCGAAGAAAAAGTATCGAAACTTTTACAGGAGTACTGGCATATGTGACAAAAGCAAACTTTCTTATGCACCCTGGATTGAAGAAAGTTGACAACTTCATTGTTTCCGTTAAGATAGACGTTTCTAATAGCCACCAACTGGCTAATCTCTTAACCTTAAGTTTATTCTAAAAATCTAAGATTAAAAACATCTTTACAATAAGTTACACCCTGTGTTTTTTGGAACCAAAAAGTTGAAGACAGAAGTGAAGACATGAGATTACTGGACAAAAAAAACATAGAAATATTTTTTTTTCCTTTTAAGGTCCGTACTTCAAGTGTTTATGGTTACGGACCCAAAAAAGTATTTATGCTGTGTTTTTAATGTCTGTGATTGTTACAAAAACAATTGCAAGCTGAGTGAAGTATAGTCAGGCAGGACGGGAGCCCGACAGTGCCAACAGCAACGGATGCGCCGAAAGTACATTATAGTCATTGGGATTTACGTAGTGGAGAGTTAATGTAATCCAATATCATTACACAACTGTGTCACTGCACAGCAATAGTGCAAATTTCCATTGCAGACACTGCCATTAAATCCGAACGAAACTTCAAAAATAACCAAACTTCACTCCAGTAAAAAATTCGACTCATTTAACAATAACCAAATTTGGTCATAAAATCTGTCGGCTCACAATTTATGGGAACACCACACATAATGACAGAGGTTTTGTCCATTAACCCAAACGCTAATGGGAGCTTGGCAGAGCACAGTTACAAAGTTCAACTGTGTTTTACTGCTAATCAAAATTCAAGTATGTTAATTTTGGAACACTATTAAGCTGAACGATGGATGCCTACCATTTCGCGAATTTCGCACATTTACGTGCTATTTAATTATAGCATCTGTTTGGAACTGCGTGTTTACTTGGTTTCCTATTTTGACTCTTTCAGTTTGCATGTCTTTACAATAATCGAAACAAGAATCATCAATCATCCGCGGTCCACGCGCGCTTCAAAGAGGTGTCAGCAAAACAGAGGGATCTACCAAGGCTACTGCCTACCTGGGTCGTTGGTTGCTCGAAAGAAATACTGTGACCCCGGAACATAAAGGGCAAAAGCAGGTAAGTAAGTGAGTTTTAGTCAAAAGTCTGACATGCCGTCCCTATCCCCCCCATGTCGCCTAGAGCAGGGGAAGTTATTTCATGACAAATCCGCAAAAAAAATTAAACCCGCAGTTAAAGCTGATTTTAGACTTTTGAGGTAGTTTAAGGTTGTACCTAGAGTATAGTACTTCTACTAAATATTAAATTATCCAAACTTAATCGTTTATTAACAGAATATTAATACTAGTTTCCGAAGTTTCAAAACTGTTGTTTAACTTTTGGACTTTTAAAACGATAGATTTTACTCAAAAGTAAAATAAAACTTTTCAGATTCTGTTAAAAGTAAAAAGTAATTATATTCCACCGTGTTTAAATTATGAGTGGAAACTTATTACTGCAGTAATACCAATAGATTTAAATTAAGAATGCAAATTGCTTTCAGAGTAATTAAAAGTCGAAGCCGCATCGGTAAAGAACGTTGTAATAGTCAATACTTCACTTAGTTATATTTACCCAACGTGCGTGAGGGATGGACGATAGGTAAGCAACTACGGGGGGAAAATAAATTTGTTGGTGGAACTTAATTAACTACTAAGTAATGAGTAATTTTTATTCAAACTTTTTTATGTTTGATTAAAATTTATCACTTATTTAAATTTTAATTGTAGGGTTAACGACAGCTGCTAGGGTAGATACTGAATTAAATGCCTACTAATCCTTACTAATATTATAAAACCGAAAGTGAGTTTGTTTGTTTGATACGTCTTCACACCTACATGGCTAAGCCGATTTTGATGAATTTTGGTATAGAGATAGTTGGGACCACGGAGACAGACATAAGCTACTTTTTTTTAAAGTTAGAAATGAGGGAGAAGGAGGGAAGAAAAGGGAAAACTTAGCATTGCTATTACAATAAATAAGGCGCTAGGGCAAAAACTACAAGTAGGTAATAGGTACCTGCAAATCAGGAAAGGTGAACTGTGTTACCCCGAATTAAACGCGGGTAAAAGCTAGTCATAATATAAAGCTTTGTCGTTGGATATCGAAATCTGTGATGTTTTTCTGGATTATTTAATTTTGACCCTATTTTGGCTTTTCTTACTGAACAGCTTTTTAACCTACTTATAAAAAGAGGAGGTTCTGAATTCGAATGTTCTTTTTGTATGTTTTGTTTTGGTCGATTTTCAAAATTATTTTTATAATAATCAGAAGGGTTTATTCTCGAAGGAATCCCATAATTATGAATTTTATCTAATATATAAAATTCTCGTGTCACAGTTTTCGTTCCCATACTCCTCCGAAACGGCTGGACCGATTTGAACGAAATTTTGTAAAATAAATCGATTTACACGATCAATAAACAGATCCAGATAATTTAAACCAATATGGTTTTAGGTCATAATAAAGCTGTTCTAAAAGCTTTGAACTCATTTAACTTTAAGTAGGTACTTATGCACTCAGCTTCAATGAACATAAATATAATGCATGATGTGCCTACCTTTAAAAAATTGTTACACTAGTCAATAAGTTTATTCGATGTACTTCCTAACCTGCTATCCAGACAAGAACTTATTCCACTGAGGGAAAGAGACAGAGCTATACAGGTTGTCTAGCACCATCTCTTTCCCTCAGTGGAATAAGTTATGCTTTAAGACGTCATGGTATCGGGCGGGAGGAAACGTCGGGCGGGAGGAAACGCCCGGGTGTCACCATTGTGACGATCGCCCGGAGGACACGTAACTGTGTGCTCCACGCACACAGTTACGGTTTGCCCATCTTGGGCGGAGCACCGCATCGGCGGCGGCGACCCCTCGCGTCCTGCCCTGGTTCAGGCCATGGTCCGGAGAGGGAGAATGGGAAGCGGTCACCTTCTTCTGCGAAGCAGTAATGCTAGTGAAGGAGGAGGTCGGGCGTTTGAGGGAAAGAACCTCAAACCAACCCAGCCGCCGCGGGAGACGCCCTGGGTGCCGGGCGCCGCGAGACGACTCTCGACCACCGTAGATGCGGGCCTGTGGACGGTGAGCAATGGGTAGCTCACCGTCCATCCGTCGATTGACGACAGGCCGTGTCGACAGCAAAGGGGCTTACCAGAGCCTCCATCTTAAAGGGTTGCGGGTTGTTCGAAAGAGATACCGCGGTCCCGGAACGTAAAGGGCTTGTCAAATCATAAAGTCAAGAAGTCATTTGATGATTAGCCACCCGAAAAAAAAAGACGTCATTCATGGTAGGCCTACTGGTACTGTGTATTCAATTGTTAGTGCGCCAAATAAATAAAATGCAATTAATTAGCAAACAGGGAACCAATGTTTCACTAATTTATTAACTTTGTATAAACGCCGCTGAAAAATAAAGAATTTTAATGCCACAATTTCTCTTCTAATCTTTCAGTGTACTAACCTAAAAATGCAAAGACCATTCCCAGGCCAAAACTTTTGAATTAAATCGGTTTTGAAACAAAGGAACCCGGGCTAAGTTCCCCGGATTGTTTCAAAAGTAGGTGGCAAACTGTCAGTTCATTTAGCCAAATGAGCTGCTACTACATTACAAAAACAATCGTACCAATTTCAACTCTAACACAATACAGATAGAAGTCATTGTGTTGACTGTTTCGGAGGTGTGCGAATATTTGGGGTAATGACAACAATTTTTGGCAATGCTAAAAGTTTTGTGAAAAATATTATAATCATTTTTCTTTGCCAAAGTATTCATTTGTCAAATCCTGTACTTATGTGTATAAATATACTCGTGTTAGTTACACTATTTATAACTTAAGAACGGCTGAGGCCATTTGGCTGAAAATTGGTAGGGAGGAGCCTTACAACCAGGAGACGCACATAGGATATTGATGACTTCTCATCAACAAAAAAAGGCGGTGTATATAGAAAAGTTTTTATTTTATTTATTTATTTTTTAACAAAACCTTGCCTCACACTAGGAATTTCTCCTGTATCGTGGGTACATTAATACACATTTAAACTCACATACACCTGTAGTTATCATAACAGCTACCTGTAAATATTTTTTCCGTGCGGGGATCGAACCCGCGACACTCAGCGCAGCAGTCGATCGCTAAGCCACTGGGAAAACGCGATTACTTGGCCAAATTGTTCATGATAAAACTACTAAGCTTGCATAAATTCACGGTGCTTTTAATTCCAACAGTATGGTCTGTACATACAAGTTTTCGATAGAACCTACTAATTTTTTATCCCGATTTACGCGAGTGAAACAGAAAGGCGCAGCTATAGGCTGTATAACATCCCGCTTCAATAGTTAGGAGCTGAGCAGCGGGTAAAACTTCTAGTTGGTAGTTAGGTATATGTCTCTGTTGTCGGCATAGACAACTTTTTTTTATAAGAAAACCTAACTAGGCCTCGGAAAATACATTGGGCAAGCGTTTTTGGCAGAAATCCAGAACATTGCCGTGTTTTCTCGTGATATTGAAACGAAAACGGTTCATTCTTGTCAACCTAACGGGATGGAAAATGTCTAGTGCCGAATATAAGCCTTATACCATTCATCATTGACGTCACATTTGACGACACGGTTGGCGCAGTGGCTGAGCGATCGACTGCTATGCTGCGTGTCGCAGGTTCGATCCTCACACGGAACGAATATTTGTATGACCTACAGATAGTATCTAGTTTCGGGTCTCTGTTTGTGTATGTGAGTTTAAATGTTTGTAAACGCACCCATGATGCAGGAAAAAAAGTTAAAAAAATAAAACTTATTAAAAGTATTAAGAATAAAAATTACAAAGATATAGCCCATTAAAGTTACGTGTGACGTCACGCCTTGCTGTAGTTTTTCGCAATCAGTGACGTCACACGTAACTTTAATGGGTTATATTTTTGTAATTTTTGGTCTAATTTACAAATAATAAAATACGTGTTCTTTAGTTCTGAATAACCTAAAAGACGGACTATTTTTTTAAACTAGCCTTTTTTGCCACGGCACAACGTAAAGCGCCATTTACATGATGCAAGTTTGTTGCCTGTTGCATACAATAAAATTGAACCAATAAATTACTTGCATGGTCTAAACAAAACGTACGATTTTGATCTATTGCGCAAGTTTTGCTTGACAAAACTTTCTTAGTGTAAACAGCACATACAAAAATTTCTTAGGCGATTCTTGCATTCAATTCGACGACACGGTTCGCTCAGTGGCTGAGCAATCGACTGCTGCGCTGCGTGTCGCGGGTTCGATTCCCGCACGGAACAAATATTTATATGACCTGCAGATAGTTGTTCCGTTTGTGTATGTGAGTTTAAATGTTTGTAAACGCATGTTTGTAAAAAAAAATGGTTTTCTCTTCATTTGCCAACATGAGTGCAGTAAGTGAAGGTGTGTTAATCGTTGCTGCTCTTCTGAGACAAGAAATATTGAGAAATCGTCGTTAAAAGAGGTGTTGGATCAAAAAATGGATAGCTAGAAGAGGAGTTCTCGGAGCGTGTAACAGTCTTTGAATTACAAATAGAAAATGATATATTTTTTTATCAAATTTTTTAATGAACAAACTCTTTACAAAACCTTCCAACACTTGAATGAAAAATTTGACAACGCAAATACGTGCAATACTTGAAGCAACCCGCCAATTAATTGTACAAGCACATACAACTCTCTGTTTAGACAAGTCAAAACTTGAAAGCAATAATCTCCATAACATAATTGTATTGGTCTAAACAGAAGACATTTGCAACTATTTCTTGTCAAGACTTGCATTCAATAATTGCGTTCAATTTTTTTACTTGTATCCTCGTGTAAACAGTTGCGTACAATTTTTGTAGGGCAATTATTGCACTTCATTTATTGCATTCAATAATGGCACTTGAATGTTCAAGAAAATTGTATCGTCTAAATGAGGCTTAACGATTGTCAATGATCTGACTACAAATCATCCGACACCAATGGCTTAGTCAGCTTTTTGAAGAGCGGAGATCTACGGACCAACCTAGGCAACCGCCGCCTAACCTGAAAATGGTTAATACTTAGCCACGAGCTCCTTCTTAATCTGAAATTGTATACTTACTCTAGTATACAAAGCATTCACATTAACCGTCTTGTGGGTCTTAACTTCAACGAGAATTCGTTAGACCTCAAAATTGATTGAACAAAGAAAACAGACATTAAACACAGACAACACAACATCAAAGTTGACTCGTAAAACGCAGAAAATGCAACACTGCGTTGTTTTCACATCATATAATTTTAAAGGTTTTTTTTTAAACAGTATCCACTCACATTTACATAAGTTAATTGGCATATTTCGTGTCCAGTCTTTTCATTATAATGGATTTTATTATCACACTGTGCTGTGTTGGGTGCACTCAAATGATCGGGCGATTAACTCTTTTCGTTCATGAACGCCTGGTATTTTTATCGCAGTGTTTTTTTTACAGCTTTCAAAATTGCGTATCGAGTAGTCAGACTGTTTTTTTTTTAATTGTAATTGGTGAGGTCTTGTTGTTGATTCGATTTTTTCTTCTAATATATAAAATTCTCGTGTCACAGTTTTCGTTCCCATACTCCTCCGAAACGGCGGGACCGATTTAAATGAAATTTTGTGTACATATCGGGTAGGTCTGAGAATCGGCCAACATCTATTTTTCAGACCCCTAAATGAGCAGCGGGTGAAACCGCTGGGCACAGCTAGTATTTTTATATAATACGCTTTTTACTTTGTTCGGATTGGAAATCATCAAATAACTTCTTCCGCTCTGGGCGGAGCGGGAGAGAGTGTCAGACTTTTAGTGACAATAACCCATCCATGTTCTTTCTTTTACCGTTTGTGTTCCAGAGCTGCGGTATCTCTTTCAAACGGGCAGTGGCCCTTTTTTTTGGGGTGGGAAATTATCAAATGACTTCCCCCGCTCTGGGCGGAGCGGGGAGGAGTGTTTGCCCTTTAAGTTCCGGGACCGCGGTATCTCTTTCGAACAACCCGCAACCCAGAAAGCAGAGGGGCTTGCCAGGAAGGCCCTGGCAAGCCCCTCTGCTTTACTGACATCTCTTTGAGGCGCGCGTTAAATACTAACGTGTCGTCAATAGACGGACGGGCAGTGAGCTACCCATTGCTCACCGTCCACAGGCAGGTAGTGGCCCTGGCACATATTTTTGGTACTTTAATTCACGTGAATATTTTTGCAGGTGCACCGCCTGGATTAATTCCCGGGCCGGGCCAAGTTCTATTTATCTATTACTGTGCTAACGAGAAATTACTCTCAGTAGCGGCAACGGTGCCTAGATTTGTGTCTATTAGGGTGGAACTATTAGGTACACCACTATCTAACCCTTCTAGGATTATAAGCACGATGTTATGTTATGTTACATTTAAAGTTTCAGCATGAATTCCCTTACGATGCAGCAAACTGCATCAAAATCTGTTGTACAATTGGACGATTCGAATAGAAATAGCATCTATTTGATTGAGAAAGCGGCACTCTTGGACACGGCTAGTATCGTTAGGAGGTTCATCCCTCTAGAGCCCTGCCCACCGGGTAGCTTGAACCGTGTTCCCACAACCGGTGGGGTTACTATTTTTGTTTTCATTGTTTTTTTTATGAAATGCTAGCTGTGCCCAGCGGTTTCCCTCTCTATGAGCTGCTATGGGGTATGGAAAATAGATGTTGGCCGATTCGCAGACCTACCCGATATGCACACAAAATTTCATACAAGTTAGATTTAAAAATGTAAAATAATGTTATAAAACGAATAAACGGAATAATATGTACAAGTACATATAGTAGGTGGAGTAAGCAGAAGAACCGGGACTACTTGATAACCAGCCCTGTTACAGGATTAAAGGCATTATAAATTAATATAATCGTTACAGAGGTTAGACACACGGCGTTTGAACGCGAGATAAGCCACATTTAACTCAAACAAGATTATTACTTCAAGTCCCTCGAAAATTAATGCGCGTAAAATTAAGAGAAGCGTGTTTTAAAGTTAATGGATATTCAGTGGTTTATTATGCGTCTTCCTACAATTTGAAACAAAAAATTGTTTAATAATAATAATATATATAGAGCCTCGACGAACATCTGTCGAAGCTCTCCTTAGGTGGTTGGATCAAGGGCCTGATTCAGAAGGCAGTACTCCTCGATACGGCCCGCATTGTGAGGAGGTTCCTGTCTCTGGAGCCCTAACCACCGGTAGCTTGGACCCTGCTCCCGTTACCGGCGGAAACCTATTTTTATATTTTTAAATGTTTTTTTTGTTAAATTTATTTTCTAAGATATATTTTCTAAAAAAATTAATTTTAAGAAGAGAAATGAATAAAGAAGGACATAATATAAATAATTGTATTTTAATTTATGCATAGCGTGCATAGCATTTTCTCGTGAAAACACGGTGATCTACTTTGAGATGAGACTTATTTTTGTAACTGTAAGGCTTTCTAAATACTAGATTCGTGTAACCGTGAAACGTGCACACGACGGCGCATCAACCTATACAAAACCATTTTAACTTGATCTCTCTACTACGGTGTCCTATCCGTAGTAGAGAGATCAGGATATAATAGTTTAGTATAGGTTGACCTGCCGTTGTGTGTACATGAATACAGTGGGAGGATATCGCTTTTGACATTTTGTAATTGTATACATGATATTGCTTGTGACTGTACACGCACATCGTCTATGTGGCTCCGCAGCCTCACATTGTTTCCTCGGCAAAAAAATATTTGTACAAGTTGTACTTTTAGAAGCCTACCTGCCTTTTCTTTTTTTTGCGGATGTGTAAACAATTGAAACCCAGCCGTTATTCTTCTGTTGCTCTTTATGTTCCGGGGCCGCAGTATCTATGTATTTTGAACAACCCACAACCCTGGCAGGCGGTGGCCCTGGCAGGCCACTCTGTTTTGCTGACATCTCTTTGAAGCGCGCATGGAACACAGACCCGCATCTAGGGTGGCCGAGAGTCGTCTCACGGCGCCCGAGGCCCGGAGCGTCTCCTGCGTTGGCTGGGTTTGGCTTGAGGTTCTCTCCCCCATAGGGCCTAACCCGGTGTACGAATTTGTATTCATTTATTTACTTTGGAAGACTTACATCTATACAATCATTTTCCTGCCCTTGTTCCATTCTATTTGGAGTCGGCGCAACACGTTTTCTTCTTCCATTCTCCCCTATTAAATATACTCTTTTCTCTTTCAACAATTCAAATACCTTACACAATCCATCCATCTTTTCTTTGGCCTTCCTCTCGCTCTCCGTCCATAATATATTCAGACCTATCACTCTTTTAGTCACATGTGCTTCCCTCCTCATTACATGTCCATAGCAAAACACACGACTCCCTTTCAGTTTTTTTTTTCAGATTTTCCTAAATGCAAATGATAATAATACAATACGCAAGTTAATCCGAAAAATGTGCTTGTTATTGGGTTTAAACTCGAGACATGCCTTGGTACTACTAATTAATTACTGAAGTCGTTAAAAATCAAACCAAAGTTAAAAAACTTAATTTCATCTGTTCCTAACTAAAGAACTACACATAAATTCAAAAACCCGATAAATATTAAAAAGAATCATAACAAATCTCCTCAATATTTATTCGATTCAATTTCTGAGAAGCGTCGCTGCAACTATAATATCGAAAACATGAGCTCTACACCGCTACATGCTTGTGGCAATGGGCCAAAGGTTTCTCACAGCTGGTTCGCAGTACACTTTATATTTATTATATCTATTATTAATAATGTACTGTATATTTTGAGACGGGTATTGGTTGTAAATAATGTACATTTGCAGTTTTAGTGGCACTTTGATGTTTGCTTTGAAGTGGATAAGTTTTCTAGGAGTCTTCATGACGTTTTCGTTTTTGAAGATTGTAAACTAAAAACTTTATATTTGGTTAACTGCACAACTCATACATAAAAAAAACACTATAACACTAAACGTCAGTCATCAAGACCTGGAGAAGGAGAAGACTAATACAAACTAAACAATAGAACTGTAGGCCTACTATGACATCTTAAAGCAGAACTTATTCCACTGAGTGAAAGAGATGCTGCTAGACACCCTGTATAGCTCTGTCTCTTTCCCTCAGTGGAATAAGTTCTGCTTTAAGACGTCGTAGTAGGGTAGCTGAACTGCACAATAAACTGATACACACACTGATTTTAGTAGGTACATTAAAATAGGACATAGATTTAAATACAGCTTAAAAAAGAAAACAATAAATTAGTACGTGTAGCTGCTAGCCGTGATTGAAAATCTAATGAGCCA
Organism: Ochropleura leucogaster; assembly: GCA_958449745.1. Lineage (NCBI taxonomy): Eukaryota > Metazoa > Arthropoda > Insecta > Lepidoptera > Noctuidae > Ochropleura > Ochropleura leucogaster. Next base: position 4,180,804 of record OY288213.1, on the reverse strand, counting down.
ATGAAGATGAAATGATAGAATGAAATTCGAAATATGATTATTTAAAAATCAATGTTGATCCAAAAAGGAAAGAGGTTGAGGCAACAGAGACCCTCTCTGTTACAATACAGTCGAAGCGAATCTATATGGATTCCGTTTTAGACATTTGACTTTGAAAACGAATGAAACGCATGCTGCCCTTAATGTTTTTCTTAGTGCAGTGACAGTTGACATTACTGACATAAACAAATCATAGACTAAAATGTTGTGTTGCCAACAAATTAAAACCATTCCCATTCAACAAAAATCCAAACTCGAGTGTCCATATTATCGAGAATAACATTTTATTTTTAAATATTATTAAATTCTGCATGAAACGGTTGATTCGATTGTAAACCTGGCCGTGTATGTTCTCGTTATAAAAATGGCCATTTTTTTCCACGTATATTATATCGAGGTCAATGTAATTATTTCGTTGCTCGTCAATGGCTCTCCTTTCATTAGTACAAATTGAACGATAAAAGTTTAATTTCATTGATGACGTTAATTAATTAAATTCGTTCATCACGTTACCATCTCTTTTTATAGCTAAAAGCGAGCTTTTATCTTTAGCGTTCTGGGTTTGATACTCAGTTTAAGGGTTCCGTTGCTCCGAAGGATAATACAGAACTTTTATAGAATCACTTTCTTCTCCCTCAGTCTGTCTGTCAAGACCCTATCTAGGGAACGGGAAGAGTTGTAGCCATATGTTTTAGGCCATGGTTCCTTAGAGCTAAGAAAAAATTAACTCTTCTTTTTCTTCACAGTAAAAAAACCCCTTTTTTGTCACAAATTTGTACGGAACCCTCGGTGTAAAATGTACTTACATGAAATGATTGCGGTGACCTAAAGATGAATGTGTAATTACGCAGATCCCACTTTGAACTAGCACTAAATTTAACAGTGTGTGTTTTGCAATAAGCCTTAATCGAAACAATTCAACTTTTGAAAAATGTAATTAACTGAATAAACGAGATAATAATACACACACATGCACAAAACAATATAAGTGCATATGTATAATATACATAATGCATGTATATTGTTTTGTAAACATACATTAATATTATAGTATACATAAATTCCATATACATACATAGCTGTGTGTATGTTAAAAATAATAACCCCACATTTGATTAGGGCATTAAAATAAATTACACTAAACCTCGTTATAATAATAAGGGCTTTCAATAAAAAAAATGTGTAAAAATTAATAAACGAAATAAACCTTTCGAAACAGGCTAACTGCATTGTTATTAAATTAGAAAATCTCAAAGCAAAAAATTCTTTTACACATCCATAACATAACAACACGCTTGTAATCCTAGAAGTAAGCAGATCAAAAAATCAAAATCATGTTTTTCAAGTAGGCGAGCTACAGGCACTTTTGAACTGTCGAAACATTGACAACAATAAAAATGAAGCTACAGTCCAAGTCACAAAGCATAATAACTGTGAAAGTACTGTAGTTGACCATTCCAAAGCGTAGATCTCTATGGAAAAGAATGGGCAAGAAAACCAAAGATACTCTTTTAAATCAAAATATTGTTACAAAATACAGATGTCTCCCTAATAGTACACTACAATTGTAAACCCCCATACGTCGGTTATGTTTTAGTCCCATATTATAGGGAGTGAGGCTTTCGCCATTACTCAGCTCAAAACATGTTTTTTTTTGCCAAACCTTGCCCCACACTAGGAATTGTTCTTGTATCGTGGGTGCGTCAACAAACATTTAAACTTACATACACAAACAGCCAGGCCCAAAACAACTTTTTTTTTTGACGGGCCTCTTGGTCTAGTGGTTAGTGGCCCTGACTGCTGAGCCGGAGGTCGTGGGTTCGATTCCCTCCCAGGACAAACTTTGTGTGATGAGCATGATTGTTTGTTCTGTCTGGGTGTGATTTATCTATATAATATGTATGTATTTATAAATGATATTAGTATGTGTATCAGTTGTCTGGTTACCATAACACAAGCTCTGCTTAGCTTGGGATCAGATAGCCGTGTGTGAGTTGTCCCAAGAAATTTATATTTATTTATTTTAACTATCTGCAGGTCATACAAGTATTTTTTCCGTGCGGGAACCGAACCTGCGACACGGACTGCAGCAATCGATCGCTCAGCCACTGCGCCAACCTTGCTGTCAAAGTCCCATATAATAGGGAGCCTTTTGCCATTACTAGGCTCAATGCATGAATTTGTGGCTGGTAATGAGAAATTCGTGATAAAAAACTTATAACACTTTGCTAAACCCGGAAATCCAACCCAAGACTTCAGGCTCAGTAGTCGCGCTTGCGCCCATGGCACCAAAGACGCAGTCATGCCATTAGACATCGTCTAGAAACAAATTAAATGGACGTACCGATGGTTCTCGCAAAACTTTGTTTGTTAATTTTCTTCAAAGAAAAAAGACTTACGTCTTTAATTAATTAAGAAGGGTCGTTTTTTAAAACACAATCAAGTGCCTAATGAGTGTTTTTATTTTTTTATTTTTTTCTTTCTCCGTTTAGCTTGGAGAGCTACTCTGTCGTGACAGAATTCTAATTGGAAAGAATCTTTGGATGCTGTCGTTGATTTATTTCTGTTCCTAGTTTTCAGGAAGAATTGTTCTCCGAATTCTTCCTCACGGAAAAAATGTTTTAACACGTTCCATGCGGCAGTGATTTTTCTATTATTTCCATTCCTGCAGTACAAGGTGCTGTACACCTGGTCATTGAACTATCAGTGTAGTGGTACAGGGACCCTGTAACGTGTAAGAAACTTAATTCTTAAGTACTAATTTTTTTTTGGCTTTCAATATTAACGATAGTGAATTTATTGAGATGCACCTGATGGCTTACGGCTACAGCTTGTTTTTTTTTTAAATTATAGCTATAATAAAATACAGGGTCTTATGCAACCTATGCGTACTGAATAAGGGAAGATTAAGGCATATGTTAGGGATAAAAAAGAGTGTCCATGGAGTTTCTTACCCATTCTTCTCCATAGAGATGAGATCAACGCTTTGGAATGGGCAACTACAGTACTTTCACAAGTTATTATGTCTTGTGACCAGGAATGTAGCTTTAACATTTAGTATTTTTAGGACATTCAAAAGTGCCTGTAATGGTCTAATTAAAATAAATGATTTCGATTTGATTTTTATAATGTAAGTACATCACTAGACTCATCTTAGTCATACTCATCAGATTTTAATAACACATCTTAGATATAATATTCATCTTTTTCCTACACTGATGCAAATTAAAGTTATGCCCTTCGGTCGACGGACAAGTTGATGCTTATCTCAGCCGCACTTAAAGCGAGATATAGACCAGACCTTTTAGACCTAGTTTCACACTCAACGTGTTAACTAAGAGGAAAAAATATGGTTATCAGATTCGGAAAAAATACGTAAAACATAAAACAAAAATAAGTATATAATTATAATAAGTTGCCTCAACATCTTTCCTTTTGAAGGATCATTGATTTTTTGAATATTCATATTTCGAATTTCATTCTGTCATTTTATCTTCAACAATCATTTTTTGTCTCATTTCATTTTGATTACGGCTAGCAGCTACAAGTGCTGAAATTGTTATAAAAGCTGCTTCATCTTTTAAAATCAGTGTGTGTCCTTCAACTAAACCACTACTAAAGTTTTACTGTGCCTGTTGTATTATTATTGCGATATTTACCCCTCTTAAAGGCATAATTATTTTTAATTTGTTTAGATTGTATGAGTTTTCTTCCTCTGCAGGTCTTCATAACCGTTATAGTGTTGAGTGTGTTATTTTACGTTTTATTTCTCTTGCTAAAGCGTCCACACTATATATAGCCCTAGCTTTATATATATAAAGATATCTGGAAAACTGTAGTAGTGGCCATTCTTTGTTCACCTGTCCCAAATTTCATTTCTAACTGCGACATCAGTTGGACGTTCACCCTATATATATACCTTTAGCTTTATATATATAAAGATATCTGGAAAACTGTAGTGGCCATTCTCACCTGTCCCAAATTTCATTTCTAACTGCGACATCAGTCGGAGGGACGCGACCGAGTGTCACAGTGCGATATAAATCCCAGTTAGCTTACTAAAACTTAGAGGAGATAATAATAACAGCAAGGTCTATCTTCAGGTTAAGCCACGCTTTAGGCAAGTAGGTCCGTGGATGGGTGACCATTGATTATATACCGAGTTTGTTTTTTTCCTGCATGTCTCGGAAAGCACACTAAGCCGTTGGTGCTGATTGTCATTTGTATATCCAGTCGTTTCAGTTAGTCAGATAACCTGTCTTACCATTGGGTATCGTATTACTCAGTACTAACTGGGTAGTAAATGTCTGATAGGTAGTCGCTCTATGTAAAATAATGGTATTCAACTAAATTTGGTTTGACTGGATGCCGACTTCAACATAGTTTAGAAAAGGCTAGGTAGAGGATAATGAGCAGATGATAACTGAGACGTGATATTTAGAAAATTCAATTTTAAATACAAAACCGTCTAAATGCAAGTCGTACTCACACACCGAGGGTTCCGTAGAAACTTGCGAAATAAACGGCCATATCTTTTGACTGCGCAGACTTAGAGGGTCGATGATTCACAGCACCAAGGGGCCACAAACTTGAGTAAATCCTTACTAATATTATAAAAGCGAAAGTGAGTTTGTTACCTTTTCATGCCTTAACCGCTTGTATGCCGAATTACAGTCACAATTAAAAACGCATTGTGTCTCGCGTTCGGTATGCAGATCTACGTTCGGCATACCAGGGGTTAATGGCTAAACCGATTTTGATGAATTTTGGTACAGAGATAGTTGGGACCCAGAAGACGGACATAGGCTATTTTTTTAAAGTGGGTTATGAGGGAGAAAGAGGGAAGAAAAGGCAAAACTTAGCTTTGCTATTACAATTCAATTAGGCGCAAGTGCAAAAACTGCAGATAGCAGGTACTGTGTTATACCGAATCGGGCAAGTGATTATATAAATGGTCTGGAAAAAAGTCAGTAGGACAAGAAAATAAGCCTTTATGGTTTCCTTATGAGGTACCTACAGAACTCTGCAAATAGCTAAATTATCTACTGATACTCTTGGTTTTCCACCTCGATATCCCATAAAATATACGCCACTGTAAATTCCTAAACATAGTATGAACCGTGTTTGAAAACACTCCGCTTCAGTTTCACCCGATGCAGAATTTTTTCTATGAAAAATATTATGAATAAAGAAATATACTGTTTACCGTGCAAGAGAATATTTACGTAGAAAATGAGCTTTCAATACTTGTTGCAAAATAGCGGCAAACAAGTTTGTAGATAAAAACTAAAAATATACGCTTTTGAAGATTACACCCAATCAGGAATTTCTTTATCGCTTCCTCGCGAAACTTAAAAATGTGGAGACTTAGATCATGTTTCTTTATTTTGAAAAATGTTTGCGAAATACTGATAAATTGCGATTATACTATATATCTAATATCTACTAGCTGCGCCCCGCAGTTTCATTTGCGTGGTGAACATATCTTTATGAATTGTAGCCTATGTTTTATTTTGCCGTATAAGCTATATTATTGTAAAGTTTCATTAAAATCCATTCTGTAGTTTTTTTACGTGAAAAAGTAACAAACATCCAAATAAACATTCGTGTTTATAAAATTATAGTAAGAAGGAAGTAGGATATTATTGTAAAGTTTCATTAAAATCCACACAGTAGTTTTTGCGTGAAAGAATAACAAACATCCATTTATCCAAAAAAACTTTCGCGTTTATAAAACATACTAGCTTTTGCCCGCGGCTTCGCTCGCGTTAAATTCGGGGTAACACAGTTCTCCTTGTGCCTTATCGATTTGTAATAGCAACGCTAAGTTTTCCCTTTTCTTCCCTCTTTCTCACTCACATCCCACCTTTTTAAAAAAAAATAAGCCTATGTCCGTCTCCTGGTTCCCAACTATCTCTGTACCAAAATTCATCAAAATCGGTGTAGCCATTAAAGCGTGAAGAGGTAACAAACAAACAAATAAACAAACAAACAAACTCACTTTCGCTTTTATAATATTATATATAATATATATATATATATAATATATAAGTAAGGAAGTAAGGATAAGGATTAGTAGAATAAGCCAATTTCAAAGATAAGAAAACTCTTCTTGATTCAATAAATCTTCGGTATTGTTAACATACATTTATACTCTAATGAATAAATAATGGTTTTAGTAGCAAGACATTAATGTTCGACTAGGGAAGGTAAATTCAATCTTCTTACTCACTTAGCAACTAACTATTGGGAAGCCAAAAGTAAGACACTCTAATTCAAGATAAGATTAAGGCTAAGCCCAAAAGCCCACTTATCCAGTCTAAAAGCCAGCCACAATTAGACTTGATCCATCGATTACTAAATCATTAGGTTTGTCTGTGTTAGCCTCGTTCTTTCTGCTATTTATAAACGTTTGGTCACGAATACCATATCGATCGATTTGGCAAATGGATTCACATACTCACACCTGGGGTTATGTAGGAAAATAAATGTGGTTTATAGGTTTTATATAACTACTTTATTTTGAGTGAAACACAGAAAATTTGAAATTAATTATAAGCCTTTTGGCCTCCCACATTGAACATTGGACAATTTTTTTTTTTAGTTCTTGTTGTTCTTTTTTAACAAATGTTATTTTATTATTCGGTGCCAGTCATTTAAACAGATTTTCTTTCTTATAATGCGACTTTCACTCGAGTTTTAAAGAGTTCCAGATTATTATTAGCGGGAAACAAAGAAGTCTGTAGTTTCGTAACTTGATGACAATATAGCCTATGTTACTTCCTGATTAATTAGCTTTTTACGGACTAAAAAATGGTAAAGTCGTTCCAGTACTTTCAGCGTTTTTCAGTACAAACAAATATATTAGTAAAATGCATTTATAAATTACGTAATCTAAATTGTAGGCGATTTAAAAAGTTAAACTGTCAGTTGTCTGAAAGCTATCGCTACCAGCGATAAGACCACAATTGTAAGTATAGAATTTAATCATTTCTGTAAATCAGCTGTCGTAGATTTTGGTGCAATAAAGTATATTTTATTGTTTTCTATTAGCCTAAACTATCTCACTTCTGTGCAAAGGCCAATGTGTCTTCAGAAAAACTCTGTTTACTCACCCTTAAAAGCAAAAACATCAAAATAACTTATTCCCCCAGTTGACTCGTCCAACTTAAGCGGAATAATAAGCGACTCCTGTCAATATTCCTCCATTTTTCCTTGCGGAATCGACGGAGACATTTATTTACTGATTTGGAAGGAAATCTATAATTATAGCAAACGTAACTGGTATCGTTAGAGTTCGATTGGTGTTCCGATTGAGTCTGATATTTTTGTTTTTACGTTATAATGTGTGTTTGTGTGAGATTTTATGTCTTCTTTTTTTTGTAAATTGAAGGGTTAGCGTTGCCGGCGCGGGACACGCTCTGGGCACCGTAGATGTGGGTTTGTGGACAGTGAGCAATAGCACACCGTCCGTCTGTCTAGTGACGACACGCCGTGTCAGCGTCGCGATCGTGTTCCACGCGCGCCTCAAAGAGTTGTCAACCAAGCACTGGAAAGTGCCAGGGCCACTGCCTGCCTGGGTTGCGGGTTGTTCGAAAGAGATACCGCGGAACATAAAGGGCAAAAGAAGGAACTTGGGTGAACACGTAGACACAGTGTGTAAAAATACTAAATTATGAATCAACTTAAATAAACATGACGACATCAAGAATGAAAATAAAACATTCTAAAAAATACATACCTACCTATAACATAATATACAAAATATCAAAGTATGGAGGAGAGGTAACGTTCTAAATAGAAGGACCAATTTAATGTACGAAAAGACCAATAAAACATAGTCCTGTTATCCGCGAAACATATCAACTAATCGCTTTACATTATACATTAATTACAAGACACATTATTCATACCCAACACATTATACTAACGAAATACTTTCAGCCTGACAAACTACTAGCAAACTATTTAATTAGTCAGGAAACTGTTATCTTTAATCTCTACGCCCTTACTAACGAACGAATAAAGGTGAATTTTGTACTGTAAGCTTGTTTAAAAGCTGCAAATATTGATTGGTAGTCGGCTACAATTTTCTGAAGTGTCAGTGGCAATTTTCTCCAACAGTATGCTGTAATGTAAAAGGAGAATTGACGTTTAAACAGTTGGTAGGGACTCTAGAGAGGTGGTAAAAAGTTCGATTATGTAGCTGCTTGGATGATGTGTCGAGTTTATTAACACGTTTTGACTGACGCGGCAGTAATGGAAGTTTTGGTCGTGTGCTTGATTGGTATGCCGTGTTTTACATGATTCTCGGCCTATTTTCTATTTTCGACACTGATAGATATAATTTAAATAGGCTTCTGCTAGAAGTAAATGATGTATAGGCGAGATCTTTAAAACGTCAATAGGACAAGTATAGTTCTACTAGCTTTTGACCGCGGCTTCGCTCGCGTTAAATTTGAGGTAACACAGTTCCCCTTTCCTGATTTGCAGGTACCTGCTACTTATTACTTTTACCCATGCGGCTTATTTATTGTAATAGTGTTGCCAAGTTTTCCCTTTTCTTCCCTCTTTCTCCTCCCCCTTTTTAAATTTAGCCTATTTCCGTCTCCAGGGTCGCAACTCAGTCAGTGTACCAAAAATATGAAAATCGATTTAGTCATTTAGGCGTGAAGACGTAACAAACAAACTCACTTTCGCTTTTATAATATTATAGATTAAGTAAGGATTTATTTTTAATCTATGTATTTTTTTTCTCAGTTTGATATTGTTTTGTGTCAATTCCTGTATTCATATATCTATCTAGTGAAGATACCAACAGCTGAACTAGCTTTTCTCAACTTTGTTGCATTCGGCTTCCAGTCTAACCGGATCCAGTTAAATATCAGTATTTCACAATTAACAACTGCCAATCTGTCGATACGGCCTGTCTCCAATAGACGGACGGACGGTGAGATACCCATTGCTTACCGTCCACAGGCCATCTGCCTAACCCTTCATTTGTAACAGGCATGATGTTAAAGACATGCAAAAATACTGGTAAGTAAAAAGGCTCATAGCTAGTACTAGTAATACTTGGTTCAATTTAAGGACCAGCCTTCCCCAATCCCCAAAGATTCTATCGCAAGTTCTACAGATTCAATCCTAGATACCTCCCACACGTGACCGTTTATGTAAATAGTCTAGAACCCCGTTTTGGCTGGTCGCCAGAGTCGTACGTCTGGCGGTGCGTTAGCGACCATTTAATGTCAATCAGTATCACTTAGTAAAGTGGGGCTTAGTTAATGGCATAGTGAGCTGTTGTTAATTGTGACTTATAATAATAACGTTAGAAACTATTTTACTGCTTTGTTAGTATAACAAATTGAAAGGGAGTCGTTTGTCTTGGTACGGACATGTAATGAGGAGGGACGAAGTACATGTGACTAAAAGAGTGGATAGGTCTTAATGTTGATTAATGGGGAGAGAGAGAAAGGCAAAGAAAGGATGGATGAATATTGTAAAAAATTATAAGAAGGAGAAATGAGTAAATGATGCGGTGACAGGGGAAAATGGAAGAAAAAAACGTGTGGCGTTGACCCCAAATAGAATTGGACACGGGCAGGAAAATGATAATGCATTTAGATTTAAACCGTGACCTTAGTTGAAGATCTATACTAAAACTGTTTTGCTACTAAACTATGAAACGTTCACTACAGAGCATAGGTCTACTAAATAAATGCTTGGATTTACGTCTATGGTATGAAAATCTTCAGAAGTACGATTGTAAATCGTCTCCCCCTATCAGACGTCACGGCATCATTTACAAGGAGTAAATGATGCTGTGACGTCTTCTTCAAAATATCATTATATATATCATTCCTTACAAAAACCATCGATTTTTTTTTTGGCCTTCCTCTCGCTCTCCGTCCATCAACATTCAGATCCATCATTCTTTTAGTCACATGTGCTTCTTGTAAGTCTAAAAGCGATATCTAAAAATTAGGCTTTCCATAGTTACAAACACAATGTTTCAAGGCTATTGTTGCTTAACCGTGGAGGTCAAGTGGGGGTAACTTGGTCGGAGTACCGCTGGGTCGTCGTAGCAACCATTGGCAGTGGCAACCTCTCTGAATCATGTCTGAACGAGGAAAGGAATATGAAGCCTGCCAGGACTGCAGGTTGTTCGAAATAAAACCCCGCAGCCTCGAAACACAGAGAGAGAGGGGCTAAATAAGGAACAGGGATGGGTTTTAGTCAGGAAAAGTCATATTAGGAGACGTCATTTATTGATTTCTAAGTGGGAATAAGTGTATTTGCATTCATATGCAATAAATTCACAAAACGCAAAACTTTTGAATCTGTATTTCTTTTTCCGGCTAAGATGTAGAAGATTTCTGAAAGAACATCAGTAATTTAAATATCAGTATGGAACTTACCTCTAACTGCTATAGTAGGCAACATAGCGAAACCATGTATTAACGTCCAGAATAACTTCCTATACATCTTCATGTTAGAATAATTGACACTTTTCCATATTTTCACTAAAAACTAACGTTTTAATTGCACTTCACTGCTGTAGTTTATTTTTACTGCCATCTGAAACAAAGATAAAGGAAATTTTAGTTCAAATCCTTACTATATATATATATATATATATATATTATATATATATATAATATTATAAAAGCGAAAGTGAGTTTGTTTGTTTGTTTGTTTATTTGTTTGTTTGTTTGTTACCTCTTCACGCTTTAATGGCTAAACCGATTTTGATGAATTTTGGTACAGAGATAGTTGGGAATCAGGAGACGGACATAGGCTAATATTTTTTTGAAAAAAGTGGGATGTTAGGGAGAAAGAGGGAAGAAAAGGGAAAACTTAGCGTTGCTATTACAAATCAATAAGGCGCAAGGGGAACTGTGTTACCCCAAATTTAACGCGGGCGAAGCCGCGGGCGAAAGCTAGTAATTTATATATATATATATATATTATATATAATATTATAAAAGCGAAAGTGAGTTTGTTTGTTTGTTTGTTTATTTGTTTGTTTGTTTGTTACCTCTTCACGCTTTAATGGCTAAACCGATTTTGATGAATTTTGGTACAGAGATAGTTGGGAATCAGGAGACGGACATAGGCTAATATTTTTTTGAAAAAAGTGGGATGTTAGGGAGAAAGAGGGAAGAAAAGGGAAAACTTAGCGTTGCTATTACAAATCAATAAGGCGCAAGGGGAACTGTGTTACCCCAAATTTAACGCGGGCGAAGCCGCGGGCGAAAGCTAGTAATTTATAAATTCAAGTCAAAGGAACGATGTTTGCTAAATTACTGGAGAAGACTATCAAAGAGTTGCATTTCTTGGAATTGAACTCAAAATCAAAGTATTTATTTCAATTAGCAACAGTTACAGGCACTTTTGAACGTCAAAAACAAATGGAGGCAGCTGCAGTCCCAATCAGAAGGAATGAGTTGCTTGCCGGGGCTGTGGGTTCGTTTGTAAGAGAAACCGCGGCCCTGAAATACAAGGGGTAAAAGAAAGAACATCTACAACCAACATCAACATCTACAACCCAACCGTTTGACCGTCTCACTGTCCATCTAGTACCACAGGCCTTGTCGAAACGACGGTGCATTCTTGTTCCACGGGCTGGTCGGTAGACGGTGGATGGGTTTTAGTCAGTAAAAGTCTGTCACTCCCTTCCGCTCCACACAGAGCGGGGGAAGTTATTTGAAGATTTCCTATCCCCAAAAAAAACATACCAAACATTTTTATAATGTCTACATAAAAAAATATTTGGTAGGTCCCCATTTTTTCTAATATTATAAATGCGAATGTTTGTGAGGATGTATGGATGAATGTATGTATGGATGTATGAATGTTTGTTACTATTTCACGTCAAAACGGCTGAACAGATCTCGATGAAATTTAGCACAGAGGTAGATTATAGTCTGGAATAACACATAGGGTACTTTTTTTTTGAAAACACGCGGGTAAACCAGCTAGTATTTACAATACTTTCCTAAACACCTTTGTTACTTGGCACGCACCGGCTGTTCCAAGCTCTCTCTACGTAGCTAATGTCTACCATACAGTAAGTTCACGCTATGTTATAATTTATTATAATGTGACAGATATCGGATAATAATCGAGAATTAATGATCGGCGGTGGTCGTTTGTGCATGTAGTCCTGACTGGAGGCCTCAAGGCACCTATAGGATAGTCTGGTTAAGCAGTTTTCAACCTCATGGTATATATTGTCTGAACTTATTCAAAGAAAATTTGCATATGGTTGTGGAACGCATGTTCTTATAAAGAAACTTTTTTTTTTTTAATAGTGGATACGAACTTATCGTTTAAAAGATGATTTGCTTTCAGCTACCCTACCATGAGCTGTTAAAGCAGAACTTATTCCACTGAGGGAAAGAGACAGAGCTATACAGGGTGTCTAGCACCATCTCTTTCACTCAGTGGAATAAGTTCTGCTTTAAGATGTCATAGTAGGCCTATAGCTTCCAATAACCTGCTATGCTTTTGCATATATCTATATGTTGTTTTCCACGAAATCAACACACATAAAGGTGTAGCACTATTGAAACAAAAGAAGATTATATTAAACTGAACGGGTCATTTAAATCAATTTGTAATTTTTGCCTTTCAAGCTACCTCAGCGCTTTATATCATTACTAATTTTTGCCCGCGACTTTGCTCGCGTTAAATTTGGGGTAACACAGTTCCCCTTTCCTGATTTACAGTTAGTTTTTGCCTTGCGCCTTATTTATTATAATAGCAATACTAAGTTTTCCCATGTCTTCCTTCTTTCTCCCTCATATCTCAATAGTAAAAAAATGCCTATGTCCGGTCTAGGTCTAGGGTCCCAACATTCATCAAAATCGGTTTTGCCATTTAGGCGTAAAGACGTAACAAACAAACTCACTTTCGCTTTTATAATATTAGTAAGGATGACTTGCAGCAGAAAGAGCACGTTTCGTTTGGCTGTTCATAATCTCAACTCAAATTCACTCAAAATTAACTTTTAAATAGATTTTGATTTCAAAAACTCCCTTTTTGGATAAACTTGCATATTAAACAGGCAGAAAAGTGAGCATAACACAGGTGAAGTCGCGTCTATAACTTATACAAAACAATTGATTAAACGTTTACGTATATCGCGTCACGCAATACCGCTATGCCTCGTTCACTCAACGCGATGTTCACCAAGCTTTTATACAAACATGTCGATGTATTCACTCTACTTATTTATGCACCAATTGTACGTCGAACCATATTGGGTCTAGTATAGTAATGGATGCAGAATGTTGATGGGGCAGCCCCGTTTCTGCAGTGCATCTGGGGCCTTAGTCTGCTATTACAATAGTGTCAGAATGGTCGATCACTGATCGCATAACGGTTAATTTTGACAAGTTTGGTAATCTGCTACATACTAAACTTGTCAAAAGTCTACATTCTGGCACTATTGTAATAGCAGACTAAGGCCCCTGGTATGTCTACACAGGCACACGTCGAAGACTTTGACGCCATTATCAAGAAAGTGTGCGTCGCTATTCTGCAGAGTGCGGGCCAGTTCCAACTCCATTCTGAAGACTATAGCAAAGATGCCTCTCTGTTATAGTTTAGCCTCCTTTATATTTGAGGCTAAAGTTCGTAAATGCATCTCGAACAAGAAACTTGTCTCCAAATTCTACTTCCTACTTATATATCTTACTAATATTATAAATGCGAATGTTTGTGAGGATAGATGTATGGATGTTTTTTACAGAGGAAATTTGGCACAGAGGTAGATTATGGTCTGGACACATAGGATACTTTTTTTTCGATCATCAACGCCGCGGGCGCCAGCTAGTAAATAAAAATAATTTGTGTCTAACATAGTGTATAAGGCCCATGCGGAGAGCAGCGGAGCGGAGATGGGCGGAAACCAACCAATCACATTGCTTTAAATGTACATCGCGTCTCTCATCTTTCCTATGATTGGTTTACTCTTGCACATCTCCTCTCCGCTCCGCAGCTCTCCGCTTTGGTGGAGACCGGGCCTAAGTATTCATTCAATAGCGTTATATGGATGTTACTTGTCCGAAATAAAAGGCATTTTTTTATACTTCCATGGAATAACGTCTTTGACTGGCACGGTTCGTTTAAATTTGTTAAGTTTTTTTATTTAAATTTTTGCTTTTTCTCTGGAGACTATGCACGTCTTTCTACATCGTTCTCAGATATTTTTATAATCTCAACATGAATAATGTAACTACGATTTTGTAATAATATTATATTACATTTTCATAGTATCCATGTAGTTTCTTTCACATTTTCTCCATAGATTTCAACGCTTTAGGCAATATATTAAGTAAATATATATATTATATAAAACTCGTAGAAAGGGATCTTATGGTAAGTTGCGAAATAAGAAGAATGTACGACACCATGGCATTTTTATCAAAATTTAAAGAAAGAAAAAAATCAAAGAAAACAAAACTAATAATTAGACTCGCACAGAAAAGATAATAAAACTAAACTAATTTAAAAAAAGAGTAAGTACAACATAAATTAAAAAAAAAAAACAATATTTAAAAGACAATTAATTAAAATAGCCATAGCCAAAAAGCCCTAAACTTAAATTGAAAAAACACAGATTCTTTCCATTACCGTCTCCTGTCAAAGTCATTCAAGTGTCAAAAATGTTTAGTAGCAATGTAGATCTAAACGAGCCTTCTAACAAATGTCATCCTAACACAACCCCTTACTCAACTGTCGTCATCCACGCTATAAAGTAAATAGTTTTCATAGCAACAACTAACATGGCGGCGATGCAGTAAAAGTCAAATAAAGTTACATCGTACGCTGGCTGCTATTCGAGTTAACTGCTAGGTTTACCGCTTTCACAGCACATACGTAACATCAAGGTTTTGTAGTCTAACGGGGTGGGTAAAGTTGTTGGGTACTAGAATGCACTAATGCGGATTCTATTTGCTCTAATGTGAACGTAAAATTCACGCCTTTTTGACATGGTAGTTAGCAGGAACTATAGAATGAAGTACTAAGGTCTTTATTATTAATACCTCTTGCTTTCTTGACGTTGCACAAAGATCAATATTTAAAATTTACGCGGCCAAAATTATTTGTAAACGTATATCATGTCTGCATGACATACGAAATATAAGAGTCATAAGAGTATTTATTTTGATTTAGTTAAGTTTTGTTGTAAATTTAGGTAAACAATCCTATGAAACTCACATTATAAGACAATAGTGCTATTTAAAAAAAAACTGTATTTAATTAAATTAAGATATTGAACGAAGTATACAACATATATTATGTAATTTATTATCTATAAGAAATTCTACATAATAAATTCGTCCATAGAAACATCCATACAAACTTTCGTGTTTATAAACACGAAAGTTTGTATGGATGTCCTTACTAATATTATAAAAGCGAAAGTAAGTTATTTATTACGCCTCAATGGCCACACCGATTTTGCAGAATTTTAAAGGTACAGAGATAGTTAGGACACTGGAGACGAACATAGGCTAAAACAAAGTGAGAAAAGGGGAGAAAGAGGGAAGAAAAGGGGAGAGATACATTTTTGTCGATCATCACGCGGGTTAAAGTTAGCGTTAGCCCAAAGTAACTATGCCACCATGAAGAAGGATAGGATTTATTCTTACATTATATAAATATTTTCTACTAATAATTTTATACAGTATGGACTGGTAGGAAATATCTAAGATATTAAGTCCACCTTTGTACAGTTTCTACCCGTGCATAAAGTTTTAATAAATAAAAACGCACTCGTAATTTCCGATCTCCCCGCAAAAGCTAGAACAAAAACTAAAGTAGTGACGTCAAATTACACCTCATCTGTGCAGAAACATAACATGTCAATCCAGCACGTCCCGACCTATCGAAGCACGCCGAGACACGTAACTTATATACCTCGTAACACCTATAAAACGTTTCTCTGTTGAGGAAAAATCTCCAGCGATAAATAAAGTCAGGCTGCGTTTTTGCCGCCACACCCACGCTTCGGCCACAGACGACGGAATTCTTGGTGAAGGCAATATTGATCACTAGCGTGTTTTGTTTTTTAAGTTTTTTCTATTGTGTATTGTATTGTTGGAGAATTATGGTTTATATTTCAGTGGAATTAGAGGCCATATAAAGAGATAGTGAAATGACCTGGATGCACGCTGATTTTTAGTTGGTAACTAAAAATATATGAGGGGACCGTGACGATGCGACGGTGCTTTCGTATTCCACGCGCTTTAAAGAAATGTCAACAAAGCGAATGCCGACAGAGCTTTTGCTTTTGCTGGGGTTGCGGGTTGCTTGAAAGAGATACTGCAGCCGCAGAACACAAAAGGCATAAAAGGAACAGGGGTGGGTTTTAGTCAGTAAAAGTCTGATAATCCCTTCCCCTCCGCCCAAAGCAGGAGAAGTTATTAAATGATTCCCCATAAAAAAGAGGGCCTTCGCTTAGCAGTAGAACTCAAAAGGTTGACAAAAAAAATAGAAGTAGGGTTAAGCAGAAAGTTATGCTCAAGTTAACCGCTACACAAAGTGGCAGTGTCATGTTCAGCCATTTTTATCCCTGCCGGGAATGAGGGTTGTTCGAAAGAGATACCGTGGCCCCAGAACGTAAAGGGCAAAAGAAGGGACTCTGACTCTGTCCTTTTGGGGATTACCAGCAAGAGGTTTCTTTAAAATAATAAATGGTTGCCCTACATTACAAATTTCAAATTACAAACCGTTAATCTCACATACACAAACAGCCAGACCTGGAATCACCACCTGTAGGCCATATAAATATTTATTTCGAGCGGGTATCGAACCCGCAACACGCGGCACCGTCAAATTACCAGTTTACACACAAATACTGACACTATCTATCTATCTATCTTGGGACAACTCACACACGGCTATCTGATCCCAAGCTAAGCCGAGCTTGTGATAAGGTAACCAGACAACTGATAATTTATAAATACATACATATTATATATAAATCACACCCAGACACAGAACAAACAATCATGCTCATCACACAAAGTTTGTCCTGGGTGGGAATCGAACCCACGATCTCCGGCTCAGCAGTCAGGGCCACTAACCACTAGACCAGTTGGTCTACGGGCCTGTAGTTACAGGCCCGTCAACACACACACACATTTACCATTACCACTATTGTTTTATTTTACCCAAATAAATATTTGGCTAAAACTTCAAATTCTATACATTGACTACGTGTTGCCACTACCACAGGCACGCCACACGCGATTCACCCAAACGCCGGTTAACCGCGTTCACGGCCTATGATTAATCTCTTTATCCCGAAGCTTTGTGGCAACAACCTTTATGTTGTACAGCGTGCGTTTTGTTGTGCGTACGGTAATGTTTGAAGTTGTAGTTTTGTGGTCAGGAATGTAAAGTATGGAATTTAAAGTAGAAGTTGTGCTTTTGAAAAGCTTCTGAAGTGTAAAGTTATGTCATCCTTACTAATATTAAATAAAGCGAAAATGAGTTTGTTACGTCTTCACGCCACGGTACAGAGATAGTTGGGACCCTAGAGACGGTGATAGGCTATTTAAAAAATTAAGATATGAGGGAGAAAGAGGAAAGAAAAGGGAAAACTTAGCATTGCTATTACAATAAATAAGACACCAGGGCAAAAACTACAGGTAGCAGGTACATGTAAATCAGGAAAGGGGAACTGTGTTACCCCGAATTTAACGCGAGCAAAGCCGCGGGAAAAAGCTAGTTAGAAATAATTTTCTTCTTTTGACTCGTTTTTTTTCGTATATAAACAACTAGCTGTTCCACGCGGTTTCACCCACGCTGCTCAGCACCTGTTGGTCGTAGCGTGTTGTTATATAGCCTATAGCCTTCCTCAAGAAATGTACTATCTAACACTAAAAGAATTTTCCAATTCCAACCAGTAGTCCCTGAGATTAGCGCGTTCAAACAAACAAACAAACTCTTCAGCTTTATAATATTAGTATAGATATAGAAACCCACCCAAAAAATCAAGTAGGAAGTCAATCCTGAAGTACCTAGGGTACTCATTTTGATGACGTAACTCTGCAAACTAAGAAAGCCTCCACAATTACGTTCACCTACGTCCTACGTCATAAAATGAAACCTTTTACGACGAACGCAAACATTTACGAGCATATTCTTATAATTTTCTTTTACTACAGTGAATGAGATTTTTTCAGGAAAAACTCAAGCTCCTACAACTGAAGTGTAGGGAACTTTATGACTTACATAATTTATTTAAGGTCCTCTTAGATACCATTGAATTGTCAACTATTAGTTTTTGCATTAATTTTAAGCTGTAACGGTTTTCTAAGAAAATATTGGCCTGTTCGTTTATTTTGAAAGGGCCTTTTTAAGGATGGGAAATCAAAAAATTTACCTCACTTTTTTACTGACTAACGCCCCCCCCCCCCCCTCCCAATATTCCTTCTTAAGCCTTTTATATTCCCGGGCCGCGGTGTCTTTTTCGAACAACCCGCAACCCAGGCATTCGACAGTGCCCGTGCCCCGTGGACGGATAATCAAAAGACGTAAGTTAGAACCAACGTCTTTTGATTTAGTCTAGTACTATCGTAGAACAACAGCAAAAACCGATCGCAATTCCGACAACCAAGAGTGATCATGTTACCGTGACACACTGGTTTTTGTCTCATACAAAACTAGTTTGTTATGAAACCAGTAGGCCTACTGACATCTTAAAGCAGAACTTATTCCACTGAGTGAAAGAGATGGTGCTAGACACCCTGTATAGCTCTGTCCCTTTTCATCAGCCGAATAAGTTCTGCTTTAACACGTCATAGTAGGGTAGTAGCTATCAATCAATATCGGTCATATGCGATATGATGATAAAAATACAAATTAGAGAAGATGTTAAAATGACGGAAGAATGTATTTTCTTCTTTTAAGTTAGAAAAAACCGGAACCCTTATTGAATCACTTTCTTGAACCTTTATCTGGAGAACGAGTTGTGGTATCGAATTGAAATTAAAAACTATCATCATTTTCCTGCCCTTGTCCCATTTTATTTGGGGTCGGCGCAACACGTTTTCTTCTTCCATCCCCTATCAGACGTCATGGCATCATTTACTCCTTTCTCCTTCATATCACTTCTTACACAATCCATCCATCTTTTATTTGGCCTTCCTCTCGCTCTCCGTCCATCAACATTCAGATCCATCACTCTTTTAGTCACATGTCCTTCATCCCTCCTCATCACATGTCCATACCAAGACAAACGACTCCCTTTCAATTTTTTTGTTACAGGCGCAACTTTCAAACTTCCTCGAATATATTCATTCCTTACTTTATCCATTCTTGTCACTCACTCCACACATCCATCTCAACATTCTCATCTCCGCTACATGCAATCGTTTTTCATCCACCTTTTTTACAGCCCAGCATTTTGACCCATACAGTACAACAGGTCTAATAACGGACTTGTAAATTTTCCCCTTTAACTTGAGTGGGTCACAAGTTGTATTGACAATTGAAATTAAAAACCATACACTCAATATTACGCAGTCAAAAAATATGGCTGTTTCTGTCGCAAGTTTATGTTATTACTAGCTTTCGCCCGCGGCTTCACCCGCGTTATATTTGGGGTAACACAGTTCGTCTTGTGCCTTATTGATTTGCAATAGCAACGCTAAGTTTTCCCATTTCTTCCCTCTTTCTCCCTCACATCCCACTTTTTACAAAAAAATATTAGCCTATGTCCGTCTCCTGGTTCCCAACTATCTCTGTACCAAAATTCATGAAAATCGGTTTAGCCATTAAAGCGTGAAGAGGTAACAAACAAACAAACAAATAAACAAACAAACTCACTTTCGCTTTTATAATATTATATAAGTAAGGATGTTTATTTCACCAAACCACTTCACAATTCTATCTCACTCGTAATATTTGTGAATTTGTTGCTTATTTCGTTGAGAAACTTTGACTTAAATCAAGTCGCACATGCACTATTCATACTCCGTTGAATGTTTGGCACTCGATCTAAGTTGCACCGGCGGCAGTTCTCGCCCATTCCACTCAGGTCCTAGTCTAGAACATTCTATAGAAAATTTTCGTATTTTCTCAAAACGTTTTCTTTGGAAACGTTTTCGGAATTGCTCGAAAGCACGGTATTGAATTCCGATTTGTTAAGAAGTAGTTGAGTCAGGAATGTTCTTTTCGGAAATAGTTTTCACTTAATGACAGCACCTTAAATTACTGAAGTTACTTGTACCTTATCTATATACTATTAAATATTTTTTCCCGTTTATTTATTTTAAAACATGTATTTTTAAATATTTTTACATATTCCTTATTATATATTAGTAATGATAAGGATTAGTATAATAGGTTTTTTTTTAGTTCACAAGTTTTTGTATAATTTTGATAAGATGGTATGTGAACCAAAATCGCTGATCCCTCCGAAAAACTGGTACGTTATGTTCCAAAATAAATGATTTATACAGTTAGAATACCTATACATACACGTACCAAACGCCTTCAGAGGTGTTTACCTGATCTGTTTGCAGACACAATAAGCCGTTAATAGCCCAAGACTAAGCCTCGAAATGGCAATCAAGAGGCAGTGAGCGCAAACCTAACTCATTGAATCAGTCCTAGGAATTAACCCAAGCATATATTTCAAGCTTATTAGGTGCTAGACGAGTAATATAAAACAAATATATGCTTAACTATATTCCTATCTAAATAACGAAATTGAAAGGGAAGGTCGTTGTTGTGTTGTTATAGGACAATGACGTAACAAACTAATTTCTATCTAGACTTTACTTAGTTTGAACTTAATCATCAAAGAGGTTTTGACACTATCTATGTAATTGGTGTATGTAATGAGGTATCGACATGTAATGAGGAGGGATGAAGTACATGTGACTAAAATAGTGATGGATCTGAATGTTGATGGATGGAGAGCGAGAGGAAGGCCAAAGAAAAGATTGATGGATTGGATAAGGAATGATATGGAGGAGAAAGGAGTGAATCTGTGACGTCTGATAGGGGAGAATAGAAGAAGAAAACGAGTACGGTAACTAACATTGTGACACTGAAATTGTATATATTAGATAGTGGGAAGTAGGATAGTTACGAAAATAACAGAGGTCAAAGTTCCAAGTTTTTCCCTTTTTGATATTGTAAGGGCACACTATTGCATACGATGCATGTTGCATTCGTAGCCCGAGCCAGTAGGCTCTGCGTCACGGTTGTGAACAGTTCTGTACGTCTTTAGTAGTGTGTTATAATAAACGATATTACGTGTTATCTCAGTTTCATTTATCTCACGTAGACAGAGCCTACTCCACAATATAACTTTTTGACGTACATTACTTTCAATATTCCACGAATTTTCAGCTCAATGTTTTGAGTGCGTTACATTAGGTCCTACCGCAAAACGATATATTTCACTGAGATAGTCGTTTCCCAGAAATATCTTTTGCTACGTGTTATTTAGTTGACAGCTTTGTGAATGATCAATTGGTACCTTGTATAATAACAATAATATAATTTTATTTTCTCTCTTTAAAAAGGTACACTTTGGCATATAGGTATAAAGGCACATGGTCATTATCTGACCTCACCGGGTTCATTATGTGTCCTGAGCTAGTAGATAGGCGGGCAAGGAGATTTTAAACCACGTTAAGCAACAATATACTTAGGATTATAATTTTGACGCAATGCGAACGAAGTCAGTAACAGAAACTTCTAATTAAATGGAGTAAAACGACGCTCCACGTAACACGTCTTGCTTCAGCGTGATGCGAACGGCTTCTTCCTCGTCCGACGGTCACAAGCAAGAGAGCCCGGAGTTGCTTCAGAGCGAAGAAACGCCAAGCCCCGTTTTTTTTTTAATGTTAACCATCCGACGTTTCTTGACACTCTTAAAGCATCAAAGCGTCGTCATTTATAATAAATACAAGAAAATTACATTATAACAGATGCATAATATTAATGTTCCTTTGTACTGGAGTCCATACTAGGATACCTTGTGTGACAAATTCCCAGGCACTTACCCCAAACTCGAATTAAATGATCATGATCGTACAACATAATTGCAGATTTGTATTATATACTAGCCTAAATGGCCAAACAGATTTTGATAAATTTTGGTACAGTGATAGTTGGGACCCTGGAGACGAACAAAGGCTAAAAAAAGTAAGAAAAGGGGCAGAATGAGGGAAGAGAAGGGTAGAGAAAGACATTTTTTTTATCATCAAATAATTATGCCACGCGGACGAAATCGCGGATGGAAGCTAGTCTAGCTAGTGATAGTTTCACAAATATATTCTTAGTTTTTTGTAATCAATTCTCACAGAAACAAAACCAGTCAGCCATTTTGTACTTAAAAGGATTCAAAACACAACAACAGGATAAATTATAATAGCCAGCACAAACAATCTTTTGAACTGGGTTAAGTAAAACAAAAATGCAAATCAGCTGCCACAAAATAAACTAGTCGGTTATAAACACTGCAGTCTTATCAAAAACCGTAACAAAACCAAGTCTATTCACTAATTATTCAGTGTTTTGGGTAACTCCAGTACTTTCGTGAAACAGACAAATTTATTCTTCAACCAGAATCGCTTGACGCAACAAATCACGCCCCGGAAAGCACTTGCGTGAGGTTAACAATCTTATTAATGGATTAACAAACGATTCTGCACTCTATCTCTCGTATGTTAAGTTTGATATTCGTTGTAAGATGTTTCTGCTTGGTTACGATCCATATCAAGGTAGGTTTTGTTTCAGAATCAGGATGTTTACTAACGATTACACGTAAGCAAGGCTGGGTACTGACAATATAATTTATACAGTTGAGATATACTTGATTAACCTTGGGAGGGAGTACAGGAAACTTGGTGAAATACGCCGCTTGTACACGGTAACAGATAGATCCTAATTTAGGGTCTCCTCTCTAGGGAATGGAACGAGCTGATGCTTACAACGTTAATGTCATGCGTCATTTGTTTAATGACGTCTATTACTTGGTACTGAGGACTAACGTTGTGTTTAGGACTTCGAATATTTTAGATTACTGTTGTCCGAAACTTGGTCTCGGTAACAACAACTTTTTTTCGGATTGGATATCATCAAATAACTTTCCCTGGACGGAGCGGGAGGAGTGTCAGACTGCTACTGAACTACACATCCATATTCCTTCTTTTGCTCTTTATGTTCTGGGGCCGCGGTATCTCTTTCCAACCACCCCCAACCCCAGCAGACAGTGGCCCGGCAGGCCCCTCTGCTTTGCTGGGATGTTTTTCAGGTGCTCGTGGCAAACGAACGCCCCGTAAATACGGCTCAATAATTGAACCTTTTCAGGGGTAATTTCTTGTGAAAGCAGGATGGGAGGTGAGACAAAATCATTATGGTTCCACAATCCCAATTTGTCTCCTGTATTCAAGTATGGCTCCTCCTGCTTCAACAGGAATGATTTCATTAATTCGTTGACTCATTCAATCATTTAAATTTAGATTATTTTTGATATTATTCGATATGCCACGTGCAATGTACGTAGCTCATCGATTTTCCGGCTTCAACAGGAATGATTTCATTAGTTCATTCACTGATTCGTTCACTCATTCAGTCATACAAATTTTGTTTTTTTTTTTTTTTATTCGATGTTTTAGTAAATACACACAAAACGAAGAGTCGAAAACGGAAACTTGAATAAAGCGGATTATACACAATACATAGCAGCCCATAGATAAAAAATCGTTAATACCGATTTTTCGAAAAAAAGTCGACACCAACAAGAACAGCTCTCTCTTGGCCTCTAATTAAAATAATTCAACAGAAGAAAAGACTCTTTTACCGTAATTCTACGAAACGACAAGATCAATAAGAAAGCCTATCTTTAAAACTAAACAAAGAAAATAATCTTGTTAATTTAACACCAGAAAAAAGTCTGGCAGAATGAGAAAACGCCTTGTTTCTTTGCGAAAAAAAAAACACAACTAATTAATGACACTATTTCATTAGGGTCACTTTTAATTACAGAGCAAATAATTCTCTTTTGTGAAATAATTGTTTGTGTACCTTTTTGTTGCAAACGTTACAAATAAGGTACGTTTTTCATTGTTATTTTTGTAATTGTTGGTTTAGGAACTTCAAATATTTATTATTTGCTTTTGTAACCTTTTCTTAATTATCCGTTGTTGTTATAGCTTGTTTTCTGTTGTGATTGGTAGACAGAAATCCTGTCCAATTCAATGATTGTGTATTTGTCACTGTAAAAGCTCGAATTACGGTAAATCTTAAGATTTTCTAGTAAAACCTAAAACTTACATTACAAGAAAAAAATCATCATCACTCTCTCTCAATCACGACTCAGAGTACCCCGACTCGGATAGGTTAGCCTTCGTGGTTTTTTTTAAACCACCCAGAAAAAGGAGGCCCGCATAGCGGGGCTCCGACGGCCTATCTTAGGGCAGGTGGTAATCAGTTATAAATATTAGAGATGTATTAAACTAAAACCAACATTTACCAGTCCACATTGGTAAAACCTAGCATGTACTGAATTGGAATTGCAAAAGTCCGAAAAAATCGTCCCTTTATAATTAATACTTACATTTACCAATTTATGTCGGTAAATCTTAGGTTTTACTGGAAAATCTTAAGATTTTCCGTAGTTCGAGCTTTTAGAGTAACATATTGATCAAAAAGAGACAACAAATTAAAAATCAATGCATTCATACAGGGTGTACCAGACAGGTCATATTTCAGTTGTGAATCAGACTAGCAAACTGCACCACTTTCAGCAGATGTGAAATCATCATATAACTTCCCCCACTCTGGGCAGAGTGGAGGGGGATGTCAGACTTTTATTGACTAAAACCTACCCATGTTTTTGTCTTATGCCTTTTATGTTACGGGGCCGCGGTACCTATACCCGGCAAGAGCACCACTTTTAGCATGGGATGTATATCCCATCTTACAGAACTTACAGTCCAATCCAAAGTTATAGTAGACTCAAATGTACATAGGTATATTTGAGTGTACTGTAAGTTTGTACTGGACAGCAGATTTTTCGATATTTAATTATAGGCTATGGTTCCATTCCCCACTCATCTTGGCATCATGGCGCTTGCAATATTCTTGAGATATCAAGAGCACATAAATCCTTACTAATATTATAAAAGCGAAAGTGAGTTTGTTTGTTTGTTACCTCTTCACGCTTTAACGGCTAAACCGATTTTGATGAATTTTGGTACAGAGATAGTTGGGAACCAGGCGACGGTTTTTTTGGAAACAAGTGGGATGTGAGGGAGAAAGAGGGAAGAAAAGGGAAAACTTAGCGTTGCTATTACAAATCAATAAGGCGCAAGGGGAAATGTGTTACCCCAAATTTAACGCGGGCGAAGCCGCGGGCGAAAGCTAGTAAATATATAATAATAAGCCCAGCCTATAACTGCCACGGCTGGGCGAAGACTTCTTCTCATACAGAGAAGGCACAAGCATTGATACGCTTGCGTAAAAAGAGTTCGCGATTTTAGACCTATATTAATTACTGGCTTTTGCCCGCGACTCCGCTCGCGTTAAATTCAGGGTAACACAGTTCCTTTTCCCTGATTTACAAGTACCTGCTACCTGTAGTTTTTGCCCTTGCGCCTTATTTATAATAATAGCAATGCTAAGTTTTCCCTTTTCTTCCGTCTTTCTCCCTCATATCTCAATCTTTTTCCCAACCTCTCTGTGCCAAAATCGGTCGCAACTATCTCTGTACTAAAATTCATCAAAATCGGTTTTGCCATTTAGGCTTGAAAACACATAACAAAAACTCACTTTCGGTTTTATAATATTATAAAGGATTCTGATGATCAGTACTTTTTGAACGTCATTACACAAGACAGATCTCCAAAACGCCCATCCATCGCCACTGTTTTACAAATAAATAACTTTAACTTTGAGATAATCCTTTCATATAAGAATCTCATCAATTTAAAAACTCCTTTTCTAAAAAGAACTCGCAGAAAAATATTTACTTTAAAACTCTCGTTCGGGAAAGAACACGACAATCCTTCGGTACAGCACACCGCGGGACGCTGCAACTTCTAAAGTATATATTTTTACTACAACACTTGTTTGTGCCCCGCTTTCCGTAAAGATTAAAAGTGTATTGCAAAGGCTTATATACTTTATGTATGTTGGTTGATAGATAACGGTGGTTACATAAGCGAACTTCGTCTTAAAAATGCTCTTAGAAATACTGTTTTTTTTTCTGATCTTTTCATTGTAACCCCGGTTACCGATAAAAATTACGTCAAAAATTTTAAACGTATCCAAACGACACAATGATTTAGCTGACATGTGGTAGCCGAAAGAATGTATAAATAAATGATTAGCCATTGATAGTATATTAATATCGTTAAGTATCTGCTACGGCAGCGTAGCATACTGACGTAGCCAACCGCTACGCCGTAGCAATTTAAAAATCATCCAGTAAAAATAAGTTTTACTCCACTCTACATCACGAGAAGATGCACATCATCAGCACTATATTCATTAATAATTTTACAAATAAAAGCTACATTAAAAATGTAGGGTTAACCAACCCATTACGGAGCGAGCGAAACACGAGTCACACCCAAAGATAACAACTCCCAAATTAGAGCACATTAAGCAAAAATCAACCTTCAAATTAAACACATCAGTAATTAAAACGCAACAGGCGTCTGAAAATGAAGCAAAAATTACGAAAAACTCCAATAACATTACGGGAATTCAGAATGACAGCGGTCAAAAAAAAATCCGCCATTAGCCTTTAGCAAAAAGGTTAATCACACGAATTAACGCGAATGGGGAGTCGCGTGCCTGTAATTGGCTTTAGGAAGGGCATTTGGACACAGTATGGCTGATGCAGATGTCCAATCAATTGATCGATAAAATAAATTGATTGGCCACATTTTAAGGGAGGAAAATGCGTTATTTCTAAGACTGGAATTTCTTGGTAAGTTACGTGTTATTTTTTAAAGGTTTTCAGTGATTGTTTACCCATTCACTTTACTAAAGCAACTGACGCTAAGAATACTTGAGGGATAAAACATCAGGACAACCCAGCCGCCGCGGGAGACGCCCAGGGCGCCGGGCGCCGCGAGACCACTCCCGGCCACCGTAGATGCGGGCCTGTGGACGGCTAAGCAATGGGTAGCTCACAGTCCGTCCGTCTATTGACGACAGGCCGTGTCGACGGCGCGTTCGTGCTTCACGTGCGCCTCAAAGAGAGTCAGCAAAGCAGAGGGGCTTGCCAGAGCCTCCGCCTGCCGGGGTTGCGGGTTGTTCGAAAGAGATACCGCGGCCTCGGAACGTAAAGGGCATTATAAGGAACATGGGTGGGTTTTAGTCAGTACAAGTCTGACATGCCCCCCGAAAACATCGGATACAAGTCATTGGATGATTTGCCACCCGAAAAAAATAAATAAGCTAAGAATACTTTATTTTTGTTTTTTTTTTATCTGATGGGAAATAATCAAGTAAGTTCTCCCGATCTGGGTGGAGTGAAAGGGAGTGACAGACTTTAACTGACTAAAACCCATACATGTTCATTTTTTTTTACCTTTGTCTTTCGTGGCCGCGGTATCTCTTTCAAACAACCCGCAACCCCGGCAGGCAGTGGCTCTGGTTTTGCTAACATATCTTTGAAGCGCGCGTCAAACACAAAAGCGCCGTCGTTACTAGACGGACGCTTAGTTAGCTACCCACATAGTATGCTTCGATCCAAACCCTAATTTGCAGACGTTTGTAACACACTGCAAAACTAAAATGGTACTGGGCTGGCCACATTTGCCGCATGTCGCATCAAAATTGGCAAAGTGGCAACGGATTGGGTTCCGGACAATAGAATCTGGTAACACGGTAGACCCAGAAAGAGATCGCGTGACGAACTGGACTCTTATCAAAAGGATTAGACCCAGTTAGCCAATGACAGAGAAAAATTAAAATAGGGAAGAAAGGCCTATGTAGACACATCTGGCTCATAATCCTACTTCATCCTTATCCTTACAAATACTATAAAAGCGAAAGTGAGTTTGTTAGGTCTTCACGCCTCAATGGCTAAACCGATTTTGATAAATTGGTACAGAGATAGTTGGGACCTTGGAGACGGACATAGGTTATTTGTTTTTAAAGTGGGAAAGAGGGAAGAAAAGGGAAAACTTAGCTTTGCTATTACAATCACTAAGGCATAAGGGAAAAAACTACACGTAGCAGGTACCTGCAAATCAGGAAAGGGGAATTGTGTTACCCTGAATTAAATGAGCGAAGCTCCGGGCAAAAGCTAGTAATATTGGATGAATGTATGGGTGTTTGTTACTCTTTTACTTCAAAACGGCTGAACGGATCATGATGAAATTTGGCACAGGTAAGATTATAGTCTGGAATAACACATGGGATACTTTTTTTACGATATCACGCGGGCGAATAATAGTAGAGTGTATGTCTTTTCTACCTTGAATTACCTATTATATTGCGTATCTGT
Organism: Ochropleura leucogaster; assembly: GCA_958449745.1. Lineage (NCBI taxonomy): Eukaryota > Metazoa > Arthropoda > Insecta > Lepidoptera > Noctuidae > Ochropleura > Ochropleura leucogaster. Next base: position 4,152,261 of record OY288213.1, on the reverse strand, counting down.
TTTTTCATAGCCTGTGGTAATTTTATGTTTTTTGGTCATAATAAAATTCGGTCGTGTCATCGACGTCATGTGGGCTTAAATGGGATTTGCTGCTTAATCGTTGCTATTTTTAGAGATCCGTGACGGAAGTTTTAAAGTTACGGATTTGATGCAGTTTGCCTTTTTTATGGTTTAAAAATACCCGTTGGTTAAACTGTTTTAAGTTGGTTGATTTTGCATCATACGTCACGCCTGTAATCCTGAAAGGGTTAGGCAGAAGTATACCTAATAAATAATATTTATTATAAATCAACATTTCGCCAGTTATGTTTAAGTCCCATTGAGTATCGGTGACCACCCTTCAAATACCGAGTTTCTTTCGTGCTTCGGAAAGCACGTCAAGCCGTTGGTTGCGTCTGTCATTTGTAGATATTTGACAGTCGTTACTGGCTATCAGGTGGCCCGAAAGTCTGACAACCAGTCTTATTACCAAGGAGTTTTATTATTATTTATTTATATACCAAAAGTTGAAACGACATTTTTGCTATAGTTACAACTATATGCGTCGTGCGCGTGTTTCTCTGTCTGTCTCTCTCTCTCTCTCTCTCTCATAGAAAGCAAGCGAGTTATTTTCGTTGCGTTTTTCTATTTCCCATTGAACAGTATGGTGTCGCGACGATTATTTTTGTTGAGTGTATACAGGTTTTTTGTAAATAATAAATAATAACTTTGTTCCATCAGGGTGTCCGTTGACAAAACCTTTCCCCACACTAGGAATTTCTCCTGTATCGTGGGTGCATGAACAAACATTTATAATTACATACACAACTAGCCAGACCCGAAACAACTATTTGTAAGCCATGTAAATATTTGTTTCGTGCGAGAATCGAACCCGCGACACGCAGCGCAGCAGTCAATCGCTCAGCCACTGCCACAATGGAGCCGTCAAAAAAAAATTTTGCAATACCCAATACCAACTTTGTTGTGAAGATCAGATAGGCGCTCCATGTAAAATACTGGTATTCAGCAGTAATGAGGTTAGACTGGAAGACCCAAACACAGTAGGGAAACTACTAGATTCTTTTTATTTTGTTTTCCATCAAGGCTGTCAGCAACCAATTTCTTACAGCTCAAGTCAAGCTAACATAATAAGAAAACACAGCATAGAAACAAAATTACAACACAATGTTATCGCCAACGATGATAAATGAACAACCTCCATAATTGAAAAGTAAATATCTCAGAGGGCGGTGGAAAAAGTATGAAGTTTGAAACTGCTGACGTGTTACTGCAAGAACGCTCGATTAAACTTTTACTCTGATGCTATTAACAGTTACTGTACTTCAAAATATTCTTGTTGGTAGTCAGTCGCTTTTAGGAAGTTTTATCACTAAGCTTCGGTTTTCAGTTACGAAATTGTTTAGGAAAAAGTGTTAGCGGAAAAATCTCATCATTGGATTTTTCCATAAGAAATGTTTAGCTTCTACTGGTGTTTGGATTTGTGTTCTGTTGGTGGCATTATCAAGAAAAGACAAGACCCAAGGCCACTGGCTGCCGGGGCTATGGGTTGTTGGAAAGAGGAAGCATGTATCCTGAACAGAAAAGGCAAAAGCAAGGACATGGATGGGTTTTAGTCAGAAAAAATCTGATACTTCTTCCCGCTCCGCCCAATGAAGAAGTTATCTGGCGATTCCCAACAGAAAAAGGTGTTTTAGTTACGCCTATCATTTCTAAGTCGATTTTAAATCTAGAACTCCTCGTTTCATGAATATCCAATATTTTCATAATCTCATGCACATTTGTGGACAGTATGTACAGACGCCTGCAGGTTAAGCTACCCAAAACTGTCAATTTTTCCCAATGAACCTTGAACCTTATACTTTAGAAATAAAGTCGAAAATCTATCAATTTGTCTATCAGATTGTAGTAGCTTGATGTGCAGGCATTTTTTTTTGTGGCAAACATAAAAAAACGACTTATGTACGTTTCGTTTACTTTGCGCGCTCGTGTTAGGACCTCAGGTTCTATTTTCCCTTGAATTGTCATTACCATTGCGCATAGCAGCAACCTTTGAATAAAAAATGTCCATAGACTTTTTCAACCATTGAGAGTCATAAAAACAACGAAGAGATAATGTAAGCGACACTTTCCTGTGCTTCATTTTTAACGATAATTATCCTACTCGCTTGCAAACCGTGATGATAATAATTATGGTAATATTCGCTTATCTTTTTGTTTCTTTTATATGTCATGTGAGTCCAAAGGTCAAGGTTTAAACGGTTAGGAAATATATGGGGAGGTAGGTAAGTTGATAGCTAGGGTTGGTAGGTAGGAAGGGTATGGTAGATAGGTACCGTAGGTAGGTAGAGTAGGCAGGTAAGTAGGTAGGTAGATGGGGTAAGTAGGTATGTAGGTAAGATAAAACCAGTGAATGCCACCTACTGGGATCTTTCTTTTTTTAAAAAAAAAAAAAACGTGACCCACACTAAAAAATTCACCTGTAACGTGGGTGAGTTTACAAACATTTAAACTCACCTACACAAACAGCCAGACCCGAAACAACTATCTGTAGGCCATAAAAATATTTGTTCCATGCGGGGGTCGAACCCGCGACACGCAGCGTGGCAGTCGATCGCTCAGCCACTGCGCCAACCGTGTCGTCGAATCCATCGTCGGCGCTCCTCGCTTCGTTATGAACGCTAGCATCCAGCGGGACCTCGAGATAGAGAGCCTGGACGACTTCTGCCGTCGCCTAGCGACAAACATATTCACGCGTGCCGACGGTCCTGCCTGGCACCATATAGTACCACCCGACGCGAGGCACCTACCTCGCGCTCTCCTGTCTGTAGACAACGACGCAGCCACCCCACTTGTCTGACCACACCTACACGCGGCCTACTCAAGCAATAAGCCTCCACAAACGCTACTCAACTTCCGCCGTCCTGGATGGAGCGGGGGGAATGTAAGACTTTTACTTACTAAACCCCACCCATGTTCCTTTTTTTGACCTTTATGGTCAGTGGCGGCGGTATCTCTTTCGAAAAATACCACAACAACTAACACCCTTTAGTAAAACTTTCGGAGCACTGTAGCCCTACTATGACCTCTTAAAGCAATTCTTATTCCGCTGAGGGAAAGAGACAGAGCTATACAGCGTGTCTAGCACCATCTCTTTCACTCAGTGGAATAAGAATTGCTATAAGATGTCATAGTAGCCCTTCTGACTACCTAAAAAGATAGTCAAAGATCAACACTTGCCATTTAGTACCAATGGTTTAGCGTGATTTTCGAAAAATATTCCAAACATCCTTCTTAACTCGCTCAAGTACACTGTAACCCGTCTTCCCATCGGTTCAAGTATTCATCAATAAACGTCAGGAACAGGTACAGACGTCCACTGAACATCGCCCATCAAGAGGATATGTTCAAGCGGGCATGCGACGAAATTGGCTGTCCCATCTCTGAAAATAGATCTGTACTCTTACATCCTTATAATGCATTTCATTTGTACTCTATCCCGAAGTGGTAGAGTCGAGTTTTGTCTGTTCAGTGGTTAGATGCGTTGGTAAAACTACACGTAATGGTTAGCAATACAGGGTGAATTTGAAATTGATATGTCTCTGTTTGATGTGTGAATAGTTTTTAGGGGTGATTGTTTTATTTTACTAAGGATAATCTATGTGTTGATCGTATCAGTCTTTCTTGAATTAAATGTAGCATTTTCATTTAATTTAGGTATAGCAGCTGGATCAAAAGTAATTAAAACATTAATTCTTAGTATCCTTACTAATATTATAAAAGCGAAAGTGAGTTTACTTGTTACGTCTTCACGCCTAAATGGCTGAACCGATTTTAATGAATTTTGCTACAGAGATAGTTGGGACCCTGGGGCTGGACATTTTTTAAAAGTGAGTAATGATAGAGAAAAAGTAAAGAAAACGGAAATATAGCTTTGCAATTACAACAAAAAAGGCGCAAGGGCAAACACTACAGGTACAGGTACCTGCAAATCGGGAAAGGGGAACTCTGTTTCCCCGAGTGAAGCCGCGGGCAAAAGCTAGTAATGTTATATAACACATAATTTAACATCACGCCTGTAATCCTCGAACGGATAGGTAGAGGTGTGTCTAACAGTAAACCAGCATTTCGGCAGAACTTATATTTTTAATTCCTAAGTGGTAGAATGTGCTTAACAGTAAACCAACATTTCGCCATTTTAATTCCCAAGTAATAGGGGGCGAGCCTATTGCCATCATTTGGACACAAATGCAGGTTCCATAACTGCTTAGAAGAAATTCTTAATTGAAAAACCCAATAACACTTTGCCCGACCCGGGAATTGATTTCAGAAACCCAGGACTACTAAACAAACGACGCAGTCAATTTAATAAAACATCGTATCAATATCTCGTCTATTTTTTATGTCTACAAGAATACTAAATCAATACTAAAGGAAGTCTTACAAAACCAGGGGCAAAACAAAAAGGTTCTTATAAAAAAACAACTTAATCAATACCTTTTCAGCCACAGCAATTATTTCCCCGGTCTCTTATTTTCTGATAAAAAGTCAGACATCGAGAACAGAGTAGATCGAGGCGAAGCCATGATAATTGGACTGTCAAACCACTGGGACTATTGTTAGATTGTTTTAACTCAACGTCAAAAAAAACCTGGAGCTGCTGATTTTTTTGTCAAACGACCTGGCTTGTTTTTCAATTGTTTTTTCGATGTCTTTTGGTTAAAATGAAGCCGTGAGAGTTGTATTTTAGGTACAAAGTTGCTGGCGAGTTATAAAATTAAGACTTTATTTTTTGTTTTGTTATTTAAAAAACGTTGCCCCACACTAGAAATTTCTCCTGTATCGCGGGTGCGTTTACATACATTTAAACTCACATACACAAACAGCCAAACCCGAAACAACTATCTTTAAGCCATACAAATATTTGTATGTGTGTGGGGATCGAACCGATCGCTCAGCCGCTGCCCCAACTATGTCCTCGCCTTTGTCTTATTCTTTCTTTTAATTATTAACTGCCTCATTACCTGTTATTGATTGTATTATGGAGGTCTGATAGAAGGGCGCTCCGTTTAAAATACTGGTATTCAGTTACATCTGTGTGGACTGGATGACTGGATATACCAATACATACATATCGATACCTCCCACGTAAGTTGTTGTATGCCACAAAAATGCTATTTTGCTTTTTTGCTGAAAAATATCTTAATATGGATCATTATATCCATTCAAAGTAAAAAAACAACAAAAACACTATTTTTAAAGGATTTGTCAGACGTATAATGTTGTAAGTTTCAAACGCGAACGGATTACACCGTTGTATATGCCTATACATTTGTGTACGCGGGGCGCGGGGCGGGCAGAATCACGCGCTCGCGCCGCGTATTGGTTACATACAACAGACTACGCCGGACTTTCAACCGGCCGCACGCACGTTGCAATCGCATATATTATTTGCTAATTCATTGACGTAATTAGTTTACTTCATATTTGTTATAATGAAACGTGCAAGTATTATATTATCAAGAGGGCGTCGAATTTGTGACTTGCTCAATAATGCGAATATACAAAGCAACAACTCCGAAACACCCATTGAAAACGACAATATTTTTTAAAATTAAATAGAATTAAACAGTTTTTCTAATTCAAACCTACAAAATATTAATGGTAAGTTTCTTTTTGAATTATTTTAGTCGATGAATTAGATTACTAACTCTTTACATGGTGGCACCAACCTAAAGTATTGTATTGATTACTTACAACAATATACGCCGGTGAGCTTTCATCGAAAATGTTGTATGTAATACATACAATATTTTACGTCTTCGTTGAAGTTTAACATTTTGTTGTATCTAATAAATACATCGTTTTACTTCGGAAATCGTTCATTAAAATGTAGTTGTATAGTGAAATGCTATATTTTACGTTGGATTTACTTTTTTTTTCACTTAAAATTTACGTTGTAAGTCAAGTCTTTAGTTCAAAAGTCAATCTTTAAATGGTAAGTATGACTGCCTCAATAGCCAGATGCATACCTAGTGCATTGTATTAGCACGCCGAGGTCTCAAGTTCGATTGCCTAAATCTGCTGATCATTTATTATACAAAACATTATTATTGTTTCAGAGTCTCCTTTACCAATAAGCTTTATTGAGTCAGATATTATTGAGCTAGCAAACATAATTGATGCAGATTTCTTTGAAGTAGAAGTTGCTTCAGATTCTGATACGGCAAATCTCGAAACACCGCACCCTTCACCTTCTTGTGGTACCAACCACTTGGACTACGACTGTAATAATGATTACTGCCATTATTATATACAAAAGACAAACTTATCAACTTTTGCCCGTACCCTCACCAAGTTATCTGTCTAGCTGCTCAACGTATACAACAATAAACAAAGTCCGCTGTCAGATATTTCGAATAATAGTCCTAGCACAAGCGATCGCCGTCGTCAACCAAGGAAAGATAAAGGTAATATAGTAAAAAAACATTTTAATGAATGGATAGACACTAAGGGAAAGAATTTACGTAATATGGAAAAGAGTACATGTCAAGAAATGTTAAAATAAAAACAATTGGATAATTGTCAACCTAACAAAGCTAAAATTAGCTTTTATGGGAGCCTTAAAACAATATAAAACAAATGAATATTATTTTTATGAGCTCAATATTAAAACCTAAGATGTTTAATCAAAAGCAATATACAAAAAAGAAAAACAAACGGAATATTTGGAAAAAGACTAATGTCTATTCTGAATCAGAAAATTCAGCGTCATTATTAACGCGAGCAACGAAAGATAAATGCCTGAAAAAGTCGTGATACGTAACTGGAATAATTTTAGTATGACTCTGGTTCATTAAGTCGTCATATTTACCTTAGTTATGGGAAGACGGTTGGATAACAAGGGGCATAGCTCAGCCATACTATTCCTTTGGCGTCTACGGGTATTGGTATTAATTAAGGGCAATTGTCATAGCATTATTGTCTGCCAAATCTTACCGATACATAATTTTAAAAGGATCTTCTGCACATATACTTACTTCTTTATTTTATTCCATCTAACTACGTTCCCATTTACATTTTTAGACCAATGACGTCCAATCAAAAGTGTTTTATAGTTTAAAAATCTGTATGCTTCATTTCTATGACGTTAAATGGTTTGCCCACCTGTTTTGCCCATCTAACAAAGCTAAACCATTCAAAGGGTGTATAAATAAGTTTGGCAATTGTACCGGTCAGAATCGCAATTGTATCGTGTTTGCGTTTTATGTTTATATTGCTCATAAGCTTAATATACTAACTATTAACTATCAAACATACATTTCTTGAAAAAGGTCACACCCAGGCAGAAGGTGATAGCGTACATGCTCTAATAGAACGTTTGTCCAAAAATAAACTTATTTATACACACTTTGAATGGTTTAGCTTGGTTAGATGGGCGAAACAGGTGGGCAAACCATCCTTCGTTGCTGGCGTTAATAATGACGCTGAATTTTCTGATTCAGAATAGACATTAGTCTTTTTCAAATATTCCGTCTATTTTTCTTTTTTCTATATTGCTTTTGATTAAGCATCTCAGGTTTTAATATTGATCTCATAAAAATAATATTTTTTTGTTTTAAGCTCCCATAAAAGCTAATTTTAAGTTTCTTAGGTTGACATTAAACCAATTGTTTTTATTTTAACATTTCTTTTTCATTATTATAAACCAATAAGTATATGCCAAAAATTTTAAATGGTTACCAAATTACTACTTTGATTTTAAGCTGATCTCATTTAATTAAGTAAGTTCATATTTTTATTTTTTATATTGATGTTGATTTTTGCAATTCTATTAAAATTTTATTAGTTCTGTTGTTACGTTACCTATCCTATTCTATAACTTTGTATAGTTTTTAAAAAGTCTTTTGTATGATTGTTATATTATAATGAAACGTTCTTGATTATTCAGCAACAGAAGAAGTCATTTAATTAAGTTTTAAAAGCTCATTATTTTATTTTCAAAGATTTTCTGTTCACTAATGTTGCTTCTAATAAAAAAAAATAACCTTAATAACATTTATTTTTTATTTATTAACCTAAAAAATTAATCCCCTTCAAATTGGAAATTGAATTCTATAACTAATATAAATATTATTACCACATACAACAGAGTAAGACTTATGTTTTTCAACGTATACAGTTGTAACTATCATATACCACAAGTGATGCTATCTGGGCGCCGCGGTATAATGTTGTTAGTATCAGATGCAACAACTGACATAACTTCTAGTCCGGAGTAAAATGTTGTATGAACAATATCTCCGAAAATAGACATATTAGTTAAAATATCTTTTAACGGATTTAAGAAGACGGACTACTTTTACTTTTAACGGATTTTATTATATTACATTTAAATACAAAATTTTAAAAAGATGCAACAATAAATGCAGATTTTGGTTCAATTTGAATCTTTGAAACGCTCTACTGTAAATTTGCAGTTTTGGAGATACAACAACTTACGTGGGAGGTATCGATATATAACAATACAGTAAAAAAAAAATAAGCAAATGATGACGACTCCCTAAACATTCTTCTTTTCTTTTTTAAAAAACCTTGCCCCACACTAGCAATTTCTCCTATATTGTGGGTGAGTTTACAAATATTTAAACTCACATACACAAACAGCCAGACCCGAAACAACTGCCTCAAATGCTCTTCAATGCGGTAGACGGGAGCAAAAAGTAGCTTACAGTCTATTCGTCTAGTGACGATAGTGTGTCGATGGCGCGTTCGTGTTTCACGCGCGTTTCTAAGAGATGTCAGCAAAGTAGAGAGAGCAGGGCCACTGCCTGCTATGGTTGCGGAGTGTTTAAAAGACATACCGTGGCCCTGAAACTAAAACGCCAATAGAAGAAACACGGATCGCTTTTAGTCAGTACAAGTCGAGAAGTTTGATAATTTCCCATCCGAAAACAAAAGGTAGTGTTAATTCTAACCGTAATCACGTTCCTGTCCGTCAAGGTTGAATGACGTTATAATTATATAGCAGATTATACCAAATTATTGTGCAAGCGAAGTGCAGTTCGCGGAATCGCAAAATTACTATAATTAATCATACAGATGACATAATTACTTTAGTCCTACTAAGCGTAGGAGAACAGTAAGTACGTCACAGGTAGTACAGAGGTAGTTGGGACTCTGGAGACGGACATAGGCTATTTAAAAAAAAAAAGATTGTGATATGAGGGAGAAAGAGAAAAGAACAGGGAAAACTTAGCATTGCTATTACAATAAAAAAGGCGCAAGGGCAAAAACTAGTGATTACATAAATATAGATTGCAAACGTTCCAACGTTCGTTCGTTCAACTTGCAATCAGCTACCCTACCATGACGTGTTAAAGCAGAACTTATTCCGCTGAGGGAAAGGGACAGAGCTATACAGGGTGTCTAGCACCATCTCTTTCACTTAGTGGAATAAGTTCTGCTTTAAGATGTCATAGTAGGCCTGCAGATCTAAATTGCTTGCTTTTTTTCTAGAAAAAGTTACACATAAATCATCACGTCTGTAGTCCTCTAAGGGCAAAAAGAGGAATATGAATGGGTTTTAGTCAGTAAAAGTCTGACAGTTACTAACATTTCGACAGTTTAGTTTCCTAAATTGTAAGTCTTTTAGAAAGTTGCCGTCGCCACGTGACCCTGGCAGAATAGTCGACATCGGCTCAGTTGCCAAAAAAGAAGAAAAAAAAATGACTTTTAGAACTTTCATTACTTTTAAATTTTGTATTCTTAACTATGAGTAGACACATATTTATTCGTAGCTTGGTTTGTAGTAGAAAAGTATTTACCAACCGCCAACATCTACTATCATACATTTTCTATCTATTCATATATAACCTACATTTAAATTATCAAGAAAGAAACATTTCTACGTCAACACGCAAAGCTTTACGAAAAAAAAACCGTTTCTTTATGAATAAATTCAACGCAAAAATCCTTCACGAAGGTTTTATAGAAAAATATCTTTATTTTTTTCCGCGCCATGCCCCATTTGGTTCATTCGTTCGGTCGTTGAACTGATAAATCATTCATCGTGTGGAGAATGACTGGTGTTACGAATCAAAATGTAAGTGCGAATATTGCTCGAGGTTACAGTTTATTTGGATAACGTTTCGTTCGAATGATAAGCCAAAGCAAAAGATATGTGGAAAACATAACTTTCTTATTTTTAAAGTAAGTAATAGTAATTAATTGGGTGTGTTATATTGCCCTGACTGCTGAGCTGGAGGTCGTGGGTTCGATTCCCACCCAGGACAAACTTTGTGTGATGAGCATGATTGTTTGTTCTGTGTCTGGGTGTGATTTATCTATAATATGTATGTATTTATAAATTATATAAGTATGTATATCAGTTGTCTGGTTACCTTAACACAAGCTCTGCTTAGCTTGGGATCAGATAGCCGTGTGTGAGTTGTCTCAAGATATTTATAGATATTTATAACTACACTAGCTGACCCGGCGAACTCTGTTCCGCCATAGAGGCAATAAATAATAAGCCGATTTTCGAATTTATTAAGTTTTTTTTTTCTTTGAAAAAGAAATTAAGTATATTAATCATTTATTATTGTTTCTGCATTTCAGTACATAGGTTGGTCTCCACTTAAGTACCTTGTGATACACGAAATTTTTTGTTTTCTACAAAACAACGCAGATAGTCTTCCGACCCGTGAACATGCCACATATAATTGACCATGGGAAAAACATGGATGTTCTAGATTCAAACCATAAACTTTTAAGGGTTGGCTTTGTGATTTGTTGATGGTCATGGCAAATGTAAGACGGATCGGATATTGAAGTCTTTTAAATTCGAACGGCAAATCGGTTGGGATCATCGGGATCGTCAGAATGAGGACTTCCTCACCTTTGAATTTTCCTTTCACTATACGTCGCGTAAATTACATTGTTCATCAATTTTCTAACCACCAAATGCGTACTGGTTTGCGCCGTTTTGGTTGGTTTATGTTTCGAAGCTTACTACGGAGCCAACCTTTAGGCGTAAATTGTGCGGTGGTAAGCCAGGCACATCCTAGGAGTTTAAAAAAAAGAAGTGTGTGTACACGCGTTAAGTTATACTTCTTTGGCGTATAGACAAAAAAAAATACTAATATGCTGTAGTGATTAACGAAAAATATAAAAAATAATCATAAAAATGTGAGCCGTCACGGGTCCCTGGCAGATGTGAAAAATCGACATTATTTTGTAAGAGTAATATGCAGAAAAGAACAGATTGTGATAGGAACTAAATATGTCATTGTAAACATAATTTTTCTGTTTCATTGTGGATTTACCAAAAGGACATCGTTTTCGTGTTCATCATCGTTTACGAATTCGTGGATCGAAGGCACTTTGAATAAAACTCTATTACTGCCCCCCTGTGGTAACCCATCCATTTCCAAACCTTGGCAAGGGTTACTTAACCTGGCCCGTGTGCTAACACATGCATTCCCAAACCTTGGCAAGGCTTGCTTTACCTATACCCCCTGTGGTAGCCCATCCATTTCCAAACCTCGGCAAGGGTTGCTTAACCTGGCCCCCTGTGGTAACCCATCCATTTCCAAGCCTTGGTGAGGGTTGCTTAACCTGGCCCCCTGTGGTAACCCATCCATTTCCAAACCTTGGTGAGGGTTGCTTAACCTGGCCCGTCTGGTAACCCATCCATTTCCAAACCTTGGCAAAGGTTGCTTAACCTTGTCCCCTGTGGTAACCCATCCATTTCCAAAACTTGGCAAGGGTTGCTTAACCTGGCACCCTGTGTTAGCCCATCCATTTCCAAACCTCAGCAAGGGTTGCTTAACCTGGCCCCCTGTGGTAGCCCATCCATTTCCAAACCTTGGTGAGGGTTGCTTAACCTGGCCCGTGTGGTAACACATGCATTTCCAAACCATGGCAAGTGTTGCTAAGTGTTGTTGTCCAAACCTTAGTAAGAGTTGCTTTACCTGTCCCCGTGTCACGTGTGGTAACCCATCCATTTCCAAACCTTGGCAAAGGTTGCTATAATTTCATGCGATCCTAGTAGTTTTATCTCAACGCAGTTGGTTCTATCAAGAACTTTAATCCACAGATCAAACTGCTGGAATTAATTTCACCGTGAATTCATGCAAGCCTAGTACTTTCGCTTGTATTAGTTAGGGTTTTGACTCCATTTTATTTAGAAAACGTTTGTATGGGGAATTTCACCGTGAATTCATGCAAGCCTAGTACTTTCGCTTGTATTAGTTAGGGTTTTGACTCCATTTTATTTAGAAAACGTTTGTATGGGGAATTTCACCGTGAATTCATGCAAGCCTAGTACTTTCGCTTGTATTAGTTAGGGTTTTGACTCCATTTTATTTAGAAAACGTTTGTATGGGGAATTTCACCGTGAATTCATGCAAGCCTAGTACTTTCGCTTGTATTAGTTAGGGTTTTGACTCCATTTTATTTAGAAAACGTTTGTATGGGGAATTTCACCGTGAATTCATGCAAGCCTAGTACTTTCTTTGACTCCATTTTATTTAGAAAACGTTTGTATGGGAAATAAAGAAGGACGGTTTTGAGGGTTTTCCCGGCAATTATTCCAATTTTTCTCACCTTTTAAACCTTCCCTGGACTTCCAGGAGTATTTCAAGACTAAAATTAGCCAAATCGGTTCAGCCGTTCTCGAGTTTTAGCGAGACTAACGAACAGCAATCCATTTTTATATATATAGACTAGCTGACCCGGCGAACTCTGTTCCGCCATAGAGGCAATAAATAATAAGCCGATTTTCGAATTTATTAAGTTTTTTTTTTCTTTGAAAAAGAAATTAAGTATATTAATCATTTATTATTGTTTCTGCATTTCAGTACATAGGTTGGTCTCCACTTAAGTACCTTGTGATACACGAAATTTTTTGTTTTCTACAAAACAACGCAGATAGTCTTCCGACCCGTGAACATGCCACATATAATTGACCATGGGAAAAACATGGATGTTCTAGATTCAAACCATAAACTTTTAAGGGTTGGCTTTGTGATTTGTTGATGGTCATGGCAAATGTAAGACGGATCGGATATTGAAGTCTTTTAAATTCGAACGGCAAATCGGTTGGGATCATCGGGATCGTCAGAATGAGGACTTCCTCACCTTTGAATTTTCCTTTCACTATACGTCGCGTAAATTACATTGTTCATCAATTTTCTAACCACCAAATGCGTACTGGTTTGCGCCGTTTTGGTTGGTTTATGTTTCGAAGCTTACTACGGAGCCAACCTTTAGGCGTAAATTGTGCGGTGGTAAGCCAGGCACATCCTAGGAGTTTAAAAAAAAGAAGTGTGTGTACACGCGTTAAGTTATACTTCTTTGGCGTATAGACAAAAAAAAATACTAATATGCTGTAGTGATTAACGAAAAATATAAAAAATAATCATAAAAATGTGAGCCGTCACGGGTCCCTGGCAGATGTGAAAAATCGACATTATTTTGTAAGAGTAATATGCAGAAAAGAACAGATTGTGATAGGAACTAAATATGTCATTGTAAACATAATTTTTCTGTTTCATTGTGGATTTACCAAAAGGACATCGTTTTCGTGTTCATCATCGTTTACGAATTCGTGGATCGAAGGCACTTTGAATAAAACTCTATTACTGCCCCCCTGTGGTAACCCATCCATTTCCAAACCTTGGCAAGGGTTACTTAACCTGGCCCGTGTGCTAACACATGCATTCCCAAACCTTGGCAAGGCTTGCTTTACCTATACCCCCTGTGGTAGCCCATCCATTTCCAAACCTCGGCAAGGGTTGCTTAACCTGGCCCCCTGTGGTAACCCATCCATTTCCAAGCCTTGGTGAGGGTTGCTTAACCTGGCCCCCTGTGGTAACCCATCCATTTCCAAACCTTGGTGAGGGTTGCTTAACCTGGCCCGTCTGGTAACCCATCCATTTCCAAACCTTGGCAAAGGTTGCTTAACCTTGTCCCCTGTGGTAACCCATCCATTTCCAAAACTTGGCAAGGGTTGCTTAACCTGGCACCCTGTGTTAGCCCATCCATTTCCAAACCTCAGCAAGGGTTGCTTAACCTGGCCCCCTGTGGTAGCCCATCCATTTCCAAACCTTGGTGAGGGTTGCTTAACCTGGCCCGTGTGGTAACACATGCATTTCCAAACCATGGCAAGTGTTGCTAAGTGTTGTTGTCCAAACCTTAGTAAGAGTTGCTTTACCTGTCCCCGTGTCACGTGTGGTAACCCATCCATTTCCAAACCTTGGCAAAGGTTGCTATAATTTCATGCGATCCTAGTAGTTTTATCTCAACGCAGTTGGTTCTATCAAGAACTTTAATCCACAGATCAAACTGCTGGAATTAATTTCACCGTGAATTCATGCAAGCCTAGTACTTTCGCTTGTATTAGTTAGGGTTTTGACTCCATTTTATTTAGAAAACGTTTGTATGGGGAATTTCACCGTGAATTCATGCAAGCCTAGTACTTTCGCTTGTATTAGTTAGGGTTTTGACTCCATTTTATTTAGAAAACGTTTGTATGGGGAATTTCACCGTGAATTCATGCAAGCCTAGTACTTTCGCTTGTATTAGTTAGGGTTTTGACTCCATTTTATTTAGAAAACGTTTGTATGGGGAATTTCACCGTGAATTCATGCAAGCCTAGTACTTTCGCTTGTATTAGTTAGGGTTTTGACTCCATTTTATTTAGAAAACGTTTGTATGGGGAATTTCACCGTGAATTCATGCAAGCCTAGTACTTTCTTTGACTCCATTTTATTTAGAAAACGTTTGTATGGGAAATAAAGAAGGACGGTTTTGAGGGTTTTCCCGGCAATTATTCCAATTTTTCTCACCTTTTAAACCTTCCCTGGACTTCCAGGAGTATTTCAAGACTAAAATTAGCCAAATCGGTTCAGCCGTTCTCGAGTTTTAGCGAGACTAACGAACAGCAATCCATTTTTATATATATAGATAGAATAAAGATAATAAGCAGTAGTGCGTGCTGTCACTAGGAATACATAGATGCCCACCAAATCCGTTCTGTCAACATAGCTTTGTCCAAGTTGTTGTTGGTTCTTAAGTTTCTAGAACTATAATTCGAATGCTTCTTTTGTGTTTGTGTTGCAGATACGTGTTAATTTTGTTCTCAATGAAATTATCAATAGTGCTGTGTTCAACTAATTTCATTGATATATTTAATTGTACAGTCTCGAGCAATGACATGTTTACACTGAATATTATTCAAAAGCAATTTTATCATAAAATATGGTTTCTACTTTGAGAAAAAAGTATGGCTTCTAAAATACTAAGTTTGTGATAGCGTTAAATGTTATAAACGCGCGCCGTCAATAGACAGACGGACGGTAAGCTACCCATTGCTCACCGCCCACGTAAACGTAACGTAAAGGGCAAAAGAAGGAACATGGGTGGGTTTTAGTCAGTAAAAGTCTGACACCCCCCGCTCTGAGCGGAGCGGGGGAAGTTATTTGATGTTTCCCCCTCCCCAAAAGGCCTGCATCTACTTTGGCCGGGAGTCGTCTCGCGGCGCCCGACGTCCGGGGACTCAACATGTCTTGGGTAACAATGTATAAAGATAGAGTAAGTGGTACAACCCTACCGTTTGAGGGGTGTCGCTCGACAAACACGACAAATATGAATACTTAACTAACTCTTTTGTACACGTTCACGCGACTCGCCCACTTAAGCGTCGCTGTCTCGGTATTCCTCTTCTAAACATTGCTTTTCATACAATACATTGTTTATTTTACAAGGGATTGGAGTTTAAACATAACGCTATCTTAGTCTGAAAAAGTTTACCTACATTTACAGGTTCCCACCTAGTTCAGGTGTAGGGTTAATACCTTGAGCACCTTATTTAGACTCCAATGAAAAAGCAATTGTTATCCTACAGATATAATAAAAGCAAAAGTTTGTGAGGATGTATGTAAGTTTGTTTGTAGCTCTTTCACGCAAAAAATACTGAGTGGATTTTAATAAAACTTCACAATAATATCGCTTACATATGGGAATAACACATAGGTTACAATTTATTAAGAAATATTCTATATTTTGGCGTAGCTAGTGATTTCCTATACCAACTACTGAATTGTAATTTTACCGGTGAAAGTAAAACAATTTTTTTTTGTTCAAAAATTCCTCTAAAAATGCTAGTGAATTAATCGTACAATACTTTTGATATAATTATAGGTAAATCACATCTATGAAACTAAACCTAATAAGCACATCTCTGTGTTAAAAGCAGTAGGCCTACCATGACGTCTTAAAGCAGCACTAATTCCACTGAGGGAAAGAGATGGTGCTAGACACCCTGTATAACTCTGTCTCTTTCCCTCAGTGGAATAAGTTCCGCTTTAAGACGTCATGGTAGGGTAGCAGGGAGGACACTGACAGCTTATTAACGTCGATCAGATGTGTGTTAATTACTGAAAGCAGTTCATATTTATTAACATCAATATTCGCAAGCATTCAAAAGAAACAATGGAGTCTAAGACATTTGGAAATAGAATATGATAGCAAAACTGAAAATAGACGTCGGCCATTGGCATTCAGCCTCCGTATGCAATTAATTAAAATATATAAAAAACAAAAAACTTTGTCCCACACTAGGAATTTCTCCTGTATCGTGAGTGCATTTACAACTATTTAAACTCACATACACAAACAGCCAGACCCGAAACAACTATCTGCAGGTCATACAAATATTTGAATTCTAACAGAAAAAAAGTAATTTACTTTCAATTATACAAAAATAACTTCAGAAAATAATTTGGAGAAGTGAAAATTAGAGCATAATTTAACATTCGAAATTAAGATATTTCAATATTTAAAGGGTAATACAACCTTTGACCAATACCGGAGAATTATGATGGGGTCGCTAAGACTATCCGCTTTTAAGACATAATGAATTAATTATAACGTTGAACTAAGCGCGGTTTGGACCGTGGTCTGTGTGGGAAGCTGACGTGGGTGCTAAGGCGGACACGAAATTCCTTACCAGGAATCAAATGAGACAATTGCTAGATATGTATTGATCGGGCAAAATTAGAAGATGAATTTCAACCATCATCATCTGCCTAGTCTTTTCCCAACTATGTTGGGGTCGGCTTCCAGTCGAACCGAACCAGATGCAGCTGAATATCAGTATTTTACATGGACCGACTGCCTATCTGACGTCCACAACCAAGTTACTACTGTTTAATACGATACTCCTTGGTAAGACTGAGGCACGGAGGAAACTCGGTATGTAATGGGTGGCGTGGCTTAACCTAAAGATCGACCCGAGCGGCTGCTATTATTCAGGCACGAGCAAAATGCGAAACAAAAAAAAGCGAAGCGGCTATGTCCACCAAATCGCGCCCGCTACCGTTCCAGCCAGCGTGCAATCACTATGGATAAGACCTTAGGCTCAAATTTACACAGATTGTATTATCAATGAGCTTGAAACATGACCTTTGATTCCTCTTCTAACTTTTAAAGGGGTGCGAAGGAATGCTTTTGTAGTATCCGTTGTACAAAAAGGGGTATCCACTACACAGAATGAAACTTGTGACTCTAGTTATTAAAAAAGAAAACTATTTACGCCCGGATTCAATAAACAGAAAACGATTCGTTTTGCTTACGGATAGTAGTACATATTTTGACATAAGTTCTATGAGACGTATGTCAAAATACAACTAAGCAAAACGAATCGTTTTTTGTTTATTTTAACCGGGCGTTAATAATCACATTATTTTGAAGTTAGAACGGATAAAAATGATGTTCCAATACATCCTTGAACAGAAATGAATGACAAATATACTACGTCAAACAAACGTCTAGCTCACCTCAAAAACAGTGGCCTGGGTTCCGTAGAAACTTGCGACATAAACAGCTACATGTTTTGGCTACGTACACTTACAGGGTTGATTTTTTCACAGAATTAAAGTGACTATCTTTGCGTTGCATAGACTTAATTTCCTAATCCTTACTAATATTATAAAAGCGAAAGTGAGTTTGTTTGTTTGTTACCTCTTCACGGCTAAATGGCTAAACCGTTTTTGATGAATTTTCAAAACCCTGGAGACGGACATAGGTTACTTTTTAAAAGAAAGATTTAGACATGAGAGAGAATGAGGGAAGAAAAGGGAAAACTTAGCATTGCTATTACTATAAATAAGGCACTAGGGGAAAAACTACAGGTAGTCGGCACCTGCAAATCACGAAAGGGGTTGTTGTAAACTGAGTTACCCCGAATTTAATGCGAGCAAAGCCGCGGGCAAAAGCTAGTATTGTATAATTGGCCGCCGAGGCTTAGAACTTTTACTTACCACAAAACCATTATCACAGAATTACCACAAAGTCCATGGAAATCCCAACAAATAGTGGCTAAGACTTTTTAAATATTCAAAACGCGAGAATTTTGACGCTCATCCGAGGAGATATCAAAGTATTTTCATTAGTCTTAAGTGAAATTCATTTCCCCAAAGCCAATAGCTGAGTTCAAACTTTAGATATTCAACGTCGACTAAGAATATTAAAGGAATTTTCATAATCCATCAATTTTCCTGTATAAAGTCGGTTTTAGTTCTTTCATGTTCAATTGCGCAGATAATTTCACGAATGAATCTGTTTTCAGCTCTAAAAGTTTCATTATGGTGAAGATCGTTTAAGTGTGGATTTTGTTTGTAAATAACACTATTATTATCGTGTGCCTTAGGCGCTTTTTGGTCATTGACCTTTGTAAGCAATTTCTTGGAAAAGAGACGTTTTTGTTTGTAGAATCACGTTTCTAATAAATGTAGATGTAATAAATGTAGGTGCCAGACAAATACAAAATAAACTATCCTTGTTCTACGAGCACTTTTTTTTATTTGTTGTTGTTATTTAGTAACTTCGAATTCTCGTCGAAAAAATGCAAATTAAAACCTGGTTATTTTTGCGAATGGGAAATCATCAAATAACTTTCCCCTGGGCGGAGCAAGGGGGAAGGACAGTCAGGCGTTTTATTTATTTATTAGAGCTGATTACTGTGTTCTTTTAATTATAGGAAACATTCACTTAAAAACTAGTTATAAAAAAGTTTGATAAGGCAATAAATTTGGAAAAAGATAAGAGAATAAAAAAACACAATAATTAAATACAAAAGACAAAAAAATAAAAAATAAACATTGTTATATTCTGACCAAATACAGTTGGGGCCAAATATATTATAGATTTGACAATATAATATCTTACATGTGCTTTGACAATTCATTAAAGTTTCTACAGAGCCTTGGCAGAACAGCGAAGTGACCCGAGGTTTGGTTTTTACTGACTAAAAGCCAACTATGGTTCCTTCTTTTTCTGGTCCGAGGTCGCGGAATCTCTTTCCAACACCCCGGAATCCCTGCAGTAAACTGGTAGGATAAAGAGTAGATATAATTATAAGATAACGCCATGGAGGATACTGTGATCAGAAAATGTGTAAAAGTAGAAATTATACCTACATGGTAGTGAGATGTTTCTGATGCTAATGAAAGTGGAAATAAAGAAACCACTGGATATAGTTCATAAACATAACTGTTACCTAGAGACCTACAAGGACATTCTTCTATTTATTGCGAATGTTTGTGAGGATGGATGGATACATCCATCATATATATCATACAGAATGTTTGTTACTCTTTCACGTGAAAACGGCTGAATGGATCTTGATGAAATTTTGATGAAAGTTAATAGTTGTTGTCTTGTTACGGTCTCTTAACTTTTAATAGTTTGTTTTATGTGTGTAAATGTTACTGTAAAAGCTCGAACTACGGAAAATCTGGATCGGATGGATGGACGGCTGATGAAATTTGGCACATATGCCTACATATGTGCCAAATTTCATCAGCCGTCCATCTTAGGTTTTACTGAAAAATCTTAAGATTTTCCGTAGTTCGAACTTTTACAGTAACATTTACACACATAAAACAAACTATTAAAAGTTACGAGACCGTAACAAGACAACAACTATTAACTTGTTTCAAACTGATCAAACTACAGCAAACCCTTTCAAATTACTAGAACTCTAAACCCACAAATAACAAGACCAAAAACAATCCCATCCTGCCCAGTAATAGTTCAATACATATAGCATTTGAATCAATTTGTTGATTCAATACCGCCCGATCACATAAATCACAAATCGCCACTATATATTACTGTTATGTGCCAACACATGACGGTTGGAACGATCCCTAGCCAGCGACAGTAATTCGTTGAATTTTATGCATTGCGTGGACTATTGTATGACGTGATTCGGAATATGTTGCGGGCATCATTTGTTTGTGTCCGTTATCAGTTTTGTTTTGTAGATCGGTACTGATAGATCTGTCTATTGTGTGTTTTGTATTTTAAATGGTGGAAGGATTTATACTTTTAGATCGCAATCCATACCGAACCTAGTAATGGAATAGAAAAGTTTTGGTCTAGCTATGTTCATTTATTGTTAACTAGCTGTTCCTCGCGGTTTCACCCACGCTGCTCAGCACCTGTTGGTCGAAGCGTGATGTTATATAGCCTATAGCCTTCCTCAAGAAATGGACTATACAACACTAAAAGCATTTTCCAATTCCAACCAGTAGTCCCTGAGATTAGCGCGTTTAAACAAACAAACAAACAAACTCTTCAGCTTTAAAATATTAGTATAGATTTAGTTACATATTTCTTAAAAACATAAAAAAAAAAAAATAGTAGCCCCCCCGGTATCGGGAACAGGGCCCAAGCTACCGGCGGGCGGTCAGGGCTCCAGGGAAAGGAACCTCCTAAAAATACGAGCCGAGTCCAGGAGTACCGGTTTCTGTATCAAACCCTTGATCCAGCTGCCAAACGAGAGCCTCCTCAGCTATTGGTCGAGGCTCTTGACAATTAAGCCATTGGCGGATACGACTATCGGCACAATGATCGCTGAGTCCACATCCCACATGTCAATATTGATATACATCATTGTTATGCCTTGCCTTGTTTTTATATTATTTAATGTTCGACAAATGTTGAATCATGCACTTAATACTACGGTTTAATTTCAACTCCTTTTTTCCACGCGTTACCGAGACAAAGGGTTTTGACAGACAGACAAACGGTCAATAAAGTAATCCTATAAAGAGAATTTTTCATTTCCAACTGCATTTAAAAAAAAGAAACGTTACCCCTCATTAGGAATTTCTCCTGTATCGTGGTTGCAATTACAAATATTTAAACTCAAATACACAAACAGCCAGCTCCGAAACAACTATCTGCAGGTCATACAAATATTTGTTCCGTAGGGGAATCGAACCCGCGACACGCAGTGCAGCAGTCAATCGCGCAGCCACTGCGCCAAACGTCGAATTTAGTTACCAAGCTCATTTTTATCTCCGTAAATTATTTCGTATTTAAGCAAACTCTGCTTGTTATAAAAATAGGGAAGGCATCGGTTGCTTATGAATGGCATTGAATTGATTTCTAAAGATCGTGAGGGTGGCTCAATGATACTTGTTGCGATGACCCTGCCAGAAGTCATTACCGGGCTATTGATAACATTCAATACCCTATGTGAATCTGTGGAGTGGAGAGGTGTCTCGATATTCTGTATCTTTACAAGTAATACTAAATAGAAAATATTTTTAAGTGTACGCGCTGTACATTATAATTTGTCGCGGGTGCGTTTACAAACATTTAAACTCACACACACATACAGTCAGACTCGTAACAACTATTTGTAGGCCATACAAAAATTTGTTCCGTGCGGGGATTGAACCCGCGGCACGTAGCGCAGCAGTCGATCGCTCGGCTAACTAACAAAATAAAAATAACTCCAAAGGACTATAGACTGAATGTACAGGAATCACTGAAATCCGGAAAGTGACACTGGGCACACCAGGGTCACTTGCGGACGCCCTCAAGAACCCGAAAGGTCTCATCTGCTTCTGGAAGGAGGTGGGCTGGCTGGAGTAGCGGCCACCAGGTGCATTGCATACGCACAATGGTCCACTGCAAGGACTAAGTGCGGAAACCGGACCCCCCCAAGGAGCGGGGCCCACATAAAGAAGAAGAAGAAGACTATAGACTTGAGTATATGGTTTTAATTTCAATTCGAATATACCTTCACGCGTTATCGATATAAAAGGTCTTGACAGACAGACAGATAGACGGATTACAAAGTGATCCAATAAGGGTTCCGTTTCACTTAATCTGTGTGGTGCTCTCTTAAAAAAACCATTTTAGACACTAATCTGCATAGTCCTCACAAAGTTGACCAAGAGTTTTTGTCTGGACCTTAAAAGAGACTATGACCTCTGAGTTTGTTTCGGATGTTTCTTCTCAGAGTTGTCGGATACGGAACACCGACCTTATCAATTTTTTAAAAAAGACGTGGAAAAGTGTTTGTAAAATAGACGTCATTTATAATTTATTTATCGTTTTCACCTTATGAGGTACGGAATTTTAAAAATAATCTTTACTAGTTCTTACTTAATCCTTACTTAATATATAATATTATAAAAGCGAAAGTGAGTTTGTTTGTTTGTTACCTCTTCACGCTTTAATGGCTAAACCGATTTTGATGAATTTTGGTACAGAGATAGTTGGGAACCAGGAGACGGACATAGGCTAATATTTTTTTGAAAAAAGTGGGATGTGAGGGAGAAAGAGGAAAGAAAAGGGAAAACTTAGCGTTGCTAGTACAAATCAATAAGGCGCCAGGGAACTGTGTTACCCCAAATTTAACGCGGGCGAAGCCGCGGGCGAAAGCTTGTAATAAATATAACTTTGAACTGAAAACAGTAACAAAGTACTCCCATCAATTTACCAAACCGAGCACACTAATGACACCCAAGCCTTTAAACCTTTACCGCTATGTAGATCCATGATTGATGAACCACCGAACATTTTATCTTCATCTAGAACATCCAGCAAATATACAAATCCGAAACGTTGTTCCATTCAATCGCGAGTGGGAAATGTATGCGCATACATTCAACCTCGTTAGAGTCCCACTTTCAATAGACACGGATATCGGTGTACAAGATGAGGTACTGTTACTGGGTGTGATTGAGCGGTTAGACGGGGATTAAGTACAGTACGGCCAACGAGAAGCGATACGAAACGTCATTAGCCTAAAGAACAACTGTGGCGTTGGTAATCTAATATTTAGCTCTTTCCATCTTGTGCCTTTGTCGTAATGTCTCGTTCTCCCGGCAAAAACATGACAACGTTAAGACGGGTTCGCCAACATTCGGGCGGCCATTTTAGATGGGGTTTTAGCATGGGTTTTGTTTACATTTGGTATCGCTTCTCGTTGCCCGTACTGTAAATGATATTGAGGTATGGATGCAGGATTTGGCAGTTGCTTCAACATACTGCTGTTTAGCTGTGTGAATGGAAGTCGACACCAACATAGGAAAATATGTGTTTGTGAATATCTTTTGTTTCTCATTTTATACAATCATACGTTTCCTTTCTAGTTCTAGGCAGCAAAAATGTTAATGTAAACAGCTGTTAAGCCCGTACCCTACGCAAATAACCTTAAAGCATTCGTTCCCTCTTTGCCGCGCAGGAGTGAGTGAGTGAGAGCAGTAGTGAATAATGTCTATTTTTTGGAATAAAATCTAAATCAAATTAAGTATCGGGTTTTTGAAAAAAATATTTGTACCAAAATGTTCATTGTAGAATTGTGTATACATTAGTGTCAGAAGAAAAATTAAATAATGTTTACTTTACGAGGAGATGCATGTTATTGATATTTTTTCTCATTTCTGGGGTTTTGTAGGAAGAAGATTTACTAAATTATGACTCAATAAAAATAAAAAATAAATCTACATTAATGGAATCAAGGTTATAAAGAAATTTAATGTATTTTTTTTATTACTTAGTTTGTTTTAAATAACAAGTAGAAAGCTCCAGAAAACTGTACAAAAACGGCTCGTGAGGCGTTTTTGTCGGGGTGGCGCGAAATAATAAGGACGAAAAGGACGAAAAACTAAGAATGTGCGGACATGGGAAGAGATAAAAAAAAAGATGAATAAAATAAATAATTAGTTGTGGCCAGCGCGGTTTTACCAGCTACTTAGCTTATAAGAGTCGTAGCGCGATATTTCCAGTCAATCCGGCCAAGGTACTTCATTCTGCCTAAACGAATATTTTCGAACTAAACGAATTATTCGCTAACCTTGACTTTAAAATAGGAGTTTTTAATATATCACTTCGCAAAACTAGATTTGCATAATATTCATAATGTGTATTTCATAACAATTCTAACGACAGAACCTTTTTATAGTATAATTTTAGAGATATCCTCATTTTAATTATATGCGCCGTTATTGTGATGTAATTTAATGTAATAATATATTTTAATAATTAAATGGGCTAATGCCTGAAATAAACAATTAATAAAAATACGGCTGATGGGCTATTTTGTGAGTGTAATAAACTTTTTTTTTAAATATGCTTTCAAGCATGTAAAAATTTAAGAATTCAAAAATAAAAAAAGCAAATAAAATAATATGCCCCATCCAGCGTCCCCAGTCCTTTTACATCAGATTATTCCAAAGAATATCGGGAATTTATATTCTAACGATGGCCAGTAATTGGAATTTTATATTGGATCGTGTTCGATAGCGTCAAGCCCCATTCTGTATAATTAGGGACAACAAAATTTTGACTAGGTTATCGACGGGTGTGGTGGCCTCAAATGTTTTTGCGTGATTAATTCTTTGTTATATTATATAATATAGCAAGTAAATGATCACTTATACGTACATAATATGTGATAGTATTGTTGAGCTCCTTGAGTTGTGAGTGGAGCTACGCGATAACTGACAGATGCTTGCACTGACCGGACACTACTCAAATCTGTGTGGTGTTGTTTTAAAAAGACCATTTCCAACGATCTCCAGTCCTCATGTAAGTTGACCAAGATTTTTGTCTGGACCTTGAAAGAGAGTATGATTGTATGACCATACTTAGTCTTTTTCAAGGTATCCTTACTAAATATTACTATATATCTTTACTAATATTATAAAAGCGACAGTGAGTTTGTTTGTTACGTCTTCACGCTAAGTATCAATTTTGCAGTCGTACAAAAAAAAATACAAACACTTTAAATAGTTAACCAAAAACAGATCGACATTACGACCATTTGATACAACGTTTCAGAACCGAATAAAAAACTCCGAAAGTCGTATATAAAAAAAAAGAGTACAACCATAAAAATGTAGGCATTAAAACGTTCTGGTAATAAATTATTTATGGTTTAACCCGCTTCCCGCTCCCTTGATAAAAGTTTCATGAAAACTCCGAACGTATGGGTTTTTCTAACCATAACATGTAAGCACGTATTACTTATCAATATGATAGATATATTTAGGAGCCATATTTTTTTACAAAGTTGATGATTTCGGGATTCATTGCTGTGTAAAAGAAAATGTAGTGGGGTGGGTGTTATGTGTGAGGTTTGGTTTTCTTGAAATACTGTAAGGGAGGTACAGGCTTTGTAATATTAATAGTTTTTATTTTAACGTCTTTATTTACGGACTAGCTTCTGTTCGCGACATCGTCCGCGTGCCATAGTTACTTTGGGCTAACGCTAACTTTAACACATGATCGAAAAAAAAATCTTACACAAAAATCATACAGCCAATGGCTTAATTGCCAAGAGCCTCGACCAAAACTTAAGGACGCTCTCGTTAGGCAGTGAGATCAAGAGCTTGATACAGAATGCGTTACTAAGCGGCTGACTGCCCGGCCTACTATTTTATTGTATGTATTTATTTAATAAGAATATGTTTGACGACACAGTTGGCGCAGTGGCTGAGCCCACGACTGCTGCGCTGCGTGTCACAGGTTCGATCCCCGTACGTTTTGTATGACCTACAGACAGTTGTTTCGGGTCTGACGGTTTGTGTATGTGAGTATAAATGTTTGCAAACTCACCCACAAAACAGAATAAATTCTTTGAGCAACATATTGATAAAAATGTGATACTATAAGCTGGATTAACGAAATGACAAATGGTAAAGAAGTAAGTGAAATTCATAATGTAATGAATAATTAATGATTAATTATAATTATACAATTTGTACCAACCCACTCTAAAGTTATAAATTAGATTACAACTCCACTTGACATAGAAAATATTCAAAATATTCAAAAATAAAAAACCATAAACAAATAATCTTAAAAAAAAAAAACATTTGAGTTTTCTTCAAGATACCATTTCTTCTCAATTCCAGCTTGTCAATACCCACACTTCAAATACCCACACCATTTATCAAGGCACCTGCTGCCGCACCAATCGACAATCGTTCCCGATCATATTGAGTTGGAACTTTTTTTTTTTAATATAACTGCGTTCCTAAACGGAGAACCGAAGCACTTTTTCCGCAATTTCCATGACTGAATATTCGGGTAGTGATAAATTGTCCGCACGTGATTCTGCGGAACTCAGCGGTGACATACGAAAAATTGTTACGTAATAAATTGAAATTATTTTGTTTTTTTTTTATATTGTGAGTTATTGGTGGTGTGTGTCTTTATTGGTGTACGGTGTCTTCTAAGACTTAGTACAGTAATAAAGTGGTACGCATTATCACAATAAGAAAAAAAATGTGGGGACATATCCTTACTAATATTATAAAAGCGAAAGTGAGTTTGTTTTTTTGTTTGTTACCTCTTCACGCTTTAATGGCTAAACGATTTTGATGAATTTTGGTACATAGATAGTTGGGAACCAGGAGACGGACATAGGCTAATATTTTTTTTTTTTAAAGTGTGATGTAAGGGAGAAAGAGGGAAGAAAAGGGAAACCTTAGCGTTGCTATTACAAATCAATAAGGCGCAAGGGGAACTGTGTTACTCCGAATTTAACGCGAACGAAGCGGGCAAAAGCTAGTAAGAAATAAAGAAAGAAAATATTAGCCACAATCATGACGAGCACACAAATTGACAAAAAAAAACATTGAACATACAAAGCATCACGCACATTTAAAAACACAGTATATGTTTTTTTTTCTTTTAAAGTGGCTTGCAAGCAGATGAAACCAAAAATTATGCTTTTACAGTCCCAGTCACAAGACATACTATCTTGCGAAAGTGCTGTAGCCCATTCCAAAGCGTTGACATCTATGGAGAAGAATGGGAAAGAAACTATATGGACACTCTTTCAAAGCATGATACTTTTTAGAAGATCAAGGTTGTATCATTCATGTTGAGATTATACAAATACTAGCTTTTGCCCGCGGCTTCGCTCGTGTTAAATTCGGGGTAACACAGTTCCCCTTTCCTAAATTGCAGTTACCTGTTATCTGTAGTTTTTGCCCTTGCGCCTTATTTATTGTAAAAGCAAAGCTAAGTGTCCCTTTTTTCCCTCTTTCTTCCTCATTTCTCCCTTTTTTAAAAACTATCTTTGTACCAAAATTCTTCAAAATCGATTTTGCCATTTAGGTGTGAAGACGTAACAAACAAACAAACTCACTTTCGCTTTTATAATATTGGTAAGTATGTGAGGACGATGTAAAAAGACGTGCACATTAAGAGCGGCCAGAGTAAAAGCAAAACTATCATTTAAAAACTCAACAAATTAAAATACACGTTAACACTGCGAACACGTTTTACGTTTCACGTAGTTTTTGTATTTTTATTTTTTAAATTAATTTTAATTGTGAACCAATGAAACAAACAAGCGCTAATCCGGGCGACAAACTGTTACGCAGTTTTGGCATGTTTACTAAATGTGCAAGAATGTTGGTCCAAAATACCTTAATGATTTATTTATTACTAGCTTTTGCCAGCGGCTTTGCTCGCGTTTAATTCGGGGTAACACAGTTCCTTTTGCGCCTTATTGATTTGTAATAGCAATGCTAAGTTTTTTTCCCACGTTCTCCCTCATATCCCACTTTAAAAAAAAAGTATGGCTATGTCCGGTTTCCAACTATCTCTGTACCAAAATTAATCAAAATCGGTTTAGCCATTAAAGCGTGAAGAGGTTCAAACAAATTCACTTTCGCTTTTATAATATTAGTAAGGATTACGTGGTCTGGCTCCACCTAGGAATCCTAGAATCCGTCACAATTACGTGTCCAAAACCTTGTCTAAAATATTCTGTATTGATCCACCTCGCTTTTATATTTTAGGATACCTTACCTTGTAGCCTCTAGCCCGTTTAGGCACTTTGCTTAAACCGCAGACTTTTAAAATAGAGATTTAGCGAGGGAAAAGAATAAGTAAGCCTTCTTTAAATTACGTATTAAAAAGATTCTTATAATCATTTAAATTTTATAATATTATAAATGCGGTTTTTTGTGAGCATTTACGGATGTGTAGATGTTTGTTACTTTTTCAAAACAAAACGGCTAAACGAATCTTGATGAAATTTAGCACAGATTTAGATTATGGTTTAGAATAACACAAAGTATACTTCTTTTTCGATATCACGCTAATGAAACTGCCAAGGGTGCCAGCTATCTTACTAAGATTATGTTACTCTTTCACGTCAAAACGCCTGAACGGATCTTAACAAAATTTGGCAAAGAGGTAGATTATGTATATAGTACAGATAGCTGCGTCCCATATTTTAAACAATATAAAATATTAACCCTACCATGTTTGTACATTTTAGAAATGGCAGTGTTTGTAAAGTCAAACCCGGATCGCTTCGCACGAATGGCTGACGTATTTCCACGGAATAGGCGCGACACGAGTAGGCTGTGTATCCACAGTGCTAAAACAACACTGATGCGCAAAAGTGTCTGTTGCATGGCACCGGTGATTTATAATAAAATACCAAGTAGTTGGAAAGACAACAACTTGACATTTTTCAAAAAAAAACTTCGGAACTTTCTAGTAGACAGAGTATATTACGGGGTTGCAGATTTTCTGTTGGATAAGGACATTATTTGAATGTAGAATGTATTTTAATTATTAAAAAAGAGATATTAATTATGTGAGTGACTGATGAATTGGAATTATTTTACTTTTGAATGAATTGACATTAAAGACATGTATTATTAATTTATGTAAATGCTTATGACATGTATTGATTTAAATTGTATTTTTTTTTTCTTGTATTGTAATAATGGTTAAATCTCTGTACTTTTGCATGCCTTGTTATTGGCAAAATATGGCTGTTCTTTTTTTATTGTAACACCTGTACTTTTACCCATATTTGCGAAATAAAAATCTTATCTTATCTTATCTATGGTCTGGAATAACACAAAGATTTTTTTTTTCGATATCACGCGGGTTTTACTTAACGTTAGCCCAAAGTAATTATGCCACGCAGTCGAAGTCGCGGGCGGAAGCTAGTAAAATATATATCATAATCATTTATATTATTAGCATGTCGTCTAAATATATAAAAATATGTAGTAGAGAAAAATAAACTCTAAATTATTTTATTATTGTTCGAAAGAGATCCGCAGCCTCGGAATATAAAAGCAATAGACGGAGCATGAGTGGATTTTAGTCAGTACAAGTCTGACACTTTCCCCACTCCGCCAAGAGCGGGGGAAGTTATTTGATGATGTCCCATCCGCAAAAAATCCCATTCAAACCACTTCACTCAAAGTTTCCTTTCATGTTCACCATTATTTCACTCCAACTATAGTAAATGCACAAAAACTTTACCTACACACATTAAATAGTTAAATTCCAACGAAATTCTCACATCATTTAAAATTGCATGGCGGAGTTTTACTAAAGCTAGTTGGTTAACTAAAAGTTTAACTTCAATCAACGACTTAATCTCTATTAGCTTGCTAACTCTTCTTTTGTGTAATATCTGGTCATGGATCGTATCTGGTTTATGATTTTGTTGAGGGTAGTTTTTTTTTCCGTGTGCTTTCTGTTTGATGCCAGGGCTTTTAAGCCACTCTTGGACCTCTGATATGGTAAAACATGGAATCTCTCCCGTATAGTGGGTGCGTTTACATACATTTAAAATCGCATACACAAACAGCCCGGAAAATATCTGTAGGCCATACAAATATTTGTTCCGTACGGGGATCCAACCCGCGACACGCACCGCAGCAGTCGATCGTTCGGCCACTACGCCAACCGTTTTGTCAACCACACAATATTTCTTAAGAACACTGGTTCCCTCAATATGTTTTCTTTTAACGAAGCAAGTGATAATGATTTCATAGCACGAAGAGACCACAGAGTTGAGTATATGTTTTTTATTTCAACTTGATACCTTCACGCTTTTCCAGTATAAATGGTATTAACAGCCAGACAGACGTACAACAAAGTGATCCTACAACGGTTCCGTTTTTTTCTTTTTGAGGTACAGAACCCTAAAAAAAGTAACTTTAGCAGTGAAAAAATCTCCACTAATACTTCTCCACATCATTTTGCTCTATACCAAACCTAAACCCAATATTCAATGCAATTCAAACATATTCAACACACGTCACAATACGTTGCTCCGTTGCCCTTTTCAGAAACGCAACCTAAGGGCCTAAAAGGTACGCCCTTTCACCAGCCCAATAGAGTAATTACATCTGAAGGGTACTCCGTGAAAAACCCTAATTCCGTCCGATGAAAAATACTGAGCAAAAGACCTTCCATTTGTTGCTCCTAAGTAAACAATTTTAATCAAATCGCTGTATTTTTTTTTCTTCCTTAAATATTTGCACGGAAAAGTGTACCTGCTCAAAATGCGACGTGCCCAAACACAAGACAGAAAATAAAAATGTTTTTCTTTTAAAAATGACTCCTTAGTTTTCTCCTGGAACTTTGTTCTAAAGAAGTGGAGTCTTATCATGAAAAGATTTTTCAGTTCAGAGAGGTTAACTTTTGTTATAACTCAGTTTAGATCTAATGGATAAATTGTATTAGAGTAAGTTAAGATTTAAGTTAAGGTTTTAAGATTTCCCGTTTTCTCACTCATTTAGTGTCAGTTCTTATTACGGTACCGATAACTAACTCGGAAAGTTTAAACAGTTAATAACAGACACATCACATTCATAAACTCACGCCGTTTAGACAGAATTCGCAGAATGCCAACTGCTGCAATCCTTTTTGTTACGGATAAGAAACCATCATATAATATTCCCTCGCTCTGGACGGAGCGCGAAGAGAGTGTCAGTCTTTTACTGACTAAAACCCACCCATATTCTCTCTTTAGTCCAGTCCGTCCCGGGGCTGCGGTAATTCTTTCGAACAACCCGCAACCCCGGCAGCACGCAGTAGTCCTGGCACGCCTCTTTAACAATCCTTGCACACTCTTTTGCCTCGTTCACTTTCATATATCTAGACACATGACCTCAGTTTTTAAATCACTATGGACGTGTTTAGAAAATATTGTTTAAAAATATTGCAATAATTCAGGGGCCTTAGTCTGCTATTACAATAGTGTCAGAATGGTCGATCACTGATCGCATAATGGTTAATTTTGACAAGTTTGGTAATCTGCTACATACTAAACTTGTCAAAATCAACCATTATGCGATCAGTGATCGACCATTCTGACACTATTGTAATAGCAGACTAAGGCCCCTGGTTCGTAAGACTGTGGTAGATCTTTTAAGACACCCAAGTAGGGAAAAAAGGAAAAAAGGAAAGTCTTGCTAAAGGGAGAAGAGGGTCTATTTTTTCCAAAAACTGAAAAGAACTTTTGCTATTCTGTAAACTTTACATATAGCATTAAACACAATTAGAATGAGTTCTCCTTTTTTTCAAAATTAATACCTTATATTTATTTATAAGAAAAACTCAGGTCAAATTCGAAATTCGAAAAACATAATTTATAACGCTACAGAAATTTCATCCGTATTGTTTTCATAATAAAGCCTATTTTCCAATAGCACACGAAATTGCCCCATAACACCCACACATGGGTGTCAAGTTCTATTTTAACCACAACGAACAGGATATAATAAATTGACTGCAATTAAACCATCTTTCATCATACTTGAAGTAGAATGGTTAATTTTAAAAGTAATTAATTTTAAATTCTTCTATTAATTGCGTTCTTAAACCTGAGACGTTATTAAATTAAAAGCTACACCTTTATATGGGAAGTTATTATGAGTAACCTATTTATAAAGCTTCACATAATATAAATGTGACCTCAAATACATCAGTGTTTTTTTTAACTTTTTCATATCGTAACCACTATAAAGGATAAAAATTGTGGCAAAAAAATATTAAAAATAAAATAAGATTAAATACAGGATAAGATTTTTTAAATTAAATTAAAATAATAAGGAATTATTAATCAAATTATTAAAAACTAGCTGGCGCCAAAAAAAAGTTTTCTACGTATTATTCCAGACTTTAATCTACCTCTGTGCCCAATTTCATTAAGATTCATTCAGCCGTTTTGACGTGAAAGAGTAACATAATATTAGTAAGGTAGCTGGCCCCTGCGGCTTCGCCCGCGTGATATCGAAAAAAAGCATCCTATGTTATTCCAAACCTTAATCTGCCTCTGTGCCAAATGTCATCAAGATCCTCCAAACATCCACCCATCGTACCATCTATCCTCACAAAGATTGGCATTTATAATATTAGTAGGATAAAACAAATCCTACAACATCCCATTGTGCCACAGAGGCAGAAAAAAAAACATTTAAGAGGCTAATTATTTACGATTTCCTCTATTTTAATGGTACCTATATTCAGAGAATGTCCAGCTGGCAAGAGAAGCTCTAAAACTATTAGTGTCATTCGTCACCTATATAAACTGACGTTATCTTCAAAAATGGACAATACAACTAAAATGAGAAATATACTTTAACTAGCTTTTCCCCTTGGCTTCGCTCGCGTTAAATTCGGGGTAACACAGTTCTTCTTGCGCCTTATTGATTTGTAATAGCAACGCTAGGTTTTCACTTTTCTTCCCTCGTTCTCCCTCATATCCTACTTTTTTCTAATAAAAATTAGCCTATGTCCGTCTCCTGGTTCCCAACTATCTCTGTACGAAAATTCATCTAAATCGGTTCAGCCATTAAAGCGTGAAGAGGTAACAAACAAACAAACAAACTCACTTTCGCTTTTATAATATTATATAGTAAGGATTAGAAAATGATTTGATTATTAATATTTCTAAATACGCAGCACGATGGACATTACAACTGAAATGAGAAATATGCTTCGAATAGAAAACGATTTGATTATTAATATTTCTCAATGCACGCATTGTCATTTTTTTTTAAATAAACAAACCTATCCTTCTCATTAAAATCGTGTACTGTCGTAGTTCAATCTCGCCCTTTTCTTTTGTAAGCGACCCCCCGAATAAGGCTTCGCCACCCTCATGAGGTTCACGACCCACAGATTGAAAAACACCGGTATACACGTAGTACAATCACAAACATTAATATGTATACACTTAGTAGAACTCAAATGCTTTGTTCTCGTAATATAACAGTTTCTACTTTGACATGAAGCGTCAAACGTCAAACGTTACTTAAAACAGTAGAAGAAAATCGTTTTATTATAATCCAGAATATAAGCTATATAGAAAAACATCCGTATCCGTTAAGCTGTTTGATTGTGAAGTAGTTAAAAAACAAACACATATAAATTTATATTACATTTAAATGAGTTTGAAAAGTTTTATTGTGCAAAATTTTTTACTATAATTTAAACGACTATTTGAATATTATTTTGACACCCTAATTAAATTGTAATCATATAATCTTTGACATCTATTTACAAGTTTGACATTGACTAATGATTTGAAATTAAATTCAATCCAGAAAATATTTATTTATCTGACATGCCACTAACTGTTTTATGAATATCTATGTAAAGTGTTTGTCTTAAAAAATATGTAAATAAATAAATATCTTGGGACAAATCACACACGGCTATCTGATCCCAAGCTAAGCAGAGCTTGTGTTATGGTAACCAGACAACTGATATACATACTTATATGATTTACAATCATGCTCATCACACAAAGTTTGTCCTGGGTGGGAATCGAACCCACGACCTCCGGCTCAGCAGTCAGGGCCACTAACCACTAGACCAACAGGCCCGTCAAAAATTTGAATGTACTATATATATTTGCACGCCTCCGGTGGCAGAATGTGATGAGACTTTTGTTTATATTTAAGATCATAAAATGTACAACATTTAGACCATTTAAATGAATTTGAATTACTGAACAGATCTAAGCAAACACTTTTCACCCACATAAACTCATCCTCTATTACATTCGACTTAGCCATAACTGGAGAAATGTAGGAGTACTTTTTTTTTGGGACGGGATATAATCAAAATATAACTTCCCCCGCTTTGGGAGGAGCGGGGGGGAGTGTCAGATTTGTACTGACTAAAACTAACCCATATTCCTTCTATTGCCTTTTACGTTCCGGGGCCGCGGTTTCTCTTTCGAACAACCCGCAACCCCGGCAGGCGAACAACCTGCAACCCTGGCAGGATGTAGGAGTACTTTAAGTTATCTCTGCCTACCTCATCGGAGATTACACAGCGTTATATTATGTTTTCATCCAAAATACAAGCGGAGATCATTTTGTATACCGTTTTTAACATACATATATATCGAAAGCAGGGAATTTAATTATTTTTTCACAATTAAACGCTTTGAATTGCATTCACGCATGAGGGGGCGGGCACAAAAGCGCGCCAAAATTTCGAGTGAGCAATAATGAAAGGCCGAACTTTGCACACGTTTATAATTATATAATGGATATAAAAACAATTTAAGCATGTGCAATTCGTTGTTTACTGTCAGTTTATGTGTTCCTGAATTTATTGTAAGCTTCCTTTTTAATTTTAATTTCCGTTTATAGTAGCCATTTTCATCAGTTTTTTTAAACACTTTAGGTAATTGACATGGCAGTTTTAAATATGCGTGTAGAACCTTCATTTACAACTGAGTTTTAGATCAAAATCATTTATTTGCTTTAAATATACCTAGGTGTTAATATTGGTGGTTTGGGCACCAACCATATTTTGCTTGTTTAGGTCATGCTCATATAAATTAATATTTGTAAAATAATGCGCAAATAAACTAAACATAACAAATTAAATAAAAAATCATTAAGCTAATTTAAATTGAAAAAATAATTGATATGAACATTCTTGTAAACTGTGGAAGCAATTTTCTATCAACCATTTATATAAATATGTTTCTGAAATATTTCAATGGAAGTTCTCTTAGATTTCTCAGTAATTTATTAAAAATATAAATACATATGAAAACACGCTGTTTATAATTAAACTTGACTACAACGCTTCAGTTTTCTAGAACACACGTTCATTTTTGTCTGTACAGTATGTTAGCTTGAATCTGACAACCTTGGTTGTTAATCGACTGTTCGATTCCTGTCGATTATTCGTTTATCATGATATTCGCTGTCACTTTTCGATATAAGAAAACTGACAGCCATTTTTTCTTTTGAACGCAGCGCCTGCAGTGGCCGTTGTGGGCCCCTCTGCTGACATCTCTTTGAGGCAAGCGTGAAACACGCAAGCGCCGTCGACATGGCCTCTCGTAAATAGAGGGACACGCGACAGACTGTGTTGCTGGGGAGTTGGTTCCGACAGTTCGTCTTCCCAGCTAAAGCACTAGGAAGTGGTGAAAGGCAATCGTTTTGGATGACTGTTGATGTTCCAAAAAATGCTGATTATCAACCTAATTTGTATTAATTACTTTGGATTTTTGATTTTTCAGTGCTTGCCTTAGTAGCGAGCTTGTCCCAAAAAAAAAATCAGAACCAAACTCTCATTGGTTGCCAAATCATGGCCGATCGACCTTACACGTTTCAATTTCTAAGATGCTCGTCCCTATTATAAGGCACTTAAATATAATAATGTAGGTCCACATCTACCGATCCCATCGAGAAATACTGGCGTTTAGTTATTTAGATAATTATACCGGGGTTCCTCTGCGAAACCTTATCCTGTAGGAACGGCTGAATTATACTGAAGGATCGCCATGATCTACCCAACCTCATTACAATCCTTACTAATATTTTAAAAGCGAAAGTGAGTTTGTTTGTTTGTTAGACTCAGACCGATTTTGATGAATTTACTTACCTACAGAGATAGTTGGAACTCTGGAGACAGACATCGGCCATTTCTTTTTAAAAGTGAGATATGAGGGAGAAAGAGGGAAGGAAAGGGAAAACCTAGCTTTGCTATTACAAAGGGCATAAACAAACTGCAAGTCAGGAAAGAGGAACTGTGCCACTACGAATTTAACAGAAGCAAGAAGACCTGAAGCACGTGACTACTCTCTAAGATATACAGAACTGTTGAAGATTATCGATGGATTTTTTTTCTTCTATCTTTTTCATGTCGATGAAATGAATACACATCTCTGGCATTAGGTTAGCGACGAATTAAAAATTGCTGAACAAACGTGAATTATAACTAACATTAAAAAATTATATGTACCATAATCTTCTTAGCCTTTTCCCAACTATGTTGGGGTCGGCTTCCAGTCTAACCGGGTGCAACTGAATATCAGTATTTTACATGGAGCGACTGCCAATCTGACCTCCACAACCAAGTTAGTACTATGTAATGCGATACCCCTTGATAAGACTGGTTGTCAGACTTTTTTTTTTGTTGAAAGATCTACAAATGACAGCCGGGACCAACAGCTTAACGTACTTTCCGAGGCACGGAAGAAACTCGGTAAGTAACGGTTGGTCACCCATCAACAGACCAACCTAAGCAAGCCCGGCTTAACCTAAAGATCGACCCGAGCGGCTGCTATTACTAGTCACGAGCTCCTCCTCCGCATATAAAAAATAATATGTACCAAAATATTATTTTATTTACTCTAAAAATCTTTGTTCATCCGGAAATATATAAACGATTTTAAACACCACTGTTATACAAACGTTTAAGATACATTTTCACAAACCCGAAACGTCAAATTAAATCTAAAACGGAAAATGTCAAACGTAAATAAAATATAACGGAAAACACATTCCATCCGATTGAACTTTGTGAAACCATTAAAATAAATGTTTAACACATTCTGCCTTTAATGGTACGACCTCAATGGAAATCCTCACATAAACGATAAAATATAATTCGCCTTACCTTATTTCCGATTTGAAAATCGAAAGGAAGGAGTCGAAAACCGCTACATTATCACGACTTTTCACTGTTTAAAACACAACTTTCTTCTCACTTTAAACCTTTACGAATTAAGAATGAATATTTTTATCAAATAAGTAAGTCTTTCTCACATAATTTTCTATTTACCGGCATTGTGACATTGTTCCAAGTTTATGTAACATCAGCGTAGCACCGCCGTAGACTCGTAGCAACGCTACGGCGGCTCGTAGCGGACTGAAGTACTGAGGCTGTCGTAGCATACACATAATATAGTACATAGTATACTGATGTATATAAAAGTTTAACTTTTTGTGTATTTAGTTGTGGCTAAACAAAATCGTTTGTACGCTTTCCGCGGTAGATAAATTGCTTTGGTACTAGTAACGCCATCTATTAGCAGGTGCAATAATTACGTGTTCAGTTGAAAAGTAGGTTTGTGTATGTGTGTGTTTGATAGATTTGTTTGTGATTTGTTTCAGCGAATCGTTTTTGATGTTGAAGGTCAAAAGGAGACTTGGAAATTAATGGTAACTTGATTGTTGATGAATGTTCGATAAAAATAAACGCTTTCTGAAAAACATTTACGTACGCGAGCATGGGGGTCTTGGGTTTGATTCCCGGATCTGACAAATTGTTATTGGATTTTTTTCAACCACATGGAACTTAAACATAACTGGCTAAATGTGATTGTACTGGTTAAATACCTTCTGTCTAGCTCTTCTAAGTTATGTTTTCGAAACGCTACAAACCAGTAAAACCCTACTAAAATGCGAATGTTTGTGAGGATGGATGTATGGATTTATTTAAAAAAGGCTGAACGTATCTTGATAAAATTGGGCACAGAGGTAAATTATAATCTGGAATAACACTTGGGATACTTTTTTTTCGATATCACGCAGGCGAAGCTGCGGGAACCAGCTAGTTCTCAATATAATTATATTGAGAACTAGCTGGTTCCCGCAGCTTCAAAATCCAAAAGCCTTTGATTCATAAATAAAGTTAAAACCCCCTATAAATACTTCGATTTGAGTCTACATATCGCCGAATGCCCCGGGGACCACCTTATCCAAACTTGGGGAATTATATCTATCTAGTTGTACCATCTGCTAACTTTTAAACTTTCAAAGAGGGGTAAAGGGGGGAATTTCGTTTCAGTTTTCAGATTTCCAAGTATCTTGGTTGGTTGAATTCGTTTAGGATGAGATATGCGGTGTCAATGGGTGAAATGGACCACTGTGATTATTATAAGGCCTATTTTACGAAAAGATTGTCGCAGTGAATAAGTGATTGACTGCTGTACTGCGTGTCGCGGGTTCTTTTCCCTCATGGTACAAGTGGGTGTCTTACATGTAGTGGTTTCGGGTCTGAATGTTTGTGTATGTGGGTCTATATGTCTTTTGTAAACACACCTACGATACAGGAGAAATTCTATTAACGGACAAGGTTTTATAAAAGTCAAAAATTAAGAGATAATTTAGAAAAAATGCTATCTCATCTAGGAATTAGGAGTAAGTTAACGGAACTCTATGA
Organism: Ochropleura leucogaster; assembly: GCA_958449745.1. Classification (NCBI taxonomy): domain Eukaryota; kingdom Metazoa; phylum Arthropoda; class Insecta; order Lepidoptera; family Noctuidae; genus Ochropleura; species Ochropleura leucogaster. Next base: position 4,113,693 of record OY288213.1, on the reverse strand, counting down.
TGATAAATGTTATGTAAAATATGCATGAAGTGTTAATTTTTTTTAAAAAGTGGCTTGTATATAGCACCACCCTTTTTTGCGGTTAAAAATCAACAAATAACTTCCCCCGCTCTGAGCGGAGCAGGAGCTGTCAGACTTTTACTGGCTAAAACCCACCCATGCTTCTTCTTTGCCCTTTATGTTCCAAGACAGCGGTATCTCTTACAAACAACCTGCAACCCCGGCAGTTGGTGGCACCAACAGGCCCCTCTGTTTTGCTGTCATCTCCTTGAAGCGGGCTTCGAACATGACGGTGACCTGCTGCCTCCCGTCCAAATACTCACTGGCAGGTAAAGCCAAAATTAGCATGCTATATACTCATTCCGATACACGTGTTTCGCCCCGCCACGTGTCAACATCTCCTCGTGGAGGTAAAACATTGTTTATTTTTTATTTATTTATCCTCCTTACAACTATCCTTACACGCCTTAACCTAATTCGACAGTGAAGCTATTAACTAATAAAATAAAAAATAGTTTTATTTTGTTTGTTTATAATTAGGTGCTTAGAAATTAAGAATTTTATTAAATATGGTTACTTATGTAAGAACATAACAAACTATCCTTATCCTTACTAATATTATAAAAGCGAAAGTGAGTTTGTTTGTTACCTCTTCACGCTTTAATGGCTGAACCGGTTGTGATGAATTTTGGTACAGAGATAGTTGGGAACCAGGAGACGGACATAGGCAATTTTTTATTTAAAAAAAGTGGGATGTGAGGGAGAAAGAGGGAAGAAAAGGGAAAACTTAGCGTTGCTATTACAAATTAATAAGGCGCAAGGGGAACTGTGTTACCCCAAATTTAACGCGGGCGAAGCCGCGGGCGAAAGCTAGTATTTATTAAAACAGTTGCGAAGCCAATCATAGTGCACGAGAAAACATCCAATCGCTCGTGAAGTTCGTTCACAACACGAATCGTTCTGCTGAGGGGTGTTTTCGCCAACAGATTGTAAAATATGTGTTATTGAAGCCATTTCATAAAATTAAATAATAGTGCCAATTCAGTTTAACCACTAGACTAATAAAAAATGGCTATAGAATTATAGGCTCATTCTCAATGTATTTTTTTTTAATTTATTTTCCATGTTTTAACGGGAAGCGCTTTCCAAAATTGGTTTGTGTAGGTTTTTTTTTAATTCTTCCTTTTTACTTATATACGTCTGTTTTGTTTTCGCTTTTATTCCTTAGATATTGGTGTGGGTTTTGCGTTTTTACTTTGTTTCTATTGTGTTCTTTCTAATCACATCTAGTTTTATTCCACACCTTAAGCTAAACAACCACAATTTTTGGTGAAAAATGTCAATTTCAAAATAGCGACATTGCCATTTTCTCTAAATTGAGTAACTAAACTGGCATTAATCCTGGCAAACTATAATATGTTTAAGTTGTGTCACTTCAATCAACTTCAGAAGTGGAAAGGTCGTTTAACAGAATAAAACAAAATTTTAGTGACTTTTAGAGTACCTAGTTTTAGTTTAGTTTACAAAAAAATCGACACCGACAGCAAACTTTGATAAAAAACAATAACCGACTATTTTAACAAACTCCAATAATATGAACAGCTACCCTACCATGACGTCTTAAAGCAGAACATATTCCGCTGAGGGAAAGAGACAGAGCTATACAGGGTGTCTAGCACCATCTCTTTCACTCAGTGGAATAAGTTCTGCTTTAAGACGTCATAGTAGGCCTACAGTTCCTATTTAAATCGTCACAAATAGATTTGAAAATGGAATATGAAATTGCATGTAAATAAACATAAATAGAATTAGGTTTAGGCCGTGCAGCACTGAAGTATATTTAGAAGCTGACGCAAACAGACTGAGCTTTTAAATATTTATCTTCCTTCTTTATCTATTTTTGACAGCGTAGAGGAACTCGTGGCTAAGTAAAAGCAGTCATTTTGATATAGCAGTCGTTACAGGTCACAGTTGGATGGATGAACGATGGAAATCGTTGCAGGAGGCCTTTACCCGAGGAGGGGTTCTGGAAAACAAACCAAATACTTAACAAAACATTTAAAACTTCAAATATATTTAAATTAATTCAAACAAGAAATAATAAGTATAGTTAAGTTTAGGAAAAAACAAATGTTATTTAAGTTGACGGGCCTGTTGGTCTAGTGGTTAGTGGCCCTGACTGCTGAGCCGGAGGTCGTGGGTTCGATTCCCACCCAGGACAAACTTTGTGTGATGAGCATGATTGTTTGTTCGGTGGCTGGGTGTGATTTATCTATAATATGTATGTATTTATAAATTATATAAGTATGTATATCAGTTGTCTGGTTACCATAACACAAGCTCTGCTTAGCTTGGGATCAGATAGCCGTGTGTGAGTTGTTCCAAGATATTTTTTTTTTAAGTTTTCTTTTTGTCCACGAAATATAAGGCTTTTCTATTTTTATTTTATTTATTACAGGTCACAGTCACTGGCCTACTCCCGCTCTGGACGGGCGGAAGGGAGTATCAGACTGACTAAAACCTTACCATGTTCCTTCTTTTGCACTTTGTGTTCCGTAGCCGCGGTATCTTTTGCGAACCAACCCGCAGTCCAGGCAGACAGAAGCCCTGACGGTCCTCCCCGATTAGTTGACATGACATTTTTATGAGGCACCCATGGAACACGACCGAGCTGGCGACGAGGCCTCTCATCACTAGATGGACGGATGGGAGCTACCTATGCTAACCGTCCACAGGTCCTCACCTACGGTGGCCGGAAATCATCGTGTTGCTCTCGACGCCACATTACTGTTCCAGACAAGGACGTGACTGCTTCCCATCCTCTTTCGCTTCAGACCATGGGCCACTGAACCAAGGCCACTGCCTCCAACTACTACAAAGACACAGCGGCGTTCCGCCCAGGCAGGGCAAGCTGACACAGTGTGCTCCACCTTGTCACCCGGACGTTTCTTTCCACCGGATTATGTTCAGAAAACTCCTCGAAACAATCGTGTTTGATGAGGAACTGCGTCACCTCCGAAGCTCCGTTCAGCCGTTTGGACGAGAAAAAGTAACAAACACCCATACATCCATCGATCTTCACAAACATTCGCATTTATAATATTAGTAGGATTTTAAGTCGATACCTCCACGCGGTTTTGAGATGAAGAGTCTTGACAGACACACAGTTTTGGTGTTTTTCCTTTTGAGGTACAGTACCCTTATACTCTTGCGCCATCCCATCTTCCTAGCTCTTCGTGCTGCGCTGGCTCTGCTGCTGCGGCTGCAGAGAACCTCAAGCGGCGTAAATATAGTAACCTTATTGGGAACTATATTTTCGAGCCGTTTGGGGTTGAAACTCTGGGACCGTGGGGTCCTTGTGCTCACAGCCTTTTTAAGAGAATTTCAAAACGTTTGGTTGACACTTCCCGTGACCCACGGGCTGGCTTTTACTTTGGCCAGAGGCTTAGCGTTGCCATACAAGGTGGCCACGCGGCCAGTCACTTGGGGACATTGCCAACTTTGACAGCGTTGAGGGCGAATTTTCTGACGCTATTTTTTAATTTATTTATAAGTTTAGTTTAATTTAGTATACTAAGATTAATATACCCTTAAATATACACCAACAGTAACCTAACATACCTATACTTCCCTATTGTCATCTCTTAACATAAATTTCTATGGAATTCTTCGACATGTGTGTAGGTGAAAGTCTATAGACATTATTATTATGCTTTTCCTATAAAACATGAAAGGGTATACATATAGGTATAGACATAACAACAAACATCTGTATGATCGTTATAAAGTAATCCTTCTATTGACTGACATTTAATAAATATGTTAGACGTCGACGAGATACTTTGAATATTAAAAGTCTTGTAAAATATTTGCAATTGAAAACTTTGGTGTAAGTTACAGGAGGTTGGCGATGAAAAGTTTTTTTTTTTTCATTTATAAATTTGCTTATATGCTAAGTTTAATAATTGAGAATTCAGAAATTTAAAAAAAGAAACATAAAAAAGAAACTATGGTCAAAGCATTTGGGGGCCTTTATCTAAAATAACTGCTTTAGCAGAATCATAATCCTTACTAATATTATAAAAGCGAAAGTGAGTTTGTTTGTTTGTTACCTCTTCACGCTTTAACGGCTAAACCGATTTTGATGAATTTTGGTACAGAGATAGTTGGGAACCAGGAGACGGACATAGGCTAATATTTTTTGGAAACCCCAAATTTAACGCGGGCGAAGCCGCGAGCGAAAGCTAGTAGGTTAATAATTTGAATTATGTTACCATTCATAAAATGGTCGTGATAATCCACAATATACAGGGTGGAATTTTGTAATGCCACCTGAAGGAGAAGTACTTTTAATACTTTAGATAGAAAATTTGACTCAAAGAAAACATTCCTTTATTTTTGAAAAGAGAGAAAACGGCATTCAAAGATTTTTTAAAATTGGCTTGCCGCACACGGTACTCGACCCGACAAAAAACTGTAAAAGATTGCACCCTGTACTTTTATTACATCGATCGGTACGGACAATAAGGATGAAATCTCTTTATAACAAACTTCATAAGTTAAATTACAGGAACACATTTACAAAAAAAAATAAAATTAACTAATTAATTGCTCAAAATGGGCTCCATTTTCTTGGATACACCAATTTATTCTTCTAACGAATCCATTTCTAGTAACCTTTAATAACGTGTTGTGACTTTTAATGAATTTGAATCGGTAAACTTGGTCCAGGCGCTTACCCACCCATTTTGCGATTCATTTTTAAATTAAAGATTAGTAAGGATATTGTAGGTATAATAACTTAGGTATAATTGTATGTACTGTATTCACACAAACTTTTACAACATCACATTTCAATAAGCTTGTCACTTGTACCACACCACAAAAGTAAAATAACGATGTTGGATGCGAAATCAAAACGATTTTGGTATCGTTAAAGTCGACTTAACATCGGGGATCGGCAGGAGCCTTATTAAAGTGTATTCCTTTGATGATTACGTGATATGCGTCAACAATATAAAGATAAAGATAAAGATAAAGATAAATTTATTTGTTCAAACATGTGTAACATGATACATTGGATATGCACATATAGATGGAACAGGTTTAAAATGGTTGGTTCAGCATGTTTTGCCATTTACAGCGTACAAAATATTTCACAATTCATTATAAATGATAAATTAGAATAGAAATAAATTAATGTCAATATTCAATTAATTCAAAAAAAAATGTCAGAATAAAAAAACGTCACAAATAAATTATAATCGAAAATAATACAATTAAAAGACAAAAACACATAGTAAATTATCAATATTCAAAATTTGTCAGTCAGAAAGTCTGTTATATTGTAATACCCCTTACAAATTAGTAATTTCTTTAATTCTCTCTTAAATAAATTAATGTTCAACATCTTCAGGGAATTTGGAATGGTATTGTATATTAGTGGGGCCATGCACATTACACTTTTTTTTAGAAAAGCTGTCTTAGCGGGTTGTGATTGTACCCATAGTCTGTACTTCTCACGTCGATTTCTACCTGTAATATTATGTAGAAGCGGAAACAAATGAGGATTAGTTTTGACAAATACCGCTATTTCTAATATGTAAAGTGACGGAAGTGTTAGAATTCTATGCTGTATAAACATTGGCTTGCAACTTTCAATAGTTTGCAACCCAAACATAGCCCGAATACAACGCTTTTGAGCCTTGAAAGCAATTTCTTTCAGAGTTGAATTGCCCCAAAAAATTATTCCATATCTTAACACTGATTCAGCAAGCCCGTAGTATGCTGTAAGCAAAGTATCTGTGTTAACAGTCGGTGCCAACTTATAAAGAGCGTATGACGAAGTACTAATTTTTTTACAAAGTTCATTAATGTGAGTTTTCCAATTTAATTGTCTATCAATGATTAATCCTAAAAATCGCGCTGTTTCAACTTCCTGTATTATATTATCTTTGTATGCTAATTTAAATTTTGATGTATTATAATGTAAATTTTCTCGTTGTCTAAAATGCATTATGTTTGTTTTACTAATATTAATTTTTAAATTATTATCGTTAAGCCAAGTTATTATAGATTTCAATGAATCATTAGAATCAGAATGGTAGTTAACCATATTTTTAGATGCTATGGTTACAGTACTATCGTCAGCGAACAATGACATGGGTTCCTTTGTTGCATTTGGTAGATCATTAATGTATATTAGAAACAAAGGAGGGCCTAACACACTTCCCTGGGGAACACCATATGTGATGTATCGCTTTTCAGAGGAAAAAATCAGTTCCCTTTTTGCTTTAAAATTAAATTTTGAAATTTGGGTTATTTGTTGGCGGTCTGATAGATATGATTTTAACAATCCCAGAACATTACCCCTTAAACCATACGCCTGAAGTTTATTTAGCAGAATATTGTGGTCCACATAGTCGAATGCCTGTGACATGTCACAATAAATTGAGCAAACCGGTAAAGATTTGTCAACATGCGAAGAAACTACGTTCAAAAAGTCGAAAACTGCCATATTGATGTTTTTATTTTTTCTGAAGCCTTTTTGTTCATCACAAAGGATTTTATTTTTATCTAAGTACTTAGTGATTTCACCGTAAATAAATTTTTCAAAAATCTTTGAAAATACAGAAATGAGTGCTATGGGTCTATAGTTTTCCATTAAGTATGTTTTATCTTTTTTAAATATAGGTTTAATAATTGTCAATTTGAGGTCTTTAGGAAATGTCCCACTTTGGATACAAAGGTTCAGAATGTGACTTAAGTGTTGAGAGATATCTTCATTAACTGCTTTGATTACCTTTGTCGAAATACCGTCATAACCTACACTACTAGTATTTTTAAGATTTATTATTATTTTCTGCATATGGTACGGCAAACAGGGTGATAAAAACATTGAGTGCGTTTGGGGATTAATTAAAGCTGTTGATTTCTTACCTGCTCCTGGAATAGGAATTACTTTGTCAATGAAATAGTTATTAAATGCGTTGGCAATTTCTGTAGGATTTTTTGTTAATTTACTGTTAATTTTTAATTCAGTTATTGATTGTTTTGGTATGTTTAATTTACTATTATTTATAATTTGCCATGATGTTTTACTTTTATTAGTCGATGTTTTTATTTTGTAATTGTTTTGAGCACGTTTAGTAAGGTTTATAATACGTTTCAGAAGTTTTGAATAATTTTCATATTTTTGTTTATTTGTTAATGTTGGTTTCCTTCGGAAATTCCAGAGTAAATCTCTTTTATTTTTACTACAGGTCTTTATTCCTCGTGAAATCCACCTTGGCTTTGTATTTACTTGCACAGTAATTTTAGTTAGCGGAAAACACAAGTCATAAAATAATTTAAATGTTTCAATGAAATAATGATATGCTACTGTCGGATCAGTTGTATTATATATTTCACAAAAAGAAAGGTTTTTAATATGATTTTTAAACTTATGAATATTTTCTGAGCTGTAGTCACGCTTCATTTTGTGCCAATACTTTAGTTTAAACATTTGTTTTACGGGAAGCTTAATTAATTGGGCAGTGTGGTCTGATAAGCCAAATTCTAACACATCAGTCTTACATTTTCTTTTAAAGTCATGGGCAAAGTTGTCTATACAAGTCCCACTTGATAGTCTCGTGGGCTGCTTTAGTGCTAAAGTGTGATTATAATTTAACAACAAACATTCAAAATCTAATGTGGCATTATTGCACTTCATGGTGTCTATGTTAAAGTCACCAGCTATAATTGTATTATGATTACTAATTTTAGAAATACAATCTAGAACCTGGTCAAGCCTTTCTAAAAACAAATAGAGATTGCATTGACTCGGTACACGGTATATACAAACTATTATAATTTTAAAATCAAGTAACTCAACTGCACAACATTCAATTACATTATTTATGGACAATTTACTGATTTGAGACAGATCTTTGAATCTATGTACCTTATTGACAAGGATACAAGCTCCACCTCTTTTATTACAAGTACGACTAAAGCATGCCGCTAGTGTGTAATTAGGTACGTTCAGGTGTTGTTCATAGCCAGCCAACATAAAATGCTCAGTGATACATATTACATCAATGTCTATATTTTTGTCTTTGAGCTGTTCTATATTTACTAACAGGGCGTCAGACTTGTTCAGAAGTCCCGCTATATTTTGATGCAAAACATTGAGATATTTAGTGTCGAAAAAACAATGATGACGTTCCTTCTTCAGTATTCACAACATTTTCTGAAGAGGAAGCCTTGTGACTTACAATTATGTCATTAATTAAAAGCAACAGATTTTCAAAAATATTGCGAAAACCGTAGTTATTTATACGGCCTGTCAATGAATTAAACATTGTGTGATCATACGTCAAATTATAATTAGTGTCAAAAGAATATGCATGTTCATGAGTTAATAAGTCCAAATACAATAAATTATTAAATGTTTCAATTCTCCAGTTGTATATATTGTCAAAGCTTCTAAGTTTAAAGGTAGGAACGCAGACTATAACATTAGTGTAAGTAATTTGTTTTAGAATATTCCGAACGTATATTATAGTATTGAAATAATTGTTGGTAATTTTAAAGTCCTCTTCTCCAATTAATAAAATACAAAAGTCATTCAGAGTATAGTCACATAACTTTGTTTGAAGTCCGCTAAGAAGTTGCTGGATTGTTCCGCCTGGTGTTATATAATGGCAAATATCATAATTGTTATTAAGTAAATCTTGAGCGGTTGCTAGGACTTTATTTTTATTATTTGCGCTCAGTATACATATTTTATTTTTTCTTGAAGGTACAGTGCACCGGGTATGTCCCTGTTGTTTTATAATCTCAGTACTGTTAGAGATATTTAGTGAGGATTGGTTAATATGCGAGGTTGTTGATGGCTCTTTATATTTCTGTTTAATAGTTTTAGTCTCCTTTATAGCTTTACTTGCCTTCTTCATCGGAGATGAGGCTTTATGCTTAACTGGAGTAAGCGTTAACTTTTTGTATAAGTTATTCTTTTTTAATAAGTCTTCATTTGTTTGTCTGAGTTTGCAATTCTCAGACGACAACAGTTCAATTTCTCTGTGAGCGCTTTGTAACTGAGCCTCTAAATCTACTAACTTGTTATTGAGAACATTTACTTGATCATCTTCATGGTCGGATAAGTCGGGCATACTAGTTACAGTATTCTCTAGGGTTTGTGAGATACTGTCACTGTCATCGTCAGTTGTTAATGAACGAGTTCGGTTACGTCGAAACGTGATGTTTTCCAGAAAGTTCATGGCTATATCCTTTAAATGTCTTGAGAGGGATTTAAATAATTTTTGTCTCTACTTTACAGAAACACTCACAAAAAGACTACTGCAAAGTACTCGGGATCGAACTTAGGACACTTTGATTCACAGATCTACGATGCGTCCGTAGCCGCCACGCCAACTGGTCACTTAGTGTAATGTTCGAAATTTTGGTTCTGGTTCCAGGGTTTTTTTTTTATATAATTGTTGTTAGCTGAGGGTATATTAAATTTTAATAAATAACGAAATTTGCAGCAATGTTCACTAAACCAATGTTTATCACTAATAAAATCACATAATTTTAATATTTGACAATGATTATACGTTAATGATTTGTGTATTGCACTGTGTTTGTTTGTATTATTAATAAAGTCGGTACTAAGTTTATGTTGATGTTTTTTTAAGTAAACAAAACATCTCTGATCTGCACTGTCACTTGTTTGAGTTGATTTATGCACTTTTCTTGAGAATTTCAAAGCGATAACACTGTGACGCGATATTTGCACTGTTATTAAGATATTTTACTGATCATTTGGTTGTTATTTGTACATTTATTATTTTTAAACAATTTATTATACGGAGCTGATATTGATCGTGGCACTAGCGCCCTCTGACTGTGACAGTATATAACATATACATCAACAATATACAACTTTTTACTTCCACTTGATTAGAAGAATTTGTAATTATTTTTGAGTTTCGATTTCCAGCGACATTATTTTACTGAGCTTGGGAAAACCAAACGGGTACGCAAGAGAGCAAGCAAGTAGAGAGCTATTTTAGGTCATTTTTAAGAGGTTTCCGGCGACTGGGACCGCAATTAACTAGGACCGCGGTCCCAATCGCCGGATCTGCATAATATAAATAATTTTCTTCCGGCGACTGGGACCACTTATATGATAACTGAAATAAAAAAAATGTACAGTCAAACAAAAAATGTTTAGATGTAACAATTGAAGAAAAAATAATTTATATTTTTTTTCGTTTGACTGTACTAATTTTGGCTTGAATAATAGATTTTTTTTAAGTTATCTATGAGTGGTCCCAGTCGCTGGAAGAAAAATATTAATTTTTTACGGATCCGGCGGCTGGGACCGCGGTCCTAGTTAATTGCGGTCCCAGTAGCCGGAAACCTCATTTTTAAATTTTCCATTGTCATTTATCATTCGGCCGGGGTATCTCTTTCGAACGACCCCACAGCCTTGAAGCAAAGCTGGATTGCTCTCAGGGCATAAAATTATTCTCCCACATAGATGTTCATGTAGGAGCTCATGGTTAAATAATACCAGCCGCCCGTTTCATCTTTAGCTTAAGCCGTGCTTGCCTAGGTTAGTCTGTGGATGGGTGACCACCCGCTACCGAGTTTCCTCTGAGCGCCGGAGAGCACATTAAGCTGGTTCCAACTGTCATTTTGTAGATCTTTGGCAGTCGTTACAGGTAGTCAGTGTCCCGAAAGTCTGATAACCAATCTTACCAAGGGGTATTGTATTACCCAGTACTAACTAGGTTGTGGAGGTCAGATAGACAGTCGCTCCATGTAAAATACTGGTATTCAGCTGAATCCGGTTAAATTGGAAACCGATCCCAATAAAATGGGGAAAGGCTAAGCAGATGATGATGATTCGCTTACTAAGTAAGTTTTACGACTACGTCACATTACCGTGACATCCGTCACTCTAATCTATACTATTTAATATGAGTTATGCCCGACTCGTCACTGTTCCGATTCGTCATCGAAAAACAAAAGATATCGTTTCACAACTGTTTCAAATAATTTTGTTTTTTTTGTTCTTTTTCAAGTTCAAGTTGTTATAAATAAATTGATTTAATTCATACACGAATTTTTCTTACTAACTGTACTTTTTGACAAGCAAATATATACTGGTGACGAATCGGGACTAGCAATATTAAATAAAAATTAATTAGTTTTCTTATGATGACGAATCGGGAAATCTTGTATGGAAAAAAATTTGGTGACCAATCGGAACAGTGACGAGTCGGGCATAACTCTTTAATATTATATAGCTGAAGAGTTTGTTTGTTTGTTTGTTTGAACGCGCTAATCTCAGGGACTACTGGTTGGAATTGAAAAATTCTTTTAGTGTTGGATAGTCCATTTCTTGAAGAAGGCTATAGGCTATATAACATCACGCTACGACCAACAGGTGCTGAGCAGCGTGGGTGAAACTGCGTGGAACAGCTAGTCAAATATATTTTCACAGACTACGATAAATATTTGTAATTGGCTAGGCTGGCCATGTTTAATCTAAATGAATTAAGGACAGCCCAGTCAGAAACATACCTTGCTAATACAATTTAATTAACGAGTTTAATTAAGGCAGCAATAATAAGCCCGACATTCTAAGCATAACATGCCTTTTGCAACGACACTGTATCCTTTTGAGGTAAATTGTTAATTCTTCTTATCATCAAAATTTTTTTGGGATTCCTTACTTCAATAGGAAATATCGGGACCCTTTTAGGATATCTTTATTGTCCGTCTATTTGTCATTTTATATATTTTTGTTATATTTTTGTTATTTAGAACCTTTATCTCGGGAATGCCTGGAGGTATCGAGTTAAACCGGGTAGATAGGTTTGATAACATGAGGAATATGGTTTGATTTTTTCACAGCGCAAAGGGACCACAGTCTGATTTGATTATTTGGTTTTAAATTTCAACTCGTTACCTAGACGCATTCTCGAGATAAAGGGTGTTGACAGACAGACATACAGACGAACAATGAAGGATGGACGCTTTTTTCTTTTGGTGTACAGAACCTTAAAAACCCGTTGTCATCCTTACTTATCCTTACTTAAAATATTATAAAAGCGAAAGTGAGTTTGTTTGTTTGTGTTTGTTACGTCTTTATGCCTTAATGGCTAAACTGATTTTGATAAATTTTGGTACAAAGATAGTTGGAACCCTAGAGACAGACATTGGCATTTTTTTTAAGTGGTAAATGAGGGAGAAAGAGGGAAAAAAAAGAAAAAACTTAGCTTTGCTATTACAATCAATAAGGCGCAAGTGCAAAAACTACAGGTAGCAGGTACCTGCAAATCAGGAAAGGGGAACTGTGTTACCCGGAATTTAACGCAAGTGAAGCTGCGGACAAAAGCTAGTGAATCCATAAATTTATTAAGTGTACAGATGAATTCTACTAGATTATCAGCATACAAACCAGCATATTATCACTTGCAGTGTATCTTACTTAAACAACACAAGAACAGGATAAAATAAATAGACTAGTTGACTTACATTCGGACTTCTGACTGCATAGTCAGAAGTTCTGATGGGCATTTTGAAGGAAAAAAACAGAGCTAACTTTCTTTCTTTACCTTTTTTTAAAACAAACTAAGATTTTCTCCTGTATCGTGACTGCGTTTACAAACATTTAAACTCAGATACACAAACAGCCAGAAACAAATACCTGTATGTCATACAAATATTTATTCCGTGCGGGATCGAACCCGCGACATGCAGTGCAGCAGTCGATCGCTCAGCCACTGCGCTAACCGTACCGTCTAACAGGATGTCAAGCGACTTATAGGACGATACAGGACATTTAGCTCCATCACCTTCCCCTACTGTAGAAAACTTAAAATGTCTTAATGTCGCTTTAAAACCGAATTCATTTAATAAACTTATGGTGTCATCAGTAAAACTCAGTTTAATGAACTCAGCTTTATTAAATTGAGTTTTGGGCCAAACGCATCCGAAGTTTTTGCCATCACACAGTCTTACCGAATGATCAAAATGGATGGACAATCGACATTCAAAGAGAAGTAAGAAAAGGAAATTAGATCATAACCTGAAAAATTCAGACACCCAACACAAAATAAAGCCCCGCAATACGGTAAAAGCCAATCGCACAAATACTAGGCTTGTAAAATATTTCGTGGTGGTTTCACAACCTTTTTTATAAATCTCCACAGGTAACGCGGCGAATGGTCAGCAAAGCCTAAAATAATGGTCTCGTTCGACTCTCAGGTTTCCAGTCCGTGGACATAGAAAACTTTGGAGTCGCCGCCTAACTTTATTTTTTGGGACTGACTTTGAGATTAAAGGGACTGGAACTTAGTGAGTTGTTGGGTTTAGGTTCTGTTTGAAACTGTTCTGAAAAGTACTTCTCCTAATGTCGGCTATAAATGCTATAATTTTCGTAAAAGTTTATTCTTGTAGCCTATAAAATATTTTTTGAGAGGTGGCGACGCGCTTACCTCGCGCAATGGTAAATAAAATAAAAACATAGAAAAGAAGATAAATGATGACTGTCGCGTACACGGGCAAAATTCCCCACACAATAGTTGCTAGAATATGGATCCCACATTGAAGACCAAAGAGGTTGGCTCAGAAAGAGTTGGTGAGACGACCTAGACGAATATCGCGAGGGTTGATTACTGGTGGCATGGGGTAAAACTCCTGTGAACGCTTAAATAAGGCATTTGACCAGCAGTGGGACAGTTTAAGTAATATTGTTCAATATCGACACTGCTAGCGTCATCTAGCGTCTTTACGAGAAACTACGCAACGACATAAAGTGTTGCGCAAATGTCGACTTGCGGTTTAGTGAACGGAACGCGCCAACTTAACTACAATACTCGTGATTCGGTCTGACACGTTAGGCAGACAAAAAATATAAAATAGTCGTTTTTGTTTCTTATTTATATTGGTTCATTAATATAAAGTTAGTATAAATGAATTAATTAAAGAAACCTTTGATTCTGCAACCTATTCAAAAATGTATTAGAAACAAATATACATATATTATCCAGACCTACATTACCATTTAATGCCTTCCTACCCTGCATGCTGGTTGTTAAAGAGATACCGTGGCCCCGGAACATAAAGGGCAAAATAAGGAACATGTTTGGGCCAGTATAAGCCTGACCTTCCCCCCCCCCTGCTCCGCATAGAGCGGGAGAAGTTATTTGAAGATTTCCCTTCCGCATAACAAAATTCTAATAACTCACAAAAACTTACAGCTTCTTCTGAACGAATACTCCTAATACCTCAACTCCAATATTGATCCAACCTTTATACCGTCCCTTATCCACACTCCTGTCTTGATTAAACGATCCATAAAAGTCAAACTATCGTTCACTTAGAGAATGTCGCCCCTTTCTATATTCGCGGCCCAACAGGTGCAACAAAGAGCTTCGTTAGTAGCACGGACGCCATTTTGATGCCAACGTGAAAAGCGCGCGAGTACGTGTTTTGTCGATTACGCGGGATTTTTTTGCAAAATCAGTGATCGAGTAATGGGAATTTACCGTAGTTTTTTTTTGTGAATTGTATTTTTCTTTTTTTGAGTTTGTTAGTTATTTCTAAGATTAAATTGTTTTCGTTATCCCAATTTTTGATTTAATATATTCTATTATATTTTAGAATAATTATTTAAAGCCATTTAACAAATCAGTCGGCCTACATGCAAGGAAAGCCGACCAATTTAAAAATGGGTGTACTGAGTGGATGGGTAGAAAGAAGTTTGTATAAGTATGTGCGGTTTCGGTCAAAACCCGGAAAACTGGGATTTTATATGGGATTGAAACCGGGTTTTACTTACCATAACAGCGATAGACTAACAACTGAAGTCAACAACACGACTTAGTAACACGACAGCCTATAGCTCAGGAAAAAGTACAGTCTGTTAAAGATGACGGCGATAACAAAGTTAGAAATATATTGAACTAGCGACATCCCCTGGCTTCGCACGGATGCTATTAGGCTATGACAAAAAGAACTATCAAACAAACCTTGTCCTGACACTAACGAACACAACAACAACTAACATCAGACAAATCTTAAATGTGGCATTTGTTTTGTAAACATGTAGTTATATTTCAGGGTGGATGACAAAGGAGGATGCAACATAGCAACCATATCACAGAAATAAGAAAAGAATGAAAAAAAAATTGTCGCACATTAAATGATAAATGATAAATGATGTTTATTTTGCAAGTAGGTTTTCACAAACACTTTTACACGTCATCTTTTTTTTAAAACTAGATGAGGCCGGTGTTTCGTACCCGACTACTCTGAGAAGAAACAGCCGAAACAAACTCAGAGGTCATAGTCTCTTTTAAAGTTCAGACTAAATAATCTTGGTCAACTTACATGAGGACTATGCAGATAGTGTCTGAAATGGTCTTTTTAAGAAAGCACCACACAGATTGAGTGGACCTGTCCAGTCAGTGCAAGCATTTGTCAGTTATCGTGTAGCTCAACTCATAACCCAAGGAGCTCAACGACACGACGAACAATACCAAAAAAAGGACATTTGTGTAGGTCGCTTATAGCACTCAAACTGCCAGACCTTCGTCAAAAAACAAAGTAAATGAAAGAAATGATCCACATGGTCCTCACATTTACAATAAACAAATAAAATAAAAAAAATAAATAATTAATGAGATCATAATGAAATCATAAAATGTCATAAAATAATAAGAAAATAAAATGTCACTAATCATAATAATAATAATAAAAAGAATGTAAAAATAAAGTAAACATTAATGTCAAAGTGTATAGAATAAAGGAATAGACAATAAATAAATGAAACAAAGGCAAATTTTGACACTCACTGAGTAAACTAAATTGGAGCAGCTTAATGTCAAGCCTTTTTATCTTCAAGGTAATGATTAATATTATAGTAAGCTTTGAGACATAGTTTACGTTTTATAAAAGATTTAAATTTATTGAGGCTTAGTGTTTGAATATCGCTTGGCAGTTTATTATAATAACGTATACATTGGCATGTGAATGTACCCCCTTTTTTTTGAGCCTCGTTGCAGGAACAACAAATTTGTGTTTGTTCCTTGTATTTATGTCGTGGATATCACTGTATTTTTTAAACAATTTTATATTTTTATGCGCGTACAAAAGGTTTTCGTAAATAAACTGAGAGGGCACAGTTAGTATGTTAATCTCTTTAAATTTTTCTCTGAGGGAGTGTCTAGGACTTAATTTATACATTGAACGAATTGCCCTCTTTTGCAAAATAAAAATTGTCTGAATATCGGCGGCATGGCCCCACAAGAGAATACCATACGACATCACACTGTGGAAATAACTAAAATAAACTAAACGGGCTGTCTCTAAATCAGTCAAATCACGAATTTTTTTAACGGCGTATGCTGCTGAGCTAAGCTTTTTTGACAACTTATCTATATGAGGGCCCCACTGAAGCTTAGCATCCAAAGTTAAGCCTAGGAACACTGTATTATCTTCCGGTTTCAACTCTTCATCCTTGATTAGTACACTAGTTTCCACTTGTCTAACATGAGGTAACGTAAACTTAATGCATTACTACAGCATCACAAACATTTACAAATCTTTATATATTCTTCTGTGAGTGTGTATAGTATGTCACTGAACTTCTCTCAAACGACTGGACCGATTTTGATGAAATTTTTTGTGTGTGTGTTCAAGGGGATCTGGGAATGGTTTAGATTCACAATTTTGTCCGGCAGATGGCGCTGCATCAAATTTTTTTATAAATACGTAGCGAAGCACGTACCGGGCCGCTAGTACATATATATATATATATATATATACGGAAAAAAATAAAAATAGCTTGCACGTCGTGACTGCGACATGTAAGTCAACATTCAACTTGATGCTGTGCTATGGGAGCCCAGTGCACAGCGCTGGTTTTTGTGGTCAAACCGTAAGCAAAACGTAGCGCTATATTCGCACTGTACATGGTATTTGGGTCGATTCAACGGTAACATGAAGAAAATTGTTCAGTTTTGGTAACTGTATGAGTTCGTAATTCTCCATAGAGATCAACTTTTTGGAATAGGCAACTATAGTACTTTCACAAGTTATTGTGCATTGTGTCTGAAACTGTAGCTTCATTCTTTTGTTTATTGACATTTGAAGGTGCCTGTAATTGTCTAATCCTTACTATTAATATCCAACTTCCGTACTTATAATATTATAAAAGCGAAAGTGAGTTTGTTTGTTACCTCTTCACGCTTTAATGGCTTAATCGATTTTGATGAATTTTGGTACAGAGATAGTTGGGAACTAGGAGACGGATATAGGCTATTTTTTTTAAAAGAGTGGGATATGAGGGAGAAAGAGGGAAGAAATGGGAAAACTTAGAGTTGCTATTACAAATCAATAAGGCGCTACTGAATTTAACGCAAGCAAAGCCGCGGGCAAAAGCTAGTAATATTATAAAACCGAAAGTGAGTTTGTTTGGTTGTTACGTGAGACCATGAAGACGGACATAGGCTACTTTTTGTCTCTTTATAATCCCCCACTTCCCTAAAATAGGGGGTGGAAGTTTGTATGGAGCATTCCACAATTTAAAGATAGGAAGTTAAAAATTAGTATGCGGACTATATTTTAGAAATCTGCCCTCAACCCCTTAAAAGAGGGAGTTACATTTTATATAGGACTTTTCGCAGTTTTCAAGGTTGGAAGCTTAAAATCGGTACACACACACTTTGTTACCAATGAAAAATACCTGCAAATCGGAAAAGGAGAACTTTGTTACCCCGAATTTAACGCGAGCGAAGCCGCGGGCAAAAGCTAGTTTTAAGTTATTTTAGGAGTTATGTTGAAATGCATTGCCGAAATACGAAATGCATCTTAAACTTTTGCCACTCGTCTAGACCCCTAGTTATTTTTACCAATAGAATCAACACCAATTGATAGTCAGTCACCAATTTCAGGATCAGAGCCCAGCACCTGAAAGCCATTAAGCAAAGTCAGCAACACGTAATCGAGATCTTAAACACTTAAACGTGGCACGTATCCTTCGAGGACCGCGGCTCCTCCCGGTCTCTCGGAAGGTTGGTGAAGCCCCCTACTATCGTACTGCTGGGATTTTATTTGATACATCTTTAAATTTCCAGAAGTCTGTTCTTCCAACAAAGAGTCATCATCAATGTATGTTGTCTAACCTTTTCCTAACTATGTTGGGGTTGACTTTTGGGGTAGGCAATCATCAAATAATTTCCCCCGCTCTGGGCGGAGCGGGGAGGAGTT
Organism: Ochropleura leucogaster; assembly: GCA_958449745.1. Taxonomy (NCBI): domain Eukaryota; kingdom Metazoa; phylum Arthropoda; class Insecta; order Lepidoptera; family Noctuidae; genus Ochropleura; species Ochropleura leucogaster. Next base: position 4,095,423 of record OY288213.1, on the reverse strand, counting down.
TCAAACTTGTACTAAAAACCACCCATGTACCACCTACGTAAAAACCACCCATGTTCCTTCTATTGACCTTTACGTTCCGGGGCCGCGGTATATCTTTCGAACAACCCGCGACCCCGGCAGGCGGAGGCTCTGGCAGGCCCCTCTGCTATGCTGACATCTCTCTGAGGCGGGCGTGAAATACTAACGCCGTCGACACAGCCTGTTGTCAATAGACGGACGGACGGTGAGCTACCCATTGCTCACCGTCCACAGGCCCGCATCTACGGTGGCCGGGAGTCGTCTTACGGCGCCCAACGTCCGGGACGTCTCCCGCGGCGGCTGGGTTGGTTTGAGGTTCTCTCCCTCAAACGCCCGGCTACCTCCTCCGCTAGTATGACTGCTTCGCAAAAGGAGGTGGATGCTTCAAAAAGTTGACCTTTTTCTCTGCTATACAAGTTAAAATTAAATTATGTAGTGAAACTTCATGGATATTAAGATGGGTTAACGCGTGAACCGGAATGTGGGAGGGGCACGCGGGATGGCGACGAGTGGGCGCCCGCCACCCGCTAATACCCGTTCATATCTCACCTGATGCAGTTAATTTTTAGTACTATAAAATTATAAACCTATTTTTTATACAGTTCACTAGCCTTTTTGAAGAGGCGACCAAAGCATCTCCAACAGTATTTAAAAACGATAAAAAAACTTATTGTATAATTTAACAGCAAATAAATGGTAGGGGCCTCTGATAAACTTCCGAACTCGTTCTGAAACTAACTTTACCGAATAAATGTACCAGAAACCTTTAAAGGTTTAATCGAAATTCGCGAACCCGGCTTGCAAGATAAAACGAAATTTTACAACAGCCAACCTGAATGTGATTATGTTCAAGTATTCAGGATACTCATTATTTTGTTTGCTATTAAGTGTGTTTAAGTCAGATTTTTCCATTCAATTTTCGTTTACCAGTTCTGTTATACAGGCAGTTTCAGTATTTGTAACAGGTTCTTATATTGCTTCAGAAAGGATTTTTTACTTTGAGAGATTTATTCTAGGAAACTGGTAATGAGCGTGGGTAAACTTACGTTTTGATTATTTCATTTACTCTTAATGTTACCAAAGTGCTTCTTTAATCATTTGTAGTTTTAACATTTATATGTATCATTCAAAGCATATTTTACTGCATGGTTGGCGTAGTAGTTAAGCAATTGGCTACTGCGCTGCGTGCGTGCGGGTTCGATTCCCACCCTAAAAAAATATTTGTAAGGTGTACAAATAGTTGTTTCGGGTCTGGCTGTATTTGGGTCATTAAATTTATTAATTAAACGAGCCGTGATACAGGACAAATCACAAAAGAGGGCGACGTTTCTTAAAAAAAAAGGATTATTAGTAAACGTTATAACAATCATGGGGACGAAATTCAGATTAATTTGTGAATTTATTTTTTCAAAACTCATCATCTGCCTAACCTTTTCCCAGTGTTGGTGGTCGGCTTCTAGTCTTACCTGATTCAACTGACCACCACTATTTTACATGAAACGACTGCCTATCTGACCTCCACAACCCATTTAACAACTGGGTGATACAATACTCCTTGGTAAGACTGATTGTCAAACTTTCAGGACACTGACTACCTGTAACGACTGTCAAACAAAAATGACAGCTGAGACCAACGGCTCAATGTGTTTTCCAAGGCACGGAGAAAACTTGGTATGGATTGGGTGGTCACCAATCCACGGAACAACCTAGACAAGCGCAGCTTAACCTCAAGCTGATTGACCCGAATGGCAGTTTTTATTTGGCCACGAGCTCCTCAAATCCTCTATAATTCAATTTCAAAACTTTATTGCTTTATTATTTTTGTTTTTAGCTTAGTGAATCGTATAAAGAGATTTCAAACATTAATTAATTACACTTTTACCAATCATAAGAAAACTAAAAAGCACAACAAATCTTAACCCCTTGTATCGTGGATCTACGCAAGACACAATGCGTTTTTAATTGTGTCTGTAATTCCGGCATACAAGCGGTTAATACAAATAGTATTACATATTCGTAATAATATCGTAATTTGACTCTCCTCTTGTTTTTCCTTGGAAAGCCATATTTTCCTGGATGCTGTGCTCATTTTACGCGCAATTTGCTTTATTACATTCCTCGTCCGAATTCCTCTTTTCTTAAAACATTGATCAATCTATAAATTGTTTTGTTTTTGTCGATGTATTTTTGGGACTATAAGAACTTTATGTTGTTTTAAGTGGAATAGGGAATATGCATGTGTTTCTTTCTTTACTTAAATTAGTAAAAAATAGTACTAACAGCAAAAGAATTAAAAGTTAATATTTCAACTACTTACCACATGTCGCAAAAAAATGGACATATACTATACACTGACTTTGACGCCACTACCGGCATTATCACAGATGATGCCTTTTAACAATAAAATGTATAGTTTATTTAGTAAACTGCGCTTCACATTACTCCTGGATCAAGATAATATATAGTCATAAAGAAAAGCAAACTTTTTTTTTGGGCGGAGTGGGAGGGAGTGTCTTGTACTGACTAAAACCCAACCATATTCCTTCTAGTCCTCGCGTTCCGGGGCCGCGGTATCTCTTTCGAACAACCCGCAATCCCGGCAGGCATCCTGGCAGGCCCTGGCGGCTAGTAGTGAAAGTTTGATTAAAATTTTCAATTTTCACATAACTAACAAACAAAAGGAGTTCGTGGCTAAATAATAGCAGCCGTTCGGTCGATCTTTAGGTTAAGCTGCGCTTGCTTAGGTTGGTCTGTGGATGGGTGACCACCGATTACATACCGAGTTTCCTCCGTGCCTCGGAAAGCACGTTAAGCTGTTGGTCCCGGTTGTCATTTGTAGATCTTTGACAGTTGTTACAGGTAGTCAGTGTTCTGAAAGTTTGACTACTAGTCTTACCAAGAGATATCGTATTACCCAGTACTAACTCTTTGCTCACTCAGCACATACATCTAGATATCTTTCATCCATAATAAATTTGTAAATTTATTTTTAAGTAATAGTTAGTAAGTTTGTTTTTTTATATAAGTAAGTGTTAAATTTTAGAATATAAGAGTTTTGGTGTAATTTACTGTTAACTTATATTCTTTTTAGTAAATACACAAATAAAAATGCAAACGTTCCATGTAAAATACTGGTATTCAGCTGCATCCCGTTAGACTGGACGCCGACTGGGATAAGGCTAGGCAGATGATGACATAACCAACAAAGAACAACACAATACCTACACACGTTGACATGAAATCTGAAACTACATAAATACTTAGGTACAGTGAAGGAGGTTGCATATCATAGACAATAGGTGTTCGGTTCAACGGTCGTGGTCTTTGATTGTACTTCAGACGAAAATGGAGCGTGTTCTGACTACAGTAACTACGGAAATGGTGCAAAATAAAAATATAGATTTTTTTGTTACAATTTTTCACTAAATATTACTACAGTAAAGAGTGCTTTGTTGTCAACCCGAATGAAAATCTCATCCATCACTGTAACACAGCTTGCAAGGTAAAAAGTCTTACTACAATATTAATAAGACAAACTATAGTACTTATTACAAAGTGTGTTAGTGTGAATGTAAGGAGTAAAACGAGTAGCGGTTAACGATTCGGGCGCCGGGTGCCGCGAGGCTCCCGGCCACCGTAGACTCGGGTCTGTGGTGTTGACCAATGGGTAGCACATCGTCCGTCTAGTGACGACAGGCCGTGTCGATGGTGCGATTGTGTTTCAACCGTGCCTTAAGATGTCAGCAAAACAGAGGGGCCAGGGCCACTGCCAGCTAGAGTTGCGGGTTGTTCGAAAGACATACCGCTGCTTCGGTACGTTAACGGCAGTAGAAGGAACTGAGAAGGATGGGTGGGTTTTAGTCACTACAAGTTTGACAGTTCCTCCCACCGCTGCGCCCAGAGCGGGGGAAGTTAACCTACCATGAAAACCCACCCATGTTCCCTCTATTGCCCTTGCTTAGTATTAGACCCCTCAGAATTGACGCATTATTTGCCGCTAAATACACATCATCAGTCACACCTTCATAAAATCTCTTTAATTTAATCTTTAATTTTCTTAAGTTAAAAACTCTGAAATTAAGAATTAAGAAAAAAAGATTGTATATTGTTACACAAGAGATGAAAGGGACTAAACCTCACAACACAGGGTATCCTAGTGCATGTTCTATTTGTAGAACAATAAATAAAAAAATGTTATCCCTCGAAATACCAACAAACGCATATTTTCCAAGGTCCTTACCCTCTGTGGTCTAACAGAATACAATACAGCCGAATTCAACAGGCGAAAACCCAGAACTAACGGGTATCAGTATTCCTTATCCGATAACATCGTCCCACACATTACTCCAGTTCTCATCATATATTTAATCCAGGGGCAGTGAATTATGAAGATCCCAGCATGAATTATTGTCGAACGATAACAATGGCTGATTGCAAAATGTATTGTAATCGAGTTTTGCCAGGGACGGATTAGGTGATTCTCGTGTACAAGATCGTTTGTCGAAAAAATGGTAGTGAACGACTTTCGTCCGTGCGGTCGCGTGTAAGTGTGTTTGTCATCACACGGATTTCATACAAGCTAATGCGACAAGAGATCTGGAGATGTTAAATGGCCACTTAGCAGAATCATAATCCTTACTGCTTATACATAATATTTTAAAAGCGTAAGTAAGTTTGTTTGTCTTCAAGCCTAAATGGCTAAACCGATTTTGATAAATTTTGGTAGAGATATTTGAGACTCTGAAGACGGACATTGGCAAATTTAATAGGCAATAAGGCGCAAGGGGCAAAACTACAGGTACCAGGTACCTGCAAATCAGGAAAGGGGAACTGTGTTACCCCGAATTTAACGCGAGTGAAACCGAAGCTATTATGTTAATAATATGTATTACGTTACCATTCGTAAGATGGTCACAAAGTGACCACTCACAATATTAACTGCGTACATAGAGATCATTTTAAGAATTTTAACGTAGGTACCTAATTCATATAATTATCCTACAAGCTAGCGCCCGCGGCTTTGCCTGCGTGATCATTCCTCGTTTTCCTGCCCTTGTCCCATTCTATTTCGGGTCGGCGCAACACGTTTTCTTCTTCCATTCTCCCCTATCAGACGTCACGGCATCGTTTACTCCTTTCTCCTTCAAATCATTTCTTACACAATCCATCCATCTTTTCTTTGACTTTCCTCTCGCTCTCCGTCCATCAACATTCAGATCTTCTTTGTCTGCGTGATATCGAAAAAAACGTGTTATTCCAGACTATAATCTACCTCTCTGTGCCAAATTTCATCAAGATCCGTTGCAATACTTTGCCACTCGTTGTCGCCTTAATCTGTTAGTTCGTCAACCCAGTTTCTCTTCGATCTACTTAATGGCTTCTGTCTAAATCCGGGCCTGAACTAGCCTATTATATAGTTTAATATTAAAAACGAGTATTGTTGTGGTCTATCTGGTATGTGTTTAAAACTAATCATAATGTGTAATGAAGGTCCTTAAATCATTTTTTTTACTATGAAAAGATGGCGGATATTATTACAAAATTAAACAATACAAAAGCGCTTCGTAAGTTTTTGTATTGTTTAATTTTAGTATTTCACGACGTGGCACAGTGGCTGAACGATTAACTGCTGCGCTGCGTGTTGTTCGGTGCGGTTCGATTCCTACACGGAACAAATATTTGTGTAGCCTACAAATAGTTGTTTCATGTCTGTTAATGTTTTGTCTGTTAATGTTTCTTGCCCATTCTTCTCCATAGAGACTACACATTGGAATGGGCAACTACAGTACTTTCACAATTATTATGGCTTGTGACAGGGACTGTAGCTTAATTTTTATTGTTGTTAATGTTTTGACAGTTCAAAAGTGCCTGTAACTGGCCTACTTGAAATAAATGATTTTGATTTGATTTGATTTAAACGCAACCACGATACAGGAGAAACTCCTAGTGTGGAGTAAAGTTAAAATAAAAAAAAAATTGTGGTCGTCCTGAATTTATTATTAAACATTTGACTGAGATGAAAATTACTTTTGTGTCCCGGACACCTTAACCGAGACGTGACCTGGTCTTCACTATTTTCCACGAAGTGACTGACGACAGTAAACCGCTAGTTGACTTTGCATTGTGTTGTTCATTTTACAAGTGCTTAATAAACCCTTTTGCGTTATATAACATCCAAATGCTTTAGCAGACAATGAACGTAAGTCATTTAACAAACAAAAAAAATAGACCAAGAGCGAGTCAAACTTGCGCACCGTGCGTTCTGTACAAACGTGCGACATAAACAGCCATATCTTGTACCTACGTAGACATAGTGACGGTCCTTACGTACATAAACACATGTCGAAAATGGCATTTTTTTTTATTGTCTCATTGGTTTTAGATTATCTATGCGCACATGCTGACATACGATTTTTATTTTTATTTAATTTATTTACCTTGTTTTAGAAATCGTATAAGAGAACAAGTCTTATAAATACAACGAATAAGTTTCGTAGAAACGGTCTTAGAAAACGTGATAAAATAAAATATTTATGTTAAAATGGTATCATAAAACTCTTAAAAACTGTTAAAATATTGTAAAAATAAAATATTTATTATTGCTCATAGAATTATTTCTAGAGTGTGTTGAATACAAATTACGTTCTCCTGCAAACCTCGGTTTTTAACTTAACGTTATGTAGGTAGAGACCGTCGATAGAGGGTTGATGTTTTTTACATCACAAAACAGACCATAAATAAATATCTTGGGACAACTCACACACGGCTATCTGTGCCCAAGCTAAGCAGAGCTTGTGTTATGGTAACCAGACAACTGATATACATACTTATATAATTTATAAATACATACATATTATAGATAAATCACACCCAGACACAGAACAAACAATCATGCTCATCACACAAAGTTTGTCCTGAGTGGGAATCGAAACCACGACCTCCGGCTCAGCAGTTAGGGCCACTAACCACTAGACCAACAGGCCCGTCATAGAATTGAGTACATGGTTTTAATTTCAACTCCATACCTTCCCGCGTTGCCGAGATGAGACAGACCGACGGACAACGAAGTGATCCAATAAGGTTTCGATTTATCCTTTTCAGTTCATCATCTGCTTAGCCTTTTCCCAACTATGTTGGGGTCGGCTTCCAGTCTTACCGGATACAGCTGAATATCAGTATTTTACATGCAGCGACTGCCTATCTGACCTCCACAACCCCAGTTAGTACTGGGTAATGCGATACCCCTTGGTAAGAATGGTTGTTAGACCTTTGGAACACTGACTACCCGTAACGACTAACAAACAAGTTACAGCTGAGACCAACAGCTCAATGTTTATTGTAACGACTGTCAAAGATCTACAAATGACAGTCGGGACCAACGGCTTAACGTGCTTTCCGAGGCACGGAGGAAACTCGGTATGTAACGGGTGGTCACCCATCCACAGACCAACCAAGGCAAGCGCAGCTTAACCTAAAGATCGACCCGAGCGACTACTATTATTTAGCCACAGGCTCCTCAGTTACGGAACTTTAATAAATAAAAAATATAGTACTTAAAAACACTTTTCCCGAAGCAATTCAATTCCTTCCAATTCCAACCTTCCCTACAGCTGGACAAAGTCTCCATTTCAATGAACACTATCGATCGTCAACAACTTGCCAGCTATGGCGTGATCACAAACAGTGTACTGACAGACAGACATGATTACTGTAATAGCCCCCTCGGGCTTAGCGTGCTGTTTCAAAGCTACGATATTTACTTACTTATTTTGAATTCTGAGTTAGGTTTAGAATCAAAGGTCTTGGAGTTGATAACCTTTGAATATTTGATTGCTTGTTGTCTTAATTATTGATGCCGATTTATTTTTTATGTTTGGCAAAACATTGAAGTCGATTTGAATATAGAATTTGTTTTGTTTTTAGGGTTTCCTTGCCAAATGGAAAAATTGAACTCTTTCATTTTTTTTTTAACATTGCCACCCACTAGAAATTTTTCCTATATACTGTGTGCGTTAACAAGCATTTAATCTCATATACACTAATAGCCAGAACCGCGTTCAGAAGAAACTACCTGTAGTTCATACAATGATTTGTTTCATGTGGGGATCGAACCCAGCGACACGCAGCGCAGCAGTTAACAGCTCACCCACTGCTAAACTTAGACTGTCACTTAAGGGATAACACCCCTTATTTTGACGCTGTTGCAAGCGGTACTTTTCTCCTAGACCCAGATTTTCATGTATTTTTTAGAGTGTGGGGGTGTCAGACTTCTACTGACTAAAACCCACTCATGTTCCTTATTTTGACTTTTATGTTTCGGCACCCCGGTATCTCTTTGGAACAACTCGCAACCCTGGCAGGAAATTGGCACATTTAGGTTTTATAAATAGGCTTATGATCTAACATGCTTCGCTGTAGGCTAGTAGATATACAAATATTAGAACGTCATCATTTTTCTGCCCTTGTCCCATTCTATTTGGGGTCGGCGCGACACGTTTTCTTCTTCCATTCTCCCTCATCACACGTTACGGCATCATTTACAAGGAGTAAATCTCTCTCTCCTTCATATCATTCCCTACACAATCCATCCATCTTTTATTTGGCCTTCCTCTCGCTCTCCATCCGTCAACATTCAGATCCATCACTCTTTAAGTCACATGTCCTTCATCTCTCACTACCTACATGTCCAGACTAAGACAAACGATTCCCTTTATTTTTTCTGTAACAGGCGTAACTTTCAAACTTCCTCTAAACACATATTAGAACATTTAAACTCAATCTGTGTGGTGCTTTCTTAAAAAGACCACTTCAGACATTAATCTGCATAGTCCTCATGTAAGTTGACCAAGATTTTTTTTGTCTGGACTTTCAAAGAGACTATGACCTCTGAGTTTGTTTCGGCTGTTTCTTCTCAGAGTAGTCTGGTACGAAACACCGGCCTCATCTAGTTTAAAAAAAGACGTGTAAAAGTGTTTGTGAAAACCTACTTGCAAAATAAACATTCTTTATCATTAAATACTAAAACATGAATTTCTCAATTTCTGTTTCATCAAACAGTTCTACCCCCACAGATACCGGAAACATAAGATAATTCGCAAGCCAGTAATGCTTTGTTAAGGTTAACTGAACCAGTTAACTTCCGAGTAACCGAGTTAATTACGGGGAATATCTGTGAAGCGATAATTAATATATCAAAACAAGAGGCCCTGTGCCGACTCCTTAGCATCGAAGCGACGTACCTGCGTGTGTGTGATAGATCACAATATCAGATATAAACGTAGATTAGTTAATCTCTGGTTATTATACAGTGTGTAGTTAATACGTTTTAAGATGTAGTTGTAGGAAATGTTATTAGTAAACATTTTTAGAAGAAAATAATGCTGTTTTAAGCTTTCACGGTTTATTACTAAAGAGGATACCTAAGGGATTAGGGTTGCGGGTATTCGAAAGAGATACCGTGGTCCTTTTTTTGCTTGGGAAATCTTCAACTATCTTCCCCTTCTTCCCCGCTCTGAGCAGTCCCGTGTCAGACTTATTCTGACTAAAAGCGTACCATGTTCTTTCTTCTGCCGTTTATAGTCTGGGGCCTTCAAACAACCCGCAACCCCGGTAGGGCCGCGGCCCTGAACCAAAAAAGGCTAAACTACAAGTCTGTCACTCCCTTTCGGTCCGCCCACAGTGGGAGGAGTCAGTTGATGACTTCACATCCGAAAAAAAAGTCACTTACTTACTAAAAAGAAGTTAATTACTAAACCATCATCATTTTCCTGCACTTGTCCCATTCTATTAGGTGTCAGCGCAACACGTTTTCTTCTTGCAATCTCCCCTGTTAGAAATAACGGCTTCATTTACTCCTTTCTCCATCATATCATTCCTTACACAATCCCTCCATATTTTCTTTGACCTTCTTCTCCCTCTCCATCCATCAATTTTCAGATCCTTAACTTTTTTCGTCACAAATTACTAAACAATTATTTCGAAAAACCCTTAAAACTAAATAAACTCAACCTCTAAGAAACATCCAACAGCACTCAAACTAAAACTCCCCGTCACTACCAGTCCTGCCTACCCCTTCAACGTAACTAAGCTACATAGCGCCTATTAATCAAAGTCACGGGTATGTTCTACTAATAACGTAACGTTATCGACGCGCCGTGCGTGTGTCCTCACCAGATAACACCCTGTATAATTTACTGCTGTAGCAGCCTGTATAATTCTATTATATATTATATGTGGTACTTTAGTGCAATTATGTTTATGAGGTATTAAAAGGTTTAATGGCTGGGCTATTGATACTGTATTTATCTTCTGTCAAGGCTTTTTGTCAACTTTATTGGAATCGGGTTGCAGTCTTTTCGTATTCAGCGGAATACAAGAGTTTTACATGGAACGCCTGCATAAATTTGGGTCTAAAAGGTCCGTTTAAGCAGAACCAAATAGAAAACTACCATGTGTTCATAAACATCATGGAATAAAAATAAACTTTTATAAAAATAAAAAAGTAGGTTCATCATGATTTTTTTAGGACAGGCAATGTAGATTCATTGCCTGTCCTAAAAAAATCTTGACAATAGATACACCAATGATGTGATGTGAAAATTTGAGTATAACGGTGAGAGAACTGATTTGAAATGACTAAGTTAAAATAAATGAATGAATGAATAAAATTTACGGCACGGTTGGCCCCGTGGCTAAGCGATTGACTGCTGAGCTGCGTGTCGCGGGTTCCATTCCAGCACGGAACCAATATTTATATGACCTGCAGATAGTTGTTCCGGGTCTGGCTGTGTATGTGAGTTTAAATGTTTGTCACCCACGATACAGGAGAAATTCTTAGTGTGGGGCAACGTCGTTTAAAAAATAAAAGGCATGTATAAAATAAAAGCAGACAACAATTCACTTTTCCGTAACAAGCATAACTTCAACAACAACATTTATAAGTAACTTTAATAAGGAAGAAGAAAAATGACAGTTCCAAGCAAATAAATTCGATAACAAAAGCTGGCCATACCTTCATAATAAGCAAGACATGGGAACAATCACCATGGATTCTACTAAAAAACTCCCATAAACTAGGAGTACTGCTTTCACCAGAATTGTATAGGTTTGATGGTATTCTCGTAAAACGTGCGCTTTGTGCTACTATAAAATATAGATCGCTCATTATCATGGCTTGTGGGTAACAATGTAGTGTTGGGATTCTTTTTATCGATAAACGGCAATCATAAATTATAAGAAAAATAAATAGTTACAAAAATTAATAAACACGACTGCCGTGTCAAAAAAATAAACTAAAAAGAAATTAACAGAATAAATAATAATAAAAAATGTGGGTGTTCAATTATTGATCAAACCCGCCACATTGGATTTCTTTACTTTTTCAATAGCCTATGTTACTCAGGACGACGCAAGGATTCTAATGATGCCCCATACATGTAAATCAGTTCAAGCGTTTAGAAGTTATGATGAAATAAAGAAACTCACATACATACAAACATACATGAACCAAAAAAACATAAGACTCCTTTTTTTGGGGCAGTCGTGTAAAAATTGATTTTACCCACTCATCCAAACAAACCAGACTAAGAACCATACTAATCAAATATATCGTAAAATACCATACGCATCACCATGATACGTCTATAAAAAAGAACATTTCAAAAGTTTATTAAGACCATATCGTTACATCCTTGGTAAAACCCAAATATTTAAATAAGGGACGTAAATACGCACGTAAGGTCAATGGTTCAATTTTTGAGCTACCAAGAAACCAACGCAGCATCCAAGAAACTTTGAGACACCGTAGACGCAAGTCTGTGGACGGTGAGCAATAGGAAGCTCACCGTCCGTCTGTTTATTGATGAAACGCCCTGTCGACGGCGTATTCCACGCGCGCCTCAAAGATATTTCAGCAAAGCAGAAGAGCCAAACACAAGAGCAAAAGAAGGAACATGGATGGGTTTTAGTCAGTAAAAGTCTGACACTTCCTTCCGCTCTACCCAGACTGGGTTATTTGATGACTGCCCATTCGGATGAAAAATTAGAGTATGGATAGATGGAGATTTATTACTCTTTCACGCAAAAAGCTACTGAATAGATTTGGACTAATTTGTAACTTGGATGCACTTGAGATACTTTTATCCCGGAATTACCATTCTATAAGCTCTATAAACTAGTGGTTTGTAAAATTAGCCTAAAACATTATTTTCTAATTACAAATTATCGACACACGCACATCACTATCAAAGTTAACAAGCTACACACTACGATACGCGTAGGAATCGTTCATAAAATCCTGCCATTTATTTGTTTTCTTAGAAAAGTTCTCCTTTCTCCTTTGTACCATACCCGGCGTTCTTGTGAGATGTTCCTTCATTATTTTTTATTTATATTATAACTTTGATACTGTACTGGAATTGTCACAAGACTGAATTTTATTTTTCATATTAATATAAAAAAAAAAACATTATACTATACCACAACTACATCCGTAGATAAATACCGCGGCTTCGCAAAATACAAAGCAAAAGAAAGAGCATGGGTGGGTTCTAGTCAATACATCTGACACTCCTCCCCGTTCCACCCAAAGCGGGGGAAGTTATTTGATTTACAACCGCAAAAAAATGATAATTCAGGGATGAATGTATTTTCCTAGATGTAATGGCTGATTTGACTAGTAACTAATGTGGAAGAAGAATACAATATGCCGAAACGACCCCAAATAAATTGGATTAAGGGCAGAAGAACGACGATGATGATATCATAGGCATCTTCAGTTTTCTTTTTTGATTCGCTTGCTGACTGACAACACAGCAAAACACTATACTTTAAAAAAAATATTGTATCACCCTAAGGTTGACTGGTAGAAAATGGCTAAGGCATTAAGTCCGCCTATGTACAAAGTTTTTTTACATGTGCATGAAGTTTTAATAAATAAATAAATTCCTACTATAATATTATAAATGCGAATGTTCGTGAGGATGGATGAATAGATGTGTGTTACTCTTTCCCGTCAAAACGGCTGAACGGATCTTGATGAAATTTGGCACAGAAGTAGATTACAGTCTGGTTTAACACATAGGATACTCTTACTTTTTCGATATCATGCGGGTGAAACCGCCGGCGCTAGCTAGTCATTTATATTGCATAACTTCAAAAATGTACTCGATTTCACAGACAGGCACATTCACAAAAAAAAATGGTAAAATACAAATTGACTCCTTAGCAATATGCTTTATTTATCCAACCAAGGCAGAAACTATTTACGATAGATAACTAAAATCAATATTCAATAATATTTGCAATCTTGTTTCAATAATATTTGCAATCAGCTACTGCAATCGTTTCTGCAATATTGTGTAATAAATCCTTACTAATATTATAAAAGCGAAAGTGAGCATGTTTGTTTGTCTACGTCTTCACCCATAAATGGATAAACCGATTTTGATGAATTTTGGTAAAGAGTTGGGACCCTGGAGACGGAGATTGGCTAAAAAAAGTGGGAAAAAGCGGAGAAAGAGGGAAGAAAAGGGGAGAAAAATATATATTCACGCGGGGTTAGCCTAAAGTAACTATGCCACGCGGACAAAGTCCCATATTAAACTATAACTACCTACACTAGTACTTCACTAGTATTATGTGCTTAATGTTTTGTATGTATTTGTATGGAGCGAGGTTCAACGCCCTTTGATATATAAGACCTCTGACTATCGTATAGCTAGTATCGTCATATTAAGCATCATTTATTAACGATCCTATGTTTTTGCAGTAAAAGCAATAATTGTCTTGATGACAGACAGCATGCCACTGAAAATACCTACATTATCTGTTACAAGCCGATATCCGAATCAATGGGAAGGGAAGAAATTAAACTACGAAAGTACAATAAACAAGAAAATTCCATACCCCTGGATGGATGGATAATCATCAAGTAACTTCCCCCGGAGCGGGGGGAGTGTCTAACTTTAAGTGACTAAAACCCACCCATGTTCTTTCTTGTACCCCTATACCCCCTTCATTTGGGATATTCAGGTAATAAAGAAAAGTTTGTTTTGCTTGTGACCTAAAGAGTACGGTGAAGATCTACACAAATGTTCTTTTTTTTAAACTCGACCCGTCGTCATGTCGTTGAGCTCCTTGAGTTATGAGTCGAGCTACACACTTACTGACAAATGCTTGCACTGACTAAACAGGTCCACTCTATCAACATTTGATAGTAAGCTTTCAAGTTTAATACTGTTTCATGAGATTCTAATGCATTCATACTTAAGTGTTTTACATGTTTGCAAATAAAAACTAAAAATATGCAAGGTTCTTCCTTAAAAACTAGAAAAAAACTAAGCTACTTTCATAGTCCTCATGTAAGTTGACTAAGATTTTTGTCTTGGGCTATAATAAACAATGACCACAGAAACACAAAAACATTAAAAAAAAAACTTTTTTTTTTTAGTTGTAAAATCCTGCTTTCAAAATAAACATGCTCCGTTAAAGGTAGTGGAAAGCTATGGTCAGAGTTTTTGCGGAAAATATAAAGACAACAATCTCATAAGGGACACGACCAAACATAAATACCCTAAAACAGCACATGCGTACAAACACAAGTAAACACAGATATCTTTACCCCCATAAGAAACTATAGCACGTTATACGTTATCTATTCCACGTGGGGAGCCATCGCACCATGCTCTATTGTCTCCGATTATGAGATAATCTTGTGGTCCCTTCATTGTTGCCAAGATTGCTCACCCGATATGCAGTGTTTTAGTTCACAATGAGAATGTCAGTTTGTTGGGTCAGATTTTAGAGGTTTTCGTATCGAAATTTATATACTTATGTATTTCCACAAATATTATATTATGGACTTCTGTATTTTTAGTTTAGTAGAAGTTGTTAAGATTTATTTATAATAGTATAGTTTCCAGGGTCAAAGTAATTACATTCTATTTAGTCCGTCTTTTAGATTATTGAAAAATAAGGGACACGTATTTTTTTATTGGTAAATTAGACCAAAAATTTGTACAGGTGGCATTACAAAATTCTACCCTGCATATATGTGATCGTCGCTGTACTGAATAACTATATGTGAGAAATCAAAACAACTTTTTTACTATTTAATTTCAATTTTAAAGTCGTAACGTCACATCATACAATCCGCCATCTTGCTATTTTCTCCCTGACTCACACATTTTCACTCTCACCCATTCAAAACTGTCATCCCCACATAAAACACAATATTTACAGTTTAAAATAACTACAAAGTAAATAACTATCTGAGAGTTCGTGATTATGTGTTACTTTGTTTTGTTTTTATTACAAAACATAAAAAAAATACTGACACATAATATAATTATGTTTAAAAAAAACCCGGTCATGTGCGAGTCAGACTCGTATACCTACGGGTTTCGTATAAACTTGAGTAATAAACGGCCATATCTTTTAACTGCGTTTATAAGGTTTTAATTTCAACTTAATACCTCCATATCTTCCCTAGATAAAGGGTCTTAATAGACAGACAGACGGACAAACAAAGTGATACTATAAGGGTTTAGTTTTTTTTTCTGTTAAGGTACAGAACCCCATAAAATATTGAGAGTCAGTTGATAGATAAGATGGCAAGATATATACAACCACAAATGGCATAGAACAATGGCAAGAAGATGATGAGTATGACGCGTTTGATCGGAATTAGAATGATTTGCTGGGGAGGGGAACCCAGTTTCAAAGATTGTTTTCAGCCTTATATGGCCCACTGGTGGGCAAAGACCTTCTCCATATCCTTCCAGGTATTAAATGATATGTATTATGCTAGTAGGTTTTTACAAACACTTTCACACGTCGTATTTTTTTTTAAAAAGAACAGCCGAAACAAACTCAGAGGTCATAGCCTCTTTAAAGGTCCAGACAAAAATTTTGGTCAACTTACATGAGGACTTTGTGGAAAAGTGTCTGAAACAGTCTTTTTTTAAGAAAGCACCACAGATTTGATTGAATCGGTCCAGTCAATGCAAGCATTTGTCATTTGTTATCGGGTACACAACGAACAATACCAGAAAAGGACATTTGTGTAGGTCGCGTATAGTACTCAAACTGCCAGATATTCGTCTCCTGCACCACCTCGAACCAGCCTTTGAAATACGCGTCTAGTTCGTCTCGGGCCTAGGAACACCTTAGGCCGGCCTCGGCGACAGTTTCTAGTATATCATTACTTTTCATGCAACGTAATACGTTGGTTTCCTTCCCAAATTACAATAGTAACTCTAGGGAATCTAATAGAGCAACTAATTTCACTTAAACTGAGCAAATTGGATGATAGCTTCTTCCGTTTTTGTTTGTCTAATGTTTACGTAATTAGGAACACTGCGCTTACAAATATTTTTTCCATGCAGGAATCGAACCCGCGACACGCAGGGCAGCAGTCAATCGCTGTCACTACACACTACTACTACTACATAATAATATACCTATCTACCTACCCCTTTAGCAATTAATTTTTTGATATCTGTGCAGAGTTGTGGACTGTGATTATCTATAAGTTTTATGTATTTCTTGTTCTCGTTTTTAAATTGTAGCTGTTTGTACCTTTTCAGTAAAAAAAATATAATTCCTGACTAACTGTGTAGTGTAGACTAGCATAGTACAAGTGGTAATTGTTTGTGTATCGATGTTCCTTCCACCCTAGTAAAACTAAAATACGATGTAATTACTTTTTTGGAACACACGTGTTAATTTATTATAATTTTTTGCATGACCATGACGTAAAAAGAAAAATAAACACGTGCTTAGATAGTAGATTCAAATTTATTTAAATTATATTCATTTATTGGCTAATACCAATTCTAACCTCGTTAAAATATATTATATCACGTGATTTTTTTTATTCAAAATCGGAATGCCAAATGAATGGCTTACGTTCCAATTTTGAAGTTTACCATCTGTGTGTGAGGACACACATAAACAAAACTCCGCATGCCTGTATCGTTACGAATCTGTTAAATAAAAACTACGTGCTCAAAATAATAATTTCATGCAGTCGAGTTTAAAAATATACTTATGTTAAGATTACATCACTGATCGGCCTAAAAATAATACTCTTATCTACTATTTAGGACACTGAAATTCATTGACCTATAGTCATCCACAATTACAATTCACACTATCATAAGTATCATATAAATAACTAATCATGCCATCATAAATACTACGATTATTCTCACGACAATTTAAAAATCCCTTACAAATTTTAAGCGGAACAATCAACCTATAGCTGTCTCCTTCACTCCCGTTGACTCACAATTGCAAATACACTCTGTCACTATCGCGCAATCAGAACAATATCTCCTCGACGTCAACAGACTTTAGCCGGTTTTTCTTGTTTATTTTTGATTCAAACGCATACAAGTTTAGACATCTGCCGGTAGCGCTCGTTCGGCGAAAAAAAGCAACCAACTTGTTTGCAAAAATGACTACGTAAAGTGTCTCAATACGCATGCGTGCGTAGCTGTCAAATTTTATATATAAAAATCGTGACATCTCAACGCTGCGTGTTGTTTTTCGTATTTTTATAAATTAAAATATTAGTAAAAGCATTCCGAGTGATATTTAAAGTGTTCTAATAAAGGCTGATAGTATAATTGTTGTTAAAAATGTCGAAAGAAACCACGTTAGTCGGGTTAGATGCCATTCTTAAGGAGTTGGGACCTTTTGGAAAGTATAATATCATAAACTATGCTTTATTTTTATTTCCTTGCTTCTTGGCGGGAATGTACGGTTCTGTGTTTGTGTTTGAGGCCGCTGACATCAATTACAGGTAAGTCTAGTTTTTTACTTTCTAGATTTATGACTTAAAAGAGGCTAAATTAAAATTGGTAGCGGTTTTTGTTGAAGCGTTTGATCTTGCAGCAGTGTATTTATTATTTTTATTTAGTATTATTTGTATGAATCGGTGTGTTTTCATTTTGGGGTTAGAATTTGACGTCGGTCACGCTCACGCCACCCCGAGTCAAGTTCGCGCATGCGTGTTGTCGTGTAGTAAAATTTTGGGGTTCCTCGGGGCACTGATGTGACCCATTTTGCGAACAGCTTGCACAGTTAAATTTTAATGTTGTATAACATTATACCACATGTGAACTACAAGATACAAGCGCTGCTTAGTTTGTGGTTCGACATCGACAATATTGATTCTGTTTTGTTTCTTTTTATGAATGAGATTATTAATACTTATTATTACCAGCCAGTATCCTCAACGGATTAGAGAGGATTTACGAGTACATACAAGTATCTTATTTATACCTAGATTTTGCCTGATGCATTAAAACGAATGTATTATCGGTAACGCTAAGGTGTTTGTTTTGTTGAACGTGCTAATCTCAGAAAGTACTGGTTTGAATTGCAAATTATTTTAGTGTTGGATAGTCCATTTATCGAGGAAGGCTTGAGCAAGGGTACAGGCTAATAGTACGGTACGATTATGAGCCAGCGGGGCTGAAATCGCAAGGCACAGCTAGTTAAAATATAATGTTAGCGGTAGCTACCACGACGTTTGTCGATAAAATTTTATTTTATTACGTTATTATCCTTGTGTGTATACTATTAGCCTAGCATGCAAAGAGAATCATAAACAGGAAAGACCGTAATTCAGCCATAATGCACACAATTATTTCAATTGCTGATTTGTTATTTTTTTATTTATTCTAAAAGGCATCAAACCTAATACAAAACACAAATAAAATCAAAATAAACAAAGCACATTTAAAAAAAAAATATCACCATTCTAAATACAAATTAAATCGAACACGACATTATTTAAACCAAACAATACCTACCTATCTTCGATTTGAACTGCGGTGGACTTCGAGCCAATGCATGAGAAACTGTTTTTTATGCAGCAAAACATAGCGTTCATTTTTATTAATATTGACATGATCCGAACCTGTGTTTGGTTTACCTATGTTCCAAAAATAAAATTATTTGAATTATGTTTTTTTTTTTTCTTGTCTCACAGTAACACATAACTATTCAGACCTTGATTTGTAAGAATATCGTATTAATGTTTTTTTATTATAAACTTTTATATAGATAAAAAATTATGTGGTCAATAATAATTTAAGCAGTCAGTTTAAAATTCTAACTAGTTTTTGTGCCTCTTGATTTGAATACTATATTAGTTCTTGGTAAATCGCAAACCCTGAGATGTTTTTAATAGTTTGTGTTTGTTTTGCCAAGTCTCTTTGTAACGTACAGCCAAAGTAACCAACAATTTATTTTTAGCCAAATAAGTAACCAATTTCATCAGACATAATTGTGTTTTTGTTTAAATCCATGACAGTTTTTAAACAAAAATTAAATTCATTAAACAAACTGTTTATTAAACGCATTGGTTTCCAAGAAAAAGAAAACAACAATGTCTTGTTACTATTATAATATTTACGAACAAAATTATCAATTTTGCACAACTCACCGCAAGACATATCAGGTAGTAAATACTTAAACATACTTGCTTCTGTTTGTCGTACGATGTTATCATCTTACAGTTCAATACCCTCTTACTATCAAATACTACTATCACAACTTACACAATATTGTGATAGTAACTTATTTACTATCGAAATATTGGCAGAGATTCTTAGAAAACATCCCGCCGACCTTCAAAGCAGTTACCTTGGTCAGAAATTCCAAGATGAGATTGTTTATATTTTCAAAATGTATTTTTATTGCATTTTTATTGTGTCTGTGAACGTTTTGTTCTTCTATTCTTTCCAATGTATTGTGATGCTTAAATTAGCATCAGAATTCGTAGACCATAATTTAGAAATAAACTTGAGAGGAAGGAACTTGTCAAGGAATACCGGGATGAAACGAAGTTATTATTTTTTATGTACAAAAAACCTGTATACACTCTACAAAAATAATCGTCGCGACACCACACTGTTCAATGCAAAATAGAAAGACGAAACGAAAATAACTGGCTTGCTTTCTATTAAATAAATCCCAAGATATTTATTTATTTTATATTAATTACTAGCTGGCGCCCGCGGCTTCGCCCGTGTGATATCGAAAAAAAGTATTCTATCTCATTGTGTTATTCGAGACCATAATCTACCTATGTGCCAAATTTCATCAAGATCCGTTCAGCCGTTTTGGCGTGATAAAGTAACAAACAGTCCATTGGTACATACATCCTCACAAACATTCACATTTATAATATTATAGTAGGATCAGTCCAGGTTTCCTTACGATGTTTGCCTTCACTGATCTCCGTGATAAACTTTATAAAGTACATAAATGTATGATATTTTACTATCCCACACAGAATGTCAGTAATTAATGATATCTTCACAAGATCAGTCAATATAAATCATACGTGTTACTAAATTAATAAAACCATAAAGTTGTTATCTTTCGGCAATTCTCGGTAACGGTCGTGAATTCTCGGTAACCCTGTTGAAGGCCCTAATCAGTTCCAGGAACAATTGAAGTTAGACTAAGGTACAATACGTCTGCTGATGTTTAACAGAACAATTTGGAACATTAAATATGTATTACATTACACTTACAAAAGAAATTCCTGGTGGTAAAACCCAATAACATTTTGCACGACCCAAAAATCGAACCCAAACTTCGAATCGAATCTTTTGCACGAGAGGCGAGGCCTTACTTCTGAGCAATAATAGTCAAGTGTCTTGCACTAGTCTATATTTTTTGAATGCGTAGACTTAAAGTGTTGATTTCTTGTTTTGATTGATTTCACAGAAGTGCGTATATGGTTCGAATTTAAAATTGATACCTTCACACGTTCCCGAGATAATGGGTCTTGACAGATTCAATACAAAAACACGAAAAAAAATCTAAATATTTATAAAATACATTAAAAAAAAATAATGCCTGTCTATTCTTGTTGATAGTGATGATATTAAAGTACATCACTAGAGGTATCTACATCCGTTTGTTTATGGTCTTTGAAGGTGTTGTCAGAGGTGAATGGTCGCAAGCGCAGTTTACCAGTTAATTTTACGACGCTATAGAATATGAAACGTAATTATTGTCATTTAAAGATCAAATGTTTAATGTATTCATTGAAGGTGAACACATTAAGCCCTAAAACTGAGTTTTTTATGATGTAGTATGGGCCTAAACTGATGTCAGATTTTTTATCATCATTTTCCTAGCCTTGTCCCATTCAATTCGGAGTCGGCGCAACCCGTTTTCTACTTCCATTCTCCCCTATCAGACGTCACGGCCTCATTTACTTCTTTCTCCTTCATAATTTTTATGCTGTTAATAAAAACTGAGATTGTAAACTGTCAATGAATTGTAAAAATCTTACCGTTCCCTTGAAGAGACAGCAGAAATAAAAATAAAACTTGATTTTGTTTTGATTGACACACGATTGAAGAAAAGTGTTATACATATTTCCCTTTGCTTACTGTCCGCCCGTCTATTGACGACAGGCCGTGTCGACGGCGTGTTATTATGCCATACGCGCCTCAAAGAGATGTCAGCAAAGTAGAGGGGCCGGCCAGGGCCTCCACCTGCCGGGGTTGCGGGTTGTTCTAAACAGATACCGCGGCCCCGGAACGTAAGGGTCAATTGAAGGAACATGGGTGGGTTTAAGTCACTACAAGTCTGACACTCCCCTCTCGAGGAAGTAATTTGATAAATTCACATCCGCAAAAAAGAAAATTTCTTTGTTGTCTCTTCCCTGTTGTTGCAACCACAAACCTTGCAGATCATCGAGATATATTTTACAGTAATCAATCTAATAGGTATATAAAATTCTCTTGTCACAATGTTCGTTCCCATACTTCTCCGAAACGGCTCGACCGATTCTTATGAAATTTTTTAAGCATTCAGTAAGTCTGAGAATCGGCCAACACCTATTTTTCATACCCCTAAGTGAGGTGCGGGTGAAAACGCTGGGCACAGCTAGTACCTATTTAATAAATTAATTTTAATTATCACGTTCTATGAATGCGTTTTAGGAAGTTATCTCATCACAATATGACAAACAATTGCGTACAACTGAACATCATTGTTGTTTCATTACAGAACCTCATTCATTGCATCAATTAGCAACAATGTATAATAAGTGTGTCATAGGAAATCGTACTATTGATTACACTAATATTACATAATCTTTATTTAGATTACCGATTTTCTAGTAACAGAAATCAAATAAAGGACTTCTAACATAATCTATTTAAAGATTCAGAATCTCAAAAAAAACAGACCCGCACAGCGAGGGTTCCGTTTAAACTAATTTATTTATTTAATGCACAATGTACATATAGTTACACGCTAGGCTTATAACTAGTGAGTACATCACCTTGTTAGGGCGTAGCAAAATGTCATGTGTAATATTGCAGAATCTAATATCACGTATGATAGGAAGTTTTAAAATTGCAAAACTTTTACTTGTGACTTAAACAACCATGTCTTTTGACTGCGAACACTTAGAGATATAATTTTTCCAGAACTCGTAAGGGACTACAGATTTGAGTATACGGTTTAATTTCAACTCGATACCTTCTCGCGTTCCGGAGATAAAGGGTCTTGGCACACAAACAGACAGACGGACAACAAAGTAATCGAATAAGGGTTCCGTTTTTTCCTGTTGAGGTACGGAGCCCTAAAAACGGAATCCTTTTAGGATTCCTTTATTGTCCGTCGACAAGAAATGTGACATCATATACCTGAAATCTTTTCATAGATCACTAGCACCACAATTCCGTAAAACACTTTGAATTTGTCTTCGATCCGACGAATTTCGGTAAAAAAACGATATACATTACAAAATTTGTTTATAAAACCATCAGCTAGAAAACGTTAAAAATGAATGTTGTTGGACTATCAAAATACAATGGCCACGCGTCTCATAATACTCTATGAACTTCTTCCTACTACAAAGACCTTTACCATAATAAACAAACTACAAATAAACTGACTTTAAAGGTCACTTGTCACAAGGAAATAAGACTAGACAAACATTACCTACCTTCCACACGAACAGCTGCAGCGATGCAATCGCGCGATTTCAATTTAAACACGTCACAATGCTGTGTTGTAAGGCCCTCGACGAGGTAAAAGATGGCGGACGAACGATAACAAATTGCATGCTGTTTTGTGTTTTATATTTTCTAATAGTCAGTTTCTCAATGAGGATGCTTCAGTTACAGTTGTTCCCGAGAACCGTTGAGTTACTTATTGATTTGTTTAACAAAATAATGATATTATAGAGATATCTCTCTTTGTTCTCCTAGAAGGGTGAATCATCAAATTTAATTTCTTCAGACAGGTTTTATTTTATTTGACCTGTGCTGTACCACTGCTGGTCATAAGCCTCGTCCAATTTCTTCCATGATCTCTTTTCCTCCTCGCGGTACGCGTCCAAGCAGATGATCACCTTTTTATTGGCAGCGCCGTCTGCCTTCCGGCACCCATCGTATGGAGATATTGGCCTACCCCGGTCATCGTGCATGCAACTGCCGTAGTCCACTCAGTCCCATTTTAGTCTAGCAGACTGGACTGGTTAGGGCACGCAACAATAGTGGCGGTAAGTCCCCTCTTTGAGGAGTGGCTGGAGAGGCGTCATGGCGTCCTCACCTACCGCCTGACGCAGGTCCTCACTGGACACCGATGTTTCGGGAGGTTCCTGCACATCATCAGGCGGGAGGAAACGCCCGGGTGTCACCATTGTGACGATCGCCCGGAGGACACGGTGGAGCACACAGTGGCGATCTGCCCAGCGTGGGCGGAGCACCGCCGTGCCCTCGTATAGACGATCGGCGGCGGCGATCTCTCCCGTCCGGCCCTGGTTCAGCCCATGGTCTCAAAAAGGTTTATAGCAGAAACTTGTACAACTTGTACAGTAAATATTACATTAGGACCTCCTTTTAAGTAAAACATATACCTGTGCTAGGAGTAAGCTATAACAGTATTTGCTTGATATATTTTTATGTTGAAGTTATCAATATCATCCTTCCTAATAATATAAAAGTGAAAGCGAGTTTGTTTGTTTGTAACGTCTTCACGCCTAAATAGCTAAACCAATTTTGCTGAATTTTAATACACAGATAGTTGCGACCCTGGAGACGGACATAGTTTATTTTTTAAAGTGAGAAATAAGGGGTAAAACGGGAAGAAAAGAGAAAACTAAGATTTGCTATTACAATAAATAAGGCGCAAGGGCTAAAGCTACAGGTAGCAGGTACCTGCAAATCAGGAAAGGGGAACTATGTTACCCCGTACTTAACGCGAGCGAAGCCGCGGGCAAAAGCTAGTAATAGATAAACATTTAATATTAATAAAACGAATCCTTATATACATATTATGATAGTAAGTAAATTATTTACTTTTCCCTGTAATATCGTACGTATATTAAAATCACAAACAAACACAGTTATTTCAATATTATTCAAATACTTAATATAACATAGTTGAGTCAATATTTTGACAAAGTTTCACTATATATCTAATATTAGATATTTTGTTTGTTTAGCGATTTACATTGAACAACATAAATGTTATGTTAATAATTACAGTTGTCCTTGCTGACATTTCAATCAGAGGAAGAGGCATAAAATACACTATTGATTTATCCTACTAATATTATAAAAGCGAAAGTGTGTTTGTTTGTTACTTCTTCACGCTTTAATGGCTCAACCGATTTTGATGAATTTTGGTACAGAGATAGTTGGGAACCAGGAGACGGACATGGGCTATTTTTTTAAAAAAAGAGTGGGATATGAGGGAGAAAGAGGGACGAAACGGGAAAACATAGCGCTGCTATTACAAATCAATAAGGCGCTACCGAAGTTAACACGAGCGAAGCCGCGGGCAGAAGCTAGTAATATTATAAATGCGAATGTTTTTGGATGTAATGGATGTTTGTTACTCTTTTACGTCAAAACGGCTAAGCGGATCTTAATAAAATTTGATCAAATAAAACAATCAATAATCTTATGGTCTGGCATAATATATAGGATGCTTTTTTCACTTCATAACATTTTAGTAGAGCATAATATTTGCTATTCTAAAATCTTGGTTCAAACTCTGAAGCGTAGGGTCTGACAGCTCACAGCTTTTAAGGAATTATCAAAATGCTTATTTGGCTCTTTTTGTAACCCAACTTAACCAGGAGGTTAAGTGCTGCCGTACAACGACGGCACGGTTGGCGCAGTGGCTGAGCGATTGACTGCTGCGCTGCGTGTCGCGGGTTCGATCCCTTCACGGAAATAAATATTTATGACTTGCAGATAGTTGTACTGGGTCTCGCTGCTTTTGTATGTGACTATTAATGTTTGTAAACGCACCCACGATACAGGAGACATTCCTAGTGGGGCAACATTTTTTTATTTAAAAAGTTTAAAAAAATAAACGTGCCGAGAAAGTTTGCGTGAAAAAATAACAAAGGTTTGCATTTAAAAAAAAAAAACGTCAAACTGACGACAAGCTAAAACTTCACTATACATTCGTTTATAGTTTCTTATAGCTACACAGCTAAATTTAGAATGCAACATTTACTTAACTTCCCTCAAAGAAGCAGGGTAAGTAAATAACCCTCATTCCTCCTCTCATCTTATACACAAATCGTCAAAGCAGTAGATTGAAAGGCACAGTCACTCACAGACACGCCATGCACCACATTTGCATATATTTGCATCACTCAAACCATACCAGCTGTGCTACGTGTTACTGGTGTGTGCTACTTAATGCAGTTTTTGGGAATGAGAAATATGGAGCAAACTTGTTATTTTTTTATCTTTCATTCCATCTACATACTTTAGTTTCGAAAGGTTCCTGTACATAACTGAGCGGAAGGAAACGCCCGGGTGTTACCACTGTGACGATTGCCTGGAAGACACGGTGGAGCACACTGTGGTAAGACTGCCGTCTGCTCAGCTTGGGCGGAGCTTTGGTAGCGGTAATCAAATCAAATCATTTATTTCAATTAGACCACTACAGGCACTTTTGAAGGTCAAGAAACAAAATGAATCTACAGTCCCGGTCACAAGGCATAATAACTTGTGAAAGTACTGTAGTTGCCCATTCCAAAGTGTTGATCTCTATGGAGAAGAATGGGCAAGAAACTCCATGGACTTGGACGCTCTATTATAATATTATTACAAAATCGTATTTACATAATTCATGTTGAGATTATACAAATATGTGGGAACGATGTAGAAAGACGTGCACAGTAAGAACATCCAGAGTAAATAAAAAGCAAAATTTAATTTAAAATCTAAATAAATTTAAAATGAACCGTGGTAGCTAAAAAAAATACCAGTCCCAACTGATAGCGCCTCCCCGTTCACGAACATGACGTATGGATCAGCCCCATTCAGCTCGGCCATTTTGAAGGGAGCTAAATGACCCGTTCTCTATAATATATACATACATATGTATATAATAATCTCCTTACGTACGGCCCTGGTTCATACATCCATGATTTCATTCGAGAAGGAATGGGAAGCAGTCACCGCCTTCTGCGAAGCAGTTTTGCTAGCACAGGATGTGGCCGGACGTTTAAGGGAAAGAACCTCAAACCAACCCAGCTGCCGCTGGAGTCGCTCCTAGCGACGGGCGCTACTTAGGGCCTGTGGACAGTGAGCAATGGGTAGCTCACCGTCCGTCCGTCTAGTGATGACAGGCTGATAAAGGTGACCACACCGCCCCCGCTCCGCCCAGAGCATGATTTCTCATCTGAAAAAATACGACGTACTTTAGAGAGTTGACTTTTTTTTTGGGGTGAGAAATCATCAAATAACTTCCCCGGGAGGAGTGTCAGACTTTTACTGACTAAAACCTACCCATGTTCCTTCTATTGCCCTTTACGTTCCGGGGCCGCGGTATCTCTTTCGAACAACCCGCAAACCCGGCAGGTTAGTGAGTTGACTTCCAGTGTAATTTAATTCTCCCATTCCCATTTCATCATTGGATGAGCAGAGATACGGCAAAGCGTCACCGTTATACGTTTGGAATTTTTCGAACCTGAACAAAGTGTTATAAAACCGACTGGCTATTTATTTTATTTTATTATTTTACGTACAACACAACAATTATTATAGTTGTAAACCAGCGTTGGACACTAGCTGCCCGGCAATTTGCTGAACTAATTATCTCGATTTTGTGTTTAATTTTTTTAATTTAATGTTGTGTAAACTTGTGGCAAGTGCCAAATAAACTTATTTTCTTTGTTTTTCCTCTTACATCAAGCCATTTTCATCCAATCGTAAGTTTCCCGATTCCTGTTAAAATCTACCTGAATACCGGAATACCGATATTTTACTTGGAATGTCTATTTGCCGTTCTCAGTTCTGATCAGTTGCTAGAAACACGAATCCATCTGCAATATTTGTTGTTAGACAATATCAGGCATGTACAATATTCCGAAAATTTGCAATGGATAGAAGTAGTTCAGCTCTCCTAGAATTTGGCGAACGGCAACTCAAAACCTTGTTGTGTTTAGGGATGTGTATTTTAACATCATCAACCACTAGTCTCCGATCAAAGTCGCTTCGAGTCACCTAGAATTGCACGAAATGGTACCACAGAATAATTGTACGAAACTTAGTTAGGACCAAAACCCCTAACCGCCACGATATATTTCAAAACTAGCTTTTGCCCGCGGCTTCGCTCGCGTTAAATTCGGTATAACACAGTACCTGCTATCTGCAGTTTTTGCAAAAGCAAAAACTGCAGATAGCAAGTATTGATTTGTAATAGCAACGCTAAGTTTTCCCTTTTCTTCTCTCGTTCTCCTTCATAGGCCACTTTAAAAAAAAATAGCCTATGTCCGTCTTCTGGTTCTCAACTACCTCTGTACCAAAATTCATCAAAATCGGTTCAGCCATTACAGCGTGGAGAGGTAACAAACAAACAAACAAACTCACTTTCGCTTTTATAATATTACTAGCTTTCGCCCGTGGCTTCGCCCGCGTTAAATTTATGGTAATACAGTTCCCCTTGCGCCTTATTGATTTGTAATAGCAACGCTAAGTTTTCCCCTTTTCTTCCCTCTTTCTCCCTCACATCCCACTTTTAAAAAAATTGCCCATGTCCGTCTTCTGGGTCCCAACTATCTCTGTACCAAAATTCATCAAAATCGATTTAGTCATTAAAGCGTGAAGAGATAACAAACAAACACACTTTCGCTTTTATAATATTAGTAAGGGATAGTAAGGATGGTCAGAAATAAATTAGCATCCAACTTCCTACCTACACCATAAAAGGTAAGTAATAGCTTGAATTTCCAGCGACACTGTTGAATAGTGTCCCATATGCCTCCGTATGCAAATGTTCATCAGAACATTAGCGGAGATTAGGTAGCTTGAGTCCCGGCTTATGTGGATTTGCCCTAGTTTTGAAGCCCGGCTCCTGAAGTTGCCTGTTTTAGTTGTGAAGTCATATTACCCGTCTGTCAAAAGACTTAGGATATAAGGTTTTTGGACTTTAAAGATTATGTCCGGAGTTTTGTAGGGTACAGATGCTTAAGAAGTTTTAATTATAAAGACAGAAGTATTTATCGTATTTATGGACGAAGGCTATATAAATATTATATTATATTATTACATGACGCTTCAACTCTTAACACATGAGCAGCGGGTGAAACAGCTAGGCGAAGCTAGTGTTATTAATACTGTGAATAATGCATTAAAGATAATAAAGTTGATTTGTTATCCATTGACAATTTTGTATGGTTACAAAACACGTGTGCATCGAATTCACTTATTTAGGTAACTGGAGAAACTTATTACAATGTGTCTTATTACAACAGGCATGGAAGCGGACTAAATCCAGTTAGTTGGATGTTTTTTTTTGGGATTTCTAAACTGAGTTTCTTAGCCCAATGACAAAATTATTGGCAATGATGAAGTTTTCAGTTAGGAAAGACAAACCAACTAAACTCGAGAGCAATGAATCCGGGACACTTAAAGAAACCTATAAAATTCGGAAACTAAGAGCATTGTCTCTAATAAAATACTTCTCAATTAAATACTCTTTCTTATTTATTGTAAATTAAATGTCACAAAAAAATATATTTTAAAGAAAAAACCACGAAATCACTGCCTCTGATTTGCTTTTGTTTCTAATCTGTCATTTAAGTGGTTAATAAAACATAATCTATACTAATATAAAGCTGAAGAGTTTGTTTGTTTGAACGCGCTAATCTCAGGGACTACTGGTTGGAATTGGAAAATTCTTTTAGTGTTGGATAGTCCATTTTTTGGGGAAGGCTATAGGCTATATAACACCACGCTACGACCAACAGGTGCTGAGCAGCGTAGGTGAAACCGCGTGGAACAGCTAGTTGTTAATAAATTTAGCGAGCAAATTGCAGACACCTGAATTTAATATGTCATTAAACGTAAACATCCTATCATAAATAACACAAAAAAAAACGATACGCTATCTAAGAACCGGGATGTGGGGCGATGTGCGGTTATCACTATAGCGCGGTGAGCACGTGGAGATCACGACCAGGTCGAACGATGGAGACCTTGGGCACACTTGTGATACTATGCCTGACAAATAAAGATAAAAAATGGTGTGGCAACAGATATAAATATTGCTTACTAGTCTTTTTTAGCGAAAGCGTCGCAAATTTTTAATCATGTCTACTAATGTCTTCATGATGTTTTCTGCTCTAACTTTAATTTAGAGTACAAAGGCGATGGCGGGGCATAATGGTCAGATTTCGTCAGAACTGGCAGGAAGATGCACGTGGAAGGGGTGGAGGGAGGGTTTTCCCAGAAGTAGGATAGAGCAGGCAAGGAAAAAAAATCTTAGTGCAATTTAAAACAAGTGAAGATGAGAAGCGTCGGTATAAAACCTCAATCTTATATGCTTACACTTCAATATAAAGTTGTATGCAGTGCAGGATACTTTATGTATTATGTTTCTAAGGTCAAATACGTACCCTGAAAAAAAAACAATTAAATCTACACGCTAGACTACGAACACATTTCAAGAAAAAACGCAAACTTCAGTAAACTCCAGTACAAATTAAACGTTCCTCTCCCGCCTCCATCTTTGACCAGCCCCCAAATCTTGTACAACCCTGAGATGCCATCACAAACAGCTGGGAGACCAGCCATCAATCATGAACGCGACTGATATTAATTATCATTACGATACGCGATCGACAGACAGATATTTTTCAGTAGATGATTGAGTATCATTTGGTGTACGAAAATTATTCAGAGTAATTTTGAGGTTAATAAATGGGTACTGGGTGGAATTTCGATCATGTTACAATGTCTTAAATAATATGTGTAGCCTTTTTTTCGGATGGAAAATCAGGAAAAAACTTCTCCCGCTATAAGCAGAGTGGGAGAGATAGGTCAGACTTTTACTATCTTAAACCCATCTATGTTCCTTCATTTGCCCTTTGTGTTCCGGGGCCGCGGTACCTTTTTCGAGCAACCTGCAACCCCGGCAGACAATGGCCTTGGCGGACCCCTCTGCTTTGCTGACATCTCTTTGAGGCGTGAAACAAGAACGCGCCGTCGCCACGGCGTATTGTCAGTAGACGGATGAGCGGTGAGCTACCCATGGCGCAGACCCGGGTCTATAGTTGCCGGGAGTCATCCTCCTTCCTTGATATGTGTATGTTTTGTAGAAAACTACAAACTTCTTTTGCCTTGTCCTCCTTTATGGCTCCGGTGATACACGCTAGATACGAGTACTATGCTCCTAGATCAGGTGCATAGCAGCAGTTGGCATTCTAGCAGTGTAGTACTACACTGCCAGAATGCCATTCCAGGGCGTCCCTTCCTGACGTTGCTTTGTAAAGGGATTTCGCCTTTCACTCGTACTTTCATACCCATACCTCCACTATTAGGAACAATTTACAAATGCTTCAACATTCTATTATCACTGTTCACTATCATCTTCCTGCCTTTGTTCTATTCTATTTGAGGTCGGCGCAACACGTTTTCTTCTTCCATTCTCCTGTCTGATAGACGTCACGGAATCATTTACTCCTTTCTCTTTCATATCATTCCTTACACAGTCCATCTTTATTTTCTTTGGCCTTCCTCTTCCTCTCCATCCATCAACATTCTTATTTATCACTCTTTTAGTCATATGCGCTTCGTCCTTCCTCATTACATGTCCATACCAAGATAAACGACTCCCTTTATTTTTTTCTGTAACAGGCGCAACTTGCATACTTCCTCTAATATACCTACTTTTTCTTTACTCTATTCATCCATCTTAACATTCTCATCTCCGCTCCACATGGTCACTGTTACCCACTTAGTAACAAACTGCTTTGATTGACCTAGTAAGGTTATTATTTTTTTTTATTGATAGGAATGTGACGTAACGTATTGAACATAATTCAGCGTCAATTACGGGTGTATTGAATATTTTCCTCTTGCCAACCAAACGTTTCAGTAATATTTTCGTTTGAGACTTCCCAGTAGTGTTTTTGCTGTTTTGAATAGAGATTTGTGTAAAATAAAATAACTGTCCCACTGTTGGACTTTTTAGACATTTTCATTTTACCATGAACAGCACAAGACAGGTTGATGATTTCAGACCTTTATTAGATACTAGCTTTTGCCCGCGACTTCGTACGCGTGGATTAATAGTTCCCATTCCCGGGGGATTTCCGAGATGAAAACTATCCTATGTCCTTTCTCGGGTCCCAGACTATATCTGTACCAAATTTTATTAAAATCGGTTCAGTGGTTTATGCGTGAAGAAGAGACAGACAGACAGACAGACAGAGTTACTTTTGCATTTATAATATTGGTTTAGATTTAGATATCAGACTTATAATAAGTCCATGTTTCCTCATGACTTTTTTCTTCACTGGTTTCTGTTATGTTTTAAATCTAATATATAAAATTCTCGTGTCACAATGTTCGTTCCCATACTCCTCTGAAACGGCTTGACCGATTCCTATGGTGCTTTGTTTGCGGATGGGAAATGATCAAATATTAACAAAACTTTTACTGACCTAAAAACCCCCCATATTTGCCCTTTATGTTCCGGGGCCGTGGTACACACGGCGACAGATCAACCTATACAAAACCAGTTTATGCGGATCTCTCATTGTACTTGAAATTTATGGTGTACGATCCGTTGTTTAGAGAGCAGCATAAACTGGTTTTGTATAGGTTGATCTGTTGCCGTGTGTACGTCTTTCGCGCAACCCGCAACCCGACAGGTCTGGCAGTCCCCCCTTATACTTGCACTAATGCGTAATTGCGTAAACTAATACTTAAATCATTATAATAATCAAATACAAGGTAGAATCTTCTGGAAATTATAAGCCCATTTTCATCCCAACAGTAGGCACTAGCCAATAGCCAAAGGCGATTCCCAGCTAATGTGTATTATCTACTGAAACCCTAATGGCATCACCGCCGATGCGCCAGTTACCATGCAGTAAATTCAAAGGCAAAATATCGAATATTCTAGAACTGTGTTTACCCAATATTTCGAAGCAAACAACATGTTCAAAGCTCGAACGCTTTCAACGTGAATGAATGATATGTTAGCATTTATTTGAGTATTTACGTTTTAAACAATAAATGTAGGTTTGTTGTTATTCTTGATGCAAGATAATGGTGTCGATTCTGGTTAACCACCGGATTAAACTGAACTAAGATTAAAATGCCATTCCTAATGGCATCCAATTTTATTCCACACCGTTTTATTCGCGATTAAAGATAGTCAGATTAAGCTTGTCAACCTCCATTTTTAGCTGACTAAAAAAAGGAGGAGGTACTCAATTCGACATGTATTTTTTTTTGGTGTAAAACGTTAATTTCCCAATAAAAAGATTGTAATTTTGTCTAAATCGAGTAGCAAGTCAAATTAGCTAATTTAAGGAGATTAACTGTACTGTTTTTTATAAGCAATAAAGATTTTTATATTAAACAGTGGAACTGTTAAATGCACAAGAATTTTCAGAAACATCACCATTTGTGACCCTCACTTTACAAGTTTTAACTAAACCATTTCTAAATTAGGTGACCTCTCTTTGTTCCAGATGCGCTGTCGAAGAATGCGAAAGCGTGACAAACACAAGCCTTTGGCTGCACCACGCTATACCAAAAGAAAAGAATGGATACTCCAAATGTGAGAGATATCCAACTATAGAGAACAATATTACTAATAGTAATACGACTTGTGCGGCTGATTTATTTAATACTGCGTTGCAAGAAAAGTGTTCTTCTTATGTTTATAGCGATGAAGACTCGGCTGTGAAAGATGTAAGTATTAATGATGCTGTTCTTCATCTTCTTCTTAGCGTATCGATGCCTGCCGGGGGTTGCGGGTTGTTCGGAAGAGATTTCGCGGCCCCGGTACAACGGTGAGGTTTGCGTAGTAGCTAAACGATTGGCGCTGCCTGTCATTGAATCCCGAACATAACAAATACTTGTATGGTCTACAGCAGCTATTAAAGCGTTGAGATTATGATCAAAATGGTTTTAAAAATAAACAGGAAAAAGTCTTGACGAAGTACATAAATTACAAAAAAAAACATGTTTAGTTGCCATAAGTGCTAACAACATCATCTTCCGCCTAGCCTTTACCCAAGTATGTTGAGATTGGCTTCCAGTCTTACCGGATGCGGCTGAATACCAGTATTTAATATGGAGTGACTGCCTATCTGACCTCCATAACCCAGTTAGTACTGGGTAATATGATAGCTCTTGGTAAGACTGGTTATCAGAGTTTCGGGACACTGCTGACAACATAAAATTTAAATGCTAAATCTTAAACATTAAAAAAAGACTAAAACTTTTGACTTTTAGACTAAATCTTAACACTAATACATAAACACATAATAATACATAAACAGTAATACATACACAAAATAACCATAACATGGGTAATATTGTGTGTCTCACGGTTGCAACAAATAGGCTCAGTTCATCAAACAGCCAACCAGCTAGTGCCTTATTTATATTTTTTTTGTGGATGGGAAATCATCAAATAACTTCCCCCACTCTGGGCGGAGCGCACCCATGTACTTCTACAACCCTTTATGTTCCGGGGCCACGTTATCTCTTTCGAACAACCCGCAACCCCTAGCAGGCGGTGGTCCTGGCAGGCCCCACTGCAGCAGCTAGTGCCTGACGTTAGTTTTCAACTGGACCTGACTGGACTGGACCAAATAAAACAGAAACTGTCAACTATCATATAACAACCAATCACGTGACGTATCAATACTTGGGCCAGCAGACTGTTATCGTGTCAATAGACCGATAATGTCGTTTATCATAATTTTATTTACGTTCAACTGCGTGAATGGAGTACATGTTGCAGGAGCGCAATTTGATTATTACAATCATTAGTTTAATTTTCATTCATTTATTTTTAACTTTCTTTTTGCATATAATTTTCCTAAGCTATTTTTGTTAGTGGGTTTTTCTATCATGAATTTGTTAGTAGCAAGTACGGAGTCTGAATTTGTGTCCTGTTGGTGGTTATAGGCACGCTGCCTAGTAAATCCTACTAATATTATAAATGCGAATGTTTGTGAGAATGGCTGGATGGATGGATGTTTGTTACTCTTTCATGTCTGAACGGCTGAACGGATCTTGATGAAATTTGGCACAAATGTAGATTGTAGTCTTTAATAACACATAGGATAGGTACCTATGCATTTTCCATTGTAATTATAATTGATTAGCAAATCATCTAAATTGACGATAAGTTGTAAACTACTAAAGCAAGTATAACACAATAATAATGAACCACCGCACTGGATTTTTCTACTCAGTAAAGATAAAAAAATGTTATAAATTACCAGTGATCACGAAAAAAACAATGAATATACTAAAGAGATTTAAAAGGCTATAGGAATATTTTCATGCAAAATTTTTTATTAGTTTTTTTTTACATACGAATGCTACCTGACAAGCGAGCGTGTGACAATGGACGGAACAATTTGTTACCGCATAGAACAAATAGATATACTAGACTAGCTGGCGCCCGCAGCTTTGCCCGCGTGATATCGGAAAAATAAGTATCCTGTGTGTTATTCCAGACTATAATCTACCTCTGTGCCAAATTTCATCAAGATCCGTTTAGCCGTGTTGACGTGAAAGAGTAGCAAACATTCACATATCCTCACAAACATTCGCATTTATAATATTAGTAGGAAGTAGGATTACGACTTTCTTCGTCTTGTTCCATCTCCCATATGTAAATATTTGAAGGGTGCATGTATACTTAATAGCACACCCACATTCAGTTATGTTTTAAGTACAACTAGCTGACGCTTACGGCTTCGCCTAAGTGATGATCGAAAAAAAAGTACCTACTTGACCAGATTTTGTGATACCTTCATCAGTACAGCTAAATAAAAGCATTTTTGCAAAAAAAAACTTTTTAGTAAAAAAATAAAACCGACTTCTAAAAAAAACTAAAAACTGGAAAATAACTTTATTTCCGGAAGTCGGTGGCTTTTGTTGGTTTCGTTGACTTTATTGGCCACCGACTTCCGGAAATAAAGTTATTTTCCAGTTTTTAGTTTTTTTTAGAAGTCGGTTTTATTTTTTTACTAAAAAGTTTTTATTTCAACATTTTTAGTTATAGTATTATGATATAATACGCAAACACGGTTAAAAAGTTTTTATTTTTAGCTTTAGTCCCGTCTTAGATACAATTTTTAGTTCCACATCAAGCTATAGATTAAATACTAAGTATCTATATTATGCTTTAGTATTAAACCAATTCAGAAATCATATGCATCATCCCCTAGGGGATACAGCTGATACTTAATCTGATGTTTATGTTTCTTAATGACTAGGTGAGCGAGGGGTGGGGAGGGGATACGGTCACCCTGCTCCCACTCGCCTGCCTACCCCGGCGAAGCGAAACCCATACTTATACATGTGATTGCAGCAATCACGGCAGATTTGCTGTCATTTATTAAAGAGTGCCGTTGTATATCACTGAAGATCTATCACCAAATTACTGTGATGACCTTCCAAACCATAGTAGTACATACCATTTTTTGATCATTTGTCTTCGACAACTTCTAAAATATAATCGACGAATGAGTATATCATCAACGTACACGAAGTCAATCTAATACGTATTATTAAAGATAACTCAAAAACTACTTGTCGGATCTTGATATTTTTTTTATGGGACCAAACGACAACCACCAGCTTTAGAATAAAAAAAGAATCATCAAAATCGGTTCACTCAGACCTGAGTTATGAGGTAACAAACACAAAAAAAAAAAAAAAAAAAAAAAACATACAGTCGAATTGAGAACCTCCTCCTTTTTTTGAAGTCGGTTAAAAAGTGTGTGTGTCAGCTCCGACGCACGACTGGAGTTTACTCCTTAAGTACGAGTATCTAACCATACGCAAAAACAGTTTATTCAACTGAAAAAAGATTAATATCATATGAAAGGGTAACAAGCCCAATAACATATAGTATATAGGTATAGTCGCCTATACAGCATACCACATGTACGTCTTAATACACTCACAGCCAAATTAGAAAGTTGCGCACTAAAGGTGCGCACCAAAAACGTGACACATTTTCATTACTTTAGTAGGTTTTACCCCTCGGATTTTTCTCATACCGGGCGCCTTATATATGAAAATCGATTCTTAAGGAGTAAACTCTAATAAACTCCAAAAAAATCCTATCTAAAGTCAGTGGAAACTTTACTTTTTGAACTTTTTACATGTTTATTTTTGGAAATCGGCAATTTTTTTTGCAATAATGTTTTTTCTGTAAATTTTCCTTTTTTTCAGTTATTTCAACTAACTATTTGTTTCAGTTCGACCTCGGCTGCCAAAATTGGAAGAGGACGTTAATAGGCACCATACATAACTCCGGCCTCTTTCTCTCCTTACCTCTAACTGGTATCATCTCTGATAGATTTGGAAGAAAAGTGGCGCTATCTATTGCAGCTCTAATGAACTGCATATTTGGTTTCTTGAGATCCTTTTCTACTCATTATATAATGATGGTAGCGTTTGAGTTTATGGAAGCAGGCTTTGGAGCTGGTGCTTATACTACAGCTTTTGTTATGGGTAAGATCATTTGCCCAACCATTTTTGACCATTATTTTTAGTGATAAAGACGAAAATAGTCAAAATCACGGGCAAAAGATGGATGAGGGACGCACAAAACAGCAAAACTGGCATAGAATAAAGAAAGAAAACAAAATAAACTTATAAAAATACTTTACTTTAATAAACTTGTGTATAAAGGAGGCCATTTACCCGAGCAATGATTCCCGGCTGAAATGATGATGATAATTTTTAGTAATTCTTTGTTCAAACTGGCATTTGGTCATGATTAGAACTGGCCAAATCGAAAAAAAAAATTTTATTTAAAAATGGAATAAGTTTAAATTCAGTATTTATCTTTAATGTTGAATTTTTGAATGTAGAATGCCTTATGGCATTAAGTCCGCCTATGTACCACTATTGTACATGAAGTTTAAATAAATAAATAAAATTTTTGTTTATTATCCGCTATGGTAAGAGCAAAATTATTTAAAGCTCTTTTTCTTATTGTATTTTTATAAATATTATTAATATCTTTTTACAGCTATGGAACTTGTGGGTCCAAAAGGAAGAGTGTTTGGAAACACCCTCATCAACGTTGTTTACGTGTGTGGCTTGATGTCTCTAGCTGGATTATCATGGCTTCTGCAAGACTGGAGGACACTCCTCAGAATAATATACGCACCATCCTGCTTAATATTCTCATACTTATGGATTCTAAATGAAAGTATCAGGTGGCTGCTAAGCAAAGGCAGACATGACGAAGCTGTAGAAATAATTAGGAAAGCAGCAAAAATGAATAAAGTAGAATTGACAGACGAAGCTTTAGCCCCGCTTCAAGAGATGGAGAAAAAGCCGATAGAAGTTAAAGAAGAAATTGAAACTGGAAAGAAGTCGTCAGTCTTCTTACAAGTGATTCGATCAAGGATTATAAGAAGGAGATTGGTATCATGTTCCTTCCTCTGGATAACTTGTACGTTTGTGTACTACGGGTTGTCGATTAATTCGGTGTCTCTGGCAGGAAATAAGTACGTGAACTTTATGCTCGTGGCTTTCATAGAGATTCCGGCTAATTTAACCTGTTTGGCTGTACTGGATAGATTTGGGAGAAAGAAGGTTATGATCACTACTTACATTTTGAGCGCGATTCTGTGTATCAGCTTGTCGTTCCTGCCTAAAAGTGAGTAGAACTTTTACCATGTCGTTAAAATAATTATTAATAGGGTATTTTACTCTATATGAAAGAAATTCTAAAAATATACAATTCAGATAGCTTAGGCAACAAGCAGTCGGAAAATGTTAAATTTAGTTAATAAAATAACTAAATAAATTTTAAAATTGATTTCAAAGTTTTCACTTTTTTAGTCTGTTGTTTTACTAAGCGAAACAGTGTCCGCCATGATTATTACGTCATATGGTCATGTAAACAAAAAGTGACAACGGTCAACTGAGCAACTATTACTATTTATGTATTATAAAACTTTACATTTTATTTTTTATTGAAATAATAGTAATAATACCATGGAAGAAATAAATACTACCATATAATAATACCATAAACTATAGTGAACAATGCAACTAAACAGAAATACTAATAACAGCGCATTTGTTTACATGACCAACTGACGTCATGACCACAGAGTAACATGGCGTCAAGCGTTTTTGTGATTTTACGCGCGAAAATTGAAATTGTAAAATTGAAATGCAGTTTTATGGCACTTATCGATTGAATATTTTTTTTTGTTTTTTTTTGGTGGTTTACTAGGACCCTAGGATCAAAATGAGATACTTTTTAAAAATGGGTGTAATACCGTATTTTAAAAATATTAATTTTATTATAATATTTTTTCTTCTGCTTCCTAACATAACCAAAATTAAACAAGACCCATCCTGCAAGCTATAGATGTTTGTTCAAGTATTTTGGTATCAATTCCAAAAAAAAAACAAATAATCATCCCAAAAATTCACGAACAATAAAATTCTTATCGGAACCAACACAGTTTTAACGTGAATTTTATAACCAAACGAGTTGTAGTTTGTGTTCACAATTACTTCGCTTACAATCAAACGAACAAACATAATTTGACGGGAACAAAAGGCGAGTTAGATAATCCGGGAACAGTTTACGAGGCGTAGGAGTGTTCCCATTGTGTTGGCTTGCCGGATGGATCCCTTTGTCCCAGAAGTAGGAAGTTAAATTAGCGAAGCAAGGGTCTATGATTAAGACAGTATCCTCAAGAGAGATTATTACAACAATCAATGACATGGAGTCCCTTTAGCTAGAGGAAATATACGCAAAATTTACGGATGCATAGATTCAAACAACGTTATCCTTACTCATATTATAAAAGCGAAAGTGAGTTTGTTTGTTACGTCTTCACGCCTACATGATTAAACTGATTTTTGGTACAGAGATAGTTGGGACCCTGGAGACGGACATAGGCTAACTAAGGCTCAAACTTTTTTTAAAAAATGATTGAGATATGAGGGAGAAAGAGGGAAGAAAAAGGAAAACTTAGCATTGCTATTAAAATAAATAAGGCGCTAGGGCAAAAACTTCAAGTAGCCGGTACCTGCAAATCAGCAAAAGGGAAACTGTGTTACCCCGAATTAAACGCGAGCGAAGCCGCGGGCAAAAGCTAGTATCCCCTAAATTAGATTTGTTGCGGGCAGCGCACGTACTCGGATCCGAATGCAATATCCGACAAACAGTTCTCTCGTATTACAATGGAAACCAACTTTGACATGAGTTTTGAGAGAATTTTGCTCCACTGTTTATTTAGTAATCACTGCTTGTATAACAGCCTGAATTAATGGAATATTCAAGTTAAACCGATTTCAAAGCCGACGGTACAAACGGCAATAGTAAAACATAAATAATTTTCGTGGTTTTACCAAAGTTGGAGTTCTCGGATTGGTTTGTTTATCAAACATTCAGACGAATAAATGAATTTGGGATTGCGATTTTACGAATCGAAAAGTAATTATCATGATCTTTGATTTGGGTTGACGAAGTTTGATTGTCTAGTGTTGATTTTTGGATTAAGTTTGAGAGCTTGCGTAATTTGAAACAGTGTTGACAGTTTAGAACTCAAATACATTTTGTGAATACAGACAATAATTTTCTCGTCTACTTTAAATTGTGTGCTAGTCGATCCCTACTGAGCATAACAAAGAGGTTCACACAATGAAAAGGTATTAAGAATCTGAACACTAAAGCCATTAATATTTGATTATTATTTGTTTGTCATCACTAAAGCTAGACAGTTCCAATTATTCTTTTTTAAGTACTCTTATCGTATCACTTACTTATCTGTATGTCTGTCTATTCCTTTTATCTCGGGAACGCGTGGAGATATCAAGTTGAAATTAAAACCCTATCCTTAACTAAAACTCGGTGATCTCTTTGTGCTGTGCAAAAATCAACCCTCTAAGTCTACGCTGTCATAAGTTATGGCTGTTTACGTCGCAAGTTTGTACGGAACCCTTGGTGCGCGAGTCTCAGGGGCGTGCACTCCTTATAGGCAAAAAGACACTGCCTACCCTAGACTCCATAGGTAAACAAAGAAAGAAAAAAAATTAAAGAATAAACAAATATCTAATTAATTTAAACTTTTTTTATAAATTCCTAACGTAAAAATAATAGCAACGTTCCACAACGTCCTAAATTAACACTATGGCAGGCGTTTCGCGTTCAACAGATCGTCACGAGCGAATTATAGGCAAACTTCAATAGTGCCTTTAGTTCATTGATAAATGTAGGCATGAAGTATGCGTGTGTGTGTAAAACCTCGTGTACAGACACGTCGTGTATGGCTCACACAGCGACGTATCTCCTGCGGCATGAGAAGCCAATCGGGGGCCGCGATTCATGTCGCAATTCGTTGCGACATGAACAGCTCGTTGCATTGGTCGGTACAGCTCAGCTTTTTACTGATTGGCGCTCAACAGAGATTATACGACAAGTTGAAGAAGTCATTAGCTATGTATAATTCCGGTTGAAAGTGATGCAATTTTATTTGTCAACATTTTATTATCAAAATTTTGAAATGTTTATGTGAAGTTTGCAGTTAATATTTGTTTTTTGTGAATAATTAATTAACGAATCGCAAATTCAGTTCGATTTGTTCTAAATTCCATAATGTGTGTTTGTTAAAAGTAATAAATGGTAGGTTTTCTCAATTGTCGTTTAATGAAAAGCTTCAAATAGTGTCGAAAGGTAGATGTGTGCTTGAATTACCAGCATTAACCCAGCAAAAAGGTAATGTAAGCAAAATTAAGCAAAAGTAAATTTAATAAGAAAAATTATGAAACATACTCCTGGCTGTGTGGTTGCATACACACAAATAAATTATATTGTTTTCCGTGCCTGTTATTTAATTCGAATAATACAACAGTGTGGAGTCATTCGGGGTATACCTACAGATTTACATAATTTTTATTCCGCGGCAAAAAAGACTAACTAACACGTGCAATTGCGGAATCTTTCCTAATTTTCGCGGAAAAAAATACGCTGCCTACCCGGTCATTAGAC
Organism: Ochropleura leucogaster; assembly: GCA_958449745.1. Taxonomy (NCBI): domain Eukaryota; kingdom Metazoa; phylum Arthropoda; class Insecta; order Lepidoptera; family Noctuidae; genus Ochropleura; species Ochropleura leucogaster. Next base: position 4,053,873 of record OY288213.1, on the reverse strand, counting down.
CGTGTGCACGCCTGTGGCGAGTCTGACTCGCTCTTGGCTGGTTTTTTTTTACATCTTACTTGTTTTTGAATATTTGGAACAACCTTAACCTTATTTAATTTCCTCAGATCAAAGCTGGTGGTCCCTCATCTTCTACATGTCCGGCAAGTTCTCTATCACGGTGGCCTATAGTTCCGTCTACATTTACGTGTCCGAAGTCTTCCCCACAAACGTCAGACAGTCATTGCTGGCGGTCTGTTCTTCTACTGGCAGAGTTGGGTCGACGTTGGCACCACTGACTCCTTTGTTGGTAAGCGGTGAATCCTTTATATGCATGTTTTGCAAAAGAGTTATTATAAAAGTTTAAGAAAAAAAGAATTGGGTCTCTAGATCTATACCACTATTTTACATGGAGCGACTCTCTGTCCTCCGCAACCCAGTTGGTACTAGACTGATAACCAGTCTCCCCAAAGGACCAACTCCTTTATGGAGATTGGTTATCAGTTCGAAGCCAGTATAGTAGTAATAGCCTTTATTAACAACTTACATCTAGTTACGCAAAGAGAAATACTTAAAAAAGAGTGTACTATTTTTTTTTTTATAAACGTTGCCCCACACTTGGAATATCTCCTGTATCATGGGTGCGTTTACAAACATTTAAACTCATATACACAAACAGCCAGACCCGGAAAAATTATCTGTAGGTCATACAAATATTTGTTCCGTGCGGGGATCGAACCCACGACAGACGATTGACGAGCAGTCAATCGCTCAGCCCTTGCGCCACCAGTGTCGTATATATTTATCCGACATCGGTTTCTTAAGATTGTTTTGCTTACGTATAGGCTTCCCTCATAATCTTCCACGTTACGCAGTCATGGGTTTTCCTTTTCAATGTGACCCTGCTGACGCTTTAATGTCTTCGTCCCATCTTCGTATCGGGCGTCCTCTCTTCTTTTTCTCTTCTCATGGATACCAGGTTTACCGATTTCTGTTCCTTATTCAGTCCATTAAGGTCCATCCCGAAGCTGGTATATTGATCAATATAAGCCACTGAAATATTTAAGCAGACTTGCAGCTGTTATAGTTCAAGTTTGAACTTGAAGTCACTTTATGAAATTAAGTTCTGAAGCTAATTAAATTTTTATCTTTTCCCAGGCTTTATACTACGACAACTTGCCATCTATATTCTTCGGCACATTGGCCGTCATAGCTGGTCTCATCGTCTTCACACTGCCTGAAACCATAAACGTGCCTCTTCCAGACTCCATTGAAGAAGCCGAAATGCTGTCCAAAGCAAAACGTCGGAAAACCAATGTTTAACAAAAGAGAAATGCAGGGAAAAGGGGTATCTCACTTTTGGCCATAAATTTTTGAACTGTGTGACAGAGAGAGAAATATTTGTGATAGGTTTTCTGTTTGTATCTATGGCTACAATTTCAAGGAGTTCTTATGTGTAGTTTATGATCAAGTAAAAAAAGTTCGGTTGTTTATTCTGATTTTTTTGTTACATAAATCAGAAAAAATATCGTGGGTTTTCTTGCTTTTCAAGGATTTTAATGTTTAAATTCGATTTTTGATTAATTTTAATAACTGCTTACCTACTTTTCGTTCTTAATGAAAAGTAAACCTATACAATTGCTTTAGGTAAGTATATCATGTATGGTAAATATTTATTTTAGTTGATCTTCGCGCACAATAGCTATTGCTCAGTTTAAAATAACTATGTAAGTAAGTGTAGGTAAAAGTTACCAAAAACCTTTGAAAAATGTAACCTTTCTATATTGAATGAAAGTTTACTGCCCGTACTGTAGTGCATGGATGTTTTGGCACCATAATGACATTGACAGAAGCGCTGCTGGTAAACATTTATGAAGTTGTCTATGGAAATAGTATTGAAAAAAGAATTTGACAGCGATAGTTCCGATAGTGGTCACGCAATGAAAGATCCATGTACGACTGTTGTTAATGCGGGAAGGTGTTACGCCCTATGCCAATAAACAAAAACGACTCGTTTTGCTTACGGATAGTTGCATTTTGACTTATATTTCATAGAACTTATGCCAAAATATAACTATCCGTAAGCAAAACGAGTCGTTTTTGTTTATTGAAACCGGGCGTTAGTGTTTAAGTAAGTTGATTTTGCGTGATTTCACAAGTTAATACAGTGCATGTTATGTATGAGTGAGATGTGTTGTGAACCTATACTCTAGAAGTATTTCTTACATATATAATACCTAAGCGTATATTTTAATAGTATTATAGTAAAAAAAAAACCTTAACAAACCTTAAACATGGGAATGCATAAAATATAACTAGTCTGCAACCTTTGGGACTCCACCATAGATTAAGAATGACGTCACTTAGCTAACTATACATTGTCATCCAAGCTTGTACGCTAAATTTTAGCTCAATCAGAAACCGGGATGTGGATCAAATTTAAATTTTAAGATTTTTTTTAAAAGTTACAAGTGAAGCTAATAAAAGTGTGTTTAAAAATAAAGAGCAGTTAGTGCAGTTATCAGAGCATCAACTTACAAGTTGTAGGTCGTAGGTTTAAAACAGGTGATTTATTTTGTGTTATTAATATTGAAAAAAAAAATTATTAGTCGCAATTATGACGAGCACACAAAATAAAAAAAAAACATAAATAAAAAAACATTGGAAATACAAAGCATCACAAACATTTACAAATAAAAAATATAACAATAAAAAAAACAAACCAATTCTGAAAAATGTTGTTTTGAATATATTTTTTTATGTTATCAAACATTAATCAATCAATTATAACAATTAATTACAATGTAATATTTAATCATTATTTTAATTTAAGCTTTATCGAAATGGTAGCCAGTGAGAAAAGTTTTGAATAAGTGTGCCATAATCATTAGTAAATAATCATTGAATGATTAAAAATCCTGTATAATTAACTAATTAAGTTTTAATTATAATAACCAAATGCATACAAAATAATATACTAAGTACCAATGCTAAATATATTACTACTCATACAACTAAGAAATAACCAGAAATATTATTTTTGAAAAGTTTTTTTTTTTATTATTTCATAAAAACTGTAACGGTACAAATAAAACCTCAAACAAAATATAATAAATAATTACCTCAAACAAAATATACGTGTTTTTCATTTATTTTCTACGTATCCATTCCAGTACAATATTTCGAAAAATATCCTTAGTAATATTATGAAAGCGAAAATAAGTTTGTTTGTTTGTTACGTCTTCACTTTTAGTCATGTAGGCGGCTAAATCGATTTTGATGAATTTTGGAGACAGACAGAGATAGTTAGGACCCTGAAGACGGACATATGTTATTTTTTTAAGAAGTGAGATATGAGGGAAGAAAAGGGAAAACTTAGCTTTTTTTATTACAATAAATAAGGCGCAAGGGCAAAAACTACAGGTAGCAGGTACCTGCAAATCAGGAAAGAGGAACTGTGTTACCCCGAATTCAACGCGAGCGAAACCGCGGGCAAAAGCTAGTTATTTTATATTTAACATCTTTAAAAAAATATATTTATGTAATAATAAATATGATTATTGATCATAAGAGTTCCATTCCCGGATCGGCCAGTGTTATTGGGTTTAATCATCAAGCATTTATCAGTCAGGCGTCTCCGAAGCTGAATTTTGTGCATGGTTGATGACTTGTTTTGGCTGATTATTACATGGGATTTCAAAAATAACTGGTGAAATGAGGGTGTATTATTAGGTACACTTCTGCCTTCACCCCTTGGGATTAAAGGCGTGAGGTTATATTATGTGTCCAAAAACATAAAAACTCGATCACAAAATTTTTATCAAAGTCTGGAGTGCTAAAAAAGTGGCCACAAAACTGTCCCCTGACTGAAATGAAATAACATTTTGGTATTTGTAGACACAATCACAGTTTAATTGAACATCGGGATTAAAGACAAACACACATTCATGAACCATAAAAATATAACTCCTTTTTTTTCGGGGGTGGGAAATCATCAAATAACTTCCCACGCTCTGGGCGGAGCGGGGGAGTGTCAGACTTGTACTGACTTAAACACACCCATGTTCCTTCCATCGCCCATTATGTTTCGAGGCCGCGGAATCTCTTTCGAACAACCCACAATCCTAAACATAACACTCCTTTTCTGAGGCATTCATGTAAAAAGGAATAAAATATGGCGTCAATATCCAAGAGGAGATCATCATCTGCCTAGCCTTTTCCCAACTATGTTGGGGTCGGCATCCAGTCTAAACGGATGCAACTAAATACCAGTATTTTACATGAAGCGACTGGCTATCTGACCCACACAACCCAGTTAGTACCGTGACAAGCCTTGCTAAGTATGGTTGTCAATCTTTCAAATGACAGCCGGAACCAACAGCTCAACGTGCTTTCTGAGGATTGGAGGAAACTCAGTATGCAACGAGTGGTCACCCATCCACAGACAAACATAGGCAAGCGCGGCTTTACCTAAATATGCTGCTTGACAAGATCTGAGAAAAAAACAGTCACCATCCACTGGGAATCACTGTCAAAATGTCAATATTCTTTATCCCCGTTACATTAGGTCGACATCTAATTGCTACCACTGACAAGTATGTCAAATAAAATGATCTTAATAGTCATTCGAATAAGGTTGTTGTTAGGTTGCTGCATGGAGACGCTAATAAACTGTGGAGGAAATGCACTATTGTACATTTACCAAACCATTAGAAAACTAATCCAGTACCATGTTCGTCAAAATCAATCAGAAATCCGGAATCTGTTACAAATCAGAGGAATTTAAGTCAAAGCTAATTAGAGATTGTGTGTTCCATACTGAATAGATTACTAAGCGTGCCTCCCGGTATACTTGGATACCTTCAAAATCTATCAACAGTCCTAATAAGTGTCGTTCAAATTGATTTCAACAAATTGTGGCTTGGTTGAAGACAATGGCTGCAGTACATTTTAGGATGTCCGTGGTGACGCCTGCCACTCTTCTCTGGTTTAAAAGTTTCTCGTTGTAAGTTAGCATAAAAACAACAATTAGAATTCAACTGGGTAGTAATCTCGACTTTATGGAGAAAATGGTGGGTAATGTCAGAATTATACGGACCAAAACCCACCCAAGTTCCTTCTCTTCCCCTTCTAGGTCTGGGGCCGCAGTATCTGTTTCGAACAACCCTCAACTCTGGCAAGATTAGGTGCACCTCTGCCTCACCTCTCACCTCTCTCTCCTACATTTATAAGGCGTAATGTTATGTTATGTTGAATTGCCACACTTGATATTGCCTCATAATTATTAATCGTCGCTAAGAGTAGCTTTTATACAACATATTGCTATGATAACTTTAACAGGATAATTTTATCATATTTGCACAACACGGAACTATAAGAATTTTAAAAGGCGCTGCAAGGCGTCACAAAGAAGAGGGACTTGATAGGACCACGGCCTGCCGGGATTGCGGGATTATCGTAAGAGATACCGCGGCCCCGGAACATAAAGGGCAATAGAAGGAACATGGATGGATTTCGCCAGTACAAGTCTGACAATCCCCAAAACGAGGGAAGTTATTTGATGATTCACAATCCGCAAAAAAAAACATCATCATTCTGTTAGCGTTTTGTATTTTTAACCAGTATGACTCAGTTAGTACTGAGCAATGAATCCCCTCCTCCCTCGCTAAGACTGGTTGTCGAATTTTGGGCCACTGACTAACCATACCGGCAGTGAAAGATCTACAAATGACAGGTGGAACCAACGACTTAACGTACTTTCCGAGACACGGAGGAAACTCTTTACGTTAGGGATGGCCACATCCACGAAACAACTTAAAGATCTAGGGGTCGTTATTATTTCACCTAGAGCTCCTCACACATCACTTTAATATCGATAAAGATTACTAATAAGCATTGCATCTTATCGGCAACACCTTAACTCAGTTTAAGAACATTATTTCCCACTAGCTGCGCCCCGCGGTTTCATTCGCGTGGTGATAAAATATACAAAATATCTTTTTGAATTGTAGCCCATGTGTTATTTTGATATGAAAGCTATAATATTATTGTCAAGTTTTATTAAAATCCATTTAGTAGATTTTGCGTAAAAGAGTAACAAACATCCATACAAACTTAACGCACATTTATACTGTTTTCACTATAGCATGGTGCGGTTGGCATTAGTTAAATGTCTGTCTCTTCAATCTGGAACGTTACCTCGTTTTATGATCATGACTGATTATAGACTTTACCCTGAATATCATAAACGCTAAGGAGGATCATGGCAATATTATCTTTTCATCTTATGTCACTCACACCGTGCAACTGAGAAAACAGTATAAATACAATCACCGTAACAGCATTGTCTCAAATCATCTCGGCTCAATCAATTTCTAGAACAAACAATTATCTTAACTTTTCTCATCAATTAAATTCAGTGGAAAAAATCTAATTGACAACCTTCAAAAATGCTAGGCTCAAAGTCATTGCCTCTTGATAACAAAAGGGCAATGAGAATCCGTAGTTACAGAACCTTGATTGAATCACGCGATTAGGTAGGTATGAATTACAAATTCTTAGGGCTGAAAAAGCAAAGGATGTGCTGTTTTGCTGAAACAAGGTGACACCCATCATGTATGATGTAATGAAGAAGTTGCGTGGCCACTAGCTGCGGTACTACATACAGGGTGGAATTTTGTAATGCCACCTGAAGGGGAAGTACTCTTTGCGGGTTGTTCGAAAGAGATACAGCGGCCCCGGAACGTAAAGGGCATAAGAAGGAACATGGGTTTTAGTCAGTAATACGTCCTTACGTGATACGCCCCTCCGTTCTGCCCAGAGCGGGGGAAGTTATTTGATGATTACCCACCCAAAAAAAAGGGAAAGTACTCTTAATACTTTAGATAGAAAGAAAAGAAAACGGCATCAAAGCTTTTTAAAACGGTAATCGAACCGACTAAATCTGTAAAAGATGCACCCTGTACTTTAATTGTATCGATAGTTAGGGTCAATAAGGATGAAATCTCTTTAACAAACTTCATAAGTTCAATGAAAGGAAAACAATGAAATCTTAAATTAATTTAATTATTTACAAAAAGTGGGAAACTAACTAATTAATTTTTCGATATCATGCGTGCGAAGCCGCGGGGCTAGGTAGTTTTATATAATTAATTCAAATTATATTTTAAAGTGGTTATTATTGCAGCAAATGATATTAAAAATATAAACCCACACACAACAGTAATACATGAGTGTATACATGAATTAACATTGAGTAGCAGTTTAAAATTAGACACGGTCAAGGACTGTAGTAACGGGCCTCAAACCTTAATACAATGGACCAGAATAATAATTAATTAATTGATCTAAATTTCGGCAGTTTCGATATTGTGCTACTGACCTTCGAAAAGAATCATGATTGAGATCATTATAAAGCTATTTGGAACTCCGGATATTTGATTGGTGAGCTAAGAATCCTAAAGCACGTCGCCCACACGACCAACAGTCGAGGCGCAGTCGAGGCGCGGGCGCATTACACGCGTCACACACAAGATCAACGGTCGAGGTACAGTTGAGGCGCAGGCACATACGAGGCACGCCGCAAAGAGATTTTCTTTACAAATGTCGTGTGGGCGACGCTCCTAACGCGCCCGCGCCCCGACTGCGCCTCGACTGTTGGTCGTGTGGGCGGCGCGCCTAAGAATCCTAAGGTGGACGGGGTCTAAACGCGAATGGATAAATAATTATTGCAAAAAAACCGACAACGTTTTAAAGAAAAAAAATCTTAATTTGTTAAAAAAAATAAACTAAAAGTAATCATTGGTTTTTACCTGAACTTCTGCAATTTAAAACACGCCTCTACAGATCCTCTTGACCGTATAGAAGCTATGGCATCATCCTTACTAATATTATAAAAAGCGTAAGTGACTTTGTTTGTTACGTCTTCATGCCTAAATGGCTAAACCGATTTTGATGAATTTTGGTACATATATAGTCTTTAGGTCTTTAGGCTTCTATAGGCCTTCGTCCGTCTCCAGGGTCCCAACCCTGGAGACGGACGAAGGCTATTTTTTTAAAGTGAGAAATGAGGGAGAAGAAATGGGAAAACTTAGCTTTGCTTTTGCAATAAATAAGGTGCAAGGGCAAAATTTACAGGTAGCAGGTACCTGCAAATCAGGAAAGGGGACTGAGTTACCCCGAATTTGACGCGAGCAAAGCCGTGGGCAAAAGCTAGTATTTATATATCCGAAGAATAAACAATCTAGTTATTGTTTCAAAACCACATGTACAGTGGGCTATTGCTACATCAATTGTGTACCCCAATTGTATTAAAACTAACTTTCAACGTAATTGATGCAGCTCACCGTACTTTTATATAAACATATAATACAAATGTAGGTTCGTTTATGTAGTACTGTAGGTCTACTATGCCGTCTTAAAGCAGAACTTATTCCATTGAGTGAAAGAGATGGTGCTAGACCTCTTTCCCTCAGCGAAATAAGTTCTGCCTTAAAAAGTCATGGTAGGATAGCAGGTAGTTCTTTGGGTCTGGCTCTTTGTGTATATAGTCTAAATGTTTGAAAACGCACTAACGATACAGGAGAAATTCCGTATGCGTAATGAGCTGTTTCTATTTGTAGGGCCCAGTCGCTCCCACAGACTAAACACATGCAGGCGTCATCTCTATGGCCGTAATCAACCACGTGCTAAAGTTGACGGACAAAACACACAGTTAAAGAATAATAGAGGCTAAAAGGTGAATGAAAGATAACACACGCACTACTTAAAAACAAGATAATCATGTTACTAAGAGGATGAAGAGGTCGACACAGAAAATACACAGCAGAGCGGGATTGAAGGAAAATGAATGAATGAATTAGACGTAGAAGGAAGCGAATGTAATCTTGTGAAATATTAAAAGTAAAAAAATATACAAAATATAATATAAAGATCAATATTCAAATGTTACTTTGTAGAAATCCATGACATTAAATGTTATACAAAATATTAAGTTTTAAATTTACGAAAAAAGTAGCGGGTTGTTCAAAAGAGATACCGCAGCCCCGATACATAAAGGGCAAAACAAGGAACATGGGTGGGTTTAAGTCCGTAAAAGTCTGACACCTCTCCCCCCCCCCACACCTTCCCAGAACTTGGGAGTTATTTGATGATTTCCCAATACGCAACAAAAAAGTTAAATAAAAAATATGTTTTTTTTAGATTTATATGTATACGATATTTTATAATAACGATTGATACGCACATAAAATTTCATACAAATCGGTCCAGCCGTTTTGGAGGAGTATGGAAACGAACATTGTGACACGAGAATTTTATATATTGAATAGAGAGACATCGAAATTATTCAGGATAAATCTTTCAGAAATGGCATGGTTTTGTTTTCAAGAAGTTTAGCTAACAGTCTTTGAAAAGACTTAAAGACTGAACCTATTGAGCAAATCACAAACGAAATCACTCTTAGTTTATAGGCCAATGACTTCGAACAATATACTGATAACCACGCACTATCAATGTTACACGGATGACTCATCTAAAACGTGTCAGTGCGTCTCCTAGCTTATCTTGAGATTAGAGATGCACGAAACTTGCATTTGTATCGATACTTTTAATCGGAACAATGCGTTTCGATTTTAGGATCGGGTCGAATTGCATCGATCCGATTATCCTTTCCTTACTAATATTATAAAAGCGAGTTTGTTTTTTTGTTTGTTACCTCTTCACGCTTTAATGGCTTAACCGATTTTGATGAATTCTGGTACAGAGATAGCTGGGAACCAGGAGACGGAAATATATTTTTTTTAAGAAAAAGTGTGATGTGAGGGAGAAAGAGGGAAGAAAAGGGAAAACTTAACGTTGCTATTACAAATCAATAAGGCGCAAGGGGAACTGTTTGACACCGAATTAAACGCGAGCGAAGCCGCAGGCAAAAGCTAGTCTAAATATAAAATCGTACCGTGTATTGTGGTTCACAATACTTTTGAATTGATACAGTATCGTATCATACTTATTTATACTACTAATAGTCTTGGCAAAATTCCAGGAATTCTTCTATTATCCTTTTGTATTGAATTTACTGATTTAGCAATTTAGTACAATGTGGACAGATACCATCAATTCATTTAGATACCGGTACTTTTGTGTCGGACCAAGGTATATCATCCAGTCATCATTTTCTGCCTAGCTTTTGCCCAACTTTCTTTTGGTCGGCTTCCAGTCTAACCAAATGCAGATGCATACCAGTATTTTACATGGAGCGACTGCCTGTCTAAACTCCACTACCCAATTAGGATTAGATAATACGACATCCCTTGGTAAGACAAATAAACTATGATTTGACTGATTTTATTTGATAAATATTAACCAATATCTATTACACGGGTACGTGCCTAAATGGGCTAAAATGACGGCCGGGTCCAAAGTGTTAACGTTTCTTCCGATGCACAGAGGAAATTCGGTGTGTTATGGGTCACCCATAAACGGATGACACACAAAGTAAGCAAGTGTGACTTAACCTAAAGATCAACAAGACGGCCTGTTATTATTCAGCCACGAGCTTGTAACGTAATCGAGAGTATCGATAAAAAAACACAATATCGCATCATTTAGTATCGATACTGTTAAGTATCGTACCGGATCTTGCATCACTACTTGAGAACCTTGTCTAGACATTGCCAGCCATAAGCCTGACGCCATTGCTCATAGCTCTTAACCTTAAAAGGACGGGCTTACGTTCGAGAAAGTTCTATAAAGGTTTTTAGTAGTGGAAACTTGAATTAACGTTCCGTTTAACTTTTACGATATTGATTTTAAGACATGTATGGTTAGTAAAATCGTTGCGGAGCTAACTGTTTCTAGATTACAAGTCAAAGATAGATCATGTTTGGATGAACAAAAATACTTTGGAGTAATAAAACCGGCCAAGATCGATTCAGACTCACGCACTGAAAGTTCCGTAGAAACTTGCGACATGAACGGCCATATCTTTTGACTGTGTAGACCATAGAGATATGATTTTACCAAAACTCTAAGTGACGACAGACTTGAGCATATGGTTTTAATTTCAACTCGATTCCTTCACGCGTTTCCGAGATATTGTCTTGATGGGGTCTTGACAGACAGACAGACAGACAACAAAGTCATCCAACAAGGGTTCCGCTTTTTCCTTTTTGAGGTACCTACTGAACCCAAAAAAGGAAAGATTAAAATAAACATTAGGCGCGTCGCCCCCCCGACCAAGAGTCGAGGCGCAGTCACGGCGCGGGCGCGTTAGGCGATCTCACATCAGAGTCACGCCGCAACGAGATTTTGTTTACAAATGTCGTGTGGACGACACGCCTAACGCGCCCGCGCCGCGACTGCGCCTCGACTCTTGGTCGTGTGGGCGACGCGCCTAAAGATAAACTTTAGTTTCGTACACTCGACGATGCATAAACCTACACAAAACCATGTTTATGCTGATCTCTCAACTAAGAATCATACACCATAGATATCCCATACGATAACAACATAAGGTACAACATTAACATTGAACTAGAAAGCAACAAGAAAACAAGTCATTCAGCCTTTTTCAACGAATAATTAGTTATTTTTAAAACCGTCTCTAATCAGTTTCTGATTAAAACAGGAAAAAAAAAACTATTATTAAGCATTTATTTCCGATAAAAAATCCGTTAATTGTTAGTAATTAAATAAAATAGTATGTTAGAAAAAAACTTATCTAATAGTAAAAATGATTGGCTTAGAATCCGTGTGAGGTGAGAGGTCAATCAATCCTTTGTATAATGGTGTTTAAAAAACTTCTGGAACTGACGCGCACTCGATGCATCAGGGAAGCAATACTTTTGCGCACAATTGCTTAAAACAATCGGTTCCATCCTCGCCGAACATTCCCGACGTGCTACAAAACCGAGGCAGCCCCAGCAGCATCCTAAAGCCACTATAAGGCGGCGTCCTACTTGGGAGCGATCATACGATGGCGCGATGGGTTTTTCATCCCACGATCATAATAGTCGTGTGTTGACCTAACTGGTGTCCTAATAGATCACGCGATGTCCATCGTGCAATGGAATACATAGCAGTTGTAATCATAGAGTAACCAACTTTAAAAAACCCATTGGTGTGGAAGAAAAATTGGGATTAACACTCGCGCGTCGCCCACACGACCAACAGTCGAAGCGCAGTCGAGGCGCGGGCGCATTAGGCGCGTCGCCCACAAGATCAACAGTCGAGGGGCAGTTGAGGCGCAGGCACATAAGAGGCACGCCGCAACGAGATTTTCTTTACAAATGTCGTGAAGGCGACGCCTGACTAATGAGCCCGCACCTCGACTGCGCCTCGACTGTTGGTCGTGTCGGCGACGCGCCTTAGGTAGGTAAGTTTTTTCGCGCGTCGACGCATCGCGTAGGCAACAGATCTCTTTTGAGTGTCCTAATAATACTCTGCTACCCTACCAAAAGCACCTACCTAAAGCAGAATTTTTTCCACTAAGCGAAAGAGACAGAGCTATACAGGGTGTCTAGCACCATCTCTTTCCCTCGGTGGAATAAGTTCTGCTTTAAGACGTCATGGTAGGCCTACTGTTGCTTTGATTACATGAACGCACCAAACCCATCGTGCGATCGTTATTAAGCATTTCATGTGCTCACACGATTATTTTAAAATAGGACACTGATGAAATCTGTATGTTTGAAATCATCGCACGACGAGAACGCATCGTGTCATCGTGCGATCTTCCCCAATAAGGACAACGCCTTATACTGGACACGTAGGGCCTACCGATCTACGTGTAAACTTCACCCATAGGCTGCAGGTGTACAAAGTCCGACAGTTCGCTTATTATTATTCGGATAAAAATATAGGTAAGTTGATAAATGACCATGCTATTGTACGTGCGTAATTGCATTAAATTAATCTATACAGTATTAACATTATCAAACTCATTACATACCTAGTTTCTTAGGTGCCTCGGAAAGCACGTAAAGCCGTTGGTCCCGACTGTCATAATAAGTCCATCTTTGATAGTGGTTTCAAAACCAGCCTTACCAAGGAGATTGTATTACCCAGTTATTGACTGGGTTATGAAGGTCACATAGGCAGTCGCTCCATGTAAAATACAGGTATTCAGCTGTATCCGGTAAGACTGGAAGCCGATCCCAACATAGTTGGGAATAGGCTAGGCAGATGATAATCAGGAACAGGTATCAGGCTGGCGACTTAACGCAGGACTTTTATTATAACGGTACCAGAAATTATGTGTTCAAAAATGCGCCTCATGCAATCAGGAACGTTCATTTTATTTGTAAAAATAAAGATGTTCATAAAAAGTTACACCTCTTCACTATTTATGTCTCATTTGTAATATTTTTGCGTGTTTTCATTCAAAATGTCTGTCTACATCACGCCACGTGTGAATACAATCAACGTCCTTTAGGCTTATTAACAGCTGATTCTGTAATTTATAGTGTTCTACACCCTATTACGAAAGTGTTAAAAATCACAATTGCTTGAACATTTTCGGCACATGGTTTTTTCGTACACACACGATCACGCGACCATCACGCTATACACTCGCCTAAAACATATCTAATGGGGTCATCGTCTCTCATTCATTTAGATAGCAAATCGATACTAATGTAGTTATAAGCGCTTGTGGTATTTTTCTCATCGCTGCACAACATGAGGAGATTATGTTAAAATGCATTAAACATTAAGCGCATATTGCATATATCGACCAACACATCAACAATCTGATACACAATAATTGGATTTATTGAAATTCGCTATCCAACGCCGCTCGCACAGTGGAACGCGTAAATAAGTGGTGAGAATAAACAGACATGTAGCATGAGCAAGCGATATTAACGGTTGGAAAGGAAAGCGGCGTAAGCGCGTCGCGCGATAAAATGACGTTTGTGTGACGAGCTACCTCGGTCGGAACCAATGCAGTGTCGAGCCCGCTAGACGTTTCGCCTCAGTCCGACGCGCACGCTTCGCCGGCCGGCCATTCTTACCCAAATATCGTACAAAAATCGGTGTCAATTTAACTTCAACTGCTTTTAAAACTTTTCTCTTCAAAATCGTGTACAATACAGGTGCATTTTCAAGTGTCGTCGTAATTGTTTTAAGGTTATAAACTGCACATTCCAACGTGGTGTTCTGTGAATTGGGTCATGGTGTACGATTTATAAGTTTCTCTGTAAGTATTACTTTTTAAAAAATTCAAAAATCGAATGTGAAATCAGAGTAGTGGTGGCGGTGTACCTTAATTTAGTACGGCTCGTTTAAATCGATTATTTTTAGTCGATACCGAGTTGAAATTTGTGTGGCTATTTTTAAAATTCATTCCTTTTACAACCAAGTGTTTTTTCATACACATGTTTCTACTAAATTGGATTACAAATTCCACGTAACATTGGAAATGTAACATAATTATGTCATAACTTACGGTTCGTTTGAACTAACAACATAACCTGTTAAATAGCAAGAATATATAAAATAATTTGACCTATTTCAAAACCAATATATTTTTTTTACAACGACAATTTGAAAAAAAAAACACTGTTGTCTGTGTCAATCTTTTGTTCTTCATCATCACCTATAACTGTCACTCACTCCCGTGCCATAAATCGAACAGAATATAAGCGTCTATAATTTTTATTAATGATAACACGAACAGACCAATAAACTTTGTCTTTTGCTTTAATAAATTAGTGTTGAAGAATCGCTTTTTCGCGTGAGCAAACTTCATTGTCTTAGGTAACGTGTTTCTTCGTATTGTTAAAAATTACCTGACACGTCTTACAATACAAACACAGTGGGAGTTCAGTTGCGTTATGAATAGCCATAACTATCTGCCTCAACGTACACAGTGTTACCGTAGGGAGCAAAAACAGCCCAGCTGACAAAAATATCCCCAAACCTGTTAAACAAAAAAAAAAAAGATGAACGTCAAACCAGAAAATTTTGATACTGGCTTGTTAAACATAAAGAATTAAAAACTGGTCGAATTTAAAACTACACACTTTTTTAAAATTAACCGACGAAAATTTTAGAAACATCACTTTGTAGGAACATTGTTCTTGCAACAAAATTGTAAAGGAATATCTCTCTAAAACATCTCAACTCGTTTCATTTCAAATACCAATATTACTTTCTTGCATTTTATGGAACTGTTAAATGTACAAGAGTCTTAAATTAAAAGGAATTAATATAGCACTACTTTGTTACTTTATTCTGTAAGGGTACATATTTTAAAACAGTCATTGCAATAAAGCTGTTATTCCGTTAGCAGCTGATACGAAAATAGCTCGTATGATTCACTGTTGCCAGGGAAGATGATCCTACAATGGCAATGTATTGGACTAAGTTTCCTTATTTTAAGTTGAAGAGACAATCCTTCTTTTAAGAGAACGTTTTTCTTTATCCTATATTTCTTTATACTTTGTCGGAATTGCAGTCGATTAGTTAAATAATTTTGTTTATGGAGATAGAAGATAAGATATAAAACTAGTCGAAAGGATCATTTATCAGTCTATGCCCTATCAAGATACTGTTTGCAATATATTAATAAGCATCGTTAAGAAGAATTCTAAATGTGGATAACGTTTAACATCGTTTCTTTAGCCTTTTTTCCAATATATTGCTGCTATAGTATGGTCGGCTGTCAGTCTAACCAAATGCATCTAAATATCATTATTCCATATGCAACAACTGCCACAACTCTCTGTATGATCTCCAAAACCTCCAAAAACTCGTTGACAAACGTTACGCCTTGACAATGTCATGTCTGTCAAACTTCCAGACATCTGTCTACTCGGAGCGACTGTCAAAGAATTACAAATGGAACCCGAGACCAACAACGCAAACGAAGACCCTGGCAGAATAGTCGACATCAATTCAGTTGCCAAAGGAGAAAAAAAAAACGCAAACGATAAAATAATCGACAGTTCATTGTCGATTCAGACGAAGCAGAATTTCATTTTATTCGATTTGTAATATTAGGCATGGATGAATCGTTATTAAATTCAACGGACGAATCTTTACGCTTATTAGTTTAATCAAACAAACCAAATAACCGTAAAAAATATATATTCAACGAGTACCTTTTCGGTTAGTTAAACTATTATTAGTTAAGTACACGATATTCGTTTTAACTGTACCGCTTGATGAAGGTCTTATGTTAATCAAAAGATTTCGAGAAGTATCTTGCGGTTAAATTAATCTGAATACATTAACACAGTTATTATTCTTGTTAAGAAACGTAGCTTTGTTTTAACTGACCCGTTTTATCATTCAGTCCTAAATTTTGAAGGAAAATGAGATAACAAATTAGTAATTTAGGTTCCAGAAAATAATAAAAATTATATACTTATACAGGAGGGTCTTATACAAAAGAGAATAATTATAAAAGAACCGGAGGTAGTAATAGACAAACCTAAAGACACCGATGTTATAAAAACTACTAACTCGTTTACACTCTTTCTGTATTAAATTCAAAAGCAACGGTATGAACTATGACCATAATGCTTAGGAAGTTGGGATAGTTTTTGGTGTGGGATGCAACGTGTGTCGACACCCTTGCGCTATCCCATTAAACCTCAAACGGCAAAAATATAATTACTTAATTGGTAGGTGTATTTGAGCCGTTTAGGTTTAAAAAACTAGGGCCATAGGGTCCGAGTTCTTACCTAGTTTTTCGGGATATCGCCATACGGTTGATCGATTTTTACGTGACCAAAGTGCTTGCTTTTTTAGGAAAGAATCGGCATTGCCATCCAATGCATCATGCTGCCAGCCTTCTGGGCCCTTTTGGTATTGACAGCGATGTGGGTGAATTTTTTGACGCTTTGTAATTACTTTCCCTTATTGGGACTTGTAAATATTTTTATTTTATTATTTTCTACTTACACTAAATATCATAGATTTTATATACATTATTATAACAGAAAAGTGTTAGTGCTAAAACAAGAGGAGCAACTATAGATAAAAATATATTATTAAGATAATTTACGCAATGTTAATCATACTGTTTGATGAATCATAACAATTTATTTGGTTTTCGATAAGAAACGAATGTCAATGCAGTCAAAGAGGACGATTGAGTTTTGTAAAGATCAATCTGCTCTAGCAGCTGCGTTTTATCGTTGTTGAAAACTAGTCTTAGTTACCTTACGACAAGGGACTATAATTCTTATTTTCCTTGTTAAAAGGGATCTTCTGTTTGCCCTCAACTCAAGTGAGTGCTGCAAACTCAATTATTGAACACTCTGATTTTTTGTAAATGAATTCAGTTTAAAGCAACTTTAATCAAAATCTGTTTTTCAAATGTCCAAGACACAATGTCGGACTAGGTTTTTCTCTTCTAATCTCCTCCAACCCCATCATCAACGTCTTCTTTGTTCAAATCATTCGTCAAGAATGTACATGTCAGATAGGCAGTCGCTCCATGTAAAATACTTGTAGTCAGCTGAATCCGGTCAGACTGGAAGCCGACCCCAAACATAATTGGGAAAAGGCTAGGCGATTCGTCAATAAATGCATCAATCTAATTTTATATTGTCATTTTGTCATAATGTGTTTCCTTGTAATTACTTCTTCTTCTTCATTGTATTGGTACTTCGATTTATCTAGAACATTCACATATTTTCTTTTAATTTTTTTTTCAAACGGTATGTTACATTCATAAGGTGTCTGAAAGGTGTAAATAAAGACAGAACAATCTAGAACAGTCCGGACGCAGTTTGTACGCGTTACGTTGCAGCAATATTTTTGTTTCGCTCGGCGTCTCTGTGACTGTTGGCTTGTTATTGTCCATTGTCAGCTGTGGGTCTTTTGTAACCGTATTATACTTTATGGTTTTGGGTAGCACTACCTATTGGAGCGGATGTGACGCTGTTGTGGTAGGTTTGATATCGACCTTTGATTATTATATTGATAAACGCGTATTAGCTTGTACAGTTTTAGTTGGTTTATTCATTATTTTTTGCTTTTCGTTTTTATTGTTCTTCATCTCACATTACAACAACACGCTAGCTTTGGAACTTAAAATTATAATTGTAATATTCGTTACAGAACACAGTACTACACTATAAGTTAAATTCAATAATTTGTTCCGCCATATTGAGTATTTCTCAACAAGCCGAGATCTATCCCGGACGTGATAATAATAATAATTATAAGATAATAAAAACATGTGGATACAACACGCTGAGTGATGAGAACTGGCAGAACTAACGTTGATAATGAAACCAAATCGACAGCATTAACATTCATGATAATGGTTGCTAAAGAATTTGATGCATAAGCTGTTTCACAATGCGAATCCAATCTGAGCGTGATGTGGACCATATGGCCTTCTGAACTGCGTCTTTCAACCCGGTCGAATTTATAAATATTTGATTGCATTGAGTAGATTCAACAAGTAATTTAGGACTCAATGCAAACAGTAAATAGTGTTTCTATTACGGTATACTAGTAAAGATCTTTCATCCCTTATCCCAGAATCAGATTCAGATTTTATTTGTAAAACATAGAGGTTGGGGGCATTAAGGTATTAGATTTAAGCATATGGGCTCTATGTTTTTCCGTAAAAGGATGCCACATGAAATATTAAAAATTATCAGTAATGAAATTATCTACACCTTAATAGGATTTTTTAATTAATAGCGAACAGAGACTTTACTTCGGCATATTTTTAAACTATCGCTTATCGCATTAGACTTAAATGTAATTCTCTAACTTGTGAAATGTACATGTACCATTATTTTACACTTGCATTACTTTTGGAGAAAGTAATAGTGCTATTACATTTTATGTAACCTTTGATCTACGTTTTATTCAAGACTAGCTGGTGCCCACGGCTTCGCCCACGTGATATCGAAAATACTATGTGTTATTCCAGACCATAATCTACCTCTGTGCCAAATTTCATCAAGATCCATTCAGCTGTTTTGACGTGTAAGAGTAACAAATATCCATACATCCATCCATCCTCATAAACATTCCCATTTATAATATTAGTAAGATGTATTCCTCTAATTTTATCAACATTTATTTATTTAACTATTTATGTACACACAGTAAACCAGACAGGATATAAACATTTAAGATTTGAGTACAAAGGTACTGCTTATTTCTTAAGAAATTTCTGCCAGCAGACCTGCGAACCTTAACATTAACATGAACATGAACGTGAACATTATTACCGTTTACTTTTTCTCTGTCAAGCGACTCCTTTTTATTGATCTCTGAAATCATAGTTCCGTTCCCACAAACGATTAAGACAGTCCCTTCTTTGATCCTTGGTTTTAAGTCCCTTCGAAATTTGATCGGACGTTACCTGCTCCCCGTTCCCCGTTCATTCACTAGGGATTATCTTGGGTCCCCTCAAGATTGTTCGCTCTGCTTAGTAAAAAGTGCCCAGTTAAATGGATATTTTATAAGAGCATTATAATATGTCGTTTCTCCTGGTATGGGCATGTAATGAAGAGGGTTGAAGCGTATGTCACTAAAAGAGAAAGATATGAATGTTGAAGGATGGAGAGGGAGAGAAAGACTAAAGAAAAAATGGATGGATTGTGTAAGGAATGATATGAAGGAGAAAGGAGTAAATGATACCGTGGCGTCAGACAGTTGAGAATGGAAGAAGAAAAAGTGTCGCGACGACCCTTAACAGAATGGAAAAAGGGCAGGAAAATGAGATGAGGATTATAATATGTCTCAGAAAGTTATGCTATGTTTATTAAACGCTCGTTTCTTTATAACTATGTTAACTGGTGGGTAAAGAAACCGTGGAATGTTTAGTGCGTGCAATGAAAACGGAAGAATTTAATTAATTAATAGACTTCCACTTACTGGAGTGGCTCCATCTTAAACCAATAACTATTATAAAATATATCGCTACGATGTTGGTTACTTCGTTTAATGGGTTTTACTTGTCAACATACAATGGAACTTTTCAAGGGAGAATATGTCCATATTGCGTCATTATTCTTAGAATTATACATACAAGTAATGAGAAGCTCGTGGCTTAATAATAGCAGATGCTCGGGTCGATCTTTAGGTTAAACCGCACTTGTCTAGGTTGGTCTATGGATGTGTGATCACCCGTTACATACTGAGCTTTCTCCATGCCTCGGAAAGCACTTTAAACTGTTGAACTCGGCTGTACTTTGTAGATGTTTGACAGTCGTAACAGGTAGTCCGGAAAGTCTGACAACCAGTCTTACCAAGGGGTATCGTATTACCCAGTACTTTGTTGTAGAGGTCAGATAGGCAGTAGCTCCATGTAAAATACTAGTATCCAGCTACATCCGTGATGAGAATAAAACCAAACCCTTGTGAAAACGATATGTAATGTATATATTCTTTCTGTGGCAACACTGCAGCTAACAGGTGATTTTTAAATGTCCTTTAATTTTTTACTTTAAATATTAAATTTCTTTGTTTTAAAGCATATTTCCAATTGCTCATCAACTAAAAAGTTTATTTATGTGTTCTTTTGTATTAGATTCAGTACAAATTGATGTTAAAATCTCTAAGTGAATCAGTGACAGTTACCGGCTAAAGGGATTTTTTGCATTGTCATCGATATCAGGTACAATACCTTATATTTTACTTGCTATAATATTATTCGCGTGCTATAATTTCGCCAGCTAATAAATAGTCTACCTTTGAATTAGATTATTTACGAAACTAAAGACCTTTAGAACGTAAACATAACCTTGCTTGGTTTGGTGAAAGCACTCGCTAATTAAGCTATTTAATTTGTTTTTGTTAGTTTGTTTCCCCTTTTATACTATAAAATCTTATACTAATGCTGATAGCTATCTATACAGCTGTATTCTATATGTGTACCTATATAGCTGAACTCAGTTAGACTGGAAGCCGACTCTAGCAAAGTGACGGCACGGTTGGCGCAGTGGTTGAGCGATTGACTGCTGCGCTGCGTGTCGCGGGTTCGGTTCCCGCACTGATATGACCTGCAGATAGTTGTTTCGGGTCTGGCTGTTTGTGTATGTGAGTTTAAATGTTCGTAAACGCCCACGATACAGGAGATATTCCTAGTGTGGGACAATGTTTTAAAAAAATAAAAAAGTTGGAAAAAGACCAAGCAGCCATACATACAAGTTTAATGAAGATATAGCTCAATTGGCAAAAGAACGGTTAATTACAGGTACTAATTAGAAATTAAGACTGTCTTTAAAATTAGTAGATAACAAGAAACATATTTTGAAAAATTACAAAACCAAATCTCGAATGTTTTATTTGACGAAAACATAGTTTGACAGTTTGTGTATAATGAATTGATGTTGTTGAAATAACAGTACTTACTGTATATTTCTTCATAATAACTGTGAATAATTTAAATTTAGAAAGAGATATAAATAATATTATGTGTTTTCACAATTTTAGTTTTCTTTTTTTAATAAGATGCAAATCATGAACGCGAAGAATGTTTTCGTAAAACTTTCGTGTGTTCGCGTGTTTTGTGGCTTCGAGTGACTATGATAAAATGATATCATAGGTCATCAAAATATTATAGCGTGAACAACCGCGAGATATTTTTTGTACTTATCACACTATTAGGGCCTTTAATTTGCATTAATTACCTCATCCGTCGTGCTATTGTAATCGCAGGCGCCGGTGTGCCAGCTGATTTAGAACCCAATCGTTTGGCACGCGACGTACGACGGTAGGACAAAAGGCGTTACGTCCGTAGTAACCATTATTCCTTGGATGTTGGGAAGACTCTTTGGTGTCAGATGCAACATGTGTCGACAAAGTTGCTGGGGCGGCTGCTACCAGTACTGAAAACCTCAAACGGTGCAAATACAATATTCTCTTTGGTTTTAATCGATTCAAGGCTATGACTTCCAAGGACATCGCATCGACTAGGTTCGTTTTTGGTCAAAAGATCACCATTAACATCCACATCAATGTTTTTAATCGTCTGGGCCCTATCCTTGTTATCCAGACCAATGAGGTGACGGAAAGTCAGAAATTCACTGACATAAACAATCAAAAATGTTTTGACATTCCTGTTGAATGTCGTAACAAAATACACAGCACTTTGCAAAAAAACAAGCACAGAAAATTAACGTTCTATGGTCGATTTCAATTAAGCAAATTGGATTAAATTAATAAACAATTATATATTAATTGAAAATCCTGTAAATTAATATGCATGTAATAAATACTGGCAATTTCCAAATACATCTTCGATGACTTCCATAAAACCTATTTATAAAACTGATGTTTGGTCGTGACGAAACAATATGATGTGGTCAGCAATAAAGAAATAAAATTAACGCGTGTATCCTTCTCTTAAATTCTCTCTCAAAAATCACAACCTGCATCATAGTACAATCATTTGGTAGTTTTATCTAGAAAGTTTGCCGGGAGTTTAAAAAATTGGTAATGTTTAGATTTCGATATGCTCTTTCCGAATTTCAACTTTGCCACCTCAAATCTTTGCCGCTCGTGCCGCCATATTGGAAAAATGGCGTCTAACATTTTTTTTTTTTCAAATCAATGTCCTTTAGGGCACGCTTTTTCCTGTATGGGGAATCATCAAGTAACTTCTGGGGAGTGGTGTTCTTCGGAGTGGGGGGAAGATCATACTCTTACTGACTGAAACCCAAACATGTTCCTTCTTTTGCACTTTATGTTCCGGGGCCACGGTATCTCTTTCGAACAACCCGCAACCCAGGTTCAGGGCATGCTTTCCACGATGTTTTTAATAACGTTTTGTGGAATTCGTTCCCATTTTTCTGCAATGACTCTTTCTAGCTCTCTTTGAAACAGTCCAGATATGATCAATTGGATTTAAGACTTTGAGCTAGCCATTCCAAACTCTGGATCCCTAGTACTTGTATGTACATTCCTCGTCGCCAGTTTGTTACTGGTATTAAACTGAATGAGGCCTTATCATCAAAATACATATGTTTACGCGTACAATCTAATCACAAGATATCTGCATCTAATCATGAATAGGTACTACGTCTTATGATCTATTTTATAAGCAAGTTTAGTGTGTTAAGACTGGAATTACACGAGTCAACTTTGATTAAATGATAATGGAAATTACGATTGATAAATACTGATTAGTGTTATGTAGAGAAGAAAAGGACGTGATGCGCACGCTAGGCTTCGGCCATATTTTTTGGTTGCGTAAATTTAGAGGGTTACTTTTTCACAGCTAGAAGGGACTATAGACTTTTTAGTATACTAGCTTCCTCCCGCGACTTCGTCCGCGTAGCATAGTTACTTGGGTTACTTTGGGCTAACTTTAACAAGCGTGATGATAAAAAAAAGTTTCTTTCTCTCCCTTTTTTTTTCATTAGCCTTTGTCCGTTTCCAGGGTCCCAACTATCTCTGTACCAAAATTCATCGGTTTTGCCATCAAAATCGGTTTTGCCATTTAGGCGTGAAGACGTAACTAACAAACACACTTTCGCTTTTATAATAATAGCAAGGATGATTAAAATTTTCACTTTCACGCGTTTCCAAGATAAAGGGTCTTGACAGACAGACAGACTGACTGATTTATGAACAACAAAATGATCCGTAGTACGGAACTCTAAATGTGGAAAAAATTAAGAAAAACACCAAGAAAATAGTACAAAAAGAACAAAAAAAAAACGAGACATGAAACAAAACCATTAAGCCGAAAAACGGCAGCTAGAAGTTTGGTGCCGGTTTCTTTGTTCCCGAATCGAGGGAATCAGTCACTTCCAGGCAAGCGTGCTCACACCCTAGGCCATTCTTCTCTCCCATCGACCGAGTTGCGGTCAAACGCGCGCGAGCGCATTTGGTATAGAAAGAACTTAGCTCGCAGCAAAGACTTGAATCGTATGTATGTACGTATCTTTGGCAGTCCTTCACGCTCAAACAGCTTAACAAATTTGGATTAAATTTATTATCAAGTATGTACCCCGATTAACACATAGACTTTTTATCTTGGTTCACTTGCGCAGCTAGTAAATTTATATGTGCCCTACAGTTCGAAAGTAGTCCGTATAATAAGCACCACTACAATTTTTGCTTATCTAGTATCAATCTTGCTGGTTTGATCAATTCTTGCGCCACAAACAGCATGACTTGTTTTCATATATCACTAGCTTTCGCCCGCGGCTTCGCCCGCGTTAAATTTGGGGTAACACAGTTCTCCTTGCGCCTTATTGATTTGTAATAGCAACGCTAAGTTTTCCCTTTTCTTCCCTCTTTCTCCCTCATATCCCACTTTTTTAAATTAGCCTATGTCCGTCTCCTGGTTCCCAACTATCTCTGTACCAAAATTCGTTTAGCCATTAAAGCGTGAAGAGGTAACAAACAAACAAACTCACTTTCGCTTTTATAATATTAGTAAGGATTCGTTAGAAGTTAGTGAGAAGAATAACAGTCGTTCGTTTCAGCCTTGGCAACAGTCAATCCCACCACGCCAGGGTGAAGGTCAAAACAAAACACGTCAGATGCTAGTTTATCTTCGATCAATGTTTTGTACGTCAAACGCATCAAAGTAAATGCATGAAATACATTAGAGGAAAAATGCAGAACTATCCGAAGATAGCTTATTTATGAGTGTACACATTCTTGACTATGTGTTTATGATTTTTTTTATGGAATGTGAAATCATCAAATAACAGGTTATTTGATGGGAAGGAGTGATATGAAGGAGAAAGGAGTATATGATTCCATGACGTCTGATAGGGGAGAATGGAAGAAGAAAACGTGTTGCGCCGACCCCAAATAGAATGGGACAAGGGCAGGAAAATGATGATGATGACCACTCTGGGTGAAGCTGAAGGGAGTGTCAGACTTTTACTGACTGAAACCCATTACTGATTGTGTCCTCTTTCGAACAATCCTTACTAATAATATTACAAAAGCGAAAGTGAGTTTGTTTGTTTGTTACGTCTTCACGCCTATTTGGCTAAACCGATTTTGATGATTTTTTGGTACAGAGATAGTTGGGATCCCGGAGACGGACAAAGGCTATTTTTTTAAGTGATATTTTGAGAGAAAAAAAGGAATAAAAGGGTAAACTTAGCTTTGCTATTGCAATAAATAAGGCGCAAGGGCAAAAACTACAAGTAGCAGGTACCTGAATCAGGGAAGGGGAACTGTGTTACCCCGAATTTAACGCGAGCGAAGCCGCCGGCAAATGCTAGTACATGTATAATTCAATTCTGTTTAACGTAGATTCACAAACAAATAATAAATAAGTTGGTTATGCGAGCAGAAATCGAAGTTTATCCGGACGAGACTCGGGGCTGGCAAATAAAACAATAAAACGTCTTCAAGTTGATAACGGCGTAAATACTGAGTTTATAAGTATTCAATAATCAACTGTTTGGGAGTTTACTTATATTTAACCGACTTAAAAAAAAGGAGGAGTGTTCTCTATTTTACGGTTTAATATTTCTCCGTCGATTGTGACCTGATTTTCAAAATTC
This sequence comes from Ochropleura leucogaster, assembly GCA_958449745.1. Taxonomy (NCBI): domain Eukaryota; kingdom Metazoa; phylum Arthropoda; class Insecta; order Lepidoptera; family Noctuidae; genus Ochropleura; species Ochropleura leucogaster. The sequence continues at coordinate 4,028,437 of OY288213.1, read as the reverse complement.
TTTATTTTAAATTTTATCCCCTCTTTTAAGGGGTGGGGGGCAGATCTCCAAAAAAGAAGTGTTGCACGAGGTTTTTGTTAGTGAGAAATAGTCCGCATACCAATTTTTAGCTTCCTACCTTGAAAATTGCGGAATGCTCCATACAACCTTCCACCCCCTATTTTAGGGAAGTGGGGAGTTAAAAAGAGACCAAAAGTAGTCTATGTCCGTCTTCAGTCTCAACTATCTCCGTACCCAAAATTCATCAAAATCGGTTTAGCCATGTGAAAACGTAACAAACAAACTCACTTTCGCTTTTATAATATTAGTAAGGATATAAGTCTGAAATGCCAACCCGTCACCCATCCATGGACCATCCAAGGAAGATCTGCCACCAATCTGATCGATCTGATCTGATCTGAAACGTGAATACAAAATGACATCCAAACTCATTTAGAACATGTATGTACTAAGTAGGTACCCCACATTGTTTTTCTTCTTAAAATTCCGTTTTTATTTAAGGTCAAAGGTCAGAAATCATTACTTTATTTAATTTTTCAACGAAGGTCAGGCACAGCCACCTCATTCACAACCCGGGTTTATACCAAACAATCCATTTATTCATTGAGACGATTATCTTGAGCTTGTGTGGGCAATTAAAGGTAATTCATAAGATAAAGCATAATTTATTACCTTAGTGAGATATAAATCATTAATGTAAACATATGGATACTTATTTACTGAATCTCGTTCTGTAAGGTTAACTATAATACTTTAATCTATAATAGCTCATCATCATAATAATTGCCAGCATCTTTTCGAACAACTTCTGTGTTTAGGTATACCCTTTTATACACCACGCGAGTTGGTACTCGCGTAAAAAGACTATCCGGTCTCAAAGTCTGTTTTTTTACGTTAACCATCAAATAACATCTGCTCTGGGCAGCGCATGGTAAGACTAAAACCCACCTATGTTCCTTCACCCGTGCCTTTACCCGCAACCCCGGAAAGCCTGCTTTACTGACATCTCTTTGAGGCGCGCGTGGAACACCAACGCACCGTCGACACGGCCTGTCGTCACTTGACCGACGTACGGTGAGCTACCCATTGCTCACCGTCTACGGACCTGCACCTACGGTGGCCGGGAATCGTCTCGCGGCGGCTGGGTTGGCTTGAGGTTCATTGGGATTGGCTTACAGTCTAATACATCTATGTATTGAACACTTTTATTGGTATTCTCTACGAGTAAATCTTTGAGTGATGCAGAGAATGTGAATTTATATTATAGGTAAATCATCAATAGGTATTTAAACTAATTATAGCTATTAAGATATTTTTGTTAAGCCACGACCTGAATTACTTCTAAAATACTTCTCATTTACTCTCTTCGTGGAAATGTTTCTGACGAAAAATAGCAAAACAAAACTGCTATTAGACTATCCAAAACACCCCTGATAGCGTCACAGATACTTGAAAATAAAATGCGTGAAGTGACGTCATTCATGGAGGCTCCTCTAATGCACCCCACTCTGTTATCAGGAGCTATCCATCCATATAAGCGTCGATAAGAGTAATAAATAATAATGGCTCTAATTTGTCTACCAGCAGTCATGCGAGTTGTGTTCGAAATGATGGTTCTGGGTACTGGATGATTCAGAGAGCCTATCCTTACTTATATTATAAAAGCGAAAGTGAGTTTATTTGTTTGTTACCACTTCACGCGTAAATGGCTAAACTGATTCTGATGAGTTTTGGTAAAGAGATAGTTGGGACCCTGGAGAAGGATATAGGCTAATTTTACTAGGAGAAAGAGGGAAGAAAAGGGAAAACTTAGCATCGCTATTACAATCAATAATGCGCAAGGGCAAAAACTACAGCTAGCAGGTCACCTGCAAATCAGGAAAGGGGGGTTTTACCCCGAATTTAACGCGAGCGAAGCCTCGGGCAAAAGCTAGTCACCATATTGTCTGACCATACATTGTACACGTGACCACTATGTAATATTTCCTATGTCAGAAGTAATCACGTGACATACGGACAAACGTCACAATGTATTATACTTGAACTTTTGTGTATCTTCATTGTTTAAATACATGTTCAGTTGCGACAGTCTGATATAGTACTTGTTTGTATCTTCTACCTTTATTGTTTGACGCCACTGTAATTGTGACAATGTATAGTGTCTAGATATTGTATCTTAAACACGTGGAGTCTAGATTCTTGAGTATGAGTAGAGTATTGCTTAGTAATATTTGCTCGTGATCACAATATATCCATTAGATGGTACTACTAAAAAGTGACTTATAGATGTGGTTACAAAGTTTATTTTTTATTTTTATCAACGTGTTCCGTCACATCAAAATGCTCTATTTTTTTTGAATGGCATCTCGCAGTTCAACCAAGGGGGTTGTCGTCTGCTTAACCGGGTGAATCCTGTGTGTGCCTTAAAAATTAAGACCTCCAGCCAGGGTAAAAACTTATGCCCTAAGCAGTCGCAGTACGAGCCTCGGCTTAGGGCGTCGCTGAGGGACAGCAAGGGACAGGCTGGATCAGAGTGATATTATTTTGGGACTGATTTAGACTTACTGGCTCAGCATCGCGGGCTGGCTCTTGCAAGGGACGGGTAAAATGCTCTGATATATTTTGTATGCCATTATATGGTCAAAATTTACCATGTTTTTACACAAATAAATTATTCTATTCTATTTTACCGATAACTTATCCTTTTGTTTTGGATGGGGAATTATCAAATGTCTTCCCACGTTCTGGGTGGAACGGGGGTGTCAAACTTGTACTACCCTTTATGTTCCAAGGCCGCGGTATGTCTTTCTAACAACGCAATCCCGGAATAACCCGCCCTTTTTTTGGGTGGGAAATCATCCAATGACTTCCCCCGCTCTGGGCGGAGCGGGGGGGCATGTCAGACTTGTACTGACTAAAACCCACCCATGTTCCTTCTATGGCCTTTTACGTTCCGGGGCCGCAGTATCTCTTTCGAACAACCCGCAACCCCGGCAGGGAATAACCCGCCCTTAACTCCTAACTCAGTTGAAGGTCTACCTGTTTGCCAAAGTTTATCGAAATCCGTTTAGCGGTTAAAGAGTGAGATGGTTATAGATAGACACTAGACTTTTTAAATTCTTAGATGGTAACATAAATATGTACCTACTAATATAACTTCATGGGATGGACTACTTATTTTTCCATCATTCTAAATGCATCTATTAAAATAATTTAATGAAATCAAATCAAATTTTATTTCCATATATTTTTTAGTAACAATGTTCTTAGCCTAGACGTGTTAGTAAAAGTACAATCCTTACTTAATATTATAAAAGCGAAAGTGAGTTTGTTTGTTACGTCTTCACGCCAAAATGGCAGAACCGATTTTAATGAATTTTGGTACAGACATAAATGGGACCATGGAGACGGACATAGGCTAATTAAAAAAAAAAGTGAGAAAGGGAAAAAAGGGGAAAGAAAGATTGTTTCTTTTTTGATCATCATGCGGGTTCAAGTTAGCGTTAGCCCAAAGTAACTATACCACACGGACAAAGTCGCGAGCGAAAGCTAGTAAGAAATAATTTCAACAATTAGAAGAATTCAATTTTTTTATTAATGAAATACAATATGAATGACTCCACTCTATTAATATTCCAACTCTTACAAGAAAAAATAAGACCAAATAACTATCTGAAATACGAGGATTATATTATTCACAAATATAAAAGGTCAACTCTATTTAGCCCAAGTAAAACAAAAAAAAGATAAGACGAACAGTAGCAGTATAATTAAGCGGATTACGTAGATAACCATATTTGTCTTACTAACATTTTATTAAAAATTCCTACAACTGTGATATATCTGTAACCAAATATCTTCCACATCACATATATTCACATTCATATCTTTCTTCTTACTTTCACTATTGGTGCAGTAGTTAAGCGATAGGATGCTACGCCGCGTGTCGCGGGTTCGATCCCCGCAAGGAACAAATATTTGAGCGACCGACCGGTAGTTGTTTCGGGTCTGGCTGTTTGTGTATGTGAGTTTAAATGTTTGCAAAACGCACCCACAATACAGGAGAAATAAAAAAAACCGTAAAAAAAACACTACGCTGTTTTACATAGGCCTACATGGGCACTTATAGAACGTCGATAAAAGCTGCACGTTTCGGGTTAGTCATTTCCTATGGAGAAGAACCGGCAAGAAACCCCATGGCTACTCTTTTAGAATCATTTTGTTCCACACTGTTGTTTTTACAGCTTTAGTACTGGAGGACAACGTAGGTCCGACAAATGAAAAATTACAAACGTCTAAAATTCACAATGTCCACTCATTCACAAATAATAGTAATAAACAATCTAAACAAGGAATAGGAAAAATACTGAAAAAAAAACTAATCCAATAATCAAATCAAACTTGTCAGCAATTCCGTGCCTAAACTAAAACTTTTTATCATAAACGACCATCGAGTATGTTCTATCTGCACTTATCGATATATCGATAAACCTATTTTTATCTTCACCTATCTACATTCAAGTTATTGAACTTGCACACAAAGCTATAAAATCAGCTCATAATGTACAAAGGACTCCTATATTGACTTTATCGATATAATAAAATGGTCTATAAAGTGTGCCCCACTATTAGTGCATCCGTCTCGATTATCGTGGTGTATTTAATCGAATCGAGAACTGAATTAGCGGAATCGACTAAAAATAATATAAGAACTGCATCGCATGCCCCTTAAACTTAAGGGTAAGATTTATAAAACAAAGGTTAAACCTTCTGTCTTGTACGGATGGTTTAGTCTAAGAATGACTAATTCGCGAAATGACTACATGGTCTATAATTGACCAATTTTTGAAATGTACAATTCTTTAAATGACTGATTCTACAAATGACTGATTCTATAAAAGACCGATTTTTTTAAAGACCGATTCTATAAATGATGAACCACAAAAGGTATGAATGAAACGCATGAATGAAAGGCATTTGCCATGGATGAGAATGCTGATGTGGCGTGTTGTATTACGCGAATGGATAAAGTAAGAAAGAGTAAATAAGGGGTAGTCTGAATGGATTGCGGGTTGTTCGAGAGAGATACCGCGGCCCCGGAACGTAAAGGGCAATAGAAGGAACATGGATGGGTTTCAGCCAGTAAAAGTCTGACATGCCCCCCCGCTCCGCCCAGAGCGGGGGAAGTCATTTGATGATTGCTCAACCGAAAAAAGGGGTAGTCTGAAAGTAGCGTCGGTGACTTATAAGTAGTGTAGTAATCGAATTGTGCAATATTCAGCCATTGATCCCAGTTGTTATTTGTAGATCTTTCTAACTACTAACAATCAGTCTTCACAAAAGGTTTCTTATTACCCAGTACCAACTGGGTTGTGGAGGTCAGATAGGCAATCTCTAAATTTAAATCCGAATGCACAGAAAAAGGTGGATGGATTGTGTAAGGGCTGATATGAAGGAGAAACGAGTAAATGATACCGTGACGTTTGACAGGGGAGAATGGAAGAAGAAAACGTGTGAATCATGATGAGTTGATGTTGATTAAAACCAAAAGTAACTTGTCTTATAATATCTGTAAAATTAGTAAATATTTACGATAATATTTAACTTGTGTCAGAGTAATCTTATCAACCTTTGGAAGCTTGGTATAATGAAAAATTAAATATCTCCTAGGGGATTTTATTTTATCATTTATTATGTTTGCTCAGTAACTGTCTCCGATGCCCTCCATAAAAAGTATATTAGGGACAAAATTAGACATTTTAAGTACAGTTTACTGTTAAAATTCATTGAGAACAGTGATCTATAAAACATTAGTTAAAAGGAAAATGATTTAAACGTAAGTTTTTATCCATTTCTCTGTAAATTTATTTTACATAAAATTACTTATTTATGGGGACTCTGTCCCATATTTATTCTTTATCTATACTATACTAAAATTAGAAGAATTGAAAAAATCACATTGGTACTTGCCTGGATTTGAACCCTCAACCCTCATGTATGAGAGGCGAAGCGCTTAACCTCTTGGCCATCTGGTACTAATCCTACATAAATAATTATCTTACAAAAATTATAAATGTGAATGTTTGTGAGGATGTATGGATGTGTGTTACTCTTTCACGTTAAAACGGATCTTGATGAAGTTTAGCACAGAGGTAGATTATGGTCTGGATTAACACTTAAGGCAGTGTTTTTCGAAATCGGCGAAGCCGCGGGCGCCAACTACGACGTTTGACGATCTTTTTCTCTTGTTACCTTGCCATGCCATAGCGGCTGAACAGAGGAGAAAGCCTGCGTTTGGACACAGGTTTTTTTTCTGATGGGAAACCATCAAATATCTTCTCCCGCTCTAGACGTAGTTGGGGGAGTATCAGACTTGTACTGACTAAACCCACCCATGTTCCTTCGATTGCACATTATGTTCCGGGGCCGCGGTATCTCTTTCGAACAACCCGCAACCCCGACAAGGTGGCCCTGACAGGCCCCTCTGCTTTAGTGACATCTGTTTGAGGCGCGCTTGGAATACCAATGCGCCGTCGGCACGGCATCTTCCTGCCCTTGCCACGTTATTAGGGAATTTTCTTCCATTTTCCATCGCTTCGAAACCGCGGTATCTCTTTCTAATAACCTGCAACCCCGATGGACAGAGGTCTCACCTAAGCAGTTCGTTACCGTGGGATAAATTTTAGTTTTCCACACAGGTAAAGTCATTGATAAAAGGTAGTGCTATTATAAAATACTTCTATTTTTAAAACAACATAAATATCTTAGAGGCCAGTTGCATTATTCAAGAACAATGTTTCATTCAACTGTGCTAATACATTCAGTTGCCATTAGCGCGGGAACTGCGATTCTCGACGGTTCTAGAATCGTCCATATGAAAACCACGTGTTTCGAAACCATTTGTGAAGGTTGTGGTTTAATGACCATGTGTTAACTAAATAAAAATAACTATAATTAATTGGAAATGTTTACTTGTGTTTGCATTACTTTTTTGTGATCCTTACTAATAATATAAAAGCGAAAGTGAGTTTGTTTGGTTGTTACGTCTTCACGCCTAAATGGCAAAACCGATTTTGATGAATTTTGGTTCAGATAGGTGGGATTCTGGAGGCGGACATAAGATATTTTTTCTAAAGTGAAAAGAGGGGGAAAAAGAGGGAAGAAAAGGGGAGTGAAAGATATTTTAATCGATTATCACGCGGTTTAAAGCTAGCGTTAGCCCAACGTATCTATGCCACGCGGACGAAGTCGCGGGCGGAAGCCTGTATCGTAGGTGCGTTTACAAACATTTAAACTCACATACACAAACAGCCAGACCCGGAACAACTATCTGCAGGTCATACAAATATTTGTTCCGTGGCCGCGGTATGTCTTTCAAACAACCCTCAACTTCTGCAAGCAGTGGCCTTTATTGCGGATAGGAAATCATCAAATAACTTCCCCCGCTCTGGGCGGACCGGGAGGGAATGTCAGACTTGTACTGACCAAAACCCACCCATGTTCCTTCTATTGCCTGTTATGTTCCGGGGCCACGGTATCTCTTTCGAATAACCCGCAAATTATGCAGGCAGTGGCCGTGGCTCTGCCTTGCTGACATCTCTATGAGGTGCGCGTGGAACGAACGCGCTGTCATCGACACGGCAAAGGATCACCTTGGATGTATTTTTGCATGCAATTATCTATATCTATCTCCACATACAATACATCCGTACTCCATGTAAGTTGACCAAGATTTTTTTGTCTGGACTTTAAAAGAGACTATGACCTCTGAGTTTGTTTCCGCTGTTTCTTCTCAGAGTAGTCGGGTACAAAACACCGGCCTCATCTAGTTTTTGTAAAAATGTTTGTGAAAACCTACTTGCAAAATAAACATAATTTATCCATGAGAACTAACCGCATCTTATGAATCCAGCGAAGATTGAAACTATTAAATAGTCAATGAGAATTGAACAATAGGATCTAAATGAACTGAATGATTCGTTCACGAGCTGCCTGAGTGCTATCGATAAGTAGTTAGGTTTTAAATGGCTTTATACATACGTATATCTACGTATATACGTACACAATACATATTAGCTTCTTTATTATTTTTACTAGCTTTTGCCCGCGGCTTCGTTCGCGTTATATTCGGGGTAACACAGTTCCCTTTTCCTGATTTGCAGGTAGCTGCTACCTGCAGTTTTTGCTCTTGCACCTTATTGATTTGTAATAGCAAAGCTAAGTTTTTCGTTTTCTTCCCTCTTTCTCCCTCATATCTCACTTTAAAAAAAATGCTCGTCTCCTGGGTCCCACGTATCTCTGTACCAAAATTAATCAAAATCGGTTTAGCCATTAAGGCGTGAAGAGGTAACAAACAGACAAACAAACTCACTTTCGCTTTTATAATATTAGTAAGGATTACACTTATTTTTTACACTTTTTCTAGTGTATTTTCAAGAAAAAGTGCAAAAATCTACACCTTTCTAAATCTACGCAGTCAAAAGATATGGTCGTTTATGTCGCAGGAAAGGAACCCTCGGTGCACGAGGCTGACTCGCTCTTGGCCGGTTTATATTATTCATAAAAAAAATTATATGTAAACAAAACATTTAAAATATAAAAACAGGAAGACAGCTAAGGGACTGGCCGGATCTGAGTTATTGGGAAAGACCAAACCACCCCTTTTTTACTGTGGGAATTCCCAATTTATTGTTCGTTGCATCTCTTTCGCACATATGTTCACTCACTCTTACGTACGAGTAGGTACAAGGATCAGTCATTATTTTTCGCATATTGTGCAAAAAACGCGTGTGTTCTATAAATAAATTAGCAAAAGTAATGACTAATGACTTTGTCAATAATAATATTTGAATATGTCAATCACGAGTTGTGGGCAGCGGTTTCAATGGTTTAGTGTCGTAGCGTATAGTCTATTAATTTCGTGAAAGAATGTCCATGAAAAATTGCAAGTCATCCCATACAAAATTTGCCACCCTGTTTCAACCGCTTAGGGATTGATTTTAAAATCAAAAGTCTTAGTGGGCAATTACGTCCCAAAAAGATCACCCATGCAAAATTTGAGACTCCTTACACTTGTAGTTCAAGATTAGTTTCAGATTTCGTGATAAGTGAGTCAGAGATTTTCTGAAGATGAGATTGTGAAAGTGTTTTCTTAACATTTTAAAGGACAAAATTTAACATTTATGAATACTTGAACCTTTTGAAAGTGATAGTGCGAGTGATATAGTTAAATAAGACATTCTGTGCAGTAATTAAAAGCTGACAAACTGTAAGTTGTAAACTTAGATAAGTCCATAGATAGATAAGTCTCAATCATTAGTTTGTTTATTGATATATGAATTGTTAGGAGATAAATAATTACACAACCCGCAACCTGGCTAGAGTACTCGACCTGTAACAGTTTTCGAAGTTTAGTTTTTGTATCATGGCTGTTAATCTAAGCATGGCTGTTAAAATATAGGATTTTTATATATGTATAAATGGTGGTAATACAATATGTACTTAATTGAAGTAAATAAAAAAAAAGGATTTTCAAGCCTAAAGGCTGAGGCCTCCGGGGTTGTGGGTTTTTCCCGGATTGCGGGTACTTCCAGGGTTGCAGGTCGTCCGAAAGAGATACCGCATCCCCGGAACATAAAGGGCAAAAGAAGGTACATGAGTGGGTTTTAGTCAGTAAAAGTCTGACACTCCACAGAGTTGTCAGGAAGGGTTAGAGCAGAAGAAGTGATTTACTATTCGCAAAAAAAGGGCTGAGCCTAGCGTTGATGTCCAACAAAATGCCTTTACTTCAATCATTTGCGTGGATGTCACCAAGATTTACTGAAAACAAGCAAAAAAAACGTTATGACACAAATTGAATGAAACATAAGCATGTAAATGTCCTAAATTAATCGATCACGATTCATTTAAGTGCTATCAGTACGCAGTTCAACAGTTTCACTTTAAACCAAGGTTATCGTTGGATTTTATATTTTAAAACAATTCTTGATATAAAACTGTGTCATTTAATTTGGTTTAAGTATTAAACAAATTAAGTTTATGTTCTAAATTTGGTAATTTATCTATAAGTAAAATGTTGAATTAAGATTGTTTAACGATTCCGATATAAGAGGAGCACCCTTATTTACAAACGCTTAAATTCGATTTTGGTTTGGTTTCGTAATGTCAAAAACCGTCCAAGTCTTACCCGTGCATCGGCGCACGTTCCTTAGATATTTGCGTCAGAAACGGCCATTTTTTTTGAGTGCGTCAATTTAGAGGGTTGATTTTCACAGCTATAAGGGATCACAGTCTTGAGTTTGGTTTTGGTTTAAATTTGATACCTCCTCGCGTTTATGTCAGACTTTTGCTTACTAAAACCACCCTTTACGCCTGTTAACCAACAACCCGCAACCCCGGCAGGCGGTGTCCCTGGCAGGCCCCTCTGCTTTGCTGATATCTTTTTAAATATGAACGCGCCGTTGACACGGCACTTCAGCATGCTCACACTACAAGTTATGTTAGTAGCTCCAGTTCTCTCCTGGAAAGTTTTTATTACCTTCTTACTTCAAAAGTCGCGTGACACTTAAACTCCTTAATCATCCTTACTAATCCTTTCTATTCCTTATTCCTTACTTCCTTACTATTAATATTATAAAAGCGAAAGTGAGTTTGTTTGTATGTTTATTTGTTTGTTTGTTTGTTACCTTTTCACGCTTTAATGGCTAAACAGATTTTGATGAATTTTGGTACATAGATAGTTGGGAACCAGAAGACGGACATAGGCTAATTTTTATTAAAAAAAAGTCGGATGTGAGGGAGAAAGAGGGAGGAAAAGGGAAAACTTAGCGTTGTTATTACAAATCAATAAGGCGCAAGGGGAACTGTGTTACCCCAAATTTAACGCGGGCCAAGCCGCGGGTGAAACCTAGTTTAACATATTTGAAGTCTTCAATATCAGCAACTTTATCGTATATCTCTTGGTCAAGGGCATAGTTATTCTGTATGACAACTGTTATCTGAACGGTCTAGACTTAAACTGATATTGGAGAAATTGATAGGATTACCAACTTACCTACATAAACCCGACCTACACGCGAAGGCTTAAGATCATTAGCTTTATATGTTCCAACATAACCTGACCTGGATTTGATTTGTATAGAATTTTCTTTCAGTACAAATACTATTAATATTATTAACTAGCATTTGCTACTTTGGGCAAACGCTAACTTTAACCCGCGTGATGGCCGAAAAAAATATCTTTCTCTCCCCTTTTCTTCCCTCTTCCTCTCCCTTTTCTCAATTTTTTAATTATTCTATGTCCGTCTCTACTATCTCTGTACCAAAATTCATCAAAATCGGTTTTAGGTAGTAACCGGTAGGCGTGAAGACGTAACTAACATACAAACTCACTCTCGCTTTTATAATATTTGTAAGGATACGATACGAAACTCTGGTTCATTTTCCCACAGAACCTATGTGGCATACAGATACACCATAACCTGGCATAAGACATAGTTATAATATAGTGGAAGATGGTGCTAAAATTCAATGCAGCTTTTTTTCGGTTGGGAAAATCCTTACTTAATATTATAAAAGTGAAAGTGAGTTTGTTTGTTTCTTTGTTTGTTACCTCTTCACGCTTTAATGGCTGATCCGATTTTGATGAATTTTGGTACAGAGATAGTTGGGAACCAGGAGACGGACAAAGGCTAATATAATAATTTTTATTAAAAGAAAGTGGGATATGAGGGAGAATGAGGGAAGAAAAGGAAAACCTAGCGTTGCTATTACAAATCAATCAGGCGCAAGAGCTAAAACTGCAGGTCTGCTTGGTGTGTTATACCGAATTTAACGCAAGCGAAGCCGCGGGCGAAAGCTAGTATAAAAAAAATCCCTTGCTCTGGGCGGAACGAAGGGTAGTATCAGACTTTTACTGATTAAAATCCATCCACGTTCCTTCTTTTACCCTTTATGTTCTGGGGCCGCGGTATCTCGAACAACCCGCAACCCCGAAGACCTAAACTCCTAATATGTCGTTTTGCGATTAAGCAACATATCTTGATCTCATGTTATTGTGATAATAGAATAATGCACATGTGTCACGAACACGACTCTTGCGTCAGAAAATACATCTAGTCAGCATGGTTTGTGATGACACTGTTTACGATTTTGTAGAATTAACTGGACGTGCTTATCGTAGATATTGTCTGTAGAGGCCATGCACGGAGTAGACATGAATGAATGTTTGAGTCGTCCGCACGCCGGTCAGCACGCGTGGACAACGTGAAATTTTATCAGCTACAACGATGATGGCTCCGTCAAAATGGTGTAGAGCTGAAAACATTAGACACAAAAAAAATGTAAGTTAATAAGTCGGTGGCGAAAAAGTCGACGAAACCAACAAAAAGTTATTTTACACTTTTGAGTTTTTTTTTTTTTAGTAGTCATTTTAATTTTTTATATAAAAAAGTATATTTCAGCATTTTTAGTTATGGTATAATGATATAGTATCACTTAATTTTTATCGAGTATTCATTTTCCATTGTTACTTAAAGATTAGCAAATCATCCATACAGGCTTTGAGAAGAAAAATATGTTGTATAGTATAACTCATAAACTACTGTAGCAATATAAATTAAACTATACATATGGGACCACCTGGAAAGTGCACCCCAACAAAAAAAAAATAGAATTTTGCATATCGGTTCAAACGTCTTAAAGTAATCGATAAACATACATAACACAAAAAAAAAACCCGACGAATTGAGATCCTCCTCTTTTTTTTAAGTTAGTTAAAAAAACAGACGAATTGATAAAAAAATTGCTTTACCCTACGGGAAGCCACTTCTTCTTCTACCACAGACACTTCTTCGGGGGTCGTCTCGCAGCCGCCCGACTCCCAATGCGTCTCCCGAGGCGGCTGGGTTGGTTTGAGACATCATGCAGTCTTAACTTGCAAGCCTATAAAAATACATTTTCTCCTATTTATTTTGCTCACAATTTGGTCCAAATACTAAGAGAAAAAACTACCAAGCAATTGATAAACAACTGTCCCTTTTGTTCCAGCGATATATTTGCCAGTATTTTGTCGTCTGATGCAACGATAAATTAGTAGATCTACTTTTAATCTCTCCATCGAGATTCGTTTAAATTCCACGAATGCATCCATTCCGATTGTCCACTCGACTTTTACCGTTAACTTGGCTTCGAGCCAGGAATCCACTTACTGGTTAAGCCTTATTTTAATTAGCTTAAAAATGCGCTAACGGATAGCATTCAACGTTGTATGATGTTTTAGATCCTTGAGGGCTTTTGAAACCACAGTCTTGTTAGATATGTTTATTTTTTTAAGGATATTAAAAAGGTCTTACAAATGGAAAAAAATAACTAGCACACTACATAATACAGCCATTTTTTAATTGAAAAAATCGTTGTATTTTAATATCCCACCTGAACATTGGTAACTGATCACTAAAACTTAATAGGATAGTTTTAAAAAAATACTAGTCTGTCTTTAAGATTATTCAAAACTAAGGGACACGTATGTTTTTATTTATAAATTAGAATAATAATGACAAGAATATAACGTTACGCGTTGCTGCATTTTTTCGCAACGAGGGACGTCACACGTAACTTAAATGGGCTATATCTTTGTCATTTTTGGTCAAATTTACAAATAAAAAATTACGTATCCCTTATATTTGAATAATCTAAAAGACGGACTAAATAGAATGTAATTACTTTGACCCTGGAAACTATCCTATCTTCAACCTCCTAAGATTAGCTCTCACAGAATTCAAAAAATAATTCCCATAATCAACTCCACCACACATCAACAACAACCAACAACCGGTTTGGTGATAATTACGCAAGTGCGAGCACGCAACGTTATGATTGCTTCAAGTTGGGTAACTTGCAATTACCCTCAGGGAATTCGACAATCGTATGACAATAATTGACAGTTGCATCATAAGGGCTGAAAGTGAAAAATGTGCTTTAGGTCCTTCAGCGACCCGGAGTTGCGTGTTGTTCGAAAGAGATACCGCGGCACCGGAACGTAAATTGCAATAGAAGGAACATGGGTGCGTTTTAGTCAGTAAGGCCCCTCAGTGGTCCGATTTACTACCAGCAGTATTGTCTCTTCTCCTCCTTTTAATTTACCCAAAGGTTGGCCTTGAAAAGATAGTGCCCAATAAAAGTAGCGCCCAGCCCAAAAATTACTTTATAAAATTGTTACAGTAAATATTCCACAGTAATTATTCTTTATTACATAATAAAGAATATTTAGTAAATCTACGCTAAGCAGCAAAACCACGTGTCATGCTTGGTCCCCGGTGCATATGAGAACTCTACAAGGACAAACAGCCACGGGTTGTTTTCCACGAGCTAATTTTGGCTTCATAAGCAACCACCTAACCTAATACACTTAGAATCCGCCACATCGTGTTTTGTTTCTTTCGTTACGGATGACTGAACGCAAACCTGCAAGTCCTGCAACCCTACTATGACGTCTTAAAACAGAACTTATTCCACTGAGGGAAAGAGGCAGAGCTATACATGGTGTCTAGCACCATCTCTTTCTCACACAGGAATAAGAATTGCTATAAGATGTCATGGTAACCCTTCTGATCTACGAACTGTACTGCCGTTCCCTAAGAAAATTGGCCAAGTTGCAAGTTGGACTCGCGCACCGTACCACACAAACGGTCATATCTTTTAACTGCGTAGACTTGGAAGGTTGACTTTTTTTCATAAAGAAGGAACATGAGTGAGTTATTGTCAGTAAAAGTCTGATACTCCTTCCTACTCCGCCCGTAACGGTGGAAGTTATTTGATTATCCATCCGCAAAAAAATGCACTAACCCTATGATAAAGAAAGATCCATGGTAAAAACGCTTTTCGCTAGTTGTATTTAAAGTCTCTTATTACAGAGCCTCCAACCACAAATTAGATTCCAGGCTGCTTCTGAGAAAAGCCTCGTTTGAATTGCAAGCATCAGCAGCAACTAGTACAGTACAAATGAACCAGTGCATGACTTCCTGATATTATTCTAATGACTAAGAGATGCTTAAGGAATCTACAGTGCTTATTATATTAAGAGGATGGGCTCCATCCTACCTTTTTGTAACGGTATTCACAATCACAATCAGAAACTTAATAGATTAGACCCTGTCCAGTCCAAAGAATATCCACCAATCCGATTGGTGGATATTCATTTAAAGTAAAAGGTCGGGAACATTTACTTAAGAAGCTTGCAGAGTCATTTCTAAATCAAATGGTTGTTAGATTCTCTCCATGTGTTTTTGTGTTTTCAACTTTATATGATACAAGTTTTTGCCCGGGGCTTCGCTCGCGTTAATTTCGGGGTAACACAGTTCTCCTTGCACCGTATGCATTTTTAATAGCAACGCTAAGTTTTCCCTTTTCTTCCCTCTTTGTCCCTCACATACCACTTAAAAAAATAACCTATGTCCGTCTCCTAGTTCCCAACTATTTCTGTACCAAAATTCATCAAAATCGGTTTAGTCATTAAAGCGTGAAGAGGTAACAAACAAACTCACTTTCGCTTTTAAAATATAAGTAAGGATGAGGAAGTAAGGATTTGTTGTTATATTTTATTTGTAAACGTTTTCTTCTAAAGTTTCTGTTATGCACCCTGTATCGACTGTGTTTTCACTCTGCTCCCTACTCTCAAGTTTTTTATACATTGTCATAAAGTTTTAATAACTAAAAATTATCAGATTTGCCTAGTAACGACTGTACGGCGGTCAGTAGGTAGCATTTCAAACCATGAGAAATTCACAAACGTGTCTGAATTTTAGCCGTGAACTGTATCTTATTTGGAGCCTTTTAGTACTTATATTGGAACCAGCGACTAGCCCGTTTTTTTTTTTGCGGGTACAAATTAAATACTAATATTATACACTAGCAATCCTGCGGGTTTTCCTGCCGTCTTTGGTTACTGCCCCGCTCCCGTGGGTAATAGCGTTTTGTTATATAACCTACGATAGCAAGCAGTAGCTTATGTACTCTCAATACTGCTTAATTTATTTTTTACTAGCTTCCGCCCGCGACTTTGTCCGCTTGGCATAGTTACTTTGGGCTAACGCTAACTTTATCCCGCGTGTTTTGATCGAAAAAAATGTATCTTTCTCTTACTCTTTTTTTTAAATTAGATTATGTCCGTCTCCAGGGTCCCAACTATCTCTGTACCTACCCAAAATTCATCAAAATCGGTTTTGCCACGTAGGCGTGAAGACGTAACAAACAAACTCACTTTCACTTTTATAATATTAGTAAGGAATACAAACTCATAAACATCGTATAACAGAGTACTTGATGAGGTTGCCACCCGACACCGACCTTCGTGGTGAGTCTACAAGGAATCGCGCATCAGTGCACAACACATCATCGTACAGAATGCCTTATAATGCTCACACAATGTTGCAGAACTAACTACGGAATTGATAATGTGGACATCCTATTTGTATGTAAGCCGTGATTTTTGGAGTTTTTGTATGGCTTTTTTGGTTGTGATTTCACCCATTGTTTGGAAAATATATAGACAATAACACAAGCTTTAGTTAAACCTTTTTTTCTATGGAGGTATGAATAAACTACAGAACACCTGGTTTTACTTTCCTATCATCCTTACTTAATATTATAAAAGCGAAAGTGAGTTTGTTTGTTTGTTACGTCTTCACGCCTGAATGGCAAAAACGATTTTGACGAATTTTGGTACAGACATAGTTGGGACCCTGGTCCCTACTTTTTATTTCTTTCTTATCCCTCACTTCCCCAAAATGGGGGTTGAAGTTTGTATGGAGCATTCTGAAGTTTTCGTGGTAGGAAGCTAAAAATCAGTACACACTTTGTTACCGAGGAAAAATACCTGCAAATCAGGAAAGGGGAACCGTGTTACCCCGCATTTAATGCAAGCGAAACCACGGGACTAGTTTATTAATAATTTAGGAGTCCTATAAATATAAAACTTTAAAATTCCCAAGAATTTGTTAATCTCAAAAAAAAGAGGACCGAAAAATATCAGCTGGCTTGCAGCTGGCAATGTTAAATTTGCAAACGAAGCGTTTCCAAAAATAAACTGTATTAAAAAATTGAACTGAACTGGATTAATCCAGTTACCAAAACTTGATAACCGGTTACAAGCGGTATTTGTCGCTGTATTGCGAAATATTTCTCTCTATCATACCAATACGAACCATATAGGGACCATGAATCACTTTTAGCATTACCGTGTTTATTTCTAAGTAAATAAAATGAATGATTACGGTACTGTAAGAACAGGGGGTTTAAAAAGAAGAATAAAATAAGCATACTAGAATATTAATATGAATTACTTATGTTAAAATTCTCAAAAAATGGTTAAGTACTGACGCAGTTAATATTGTAGGTAATCTTTGTGACCCTTTTACGAATGGCAACGTAATTCATATTATTAACCTACTAGCTTTTTCCCTCGGTTTCGCTCGCGTTTACTTCGGGGTAACACAGTTCCCGTTTCTTGATTTGCAAGTACCTGCTACCTGTAGTTTTTTCCCTAGCGCTTTATTTAATGTAATAGCAAAGCTAAGTTTTCCCCTTTCTTCCCTCTTTCTCACTTTTTTTTTAAGTTAGCCTATGTCCGTCACCAGGGTCCCAACTATCTCTGTAACAAAATTTCACTTTCGCTTTTAAAATAGTAGTAAGGATTCTGCTTAAGCGGCCATTTTAGACCCCCTGATGTTGTTTTACCAATTGATGGGACATTCTTCTTTTCATACATTGGTCAAATCAAAGGTAAAAACTGTGAATAATTTAATGTCATAGTTGATCCAAAGGCCTCTTCTATAGCCATCCAGTCTTCTCTTCGTGCTGTTTTCTCAGGCAAATGTCACACAAACAGCCCTAAAGCGACGCCAGCGTTTCCTAGGCTTCCTTCGACTATGACGGCCATCTTGTGACCCATACTCCGTGATGGCTCAGGCCTACTGGTCCTAATGGATTCTCCATACATGGCTCGCCAAAACACGACTAATTACTTAAATAAAACAGTAGAGATTATAAAAAAAAACACGCTTCATCATCATTTTCCTGCCCTTGTTCCATTCCATTTGGGGTTGGCGCAACACGTTTTCTTCTTCCATTCTCACCTATCGGACGTCACGGCATTTTTTTTTTGGTATGGGATATCATCAAATAACTGCCCCCGCTCTGGGCGGAGCGGGGGGGAGTGTCAGACTTTTACTGTCTATAACCCACCCATTCCTTCTATTGCCCTTTACGTTCCGGGGCCGCGGTATCTCTTTCGAATAACCCGCAACCCCAGCAGGCAGAACGTCACGGCAATCGGCATCATTTACTCCTTTCTCCTTCATATCATTCCTTACACAATCCATCCATATTTTCTTTGAAGTAACGGATTTTTATCATGCTGGTAACCTTGTTACATAGTCAATGTCAATTTGATTGACATAAGTGTATGTATATTGACATAACTTGAATGTGTTTTGTGCCAGACATTTCAAAACCTTTTGTGTACGTAAACAGATGTTTATACCTAGTTTTTTGAAGGTGATAAAATGCGCTATATCACTATTACTACCGGCAAAATGACGTCACATCTACATTCAAAACATGCATGCAAAAATCCTGCTGAATCAGATACCAGGAACATGGTTAAATATAGCTTCTTTGGATGAATTTAAAGGAGGAAAAACAGTACTGTAGATATCCTGTAGTGTAACATTTTTCAAAATTAATAGTTACATTTAAAGTACAAATACTTACAATATAAATACATATAAAATAACAATCATAAAGAGCAATGAAATATTTTAATATTGTTGTTTAAGGAGAGAGGTAGTGCTTTTTGGCCAGAGTTTTAAAAGTGGACAGGGTTTGAGCGCTTCTTACAGACATGGGCAGGGCATTCCATAGCCGTTCCATTCCGTAGCCGATTAAGTATTTAAAAATAGAAAACTAAAAAAACCGAGACTTAATTCCTAAGCTCCCACTGCCTTATGAGTCACCCAACCAATCCTATTTAATAAAGTAACTCCCATTCATAAATGAAAAGGTCAATTAGACTATCGAGGGCCGGCTAATCGTCACAATTACCCACTGGACAATTAATTAATACAATTAAGATAACTACGGATTAGTTCTACGTATACAGGATGTGCCCACGAGTGGTTTGAATTATATAGAGCTGCTATTACTGTGCCCAGCGGTTTCATCCGTAACTTTTTTTTGGGAAGAAAGACTTGTACTGACTAAATTCTAACCATGTTCTTTATGTTCCCTTTTGTGTTTGTGTCGCCCTAAATTAAATGTTTTAGTAAGAATTTTATTTGTAGTAAGTAGTACATAAAAAGTAAAACCGACTACCAAAAAAAACTAAAATGTGGAAAATAACTTTACTTGCGGAAGTCGTTGACTTTTTGGTTTCGTTGACTTTTTTGGAAGTCGGTTTATCTTATTCCATGGAATCTAGGATCATAATTCAATTCGTATTGTACCTACTGTTATCCTAATATTATTCCGATAAAGTGACCTTTTTAGACCCCGCAGTAATTGACTGTTTAAATAACCGGGGGTCTTTATTTAAAAATAGAACGTGTTTTTAAGCTATAACACAAATCATTTACAACTTCGTATTGCCTTATTGAGGAAAACTTAAATAAATGTTTATTGTTTACACGTTTGCAGCTCTTCTAAGTATAGAACAACAGAATTATATTTAGAACGTAATAATCAAAACAATGATTTACATTAGGTACATATATTATTGTAATGAATTTGTTTTTGAAAATAATATTATTTAATGTTCCACATAATTGACTTGTTTATGGCCCGTTTTTAAATCGCCAGTTAAGTTTTATCCAATATCCATTTTTTTTTCAGTTTTTCAGCCACTGCGCCAACCGTTTCTTTACATTAACCATAACTGCTTCAAATTAAAAGACGTTAAAATGACCAAAGAGTGCATGGGACCTTAATTAAGTGGTGTTTAATTGGACATTAATCACCACTTAAACAAAGTTCATAAACTAAACGTCAAGGAAGTTAGCAACACCAACTTTAACATAGCACGTGTAAATAAAACACAGTTATTAATTTCGCCATTATAATCCAACTATAATAATTAAAACAATAAGCGCCACAAGCCTTGATATTATGTAGACTGGGTGAATCATTCGCAGATACATTAATATTCCTATGACGTTACAGCATGTGACCATGTGGGATTTGAACCAGGAAAGATCTACTTCGACCCACGGGGTTAGCGAATTGTTAAGCATAAAATAATAATAATACCAGCCTATAACAGTCCCACGGCTGGACAAAAGCCTCTTTTCATACAGAGAAGGCACGAGCAGTCGAGCATTGATCACCACGTTTGCTCAAGACGGGTTGGCGATTTCAGACTTATATTATACTAGCCCAGCGGTTTCACCCGCTGCTCACTTAGGGGTATGAAAAATAGATGTTGGCCGATTCTCAGACCTACT
This sequence comes from Ochropleura leucogaster, assembly GCA_958449745.1. NCBI lineage: Eukaryota > Metazoa > Arthropoda > Insecta > Lepidoptera > Noctuidae > Ochropleura > Ochropleura leucogaster. The sequence continues at coordinate 4,007,945 of OY288213.1, read as the reverse complement.
GAATATGCATATAAAATCTAAAATCATAAGAATCGGTCCAGCCGTTTCGGAGGAGTATAGGAACGAAAACTGTGACACGAGAATTTTATATATTAGACTAGCTGTGCCCAGCGGTTTCACCCGCTAAGGTTTAGGGGTATGAAAAATAGATATCGGCCGATTCTCAGACCTATCCGATATGTACACAAAATTTCGTTTAAATCGGTCCAGCCGTTTCGGAGGAGTATGGGAACGAAAACTGTGACACGAGAATTTTATATATTAGATTATATTATCTGCATAGTCCTCATGTAAGTTTACCAAGATTTTTTGTCTGGACCTTAAAAGAGACTAGGACCTTTGAGTTTGTTTCGACTGTTTCTTCTCAGAGTAGTCGGATACGAAACACCGGTCTCATCTAGTTTAAAAAAGACGTGTAAAAGTGTTTGTGGAAACCTACTTGCAAAATAAACATCATTTATTATTTGTAAGTTCAGGTTTCTTTAAAATGTTTTCTTTTACCAACGTCTGTGATAGCTTAGGTAAATTAAGTCTAACTAACTCTGTAGTTTCTTGGAGATGTGAAAAAAATCAACCCTTTAAGTCAGGTTAACATTTGGTCGTATATGTCGCTAGATAAACCCTCGGTACGCGAGTCCCACTCCACTAAAAAAGTCATTTTAGATTTGCCCGGATTTGAACCTCTGGACCATCACAACATATGACAATGATAAACCAGTTCATTCAGATTTTTTGTAAGAGCTCCTGCCTATTTTATAGCAGCCGGTTGGGTCGATCTTTAGGTTAAGCCGCGCTTGCTTAGGTTGGTCTGTGGATGGGTGACCACCAATTACATTCCGAGTTTCCTTCATGCCTCGGAAAGCACGATAAGCTGCTGGTCCCAGCTGTCATTAGTAGATCTTTGAAAGTCGTTACAGATATTCAGTGTCCCGAATGTCTGACAACCAGTTTTACCAGGGAACATCGTATTACCAATTTTCACACTGTGTGCATTATGCAACATTAAAACCTGATCATAGTTATAATCATCGCTATCGAATTGAAATCCAATCAAAGCAACACGAGGATAGATTAACCGAAACATAAAAAATCTCTCAAGGCAAAGTCCTACTATGTTTATTATCCTTAAAAGCGAAAGTGAGTTTGTTTGTTTGTTTCCTCTTCACGCTTTAATGGCTAAACCGATTTTAATTAATTTTAGTACAGAGATAGTTGGGAACTAGGAGACGGACATAGGCTATTTATATTGGGACATGAGATAGAGGGAAGAAAAGGGAAAGCTTAGCGTTGATATTACAAATCAATTAGGTGCAAGGCGCAAATGCAGGTAGCAGGTACTGTGTTATACCCCATATAACGCGAGCGTAGCCGCGGGTAAAAGCTAGTAATATTATAAACGCTGATGTTTGTGAGGATGGATGTTTGTTACTCTTTCACGTCAAAACGGCTGAACTATATATACTTAGTCTGAAAAAAATATATCCTATGTATTAACATATAGGATATATTTTTTTCGATCGGCACTCGAACGAAGCCGCGGGCGCCAGCAAATAAGTAATAAAATAGAAAATAACAAAACCACACGTAATAAAAATAAAAGTAGATAATAAAATAGAAACTATTGGTCACAATAATAATAAAAAACAACACAACGTGCTCACAATACCTCATTCAAATTATAATGACGTGTGGGTGACTAAAAACTTGAATAATGATTGGATATGACCCAAATACTTTGCGAAATGAATATGATTAATATTCCAATCATTCATGTAGTGTGATGTGTGATACACCATATAACCGGTCTTTTTAAATCTTAATAAACAAACAAGAATGAAACAAAAGTACAGTCAGCAAAACTGATTGACGTCTTCAACTCGGCTGCGACGGTCGCGGGTATATGCGTGCTCAAACTGCTCTATATGTGCCCGCTATTACTCATAACCGTTTTTGGTCACGGTGGCCAATCTCAGTGGAGATTATCCATCTGCGCGGGAGATATTATAAGAAGAACTGTTTGTTTTCTATAAAATAAATTTAACGTATTCTAAAAATTGCACAGATTTTTAAGAATATTTCAATTGTATTTTACTTTGAGCCTGGTTACTAATCTTCTTTCATGACTGTGTGTGTAAGTACTTGGTTTTCTCACATCAATTTAAGACACACTTTCTGGAATAAATTCGGCTAAGGGCGATCGCCTAGCTTAGGTCACAACCCTATTGAAAATTACAATTGAATATTAAAAATTACAAAAAGGATACAATATAGATTACAATAATATTAAATGACAATGATAGAAATTAAATTATAAAAATACGATGTCAAACATTAATAAAAATAGGATTACACATAGAAAAAAAATATTATAAAAAGAATACAATATAGATTACAATATTAATACAACCAAGGTTCCTCACAAAAGACTTTGATATCTTATTATTATTATTTTTTTGCTGCGGCATGCATGACTGATGCATTTCTTCACACCCAACAATAAAAATAAAAAACTTACCTTAACCTTGAATCAAATCAATTGGCTTAGCTCTTAGGTAAAGACTAACAACCTGATTAAAATCACGGTTTAGAATTCTGTTCACGTATAGGACAAAGCAAAAAGTGGAACCAATGATTTAGTTCCAAGTTAAAAAGTGCATTCTGATCTTGGAAAGAATCACGATTTACCGCTCATGGTTTTGCATATGCAAGTATTGAGTGGAGAAAGAGCTCGAGACTAAATAATAGCAACCATGCAAGTCGATCTTTAAGGTAAAGCCGTGCTTGCCTAGGTTGGTCTGCGGATGGGTAGCATGCTCCATGCTTCGAAAAGCACATTAAGTTGTTGTTCCCGGCTGTTATTGTGTGTGTTCTGCTGTGATCTTTGACAGTCGTTTCATTTAGTCAGTGTTGCGAAAGGGACCTTAAATCACGCTAAATAAAGCTGGATTTGTGTCTCAACTTCAATTCAAAACCGGGTATTTGTCATCTTATCAGCACTATATTCTGCTGCCATCATTACTAACCAACATTTTTTCTGTACAGGTAATCACTAAGCCGAACAGAACACCTAACCATGGAGGAGATCAAGAAAGCAATCAACCTGGACTCAATCCTCGAGAGTTTGGGTCCTTACGGCAGATACAATCTACTCAACTTTGTTTTACTTCTCTTCCCTATTCTGCTGAGCAGCTTCTTCGAATGTGGTTTCATCTTTGAAGCTCAAGAATTGGCTTATAGGTGAGTTTAATTTATTGAATTTTGTCCACGGCACCACTCGTATACAGAAGATTAATTGTTAGGCAATCTGAAAAAGACATCAGCTAACCTACCATGATGTCTAAAAGCAGAACCATCTTTTTCTCACACAGGAATAAGAATTGTTATAAGATGTCATTGTAACCCTTCTTTCTGTTCATGTTTTGATCAGAATAAGGACATAACAGTCGTTACCACAAATGCAGGCATTAAATTGTGAATAATGATGAGCATTTTTTATTTTTACGGATGGAAAGTTATCAAAAAACTTCCCCCGCTCTGGGCGGTGCGGGGGGCAGTTTTAGACTTGTACTGTCTAAAACCCACTCATGTTCCTTCTATTGCCTTTTATGTTTCGGGGCCGCGAACGCCGCGGTATCTTTTTCGAACAACCCGCAACCCTGGCAGGCTCCTCTGCTTTGCTGACATCTCTTTGAGGCGCGCGTGGAACACTAACGCGCCGTCGACACGGCCTTCACAATTGCTTATTTTAACGCGTCCCCCTTCTATGGTAGTTGCAAAATGTTGAGTATAATTTCGTTTCTCAGGACCTTACAAATGACCTCATCTAGTCTCATTACTTGCTAATGTTTCGTCAATGATGTTGGTACTTACACGAACTGTTTTCGGTATAAACTCCATGTATTCTAGAGAATTATGGAAACACAAGAAATATCTTTATTTATTTAATTTTTCTTAACAAATATAAAAGCCAAGAAAATATAATGTTTATCTCTGGACTCTAATAATAACTGATGACTGTAATAATATTTTATTTATATAATAAAACTTCATGCACATGTAAATTAAAAAAAAAATTAAGTCCGCCTTTGCAATTTTGTCACATTGCACCTACTATGATTTTGTCGCTGCAGCAACCTTTTTTGGATAGCAAAATCATCTTTTGCCCTTCGTATTTTTTTATTTTAAAATATTGTAATAAATACAATATTAAAAAAATACATATTAAACAAAATACTAAATTATTTAATGGTCATTATACTTTTTAATAAGTACAATGTCGATTATACTTTGATGATCCCCTACAGCATACAATTAAACATATTAATGCTATTAATTACAGCAGAGGAACTAGCACGAATTTGCGGCGTTGAAGTAATTCGTCACTGACTTATACTTATACTGATAGTCGTATCTGCCAATGGCTTAATTGCCAAGAGCCTCGACCAATACCTGAGGAGGCTCTCGTTAGGCAGCTGGATCAAGGGCTTGATACAGAAAGCGGTACTCCTGGACACGGCTCGTATTGTTAGGAGATTCCTTTCTCTGGAGCCCTGACCGCCGGTAGCTTGGACCCTGTTCCCGATACCGGTGGGCTACTATTTTTATATTTTTAAATGCTTTTTTTTATTCTTGTTTTATGATTTTAAGAAATATTTAAAAATTTAATTATATGTGGAAAAATAAACAAATGTACGAAAATGGAAATCACATTATGAAGCGAGTACTTTTTTTTATTGACTTATAACAAAAAAAAATAAAAACACTCGCTTCATAATGTGATTTACATAATTTTTAAAATGTATTTATTTCTATGGATGATAACAATGAGTGCTTGTTACAAAAAAAAATAACTATAATGGTAAAGGATAATTGTATTTTCAGTTTAAAAAAAAGACATTTAAAAATACAGTAGGTAACTTTCGGAAGTCGGTGACTTTTCTTTGATTCATAGATTTTTTTGCCACCGACTTCAGTATTTATACACAATTCGACCGATTTGGAAGTCGGTTTTTTCAGAAATCGCGTAACAAACTTACAAAAAAAAACATGAAATCGAATTGAGAATACCTCGTTTTTTTTTTAAATCGGTTCAAAGTCTTCGTATTTATTTATTTATTTGCAACAAGCAGTAGGTACAGTTATGAATATATTCTTAAAATTATGAAGATTTAATATAAAACGTGTAAATTAACGTATTTTCATTACGTTTACGTCGCAAACTCGTGCTAGGCCGCTGTTGGAATTATGATAATTAGTAATTATACACTTGAATTACTCATTAATATTGAAACTGTAACTGTTGTATAATAGTTTTCGTAAATAGATGGTTAATCGTAAATTGACAACACGGTTGGCGCAGTGGCTGAGCGATCCACTGCCGCGCTGCGTGCCGCGGGTTCGATACCCGCACGGAATGCGGAATGCGAACGGAATTTGCGCGATTCCGACTCGCACTTGGCCAGTTTATTCTTTCATTTCTCCCATTTCAGTCATCACATCATTGACTTCAAAATAAATCACATTACGTTTATTGTTTTTAGGGTTCCGTAGTCAACTAGGAACCCTTATAGTTTCGCCATGTCTGTCTGTCCGTCCGTCCGTCCGTCCGTCCTCACTTAATCTCTGTGACCGTTAGCACTAGAAAGCTGAAATTTGGTACCAATATGTATATCAATCACGCCGACAAAGTGGTAAAATAAAAATTGGAAAAAAATGTTTTATTAGGGTAGCCACCCTATATGTAAAGTGGGAAGTGTTTTTTTTTTAATTTCAACCCTAACGTGTGATATATTGTTGGAAAGGTATTTAAAAATGAATAGGGGTTTACTAAGATCATTTTTTTATAATGTCAATAATTTCGGAAATAATCGCTCCAAAAGTAAAAAACAATGTGTCCCCCCCCCTCTAACTTTTGAACCATAAGTTTAGAAAATATGAAAAAAATCTGAAAAGTAGAACTTTATAAGGACTTTCTATGAAAATTATTTTGAACTTGATTGACACAACAGTTTTTGTACAAAAAAGACAAAAAGTTGTACAAAATAATTTCTGGACTAAGTTTGTAGTATAATCGTATATGCAAGCATTTTTTGTTACTTTGTTTACATATTTTATTATTCTGAACGTATCTTTTTTCAAACAAAAAAAGAATTATGAATTCGGTTCTCGCAATCCAAAATTACCACCGAAATTGTACGTCTTTGTATTAATTAGTAACCCAATTCCCCGAGAGACAGCGCTGTAGGTACTTATTACATTGGATCGGGTATTACCGAATTGTTCGGTTGGCCTCATAACTGGGAACACTTATTGTGACGGACGGGAAACTACGGAACCCTACACTGAGCGTGGCCCGACACGCTCTTGGCCGGTTTTTTCTTTTATCAGTTAAAAAGTTAGAGATCGTTAAATCTATTCTTTCCTTAGCCAAAAGTTACTCAATTATCGCAATTTGCGTAGGAGCTCTCTTGTTGTAATAGGGGATTGAACTAAACTTTATTAATTTATTTACCTGACGTACTGTCTGTCTTAATATACTCCGGTTGTTGCTCTCGTGGTACTAAAATAGTCTTAGAGTTCATTTTCATTATAACTTTATTGTATCAATGTCTATTTTAAGGTTTTATATAAAAAAATAACGGCCAAGTACAAGTGGGACTCGCGCACTTTACGGCCAAATCTTAACCCTCGGTATGCCTGGTAGGGTCTGTCAGACCCCGCATTATATCCGTTGTATTTTATTCAAATTAAAATACTGAGCGCACCCGCAAGCTGTAGCTAGCCGTTACGAACTACTCAACCTTTCCGCCGCCCGCTACCTCAGTCCGGGACGCGTTCCCACAACGAAAAGACTTGTTTAAAGTGCTCTCTCTACTTTTAATTTACAATAATTGTTAACAAAACGCTCAAAGCTTAATTTTATGTTAAAAAAGGACAAATTTTCATTTAAAATTTAAAAAATAAAGATCGTTGATTTGTAAAACGGTTTTTATTTCTAATCCTAATATTAGTATGTAATTTCATTACAAAACAAATATATTTATTTATTTACTGTAATATGTATATGAAATAGTGATCCAAAACTGGGTCTGTCAGACCCACCAGGCATACCGCGTTACTTCACGCCACCAGGCATGCTGAAGGTTAAGCCTACATAGACTTAAAGGGTTGATTTTTTTTCACATCTCTAAGAGACTACATACTTGAGTTTATGGTTTTAATTTTAAGTTGATACCTCCACACTTTCCCGAGATAAAGGGGCAGACAGACAGACGGACAACAAAGTGATCCTATAAGGATTCCGTTCTTTTTTTTTCTTGAAGGGTTTTATCCTTTTTAGGGTTCAGTATTTGAGGTAACACACAGATTGATCACAATCCAAGATGCTTATAAAAAAAGATCTCAAACAAAGATAATTTAGCATTTAATTTCTATGGTGCAAAAAAAATGAAATCTATACACGAAATACTTTAGGATGAACATGATGTGGTCACAGACAGTACATAAATTAAAGGCTAGGCTCATCTAGACCTGGGGTTGTGGGTAGTTCGAAATAGGTACCGCGGCCCCGAATCATAAAGGGCAGCAGAAGGAACATGGGAAGGTTTTAGTCAGTAAACGCCTGATACTCCCCACCGCTCCGCCCAAAGCGTTACTCTTAAATTCGTCGATTTTAGGAGCGTTTTCGCGCGTTTTTGCGGCATTCAACAGACAATAATACAAATCAACTGATATTTGCTTTTATTGTCATTCATTTTCTCTATGGATATCGATATAATAATAAATATAAAAATTTTCAAAAAGTTTCCAGGCTGTTTCTGCTTTTGTAAGTTCGTGAGTGCATTAATTTAGTACTCTGGTTTTATTAAATCTGCTTTCTTTGTCCAGGCAGTCTTCCTTTGGAATGAGCTCCCTCAGAATATTAGGATGGTAACCAGTCCGTTTACTTTTAAAAGGAAAGTTCGCGAATACATTTGCAAGAAGTTGGTAGATTCGTCTCGTGATTAAGTTATGGTTGTTGTCTTCTTACGGTCTCTTAACTTTATATAATTTTGTTGTATGTATATAAGTATTTATAGTTATTTATATATGTATATATATTATTATTATTTTTTAAATTTATTTTCTAATATCCTTTACTTCTGCTATCGCACCTACTGTGCTTTATCTCTGCATCACCCTAAGGTAGACTGGTAGAAAATGCCTAAGGCATTAAGTCCGCCTTTGTACAGTTTTTACTTGTGCATAAAGTTATAATAAATAAATTAAAGAACTATATAACCAACAGATGCGAAATCGACGGCTGCGAGCAACGCTTCAACGACACCTCCTGGATCAACTACGCCATCCCGACGAACCAGATCCACAACAAGCCAGAATCTTGCATGATGTACAAGCCCCTGAACACCTCTGAGTTCCAGTGTCTCCCACACAACTTCGACTTGAACAAAACTATGGATTGTGAGAAATTTGTTTATGAGGATGAATATTCACTTGTCAAAGAGGTTAGTAGAACAGTCGAGGTTTTAATTTAATTAGACTAAGTTTTATAACATTGAAAAAGCCAAAATGTTTAAAATGCTTTGTCTTAATTTTGAATGTTGTATACTGGGTGGCGACGACAAATCAACAATAAATGGAACTGCGTATCCCTTATTACAATCGAAATCTGCATGCAAAAATACAATCGAATATATATGCAATAGTTTGGCCAAAAGAAATTATTTTTAATTTATCTTTAAGCGTAATGGTAGTTTTATACCCCCCTCGTCCTACATCGGTATAAACACTTTATAGATAAGTTTTAATTTCAATTGGAGCAAAATATTGTTTGACCAATCTGTTGCTTATTGTCGTACCGTCGTCGCCATCTTGTATGTAGGCTTATTCTAGAACGATACTCAAAGGAATTATGAGAATCAGCACTTTGTGCTTAGTCATCAGATACATAAGTCAGGCCTCAAAACGCCCACAAATCATCACTTTCACCATTAACACAAGCAGTAACCTCAACTCAAAATTGTAAAATTTGAGTGAAGATTAATGCTTAAGTTTCATTCTAGAATACAGACTCCAGAGTACTGTCTAGCCTTTCAAGCATAGCAGTTGATATATCAAGCCTATCAGCTAAGGAAAAATTCTCATTCCAAAAATACATACCTGAAGTAATACTAATATAATACTAATTTTTGCGAACGAAACTCTTATCCTTATTTGTGTAACATAAAACTGTCTGTTTGCGTATTCCACTTTCTCATGTCAACTGCTCTGTGAATATTGTTGATTTTGGCAAAAAAGAGCCTTGTATCATTGAAATGTATATTGGCATCTTTATCTGTTTTATTTTGTTTCACATGTAGATCGTCGCCCAAGACTTTAACATGGGCAATTGTAGTCCGAGTCTATTTGTAATTTGTACATCCTAACAAATTACACGCAGACTCGTTACAAATTTATTGGCTTTACATAATAATACTATATTTGTCCGCAGTAATCAAAGTTGAGGAGGTGGACGCCACAGCGCCAAATATGTAAACTCCACGCTCTAAACATGCTACTTAATTTTAAGACACTTGAACAGTATCTAAGCCTTCTTCATCTTTCAGTTCAACCTTGGCTGTCAGGAATGGAAGAGAGCTTTGGTGGGGACCATTCACAACTGTGGGATGTTCGTGGCCATGTTGTTTACTGGAGCCATATCTGACCGGTTTGGAAGGAAAGTGGCTGTGGGCTTTGCAGCTACTACAAGCTTCATATTTGGTTTCTCGAGAGCGTTTGCGCCAAATTATTTGACTTATGTAGCGTTCCATTTCTTGGAGGCTGCATTTGGCGGTGGATTGTATCCGTCGGCTTATGTTTTTGGTTAGTATTATTACTACTTCATGGATCAGAACATTGTTTTCCCTTCATCTAACAATTGTCTCCAATTTTCCATAATCTGCAATACTGCTACGGGTACATCATATGTATATTTCGGAGAAGTATAGATTTACTTCTCCAGAGAAAGTTTTCAGAATTAGTTAACGACTTCGAAACTCAGCAAGTTAAGCAGTTGCAAACTTAGACCTACAACATTTCAGCAATAATTAATAGTTCAAAAAAAAACTTTGTGAAGATGGGTATTGCTTGTTTTAAAAGATAATGAAATAAGATTATTAAAGTGTTTATCACCAAAAACAAGGTAATGATTGTGATACCGAGCAATCTTAAAAGATATCATTAGTACACTAATTGATGTTGTCTTCAAGTGCCATGATGGTAAACTCAAAATAAGCCGCCATTTAACCGATTTAATCTCTAAACATAATTGACCTAATTGTAAATAAGTAAAGATTGCTAATACCAAACTTACAAACAATTAAGTCTTTAAAATAATCCTTTATCAATACCGCACCAATACCCAGTAAACCTTTTAGAAAAGACATCACAATTCGTTCCATCTTCTACATCTTTCACCGTATACGGCGTTTCTTACGACATGCCCTTATTGATACTTATTTATTATTTACAGTTATCGAGCTGGTCGGCCTCAAGCAGCGAGTCATAGTATCCGCCATGTGTAATATGACCTTCGTCATCGGCGTGGTGCTCATCGCCCTCCTCGCTTGGGTCATAGATAGCTGGCGCACCTACATCCTCATCCTCTACTGCCCAGCTCTAATAGTCGTCATCTATGTCTGGTTCATGAATGAAAGCGCCCGCTGGCTTCTCAGCAAAGGCAAAAGAGACAAAGCTGTTACTGTCCTCAAAAAAGCAGCTAAAATTAATAATTTGGATCCTAGAAAACTTGAGCTGGACTCTTTAGGAGATCCTTTGTTGAAGGTTGAGAGCCAGACTACTGATAAGAAGTCTCAGCTGTCGAAGGCAATACGGTCTAGTATAATATGGAAAAGACTGATGATTTGTTCGTTTTTGTGGATGACATGTTCTTTAGTGTACTACGGGTTGTCGATTAACTCTGTATCGTTGAGCAGTAATAGGTACGTGAGCTTCATGCTGGTCACGCTGGTGGAGATCCCGGCGTACATCGTGGTTGTGATAGTGCTGGACAAGTATGGGAGGAAGCAGACTCTGGTGGCCACGTATCTGACTTGTTCACTGATGAGCTTGCTGTTCGCATTCTTGCCTAGAAGTAAGTACCTATTGTCATACAAACAACAATCGTTTTTCATGGGATTAGACACTACAGAGTCCCATCAGACACGGTTGGCCCAGTGGCTGACCAATCGACTGCTACATTGCGTGTCGCAGGTTCGATCCCCGCACGGGACAAATTTTTGTATGGCCTACAGATAGTTGTTCCGGATCTGGCTGTTTGTATATGTGAGTTTAAATAAAAAGGCAAAGTTTAAAAAAAATACAACTAAGTTCATACATCTAATCATACACACGCTAATTATTTTAAAAAAATAAGCCCAACCTTTGAGATCGCATAGCAAGCTCGCTAACAAGACTTAATTCTATTTTACGAAAATTTAATGAGTAGATATTAAACATTACCTATTTAAAACGATAAAGAAGACTAGGCCAATGTTATATTTAATAACATGTATAAAGCAGTGCCAGTAACTCATGTTCAATAGTACAATTAATGTTTTTTTTTTTATTAAACATAAATATATTTCAATCTATCGCCACTTGGTGAAGCAATCATGATATAAAAATTATTACGGACATTGAACGTAATAATATAGTTGCAGATGATTTGTTTTAAATTATTTATTTACTATTAATCTTTATGCAAAAGTAAAAAAAAAACTAATAGAAAGGGTTGCGGGTTGTTCGAAAGAGATACCGCAGCCACAGAACATAAAGTGCAAACAAAAGGATATAGGAAAGGATACGGTTTTAGTGATTTAGTCAGTAAAAGTCTTACAAAAAATGTTTTGGATGCCAGTCTACTTTTGGGTAATGCAAAGACATACAGACACAAAACATAGTAGGTACAACAGTGGAAGAAAGAAAAAAACAGTAAGTATTAATAAAATATTATAAAAATAAATATTTATAAACTTACATACATTAAAAAACTTAAGAGAGCTAAAGAGAAGAAGTACTACAACTTAATTCTGATACGAATCCTTCAAATTCTAGCGTAAATACTCTCCAGTTTCCTCTTTAAAAGTCAACCGAGTGGTTACCTTCCTGCTGCCGTACCATGACGTCTTAAAACGGAACTTATTCCACTGAGGGAAAGAGACAGAGCTATACAGGGTGTCTAGCACCATATCTTTCTCACACAGGAATAAGAACTGCTATAAGATGTCATGGTAGCCCTTCTGATCTTCTAAGGAAAGGAGCACATCCCAAATCAACCAATAAAGTTTCACTCTGTGTTTACTACTACTTTATATTCTTTCTTAACCTTTACTGTCACAATAACAGGCAAAGGTCATATTCCATAAACATCTAAACATCTGCCAACAGCCTGTCTAGAAAAGGACATTGTAATAAGTATTAAATAAAGTTGTCACTATGCTTGTTAAGTGTCTATGATCGCAATTATAAGAACCAGGAGGTTACTGATTGTTTTTTTAATGCACTTGCCGTGTCCATCGTCTGGACCTGGAATTTAAGACAATCTTTGGTTGATTCTTTTAAAAACATTAACATTTTTTAAAAATTACCTGCGTATGTAACTACGAATCTTTCTCTATATTCTTACTGCTTAATATTATAAAAGCGAAAGTGAGTTTATTTGTAACGTCTTCACGCCTAAATGGCCAAACCGATTTTGATGAATTTTGGTTCAGAGATAGTTGGAACCCTAGAGACGGACATAGGCTAAAAAAAAGTGCGAAAAGGGGGAGTGCGAGGGAAGAAAAGGGGAGAAAAATATTTTTTTTGATCATCACGCGGGTTAAAGTTAGCGTAAGCCTAAAGTCACTAGGACACGCGGACGAAGTCGCGGGCGGAAGCTAGTTAGTATACGTATACTTATAGGTTCTGTACCTCAAACCGAAAAAACGGAACCCTTATAGGATCACTTTGTTGTCCGTTTGTCTTTCTGACAAGATCCCTTATCTCGGGAACGCGAAAATATGTCAAGTTGATATTAAAACCATATACTCAAGCCAGTGGTCCCTTGGGAGTTGCGAAAATAACTACCCTTAAGTGTTTGCGGACAAAAGTTTTACGGAACCCTCGGTGAGTTAGTCCGACTCGCACTTGCCCGTTTTTTTTTAATATAGTAAGTACCAAAGCATATCGATAAACCCACGAATTGAAAAACAAAATGGACGCACGCAGCAAGCCTTAAATAACATATCACATATGCAACGAAAAAAAAATGAAGGGCATGGGAAAATTACAAATTAATCTATTTTTAGTTTACCTACTAATTAATTCCGTCACCCAAAGTACGAACAATATTTATTTATAAACATTGCCGCATTATTAAACAAGCTTATCGATTCATAAACAAGTCTATAGTATATATCTAAGGAAACATTGAATTATAAATAAAAGCTGAATAGTAAACATATCATGCGTTTGTAAACAAGTTTTGTTTACTACGGAAACAAAATGCGGATGTAATGAATTTAGTTTACAAGTGGATTTAATTAAGGCCGATTACACATTCGCGGTTTTGATCGCGCGGCAAATTTCAACAAGGATCACGACATTTTGTGGAACCGTCTTTTCGTTAATCAACATTTATGACGAAACTAGCTGGCACCCGTGGCTTTGTCCACGTGCTGATCGAAAAAGTATCCTGTCTTATTCCAGACTATAATCTAATTCTGTGCCAAATTTCATCAAGATCCGTTCAGCTGTTTTGATATGAAAGAGTAAGATACATCCTCACAAACATTCACATTTAAAATATTATACGGCTAAGTACCATATTTTCTCAAACTCCAATTGTGATAGTGATATTTTAATTAGCAGCATTGATAGCCTTGTGGTGTTAGCGTCGGATTGCCAAGTCATTGGACTCAAGTTCAAACCCTAGGCACGCATGTCTAATTTTTAGGAATCACATGATCACAAAATCAAACAATACGCACAAGCGTATTGTTTAATTATCACTTGCTTCTATGAAGGAAACCAGCGGGCCTAAGCTAAGAGATATTTTTCGAAAGCATGCCTGTTGAATGACGCAACAAACGTGCTACAATTCGACAAAAAGTGACAAGATTCGAGTGACGTTTTTTTGACGCGAGATTTTACCGTTAAACCTATAGCTACACCGTATTAAGTTCCCCCGTGGGTATTTAAGACACTTGTGGTATTTTGTCGTATGTTCCCCCGTAGGAACTTAACGACATTCAACGGGTTAAACCAAGTCAGAGATGGCATAAACACTCTTGACAACAGTAGGCCTACTATGACGTCTTAAAGCAGAACTTATTCCACTGAGGGAAAGAGATGGTGCTAGACACCCTGTATAGCTCTGTCTCTATCCCTCAGTGGAATAACTTATGCTTCAAGCCGTCATGGTAGGGTAACTGGTTAGGTACGATAAAGAAAGAAAATTGAGACAAAAATCCGACCAAATGCGATTCAGACTCACGTACCTGGGGTTCCTTAAAACTTGTTACATAAACGGCCATATCTATTGAATGTTTAGACTTAGAAAGTTGATTTTATTCACAGCATAAAGGGATCACAACATTGAATATATGGTATTAATTTCAACTCGACTCCTCCAAGCGTTCTCTAGATAAAGGGTCTTGAAAGACAGACAGACGGACAAAAAAGTGATCCAAACAGAGTTCCGATTTCTTCTTCTGGTGTACAGAACCTTAAAAATGCCCAAAAAAAATCTAAAATGGATTGCACTTTTTTTTGTGGGTGTGAAATCGTCAAATAACTTCTAACTATAACTCTTCGGGAAATACAGCCGTGATATTAATGTTACAAGTAAAACTAACTACAAAAGCCTGACATAACAATAAAAGTAAGAAATAAAAATCTACCATTAAACATAAAAATGTCTAGTTACTTTCAATAGTCGCGCAATAAATCGCAAATGAGAAAGCGGTCTTCGCTGACGCGTCAGTCCGTCAACCTTGTGATTGTGGCAACATATTCTACATGTGTGTGTACTGCACTTAGTTTTATAAACGAATGAACACGATCTAATGTCCGAAAGAAAACGAAAGACGATAAATACAGGGTGTAAAGTTCCCTTAACCTGTCAAGCACCGCCGGGCGGGCTCTTATCGTTAGCGTAATCTGATTTTAAGACTTATCTTTACTGCAAATATAGTTTTAAATCGGTCGGCTCAACGGTTATTCTTGTTTACTGGCACGTTTTTGTGCCGCTGGGGCTCTAGAGGTTAAAGCCGAAAGTCACCTGCCGGGGTTGCGGGTTATTGGAAAGAGATACCGCAGCCCAAGGCGACACGGTTGGTTCAATGGTTAAGCGTTTGACTGCTGTGCCACCCACGTGTTGCAGGTTCCATCCCCGCACGGAACAAATATTTGTATGACCTACAAATAGTTGTTTCGGGTGTGGCTGTTTGTGTATTTGAGTTTGAATTTTTGACCCACGATACAGGAGAAGTTCCTAGTGTGGGGCAACGTTTTTTGAACATAAAGGGCCACAGAAGGAACATGGGTGGGTTTCATTTAGTACAAGTCTGATACTCCCCCCGCTCCGCCCAGAGCGGGGCAAGATATTTGATGATTTACCAACCGAAAAAAAAACCTAAATTGTTTAAACAATAAATCCTAGTCCCAGTAATCCTGGTCCTTATATAATAATATAAATGCTTGTGTTTGTGAAGATGTATGGATGTTTGTTACTCTTTCACGTCAAAACGGCTGAATGGATCTTGGGATTGGGAGCGGGGGGAGTGTCAGACTTGTACTGACTAAAACCCACCCATGTTCCTTCTATTGTTCTTTACGTTCCGGGGCCGGTATCTCTTTCGAACAACCCGCAACCCACGCAGAATTTAGGATATTTGTGGGTAAATTTTAAACACTACACGTGTACACTACACTACACTCTATAATGATTAAACGCTTTTCTCGCTAGCCATTCATTTCCTAAAAGAATTGTTTTGTTTTAAAAACGTGATTTGAAAATCTTAGTTCTTCCGTCATCTTGCTTAAGTTGGATCATCTCTCATTTTATTCTAATACAATAGTATCAATGTCAGTAGATTTATTTGCAACTATGTATTTTTTAACGTTCCCCACACTATGAATTTCTCCTAAAACGCACCCACAACGGGTGTGTTTACAAACATTTAAACTCCCACGACACGCAGCGTATTGTACTGAACTCCAGAAGAGGCCAAGAGAATAAGCCAGTAACCTCAATTTCTCTTCCAGATGACTACTGGTCCATTCCCCTGTACCTGGTCGGCAAATGGAGCGTGACCCTTGCTTACAGCTCCGTGTACATCTACGTGTCGGAAGTGTTCCCCACCAACATGAGGCAGACTCTCATCAGCATGTGTTCCATGGCCGGCAGGATCGGCTCGCTCATTGCGCCGATGACGCCTTTGTTGGTGAGTAGAAGTTGAGTTTATAATACATCCATCAAGATAGGCACGGAAAATATGGGACAGCTAGGGCTCAAACACGATGGACGATAATTGACCCTTATCAAGATTCTAAGTGTAAAGCATGAAAAGCGTCATTTTTAGGTCTTTAAAGGTCATTGCAAACTGTCAGTGTTTCGAAAGTGGATGACTTTCGAACGTTCATAAACATTACTGTTGGCAAAACAATATATAATTATAGTTACTCGATATAATAGGAGAAGAAGGCCAAAGAAAAATGGATGGATTGTGTAAGGAATGATATGAAGGAGACAGGAGTAAATGATGCCGTGACGTCTGATAGGGGAGAATGGAAGAAGAAAACGTGTTGCGCCGACCCCAAATAGAATGGGACAAGGGCAGGAAAATGAATGATGACTCGATATAATATAAATAATTAAAAGTTCTTGGAAGAACATATAAATAAATGACTTTACTGAACTAAAGAGAAAGCTAGCCGGGTCACTTCTGATTTCTTGGTAAACAGCGTAATAGAAAACTTTCTAATCTACTCAATTCGTTGAATTTTTCCGAGTTTTGCCTCAGTTTAAATTTTCCATGTAACAAAACGTCTGCCTTTTAACGAATAAATTTGTAATCCCCCAGACACAGTGTTGCCAACATTACAACATAATTTTAGAAGCATTTATTTTTTTACGAGAAATGTAGTGAGGTCCAACAGGATAAGCCAACTGATAAGAAATAAATCAATATTTTTCAGAAAATAATGCGAAATTTTTTCTTTACAGTCCTTATACCACAAATCCATGCCAACGGTTATCTTCGCGGCTATGTGCTTGATATCCAGCACCCTAGTCCTGATGCTTCCTGAGACTAGAAACATGAGGCTACCAGACACGATCGAGGAGGCTGAAGCACTCTCCAGGAACAAATCCAAGAATTGAGGCTGTTTATCCTAAAAAACTTAAATTAAGTAGGTATAATGTCCAAAATTATAAAGACATCAGGGACCTTTTAGATTTTTTATGTATTGAAATGCAGCTGGTATATTGATAGAAAAGGTTGCCATTAAATGGTTTAAAAAAAATAACGATTTTTAAAGCTAGTTGTGAAGGTGTATTCTTAATTCAAATGAGCTTCCTTTGCCCTAAGTTTATAAAGAATGTATTGGCCGAAATCTATACCTGCATACAAAATAATTATCGCAATGACCGTATACACCCGCGCGAGCGTTCGCCTTGGCTAAGAGGGGCTTAATTTAGGGAAATTAAGAATACACCAAAAAAGGATCACTGGAAGATCCAGTGAAACCTCGTTGTCTAAAGATAATCTAATGTGTCGTTATGTTAAATTATGTGTAGTTCTTTTTTACAATGCACTTTTATATTATACTTATCTACTGATCTTACAAGACTAAGTACTTACACAAAATACTTAAAGATTAATTAAAATAATACAAAAAAAAAACAAGAAACTGTGGGATAATACTAATTTAAACATTTTTAAATTTGAGTAATTGATTTACAAATTAAATTTTAAATATTTCTTTTCTCATCTGAATTGTCTTGTTCTAAAAGTCTATGAAATTTCAACAATTGAGTTTTGGTTCCCGTTTACAACTTTGTAGACTATTATCGACACTTTGCCAAGCCATTATCAATATTTTCGAACAATTTGCTTCTGAAAAAGACTTTTTGAATTTCTTTCAGTTCCATTTTCAATTCTTCATTCACTTGTCGAGGAAAACTTATCAAGGAATAAGTTTATTTTTTATTGTAGAAGCGATTTCCGTTGTGAAACTTAAATATTTTACCAAACTATTAACGATTATAGTAATGGAAATAAGCTCTTTTGTTAATTATCCTATTACACAATTTTCATTTGTTAACGCCCGAATACACAGTTCATTTAAACAACGTAAGCCAGACACCTATTATTGTCTGACTAAACCCTGTTAACTGTTTGTGTATGTGAGTTTTAAATGTTTGTAAACGCACCCACAATACAGGAGAAATACCAAGAGTGGGCCAACGTTTTTTTTTTTTAAAAAAAACCCCTTTCAAACTCAATAGGATTTTAGAACTTTTATAGACTATACGCGTATGCTATTAGTTACAAAATCGAATAGCAAATTCTTGATCTGTTTGATACGTTTTCGAACAAAGCGTCGTAGTCTTTCTTCATTATTTTGCGAAAAATTTGCGACTCTCTTTATTTTTTTCTGAATCGACAACTTTGAAACTTCCTGTAATATATTCAGCTTTCCTTTATATAGGATATTCATAGTTGTGACCTTTTTTATTAAAATACTTTGCCCCACACTAAGAATTTCACCTGTATCGTGGGTGTGTTTACAAATATTTAAATTCATTTACACAAATAGCTAAACCCGGAACGACTATCTGTAGGCCATACAAATATTTGTTCCATGCGGGAATCGAACCCGCGACACGCAGCGCAGCAGTCGATCGCTCAGCCACTGCGCCAACCGTGTCCTTAAAAAAACTAAACATTAGACATTTAAAAGTCAATGCATGGTTAAATCGATTTTCAAACGTGTTTTATATTATTGCTGTATTTGACTGTGTAATCGGGCAGTAACAACTATTAAAAAAAGTATTTTCTTTCGTTAATTCGATTATTATATTATTACTTATATTACAATTACTTGGTTACTTAACTCGAATATAATACATAAATCACTTAATTTCTACTTAATGATATCTTATTTTTTATATTAAAAAAAAAACTTTCACATTGCCCTGCATTACAAGGGTGGATACGCATTGAATAAATATGAAAATGTAAAAAAAAAACAAAGATGTTGTCCAAGGTTGGGCCAGTTGATTTTTTCAGCATAAGACTTAAAATCAGGGTTCAAAATGATCATTACCATTGATAAATTATCTTGATTTATATAACTGGATATCTAGGTATATTAATAACAAAAAACCTAATCAATATCACTTCACGTGTATTCGAACGAGATTTGCCGCTTAAGCGCGTATCCAAACGCGTTAAGACGCAGTAGACGGTCACAAACATTGTGTTAAAACACCAAACACATTTTTCCTTTTAAGTTCTGTGTTGTTTGTTACTACTAAATATTATTATTTATTTATTTAATATTAAGCTTCTCAATTGTTGAGAAGCCTAATATTAAATAAATAAATAGTATCTGCACACCACCCTGTCGTGTTTAGACGGAATTTGAGTTCAAGAGGTCAATTTATAAACCAGCATGTATAATAATTATGATATTTATCACAGAAAATAATGTTCTTGATAATTTTGAAACCTGATTAAAATATCTAAGGAGTACAACACACTATTAAGAACACTGCTCCCATACCGCTATAGCAAAATATATTGAATGTGGATTTTAGTGCCTGACTGTACTACCTCTGATTGTCAATGCTACCTTTTTTTTTCAACAACAATTTCTATACGATACTGACTGTTCTCGTCAGTTATCTGTACTCTAAAAATGCGAAAAAATTGTGCTGAAAATATCAACTACTAACATCGATTAATTTATTTAATTATATTTATGTTAATATTTAACAGTATTTTTGTATTAAGTGTCCACATTTTATAATTAGTAGTTTTTAAGTTTAGTGTGGGACCAATGTAAAAAACATCGTCCATAAACTACGTTTGAAAGTCGTTATCTAAAACTATTTTAAAATTGTTTCATAAAGAAAAACGTTGCATACAAACTTTTTTACTATCAAGTAGCAAAGTTGCTCAAAAAATCCGTTGAGTAAAATCATACAACATGTTTAATAAAGACATTGAGCGTCCATTGACAACCCATATAAATTTTTGTTGTTATTTATAAATATTCTTTCTAATTAGCATATCATTATACACGGTGTAAAAGTTCCCACAACAAAGCCGAAAGGCACTTTTCATTCTGTCGTTACGATCTGTTTTTTTTTATTCTGTGGAGATTTCTTTTTTGTTTCGTACTGTGTTTAATTGTTACAACTATTAACTTTAAATACATCCCACCTCATTCCATTCTGTGTATCCAGCATCACAATGTTTTATGTTCGTTAGTATTGAGTCGCAAGGTAAAACGATTTTTCACCCCAAAAAATTTCGTTTACCAGCATTATTTTGATGCACAAACTGATTTGTTGACGGTTTCATGAAAAATTCCACCTTTACACCTTGTATACAAGAATCATCACATATTTTACCAATAACATTTTAGTATTCACTAAAAACAACACAAATGGCATTTAATCGTTCTTTTGACGCATTTAAATAGTTATATCAAACAAAGTTAATCACAAGATTACGTAAACATTACAAATATCCGTCAAAGGTTTAATTAAAGTGAAGAATTCCAGTACGCATGCACGTCTTAACATGCATAACAAACGCGTTGATCAAATGAATGATGACTGTGATGATGAATTCATTTCTAATGACTAAATCATCACGTAATTATGATGCCTTGATTGCTTCATTATTTTAATCGCAAATTCTATTGTGATTTCAATGCTGAATATCGTTACAATGACAGTACCATTTATCATTCGCATAATGGTCTGCTTGGAAAAACTAAATGTATATTTAATAACTTTTTGGATTAGCTTTTTATAATCGTAATCACTTCGATGTGACAGATTATTACAAAGTCGTTGCAGATTTGAAATTATAAATAATTGTCGACTGTCATGCATAAATTAATTATGGTTTACGGGGATTCACAGAAATGAAGCTATTGCTTCTAACCTTAGGCTTGTTATTACAATGAACGATGTCAAATGTCATGTTAAATATTGTGATTTGTTGAACAAAATGACAGCGTGATTTAGACGTTGTCATGGAATTTGACAGCGCTGCAACAGAGTAAACTGAATCGGGTTACTGAAATTGGAAGATCGTTATTAACTAGAAATTGAATTCTTAATGAACCTTCGTCCTAGAAGTTATTACAGGTTAGCTAAATGACGTCAGCAGAATTGTTTTACTCTCGTTGAAGAGATAGAGTTATATACTTTAAAAAAGAAACTTATACTTCAGATAATACACCCAAAGTTACAATTATAAATTACACAATGCAAGATAAAATAGATAAGACTAAGACAGCATAGACATAATATTATAACACATTAACAAATTATTCCAAGACACTACTATATCTGACATAGTGGTGACAAATTAAAACTATTCTTGCATTCTATATTAGCAAATTATTTGTGTATTGTTATCATCAATTTTAAGTTATAACACAAATTACACGTTACACAAAGCATCGTATTCAATCATAGTATAATATTATATACTTAATTATATATATGTATATAGTTACAAATTATACCTACACAATCCTGTGTAGGTATAATTTGTCTAGCGCCATCTAGTTCCTACACGTGATTAAAATTATTTTGCTTTATGACGTCATTGTGACCCTCACAGTACTACTTTTTAATACTGGCAAAAATAAAAGACAGTTACAAATTAAATAGTCAATATTTAATTCTTGATATTTAAAAAGTTTGTCAACAAAATGCCTGTTTGTGTAATTTGAACTTCGAACGATTGCATAAAGGTTTTTTAAAAAAAAAACGATGTAGTTTATGGACAAACCATTTTTGTAGTAATACAACCGAATTACTACTGCACCTAGCATTTTTAGTTTATTATTATTAAAATACATTTTTGGTATTTTATTTAGTTTAAGTAATTATTATTATAATAATATTATTATTTTGTAGTGCATCAGTGATTGTCAATATTGTGCTTTTATGATAACCATTATTATTTATTACTACATTTAATTTGTATTTGGTACAAATACATTTTTGTTAAATACACAATTTGTATAATAAAACTTTTGTAAAATATTTTCTGGTTTAATTATGATGTTCGTAAACTCCGCATATAGCAGTTAAATATTAATGTGTCAATCTTCTCTCTTATGGGTGAAAAACGTGTACTTTGTACCTACACCCCCATTGTTTTACAGCAAAAAGCAGCAATTTAGGCTCGAGACATAAAAACGTAATTCATAACTCAAATTCACGCACTCTAATAATAATTCACGATTTTCAAAGTACTGAAATAAGAAAGAAAGAAATAAAACAAGTGCAAACAACATTTAACAAAGAAAGAAAACAAAACCAAAAATACATATTTTTAAATTAAACTTAAATTAAAATACAAAAAGGAGATAATTGCTGGCTTTGGCTGCACCAAATAGGCCCAGTTCAGCAAACAGCCAGTCAACTAGTGTCCGACGCTGGTTTTCAACTGGACTTGAACACTACATATCATAGTTCTTGGAGAAGCCTTGAAAACGATCAAAGATACTTGCTTCCCTATTCAATAGGGTAGTTGACACCACCAATCAATTGATATACTTTTTATGAGCTGTCAAAACGCGCTTCCCCCATAGATTTTGTATGAGACTCGCAACCGATGACGTCACTAAGTTGTCAAGTCAATGACGCAACTATACTAATTATATTGTATTATTACTGATTTAAAAGCAACTAAAAATCGAATGTTAAAGTTATTTTGAAATGAATGGAGTTCTCAGGTCTAGAATAACGTTTTTTCAGAAAAAATATGTTTTTAAATTATTGGTTAATGGTGTCAACTACCCAATTTCCTTCCATTCTCCACGAAAACAACAGAACATCAAGCTCTATTTAAGTATCATTACCATAGTAATAGTTCAAGCATACCTGGCTCATTAAACTTTGCCGCAACGCTCCAAGTTACTTTAAATATTTAACCAAGCTTAAGTAATTACTTAAGTATGCAAGGGGCGCGATGACGTTGATGTTGCTCATGATTAATTGTTGCAAAGTATGGTCGCGGTTACGGGTTAATGGGCGTTGATGTGTCACTCGCGTTTGACGGGTTAAGTTCGACGCGAGTGGCGCGTAATCACGATTATTGCTGGAGGGTTAATATGATTTTGTTGTGCAATTTAGGTGAGAGCATTGTTGGGCTTTCTAGTTGATTATTTTGACGTGAATTATAAATAAATATATACATAAACTCACGCCATTAATAAAGTCAATGTCATTTTAGGGTAATATAGGCGTCTCCGATCCTCGATCCAATCGTCTCCATGGTCCCAACTATCTCTGTACCAAAATTCATCAAAATCGGTTTAGCCATTTAGGCGTGAAGATGTAACAAACACAAACTCACTTTGGCTTTTATAATATTAGTACGGATGTTTGTGAGGATGGATATATGTTACTCGTTTACGTCAATACGGCTGAACGGATATTGATTAAATTTGGCACAGAGCCTAGATTATAGTCTGGAATAAAACACATAATACTTTTTTTTTCGATCATTATGCGGGCGACTCCACAGGCGCCAACTAGTGTAGGTATATATAAAAGCATAACAACGATTTACCTTCTACTTACCTACAAAGTAAGTTTGCCGAAAAAGGAGTGCTCGTCTAAAGCAAAGTAATACTTTTATTTATTACCTCTCTAAAAGCTGAAAACTCAAAGTAGTTCCTTCAGAAAGTCCTATTCGCAATTTCAACTTTAAAAGTCGTACAAAAATATCTTCTAAACCTCAGAATCTCCGAGCTCCGAGGAAAGGCACACATTAAAAAGAAGGCTCGCTACACGCCACAAAGCATTTTAATTTCACAAAAATTGCCTTCTAGGAACAGAGGCGGTGCTATTTTTCTCTTGTTTTTCATTTAAAGCTAGACACATGGCCACAAACTGTGTTTTTTGGGGTGTGAAAACGGCCTACAGCAAACTTTAGCGCTCTACGTAACAATGCAGCTAGAAGGAATGAATCGTGGATGTTAGAAAATTGGATACGGCATTGTTAGAAATTGTTAATAATCGTTGTTAGAAAATTGGATTAAACAATGAATACCATTTGGAAAAAAATGTTTTTTATTTTTTCAGAAATTCTTATCGACTATTCATTTTCTATTGTTACTAAGAGCTATTAGCATATCGTCCATACAAATAAGAAGAAAAAAAATGAAATATGCAACACTGGCTTTGTAGTTTTGCCTTTGCGCCTTATTTATTGTAATAGCAATGCCAAGTTTTCCCTTTTCTTCCCTCTTTCTCACTTATATCTCAATCATTTTTTTTAAAAGCCTTTGTCCGTCTCCAGGGCCCCAACTATCTCTGTACCAAAATTCATCAATATCGGTTTAGCCATTAAGGCGTGAAGACGTAACAAACAAACAAACTTACTTTCACTTTTAAAATATTAGTAAGGATAACGCTTAAATTACTAACATAATTAGTAATAGGGTCCTTGTCCTTAAAAATGGACATAAATGATCTAGAATTAACATTTCATTAATCAAAGTCAACCCTACCTGGCTATGACAGTTGACCAGCTAAGCTTATCAGTATCACACTAAGCAGAGGGGCCTGCTAGGACCACCGTCTGCCGGGGTTGCGGGTTGTTCGAAAGAGAGTGCCCCGTGGCCCCGTGACATAAAGGGCAAAATAAAAAGAAACATGGGTGCGTTTTAGTCAGTAAAAGTCTGACACTACCCCCTGCCTCCCGCCTGTCTAGAACGGAATAAGATGTTTGCTGCTTTCTTATGCTCAAAACAAAAAAAAAACAAGTAACAAAATTTCAACATACCAAGACCAAAATACCAAGGTTCAGACCAATTAGTGAACCCGTTGAAACAAAGGCCCTTGACAGGTTGTCTGGTCTTTGTTGTTATAAGTTGTTTACGTTACAAATCATGGCGTCCATGACACGTCTCGGATCCACGTGTAAGCTGTATTTCAGCCTTTTGATTGGAATACGTGAGCTGAAAACATTAGGTTCCTTTGGGCATCGACGCCGAAATATAGAAAAGAGGCTGGCACAAGTACACAACTAGGTACCGAAAAGGATTTACCCGAATAAGGTTTTAATCGGGTTAATTTTTAGGGTTACGAGTAAAACCTTAGAGAGTATGTGTTAACCCGTGTTATAGGGTTAATCGCTCTATAAAAACCAGTTTACACACAGTTAATTTTTGCACAGAAACATGAACGAAAGTGACGGTTTTAACCCGCGCTCGGTGCTTTGTCTCTCTCATATTTAAATAGTTAACCTGTTATTTTTTGTTTATGCAAGTTAACTCGTATAATCAAATCAAAAGCTGACAACTAGTCTTACGAAGAGGTATCGTACGTACCCTGTGCTAATTTATTTTTTTCTTTAAACAAACTGCCTCACACTAGTATTTCTCCTGCATCGTGGGTGCGTTTACAAACATTTAAACTCACATACACAAACAGCCAGACCCGGAACAACTATCTGCAGGTCATACAAATTTGTTCCGTGCGGGAATCGAACCCACGACACGCAGCGCAGCAGTCGATCACTGCGCTAACCGTGTCGTCAAATTATTGAGGTCTTACCGATTAATTTTCATTTGTTTTGCCTATCTGAGAAGACGGTGGCCGTGCCAACAGCACTCAGCAACATTTCTTCCATCATCATAATCACCATTTATTTGCCTTGCCTTTTCCCAACCTACCTCTATAGAATTTAAAATAATGAAATCAGCTCATCATGTCACAGAAGGAAATATATTATCCCTAATGGATACTAAGGATATATCTGACCGAAAGAGAGGATTTACGGTCGCGGTCTCTTGCATAAAAGTACCACATCTAAGAATTAAGAACATCTTCAAGTGCATGGTTCAAGTCTGAGTCGAGGGATGGTATCTCAGTGCAACAATAGCGCGGTCCCGTCCCTTTTGTGTGCAACACCCAGGTCGCGGCACCTCCCAAAATATTGCACTTCTCTAAATCGCCACTCAGTGATGCGATCCATATCGATAGAAGCAATTATCGATATTAATTAAACTTAGTTTTTGTTAGCTTTCGAATTCTTAAGATCGATTTTGATAATGGATACTTAACATTATTGAATTTATCTCTTAAAAAAATCTGTCATTTGTCTTAAAGATTTATTAAATTCAACGTACTATTAATGAGAAAAAGACGATTGTTTTAATCTACGACTTAAATTATATAAACACGTTGATTGAAGCGACACAGAATTGCACTTTGTGGTTCACAATGAGCATAAAATCCGATAACATCGAAATACGTGAGCGTGTACATAAAATAACAACGTATTTCTATAATGATTTGCATTAGAATAAGCAAATAAAATCAAGTATGTGTCGGTTTACATTTGGTTGATTAGTTAAGGATAATAAGTTTAAAGAAACCAATTATCGCTTCAAGCGTTATGCTATGCAGGTTGTAATAAAAACATTATGTAGCGACATGCCTCATTAAAATAATTAGAGATACATACTCGCGTTCCAGTTATTCTGTTAAAAGAATAAACTGAATTATTTTCTTGTAAATGTATAGATAGGCATAGCGAGTCAAAGCTTTAATGTGTCAATCGTCTTATCTACCAAATTAAAATTTTAAATACAAACTTATTACTTCATGAGGCTCGATTTTTTTATAATACCAAAATTCTCTTAGAGCTGGGGGTCACAGACGCAGTTATTATGACTATTTTACGAATGGCAACATTATTCATATAATTAATTAGCTTTCGCCCGCGGCTTTGTCCGCGTTGAATTTGGGGTAACACGGTTCCTCTTGCGCCTTATTGATTTGTAATAGCAACGCTAAGTTTTCCCTTTTCTTCCCTCTTTCTCCCTCACAACCCACTTTTTTTTAATAAAAATGCCGAGCCTATGTCCGTCTCCTGGTTCCCAACTATCTCTGTACCAAAATTCATCAAAATCGGTTAAGCCTTTAAAGCGTGAAGAGGTAACAAAGCAACAAACTCACTTTCGCTTTTATAATATTAGTAAGGATTAGGTTTCTGCTTAAGCGGCCAATTTACCCCTTTTTTGGGGTGGGAAATCATCAAATAACTTCCCCCACTCTGGGCGGAGCGGGGGGGAGTTTCAGAATTTTACTGAGTAAAAGCCACCCATGTTCCTTCTATTGCTCTTTACGTTCTGGGGCCGCGGTATCTCTTTCGAACAACCCGCAACCCCGGGCCAATTTACCCCTTGCACTTAAGTTATGAAAGAAAAGATTTTTAAGAATTTATATATAACTTAAATCGAAGTAAAGAAATAAGATATGAAAGTTCGCTATTTATGGTGATGGGTAAATATATGTATGGTGCATTCAGCATGTCTTATTTCAAATAAACATTTTGCATTGCTTTAAGCGTACCGGATATTGCAAAAGTAGCAAGGAAATTGTTTGGTATGCTAGTTTCATCGCAGAAATTATTGGAAATCTTTAGTTTTCCATTATTTTAAGATCTACAGTTACCTTGAAGATAAATGACGGGTTAATTTTACTAATTCGATGTTCTATTTAATATCCTAAAAGAACATCAATCAGGTTGTCAGAACAACCAGTCTTAACAAGGGTTATTGTATTACCTAGTACTAATTGGCTTGTGGGGGTTAGATAAGCAGTTGCTAGATACCAACTGAATTCACGTTGGGATAATTTATCGTTTAGCTACCTATGACCACCAATAACTCACAAAAAAAAATTGAAAAATCTTTAAAATTTTACTATTTTTTAAGAAAAGGCAGTACAATAATTATTAAAACGCACTTACGTATCCAACAATAACGTTTATATTGTCACACAAGCAACGGTTGCACAAAAATATACTCCTTCAATCCACATCATAACAATTTCATCGATATCGATAAACATCCTATGTTCCCATCCCTAGAAGTTGACACCAGCATAAAGGCTCTTTGTGTGATTGAAGCGGAGACCGGAGCCTATCTTCTATCACCTCACTATGCTGATCAAGATTACAGGCAGGTACCAGGCAGGTACGTTTGGCATACTATATCTCGTATATGCTTTTAACGTATAAGCTGTTTGAAAACCTGGCTGTATAGCGATAGATATACAGACGGATTAGGAACAAGGTATTAATAGTTATACTAGCCTATTACATTTTTAAACTAGCTGGCGCCCGCGGCTTCGCCCACGTGATATCGAACAAAAAAAATATCCTATGTGTTATTCCGGACTTTAATC
Organism: Ochropleura leucogaster; assembly: GCA_958449745.1. NCBI lineage: Eukaryota > Metazoa > Arthropoda > Insecta > Lepidoptera > Noctuidae > Ochropleura > Ochropleura leucogaster. The sequence continues at coordinate 3,979,459 of OY288213.1, read as the reverse complement.
TACGTCTGTGCCAAATTTCATCAAGATCTGTTCAGCCGTTTTGACGTGAAAGAGTTTCAAACATCCATACATCCACCCATCAACATCAATATTCGCATTTATCCTTACTAATATTATAAAAGCGAAAATGAGTTTGTTAACTCTTCATGCCTAAATGACTAAACCGATTTTGATGAATTTTGATACAGATATAGTTGGGAACCTGGAGACGGGCATAGGCTATAGGCTTTTTTAAAAAAAATGAGATATGAGAGAGAAAGAAGGAAAAGAGGGAAAACTTAGCGTTGCTATTACCTACAATAAATAAGGCGCTAGGGCAAAAACTACAGGTGGCAGGTACCTGCAAAGTATGAAAGAGGAACTGTCTTATCCAAAATTTAATGCGGGCGAAGTCGCGGGCGAAAGTGAGTAATTTATAACCCTGAGAAGGTTATTTGCAAAAATAAATATGTTGCCCAAAATAACTATACCACGCGGACGAAGTCGCGGGCACAGCTAGTAATATTATATAGTAGTATGGGAAATCATCAAATTACTTCTAAGGCAGTGTCAGACTCATACTTCAGACAGTTCAGTGTTCCGGGACCGTGGTACTTCTTTCGAACAACCATGGGAGTTAAAATGTTTGTAAACGCACCCACGATACAGGATAAATTCCTAGTGTAAGCGCAATTTTTTTTTAGAGCCATATATCCCCCTAGTACAATTTCCATCAAATCCAAAGAAACAACGACAAACTCCCTCTGATTCTCCCCAGAACTTAATCCTCTATCATTTAATAACATTCTACAAAGTCAGTTAATAAAGCAGTAGTTGTAGGTTGTAGTTTGTACTTTGTAGAAGCTAACTGCAATATACGTAAGTGAGCGTACCCAGGCGCATAAGTTTCTAGCAAGGCGCTCGCTCCAAACTACTATTCAATGATATTAGAAACAGATTTGCTTGATACGACTTTTATGAGAATAGAGATTTTTGTTATTATGTTAGAGGGTACAGTATAAGCTTTGGAGTAATTAATTTTTAATAAATGCTACAGGATTTTAGACTTTAGTGGATCTCAATTTAAGTTATGGTGTTACAAACATCTTTTGTTTGAATGATGTTGGCAGAGAGACAGTGAAGATGTGGGTCTGTGGTTAGTTAGCAAAAAAACAAACCCGTGTTCCTTCTATTGCCCTTTACGTTCCGAGGCCGCGGTATCTTTTTCGAACAACCCGCGACCCCGGCAGGCGGTGGCCCTGGCAGGCCTAGCTGCCTTGCTGACATCTCTAATTATTTTATGTCTAAAATGCTGATAAAAGTCCAAAATAAAAACAAATTCTAAAACTCTATTTATTTGTGATTTACAGTATGCTGCAAATCACATTATACAAAATGTCCTGTCCACAAAACATGGCTTTTATTAATATGAAAGATGTTTTAGCATTCAATTGCAGTACTTGCCTCGGGCGAAATGGGGAAAACGGTTAGGTTAGACGTGAAACTATCAATTCAACATAGGTAAAGTTAAGTTTGGAATGGAAATTGGAATTTGACTTGAGAAATTAAAATAATAACGCAGGGACGGTAACCAGGGTTCTTCGAAAGTGATACACTCGCGCTCGTGAACGTTAGAAGTGTGTCGAAATGTCCTCTCTGTTTTTAAAATGATAAAAGTACTCAAATCTTAACAATCAATATAGTGTAATATACTGTGATGTGATCTAACGAACGTACTATAAAGTGGTCAAATCAGATATTAAAAAACTTATGTGGTTTTCAAATTATAGACGTAAACATGTTAAAAATTTAAATAACGAACTATTAAGAAAAAACACTGTGTCGTCTAGTTGGAAAGTATCGGGATCTGTGTCGTTCCGTGTCGTTTCTTATCAGTGACTCGGTCGGCAACGACGCGCGAAGCTCCGCCTCTCGCACTGTGTTACACAGTGCACGGCAGTTGAAAAGGATCGCGATCTGTGCCGAATTGTGTCACTGCGCGTTTGTTTACGTCTACCACCACCGCACTGACCGCCCAGAATAAAATATTACGATGGAAAATATATGCAAAACATGTAATTGTGACATTGTTTCACATCAAGAATACCTAATGTGTTCCGGTTGTAATAATTACTTTCATATGGACTGTGAACATACTAATCAATCGACAATATCGAAAGAAAACATTTGGAAATGCACTACTTGTTCGGGAAATCTGTCGCTACTAACCGACTCGGCTGTCTCGATAGAAGATATTGATAATGTCACTGTGAGAAAACAAATCAACCGGAACATAAACATTAAAAACTCCTTGTCGATAAATGAAGACAGTGAAGATGAAGAATATTCGTCCTTCACATCAAACAGCAAGCATAACAGAAGTTGTCCGGATCTACATTTCATTGAAAAGGTGAGATTGGAGGAGTTGGATGCACTAGTGACAACTCTGCAACAAAAATTAGCCTCAGCTGAAAATGAAATTGAAAACATACTTTCTGAGAACAGTTCACTGAGAAAAATCATAAGTAATAATGAGAAAATGATAAACAATTTAAAGAAAATATGCCACACAACCCCAACAAATAAAAATGTTAATAAGAGAAAATTTACACCAAAAACTAGGTTGAGTTACTGTGAGGAAAACAACAAACCGGAGCAAATAAACAAAGATAAAACCATTAAAGAACTGAACTCGAAACAACTTAACCGTAACTCAATCGCCATCCCGACCGGAACTGAAAAGTCAACAATTACAAGTCCTGTTAGTACAAAAGATTGTTGCATATCCTCAAATAACACACCAACAAATGACAAGGATGCACAACTATTTGTGGACAGAGCTTGTGAATCAAAACTAAACCAGGATCGAACTGGTAGGCCAATATTCTACACTGAAAACAGAAAGATATCGCAAAATAAAATCGTGATTATTGGAGGCAATCAATGCCGAGGCCTAGCGTCTGAACTAATTCGAGCTAGAAGCAACACCAACTATGACAAATATGACATCCAGGGTTTAATTCACCGCGAAGCACCAATAGAAATATTAACAGATGCATGTGACGCGCTTCACCTTAGTCAGCAGGACAAGCTTGTACTGTGTGTAGGTGAGGAAGATAAGGACCCACAAAAAGTCTCACATGAGTTGTATCAAATCTTAAAAAAAGCAAGGGTACCTGTAATCTTACTTGCAGTTTGTAAAAACCGCCATCTTAATGAACATCATTTGAACAATCTTATTCGTTTTGTAACAAATAAGTTTGAACATTGTCATTACATAAAACCTGTAAACTATTACGATGAGCATGAATACATTAGAAACATATGTTCCAAAATAAATTTAGTCGTAGATACCATTGATTATAGTAACAAATTCATCCCCCGAAGACACTTAATTCAATACAAAACAAATACAATTCAACAAATAATCAACAACAATCATAATAAAGTTACAATACGCCAAAAAACGATTACGGAATTCTTCCATGTCGTAACAAGAGGAGTAAGTCGGACACATAGTATCACTCACAGCAGCCCCTTAAATAATAATGTAGTCCGCGATACAAATGAAACGTTTTTTCGTGTATAATCATATTAATATTATGCACCAAAATTTAGCAGGATTGGTAAATAAATCAGATATGTTGACTGTGCAATTAGAGGAACTCACCAAATCAAATGACACAATCGATGTGTTGTGTGTTACTGAACATAATATGATAGTGGATGATGAAAAAGTGCTTACATTACCTAACTACAAATTAGGGGACAGCTTTTACCGAGAAAAAAGAAAAGGCGGAGCGTGTATAATGGTAAGAAATATTCACGAATTTCAGGTTATACAAAAAGCAAAAAACCTGTCTAAAACCAATATCGTTGAATGCTGTGCAATAGAGCTCACGCAACATAACGTTGTCATCATTTGCATGTATAGAGTCCCCAAAAACACTAACATCAAAATTCACCTGGAACTGTTTTTCGAAGTATTAGAGAACTTACTTTACCATATTACGCAAGGCAAAAATAATAAAACTATAGTCCTTTGTGGAGACTTCAACATTAACATTCTTAAAAATGACCAAGTTACTAAAAGACTTTTAAATACAATTTTAGGGTTTAATCTCAAAGTACTTACTAGTCAACCCACTCGTTTGTGTAGCGGTACGTGTATAGACAACATATTCCATAATGCTCGTGGTAATAATGGAGCAGTGATTGAGACTGCGCTTTCAGACCACACTGCGCAGATATTAAAATGCAATGTAAAAAAGACATGCGCCATACATTCTTGGAAGGTGCAGATTCGGGACTACTCAACGGAATATGTAGAAAAGTTTATAGAGTGTATTTCAGCCTTGAGTTTTAGTGATGTTTATGAACTTGATGACCCAAATTTAGCATATGACAAATTATTAGCGACATTTCAGTTCTTTTATGACCTTTGTTTTCCTATAAAAACTATAACTAAAACGATTAACAGAAAACAAAAATGGCTATCAAAAGGTATCAAAGCATGCAGCAAAATTAAACGTAAACTTCTATGGCAATATCGTAAAACAAAAACGGAAGAAAATAAAAATATTTATACTTCTTATACAGCTCGATATAAAAAAATTATAAGACTAACAAAATACGTACAAAACAATCACTACATCAATACATCTAATAATAAAAGTAAAGCAACTTGGAAAATAATAAATGACAATAAAGTTCACCTCCCTCGCGAACCAATTACCAAAATTGTTCACAAAGAAATAGAAATAACAAGTACTCAAGATATTTGTAATGTCTTTAATGACTTTTTTATTGACATTGAGCAAATTACTCCAAGTTTCAGTAAACAACCACGTCAAATAGACAGAGTCCATGATTCGATTTTCTTAGATCCAACTACATCAATAGAGGTTTCAAAAACAATTCAATCCCTTAAGGATTGTAAAAGCACAGGAAATGATAACCTCACAACAAATGTAATTAAGAAAGTTCATCACATCATTAGTCATCCGTTATGTTACATCATCAACTTATGTTTTGAAAAAGGTGTTTTCCCGAATAAACTTAAAGTTTCGATTATTAAACCACTGCATAAGAAAGGGGATAAGACCTCAATTAAAAATTATCGACCGATAGCTTTAATACCCATTTTTTCAAAAGTCATTGAAAAAATCATCTATAACAGGTTATCCAGCTTCTTCGAGCGTAAGAAAGCTTTAGTTGACGAACAATACGGCTTCAGGAAAAATAAATCAATTAATCTTGCAATATTCGATTTTCTGAAAAAAATAATGTATGTTGTAGACAACGCAAAACCTGTATGCGCCATTTACATGGATATGACTAAAGCCTTCGATTACGTTGACCATACTAAGCTTATTGACAAACTGGAGAGATACGGAATACGTGGCAAGGGTCTAGACCTTATGACTTCGTATTTAAGAAATCGGCAGCAATACACAGAACTCACTAATATTAACATTAAAAACAAACGTGAAGTGACGTACCGTTCAAATTATAGAGTATTGAAGTTTGGTGTACCTCAAGGGACTGTATTGGGCCCCCTATCATTTCTAGTGTATATAAATGATCTCCCTAAAAATGTAAAGCACCCGACAGTGTTATTTGCTGATGATAGCACGATAATAATTAAAGCAGACGAATCCTATAATTATGAACAAGAAATTAATGAAACGTTAAGTCAAACTATAGAATGGCTAGAGGCAAACAATTTACAAATTAACCTAGACAAGACTAATATTATGCATTTTAATCAACGACAAAAACAATCACAACCATTAAATATTAATCATAAAGGCGTGTCAGTTTCCACAGTCCACAACATAAAATTCTTAGGATTGATGATAGATAGCAAACTCACGTGGAAACTGCAGGTTGAAGAAACATGTAAAAAACTAAATACTTTCTCTTTTGCTCTCTATAAACTAGCCAAATTTACGAATCGTGACGCCGTACTTACAGCATATCATAGTTATGTAGAATCCGTTCTGAGATACGGAGTTATTTTTTGGGGTAACTCTACCGATAAAAATGACGTGTTCATTGCACAGAAAAAATGTGTACGCGCAATATGCAATCTGCGCTCAAGGGATAGCTGTAAGCCGTATTTTAAAACATTAAAGCTTTTAACATTTCCGTCCCTGTATATTTACGAAGTGGCAGTATTTGTTAAAACAAACCCACACCTGTTTGAAATTAGAGCCCCAGCAAATCCACGTCTGAGAAAAAGAGAATCTAATATTCTCCGTGTTGGCCACAGTAAAACAGCTCTTTTCCGTAAAAGTATATTTCAAATGGCTCCAGTATTGTTCAATAAAATTCCCCGACATATAAAGGAACTCAATTTAGTTTTGTTTAAAAAGCGACTTAAACAATTTTTAATTATGAAATCTTACTATTCTACGACTGAATTTATGGAGGATTGTTAAATTTATAATTGATAACACATTTTTATTTTACTTTGACTTCATTTACAATTTTATTTTATTGGTTGACATTTTAATTATTATTTGACATGACACACAGAAAAGACTCTTATGTAATGTGTTTTTTTAATATTTGTATGCTTGAAAGCAGAATGCAGCGCACTGACATAATTATTTTAACACCTATTGTGAACGATATACCTGCATTGTAACAAATAAAATGATTTGATTTGATTTGATTTGATTTGATTTGATACCGCAGCCCCGGATTATAAAGAGCAAAAAAAGTTAATGGGTGGGTTTTAGTCAGTAAAAGTCTGATACAGTCCCCCCCGTTCCGTCCAGGGCGGGGGAAGTCATTTGATAATTTCCCACCCGCAAAAAAAGAACATAACATCCTTAGTGATATGCTTAGCGAAAATGAGTTTGTTTGTTTGTTACCCCTTCACGCCTACATGGCTAAACCGATTGTGATGAATTTTGGTATAGAGATAATTGGGACCCTGCAGACGGGCATAGGCATTGTTTTAAAAAGAGATTGAGATATGAGGGAGTAACGGAAGAAAGGGGAAAACTTAGCTTTGGTATTACGTAAGGATAAAAACTACAGGAATAGGTACCTAAATTCAGGAAACGGGAACTGTGTTACCCCGAATTTAACGTGACCGAAGCCGCGGGCTAAAGCTAGTTTTCTTATATGTATAAGTACGTGCATAACTATCTGTTACAAAACAAGGAAACTCAAAGCTCTTGTACTTTGATGTGGGTGTATTTATTTTCAATCATTCACGCATGTGTTGGTATTATGGGTTTGCATAATTTCCTCATGCAAATAAGGGCTCAACTTATAATTACTCACCTACGCATGATTGTGATTGAAATCCGGTGTACCTATTATTAACTGTTTAGAAATATTCACTGTTTAGAATTCATACTGCTCTCGAAGTTGGTTGGATAATTACCATACTTTGGGACAATTGTGGCAGTATACAGGGTGTTAATTTTTCTCATAAAGCCGTCAACCATGCATTCTTTACATCAAATTAGAAAACACTAGGCAAAAGCTACTGTTTTTTAACCGGCGAAAAAATGTAGGAGGTTCTCAAATCGACAATATTTTTTTTTAAATTTGGGTTAACAGTCACGTTTTACAGTAAAACTCTATATAAATTAATTTATAAAAAGGTAAACTGTTCACCTGTCAAGTCTATTATGCTTTTTTTTCTTTTTATAATTTAAATTGCAATGCTTAAACAGCAACTAAGTTCTAAGAACATACCACACAATTTGACTTTGTAACGCACTCGAAACATCATAATCATTTTTCTGCCCTTGTCCCATTCTATTTGGGTCGGCGCAACACGTTTTCTTCTTGCATTCTCCTCTATCAGACATCATGGCATCATTTACTCCTTTCTCCTTCATATCATTCCTTACACAATCCATCCATCTTTTTTTGGCCTTTCTCTTGCTCTCCGTCCATCAACATTTAGATCCATCACTCTTTTAGTCACATGTCCTCATTACATGTCCATACCAAGACAAACGACTCCCTTTAATTTTTTCTGTAATAGAAAAAATTAAAATTAAACTTTAAAACTTCCTCGAATATTTTCATTCCTTACTTTATCCATTCTTGTCACTCCACACAACCATTTCAACATTATGGTAAAAAGGCCTAAAGCACGAATGTTTCAGTAGTAGGTACTTAAAATAAAGTTGTAACATAGAAAACTTGGATTTAAAAATAAAATTGGATTTATGACCCAATAACTCTGTAACTAGAAGGTTCCTGGTATGGCCTAGAATAAAAATTATCCTTACTAATATTATAAAAGCGAAAGTGAGTTTGTTTGTTTGTTACGTCTTCACGCCTACATGTCTTAACCGATTTTGATGAATTACGCTACAGAGATTGTTGAGACCCTGGAGTAAGTAAGAAATTAGGGTAAAAGAGGCAAGAAAGGGGAAAACTTGGCAATGCCATTACAATAAATAAAGCGCAAGGGCAATAACTACAGGTAGCAGGTACCTGCAAATCAGGAAAGGGGAACTAAAAAAATACTGTATTACCCCGAATTTAACGCGAGCGATGCCGCGGGTAAAGCTTTTAATGAAATAAATATAGAAAACTTGCGATTTATTTATATTGGGGGATTATGCAATACTTTTTCACCACACTCCCGCCGGGTTAAAAGAGTAACCATGGAGTTTCTTGCCGTGCACCTTTTCTCGACATTTTAAAAGTGCCCATGCAGGTTTATGTAAAATACATTATTTTGATTTTGGGTCCCGTAACGACCGTCAATTATCTACAATTGACAGCCGGGCTTAACAAATTCATAAGAAAAAAAAGCTATTATAATTAACTAGCTTTCGCCCGCGGCTTCGCTCGTGTTAAATTCGGAGTACCACAGTTCCCTTTCTTGATTTGCAGGTACATGTCCTTCTCCAGGGTCTCAACTATATCTGTACGAAAAATTCATCAAAATCGGTTCAGCCAGTTAGGCGTGAAGACGTAACAAACAAACAAACCAACATTCGCTTTTATAATATTACTAGACTACGCCCGCGGCTTCGCTCGCGTTAAATTCGGTATAACACACCAAGCAGACCTGCAGTTTTTGCCCTTTCGCCTTATTTATCTGTAATAGCAACGCTAAGTTTTCCCTTTTCATCCTTCGTTCTCCCTCATACCCCACTTTTTTTGTATAGCCTATGTCCGTCTCCTGGTTCCCAACTATCTCTGTACCAAAATTAAAGCGTGAAGAGGTAACAAACAAACTCAGTTTCGCTTTTATAATATTAGTAAGGATATACTAGTTTTTGCCCGCGGCTTCGCTCACGTTAAATTCGGTAGCGCCTTATTGATTTGTAATAGCAACGCTAAGTTTTCCCGTTTCTTCCCTCTTTCTCCCTCATATCCCAATCTTTTTTTTAAAAAAAAAACCTATTTCGGTCTCCTAGTTCCCAACTATCTCTGTACCAAAATTTATCAAAATCGTTTTAGCCATTAAAGCGTGAAGAGGTCACAAACAAACAAACTCACTTTCGCTTTTATAATATTAGTAAGGATAGTAAAGATAAGTACTGTGTTTACAAACAATTAAACCACATGAATGACTTTAAACAGGTGTCTCATTACGGAAATCAATGATGACAAATATTTATATAATAAATCATTATTATGTAGTATTCTATCAGAAACAATATTGCGTGTTCCGAATTATTTTTAAAACACATTCGACCGTGACACGTGTAATCTGCAAACATTATTATAATAATTTACGAGTAATCGTAAGTTTTGTGACTTCACTCACGAATCGAAAAAAGAGTAGGTATCCTATGTGTTATTCCAGACTATAAGCTACTTCTGTGCCAAATTTCATCAGGATAAGTTAAGTTGTTTTGACGAAAAAAAAATAACAAAAATAACACACACAACTCATCAATGAACATAAATATGAATGAAATTGTCTGAAAATAAAATTAACTTAAAAATAGGTTATTCTTACTAATATTATAAAAGCGAAAGTGAGCTAATTTGTTTGTTACCTCTCCACGCCTTAATGGCTAAACCGATTTTGATGAATTTTGGTACAGAGATAGTTGGGACCCAGGAGACGGACATAGGCTATATAAAAAAGTGGGATGTGAGGGAGTAAGAGGGAAGAAAGGGGAAAACTTAGCTTTGCTATTACAAAGCAATAAGGCGCAAGGGCAAAAACTGCAGGTAGCAAGTACCTGCAAATCAGGAAAGGGGAACTGTGTTACCCCGAATTTAACGTGAGCAAAACTGCGGGCAAAAGCTAGTATGAATATAAAATAACTTAACAGTGAAATTGAAATATATGACTTCCGACCCCAACAAGGTCAAGGTCTACTTGAGTTTTCACGGAATTGCACTATTCGTCTTGCTTACTCAACAAGAAGCATTGTGCTAACTACATTTCTGCAATCTTCGCCATTTTAACAAGAATACAATATTCTTATAAAAAAAAATGGCACGCAACGCACTCGACGCTCTGAAGCCTCAACCGCGTATATGGCCACAGCTTCACCAATGTGAGTGGTTGGAATGTTCAATTACTGTCCACCACTACGAAATATCAACTTCGAACATATTATATCCATAAAATCATATAAAAGGGGAAAAAACTAGCAGTAGCAGTAGGGTTACCATGACATCTTATAGCAGTTCTTATTCCTGCGTGAGAAAGAGATGGTGCTAGACACCCTGTATAGCTCTGTCTCTTTCTCTCAGTGGATTAAGTTCTGCTTTAAGACGTCATGGTAGGGTAGCAAGTACTTACTTCCGTTGGGGGCCAATGAAGGGCAAAAATATATTTGTATGTGTCTCTGTGTATGTTTGTTACTCATTCACGATCAAACGGCTTAACGAAATTAGATAAACTTTGTTATGTAAACAGCTTAGATTAATACATAGGCTGCCTGGTTTTGTATCCCGGTCTACGAAGAAATACCGCAGGGTTAGGTGCACCCCACCCCGCGTTAGTTAAAGAGATATCAGCAAAGCAAAGGGGCTTGCCAGAGCCTCCGCCTGCCGGGGTTGCGGGTTGTTCGAAAGAGATACCACGGCCTCGGAACGTAAAGGGACAGGGACATTAGAAAGAACATGGGTGGGTTTTAGTCAGTAAAAGTCTGACACGCCCCTTCGCTCCGCCTTGAGCGGGGGAAGTTATTTGATGATTTCCCACCAAAAAAAAAACGCTACTACCTTGTTGTATTGAGCGCTTAAATCAAACTGTTCATTATTCTATCAGTTTTTTATTGTTCGTTGACCTTAATTAGTTAATTAGATATTATTCTCGGTACAAACTATCGTGCTGGCTGACATTGTACCTACCTGTCAGATTTATTAGTCTTTTTTTACGTCAATAAAGATAATAGCAATTATAGAACCTTGTCAAAGCTGTGAAAGAGAAGCAAATAAAATATCTCGACTTGGCACACGAGGTTGCTGATATATGGAGTGTGAACTTGGCTATCATTGTGTCGATTGTCGTAGCGGCCAATGGCCTGATTGCCAAAAGCCTCGACGAACATCTGTCGAAGCTCTCCTTAGGCGGTTGGATCAAGGCCCTGATTCAGAAGGCAGTACTCCTGGTTAAGGCCCGCATTGTGAGGAGCTACCTATATCTGGATCCATAACCACCAGTACCCCAGACCCTGCTCCTGATACCAGTGGACTACTATTTTAAATATATTACCATTTTTAAGAAATATCAAAAACGTAAATACATAATATAAGAGCGAAAGTGAGTTTGTTTTTTTGTTACGTCTTCACGCATAAATGGCCAAACCGATTTTGATGAATTTTGGTACTGGCGCCTGCGGCTTCGCCTGCGATATGATCGAACTTCACTCATATTAGTAAGGATTTAGATATTACATAGTAGGAAGTAGAATGTATTGCGTATTATATCATTTATTGTGTATGTATTGGGAATCGAACTGTTTGTCTGTGCTGATTCTGCGTTCCAATGGCATCAACGAAATGTACCCCTCTTTTTAACGGATGGGTAATCATCAAATAACCGCTCTGGGCGGAGCGGGGGAGAGTGCCAGACTTGTACTGACTAAAACCCACCCATGTTCCTTCTATTGCCCTTAATGTTCCGGGGCCGCGGTATCTCTTTCGAATAACCTGCAATCCCGGCCCTGGCAGGCCCCTTTGCTTTGCTGATATCTCTTTGAGGTGTGCATGGTATACTAACGCGCCTCCGACACGGCGCCAGAATACCCTTGCACAACTTTAAGTAGCTCATTCCTGTGTAATTAAAGCGTGTAATATAATAATATAACACAGGTACTTATGATATTCCCGACACGACGACGCACTCACTTCTAGAGAATTATGCGCCTACTGGGATTAAGGTCTACTGCTTAAATAATAACACATTTAGAGAATGTCTGGAGATAATAATGTTTGTAGTGCAAAAATCTTGGAATTAGACAAGGGTGCCGTGCCTATTTCTCATGTGCCCTATCCAGCTGCATTTCTGAACGAATGCCTGACCGCAATGCTCGCATTTAAATCGCCTATCGTCGTTATGTATCCTCATATTATGCTTTTTTAATGTTTTCTTCCTGCCATACGACTTGTAATACACAGTACATTTGAACTCCCTCTCTCCTGTATGTTTAATCATGCGAAGTTTTAGTTCGTTAGATCCGAAAAATTTCATGACGCACTGAACACATTTGTACCGTATTTCCATTAGGTGATCTCGTTTCATGTGGATTGTTATTGCTACACGTACAGTCAGCATCAAAAGTCGATGACCACATTCAGATTTTCAAAATCACTATGCATTATATCACCCATAACTCGACCAACAAGATTTTGCGTCAATATTGAATGAACATCATTAAAGTTCAAAATTAACTGAACACTACTCGTCAAAGTCACGGCAACGTCACGGCAACGTCCAAAAATATCTTAACATCATAAAGAACAAAAGCTACTGAACATTACTTTGTTTCGGAAACGTAGCGTGTAAACTTATACTAATGACGACACGGTTGGCGCAGTGGCTGAGGGTTCGACTGCTGCGCTGCGTGTCGCGGGTTCGATTCCCGCACGGAACAAATATTTCTATGACCCGCAGATAGTTGTTTCGGGTCTGACTGTTTGTGTATGTGAGTTAAGATTGTAAACTCACCCACGATACATGAGAAGTTCTTAGTGTGGGGCAAAGATAAAAAAATAACTAATACTATCAAAAGTAGCTTAACTGCAAACTAAAAACGTGCGCGTCTATCTTTAGAGTTTTAAAACCAATCTTGTCCTATCTTATCCTATATAAATTATGTAAAAAAAAGTTAAATGGATAGATCTTTTCTACCAACCTACTGGAACCGAGTGAAAATGCCTAAAAACATGGCAGGCAACTATCAACGCCTCTTTTTCTTTTTTCTTTTAAAAACAAAAGACGACAAGAATATGGTGTCAGTTATCAATTGCGCTTTAGTGACAACTAGAACATTAGAATGCCATATAATATTCTTGTTGGTATTACGAAGTTTGAAATAGGATTGATAGCTGTCACACGTGCTGGAGAGATATTTTTTTTTTTCTAAATAAAAAATAATATTAACGGTATTGATTTATCGAACCATTTAATTTAATTTTGTTGAGGGTGGTGATTTACATTTGCATGTGTCTTCTATTAATTTATATACCAAGCACATAAACGTACCGAAATACACACATAAAACCCAAAACATATTTCATTTTGTTCAGTGACTTTAGAGATAAACCATGGTTATGCTATTTTTGTCAAAAATTTGTTCAGACACTTTAGAGACGAAGAATGTTATGCTTTTTTAGGGTTCCGTAGTCAACTAGGAACCCTTATAGTTTCGCCATGTCTGTCTGTCCGTCCGTCCGTCCGTCCGTCCGTCCGTCCTCGCTTAATCTCTGTGACCGTTAGCGCTAGAAAGCTGAAATTTGGTACCAATATGTATATCAATCACGCCGAAAAAGTGGTAAAATAAAAATTTGAAAAAAATGTTTTATTAGGGTAGCCACCCTATATGTAAAGTAGGAAGTGATTTTTTTTTAATTTCAACCCTAACGTGTGATATATTGTTGGAAAGGTATTTAAAAATGAATAGGGGTTTACTAAGATCATTTTTTGATAATGTCAATAATTTCGGAAATAATCGCTCCAAAAGTAAAAAACAATGTGTCCCCCCCCCTGTAACTTTTGAACCATAAGTCTAAAAAATATGAAAAAAATCTGAAAAGTAGAACTTTATAAGGACTTTCTATGAAAATTATTTTGAACTTGATTGACACAACAGTTTTTGTACAAAAAAGACAAAAAGTTCTACAAAATAATTTCTGTACTAAGTTTGTATAATCGTATATGCAAGCTTTTTTTGTAACTTCGTTTACATATTTTATTATCCTGAACGTATCTTTTTTCAAACAAAAAAAGAATTATTGAAATCGGTTCTCGCAATCCAAAATTACCACCATAATTGCACGTCTTTGTATTAATTAGTAACCCAATTCCTCGAGAGATGGCGCTGTAGGTACTTATTACATTGGATCGGGTATTACCGAATTGTTCGGTTGGCCTCATAACTGGGAACGCTTATTGTGACGGACGGGAAACTACGGAACCCTACACTGAGCGTGTCCCGACACGCTCTTGCCCGGTTTTTCTACTATAACTTTGTTTAGTGACTTTTAAAAAGTGATTGTCACCTACTTATGCTCTTTTATAATACAATAATTTATTTCTGGCGCTTGTCATGTTGATCGATTTAGGTGTAATACGGTGTACAGTGATTTTGAATCTAAATGTCAACTTCATCAACTTTTGATGCTGACTGTACACGCTCAAGAAAAGTCTTAACTATATAATTCAAGACTATTCGATTAAGCGTCCAATAAATTATTATTTTTAATCAAAAGATTAATATTTATACACGCTAGGGAATAACTAGCCAAGTGTATTAGCAATTGAATTCTCCACTCTAGAGGGATTTTTTCCAAATGTTTGTAAGCGTACCCACGATCCTTACTAATATTATAAAAGCTAAAGTGAGTTTGTTTGTTTGTTTATTGGTTTTTTTGTTACCGCTTCACGCTTTAATGGCTAAACCGATTTTGATGAATTTTGGTACAGAGATAGTTGGGAACCAGGAGACGGACATAGGCTAATATTTTTTTGAAAAAAGTGGGATGTGAGGGAGAAAGAGGGAAGAAAAGGGAAAACTTAGCGTTGCTATTACAAATCAATAAGGCGCAAGGGGAACTGTGCTACCCTGAATTTAACGCGAACGAAGCCGCGGGCAAAAGCTAGTACAGGATAAATTCTTAATGCCGGGCAACGTTTCTTTAAAAAAAACAGCCAATTACTCAATTCTTAACTAACACTTAAAAGGTTCGAAACTCATCTCATACAAATAGCCTTAAGTCATAATACTTTTGTTCTCAGGCACCTCAAATAAGGCAAGTAATCTGTTTACCCACAAAAAGTACTTATAATTTGAGGGAACTTCCACAACACTCTGGGGTCAGATTTTCAGTATTCATAATTCAGGAGTTATTCAAGTAAATTTCCATTCGTCCTTAGAGCTCCGCGTGAGGTGCAAGGTTGCCAGAAATAAAGTGTTAAAATTAAACTTCTTGATGTGGAAAGTATACGTTCACTTAGTCAAAAGAATCGTGTCGCGGGTTCGATCCCCGCAAGGAACAAATTTATGTATGACCTACAGGTAGTTGTTCCGGGTCTGGCTGTGTGTGTATGTGAGTTTAAATGTTTGTAAACGCACCCACGATATAGGAGAAAATCCTACACCAAGGGTTCCGTACAAACTTGCGACATAAACGGCCATCATATCTTTTGACTACGTAGACTTAGAGATATGATTTTTCCACAACTCAAAGAGACTACAGATTTGAGTATAATTTCATATCGATACCTTCACGGTTTCCCGAGATAAAGGGTCTTGACAGACAGACAGATACACAGACAGATGGACAACAAAATAATCCAATAAGGGTTCCGCTTTTTCCTTTTGAAATACGAGCAACTGAAACCACTAGAAATCAAATCCATAACCAACACGTCTCTATCTACTGAGCTACCGTGCTTCTCTGATTATTTATTTACTGTGTTGTGATTACCTTTTCATGATTGTCATTTGTTTCACTTGACCCAGTTGAGCTGGTAATAGAGCCTGCCTTTTCCATCTGCTTTTAAGGTCTCTCTGTGATAACTACTTAAACCTTGCACGCGTCAGAACAAACAATGGTTGGTTGTCAGCCCTACAAGCAAGCCACCTTCAACTTACAAGTTCTCATTCCATAATTTCAAAGTTGCTTTTTTCTTTCCCAAACGCCATTTTGTTTGTAATTAGTTAGTAAAGTCACATCAAAGGTTTTGGGAACTGAAATTGCCGTCAATATTTTTAATGTCGCAGAATCAGCGTATTTAAATTTAAACGTCAGTTTTATTGAGGGTATAAAATAATTAAAAGGAATACTGAAAAGGCAATGGTTTTGCAGTTAAAAGTAGCTTTGTCATTTGATGTCTTGCGTGATTATTTTTAAAAGTGGGTTCTTCGTAGACTGGGATAGATGACTAGATGGAATGATAACCTGGAGAAGGTCGGAAGATTATGATGTCGGGTGTAATTCTGAAATATTTGGAAGAATCCCATGAGTCCCATTTCATCCTTACTTCCTTACTAATATTATAAAAGCGAAAGTGAGTTTGTTTGTTTGTTTAGGTAACAAACAAACAAACAAACAAACTCACTTTCGCTTTCATGGCTAAACCAATTTTAATTAATTTTGGTACAGAGATAGTTGGGAACCAGGAGACGGACATAGGCTAATTTTTATTTTAAAAAGTGGGAATTGAGGGAGAACGAGGGAAGAAAAGGGAAAACTTAGCGTTGCTATTACAAATCAATGAGGCGCAAGGGGAACTGTGTTACCCCGAATTTAACGCGAGCGAAGCCGCGGGCAAAAGCTAGTACATACATAAACACACGCCTTTTTTCCAAAGGGGGTAAAACGCCGCCAGTTACATTCCTTGCCCACGCCTTTTGCCTTGTCCACTTCATACATCTGTAGGATTACCAGGACGTCCTAAAAAGTGCTAATCCCGGTGTGAGAAAGAAATGGCGCTATACATTCTGTATAGCTCTGTCTCATTCGCTCACTGGAACAAATACTTTAAGGCGTCTTCGTCCTGCTGGGGTTGTGAGTCCTACCGGGGTTGTTGCGGGTTTTTGGAAAAAGATATCGTGGCCCTAGTACATAAACGGCAAAAGAAGGTACATAGGTGGTGGGAGATCCTTCCTCCGCTCATCCCTGAGTGGTGGAACTTATTTGATAATTTCCCATCAGCAAAAAAAGGGTGTCATGGTAGGGGCTAGTCGTAACTCTTCGACAGTGGCTGTTACTAACGCCAATCAATAATTAAACAATACCAATAATTTATATTTTTTATTTTTTAGCGCATCTATGATAAAAAAAGTTAACCGTCCCCGAAATTCAACTACGCGTACTCCGCTGACAGATGCAGTTCATAGATCATCAAGTGCGCAGGAGTTCACGCATGCGGTGCATGATGGAAGGTGGGCCATTGTCTGTGAGAAAACGTCACACACGCACTTTAAATTAAGACTTGAGTTTATTAATCCTATCGTATTATTATAGAAGCAAAAGTGAGTTTCTTTGTATGTTTATTTGTTACGTCTTCACGCCTAAATGGCTTAACCGAAACGAACGAACGAAGACCCTGGAGACCGACATAGGCTATAATATAGCATATGTCCGTCTCCAGGGTCCCAACTATCTCTGTACCAAAATTCATCAAAATCGGTTTATTATAATAGAAAGGATGTTAGTGACAAGTCTAAAAGTGTATACTAATAGTTTAGTAATTATAATGGCATTTTAAATGAATATTCATCATTTTCATTCAGAATTTCATGCAATAACAACGTTTCGTTACAACAATGAATGGCGTAGTTTTTGCTCTTGTGCCGACTTAAACTACAAGGTAGAAAACTCGTATAATCACGCCTAAGGTTCTAAAATAACGGCTTAAGCAGAATCATAATAGGTTAATTATACGAATTACCAGCTAGCGCCCGCGGCTTCCAGGCTATAATTTACTTCTGTGCCAAATTTCATCAATATCCGTTCAGCTTTGTTGCGTTTTGACGTAAAAGAGTAACATACATCCGTCCTCACAAACATTGTAGGAAATAGGATTAGGATATTTTCAGTAGCAGTCACGGTATTTGGATATGTGCCTAGTTGATTGCAATAAAATCGCTTTTTTGGCATTTGACTTGAATGGTGGTGAAATGTAGGTGTTGTACCACTTAGATAAAACTCTGCTTATACATCCAGGGATTACAAATTGTAAGCGTGATGTTATATTAAGTTTGTAAGATTGGATCTAGCATTTTTTTTTGGGTGGGAAATCATCTAATTACTTCCCCCGCTCTGGGTAGGGTGAGGGGGGGGGTCCTTCTACTGCCCTTTATGTTCCGGGGCCGCGGTACCTCTTTCGAACAAACCGCAACCCGGATGTATCAACTTCACGTGTGTTTCACGGAAGTTCCAGATAAATAAAGAATTTTTACTTCTAAAACATATTCCAATGGAAATAAATGTAAAATCATAATAATATCTGCATAAACGAATACAGTAGAAACTAGTGGGAAGCAAAGCATATGTCTGAAGCTACTTGTCGGATAACAATCCCTCTGAGTCAAAAAGTTTCAATCCCACAAAGAGCTCGGCTCCAGAATAGAGTTGAATAGGGATGGGAGATGGCGGCGAAAGAAAAATATCGAGGTTTTTTTTAATCATGGAGTTTCTTGCTGATTTTTCTCCATAGAGATGTAATTTGCAAACGGCATCTACAGTAATTTCACAGTTATTTTGCCTTGTGATTGGGACTGTAGCTTATTTTGTATTGCTGTCATTTTATCGACAGTTCAAAAGTGCCTGTAACTGACCTACAGCTGGAAATAAATGAATTTTATTTGATGGGAAATCATCAAATAACTTCTTCTGCTCTGGGTGAAGTAGAACAAGAGACACGGAAATTCAGTAAAAGTCTGAAACTCCTTTCAGACTTTTACTGACTAAAACCCATCTATGTTTCTTCTTTTGCCCTTTGTATTCTGTGTCTCTTTCAAACAACCCGAAACATGATTTTTGAGGATACAGAAAAGTGTTTTTACTACAAAACCGGTTAAATAATATTTTTTGTGTTCAATAAATATTCGGTTCGAATATTTTTTTGAAAAAGTTAAAAAAAAAGATAAGCGACTGCTTAATTTCATTTATTGGCACTAGTCTTATGTTAAACTGCAAAATAAAGTTGCAAAACAGAATAGCAATCGATTACAACCACTGTCGATAGTTTTATCATAGGAACACTTTCCTTACAACGTCCACTATGTTGACAACTCGCATTATTCCAATACAGATAGTTGAGTCATTTTGGAATCGCGCCTCGTTACCTACTGGTCTATACTATCTGGGTATTAATGGTCAGACGCTGTGCCTGTTACTAAACAAATGTTACAATCACTCGTTTACTACATTATTCATTTGTGTTTTCACCTCACATTTATGTTTCAAAACTTAAAGGCTCCATCAAACACGATTGCTTTCCAAATAGTGCATCTAATGTTAAAACAAACTCATGTAGAAAGGTTTTTTTTATGCTGAATTGCATCTTTATTTCACACCGAAGCGATGATGAGGCCAAAAGTGGAGCACGCTTACCTACTTTGAAGATACCGATGCTGAAGTATGGATTATAATGATCAGACGCTGGGCAAATAAGAATAACTCTCGAGTATTGATCAAATCAAATATTATATTATTTCTTTCTCGTTCGGGTTCAGGATAATGAACAGCTTTATAGAGCATCAACGTTTTTAGTCGAGCATACTGCATTTCTTGTAAATTTAGGCTACGTTTTTCAATAATGCTTTTTCTTATTCTTTATTCTTATTCTTTATTGCACACAAAACAATAAAAACACACAAATTACAATATACAGCTTATGTACAACGGCGAGCTTATCCCAGAATTGGGTTTTCTTACAGCAAACCTTTCTTAATGATTAAAATATTTGCATAATAGGATAGGTACATAATGTGCATAGAAGAACATTGAAAAGCTTAAAATAACTTACATAACTGATCGGTTGTTAGCTCACTAGTTTTCTTCTTACTTCAACATGTGACTTAACGCCAAAAAAACAACATATTTTTGGACTCTATTCCTGGATGGCAAAACTGTAACAACATTGCATATTTTATCATCTTTATACATACTCATTACTCATGTTTAACAAAATAAATATAATGATATTTATCTCTATCTTTATAGTATTTTCCTCAATTCTAGTACGGATACTGTCCATCAACAAAACATTAAATTTATGCCATACTGTGATACAAACGCTACAATCTCGATTATATTCTAAATAATGCAGTAGCCACCTTATTAGGGACAAGCCGGTCCACTTGAATGAAATGAATTATCTCTTGGTGTTTAATTGACAGTTGTCGTGATCGATCCAATCATTTTTAGTTTTATTGCTTGTACCTACAATGATTGGATAATGATTTTGTTTGCTTAGTACTACAGCTGATTAAGTTTTCTTTTCTTTTGCCCCAGTTCTGAGTAAACACATTTTTTGGTAATACCTATCCTGTAAACATAATTATCCTGGTCAGCTTTTCCTAACCATATATGCAAGAAAAATGTTCATAATATCTCCTGAATCTTAATGATGCCCACTGTGTCACCCTATTTATAAGTTGTATCCTGTTATTCTTGTAACTTGTATGGTGTACATAATAAAGAATATTTTATTTATCTATCTAATGATGATAATTTAGTAACTAACGACATAAATAAACTATGTATTTATTCGACTTTTCCACAACACACACTTTTTCACGACACTCAATGCTAAGAGTAAATCGGGCACTAACTGCTTGGCAGTTTGCTGAATTGTGCTTATCTGGCGCAGCCGTGAGACACACAAAATTGACTTTTGTTTTTTTTGTTTAGATTTAAAAAGAGCAACATTTTTTTGTGTATTTGTGGCCAGTGCCAAATAAACCTGTTTTCTTTCTTTCTTCAAGAAGTCCCTTCTAATTTTCTCCACTTTTAGCGGCATTGAAAAGAGGTTAAAGTAATTATTACTTTTTGTGAGCGTCCGATATTTTAAATGCCACAGATTTGTAGTTACTAAATAAGTAGCCACTGGCTGATTTTTGTTTACAAAGAAACCGAGAGGAAAAGTAATGTGCGATTAAAAAGCGTCCACAATGGTTAATCGTAATAATTGGCCCTAAATAGTTGTAATTGTTCATTCAGCCTTATTTCTTTTGAACATGATCACTTTAATAGAGCAATAGAAAAGCGCTTATCGATGCCGCGATTTGTCAAAACGGTATTACCTTGCAAGTAAAGAAAGGTCGTACCATTCTTTTCCGGCTCAAAATTGGTTTAAAAATAACTGGTTCAGAGTAAAAATAAACTAGTTGCAAGGTGAAAATCCATAAAAGCAATAAAACCTTTAAATAATTTTATTCCAATTCAAATATCATATAAATTGACTTTCACTGTAAAATAAACATATCACCTTAGCAAAAAATATCGATAAAACATGAGCACATCACTAAACCACAGGACGCGCAATATCGAATACTAGTTCACGTCAACGGTATAAAACACGGAAATCTCTTGCAATACAAGTCGTGTGCCCACCAATGTAAATTGTTGGTGCTATTGCATTATATGCTTATCTGATTCTGGCATGGAATCTGCTTTTATATTTCAGTCGGATTTAGGTGCTGTTGAACGTTAAAGAAAGAAAAGAAATAATTATAATATTTTCTTTTTTGAAAATACCCTAAAAATATATCACAGATATTTAAAAATACATACAGACAGAACAAAAACATATAGCACAGCAAAAATACTGGCTGGGTACATTTCGAGACAAAAATCTTCATCATGCTGTTGATAGTTTAGACTAACTAAAGATTACACTACAAATCACACAATTAAACGTTAAGTTATCGACAAAAACGAATTTCAAACAATGACACATACGATGTTTAGGACATCATTATGTTTTCTAAATTTATAACAGCACCATGTCTTTTGGTTTCGTACAAGACCTATAATAAGGTTCAATGAATTTTATTTTGTGTTCTGTTTTTGAATTTCAGTTTAGTTTATTTTTTTAGGTATGTCTTGTGTGAATCTAATAAATACTTTTTCTTTTTTTTCTTTCTTTTACATAAAGCAACTCGTGTTGCTGGCTGGATAATTTAACCGCGTTTTCATTAATGTTTTTTATTTTTATTTAACTATGAATTTAAAACTTGGCAACCTCATCCATTTAATGTATTTTCAATGTAAATCTTAGACATCATAGTTCTACAGGTAAGGACGAACGACCATAAAGTTCTTGACCGTTAGTTTATGGTCGGATGTTACAGTCAGTTGGCAAGACACCAATCAGGGAGAATACAGATTGGAGAATAATTAATGTTAAAGAAACAACCTTTGTCCGGAAATAGACAACTATATGGCATAACATGACACCAGTACCTTATCCATGAAATTTGTTAGGCTGAGTTTTGTTACAGTTCACCTGACCAGACAACAAAACCTAGGACCTTTTGCTCAGCGTGAGCGCTTGCAACCACTAAACTTGACAAGAAAAACCAATATATAAGATTTTTAGAAATAGATTGTTTTTCGGGAGCTCAGAATTTAATATTACGGAAGATAGCCCTGACAGTTTAAATATAGTTAGAAACCATAACTAAGAATACTGAATAAAAGATGTATCGGGATTTCGGGTTGTTCGAAGGAAATACTG
Source organism: Ochropleura leucogaster (assembly GCA_958449745.1). NCBI lineage: Eukaryota > Metazoa > Arthropoda > Insecta > Lepidoptera > Noctuidae > Ochropleura > Ochropleura leucogaster. Next base: position 3,956,607 of record OY288213.1, on the reverse strand, counting down.
CAGTCCTGGAACATAAAGGGCAAAAGAAGGCACATGGGTGGGTTTTATTCAGTAAAAGTCTGACACCTCCCCCCCCCCCCGCTTCGCCCAGAGCGGGGAAAAATATTTGATGATTTCCCAATCCGTAGAAAAGGGGGGAAATAAACGTTTCGTTGATGCCATTCGAACGCCGAATCAAACATCCGTGATGGAAATAAGTAATAATACAACTTGTTAATTACAGATGACTATCATTTCTATACCTTTGACAGTCGTTACGGGTAGTCAATGACTGGAAAGTCTAACAATCAGTCTTACCAAGGAGCGCCGTCTCTTCTCTTCTTCATTAGCCTTTTTCGACTATTGTGGTGTAGGCCTTCTCTTCAACTTCCTACATCCCTCCATTCTAAATACTGGTATTCAGCTGAATTCGGTGAAACGGAAAGCTGACCCAAACATAGCAGGGAAAGGAATAGGCAGATGATGTTAATGGGCTAGCTTCCAAAAAAAAAATAGTAATTTACTTTAATGGTCTATATCTTTGTCATTTTTGGTCTAATTTACAAATAAAAAAATACGTGTCCCTTATTTTTGAATAATCTAAAAGACGCACTAAATAGAATGTAATTATTCTGACCCTGGATACTACCCTATTGCAGATCTTCACCAAGAAGAATTAAATTGAGACCATTCAATTAAATGAAACTGATTGCATTCCGTTCATAGGAGCAAGAAATTAAAAACTGTTGATTAGACTGGGATTTTATTACGGAACGATAATTCCGTAGATCAACGCTATTATTGCAGCCACAATTCAGTTAATTTAAAGTGCTGAGTTTATTCACGACAAACATCTTCAATAAAGCATTGCGGTTTAGAGTTAGCTAATACAATTACAAATTATATTATTGTGGTTAACCCAAAAGTTAGTGTGGGTTCAGACGAGTTTTTATTTGCAAGTCTGCAGATTTCTGGAAAGGTTTTCAAGGGACCGAGGACGTTCAGTCCTCTAACTTTTCCAGGAAGCTGTGAATCATACAAGAGCCGCTTAAAAGCGACCTTAGCTCGCTCTAGTTTGAGAACCAAACTTCGGAAATTCTCCACAAAACTCCACCATCACCGGTGGGTTCACATCGTCGACTCGACGCCGATGTGAACCCATCCTACTGTCAGATGGAATTCCGAGGGCCATGAAAGCACATGGTGTTGGTTTTGTGCAATGCCACCTCAATGTAAAAGAACTTTACTTCCGGAAGCCGGTGGCAAAAAAGTCAATGAAACAAACAAGAATCACCGAACTCCGGAAGCCGTTTTTTTGTAGCAAAAATAATTTATTATAGAAAATAACATATTATAGAAAATAAATGGCTTGCTTTGCGAGAGAGAAAGAGACAGACAGAGAAACACGCGCACGCGGCACGGCTAACAACTATAGCAACAAGTGTCGTTACAACTTTTGGTCTTAAGCAAAAAGTGTCGTTACAATATTTGGTCTTTTTTCTTCGTCTAGCTCCTTTCGCAATGCGCGATATTATAAGGAACGTTCCAAAACTGTAAATCGGTGCACAGTTGGCAGAGTAATCGGTGAACGAAGTCGAAGGTCGAACATAGATCCTTCTCCTTTTTTGAAGTCGGTTAAAAATCATAATTATTTTGGACCATTAAAAATGCAGGAGATGCTGAATTGCTATCACAATGCAATATGAACATTGTTAATGATACACACTAGCCTTGCAAAGACTCAATGCCCTGCAATTTTCCACTCAATTACACTTAGGAAATACTAGAAAGTGTGCCAAAAATTAAGGACATTCCAACACAGGTAAATATTAAATACGCAAGCATACCTTCCTTGTTGATTTACTTGGTTACTTAGCCGTGTTAAGAAGAGGCGTATTTTTGTTGGCAAGGGTCTTACTCTTAGACGCTGGTCTGTGGACGGTGAGCAATGGGTTGCTCACCGTACGTCTGTCTAGTGACGACAAGCCGTGTCGATGGCGCGTTTGTGTTCCACATGTCCCTCAATAAAATGTCAGGCAATGCCTGCTTAGACGGTGGCCTTAGCAGATCCCTCTACTTTCTTGACATTACCCGCAACGGTAACCGGGCACACGGGGTTTGGGGGTTGTTCGAAAGAGGTACCGCGGCACCGGAATATAAAAGGCAAAAGAAAGAACATGGAAGGGTTTTGTCATTGGTTTAGTCATTAAAAGTTTGATACTCCCTTTCACTCCGCCCAGAGAGGGAGAAGGGATTTGATGATTTTCCATCAGAAAAATAAAAGCCGTGACACTTGGGCATAAGGCGCAGATGACAAATAGTTTTTTTCACAATGGTGTTGTTAACTAAGTACTCGTATTGGGAGAATTGGCCATAATTTTCTTGAACAGCTTATAAAATTAACTTGTTCTATTTCTTATAAGTATAAGTTTAAATATACAAATTTCAAGTACACCTTCTTTTACTTGATTTTTTCTGCTGATAATGCTGAATGGATTTTAGTGAATATTTACAATTATACTTACTTATCAGAATAACACATCTAGGCTACAATTTTAAAGATATATTGTATATTCTATCACCTAGCGAGTGAATCCGCGGGGCAGAATAAAGTTATAATAACAACTACCAGTCGGTCACACAAATATTTGTTCCATGCGGGGATCGAACCCGCGTCTGACCATGCAGTCAATTACAAAAAGACTAAAACTAAAAAAATATATATCACGTCATAAATATACGTCACGCGCGGCTGCATTTTTTTCAACGAGTGACGTCACATGTTGCTTTAATGGGCTATATCTTCGTAATTTTTGGTCTAATTTACAAATAAAAATACGTGTCCCTTATTTTTGAATAATCTAAAAGACAGACTAAATATAATGTAATTTTACTTTGACCCTGGAAACTGTCCTATTCTCAACAACAACCAACAACCGGTATGGTGAAGTGTGTGTGTGAAGTGGAGATGTAATTACTTTGACCAAAATTCAAAAGAAAAACTTAGTTCATACGGTAGCACCGTACTTGTACCGTAGGCACTACTTCTGTAGATCTTAGCAACCGATAACTCGTGGTCAAACAAAGGTTACAGTTGCTACGTGGTTGTTTACAAAACATGGCTGCCATTACATCACACCCACAGAAACAGGTGTAAATAGCTGGTATCGATTAGCTTGAACCTCGTTTTAAAAACGGTGATAATAGAACGTTTATGAGCGTGTTTTTGTCGCGGTGAGTATATCAACCTCTTTTGTTTTTTAATTAAACCGTTAGAGGCACTTTTGAGAGTCAAAAAGATGAAGCTACAGTCCCAGTCACAAGGCATAATTACTTGTGAAAGTACCGTAGTTGTCCATTCCAAAACGTAGATCTCTATGGAGAAGAATGGTCAAGAAACTCCAATGACACTCTTTTTAATCATATTTTTTTACAGGATTATGTGATACATCTTTCATGTCGAGATTATCTACATATGTGAGCGCGATGTTGTTGAACTTGCACATATAGTTTGCCATTACAGTTTCGCTAACCGTTAACAAATCGTTATATTTAGTGTCAGGTAGTAATCGTATTTATATTATAATATCGGAATGCAAAAATATTTAATAAAACAACAACAAAAAATGACATCCACAGATATAATTTCTAAATATTTAAATTTTAAACAAAAGATGTAAATATAAAAGAAAACACATTTCTATAAAAACTAGCTGTGCCCAGCGGTTTCACCCGCTGCTCACCTAGGGGTATGAAAAATGGACGTTGGCCGATTCTCAGACCTACCCGATATGTACACAAAACTTCGTTTAAATCGGTCCAGCCGTTTCGGAGGCGTATGGGAACGAAAACTGTGACACGAGAATTTTATACATTAGATTGTAAAATAACACCTGAATTGTCTGATGATAAATCTTCTTCACATAAATAGCAACTATAAAATAAAATAGAGCTTCCTCTCCTCTACCCTTTTGCTGTGCCCTACAGGGTCCATAATGATCTCATTATTATAAACTACCACCTAAGTACACATTATGGTAAAGCAATAAAGATATTGAGTATATATTAATCGTGTGTATAAATCGAAAATGTACGCGATCAAAATTTTCTATGAGTATTTTAAAGATTCTATATATTATCTAGTATTTTAAAGAGTATTTAATAAGACGGCCTGTTGGTCTAGTGGTTAGTGGCCCTGACTGCTTAGCCGGAGGTCGTGGGTTCGATTCCCACCCAGGACAAACTTTGTGTGATAAGCATGATTGTTTGTTCTGTGTCTGGGTGTGATTTATCTGTAATATGTATGTATTTATAAATTATATAAGTATGTATATCAGTTGTCTGGTTACCATAACACAAGCTCTGCTTAGCTTGGGATCAGATAGCCGTGTGTGAGCTGTCCCAAGATATTTATTTCGGTTTAAAGAAACTTTATTCTCAACAAAACATAAATGTCACTTACTTGAGAACAATACACAAATATAAATTACAAAAATTCGTCATCAGTATTACAACTTAATAGTTACCCATTCAATGCATTCATTTCTCCAGAAGCGATCGATCTGTAATTATGTGCTGGCTAAGTTGAGTTTTGAATGCATTGAAAGAGTGTACATTTCTTATACAGGACGGTAATTTGTTATAAAGCCATAGTTAGTTCTTGTTTTCGGCAAAACTAGCAAGCTTGCTCGCCGTGTACTGCGTTGACTAACTTGTTTATATTGAGTGAGTGTTAAGTTTGAGTGAACGCTTTTGTCAAGAATTTTTCTGATGAAAATGCATGTGCTGTAAATGTAAAGTTGTTTTATGTTCATTATTTTTGTGTCTTGATAAATTTTGCTGGTAGATGTTAAATATGGGTAGTTAAATAGTATTTTTATGATTTTATTTTGGGTAATTTGAAGTTCAGATAATTTTGTTTTAGCAGCACTGCCCCAAATTTCGATTAAGTTAAGTAGATGTGGCTTTACTAGGGAGTTGTAAATAGTATACCGCAGTTTTGGTGGAATACAACGAACAATGTTACGCAGTGACCCGGAGAGTGCCGAAAGTTTACTCTTTATGTGATCTATGTGAGCATTCCACGTTAGTGAGCTGTCCATTCTTAGACCGAGGTATTTTTCGCATTTATTTATTTTATTTATTCAAAAGACTGAATAAACACAATTACAAACTCTTTTACAACTATTATTCAATCAATATATTATTCTAACTCTAATGATCAATCATTTAATTATAATTTAATGATGACCCATAATTTTACACTAAAATATTTGTACGCCGGAAACAGCAGAATAGAATATTATGATGGTAATATAGAATGTACATAACAACTATGTTCACACGGCAGCACATCAACCTGCAAAAAACCATTTTAACCTGATCTCTGTACTATGGTGTGCGAAGCATAGTAGAGAGATCAGCTACCCTACTATGACCTCTTAAAGCAATTCTTATTCCACTGAGTGAAAGAGATCGTGCTAGACACCCTGTATAGCTCTGTCCCTTTCCCTCAGCGGAACAAGTTCTACTTTAAGACGTCATGGTAGGGTAGCAGTTTAAAATGGATTTGTGTAGGTTGATGTACCGTCGTGGGTACAATTATCTGTCAAATAAATGCATTACTAATCTACCTCTGTGCCAAATTTCATCAAGACCCGTTCAGCCGTTATGACGTGAAAGAGTAACAAACATCCATCCACACAAACATTTGCATTTATAATGTAATATACTAGCTTTTGCCCGTGGCTTCGCTCGCGTTAAATTCGGGGTAACACAATTCTCTTTGCGCCTTATTGATTTGTAATAGAAACGCTAAGTTTTCCCTCTCTTCCCTCTTTCTCCCTCACATCTTTAAAAAAAATTGCCTATGTCTGTCTCCTGGTTCCCAACTATCTCTGTAACAAAATTCATTAAAATCGGTTTAGCCATTTAAGCGTGAAGAGGTAACAAACAAACAAACTCACTTTCGCTTTTATAATATTATAGTAAGGATATAATATATAGTAGGATTAAGGTGTTCCATTTTGTTGTTACTTTTAATTATGCTGAATAAACGCATTTTTCTTTCTTTCTTCCCTAATTCCGGTAACCAATGAACGTGAAAACTATCTGCGGTAACCTCAAAATACATAACACCGCGTCGCTACACCTTAACTTTCAATTTCTGAAAGGAAAGTCTTTACGTAATGTCTTGTTAACTTTACGACAACATTGTCTTAAGCAATTATTCTTTAAACTATTCTTAACATTAACATCAAAGCTACGAAAGCGAATTACTTTTGCAGATAATTCTGCTAATCACAGACTCTTAATTAAAAAAAAATTGAAATTTACATTACTAGATACATTTACACTAGGAATTTCTCCTGTATCGTGGGTGCGTTTACAAACATTTAAGCACACACACAAACAGCCAGACCCGAAACAACTATCTGCAGGTCATACAAATATTTGTTCCGTGCGGGGATCGAACTCGCGATACGTGGTGCTGCAGTCAATCGCTCAGCCACTACGCCAACTGTGCCGTCAAAACATGCTACTATCTACTACTACTTACATACTTTTATGGACTAAAACCCACCCATGTTCCTTCTTTTGCCTTTGATGTTACGGGGCCGCGGTATTTCTCTCGAACAACTCGCAACCCGTGTAGGCAGTTGTCCTAGCAAGCCCCTCTGAATAACGGCCTCTTTAAAACAATTTATGAACTGACAAATACGAAATCTTAGTTTTCATTTTCGCGACGTTTTTCCGAAGCAGATTTGAAATTGATTAGGAAGCGGTAATGGTACACACGACGGCATATCAACCTTCACAAAACCATTTTAACCAGATCTCTCTACTACGGTGTGCGGTCCGTAGTACAGAGATTAGGTTGAACTGACGTCGTGTGTACATACCATGGCCATCACCATCAGTTGTTTTCTTAAAAACCGATGAACGTATTAAACTCAAATTTAATTTATTTAATGAACTGTTTGTTTTCTATCGAATTAACGTTATTCAGGTTTTAAGAAGCCTGGTTGCTTATCTCCTCTGCTGACTGTACCTTTCCAGTGGCATAAATCTTTGGCAGTCGTGTTTTAACAAAGCAGTATCTTGGTTGTGGAGGTCAGATAGGCAGTCGCTCCATGTAAGTACTGGTGGTATACAGCTGTATTTGGCCAGACAGGAAACCGACCTTAAATTAGTTGGGAAAGGGTTGATTTTCCGGTATATTTTCACAAATAGTCATCAGAAAGAGTTGATGACTATCCGAAAATCTAGCTTTGTATATCTGTTCTAGTAGAGATGAGTCCGTTCCTCATGAAGTTTACTGCTCAACGTGCATCGTTCATAAATTAACGACCAGTCAACAATTTAACATCTCAAGTCAATAATTGTACTTCTCATGGTAAATAGAGTAGAGTTTCATAGTCAATGTTATCGTAAGTAAACTCCGCTTCGATAGGCAATGATTTAACATGAACAATAAAAAGCATAGATCGGGTACGCGGCGCGCACTATCGGGCCGACGTTCAACGTCGCACGCGCGCGTTCCATTTTCAAACAAAAATTTCAATTAATTACGTACTAAAGTGTTGTATTTATTGAATTTTTTTTTTAAATTGTATAGTGCTGTGCTTCAATCATGGATCCGGAAAAAAAACCGAATTCTGAAGTGTCTGTGGACGATATTTTGACAGTTCTTGGACCCTTTGGAAAGTTTAATGTTTACAATTACATTTTGATATTGTTTCCTGTGTTTTTGGCGGGAATGTATTCTTCAGTATATAACTTTGAAGTTATGGATCTCAAATATAGGTGAGGTTTTTACTATTATGTATTTTAATACACCTATTTATATGTATTGGCACGGCTGTGAATTGTAACAATAGATTATTATTATTCTCAGAAATATATTTATTAACGGTGAAATATATTTTTCACGCAAAATATACTACCAAAGCATTGATTTCTAGTACATATTTTCCCTTTTCATTTAATATATATAAATTCTCGTGTCACAGTTTTCGTTCCCATACTCCTCCGAAACAGCTGGACCGATTTAAACGAAATTTTGTGTACATTATCGGGTAGGTCTGAGAATCAGCCAACATCTATTTTTCATACCCTTAAGTGAGCAGCGGGTGAAACCGCTGGGCACAGGTAGTATTATATTGGTGTCAAGATTTAAACGTTATATTGTGAACATCTTAATAAGACCAAAGAAATTATGGATGGATTGTGTGAAAGATTAATTATGGCTAGAAAGGAAGAGATTGGTGAGATGATGAGTAAGAGAAGTATTATAGAAGAAGAAGACACGCTGCGCTATCACCAAATAAATTGCGTTATGGGCAGAAAAATGATGATGGTATTAAGAATGAACATGTATGTTTTTCCTGAGGAAATCAGTACCTTTGATATATTTATTATTATACTTTGGTATAAAAATAACTACATAATATATTATGTCTAGTATACTATTAAATTGGAGGAGGAGTAAATGATGCCGGGACGTCTGATAAAGGAAAATGGAAGAAGAAAACGTGTTGCGCCGACCCCAAATAGAAAGGGACAAGGGCAAAAAATGACGATGGTGACTACTAAATATTCTTTCTACACTTATTCCAGAAATTGTATATCTTGTTTAGTGATTTTAAGTTTTGGCAAGGGGACTCCTTCGTTCCTCATAATTATACACTTTGATATCTTGAATGAAAAACCAACTTTAAGTATAAAGATAAGAACTTAGATTGGTTTGTACTTATTTAACTTGCGTTGATAGTTAACGGTGCCGATTCGGTTGTCACAAACTAAACTAAAACTAACCTACTCTAAAAATAACTTACATTTAGTTTATTCCTGTCAAACGATTGCTGACAAACGATTCCTGTCAAAAAAATATAATTTAATTTGTTTTTTATTTTTAAGGTAGATTGCTGCTAACGTCTTTGTAATTTAATTTTAATTTTGTTTAATATTTGTACGCCGCTTACGGCAAAACATGGAGATACCTACTTTGCATTTACACCTGTTACACCTATGTTTAACAAATAAAAACCTTTGACTTTGACTTTGACTTTGAACGACGTTTCCTATTTTGAAAGTGATTGAAATGACACAACTTAACTATATTATAGTTTGAAAGCATTCATGATAGTTAAGTTACTCAATTTAGAGAAAATCACAATCTCGCTATTCTGAAATTGACGTTTTCACCAAAAATTTTGGTTTTTGAGCTAAATCTAGTGTTTGGGTATGTAATTTTAAATATTAGTCTAGTGTAATGCGGTTGTTTCAGAATCCATTACGTATTTGTCAAATCTTACAACTAAATTTTGAACCAGTTTCTTTCAATCTATTGAATAGAATAATAATTTATTTGCTCTTAATGTAGGTTATTTACAATAAGGTGGTTACAATAATTTCGGAGAATCCTTGTACATTTTACCATTGCGGCATGCAAACATTGATGCAGTTCATCATCAAATCAAATCAGCTACCCTACCATGACGTGTTAAAACAAAACTTATTCCGCTGAGGGAAAGGGACAGAGCTATACAGGGTGTCTAGCACCATCTCTTTCACTCAGTGGAATAAGTTCTGCTTTAAGATGTCATAGTAGGCCTACTGTTCTCACAGAAAGACATAAACATAATTATATAATTGAAGTTTTGCACACACAAAACATCAATCAGTTTTGTTATTATGGTGACAATACATTTTTATGATAGACTTGATGCTGCAGTCAGGATTGCTTCCTCAAAAGCTGATAGCATTGACACAAAACTTTGTACTCGCATTAAAAAAAAAACATTATAATCCGTCCGTACTAATATAAAAGCGACAGTGAGTGTGTTTGTTTGTTTGTTACATCTTCACGCGTAAATGGTCAAATCGATTTTGATGAATTCAGGTACAGAGATGGTTGGGACCCTGGAGACAAAGACTGAAAACAAAGTGAGAAAAGGGGGAGAAAGAGAGAAGTAAAGAGGAGACAAAGATTTTTCTTCGATCATCACACGGGTTAAAGTTAGCGTTAGCCCAAAGTAACTATGCCAAGCGGATGAAGTCGCGGGCGGAAGCTAGTGGTAGAAAAAAATATTTTCATTTTACTATGAGTTTGGTTTTTAGGGTACCGTACCTCAAAAGGAAAAAAAACGGAATCCTTAAGGATCACTTTGTTTTCGGTCCGTCTGTCTGTCTGTGTTCTCGGGAACGCCTTGATGTATCGAGTAGAAATTGCGGCTGTAGGTATAGATCGTACTTTTGTACTAAAGATTCTTTTGTTTTCGTCAGTTTTTTGTTTGTTCCACCTTTTGTTTATAATATCGTGAATACTTACTGTTATAGCAGTCGCTCCATGTAAGTACTGGTTTACAGCTGCATTTGGTCAAACAGGAAACCGACCTTAATATAGTTGGGAAAGGGTTGATTTCCCGGTATATTTTCACAAATAGTCAAACTCGTATGCATGTGTGGGTTCAAGGATGACAAACGTGATGCGAACGTGATCATTTCATGTTTATGTGGATAGTTCTGGTATATAATGGCCGTGTTAGTAAACACAGTGTTGCCTGGAAAGATATTCGACCGGCGATATTGTTTCTAAGTGAAAATCGTCACTTTCTTGTCATAGGAATGTTTGATTATTACGTGAAGTTTCAGCAATGTACGAGTATAAAATAAAGCAGAGTAATCTGAACTTTCCAAAAATAATCATGGACATAGTAATGACTGAGACACAATAAGAGGTAGATATGAATAAGGGTAGATATGGCATCCCTCTTTGCAGAGTAACCTGCTAAGGCCACTGCCTGCCGCGGTAGCGGGTTTATCAAAAAAGATACGGAGGCCCCGGTTTACAAAAGGCAAAAGTAGGAACATAGAGTTTTAGCCAATTAAAGTCTGACGCTCACTCTCGCTCCGCCCATGGTGGAGGGAGTTATTTGATGATTTCCCATCCGTAAAAGATAAAGAAAAGATTCATTTATTTGTATAAACATGTGTAAGATTATACTTGGATATGCACAAATCGATGGAACAGGTTTAAAATTGTTGGTTCAGCATGTTTTGCCATTTATTAGCGTACAAAATTCACAATTCGTTATAAATTAGAGTAAAAATAAATTGTAGACAAATATTCAATTAATTAAAAAAAAACGTACTTTTTACTACAAGACTAAAAAGTTTTTATTAACCCTTAAACCATAAACTTTCCGCCCGTTCTTGCTGGCTGGACAAACAGTCCTGAAGATAGAGGTTTGAAATGAGAAAGAGATGGCATTTGATCAGCATTAGGACGCATCACAGGATTTAAAAAATAAAATGCTCCGACTGAACATATTTAGCTTTTTTTTACCATTCGTTTGTAGAATAAATGAATTCATTAAAAATTTTTGACTGAAAAAACGATAATATCAAAACATCGATAGTAAGTTTATTTGCTTTTTAAATCGCTTTTGTGAGGTATTTTTGGATGGTTGAATGGTCCGAAGCGAGTGAGAATGGCAAGCAGTCACATCCTTCTGCGAAGCAGTCATGCTAGCGAAGGAGGTGACCGGCGTTTGAGGGAGAGAACCTCAAACCAACCTAGCCGCCGCCCTAGACGATACCCGGCCACTATAGATGCGGGTCTGTGGATGGTTAGCTCACCGTCCGTCCGTCTATTGGCGTCCTGAAGATAGAGAGCTTTAAAAGAGAAAGAGGTGGCATTTGCAGCAGTGGGACACATGACAGGATTACAGGAAACTCCATCCACATACGGACAAACATATATTATTAGCATCGTAACAACAGCTAACGCCTCAATGTGCATCAAATTCAATTATGTCACTGTCGAAATTTGATTCACGAGTTTTATGTCAATATGCATCACTTTGCATAAACTGTTACTTGATTTATTGAATGAATGTTTAGTTTGAATGAATTGCAGGTGCACTTGTAACCGACTGAACGTATTCAGTGTATTTTTCCCGTTCCCTAGCAGAATCTATACTAATATTATAAAGCTGAACAGTTTGTTTGTTTGAACGCGCTGATCTCAGGAAGTACTGGTTCGAATTGAAAAATTCTTTTAGTGTTGGATAGTCCATTTCTTGAGGAAGGTTATAGGCTATACAACATTACGCTACGACCAACAGGTGCTGAGCAGCGGAGGTGAAACCGCGAGGAACAGCTAGTATGTCATAAGACTATTTTGACTGGAATGTCAGCAAAGCAGAAGGGCCTGTCTGGGCCACCACCTGTCGAGGTTGTGGGTTGTTCGAAAGAGATACCTCGGCCCCGGGATGAAAAGGGGAATAAAAGAAACATGGGTGGGTTTTAGCCAGCACAAGTCTGACACTCCCCTCAGGAGCGGGGGAAAGATTTTGGTGATTTTCCATCCACAAAAAAGGCCTGTCGTCACTAGATGGAAGGACGGTGAGCTACCCATAGCTCACTGTCGACAGACCCGCGTCTACAGTGCCCGGGAGTGGTCTCGCGCCTAAATACTGGGTAGCGATCGACTTCTGCGCTGCGTGTCGCGGATTCAATCCCCACACGGAATAAATATGTGTATGACCTACAGGTAGTTGTTTCGGGTCTGGCTGTTTGTGTATGTGAGTTTAAATGTTTGTAACCGCACCCACGGAGAAATTCCTAGTGTGGGGCAACATTTAAAAAGAAAAGAAAAAACTGTCTTCTGTCTTTATGTAATGTCCTGTCGTGTATTTTGTGTGTGCATAAATAAATAAAAAAATAGCAGTGGTTCAGTTATAGGCTAGTATTATATAAAATGATAATTTGTGAAGGACGTTTTAGCATCTGTGATATCTAAATTTGGTCTCATCACCTTGTGCATACTGCTAAAATTAAATCATACCATATATTATTATGTTTGGACAATATATTCGCACATACACGGGGTCAGAACAAAGTACATTCAGCAAAAGACATAACTACCCAGGAAAGGAACCAGGCTCGCCAGATATAGCTGAAATCTAATCTAAACTAAAAATTGAAAAAAAAACTAAACAAGGTTTTTTTGCGGTTGACAATTTTTTAGTTTCGATGAATTACGTAGGGGCCGTCAAAATGTTTTCAAGTAAAGTTAAATTTATTTGATAAAAAAAAAACAAACAATACATTTGGATGGAAAACGTCCATCGGTTCCTAAGAAATAATCAACCATATCGATGCTTCCGACAACAAAGGTCGTAAACACCAAAATAGCACTTTTGGTAATCAACGAAAAACAAAAAATAATTTCGTTTTTGGCTTATATCTTTTTAACTTTAAAAGTTGTAAAATTGTGTTCTATACAAGAAATACGTAAAATACGATGGTGTTTCATAATATATTATTGCTATTTATGTCAAAGCCTTATTTTAAAAGTTAGCTTGGACATACACCCCAGAAAATTCAAGAAGTTGGTATTTACGACCACAAACAAATCAATGGAGAACGATTTGTCTAACGGAAGTTAGAAGTATGCACCAGTTTTTAATACAATAGTTCTGGGTTTGGTTTTAAAAACCATATACTAAAATAAAAATGAGTGTAAACACCACGATCTGATGCGATGGTATGTAACAAACATGAAAATATCTGAAGCAAATCAATGAATTTAAGACTGTAAGTTGAGTTTTCATTACTTGTAATAAAAACAATAAAATAGAGGCTCGCGTCCGGCCCTGGTTCAGGCCATGGTCCGGAGCGAGAGGGAATGGGAAGCGGTCACCTCCTTCTGCGAAGCAGTAATGCTAGCAAAGGCCAAACGGCCGGCCACCTCGGCCGGCCGTTTGAGGGAGAGAACATCTGCCCAACCCAGCCGCCGCGGGAGACGCCCCGGGCGCCGGGCGCCGCGAGACGACTCCCGGACACCATAGACGCGGGCGTGTGGACGGTGAGCAATGGGTAGTTCACCGTCCGTCCGTCGATTGACGACATTCCGTGTCGACGGCGCGTTCGTGTTTCACGCGCGCCTCAAAGAGAGTCAACAAAGCAGAGGGGCTTGCCAGAGCCTCCGCCTGCCGGGGTTGTGGGTTGTTCGAAAGAGATACCGCGGCCCCGGAACGTAAAGGGCAATAGAAGGAACATGGGTGGGTTCTAGTCAGTACAAGTCTGACATGCCCCCCCGCTCCGCCCAGAGCGGGGGAAGTCATTGGATGATTTCCCACCAATGACTTCCCCCGCTCACAAAAAGGCATTCATACAAATTCAAAGTAAAAAATTGTCTAAACAAATCACTTAAATTTCCATTAGAGGATCTTGTACATCAATCATCATTTTTACCTTTAGGACCTGCCAGGTCCTAAAGGTATAAAAATACACTTAACTAAGGTATATTATAGGCATCGTCCCGTATAATTTAATCAAACGTTTGTTACAAGATGCCTATAGTGTTCTACCTCCAACGGCGTACCTAACCAGCCAGACATAATTCAAAATGTTAAGTAATCATTTTGTTTCATTGATTTCAAGAAGATTTTATAATCACGACATTTTTTTTTTAAATCGTATTGATAATGAATTACAAAAAAATATAAGTAAACATTCTACCAAGCTTACTGCTCTAATAATTTTAATAAACAATGCCCATTATCACCAACGCCCTTAAAAATTTAGGTAGTTCATCTTTCTAGATCTTGTTTGTTCGGAAAGCTTCTGTACTATGGTCTACCTAACTTTTAGTGTCGTTGGTGAAAATGGGAAAGTGTTATCGACAAGATAATAAAAAAGTAGATACAAAACATAATACGACGACGAGTTATAGAAAATCAGGTCTTCACTGATTAATAATCTTCTGTCATTGGATTGGAATTCTCCAAGACCAAGTGACATTACAACAATTGTTTCTCAGCAGAGCTTACGTTTTAAAAATGATTGTGGGGTGTAATTACAATTATATATGTATTCATGTTTTTACGACCGACAGCTATTTGTACGTTGTATTATACGACCTGCACGGTTATTCGGTTCTAAGCAATATGAGTTATACATACCCTCTTTTCTAAAAAATCTTGAATATACTAGTAAAAATTTTGGGTGTAAAAGTATTTTTTTTAGGCGATTATTTTTTTCACATTTTTAGATCGATGCAGCGCCAAAAATTAAGTAGGGCTGCATTCTTAACTCATTTTCGCCAAAATGGCGTTTACGACATTTGTTGCCGGAAGCATCGATATCTGATGGGCCTGGTTACTTAGCTATCTCTTTTTCTGACTGTACTTCACATACAGCTACTGCAGTTTTGACCGAACTTGTTAGACGGTAATAATATCTTTCAAGCCTTGACATATATTAACATGTGGATAGTAATGAAATTGATCCGTATACCGAAGGCCGTTCGCACCAATAAATATTTGTCTTACCAACAAACTCAGAAAAGTATTAAAATGTCAAATCTAGAAATCCGCAGCGTTGGTGTGAATATCTGTAATTTTACCCACAGGATGGTTCTACCGAAATTAATAGTATCCTATGTGCTAATCCAGGTTATCAACTACCTGTGTGTTAAATTCATCTAAATCAGTGCAGTCGTTTCGCATGAAAGAGTTGCAAACATCCTCACAAACTTTCGCATTCATAATATTACTAGCTGCGCCCCGCGGCTTCACTCGCGTGGTGATAGAATATTCAATGTATCTTTATGAATTGTAGTATATATTTAAGTCTTTTAACTGGTATGGTTACTAACATTATAATTAACCCTAAAACGGGATATTTACCATGTTTACATGGAAACTCGATACAAATAACAAATATGGTAAATGTCGTGTTTCAAGTGTTAATTATAATATTGTAGTACATTATTGTAAAGTTTCATTAAAATCCATACAAACTTTCACGTTTATAATATTATTATCTATACTAATATTATAAAGCTGAAGAGTTTGTTTGTTTGTTTGAACGCGCTAATCTCAGGGACTACTGGTTGGAATTGGAAAATTCTTTTAGTGTTGGACAGTCCATTTCATGAGGAAGGCTATAGGTTAGTCGTAGCGTGATGTTATATCACGCTACGACCAACAGGTGCTGAGCAGCGCGGGTGAAACCGCGTGGAACAGCTAGTAATAATATATAAGTAGGATAGTAGGAAGTACGATAGGATAAGTACTTAGATTTAGTCTTAATTCACTCCTTTGTTGGTTATTCTTTAGATTTCTGTTATTACTTATAATTCGCTTTTTTTTAAACTACAAACAATTTGAGAGTTTTACCTATGCTCTCTATCAATAAATATGGAACTTACGACTCGTAGGTTCATAAAATAAGGTTTATTTATTGAACACTTCAAGCACAGAGTAGAAAGGCGGACTTAATGCCATAGGCATTGTCTACCATTCAACCTTTGAGTGATGCAGATACAAACAGTGGTAATTGTAAAGGTTATAACTACTTATTTAAAAAGACGAATATGATAACATGACAAACTTCCTTTTCCCAATGAACACAAACGTGAGACATGTCAATACATTCATAATTATGTCATCAAAAGTACATATACTGAGTTTATTATTTAATTTGACAACATGTACACAAATATACATTTTTGGAAAAGTAACTTTAAAAGTCATTGCTTAAGATTCGATTTACTTTACATTCGAAAATTGAAGTGAATTAAAAAAAAACTGCCCCACACTAGAAATTTCTTCTGTTTCGTGGTTGCGTTTACAAACATTTAAACTCACATACACTAACACCCGATCCGAAACAAATATCTGCAAGTTATAGAAATATTTGTTCCGTGCGGGAATCGAACCCGCGACACGCATCGCAGCCAATCGCTCAGCCACTGCGCCTACCGTGCCTTCGACTTCCATCACACTACCAACTAGTAAAAAACCATCTTAATTTAAACAGCCACAAAGTTGATTTTCATTTATGTGGAAATCACATGGATACATGAATTACGACCTTTCATTGTGAACATTGATAACCTAGAAGCACAATGGGTACACATTGGAACAAGCCTCTGTTTGTCACAGTGTTAATCTTCACGCCAAGATGACTGTGTGGTGTGAAGGCAATGGCCTAGTAACGTTGATCTTGAGGCTTGATCTCAGCTGATATGCTTGTAGGCACCTACTGTGTCCGACAAACGGTAGGCCTACTATGACATCTTAAAGCAGAACTTATTCCACTGAGTGAAAGAGATGGTGCTAGACACCCTGTATAGCTCTGTCCCTTTCCGTCAGCGGAATAAGTTCTGCTTTAACACGTCATGGTAGGGTAGCAGATCAACATTAGCTTGGTTACCTTTAAAACTCTATAGGGTTAGTCAGAAGTGTTTTTATAATAGTACACCCACAATTCGTCAGTAATGTTTAACTATCATGTAATAGGAGAGAGCTTATTGCCATCAAAAGAGCAAGAAACCGGACGCCTTGACTTTTTCTAAGAAATTCCTTATGAAGAAACCCGATAGCACTTTTTCTCGACCCGGGAATCCAACAAGAGACATTATACTTAGCAGTCGACCAAGACAGTTAAGTGCTAAGCATAAGATCGCTTAAATAAAATCCACGTTGGAAACTGTATCTCCGTCTTATTAAGCCTTATGGATGAAAAATTATCAAATAACTTCCCCCGCTCTAGGCGGAGCGAGGGGAGTGCCAGACTTTTACTGACTGAAATCCGTCTTTTGAACATTATGTTCCGGAACTGCGGTATCTCTTTCGAACAACCCGTAACCCCGGCAGGCGGTGGTCCTGGCAGGCCTCTGCTTTACTGACATCTCTTTGTGGTGTGAACACTAATGCACCGTCGGCACGGCATCTTCCTGCCCTTGTCATTTTATTAGGGATCGCAACAATTTTCTTCTGTTCTCCATCGTTTCTTTGATAAATGACGATTCAATGACGGGCCTGTTGGTCGAGTGGTTAGTGACCCTGACTGCTGAGCCGGAGGTCGTGGGTTCGATTCCCACCCAGGACAAACTTTGTGTGATGAGCATGATTGTTTGTTCAGTGTCTGGGTGTGATTTATCTATAATATGTATGTATTTATAAATTATATAAGTATGTAAGTATATCAGTTGTCTGGTTACCATAACACAAGCTCTGCTTAGCTTGGGATCAGATAGCCGTGTGTGAGTTGTCTCAAGATATTTATTTATTTATAAATCATTATTTTCTCCGTAAGCAAAATACGCGCCTTAGATATAGTGTTGCGGACACCAGCCCGTTTTACAATACAATTCCTTAGCTTCATCAATTGTACCTCATCTCTATCTTTTGTTACTAATTAACCATATTTACCTAATTAGTTCTAAGTCTAGCACGATCGCGTGATCTCATAATGTAAGTACGTCGATTCGAAAATAAATTAAAAATACTTAGTATCTTGTTCAATATTTTCATAATTTTATGAATTAATTAATTTACTAGACTATATAGATTGAGATTGTAAAAAAAAAAACAAATCAAATAAAATATTAAAGGGTAATTGTATATTCAAATTAAATTCGTGTTTTTACGTTGTGGTCATACCTCACGCTGATGCTAGGTGCTGAATGAAATAGAAATTCTTGATGTAACCATCTCTTGGAGTAGTGATTAACAAGTCCCTTATGAAAGTAATCCTTGCTCAGTTATTTCTATCATGAATTTCCGTCATGAAATACTAGTACCTATAAGGTACCTATCATATTACAAATCTATTGGTATTTTATACATAACTGGCTGTCGAAATCGAATAGTTCGTTTAGAAATTATAGAAACACACGTATTATTTCAATTAAGTAACATTATGTATAAGGTTAATTACGCAACTACAACAGGTATAATCTATTCTACAGTTTTATAATAGAGATATGACACATTCTTGAGCTGGGAAACTAAAACTTTCTTGTTATCAGCAAGAAATAGTTAATGTTTAAAGGGAGATAAATTAGATAAATTATCATTTCGTAATTAGGCTTTCAAGTCCTTATTGCACATACGTAATCAACTATCCGAATGTTTTGACATCCACCATCACGGTGTTGCCATATATCAAAATTTTAACAATGGAGCGAAAGTGGTTGTGACTATTAAAAAAAAAACAATATAGGACTATATTGTTTTTTTTTTAATGGCCACAACCACTTTCGCTTTAGTCGATTTAGTATGATTAAAAAACAAATAAATCAAACTTTATTTCACACGAAAATCCATAGTGTCGTTAGTGTCTTCAGATTAGTGCTGTTGTAATGTTTATATTTTTCTTCCATTCTCCATCGTTTCTTTGTCATTCTCTTTCTATCCCAACTTCATCAATTGTATCTCATGTTCATGTTTGTTACTCATTGACCGTATTTAACTAATTAGTTCTGAGTCCCTAGCATCAGTTTCCTGGAATTATACCTATGACTGTGTCCATCTAGTGTCTCTGGAAATGGCAGTCCAGTCTGGCAGCAGTCATGTTCAAAATTCTGTATTTACTCTTGTTTTGCTGATGTTAAATCATCAAATAACTTCTTCTGCTCTGAGTGGAGCGAGGGGGAGTGTCAGACTTGTACTGACTAAAACCTACCCATGTTCCTTCTATTGCCCTTTATGTTCCGGGGTCGAGGCATCTCTTACGAAAAATTCGCAACCCTGGGCTGTATATGCTCTGTTGTTGTGTTATTTATTAACAATCATTTAGATAGCCTTTACCCAAACTAATTGGCTTCCATTTTTACTGAATATTCCGTGATTAGATCTATTGAACTGTATGGGTCAGAATGTTGAGCTGTAAAAAAAGTTGGATGAAAAACGATTGCATGTAGCGGAGAGGAGAATGTTGAGATGGATGTGTGGAGTGACAAGAATGGATAGAGTAAGGAATGAGTATATTAGAGGAAGTTTGAAAGTTGCGCCTATTATAGAAAAAATGAAAGAGAGTCGTTTGTCTTGGTATGGACAAGGGCAGGAAAACGATGATAGCTTCGTGATGAAACTTGGCATGAAAAGATCCCATAATACGGGCCGAACTAGGCGAGTATAGCTTAACCTTGAAGATTTCGACTTTTGACTTTTATTAATTAGCCAGGAGTGGACTTATAATTCTGATTAGGTAGGCCTCCTGTTTAATAATGACACAAGTTGCGAGGTCATGTGCATAAGGGTGACCGTCAAGGTGCATTAGAACCCTAATTTTTTGTGACTAATAAGAATGCAAGTAATCAAGCATTAAAATGATCAGTATACCCGAAATAGCTGTCTCATTGTGCAAAACGCTAACAAAATACATAGGTACTGAATCAAAATCAAATTTTTTCGTACTAGGCTGATGATCAGCACTTTTTACCCGACTTTAAAAAGTAGGAGGTTCTATGTTAGACCGTATTTTTTTATGTATATTCATCGATGACTGCGCCAACTGTGGACCGATTTTCATAAATCTTTTTTTGTTCGAAACTTATTACTTGTATACTCTCGAGTTGGTCCCATACCTAACAATTTTATTTATATTGCTGTTAGTTAAGTTATCGTTTATAGTTAATATTTTTTCTTCAATGACTTTATGGATGATCTGCTTATACCTTTTAGTAGCAATGGAAAATGAATAGTCGATAAAAGTTGTGTAAAATGTCTTCATACCTTAACTAAAAATGCTGAAATAAGGTTATTTCAGCATTGTTAGTGGTAAGTATCTCACAGTGCAAGCGACTTGTGGAGGCCAATAAAATGTGGTCTTATTCATAAAAATAATGGGTGCCTTGGATATAAATAAATAAAATAAATATCTTGGGACAACTCACACACGGCTATCTAATCCCAAGCTAAGCAGAGCTTGTGTTATGGTAACCAGACAACTGATATACATACTTATATAACTTATAAATACATACATATTATAGATAAATCACACCCAGACACAGAACAAACAATCATGCTCATCACACAAAGTTTGTCCTGTGTGGGAATCGAACCCACGACCTCCGGCTCAGCATTCAGGGCCACTAACCACTAGACCAACAGGCCCGTCAAATTATTGTATAAAACTGGTTCGTTCTACCAGACAAACATGTTGCTGTGGAGTTTGTGCGGCACTTCTTCCCAATAAAAACCTTAGGAAGTGGCGAAGGGTGGGCGTTTTGGAGGACTATCTTGTTCATTTGACGTTCAAAAACTCAATAGAAAACAAACTTTTGAACGTCTATTGCTTTACCTAGCAATTGGACTGTAATAGGTTAATATTATTTTATACTTCTTCTAACACGTATTCTCTCTCGCCCACAGATGTTCAGTACCAGAATGCGAAGACAACCCCGAACATATAAACTTTACCATCCCCCATGACAATGATGGGGTACCAGCAAAGTGCTTGCGTTATGCACCCTTTGCCAATGCGTCACATTTGGCCAACCTAAGCCAATGTTCGCCACACTTTTACGACACGTCAACGGAGATCGGCTGTGAATCTTATGTGTATTTGGAAGAGCACTCTATTGTCAAAGAGGTAAGATTTAATTTGAATTATTTAATGTTTTTTTTCTATGAAAGTATGTTATGTAGTTTGTGTTCTAGTATACCCTGAAAATGTGACACCCAGATTAAAGTAATGACCGGGAGATCTCCGGGATTTAAATTTAACGTTGCCCTACACTTGGAATTTCTCCTGTATTGTGCGTTAACAAACATTTACTCACATGCACAAACAGCCAGACAAACAACTACCTGTAGGTCATACAAATATTTGTTCCGTACGGGGATCGAACCCGCGACACGCAGCACAGCAGTCGATTGCTCAGTCACTGCGCCTACCGTGCTGTCAAAGTCCCATATAATAGGGAGCGAGCCTTTTGCCATTACTCAGCTTAGAGGCTGAGCGCCTCTGCACCAATCGTGCGGTCAAACCACACAAACTTTGAAAACAAAAAAATTATAATTGGCTTAGTAGATCCAGAGCCAATTTATAAAATTCTTTTACCAATAGAAAGCTACATTATTTGGGATTGTCACAGACTATATAACATCACGCTAAGACACTTAGGAGCTGAGCACAGCTAGTTAAATGTGACAAAAGGTCACTCTCTTATTGTCATAAAATACACAATAATACAAATCAGTGCATACTAACACAAATAAACACACGCTCACTTCTTGTTAAGCACCATTGCTCATTAGACTAAGTACACTAGTCTGTGTAAATATTTACATCGTAGAAACATTTATAATTAATTGTTTATTTACTTTTGCGTATGACTAGGTTTTGGCCCTGACTCTATCGCGTTATGGCATGAAATCAAACTTCGGGAACGTTCCATCAGAAGTTGAATTCAACTTCTCATTTCGTCATTTTTCATGAGACTGAAATATAAACTACTGAAATGACATAGATGAAATTTAACAAACAATAGGTTGTTACTGGATTACTCCTGGGATACTTTTTATTCCAGCAATACACCCGTCAGACTATTACCGAGGTCCACGCGGGTGAAGCCACAGGCATAATGCTAGTCCTATATAAACCTAATGATTATTCGATTACAACTCTAATAATAGAAGTATTATCAACTTCTTCTTATTTAATACAGCAATTATCTTGTTATTGAAGCCATGGTGACCATTAATTTCCATTAACAGCTAGTATTAATTAATACTACAACAATAAATAACAATAATTACATTTTTTAAAGAAGACATTGTAATTCACAATACTTATTTCAAGACAGAAACAAGATTTTTTTAAAAAGCCATAAACCGGGGCGATACTAAATGGGAAGCCGTAACCTCCTACAAAGCAGGCATGCTAGCAGGGGAGCCTGCCAGGGCCACGGCCTGCTGGGGTTGCGAGTCGGTCGAAATAGATACCGCGGCCCCGGAATGTTAAGGGCAATAAAAGGAACATGGGTGGGTTTTATAGTCAGTATATATCAGTTATGCTAGCGAAGTAGGTGGTTGAAGGTATTTAAAGATATTTCATCCGAAAAAAAAAAGTGACACGTTTGTGCTATGTGACTAAATTAAGAATGTTAAGTTACTCATAACGAAGTCGCAAGGCATTGAGTCTCCCGTATGTTTTTGGTTTAGACCATACCTGGGAACTTACTACTTACAAAGATATTGGAGTTCAAAGTTTCAACTTTTTCAAAATCCTAGTTTTAATGTCATAATCATAACACTCATAACTTTACTCGATGATTATTATAATATAATAAATCCTACTAATTATAAATGCGAATGTTTGTGCGGAGGATTTTTTCATAATAACATAAGAATATAATCAACTCAAAGAAATCCAAAAAACTTTGGCAACAATATGGAAGTCACTAGTGGTTCGGCTTTGAGTCTAGCCGAATCCAACTGAATACCAGCGTTTTACATGGAGCGACTGCCTATCTGACCACAACAACCAAGTTAGTACTAGATAATACGATAACCCTTGGTAGGACTGGTTGTCAGACTCTCGGAACACTGACTATCTGTAACGACTGTCAAAGATCTACAAATGGCTGCCGGGACCAACAGCTTAACATGCTTTCCGAGGCACCGAGGAAACTCGGTATGTATAGAGTAGGCACCCATCTGCAAACCAACCTAGGCAATAGCAAATCTTAAATAGCCTAACAAGTATAAAATGATATAAGTATGTATATGTGCATATATTGTTATTGGTCGATTTGTGAATCCACCAAATTATACTGCTTACAATCGCGTATGCTCCCCAAACCAAAACAGTTCAGTATAGACTGAAAAA
Organism: Ochropleura leucogaster; assembly: GCA_958449745.1. Taxonomy (NCBI): domain Eukaryota; kingdom Metazoa; phylum Arthropoda; class Insecta; order Lepidoptera; family Noctuidae; genus Ochropleura; species Ochropleura leucogaster. The sequence goes on along the minus strand of OY288213.1, from coordinate 3,932,985 downwards.
CTAGTCATGAAAATCCGCCATCTTGAATTTCAAGTTCATCAACGAATAATCTTTCAAATGCACACAACATCAACTTCATTATATGTTTTTTTCCTTTAATAAAACGTCCCGTTACGCTTCTGTGAGCAACGTAAGTAGAATTATAACGATTATATATTTTCCGTGATAAATAGGTTTGGTTTAAATTGCCACGCCGCGCCGGCAATGCATTGTTCATTTAAATGCTCAAATTGTTCCCAATTGCTCTTTAGCTCGTTGAAGTTAACGCGTTATGTTTGGTTAGATTAACTTGCTCAGATCTAATATTACCAGTAGGTACTTGATGGTGACGAAGCAGAGAATAATCATAACTCTATGAGGGTAAATCATCAAATAACTTCCCCCGCTCTGGGCAGAGCGGGGGGGTATTAGAATTTTACTGACTATAGCCCACCTATGTTCGTTCTTTTGCCTTTTATGTTCCGGGGCCGCGGTATATCTGACACTAGCCAAACGATAAGAAGACTTTTCACTAAAAAATTTCAAACGATATACTAACCATGTTTATTACAATAAAACGTGTAAAAAATCTCGTTTCAAATCTCCACTGTAATATTATAAAAGCGAAAGTAAGTTTGTTTGTCTGTTACGTCTTCACGCCTAAATGGCTAAACTGATTTTGATGAATTTTGGTACAGAGATAGTTGGGACCCTGGAAACGGATATAGCCATTTTTTTTTAAAGTGAGAAATAGGGAAGAAAAGGGAAAACTTAGCTTTGATATAAAATCAATAAGGCGCAAGGGCAAAAACTACAGGTAGCAGGTACTTGCAACTCAAGAATAGGGAACTGTGTTACCCCGAATTTAATGCGAGCGAAGCTGCGGGCAAAAGCTAGTACCTAGCTAGTAGCTAGCTAGCCCTAGCGCCTTATTTATTGTAATACCAATTCTAAGTTTTCTCTTTCTCCCTCACTTTTTATTCTTTTTATTTAAATAGCCTATGTCCGTTTCCAGGGTCCCAACTATCTCTGTATCAAAATCGGTTTAGCCATTTAGGCGTGAAGAGGTAACAAACTCACATTCGCTTTTATAATATCAGTAAGAATTTAAAACTTTTTATAAACTTAATTAATTATTTGCCACTAATTTATATACGACAATGAATACTTAAATGACAATGTACTGACGCGAATACTGTAACTGCGTTCTTTAAAGTACTGAATTCTCTGAATATAATATCTATGAATGTCACAAGACTTAATTTATGATTTCCTTTGACAAATTGATGTTATGTTTTCGTAAAACCCAAGTCTTAATGTAACCTTTAACAACTATATTGCAATACCTAATTGTGTTTAAGTTATAATGAATGGGTCCTAATGATATTATTATGTGTTTTGATTGATTGTTTTTACTAGGAAAACCTTGTCATAATAAATTAATATGAAAAACATATTATCACACCTATAATTCTCAAAGAATTACCCAGACCTTTATGACCTTAATTTTTTTTTAATTATTTTATGGTATCTCAAAGAAAAAACGGAACTGTCATAGGATTACTTTCTTGTATATCTGTCGGTCTGTCCAGGCCCTATTTCTCGGGAACGCGTTCAGGTATCTAGTTGAATTTAAAACCATACTTTAATGCTAACCATAATTACTCAAGTCTGTGGTCCATTCGAGCTATGAAAATATCAACCGTCTTAATGTGGGTTCCGATAAGCCAAAACGACTCGTTTTGCTTACGGATAGTTGAATTTTGACAAAAGTCTCATAGAACTTATGTCAAAATACAACTATCCTTTATCATTTACTAGCTGTTCCACGCGGTTTCACCCACGCTGCTCAGCACCTGTTGGTCGTAGCGTGATGTTATATAGCCTATAGCCTTCCTCAAGAAATGGACTATCCAACACTAAAAGAATTTTCCAATTCCAACCAGTAGTCCCTGAGATTAGCGCGTTCAAACAAACAAACAAACTCTTCAGCTTTATAATATTAGTATAGATTGGAACCGGGCGTTAGTCTACGCAGTTAAAAGATGTGACCGTTTATGTCGCATGTTTGTACGGAACCCTCGGTGTGCGAGTCCATCTTGCACTTGGCCGTTTGTTTATTTATTAGTCCCCTTATAAATTGTAATTTTTTCAAAACATTTCATTCTTTTGTGAATTTAAAAAGTTTATTGTTATCTATGTGATGTCGTGTGATGATTATCAACCGGACTCCTATTAATAAGAATGCATATTTTTTTTGGTGTGGGAAATCATCAAATAACTTCCCCCGCCCTGCTCTGTCTGCCGCCCGCTCCTGCTCTTTACGTTCCGGGGCCGCGGTATCTCTTTCGAACAACCCGTAACCCCGGCAGGCGGAGGCTCTGGCAAGCCCCTCTGCTTTGCTGACATCTCTTTGAGGCGCGCGTGAAACACGAACGCGCCGTCGACACGGCCGGCCTGTCGTCAATAGACGGACGGATGGTGAGCTACCCATTGCTCACCGTCCACAGGCCCGTAAAAAGAATACTTAAATATGCAAATGCCAGCAATGTCATATCATTAAATAATTCTAAATCAAATCATCATCATTCTTCTGCCTAATAAACTAATTCCATGTAATTTGAGGTCGGCGCAGCCTTCTTCTTCAATTCTTCTCTATAAATTGTCATTTTATCAGACACCTCGTTTCTTGTCCATCCAAAATGGGGGTGTGTTTTATTAGGTACATCTCTGCCTAACCCTTTAGGAAATACAGGCGTGATATAACGTTATACGTAAATATTGTTAGTCACACTTATTACTTGCCTTAGTAACAGTCAGTGTGACTAATTTAAATCCATTAACCACGCGTACAATACTATCGCAATATTATAGAACGTTGATAAATAAATATTTAAAGTCAATTATATTTAAATTCAAAGTCAAGAATGCAGTTCTAATGCTCATTCTTTTCAAGATAAGCGACATGATTTATTCATTTAAATTGCACTGAATTTATGGTAACCAGATAACTGATATACATACTTATAGAATTTATAAATACATACATATTATAGATAAATCACACCCAGACACAGAACAAACAATCATGCTCATCACACAAAGTTTGTCCTGGGTGGGAATCGAACGAACTCCGGCTCAGAAGTCAGGGCCACTAACCACTAGACCAACAGGCCCGTCAAATTATATCTATGAAATCGTAAATCGTTTTATATGGATGAAATCTCAACATCATTTTCCTGCCCTTGTCCCATTACATTTGGGCGGTGCAACACGTTTTCTTCTTCCATTCTCCCCTGTCAGACGTCACGGAATCATTTACTTCTTTCTCCTTCATATCATTCCTTACATCATCCATCTTTTCTTTGGCCTTCCTGCCCTTCCCCATCCATCAACGTTCATACCTATCACTCTTTTAGCTACATGCGCTTCATCCCTTCTCATTATAAGTCCATACCAAGAAAAACGACACCCTTTCAATTTTTCTGTAACAGGTGCAAGTTTCATACTTCCTCTAATATACTCATTCCATTCTTAATCCATTCTTGTCACTCCACATCCATCTCAATATTCCCAACTCTGCTACATTCAATATGCAGCTGAATGCACTTAATATTCTCTTACTATCTTTTACACTCTTGGTTTCTTTCTCTCTCTCTTATTCTATCTGCGCATTGGCTCTGGTTTACCTTCGAAGCTATTATACTCACTTAAATGTCTCGCTGATGGTGGCGGGTGTGTCGGGTCATTTAGCTCCCTTCAAAATGGTCGAGCTGAATGGGGCTGATCCATAAGTCATGTTCGTGAACGGGCGCTGTCAGTTGGGACTGGTCATTTTTTAGCTACCACGGTTCATTTTTAACTTATTTAGATTTAAAATTAAATTTTGCTTTTTATTTACTCTGGACGCTCTTACTGTGCACGTCTTTCTACATCGTTCTCACATATTTGTATAATCTCAATATGAATGATGTAAATACGATTTTGTAAAAATATTATAATTTAAAAGAGTGTCCATAGAGTTTCTTGCCCATTCTTCTCCATAGAGATCAACGCTTTGGAATGGGCAACTACAGTACTTTCACAAGTTATTATGCCTTGCGACCGGGACTGTAGATTCATTTTGTTTCTTGACATTCAAAAGTGCCTGTAATGGTCTAATTGAAATAAATGATTTGATTTGATTGATTTGATTTATACAGGGGGGCCGGAACATTAACGTCCAAAAATAAAATTTAGGTCCCTCATATCGTGGGGTATTCGAATAACCCCTATGTATGTTCCGCGACTTTTCATAGATTTCGATTTATGAAAAAAAAAATCTCGACAAAGTCGTGTAATTTATTTTTTTAAGATTGGTCAGGTCGATCATTCTCAAAAAATCAAAAAAAAATAACCAGAAGATTGCAGGTACTTAATAAAAGATTTGAACAGATAGATAATAAAAACCGTGGCAACTTGGCAAGCAAGCTCCACAGCTTGCTTGCCAAGTTACCACCAAAATAAATTAAAAATACTGCAACTCATTAAAGTACAATCATAGATAATACAGGATCTTAATTAAAAAAATAATAATAAAGCCTATAGCAACCCCAAGAGGTACGTCGCGACCAATAAGAGCGTCCCGCGGTCGCGTTCCGCGAAGATACCAATAGGAGGTATTCGCGCGCTCCTTTCCCGCGTTCAAGAACGCGTTGCATGCGCCGGGCGTCTGCGCCGGCAGTCCGTTGCTTACGCGCCTACTACTCGCACGCGAATTATAAAATCCGAACTTATTGTTTCTTTTCTTTCTGTGAATGTTCAGTGTGTGAAAAAGGGGATTAAACTATTGTTTCCATTGTTCAACTTAACTCAAGACTATTATTTTCCCGTTCCCCCTGAAACCTCTTCTCATATGTGGCGCTCCAACGTGTTTTTCGTGTGACAGTAGTGCAGTGAACTTTTCTTCATAAGTGAACGTTTTGTAGTGACTAAAATGCCAGTGACAAGGAGTAGAGCGGCCAGTTTGAGTCGGAGAGATGATGCTAACGACGCATTTCCCAACCTCTCACGACCAAACACGCCGCCCGCGCCGCCCGCCGTGCAAGATGGCGACGACGCATTCTCTTCGCCGCGCGCCGACGCTAACGCTACGTTCTCTAAAGAAAACGTGGCGATGATTATCGCTTCTCTCCAACGCTCTCAAACTGAAGCATTCAGGGAGTTGCTCACCTCGGTGTCACGGGCGAATGCATCCACTCCGGAATCACTCACCTCACTAGGGCAGAACACCCTAGCTCGCTGCAAAGCAACATTCTCCGGCCGACCGAAGGAGTCGGTTGAGGCATTTATAGATGCTATAGAGGCATATAGTGACTGCGCGCAAGTTGCGGACTCAAATATTTTACGCGGTTTAGCCTACGTATTTAAGGACGAAGCGGCCACGTGGTGGCAAGGGATAAAATACTCCGTTTCATCATGGCGGGAAACCAAAGAAAATTTAATAAGTGCCTATGGTGACCGCCGACCGCCTCATCGCATATACCTAGAAATATTTGCCTCGCCGCAAGGCAATGAAAACACCGACATCTTCGTGGCACGCGTTCGCGCCCTTTTCGCGCGCTTGCCTAAGGGTGATATTACAGAATCGGCTCAAATAGACATGACCTACGGACTTCTCCACAGCCGAATTAGGAAAAGGCTACGAAGAGAAGAGTGTCATAACTTCTACGAATTACTCCGCCTCGCACGAAACTTAGAAGACTCCTTCGATGAAAAGAACATCATGACACACACGGCGAGTGAGCAGCGAACACAACCGCCGTCAACATCAACGTCGTGTCCACAATCCGCCGCGCGTGGCAACGCCGCCGTTCGTGATAACAGCCGCGCCCCCGCGCGCGGTGGCGCCCCTTCAAGTACCTACAACTACGGTGCACCCGGCGCCGCGGCGCAGAGCCAACCCGCTCCGCCCGCCCCTGTTCCAGCCGCGTCTTTTCCACCGAAGCAGGACTCCTCAAAGAGACAACGGCCTACCTGCGCTTACTGCAGGAAGTTCGGCCACTCTAAGGAGAATTGCCGTAAGTTGCAAGCGTTGCAGATTCCAGGTAAGAGTGATAAAACTAATAAACAACCTAGTGGTCAAAGTTTTTATTCCGTTCAATCTCGCGCGTCTGACTCTGTTGATAAAGATGATAATATTATTATGTGTGATAGTGTTAACAGTGTTTTAAGTCTTAATTCCTATAGCCATGATTCAAACAACTTTATTCCACAAGAAAATGTGTCTAACTATTTTCATAAACTAGGGGCTAATATTATTCCCCGATCTAAAACTAATAATAAGTGCACCTCATTCGATTTTTCTAAAAACAAAAAGAACATTGCCCATATTGATGAGATAAAGAAGAATGGTCAAAAATTGTCTCGTAATATTTTTTGTAATAATGTAAAGGAGAATGGCCAAAAATGTTCTCGTAATATTTTTTATAATAATGTAAAGGAGAATGGCCAAAAATGTTCTCGTAATATTTTTTGTAATAATGTAAAGGAGAATGGCCAAAAATATTCTCGTAATAATTGTTGTAATTATGTAAAGAATGATGGGCAAAAATGTGCTCGAAATTTATTTTGTACTAATTTTAAAGATAATGTACATTTATGTTTAACCGATGTATGTTTGTGTAACGATCGTTCGGGACCCTCTACTGGTCGCGATTTACGACCAATTTTTAATATTTCTATATTAGGTTTTACCGGTTCTGCTTTGATAGATACGGCCGCCAAACATTGCATTGCGGGTTATACGCTATATACTCTCCTTCTACGTCAAGGTCATCCCCTCAGCTCTTCGACACGCGAAGTTAAGCTTGCCGACGGTGTAATCCGTACCATGGATGTACTTACCACCACGTTAGACGTGTGCTTAGAGACGGCAGTTATAACGATTCCCTTTCTAATATTTCCCGACTCGACAAATAACGAGACGTTGTTAGGTATCGATTTTATAACCGCCGCGGGAGTAGTAATAGATTTTTTCAAAGAAGTCTGGTATTTCAGCAGCTTTGATACAGTGAAATATAAATTGTACTTCGAACCTACCTCGCGTGACGTGTCCTGTGCCTCGACAGATATACTTAGGGACGATGAAGGTACATGCCTTAAACCAGCTGAGCGACAAGCGCTCGCTGCCGTTCTCACCAGGCACGCATGCATCTTTAAAGCAGGGGGAGGTCCAACACCGTATGCGGAACACCGCATTGATACAGGTGAGCATCCTCCAATTGCTGTTCCTCCTTACCGATTAAACCCTTCGAAAAAGGAGCTGATGAAAGCTGAAATAGGTAAGATGTTACAAGATGACATTATAGAAGAGTGTGAATCGGCTTGGTGTTCACCGGCGCTGATGGTGCCGAAGTCCAACGGTGGTATTCGCTTCTGCGTCGACTACAGGCGTTTGAATGCAGTCACCAAAGCTGACACATATCCGATGCCACGCATCGACGAGTTACTTCAGAGCACAAAACGGGACTGCTACATGAGTACGCTAGACCTTCGATCCTCATACTGGCAGGTTAAGGTTAGGGAAGTTGACAGGGACAAAACAGCTTTTGTCTGTCCTCTAGGTACTTTTCGATTTAAGAGAATGCCGTTTGGTCTCCGCAACACGCCAGCTACCTTTCAGCGTCTTATCGATCGTCTCCGATCCTGCTCTGCTTTACAGGATGTAACTCTATTAGCTTATTTAGATGATCTATTGGTTATATCTCAGGGATACCAACAACATCTGCAAGACCTCGAGGCAGTTTTTAAACGTCTGGCCGAGTTTAACCTCCATGTAAATAGGGAGAAGTGCGCTTTCGCTCGAGAAAGCGTTAAATATCTCGGTCACGTTATAACACAGAAAGGTGTTTCCACCGACCCTGGGAAGGTAAGCGCTGTCCTCGAGATGATGGTTCCAGGTAATCTGAAACACCTTAGAACCTTTTTACAAACATGCTCGTGGTTCAGAAAATTTATACCTAACTTCTCAAAAGTCGCTGAACCATTGACTCGCTTGACCAAGAAAAGTCAAGTCTGGTCTTGGGGCTCTGAGCAGACCCACGCCTTTAATGAGCTGAAGAGTCTACTGACCACAGCTCCAATACTGGTGCAAGCCGATTTTAATCGTCCCTTCATTCTGCGAACTGACGCAAGTAACTACGCCTTAGGCGCAGTTTTATTACAGGGCGACGACAATCAGGAAAGGCCTATTGAATATGCCAGCCGACTCCTCAATGCAGCTGAACGCAACTATTCCACAACAGAACGGGAAGCACTCGCTGTAGTGTGGGCGGTTGAGCGTTTTCGTCCTTACGTGATTGGAAGTGACCACCAGCCTCTACGTTGGTTGTTATCACTAAAATCACCAGCAGGTAGATTAGTCCGTTGGGCTCTAAAGCTTCAATCTTTTGATATTCAGTTCCAATATACCCCAGGGAAGGCGAATGTCGTTGCTGACACGCTGAGCAGACCGATATGTTCTACCGATACAAGCGACAGTTGCGGTGTTTGCTCTGTCATCTGCGATCTACCCGCTAAGACACCCAGTCAGCTTCGCCTAGAACAAACTTCGGACCCTGAAGTGGATAAGATTGTTAAAGAGCTAGAAGGACCTGATGATGTTGCATCTAAAAGATGGTTAGAAAGAGGTTACCTCATGGATCAAGGAGTTCTGTACCGTTACAATCCGGACTCCGAGAGTGAATCTCCTCAACTAGTCATACCTGCCGGTCAAGTTGCAGCTATTTTGAAAGAGTTACACGACTCTCAAACAGCTGGCCATCCAGGTATCAATCGGACATACCAAAAGGTAGCACAGCTATATTATTTCACAGGGATGCGGAGAATAATCACCGATTATGTCTTAGCCTGCATCCACTGGCAGCGGTATAAGGCTAACAACACTAAACCCCCAGGCCTACTCCAGACACCAGTCATGAACCAGCGGAATGAGGTGTTGGCCATGGACTTGTTCGGCCCACTGCCGGAAGGAGACCAGGGGGAGAGGTGGGTCTTTCTTATTGAAGACACTGCTACCCGATGGACGGAGCTGTTTGCGTTAAAGGAAGCAACAGCAGAGGCCTGTGCTCATGTCCTTATCGAAGAATATTTCATGCGGTTCGGTTTACCTCGCAGGATTATTTCGGACAACGGTGTCCAGTTCGTTTCCGCAGTGATGCGACAATGCATGTCAGTGTTAGACATCAAACAAAATTTTGTCCCGCTGTATCATCCACAAGCTAATCCTGCCGAGCGAAAAAACCGCGACCTTAAGGCGATGCTGGCACATCTCGTGGGAGATGATCACATCTCTTGGCCAAAGAAATTACCACTGATTCGTTTTGCTCTCAATAGCGTAAAATGTCGCACAACGGGCAAGTCACCGGCTTATTTGACCTTTGGTAGAGAGATGCGGTCACCCACAGAAGTTGTTCACGACCTTCGGGCCATCAGAGCTAAAGAAAACTTTGTCCCTCAAGTGACCCCCTACCTCAAAAACTTCCTGCATTCACTGTCAGCTGTTCGGGAACGCGTCGAGATCGAGCAGGATAAGACGAAGCGATACGCCGATGCTTCGCGCCGTCCCTCTGACGCCTTCGAGGTAGGTGATCTAGTCATGTTGAAATCACATTTGTTGAGCAAAGGATCAAAAGACCTCACTTCTAAATTTTACCCTCGCCGAGATGGCCCTTACCAGATTACAAAAAAGGTAAGCCCAACCACGTACACCATTGCGAACACAGAACAGCCAAATGTAGATTTAGGGAAGTATCATTCCGAAGACCTAACACCTTACCGAGGTAGCGACAATTCCTTACCAAAGCCCGTCAATCCCAAAAGAAAACGTGGACGTCCAGTTAATACTGATGTAGGGAATATACCAGTCCAGGAACGAGGGCGTTCTCCAGAACTGGAGGGGGAGTATATAGCAACCCCAAGAGGTACGTCGCGACCAATAAGAGCGTCCCGCGGTCGCGTTCCGCGAAGATACCAATAGGAGGTATTCGCGCGCTCCTTTCCCGCGTTCAAGAACGCGTTGCATGCGCCGGGCGTCTGCGCCGGCAGTCCGTTGCTTACGCGCCTACTACTCGCACGCGAATTATAAAATCCGAACTTATTGTTTCTTTTCTTTCTGTGAATGTTCAGTGTGTGAAAAAGGGGATTAAACTATTGTTTCCATTGTTCAACTTAACTCAAGACTATTATTTTCCCGTTCCCCCTGAAACCTCTTCTCATAAGCCTTTTATTTCTAAACAGAAGGTAAGTAGTTAGTAGTAATGGTTGGAAAAAATTAAAGTGAAAGTAACTAAAAAATAAAAATAACAAAATAATAAACGAAAAAGTAATTATAATCTACGGTTTTATTTAATCTTCTGCTAGAACCCCTCTGCAGGTGAAGGCCTCCTCCAAGGATGACCAGTCTTCTCTAGATTTGGCTATTTGAAACCAATCTACACCGGCGACTTTAAATCAAGAATCTTAATTAAGAATCCTAAAATGTATCGAATCGATCTTCTTTAGTGCACGTGTAATAATTTGCTTTACTCCAGTTGAAATATGCACGCAATAAAACCGATGTAAACGTGCAAGGATCTGATACGGTTCAATGATAAGAAACTTTAATATCGATACCTTTTGTATACCAAAGTACCAAGTACAGACGCCTGCACATCAAGCTACTACAATCTGTCAGATTTCTTTGATAGATTTTCGACTTTATTTCTAAAGTATTAGGTTCAAGGTTCATTGGGAAAAATTGACAGTTTCGGGTAGCTTGACCTGCTGGCGTCTGTACAAGTTGGAGTTGCACTGCGAGGATTCCGTACAATCTTGCAACATAAATAGCCATATCTCTTGACTGCGTATACTTAAAGGGTATTTTAAGTGGGAAATGAGGGTGAAAAAGGGAAGAAAAAGGAAAACTTAGCTTTGTTATTACAATCAATAAGGCGCAAGGGCAAAAACTATAGGTAGACGGTACCTTTTTTTTTTTTTTTTTTCATTATTGATAGGCTCGCGTTTGACCACTAACTCACCTGATGGTAAGTGATGATGTGGTCGACGATGAAGCACGCTTACCTAGAAATAACCTATTCACTCTTGACTTGAAAACCCCCAGGTTATAGCTGTCAGGAAATACAGACTCCGGCAGGGAATTCCACTCCTTAGCAGTACGCACAATGAAGGTATTCCCAAACCGTTTAGTGCGTGTGGGTGGGATGTCTACCACATAACGGTGGCGCATCGCCGTACGTCTTGTAGTCCCATGATGGAACGGGCTTGGCGGAATTAGGCTGTGCAATTCCATCGCACACTCTCCGAAATGTAACCGATAGAAAACCGAAAGGCTGGCAACGCGCCGGCGATGCTCCAGGCTCTGGAGCTTTGACTCAACCAGCGCGTCGTTGCCGATGAGCCTCTTGGCTCGTTTCTCTATAGACTCTAGCGTTTCAAGCTGGTATTTGGCGGATCCGTCCCAGAGATGAGAACAGTATTCCACACACGATCGAACTTGCGCTTGATATAAGTTCAGCAACTGTTCCGGTGTGAAATACTGTCTCACCTTTGCTAGGATACCCAACTTCTTAGCAGCCAGTTTAGCCTTAGCCTCGATGAACGGACCAAAATTGAGGGTAGATGTAAGCGTTACACCAAGAAGCTCAATATGGTCGGTAATTGGCACGGTTACATCACGAAAAGAAGGGGTTGAAATTCACTCCTCTTTGCGGAGAACAGACACGCCTGGGTCTTAGCAGCATTGAACTTGACCAAGTTGGCATCTCCCCAATCGGAGACAGCCCTCAAGGACAAGTTCAACCGCTCAACCATGGCCTCGCGAAGAGACCGGATCTGAATCCCACTGGCCCCTGCGTTGGACGTATATCTCTCAGCAACAGTGCTGTCGTCTGCATACCCAAAGGTGCCGGGCACTAGCAGACTGTTAATGTGCAGCAAAAATACAGTTGCTGAGAGAACCGACCCCTGAGGGACCCCAGCATTAATAGCCAATTGGTCAGACGAGCAGCCATCTATGACCACTCGAATGGACCGATCCCTCAGGAAGTCCGCAACCCAAGTACAAAAACCAGCGGGTAGACCGAAAGAAGGAAGCTTTTTAATAAATGCCACGCTTTCATGCCACACCCTGTCGAAGGCCTTAGAGATGTCAAGGGAAACGGCAAGCGCTTCCCCGTGTTTCTCAATGGCCTCACTCCAAATGTGAATGGCACACGCTAGAAGATCCCCAGTGGACCGGTTTCGGCGAAAACCGTATTGTCGGTCACTGAGGATGTCATTGGATTCTAGGTATGCCAGGAGTTTACCATTCAGTACACGCTCCATAGTCTTACAGAGTATGGACGTGACTGAAATGGGCCTGTAGTTGGCCGGGTCAGCTCGACTGCCCTTTTTGGGCACGGGTTGCACGTTAGCTTGCTTCCAAGTTTTCGGTACTTTTCCAGTCACAAACGAGAGGCGAAACAGGAGCGTCAAGATTGGAGACAATTCAGGCGCGCACGTTCTAAGTACAATTGCCGGAATCCCGTCGGGACCACTAGCTTTGTTCACGTCAAGATTACGCAGCACCCTACGGACGTCCTTCTGGTGGATGCGAATGTCCGACATACTCGTCTCGCATCCAGCTGGAGAGGCCGGGGGGCTTGCGTCGCCGCTGTCAAGACGTGAAGATTCCGCAAAAAGAGCGGCAAATAAATTTGCTTTCTCTTCAGCGGAGTGGGCCAGTGACCCGTCGGGTTTAAGCAGTGGTGGAAGTGAGGGGCGACAGAAGTTCGATTCGACCGACTTAGCCAGGGACCAGAACGTTTTACTACCAGCCGGGTATGAAGCAAGTTTGTTCCCAATTCGGCTAACGTGGTCGAACCGACCTGCAAATCAGAAAAAGGGAACCGTGTTACCCCGAATTTAACGCGAGCGAAGCCGCGGGCAAAAGCTAGTAATTTATAAAAAGCAAATTTCAAGTCACAAAAAGGTAATTTAAATATTTATCTACACTGTATTAACATTTGTCAATTAGGAGGCATATTGTGACATTTGTAATTTCTTTTTTATTTATATAAGACCATTCTTTTAATGATGACATGCCTACCAAATAATTTGTGCTTACGTATCGCATGACTAATATTGTTATTATATTTGCATGCAAACATATTTGTTCGCCTCTGGCATTACAAACCGAACTATAAACTTAAATTTAAGAACTGTATTACACACCTACGTTACACAAAACAAAAAGGTTGTTGTTTTTTTTTTGAGAGACCAAAGAGACTTTAAATTTATTGGCACTGCGACAGTCTTGTTGATTGACGACTAGTCTTTGGATTAAGAAAAAAAAAACAAAAGAAAAACATTCGAAATCGCAGCTATTGGTGTTTGTACATCATAATTCTACGCTTTCTACAAACTATAAATACTGAAGGCTGTTCAATTAAAGCTGAAACAGCACAAAAAAGTCACAATGGCATTTCACTGAATCGTTGACCGTGAATAAAGAGCGCGTTCTGATTTCCGTACTATCGATAAGTATTGATAATCGAATTTCACAGTGTGCGACCTGTGTGTCGTAATGTGCCGTGACTCATTCTCATGTTTCAATTGAACGTTACGATTGTTGGAAAACTCATTTTCACACAAACATAAACTAACCGGATCCGTAGCCTTCTCAGTTATTGTATTTCGTACTAATTCTACAAGTCTCTCTCTTGTACGTTCTCTTTCCAGCAATCCATCGAATAATGTCATCTTAAGTTTTTTTTTTTTAATTTCCAGTTCGACCTCGCCTGCCAAGACTGGAAGCGATCCCTAGTGGGTACGGTCCACAATGCCGGATTCTTCATAGCCATCCCGCTAACCGGACTCATATCAGATAAATATGGCCGCCGGCCTGCGCTCGTGTTCGCTTCAGTGGCCAATGGCGTCTTCGGAGTCATTCGGGCACTGTCGGTCAATTACGACATGTTCGTTGTATTTGAATTTTTGGAGCCAGCGTTCGGAGGGGGAGTTTATACAGCGTGTTTTGTACTTGGTAAGTGGGTTTTCTTTTTTAATTTAAGTAACAGTTATTATGAGTATGAAAATTGTACTTTGAGCAAAATAATTGGTGATCACTGAACACTGGGATGAGGAGTGCTACTACATTACGACGTGCCTTTTTCTGGGTACCTAATGGCATAATTTTATTCTGAGTATTCTGTCATCTCACGTCTTTGGTAACTTCAAACCCCTTCGGAAAGGCTAGCCTACTACCATCAACCGGGAACAAAATATACTCCATGGTGCTTCTGACCGAGGTTGCAGGTTGTTTCGGGGTTCCGAGTTGGTCGTAAGAGATACCGCGGCCCTGGAACATAAAGGGCAATAGAAGGAACATGGATGGGTTTTATTCATATACACACTCCCCTCTGCTCCGCCCAGAGCGTTGGAAGTTATTTCATGGTTTCCCATCCGAAAAAAAGGGTTCGTCCGAGAAGCTCAACCGTAAAACGAACTCAAGATTAAAGCTCATCAGTAAAGCCAGTGGCAACTTCGTTGGTCTATCTAGAGGTCACCCGATCACCACCACCATTCATATACTCAAGTCAAGAATGTTACCTCAAGTTATTGGTAACAACATACATTACACAGCCGCGTCTCATTAACTAAGGTCATTGTACGCGGAACACTGACAGCAGAAGTACCACCATTTTCCTTGAAATTCGAACGGCGAAGGCGAAGTGACAGTTCTAACGGAAATAACTAGCCATAGATATTGATTATGTTGTAAATTTAAACATGATACTTTTTTTTTTTTTTTTTTTTATATATTGGCACACTCGGTTTGAGTATTCGCCACTGACGGAAACATGATACTTTAAAAGCAGTTAGTTTCGTAAGAGGAAAATTCCAAGTTGATATTCTCGTTATTGAAAAACTGTGTAACTAGTGTGGAAAATGGTTTTCATCACGTGTTGCCAACGTTGGTGTTAAAGCACGAGCAACATTGGTTACACATGAATGTGAATTTAATAATAATTGGGTATGATGTTCTAATTTCGAATGCAAATCGAGTTTATGCTGTGGTGATTGTGGGGAATTCTTTCGTTTCGGATAGCTATAGATTAATACTGGCTATTATAATGGAAAGCCAGTCCCAGGAAAGAAAACTACACAATATTTTTTTTTAAATTAACTTTTTATACACCTTTTTAAAACTATGAAAGAAGTTCGATCACTTTAGAAAGTAAATGTGTTACCCACTCATTTACTTGAAATATTTCCTTGTGACATGGTCGTCTACCTAATACATAGTAATTGAAACAAACAGTCAGAATGAATTAACTGCTACAAAGATAAAAATATCTAATTTTATTATCAACTTCCTACATAAGGATCAAATGTGATTGCTCGTAAACAAAGACCTAACATTATACAAACACCTAGAATATGTATATTATTTATACCTATCATGATGTTCTTTTGTTGATTAGCTTTTTAATCCCACCGTCTTTTCTTTATCTTTTGGCTTCTCTGAGCAATCCTTCAGAAAAGAGGTGTCATACTCCGCAGCAGTCCAAAAGGTCCCGACAGCGTTTCTAGGTCGCTAGCTGTCGGACATTCACTGTGTCTAGTTGACTGTCTTCGCCCGTCTGTATAGTTTCATCAACCTCGTCGACTTTATCATCATCTGCCTAGCCTTTTCCAAACTATGTTGGGGATGACATCCAGTCTAACCGGGTGCAGCTAAATACTAATTTTTTACATGGATCGACTTGTCTTATTGTTTTGTCTTGTTTTTTTTTTTTATTATTATTACTAAATAATGATATAGGGATCTTAATATGGAATAGGTACCCCAAATATGGAATACTATTAACAGTATTAAAAATTAACCTTAAGTTACATAAGAATCTTTGGAAACTTTTTTGAAAACTGTTTGACTTGTCTTGTCTGACCTCCACAACTTGCACTTAATCTGAAACTATCTATAGTTTTAGATTAGGTTGGTTGAAAACTGCCGATTATTACAACGGTTGCTCTATTGGCTTCAGTGGCTATCGCAGTTCAATATCAAAGTATAGTTTAATATTCCCAAAGTTTTACAAAACTTCAGAATACTAGTACCTAGTTCAGTCTTAAGGGTTGTAAATTCTTAGCTACAAAATTTTCTTTTAATCAAAGGAGAAAGTTCTAGATGTATTTAAATTAAGATCTATTTTCGTATCACCAACAGAACAGAACTTCTCTATTTACCCAACCAAATTAACACACAACTCAATTTAAAAAGTAAAGCACCAGTATTTACCCTAATTCTGTCACCAAATTATTGTCTCGGCAAATACCGAAATTAGTTAGAGTTAGTCCTAAACAAACTGGCTAGGACCCCGTTTTGGACCTTCCTGAACAAATAGGCTGCAGGCCGAAGTAACAAGCCTGGAATAATATTTGAGCATTCCGAAATTATCGCGACCTCGATCCTGAAATCGGGGTCCTCTCGTTTTTAAGGTTCCGTACCCCAAGAGGAAAAAAACGGAACTCTTATAGGATCACTTTCTTTTCCCTCTGTATGTCCGTCTGTCTATCAAGACCATACAGTTCAAGAACGCCTGGAGATATCAAATTAAAATTAAAACCATATACTCAACTCTATGGTCCCTTTGTAATGTGGAAAAATCAACCTTCTAAATCTACTCATTTAAAAGATATGGCCGTTTATATCGCAAATTTGTACGGAACCACCACGGTGCGCGAGTCCGATTCGCGCTTTTATGTGGAAGCGTGAGGGAAGGCAAATTAAATTACTATTCATAAAGTTGACTTTCAAAGGGATTAAATGAACTATAAAAGTTGTATTGATGAGTTTAATTATTATTATTCCGTAAATTTATTTATTTATTTAAACTTCATGTACAATAGCGGTACATAGGCGGACTTAATGCCATAAGGCATTCTCTATCAGTCAACCTTATATGTGTTACGGACGCGAACACAGATATATGTAGATCAGATAGACTTGGGCAACCCAAGAGCAACTACGTCGCGTGCCCAGTTCACGAACAAAATTCGTAAGCCACCAGTTTCGCGCTTACTCTGCATCGATGTTACACTAGTCGGACGTCAGTTACCATTTTTTTTATATGACCACTCGCAGTTCAACTCTCTTGAGTTGTGTTCTGCTCAACCGGAATATCCCGAAGGCCCCCAGCCAGAGTTAAAAGCTACTACTACTACGAAATTCGATGACCGCACTCTAAGGGCACCCCCTGTGGGGTACGAGCCTCGGCTTAGGGGGTCATGATTGAAACGACTATAAAAGGGCCGGTTTATATTTGGGGTTCACCCGTCTCTTGCAAGAGCCAGCCCACGATGCTGAGCCAGTAAGTCTAAATCAGTCCCAAAATAATAAAACTCAGATCCAGCCTGTCCCTTGCTGTCCCTCAGCGACGCCCAAAGCCGGGCTCGTACCCCACAGGGGGTGCCCTTAGTGTAGTCGCTTAGTCTGTAAGTTTTTACCCTGGCTGGAGGTCTTATTTTATAAGGCACCCACAGGATTCGCCCGGTTAAGCAGACGACAACCTCCTTGGTTGAACTGCGAGAGGCCATTCATAAAAAAAAAATGGGGACTTTAAAACTACTTTTAAACTCGCGGATTGGCTATTATAGCAAGGGTCAGACTCTAGTTTTAACATCGGAAAAACGCGGCGGGTCTCTGCGACGAGACCGGAACGGATCGCTACGTCAGTTACCAAATTTTAAATAGTTGCCCTGTAATAAATTGTAAAAGCTGTCGTCGATAACTAAATAGACGTCACATCACTAAAAATAGTGCTAGTGACGTCATAGTGGTGTCAACAATGGCACGCTTGGTCTTCATAATACAGATCGTGATATTTTCGTTTACTATGTTTATGTATGTGTCTGTGGTCGTACATCACATTTTGTTTAACATACAACCTGAATATCGCAAGCTTCCTTTAGTAATAATTGGAATTTCCAAAATACTATATCTTCATAGAATGACGACCGCATATTTCCTAGTATGTAAAAAAAGGTTATCAAATAGAAAACGGTTCAAAATTAATTTAAAACAGGCGTGTTTTTTCTCGAAGCCTCATCAGTATTCACTATAGCTACAAAACTGCTTTAGCTTCTATTATCCCTTAAAGTTCCGTAGCCGCAGTAACTCTTTCGAACAGGCGGTGTCCCTGGCAGGCCCCTCTGCTTTGCTGACATTTCTTTGAGGCGCGCATGGAACACTAACGCGCCGTCGACACGGGACGCGCCGTTCGACACGGGACGCACAGTCGACACGGATCTTCTCACCTTACATAATATCACTCACTATCACTCATGCAATCTCCAAAAACATAAGAATATGTATTTTTAACTTAACCTTTGTCTGAAACGGTGGAATATTAAAAACATAAACGTTGAACCATTGAACCGATTTAGACAAATTAAACAATTTACCGCTTCATTGACTGTAATAGTACCGTTTTAGCTAACCTTTAGAGATCTTAAACTGTCCCCATTCATTCAGTATATTTTCATCAACCACTTTACTTTTTGTTAATACTTTTCTTTTTATTGACACTGAATATTTTAAAGCAGTTTGTATAGCTCATAAAAGAACATTCACTTCGTTGTTTGTATTAATAAAAACATGCATTGTTAAAAGGCAATTACTATCTTAGGTTGAAAGTAATTCCACGGGATCGTGGAACAGGGACAAAAAGTATTATACGTTGCAGTAAGGATATCAGTTTATAATCTACCTGCAAGCCATCAAAACAAAAACAGACGGGTACTAACATTCGCATGACAGTCGTTACAGGCACTCATTGGCCCGAAAGTCTGAAAACGCAAATATACAAACTCAACCTAGAAGCATTTATTTCAATAAAACCATTACAGGCACTTTTGAATGTCATAAACACAAAAAAAAGATGCTGGTAAACTGCTACAGTCCCAGTCACAAGACATAATAACTTGTGAAAGTACTGTAGTTGAAAACCAGTCTTACCACAATCCGATTAGACTTGAAGTCGATATGATGAGGCAAGGCAAGTCATATGAACATTAGTACGTATGTATTTGAATCAAAAGTCAATCAAAGCAAAAGGACCATGGTAATACAATTGTAACCACAAAATTACAAATGATTCACCAAATACACAATGCAATGTTTTTTGTTGCATCGTACTTGGAATTTTTAATTTACTCGCAAAACAAACTTTACTTTGAAACGAATATTGATACGTTCTGAAAATCATTAAATTCGCTTTTTCCTTATCAACAATTGTAAACAAACGTTTCACCGTTCTTCGAATTGTCACCAATATTATTAATCTAAGTTTAGCAGTCAGCACCCAAATAACCTTCGCAATTGATTGCCTTATAATTCAGTTGTAACTAATTTACGGTTTTTTGTAACTCATCTTCCGGTCTTTGTTTTAGATCCTTTCTTGCAGTGTTCATGGGAAACCGGTAGTTGGGATTTGCTTCATGGGGACCAAAAAATTTGCCATTTACACCTTTTTTGCTTAAACTCAATGAAGCGTTTCAAAGATTCGAATCACAAAGCGTTGGTTGTTTATTTTTCGAAAGATTGGCGGGAGTCATTGACACTTGAAAATTAGTCACGACAGTTTCTAAAAATGGATGGAGATTTAACATCATTATTTTGAAAGAAGGAAAATATCGTGAGGAAGCCTGGATTTGAGATTTATAATTTCTGAAATCGCCAAACCTTCTTGAACAAGCATGGTAATTTATGTACGTGCCATCTTTGTTTAGGAGGCATTTGTTCAGCAGTGGGGCAGCAATAGGCTATTTTTGCGGATAGGAAATCATTAAAAAACTTTCCCCGCTCTGGGTGGAGCGGGGGGAAGTGTGAGACGTGTACTGACTAAAACCACCCATGTTCCTACTATTGCCCTTGATGTTCCGGAGCCGCGATATCTCTTTCGAACGACCAGCAACCCCAGCAGGCGGTGGCCCTAGCAGGCCCCTCTGCTTTGGTGACATCTTTATGAGACGCGCGTGGAACACTAAAGCGCCGTCGACACACAGGAATAGGCTGACATTATCTTTGCTGTTCTATTTGCTTAGATCTTTTTAACTGCACAACAGATTTGAATGTAGTTTTCAGCAATACATAGAGTAATTCTAAGGTTTATATGTACAATATCAAAGTTTACATAGGTTAAACCGCGGTATCAAGCTAGTTATATTTTAATTTATAATATAAAAAAGCCATAATACTCTTCAAATAATTGTAATACTTTTTTAAACCTTTATTACGCTCATTTTATGTTTACCAACTTGATGTTTCTTGTTTCAGCATTGGAACTGGTTGGACCCAAAGGCAGAGTCTTTGTGAGCCTCCTCTTCAACACCATGTTCATCCTCGGAGGAGTCACAGTCACTTTACTATCCTGGTGGCTTCTGAACTGGCGTTACCTTCTCTTCATCATCTATACTCCTGCTGTCTTCGTCTTTATCTACATTTGGACCCTCACTGAGAGCTTCAGATGGCTCTTCAGCAAAGGAAGATACGAAGAAGGTTTAAACGTTCTCAGCAAATCAGAGAAGATGAACAAAGCGAATGTCCCTAAAGAACATTACGAGCAAGTTGAGAAGCATGCAACAAAACAGAGAGACAAGAGGAAATGCGAGAATGTAGAAAGGAATCAGTCTACCTTCAACCAGCTCCTGACGTCACCAATGATATGGAAGAGGCTGTTCACCTGCTCGTTCCTATGGATATCTTCGACTCTAGTCTACTACGGTCTTTCGATAAACGCAATAGAGCTGTCAGGGAACAGTTATGTGAATTATATCGTGATATTGGTGATAGAAGCACCAGCTAATATCTGCAAGCTGATATTCTTGGACAGGTTCGGCAGGAAGAGGGTGATTGCTACCGCCTATTTCATGACTGGGTTGATTTTGATCAACTATGGATTTGTTCCAGGTATAGTGACGTCTTTTGTTTTATCTATTAGTATAACTTTTTTTTTTAAATGGATAAAAAGAGGTTACAGAAAAAGAAAGGTTGTCGTAAGTATAGATATAAGTATAAGCAAGTCTGACTACCTGTAACGACTGCAAAAGATCTTTATATGACAACCGGTACCAATAGGTTAATGTGCTTTCCGAGGCACGGAAGAAACTCGGTATGTAACAGGTGGTCACCCATCCATAGACCAACCTAGACAAGCGCGGTTTATCCTAAAGATCGACCCGAGTGGCTACTATTATTTAGCCACGAGATCCTCTTAATTTAAAGTGTAAAACTTAAATTTAAAAAAAATTGTTGGATTTCATTTTTGATTTGATTTTTGTTTATTTTTTTGTGTGTTTTTAATTGGGACTGTATGGATTGAGTTATCTGTTTTTTTTTAATTTAAATGATGCATAAATTTATTTATTCAGTCCATTAATTGTGAACTAACCTTTCACAAGTCAAAACAATGATTAGTTATTGTACGTATTACGTTTGTATTTAAACGGTAATTTTATACCGTAAACTGTTTAACTGTTATATGTTTGCACACGTCGTTATTTTATTAGACAAACAAGATAATAACATCCTCATACTTTATGTTCTTGATTTTCATTTGACGTATCGGTGACGTCATGTCGGAGGAATTGTAACATCAAAGCTGTGTCAATTTTATAACCTTTGTTTATAGTGAACTAGCTGGCGCCCGCGGTTTCGCTCGCGTGATATCGAAAAAAGTATTCTATGAGCTATTCCAGACTATAATCTATCTCTGTGCCAAATTTCATCAAGATCCGTTCAGTCGTTTTGACGTGAAAGAGTAACATACATCCATCTATCCTCACAAACATTCGCATTTATAATATTAGTAGAAAGTAGGATGTTATTCCAGACTATAATCTACCTGTGCCAAATTTCATCAAGATCCGTTCAGTCGTTTTGACGTGAAAGAGTAACAAACATCCATACATCCATCCATCCTCACAAACATTCGCATTTATAATATTAGTAGGAACCCAATGAAATACTAAATTGTTTATTATGAGTTCTGTTACAGCTGGCAACTGGTCAATTCTTCTGTACCTTGGAGGGAAGTTCTTCATAACATTAGCATACAACTCGCTATATGTGTTTGCTGCGGAAGTGTTCCCTACAAACTACAGGACATCTCTATTGGCTGCATGCTCTACCATTGGAAGGATAGGATCTACTGTTGCCCCACAAACGCCTTTGCTTGTAAGTACCAATTCAAATTTTAGTCCAGAAGATATGGTTATGGATAGGGTTCATAGATCTTGATTGTGTATGCCTCGTGTCTTCCCAGCAAAAGGCCTAACTCTTGCATGTCCTGATACCTACGCAATTGATGATCTTTTTTTTTAAAAAAAACATTGCCCCACACTAGGAATTTCTCTTGTATCGTAGGTGCGTTTACAAACATTTAGACTCACACACACAAACAGCCAGACCCGAAACAATTATCTGCAGGGCATACAAATATTTGTTCCATGCGGAAAATCGGAAAAATGGAGAAGGCTGTCTGGATACGAACATTTGCCAAAAAAAAAATTAAACTTATTAATACAAGTATACTTCATTATTTTTCTTTACCGATACAATTATTAATTTATTTATCATTTTTATTATTTTCCTTCCACAGACAAGGTTCTACGAATACCTTCCAACAATGATATTTGGAGGTATGGCGGCATTGTCAGGATTCCTCGTGCTCACGTTACCAGAGACAAATAACCTCAAATTACCAGACTCCTTGAAAGAAGCAGAAGACCAAGACAGAAGAAAGCCTGTAGAAGAACCTGTAGAAAAAACAACAGATAGCAAAACTAGGTTATAATAGAGAATTGAGAGCCAAAGATGAATGTTTGGAACAAACTAGTGAATTAACACAAAATTTTAGCGATGTTTTTTTAAGCTATAAGTATTTTTCGTAGTTAGGCTGAATGTTGGAGCGACTATGGCCAGAAAAAAAAATTGTGACTTTTGCAAATTAAGTATTGTTCATAAAACATGCATGTTATACAAACTATTTAAAAGAAAAACTATACCTAAACAATCATCAACTAATAAGTAAAATTAGGAAGATCAATCAATATGTATAGACACACAAATTAACTCAAAGTGGTTGTGAATCGGTGCCCACTCGGTAATTTAGTTTGAGGGTGCATTTAGAAAGTTAGCAACGTCACAAATATCTGTCAAATATATCGCTGTCACGATGGTTTTTTTTTTAATATGGAATGTCGTTATAAATATTGTCATAATATCGCAATTATAAAACGCCTGTTATCCCTGAAGGCTTAGGCAGAGTACCTAATAGTTTATTTATTTATTTAAACTTCATGTACAATAGTGGTACATAGGCGGACTTAATGCCATGGGCATTCTCTACCAGTCAACCTTTGGGTAAAATACGACAACATTGTGATACAATACATTGGGGTACAATACATAAAATAACTAAAACAATTTTTGCGAAATTTTTTGTTTACCTGCATATCGGTATATTTTTTATTGTCATGTAATTGAAGGCGAGCCTATCGCCATCAACCGGGCACAAATCTAGACTCCAAGGCTGGTACTGAGAACCCAAGACCAGCAAAGACAGCCAATATTAATAAACAGCCAGTATAAATTAAAATACATAAGTAATCAAATAATTGACAGCTATTTGCGATGTTATCAAATTTCGGAACGCACCGTCGGATTAGGCTGCCGCCGCCGTAATCTTTGCTAGCCTTTATATTAAATCTCCTATTCAATTATGCATTTTTTGGGCATTGGTTGTCTTCAAACTTATCAATCTACAGTGTACAGATGGTTTGTTGGACCAATTAAGACTAACGCATGCTATTGTTTCAGGCTTAATAAAAAAAACGCTTGTGTGTTTATACTGCCTGTATCAATAATGTGTGCCATTCCTAGTTAATTCATACTTTTTTCCCACTCCAACTTTGTTATAGTCTGAGTTTGCTATAAAAAATACTAATCGATTAAGCAGTATATTATTTTTGTCTGTTAAAAAATCTTTATTTAAGAAAACCATCGTGTTCTTTCATAAAATTACGTTTTTTACTTGTCCTTATGTTAAAGTCAAAGACAAACCATTTATTTCAAATAGGTACTTTTGAACGACAAATTCGGAAATAGAAGCAAAAAAAAATTGTTATCTATGTACTGGGTGTAATAATTATATCCTCTCGAACGTGAGGTCTGTCCGGCCTTGAAAAAACAAATTTTGTTAATGACTTTTGTTATTCTTCTTTTTTTAATTTTTAGTTTTACCGTACGTGTTGATCAGCTGATCACGTCAGTTCCTATCTATACAAAACCCACTTGTTATTGTCAAAAGTTGTTTAGTTTAATGGTCCGACAGACCCCACGGAAGGTCTTGAGTTTATTATGTTAGACCTTGTGTAAAGAGTTGTGTTTCAATGTTGGTGTGCAATAATGTGTATTATATTCTATTCTTGTATATGTATGATTTCTGACAGGGCAATGCAAGGTAGAAATATCGTTTTAATTTTTCTTGTTTAAGTTAAACAAAATTACATTTCGAAAAAGAAAAAAAACATAAAAAGGCTTGTGATTATTAATATTAAATTACCCATGTCAAATTAAAATAATAGTAGACTACTTTATGATTATTTACAACAAATACAAAGTGTAAGAATTAATGCTATGAGCCGTACCAGGACTAGTTTCTTTTGTAATATTTTTGTTATGTATAAATTGTTTAAAAAAAAAACTATAAAAATGGTACAACAATTGTATTTTCATATTAATATTTAGGTAAATATATTTCGAATGTAATTTTAAATGTACAAATAATACAAAGCAATTTTATAGACAATTAGGTACTTACATAATATTTCTAGTTAATCAATTAGTAGATGATTATTCGCCTTCTTATCGCGTTTGGAGAAGATCTTACGTTATCTGACTATTAAGCTATCGTCACACTTATGAAAACGGGAGTATTGGCATCGATAACAAGGGGTTTATTTATTTGTATAAACAAAAAAATCAGAAAACCTCCGTCTTCTTCTTTTCTTAGTCGTTCATTCTTGACAGAGAGTCGTGGTCATGGTGGATCGCTCACAAATGCAGTGGCTGCCTCCGCGATCATTTTCTGCACATTTTCCAGCGGTCTCCATCTTTTTCTTCTTCTCTTACGCCCGGTTCCAATAAACAAAAACGAGTCGTTTTGCTTACGGATAGTAAGTTTTTGACATACGTCTCATATAACTTATGTCAATATGCTAAAGCTGACAACTGAGACGACTTCGTGATCTTTTTCCACCGGTCGCTATTGGCTGCAACGCGAGAACGTTCTGCCACGGGAATCTTGGTGGCTGTTCAGATAGTCTGTCCATCGGGTTGGTTATCGACCTCCTTGTCTCGTTCCTTCATCTCAACCCTGAATCATCAAACGCTCTATGGAGTTTTTGTTGCGAGTAACGTATTCAAGACTGTGGATTCGTAATCGCACTGTAGTCGATTAGAAAAGACAGTTTAGAAAAATTATACCAAAAATATATTTTTCATTTAAGATTCAACCCCACAATATTCTTCCTACATCGCTCCCACTATTTTTAAGTATGACGAATGCCTATGTTTTAAATGCAATACTTTCTATCAATAACTATGTTTAATTTTATTGTAGATAGTACCGTGATAAGGAAATATAATAAATTAAGTTTTTTTTAACTGTTTCTTTTATTTCATAACATAACATCACGCTTGTAATCTTCGATGACACGGTTGGCGCAGTGGCTGAGCGATCGACTGCTGCGCTGCGTGTTGCGGGTTCGATTCCCGTACGGAAAAAAATATTTGTATGACCTACAGATAGTTGTTTCGGGTCTGGCTGTTTGTGTATGTGAGTTTAAAAGTTTGTAAACGCACCCACGATACAGGAGAAATCCTAGTGTGGCGCAACTTTAAAAAAAAAAAACTCCGAAGGGTTAGACGGAGGTGCAATTGTACACCCACATTTCACCAGTTATGTTCTGAAGTCCAATGTAATAGAGGACGACCCTGTTAACAACAACCGGGCATAATAGGGTCCGAGACTGCAATTAAGATATTCCTGTTATAAAAACCCAATAAAGATTTATCAGAACCGAGAATCAAACCCAGGACGCTCGAGCTCAGCAATGGCGCTTGCGACCACTAGACTAACATGCCAGTCCAGTAATTTTATCTTATTTCTTATACGATACTATGTTGTTCAAAAATTCATAAGCCCTTTAATACAATTAGGTAACTAGCTAGGAATTCTATATTGGAATACAAAATTATTTATTTCACATTAAAAAAAAAACGCGCAGTAAAGCCAAACCTTAAAAAATTAAGACAGCTTTCTGCTAAATCGAAATTCAAAATTGTAGAAAAACTCTCTGGTAAAGTCCCCCAGTACCTAGTATACCATTTTCGTGGCGTAAAAATAAATAAAACTGGCAAACGATAAAACCCAAACGGTTCACGTCCGAGTTTTAATTTGAAAACGGATTAAAAACTGACGTATTACCCCTGCTTCGCGTTTCGGAACCAACATTGGATCAACATTGGTTTTGGTCTTTAGGGATGTGCAAATATCCGAAAATAAAATATTTGTATAAAAATTATACGGGTTCCTTGAAATATATGTAAATGAAAATGTTACCATAATAAATATTTTCTCGTGTAACTTACTGTAGTCTTCTATTAGAATGAATTTCTTCAAACATCACCATAAAAACATCAAACAAAATTAAACATGAAAATGTTGATATTAAAGAAAAATATAGTATAGAACAAGGTTGCCCCAAATATAGCTTGCTCAACCATTGATAAATAATCTTAACTGCAAGCTACATAGTTAACATTTAATACCATGTTTTCGACTCAATGGAATATTTCGTAACTATGGATTAAGTGAGCTACTTAAGTATATTAAATTACCAAGTAGAGTAGATAAGTTATTTAAATAATTATAACCTCCTATATTATTCATCCTTGCGTTAGCACATCAATGCCATTGAATTGTGAAATAATGAGCTTTATTTGTAGGTGTATAATGCCCTCGATAAATCCATTGAAAAGCTTAGATGTCACACCAGATTATTAAGAACGTAGGTACATAGTATAAATAAGAAAATTTGTATCTATGCATGGAAAGTTCTAATACATGAACATTTTTACTTAAATAGTACGGCGATATTTTCTACTTATTTCAAAAAAGTAGGTTTACTTTCATTTTTTTTTCTGGTTGTTGTCTCTCCGCTGTGCAAAGGCCACCGTCCTCTCTCTAGAGATACTCTTTTCGTACGCCATAGCCAACATGAAAAGTTGATTCGAAAAAAAAAAAAAAATATTGTTAACTTGCTAAGTTGTGATTGGGAGCCAAATGGTTTGGCTGAGATAGCATCCCTACTTGATTTCCTTTATTTAAATTAATATGAATTTTAGTGGCGTTCAGAACTAACGAGTTACACCATCTCAACATTCATAATTCAAAAACATTTGGCGCCAACATTCGCGCCAAAACCGGACTAATATTTTTTTTAAACGTTCCATTCCACGGTCCTTTGCATCTAACGGGGAGCGTTCATTGTAATTATGCGTTTACTACGTGATCCCATTTCGTTGGACGTGACTGCGTGGACTTAGCAATATTATAAATATAAAAAGCCTATTCATTTTACAGATAAGCTGATAACGGATGTGATTATTTATGTCGCGTTCTTCGTATGGTTCTATATAGAATATGTTGTGTAATAAAGAAATTTCCGTATCACCCATTTTCCAAAAATACTTTCCTTATTTTTCACAACTTACCTCTTTCGATGTCTTTACGTTTTACAGGTTTTTTACAGATTTCTTGATGCATGCATCACCGCCAAGGACCACCATAAATTAACAAATCGAAAAAAAAAAATACAGTGCGGTTGGCGCAGTGGCTAAGCGATGGACTTGCTCCGCTGCGTGTCACGGGTTCGATCCCAGCATGGAACAAATATTTGTATCACCTACAGGTAGTTGCTCCGGGTCTGGCTTTTTTATGTGAGTGTAAATGCACCCACGATACAGGAGAAATCCACAGTGTAGGGCAAACTTAACATAAAAAAATGACTGCCTATCTGACCTCTTTATTATTTTTAGGGTCAATGGCCCATCTTCATATAACACAACGATGATGTAGGTATATCTAGTCAAATTATTCCATTTTTCTGCTGACAGGTAGGAAGTTGAAATGAACACAATAATTATGTTCTCTTTCCACCAAATATTTATATCACAAAACTGAAGTGATTGTATGTATTTGGTCAGTGACACACCCACGGTGGTTTCTACATATTTTATTTATTACAGACCCACCTGTTATTTACCAGTAAAAAAGTCACATTGATGTATACCATTTAAAAAATAACCAAACATAAAAACAACCAAAATAATTCATTCAACAGCTATCTTGAAATTAAAACTCTGAACTCAGACAATATTTTACATAAAGTTTATCCTCAAACAAATCTAATATCCCTCTATTTAGATTTACAGTGTTGGGTAAAAAACTGGCAACACTCGGTCAGAGGGCAAACGTTATTCGGGCAAAAACAATTTGTAAGTTTTTGTTAGAGAACCCTTGGGCCCTTTTGGCTGAATACATGAATACGTTAGGCCGAAAATGCCCTTTATGATAGCTATGGTTTTTCAGAAAGTGTGTTGGGTTAAACTCTATAATGTATGAGCGATTGTATTTAGGGATCTTGAGTACCTAAGGAAATAGGGTTTTTGACTTGACTACTGGGCAAACAAGTTAAGTTAATGATAGCAAGTACCATTTATTTATTTGACGGCGCTTTGATGCTTTAAGAGTGTCAAGAAACGTCAAGGAGGACATCACCTGTCTGGACTATTCCCAAATATTGTTGACTACTTTGTTGGTGTAACGGTCGCAAGCGCGGCTGCTGAGATTGTGGTTTGATTGGGTTCGATTCCCGGGTTTGGGCACAGTATTATTGTGTTTTTCCATCAGGAATTTCTCAGTAGCGGCCACGGAGACTGGATTTGTGGCCGGTTGATGGCAATAGGGTCGCTTCCTATAACATGGGACATAAACATAACTGGCTAAATATGGGTGTAATATCAGGTACATCTCTACCTAACCCTACCTCATGGATTACAGGTGTGATATATATTTTAGAAGCTGAATACCAGTATTTTACATGGAATAACGACACGGTTGGCGCAGTGTCTGAGCGATCGACTGTTACGTTGCGTTTCGCGTCTTCGATTTCCGCACGGAACAAATATTTGTGTGACCCACAGATAGTTGTTCCGGGTCTGGTTGTTTGTGTATGTGAGTTTAATGTTTGTAAACACACCCACGATATTGGAGAAATTTCTAGTGCGGAGCAACGATTACTTAAAAAACAAAAAAAAGTGACTGCCTATCTGACCTCCACAAGTCACAACCCAGTTAGTACTGGGAAATCGACAGTGACTGTTATAGGACAACATTACTTCCACATTTCCTGCGTCTGTTTACGCAAGGAAAACTGTTTCCCTGTAAAACTGAGAATTAATAATAAACAACTACAACTGTCCTTTCTACCTTGTTTACGATTGATTGCGGCACGGGTCCGCCACCCAGTGACGCGGCTAAATTATAGCCACTGCATCAATGGCCGTATAAAAAAAAAATACTATATATGTCCCTGTCATGTGAATGCGACATTTTATTGTCACGTTGGTACCTATGTAAGTGCGACGTTTTAGTTGTACGTGACGTTGTTGGTTTGAATATGGAACGTGTTCTTTTTTTTAAGTGAATTTTAAAAAGTTTATGGCTTTATTTGTTCTCGTTGTCTGAGGATCGAATATATAGCAATTAAGCACCACATTACTCTGTTCCTGATTACATATCCCGAGAAATGTATAGTATATTCCTCTGTCTACTCTCTCGAGGAATACCGGCATGATTCTATGCTTTGTTAGTTTCCTGTTTAATTAACTCATCTGACCGAGGTAGTTTCCAACGCTCTACGATTCATCTTACTAACCGGAACATCTCAAAGTGATGGACAGTCGAGTATCATCTTGTCTGTGCGGTCACCAAGACGCTTTATCATTGCGGTTCTAATAGGCATCAGAAGCACCTCCATTAAATAGAAACCTATATCTACAGAATCTATAGGCACTTTACTATTTGATGTTAGATACCGCGGTAGCCTGAGGGACGGGTGGTTATACTGCTGTCGTTTTCCATTCTAGCTAGTCAAATTCAAGGAGGTAACTATTCTCGTCCCGAATCTATAGGTATGTTGTTTTTTTTTCTTGTTTACGGAAATCGATAAGTGTACATGGCCCGTCTGATCTTTGCCTCATAATCGCTCTTTCATACACACAAGGAAAGTAAAGTACATTCGATAATTTTATTCTAAAATTTTGGTTAACCTTCATAGTAAGGTAAGGTCTAGCCAAAGGGTAGCTCACCATAAGCAGGTCGATTGACGACAGGCCGTGTCGACGGCGCGTTCGTGTTTCACGCGCGCCTCAAAGAGACGTCAGCAATCCAGAGGGGCTTGCCAGAGCCTTAGTCAGTACAAGTCTATGCCCCCCCGCTTCGCCCAGAGCGGGGGAAGTCATTAAATGATTTCCCACCCGAAAAAAAAATGGTGACCATCATTATATACCAAGTTTTCTCCGTACCTCGGAAATCATTTTAAGCTGCCCTTCCTAGCTGTCATTTATATATCTGTGACAGTAGTTACAGGTGTATTACAGTGGTCCAAAAATCTGACAACCGGTCTGACCAAGGGGTACCATTTTAACCAATACTAATTGGGAGGTCAGATAGTCAGTCGCTCTAATCTTGAGGTATTCAGCTACAGCTAAAATATAAATTTAGGAAAACGGGCAGGTGATGCTATCGCAGTATACTAAAGTCTCGCTTTTCACTTCAGCACAGGGAATTAACTAAACCTCCTGCAATCACAGGTACAATACATAACGATCACAAATAAACCTCATAATCCATTCACTCCAATCCCCACTAACATGCAGTCAGCAATTAATTCCAGTAATATCTCAGGAGATTGCAACTGATATACGACCTCCTTACTGCGTTCGCGCCATCACTCAACCAAACCAATATGGCCGCCGTAAATCGCTTTAAGTCATCTGTTAAGTGCTGTGTTGGTATGTAATTAAGCATTCCCGCGTTGAATCAACGCTGTACACAAATTAATGGTGGGTCACCGCGTAGCCGACGACATTTGGTATTGCAAATTCCACATGCAACGGCCCCACCTGTGTGTGAATGTCTGTATTACAAGCGTGTACAGACGAGTTGTATTAGCTGGCACTGCATTGTTATGGAATTTATGGGGTGGACAGCAATTTCTGTGACGTAATTTGAGGCTGTTGAATGCAAAATTTCAAAATATTTAGTACCTAAGCATGGGGTCTCATTGCGAAGAAAGAAAAAGTAGTTCAAAAAAACATCAATAGATGGCGTTATGTGTATCGATTTGTTTTTGAAGTTTGTGTAACTGTTTAAATTTGACCATGGAAGAAGTATGTTCTTGTTTTTAAAAATCCCCATAACACAAAAAACAGGAATAATGGGCTCCTAGTTCCAAATTCCATGATTTTTCTAAATAATAATTATGGTGTTGGCTCTGGTGAGAACAATTTGTACTACGTTGTGGTTAGGTAACTCATTTACTGTTATTTCTATGAATAGATGGCGTTGTTTTCATTTTCTGAGTTTTACTACACAGCTCAATATTACCATTTACCATACCTATTTTGATAGAATGAAATATTATGAAATACAAACTATCTATACCTACTTATAATAAATCTGTAGAGAGGTCAATTTTGTACATGAAATTTATTTCCAAAATAACTATCAGAGGGTGATTAGTCCTGCCGGGGTTGCGGGTTGTTCGAAAGAGATACCGCGGCCTCGGAACGTAAAGGGCAAAAGAAGAAACATGGGTGGGTTTTAGTCAGTACAAGTCTGACATGCCCTCCCGCTCCGCCCAGAGCGGGGGAAGTCATTGGATGACTTCCCACCCGAAAAAAAAAAGGGTGATTAGTGATCGATACTGATGCCAAAAATGCAATCAGTAATATTTTTGTCTGTTTGTCTGTATGTTCGTTATAGAAACAAAAACGGATTTTAACGAAACTTGGTCAAATTATTCTTTATACTCCTGGGCAGGTTATAGTATACTTTTCATCACGCTACGATCAATAGGAGCAGAGCAGTGAAGGGAAATGTTGGGAAAACGGGAGAAGTTACTCCATTTTTTAAGCTTATGTCGCGTGTGTAGCCTTAATGGTTAAAGCTACACAGAAATCATGTATGACGGAAATATTCTCCTTAAAATTATATAAAAAATAATCATACGACAGCATATGTCTATCTTTAATGGTTAACTCACAATAACACGTGTAACTCCCGATAGCTAAGCAGTTCGGAGCTTTCTGATTATATTTGTCTACTCTTACGTTTAATAACACTCTCACTCATCTCTTATTAAAAATAGTTAACATTATTACCTATACAATAAAAAAATAATCATAGGTATATATCGGTAATTATAAAGCTGAAGAGTTTGTTTGTTTGAACGCGCTAATCTCAGGAACTACTGGTTGGAATTGGAAAATTCTTTTAGTGTTGGATAGTTCATTTCTTGAGGAAGGCTATATAACATCACGCTATGACCAACAGGTGCTGAGCAGCGCGGGTGAAACCGTGGGGAACAGCTAGTCATACACCTATATCGGTAAAGAAACACCAAAGTTATACATGAAATACGCTAATAAGCCATCGCTCATGAATACTGGATCATGCCATAAGGATTATTTTTGTGTGCGCTCGACGCGGCTACCGTAATATTTGGCTGTTGATGCGAATAGACGTTCAGAGTGTTCGGCCTTATTGACAGACAATACTTATCACCGCAACTTTTAGTCTTAAAATAATTTATTTTTAGATTTCTTTTGTTGTTATTTAATAAAATAGGTACTTATTAGTTATTTTGGTAGTGTTTAAATAGGTAATCGTTCAAATTACGAATTATTAATAGTTTACATTTAATATCTTTTTAGGTAAAGTAGGTAGGTACGCATAGATTTTTAGATAGGTAGGTACCGAGTTTTGGTTAATTTAAGTTAAGTTTTTTATATCAAGTAGGTAAAAGCGTAGGTAGGTACTTTTATTAATTATATTAAAGGTATTATTAATTAAGCATAGTAGTGATAGGTTTTTATCACAGTTTTAATTTTTAAGTGATGTAGGTATAGGTAGATAGTATTGGAGAGGCGTTTTAGCTTTATTTTCATTTCTTTTTTTGTACAACACGCAAGGTCATCCGCACTCTATCGTCTAGCGCCCAAGATTCGAGCCGGTAAGTATACTTACCTACTTTTGTAGGTACCAACACAACATACAAATATTACTAGCTACTTAGTTAAGTAACAACTTGTATTTAAAATAAAATAAAAATATTCTTCACACTTCTGAGTCTGTTAAAAAATAACTCCCTGCTTAAAATCATCTAATTTGCAGCAAATATCATTTCAAGAGCTACCTACCTATTTCGATATTATAATCATCAGCCTAGCCTTTTCCCAACTATGTTGGGGTCAGCTTCCAGTCTAACCGGATGCAGCTAGGTACCTATTTTATATGGAGCGCCGTGCGACTGCCTATCTAACCTCCACAATTTGAGGAGGAGCACAAACCAGTTAGTACCTACCTACTGGGTACCTAATACCATACCCCTTGGTAAGACTGGTTGTCAGACTTTC
This sequence comes from Ochropleura leucogaster, assembly GCA_958449745.1. Taxonomy (NCBI): domain Eukaryota; kingdom Metazoa; phylum Arthropoda; class Insecta; order Lepidoptera; family Noctuidae; genus Ochropleura; species Ochropleura leucogaster. The sequence goes on along the minus strand of OY288213.1, from coordinate 3,899,159 downwards.
GGGACACTGACTACCTGTAACGACTGTCAAAGATCTACAAATGACAGCCGGAACCAACGGCTTAACGTGCTTTCCGAGGCACGGAGAAAACTCGGTATGTAACGGGTGGTCACCCATCCACAGACCAACCTAGGCAAGCGCAGCTTAACCTAAAGAACAACCCGAGCGGTTGCTATTTTTTAGCCACGAGCTCCTCTATTCGCTATTTCGATATTATAAATAACTTTGATTGACTTAGATACTTGATACCTAATTATCAAAATTTGCGTTGAGTTTTACGCTGAACCTAACAAATACCTCAGTCTACCGAAAAACATGTAGCTATACCCCACGCCTCAGATAATATAATACTAGGCATGAAAGAACGTGAATTTATTAATGGCGATTACCGAGTGACTGACGACGTAAGCTTCAAGGTCAAAGGGCTATATACCTACCTTAGTTTACAGTACAAAAGTATAGTTTGGTTTTATCGCCATCTATTGGTTCTCTGTAAAATAAACTGAACTTGAGCTATCGCTGCAAGCACCATCTAGCGCCGTTGTGAGTAAAAAAAAAATAGCCCGGATAGCCCGGAGAAATGAGCAAGTTATGGCGGTCGCGTTTCTTTGTATGAGATGGAGTATCTGTACGTTAGTATTATATTATCTGTGACCTAAGTAACTAAATTCTCAATGTCGAGATTTTAAGCACAATCCTTTTGTTCAAACTCTGTGTTAAAAACGACCAAACCTTAAACTTGTTTCTTTCACTGATCTCGGCATAATACTTTTCAACAGTCTAAGAAATTCATAAGGATGAATCTTTCAAAGCCATAAACATTTAACCACTAGTATTCGACAGACAAAACAGAAATGCTTTACAAAATCAGAACGTTGCCAAACAAGATTCTTATTTCAAAGAAAGCGGAGGAGAAAAACTGACTGCCAGTGACGCCATCTTTTTTTACTTTTTTTTTGCCATCCACCGCCACAGTTAAATAATAGTGTCCATTATAGCGGCTGACGTTTTTCCGCAAGTTGAACCCACAAAGGGTGTCGGGACGTAAATGCAAATAACTGTCTCAGGCCAGATGATTTTATGAGGATTTTCCTCGTTTGATTTGTTAAGAGTTTTCTTTGATGATGGCTAAGTTTTGTGAGATAAGCCTTGCTTAATAATTATTTGCTAACTAGGTTTCTATGTTCTATTAACGCTGTAAGTGGGTAATTTCCAGGATCGCTAACTTAATCAAGCTTACAGATAAATATTGATGCTTGGGTTCATTATTTAGACACACTTTTGAATTTAAAAAAAAGTAGTATTACATAGTGCCTATGTAGGCACTTATCATATTTTGGACAAGTTTGATTCATGTTCCCTCGTCCCTAAAACCATACATTTCCCCACTAACCCAGATTCCTAACACCCAATCTGTAGTCACACAATAGCTTACAATAAATCGACCAAATCTAAGCAGCAATCCAGGTGTTACACTGGTATTTGCAAAATGTCCGCCAGCGTGCTATGTCGTGCATTCAGGCTCTATCCGCAATATTGCTCGACCACAGAATAGTTTCAGAAGGTCGAATGCATATGTACAATAAATGAAAACAGCGGTTCGTACACATAAGAAATTGCCTAGGCCCAACTATCTTCCTGGCTAAGTTTCACCGAACCGATATAGCTAATCACAAAGTATGTAGATCGCGTAAAGCTCGATAAGTTAATCGACATTTCTAACTCATTTCATCATACTTACTAGCCAATCCTAATACAAAAGTAAGGCAATCTCTCAACGGTGCTTAGAAGTGTGTGCTAGTATTATTGTATTGAGATATTAAAAAAATTGCTCAAATTTAGGCAATGCTGATCCCGTGCAAAGCTTATAACAGCTAATACTGCCCTAAAAATCTGACCGATAGGCTGATCAGATCACATTCTGTGCTGAAGCTAATATTGTCTACCAATCGAATGTCAGTCGCCATAGAGTAGTTAGACACAGAGCTAGTTTCATTGAAAATTCCGTTCATATTTGAAGCCACAGTCAATTGCACTCCTGATTCAGCGGCTCGTATTTTCTTTCGCCAGCACACACACACAATACAAACCAACTTAAAATGGCTTTACTTTTCCTGCAACTACTGCGGTTCAAATTAAGCATATCTATTAATTTTTAGCCTCCGCCCACGACTTCGTCCGCGTGGCTTTAACCGTGGCTTTAATCACGCGGGTTAAAGCGTAAACGCTTTAACCCGCGTGATGATCGAAAAAAGAATATCTTTCCCTTTTCTTCCCTTATCTCCTTTTTTTTAATTAGCCTATCCTCAAAATCGGTTTAGCCATTACGGCGTGAAGACGTAACAAACAAACAAACTCACTTTCGCTTTTATAATATTAGTAAAGATTTGTCAGTCGAGCGTTCGCTTGCATGCTCTCGCTGACCAAAAGGCGTGTTTACGTGTGCACATTATCGCACATTGAATAGTACTAGCCTTCTGTACGTGTCTATTCTCTGGCTCACTTCTACGATAAATCGCGTCGGACCTGAGAAATGCTTCATTACAAGTCGCCACAGCACTCGACTGCAATACGGCTGTGGACCTGATAAGAGAACGGAAGGCTATGCTAGCTGCCCGGGGCTATTTATGAATGTCGAAGTAATATCGGAACGGGCTATCAGATTGTATTGTAACATTCTTATATTGGAGCCGGGAATTTCAAGAATTTCAAGCAATTTTCTGGGGTGTCGATGAGAATTATTGTTGTTATGGGTGAATTTTGGTTTTTCTTCGATGATAAGTAGTCGATGTCAAATATTATGGATGGAAAACTACCTATATAATTACGCGATACGCGAGCGGCGAGGAGTGCGAGACTTACTGACTAAAATCCATCTATGTTCCTACTTTTGTCATTTGTGTCCCGGGGCCGCGGTATGTCTTTCAAATAACTCACAACCCCCAGAGCATAAAATCTTGGGTTCATTATATGGTAAAATGGTATATTTTTAGCCATCAGGATTTTATCAGCACCAGCCCGGAGTTTATCATCATTTGCTTCCTTTTGACAACAAAACCGATGTAACTAGGGGTTAGCTTGCAGTCTCTGCCTCCTGGCACTGTCTATACATCTTGGCAAGGCTGATAATCAGACATTCGGGCTTCTGGCTACCAGTTAGATACCAATTGAAAATTCTACGAATGACAGTTAGGAACTACTTCTATAGGTACCTACCTGCTTTTCGCGGCACGGTGGAGACCATTGCAGTTGATTAGTACCAAGATTGCCAGCTATTTATCTCATCAACAGGCCATTCGGCAAGCGTTAGGTACTTAATCCCAAGAGCTATGTATAGATATCGATTTAATCTTCTCATTGCAAATTCCTACACGAACAGGTAATGTCCATGTAGGTTCTAGGTAAATTCTTGGTCATATGTTGTCTTTGTTGGGCCTCGCTCAAACCACAAATGGGTCAAGGCATATATACCTACTCCATGCTCTTGCGGTCGTCGTAATTTGGACGAGCATATTAGCAGCTTGTGATGTAGATGAATTAATACTATCTAGCTTGCTATGTTGATGTTGTTCTAGTTTAAAAAAAAACCGGCCAAGAGAGAGTCAGACTCGCGCACCGAGGGTTTCGCCATATCATAAACAGCATTTCTTTTGACTGCGTAGACTTAGATGGTGGAGGTGACACAGAGTTGAGTAAATGGTTTTAATTTCAACTCGAACGCTTTACGCCTTCCTGAGATAAATGGTCTTAACAGACAGAGTGTTACACACAAAAAAGTCCAATAAGGATCCATAATTTTCCTTTTGAGGTACGGAACCCTAAAAGTGGATCAAATGGACAGCAGTCAATCGTGGTCCTAATGGTCTTTCCGTAGATACAATTTCTCTAAGAAAATGCGTTAGTGAAATTGTTTAATTTCTTGCAAGCTCCAAGTAACTTCTTCAATAAATAGGTTTATTAAGTACTAGCTCCTGCAATTCCTGCGAAGTCTAAGGATAACATCTTATCTCATCAGATAGTTTCGGAGGCTAGACTTCGTATTTCCGAATTTAATCTATGTAGTATAGGTTTTATCTACTAAATCTAATATATAAAATTCTCGTGTCACAGTCTTCGTTCCCATACTCGTTAAAATTTCGTTTATATTGGTCCAGCCGTTTCGGAGGACCGAAACGGCTGGACCAATATAAACGAAATTTTGTGTACATATCGGGTAGGTCTCTGCGAATCGGCCAACATCTATTTTTCATACCCTTAAGTGAGCAGCGGGTGAAACCGCTGGGCAACGCTAGTCTAATATATAAAATTCTCGTGTCACAATGTTCGTTCCCATACTCCTCCGAAACGGTTCGACCGATTCTTATGAAATTTTGTGTACATATTGGATAGGTCTGAGAATCGGCTAGCATCTATTTACATACCCCTAAATTATAAGGTTGGCCCTCCTCAGCGGGTGAAGCTGCTGGGCACAGATAATGTAATATTTAAAATTCTCGTAAAAATTCTCTCACAATGTTCGTTCCCATACTCCTCCAAAACGGCTCGACCGATTCTTATGAAATTTTGTATGCATATTCAGTAAGTCTGAGAATCGGCTACTATCAATTTTTCATACCCCTACGTGATAAGGCGGACCTGAGCAGCGGGTGAAACCGCTGGGCACAGCTAGTATATATATAAATATAATTATATTAAAATACAGCAATGGTTTTGGGGATGGGAAATCATCAAATAACTTCCCCCGCTCTGGGTAAAAACGGGGGGGACTGTCAGACTTGTACTGACTCAAATCCACCCATGTTCCTTCTATTGCCCCTTATGTTCCGCCCGGGGCAATGGGCATTTGTTCCGTTTTCCATTTAAAAAAGAATTGCATACAAAATCTTATATGTAACTACAATCAATCACAGACATTCAAATAAAATTAAACTTTAGAAAAATATAATTTATTTCTAAAATATTATCAACTTTCATCAAAAACTATTTTTTTACCCTCAAATGGTAAAATGCCAGATTTCTTCTTCTTAGCTTCCCAAGAAGGATGCAATTTCTCTGGTTCATCATTATTCTTATCATTCCTATTATTAAAACCTCTTTTATCATTAAAATCATTATTGAAAGACTTCCTATCATTAAAGTTTCTTCTGTCACTTTGTTGTCTATCATTGAATTTTCCTTTAAAGTTATTTCCTCTATCATAACCATTTTGTCTATTAAATCTATCTTCTTTATGGTAATTGTTGTTTTGTCTAAGTTTACTTTTAGGGACTAGACCAAACTGTACTGCTCTTCTTAATTTTCTATTCCCTCCCATATGTTCATCTTTAATTTCATCTGGTGCTCTAGGCTCGACCAGAGATATATAATTCTCACCCGTTGACGTCATAAAGAACGGATCTACAATTTTATTTTCAAATGCAGGAGCATCAGAATCTTTCTTTAATTTCTTTTGCAGTATTTTCTCATTGAATTTTTTAGTTTTGTTTAATTCTATTTGTTTCTTGACAGGGTTTTTCTTGATGATTTCTTTTGGTTTACTAATATTTTTAATTTCGTTAAGTTGTACTGTTTTACTGTTAACTACTTCTGGTTTTTCTAGTTTTGATGTTTCTACAGATGGTTTGGCTTTAGGAGCAGGTGATTTAACATTGGCAACAGTTGGTTTAACTTTAGCAGAGACTTTCACAATATGCCCCACATCTTCCTCTTCATCATCGTCACTACTTTCTACAGCTGCATCACTCTGTTCTGCTACTTCTTCAGGTTCAGATTCGTCATTTAGTTCCTCATTCTTCTCCGAGTATTCACTCTCATCACCAGACATTTTGCTATCGTCATTTTCATCACCTGAAATTTCATTTTCACTTCCTTCATCACCAGAATTGTCCTCATCTTCTTCAACTTCACTGCCTTTGCTGTCATCTCCCATAGCAATATCCTCAACATTCCAATCACCTTCAGAATTTACAACCTTATTATTCTTTGCCTTTTTCTTATTCTTCTGTTTTTCTTTAGCCTCTTTCTTCATTTTTCTTCTTTCTAGCCGGGACATGAATAGGTCTTGTATAGGAACATTAGAGAACCTACCTCTAATGAATTTGTACTTGTCCTGCAATGCTTTGTGGAGTAGTAATCTGGCACATGCTTTATCTTCATCAACTTGGGGTTTATTCAAGAAAGTATTTAACTCTCCCTTGTGTGTTACTATGAATTTTGCTAGGTCCTTTGGTTTTACTTTCTGTAAGGGACGGAAGAAGTAGTGTTTAGTACAGACAGATACATCAGTTATCAGTGAACAAGTTTTTTTCTATGATGAAGGTTTTGGTTTTGAGAGCAACAACACATTTAACTATTATTTTCATTAAATATTCAATGTACACAACACAATAAATAGACTGGGTGAAGGACTGTCAGAGGCAGCCTACATATATAATAAGTTTGTTGATTTTAGTAAATAAAAACCGGCCAAGAGCGTGTCGGGCCACGCTCAGTGTAGGGTTCCGTAGTTTTCCGTCCGTCACAATAAGTGTTCCCACTTATGAGTTTAAAGGTCCGCAGCAAGCGCTCCGGCTCCGACTTGTGACGGTTTTTAGCGCGAACACAAAGGGGAGCGCTCAAACCTCGACGACTAATTAGATTATGCACTCATAAATAAAATTACGAATATATTATGTAAGGTGCAACTTATTTTACCACGGTAGGTCATGAAAGCACGGAAAATCTTAACATCGACTTTTAAAAAATTACGTTATTACATAACGCCATCTATCGAACCATTTATGAACTGGTTTTTACCTTAACATTTTGATGGTGTTAAAAATTAATTTTAGTTTTGTTCTAAATTGCCTTAGCATGTTCTTAATAAAAGTTTTATGTAGTTATAAGATACCGCCAATGCCAAGGAGAGATCAACCGAACAATTCGGTAATAACCGATCTAATGTAATAAGTACCTACAGCGCCATCTCTCGGGGAATTGGGTTACTAATTAATACTTTTTAAATAATTTTGGATTGCGAGAACCGATTTCAATAATTCTTTTTTTGTTTGAAAAAATATACGTTCAGGATAATAAAATATGTAAACGAAGTAAAAAAAATGCTTGCATATACGATTATACTACAAACTTAGTCCAGAAATTATTTTGTACAACTTTTTGTCTTTTTTGTACAAAAACTGTTGTGTCAATCAAGTTCAAAATAATTTTCATAGAAAGTCTTAATAAAGTTCTACTTTTCAGATTTTTTTCATATTTTCTAAACTTATGGTTTAAAAGTTAGAGGGGGGGGGACACATTGTTTTTTACTTTTGGAGCGATTATTTCCGAAATTATTGACATTATCAAAAAATGATTTTACTAAACCCCTATTCATTTTTAAATACCTTTCCAACAATATATCACACAATAGGGTTGAAATTAAAAAAAAATCACTTCCCACTTTACATATAGGGTGGCTACCCTAATAAAACATTTTTTTCCAATTTTTATTTTACCACTTTGTCGGCGTGATTGATATACATATTGGTACCAAATTTCAGCTTTCTAGTGCTAACGGTCACAGAGATTAAGCGAGGACGGACGGACGGACGGACGGACGGACAGACAGACATGGCGAAACTATAAGGGTTCCTAGTTGACTACGGAACCCTAAAAAAACATAATTCAAGTAAATAGTAATAGTGAAAAAATGGAATAATAGAATCTATTTATATTATTTACCTTTAAAATCAAAACTTCCTTTACAGCTGACTCGGCTTTCCTTTTCAACTTTTCTTGTAACTGTTCCGGAGCTTTTTTCTCTGTCAGTTGTTTTGCCTTCCTGGTCAATTTGTGTATTATCTGTATTTTAGCCTGGTTCAGTTTCTTTTTGAGTAATATGACCTGGAATGAATTTGAGAAATATACATTAGTTGGTTCTTTTATTACTAAGATAATACCTGCTACACTAAAAAGATTTGTAGTTCTAAAAAGTAGAATTCAATAAGTCAGCCTAGTCTGGAAGTTAAAACTGTACATCCCCTTGATATATTAAGTGATGCACTTGTTAAAAATTGCTTTGCATTGTTTCTAATGCACATATTCGTATACTGCTTTGAGATCACTACACACCATAACCATAGTCTGTTTGAAGTAGTGGATTATTTATTGAAAATTGCATAAAGTTAGAGAAATTCAGTTAGTAAGCACAAAGTAATTAAACAAACAGTTAAAACATGTCTATACCTCAGTGTTGAAGTCCTGTTTTACTGCTCCAACTTCCATTTTATCAAATAAATAGACTTTTTTTCTAAAGAATAGGTTATGTTATCAAATGTGATTTTTATAACGATCAGGTTGTTAAATCATAATATTGAACGACAATCGAGTGCAGTATAAGGTTAGTTTTAATATTAAATCTTATTTCTTCGTCGTTTTAAGTAATGCTTCACATAAAATTCACGTGTAGTAATTTATCAACACGGACACACCGATTTGTAAACCCTGACAGTGACATGACAATAAACGTCATATTATGACAGCCACCACCGCATATTTTATCGTTTATTTTTACGTAAATGTTTTTTACAAACTATAAAAGACAACAAAAAAAATTTACAAGTATAAAAATAATTACATAGCGTCAAAAATTCGTACTCATTACTGTCAACAGCAAGAGTACCCAGAAGACTGACAACATTTACCGAATATTTTTCAAACTATCTTAATTTCCTGACAGAAATTAGAGGGGATGCCAAATTTTTACGACTTTGGAAGTATTTGATTATCTCATCTATCAATACCCGAAAAAAAAAGTATCTAAAAAGCCACAATATTATTTTTCAAGACGTATCTATAGACACCCCATACAGTTATCGAAGATGTAAATATATTTCAACCCTTAGTTGAGTTTATTGTGTTATTCTTTTTACATTTAATTACTTATTTTAATTTAATCTCAACAAATATAATATAAAATTTCAAGATTAATTAAATTGAATTTGATTGAAAGTATCTTCTGTATTATTAGTAATTACGCTAGTTTAAGATTACAATGGGTATATGCCACCCGAATTAAAATTAATTCATTTAAGTTTGAATATGTGTTTTTTTTTATTTTGAACTACATATTTCTCGAAATCGCATTTTTCTACGCTCATATCCTGTTGCTCAAAATCATCATTTGCTAGATCGAAAAACAGAACCTGAGTTTTATAAATAGCACGCAGTAGCATATCAACGATGCACTGATAGACCTGTTAGTGTTAAGCTACCGGTACCGGTACCCTTTATAGAGTAAAGCTCGCGATGACCATGTTTCGATTCTGTTTCTTTGCTGTCCTCATCCAGCGAAGCCCAAAACCGAAGCTCATACTATTCAAGGGGTGTCCTTAGCGTGTAATCGCTTAGTTTCTTTTACCCTGGCTGGTTTCCGTACACTCAAGGGACCTACAGGATTGTTCAGTTATACAGATGACAACCTTATAGATTGACTTACGGAATGCCACATTTAAAAAATCTACGATGCACTCGCAATCTACACAGCACGCTCTGCAAGATAGAACAATACCTTTTGCTCTATCTTGCAAATAATTTATAAATATCGCGAGCTACAAAAATACTAGTGTGTGGAATAATAATCATCGCTTATTAAAAGCTACTGGCTTGTAGAAGGCTTCTATGTATGAACATAATAAATCATATTAAAATATTAAATACCAATTTATCAGCAGCAAATAATTGCGTTCCCACTAAATGCCAAGCCACACACTTGTTTGAGTTTGTGATAGTTTTTTCAAACTACAGAATGATATTTTAAATCGATTGTCTTTAGTAGTGCCTACTTCAATTTCGAATCGACTAAATATCTATGATCGGTCAGCTTCGCCGTCAAAGTTGTGTTTGCAAATTAAAAATAGTACTAATTCTTTCTGGTCGGATCTGTCAATCCGAAATGTACGTAAAATCTTGTAAAAAATAATTTCCATGAAAATCAAATTAATCTATATAATTTCGCATGTTTTAACAGTGAATTAAGTTTCTAATTAATAAGAAGAAAGTGCTGGTGTTCTTATTTCGCCCATAAAGTTTCTGTGTTTGTTATTTCAGCATGGCTCCTCGGTTTGAGTTAGCAGTCGGTCTCCGAAAGGGACACAAAACGACAAAAATATCCGCCGGCAGGAAGGGTATTACTGACAAAGCCATCAAAATCAGACCCGCCAGGCTAAAGGGTGTAAGTATATCAACAAAATATCTTGGAAACTAAATAGTGAAGAGGTTATGTTTTGAATGTTGTTAACGTTGTGGAATACATATATTCGCTAGTTCATACTGCGTTCACTTACCTTAATGCTATCTTTATAATAAAACCTCTTAAGAGCTTGAAACAGGTGGTGCGAGACTAATATTTGTTTTCACTAGACACCTCATTGTTACACCAGTTTTAGCAGTATGAATTGTTGGATCTTCTTTTCCTTATTACGATAATTAAATTATGACTATGTTTCAAAACTAAACTTCAGTGGACATTCCAAAATAACACACTCAATTATTGTGAGAACTGTTTTTAAAATTTTGGAGCTTTTGAAAGCTAAAAAACGATGTTTCATTCATTTCAATTAAGAGTTTCATCAGTTCAACCAATTTGTATGCCAATTCGTATTGTTAAACAACTTAATTCTAAAATACATAATAATATTGTAAAACAACCTGGTTTCTTTTTTATTATGAAAAGTATATAGGGATAGTAGTTCTTTGCAGAATCATAAATAAACTAACAACACATCAATTTGTTTCCAGCTTCAAACTAAGCACTCCAAGTTCGTTCGTGACCTGGTCCGTGAGGTTGTAGGACACGCTCAGTATGAGAAGAGGGCAATGGAGTTGCTCAAGGTGGGTTTCAATTTTATATAAGTCAAGCACTGTGATAATAATGTTAATCTCTTGTTATCACAGAAGAAGCAAGGCTTGTGTTGCGTTTAGTTGCCAAACATGTTAATAGAAAACAAAACAAAAACTATGTTGCTTTCTAGATTAGTCTATCAATATTTGCAAATCAAGTGGCTTTGCAGATACTGGTGATAGTTGATAGGCTCTACTCTACTCATGGATAAACTTGTAATCCAGTTAGGACCTAATCTTTCATCTGACTTGACTCCCCTGTCAGACCACGGTGTCTCTTATTTTTTTTTCCAAGTCCCTTAGAATTGCATAACAAATAACTGTTCTGTAACAATTCTGATATGTGTTCTTACCTTTTCTAGGTCTCAAAAGACAAGCGTGCCCTGAAGTTCTTGAAGCGTCGTCTGGGCACACACATCCGTGCCAAGAGGAAGCGTGAAGAGCTCAGCAACGTTCTGACACAGATGAGGAAGGCTGCCGCACAGGCTCATCACGCCCCACACCCTGCTAAGTGAACAATAAACTAAGTAATACTTACTTGTGGTCTTTTATTGAGGTTTGAGACCTATCTGGCACCACAATATCAGCACGAACTGCATGATAAGCCTTTATTTTTCCTCTGTTGAGATATACAGGATGTAGTGATTTTTTTGTCCTAATGAATGGACTTGAAAGAGGCCGATAACAGATGAGAGACTAACCTTGGTAAGTGAGGGATGCTAATTAAATACCTAACCTTACTTTGCACAAGTATACATGCAAGTGGTCCTCTAAGCAAGTTTATACACCAGCTACCCTACCATGACGTGTTAAAGCAGAACTTATTCTGCTGAGTGAAAGGGACAGAGCTATACAGGGTCTCTAGCACCATCTCTTTCACTCATTGGAATAAGTTCTGCTTTAAGATGTCATAGTAGGCCTACAGATCAACAGTAGTACATTCAGAAACATCGGTATTCAACAAAAATCATAATAATTCAATATAACTTTTCACTAAATCAAATTTGATGAATAAAATAATAATTATAAATATTTGTGTGCACCTTGATGTGTAACTTCATTTGGATGCATGGGGCTCATTAGGATTTCATATGCAATTATTGCACATAATTATTTGTTTTCATCTGCAACGTGTTACGATTATGAAAAAAACCATAACGAATATGCCACGTCAAACTTGACTGCCTATTATAGCATACGGCTAAGGGCTATATCTTTTGACTTGACTAGACTTCAGAGTATTTCTTTACAGTTCCTAGGGAGACTAGACTTAATATGGTTTTAATTTCAACTCGATTTCTCCACGCGTTCTCGATTTATGGTTCTTAGGATGGACAAAGAAGTGATCCTATTAATAAGGGTTCCGTCCGTTTTCCGGAACCCTAAAACAAACAACAAATTCCTAAAAAAGGGGTTGGGTTCTACACAAGAGCAAACGTACTAAATCTTGAACGTAGCTATTTATGCTGTGAGTACTTATAAGCCCAGTTTCATGAATTACAAACTTGCTTGGTCTTATAAGTTCCAGTAGATTTTCATAATAAAGTACGGACGCGAAGCAGAAAGAATTTCGAACGTTGACCTGTTATTACCTGTCTCTGTCACTCCCACGTAAATATAATGCGTTTCGCTCGCACAGATGCAATGGCGGCCGTTCTCAGGGATTGTAAACCTTTGACCTGTGACTGTCAGGTTTGTAAGAACAAACTTTACAGTCAGTCTGAAACAAGAGTTTGCAAATGGTTTTTTGGTTGGCCTAAGAGTCACGACAAAAAGTCTACTTGACATAATTTTTAAATAACGAAGAAATGACATTCTATCTTGGGATGCGTTAGTGATAGCTCAGTTTTCGGACACAGTTATCTATTCCTAGTTTGTTGTTAAGTAAAAATGCTCAGTCGCTTGAGTTTCGAAAGAGTTTACACTGTACATAATTTATTTAATAAGTTGGTTATTTTTTTTTTGCTTCAAATATTTCCAGTAAACCACACGTAATACAATAAAGTTTGTAACCAGCAGTAGGTAAAGAGGTCATTGTACGAAATTCTTCGTGCTCCGCGACTGGACTTTAGCTGGTCTCTCTTGCGAAGTCATATGCCTAACAAGGAACCCTAACGGAGTCGATTTGTCCGTCTATCTATCATAGGGCGGAGCGTCGATCAACATCATCGTTTATAAGACCAAGTAGGTACAGACGCCTGCAGGTCAAGCTACCCGAAACTGTCAATTTTTCCCAATTAAACTTGAACCTAATACTTTAGAAATATAGTCGAAAATCTTTTAAAGAAATCTGACAGATTGTAGTAGCTTGATGTGCAGGCGTCTTGTACCTCAATACTGTATGAAAAATTCTAACCTGTTCAAGGTAGGTAGTTAGCTGCTTCCTCAAGTTTATTGACCTTGTTTGACCAAGCCAAGCTACTCCTGTATGAAGGGTCAAAAATTGGAAATGTTTCCAATTTGCAAGACGTCAAGCTTCGGTCGCTTTTGGATCCTTCATGAAACATCTGAATTATTTCTAAATAAAAGGAGTACCTAAAATAAAACCAACATGTTTGGAGAGCTAAGATTATCATCTTTATGTCGTTAAGTTCCTACGGGGGGAACAAATGTCTTGAGTACCCACGGAGAAACTATATACGGTAAAGCTATTGGTTTAACGGTAAAATCTTCGTTTTTCTGAAAGCCTACCTAGCGAAAACGTTACTCAAAAATTCGTCGATTTTGGAAGCGTTTTTTGCAACATTCCACAGGTTATCACTCAGTTGGTAACTTTTATTTTTCATTTTAGAATACACAGCTGAATCCGCCAATACTTTTCTAATCCCCCCCCCCGCCCTTCCGCAATAAAACTTTCCACTCCTTTGACCTTCAAAAATCTGGTTTAGTCAAGTCTGTTTCATCGCATCGTCTTTATAGCAAAATAACCCAATTTCATTAGTTCGAAATAAAAAAAGTGTTTGTAATAGGTAATAGTAAACACAAATTTAAAAATTAGTATTTAAGGTAAACATAAATGTAGAATTAACGTGAAAACTTCTACCAAAGAAGGGCGCCGATGGACAATCTCGTTCAACCTTGATCAAGAGCTAGAGCCGGCGCTAAAGGTATGTACATCTCTGCATAACCTTCGGATAGTACAAGCGTGATGTTATCCTTACTAATATCATAAAAGCGAAAGTGAGTTTGTTACGCCCTCACGCCTAATAGGCTAAACCGATTTTGGTAGGTACAGAGATAGTGTAGACCCTGTAGATAGACGGACATAGGCTAAGGACGTAAAAAATGGGAAATAAGGGAGATAAAGGGAAGAAAAGGGAAAACTTAGCTTTGCTACTTCAATAAATAAGGCGCAAGGTAAACACTACACGTAGCAGGTACCTTTAAATCAGGAAAGGGGAACTGTACTAGTATATTGTATACATTCTACAACGTCATCTGTTTTCAACTCCACCATAGCTTACCTTCTCTGACCCATATCTATAGAATTGTATGCGTCATGGGGACAGCATTACTTATGTAAACAAACAACCATAGGTCACACAAATATTTGTTCCGAGGCGCGGAATCGATTTCATGTCCCTGAAGTCTGAAAGCGATTGCAGTGCCATTGCGTCAATTAGATCATTGTACCTATACCGCAATAAGTTTAAAAAAATTGCAGTTACACGTTTGCTTATAAATACGGCCTGTACCTATTCTATTTTTAAATCCCCATTTAAAACGTAATAAAACAATACACATTTGCTTGTAAATACGGTCTGTATTCTATTTTTAAACCCCGATTTAAAATTAAATAACATAACACGCCTGTAATGCTGAGGTGTAGATTCGTTAAAGTACAACCTCATTTCGCCAGTTATGTTTAAGTGCCAGGTAATAGGGGGCAACCCTATTGCCTTCAATTGGACACAGATCCGAACCTTGTGACTGCTACGGAGAAATTATTTTTAGAAAAACCCAATTATGCCGCCCGACCCAGGGAAAGATCTAACCCACTCATGTCATGTCTGAGCTAGCTCAGTAGGGCTATTCCCTAAGAATACAGCATCGAGCGCAGCGCCGATTCCAGACGACTGTTTTGTTAGAATAGAACGAGACTTTTACCCTAATGTCCCTGTTGAAGTTCAAATTCAAGACGTTTATTTACATAAAACATGATATAAAGAATAGAAGGTACACTGTTTTATAATAACCAAGTGAGGTGTGCAAATACGTGAAAAGTTAATTTTACAAAAAGTATTTTTTATTAATACAATCACAATTTAAAAAAAAAACTTTTAAATGGACTCTGACCTTTACATCTTGTATGTATTAGGAATATAAAATTTTAGTGGATTCCAAGCACAAAAAATGTTAATTCAAGTTTTATTTGATCAGTCGAAAACATTCGAGATGCGTCGGTGACTACAGTATGTTTTGGCTTGCTTCCGCGTTAAAGCCTGTTCAGATTTTTTGTCAAACACCGTTTAAAGTTTTTTTTTAAATAACGTAAATATGCAAATAAAAAGTTGGTAATTAAATTATAGCTGCTAGTATTATGTTACTAACGGTCGACTGTATTTTTTGTGTTATTCTTTCTTGTAAATTAAATGTTTTAAATCCAGTAGCTACATAGTGTGGGTATCTATAGTACGCGATTTTTGTTCTAAAATTTGTCTAGTGCGAATAAATTTTTCATGTAACTAACAACTCTATAAATACTTCTCATGAATTAGCCCTGTTTATCATGAAAACGGCGTTAAGAAAAGGACGATAAACCCCAATACAAATCAGTCTATGATCCCAGAAAACCTTGAATTTGCCGCGCGGATGACGGATCTAAAATTAAGTCAATGACACCCAGTTTTTTAGTCCATTCTGCCTAACGATACCTTTGATAACTTTTATCAATTTGGAGTTCTATTTGTACGTTCGCGTCGGCAACTAACTGAAGCAATAATGACAATGAATCAGCTATTTCTGACAACCACTTGTTCCCAATAAAAAGAGGACAAAAGTAGTGTTTGAAATTGAGTCCCAGATCAAAGTATGGTTTGATATAATAGTTTTACTTCAAGTTGAATAATATTGCATCATGAGTGTGCCCCGTAGATATATTATTGCTTGATGCTAAGGTAGAATTTGTAAACGATTTGTGTAGGTGTCAGTTTTGGTTGGTATACATTGTATACTATACAATAATGTATGCATACATCACCTATTCTATTTATAACTTAGGTACCATAGATACTACTTCTTAAAAAGATCCCGATAGAACCATATTTTAAAGTCTTAGTAGCTACGAACCTTGACAGCCGACTTTGCAAGTAGAGTAATGACCGATAAAGAATAGAATTAGAATTGGAACAAGGCATGATTATTTAAACTTTCCACTAGGTAGCATAGCAACACCACGCTGACAGCTGTGTGTCAGTTCATAGGTAAGGACAGCAACGGAAATACCTTTTACAAGACTTTTATAGAAGGTACTTTATATTAAAGGCCAAGTGCGTGTCGTGGTTCCGTCCCTAAGTACGGAACCCTATAAAAACGGCAAAAAAAATTGGTGCATGGGCTTCCCATACAACAAATAATTATTTCATCCCGTTTTTTAGTATTTGTAGTAATAGCAGCATCAGAAATACATTATCTGTGACAATTTCAACTGTCTATCACAGTTAATAAGGTGCAGCCTGGTGACAGACGTTTTACCCTTTGCGTACGGAACCCTAATAAATGTCAAAGTGTTTTGTTACCTTTCACGCTTTTTTTTTCGGGTGGGAAATCATCCAATGACTTCCCCCGCTCTGGGCAGAGCGGGGGGCATGTCAGACTTGTACTGACTAAAACCCACCCATGTTCCTTCTATTGCCAAATACGTTCCGAGGCCGCGGTATCTCTTTCTAACAACCCGCAACTCCGGCAGGCGGAGGCTCTGGCAAGCCCCTCAGCTTTGCTGACTCTCTTTGAGGCGCGCGTGAAACACGAACGCGCCGTCGACACGGCCTGTCGTCAATAGACGGACAGACGGTGAGCTACCCATTACTCACCGTCCACAGGCCCGCATCTACGGTGGCCGGGAGTCGTCTCGCGGCGCCCGGCGCCCTAGGCGTCTCCCGCGGCGGCTGGTTTGGCCTGATGTTCTCTCCCTTAAACGCCCGGCCTCCTCCTTTGCTAGCATTACTGCTTCGCAGAAGGAGGTGTTACCTTTCACGCTTAAACCACTGAACCGATCATCAAAATTATCATGAGCGAAGCCGCGGACAATAGCTAGTTCATATCGTTTATATTAAGTAACTTATAATTATGTGCCTTTATTTTAAATGCTAAATAAAAGTGGTAGTTATCAATTTTAAGTTTTTTCTTTGATTATTATGCATATTTTGACCATTATTTTATTTAAAAAAACCGGCCAAGAGCGTGTCGGGCCACGCTCAGTGTAGGGTTCCGTAGTTTCCCGTCCGTCACAATAAGTGTTCCCAGTTATGAGGCCAACCGAACAATTCGGTAATACCCGATCCAATGTAATAAGTACCTACAGCGCCATCTCTCGGGGAATTGGGTTACTAATTAATAATTTTGGATTACGAGAACCGATTTCAATAATTCTTTTTTTGTTTGAAAAAAGATACGTTCAGGATAATAAAATATGTAAACGAAGTTAAAAAAAATGCTTGCATATACGATTATACTACAAACTTAGTCCAGAAATTATTTTGTAAAACTTTTTGTCTTTTTTGTACAAAAACTGTTGTGTCAATCAAATTCAAAATAATTTTCATAGAAAGTCCTTATAAAGTTCTACTTTCCAGATCTCTAAACTCATGGTTCAAAAGTTAGAGGGGGGGGGGGGACACATTGTTTTTTACTTTTGGAGCGATTATTTCCGAAATTATTGACATTATCAAAAAATGATTTTAGTAAACCCCTATTCATTTTTAAATACTTTTCCAACAATATATCACACGTTAGGGTTGAAATTAAAAAAAAACACTTCCCACTTTACATATATGGTGGCTACCCTAATAAAACATTTTTTTCAAATTTTTATTTTACCACTTTGTCGGCGTTATTGATATACATATTGGTACCAAATTTCAGCTTTCTAGTGCTAACGGTCACAGATATTAAGCGAGGACGGACGGACGGACGGACAGACAGACATGGCGAAACTATAAGGGTTCCTAGTTGACTACGGAACCCTAAAAAGAACGACTTATGCAGACCGTAGATATCAAATAGAATTTTCTAAAATTATAGAAAAAACAAACATTCATTAAAATTATGGTTCTGAGGTTTTTATTTTAGATCCATTTGGTCTCGAAAATAACAAG
This sequence comes from Ochropleura leucogaster, assembly GCA_958449745.1. Classification (NCBI taxonomy): domain Eukaryota; kingdom Metazoa; phylum Arthropoda; class Insecta; order Lepidoptera; family Noctuidae; genus Ochropleura; species Ochropleura leucogaster. Next base: position 3,880,965 of record OY288213.1, on the reverse strand, counting down.
TTAATTATTGTGTGTAATAAACATTTTTGCAAAAACATATTTATTATTGACACTTTATCTTTGAACTGTGATTATGACGCTTGTTATAACTAGAGGGGGTCTCAGAAAGGTCAAGTTATCGGGTTGCGTCAAGAAACTCGAGTAGATACACCGCTACGTGGCACATCTCCCATTACTTTTTGTTAGCAGTAACTGGTATTACGTAGACTGTTATCTACGTAAGAATAAACAACGAAAGTTAGTAACTGAACATTCAAGACTATATTTAGATTATCGTCATTACATCAGCCAAAACTTAGCAGCTACTGGAAAAAAGGCATTTTACTGAAATTGCGATTAATTTCTTAAAACAAAGTTGAGAGAAAACATAGTGAAGAACTAAACTAACTAAGTACTAGCTGTGTCCCGCGGTTTCACTCACGTGGTGATAAAATATACAAAATATCTTTATGAATTGTAGTCTTTGTGTTATTTTTATATGTAAGCTATATTATTGTGAAGTTTCTTCAAGATCCATTCAGTAGTTTTTGCGTGAAAGCGCAACAAACTTACTTAGATATATCCTGATAAATTCGCTTTTTATTCTGGAACCAGAAAAAATTAACGCGTGCTCTCCAACCTGGACTTTACCTTCGTGGTGGATACGTACCTACGGCTCACACAAGCTATCTAAAATGGCCGCCTTGGCAGAATCGTAGGATAATTGATTCTTTTTCTTAGTGGCATCTCGCAGGTTCAGCTATGAGTCTGTTAGCTGCTCAGTCCCTTGGGTTGGGGATAAGGCCTCCAACCAGGGGTAAAAACTTATTTACTATGCGACTGCACGCTAGGGGGGGTGCCCCTTATCTTATGGTTCTACCGAAGCGTCCATTTTAACCCCCAGTAAAGAGACATCTATACCAGCCAGTATGAACGTTCTGTAGGGCTACCATGACATCTTATAGCAGTTCTTATTCCTGTGTAAGAAAGAGATGGTGCTAGACACCCTGTATAGCTCTGTCTCTTTCCCTCTCTGGACTAAGTTCTGTTTTAAGACGTCATGGTAGGGTAGCTGGGCTGTTTAAAAAAATGCTATTGATAAAGTTCCATATTTACTTTTGGCATTAAAATACATTTTCTGGATGTTATCGCCCGTAGTCATTACGTTCGGCAATTGGCGTGCAAAATTGGAAATCATGCATGACGCCTGTGAAGAAAAATAGGACATCAAACCCCCAGGTATAATTATTACTAAATAGATAAGTCACCCGGCTCGTCAGACAGTTGAAATTTTCTTAAAATCCAAGAATGTTTTCGAATATTGTTACATTTATTTGATAGAAAAACAAACAGTTTATTAAATAAATTTAATTTGAGTTGAAAACGTACATCGGTTTATAAGAAAATACCGGGCAAGAGCGAGCCAGACTCGCTCACCGAGGGTTCCGTACAAACTTGCGACGTAAACAGCCATTTCTTTTGACTTAATGCCCCGTTCCAATAAACAAAAACGACTCGTTTTGCTTACGGATAGTTGTATTTTGACATAAGTTCAGATTTGAGTATATGGTTTTAATTTCAACTCGATACCTACACACGTTCCCGACAAAAAGGGTCTTGACCGACTGACAGATAGATCCCATAAGGGTTCCGTTTTTTCCTTTTGAGGTACGGAGCCCTAAAAACTATAACTATAAACGGTAACTTATCTCTCTTACTGACTGTTCCTCCAACTACTACTGATAGGTACCTACCTAGTTTAATAGAAATCCACGTAAAAGCCTCGTTCAAGAAATAATTCTGCCACCATAACTATTTCTGTTGTTAGTCTATAGACAGGGTCATGGCAACTGTAAAACTAATGGCGCTAGCGTAGCTTGTCCCAAGCATCCTCATTGGTTGAAAATATACTAATGCCATTTTATATTTCGAAATACTTTGACTTCATTGGTCGAATTGAGATCCAGTTATAGTCGCGCCATCTAGTTGGCTTATAACAATCCTCCCTATTTCTAGTGACCGTGGAGATTTTAAATGTTGTGAAGGACGTTGAGGTCACAGCTCGCGGTCAGATTTGCAACGTCTAACTTAGCGCAGAAAGTTGAAACACACGTTAAATCATTTCAGATTTGACTCTGATATCGCAGATCAAAGGACTTCCCCCGCTCTGGGCGGAGCAGGGGGGAGACTTTTACTGACTAAGACCTACCCATGTTCCTTCTATTGCCCTTTACGTTCCGGGGCCACGGTATCTCTTTCGAACAACCCGCAACCCCGGCAGGACACTTCTCGTACGTACCTACTGTTAATTTTAAGACTACCTGCTGGACGTGCCTGTCCAGCAGTTTTGATGGTGATGAACTAGGTGTAGAATACGAAGAAAATATGAAAGAAAACACAACAGAAACAAGAAATCCATCAGCACTCGAAGTACTGGAAGTCGCGGAACAGCGAAACATGACACTGATCATTTCCTGGTAGGTATGTACTATTATTAAGCGATGATATGTTTGAATAATTACGTTATGGAACTTATCCATACTACGTTCTTGAGAGGGAAGGCGGGGTGTCTCCAAAATCTTCTATCTTTAATCTGTAGGTCACGGGTGAGAGGGAGGGTGCTTAAGCTTTCGTCAAATAGTCGGGGTCGTTGTTGAAGAGAAAATTATAGCGCCTCAGAAACTCCTGGTTCTACCGCGTTACCTAGGCATGCAAGCACTTTTGGCGTCACAGCTTACGTGGTACCTATCAATAAAGACAAAATATTAATATCTTTCTATTCGTAAAAAAAGAAAGATTTAAAGCCATATTTATTACTTACTAACTTCCGCCCGCGACTTTGTCCGCGTGGCATAGTTAGTTTGGGCTAACGCTAACTACAAGCCGCGTTATGATCGAACAAAAAGCTTTCTCTCCCCTTTTCTTCCCTCTTTCTCCCCCTTATCCCACTTTTTTTAGCCTATGTCCGTCTCCAGGGTCCCTATTATCTCTGTACCAAAATTCATCAAAATTGGTTAAGTCATTTAGGCGTGAAGACGAGACCTAACAAATTAACAAACTCACTTTCGCTTTTATAATACTTATTAGTAAGGATTAATTACTTAGGGTCTAACCCCCGAATACTGAAACGTCACTCAAAATGTGAGGGCTGCTTAACATTTGAGCAGCTCTTAAACTTTAGCTTTTGTATGGTCAAACGTCACTTCTGAGTCTCTGTTAAACTTAAGTGGGACTTAAATTTTGAGTGACGTTTCAGTATTCGGGGGTTAGAATAAATACTACGGGTGGTCACCGAAGGGAGGGAGGGTGTAAAATAAAAAAAATGGGTCATAATATTATGGGTACTTTCCTTTATCCCTTTGACTCCACAGGCGCCTCGAAATTACGTTACCAGCATTTGCTGGGACCTCGATCGTCAATTGGTTTTGTTGATCTTTGACAGTTGTAACGCTTAGTCAGCAGCCGAAAAGTCTGCCAACCAATCTTCCCGAGGTAGGTGTTTCTCAGTTACTTTGTGGTTGTGGAGGTCAGATAGGCAGTCACTTCATATAACATGGATGAACAGCATCCTGTAAGACTGCAAGTCGGCATCAACATACCTACCTAATTAGGACAAGGTGATGATTTGATTGCATATCTCTTTAACCCCTTCGGAACAGAGAAGGATCGTATGTTTTAGGTAAAATTTAGGCCTCTTGAATTATATGGAAGCGATTTGTGTTTATGCAAGACGACACTGATAAGAGTTATCAATGACACGATAGTTTCGTTCCCATATCTAGGTATCTACCAAAAAAAATATAATCTTTACAAATTGTTTATTTTTTTAATGAAATATTTCTCTATTTTCTTTTTTTGGTAGAGGGAAAATATACTAAAGCAATTATTTCCCATATAAGGGAATTAAAATACTACAGAACCCCACTTGCAAATAATTATGTAGGTACCTATATGTAAGATGCACGCGGAGGAAAATTCACAACACTGACGGACGCCATTTTCCTTAAAACCTTCACGATAATACAAATCCATCAAGCAGGAAGACTCCTCGATTTAAAAATATTCACTACGTTTGAACTAACCGTCTTTATCCAAAGAAATGATATTCTTAATTGAATTCGCCTAACGGTGTTAGTAGCATTCAACCTTAGGGTCATAAAGAAGCTTACCGTCAGTCTGTCTAGTGACGACAACGGCGCGATCGTGTTTCACGCGCGCCTCAAAGAGATGTCAGCAAAGCAGAGAGTTCAGCCAGGGCCACCGACTGCCGGGCTTGCGGGTTGTTTGAAAGAAATACCTAGCCCCCGGAACATTAATGGCAATAGAAGGAACTTTGGTGGGTTTAAATCAGTAAAAGTTTGACACTATCCCCCCGCTCCACCAAGAGCAAGGCAAGTATTTGATCATTTCCCATCCGCAAAAAAGGGTCGTAAATCAATCATGAGGTCCACTGTACAAACGTCGTAGATACCCCATGTCAGTGTCAGTTACATTTCAATGGATGTATTGATTGAAGCAGACTATTAAATGGCACAGCGCTGTTCTCAAATTCTTGTTATGTGACACAACCTTGACCTTGGCTACACGTTGATTAGCGTAACTTCCTTTACGAACTGTTAAGCTAAGTGATGAATATAACCGTGTTAGATAAAATATATCTACCTACATGTATAGCTGTACAAGAATATTTTATTCATTAAAGACGCGTGGCCAAAATAGAAACTAACATCCGCCATTTTGTTCTTTTTTTTTTTAATTGTCAAATGTTTACCAACATCACCTCTATGCCAATGTCATTTAAGAGCCAAAACATCGTTGTAGCATTGGGTAAAAGAGAGACTGCTAATTTAGGTGTAAAACTGGATGGATGTAAACTCAATGGATGTCCTCCGCCATTGCGGTGGGGTCTGTCAGACTCCTACTGACTAAAACCACACGGTGTTCCTTCTCGTCACTTCTGCCTGGGGTGCGGGGACACATTCGTATTCTACACAATCACGCCAGCAGAAAACCGCTCCAACCCTAACTTAACTAATGTATTTTTTAAAATTAACCGACATTTTTGTATTTCTGAATCATATCATCAGTCAATATTATGTTGCACATAATATAGTTCTACTATAAGGTAGACACATTATTATGTAGCTTTTTTTAGATGGAGAATTGTCATAATTTCTCCCGCTCTAGGTGGAACAGGGAGGGAGTGTCAGACTTTTAATCACTAAATCTCATCCATGTTCCTCTTTTGCTCCGGGGCCGCGGTTTCTCTTTAGACCAACCCGCAACCCCGTCAGACAATAATTATGTAGCTAAGGAGCTAACTTTGCGATATTGAGCAATTTGTTTGTAACGTCCATACTTAATTCGGCAACTATTGTATTACCGTATCATCTGGTTATCTCCCTAGTTAACGAAGTTATCTGAGGTCAGAGGAATACTACAATTCAGGAGATATCTTCTTAAAATTAACACTATTACATCTTTAGTTTATTTTCTGACCCAGAGTCAACTAGATTATAAGGCAGCTACACAGAATATGACGTATGTCTCTAGCGCGTTCATCAAAGCCAAATTCAACTATCATTTACAGGTTAGAAGCACACCGATGCGAAAAAGGTTACCTCGTAGTTATTCAGTACCTACTATGTTTAATAACATGAATCAAACCTTCAAGACTGCAGGCTGGATTACAATGTACTAAAGTATTAAAAATAGAGAATGAATAAATAGAGAAGTGAATAGATTTGCAATGATGTTAACGAAAAATATAGTCTAAAGTGTTTTATGCTTCTTTATTACGAATAAACCCCATTTCCCAAAGTCATGACAGTGCCTACATCGTTCTGAATACTGAATTTAAAAAAAAAAACTGTTCACCGTTCCAACCACATCTTTCTGATACATGCTGTAAGTATATGATTTTTAACTTTCTGATGGACTAATATTAATATTCAAATCAAAATATTGACGTAAAAAAGTTGCTAAGTTAAACTGGCTTTTGTAAAAGCATAGAATTTGCATGTCACCTAGCCATAATTTTTAACTAACAAGACCTTGAACTCCATTTTAATGCAGCAAATTGTCGTTGAAGTTATCTTCGAGAAGTACCAACGGAAGACTGGTACGATACGAGGACCAAAGGTTCGTTTCGCCAATCTACTTATATCGTGTAATTCTCTAATGACAATAAAAATCGATCTTCATATTGATAAGAAAAGCTAATTATGATTTAAAGACATTAAATAAAGAATTAAATTATGTATTGTTACTAAAACAATTTGTCACCGAATAATGTAATATAGGTATTTTTTTATTTACAAGTCGGACTACATTTTATTGTCTGACTGCACTTTTGGTTTAGTGGTCGCAAGTACAACTGCTAGGTTCGATTCCCGCGTCGGGCAGTATTGTTGGGTTTTATAGTCTCGAATTTCTTAGTAGCTACGGAGTCTGGATTTGAGCCCGTTTGATGGCAATAGACTCGCCCCTATTATATGGGACTTAAAAACATGGGTGGCGAAACGTAGGTGGTACTATTAGGTACACCTCTGCCTAACCTTTCGGGGATTGCATGCGTAATGTTATGTTACATTTCATATAGATTACAATAGTGGTTGTCCCGATGCTCGAGACAAGATCTGTTAAAGTAGGTAGTGGACATTGTCAATGAGCTCTTAAATTAATAATGTCATATTCATTCGCTACAAATCGTGAAAATTCACGAATTAATTTATCTAACTTGTATCACGCATAAATAAAAACAGATGTTTCCATAGCCGCCATCTTAATTTTCCAAATACTATCAGATCAACTTTTTAATTGACCATAGATAATTTTAGGCACCATTCCACTATACCGGCCACGATTGTGCAATAAGCGATAACTTCTAATCTGGATCGCTGCGTTAGTGTGTATTATTGTGACGGATAGACGCGCCCACTGACAAACAATTTACATCATTGGCCCGTGACCTTAGGGTCAGTTTTCATATTGATACTGTTAAGACTTGTACTGTGATGTAACAAGGTCATTTCAGATGTGTATTGAATCTCTATTTGAACGAGAGAGAAAAGATCTCTGTGGCGAGACGAAATGGGTGATGTAAATAATGTAGTAACTGTCAACAACAAAAGTCCATTGACTCTACTGTTTGGAGACTTTCGATGCTGATGGTAAACTGTCAACCACCCAGCGCCAACACCTTTAAGTCGGAGCAAAGGGCGAGTTTTGTACCTAGTTCGGAGTACTTTTTGACTACAGTTGATATGCGCAGAAAAGATACGTAGAAATGCTGCGCTGCGTGTCGCGGGTTCGATTCCCGCACGGAACAAGTATTTGTATGACCTGCAGATAGTTGTTTCGGGTTTTGCCGTTTGTGTATGTGACTTTAAATGTTTGTAAACTCACCCACGATACAGGAGAAATTCCTAGTGTGGGGCAACTTTTTTTTTAAGAAAAGAAAAGAAAGAATTTGTTTAAAAAAAATTATACATGTCTCATGTAAATAAGCAACAGAACCCTCGCCTTGTATAGTTTTAGCTACTTTCGAACTCGAAATTAGAGCCTTTAAATACTAGTAGGTATTAAAAATTATCCCTCCTCTACCTACCCACAAAGATAGGTTTCGGGGAGGGATATTTTTAGTAGCTATTTCTGTTTACCTCTTTCAATTGGAGGCTCTGAAACAGATGGTAGGCACAACATAATATCCGGGTTTGAATTAACTCGCCCTGACAGTGTTTTGAATTAATCTGAAAACACGTGTTTTTGCACAGGTGGAGTGAACTTCATTCATGGACGAATTTTCAATGTTTTGTGTTAGCAGCCACCTCGAACGTAGAAATCGATATCAATGAAGCCTGTTGTATGACCGAGTTTCGTGGCAGTTTCACTTACATTGTTTGGTGAAGTTCTCAAGGGCAATAACTGGGTTACAAGATGTTATAACTTGCAAGTTGTACCTAGGTATTTTTTATAGAAATCCAGAGGTTATTCAGGAATGTTTGCGGCAAGCAATGGAAGTAGCATAACAAAATACCTATTATTTTCGGCACCAACACCGACAGACCCATAACGTATACACCCATAGACCCAGGTAACAGCCAGGTAGACAATTCAAGAGTCCAATCTTTGGGACACCCGCGCTTAGAAATTCCAGGAAGCATAAAAAACGGGTCGTCCCGAATTTCTCTTGTAAAGAAAGGTTGTTTTACTCCCCCGTGCGGACTGCGAATAATATCAAGTAGCCCAAGGTCTGCCTTTCACTAAAAATAGCCTTTTTGTGACATCCCCCACGTGTTAATGTTACCCTTTGAAACCAAGGATATTATGCAATACTAGTTTCTTTCAGCTCTTTAAACTAACTGGCTAAATAAGTAGCCAGACTCTTGAACAGGTCAGAGAAACTAGCTTAAACTAGGTACCATTCTTTGGATCAGGATGTGCTTGTGACCTAATAAATGGTTGATCCAGCCTTCTACTGTTAATAAAAAAGGACACTGCCCATCTGTCACCAGTCTTGGCTCACAATAGATTAAACATATTGATGGATAGACCATGACCTTTAAATTTTTCGCTACGATACGTCACAAATTTCAAGGTTACAACGTAGCAGACGATGTTTGCGTGTGAATGAAAATCGAATTTGGAACAGCAGGCTTGTGACATCATCATAACAACAATTTTATTCATAAATAGCCCTAATTCCGTATTTCAAATGCTGGTTGCAAACACTAGTAATTGTCGACTGATGACGTCATCATTTTCATAAAGTAGGTATTGCGCGTACAGGCAGGTTATTGAACTTACTTTGCCATTTTACTGAAGATATAATACCATTCAATGATCATAGAGCCAATAAAATAATTGTTTAGTTTAATCCTTTTTATTATATCTTAATCGTAGTTATCAGAACCAAATATACATAATTCTTTTTTATATAAAATTTAGAAAAAAATATACAATATGAGGCAATTTTCTTTTTTCTTTAGGTAGGTACATCAGTTAGCTATTAATTTATATACTATTCTTTTGCCAATTATAACAATAGCCTTGCATAATGCATTGCATTTATAATGATAAGCCAATTTAAGAATAATTATTGCAGTAATTTAGAATTTTATAACTATTTTTAATTCATGGATTATTTTTATGAAAAAGAAACGGGTAAAACTTAATACATTTTATTGCTAGGTTGTTGTAACACATACAACTTAAACTAGACTGAAAAAAAAACAAAATACATTAAAATACACAGTAGGATGTTTGCAGCTTGCCTATTCTCATTTCATTTTTTTTTATATCCAAACTCTTTAGTATAATTCATCATTTTTTGTCTGAACTGACCTTTCATCATAAAGCAGATTTGACAAATATATATTTTTTTAATAGTTCATCAAAAATGTGTTTATTTATTTATAGGTATATCTGAATCTGCCAAAACAAGTAGACCTTTTTGATACCTACCATAAATATAGCATTTTTTTTATTGTCTCTACTTGCTAAACAGGGTCAAATTATTTAGCCCAAATAAATGTATGAGAGAAATGCTTGCAAAAATGGTAGGCCAAAACTTAAGATGGTATTGGATGAAATACATTTACACTAGATTATAAATTTTAGTTTTAAAACATAGTTTTCCTCTATTTGACATCACTGTGACAACATATAGACTATGTGTGTATAAATGCTATATTGTTTTTAGTATGAAATTAGAATAGATACACCTTTATCATCCTAGCTGATTTTAGAGATTAGTTTAACAACTAAAAGTGTCTTTTATTTTAAACTAACAATTGATTTTGTCCATATTAACAGTTTTAGTGAGGTTCTCAGGCAAATATATGGAAGTTAAAAGCTAAAAATACAAATGCAGACCTAATTTCCAAAAATGATATTGGTGTAATGGAATGAAGTGTTATCTGGCAGAAAAAAGTATTTAAATTGATTGAATGATAACATACTAAACTAAACATTATCAAAATGGCATTTGCATAAATGAGGGTAGTCTTAATATTTAGTCAACAAACATAATCTTTACTTTTTTAAATTGTGTAAAGCTGTTTTGCAAAATGCAACTCATTTTTGTATAAAATTGGCTATTTCTTTTCAGAATACCAGGATTTTCTAAATAATACATTTTATCTTCTTAAGAAACTAATCACTTACTTGCTTATCGCCAAGTCTCATCCCTAACAGGATCAGAGCCAGACTGTGCTCCAACAAAAACTCTTCCTTCACTCTCATAGCTCATTAAACTAACATTTTTTTTTCATAACAAATATATGTAACACTAAGATTTACTCAAGCCATTATAACAGTAATGTTACGAGTTACATGCCATTTTATTTTATGATACGAATCATAACACTCACCTATATTATAGTAAAATATCATGTAAAATAAAGAAAACTATACTAGTATGGAACATTAGAAAATAGGTAGGAGACAGATTCACCATTGTGTGTGCGTCTCACGGCCTCCGCTAGCATCATGGACACATCAATACACTGGATTTTGGGACACTCCTGCATGTGCCTCTCCTGGGGGATTGTATTTGTGACGACAACTGCTTCTAAACATGCATTGTTGATCCTTGAGATAGCAGGTCCAGAGAAAATACCATGCGTAAGTATGGCATACACTTTGATTGCTCCGGCTTCTATCAGTTTCTCTGCAGCATGACAGATAGTTCCACAAGTGTCTGCCATGTCATCCACTAAGATAGCTGTCCGGTCCTTCACATCACCAACAAGTACCATTGAAGCTACCTCATTAGCCTTTTTCCTCTCCTTGTGAATCAGGGCAAACTCAACATTCAATCTGTCAGCAATGGATGTGACTCTCTTGGCTCCTCCTGCATCAGGAGACACCACAATACTGGTCTTCCAGTCAGGAATATTCTCTTTGATCCATTTCAGGACAGCAGGTTCAGCAAAGAGGTTATCTACAGGAATGTCGAAAAATCCTTGAATTTGAGATGCATGGAGGTCCATTGTGATGATATGGTCAGCGCCAGAAACCGACAGGATATTGGCAACCAGTTTAGCGGTAATCGGAGCTCTGCTCTTGTCTTTCTTGTCTTGCCGCGCGTACGGGAAGCACGGAATCACGGCTGTCACCCGAGACGCAGATGCAATCTTACACGCGTTAATCATGATCAGCAACTCCATCAGGTTGTCGTTTATCTCGCCGCTGCCGCTCTGCACAATGTAAACATCCTCGCCACGTACGGATTCACCTATCTCCACACATGTTTCCATGTTGCTAAACTTCTTGGTTACAACTTTTCCTAGATCAATGCCCAAACGATCGACGATCTTCTGCGCCAGGTCAGGGTGGGAGCTCCCGCTGAACACTTTGATGTTAGGCATTCTGGTGGTTATAGGTAAGGATACGTGATCTAATTTATTTACTACTTCTTGTATAGTTACGGTTGATTTCATCAGCACAGCACCGATATGACCCTTCGACTGTCACTCGCGGTATATGCGACGGGAATAACAAGATGAACTATTTATGTGTGTCTAATTACCGATAAGAGACACCAGCGGCAACGTGGGGACCGCCGCGCCGTGCTGTAAATACGCACCGCACTTGACCACACTTCACGCGTTCGCCTTGTCTCGCACGTTTTTTTATTTTACTAAAATTGATTTGACCTGTCAAGAATGTCAAGAACAATGAACTGTTTATGTTAGGAAACGTGTGCCAAAATATTTAAAAAAATGCAACTTATGTTTTTCCTGTTGTTCAATTGTGACTTATGACTTAGATTTTTTTGTAAATTATTGGTCTATCGGAGTTAACAAATCTATTGGCAAAACCAGTTTCATTTTTTTTCCTTGTTTAATAAATATTTGGATGTGTTTGGCAACATTGTAACCAGTTGAATCTTGAAACGAACGACCCCTGACGAGTATCAAGAGGAAAAGGAGGAGGCCGTTTGCTTCAAGTTTGTTGTTCTCATGCCGAAATCGACCCATAATCGCAAAAGGTGTTTCCCGGTATAAGAATAAATTCGGAAAAAACATCATATAATTGAGGAAATGCTTTATTTTTCTAAAATAACAAACTGATTTTGATTGAAGTCTGTTGATGTAAGTTGTATTAAAAATGAACTTTGATTCTAATTTTGTATAAAAATCGACTAAACATTTAAAAAAAATTGAACAACACTGGTTAAACAAAAAAAATTTAGAACTTCTGCATTGCCTTTGCCCGTCCATCCATATCCATTTGTCAATGTCAAATTGAAACCAAACTGTAATCAAACGAACGAAATTACGAAATTCAAGTTTTAATTATTTCTTGGAGTTTTTGACAAAAAGTTATGCGAACTGTTTTTTTTAACTTACAAGAGCGGTGACAAAAATAATGGGTGAAGAATCAAAGAGTCCCAAAGATGACATACAGAAGCTAGTTCGATGTGTGGAATGGTTGCAGAAACAAAACGATGAAGACACGGAGAAATTTTCATTGGAAAATAAAAATGACATACAATTTATTATACAAACTCATGCAGCAAGGAAGAACTTTCTCCTAACTGTTGCTGAAGACGATGCAACTGTGCCTACAGGCGTCAATGAGTCTACACTGGAGCCTAAGTTTGTGGTAAATTAAACAAACCTATTTTTACATTATTAAGTCCGTGTGTAAACAACAGAATTCCAGAGAATTTAATTCATGTTCTGCGATAGTTAAATAAACATATTACATTGTTTAAATGGACCAACTCAATCACAAGTATTTTGGTGCATATTGTTATGAGTGGTATTTTATTGTTTAATGTTCTGTAATGACAAAGTCCATCAATACCAGCCTGTCAGTCCTCTGCTGGATATAGACCTCTTCCTAGTTTCGTTATAATACTGTGTCCTCCATATAATACACTGACACTATTATAAAAAGTATGGGAAATTGACCCAACATATTGAAAATTTGAAAGAGATAGTCAATATCTTATGGCGCTGTAAATAATTCATGCCTGGAACACTCAAACATACAAACAGTGATACATGTATGTTAAAACTATACATGAATGATTTTACCAAGTATCTGTAAACAATTTTTGATACAAAATTGTCTCTATGGCGATTTTTGCACTTTCCTCTGCAGAAAGATTTATTTTACTGTACTTTCACAAGTTATATCACATCATCATTTTATTTCAGAATTTATTTTATAGCTATAAATTAAAAGTATTAAATAAAAATTATGTTTGCAAATTAGGTAGGTTTGAGGAATGCTTTGTGACTGGGACTGTAGCTTGACTATATATAGCAGGCACATTTGCGTGGTAGAAAACAAAAATATGTGTTTTGAAACATGCAAATGTGCCTGTAATCGTCTATTTGAAAGAAATACTTTTGAGCTAAACTAAGCACCACAGTAAGCAATTTATTAAATAAGAATGATTGTTTTATGTAATAATTAAAATGCGCCTTTACAAATAATTATTTTATTTTGACATCACATTTGGTGCAGTGGCTGAGCAATTGACTACTACTACACTGCATGTAGCAGGTTCAAACCCCACATTGTTGTTCCGGGTCTGGCTGTTTGTGTAATGTTCAAAAATAAAAAAAAAACAATGTGTTAATGTATTGTATCTCCAGTAGAAGCTTAAAAAATTTTGCAATTCTATAAGAAATGGAACAAATATTAGTTTGTTATTATTATTATCTTAAATATTGTTTAACCCTGTTGGGTTGCGGAAGTCAGATAGGCAGTCGTAGCCACTCCTTGTGAAATACTAGTTTTCAGCTGCATTTATTTAGACTTCATACCAGAAGCACTTTTTTAATGGATAGGGAATCGTCTAATAACTTCCTCCGCTCTGTGTGAAGCGGGGGGGAGTGTAAGACTTTACTGACTTAAACCCAGTCATGATCCTACTTTTGCCATTTATGTTACGGGGCCACTATCCCCCGAATACTGAAACGTCACTTAAAATGCGAGGGCTGCTTAACATTTGAGCAGCTCTTAAACTTTAGATTTTGTATGGTCAAACGTCACTTCTGAGTCTCTGTTAAATTTAAGTGGGACTTAAATTTTGAGTGACGTTTCAGTATTCGGGGGTATGTCTCTTTCAAGCAACCCAAAACTCCAGCAGGTGGTGGCCCTGGCAGACTGGTGAAACTGGAAGGCCTTTGGCATTGGGTGTAATTGTTTATTGACAAATCTTCATTCTAGTACTACTTAATTTAAATTACAAATGCGGGATCTACCAAATTTTCTTTTGCTGATAGGGCTATTTTATTTAACCACTAGCTGTTCGAAGCGGTTTCACCCACGCTGCTCAGCACCTGTTGGTCGTAGCGTGATGTTATATAGCCTATAGCCTTCGTCAAGAAATGGACTATTCAACACTAAAAGAATTTTCCAATTCCAACCAGTAGTCCCTGAGATTAGCGCGTTCAAACAAACAAACTCTTCAGTTTTATAATATTAGTATAGATTTACATATCATGCTTATGTCATCCTTACAGAGTCGGTATAAGCTGCGTGTCGCTAACCTGCAAATGGAATGTGAATGGCAGTCCTGTAGACGAACCTTCATTGATTATGAGCTGTACCAGAAGCATGTCCGCAACCACTCCTCGGATACGCATGTCATTGAGAAGGAATATGGATGTTTGTATTAAAGTTTCATTTAATTCTTTACTATTGCTTGCCTGTAGCTTTGAATACAGCACAGCAGTCATATAATTTTGTAAATATGTCATTGACAAAGCAAATATTTATTTAGCACAAAGATTGCTACAGGAAAGTCCTAATGCGGTAGTGTTCCTTAACAAATAATTAAATATGTGGATATCAGTAAAATTATCATTGCAACTGTTCATTTATTCACTGTTAAGGAACTTTGTTCTCCCATATTAATCCTCATCTATGTGTGTGGGATTGCTTAGTAAGAGAAACTGGGTTCGATACCTAGGTTAGTACCTTAGGTAGTGTTATTGGGGTTGGGGTTGGATATGTAGCCCCATTACGGGTAAAGGCGTCGTCCATCTTTTCCACTTTTTGTGATTCTTTGTGAGATTTAGTTTAGTCTAGTTTGAGTCAGCAGTCTGCGCTATATTGTCGGCCCATCGTTCTCTCCCGACCTTTCTTTTCCTGGGTGGACTGCCGTGGTTAAAAATTGCTGTTATGCATGCTAACTATTATAGGTAAATAGAAAGAAGAAAGTCCTCATGAGAAAAATGAACATACAAAGCATCACAAACATTTATAAATAGGAACAAAACAAAAATAGCTTGCACGCCGTGACTGCGACAAGTATGTCACCACTCAGCATGATGCTGTGCTATGGGAGCCCACAACACAGCGCTGGTTTTCAGTGGTCAACCCGTGAGTAAAACGTACGGAAGTCAAGACAGCATACATATTAATTGTAAATACTTAAATGAATCACTATTAATATTATTACTTAAATGATGATGATGATCCTTAATAATATTATAAAAGCGAAAGTGAGTTTGTTTGTTTGTTACGTCTTCATGTCTTAATGGCTAAACCAATTTTGATGAATTTGATGGTCATAAGCTAATTAAAAAAAATAGTGAGAAAAGGGGGAGAAAGAGGGAAGAAACGGGGAGAAAGAGGGAAGAAACGGGAAGAGAAAGATACATTTTTTTCGATCATCACGCGGGTTAACGTTAGCGTTACCCCAAAGTAACTATGCCACGCGGACAAAGTCGCGGGCGGAAGCTATTAAAAAATAAATTAAGCAGTATTGAGAGAAATACATAAGCTACCACTTGCTGTTATGTATGTATTTGTATTTATTTGCGTAAACATACTAACACTGATGTAATGACACGATTACGATTCTTGATGAACTAACATTGATTGAATAAGTTGTTGATATTATAACTTGTTGTTATTGCAAATTATTAAGTGATGGAAAGATTAATTATTGTCAATGAAAGTTTTCTCGAGGAAAATATTGTTTGTTGTCATATTCATTGCAATAGAAATAATAATTTTAGTATCTCATTTATAAGTTACTAGCTTTTGCCCGCGGCTTCGCTCACGTTAAATTCGGGGTAACACAGTTCCCCTTTCCTGATTTGCAGGCACCGGCTACTTGCAGTTTTTGCCCTTGCGCCCTAATTTATTGTAGTAGCAAAGCTATGTTTTCCCTTTTCTTCCCTCATTTTTCACTCAAAAAAAATAGATTATGTCCGTCTCCAGGGTCCCAACTAACTCTGTACCTAAATTCATCAAAATCGGTTTAGCCATTCAGGCGTGAAGACGTAACAAACAAATTCACTTTCGCTTTTATAATATTAGTAAGGATTCTAATCTTTAATCGCAACTTGTCTTCTGTATATAAAATATTAGGTCTAGGTGTTAGGCCCGTCCTCGGGTGATGCGACTAGACTGGCGTCAAGCGACATGAGCGAGCGGCATTTCTTCTTTCACGTTAGTCCGTCGCTTCGCCATTTTTAACCTACATCAAAAAAGAGGAGGTTCTATGTACCTAATGTAATCCTATTTTATGGATGTTTACAAAATTGGTCCACTTTTCATTTTTTTTATGTTCGAAAGGTTAAGCTGCCAAGGTCCCATATCAATTCTGTATTATATATTACAATTTTATATATGTAGTCTACAATACATATTTTTTCTTCTATGCTTATATGGATGTTCTGCTAAAATCTTTTAGTAACAATAGAAAACGAATAAATGAATACTAGATAAAAAATTGTGTAAGATATACTACAATTAAAAATGCTGAAATAAAAACTTCCAAGAAAGTCGATGATTCTTGTCTGTTTCTTTGACTTTCTTTGCCACCGTTTTTTATCTATATCTAGCGTAAATTGTCTTAGAATTGCGATCTGGTAACATTGTAATCTGTATCTTGAAACAATCTCGTGCATTGGCTTAAACTCGTGAAGTCGTGACCAAGAAAATAGAACCTTAAATCACAATAATTAAGGCGTGGTAACAAGCTAATCTTTAGGTATTTGCGAAAGTGAGGCTAGCTGCCTACTGGGCATGGTCTGACACAAGTACACGACAGTACTGCATCGAAAGAATAGAAATAAAGTAGAAAATATTTCGAAGTTTGATTTTATTTGAATATCATGTCCGCCAAAATGTAGGTCATTTTGCAATTTTAATTGAATAAAAAAAAATACAGTTCTGTGTTCGAAAAATTTTAGATATCTCTTTAGTCTTTAAAATTTCCTTTGTTATAGATATAAAAAATATGATGGTTGTCGCTGAAAAAATTGAGAATTTCGAGACGAAAAAAGTTGTTTCGTGGTCTTTTTAAACATTTTTTTTCGTAGTACTAAACCACTTTTGTAAACTGATTTTATTTAAGTCTTTACTTTATGTAGTAAACTATACACGGTAATTTTTTTTGTCTAGTGGCATGTACAGATACGGCTAACTTTGCGACGAAAATCTAGACGTTTTACGAAGTGTTTGCTTTGTACAGCGCCTTAACAATCCTTTTTCTTTACCAGCTGAATACGTCTGTCTCTGGGATGTATGCGGGCACAAAACATCGGACTTCAATGAGATGGTGCGTCACATGAACTACCACGCTTACCATGGCAAGTTGATGGCTATCGGCTTCAACGGGAGGGCTACACTGAAGCTAGACCAGTGCAAAAAGGACTCTACGAAACGAAACCAGATACCTAT
Source organism: Ochropleura leucogaster (assembly GCA_958449745.1). Taxonomy (NCBI): domain Eukaryota; kingdom Metazoa; phylum Arthropoda; class Insecta; order Lepidoptera; family Noctuidae; genus Ochropleura; species Ochropleura leucogaster. Next base: position 3,863,322 of record OY288213.1, on the reverse strand, counting down.
ACAATTAAATGATTATACCTGTCAGTGGTTTGGATGTGAGGTTAAGTCTAAGTACAACTCAATACAGGTAAGCTATTATATACAATATCCTTACTAATATTATAAAAGCGAAAGTGAGTTTGTTTGTTACCTCTTCACGCTCTAATGGCTAAAGCGATTTTGACGAATTTTGGTACAAAGATAGTTGGGAACCAGGTGACAGACATAGGCTATTTTTTTAAAAAAAAGTGGCATGTGAAGAAGAAACAGGGAAGAAAAGGGAAAACTTAGCATTGCTATTACAAATCAATAAGGCGCAAGGGGAACTGTGTTACTTCGAATTTAACGTGAGCGAAGCCGCGGGCAAAAGCTAGTATATTTATAAAAAAAAACGTTGCCCCACACTAGGATTTCTCCTGTATCGTGGGTGCGCCAGACCCGAAACAACTATCTGCAGGTCATACAAATATTTTTTCGTGTGGGAATCGAACCCGCGACACGCAGCGCAACAACCGATCGCTCAGCCACTGCACCAACCGTGTCGTCGTGTATATGGTAGTAGTGGTTCTCTGCCCAGCTTCTAAGTCTCGTAGCGTGATATTATTTCAATTCATTTCAATTCATTTATTCATTTTGTGAACATAGGTGATTACAGGTGTTTCGATAAATTAATGTACAAACCATGTCCCGCCGATAGGCATACAAAATCAGTTAAGTATAAAATGATAATAGTATTAAATGTAGCAATGCATATCAAATTATCAAAATTGTGTCAATAAAAATAGGGTAAATGTCAAAAAAATAATAATAATGTCAAGAGTACGAGTAGCTTGTCAAATCACCAAAATTATGTTGATATAGTAGTGAACATGTCATGAAAGTTTCATAGAGTTTAAGTAAAATAATGTTGTATAAATTATAAATGTTCATCAGAATTTGTCATCCAAATACTCTTTGACTGAATAATATACCTTGTCATTTAGTAACTTAAAGAGCTTATTTTTGAATTCATTACTATTTCTAATATTTCTAATATCACAAGGTAATTTGTTGTACAATATGGGTGCCATTGCATAGACACTTTTATAAGCAAAAGCAGTCTTAGTAACTATTGTTTTTATCTTATCTGAGCGACGTTGACTTTCTACGTGACTAAACAAGTGGATATTGTGTTTGACAAACATCAGAACCTCATAGATATACAGCGATGGTACGGTCAGAATATTTAAATCTCTAAAGTGCGGCTTACATGTATCTGTTGTCTTTAATTTACAGATGGCTCGGATGCATCTTTTTTGTGCCAAAAGTACGGACGATATATTTGCAGCATTACCCCAAAATATAAGTCCATACCTTAGTGTGGAGGCTACATATCCGTGGTATGCTGTTAGGAGGGCAGTTTTGTTTGCGATTTTACCTAACATGTATAGGGCATAAGAGAATCGGTAAAGTCTTAAACAAACACTATCAATTTGAGATTTCCATGACATATCATTGTCAATGTGCAATCCCAAAAACTTTGTGGTTTTAGATTCTAGTACTGCGTCTCCTTTGTATCTGATTTGATATTGTGTCGGGGTTCTTTGTCGAAGTTTAAAGTCCATTATTTTAGTTTTAGTCAAATTAATTTTTAGATTGTTGGCATTAAGCCATTCTATTATAGACACAAGGTTTGAATTTATGTCTAATTCTATTTCTTTTAAATTACCCTTGTCAAAGACTACAGTGCTATCATCTGCAAATAAGCACATCTGATGACTTGTTACATTGGGGAAATCGTTTATATAGCAGATGAAAAGTAATGGACCTAACACAGACCCCTGTGGAACACCATACAACATTTTTCTAGTACTTGAGGAGTATATTGTTTCAGTTTTTTTCTTAATGTTGACTTGGCTAATCTGAGTAAACTGTTTTCTACCTTCTAAATACGATTGTATAAGCTTAAGTACATTACCTCTAATACCATAGCTATAGAGCTTATTCAGTAGTATTTTATGGTCAACATAGTCAAAGGCGCGTGTCATATCCATAAACATTGCTGCAACCGGTTTTCTGTTGTCCATGTTGTGATGTATCTTTTTAAGGAAATTGTACACTGCCATATTAATAGTTTTGTTCTGTCTAAATCCCATTTGTTCCTCACAAAAAATGTTGTTTTTTTCAAAGTAATTATTGAGTCTATTATAAATTACTTTCTCAAAAATTTTTGAAAATATTGGAATCAGGGCTACAGGTCTATAGTTGCACATTTTAGTTTTTTCATCCTTTTTGTGTAGTGGCTTGATAATCGATATTTTTAGAGCTTCTGGAAAAACTCCCTTGTGTATACAAGCATTTACTATCTCGCATAACACTGGTGCTATAATAGGTCCTACTGATTTGATCACGCTAGTCTTGATGTCATCATACCCGGTACTATTTGTATTTTTTAAGTTATTTATTATAGTTACCATTTTTTTTGGGACTATTGGTTCCATAAACATAGATTTCTGGGACTTCAAAACATTTGTATTGCTATAAGATTGAGAATCTACATTGGGTTGCACTAGGTCAATGAAATAAGCATTGAAATGTTGTGCAATACTTTGAGGGTTTGTGATAAATTTGTTATTTACCTCAATAGCATTGATATGGGTTTTTGGTACGTTGCTTTTTAAATTATTAATTACTTTCCAGGTAGCTTTAGACTTGTTGTAACTGTTTTCTATGTAGCAGCTATTTTGTGCTTTTTGTGTCTGCTTGATAACGCGGCGGTACCTGGCGCTAAATGTCGATAAAGCAGTTTTTGTGTCCTTGTTTGGGTTTAACCTATATTGCCAGAGCAAAGCCCGTCTCTTTTTGCTACAGACTTTAATACCCGGTGTAATCCACTTTGGTCTATAAGTTGTAGATATTTTGCATCTTACTATTGGGAAGCATAGGTCGTAGAAAAGCTTGAATAGGTCAAAAAACGCATTAAACTTTTCATTACAGTCATTTACTTCAAAAATATCAGAAAAACTCAAACTGCTCATGCATTGCCTAAACCGATGCATGTTTTCCTTGCTGTAATCGCGTTTTTGAACATAATAATATTTCAATGCACACGTTTGTTGTACCGGAAACTGCATCAATTGCGCTAAATGATCAGATACTCCTAATTCTAGTATCTTACTATTACTTATATAGCCTAGTCTTTGAACTGACATGGTCACTAACATTATTATTAACACTAGAAACGGGATATTTTACTTTTGTTGGTTTTGTTGACTTTTTTGCCACCGACTTTCGGAAGTAAAGTTATTTTCCATTTTTTTGTATTTTGGGACTTCAATACCATATTGATGGTTATTTCTACTTCTTTCAGGTTTTCCTAGACCATGTACAAGTCCACACAAACTACTCCGACAACTTCCTGTGCTCCTGGGCTGGCTGCGGAGCCATGTTCCCTCGTAAGGAGATGTTGAGGGTCCACGTGAGAACCCATACGGGGGAACGACTGATCGCCTGCTACCATTGTGGACAGCACTTTGCAAATAATAGAAAATTGAGCGATCATTTGAGAAGACAGGTATGTTTTATTGATCATGATTTTTGTACATGTAATTTATGAGCATGCGTTATGTTGATATTGACGTGATAGCAGGGTTGCCAAGCAAGGCGTTATGCAGTCTTTGCGCACGTTTTCAAGTCCTATACTTTTAGAGAAAAATACATTATACTTTTTTTGCACGAACTCCGTGTGACAACCCTAAAACCAGAGAGCTTTTTACTTCCAAGTTTTTTTTTTAAATTAGTTAGCTATCACTACATCCAGTAAGATTCCAGTAAAAAGTATTTCATGTAACCAGCGCATTCGTACTTAATATCTTTAGTACCTACTATTGTCGGCCATTGACCTGAACGCCTAGTCGTAACAGTGAAAACAAATGAAAAAAAAATATGGAAAGTTAGAATTATTAATTTTAATTCTTTCATAGTGTATTCTTTACATGCCATTATATGCACCTACCAATTAGTATGAGAGCTCCTTTTTTACACGTTGTATAATTTATCTGTCATATTTACTTCTAGAATGTCTATCCAAACTCTCCCTTCGTCTGCGAGTTATGTGGCACTCGTTGCGCCACAGAGTATCTGCTAGGCGAACACACTCGTCAGCACATATCGACGTACGCGTGCAGTCTGTGCGACATGTCGGCTACGTCCCCGGCCGCGCTGGCCAATCACGTGCGCTACCGACATCTGTCCAGAAAGGATACCAGGGCGCATGCGTGCCCGCACTGTGAATACAAGTAAGTTAGATAGATAGAATATTCTTTATTATGTACACCATGCAAATAACTAGAATAACATTAAACAACTTCATAAATAGGGTGACACAATGGGCGGTCTTATCGCTAAAAGCGATCTTTTCAAGACAACCTTTGGATGGATTTAAAGGAGGACAAACAGTACTGTAGATAGTCTGTGGTGTAACATTTTTGAAAATTAATAACTACATTTAAAAAAGAATACTTAAATATAAATACATATGATATACATTTAAAATAATAATCATTAAGAGCAAAGAAGTATTTAATATTTTGTTTAAGGAGAGAGGTAGTGCTTTTTGACCAGAATTTTAAAAGTGGACAGATTTTGAGTAAGTTATTATTTTCAACTTTATTGCGAGATTCCTGATGGGAAAAAACCCAATAACACTTTTGATGCTCAGCAGTCACGCTTGCGACTACTCTCCATAAACGCCGTTAAATTAATAACATAAAAAAAGAAATTAACAAGATGAGTATTACTTTATTTTTACAAAATACTACAATTTCGAGACAGACTATGCGATGCAGAATAGTCCATATTACATATTCAGTAAAGATCATTATATATATATGTTATCACAACTTTCGTATGTACGGCGAACTTCAATCAAAAGTTCGTCGCGTTGCTGAAAAAATACCCGTTTTAATTTGCTTTTTTTCCTTTTTCCACAGAGCGATAACAAAATCAGATCTACGCCAACACATACTCACGCATAAAAAGAAAAAGAAAAAATGCAAAACAATTAAAAAAGAAATAGACCGATCTGACGAAGAAAACTCAGAATCCGACTGCTATGAAGTTAAAAAGGAGAAGTCTGTGAGGAGATACGCTTGTCATTTGTGTCCGGAGAAGAAAATGAAGATATTCTCAAGAGGGAATAGACTGACGACGCATTTGGTGAAGGAACATGGTGCTCAGTGGTCTTTTGGACACAGCAGGTTTAGGTAAGCTAATATGTATATCGTCTATTGGCGACATGTCGTGTCGACGGCGCGTTAGTGTTCCACGCGCGCCTCAAAGAGATGTCAGCAAAGCAGAGGGGCCTGCTAGGGCCACAGCCTGCCGGGCTTGCGAGTTGTTCGAAGAGATACCGCGGCCCCGGAACGTAAGGGCAATAAAAGGAACATGGGTGGGTTTTAGTCAGTACAATTCTGATTTCCCCCCGGTCCTCTCAGAGCGAGATAAGTTATTTATTTATTTCCCTTCCCAAAAAAAAGTTAAAATGTATATACAGGGTGGCCAGTTGATAGGCGTCCAAAGAAAAAAAATAGATGCCTTATGATAAGGGGTACCCGAATTACCCCCATGTATGTTCCGCGATTATTTGTAGTTTAGGAGCTAGAATTTTTTTAAGTACTATTTTCAAATTTTTCACCTAACATTGGTTTTTATTTTTTATGTCTTTATTCCTATCATTTTTAGATATTTTTTTTTGTGGAATCTATTAGCGATAGCAATAGCTACCATGCAAAAAAAAAACCGTTTGCCTAGGCATTGTAGAACTTACCACAAAATTAGTCCAAAGTTCAAAATTACCATTAGAGTTCGATAATCAAAAATGTTCAGAGCTTAAAAATAAATAAGTTAGGGGTGCCAGAGGTTTCTAAATGATCTTAAAAACTTCTATAGACCCTCAACAGACAAAATCAGTAAAAAATATAGAGCTTGATCGGGGATTATTTCCTGTAATTAGCGTTTATGGCAATAAAGGTATTTTTACAGTTATTGTTATAATTTGGGATTTCTTTATTTTTGCCACTTTTATAATAAAAAAAATACGGTAGATAGTTTACAAAGGATCATGACCATCAACGGTACTAGTTTTTCTCATGCATCAAGATAAAAATTATATCACAATTATTTTCTTTATTTTTGAAGACATTCTGCAATTAGAATGCCAATTTTGTATAGGGGTTTATTTTGTAAACTTAATAAATTATGAAATTGTTTTGATAAAAATGAATTACCTACTGCCGGCTATTCTGACGTTAAAGTGTTGTCATAATTAAAATAAGTAAATATATTGAGAACTGTAATCGATTTTTTTTTGCATACGATTACAAATTAATATAAATGTAAAGTCATTGGAAAGGTAAATCGCGAGGTTTTTATAAATAATAAAGCGAGATGATACTACTGTGGTGTGAAATAATTAGTATTTCACACACACAGTAGTCGTATTAATATTTTGCTTTCAAAACCAATTTCACTTTGTTGGCTAACGATACAAAAGAATGATTGCATAGATTTTTTTTTAATTATCTTGCTTCGGTTTGATATAAATCGAAACTTTTTAATAAATTAATGATTATAGAACTAAATCAGTCATTTGAAATAATTATGTGTCGAGTGTATTTATTCGCGTAATCGATTTTTACTTAAAATCTAAAGTGGCAACATTAGTGTTGGTGTCTCAAATTGAATTTGTCATTGTCAAAAAGTCCAATGACAATTGTGCGTGGTGCATGCTAAGTTTGTTCATTGCGATTTAAATATTATAGTTATTTTTGTTTTGATCGAGGCAAAGTACTGATTTATTTAAGTCTCTATCCCATCAGTTATGCTAATTAATCTGCTCTCCAAACTACGACCTATAAACTTACCTCTATACACGACGGATATTTCTATTTTGAGGTTAAGTTACGTTTTCTAAAAAAACTTGGAAATGCGGGTTTCGATTCCAAAAAAGCAATTGTAGATGGTTATTTGGTTAATTTATAAACCATCTAAAACAACTTTGGTATTGATGCAACTCTGAACCGTGGTCCATATTGTCGTGGGCATTCTCCTTTTATTAAAACACGTTACAAAAGGTTTTCAAAGTGCCGCCTTACCACAGAAATGCACAATCTACATCTACGGAGGAAATTGTCTTTTAGTTGTAAACCATGTCTCGTTTCAGTGTTAAATTAACGTCTGACAGCTAAATTAGTAATTCTTCAAGAACTCTTTGTAGGTGGCTCCATCAAGCTTGGACAGTGGTCTGGCTATGGATTCTCCATAGTCCGCTATCGAGAATCCTCATTCCGTAAGACCATAAAATTTTCAACACCGCTTCAGTGTGAACATGTGGTCTCAACGGTGAACTACCAATTAGTTTACCACCACCATTCGAGCTGCCGGCCTAAGACTGCTACAATAGTGTCAGAATGGTCGATCACTGATCGCATAATGGTTAATTTTGACAAGTTTGGTAATCTACTACATACTAAACTTGTCAAAATCAACCATAATGCGATCAGTGATCGACCATTCTGACACTATTGTAATAGCAGACTTAGGCCCCAGGCTCGTGATAGTACGCACGAGACACTAACAATGAGGAAGAGCTAAACTAACGGAAAATTGAAGAAGCGGGAAATGTTGTAAGAAGTAACAGAGAAGCCTTTAGACAACTATAAGACAATTTCCTCCGTAGATGTAGATTGTGCATTTCTGTGGTAAGGCGGCACTTTAAAAACCTTTTGTAACGTGTTTTAATAAAATTTGTAAACTATCTACCGTATTTTTTTATCATAAAAGTGGCAAAAATAAAGAAATCCCAAATTATAACAATAACTGTAAAAATACCTTTATTGCTATCAACGCTAATTACAGGAAATAATCCCCGATCAAGCTCTATATTTTTTTACCGATTTTGTCTGTTGAGGGTCCATAGAAGTTTTTAAGATCATTTAGAAACTTCTGGCACCCCTAACTTATTTTTTTTTAAGCTCTGAACATTTTTGATTATCGAACTCTAATGGTAATTTTGAACTTTGGACTAATTTTGTGGTAAGTTCTACAATGCCTAGGCAAACGGATTTTTTTTGCATGGTAGCTATTGTTATCGCTAATAGATTCCACAATAAAGAATATCTAAAAATGATAGGAATAAAGACATAAAAAATAAAAACCAATGTTAGGTGAAAAATTTGAAAATAGTACTTAAAAAAATTCTAGCTCCTAAACTACAAATAATCGCGGAACATATATGGGGGTAATTCGGGTACCCCTTATCATAAGGCATCTAATTTTTTTCTTTGGACGCCTATCAACTGGCCACCCTGTATATATTGGCTTATCTATCTATGTTTCTTGTCTTTATCGCCTATATTTCCACACCTATGTTAAGTTTCTTTTTTTTTAATTGGAAGTCATCAACTGACTTCTCCCGCTCTGGGCGAAGTGGAAGGGAGTCTCAGACTTGTACTGACTAAAACCCATCTATGTTCCTTTCTTGGCTCTTTATGATCCGGGGACGTGGTTAGCAGTGGCCCTGACAGGATCCTTTGTAAACTATATAATAATAAATCTTTTATTTTAAAAAAAGGGGGCACATATACAATAAAATAAAACTCTTGGACTCGGCTCGTATTATTAGGAGGTTTCTTCCTCTGAAGCCCTGACCGTCGGTAGCTTGGACCCTGTTCACGATACCAGGGGCCTAAGTCTGCTATTACAATAGTGTCAGAATGGTCGATCACTGATCGCATAATGGTTGATTTTGACAACTTAGGTAATCTACTACATACTAAACTTGTCAAAATCAACCAATATGATATCAGTGATCGACCATTCTGACACTATTGTAATAGCAGACTTAGGCGCCTGTTTGATCGCCAACCGTGTCGATGCCATGATACTTAAGCAATAAATTCTTTAGAAATATGATGGTCATCTACAGAGCGACGATTTTTTTTAGACAATTTCAAAACAGTCTCCCTTAACTTTTCAGGTACCAAATGTCTGAAGACGGCATGTACAGACTGACAACCACTCGCTACGAATCCTTAGAAGTGTCAGAAAAAATAATGGATGGCTACAGCAGTCCAAATGTGCCTTTAACAAGTCTTAATTTTAAACTAAAACAGGTTGCAGATCCTACCGCGAGCTCGCCTCGACGTTTCGAGATATCTTTAAAGAACGAAAGTGATGATGAAATGGAAGTTGATCAGAAACCCACGATTAAAGACAATTGTGTAGAAATTATGATGTGTGATGTAGATGAAGAAGGGAATATTATAAGTTCTGAGGTTATTGATAATAAGTCTGATATTATACCGAAGTTAGAGAGGTAGGAGTTTTACTTATGTTTGTATTTAAGTGAGCTCTTTACGGGCTTACCCCATGTTGACAACTAGGCACGCCACTGGTAGCCCCGAGTACCTATTTGTGCCCGATTAAGGGGCGTTCATAAATCAAGTGAGGTGTTTTTTTTAATGTCCTGCCCCTCCCTCCCCGCTTGGTAAAATGTCGTGAGATTTTATTGAACTCCCCCATCCCCCAATCTCACGTGAGATTTTTTAAAATGTGGGTTTCTTACGTAAACACTTTGGATTATTATTGTAAAAAGAAAAAAATATATAGATAACAACGATTACACTTAAGGGCCTATGCACACCACGTTTTCTAAACGCGCCGTCGACGCGCGTTTTGGGAACGCGCGTCGCCGGCGCGTTTTTATCCTGCAGAGCAGTTTGTTGTCGTTTGTATCGATACAAACGCGCGGCACTGGCGCGTGTGTATCGATACAAACGCGCGGCACCGGCGCGTCTGTATCGATACAAACGAAACGATGGAAAGGGAAGTGTGAATCTACGCTAGTAGCAATCGAGCGATTTGGTGCACCGTGCGGTGCACCAAATCGCTCGATTGCTTTGTCGATTGCTTTGTCTTTGGAACAAAAAAAATTGAGCCTTTCGACACAGAAAACTTCATAACTGAAATTCAAAACCGGTCAATATTGTGGAATTCACGATTGCCGGATTATTCGTCGTTTGCATCGCGTCTGTATCGCTACACACGCGCGTTTGCATCGCGTTTGTATCGCTACACACGCGCGTCTGTATCGCTACACAGGCGCGTCTGTATTTATACAGGTGTGCAAAGGTCTACAGGCTGCGTCTGACTTGCGTGCGTATCGCGTCTGTATCGCTACAAACGCGCGTCGACGGCGCGTTTAAAAAACGTGGTGTGCATAGGCCCTAAGATTAAATCTTAAGCATGTACAATCTGGATTAAATGGCCCAATAGTATTTTTTTTTTCATTCAGAAAAAAAATTGCTTGATATTTGCCGAGACCCTCTCCAACGTAAGATTAGATGAGATTTGACTCGACCCCCTCCCCCCCTTAAACATCTTACGTATTTTATGAACGCCCCCTTAATTTCGTCAGACTACATGCATACTCTGTTGCTATAAAATGCTTCTATTTTGATCACCCATATTTAGTGTTTTTTATCTATAGATGTATCTTTTTAGTCTTTTATTACAGAATTTATTTTTAGATTTATTTCTTATGACTCATTTTGACGATTTTTGTGTAAAGCATTACAATATCAGTTTTTTTTAATTATAAGGACAATTATTTCGAGTGCTGTGCATAGTATTAAAAACATCACATTGTCAAGTTTTTTACGCTCAAATAAAGTATTTATAAATAGAGAATTTATATTTATGGAACAGAAGTGTAATCTCATCCTAACTAATATTATAAATGCGAAAGTGAGTTTGTTTGTTTGTTACCTCTTTACACTTTAATGGCTAAACCGATTTTGATGGATTTTGGTACAGAGATAGTTGGGAACCAGGACACGGACATAGACTTTTTTTTTAAATAAGTGGGGTATGAGGGAGAAAGAGGGACGAAACGGGAAAATTTAAGCGTTGCTATTACAAATCCATTAGGCGCTACCGAATTTAACGCGAGCGAAGCCGCGGGCAAAAACTAGTTTATAATATTTGTGCCGATTGAGGTTTTCAGCAGCTGCAGCCGTCGCCCAGTACAGCCCGCCGTTCTAGGAAGATGGGATGGTGCAAGGGTATTTTTATTGTATTCAAATTCTCCAAAATTAGCGGTAGGTGACAAGTGGAACGTGTTTGTATTGTAATGTGATTTGAGTGGATTGTTCAAAAAGTATGATTGTAAGTTATAAAACAAAAATAATGTTATCGTGGATGTGATAGTTTCAATAAAAGAATTTTTAAAAATACACGTTTTATTTATTGTAACAAAAGCATACAAAACAATCGAAAACAACCTTTAAAGATGCGTCTCTACTTTATTAACACGTCACTATATATTTCCTAATAATGTATTTCACAAACACGGCATTCTTATGAAATTTACTTGTACTTTGAAGACGCGGTCTATGTCTTTTAATATGTCAATATACGATATGTCTAATAAGCAAGACACAGCTTTAAAAAGTTTTACAAAAATTATAACCTGCAAAAGTATCATCAAAACGACATCCAACCATAGAGCAATTATTTAAATCCGAACTCTTTGAAACTTGCGATCAAACGATCAGCCTCTCTAAACCCTGACTCTACGGCTCCATGGCCGTCATGATGTCTATGGTGCGAGGTAGCTTCTCCCGCGAAGCAGACTACAGGGAACTTGTTAGGATGTTGAAGTGGTTCTGACAGCTCTATGGCACCGCCATCTCCGTTTTCTTCTAGGACAACTGTTCGGTAAGCGTAGGCTCCTCGAGCTAGGGGGTTTGACGCCCATTGGGATCTGCAGGGGCAAGAATATTTCAATTAACGTCTAAAGGTTAAAAGTATCTGTATTATGGTTGCAGACGTTACTGAGGAATAAGACATGAGTACGATTCTCAGGTTGGCCATAGTATGATTGTGGTTTACCATCAGGAATTTCGCAGTAGTAGTCTGGATTTGTGCTTGCTTGATAGCAGTTGGCTCGCCCCTAATAAAGGGACTTAAAAAGATCAATTTTCTTAACAATAAACCTGGCGAAACGTGAACCTCTTAAAGATCACTTTTGCTTAAACGTTCATGTAAAACAGGTGCGACGTTGTTATATGAAAACAAATTACGAAAAACTTACCTTAAAATATTCTTAATTGGTGATACATCAAATTCTTTCTTGATGGCAACGTCAATAAGCTTCTGAACTCCTGCCTGCACTTCTTCCACGCTAAGTTTCTCCATCGCCACAGCTCCTTTCCCCTGGATCCAGGCTAGGAGAACATTAGGCTGGTAATCCACGGTCCAAAGACCATAAATCTCAGTTATCCATTCGTCTTTTCCTGCAAACTGGGCCTTGTCTTCTTCTCTCCATAGCATAGTGAACTTAGCAGGGTATTTAAGCCACCAGGATGTTTCGAATTCGATGTAGATTTTGTCCAGGACACACATGTCCAGGTTCTGGATTGTCGCTACTTTGTCTGCGGGCAGTGGTGGGTAGAACAGTTGTTCGTGTCTGTAAAAAGAAAATGGAATAAAATGAACAATGGCAATCTTCAGAATTCTATGGGTTAGTATTCAATGTCCGGGTCTGTTCATGGTTCTTTAAACCCAGCGTCTTAACTCCGTAGCATTCATAGCAGACCAAAGCATTGCTGATGCAGACGTGCGACCCTGCTTTACGATTAAATGGTCATGTGATCAAACAGGGTAATGCGAAATGCGATGCAATTTATTTCATTACAATTACATAGGAAGAACAGCAATTTTGTATTTCAGTTAGGCTCCACACTGACCTAATAGACAGTTATGTCTATAAATAGATAAAGTGCAACGAAAATAAAGTGCTCCTGACCGTTTTCACAGCGGCTAATCTTAGCGGAGATTATCCATCTGCGTGGGAGATATTATAGTTCACAAGTGTGTGCGCAGGAACAGGTGCACTCTCTCTTTTTCACTCTTTGACGGGCCTGTTGGTCTAGTGGTTAGTGGCCCTGACTGCTGAGCCGGAGGTCGTGAGTTCGATTCCCACCCAGGACAAACTTTGTGTGATGAGCATGATTGTTTGTTCTGTGTCTGGGTGTGATTTATCCATAATATGTAGATATGTATTTATAAATTATATAAGTATGTATATCAGTTGTCTGGTTACCATAACACAAGCTCTGCTTAGCTTGGGATCAGATAGCCGTGTGTGAGTTGTCCCAAGATATTTATATTTACTCTCATAGTCCAATGGTTCGGCAAACCGACACGACCGTAAAGAAAACAGCCGCAGGGCCAACGGCTAACGTACTTTCTGAGACACTCGGGTATCTCACCGCCAAGTTCCTGTGAAATTCCTAATGGAAAAACTCAATAACACTTATTCACCGTCCCGGGAATTGAACCCAGGACCCTGTGCGGTCGAGTCGCTACCGCGAGACCAACGGAGCATTCAACGAATATAAATTGTAGCGAGAAAGCATTAAATTGTTATGACGCTTCGCATTACCGCGGTTAAGTGTGTTTACTTGGAGTGTTAACAGAATTAGTTCTTAACGCTTAACGCGTTATGAATCATCGTGCATGCGTTGGTTTATTTACTCTTTTTTTCACACGTAATTTATTTAATGATAAATGTGTTCATAAATAGGACAGTAGGCCTAAAATGGCCTAGAATCATAGTAGTATTTTAAAAATTAAAATCCAAGCTAGTAACCATCCGTGCTCCGACACACAAGCCTCTTCTCGTGAGGGTCACAACCCTGTCAAACCAGATATTTTGATAGGTTCTGTAAGATTGTTTATGGCAACTTGGCAGAGAGCAGATTCCCAAATATTTGTCTTACCTCTCTTTCAATACTCCAATAGACACGGTCACGATAACACTCTTGGCTGCATACAGGCTTCCATCCTTACACTTGACTTGTACCATCGGGTTGGAGGGGTCTACATCGAGCTGGGTGACGCCCCATCGAATGTTCTCCACCTCTTTGTTGAGGAGGATCTGTAGGGGGATCTCCTTGGATGGGTCAGGGTATTTGTTCTGGAAAGAAAGGAGGTTGAATCAATAAGCTTAATTATCTCTCATCTTCGGGGACTTCCATGATGATAGTTATACCAATTGGTATTTTATACGTTACACTAACTACTACGCGAGGTCTTTTAGATGTATGAGTAAAGAATGGCCGGTCAGTCATCTACGAGATAAAGCGAGAATCAAAATTGTAATTCTGCTCAATGGAATAGGATAAGAAGATAATGGAATAGCCTCAGTGGTAAGGATGTATTAATGGGCTGCAGGAGCGTAGTATTTCTCCATGATAATTAACGGGTAATCCCACACAAAAAGAGAACTTACCGTCAAAACGTCAAGAATAGTCTTGTACCCTCTTCCCTTCCAGTTCAAGAAGGCATCACCCTCACTCTCCCAGAATTCTGCCAGCGTTCTCAAAGACTTGCCTCTCTTCGGGTCTTCGGGACTACCCAGGTGACTGTTCCTTTCAAACCACTCGACAAACGATTTGGATAGCTCTTGGTCTTTCTTTAAGGTGGCATTTGAATTAACTCTAAAAATGGAGATAGGATAAATTGTAGATTAAGCGAGAATTTGTTTAATGTCTTGGAGGTGTCGAGGAAGTTACTAGTCGCTGGTCACCATGTATTTTCCTTTATTTAAATTAAAGCACCACTGATTGATAGCGGTAGGAAACGCCATAGAAAAACCTCAAGTTATCTAATGGCTAGAATTAGCGAACTTGAAAAATTGATTAATATAGAAGTGCTAGGATAGCATTGTTTATCAGAACTTACGCGCCCCGGACAAACTCCGCAATGGACGTCTTGGTGTTCTTATCAACACTTGCCAACTCAGTATTCAAAGCCTGCAGGATGCCAGTAGCTTTGTCTTCAGGGACCAACTCTCCATTGGAACGCACGTACCAGTTGTTATCAGGATCTGATCTACCCACAAGACCTAATGGGTTGACCATTTCGAAGATCACGTTGTCTTTCTCCCCGTGGCACCTGAAAATTAGAAAGAATACTAAATTCTCGACCAATTCACCAGATAACAGGGAGATATTGCTAGGGACCTTGCTTCTCCATTTCTCCTCGGCCATGAGATGGAAGTAGCGAAGAACAAGCTTTTTGAGTCTGTCATATGTAAATTATTTTGAAGCTTAAAAAGTGCTGATTACAATAAACAACTTTTGGAGTGGTAAGAGACAATGTATTGAATAACGGCGAGAGCGAAAATATAGGTAAAAACCTTTAAAAGTTTCATGTAAGGAGGAACATAGTCCCGATTTGCGAAACCGAGATTCCGTGGCTAAGGAACACAAAAGGCATATGTATGGGTTTTAGGCCATTTTATTGACTGCGTAGACTTAGAGGGTTGACTTTTTCACAGTCTTAAGGGACCACAGACTGTTGTGGTTTTAATTTCATCTCGATACCTCCACGCGTTTCCAAAAAAAGGTCTCGACAGACAGACAAACATTTTTTTTTTTATTATTGATAGGCTCGCGTTTGACCACTATCTCACCTGATGGTAAGTGATGGTGTGGTCGACGATGAAGCACGCTTACCTAGAAATAACCTATTCACTCTTGACTTGAAGACCCCCAGGTTATAGCTTAAAGTTAAAGCTTAAAAGCTACATTAAAGTGATCCTGTAAGGGTTCCGTTATTTTTTGGAACCCTTAAAAAGATAGAAACTGATTGCAATACAGCTCCACATCCTGCTTTCGTTCAAATCATCAATATATTTAAAGGATAAGATCTTACCACGCAGCGCCTATATCAATAGGCTTCCCTGCAAACTCTGTGGTCAAGATTCTGCCTCCAATCCTGTTGCCGGCTTCAAGGCCCAAGACTTGAAGACCAGCGTCGTGGAGCTTCCGCATTGCTGCTAGGCCCGCAGCGCCGCACCCGATTACAATTACGTCCATTATTCGCCTGGAACAAATTAAACTGCTATAAATATCTACTGCCCGATTTTGTCAGTGCAACAAGGAGCAAATCTATATGGTTTTTAAGAGTATCTGTGCACTGGACTGTAATGAGGAGGGACGAAGTGCATGTGACTAAAAGAGTGATAGATATGAAAAGTGACGTTTGGAGAGGGACATGAAAGCCAAAGAAGAAATGGATGGATTGTCTAAGGATTGATATGAAGGAAAAACGATCAAATGATGCTGTGACGTCTGACAGCGGAGAATGGAAGAAGAAAACGTGTTGCGCTGACCCTAAATAGAATGGGGCAAGGACACGAAAATTATGACGAGTATCTGCACTAGGTTGAGCGATTGATAGCGTTTGTTTTCGTCTGGTTTTGTGACTTATACTCATCTGCTTCTCTGTTATCCTTACTTAATATTATAAAAGCGAAAGTGAGTTTGTTTGTTTGTTACGTCTTCACGCCTAAATGGCTAAACCGATTTTAATGAATTTTGGTACAGAGATAGTTGGGACCCTGGAGACGGACATAGGCTAGGATTGAGATTTGAGGGAGAAATAGGGAAGAAAAGGGAAAACTGAGCTTTGCTATTACAATAAATTAGGCGCAAGGGCAAAAACGACAGGTAGCAAGTACCTGTAAACCAGGAAAGGGGAACTGTGTTACC
This sequence comes from Ochropleura leucogaster, assembly GCA_958449745.1. NCBI lineage: Eukaryota > Metazoa > Arthropoda > Insecta > Lepidoptera > Noctuidae > Ochropleura > Ochropleura leucogaster. Next base: position 3,846,742 of record OY288213.1, on the reverse strand, counting down.
CGAGTCTTTATAAGTCTCCGATTCGTCCGATTCCTTCACATGTATATCGTTCTATATGGCCCACAGTTAGTTGCACAAATTAGTGACGATTCGGGAATAGTCTCAACCAGTACAGGTCCAATAACCCAAGTATTGTCTTAAAACTGCATAATTTACTTACTTAATATTCGAATGAAGAATCAATATTTGATGTTATACAATAAAATAATGGAGTTAATCGTTTGTGGCACTGACAGGCAATTATATTATGGCAGATAACTTTTTCAACGCACGTTACCGATACTGTTACCAACGCAAGATATAAATGATTTTTAGACAAAGTAAGCAACCCAACCGTACTCTCCCTCCTCAGTCTTGATGTGTATACCGCTCCGGCAAGGATATCGATGAATTTTATAGTAGCTATTGTAATTTGGTAAGTTGTTTGCCACTTAACTGAAGCAAATGTCAATGTTAACCGCCCATTATACACTAATCTTAGTAATATCTAATATATAAAATTTCCGTGTCACAATGTTAGTTCTTGTACTCCTCAAAACGGCTCGACCGATTCTTATGAAATTTTGGGTACATATTGGGTAGGTCGGAGAATCGTCTAACATCTATTTTTCATACCCCTAAACCTCAGCGGGTGAAACCGCTGGGCACAGCTAGTTTTATTATACATACACTAGCGACCCGGCCAGCGGTTTCACCCCCTGTTCACCTTCCTCTTGAATCACTCTACTTATTAAAAAAAAACCGATTCGTTTTGTAATTTTGACGTGAAACAGTAGGCAACAAACATCTTTACATCCATCCATCCTCACAAACATTCGCATTTATAATATTATAAAGTAGAATTTAACGAGGCAAAGTAGACAGCAGAAGATGGCTAATAGTATTATTATTCTTAATTCATCTTTTCTCCTATAAGTTATGTTGGTACTCACGCCACTTTTGCAAAATAAAATTAGTCCGTTGTCACAATAACTAAACCACTACACAGCTGAATATAAACTAAAGATTCGTCTGTTTATTCATTCAATATCTCCTGTTATTACTTATTACGTAATATTTGTAATCGACAGATCACGACGTTATTCAATGTTATCAATTTTCGCCGCTGTTTTATGTTGATTTAACTTGGGGACAAAATACTTATCTACTTAATGAATTAATTATGAAAGTGTTAATAAGATCGAGAGCATTTCTTGTTTTTTCTTTGAACCATTGACCATTTTACGAATTGTAATGTACCTAATTCATATTATTATTCTTAGATGATCATTAATTCATTGATTCTTCTAAAACGACCATTTATGGCCCACGAGCCGGGATGTGTCGTTGAGTTTTTAGTAGGAATTTCTGTCGATGTTATGTCAAGAAAACTATCAAAATTGTAAATTTACAGGTCTTGGTAGAACCCGGGGTTGGAGGTTGTTCGAAAAAGATACCGCGGCGCGACCCTAGAACACAAAGGCCAAAAGAAGGAACTTGTATGGGTTTTCGTCAGTAAGTCTAACACAGGGAGTGTTAGACTTTCGCTCCGCCCAGACTGTGAGAAGTTATTTGATGGCCATCCGAAAAAAAAAGGTACTAGTTAACTTGCAGTTGTACCTACCTCATACGGTATTGTGTGCCTTTATTAAACGAAGGGGGCTAATAAAGGCACTTATTAAAACATAGAGCCTGATAGAGCCACTGCTAACAGGATCAGCGGCATTCTTAGACCCATCCTTGTGACACGCGACCGACTGGTAGAGGCACCATGCGTTGTGTGTAGAGACGGACAAGATGATTTGTGTACATAGTATACTATTAGTACACGGTAGAGTTAGCGGTAGGTACTTTGTGGGTAGAGACGGATAAGATAATTTGTGCTCATGGTAGAGTTAGCACAAATGTGGTAGAAAATATATATTATAGTCTTGACCGTTTTTGGCCACGGCGGCCAATCCCAGTGGAAATCCTACTAATATTATAAATGCGAATGTTTGTGAAGATGGATGGGTATATGGATGTGTGGACGTAAGGTTTTTTTTTACTCTTTCACGCCAATACGGCTGAACGGATCTTGATGAAATTTGACAAAGAGGTAGATTATAGTCTGGAATAACACATAGGATATTTTTTTTCGATATCATGCTGGCGAAGCCGCGGGCTTCAGCTAGTAAGTCATATGCGCGGTAGATATTATAGTACAGATGCACTCTCTGCTCCCACACTTTCGTAGTGCGGTGGGACGGCAAATAGACACAACTGGATAGAAATTAAAAAAAAATAGGAAGTCATTTCAGATAAACAGTATACGCTTTTTTAACAAGTTGCCAAAATCAGTTACAGAACTGAACGATGGAAAGTTTAAAAACTACATAAAATAAAGAAATCTGGCTATATTTTTTCTGCGCATGCGGCTTCCCTGGTAGCTCATAAAAGGTATAGTTAAGTTTGTAGATGTCTCTAACATTCTCAATGTTATTTGTTTGTAATCTCTTTAATCAGTTTTTTTACAATAGTCGTCGAATCACATATTTATACAGACTGTACTGATGGCAAAATCTGTGTCACTCGTTTTATATTGTTATATTTCTTGTATAGATTGTTTTTTACCAATTCTTTGTGAATGAGTAGACATTGTTGGCCTTGTAGATTCTGAAACGCAATGTAAACTTTTGGTAACGTTATATCTTATTTTACGTTTTTTACAGCAAGCAATGACTTATTGTCCAGCCTACGCTCTGTCGCCATATACTTAAGTACTACCGCTGTAACAACAACGTTGTAAAACTAAATGATTTTATAAGAGTTTAGCATATTTTTATAAGAGTTAGAGCAGAGAGAGCAGTTTATTCTCCATAAGAAACGACCAACCCTAACCGTGCACCTTTTCTCGACGTGTTATAAGTGTAAAGTGCCCATGTAGGCCTATGTGAAATATAAAAACCTAGATTTTTTGATCATGTACCTACTAATACTCCGTGGCTGCTATCGAGAAAGTTCTGATAGAAAAACCAAGTAACACTTTGCCTGTCTCGGAATTAGCTCTCGCGCTTGCGACCACACTAATGAGGTAGTCAAAGCTGTTTGGTTATTAAAACAAATCTTAGTTAGTTTAGTGTAAGGAGCAATTTATCGACGAGTCAAATTAGTACAGTGAAACCTTGTTAAGTGGGACCTGGGTAAGTGAGAAACCTCCATAACTGGACCTCATGCTGAGGTCCCGACACCTTGGCCCTGAATCACCTCTGTTAGTGGAGACCCTGGGTTAGTGGAATACCTCTTTTAGTGAGACTAATTCTCTCGTCCCTTGCAAGTCTCACTTATCCAAGTTTCACTGTATTTAATTAGTAACTACCATTTTTGATATAGAAATGCATCACACCTGTTGGGGGCGAATTTATGGTCCTTTGGTACAAAATCCTAAATTCGAACCTATCTCCATTGAAAGATATTATGGGGGTTTCAACAGCGAATTAGTATATTCTGATCCTTTGGTACAAAACACGAAATGAAATAAATATAAGTATTAAAACTGTCACGGTCTTCTATATCACAAACTCATGGCGTCCCTACACAAGATGCAAGTTTTTGCTTGTCTCGCGGACAACGTCCTCTGTACTTATGTAACACGTTACGAATACAACACTAGTGGCTTTCCTGGAATATTGACTATTAATCAGAACTAGTAGTAGTGCTCCCAGTCTACGGCTGAAGAAGTTAAGGCAGGTCAAAGTAATGACGCTCTATCGTAAAGCCGTCATATTTACGCTGTGTTTTCGAGAGGAAAATCATCAAATAACTTCTCGGGTTGGAGCGGGAGGAAGTGTCAGACTTGTACTGATTAAAACCCATCCATGTTATTTCTTTTGCCCTTTGTGTTCCGGGGCCGCGGTATGGGCCTGGGGGGCCCTCTGCTTTGCTTACATCTCTTTTAGGTGACATATTTATGCTACGTTCACACCGCGCGCTCCTGGTAAGGCCTCAGTTACGTTAGTAATTTTTTTTTTATTGTAGGTATTAGTAGGCCTGCTGTCGGTTTTTCCAATTTAGAACTTTTTGAACCTATGGAAATCCACAAATATTTTTCAAAGGCTGTGTGAAAAACAAAACATGATATAAATTAGTAGGCTCGATAAAAAAAAAACATGAATGTGGCACTAACTTACGATTTCAAACGTATTTTTATATGAAATCATGTCAAAGTATTTGAAAGTTTGATAAATAATGATGCTTGTTTTTGAAAAGGGTTTGGTGAAAAAACATATTTTTTGCGTAGGCCATTTTTCATTTGAATAATAGATTAGCAAAACTGCCATTTCGGGGCTGCGAAGTCGGCGGTAAAAGAGGCCCAAAATTGGTTAGCAATCGGTTAATAATAGCACATAATAAAAAAAAAAAACAAAGAAAAGAATATTGAATAGCACTTACAGTCGCTGGTTGTTTTAAAAACCCAAACTCCGTTGACCGTCGTTGGTTGTAGACTAGTCAAACAAGCAATCTCCTGTTGTGCTATCAATATAAATAAAAATAGATCTGACCTTGTATAGTATGACCAGTTTAAGTATGCAGTTTAAGGTGGCGTTGTTTGTCGAGAGAATTTGCATCGATATGTCAAATTTGGTACATTTATTTTAGTTCTGTGTCTTTCCGCCTGCACAATTAAGTTGGTTGAAGTGAGCATTTTTTAATGTGAACTGTCAAACCAACTTCTGTTGAGAATTTTGTTAAGTAAGTTCAGAATATCTTTCGAGTGAAGTTCGTGCGTGTTCAAGGACAGTCCGATTAGATTCGCCGGTAGCCACTAGTTTAGAGGATTTTCCATTCTAACGCGGCTAAGCATAAGATACAAATTCAAGCATCCTTGGAAGATTCAGTTAACCTATAGGTTTCATGTTTACTTTTAAATGACCAGCTTTGTGTCGATTTCAATTGACAATAGTTCTATAAAAACACTAAATCAAATCAAATCAAATCAAATCATTTATTTCAATTAGACCATTACAGGCACTTTTGAATGTCAAGAAACAAAATGAATCTACAGTCCCGGTCACAAGGCATAATAACTTGGGAAAGTACTGCAGTTGCCCATTCCAAAGCGTTGATCTCTATGGAGAAGAATGGGCAAGAAACTCCATGGACACTCTTTTAAATTCTAATATTTTTACAAAATAGTATTTACATCATTCGTGTTGAGATTATACAAATATGTGAGAACGATGTAGAAAGACGTGCACAGTAAGAGCGTCCAGAGTAAATAAAAAACAAAATTCAATTTAAATCTAAATAAATTAAAAATGACCGTGGTAGTTAAAAAATGACCAGTCCCAACTGACAGCGCCCGTTCACGAACATGACGTATGGATCAGCCCCATTTAGCTCGACCATTTTGAAGGGAGCTAAATGACCCGACACACCCGCCACCATCAGCGAGACATTTAAGTGAGCATGACACTATTAACCACCAGGGCTTCGTCAAGTCAATGATAATACATAGCACTCACATATGGGCTTAATAATTATACAATACTAGAGAATTGATTCTATACATTGCAAAGATAGTCTTACAATCTTCTGCAGCTTCCACTATAGCTTCGGATACTTATTAATGAGTTTACCCCTATGCTTGAGGAGCAGGACCAGCATTGAGCCAAGCATTTTTATCATCAATATAATCCCCCAACTTATAATATGCTTGCCTACATAGTGTGCGTTTAATACAAGATTTAAATTTCGTTTCATTCAGTTGAAGAATGTGGGGAGGTATTTTATTGTAGCATTTCAAACAGTACCCCATGAAAGATGAGTCTACTTTAGCTAACCTGAAACCTGGTTGAACTAATTGGTCCCTATTTCTAGTATTATAATTGTGTCTGTCACCTCTTTTACTAAAAAGATGCGAGTTTTTCCTGACATACATGATGTTTTCATAAATATATTGACAAGGTACTGTCATGATGTTAATATCCTTAAACTGTTCCCTTAAAGAATCTCGCCTACGTAGGTTATATATGGCTCTAATGGCTCTTTTCTGCAGAATAAATATAGACTCGATGTCTGCAGCCCGTCCCCAAAGTAAAATACCGTATGACATTATACTATGAAAATAACTAAAATAGACTAGTCTCGCGGTATCAACATCAGTAAACTGACGGATTTTTCTAACAGCATATGCTGCTGAACTAAGGCGTCCTGCAAGAGATGTTATATGCGGACCCCATTGTAGCTTTGAATCGAGTGTTATTCCTAAGAAAACAGTTTTTTCGACGAATTCTAGTTTCTCTTGATTCAATACTATGTCACACTCACTGTTTTTGACATTTGGTAGAGCAAATCACTAAGATACGTAGTAACAAAACAATTGATTGATATCCGAACCAGGGGGTCTACTCTAATTCTACGTAAAACGAAATTGCGGCCGAAATCTCGAACGTTTTCTACCACGGTTTCATTTCATTTCATTCATTTCGAAATTTCGGACGTCCGAAGTTTATTTGACATTAAAATTTTCTAAACCTGCACCAATTCACGCAAAATGATATAGAGTAGGGTTACAAACGTAACTACTTTTGACTTTCGTTCGTTAACGAAGTTACGTTTCGGAGAAAGAGAGTAGACCCCCAGTTACTAATGTTACAAAGGACAAACAATTGAAATTTGATGTGCGGTTTAATGAATGAAATTCTACACATAGTTCTACGAATGCATAATATTATCGTAACAAGCAAATTAAGCGAAGCCTTTTTGGAACGAAGTTCCTTATCGCGCGTTGTGAAAGGGGGCTAGACGGAAAAAATTCTTACGATAAGTTGTCACGACACTTTTTGCTATAGTAAGCTATTGTAAGCTGTGTGGCGTCGCATGTTTCTCTGTCTGTCTGTCTGTCTCTCTCTCTCTTATAGAAAGCAAGCCAGATATTTTCATTTCTATTTGGCATTGAACAGTGTGGTGTCGCGATGAGAACTTCGTTCCATCCGGGTATCCCTTGACACCTCTAATTTTTTATTTCTACAACTACAATAAACATAACATCATTTTGATCTCGACTCCTGATTACTCCTGAACTAGGATAATTTGTAAGACAGGGGTTGATATAGATTCCTTTCACTTTCGAAAGTAAGTAATAAAAAGCTGGTCCGTTTGGGTGCCGAATCGAAGGACCAATTATTTCATTCATGATTAATAACTTTAATAAGCGATGTTTGATTTAGAGGTTTAATGCTGTTATAGTGTAATCAAGGAATTGTCAGTGGTCCTATCCTAAATGTTAAAGATACAATATTCGCGAGACGGAACGATGTTGCAGTCAAAGCTCTTGCTAGGTATATCATCTGAGCATAACATCGTGCCGGCAATCCCCAAATCCCCATAGATTTATAAATTTGAGAAAATATATGTACAACATTATAGAGAAATCTAGTTTAGTCTTAGTGTGGGTTCGATCCTCGTATGGAACAAATATTTGTGTGGCGTCCAGATAGATATTCGTAGTTTGATTCCTAGTGAGGCAACGCTTTTTCTAGAACAAACAAAATATATATTATGTAAACTAGATTCGGTAGCGCCTTATTTATTTGTAATAGCAACGCTACGTTTTACAGTTTCTTTCCTCTTTCTCCCTCATATCGCACTCTTTTTTAAAAATACACTATTTCCGTCTCCAGGTTCCCAAGTATCTCTGTATCAAAATTCATCAAAATTGGTTTAGCCATTAAAGCGTGAAGAGGTAACAAACAGACAAACAAACTCACTTTCGGTTTTATAATATTAGTAAGGATAGGGAGTGAGAATAAACTAGAAATCAAGATAATTAAACTTGGTGAGTCCCAAACACATAACTTAAAAAAGTAGTTGAAGTTTTAGTAAAACTCATCTTTCGTTTGTCCTCTCACATAAACTTAAACAGTCACGATATACTTCTACCCATCAGGGGCCTTAGTCTGTTATTACAATAGTGTCAGAATGGTCGATCACTGATCGCATAATGGTTAATTTTGACAAGTTTGGTAATCTGCTACATACTAAAATAGCAGATTAAGGCCCCTGGAGGCAAATAAATCACATTTTGGTTTCGATGACAGTAGAACATTCAGCATTGTCAGGGCGCGAACCAAGGGAGAGTTAGAATGAGAACGGAATATTGATTCAGATGTATGTACTGCCCATAGTCAAAACTCAAAAGCATTTATTTCAGTTAGACCCTTACAGGCACTTTTGAAAGTCAAGAAACAAAATGTTGAAGGTACAGTCCCAGTCACAAGACATAATAAGTTATGAAAGTACTGTAGTTGCCATAGTAACCCCCGAATACTGAAATGTCAATCAAAATTTAAGTACCACTTAAATTTAACAGATACTCAAAAGTGACGTTTGTCAATACAAAATCTAAAGTTTAAGAGCTGCTCAAATGTTAAGCAGCCCTCACATTTTGAGTGACGTTTCAGTATTCGGGGGATAGAAATATTAAAAACTCCTTTCTGATATCTATGGTAAGAGTAACTTCTACATTCCACCAGCCACATTGTATCTCCTTGAAACACCAACTGAAGATTGATCAGGTTTTGGAGCAAAATCCGTTGTCAAGGATAAAACTGGCATGCCAGTAACTGTATACGCCTGTGGTCAGACACGAGGGCAGGTAAACATAATATTTTAATATCCCGTTACGCCATTGTTGGCTGCGGTCAGACTGCGCTTCTTTCCCACAGTGCAATATTGTGGCATTTTATAGTGAGCGTGAGTGATGGGTTGCCAGGCTATAAAATTATCTAGTGCATTTAGAGGAGTTTGCTTAGGCCTAAACATTTGTGGTTGCAGAAGCAATATATTGTTTTTTTTTATATGTGACTGTGCGGACGGCACGACAGCATTCCGTAGATATTAACATAAGGATGCAGCCTCTACAATGTTTTGAATTTTACTGAAAATACGATCCTCGAATGATCTTACATATTTTTGCAAAATGCGTCACATATTTTGGGAAGAATTTCCATAGCTATACAATATAGTAGTGTCAAGTTTTGGATCAATAGCCTAAGAAATCAGAGTCACAGACAAAGTGAAATTTTATCAGCGATAATCATGGTGACATTGCCAGAAATGTATTGAATTGACACAGCCAGCCAAAATGCTGCCAATCAAGCTTTAAATCAAAAGTTGTGTGTTCAAGTGTTTGACGGCACAGTTGGCGCAGTGGCTGAGTGATCGACTGATGCGCCGCGTGTCGCGGGTTCGATCCCCGCACGGAACAAATATTTGTATGAACTACAGGTAGTTGTTTCGGGTCTGGCTGTTAGTGTACTATATGTGAGTTTGAATGTTTGTAAACGCACCCACGATACAGGAGAAATTCCTAGCGTGGGGCAACGTTTAAAAAAAAAGCGAAAGCGATCGTCGCTCGTGTGGACTAGATGATATAGAAGAGCGACGATAGATAAACGACCCTCAGAGGATCAGGTTGTTTTGTCGAAGAATTAAACTCTGATTGACCATTCAAAACTTTGAAGTTTTAGCAAAGGCATTTCCATTCTACCTAATTTAGAACAGTCAACCCAATTTACCCTTTCTGTTTATTAGTCTACTGCTTATTAAATTCCCGCGCCATTTGGTCAACGTCTTTTACGACGCAAGCGCACACTCCAAGGCACACGTTGCGCTAGACGTTTTTTATGATAACTTGATACGCGTACACCTGCACGACAGGTGTGCACGTGCCATGGGGTGGGCAAGGAACCAAGAGCTTCTTTGTTAGCCTGAGGAATTGAGGAACGATTTCTTATAAATGTGTTAAAAAACTCAAGAAAGTGTGATTTCAGATATTAGGTGTATTGATAATCGAATTAGGCATCATAATTATCTATAGGGATTTAAGAACTTATATATTATGATGAGACAAAGTGGATTATTCATTTACCTAGGCTGGGGTCGGCGTCCAGTCTTACCAGATTCACTTGAGTACCAGTATTTTATATAGAGCGTCTGCCTATTTGACCTCCTCATCCCGGAGCAGTGCATTAATTAGGACTTTATATAGATGGACACTGAAAGTATGGCCTCTGACTGGGGCCATACATTTTCTTTTAATCTCCCAGATACATGAAGAGCAGACAGTACTCAGTTATTCTGTAACATGCAGATAAATGCTTCAATTTTTAGTTGCTGCAACTGCCAGTATTCAGAGTTTGGGGCGCATAAGATTAGAGATGATATTAGGGCAGATGTAGATTTTGTAGATTAAACTCTGGAATAACACATAGAATACATTTTTTTCCGATAACACGCGGGCGAAGCCGCGGGCGCCAACTAGTAATAAATATTTATCCAAACAAAAAATATGTTTTTTTTGACGCTTTAATAGATAATGGTACAGAACCCTACTTGCACGAGTTGAGTAGTAATTAATTTACGAACTACCACTGGCTGTTAATTAATTGCTACATCTGACTCCCGTCAAATGTCATTCAATTTAATTTGAAAACAAATGTCATATAAATGTCAGTTTTTTTTAAGTGTCTTTACTGCTTTAATTGTTAAGTATCGGCTGTTATAAATGTTATGATAGTAAATAGCTTTTGCCCGCGTCTTCGCTCGTGTTAAATTCGGGGTAACACAGTTCCCCTTTCCTGATTTGCAGGTACCTGCTACCTGTAGTTTTTGCCCTTGCGCCTTATTTATTGTAATAGCAATGCCAAGTTTTCCCTTTGCTTCCCTCTGTCTCCCTTATGAGTCAATCTTTTTTTTTAAATAGCCTAGTCGGTCTACAGGGTCCTCAACGATCTTTGTACCAAAAATTCATTAAAATCGGTTTAGCCATTAAGGCGTGAAGAAGTAACAAACAAACAAACTAATGATAATGTTGACGAGTGTGTAGGTTTTTAGCAGTTGTTTCCTGTGCTCTTTTGCATAATGTCATTTTGGCGCAGTTCAAGAGCTCCTTTTTTTTTCTATAATGTATGAAGCTGACAACTGTTCTTAAAGTATAAATATTCCTTATTACTAATCCATAATGGAATTATCTTATCTCATATGTCCTAATTCGACTTTGGACAAAATTTTACTGCGATGAATTAACTAATTAACTTAATCTCAATAGTTTTGGGCTAAACACATTTAAACTTTGCTAACAAGAATAGTGAAACAGATGATATTAATATGACGATGATATAATATATACCTATCCATCAAAGCTCTGCTTATATGCTTATTTAGCCGAACTTCAATGGCTTCAATCTTCTTCTATATCAGAAAGTTGCAAAAACTAAATACTTTTCCTCATTTTTTGAATGACACTCAAAACATTTTCGACATTCTGTTACACCTACCATTAAGCAGGCATTTCGCTAAAAGCTCATTTTGTTTAAAGTTCGTTGACTCACACTCGCGTTGTTATCATAAAATTCTCCATTACGCGTTGATTTCCTGTTTCGTTGGACACGAGGAAGATGTCACTGCGTAGTCATTTTAATGTTTGAGAAATTCATGTTTTTTATAATACAGATAGGTACTTGGTCCAAGGGCGGGTCCAAGGGGATCATAACCCCCCTTTTGGGGAGGAGTGTCAGACTTTTACTGACTAAAACCCACCCATGTTCCTTCTATTGCCCTTTGCGTTCTGGGGCCGGGGTATCTCTTTCGAGCAACTCCGGCAGACGGTGGGCCTGGCAGGCCCCATAACCCCCTTTGGGCACGTTCCAGAACCTAGGTGAACCATTAATTAAATGGTAAAACATAATGTTTTTAAATTTCAATGGTTGAAGAACGTCTAACCGGACTAGCGTCCATAAAAATGTACCCATTGAAGTAGATGAATTGAAAAAATGGATTTTAATATAGGTATTTTGTAAGTACAATACTTACATATATTAGTAAAATACTACTTTTTTACCTGTATCTATTGTTATCAATGTTAAATTATAACATCTTGTGATGTGAGATGTGACCACGACTATGTGACTCCCCCCCTCCCCCCCCGGCTGGACCCGCCCTTGACTTCGTCATAGGAATTATAGCTGATACACAATGGACAGTAATTGTCTTTCTCGACTAAGATGTTACGTGCCTTGTCATAATCATGATGAGAATAGATACAACCATAGGCGGATGAAATTTTAATAAACTGGTTCTGGTCTGTTAAATTTTAGATCTCAAAATATTGTTGGAAATTGCTTTGGTATTCCGAAACAGATCTCTGGTCAAATTTAATAAACACAATTTTGTATAAACAATGCATTTTGTCCTAAGAGACATGACATCCTTATCTAATATATAAAATTTCCGTGTCACAATGTTAGTTACCGTACTCCGAAACGGCTGGACCGATTTGAACGAAATTTTGTGTACATATCGGGTAAGTCTGAGAATCGGCCAACATCTATTTTTCATAACCCCTAAGTAAGCAGCTAGTTAATATTATAAAAGCGGAAGTAAATTTGTTTGTTACGTCTTCACGCTTAAATGTCTAAATCGATTTTGATGAATTTTGGCACAAAAATAGTTGGGATCCAGGAGATGGACATAGGCTTTTTATTAAAGTGGGATATGAGGGAGAAAGAGGGAAGAAAAGGGAAAACTTCAGGTACCTAGAAATGAGGAAAGGGGAACTGAATTGAATTTAACGCGAGCGAATCCGCGGGCAAAAGCTAGTTTATTATAAAACAAAACAAAAAAAAATAGGATCACCAACAAAACTCTAACTGAACAACAATTTAAAAAAACATAGTCTAGTCATAAAATTAATGAAATATCAAACAGTTAAAACGACCAGTTAACAGTGGAACCCATAATACAACTAACACTTATAACTGCTCATAAACTTGGTTACTTTTGCAACATAAACTTTATGTCGCATTGTAGTTGCGAGATGCGACACCGAAGATGAACGCGTCTTGATAACTGTAAACTTGATGCCTGTAAGAGGCAGGTACATGGGTGATGAAGATGGAGGGATGCAGCTTTTTGCGCTAATCTTAATGCTTTCTACGTAATCATAGACAGATTGTCAAGGGTTGTCACCTGAGAGTTATCTGATAAACAATATCCTTCATCGGTCAGATAACCTAGAGCAGTGCGAAAAAGACAATGCTGCGTCGGCCAAAAGGTTCTGAAGGTTGGGTTAAGGACAGGAGGATTATAGTGATGCAATTGAACAAATATTCAAGTAAGGGTCTATGAAACTTAATAAAAAGACAATATTCTAAAGTAAATGGATTTTCGCTAAAAGTAACAGTTGCAAAGGGTCCACTTAAAAGGAATCTTGCTGCCTTCCATTTTGAAAATTGTAAGACTTGGTTTCTGAGACATTAAAATAAATAGTTGCAAGAACATTACATTGGTCCTTTGGTACAACTACATATATTAAAGAAAATGTGTTAAAAATGATAAATTTGATCTTAAAAAAACGATCACACACATATGAGTCAAAAGAATTGAATGAGAGACAAATGAGTCAGGTTAGAAAAAAAATGCATAAACAATAGTAACATCAAACAATTGACTTGTAAAGACAATGTTTACTAAACATAATAGTATTGCGATCACTAGACGATTTGTTTATCTTAGGAGTAGAATAATGGGACTAAACAACCATTATTCTATTGTTAGGGTTGGTGAGTTACCCGATGCATCCTAGCTTTGCGTGCAGTCTTGCAGCCCTCCGGCTTGATTGACATACATACGCGCGCGCGCAGGTACGAAGCGCCGTCAGTCGTCCCGCGTCCGTCGCCCGAGCGCCCGCGTCGTTGTGTCGTGTAATATAACCGGCCCGAATGCCGGAGAACCAGTCGGCGGGATGGCGAGTCTCGGCGTGCTAGTAACGCCATGTTGAAACATACGCAGCGGCCGCCAGCGGCGAACGATGCCGACCACCGCTACCAGAACATGCCGCGGCGGCCGCACCACCACCTGCCCCTCAACGTGTCAACCCTGGATTCTTCCAAGCACTCCGTCGGGGGTACCTCGGCGAGCGTCAGCCCTGGAGCGCAGCCGATGGCGACTACCGCCCCAGTGTCAATCGTCGCCCCCTTACCGGTTGCGTCTCCCCCGAAGCTGGCGAATGGAAACGCGACAGGCATCCCGCCGCCTCGGCCGGCGACTATCAGGAGCAGAAGCACAAGAGCGGCCACGGAGGAGGCCTTGACTTCCCTAGCCCTGTTGTGCCTCGTCAGTTTGCTGCTGGCTCTCCTCGCGTTGCTGTTTTTGCTGAAGATATCAGCGCCCGCGACCAGTGCTCCTGAGGAGTTTGCAGTGGTGTACGAAGTGACATTAGCGTTGTGTGCGTTGACGCTATCATTGAATCTTTGCTGTTTGCTCGTGTGTGCAATACAGTTCCTCTTTGCTGTGAAATTGGTGCATTCCCCTTCAGCTCCTAATGGACGGTGAGTTTTTCAAACACCTTTGTTTTGTTTACCTTCGAAATAGAGCGATCTCTCCAAGAGACAGGGATACGAAGGTTACCAACACAAATATTATAATCTGTTAGGTTATTACTTGCGGCATGCGTCGCTGGCTCAGTTCCGAACAGACTTATCTCAATTCAGGTTATCTCTTACACAACGGCATAACTGTAAGAAAACTTCAAGTTTTCAACTCGACTATCGGGTTTTTAAGTATTTTTCGTATAATTAATGATATAACTGTTGCTGGCAGACACTTCTAAGGTTTATTATGGAATTCGGCAGTTTGTTAAGATTGGTTTGCTTTTATCAGCTTGTGTTTGTGTAAGGTAGGCTAAGCAGGTGTTAACGGTCCGAAGTGGCGGTTAATCATGAATGGTTGGATAAAAAACGCTCTGTGTTCAACGGTTGATATTGGCTCGCACGCGCCTAGGCCGTTCTTTATCAAGTTTTTCAATTCACATACGTATTAATATTGTTTTCAGTTGCGTGAGAATGAGATCCGCTATGCTATCAAACCAATGCGTTGTACAGTTGTGTTAATTCGCTCGATCGTTAGCTACTGTTATCGTTTTTTCCTCGAGATGTTGATTGCTGCAACCATTTGGCTATTATGGTATTTGGAGCGGTTTTCATCAAAGTAACGTATGTTAACATTATTGAGCAGTGGGAATAGTTCAAAATGAAGGACTATTCTGACTAGCTAACTATGATAGACCAAACAATGTACCTGTCTAAATGTCAGAGACTACTTGTCAGAACAAAAAAATACTATCATAAACTTCGACAGTATCATAGAGATACGCCCCGCTCTTTCACAATCAGCTGTTTACTTAGTAGTTGTAACACTATTTGTAATAGTTTACGTTTTTGACTACCGTTGAATAACAAACTACATCTCTAAACTTTACCGGTTTACTAAATTACTAAACGAGAGATACTAACTTGAACTATGGTTCTACAAAAGATACAATATTAATCGTGGTGAAAGAAGTATCACATAATCTTTAATCTTCGATTTTGATGTCAAAACAAAAATAAGTGAATGGGATTTTGTGCGCTGACATACAGACGTCCAGGATCATAATTTAAGTTTCGTAATGCCAATAATAGAGAAGTGTTATAATTAACTCTTGAAACGGGATATTTACCATGTTTATTATTTATATCGAGTTTCCGATATTTCGGCGATGTTGCAAACGCCATGATCACGGATGAACCGATGATGACGATGATGAGTTATAATATTAGTAACAATGTCAGTTTAAAGACTTATTATAGAGAAGTGTTAACAAAATCAAAAACTTTTGGAGAGTCTTGAATCCAAATTGATTTAAAATACAACACAGAGACTATCAGAAGAAATGTCAAAGAAAAAATGTTATGCCATGTCTCAGTGACGGCTTAATGTATTGTGCTGTTCCATCAGTACACCTGTACCGACGAAAACAGGTGACTTTAATGTGTAGATTCCGATTTTGTCCTTTAAGCAATTCGAAATAGTCACATAAGTGTCCAATATATAAAAAATGATAGGCCATTTTGAAAGCTAAACAGTATTTTGGAAAAGCAAAGCATGTAGGACAGAACACGACCCCACGTTACGTGCCTCAACCGGTATTACTTTCCGGGTTGCTTGTATTTATACCGTGACCGCATACCTCAGGGAGCACTAGCACAGAGACAGGTCAGAAAGTGCTATTTCGATGTTTTGGATAACGAAAATGTTACGAAATTGCTTGGAGAGAAAGGACCAAAATATTTAACGATATTTTTGCTATCAGTGATGAAAAATTTTGTTTTTTTTTAAATGAAAGTAAACGAATACAGGTAATATCTATCCGATAAAACAGTGCGCATATTTCGTCAACTGGCCTTCGTTCATAAAAATCTGAGATCAAATCGAAGAGAAGACTCTTCGACATTGAATGCTTCCCTACCTGTTGCAAATATTTAAACTCAATTTAAAAAGGCACTAGGTACTAAGAATGACACGAATTACTACACAGTGTCCATACATTCACCTACAACATGCCAATGAGCGCTCATGGTCAAAGGACAGAGGTGATTTAAAAGACACAATAACAATAAACTAAACACGAACACAAAATAAAGCACTAAGTAGGCAAATCATTTTCTACTTTGTACTGAGAACCGGTTGCAGAGGTCTCTCAGTTCTGACCTTTGGGGACTGCAAATTGTTGTAAGCAATGCCATCAGCGGCATTCAGACACTCAACTTATAATATCGAAGTATGCAGGTGTTAGTACCAAAGGACCAGATTTAACCAGGTTTGATAATGTTCCACTTCGTAGTATCAATGTCAAGACAACTTTCATCAGCTGTATTATAAGCTTTGCAAATTAACCGTCATCACAGATCGATGAATGCCATCTATACTATAGTAATATTATAAAGCTGAAGAGTTTGTTTGTTTGTTTGAACGCGCTAATCTCAGGGACTACTGGTTAGAATTGGAAAATTCTTTTAGTGTTGGATAGTCCATTTCTTGAGGAAGGCTATAGGCTATATAACATCACGCTACGACCAACAGGTGCTGAGCAGCGCGGGTGAAACCGCGTGGAACAGCTAGTAATAATATAATTCGTAATAATATAGTTAATAAATTTCATTTGGAAGTTTATCATTTACGAGAAGTTCAGACCTCCCAGATTTGAACCATATTAGAACGTCGGAAGCAACTTAATACTTACAACTTCTTGTATGGCTTGGAGTGATGCCAAACAATTAGTTTTGTAACAATAGATTGTCGTTAGCCGCTCTTCACACCTCGTTAGAGAAAGTATGCGTGAAGACTAATTGAATTCAGTCTAGCTTATTACATAGGTATTCTGTGGTCTACCTTTGTTTCTGAAGTCTTTATCTTTGTCAGACTTCGAAAATATGGTTTTCTGTATAAAGTGGAACTCAAAGTTAATTTGTCGCTTGTGCCTCTAATATCTTATCAGTTAGTCCATTGTATACCAATTTCCATTTCCATTCGTTTTTAGTATGATTGCAAGTATCTATGTTTTTCTTATTAAGTTTCAATCACAATGATTTTGTTTTTGTTTCCAACTAAACCAACTTCGTCTAGAAAACGCAAGTACAAACCACATTCTAGACTTCAAGAGCCATGACCATTACAAGAAATCTATTCTCGTCGTTCTCATAGAAACACGACCAAAAGAATTCAAATAACATATTTCTCAAGAGCTATCGGACTATAATTGCGTACAAACTTGTTTTCTAAGCAAGAATCGACCTGTGTTCATAATTTATGGCAAAATCAGGAGGCAGGTGCAAGCTTCCACCGAGAAACGCGTAACAAACGACATGACTGACCGCCATCGAGATTTGCATGATCCATTGCTGGGATAAAACAGTTGAAAATCAAGAAAACAGAATAAAATCTTCAATGCATTGCGAACTAAACGGATTATATTTCTGCTATAAATTAAGCGTTTCAGAGAATGTATGTTTTGTTCAAATTGCAGACAAATGCATAGTTTGTATTACGGTTTCGCGTAAATATTTCATTTTAATTAGTTTTGTAACAGTATGATGTGGTTTTCAAAGTAGAGCATATACCGGTCAGATTACTTAACAAGATATTGGAAAGTAAAGGAAATTTTGGTCCTTTGAGCTGACACATATATTCAAAGCCATATCATATCATCAATGCCCCGAACTCAGCGTATGAGTCCAAAATGTATGGTAAAATTCGGACTGGGCAGCGAAAGGGTGGACGATGGGAAGAACCCACTTGTACTTACTGACTGCTAATAAGATTATTAAATGCTTAGCTGGCTGACTACTACCTACTGTTAATCTTTGTCACCGAAGATCGCAGAGAGGACCAATTTACTTTCGAATAAATTCACAAACGAAATTGAACTCTTACATAGAAATTCTAAGGTTGCAATTTGTGTTTTTAGTTAGATAGTCTCTAAAACCGCATTCAAAAGTTTAATGCACCTTGAAACAGTAGCCACAGGTTAGACCGACCCCAAAGAACCAAAATAATGACATTAAAACACATTCTAAACACATATTGTTCTATGAAACGTGTTTGTAATGCTTATTAGTAAATGCTAAGTAAAACTGCTATTGACGAAGTAAATTAGTATGAGAATAACGTACGTACAGTTGATTTAAACCGTCGCAAGTAACTGTGTGTTGTAGTCGATTTATAGTTTGTAAACATTGTATCTACATTCTATGTAGTGTAATGCTAAATATGCCGCAAGGCTTAGGGTGTTTACATACCGTCA
Organism: Ochropleura leucogaster; assembly: GCA_958449745.1. Lineage (NCBI taxonomy): Eukaryota > Metazoa > Arthropoda > Insecta > Lepidoptera > Noctuidae > Ochropleura > Ochropleura leucogaster. The sequence goes on along the minus strand of OY288213.1, from coordinate 3,828,099 downwards.
ATAACACATGATGGCACAGCAGAATTCAAAAAGACCGAAGCGAACATAGTATCCAAAATTAACAAGCTTATGTATTAGTGGGCAATGCACTTTATGGGGAACGGATGGCCGGCATAACGAGGGAAGCCATCCAAAACTGAACCAATGAACTGTTATATGCAGCGGATATGCACTTTGTAAAATTTTGTCTTAAAAACCTTGCGAGAAAGGTAAAGCGATTACATCTACTACTACTACTACTACTAGCCTTCTCGGCATACAATACCTTCACTAAACTGTGGGTGCATCATATTTTTGTGATGTGGCTAGTGGATCATGTGTAGACAACCTAAGTGCACTCCGACTGTTGTCCTGTTATTAGTAATATCATCAACATTCTACAGTCTATTTTGTATTTGTTTATTGAGTAGATTCTGTCAGTAATAAAGTAGTAAGTAGGCTGCACTATTAAACAATTGCATGTCTGGAGTCAGAGTGTATATGCCCAACTTACAATGATGGCTATGTTACTTGTGTCTTGGGTCTGCAAAATACGTTTCTTTTTCGTCCAATATTCTGCCCTAACAGCAGTCTTTCTATTGGTTTCGTATAGACTTACAACCAAACAACCATGTATCTTTTAACTGCTTAGACTTAAAGAGTTGATTTTGTTCACAACATAAACGGCCTATAGTATTGAGTAAGTACTATATCTATCTCTCCCGAGTTTTCGAGGTTTACCTCCGATTCGATTCCGGTCCGTCTGTCTGTCTGTCTAGACCCTTCTGTCTCTTCTGTCTGTCAGACAGACAGACAAAGTGATCCAATAAGGTTTCCGTTTTTTCGTTTTGACGTACGGAACTCTAAAAATGGATTAAAATGTACCTAGTAATCAATACGTTACTATTACGATATACGTACTCATGAACATCATCAAAATTACCGTTCTATATTCTATCCCCAAATAACGAAGTCCGTAATTAAAGAAAAAATCGTACAAAAGGGTCCAAAAAGACCAAAATCTTTTGAATGAGCTTTCTCATGAGAACAGACGTTTAAAAAGCTGCTGCCTTTTGTTGAAGGATCTCGGTCGTGTGAACAAATTTCTTTTATTTGCGTCTTATTCAACTTGATGCACTTATTCCTTGCGAGGGCCTTCACGATTTGTAAAACTACCAGTTTATTTTTATTATCTGATTTAAATGATAGGTTGGATTGCTTCTTATATCTGCATCTCTTGCTTAAACATAGAAGTTCTTTAAGGCGTCTGTCTATGGGGATATAATGAACTATAAATAAATAAATATCTTGGGACAACTCACACACGGCTATCTGATCCCAAGCTAAGCAGAGCTTGTGTTATGGTAACCAGACAACTGATATACATACTTATATAATTTATAGATACAAACATATTATAGATAAATCACACCCAGACACAGAACAAACAATCATGCTCATCACACAAAGTTTGTCCTGGGTGGGAATCGAACCCACGACCTCCGGCTTAGCAGTCAGGGCCACTAACCACTAGACCAAGAGGCCCGACTATGAACCACTACCAGTATTGTATAGTTAAGAACGAAATTATCTTTTGTAATGTCGTAACTAAATGATCTCTCTTATCTTACTGTACATTGATATGGCTAATAACCCAACCTTGCTCTAAGAATGGCGCACTTGCATCTCTGCCTACCCATAACGGAAATCCGTGATGTTACACATCAAGCCTTGTGAACGAACCTCGTATGGAATTTTGAATCGTTATTCTATCCGTATGTTCCATACCCGAGGTCATTCGAGACCGGTTCTTTCAGTACCAGATTATACAAAGAAAATTAAACCTTAGGTAATTCTGTAAAGGATTGGTTTGAATCGGCAGAATTTGCTCTGATCAATGAAATGTGATTGATATATTCGATGTCAAATTAAGTGCTAGAATTAAGTCAGGTTTATATTTAAATGTCTTGATGAATTTGTGGGCGAATTCTTTATTCTGGTTTAAAAAGATTAAAATTGTTGCTATTTTTTGTTGGTTATCGAAGTTATACCACAAACTCACAAAACTGAATATGAAGTATCAATAGATGATCAGTATTACATCGATATAACAGATGGCGAGGAAGTAGAAATAAAAATAAGGAGAACCCCAAATGACCCAATATAACCCATAATTGATTAAAAAGATAAATTTTAGATAAAGTAAACAATATTCTAATTTGTAAAAGAGTGCATGATAATATTGATGAAAGACTATTAATGGCACATCAAATCTGGGAACGAAACTTTTTAAAAGTCTTAGTAAAAGAGAAAAATGTTATCAAAGAGAAGGTTACAGACGTGTAGTACAACTCATAATTCCGGTTATACAAAAATATAGCAACCGAGAATGTAATTTACTGTAATAATAATGATCCGCAATGATGGGTGTGCGACCTTTCACCATAGATCTTTTTCTAAAGCGTTTCTTGGTACCGTTCATAATCTATAATTTTTTGTATAAGGAAATGAACACGATTTGTTTATAACACATTCCTATAGACGTATATAAAAATCTTTTAAGTAAGTACTATTTCTAGGATTATGTGAGAAACAGATCCTATTATTGATTGATGATTTTGTTGGATAAAGGAATTATCGTGTTCTCAACTCTGCAATCTTCATTTGTTAAGAGACATCTATTTCCATCCTGCTATAACCTTGCTCCTCGTTAGACTAGCCTTCGAGATCTATAACAGCCAATATAGGAGCTTTGGTATTATTCTTTACTACTTCTATCAAATCATGAACATCTTTTTCTTCAGTCACTGTTGATTTTCCAACATGCCGCTCAGTATTATTATCTAAATCCAAATATCGATCCAACACACACACCAGCTTCTTAAAACATACAGAATATTAAACACTATCTTTACGTCCAAACCATAAATTGTACGTAAGTCATCGAATTGAATACCGAACACAAAAAGTAAAAAAAAAAACTAAATCCAAGGGCCAGTCCTTGGGCAAGGCCGCGCTCGGGCTATCCCAATTATTTCCGGTCATCTACAAATCAAGTTTTTATAGAAACATTTCTGTGGTAAGGTAACTTTAAATTCCAAGAAGGGCTATGTATCATTTTGATTTAATGTTGTATCCATTTTGTAGAGAAAGCAAGGGGCAGGATGTTCCTGCCGGGGTTGCGGGTTGTTCGAAAAAGATGAGACCACGACCCCGGAATATAAAGGGTAATAGAAGGAATATGGGTGGGTTTAGTCAGTACCAGTCTTCCCCCTGCTCCACCCAGAGCGGGGGAAGGTATTTGATGACTTTCTATCCGCATAAAATCGGGGCAGGATGCTACTATTTCTAAAAATTATCTAGTCTACTAAAACTACTACTACTAAACTTACTATTCTAATCTTTGGTCGTAAACTGCGAGAATTTACTCAATTGATACTTCTATTGTCTTCTAGAACCTTCTATGGTTTGTAATTTAATTTTGATATTTTTCAGTTTGTCAATAAGATTCATTTATTTATATTTCCTGCGTGTTTAAAGTAAGTATATATTGGCAATAAAACTTAAATCGGTAAATTGGGAGAACCCCCCTGAAATAAATTAAACAAATCTAATGTTAAAACTGTGTTCAAAACGAGGCGTAGGAATCCTCACAATTCCTCGTCACCAATATCATCTTACACCACTCAATATTAAATCGCATACTTCATACGATCCTGACTGAACTGAGTCATCAATACTGATTCATTAGCCCTTCAGTTTATAAATACTCCTACACACGTGCTAAGTTCACCGACTCTACCTAGTACCGATTGTTAATGTGGACACATTTGTGTAATTACTGTTACAAGTAAGTGTTGATTGGGCTTAAGATAATGAAAGTAATGAGTTGGAAAAAACCTGTTCTGATGCAACATATTGAAGAGATAATGACAAGACAGATATTTCATTACAGAAATCTCTTTTTAAAAAACTGTCATTCGTTACTGAAATTGACTAGTATAAGCTAGATAGTAACTTAGTTTCGTTTAGCAATCAAAGTAATTGAAACTGTTAATTATGTGCAAAAACAAGAGAAAAAAAAATAGGATCCAAGTATGACAGAAGATGAACGGACATGAAAACAACTTAGCGGTTTTAGTTTATGAAGCTGAACAAGAAATAATATAAGATAATATAAGATTGCATAGCAAATATCATTGCAAAAGCTTTTATTTTCAACTATTTAAATTAGGTTAAAAATAGAACTGACATTTAAGAATCAGTGCCACTCTACATTCTAATTCAACCGTTTAAAATGTCCCAAATTATCTTCCAAATTGGTAGATTCTATTGATTGAGAGTTTGAAATACCAAATAGGATTTAAAAATCAATGAAGCAGTTAATAGTGTCATTTGTAGCATTGAATAGGTTTAAATTCATTATAGTAACCGTCTTCTTTGACCCAGTGTCTGTTGCCAAAGCTTTGCTTTAGATTACTACTAGTCGTGCGTGAAGAGACAGATTCACCATGCATAATGTGCCAAGTATCTGATGAGGCCTTAGCAATGCTTCGGGAAACCAGGTCGAACACTGGTTGATGTAAGCCGCCCCAGTATGTGGATGGAAGGGTTTATCAGATTACCGCAGCCCCGGAATACAAAGGGAAACATGGATGAAAAAAAAAAGGTTTTAGTGGATGGCCGATATGTTAACCGTTTTCATTTCCAGCTTTGGTAATTTTTTTGAATGGATTTTTGATGAAGTATTTGATGAGTATTCCTACTTTATCTATACTGATTAATTTATCAAACATGGGACCCAAGATAATCCCTTGGGCCACGCCAATAATGATTTATCATTTTAAGGGTTTCATTATAGATGTCCACCAATAGTCATTATACTTGTAGACATTTTTGTTTATAGCTTTCTATGATCCTAATTAAAACATAGACCTTCAGCGTCAACCAATATTTGACCTAAACCCAAGTATCTCAAACGCCTAACCCAAAACGTTTTTCATAAAGCCTGACATTTAACACCGTGTCGGATATGAGTCGACGACTCTGTTGTAGTGTTCTGCTCCAGTTATATTGAATGTGTAAGTGAGCCGAGTGAATCTCTCGTAGCTTATGAGTTAGTTATGCCTTGCTGGATCTGCTGTGACCAACTTGTAATTGTTGAGCTTTAGATCGTGACTGGTCATTGTCTGGAGTTATTGTTTAGTTGGATTTTATGAATGAAATAAAAAATGTGTAATCTTACTACTCGATCAGAATTACAAGAATTTAAACTTACAAAGAAGGCGTAATTGTTTTTTTATTTGATTTTTGTATGACTCCTAAAGGAACAGTGTTGCTGTAATCTTAAAAGTCGCTGACATAATCAACATATTTCCTTGTTTAAAAATTTTAACTCAGCTCGTCCGACATGCTTCCCTTGGTTTGTAATTCCACGCTTAACATACTTATCGACATTAAATTCCATATCAATACTTTTAAACACGTTACTACCTGTCCCAACACGTTTCTACTGAACTTATTGACTTCAGTCTGTTGACTTGCACCTGGCTTTGATAAACGTTTTATCTCCTTCCTGTGAAAGGATGCTAGCATAAAAAGTAATTATTGCCGTCACTATTACGGTTGAAGATTATACAAGGTATTTCCGCTATGAAGAATGTTACCTTCACCGTTGACCGGATTGCAAGGGTCAATGTCTCTTCTACTTGCTTATTCATCTCTTATAGTAAGTCATTGATCATTAGGGATGTTTTGAGTGTTGTGCTTAAATTTTTGAGTTATCTCATCATTCTTATTGGCACTGGAATGTGTTCTGTGATCTTTGTCTGCTACGGCAATTTTTAAAGAACCACTCTTTATTTTATTGTGGCAATGGCCGTTTGATATTAAATTATGAATATGGCCTCAGGGTTACGTATTAGGGCACGCCACAATAGTGGCGGTAAGTCCCCTCTTTGAGGAGTGGCTGGAGAGGCGTCATGGCGTCCTCACCTACCGCCTGACGCAGGTCCTCACCGGACACGGAAGTTTCGGGAGGTTCCTGCACATCATCGGGCGGGAGGAAGCGCCCGGGTGTCACCATTGTGACGATCGCCCGGAGGACACGGTGGAGCACACAGTGGCGATCTGCCCGGCTTGGGCGGAGCACCGCCGTGCCCTCGTAGAGGCGATCGGCGGCGGCGATCTCTCGCGTCCGGCCCTGGTTCAGGCCATGGTCCGGAGCGAGAGGGAATGGGAAGCGGTCACCACCTTCTGCGAAGCAGTAATGTTAGCGAAGGAGGTGGCCGGGCGTTTGAGGGAGAGAACATCTGCCCAACCCAGCCGCCGCGGGAGACGCCCATGGCGCCGGGCGCCGCGAGACGACTTCCGGCCACCGTAGATGCGGGCCTGTGGGCGGTGAGCAATGGGTAGTTCACCGTCCGTCCGTCGATTGACGACAGGCCGTGTCGACGGCGCGTTCGTGTTTCACGCGCGCCTCAAAGAGTGTCAGCAAAGCAGAGGGGCTTGCCAGAGCCTCTGCCTGCCGGGGTTGCGGGTTGTTCGAAAGAGATACCGCGGCCTCGGAACGTAAAGGGCAATAGAAGAAACATGGGTGGGTTTTAGTCAGTACAAGTCTGACATGCCCCCCCGCTCCACCCAGAGCGGGGGAAGTCATTGGATGATTTCCCACCCGAAAAAAAAAAAAAAAAAAAAAAAAAAAAAGGGTTACGTATTCGTCATTCACAATTTCCTCTATAAAAACGCGAGAGGCGCCAATAAATTACTAGTGTTATAGAACATAATATACCTACGCCATGACCTTGATGACGACAGGTTTAAAACGAGCGGAACATTAGCGGTTATATCTGATGACGTGACGTTACCTGAATATGTTAATTGCTGGCTAGATGTAATGTTATATCGAGGCGGATTTATTAGATTTATAGTAGGCCTCTTGAGCCTATGAAGCCTACACATTTTGCCATCATCGACTTGTTTTTTTCTGTAATACGATATTTCTAGACTTTAATATGGAATAATATTCAGTTGTAAGTGTTACTTTATTACATAGGTCATCATTATCTACTAACATATTATTTCCGAGGCAATCCTTATTTACATAAACCTTTGGGTCTTGTTTGCAAGAAATCTAGTACTTTTGTTTGTGTTTGTTGGCAATCAAACTTTAATCATTTATTTTAATAAAAAACATTTTCGGATCATTTTGGACTGCCAAGGAGTCGGTCAGTCAAAAAGATACAAGCAAGTTGTCCGCTCCAAAACGTAAATCTCTATCAATACTATCTACCATGAATGATCCAAAGATATTCAAAGAAGACCATGAATGAATGTTATTGAAAGCATTGTATGACCGAATGATCACGACTGTATATGTTTACGTCTTATAAACTAACATACACTACCTCAGTAATATAGAGTCATTATGTGTTATTAAAATAATTGTAATTATTTGATATTGTTCATTCCACGATGTTTTCATTGTCGGATAAACACGATGCGTGAGTTATGTATGGATTATGTAACTTTCTTGCACGCATGTCTGAGACCAGAGTAAAGGTCTCAGCACACATATGGGATCGGAAAGGGATCGTCACCGTATCGCCTCGAGCCGTTCAGAATGGTTTGTATTAAACTCCCTACTGCAACGCACACTAATCGGAATACTAACGTAATCGCCTCGCCTCGGAACAGGCTCCGAACTTGAATTCCCGCGCTTACGGCTCATCGTCCCCGCGCTTACGTTTCTCCGTCCCCGCGCTTACGTCTCTCCGTACCCGAGCTCACATCTCTTCGTCCACCCTTTCCCCTTTCCCCTCATACTGTGTACCCAATATCTTTTTCTTTTTTTCTTGCTATTTTCTTTTTCCTCTTCATCAAGTGCTATGGCTATGATAGCCAACTCACGTATTGTAAACCAAGATATAACCGTGCGCTACACTTAACGTTTGGATTCAAACTGATCTGGTGCCAACCAGGTCAGCCAGGGGGCGGCGAGGCGTAAGCGCGGTGTCGCCTAGCCGTAGCCGAGTTGACGTACAGGCGCTGCTGATACGCTTTCGTTACGTGCATACGGTAGGTTGACGCCTGGTTGACAGCGAGGCGAAAGGCGTTACGGTTACGATCCCTTTCCGATCCCGTATGTGTGCTGAGACCCTTATGCACCCGTGGTTAAAAATTTTGTTTAGTATAATCAGTAGTTACTGATTACACGATGTTGGACGTCGTCATGGCAACTAAAATGACATTACCAAACGTTTAGACTCTATTGTATTTCCTTAGTTTGTTGAATGTTATGACTTTAATTTTTATTTTTAACACTCATCTCATCACTCATACGCTGGGAATTATTTGATTTTTTAGATAGGAGATGATTACAAAAAAAAAACTTTAACATTTTGTTGTTAGTACAAAATATCGTTAAAAAAAATGCATGGTTAGCTATAGTGTATTCACGGAGACGAGTTAGTAGAGCGCTATCTCACTCACACAATTTTTTAACTGCAATTGGTCAGTGATAAACGCTAAGGCGGTGTACACAGTGCGAGTACTTTTTAGTCTACTCATACTTCCCGTACTGTGCAGACGTGCTCTTACTTGTGACTGTACGCTCAACTTGTGAACCGGCTGGTGTATTGGATTTTATGATTGATTTAATGGCGGATATCGAATAACCTGCTGAGAAAAAAAAGGCGGGCTTTTTTGTCTACCGAGAAGACTATGATTTTAAATATGTACCACACAATGAGAATTCGGCCTCCAAGGGTGACCTTCTCAAAGCTGTTGCATCTTCTTTAGGTGTTTACTGGGCTTCTGTTCATAGAATTTTAAAAGAGAAGAATGATAGTGGTGAGCTAAAATCTCCTAAGAAATTGAAGCAACGTTTGTCAATACAATTGTTAACTTTACAAAATGTGCCATCAGAAAACCTACTCTAAAATTTTAAAGAAAATAATATGTTATAAACTTGTATAGGTAGATATTATAATAAAATAAAGAAAATTTTATCATTACCTCTCGATTTTATTTCTTTCCTTAATATCCATCAGTTAAATAAAAAAGTAGGTAACCATCAACAAATTCTATCAAATAAATGTCTCTCAATTTATACGACAGACGAAGCCGCAGGAATAAACTAAGCGAACTTTTAAGAAGCGCAGTGTGAACGCACATTTACATTTCTAAGGTATTGTTAACGCCCACTAACCCTAAAAATGATTTTTTTGTCTTTGTCATTTGTATGGTAATGTGCGAAAGAGAAGGCGCTATACTAACTCGTCTCCGTGAATACACTATAGTCACGTTATTATAATCATCCTATTATTGTTGTTTTGGGCTATGAACACAAGCAGAGTCTCTAACTCTTTGCGTCCATAGAAACATTTTAAAATGTCTGGCAAAACACACATTGATTGAGTTACTTAAAATTATTCTTTACAGTGGAATCTGTGGATTCCACCGCTGATCTTAATTCACAGCATGCAAGTAAAAAACGAGATGGGATGACCTAATCTTTACTAAGAGACAAATTCTTAAAGGTTAAACTGTTCCCGCCATAACAGGTTTTAAGTCGGTCTGATTAAATTACAATAAATATATGTTTCAAATGCATAAATAATTGAAAAAGGTGTTTAGTGAGGAAATTGACGGACCTAATAATCCGTGGGTGGTCCTTGGATGTGACATGTGCCAGATAGAAGCTGAATACAGCTTATAAAGTTATAAAAGTGTTGTTTAAATTTGAGGTTAAAACTACTGGTGAACTTTGGCCCCAATATTTCCGTAGCTAGGGGGTTCCGAAATATAGTATGGTCTAGCTAGGAAATAATAATAATCTCAATAACGAGAAGAACAAGGACTTAACATTGAGAAAGTTGGTAAGTTTAAATACGTTTAATAAATACGTGGTAACGAAAACCATATCTCTGTAATTTTTTTTTTAAACAAGATGCCAATTTTTCTTTTTTTTTTATTACCAAAAAGGCTTGTATTTGGTTGGAAATCGCCTGATGTGTAGGAATGATCTGAGACTCTACCTATCTATCAAAAAGAAGTAGGTAGGTTCAGTGTTCAGCCAACTTTAAGGGTTCCGTACCTCAAAAGAAAAACCTTTATAAGATGAAAGATCACTATGTTGCCGTAAGTCTGCATATCAAGACCTTTTATTTTTTATTGTACACCTTAAAGGTATGTTACAGCGAGCTAATTTGAAATAATAATACGAACTAATATTAAACCTGTGACAAACAATAAATGGATTTGAATATGAATATCTTGGGAATATATCGAGTATCGATATACTTAAGCCCCAAGATATGGCCGTTTATGTCGTACGTTTGTACGGAACACTCGGTGCGCGAGTCCGACTCGCACTTGACCGGTTTTTTTATCCTGCTAATACAATCACAAGGGGCAATTACTAACCGCAAAGCAGACGAAGCCGTGTTAAATGACTATTGTTCTAATTCTTGAATCTTCTGAATGGATACTGTTTTAAAATTACATTATATCTCACTAGCTGGCACCCGCGGCTTCGCCCACGTGATGATCGAAAAAAAAGTATCCTATGTGTTATTCCAGACTAGAATCTAAGTCTATGGCAAATTTAATCAAGATCCGTTTAACCGTTTTGACGTGAAAGAGTAACAAACACACATACATCCATTCTAACAAACATTCGCATTTATAATCTATACTAATATTATAAAGCTGAAGAGTTTGTTTGTTTGTTTGAACGCGCTAATCTCAGGGACTACTGGTTGGAATTGGAAAATTCTTTTAGTGTTGGATAGTCCATTTCTTGAGGAAGGCTATAGGCTATATAACATCACGCTACGACCAACAGGTGCTGAGCAGCGTGGGTGAAACCGCGTGGAACAGCTAGTATTATATTATAATAATAGTAGGATAGGATTTATGAATGCTTTAAAAGCAGCAGTTAGCAGTGGTTTCTTTAAGTGATTTCAAGTTCGCTAGGTCACCGGGCGTGGGTAAACGGGCTTGCCCACGCGCATGCTCATTACATCGAAGGAATCCTCATAATACTGTATTTGAGACTTATTTGGGATTTGCTTTACCAGCGACTTCGCCTGCATTGATATTCTTAAAGATACCTTCGAATGAGAACATAGGTATTACTCTCTCTCTCTCGCCCACGTATAGGAGAAGTATAATGAGTAGGTTTTTTTTTGGATTCCTATTTTTTTTGTCTTGTTTTGTATGAGACAAATTAATATATATTCTTTTCTTTCTTTCTTGCGCTGGGTTAAAAATATAGGTAGATTTCGGGTCTTACGGTACCTTTGTCAGTTTCGAGTTGTTCGAAAGAGATACCGTGGCCCCAGAACACAAAGGGTAAAAGAAGGAACATGGATGGGTTTTAGTCAGTAAAAATCTGACACTAGGAGTTATTTGATGATTTCCCATCCGAAAAAACGGGTACCTTAGTGCCAAATGCCATCGAAATCAGTTTAGACGTTAAGGTCTGAAAAGATCACACGCACACAGATACACTAATTTCCCATGTTTATTTATTAGAATGGATTCTGTTCTAATATAAGTAGTAGCTACCATTTTTTTCTTTTTTTTTTCTTTAAAGGTACCCCCTTTAAAGAAAAAACAATGGCGATCATAAGATATCACTTTGTTGTCCTTCTATCCATATGTTAAGACCTTTCATCTTAAGAATATCTTGGGTATCGAGTTAAAATTAAAACCGTATACTCAACTAGCTTTCGCCCGCGGCTTCGCCCGCGTTAAATTTGGGGTAACACAGTTCCCCTTGCGCCTTATTGATTTGTAATAGCAACGCTAAGTTATCCCCTTTCGTCCCTCTTTCTCCCTCACATCCCACTTTTTTAAAATAAAAATAGCCTATGTCCGTCTCCTGGTTTCCAACTATCTATGTACCAAATTATTAATATTACCAAAAATTCATCACAATCGGTTTAGCCATTAAAGCGTGAAGAGGTAACGAACAAACAAACAAACAAACTCACTTTCGCTTTTATAATATTAGTAAGGATTCTGTGGTCCCTTGAAGCTGTGAAACAATCAACCCTCGAAGTCTAGGCAGTCAAAAGATATGGCCGTTTATGTCTCAAGTTTGTACGGAAGTCTAGGCGCACGAGTCCGACTCGCACTTGGCTGGGTTTTTTAATGTTAGTTTTATTTATACTTACTTAGTTAAACGTTATACTTACTAGTGAGTTTGTTTGTTACGTCTTCACGCCTAATTGGGTCAACCGATTTTAATGAATTTTGGTACAGAGAGAGTTGGGACCCTGGAGACGGACATAGGCATATTTTTTTTTGTTTTTACAAGAGGAAATGAGGCAGAAAGAGAGAAGAAAAGGGAAAACTTGGCTTTGCTATAGCAATCAATAAGGCGCAATGGCAAAACCTACAGGTAGCAGGTACCTGCAAATCAGAAAAGGGGAACTGTGTTACCCCGAATTTAACGCGAACGAGCCGCGAGCAAAAGCTAGTTAAAGACATATATAAAAAGCTCTATTAATTAGTCATCGTACCTTTTTAGATGTATTAGTGCAAATTTGGATGTAGTTGTGGGATGTGGAAATATGAAAATTTTTAATTAGATGTTATCTTTGATCTTAATGAATTGCGATATGATAACTAGGAAGTGACCTTAGACTATTACAATATTTAGGAATAACATGACTGATGTAACCATGATCTTGTAAAATTATTATGATTTAAAACTCCATGGAGTTTTTGCCCATTGTTCTCCATAGAGATTAACTCTTTAGAATGGGCAACTACAGTAACTTCACATGCCTGAAACTGGGATTGTAGCTTAATTTTGTTTCTTGACATTCCAAAATGCCTGTAATGGTCTACTTTACAAAATGCTTTGAGTTTGAATTCAGGCATGAGGTATATAATCCTTCGAATATCACTGCCAGTGTCCGGCCGGCCGTCTGCCGGGGTTGCGGGTTGTTCGAAAGAGATATCGCGGCCCCAGAACATTAAGCGCAATAGAAGGAACATGGGTGGGTTTTAGTCAGTACAAGTCTGACACTCCGTTCCGCCCAGAGCGGGTGAAGTTATTTGATAATTTGCCATCCGCAAAAAAGTAAGGCCTGTGTTGACCTCATCCAGTTGCAATTTTATAATATCCACCTGCTTGTTGTAATTGAAAGCGTGGTATAAAATTAAATATAATATTCACAATCGTAGCCAAATGACCTACCTAATTAAATAAATAAAAATCCAATTAGCTCGATAATTTTAATACCATTTAAATATTGATACCAAAGATGAAATCACAATAGAGAGGGCAAGTGACCACACTTGACCGTTGTAGAGTTGCATAAAATGGAGACGCTCAATGTCAAATAACATTTACAGAATCAATTTGTACAATTTTTTTAAAGTTTTTTACTAGGTACTTACTAAAACGTTTTGAAATACCTTTAAAGCACGTTATTTCGAAATTTGGTAAAGAATTTTCAGTAGGAAATTGAGAGGTACAAAATATAAATTTTTGAAAAAAATTACAAGATATAGTGAGAGGAACTCATGGCTAAATAATAGTAGTCGTTTGAGTCGATCTTTAGGTTAAGCCGCGCTTGCCTAGGTTGGTCTGTGGATGGGTGATCACCCGCTATATCTTCATTAGAATTTCTACCGTGCCTCGGAACGCACGTTAGGCTATTGGTCCCGGTTGTCAGTTATAGATCTTTGACAGTCGTTCTAGGTTGTCCCGAAAGTCCGACAAACCAGTATTACCAAGGAGTATCCCTCACCAGTATTGACTGGTTTGTGGAGGATAGATTAGCCGCTCCATGTAAAATACTGGTCTGCTGCATCCGGTAAGACTAGAAACCGACCCCAACATAGTTGGGAAAAGGCTAGGCAGATGATGATCTACAGAATATGATTAATCCACGGTTTATTCCTCGTCCTATAATTAATAAGTGCTTTCTATAATAATCCATCAAAGTTAATTATTAATCTTTATCGTCAGTAAAACCATTTTATGGCTAACTAACAGAATTTGAACACCTTTTCCACCCCAGTGCTATTTGATACCAAATAACGACATGAAGCCTTTCAAGTGACATTTCTTCGCATGTTCCTTGAGGAAGTAAGGTAACACCACGGAAGTGTAACAGCGGATAGAATGTAATTAAATAAATAACGTTAATGATATTAAGACATTGTTTGATCATCGAGTTGTTAGAAGGATGAGCATGCGAGGAAATGAGCAGTAGTCACCTCTTTCTGCGAAGCAATTACGTTAGCAAAGAAGGTGGCTGGACGTTGTTAGAGGGAGAGAGCCTCAAACCAGCTCAGTCGCCGTAGGGGACGATCCAGGCGTTGGGTGCTGCGAGATGAGTCCTGACCACCGTAGACGCGGCGTCTGTGGATGGTGAGCAATGGGTAGTTCACCGTCCGTCCGTCTAATGACTACAGGCCGTGTTGCACGCGGGCCTCAAAGGGATGAAAGCAAACCAGAGGGACCTGCCAGGGCCACTGCTTGCGGGATGTACGAAAGAGACACCGTACATGGTAATCTGGTACCATGGCACATAAAAATAATGTGTCCAAAAAACAATCATTCAAAGACACAAGGTATGACATTCGGTCGACCCGCATTAAGTCCAAGTGGAAGTACAGTTCTCTCACAGTCTTTAATTTTCCTAATATAGGAAAACAGTCCGATTATAATACGTTTATGCTTACTATTAATTTTATTTATTTTCAAACCATTGACAGTTCAATTCCCTCCAGTAATCTCGTCTACCATTGTATCAGGTTTACATTGCTACGGATTCCGTCCTCGGTGCATAGACAAAGAAATAGCGGTCCTAGCATTTAAATTAGTTGCATAAATTGTACTGACTAGACCGAACATCGGCATTTGTGTGATGGTAATGGCGATACAAGAGTTAAATAAATTAATGGAACCTTCGTGTGTAGGGTATTTTAACAAAACTAAATATTAGCTGTTAATCGTGAGATCAAGTACTTCATAATTCCATGGATTCTTATGAAAAAAAAAACTGATGTGAGAATGTCACAACACTTAAACGTGAGACGACAATTTTGAGGGTTATTTGAATGCAGTTTGCGGCTAAGTCAACTTATTAGATTGAGAATCAACATGCTGTAATTTTGCAATTTTCTCATATTGAATACAATCATGAAGACTAGAGTTCAATATCCAGGCCAATCCAATAAATGGTAGATACGGAAATTGCACCATAAACAAACCAATAACGTTTCAAACTTCCTGTTCAAGCGTACAAATGTTCCTGTAGAAATGTTTATTCACTTGACGATTGGTTTTAAACGTCATAGACGAACTGCATTTAGGATGTTTAAAATTGGAGTTTCTATGACAGACCATTAAGCGCTTTTCTGATTGGTTAACATGCTGTATTGAGATTGAGACCTATTTTTAACCCCCGACGCAAAAACGACGGGGACGCGACAAAATTTAATCAAAAATTTCATATTTACGGTCAATAGCAGGCCAAGAGAACCGTTTGCAATTCAAAATTAGCGGTTATGCCTCCGACACAAAGTCCCGAGTAGATTGTCCGACATGCTTTAGTTGGTACTTACGTAGTTTTAAAAGTTTTTTTTTTTTGCTTTTTATAGGGTTTTGCATTATTAACCTTTTGTCATAATAATTGCGTACTTTTTTTGGGTCGGGGTTTTTTTTTTAAATTTTGAATTAAGAATACGTGAATAAGCAATGAAGGCAGGAGTACATAATCATAGTAACTGTCTCACCAGAATATGACATGTCATTAGACCAAATGAATTAAAATGCTGCTCGAAAGATGGAGTTATTTAAAAGAGTTCAAACATTACAAAAGAACATTGTGCAAAAACTAATCCATAAACAAAAATGACATTTACGAGCAATTTTTCACAAAAGATTTGCAGTATTAGCGTTAAATTGATGATACGGTTCCAAAAGCGTGACTTTTCGAGGACAGTAGCAAGACGTATTAGCATGTGTCATGCTTGTTTTGTTTCTTAGTACGTATCGTCACGCTATTTGTTTTTCACGGGTATAGCTGCAGTCATGGTAGCTAAAGCTATACAGCTCAATTTAAACTGGCTAGCGAAATACACAGGCGTAATAAATAAGTTGCCATATCTAAGCAAAAGATTTTCTAAGCACAAACTTCTAGCAACCTATTTTTTTTTTAATATCGTTTGCAGACTTTCAAAGACTAGCTTATTTTATTGGGATTTTCATAATTAGAATCAGAACAGTCAGTCAGTTACATGAGTTTTGCCGCCAGATCCACGAATCATAGACTAAAAATTCCAGCCAGCCACATCAATTCGATAGCCCTAGTTAAAACTAATGCATCGTTTAGCAAGAGGACACCGACAACAATAAAACAGTAGCCTTATATCGATTAATGCCGATTCCGATTAATCGATTACACTTAATTAAACACTAAAATGGCGATGGATAAATCAGATTTTAAAAGGACAACGACTATTTATAGTAGTGGACCGGCAAATAAAATGTGCGACGGTAACCTTGGTTTGCAGATAACCAACACGCAATATGTGGCTAAATGTTTGTTTAAATACTTTAAACTTATGGCGAAAGATATGGAATTCTTGTTTTTTTTTTTAATTTCGCAAGATCGATCTTTGGTATTTTGAGTCAAAGGAGGTTTGACAGGCGAATTCTTTTCTAGAGATATGTTTTATCTGTTAGAAGTGGAAAGGGATTTAAGCTAAGGATGGGCTAAGGTCTAAAGTAAATTTCCTGGGACTATAACGGTTCAGGAGAAGATTTAGAGATCGGTTGTTTTTTTTTAAACAAAGCTCATATACAGCAATGTATAAGGATACGTGAAAGAAAGGAAGGGAAGCCCTTTTCCCAGCTGTGGGACACGAATGCCTAAATCCTACTGAAGCATGGTGCGGGTGACATTATATGAAAATATACGTTTAGTAGGTACCTAATGGGATGTTCTGCTAGCATTGGTCCTTTAAGACTATGGTAGTCCTTTATTAAGACTATAGTATTCAAGGCACAGCCTAGATTTATGATCGCAAATCGCAGTAACGTTACAGATTGAAGAAAAACGCTTTATTTAACCAATGTCACCGCACCATGCTACAGCAAAAGCAGTATAATATGTATAAAAAAAAAGTTTGTGAGGATGTATGGATGTTTATTACTTCTTTCACGCAAAAACTACTGAACGGATTTGAATGGTTTTTTTTTTCAGAACGATTCTATGAGACAATAACCGAACTTCATGCCCGCAAACCCGTGGAAGGATCCTTACTAATATTATAAAAGCGAAAGTGAGTTTATTTGTTTGTTACGTCTTCATGCCTAAATGGCTTAACCGATTTTGATGAATTTTAGTACAGAGATAGTTTGGACCCTGGAGACGGACATAGGCTATTTTTTTTTTAAAAGGTTGAGATATTAGGGAATAAAAGGGAAAACTTAGCATTTCTATTACAATAAATAAGGCGCTAGTAGTAAATCAGTAAAGGGGAACTGTGTTACCCCGAATTTAACGCAAGCGAAGCCACGGGCAAAAGCTAGTAATAAATAAACCCATTTTCAGCATTGAATAATTCTAATTAGATAAGTATCTTGTGAAAAGACCTTATTGGGAATACAAAACTTATCGTAAGAGTTTTTTGCTTATCAAGACATTACGTAGGGACCATATCTGGAAGAAGTGTTCGACCCGTTACCCTGTTATGTCTTTTACAACTATATATATACGTAGTTTATAATAGGTAGCCTACATTATTTTACCGCTTCTAATGATTATAAACTGCGGGATGCCAGGATTCCTAGTTGCCAGTACCGTTTGAATGGCAACACCAAACATATTACTGTTACCTAACTAGTCTAAAGATGGCAACATTCATCTAAAGAATGCTCGTTGTACCATGTTTAGAAGTGGGCGTTTTCCGCTGGGCGAAAATGGAGTACCTACCTATGCAGATTCTTTTTTTTTTATTGAAAACGATACTTCGTAATAGGCTTAATAGGTTTTAAGAATGATTTGCTAGTCCAGAATGGCAATGGTATTTGAGCTAATTTGGTCTAGGAGATAAAAACCATACATAATTTGAGATAATTATTATATCTAATATATTAAATTCTCGTGTCACAGTTTTCGTTCCCATACTCCTCCGAAACGGCTGGACCGATTTAAACGAAATTTTGTGTACATATCGGGTAGGTTTGAGAATCGGCCAACATCTATGTTTCATACCCCTAAGTGAGCAGCGGGTAAAACCGCTGGGCACAGCTAGTCTAATATATAAAATTCTCGTGTCACAGTTTTCGTTCCCATACTCCTCCGAAACGGCTCGACCGATTCTTATGAAATTTTATATGCATATTCAGTAGGTTTGAGAATCGGCCAACATCTATTTTTCATACCCCTAAGTGAGCAGCGGGTGAAACCGCTGGGCACAGCTAGTAGTTTATAGAATGACTAGAAAAAAAACTCCACTGTCTAAATATAGAATTCAAGACACATTTGATTTGACATCATTTTAAACAGAATTCCAAGGCATAGCGTAATTCCAAAACAAATTCGAATTCTGCACGCATATTTTCAATACGGATCCATTTCGTCTCAACAAGATAAAATGCATAGCAAAAATTCTTTGGCGTCACCTACAATAGCATTCCACAGCTTTTTTGCACTTATACCAAACCCGTGTAGCATTCCGAATAAATGAGGACTATTTAAAAGTGGAAGTCTTCTCTCACCTTTACTCGGGAACGGATAGAAAGGGATGGAAAGCGTTGGTTTATTTCACTATTTGGGAAACAAACGGGTGGGTAGTACTGCGTGGAAATATTAATGGTAATAAGATATTTGTTTGAATGTAGGAATATTTTTTTTAAATATGTTTTAAAGGTCTACATTAAAGACAACAAAAATTTTAAAGTGTAACTTTTATTACATCGTCTCAAAATTTTTCGTATGTGTGTTGCATGTCGCGTGACGGTCGGCCGCAGAGTAGAGACGTCTAAATGTCAACAAAAGTTTCACTTTTACCGTGGTTTCATAAAACCACACAATCCTTTTCTTTTGTTAATGTGGTGTGCAGATCATCAAGAAGTTAAATTACACACAAGCTATTAAGACATTCCAGTTGCCGTTATCATTAAAATGGGGCTTTAATGTCCTAGCAAGCAATTAAATAGAGCATGGTGTTATCACTGTCCTATTTTACACTATCTTGCATCACCATACAACATTACCCTACACGACTCCTAACATTAATCTACTTTGTACAGCAAAATGCTCCCATAAAGTTATTTGCAGTAGTTCATTTCGTAACTTTAACGTTCCTGTTGGTCGTTGGGACTTCCTTATGCATAACTTTGTATTTATTTACATTATTTTCATAGTTACTCTAGTTTTAAAAATGGATGGTAGAAAACACGAATGAAATCACACTCATTATTTTTGAGCTTGTTTAAATTTATTGGGTGCACGATAATAGAAAAAATTGTGATCGCAATTTCTTGAAACTCTTAAATAACGATCCTAGTTTTTGTTTTACGTCTATTGAGGAATTTAGCAAATGATTGGCTACTATTAGTTTTCCTTACAAATAAAAAATATCTTTGTCTATTTATTAAATAACCGTATATAGCCATTCCTGTAGAGAGAATGGAAGGTGCGTCCAACTCTGCTCGCTTTAAGATAGCTTACAGTTTGATGCAATAAGTGATGTAATTTTTGTGGGTTGACATTTTAAACCGATCCAAAATCACATTAAGGCGACAGACTACATCAAAAGTTCAGTACATTAACGACTACATTAAAATTTTATTTAGTGCTATTAAAATCAGATTACACTTGATGTTTCTTCATTAAATATTCGATCGTAAAAGTACACAGCAGTTAAGTAAACTCGAACTTTAAGTTGATTTTATTTATAACAAGTTACACTGTTTATTGGCGGATGCAGTTTACAAAACTATA
This sequence comes from Ochropleura leucogaster, assembly GCA_958449745.1. Classification (NCBI taxonomy): domain Eukaryota; kingdom Metazoa; phylum Arthropoda; class Insecta; order Lepidoptera; family Noctuidae; genus Ochropleura; species Ochropleura leucogaster. The sequence goes on along the minus strand of OY288213.1, from coordinate 3,808,135 downwards.
CATAACATAACACCAAGCCTAGCAATTAAAAAAATAAGATTCAAAAATAAGTTAGTTTTTACTTACAAGTGTGCATTACATATTAATCATAATTGCAGTAAAATATCATAATAAATACGCCTCAATGACTGACAACATATCACTTTTTTCGTGTATGGTTGTGTTGATTTATTTTTATTTTCAAGCATACTTTCAAGTGGTAACATTTACATTACCCAGTACTTATGACAATTATCTTGTAACTGCTTTCAACGAGCTTGTACGCTTTACTTTAGTATACCTTTTTTTGCAAATAAAACCCTATTTTTAACTTCGATCACTTATCAAGTAAGTAGTATTTTTGTTTCCAACTGCAAAATACTTGGAATAAAATAATGAATTTCTTTGAAGATGAGCGACTCCTAAGGACTATTAGAAAAAAGGCTAGGCTTAGTACTTTAAGGAGAATTCTGGAACATCATTTTCTACTCACAAACGATCTTCTAACAGTTTTCCAAAAAAATATTACTTTGCAATAAGTGGCGAATATTCGAAAGAAAATGGTTTATGCCTTCGAAGCCTATACTTTCAGACTGTAATACTTTAAACATAGTAAGAAGAAGTATCTTGTGAATATTAATACTCTTAAACTAGGTAAGCGCTGAGGATCTGGTTATTTTAAGGTGTAGCGTATGGATGAGTGTCATTTTATAGCACTACATGGTAACGTCAGTATGTTTAACTGCAATGCAATGCAGTCAACAATTTACGGTTAGTAATAATCTAATATGTAAAATTCTCGTGTCGCGGTATTTGTTACCAAACTCCTCCGAAAAGACTGCACCAAGTTTGTGAAATTTTGAGTGCATATCGGGTAGGTCTGAGAATCAGCCAACATCTATTTTTAAAATTATAGCTAAGCTAGCCAATATAATATATTTGGTGGAGCTCTTCGGAAGGGGACCTGGGCAGCTAGTGAAATCTGCTGCTTAATAAAAGTAAGCCATACAGCTCATACATGATGATTTCAATAGATGAATTTTAAACTGTGTCTAAGTTTATTTAAATCAACCGATAATAATTCTAACCTCCAGTAAATTATATTTTTCAGTGATTTTATTTTAGTTGGAAATTATACTGACTCTACTTGATAAAACAGCAAAATCTACTCAAATTTAAAACATAAAAATACCAACTGCCCTTTGCACGTTCAGAGTTCCCCCATAAAAATGCAACGACGATTATTTTCAAGTTAAATCAATATTACTATAACGAGGTATAACTACGTCGTTTACCTGTCGCGACCTTGAATGAAAGGGGCAGGTAAGCTTGTGTTGTGGTTGGCTGAATGATTCGTAACGGACTTTTTAAAAGTATTTGCTCGTACTTTTTTTGTCTATGGTAATTTCGTAATGAGAACTGAGAAATGGTGCTTTGAATGAAAACAAGGCTGTTTGTTTCATTTCTATTGTTAAATTATGTTAAAAGTTAGTGCAAATAATAATTACACGTTATGGTTAGTAAGCATTACGAGTAAACTCAGTACATAAGTGACTCTTGCATTTTCTTCTTTTTTTTTCAGTATGTTGTCGCCTTAATAGTGTTTTTTTTATATCAGATATTAAATCAAAAGTACGTTTGCAGTACTTGCTGTACCTAATTAGAACCGTGAAGAATCGATTGCAAAAATAATTTCATACATTAATCGATTTGTTTGCTTTGTGCAGAACGTGATGTTGATAACGGTGTGAAGAATTTTCTCTATGGTCCAAGCATCTACGAATCACGATAGGTACCTTACTTGCTAATAACTAGATGTAATGTAGTTTACAGTAGAGAAACTATCAGATCAGAGATTAAACACAAAATTTAGTAAAGGATTCGTAAAACTGAAGTAGTTTAAGGTGAATATACCAGGGTGGTAGTAAAATCAATATATTTGACGACGCTGTTGGGTTATACCAAACTTTTATCTGCCTAGCCTTTTACCAATTAGGTATATTGGGGTCGGCCTCCAGTCTAACCGAATGCAGCTGAATACCAGTTTTAACATGGAGCGACTGGTAATCTTACCTCCCTAAGTTTGCCAAACTTTCTAGTCACTATAATGATCATTTGTCTAGACAAATGACAGACGTAATCAATGGCGCTTAAAGTGTTTTCCGCGGCAAGAAAGACACTCGGTATGTGGTCACCTATCCATTGCATTTTGTAAGAATATTATGATTTAAAAGAGTGTCCCTGGAGTTTCTTGCCCATTCTTCTCCATAGATATCTACGCTTTGAAATGGGCAACTACAGTACTTTCACAATTATTATGTTTCGTGACTGGGACTGTAGCAGCACCAAGACCATACTATAGTGAAAAGCTATGTGTAAAATCCTTACTAATATTATAAAAGCGAAAGTGAGTTTGTTTGTTTGTTACTCTTCACGCCTTAATGGCTAAACCGATTTTGATAAATTTTGGTACCTACAGTGATAGTTGGGACTCAGGAGACGGGCATAGGTTATCTTTCTTTTAAAAGTGGGATATGATGGTAAGAAAAAGGAAAACTTAGCTTTGCTATTACAAATCAAGAAAGCGCAAGGGCAAAAACTGCAGGTCGCCGATACCTGCAAATCAGGAAAGGGGAACTGTGTTATCCCAAATTTAACGCGAGCGAAGCCGCGGGCAAAAGCTACTACAAGACAGGAAAACATACTTCCTCAATCACTGAAGTCAATCTAGGCCACTATGTTCACAAATCATAAAACCTAACTGTATTGACACCAATCTAGAACAAGGCCATCGATAAGGTTGTTCGTTGTATAATGCATTGTTTGATAACATAATACTATTACATTGATACTGGTTAATAGCCCACTTATGTGTACTTGTGTTCAAGTATTTGAATTAGGCATTATCTTGATGGATGCACCAATTTATTGGTTTATCTAATCATTTTGATGATGTCCAAATTAGGCAGTTTCAGACTTAAAAGGGTCTAATGTTTTTTTAGTTGCTCGTCTTTTTTTTCACATATTTTTTTATAGGTTCACACAATAATTCAAATTCAAATAATTTAATTCGGATAAATCCATGTTAGTAGTAAAGTAACTTAGCCTAATGTTAGTACAGTAGTAAATCATACTCGTTATGTGGATAAGTGTGTCTGTACACTTATCCACCTTCGTAAGAGGGGAGAGTCCCACCGGTCTGAAAACACATTCAGAATGCCAAAGGAGGACGAGCGCCGGAGCGCAAACGCGCCATCATGGAAGCTCATCGCTTCCGTATGATCGCGGCGACGCCCGCGCATGCGAAAATAATAGAGTATCTGATACATTTTAGTATACCTACACGCTTTTATTAGCTTTCCCTGTAGCTAATTCTAGCTATAGTATATACTAGCTTATAACTGTCCTTATCCTGGTCAAAGGCCTTTTCTCATACACAGAAGGCATGAGCATTGCTGGCTCAAGACGGGGTAGTAATTTCAGACTCATATCCTTACTTAATATTATAAAAGCGAAAGTGAGTTTGTTTGTTTGTTTCTTTGTTACCTCTTCACGCTGTAATGGTTAAACCGATTTTGATGAATTTTGGTACAGAGATAGTTGGGAACCAGGAGACGGACATAGAGGAAAACTTAAACGAGCGAAGTCGCGGGCAAAAGCTAGTAATATTTAAAAATAGATTTACTATTTGATAGATATTAATTTCGCCGATGACACAGACATTAGCTGGTAGTATTTTGATACTGTAAAAAACTTTTTTGTCAAAACAACCGACTTCCCAAAAAAGACGGAAAATAAATGTACACCCGGAAGTCAGTGAATTTTGTTTGATTAAGAGTGTTTTTTCTTTTTTTTGCCTTTTTAGTTTATTTATGATGGTTTCGGATACAAATTCTTATCGAGTAGGTTTTCATTTTTGATTGCTACCAACAGATATTAGTATATCGTCCATATACTTTAGCAGAAAAAAATGTAATATAGAAAATAACTCATAAATGACCCAAGCAATATAAATACAATAAAAAAAAGAAAATTTTTAAATTGACCCACAATTAACAGATAAATTGCGTAACAAACGTCCAAAAACATAATAAATACAGTCGGATTGAAAACGTCGTTCTTTTTTTGAAGTCGGATAAAAATCGTCTACCGCGGCTAGAAGAAAGAATTTAATCGATCAAGTCTTTTATTTTCAGGGGCTTCAAATAGCTCCCGAATCTTAAATATTACTTACGTCGAACATGTGAACAAAACGCAATTTTGCAAAAATGGCGCCAATAGTACGCCATACATAGCCCATAACAGTGTAAAAACAAAACGAACGCAACTTTCACGAAACAGCCTGGAATGTTCACGAATACTAGTAGGTATTGGTACCTATATTACTTCATGTGTTGGAACCAATAATGGACCCAACTGTTGGCCTAAATGCAAATGGTATACCCCGGCTTTTAAGCTGAATCATTTTGGAATGCGTTTGAATTTTGAGAGCCATCTTGGATTATAATTGAGCAGATGTGTTGACAGATTTCGTTTTATGATTATTGTCATAAATTCTGGCTGTTATCATTGCTTGCCAAATCGTCGTGTCATATTTATCTTGTAAGCTCTTAAGCTCGTTAATTAAAGATTATAGGCCTGTTTGAAGATTTTTAGACTTTTACTATGTGTGCGTGTGTCAAACAAATGATTATTTTTACAGAAATTTTATTTGTTTCAACGCCGTTCTTTTTTCGAAATCTTTTTTTATTTTGCCTCTATATGGCCAATACGGGCTTTTTGATTGCAAAGAATAATGTCATAACCGATTGTGAACTTTTTGGTCTTTTCAGTTACAACTTGCACATATCTCTACGGAAAAGGGTTATTAGGAACTTTTAATATAAAGTATTTGATTTGTATTAAATTCGTCAGTGAAACGGACATTAGTTGTACCTATTTGCACATTGAAAAAAAAATATCTACATTTTCTAGAAGAGAAAATGTACCTACATGTATCAAAATCTTTTATTTTTACGGTTTCGAGGTGGCGGGTAGTAGAATTCTTAATTATGGAATTGAAATGAGGTGTAACATGTTGGCTGAAATTGACATAAAACATAAATGCTGATTGGAAACCTATCGATTTTCGCAATAAACTCATAACTACTAAATAATTTATCGAACACGTAATAAATCAAAATTTGTCCAGAAAATATATTAACTACTCTTAACTACAAGCAGCAAAGCTAGTTTTGATTGATGATCATCTAGCAATCTCCAAAATGCGATGCACTATCAAAGCAATAGCGACAGTCAGTAAAACTATTAAATTGGCCCCAATTGCTCCCAACATTGGGCCAGCTCTAAAGCCGGTTGTACATACCTGTTACCAGGAATTTCGTTGTGTAGACACTGAGAGTATACCGGTTTCGTCAGCTGACGCGAACGAAAATGGCGGCAAGCGCGCGAACGAAGATTGATAACCTAATCTTGTCGATTTTGTAATGGTTTTACATGTGGGGTTATTTGATAAAGATTATTTAATCGATGTATTTTATTGTTTATGTTATGAAATCTACCAAAGGCTTCCTTGGAGTGAATGGTGTTTTAGGGAATTATTGATAAACGAGATTCGAGAGAAAAGTTTGAAGGGTTTCCTAGTAAGTATTTATTTTGGATGAATTTAAGGAGTGGCTAAACTTGTAGGTACTTTACTGCTATTTAATTTTCGAATAACAAAAAAAACGTTTATTAAGGTTTGTCTATGAAATAAAAAACATACTTATGGTTTCAATTTTCGAATCTCAACAGTAGTCAGAAATAACACAAAACAGAGTTTTGGAAAGCCTTTGGCAGTGGAACACAGTATAGGCTATGAAAACAATATAACCTAACAAATTATTAAAAATAAAAGTAGATAACTAAAACTAAGTTGTTTAAATTAAATTTATAAATAAATTCAGAGACTTACCTTGAAAATAAGTCCAATAAAATTGAATACTAGCAGTAGCAAACACTACAGCAACTTTTTAGCAGATTATCGAAATATCCAATGAGTGAAAAAACGCGACCCTCCCGTTAAATAGTATTCCAAATACTGATAGCAAAGCAAAATAACTGCGGAATCTGTTGTACCTAATGTAGAGATAGACAGTATATCTGATAACATAATTGATAAAGATAACATTACATGACTATAGTATTGTAATGACAGGCACAAAATAATAATGCTAAAAATATCACATTATCTAATCTTATGTTTTGGTAACTTGCGCCATATTACGAAATCACACACATTCTACCAGTGATACCGTGATAAAGATCAGAATCTGTAGGTACCTACTATGTATCTAATTCTAAAATACTTGGTTACTAGTTACTATAATTTAGAGCCGTTTGGGGTTGAAACTCTGGGACTGTCGACCATGGGGTCCTTTTGCTCACAGCCTTTTTAAGAATATTTCAAAACGTTTGGTTGACACTTCCCGTGACCCGAGGGCTGGCTTTTTCTTTGGCCAGAGGCTTAGCGTTGCCATACAACGTGGCAACTATATACTGAAATCTGTGGTCCCTTTGTGCTGTGATAAAGCAACCCTGTAAGTCTACGCAGTCAAAAGATATGGCTGTTTAGTAAATTTGTACAGAATCTTCGGTGCGCGAGCCTGACTCTCTCTTGGTCGGTTTTGTCTTCAGCCTTGTAATGTCGGATAATGCAGTTGGGTCTAGAAGATTTGTCTACAAGAGTACCTTGTAATATCTAAAGTGAGAGAAAGTGAGCACTGAAACCGTAGCAATGACTTATTGTCGGGCCTATGCTGTCCTTTCATACTCAAGTACTACCACTGTAACAACAACATTGTAAAACCAAATGATTTAAAAAAAAGTAACCATGTGGCCTTGCCGGTTCTTCTCCATAGAAAACGACCAACCCAAACCGTACACCTTTTCTCGACGTTTTATATGTAGGCCTATGTGAAATAAAAATATTTTGATTTTGGCTAACTTTATAAAAATTCATCCCCTAAAGGGGCAGGAACGGGGGGTGAAAGTTTCTAGAGCTTCGTCATACTTGCTTATAGCAAATTCCATTAGGAACGAGGCTTGTCCCTTACCGAGTCATAATGGCTTCTACGGTTCATTTTTTAAAAGGCAAAAAAATTACGCACAAGCCGCTTGTTTATGGTCCTTTTTACTTTTTTTTTTGGTAAAACAAGCATCTAACTTGAGATAAAATCTTGTATTTGCTTGAAGATTAGCAGATAGTAACTTATGGCTACTGTTTGTGTTTAACCGGTGTGCCGTGAATTCTTAACAGTTTTTTTTTATTTTTTTATTTTACATACTTAATGTCATACTTTGTTCCATATTTAACGTTTTTTTGGGTCTTTCTTAGGTCATTATTCTTAGGTCACGTATGATAAACCCTGGATATTTTTTACTTTTATTTCGATTTCACATTTTTTATTATTTTTGCTATTTCATTGAAATCATTTAGACCACGTCTAAAATATATCGTCTTTTTTCTGCAGAAAATTTACTACCCGCTTATGCAGGTAGTAAAATTTCTGCACGGAAGCAAACTAATCATGCCCTATACGTTCTAAATTACAGACAAAACTTATAATAAAAATAAGGTAGAAATAACGGTCGCTGTGCCCTTTTTGCCCTGAAGGACGATCACAGATATGGCGAATTCCTTCTACGTCTTAAATCTTTCCCAGACAACGGTAATTAGGGTCGTCACGCAAACGCGAAACAGGGTCACGAAGTAAGAATAAGTAAATATTTTTCGAGTCCACAACTAGTGGAGTGTAGTCGTAGTTACGAAAGATGTTTCGTGTAAGCTTGCATGAAGATGCAACATAATTTATCTATGTGAACACTGGCTGATAAAACTCAGACCTGAATTACCCTGATTTCAAAGACTTTATCCAGGAAAAGGGCACCTAATGTTGGTTATTTTTGTTACAACTTGCGTTGACAGTAATATATGTATTAGTACAAATTTAGTTATTAGTACGAATTGACACATTTTAATTGTTTTTTTTTAATGACAATTTTTACTCATGCTTATACTCGGTAGCACTCGGTAGTCTCCAAAAGGCTAATAGAAAGTGTATAAACAAATTCTGATGTTTTGGTGATTTGTTGAATTCTTTTTTTGACATGGCAACCCTATTATAGCTGTGCCCTTTAGGGTTTCATCATTATATGAGTCAGCAAATAACTTTAGTTCTGGATGAATAATTGTTTGATCGACAAATATACTAATAATAAAGCAGTAGCTTTCTTCTAGGTTTCTAATTATTTCGGGAATGATCTTTTCGGTATTAAATTTTCTTCTGAATAGCTTTACTGTAAGCTAAGGAGGTATTTTGTGCGTGAGCATTTTCTTGCCATCATTCATGCATGGCAAGCATTCCATCGGGCGACCCGAATGCCAACCTCTAAAAAACAAAATACAGTTGGGCCATTGACTATCCAAAATTGAAAGCATTCTAATTATTAATCTTCAACAGCCCTTAGGTAGTGCCTAAGGTTGTAGATATCTAAAGTAACATTCCCATTTAACTGTATTATTAACAGTCCTGCTTTTCATACTTCCATCACAGCAATTAATATTCCATTAAAAATGTTTTCAATTGATATCCACTAATTTTAAGCGCGTATCTTCGGATATAAAGAAGCAGTTGGATCGCTTTGTTTAATTGGTAGTAACATTAAAAATGAACGTAAAACTTGCTTGGAGAATGCTGATGCTAGTGGTTTTCTCGTTTTTACGATGCAGGCTTCAGTTTCTGATTACGACTTATAAGATTTTTAAAGTCTTTAGTAGTAGTAGATAGAATCAAGTTATTCCCATGTTGGTGTGCTCATTCTAGGCGTAGAATGTTAATTACAGTTTTTTTTGGATTAATGGACTGCTAGACTCTCTTTTGCCGATTGTGCATCCCTAAATCAAATCGAATCGAAGGTCCCTAAGCACAATCAGAGCGGAGAGAACCGCAGCTCCGGAGCATAAAGGGCACAAAAAGGAACATGGGTGGATTTCAGTTATTAAAAGTCAGACACTCCCCCTGCTTCGCCCAGAGTGGGGGAAGTTATTTGATGATTCCCATCCGCAAAAAGGTCCCGAAGCACCGGCGAGATAAACAAATACTTAAATAAATCATATAGATACATATATGAAACATCACTAATTAACCATATCATAAATTGCATTTAGCCATAGTTTTTTATGGGGAACTATTTGCGATAAACTAACGTTTAAACATTGAAAGTTTACCCGTAATAGATATCCGTTAAAATGTTTGCGATAATACCTTTGTTTGCTTAAAAAGTTGTAATAGATAGACCACCATTTTTCTCTCTTTACTTTTTTTTTAGTTTTGGTTTTTTTTTTCTAGTAATGACAGTTTCGTAGATTGTGGTTGTAATCTGCAAAATGACTGTCGACTAACTTACAATTGTTATTTTAATGACTATGGAACATAAGATACATTGCTATCATTTTGAGTGTTCCTAATGACATGGGTGAGTGTTGCCAGGTAACGACATTTTTCGGCTAGGTCGAAACTGGCAACTTTATACACAGAGTTCGAGATTGAAGATTTCGTTTTTTACCTTTGACACTAGGGACGTCCTGGATTTTAATGTATGTTTGCTACTCGATTTCTCCGTTAATTTTGAGAAACTAAAACGTAAAAAAGTTTTTTTAACCAAAATGCTCTTTTTTTTCAAAAAAGACCGACTTGCAAGTCCGGAAATCGATCGCAAAAAAATCAATGAAACAAGATTTTTTGGAAGTTGGTTTTTTATTCTAACTTGGATTATTTGTAATTTAACTTTATTAGATAATATATGTGGGTGGTGTATTAGATACACCTCTACTCTCTTTTCGGGGATTGATTACAATCTTAGTGTATTTCTGAAGCCAGGAGAGAAAATCTACCGAAGCAATATGTAGGTACATAAAATTGATATGCGATCTCTTCGAGAGTATACCCTTTGATTATAAAAAGATTTTTTTAAATCAGCTTATAATTGACGAAAAAATCGCTTGACAAATATAAAAAAGTAGTCGAATTGACAACCTCCATTTTTTTTTAAGTCGGTTAAAAACTAGATCGCTTGATTTAAATATCAGACATATCATTACATAGAACTAACTACCTAAGTCGCTTTTGTCCCTGTAACCAACACGGTCGGTTCTGTCTACCCATATTTACTAATATGATGATGGCCTACAAACCTAGTGCGGGGATTAATATAACATTTTGGTTCATTGTGACCATAGATTTTCAATATTTCTATGATTGTGACATATCACAGAGACTTGTTTTTTTTTTAATAAAGCTTTTATTCTATTGATTTTTTGAGTTTAGGCTGCAAATTTTTTGTCGTCTTTGTTAAGCTTGTACTAGTTATTGTTAAATTAAAAAAAAATGTCCCCCGAACGTGTTTTGTGCAAAATTTCAGCTCTATGCATGCTCGCTCAGGTAATCAGCAATCAGCTCAAGGTAGACAGGTAACGTGTGGGCACCCATCCACACACCAACCTAGGCAAGCGCGGCTTAACCTAAAGATCATTTAAATGTTTGTAAACGCACCCACGATATAGCAGAAATTCCTAATGTGGGGCAAAGTTAAAAAATAATAGAACAGGACAACGGCATGAAAATGATGATGAGGTCATGTAATGTTGTATATTACGTTTGTGTTATTATGAGTACCAAGTTTAATTTTATAAGCTTTGATAGGTGAACAACGTGTCTAATTTTTTTAGTGTGTTATTAATGTAGATTAGAGTAGGTGCATTTTCTTATTGTTTTTTAGGGTTCCGTAGTCAACTAGGAACCCTTATAGTTTCGCCATGTCTGTCTGTCCGTCCGTCCGTCCGTCCGTCCTCGCTTAATCTCTGTGACCGTTTGCACTAGAAAGCTGAAATTTGATACCAATATGTATATCAATCACGCCGACAAAGTGGTAAAATAAAAATTGGAAAAAAATGTTTTATTAGGGTAGCCACCCTATATGTAAAGTGGGAAGTGATTTTTTTTTTAATTTCAACCCTAACGTGTGATATATTGTTGTAAAGGTATTTAAAAATGAATAGGGGTTTACTAAGATCATTTTTTGATAATATCAATAATTTTGGAAATAATCGCTCCAAAAGTAAAAAACAATGTGTCCCCCCCCTCTAACTTTTGAACCATAAGTTTAGAAAATATGAAAAAAATCTGAAAAGTAGAACTTTATAAGGACTTTCTATGAAAATTATTTTGAACTTGATTGACAAAACAGTTTTTGTACAAAAAAAAAAAGTTGTACAAATTAATTTCTGGACTAAGTTTGTAGTATAATCGTTTATGTAAGCATTTTTTTTAACTTCGTTTACATATTTTATTATCCTGAACGTATCTTTTTTCAAACAAAAAAAGAATTATTGAAATCGGTTCTCGCAATACAAAATTACCACCGAAAACGTCTGGCACGTGTTTGTATTAATTAGTAACCCAATTCCCCGAGAGATAATTGTAATGAATGTAATGACGTCATTTTTTTAAAAGTCGATGTTAAGATTTTCCGTGCTTTCATGACCTACCGTGGTAAACTAAGTTGCACACACGAATAATCGTGACTTTTATTATGAGTGCATAATCTAATTAGTCGTCGAGATTTGATTTTGATTTGTTCGGTATTAAAATTTTCTCGAATAATCGTATATTTTGAACAGTGATGAGGACAATCATGTTGAGGACGACGCTGTGCGCGCCTTTTTTTTACCCCTGCCAACACACATCGTTTCGGCCAAGAGAAGTGTCTCTTTTTCTTTACCCGGAACAAATAGAGCCTGTGCCTCAAAACAAGTCTCATTTACAAATTATATATGGCGGAGAAGTCGGGTTTGTGGGGCATTGGATTTGCATTCATTACATCACGTTTACGTTAACGCACTATTCCCATACTTGGATAATCATAAAATACAATTCCCTAGTGTTCAACGTCAAACAAATAATAAACTCATAAGTGGGAACACTTATTGTGACGGACGGGAAACTACGGAACCCTACACTGAGCGTGGCCCGACACGCTCTTGGCCGGTTTTTTTTTTATTAAAGTTAGGTAATAAAGTGCTTGAAAATGTAAATTACTAACCATAATATGATAACGACGAACTGATACATATTTTTCTCAAGACTCTCACACATAAACATGTGTATAAAAAACTCCTTTCTGGCAACCTTTTGTTGTTATTTTTAGAGACCACAATTTCGTAAGATCTCCGGATGCATTAGGTAAATTAAACAAACTTATGACGGCAATGGCGGTAAAACTAGGTAACGTAAATATTTCTGTTCATTAAATCATTTTACCTACATTTAGTTTGAGATCTGTCTGTTCATGTTCGTGGTATTACATAACTATGAGAAATACCTTCATGTAAAAATATGTTGTAATTTAAAAAAATCGTATGATTTAGGATAAACTTTAGATCTGATTAAAAACGCTCCTACTTACGTAGATAAGAATAATAATACCGATAAGCTCGTGATAAGAATCTTCGGTCGAGGTCGAAAGCCCTCGGGCACGCCCGAAGTAGATGGTTAAATTCGTCAGTATCTAAAGCCGATAACATGACGATCAAAACATAAATTTAGGTATTTAAATTATATTTTTAGACCAGTATAATAAAGGGGTAAAGCTTTGTGCAACTGGGTTGTGCTTGTGGAGGTCAGATAGGTAGTTGCTCCATGTAAAGAGCCAGTCAGACTCGCGCATCAAGTATTACGTACTTTGCGATATAAACAGCCATATCCTTTGACTGCGTAGACTTTGAGGGTTGATAAGCTACAAGTAACTATAGACTTGAGAAGGTATTTATATGGTTTAAATTTCAACTCGAGAACTCCTCGCGTTCCCGAGATAAAGGCTCTTGACAGACAGACGGAAAACAAAATGATCCTATGAGGGTTACGTTTTTTCCTTTTGAGTTATGGAACCCTAAAAATACAAACTGTGTGAGGATTGGAAATGATCCATACCGAAGGATTTCGTACTACCGACATAAAAAAAATATTTAAAAGAGTGTCCATGAAGTTCCTTGCCCATTCTTCTCCACAGAGATCAACGCTTTGAAATGGGCAACTACAGTACTTTCACAAGTTATTATTTCTTGTGACCGGGACTGTAGCTTCAACATTTTGTTTCTAGACATTCAAAAGTGCCTGTAATTGTCTAATTTAAATTAATGCTTTTCAGTCTGACTTTGACTTTTGAGATAAGAAAAATATTCTAGACACTCATCATTCATTAAGTGCATGTGTGACTGGATTTTTTAAAAAAGGAACTCCATGCTCTGTAAACTAATTTAACCCTTATCCACTTTACCCCAACTTCCCCTTCAAAACGTATCGACAAAACTGCGGTTGTCACGCAAGGTGTAACTACGTGCGCACGTGTTCCCTGGCGCCCCGACCTACCCTAGAATCAGTGGAGCAAGACGCACCGTTGTCACCGTTGCAATGGGAAACCGTTGTATTCCATCTGTTATTGGAAATACTTGTTTGAGGTAACCATGGCAACCGTCAAATTGTTAATACTAGTAATTGGTACGTACGGGTACTTATTGCTATTGTAGTTATTATGATGTTACCACGATGGTTTAATGGTTGCGATCACAAATGCTGACCACGAGGTCGTAGGTTCGATTTCCGTACCAGGATTTTTTTAGTACCAGTCACGGTACTGGATTATTTCCTGTTTGATGGCAATATGCTTGCCCCCTATTACTTGGGCCTTAACCATAACTGGCGAAATGTGGGTACTGTTCGGCACACCTCTGCTATAACCTACGGCAATAATGGGCATTATGTTATTTTAATTCCACCGCACACAGGCCCTGTTTATTGATTTAAGGTTCACTTAGTTTAGTAGGAACGGTGTTTTAATAAAATTCACAAACGTCCTTCCTTAATACTGATTTATTTGCGACTGGTTTCTGCGTCTAACTACATGGTTTAATATATGAATTGGACAGGCCCCGTTAGCCTATAAAGTAATTAAGTTGTCAGTCAAAGAAAAATCTCAACTTCAGAATAAACATTCTCTTCAAATTTTCTTTTAAGAGCATGTGTGAAAAGTTTACTGACATCATCATTTTCCTGGCCTTGTCCCATTCTATTTGGGGTCGGCGCAACACGTTTTCTTCTTCCATTCTTCCCTATCAGACGTCACAGCACCATTTACTTTTTATTTAAACTTCTAAAGTTTACTAACAGAAAGAGCATATTACAGTATTGCAGAATATATGAAAAAAGGCAATTTTCTTCGTTTTTGAGATGACGATGTTATATTTTTTGATATAATATTATCGTATCTCTTTTATTGATATTGAAATAATTGTTTTTTTAATAAAATTTAACAACCACTTTGATATTGAATTGTTCCTAAGCAATAATCTTGTTAATTGTTAAATTTTTCTTTAACGAATGTTTAAATAAGTAGGTACCTACATAATTTAATATTATCACTCACACACACTTCCTAACAATTTGTAGGTATACGAAGATGCAGCGAGATGCAGCTGAACATGTTAGAACTTTTCTGTACCGTAATTATCTTGCACGCAATGTATCATGTACATCGTGTTTAAACAAATAAAATTCTTACTTACATGAGAAAACAATCTGTTGACGTCTCTTACGACGTAGACAAACGTGTGACCATGTCATTGTATTGTTCATCTAACGTTATTAGGTCTTATGTGGGTAAGTTATGAGGGTAATAAGACAGGGAATGAGTCTATTGCTTTGGTTCCTTCCTAGGTAGATAAGTAGTTAGGTGCAGTTCCTCAAACCAAACCAGCCGCCGCGGGAGACGCTACGGTCCTCGGACGTAGCGAGACGACTCCCGGCCACCGTAGATGCGGGTCTGTGGACGGTGAGCAATGGGTAGCTGACCGTCCGTCCGTCTAGTGACACAGGCCGTGTCTACGGTGACTTAGTGCTACACGCGCCCTTCAAAGAAATGTCGGCCATTTTGATTTTAAAAAAATGGCCTCAATTTTTATTGTACCGACTAAATCTCATCCATGTTCCTTCTTTTGCCTTTTTTGTTCCGGGGCTGCGGTACCTATCCCTTTCGATCAACTCGCAACCCCAGCAGGCAGTGGCCCTGGCAGGCCCCTCTGAAAATCGACGTCCTTAGAACTAAAACCTAGGTAATTTTTTTGCAGCTTTACAATTCCAAACCATTCTGTAGATATCATTTCTTAGGTAGAGACTTACCTAGTTTATGGTATTTAAGTATTTAGTAGAGTGTTCTTAGTTCATGAGAAGTCTGTTAAAAAAAGTAATTCAAGGATAGAACTCTGATCAAACACAGATACACTTTCACTTAATAAACCACGGAATATGTCCAAATACCTAAGTGCATATTGGGTAAACTCCTCGGTGCAAGATTTTGTTATGAAAGACTAAAGCAATAAATAAATAGTTACCTACTAGTTTCCGCCCGCGACTTCGTCCGCATGGCATAGTTACTTTGGGCTAACGTAGCCCGCGTGACAAGAGATACCGGGGCCCCGGAAAATAAAGACCAAAAGAAGGTACCTACATGAGTGAGTTTTAGTCAGTATAAGTCTGACACTCCCCTTCGCCCAGAGCGGGGGTAATATTTGATGGCTTCCCATCCGCAAAAACAAAATTGTTTCTGGATCGAAAATAAACACAAAATTTAGCTACTCCATGTTCGTGATGTTACAAATTTTTTTTTTATTTGCAAAAGTTTTGAAAATAACTTCCAGGAGTGCCGAACTGACTCTGTGAACATGATTTTAGCCTGACACTACTGCTATGT
This sequence comes from Ochropleura leucogaster, assembly GCA_958449745.1. Classification (NCBI taxonomy): domain Eukaryota; kingdom Metazoa; phylum Arthropoda; class Insecta; order Lepidoptera; family Noctuidae; genus Ochropleura; species Ochropleura leucogaster. Next base: position 3,792,313 of record OY288213.1, on the reverse strand, counting down.
TTCTGTGGGACTGTTATCTATTAGGCCACAGTAAAAAAAATACGACTACCCACTTTAAACCGGTTCATTTCAGTTTAAAAAGGACCTTCTACCGCTCAAGGGATTGCTTTATAAAAAATATAGAATGGCAACATTGAAACAAACCAAAGATGTCGAAAATCTCCATTTCTTGATAACTCGTCCAAAACTCGTAAAAATGCAGTCCACTTGGTACACGTTTATTATTTCAACCAAATGCAACAAGTTCGATAAAACATTCGAGTAATTCAAACAAGTTTATAGTCTTTCGATAACAGTTACGATGTTGTAATCAATGATCATATTATCCGTCAGAATAGCCAGTGTCACTGACATGCAGCAAATAATATAACCCGACCGATTTCAAATTTCATTTCACGACTTACGATCTCCGTATGACTAACTGACTTCGCAATCCTCCAAGGTTATTCTCGATGAACAGGTGCCCGGTCCGTTACATGACTGTTCAAACGAGTTTCGATTAAAATCGAGTTCTTATAATATACAATCGATTAAATGTTTGTGTTTCCATTAAATAATTGCAGCTTCTGGATTTTGTAACAGATTTAATAAAGTAAAACGAAATTCTTGTGCCGAACAAACGAGATCGATTTCAAGCTGATTGTGGCGGGAATTTGGGGCACGCTGTGTTTACTGCTTTTCGATGTAAAAAAATCGAATACAAACTCATTTGTGTTATCGGAAGTTATTGAAGATAGCAATAATTTCCAAGTCTTAATACCTACGATCGATGTGAATTGATCAGGCAGTAGGTCGTGGGAACCCTGCATTAATTATTTTGTATGCCATGTACAGACGCCTGCACATCAAGCTAGGTACTAAAATCTGTCAGATTTATTTGATAGATTTTGGACTTTATTTCTAAAGTACCTATAAGGTTCAAGGTTCATTGGGAAAAATTGACAGTTTCGGGTAGCTTGACCTGCAGGCGTCTGTACCTCCTTAATTAAAAGCATAGTTTTGGTAAACATATTGTACAATATTCTGTGATTGCGCTTGTGATGCAGGGGATAGTACAATTTTATTGAAAAAACAACATGGCGGTGTTAGTTCCAACTATGGCCATGCGCCAGAATATCCTTGCACATTTTTAATAACCTATAATAAATATAATATCAACCTATTATTGTCCTACTGATGGACAAAGGTCGCACGATCCAATGATCGTGATCGCTGCGTGATCAATACGCTTGTTCAAGACGGGTTGGCGATTTCAGACTTAATCCTTACTAATATTATAAAAGCGAAAGTGAGTTTGTTTGTAACCTCTTCACGCTTTAATGGCTGCACCGATTTTGATGAATTTTGGTACAGAGATAGTAAGAACTCTGGAGACGGACATAGGCTATTTTGTTTAAAAAAAAGAGTGATTTATGCCCAGTTAATGGCAATAGACTCGTCCCCTATTACTAAGTCCCATGTAATTGGACGGCATGGTTGGCGCACTGGCTGAGCAATCGACTGCTGCGCTGCGTGTCGCGGGTTCGATTCCCGCACGGAACATTTATTTGTATGACCTGCAGATAGTTGTTTCGAGTCTGGTTGTTTGTGTATGTGAGTTTAAATGTTTGTAAACTACTAGACGACTATTTTTATTAAATTGGAATATGAGGGAGAAAGAGGGAAGAAAAGGGAAAACTTAGCATTGCTATTACAATAAATAAGGCGCTAGGGCAAAAAGGTAGCAGGTACCTGCAAATCATAAAATTGGAACTGTGTTACCCCGAATTTCACGTGAGCGAAGCCGCGGGCAAAACCTATTAATCAATAGTAAAAAAAATATCCCTATAAACCATAATATATTCTTTACTTTCAGATCAAACAAATACCTGCAAAAGTCAGCGATCACGAGGGTGTGCGCCGTCGGAGGTTTCTTCATATCCATACCGGTATTTTTAACAGGTTCGTACGATTACGCACTTTATAATTACTTTGTGGTTCTTGTTCCCTGTAGAACTGCCCGCTGTAGATCTTCCCACGGTCTTATAAGAAGTGATTAGGGCTTAGAATAGGTGGTTGTTGATGGGAACCAATCAAGTAGAGCTTCTAGACTTTGATTAACTCGATTCGTGCGTCGATAGACAAAAACATTCATTTATTTAAGCTTCATGTAATAGTGGTACATAGGTGGACTTAATGGACATAAGGCATTCTCTACCAGTCAACCTTTGGGTTCAATATGTGAACATTATGATTGGGTACAAAAATATATCTAACAAAATAATTATTTGTTTTCGAGAAATTATATAGGTACTTATTACTTATACAGATACTAATACACATAAACAAATATAATTAACTAGTAATTACAAATATCAAATTAAAAAAGTAAATATCAAAGGAGTAAGTACTTAAAGATAAAAAAGTTATAGATTAATCGGACCTAAATAGTGGTTACGAACTTTTCTTTTAAAAGCTCGTTTTTCTCTGGAACGCTACCCTTTGGTATTACGAATACAGTACGGCCAACGAGAAGCGATACGAAAGGTCAAACCTAAAGAACAACTGTGGCGTTGACAATCTAATATTTAGCTCTTTCCATCTTGTGCCTTTGTCGTAATGTCTCGTTCTCCCGGCAAAAACATGACAACGTTAAGACGGGTTTGCCAACATTCGGGCGGCCATTTTATATGGGGTTTTAGCATGGGTTTTGTTTACATTTGGTATCGCTTCTCGTTGGCCGTACTGTAGGTAATATAAAAGGTAGCGTTCCAGAGAAAAACATTGTCTAAGTAGCATATCTTTTTAATGGCTTATGCAGCTTTTTGATGACTCGACATAAAAAAAATGCGGGCAGCGGGGGAGAAGTCATTTAAGGATTATCCATCCGCAAAAAAAAAAGTTTTATGAAATATTAAAATAGTAGATTCATTAACCCAACTATCTAACTACAACCACATAACTAATAGATCTTTTTTCAATTCCAGGCATAATACTCTACACCTTCATACAATTCCATTCAACGCCAGCAATTGTGACGTCAGTCTTCATCGGCGTTGGTATCATCTTCTGCGGCTGCGCAATGGTCCACAACGTCTTCGTATGGCAGAAAGAGAAGACAAACTTAGTCAAAGCATTTAGAACTCAAGAATCAACGAATAATACGACAACTTCGCCAAATTTGAATGCGTCGAATGGAGTAATGATTGCGAACGGGCATTTGAATAACACTGGCGGTATGGGAAACTTGAGTTTTCATAGCATGACTGCTGGCGGTGCGTATACGCATCCTATCACGTTACTGCAGCAAGGAGGTCCTTATATTATTAGGTGAGTTTTTGTAAGTCTTTTCTTTTTTCTAACGCTCGGGATAGCTTAGTTCATGAGCTAGACTTATCTAACAAATATAGATACGAATAGAAGATTCATACAAGTATTTTATTCTGAACTTCCGTATTTGGTTGATTTCATAAAAAATCTAGTTAACGAGGCTATATATTTGATCTAGCCTAAGGCGTTGTCCTACGGGGTTGCGGGTTGTTTAAAAGACTTAAAAGAGATACCGCGGTCGCGGAACATAAAGGGCAATAGAATGAAGATGGGAGGAACAATGTTACGTCAGTGGTAAAAGTCTAACACTCCCCGGGAAGTTATTTTATGTTTTGCCATACCTAAAAAAAGCGTTCTCATCTCACGATGCGTTTTCGTCGCACGATAAGTTAAAACATACAGATTTCTTCAGATAATTTTTCTTTGACCATTTTCATGGCACCACGATAACGTATCGCGTCATCGTACGATCCTAGCAATTCAGGACGACGGCCTAGTCATATATCGTTCATCTAAGTAATTCCTATTAGTCCCTAACGTCTAACGCGCTGCTAACGTCCTAATGTGAAGTGGCACTACTAATCAACTGACCCCGAATCGTTTAACAAAAGAAGAAAATATTGAAAAAAGGAGGCAGTTTTCATGAGGGCTGTTATTGTTAGCTTGTGACATCCCACTGTTAGGCAAAAGTCCCCATGACTTCAAATGATATTTATAACATGTAAATATTTACCGTTCCAGGCCTCCAACCAGCACTCCTCCAGGCGAAGGAGCAGTGACTCCCGGCGTCCCGGCCGCCACCATCGACCTGAGCCACGACACGCACGAGCTCAGCACACTCGTATGAGCTGTGAGGTGTCACTTTATGCAAAACACTTCACTTTATACCAAGAGTTGACTTTATGCGAAACTCGCCACTTTATTCGAGTTGACTTTTGCAAGAAATGTGATAACACTGTGTAAATGACAAGTATCACTTAAATTGAAAAGTTGACTGTATGCGAAACTCTTCGATTTATCGCAAGAAGTGAAATCCAGCGAATATTGTTTTTGGCTCTCGTATAAAAGTAGCTCTTTTAAGACCCGACAAGCGATAGCTTACGCGAAACTTTACGTCGGGTAAATAGAGTTAAATTAAATTGGAAAATGAGAACTAGATTTTGCCTGTGCGATCTGCACGGTTTAGATATTTTAGCAAAAGTGAATGACGCGTAAAACCTAGGTCATTTTCTATCCACAAAAAAAGTTCTGCCACATTTAAATGAACGTAAATAATATAATTATGGGACTTCATTTTTGCACCCACTATATAATGCAGTTTATAAGAAATATCGACTTTATTCCACTTGCCAATTCTGTTTCGACTCACTTTATGCGAGTTAACTTTATTCCAGTCGACTTTATTCGAAGTTGTATGACAATAACGTCTTGATGTGTGTGTCCCAGTGGTGGGAGTTTGTGTGTGTGGCTGAGTAGTGAGAACTAAGAATGTGTGCGTTGAATTATGTTTTATGAATTAATTTATAATTTATGATTTTTCGTTTTGAGATATTCAGAAGTCTAACATTTATTTTCGGCTTTTTAAGTTAGAGAAAACAGAAACTACAGATGGTTCCTTCTTGTATGTTTTCGTCAACTGTGTAATAGTTCATTCTGTCGATCCTGTTTCTAAATATGTACCAAATACTTTCTTCGATTAGAGCCAGTCCCACTCTATATTTTTTTTAATTTATCAGACATCTTAAAATCTCAGAGCGAAATATCAGAAACTTTCAGCATTGGCTGATTTCTTTAACTCAAAGGCCATAATAAGCCGATAACATTGTTCTTTTTGTATATTATGGTAATTGTAAATATTGTTTCTCTAGTTTATGTTTTAAAATTGCCATGTTTTTATTTTAATTAGTTTTTATAAGAACCTTTATGATCTTGCCACAAGTTTGAATCGAGACTGGTCGAGTTAAGGTCTATTTTGATTTGTGCGAGTGCTTGGTAAAATAGTTATCAGAGTTATACGGCAGCTCAGGTTACTAAGCTAGTTCCAGTTTCATGAAATTGTTTTTATAAATCACTTGCACAAATTAAATCTTCATTTCGTCAAGGTCTGTTTTTGTGACACAATCCGATTATATTTTAAATCGACTATAATCGGTTTGTGAAAATTACCGCGAAGCAAATGCTTGCTGGACGGGACTTCCCTAAAACTATAGACAATGTGGGTTTTAGGACCAAGATCGAATATTAAATGTCACGATATTTTCTTATCACTGTGTGCATTGGCAAAGGAAATGAATGACACTGAGATTAAAAACTTCGCCATTTTAACAATTTCGGATGTGTACTAGTGTATACTGATTTGAGATAAGGTGTAAAATGTCTAAAGTATTTGTATTTTTGTAATTGTTATTTTCATAATTTATTTTTCATTTTACATATTTTTGACAGATTATAACTAAAATAAGAATTCTGACAATGTAAAGCACTGAATGTTGTCTTTTGAATGTATAGAAATATGAATGATTATAGCGATTTTAGTGTTACAATTAAAAACCCACCAATCTGATCATAGAACTAAAAATAATAGAAAGCAAACCCAAAATAATAATAGTGTCAAAATGTATATTTGTACATAGTGTTATTACACAGAAATCAGGAGGCATACATTTATTTATTATAATTTTCTATAAACTGATAACATTTTCTATTTTTGCTGTAGTTCATAAAAAATAAAAACATACGAAAAATCATACTTTCTATTTATTGCGTACCTCACATGTTAAAAACTCAAAGTATTATCGCTTGTCTAGTTACTGCGCCCGTCCTTTGATCTGAAAAAAAAAAACAAGAAATATATAGGACGACACGGTTGGCGTAGTGGCTGTGCGATCGACTGCTGCGCTGGGTGTCGCGGGGTCGATCCCCGCACGGAACAGATATTGTATGGCCGACAGATAACTTTTCCGGGTCTGGCTGTGTGTGTGTGTGTGTGTTTAAATGTTTGTAAACGCACCCACGATACAGGAGCAATTCCTAGTGTGGGGCAACGTTTTTTTTTTTTAATTTATATATATCCTTACTAATATTATAAAAGCGCAAGTGAGCTTGTTTGTTACCTCTTCACGCTTTAATGGCTACACCGATTTTGATGAATTTTGGTACAGAGATAGTTGGGAACCAGGAGACGGGCATAGCGGAAACCTTAGCGTTGCTATTACAAACCAATAAGGCACAAGGGGAACTGTGTTACCCCGAATTTAACGCGAGCGAAGCCGCGGGCAAAAGCTAGTATAAATATAAATTAATATACTTTTACTAGTGGTGTGCGTTCGCCCAGCAAAAAAAAAAAAAAGTGTCGCTTTTCAAGAATTAAATGATACAGATAATTAGTGCCCAGTCCCGTGTAAATGTGCCCGAAGTTTAAAATTTGTGCCACCAACAGCTTCTGAGTTATTTAAGAAAAACCATCAATTAAAATTCTGCTGCACTCACGTTCGCCCAGCAAAAAAATTTTTAATTAATGGGCCTAGCTGAATATAAAATATGCAGAAATATAGCTTATATTTGTGCCTATTTGTGCCGTAAAAATAAAATTTGTGCGTCATAAGGTTTCAGAGATCTTTCAGTTTTTGCTGGGCGAACGTTCAGGCGATTGCTATATATCGGAAACAGCTGGACGTGAAGTCATGATTTTTTGTATACGGATAGAGCATAATTTGTGCCTATTTGTGCCATATACTACATTAGCATAACTAGCACGGTTCAGGAGTTATTACGTTATTTCCAAAAACTAATTAAACGGCTATATCTCTCGGACGTTGAAAGCTACGATTTTCACGTTTATGTTGGCTGGTACCTGTTATTTAATCACACGATCCTGCAAAGTTTCACCTTCCAAGTACCTAATATTGGAGAGATTTTAATGATTTTCCTCTTATTTTGAGGTTATCTTCAATTAAATTAGTTACAACCCGGAAACACTAGTTTTCTGTAAGCTGGCACATTATATGTTTCAACAATAATTAGTACTACAACTATCATTATAATACCAGTAAGTGTGAAAGGGTAGCTTGAAGTATCGTGGGGCCGCTTTTTAATGTCCATCCGAATATGGTCGGTTAATCTATCAAAAGATGTCGATTGTGGTTTTTAATCATAACATCTAAACTAATGGGTATATTTACCTGATTTTATGCATACGTATTCTTAATAAAGGGCACTAATTATTGTTGAAACGTATAATGTGCCAGCTTACAGAAAACTAGTGTTTCCGGGTTGTCACTAATTTAATTGAAGATAACCTCAAAATAAGAGGAAAATCATTAAAATCTCTCCAATATTAGGTACTTGGAAGGTGAAACTTTGCAGGATCGTGTGATTAAATAACAGGTACCAGCCAACATAAACGTGAAAATCGTAGCTTTCAACGTCCGAGAGATATAGCCGTTTAATTAGTTTTTGGAAATAACGTAATAACTCCTGAACCGTGCTAGTTATGCTAATGTAGTATATGGCACAAATAGGCACAAATTATGCTCTATCCGTATACAAAAAATCATGACTTCACGTCCAGCTGTTTCCGATATATAGCAATCGCCTGAACGTTCGCTCAGCAAAAACTGAAAGATCTCTGAAACCTTATGACGCACAAATTTTATTTTTACGGCACCAATAGGCACAAATATAAGCTATATTTCTGCATATTTTATATTCAGCTAGGCCCATTAATTAAAAATTTTTTTGCTGGGCGAACGTGAGTGCAGCAGAATTTTAATTGATGGTTTTTCTTAAATAACTCAGAAGCTGTTGGTGGCACAAATTTTAAATTTCGGGCACATTTACACGGGACTGGGCACTAATTATCTGTATCATTTAATTCTTGAAAAGCGACACTTTTTTTTTTTTTTTGCTGGGCGAACGCACACTTACTAGTGGGATTCAGAAGAATACCAGCGGCAGTTATTCCAATTTGATGCAACCTTGAGACACACCACCCAATAGTGGGCTACCGTTATAAATGTATGTGATGTCTCTAATTGTCTATAGGTCAAACCTTCTATCTTTTTTTGTTGCATCAAATAAATTATTTAGGTATCTCTCTATCTATAAACCAAATTGTTAAGAAATATGAATACCAGAATTTTACATTAAGCGACTGCGTATCTGACCGCCGAAACCCAGTGAGTACTGGGTAATACGATACCCCTTGATATGAATGGTTGTCTGACCTTCGGAATACTTGACTATCTGTAACGACTATCAAAGATCTAGAAATGACAGTAGCGACCAACCGCTTAACGTGCTTTCCAAGGCATGGAGGAAACTCAATTTGTGGTCACCCATCCACAGACCTACCTAGGCAAGCGCAGCCTAACGTAAAAGTTGACCCGAACGACTGTTACTTTTAAAAAAAATAAAAGAGCTGATGGCTTCAGCTCTTTTATTTTTTAAATTTGATTTCTCGTCAGAAAGTTCAGTAACCTTAAGTAAAATTAAAAGTAAATAAAATCTGTCATTATAGTATTTTATTTATGTTCTCTTTTTTCTCTAGGCATAGACTATTTTCTTCCTTCCTACTAACACTTTCCATTCCCAACTAATATATTTTTCTTTGCACGATATTGTTATTGTCCTGTGATATTTGTGTTATTTGTAATGTTATTTGTTTTAGGTATCCTGAACCAAACTCCTATCACCCTCAAATTAAACACCGAACATTTGCCCTGCGTGTCACTCTTATACAACGTTGTAATTGGCCAAATACGTCCCACACACAAGAGACGTGAATCACTATAGGATAAAAAAAAAGTAAAATTTACCTTTTCATTCCTTGATATAATCCTGTGTAGTAGCCACTCATATACCAGCTGAGTAACATCGACGAAATGGCTTGATCCTCAGTGTCTGTACGATCCAATGATGAAGCAAAGGCCATCGGTGGTGGAGGCATTGGCATCTCTGTTGAGCCTAGTTGCTGGAAAAAACAAGAATAAATTTATAATTTAACATCACGCCTGTTAGGAGTTAGAAGAAGGTTAGATGGTATTTAAAATTACATCCACAAAGTATCTTTAATGACATCCACACAGTATCCAAATCTACATCCACACAGTGTCTAAAATTACATCCACATAATATCCAAAATTACATCCACACAGTATCCAAAATTACATCCACACCGCCGGCCGGTTGCGGACCCTCGATTCACACCCATCAGCTATTGCACGTTTTTACATTTTTAACCGTCCATTGTATATAATTTCCCATTTTATTATTATACACTTTGTATGTTATACAGTCCACTTCATCTTTCATTTTGCTCTACCACAAACAACAAACACTATGTTTACATTGCTATAGCCACTTTCATAAAATGAATTCAGTTCTTGCAGTGAAATAATTGAATTCATTTTATGAAAGTCTAGAAAACTTTGCCTACCTGCAAAAACTGGCTTCTTATGATACTAATATCTGCTGGGGGTACCCACTTATTATTATAGAGCATCATCATCTGCCTAGCCTTTTGCTAACAATGTTGGAGTTAGCTTTCAGCCTTACCGGATTCAGCTGAGGACCAGTATTTTACATGGAGTGACTGCCTATTTGACCTCCACAAACCATTTAGTACTGGGTTATACAATAAGACTTGGTAAGACTGTTTGTTAGACTTTTGGGACACCAACTAAGTAATGATTGTTTAAGGTTTTTAAATTACAGTATTTAGGTGATCACCCATCCGCGGACTAACCTAGGCTTAACCGGAGCGGTTTTTCAAATAATTAAGCATGTTAAATTCAGTATAAAGTCCTTACATTTCTTAACATAGACAAATTTGGCATGGGTGGAATAGCTGGAAATTCAAAGCCGTTAATATTCATGTTCCTAGATTGATTCTTCTTCTTTTTGGAAGGCTTTTTCTTTTTTTGCGAGGTTCTTTCTGTAATAAACAAAACATTTCTTTTTATTAATTTTCATTGACACACACATGCCAGTAACATCTAGCCTGCGTGTATGACCAGGTATATAAACATGGACGAAGCGAGAGACGTGGCTTCAAGTTATGTTTTAGTGTAGTTATATTATAAAAAATATACTAAAAACCTGCATAACCCTATGCTATGAAGTCTTCTTCTTGATATTGTATTATGTATAAATGCCTATGTTTATATTATAAGGATTTGAAAGTGCTATTCTCAGGAGCAGCAGGTACAAATGGATAAAAATATCTGTCTTGGATATCCTATTCTTCAAGGAACGCTATATAGCCTAGCAGGTGTGATACCGTGGGCACAGCTTGTATAATCTTATGGCGATGTATAATTTATCTGTAAGATAAGATGTAGAAGATTATCTTTGAAACTGCTAATCCGACTCTGTTTTTTTTTTAACTAATCGGAAGTTACGTTAGCCCCCAGTGTCGTACTTAGTACATTTAAAAAATACTGTAAATAACGGGGGCAAAGCCGCGAGTAAAAACTAGTGAAAAAAAGGTTGGTGATGTTGATTATTGTCACACACTAGAACATTCATTATAATTTCATACCCATGCTATCACTAGGCATCTGGTCACTGCAGCCCATTTCTGTTCCACGAACAGGCGACGAAGCACCATAACTGTCTTCAGCCTGTTCAGTCCTTGCCTCTATGATCTGACGAGCCCTTGCTTCCTTGCCATGCGAAGGCATTAGCAATTCTACTGAAACTATTTCTTGGTTTTCATAGCCTGGAACATTAAAGTATTTTGTGATCAATGGTTTGTGAAATCAGGTTAGGTTAGAAATTATTATAAAGCATTTTGTATGTTTGATTTATAACAAGAATTTAAATATTAAGTTACATAAATAAGCTTTATCTACAACTAAGTTTTGACACTCAGCCCCAAAGATGAAAATCCATCAGAAGTCTTAGCAAAAACAGGTATGAGTGGTCTAACTAAAACTAGAAATGACTGAAAATTATTTATTTATTACTTTTTGCTAAGCCATGAATTAATGAGTCCAGACAGAGGATCTCAACATATGTATTTTTTTTTCTAAAGGTTCACCCCATTAGGATTTCCTCCTGTATAGTGGGTGCATTGACAAAAGTTAAACTGACACATGCACATTATTTCACTACATCATTCTCACATTTGTATAATCTAAACATGAATGATGTAACCATGATCTTGTAAAATTATTATAATTTAAAAGAGTGTCCGAGTTTCTTATTGAATTTTATTCATAGATAACAACACTTTTGAAAGCAAATACAATACTTTCACAAGTTATTTTGCATTGTGTCTGGGATTGTAGCTTAATTTTTTGTTTCTTGACTTTCAGAAGTGCCTGTAATGGTCTCATTGAAATAAATGCTTTGGTTTTGAGTTTTGAAACACCAGACTCAAAACAACTACCTGGACCACCACCAAGGACATATAAATATAGCAGTCAATGGCTCAGCCACTGCGCCAACCATGCTGTTTAATCATCATTCCACAATCTGTCTAGATAGTGATTTCTTTTTATCACACAGATATGACATTACATATATATGTTAGCCTAAGCATTGTCTAGAAAGGAAAAACTGGGACAAATGGAAGTTAAACACTCAAGGCACAGCAGAGGCAAGATGGCCAGACACAATCAAGAAGGCTGTTAGAGACAGCATATGCCGGCAATACTCACTGCATGCATGACTCGAGTCATGTCATATACAAAGTGGTTAAGATATACAACAATAATTAAATTACGCATACCTCAAGATGTTCTCAGCCTAACTATAAAAAATCATTTGAATATATAGAGTAGTTTAAGTCACAGGAAATCATTTTACATTTTTAAAATTTGCTACATTATGTATCTAATAATAGGAAAGTACTGAAAGGTTAACAACCGGCACACGATTCTTGACCGCTACCCTTCACCCGCGCGGGAGTTATTACGCCTTTGGTGGTATAGAGAGGTGTTGGGGCGGGGTAAGGGCAGTAATTGGACCGTATCGCATTGCGTCATAGAAGTCACTCGGGATTTGTTCTTTACTCCTACTGTACATATCTCACAGGTTAGTGACTTATTTATAAAGGGTGTTTTATTTTGCTTCCACTTTTATTCCAATTAATTTGTTTGAAATTTTTATTTTTGGTGTTAGGGTTTTCTGATAGTCTAGAAATATTCTTATTAACTAGTATTGTCAATGTTTTCATTTATTGTTGAATAGTCATAACCACTTTGTATTTGCGGTTACGATTTGTAAGGGAAGAATGAAGAAGAAATAGGCTATTAACCGCTTGTATGCCGGAATTACAGACACAATTAATTACGCATTGTGTCTCGCGTAGATCTACGTTCCGGCATACAAGGGGTTAATACAGAGAAGAAACATCTTACCTAAGTATCTGACAACACAATCATCATTGTCAACAAATCGAACAATAACTGCTTCATACTCTAAGCCATCTTCGCTGAACACTGACCGACAAGGCATACCAGGTTTCCACATCTTTGGCCTCTCATCAAACGACATATCATTGGATATAATTTTCTTCATAGATGACTTGGCACATATTTTTTCTTTTTTTAATAAAATTACAGCTGTGGAAATAAGAGTTTATTTTTGGAATTATCTATATTTTACCCACATTATGCAGGGTAGGTATTACAAACTTTTTTTTTCCATTCTGTTCTGTCAACCATCACACAATCATTTATTTATTTTTATTGCATTTCATTCCCCACAGAAATTATCAATTCATCAGTTTCATTAGTTACCATCATCTTTACTATAAACATTTTTTGCCTTTCCAATTGTTGTAGCCCAACGGTTCTGCATCCATAGGACACAAACTTAAAAAAAAAGATACATAAAATAACTACAGTCAATGTAAGTCTTTATTTTATGTATTTTGTTTTCTCTCTTGACATTACAACTGAAAGTTAAAATTGAATTTCATAATGGCAACAAGATAATATCCTCTATAATTTAAATTACATAAAGTGCACATAGGTTGGTTGCCGCACTCTACGACTACTCGGCTTTCAAAGTATATAGTAATTAACGTACGGTCTCCGTTTCGGTCATTTGTTGGATTCGGTGTATTAGTTGACATGGCGACTCGTTTCGCCACCTCAATATTAGCGATCCTTACAGCCTTGTCATACGCATCATTCAGTTTCTTATCATCCCACTGATCATCATCATCAGTATCAATTGACTGGAACAAACAAAATATATTTTTGTTAAACTCTTCATTTTCATCTCGTCAAATCAAAGGCAAGTTTGGCTGTCTTCAACTTACAATATTCATCCCTTTTACGTATAGGACTTCACTTTTGGACATAGTTAGAGTCTTTTTAAGCCTGCTTCCTCGGTTTTTTTTTGTGGATATGGACACTAAAATTTTTATTCAAACAATTTTCAACGCTTCAAACAAAGCGTTTTTTCTCAATTTTGTTTTTCTTGACAGTTCTGTCTTTTTGACGTTTCAATTTTTTTTTGTCTTTGAATATAGGGATGTTTTGGCAAAGCTTGTAGTCGAGTAAGTTTTGGATGTTTTTTTTGTATAATCGATTTGAATTGGTTTTATTTGGCTGCAAAAGAGTACCTAATGGCTTACTTAAAGAGATACCGCGGCCATGGAACGTAAAGGGCAATAAAATAGTGTATTCTGTATGAAAACCAAGCGTGCCATTTTGTGTTATAAATTTAGTGATGGCAAGTCGATTATTACTTGCTAAATATTTTCCACCGTTCGATAGTTTATTACCAGTACACGTGTTATTGGCAAAATTGTGGTATCTCTCGTCCACAAAAGCCATTAATGAAGAGTTGAAGTCAGTTTAAAAAATATATTACAGCGCAATCAACCATTATAAGTAACTGACGTTCGATTAGTGGCACTACTAAGCGCGAAAGCGGCGGTTTAAAAGTTTCGTTCGAAGTAGTTGACATACGGTATCACCATAAGGTAGTTGGTATACGGAGAAATTAATAAGATTAAGAACGGATAAAAATCTAGAGGAGATTGAAAAAAATATCACAGAATTTATAATAAGTAGGATAAAATATAGAATCTTCAAAATAATTGAGGGCAAGACTATTTGAAGTGCAGCTGTATGTACTAGGTTTAATAGTAGATTATTAACCAAGGGGATAAAGCAGTGTCTTCTGTCGCGGGTGACGATTTAAATCGCGAGCGTAATGAAGGGCTCGGGGTTTACTCCCGAGCGTAGCGAGTCCTGAGTGTAGCGAGGGATTTAAGTTCACCCAAGACTTAGACAGCTTTATCACCGAGGAAAATACTCTACTTTTCGTACCATTTGCGAAAAAAATAACACAATAATAATTTTAGATAGGTAAGCAATTTTTAAAAATAATGACAATTCAAAGTAAAAGTTAACAGAAACATTGGTCCAATTGTTGGTGGAGTGAGTTACATTTTTGTTTGGTACATTTATTGTTGGTGAGCTGATTTTCATCCGACAATTCACTGTCACTGTCGCTTTGATTTAACATCGTAACGTCTTTTAGAATATTAAGTTATTTATAAACAGTAGATTATTAACCAAGGGGATAAAGCAGTGTCTTCTGTCGTGGGTGACGATTTAAATCGCGAGTGTAACGAAGAACTCGAGGTTTACTCCCGAGCGTAGCGAGGGTGTTAAAAGTCCTGAATGTAGCGAGAGATTTAAGTTTACCCAAGACTAAGACAGCTTTATCACCTAGGAAAATACTCTACTTTTCGTACCATTTGCGAAAAAATTAACACAGTAATAATATGAGATAAGCATTTATTAAAGATAATGAAATTAAAAGTAAAAGTTAAGATTCGAACATTGGTCAAATCTATACTAATATCTATACTAATATTATAAAGCTGAAGAGTTTGTTTGTTTGTTTGTTTGAACGCGCTAATCTCAGGGACTACTGGTTGGAATTGGATAATTCTTTTAGTGTTGGATAGTCCATTTCTTGAGGAAGGCTATAGGCTATATAACATCACGCTACAACCAACAGGTGCTGAGCAGCGTGGGTGAAACCGCGGAGAACAGCTAGTGCTTTATATACCTACAAACTCAATGGTGTAAACACAGATGTAGTTCAGTATATATTTCGGTAAGTATTCCAAATTTAAATCACATTCTCTCCCTAGAGGATGAATGAAATTCAGTACAAATTCTTTCGCTGTTTTAGACAGATTAAAAATGACTATTGTTATGTTCGCTTTTTGGGGCATAGAATGTCACTTTTTTGAGCAAGTGCTACCACTCAAGCTCATACCACTCACACCTCATACCATATTCACTCATACCTCGTCGGTTTTGGTAATTTAATTTAATAATCATAACTGACTATTAATTGCGTGTTCCTTTTTAAAAAAGATGCTTAATGCTATAAATACCTACAAACTCAATGGTGTAAACACAGATGTAGTTCAGTATTAAGTATTCCAATTTTAAATCACATTCTCTCCCTAGGGGATGAATGAAATTCAGTACAATTTTCTTTCCCTGTTTTTGACAGATTAAAAAAAACCGGCCAAGAGCGTGTCGGACCACGCTCAGTGTAGGGTTCCGTAGTTTCCCGTCCGTCACAATAAGTGTTCCCACTTATGAGTTTATTATTTGTTTGACGTTGAACACTAGAGAATTGTATTTTATTATTATCCAAGTATGGGAATAGTGCGTTAACGTAAACGTGCTGCGAATGACTTAAATTATTATATAAACTATCATAGACCCGTAATATTCCATTGATGTAATAAATGCAAATCCAATGCCCCACAAACCTGACTTCTCTCTCCGCCATATATAATTTATAAATGACACTCAGGCTCTATTAGTTCGGGGTAAAGAAAAAGAGACACTTCTCTAGGCCGAAACGATGTGTGTTGGCCTGTTGGGATAACAAATCATGAAAGGCGCGCACAGCGTCGTCCTCAACATGATTATCACTGTTCAAAACGTCAAAATATACGAGAACATTTTAATACCGGACAAATCAAAATCAAACCTCGACAACTAATTAGATTATGCACTCATAAATAAAATTACGAATATATTTAAGAGCAACTTACTTTACCACGGTAGGTCATGAAAGCACGGAATATCTTAACATCGACTTTTAAAAAATGACGTCATTACACAACGCCATCTATCGAACTATTTATGAAATGGTTTTTACCTTAACATTTGATGGTGTTAAAAATGAATTTTAGTTTTGTTCTAAATTGCCTTTGCATGTTCTTAATAGAAGTTTTATGTAGTTATAAGATACCGCCAATGCCAAGCAGAGACCAACCGAACAATTCGGTAATACCCGATCCAATGTAATAAGTACCTACAGCGCCATCTCTCGGGGAATTGGGTTACTAATTATTACTTTTTTTAATAATTTTGGATTGCGAGAACCGATTTCAATAATTATTTTTTTGTTTGAAAAAAGATACGTTCAGGATTATAAAATATGTAAACGAAGTTAAAAAAAATGCTTGCATATACGATTATACTACAAACTTAGTCCAGAAATTATTTTGTAAAACTTTATGTCTTTTTTGTACAAAAACTGTTGTGTCAATCAAGTTCAAAATAATTTTCATAGAAAGTCCTTATAAAGTTCTACTTTTCAGATTTTTTTCATATTTTCTAAACTTATGGTTCAAAAGTTAGAGGGGGGGGGGGTCACATTGTTTTTTACGTTTGGAGCGATTATTTCCGAAATTATTGACATTATCAAAAAATGATTTTAGTAAACCCCTATTCATTTTTAAATACCTTTCCAACAATATATCACACGTTAGTGTTGAAATTAAAAAAAAAAACACTTCCCACTTTACATATAGAGTGGCTACCCTAATAAAACATTTTTTTCCAATTTTTATTTTACCACTTTGTCGGCGTGATTGATATACATATTGGTGCCAAATTTCAGCTTTCTAGTGCTAGCGGTCACAGAGATTAAGCGAGGACGGACGGACGGACGGACGGACGGACGGACGGACGGACGGACGGACGGACGGACGGACGGACGGACAGACAGACATGGCGAAACTATAAGGGTTCCTAGTTGACTACGGAACCCTAATGACTATTGTTATGTTCGATTTTTGTGGCATAGAATGTCACTTTTTTGAGCAAGTGGTACGAAAATACAATTTTTAAGGGTGGTTCGTTAAAGAAAGGCGGTTTGCGGTAGTTACACAGGTTACTCGTACACCACACGGCTTTACCTATTACAATAGGTCACAATCCTTACTAATATTATAAAAGCGAAAGTGAGTTTGTTTGTTTGTTTGTTACCTCTTCACGCTTTAATGGCTAAACCGATTGTAATGAATTTTGGTACAGAGATAGTTGGGAACCAGGAGACGGACATAGGCTAATGTCTGGGATGTGAGGGAGAAAGGGTAAAACTTAGCGTTGCTATTACAAATCAATATCTAAGGCGCAAGGGGAACTGTGTTATC
This sequence comes from Ochropleura leucogaster, assembly GCA_958449745.1. Lineage (NCBI taxonomy): Eukaryota > Metazoa > Arthropoda > Insecta > Lepidoptera > Noctuidae > Ochropleura > Ochropleura leucogaster. Next base: position 3,774,564 of record OY288213.1, on the reverse strand, counting down.
CCAAATTTAACGCGGGCGAAGCCGCGGGCGAAACCTAGCTATTCATAGATTTAAGTCTCAACACGAATCGGGCGGAGCGCGGAACCATGACACTTTTCCCCACACGCGTGCTTCTCGGTCCCTCTACACTACTCAACCAGTGGCCAGAAACGGAAGAATACAGGAACGATTCGTATCGGAAGTTCTAGAACCGTCATCGACCAGGAGTCCCATAGTTCCGCTATCCGCCACCAGATGGCTGTCTTTTTACCAATAAGCGTTGCAAGTACCGGGCAGGTTTAACACCCTTATTCCTCCGATGAGGGAGTTTACCCATGCCCACAGGAGATTCCGCTATATATTTTTTTTTTTTAAAAACGTTGCCCCTTACTAGGAATTTCTCCTGAATCGTGGGTGCGTTTACAAACATTTAAAATCACATACAAAAACAGCCAGACCCGAAACAACTTCCTGTATATCATACATAATTTGTACCGTGCGGGAATCGAACCCGCAACACGCAGTGCAGCAGTCGATCGCTCAACCACTGTGCCAACCGTGCAGTCAATTTAGTCACAAAAAATACTACAAGGTTTAAGTTTGTAGGTAGGAAAATAATTTAAGTTTTTCAAACAAATATCCCATATGGGAAATTTGAGTTTAGTTAAAACCTTAATTGTGTTTTCATAACCTAGTCTTACTAGGTAACTCACGTTCATCTATAATTTAATAACAATTTCTTTGGTATGTTGATAACTTGACCGAACAACGCCAATTTATCTTAATACAATGAAAATTGTTTTCTTAGTTATAAGAAAACCATGAATTTTCTTGATTAATAATCTCAAGTAAGGTTTTAATTAGTTCCATAAATAAATTATAAGGCAGATATAATTTTAAGGTCATAAATTATCTTGGATTTCCTTGTTGGTTGAGAGACTGCAAAGTCAGAGCATGAGGCCATGGGTTTGATGCCCAAGTTTACCTTAAGGAAATTCTCAGTATCAGTCATGGAATCTGGATTTGTACCCGTTTGTTGGCATTAGGCTGGCTCCCTACATACGACTTAAAGAAATTCTAAAGGTCAATGGACGAAAGTGGTCCAAGAGCCTCCACTAATGGGAGTTCCTCGATAAGCGAGTTTTCCTACACTAAAATATTTTTTCAATTCGAACCAGTAGTTCCCGAGATTACGGCGTTCAACCAAACAAACGCACTCGGCTTTGGAATGGGCAACTACAGTACTTTCACAGTTTTTATGCCTTTTTTGCGGATGGGAAATCATCAAATAACTTCCCTCGCTTAGACCGCCACTGTGTGCTCCACCGTGTCCTCCGGGCGATCGTCACAATGGGGACATCCGGGCGTTACCTCCTGCCTGATTATATGCAGGAATCTCCCGAAACTTCCGTGTCCAATGAGGACCTGCATCAGGCGGTAGGTGAGGACGCCATAGCGCCTCTTCAGCCACTCCTGGCGTGCCCTACACGGGGTTGCGACAGTCGCTCTCTCCATGCCACCGTGACAGTTATTATGCCTTGTGCCAGCTATTATGCAATGTATGCAAAAAAAAATACCTACGGTCCCAACCGTAGGTATTTTTTTTTGCATACATTGTTGTTATTATTATACAATACATATACAAGGTGGCTGTAACTGGCCTACTTGAAGTAAATGCCTTTAATTTGATTTTATTCGAACTCTTCAGTTTTATAATATTAGTTAGTATAGATGATAATTATGATTAATCCGATTTTGACGGCACGGTAGGCGCAGTGGCTGAGCGATTGACAGCTGCGCTACGTGTCGCGGGTACGATTCCCGCACGAAACAAATATTTGTATGGCCTACAGGTAGTTGTTTCGGGTCTGGCTGCTTGTGTATGTGAATTTAAATGTTTGTAAACGCACCCACGATACAGGAGAAATCAAGAAAATCTCAAAACGGCTGAATGGATCTTGATGAAATTTGACACAGAGTTTGATTATAGTCTGGAATGACACATATGGTACATTTTTCGATCATCATGTGGGTGAAACCGCGGTCGCCATTTAGTTTCAAATAATGCTCTGGGAAAAGCTTTATTTGTGAAAACAAATTTTGTATGAGCAGCACCCAACAACACGCCCTTAAGTTATTCAAAGCGAATACCAAACTCAATGAGCGTTAAATTGATTTGTGCATATTGCGCAGATACCAGTGCCTGTTATAATTGACGGCAAATTGCTGAGGTAATTAGGTTTGATGTGCACTGGATTATCGTTAATAACCCTATTATGATATGGATAGGCGTTCACTGCTGTTGCCTTGTAAGAGCGGCTTCAGGTTATCGTATTTATTCGCGCTCGTTTTGCTACAAGCGCAACACATGCAAACATTGAAGCGTTTAAAAAAGCGAGCCGCGGATATGCCTCCATTACCACCCACTCACCCCGCGCGAACACGCCGGAATAAGCTCGATCGGTTTTTAAAGCAAAAATTTTAAGCGCGTGTAAGCCGATGGGAGCTTATACGCGCAACAAGAACACTCGCGCTTAGGCCCCGATCACGTTTTCCCTGTGCAACTTGCGTCAACCCACACGACACTTTTCATGTTTTCGACCTTCACTCCCCAAATCGCGCCTCGATGACTCGCGGCATTCTCTTAACAATTTTTATTTTTTTATGCAAGTGGCAGGAGTGTGTAATCTGTGGCCAAGAAGTTTCATTTGGCGATTTCTCGATCTCAAAATCTTAAAGCCATTTTGGTGGTTTTTATAGGCGACGTTTTACCTCGCATTCGACACTTTTGGACCACTTTATTATTGTTCGGTTAGGTACTTAGCTGGGTAGGTATCTCAAGTCGTTACTAGATACTCCTACTCACCCACACCACGGATGATTTCAATTTAGGTCATTCATGAGACACGCGTCTTTTGCGTTGTGCACTTTACGCGCGTCACGTTTTCCGTCTAGTAAAAGTAGCACCACTTATCTGAAAGGCCGAATACAGGCGTTGATGGCGCACATCATCATCTGCTTAGCCTTTCCCCGACAATGTTGGCGTATTTTACATGTAGCGACGGTAGGCAGTCGACTGTACCCAGTACTAACTGAATAGAGGAGGTTAGATAGGTCTAACCTCCACTGTCCAGTTAGTACTGGGTAATACCAGGTAATACCCATTCGTTGTAAAATTGGTTGACAGATTTTCGGTCCACCGACTACATGTAAGGACTGTCAAAGATCTACAAATAACTTGTTTCCCGAGACACCGAGGAAACTCGATATGTTATGGATTCCCCTCCATGAACCAATTTTTGCAAGCGCGGCTTATTCTTGAAGATTGACCCGTATTGCTGTAATTATTTCACCACGAGCTCCTTGTTCATCATCTGCCTAGCCTTTTCCCAAATATGTTGGGGTCGGCTTCCAGTCTTACCGGATGCGGCTAAACATCAGTATTTTATATGGAGCGACTGCCTATCTGACCTCCACAACCTAGTTAATACTGGGTAATACGAAACCCCTTGGTATGACTGGTTGTCAGACTTTCGGAACACTGACTACCTGTAACGACTGTCAAAGATCTATAAATGACAGCCGGGACCAACGGCTTAACGTGCTTTCCGAGGCACGGAGGAAACTCGGTATGTAAGGAGTGGTCACCCATCCTAGGCAAGCGCGGCTTAACCTAAAGATCGACCTGAGCGGCTGCTATTATTTAGCCACGAGCTCCTTGTTGGCGGTGCTTAATGTTAACAATAGCCCTATTAGATAATCTGGATACTTGCACTAATTACGTCCGGAATGTTTGGTCAGATTACAGCAACCGAGTTCCTATCGCATTGTTCGCTATATGACATGGACATTAGGGACCGGGAAGATATCGTAGCCAGATAATACTTGTGTATTAGCGCTGTAACTATTAGGAAGTGCAGAGTGCACTCTCTTTAGTTTAGTTAGATATATGTGTCAGTCCATGGATTGGATGGTTTGTATGAACCATCAGAGACGGGAGAGGTTTTAGAGATAAAACCAAAATCTTTTTATTTCACATAGACCTAAGGCAAAAACGTCGAAAAAAGACGCACGGTTCGGGCTGGTCGTTTCGTGCGTGATCTTGAAGGTTAATTTTTAAAGCAACTTCGATACACAATTGAAACAGCCCACCGTACATCATAATCAGTCGGGTTTCTCATTACGGTTAAGAAATTGTGGTCTGCGATCGCTTTGGAATCGCAATTCAAGTATTCGTGCGTACTTATGAAAGACCTTATCTAACTGCAAACATTCCTATCCTTATTCTTGATCCACAAAAGTGAAAGCCCGGCTTCTCTTCGTGAGCTTGCACATCATCTGTAAGCCGGTGCTTTGCCGTATTCATGTCGCATTACACACGGTGCCTGCCGACATGAAGCCCATTTATGGGTATAACACACGTCGATTTCAGTTACAAATACCCGGATACTGTAAACATATTGACACGTTGATTGAGATTTATTAGTGGCCAACGCCAACTGATCTGAATTTAGAATCCTTACTGTCCTTACTAATATTATGAAAGCGAAAGTGAGTTTGTTTGTTACGTCTTCACGCTAAAATGGTCGAACCGATTTTGATGAATTTTGGTACAGAGATTGGGAGCTAGCTCCTAACTATCTCTGTACCTCTGTTAGTTTATAAACTACAATTGAAAGGACATTGCTTTGCGCCCATAGGTACATTGTTGGTCCTGGAGCCGAGAGCATCGGAAAATGATGTATTGTAGGTAGAGTACCTACAATACATCATTTTCCGATGCTCTCGGCTTTAGTAACCTTCTTTATGATGTTATTTTTATAGTGAACTTGCTGCAGAATAGATATATATAAAAAACTACTAGATTTTGAGGTTCAAATCGAAATATAATAACGTATACTTATTAGGCATAAGTTTTCATAGCTCCATAGAAAGGGACTCGTTTGTCTTGGTATAGACTTGTAATGAGGAGGGATGAAGCACATGTGACTGAAAGAGTGATCGATCTGAATATTGATGGACGGAGAGCGAGAGGAAGGCATGAAGGAGAAAGAAGTGAATGATGCAGTGACGTCTGATAGGGGAGAATAGAAGAAGAAAACGTGTTGCGCCGACCCCAAATAGAAAGGGACAAGGGCAGGAAAATGATGACAATTAGTAAGTTATTTGCCGCTGTAGAATGGTGCCAGTGATCCTACAAGGGTTCAGTGTTTCCTTTATGAATTACAGAGCCCTGAAAATGTAAGAGAAGTTAAATATAGCAAGTGCAAATAATCCTGACCGGATCACCATTCGCTTTGCGGTTTACATAGCGCTTCGTTTTTAATGGAGCTCGCACAATAATCCCGTATCCACGGCTATTGGTTTCGATATCCGAAGTATCCAGGGCCGACACTTTCAGTAATGAAACGTAGCTGGAAAATAACTACTGGAAGAATTAAATGTCATAATAATTAACGACGTGCGAGTTTTTTGTATACCTAAACGATTTCAATTTTTGAGGCAAAGCTAGAGCATACTGTACGAGAATTGCTAAGGCTTTCAAAAAATATTAGACTCACTCGTATGAAGACCATTGTCTCATATATGTGACAAGCAAGCGCGTGCCCTAGACGCCAAAGATACAAATATGTGACGAAAACTGAGGTAAAATGAAGGACTTTTTTTTGCGGATGGGAAATTTACTAACAGTTTACACCACTGTAAACTGGTACAAGTTATTATCGTCATCACAATTTAAACCTACCCATTCTTTTAAAGTTTGCATCCATAGTTTTTAGTAAACATGTAACGAACTGTCTAACCGTGACCTTTGTTGTTGAAAAACTGACATTGGCTTCATCCATAGAAAGAAGGTTTCATCCATTTAAGGTGAAGATTTCTTGAGAACGGCCAAAAATCTGGTTTTTTAACGCAGTGTAATTCTTTAAACCATACATAATTTTAATCACTGAAAAAAATATGATATTTTTAAGGCTTTTTTGCATACATTGATGGAATTCAAATTATAATTAAATATACTAAAATGTGTAAAAAAATATTCAAACACACCTCTAAATTCTCTTTTAAAGCAGTTTATCTCTTCAATATTAATCGTAATTATAATCAAAAGTATAATGAAATTTCCAATGCCAAACTGCGTTCAATGATGGATTGTTTTTGATTGAATAGTTAATATTTAATTTTATACAAATTAATTTGTATTTTTACGACAAACGTATGCAGTAAAGTCCAATGTCAAAATGTATGAACAAGGTCAACGATATAATACTGCGCCTTAATATTGAATGTTGTAAAAACTGATCATAAAACTGTTTGACCAATGCTTTAATTAAACGGTATGACCACTAAAAACTCGAACTAACCAATACTTTTGCGTCGATGAACCAAATTCATTTGACTGAGTGTTCTCCTCAATAATTAAAATTTGCCTCAATAAAAATATTGGTCCACAAACTCCGGGCCTTTTAAATTAATTGACAACGCTACTATTTTGTTTTAATTTGATTATTATTATTTTTGACGGCGATTGGCTGTGGCTTAGTCTTTGTTCAATTTTTAACCGACTTCAAAAGAGAGTAGATTCTCAATTCGACTGTATTTTGAAATGATAGAATCAATGAAGTACTTAATTTCCAATCTTTAATAACCATATTTTATATGTCTTTTATACCATAAAAACCGGTGGAGCTTATATGCAAAAGAAGAATATTTTTTTGGGGTTCCTTTGAAAAAGGCCGGAAACGGATATAGATTTACGCTTTTTTTGCGTTTGGGAAATCATCAAATAACTTCCCTTTAAAGGCAAAAGAAGGAACATGGATGGGTTTTAGTCAGTAAAAGTCTGACACTCCCTTCCGCCCCGCCTAGAGTGGGACAAGTTATTTGAAGATTTTCCATTCGAAAAGGTGCAGGAGAATTATTATATTGTCTTCATAAAAACAAAAGTTAACAACGTAGGTATATAAAAACTCCTTTCAAAATATGTTCTACATAAAACACGGACTTAATTACCTAGGATTTATCACCTTTCAACCCTAAGTTACAAACAAACAATGAACTCCACCCGGCTATTGTGCACATCACCCAGTTTCATCTAAAAACGAATTTCACTTAATACTGTAAAGGTTTCACGAGTAACTTGTTTTAATAGTTTCCGCGGTTTAAAACTTTGTGGGGTAAGGGCCTTCGTAGATCAAACATTTTCTGCGTGAGTAAGCATAGTATACTAACCTAGCTGTGTCTACATCATGAGCATCAATATAAGAATGGGCTGAGTAAAGAGCATCGCACCCGAAAACGTCTCGACGCAGCTGACTTCGCGTTGCCATCGGTGTAAAGTAGAGTGGTGTTTTTTTTTTGGGTGGGACATCATCAAATAACTTTACAACTCTCTAGTTAGTCAGTAAAAGTCTGACGCTCCGCCCAAAGCGGGGGAGAGTCAGACTCTTACTGACTAAAACCCACCCATGTCCCTTCTATTGCCCTTTACATCCTTACTTCCTTACTAATATTATAAAAGCGAAAGTGAGTTTGTTTGTTTATTTGTTTGTTTGTTTGTTACCTCTTCACGCTTTAATGGCTTAACCGATTTTGATGAAATTTCGTACAAAGATAGTTGGGAACCAGGAGACGGACATAGGCTAATTTTTATTTAAAAAAGTGGGATGTGAGGGAGAAAGGGGGAAGAAAAGAGAAAACTTAGCGTTGCTATTACAAATCAATAAGGCGCAAGAGGAACTGTGTTACCCCAAATTCTACGCGGGCGAAGCCGCGGGCGGAAGCTAGTTATATATACACCGGCAACCTCGGTTCCATTGACCTGATGGCACAAACTTTATAACATTCTTATTTATTGTCAACGCGTATTACTATATCCAGAGACACTTTTGATGTGAAATGACATGTGAAGGCCGTGAAACAACGTATTGATGCCATAATCTACATATTAATGCACTTGCGAAAATATACGACAATATTATATGAATATTAATAACTACCGTTCGTATATTAATTTTCAGAAGGTTCTTTACTTAATTAATGGAATAAATAAATTAAACTAAAAAAAAGTTGAGAGGTGTCAAGGGGCACCCGGATGTAACGAAGTTATTATTTATTATGTAAAAAAACATGTATACACTCAGAAAAAATAATCGTCGCGACACCACACTGTTCAATGCGAAATAGAAAGACGAAACGAAAATAACCGACTTGCTTTCTATAAGAGAGAGAGAGATAATATATTTATCTATAATATGTATTTATAAATTATATAAGTATATTGTATATCAGTTGTCTGGTTACCATAACACAAGCTCTGCTCAGCTTGGGATCAGATAGCCGCATTATTATTATCTTACAACTGTAGCAAAAAGTGTGGTTACAACTTTTGGTCTAAATTTTTTCTTCCTTTTGCAACGCGCGATAAGAATCTTCGTTCTAAAAACCGACCCGGTAATCAAACCCAGAACTCCGTGGTCAGCAGTCGCGCTTGCGAATACGAGACCATCGGAGCAGTTCCACCAAATACAGTGTACACAACATCTTAATATTTTTAATCGTGCCGATCGATTCACCATTACGACCAAGGAAAGAAGTGTCCACTCCACCACGCATAATCTTATTATATAAAACAAAGTCGGGTTTGTTCGAACACTTACAAGTCGAGAACGGCTGGACCGATTTTCATGATTCTGGATGGTGATTTTGATACAACCTTTGACGACGGCACGTTTACTATTAGTTAGGTAGATAAGGTAGGTAGGAAAAAAAAGAATCTTATGTAATGTTTTTTTGAAATTTGTATGCTTGAAAGCTGAATGCAGCGCACTAACATAATTATTTTAACACCTATTGTGAACGATATACCTGCATTGTAAGGGTGCGTCCACATCTGGCGAATGCGCCGCGAACGCGCAGCTCGCGAGCCGCCCGCGATCCGCCCGCGAGCTGCGCGCGTGCAGTCACTGCAATGGTTTGGTGCGCCTCTTTAGCGCAACTCATACAAGGCTCGTATAGAGCGCGCGAGCGGCGCGCGAGCGGCGCGCGATCTGCGCGCGATCTGCGCGCGCTCAGTTCTCGCCCCTATTTCTTTCCATGCATCATTTTTTAGATTTTTTCTATAGTAATCTTCGAAATAATCGATCTTTAGGATCCCATAATACTGGAAATCTTTTATATGTTTCAATGAAGCGTAAACAATTCTCCTCCGTCCACTCCATGACAACACGTACTTAGCCTCCAGTAATCAGAAACGAACTGAGCGAAATAACTAGCGCGCCGCCCGCGCGCTGATCGCGTACGGCGCTTAGGTCGCGCGCGAACTGCACGCGGGCGGCGCAGAAGCGGCGCACGAACAAAAATGCACGCGCGCAGCTCGCGGGCGGATCGCGGGCGGCTCGCGAGCTGCGCGTTCGCGGCGCATTCGCCAGATGTGGACGCACCCTTAGAAACATAATGATTTGATTAGGTAGGTAGGTAGGGTAGAGTAATAAATAGTGCATTGCAATGCATGCCGTGCACAGCTAGTTCACCATAAACAATAATAGAACTGTATACACATCTAGTGTATCAATTTTCAGAATCAGAACATCGCATCTAGAATTAACTTAAGTTCAAGACGTGAAGCTTTTGCTTGTTCTTCAACTTCATTTCTCGTGCAAATTAACACGTGAACGCTTGCTGAGCTTAGCTGTCAGACTAAGTTCATGTTAGTTATGTTATTAGTAGTTAGGTATTAGTGTTTGCTTCGAGTTCTGAGTTCGCAAGTTATCTATGGCTGTTCTGTTAGTAGTTAGGGTAAATCAAAATTGAGAAACCATCGGGTACTGTGTTGTGGACGTAGAGAATAAATTGACTACTGCGGCGTGGTCGTGACTTTGTCTTAACATTTCTTTTAATTTTAAGACACTTTGATAAATCCTTACTAATTATATTATACATATATAATACTAGCTGTGCCCCGGCATGCGTTGCAAAGCAATTTTCTACCTTTCTACTTTTCAAGTTGGATCAAACTGCACACGGTGTGCAAATTTAATTTAAAATCGGTTAAGTAGTTTCGGAGTCCATCGCGGACAAACAACGTGACACGTGATTTATATATATTAAGATTATAAAAAGTGGGATGTGAAAGAGAAAGAGGCAAGAAAAGGGAAAACTTAGCGTTGCTATTACAAACCAGTAAGGCACAAGGGGAACTGTTACCCCGAATTTATAGCGAACGAAGCCGCGGTCAAAAGCTAGTGGTAAACTATAAAGCCTAAACCCGTACTTTTTGTACCTATTTATAAAACTGGAGAATATTTTTTCACAGTTGATCCAGCCTCTTTCGCCCTTTGGCCAACCAATGCCGAGTGTAGCCTGACAGCTTTACCTATAGCTTTCAAAACATAACTAGTTACCTTTTGGGAGATTATTCTAGCAACCACGGACTCTGGATATGTCCCCGGTTGTGTTGTTAAAAAGACATATCTGGCCAAATATGGGCGTACTATAACGTACACCTCTACCGAACCCTCCGGCATAACGGGCGGTAATGTAATGTGTATGAGATCACTAGCTTTCACTTGCGACTTCGTTCGTGTGGCATAGTTACACTAACTTTAAAATTAGTTTTTTTTTTAAATTCGCTCTCTCCCCTTTTCTACCCTCTTTCTCCCCTTTTCTAACTTAAAAAAATAGCCTATGTCCGTCCCGACAGTCCCAACTATCTCTGTACCAAAATTCATGAAAATCTGTTTAGCTATTTAAGCCTGAAGACGTAACAAACAAACTCACTTTCGCTTTTATAATATTAGTAAGGATTATAATTAAACATGACCAAAATGTAGCAAACACCAAGTAGTAAGAAAATTAATTGCAGCGAAAAAGCCAAAAGGCCAGTTAATTGCTAGGCCGCGTCAAGTTGGCTGCTAACGAGAGCTAACTTTCACGTCAGGCCCGCAGGCTTAACGACTGGAAACAGGCCTAACAATGCACAGCTAGAAACGAAACGCGAATACTAGTTTTTACCCTTTGGTTATTGGCAAAAAACGTGTACTTTTTGGGAAGGTAATTAGTGTCGTTTTGCTGTGACAAATACGGCAATATGTCTTTCACTTAATACGTGTATGATAGCGTTATCATCCGTCTAGATTTACCTCAACATACTTGCAAATTACCAGTATTTTACATAAGTGATTGCCTATCTTATCTCTAATCTAAATACCTTTATAATACCTACATAAATTAATATTAGAGTAGGATTGAACATGGTTTGATAATCACAATGCAAAGTTATTTAGTGCCATGGTTATTTTGGTGCTAGACGGTAAACGTTAGTGAAAAACAAAATGGCGGCGTCAGCCTCGCCCTGCCGGGGTTTGCTAGTCTTTCAAAAGAGATACCGCCTCGGAATATAAACTGCAATTGAAGGAATATGGGTTGGTTTAAGTCAATAGAAGACTGACACTCCCCCCCCCCGCTCTGCCCAGAGCGGGAGAAGTTATTTGATGACTTCCCATCCTCAAAAAAAAAACCTCGCCTTTAGCTGCTAGTGTGAGGTCCTGGGTCCAATATCCGGGCGAAAATGTCATTGGGGTTTTTCCATGAGGATTTTTTTTGTAATCGCCACGAAATCTGAATTTTTGATTGATGGCAATATCAAAATGGGATTTAAAAATACATAACACACAACATCACGGCATGCAAGCTATTTTTTATTTTTGTTTTATACGTATTTGATTATTGATTAACAAATACATACAAATTCTTCTTTCTGATGCATATTGTATGTTCAATATCTTTTTTTTGTTATTTTATTTGCTCGTCGTAATAGGGTAGTTTACAGGGTCAAAGTAATGACATTCAATTTAGTCCGTCTTTTAGATTATTTAAAAATAAGGTACACGTATTTTTTATTTGTAAATCAGACCAATAAAGTTACGCGTGACGTCACTCGTTACGAAAAAATGCAGCAATAATCTAAAAGAAGGACAATTTTTTTTTTTGGTAACTACCCCATTGCGACAAATATTTTTTTCTTTTCTTACATAACTGAGAAAATGTGGGCCAGCTATAAGTTACACCTTCTGCCGTACGCTCCAGAGATTACAGGATTCATTTTATCTATACTAATATTATAAAGCTGAAGAGTTTTTTTGTTTGGACGCGCTAATCTCAGGAACTACTGGTTGGAATTGGAAAATTCTTTTAGTGTTGGATAGTCCATTTTTTGAGGAAGGCTATAGGCTATATAACATCACGCTACGACCAACAGGTGCTGAGCAGCGCGGGTGAAACCGTGGGGAACAGCTAGTATACCTATATAAAGCCAAAGAAACTACTGACCAACTCCAATATCCTCACCGCAGAATTTCCGCTTAATTTCTACGACACTTCATTGATTATTTACGTACTCTGTTACTATGCCTCGCCGTTCCTAACTATCGGATTACATCAGGAGCGCATTAGTTATTTACTAACGTGCGATACGGGAACGAGACGCTATCCACAGCCTGTCTGGTCCCGATCAGGGCTGAGAGAAAAACCTAGACTAATAAATAAAAAGTAATCTGGTTTAGAACGGTGATAGAATTTATTTTTAGTGAAAGAAAGAAAGAAACAACATTTATTTGGCCCATGCCACAAGTGCACACAAAATGAGATAAAAACTGAAAACTATATAATAACAAATACGTAATTGTGTGTATTTACGTTAAAGTTCAGGTTGAAGGTTTTGCGAAAGTGGTAACGAGGCTCTTTAACATGGAGGGCAAAAGAATGAACAGGGGTGGGTTTTAGTCAGTTAAAGTCTGACTCTCCCCCCGTTCCGCCCAGAGTGAAGTTATTTTAAGATTTCCCATCCGCAAATCAAAAAAAATCCGCAAAACTTGGATTGTAAAGCATGAAAGCAAATATATCCATAACTGGTCGGTTATGGCTTTATTTTGGTATGTAGACATGGAGATTTGGACATGTATGTTTACCCATAAACATCGCGTAAATGATGCCGCGACGTCTGATAGGGGAGAATGGAAGACGAAAACGTGTTGCGCCGACCCCAAATAGAATGGGACAAGGGCAGGAAAATGATGATGACCCATATACATATGCTGAACAAGTGAATCGAACACAGGATCTCATTCTCAACAGTCGCGACCATTAAATCAACGTCGCAGTTCCACCACACCACACTCGTATTCGTATTAAAACCCACTGTATTCCAGGGTATAATAGTTCAAAATGCCACAAAAATTAACAGCATAGCCCCAGATGTTCACCACGCTCGTAAAATATCTCTCACCATACGGTAACCCGAACTTATCCTAACTTTGTCGTGGTACTGTAGGACACAAATTGATTTTGCAAGCGAACTTTGTCGGGAAGTGGTCCCTTCATTAATTTGATTGAGTTACAGCCTCCGTGTTTCATCCAGCAGCTATCCTTTTACTTGTTAGATGATATTTTTAAATAATAGCCTGGTTTTGAGTGGATGTTGAGTAAATCTGGTGCTTTGTGTTTAGAAAAGGGTTGGTATGGAGATTTCGTCCTTTGTTCTGTAGTCATTTTAATATTAATATTTTGCTTTGGCTTTATTAAAGTTTGTAATGGTCTTGTTATTTGGGTCAGGACATGCATAATACATTGTTGGTAACTTCAAAAGTGGTGCTGTTATTATGTAAGAGTTTTGTACTTAAGATTATTATTCCTTTATTTTAGACTGAATCCAGTGTTAGTATTTGCAAAAATCATTTGAGTTTTCTTTGTTAAACTTTCTTTGCCATGGGAGAAACAAATACATACATGGAATTGGAAAACATACTCTATATAACATGAATATAATATCGTATTTAAAAAATACTGCTCAAGTGATAGTCCAAGTCGCGGCCACTAATTATACTACCAAGCAATACTCTAACGAAAAAATAAATTGTATACTATATTTCGTTGGAAAACTATTGTCCCCAAAATGTGATTACAATTTTAACTACAGATGGAAAACTAATCACGACCTATGCCGATGTGAACATCCCCAAACATCGACATTTTTTTTGTGATAATCTAGCATAATCAGCATCTAGAATTTTACGGTTTGTCGGATTTTTTCCTTTACCTACTGGCACATAATGAGTTTGCTTCTTACCAAATTTTATGATTCTAGGTCAACGTGATTTTGATTACCCTTTGCGTATGTATGGAACATGCGACGTAATTGGCCATATCTTTTGATCGCGTTGACCGAGAGAGTTGAGTTTTCCAGACTCCACAGTATTTGGTACTGTTTTTAAGTCTGTAGCTCTACGTGTTTACGAGAAAGTGATCTTGACAGACGGAGAGCAAAATGATTATATAAGCGTTCCGTTTTATCTTTTTGAAGTACGGAATCCTAAAAACTAACTTATTTTTCTCAATTTTTTGTGTTAAATCTAAATTATGGGAATGCATATCATCTTTGAATGTCCGCCATATTGAATTTAGAATGGAGTTACCTATTTAACTGTGAATCGTCATCCAAATTCAACAAGTTCTTGTTAAGCTAAATACCATAACAACCGGAAACTGTAAAGTGAGTAAAGTTTAACTTTTTTATTAGTAAAAATAATAAAAGCGTGTTAAGAAACATGTTTCTAAAAAGTATAAACCAAGTATTACTTGACCATTAAAACCTAAAGGCTAAAGCCTCAATCCTCTTCACCAAAATAAAGGCTTAAGATTCAGAAACAGTCCGAAATTAAACGAACATTGAAAGTAAGAAACTTTTCTCGTTAATAAAACTTGCAATGGACAATAGAGTTAGTCGATTCTCGCAATAATTCGATTATAACAATCGACTTGGTCCGCTTATAAGTTTAGCGAGTTCAATAATCGAGTATATTCGGAGGGGATTGGTTTATCTTGGAACGTACTGCTAAAATGAACTTATTGTTTTATGTTATTGGTGTTATAAAACTGCTGGAATATCTTCGACTTAGCTTGTGGCTAAATAATAGCAGCCACTCGGGTCGATCTTTAGGATAACCTAAAGAACCTTGCCTAGCTTGGTCTGTGAAGAATGAAAGAAAACAAGTTTATTTGGCACAAGCCATAAATGCACACAGTAATAAAAATAATGTAACTTAATTCTAAACACAAATAAAATAAAAATATTGTGTGTCTCACGGCTGCGCCAAATAGGCCCAGTTCAGCAACTGCCGAACAGCTAGTGCCCGACGCTGATTTCAACTGGACTTGATATTGTGATGTGTTTTTTTTTATGAATTGCATCTCGCAGTTCAACCAAGGAGTCTGCTTAACCGGGCGATAGTGACGTGACGGACGAAAAACAGTTTTAATTGTATAAGTAATATGATGAAAAAAAAAGGGCTGTGGGTGGGTGACAAAATATAACAAACTGAGTTTCCTCCGTGCCTCAGAAAGCACGTTAAGCTGTTGGTCGTGGCTGTCATTTGTAGATCTTTGACAGTCGTTACAAGTAGTCAGTGGGCTGAACGCAATCTCAGTAAGGGGTATCATATTCCTTTGTACTAACTGAGATGTGGAGGTCATATAGGCAGTCGCTTCATGTAAAATACTGGTCCGCTACGTCTGGTTAGACTGGAAGCCGACCACAACATAGTTGGAAAAAAGCTAGGTAGATGATGAGGACATCTTTTTTGTTCAGTAGCTTTACCATACCATTTGATGACACGTTTGGCGCAGTGACTGAGCGATCGACTGCCTGCTGCGATGAGTGTTGCGGGTTCGATCTCCGCACGGAAAAATTATTTGTATGACCTACAGACAGTTGTTCCGGGTCTGGCTGTTTGTGAATGTGAGTTTAATATTTGTAAACGCACCCACGATACAGGAGAAATCCTAGTGTGGGGCAAAGTTTTTTTTTTTAATAAAACAGTACGGTAAGGACCGTATGTTGACACCCTGACACCCTGAGTTGCAGGTTGTTTGAAAGAGACTTGACAAAATAAGAAACAAGGGTGAGTTTTAGTCAGTAAACGTCTGAAATTCTTTCCGCTCCCACTCCACCCAGAGCGGGGGATGATATTTGACGATTTCCTATCCGCAAAAAGGACCCTACTCACAAAAGTTTTGTACCCGTTCATATGACATGCCGCGGAAATGCCAGATTGCTTTGCGGTGTAGACTGTCACCTGTCTCCAGTGTTTAGCGTGAAGCGCGGGGAAATTGCACTTGGAGCAAAGTACTTGAAATCTCGGTGTTACTTTCAAGGATTGTGATATTATAAACAGAATTCACAATAGTTAACATCCTACTAATATTGTAAATGCGAATGTTTGTGAGGATGGATGGATGTGTGTATATATCACGCGGGCAAAACCTACATAATAGTTTACCTAAATAATAGTTTAAGATTTAAACGAAGCAAATGCTACACATACTGGTCTAACACAATATGAGTTTCAACGACACAAAAAAAGAAAAAGAACAGAGAATACCTTTTTATTTATTTTTAAAAATAGAACTGCATCTTTATTAATAATAAATATAAATAAATATCTTGGGACAACTCACACACGGCTATCTGATCCCAAGCTAAGCAGAGCTTGTGTTATGGTAACCAGACAACTGATATACATACTTATATAGTTTATAAATACATACATATTATAGATAAATGACACCCAGACACAGAACAAACAATCATGCTCATCACACAAAGTTTGTCCTGGGTGGGAATCGAACTCACGACCTCCGGCTCAGCAGTCAGGGTCACTAACCACTAGACCAACAGGCCCGTCGAACATTACATCATTGTGGTTTCAACCCCTGAACTAGTACAACCTGTATGGAAAGGGGTTGAAAACATGAATCTATGTTAACTATTCATACACAAGTATTTTTTCTATCTAACATGTACCTACTACTTTTATTTTTCGAATGGAAAATCATCAAATAACTTCTACCGCTTTAAGCGGAGCGGGGGGAGTGTCGCACTTGTACTGATAAAAACCCACCCATGTTCCTTGTATTGCCCTTTACGTTCCGGGGGCGCAGTATCTCAACCCCGGAACATCTACGTACTAATGTTCCTACTGTGTTATGAAACCCCATTAATCATAGACCCTGATTACCCGCTGATTTAGCGTTTAAACCAGAAAAGTTATCTTTCAACAAAAACTATTCGCTAGCTTTCGAAAGAATAATGGCGAACCGGTAACCTTTAACTTCTAGATAAATGGATCTTGTAGAAACTTTCGCGGAATTGAATTTATGCCAAGTCCCTATCAATGTATTCGGTAATCGACTCAATAAAACAAGTTAGAATCAATTGTATTAAGTTAATTGAAACATTGGCTTGGTTACGAAGGGAACTATGTATATTGTTTAAGTTTAATGTTAGATTGGTGTGGAAATAAAATTAGATTATGTGATAGATTGGAAATAAAGGAGTGGTTAGGGTATTGGCACAATATTCAGCATAGTAAATTAATATACAAATTAAAGCCAATCCTCCTTATAATATCATAAATGCGAATGTTTGTGAGGATGGATGTATGGAAGTTTGTTACTCATTCACGTCAAAACGGCTGAACGGATTTTGATAAAATTTGGTACAAAGATAGGTTATATTCTGGAATAACACAAAGGATACTTTTTTTCGATCATCAAGCGGGCGAAGCCGCGGGCGCCAGCTAGTATATTATATTATTTTTAATTGACATCGTTACTGACACCAAAAACGGTATACTTACCATTTAATTCTTCATTTCAATAGTTACTATAAACGCTAACTACGACAGCTTTGTCAAACAGCCACAAAATTAAGTGTCACAAGCTATTTACAAGTTATAGGTCTCACTCCGGCGCGCGTCAACCGTTTGAAACTTCGCTAATTTGCAACAAACCAGTGGCGGATCTGTTAATACTATATCTGGCACGATATTGTAAACTACACTGAGAACTAGTTGGAATTCTCTACCGATGTCTTGTTGGTTACATAAGGGTTGGAGCTTCTAATGCATTCCGTCATATCATCATCTGCCTAGACTTTTTCCCAACTATGTTGGGGTCGGCTTCCAGTCTAATCAGAATATCAGTATTTTACATGTAGCGACTGCCTACTGACCTCCACAACCCAGTTAGTACTAGATAATGCGATTGGTATGACTGGTTGTCAGACTTTCGGAACACTGACTACCTGTAACGACTGTCAAAGATCTACAAATGACAGCCGGGGCCAACGGCTTAACGTGCTTTCCGAGGCACGGAATAAACTCGGTATGTAACGGGTGGTCACCCATCCACAGACCAACCTAGGCAAGCGCGGCTTAACCTAAAGATCGACCCGAGCGGCTGCTATTATTTAGCCACGAGTTCCTCCTAACGCATTCCATCAAAGATAGATAGAAAGATAGAATATTCTTTATTATGTAGGTATACCATGCAATTTACAAGAATAACAGTATACTACTTATAAATAGGGTGTGATTGCGGGGAGGGGAGAGTGTCAGACAGATCTCTTTCGAACAACCCGCAACCCCGGCAGGCAGTAGCCTGCCATAGACCTGGCTGGCCCCTCTGCTTTGCTGACATCTCTTTAGCGCGCGTGGAACACTAATCCGCCGTCGACAGAGAGAGGGACCGCTGTGGTCAAAAACGGACACGAGTTCTATATTTACAAGAAAGAACTTTACTTCAACAGCAAGATATTCAGGTCACAATAAAGAATTTCCGTTGCATGAAAACTATCGAACATGAATAATGGAAAGGAAACTGTACCCTCAAACAGCGGTCACGACTTGAGAGAATTGAAAAAATTACATTAAAACTTTGGGTGTTTGCTTCGTGTACACATGGGAGGAAACGGGCGAGTTTCCGTGTAAAGGTGGAGTCAGATGTAGGTTTCTGCTATAAATTTAATATTTTTCATCGCTATTCGTGCCGCAGTACATCATTATCATGAATATAAAAAAAGAGATCGATAAAAATATAATTTAAAAAATTGATCTCTAATAAAAAAACGAGTCTTTGTATGCTTTTCAGAGATTTTCTTAAGATATAGCTAAGAACACTCTCAACAAACAACTCTAAAACATATTAAAAAAAAAACTAAACAAAATCGGTTAACCCGTTCAGGAGCTACGATGCCATAGACAGAAACACACATACATTTTTAATTTATAAAACTCTCCCTCAGACATGTGTAAGCAATTTTAGCAATATTTTATTTTATGATGCTTTCGTTTTTAACCGACAATAACAAAAAAAGGAGGAGGTTCTCAGTTCGACATGTATGTTTTTTCTGAAAGTCTTTTTCCATCCGAAATTCTTGAAAAGTCAACAACGAAAAAAGGCCGAAAATAGCCTTATTTGAGAATTCAGGAATAAGTTAAACGAAGTCTTAGCAGCTGTGATCTTATCAGACTTAAGCCTTACGTTACCCTGTCGGAGTTACAAACGTTTCTTATTCCCAATTCAAAGATGGCCGCGATCGAAGAAATCGCGACTTTTCTTGGGGCAAGGCATATTTGATTTTCAAGCCCTTGTTTCACAAAGAGATACGGTGGCCCCGGAACATGAAGGGCAAAAGAAGGAACATGTTTGGTTTTTTTTCAGAGCGGGGAAGTTTTTTGATGATTTCCCATCCGTATAAAAACCTGCTTTTGCTTTTGCCCGCGTTAAATTCGGGGTAACATAGTTCCCCTTTCTTGAGTTTTTGCCCTAGCACCTTATTTATTGTAATAGCAATGCTAAGTTTTCCCTTTTCTTGTCTCTTTCTCTTTCATTTTTCGCTCTTTTTTTTAAAAAAAATGCATATGTCCGTCTCCACGGTCCTAACTATCACTGTACCAAAATTAATTAAAATTGGTTTGGCTATTTAGGCGTGAAGACTTAACAAACAAACGAACAAACTCACTTTCGCTTTTATAATATTAGTAAGGATAGTGAGTATTTTCGACCTTCGGACTGCCAAGTCAAAGGTTTTGAGTTTGATTCTTAGAGACGTGACTTTGATTTTTAGTCATTTTATAGTTATCAATTGCATCGCTGAGGGAGTAAAACCAGCATATATGAGATATATTTCTCTTCGTATGTTAAGTCAAGCCCGAAGCCTATGAGTACCATAAAACTCTGTCACCATATTAGGCACTACTCACACGAAATGGATAAAAAGAAAAAAAAAATATATAGAACAAGGATAATCATTATCGAAAACAGTTTTCTGAAATAAAGGTAATTACTTGGTTAATTTAGCAGGCCCCCAAACAGTATTAGTCCAGGGCCCCACTAACTTACGGTCTGCCTTTGCTGAATAGGTAGAAAAAAACTTTTTTCTATGTTTTTCCCACTCCCGGCCAAAGGCTTTCCCCTATTCCTCTTATCAAAAAACAATAACTTATCAAGTATTTTATCCTACACAATCAATCATCCTCCAGACACAAAATAATTATATTGTAATTCCGTAGACATTATTATTTCAGCGTCTAAATCACAAAAAAAACTTAATCTTAAGCTTAATCTAAAATTATTTTAGTGTCGAGACTTCCATCGGAATAAAGATCTCATTTAGGTCAAACTGGGAGGATGGCATTTCGAAGTCTGACTTCATTTGTACTAACTAATAATATAAAGGGAAGTGAATTTGTTTGTGCAGAATTCTTGGCTTGTAGTGTTTTCATTTTGATTTTTCTTTTCCAAGAAAATTATACTTTATGGAAGAACGGACAAATTGTGCGGATCTCGGTTTTGATCATGGGACCAAAACCGAGTTCCTCCCGGTTTCCCAGTTGTGTCATAGTTAACCCAATTTTTATGGGGCTAACCCCGAAAAAATGGTTTTTCTATGGGTCCGAAACCGGGTTCATTTGGGCCGGGCCCTATTGGGAAATGTAGCGACAGTCTTTCCTTGTTTGTACTCGTGCCGCTTTATATTCTCTTCTTTCTACTTCTGTTCGACTGGGAATGAGTATGGCAACATTAAGTGCGGTCTTATAGGTACTTACAAGGACCATGTTCAAAGGACCTTGGCCCAAAACTGTAATCGTTTTCAAAGCGCTACTTATTTGTTTAATTTCATTGATGTAACTTTCAGTAGAATCGAGTCAGTCCCATACATTTGAGATAGTTTTCACTGCCGTTGTCACTTTCTTAAGTAAAACCCGGCTTTAGTATCTGTAGTTCATCCATTGGTTGGCCATGGATTATCTGACTGCCGGATATTGTTGCATTAAATAACCTTTAATGGAGACTATTTAAAAGCACTTTCGTTTTTGTCTGCTACTTCCTGTAACTATTAACCACAAATAAAAAAATGAGTATATATGAATGGCTACAAGAACAGTTGAAGACAAAAAAACCGACCAAAAGCGAGTCAGACTTGCGCAAAGAGGGTCTGTACAAGCTTGCGACATAAACGGCCATATTTTCTGACTGCGTAGACTTAGAGGGTTGATTTTAGACCATAAAGAGCATTTGGTTTTCATTTTAACTTGATACCTACACAAGTTCCCAATATAAAGGGTATTCACAGACAGACAGACATACGAACAACAAAGTGATCCAATAAGGGTTTCGTTTTTCCCTTTTGAGTTGCAGAACCCTAAAAACAATGGAAGGACTATATGAGGTATATCTAGAAAGGAAGTGACCTCTGGGATGAAGAATGATAAAAAAGTATGGAAGAAAAAGAAATACTGCGTCCACCCCAATCAAATAGTTATAAACGCAGGAAAATGACGATAAAGGACCCACAAATGTGGTTTGAGGCCACGGTATATATCACGCCATTTAAAAAGATTCAGACAACTGTCTATGTTACCCAAATTTGATGTCTTTGCGTCCATCAATCTGCGGTTACAAATTCTGTTCGGGAGAAGAAAAACGAAAAGTTATTCGTCGCACGAAAAGCCGCGGGTAAAATGTAGTTCAGAATAAATTACATTTTAACAAATCCCACCTTCAGTATCTCAGTTTTCCATTGGATTAAAAATTGGGAATAAATGTGGGCGTGCAATGGCGTCTTAGTATTTTTGTATTTACTTTTCTGTTTTATATTGGGACTAGCTTTTGCCCGCGGCTTCGCTCGCGTTAAATTCGGGGTAACACATTTCCCCTTGCGCATTATTGTTTTGTAATAGCAACGCTAAGTTTTCCCTTGTCTTCCCTCTTTCTCCCTAACATCCCATTTCCCCACACATTAAAAATAGCCTATATCCGTCTCCTGGTTCCCAACTATCTCTGTACCAAAATTCATCAAAATCGGTTTAGCCATTAACGCGTGAAGAGGTAACAAACAAACAAACTCACTTTCGCTTTTAAAATATTAGTAAGGATAGTATAGTATAAAGTATAGTATAGTATATAGTATAGTATAGTATAGTATAGTATAGTATAGTATAGTATAGTATAGTATAGTATAGTATAGTATAGTATAGTATAGTATAGTATAGTATAGTATAGTATATAGTAAGGATATGAGGGAGAAAGAGGAAAGAAAAGAGAAAACTTAGCTTTGCTATGCAAAAACTACTGGTACCTGGTAGTTCAGGAAGGGGGAACTGTGTTACCCCGAATTTAACGCGACCGAAGCCGCGGGCAAAAGAATTTTGCAAATCGGTCCAGGCGTCTTTGAATAATCGGTGAAACTGAACAAACATAAAAATAAATAAACACAAAGGTACAAAGTTAAGGGTAGGGAGGTGGTAGACCTGAAGATTTCAGCAGCTTTAGAAAAAACTACATTAATCGATATTAGAAGTCAGACCAAATAAATAGGATTTAGTCTACTTACTAAAACAAAACCAGCCTTAAAGGTATGTTTTTTGTGGTGTAGCAACATTTTGCAATAAAACTATTCAGTAACCTTATACGAAAATAAATAATCCTGTCTAAGGTCTCCACAAATTTGCGGGTTGTTCGAAAGAGATACCGCGGCCTCGGAACGTAAAGGGCAATAGAAGGAATATGGGTGGGTTTTAGTCAGTACAAGTCTGACATGCCCCCCTGCTCCGCCCAGAGCGGGGGAAGTCATTGGATGATTTCCCACACGAAAAAAAAAAAAAAAGTTCTCCACAAATAGCTAAGCCATGTTTTCTTTTAGGATTATGATGTAGTCCCGAATATTTTCTTTTATGTTAAGTAATTAATTTAGTTTAACTCCTTAATTTTTTAGTTATTTCGTTAGTTTGTTAGTTTTATCGTAGAAAATATGAACGACTTGCAATTCAAGTAAAGTTAATCGCCTAATCGAGCGTAGTTCATTGATCGCATCACTATTGAAAATGTCTACATACACTTGACACATTCAAAAGCAATTCTTTTTGAAAAAAAAAACAATTTCTACCATAGATATCAGCAAGATTTTTAGTATTTCTATGGTTTCTTCTTGGAGATAAGAGGTATTTCGTGATAGTATAGCTTCTTTCAGATATAGGTGTTGTTTTTAGAAAATGATACGTTTTAATGACCGGTGCGCGATTCAAAGACGAGTTCGAGACGAGTTTATGTCTCATGCTTCCATAGTCGGGTAGGCATTTTTAAATAATACAAGTCAATTCGGACCTGCTTATTTCTAAAGGTAAGAGCGTCGTAAATGTTACAGTTTTACTAATTATACAAAAAAATGGGTTAAACATAACATAACATCACGCCTGTAATTGCCAAAGGGTTAGACAGAGGTGTTCCTAATAGTACTTCCACCCACATTTCGAAAGTTTAAAAAAAAAATTTTTGCCCACACTAGGAATTTCTCCTGTATCGTGGGTGCGTTTACAAACATTTAAATTTACAAACACAAACAGCCAGACCCGAAACAACTATCTGCAGATCATACAAATATTTGTTCCGTGTGGGAATCGAATAGCGCAGTAGACGATCGCTCAGCCAATGCGCCAACGGTACCGTCACACTTGTTTTTAAGTCCCATGTAACAGGGGGCGATCCTATTGCCGTCAAACGGGCACAAGTAGCTGCTATTGAGAAAATCCTGATTGAAAACCCTAATTTTTATTTATTATTTTATGCACATGTATAAAACATTGTACAAAGGCGGACTAAATGGACATTTTCTACCAGTCTACCTTAGGGTGATGCAGAAAGAAAACAGCAGGTGCATAACAAAAAGTTTTCTAAAAACGTTCACAAATAAAATATAACGATAAATACTTATATACATTCTTACAAACAAAATAAAGAGAGTTAAAAATACATAAATACATGGAGAAAAATTAACAAACATTTCATGATGAAGATGAGTCTAGCCGGGGCTGAGTATGGCCTTACTATATTTTTTTTCTTTAAGTACTAACATAGAATGATAATATAATCACTAACATAATGTGGGTCAATGTAGTCTGTGAATAAACGGTTCTTTTTAAATTAATTCATTCAATATCACTTTGCACGTCTTGGGAATTGAACCCCAAACCCCCTACTCAACAGGCGCGCTTGCTACCACTCGACCAACGAGGCAATTTAATTTAAAATGCTTTTAACGGTTACCATTTTCAAAATAATTGTAACAATTTGGTACAGAAAGCCTCGCCTTTCCTTAAAAAGGATTCCAGCCAAACATTATTTTTTACAACACATTTCACTAACATTATATTTATTTTCGAAACGAAATTAAAACACTCCGTTGGCTCAACAGAAATAAAAAAAGCAATACAATTTGGGAAATTGAAAAATATGAAACGTTTGGTATCGTGGAAACGACTGGGATGAAATGGCTATCACATATTTAATTGCAGATATGTGTTAAGCGATACCTATGTCATAGAAACATTGATTTTTGTGAAAGTTTTCCTATTTTAATTACAACTTAGACTTTTTTAAGTCCCATTATCTCATGAGCTATCGAGTTGAAATTAAAACCATATACTTAAGTCTGTGGTGTCTTGAAAAATCCAATCCTCTAAGTTTACGCAGTCAAAAGATTATGGCCATTTATGTCACAAACTTATACGAATTCCTCGGTGGATGGATGTTCTCCACCGTGGGGTGCGGCGGCGGTTTTAGTCAGGAATGTGACAGACCCTGTCACATTCCTGACTAAAACCAAATGGTGTTCCGTCTCGTCACTTCTGGCTGGGGTACAGGGACAGAATTGCATCCTACACAGTCACCCCAGCGGTGATTACCAGTTATTCTTCCTCAGACAACACGATTTGCGACAAGCGACACTGGCGCGCTTCACTTGTTTATAAATCGCGTTCCATTGTCTTGCGGGGACTCTAGATGGTGAAAATATGAAATTTCGGATCTGAATATAGTTTCGATTATAGATATATTATAATTTAAAAAAAAAAATAGCAAAAATCATGAACAACGCAAATCATTATTTCGAAGACACGCGCAGCCTGTGTGTAAAGTGAAAAATCAAAATCAAAAGTCATTTATTCAAATAAGGGTGATAATCAGCACTTTTTGAACGTCACATTACAAGAGACAGTCCCACAGAAACGCCCTGCCCTTCGCCTAAAAGCTCAAAAGTGACGGTTTGGACGGTCA
The DNA here is from genome assembly GCA_958449745.1 of Ochropleura leucogaster. NCBI lineage: Eukaryota > Metazoa > Arthropoda > Insecta > Lepidoptera > Noctuidae > Ochropleura > Ochropleura leucogaster. Next base: position 3,749,136 of record OY288213.1, on the reverse strand, counting down.
AAACAAACAAATACCTGCCGTTACCCGGAACTAGAATTAGCCTTTATCCGATAATTGTTCATCGATTTCGGTTACGGATATTTTATTATTTCGGATATTCGAAAATTTCGGCTACGGTTACGGAGATTCATAAGATTCTTGGTCTAGACTACCACTTTTATGTGTTTACTGGAGTAAGCTACGCAGCAAGCTATATAAATCCTTGAAAAAACACATACATATAATATCAGGCCTTTATCCTACATATCACAGTTTCCAATTTTTTTGTTTTTTTTACTTTTCCGCACACTAAGATTTTTTCCTGTATCGTGGGTGTGTTTACAAACATTCAAACTCACATACACAAACAGCCAGACCCGAAACAACTATCTGCAGGTCATACAAATATTTGTTTCGTGCGGGAATCGAGCCCGCGACACGGAGCGCAGCAGTCGATCGCACAGCCACTGCGCCAACCGTGCCGTCAAAGTACCGTCATTATGCCAGTTATTAGTCTCTTTTATTAGAAGTGAACCTATAGCCATCAACCGGTTACAATTTCTTGAATCCATGGTTGCTACTAGGAATCCTGATGATCCTTACTTATATGGCTTCACGCCTAAATGACCGAACCGATTTTGATGAATTATGGTACAGAGATAGTTGGTTTCCTGGAGACGCACATAGGCAATTTTTAAAGTGATAAATGGGTGAGAAAGAGGGAAGAAAAGGAGCGAGAAAGATACATTTTTTTCGATCATCACGCGGGTTAAAGTTAGCGTTAGCCCAAATTAACTATGCCACGCGGACGAAGTCGTAAGCGAAAGCTAGTATATAATAATAAGGCTTATTTACAATAAATAAGGCGCAAGAGCAAAAACTACAGGTAGCAGGTAACTGCTACCTGCTGCAGGAAAAGGGAACTGTACCCCCGAATTTAACACGACCGAAGCCGCGGGCAAAAGCTAGTACATAAAAAAACTTAGCCTGACATGGAATCTAACCCAAGGTTTTAAGCTTAGAAGTCGCTCTTGAACAAAACCTTAGAGCTCGATAAAAAAAACGGATATTAAACTAAAGCGAACATCAAGAGTTTACTTACTATCAATAACGTCAACAGCTTCTACAATTTAGCTTAGACGGTTGGAAGCGAATTCAGTCAACAGACGGTCTGGAGATTATTCAATTAGAAATGTGTACAATGAATCGCTTTCAGCGGAAGACAAAGCGCTGACTTCGCTTACTGGGGCTTTCGCTTTTAGAGAGAACAATAGTTAGTAGACACTGGTAGGAACGAGAAGGACTGAAGCAAAGATTAGTATGTCTACAAACTAAACTTCACTTGAGTCCTACTTGCTTTTTGATTGATTTGTTTTTTCATTGATGAAAGAAATGTTGGACTCACGCAGTATCCTTATCCTTACTTATTATTATAAAAGCGAAAGTTAGTTTGTTTGTTAGGTATTTGTTTTTTTACGTCTTCACGCCTAAATGGCCCAACCGATTTCAATGAGTTTTGGTACAGAGTTAGTTGGGACCCTGAAGACGGACAAAAATATATAGGGGAAAATATAATAATAATAATCGGTTCAGCTATTTAGGCGTGAAGACGTAACAAACAAACTCACTTTCGCTTTAATAATATTAGTAAGGATTTAGCTATTAATACCTACTTACACATGATATTAGTCACGTAAAGTACTATGAAATGTATATTTCGGCATACATCTAGTCCGTATCACGGAAGTATTTGCAACTACATCATAAAATAGACAATTGATTATCATGTATTCCGATACTCTTTATTGTACAGGGCCATTTTGGACATTATCCTTTGACTCACATTACAAATTGTAACAGATTCAAAACCCATTCATCGAAATACAATTAACAATGAAAAATCCCGAATTTCCAGTGTATTTGAAACTACGCCAAACTGGATTCGTTTTCCGGTTAAACAATGGTGGTCAGTAATTGAATGCGATATTTTATTTCAATATTAGCTTTGAGCTTTGTTTTACTTGAATTTTCGGAGCATTTTTGTGAGACGGAAATTTGGTTTCCTATAATTATTTCAAAGCAAGGCAAATATTCGCTGTTAAGACATCTTTTGCAGCTGTCGTCAGCAAATAAAATGATATCCGATAGTTTGGTCATCATATAAGGAAGGGGCTGAGAATAGAACCTTGGGCACGCCCATCTTGACTAGAGAGTCAGAAGATGTCGCCCCATTTAGATGTACGTATGGTCTGCAGGAAATGTTGAATGACAAATGATGTTTATTTGGAAACAGGTTTTCACAAAAATAATTGTACACAGTCCAGTGCAGTGCGTCGTTATGGGAAAAAATCGCAGCTTCTCGATGCGTTCAAGTGGATAATTCGAAAGTAATCTTAAAAACTTGGTTGACTAATTCACTTTTAATCCTACTTACGTACCAATCGAGAGGTAATTGGTACAGGTTATCTAGAACGAAGTAACGCTACTTAGTACAATTACGAATAAGATACGTAATTGCGTCTGCGACCTCAAATGATGCAAGATGTCACGCGCCTTGCGTCAAGCGACGCGCCTTGCGTCAAGCGACGCGCCTTGTGTCAAACGACGCGCCCTGAGTCAAGCGACGCGCCCTGTGTCAAGCGACGATAGATAAGATATATCTGGTTGAAGTTAATTAAGAACCATTTATTCATATTTTTTTAAATTTTTAAACATCCATCAGTTGCTAAGAAAACGTCAACTATATCTCTCGTACCTGTATACCTATTAAATTAGTTGAGTGTACATATATAGTATATTTCAGTATTCTCTTAGACAGACCATTAAAATACTCCGTTTTAGTATTCTCCTCTACATTGCCATGACCTAGTTCTCTAACAAGATAGGCATACTAAAAGTGGTAAGTCCTTAAACTTAGACTTAAGTGTATGCGCCAACCTTGAATCCAGTCTCTGGGCTCATGAAACTTATCTATGACTAAAGTCAGGGTTATGAAACTAACTTACAACTGACAACATAAAACTGTAGCTTGCTTTGTTTTATTTTGGATAGGGTGCGTTTGATTTCCATTCCTGCAAAAACTCATAGAAGACATTTAATGGCCGAAAGATAACTAGATTGGCAAATGCAAATAAAATCATATTAAAAAAACGCGGTCATCATCGTCTGCTTAGCTTTTTAACAACTATGTTGGGGTCGGCTTCCAGTGTAACGGGATGCAGCTGAATATCAGTATTTTACATGGAGCGACTGCCTATCTGACCTCTACAACCCAGTTAGTACTGGGTAATGCGATACCCCTTGTTAAGACTGGTTGTCAGACTGTCGGAACACTGACTACCTGTAACGACTGTCAAACTCTTCAAAGACAGCCGGGAGTAACGGCTTAACGTGCTCTCCGAGGCATGGAGGAAACTTGGTATGTAACGGGTGGTCACCCATCCACAGACCAATTTAGGCAAGCGCAGCTTAACCTAAAGATCGACCCGAGCGGCTGCTATTATTTAGCCACGAGCTCTTCGCGCGGTTATTTTGTAATCTTTCCAGCAAACACATTAAAGTCATCTTTGGTTGTCCATTACGTTGTCATCACACTATACCTGTATAAATAATTTCAGCTCATCCTGATTCCTGGGTAAGTGGTTAAATTTTACTACCTACTACGACTTCTAGAAGTTTTAAGATATACTGCGGCCCCGGAACACTCTGGAGAATAGTCTGACACTCCCCCCCCGCTCCGCCCAGACCGGGGGAAGTTATTTGATGATTTCTCATCCGCAAAATGGTTCCTAACTTCACGTTCCACTTAATTCCCTGCAATCCGTTTTCTAAGAAATACTTCTATTCACGAGGTGTGTCAAAATGTCCGCTATACCGACTGATTTGTCGCTTAGTTTATGGTTTTGAAAAAGTTTTGAACTAAAGGGGCGGTCAGCAAAACTAAAGGATTTTGTAAAGTATTGTGAAAATTATCAATGGTTGCCATCGTTAGATCACTGGTTAAATAAGTCCACAAATAGTATATTTATTCTTCATCTTATGTCATTTGTCTATGATATGTTACATCTTTATTATTTCCGTATCATCAGTGTAATTAATTTAAAAAAAAAAAACATAAATTATATTGGCACACATTCACGGCAGTAAGGGTTAGTTTGACCTTTCAGACCAGAGTCACCAGCAAAGAATGTCCGTTAAAATGTGAGAACATAAAGAAAGAAAGAAAAAAACCTGTTTTCAGCACTTGCCACAAGTGCACACAACAAAAAAATAAATACAAATTAAAAATCGAAACATTTAAATTAAAAAAAGACAATGTGGCGTGTCTCACGATTGCACCAAATCGCCGCAGTTCAATTTAATCTTATCTAATTGTCTTTTTTTAAAAAATAACGTTTTCCCACACTAGTAATTTCTCCTGTATCGTGAGTGCGTTTACAAACATTTAAACTCACATACACTAACAGCCAGACCCGAAACATTTACCTACCACACAAATATTTGTTCCGTGCGGGGATCGAACCCGCGACACGCAGTGCAGCAGTCGATTGCTTAGCCACTGCGCCAACCGCGCCGTCAAATTGGACCTGAATGTTGAGAAAAATAAATATCACGTGAAAAATTATGTAGCCCGAATTAATCTTTGTGAATTTTAATTGTTACTTTACAGTTTCAATTAAAGTGTCAACAATTAAAATGAAATAATTAGGAATTCACCGTGTCTTATTATAAAGTTATCTTGTCTAAAAATGACAATGTAAACGAAAAGTACAAACCGCCATGAATGTTGCCGTAAACAAAAAACATAACAGTGTTTAAGATCCTTACTTCTTTACTAATATTATAAAAGCGAAAGTGAGTTTGTTTGTTACGTCTTCACGCTGGTGGATGGCTAAACCGATTATAATGTTTTTTGGTACAGAGATAGTTGGGACCCTGGAGACAAATTTAAAAAAAAAGTGAGAAAAGGAAGAGAAAGAGGGAAGAAAAAGGGGTTCATCACACGGGTTAAAGTTAGCGTTAGCCCAAAATAACTATGCCACGAGGACGAACCCGCGGGCGGAAGCCAGTTTTCTATAAACAAACGCCAATTTACTCTTTTGAACTGAGCGCAACTGTAAATCAAACACATTCGCTCAGTAAAACAGTTTCTTGCTAATCGGTTTAAACCCGTCTTTGTTCAGAAATTCTGTTATCGACTGTACGCACACAACGTACATTCAAGGAGACACAGTGAGATTGACTTAGTTTTGTTCCAGCCTCTGAGCATGACTAATGCGTCCCTTAGTAATTCTCTAGCATTGTTACTAAAAACAGTAATAAAGTCCGTCTAAAATATTGATTAATACTTTAAAAGTGTTTCCTTTGATACTGTTTTAATTTATTTATTCACCAGCTTTTGCCCGCGGCTTCGCTCGCTTTTAATTCGGGGTAAAACAGTTCCCTTTTCCCGATTTGCAGGTACCTGCTACCTGTAGTTTTTGTCTTATTTCTTGTAAAAGCAATGCTAAGTTTTACCTTTTCTTCTCTCTTTCTCCCTCATATCTCTACCTTTTTTTTTTAAATAAAAACATAGCCTATGTTCGTCTCCAGGGTTCAAACGTAATAAACAAACAAACAAACTGAATTTTGCTTTATAATATTAAAGTAAGGATTGCTTACTGTCAGTTCCTGTTTCACTGTCTTTTAAAATGACTACGACAAAAAACACTATGAAATTGTTTTTTTAAACAGGCCAGCGCAGGGTCGAGTTCATGTTTAACATAGAAACCGCGGCTCAGAAGCACAAAGGTAAAAAGGAGGAACATGTATGGGTCTTAGTCAGCAAAATAATGACATACTAGCTCTGTCCAGAGAGGGAGAAGTTATTTGATGATTTCCCACCCGAAACAAAAGACTTAGATACACGCATTGACTCGTGGCAACAGTATGTACAAAAAGCGCAAATACAAGATGCACTAAAACAGCATTAGTTTTGTCCGAAGATTAATCGTGCAACCGCCTCTTTATAGCAGGAAGTAATGATATCAGTTGTTGGAGTAACAATCTGATTGTATGATGCATCATCCAATCGCATACCTATAATGTAAATTATTATTGATTTGATTAAATAATCAGTAAATACTTCTAAAGATATGATAGAGTTATCATGCTCGGCTTTTGTTTCAACAGTTTTGCTGCATTAGTAGTTACTGACGCATCATATTGATTAGTTGCCTTGCGTACTAAGCCCGCGTTGTGGATTATGGTTCACTCTTTCTGGCAGAATTCTGAGTTCTGTGACGCCTGGTTTAAAGTAGTTTGAATGTAATAAACTGAGTTTTAGTGTTTTTGTGAAAATAAAAATAGTGAACAGCAAACAAAAAAATAAATTGATGACAAAATAAACACACCAATAAAAAAATACTCAAAACTAAACATAACAAATATATAAATAAACTTTTAATGATAAATGAAAGTGGATATATTGTAACTCTGACTAAAGTAAAACAAGAATAAATAAATAAAGGGCCAACGATAATGACAAATAACACTTCAGCACAAGAAACAGTGGACAAAGATAGTTTACTAGTAAAATGGTTGTGCCTGGATTTAGGACCATTCAATCTGCTTAATTACAACGGTTTTCGAAAGTATATCGAAGATGAAAACTACACCTTACCTTCTTTGAAAACATTATTTGAGGAAACAATTCCTAAATGTTACGTTAAGGCAAGAGAAGAATTCAAGAAAATATTGGACTCAATACATCATGCAGCGATCACAGTAGAAACTTGGAAATTGGGGATGATGAATAGAAAACGAGGGCGTAATATGTTGACTGCGACAGTACATTTCATTCATCAAGGGGAACTTATTTCTCAAACTTTGTTCACTATAGAATCAAAAGCTAAAAGTGCTAAAAATATTGCAAATGTGTTGAGAAAGATATTAGAAGATGAATGGGGGATTTTAGATAAAGTCGTCTGTTTTGTTACAAGTCACGAGAAAAATGAAATCGAATTATGTAATGCATTGGAAGCCAATTTAAAAATACCAAACTTGTGTTGTGTAGCGTTTTCGTTGAACATGGATATGCAGGAAGCTTTAAATTATATAAATTTTGAAGATATTGAGAGAAGGTTAAAAAAAAATTACTCAGATACACCAAAGAAGAAGAAAGATGAGCCGTTTTCATGGCACTTTCCGTTTAATGTTTTGAAGAAAATTAGTGAAAATAGAATTGGCGATTTTAGTGCAGATGAACGAAAAGAAATCGGTGAATGCGTTGAAATTTTAAAACCATTTGTAGATTTGACTACCAAATTGTCTAGTGAACAATATCTTACATTATCCCATATTATTCCGCTAACCATTGGAATAAAATACAGAATAAGTGAATGCTCTCCAACTACTAAATTGGGAACAAAATTAAAGGCAAAACTTGAGGCAGCAATGGATTTAAATTTCAAAATTGACGACAACAAATACTTGAAGATTGTTCAAAAAGCCACTTTCATGGATCCTAGATTTAAAAAAGCTGCTTTTATGACAAAATACCAAGCTAATTCTGTGCAGCAAAATGTGATAATAGAATTAAATGACAATGTTAAATCACAAGGTCTAGAAACTTGTGGCGACCTTTCAGAAAAAGAGGAAAGGGCTATTGATGGTGATAATCTCTTGCTTTATTTGGAAGAAAAAGTGAAACAATTGGAGAGTAACGACACAGCTTCCCATGCAGTCTTTACTATACATCAGTACCTAGATATGCCTTACGTTCGCCGTAGAGGGAACCCTTATCAATTCTGGGATGATTTCAAAGGCATTTCTAAATATCATAATGAATTTTATAACATGTCTCAAAAGTATTTATGCATTCCTGCAACTAGTTTACCTGTTGAATCGGTTACCGGTGAGTTTCTTTGGAACAAAACTGTTCCGGGTAGAATTAATTATAATAAATGTAGGAACTTGTTGGATCTTGAGCGTGTTGACGAAGTTTTGTTTTTGCATAGTTATTATTCTAGAAATCTTGAATAATAAAATACGGTATACCTAGTAGTTTTTGTTTTATTTCACCATTTGCCCCTTTCACAGTTTTTTTTTCGAATTTTGACAAATGTATGTTTTTGAATTCCTTGTCATTATCATCACAACAGGGGACGACACATCGATGTTTTTTTGGAGTTTACTCCTTAAGAATCGATTTCCATATATAAGGCGCCCGGTATGAGAAAAATCCGAGGGGTAAAACCTACTAAAGTAAAAAAAATGTGTCACGTTTTTGGTGCGCACCTTTAGTGCGCATCTTTCTAATTTGGCTGTGAGTGTATTAGGACGTACATATGGTATGCTGTATAGTCGACTATACCTATATACTATATGTTATTGGGCTTGTTTGTTTCTATCAGTGTCGATGTATTTATATTGATATTTTTTTTCATTAATTTGTGAATTTACCCTTTCATATGATATTATCTTATCTTTTTTCAGTTGAATAAACTCTTTTTGCGTATGGTTAGATACTCGTACTTAAGGAGTAAACTCCAGTCGTGCGTCGGAACTGACACACACACTTTTTTTTTGTTTTTCCCTTCAAAATTTTTTTTTGTCAATTGTCACGAAATCTACGCCTTTCTCTATCATGTCATACTTCACACAATGCATTCATCTACCAGGGTTGCGGGTTGTTCAAAGGAGATACCACGGCCTCTGAACATAAAGGCAAAATAAGGAACTTGGGTAGGTTTTAGTCAGTACAAGTCTGACACTCCCCCCCGCTCCAGGCGGTAAAAAGTTTGACATTAAATTATTTGTTGATTCACCATCCGCAACATAAAAAAGGTCGACAAGTGCGGCTGTTATTATTTAGCCGTGTCAGTTCATCAAATAACGTACAGTGGTAAAAAGACAATGTTGTACTAACCAAAGTTTTGCATTAAAATGTTTTATTGTCACGGCGTCCTTCAGTAACAGTTTGCAAACAAACGCATTGAGCCATAAAAGTATTCCCTACGCATCGCATTAATGTTTATCACTATCTGTGAAGTTTTTGAAGGCTCAAGTGAGTGTCTCATGTCACAATGGCGAATGGCCATTACTTCATTAATGTTCTTCCAATAGTATTCCCATAGGTTACTTACTTTCGCGATTTGTTAGGGTGTTTTTTGTTTACCGGACCTGAAATGAAAGAAGAAAGTAAAATTGGTTTGTTTGACACATGTCACAAGGGTACAACACACCAAACAAAGCAAGAAAATAAAATGAAAAATATAAAATTAAATTAAAAAGGGAAAAAATTTTGTTTTCACCAAAAATACTGATCGTGCACCAAATATTCTTTCCTGAATGCTAAAAAAATGCGTAGGTTAAAACTGCGACCCCCTACGCACGAGCCGAGCGAGCGGAGCGAGCGGTGCCGCGGCAGCGGCCGGCGAGTGCCAGTAACGACTTGCATTAATAGAAAATGGATAAAGATATAAAACTTTTTTATTGTAGTGCTGTCTTTTTCCTGATGCTCGTTATGACATATTTTAATTAACATATTTTGGTGCAACACAGGCAAATTAGGTAAACGAAATGGGAATAAATTGAAGTACTTTTAAATACCATCCAATTAAAAATAACTTAAAACTAAACACAATAGGAAGATAAATTATTGTGTAACCAACGCTGGTTTTTAACTGGACCTGAGATGTGACATTTTTTCAGCGATTAACAACTATGGTAAAGTCAATAACGGTGGTGCAACTGTTAAACTTATTTAAAAAATATCGATTGTATATAACAACTACCTGTGCCCAGCGGTTTCACCCGCTGCTCACTTAGGGGTATGAAAAATAGATGTTGGCCGATTCTCAGACCTACCCGATATGTACACAAAATTTTGTTTAAATCGGTCCAGCCGTTTCGGAGGAGTATGGGAACGAAAACTGTGACACGAGAATTTTATATATCAGATATACAATCGATATTTTTTAAATAACTTTGTTTAGTCGTGTTCCACTATAGACGAAAGAGACTAAACCCCACGACACAGGGTGTCCTAGTGTGGGGTTCAATGTCATTTAAATAATGTATTTACTTTTCTGTAGAATAATAAATCCTTACTAATATTATAAAAGTGAAATTGAGTTTGCTTGTTACGTCTTCACGCCTTAAGGGCTAAACCGATTTTGATGATTTTTGGTACAGAGATAGTTGGGACCCTGGAGACGGAAGTAGACTAACTTAAAAGTGATATATGAGAGAACAAAAGGGAAAACTTAGGATTGCTATTACAATCAATAAGGCGTAAGGTCAAAAACTACAGATAGCAGTTACCTGTAAATCAGGAAAGGGGAACTGTGTTACCCCGACTTTAACGCGAGCGAAGCCGCGGGCAAAAGCTAGTAATATTATAAATGCGAATGTTTGTTAGGATGGATGATGTTGTTGCTGTTACTCTTTAACGTCAAAACGGCTGAATGGATCGTAATGAAACGGCACAGAGGTAGATTATAGTCTGGAATAACACATCATCATTTGCCTAGCCTTTTCCCAACTATGTTGGGGTCGGCTTCCAGTCTAACCGGATGCAGCTGAATATCAGTATTTTACATGGAGCGACTGCCTATCTGACCTCCACAACCCAGTTAATACTGGGTAATACTATACCCCTTGGTAAGACTGGTTGTCAGAATTTCGGAACACTGACTACCTGTAACGACTGTCAAAGATCTACAAATGACAGCCGGGGCCAACGGCTTAACGTGCTTTCCGAGGCACGGAGGAAACTCGGTATGTAACGGGTGGTCACCCATCCACAGACCAACCTAGGCAAGCGCGGCTTAACCTAAAGATCGACCTGAGCGGCTAATATTATTTAGTCACGAGCTCCTCACAAACAATCTGGAATAACACAAAGGATACTTTTTTTCGATATCACGCGGGCGAAGCCGCGGGCGCCAGCTAATAAATAAATAAAAAAAAATTTGCCATGATTAAGTCCCATGTTCTAGCGGGCGAGCCTATTGCCATCAACTGTCTATCAATTTAAGTTTTTTGGCAACATTTTAAAATGTTTTATTGTATAAGTTCGAATTTCGCATTTCAAGAATAGAAAAATGTAACATTTAACTTTACTCAGCGAAAAAAACAGCAATAAAAAATACAGCCAAGTGCGAGTCGGACACACGCACTGAGGGTTCCGTACAAAATTGCGACATAAACGACCATGACGATTTCTTTTGACTGTGTAGATTTAGAGAATTGATTTTTTCGGAACTCCAAGGGTCTTTTGACGTGAGTGTGTGTTTTAAATTCCAATTCGATTTTGGTACGCGTTCTCGAGACAAAAAGTTTTGGCAGACAGACAGACGGACTGACAACACAGTAAAATAAGTCTATAATCGTAAGTCTAATAAGAATTCCGTTTTCCTGCCAGGGTTGCGGGTTGTTCGAAAGAGATTCCGCGGCCCCGAAACATAAAGGACAATGGAAGGAACATGGGTACGTTTTAGTCAGTACAAGTCTGACACCCCCCCCCGCTCCAGAGAGGGACGCAGGCGCAGTCGGGGGAAGTTATGTGATGATTTCCCAATCCAAAAAAAGGGTTCCGTTTTTTACTTTTGAGTAATGGAACGCTAAAAATCAGTTAAATTCACATTTAAAAGTAAAAAAAATCCGGCGTTAGTAATATTTTTTTTTATCTACAGAGTTTTTATAGAGATTTCTCCAATCGAATGAGCACGACGGATTCGTTATTGTTGTATTCCCTTTCTTAATGGTTCGGTACACTCAGACACGATATTTTATGGAAATTCAATCTTTTACGTGACACTTTTTATTCAGAACTATTTCAATACTCTGGAGTTTAAAAGATGTGGTTTGCATATAAAGTGAAAGATTTGAATGAAGAAGTTTGTAAAACTGTTGAAAGTCAAAGAACTTTTTTGGTTGCATTTTTTTTTTAATTTACCTGTACTGTTATTATTTGTTGTTATGCCTACAGATGTATGGACTGTCGTTGGAGCAGAAACTTTTTTTGGTTTTTTTTTGTCTGTGACGTGGGTGCTTTCACAAACGTTTAAACTCACATTCACATACAACTATCTGTAGGTCATACAAATATTTGTTTCGTACGGGGATCGAAGACGCGACACGTAGCGCAGCGCTTAGCCACAGCGCCAACCTTATCGTCACACATGTTAGATTGGAGACCACGATTGGATAAACGTAATGTAGGACGCTCTGCAGCACCAAGGCCAATTTAAAAAAAAAATGGCGCGCTGTGGATGTTTGCGGTTTGCCCGTGATCTGGATGGTTGGCTTTCTTTGGGAGGTTTACGTTCAGGAGTGGAAGCCAACAGGTTTTTATACTGTTTCTTTTTATTCATGCAAAATCATTAAATAACTTCCCCTACTCTGAGCGGTGAGGCGAGGAGCGTCAGACTTTTACTGACTAAAACGCATCCAAGTTCCTTCTCTTGCCCTTTGTGTTCCGGAGCCGCGGTGTTTATTTCGAACAACTCGCAAACCCGGCAATGGTGCTGATTTTATTTTGGTATCTATCACCAGGGTAATAAAGGCTCATATTGTGTGACTGTACTCAGATCGACACTTGGCGCTTGTAAGTAGTCATTACTGTTTTGAATTTAAACGTAATCAAAGTATACGAATTGAAGGCGTATGGAATGATAATAATTTGTTAAAAGACAATTGTATTTATTGCAAGAACTCTACTCACTTCCTGTAGGCACTATGACATCTTAAATCAGAACTTATTTCACTGAGTGAAAGAGATGGTGCTAGACACCCTGTATAGCTCTGTCCCTTTCCCTCAGCGGAATAAGTTCTGTTTTAACACGTCATGGTAGGGTAGCTGAACAAGAAAGACATTCACTAAAAGTGTACTACATTACATTGACTGCTAATACTTCAGTGAGACCGAACCGATCTCGCAATCCTCAAGTGAGTTCGAAAACCGACTTTTAAGAGGATCATACACTAGTTTTTTCGGTAACTTATGTAACATTTTTAGTTCCTAGTTGACTGAATAGCCTACATAATGGAGAAGCTACATGTGATCCCATATCTTAATAAGACCAACTGATATCATCCTTACTTATAATTAATATTATAAAAACGAAATTGAGTTTGTTTGTTTGTTACCTCTTCACGCTTTAATGGCTAAATCGATTTTAATGAATTTTGGTACAGACACAGTTGAAAACCAGGAGACGGACATAGGCTAACTTTTTTTCAAAAAGAGTGGGATGTGAGGGAGAACAAGGGAAGAAAAGGGATAAGTTAGCGTTGCTATTACAAATCAATCAGGCGCAAGAGCAAAAACTGCAGGTCTGCTTGGTGTGTAATACCGAATTTAACGCGAGCGAAGCCGCGGGCGAAAGCTAGTATATTATACACTACTAAAATTTTTACTGAAAACACTTCTATCGTTAGTCAGTAAATTAAAATGAAAAGGTCTTTGTTCTCTAGCGTCTCAATAAAAGTAGTCTAACTATACCAAGTCCCCCTCTAACTAGAGACGTTTTTGTAAACCGGAAGTGGTTGCGATAAATTGGATCTAGTCGTTCACTAAACAAGGCTTCTACGTCGTGACGTCACTACCGGTTACTTTATGGTGTTGTGTTCCTGTTATTCTCTGGTGTATGGGGAGATACAAATATATTTTTTCTGTACAGGGAATTGGAGTTTAATCAAAGTATAGATTAGTATGGTATAAATAAGTTTTTCTATTTGTTCTTTTGGGAATAAGAGAAGCGTATGTTTATTCCTTGTGGATTTACTCATATTTGATGATATAGGAAGTTATGAGAACGTTATACATATTGAATTGATTTGACGGGCCTGTTGGTCCAGTGGTTAGTGGCCCTGACTGCTGAGCCGGAGGTCGTGGGTTCGATTCCCACCCAGGACAAACTTTGTGTGATGAGCATGATTGTTTGTTCTGTGTCTGGGTGTGATTTATCTATAATATGTATGTATTTATAAATTATATAAGTATGTATATCAGTTGTCTGGTTACCATAACACAACCTCTGCTTAGCTTGGGATCAGATAGCCATGTGTGAGTTGTCCCAAGATATTTATTTATTTATTGAATGCTGATCGTTGTGTATTTTTCCTGCTCGATTTATGACGGTAGAGTAAAATTTTTGTTTTAGGATTTAACTGGTGATAGCACTATTCAAACTAAAATCCCGTAAGATACTGTCACTTACGGGAGTAAGTCAGGGTTCAAAAGGAATAAAACGTAACTCTTCTTGTCTGTCTATCTGTCAAGACCCTTTTTGTTGAGAAAAGAAAAACATATACTCAAGTCCTTGGACCCTGCTCAAGTATGGAGGGCTGTGAAAAATCAATCCTTTCTACGCAGCCAAAAGATAGCAGACTGTTTTTATTGCAAGTTTGTACAGAACCCTCGTTGCGTGTATCTGATCCGCTCCTGACCGGTTTTTATTTGTTATGATTGACCGATATTTGAAATCTTGAATAGCATAGTTATTATATACTAGCTGTGTACCGTGTGTACCGGCATGCGTTGCTATGCAATTTTCTACCTTTCTACCTACCCTACCTGCCTTTTCTTTGCTATAAACCTCACGGAGCCCGAGACCAACGAATGCAAAACCGTGGAAATCGGTTCGTGCGTTCTGGAGTTATAGCGTCAGGAAGGAAAACCCGACTTAGTTTTATATAGTAGATTAATTATATACTACGAAAAGGTTTCAATCATTTCTTTAGGGAGCCCCTTAATACCATGTTATAGATGAAATTGGACAGGAAAAGGTACAATCGACAATTGAAGTCTAAAAAGGCTGCGGGCCTGTGGACGGTGAGCAATGGGTAGCTCACCCTCCGTCCGTCTATTGGTGACAGGCCGTGTCAACGGCACGTTAGTTTTTCACGCGTGCCTCAAAGAGATGCCAGCAAAGCAGAGGGGCCTGCCAGGATCTCCGCCTGCCGGGGTTGCGGGTTGTTCGAAAGAGATACCGCAGCCCCGGAACGTAAAGGGCAAAAGAAGGAACATGGTTTGGTTTTAGTCAGTAAAAGCCGATACTCCAACTCGCTCCGCCCAAAGCGGGGGAAGTTATTTGATGATTTCCTACCCAAAAAAAAAACAAAAAGGTCTAAAAAGGTTAGGGTTTGTGACTGATGCTGACGCTTCTCTTGTTGTCACTGGTCCATCGTAAATAGAATAAAAAGATATTGGTGGATCTTTTAGGGCCTACAGATAGTTGTTCCGGGTCTGGCTGTTTGTGTATGTGTGTTTATATCTTTGTAAATGCACCTACGATGCAAGAGGAATTCCTAATGTGGGGTTAAGTTAAGCTTTTCACGTCTAGAATTTCTGTCTACCTTTTAGGATAAATTGCTTGAGTTTGAACTGGTAATATTAGTTTGTTTATTATAAGACAAACCATTTTTTTTATTAGTGGTTGTTAAAAATGTGTCATTCCTATTAATGTCTTAGTAGCCGAATTAAAAAAAAATCTGAAGTTATTCCGTTAAATTGTAGCCTTCACAATCACACTTTATTGTCCAATTTAATTCCAACCAGACTTGTTAGAAGACAAGGAAAGCGTCCACACAAGATAATTGCTTTCCAACTAATGAAATTGTAAGTCTAACGTGCACAACGGCAGCGGTACCGCGTACTACCGTGTGGTACTTTATAGTGCCATGCTCTTTGTACTTATATGCACCATACTTTAATTAACTTGGTTACGGTTTAATTCAATATAGCGATTACATTTTTAGAGGTGTATAAACGTATTTGGAATGCACTAAACAAATATTAGTATGACCTACAGGTAGTTGTTTCGGGTCTGGCTGTTTGTGTATGTGACTTTAAATGGTTGGAATTTTGGAAACACATCTACGATACAGATGAAATACCTGCAAAGTTTAAAAAAAAAGAAAAAAAAAAGGTTCTGGATTTTGAACTCAAGAGAAACTCTTCAGACTTTTCGTGATCAAGTACGTATTGTATAATTATCAGTTGCTTCGGTGAAGGAAAACGTCATAAGAAAACTAGCATAACTGAGAGATATTTCTCAACGGAAAGTTAAGCCAAGTCAGAGGTCCATTTCTGGCATAATAACTTCTCATCGAGGTTAGACACTAACCACACGATAAATATAAAGAATTGCTATTTGTGTAAATAAAGTGTGTTTTTAATATCGTGCGGATTTCATGACGTTTGCGGGTTTTGCCCCGCAAGCAGAAAAAACCTTGCAGCGTGATATATCCCGCCCCCTCGTCCCGCATACGTATTCTTCGCATTACATGAAATACTTGAATGATAAGGACATTTGCGAGGGTTCGTTCGGGGCAATCCCGCATGCGTGATGAAATCCGCACGATATTAAAAACACCCTAATACCGATTTCTTTATTCTTGCGGATGGGAAATTATCAGATATCTTCCCCCACTTCGGGCGGAACTGAAGGAGGGGGAGTGACAGATTTTTACTGACTAAAACTCACCCATGTGCCTTCTTTTGCCCTTTATGTTCCCACTAGCTTTTGCCCGCGGTTTCGCTCGCGTCAAATTCGGGGTAACACAGTTCCCCTTGCGCCTTATTGATTTGTAATAGCAACGCTAAGTTTTCCCTCTTTCTCCCTCACATCCCACTTTTTTAAAAGAAAAAAAGTTAGCCTATGTCCGTCTCCTGCTTCCCAACTATCTCTGTACCAAAATTCATCAAAATCCGTTTAGCCATTAAAGCGTGAAGAGGTAACAAACAAACTCACTTTCGCTTTTATAATATTAGTAAGGAAGTAAGGATAGTAAGGATTATCTCTTTCGAACAACCCGCAACCCCGGCAGGATCCTAATACCCTGCGCGTTGAAGCGATTCCAGTCACCATATTTCACAGCTATGATGTCATTACAGAATTCACCCTTAATCATTAGAAGGTTACAACACCGCTTCGAAATTAAAGTTCTGGGAAAAATCTACATAAGTGGGTATGAGTACTTTAATTATAAATAAATAAATAAATATCTTGGGACAACTCACACACGGCTATCTGATCCCAAGCTAAGCAGAGCTTGTGTTATTGTAACCAGACAACTGATATTCATACTCATATATAATTTATAGATACATACATATTATAGATAAATCACACCCAGACACAGAACAAACAATCATGCTCATCACACAAAGTTTGTGGGTGGGAATCGAACCCACGACCTCCGGCTCAGTAGTCAGGGCCACTAACCACTAGACCAACAGGCCCGTCAAAAAATCTTTATCAAAACAATTTCCGAGTTTTAACGTTTTAGTAAGTAGTAAAATGGTACTTAATCTTAACATTAATCTTAAAACTACTTAAAGTTAAAATAGTTTTCAAAGTTAATGTGTCTTTTGTTAAGTTAAGGTACAATTTTTTTAATGTAAGGTGTAAGTAGATTTTTAAACGAACGTGCTTGCTAAGTTATGAAATGCCAAGTTATGAAATACTTTCCTTTTTAAAGTTAGCCATTATAACTTACGTAATGTTCTTAAAGTAAAGTTGTTAAGTAATCTAACTTTGCCGAGTACTCTTTTATAAAACGTATATTTATTTAAGCTTTAATTATTTTGTGTCATATCTGTCATGTATTTTGAAATTCTCCTAATCGAAATAATTAATTTACTTTAATTGACTTTTCACTTCTTTTTCAGGTTTCTAGTTTTATATTCGTTGATCTTGCAATGACAAGTGCGACTGCTGTGCACGGGGTCCTAAGTTCGATTTCCAGGTGAAGATTCCTTTATTATAATCTAATATATAAAATTCTCGTGTGAGGAGCTCGTGGCTAAATAATAGCAGCCGTTCGGGTCGATCTTTAGGTTAAGTCGCGCTTGCCTAGGTTGGTCTCTGGATGGGTGACCACCCGTAACATACCGTATCGTATTACCCAGTACTAACTGGGTTGTGGAGGTCAGATAGGCAGTCGCTCCATGTAAAATACTGATATTCAGCTGCATCCGGTTAGACTGGAAGCCGACCCCAACATAGTTGGGAAAAGGCTAGGCAGATGATGATATAAAATTCTCGTGTCACAGTTTTCGTTTCCATACTCTTCCGAAACGGCTGGACCGATTTAAACGAAATTTTGTGTACATATCGGGTAGGTCTGAGAATCGGCCAACATCTATTTTTCATTACCCTCAGTGAGCAGCGGGTGAAACCGCTGGCTAATTTAATAATAAGATTTCAACCTTTAGTAGTGCCATCAGTATGGAATTTGGTGTGGACAAATGTGCGGTCATGCATGTAAAGCGAGGGGAAATTGTGGAATCTGTGGGAACCCAACTCTCGGATTCCATACACCTTAGATCCCTCTCAGCAAACGAAACCTACAAGTATTTGGGTATGTCGGAAGCGTTGGGTATCAATGTTGCTGACAAGAAGCAGTCGTTGAAGGAGCGCTTCTTTGGCCGCCTGAGAAAAGTATTTAATAGTCTTTTATCAGGTGGAAACAAGGTGCGTGCTTTCAACGGTTGGGTCATGCCGGTTTTGATGTACTCTTTCGGCATACTCAAATGGACTCAAACAGAACTGGACGCCCTGGATAGGAAGGTCCGTACATTGTTAACGGCATTTCGTATGCATCACCCACGTTCTTCGGTTATGAGACTGTATATCCCGCGGAGTTGTGGAGGTCGAGGTTTTTTAAACGCCAAGACTCTCCACAATCGCGAGATATGCAGTCTCAGGGAATATTTCCTAGAAACCGACGTGGGAATGCATCGGGATGTGGTTGGAGTGGACAAAGGCCTCACCCCGCTCTCCTTGGCTAAAGAGAACTGGTGCAAACCTGTAGTGCTTGACGCTAACGACCGCAGGGAGGTATGGCAGAGCAAGGAGCTTCACGGACGCTTTTTCCGGGCCCTACATGGACCCGATGTAGATCATTCAGCGTCCGTAGCCTGGCTACGTTCCGGGGATCTCTTTGGAGAAACTGAAGGTTTTGCCTGTGCAATTATGGATGAAGTTATGATGACAAATAACTACCGGAGATTTATTGTGAAGGACGGCACGGTTGACATATGTCGGGCATGCCACCGTCCGGGTGAATCAATTCGACACATTATCTCCGGTTGTTCTCGTCTAGCTAACGGAGAGTACTTGCATAGACACAACCTTGTAGCCAGGATTATCCATCAGCAACTTGCTCTAAAATACAATCTTGTGGAATCGGAAGTGCCGTACTACAGGTATGAGCCCGACCCAGTTCTTGAACATGGCAATATCACATTGTACTGGGATCGATCCATCATCACCGACAGGACTATTGTTGCTAACAAGCCTGATATAGTGGTGGTGGATCGATCAGAGCGGCGCGCAATGATTGTTGACATAACAGTCCCGCATGATGAGAACCTCGTGAAAGCCGAGAAAGATAAGCAAATTAAGTATATTGACTTGGCTCGCGAGGTTGTCGACATGTGGGATGTGGACTCAGCGATCATTGTGCCGATAGTCGTATCTGCCAATGGCTTAATTGCCAAGAGCCTCGACCAATACCTGAGGAGGCTCTCGTTAGGCAGCTGGATCAAGGGCTTGATACAGAAAGCGGTACTCCTGGACACGGCTCGTATTGTTAGGAGGTTCCTTTCTCTGGAGCCCTGACCGCCGGTAGCTTGGACCCTGTTCCCGATACCGGTGGGCTACTATTTTTATATTTTTAAATGTTTTTTTTTATGATTTTTAGAAATATTTAAAAATGTAATTATGTGTATGTAAAAATAAATAAATGTACGAAAAAGATTTCAAAATGCTATGAATATGTTTCAAAATCATATAAATAAATATAAAGTACATATTACTTTCTCATAAAATAATATCACTAAATATATTTTTGATATTGATCCGGCAAATCTCGTATCCTTACTAATATTATAAAAGCGAAAGTGAGTTTGTTTTTATGTTCGCCCTTCACGCTTTTGATTGATTTTGGTACAGAGATAGTTGGGAACCAGGAGAAGGTCATAGGCATTTTTTTTAAGTGGCTTTTGGCGGAGAAAGAGGGAAGAAACGGAAAAACTAAGCGTTGCTATTACAAATCAATAAGGTGCAAGGGCAAAAACTGCAGGTGGCAGGTACTGTGTTATACCGAATTTAACGCGAGCAAAGCCGCGGGCTAAAGCTAGTTTAATATAAAACTAATCTAAAACGCTCCTTTTTACTAAAACCAATACATACTTGAAGTAAATAAAACTATAGTATCGCCGTTTGAAAGTTACACAGACAGAAACGTATGCAAAAAAAATATCTAGAAAAAGTTTTCGAACACACTTTTAGGGATCGGCAATCAAGTAGAAAAAACTAAATATTTAGAAATAATTTCGTCAGTTGCGTGTTTAATTTGAAGATCATTGCTATGTAAAGGAAATAGGGAAAAGCGTAATTTATGAACAGTGGATTATTGCTTACTCATTACCCTTGTACTGTCTGTCTGTTCGTCAGTCCGAATGTCACAGCTATTACTCCGATACCTACTTTTTTATGACGTTTACATAACGGCATCCTTAAAATGCTGATCATTCACTATAAATAAATATTAATAAAAAAAAACTTCTAAAAATACAAAAAAATAATTTAATAACGTTACTTTCGAAAGTCTGTGACTTTGTTTTTGTAGTTGACTTTTTTGCCACTTTGGATATTGTACTCCTCTGTGTGCAAGTCAGTTGGTTGTTTTTTTCTTGATATTTAAGAGATCATAATACGTTATATGTATATATCTGTAGTTGCACTGTTCCTTTAATGAAACCATGAAGTACAAACATTTTTTTTTGCCATAAAACATTGTTATTATTTATGAAAAAAAAATACGCGTGGCACTCGGGAATTGCCGCGGTAAAGCTAGTGCATAGCATTTTTTATCAACTTATGTAATAAATAAAAAAAAACTAATGCAATAAATAAATAAAAAATCTAAATATAATTTTTAAAAAGTACATCCAATGAAAAGAAATCGCAAAGAAAAAAAACAAGCCCATGGGTTTGATCCAGAGTAATGTCGCTTGACTATCCGATTCTCTACCAAACACGAAAATTGAACATTGGAATTGTGATTGACCGTATTCGTAATGAAATTTGTTGTTAGGCTTTATCTTTACGAAATTTCTGGATTCGGTCTCCATGCTCAAGGCCCGCGATAGAAGCTATGCATTAGCTTAAAAATATCCCGACTACGGAACCTTCTCTGTGCATGACCCTACACAAGCTTGACGAATTTTCCTTTTAATCCCCGATAGTGTCTTAACAAAGTCGTTTAAAGTCTTTTGCTTACAATCTTTTACTTTTTTCTAAGAATGCAATTTACTTGGATTAATTGAGCAAAGTTTTTTGTTAGCTCAGTCTGCAGTCGAGATAGTACTGACGAATGAAGTGGGAAGGATAATGGAGTAGTGAGGTTTAGTTGAGAAAATAAGAATACATTTTAAAGGGAAATGTTGAGTTTTAAAAACAGTGGAAATAGTACATTTTGATTTAAGAGAGGAAACCGCACGAGCCGTCAGGCGAGAGTCTTGTTAATTCAGTTTGTATAACACCTTTTTGCAAAGGGCAGTGTCCAGTTAACAAATTGAATATTGAATCTAATCATCATCATAATTTTCCTGCCCTTGTCCCATTCCATTCGGGGTCGGCGCAACACGTTTTCTTCTTCCATTCTTCACTGACCGACGTCACAGCATCATTTACTCCTTTCTCCTTCATATCATTTCTTACACAATCCCTACATCTTTTCTTTGGCCTTCCTCTCCCTTTCCATCCATCAACATTCAGATCTATCACTCTTTTAGTCACATGTGCTTCGTCCCTCCTCATTACAAGTCCATACCAAAACAAACGACTCCCTTTAAATATTTCTGTAACAGATGCAACTTTCAAACTTCCTCTATATATTATAATTAACACTTGAAACGGGATATTTACCATGTTTATTATTTAAATTGAATTCAGTTCATCCGTGATCATAGCGTTTGCAACATCGCCGAAATATCGGAAACTCAATTTAAATAATAAACATGGTAAATATCCCGTTCCAAGTGTTAATTATAATATTAGTAACCATGTTAGTTTAAAGACTTATTTCCTCTATGTACATTCAATCCAGTCACACCTATTTAATACGTTAGGAACAACCAATTAATCAATCAATACATAAAGCGATGCTACAGTTAAATTCGCAGCAATTCTCTCAATCAAATTAGCAGCTTATACGAATAAGACATTACCTTATACCATATCAAACCTTATTATAGGGATATAAAATTCAATTCAGCTTGTAAGCTCATCTAACTGAGAACACAAAGAGGCCACCACTTTTAAACGGCGTCTACCATCGTCTCTGTAATTTCAAGTCGAGTTTCATCTGTTTAAGGACTTTGAGGTGATGGTAATTTTGAATGGGGATATAAATGCATTATATTTCGAGGCTTCTGTTGACATAAAATTTGTATTTTATGAAAATATCTGTCGTTTATTTTAAAGGACATTTTGAAAGTTGAATGAGGAAAATATTTTGGGTGTGACATGGGCGAATCTTGTCTGTGCTGCCGTGCGGTTACTCAAAATCAGTGTTCGAAAAAGATACCGCGACCCCTGAACAAAAAAGGCAAAAGAAGGAACATGGGTGGGTTTAAGTCAGTGTCAGTCTGACACTCAAAAAACAATGTTAAAGGTGATTTTAATGACATTGGAAAGCTTAAATAAATATGAACTAAAATATCAGTAAGTATCTAATTTGAAACATTAAAAGACATAATGAACAAAAATTTTTAAATTAGTAAAAAAAAATATATTGTTTTTTATATTATAAAATTCAAATGTTATCTTTGTCATAATAATTGCTATGGAATATTGACTGTAATCAGAGTCTCTTGACGGTCGTCATGGACCAGGGGTGAATAATTCACCTCTTATGCTTGAGCCTTTGGGTTCAAATCGCGAATAAACCTGTGTTTATCTATGCTTATATTATATTAATTAATATTATAAAAACTTGTTTGTTTGTTTCTGTCAAATAGGCTACAAAACTTCTTTAATTACTTTTTCACTAATAGGAAGCTACATTATCAGAAAGTAACAGGCTACGCGAGTTGCGGGGCAGCAACTAAGGACGCGGGTGAAACCGCGCAAGACAACTAGTAATTAATACAAATAAGTCTGACATTATCAACCCGTCTTGGGGTGTAGTATGCAGACTTCTAACCTTAAACAACTTTCTTAAACGATTAAATCCTTCTTAATCTAGCTTAAAACAGCAGTGAGTACGAAATCAAGTTACTTACGCTAACAATAATTAAAGAAACCATTCTCGTCTCATTCGGAAATGCTCGGCTCCCGTCGGCTTTCATCGCCAGCTAGATAACGAGCGTTTAATTGACAATAATGATCGTGGAATAAAGAATCTTTTGCTGGTAAAGAAAATTGTAAAGAGGATAGAATCTTTTGTGATGTTTTTTTCTTAGAAACGATGAAAATGTCAGTATATAAGACATGTATTAAGATTGAGTAATTTCACTTATAAGAATATTTGTGGGATCTTCATTACACACACGCATAGCTAGTTTTAATTTAGTAGAATAGAAATTTTACTATATGAATACTAGCTGTGCCCAGCGGTTTCATCCGTTGCTTAGTTCCTTTTCTGGAGAAGGCCACCCCCTCCAAAAATATGATAAGAGCAAAAGTGAGTTTGTTTGTTTGTTACATCTTCACGCCTAAACGACGTTACAGAGATAGTTGGTATGAAAAACTCTGAAAAGGGGGAGAAAGAAGGAAGAAAAGGGAAGAGAAAGTTTTTTTTCGATCATCACGCGGGTTAAAGTTAGCGTTAGCCCAAATTAACTATGCCACGCGGACGAAGTCGCGGGCAGAAGCTAGTATACATGTAAAATTTAATAAAAAATAAGTCAAGCAGTTTCGGATAAGTATGGCAACTAAAACTGTGACGAGAAAATCTTATAGTGTATGAAGACTAGCTGATGATGACATGAAATCTTAAATGTATATTCGGTAAGTTTGAGAATCGGTCACTACCTATTTTTCATATCCCTAAGTAATAAGAGTGCGGTCTCTCCCTCTTCAGTCACTTGAGTAGCGGATGAAACCGCTGGGCACAGCTAGTCCTTACTAATATTATAAAAGCGAATGTGAGTTTGTTTGTTTGTTACCTCTTCACGCTTTAATGGCTAAACCGATTATGATGAATTTTAGTACAGAGATAGTTGGGAACCAGGAGACTATTTTTTTTTATAAAAGAAAGAGGGAAGAATAGGGAAAACTTAGCGTTGCTATTACAAATCAATAAGGTGCAAGGGGAACTGTGTTACTCCGAATTTAACGCGAGCAAAGCCGCGGGCAAAAGCTAGTCCTTACTATATATTATATATATATTATATATATCCTTACTTTTACCATTTACTATTAATAGTAATATAGTAATTATAATTTTTATTTAAAAAAAGTGGGATGCGAAGGAGAAAAAGGGAAGAAAAGGGAAAACTTAACGTTG
Source organism: Ochropleura leucogaster (assembly GCA_958449745.1). NCBI lineage: Eukaryota > Metazoa > Arthropoda > Insecta > Lepidoptera > Noctuidae > Ochropleura > Ochropleura leucogaster. The sequence goes on along the minus strand of OY288213.1, from coordinate 3,724,644 downwards.
CTATTACAAATCAATAAGGCGCAAGGAGAACTGTGTTACCCCAAATTTAAAGCGGGCGAAGCCGCGGGCGAAAGCTAGTTAGATATAAAAATGAAAATGTTGATCATGTTAATCTAAGAAGCGAGAGTAGATACTGTATTTATCTCTCCACCAGCCATAAACATCGTCCGAGGAAAGTGGATTTCTATGAAGTTATATTAGTATTTTATGAAGCCAATGTTTACGATACGGTTTAATAAAGAACGCCTTAGTTCTTAGTACACTAAGGTTCCATATGAGGCGATAAAAGTAGAGCTAGATTATTGAAACCATTGCTTTATAGTGTAACTAACCTTTACCCACGGCTTCGCTCGCTTAAAAGTTGGGGTAACACAGTTCCCCTTTCCTGATTTGCAGTTACCTGCTACCTGCAGTTTTTCCCTTGCGGCTTATTAATTTGTAATAGCAATGCAAAGATTTCCTTTTGCTTTCCTCTTTCTCCCTCATATCCCATTTTTTCTAAAAAAAATGGCCTATCGGACATAGGTCATTTTTTTCTCCTGGGTCCCAACTATCTCTGTACCAAAATTCATGAAAATCGGTTCAGCCTTTAAGGCGTGAACAGGTAACAAACAAACAAACTCACTTTCGCTTTTTTAGTAAAGAAGTAAGGATATTAAAGGAAAGGCTTGCAGTGTTGCACATATATATGTGTACAGCTCATAGCACACATGCATTGCTACGCAAATCACAGATTAGGCTACGCCGTAGCAGATTAGTGTTCCGTTCAATTTTGGCTGCAGCTTACACCGATATAATTATAGCACTACAGCTGTAACCTTGTATTATGCTTCATAGTAGTTGATGATGTGTCATTTATTTTTACGACGGTGTTGTAGCTCACCGCTTGTTCAGAACAATGGTGATCAGTAATCTCATCGGTTGCTACGGCGTAGATATTTGTGCTACGCCGCAGTTTACTGATTTTTTTGTAGCAGAGTAGAACATCGAACATTTTGGCTTTGCTTGCCTTTTACTATTCTAGACCACCGTACGAACTGATGAGCATGCCGTTAATTTTTGGAAGCAGCGTAGCATACCGAGCACGTAGCGCTACGCTTACCTCGAATTCTAAGCTACGCCGTAGCACTTTAAAGTGCACCAATTTGATTGAACTTTTACATTTTGGTAGGTAAGCGTAGTCTAGCGTAATTATAGTAAAAGAGATGTTTTCTTTTGTTTTTTATAAATCTTGAGTTTTCATAATGACATCGAACATCGAAACGAAGAAGCTATGTTTTATTTATATTTAAAAATACACATCCTTTTTTAGAATGTAAAGTTAATAGTAAAATATTTATTAAACAAATATACAATCCATATTATATTAGAGAGATAACTAATTTGTTTACTAACACTAATTGTAAGAATTTTACTAACACATTGGATCTTGTTGTCTGATTGTCTGAAAATAAAGAATTTATTATTATTATTGTAATAATTTATAGTAAATAACTAATTAAAAAATGTGCTAAAGCCAAAAAGGAATCAATTAAAGGGCTGTACATCACTGTGAATAGAAAAAGTGCCCAGAAGGCTGGCAGCATTGCTACGTTAGATTTTGATTCTTTTGCCAAAATAATGACCAGCCTTTTGTTCTTCGAATAAAACATATACCCGTCCTGTTTATGTATAAAAATAAACACCGTACTACCCCAAAATTAAACACATATAAAACCACGTTACTCAATCATTCCTACATTATAACTTCCCCAGTTATCTTCAACAGTTTATTCGCCACAAATCCTTTATAATGCGACAGGCAGACAGGTATGAAAGAAATCGTTTTACCTGACATTACTTTAGATCGTAATCTTGCGTTGGTTCATGACGATGTTATTACATTGTTAAGGGTGAGCGGTTTAGATTGTGTGGTCTGTGGGATGGTTGGAGAATGTTTAGATAGAAATCTGAATGTTTTGTGGCTTTTAGATGTCTCTTCTTTTTTATTTTGGAGTGGAAAATCATCAAATAACTCCCCCGCTCTGGAGCGGGGGGTAGTGTCAGACTTGTACTGATTAAAACCCGCTCATGTTCCATCTACCACCCTTAATGTTCCGGGGCCGTGGTATCTCTTTGATTGTGTTGTGATCGCTATCGCGATTGCTGTGCATGATAAAGGGTTTTATGAAAAAGTTCTGGTCAGATTTTTTTTTGGGTTATCCCAACAGGATTGTCTTTCGGTTTTCCCAACAGGAATGGCTATGTCTCGTCTATTTGATGACTATTGCCATGCTTGCCCCTTATTAGATGGGACATATACATATACATATACTACTAGCTTACGCCCGCGACTTCATCCGTGTGGCATAGTTACTTTGGGCTAACTTTAACCAGCGTGATGATCGAAAAAAAAATCTTTCTCTCCCCTTTTCTTTCCTCTTTCTCCCATTATCCCACCTTTTTTAGTCTTTGACTGTCTCCAGGGTCCCAACTATCTCTGTACAAAAATTCATCAAAATCGGTTAAGCCATTTAGGCTTGAAGACGTAACAAACAAACTCACTCTCGCTTTTATAATATTAGTAAGGATTAGATACTGCTTTACCCTATGGAGATAGCAGGCGTGCAGTTTAGTTATTTTTTCAGACGATCACTTTCCGAATACTAATAAACCACAAGCATCCGATCCTTCTTAATGTCTTACTAACTATCATAACTTCATCTATGTGATAGAATTGTTGGCGTCGCTTGCAGCCGCGAATATTAAACTTTGATGAAAGATTCTTCACTAATTGCATAGTCAGAAGACGGTTTTCCCGAACTTAATTTAATATAACTAAACCATTTATACATGTTTTGGATGCCATTTTAATTTAGTAGTGTTAAAACTTAAGTTTATAGAGGATTTAAGTTTTTTTTAGTTTTTCTTGCAAAATGGAACATTGTTTGGGTAAAACTTCGCGAAAGAAACATTGATGACGCTGTTTTGCTTTGAGACTTGCATTGAAGTACGATCCTTACTAATATTATAAAAGCGAAAGTGAGTTTGTTTGTTACCTCTTCACGCCTAAATGGTTAAACCGTTGTGATGAATTTTGGTACAGAGGTAGTTGGGACCCTGGAGACGGACAAAGGCTATTTTTAAAGATTTAGATATGAGGGAGAAAGAGGAAAGTAAAGGGAAAACCCGGCATTGCTATTACAATAAATAAGGCGCAACGGCAAAACTGCTCAGGTACCTGCAAATCAGGAAAAGGGAACTGTGTTACCCCGAATTTAATGCGAGTGAAGCCGTGGACAAAAGCTAGTAGTACATATGTCCCATATAATGAGGAGCGAGGGAGTGCAAAAAACTAAAGGGGAACTGTGTTACCTCGAATTTAACGCAAGCGAAACCGCGGGCAAAAGCAAGTAAGATATAAGGTTAACAAGTATCTAGGAATAAAATACCAAAAAAGTCCACTCATTCATAAATGATTGGTAAAAAAGAATCTACACAAGAAATAATTGCAAAAAATAACTATATGAAACAGGTGGCACATACCGACTGAGACAAAACTCAGACCGCCGCCGCCATTCTCTGACAACTGAATAAACGCCCAAATAATGGCAACACAGCAAAATATTTATTTATTTTATTATTAACACACAATTCTTAATAAAATACCGGTTGAATAAAAGGCAAAAAAAGAAGAGCGTTTTCATTGATTTATTTGTTGAAGTATTAAACGCTTTTTTCTTAGAGAGTCTGAAGGAAATTTCTTTTAAAATATTATGATGGTTGTTCTAAAATCTAGTGTAAGAGTCTGAGATTAAAATTTTCATTTTTACTCAAAAGCTAGTTTGAAAACCTACTGAAATCTAGTAATTTTATTTACAAATTTAAAAAAAAAAATCTAGGGGAACCTATCCCATAGAAAATTTGTTTTTAACACTTTTACATGAAGACTTACAACATGCGAAATGTATGTGTGTATGTATGGCCTTTTTTTTTTTCGTGTGGGAAATCATTCAATGACTGAATCTGAATGAATGTCATACTTGTACTGACTAAAACCCACCCATGTTCCTTTTATTGCCCTTAACGTTCCGAGGCCGCGGTATCTCTTTCGAACAACCCGCAACCCCGGTTGTATGTGTGTATGTATGGCCTAATGTTATGAGTTTTTTAGGGTTTCGTAAATCTTTAGAAAAATCGGAACCCTTATTGGATCACTCTGTTGTCCGTCTGTCTGTCTGTACATCAAGACTTTTTACCCTAACGCGTGGAAAAAAGAGTTTAGAAAAAAAAACCATAAATACTAAACTCTGTGGTCCCTTTGTGTTGTAAAAAAATGAACCCTCTAAGTCTACGCAGTCAAAAGTTATGGCTGTTTATGTCGCAAGTTGTGTGAGTCTGACATGCTCTCGGCCGGTTATTTTTTATTGTTAAAAAAATGTAAGTTAACGTTTCTTATTATTTACAAGATTCTTCTCTTTATATCTTTTTTGGGTCTGGTCCTAATGAGGTGCGTTTACAAACATTGAAACTCACAAACAGGCAGATCCAAAAAAAATATATAAATTCGTTTTTTTTTCTCTCAGGGAATCGAACCCGCGACACAGTGCAGCAGTCAATCGCTCAGTCAGTTCTCCAAACGGTATTTTACAAATTACTCTATAGATGTATGTTTCTTATTTAACGCTGTGAATTTATTAGCGTGTTTTCAATTTATTTCAAAACAAGATAAGGTTTCTAATTGATTATTATTTTATATATATCTAAGTTTATTATCTAGGAATCTTAACTGCCAAAGTTACTCGAATAAACCGTAAATTCAGCAAAGTTCAGTCTAACCAAAATTAGCTGCACAGAGTGCCGACCTCAACATTCTAAAAGGAGAAACTTTGAAACTAGTATATTAGTAAAATTGCGCTCCCCAATACAGAGCGACGAAAATTCGTGACCCTTTGTGCAATCTTAAAACTTGTCACAGCTGCAATTTTCATTTGGGTAACTTGTTCGAAACTTCTCGTTTTTTCAGTGTCTACTGCATGACTCCAGTTATTTATAATAAGTTAATACGCGGGCGCCAGCTAGTTAAAAATATTACCTATCAGCGCAACTTTTCCAAATACACTTTATATTTCATATTTAATTACCCACCGACCACGTATATCAATTAAAAAAGAAAACAAAGTTTTAGTGTTTTATGCCTCACGTATTAATGTACAGAAATAATAATCTTGTCTATTGTTATTTCCCAGAATATTATCTCAAAGTTGGCGTGATATGAATGTCTAATTTGGAAACGAGATAAATCCCGACGGTTCCCGTGTGGAATTAAATTAGTTTTCCATTTTGAAAACAAAGCACGGTCCAGCTCACTATGTATATTAAATATGCGACACGTCATGTCGAGAGGGTACAGGATTATAAGTACTTATAAACAACTAGCTGACCCCCGCGGCTTCGCCCACGTGATACCGAAATAAAAGTATCTTATGTATTATTCCAGACTATAATCTACCTCTGTGCCAAATTTCATCAATATCCGTTCAGCCGTTTTGACGTGAAAGAGTAACAAACATCCATACATCATCCATCTTCACAAACATTCGCATTTATAATATTAGTAGAATGATATTAGTTGTTGCCCGCGACTTCTTTCGCGTAGAATTTTTTTATGTGTAGGTAATTGTGAGAAGAAAAAAGAGAAAAATATCCATTCTCTGTGATATTCAAGACTGTAAACTATCTCTGTGCCTGTAATTCAGATTCGTTCAGCCGTTCTGGCGTGATTGTGACAAAATAAACGTACATACGACGGCAGGTCCACCTATTCTAAGCTATTATAACCTGATCTCTCTATTACGGATCGCACACCGTTATAGAGCGATCAGGTTAATATGGTTTTGTGTAGGTTGATGTACCATCGTGTGTACATGCATCCATCTAAACTTTCGCATTTATAATAATACGAGTACCTATTATAGATACGTTCAGTTTAATCTTAGACCTTTAAAATTACTAGCTGCGCTTAGCGGTTTCACCAACTGCTCAGCTTTTCCTACTAAATTCTTGCAAGTATACCAAAATATATGCAAAATTTCAAGTCAATCCGGTCAAGAAATCGCGTCTCCCATACAAACTTTGCTACCCTGTTCCTACCGCCTTAGGGGTTGAATTTTGCAAAATCCCATCTTAGTGAGCTCTTAGTTCCTAAGAAAATCCCCATGCAAAATTTGAGACTTTTAGTTTTTGTGATTTCGTGATAGGTGAGTCAGTTATTTGCGCGTGTTCTTTTTTCATCCTCCCCTATCACGGTATCATTTACTTCTTTCTCCTCCATATCATTCCTTACACAACCCATCTATTTTGTCTTTGGCCTTCCAAAAAATGCTTCTTCATTAATATTTATATCTGTCATTCATTTAGTCACATGCGTCCCTCTTTATTACATGCCCTTAGCTTTGACGGGCCTGTTGGTCTAGTGGTTAGTGGACCTGACTGCTGAGCCAGAGGTCGTGGGTTCGATTCCCACCCAAGACAAACGTTGTGTTATGAGTATGATTGTTTGTTCTGTGTCTGGGTGTGATTTATCTATAATATGTATGTATTTATAAATTATATAAGTATGTATATCAGTTGTCTGGTTACCATAACACAAGCTCTGCTTAGCTTGGGATCAGATAACCGTGTGTGAGTTGTCCCAAGATATTTATTTATTATTATTATTTTTTTTTTGTGAAAACCTACTCGCAAAATAAACATCATTTAACAGTTTACGCCTGCGCAATTAAAAAAGCAACAACACGACGGTATGGCAGTTGCTTAGAGATTTATTAAAGGCCTACGCCTAAACAGGCGTAGGCCTTTAATAAATAAATATGATAATTGAATAAAATAACTTCGGAAAACGGACTGTAGACCGCAGAGTAAGGTTATTCCTGAACTCTCATCCCCAAGGCATAACCACAGGGCTGACCCTGACTACAGAGTCACCTCTCATGAGATACCCCATTCATTGAAGGTAACCAAAATTTCGAAAGCGTGATCCCACATATTCAGACAATTCCTTGAGGAATAAACTTGAGCACAAAAGCAAGGATCAAAAGGTTAAGGGTTCGAATTTTCCGGGTCGCTTGCGCATTATCCAACAATGGTCCTGTTAATGTTTTGACCGTACCTGTAGGTCAACGTGAATGTTTGGACAGTCATGTAACTTGGTGAAGCGTTTGTATGTACGGATAGCAGAGAAATAAAACAAACGCGGCCCAGTGCAAGTCAGATTCCGTACCGTTATCTATAAAAAACTGCAAAAAACATGTTTGTTGTATGGAAGCTGCCTTATTATGTATTTATAAATTATATAAGTATGTATATCAGTTGTCTGGTTACCATAACACAAGCTCTGCTTAGCTTGGGATCAGATAGCCGTGTGAGTTGTCCCAAAATATTTATTATTTATTTGTTTTTGTATTTCTGTTGCCGCGCAGTAATATATGATCTGTGAAAATTTCAACTGTCTGACTACCACGGTTTATGAGATACAGCCTGATGACAGACGAATAGATGAACCGACGGAGTGTTAGTATTAGGGTCCCGTTTTACCCTTTGGATACGGAAGCCTAAAAATTAATTAAACTGATTTATATTTATGTTAATGACGCTTGAATTGGAAAACGACACATCTTCTAATATATAAAATTCTAGTGTCACAATGTTCGTTCCCATACTCCTTCGAAAGGGCTCGACCGATTCTTATGATTTTTTTTATGCATATTCAGTAAGTCTGAGAATCAGCTACTATCTATTTTTCATACCTCTAAGTGAGCAGCGGGTGAAACCGCCGGGCACAGCTAGTAATAGATAATATTACTTTCTACATTGATTTGTTTGAATTATGGCAAAAGCTGATGAGGTATTTATTCAAATATCTGTATTTGGCTATACTTTACTTTTTAGTTGGTTATTTATTAGAACTGATTCTAATAAATAAAATATAGCTATAAATAACCAACTAACTTCCACAACAAACCACAAAAAAAAACTAGAAAATACGTCTACTTCCGATTGTCGATGACTTTCATTTGTTTCATTGACTTTTTGCCATCGACTTCGGGAAATTAAATTATAAGCTATTCCATTTTCTACATAACACAACTGTTAGAAAATATATCTACTTTATATAACAAAAATCAACCGAACATTTTCATCAACTGCTTGTACCTAATGGAACCCGTGAAAAACTGGTGTTAAGTTTCAAACAAAATGGAAGTTAATCACTCTGTGCCATTTAAGCTTTTCAGTGGATTTTGTTATTTGGGCCAAAGTCGATAATGTCACAAAAACGGGCTTGACGCAGAATGTCCGATATGCAAAATGTCATGAACTTTTTAGTAGTATAGAAAATATAATATAAAAAAATTCTCGTGTAACAATGTTAGTTCCCTAATCCTTTCATAATCTCCCGAAACATCGACGACATATACTGCCCCCGATAATTAAAAAGACGTACCTAACAAAAAGTATCTAAATTTAATAAAAATACAGGCAGATGCGCCTGTTTTTCCTGATTCAGACAATGTATATAACTCAAAATTGGAACTTTTTTCTTTTTTAACTATCGGGGGCATTATAGTAAGGCTGAGAATCGGCTACTATCTACCTTTCAAACCCCTAAGTGAGAAGGAGACTTAAGCAGAGAGTCAAACCGCTGAGCACAGCTAGTATAATATAAAAATATTTCAACCAGACAACTTTTGCTAGGAAATCTAATTTTGACTATCATCTTTTTCTTGCCTTGTCTCATTCTATTTGGGGTCGGCCAAATCATTTTCTTCTTCCAATCTACCAGATAGACGTCACGTAATAATTTACTCGTTCATATCGTTCCTTACAAAATCCATCCATCTTTTCTTTGGCCTTCCTCTCCCTCTACATCCATTAACATTCATATATATATAACTCTTCTAGTCAATATATCACAAATTTTGCATTACATATTTTGCAAATCAGATATAATGGGAATTTGGAAACCTGCAAACCGAAAGTTTTAAGAATATGTAATTCTGCAAATCAGACATTCTGCGAGTATGACCTTTTTTCAACGTGACATTTTGCGAATTGGACTTTTTGCGTCAAGACCCAAAAGCGGTGTGCGTGTTATAAATTGAATCGGAGTAATCGACGCCCGGCATTTTTGCTAAAAGGCGTGATCTAACTAAAATGTTCGTGACACGCCTAGAATAGCTATTTATAAAAAATGCTTTGTTAAGTTTTTATTGGAAATGATACCGCGGCCTCAGAACATAAAGGGCAAACTTTTACTGACTAAAACCCACTAGTTTTAGTCAGAAGTAAAAGTCTGACACTTCCCCCCGCTCCGCCCATAGCGGGGTAAGTTATTTGATGTTTTATTGTTATCTGATAGAAAATGTGAGGTGGAACATAAGATATTCTCAAATGATTAGTCTATTATTTACAAAATCTCACGTAAACCAAATAACTGCCATTAAGAGCACAAAATACCACATCGAACTTAACAGATTATCTGGCAACACCATTCCACTTATGGAAGCACGTAGGTACTATCAAGAAAATTAAATCCTGTTCCACTACTTAATATTTTACAGACTTTAATACAAATTAAATAAGGTTTCATTTGGTTTTCTTTTATTAAAATTTCATTCTCAAAAGTTTTTGCTAACTTGATTATATTTTTTTTGTAATTCATAAATTGATTGGTGTTTTATTAAAATGTAATTGTTGTTCCAATATATTATATTCTTCTACATTGCTACAAAGGTCCTAATTACATGAACCGCTGACCCGTATTACACAATTTATATAATACTAGCTTTTGCCCGCGGTTTCGCTCGCGTTATATTCGGGGTAATACAGTTCCCCTTTCCAGATTTGCAGGTACCTGCTACCTGTAGTTTTTGCCCTTGCGCCTTATTTATTGTAATAGCAATGCTAAGTTTTCCCTCTTTCTCCCCCTTTTCCTATTATTATTTATTCTATGTCCGTCTCCAGGGTCCCAACTATCTCTGTACCAAAATTCATCAAAATCGGTTTAGCCATTTAGGCGTGAAGACGTAACAAAATTACTTTCGCTTTTATAATATTTTAAATGGGACAGCTGATAATTTTTGTGCTGTTTTTTGGTCCAGATAGTTGTTCAGTTTGTTATTCCACAACCGTCGCTATCACCACTTATTTGTGATACACGCTTTATTTTGTCATTTTCAAATTAATTATTGGCTGAGCGGGTCAGTATCCTATTTTGCTCATTGTACTTTCTATACGGCCACGTTCGTTCATTTTGTACAGCCACTCCGGTACGTGCAAATACATCTTTAAAATTTAAGTGGTGTTCACACTGGACCCGTACGTGTGTGTCAAGATTTTGAAATATCGCTAAGTAGAATATGATTTTATAGATGTGGGGAAATCTGTTATTGTAGATCAAAACTGGTTAAGGCGTAGCTTTTATGAGTTGAGTCTTTTTTATTTTCTATTGAGGTTAGTGTTAACCTAGTGTCAGAATTTTAATGCTGGTAGATTTTTCATTAAATGATTTAAACGTTTCCTTGATTTCTAAAATAATTTTATGAGACAAACTTACCTTCGAATAATTCTCTTGCCCTTGAATCTCACAGGCAAAAGATTTAAATACGAAATAGTTACGAAGATCTAGACACCACACAATTATTGTTTATGGTAGTAGAATCAATGTAATTGTTTTCTTTCGTGCTAGGCTGTCACTCCCTTTTCATGTCCTATTGTAATATTTCAGTTGTTTTGACAGTTAGATTGAAGTAACAATTGCTCCCTAATATTATATTACGCTTGTATTGAATAGGTATTAGACAGAGGTATACTTATGTAGATCCATAATCCTTACTTAATATTATAAAAGCGAAAGTGAGTTTGTTTGTTTGTTTGTTACCTCTTCACGCTTCAATGGCTGAACCGATTTGGATGAATTTTGGTACAGAGATAGTAGGGAACCAGGAGACGAACATAGGCTAATATTTTTTTGAAAAAAGTGGGATGTGAGGGAGAAAGAGGGTAGAGAAGGGAAAACTTAGCGTTGCTATTACAAATCAATAAGGCGCAATGGGAACTGTGTTACCCCAAATTTAACGCGGGCGAAGCCGCGGGCGAAAGCTAGTTTGTTACTAATATTAAGGTTCAATTTATGTGCTGAAACCCGCGCGGTTTCATACAAAAGTGAACCGACGCGGGGACGCACGGGACCCGCCAGCGGTAACACGCGCGGGCTTGTTCAGTCAATAACGCTTGATGAAAAGCTTGTGAAAATGTCTTTTGACATAGAAAGAGGAATTGTGGAACTCCAGTGTCACTGTGTCATATGAGGCCAAGCGAATAAACTCTTTAGGTAGCTGTGATAGGGTTTTTCACATACCCACAGAGCCCACGCTTAACGCAGTTTCAGAAGAACGAGACTGTTCCCTAATTAGAAGGACACGGTTGGCGCAGTGGGCAATTGGTTGCTGCGCTGCGTGTGTTACAGGTTGCTCTACAAATACCTTGTTGTTTCGGGTCTGGCTGTTTGTGTATTTGAGTTTAATGTTTATGAACGCACCCACGAAAACTAAGGGTTTCGAACAAACTTGCGTCATAAACGGCCATATTTTTTAAAAGTGTAGACTGAGGGGGTTGATTTTTGTCAGCTTCAAAGGACCACAGACTTAAACATATGGTTTTAATTTTAACTCTATACCTCTACGCGTTCCCGAGATAAAGGGTCTTGACAGACAGATAGACAGACGGACATCAAAGTAATCCTATAGGGGTTCCGATTTTTCCCTTTGAGATACGGAACAATAAAAATAAACAAAAAAAATATTTTACACTGGTTGGCACCCGCGGCTTCACCCGCGTGATATCGAAAAAAAAAATCCTATCTGTTATTCCAGACTATAATCTACCTCTGTGCCGAATTTGAGCCAATTTCATCAAGATCTGTTTTGGTATAAAAGAGTACCTAACGAACATCCATACATCCTGTCAAATATTTGCATTTATAATATTACTAGCTGTTCCACGCGGTTTCACCCACGCTGCTCAGCACCTTTTGGTCGTAGCGTGATGTTATATAGCCTATCTATAGCCTTCCTCAAGAAATGGACTATCCAACACTAAAAGAATTTTCCAATTCCAACCAGTAGTCCCTGAGATTAGCGCGTTCAAACAAACAAACAAACAAACTCTTCAGCTTTATAATATTAGTATAAATAAGGATCTGTAGGCCTACAAAGACGTTTTAAAGCAGAAATTATTCCACTGAGGGAAAGTGATGGCGCTAGACACTCTGTATGGCTCTGTCTCTTTCCCTCAGTGGAATAAGTTGCTTTAAGACGTCATGGTAGGGTAGCTAAGCCGCTACAAAGCAATGCCCAATCTAACAACACTAATGACAACGACACGAAGTAAAGCTAAATAATTTTAAAATCAGACATGACCATGAAAGCTTTAGGATTCGTAACTCAAATTATACGAAGAAATGTCTATTTTTATCCCAATACCTACCACAAGGAAAAACCTCGACATACCCACAAAAAGTGTACAAATAAAAGGCCAATTTAACAGTCGGTTGGTGAATCCTTCGAAGTCTGACGAGGGTACCAGTAAATACGTACTAAAGAGATTTTCATTATTTGCCTCCCTTCTCCGTTTCTACCTCCGTCATCCACAAATGTATGCGCCTAGTGGGTGTTTAAAAAAGTACTACCCGTTTATAGTATCGGTCTGATTTGGGTTGAAATTTCAGAATATTGAGTGTTTGGTATTTTCTCGAATTCGTAGAAGTAATGAAGGTTTGGGTAATGTAATTTTGTAGAATGGATACAATATTGCGTTTTAACAAGATTGGAATCTTTCGAACAACGGACAGAAAACAGAACAGCGAATATAGTATAGGTTATGTAAAACTATAATGTGTTTTTAGAAAAAAAAAAAGTAAAGTAGGTATATTTTTTTATTGTTAACCTCTAGAGCCCCAGCGGCACAAAAACTGGCACAAATTTCTGCCACCAAACCCCGACCGATTAAAAACTATTTGTAGTAAAGATAAGTCTTAAAATCAAATTACGCTTACGATAAGAGCCCGCCCGGTGGTGCTTGACGGATTGTTGACGTAAATAATGGCGGTCCTTGAGAGGCTAAACTCAAAAAAATACAAAACATTTATATCAATTAGACCATAACAGGCATTTTTAAAGGCATAAAATAAAAAAAAAGATGCTGCTACAGTCCCAGTCACAAGACATTACAACTTGTGAAACTACTGTAGTTGCCCATTTCAAAGAGTAAATCTCTATGGAGAAGAATAGGCAACTTCATGGACACTCTTTGTTTGGACTGGGCATTGGATTATAAAATGTGTAAAATAACTTTTCACGAAGCCGTCAACCATACATTCTGTGCATCAAATTAAGTAATTACGAAAAATATGTTGGTAGAAAACGACTTTAGTTTTTGGGAAAAATCACGATTTGCACTACACGACGGAACTTGGGTTACCATGACATCTTATAGCTGTTCTTATTCCTGTTTGAGAAAGAGATCGTGCTAGACACCCTGTATAGCTCTGTCTCTTTGTCTCAGTAAAATAAGTTCTGCTTTAAGACGTCATGGTAGGGTAGCAGTATAGAAAACAGTCGGGCATGTATTAAAAGTCAAAATATCAAATTTATTTTGTCAGTGGGACTCCCGCTCCAGCCGGTTTCTGGCCCAAAGGTTGTCCATTGCCATCCAACGCGGGAATGCGGCAAGTGTTATGGGCACTTTTGCGCCAGGAATGGTCAGGGGCGGGTTATTTAATTAAATTATGACATGTACTTTTGTTCAGAAATTTGTATTATTTTTTAATTATTAATTTGTCAAAATCAAAAGACATTTGTTTAAATTAGGCTGATAATAATCAGTATCTACTTCGAACGTCAAATTAAAAGAGATCCCACAAAACGCCCGTGTTTCGCCACTTCCTAGCTGCCTACACTGTCTACCCTGTCTAGCTGTTATAGCTGGGAAGAAGAAGCGGAACAAACTTCCCGGCAACACAGGTAGGTTCACAGCTTAGAAGAACCAGATATTTTACAATTTCATTGATGACGAGGTAAATTTAAGAAATAATTAATAAATTGTCACATGTCAGCTAGCGAACGGCAATTCTTACTAATATTATAAAAGCGAAAGTGAGTTTGTTTGTTACATCTTCACGTCCAAATGGCAAAACTGAATTTGATGAATTTTGGTACAGAGATAGTTGAGACCCTGGAGACGGACATAGCCATAATATAAAAAATTTGCCTATGTCCGTACTGTTACGGACATTGGCTAATTTTGTCTGTACAAACAAACTCACTTTCGCTTTTATAATATTAGTAAGGAAGTAATGATGAATACTCGATTAAATTAAGTATAAATGTTTCATATTATGGTGTAGGCCAATCTATGGATGTAATTCTATACATGTAAGTTCATACCTATAAATATAAGACACTATGTACCTACCATATTTTTACACAAATAAATTATAATCTACTAGCTTTTGCCCGCGGTTTCGCTCGCGTTAAATTCGGGGTAACACGGGGTGTGTTGCGCCTTATTGATTTGTAATACCAACGCTAAGTTTTTCCTTTTCTTCCCTCTTTCTCCCTCACATCCCACATTTTTCAAAAAAATATTAGCCTTTGTCCGTGTCCTGGTTCCCAACAATCTCTGTACCAAAATTCATGAAAATCGGTTTAGCCATTAAAGCGTGAAGAGGTAACAAACAAACAAACAAACTCACTTTCACTTTTATAATATTACTAGCTTTCGCCCGCGGCTTCGCCCGCGTTAAATTTGGGGTAACACAGTTCCCCTTGCGCCTTATTGATTTGTAATAGCAACGCTAAGTTTTCCCTTTTCTTCCCTCTTTCTCCCTCACATCCCACTTTTTTCAAAAAAATAATAGCCTATGTCCGTCTCCTGGTTCCCAACTATGTCTGTACCAAAATTCATCAAAATTGGTTTAGCCATTAAAGCGTGAAGAGGTAACAAACAAACAAACAAATAAACAAACAAACAAACAAACTCACTTTCGCTTTTATAATATTAGTAAGGATATAGTAAGGATTCTAAAAATTGTGTAAGATATAGATACACCACCTAAAAAGGCTGAAATTAATAAAACAGTTTTTTTTTGTTAATATATAAATTCACAAACTTTTATAAATGTTACTTAACGTCTGAAAAATTTAGCAGCTGTGTAACTTTGTGTTGTATTGTCTCAGGAGATCTTACAGAGCGATTCGCTAACGCTTTGTAACTAGAGTCGCTTTGACCAACATATATGTAGTTTAATCTTGTTTCAGTCTTAGCCTAGAATATGTTCCTCCCACATCAAGTTATTTGTTACAAGGACGTTAAAGATGTAACTTAAACTTAAATTATGTATTTCTAATAGGCACTTATTGTCGAAGTAGTTGATAGCAAGTCAAAGGTCTCTATTCCAAAATGTAGATCTCTATTTAAAATATAATAATAATAGCTTTTGCCCGCGGCTTCGCTCGCGTTAAATTCAGAGTAACACAGTTCCCCTTGCGCCTTATTGATTTGTAATAGCAACGCTAAGTTTTCCCTTTTCTTCCCTCTTTCTCACTCACATCCCACTTTAAAAAAAAAAAAAAATTAGCCTATGTCCGTCCCCTAGTTCCCAACTATGTCTGTACCAAAATTCATCAAAATCGGTTAAGCCATTAAAGCGTGAAGAGGTAACAAACAAATAAACAAACTCACTTTCGCTTTTATAATATTAGTAAGGATTTGCCCATTATTGTTCCACTACTGGGCAAAGGCCTCTTCTCATACAGTCTAGGCTCGAGCATTGATAACCCACTTGCTTTGCTCATTGTGACGTCCACGATAAACTTAGAAAGTACATAAGAATTGTAAAAGTCATCTCTGGGCCCTCACGCCTTTTATTTTCAAGAAAAGGCAATCTATTGAAGTACTGAATACGTAGCAAGCGTTTTAGCGTTGGTATCCCTTTTATATAAATATCCTGTAGATATATACCGAAACGACGACACGTCATCTTGAACATAGATAGGCATGAACTGTAGAAATAAAAAAAAAAAACAAAAAACATTATATTTTTATTTCACATAGGCCTACATAGGCACTTATAAAACGTCGAGAAAAGCTGCACGGTTCGGGTTGGTCGTTTCCTATGGAGAAGAACCGGCAAGAAACTCTATGGTTACTCTTTTAAAAACATTTGGTTTTACGATGTTGTTGTTACAGCTTTAGTACTTAAGTATGAGAGGACAGCGTAGGCCCGACAATAAGTCATTGCTTACTTTACAAAACGTAAAATAAAATAATACGTTAAAAAAATTAATAAGCGTCTAAGAATCTACAAGATCGACTGCTGCTGGTTCGATCTCCACAAGAAACAAATATTTGTATGATCTCATCGGTAGTTATTTCGGGTCTGGCTGTTAGTGTATGTGAATTTAAATGTTTGTAAACGTACCCACGATAAAAGGAAAATTCCTTGTGTGTGATAACGTTTTATTGAAACAAAAAATATATACGTACGAAGGTGGTAAAAATCATCAATCACAAAAATCACCAGTTTTTATAGCCACAGTGAGAGCAAAAAGAATCAAACTCGTGTTAAAATGGGCGATATGAATTTAAAAAAAAGGAAGTTATTTGAAATATGGCGACCGCTACAAAACAAAGTATGCAGGGACGTGATCAGAAATACCAATGTTTGTTAATCGTACAGTACGTGTTATTGTGACGTTGCTCGCTTTTTAATTGTTAGCTGTGGATTTTATTAGTGTTTTGTTGTTGTTTTTATGGCTTAGAGGTC
The DNA here is from genome assembly GCA_958449745.1 of Ochropleura leucogaster. Taxonomy (NCBI): domain Eukaryota; kingdom Metazoa; phylum Arthropoda; class Insecta; order Lepidoptera; family Noctuidae; genus Ochropleura; species Ochropleura leucogaster. Next base: position 3,707,780 of record OY288213.1, on the reverse strand, counting down.
CTACCAGGGTTGCGGGTTGTTCGAAAGAGGTAACGCAGTCCCAGAACACAAAGGGCAAAAAAAGGAACATGGGTGGGTTTTAGTCAGTAAAAGTCTGACACTTCCCCCCGCCATAGCGGGGGAAGTTATTTGATGATGATTTGCTTACCGCAAAAAAATCTACCCGAAATTAACTAAAACCCGGCCAGTACCACAAAGACCCGGTAAATAAAACAAGACACTTCTCGAAAAAAATCCTCAAAGCGAGCACGACTTTTTCACCAAATCTGCTGTGCTCATTAGTATTCCTTAAGAACCTCGAATGTTCCCCGTTTCTTGCGTCAAAGCAAACTATACCTAAGTGTAAAACAACATTACTTAAAAAACACAAATTCTGGCTTGTATTGAAAGCAATGTTTTTTGAAGTTTTTGAACCCAACGTAAGTGAAAAACAAACAAAATCTCAACTTTTTAATCTTTTCACAGCCACGTATTTCAATAAAAGTTAAATATTAGGGGTGTTATTAAAGTCCAAGTCCATGAAATGGTTGCCGGGTTTGCGGGTTGTTCGAAAGAGGTACCGCGGCCCCGGAACGTAAAGGGCAACAGAAGGAACATGGGTGGGTTTTAGTCATTAAAAGTCTGACATGCCCCCTCGCTCCGCCCAGAGCGGGGGAAGCCATTTGATGATTTCCCACCCGAAACAAAAAAAAAACGATGAAATGGTGGATTTATGACAGTACATCTCTGAAATAAGCAGAGCTGTATTTAAGTTTAATCAGAAACGCAAGCGAATGTTACGTCTACGAGACAATCATGTTAGTTTTTTAACACATTTTTTCTGATGCTGCATCGCTGTTAAAGTTTCATTCATTTACTTGTTATTTTACCACAGATGAACATTAATCTAATATATAAAATTCTCGTGTCACAGTTTTCGTTCCTATACTCCTCCGAAATGGCTGGACCGATTTAAACGAAATTTTGTGTACATATCGGGTATGAGAATCGGCCAACATCTATTTTTCATACCCCTAAGTGAGCAGTGGGTAAAACCGCTGGGCACAGCTAGTGTTACTACATAATATTATACATGCGAATGTTTGTGAGGATGGATGGATGTTTGTTACTCTTTCCGTCAAAACGGATGAATGGATCGTGATAAAATTTGGCAAAGAGGTAGACTATGGTCTGGAACAACAAATAGGTTTTTTTTCGAATACACGCGGGCGCAGCTGCGCACTCCAGCTAGTAAAATAATAAAATTTTAACTACGTGATGGAAAACAACAGGAATAGGTTGCTACGACAGAAGTACGTTCTAAAATGATTTTTTTCACAAGGTATTAGGTTCTAATAAAATGTCATTTGTATTAGGTTCTATTTAACCCAACGAAATAATCCACAAGCATCAGAAATATACGCCACATGGAATCTAACAGCATCAATATTGGATCATAATCTAACCCAATAATCATTCAGCTAATCATACCATGACCTAATAACAGCGCAACGCAGCTGAAACTTATCGTAGGCATCGCACGCATTTATCGTGGAATTATCGCGTAGCGTGGAATTATCGCGTATAGTGGAATAATTGCGTAGTACCCAATTATCGAGTGCTATTGACAACGCCGTTCACTTTACATCACAAAGAGCTGTTTATATAATTAACATCGTGTTAAGTCACACGTGTGATGTGTAATGTGGATTGTTTAGTCTAGGTCCTTGAAATGTTATGGTTGGAGTATATTCAGCTTTATCGGGGAAAAATCATTAATATCCAGGTGGTGTGGCCGTCGGACTGAAATCATAGGTCTCGAATTATGTGAGTATGTAAACTATAGTAAAGTGAAGTTTCATCAAAATATATTCAGTGGTTTTTTCGTGAAAGAGCAACAAACATACTCACAAACTTTCGCATTTATGTAATATATAATGTTCGTTGAATTCTCTGATTCTATTTTAGTGTAAAAAACAGGGGATCATTTTATTTACTTAAACCTTTTGAACGCCAGAGCATAAACGCACACGTGTGCCTTTCACGCCGAGAAACTCATTTCACCTACATTTTTGTCACATATTTGTGTCGTTGGCGTCCAAGGCACGTCTACACTTGTCACATATATGTGACAATGGCGTTCAAAAGGTTAAAAATGACACAAATACAAAGAAAATAGAAGCACGTCTTATGTAGTCGTACGCCTAAATTATACTATCGCACTCGAGTCAGAAAAGTATCACTCCCTCGCAACCTTTTCTCACTCCCCTGTACAGTTTACAATATACAAACTATCTCACTCGCTCTCTCTTTTGCTCTCTGTCTTTTATGAACCATACTTTTAATACGTCATTTTCGGCATCCTAACTTACAGAGTATTCTTAAAACTAAAATACGCTTAGGTGTATGCCCTTTTCCCGATACTACATTTATAATTTTAGTAGGATATTTTTATTAAATCCTGAACAACTTCGTCACACGAGCAGTAACATTTTCAATAAACCGTATTTATTTATTTATATATCAGAAGAAAAATAGCTACAATAAGACTCCAAAATATTGGTCAACGCATATCGGCTGATGCACTAAAACCAATTTCCTTTACTTGGTCGTAAAGCCAACGGAATAAGCTGCGCACACAAAATGTATACTTTAATATGCACTTAAGAATATCAAGTAAAATGTTCGAGAATATTTTAGAGAAGACCGTACGGTCACCGCCAAAAGTCGTATGCACAGCCTGCCCCCGATAGTTGAAAAGACGTATCTAACACTTTTTCCAATTTTGAGTTATATAGGTACATTGCCGAAATCAGAAAAAAAGGCGCATCGGCCTGTATTTTTTATTAAATTTGATACTTTTTGTTAGATACGTCTTTTTAATTATCTGGGGCAGAGCTACTTTTTTATCTAAATTGTTCAGTCTTTTTCTATTTTACGATTTACTTAAAAATATGATTGGGATAGATTGGATATTGAAATAAACAAAAATAAAATTTTATTCATCGAATTATTTTCAAGACATTCACAGGTGTCGTTTATCAGCTACCAGGGAATCAGACTTCTTTATCTTAATAGTTTTTTTTATATATAAGGAAAGCTTTAATGGATTTTTTCAACCTTCCATAGTTCAGTTTTAGAACCTACTTTGGCAACTTGTTATAAAGAATAGAATATATTTTTATTCAAAGTTCAAACAATTGGCACTATAAATACAATTGAAATCCTAGAAATAATGTTGGTATAACAAAATTTCGATGAAAGATGATAAAAGCGAGGCTAAGGATAAGATCTTGCAGAGGGGCCTGCCAGGGCCACCGCCTGCTATGGTTGCGGGTTGTTCGAAAGAGAAACAGTGGTCTCTGGAACGTAAAAGGCAATAGAAGGAACATGGGTTGGTTTTGGTCAGTACAAGTCTGACATTTCCCCTCCCGCTCCGCCCAGTGCGGGGGAAGCTATTTGATGGTTTCCCTACCGCAAAAATAAAGAAAAAAAGGATAATGTTGTTATTCTACTTAGGAGAGTCCTAAATCCAAAGTTGACTGAAATATGAAATTAAATTAAGTAAAGCTTATCACAATAAGCTTTGCTTAATTTCATATAAGCAAGAAGTTTTACTTTTTAGTACATACTTTTTTTAAAACAAACTCAATAGTCAACAACTACAACAACAACGGAAGACTAACAAGAGTCATCGTAGCTCAGCGGACAGATCTGCTGTATCATGCTCATATTGGCATGGAGAGAGAGACGTGACATGGAGATAGCGGCGATAAGTTTTTTGACGGCACGGTTGGCGCAGTGGCTGAACGATTGATTGCTGCCCTGCGTGTCGCGGTTTCAATTCCCGTACAGAACAAATCCTTGCTAATATTATAAAAGCAAAAGTGAGTTTGTTTGTTTGTTACCTCTTCACGCTTTAATAGCTTAACCGATTTTTATGAATTTTGGTACAGAGATAGTTGGGAACCAGGAGACGGACATAGGCAATTTTTTTTTAAATAGTGGGATATGAGTGAGAAAGAGGGACGAAACGGGAATACTACGCGTTGCTATTACAAATCAATAAGGCGTTACCGAATATAACGCGAGCAAAGCCGCGGGCAAAAGCTAGTATTTGTATATATGTGAGTTTAAATGTTTGTAAACGCACCCACGATACAGAAGAAATTCCTAGTGTGAGGTTTTTTTTAAATACACATATATACAAAGTAAGTGTATAGTGTTTTGATAGAAATAAACAAATCAAAACAGCCTACCTGGTTTGACTTGATAACATTCACATTTACAAAACACCTTTATCACGACTATTTTCATATTTTTTCATTCAATATTTTATAACACCTAAAGTTTTGTAAGCTGGTACAGTTAGTACGACGCTGTTAACTAAAGTTAGCCGCGAAAGACTGTTGACTGTTGACGTGATGGGGCAACTGCTCAACAGGAGCTGCTGACAGCAGGTCAACTTATTCTAAACTATAAAAACCTGATCTCTCTTCTACGGATCGCACACCGTAGTAGAGAGATCAGGTTAAAATGGTTGGTTGGGTAGGTTGATGTGTCGTCGTGTGTAGACTGTATTATCTTGCACACATCTTCCTTAAGTAGCATCTGTGTTATATGCTATTCTAAAAATGCTGTCAGAGAATTCACAGATCAATGCTGTAATTTCAAATTAATTTTTGCCGCTAGAACTCAATTGCAAGGGCATAGTAAAAAAGTGTTAGCATCATAGCCATATCCTTTGAATGAGTAGTCTTAAATATAATATGATTTCTCCACAACTCTAATTGACTACAGACTTAAGTATATGAACTTAATTTCAACTCGATACCTTCTTGCATTCTTGAGCTAAATGGTCTTGACAGATAAATAGTCAGAAAGACGGATAACAAAGTGTCTGATCCAATAAGGTTCTCGTTTTTTTCCTTTTGAGATCATCATCATTTTCCTGCCCTCGTTCCATTCCATTTGTTGTCGGCGCAACACGTTTTCTTCTTCCATTCTCCCCTATCAGACGTCACGGCATCATTTACTCCTTTCTTCTTCTTATCGTTCCTTACACTATCCATCCATCTTTTTTTTGGCCTTCCTCTCACTCTCCGTCCATCAACATTCAGATTTATTACTTTATCTCTTTTGGTCACATGTGCTTCGTCCCTCCTTATTACATGTCCATACAAACGACTCCCTTTCAATTTTTCTGTAACAGGCGCAACTTTTAATTTATTTTTCCTTTTGAGATACGGAAACCCTAAAATAACGAGGTGGTATAATTACAAGTACAAAAATACTTTAACATAAACCTACTATTAAGCTTTGTATTTACTTAAAACCAGTGTTACCACAACACAAAAAGTTGAACCATAACAACATTCAAACTTCCATTTTTAAACATACATCCCCGATTTATCATGGGATTTAAACGGTGAAGGAAAACTATCGACAACGCTCTTGCAAAATTAAATGTGACAAGTTCGTACGTGTGGACTAAAGTGTTGTCAACAGCACAATATTGATAGAGATCACAATAATACTAGAACATTGGATGTACGATGGTAAGCTGTGTTGCATGCATAGACAACTTTAAAAGCTTACTACGAGTGTCGATGGTTGGTAATCCCTGCTATTGTTACCATAATGGTTGACAAGGATTTAGTGAACTGTCAAATATTGCGTAATAGCTAATGATAAATTAATGTTTATTAAAAGCATAATGGCTGTTAAAATACCCCTTAGCGAAATCGAAAAGTATTTGTTTACACCGCCATTGTGACAATTTTTTTTTGTGTTGTGTTACACCTAGTTACTTTTTGAGCTAAAAGTTTTTACTAACTCACACAATAAAAAAAAAAATTAGTTTGGAGACTTAGTCTACTTTTATTATTTCCCATCCTATCATTTAAATTTTTCAAGTATGAAATAAAGATTGATTTGAAATTACCTTTACACCGGAATTTTATTTCATTTTTTTTTCAAATAGTATAGATTAACGTCTTTGACAAGATGACCCTACAGGTCCCTTCGTATAGACTAAATATTAAAATACCTACCCACTGTCATTCGCAATAAAACACAAAATTCTCTGCAAAAAACTTTTGAAAAACGTAAGTGACACTACAAAAATCTATTAAAACTTGACAACTAAGTAGTCCTTATAAATAAAATAATGCCTCTTTCGTGTAATAGAATAGAGCTTCAATAGTTCTTTTAGAATTTTTTCTTCAACAACGGAGCGAAGTAAACTCGTTAACTTGCTGAATAGATAATTTTCAAAGACAATTTTCTTCACAACTCGGGGAGTGTTGTGTTCAAAAATAGTGAGATTTCAATTTTCTACCTCTAAAAAGGTGGCCATGCTTTGTGTTTGTTTCTTAACATTTTTAACTCACCTATCTTCGGTTCGGTTAAATGGTTTTCATGTTTATAGAACTTTTTAGATAGGGTAGGTATTGGCCTCGGGAGTAACCATATTACAATAACCTCGACTGGCTAAGAAAGGCTAACAGTAGAATGTCTAAACAGGCATTAAAAACAAATTAAAAGCTGTTCTCTTTAAAGAGTTTGGAGCAGGCTGGAGAAATACCCACTAATTATTATTGTTTTTTATGTTTTCTAGTTCATAAGATTTTGTATTTTTTATTCTTTAAATTAGTTGGTATGTGAACGAATTGAACAAACAAGCGCTAATCCCGCCGACAAACTGTTACGCAGTTTGGCGGGTTTACTAAATGTAAAACAATTTTGGTCCAAAAATAAATGATTTATTTTTTTATTATTTATAGGTATGCTTCGTAGATTGCGTGACAGTCGTAATAGCATCCTTCACTCAATTGCCGTTAGGGTAGACAGCCCGCTTGTCCATTCGCTGGCCGATCGAACCAGATCGCTGTTTACTATTAGGTACTAACATAGGCTAGGAATTTTGTACTAACACACTGGATACCTGTTGTCTTCATAATGTTTACTAATATAATAAAAACGAAAGTGAGTTTAGTTGTTTATTACGTCTTCACGCTTTAATGGCTTAACTGATTTTGATGAATTTTGGTACAGAGGTAGTTAGGACTCTGGAGACGGACATACTTTTTTTTTAAAAAAAAGTGAGTAATCAGCTAGAAAGAGGGAAGAAAAGGGAACATTTAGCTTTGCTATTACAATAAATAAGGCGCTAGGGCAAAAACTATAAGAAGCAGATACCTGCAAATCCACAAAAGGGGAACTGTGTTACCCCGAATTAAACGCGAGCAAAACCACGGGCAAAAGGTAGTAAATAAATATATAAGGGTTCCGTTTATGCCTTTTGAGGTATGAAACCTTAAAAAAGAACCGAACCGACACCACTAGGTCACTGATAAGAATTGTTAATTTGACAAAAAGAGAATTAACAAAACCGTAAAATAAAAGAAGACTCCCCAGTTTCCAGTGATAAGACCTAAAGTGAGCCCAAATTAAAACGCGTTAACCTATCTACAAAGTATTACACTCGTTCTTAGCGAATTCCCAACCGTCTTGATACCCTAGCGACGCATTTACCGTTCGTCTAATGTGTCCTCAATTTCGCCCTCCCTATTACCCCTTACAACGCGTTAATAAGAAGACGTTATCTCCTTTACGTCGCCGACATCAAAAGAAATAACTTGATTTCGCTAAGGATACATTTACAAAATAATTTCTATATTCAATTCTAAAGTTAATGGCGCGTGAAAAGGCATTGATGTCAAGACCAATACAGTTAAAAAGACGAGAAAATTTTGCTCGTTTGCAACAAGATTGACATAAGTCGACAATTTCGAATTTTTAAATAAAAAAAAACAAAATCATTTTATTTGTGTAACATAGGTAGTGAATACAGTTCTTAAATTAATATTTATTAGGTCGCTATGACATGCCAGAGGCGTACAAATATGTTTGCATCATGCAACCATATTTGCATAGCATGCAACTTGCATATGAATATATTAAGAGTCATGCGAGAGGAGTTGTGTGTTGAAAATCAAAAGAAATTAAATTAAAAAGTAACGTCATTTTGGTAAAAGCTTTCTACGTAAAAAATATCGGCAATCATAATGAAAATATTTTTAGTGGAACTTAAAAAACATTGTCCTGTATTTTTATTTTTTTGGGGTTATGTCATTACTATCGCAAACCGATTTCATCCTGTCGCACTTCCAGATAAAAATACCCATTTTCATAAAAAAAAATAAACATTGTCACGCGAAAAACGTGATAAAAGCGACTGGTAATAATTTACGAGTCTCGCGACGCCACCTTTATTAAATTTTTAATTCTACATTCAAAAAGCCTTTTCGCTTAAAAGGAGAAAGTTCGAGATTATTCTTAGGAACATCTGTGTTATTCAATGGTGGAGCTATTAAGCTTTTTAAATGTTAAATTCTTTCGAAGTAAGAAAGATCTTTGAAGACTATTTTAATGCGGAAATGTGGGAATTTTCGCCCTCGTTTTTTCTGTGTAGTTAAATAAGATTTTTAACGTAATTATGTGGATGTTATGCGAGTAACACGACATCTGCGTAATAATATTTTGAGTTTACTTTGTCTCATAATCTGCTTTGGCCTGGAGGGTAGAATGTATTCTTTTCTTATTTGTTTACATAGGCTGTTTGTGACGTGAACATCCGTGTAGCCATAATTGCTGTTTGTTTTGTAAAAAGGCATTACTTTCGCACATGACTGTATATTTGGATACAAATCTGCAATCATTCTTTTTGTTTTATTATGACTTACTTCGCTCTCTAGTTTACAATATTAACATGAATGATGTAACCAAGGTTTTGTAACAATATTCTGATTCAAAAAAGTGCCCATGGAGTATCTTGTCCATTCCTTTCAATAGAGATCTACGCTTTGAAATGGGTAACTACAGTACTTTCACATCTATTATGCCTTGTGACTGGGACTGCAGCTTCATTTGATTGTTGTCAATGTTTCGACAGTTCAAAAGTGCCTGTAACTGACCTACTTGAAATAAATGATTTTGATTCTCTCTACGTGTACCAGAACAAAGTGCTATGATTCTACATTTCTGGTTCAAAAAGCCAGGTTAGTCTGTGGTATACCCTGATCAATATAATATGTTTTTTTTTCAAATTTCGAGTGAAGTTTCTTCTCCACTAGGATGTAGGGTGAGCCGCTTCATCACTTCACATAAAGCTAGTTGCGGCTGAACAAGAGTCTATTTAGTATAAAATAAAACCAGCCAAAAGCGAGTCAGACTCGCGCACTGAGGGTTACGTACAAAGTTGCAACATAAACGGCCATATCTCTTGATTGTGTAGACTAAGATAGTTGATTTTTTCACAGCACAAAGTGACCATAAATTTGAATATATGGTTTTGATTTCAACGTGATACCTCCACGCGTTCCTGTGATAAAGAGTCTTGACAGAGAGAAGGACAACAAAGTGATCCAATTAGGGTTTTCGTTTTTTTCCTATTAAGGTACGGAACCCTAAAAACTATTCTAAGCAACGTGCTCGGAAGGTCTTTAGCACTTACAGATTAACGTGCTTACTTCCTGGGGCATAAACCATTAAACCCTCTTTTGTATCCATTTTTACCAACCAAATCCTCGGCTATCTCAAGACCTACATGCGAAGGCGCTCTGAGATTACCGGAGCCCTCCTCCCCCTCCCCCTTTCAACACCCTCGTGTGGAACAGCAGCACGTGACCACAACCTTCTTTGGAGGTCAGTTGGAGGTCACTTAGTGAACACTCAGTACACAGAGAATGTTTACGACCATGATTGTTGACGATGCATTTACATTCAATGAATTATTGTCGCTTTTTTATTTTTTTTTTGCCTTAGGTATAAAAAACCTAATACCTAACACACCATGCAGTTGCCTGGGCAACTGAGTTCTGCCTGTATGAAAAAATGAAACCCAGTAAGATCGATTTTTCGCTTTCGTAAATCCCTATTATTGCAATTTTCATCGAAATTGTTAGACCTGTATTCGAAAACGTAAATAATTATAATAAATAATAAAATCGTTTATTTATAAAAAGGGGGCACATGTACAATAAAATAAAGCATCTTAACAAATAATAGAGCACAGTTGCTTATTTGCCTGAACTGAAGATGAAGACTGAAGACCTGTGTTTCAGGCTAAAAAGAGCACAGCTACCCTATCATGACGTCTTAAAGCAGAACTTATTCCGCTGAGGGAAAGAGACAGAGCTATACAGGGTGTCTAGCACCATCTCTTTCACTCAGTGGATTAAGTTCTGCTTTAAGACGTCATAGTAGGCCTACAGATCATGATTCAAATGTGACAGAATACACGGACGGCGATGCAGGTATAGTATTTTGCTATTTATAGCAACAACGTCACGACCAGCAGCTATTTAAAAATATTGCACACATATTCGTCGCCAATCGCTTTATCTAATTACGATTAATTATTATACTGGGTGTGACGCAGAACGCATGATTCGCAAAACGTCTGATACGCAAAATGTACGTAAAGGTTGTACTTTCTGCATATGTGTGAATTTATAACTGCGTGAAACATTCATGGGTATTTAGTTTCTTATCAGGTTATGATATAGAAAAGATGGATGGATTGTGTAAGGAATGATATGAAGGAGACAGGAGTAAATGATGCCGTGACGTCTGATAGAGGAGAATGGAAGAAGAAAACGTGTTGCGCCGATCCCAAATAGAATGGGACAAGGGCAGGAAAATGATGATCAAGTTATAATAAAAAAAACGGCCCAATAACTGTCAGGCTTGCACACCGAGGGTTCCGGACAAACTTGCGACATAAACAGCTATAGCTCTGAGGGATAATTTTTTCACAGCTCCAAGAGACCACAGACTTGCGTTTATGGTTTTTACTCGATGTCTCTACGCGTTTCAGAGATAAAAGGGTCTTGACAGACAGACGGACATCAAAGTGATCTATTATGGGTTCCGTTTTCCTTTTTGGGCACGGAAATCTAAAAAAAAGTAAGTAGGTGTGTAGTGTGAGCATTTACAGTTACCTATTCGTTGAAACAGACATCGGCAAAAGTACTTTGTCTTAATGGAAATGGTTGAAAGACCAAGTACATGATATTCGTTTTACATGTCACGATATTAAAACAGTCATTTAGTTTATTATTTTAAAAAGTTAAACCAGTCTCTTTCTAAAACAGTTTTACAACTACGGTAACTTTTTTTTTTCGATACGAGGCCTCTACGAGGGCACGGCGTTGCTCCGCCCAAGCTGGGCATACCGCCACTGTGACACTCCACCGTCTCCTCCGGGCGAAACTACATTACCTTCACAAGTTATTATGTCTTGTGACTGGGACTGTTGTTTCCGCATCTTTTTTATTTTTATGTCATTCAAAAGTGCCTGTATTGCTCTTATTAAAATATATTATGGTTTAAGTTTTGTGTTTAGTATAATTGACGACACGGTTGGCGCAGTCGTTGTGCGATTGACTGCTGCGCTGCGTGTCGCGGGTTCGATCCCCAGGTAGCAGGTACTGTGTTATACCGAATTTAACGCGAGCAAAACCACGGGCAAAAGCTAGTTAATTTTAGGTAAGATAGTGCATTATTTATAATATTAGTAGGATTAATGACGTTTTTGGTATTGATTTACTGTTTGAAATTTACTTTTTATTGTTTTAGTCATTGTGTTATTAATTAATTAATGTAGGAATACTATTAACGGTTAATTAATGTAATTCAAACACAATGAAAATTATTATATGAATAAATAATTAAATGAATAATAAACAGTTTGGTTAATAGTTGGCAGGTCGTTGCAATTCATAGTTTTGAACTGTTACCTAATTATGTATAATTATTAGAAACTGTTAATTTTTAATGAGTAAATTAGAGGAAGTTTGAAAGGTACGCCTTTTACTGAAAAAATTAAAAAGAGTTGTGTGTCTTTGTCGGGTGATGAAGAAGGGCGAAGCGCACTGTGACTAAAAGAGTGATAGATATGAATGTTGATGGATGGAGAGGGAGAGGAAGGCCAAAGAAAAGATGGATGGACTGTGTCAGGAATAGTATGAAGGAGAAAGGAGTGAACGATGCCGTGACAGGGGAGAATGGAATAAGAAAACATGTTGCGCCAACCCCAAATAGAATGGGGACAAGGGCAGAAAAATGGTGATGAGCATTTTGATATTCAGTTATTGTAATTCAAAGTTCATAGATGACTTTTAAAATTGAGAGAATTGGTATAACAATTACGCATATAGTACGGCCAACGAGAAGCGATACCAAATGTAAACAAAACCCATGCAAAAACCCCATCTAAAATGGCCGCCCGAATGTTGGCGAACCCGTCTTAACGTTGTCATGTTTTTGCCGGGAGAACGAGACATTACGACAAAGCACAAGATGGAAAGAGCTAAATATTAGATTGTCAACGCCACAGTTGTTCTTTAGGTTAATGACCTTTCGTATCGCTTCTCGTTGGCCATAGTGTAGTTAGATCATCTCCAATATTCCATATCTCCAGTGTTTTAAGAATGTTCGCGCTTGAAATGGTAACAGTAAGGTCAACAAAAGAGATTTTGCTTGTCAAAAATAGTTGTTTTTTTTTCTTAGAAACCGAAGGACGTCTTTAACTTAAATTTAATTTATCAAATTTTACAACAAATTAATTTAACTTTATTCAAATTTCCTCCGTGCCTCGGAAAGCAAGTTAAGCTATTGGGGCGAATAGCTTAGGCTGTCATTTGTATATTTTTGACAGTCGTCGTAGTCAGTGGGGAGAAAGTTTGACAGCCAGTCTTACCAAGGGGTCTCGTATTACCCGTTAGTATATGGGTTGTGGAGGTCAGATATGCAGTCGCTCTTTGATCTGAAATAATGGTATTCAGCTGCTTCCGTGTACCTGGGCAAGAGTTCTGAAAGGTCTAGGCAAATGAGGAATACATTCGGTCTAAGGTCTCTAAGAGCTGTGAAAAAGTCAACACTCCAAGTCTACGCAGTCAAAAGACATGGTAATTTATGTCGCATGTCATTTATGGCCGGTTTTTTAGACTTTGTGAATACCTACATTCCGAATAAGAAAAAAAAGATGTTATATAGCTAGCAATGTACGTATTTATTTTAATTATAATATCATTTGATGGAATAAATATAATCCCTTTTTAAGGATCGTCCGTTTTTATCCGTCTGTCTGTCTGTCAAGACTCTTTATCTCCGGAACGCGTGGAGGTATCAAGTTGAAATTAAAACCATATACTAAGCTCTTAAGTCTCTTTGCGCTGTATAATATATAAAATAAGTACCAAAAGATATGGGTGTTTATGTCGCAAGTTTGTACGGAACCCAAGTTAGTGAGTGAGTTCGAATCATCAGTAGAAACTTCTAAAAAAACTGAATGAATAGATAGGTAACAAATACTTTTTTCAACTAACGTTTCAGAATTACACTACAAAGGTTCGAGTATCCAATAATTCTATCATGAGCTGGGTCCGGCTTCAAACCCGTTTTTTATAGGCACCTATTTCCGTGATAATTTCCGATATTAGATTTTATACTATCCTTGTTCAGATACTTTGGTACTCGATTCGTTTTATATCTATTCAGTTTGATATTGTAAAATCGTGAAGTGTGTATAGTGTATATAGAAACTACAAATTGTTACTTTCTTTTTAAGAGATACTTTTATGTGAAAGCTTTCTTTAATCATCTTATTAATTCGGACATATCGGCCTCTCCAAAACTATACTAAAACACTGTATCATCCGCATCTAATCTATTAATATAATCTTAACTAGCTGTTCCACGCGGTTTCACCCACGCTGCTCAGCACCTGTTGGTCGTAGCGTGATGTTATATAGCCTATAGCCTTCCTCAAGAAATGGACTATCCAACACTAAAATAATTTTCCTATTCCAACCAGTAGTCCCTGAGATTAGCGCGTTCAAACAAACAAACGAACAAACAAACTCTTCAGCTTTATAATATTAGTATAGATAATATTAGTATAGATAGTATAGATTTAGTCGAATTTTCAACTAAATATTTTTTGATTGCTCTTATAACATCCGCGGCTCCGGAACACAAAGGGCAAATAACACTCTCACAACCATAAAATAAACTAATGACTAAAAAAATATAAAAGAGTAGTTTCAGGGTCAAAGTAATTACATTCTATTTAGTTCGTATTTTAGATTATTCAAAAATAAAGGACACGTATTTTTTTATTTGTAAATTAGAACAAAAAAAGAATTGTGTGTGTCAGCTCCGACGCACGACTGGAGTTTACTCCTTAAGTACGAGTATCTAACCATACGCAAAAAAGAGTTTATTCAACTGAAAAAAGATTAATATCATATGAAAGGGTAAATTCACAAATTAATGAAAAAAAATAGCAATATAAATACATTGACACTGATAGAAACAAACAAGCCCAATAACATATAGTATATAGGTATAGTCGCCTTTACAGCATACCATATGTACGTCTTAATACACTCACAGCCAAATAAGAAAGTTGCACCAAAAACGTGACACATTTTCGTTACTTTAGTAGGTTTTACCCCTCGGATTTTTCTTATACCGGGCGCCTTATATATGAAAATCGATTTTTAAGGAATAAACTCGTTGCGAAAAAATGCTGCAACGCGTGACGTTGGTAAGACTAATATATATTTTTTTGGTAACTAGCCTATTGACACAATGTATCGTAGCACACAGTCCTTTCAGGAATATTCATTTTTGATTCGGAGCTGCAAAAATGTTCTTATAGCTGGATAATATAAGTCGCATTTTGCATTACTGTTTCATCTAACATCGTCGCCGTGTCGCTCCCGTATCGTCCGCTCTAAACAGCCACAATATCGTCCCCCCAAGTGACTACCATAACACGAAGTTGTACGGTTGTACCGAATACAAGATAACTGCTCCGTGACTTTGATTTTATGCATAGAATTATATCTTCTAGTGTTACCGCTCTTCCTCTGCAAGCCAAAACGGGGTAAGACCAAAACCGGCTTTTTCGAGAAAGCTAAGACATATTCGTCATCATCTGCATCATTGTCGTCATTCAAGTTACTTTTCGAACTTAGGAAAATGTGTAAAAGACTAAGATGCAAGCTGGCATATCGTGCACGAAATGATAGACCACGATGCGGTATTAGCGAGCGAGCAATGATATCCAAATTTCACTGACAATAAAAACAGAAACATTCTAATTTTTTGGAGCAGTACGTCAATTCTATGTTTTAAAACATTACATTGTAGTGTTGTGTATGCTCAGTAGTCCATCTGATGTAAGTTTGATAAAAAATATCATTATCATTTTCCTGTCCTTGTCCTATTCCATTTGGGGTCGGCACGTTTTCTCCTTCCATTCTCCCCTATCAGTCGTCACGGCATCATTTACTCCTTTCTCCTTCATATCATTCCTTACACAATCCATCCATCTTTTCGTTGGCCTTACTCTCTCTCTCCATACATCAACATTCAAATCCAAGTAAGACAAAATTGCAAACACAAAACGGATTTTTGTTTTTTTTAGAGATACTGCTTTATGGCTTCCGAGGGCAGCATGACTGTTTCGTCTTTTATTGAGCTGTGTATGGCTGTTTTAATTGTGTTTCTGTTAGTGTCGGTGATTAGGGGTTCGGTAGTCATACGAAGTTGCATTTGGTTGCATGGTTTCGTTTCTTGGGACTTTCGTCTGTGAACTTTTAAAATTAAATACTTTTAATTTATCAAATGCTTAAAGCATTTGTGTTTGTCTGCTCGGTCTTAGGCTATTTAGGATGCCTATAGTTTGCTTAGTTATAAGACTATAAAAACGTAAATAATTATTTTAATACTAGCTGTGCCCAGCGGTTTCAACCGCTGCTCAGGTTTCTCACTTATGGGTTTGAAATACAAATAGTAGCCGATTCTTAGACTTACTGAAAATGCGTAAAAAAAATCATACCATTTTATTATATTTGAAAGATACATGTCACACTTGCTCCGCTATTCCCTAATCTTCACTTTTCTCTGTTTCTTTATTTAAAACGACCTGAGTATTAGGACGTCATGGACTTGCATGAACCAGCCAGCATTGGTTAAGTTATAAAACCTCTAACAGTACTATTAAGTACAGTTATTATGTTAATTAAGTAACATAAATAAATAGTCTTTTCTAAACTATATAAGCAAGCGAAGCTGCTTTTAAAAGCTAGTGTTTATCTATACTAATATTATAAAGCTGATGAGTTTGTTTGTTTGTTTGTTTGAACGCGCTAATCTCAGGGACTACTGGTTGGAATTGGAAAATTCTTTTAGTGTTGGATAGTCCAATTCTTGAGGAAGGCTATAGGCTATATAACATCACGCTACGACCAACAGGTGCTGAGCAGCGTGGGTGAAACCGCGGAGAACAGCTAGTATTCTGATAAAACTTCAATTGTATAACAAATCACGTGTAAAGGTCAAGCCTTTCGCCTTTTTCGGAAACTCCAGAATTCTCTAGACAAAAGATAAATCAACTTTGTTATCTCTCTAGCCAGTGAATATACGTATAGGTCCCATGTTCATTATTACGCAGCAATATATCAAGCACTGGGTTCTAGACACGAACATTTTTCCCACCCTTAGATAACTCTGAACAAATGTCACTAACGTACCGATACTGAACCTATGTCTGTTTTCTTGGATTTATTTTGTTTATTTCTAGTTCTAGTTTTATAGGTAGAAACTAAGATTGAGGATTTATGCATACGCATACACATTTGTAAATATAAAAAAAAACTTTTTAACAAAAAATTTAACGGACGCAAACGCGACGTGAAAAATGAAAATCAATAACCTTTAGGTCTAGCTAAGCTCTAAAGTGTGAGTTCATAAAAGTACCGTCAGGCAGGAAAGGGTCCAAGTAAGTAACTCATTTCAAGTCCGCGGCAACCAAACAAACAAGAAAATTAAAAACGTAAAGCGTGAAATGCTTGATTGATCGTCGATCATTGTTCGCTGGCGCCGCCTCAAAATTAATTACTTATTTTAACTTTGGAGCTTAGTTAGACTAAAATGTTTTATTTTTTTTATTTTCACTTTTAAGTTCGTGTTTAATAGGTGAATTTTTTGATATTTTTTTTATTGTTTTCGTAGGTATAGAAATTAAATATTTATTGTTTAAACTACTTATAAATTAAACTAAAATTATTAAACTAAACTAAACTTATAAAGAAATTAAAAAATAGCGTCAAAAAATTCGTCCTCAACGCTGTCAATTGGCAATGTTCCCAAGAGACTGGCCGCGTTGCCACGTTGTATGGCAACGCTAAGCCTCTGGCCAAAGTAAAAGCCAGCCCTTGGGTCACGGGAAGTGTCAACCAAACGTTTTGATATTGCCTTAAAAAGGCTGTGAGCACAAGGACCCCACGGTCCCAGAGTTTCAACCCCAAACGGCTCGAAAATATAGTTCCCAATAAGGTTACTATATTTACGCCGCTTGAGGTTCTCTGCAGCCGCAGCAGCAGCGCCAGCGCAGCACGAAGAGCTAGGAAGATGGGATGGCGCAAGAGTATCGACGCACGTTGCGTCCCACACTAAAGGCCTACCCAACTTCCAAGGAAACAAAGACATGCCGTCCGGTCTTTTGCCATCGTCGCGTGCCAAGCCATTGGGTTCTAAAACAGCTGGAACGCCGACGGTGACAAGAGCTCGACGGATGATGTCATTAATATTCGCGTGCCGCGCAAAACGGCCCGCACTTCGGCTGCATGATAGGCCGTGGTGTCCAAGGCTGTTGACTACTTCACCACAATGACAGCGATGAGGAGAACAACAAGGAGCACCTAAACGTAAGGAAGCAGCGAGGCGGAAAGTAGTGTCGTCGAACAAAGTGCCTATGCTCGACGACGGTAGTGCGTAAAGCCAAAGACCCGACTCCCACTTGCCCACAGCCAAAAGGCGCGCACGCTCAGCAGTAGTAGCAGACGTGTTCAGTAGATTATTCTGAACTACTCTGCAGAGCGGCTCGTCCCACTGTCTCTGGGAAAATGGTTTGTCGGGTTGTTCAGTGTTCGGGCAAGCGACTTTCCAAGCATCCTTAGCCTCGGAGAAGCATGGCACATCAAAATCAATCAGTGTGGAAGCCAGGATATTCCTGATTAATTTCTCAGTACCGTGGACCGAGGATAAGAAAGCTGGTAGACTAATACTAGAAATTTTGCGGACGCCGAGTCCTCCCAAACGAATGGGAAGAGTGGCTTGAGTCCAAGCTCGGTCGTCCAGAGCCACATTTAAAATTAAAGATAAGGTATGTCTGATAATTTGATCCATTTTATCCAAAAGATTAGTGTGCTTCCATAATGGGGAAGCACGTAGGAAATATGTTAATTTAGGGCCAAAACAGCAGTAACGAATTATAGTAATAGCCGAATGCATGTTAATTTGGAGCAATCTTTCTGAGACATCATTAAATTTTTGGATTTTTTCATCGATAAAATCTCGAAAGGAATTCTCGAAGATAGGAGACCCAAGGAGACGAAGAGAACTTTTGTCAATAATTTTGATGTCAGGGGCTATTGTGTTGAATTTGGATAAAGTCAGTCCTTTGTCGGTGCTGTCTGCTAAATATAATTCACATTTGGAAAGATTGAGATCAAGGCCAATAGAATGAAGTTCCTTTTTTAAATAAATTAGGTCTCTTAAGACTGTATCTACATCGCCGCCCAAGGTTCCATCATCGAGGTACCAAACGTTAAATTTGGAATTTAGCCGTCTAATGATTGGGTGGATAGCTAAACTAAAAATCACTGGCCCAAGTGGGTCACCTTGTTGACAGCCAACAGCAGATTTTAAGAGGTTGTCCCGATATAATAATTTAGTTGGGTGTCTGTAACATTGCCAAAGGAAACTGTAAATTTGGGGTAATTCTTGTTTAATTGCTGTTAACAAGGTATCCCTATTGACTGAATTGAAGGCATTCTTAATATCAACCTTCAGGATGACCTCACCTTTACCAGAATTTAGGTAGGTCGATAAAGCGTGTACGGCAGCCTCACAGCCCCCTTTGGACCCGTAACCTAGCTGCAGGGGCTGAAATTTTTCCGAAACAACCTCACCATAAAATTTTGAACAAATCTTTGCTGCCATACGGCGATATGTAGAACCCACAGCAATGGGGCGAATGCCGCCATCTCTTTTATGTAGGGCGCATAAATTTGCACCATACAAAACGTCGATGACGGCCTCGTTCACCTTGCCGGAGAGCATGAGGTTAATCAGAGCCGTAAGCTCCCTCAGGAGCAACTCACCAGCTTCACCAGCGCCTGAGCAGATGAGGTCCTTTAGGTGCTGAGGACTAAGCCCATCCAGGCCGCCGGCAGACCCGCTCCGGAAGGAGCAAACGGCTGTGACCACCTCTCGACCTGTAATGGGTAGGTTAATTTAAAAAAATATATTGCAGACGATAATGATATTGCAGATGATTTGTTACTATAACACTATGTCACTTTAATGATAAGTTCCCCCTAGTAAATTTTTGACCACGCTAATAGGTCGCTTTTGACAGACTTAATATCTTATCAACTATCAACTCTAATCCTACAGTGTAGACCAAGAAAACTTTCCAAAAAGACCTCTATAAAACGGCCTCCAATAATAAAAGCCTATAAAATAGGCCTTCTCATTCAATAGCCTTATAAAATAGATTTCAGTCCTTCGAGGTTTTCAGATGACTTACGTTCGGATCAAGTAGATGTATAATTTATCAAGATCGATTGATTTATATGGTTCATATTGAGGAACGAGGGTGTGCATGACAATAGGGGTTGGTAAGACATACTTGTACTTGTGTGTGTTGAGTAATATATTGAGAACCGGGTGCCTTTTAAAAGATAAAGAAGTTTGGATGTGGTGTATATCTTTTTTTTTATGGCATCTCGCAGTTCAACCTAGAAGGAATTCTTCAACTGAATGAAACGAAATTTAAATCTTGTATTAAACGCACACTATGTAGGCAAGCATATTATAAGTTGGGGGATTATATTGATGATAAAAATGCTTGGCTCAATGCTGGTCCTGCTTCACAAGCATAGGGATAAACTCATTGATTGGTATCCGAAGCTATAGTGTAAGACTATCTTTGCATTGTATAGAATCAATTCTCTAGTATTGTATAATTATTAAGCCCATATGTGAGTGCTATGTATTATCATTGACTTGACGAAGCCCTGGTGGTTAATAGTGTCATGCTCACTTAAATGTCTCGCTGATGGTGGCGGGTGTGTCGGGTCATTTAGCTCCCTTCAAAATGGTCGAGCTGAATGGGGCTGATCCATACGTCATGTTCGTGAACGGGCGCTGTCAGTTGGGACTGGTCATTTTTTAACTACCACGGTCATTTTTAATTTATTTAGATTTAAATTGAATTTTGTTTTTTATTTACTCTGGACGCTCTTACTGCGCACGTCTTTCTACATCGTTCTCACATATTTGTATAATCTCAACACGAATGATGTAAATACTATTTTGTAAAAATATTAGAATTTAAAAGAGTGTCCATGGAGTTTCTTGCCCATTCTTCTCCATAGAGATCAACGCTTTGGAATGGGCAACTGCAGTACTTTCACAAGTTATTATGCCTTGTGACCGGGACTGTAGATTCCTTTTGTTTCTTGACATTCAAAAGTGCCTGTAATGGTCTAATTGAAATAAATGATTTGATTTGATTTGATTTGAAGGTTGTCGTCTGCTTAACCGGGCGATTCCTGTGGATGCCTTAAGAATTAAGACCTCCAGCCAGGGCAAAAAACTTACAAACTAAGCGACTACACGCTAAGGGCACCCCCTGTGGGGTACGAGCCTCGGGAGAGCAGGACAGCAAAGGGACAGGCTGGATTTGAGTGATATTATTTAGGGACTGATTTGAACTTACTGGCTCAGCCGGGCTGGCTTTAGCAAGGGACGAGTGGGGCAGTTACCGGGACGTCGCGACGGGCCTCGTCGGCGAGGACGGAATAATGTATATCTTCTTCTTCTTTCATTTATATATTTTTGCTATACGTATGTATGTCACTAACCGCACCGCACTGGGTGGTTCAATTCACAAATCAGGCTGGCAGATGACCTATCATCTATCCTCAAAAACATTGGCATTTATAATATTAGTAGGAGCTAGGATAGGATTCTCGTGTCGCGGTGTTTGTTACCAAATTCCTCCGAAACGGCTGGACTGATTTGTATGAAATTTTGTGTGCATATCGGGTAGCTCTGAGAATTGGCCAACATCTAAATCTCAAATCCCTAAATCATAAGCTCCCTAGTCTTTATCTATGTATAAAAGAGAAAATTACTGACTCCACTCATCACGAAATCTCAGAAACGACAAGTGTTAGGTTAGGTTAGAGTCTCAAATTTTGCACGGGGGATCTTTTTAGGACGTAGGTAGGTGAAGAGAAATGTGGACATGTAATGAGGAGGGATGAAGGACATGTGTGACTAAAAGAGTGATTGATCTGAATGTTGATGGACGAAGAGCGAGAGGAAGGCCACAGAAAAAATGGATGGATTGTAAGGAATGATATGAAGAAGAATAGAGTAAATGAAGCCGTGACGTCTGATAGGGGAGAATGGAAGAAGAAAACGTCTTGCGCCGACGCCAAATAGAATGGGACAAGGGCAGGAAAATAATGAGGTAGGTGAAGAGAAAATGTCGAAAGACAATATCGTGAGGAAACTGGTAAGTCCTTAAAATTCGGAGTCACGTTACAACAATCATCCCTCACTGGTGCCGCGTGAAAGCCTCAAGGTACAAAGAAGTAAACTTTATATCCACCAAATATTTCCACCTACTCCACCAAACGTTGCACCATAAACATCACAGATTTAGCACAATTCTGTTTGTACATAAATACTCATCAGTACGACAATACAAGCTTGCTGACAAACATTGGCATGGCTTCAAGACAATTATAATTTGTACGTATGCCAATGTTTGTCTCTGTGAAGTGGTGAATAATGGAAGTACACGGGTGGGGGAAAGGGGCGGGGACGAGAGTGTTTTGTTTCGTGTTCTATTTTAAAGTAGGAGGCATTTGTTTTATTTATTTGATTTATTTTATTACTAGATTTTGCCACCGGTTTCGTTCGCGTTAAATATGGGGTAAAAAAGTTCCTCTTTTCTGATTTGCAGGTATCTGCTACCTGCAATTTTAGCTTTTGCGCCTTTTTAATAGCAATATTATTTTTTCTCTCTCTTTCTCCTTCGTTTTGTTCTTAAAAAAAATATTGCCTATGTCCGTCTCCAGGGTCTCAACTATCTCTGTACCAAAATTCATCAAAATCGGTTCTGCCATTTAAACGTGAAGAGCGTAACGAACAAATAAACAACCAACGTCGTTCACTTCGCTTTTATAACATTAAGTAAGGATTGAAAATATCAACGTTAACAAAGATTCTGGTATAGTTATAATTATTTATTGAAAAATTTGCTGTCCCCAAACTAGTACAGGCCCGCTTGTCCTGCGGGTCTCACCGGGGGGGGGGGGGGGGGGGTGAGCAGTTAAACTCCCCCCATTACGCCTATGAGAGGCGCGCATAGAACATTACACTCCACCATTTCAGGAAGCGCATACGTCCCTAATCTAAATCCGTATGTTTCCAACATATCAGCGTATGCAATCTCATCGGTATAATACAATACTAAGATTTATTCTCTATTAGTTTGACCCGTGGCTTCACTCGGTAGTCTGACCACGACTGAACTGATCTGGTGAAATATGGTTATTTTATTGAAATATTTGGTGTTTGGTGTATGTTATTGAGTGTGTTGTTCGATAAAGAAAATGTTTCTTGGGATATTGGTAGTTGCATTTTAGTTAGAAGTATATTATTTCACAATTCACTGAGTACTTAATATTTAAGATCCTTACTACCTTACTAAAGTTATAAAAGCAAAAGTGAGTTTGATTGGTTGTTACGTCTTCACGAATAAATAGCTAAACCGATATTGATGAATTTTAAAACAGAGGTAGTTGGGACTCTGAAGACGGACATAGGTGATATTTTTTTTAAAATATTGAGATATGAGGGAGAAAGACGGAAGATATGATGATACCGTGACTTCTGACAGGGGAGAATGGAAGAAGAAAACATGTGGCGCCAACCACAAATAGAATAGGACAAGATCAGAATGATGATAAATATAGAAAATAGGTTACTGAAAAACAGCCATAAATATTATAACATTTTATTATAATTTAATAATTACTAGAATATAATTGAAATGTACTCACTTGTTGTAGATCAGTAAGTTCTGCAAGCTTGTCAAAAAAAACCTAAATAAATCAATTAACAAACCATTTATTTCATGAATTCTCAGCTTACTTTTGAACAGATTTCGGAAAAAATCTATATATTGAAAGCTTAGTTTTAAATATGACTGAGGAAAATCAAAAGTATTGAAAACATCGCCCATAACTGAAAAGATAAGCCTGAAATAGTTTAGTAAATAATTGAAACAAACGAACAAAGAGATGACAGACAGACGGACGAACTTTCCCTCCCTCTACATTTGAACTTGTATCTGTATTAGTGCCTATCTAGATATAATTATAGCCATTATTTCCAAGTCGGAGTGTTTGAGTCGTAACTGTAATAAGATGTCATAACTTCTGAATATCATTTCCATGTTTATTGGGAAATGAAGGAAAATGATTTGATAACGGTTATTATTATAAGTTACTATCTTTTGCCCGCGGCTTCGCTCGCGTTAAATTCGGGGTATCACAGTTCCCCTTGCGCCTTATTGATTTTTAATAGCAATGCTAAGTTTTCTCTTTTCTCCTTCATTTAACACTTTAGAAAAAATAGTCTATGTCCGTCTCCAGGGTCCCAACTAAGTCTGTAGCAATTCATCAAAATCGGTTTAGCTGTTGAGGCGTGGAAACGTATAAAACATAATATTAAGTAAGGATGGTCAATAGATTCTTAGGCCGAAAAATATATTCACTGCTATGTTTATAGTTTGCTGGACTTGATAATATGTTACGTACTGGTTGCCAAGTCAAATAGCCCTAAATCAAGATGGTTGCAGCCTTGCGCTTATAGAGCATCCGTTTGGGTGCCAACTGTGGTAGCACCATAAAGTTTTCATGAATAGAAGACGCTTTTTTTGTATAACTTTTTCTCCTGTATCGTGGGTGCGTTTCAAAACAGTTAAACTCACATACACAAACAGCCAGACCCGAAACAACTACTAGCAGGTCATACAAATATTTGTTTCGTGCGGGAATCGAACCTGGGACACGCAGCGCAGCAGTCAATCGCCCAACCACTGCGCCAATCGTGCCGTCAAGAATTTGCAGGATTAAACAATAAAAATGTAGTATATTCAGCCTACAATATTACTTAAGGCTTCTCTATAAAATAAAATTAATTTAAGAAATTGGCTCATAAATAATTATCTCCCTGGAGGAGGAAAAAACCGTAATCCTCAGAGTAATATTGGGGCTATCGAAAAATTGGGTCTTAGTAAGTAAGGGCGGAAAATTGAGTATTTTATTTAAACCGAGCTATGAATTACTAGTGCTTGGTATAAAATAATATTCATTTAAAACATTAATAGTAAACTACAATCTTATTAATTAAATTTCATTCCTCATTTTTATTTATTTATTTACAAAATAACAGTATTAGTTGTAATTCGATTTTTTAATCATTTGGAAGAAGTATAGATTTAGGAATCTTTTTTAGTCTGAAATGAAGTTTTTATTGAAGTATAGATAAATAATTCTGGTAGAATAAAGGCTATTTTTATTTTATTTTATGAATAAATAGTCGACACTTTCTTCGAATTAGGAAAGTTTGTTTAGTCTATGTAATGGTCTAGTACAATCATCAAATGACGTAAATATCATAACATCGCGCCTATGAGTACAGTTCTATGTAATTATATCCCAAGGAGATTTTATTAGTAGAGGGGCCTGCCAGGTCCACTGCCTGCCGGGGTGCTTTGCAAGTTGTTTAAAAGAGATACCGCGGCCCCGGAATATAAAGGGCAAAATAAGTAACTTCGATGGGTTTTTGTCAGTAAAAGGCTGACACTCGTTTCCACTCCGCCCAGACCGTCAGAAGTTATTTGATGATTTCCCATCCGAAAAAAACTTGAGAGGACACATAGATGGAACGAAGTTATTATTCCTTATAATGTACAAAAAACCTGTATACACTCAACAAAAATAATCGTCGTGACAACACACTGTTCAATGCCAAATAGAAAGACGAAACGAAAATAACTGGCTTGCTTTCTATGAGTGAGAGAGGCTTACAATTATAGCAAAAACTGTCGTTACAACTTTTGGTCTTAATTTTTTCCGCCTAGCCCTTTCGCTAAGAAACTTCGTTCCAACCAGAACCAAAAGAGCGAGTCAGACTCGCGAACCGAGGGTATCGTACAAACTTGCGACATAAATAGCCACTTGGTTTGACTGCGTGGATTTAAAAGGTTAATTTTTTCACAGCACAAAGGCAACACAGAGCTGTATAATATAGTTTTAATTTCTATTCAATACCTTCACGAGTTCCCAAAATAAAGGGACAGACAGACAGACAGATGGACTACAAAGTGATCCAATAAGGGTTCAATTTTGTTCTTTTGAGGTACGAATTTTTAAAAGGGATTATATTTCTTCCATCAAAAATGATATTTTAGTCAAAAAATAAATACGTACATTGCTAGCTATAATGTATAACATTCATTTTATTTCTTATTCGAAATGTAGGTACTTACAAAGTGTATGAATATTTTTGTGGTGTTGTAAATAATAAAAAAAATTATCCTTTGATTGTTACATCACAGTTTTTTCTGCAAATAATAAAATATCTTGTAAAGAATAAACCTAAGTAGATATGCAAAAGAGACAAAATTTTCCCTTGAAAACAACATGATTGCAACATGTGGAATAGAACTACGCATACCATCCCAAAAACCAACCAAACCAAAAATATAAAGCAACGTAAGAGACATTGAGTGTTTTGTTGGATTTTCAACTTTCAGTGTTCAGCCATAAGTTGCTTATCCAATAGCACTCACATAGTCCCTTACAGCATTTCAAACGACTGTCGTATCTACCTAATACGTTTATGACAACGGTCAACAGATTGCACCTTGCGTACCTACTAAAAATATTGCTGACCATAAGTCACGTACTACCCTAACCCTATCCATCCCTTATCTTGGGGTAAGCAGAAAATATAAGTCGACGTACAGCCGGGCCCTGCATACCTCATTTATCAATGTCTGCATACGTTGATCTACTCATGAGCTTGAAATCTGTAGGCAGGAAAAATGTTGATGTGAATGTGGTTTGAAAAGGGTAAAATATTCTAGTTATTTTTTTTTAAAACGTTGCCTCACACTAGGAATTTCTCCTGTATCGTGAGTGCGTTTACAAACCAACCGGACCCGGCACAACTATCTGTAGGCCATATAAATATTTTTTCCGTGCGGGAATCGAACCCACGACACGCAGCGCAGCAGTCGATCGCTCAGCCACTGCGCCAACCATGTCATCAAATATATTATATATCTATAAAGAGTAGTTTCAATACAAAATTTAGATTATCCTCCAAAATCTCTAATTGGATACGCATATAAATAATTGAAGTAAGCTAAACCAAACATAAATACATATTACTCAGAGAACCGAAGATGTATTATGTATTCGTATTGTTTCCTTAAACATCCCACGAGAAACCTTTGATTTCGTCAACGTATTTGCTCGAGAAGATTCCTTTGTAAATCTTTATTTTGTGTCGCAATACTGTTAAATAAATAATATGTTATTTTGGAGATGATTTAAGAGTATACAAGGATAAGTATACAAAGGTAAGGATTATTGAGTTTATTTTCGCTTGATGGTGTGTAAAATAGGATTAGCGTGTGTGTGTGTTTGTGTGTATATTATACTATTTATTTATTTATTTGGTCTACCAACAATTGCATTAACAACTGGAAATAAATTAAACATGTCTTTAAAACTTGAAATAGTGTAACAACCACATGAATTGTTATTTTCGTAAATGTAAGCTTAGACACTAAGAGTTGACATGCAAACTTAAAATTAATGAGAAAAAATAAAGATTATTGTGCATATTATCTAAACAATTTAAATGCTTTACAAATTTCGGTGCTAAGCAAAGCCTTTTAAATATCACAGCATGCTTTGATTTAGGGATCACCTTGTGTTGGTAAATATGGAAATAAACTACTCTTAACAATATCAAACGCCATTTGTCTAGAAAATTACTTAAGGACCTTGCGCACTATACGGCCAAGACCATGACTTTTTGGCCTCAGAAGTCAAGTTCGGTGAAATAAAAAAAAAAACTATTTAAAAAAAAAGAACGACTTAAATAGCCGACTAAAATTCCAGCCAGTCACATTTTCAAAAACAAAACACGGCCTCCACTTTCCAAAGACAATACCCCCTCTAATCTATATAAGGTGGGTACACAACAAAGGCGTCACCCAAAACGACGTCATATCTCAAATATGACGCGTCACTAAGGTGAATTTCTAAAGAGATAAAGCCGTGGGTACACGAGCGTAACAATACAAATTGCGGTGTATCGTTGACCCTCGTCATTTGTAGCTTAGTCATCAATATAAAGTAGCATTTTGTCTTGTCTTGTAGGTATGATGACCTTTGGGGGTTTTTTAAAGAGAAGAATGGTGGGGCCGTCCCTCTTTAATTCCCATAATGAATGTATGTGACAAATTTTGAGTAGAGCTTACAAAAGGTAACCGAGGAAAGGGTTTCGTTGGTCCTGATTCGGGACGGTTTGTGTGAGAGCCCATTCTTATTTGAGGATTGTGATTTATTTCTGTCATAATAGGTAACCACAATCTAAGCTGTTAACTTAGAGACAAAATTGTACTGTTTTATATACTAACCTGTGATTTTATCATTTGATTTTGTAATATAACATAACTAGCTTCTGCCCGCGGCTTCGCTCGATTAAATTCGGAGTAACGCAGTTCCCCTTTCCTGATTTGCAGGTACCTTCTACCTGTTTTTGTTGTTGTTTTATTCCCTATTTCTCCCTATTTTCACACTTAAAAAAAAATTGCCTATGTCCGTCTCAAGCGTCTTAACTATCTCTGAACCAAAACTCATCAAAATCAGTTTAGCCATTTAGGCTGAAGACGTAACAAACAAAAGAACAATCTCACTTTCGCTTTTATAATATTTATAAGGATTGCATCGGAGGTACGAAATCGCGATATGTATAAATGGTGATCTACAGACGTACTGATCGAAAATGTTCGAGATCAAAATTTTTCAATGATTTCGTAACACATATTCCTAATGTCCACTCTATAAGTCTTTTAAATCTCTTTGTTCTAGACCATACCAAGGAACCTTCTATACAATTTTCGCTGTAATATGGTTCAGGTGACTACTTAAATGAACCGTTCCTCTTTAATCTGGAACGTTACCGCGATTTACGATCATGATTAATCGTAGGCTTTGCCCTGAATATCACAGTCGTTAAGGACTTGTCATCGTAGCAATACATCCCATCACTAAATACGTTTTTTCATCTAATATCACCTGCACCATGCTACTCCAAAAACAGTATGGTTACGGAGATATTGTGGCTCAAAGTTTTAGAATTTACAAATGCTTTTTTTAATCCATGTTTTTTTACCCCCGTAACATTCAATAAAAAGTTCATCAGCACAAAGTTTTGAGTATGTAGCTTTAAGTTCAACTGTAAAACGAGATTTTTCACCCCAAAAAAAAGTCTTATTTCTTGCGCGGCGTTACTTATTTGACGGATTCGTGAAAGGTGCGTTTTCAGTTTGTATGTATATTTTTGAATTTGAATGGTATAATAATATAAAATAGTTTTTTTAACCAAATAACAGACACAGACAACAGTTTAAAATAAGCCAAATACAAATACAATATAGGCATATTATTATACATATTTTGAGCAGAGATAATTATGGTACACAAATTAGTCTATGCATACATAAAATTGTGAACTCTTCTTCTTAAACTAGGAGAACTGTATCTTAAGAGACAGTGATCGGCCAAATTGATTCAATTAAACTTAAGATGTCTGAAGTGGAAAAGTGTCTATGCAATATTTTGAATGCGTTTCAAAATTCGTATTATCTATACTATACTAATATTATAAAGCTGAAGAGTTTGTTTGTTTGAACACGCTAATCTCAGGGACTACTGGTTGGAATTGTAAAATTCTTTTAATGTTGGATAGTCCATTTCTTGAGAAAGGCTATAGGCTATATAACATCACGCTACGACCAACAGGTGCTGAGCAGCGTGGGTGAAACCGCGAGGAACAGCTAGTCGTAGTTTAAAGAAAGAAAGAAAAGTTTATTTGTCAGAATATAGTTCTTACAAAAGATGTTACAGTTAATACAGACTCATATATTCTACCATTTATGGTGTACAAATATTTGCATTTATCTAAATTTAACGGTATCAACGTAACTTGAAGAAATGCGAAAGAAATACGATGGTTATTCAAAAATATCAATCAGTACCAGGAACCAAACCATTTATGGATACCAAAGTAACGTAATAAAGTAAAAGAAACATTTATCGAAACAGTTCACTTCGGGAAAACCAAAAATGTCAGTAGATCCATTAACCAATAATGGTTTTATTGCATCCGCGAAAATAATGTGATCGGCTTCCGGGTGTTTTACCTCGGTCGAAAATGATCGGAAAGTAAGACACGAGAGGCGAAAAAAAGCAATTTTTCCCATAGTCATTAAACTAGCTATTGCCCGTGGCTTCAGTCCCGTTCGGGGAAACACAGTTCCCCTTTCTTGATTTGCAGATACCTGCTGCCTGTAGTTTTTTTTTTTTTTTCGGGTGGGAAAGCATCCAATGACTTCCCCCGCTCTGGGCGGAGCGGGGGGGCATGTCAGACTTGTACTGACTAAAACCCACCCATGTTCGTTCTGTTGCCCTTTACGTTCCGAGGCCGCGGTATCTCTTTCGAACAACCCGCAACCCCGGCAGGCGGAGGCTCTGGCAAGCCCCTCTGCTTTTAGTTTTTGCCCTTGCGCCTTGTTTATTGTAATAGCTAAGCTAAGTTTTCTCTTTTCTTCCCTCTTTGTCCCTCATTGCTCACTACATTTTAAAAGAAATGGCCTATGTCCGTCTCCAGGGTCCCAACTATCTCTGTACCATTTTTTTTTCATCTCTCTGTATCAAAAACAAACAAAAATAGGAAAGCTTTTTTTTTTAAAAAAAAGTGGGAAATGGGGGTGAAAGAGGGAAGAAAAGTGAAAATTTAGCTTAGCTATTACATTAAATAAGGCGCAAGGGCAAAAACTAGTAGCAGGTACCTGCAAATCAGGAAAGGGGTACTGTGTTAACCCAAATTTAACGCGAGCGAAGCCGCGGGCAAAAGCTAGTGGGCTATATCGTTGTAATTTTTGGTCTAATTTATCTCTTTCTACACAACATTATGTAACACTAGTATGCACACGTCCTAAAACCCTTTAACCCCACAGTTTCTATCTGCGACAAGACAGAAGCGTCATTACATAGTAATTTGCTAAAACCACTACAAACTACCTACTAAGCCAGGGATGGCAAACCTTTATGGATCAGCGTGGCATTTTCCTTACAGAAATGTTTAACAAGGCCGTTGTTTAGCAAGGACACAGGCTATTTAAAAAAAAAAAGTGCGATGTGAGGGAGGAAGAGGGAAGAAAAAGAAAAACTTAGCGTTGCTATGACAAATCAATAAGGGGCAAGGAGAACTGTGTTACCCCGAATTTAACGCGAGCAAAGCCGCAGGCAAAAGCTAGTTTTATATAATCTAATGTAATTTTTGTAATGTATTAATTACTTAATATGATTTAATTTAATGTAAAAAAAAATTGTATGCCTCACGGCGGAACATAGATAATTTCTGACTTCCATATTTTACCATCTATTTTTACTTGTGTTCACAAAATTAATGAATTTGAATTTCAAAAAAAAATCAAACTACCAGTAATTATCCACTTATTTGCGGCCAAAAATACAAAAGGCTTCCCTATCATTCGTAAAACTTATTGAACTGTTTTGAACGGTGGTTTACTCAAAATATTGTGGCACGTGCCACCAATGGCACGAGTACCACCCCTGTACTAAGTCAACCGCAAATATTCATTTGACACGGATTGTTAGACTGTTGTTATGTTGGTAAAATGATACGCATAGCGTTAGAATAGAATTTCAAAGATAAACTACTTGATTGTCAAATTTCAAAGGGCAGGATCATATTGGTATTTGGTATTATTGAAGTATACCTCTTAATTTCGAGGTTCGTTGTACGTTCAATTTTCAGGTATTATAGGCTGTCTGGCTAGACGGTTTGAAGTAGCAAACATAATACTGTGTTGATCAAACTCGTTGTTGTTTTGATAACGAACTGAACCCTATTTTCGCAGGGCAAGTTTTTGGGCATATTTTTTTTTTAAATGTAGCTACCATAGACTCTTAAAAGTTCGTTTTAACGTAAAAATTACGGGTTCCCTCTATCTGGCAGAATCTTGATGCTCCGAAATTTATTTGGCATAACACACTTAGCATAATTTTCTTTAACCGAACATTTTAAAGGCATAATAAATATTTGGTATAATTATCATTTGGCATAATGTTTAAAACTTCGAATTAACAATGGCATACTTTTAAGATGGCAGAATTACATTTAGTAAGTATATAATTACGATTCGCAGAGTTCAAATTTCGCATAATATATTATTTGGTATAATTTCACTTGGCATACTATGCAGGCGGCGGTAATGGCTAGGTTAGGTTATGATAAATGATAAATTATGTTTATTTTGCAAGTAGGTTTTCACAAACACTTTTACAGGTCTTTTTTTTTAGGTTAAAACTGTGACCTCCTACGACCTCCAGAAACGACTTGCGTTAATAGAAAAAGAGATTGTTTTAAGTAGGTTACCCGGAACTGAAACTATTTAGATTAGGATACTTAATTAGTTATTGAATTCAATGACATAATCTCAAATTCAATTAAACAATTATAATGATAATAAATGACATTATTTTAAAGAAATAATTAATCAAAATAAATGAAACTTGTAATGACAAAGATGACCCTAACTATAAACTTTCTACGATATGACAATTTTGCCGTTTAATGATCATCGATATAAAATATAATATTATGCCAAAAGACGATTCTGACTATGAACTTTCTGCGATATGATGTTTCTACTTTTTAAATATTATGCATATGAAGTTTATGCCTAGAGATGATTCTGACTTACAAAATTATGAGTTTAGAATGTATGATAAATGAGTGTCTGCTAAACTATTTTCTGCGAAGTGAAGTTTATGCCATCCGTTGTTATGCAAAATAAAATTATGACATAAAAAGTTCTGCTATAAAGGGTGGACCCAAAAATTACAACACAAACGGCAAACAACAACGGTAAAAAATATTAAGTTACTGGCTTCCGCCCGCGACTTGGTCCGCGTGGCAGTTACTTTGGGCTAGCTTTAACGATAATCGAAAAAAAAATATCGTTCTCTCCCCTTTTCTTCCCCTTTCCTTCCTTTGTCTCATTTTTTAGCCTATGTCCGTCTCCAGGGCCCCAACTATCTCTGTACCGAAATTCCTCAAAAAAAAAAAATCGGTTTGGCCATTTAGGCGTGAAGACGTAATAAACAAACAAATTGACTTTCGCTTTTATAATATTAGTAAGGATTTTGGTTTATGTCTCCTTTGACTACAAGTGGCCTTAGACAAGGCTCTCTGGAAATGCCTATCAAACTTCATTTGGAATTAATTATTTTCAAATTCAAATTCAAATAATTTATTTCAGATAAATCCATATATTGTTAGTAGTAAAGTAACTTAGCCTAATGTTAGTATTAGAATTAAATTTATAATCACACTCGTTATGTGGATAGGTGTGTCTGTACACTTATCCACCTTCGTAAGAGAGGAGAGTCCCACCGATCCGAAAACACATTCAGGATGCCATTGGAGGATGAGCGCAAGCGCGCCAACATGGAAGCGCATCGCTTCCGCATGATCGCGGCGAACCCGTCGACACCCGCGCAAGCGAACATCCCTGACGCGCTACATCGCCTCGACAACCCCAAAAGCACCCTGAATGCATTATTGTACTGGACACGCAGGTCACTGTATGCCTGCTGTGTGTACTTGGTCCACAGGCTGCACGTGTAAAACGACTGGCAGAAGGCCTTAAACAACGTTATCTTTACATCCTCAGTACAGCGTGCAAACCTGCGGGCCAGCATGTTGCAACGGACAGCCAGCGACCTGCGTTCCCTGTCTATATCCACATTGTCTTTTAAGTCATCGGTGACCCAGTGACCCAAATACTTAAACTTCGATACGCGACCTAAAAGAGACCCAGAGAGGGAGAGTTCAGGCAGCTGGTCGTAGGTCAAAGTACCCGATTTAAAAACCATCCACTCACTTTTATCGGTATTGTATTTGAGCCCATGAGCCACCGCATAACTTTCACAGATTTTGAGTAATTTTCTCATAGCACTGATAGATGGGCTCAGCAGCACCATGTCATCAGCGTAACTGATGTTGTTCACGCAAACACCGCCCACGTGACAGCCGACTTTAGTACTACTGAGCCTACCTATCAGCTTATTCATATATAGGTTAAAAAGACGGGGGGAGCTCAGACCCCCCTGCCTCACCCCACAATCTAGTCCAAACATATGAGAATATGAGCCTGCCCACTTCACTGTATTCTTTTGACTACTGTACCAATGTCTAAACAGTGATATTACATCAGCTGGCACAGTAGTGTCCTCAGTGAGTTTGTACCAGAGCAGGTCATAATTGACCAGGTCAAAAGCCCTCGACAAATCCAGAAAACAAGCTACAACAGGAGTCTTTCTGTCTGTATAATATTGGACAGTCTGCTTAAGGCATAAAATTGCACTGTCTGTAGACAGGTTTGGTCTAAAACCAAACTGACCATCCTCGAGATCAATATGTTTAGATAAGATTTGATTAAGCAGACTATCCAATACCTTAGCACAGACAGTGGCCAGCGATATCGGCCTATAGTTGGATATATCGGCGGCGTCACCAGTCTTATTCTTAATTACAGGCACAACGATTGTATGAATAAGTTCCACAGGTAAGTAACTATGGCTAAGACATAGGTTAAAAAACATAGCAAGAACTCGTGGTAAGTGTACCCCAGCGTATTTAAGATGTTCGACGCTGAGGCCGTCGTGACCGGGGGACTTTCCCCTCACCATGTCCTGGATACATCTCGCGACTTCTTTAGCGGAGAACCTGACAGAGGGAGCCCTAGTCACGGCCACCCCCGCGCCGCTAGCTGCTGGTTCGCTATACCCACACAAACGCGAGTTAACATGAAAATGTTTTTGAAAAGCGTTGGCTATATCCGCGGGGTCACTCACGCCCGCGACACTCACCGGCACCCCCGACCTATGTTTTAATTTGTTTGTTAATTTCCAAAACTTATTAAATTGTTTGCTTTTGTGACAAGATGCTAACATATCCATTTTAATTTTATCTTGATTATCTTGACAATATTTTAATTTAGTTTTAAAAAGATTTCGCGATGAACACATATCTTGATAAATAGATCCAGAAGTAGGTTTGTTGTTTAACAACCACAATTGATAACACAGTCGGGCATCGCGGTGAGCCTCTCGTACGTGTTTGTTCCACCCTACTACATGATTTCCTTTATGCCGTTTTTTAATAGAACCAGCATATGTGAGTTCAGCTCCTTTTTTCAAAATACAGCTTAATTTATTATACAACCTGTCTATCACCAAACGATGCTCAGGTTTGTGACACATATTATCAGCACATTTACATAATTCTGAAGGGAAATCTATTAGTTTTAAGTTGCTATTACAGTAATCAAAGTACTTATTTATCTGTTCTAAATCCCTCTCACCCCACACAATCTTATTACAAATATTGTTAGATTCCATAATTTTAGGTTTAATTAAATTAATATTACATTCTATTAATAACGGAATATGGTCCGACACGTAAACACCGTACAAAATAGACGCTTTATTCACTAAATGCCTGGCGGCCTCCGTGACAACACAGTGATCTAGCCAGCGGAGGGAGCCGTTGGCGGAGCTAGTAAAAGTATGCGAGTCTTGCGGCAACAGTTCTGTATCAATGCAGGACCATGATTGATCAATACAGGTTAAAAGTAACTCACGTGAGAAACGAGTCCCTGGGTGCGCGTTAAAGTCTCCCAACACAAAGACCGACTCCACTTCACTGCTTTCAATCACTGAAATAATCTCACTTAGACAACTCGTAAACTCAGTACGATTTTCAGCACAATCGGTGGGCATGTACACACTAAATATAAGTAAAGACCGCTCGGCTTGCGCTATTTTGATACACACGACACGATCACTAGCACAATCAACAACCGATACCGACGCAAATAAAGACTTCCGCCACAACAGCGCCACACCGCCGTACGGTCTACCAACCAGTACACCAGCAGAGATGTCCACGGCTGATTTCCCAGTATACGCGTAGTCTCCATCAATGGTCGCCAGGAAGGGCACGTCGTGGGGCAACAGCCAGGTCTCCTGCAACGCTATCACGTCGGCTCGTGCACATAGTTGACGAACGCAATCAGCTGATCGAGTTATACTTTTACAGTTGAATGTACATAGTTTAACGTTCGACATACAATCCATTATGTGTTTGTTGTATTTTTAACACTGAGCTGCTCATTTACTTTTATTGTATTATTCTTAAAGTAAATAAACTGTCTAAACCGTATGCCCTCGGGCCAGATTTTGTCATCTAAAAATTTATTCAACTTGTGTTTAGAGACAAACAATTTAAAAGCATTGTACGGTCTTTCAGATTTCATATTAATTTTCTGAAGTTGTACTTTTTCTTGAGTCTTATTTTGTATATAATCACAAATATCCTTTTCAGTAGTCTCTTTGTCAACGTTCGTAATAAAAAGTGGAATTTTTGAATCGGCAGCCCTAAAATTAAAGTTACTATTAGGACTTGCAGTTCCCGTTTTTTCCTCGAACCGATTCTTAGACTTTTTATTTTGGACCAGCGTCCAACCATCTTTAGAATGTTTTTTAGGCCACTCCCCTTGCAATAATACTTCTACCATAGTTTTATTACTCTGCATAGTCTGTATTTGATTTGTATTGTCATCCGTGTTTTCCAGAAATGTCGAGTTAACCGGTGTCGTAGCAGGCTCAGCGACCACCGGTAGGTCACGTGCTTGAGAGTGAACGAGAGAACGATACTTCAGCCCGTCCGCGCCATCGTCACAAGTTAGCTGCGTTTGCGATTGAGTGTCCGAATCGATCAGCTGTGAATGTTGTGAATGTAAACGTGAGGGTAGGTGCGGCGACAATCCAAACGGTCCGCTGTTTAAGTTATACCTTCCACCTCTAATTTTATTCACATTAGAGTTAAATATTGGATTTGGTAACTGATTCAATTGTATGATATTATTCTCTTTCAGGGCCACTTCTAGATCGTTCTTAGTGACAAAATTATTTCTAATATCATTTAATTCCGCACGCAAAGTTACCAGGTCCTTGAGTAATTTCGTGACGTCTACGTGGTCGAAACTCACAGGTGGCAGTTTTTGTAGCTCGTAGGCAACAAAAACCGGCAATTGATCAGGGTCTAAAGTCTTGAAAACCGAGATCATGTCTTCTAAATCCTTTAGTTTCTTATCTTTTCGCCTCGACTTCAGTCGTTTACCGATGTTTGTCGTGCTGCATAGCAATTTCTTAGCCTCGTCGATGTCCTCCTCGGAAAACGCCGACACACATATTCTTATGAGACTTTCATTGTCCATCACGTCATGTTTATTACGAATAAACGCAAGGACTTCCGAAATCACCACATTACAGTTCGCACACTTAATCGTATCGACGGACATTATCGCGCGATCACACATCAGCGACCACCCACTTAGAACTCGCGAACGAGACTGATTATATCTAAGCCTCTGAAAAGACTAAATGAAAAGACAAAAAAAATATTTCTCAAAGCATATTATCCAAAAACCAAAAGCCCCTTATAGAAAAAAACACGAAGTAGTATTGCAGACAATCAGACAACTATTTACATATTTTAACATAAGAAAATTGATAGTCAAGGAATTTTTGTAGTACTCACTTCGTTTTTATTTATCTCAATAACAATACAAAGCTAAATCAGCAACAAAAACCTTTTAGACTAAGTATTTTTATATGATACGAGTGGCTTGGAACCCAAATTAGTACAAGACAGACGAAATACTTAATATCCGTAAAATATAATATACTAGCTTTTGCTCGCGGCTTTGCTCGCGTTAAGTTCGGGGTAACACAACTGTGTTAAGGGGAACTCCCCTTTCCCGATTTGTAGGTACCTGCTACCTGCAGTTTTTGCCCTTGCGCCTTATTTATTGTTTAAGCAAAACTAAGGTTTCCCTTTTCTTCCCTCTGTCTCCCTCATATCTCACTAAAAATAATATAAGCTTATGTCCGTCTCCAGGGTACCAACTATCTCTGTACCAAAAGTCATCAAAATCGGTTTGGCCATTTAGGCGTGAAGACGTAACAAACAAACAAACTCAGTTTCGCTTTTATAATATTAGTAAGGACTAGCTTTTGCCCGAGCTTTTTAGAGAGAGATAAAAAGTATGGATTATAGTAGTCTATGGCACTCTCCATCCCTTTAACTATCTCCTCATAAAAATCACGTCAATTCGTCGCTCCTTTTGGCCGTGAAAAACGGACAAACACATACACTTTCCGATTTTTATTGTTTAAGTATGGATTGAACTAGCTGTTGCCCGCGAGTCCTTTGTTTTTATGGGATACTAAGTCTATGTGATATTTCAGACTGTTACCTACATATCTTTGTGAAACATTTCAACCAGATCCGTTTTGCTGTGCTGACGTGATTGAGAAATATACATCCATCTATACGAATTTATATTATCACTAACTGTGCCTAGCGGTTTTATCCGCAGCTCAGTTCCTTAGTGTCGAAAAGTAAGGAAGGAATTGCGTACTCCAATACAAACTTTGCCACCCCGTTTCATTCCTGCCGGTTTTGCGGGCTGTTTGAAAGAGATATCGCGGCTCCGGAACAAAAAGGGCAATGGAAAGAACCTGTATGTGTTTTAGTCAGTGCAAGTCTGACACTCCCCCCCCCCGCTGAATGAGGGGGAAGTCATTTGGTGATTACCTTCCGCAAAAAAAAGAGGTTGATTTTTGTAAAATCCCTGATATTGAGAACCTGAATCTAGAAAGAGTCAGTGATTTTCTTTATGTTTTGTGGCCACGGTATCTCTTTTGAACAACCCGCAACCCGATGGCACGGTTGGCGCAGTGGCTGAGCGAACGACTGCTGCGCCGCGGGTCGCGGGTTCAATCTCCGTACGGAACAAATATTTGTATGACCTACAGGTAGTTATTTCTCCCCACTTTTGTGTGAGTTTAAAATCTTTGTAAACCAAGTTACAGAAGAAATTCCTAGTGTGGGGCAAAGTTTTTTTTTTTTTAAAACCCTGGAAATGATCTACCTTGAAATAAATGCAAATCTTCACTTACTCCGTAGCTCTCGCACTACTACAGTACCAAAACTTACATCTAAAACAGTCAGCATTTTCCTCTCTTACTAAACGAGGTCAGACTTCAGAGCGAGTATCGTTAAAGTACTGCATTGGCTACGAGATGAAGGAAATAGCCGAGATCACGCAAGCGTTGGCTCCTCGGCGTCCGGTTGATAAAAGAACACTGGGCATACTGTACACAACAACGACACTTACAAAACCAGTCTATGCGAATCTCTAATCGTACAGGAAATCTTTGGTGTACGATCCGTAAATGAGAGATCAGCATAAGCTGGTTCTGTTATTGTTTTGTTTCGTCGTATGTACTGTTAAATGCGGGCAGGTAATAAGGAAGTATCGCTCGTTTATTTTTTTAACTAATCAATTTAGCTTTTCTGCTTTCCTTTTTTATTTTATACTAGCTTTTGCCCGCGGCTTCGCTCGCGTTAAATTCGGGGTAAAACAGTCACACCGTCTCCCGGTTCCCAACTATCTCTGTACCAAAATACGTCAAAATCGGTTTAGCCATTAAAGCGTGAAGAGGTAGCAAACAAAAAAACAAATAAACAAACAAACAAACTCACTTTCGCTTTTATAATATTAGTAAGGAAGTAAGGATTTATTTTATTTATTTATTTGGCCGTCTCATAATTTGGGTCCTGCTAGAATAACGCATTGACTTTTTTAAATATTGCAGATGCTTAGAGGCTTTTTTTCCTTGTACAAGACCAATTAAGTTTCATGTATGTCTTTTTTTTCGTGCCTCGGTACTTACGTTAAGCCGTTGGTCTCGGCTGTCATTTAAAGATCTTTGACAGTCGTCACAGGTACGTGTTCCGAAAGTCTGACAACCAGTCTTACCAAGGGGTGTCGTATTACCCAGTATTAACTGGGTTGTGGAGGTCAGATAGGCAGTCGCTCCATATAAAAGACTGATATTCAGCTGCAGCCGGTGTGAAAGCTAAAAGGCTAGGCAGATGATGATGTATGTCATTTTTTTCTGTTTCCTTCGTTTTGTCTTGTGCATGTAAAATGGGAATTTCATATTAAATAAAGGCGGCAAAAGACTGCCTTTCCCCTAATTCTCAACACAGTTGTACTTAACACTGCCATACATTACAGTTACACAAACACAGTTTAAACCCTAGCATCTGTTATAAGCCTTAAACTTCGTTTAAGGGCCGTCCTAATCTTCAGTGCGACAGAAACAGTGACAATAAACAAACCATTTAGGCTGGACACTAGTCGTTAGAGTGTCCATTTGTCCCAAGACTCCAGGAAGGAAGGTTTTAGGACCTGTCCTGATAAAGTAAGATTGTTTGTCAAGTTGGAAATGCGCCTGTTAAGTTGGGAAGATATTTCGAGATGAAGTTAAAGTTAGTCTTAAGTTCGAATGTTTAATCATCTGATTTCTTTTTCATTTAATTTTTGGGTGGCATATTACCCACATGTGAATACCGAGGAATTTTGACATACAACACAACCTCGCGAAGCCGGCAATGGCCAAAATAGACCATATAATACTGCCTCAATTATGGCATCTAGCAATGTAGGCAAGTGCAAGATGTAAAATATAGTTTCACTAGCTGGCGCATGCTGCGGCATGATATAAAAAAAGTATCCTGTGTTATTCCAGACCATAATCTACCTCTGTGCCAAATTTTATTAAGATCCGTTCAGCCGTTTTGACGTGAAAGAGTCAATCCACACATCCATCAAACATTCGCATTTATAATATTAGTAGGATATTGTCGCATCCTGCTAAGTTTTTCCATCAAGAATTATTCTCAGTAGCAACCATAGCGTCTAGATTTGTGCCTGGTTGATGGCAATAACCTCGTACCATATTACATGGCATTAATACTGGCGATATGTGGGTGTGCTATTAGGAACACCGCTGCCTAACTCTTCCAAGATTATAGGTGTGCTGTTATGTTAACTGCAGAATGCATCGGACTAGAGTCCTCAAGCAGTTGGTGCTAGAAGACAAAAGTCACCGTTGCTATGGGTATTAAAATCTCTGACGTGATGTCTTAGCTATAGACTTGTCAGAGATTGCCACACACGAGGAGACATGGCTAGCTATGGGGGAAGTAATTGTCCTGCAGTATGTTAAAGAAATGAGGTGTCAAGGCAAATTTGAGTGTGGGTCTGTGGACAGTGAGCAATGGGTAGCTCACCGTCCGGCCGTCTAGTGACGACAAGCCGTGTCGACGGCGCGCACTGCTGCCGTGGTCGCAGGTTATAAAGGGCAAAAGAAGGAACATCAAGTCTGACACTCCTCCCCGCTCCGTCCAGAGCGGGGGAAGTTATGATAAGGCAAGTTTGAGCCTGTAATCGCGGTGTATTAATCATATTATATTTTACTAGCTTTTGCCCGCGGCTTCGGGGTAACACAGTTCTCGTTTCCTGATTTGCGGGTACCTGCTACCTGTAGTTTTTGCTTTGCGCCTTATTGATTGTAATCTTCCCTGTTTCTAACATATATCCCACTTTAAAAAATAGCCTAAATCCGTCTCTAGGGTCCCAACTATCTCTGAACCAAAATTCATTAAAATCGGTTTAGCCATTAAGGCGTGAAGACGTAACAAACAAACTCACTTTCACTTTGATAATATAAGTAAGTATGTAACCTCCATCTCAGCTTACCTTGTATTACCAGATAGATGTGAAGTGCGTAATAGTTACGACGTCATAAATAAACATTTGTACTCGTATCGTACTGTCGTACGTCGCTGTAACACGTGAAGCTGTATGTAATGGCCTCGTGGAAAAAATATTTAGAAGACAAGATTTACAACGAAAAAATATAATGATAACATTTTTAGGTATAATATTTTTTATTAAAAAAAAAACTCAAACACTATCTCCTCTGCATTTTTGCCATAAACCTTTTCTTTTGATATCAGTAATATGGAAATGAAAAACCAAGAAAGAAAATATGTAAAATGCACTCGCCACAAGTACACAACATAAAAAAAAACTTTAATCTTAACACTTAAAGACCGCCATATTGGATGTATGCAAAATTAAGCTCAATAAGAAACTCAAAAGTAAAAGCTAAAGCCAGTACTGATAAAACAATTTGTGTTCGAAAAACTAAATAAAGCTTTACCTTACTTAACAAACAAATAACTTCCTCAAAAGTAGACATAAAACTGTCCTATAAAAAGGGTAACAAAACAATTTGCATCCCAAAGAGACTTAGAATACATCATCTTACAGAAACACTAGATTATGTTCAGGTAATCTCGGTCTAGATCCAGTATTTATTACACACACACCTAATGTGCTGCGAATTTATATCCACGTATATTTTTTCTTGCCAACTTTTCTCTAACATCCACCATTTTCTTTACTAAAAGCGCTTGAAATCTCTTTTTATCTAATGTAAGGGAGCGGTTAGATTAGTTTAACCACAGTATTTATTTACTTTGCATTCTTTTTGCACAGTTTTTTTAGCTGTGTTTTTTCTTCTGGCAGTCTTCTTGCTTTATTGCGTGGTTAGTGACTAACCTGTCTGGGTTTTTATTCCGTCTATAGAAACTGAACTTGGTTTGACATGACGATGAGAAATATAAAGTGTATAATATCTCTCAGACATGTTGGTTGAACAATGTGCTGACGACAGTGGCCGTGTCAACGGCCCGTTTGTTTTCCAACGAGATATCAGAAAAACAAAGGGGCCTACTGGGATTGCGGGTTGTTCGAAAACGATACCGCTGCCCCGGAACATAAAGGGCAGAAGAAGAGACATGGGTGGCTTTTAGTCAGTGAAAGTCTGATAGGTTTCGCCACGCCGCCCAGAGCGGGGGAAGTTATTTGATGATTTCCCATCTGCAAAAAACAGGCATGTTCGTTTCCTCCAGATGTTTACGTTCACCGAAGCATGTGATAATTATACTTACAATAAGCACGTGAAGTCGAAAAGTCAAAGGTGAATTCTTTATGTATTTGTCGTTTTTTTTAAATGTTAGTAACCCTCTAAGGTTTTAAGCAGTGTGAGTAAAAAAATAACGAAATAATTAAACATCATACAAACATATAATTACCTTATTTTTTGTATTTAATTAAATAATTCAAACTTTATTTTTTTTGCATGAAACATCATTCCATTCTGTGTCTGGAGAAGGGCGTTGTTAGTTGCGCTAGTTAATACTTTTGCAGCTAACATCGTTTTACTTGTTGTGCTGTTGCTCTTATATTTTTATTCCGATTTTTTTTTTTAAATTAAATTATTTTATTCAGACTTTGTTTTTCTCTTGCAACGTAACATCGAATTACAGAATTTACTCAAGTGTATACAGCCCCCAAGAAAACATATCTCGAATACAAGAATAGAGATTTCTGTCCCACAAAAGAATAATGTATGTGGATGTTACGCGTGATTCATCGAGTTCACTTTGTATCCGACTGTACCACGTATTTTTATGTAAAGTGACCGGTTTGGCGGGACTGTACTGTACATTACTGTGGTATGGTTTGGCAACATATTTTTACAGAGCACTTTGATGTTATTCTAAGAAAAAATGGGAAAATTCATCTGCCATTTTCATGGGCAATTTCCATTTCCACTCAAATCAAATCAAATCAAATCAAATCTTTTTATTTGTAGAACATAGGTAAACATAAGTACAGATCAGATCAGACATGAAGTGATACTCCATAGTTACTGAAAAAAATCGCTATTGAAATAAATATAATTGATGCGAAAGATCTTCTGCCTAAAAGGCAAGACATTGCTACTCATTTTTAGGCATAATATATACTCTTTCTCGCCGAGTGCCTATCTTGGTGTCTGGTGTGTAGTTTTTATGTCGTCAACTTGACCTTTGACTTAGTTTTACTTACTTTGAAAAATATGTCTAAGGCGAGCTGAATTTTCTAGGATTTGGCGGCCCAGAACATAGAGGGCAAAAGGAGGAACACACTCAGAATGGGTTTTAGTTAGTACAAGTCTGACACTCCAGTCCGCTCCGCTCAGAGTAGAAGAATTTTTTTGATGATTTCGCATCTCATGCGGCATGCTGGTTTGGCTTTCTCACTATGTTTTCCTGCACCAAAGCAAATTATATAATACTAGCATTTGCCCGCGGCTTCGCTCGCGTTAAATTCGGGGTAACACAGTTCCCCTTGCGCCTTATTGATTTGTAATAGCAACGCTAAGTTTTCCCTTTTCTTCCCTCTTTCTCCCTCACATCCCACTTTTTTTTTTAAAAATATTAGCCATGTCCGTCTCCTGGTTACTAACTATCGGTTTAGCCATTAAAGCGTGAAGAGGTAACAAACAAACAAACAAACTCACTTTCGCTTTTATAATATTAGTAAGGACGTACATGAATCTGAAAAATCAGAGGCAATAACTGCGCCTAAATATCGGAACTTCATAATAAATAGTAAACATGGTTAATATCCTGTTTATAAATAAAACTAGAATAGTTTAGTACCATATCAAGCGACACCAACTAAAAAAAAGTTAAGATTAAATATTTTAAATATTGATGTATGTTGTCTTGACTTCCGTACGTTTTTTTACGGGTTGACCACTGTAAACCAGCTCTGTGCAGTGGGCTCCCATAGCACAACACCATACTACGTGGTGACCTACTTGTCGCAGCCAAGGCGTGCAGGCTATTTATTGTGTTGTTCCGTTCAGTATGTATTTATAAATATTTGTGATGCTTTATTTAGAGTGCTCGTCGTCATTACAACTAATATTCTTTTTCTTTTAAAGTTATTTATCTTTAAAAGGTCATTTAACAAACGGCATAGTTAGGTTGATAATCTTGTCACAAAATTAATCCCCAATATCATTTACTCACACTGTCAATTTCACTTCATTTCATCTCAATGATCCGTATCATTACAAAAACTAAAAAGCCCCGAAAATCGGCTTCCAAACACTTTTCATTTTCCCGTGAAGGCGTACATCGCGACGTCCATTACTGGGTAACCATAAATACGGGATTTGGCACAAATCGGGCCGGGAAGGTGAGCAGAAAACAAA
This sequence comes from Ochropleura leucogaster, assembly GCA_958449745.1. NCBI lineage: Eukaryota > Metazoa > Arthropoda > Insecta > Lepidoptera > Noctuidae > Ochropleura > Ochropleura leucogaster. The sequence goes on along the minus strand of OY288213.1, from coordinate 3,663,201 downwards.
GAGCATGGAGACTCTACTAGAGGCGTCAGTGTCAAAACTTTCCGTACAAAATACATAGATAGTTGTACTTTACAGGTGTACCTAGCGGTTTTATTCGAGTAGACCGGGATAAAAACTATGGCTATGTGTTATTCCAGGGTATAAGCTTTCTTTATACCAAATTTCATGAAATCCGGTTAGCCGTTTTAGCATGAAGGAGTAGCAAACATACACACACATGCAATCTTTCGCCTATGAAATATTAGTGAGACTAGGTACATTATAAAAATTATAGGTATTGCAGCATAGGACTTATTTAAGATTGGGCCCGTTTAAAGTGTGACTTGTGTTAAATGATACTATGAAGGAGAGCTCTGGCAAACATTTGTGAATTCGGCTTGGTATTGAATACCAGTATTTTATATGAAGCGATTTTTTTTTTAATTTTACATAGGCCTACATGGGCACTTAGAAAACCGTCACGAGAGACGTGCTATCTGACCTCCACAATCTAGTAAGTATTGGGTAATAGATTCATCTTCCCTTTTGGTGAGACTGGTTGTCAGATTTACATGAACCGACTGTCTATGATCTTCAAATTTCAGGCGGGACAGCTTAACGTGTTTACCGAGGTACGAATGAAACTCAGTTTGTAATGAGTGTTCACCCATCCACGAAAAACCTAAGGATTTAAGGCATACTGGTATGTATTTAATTCCATAGTATAATGTCCTACTTCCTAATAACCTACTAATATTATAAAAGCGAATGTTTGTGAGGATGTATGGATATTTGTAACTATTTCACGTCAAAACGGCTGAACGGATCTTGATGAAATTTGACATGAGAGTTTGAATATAGTCTGAAATAACATATAGGATACTAAGACTTTTTTGTAGTTAGTTGTAGCTAGTAGTTTCATGCATGTTTACTAACAGCAAACAGTGTCAAAGTTTACTTAAGCGACAAAAAATTTTGCAGCACTGATATTGTCGAAATAATTAAAGCAGCCCGTATTTTAAAACCATTGCTGTCTGCGAAGCCAGGGGGCGTCGACTCCTAGCTCTATGACAGAAATGTATGTAGTACATGGATAAATGTCGCGAGAGCTCACGTTGTTAAAGGGGGTGTTTTTAATGGATGTGTGTGATGTACGGATTTTGTCTCTGATTTCTTATTTTGGTGTAAATGTTGGTTTCGGTAAATGGCTGGTAAGATGTTTAGGGGCTTTTCTGTTTGAATAAGGAATACTCTTTCTAAGAATAAAAGTTTGACTTCGAATTTCATTGTTCTTGAATAGTTTGTTTTTTTTTTTTAAATGTGCACTGTCTCTTACGGCATGCTTCCGTTATTTCTATTTATTATGAGGTTCATTGTTTTACAAGCCACGTATTTTGTAATGAACAAGTATTTAATACTAGGGCTGACAAGAGAAGCAATTGAAATTTCAAAACAGAAAACATAATAATTGAGAGGATAGTTTTAAATTGTCAAATACTCGGAATCAAGTTTTATATAAGTATGCTCAATAGGAACAGCCGCCACCATAATTTTGCCCTTACTTTATATCGAGTTCTAGTAGAACACGTGAGGTGGCTGAACGTTTGAGGGAGAGAACCTCAAACCATCCTAGTAGCCAAGGGTGGCGCTCTGGACTTCGTCGGGAGCCGCAAAACTGTCTTTAGACGGTTAACAACGGATCTAGTGACGACAGGCCATGTCGATGGTGCGTCCGTGTTCCTCAAAGTGATGTCAACTTAGCAGAGGGGTCTGCCAGCTCGACCAGTGTTGCGAGTTGTTCGAAAGAGATAGCGCGTCACTAAGGGCAAAAGAAGAAACATTTACGTAATTAGGAAGAGTGAAAGAGTCAGTACAAGTTTGATACTCCAGTCTGATCCGTCTAGAGAGGAAGATGTTATTTAGTTAGTGACTGCCTACTAGCGTGGTCTGCCAAGTCATAGCTTCTAAGTTCAAACCCGAGGCACGCAACTCTGTGTCTCATTTTTAGGGTTCTGCACCTCAAAAGGAAAAATACTGAACGACTTTACGTTTGGATTCAGTTGCATATTGTATAATTATCACTTACTTCGGTGAAGGAAATATTGTGAAGAATTCAGAGTTCCTGAGATTTTTCTCGACGGCATTTTAGCCAAATCAGAGGCATAATAGGCGGCAAAAAAAGCTCTGACGCATAGTTGATCACTAACCACAAGTATGTTTGTTTATCTAAATACTAGCTGGCGCCCGCAGTTTCGCTCGAGTTATGATGAAAAATGTATCCTATGTGTTATTCCAGACTATTAAATACCTATGTGCTAAATTTTATCAAGATCCGTTCAGCCGTTTTGTCGTGAAAGAGTAACAAGCATCCGTACATCCATATCAATACATCTATCTTCACAAACATTCGCATTTATAATTCGCTTTAAATTCGGGGTAGCACAGTACCCTTTCCTGATTTACAGGTACGTGCTCTTTGCACTAGCGCACTATTTATTGTAATAACAATGCTAAGTTTTCCCTTTTCTTCCCTCTTTCTCTCTCATAGCTCAATCTTTTTTGGATAAAATGCCTATGCCATGCCAAAATGTCGTTAGTTGTGCATTTGTCTTTTCTCTTTGTGTCATTTTTTTTTATTTGTTACTGTATTGTGCAACTGTTAATTTTCCCTAATAAATAAAATAAAAAATAAAATAAAATAAAATTCATCAAAATCGGTTTAGCCCTTTAGGCGTGAAGACGTAACAAATAAACAAAGTCATTTTCGCTTTTATGATATTAGTAAGGACCTCTTTACAACAATAAAACACGACCCAAGAAAACACACGTTGAAAACCCGCAAAAACACATCACAAAACAAAATTGGCATCAAAGGATATTCGTTTTCAAGCATGCATATCCTATGGCAGTGTTTCAAAGGATCTGATACCGCCTCGGGCTAGCAGCGACGGTACATAAGACCCGTGGGCTATGCACGAATAAGCGGAGTAAACACAACGCGATTTTTTTTTTAAAACGACAGTCGCATTTTATAATAATCATTTACAGAGATTTTAATGAGGTAAACGTCAGGGCTGTTTAGGTCATTATATATTGCACGAAAATCGACGAAAATACAAGAAAATAGACTTCCCATAAAATTAATTTTCGTAATTTTTTTGTTTTAAAAATTAAACTTTTATTACATCGTCTTAAACTTTTTTTTCTATGGGTTGCATGTCGCGTGACGGTCAGCCGCGGAGTAGGGACGTCTATAATGTGAAAAAAAACACTTTTACCGTTTCATAAAACAACAAATTTTTTAAGAAGTCTTTATTTTTTGCAAAAATGATTTTGTCGATTCCTGCCCTTGTCCCATCCTATTTGGGGTCGATGCAACACGTTCTCTTCTTCCATTCTCCCCTATCAGTCGTCACGGCATCATTCACTCCTTTCTCCTTCATATCGTTCCTTACACAGTCCATCTTTACTTTTGCCTTCCTCTCGCTCTCCGTCCATCACTCATTTAGTCAGTTGCAAAAAAAATATATAGATCGAATTTACGTCGCGCATTCGTACCAGGGCTTCTGTTTCTACAAGTATCCACATACATGTCGGCTTTACTCGTAAAATACGCTAGACGATGCGTACATTCAAGTACAGGCCGTAACTTCCCGAAGCACGTCTTCGTACATAACTGAAAGATGTCTGTACTTATATTAGGGTTACTATATTTCCTCCTTTTGTTTGCAATGGCTGGTTTAATAATACCTAAAGTGTAAACATTGGTAGATTTGTCTCGTAATTAAGTTGTGGTTGTTGTTTTGTTACGATCTCTGAACTTTATATAATGTTGTTTTATGTATATATATATAAGTATTTATAGTTTTTAATATTTATATATGTATATATATACTTTAATATTCATTTACTAATATCTTTATTTTCTGTTATCGCACCTACTGTTTTTTTGTCTCTGCATCACCCTAAAGTAGACTGGTAGAAAATGCCTGAGGCATTAAGTCCGCCTTTGTACAGTTTTTACTTGTGCATAAAGTTTTCATAAATAAATAAACAAAGTTATACAACTTTTCCGGGGGTAAGCAGGACCAATAATTTATGACAAAGTTGATGGCAAGGTTGGCGCAGTGCGGCGCTTTAGTGTTCCACGCGCGCCTCAAAGAGATGTCAGCAAAGCAGAGAAGCCTGCCAGGCCACCGCCTGCTGGGGTTATGGGTTGTTCGAAAGAGATACCGTGGCCCCGGAACATACCTTTATAGAAGGAACATGGGTGGGATTTAGTCGGTAAAAGCCTGACACTCTTGTAAAACACAAAAATCAAAGAGCGAGTCAGACCGTATAAAATTGCGACATAAACAGCCATATTTTTTGACTGCGTAGACTTAAAAGGTTGTTTTTTATATGCGATTTGTTTGATTACAGCACAAAGAGACCACAGAGTTGAGTATATGGTTTTAACTTCAACGCAATATCTCCACGCGATCCCGAGATTAAGGGTCTTGACAGACAGGCAGACGGACAACAAAATCTTAATATATATAAATCACGTGTCACGTTGTTTGTCCGCGATGGACTCCTAAACTACTTAACCAATTTAAATTAAATTTGCACACCGTGTGCAGTTTGATCCAACTTAAAAGATAGGGTAGGTAGGGTATGTAGGGTAGGTAGGGTATGTAGGGTAGGTAGGGTATGTAGGGTATGTAGGGTATGTAGGGTATGTAGGGTAGGTAGGGTATGTAGGGTAGGTAGGGTAGGTAGGGTAGGTAGGGTAGGTAGGGTAGGCAGGTAGGTAGAAAATTGCATTGCAACGCATGCCAGGGCACAGCTAGTAATACTATAAGGTTTCCTTTTTTCCTTTTGAGGAACCCAAAAACAAATCTCAAACAATATTTTCGACCATAAAGTTACTTAACTGAAACTTGAAACCCATACTTAGGTAGGATAGGCCATTAGCGTTACATTTCAAGTTCCGAAGTGTGAGAAAGTAATAAAACAATTCATAAATAAGTGGGTAAGTAGCCATCTAAAACACTGTTACTAGATTCAAGTACCAACATTATGTAAAAGTTAGGCAACAAAGAGATTTATTTGGTACATAGTCGTAAAAAGTAGCTCACATTTGTAACAATAGACCTATACTAAGTATAAAGTTTTATTAGGACTAAAACTTGTACGTTTTGCTCATTTACTCACTCGTTTTTTTAAACTTACCACATATAATTATATTATATATTCGGCTATTACATAATTTTACATTTTAAAATATTTCTTAAGAAAAACATAAAAAAAATATCTAAAAATATTAATATAAAATTGTAGCCTAGCAAGGTAATAGAGAGAGGAACCTCCTGACGATACGAGCCGTGGTCAGGAGTGTCGCTTTCTGTATCAAACTCTTTATTTCAGCTGTCTAACGAGAGCCTCTTCAGGTGTAGAAATATACATTTTCGTCCATTTATTGTCTAAATAACATATAATTATTGTTTTAAATATTTCTTAAAAAATAATAAAAATAGTAGCCCACCGGTATCGGGAACAGGGTCCAAGCTACCGGCGGTCAGGGCTCCAGAGAAAGGAACCTCCTAACAATACGAGCCGTGTCCAGGAGTACCGCTTTCTATATCAAGCCCTTGATTCAGCTGCCTAACGAGAGCCTCCTCAGGTGTTGGTCGAGGCTCTTGACAATTAAGCCATTGGCAGATACGACTATCAGCACAATGATCGCTGAGTCCACATCCCACATGTCGACAACCTCGCGAGCCAAGTCAATATACATTATTATTAATTTACTCAGACGTGGAGTTGCGGACACCAGCCCGTTATACAATACAATACACAATACAATTATTAATTTACTAAAAATAAAACAAAAATAAGTTATTTCTTTGTTAATCAAATCAAAATCTTTATTTCAGACCAAGCGATCCATATAGTGTTAGTATCAACTTCGCCTGTTTGTTAAATCAATAATTAAAAACAAATAAATGTTGTATGAAGTAGCAGATTTTGTTGCGGATTAGGTTAGTAGGTAGATTTTAATGTCAAGAATAATTATAACGTGCAAGTGCACATAATAATTATTATTAAAAGTATCTGTCACTCTTTAGCGGGTGGAAGTAACAGACTTTTACTATCTAAAACCAACTCATGTCTTTTTACTCCTTTTGCGTTTTATATTCCGGAGCCTGGTATCTCTTTCGAACAACCTGCAACCCCGGAACAGATAAGCTTTGATTAAGGATTTAATAAGTGGCTTAAACATCAAGTTTTATGCAAATACAGCGAGAATTTTAGTTGTCTGGAGTATCTTGAGTTATCATGGATGAAGGAAATGAAATAAGTTTCTTTATTAAGTCGATAGTGAGTTTAAGAGCGTGTAATTAGTTCCTCGCAAGCATTGCTCGACTCATGGAACGCTTTTACCAAGTTTTTAAAAGGAAAAACTAAAACGCAGTATTCTATTCTATTTTTTTTTTCATTTTAAGGCTTACGTACCGTAAAATGGAACCTTTAAAGTATTACTTTGTTACCTGTTTGTTTGTCTTAAAATAAAAAAAAAATGCAAGTAGGCCAGTTACATGCACTTTTAGTACTGTCAATGATACCAATAAAATGAAGCTACAGTCCCAGTCACACGGTCTGTCGTTATTGGAAGCAGGGCCCAAGTTACCTACCGGTGGTTAAGGCCCAAAAGTCAGAAATCACCTCACAATGAGGGCCGTAGCCGGAGTGACTTCTGAATCAGGACCTTGATCTGACCTAATGAGAGCTTCGACAGATGTTCGTCGAGGCTTTTGGCTATCAAGAATGTTTTAAGTATTCTCTTCTTTAACTAAGGAAATCAATTAAAAAAAAAACACATAGGAGTGCATGATTAAAGTCTACGCGGGCGAAGTCGCAGGCAACAGCTATTTTATAATGATGATATATAGTAAACTTAAATCTTCACGTATCACGCACTCCTATGTTTTTTTTTAATTGATTTGCTAAGTGGAAAAAGACACTACTTAATAATAAAAAGATGCGCTTTAAAGAAAAAGGATACTTTTACATAAAACTTTTACTGTAAACATATATTATAACGTCATTTCATATTTAACACAATATATCCTACTATCTTACTAATATTATTATTATAAATGCGAATGTTTGTAAGGATGGAGGTATTATTGTACAGTCTTTCATGTCTAAACGGCTGAACGGATCTTGATGATATTTTTTTTTTGGTATCACGCGGGCGAAGCCACGTGATTAAGTACTCCTATTTACTTAGTTATAAAATTTGAATTATTTACATCAAATTATTTAATTTACTTGTTTACCTACACAAGAAATGTTGGATACAAATATCATTTTTTATGTGCGATGTAAAGAAGAACAAAAGTTTTCAACACTTCGAATCGTACATCTTTTCAACGGAAGAAGGATCGTTTGTAAAAATAAATCGAATAGCTTCGTTGAATCGAAATCGTTTGAGCTTGAAATAAGACATCCACTTTATCTAGATAATGCCTTCTGATATTTGCGCAGACATTTGTCATTCTAATAGATTAGTAACTTCTATGCTTGGTGAGGAGAAAGTTGGTAGTTGTCCCTAAGACAGAACAAAAAAGATATACTAAAAATGTATAAGGACAACGTTACTTTATAAATCCATAGCAGGCACATTGTTTTTTTAAATTTCGACACTCCTTTTTTTCAACCACACAAGAAACTACCAAAACACCGATCTGTAACAGCCTCCTTTCTTAAAAAAAAAAACACTCAATATCAGGCCGCAAAACCGGTAGCCAGTGTCCATATATTAAGTTTTCGTCGCATAGAGTGTTCTAGAATTTTTTCGAAATGATCGTAAAAAGTAAAATATTGCGGTGTACTTCCTCGTTGGGTGTCGACCGTTTATTTTTTTAAATATGGCGGCGCTTGGTTAAGTTTAGCCTGAATATAATGATATTTAAGTACAATGTTACGGTACTTTAATATTTTATATGTGACTAAATGGCAATTTAAATTCAGACGCTTTTAGAGCAAATGGTGGTCTATTCTAGTTTTTAATAAGCTTGAAAACTACTTTTGTATTCGAAACCCTTTTTTTTTGGGGTGAGAAATAACCAAATAACTTCCCCCGCTCTGGGCGGAGCAGGGGGCGTGTCACACTTTTACCGACTAAAACCCACCCATGTTCCTTCTATTGCCCTTTATGTTCCGGGGCCGCGGTATCTCTTTTGAACAACCCGCAACCCTGGGTAATCGAAACCCTAAGGTTTAAGCTCTGTGTGAGTGAATTGCAGAGTAATAAGCTTAAACAATTAACATAACATCACGGATTGTAATCCCCAATCGTTCACTAACTTGAGTCAGTTTTGTTTAAGTCCCATCTGTTATAGGGCGAATCCAAACTTACTGCCTGCTACTTAAAAAAATCCTCAAGGAAAAACCTAACAACATTTAGCTTAACTCGGGATTTAAACCCAGGACTGCATGCTTAACAGGCACATTTGCGACCACTAAGTATACAAACTAAGGTACTTGTACTTGTATTTATAATATCAGTTGTGATATTCTAGTAAACTAATTAAGCAACAAAATCAAAAATCAGGAGTCATTTATTCAAATTAGGCTGATGTCCAGCTCTTTTTGAACGACAACATTACAAAAGACATTCCCCAAAACGTCCAGCCTTTGCCACTCTTCTTAGTGTTTTAGCTGGGAAGATGTGGCGGAACAAACTCCCCAGCAACACATCTGTCTTTAAGTTTAGAAGAACCAGATTTAATACAACTACCAATGGTAAATTTAAGACTTCAATAATTTAATGTAACATGTCAACTAGCAAACACAAGTTATTTAAAATAAAAATATATCCAATCACAAATAAAGCCTTCAGTCTGACGGGTGTGCCTGCTTACATGTGCAATGAAGAAGTCACAGATGATAAACTAGGACCATAGTACAAATGAAAAAGATAAACATAAATTATTAATCACAGTAACAAAGGTCAATAAGACCAGTCACCACACGCTGCACCCGTTCACGAGCATAACGCGAAGATCAGCCATTACCTCCCTCGCCGTATTTGAGGGAAGGAGGTAAAGGAGGTCGGGACCTCCTACGCTACCACAAGCAACTTTACGTGAAATGTAGGTGTAGGTACAGTCAGCAAAGAAAATCAGTAACCAGATTCGACAGCTGCCAGTTGAAAATTTCTCAAAATTATTATTATTGTTTGAAATTGTTTATATTTTATAAAAAAAATATAACAGTTTCTTAAATTAAATTAAATTTGAGTCGAATACTTCCGTCGGTTTCTTAGAAAAAATCAACTGTGTCTGTCGAACCTGGTTGCTTATCTCTTTTTCTGACTGTATCTGCTGCACACCAGTGAATGAAGGCGTTATATCATACACATGTCTATCAAATAACCTAACGTCTTACTTGACAGTGCAAACTCATCTCATCTAACAACTCTCTCATCGTCTGCTCAGCCTTTACCTATATTGGGGTTTGCTCCCAGTCTTACCAAATCAAGCTAAATACTAGTACTTTGACATGGCTCGATGCCTACCTTACCTCTACAAACCAGTTAGTACTGGCTCATGCAATACCCCTTGGTAAGATTGGTTGACAGTGCAAACTATTAAGTTTAATAATCAGAAATATCCACTTTAATTTCTTCTACTTTACAATATCATGCAGCAGAAATTCCAGTAATCAGCTTACAATTTGCCGATGCAAAGTAATTTTCCTCCCTACAAACTAAACTAAGCCCACAATAAACGCACTGAACGAGGCACTAAGATTAAGGTAATGTTCAAACGGGCGACTAAACGCAGCACAGTCGGTGCTCCGCGCAATCTCGGCAAATGCTTCCTTCAAACTCATTTTAAAATCCATTCCGTTTCTATGTGCGGTGTACACGGTTATATATTCTGTATTTCGTAAATATATTTCACTGAGTGCATGGGTTTTGTTGAATTGTAATTTCAGTTGCATTTTCGATGGCAGTGCGTTTTTCTTTTGCTACGATAGTATTTTTATTCACAAATCTTTACGTCAGATTTTTTTTACAGTACGGAAATCATTAAAAAAAAATTGACCAGCTCTGGGCGGAGCCAGAGGGAGTGTCAGACTTTTATTGCTAAAACCCACCAATGTATTTTTTTTTGTTCTTTATGTTCCGGGGCCAAAGTATCCCGTAACCCGCAACCCTAGCATTGACCTTGGCAGGCCTCTCTGGCTGCAGCTGGGCTTAAGTAACTTTTAGCGTTGAAATAAATGCAACCAGCGTTATTAGAATAAACAAAACTAGTCTCTGTGTGATTTGATGTAGAAGTTTTTTCTAAATTAATCAAAGGTTAATAGTTTGCAGTTGAAACAATATCGCATTGTGTCCGTTCACCTACGGATTTGAAATTAGAAGTAGAAAACCAAATAACAGCACCCAAAGAAATAGTTTTTTCCAGAAATATTTTTTGCGTAGAGTTAGAATACAGTAGAATTCATGGTTGACAGCTTCGTGAATTTGCTTCGTGGTTTAAACCCTGTATGATACGAGTCCTTGAAGTAAAGTTTCCGTGAATTGCCTTACCTATGGACTTTTTTCGCTGAAATAAATGACATTTTTAAATGAATACATGACTCTGAAATAAAGTAATAATAGTTGTAGTTAAAGCTATTTATTAAATCCTCTATTTTATCTTTAGCAAGTATTAACAACAAACCACAAATACACATAAATAAAAAAGTGTGTGTGTCAGCTCCTACGCACGACTGGAGTTTACTGCTTAAGTACGAGTATCTAACCATACGCAAAAAGAATTTATTCAACTGAAAAAAGATTAATATCATATGAAAGGGTAAATTCACTAATTAATGAAAAAAAATAGCAATATAAATACATCGACACTGATAGAAACAAACAAGCCCAATAACATATAGTATATAGGTATAGTCGCCTATACAGCATACCATATGTACGTCTTAATACACTCACAGCCAAATTAGAAAGTTGCGCACTAAAGGTGCGCACCAAAAACGTAACACATTTTCGTTACTTTAGTAGGTTTTACCCCTCGGATTTTTCTCATACCGAGCGCCTTATATATGAAAATCGATCTTAAGGAGTAAACTCCAATTAATGATAAAAATATAAATGGTAAATTAATTACAGGGCGTTCAAAAATTCGTCCACATTGCTGTCAACAAGAAAAGGTCAGAATGCTGGCAGCATTACCACGTTGGATGGCAATACTAATTCTTTGGCCAGAAAAAGGGCCAACTCTCTCTTCGCGAAAAGAGTCAATCAACCGCTTGGCGGTTTCTCCAAATACTACGTGGGCACTCAGACCCCATAGCCTCAGTGTTTCAACCCTTAACGGCTCAAACACATAACTACCAAATCAAATTGGGAAATTTGCGCCTTTTCTAATTAGTTGAAGCTTGAAAACTTCTAAAAGACTTAAGCACCAAAACAAACTAAGTACACAAATAACTTATGGAACAGTTTTGCACAACATTTGCAAGCCACAACAAAGCAAAGCAGACAGGAATAGTTCGCGTGACCCGGGAGCAAGTAATAACAATATGCTTTACATTTTAGAAACTATTATGAAGATACATACGGGTCTTAAAGATGACAGAATGCACTAATAAACATCGGTCCTGTTTTACCTTGGCGTTCTACCGGGAACGCTGTTGTTTAAGTTGCCTACCAGTATTTAGGCTTTATATTATATAACAGCAGAGCAGAGGGGGAAGTCAGACTTGTACTGACTAAAACTCACCCATGTTCCTTCTATCGCCCTTTACGTTCCGGGGTCGCGGTATCTCTTTCAAACGACCCGCAACCCCGGCAGGCGGTGGCCCTGGCAGGCCCCTCTGTCAATATTTATGCTAAGAGATGTTAAAAATGGATGGTCAGGTACTAACAGGATTCTGGGAACCAGTAGTTCACCACAGTATATAACTAGTAGTATTTCACGGTACTTTAGTGTTTTTTCAGCCCGATTGCTGTAGATTCGAACTCTCCGTTGCTTCATTTGGCCATCAGGTGGCGGGAACGATGCGTTGTTTTGATTGGTCGCACTCAGCGATGCGCCAGTGCCAAAATGGTGGTGTATTTAAAATAGGTGGGAAACGAAAGGGACTAAGGAACACATCCCAAAGCCTGTTCAGGTCATAAACATTTGAAAAGAAAGTCTAAAATTGCGAACCCATTTTGATCTATAGGAAGTGCTATCTCTGGATTTGTAGATGCCTTCGCCATGTAGAGGAACTGTAGAGCAGCGTACTACAGGCCCACTGCTCGACAAAGACCTGTTTAAAAATTACAGCAAGCGAATGTATGACATAGTCGGAGAAATAAAGTAGTGATTTTCTCGTGGAAGTTTGCAACTTTGTAATGAGACATATTCCAAATATTATAAGTTCAAAAATATCAAGTTCTTCACAAAGTCACATCATCTGCTTAGCCATCCGGGTTGGCATCCGGTCTTACCGGATGCAGCTAAACAAATTATTCAAATCAAATCACTTATTTCAATTAGACCATTACAGGCACTTTTGAATGTCAAGAAACAATCCCGATAACAACATAACATAATGTCCCGGTCACAAGGCATAATAACTTGTGAAAGTACTGTAGTTGCCCATTCCAAAGCGTTGATCTGTATGGAGAAGAATGGGCAAGAAACTCCATGGACACTCTTTTAAATTATAATATTTTTACAAAATCGTATTTACATCATTCATTTATACAAATATGTGAGAACGATGTAGAAAGACGTGCACAGTAAGAGCGTCCAGAGTAAATAAAAAGCAAAATTTAATTTTAAAACTAAATAAGTTTAAAAATGAACCGTGGTAGCTAAAAAATGACCAGAACCAACTGACAGCGCCCGTTCACGAACATGACGTATAGATCAGCCCCATTCAGCTAGACCATTTTGAAGGGAGCTAAATGACCCGACACACCCGCCACCATCAGCGAGACATTTAAGTGAGCATGACACTATCAACCACCAGGGCTTCGTCAAGTCAATGATAATACATAGCACTCACATATGGGCTTAATAATTTTACAATACTAGAGAATTGAATCTATACATTGCAAAGATAGTCTTACAATCTTCTGCAGCTTCCACTATAGCTTCGGATACTAATCAATGAGTTTATCATTGAGCCAAGCATCTTTATCATCAATATAATCCCCCAACTTATAATATGCTTGCCTACATAGTGTCCGTTTAATACAAGATTTAAATTTCGTTTCATTCAGTTGAAGAATCTGGGGAGGTATTTAATTGTAGCATTTCAAACAGTACCCCATGAAAGATGAGTCTGTGGGTTATGTGTGAGGCTCTTGATATAAATCACGAAACACCGATTGATTTTAAATTGTTTATTATTAAGCACAGAACACAGATGTACAGTTACAAATAGCACGGAAAGATAGGCAAGAACAAGAAGTAATAGGATGAAGATAACATAGAAATGAGAGTTTAGTGGAAGTCTAGATTTAGCGGTTTTAGCGTGAGTATTAGCGATTTGGCGGAATAAAATTTGAGCGTGCATTCGCCGTCGGAGCTGGCGGGGCACTGCTTAGCGCGACCGAGCGATCGCGGATCGATGGCCCGCGCGCAGGAGGTTGCGCGGGCGCACGGGGCGAGGTACATGGCCGACGCGCTCGATTATTGTGCAGCTTTTGGTGCTGCCACAAGTCTACTTTAGCTAACCTGAAACCTGGTTAACTAATTGGTCCCTATTTCTAGTATTATAATTATGTCTGTCACCTATTTTACTAAAAAGATGCAAGTTTTTCCTGACATACAAGATGTTTTCATAAATATATTGACAAGGTACTGTCATGATGTTAATATCCTTAAACTGTTCCCTTAAAGAATCTCGCCTACATAGGTTATATATGGCTCTGATGGCTCTTTTCTGCAGATTAAATATAGACTCGATGTCTGCAGCCTGTCCCCAAAGTAAAATACCGTATGACATTTTACTATGAAAATAACTAAAATAGACTAGCCTCGCGGTATCTACATGATGGACTGACGGATTTTTCTAACAGCATATTATTATTATGCTGCTGAACTAAGGCGTCCTGCAAGAGATGTTATATGTGGACCCCATTGTAGCTTTGAATCGAGTGTTATTCCCAAGAAAACAGTTTTTTCGACGAATTCTAGTTTATCTTGATTCAAAATTATACATAGAGTAATCAATCTATATTTTACATAGACTGACTGCCTATCTGACCTCCACAACCCAGTTAATACTAGGTAACACGTATTTAACTACGTGCTTTGAATACACAATTGCACATAGGCGGATTTAACACCTTAGGAATTTTCAACCTATAAACCAATTGCCTATAAAATACGAATAAATCAGCACATACAAAATTAAACAGTCCACATGTAACTTTAGGAGCTCATTAAAAGAAAATGAGTTTCTGAAAAGTCAAATCCAGGTGCGACGACTGAGTGAGATCTTTACGATCTCATTCGGAAACTGTGAACATAAAATGAAATTATTAATTCCGAGCAATTTATTACCTGAATGTAATCTTGGATTTAAATAAAAGAGATTTAATGCCTTATTTGATGTTTGTTGATGTAAAAGCTATACTGTTATTCCTGTAATTTGTATGGTGTACATAATAAAGAACATTCTATTTCAATATATCAATATATGATGCAGGATGCATTCGTCCTCAAAAATTTGCACAAAATGCTTTTTGTGATGGTTTTTTTTTCAGTCTAAATGACTACTAAAAAACAATAAATTTTTTAATTTAAATAATTCAAAAAATAATTGTTACCTAAGCTAGCGTCACCTGGGAATTGAATCCAAGTCAGAACAAGACGGGGTTGCGGTTTGTTCGAAAGAGCTACCGCGGAATCAGAACGTAAAGGGCAATAGAAGGAACATGGGTGGGTTTTAGTCAGTACAAGTCTGACATGCCCCCCCTGCTCCGCCCAGAGCGGGGGAAGTCATTGGATGATTACCCACCCGAAAAAAAAAAACAAGAACTCAATCCCACTTATTACCAGACCAACGAGCTTTCAAATTAAATTTAGGTAAATGAGATTACGTTTACCATTTAATTTATTTGATTGTTCTTGCTGTTAAGATAATGTGATTTATTAAGGAAAAGGGTGGCGATTGGAGACGGTTATCTTTGTGATTTGTTTTCCTGTTTGGGGTGAGCAGAAAGTTCGGCGGTGTCGGAATTTGTTTATTCAATCCATTTTGATGGAGAGCAATTGTGGGTCGTCAAGAGGACGTTTCGCGACTGTGTTCTTTTTGCGGTTGGAAAACCATCAAATAACTTCGCTCGCTCTGAGCAGAGCGGAGTGTAATGATTTTGTAAAATAAGTTCTTAGTTACACTGCTCTTCATAAGCGACAGATGGCGCTATTGGTTACATAAACTATTTACATCCGTGTTAGTTATAAACTAGTTAAATATAGGTATTTAAAGCGTATTGATATTTTAAAATAAGTAAAATATTATAGTTGAAATTAGAACATTTATTTATTGTTAATAATCTGTCTGAATGTATTCGAGTACATCAATTGAGCACACGTACTGTGTACGTTGCTTCGATTGATTGAATAGCCTGTTTAGTGTTGCCTTACTGGTAGTGTGGGGGGAACATTCAGTTGGTGGCTGAGACTCTAGACAAGAGTCAGTCTAACTTGAGGCATTAGAGAGCGAACATATCTTGTGTATTGCTGTTACTGTTGTAATATTTTCTATTGTTATAAATATGATTGTGCCGGAAACAAAGTGATTAAATATATATTATTCTTGATACCTAAGTTATGTGGTTTCATTACAGGAGGGAGTGTCAGAATTTTACTGTTTAAAACCCGCCCATGTTGTTTCTATTACCCTTTACGTTCCGGGACCATAGACATATATACTAACACCTTATAACAGTACTGTATTCATAATTTAAAATTAGGTAAAACATTGTCAATGAAAAAAAAACAAATGCGAAAACGAACATGACCCTATCCGTTGGAAAGATTTATCGATACCATTTAATCATACGCGCCGTATCGAATGACTGTATAACTAGTGATGTATGTCGAACATTCGTCATTGGTCCGATTATATTTATTTTAAGCCGATATCGAGTCGGAATTGTATGTCAGGAGCATAACTTGTAGGTTATGTTGGAGTTAAATGCGAGATTATATTTTGGGAAAATATTTTGGTTTTTACTAGTTGTGTGCCTGTTAATAAAGATTACACGAAGTTACGTACAAACTTTTGTACTCTTTTTAACCAGTCTGTTTACAACACGGTTGGCGCAGTGGCTGAGCGATCGACTGCAGTGCTGCGCTGCTGAACAAATATTTTTATGCCTTCAGATATTTGTTTCGGGTCTGGCTGTTCGTGTATGTGAATTTAAATGTTTATAAACGCACCCACGATACAGGATAAATTCCTAGAGTGGGGCAAGGTTATTTTAAAAAAAAAACCGTATAGCGGGCGACTTTTCATAGATCCTTCTTTTAAAATAAAAAACCATTTATTTAAATTCGACTGATTTTCATCATCCTAGTTATTTCCCACCAGTTTTTATTTTTATGAACACCCTACTTACATATGATGCAATGGTTTTACAATGTGACCAATTTAAATGTGCAGTTCAAGGTGGCGATAATCGCCGAAAAAAACGATGTCATACACGGTACAGACGGTAGCAGGTCAAGCAACCCAAAACTATCAATTTTTCCCAATGAACCTTGAACCTAATACTTTACAAATAAAGTCGAAAATCTATCAAAGAAATTTGACAGATTGTAGTAGCTTGATGTGCAGGCGTTTGTACGTTTTACGTTTCTGTATGTAATTGAATGATGTTCAAAGAAGCAAATTTTCATTACTTCGTTCAGTTTACTAAAGAGAACAAATAATACATAAAAATAAAGGCAAACCTGTTTATTGGAAAGCTACAACTATTTTTAATTTATCTTTTATCAAGAAAGCTATTTTCTTTACTAAAGTGTAGTCTACTTTTTAGTCATGATAAGGATGAAACAATATCGATAGATTTTAGGCGATGTCCGTTTGTAAGCGAACATCACTGCTTGAATAAAGATAATTAAATAATCCACTTTCCTGTAAAGTCTACTTATTTTATGAGCAATAAGAATAAAGGTTCATGAAGCGTAAAATATTGGCAGATAAACTTACATAATTATATTTATTGGTAAAAATAAATTAACAAGTCACAATTTATTTCATGTAATGTGCATTAAATATTGCTAAGAACGTTACACTCGATTAACATACATAAAACTTAATACAAAATGTAAAATAATTAAAACATAAAAACTCATGATTCTGTTGTCATAATACGGTACGTTACATGGCATTTTTAGTTTCGGTCATCTCTTCTAACGAGTCATATCCTTACTAATATTATAAAAGCGAAAGTGAGTTTGTTTGTTACATCTTCACGCCTAAATGGCCAAACCGATTTGGATGATTTTTTTGTACTGAGATTGTTAGGACCCTGGAGACGGACATAAGCTTTCTTTAAAGTGAGGTAAGGAGGAGAAAGAGAGAAGAAAAGGGGAATGAAAAATAATCATTTTTCGATCATCTGTGTGTTAAAGTTAGCGTTATCCCAACGTAACCATGCCACGCAGACAAAGTCGAAGGCGGAAGCTAGTACGTATATATATCACTAGCTGTTCCTCGCGGTTTCACCTACGCTGCTCAGCACCTGTTGGTCGTAGCGTGATGTTATATAGCCTATAGCCTTCCTCAAGAAATGGACTATCCAACAGTACTTCCTGAGATTAGCACGTTCAAACAAACAATCTCTTCAGCTTTATAATATTAGTATAGATTAATGCAGAAACCTATTCAAAAACCAAAACAAAGGTCTATGCAGCATAAAACTCGATTTTAAACCCTGAACGTAAACGTATATCGTTTCTTATTAATAAAATAAAATAAGTAGTACAAAATTTTCATTTTGTTGATATACATTATTCTGGAAAAAGAACTGCCAGTCTACCCGCATATTCACGAAAACAAAATGGCCTGGAATGACCTCAAACGTCAGTCCCGCAACGCGGAAATGTGCGAAACTGCGAACGGTCTAAGATGAACGACGCAATAATAAACTTGCGCAGTTTCGAATTTGCAGTAACGCCAATTTTCCGCTGTTTTACCCCTGAATATGCCAATTTTGAGACTGTGGTTGTCCACTCCTATACAAAGGACATATTAGCTGGTAAGATGAATCCTATAGTATTATATAGTTTAGAACAATATGCCTGTGTATAGTTCTTGAATATATCAACGTCGAGAGCCGAATTAAGGTTTTTAAGGACTGTATGACAAACCATCTCGGAGTACATATCTTTGTTATTAAGCTGGTCTTATCTTTACACCAGTAATTTGTTTTGTGATCATTATTTATTCAAGCATTTAGCCTTGTTATATTCTAAAGAAAAGCAAATAACGATAAGTTATGGCAAAGGTGATGTTCTAACTCGCGGCCACCATAGGCGCAGAAGACGTGGAAGGTGAGCAGTGGGTAGCTCACGGTTTCAGTCAATTAAAGTCTGACACGGTAGGCACGGCGGAGTAGTAGGGATACTACTCCGCCTAGGGCGGGACTTCGCATGAGAAAAAAAAACGGCACATTCATACAACGGACCCTTTCCTCAAAAGCCAAAAGAAGAACTACGGCCCTCTGAAGTTCTAGGCTCTATACGTCGCGGTCGAATTATACAATAATATTAAATAGTAATATAAATAAAAAAAAAAATGTGTTTCTCATAAAATAGTTTCATTATACATATAAAAAATCTTCATTTCTATAAAAGATGTTTATTATCTAGTTTTTTCTAGTTGAATAACCGGTCAAGAGTGAGACACTTGCGCACCGGGTGTTCTGTACAAACTAGCGGCATAAACAGCCACATCATTTGACTGCAGATTCTAAGAGGGTTGATTTTTTCTCAGCTCAAAGGAATCACATAGTTGAGTAATTATGTTATTTTTAACTCGTAATCTCTACGCATTCTCGAGAGTCTTGACAGACAACCGTTTTTCCTTTTGAGGTAAGGAACCCTAAAAATTAAAAATTTCCATTACGTTGGCATACCGCATTCGTACTAGGGCCTCAAGACACTGAAAATATACTACTATTTTTATAAAGAAGGTCACCTTTGATACACTTACACATTTGACCAACACTTTAATCCAGAGTATTCAAAAACCGTACCATTTTTTTTGGCGGGACGGGGGTAGTGTCAGACTTGTACTGACTAAAACCCACCCATGTTCCTTCGACTGCCTTTTATGTTCCGAGGCCGCGAGACCTCATTCGAACAACCAGCAACCCTGGCAGACGGTGGCCCTAATGGGCCCTTCTGCTTTGCTGTCAAAAAAAATCACCTGTGATACACTTATACATTTGACAAACACTTTAATCCAGAATATTCAAAAGCCTTACACTACATTTACCACAATGACATATTCTCCGTAACCACCAACACATTACATATTGTGAGAATTTCTGATCAGTCGTGCGTCTCAATTTGATCCTCTCAGCTATTGTGAAACGCTAGTCCACTACAATAGTTACAGTACATATTCCGCTTGAAGAAACTCCTCAGTTAACCGTTGACATAAGACAGGTAAGTACAGAAGGCTAGCGAAAATAGGACTATATATCATCCTATTCTCGAAGTTGTCTAAATATAAATGAAACTTGACCAAAAAATATAATAGAATATGACATATTTTTCCATTCATATTCTCACTTCTAAAAGTATTTAATGAAAGTGTAAGAAAATTTAATGTTTAGATAAAAAAACGTACTTATGGGTGTTGAAATTTAATGTCACTTAAAAACTGAATGCTTTGTTTTGATATAAAATATCATATTAATAAGTAAACA
This sequence comes from Ochropleura leucogaster, assembly GCA_958449745.1. NCBI lineage: Eukaryota > Metazoa > Arthropoda > Insecta > Lepidoptera > Noctuidae > Ochropleura > Ochropleura leucogaster. Next base: position 3,643,271 of record OY288213.1, on the reverse strand, counting down.
AAAAATACAGTATAGGCACATTACTAACACAATTATTATCATACTCGTATTATAACCTTAATTAATTGATTTTGACCGTGTAAGATTTTAACCTAAAAAGGTTAGGTTTCCCCAGTAATAGTACACCCATATTTTGCCACTTACGTTCAAGTCACATGTAATCTTAAACATAAGAAGGAAACTATTACCGCGAAATGTACGAAGAAGTTCACGGTGGAATAACCAAAAAACAATTTAGGACACCAGTGAATCGATTCCAAGACTTCACGCTTAACTGTCGCACTTGCGATCACTAGGTCAACGATGCAGTGTTTTTGACACTCATAAAAAGAATTTGGAACTAACAAACAAAACATTTCATAGTATAATGTCATACGGTATTTTACTTTGGGGACGGGCTGCAGACATCGAGTCTATATTTATTCTGCAGAAAAGAGCCATTAGAGCCATATATAACCTACGTAGGCGAGATTCTTTAAGGGAACAGTTTAAGGATATTAACATCATGACAGTACCTTGTCAATATATTTATGAAAACATCATGTATGTCAGGAAAAACTCGCATCTTTTTAGTAAAAGAGGTGACAGACACAATTATAATACTAGAAATAGGGACCAATTAGTTCAACCAGGTTTCAGGTTAGCTAAAGTAGACTCATCTTTCATGGGGTACTGTTTGAAATGCTACAATAAAATACCTCCCCACATTCTTCAACTGAATGAAACGAAATTTAAATCTTGTATTAAACGCACACTATGTAGGCAAGCATATTATAAGTTGGGGGATTATATTGATGATAAAAATGCTTGGCTCAATGCTGGTCCTGCTCCTCAAGCATAGGGGTAAACTCATTAATAAGTATCCGAAGCTATAGTGGAAGCTGCAGAAGATTGTAAGACTATCTTTGCAATGTATAGAATCAATTCTCTAGTATTGTATAATTATTAAGCCCATATGTGAGTGCTATGTATTATCATTGACTTGACGAAGCCCTGGTGGTTAATAGTGTCATGCTCACTTAAATGTCTCGCTGATGGTGGCGGGTGTGTCGGGTCATTTAGCTCCCTTCAAAATGGTCGAGCTGAATGGGGCTGATCCATACGTCATGTTCATGAACGGGCGCTGTCAGTTGGGACTGGTCATTTTTTAACTACCACGGTCATTTTTAATTTATTTAGATTTAAATTGAATTTTGCTCTTTATTTACTCTGGACGCTCTTACTGTGCACGTCTTTTTACATCGTTCTCACATATTTGTATAATCTCAACACGAATGATGTAAATACTATTTTGTAAAAATATTAGAATTTAAAAGAGTGTCCATGGAGTTTCTTGCCCATTCTTCTCCATAGAGATCAACGCTTTGGAATGGGCAACTGCAGTACTTTCACAAGTTATTATGCCTTGTGACCGGGACTGTAGATTCATTTTGTTTCTTGACATTCAAAAGTGCCTGTAATGGTCTAATTGAAATAAATGATTTGATTTGATTTGAAACAAAATCGGTCTTAATACCAACCGCAAGTACGCTTGCACTCACTGTAAGTAAAACAGGTTTATGCAAGCGTCGTATTTCAATGGTTGCACAAAATTGAACTTCTGTATCCTGTGCTGCTCTTGTATACATCTAGGCTAAGAGCCGTGAGTGTATTAATACGTACGGTATATTTAGACAATTGTTTACAAGTGTTATTGTTGAGTATGTATGTGCTAAGTATTTTGGGTAAATAAACCCTTACCCAGCCATTACTACTCCCCAATAAGAGTAGTAATGGTTGCGTGAGGATATGTTAAGGGAAAAACGACTGATAGTAGTGCCTGTAAGTTGGTGTAGTCAGGTACTTTATGTTAACTGTTAAGACTCCTGATACAAAACACGAAAAAGTAATTCAAAACCAATGCATCAGTAAATAAGACTTTAAATCGATTATTTTTTACACGTTATCGTTTTGTGTTCCAAAAGATTGTAATTTTACTACGGCGTAAAATTAAAAATATGTATAGCATAAAATATTTTAAGATTTTTCATACTTTACTAATAATATCTACAAATGATACTGACTGTTCTTGTTCAGAATCAGAATAATTATGTGCGTATAATATATTATAAATAATATAGGTGTAACCAAGTGATATTATTGGTTTAGGCCTATCCTAAATAGGCAAAATATAAAGCTAAACATACCGAATTAAAAAAATCTTTTTGCTAAACTTAAATTAATAAAAAACAAAGAATTTGACTAGTACTTTTGCAAAAAAATTACAACTACACTAAAAAATACAATAATTCTTAAGAATAATAAGCTTTTAGCTTATTATTCTTAAGAATAATTGTATTTTTTTAGGCAGCTCAAACAGTTACACTGCTCGACTATTTGCTCACTCAGACATAATCAAATTTGTTTTTTAAGTTCTAATTAGGGTCTAAAATTTTAGAATATAAGTGCTTTGTGCAAGTACTGGTTACAACACTTTTTAAATAAATAAATAATCAACAGACGTACTCTTAAGATCGTGGAACAGTCTAATGGTTATCTATACTAATATTATAAAGCTGAAGAGTTTGTTTGTTTGTATGTTTGTTTGTTTGAACACGCTAATCTCAGGGACTACTGGTTGGAATTGGAAAATTCGTTTAGTGTTGGATAGTCCATTTCTTGAGAAAGGCTAAAGGCTATATAACATCACGCTACGACCAACAGGTGCTGAGCAGCGTGGGTGAAACCGCATGGAACAGCTAGTGTTAGAATAAAATGCTCAAACCGATTCGCAATGTTTACGCACCGCCCGCTCTCAATGCGACCTCACCCTAAACTCTCCGGAATTCATCTAAAAAGTATCTGAAAATATTCTCTTTACTTTAAAAAGAACTTATAATGATCTTCAAAAGTGATTTTGTGCTTTTAAACAAGGTAATGAAGCATCACTTTTTAATGCTCCACCCACTATTTGATCGTGAGATTTACGAAGAGGGAAGGAAAGGGACGCGACTACTTAAATCATTATCTTTTCCGAAGTTGTCATTTGTTTTATGAAGATGAAAATGAAAGGGGCCTAGTACAAGCACGCGGTGTGGACGTCATCATCATCTGCAACAAAAATAATTTCCTACGCTCTGGGCGGAGCGGGAGGGAGTGTCAGACTTTTACTGAACAAAAACCCATCCGTGTACCTTTTTTGACCTTTGTGTTCTGGGGCCGCGGTATTTCCTTCGAACAACCCCGGTAGGCAGATGCCCCGGTAGGCCCCTCTGTTTTACTGACATCTCTTCGAAACACGCGGGAAACACGAAAACACGCGCCGTCGACATGGCCTGTCGTCAGTAGACGGACGGACTGTGACCAGTTCCTTATCATCCACATACTCGTGTCAACTGTGGCCGGGAGTCGTAGACTTTGAGGGACCGCAGAGTTGATTATATATGGTTTTAATTTCAACTCGATGCCTCCACGCTTACCGCAGATAAAGGGTCTAGATAGACGGTCAGATAGACAGACAATAAAATGCTTCTATAAGGGTTCCTTTTTTTTCCTTTTGAGGTAAAGAATCCTAAAAACTAAAATGCCATAAAATTGTATTTTTTTTAAATTGTTTTATTTTCGTAACTTTTATACCGCGCACTCGTGCTAGGGACTCTGGACGTTTCTTTAGATGTAATGCATAAAGTACGGAACCGGAATTCTATTAATGCCTTCTCTCATTATGACGCATCAAATATCAAAAGCTGACAAAGGTACCATTGAACATAATTAGAATCTTCACTAATTAGCGCAACGTTTCGGTTTTATAAAGAAATTACTGCTATTGTAATGGTTGATGGAAATAGGTTCACCCCCTATAACATCATCATTGTCATGCCCTTGTCCCATTCTATTTGGGGTCGGCGCAACACGTTTTCTTTTTAACGATACGGTGGCTGAGCCATCGACTGCTATGCTGCGTATCGCGGGTTCGATCCCCGCACGGAAAAAATATTTGTATGGCCTACAGATAGTTGGCACGGGTGTGGCTGTTTGTGTATGTGAGTTGAAATGTTTGTAAACGCACCCACGGTACAGGAGTAATTCCTAGTTTGGGGCAAGGTTTTTTAAAACACAACATTTAGGTAAAAATGTAAACAATAAAACAACACACAAAAAACGAGCAAACTATTATCAAATCTCAATTGAAACATTAACATTGTCACACCAAACAAAACAGTACAACTATTCCTCACAACTTCCTCACTATTTTATAAATCACACCATAGACACACAGTTTCATAAACCGTTCCATTGAACCGTATCCGGGCCGGTCAGCCGCACAGCCGGTTTCCGGATAAGCTTCGCTCAACTGTATCGGGACTATCTAATTATGGGATAGTTAGTCTATTGTTCTAGAATGTTTGTTGAATACAGTTGTTGAGAGTAAATACTGAAGCAGACTGAGGATGCTGACTGCTGGAGAAGTTCGAAACTTTGGTTCAGAAAAGAGAAGTTGTATTAAAGTAATGAAGGAAGACGATTATTTTTGTTATTTTGTTTTTGGTATCGGCTATTATTGTTGTAACGGCCAATGGCTTAACTGCCAATGGCTTAACTGCCAAGAGCCCCGACATCTGTCGAAGCTCTCCTTAGGTGGTTGGATCAAGGGCTGATTCAGAAGGCGGATCTCTTCGATACGGCCCGCATTGTGGGGAGGTTCCTGTATTTTTTTAATGTTTTTTATATATAATTTTTGAGAGATATTTAAAAATATATTTGTAAGAGTAAAAAAAGTTAATAAAGAGAAATGCTAATTAATAATACATAAATATTACTAGCTGTGCCCTAGCATGCGTTGCAATGCAATTTTCTATCTTTTACCTACCCTTCCTACCCTATCTTTTAAGTTGGATTAAACTGCACACGGTGTGCAAATTTCATTTTAAACCGGTTAAGTAGTTTAGGAGTCCATCGCGGACAAACAACGTGACACGTGATTTGTATATATTAAGATATTGAAATTGTGGAGCAAGCAGCATTTTCATTTTCACATTTTCCCATCCGCAAAAAAGGGTGAATACAAATATAAAATTAAAATAATAAAATTAGAAATAGAAAATATGGAAACATACGGGAGATACGTGCTCATGGGTTTATAAAATCGGTTATTGATTTATTTGACTGCGGGCAACGATAGCAAACTATTTTTACATACCCGGATAGGAAATTGATCACTTCGCTGACTATTGCACGTGGTGGCCATTTGTCATAGAAGTGTCTAACGCTCGGTATTTTTTTTAGTCATTTATTTAGTTCATGACACACACGAGCCACACGTAGCAGGATTTTTACTTTTTTTTATAACTTAACTAGCTTTTGCCCGCGGCTTCGCTCGCATTAAATTCGGGGTAACACAGTTCCTCTTTACTGATATACAGGTACCTGCTTCCTGTAGTTTTTGCCGTTGCGCCTTATTTATCGTAATAGCAATGCTAAGTTTTCCCTTTCTTACCTTTTTCTCCCTCATATCTCAATGTAGCCTATGTCCGTCTCCAGGGTCCCTACTATCTCTGTACCAAAAACCATCAAAATCGGTTAAGCCATTTAGGCGAAGAGACGTAACAAACAAACAAACTCACTTTCAGCTTTATAATATCAGTAAGGATAACTTCGCCCGCTCTGGGCGTAGCGAAAAACTTTTACTGACTAAAACCCTGGGGGTGGTGGTGGATACCGCAATACTAGAACATAAAGGGTAAAAGAAGCAACATAGGTAGGTTTTAGTCAGTAAAAGTCTGACACTTCCCCCACTCCGCCCAGAGCGGGGGAAGTTATATGATTTTTCATCCGCAAAAAAAAATCTCTTGTGCTTTTGGTTTGGGGTCATAAGCTTTAAGCCAATGAGCTACAAGGTAAATTTACCGCAACCTTCAAATGTTTTCATTATCAAATACCACAACCGTGTTATGCATATTTGATAAAAGACTCAAAACGAATTCATACACATTCCGTACCGCACTGTTCGTCCCACGGGATAAAATATAAATAATATTGTTCAACAAATAAAAGCTTGCTGCTATTGTTCGGAGGTTTGCTTAGGACCATTGTTTGATTACACTTCTATAGTAACGTTATTATTGACACAATGCCGTGTGTGGGAACAATAATTATTTTATAGTAGCTCTCTGAAATGGAACGTGTCGGAAAGTTCTTTGAACTATTTTCATTTATAGTATAGGCACTGACATGTAGAAGGTTGATGTCGTTTGTTGAAGCTGAATTGCGGACTTATTGTGGCTACAAAAAATATTAGGGTGAAAATAGACTTAATACACTTTCGGGGCATGTCGACGGCATTTTGGTACTTTTGTGGCTGGAAATCAATTATCTTTCTTTTTGGAGTTTACTCCTTAAGAATCGATTTTCATATATAAGGCGCCCGGTATGAGAAAAATCCGAGGGGTAAAACCTACTAAAGTAACAAAAATGTGTCACGTTTTTGGTGCGCACCTTTAGTGCGCAACTTTCTAATTTGGCTGTGAGTGTATTAAGACGTACATATGGTATGCTGTATAGGCGACTATACCTATATACTATATGTTATTGGGCTTGTTGGTTTCTATGAGTGTCGATGTATTTATATTGCTATTTTTTTCATTAATTTGTGAATTTAGCCTTTCATATGATATTATTTTTTTTTCAGTTGAATAAACTCTTTTTGCGTATGGTTAGATACTCGTACTTAAGGAGTAAACTCCAGTGGTGCGTCGGAGCTGACACACACACTTTTTTTTTCATTTTTAATATGTCATTGTGCATGTAGGTTTTTGATGGAACAGGTGATACTTTTTTGTGTTTCTTAACCTCCTAGAACCAACGACTTCCTTTTTTAAGGCTCCGATGTCTATTCATGTGTCTGTCTGTGCGTCTGTCCCAGGACTGTTGTTGTTAAGCTGTAAAGATAGAGAGTTAGATGCTTCGTTTTTACACGGTATTTATAACAAATTTCCACTATAAAAAAAAAACGTGACTCCATATATTCGAGAAACATGTTTTTTTTTACGTGTTCTGCTCGATTTTGACACGATGGTATGATACTGTGTACGAAACCGATTTGTCAGTAATTCAAAGTTGATTAATACAAAGTAAAAGTGTTCAACGTCACGAGTACCTACTATCACTGGCTAAACCATCATTTATTTTTACTAGATTGTCTGTTAGTTAATTTTAAGAATAGTTCAGACTCATACTCACTCTTTCAGACACATATTCTTTTACTTCTTTGAACAAAATTTCGGAACTGTATCATGAAAAATCACAAAGTTATAAGCTTCGTATGTTCCCGTACAAAAACACGGTCAACGCGCGCGTATAGTGTCGCTGTGTCATATCGTGACCTGTGTTGTGCGTCACGTGCCATATGATTGCATAAAACATTTTTGTGATAAAATACACCCAACATGGAGTAAAAAAAATTCGGAATCGATTCGATACTTATTCTAAACAAACTGTATTCAGGTTTTGCATATACTAATACACATATAATAAAGACTTTATTTCAGACGCAGTAGAATCCATAATTTGTTAGTGAATTTGTAACAGAATTTATGCTTTTATACTATGTTAGTGTTATTAGCACTACTTTGTAGCGACACAAAGATGCCTAGCAAAAAGTACTACAGCGCCATCTATCCAGCCACTGAAGAACTAAACGGCAAGATTCCTACATCGCGCAAGCAAAGTTGTGCGCGAAGTTAGCATATGTACGAGCACCCGACTAACAACTGTCGGGCAGTGGACCACCAGACATGACACCCGTCTGGTCGGAGGATCCTCCCTTTTCCATAGAGGATGGAGAACTTTACACCCTGTTCTTTATACCTCTAAAACTTAATTACATAAACTAAGTACCTAATTTCACTCAGTGCCTTTGAATGGGGCAGTCGGGCTTATATGCAATCATTTTCAGGATACTGTTACGAGTGTTACGCAAGCGTTGCAGTAAGTAAGCCGCTTTCTTGTGTATGATGCCATGGAAGCCATCCGTGTGAGCTGCAGCAAATATTCCCAACGCACTCTAACTCGGCAACCGCAACAGCATCCTGAAAGCTTTGTTGTATTGCAGGACGCTGTAAACTCGATTCGTATATGACACCCTATGGGTGTCGAGTAGAAGGATTGACAGAACGCCTTAAATAAAGTCACTTTGACGTCAGCGAGCAAACCAATAATCTATACTAACTATACTAATCTATATCTATACTTAATATACTTAATAATAATATTATAAAGCTGAAGAGTTTGTTTGTTTGAACGCGTTAATCTCAGGGACTACTGGTTGGAATTGGAAAATTCTTTTAGTGTTGGATAGTCCATTCCTTGAGGAAGGCTATAGGCTATATAACACGCTACGACCAACAGGTGCTGAGCAGCGTGGGTGAAACCGCGTGGAACAGCTAGTAATGGACTAAATCTGCCAATGGCTTAATAGCCAAGAGCCTCGACCAATACCTGAGGAGGCTCTCGTTAGGCAGCTGGATCAAGGGCTTGATACAGAAACCGGTACTCCTGGACACGGCTCGTATTGTTATGAGGTTCCTTCCTCTGGAGCCCTGACCGCCGGTAGCTTGGACCCTGTTCCCGATACCGGTGGGCTACTTTTATTAATGTTTTTTTTATGATTTTAAGAAATATTTAAAAATTTAATGATTTGTGGAGAAAACAATAAATGTACGAATGAACCAATAATAATAATGTTGTATATTTACTCAAACTATGATTGAAGGCCGACCTTGAAACAATACCGAACCCAAATACATCATAATTTACAAAACGAAAATTAGTATGAGAAAGTTATATAACATACAGGATGTTGATTAATGTACGTACATTGTTGTAAGGATAGGTCGCGGTTACAACGGCTTGCTTTGATGCCTGATATATTGGTACATCTATACATATTAAAAGTACACTCAACAAAAAGGTAAGTTGTCCCTCATATCTTTTTTAGGCAGCCAGTCAGATACTGTTGAAATTTTCGAATAAAGTTACATTCATTTGATAAAAAAACAGACAGTTAATAAATTAATTATTGTATTTATGTATAAAAAATACACTATAGAATTCTGTGATCTTTTTAATGACTAAATTAAACAAATTAAAAGAAAATGATTATTACAAACATAGACAATAACTACCTAATTGTCTAGACAATAATTAGGTAGTTATTGCCTATGTTTTTTTTCTAATGCATAAGTGGATGTAAGTTTAACATTAAAATGCACAGGAACGATTCAAATAGTGACATAATAACATAGGCAGATACCTGTATTCTTAACATTTTGCATAGATGTCAGCTAGTTGATGTTATTAGTCGCGTAATATAGTAAAATGTACATTTTCGCATACAGCTAGTCCGTGTTACAGAAATATTTGCAACTTACATAAAAAAAGGCAATTAATTATCATTTATGCCGATACTCTTTACATGCACAGGGCCATTTTGGACTTAGTCCTTTGAGTTCAGAGCGTCCGTCGTTTTTGAGAAAAAAACAGCTACGTCGGAGGAGCCTGGTTACTTATCTCTTTTGTTGACTATACATGTAATTATACATACGGCCGTTTTGTATGGTACTTGATTTATTTCGTTAGGCGCTTGTTGAGAAATTACGGCGGGAAACATATTATAAATGGCTTTTCGTGGAGTAAACTGAGGCTTTTCTTAGTACGGTCTGCCAAGAATATTTCAATGTTAATCTTCTGTAAGTATTTATAGAGGCTCCAATACAGGGATGGTAAACCTGTGTTGGACTCGTACAGTAAAACTCACTTTTAAATTCAACTAAATACTTTATTCCACTGACTTTCTAGTGCACGGTTCGGGTTGGTTGTTTCCATGGAGAAGAACCGGCAAAAAATTCCATGGTTACTCTTTTAAATCATTTGGTTTTACAATGTTGTTGTTACAGCGTTAGTACTTAAGTATATGAGGACAGCGTAAGCCCGACAATATGTCCTTGCTTACTTTACGATCATAACCGACTAAATTTAAAACAAACGCGCCACACCATCAACTGGCAAAACTCGAATGTCGCGCGCCACTTTGGTTGGTATCAGATGACAGTCGTACCAACTTAAAAGGCATCATCGCAACTACTTATACTATTGACCACAATGACTAATAAAAATACGAAGTAATAAATTAACTTATTTTCTACATTATTCTAACACCTGCGTACTATAGATGGCACGCGTGTATGCATGGGTGCCATTGATGTTACACGACATAACATTTTGGGCACACATCTAATTAAAACGGTTTGCACTAAGTATCTCTAATTTACGAGTTGGTTATTCCTCATGTAATCTGCAGCAACAGAAGACACTTTAGTTTGTTATTAAAGATTTTTGAGTCGATAGTATAGTAGTAGTATGTGTGTGACAAAATTATTTCTACACATTTGTTTGGCAAAACATGGCACGATGATACATAATGATAAATGATTGTCAACCCCTGTTTTAATTTTTTTCAATAACTAGCTGTTCCCCGCGGTTTCACCCACGCTGCTCAGCACCTGTTGGTCGTAGCGTGATGTTAGGCCTATAGCCTTCCTCAAGAAATGGACTATCCAACACTAAAAGAATTTTCCAATTCCAACCAGTAGTCTCTGAGATTAGCGCGTTCAAACAAACTAACAAACAAACTCTTCAGCTTTATAATATTAGTATAGAAGTATAGATTTAACTTTGTTCCACGTAACAACTCACAGGCTGTGAGTAATAATTTAGGGAGGGAAATAGTCATAAATACCTAATTATGTGACCAACTTTTTCTAAGGGACTATATATTTTTTCTTTGTAGACAAAAAAAAAACAAACACATTATATTAATTACTCTGTGCATTATTTTTAAAACAAAATAGATCTATAAATAAAAAAAAAATCGTCCACATCGCTGTCAATAGGAAAAGTGCCTAAAACATCGGCAGAACCGATCAAAATAGAAAATAACATTATTTGTTGATACAAATTATTGTCGTCATATAAATATAAATAAAAATAAATAATAAAACAAAAATGAAATATGACGAGAAAATATATTGCTATCTACAGCCAATCAAACAACGATGTTTGTGTTTGCCATAACAATACAGATTTTTTGCTGCTGAGTTTTTTGGGGGAGCCTTTTTAATCTGAAAGTTGCTCATAAGCAAAACAGACTAAAAACAAAATTTTAATCTAAAACTATGTGAACGCTATCATACCGATATATTAAGTACTTATAATCTGCCCTAAAACTTTCATATCCATTACAGAAACTAAATTGCATATTAATATAGTTACCAAACATTCTTAGCAATATGCAATTTAGTTAGTTTACTAATTCAAAATGGACTCTCACACAATTTAAGTTAGGAACAATTTTGAACGAACTATGCGCAATTTTAGAATGTACACAAAATCCTAGAACGGCTGCAGGATTTTGGTGGTATTACGTAGTCAAACTGCGCTGCGTTACGTCATACGCTGAAATGGGCTCGTTTATCCGACTGCAGATAGAAGAGCTATGTTATTTGCTGCTTTTTAGTGTTCTGTATATCAAAAAAAGAAAAAAAGGTCGTGGGTTCGATTCCCACCCAGGATAAACTTTGTGTGATGAGCATGATTGTTTGTTCTGTGTCTGCGTGTGATTTAATTATAATGTGTATGTATTTATAAATTATTTAAGTATGTATATCAGTTGACTGGTTACCATAACACAAGCTCTGCTTAGCTTGGGATCAGATAGCCGTGTGTGAGTTATCCCAAGATATTTATTTATTTTATTTATTTAAAAGGATAAAACGGGACCCTTATATGATCAGTTGGTTGCCCGTCTCTCAGTCTAAAACCGTATACTCAAGTCTATCCCTTAAAACCAACCCTCCAAATCCAGGCAGTCAAAAGATATGGCCGTTTATGGCGCAAGCTAATACGGAAGTTGCGGTACGCGAATCCGAATCGCGCTTGACCGTTTTTATTTTTAAAACTTAGGCCCAGCCATATATACTTATTGACGACAGGCCGTGTCGACGGCGCGTTCGTGTTTCACGCGCGCCTCAAAGAGATGTCAGCAAAGCAGAGGGGCCTGCCAGGGCCTTCGCCTGCCAGGGTTGCGGGTTGTTCGAAAGACCGCGGCCCCGGAATGTAAAGGGCAATAGAAAGAACATGGGTGGGTTTTAGTCAGTACAAGTCTGACATGCCACCCGGAGCGGGGGGAGAACGCTGAATAATCATAGGCTTCAATCGGGAACAAAACCCGACCAGTATCAATACCTGACTATAGACCCCATGCCCATTAATGGCGAGTACTGAAACGTAATTTTTTTATATTGTTTGTCGTGTTATTGAGTTCCCTAATTTATGAGTTACACGATAACTGACAAATGCTTGCACTGACTGGACATTTCCACTCAAGTCTGCGTCAAAAAGACCATTTCAGGCACTCTTCATAGACCACATGTAATATGACCAAGATTTTTGTGTGGACCTTAAAAGAGACTGTGACCTCCATGTTTGTTTCGGCTGTTACTTTTCAGAGTAGTCGGGTACGAAGCACTAGCCACATAAAGTTTAAAAAAATACATTTGAAAGTTATTCCAAAAACCTACTTGCTAAATAAACCACTAAAAACCAAATAATGGCTATAGGCTCGCTCATTTACATGAGACTTATAACTGGCGAAATGTAAATGTGATGATATTACAGGCGTAATGTTTATGGTAAAATAGTAATTTGATAGTAGGTATATCTCGTGTGTATATTATGGTAATAGCTAGTACGTATTGGCCAATACGATCGAGTGAGTAGCAAATCGAGCTAAAGCGCTAAATTGGCAATATGCAATCAGTTGCATTACAACACCAATTGCGTCATTTGCAAACATGGCTGACGTCTGATTGAGTTAGCTGAGTGTACGTAGTTGAAGGAGCGTGGTTAAACAATAGCAGTCACTCGGGTCGACCTTTAGGTTAAGCCACGATTGCGTAAGTTGATCTGTGGATGGGTGACCACCCTTTACGTACCGAGTTTTCTCCGTGTCTCAAAAAGCACGTTAAGCTATTGGTCTCGGCTATCATTTGTAGATCTTTGACAGTAGTATTAGATCGTAAATGTCCCGAAAGTTTAACAACAAGTATTACCAAAGGAGTATCGTATTTTCCAGTACTAACTGGGTTGTAGAACTAATTGCAAGCCATTCAACAGCTGCTTTTTGTTTTGCTATTGTAATAAAAAAAAAAAAAGTTTCTCCACATTAGGATTTCTCCCGTGTCGTGGGAGCGTTTACAAACATTTAAACTCACATACTCAAACAGCCAGACTCGGAACAACTATCTGTGGGCCATACAAATACTTGTTCCGTGCGGGGATTGAACCCGTGACACGAAGGGCAGTAGTTGATAGCTCAGCCACTGGGCCAACAAGCTGCGTCAGGTTAGACTGGAAGACTGGAACTGCCAACCCCAACAAAACAAAAAGGAGGAAAAGGCTAAGAAGAGGTTTTAACGGAAACTAACTAAGGTTGTAAAAGTATGAGCTTGTAAAAGACTGGTATTCAGCTGCATCTGGTTAACCAACTGACCGCAATTTACCGCAAATAATGAGTCGTAAACAGATCCATCTAACAATAATTCCGTAAACTTAATCTCTGTAATCACCAACGCATAAATAATCACTTGCACAAAATGCGCGTGCTAAAGAGAAAATATCTAAATTCGCGACCTCACCCTAATTGCTTGTCGGACGGAGACAAATGGCCGCCAGCCTGTGACGTCATTCATCGCGGTGATAACGACTAGCTAGGGGGACCAAAAGTTTTACTGATAATCATTATGATGTACGGTTTTATGAGGTAAAGTTTGACCTATTAATTCAGTGACCAGAAATGGTATTTTTGGTAACCGTTTAGTGATGACGAAAGCAAGAACCATTGTATTTGTGACTAGCTTTTGCCCGCGGCTTTGCTCGCGTTAAATTCGGGGTAACACAGTTCCCCTTTCTTGATTTGCAGGTACTGGCTACCTGTAGTTTTGGTTCTTGCGCCTTATAGATTGTAATAGCAATGCTAAGTTTTCCCTCTTTCTCCCTTATATCTCAATCTTTTTTTTAAAAAAATAGCCTTTGTCCGTTTCCAGAGTCCCAACTATCTCTGTAACAAAATTCATCAATGTTACAAGCAAACAAACCCACTTTCGCTTTTATAATCCTTTCTAATTTTATAAAAGCAAAAGTGAGTTTGTTTGTTTGTTACCTCTTCACGCTTTAATGGCTAAACCGATTTTGATGAATTTTGGTACAGAGAGATTGTTGGGAACCAGGAGACGGACATAGGCTAATATTTTTTTGAAAAAGTGGGATGTGAGGGAGAAAGAAGAGAAGAAAAGGGAAAACTTAGCGTTGCTATTACAAATCAATAAGGCGCAAGGGGAACTGTGTTACCCCGAATTTAACGCGAGCGAAGACACGGGCAAAAGCTAGTATTATATATTAGTAAGGATGACTTTTTGATTTATTTTACGACACCGTTGGCGCAGTGGATAAGCGTTTGACTGCTACGCGACGTGTCGTGGGTTCGTTCGTTACGGGACAAATGTAATGTCCAGGCAATGTTTATAAACGCAAATACGATACAGGAGTAACTACTAGTCTGGGGCAAATTTATCATGTTAAAAAATTACAAGGTACTTTAAAATATTTATTTTAAGAAAAAAGCAATTTTTTTAACGATTGTCCAACATGAAACCACAGAGGATCTGTAAGTGCTTTGCTATATACCTCATTTGGCATGCATTCAAAAAATACAAGTGCAATCTTTACAGGCTTCTTTGAGTATAAAGTCTCTGTATTTTAAAAATATCAATTCTTTCGTCGAAAATATAAAACCTTAGATTTTCCACATATTCTCACACTTAGTCTACTGCCACGAATTCTTACGTTGTCAGCAAGAAAAATAGGCTTTCAATATTACCGGGCGTGATCGATATCTCTGAATTCACAGAAAATTATTTTGCCCCAGATTTGTAACACAGAATACAAAATACAGAAGGTGCGCTCAAATCAATTAAACCCCTATTTTTCACCCTTGAGAACGTATTTATTTTTTAATTTCATTTGCGACTAACTTTGAAATATTCTTTAAAAAGTTCCAATGAAAAAACATATTCTTTAAAAAGTTATGTCATACATAAAAAAATGTACTTGTTGAATTGAGACCTCCTAATTTTTGTTTTGGTCAGTTGAAAAAGAAGGCCGAATTCTATGTTTTCTAGCCTTTCATAACCCACAAAAAAATAAAACCAGCCAAATGCGAGCCAGACTCACGCATCGAGGTTTCCGTACTTTGTAATATAAACGGTCACATCTTTTGACTGCATAAGGTTGATTTTTGCACAGCTTCAAGTCATCACAGTTTTTAGTATATTGTTTAAATTTCAGCTTGATACAACTACGCATTTCTAAGATAGAGGGCGTTAATAGACAGACAGATGAAAGACAAAGTGATCTTATAAGGGTTTTGTTTTTCCTTGAGGCACGGAACTTTTGCAGTGGACTGCAAAAAGTCAATTTAATTTATTGGTAAAGTTGACCTTCTGTATCTATCTACTCTGTGTTAGCACGTTCTTTAAAGGCGAGGTCGGGACAGGTTCTTTTGTATCCAATCCAGTTAATGATCGCCGTGAAGAAATAGGAGTATTGCTTTGTACTGGTCGCCGGTGTTATTGGTTTGATCTCCATGAGTTTCAGTTGAAAGATTTTTTTTTTGTTTTTGGCATAATTTTCTGTTGAATTTACTTTGAGTTGTTATAAATAGCTCAGAGCAACGTTGTGTAAACGTAAAAACGTCGATTTTGATTTTAAAAATACTCTACCATTTTATTTACATTGTTCGCCTGACCCTTAATCTCGGGAAAACGTGGAGTTATCGAGTTGAAAATAGTAGCTACCAAAAAGCAACAGAAATATATGCAGGTATGGTATGTATGTATCACGACTTAACATAACTATCGAAACATAGGTATTCTATTAGGTACACCTCTACCCTTTTTTTTGGTGTGGAAAATATTTGATGATTTCATTTGTCAGACTTGTACTGACTAAAACCCACCCATGTTCTTTTCATTGCACTTTACCTTCCAGGGCCGCGGTATCTCTTTCGAACAACCCGCAACCCCGGCAGGAGGTATACCTCTACCTCAACCTTCAACAATAACAGGCGTGAGGTTATGTATGTGCATAAGTGGGGGAACATACAGTCTTTAAAAGTAAAGTTACATTTTTTTGTAGCCTAGCAACCCTAGTTTCATAAGTCGAAAATTAAAACTTCGCAGTGAAAGCCAAGTCTTTTGACGATAGTTACTTGATTGCGTTCTCTTCTTCTCCAACTTAGAAAACTTAGCTTCGTGGCATCTTTAACATTTGTCGTCTGAATAAATGATTAGAGTTTTACTTCAATTTCTTACTCGTACCGTTAAAGGATTTTTTTGAGACACGGGAGTTATTTAGAACCCACTGAAAATACAACTACAACCTAAGTCCGTGTCACTGGCGAAATTATTAACTTTTTTACATATACATTAGTAGGTACAAACTCACAATGATAAACGGCCAGACCTGGCATAAATACCTTTCAGTAACGCAAATATTTGTTCCGTTCGGGCATCGAATCCGTGACACGCGCTGCAGCAGCCGGTCGCTTAACCACTGCGGCCACCGTGTCGTCAAATTAAATAAAATTATTATTTATTAGAAACTTTCAGATACTATCAATCAGAACATAAATATTGTGTTAGTATTCGTAATCACTAGTAATCAAGTTTACAATTTTACTGTGTTTTATCCTACTTTTTGTTAATATTATAAATGCGAATGTTTGTGAGGATGGATGGATGTTTGTTCCTCTTTCACGTCAAAATGGCTAAACGGATCTTGCTTGCTTTGGCACAGAGGTAGATTATAGTCCGGAATAACACAAAGGAAACTTTTTTTTTTCGATATCTGGCGATCGAAGCCGCGGGCGCCAGCTAGTCTTTTATAAAAAATACTTCAAAGGATACCAAATGAACTGAATCAACTTACTAACTTCCCTGACCATTCAAAGCTTGCAACAACATCCAAAACAGAAATGTTTTAATCAAGAATTTTCAGATGCAAATTAGTTTGCAAGCTACGTGCATACTAGCGGAGTTGCAACAGGAATAACTAAGAGTCTTCAATCAGTCGTGGGTAGCCGCTGCTCAAGAATGCAGATCGCGAGAGTTTAAGCTGATGTACTCTAATCTTAAATTAACACCCCCAGAGATAGCACTGTTTTAGAGAAAGTATTAGTTCCTGCTATTCAATTGTGGTGGTGGAGGTGCCGAATACGGCTATTTTGTTTTTGGAAACGTAGCTAAGTGTGAGTCGAACTCGCGTACCACATTTTTCATAAAAAAATACGACATAAAAGGCCATGTTTTTAGAGTTAGCGATTCGTTTTACAGCTCTAAGGGAATACAGACTAGAGTATATGGTTTTAATTTTATTTCAACTTGTTACCTCCAAGCACACTTGAAATAAAGGGTCTTGACAGACAGACAAGACAAATTGATCCTATCCGTTCAAGTGCTTTTGGCAACTTTGGTTGCACAAAAAGCAATGACTAAATTGGTACGTTTAAAAAACGCTACGTCCCTTGCTCGTGGTGCAACCGCGGTTGGCAAAAGCAATTTAGCGGCACTTTTTTTTAAACAAAAGCTATTGAACCGCTATGAGAGTTCCGTATTCAGCTAGGCTGGAAGTCGACCCTAATATACTAGGCTAAGCAGATGATAATGACCCATCCATAGGTCGACTAGCGATGGTAAGCGCTGCTCGTCTTTGGGTTCTAGTTATTTGGCTTGAAATAATCAAGTAGTCGACTCTTCTCTTGACCAGAAAGGAGGCTGGCCTGTTTTTTGCCCAAAAAAATAAACATTGCCATCCAATGCGGTAACGCTGCCAGCCTCACTAACTCACTTTCGCTTTTATAATATTGAAGTAAGGATACCTTAACATCTTGTATCTTGTTATCCCTAAATTATGTGTTCTTGCAAGTTAACCAACAAGGAAACTGTCCTACTAACTATGCCCCAGATTTCCTTAGCAAAAGAAATGCCCACCTTTGCACCAAGTCGGTGACAAATTAAGGACATCATTTAGTTAGTTTTTGCGACCCAATACGAAGCGAAGTGATAATTATGTGAGCGTCGGGTACAGTGTACCACTAAAGTTGTTATTAATGATAAGGAAGTATTAGTGAAGTGTGTGTAATATAATGGAAGGACTGTATGTGTGCTGTAAATGATTTGAAGAATAAGTTTATAAAGGTATACGTTTTTGCATTACATTATGTCTCTACTAGCTTCCGTCCGCGCCTTCGTCCGCGTAGCATAGTTACTTTGGGCCAACGCTCACTTCAACCCGCGTGATGATGAAAAAAATATCTTTCTCTCCCGTTTTCTTTCCTCTTTCCTATGTCCGTTTCCAGGGTCTCAACTATCTCTGTACCAAAATTCATGAAAATCGGTTTGGCCATTTAGGCGTGAAGACGTAACAAACAAACAAACTCACTTTCACTTTTAAGGATTGTAAACGCTCCGTTGGTCTCCCGGTCGCAAGCGTGACTGCGGAGCACGGAGTCCTGGATAGGAATTTTACTGTAAAAGCCCAGAGTTCGGAAGTTGGCGGTAAGATACACCCTAAAACTTACTTAAAAAGTTGGTAGACTCGTCTCAAAATTAATTTGGTGTTAGTTTTTCTAGTTTGTAGTTTTACCTCTCTTTGTAGTTTTACCTCTCTTTACTATTGTATATTGTTTATGCATGTATTTATTAAAAATCATTTTTTTTTTTGAAATTATCTGTCGCATTGCATCTTTATTTCACGACAAGGTTGGCGCAAGTGGGTGAGCGATCGACTGCTGCACTACTTGCCGCGGGCTCGATTTCCGCACTGGACAAATATTTGTATGGCCTATAAATAGTTGTTCCTGGTTTGGCTGTTTGTGTAATTTGAGCTTAAATGTTTGTTAACACACCCACAAAACAGAAAAAATCCTAGTGTGGGGCAAAGTTTAAAAAAGAAGTTTATTGTTTTCTGTTATTTAAAAAAAAAACATTCTTACTTTCATATATTATTATTATTAAAAAAGTGCGTTATAATCCCCGTACATTGTTCGAATTTCCTGCTCTATATTAACTCAACTTTACACCGGCTGTTCAGTAATAAAACACCAAGATATACTTAACACACTTTGTAATAAAAGTAGAACAACGTACGTCTATATGTTTAGTATTCGTACGAACAGCAAACGGGACACTATCCCACTTAATTCTCACAATACAGATGATCCATGTCTCTAGCAGGGTGTCCTATTTGTTCAGGACAAATATTTGTAGGGCTCAAGACATTTGTTCTGAGTCTGTATGTTTGGGGGTTTGTCCACGTGGTTTGAATGTACTTGTGTTGGCTAAGCCGAAGGGAATCCTTGCGGTGTTTGTTATTGAGTGGAAGGCATTTATTTTATTTTCTGACTAGCTTTTGCCCGCGGCTTCATTGCGCCTTATTTATTGTAATGGAAATGCTAAGTTTTCCCTTTTCTTCCCTCTTTTTACCTCATATATCAATCTTTTTTTTGAAGTTATACTTCTTTTGGGGCGATGGAGAAAATTGATGAGAGTGATTTGGTACTACAGCGACAAAGTGAAGTTAGTTCTAGGTGGTATCCAGTGTGACCATATGTGGCAGGAACCTGCATTTTGGCAGGTTTAGCCCTTTATTTTACTCTCTGGCACTTTTGTTGACAAAATGACAAAAGCGATGTATAAAGAATGTGATCAAGAAGAATTCGATGTTAATACGAATGTATAATTTAATTCAGTTCAGTTTTAGACTTTAAGATCAATTATTTTATATAAAACTCCAAAAAATAATGTGTGTATTTATTTTAAATTTTTGGAGTTCTATTAAATTACATTGGCATTTTGTCGATTTTGGCAGGATTTGTCAGTTTTTTAGCCTAAGTGGGGCAGGATCTCTAATTTGTAGTTGGTCACACTGGTGGATTCAGTGAAGTTAGTTCTAGGTGGCATGAAAATCATAAATATATATAACATATGTTCAAGTTGTATATAATCTACTTTCTAGTATTTTTATATTTATAGCTCGTGTTTCGTAACAGTACAATTAAACAGTGTGAATAAATGAATATTATTTTGGTGTTTTTATAAAAGTATAAATGTCAACGAACTGTCAAAGTTACGAGCTGTTTTCAATGTGTTTACTGTTCGATTTCGGTCGGCTATCCACAAAAATGTAAAATATCTTGTTCAGATAGTGAATCAAGTGATTTTGAAAGATTTTTGGGCTGGAGTAACTCCGAACCAGTTGAAGAAAGTGGTTCTAATCAATCCTTACTATAATTAATAATTTAATAATTTAATAATTTAATAATAATATTATAAAAGCGAAAGTGAGTTTGTTTGTTTGTTTATTTGTTTGTTTGTTTGTCTCTTCACGCTTTAATGGCTAAACCGTTTGTGATGAATTTTGGTACATAGATAGTTGGGAATCAGGAGACGGACATAGGCTAATATTTTTTGGAAAAAAGTGGGATGTGAGGGAGAAAGAGGGAAGAAAAGGGTAAAGTTAGCGTTGCTATTACAAATCAATAAGGCGCAAGAGGAAATGTGTTGCCCCAAATTTAACGCGGGCGAAGCCGCGGGCGAAAGCTAGTGAAGATATAAATTGAAGATGGATCATTTTAGTATCTTCGATAATAATGAATTCCAAGTTAGATTTTCCGCTGGATACGCCATCTGTACAAAGTTTACATGTCGAAGCCAAGGAGCCAGGTATGTGTATGTCTTACCGCATAATATTCATTTGAGACAACCAAAACAACACCATTCATTACGCATTTTACTCATGGTATACATGATACATCCTTTTCACCAACTCATAATGACTACGATTTTACGCATTATGGACAATGCTAATACCAGTGACTGACTTTGTTGGTGTATCTAAATCATCAGTTTTTTGTATGTTATAGCAGTATTTATTTGTTTCATTGGTACCTTGTAAATCATATAATTATTTTATTTCATCACCCATGTGTTATTTAGTAGGGGATGGGATTAGGTTTTACTATATTAATTTTTGTTAACACAATTCAATTCTTTCCTTAGGTTCAGAGACTGGAGAATTTAGATATTGAAAGGGATCCCCTAATATAAGCTGTGTGATGTAAAATGATGAAATATGAATTTAGTAGCCTGTTGGCCTGGTTCAGCTTCTGATGCCACTATATTTAACAACTAATAAAAATTACAGGTAACTTTTCTATTATATTACAGCATTATAAAGTAAGTTTTGTGACCAAATTATTGAAATCAGTACCCATCCCGAACTACATCTTTTATCAGCTCAATGTGAAAGTAAATTGTATGGTCACAAATGGCTGCTTGCAGACATTGCATATCTTTTAAACCTTACACCTTTGTTAAACCCTTGATTACATTATTTAGGTGTACTAGTACTTATTTAAAATGTTATTTATTTTAGTTTTTATTAGAAAACTAACATACCCGGTGTTATAGAATGTATAGATAGCACATTATTTGCTATGATGAGACCTAAGGAGAATGAAGAAAGATAATCTGCAGCGCTTCAGGTATGTTCGCGAGCGTCCGCATTGACTGTTTCTATGCCAGCATGCGCAAGAGAGCGACCTCGATTGCAAGTAGACTGCGGGACAGCGGTAACAGTCTTCTCAACGTTGTCGCAAACAGGTTGGACGGGCCTTTTATGCAGCATTGGAAGGCATTACATGCGCCCATATATAGGGCTTGGGGCAGGTAAAATTATAAAATTATAATTTTATTGTTTTCAAAATTTAACTACTCTTTATTACTATTCTAAGAAATTTAATTTAATTTAATTTATTTAATTATATTGAATCCATTTTAGTACTATTGAATCTGTTGTTTAATGATATTGAATCTATTTTAATGATATTGCATCTGTTTTTATGATAAATCTGTTTCTTAATGATAGGGAATCTGTTTTAATGTGTCTGTGTACGTCTAACAATATTATATTAGTTTTCTATGGGTCTATGCCACCCGAAATAAAGTTTATTCATTCATTCATAATATATAATAATATTACTGTCGCAAAGGATATCATGCAAGAAATGTTCTATTGGTAAGTTCAGTGAAAGAAACACTTGCTTAATTTTTTTATCTGTTTATTTGGATATCAAACAGTATAATAATTATGCGTAAATATTTAAAAATATAATTGTATGTAAAGAAAACAATAAATGGACTAAATATCAAAT
This sequence comes from Ochropleura leucogaster, assembly GCA_958449745.1. Taxonomy (NCBI): domain Eukaryota; kingdom Metazoa; phylum Arthropoda; class Insecta; order Lepidoptera; family Noctuidae; genus Ochropleura; species Ochropleura leucogaster. The sequence continues at coordinate 3,620,908 of OY288213.1, read as the reverse complement.
TACATAAGTACATTTAAAAGCTTATCATTTATGTTATCTATACTAATATTATAAAGCTGAAGAGTTTGTTTGTTTGTTTGTTTGAACGCGCTAATCTCGGGAACTACTGTTTGTAATTGGAAAATTCTTTTAGTGTTGGATCCTAGTCCATTTCTTGAGGAAGGCTATAGGCTATATAACATCACGCTACGACCGACAGGTGCTGAGCAGCGCGTAGTATTAAGATAATAACACCAAAAAAAAAACAATTTATTATTTTACTTTCAACAAAGTGTAAGTAATAAGTATTTTTTACTCTAATTGCAGATAACAGATGCAGATTTGAGAAAGGTGGATCATGTCACGATAAACAGCCTGGCACCTTAATTAAATATTCATCAATATCCTGAATCAATATTTTTTTTAATGTCAAAAATTAGATAGTATTAAACCAATATAAATCATTGAGGTTGTTGTATTTTGTCAGTTTTGTTTCTGTTGTTGTTTCCTTGATCGTGTTTGTAAACATGAACGAGAAAGTGTTGTGTGCTGAACTGATATTGATTATGGTGACAAAATTCAAATATTAGCCTATAATTATTTTTCTATAAGTACGTCACAGAAGTATAACTTCTAACGCGTGTACATAAGTACACACACCCCTTTTTTTTTTTAAATAGCCTATGTCCGTCTCCACTTGATGAATCCGTTTGATGAATTTTTGTACAGAGATAGTTGGAACCGAACTATCTCTGTGCAAAAATTCATCAAAATCGGTTTAGCCATTTAGGCGTGAAGAGGTAACAAAAAAACTCACTTTCGCTTTTATAATATTAGTAAGGATGAATAGGTTGTTATTGTTGAGTTTGGGTGAATGTTCGTGGTGAATAATAAATAGGGAGAAGTCGGAAAAATCTGTCATATGCGTTAAATAGAAACCGGTTGTTAGCTTATGTCATTTCACTTTTTTACCTGTTTTTCGTAAATGCAGGTTTTATTGCAAATATGAAATAATATAATGTCTATCATCACACGTTTAAATTAAATGACTACGCACATAATTTCTTACGTACTAACACATAATCAATATAATAAAAAATCAAATTGAAATATAGTAATCTAAATGACGATTGTTTGAAGAATAATTATTGATTCAATTAAAACATTTTTTAATTGTTGTTGTGTGGGGCAAAGTTTTTATAAAAGGGTTTAGTTTTATTTTTTTGAGATACGGAACGCTAATCCTTACTAAAATATTATAAAAGCGAAAGTGAGTTTATTTGTTTGTTTGTTACCTCTTCACGCTTTAATGGCTAAACCGATTTTGATGAATTATGGTACAAAGATAGTTGGGTACCAGGAGACGGACATAGGCTAATATTTTTTTGAAAAAAGATGGGATGTGGGATGTGAAGGAGAAAGAGGGAAGAAAAGGGAAAACTTAGCGTTGCTATTACAAATCAATAAGGTGCAAGGGGAACTATGTTACCCCGAATTTAACGCAAGTGAAGCCGCGGGCAAAAGCTAGTACACCATATAGGCACAAAGTTGATCACAACAAATGCTAAACCATAAATGGTTAAAATATGTGCTTGCTTTCTTGTTTCCGTTTTTAACCACGCCACAATCCGACGTTACGTCGTAAAATCCTCACTAATACCAATGATATACCACTGTCATTTATTTTGTCCAGTACGTTCCCTCCTCTCTTTTGCGGTTCACCACAATACCCGGTTTGATGTAACTGAGCTTCAATTTCCGCCAACATTGAGCTTACTGCACACGAAAACAGGTCAATCCCCAGGATATAGGTACTAACCGCGTACACAATTTTCTAGTAAGTATAGTCAAACAAGTTTCTTTCACAATCACACACATTCACACGATCACACACATAATATTTTTGTCACTTTTTTGCCAATTTTTGACATATAGTGAACAAGTTACTTCCAAATTTCTCCTCTTTTTTTAAACCCAGTCCTTTCAGTTCTGCACAATACATCAATTAGCAACCAGCTGATTTTAACTATCGGCTTGAGAGCGGTGATTCTGGTCAAACTGGATTTATTTTACGGTATATTTGTATACCGTTTTTGGTCACAGCGGTCAATCTTAGCGGACATAAGCCATCGACGCGGGTGATATTAAGTGCATAGGTGTATGGGCAGCCACGGCTACATTCTCTGAGATTGACCGAACACCTACACTAAGATACCTACTATAAGATAGTCGGATGGGACAGCAATGAGACTGAAGAGAGAGCATGGACCAGCAACGGATTAATGAGTTTTCTGTGGTGGTATTCCAAATTCCGGGATGTTACTGAAAAACCCAAATCACTTTTTATCCGACCCGGGAATTGAACCCAGGAGCAGCGTTGGAAGTCGCGCTTGCGACCGGGAGATGAACGGAGCAGTAATATGAGAAATGTATGAAGTTAAATATTTTCTTTTTTCCAAACCAAAATTAACAACTTACAGACATCTCACATTCTTTTCCAAAAGAAATTTAAACCAATCAAAAATCTCTTTTATCGTCATTCTCTTGCCTATGACGAATGAAATCATGATGATGATGACATCATCATGATTTCATCGTCATTCTACTCTTTAGTCGTTGTACTAGAGCAAATAGGCAAGGAGTAGTCTTTAACATTGTATACTCTAAGGTGCTAAGAGTTGGTTTGTCCACATATGCGTAACGACCAAATGTAGGTTTTGCCACTGTTCAACGGTCACAATTTATTTGGGATAGGCGAGAATGTCTTCCTTTTCCATACTTCTCAATTAATCCTCATTAATCAAAATTTATTTCAAGTTAAAATATAATTCCTATTTCAATCTATAAATAGGTATACTAAACATGCTACTAAACATGCCCAAGTGCCTCCTACCTAAGACAGCTAGGATTCTCTTGATAGACAAATTGACACTTTTGACGATCGAAACCCTTGTCACGCGACAAAGGCGTGTTAGGGGCGACATTGTGTACCTTTTAGGTAGAGGGTAGTTTTACAGGGATGCGGAAGAGAAGAATGGATGTGTAAGGGTGGTTTTGTGGGATGTTTTTTTTTCCTGGAGCGCGTAACATTGTGTTTTGCAGGAAATTCGTGGTGCGAGTGTTTTAGTGATAGTTTTTGTATTTTTACCTGTACCTTGCTAGAAAATTAAATAAATATACTTTACATACTTTTATACACTTATGAATTAGTATCAATCATGAAACCTAAATTCATTTTCTTTTTACAATCTACCAATGGTAACATAATTACAGGGCGCTCCGAAGGTTGGCAACATTAAATATTTTATACTGTAGAAGTGATAGTGTGGCGAATAGAAAAAAAACCTTTTCATCCCACCATCTCGGAAAGAGTATTTTTAATCTTCAATATCTGAGTAGAAAAGCCGTTTTTATTCTCTAGAGGATAAAGTAAATTGAATTTAGAACATCGTGTGCACTAAGTTTGTGAATTAAAAAAAAACATTAAACCGATTTACTGCTACCTCTATGGTGCCGAATATATCATACAACTTTTTTTTTATTTGTTAAAAACTCAGACTCGGAACCTTCTTGGTGTTTTTTCAATTTGCTTTGTACGCGGTTCTCTACGCGGCATTTTTTCACGTCATTGTTAAACCTTATATTAAAAACAAGAAACTTGAAAACAAGTGAAAAAACTAATATGAGTAATTCTAGCGACGAGGAAGTTTGTTTGACGCCAACAGAATTAACTGAAACTGTTAATAGTGCGTAAATGAGCTTTCTCCCTCAACAATCACGCGAGAAGTATTTAAAACAGTACGATATGTTCAACACATGGCGACTAGCAAAAGGAGCCAAAACTTTCTCAGAAAACGTTTTGCTGGCATATAGCAACATTTCTTGAACTTCCAGAACCCCTGTTTTACACGGGTCATTGTTTCCGACGAACTTCAGCCACACTTTTGAGTTGATCTCCTGTCCCTTAAGCGCCACGGAGGCTGGAAGTCCAATGCAGTTGTAGAGGGATACATAGAGGATTCCATCCAAAATAAGTCTAAAATATGTGAAGGCATCGTAGGAGCCATTACACTGAAAGAGCCTCAATCGGATCCTTGGACTGGCCCTTCTACATCAAAAATAAGCCGTTATGAAACCTAACCATCTCCCTCTCTCTCCAACATTCACGCCAAGGGAATCCGATGAATCGGTACAACTATTAAGTATGACAGATAGTTTACCGAAAAACCGAACACAAGTGACTAACACCAATATTACAGTACCAAACAAAAATATTCCACTCAATTTAAATAACTGTAGCAACGTTACTTTAAAATTTTCTTAATTATACCTTACTATTATTTTGTTATAATTTAAAAATTATTCTGTAATACTTACCTGTCATAATGTAGGAATTAATACCTAAACTGAAATAAAAGTGTACCTATCTTGTGACTGTAAACGTTTTTTTTGCATTTAGTCATTTCCTCGCTGAGGTGGAATGAAAAGTTACGTGTTGCACTCGAGTGCAAAGATTTTTCACCTCGTGCTCTTTTGATTCCCTCGCTAACGCTTAGGATTCTAATTTTGAATCACTCGCTGCGCTCGTGATTCAATTTTAGAATCCTTCGCTTGCTCGGTCATCAAAATTGAACACGCGGTTAAAAAGCAACTTTGCACTCTTGTATAACAAATAACTATTACCGAGGTATCCTTCTGATAGTGAAAAATGACAAGTTTTTCTAGTTATGCCAATATTGAGACAAAGTTAACATTTATATGACACCTTTTAATCCCCAAAGAGTTAGGCAAAGGAAACCAGACAAGTACAACCTCAATTCACCAGTTGTGCTTTTAGAGGCATGAAGAACAGTGTGTAAAGCTTTTCATCTTCTATGGAAAAGAGAGGATCCTCCGACCAGACGGGTGTCGTGTGTGGTGGGCCACTGCCCGACAGTTGTTGGTCGGGTTCTCGTATTTCCGCTTTTTTTTTGGTGTGGGAAATCATCAAATAGCTTCCCCCTCTCTGGTCGCTGCGGGGGGGAGTGTCAGACTTGTACTGGCTTAAACCCATTCATGTTCATTCTATTGCCCGTCATTCTTTTATTTACGTTTCGGCATACGTTCTGGGGCCACGTTTAACTCGTGGATAACTCTGCTTGCGAGATGTAGGAATTAGTTCTTTAGTGGTTGCATAGATGGCGTTGTAGTACCTTTTGCCACGTTTTTGTGTTACTATTTGATTTTTACAGAATAATTGAAAGGGTGATTCGTATGACTTGGTATGGACATGTAATGAAGCGCATGTTACTAAAAGAGTTTTGGATATGAATGTTGACGGATGGAGAGGGAGAGGCAGGCCAAATAAAAGATGGATGGATTGTGTAAGGAATGATATGAAAGAGAAAGGAGTAAATGACGCGTGCCGTCACAATAAAAAATCAGACTTCATGATATTTCGGAACGTTATTTGTCATAGTCCACTCCGCAATCTCCGGTTTACTTTCAGAGCATCCAAGTTTCTTCAAAGTAAAAGGAAAAAAAAGGTTAAAGCTTGAAGAAAAAAAGCATAAACCGGGAAAAACTTTAATTAATTTCTTATCAAGTTACGGAGTGGAAAATAAGTGAAATAACTCGAGAGTCCTTTTTCTTTTCACACATTTCTTGCTGTGAGAAACTTCTCAAGATTTGAGTCTCAAAGTAATACATAAGGAATTATGTGCAACGCTCATTTAGTCGAGTAGTACTTGCAAGATGAAGTAAAAAATGCTTGAGAGCCTTTTTAGGGTTCTTTATTTCAAAAGGAAAAACGGAACCCTTATTTGATCACTTTGTTATCTCTGTGTCTGTCTATCAAGACCCTTTATCTCGGGAACGCGTGGAGGTATCGAGATTAAAATTAAAACCATATACTCAACTCTGTGCTTCTTTTGTGTAGTGAAAAAATCAACCCTCTAAGTCTAGGCAGTCAAAAGATATGGCCGTTTATGGCGCAAAGATTTTACGAAACCCTCGGTGGGCGAGTCTGAATAGATCTTGGCCAGTTTTTTTTAAGATACTCTCAGCTAAGTAGTATGTTAATTTGAAAAGCGAAACCGAGAGTTCCGGACAATCTGTTTCGTCAGAAAATTTGGATGAATATTTGTCCTCGTAATCCTTACTAATATTATAAAAGCCAAAGTGAGTTTGTTTGTTTATTTGTTTGTTACCTCTTCACGCTTTAATGGCTAAACCGATTGTGATGAATTTTGGTACAGAGATAGTTGGGAACCAGGAGACGGACATAGGCTATTTTTTATTAAAAAAAAGTGGGATGTGAGGGAGAAAGAGGGAAGAAAAGGCAAAACTATACAGCGTTTGCTGTTTTGTATAGCGTTGCTATTACAAATCAATAAGGCGCAAGGAGAACTGTGTTACCCCAAATTTAACGCGGGCGAAGCCGCGGGCGAAAGCTAGTTACTAATAATTGTAATCCCACGATGAGAAAACATAGTCCCTAATAACTATTAAAAGGACAATCAATTCTATATGAGAGCGTATCCCATAATAATCTTCTATGTAAAAGGTTAATTTCAGGCAAATTATTATTAATTACAACCTATTTATATGCGGAAATTGCTAAGTTACACTCATCCTCATCAAATTATATTTTCATATGACTCCCTAACGAGCCATTTAAGGCTTAAGCACGACATTCTTGAACTCCATTCATAAATATGTTTACCACCATACATAATGAGATTATTACAAAACTTTTGTTGTAAAATCTAATTTAAATGCGAATTCTAATTAAAATTTACAAACAATAGAAGATTTAAGGGAATCTGCGTGGCAGGAGCGTTTCTCGAAATGTTTTAAATTAATTGCCTTAATTTAACTGTCTAGTTATTTTTGTTAATTAATTTTATGGAATAAAAATTTAATGTGATGTGCTTATTGAGGATAACTAGTGCATGCCGCGGAATATGCAAGACTATTCCCGGCTACCGAAGACAAAAATGAATGAACGGTGAGCAATAGGTAGCTCACCGTTCCCGCGTTTAGTGACGATTTCGAACAACAAGCAACCCCGGCAGGCGGAGGCCCTTCTGCTTTGCTGACATCTCTTTGAGGCGCGCGTGGAACACTAACGCGCCGTCAACACGGCCTGTCGTCAATAGACGGACGGACGGTGAGCCACCTATTGCTTTACAAACGGACAATTAAGTGATCTAATAAGGATTCCGTTTTTTTTACCGAAGGGTGTCTTTTTGAAGTTTGATTAAGAAGAAGAACCCTAAATAACTTTGGTATGAGATTTTTTCACCACTTACAGATACTATCACTACCGCAGTTCCTATCTACATACTGCAAAAGATAAGATTTACATGATTCCAAGTACATGCAAGCTCGCGTTAATACCATTAGTGAGATTTATTCTCGGCTCATATTTATGTACAAACTTGTATGTAAACAGTAAGCAGGAAACGAATCTGAAGCTATCTCTCATTCCCTAACATTAGAGATTAGAGGGCAAACATACAACTCGTATATTTACTCAAATTAGGGTAGAGTGAGTAGGGTAGGGTGGGCTGGGCTGTAAAAAAATGTGGATGAAAAACGACTGCATGTAGCGGAGATGAGAATGTTAAGATGGATGTGTGGAGTGACAAGAATGGATAAAGTAAGGAATGAGTAGGTATATAAGAAGAAGTTTGAAAGTTGCACCTGTTACAGAAAAAAATTAAAGGGAGTCGTTTGTCTTGGTAATGAGGGACATGTGACTAAAAGATTGATAGATCTAAATGTTGATGGACGGAGAGCAAGTGGAAGGCCAAAAAAAGATGGATGTATTGTGTAAGGAATGATACGAAAGAGATAGGAGTAAATGATGCCGTGACGTCTGATGAGGGAGAATGGAAGATGCGGACGGTGAGCAATGGGTAGCTCACCGTCCGTCCGTCTATTGACGACAGGCCATGTCGGCGGCGCGTTTGTGTTCAACGCGCGCCTTAAAGAAATGTCAGCAAAGCAGAGGGCCCTGCCAGGGCTACCGCTTGCCGGGGATGCGGATTGTTCAAAAGAGATTCCGCGGCCCCGGAACATAAAGGGCAACAGCAGTATAAGTTTGATACTCCCCCCGTTTCACCAGGACGGGAGAAGTGATTTGATTTTGAGGTTTCCATCCTCGGAACTCAAATGGCAAAGGGAAAGAACATGGATAGGCTTCAGTCTGACACTCCCAGAGCTCGTCCCACAGCAGGGGAAATTATTTGACAATTTTCTATCCAATAAAAGTAAAGGCATCTTTATCGATACTAAACACAAAAAAAATTAACCACGCCAATATAAAAATAATTTGTACTAAAATATTCATTAAATTAGGTCAAATTCCCGCAATAATTTGCACGATAATGGATCACGACATTTGATTGACATCTTTGCATTAGCAAAATTCAACAGTTGTCTTTACTTGAGGCTCGGGCAGATGATCAAGAAAGAGTTTGGCCTGAAATTCTCAATAACTCTTGTAGCTTTTTTGGAAAAAATTGACCACGGAATTGTACTTGCAAAATCCATACTTCTATGTAAATGTGAAAGTAACTCTGTTCGTTTGTTACCATTTCAGGACTAAACGGCTTATCGGACTCTAGTGAAATTTGGCGAGCAAATAGATTTTAATTTAGGAAAGGATGTGTATTGATATGAGACTGTCCATCATACGCGTGCACCACCAGCGAAGGGGGATGCGCGAGCGTTTATATTTTCTACGGTAAATAGTTTTAAAATATGTTCCTGTTGACTACGATGCGGACGAATTTTTTGACGCCCTGTAATAATTTTACCATTTTTATACAAATGCGTTCCCCTTGCGCCTTATTGATTTGTAATAGCAACGCTAAGTTTTCCTTTTTCCTCCTTCTTTCTCCCTCACATCCCACTTTTTTAAATAAAAATTAACGCTAAGTTTTCTCTTTTCCTCCCTCTTTTTCCCTCACATCCCACTTTTTTAAAATAAAAAGCCTATGTCCATCTCCTGGTTCCCAACTACCTCTGTACCAAAATTAATCGAAATCGGTTTAGCCATTAAAGCGTGAAGAGGTAACAAACAAACAAACTCACTTTCGCTTTTATAATATTATAAGTAAGGAAGTAAGGATTATAATAACATTGAAGAAAACAATAGCATAAACCTTAAACAGTTCTGAAAAAAAAAAACCATAAATGGTTTTTGTAAACACAATATTTTATTAAAGTAATGTTTTGACGGTACGGAAACAATTTATTATCACTGAATCCAAATATGGATTAAATAATGTTCTATCAAAGCCAACCTAACTATGCGATGTGTCCAAAGCTCAATTATTTATGACAAAAAAGAATATCGTACACCCGACAGTGGGAAAATTAATAAAGTATTCGTTATTGACACTATGATTGATTATATCAGGCACGTCACTTATGATTGATCAGCGAGAACGACACTATTTTATCGACAGTGTGTAGGGATGGGATTTGTTTAGGTTGATATGTTGGTAGATATTTTAACTTCAACTTCAACTCTTCATTAATGGCTTTTGTGGACGAGAGATACCACAATTTTGCCAATAACACGTGTACTGGAAATAAACTATCAAACGCTGGAGAATATTTAGCAAGTAATCACAGTAATTAAAAAATATAAAAACAATAAAAGTATGTATGACAGAATGACAGAAAAGAATAGAGACTATAAGTAAAAAAAAAATAACGATCCAAAAAGTTACAACTTAATTTTATTAATTTCGATGAATTTACATAGTTTGAAAACAAAACGAGAAAACACAAAGGAAAGAAGACATTTAACAGAAGTTGAACGAGGGATAGTTAGATATTTTAGACTGCATGGCTAGCGTTGTTGATGACAGGTTTCAGATTTGGGTATTTGACTGTGAGCTGTCAAAATCTTTCTGAATATCACTTTAGGATTTAGAAAAAAAAACCTTGCACACTAGGAATTACTCCTGTATCGTGGGTGTGTACAAAAATTTTAACTCACATACACAAACAGCCAGATAGAGGAGCTCGTGGCTAAATAATAGCAGCCGCTCGGGTCGATCTTTAGGTTAAACCGCGCTTGCCTAGGTTGGTCTGTGCATGGGTGACCACCCGTTACATACCGAGTTTCCTCCGTGCCACGGAAAACACGTTAACCCCTTGGTCCCGGTTGTAAATCTTTGACAGTCGTTACAGGTAGTCAGTGTCCCGAAAGTCTGACAACCAGTCTTACCAAGGGGTATCGCATTACCCAGTATTAATTGGGTTGTGGAGGTCAGATACGCAGTCGCTCCATGTAAAATACTGATATTCAGCTGCATCCGGTTAGACTGGAAGCCGACCCCAACATAGTTACGAAAAGGCTGATGATGATAACACAACCAGCCAGACCCGAAACAACTAACTGCAGGCATACAAACATTTGTTTCGTGCGGGGATCGAACCCGCGATACGCAGCGCAGTTGTTAAACGCTTAGCCACTTCGCTAACCATGTCGTCGTTTTTTCAGAGAGTTTGTGGCTTAACTCGGGCCGACCGCTCGGGTGGTCCGTGGATGTGTCAACAACAATAATACATCAGGTTTCCTCCGTGCCTCGGGAAGCACGTTAAGCTGTTGATCCCGGCTCTTTGAAAATCGGTACAGATAGTCAGTGCCCCGAAAGGCGGACAACAGGTCTTACCAAGTGATCTCGTATTATTCTGTACTGGCTGGGCTAATGAGGTAGTTCTGTAAATTACTGGTTTTCAGCTACAGCCGGTTAGACTGGAAGTCGACCCAATATAGTTGGGAAGAAGCGAAGCAGATGACGGACATGGATGTTTTTTTAAATTTAAGTTACATAAAAGACATATTCTCAGAGTGGTCGGATACGAAACACCGTCCACATCAAGTTTTTTTTTTTTTTAAACGACGTGTGCTTGTGAAAACCTACTTGCAAAATAAACATCATTTATCATTTACTAGCTTTTGCCCGCGGCTTTGCTCGCGTTAAATCCGGCGTAACACAGTTCCCCTTTTCTGATTTAGGTACCTGCTACTTGTAGTTTTTGAACTAGCGCCTTATTTTTTGTAATAGGAATGCTCAGTTTTCCCTTTTCCTCCCTCATAACTCAATCTTTTTTTAAAATATATGTCCTATGGCCGTCTCCAGAATCCCAACTATCTCTGTACCAAAATTCATCAAAATTGGTTTAGCCATTTAAGCGTGAAGAGGTAACAAACAAACAAACTCACTTTCGCTTTTATAATATTAGTAAGGATTGGGCATAGTATACTGACATTCCTACGTTGGTTATGGTTTGGCGGTATTATGATCTTTCAAGTAAAACAAACATTTTGAAATAGTTAACTGAACTTGTTTAGAAATCAAATCTGTGTCCTAGAACATAAATATCAGTCACTCACAACCGGTCTCTAATTAAAGAAAAATCAGCAAGTTTCTGAAGTCTAAAGAATCTGAAGAAACTTTCTTCAGGATCCAGGTTTAATTTCTAAACAAGTTCTGTAGAAAGTTCATAGTTTTTGTGGGTACAAAATATACTGGTGTTTGGTGTTCTATGTTGACTTTCGTTTTTGTTTATTTACTTACTAGCTGTTCTCTGCGGTTTCACCCACGCTGCTCAGCACCTGTTGGTCGTAGCGTGATGTTATATAGCCTATAGCCTTCCTCAAGAAATGGACTATCCAACACTAAAAGAATTTTCCAATTCCAACCAGTAGTTCCTGAGATTAGCGCGTTCAAACAAACAAACAAACAAACTCTTCAGCTTTATAATATTATAGTATAGATATAGATTAGTTTTAGTTAGTTATTTTACCTTTGAAAAAATAAGTTACAGAGGCCCTAGAACAAGTGCAATGTGTAAGTAACGTACGAGTACTTCTATTTTAAAATTAAAAATAACCACTTCATCATTATAATTCTTACTTTAACAATATTATAAAAGCGAAAGTGAGTTTGTTTGTTTGTAACCTCTTCACGCCTTAATGGATAAACCGATTTTGATGAAAAACAAGGGAAGATAAGGGAAAACTTAGCTTTGTTATTACAATAAATAAGGCGCAATGGCAAAAAATACAGGTAGCAAGTACCTGCAAATCAGGAAAGGGGGAACTGTTACCCCGATTTAACGCGACCGTAGCCGCGGGCATAAGCTAGTGTTTATATAATTTAAGGTTTTATTAATATTTAAATGGACTTCTAATTAATATAAATCTGAAATCGCTAACCTGTCTTGACCAAGTATGGTGGTCAATGCCGCTGTCGGATATATATGTATGTATGAGAATAGGCCTCTGTCCAGCAGTGAGAGACTTATATAGCACGGCCAACAAGAAGCGATACCAAATGTAAACAAAACCCATGCTAAAACCTCTTCTAAAATGGCCGCCCGAATGTTGGCGAACCCGTCTTAACGTTGTCATGTTTTTGCCGGGAGAACGAGACATTACGACAAAGGCACAAGATGGAAAGAGCTAAATATTAGATTGTCAACGCCACAGTTGTTCTTTAGGTTAATGACCTTTCGTATCGCTTCTCGTTGGCCGTACTGATATTATTATATTTTTTGGATGAAAATAATTGTTCTTCTTGCAAATAATTCAGCTAAGGGTTCTTGTATGTCTTCGTGTTCCACGCGTGCCTCAAAAAGATGTCAGCAGCAAAGCAGAGGTGCCTCTCAGGGTTAATTCCTGCCAGGGTTGCGTATTGTTTGAAAAAGATGCCGCGGCTCCGGAACATAAAGGGCAAATAAGAAAGCAAATAAGGAACATAGGTGGGTTTAATAAAGTACAAGTTTGACGACTAAAACATGGTATTAACTTTACGTTTACACCGCAAACTCTAGCCTCTGGCTACGACAAAAAAGGTTACAAGTTTTTGTCGATGATTTTATTTAGTTCAGTTTTGTCGAACTACAAAAGTTAAAGAAATACCTTGTGTGGCCCAAAAATCAGAAACTAGGTAATGAAACTCTGAAACTAGGTAGGTGGGTACATAGAACTACTCCAAAACGGAAAACCTGTGGGAAGTAAAAACACATTAATTACGACTGAACTAAACAAAAGTAAGCTCGGAGTTCTGTGTGCCTTTGAAAATTAAATATTCGTTTGTGTAACATTTTGGTATCATACTTTGTTTGTAAGTTTTCTGTAGGTTACGAAAATTTCCCCACTCTGAATCCTACCTTAAAATAAAAAGGGGAAAGTGTTAATTCGTGTGTAAGGCTCTTTAAGAAATATCACATCTGTTTTTGCTGAAATAAACAACTGTTGAAATAATGTTATGTGTGGTCTTACTAACTGTGTGACCAGCCTATATTTAATCTGTAGTTGCCAATAAATTGTGGTGAGTGTGGTGTATTTGTATTTAATTTATCTGTGGCAACAATAAAAAAACAGAAGGTTTTTACAAGCAATTTAACACATCGTTTGTAAGCCAAGAATTCGAATATTGTAAATATAATTAAAGACGTACAACTAACAGCCCACATTCAGCCAATTCTATTCACAATAAACCTTATCATAACGACAACAAAGATATAATGAACGTCAAAACGTCACTTATGCCTGATAAAGTATAATAACAGCGGAGCATTAAGGATAATTTATCAATTTACTGCTAGATGTGACAAACGGATACTCTTAATTTCATAACGGTTGTGTGTGGGTTGGCATGATAGATGTTCTGTGCGGAACAAGGACGTTGTGTAGGGTTGGGAGTCGATTGCCACTGAATATTTACTGAATTGTTTGTTGTAATCATCTGCCTAGCCTTTTCCCAACTATATTGGGGTCGGCTTCCAGTCTAACCGGATGCAGCTGAATATCAGTATTTTACATGGAGCGACTGCCTTTCTGACCTCCACAGCCCAGTTAATACTGGGTAATACGATACCCCTTGGTAAGACTGGTTGTCAGACTTTCGGAACACTGACTATCTGTAACGACTGTCAAAGATCTACAAATGGCAGCCGGGACCAACGGCTTAACGTGCTTTCCGAGGCACGGAGGAAACTCGGTATGTAACGGGTGGTCACCCATCCACAAACCAACCTAGGCAAGCGCGGCTTAACCTAAAGATCGACCCGAGCGGCTGCTATTTATTTAGCCATGAGCTCCTCCTAATTGTTTGTTGTAATGTACTAGTTTTTGACTACGGCTTAATCCTTACTTTAAATTATAAAAGCGAAAGTGAGTTAGTTTGTTTGTATCGTCTTCACACCGAAATGGCCAAACCGATTTTAATGAATTTTTGTACAAAGATAGGTGGAGGAGACGGACATATGCTCAAAAAAAAAGTGAGGAAAGGGGGAGTAAGAAAGAAAAAAAGGGTAGAGAAGATATTTCTTTTTGATCATCACAGAAAGAAAAGGGAAAGGAAAGTTTTTTTTTTCAATCATCACATGGGTTAAAGTTAGCGTCAGCCCAAAGTAACTATGCCACGCGGACGAAGTCGCGGGCGGAAGCTAGCGTATCTATAAGTCGGGAATATCCAATGGGGAAGTATCATAAAACGTAACACAAAAATGTATTTAAACACATTTAGTTAGAGTTATTATAATAGATTATTGTCAAAGAAAAGGTTGTCTTGAAAAGATCGCTTTTAGCGATAAGACCGCCCAGTGTGTCACCCTATTTATAAGTTTTATACTGTAATTCTTGTAATTGGTATGGTGTACATAATAAAGAATATTCTATCCATCTATTTTTTCTCATTTTACTTTATTGGGTCTTTTTTTGCGGATGTGAATGCATCGAATAACTTCTGGTCGGGTGAGGAGTGTCAGACTTGTACTGACTAAGACCCACCCATGTTCCTTCTATTGCCCTTTACATTCCGGGGACGCGATATGTCTTTCGAGCAACCCCCAACATGTTATTAGGTCCTATATTGGCCTTCTTCTCCATTCATCAACATTCATATCTATCACTATTTTAGTCACATGCGTTTTGTCCCTCCTCATTACATGTCCGCCGAAATTACTCTATCTAACAAAATACAAACAAGTTCAAACTAGTTTGTTATCCATTAGATTTGTTTGAATTCTGATAAGAAGAAAGAAAGGAAAAAAGAAGTGGTCCAGTATGTACGATAGTTTTATATAAACTGCGCTGTTCGCGCTTCACTTCCTTGCAATAAATGTCGACTTTTTGCCTCCCTATTAGATATTCCTGGCCGAAAACACTTAGAGTGGAGCGCTAAATAATAGCTGATTTCTACTTAGAAAAGAATAAAGTAGAACGAGAAATGAGTAGGTTTTCTATTCAAGGCTTTTTTTTCATTAACTGATACTTTTTCATTAAACTTTTTTAAATTTATTTAATATAACAAGGGCCTTAAAGTTAATTACACTCAAAAAACTAAACTTACAAAAAGAAAAAAAAAACTACAAAAGGAATATAAGAAATAATAATTCAAAAGTAGTCAAAGTTATTGTGGAATTAAAAAAGATAGTTCTGAGTAATTTTATATTCATATTCATATTATTATGTTTTTGTCTACCCTCTCTTGATAAAAAAACTGTATTTTTTTGCTAAATAAGAAATAAAAGGCAAATAAAACTATGCGACGAAAATAATCTCAAATCTCCACGGCCACTTTTGTTCCCAGGCTGAATGTCGACATACGTTTGCCTCCCATTGTGTTTAATCTGTATTTACAAGCGGCCGCCATCCTAAATAATGAGCCTCTCAAGTTATGGGAAACGACATGTGCCACTGTTTATGGTAACACAACCCATAGACCAGTGGTTTTCAAACTTTTTTTGACCAGAGACTACTTTAATTTCTTCATTGTTAGTGGCGGAGTCAAGTTGAAAGATAATTTAAACTGTGCCAATTATTTTTTTAGCAGTTGCAATCATGAAAATACTTTTCTTTATATTTTTTGCTGATACGACATAATCGAATACCTTCCACCGCTCTGGGCGGAGCGGGGGGAGTATCAAACATTTACTGACTAAAATTCACCCATGTTCCTTCTTTTGCTTATATGTTCCGGGGCCGCGGTATCTCTTTCGAACAACCCGCAACCCAATTATTGTCTTAATTATTTTGGAGTCAGTGCAGCATGGTGTTTTAGCTGTCCCTTTAGCAGTTAATTTTTAACATAGTCTTTTAAATCAAACGTTCTCTAGACTCTTACCTAACAGATTGGGCCTAAATAGCCAAAGAGGGGGAAAAAGGGAAAGGAGGCCTTTGCCCTGCTATGGAGCACATAAAACAAATGCCTATTTGTTGCAGTTTCTGAATGGACCAATGTGAATTATCCAAGATAAAAAGGTGATTGAAGGTTTAAATTTATTCCGGACCATCGACCAAAGGTTGGAAACCAATGGTCTATGCTAACGCTCATAGACAAAGGTGTAATGTAGTTTGTTTTACTAGGGCGCGTTTTGTTAACCCCATTGTTAAGTCACTTATGGTTTATTCATGTCATATGGTAGGACAAATTACAAGAAAACATTTAAAGTGGCCGGACATAATTATTTACGTGTGAATTTTTAAGTGTCAAAGTAATAAAGTTGGTGAATTTATGGGAGGGGGGGACTCAGCAGTTTACTGTGTGGCATTAATGAGACTTAGTTTAATACTAGGAGTGAAAAGGTAAGAGGGAGGTTTGTTGACAAACTATTTATAAAATACTAGCTTTTGCCCGCGGCTTCGCACGCGTTAAATAAGTCTAGAAATGTGTGACTGATCTACATGATTCAAAAAAATGTAAAAGCCTCGTGCAACTGTGAAATGTGTGTCTTAGTTAGAAAAATAAATTGTGTACTCATCATCTGCCCAGCCTTTTCCCAACTATGTTGGGGTCGGCTTCCAGTCTAACCGGACGCAGCTGAATATTTGTATTTTACATGGAGCGACTGCCTATCTGACCTCCACAACCCAGTTAATACTGGGTAATACGATACCCCTTGGTAAGACTGGTTGTCAGACTTTCGGCACACTTACTACTTGTAACGACTGTCAAAGATCTACAAATGACAGCCGGGACCAACGGTTTAACGTGCTTTCCGAGGCACGGAGGAAACTCGGTATGTAACGGGTGGTCACCCATCCACAGACCAACCTAGGCAAGCGCGGCTTAACCTAAAGATCGACCCGAGCGGCTGCTATTATTTAGCCACGAGCTCCTCTTTTAATTATGTACTATTTACTTATAATAATAATATCCTATTTTTTACCCTGAATCGCTCTCATGCACAAGAAAACTTGTTCAAACGAAAAATCTTATTTCCGTACCCTATCACATAATACAATCATACCCGCATAAAAACACAACGCCAAATGCATAAAAACCAATTTTTACCCCAACCTGCCATATAAAAACATACGTTGAGCATAAAAATACGTTTTTAACCCCATAATGCGTCCCAATGCTAATCAGATTGTAAGGGTTGTAATCTAAATTACGCACCCCTAATTACGTTCTATGTCCCTCGTGAATATTAACAGCCTTTACATGCATACAGGGTGTGGTGTTGTACTAAGTGATGTTTTAAATTTATGACTAAGGAGCTTGGAATTATGGTTTCAAAAGAAAATGTGGTGCCTTTTTGGAAACAAATAGCTATTTTTAGTGTTCCGTGCTTTACCGTGTCCGTGTCTGTCTGTCTGTCGGTCAGAACAATTTATCTCGAGAACGTGTCTTTACACGTTCTGATTTCGAGTATATGTTTTAAATTTCGTCTCGATACCATTGTATCGAGTCAAAATTTAAACCAACTACTCAAATCTGTGGTTCCTTTTTGTCCTTTGAAAATATAAAAAAAAACAATAGATATGGCCGTTTATATAAACGGCCGTTTATATAAATGGCCATATCTATTGTTTTTTTTATATTAAATATATTATATAGGTACGCAAGTTTTGGCCGTTTATACCCTCGGTGAGCGAGTCGCTCTTGGCTGGTTTATTTCATTCATTTATGCTATGCCAAATCAGATAGTTTGATATAGGTGCTATTTACAATTGTAACAAAGGAGTGACGTATCATTTATTCCGAAATTAATATTTCTATCCTAACGCTTGATATTGCACTGAAACCAATCAAATGAATTATTGAACTCAAACGCATTGCTAGGTTTAATTAAATACGTTTGACAAAGTGTTTACAGTTCAGTTATTAAACGAGTCATTACAAATATATTGATAAAACCAGTTTCTTGGTTTTTTTGAGCGAAGCAGAATGATGAGTTGGAAACTTATCTGCTACGATGCGCGCTACGGCGTAGCTCTGGTAGCGCTACGGCGTAGCCTATTCTACGATAAAGAGCGCAGCGTCTTATAAAATCGTTCGCTAAGATCACTTGCAGTCAGCTAGGATATTTCAACTCATATTTAATTTATGTCTGTTTGTTTTCCATCAAATAAATTTATTTCGTATTGCATCAAGGCTTCTTTAACAAAATATCCTACTTTTGTCTCCTACATAAACTGCGATTCGTTTTTTTATCCAGTAATTTATTTTATATGTATCGAAGAATAATTCAATTTTGGCTGACAACAATTGTAATCAGAAAATATTTCATGTTTAGAAATAGAACGTAATGTAGGTATTCTCTTTGTGAATTCCAGTTTTTTTTTTGTTAACCTGATCTGTCCCCACTCCTGGGCATTGGCCTTCCGATATATTCCTTCCAGTTTTCGCAATGTTGCGCCTTTTCGCGCCATTTCAAGAGAAAACATCATGATTAATGTTTGACATAGAATATTTATTTATTTATTCAAAAACATTTTTTTTACAAAAAGTACCAACAGATAAAATATCAAAAAATATCATTCTGCCAAACTACAAACCAGTTTGTCGGCAGTATTCTTGTAGACGTTCATTTTTAGCCTATACATAACAATAAATAACTACTATTATATTTTATGTAATCATTTCGTGACTTCATATAATAATTTATGGGGACGTCATGAGGATTTATGTGCAACAACTACACATTAAAATTATTTGCCTTTGTTATTTTATTCTTCATAAAATATTTATACATGGAGAGGATTTACTTTCATGATGGAGGGGTTATGTGTGAAATAATTAACATAGATAAAGTTATTTTCAACTTTAGTGAATAAGAAATAAAGTTTGAAATCCTGTGTTTGTTTCAGTTTGTGTATTACAACTTCTTGTTTATTATTTTTGGGAATTTTAAAGTGTGGGTTTTGTAAAGTCTATGTTTTATCTATTTTATTTTAAAGGCACCTTGTGTTGCGGAAACCATTAACTCTAACCTTTAAATAGCTAAATCATATTAAAAAAAAAAACATTTTTTCCACAATCGAATAACTTCCCCCATTCTGGGCTGAGCGCCCAGCGGGTAGTATTAGACTGACCATATCCCTACCCGTTCCATTATGCCCTTTGTGTTCCTGAGTCGTATCAAGCAGTATCTCTTTAGTACAACCCCAGCAGGCAGTGGCCTGGCAGGTACCTCTACTTTAATGACATCTTTTTGAGGCACGCGTGGAACACGAACGCGTCGTCGACACGACTAGTTGTTTATATAGACGGACGTACGTGTAGCTATTTATTGCTTATCACCCACAGACCCGTGTCTACGGTGGCCGGGACTCGACTCGCGGCACCCGATGCCCGGGGCGTCTCCCGCAGTGGCTGGGTTGGTTTAAGGTTCTCTTCCTCAAGCGTCCGGCCACACTGCATCCCAGTAAAACTGCTGCGTAAAAGGAGCTGACCGCTTCCATTTCCTTGCCCCGAACCAAAATAATTAATGGTTTATTTAATTTAAATTTAATAAAAATATCACAAAATTTTTTCACGCTGCAAAAGTACGCCTACTTCATGTGTTGGGGCTGCTACTAAGACTTCCTGGAAATATGCCTTTCTTTTTCTTCCATTTCTTGTAATAATTACGTGATAAAAGACAAAATTATTCTTTCCCCCAAAAATATTTTTTCGGAGAATACATTTCAATCCGAAACCCCCGAAAACGCCTCAAGATATTCCGTTTTAAAATAACAGAAACAAAATTCTCTTAAAATAAAACCGTAGATACTGAGGGCCGATTCAAATTACACTGTTTGGTTAAAGAATGCCAAAGGGGCTTGAAATAGTACCAGAGCCTGACTAAGATCGACCTTCACCCATCCGTTTACTGAATGTTTTTCTACTTCAACATATTGCGAATGGAATGTCCAATGAGATTTACTCAAATAAGTCTTATTTTCTTATATTTCTTATGCAACCTAATACCTTCACCTCAGAACTCAAATTGCTGTTTCTAGTGAAGCTGCAAAACTAAATCAAATCAAAATCTTTATTATCAACTTAGCCTATGTTAGATAAATCAATAATTAAAAACAAACAATACACATTAACTCAAATATGTACGTCGCTGTCGGAGGACCCAAAAAAAACCAAAGTGAATTTGGACTAACTTTAATTATAATAAAATTACAATATTAATTATAATAAAATAGGATTCCTATTCCGATCGATGTTAGATACAGAATGCCTGCCCAATCCTCACATTCGTACTTATTGCTAAAAACACCTGCATCCGGTAAACAGGGGCATCGTATGACGACATGCGGCATCAGCGATTTGGTCTGCACGTGTCTGTTTCTGTGCGCGGTAACTAGGTCGGCGCATGCTTGCAGTTTTGGCGTTGGTACATACTATAACACCTCCACCGTCAGATCAGCAATTATTTTTGAAGTTTGAACTGAGAAAATATTGCTGAATGTGTCTTCGATGTTCCGGATGCTCCAGGCTCTGCATAAGTTTTATCTCTTGTAGATTGTTTCTCGACTTCATCATTTGGTTTCCTGCAGCGTCGTAGGGTAATGAATATGCCAAGTGCAAGTGTACTGGATAGTACTATGTAGAACGGGATCGTTGTGTGGTATAAGTATTCCGCTGGTAACGGTTGCATCTGCAGAGGAGGCAGCGACATTACTTTATATTGAGCGTTGTGTAGTTTGGTAAGATCGATCGAGTTGAAGTTGACTTGTACTGGTTCTGGGTGGCCTTCTGTATTGTAGTTCATCTTCGTAATTTTGATTGGTTGCCCTTCCACATGATCGTTGAGATTAGTGATGGTAAACTCTGGAGTGTACAGGAAACAATTCACGGGTATAGTAGCCAAGTAGCTGCCATTTAATAGGGTATATTCTTCTCGTCCGCACAAGGTGTGTATCTGCGTTGTATTGGGAAATGATATGACGTAGTGTTTCTCGTCCAACTCTTCCATAGCTATTCTTGATAGTAATGTAGTCGCGATTTCGCAGCTTCCGTCGAGAGACTGGTCCATAATAAGTTTTTGCATACAATCTGGGTCTTGCCGCAGCTGGTGACTCGTTTTTTCTCCGCAAAGGTACCAGTTGTTGTACTTCGGGCATTCAGCCTCAATGTACACGTAACCTTTCCTGTTGGTTGCAATCAATGGGTAAGGAGGGATAAGAGCTTGCCTATATTTATTGGGAGCTATTGATAATTTATACAGATCGTATTTTTCTGTAGCAAATATTGGGAATTTAAATATGACTACTATTTGACTGCCTGAATAGTAATATCCGGGTTTGATAATGTCATAGTATTCTCGGAGTTCTAAATCTATTACTTTTTCTCTACCGTATATTTCAACTAACCTATCAATCATATGACGTAATACTTCTACACTAATCATGGAATGGTGTGCACTTGAGCTATGAATGAATGCTAACATGTTCTCGATTCTTACTAACTCGTTTAGTACTTCATCTAGGTTTTCGGTTAATATAGTTAAACACTGTCCAAATTTTGCGAATCTAATTAAGCTATAATCTTTGTGGGCATTTCTATCCAATAATACTTGTAGTGTGTTATTAATTTTAACTTGATTAGCTACTAGTTGCTCGATAACGTCGGAATGTTGAGTCATCCATTCCTTACTGAAGCTGATATGGTTATTTAGTTCTTCAGTGGTTCTGTAGTCATTATTCTGAAGGATTTTGATAGTATTATCGTATCTGATCGCGTCTGAGTAGTCTAAATTTCCTGTAACACTTTTTATTATAGAGCCTAGTCCATCTATGAGGCCTCGCTTTACACGACCCGGTTTCATGGTTTCTAATTGGTGCACGACACTTTGCAATTTTTTTGAAATATATTCTAATTGAATTTCGTACAGCATATGCGTGTTATTATCTAATTTTTGCCTTAAATTATCCAGTTGATCTTGTAAAGTCCTAATATTTAAGTAAATATCCTTAGTTTGAATATATTGTAAAAAGGTATGATAGTGAGTTGTAAGTTTAGTTGCACCAAGCCGGAAGGGAAGTATTCCTGGACCATCGTCCAAGCTTTCAAGTGTTATCTTCTGGTTTGTTTCCTGGGCTGCTATCAAACGAGCAGTCAGGGCCAGTAGCACTCTGTAACAATAGAGCGCTTTTAGGTACTCTTTTCAATCGACTTTTAGCGACGGGGCTTCGCTTTTTAGATGTATAGATATGTATAGGCAGGTCGGCTAGTACGGTGTCTTGAGTATATCTGGGAGCTAACTTTTGACGACTCGCTAGAGGGTTACTGATAAAAATACGTTGGTAAGGCCTATATTCGGTTTCGGGCTCGCGTGTTTTGTTCCGATTTTCTATAATTTTGGTACGATTTGTAAGAGATGACTCATTTATTGAATTATAGACTAACTTGATCTTTTCTTTATGATTTTGCGTATATTGTTGTAAAAGATGTTTAGTTAAATCTACGTCAAAGGGATCTCGCGGATCGAAGTGTCCGGTTACAATATCAAATGGTCGGCACTTCGTAAAACTATGTATGGAGCTATTGTATGCTAAGATTGCATACGATACGAGGTTGATTACGTCATCGTCTTTATGAGTTAGTTTTAAAATACGTAAATGTTCTAATAATGATGAGTGGAAACGTTCCACAATCCCATTATCGTTTGGGGTATGTGGTAGAGTTTTGTGGTGAATTATTTTATGCAAGTTAATGAATTCGTTGAATAATTGGTTGGTGAATTCCGTACCGTTGTCCGATATGATGGTTAAAGGTAGACCATGATGCGTGCAGAATTTTAGTAGTGCTTGTAATACACTTACAGCTGTACCGTCTCGTATATAATAAGCTTGTGCGTATTTAGAGAATACGTCTACAATTGTTAGGTATTTTTCGTTGTGAATCGTTAGCAAGTCCATATGAACGGTATCGAATGGTTTGGTGGCCGGGGGTACTATATTAAAGCATTGTTTTATTGGATGACGATCGTACTTCGCTTGGCCACAGATAGTACAGTCGTTGATGAACTTTGTTATCTCGTCTTTCATTTTTGGCCAGTAATAACGATCGGAAAGGGCCAAATAGCATTCGTTTATTCCACGGTGGTTTGTTTTCCCATCGTGGTAATGCTTAATGATTTCTTGCTGTTTTAAGTATTCCTTAACGTTTTCGACCTCCCTTTTGGCTAAAACAAGGTTCATCGCTGAACTTTTAAATTTATCCTGAATGATAGGTATAATTTCATACATTGCAAGAGGGGGATTTATAAGCAGCGCGGTTTTGACTTTAGGGTTCACGTATTCTTTGATTATATTAATAATGTCTGATTCTAAATTAGATTGAGAAACCTGGACGGCCGTTCTAGTATGCGTATCAAAGGGTTTAGATGCCGTAGGGCGTTTTTTTATGTCACCGACTACTGTTATGCAAATTTGTCTATTAAACTTATTTAATGGTTGGTCAACTATCGGGACTTCGAGTATGGGGTTTTCTCGACTGGTATGGGCTGATACTGTGGACGAATTACCTATTGAAACAGGGTGTTCGGAAGTGTTTACCGCTAGAGAACAAGCCTCTTCATTGTGTAATTGGATACGGGAGAGAGCGTCCGCGTTTGTATTACTCGAACCTTTTTTGTACGTGACTGTAAAGTCATACTCGGATAGTTTAAGCTTCCACCTGGTTAGTCTAGAGTTGGGTTCCTTCAGATTCATAACCCACTGTAGTGGCTTATGGTCTGTAATGATCTTAAATTTCCTCCCGAACAGATACGGTCTAAAATATTTTGTGGCCCAAACTATAGCAAGGAGCTCCTTTTCAATCGTACTGTAGTTTAATTCACTCTCATTGAGGGTGCGAGATGCGTAGCAAACAGGTTTGTCTGCGCCAATCGTTCCCTGCGATAGAATAGCTCCTAGCGCCACGTTAGAGGCATCTGTCGTTAAAATAAATTCCTTATGAAAATCAGGGTACTGTAGAATTGGGTCATTAATTATTAAGGCTTTACATTTTTCGAAACTTGCGGTATATTCGGAGTTAAGTATTACTTTCCTTCCTTTCTTTAAACATTGTGTTAGCGGTTTCGTTACGCGGGCGAAGTCCGGTATGAATTTCCTATAATAGCCAACTAGTCCAAGGAATTGTTTAATCTCTTTAGGGGTAGTTGGAATAGGGTAGTTTTGTATAGCACTAATCTTATCTGGATTTGGTTTGATGCCTTCCCTTGTTATAACGTGACCTAAATAGGATGTTTCCAATTTGAGGAACTCTGACTTGTCTAACTGTATTTTAAAGTTTGATTCCCGTAATTTGTTGAATACCTTTTCAAGGTTGATTATGTGTTCTTGTAATGATGTACTGAATACCACGATATCATCAAGGTATACCAGGCAGACCGTATTCTGGAGGTCCTTAAGGACATTGTCCATAACACGTTGGAATGTCGATGGTGAATTTTTTAATCCCATTGGCATTCGTAAGAATTCATAATGCCCATTTTCCACATTAAATGCGGTCTTGGGGACGTCAATGGGGTCCATCTCCACCTGGTAAAATCCACTTGCAAGGTCAAGGGTTGTAAAATATTGACAGTTGCCAAGTTTATCTAACACGTCATTAATATTAGGTATGGGGTACTTGTCATCCTGGGTTTTTTCATTTAATTTCCTAAAATCTACTACTAAACGCCACTTAGCTTTTCCTGAAGCATCTGCCTTCTTTGGGACGACCCAAATAGGTGAACTCCAGGCGGACTCCGATGGTCTTATAATGCCCTGATCTAGCATTTTCCCTATTTGATCTCTGACCTCATCTCTATGTATATACGGATATCGATAGCTTTTTGTGTGAATCGGAACTTCGTCGGTTGTTCGAATGCGATGTTTTATTTTATTGGTAAATGTTAAAGCCTCTCCATCTATATAAAATATATCGGCATATCTTCCGCACAAGGTTTCTAAGTTAATACGTTCTTCATCGTTGAGATGGTTCGTCCGTAATCGCGATATAACGTCTTTCGCTCTTGCTGACATTTGATCCATGTCTGCGCGCTCGGTACGTATGATTGTTGTTCGGTGCGCGTGCACTGAATATTATAAGTTTCTGCTTGTACGGCCCGGTCCATAGAAAATATTAAGTCGTGTGAGGTAGGGTTGATAACCTCTAAAAATCCGCGGTTGTCTGTTACTGTAGTTATACAATCTCTAATAATACAATTGGCCATAGTTTGCTCGGAAATCAACGCATCTCCATCATGTATGTTAATCGGTACCCGTAGTATTTTTGACGAGTTGGCTGGTATGACATCCTCGTATAAGTTAACGTTACGCGAATTGTACATACTAATTGTATTGGTAGAATTACGTGTTACTAATAGTTTATCTTTGAGGTCGATTTTGGCTTCCCATTTTTCCAATAGATCCAGACCTATAAGCCCGTCGAAGAAATCATGAAATTTGTAAATGAATAATTCAATATCATCGTGCTCCTGAAATTCAGTAAAAGTGGGAACGTTTATGGAATAGTTATTCCTCGTTGTCGCATGTACATTAGTGACCTCAAAGGGATTAAAATTTAAAGGGAAATTGCTGAAAAATGTTTGTACCGCTTCCGGGCTAATGAAGGATTGATTCGCGCCTGTGTCGATAAGTAACCTTAAGGGTGGTTGTAAGATCTGAATGAATGGAAGCTGTCTTTGTGTCTGTAGGTTTAATTCTATTTTGGCTTGTCTGACTTCTCCCGTTTCGGAAAATCCTGTTCGCTAGTGGGTTTTGACATAGAAGGTTCAGATTCGTTAGTTAAGGCAACCGGGTAATTTACAGCGATACCCTCACCGTTTAAATCGGTGCCTGCGCAATAAATTGGCATTGTGTTAAAATATTCTGGACACTCCGGGAAGTAATTATAGTCGGGTTCAATAAAGTATTCTGGATAATAATAGTACTGGCCATCGTCATCTACGCATACATTCATGTTCATTTCCTTAGTTTTAAAGTATTGGGTTGGCGGCGGGTTTCCGCTCCTACGCCAGTCGTGACTTGCTGGCTGACCAAACGTCGGTCTTTCTTTAGTAGCATAATGGCTAACGCCACTCATAGGTTTAGGGCCGAAATTTTGAGGGGCCATTCGTGGTTGCATTTGGAAGTTATTATTGAAACGATTATAATTGGGCGGTGCTGCGCGGAACATCTGCTGCGTATGCGATATCGGTGCGCGATACATTTGTTGCGCCCCCGGAAAACCCGGTCTCCATGTCTGAGGCGGCTGAAAGTTTGTAATAGGTCCTGCTCGCGCATTAAAATTGAACGTTTTGGGGTTAGGGTTACCGAGCTGGGTCGAGGAAACCATCGGCATAGGTTTATTTAACTGTATAATATTTGATTTTTTATCGGTTACTGGGTCGTGACGGTTTTGCAGATAGAGAACATTCAATTCTTCCTGCACAAATTCAAGCGCCTTTTCGACACTATCGGGACGCATGCATCGTACACGTGAACCCAAGGGTTCTTTTAAGCCACGAACAAATGCCTGCATGGTTAATTTCCGATACAAAGTCCGTTTAGCCTCTATAGTAGTTTTAATATTCTCGTGCAAAGTAACATACGTCATTATGGTGCTGAATAAATTAAGGCATCGATCATAGAACTCTTGAGGCGAATTATTTCCTTGAGTTGCTAGCATAAGGTCATTGTAAAGAGCGGTCTCATCTCTTTGATCAGAAAAATTATTTATTAGACACGTTTTAATACTATCCCAATCTTCAGATATGCCATTTGAATTTATAATACGCGCAGCTGCTCCAGTTATTTTATTTAAAATACCGTTAATTAAACACAGCTTAGCCAAAGCATTTCCAGGGTTAGCTTCTAGATACTCAGAAGAAATTTGATCGCAAAGATTTATAAATCTCGGTAAGATATGTGGGTTACCGTCGAAATCCGGTACTAAACGTAAGGTCTTAAAAATCATGTCGGGGTCGGTCATTATGACAGAGTCAAAACTCTCTAAACTCAAAGAATTATCTAAGCTATTAACTGTACTATCTAAGTCTATACTAATATCTCGATTTAAGTCTATATCTATCCTACGTGCCAGTCTAGAGCGCGTAGGCCCTTCGGGGATAGATTTCTTAGGGTGAAAAATGATTGCAATCTAAACTAATTTACTATAGGTAAGGAGGAAGGGAATTGAAAGCAACTCACAGAAACGATTGTCAGTGTACTTACATGAACTGCATTTTGGTACCTCTGGGATCGATGTCTGGATTTCTCCTCCGCGCAGGACGTCAGGTTCTTGTTCAGGATACTCGGTGAACGCGATCGCTCACGACGGCGGTAGCGATTTAGCGAGACGGTATTCGATATGAGAATAGCCCTATCTAGCTTAACTCGAGACGCCTCGAGTATCCTACCGACTGCGCCAAATATGTACGTCGCTGTCGGAGGACCCAAAAAAAACCAAAGTGAATTTGGACTAACTTTAATTATAATAAAATTACAATATTAATTATAATAAAATAGGATTCCTATTCCGATCGATGTTAGATACAGAATGCCTGCCCAATCCTCACATTCGTACTTATTGCTAAAAACACCTGCATCCGGTAAACAGGGGCATCGTATGACGACATGCGGCATCAGCGATTTGGTCTGCACGTGTCTGTTTCTGTGCGCGGTAACTAGGTCGGCGCATGCTTGCAGTTTTGGCGTTGGTACATACTATAACAACTCGTTAATTCCCAGTGTCACCTGTAGGTGACAGAGATTGCAAAAATTTTTTAACCCATAAAATTAAAAAAAAATTAAATAACTGTACTAATACTATAAAGTTAATACTCGGTAGTATTTATATATATTTTTATGGTAAACACTGATCCATATATCATCTGTCAAATTATTCATTTTTTTCAAGCGGTTGTGAAACTTTTTGCGTGGGAGCGGTTTTTGAATTTTTTATTGCTGTAAAAATGTCAAACGGGTAAGTATTGTAATAATTATTTTTGCAAATTGTTGTTATGGAATGTAAGTTGTAATATAACTAATTTTATTGCAAAATCAACAGATTTTGGATTGAAAATAGCGGTCAAATTAGCAAGTGTCACCTGCAGGTGACACTGGGCATTATTACAACAAAGTTTCTGTTTCAGCTGCGTGCATGAAAGCATCTTTTTTTTGTTTTAGGTTGACGTTGAATGACATAGTTGAAGCTTTAGAAGCTGAAGATGCCTTAGATGGTGACATTATCTTATTGCCTCCTGTAGATGGGGACTTTACTGATAAAGACAGTGGGGACGAAAATGAAGCAAATTTTTGATAAAGCAGGATCACCACATATTTCGATTGATGAAACCATTGTTCCGTATCTTAGGAGATACGGTACGAAACAGCACATCCACGGGAAGCCCATCCGCTTTGGTTACAAACTTTGGTCAGCGGCTACACGGCATGGGTACCTCGTCAACTGCGAACTTTATCAAGGGGCAACTGGTCCGACTCTGAAACGTCAATCTGATTACGGTTTAGGTGCCGCTGTCATTTTAGAATTACACTCCAGGTTACCAGAAAATATTGGTCCATACAACCTGTATTTCGACAATTTTTTCATTGGCCTCCCTTTGCTGAAATATTTACTTGAAAATAATATTGGTGGAACTGAAACTATTAGAGGAAACCGCCTGAAAAATTGTGATCTCATGAACGCCAGAGATAAAAAAGAAGCCTAGGGGTGAGCTGGTTTACAAGGTGTCAAAAGAAATAATTGTTGTCAAGTGGCATGACAATAGTGTCGTGAATGTGGCCTCCAATTGTCACGGATTGTCACAAATAACAAAAGTGGATCGTTACACTTACAATATACACTACATACAAACATACACACATAAACACATATTATATTATACATATCTAATACATAACTATTATTATTATTTTCATATCTTTTTTCACATAATAAAACTATAGAGAACAAAATAAGTCGTATTCTTTATTTTACCATATTTTAGTCAAAGGTATAAATTACGCCCAGTGTCACCTCTAGGTGACACCCCCATTACAAAAAAAATAAGGGATGTAAATTTTTTTAAACTTATTTTTTATGTTTTAAATATCTAAACACTTCAATTAACGCAAAAAAAACAATATCTTTCCTTCAGACAGAAGCATGGGAATTGACGAGTTAATTGACTGCATGAACATGAACACGCACATGTCTGCCAGCCCAGAGCCTGATAAACAGTCCGTCGACCTTGTCCGCCAGTGTAGCTAAAATGCTGTTAGGGCTACCCTTAAATCGCCGCAACATCGATGCACATCGTTTGCGCATAATGGCATGAAAGTCATCATATGTGAGAGGAAAATGGTCTAACTCTCTGGATGGTTTCCTCATTAAACGAGAGAAGTGGGATGAAATCAAGGTTGTCTTAACCCAGGAGTAAGAGACTTTAGGTTAACAAAAAAAAAACTTAATACATCACATTTGTAATAACCTGTTT
Organism: Ochropleura leucogaster; assembly: GCA_958449745.1. Classification (NCBI taxonomy): domain Eukaryota; kingdom Metazoa; phylum Arthropoda; class Insecta; order Lepidoptera; family Noctuidae; genus Ochropleura; species Ochropleura leucogaster. The sequence continues at coordinate 3,591,199 of OY288213.1, read as the reverse complement.
GAATTTCAATACTAAGTAAAAAGATGAGTTCAGGTCGATCTTAGACTGGCTCTTGGACTAAAATACCTACCCAAATTGGAGGAAAACTAGGCAGTGGCGAGATAATTACCTAAATAAACAACTGAATAGAGCATTTTCTCCTTTGTGAAACAAAAGCGTGTCTAAAGAGTTCGCTGAATAAAAATCAAAGGAGGTTTTACATAAAATTGTTTTTTGAACAATTTTAGCCAGTTGGAGCGAGGAAGTTGGGTTATTTGGAACTTCTTACTTTATGTTGGAATTTGTGTAGGAAGTGTTTTTGAGGTTTGGCAGGTTTATGGTTGTGAAAATTAAGACGTTACTAAGTTCTTGGTCGAAAGGTGCAGTCTAGAGAGGGACGAGTTTTGCCATCACCCAAAATTATAGTCTTTAATTTTTTTTTTCAGATATAAGATTTCAGTTTTGTTAGATTATTTTAAATATAAATTTTGTTTATCTAACTAAGACATCACAGACGTCGGTGAAGGAAAATATCGTGAGGCAACCTGGACTTGTGATTAATATAAGGCTGAAATCGCCAACCCGTCTTGATCAAGCGTGGTGATCTATGCTCGCACCTTCTCAGCTGTGGGACTGTTATAGACTGGTATTATTACTATACTATTATGGTTCAGTTTTTCAATTGAAATTCATTGACACTATTATTTGTAGGTGTAAAACGTTAATAAATAAGATACATTTCGGGACTCTCCTGTAGACATTCCAAAAGCTTAACTACACTAAGGCCAACTAGCAGCGATACGAAAGGTTATTAACCTAAAGAACAACTGTGGCGTTGACAATCTAATATTTAGCTCTTTCCATCTTGTGCCTTTGTCGTAATGTCTCGTTCTCCCGGCAAAAACATGACAACGTTAAGACGGGTTCGCCAACATTCGGGCGGCCATTTTAGATGGGGTTTTAGCATGGGTTTTGTTTACATTTGGTATCGCTTCTCGTTGGCCGTACTATCATGATTTATAGAACATCGATACGCCTAACTATTTATATTCAATGAGAGGTTGATAAATGAAAAATTATAACTTGGATATCAAGTATCATATATTTTTCATTCATCATTTAATATATCTAACCAATAAAATTATCTATGTCATGTTTACTTATTATAATAATATTGTATATTTACAAATAAATATGAACCCAAATGTTTGAATGTAACATTATTATAGCTAAGTGTTATGGATTTATAATTACGTATCCTAAGACCGAAATTGTACCAACACTTTTTGCGAATAAATTGAATTCACTAGTTTCCAGAGTATTCTAAAACCAATGTCAAATAAATTTGTAAAAATTCGGAACCTTAATCATAGAAAGCAATTAAAAAAAGTGTTGTGGATCCATTAAGCGGACAGCTCTATCCGCAAGTTTGCTCGGATTCCACGCTCGAATCAACTGTGTTGACGCAATCATACATTCAGGATAGGTTCCCTACATATTTCAAGAGTAGAAGGATAGATACTTTAAGTGAAAAATAGAATGAAAAATTAAATAAAATTCCTTTATTAGATAAATGAAAAATTAAATTAAATTTATTTATTTGGCTCTGCGTAACCTGCGAAATGTTAGTGTCATAAAGAGGTACTCCTCTGAATTAAGTAATAATAATAGTATTAGTAAATAGTAGTGGAATTTCAGATCTTATATTCTGTTGTTTGATGACGTTTTGTCAAATTTATTTAGTCACTAGCTGTTCCCTGCGGTTTCACCCACGCTGCTCAGCACCTATTGGTCGTAGCGTGATGTTATATAGCCTATAGCCTTCCTCAAGAAATGGACTATCCAACACTAAAAGAATTTTCCAATTCCAACCAGTCCCTGAGATTAGCGCGTTCAAACAAACAAACAAACAAACTCTTCAGCTTTATAATATTAGTATAGATCGGGGGTCGGGGATGACATCCGTGATATATTGTTAGGTATTTTGATTTGCAAGCGCCATGATTGTGGACGTAAGTGTCCGTGTAAGTTTAATTATAAACTGTAAAATCTTAAAACAGTGTAATATAAGTGTGTATTATAAAATTTTTGTTCAAATTTGTAAACTCTTTTTCGTCTTGGCCAAAAAGTTTAGTAAAATGTAAGGCTTTTTTGCCGATATTAAATCATCAAACAACTTCTCCCCTTGTGGGCGGAGCGGGGGGAAATGTCAGACTTTTACTTACCAAACCCATCTACGTTCCTTTTTTTACCCTTGTGTTCCAGGGCCGCGGTATCTCTTTCGAACTACCCGTAAAGGTTCACTTAAGGCTTAGTTTCAAGAAAAGAGCTAGTTTTTTTTTTAATTTTGGGTGTGTAAAGTGAAAAACAAAATCCTAAAAGGTTACAATAACCAATTCTGGAAAGTGCTCCCCGCTAAGACGTGCAACATAAATCACAACATAAAAATGAAAACAAATAAATAAATAAGAAACAATCATCAAGGATGAGCAGCAAGTAATTCTAAAGCCATTTTTTAAATTTCATTTGATTCTGCGCGAATATATTATTATCTAAATTTATAAACGTGAGTTGTACATTTCAGATAATCTACGAAGAAGAGAAGATAATGCCCGATCCCACATTTAAAAATAATAAACAGAATGGAACAATTCGGAGTCAAACTACTAACTTTTACTTAACAAATAAAAATATAGAACATTTTGTTAAACACAAATATTGTTGTTTCAAAAGTTTTAGCTTGCCTCCCTTCAGTTGGACGATTCGCGTTCCTATTACAAATAAACACAACATGAAAGTGTTCAAACTAATTTTATATGTTTTGGTGCGTATTTGTTTTTTACGGGGTTTGTTGAAAAAAAAAAATTATTTATAACAACACTGCTAACTTTACAGGAAATAATCCTAATGCGGTAGCGTGGTCCTTAATTAAACTAATTTATATAAAAATTATTCATAACTAATTCAAATACTGTTTCACTTCAACATAATTTTATTGATAATACACAGTTATACACAACAATAATAACTAGCTCACTTCGTAGCTCAGAGATGACTCCCTTTGAATAACTTGTGGGGCTTATTTATAGGCATAAGCAAGTTATTGGAAGTACCCACTCATCTGATAACCAACGTCATTTTACCGCCATTACCTTACCGGAACTCCAAATTGAGCCGCGAATTTAAGTAATATTAACAATAATATTAAAAAGAAATATAAGATAGTTTTTAAAAATACAAGTAAAAATCAACATAACTTATAGAACACTGAACAATCATGAATGTTACAGTTAAATACAAACTTCCGTAATTCAACAGGTTTAGAAACAATTCACTACTTATTTTTAATAAATTTGGCAAAAGTATTTTAAAAATGCACAGAATTTAATAGAAACTCGAACATGAATTTTAAGTAAGCTAACACTTATAATATAATTATAACTATCCTAAATAACATAACACATACAACATTATTTTTGTGAATTCATTCAAAGAACAGGAAAATATATCGATCCTGTGAGCAGTGTCATTCAGTGCGTGTAAGGCGCGCGTCAGTGCTTTTAAAATTACTTGTTAAGAAACCAGTTTTGCAGGGAGGATATTGTTTATTTTTTAATTCAACCCACGTTACTGAAGAAATTAAAAATAACACAAATAAATGTGAATTTGTTGTTATAAATGTCAATTATTTTACAAATGATGACGTTTATTTGCTATAAACATAATTTAAATTTGTATTAAATAAATATATTAGTCATATTAAATAGCCATCTTGCTCAAAAAAAATCACTGCCGGCTATAGGGGTTTGTTCTTCTCCGATCCGATCCGTCATGAAATCAGAAATAAAATGAAAACCCTCTTTGCGATAAATGAGAAAAAGTACGAGTGTGATATACATTGCATATTTCAATAAGAGCCAATTTTCGAGGAAATGTATTGATCTGACAAATATTGTTTTTCGAAGTATAATTTTCACATGGTGTTTCTTTTTTTTATTAAAGATAATCCCTTTCAAAAATATTCAGATAAATAAATAATACTTATCCGGAATAGTATGAAAATATATCTTAATGTAAAGTTAAGCAGCTTTACAATCTGATTTAATTGAAAATAACAACGCAACAGCTTATTTGCTTATTCATGTACCATTGCATTTACGATAAGCTATAATATACGTAAGCATGGCTTTTTAGCCAGGGTTTCTCAACATGTGGCCCCAAAAATAATCTTATCCTTACTAATATTATAAAAGCGAAAGTGAGTTTGTTTATTTGTTGTTACCTCTTCACGCCTAAATGGCTAAACCGATTTTGATGAATTTTGGTTCAGAGAAAATTGGGACCCTAGAGATGGACATAGGCTATTTTTTTTAAAAAGAGTAAAAAATGAGGGAGAAAGAGGGAAAAAAGGGAAAACTTAGCATTTCATTGCAAATCAAGGAAGGAGAACTGTCTTATCCCGAATTTACCCGGGCGAAGCCGCGGGCGAAAGCTAGGTTTTCCTATAATTTAATAAGTAAAAAGTATTTTGAAGTTTTTCCCAATAATGGAAAGCTAGCTTATAGATATGAATTTCACTGTTACAGTTTTCTGTGAAAAGAACTGTGATCTGAAATACAGTTTCAGGCGCAGTTACTCATATTTTACTCTTTGCCTTTTATTACGTGTCATATTTTTATGGTGAAATAAATTAACTTATTCAAATATACGAAATATACTTCTATATATATATTATTATACATTCTGATTTATGATCTACACTATTTGAAATTATTTGGGACGGTTTCAGTGCGGTATATTGAGCTTGCTGAGAACCTTAGCAGAGAAGCTCTCGGCTTAATAATAGCCACCGCTCTAGTCGATTTTGATGTGAAACTGCACTTGTTAAGGGTGGTTAGTGGGTGGGTAACCGACCATTACATACCCAGTTTCCTCCGTGCCTCGGAAAGCACAAAAAGCTGTTGGTCCCTGGACTGTCATTTGACAGTCGTTACTGTTAGTCGCTATCCCTAACAGTCTGACAGTCAGTCTTACCAAGGAATATTGTATTACCTAGTTACAAACTGCGTTGTGGAGGTCAGATAAGCACTCGCCTCATGTAGAGTTCAGTTAAATCCGGTAAGACTGGAAGCTAAACATAGTTAGAAAAATGCTAGGTGAAGAACCCCTGCCTTAACACATACACGTTACATTATCATCTACCATATTAAAGAAAATGAACGTTATCGTTATTTCTCGGCTTTAAAACTCCATGTAGGTCTCTCAGACCCCGCGGATTACTCTTAATGGTATAATGAAAAGAGCACGTAATATTGTTTATAGGTTTACATGAAGATTTTTTACGATTTTCTTCCTCTAGAGATAAGTGAAAGTCTACGATGTAATAACATAAATTCATGGTGTTACACGTGTGTGTTTGGAGCCATTTGTTTTTATTTTACGTAAACCTTTGGAGTTTGGACGCGTATAACGGGTTTAACGTGGGTATCTTTTTACTTGAATTGGCTGTAGGGATAATTTGATTGAAAAAGGTGGAGATGTTGTTTTTCTAGCTCAGCCTAGGTAGTTTTGTATTTTCAGGCTAATGATAACGGCTTTTTTAATAAGACTAAATTACCAAAAGGCTTGTGTTTAAAAAAATAAAAACTTAAAGGGTTGCGACTTAAACGACCACATCTTTTGACCGCGCAGACTTAAAGAATTGATTTTTCCACAGGTTCAAGGGACTACAGACTTGACTGGACTACAGACTTGTATATGGTTTTAAAGTTGTCTCGATACCTGCTCGCGTTTTTAGGATAAAGTGTCTTGACAGACTGCAAATAGACAGACGGACATCAAAGTGATCCTATAAGGCTTCCGGTGTTTCCTTTTGAGGTACGGAACCCTAAAAACAGGTTTTATAAAAACCATGATTTATAACAACACTAGCTTTTCTCGTGGGTAGCATTAAATTCGGGGTAACACAGTTCTCGTTTTCAAATTAACAATAAATTAAAAATTACAAAAAAAAAAGTTTTCCATTTTCTTCCCTCTTGCTCCTTAATTTCTCACTTTAAAAAATATTCCTATGTCCGTCTCCAGGCTCTCAAGTATCACTGTACCAAAAATCATTAAAATCCGTTTAGCCATTTAGGCGTGAAGACGTAACAAACAAATAAACTCACTTCCGCATTTATAATATTAAGTAAGGAATAATCAATCAAATCGCTTCGGTGAATGTAAATTGACTTTTAATGTTTTAAATCAACAACTACCGTTTCCTAATATAAAACTCAAATAATTCAATTCCTAAGTCAACATAAACTAAAGCTCTCCAAGATATTTTCACAAATCTTTTTTAGTCCGCCATTATTTATTCTCAACGTTACACCCTAAGAAGATTATAATATTTTCAGCTGAAAATCCTGACGATACTTTAATGTCTAAAAACTAAACTTTTCGGATATCCTAAGTACATTTTGAGTGTGGTTACCCTTCACGAACAATTTACTTCGTTCAAACGCGAATCCGTCTGCTACGAGCATAGATTACGGTCTGGGCAATATTGAGCTACTAGCTTCCGCCCGCGACTTCGTCTGCGTGGCATAGTTACTTTGGACTAACGCTAAGTTTTCTTAAAAAAAACTTACTCTCTCCTTTTCTTTCGTCCTTCTCCCCTTTTTTAGCCTATGTCCGTCTCCAGGGTGCCAACTATCTTTGTACCAAAAAAATCATCAAAATCGGTTAGGCCATTTAGGCGTGAAGACGTAACAAAGAAAAAAACTCACTTTCGCTTTTATTTTTATTATGTAAGGAATTTTGATAGTGTTGCATAATTAGACGACACGGTTGGCGCAGTGGCTGAGCGATCGACTGCTGCGCTGCGTGTCGCGGGTTCGATCCCGGTACCGAACAAATATTTCTATGGCCTACAGATTGTTGTTCCGGGTCTGACTGTTTGTGTACGTGAGTTTCGATGTTTGTAAACGCACCCACGATACAGGAGAAATCCTAGTGTGGGGCAAAGAAAAAAGAAAAGAAAAAACATGCTGTTTTTACTGTAGCGTGAGACATGGGCTAATGTCAAACATATAAAAATACATGTTTAGTGATGGGATGTATTGCTATGATGTGTAGTCCTTTACGATTATGATATTCAGGGTAAAAGCCTTTTATCCTCTTATAACCAACCCAGTGACATGGAAGAAGCGAGACGACTCCCGGCCACCGTAGATGCGGGCCTGTGGACGATGAGCAATGGGTAGCTCACTGCTTATCTGTTGTCTGTCTAGTGACCACAGGCCGTGTCGCGCTTTCGTGGTTTACGCGAGCTTCAAAGGGTGTACAAAGGGGCCTGTCAGGACAACCGTCTGTCAGGAGTTCAGGATGCGGGAGGTTTGAAAGAATACCAAGGCCCCGGAACATAAAGTTCAAAAGAAGGAACACGGGTTTTAGTCAGTAAAAGCCTGACACTCCACCACTACTTAACTGTTCAGAAATAGGTACTTAATGGTGCTATTATGAGTGTCCCTATTAAAAACGAATAACGCTTTACCCAACTCGTTGGTTTACCCAAGGCTGGAATTTTCGAAGTAAATGCAAAAAAAAAACCTTTTCGATTACGGTTTTATTTCGACGAAACATATGACGAAAATAAATCCTTCAAACGACATTTTTTGGGAAAAACATTTAAAATGAAAATCCAGGAATCTGAATTTCATGGCATTTTATGCACTGTGACGGCTCAGAAACTAAGCGCTTGCATTTCATACCAGAATTTACCAGAAAATTTTCATGTTTAAGTTGAGTTGGGGAAGGTTGCTCAAACGTTTTCTGTAGTTGTTAATATATTGGTTGTGGGTTGTTCGAAAGAAATACTGAGGCCCCGGAACAAAAAAGGCAAAAGAAGAAAGTAAAATTCTGACACTCACGCACCTATTCTAGAAATAGGGCCTAATTAAATCACCCAAGTTTCAGGTTACCCAAAGTAGACTCATCTTTAATGGGGTACTGTTTAAAATGTTACACTAAAATATGTACTACTAGCTGTTCCCCACGGTTTCACCCGCGCTGCTCAGCACCTGTTGGTCGTAGCGTGATGTTATATAGCCTATTATAGCCTTCCTCAAGAAATGGACTATCCAACACTAAAAGAATTTTCCAATTCGAACCAGTTCAAACCAGTTCCTGAGATTAGCGCGTTCAAACAAACAAACAAACTCTTCAGCTTTATAATATTAGTAAGTATTATGTACTATTAATACTATTCAAAGAAACTGTAACTGAATGACGCGAAATTTAAATTGTATAAAACGCACACTTTGTAGGCATACTATAAGTTAGGGGATTATATTGATGACAAAGATGTTTGGCTCAATGCTGGTCCTACTCGGCAACCATAGGGGTAAACTTATTGATTAGCAGAAGTTATTGTGGAAGCAGCAGAAGATTGTCAGACTATCACTTCATTGTATAGACTTAATTTCCTAGTATGGTATTATTGTAAAGCCTATATTTGAGTACTGTGAAGGTTTTAGGCAACCTTCAAAAGTGTAGGCTGGTTTGCAAAGATGTTTAAATACAGAATTAGAATGAATAAAAAAAAATAAGCCTTTAATTTTTTTTATAATTTTTAAAATTACGCGCCATCTCCTTATAGTACTATTTACTATGATTGATTTGACTATGCCCCAGTGGTGGAGAAAATGTCATGCTTGCGTGCTTGCCAGTTTGAGTTTCAAGACATTCAGAGTGGGAGCGGAATGATTTCCCATTTGGAAAAATAAAGGTGTTAAGAGTAATGAGTTTATGTTTGTGTTTATAAATCCTAACTATACTATACTATAATATTATAAAAGCGAAAGTGACTTTGTTTGTTACGTCTTCACGCCTAAATGGCAAAACCGATTTTGTTGAATTTTGGTACAGAGATAGTTTAAACCCTGCAGACGGACATATCCTACAAAAAATGAGAAAAAGGGGGAAAGACGGGAGAAAAGGGGAGAGAAAGTTTTTTTTTCGATGATAACGCCGGTTAAAGTTAGCTTTAGCCCAAAGTAACAATTCCACGCGGACAAAGTCGCTGGCAGAAGCTAGTTACCCTACAAACCATAATTTAAAGACTCGTTCTTTTTACCTAATAAGAGCTTAAAACAGTGTTAAAATATGCGTGTCCTAACAGTACCGACTTCAAAAAACATTGTTAGTTAAGTTGAGCTTAGAATTTTAACCCTGGAACCCAAATTATCTTTCCAAAGTAGCTGTTAACACAAAAATAAGTACCAACCAACCTACGAACTTAACAGCGGGTCTGTAGGCCTACTATGACATCTTAAAGCAGAACTTATTCCACTGAGTGAAAGAGATGGTGCTAGACACCCTGTATAGTTCTGTCCCTTTCCCTCAGTGGAATAAGTTCTGCTTTAACACGTCATGGTAGGGTAGCTCGTCTTTTAAGTTAGCTATAACACAGCGAAGGCTGGAATATTCTAGACTTTGTTAGGTTATAACCTCCGTAGGGAGCTGAGGGGAATTTAATCTAGACTTCACGTTCGTGCGCTAGGAATTTGTCAAAATTTGATAGTATTCTGCTTGCGTAGTACTAGAGCTGCAGAAATTAAAGATTATGGCAGACTAGAGAGATTTATACGTTGATAAAATTGAACAAAAGATTACTGTTACATTGTTTTCCGTAGAAATCGAATTGATTATGCTGCGTTAACTTTTGTGCTGTAAGGGAAATTTTAACCTAGAGCGGGGGAAGTCCCCAGAGCGGGGAAAGTCCCCAGAGCGGGGAAGTCCCCAGAGCGGTGGAAGTTATTTGATGATTTCCCACAGCAAAAAAAGGGATATTTCAACCAGGATTATGGGTTATTCGAAAACGTTAGAAATTCTATGGTTGCAATGGCGAAGAGAGTGATATCTATACTAATATTATAAAGCTGAAGAGTTTGTATGTTTGTTTGTTTGAACGCGCTAATCTCAGGGACTACTGGTTGGAATTGGAAAATTCTTTTATCCTGGATGGGTTGGAGTCTTTAAAAGTCTGACACGCCCTGCGCTCCGCCTAGAGCGGAGGAAGTTATTTGATGACAGCCCAACCGCAAAATAAAGATATTTTAAACTACAAGTCTATCTGTTGTGGCATACTAGATTTTTTCGGATTAAAGCAAAAAATAACCTTCATAAACAACCAGTGTACGCTATGTCTATTTCTGTCGCTATGCAGATTTGTTGTTTATGCTTGTGAATAGTTTAGTCCTCGTGAAGTTAATAGCTTATCACGTTTATAAGCTGTATATCTCAGTAATGGTTATTCTATGAGATACTAGCTGGCGACTGTGGCTTCACCCGCATGATGATCGAAAAAAAGTATCCGATGCGTTATTTCAGGCTATAAATTTCGTCAAGATCCGTACAGTCGTTATAGAGCAAGCGTGGTTGTTAATGCTCATGCCTTTTCAGTATGAGAAAAGGCCTTTGCCAAGCAGTTACAATTATTGTGAATAACTGACGCTGTCAGTCACTCCAAGTGTTGGGTACACCTTGTATTACATTCCAGAAAGATACATTATGTTATCGACAAAACTTCAGGCCATTTTTTTTTCGGGTGTGTCATCATCAAATAATTTCCCCTACTCTGGGCGGAGCGGGGGGCGTGTCAGACTTTTACTGACTAAAACCCACCCATGTTCCTTCTGTTGCCCTTTACGTTCCGAGGCTGCGGTATCTCTTTCGAACAACCCGCAACCCCGGCAGGCGGAGGCTCTGGCAAGCCCCTCTGCTTTGCAGACATCTCTTTGAGGCGCGCGTGAAACACAAACTCGCCGTCGACACGGCCTGTCGTCAATCGACCAACGGACGGTGAGCTACCCATTGATCACCGTCCACAGGCTCGCATCTACGGTGGCCAGGAGTCGTTTCGCGGTGCCCGGGGTTGGGTACACCTTGTATATACATTCCACAAAGATACATTATGGTATCGACAAAACTTCCCACCATAACACTCATTCTTACGATCAAGGAAAAAAACAGTATTAGTATTAATGACTAATCCATATGAAGCTACTCGCCTTTCTATTCTACTAGGTTACAAATTTAACACATGCATTTCTGGACGACTCTATTTCTATATAAATATAGATGAGTTTACTATGGCAGCTGCAAAGGATAAGTTTGTAGGCTAGTATGTCATACATGATAATGTCGACATCAGAAGTAGGACAGTACAGTGCAGTATTTTGTTAGAATTGCGTTTTAGGGACGTTTATGATATTCGAGATGGGGTAACTGCTTCAAACTATCGTAATTTTCGAGTTTTTGTGGTTCCCTACCTCAAAAAAAAAACGGAACCCTCAATGGATCAATTTTTTTATTGTCCGTCTGTATGTCAAGACCCTTTATCTCGGAAACGCGTAAAGGTTTCAATTTGAAATTAAACCATTATCTTAAGTTAGTGGTCCCTTTGTACTGTAAAAAAATAACAATCTTCTAATTCTAAGCAATCAAAAGAAATAGCCTTTTATGTGCCAAATTTGTACCTACAGTACCCTCGGTACGTGAGTCCGACTTGATATCAATAAATTTGGAAAAGCATCATTATTATTTAAAAGTATAGATGCGCTCTTCTTCTTTCAAAATCCAAAAAAAAAACACATAACCTAGACTGACATTTTAATCTATTCATAAAAAAATCTCTAATAAATCTCCTCACAATTCTGTCATGTTCAAAAACCTAACTATAGGTAAGTATAAAAGCAACCATTTTTTACTGAAACTCGTCGACAAACTCCATTTTAAATGAGGTTCGCTAACGACCTATTCTTGACTAACACTATCTAGAATAACGCCCTAATGACACTAGATGAAGTTGTCTGAAGCCTCTGTGTAGGGGGGTTCAGCTTTTCGGATTTGCGGGATTTTAGGTTTTTTTTTTTTTAAATTAATCTCCTAAGGTCTTGCAGTTTTAGGAATAAGCCGCGTACATCTGGCAACATGCCTACCCAAATTGCATTCTATTGTTTATAATTTACAATTTGATTTTGATATCATTTGTTTTTCCTTTTGTAACAAGTTTCGATTTTGTTTGGCCTGTTTTACCCTAAAGAAATTGTAGTTTTTTGTTTTTTTATTATATTAATTATTATTTTTATAACTCATTGTGTAAGAATGTTGGTAAACCTGTAATCTGCAACTGTATAAGTCCAATACATTTTTTTTAATATTTAAGATATTTTTATACAGAAACTGTTGAAGACGTTTTTAATAAATAAATAATAAGTAGGCTTGTGTGTTTTTTTTTCGATTTCTCCTCCTTCCTCTTGTATCGTGGTTGCTTTTACAAACATTTAAACTCACATACACAAACAGCCAGACCCGAAACAACTATTTGCAGGAATAATTATCATGAAACAGATAAACTGGTAGTGAATTCCACAGAGTGGCGGTTCGCACAATAAATGTGGAAGAATAGCGCCATGTTCAGGTTTGTGGGACTGTAACCATAATACGGGGACGCTTCGCCGCATCTCTGTTTGCCCGATGATAGACGGGGGATGGGGCAATTGGGCTATGCTATTTTATAGCACATTCAATATATGCACATTCATATTCAATATATGCTATAGAATATGTGAAAATTGCATTTTTTTTTTTAATTGCTTAATGATTATGTTCGTTGCTGTAGATATGTAACTAAACAACGACAACGCATTTGCAATTTAAAAGATAGTCAGTAGATTTGTAAACACGACCTTAGGTAAACCTATTCTTAACTATTATAACATGATCTCTTTACTACGGATCGTACACTGTGGTGGCAAGATCAGGTTAAAATGGTTTGTGTAGGTTGATGTGAGATAAAGGGTCTCGACAGACAGAAATCGAACGAAAAGAGTTTCTTAATTAATATTAAACTCCATAATAAAACTGTCCCAAATTATTCACCAAAATACGTTGCCACCCTACATCCATACAACGTGTTGGAACCGCGAACACCTTCAGTAATAAAGGTGTGGCCACGTCAGCGTTTATCGGTCGCGCGCTTCTCATCAATCTTGCTTGCGTTCAGGTGATATGTCGCGCGTCCATTGAACACGATTTTGTGTGGGACGTATTCAACTAACGTTACAAATGACATTTTTCTGTTACGTGATCGGTTGGGCGCATTGTCGATAGTGTGTTCGGGGTTTATGATATATTTTTTCTTTTGTTTTCCGTGATTGAGTATAGGTTTGCTTTTGAAGCGAAGGTTTATGTTGCCATAAATGAAAAATGATGTCTGGTTTCAATATTTGTTGACTGTTAGATTCAAAATCGTTTTTTTTTTCTAAAAGCCTAAAAATAAGCATGACCGAATTTACACGCCGGTATATTTTCGAAAGATTTCGTAGCAGTGTACTTATAATTTATCCTCATTGCACCAGTTATATTTAGTCCAGTGTAATAACAAACCTTTTTTCAACAATGGAGTTAAAATCCAGGTTCCTTGGTGCTAAAGAGAGCTATTTTCAAGCCCTAATATTTATACGATTTGTTACTAAGACATTTTTGTATTAAGTGGGGCTACTCCTGGCCTTAATCTTGACCTCCAAAAGACAGGATGAGGTCGACGCTGGAAATAGCCAACCCATAAGATGTACCCTTTTAACTTGCTACTAGAATAGATCTAGACAATATAGACGCAAGCAAGGAATCCCAGTCCTTGGCTGTCTATCTATATTTATCTATCTACAGCATATTTCTTTGTGTTTCACGCGTGCCTCAAAGAGATGTCAGCAAAGCAGAGGGGCCTGCCTAGACCACCGCCTGGCGGGGTGGCAGGTTGTTGGAAAGAGACCGCGGCCTCGGAACGTAAAGGACAATAAAAGATAGAACATGGGTGGGTTTTAGTCAGTACAAGTCTGACACTCCCCCTCGCCCCACCCAGAGCGGGGGAAGTTACTTAATGATTACCCATCCGCAAAAAAAAGGTATAGGTTTTTATACTGACATAGCCACTAACATTATTTTCATTTTTTTTTCATCAGTTATAATTTTTAAATATTTCTCAATAAAACCATGTAAAAAACCATTCAAAAATGTAAAAATAACCGGAATCAAGGAACAGGGTCCAAGCTACCAGCAGTCACTAATATTATTAATAACATTTGAAACGGGATATTACCCATATTTATTATTTATGTAGAACTAGCTTTTGCCCGGGCTTCGCTCGCGTTAAATTCGGTATAACACAGTACCTGTATCTGCAGTTTTGCTCTTGCGCCTTATTGATTAGTAACTTTTGGGGCAACGCTAAGTTTGCCCTTTTCTTCCCTCGTTCTCCCTCATATCTCAATTAAAAATTAAATTTTAATAGCCTATGTCCGTCTCCTAGTTTCCAACTATCTCTGAACCAAAATTCATCAAAATAGGTTTAGCCATTAAAGCGTCACGTTTTACCAAACTTACCTCTGTAACAAACTCACTTTCGCTTTTATAATATTAGTAAGGATTCATCATTTTTCGACGCAGTTACAAACGCCACGATCACGGATGAACTGAAGTTATTGCAGGTAGGTAGAATCAAGAAGAAGGTTGTAGCGACACAAATATGAAGAGGCAAAAAGAACTACAGCGCCATCTATGTAACCACTGAAGAACTAACGGCAACAATTCCTACATCGCGCAAGCAAAGTTGTAGGTGAAGTTGGCATATATACGAGCACCCGACAAGCAACAGTCTTCACTCAGATCCAGCCTGTCCCTTGCTGTCCCTCAGCGACGCCCTAACCCGAGGCTCGTACCCCACACGGGGTGCCCTTAGCGTGTAGTCGCTTAGTATGTAAGTTTATACCCTGGCTGGAGGTCTTAAATTTTAAGGCTCCCACAGGATTCGCCCGGTTAAGCAGACGACAACCTCCTTGGTTGAACTGCGAGATGCCATTTATAAAAAAAAGAAATAGTCGGGCAGTGGCTCACCAGACACGACACCCGTCTGGTCGGAGGATCCTCCCTTTTCCATAGAGGATGGAGAACATTACACCCTGTTCTTTATACCTCTAAAAGGTCATTCAACCACAAGCTTTAAAATGACCTTTGCAGTGATTACATTAAACTAGAGCCATTCAAACAATATCATAATAGATATAGCATCGTTATCCACATGTGGTATGACGTTAAGTGGCAATACCAATACGTTGTTGGACTAAGCACCAAAGAGACTGAGGGTCGATACCGTGCCAGTTCCAATTTAGCCACACGATACCTTATTGCTTTTAAATGTTTTTTTTTGCTGTACGTAAACTTTTCATCTAACTATTTCTCCCGCTCTGGGCGGAGCGGGGAGGAGTGTCAGACATTGTTCCTTTTTTTGCTCTTTATGTTCCGGGGCCACGGTATATCTTTCGAACAACCAGCAACTCCGTACACTGTAATAATCGGAAAAAGTACCGTATGTGTTATTCCAGACCTTAATTTTAATATTGCCAAAATTCATCAAGATTTGCTCAGCCGTTTTGATGTGAAAGTATAACAAACATCTATACATTCATCCATCCTCACAAACATTCGCATTAATACTAGCTGGCACCCTCGGCTTCGTCCGTGCGATGATCGAAATAACTATACTTTTGTCCTTAAACCGACTCCAATTTGGTTAAAAAAAAACTAAGCTCATTCGCATTCAAAATAATTAAAAAAAAACTGACCAAGAACGAGTCAGACTCGTGCACCGAGGGTTCCGTACAAATTTGCGACATAAACAGCCATATCTTATGACTGCGTAAATTTAGAGAGTTGACTTTTTCACAGCATTAAGGGACAACAGACTTAAGTCAAATACTCAAGCTTTAATTTCAAGTAGATACCTTCACGCGTTCCCGAGATAAATAGTCTTGACAGACAGACAGACATAACGGACAGGAAAGTGATCTAATAAGGGTTCCGTTTTTCTTTTGAGGTACAGAACCCTAATAACAACATTTAAAATACAAAGCGTCACAAATATTTGCTAATACATACGAAACAACATACTATACATTCATAATTCTTGTTTTAATCACGAAATGGTTCACTCCGTAATTAAAAATATCATTATTACAATGATTCTATCAAAATGTTAATTAAAATACCAATTTTACGTACCTACCGATTTATGTACCGAATTGAACCTTGGGGTCCGAATTTTCCTGTTGGATCTAATTTTAATTCTGTTCGATCAAGAACCGTTTCTCGTGAACTATGCAAACACTTCTTCATTAAGAGGGTCTTTGTCTTATAGTGTGGGGCTAGGAAATATCTCGGAAGTTTGTTTTTTTTAACGTTCCCCTACACTAGGAATATCTTGGGTGCGTTTACAAACATTTAAACTCACATACACAAACAGCTAGACCCGGAACAACTATCTGTAAGCTATACAAATATTTGTTCCGTGCGGGGATCGAACCCGCAACACGCAGTGCAGTACTCGATCGTTTGGCCACTGCGCCAACCTTGTTGTCAATTAGAGAAAGTAGAGATTTTGCATAGAATAAGTAAATCGTGGCAAAAAAATAACTGCCGTTTGCCTAAGTTGGTCTATGAATGGGTGACCACCCATTATACTATATACCAAGTTTCCTCCGTGACTCGGAAAGCACGTTAAGCACTTGGTCCTGTCCTTTGCAGATCTTTGACAATCGTTACAGGTAGTATGTGGCTTCAAAATCTGACAACCAGTTTTACCAAGAAAATCTAACTGGTTTGTTGAGGTCGTATTAGCAGTCTCACCATGTAAAATACTGGTATTTAGCTGAATCCGGTAAGACTAGAAGCCGATCCAAATATAGTTGGTAAATGACAAGGCAAGCAAGTGATAATGTTTTCAATCTATACTAATATTATAAAGCTGAAGAGTTTGTTTGAACGCGCTAATCTCAGGGACTACTGGTTGGAATTGAAAAATTCTTTTAGTGTTGGATAGTCTATTAATTTCTTGAGGAAGGCTATAGGCTAGATAACATCACGCTACGACCAACAGGTGCTGAGCAGCGTGGGTGAAACCGCGTGGAACAGCTAGTTTAAGATATTTCTTAAGCAAACTGATGGTGTTTTGATCATTTGCGTGTATGAATCTACCATTCGTTCTCTTGATCAATTCTATTAGTCATATCTCATAGTACCATTTCGGTCATTTAGGCCAGATCCATAAAATCAAAATATTTTTATTTCACATAGGCCTACATGGGCACTTATAAAACGTCGTGAAAAAGTGCTCGGTTCGGGTTGGTTGTTTCCTATGGAGAAGAACCGGCAAGAAACTCTATGGTTACTCTTTTAAAATCGGGTCCACCCTTTATAGCAGAACTTTTTATGTCATAATTTTATTTTGCATAACAACGGATGGCATAAACTTCACTTCGCAGAAAATAGTTTAGCAGACACTCATTTATCATACATTCTAAACTCATAATTTTGTAAGTCAGAATCATCTCTAGGCATAAACTTCATACGCATAATATTTAAAAAGTAGAAACATCATATCGCAGAAAGTTCACAGTCAGAATCGTCTTTTGGCATAATATATTTTATATCGATGATCATTAAAATCAGCAGTATTGTCATATCGTAGAAAGTTTATAGTTAGGGTCATCTTTGTCATTATAAGTTTTCTATTATTTTGATTAATTATTTCTTTAAATAATGTTATTTATTTTAGTTATTGATTAATTGAATTTGAGATAATGTCATTGAATTCAATAAGTAATTAGGTATCCTAATCTAAATAGTTCAGTTCCGGGTAACCTACTTAAAACAATCTCTTTTTTCTATTAACGCAAGTCGTTTCTGGCACTCGCCGGCCGCTACCGCGGCACCGCTCGCTACGCTCGCTCGGCTCGTGCGTAGGAGGTCACAGTTTTAACCTAACCTAACCTAGTCATTACTGCGGTCTGCATAGTATGCCAAGTGAAATTATACCAAATAATATATTATGCGAAATTTGAACTCTGCGAATCGTAATTATACTAAATGTAATTCTGCCATCTTAAAAGTATGCCATACTTAATTCGAAGTTTTAAACATTATGCCAAATGATAATTATACCAAATAATTTTTATGCCTTTAAAATGTTCGTTTAAAGAAAACTATGCTAAGTGTGTTATGCCAAATAAATTTCGGAGCATCAAGATTCTGCCAGATAGAGGGAACCCTTTAAAATCACTTGGTTTTACAATGTTGTTGTTACAGCATTATTTAAGTATGAAAGGACAGTGTAGGCCCGGCAATAAGTCATTGCCTACTTTATAAAACGTAAAATAAAATAATCCTTACTATCCTTACTAATATTATAAAAGCGAAAGTGAGTTTGTTTGTTTTCAAGTACCGTTTTTCTTTTTTAATACATGCACTTCTATAATATCTGACGACACGGTTGGTGCAGTGGCTAAGCGTTTGACTGCCGCGCCACGTGTCGCGGGTTCGATCCCCGCACGGAATAAATATTTGTACAACCTACAGATAGTTGTTCCGGATCTGGCTGTTTGTGTATGTGAGTTTAAATGTTTGTAAACGCACCCACGATAGAGGAGAAATAATTAAATAGTGTGGTGCAACGTTCTAAAAAAAAAACTTAAATCATATTCGCTTCCCTATGCAGTCGCGTCTTCTAAGGCCCCACAAAGTCTCACATCAAACGAGAAAAATCAACTGTGAATCTAAATATTTTTTTCAAGAGACACCAATGAGTAATGACTGATTGAGGTACTGATATAAACTGCCTTCGAGCGTAGAAATAAGGGAGATGTGTTTTCTTTGTAAATAATGAGAATCCTTTGAATATCGCGTCAAAATTAGTTAACTTTATAGATAGACAGAATAGTCTTTATTATGTGGTGTAATATTTTTCAAAATTAAATAATAAATAAATAAATATCTTGGGACAACTCACAGCGCGGCTCCGTCCGCGTTAAATTCGGTATAACACACCAAGCGGACCTGCAGTTTTTGCTCTTAGGCCTGATTGATTTGTAATAGCAACCCTAAGTTTTCCCTTTTCTGCTCTCGTTCTCCCTCATATCCCACTTTTTTTAAATAAAAATTTAGCCTATGTCCGTCTTCTGGTTCCCAACTACCTCTGCACCAAAATTTATGAAAATCGGTTCAGCCATTAAAGCGTAAAGAGGTAACAAACAAATTTACTTTCGCTTTTATAATATTACTAGCTTTCGCCCGCGGCTTCGCCCACGTTAAATTTGGGGTAACACAGTTCTCCTTGCGCCTTATTGATTTGTAATAGCAACGCTAAGTTTTCCCTTTTCTTCCCTCTTTCTCCCTCACATCCCACTTTTTTAAAATAAACATTAGCCTATGTCCGTCTCCTGGTTCCCAACTATCTATGTACCAAAATTCATCACAATCGGTTTAGCCATTAAAGCGTGAAGAGGTAACAAACAAACAAACTCACTTTCGCTTTTATAATATTAGTAAGGAAAGGATAGTAAGGATTAGTAAGGATTTAAAAGCAAGTTTGTTTTATAACGTTTCATTTAGTTGTTCATTTCTAACTTATAAACAAAACGATTTTGCTCTTATTTTAACTTCAGAAAACCATAAAAACTAACAAGTATACTTAGATCATAAAAGTGACTAAGTTTTGAAAATTCGCTTTGTTTTATGGTATTGTTATAACTAGGTACTACGGATAATTTACGATCCTTTTAACGTCTGATGTATTTTAAATTTAGCTGAGTTTCTCCAAAAATATTTTTTTTTGTTACAAAAAAATCGCTTTTTTTTTCTTCTTTCTTCATTTTTTCGATTTTACATGGTTATGATATCATGTCCTTTTTTGTGACCACTAAGATATAATTCTTTTTAATACACTTTCTCGAAAACTGGCTCTTTTACACTACGATAAGGTTCAATATGTAATGAATTTCACACGCGTGTTTTTTTTGTTACTTATCGAAACGTGGGTTTTCTTATTTTACCACGGATCAAATCTATTTAAATCCATCAAGGTCTTCATTTAAATAAAAAAACAATCTGTTTGTAATAACAGAATATCACAAAAACATGATCATTTTCTTCATAAGTGTATTAAAAAACGTGGTTTGAGTCCCGTTCTCAGCTCTATAACACCCTCGACTAGCGGCTCGGGCGTTAAATCCGCTTTGGCCGCACTGACAAAATTTCTCACTTAAACTTATCAAAATGTACTATTGTCACATCTTCTTTCCTTCCTTAATTCAGTGCACAGCCAAAACATACGCCATACTAATGATCAAATGAGTATACGTTGCTTTTTATCTAAATTTCCAAACAGTCGTAAATAAAGGACGACATTTTTTATATGGACGCGATAAAGTTTTTATATGGCATACTCAATCGCATATCCGTGCTAACAATTTCACATTGACATCGCCTTTTTGTCGCTGTAATAAGGTTGGTTTTCGTTCAAAACTGAGATGCAGTTAACTGTACTATGATCCCTTAGTTTATGATTTAAATGTCACATGGTTTGTTGGTTTTTATATTTATTTGATGAGTTTTATTGCATGTAGACGTGGTTTTTAGGGTTCTGTATCTCACATGGAACCCTTATTAGATCATCTTTATCACATATTTTTTATTTTGAGATACCTTAAACCTGTGAAAAATGGCCCGTGTTTATGTACATTTATATTTTAAATTTATTTGCTCTAGTCAGAGGGAGTCAGGTCATTGGGATCTCTTATTTAAAACCTTAATACTGTTTGATTTATTGTTTATTCATTTAAGTATTATGCTGTTTTGACTTCCGTACGTTTTACTCACGGGTTGACCACTGAAAACCAGCGCTGTGCTGTAGGCTCATAGCACAGCATGAGCTGAGTGGTGACTTACCTGTAGCAGTTACGACAAGTGTAAGCTATGTATTATTATTTTATCCGTACATATTATGTATTTGTAAATGTTTGTGATGCTTTGCATGTTTAATGTTAATTTTTTCTTTAGTATAGTGTGCTCGTCGTAATTTGCGACAGATAAATATCTTTTCTTAGGTCGGACAATGTCTTATTGGGTTTTTACATAAGAAGTTTGTCACTAATGTCTGGTTGATAAAAAGTTAGGCACCCTTCCCTATGGCGGAGCCATGAAATAGTAAGTCACATAAGGTAACTAATTTCTACCTAACTTTTCGATTATTACAATCTCGACGATATAATGCTATGTAATTTCAGAGACATTTTTGTCTCTGAGACAAATCCATGTCTGCGTTAAAATTGCCCTTGAACGTGTGAGATTGCATGTGTATTCAAGCAATAATAAATTCATCTCCAAACGACTTAACACGCATTTCGCACACTGTAAAATTGAAAGACACGGTAAAGCGATTACAAGCGATTCAACTGTTTTACGATGTCGGTGAAAGCGCTTAATTACATTTATTTATGATCACTTAATCATTGCTGCCAGTTAAAGATACAGTCTTCACTGTTGGTTATTTGAGTCGTAGATATAATTAATGTTGAATATAAAATCTTTATTTCGACACCAAAAGGAATTCGCGGAAGGGTTTGTTTTAATAAGTTGTGAAAAGTTGATTTTATGAATCTTTGATGTTAACATTTTTGGGGATAAGACGGTGAATTATCAAAGTAAGTTAAGACGCTTCATGGTTATTAAAAGTAGTAGATAGATATAATGAAATATAATAGACAAGACTTAGGGGGTGGGGGGAATGTCAAATTTTTACTGACTCAAACCCACCCATGTTCCTTCTTTTGCCCTTTATGTTCCGGGGCCGCTGTACCTCTTTCAAACAACCCGCAACCCCAGCAGGTGGTAGATGGCAGGCCCTTCTGCTTTGCTGACATCTCTTTGAGGCGCGCGATGAACACGAACGCATCGTCAACACGGCTTGTCGTCGCTAGACGGACGGGCTGTGAGCTACCCATTGCTCACCGTCAACAGACCCGCATCTACGGTGGCCCGAAGGATCTTCTGCGGAGGCTGGTTGATTTGAGGTTCCCCTCGCCCCTCTTGGAGTCTGTGATTCCAGGGACATCTGCACCTTCTGTTGGTAGGGTGCACACTCTTATAACAGCTGTTTGACAGACTTGGTAGTAGTAATGTCTTCAGTATTCAACATCTTACCTTATTTTAGCCGTCATGAAAATCAAATAAAGCTTTCATCGAAGTGCTACGAATATTCGTAGCAAAGGCGTATTGAACAAGCTCTACGAAATTCGTAGCGACCGACGTAGCGTCGTAGGTGACTGTGGGAACTTCACACTAAATCGTATGTAGCTTTGATATTTATATATTTAGTAGTAGTTGAGTGAGTTGGGCTTTGAACATTTACAACGTAGACGGATCAATTGTCATCTTTGATGTTAAAGCCGCTCTTGTAAGTGATCATTAATATTGATGAACTAGTTAGAAATGACGAACGAAAGGTTGTCTATTTGTAGAACTTAAGTAAATAATTTAAGCTTTGGTTATTAATTCCAACAGTTTGGTCTGTACATACAAAGTATGCATATAACCTACTTTTTATCTTGGTCTGCGTGGGTATAATCCTTACTAATATTATAAAAGCGAAAGTGTGTTTGTTCGTACGTCATCACGCCTAAATGGATTAACCGATTTTGATGAATTTTGGTACAGAGATAGTTGGGACCCTGGAGACGGACAAAAGCTGATTTATAAAAAAGTGATAAATGAGGGAGAAAAGCGAAAATTTAGCTTGGCTATTACAATAAATAAATCAGGAAAAGGGAACTGTGTTACCCCAAATTTAACGCGAGCGAAGCCGCGAACAAAAGCTAGTAAAAATATAAATGCGAAAATGTGCTTGCTGATTACCATTTTACACCTAAACTACTGAACCTATCGTCTGAAACTTTTACATATTTGTTGTCAGGTGTAGACAAACATACATAGTACCTTATATTCCAACAAAAGCACTGTTTACGAGAATAACCACAATAACGTTCTTATGATAGATGGCGCCACGTGTTTGCGAATCATGATTCTAAGCGCAACCCGCTGCAGGGCACATCACCATAGTGATAAGCCCTCCTTTAAGAAAAAGCCTTTCGGGAAGTTCCTCCACATAATCGTGCGTTAGGAAACGCTCGGTTGTCACCACGATCGCCTGGAGAACACGGTGGAGCGCACTCTGGCGGTCTGCCCCGCTTGGCCGGAGCACTGCTAAGACCTCGTCCACGATCGGCGGTGGTGAATTCTCGCGTCCTGCCCTGGTTTAAGCCATGATCCAGAGCGAGAGGGAGGCAAAAGCAAAATAGCAAAAGTAAGTGGCCGGACGTTTGAGGGAAAGAACCTCGAACCAACACAGCCACCGCGGGAGACGCCCCGGGCGTCGGGCGCCGCGAAAGGACTCCCAGCTACCGTAGATGCGGGACTGAGGGCTGCGAGCATTGAGTAGCTCATCTCTTGGTCGAGTGACTATAGGCCGTGTCTGCGGCACTTTCAACATTCACGCGCGGTTCAACGAAGCCGAGGGGCCTGCCAGGGCCACCGCCTGCCAGGGTTGCGGGTTATTCGAAAGGGATACCGCGGCCCCGAAACAAAAAGGACAAAAGAAGGAACATGGGTGGGTTTTAGTTAGTAAAAATCTGACACTCCAAGAGTGGGGGAAGGTATTTTATAATTTCGCATCCGTAAAAAAAGTGCAAGTACGCATTCTAAATTAACACCTATTAACGAGCAAAACCAAAGGGCAAAAGCTAGTGCTGAATAAAGCATAGTCCTCATGTAAGTTGACCAAGATTATTTTGTCTGGACTTTAAAAAAGACTATGACCTCTGAGTTTGTTTCGGCTGTTTCTTCTCAGAGTCGGGTACAAAACACCGGCCTCATCTAGTTTTAAAAAAAATGACGTGTAAAAGTGTTTGTGAAAACCTACTTGCAAAATCAACATCATAATTTATCAAGCCGTTCTGCATAATACTTGTAGCCTAAGAATTCAGTTTCCATTTATCAATTTGGTAAGCATCAGTTTTAATAAGACCCCATTAAGTAAACTTTAACATAAGATTAGGTATAATAATTTCAAGGTGACGTTCAAATTATTTGGAACAAGTTAAGATGAAACTTTTGGCAAGCTGTTAAATTGTCACGGAGCAGTCTAAATAGTTTTGAAGTTATTTTGATTGGAGTTATTAAAGCTTGAAATTATCAAAGCTTGACTTTATTCAATCTGTTTAAAGTTCCTCGTTATTGAAACTGGCTTTTAAAATAATTTTCACGAATAATTTAGTGAAAATTTCGGTAATGCTGCCAGCCTTCTGGGCACTTTTCCTGTTGACAGCAATGCGTACGACTTTTTTACGCCTTGGTTTTTATACTTGCATTTATTTTTATAATTCCTTTATGTCTATTTGTATAAAATAACATGTACTTAAAAAAATGTAACAAACATAAGATATAAAAACAAGATGTGGAAGAGCGTAGTCTCCTAATACAAGCATTCCCTTGCTTAAAAGGAGTCTTCAATCACAAGCTGTTATAAAACTTTAGGAAAATGAGTAAACCTTATTATTATTTATTACTTGTAATTGTATGGCCTACAGTTGTGTCGGGTTTGGCTGTTTGTGTATGTGAGTTTCAATATTTTGAAACCCACCCACGATAGAGGAGAAATTCCTAGTGTGAGCAAAGTTTTCTTAAAAAAAGAAAAACCACATTCATGAGTTTCGTTTCAACACAGAGTTCGTCACCCGACTCGCGGATTACGCGGGTACCAGGAAATCTCGTCAGAACGGCTTATGGTAACTAAACCCGTCACCTTGGCATGATAAGAACGGTTTCATCAATGAAAAGGTTGCCCGGACGTTGGCATTTCAGTATGTTGGAGGGCAGTAACCTCTTCGCTAAGAAGGGTTAGGGATCAAGATGAATCATTTTAATCTTAAATAATGGAACTGAAATCTTGTTGCTCAAATTGACGATATTTACATTACATTGTCTTGATAAGGGATATCGTATTACCCAGTACTAACTGAGCTATTGAGGCTAGTCAGGTAGTCATTCAATTATTAATTATACTATATAATTTTTACGACACGGTTGGCGCAGTGGCTGAGCGATCGATTGCCACGCTGCGTGTCGCGGGTTCAATCTCCGCAAGGAACAAATATTTGTATGGCCTACAGATAGTTGTTTCGGGTCTGGCTGTTTGTGTATGTAAGTTTGTAAAAGTGCCCACGATACAGGAGAAATTGCTTGTGTGGGGCAACGTTTTAAAAAATAATCATTTTAAACAAAAATTGAGAAGCATGCTGGGTCAAAATTGTTATAATTGTGTATCAGATTTTTGAATAGATAAATTTTGACATCATATAATTCAAATGTTTGTAATTTGTAATACTATTTTTTTTTCTTTTTTTAATTATTGTAGTTATCAAACCGTAATTGAATGATATTTACTTACTACTAAATATTTTGACTTCTTTATTTCTTCTATATGACTTGAGAGTAACAACACAAAAAAAAACCGCCTAAGTGTGGAGTCAAATGCGCACCTGGGGTCCGTACAAACTTGCGACACAAACAGCCATGTCTTTTAGACTGCGTAATCTTAGAGGGTTGATTTTGTCAGAGCTCCAAGGGACTACAGACATGCCTGAGATAAAAGGTCTTGACAGACAGACAGGCGGACAAGAGAGTCAGCCTGTAATGGTTTTTTTTATTCAAGGCAAGTCAGCTTCATTGTCAGATGTGACTAATCATGAAAAACACCAGATCATCGACACAGCTAAGCTTCAGCAAACATATCTGTAGGTATGTAGGTGGTGTTATTAAAGATTTCCACAATAACACGGTACACACTACCCGGATAGCTCCTAGATTAGGACGGAAACACAAAATCTCGTCATTCCCGGATTATTGTAACTTAACCCATCAAATACAAAGCTTTAACCTCATGTCAAGGATTTATATAGACGAATGCGGCAGTTACAATATAAGACAGATGTAGAACTTTGATTTTGGGAATATAAATAACATGTATGGCGTGTGTCGGATTTTGGAATTAATTATTTTTTCGTTTATTTAGCTAACTACAAAAAAGTCTAGGTACTAGGTACATACTACTTATTATCCTTACTATAATCTTCTAAAAGCGCAAGTGAGTTTGTTTGTTACGTCTTCACGTCTTAATAGCCAAACTGTTTTTATGAATTTTGGTACAGAGATAATTGGGATACTGGAAATGGACATAGGCTAAAAAAAAGTGAGAAAAGAGGGAAGAAAAGGGGAGAGAAAGAATTTTTTTTCGATCATCACGTGGGTTAAAGTTGGCGTTAGCCCAAAGTAACTATGACAAGCGGACGAAGTCGCGGGTGGAGGCTAGTCACACATAAAACAAAAAACAAAACTTTAAAAATTATCAGCTTACCAGTATTGGGACTAGGGTCCAACTTACTGGGGCTCCAGAGAAATAACCTTGTCAAAGAGTACCACTTTCTGTATCAAACCCTTGATCCAGTTGCCTAACGAGAGCTTCCTTAAGTATTGATCGAGGCTCTTTGCAATTAAGCCATTCGCAGATACGAGAATCGGCACAATGATCACCGAATAAACAAAATCCTACATGTCGGCAACCTCGCGAGCCAAGTCAATATACTTTTACAAATTATTGTTATTTATTTCAAAGACTACAAGTTCCAGTGTGTTAGAAACAATATGATACTAATTACCTTACGTAACAAAATAAAGAACAATTTTAACCTTTTTGTAATAATTTTAATGGAGATAATTAATTACTACTATAACCAAAAAGTGATTGATAATTCGGACCGATGGAGAACGTCATTAAGACACTAGAAGTAATTCTAATCTCTTTGAGCTATTAAATTGAGAATTGCTATCAATACTTAGTTCATAATGATCACTAAAGTTGGGCAGTAGCGTTGTTTTGTATAAAACTTTAAATTCTCTGAGCTGCCGTTTCTAAGGAAGTTGAAATAAGCTTCCTAACAAAACAACTAGCTCGTCTTATTAAGTCACAAATAGATAAGAAAACGATTTGTAGCTATTTAAGGAATTCTCAGAAACGTTATTTTCATTTACAATCATGCTTACATGATTGTAAATTAAAATAACTTAGAGAAACCAGCATTAACAAAAAAAAATGTGTCGAAAAATTAGTCCTCAACGCTGTCAGTTGGCAATGTTCTCTAGAGACTGGCCGCGTTGCCACGTTGTATGGCAACGCTTAGCCTCTGGCCAGTGTAAAAGCCAGCCCTTGGGTCATGGGAAGTGCCAACTAAACGTTTTGAAATATCTTTAAAAGGCTATGGGCACAAGGACCCCACGGTCCCAGAGTCTCAACCCAAATGGCTCAAAACTATAGTTACCGAAAAAAATATCTTATTATAATATTAAAAATGCGAATGTTTGTGAGGATGGACGTCTGTTACTCTTTCACGTCAAAACGGCAGAACGGATCTTGCTGAAATTTAACCCAGAGGTAGACTATAGTCTAGAAAACCACACAGGATATTTGATATTTTTTTTTGATCATCACGCGGGCGAAGACGCGGGTGCCAGCTGTTTTGAAAGAGATTATCAAAAGATCTGGAAATAGAACTGCCTCATTGACAATGTGTTCACAAACATTTCTACTCAGTGGCTTAGCCTAGGTTCAAACACCTGATTTTCCCTTCAGTACAGTCCATTTGCATGATATCATTAGAAAATACGGAGAAACATTTATTAATGGACACGGTTGACGTAGTGGCTTAACTTCGGTGCTACGTGCTCGCACGGAAGAAATATTTATGTGGCCTACAGACAGTTGTTCCGGGTCTGGCTGTATGTGTATGTGAGTTTAAATGTTTGTAAACGCACCCACAATACAGGAGAATATCTTAGAACGAGGCAAGAAAAAAAGCTTTTCCCTACTTTTATAACATGAAATTAATAATAATAAAATCGTTTATTTATAAAAACGAAGCACATACACAATAAAATAAAGCATTTTAACAAACAATAGAGCATAGTTGCTTATTTGCCTAAACTAGCTTTTTTTTTTTTTTTTTTTTTTCGGGTGGGAAATCATCCAATGACTTCCCCCGCTCTGGGTGGAGCGGGGGGGCATGTCAGACTTGTACTGACTAAAACCCACCCATGTTTCTTCTATTGCCCTTTACGTTCCGAGGCCGCGGTATCTCTTTCGAACAACCCGCAACCCTGGCAGGCAGAGGCTCTGGCAAGCCCCTCTGCTTTGCTGACTCTCTTTGAGGCGCGCGTGAAACACGAACGCGCCGTCGACACGGCCTGTCGTCAATAGACGGACGGACGGTGAACTACCCATTGCTCACCGCCCACAGGCCCGCATCTACGGTGGCCGGAGGTCGTCTCGCGGCGCCCGGCGCCATGGGCGTCTCCCGCGGCGGCTGGGTCGGGCAGATGTTCTCTCCCTCAAACGCCCGGCCACCTCCTTCGCTAGCATTACTGCTTCGCAGAAGGTGGTGACCGCTTCCCATTCCCTCTCGCTCCGGACCATGGCCTGAACCAGGGCCGGACGCGAAAGATCGCCGCCGCCGATCGCCTCTACGAGGGCACGGCGGTGCTCCGCCCAAGCCGGGCAGATCGCCACTGTGTGCTCCACCGTGTCCTCCGGCGATCGTCACAATGGTGACACCCGGGCGCTTCCTCCCGCCCGATGATGTGCAGGAACCTCCCGAAACTTCCGTGTCCGGTGAGGACCTGCGTCAGGCGGTAGGTGAGGACGCCATGACGCCTCTCCAGCCACTCCTCAAAGAGGGGACTTACCGCCACTATTGTAGCGTGCCCTGCACGGGGTTGCGACAGTCGCTCTCTCCATGCCACCATGAGATCGCACCGGAGGTCTGCCCGCCGAGCGGCAACTTGCCGCGGCAGTGGGTTTTCCCCCCGGTGTAGTGCCTCTGCGCGCCACTCAAACAGGCGCGCGAGGACTATCGCCTCCAGATCCCACGGTGGCAGTCCGGCAAGGAGGCTTGCTGCCTCGCCAGAGATCGTGCGGTAGCCCCGGACAAGCCGTATGGCCACCACCCTTTGGGGCGCGTTCAGATAGTGGGCGGCGCGCCGCCCTAAAGAACGCGCCCATACTGGGGCCCCGTAAAGGGCCATGGACCGCACGACTCCGGCATAGAGCCTACGGCAGGAGGCGTTTGGCCCCTTAAGGTTGGGCAGGAGCCGCTTGAAAGCAGCCCCCGTCCGCTCGAGCTTGGGAGCCAAACGTCGGAAGTGTTCGACGAAGTTCCACCGGCTGTCGAGGACGATTCCCAGGTACTTCATCGTCGACCCGACCCCGATGCGAACCCCTTCTACCGTCAACTGGGATCCCGACGGTGGCGTGTTTCCGCGGCCATGAAAAACCATGGCCTCGGATTTGTGCAAGGCCACCTCGAGACCCAGTAGCCGGATCCTCTCCGCGACTATCGCAACCCCGCGTGTCACATTGTCGGCCGCCGCCTGGTGCGACCCCCCCTGAGCCAGGACGAGCGTGTCGTCAGCGTAACAAACTACACTGACGCCGCTGGGGAGGTCGGCGCGCAGCACCCAGTCGTAACCGATGTCCCACAGGAGCGGCCCCAAGACCGATCCCTGTGGGACACCGCATGACATCTCTCGCCGGTTCCACCCTCCAGAGCGACCGGGGTATATGACGGCCCTGTCCGTCAGATATGCCCCGACCACACGACGAAGATAGGTCGGCATCCGGTGGTATTGGAGTGCCTCCCTGATGCAGCCCCAGGGCATGGTGTTAAACGCGTTAGCGATGTCGAGGGACACCGCCACGACAACCCCACCCCTGGACACTGCAGCCCCCGTCGTAAGGGCTCTCACGCGCATGATGGCGTCCAACGTCGAGCGCCCCTTGCGGAAACCATACTGGTGATCCGCAAGATCCGGCCCCGTCCCCACAAGGTGCCCGACGAGGCGGTTTGCAATTACTCTTTCAAAGAGCTTGCCCACCTCGTCGAGCAGCACAATGGGCCGGAATGCGGACGGAGAGTCCGCAGGGCGCCCCGGCTTCTGAATGAGGACCAGCTTCCCCGTCTTCCAACGAAGTGGGAACTGGCCTCTCTCCAAGCATGCGCTTAGGAGCCCTAGTAGTCGGGGCCCGAGAGCCTCCAGGGCCAGGACTCAGGCTTTGCCATGCAAGCCATCGGGTCCCGGGGCGGTGTTTTTGGCTTTCAGCCTGCCCACCGCCGCTCTCAGATCCACCCCAGTCACCTCCGGAACGTCGTCGTCGTCGTTGTCCTCGTGGTCCGCTTGTGGCACCGCAGGCGGCGGAGCCATGGGCGGAGGAGCATGCTCCCCTCGCGAAGGGAACAGAGCGCTCACCACATCCTCAACTAGTTGGGGCCGGAGACTCTGCGTCAGCGGGGGGGCCCTGGTGCGGAGTTTATCCCGCACCATCTTGTATGGGCGCCCCCACGGATCCCCGTCCAGAGACTCCAGCATCTCCTCGCGGGCCAGATCCTTGGCCCGCAAGACACCTTCTAGGAGGGCGGTCTTCGCCGCTCTGTACCCCTCATACAGCTCCGCCTCGATGGCTGCCGCATCTGGTGTTCTGATGCGGAGCTTGCGGTGCCTGGCGTACCGGTGTCGCGCAGCGACGCATGCCTCTCGCAGTGCCGTCAGCTCGCGCGACCACCAGTACACCTGACGCCGGGCGCTTCCAGGCCGGACTCGGGGCATTGCCACGTCACTGATCTCAGACATGGCCTCCTGGAACCAGTCCGCCTCGTGGTTAGTGTCGGCAGGCCTGTCCGGTGATGACACCCAGGCCTGCACGATCGAGGCTTCCAGGAGGAGCTCCCGGTCGCCTAAACTAGCTTGGACCTGTGTTTCAGGCTAAAAAGAGCATATATATACTTATTTAAAATAAATAAATTACCAGTAATGTTAAATTAGAGTACCAAAATCACACAAAAATCAAGTAAGCGCTTTATTTGCAGACAACAAGTGGATCTTCTTTAAATTAATAACAAGACTAGTGAAATATCGGTATAAATATTGCCATAAATATCGGTATAGATATTGGTAGTGAAATATAGGTTCTCTTCCCATGATCGACTTTGAAAACGGCAAATTTTTTTGTTACAGAGTAAATTTTACTTCGTACAATCTACCCGTAAGTATGTCAGTCAAAATCCAACCCCACATATTCCTTGAATACGATGATTAAGACGCTTATTCGCGTCGACGTCAATGCGTTAACCCTTAAACGGGATGGGGGAATAAATCAAGGCACGCAGGTACAAATGACCTTAATGAGCCGTGATGTGCAGGTGCCCCAGTAATGAAAGGGTAATGGTTTTAGTGTTAACGTATTAAATTAGATTTTATAGTGAAATCTGTACGCGTGTTGTTTTGAGCGTCGTCTGTAGTGGATTTTGTACTATGTTGTTTAGTTAGTTCACGGCCATTTTCTAACTGTCAGCTATTGCGACTTGTCAAAAAACAAACGTTCAAAAAAACGCCATTAATTAAAAAAGTCAAGTCAAGACAATTCCATAAATGATTAACGATGTTTATTTTGCAAGTAGGTTTTTACAAACACTTACACAACGCTTTTGTTTAAAAAAAAAAACAAACTAGCTGAGTCCGGTGTTTCGTACTCGACTACTCTGAGAAGAAACAGCCGAAACAAACTCAGAGGTCATAGACTCTTTTAAGGTCCAGACAAAATCTTAGTCAAATTATATGAGGACTTTGCAATTTAGGGACTAAAATGGCTCGACTATAACTCAAGGAGCTCAACGACACGACAAACAATACCAAAAAAGGACATTTGCGTAGGTCGCTTATAGTACTCAATCTACCACATAATCCTCAAAAACAAATAATAAAATGATCTACATGGTCCTCACACAATAAACAAATAAAGTGAATAATAATTCATTAATTTACAAAATTAAATTAATGATATCATAATGAAATCATAAAATGACACACATCAAAATATATTTAAAATATTTGACAAAGTAAATACGAATGGCAAATCATTAAATGATAAAGAGTATAAATTATAGGAATAAATAATTTAATGGAACAAAGACAAATTCAGACACTCATTGAGTAAATTAAATTTCACAATATCTCGTAACTGCTGTTTTTTTGTGGTAGATGAATCTCCAAATAACTTCCCCCGCTCTGGAGTGGGGGGTAGTTTCAGACTTGTACTGACTAAAACCCACCGATGTTCCTTCTATTGCGCTGTATGTTTCGGAATTGCGATATCTCTTTCGCATGGCATTAATAATAGCAATAATAGTAGATATTGTGAAAACATTATTAATCACAAACTTGAACACACAGTTACCTAATTCCCATGGAACTGTGTGCTCGATTTTGTGATTGTGAAAACACAAATACTATGCCATGTAATCAAGAAAACATTCCGTTGCAAATACGACAAAAACTAAATACAGTACGAAATGCAGGACAAACCGAATCGTATTCACTACAATAAATTGTAATGACAAAAGCAAACATGTTCCATTGATATGTTTGCGCATACCTATCGAACAACCGGCGAATGAATGAAATGAATGAATGTATTTTTATTCGAGAATGAATGATTTGTATGCGTATGAGAAACAAGTCCAAATATATGTACAAAGTACGTGAATATTAAATGTGTCGTAAACGTATAGTAATTTATTTCGAGCTTTTAGGATGAAAGTTTCAATTGGATATTGAAATTTGTTTTGGAAAAGTTTTAATATTTATCGAGGGTGGTGAAAATCGAACTTTTAGAGCAATGGACTTGTAATTTCGATCTTTAACTGCTGCACATTATCGATCTGTTCCTAGAATGTTTTTATTTAATGTGTTTTACGGGGACAAAACATGGGAAATTTTTTGGTTAAATATTAACAGGCGCTTGAGTCATGTGAAAAGTGTCCATAGAGTTTCTTGCCCGTTGTTCACACATAAACATGCAGCTTTTATTGTGGTGCAAATACGGTTTTCTGAAAGTACCGCTGTGAAAACTTTCATGAATTCCCATGAAGAAAAACATCAATAACGTTGTGATACTTGCCTACAATATTCCCGCATGTACCCACAGTTTTTAGTTCCAAACTAATGAGACTGTATTAATTACCGCGATACTGCGGCTATAATTATTTCGATACAAATTATGATGCCACTATATGATGTAATTACTGGGTAGTGTCATTAACCTCGCTTAGTAATTAAATTTTACGTAAAATAGGCTAATTTTGGGGATATGATATCCTGAGGTAATTATTATATTAGTTAAGTATATTAATCATGGATTGTTAAAACAGTGTTAAACTACATTGTAACACAATACAAACACTGAACATAATATCCTCTCATTTTACACTGAACGTCATTTGGCTGTTATGGTATTCATCTGTTTTTAACCGACGTAAAAAATGAAGGAGCTTCTCAATTCGACTGTTTTTTGTGGGACCGAAATACAAAATTCTAAAAATAATATTATGTACTAGCTTTTGCCCGTGGCTTTACTCGAGTTAAATTCGGTTCTTCGTTCTCTTTAGGGTACCAACTATCTGTACGAAAATTCATCAAAATTGGTTGAGCCATTTAGGCGTGAGGACGTAACAAATTCACTTCCGCTTCTACAATATTAGTAAGGATTTTTACTTCTACTGTATGTGGATGATATGATTATATTTTTAAGTAGCAATAGAAAATGAATGCTGGATTTAAAATTGAATGAGTTATTTTCATACCACAAACAAGGATTAAAATTTGAAAAATGAGCATGCTTACGTAAGTTGGTGACAAAAAAATCGATGAAACAAACAAACTTAAGGAAGTAAAAGTATTGTCCCCTTTAAGTGTTTTTTTTTTGGAAGTCGGTTTTAGTTTTGCATTAAAAAATCATCCTTTGGTCACAATCTCGACAGCGAGTGAATGTCTAAAGAGAAAGTTATTTCAGTTTTTTTTTTAATAACAACCACGGAGTCCAAATGTATGGCCAATTAATGGCAAAAGGCTCGTTCTCTATTACCTGGCATTAAAAAAAGATGGCAAAATGCGGATGTACTACTAAACAAAACTCTGCCTAATGGGTTTGGAGATTACCATAATCCTTATTTAATCCTTAATCCGAAAGTGAGTTCATTTGTGTGTTACATTCTCACGCCTAAATGGCTAAACCGATTTTGATGAATATTGGTACAAAAATAGTTGGAACCTTGGAGACGGAATTTAACGCAAGCGAAGCCACGGGCAAAAGCTAGTAATATTATTAAAGCAAAAGTGAGTTTGTTACGTCTTCACGCCTAAATATATAAACCAATGTTGATGAATTTTGGTATATATATGATTGGGACCCTGGAGAGGATATAGGCTAAAAAAGTGAGAAAAGGGGGAGTAAGAGGGAAGAAAAGGGGAAAGAAAAAAATTTTTTTTTCGATCGTCACGCGGGTTAAAGTTAGCCTTACCCCAGACTATGCCACGCGGACGAAGTCGCGGGCGGAAGCTAGTCGAGAATAAATTATATGAGCTTACTTGTCTCTCAGTTAGTCAGTGCTTTGATGACTTGTACCTATGTAAAGTTGCTTTGACTGCACTAAACGCATGCAGACAGAGCTACCACACAGAAGTTACAAACAGAATGTAGACAAAGCCTTAATTTCAGCACCATGTTGATTTTGTTGTAAACTTGTTTGAAGCATAAATATTGACGTGGAATTCGTGTTTCCAGGACGCGTCAAAGCATTGTTTATTAAACAAAGAATAGTTCTACAAAATATTTGGTTGTTTGTTTTAAAATTTTCGTAGAACAGTTGGGTTTTGCTAAACAATTTCATAAAATTTCCTGCCTTACTTTTTGGTTCTACTTTACTGAAAATTCAATTCTATGGGTGATCGTTAGATATAAGATTTAATGCTTTTGCATATGTACCTATTAACCTCTAGTTATTTACCTCTAGTACCTATAATCTATATTTCACAAGAAGTGGTTACATTTTTTGTGAAGTCCCTAACTTCACAAAAAATGGCATTAAGTCCGCTTATGTACTACTACGCGTATATAAAAAATAATAATAAACCAAGACTTTTATTCATTACGCGCGCATTATTATGTTCAAATAGATCCCAAAATAGACAGCAAATTAATTTAGACAAAGATATAATACAAACACATTAATATACTCATAACTTCTGAAATTAATTAATGTCACATCATTCTAGATAATTAATTTTGTGAGAAACGAGCCTGCCGCCATATTGCTGTAACAATGATAAGATCTTAATTTTAGTGAAAATCTATTGAAATAAATTATTTTGGGGCTGAAAATAAAGTAAAGAATGGAAATTTATCTCTTTTGATCAATTTATAAGAAAATTGTAATAATCTAGCTGGCGCACGCGGCTTCACCCGCGTGATGATCGAAAAAAAAGTATTCTATGTGTTATTCCAGACTATAATCTAACTCAGCGCCAAATTTCATCAAGATCTGTTCTGCTGTTTTGACGTGAAAGAGTAACAAACATCCATAAATCCATCCTCATAAACATTCGCATTTATAATAATAAGTAGGATAGTAGGATACACCTGCCAAAAGGCATAATAACATGTCGTCCTAACGGAATATATCTCCATGGTTGCAGATTGTTCGAAGAGATTCCGCGACCCTGTAACATAAAAGGCAACAGAAAGAACATGGGTGGGTTTTAGTCAGTATAAGTCTGGCAGCGAGCAGGGGAAGTTATTTGATGATTTGCTATCCACAAAACATAGGGTATTATTCAGTAATTATACTTTAAACAGACATGTAACAGGCACTACAAAATTCATAAGAAAAAATATGAAACTACTAGCTTTTGCCCGCGGCTTCGCTCGCGTTAAATTTGGGAAAACACAGTTCCCCTTGCGCCTTATTGATTTGTAATAGCAACGCTAAGTTTTCCCTTTTCTTCCCTCTTTCTCCCTCACGTCCCACTTTTTTCAAAAAAATATTAGCTTATGTCCGTCTCCTGGTTCCCAACTATCTCTGTACCAAAATTCATCAAAATCGGTTCAGCCATTAAAGCGTGAAGAGGTAACAAACAAACTTACTTTCACTTTTAAAATTAAGGATACAGGATGTTAGGCTGATGCAAGACTGAATAAAATACAAAGAAAAAGTATTAAATTTGCGGTCAATATAGTACCGTAGTTGCAATACGATGCATGCTAACGGTGGCTGTAAGCTCAGCTTAAACGTCGGTTACGATGAGCTAACACTCTCGTTACAAAACCCTTTGATAAATTAAAAATAAATTCGTTTACGGTAACAGGTCTTCCCTTAATTTAAATCCTTTGAGAGATAATGAAGTTACTGTAAAGGGGTGTAACAGTTGAAAGTCAATTAAGATGTAGTTAGCGTCTGATAAAAGCTGTACGCGTCTATCAAAGATGATGTAGTCTATATTGTCGATTTAGTTAATTGTTCGTGGGTGGGTAAATTAGTGAAATAGACATATTGTTCGTGAACAGATGTAAATTTAAAAATGATTTAATTAAAATTTTAAAGGATCGGCAGTAGATTCTATAGGTTTTGCATGCTTTTTGAATGTATAGGCTAGATTTACATGGTGCAATACGTACAAATATTGTTTAATTTCTATCTTTTTGTTTGTTACTTCTGTGAATATTGGTTATGCTTTTTTTTTGTTTTTTTTTTTTTTTTAATTTGTTAATGTTAATTTAGCCCTGTTACAGTGTTAACGTATGTACGTCATAGATAGAGTAACCCGTGGGAAATGTTGTGGGTAGTATATTTGTTGATTTTAATGTTAGGTCAACACTTTTTTATGCTAAATGTACTAGTGTTTGTTTTCCCAAATGTAATAAATAAATGAATAAGGAATGGGTTGTTTTCGAAAAAAATCTCTCGAATGTTGTGCTTATATTCCAGTTTAGTTAACTTGGAAACCTTTGGATGAGGCCTATGTCGTAGGACAAGCTGTCACAGAAACCGGTCCGATCGCTGATGTTTAATAATAGTAATAGTAAAAGTTAGGTTAATAGCTCAGTAAAACAACTGTATAGAAAAAAAAAACCAACAGCAACAAAAGCTTATTTTATATTCCAGTTTAGTGTAAAAATAAGGCTTTGATGGTACCTATTAACCTGTCCTGAGTTACTTTACAGGTTTTTTTTTCGGATGGAAAATCATCAAATAACTAATATAGAGCGGGGGAAGTTACACATAGGCATTTTTATCAACGTGAATGTGAGTAACCGCGAGGCGCAGCTATATGTATAATTCTTCCGTAGGTGTATTGGTCACCTGACTCCTCCTAAACGGCCAGACCGATTTGGAAGAAATTTTGTGTTTACGTTTCAATGAGTTTCTGGATGGTTTGAAAATATAATTGGACCCGGCAGGGGGCGCTGTTGGCAGTATGATACGATTGATTTGTTAAACACGGGCAGGACAACGTAAGCCGGGGCTCGCTGGTAGTATATGTATTTAAACGGATAGAGATGGAATTCTGCCAACTACCAACGTTTTCTTGCAGACGGCATCAAAAACATTGTAATAAAGCCATGACAAATAGGAAGAATATTTGTAAAATGGCCCTGTGCTTATATTAAAAATTGTACAAGACGAATTTACGGAACGACAGTTCAAAATGGAGGCCCAGAATCTTGTAAGAATTTTTTATTAAAATAAAACAGCTCAAGAAAATGTATTAGACCTGTTCTGTAATACCTGTTCAGAAATAATATTTTAATTAAATTGGTGTCCTTTAGAAGAGCTCTGTGAATAATGACTTCAAGACTTATTTCTTTAAGGGTGGGCCAAATAAATAAGGTTTTCTCAGAATAACGTTCCTTATTAAATAAAAAAGGAAAAAACGGAACCCAAATTGGAAAACTTTGCTGTCAGTCTGTCTGTCAAGACCCTTTATCTCGAGAACTCGTGGAGGTATCGAGTTGGGGTTCCCTCTATCTGGCAGAATCTTGATGCTCCGAAATTTATTTGGCATAACACACTTAGCATAATTTTCTTTAAACGAACATTTTAAAGGCATAAAAATTATTTGGTATAATTATCGTTTCGCATAATGTTTAAAACTTCGAATTAACAATGGCATACTTTTAAGATGGCAGAATTACATTTAGTATAATTACGATTCGCAGAGTTCATATTTCGCATAATATATTATTTGGTATAATTTTACTTGGCATACTATGCAGACGGCAGTAATGGCTAGGTTAGGTTAGGTTAAAACTGTGACCTCCAACGCACGAGCCGAGCGAGCGAAGCGAGCGGTGCCGCGGCAGCGGCCGGCGAGTGCCAGAAACGACTTGCGTTAATAGAAAAAAGAGATTGTTTTAAGTAGGTTACCCGGAACTGAACTATTTAGATTAGGATACCTAATAATTACTTATTGAATTCAATGACATTATCTCAAATTCAATTGAACAATAACTAAAATAAGTGACATTATTTTAAAGAAATAATTAATCAAAATAAATGACAACTTATAATGACAAAGACGACCCTAACTATAAACTTTCTACGATATGACAATTCTGCCGTTTAATGATCATCGATATAAAATATATTATGCCAAAAGACAATTCTGACTGTGAACTTTCTGCGATATGATGTTTCTACTTTTTAAATATTATGGATATGATGTTTATGCCTAGAGATGATTCTGACTTACAAAATTATGAGTTTAGAATGTATGATAAATGAGTGTCTGCTAAACTATTTTCTGCGAAGCGAAGTTTATGCCATCCGTTGTTATGCAAAATAAAATTATGACATAAAAAGTTCTGCTATAAAGGGTGGACCCATCGAGTTGAAATCCTTACTAATATTATAAAAGCGAAAGTGAGTTTGTTTGTTTATTTGTTACGTCTTCACGCCTAAATGGCCAAACCGATTTTTTTAATTTTTTTACAGTGCTAGTTGGGACGTGCCGTCAAAATATGTTTTCTGAAGTACCTTAGAGGTCTAATAACATTGATCAAAATTTGGTTTACAAAGACGTTTGATAACTCAGATTTTAAATAAAGAATTAACAATGTTAGAAGAGATTGGAATAATTGTGTGACATGTTTTGCTGAAATCCTACTAATCATACTGCCTACTATCCTATCCTACTAATATTATAAACTAGCTTTTGCCCGCGGCTTCGCTCGCGTTAAATTCGGGGTAACACAGTTGCCCTTGCGCCTTATTGATTTGTAATAGCAACGCTAAGTTTTCCCTGCCCTCTATCTCCCTCACATGCCACTTTTTCAAAAAAATATTAGCCTATGTTCGTCTCCTGGTTCCCAACTATCTTTGTACCAATTTTTTTTGAAATCGATTTAGCCATTAAAGCGTGAAGAGGTAACAAACAAACAAACTCACTTTCGCTTTTATAATATTTATTATATTATATATATTATATTATGAACTAAAATAATAGTCTTAAAGTGTTTTATTTTCTAATATACGTATTTTTTCCTATTCCCTACTGTACAAATGCATGCAGGTAAATTGAAAGTTAAAGGAAGTTTACCACTAACCTTAACTTCAGCAGTTTTGGGTAGGCCCTAACTTAGTAGCTTTGAACAATCATGTTAATATTAAACTATTTAACTATTCACAACAGTTTCCCTTAGTTTAAGGGATTAGTTTAATTTAATTTCGTACGTTGGGTATTTGTAGATTTATGAACTAGATGAAGAATTTCTTATTTCTGATGATAATAATTTATTGTAAGATATAACAAGACTAGCTTGCGATCGCAGCGGGAAAAAGGTGTCCTATGTATTATTCTAGACTATAATCTACTTCTGTGCCAAATTTCATTAAGATCCGTTCAGCCGTTTTGACGTGAGAGAGTAACAAACATCCATCTACCCATATTCAAATGCGAATGTTTATCAAAACTGTTTCGTTAGTCGAGTAGTTGTAAGCGCAAGAACCGGTTTGATTCGCGGGTCGTGTAAAATGTTATTAGGTTTTTCAACAGGAGTATCTCAGTAGCAGCCACAGAATCTGTATTAGAGGTTGATGGCGATAGGCTCAACCCTATAACTCAAAACATAACTGGCGTAAAGTGGGTACTATATCCGATACACCCTTTTTTTTGGGGTGGTAAATCATCAAATATAAAAAAAAACAAACTTCCCCGCTCTGGGCGGAGCGGGGTGGTGTAAGATTTTTACTGACTAAAACCCACCCATGTTCCTTCTATTGCCTTTGACGTTCTGGGGCCGCGTTATCTCTTTCGAACAACCCGCGACCCCGGCAGGCGGAGGACCTGGCGAGCCCCTCTGCTTTGCTGACATCTCTTTGAGGCGCGCGTGAAACACGAACGCGCCGTCGACACGGCCTGTCGTCAATAGACGGACGGACGATGAGCTACAAATCAGATACACCTTTGCTTTACCTTTCGAGGATAACAAGCGTGGTAGTGTTGTGATTTTCAAATACCAGCAACAAAAGAGTCAGTTTTCATTTAAAGCGCGTTGAACGCGACGACAGTAATTAATAAGCCAATTGATTCAAGGAAATTCTTACTATAATCCTTACTAATATTATAAAAGCGAAAGTGAGTTTGTTTGTTTGTTACAAACAAACAAACTCTGTCTTCACGCCTGACATTGATATCGGTTGGGCCAACCGAATTTTGGCACAAAAATAGGCTAAAAAAAAAGTAAGAAAATGAGGAAAATATAAATAGCTCATAGTCTTATTTTAACTTCGTCTCAATGAGAAAATAACACCAAAACATTACGAACAGCAAAAACGAAAACAATAAAAAAAAAACATTCTCACATTTCAAATATCCTCAAAAATATTCAAATTCAAGTGTCTGCAGACCCTCAGTCCTCACAGGGTGTCCTCAGGCGAAGACTCTTAACTCAAGTGTACCTGTTTCAAGTGAACGAATGAACACATCTTCAAACGGTCCTCTTATTTTTTTTTTATCCTTAGAGCTGCGACAAATGCTAATTCCGACTGCCAGGAATGTTTACACCGTGTCTACTTTTCTTCTTACGCGGATAAGACTTTTAGAGTAGCTAAAAATGTTGTTTGAGTTTGAAATGTTGATTTCGACGTCACGGTTGGACATTTCAGCGTATTGTGGGTTCAATCGCCGAACGGATTTTTTTTTTATGGTCTACAGATAGTTGTTAGGGATGTGGTTTTTTGGTATGCAAGTTTAAATGTTTGTAAACGCACCCACGAATCATAGTGTAGGGTAACTTAAAAAGTCATATGCACTTGAGAGTACATAATAAAGAATACCGAAGCTATCGACAACCACCCTAGAAAGTCATCGAATGTAGTGGGTGCGTCCAAAATCGGCTAGTTGGCATCATCATCATCACTAGCTTGTGCCCGTAGCTTTGCCCGCGTCAGGTTCAGTGGGCGAAACGGTAGGGAGTGTCAGAACTGACTATAACCCATCCATGTTTTTACTTTTGCCCTCTTTGGCCTAGGGCCGTGAGATGTCTTTCAATCCAACCCACAGCCCAGCTAGGCAGAGGCCCTGATGGGCCCCTCAGATTTGCTGGCATCTCTTAGAGGCGTGCGTGGATTACGAACGTACCGTCGATGCGGTAAAACAACACTTATATGCATATCTAGAGAGATATGGCGGTCCCGGAATATAAAGGGCTATAAAAGGAACATGGGTGGGTTATACTCAGTATAAGTCTGACACTGTTTTTGGCCTCCGCTCTTGGGGTCCTCCCCGTCCTGTCCTGTTGGATGTCTCTTGGGGTCAGCTCAAAACATTTTTCCTTCCAGTCATCTTTCATCCGTCACGATATTATTATACAACAAAATTAAACAAAAACTTTGTGAACTTTAATGCTTTCAAATTAAAACAACCACATGCATGCAAACACTCAATCCTATTGCTCTATTAGGTTTGTAATATATTTAATGACAACTCAATTATTGCGCTGTGGATGTCGGAGCGATCGGATTTCTGCAAACTGAATCGCGTGTTTAATTCCTGCACGAAACAAATAATGATTTTCGTTCATTATCATTCAAACTTGGTTTTGGATGGGATAGTGTTGCTAGTTAAGTGAGGTTAAATGTCAATGCACTGCACGGGATCAGTATTGCTTCAAATCGAATTGCTTCTATTTTTTTTGCGGATGGGAAATTATCAAATAACTTCCCCCGCTTTGGGCGGAGCCAGGAGGAGTGTAATTTTTTGCGCAAGCCTTTTACGTAGTTTTCTAGTGCATAACGCCATCTTAGACTCGAGCATAACTCACGCAAAACATGCACTTATTACTGCTTTTTCTTATCTGCTACAAAAAAATGACGAAATAAGTAACAACATATTTCTGCCCTTTGTATCTAAGAACATTGATATAATTCCTAGGAGGCGATCTAATACCGATACGTCTTATATCTGACGTTTATAAGAAGAGGCAACTTGACCTAAATACAAAAATCTTGGCGAGAAATAAGATACTTGTGTTTGCTCGCGGATTTGTCTGGTAACATAAAATATTGTTCTCATGTAGTAGGTCAGGGCGTTCGCTGTATGTATACAATGTGTCCGTACTCAAATTAATAGATTTAAAAAAAAAACTACCACTTTTTACCAAAAAAAACTTTTTTTTGGAGTTTCATTGTGTTTTATAAAGTTACGAAAATGTAAACTCATCATTTCTTTATTTGAACGATAGACAATATTGTTGGCCTCTGAATAAACCTATTGTCGTCTCAGTAAGACCTTTGAGAGATAATTATTTTTTGTACACGCATAGAGAATATCTCAAAATGGCTGCCAAAAAGCGGGGAAGTGAATTTGACACAAGTTTCGTAATAGTATATTAAAAAAACTCCTTACATTAAGTATCTAGAATTTCGCTAGTCCATGACCGGACACATTGTATATAATTTGGTTTTGTTAAACTGTGCTTTGTATATATTTTTTTCTTTTTTTAAAACGTTGCTCCACACTACGAATTTCTCCTGTGTCGTGGGTGCGTTTACAAACATATAAACTCACATACACAAACAGCCAGACCCGAAACCACTATCTGCAGGTCATACAAATATTTGTTCCGTGCGGGAATCGAACCCGCCAAAAGCAGCGCAGCAATTGATCGCTTAGCCACTGCGCCAACCGTGCCGTTAAATTGAAATAAATGCTTTTAGTTTGAGTTTGATGGGACTGAAAAACTATACTATACTAACATATATAAATACTATACTAATATAGTGATTAATATACATTCGTTTAATTACCTGCCAACGAGAAGCGATACCAAAACCCATGCTAAAACCATCTAAAATGGCCGCCCGAATGTTGGCGAACCCGTTTTAACGTTGTCATGTTTTTGCCGGGAGAACGAGACATTACGACAAAGGCACAAGATGGAAAGACCTAAATATTAGATTGTCAACGCCACAGTTGTTCTTTAGGTTAGTGACCTTTCGTATCGCTTCTCGTTGGCCGTACTACATATAAATACTATACTAATATAATGATTAATGTACATCCGTTTAATTAGCTAAAGCGATAGTATGTCACGTTTTCATAAAGGGTTACTATCATCAATCTATAACACAAACTAACTAAGTTTGAGACATATCCGGATATTAATATTAACTAACAATATACATATGCTGTAAATCATTGACTTATCTGATGTACAAATGTTATTATGCCAGTCCTGCGATGTGAATATTATAATTGCTAGCCGGCCCCCGCGGCTTTGCCTGCGTTATATCGAAAAAAATGTTTCCTATGTATTATTCCAGACCATAACCTACCTCTGTACCAAATTTCATCAAAATCCGTTCAGCCGTTTTGAGATGAAAGACTACCTAACATAGTATTAGTAAGATAGCTAGCACACGCGGCTTTGCCGGCGTGATATTGAAAAAAAAGTATCGTATGTGTTATTCCAGACCATAATCTACCTCTGTGCCAAATTTCACAAAGATCCGTTCATCCGTTTTGAGATAAAAGAGTAACAGTAAGATAGTTAGCACCCGCGGCTTCGCCGGCGTGATATTGAAAAAAAAGTACCGTATGTGTTATTCCAGACCATAATCTACTTCTGTACCAAATTTCGTCAAGTTCCGTTCAGCCCGTTTTGACGTGAAAGACTAACAAACATCCATACATCCACACATCCATCCTCACAAAGATTTGCATTTAAAATATTAGTAATTATATGACTTTAGTTGCATTGTTATACATATTCTTCATCCATCTGCCTAGCCTTTATCCTGGGTTGGCCTGAGTACCAGCTTTAGACCTATCGAGGTTGCGGGTTTTTTGAAAGAGATACCGCGGTCCCAGAACACATAGGTTAGATAGATAGATAAATATTTAATTTAATGCAACAAGACTCCATACAGGAAATAACACAAAAAAATATTAAACTAAAAAAAGAATAGATAAAAAAAGTAAGGTAGAAATTTGATTGACCCATAGACACATCACATACGTTTATAAAATTTATAACTTAACAAGGACTGCATATTGTGTTGCTACATGCGAATAAACGCCAAAAAATTACATCCAATGGCAACCGATTCCTTATGATCCAACGGGTGTACACGCGACATTTGAAGACATTATTTCTTATGATCCCCAG
Source organism: Ochropleura leucogaster (assembly GCA_958449745.1). NCBI lineage: Eukaryota > Metazoa > Arthropoda > Insecta > Lepidoptera > Noctuidae > Ochropleura > Ochropleura leucogaster. The sequence goes on along the minus strand of OY288213.1, from coordinate 3,546,684 downwards.
GGACTCATAAGGACGCTCGAAGGGTTAAAAGATGGAACAGGGATGCGTTTTAGCCAGTTAAAGTCTGGAGCCCCAGCGCTACTGCGGGAGTAGATATTGGATGGTTTCCCATCCTTAAAAAAAGGCTTGGACTGACTGCGTATCTGACTGTTACGACCCAGTTAGTACTGGGCTACACGATATCATACCCCTAGTTATGAGCAGTTGTAACGAAGAAGTGTGTCAAAGATCTACAAATGATGGCCGGGTTTTCGAGCAACCCGGCCTGTTAATTGTGATGAAGGATAATTTAGAATGAAGCCGTTCCTAATTAATTAAGACTTGAAGATTTTAAATCTAATAATTTTTAAACGTTTCATGCTACAGTACGGCCAACGATAAGCGATACGAAAGGTCATTAACCTAAAGAACAACTGTGACGTTGACAATCTATTATTTAGCTCTTTCCATCTTGTGCCTTTGTCGTAATGTCTCGTTCTCCCGGCAAAAACATGACAACGTTAAGACGGGTTCGCCAACATTCGGGCGGCCATTTTAGATGGGGTTTTAGCATGGGTTTTGTTTACATTTGGTATCGCTTCTCGTTGGCCGTACTGTAACTAATTTTAGGGGCAATAATATATTGTTAGTATTATATCTGTAATTTACATTATGTTGACATCCTTATCCTTACTATCCTTACTAATATTATAAAAACCAAAGTGAGTTTGTTTGTTACGTCTTCACGCCTAAATGGCTAAACCGATTTTGATGAATTTTGGTACAGAAATAGCTGGGACCTTGGAGACGGAAATAGGCTAACTTATTTTTTTATGAAGTGCGATACGATGAACTTAGCATTGCTATTACAATAAATAAGGCGCAAGGGCAAAAACTACAGGTAGGAGGTACCTGCAAATCAGGAAAGAGAAACTGTTACCTCGAATTTAACGCGAGCGAAGCCGCGGGTAAAAGCTAGTATCGTATAATATTTGTAATTAATTACATAAGTTATCGAGTTTACCAACACATGTTCTCATATGTCTTGTGAAGGTAATTTGGCTCTGGTTTGTGTTTCATATTATGATTTGTATCTAGATAATATTGAACAGCCTTGAGCTGAAGATGGGGGCAATGACCTAATTGCTTTCTAGATTATATTGGTAACTTTTACTACAAATATCTAGGGCTAGCCTATTCATAATAATACCTAATCCACTAGGATTAATATTAAGTTATCCTTATGGATTAATAGTTATTAAAACTGTGGAATTAATACTGAAGTTTGAAATTCCTGTTAGAGCTAATCCTACTAACATTATAAATGCGAATGTTTGTGAGGATGGATGGATGTTTGTTAGTCTTTTACGTCAAAACGGCTGAACGGATCTTAAATAAATTTGGCACAGAGGTAGATTATGGACTGGAATAACACATAGAATACTTTCTTAGATTCGTTAGCTCACCGTTGTCCAGGCTGACAGGCTAAGTTGAGGGCTCGTTCGTGTATAAAGAGATGTCAGCAAAGCAGAGGGCCCTGCCAGCGTAACGGGTTGTTCGAAAGTGATACTGCGGCCCCAGAACATAAGAGACCATGGGTAGGTTTTTGTCAGAAAAAGTCTGACACTCTTCTCCGCTCCGCCCAGAGTAGGGGAAGTTATTTGATGATTTTCTATTCGCAAAATGGCCTTATATTTGTAGAACTGTTTTATATAGGAATATAGAAAATGGATGTAAATTTCTCTTACTTAATTCCCGAGTAGCAAGTAAGTAAGTACATGGCTCTATTACATAATAGCTACCCTGAGATTGGCAATAGCGAGCGTCATCCATCTAATAGGCGTTAGGTACAGTGCGACACAGACATATTGAGTGCATTCACGACGACAACTGACATTTAATTCACGTTCTTGCATTTAAATCTAAACTAATATTATAAATGCGAAAGTAACTCTGTCTGTCTGTCTGTCTGTCTCTTCTTCACGCCTTAACCACTGAACCGATTTTAATGAAATTTGGTACAGATATAGTCTGAGACCCGAGAAAGGACATAGGATAGTTTTCATCCTGAAAATCCCCCAGGAACGGGAACTATTAATCCACTCGTACGAAGTCGCGGGCAAAAGCTAGTTGATTATATCTGGCACTGAAATCTTTGGAGCTTATTTTTTTTTACTGTTAACAGCATGAAATACAAAGGCTACCAAATATGTACAAAATAGTTGCCAGGTTCAAATATTGAGCAGTAGGCCTACCATGACGTCTTAAAGCAGAACTTATTCCACTGAGGGAAAAAGATGTTGCTAGATTGTTTGCTTGATTTGCTTTTGGACCAGAATTAATACGATAATACGTTCTGTAATACTGTACCCGTTGGACCAGAATTATAACATAATCTAGATTTGCACCCCGCAAAATACACAGAACTTTACAAAAGTGTATAAGTCTTAATAGGTTACAGTCACAACCAGCTCACCTAAAATAAAATAAACTCAACTCCACAAATGTAAATCATTAAGATAAGTACTCTCAGACTCAAGGCCTCCGATGGCCTGCCGAGGCCAATCGTCCGTGAACGTGGATTTATGACGAGTGGAGGCCTCTGGCCTCACGCAGATTGTAAATTGTTAATCCTTGATAAATTGCACGTAAAATTGGCCTTAACCTCGGATCATGGAAACAAGTGGGATAAGCTGGACTGTCATAGGAAATCGAGAACATTTTGTCGAAAGGAATGACCAATTTCTGTCAACAATTCGTCGAATGGGTGAGCGGGTTTATTTTCATTGGACTAGTTTAATTAATTATGTTTCTTTGGTCTAGTTGTCGTAGATGGGACTGATGAAAATGAAGTCCTGGTTTTATTGCCTTTTTTTTAGGGTGGGTAATCATCAAATAACTTCCGCCGCCCTGGGTGGAGGGGGGGGGGGTGTCAGACTTTTACTGACTAAAACTGACCCATGTTCCTTCTATTGCCCTTTGCGTTCTGGGGCCGCGGTATCTCTTTAGAACAACCCGCAACCCCGGGGTTTTGATGCCTGGGTCGGCCAAAATGTTATTGGGGATTTTCTCCAAAAAATCTCAGTTGCAGCCACGGAGTCTTGATGAAAACAGGCTCACCCCAATTACAAGCGGCTGAATAGGAATATTTACCATGTTTGATATCTATTCCGAGTTTCCGATATTTCGGTGATGTTGCAAACGCTATTATCACAGATGTGTATGTGATCTCGGAGTGTTAATAATAATATTAGTGACCAAGTCAGCTTAAAGACTAGGAAAACATTAGGAAGTGGCGAAGGACTGGGTGTTGTAATGTGACATTTAAAACGTGCTGATTGTCAGCCTTATTTAAATAAATGACTTTTGATTTTGATTTCGACTTATATGGCTGAAAAAGGTTTGGCTGAAGTTAGGTACACTTCTGCTGAACCCTTTGACTTGCAGGCGTGATGTTATATCACGTTAACATAATTATGTATCGCTCTGTAACGTCTAGAAAACTCAAAAACTCTAGTGACTCAATTTAATACGATGTATTATATCTTTGATATGTATGATATTGTAGGGGTATGGTAGCAGAGAGATGGGGCAGACTCCAGATCAGAAGGTCTTTGAGATACAATTGCCTTATTGTGAAGATGCATATTTATTGTATAAGTACAGTACAATAGTTACTTTGGGCTAAAACTAACTTTAACCCGCGTGATGATCAAAAAAATTGTATCTTTCCCTCCCCTTTCTTCCCCTTTTTTCAGCCTATGTCCGTCTTCTGATTCCTAACTATCTCTTTACCAAAATTCATGAAAATCGGTGTAGCCATTAAAGCGTGAAGAGGTAACAAACAAACAAACTCACTTTCGCTTTTATAATATTAGTAAGGAAAGTAAGGATGATGAGAAAAGTGCAGTATTCAGTTTGGTAAAAGCTACTGAACCTGCCAAACTTAAACATATCATTTCTATATTTTCAGTAGCATATCTCTCTTGTTTCTGTAATCTTTGGTTTAAACGCTCCATTTGTTTAGTGGCGAGTTACGTGAATCGTTGCGGGGTTCGATTTCCGTGTTGGAAAAATAGGCTTTTTTGGGAGAAAATATATTTAACAATACCTAAAGATGATTGTAGTTACATGCATTTCTTCTAAATAAAATTGAAAGTGATTATTTAACATTGATAAATAATGTTTATTTTGCAAGCAGGTTTTTACAAACACGAGTATTGTTTTTAAACTAGATGACATCCGAATCATACTACGAGGTTATAGTCTCTTTAAAGGCCCAGACAAAAAATTGGTCAACGTACATGAGGACTATGCAGATTAGTATCTGAAATGGTCTAATTAAGAAAACACCATACAGATTTGAGTGAAACTGTCCACTCGGTGCAAGTATTGTCAGTTCTCGTGTAGCTTGACTCATCTCATAGTTAACTCAAGGAGCGCAAAGACACGACAAACAATACCAAAAAAAAGAATGCTTGTGTAGGTCGGTTATAATAGCACTCAAACCATTACATTACTACCACCCTTACTCCGCCAGTGATGTATACGTGTCCACGGCGCATTCGTGTTCCACGTGCGCCTTAAAAAGATATCAGTAAAGTATAGGGACCCATCAAGCCCATTACCTGGGTTGCGGGTTGTTCGAAAGAGACACCTTGGCCCCAGAACACAAAAGGCAAAAGAAGAGAAGTAAATTGTCGATTTTCTATCCGAAGAAAATGGGGCAGCGCTAGGGTAGGCTGAAAAATTACCTTCTAAGTTAACACCAATATCATGACGGGCCTGTTGGTCTAGTGGTTAGTGGCCCTGACTGCCGAGCCGGAGGTCGTGGGTTCGATTCCCACCCAGGACAAACTTTGTGTGATGAGCATGATTGTTTGTTCTGTGTCTGGATGTGATTTATCTATAATATGTATGTATTTATAAATTATATAAGTATGTATATCATTTGTCTGGTTACCATAACACAAGCTCTGCTTAACTTGGGATCAGATAGCCGTGTGTGAGTTGTCCCAAGATATTTATTTATTATTATTAATTATAATGCCATCAACCAGTCAAAAGACCAGATTCTGAGTTACTACTTAAAAATATATAATCTCAGTAAGATTTTAATCTAATTAAGAATATAAACCAGGACCTCAAGGTACTGCAGTCACACTAATTCCAACCACTCGATTATCAAGATGCACTCAATTCATATGTTTTTTCCCCTTTCAAATTAGTCAATAGTGCATTGAAAAACCGTTAGCAAGAAGGGTCTACGGCAAAATTACCCGGATAATATTGGTTTTAGAACAGGTAAAAAAACAGGCCAAGAGCAAGTCACACTCACGCACCAAGGGTTCCGTACAAACTTGCAACATAAATGGCAATATCTTATGACTGCGTAGATTTATAGGGTTGACTTTTTCACAGCACTAAAGGATCATTGACTTGAGTATACAGTTTCGTTCCCGAGATAAAGAGACAGACATACAGATAGGGAGTCGGACGGACCACAAAAAGAAGTCCTATAAGCTCCGTTTTTTTTTAAGGTACGGGACCCCTTAAAATGGCATAAAAGAAAGGCTTGAGTGAATTAATATATTGAACCGTGAATATTGATGGATGATGATCCTAAAAATGATGGATGGAATCTTCAAAAGTAATGTACCTATGAATATTATAAAACAAACTGGTTGCGTATTACAGTTCCATTATTGGTACAATAAGGCGGTTTCCACACGAAGCCTAATACCGCGCGGACTAGCGAGTGTCGTGTGAGAATCACCTAAGATAGCAGGGGTGCAAAAATATGGCTTCCAACCACAACAATAGTCCACAGATACTGGGTTCCTAGATTTGAAATAAAAATAGCACACGCATATGCACTAATAAGTGATTTTCTTCTTGGAAAATCCTTCTTCCATTCCTGGTGAAGCGGAAAGGAGTGTCAGACTTGTACTGACTTAAACCTATCCATGCGGTATTTCTTTCGAAAATCTCGCAACCACGGCAGACAGTGACCCTGACGGGCCCCTCTACTTTGCTCGTGCAAAACGAACGCGCCTTCGACACGACCTGTCGTCACTAGACGGACGAGTGGATTGTGAGCTACCCATTGCTCACCGTCTACAGGCCCGCGGCTTAAGTGGCCGGGTGTCGTCTCGGGGCTCCCGACGTCTGGATACAAGTGGCCGAGCTTTGATCCTTACTAATACCTTACTGTTACCTCTTCACGCTTTAACGGCTAAACCGATTTTGATGAATTTTGGTACATACATAGTTGGGAACCACTGTTTTCCAAAAAATATTAGCTATGTCCAGACGGACATAGCTAATATTTTTTGGAAAAAAAGTGGGATGTGAGGGAGAAAGAGGGAAGAAAAGGGAAAACTTAGCGTTGCTATTACAAATCAATAAGGCGCAAGGGGAAACGTGTTACCCCAAATTTAACGCGGGCGAAGCCGCGGGTGAAATCTAGTTTATTATAAGCACTCAATTATACTACCGAATGTATTCTTTTAAATATATTCTTTTCTAAAAAAACGTGGCTTTCGGCTTCACTTGGTATTTATTAGTATTTTTACACACATCATTTATTTTATTTATGTTTTGTCGAAAAATTACAGGTAGGCACAAAAACAAGATTGAGTGAATTATTAATGTTAAGGACAAATAAAAGTTTAACAGAATATCCGGCTTAAACTTAAAAATGTAATTGTTTCCCTTGCACTTGCACTGCAAGGGAAACAATTACATTTTGATTGACTATTGATACGTTGATATATTTGGCAGTGTTCAAGCCAAGTTTAAGCCGGATATTCTGTTAAACTTTTATTTGTCCTTAACATTAATAAGACTGGTTGTCAGATTTTCGGGATACTGACTGTCTGTAACTAAGTCGATCGCCAACCGTCTTTTCATACTATATACCATCCTTACTAATATTATAAAAGCGAAAGTGAGTTTGTTTGTTTTTTCTTTTTTTATTAAAAAAAAAAATGTTGCCCCACATTAATTCGTTTGTTTGTTTGTTACCTCTTCATGCTTTAATGGTTAAACGGATTTTGATAAATTTTGGTACAGAGATAGTTGGGAACTAGGAGACGGACATAGGCTAATTTTTATTTAAAAAAGGGGGAAATGAGAGAGAAAGAGGGAAGAAAAGGGAAAACTTAGCTTTGCTATTACAAATGAATAAGGCGCAAGGGCAAAAACTGCAGGTAGCAGGTACCTGCAAATCAGGAAAGGGGAACCGTGTTACCCCAAATTTCACGCGAGCGAAGCAGTGGGCAAAAGTAAATCCTCATATAAAAACACTAAAAAAATAACATTAAATTATTTATTTTTTAATTTTGCTATTTGAGGTGCATTTCCGAACGTAACAATGACAATGCGCGGCTCTCTAGATTAAAAATTAAAAATTTACTTTGTCTCATGCAGTGACCAAAATCACTATTTTCACGCAGCAAAACCTGTTGTCTGCCTGTTTGACAGCTGTTTGCCTGTTTCAGCTGCTGGGGTTAAAAAGTTTTTGTTAAACTTCGTGTGGCCGTTCATACAGCATTGTCCTGAAGGATTTTTTTCCCGTAAAACATTGGGATTACACGTTAACCTATAAATGCGGTAGAAAACTGTCATGTTGTCATAAAATTGGACAGGTCCACTCAATCTGTGTGGTGCTTTCTTAAAAAGACCATTTCAGACACTATCTGCATAGTCCTCGTGTAATTTGACCACGATTATTTTGTCTGGACTTTAAAAGAGACTATGACCTCTGAGTTTGTTTCGGCTGTTTCTTCTCAGAGTAGTCGGGTACGAAACACCGGCCTCATCTAGTTTTAAAAAAAATTACGTGTAAAAGTGTTTGTGAAAACCTACTTGCAAAATAAACATTATTTATCGTTTATCATTATGATTACATAAAGAAATAACGCACTAATTAAAGCCATGTGAACAGGGCTTGACGCAATACTGAAACTGCAATTTCAGTTTCAGTATTATGTAAAGTTATTTGTCGTTTAAATCATGACTACTTCCCCCGCTCTGCCAGATTTTTAGTGACTATAACTCAACCATGTTCCTTCTTTTGCCCTTTATGTTGCGAGGCCGGGTTATCTCCTTCAAACAACCCGCAACTCCGGCAGGCGGTGGCCTGTATTTATTCTTGTTTGCAGTTTTAGTGCTTAAAGATAAATCAAATAATGCACAAAATGAATTATATTCAGTCAGTATTATAAATTAAACTAAAATTATTAAACTAAACTAAACTTATAAAGAAATTAAAAAATAGCGTCAAAAAATTCGTCCTCAACGCTGTCAATTGGCAATGTCCCCAAGAGACTGGCCGCGTTGCCACGTTGTATGGCAAGATAAATAGATAGATATATAGAATATTCTTTATTATGTACACCATACAAGTAACAAGAACAAAACTAGACAAACTTATAAATAAGGTGACACAATGGGCGGTCTTTTCGCTAAAAGCGATCTTTTCAAGACAACCTTTTTCAAACCTATGATCAAACATGTATGCTTAGCCTATTTTGTCCCAATGCTAGACAAACCAACTCTCAGAAATTTATCTTCTTTGGGTCAGTCAGACAGTCAGGGACGAGTCCGAATCGTCACGTTTTTGGGCCTTCCTTCCCTGCTCACTGTGTGACGATTTTGACCTATCCTATAAATGTAACCCGCCCAGCCCCCTTTCACTCTATGTATGTCTACAATATAACTTTCAGCTACTCTCATTGAAGCTGGCAGCACGAGCAAAATGACAAGCTATTAAGCTAACATTGGTAGCATATGGTGTAATGCAACCAAATTCGTAAAGTTCGACCATTCGCCGGTAGTATGATATTATGCACGTTTCAAACCCAATTTCACCTTTCCCTGCCCACTTACTGGGTATTCCAGAATTCAGAACACGTTAGAATATTAAATTAAATAGTTTATTAATTTCTCTTGTAGAATCATGAAAATGTTGAAACGAACCAACATTTTTGTACGTAAAATGTTCTGATATTCATTTTAATAATGTGAATAGTTTACATTTTTAAATAAATGCTTTGCTAAAATTGCTTTTTAATGTACATTTTTAAATTATTAATATTCATTCATGCATGAGGAGAGCGAATGAATTTATATCTGAACTAGCTGTGCCCAGCGGTTTCACCCGCTGCTCACTTAGGGCTATGAAAAATAGATGTTGGCCGATTCTCAGACCTACCCGTTATGTACACAAAATTTCGTTTAAATCGGTCGTTTCGGAGGAGTACGGGAACGAAAACTGTGACACGAGAATTTTATATATTGGATGTAACTTCGAACCATTTAGTCGTAAAGCGCAGTTAGGTCTACATTGGTCCACAGCGCATTGCGTTTCAAATATAACACCATCTTGGCAAATCCTCTTTAAACCACTAGGCCATAAGATATCTAGACGATCAAGTGACTCGCAAGTTGCGAAAGAAACTGTGTGTGTAAAAACAAGTCGAAAATATTACTTAAAACGCGAGTCACCGATGTGACGGTACTCAAACGTTGAAAATAAGTTACACACGCGTTTTATGCTTAGCAAAAATAGCATAATGAGGTCGTGGTAGTAGTTTAATTAATTATTAAACAAACATGAATAATTCATTAAAATTGTAAACAGACATTATTAATTGCTAACACTATCCTTACTAATATTATAAAAGCGAAACGCACATAAGCTATTTTTTAAGTGGGATGTGAGGAAGAACAGGGAAGATACGAGAAAACTATTATAAATCAATAAGGCGCTAGGGCAAAAACTGCAGATAGGTAGGTACTGTGTTATACCGAATTTAACGCGAGCAAAGCCGCGGGCAAAAGCTAGTTAATTATAAATGTTTGCAATGCGACCTTCCTTCTCAATGTGGGCCATAAAGACATAGAAGTCAAAAACCAATTAAGTAATGTAGGTATTACCAAACTCAAAATGCCTCACAACCCAATAACCAATACAAATAACTGCAGCTTGCATCGGGAACTCGTTTAGTTCACTCGCTCCGCTTCCTTCGTTTCACGCGCCGCCGCTCCGCTCCGTTCCGTTCAACCACAGCTCTATTTGCTCCTACGGATTAATTTGCTTCTTGCTCTCTTATTGGTTGTTTCGAAAATTTGAAGGCTTGTACTGAGGGTTCTTGTTCGAATTTATTTGTAGTTGAGTCATTAAACTTATGTGTAAAATCTATTATTTTCTTGTCTTTCTTTTTATTTTCTTTTAAAACGGCTGATACATACAATATTTTTAAAACACGCCTTCAGTCTTATTATTTAACTAGCTTTTGCACGCGGCTTCGCTCGCGTTAAATTCGGGGTAACAAAGTTCCCCTTGCGCCTTATTGATTTGTAATAGCAACGCTAAGTTTTCCCTTTTCTTCCCTCTTTCTCCCTCACATCCCACTTTTTTCAATAAAATATTAGTCTATGTCCGTCTCCTGGTTCCCAACTATCTCTGTACCAAAATTCATCAAAATCGGTTTAGCCATTAAAGCGTGAAGAGGTAACAAACAAACAAACAAACTCACTTTCGCTTTTATAATCTATACTTAATATTATAAAGCTGAAGAGATTATTTGTTTGTTTATTTGTTTGAACGCGCTAATGTTCGGGACTACTGGTTGGAATTGGAAAATTCTTTTAGTGTTGGATAGTCCATTTCTTGAGGAAGCCTATAGGCTATATAACATCACGCTACGACCAACAGGTGCTGAGCAGCGTGGGTGAAACCACGTGGAACAGCTAGTATTATAATATATATAGTAAGGATTATGTAAATTATTTATTTGGTTACTTGGAATTGTTTATTTGGTGGAACTTCATGAAGTTTTATGTTAGTTTATTTTTAACGTTGTCTGGGAGTTTGAATACTATACCTACACAAAAGTTTGCTTTTTGGTATTGTTCGTCGTGCCGACTTTTGAAGTTATGAGTCGAACTACACGATAACTGACAAATACTTCCACTCAATTCTGTGTGGTTCCTTCTTAAAGAGAACATGGTCCTGAATCTGCATAGCCCTCATGTTTATTTAACATTTAATTTAATATTTAAATTAACCAAGATTTTATCTAGACCCTAAAAGAGACCTCTGAGTTTTGTTTCGGCTGTTTCTTTTTAGAGAAATCGGGTACGAAACACCGGTCTCATCTAGTCTAAAAAGAAATAAGACGTGTAAAAGCATGTGTAAAAACCTACGTTCAACGAGCCAGGTTACTTAAATCTATTGCTGACTGTACATTAAATACTTAATAGAAATAACACAAACATATAACTGCTCATTTTATGAAACTTACTATATGTTCACCAAATTTGAAAAAAAGTTTGGAATTAGGTTTCCATTGTTGTTAGGAGAGATGTAGTGCTTTTTGAATCCTTTCTAATATTATAAAAGCGAAGTGTGAGTTTGTTTGTTACCTCTTCACGCTTTAATGGCTAAACCGATTTTGATGAATTTTGGTACAGAGATAGTTGGGAACCAGGAGACGGACATAGACTAATATTTTATTGAAAAAAGTGGGATGTGAGGGAGAAAGAGGGAAGAAAAGGGAAAACTTAGCGTTGCTATTGCAAATCAATAAAGCGCGGGGAACTGTGTTACCCCGAATTTAACGCGAGCGAGGCTGCGGGCAAAAGCTAGTATAATTATAAAAGTGGACAATATTTGAGCGCTCCTTCCAGTCACGTCCAGTGCATTCCATAGCCGTACAGCTTGAACTTTTATCAGATTTGTCGTAGAAGCAAGTCCAATGCATAGCAATCTCCAGTCTCAGGTTCACCGACGACCTCAGATATCTATTACGTGTGTCATGAAAGATCTTGAAACGTTCTTTACAACACCCCCCTGGGTTCTAAGATTAAACAAAGTAATGAAAAAGATATAAGTATTCCGGCGAAGTCTTATGGAAAGTCACTTGAGCTTTTTACGAAATTCAGAGACACGATCATATTTGCGCAAACCAAAAATAAATCTCAGCATTACGGTCATTAACAAATAAATGAATATCTCGCATAATTCGCTCAAACATGGAGCTGGTAGCAGAGAGTGAATTTCTAAGATAGATGGCCGCCATTTTCTTACATCTCAATTCTCTGAATTCAACTGAATGTTAGACAATCTATTGGAGAGTCCTCTCCTCTGAATTTCGTAAAAAGCTCAAGTGACTTTCCATAAGACTTCGCCGGAATACTTATATCTTTTTCATTACTTTGTTTAATCTTAGAACCCAGGGGGGTGTTGTAAAGAACGTTTCAAGATCTTTCATGACACACGTAATAGATATCTGAGGTCGTCGGTGAACCTGAGACTGGAGATTGCTATGCATTGGACTTGCTTCTACGACAAATCTGATAAAAGTTCAAGCTGTACGGCTATGGAATGCACTGGACGTGACTGGAAGGAGCGCTCAAATATTGTCCACTTTTATAATTATACTAGCTTTTGCCCGCAGCCTCGCTCGCGTTAAATTCGGGGTAACACAGTTCCCCGCGCTTTATTGATTTGCAATAGCAACGCTAAGTTTTCCCTTTTCTTCCCTCTTTCTCCCTCACATCCCACTTTTTTCAATAAAATATTAGTCTATGTCCGTCTCCTGGTTCCCAACTATCTCTGTACCAAAATTCATCAAAATCGGTTTAGCCATTAAAGCGTGAAGAGGTAACAAACAAACTCACACTTCGCTTTTATAATATTAGAAAGGATTCAAAAAGCACTACATCTCTCCTAACAACAATGGAAACCTAATTCCAAACTTTTTTTCAAATTTGGTGAACATATAGTAAGTTTCATAAAATGAGCAGTTATATGTTTGTGTTATTTCTATTAAGTATTTAATGTACAGTCAGCAATAGATTTAAGTAACCTGGCTCGTTGAACGTAGGTTTTTACACATGCTTTTACACGTCTTATTTCTTTTTAGACTAGATGAGACCGGTGTTTCGTACCCGATTTCTCTAAAAAGAAACAGCCGAAACAAAACTCAGAGGTCTCTTTTAGGGTCTAGATAAAATCTTGGTTAATTTAAATATTAAATTAAATGTTAAATAAACATGAGGGCTATGCAGATTCAGGACCATGTTCTCTTTAAGAAGGAACCACACAGAATTGAGTGGAAGTATTTGTCAGTTATCGTGTAGTTCGACTCATAACTTCAAAAGTCGGCACGACGAACAATACCAAAAAGCAAACTTTTGTGTAGGTATAGTATTCAAACTCCCAGACAACGTTAAAAATAAACTAACATAAAACTTCATGAAGTTCCACCAAATAAACAATTCCAAGTAACCAAATAAATAATTTACATAATCCTTACTATATATATTATAATACTAGCTGTTCCACGTGGTTTCACCCACGCTGCTCAGCACCTGTTGGTCGTAGCGTGATGTTATATAGCCTATAGGCTTCCTCAAGAAATGGACTATCCAACACTAAAAGAATTTTCCAATTCCAACCAGTAGTCCCGAACATTAGCGCGTTCAAACAAATAAACAAACAAATAATCTCTTCAGCTTTATAATATTAAGTATAGATTATAAAAGCGAAAGTGAGTTTGTTTGTTTGTTTGTTACCTCTTCACGCTTTAATGGCTAAACCGATTTTGATGAATTTTGGTACAGAGATAGTTGGGAACCAGGAGACGGACATAGACTAATATTTTATTGAAAAAAGTGGGATGTGAGGGAGAAAGAGGGAAGAAAAGGGAAAACTTAGCGTTGCTATTACAAATCAATAAGGCGCAAGGGGAACTTTGTTACCCCGAATTTAACGCGAGCGAAGCCGCGTGCAAAAGCTAGTTAAATAATAAGACTGAAGGCGTGTTTTAAAAATATTGTATGTATCAGCCGTTTTAAAAGAAAATAAAAAGAAAGACAAGAAAATAATAGATTTTACACATAAGTTTAATGACTCAACTACAAATAAATTCGAACAAGAACCCTCAGTACAAGCCTTCAAATTTTCGAAACAACCAATAAGAGAGCAAGAAGCAAATTAATCCGTAGGAGCAAATAGAGCTGTGGTTGAACGGAACGGAGCGGAGCGGCGGCGCGTGAAGCGAAGGAAGCGGAGCGAGTGAACTAAACGAGTTCCCGATGCAAGCTGCAGTTATTTGTATTGGTTATTGGGTTGTGGGGCATGTTGAGTTTGGTAATACCTACATTACTTAATTGGTTTTTGACTTCTATGTCTTTATGGCCCACATTGAGAAGGAAGGCCGCATTGCAAACATTAATAATTAATAGTATTAGCAATTAATAATGTTTGTTTACAATTTTAATGAATTATTAATGTTTGTTTATTAATTAATTAAACTACTACCACGACCTCATATTATGCTATTTTTGCTAAACATGAAACGCGTGTGTAACTTATTTTCAACGTTTGAGTACCGTTACATCAATGACTGCATTTTAAGCAGTAGTTTCAACTTGTTTTTACCACAGTTTCTTTTGCAACATGCGAGTCACTTGATCGTGTAGATATCTTATGGCCTAGTAGTTTAAAGAGGATTTGCCAAGATTGTGTTATATTTGAAACGCAATGCGCTGTGGACCAATGTAGACCTAAATGCGCTTTACGACTGAATGGTTCGAAGTTACATTCAGATATAAATTCATTCGCTCTCCTCATGCATGAGTGAATATTAATAATTTAAAAATGTACATTAAAAAGCAATTTTAGCAAAGCATTTATTTAAAAATGTAAACTATTCACATTATTAAAATGAATATCAGAACATTTTCCTTACAAAAATGTTGGTTCGTTTCAACATTTTCATGATTCTACAAGAGAAATTAATAAACTATTTAATTTTATATTCTAACGTGTTCTGAATTCTAGAATACCCAGTAAGTGGGCAGGGAATTTTAAGTGAAATTGGGTTTGAAACGTGCATAATATCATACTACCGGCGAATGGTCGAACTTTACGAATTTGGTTGCATTACACCATATGCTACCAATGTTAGCTAAATAGCTTGTCATTTTGCTCGTGCTGCTAGTTTCAATGAGGCTAGCTGCAAGTTATATTGTAGACATACATAGTGTGAAATGGGAGTGGGCGGGTTACATTTTATAGGATTGGTCAAAATCGTCACACAGTGAGCAGGGAAGGAAAGCCCAAAAACGTGACGATTCGGACTCGTCCCTGACTATCTGACTGACCCAAAGAAGATAAATTTCTGAGAGTTGGAAAGTAATTAGGAGGCTTTTGCCTAGCATTGGGACAAAATAGGCTAAGCATCCATGTTTGATAATAGGTTTGAGAAAGGTTGTCTTGAAAAGCCGATTGTGTCACCTTATTTATAAGTTTGTCTAGTTTTGTTCTTGTTACTTGTATGGTGTACATAATAAAGAATATTCTATCTATCTATCTATCTTTGAGCACTAAAACTGCAAACGAGACTAAATACGGGTCACCGCCTGCCGGAGTTGCGAGTTGTTCGAAGGAGATAACCCGGCCCCGGAATATAAAGGGCAAAAGAAGGAACATGGTTGAGTTATAGTCACTAATAAAATTAAAGAAAAAAAAACCTTTTTAAAAACAAGCTTTAATTATTTGTTTATAAAATGAACTAAAAATTTAAAAATAAATTAACTCTAAAACTTTTCACCATACATAATTATTCAATCTCGTCCCCCCTCTTTATCATAGTCCCCATTTATAAATGAAAGCGTGTTACATTGTGATAGCTTGAGGAAAATGTTGTGTTGTATTAAATGTAACACGCTTTCATTTATAAATGGGGACTATGATAAAGAGGGGGGACGAGATTGAATAATTATGTATGGTGAAAAGTTTTAGTGTTAAAATGAAATAAATTTGTACAATATGGAATTATTTTGTCCTAGACGAAGACGCTTATTTGTCGTTAAAGGTTACAATCAAGTTACAGTGTTATATTTCTTTTTAGAGTTAATTTATTTTTAAATTTTTAGTTCATTTTATAAACAAATAATAAAAGCTTGTTTTTAAAAAGGTTTTTTTTTCTTTAATTTTATTTTGAACTTTTTAGTACCTCTATTTTTAATTCAAGATTTACTACGACGTAGTTCGCAGCGCGTAGCAGCGTTATTCCGTTATGAAGTCCGTAGTACGTTCACATGATATGTAATATGTACTGATTTAAATATCAATCATGTTGAAAGTTTGTAATCACTTGTTAAATATTTTTAACGTTTCTCATTCTATCCATTTCTTTTAATGCATCAACATTACAAGGCTTCTTCGATGTCAACTTGGAGCAGTCAAGTTCTTCGATTTGAAGACCTACTAAAGACCTAACTCGGCTTAAAGCTACATAAGCTTGACCAGCAGCGAACAATTTGGAGCCTAGATAAATAACAGCATGATCTACAGTAGTTCCCTGCATTTTATGCACAGTTGAAGCCCAAGACAAGACAATATTAACTGTTAATAAATATTTATTAAATCCAGTGACGTTAAAAAATCATTTATTAACAGTTAATAAAGCTTATTAAATATTAACAAATCCTTCTATCAGTGTACCCTGAGGCGCAACGTTAGCGGCAAGACATGTTTATACACCCTCATACCATTCAGCCCTCGGTACGTGCTCACCTTGGCATTGGGTCATCCATCCAATCAATCATATATAATTAATATGGGACGAGAGCAAGAGGCTCGTCAAGACGAATCAAACGAGACCAAACTCGATGGAGTTGCGTCGTTTAATTACGGAGTTCCTATGGCCACCTTCCAACTCCAACATCAGACCCTGGTTACCATATAGTATCAAAGTACTCGTCAAGACTAATCCAATGAGCCCAAACTCGATAGGGTTGCATCGTTTAATTACGGAGTTCCTATGGCCACCTTCCAACTCCAACATCAGACCCTGGTTACCATATAGTATCAAAGTACTCGTCAAGACTAATCCAATGAGCCCAAACTCGATGGGGTTGCATCGTTTAATTACGGAGTTCCTATGGCCACCTTCCAACTCCAACATCAGACCCTGGTTACCATATAGTATCAAAGTACTCGTCAAGACTAATCCAATGAGCCCAAACTCGATGGGGTTGCATCGTTTAATTACGGAGTTCCTATGGCCACCTTCCAACTCCAACATCAGACCCTGGTTACCATATAGTATCAAAGTACTCGTCAAGACTAATCCAATGAGCCCAAACTCGATGGGGTTGCATCGTTTAATTACGGAGTTCCTATGGCCACCTTCCAACTCCAACATCAGACCCTGGTTACCATATAGTATCAAAGTACTCGTCAAGACTAATCCAATGAGCCCAAACTCGATGGGGTTGCATCGTTTAATTACGGAGTTCCTATGGCCACCTTCCAACTCCAACATCAGACCCTGGTTACCATATAGTATCAAAGTACTCGTCAAGACTAATCCAATGAGCCCAAACTCGATGGGGTTGCATCGTTTAATTACGGAGTTCCTATGGCCACCTTCCAACTCCAACATCAGACCCTGGTTACCATATAGTATCAAAGTACTCGTCAAGACTAATCCAATGAGCCCAAACTCGATGGTGTTGCATCGTTTAATTACGGAGTTCCTATGGCCACCTTCCAACTCCAACATCAGACCCTGGTTACCATATAGTATCAAAGTACTCGTCAAGACTAATCCAATGAGCCCAAACTCGATGGGGTTGCATCGTTTAATTACGGAGTTCCTATGGCCACCTTCCAACTCCAACATCAGACCCTGGTTACCATATAGTATCAAAGTACTCGTCAAGACTAATCCAATGAGCCCAAACTCGATGGGGTTGTATCGTTTAATTACGGAGTTCCTATAGCCACCTTCCGGCTCCATCATCAGACCCTGGTTATCATTTAGTATCAAAGTACTTGTCAAGACGAATCTAATGAGCTGAAACTCGATAGGGTTGCATCATTTAATTACGGAGTTCCTATGGCCACCTTCCAGCTCCATCATCAGATCAGCTCTATGACACAATAACATTGCATTGTCATCCGATTTATACATGCATTCAAAATTTCAGCTCAATCGGAAACCGGGAAGTGGATCAAATTTAAGTTGCAAGATTTGATTACAGAACGACAGACAACGGGACAGGTGAAACTAAATAAAAGCTTGTAAAAATCCTACAGGACAATGCTGTATGAACGGCCACACGAAGTTTAACAAAAACTTTTTAACCCCAGCAGCTGAAACAGACAAACAGCTGTCAAACAGGCAGACAACAGGTTTTGCTGCGTGAAAATAGTGATTTTGGTCACTGCATGAGACAAAGTACATTTTTAATTTTTAATCTAGAGAGCCGCGCATTGTCATTGTTACGTTCGGAAATGCACCTCAAATAGCAAAATTCAAAAATAAATAATTTTATGTTATTTTTTTATATGAGGATTAGCTTTTGCCCACTGCTTCGCTCGCATGAAATTTGGGGTAACACGGTTCCCCTTTCCTGATTTGCAGGTACCTGCTACCTGCAGTTTTTCCCTTGCGCCTTATAATTGATTTGTAATAACAAAGCTAGGTTTTCCCTTTTCTTCCCTCTTTCTCTCTCATTTTCCCCTTTTTTAAATAAAAAATAGCATATGTCCGTCTCCTGCTTCCCAACTATCTCTGTACCAAAATTCATCAAAATCCGTTTAGCCATTAAAGAATGAAGATGTAACAAACAAACAAACGAATTAATGTGGGGCAACGTTTTTTTTTTTAAATAAAAAAAGAAAAAACAAACAAACTCACTTTCGCTTTTATAATATTAGTAAGGATGGTATATAGTATGAAAAGACGGTTGGCGATCGACTTAGTTACAGACAGTCAGTATCCCGAAAATCTGACAACCAGTCTTACCAAGAGGTTTCGTATTAGTACCAACTGGAACCGGTTGTGGCGTTCAGATAGGCAGTCGTTCAATGTAAAATATTGGTATTCAACTGCATCCGATTAGACTGGAAGTCGACCCCAACATAGTTGGGAAAAGGCTAGGCTAGGCTAGATGATGATAGTAAGAAAACAGTGTCTAGATTTTAGCCTAGGAGCAAGTAGAAAAATATTGGTGAGGGTGCTCAAATTGTGGGCATTGGCTGAGAAATAATTGGTATGTTATTGTAATAGAGAGGGCTCTCAAGTATCTCTCTTTACTTTTGTGTACTTAGCCTAGTTGCTAGCTATCGGTTTTCTAGTTGGAAATGTTTTTGTACCTCCATTTTCAAGTGCTAGATCCATCTAGAGAGTTCTATGAAATTTAAGGAGAACTAGCTATACCTACCTCGGTTTGAATTATTTTACTAGTTTCATCAACATTGGGGCCTTTTTTATGGTATCGTACCTAAAACAAATACGGAACACTTTTAAAAAAAAAACGTTGGCCCACACTGGGGTTTCTTCTGTATTGTGGGTGCATTAACAAACATTTAAACTCACATACACAAACAGCCAGACCCGAAACGTCTGAAGCAGAACTTATTTCGCTGAGTGAAAAAGCTATACAGGGTGTCTAGCACCATCTCTTTCCCTCAGTGGAATAAGTTCTGCTGTAAGTCGTCATGGAAGGCCTACAGTAGTTGAATTTGTATAGTCTGTGGTCTCTTGGAGTCATAAAATCAGCCTTCTAAGTCTACTCAGTCAAAAGATATGGCCGTTTATGTCGCAAGTTTGTAGGAAATTCTCGGGTCGCGAGTCCGACTCGCACTTGGCCGGTTGTTTAATCTGCGAATGGAATCATGGGCTACGTGAGTCAACTTTTCACGTGGAACTGCCTGTTATATGCTTTCTTATAGATTCAGTTCTGTTTTAATGGCTCCTGAGGTTTTATGTTACTACTAGCTTTTGCCCGCGGCTTCTCTCGCGTTAAATTCGGGGTAACACAGTTCCCCTTGCGCCTTATTGATTTGTAATAGCAACGCTAAGTTTTCCCTTTTCTTCCCTCTTTCTCCCTCATGTCCCAGTATTATTAAACAAAAGTTAGCCTATGTCCGTTTCCAGGATCCCAACTAGTCATATTAGCCATTTAAGCGTAAAGATGTAACAAACAAATAAACAAACAAACTAACTCACTTTCGCTTTTATAATATTAGTAAGGATTCTGCAGCTAGTCCACTATAAAAATATGATCGGATAAAGGAAAACTCTTTTATGGACATGGTCCCATCTTTTTAGTAAACACTAATGACAAAGAAAACTATACATCATTTTCCGATGCTCTTTGCTTCAGTACCAACAATATATAGGCACAGAGCAATGTCCTTTCCAGCCAACATTGATCAGCTAAGAGTAAAATATTCAAAAGAACAAAAACAGTTCACAGCTTAAACTGACAAAGTCGTGCTAAGCGTCGAGTTGCAGATCGCAGAGCCATTTGTCTCAATAAAAGTCTACACCTGGTTCGTGGTTAGCTGGTGACGTAACAAAATGGCGGCGACACTCGACGCTCTCATTGTACGGACGCCTGCACATCAAGCTACTACAATCTGGCAGATTTCTTTGATAGATTTTCGACTTTATTTCTAAAGTATTAGGTTCAAGGTTCATTGGGAAAAATTGACAGTTTCGGGTAACTAGACCTACTGGCGTCTGTACTCTTGTAAGTGGTTAGTGACGTCGTGGTTTGAAATGTGAATATTTAAAATCTATACTAATTTATAAAGCTGAAGAGTTTGTTTGTTTGAACGCGCTAATCTCAGGGACTACTGGTTGGAATTGGAAAATTCTTTTAGTGTTGGATAGTCCATTTCTTGAGGAAGGCTATAGGCTATATAACATCACGCTACGACCAACAGGTGCTGAGCAGCGTGGGTGAAACCGCGTGGAACAGCTAGTAGCTTATATTACTTGATCATTAAAGTTTAATTTTAAATTAGTTTTTTTTTGTTTCTGTAATGTTTGAATGAGCCTGGGGTTAAATAATTTGTCTTCACTTCAGAAGTGTTTGATTCCTTTCAATATATACTGACTTGCCAAACAATATCCTAAGTACTTATATTTATTTTAGTACTGGATACTAAGAAAATCTTGTGAGCAGTTATAATAATGGCCACTCGGATCGAACTTTAGGTTAAGCAAAGCTTGCTAAAATTAGTCCGTGGATTGGTGTCCACCCATTACCGAATCTCCGTCATGCCTCGTTATGCTGTTAATCGTTTGTAAATCTTTCTCAGTTGGTCAGTAACTAAAGTGTGACTTCCAGTCTTACCAAAGGCTATCTTATTATGCAGTAACTGGGTTGTGATGGTAAGATAATCATTTGCTCCATGTAAATAACTGGTGTTCAGCTGGAAACCGTTGCGAATTTTATTAAACGTAATTGAAACACAATAAAAGAAATCTCCAAAACAAAATCATTTATTCTTCAATATTTTTCAACGCTAATACTTAAGCTTAAAAACAAACCTTGTTAAGCATCAAAATAAACAAAACTTCGTGAAGACCAACAACCCGTCAACATTAAATTAAAAAAAAAAAAACAAATTCAAAATGGACGTCAACACTCAACTTAAAAAAAAACAAATTCGTCTAGACGTAGAATATCCCCCAAGGATTGCTTGATCGAATATCTGAGATTTTTTATTCAGGACAGCGTTCTGAACGAACCCTTATATTGTAAAATCGAACAAAAGTAGGGTTATTTGTTTTCGTCACGTTTTGATTGTTTTAAAAATATTTATAAGCTGCCTAGACATTCATAGCTTTTCACCTGCTGGCTGTCAAAATGTCAATGCTTTGTCAAGGGTTTTTTATTTCTTTTTAAGGCATTCTTCTGTTTTTTTTCTATTATTCTACCAGCCAGTTATATTTGTTTCCCGTTTTAGGCGCGTCTCCCACAAGATCAACAGTCGAGGTGCAGTTGAGGCGCAGGCACATAAGAGGCACGTCGCAACGAGGTTTTCTTAACAAATGTCGTGTGGGCGACGCGCCCCGGGTGCGCCTCGTCTGTTGATCGTGTGGGCGACGCGCCTTACACACCATAGCAATTTCACTAAAAAGTTTTATTATAAAGTCTCCCCAGGTGTTCGTTCAGGCCGTGTTGACAACACATTCAATGCCAGTGCGGTTCCTCTGAGCAGGATATCGACTATCAAGATTTAAATGCTAGAGGTGTGCAGGTAGGTACATACTGGTCTAACACAATATGAGTTTCATCATCACGAAAAGAATAATCAGTTGTCAGCAAAGCAGAGAGGCTCGGTGCCACTGTTTTTCATTTTCGATTGATTTCATCGGTGAAGTTATTTTATTTACTAAAACATTATGCACGAATTGAAAAAATGATCTTATGCCTTTATCATTTTCTACTCGTCTACCTATGGATAAAACAGAGCTAAAACACAATACGTGTAATACCAGAAAATTCAAAAGAATATATTTATAATTAAAATACATGGATAAATCTTCACGAATCTCTCTTATATTCACGAGCACGCAAAAAAATAAAAATAAAAAATTAAACATACAATGCATCACAAAATAGCTTGCACGGGACGTAGCAGTCACGGGGATGTGACAAGTAGGTCAACACTCAGCATGATGCTTTACAATGGGAGCCCACAACACAGCGCTGGTTTTCAGTGGTCAACCCGTGAGTAAAACGTACGGAAGTCAAAAGAGCAAACACGTTTGCGAAAACTCCCAACAGACAAAACAAACAATAAAACAACGCCATCCAATCTTATATTGTATCGTCGGTTCCAAGCAAGTTCAAACAGGACAGCGACACCTATCGTCGGGAACCCTCGGGAGGATAAGCCGAACATTGCCGAAGTCGTACAAAAGTTTAACTCCTGTCGAGAATAAATTTAAATAAATATGTTTGAACTCAAATTTCTGTTTTTAAGTATTTACATTTTATTTTATTAAATAAAAATTGTTTCCAATCTATAAATAGACATAAACTAATAATTAAAATATATACAAGAATAAAATTGGTAAATTTATTACAGGGCGCCAAAAAATTCTTTCGAATTGCTATCAACAGGAACAGTGACCACAAGGCTGGCAGTATTACCATTATTAAAATTTACATGTTGGATGGTACTTTTTTATTTTATATTGATCATATAGTTAAATTAATTACTATATTATACAACCTATAGACACTAATAATAAAAAATATATACAAGTTATATATATATATACCTACAGTATAAAAATAAATACGACATGTTGGATAAAATGTAAAACTCTCGTGGCCCATAATCCAAACTTCGAGACCTGAGAGTTTCTTGGTGAGAAACCCAGTCGCTTTCCCCGACTTGGAAATCGAAGTCAAAACCGTGCTTAACGAACACACTTCCAACTACATTACCAAAGAAACAATTCCCGAAAGAAAATAATCGAATCTACAATCGAGTTTCAGTTGCTATCGACAGACACTTAATAAACATTTTGATAAACCGATCACAAAATCTTCCTTATTTATGTATCAACCTAGAAATGTTTCAACAATCCCTCCGTCAAACAATGTCATAACAAATCAACAATATCATATCAATAGAACAAGCCTAATAAAACATTATTTTGAAAACCCCTTACTAAAATCATGTTCAATCATTTAAAACGGTTAAAACAATAATTCGGAAACACGAAACCCCAAAATTCTGGCAGCTTGTGACAGTTCTTGTGCTACAAAAGCATTTTGACAGCTGTCAAATCGTTAAGAAAATAATTATAATGGCGGCGTCTAGTCTCGTTCGCAATGTTGGAAATGCTCGTGTTGAAAATGTACATTTTATTTAATAACTGATTCTCTTGTTATACTTGTGTTTTGCCAGTTGTGTTTTGTCATGTTATTTTTTAGTCCTCACAACTAATATTACGGGTACGACCCAATGTTTGCAGTGTATGTTTTTTGTGCCCTCGGTGTTGGAATGGTGTGGTTTTTTATTTATTTTGTTGTGGACGGGAAATCGTCAAATAACTTCTCACGCTCTGGGCGGAGGGGGGGGGGAGGGTGTCAGACTTGTACTGACTAAAACCCACTTTCATTATTAATCCTTCATAAAACCCAAATAATCGATACTAATAATATAAAAGCGAAAGTGAGTTTGTTTGTTACCTCTTCACGCTTTCATGGCTAAACCGATTTTGATGGATTTTGGTACAGAGATAGTAGAAGACGGACATAGGCTATTTTTTTTATTAACATAAAGTGGGATATGAGGGAGAACGAGGGAAGAAATGGGAAAACTTAGCATTGCTATCACAAATCAATAAGGCGCAAGAGCAAACACTGCAGGTAGCAGGTACTGTGTTATACCGAATTTAACGCGAGCGAAGCCGCGGGCAAAAGCTAGTATTAAATATTATTAAGTAAGGGTTGTGCCTTATTTGGTAGCACGGAGTCGCATTTTCCCAAAAGTACGAGATTACAAAACAAACTAAAACAACAGAAAAGCATGGAACGCAACCCTAAGGTATTCTGCAACATTGTTAGCACAATAGTTAAGTCAGTTAAGTCTCAGCTAAGCACCTATTCATTGTAGTTAGAAAACAATCTCGCTGTTTAAGACATGCAATTGTAGTGCATAGTTATTTATTTAAACTTTATGTACAATAGTGGTACATAGGCGGATTTAATGCCATAAGGCATTCTCTACCAGTCAACCTTTGGGTAAAATACGACAATATTGTTATAGGCTACAAACATTTTGTTAAAAAAAAAATATTTGTAAAACTTTTACTATGACTTTTAATTGGTAGACGGACCTAAATAGTGTTTATGTGATTTTTTATAGCATCCTTCAAATAAGATTCCTGTAGTGTCATAATTAGATTTTGTTTAAAAAAAAAAAACCGTTACCCCACACTAGGAATTTCTCCTGTATCGTGGGTGCGTTTACAAACATTTAAACTCACATACACAAACAGCCAGACCCGAAACAACTATCTGCAGGTCATACAAATATTTGTTCCGTGCGGGAATCGAACTCGCGACACGCAGCGCAGCAGTTGATCGCTCAGCCACTGCGCCAACCGTGCCGTCTCAATAATGTGTTATTAAACTAAATTATTTACTTATGTGAATAATTTAGTTCAGTAAAAGTAAAACAATCAATTAGGTAATCCTCATTGACTGTTGTAATTTTATGACACTACAAGAATCTTGTTTGAAAGAAGCTATATCTGACGTGCGTGATTACATAACTCTTTTGCAGACTGGACATACATGTAGAAAAAAAGATGCTGGTCGAATACCTAATGGCGAAGGATGGGCGTCTGTCTTGTGTAATGTTATTCAAAAAGTGCTGATCATCAACTTAATTTAAATAAATGACTTTTGGTACCCTTTCTTTTTTATAGTAGGTCAAAAATGCTTCTGATAGTGACTAGTAAGATGATTAAGATATTTATTTATGGACACAAAAAATACATATAACAGAAAAAAATACACACAGACCAAATACATAATAAATAAATATCTTGGGACAACTCACACACGGCTATCTGATCCCAAGCTAAGCAGAGCTTGTGTTATGGTAACCAGACAACTGATATACATACTTATATAATTTATAAATACAAACATATTATAGATAAATCACACCCAGACACAGAACAAACAATCATGCTCATCACACAAAGTTTGTCCTGGGTGGGAATCGAACCCACGACCTCCGGCTCAGCAGTCAGGCCCACTAACCACTGGACCAACAGGCCCGTCATAGCACTAATAAAATAAAAAAATAAAATAGCACTAAGGTTCTGTTTATTTCATAAAGAAATCTCTTCCAGCAGACTTGCGATAGGACATAAATAAGACGTGTCATAAGACATCGATCTTGCGTAAGCGCCCTAAATATTGTCAAAAAGTATCAACGTCGTTGCGCCAACTTGGTCGATTGCAAATGCAGTATAGGCCAGTAGCAAGTTCACCACAACACCCGGTACAAAACTTATTTACCCAACCAAACACTAGAGAAACGTTTCCCCCTCGCAGACGGAATCTAAGCATCAAACTCGATTCTAGAATATATTTTAAAGGGAAGTTTGCTCTCAAGTTATGCATAGTGGTAAGCTTAGAGACTACATTGTATATGCATTGCATCGCTTAAGAGTCTGCTAACTTATAGAATAAGTTATAATTGGACCATAGGGATACTGTGAGGTTTTGTCTTAAGTTTAAACTAAGTTGGCGGTGACCGTTGCCAACATGGAGACTTAGAAATGTGTTGAATTACACAAGAAACAATAGCTAATCAATAAATAAGGTTGTTTGTTTCTTTTTCAGTCTTTGAAGGCAAAGCGCGGTATAAAAACAAATTAAATCATAGTTTCTTACTACACTTACTTAGAAATTAAATAACACAACAAAAAGTAATTATGGATGTTCAAACCATAATGTGAACTTTTTAGATATAAGTATTTATCTTTGGTTTGGATTTTATTTTTATTGTCTACTAGCTGCTCCCCACGGTTTCACCCGCTGCTCAGCACCTGTTGATCGTAGCGTGATGTTATATAGCCTATATGCCTTCCGCAAGAAATGGACTATCCAACACTAAAAGAATTTTCCAATTCCAACCAGTAGTTCCTGAGATTAGCGCGTTCAAACAAACAAACTCTTCAGCTTTATAATATTAGTATAGATTTTTGATACTTTGCTGTTTTTTGCACCTTTTGGCTGTCATTATAATTTTCTAGACCGAATGGCTGTTTTTCTTATACCTGAAATATTAAGAAATCTAACTTGTAGCCTAGGAATCGGTCAGTACTTTTTGTTGTGTTATTTAATTTCTAAGTAAGTGTATTGCAAAACGGGTAGTGGATTTAACACACTAACGGCTCGGGTGTGCAATCCACTTCGGCCGCAATGACAAGGTTTCCTCACTTCAATCAAAATGTACTATTTCCTGCTAAAAAACACGACGGCACATCAACTTACACAAAACCAATTTAACCTGATCTCTCTACTACTGTGTGCGATTCGTAGTAGAGATCAGGTTATAATAGTTTAGAATAGGTTGACCTGCCGCGCCGTCGTGTGTACACTCATGTGAGATATTTTTTTTTTACAACTTTTCAGTCTTTAAGCTAGCATATATTTACTAGCTTGAAGATTGAGAATTTCATGTGACCAGACCTGGGCTTTTTTGACAAAAAAATAAGCATCCAGGAGTCAGACGACATAGCACTGCTACCTAGCCTTTTTTAGAACATTCCCTATTTTGAGACTTGTCCATATTTTCAAACTAAAAATAAATCAAATAGGTACATCGCCTCAATTTCAAACAAGAGTTATGTAAATTAAGAAAAGTGTATTTAACGTCAAAAGGCTTATGTGTAGACAACCCTATTACGCATTTTATACAACACTAGCTTCCGCCCGCGACTTCGTCCGCGTGGCATACTTACTTTGGGCTAACGCTAACTTTACACCGCGTGATGATCGAAAAAAAAATCCTTCTAAAAAAGGGGAGCCTTTTCTTCCTTCTTTCTCCCCCTTTTCTCACCTATTTCTAGCCTATGTCCGCCTCCAGAGTCCCAACTATCTCTGTACCAAAATTCATCAAAATCAGTTTGGCCATTTAGGCGTGAAGACGTCACAAACAAACAAACAAACTGACTTTCGCTTTTATAATATTAGGATACAAAAACTTGGGACTCTCAATACAAAGCTAACAAAAAACACACACTAAAAATCTACGTAGAAAGTAATTTACTATGACATTCAAACTGTTATTCGGCTTATGATGTAAAAGTAGACAAAGGTTTCCCATTTCTATGTCCTGAGCTGCGAATGCATGCATGAACAGAATTTCTGTCGCGAATTTCAAAGCAGTTACAGAGCACAATGAATTTCGAATATGATATTTGTAAAATGCATGAACATTTATTACCTTTGTACAGACGACTGCACATCAAGCTAATACAATCTGTCAGATTTTTTTAATAGATTTTCGACTTTATTTCTAAAGTATTAGGTTCAAGGTTCATTGGGAAAAAATGTCAGTTTCGGGTAGCTTGACCTGCAGGCGTCTGTATTTTCATGTGTATTAAAAGGTCAAAAAGATTTTTATGTTTCAATTTGGACTAAGGAGTTGTAATTAGCTTAAGACTGACAACCAGAACTACAAATTAATGATGCTGCAAGTAGGTTTTTACAAACACGTCATTTCAAACCTGTAATTCCACTGTCCGTCCGTCTATTGACGACAGGCCGTGTCGACGGCGCGTTAGTGTTCCACGCGCGCCTCAATGAGATGTCAATAAAGAAATACTGCGGCCCCGGAACGTAAAGGGCCTTAGAAGGAACATGTGTAGGTTTTAGTCAGTACAAGTCTGACACTCCCCCGCGCTCCGCCCAAAGCGGGGTAAGTTATTGATGATTTCCCATTCGCCAAAAAAGCCTGTAATACGTTTTTATTTACGTAATTCATCACTATTTTCCTGCCCTTGTCCCATTCTATTTGGTGTCGGCGCAACACGTTTTCTTCTTCCATTCTCCCCTATCAGACGTCACGGCATCATTTACTCCTTTCTTCATCATAACTTACTTCCCATATTTTGCCAGTTATGTTCAAGTCCCATGTTATAGAGGGCAAGGCCACGGAGTCTATAGTCTAGTTTGTGCCCAGTTAACGGCAATAGGTGCCATATACTGGGCACAAATCCAGACATCGTGACTGCTACTAATAATTTTTTGATGGGAAACCTAATAACACTTTGCCTGTTTCGGGAACGCGAGGCGGTATTTGAGGGAGTATTATGATATATGACCCAAAATCATGTCGGATCCCCTTACCATATATGCCTACAAATATGGTGAAACTGGCTTCCGCCCGCGACTTCGTCCGCGTGACATAGTTACTTTGAGCTAGCGCTAACTTTAACTCGCGTGATGATCGTTAAAAATGTATCTTTCTCTCCCCTTTTCTTCCCTCTTTCTCTCCCTTTTATTACTTAAAAAATGCCTATGTCCGTTTCCAGGGTCCCAACTGTCTCTCTACCAAAATTCATTAAAATCGGTTTGGCCATTTAGGCGTGAAGACGTACGACGTACAACAAATTCGCTTTCGCATTTGTAATATTATTAAGGATAGTTCACAGAAATAATAACGTTGTACTAAAATAATTTGTACTAAAATAATTAATGTGAAAATAACAAGAAAACGGTAATAAGATTATCACCTATCTCAGAGAACGATGTAATAAATTGTAGTTAATTTAGTTGTATACAGCTGAGTGAGGGACTTATTTATTTGATTAGTCTGAATCTTATTTCGTATGTGTAGTTATCTATTAGTAGTTTTAGTCATAAAATCCAAGTATATTATGTAACTTAATTCATCAAGTAGCTTAACTGGGTTGTGGACGGCAGACAGGCAGTCATCATTTTCCTGCCCTCCTCCCATTATATTTGGGGTCGGCGCAACACTTTTTCTTCTTCCATTCTCTTCTATCAGATGTCATGGCATCATTAAATTACTCTTTTTCCTTTCATTCCTTACACAATCCATCCATCTTTTCTTTGGCATTTCTCTTACTCTCCGTCCATGAAAATTACTATTATTCAGCTGCATTAGATTAGACTGGGAACCAAACCAAACAAAGTAGTAAAAAGGTAAGGTAGAAGATGAATGTTAGTAAATATCCAATTTGAGATTATTGGTGTAAGAATTTTCTTATAGTATTCTCATCATCATCTGCCTAGCCTTTTCCCAACTATGTTGTGGTCGGCTTCCAGTCTAACCGTCTAAATATCAGTATTTTACATGGAGCGACTGCCTATCTGACCTCCACAACCCAGTTAATACTGGGTAATACGATACCCCTTGGTAAGACGTTGTCAGACTTTTGGAACACTGACTACCTGTAACGACTAGGCAAGGCTAGGCAGATGATGATGATGACGTAGACATGGCATTATTTTTTTTTGTAAAAAATTTAGAAACACTTTATCAAATTACAGTGAGCAAATTTCAATTACGAAATAGATTCCTTCAGATCTTGTTACAGGAAAAAGGCGTAATGCAATTATGTAGATCACTTGAATACCAATTAATTTCGAGTTTAATTACTTAATAGAATTAATTAATTTTAGCTGGCAATTTGAGGAGTTACTTTATTTTCGAAGTTTACCTGAGATACGATCGTTTTATTTTTACCGTGTAAACGAAACGTAAGTAAACATTGATTTTAAAAATATTCAAAATTACTGCATTCCAGTATTTTTGGATATTTTTGACACAATGAAAGCAATTATTATTGAATAAACATTTTGTTAATAGTGCCGATTGTGATGAGCGACCTACTTAAACTAAGCTAATATGTATTAAAATTATATTCCAAATAACATCTGAATATAATTCCAATTAAAGATAGTTACAGCCAGACAAATAGCGCTAGATTTATCTTAACCACTAGTTTTGGTGAAAAACGTCAATTTCTAGCGAGATTGCCATTTTCTCTAATCCTTACTAATATTATACAAGCGAAAGTGAGTTTATTTGTTTGTTACCTCTTCACGCTTTAATGGCTGAACCGATTTTAATTAATTTTGGTAGAGAGATAGTTGGGAATCAGGAGACGGACATAGGCTAATTTTTATTTAAAAAAGTGGGATGTGAGGGAGAAAGAGGGAAGAAAGGGGAAAACTTAGCGTTGCTATTACAAATCGATAAGGCGCTAGGGTAACTGTATTACTCCAAATTTAAGGCGGGCGAAGCCGCGGGCGAAAGTTAGTTGTTTAAATAAACTATCATTAATGCTGTCCAACTATAATATGGTTACGTTTCAATCTATTCAGAAGAGAAACGTTGTTTGACAGGAATAGCAATATAATAAGCTATTCTATTAAGATTACATCTAGAGGTGCGTTCTAACCAGCACGTGACACCATTCCCTGTTCAAGCATATACAATGACGTCACCAAATCTATAAAATCACTAGCTATTGCCCGCGGCTTCGCTCGCGTTAAATTCGGTAGCGCTTTATTGATTTGTAATTGCAACGCTAAGTTTTCCCGTTTCGTCCCTCTTTCTCCCTCATATCCCACTTTAAAAAAAAAAAAACCTATGTCCGTCTTCTGGTTCCCAACTATCTCTGTACCAAAATTCATCAAAACCGGTTTAGCCATTAAAGCGTGAAGAGGTAACAAACAAACTCACTTTCGCTTTTATAATATTAGTAAGGATCTACGGCTACTTTCAACCGTTGTCACCGCTTTCTATAAACCCATGTACCTTTTACAAGTACATAGCCCTAAGCTCAGAATTGGTATTTAAAGCCCTATTTGTCTAGTATTCGCTCGTGTAGACTGTCTCAATGGCTTGTATAGGGCATTCATATTCATGAGCCATCCGGTATATCGGGATAGAATGCCCAGCAATGTCGCACAAGCGCTCACGTGGTCCGCAATCCTGGTAGGAATATAGATGATTTATGTTTTGTTCGTGTTATTTTCTGTATTTGTGAAATGAGGGTATAGAATAGTGTCAGGTTTTAGAATGATGTAGGGGCTTGAAGGAAACATCTGCTCTGAACAGGGAAATCGTTTATGTTTATTTATAACCAACTAGCTGGCGCCCGCGACTTCGCGTGATGATCGATAAAAAGTATACTATGTGTTATTTCAGACTGTAATCTAACTTTGTGTCAAATTTCATGAAGATCCGTTAAGCCGTTTTGATCACAATTTTCGTTCCCTCCTCCAAAACGGCTGGACCGATTTGAACGAAATTTTGTGTGCATATCGGGTAGGTCTAACATCTATTTTTCATGCCCTTCTGAGTAGCGGGTGAAACCGCTGGGCACAGCTAGTAATATAATATTAGTAGGAATAATACTAACAGTAACACCACACATACAAATTATTGGTTTGACATAAAACACGAAAACTAAGAAAATTAAAAACAATTAAAGGTACAATTTGCAAATTTAAAAAAAAATTGTATCGTACGTAATGTAGAACCAGATAAGGACTTTGCAAAGCATAGTTATAAAGTCCAAAATACATATAGGAGAAGTTATCTGTTTCTCGTCAATGAATAGCAGTTATCTGCAAATGTTTACTATTCACTCGATGTGGAAACATCTGTGAATTGGCTCCACTCAATTGGTGTGTGGCCAATGTCATTTTGGTCAACCTATCGAAGGTCTCACATGAGCATTTGGCACACAGATTTGTTGACAAAAGACTTGGTTAGAATTGTGATGATATTTTTGGATGCGGTTTTCACAAATGTATCATAAAATAGAAATTAAATATTTTTTCGAGGAAAAATAACATAATTTTCTTTCCTTATTATGAGTTTTGTACGTAACCGGGTGTCATCCTACTTCCTGCTTACTACTATCCTGCTATAATCTAATATATAAAATTCTCGTGTCACAGTTTTCGTTCCCATACTCCTCCGAAACGGCTGGACCGATTTAAACGAAATTTTGTGTACATATCGGGTAGGTCTGAGAATCGGCCAACATCTATTTTTCATGCCCCTAACTGAGCAGCGAGTGAAACTGCTGGGCACAGCTAGTATATTATAAAAATTAAATAAAAAAAATATTGTAAATGCGAATGTTTGTGAGGATAGATGTATGGATGTTTGTTACTCTTTTACGTCAAAACGGCTGAACGGATGGCACAGAGGTTGATTATAGTCTGGAGTTACATAGGATAATTTCTTTTAGTAGCTAGTAGCTTATTTGCCGTCTATTGGCCTCTGACTTGGCTTAACATGCCATCGAGAATATTTCTCAGGAATGCTGCATGAAAAACATCAGTGAAGAAAAACAACGTGACAAAAAAAAGTTAGGTAGTAATAATTAGTCATCAGTTCGACTTATTCCTTAACTCGCGCCTCATAAACTCGCGAATGCGCGCGAGTTAGCATCTTCTGATTTTACCTACAATTACTACCTACTTTTTTGCAACCGTTTTGTGGTATTATTACTTAAAATTCTGATTTAAAAAACTAAGCCATACTGAAGTTCTAAATAATGCACAGGTCAGTTATGTTAGCGTCAGTAAACTAGGTATTATATGACCATTATTGCCCAGCGCGTATGCGTCATTGCTTTCCAATCGCTAAAGTATTCATTACAAAGCAAAGGGTCGAGTATTTTTAGATTGAAACAACCTACCTTAGGTACTGCTGCCACTACTTCATGAGCTCGTTCGATCGACTTTTATTGATTAAAAGTTGATAACGTTCCAGTAATCGAGTTTCGTTTTGTAGTTAAAAACGTGACCTTTACCTTGATTTCTTTTGGAGGTTTTCATGGATTTGTAAAAATTTAAATCAGTTGAATTTTGTGGCTTACCAGTCAACTTTTTTGCTGACATTTGCCATTAGAAAAAGTATATGATGTCGGTTAGAACTTATCGTACAAAATTGATTGAAAAAGAAGTAAAAAAAAAATGTTTTTAAAAACTTTATTCTTAGATCTTACTTGACATTTTTCTAGTTGAAAAAATTCAAAATATACTCACAATATGTAGACGTAAAATTTTCGTTTTACATAATAACCGCTTTGCATCAAGCAAAACCGCTCAAACCAAATACGTTTTCAGAGATTTGAATATGGAAAACTTTCCGAACTCCTCAAATGTCCGACGAAAACGGCTCCACCAATGACGGCAGTTGATTTGATCCGTTGTGGAGACAGCCATGAATTTTGGACCCAAATTCGAAATTTGAATCAAATGGTCGATTTACGTAGTTTGCATGAATAACCGGCCAGTATTTTCGGCTGAAAGATTTATGATGACATGTGTAGGGAGGTTTAGTTTGATTTCTGACCTTTTTGTGAGTTTCTTGCATGCATTATTGAAGAGATAATTCTTAGAACCTTTACATACTGGACATAAGGTCTAAAATTGGTATGAACAAAGCCGCCTTGAACAAGCGTGTTAATCTATGGTTAAGCTTTCTCTGCCCTGCAGTGAATAGTATTACTGTTATTAAATTCTTTTGTTTTAATACACACTGACTGTTTAAAGATAAAAAATAGTACAATCAAGTGTACCAACTGTTGACCCAAACGAACTCTTTTAACAATACTCTCTAACTACTAGAAACGTAGCTAATAAATTCATCGTCTGTCTTTCATGAATAAATAACAAAGTATTGTATATTTTATTCGTAAGCAGTCTATAAATATTTCAGTACAAATAATTCAGCCTTATTCGGATAATGGAAGCCTTGTGAGTATCGAATGTTTTCTGTCCAATCTGTCTATGTATTGTCAATGTCTGACATTATCTTCATAATCTCTGAGATTGGTTGTGACTGTATCTATGTCACCGTCAAAATTCTTAACCAGTCAAAATCACTATTGTCTACAAAAAACCGGATTGGTAAAATATTTGAGCTACCAATAAAAAAGCTGACCAAAAGTTAGTCAGACTTGCTCACTGAGGGTTCTGTACAAATTTGCGACATACACACTGCCGTGCAGACCCTAAAACGCAGTAACAGGCTTTTTGTCATTTTTTTGTTGAATATTGAACCTTAATGCACACGTTATAAGGAACATGAAGATCTAATCAGATTTTTGTTAGGATGCTTTAAACGGTTTAAAAATCAAATTTGTGAACGCAGTAACTTAACTTTGCATGTCTAAATATATTACAATACCAACTAAAATACAGTAATAGCTGTTACGTCCACCACGATCCGTCACTTTACCAAGTTAAACGCAGTAAATATCTACATTACCACAAAAAAACTGTATTCTACACCCAAAAACATATTGGAGGGTATAAATTAAAACGCAGTAAGTAGTTTTTGTACCAACAGTGTTAATACTGCATGGTTGATTACTAGTTTATTTCATATGAACTAACTATTTAAACTGCAGTATGTTCATTATTTACTGCAGTATAGTCGGTATTTTTCAAAAGATGAAAATAAGTTATATGCTAATTAAAACGCAGTATGACACTCTGTTACTGCATTATAATTGGTAACTTGGACGATTTTACTAATTTCGCTGCAGTAAAGGTCATATTTTACTGCGTTCTAGTCAGAATTTGTCGCTATCTCTCTCGCTCAATATGTCGTGTTTGTGTGTCGATTACTGCCGAGGAAGGAAGACGTCTGCGCCACGCCAGTGTAGGCAGCGAAGGCTTGTTGAGGCTCTCCCTCAGTCTGGTCTAACGGATTTAGCTATGACTGAAATAGCTTCTGAACATTCATTCAATGATCTTGTGACACTAGAAGATTTATTATGTTCTGAGGATATGATCAGATATTTTTCAGAACGTGACACTATTAGCTAAAACACCAGTTTTTCAAGATTCTGACGACTCGGTAGCAGATAAAAAATATACTCCTGTGCCTTCATTAGAAAGTAGTTTATCAGATCATACGCAAGCAGTCGGAAAACGAATACTAATAAACGAAAAATTTAAAAAAAAAACCAGAAACATACAAAATATAGTAAAAAGTTAAAAAAAGAACCTAGACAAATATTTTATTAGACCCTGTGGTCTAATATTTCGTTTGTCACAATCGCTGCAAAAAACTGTGTTTTTTTAAGTTTAAATGAGGATAAACTGCGAACTTGGATAGATTGCTGATTACTGGTCTATGGACTGGTAATCCAGAGAACTTTTTCTTGAGGGTGAGTTCATACCAATACCAAGACCAAAAAGAAACGCTACGATACTCTCACAAATCGAAGCGATCATCAACGATAGAAAATCAAAGCATCAAATAACTTCCGCGGGGGAAGTTATTTGATGATTTAATCTCTGGGCGGAGCGGGGGAGAGTGTCAGACTTGTACTGACTAAAATCCAGCCATGTTCCTTCTATTACCCTTTACGTTCCGGGGCCGTGGTATCTCTTTCGAACAACCCGCAACCCCGGCAGGCGGAGGCTCTGGCAAGCCCCTCTGCTTTGCTGACATCACTTTGAGGCGCGCGTGAAACACAAACGCGCCGTCAACATGGCCTGTCGTCAATAGACGGACGGACGGTGAGCTACCCATTGCTCACCGTCCACAGGCCCGCATCTACGGTGGCCGGGAGTCGTCTCGCGGCGCCCGGCTCCCGGGGCGTCTCCTACGGCAGCTGGGTTGGCTTCATGTTCTTTCCCTCAAACGCCCGGCCACCTCCTTTGCTAGCATTACTGCTTCGCAGAAGGAGGTGACCGCTTCCCATTCCCACTCGCTCCGGACAATGGATTGAACCAGGGCCGGACGCGAGAGATCGCCGCCGCCGATCGCCTCTACGAGGGCACGGCGGTGCTCCGCTCCGCGCTGGTCAGACCGCTACTGTGTGCTCCACCGTGTCCTCCGGGCGATCGTCACAATGGTGACACCCGGGCGTTTCCTCCCGCCCGATTATGTGCAGGAACCTCCCGAAACTTCCGTGTCCGGTGAGGACCTGCGTCAGGCGGTAGGTGAGGACGCCATGACGCCTCTCCAGCCACTTCTCAAAGAGGGGACTTACCTACCGCCACTATTGTGGCGTGCCCTGCACGGGGTTGCGACAGTCGCTCTCTCCACGCCACCATGAGATCGCACCGGAGCTCGGAGGTCTGTCCGCTGAGCGGCAATTTGCCGCGGCAGCGGAGTTTCCCCCCGGTGTAGTGCCTCCGCGCGCCACTCAAACAGGCGCGCGAGCACTATCGCCTCCAGATCCCACGGAGGCAATCCGGCAAGGAAAACTGATGCCTGATAACTTATTTGATCGGAGTTATTAAAAGTGAGTTACATAGCTGCTTCAAAATTATATTGAAGTATTTCACCACAACTTGGAACAATCTTTAAACAAAACCAAAGATCAAGATGAAAGAAAATCACAAATCAAAATCTTTCAATTAAATGGCACATTTATATAAAACTAATAAATGTGCCATTTAAAGGAAAGATCCCATGTGTCTTGCTAAACCAAAAAGGTTTATACCATTTAATATTATAAAATAAACGACAAATTCTATGCATAATGTACTTTTTTCTGTAAATTCCTACCTAAACATAACCGTAAGTTGGAAGCAATTGTTATATACTACATGTGCAATTAGTTCAAGATACAAATTAAAATGCAGTAAAGAAAGTCTTATGCTGCAAGTTAGTCCGCAAAGTAGCAAAAAACTCAAATATTTTGTAGTATCAAGTTTTTTTACCGCATTTTAATCTGCATATGTGTAACTTTTTGTGTGCAGTAAAA
Source organism: Ochropleura leucogaster (assembly GCA_958449745.1). Taxonomy (NCBI): domain Eukaryota; kingdom Metazoa; phylum Arthropoda; class Insecta; order Lepidoptera; family Noctuidae; genus Ochropleura; species Ochropleura leucogaster. The sequence continues at coordinate 3,509,608 of OY288213.1, read as the reverse complement.
GCTAAGATTTTAGAAAAACCGATTTTAATTAAAATCTAGTTAACAAAACTAACATTTGTTTTTGTAAATACCATCTTTGTTGTCACTTAGTCCTCGTAACAACAAAAATATGCACCATACACATAAATAATCTAAAAAAAAACGGTGTCAAAAAGTTTTTCGCGGTTTTCTCGAAACCGCTTTTTTCCTCATACTGCACTTTAGGGCCTGCACGGCAGCACAGTCATATCTTTTAACTGCGTTTATTTAGAGAGTTGATTTTTTCATAGCACAAAGGGACTACGGACTTAAGTATATGTTTTAATTTCCACTCGATATCTTTCTGAGATAAAAGGTCTTTACATACAGACGGACAACGAAGTGGAATAAGGGTTTTATTTTTTCCTTTTGAGGTACGGAACCCTAAAAAATTAAACATATCAAGCTAGAACGAATGAGAGGAGCGAGGTATATGGTTCTATTCTCATAGTGGCCAATGTTTGATTGGGTGCATTCATCAGGAATGTCTTGTGGATACTCTAGTATTTTGGATGAGCCTTTTTCTAACCTGGCGTAATATTGATTTTGTAGATACAGCCGCTTTGCGAAGAAAACCGTGATTTTAAGATATTTCTTTTTCGTAATGTTTCTGTTTGGTTTTGACAGAGAGTCTTTCATTAACGCGATTGTTTATTTAATTTTAATTGAATGTCTTGTTATTTTTAATTTAATTTGTGATATCAATTCATTGGCATTTAGTTTAATTATTTGACATTTGGGATTGAACTTTATGCCTTCTTAAGTTGTTGACATTATTTTGAAATTTCTATTTTTTACATTGTGGGTATTTCCTAAATATTGTTCGTATAACATAGGATCTTCATTTATATTATAGTCTATTGTGTTTTGTCTGCTGAATGAATAAAGCATTAAATAATTTTGCATGTCATAAGGCAAAAATAAATATATCAGGACTATCATAAAACTAACCATCATAATATCTGTGTACCTACATTTTTAGAAAAAAAAATGTTTTCTATTTCTTTTATCGCATCTTACTATATAAATTTTTACTATCGTTTGAGGGATATCTTCGATGAAAAAAAAACAGTGTTTAGCAAGGGTACTGTCATTATCCAGCCAATATTATTTTTGTCTGTTTCTTAGTTATGACTGTAACATCAGTACATTCATATTGACATCAATAAAAATTCATGACAGTAGAAACAATTCTGTGTTATACGTACAGACCTATCTATATTTATTCGTTGGGATATTTAATGCGTTATTTTATATTGAAATATATATAGTGCACCTACGTGATACTATTGTCGTCCATAATTTAAGTTAAATGATCTGTGTACATCTTTTGTTGGAGATCCTTAATAAATAAATAAATATAGAATAGTTTTCATGTAGAAACTTAAGACGCGGTGGAATGGACGCATCAACTATATGCATTGGTTCTAGACCTTATATCATGTCTGTTGGCTAGACCGAAAACGTTCGGGTCAGGATATAGTGTAGGAAGACAGCGAATATTATAATGATAGAAGATAGATAGAATTCTTATGTACACCATATAAGTAACAAGAATAACACTAGACAACTTACAAATAAGGTGATACAATAGGCGGTCTTATCGCTAAAAGCGATCTTTTCAAGACACAAATATAAATAATCACTTTTGTGCGATGCTTGTCATTTTTCCGTACCTCAAAAGGAAAAAAACGGTACCCTAATTGGAATAACTTTATTGTCCGTCTGCCTGTCAACGCCCTTTATCTCAAAAATGCGTGGAAGTTTCTAGTTAAAATTAAAATCATATACTCAACTCTGTGGTTCCTATGTGCTGTGAAAAATTTAACTCTTTAAGTCTTAGCAGTCAAAATATATGGCTGTTTATGTCGCAAGTTTGTACGGAGCCCTCAATGCACGAGTGTCGACTCGCTCTTGGCCTGGCTTTTTGATCGTCGTTCAACAGAGGCCCAATCAATTCAATACATCTTTGCAAATAACTCTTATCACGAAAAATATAATATATATTTATATATCTTGGGACAACTCACACACGGCTATCTGATCCCAAGCTAAGCAGAGCTTGTGTTATGGTAACCAGACAACTGATATACATACTTATATAATTTATAAATACATACATATTATAGATAAATCACACCCAGACACAGAACAAACAATCATGCTCATTACACAAAGTTTGTCCTGGGTGGGAATCGAACCCACGGCCTCCGGCTCAGCAGTCAGGGCCACTAACCACTAGACCAACAGGCCCGTCGAAAAAGAAAGAAAGTTTTTTTCAAGACTGGAAACCTCATCTTTTTGATTGACATAAATATGACCTCGCGCCATATCCCTATGGGGATATGCAGAAATGATGGAGCCTCCTAGCATTCTTTTGCTGTTTTGTTTATTCATCTGGACACACACGTTCGTTGGTATACCCATAAATAAGAGCATTAAACATAATATTCAGCCATTGCGTCCCTTCCCTACGTTCTTACTTACTACTACAGGTAGAAGGTATCAGAAAAGGGGAACTGTGTTAACCCGAATTTAATGCGAGCGAAGCCGCAAGCAAAAGCTTGTAGTGGGATAAAAAGACATTACAACTCTTTGAAATAGAAAAACCACACCCGCTTATCGCTACCGCTTATACACTTTGTCCACAACTACAACCGTCGCCACATTGTCTAACCTAAGCAGGGCGCGGATTTAACCGCCGCGCGGATAAACCCCTTCGGATATTCAAGGTACGGCGGATATACCCGGCTATATTCCATTTTACGGTGCCTTCAAGCCGTACGCTGTATACTGCATATTGGGAACACATATTGTTAAGCAAATATCCGATGCGACAGGCCATCTCTAGTTTATGTTTTCTCATCTTTGCTTGCCTTTGCTTCGAATATATTATGGCGGTGAAGATTTTGTTTGAGGTCGCGGTTGTGAATTTTTGGTGGCATGTTTTTGTTTTTCTTTTTAAAGTTGGAGCGATATATTTTGTAATGGTGATTTTAATTTTTCAACCATCGGGTTTTCACTCAAAATATTATAGTAACAATATGGTATGACGTTGAGCTCGTTGGTTTACACGATTACCAACTGAAAAAGCTGGCATTGAACTGACATTGCGGGTTATTCAAATTAGGCCCCGGAAATCAAAGTGTAAAAGAAGTAACATAGACCATGTTCTTTTTCTAGTCAGTTAAATTCTGACACTCTCTCCCGCTCCGCCCAGAGCGGGAGAAGTTACTTGATGATTACGCATCCGAAAAAGAAATGCTAAACTGGGTGGGTTTAAAAAATATAAAAACAAATATAAATCATATATTCTGTTTATTAAAATCTTGTTTGTTCTTTCACAAAGCACCAACCCATTATCTTTTGCTTGTTTCAACTTTTCATATACACTATTATTATACAGAGGAAAGATTTGTATTTTTGTATGTAACGAATAAACTCAAAAAAACTACTGGCCACCAATTTCAAATTTATTTTTTATAAATAAACTATATTATTACTGAGTAACATAAGCTTTATAACGTCTTGCTACCAATGACACGGGTGAAACCGCGATAGACAGCTAGTTAATTAGACTAAAGGAACAACACGACATAAATTTCTCGAATAATCCTTACTAATATTATTAAAAGCGAAAGTGAGTTTGTTTGTTTATTTATTTGTTTGTTACCTCTTCACGCTATAGTGGCTAAACCGATTTTGATGAATTTTAGTACAGAGATAGTTGGGACCCAGGAGACAGACATAGGCTAATTTTTGGAATATGAGGGAGAGAGAGGAAGGAAAAGGCAAAAGCGCAAGGGACAAAACTGCAGGTAGCAGGTACCTGCAAATCAGGAAAGGGGAATTGCGTTACCCCGAATTTAACGCGAGCGAAGCCGCGGGCAAAAGCTAGTATTTCAATAATATAAAAACAAACAGCAAACAAACTATAAAAAAATGCAAAGAAAGTTCACGTACTCTTCGACTCATATCATTTATATAAACAATATCCATGACTGTCTACACAAATAATATTTAAATTTATGAATCCTTCTACGAAGCAGAGTGAAATAAAAATATTAAAATACGTAAACAGACAAACAACAATTGAAAGTCATTGACTTTTTAAAAGAAAGAAGGTTTTCACACACCAAGTTCTGAATAGAGACAACTCAAAAATTTAAAATTGTTAGTTACCCCTGGGAATGAAACGCTTGGTGATCATGCCCAACTATCTAACAAAGCAGCATTCACAATATATTTATGATTTAAAATAAATTTAAAGTTCGCTAACTAATTTCACACAATTTCCCATACAATCAGTAATAAGTTTTTATCGTCTCCTGAAAAAAAGTCCATTTCTGAGTTGTCCCTGTTTAGATCTAAGTGTGCGATTTCTTCAGCTGTAAAATGTCTACGAGTTCTTTTTTCAAAAGAATAAATTTCTTTCAAGTTTCAGAAACCATTAATAATACAACTCCTTACATGAGATTTTTCAATCACTTACAAAGAGAAAAATCAAAAACTAAGAATAAAAATCTCCAGATAATTTCTAAACTAAGCATACTTAATTTTTTTTTTTTTTTTTTTTATTATTGATAGGCTCGCGTTTGACCGCTATCTCACCTGATGGTAAGTGATGATGTGGTCGACGATGAAGCACGCTTACCTACTATTATTTGTATTGTTTGATTTAGGTTACTTAACTTTTTGCCCTTTAAGTCCCTTTGATGAAATAATGCAGCGCATAAAGTCGCCTAAGTCCTTAATGGCTCCCTGAGACTCTTGGACGCAAACTCTACTGCTGTACGTAGTGTCCTTCGGGTTCGATGTCAAGTCGGTCAAAAAGTACTATTGGGTTTTACTATAAGAACTTTGTAGTAACGAAGTAGGCATTATGACACCCCTTTTTTGCGAATGGTAAGTCATCAAATAACTTCCAGGGAGTGTGACACTTCAACTGATTTAAACACACCCATATTCCATCTTTTGCCCTTTATGTTCTGGGGCCGCGGTATCTCTTTCGAACTACCAGCAACTCCGGCAGGCGGTGGCTCTTGCAAGCCCCTCTGCTTTGCTGACATCTTTTTAATCTATCCTTACTATATACTATACATACTATATACTTTATATATACTTTATATATACTTTATATATACTTCCTTACTAATATTATAAAAGCGAAAGTGAGTTTGTTTGTTTGTTTGTTTGTTTGTTACCTCTTCACGCTTTAATGGCTGAATCGATTTGGATGAATTTTGGTACAGAGATAGTAGGGAACCAGGAGACGGACATAGGCTAATATTTTTTTGAAAAAAGTGGGATGTGAGGGAGAAAGAGGGAAGAGAAGGGAAAACTTAGCGTTGCTATTACAAATCAATAAGGCGCAAGGGGAACTGTGTTACCCCAAATATAACGCGGGCGAAGCCGCGGGTGAAAGCTAGTAATAATATTATAAAAGCGAAAGTGAGTTTGTTTGTTTGTTTGTTTGTTTGTTTATTTGTTTGTTTGTTTGTTACCTCTTCACGCTTTAATGTATAAACCGATTTTGATGAATTTTGGTACAGAGATAGTTGGGAACCAGGAGACGGACATAGGCTAATATTTTTTTGAAAAAAGTGGGATGTGAGGGAGAAAGAGGGAAGAAAAGGGAAAACTTAGCGTTGCTATTACAAATCAATAAGGCGCAAGGGGAACTGTGTTACCCCAAATATAACGCGGGCGAAGCCGCGGGCGAAAGCTAGTAATATTATAAAAGCGAAAGTGAGTTTGTTTGTTTGTTTGTTACCTCTTCACGCTTTAATGGCTTAACCGATTGTGATGAATTTTGGTACATAGATAGTTGGGAACCAGGAGACGGACATAGGCTAATTTTTATTTAAAAAAAGTGGGATGTGAGGGAGAAAGAGGGAAGAAAAGGGAAAACTTAGCGTTGCTATTACAATTCAATAAGGCGCCAGGAGAACTGTGTTACCCCAAATTTAACACGGGCGAAGCCGCGGGCGAAAGCTAGTGTTATATAAATATCTTTAATATTGTAATGTGTTAATAATAAGGGTAGAGCGAGACAACCCCGATGCAAGCATTGGTAATTATTTACTGGGGCTGCCTCAATTTTACTAGTTACTGCAATATTTAAGACAGTAAACAATTTGTTTTTTTCTTTAATGCTAACTTCTCCATTGGTCAAGTTTTGTCACAAAAATATCACACCCAGTCAAATTCAAAGTAAAATTTTACAAGGCACCTACCGCCCTTCTTATCTTAAGCTACTTTCCTTTTATCAGCATCGTATGCGGTAACAATAGAGTGCATTGGCTTCGTTCTAAGCGATTCTTTAGTAAATGGAGCTTCGGAGGTGTCAATTTACACTGTAGTGCTAATGCCGGCGCCGTTTTGCCTTTGTCCCGCTTTTAAATAGGAATTTTTGTGGGATAGATATCAACTGGCGTGCGGAAAAATTGACGCAGTCTACGTTTTGCAAGTTTATTTTATGGTGCAATTTTCGCTTTCATTATAATATCTGGACTAGTATTTATAACAGTAATTGGGTGGAAGATAGTCCATTCGTTTTATTTGTTTTTTTCAAACTCATTTATTGGTTTAAAACATGTTGCCGTAATAACCAAGTTTTGGTCAGTTTGGTGACACAAATAAACGGTGTCTGTTTTCATCGGAAAATCCTAAGTGATATTTTTTTTCTGGAAAAGAAAACGTACCACACCATAATATAGTACCACGCCATACAGTAGCAAAGTACCCTAAACAAAGTGAAAAATACTTAGTCTATCCGTCATTGCGATATTTTCTGTTTGTTCTACACCATGCCTCAGAACATAGTAGTTACGGAGATATTGGAAGCCTAACTTAAAATTTGTTTTCTTTGTATCAAGTATTTTCTGTTATTAAAAAAAAAACTTTGCCCCATACTAGGAAATTCTCCTGTATCCTGGGTACGTTTACAAACATTTAAACTCACATACACAAACAACCTTACCCGGAACAACTATCGTAGTCATAGTCATACAAATCTTTGTTCCTGCTCCTGGTACCGGAGGACCACTATTTTTATATGTTTTTTTTTTAGTTTAGTTATATAATCACCAATTAATGAAGAAATCAAAATAAAAAATGTTTGAAAGAAATAAAATTCTTCATAAGCTAGGAGCTATGGCGCTTACTAGAGATAGTAATCATACTTTGCTGTAGCCAAACGAAGTTGCTTTTGTCCCTCCCTCACCTTGACGTAATTTGAAGTTCATTCACCTTTTGCGATCAGTTTTATTAACACTGCCAAGTTCAATAGAAAATTGCTTTTTAAATTAACAATTGCTTTCAATCTCTCCTCGTCAAATAAAAAAGCGAAAATCAATTTCCTTTTTCACAAAGACTTCACAAGACCTCCAAAGAATATTTTATCCTTATTTATTAAGGAACTATCAGTATAAAGACCTAAATAAACTACTTGATTTACGGCATAAATCTGCGCACAGCGAAAAAATTCAATTGAAATCTACCCGAACCAATACAATAATGGCAATGAAACCGATTGTATTCAAAATGGCCGCGAACAGTAAATGGGAAATAATAATAGAAATGCAAATGTTACACACAGTTATGCAAATTTTATTAAAGGTTTTCAAATTATTTGAAAATTGTATGGGCTTTTTTACTATGAGAAAAGATAGTAATCGCGGTATGGATTTTGATCGTGTATGAATTTAGGCGCATTTTCCAAATATTAAAAAGATGAAGAAAAGGACCAAGCGCGTTAAACACAGCTGTCATCTAGAAAACTTGAAAGTTCAGATTGACCAATTCTCAAAACAGCTGTTTTGAATAAGTAGGTATTTATGGTGTATAGTAATCAGCCTGTAACGTCTCCACTGGTTAGACTAAAGCCTACTTTTTGTGAGAGAAAGCGTACTATTCATCACGCAGACTCAGTGAGATGAAGATGCCTTCCTTCAGTTTCGGGGATAAAAAGCCACAGCTTGTATACGATTCTAAAACGGTATATTTGTAGTGAAATCTTATTATCGCTATCTTAAAAGCACAACGTTCACATTTAACTAGTGTCAACGGCGCGTTTGTGTTCCATGCGTGCCTCAAAAAGATGTCAGCAAAGCAGTGGGACCTGCCAGGGCCATCGCCTGCCAGGGTTGCGGGTTAGTCAGAGCGGAGAAAGTTAGTTGATGATTTCCAGACCTAATTTTGCAAGAACAAAATACTGCCGACCAAAGAATAGTTAAACCTACCTACAAATTAAACGCTGACTCACAAAAGCTTTTCGTCTTACATTTTGCCAACTCATTTAATTCCGTTTAGTTTCAATCGCAAAAGAACAAGAACGAGAAAGTTAGTCTTTGCTCCTTCAAGAATTAAAAAAAAAACATAAACGATTATAGACCGAGATTCCCGTGATTACATGAGACTTTTGTTACGTTTTCTGCGTCTAATTAGACTGGGCATTATTCTTGGCATTTTAGGGTTGAGCGTGCTAATTGTTTTTATATTAAAATCAAAACCGACTTCCAAAGATCCGGTGACTTTTGTTTGTTTCAACAATGTTTTTGCTACCGACTTCTTAAGTACACTTATGTTCCACTTATGAGTTTTATAAGAAGTCGGTTTTTTTTTCAGTCTTTTTAGTTATGGTATCATCATACCATCGTATCTCACACAAATTCCTATCGAGTATTTATTGTTCATAGCTACTAAAAGTTATAAGCGGATCACCCACACACAGATGAAAAAAAATATGGAAAAGATAACACATAAACTATCCAAACTATATAAATAAATATAATTGACGTGATACCAGCTCGCCCTTTCGATTATAAAAATAACTAGCTTTTGCCCCTTTTTTTGGGATGGGAAATCATCAAATAACTTCCAGAGCGTCTGGGCGGAGCAGGGGGGCGTGTCAGACTTTTACTGATCAAAACCCACCCATGTTCCTTCTGTTGCCCTTTACGTTCCGGGGCCGCGGTATCTCTTTCGATCAACCCGCAACCCCGGCAGGCGGAGGTAGCTTTTGCCCTCGGCTTTGCTCGCGTTAAATTCAGGGTAATATAGTTCCCCTCTCTTGATTTGCAGGTAACTCCTACCTGTAGTTTTTGCCCTTGCGCCTTATTTATTGTAAAGCTAAGGTTTCCCTTTTCTTCCCTCTTTCCCCACATTACCACTATAAAAAAACCTGCCTCGCCCATGTCCATCTCCAGGTCTCAACTATTTCTGTAGGTACCAAAATTCTTCAAAATCAGTTTAGCCATTTAGGGCGTGAAGACGTAACAAACAAACAAAAAAACTAACTTTCGCTTTTATAATATTAAGTAAGAAAAAAAGATATTAGTACCTTAGGATTTTCTTAATCAGCCCAATACAGTCTAATTGAGAACCTCTTTTGCACCTATTTTTTGAATTGAAGATCCCTAATAGCAGTACTGGATAAACCGTTGCTGCCACTCTCAGTTCGAATTTCACTTTGGGAACTGCTCGGAATCAGCAAATCTAAAATGTGCTGCCAGTGCCATTGAATTGGAAACAGGAGGTTGATGCGGTTGCGGAGTACGATTTAGATGCTCTGCGTGTCAATTTTTATTGGTTCAGTGTGATATATGTCGGTTAGTACAATATATCTTGGGACAACTCACACACGGCTATCTGATCCCAAGCTAAGCAGAGCTTGTGTTATGGTAACCAGACAACTGATATACATACTTATATAATTTATAAATACATACATAATATTATAGATAAATCACACCCAGACACAGAACAAACAATCATGCTCATCACACAAAGTTTGTCCTGGGTGGGAATCGAACCCACGATCTCCGGCTCAGCAGTCAGGGCCACTAAACACTAGACCAACAGGCCCATCAACATGGACTTTTCTTGACTAAAAACCACCCATGTTCCTTCCTTTGTCCCGTGTCCTTGGACCGCGGTATTTCTTTCAAAAAACCCGCAACCCCAGCAGGCGGAAACCCTGCCAGGCCGCTCTTCTTCGCGCATGAGGAACACGAACGCGCCGTCGACACAGCTTCTCCAAACACGTCTTAGTTACAGTTACAGAAAAACATTAAACTCATTTTAATATTCAAAAAGAGAACAAACCTTCCAATTTAACAAGCCAATCGTGCCATTGAGACCACAGAATAATAATTACAGAGAGTGATACTAGTATCTAGCCTGACATAGACAGCGCGGCGGGTGGCGGGCGGCGTAAAGAAGACGGTTCAATTAGTGGTTCGAACGAGTGCTCCAATTAACCCCTCTCTCCCGCGTGTATTGCGAGCCACTCTATTAGTCTTTGATCTATTTGTTTTGTGGCACATTTTGGCTGTTGTAAAGGTCAGAAATCGAACTTGTTTTAATTGAGGGTTACGTTAAAGTTGAAAAATTTGGATATTTACTTGAAAAGTGAGCTTATTTTGATAGATTTGAGCTTGGTATTTGGATGGAAAGCGGTACCCATCTCTATTTTTTTCTTTATAGCGGACTAGCTTTCGCCCGCGGCTTCGCTCGCGTTAAATTCGGGGTAACACAGTTCCCCTTGCGCCTTATTGATTTGTAATAGCAACGCTATGTTTTCCCTTTTCTTCCCTCTTTTTCCCTTACATCCCACTTTAAAAAAAAATTTGCCTGTGTCCGTCTCCTGGTTCCCAACTATCTCTGTACCAAAATTATTCAAAATCGGTTTAGCCATTAAAGCGTGAAGAGGTAACAAACAAACAAACTCACTTTCGCTTTTATAATATTAGTAAGGATCCTGATAATCATGATTGTGCATGGTAATTCTTATAGTACCTACCTATGATGTAATGTATGAGTGGTGTGTTTGTTATTTCGTACAATTTAATGTTAAATTAATTTTAAAATCCTTACTAATATTATAAAAGCGAAAATGAGTTTGTTTGTTACGTTTTCACGCCTAAATGGCGAAACCGATTTTGATGAATTTTGGTACAGAGATAGTTAGGACTACGGACATACCTAAGCTAACTTATTTAAAAAAAAGTTAGAAATGGTTGAGAAAGAGGGAAGAAAAGGGAAAACTTAGCATTGCCATTACAATAAATAAGGCACAGGGGCAAAAAGTACAGGTAGCAGATACCTGCAAATCAGGATATGGCAGCTGTGTTCCCCGAATTTAACGCGAGCGAAGCCGTGGGCAAAAGCTAGTAAAATATTTTTTTTTGTATTATTCGTTTTTTTGTAGGTATTTGTTAGTGTTTATTTTTGTTTGTTTTGATGTAAGTAAAAGTGATTTGATTTGTACAGGTTCTATCTAATGCCACTAATGCCACACACACAATAAACTTTAAGAAACTATGTGCAATACAGGGACTAAATACCCTCCTAAAGAAAATGCACGCAGTGAAAACTTGTTAATCATACGGTTTCAACCTAAATTAAAACACACACAAAACTAAGAAGTCTAGACGACCCCAACGTTTCCCTTCGGCCCAAAGTTCAGTACCACACGCTAATTACGAAGAACATTTCCAGTTACTCAGTGAGACCAGTTAACTGTACCACATTTCATTCGTATCACAGTTCGGGACGAAACCACATGCCAATGAAACAGCTGGGAGTCGTCCCACGCTGCAAGTTTAGTCTAATCCGAAGAGAACTAGATTTTGTGAAAAGTACTGTGAGACTGGATTTTTTTCAGTAATTACATCGTGCATTTTTCAGTAATTACGTCCTACTAATATTATGAATGCGAATGTTAATATAAAGAAAAACGAAATTATAATCCTTACTATATCATTATAAAAGCGAAAGTGAGTTTGTTTGTTTGTTACCTCTTCACGCTTTAATGGCTGAACCGATTTTGATGAATTTTGGTACAGAGATAGTTGGGAACCAGGAGATGGACATAGGCTTTTAATTTTTATTAAAAAAAAGTGGGATATGAGGGAGAACGAGGGAAGAAAAGGGAAAACTTAGCGTTGCTATTACAAAACGATCAGGCGCAAGAGCAAAAACTGCAGGTCTGCTTGGTGTGTTATACCAAATTTAACGCGAGCGAAGCCGCGGGCGAAAGCTAGTAAATTATATGGATTATTTGTATACAGTGTACGTAGTACACACAGTGGACAGGATAAAAAAACATATACAATTTGAGTACAAAGGTACTGTTTATTTCTTAAGAAATTTCTGCCAGCAGACCTGCGAAAGGAGATATGAAAACGAAATGTAGACGATAGTTTGTAATAGATTATAATTATTGTTGTATTTCTGAAACAAGTAAACACAGTTATCAGCACTCCATCCCGATTGGTCCAAATAATATAAAAATAATTGAAAAAAACATATTGAAATTCATTAAAACTCTCTCAAAAGAAGAGCTCTTTCTCAGAGACACTTTTCTACGATAAAATTCAATATTTTTAATACTAAGCTAGAATGCGACAGTCACTGTCTGCTCGTTTACCAGCTAGTAACATTTTTACGGATAAAATACGCTACCGATATTGGCAAAATTTGGCAGACAGGTATCCCACTACCTAGAAAACGACTTTGGTACTAACTTTATATTCAGGTAAATTGAACATTTTCCAAACAGGTTACTAAAGGACCATGGGGGATTTTGTATGAACCCCGTCCCCACCCTTCAACAGTCTTGGGATGCGTCTTGATTTGTTCACTGGAACCCAGAAAAGCCTAAAGTAACTGTGTTAGTTTCAAAATCAATGGGTTTAAAAAATAAATAAAAAAATACGCCAAAAATAAATATATTTTTTTTACAATAATCATTATTTTCTACAAACAAAAAGCATAATTACACGTAAACAAATGACAACTATAAAAAAAAAAAACACTTGGTTCTCAAACGGAAAATCTTTGAAAAATATTAACAGTATTCAGTTAATTAATATACATTTTAACTTATATGTTAAACGAAACACTACTAACTTTTTTTGCGGATGGGAAATCATCAAATAAGTTGCCATTTTTGCGCTCTGGGCGGAGCGGGTGGGGGGGAATGTCAGACTTGTACTAACTAAAACCCACCCATGTTCCTTCTATTGCCCTTTACGTTCCGTATCTCTTTCGAACAACCCGCAACCCGGCAGGCGGTGGCTCTGGCAGGCCCCTTTGCTTTGCTGACATTTCATTGAGGCGCGCGTGGAACACTAACGAACGCTGACGTAAGCATAGTGAGCTATCCATTGCTCACCGCCCACAGGCCCGCATCTACGATAGCCGGGAGTCGTCTCGCGGCGCCCGATGTCCGGGGCGTCTCCCGCAGCGGCTGCCATGGGATCTGAAGGTGATAGTCCTCGCAAGCCTGTATGAGTGGCGCATGGAGGCACTACACCGGGGGCTATCTCGTGGTGGCATGGAAAGAGTGACTGACTGGGCCACCGTAGATGCGGGCCTGTGTATTACGGTGAGCCACCCATTGCTCACCGTCCGTCCGTCTATTGACAGCAAAGCAAAGGGGCCTGCCAGACACTCCGCTTGCCGGGGTTGCGGGTTGTTCGAAAGAGATACCGCGCGGCCCCGGAACGTAAAGGGCAATAGAAGGAACATGGGTGGATTTTAGTCAGTAAAAGTCTGACACTCCCCCCCGCTCCGCCCAGAGTGAGGGAAGTTATTTGATGATTTCCCACTCCGAAAAAAAAAGGTGTGGTAGGACGGCTTCGGCAACACGCTTCTGTGAATATTGCGGCTGCTGCAGCCGCTCACGCCACTGCTTTAACGCGCGTCGCCGTTCCTACCACAGTGATTCCTGGCATATTATCACCCCTATGACTGACAGCGCAAATTCGGCTATAAACCTTCGGGTAACCATATCTACCAAGATCTATCCAGCAGTGGGAAACGTGCCAGGAGAGTTGCTACCTCATGGGACACAGTACGGTATCCTTGTGCGATGCAGATAGATATTTTCCGCTGCAGACTGTTAATTTTAGTTCTGCAGCGTGGGACGCCTGACAGCCCATTTGACCAAACAGGCGCCCCATAAAGGACCATTGATCGCTCAACCCCCGCGTAAAGGCTGCGAACTTCTTCTCGTAGCCCCCCAAGATTAGGAAACAGTCTGTGCAAAGCGCTTACTAACTATCCAACTTGGGCAACTAGGCGCTCGAAGTGATCTTCAAATCCCCACCGACCGTCCAAAGTCAGGCCAAGGTACTTAATGTATCGTCCTTCCTGAACTTGTGCATCTCCAACTCTGACTGAAAAGCTGGGTTGCTCTCTGGTCCTTGGCAGCTTATGGAACCAAAGCGCCTTAGTTTTATGTGGCGCTAATTCTAGACCCCCTTCGCAGATCGACGCCACGACCTTTTCTAGTCCCAGATCTGCAAGCTCAATAGTCTCTTTAGCCGTCTCCAGCTAATACCAGGTTGTCATCCGCATAGCAAACGATATTAATGCCATCGGGGAGATCAATACGCAGAACCACATCGTAAGCGAGGTTCCATAAGAGAGGTCCTAAAACAGGTCCCTGTGGAACTCCACACATAATCTTCCTGCGATGAGCGCTACCGTCCCGATCGACATAGCAAATATATCTGTCACGAAGATAAGCCCCGATGATGCAGTGCAGGTAAAGTGGCACTCTGTGATAAACTTATGCCGCACTGATAGCATCCGAAAGCAGACAGTTGAAGGCATTACCGATATCCAAATTAACCGCCAACGCCACCCCACCCTGGGTAATATGATAGCTCCTTAGCGCGAAAAGAAACACTACAGCCTTATAGGCGCTGGGATTGGTCTCAGATTCAGATTTCTGCAATGCCGGTATAGTGCAGGTTCGAGAAGAATTAGGAGCTCTTCAGCGTTTGGTTGGGAGTCTCTTGGATTATTAATAGGTTCGCGGGAACTCTGCGCACGATCCCAAAAGGAAACAAAATAAATATTATAAAAAATCTCTATTCTAGTAGCTAGGTCTTCCAAATGACACTTGTTTTAATTCTGTTGGATGGTAGCTATTCTTTAATTGAAAACATTATTATGATCGCCATATTTTAACCCTATTTATCTCACACTAAGGAAATGTGTTAGTAAAAGTGAAAGAAATATATAAAAATACAATATATCATAAAACCTAAACCCCATGTATTTGACATAGGTCGCCATAGTAAAAAGTTCTCTATTCTAGTAGATCTTTCAAATGACACGTGTTTCGAATCTGTTGGTTGGTGGGGACATTTCTTCCCATGGTCCTTTGTTGATAAAATAAGAACTTTATATTAAAGTGATCGTTAACATTATAGTGTAAAAATGTTAAGACACTTTACAGAATTCAAAAAGTTTCGTTTTGAAATTCAATGTTTAAAAAAACAACGTTGCTTAGGAATTTTTCCTGTATCGCGGGTGTGTTCACAACATTTTAACTTACAAACGTAAGGAATATTTAATTTTGTAGGTCATACAAATATTTATTCCGTGCCGAGATAGAGCCTGCGACAAGCAACGCAATAGTCAATCGCTCAGCCACTGCGCTGACAACGGTGCCGTCTTCCTTCTGTAATAACATAATTAAAATTGAGAGGTTATTGTACCTTTAACATCCAAGCAGCGTGGATAATTGTTGGTGTTTAAATAAAATAAAGACAGTAATTTCACCTTGTTATGACGAAAAAGGTTATACCTTGAAGTAAAAAAAAAACATAACACAATTAATGCTTTATGGATGACGATAACTTTTTTATTTTGGATCAGATATCATCAAATAACTTTCCCTACTCTGAGAGCGGGAGGGAGTGACAGTTTTTTACTGACTTAAACCCATCCAGGTTCCTTTTTTTGACTTTTGTGTTCCAAGAGCGCGGTATCTCTTTCAATATACCCGCATAGTTCTGATGGCCCAATTTAAGTGACCTGCTAGTGTACGACTCGTGCAATTGCGCCTTTTTCAAAGTCCATTTATAATGATACAACATACTAAGTGCATGTGATTCCCGGTAGCATAATTGACTCATTACTCACATTTCCGGGACATCCTTTCTACCCGGCTCTATAATCCTATTGATGTCCAAAACCTCAACAAAGCACTGAAACCTGTTTATCTGGGTAGAGCCTACCCGGACATAAATGAGATATTTTCCGGGTGTAATGTTAAATCTATAGGTGTGTTTCCCGTTATACAGGCACAATTTAAATGGTTTGATGTTGAAAAAATGCGTAACCCGGATAAACAAGATTATTTATTTTTGTATGTATTGTATTGTTTTTTTTTTGTGTATGGAAATATGAGATTAGGTGAGTGTATTGAATTTAGTTTGTTGTTTGAAATACATGGATACTTTATTTATTAAATTAAGAATAGGTTGTTGTTTTTTAGACTTTACTACAATTATTTTCCCCGATACGGCCCACATTGTAAGGAGATTTTTGTCTCTAGAGGACCCTGTTCCTATTTTATATTTCATCATATTTGATATATTTAAAAATGTGCATAAAAAAATTACAAACAAATTTGGTTAAAAGACTTATGAACTTCATGACTAAAAAAACAAAACATAAAAATCGCTTTTAATCGATTTGAATTTTTAACAAGCCAGAAAAAAAAACAAAGCTAAACAACAAAATCAATAATTTTATCTTTTAAGACTGGCACAGATAAACATATTTTTATTATTTCCAATCTATTGTTCTGCATCTCGATATTACTTAAAGTTCTCTCACAAAGAGCTAGAGAGACATAAAAAAAAAACAAAAAAAGAACAATTTGAAAAACTGTAAATCTAGAACTTTTCATTAAGTAGGTACTTCATTTAAATTTATCTCTGCCAATAGCTATTGGAGATTGTTTATTGGTACTTTAAGGGCTGGTACAGGGTGTAAAACCCTGACGTTCTACCTAGTCTAAATCAATCAGGTCGAAATTGGATGATTTTTATCTAGAAGGAAACTTAAAATTATTCGGGGTGCCAAAATTAAGTCAATAATTAACAGAAAAAACAAACCGGCCAAGAGCGTGTCGGGACACGCTCAGTGTAGGGTTCCGTAGTTTCCCGTCCGTCACAATAAGTGTTCCCAGTTATGAGGCCAACCAAACAATTCGGTAATACCCGATCCAATGTAATAAGTACCTACAGCGCCATCTCTCGAGGAATTGGGTTACTAATTAATACAAAGACGTGCAATTTCGGTGGTAATTTTTGGATTGCGAGAACCGATTTCAATAATTCTTTTTTTGTTTGAAAAAAAAATACGTTCAGGATAATAAAATATGTAAACAAAGTTACAAAAAAAGCTTGCATATACGATTATACTACAAACTCTTAGTCCAGAAATTATTTTGTACAACTTTTTGTCTTTTTTGTACAAAAACTGTTGTGTCAATCAAGTTCAAAATAATTTTCATAGAAAGTCCTTATAAAGTTCTACTTTTCAGATTTTTTTCATATTTTTTAGACTTATGGTTCAAAAGTTAGAGGGGGGGGGACACATTGTTTCATTTTGGAGCGATTATTTCCGAAATTATTAACATTATCAAAAAATGATCTTAGTAAACCTCTATTCATTTTTAAATACCTTTCCAACAATATATCACACGTTAGGGTTGAAATTAAAAAAAAAACACTTCCCACTTTACATATAGGGTAATAAAACATTTTTTTTTAATTTTTATTGTACCACTTTGTCGGCGTGATTGATATACATATTGGTACCAAATTTCAGCTTTCTAGCGCTAACGGTCACAGAGATTAAGCGAGGACGGACGGACAGACAGACATGGCGAAACTATAAGGGTTCCTAGTTGACTACGGAACCCTAAAAACGTGTCGAATTGAGAATCTCTTCCTTTTTTATTTCCATCATTTTCCTGCCCTTGTCCTATTCTATTTGGGGTCGACGCAACACGTTCTCCTATCAGGCGGCATTATTTACTCCTTTATCCTTCATATTATTCCTTACAAAATCCATCCATCTTTTCTTTGGCCTACCTCTTGCTCTCCGTTCATTAACGTTGGTTAAAAAAAGCATGGAAAAAGAAGAAAAGTTAAGATATTACTATTTTCTTGGTCCTTGGTTCCTCCTAAATTGCATGCTTCTATTAAGTGGGATAAGTTAACGTAGACCATAAAATCATATTTATTTGATGCAATATTTTTGATAATTATAATGATGATTTCTAGTAAATAAAATACCAAGAGCCTTCCGGGGTTGCGGGTTGTTCGAAAGAGATACCGTGGCCCCGGAACATTAAGAGGCAATAGAGAAAACATGGGTGGGTTATAGTCTCTACAAGTCTGACACTCCCCCCGCTCCGCCCAGAGCGGGGAAGTTTTTATATATGTTACAATAGTGACAGTTTATTATTTCGAAAGCAAAAGTGTTTATTTTATTATTCATAATGATGATGAAATTAAACATACCACAGTATAAAACAACGCCACAATATTATTAATTAATTTCACAAAATTTATTGCGAAAAGCGCAATAAATTTTGTGAAATTAATTACCTAAAAGGGAAACTAAACTAATTCTGGTGCTTATAATGTTGATAAGGTTAGGTAGGTCAACCGTTGTTTGAAGAAAAGACGTTTGGTTTTTGCTAAAAAGGTACTGGCTGAATTTTCTTTTTGTCAAAAGAGGTTTTATGAAACAGCAGAGTTTTTTCGTGAAAATTGAAAGAAACCTTAAATATTTTTTATAAGTACTGTTGTCAATAAAAGTTCTTTAGGTACGTGAAGTCTGACATTTTGCGATTCGTTTGTTTAGTTAAAAATCCGAAATATAAAACGTTGTTTTTTTTTTGGTGATCATTGAACGCAAAAGTATTGAAAACGTAATTATGAACCCAAAAATTCAATAAAAGCTTGAAAATACTGGGGTTATTTTTTTATACCGGGTTTATTTTTTCACAGCACATAGGGACCACAGACTTAAGTACCTATATGGTTTGTTATAATTTCAACTCGATATCTTCACGCGTTCCCGAGACCGGTCTTGACAGACAGACAAACAGATAGATGGACAACAAAATAAATAAATAAGAGTTCCGTTTTAACTTTTTTTTGGAGTTTACTCCTTATAAGAATCGATTTTCATAAATAAGGCGCTCGGTATGAGAAAAATCCGAGGGCTAAAACCTACTAAAGTAACAAAAATGTGTCACGTTTTTGGTGCGCACCTTTAGTGCGCAATTTTCTAATTTGGCTGTAAGTGTATTAGTATTCTATTATAATATATATTATAATACTCTATTATTGGGCTTGTTTGTTTCTATCAGTGTCGATGTATTTATATTGCTATTTTTTATTTACCCTTTCATATGATGTTAATCTTTTTTCAGTTGAATAAACTCTTTTTGCGTATGGTTTGATACTCGTACTTAAAGAGTAAACTCCAGTCATGCGTCGGAGCTGACACACACGCACTTTTATT
This sequence comes from Ochropleura leucogaster, assembly GCA_958449745.1. Classification (NCBI taxonomy): domain Eukaryota; kingdom Metazoa; phylum Arthropoda; class Insecta; order Lepidoptera; family Noctuidae; genus Ochropleura; species Ochropleura leucogaster. Next base: position 3,490,237 of record OY288213.1, on the reverse strand, counting down.
TTTTTAAACAAGTTAAGTAAAAATAAATCTACACCAATTCTTTAACATACGATGAGACTTTAGAAGATTGGTCCTCAAATTGCAAGATTAACTGCTAATTATAGTGATTAGGTCCTAGAACGGGATTTGTAAGACAAAAGCTGATTGATTAGGGGGCAGAAAAAATCTTGGAGTTTTTGGAAGGCTTAGCCGAGGTCTTATCACTTAATTAATTTTGGCACTAATCTAAGAATAAGGGCCGAGTGAAACCAACTGATTGCGTCGTGACCATCTGCGGTTAAGTCTGGGGGCAACGTGTGTCTGATTGATCGTTATCATACGTTATTACGTTTCTTTTCTGCCAATTCGTTGTGAATGAGTGGACATGGTTGGCCTTGTAGATTCTTAGACCCTTGTTAACTTTGGTTATTTATTATTTTATTTTACTTTCTGTAAAGTAAGCATTGACTTATGGTCGGGCCTACGCTGTCCTCTCATAATTAAGTACTAACGCTGTAACAACAACATTGTAAAACCAAATGACTTGAAAAGAGTAACCATAGAGTTTCTTGCCGGTTCTTCTCCATAGGAAACGACAAACCCGAACCGTGCATCTTTTTTCGACGTTTTATAAGTGCCCATGTAGGCCTATGTAAAATAAAAATATTTTGATTTTGATTGATTTTTAAATTTTGTTACATAACGCTTGTTATTTCCAAAGGGTTAGTTAGAAGTGGTAGTTATTCATGTCCCTATGAACGATGCCGCAATAAAAAGTAGTGAGGGGAGTTATGGGACAGATAATCCTTACTAATATTATAAAATCGAAAGTGACTTGGTTTTTTTGTGTCGTCTTCGGCCTAAACGGCTCAATCGATTTTGATAAATTTTGGTACAGAGATAGTTGAGACCGCCGAGATGCATTTTTTTTTTAAATATGAGGAATAAATATCTTCTTCTAGAAAAGGGAATACTTATCTTTGCTATTACGGTAAGGTCTTACGCCTTACTTATTTATGTAGCAGATACCTGCAAAACAGGAAAGGAAAACAGTGTTACCCCAAATTTAACGCGAGTGAAGCCGCAGGCAAAAGCTAGTATTCTATAAGGGTGCGTTTTTTTTTGAGGTACGAAACTTTTGATCACAATGTCATCCACTTAAGTATCGTATTTTAAAAACTTCTAACTTCGCTAATAGCGATATCTTCCAGACATCTTTGGATGGACTTTACGAATATAAAAATACGAGGGGTAGTCAATGGTGTACCTACTGCTTATACTACACAAACAATAAAAATAAAGTTATTTATTTAAAATATATAAATACAAAGATATAATCTATTTATTAAACGTGTGTCAACCGTATAATATTTATAAATTCAATGACATTAAAGGGAAAGATAGTTATTGTGTTTTCCTATTAAATATTTGTTTAATAGAACAACCAACTACCTTACAGTTTCCTACATCAATCCTTTCATGTTAAACACAATGTAAACCTACACAAACACGTTACAGCATGTTTAAACGCTGTAAGCGTTGCCAAAACCTTGAAACACTACTTGGCAAAAACTTCTCAATTTCATGCCAATTTCTGCTGCAGTTTTTCATTACACAGAGCAACCTAGCTGACCTAAAGTGAACTAGTGCTTGACCACTTCTAAAACTTTTCAAAAAGGGGTGAAAAGTGATAAATTTTGACAGGCATGTTGGTCTAATGGTTAGTGGCCGTGACTGCTGAGCCGGAGGTCGTGGGTTCGATTCCCACCCAGGACAAACTTTGTGTGATGAGCTTGATTGTTTGTTCTGTGTCTGGGTGTGATTTATCTTTAATATGTATGTATTTATAAATTACTAGCTGTGCCCAGCGGTTTCACCCGCTGCCCACTTAGGGGTATTAAAAATAGATGTTGGCCGATTCTCAGACTTACCCGATATGTACACAAAATTTCGTTTAAATCGGTCCAGCCATTTCGGAGGAGTAAGGGAACGAAAACTGTGACACGAGAATTTTTTATATTAGATATAAGTATGTATATCAGTTGTCTACTATAACACAACATGTAATTGGTTACTATAACACAAGTTCTGCTTAGCTTGGGATCAGATAGCCGTGTGTGAGTTGTCCCAAGATATTTATTTATTATTTAATTTTACTACTGAGGATTATTCAATGTGTCCTGTCATAGACTAGCGATATTCTAGATACTTATGTAACGAGTGTTTTAATATACTACTACGATACACACTTGCCTCTAATTCACTTCCCCGCTCTTTGGCAGCCATTTTGAGATATTCTCTATGCTTGTGCAAAAAATAATCATATCTCTCAAAGTTTTAGTCTTGCTGAGACGAAATAGGTTTTATTCAACAATATTGTCTATCGTTTAAATGATGAGCCAACATTTTCGTAACTTGAGGAAAAAAAAGTTAAGTCCAAAAAAATATGCAAATCAACGAAAAAAAAAGGGTAGTTTTTTTTTTAAATCAATGAAATTGAGTACTAGAATATTGTTATAAAAGTACCTATTTAGAATATCGCTAGTCCATGACCGGAGACATTGTATATCCAAAGTTAAAAAAGGAGCTGGAAAACAAAAATTCCTTTAATAAAACTCAGCTCAACCAGAGGGATCCCAATGGGGGTTACCGCGTATGAATTCGCCGCTAGAGGCACTCGTGTAGCATGAGGTCTTCAGAAATCTCAAATGTCACAATGTTCGCGCACTTTGAAGCTAACCCTAATTGATATACACGATTGTGGTAAAAAATAATTCAACATTGAGCCATTTTCAATAATGTTGGATTTAAATTCCATTTTTTTTTAAAACATCACACACTAGGAATTTTCCCCTGTATTGTGGGTGCGTTTAGAAACATTTAAACTCACATACACAATCAGCCAGGCCCAAAACAACTACCTGTAGGTCATATCATACAAATATTGGTTCCATGCGGGGATCGAACCCGCGACACGCAGCGCATTGTTAGTTCTTCGAGAAATAATGATATCGTGTTGGCTGATTGTAGGGGCAATATTGGAAATAAATGTATCTGTAGTTTACATCATGTTGACAAACTTAATAAAATAAAGATAGAAATATGACAGCCCTCATATCAGCAGTTGCACTTAAGATCCCCTAAATCAACGAGACACCATAATAAACTATCACACCATAGCAAAGGTTTATTACAACCTTCATTTGTTTCACTGTCCACACAAACCAAACCTCACGTCCAAAGAAACAATTTGACATTCACAACGCTTTTATTTCGTTGCCGTTACGGTTGGTTTTCGCAGTCCAAGTGTTGCTAGTGACGTGCGGTTGTCCACGTAGAATCTGAAAGGCAATCTGTCACCCACAGAGGCACTTAATAAATTCTCTTCGCGAAACAAAAAGTCCGATATGATCTACAAAGCATCACCATATCTTTCTGAGTGGGGGTCTAAAGTCTGCGATTTTCTTGTGCGATTGCATTTTTTTCTTTTTTTGAATTTTTTTAGAGAATGTAGATATACTATACATTTGTTTAGAATCGACATTAAAATGTCTGTTATCGAGCAGCTTGTGGCTGAATAATAGCGGCCACTCGGGGCGATTTTTAGGTTAATCTACGCTTGCCTAGGTTGGTCTATGGAAGGATGACCACCCGTTATGTACCGAGTTTCCTTCGTGACACAGAATGACAGTCGTTACAGACAGCCAGTTTTCCGAAAGTCTTGCAACTAGTTTTATAAAGGGATACCACTGCCCAGTACCCAATGGGCAGTCACTTGATGTAAATACTGATCTTCACCTCATCCGGTTAGACTGGAAGTCGACCCCAAGAAAGTTAGGAAAAGGCAAGGCAGATGTGTTTTTTTTTAAACGTTGTCCACATAAGATTTTTTTCTGTATCGTGTGTATTTTTCGTGTATCTGTATTCAGTAAATACTTCACCACTTATTAAACAGCTAGTTTTTCGCCAATGTACGACTGGACGAAAGTTAGTTAGTTGATAATAATGTTTGGCTCAGGAGTATTTTTTTTCTAATTTTTAAATTTGACACAATTTTGACTGTAATAATGCTTTACACGATTTTTTTGTCTATCGTCCGTTTTGGCGACAAAATATCTGCCTTAATACAGTGCAAAAAAGTCATAAACTTTATCACAACACTCAAATAAATCTAAATCCGTAAAAAACAAACCGATTACATTTCATCTCCGGTTTTCATATACAGCTTACTTCGTGGCCTCAAGTTTCGTGGGTGGGGTGAATATGACAAATGATAGCCAACATTACGATGGGAATTTTTATCTTTGACAGATATAGGTGATCCCCGGTGGAGCGAAACGTGATATTTTCGGATCAAAAATATAAAAAAAGATACTATTTCAATGTATAAAAACATAAATATGTCTGAAAAAAAGATGTGTGTGAAGAATTCAGAATAATATCTTGACGTTTCTATTTTTTAACAAATAGGTACTTACGTGACTTGTTAGAATTTCACTTTGAGGTTGAAATGATATTTATTTCTTTTCTTATTCAGGTGTAAAAAGCAATTTTCAGTCGACAAAGTGTCAGTCATTTTCACATAGCTGTAGAATTTCTTCAGGGAAATTAGACAGCTGTTCCAAATTGTCATTGAGTGTGGAGATAGAAAATTATACCTTTATATGTATCATTTCACTTCAATAGAAGTTTCTGGCTGTATTCTAAATTAAACCCTAGCGTTACTTTGTAATAAAGGTTGTTTTAACTAAAATAAAGCAAACAATAATTGTTTTTTGATATCCATGACTTTGACTTTATTTGAATGATAATTTTGTGCCATTTGTATTTAAATAACCTTTTATCAAATAAAGGGAATGAATATTTATGAAAAAGGACTAAAACTAAGTAACTACGAACATGTTATGTTTGAATATGATTACGAAGTTGGTAATTATGTCTCAGTACCGCTTTAGATTATTTTCTGTTTGTTCGAATAATTATATCTTAATAGAATCAATTGGCGTTAAATCGCAAAAAGTAGGTTATCAGGTAAATTTTGTCATATTTGTCGTTTGTTTTGGCTCAAAAAAGATAATGTTCATAAACATAAATAAACAGATACACAATCTATAATTTGAGTGTAACTAACTAAAATGTGTAAAAGTCCACATAAAAGGTTATTATTTACAGGTAGTCCTAATATTCATCTACATCTTTGTCAATAACAAAAGTGCCCAGAATGTTAGCATCATTGACACGTTAGATGGCAATGCTAATTCTTTGGCCAAAATACAGCCAGCGTTCTTGTCTCGTGAAGAGTCGACTAACCACTCTGCGATATCCTGAGAAACTAGATGAACACTTGGACCGCATGGTGTTTCAACCGCAAACGGCTCATTCAATTATAAGGTCGTATATCCAAGCTAAAACAAAAAGCTTTTGAATGGCGAACCTTAAACGCATTTGCTTTATGATGATTAAATGCCCACAGCCTGATTTACTGCAAAGAGTGTATGCAAATTGGACCTCCAGATTATACCTTGTAAGCGCCGCAGTAGATATGTACTTACTGTATCGACCAATAATCGCTCACCGAGGGATTATTATTATACAAACTTGCGACACAAAAAGCCACATCTTTTGAATGCGTAGACTTAGAGGCTTGATTTTTCACAGACCTGCTACCCTACTATGACGTCTTAAAGCAGAACTTATTCCACTGAGGAAAAGAGACAGAGCTATACAGGGTGTCTAGCACCATCTCTTTCTCACACAGGAATAAAATCTGCTATAAGATGTCATGGTAACCACGCGTCGATATAAAGGGTCTTGACAGACAGATAGACGGACCACAAAATTATCCTTTTATAGTTTAGTTTTTCTTTTTCAGACTAAATTGAATAAATTCATAGATTAGAAACGTACAATAAATCTATACTAATATTATAAAGCTGAAGAGTTTGTTTGTTTGTTTGAACGCGCTAATCTCAGGGACTACTAGTTGGAATTGGAAAATTCTTTTAGTGTTGGATAGTCCATTTCTTGAGGAAGGCTATATAACATCACGCTACGACCAACAGGTGCTGAGCAGCGCGGGTAAAACCGTGGGGAACAGCTAGTGTTCAGATAATCCCATTTACACCCACTGAATTCAAACCACTTATCTTAACACCCATAATGAGTTGTACAGTTCAAAAAACCGCTTAACAACATTGAACACACACGTGAATTATTCAAAAACAACACAGTATACGCAAGTTACAGAAGCATAACGTTGTAGTGCATAACATTACCATCTATTTACATATATTTACAACATATTAAGTTGATGATTGTTAGTGCAAGGCAGCTTGATAGCATTCGACAGATGACTGACGGAACGACAGTTTATTTTAATAACATAGGGAAAATTTGTATTGAATTTCGCTCGTTATTTTTTCAGGAATCCGCTTCAGTGTTTTTTTTTTATTTGTTTTTTGTTCATTTTATATTTCAGTGACTGTAATAGAGCCTGGGGCAGTTTTCTCATGCGAAAATGAATGTAAATTCATTTGTTCATTAAATGTTTATGTAGATTTTTTTGTTTGCCTGAGTGGATTGTTTGAACGGAAAATAACAAAGAAAAATATTATCTGTTTTTATTTTTAAATGATTTTATCTGTCTTTTTTAATGGCATTCTGAGCCTCCGGTGATCACGACGACCCGTGCACGAACGCACGGGTACGACGTAAACATTTTAATATCATGATTATTTCATCATGTGTTTACTCTGAAATTTCGTAAATTTAAAAAATGGGAATAAAATGAGTTTTGCCTTGTTTTTTCCACATGTTTGTTCCAGAAAGTGCACGTATCAAGTTAAATAAAAAAAACAATTGAAGCTAAACGAACAAAGTATACGATCCTTATAGTGGTTAAGCAAACAATTTTTTTTTTCCTCGCCTGTATACTAAAGAAGAAAACTCAAAAAAAATAGTTGCTAGTTTTTCTAAGATTACTCAAAAACCCGGGAGCTAAAAAATTCAAAAGTTTTTATCCAAAACTAGACACTTGGAGCAAAAATTTTCTCTTTTTTTGGTTTCCCGTACGACCATTTCTCTCAAATTACGGCCTGTTGGATTTTTTTTATGATTCCTTGGTTTTTCCAGTAACACTACTGAAAAAAATTATTCAAGTTTTTGCCCACGGTTTTGCTCGCGTTAAATTCGGGGTATCACAGTTCCCCTTTCCTGATTATTTTTATTAATATCTCCCTCGACTGGGTTGCAGGCTGTTTGAAAGAGATACCGTGGACCCGGAACATGAAGGGCCAAAGAAGGACCATGGGTGGGTTTTAGTCAATACAAATCTGACACTTCCCAGAGCGAGAGAAGTTTGTTGATCATTTCCCATATGTAAAAAAATGGTCAGCAGTTGTGCTTATGATCATTTGAGCAAGGAGACCTTCAACAGTAAGATTTATTTATATTATTATTATCATTTATTTATTTACATACATATTTTTATATTATTACATATTGTTTATCAAAAACAAAAAAAAACATTTAAAAATATATAAATAGTAGCCCACCGGTATCGGGACCAGAGTCCAATCTACCGGCAGTCAGGGCTCCAGAGAAAGGAACCTCCTAACAATACGAGCCGTGTCCAGGAGTACCGCTTTCTGTATTTTTATATTTATTGTTAAACGTAGTATATTGAAACCTATCAGAACCATTTCATACTAACAAAATTATAGAATCAAAGAAAATTCTTAACATTCTCTTTGTGAGTTTAATACTTAAGTCTATTTAGTAGCGCAAATCCAAGATACGCAGATGTTTTGAATTTTCATTGAAAGCTGACTGAGAAAATCTGAATATCTGGCATAATATTTGCGTTAATTCAGGATTAAGATAAATGTAGAATATTTTTATCTCATTTTAAAGGTCAGTGACCGTAGAAAATGTTTGAGTAGATTTATCATTCAAGAGTCTTGTTGTAAACCAAAGATAATTTAGCTGAAAGATTTTAAATATCACGGTTTCACCCGCTGCCCATTTAGGGGTATGAAAAATAGATGTTGGCCGATTCTCAGACCTACCCGATATGTACACAAAGTTTCGTTTGAATCGGTCCAGCCGTTTCGGAGGAGTATGGGAACGAAAACTGTGACACGAGAATTTTATATATTAGACTAGCTGTGCCCAGCGGTTTCACCCACTGCTCACTTAGGGGTATGAAAAATAGATGTTGGCCGATTCTCAGACCTACCCGATATGTACACAAAGTTTCGTTTGAATCGGTCCAGCCGTTTCGGAGGAGTATGGGAACGAAAATTGTGACACGAGAATTTTATATATTAGAAGATTTATCGTTTAGCTACGGCTTTTAATTGCATATTAAGATATTTTTTTAATAATCCGCCCAGTAGAGATTATTTTGACAACACGGTTGGCGCAGTGGCTAAGCTATCGACTGCTGCGCTGCGTGTCGATCCCTGCACGTAACAATTATTTGTGTCGCCTACAGATAATTGTTCCGTGTTTGGCTGTTTGTGTATGTGAGTTTAAGTGTTTGTAAACGCATCTACGATACAGGACTATTGTAAGTATGGAGCAACATTTCTTTTATAAACAAGAATTATATAATTAATACCTTGTATAAGTATAATATAATAAGCCTATAAAAATCGTTTGCATGATGCATCGATGCATGCATGCGTTTGATCGCGGAGGAGCTCGTGGCTAAATAATAGCAGCCACTCGGGTCGATCTTTAGGTTAAGCCGCGCTTGCCTAGGTTGGTCTGTGGATGGGTGACCACCCGTTACATACCGAGTTTCCTCCGTGCCTCGGAAAGCATGTTAAGCCGTTGGTCCCGGCTGTCATTTGTAGATTTTTGACAGTCGGTAGAGCTAGTCAGTGTTCCGAAAGTCTTACAACCAGTCTTACCGAGGGGTATCGCATTACCCAGTACTAACTGGGTTGTGGAGGTCAGAAAGGCAGTCGCTCCATGTAAAATACTGATATTCAGTTGCATCCAGTTAGACTGGAAGCCGACCCCAACATAGTTGGGAAAAGGCTAGGCAAATAATGATGCATGCATGCGTTTGACGGGGTTTTTATTGTACAGTCAAATAATCTCGTCCTCGATTCAATAGAATGAATGACTTCAAATGGACAGAAAGCCTTAAGACTAGGTAACGCAATACTCTTTATAGAGTTGTTGGTAGTCATTGAAAGAATTAGGCCAGGAATATCGAGTTTATTTCGTGTTTCTACCAGTCAAAGTCAAATAAGAGGAAAAAAAAAGAAGAAGTTGTTTGCATTAAGCTTATAGAGAATGTAATCTTAGACTATATCAACTAAAGTAACAATAGGATGGCCCCCAAAAAAAAAAATCAAAACTCAAGACGAAAATATTTTAATTCCACATCCACAGATCTACTTGGGAACATATAAAACGTCGAAAAAAGGTGCACGTTTATAGCAAAAAAACACAAAATACCTACCTTTCAGCAGTATATATAAAACAGCTTTCAAAGAATATTACCCCTTCATCTCCCACACCACAAATACATCATAATAAAACACGTACAGTCGTATACAACAGTCGATCATGCGTAAACACGATTAATATTGTGAAAGAAAGAAAGAAAGAAAGAAAGATAATTTATTTGTCAAACATGCGTTTACATAAACTGAGTAATCAGACATGCAAGGTATTAAATATTATGTTGTGCTCGTCCATGCTTTGCCAATATCGGCGTACAAATTTTGAATATTTAAAAATTACATGTCATTGCGTATAATTTGAAATTTAATTACAAAATACATAAAAAATAAATGATAATTGATGTCAAGATATTATTGTATAAGTATGTCAAAAATTAAATGAAGTAGATAATTATGTCCAGTTTGTTCATTATTAAGCATTCAAAAAGTATCAATAGTCAATTAATTTAAAAAATTACAACATTAAATTGACATTCTTAATCATGTGTTTTCGAGGTCGGAATATAAAAGTCCTTTTCATTCAAAAAACTTAAAATATTGTAATACGCTTTATTAACTAAAAAACTTCTCAGCTTATTTTTGAGAAGTGACAAGGATAGTTCTCTCCAACTTTTAGGCAATTTATTGTATATCGTGGAAGCCATACAGAATATACTTTTACGCATAAGTGCTGTTCTCGCAGTATGAGAGCATACCCTACAGTTGTCACGCCTGTTACGTGGCACTACTTCATCCAATAGTTTAAATCGGAGTGGATTTGTTTTGACAAACACCGCTACCTCCAAAATATACAGACATGGCAAAGTAAGTATTTTATATTGTTTAAAGTAAGGCACGCAACTATCAGTAGGTTTAATTTTAAAGATTGAGCGAATGCATCTCTTTTGAGCTTTGAACACCGTGTCTTTTTTTGTTGAGTTGCCCCAAAATATGACACCATGATAGGGATTCTGTCAAACCATAGTAGGCTGTAAGAATTGCCTCCACACTTATTATAGACGACAATGTGTGCAGGGCATAAGCAGATTTACTGAGTTTCTTGCATAAGATTTCGATATGGGTTTCCCAATTCAATTTTTTATCAATGTGTAGCCCTAAAAATTTTGTACTTTCTACCTCTTCTATAGGCTGGTCATTGTAGTGTATATTTAAAGTACTCTTACTGTTGATCCTTTGACTAAAATGTATTAATTTAGTTTTGGTCAGGTTAATTTTTAAGTTATTATCATCCAGCCACTTTACCATAGAATTTATAGAATAATTAATGTCATTTTCATAGGTATCCACATTTTTACAAGGTACCGTTATGGTGCTATCGTCGGCAAATAGTGTCAGAGGTTGAGGGATGCCTTTCGGTAGATCATTTATGTATAATATAAACAAAGGGGGCCCTAGAACACTCCCCTGTGGCACACCAAACAAAACTGTACGTTCTGAGGACTGATATATAATTTCATTTTTACTTTTCATATTAATTTGATTTATATGTGTTATTTGAGTTCTGTTAAGTAAGTAAGATTTAATTAGATTGTTGACATTTCCTCTAATTCCATATACCTCAAGTTTATTTAAGAGTGTATCAAAGTGCACATAGTCAAAGGCTTGTGTCATGTCACAAAATACGCCACAGACTGGTTTCTTTTTATCAACGTTATATGTAACATTATATAAAAAATCATAAATGGCCATATTAATAGTTTTACCAATTCTAAAACCTTTCTGTTCCTCGCATATAATATTATGCTTTTCTATAAATGAATTTAATTGATTATAAATGTATTTTTCAAATATTTTAGAGATGATGGGAATCAGCGATATAGGCCGATAGTTCTCCATTAACTCCCTATCATTTTTCTTAAATAGTGGTTTGACAATAGAAACTTTTAAAGCATCAGGATACACGCCTGCACTAATGCTGAGATTGATGACATGACTCAAGTGAGCGCAGATTTCGTCCGCAACATGTTTTAATATATGAGTAGCAATACCGTCATATCCCACACTGCTTGTATTACGCAGGGTCATTATTATCTTTTTAATGTCATCTGGTATACTAGGGGCCATGAACATAGTTTTATTGTTGAAGTCTAATGAACTCGCCCTAGGTCTACAGTCGACACTCAGTTTTGGCTGTATCTTATTAATAAAAAAAATATTAAAAGCTTCTGCAATAGTTTCGTGATGAGATATGACGCGGTCATCTATTTTAATTTTATTTATGGTAGACTTAGGTATATTGTACTTTGCACGGTTAATAATTTGCCACGCAGTTTTCGATTTGTTTTTAGATGTTTTTATATTGTAGTTGTTTTGTGCTTTTTGTGTTAAGCGGATAATTTTTTTGTACTTTTTTGAATAATTATGTAGTATGGTTTTATTAGCATTACTACGCTTAAGTCTAAACTGCCATAGGAGTTTTCTTTTCTTCTTACTGCACAATTTGATCCCTTTTGACAACCACTTAGTTCTTTTTGATGTATAGATTTTAACTACTTTTAATGGAAAACATAGATCGTAAAACAGCTTGAAAATCTCAATAAAATAATTATAAGCTACATTTGGGTCATCCGTGTCGTAAAGTTCCGAAAAAGTAAGAGTCGTGAGATAGTTAGTCAGACGTTGTGCGCGTCTGTACTCGCTGGAATTACTATATTTCATCGCGACAAACACCTGGGCACAGTAAATAGGGCATGTGTACTCGATTGTACGTGTTTTCGTGTGTGTTTTTAGAATGAATGGATTTAGGTGATGTTTTCCCGATTATTGTTATTCAAAGTTTGAGGGAAAAGAGACGTTATCTATAAGCAAAATGAAGTGACTTTAGGGTGGTTATGAGGACAAGTGTAGTGTGGTTGCCAGGGTTGCGGGTTGTTAAAAAGAGATACTGCAGCCCGGTACATGAACAACAAAAGAAGGAACATGGGTGGGTTTTAATCAGTGAAAGTCTAGAGCGGAGAAACTTATTTGATGGTTTCCCAAACGCAAAAAAAATTTTTTGTGTGGTTTCGATTTCATTTGTTAAAAAATTAAAATAGAATTAGACATCTGTAACTAAACTAAGCATACGCCTGTTTTCGGCTATCAGTACCAATCGCCTCAAATCCTTACTAATATTATAAAAGCGAAAGTGAGTTTGTTTGTTACCTCTTTACGCGTTAATGCCTAAACCGATTTTGATGAATTTTGGTACAAGGATAGTTGGGAACCAGGAGACGGACATAGGCTAATATTAAAAAAAAAAATAAGGGACGTGAGGGAGAAAGAGGGATGAAAAGGGAAAACGTAGCGTTGCTATCACAAATCAATAAGGCGCAAGGGGAACTGTGTTACCCCGAATTAAACGCGAGCGAAGCCGCGGGCAAAAGCTAGTAATTAATAATTTTATGCTAGCCAATAAGTAAGTTTTTAACAACTACATAGCTGCAACAAATAAGAAAACTTCAAAAAAAGAAAAAAATAATAATCATGAAGATAAAGAACACATAAAAAAAACACTAAACTATTCGTACATGAATTAAAAAAATATTAAATTCGAATTTAAATTGTAGAACAATTTAATTAGAAACATCAAAACAAAACATTGGAATAAATGAATAGATCATTTTAAAAATGTTTTTCAAATAATTTCCTTTTAGACTAAAGCTAAACTGGATGTGATTTAGTTTTCATAATATGTTTATCTAGTCGCAGTGCAGTACTATATAGTACTAGCAGTGGGTTCTGCAGCATTGCAGTACATTCAGTTCATTGGACTGGCTTTAATTTAGCATATAGGTTAGGCTAGTTAGACGTGAGTTATCCTTTAAGGTTTGTAAATTGTTCTAAAAATGTAGTGGCGGTAAAAACTTTTTTTATTTATTTATGGATTTATGTACACACTGAACACAGTAAAAGGACAGGAACAAAATTATAGATACAAAGGTAATGCTTATTATTAAATACATTTTTACAGCACACCTGAAAAAAAGAGGAAATAAATCAGATATTTAAGTTTGAATATTCCTTACAAACAAGAATAATAGTATACAACTTATAAATACTTTTATTAAATTTAATTAATTACTATAAATAGATACAAACCAATAATAAAAAATTTAGAGGTGTCAAGGGACACCCGGATGGAACGAAGTTCAATGCGAAATAGAAATGAAAATATCTGGCTTGCTTTCTATAAGAGAGAGAGAGACAGACAGACAGACAGAGAAACATGCGACGCCGCACAGCTTACAATAGCTTACTATAGCAAAAAGTGTCGTGACAACTTTTCGTAAGAATTTTTTCCGCCCCCTTTCACAACGCGCGATAAGGAACCAAAAATATATACATAATATAAGAAAAAAGATATTTTAAGTATGTATTAATGCTCTTTTTAGCCTGAAACACAGGTCCAACCTAGTTCAGGCAATTAAGCAACTGTGTTCTATTGTTTATTATTAATGTGCCTCTTTTTTATAAATAAACGATGTATACTTCATTTATTGATTTATTTACACATAGTATCCTTACTTCCTTACTATATTAATATTATAAAAGCGAAAGTGAGTTTGTTTGTTTGTTTGTGTTAAATATATTATAACAAAATAATTATTCACTGTGTGTGGCGCCATCTATGACAGGAATGTTAAACTGTTGTCTTTGTACTGTCTGTGACAATTAAAAAAAAGTTCAGTTCGTTTCCGTCAACGGTGTTTTATTGTAATAGGTTATGGGCTACATGACTTCTAATTAATAAAAATCGTGATTATCAGTATTCAATATGGCTAGTAGTGTAATAACAAGTATATCCAAATTAAGAGGAAGAGAAAACTATGAAGAGTGGGCGTTTGCGGTCGAAAATTACCTTATTCTCGAGGGCATGGAAGAGTGCATTAAACGAAAAGGTGAAGCAAAAGCGCGCGCAAAAATAATTCTTACGATAGAACCAGGATTATTCGTCCATATCAAGACAGAAACTACCGCGATGGGTCTGTGGACGAAGCTTCAAAAGATGTTTGACGATACCGGTTTTACGAGAAGAATAGGATTATTGCGAACGCTGATTTCGATTCGTCGTGAAAATTGCGAATCTATGGCGCATTATGTGACTTCAATAGTGGAAACAAGCCAGCGGCTAAATAGTACCGGTTTTAAGATTGACGAAGAATGGGTTGGATCATTACTTTTAGCAGGTTTACCCGAGAAGTTTTCGCCAATGATCATGGCCATTGAACATTCCGGCATGGACATAACGGCTGATGCAATCAAATCGAAGCTCATAGACATGGATGACTCGAGTGAAGTTTGCAGCGGAAATGGCCAGAGTGCATTTGTTTCTAGAAAGTCGCTAACTCTTAAGCATGATCGAAACGCAGCTAACTTCAGATCGGCTGAAACATCAAAGTCAAATATTATTTGTTATAGATGCAAGAAGCCGGGACATTACAAAAACCAGTGCAAATTTGTAGATAAGAAAAACACTTCTAATGCTTTTAGTGTTATTTTTTTAACCGGAAGATTTAATACTACGGACTGGTACATTGATTCAGGAGCCAGTATGCATATGACAACTAAAAAACAATGGTTGAAGAATGTGTCAAGTCAGCCATTTGTTGATAAAATTGTTATTGCGGACAAGTCGGTGATTTCTGTGGATTGTTGTGGCGAAACCCAGATAACAACAATAGTTAAAAATAAAGAATACGACATACCTGTATCTGACGTGTTGTACGTGCCTAGTTTAGCTACAAATTTACTGTCAGTTAGCCAGTTAATTAAAAAGGGAAATAAAGTGAAGTTTACTGATAACCACTGTATGATTTTTAACCAAGAAAACGAACTCGTAGCGACAGCAAACTTGGAGGATGGTGTTTACAAGTTAAATGTGAAGCAATTAGATTGTTTGTTTACACCAGTGTCAGGTCGTGTGTGGCATCGAAGATTTGCTCACTTGAATAGTGCTGACCTTGACAAAATGCGAGATGGTGCAGTTATTGGCATGACATACTCAGACAAGCCTCAAGTGAACAAAACAAACTGTGTTGTGTGTTGCGAAGGCAAGCAAACACGGTTACCTTTTTCCAACATTGGTAACAGAAGTGATGAGTTATTGTCTATTGTACATGCAGATCTATGTGGACCCATGGAAACCAAGTCCATTGGAGGATCCAAATATTTTTTGCTGTTTGTGGATGACAAGAGCAAAATGGCCTTTGTCTATTTTTTGAAGAGCAAGGATCAAGCTCTAGATAGATTTAAAACCTTTAAGAATATGGTAGAAAACCAGACAGGTAAAAGAATAAAGGTTTTTAGGACAGATAATGGTTTGGAGTTCTGTAATAAGCAGTTTGATAAATATCTAGAAGAAGCAGGAATATTACACCAGAAAACCAATCCGTACACACCACAGCAAAATGGATGTTGTGAGCGAATGAACCGCACAGTGGTAGAAAAAGCTAAATGTTTATTGTTTGATGCAGGACTAACCAAGAGATATTGGGCAGAGGCAGTGCATACTGCAGTTTATCTGAGGAACCGGTCAATAGCATCAGGATTAAACAATCAAACACCATTTGAAGTATGGACAGGAGAAAAACCAAATGTTAGCCACTTACGCATATTTGGCAGCAAAGTAATGGTACATATACCGAAAGCAAAGCGACATAAATGGGACAAAAAGGCGATACAGTGTATTATGGTTGGTTACCCAGACTGTGTAAAAGGGTATAGAGTATTCAATCCCAACAATAATTCAATAATCACCAGTCGAGATATTGTCGTGATTGAGGAGGGGAATTGTGCTACTGAGGTTCCAGTCACCATAGCAGAATCAAGATTTGATTTTGAGGTGAAGTCTGAGTTACCAGACGTTACACAGGAGGAAGTAGGAGAACGGCTGAGTAGCGTTCCTGACATCAAATCAGAATCCAGTTCCGGGGCAGTTGAGGAAGCAGTTAGCCAGGATCCAGGCAGCTCCAGCTCCGAGGAAGATGAGTTTCTTGACGTTCAGGAAAGTCAGGTCCCTACTTCAGTTCCAGAGCAACAGGTCGAGACCCCAGTACCACCAATCATAGTGAATGTGCCAAGGCAGTGTCGTAATCGTAAAAAGCCTGAGCGGTATGGCTCTGCTAGTATCAGTGCGGGTAGTGAAGTGTTTGACAGTAGTGAAATATCACTTGAAGAAGCTATAAGTGGGACTGAACGTATTCAGTGGGCGCAAGCCATGGACGAGGAACTAAAATCGTTCGATGAGAATGATGCTTGGGAAATTGTGGATTTGCCAGTGAACAGTACTGTTGTGCCTTGTAAATGGGTGTTTAAGAAAAAATTAGACATTGACAATAGTATTAGATATCGTGCCCGTCTTGTAGCAAAAGGGTTTGTCCAGAGACCTGGCATAGATTTTGATCAAACATTCTCACCTGTTTTGAGACATTCATCTCTGAGATTGCTTTTTGCCCTAGCAGCACAGATGAAGCTTGATGTAACTCACCTGGACGTGAAAACTGCTTTTCTAAATGGCTTATTGAAAGAAACTGTTTATATGAAAATGCCAGAAGGTTTTAAATGTAATGGTAGTATTAATAAAGTGTTAAAATTAAAGAAAGCCATTTATGGGTTAAGGCAGTCTTCACGAGCCTGGTACCAAAGGGTTGATACTTTTTTGGAGAGCATTGGTTTTAAAAGATCACAACTAGAACCTTGTTTGTATACTAAAATGAATGGGTCTGATAGAATATTTATTGCCCTATATGTTGATGATTTTTTTGTGTTCTCAAACAATGTGTTAGAAACTGAAAATGTAAAGAAAAGTTTGTCATCTATTTTTAAAATAAAAGATTTGGGCAGTGTTAAGCAATGCCTGGGTATGAGGGTTCATGTTGATAAAGAAAATGGTTGTGTAACTTTAGATCAACAACAATATATTGAAAAGTTGTCACAAAAATTTAATATCAATGATTGTAAACCAGTTTATACACCAATTGAGTCTAAATTAAATTTGAGTAAAAGTGACCAGTGTAATAGGCAATTACCCTACCAACAGTTGATTGGTAGCATGATGTATTTAGCAGTACTCACTAGACCTGACATTGTTTTTGCAGTGAATTACTTAAGCCAATTTAATAATTGCTACAGCGACATACACTGGGCTTACGCCAAAAGAGTCTTAAAATATTTAAAAACAACAAAGTCCTTTTGTCTGAAATATGTTGTAAATGGAAATTCTAGATTGCAAGCTTATGTTGATGCTGACTGGGCTAGTAATGCTTTAGATAGGCATTCATATACAGGTTATTTCTTTACTCTTTCCGGTGGTGCTGTATCATGGGAAACTAGGAAGCAAGTTTCTGTTGCCTTATCCAGTACTGAGGCAGAGTACATGGGTATATCTGATTGTTGTAAAGAAGTTATCTATCTAAGGAATTTACAATATGAACTAACTAATAAGTTGTATGAAATAACTGTGTTCAATGATAATCAGTCTGCACAGAAGCTGGCAAGTAATAATTGTTTACATAAGCGATCAAAGCACATAGATATTCGTTACCATTTTTTCAGAGAGCATGTGAATAATAATGTTATGCAATTAAGATATTTGCCAACTTCAGACATGCCTGCTGATTTGTTTACTAAAGGTTTAAATGCAGTCAAGCATTATAAATTTCTAGAAATGTTAGGATTAAATAAATAACTTTCGTATTATTTTATTAAGTGGGCGTGTTAAATATATTATAACAAAATAATTATTCACTGTGTGTGGCGCCATCTATGACAGGAATGTTAAACTGTTGTCTTTGTACTGTCTGTGACAATTAAAAAAAAGTTCAGTTCGTTTCCGTCAACGGTGTTTTATTGTAATAGTTTGTTTGTTTGTTTGTTTGTTACCTCTTCACGCTTTAATGGCTTAACCGATTTGGATGAATTTTGGTACAGAGATAGTAGGGAACCAGGAGACGGACATAGGCTAATATTTTTTTGAAAAAAGTGGGATGTGAGGGAGAAAGAGGGAAGAGAAGGGAAAACTTAGCGTTGCTATTACAAATCAATAAGGCGCAAGGGGAACTGTGTTACCCCAAATTTAACGCGGGCGAAGCCGCGGGCGAAAGCTAGTATACTATATTTTTAAATATTTATTTGCAAAAAAAAAATATACAAAAATAGTAGCCCACCTTTATTGGGAACAGGGTCCAAGCTACCGGCGGTCTGCGCTCCAGAGAAAGGAACCTTCTAACAATACGAGCAGTGTCCAGGAGTACCGCTTTCTGTATCAAGCCCTTGATTCAGCTGCCTAACGAGAGCCTCTTCAGGTATTGGTCGAGGCTCTTGGCAATTAAGCCATTGGCAGATATGACTATCGGCACAATGATCGTAGAGTCCATATTCCAAATGTCGACAATGTCGCCATTTTTAAGAACTGCGTCGGGCACATATCTGTCATATTTGAGAACAAGTTGTTGATGGATAATTCTGGCTATAAGGTTGTGTCTATGCAAGTACTCTCCGTTAGCTAGAGAACAACCGGAGATAATGTGACGAATTGATTCACCCGGACGGTGGCATACCCGACAATATAATTATGTCAATCGTGCCGTCCTTCACAATAAATCTCCGGTAGTTACTAAAAGATTTTGTTATTAGTATTATATTATACTACCTGTTCCCCACGGTTTCACCCGCGCTGCTCAGCACCTGTTGGTCGTAGCGTGATGTTATATAGCCTATAGCCTTTCTCAAGAAATGGACTATCCAACACTAAAAGAATTTTCCAATTCCAACCAGTAGTCCCTGAGATTAGCGCATTCAAACAAACAAACAAACTCTTCAGCTTTATAATATTAGTATAGATGTCACTAGGATTGTATCTACCAGACCTTTTTGTGTAGGGTCGCATTTGCAGATCCAGCCCTGTCCCAGTTCGACTAGATCCTAACAAATCTGCAAGAACAAAAAACAGACAATCTCTATTCCAAAGAAAACGTAACGAAACAAATCGCTAAGACAAAGTTAACAGTTTCCGATAAGCATGCATACATATGCGCATATATTGGTTCCAAACTTGCTTGCTCCGTAAAAGATAAAAGCAAAGGATAACTAGAAACAGCACAAAAATGGCGGTACCCTTTTAAATGGATTGCAATATTCAAACCTATGACTCTATATGATGTATGAAGAAGTATACGCAGCATCATTACATTTGAGCCTACGTATAAAAATAAATGGGAAATAATTGCAGTCGATAGAGCAGTTAGGCAGAAAACAACCTTATAGAGTTGAACTGCGAGTACAACCTAAAATCTAAATAAATAAATGCTGCAGTTGAAATGTGCTACGCGAAGGGCTACGGCGTAGCACTGTGCTACGGCGTTAAACAGTGTATCAATCAGGCTACGATCTCGTAGCGGTTCAAAATGATTTTAGTGTGTTGTCTGAAATTGGACTGACACAACCGTCATCTAATATTGAACTGAATCTTTCATAGATAACGAGTTTCATTAGCGTATACGTATATTGAAATACTTTAAAACAAAAACTATAAATATATCTTTGATCTTAGATATGTAGACCTATCATTATCACTACAACCTATGTACTAAAAAAACAAGCTACAGCACAAAAAATGTCTTTCCGTGAGGGTCAACAAAATGTCCTAACAAACATATACAAATGTACCCATAAAATGACCATTGTGGTTTTTCCACAGACCAAAACTACGTACAAAACGATTATGACGTCATTACACAGGATATTAGGGTCTTGACACATCAAAGTCAGCTGGAAAGGAATCACCAACATAAATTTTTAGTGACCTATAAATTGAGGTATTCGAGTAACGTGAAGTAGGTTTGGGGTTCCGCAATGTTGAGTGTGAAACTATTCGCGAAGTTATTTTGTAGTATGATCTTATGTTGGTGTATTGAGAACAACGCGTGGGTTTGGTGTTAAGGCAAGTTTTGGCAAAATAGGGTTCGAAAGACATACCGTGGCCTTGGAACAAAAAAAGCGAAAGAAGGAATGTGGATGGGTTTTAGTCGGTACAAGTCTGAAATTCCCATCCAGGAAACAGGAAGGAACATGAATGGGTTTACCACCGATGTTCCTTCTTCTGCCCTTTGTGTTTCGGAGCCACGGTTTCTCTTTCGAACAACCTGCACCTCATGCAGCAGGACAGTACTAACGTTTTTCGTGAGACATACAAGCTTTGTTTTTGTTTTTTTTTTCCTTTTGGTTATTTGGTTTTTCATTCCAAAATTTGTTTGGATTTGTGCTCGGCTGATGGAAATAGATTCGCCCCTTATTTAATGGGGCTTGAACATAACTGGTGAAATATGGACGTCCTTGTTAGGTACACTTCCAAGCTCACCGTCGTCCGTCCGACGATCGACGGTGCGTTAGTGTTCCACGTGCCACCGCCTGCCGCTGAACTGTTGCGGGTGGTTCGAAACAGATACCGCGGCTCCGGATCATAAAGGCAATAAAGGAACATAGGTGGGTTTTAGTCATTAAAAGTTTGACATTCCTTCCGCTCCGCCCAGAGCTGGGGAAGTTATTTGTCGATTTCCCATCCGCCACAAAACGGTACACTTCTGCCAAACCATACAGGTTTTACTGGCTTGATACTTTGTACGTCTAACAGTATTGCTGTTTTCAACACTCAACAGATACTAAAGGTGAAAAGTAACCTTACAATGTAATGCCCTACATGAGACTAGACAGTGAATGTGTTAACCTTTGTAAAACACTTTGTTTTTTTAAACCATACATCTTATTAAGGTTCGCACTTAACCAATGTTTTATACGTCTCATGGGCTGCAGCCATAACATTCAACGGGGAGCCGTTAGTAATGTGTACCAAATATATATTTATTTTATATCAACATAAATCATGGTAACGCATGAAAGAGGACGATATATGACAATGTATGTGTTCCATGCAAATGAGGACACAGAACGCTTGTGAGGCAGCCATATTGTTTTATTTTTATTTAAAAATGGAATATGAAATCAGTAATTCTTTGATATTGTGATAAACGGTGGTACATACGCTCACAGTTAATTTACTTCTGATCTAATATTCTTGTAAAAAAGAGAGTTATTGCACCCCTAGTGGCTCAATAGCTATATATTACGTCTATTATGGGTCGTTAGGTTAAAAGCAGGAAAAGTCGGTTTAAGTTTAATTTCGGTTTTTTTGTTTTGCTGACATCTCTTCGAGGCGCGCGTGGAACACGAACGCGCCGTCGACATGGCCTGTCGTCAATAGACGAAAGGATAGTGAGCATGCTCATCGTCCGTGTTCGCGTCTACGGTGGCCAGGAGTCGTTTCGCAGTGCGCGTCGGTTTGAGGTTCTCTCCCTTAAACCTCCGGTCAACTCCTTCGCTATCATGACTGCTTTACAAAAGGACCGCTTACTAGTCCCACTCGCAAGACCTGTAATGTTGTTTTTTAGAAAAATACGTCGACAATACGACAATACATCGGACACCATCAGAGCACCCGGTACAATCTGTTTCTTGCCCCACCGTCCACTAATACTGTCGCAGAGCGGAATCTCCTGAGTGTCGTTTTCTTAAGATGTCAACGTCCTTTTGACTGCCAACCATGTATATGATGTATTCGCCGATGAATGGAGTAACTTAATGCCTATTGTCTAAGTGTATCCTCTGGACCGTGCTACTTTTAATTTAAATCATTGAATGTGTACGCCTCGTATGGCAACCACGGCAAGTGGGAGGGGCGCGGCTGCGCTCGCGCGGACCCTGCAGCCATTCAAACAGCCAAACTATGGCAGAGCGCGCACGTCTGCACTCACATGAAAATTGTTACGCTGAGCTATACAATAAGCATTCAAAGAAAAACGTTCGTTGTTTTTATGTTAGTTATTGTTGCTAAACCGTTTTAACCCATAAATATGAAAAAAATAAGTTCTTATCGGTGCTTGCGAAATGAAATAGATGCATATCTACTCAACTGCATCGACAAAGATTTCCCACCACGCCACTACATCTCTACCATACCTACGGGCTACTTTAGGGACCCACACTGAAAAACGGTACGCCCCTGGTGTTTATACAACAGCATTTTTTTTTCAACTAGACACAGTTGAATGAATTCAAAGCGGTGGCCAATGGGCAGTAGTCAACTATTTCTATTTTTTCGCTGAATATATTTAAACGAAGTTGACATTCGTTAGTAATTTAACATTTTTGTGGAGAAGTCTTTTCAGAATCGAACTTTTTTATTTGTTTAGTCGGTCACTGTTGGCCATCACTATCAGGAGTTCGTTTTTCACAGAGTATTCTGTATGTTAATTTACAAAAAGTTAGTAAAAAACTTGCCCGATGTTAAAAAGAGCTTTAACACATTGTTTGCTCCGACCGTGTAAGTTTTTTTTTTACTGCTCTAAAAAATATATATTCTCCAATTTTATTTATCCAGTGAATGCTAAAAATATACTTTGTATTTTAACAAAGTTAGAAACTTGGCTTTGATGGTAGGTATTAGTAAGGCGCTCAATAGATTTTTATAAAATAACGTAATCATCGAATTATTTAGTAAGCAAGTAACATCACTAGCCAAGAGGCAGCATAAGTTGTCCTGCTTGTCTCACTATAGCCCCCCGGTAGCCTGCCAAAATGCTAAATCTGCCCAATCGCTCTTAATGTGCATACGCCCATATTATTTCTTTGATAAAAACGCAAAAAACGTGTTCTTGAAGAAAGTTTGTATATTTTAGTATATTTCTGTTGCACCACAACCGTTTGTCCGTCGCTTTTTTTTTCAGACTTTTACTGACTGTCTAAAACCCACCCATGTTTTGTATGCCCTTTATATTCCGGGGCTGCGGATATCTCTTTCGAACAACCCGCAACCCCGGTTTTGACACCCCTTGGAAATCCATTTGGCGAGCATGTTTATTACATAGTATATCAATGAATGCCAAATGAACACCAGCGGTTAATAAATTGATAAAGTATATTTCCCCTTTTCACCAACACAGATGAAAAACCTTTCGGTAATACAAACACATGTCAATTATAAGTTCACGCTTTGTCTTCAGGTGGGTAGGCAGATATAATGGATGCCGAACAAAAGATGAATGGCGTGGTGGATATCGACGCGGAAGTAATTTGTTATATGCCAGTTGCACGAAACCTTGTTTAGGAACACCTTTTATCCATATTAATATTATTAATTAAACTCATATCTAACCTTAAACACTTAGCACGTACATAATTATATTTTAAAATTGTATTTTAACTGGAAATCCTTACTAATATTATAAAAGCGAAATTGAGTTTGTTTGTTAGTTACGTCTTTACGCCTAAATGGTTAAACCGATCATGATGAATTTTGGTACAGAGATAGTGAAGACCTTGGAAACGGTCTTAGGTAACTTTTTTATAGTGAAAAATGAGAGAGAAAGAGGGAAGAAAAGGGAAAACTTAGCTATAAAACTACAGGTAGAAGGTACCTGCAAATTACGAAAGGGGAACTGTGTTACCCCGAATTTAACGCGAGCGAAGCCGACAAAAGATAGTATTTATTATCTTGGGACAGCCTCGTTGGTCCACTGCAGATCTTGAGGTCTTGGGTTCGATTCTCGGGTCGGGGAAAAAGTTTCCATTCAAAATAAGAAGCCTGGAGTCTGAAAGTTGGCAAATATTTGTTTCGTGCGGGAATCGAACCCGCGACACGCAGCGCAGCAGTTGATCGCTCAGTCACTGCGCCAACCGTGTCGTCAAACATGTGCCGTGTAGTGTTGTAACTTTTATCACATTTAGCAATTTATAATGATCCTATCAATCCTCGGCGGCGGCGATCTCTCGCGTCCAGCCCTGGTTCAGTCCATGGTGCGAAGTGACGGGGAAAGAGAAGCGGTCACTTCTTTCTGCGAAGCAACCATGCTAGCGAAGGAGGTGGCCGGGTGTTTGAGGGAGTGAACCTCAAACGAACCCAGCCGCTGCGGGAGACGCCCCGGGCGACGGGCGCCGCGAGACGACTCCCGGCCACCGTAGATGCGGCCCTGCCGACGGTGAACAATGCGTAGCTCACCGTCCATCTGTCTATTGACGACAGGCGGTGTCAACGAGCGTTAGTGATTCACGCGCGCCCAAAAATATGTCAGCAAAACAGAGGAGTCTCCGCCTGCCAGGGTTGCGGGGAACGTAAGGGGCAATAGAAGAAACATGGGTGGGTTTTATTCAGTACAAGTCTGACACTCCCCCCCGCTCCGGGGCGAGTGGGGGAAGTTATTTGATGATTTTCCACCCCAAAAAAAACCTTACAATACTGTTGTCAAAGAGTTAAAGTATCAATATAGCTAACACTGCATTCCTTAAACACGTTCTCGGCTCTATAACTACCACGTAAATAAATCGAACTAGGATCGTGCTCTGAATGAAATACAGTTCTTTAGACATCGAGACTTCTTTGTGCTTCGGAAACCACTTAAGACCTAACTTTGTTTTAGAGGTGACCCCTACACTATTATAACATCACGCTTATAATAGTGTAGGGGTAAACAGAGGTCCACCTTCTAGTACACTCAAATTTCGCAAGGAAAAAAAACAGAAAAAAGTCATCTCTTGTTTATTATGAAATATTTGCCAATAAACCATTTTTTTTTAATTTAATTTAAGTAGTGCTATTCAAATTTAAATCCATTCTATACGAATTCATTTAATACGTGTTCTTTAATTTAATTTAATTTATTGTAATCAATTAATCTTTTAATAGTTGTTTTTTAAATATCTTTAATTTACAAACAACCTTTTTTATTTTCTGATTTGCAGGTACCTGCTACATGTAATTATTGCCCTTGCGCCTTATTTATTGTAATAACATGGCCAAGATTTCCCTTTTCTTCCCTTTCACTCACTTAAAAAAAAAATTGCTGTCCTACAATCTCTGTACCAAAATTCATCATGATTAATAGATTAAAAAAAAAACAAAAAGTCATTGTCTTTTTTTTTTTCGGGTGGGAAATCATCCAATGACTTCCCCCGCTCTGGGCGGAGCGGGGGGGCATGTCAGACTTGTACTGACTAAAACCCACCCATGTTCCTTCTATTGCCCTTTACGTTCCGAGGCCGCGATATCTCTTTCGAACAACCCGCAACCCCGACAGGCGGAGGTTCTGGCAAGCCCCTCTGCTTTGCTGACTCTCTTTGAGGCGCGCGTGAAACACGAACGCGCCGCCGACACAGCCTGTCGTCAATAGACGGACAGGCTCGCATCTACGGTGGCCGGGAGTCGTCTCGCGGCGCCCGGCGCCCTGGGCGTCTCCCACGGTGGCTGGGTTGGCCTGATGTTCTCTCCCTCCCTGATGTTCTCGCCCTCAAAGTCATTGTCTTCAAACAGCCTTATGTTATTCGATAAACTTCCCATTACCGCACAACTCGATCTCCCTTTCTGACATTATATGTAGATTATCTTTTGATATATTACTATAAAAAGCGAGTTCTGTTTGATGCGACACCACCGGAGTGTGAAACCCGGGTATTGTCGGCAAATTGTCTTACAATTGAATTCAGCTCGCGGACCGGTTTGCGTCACACCACTGAATAAAGTTGCGTAGAAGAGCTATTTAAACCTTGTCTGCATGTTTTTTTTTTTTTAAAAAACTTCCCCACACAAGGAATTCCTCGTGTGTGGGAGCGTTTACAATCATTTAAACACACATACATTTTCATATGTACACCTTTTAGAACCTGCTACCCTACCATGACGTCTGAAAGCAGAACTTATTCAACTGAGGGAAAGAGACAGAGCTTTACAGAGTGTCTAACACCATCTCTTTCTCACACAAGAATAAGAACTGCTATAAGATGTCATGGTAACCCTACAGTTCTCTCTACTATGGATCGCACACCGTAGTAGAGAGATCAGGTTAAAATGGTTTGGTATAGGTTGATGTGCCGTCGAGTGTACATTACCTTGTCATACTTAGTACTTGTTCGTTCTTCTAGTACAAACACGACTATTGAATTTCCAGTTCTGGCAAAGAGCAATTGGGTGTTTTCATCAGGAACTTCTCAATCAACAACTGGTTCTGGATTTGTGCCCAATTGATGGATGGCAATAGGCACACACCCTATTACATGGCACTTCAAACTTAATTTATTTGAAAAATTAGGTCTTTTTCAGCCGTTTTGACAAAAAACAGTAACAAACATTTATACATTCATCCATCCATCCTCACAAACATTCGCATTTATAACATTAGTAGGACGTAGGATCATTTTTTTTTTCAATATAAGATGCTACCGTATTATAAGATACTACATTATAATGGAACTCGAGGGGGATGGCCATGTAAGCCGAAACACAGGTCTCTCCAATTTTGGCTACAACTTGTGTACAGCATCTATTTTTAAAACTATGTACTCTCATTTGTGATTTTTTTTTAATATGCAATGCTGTTGTCACCTCTAAAATCTATCGACTAATTTACCTTTAAAAAATTTTTCGCTGAATGTGACCCAATTTTTATGACCCATTTGGTCATAGTACAGACGCCTGCACATCAAGCTACTACAATCTGTCAGATTTCTTTGATAGATTTTCGACTTTATTTCTAAAGTATTAGGTTCAAGGTTCATTGGTAAAAATTGACAGTTTTGGGTAGCTTGACCTGCTGGCGTCTGTACCAAAGGTAGGTACTAAAATTATCACTTGTAGCCAATGTTTAAGTATTTTTGGCAAATAATAAATGTCTGTGTGACTTCTTTTTTTGTTTTAATTTGTGTAGAGGCAGTACAGCGCAACCAAAGTTGCTATTAATAGATTTTCTGTTCTTCCTTGTTTGTGGTTAAAACGACATGAACCGTTTTTCGTTTAGCAGTAAAATGCGTGGCGATTTAAATGGGAAGCCTTTTAATGACATTTTAATTTGAAAACCACAGTTTTATTTTTGGAAAACCAGAATTTAAATGTTTTTGAGTTCTTCATGTGTGAATATGAGTTGAGGATAATACTATATATTAGTTAGAATAAGATGTGTAAAAGTACCTGGAAACTTTATTGAAATTACTTTTTTATATCTGGTAATAAAAATCGTCTATGGGTAGGGTAGTGTAGATAAAAGTGTGGGTGAAATACTTTTTTGAGTGCCAAAAACATTTAGAAATTTTTAATTAAATTTTTTATTGTTTTTGACTTAAAAAAGCAAAAGAGAGTTTTAAAAAGGCTACAGACGACGTTTAGGAGACCTCAAGTTCTGTCCTTTACGGAAGATAATTGCATATTTTGATATAAGTAAGGAAACTTTGTCGAGGCGTTTGTAGAGGCGGATTTTAGGCGAGGGTACTATGGAGTCGAGAACAGCAGTCGAGGAAGTATATTGACAACAAAGTTTTCAAATGCCTACGTGCCTTCATTTTAGTATGTGTTGCTTACAGCAAAGGTCTCCTTTTAAGTACCACTCCTTTTGAACTTAAGTTACCAAACTCTAAAATAGAACATCTTCATTATCTACCATCATCCATCAACCATACAAGAAACAACCCAAACAAAATAGAGCGAAACTCATTACTTCGAAATTGACTGACGATAATCAATCTATTTTCAATTCTATTGCTACACAATAAAATTGAAGATCGATTGGTGTGTAGTGCTGAACAAAAAGCACATACCTAGATTATTGCTGCCTTATATGTTACATTAGTGGTAAGCGATCCGGGTACGACATTATGCCACTTCAATAGAGCTGGGAATTCGCGTGAGGCACGCTAAACGTTTCATGTGGAAGGGGATATACGGGGCTTAAGTGTGTTCGGGCACGCGGGGATAATCCATGGTGTTCTTTTTTAGTGACCAACTTTTTAGGGTTCCGTAGTCAATTCAACTGGCTGAAACGGAACCCTTATAGATGTGCCCAGTCCTACTATATTTCTGTGATACAGCCATTTTTCTCCGAGACGGTTGGCAGCACTCTGTTGACATTCAGAGAGTAGGTGTCTCTCGTCTCTAGGGGCTGTTAAAGAAGAATAAAAACATTTTTTAAGATTTGTTCTCCATACACGTTAAATACATACCTATAAAATATGCATGCAATCAATGTTAAAATTTCAATTGATATCTTATATTAAACTTGTCTTATGACATTGGAATTCTCGGAGGATATAAAAAAATACGTATAGAAAAAGACCTTTATTCTGACGTTTAGGCTAGGTTGCGTTAGGCTCTCATCACAAAATCTCAGAAACTACAATTAACACGTTTTTCCATTATTAACTTCCAAATTACAGGCTGCTACTGGGAAATTGGTGCCTGTAATTTGGAAGTTGGCAGTAAGATACCCCCGTGTCCCAGCTGTCATTTATAGTAGACAGGGGCCCAAAAGTCACAGTCAATCCCTGTTAAATACTGGTATGTAGCTGTATCTAGTAGGCCTGGAAGCCTGGAAAAAAGAAGAATGCAGAATGTCACGGCTCTAGGGCTGCAGTCTTACGCGAGCTTTTAACGCCCACCACCGCACCTTCCTACATTGGATGAGGCTCTCGAATTTAAAGCAGACCTGTTCAAAATATATCCCCGTATAACTCGCGTGCATGTGAAAGGAATTCAGCAAAGTAAACTCAAGTTGTACGCTTTTGTGAGTGTGCTAGTGTATGCGTGAGCAATGTCGCTAAATTACACCGAATATTATATTTGCCACTAGTTTCACACAACCTTCAAGAACTTGTGTACGATATACTGGCCATGTAAGCTTCGCAAACATGTTCAGATCTATAATATATTTATATTTACTTTTTGTAAAGTAAGCAATGACTTATTGTCGGGTCTACGCTGTCCTCTAATACTTAAGTACTAACGCTGTAACAACAACATTGTAAAACCAAATGATTTTAAAAGAGTAACTATGCATTTCTTGCCGGTTCTTCTCCTTAGGAAATGACCAACCCGATTCGTGCAACTCTCAACGTTTTATATGTGAAATAAAAATATTTTAAATAAATAATTATAAATATCTTTGGACAACTCACACACGGCTATCTGATTCCAAGCTAAGCAGAGCTTGTGTTATGGTAACCAGACAACTGATATACATACTTATATAATTTATAAATACATACATATTATAGATAAATCACACCCAGACACAGAACAAACGATCATGCTCATCACACAAAGTTTGTCCTGGATGGGAATCGAACCCACGACCTCCGGCTCTGCAGTCAGGGTCACTAACCACTAGATTTATCATAATTTAAATAGTAAATAACAATTTGTTTTAACCCTTAATTCGACAAGAGACAAAAATCATGAATTTCTATTGTTTTTATTTATTTTTGTCATAGTAAGATGTTTTTTAGACCAGGAAAAATAATTTAAAAAATCTAGGATATCTAGATTTTCAGAAAATGCATGTCCAGTATTCTGGACATTGCCAGGTCCTCCATAAAGTAACAGTAAATATCGATGTGAAGTATACTGGACTTTGCCGAATTAAGGAATTGTGCGATAATTTTAAAAATATGATAAAAATGAAAAATCTTTGTGTATAACAAAATAATTTATTGCAGTAAAATAAAAAAAATTAATTACCTACTATTTATAGGTTGCGCGGCTTCAATACAATTATATAAAACACAAAAAGTTCATTCCTATTTTCTTATAATGACATAATTTCATAATTTTGACATCAATAATTATCAAAAACTACAGCTTTTTACATTAACTGTAAACAACAAGTTTCTGAAACTTCCACCATCTAACTTATATTATATAGTCAGTCAAAACTTTCCAAAACAATAGTTTCACTTAGTTGCTATGGTAATCGTAGAAACAATTGCTAATCCAAATACATCACAAATGCGCACCTCAATGGTTTTGCAAAGGACTACTTGGCTCTTTAGGTTCTTCTCCTTCAGCCTTAGGCTTTTCTTGAGAAAACTGAATGTATTGATATGACTTTAAGTCGTATACCATCCCCGACATACCTGTCCAGACAGAGTTTTTTAAATGCTACTTACTGGGTTCATGGGATTATATAGCCTTGTGTTTCCCGCCTCTGTCCTTTTATATGGTATTGTCTTTTCTTCAATGCTGTACCTCATCTCATTTTCAGTGGATTAGTAGTTCGTCCTCACCTTCTCTAGAAGCGGCCTCATTTTCAAGTATTGATCCAAATTGGGACAGGAATTGTCTACGAAATGAATAACCCTGCATATGCATTCAAACCTTTTCAGAGGCTATAACGTTAGGCAATTGCTGGATATTGTAGTTTTATCATAGTAGTAAGATAGAGACACGTAAGATGGCAAATTCAATTTACCTGGCTGGTAAATGACAAGAATTCTCTAATTAATGGGGCATGGATAGTTCTTCGACTTCTGGCTCGCTATTGTGTATTTCGTCGTCAGATGTATCGTCATTTCTGATGTTATTGTTGGACATGTCAGGTTTTTCAGTGACGATGGATGGTGCATTTTCTGATAAGATTTCAACTT
This sequence comes from Ochropleura leucogaster, assembly GCA_958449745.1. NCBI lineage: Eukaryota > Metazoa > Arthropoda > Insecta > Lepidoptera > Noctuidae > Ochropleura > Ochropleura leucogaster. Next base: position 3,459,347 of record OY288213.1, on the reverse strand, counting down.
CCTGGCTTCAAATCTGGCTCTTTATCAGAATTGGTGAAGCCTTCTATGTCTAAAAGAGTTAGATGGTGGTACTAAAGCTAATAATTATGACGCGCGTGGGGTTTTTCTGAAAACCTGTAAAGAAAAGTATTGCTAGGTGTCAAGAAATAACATATAAAACGCATAATACGGATATTAGTTTCTAATATTTCCTATTTTTTAGTTTTCTGTATCATGGGCAAAGTCCAGTATACTGCACATCGCTAAACCATACTAAATCTTTGAAAACCTGGCAATGGGAAATATACTGGACACCCAAGTTTCACAGAAAATAACGCAAGATCTATAACTAATATTGTGATTGTAGTATAGGTATATATACATAAATACGTTACGGAATACACAGAGAATAAATAACTATTTACTGTCGAACAAAAATAAAATATAAATCGAGACTTACCGAGAGCGGTCGCGACGCGTTCTTCCTCTCTGACATTGCGCCAGCGAGTGACTGGCTGTGAGCATGTGCTCATGTACAGTTATTTTTAATGTAGTAATATAGGATAAAAACAAACTGTTCGACACTAAACAAAACCCTAATATGGTAAAATAAATGCTATAGATTTTTTCAAACTGGACGTCCAGTATAGTTCCCACAATCGAATTAAGGGTTAAAGGCGAGATTTTGAAATGTCTTTAGATCCAGGTCCGCCACTGAAGGTATAATTTTGTCAATAGGGAATATTTTACGTAAACATTTACGGTAACTGTAGAATTGGATCTTTGAATGGAGTATTAACACTTCAGCTTCGGAGTTTTTCTTAGAAGAAGAAAACATGTTCATATGGCAAGCGCGTCGAACACAAACGCGCCGTCGACACGTGTGTGGATGCCTAAGGGTAGAATTATGAACTCATTAAAAATATCTTTAAGATAATGTATTATCAAAAATTACACAAATAAATACTTTGAGTTTGACTTTGAGTTCAATTGGCTGAAGTTGAAGGGCAAGTTTCAACAAGAGCGAGTCAGACTAGCTCACCAAGGGTTCCGAACAAACTTGCGACTTAGAAACTTAGACTTAGATTATTTCAGTTGATCCTCTGGTCCCTTTGTACAGTGAAAAAATCAACTGTCTGTCATTAAAACATATATATTTAACTAACTGTGCCCAGCGGTTTCACCCGCTGCTCACTTAGGGGCATAAAAAATAGATGTTAGCCGATTCTCAGATCTACCCGATATGTACACAAAAATTCGTTTGAATCGGTCCAGCCGTTTCGGAGGAGTATGGGAACGAAAACTGTGACACGAGAATTTTATATATTAGATATAAGTATGTATATCAGTTGTCTGGTTACCATAACACAAGCTCTGCTTAACTTGGGCTTAGATAGCCGTGTGTGAGTTGTCCCAAGATATTTATTTATTTATTTATTATTAGCTGAAGTTAATTTGAAGTTGAATAGCCGCGTACCCACCTAGCGCACAGGCTCGCGCGGCAGCCTCGCGAGTCAAATGCCTCGGCTGGTGTGGACGTGCCTCGGCCTGCCTCGGGCGCGCGTTTGCTCGACCGAGCACGGCTCGGCCCCGAGCCATCTGTTGTCGGTAAACTTGACGCGCTCAAAGGTGCCTCAGCGAGCGCTGTGCGTTAGGTGGGGACGGTTATGTTTTGGCTCGCGCGCGAAGCTACTTCAAGTTTGTCTCTTGCCGTGTTTGTCTTGTGTAATTTTTATATCATGGGCAGTCAGGAGGAGTCCATTCGCTTAATCCAGAAGCGTCTAGGTTTTTTCTTGATACGTGACTGTTTTCGTTTCTTTAAACAATAAGCAGCTAGGAAAATAGCTGCAGCTGAAAATACACGACTGTCCATTACGAATACTTTCGGACTTATGATGGCTCAGCCTGCCTCGCGAGGCGGCCTCGTGTAAATTGAACAAAACTACTGAGGCTGCCGAGGGAGCCATCGCTCGCGATCCGGACACCAAGGCTGCCGCGCGAGCCTGTGCGCTAGGTGGGTACGCGGCTAATGGCGTTACAAAAACGCATAACATAGCTATAGAAAGTGAAGTTTATATGAACTTTAAATGACGTGTTCATTCTCATTCCTATCCGGGTTGCCTGCCAAATAAAACGCTGACACAGAATAAACGATTACCATTCGAAACACATAAACAATGATATTCGTTTACTGAATTCGTTTCTTGAAGGTCACAGCCCATATATCGAGTTGAAATGTACATAATACAGAGCATTTTGTGTTGTTTGGATTATTTAACTTTTCGATAAGGGGTATTTGTTTTTCGTATGATCGGTGCAGTGACTTTTGAGTTACGGGTTGCAGGTTTGATTTCAGTTTGAAGCTAATTTTTGTATGATTTTTTGGTCATTCAACAGAATGACATGATTGGATTTTTTTCTTGGGGACGCAGGTTAGATTTTGGTTAATTGATTTTGTGTCTCAGTGTGAGTTTTGTTTAGGAACGCCTGCACAAAATCAGACATATATTTAATTCCTTTTGTTTTTATTTTTTTTTACTGCCTGGCTGGGTGTGTGTGTAACAAGCGTGGCTGCTAAAATATAGAATTGTTGTTGGGTTTTTCACAAAGTTTTCATTCGTGGGACTTAAACATAACTAGCGAAATGTGGGTCTACTATTAGGTACACCTCTACCTAGCTCATGGATAATTCTGGTTTGAAGTCATATTATTTTAAATGTATTACTTAAAATCCCATTACACGTAATGGTAAACGATATTGTAAGTAAGCTTACAATATCGGTTACCATAACGTGTGGTGTAAAACTAAGTTGTAAAATTCATTTTTTTTTTTTATTGAGAATGAACTCACTCTTGACCTCGATCTCGCCTGATGGTAAGCGACAGATGAGGTCTACGATGGAGCGAGCGAGCCCAGAAGATGCCTATTGACTCTTGTTTTGAAGGCAGACGGGTCGTATGTGGTAGGGAACACAGAAGCCGGTAAAAAAATACATTTCGCAACCTAAGTTTATATGTTACTATTTATTCTTAGGAATTTTGCGACAACACATCTGCTCATTCATGGTCAACGGAATTATTGCACATGCAAATTCATTCGTCACTTAAAAGGAACCTCAACCTCTTCTGAGGAGCTCGTGGCTAAATAAATAGCAGCCGCTCGGGTCGATCTTTAGGTTAAGCCACGCTTGCCTAGGTTGGTTTGTGGATTGGTGACCACCCGTTACATACCGAGTTTCCTCCGTGCCTCGGAAAGCACGTGAAGCCGTTGGTCCCGGCTGTCATTTGTAGACCTTTGACAGTCGTTACAGGTAGTCAGTATTCCGATAGTCTGACAACCAGTCTTACCAAGTATCGTATTACCCAGTATTAACTGGGTTGTGGAGGTCAGATAGGCAGTCGCTCCATGTAAAATACTGATATTCAGCTGCATCCAGTTAGACTGGAAGCCAACCGCAATATAGTTGGGAAAAGGTTATGCAGGTATGACTTAAAAGGAACCTCAAGATTTGAAGTTTTTCAATAATAATTACTGGAAGTCTGTTTAATCAACTGCTACAGTACGGCCAACGAGAAGCGATACCAAATGTAAACAAAACCCATGCTAAAACCCCATCTAAAATGGCCGCCCGAATGTTGGCGAACCCGTCTTAACGTTGTCATGTTTTTGCTGGGAGAACGAGACATTACGAAAAAGGCACAAGATGGAAAGAGCTAAATATTAGATTGTCAACGCCACAGTTGTTCTTTAGGTTAATGACCTTTCGTATCGCTTCTCGTTGGCCCTACTGTAGTAAGAAGTTTTCAATCAGCCAGCCAGAATATACATCTTACCAAGATCTATACGAAATTTAGTAAGACAGTTACTTCCCAATTTACTCGAAGAGCTATTCTACCGTTTTCCTAGATCTGTTGTAAGCCTCAAATTTAGTGGATATTAAACATAGTGAAACAGTTCGGTTGGCACAAAATGGAGAGACGCCGGGCGAAGTAATAATAAATAATAATAATAATAAATATCTTGGGACAACTCACACACGGCTATCTGATCCCAAGCTAAGCAGAGCTTGTGTTATGGTAACCAGACAACTGATATACATACTTATATAATTTATAAATACATACATATTATAAATAAATCACACCCAGACACAGAACAAACAATCATGCTCATCACACAAAGTTTGTCCTGGGTGGGAATCGAACCCACGACCTCCGGCTCAGCAGTCAGGGCCACTAACCACTAGACCAACAGGCCCGTCAGTAATAGTCTTATCTTGTTGAATAAATGGCTGCGAAACTGATATTGTAGCTGAGTTTTCTATAAGGCTTTGCTGCAGAAAGTTGTGCTTCAGTTATGAATAATTTCAGAGCTTCTTGTGTGTTTTGTTGGAAATACTCTCTTGGTTAATGTTTTCGGTCAAGAAGCATAAGGTTGTTATTTTTTACTAGCTTTGTCCCGTGGATTCGCTCGCGTAAAATTTGGGGTAACACAGTTTACCCTTTCCTGATTTGTATGTACCTGCTACTTGTAGTTTTTGCCCTAGCGCCTTATTTATTGTAATAGCAATGCTAAGGTTTCCCGTTTCTTCCCTCTTTCTCCCCCATTTCTCACTTTTTTTAAACAAAAGTTAAGTCCGTCTCCAGGGTAAATATTTGTTACGTGCGGGAATCGAACCCGCGATACGCAGCGCAGCAGACGATCGCTCAGCCACTGCGCCAACCGTGCCGTCAAAGCTGTACAATATTTAATGCGTCTTTCAATATTCGTTTAACATTTTAATGTATCCTTACTAATATTATAAAAGCGAAAGTGAAACTTCACGCCTAAATGACTAAACCGATTTTGATGAATTTTAGTACAGAGATAGTTGAGACTCGGGAGACGAATTTAGGCATTTTATTTTAAGCGAGAAATGAGAGAGAAAGAGGGAAGAAAAGGGAAAAGTTAGCTTTGCTATTACAATTAATAAGGCGCAAGGGCAAAAACTACAGGTAGCAGGTACCTGTCAATCAGGAAAGGGAAACTGTGTTACCCCTATTTAACTCGAGCGAACCCGCAGATTCATCAACATCGTTTTTGATTGGTATTCAAATTACGTGTGTACGTGCTGATTAATATTTTAAGTTTTTTATAGATGGCCGATTTGATATTACCATTGAATCCCATGTTATGATGACATGTGAACTTTCCAGAAGATAAGTGATTTACGCTTATCCAAAAATTTAATGCGTTTTGTGTACTATTTTTCCCCCGTTTGTTTATAGATACATACATAGATCCTTGATACAACAGATTAATGCCAAAAGGCAGCTTGCTCTTGTTTATAACTTACTAGCAGATCCCCACGGTTTCACCCGCGCTGCTCAGCACCTGTTGGTCGTAGCGTAATGTTATATAGCCTATAGCCTTCCTCAAGAAATGGACTATCCAACACTAAAAGAATTATCCAATTCCAACCAGAAGCCCCTGAGATTAGCGCGTTCAAACAAACAAACAAACAAACTCTTCAGCTTTATAATATTAGTATACTAGCTTTCGCCCGCGGCTTCGCCCGCGTTAAATTTGGGGTAATACAGTTCCCCTTGCGCCCTATTGATTTGAAATAGCAACGCTAAGTTTTCCCTTTTCTTCCCTCTTTCTCCCTCACATCCCATTTTTTAGGGTTTCGTAGTCAACTAGGAACCCTTATAGTTTCGCCATGTCTGTCTGTCCGTCCGTCCGTCCGTCCGTCCGTCCGTCCGTCCGTCCGTCCGTCCTCGCTTAATCTCTGTGACCGTTAGCGCTAGAAAGCTGAAATTTGGTACCAATATGTATATCAATCACGCCGACAAAGTAGTAAAATAAAAATTTGAAAAAAAAAATTTATTGGGGTAGCCACCCTATATGTAAAGTGGGAAGTGATTTTTTTTTTATTTCAACCCTAAAGTTTGATATATTGTTGGAAAGGTATTTAAAAATGAATAGGGGTTTACTAAGATCATTTTTTGATAATGTCAATAATTTCGGAAATAATCGCTCCAAAAGTAAAAAACAATGTGTGTGTCCCCCCCTCTAACTTTTGAACCATAAGTCTAAAAAATATGAAAAAAATCTGAAAAGTAGAACTTTATAAGGACTTTCTATGAAAATTATTTTGAACTTGATTGACACAACAGTTTTTGTACAAAAAAGACAAAAAGTTGTACAAAATAATTTCTAGACTAAGTTTGTAGTATAATCGTATATGCAAGCTTTTTTTGTAACTTTGTTTACATATTTTATTATCCTGAACGTATCTTTTTTCAAACAAAAAAAGGATTATTGAAATCGGTTCTCGCAATCCAAAATTACCACCAAAATTGCACGTCTTTGTATTAATTAGTAACCCAATTCCTCGAGAGATGGCGCTGTAGGTACTTATTACATTGGATCGGGTATTACCGAATTGTTCGGTTGGCCTCATAACTGGGAACACTTATTGTGACGGACGGGAAACTACGGAACCCTACACTGAGCGTGTCCCGACACGCTCTTGGCCGGTTGTTTTAAATTAAAATTAGCCTATGTCCGTCTCCTGGTTCCCAACTATCTCTGTACCAAAATTCATCCAAATCGGAGTAGCCATTAAAGCGTGAAGAGGTAACAAACAAACGAACAAACAAACAAATAAACAAACAAACAAACTCACTTTCGCTTTTATAATATTAGTAAGGAAGTAAGGATAAGTATAGATAATTTTGTGTAAATAACCTTTACATATACGTGGGGAGTTTATTTTCGACAAACATATTATTCTATACTTACGTCATAAAGTTAAATATAATCGGGTCAATCTTCGTCATCACAACTTCCCACATACGTTTAACATTGATGAGAATGGACATCAATTTAGAAGCGTCGGTAAGCTACCCTACTATGACCTCTTAAAGCAATTCTTATTCCACTGAGGGAAAGAGACAGAGCTATACAGGGTGTCTAGCACCATCTCTTTCCCTCAGTGGAATAAGAATTGCTATAAGATGTCATAGTAGCCCTTCAGTAGCCCTACTATGACCTCTTAAAGCAATTCTTATTCCACTGAGGGAAAGAGACAGAGCTATACAGGGTGTCTAGCACCATCTCTTTCCCTCAGTGGAATAAGAATTGCTATAAGATATCATAGTAGCCCTTCAGGTCTTATCAGTTCTTGTGCCACCGCTGTAATTAAGGGATAGTGTAAGATGATCTTGTTAATTACCTTACTAACGGGTTTTCTTATGAAAGGGACGAATTTAGAGGCGTTAATTTTGCTTGGTTTGTAAGAAATTAGTGGAGTATAAATGCATTTGGTTTAATAATCTTCCAACAGAGTAAAGGCTTATCAAGAAAATGGTGTTATCATTTTTCAACAATCGCTTTGAAATTTTAATGTTGTTGAAATTAGGAGATTGTATGTGTGCTTCAATTTTTTTTTGAAATGCGTGAAATTAAAAGGCTTTTTTTTATTTATTCTACAATACTTTGTCGTTATATAGAATCGTGGTCTCGCTTATTTTCTCAGAAAAGTTAGGTGAAGGTGTTCCATGTAAGATATGGTTGAATTGCTTTGCTTGCCGTCCTAAAATTCAGCTCCAAACTCCTATTAGGCAAAGGGGCACTTGCCCCTTTGGTTAATAGCAGTTTGCGGGGCCTGCCGGGGTTGCGGGATGTTCGAAAGTAAAATTAAGAACTCGGTACTTATTTTATTACCTATACTTAACTACTCACTACTTACCCCAAAACACAAAGGGCAAAAGAAAGAACTTGGATGGGTTTTAGTCAGTAAAAGTTTCACATTTTTTACCACTTGGCCAAGAGCGAGAAAAATTATTTAACGATGCACATCTGAAAAAAATGTCGCTATTGAGAAATCTTGATGCTATGAATGTACTTAGGAAGAGATAGAAGAAATAATATTTTACTGGCACAGGCACAGAATATCAAAGGAAATTATATTAAAAAAAAAAACAACTAAAACTATATAAACCAGAGCCCAAAACATTATAATCTAACATTTTATTAATATGAGATATCACACGTCGATTGCATGGATACTATTTTATTGCAATCATCAATAATTTTCTTTAAAAACAAACGGTTTGGTTACTGGTTTTCGATCGAATGAAAAGTATCTCTGTTATGTAACAGTATCGATTCTAAGCCACGGTCAGACAGACCCAGACGGCTACAACATAGTATCTTTGTTATTCTGGTCAAGCCTACGTTAGGCCGCATCTGTTGCTTGTTCAATAAGTCTAGACGAAACTAATCGCGGTTAGAACAATCCGCTTCATTAATGAAGAGGGTTAACGCTTTAATCCTTTAAAGTAATGCCCATTGCTATATGTATCGACTTCGGAGCCTTGATTTGTGTCTATATAATTCACAGTGTCTCGGTTGGGTTTCAGTCTATCTGGATGCTGTCGAATACCAGTAGTTTTGGCCGGGCGTTTGAGAGAAAGAAGCTCAAGCCGAGCCAGCAGCCGCGGCAGACGCTCCCATCCACCGTAGATGCGTTTCTGTGAGTGGTGAGCTATGGGTAGCTCAATGTCCGTGAATCTAGTGAAGACAGGCCGTATTGACGGCGCGTTCGTGGTCCATTCGCGGCTCGTAAAGATAACAGCATAGTATAGGGGCCTGCCAGGGCCAGCGCCTGCAGAGGTTGCGGGTTGTTCGAATGAAATACCGCGGCCCCGGAACATAAAAGGCAAAAGAAGGAACGTGGATCGGTTTTAGTCAGTAAAAGTCTGACACTCCCCTCAGCTCATATTAGGGGAAATTATTTAAAGATTTTCCATCCCAAAAAAATACCAGTATTTTACATGGAGCGACTGCCTATCTGACGTCCATAACATAGTTAGTTCTAAGTACGTGATACTCCTTGGTAAGATTGGTTGTCAGACTTTCAAGCCTGTAATCTGAAAATGTTCATCTGAAAATTACCATAGACTTGAAAATAACAAGCAGAAGGTATGTCTTAAACTTAGACATTTACGATTTTGTTAACGTTCTAGTTGGATTTGAAAAGATTTCCCGCAATCGTAACGTCTCTGTTAAACATTTTATGTAGTAGGTATAGTAAATGTAAATAAATAATTGCAACCTATTCAAAAATTTAATTTTGTTTTATTTTAAGACCAGTTTACCTATAAGATTAGACTACAAGTTTCATAACTAATACAGCTTAATTTTCTTCGTCGTTGTCTCCATTCAAACTTCACTCTACTTTTATTGAAAGTCTAAGCCCATCCTACTAATATAATAAATGCTTGTGAGAGAAGAATTTCGAAGAGTGGGAGAATGTTTGTGAGGATGTATGAATGTTTATTTTTCTTTCACGTAAAAACGGCTGATCGAATCTTGATGAAATTTAGGCACAGAGGTCTATAATCTTATAGTCTGGAATCAAACAACAACAATCAAACATAGGATCCTTTTCTTTCTATTTTATGCGAGCGAAGCCGCGGGCGCCATCTAGTTATTAATAAATTCAGGCGTGTATACCAGGCAATCAGACCCCATAAATATTTTAATAACACCCATGCTGGAACTTAATTATTAAAATCATTCAAATACTTTCAAATAGGTCTCTTATGGCCAACAAACTTATTGTTGCCATTTTAATCAAATTTATCAACTTCTATGAATAGGTATTAAAGTTTATAATTGGTTAACAAACTTTTAAGAGGATGTAAAAAGAAATAATATTGAATTCACTCAGCTTGACGTCAAACAGTTTTTTTTTTCATTTATATTTCAGGAAGGGAATTGTGTTTAACATTTTTATGATTGTGATCTATTTTAAGTTAAATAGAACCGTTTACCAAAGCTGTACAACCTATTATTACTTGATTGCCTATCATAAAAAAAATGTCAGATCATAAAAAACCCATAAAAATAAACGAGTATAAACTGTTTTCGTTTTAAAAGTACTAGGCAAACACACTTTAGCAAGATCTCACTAAAAACGTTCAAGAAAAGTGTTCCAAGATTCCCAACCGCTAGACGAGGATAAGTTGCTTCGTAATATCAACTTAACAGCCGTACTAAGGCTATAACCTCTTTTGAAATTCTAATCTCCTGGTAACTACGGGGAATACTTTACGAACTTACTTTTAAAAAAAGAAGGTAGTATTTTTGGCTTTTTATACCGCTAAGAATGCTCATTCGATTTTATTTAAGTTTGTACGAAACCCAATCAGTACGGGAGTTGGTCTTGCTCTTGGCCAGTTTTTTCAGTAAATATAGATTACTAGATTTCGCCCGCAGCTTCGCCCGCGTTAAATTTGGGGTAATACAGTTCCACTTGCGCCTTATTGATATGTAATAGCAATGCTAAGTTTTCCCTTTTCTTCCCTATTTCTCCCTCACATCACACTTTTTTTAAATAAAAATTAGCCTATGTCCGTCTCCTGGTACCTATCTCTGTACCAAAATTCATCAAAATCGGTTGAGCCATTAAAGCGTGAAGAGGTAACAAACAAACAAACTCACTTTCGCTTTTATTAGTAAGGATAGTAAGGATATATAATATTTATAATACTATTTTTGTTTTCAAATTTCTTTTGGCTCAAAATCCGTTTTGCAGTTTCTCCGTAGCCTCCAAACAAATAAAAGACATAGTAACTATTTCTCTCTTTCGACGCCTCTATTTGTACGAACACGGAATCTGATTTAATCTACTCCTTTATACCCTCGAGTTGTGTAAAGAGATCCCCGTGGTCTTTTCATGTTCCTTGCAAAAGGAAAACTATTTCAAACTTCTGAGATCCTAGTACTCGTGGCATAGAATGTTTATATACATGAAATTGTAATTTTTGAAGGACAAAAAAGGGGAAGAAGGTTCTTAATTCGGCATATAGAGGTGGTGCCAACAAATGATGATCGATGATTAATCAAGTGGTCAACATTTTACGACATTAATATTTTTGACGGCGCTGTTGGTGCAGTGGCTGATCAATTTACTGCAGCGCTGCGTGTCGTGGGTTCAATCCCCGCATGGAACAAATATTTCTATGACCTACAAGTACTTTGTTTTGGGTATGGCTGTTTGTATGACTTTAAATGTTTGGAAATGCACCCGCGATACAGGAGAAATTCCTAGTGTGTTTAAAAAATTGTTTGGTTGGCGCCGACTTAAAATGGATTACTTACTTTAACTTTGGAGCTTGGCTAGACTAAAAGGCTTATTTATTTTTCGCTTTTCATGAATTTAATTTGTTTTTACATTTTTGTGTTTACGTTTTTGTTATGAAGTGGTTGTAGTTCCTGTTTTCTTTCTAGAATAAAGGCAAACGCGTATATTGGATAACATTCAACTTGCCGTCTGTCGATTCGGTCGTTCAAGTTTTTATTAGAGACGTCAACAAATACAGAGAGTAAACACAGTGGACAGCAGTAAGTAAATAAAAGTGATCCCCAGTCGACAGTTTCTTTGTTCCATTTTTAAACGACTTCAAAAAAAGAAGAAGGTTCTAAATTCGAATGTATTTTTTTTTGCAACTCTGTTACACGATTTCTCTGTTGTCCAATTTTGTCGTCTGTGGTCAGCAATTTTATTTTTTTTAAATTCAAACTCTGTGATTGACTTTGTTGTTAGTTGCAGTGCAGCTATGTGGTTTTCGGTTCGATTCTCAGGTGTTTTTATTTTTTCATCAAAAATATCTCAGCAGTAGTCTGGATTTTTTCTGCCAAAAGGGGGACCTATTGGCAGAAAAAATCATTTAAAAAAAACTGGTGAATCGTGAGTAATACTACTAGATACGCCTCTGCCTAGCTCGTTGGGGGGTTCCAGGCGAGATGAGAGTAAATAAATGATTTTACCTGTCAATTAAAGAACACCTTTTTTGTTTTTTAGTTTAAAAATTTGGGAAATCTTTCAATGATTTCTCCCACTCTGAGCGGAGCGGAAGGGTATGTCTGAGTTACAGTAACTAACATCCATCCGTGTTCTTCCTTTTGCCCTGTGTGTTCCGGGGCCGCGGTTCCAACAACGCCCAAACCCGGCAGACAGTGGCCCTGGCCTGGCCTCTGCTTTGCTGACATCTCTTTGAGGCGTGCGTAGAACACGAACGTCCCGTCGATACAGCACCTGCACACCCTTTGTTCAATCAGTTGGGTACCCCGCTTGAAAATTAATTATATGTTTTTTTTTTACCCACTACGAATTTATCCTGTATCGTGGGTGCGTTTCCAAGCATTTAAACTCACACACAAACAGCCAGACCCGAAACAACTATCTGTAGGTCACACAAATATTTGTTCCGTGCGGGAATCGAACCCGCGACAGGCAGCGCTGCAGTCGATCGCTCAGCCACTGCCCCAACCATGTCGTCAGACAGATTAGATTACAACTGCGTTACTCAATTGATGGAGCCCTTTGTACAGACGCCTGCAGGTCAAGCTACCCGAAACTGTCAATTTTTTCCAATGAACCTTGAACCTTATACTTTAGAAATAAAGTCAAAAATCTATCAAAGAAATCTGACAGGTTGTAGTAGCTTGATGTGCAGGCGTCTGTACATTTATGGTATTACTGGTATCAACTTGAGTATCACAAACATAATAATCATAACCATTCTTTTAGATCGAAAGGTTCACTTAGAGCACCTTTTCAACTGAAATACTTTTACCTAGCTCAGCCTATAAAACAGAAAACCCTAAAAAATACCCTTTTCTTTGATAATCATAAAATTCTTCAGCTTATAGGTACGTGTGCGAGCATGTGGCTTTAAGCTTTGAATATGAATATAAACCGTATTTATAAGATAACGCACGGAATTCAATTACGGTAAACAACTTTAACTTGGATTTTTTTCAAAAAGCGTTATACCTATTTTTTTTGGGGAGTTTGGAATCATCAAGTGTCAGTTTTTAAGCTAAATTGCTGGATCAAACCCAAGGTCTAATTTTTCTTTTTGCGACTTCTTTTCATTGGAAGTACTTCTTAAATATTATATTTAGATATTTTTTTTATATATTGCATAAGTTTTTTTTTATTTATTGCATAAATTGATGCTATGCAATAGTTTTACCCCGGCAGTCCCCGAGTGCGACACGTATTTTTTTTATTGACGAAAACTCACCCATGTTCCTTCGTTGGCGTTTTATGTTCCGGGCCCGCGGTTTATCTTTTGAACAACTCGCCACCCGGGTAGGTGGTGGCCCTGGCAGGCCCCCTTACTTTGCGGACATATAATAAGAGGCGCCCGTCGACCTATCGTCATTATACGGAGGGACGACGGTGAGCTACCCATTGCTCACCGTCCACAGACCCTTATCTACGGTGGCTGGGAGTAGTCTCGCGGTGCTCGACGCCCTAGGTTTCTCCCGCGACGGCTGGGTTAGTTTAAGGTTCTCTCATTCAAACGCCCGGCTACCTCCTTTCAGGATATCCTTACACCACATTTTCGTTACAGGCCTATTTGTTGCATAGTTACTTACAATCAAAGCCAATAAAAACGTGTTAAAAAGGGAGATAAAGGTATTTAGATTTTAATTGCCTCATAAAAAAACCTCTGCTCTTTCCAAATTTCAGCCAAGCACTTTACTTAAAAATAGAGTTAAAAATTGTTTATTTATTTTCTAAGTGCTCAACCGCTGCTTCAAATTTATTACCGAAGTTTTAAAAGGTTTTGTTGATACCAAATTCAGGTCAAGAGTTATACTAGAAGTTGACTCGTAAAAAATTGGTATAGCAAGAGAATCAGTTTTTTTTTTAAATTTATGATAAATAAGTACCTGACTGAAAATCAATACAAAAAAAAAACCTTTAGTTACTTTTTGCAGTATTTTTCTCACTCTTGTATAGATTATTTTTTAATAATTCGTTGTGAATGAGTGGACATTGTTGGCCTTATAGATCCTTAGACGCTTGTTAACTTTTGTAAATTTTATATTTTAAGCAATGACTTCTTGACGGGCCTACTCTGCCCTCTCATACTTAAGTACTAATGCTGTAACAACAATATTGTAAAACCAAATGATTTTAAAAGAGTAACCATGGAGTTTCTTGCCGGTTCTTCATAGAAAACGACCAACTCTAACCGTGCATTTTTTTCGACCTTTTGTAAGTGCCCTTATAGGCTTATGTGAAACAAAAATATTTTGATTTGAATACACGAGGTCCTAAATTCGATTTCCGGGTTGGACAAAGTGATATTGAGTTTTTACATCAGCAGTTTCTTAGTAGCAGCAGCGGACTCATCCCTTTGGCAATCGATTGAAATTGCTGAATTTTACATTTACGTTCGCATTGAAGACTTGGAATTTCTCCTGTATCGTGGGTGCATTTACAAACATTTAAACTCACATACACAAACAACCAGGCCCGTAATAACACTATCTGTAGGCCTTACAAATATTTGTTCCGTATGGGAATCGAACCCGTGACACGCAGCGCAGCAGTCAATCGCGCAACCACTGAACCAACCGTGTCGTCAAAAAAGTGAGTAAGTTAGGCTACACCTTACAAAATGAATTTGGTTTTGTGCCCAGTTAATGGCAATAATCTTATGTGATTACTGGAATAAATTAGGAAACCATAAAAAAGAACCAAAGAGAATCTTCTTCAAGAAAATCATCAAGTCTTTTTCAAAAATAGTCCAATCAAACAGTATTTAATACAAGGCTCAAAAAATAAAACACAAAAACTATACAATGAAATTTTATTTCCCAATAACTATTCATAATTTATCTTCATAATCAAACGTATATTTACATGTTCCTAAACGCGTTGTATCACGTCGGCAACAATAATATACAAAGTTCATTCTGTGGGCCTTGGGCCGGTTCAATATGCGCTAGAGTGGCGAACGTAATCACAGGTTTCAATAATAGTGCTGTCTCTGATAGATAAATTATGGTTAGGAGCAAAATTAGAGTTGTCACTGACGGTGGGTGCAGTGATTCGGTCCCAGCGTGCAGTTCTGCTAGGCTTTCTTCTGGAACAAAGGGTATGGGTTAGTGAAAGAATTTTTATCTTAGCATATCGATAAAAATCTAAATTGAACTAAAAATTGTCGGTAATTTTGGCACTTCCAGTCATTCCTATCCTTACTAACATTATAAAAGCGAAAGTGTGTTTGTTTGTTTTTTACGTTTTCACGCTTAGATGGCCAAAACGATTTTGATGAATTTTGGTACAGAGATGGTTGGGACCCTGGAAACGGATATAGGCTACTTTTTTTTAAAGTGTTATATGCGGGGAAAGAGGGAAGGCAAGGGAAAACTTAGCTTTGCTATTACAACCAATAAGGTGCAAGGGCAAAAACTACAGGTAGTAGGTACCTTCAAATCAGGAAAGGGGAAAGTGTTACACCGAATTTAACGCGAGCGAAGCCACGGGCAAAACCTAGTAAGTCATTAAGTAATAATTCATTTATTTCATAACAATATAAACTGTGATGAAAACATAAAAATTAAAAATTGCAATGAAATTAACATTCATTAAAACATTCAGAATTTCAATAAGTAATGGAACATGGATGGATTTTAGTCAGTAAAAACCTGACGGGGGAGTGTCAGACTTGTCGCCCAAAGCGAGGGAAGTAATTTGATGATTTCCAACCCCGAAAGAGACAAACAAAAAAAGGGCACAATGTGCAAAATGTAGTTGCATGTTCTCTGAAAATTAATTTATCACTTAAATCAATCGTTGAACCTTAAATCAAAGACTATAAAGATCATTTTCATTCCTAAAGTAATGCAAAATCAGGGGTAAAATAACTCTAAAAAACATACTAGTCATCCTTTTGAAGTCGAAAAGGCTGCTGTGTTTTGTTTTTTATTTTCGTCTCCCATTTCAATGGTACTACTAGAAAGGGGACCATTATTATTTCAGGCGCGACATCGACTTACAAGTTCTCTTTACTACTTAAATCAGTTTTTGTGAGACTCATATAAAAGTTCGGTGTTCTTTATTTGCATAATAATATCATTTGTGAGTTGAGATCGAACTTGGAAAACATTTTTTGGCTCAAACCTCAATATCTAAGATTGATTTTTGATATTTGATGTTTGATCTTCAGTTATATTCGTTTTATTTAAGACCATTCGGTGATCAATTGAGATTGGTTTATTATTGATTAGTAAACTGGATTGATTTATGAAGACGAGTTTTTTTTTTTTGTATTCGGCCAGCCTGCGCCATCCGAATGTTGGGCAAAGCTTCCATTTGGTACGATCCAGGACTAATTTGGACCACTGTTCGTTCGTTTTATCCAGCTCATCAAGCTATCTTCTACAAGATCTGCTGATTTTATACATAACTAGCTGTGCCCAGCGGCTGCCGCTGCTCATTTAGGGGTCTGAAAAATAGATATTGGCCGATTCTCAAACCTACCCGATATGTACACAAAACCATAAAAAAGAACCAAAGAGAATCTTCTTCAAGAAAATCATCAAGTCTTTTTCAAAAATAGTCCAATCAAACAGTATTTAATACAAGGCTCAAAAAATAAAACACAAAAACTATACAATGAAATTTTATTTCCCAATAACTATTCATAATTTATCTTCATAATCAAACGTATATTTACATGTTCCTAAACGCGTTGTATCACGTCGGCAACAATAATATACAAAGTTCATTCTGTGGGCCTTGGGCCGGTTCAATATGCGCTAGAGTGGCGAACGTAATCACAGGTTTCAATAATAGTGCTGTCTCTGATAGATAAATTATGGTTAGGAGCAAAATTAGAGTTGTCACTGACGGTGGGTGCAGTG
This sequence comes from Ochropleura leucogaster, assembly GCA_958449745.1. Classification (NCBI taxonomy): domain Eukaryota; kingdom Metazoa; phylum Arthropoda; class Insecta; order Lepidoptera; family Noctuidae; genus Ochropleura; species Ochropleura leucogaster. The sequence continues at coordinate 3,442,642 of OY288213.1, read as the reverse complement.
ATTCGGTCCCAGCGTGCAGTTCTGCTAGGCTTTCTTCTGGAACAAAGGGTATGGGTTAGTGAAAGAATTTTTATCTTAGCATATCGATAAAAATCTAAATTGAACTAAAAATTGTCGGTAATTTTGGCACTTCCAGTCATTCCTATCCTTACTAACATTATAAAAGCGAAAGTGTGTTTGTTTGTTTTTTACGTTTTCACGCTTAGATGGCCAAAACGATTTTGATGAATTTTGGTACAGAGATGGTTGGGACCCTGGAAACGGATATAGGCTACTTTTTTTTAAAGTGTTATATGCGGGGAAAGAGGGAAGGCAAGGGAAAACTTAGCTTTGCTATTACAACCAATAAGGTGCAAGGGCAAAAACTACAGGTAGTAGGTACCTTCAAATCAGGAAAGGGGAAAGTGTTACACCGAATTTAACGCGAGCGAAGCCACGGGCAAAACCTAGTAAGTCATTAAGTAATAATTCATTTATTTCATAACAATATAAACTGTGATGAAAACATAAAAATTAAAAATTGCAATGAAATTAACATTCATTAAAACATTCAGAATTTCAATAAGTAATGGAACATGGATGGATTTTAGTCAGTAAAAACCTGACGGGGGAGTGTCAGACTTGTCGCCCAAAGCGAGGGAAGTAATTTGATGATTTCCAACCCCGAAAGAGACAAACAAAAAAAGGGCACAATGTGCAAAATGTAGTTGCATGTTCTCTGAAAATTAATTTATCACTTAAATCAATCGTTGAACCTTAAATCAAAGACTATAAAGATCATTTTCATTCCTAAAGTAATGCAAAATCAGGGGTAAAATAACTCTAAAAAACATACTAGTCATCCTTTTGAAGTCGAAAAGGCTGCTGTGTTTTGTTTTTTATTTTCGTCTCCCATTTCAATGGTACTACTAGAAAGGGGACCATTATTATTTCAGGCGCGACATCGACTTACAAGTTCTCTTTACTACTTAAATCAGTTTTTGTGAGACTCATATAAAAGTTCGGTGTTCTTTATTTGCATAATAATATCATTTGTGAGTTGAGATCGAACTTGGAAAACATTTTTTGGCTCAAACCTCAATATCTAAGATTGATTTTTGATATTTGATGTTTGATCTTCAGTTATATTCGTTTTATTTAAGACCATTCGGTGATCAATTGAGATTGGTTTATTATTGATTAGTAAACTGGATTGATTTATGAAGACGAGTTTTTTTTTTTTGTATTCGGCCAGCCTGCGCCATCCGAATGTTGGGCAAAGCTTCCATTTGGTACGATCCAGGACTAATTTGGACCACTGTTCGTTCGTTTTATCCAGCTCATCAAGCTATCTTCTACAAGATCTGCTGATTTTATACATAACTAGCTGTGCCCAGCGGCTGCCGCTGCTCATTTAGGGGTCTGAAAAATAGATATTGGCCGATTCTCAAACCTACCCGATATGTACACAAAATTTCGTTTAAATCGGTCCAGCCGTTTCGGAGGAGTATGGGAACGAAAACTGTGACACGAGAATTTTATATATTAGATTTTTTCTTATATATATATATTATATATTAAAATATCAATAATAATTATATCCAAAAGCCTTAAAAAAAGCCAAAGATTTGACGAACAATTTTATACTCGATCGTCGCGTCTCGTTATTACGATCAATTTGGTCAACAATTGTACACATCCTTATTATACTTGGATAATTAGGATACGGCATGGCTGTAGATATCTTAGTTTCATTCATTTAAGACCTCTCACTTTGCACTTACTAACTGCGCCCAGCGATACCACCTGCTGCTTAGCTCTTTTTCTGAAGAGGATGAGGGTGGAAGGGTGGCCTAAGTGATAAAGATATCATTTTTAACTTACCATGAGTAAGCAGGATATTGAAATACATTTTCTCATATATTTGGTCTAAAAAAGTCCTATTAAGTAGGATTAATCACACGCATACTACAGTGGTAAAATGAATGATTACTTTGTAAAAAAATGTTCGAAGATTACGATGAGTTGGAAGACCAAAAATCGAGATGAGACGCAGCTGCGACGGCGTGCATATCCTCTTGCGTTGCGTTGTAGCAGCGTCAACGCAACGCAAGTGTGGCATACGATGCGTGTTCCGTTGCAACCAAACTTGCTTATTCTCCACCATATCCCCGATATTTTTTTTACGAATAATATCTCGCAGTTCAACCTAGGAGGTTATCGTCTGCTAAACCAGGCAAATCCTGTGGATGCCTTAAAAAATTAAGACCTTCAGCCAGGGTAAAAACTTACAAACTAAGCTACTACACGCTAAGGGCACCCCCTGTGGGGTACGAGCCTCGGCTTATGGCGTCGCTGAGGGTGGACACCTAGGAAAAGGCTGGATCTGAGTGATATTATTTATGGACTGATTTAAACTTACTGGCTCAGCAGCGCGGGCTGGCTCTTGCAAGGGACGGGTGGGGGTATCCGCGATACGTACCGTTGAGCACATGTACCGACACGGTGTGGGACCTGGCACCGCGCACTGCGCATGTGTAGTTGCCAGCGTCGCTGCTGTTGACACGTGCCAAACGTAGTTGACTGTCAGCGCCACCTGGCACTTGTTCGGTCTTCACACTGTAAATGAGAATGGCGTTAATTTTGGAGCGATATTATTATAAACAGATAGCTTTTGTCCCTTTCCTGATGTGCAGGGTACCTCCTACCTGTAGTTTTTGCCCTTGCGCCTTATTTATTGTAATGGCAAAGCTAAGTTTCTCCTATTCGTCTTTAAAATTAGCCTATGTCCGTCTCCAGGGTCTCAACTATCTCTGTACCAAAATTCATCAAAATCGGTTTAGCCATTTAGGTGTGAAGACGTAACAAACAAACTTACTTTAGCTTTTTAATAAGGATAGTTAGTACTGGGAAACTATTTATTCTGGGGTGAAGCCAGAATAGATGCCTCCGGAGGATAGATGCCCCGATTGTAATTAATTGATTCATCGCTTTCTATTTTATTTATCTATCGATAAGATTATAACCACTACTAAAGTGGATCGTGTCTTTTGGCTGTGTGTGATTGCATGGGAAGGCAAGACGCAATCAAAATTTTGTGAGGACATATGTGTTGCTTTTCAGTGAGACGTCAATCCTTAACATAATTCAGATGGACTATCCAAAATATGGGGTAGATGTCCCAAAAATTAGAAGTTCCCAAAAATTGCTACCAATAAAGAAATATCAAAGATTATGTTTTTTACTTATAATGAATTTGTAGATAAAGAATTGAAGTACTTGCCAGTTTTACAAATAAATTATTTTGATTTTTGTAGTTGCAGATAATTAATTTATTTTCTATAAATGTGCCATCCATCCTGACTTAAGTCTAACTGTCTAACTGTGTACTAACTAGTATATAATACTTCTGAAGAAACTAAATAACAATATCCAAAAGGTCAACGTTATATTACTTTCTTGTCAACTGGCGTGCTTTTAACCGGGATCTATTTAAAATTTCATCAATGTCTGGCCCGCTATCATGCTTCACGTTTGCGTGAGCTGGCCCCGTTTACATTGTATATTTATAAGCAATCCGGTTTGGTTCCCTTTTTCTGCACTACACTGTAATGTACCGATAGATTGTAAAATAAACCATTATTGCCTTGTTGGGATGGTGGGTCGATTTTGAAGGAACTGATACAATGTGTCCGGTCACGGACTAGCGCTTACTTATATAACAAACACAATAAAATTAATATATTTGAATACTAGAAAGTATTTAAATTTATTAATTGTGAAAAAAACCGGGTGAAAAAAAATGATATGACATCCGAAAAATATACTTCTCTCAATGCCAAAACCCAAAAAGCAAAGATTAACTTCAAAAGTTTGGTTCTGTACATACCACCGTTTTTAGAAAGCAAAAGTTTATTCGCAACTTCCAAATTTTCTAGCATACGTAAACTGCTGTGATTGATACTTTGATAGATGATCGCATCACTTGACTTCATTTCGTTTCAAAATCAAAATATTTTTATTTCACATAAGCCTACATGGCCACTTATAAAACGTCGAGAAAAGATGCATGGTTCGGGTCGGATTTCCTATGGAGAAGAACCGGCAAGAAACTCCATGGTTACTCTTTTAAAATATGTATGTAATTTTTATGGTTACTTCAGTGATTTCTTGGTGTTAATGTGTTTGAATGTTGCGCAATCGAACTAACTGATCATAAAATTATAATAGTATGTATATACAGAGTTCCAAATAATACTAAGTTAAATATTTTCTATAATAATTTGACATATTTATTACAACAATTTTGCTATAAGAAAAATCAAAAAATAATAATTTAAAAAAAACAAAAATTCTACTTTATTCAAACGTATTTTAAAAGAGTTCAACCTCAGTATAGAAATAAAAGAACCCACACGTCCTAGTAGTGGGACGTGTTTAGATAACTTTCTTCACAACATACGAAGACGCAAAAGTGAAATACTGGAGCTAGGTGTCTCTGATCACACAGCCCAAACCATGCAGTTTTCTGTACAACAGACATGTGTTTTGAGATACTATTACGTGTATAAACGCGACTACAGTGTGGAAAACATTAGTCTATTTAAGAGATGTATTACTAGTCTTAGTTTCTCTGAGGTCTACGAAACGAATGACGCTAACGAAAGTTTTGATTCATTTTTTGAACTTTTTAAATTATTTTATGATCTATGTTTTCCTATTGTCAAATGTAAAATATCTACAGTTATAAGACCAAAATGGATCACACGCGGAATAAAGTGTTGTAGTAAAAAGAGGCGAGCTTTATTATGGCAATACAGATTAAAGCGAAATAATGACACAAAAGCAGCTTTCAAAACATTCTCAAAGAGATATCAAAGAGTGGTCAAATTGACACAAAAAGCTCAAAATAGCTATTATATAGGGACAAGCACAAATAAATCTAAAGCAACTTGGAAGGTCATAAACTCTATGAAACCCAATCTACCTAAAACGACTATTAATGAAATTAACGTACATAAAAAACGGATAACAAATCCCAAAATTATAGCACGACATTTTAATGATTACTTCATAGACTCAGTAGAAACGAATGCCGAAAATGTTCCTAAAATCAATTATAATTACTCTAAAACGAACACATCATATAAATCTTTATTTATGCAGCCAACCATACCAAAGGATGTCATATTAATTATAAATAACCTCAAAAATACCAACAGTACAGGATATGACGACATTCACACAAAAGTGGTTAAAGCAATAGCACCTCTTATAGCGCCCGTATTAAGCGATATTATAAATAAAATAATCGAAAATGGCGTTTTCCCACAAAAGCTAAAGGTCTCAGTTATCAAGCCTCTACATAAAAAAGAACACAAAACAAATGTCAGTAACTATAGGCCGGTAGCGTTAATACCTATATTTTCCAAAGTGGTTGAGAAGGTAATTTATAGCAGTATTTATAATTACCTTGAAAAAAATAATATATTTTGTGAGGATCAAATGGGATTTAGGAAGAATAAAACCATTAATATGGCCATGTATAAGTTCCTTGAAAAAATACACTTTAACATGGATAACAGACAACCAGTTATGGCAATGTACATGGACATGACTAGGGCGTTCGATTATGTAAACCATGAAGTGTTATTATCAAAGCTTTATAGTTTCGGCATCAGAGGTAATGTACTCAAACTCATACAGTCCTACTTGGAGGACAGAAAACAATTAACCAAGATAAGCCAAGTGGATATTAACACTAAAACTGAAATAGAATACTCATCTAACTCTAGAGTTCTTCATTACGGTGTTCCGCAGGGATCTATATTGGGACCTTTGTTGTTCATTTGCTATATAAATGACTTTCCTCAAGTGATCACACACCAGATGTCCTTATTTGCCGACGACAGCACTGTTTTTTTTTTTATTAGTATTTTTAATATTTTTATTTTTTTAATACCTGAATGAACAATTTAATTAATTAACCATTTTGTATGCCTTTCGGCGGGACATTGTAAGGATCAAATTTTTTTATATAACATCATAATATTGTACCCTCTGTTCACAAAATTAATAAATGAATTTGAATTTGAATTTAATTATCTCAAAAAGTTTTTGCTGAAACCATATTACCGTCACACACTGTGTTGTTATGTAACTAAAAGAGTAACGGATCTGAATTTTAATGGATGGAGAGGAAGTTCAAAAAATCCATCTTGGATTGATTGTGTAAGAAATTATATGAAGGAGAAATGAGTAAATGATGCGGTGTTGCCTCGACCCTAAATAAAATGGTGCAAGGACAGGAAAATAATGACTTTCATCAAAATATTTAAATAAACTAGGCTGGCAGACTCATTTCTTATTTCCAAACAAAGAACACTGGAAATATTTTTATAAAACAACCTGATAAAAAAATTGTTTTCCTTTGTTGTTTAGGTTTTTTTTTTCATAATTAATAAAATAAGATGTAAACACCTAGATCCCGTAAGTCTCCTTTTAAATAATTAATTATTGGTCTCATGAGACGAAAAAATCATGAATTTTCTTAGAAGTAATCGATAAATTCAGATCTGTCAATAGATCGATTCAAAGTTCTGGATTTATATATATATATATATATATATATAATAAGTTCACCCCTATAATGGGACTTGAACATAACTTTGATTTTTCCTTTTTAAAAAACGTTGCCCCATTTTAGTAATTTCTCCTGTATCGTGGGTGCATTTACAAACATTTAAACTCACATACACAAACTGCCAGACCCGAAACAACTATCTGTAGGTGATACAAATATTTTGTTCCGTGCGGGGATAGTACCTGGGACACGCAGCGCAGCAGTCGATCGCTCAGCCACTGCGCCAACCGTGTCGTCATAACAGTCACGTGTGTATTATAAGATACACCTCTGCCCAACCATATGGGGATAACGAGAGTGATATTACGTTATGTTAAAAAATAATAAAATAAATAAATATCTTGGGACAACTCACACACGGCTATCTGATCCCAAGCTAAGCAAAGCTTGTGTTATGGTAACTAGACAACTGATATACATACTTATATCATTTATAAATACATACATATTATAGATAAATCACACCCAGACACAGAAAAAACAATCATGCTCATCACACAAAGTTTGTCCTGGGTGGGAATCGAACCCACGACCTCCGACTCAGCAGTCAGGGCCACTAACCACTAGACCAACAGGCCCGTAAAACCACTTGATGTACTCATTACGTCACTGGTAAACTTTATTAGAGTTCCATCGCTTATAAATTCATTTTCAATTAAAAGCCAAAATCTTGTAACACACTGGCTGCCTAAATTGAACTTAAGCTTACTAAAGTTTAAGTTCAATTTACTTTAGAACCAAGCTTAATCTAAAAGCGTGTCGCAGCAGAATTATTAATAAACTACATATTACTTTGACAAGATTTTCTCTTCTAAAATACATCACCAGAACTTAAATTGAAATGGTCGAGACTTCATTAAGACAGTGTATGCGGGCTAAAGAACTTGAAAATTCGCTGACAAAGTATTCTTTGATGAACGCGATCAGAAAATCTTCGAGCGCAGAACTAAAGTGCAAAGTATTTTAAGGTGTATTAGAGAAAATCTTTGCTTTTGAAAAGGGCAGAATCTATTGTACGGCCATGTTCCAACAGTCTTGTATTAACACGCGTTGTTGGGGCATTGAGACTTGCTATTTCTATGTGCCTAAATTGCTGTTCAGCTGGATTAGAATGCACCATTTTTTTTCTTTTTTTTTTAAACTTGTGCGAAGTTTATAATACACAATAGGATTTTTTCCTGTATCGTGGGTGCGTTTACAAACATTTAAATTCACATACACAAACAACCAGACCCGAAACAACTATTTGTAAGTCATACTACTACTACCGAAACAGCTATTTGTTTTTGCTCCACTTAAATAAATTAAAAACCGGGCAATAAGTGTTTGAAAGTGCCGTAAAAAGTGCAATCTGCGTAGAAGTACTTTGAAATATTGAAATAGAACAATAATTTGGTGAATTAGTGCGTGCGTTTAGAAAGAATCTAGACCTAATTAATCGAAAAGAACCTAACCTACCGTCAGTTGCAAACTAACACAGCGTCGCGATTGTACGCGTAAGCGCCCCGTATTACACGGCGCTTACGACGTTTTTCTGGCGAACTCGCTGTGACCTGCCGTGTCGTATCGACTTTACCGACCGCGGGCCTTTTTTAGTGTGCGCTTTACAATCAAGAATCGTACCATTCACTGAGAAGACCTTAATTAGTGTCAGTAGACAGCCAGAACTTCAAACTCTACGCCAAATTGTGTGGTTAACTGCATGGGATTCTGAGAGCAATTAAGAGGTATTCAAATACAGTTATACTTTTGTTTTTTTTTCAAGAAAACCATGGCTACCGCATTAAGATCATGGGGTTGTTGTGCCAAAACCACCCTGAATGAGAATGCCAATGAATTTATTAACTGTATTACATGCGATAAGTCATTCCATTTTGCTTGCCTCTCTGTGCCGGAAATCCCGGTTAATTCCCAAGCTTATTGTAAGTGGAAATGTTCGAGTTGTGTGAGTACCAATACGGATGCCTCTAAAAATGAAAGTACACCAAATCGTGTAACCGCTACAAGAGGAAACAAGAGACCCGCATTGAACTCTCCCCCCCAGTCGACGCCTGTCACCACTGACGAAGTACGTGCAATTGTCCAAGAAGTGATAAAGGCGGAATTTGCTACTATGCTTCAGCAAATCAATATCAGTATACTCAATGTGGTTAACAAGGAACTCGAGCCTATTAAGCGGGATATGAGAGAACTGTCAACGTCATTGAATTTTCATACCAAGGAGTTTGAAGACTTCCAATCAGATCACAAGGCCTTAAGAAATGCTATGAAGAACATAACAGAAGAAAATAATTATTTAAAAAATTCAATGGCAGATATGAGCCTCCGTATAAATTACTTGGAACAGCAAAGTCGTTCAAACAACTTAGAAGTACAGTGTCTACCCGAGAATAAGCAGGAGAACCTCCATACCATCGTTAAGCAGCTGGGTTCAGTTGTAGGATGTGTGCTAGGCGACAACGAAATTCTGCACTGCACTCGCGTTGCCAAAGTCCAAACTTCAAACACCCGCCCGCGTTCCGTCGTTGTCCAGTTGGCTTCTCCAAGAATTCGCGATAACCTCCTTGCCTCGGTTATCAATTACAATAAGGAAAAGAAAATTATTACCGAAAAACTCAACAGTGCTGATCTGGGGATGGCTGGCGAGAAAAGGCCGGTATACGTGCTCGAGCATTTATCTCCCTCTAATAAAGCGCTGCATGCTGCCACTAGGCTGAAGGCGAAAGATAAAGGGTACAAATTTGTTTGGGTGAGAAACGGCAGAGTTTTTGTCAGGAAAAGTGCTGAAGATGACCACATTCTCATAAAGAATCTAGACTCTTTAAGTAAGCTAAAATAGGTTAATACCCCTGATACTTGTCTGTAATCTAAAGGTACACGTAATTGTACAACATCTAATTTTAATTCGATAATTTGCATATATTGTATCAGAACTGCAGAGGTTTGCGAACAAAAACACATATTGTGTATCGCAATGTGTGTTGTAATCATTACGACGTCATAATTCTCACAGAGACATGGCTTAACAGTTCTGTCCTTAGCAGTGAGCTATTTGACGATCGTTATGTGGTCTACAGAAGGGATAGAGAAAGTACTTGTCAGCGTAGTGGAAAAGAGGGCGGGGGTGTATTGATAGCCGTCAAAAACAAAATTAACTCTAAACGCGCTGTGCATTTCGAAAGTAGTTTTGAGGATCTTTGGGTTACCCTGGATCTTCCTGTGACAAAATCTTTTCGACGCATGGCTCTTTGTGCTGTATACCTGCCGCCACCTGTACGCATGTCCTTCTTAGAAAATTTCTTGGACAAATGTAATGATAACTTTGAAAAGCTTAATGATTCGTGCATTTGTATCATAGGCGATTTCAATTTGGGTAATATAGACTGGAAAGTAGTCAATGATTCCAATAACAGCCTTAAGCTACCTAATACTTGCGAAGCGTTATTGGATTTTGCGCATGTTAATAAGCTCGATCAATTTAACTACGTAAATAATACCTCAGGACGCATACTTGATCTTGTATTGTGTAATCATCCTATGTGTAATGTAAGGCAAAGTGTTGGTTCGCTATGCAATATCGATCAACACCATCCACCCTTAGATATAAGCATTTATTTAAATGAGAAACCCAAACTTCAATATAATATTGTCAGCGGAATGCCTAATTTCCGTAAGTCAAATTACATACCGCTTCGAAAATACTTGAGAGAACTCAACTGGGAGGAATTATTTGAGGGACACCACGACGTCAATGAGATGGTGCAGGTTTTTTATGATATTATTAACACAGCTATACAAAGGTTTATATCCATTAAAATACCCAAAAACAGCAAATTCCCACTTTGGTTTAACCGAAATCTTATTAAAATGTTGAATTCAAAAAATAAAATCAGAAAACGTTACAATATTTACAAAAACCCTTTAGATAAAATTGAGTTAAAAATAATCAATAAATGTTGTAGCGACCTTGAAACTGTTTGCTACAATAACTACATAAAAAACTTGGAAGAGGAAATCACAAACAACCCCAAATTATTCTGGACTTATATTAAAACTAAACGTGGAGGGTCAAGCACATATCCTATGTCTATGACTTATGGTATTACTACGTCATCTAACGGAACCGAAATATGCGAATTTTTTGCATCTTACTTCTCTTCCATTTATAGCCCTGCTCGGGATGATTGCTACAGTCATAACGATTCAAATTTACAAAACCTCCAGAATAATAGTTTATGTTTATCGAACCCGGGTGTTGATAGAGAGGCTTTATTTAAAAAGTTAAAAAATTTAGACTGTAACAAGGGCGCTGGACCAGATGGAATCCCACCTATTTTTCTTCGTGAATGTGCTGCTGAGTTGATTTCACCTCTTTTACTTATTTTTAATAAATCTCTGGCTTGTGGAGTTTTTCCATCTAAATGGAAGATAGCTAAGGTTGTTCCCGTCCATAAGTCAAACAAAGATGATACAGTTTCCAACTATAGACCCATATCGATTTTATCAACTCTTGCAAAAATTTTTGAGTCTCTAATCTGTCCACACATTCAGAATCACCTTAATCTGTACTTAAGTGAAGAGCAGCATGGCTTCGTGCAGTCTAGATCCACTAGCACTAACCTGATACTATTTACTGAACTACTTACTAAAGCAATTGACTCAGGTTACCAGGCTAACGTAATTTACACAGATTTCAGTAAAGCCTTCGACAAAGTCTCACATGGTATACTTATTAGCAAGTTGAAAGCATATGGTATCACCGGATCGCTACTCTCATGGTTGAGCTCGTACCTAGAAGGTAGATCTTTTTACGTGGTTGTCAACGGTTTTCAATCAACTCTACGATATATCTCGTCTGGCGTGCCACAGGGATCTCATTTGGGTCCAGTTTTGTTCAATTTCTTCATTAATGATATACCTTATTGTTTTCGTAGCTGTATTATATTTATGTATGCTGACGACTTAAAGTTTGTTAAAATTGTAAAAACAAAAGATGACGCTTCTGACTTACAAGACGATTTAAACAGACTGGTTCAATGGTGTCAAACCAACCAGATGCAACTGAATCCTAGTAAATGTCAGCATACAGTATTCACGCGAAAACATAATTTTATAGAACACAATTATTACATTGATGGAGTTAAAGTTGTGGAACTGGACATAATAAGGGACCTTGGTGTAACGTTTGACCGAAAATTAACTTTTATTCCTCATATAAATAACATAGTAAAAAGGTCCAATAAAATGCTGGGGTTTGTTATGAGGAATTCTAAACAGTTTAAGTGTTGTAAAACCAAAAAGATTCTTTATAACAGTTTGATTCGAAGTATTTTGGAATATTGCAGCGTAGTATGGCGGCCTCACTTTTCTGCACACTCATTGCGTCTTGAACGTGTACAAAAACGTTTTCTTTGGCACCTGGCGTTTTCTAGCGGGATCTCCAATAAAATACGTTCTTATACTAACAGACTAAAATACTTTAGGATGGTCTCGCTGGACGATCGTCGAAGCATTACTGACGCAATGTTTGTGTGCAAAGTGTTGGCCCATAAAATTGATTGTCCACAAATATTACACTCTCTTAATTTCCGTGCCCCTTCAAGAATTCCCCGCAGTCCGATTACACCTCTCTGCCCGCCGCAGAGAAGAACGGTTCTAGGCGCCAATTCTCCCTTCGCAAGATTCTGCAAAGTTATTAATAGCTACAGTGATAAAATGGATATACACTCTGATAGCTTGGGTAAATTGAAAGCCTGTTTTTATAAATATCTCCCTTAGAAAACCTTTCATTATATTTTTAGAGCGAATTCTGTTATTTTATTTTGGGTATTGGAAATTATTTGTTTAAAATGTTATATTTTTAGATATAAGTAGCTTAAATCTAGATTTGTTAAATTAAGTAATTTTTCTTGTACAATTTAAATATGCATGTGGTGTTTACCTTTAAGTGATTGTTGCACTAATATATACTACTTTTCGCATGTTACCTTAAGCATAAAACCAGTGTGGACAATTGTTGGTGAACCAATAAAATAAAATAAAAAATACAAATATTTGTTTCGTGCGGGGATTGAACCCGCGACACGTAGCGCAGCAGTCAAACGCTTAGCCAATTAATCACAATACCTGGTCTAGTTACTGTTACTACGTCATCCCAATACTGGGCAAAGGCCTCTCCCCATGTGTTTCATTTAGTTCGATTGAGGGCCTTTGTGGACAGAGGCGTCTGTCAGCGCCATCGCCTGCCGGGGTTCCGGGTTGTTCGAAAGAGATACGGCCCCGGAACGTAAAGGACAGTACAAGGAACATGGGTGAGTTTAAGTCAGCACAAGTCTGACAGTCCTCCCTAAGGGATGGGAGGGGAAGTTATTTAATGATTTCCCATACGCAAAAAAAAGGCTCTATGTGGACACTTTTTTTTTCGGTTGTTTTGTTGGTTGGTTTGAGGTTCTCTCCCTCAAACGCCCGGCCACCTCCTTTGCTAGGATTACTGCGTCGCAGGAGGAGGTGACCACTTCCTATTCCCTCTTGCTCCGGACCATGGACTGAACCAGGGCCGGACACGAGAGTTCGTCACTTCGTTTGTTTTATCCAGCTCAACCCGCCATCTTCTACGAAGTCTAGTGCAAATTAGCATCGCAATGCAATGCAATTTAATTTCCTGTGTTGATGGTCAGTCTCAACTAAGATTGGCCGCCATGAGCGAAAACGATTAAGAGAACTGTGTGACAACATAAAGTCGTTATGAACGGACAATGACTTTGTTCATCGGCTTTGGCATTTTCAGAGCTATGGTTAAGCTATGGTAGATAGAATGTGGTTTATGCATACGTAATTTGATCTATTCGAATCTGGACTCAGTTGTTCATAGTACTAAGGTAGCAAGTCATCTCAACTGATTTCTCAGGAAAGTCTTCTTCATACAACACTTTTACACGTAGTTTTTTTTAAGTATGTAGTAGAGGCAAGGCTTTCATACTCAACTACTCTGAGAAAAAACGGCCGAAACCAACTCAAAGGTCTCTTTTAAGGTCCAGATAAAAGTCTTGGTCAACTTATATGTGAACTATGTAAATTAGTATCTGAAATGGTTTTTTTAAGAAGGTAGTACACAGAAATGAGTGAACATGTTGAGTCAGTGCAAGCATGTCTGCCATTGTCTTGACTTGTCCGTATAACTCTAGTCTTAATGGTGTTAATGTTTCCGAATATTCTGCTTGCCCCAAAGGCGTCCCGTATTGCAAGCCTCTAGGTACCCCACTAGAGTCTAGCCTTATTAAATTAGTAGGATATCTCACCTGATCCCTCCACGAGTAGTGTCAGCATTCAGCGCCCGGCCTTCGTGCAGCCACGTCAACAGCGCAGGAGTCTCGACGTGTCGCGCTCTGCAGAGAAGCGCAAGCGTCGACTCAGCTTCGTAGTACTTCTCCAGAAGGGGAGCTCCAGCCTCATCGACTACCCACACTTGAGGGGCTGTAGACAAAGCAAATGAGTTTTAAAAACAATATTTATTTATTCTCGTGCATTCTGTATCACATTGTAGAAGAAGTAAATCATTTGATTAAAATTAACACATTTTTGAAAGGCATCATACTTATGGGTTTTTTATTTATTTATTAATATATAAAAAATGCATGCAGAAAAAAGAGCACAAAGGTACTGCTTGTTTCATAAAGAAATCTTCCAGCAGACCTGCGATAGGACAGATGGATAAAACACGTAGACACAGTGTGTAAAAATATCAAATTAAGCACAGACTTCATTTTTTTTTAATATATCTTTTTTGTTTTAATTTGCCTGCCTGATTGGAGAAACAAAATAGTTAGGTCCAAGAACTCATGTAAAAAGATATACTTCGAAATGCGTTGCAAACTAGGGACAAAAGGCGAGATTTCGTTCTTATCTAATGGCAGAGTATCCTCGACCTGACCTCCTTTCATTACATTTAGTACATACAAAGGAACTCAGAAGCCAATATAGATAACATAAACGTTGCCCGCTTTTTTTGTATGAAAGACGTTCCTATTCCTATATATCCTCCGACCATGCATTTTTATCATGTACACACGAAGGCAGATCAACCTAATCTAAACTATTATAACCTGATACAGTGTAGTGATCCGTGGTAGAGAGATCAGGTTAAAATGGTTTTGTGTAGGTTGATGAGCCGTCGTGGATACAAACAGTGACACGTGTAATGATACCAGTCTATTACTATATAAATATAAAAATATAAATAATTATCTTGGGACAACTCACACACGGCTATCTGATCCCAAGCTAAGCAGAGCTTGTGTTATGGTAACCAAACAACTGATATACATACTTATATAATTTATAAATACATACATATTATAGATAAATCACACCCAGACACAGAACAATCAATCATGCTCATCACACAAAGTTTGTCCTGGGTGGGAATCGAACCCACGACCTCCGGCTCAGCAGTCAGGGCCACTAACCACTAAACCAACAGGACCGTCAACTACTAACACTAACACTATCCCACTACTGGGCGTCTTCTCAACTTGAAAAGGCACGAGCATTGCTCACCACGCCATTTCAAGACGGGTTGGCGATTTCAGACACAATGTTTTTTTCAACGATGTTTCTGATGTCTAACAAGAATTTAGAAAGGACTTATAAATTGAAAAAGACCCACTGGTATTTGTCCAGATTTGAACTTACAACCTCATGCATGAGAGGCCTTACCCTTTGGGCCATCACATTGAACATTGATACAGACATTTTATATTTATCGTACAGACTTCATGAACGGATATGTCCCCTGGCTCCTAAACTAGGTTTTCACCTGTGACTTGGGAGACAGTGTTTCTCCATTAAAAACACATTATACAATAGAAGTCTTTAAACTGACATGGTTACTAACATTATAATTAACACTTGAAACGGGATATTTACCATGTTTGTTATTTGTATCGAGTTTCAAAAGATCGCTACTTGATACAGTGAGTTTTGTGTGTCGAGAGCAAAATCGTGGTTGTGAATGACGATGTTAGCGGTTACGAACGCAAAAAACTAATAAGAAAGGGAGTAGATTGTTTTGTCTGCTCGTAAACGTCCACCCGCAATAACTTTAGTTCATTCCTGATCATGGCTTTTGCAACATAAATAACTAACATGGTAAATATCCCGTTTCAAGTGTTAATTAAAACACATTACACATGTCATATCGTCAAAGGTAACCAAAAAGTGTTATGAAAAAAAAGAAAAGAATATATTACCCTTTTCGCAACTATGTTGGGGTCGGTTTGCAGTCTTACCGGATTCAGCTGATTATCAGTATCTTACATGGAACGACTACCTATCTGACCTCCACAACCCATTTAAAACTGAGTAATAAAATACTCCTTTAAAAAAAAATCTCGTGAAATGAGAATTTATGCTTTGAGAAGCGTGGAATGAGAGTTTCTGCTTTGCGTCAATACTCACACGGCTTAAAAAATATTAAGCTCGATAAAACGACAAATACAGTAAGAGAAAATTGCTTTTGAATTAAGCTAAGTGTATATTTTAAAAGCTTACCCCGAAAGGTAAATCAAAACTGTATAACGTTAAAGTGAAAATCCACGTAGCAGGATTGCTCGCTTCTCCTATAAACAAAATGATGATACTCAACTTCATAGCCACACCTTCCAATGAAACCACATTCGACTAACACTCATAACTTCGTCACACTTCGTTAAAGGAACTCATTAAAACTTCTATGTTACCTATTTATTGAAACTGTGGAGTTCCGTATTACATTAAGTATGGATTACTTGTTCTTTGAGTAAAGAGCTCCAATTAATAACGATGCGCGGAAGATTATAATCGAGTTTCGGTTACTTGGAAGTGATTTAGAAAGCTCCTGTTAAATTTAATTATCGCAGTTCCTGTCATAATTATTCCGTCAACGAATTTTCAAAAGTTACAAAAAAAAAAGAATTTTGTGGAGTAAGAAGTACATTTTTATTTTGGAGCGACGTTGCGTTTTTTTTTAAAGGGATGGAAAAAAATTAAGACCAAAAATTGTAACGACACTTTTTGCTATAGTTGTAAGACGTGCGGCGTGCGCGTGTTTGTCTCTCTCTTTCTCTCTCTCTCATAGAAAGAAAACCAGTTATTTTCGTTTCGTCTTTCTATATTTCGCATTAAACAGGGTGGTGTCGCGACGATTATTTTTGTTGAGTTTTTCGTTCATTATAAATAATAAATTCGTTCCATCCAGGTGTCCCTTGACACTTCTCAATTTTTTGTTTGGAACAGAGGCTTCTGACGAAATGACAAGTAATAGACAAGTATGGAAGATGAAGAAATGTTGCGCCGACCCTATATCATTTGGGATAAGGGCATGAAAATTGTTCTGATGTTATTATGGTTATTGATTAAGAACCCAATGTTTTTTCTTTCTCATGGGAAATCATCAAATGACTTCTTCAGCTCTGGGCGAAATGGAATCGAGTGTCAGATTTGTACATACTAAAAACCATCTATTTTCCTTCTTTGCCATTTGTGTTCCGGGGTCGCAGTATCTATTTCTAACACCCTGCAGTCCCAGTATAACCCGCAGCCCCGGAAGTAACCTTGGTCTAAACACTAAAATTACGTCAAACTCCTCGTAATTAATATTTCACAGAATTCCTCATTACTCCATCGAACATCAGAAACTTCCACTGAATATCCGGTATAGAATACCGTAAAATCCTCGACATTAATAATGCTGAAATATCGATTACAGCCGATCTTTCGGAAGCCTTCGTGTCTGGTCGAATGTCAACTGAACATGATAAGAAAGAAGGTTGGATTCAAACAACGAGAGTAAAAGCACGCAAAGACGACGCTGTTGGCGCAGTGGGTAAGCGTTTGACTGCTGCGCTACGTGTCGCGGGTTCGATCCCCGCACGGAACAATTAATTATTTGTATGACCTATAGATAGTTGTGCCAGACCTGGCACAACTATCTATAGGTCATACAAATAATTAATTGTAGTTAATAGTTAATTGTAGCTCTCTGGAGTTTAAAATGTTTGTAAGCGCACTCACGATACAGGAGAAATTTCTAGAACTACCAACGTTTAGTTTAAAAAAAAAAACAGGGCTCCTTAGACGATTCATTACACGGTATCCTGTATTTTGCACAATTCCATAGTACCTATCGCCAAAAAGAATGAACTTCTGGGAAGAATAAATGAACGAATTTCTTAATGTTTTTTGTTCACCTTCTGACCTTTTCTATTTCGCATCTCTAGTATAGATTATATCGTCAATGTTAGGATTTAGACCAAAATCTGGAACCGATTTCGATGAAAAGGGTTCCTAGATTTTGGCCTAGTCTCGATAGATTGGGGTGATCAATCAAGTGTATTCTTTGGCGGTAGGCCTTTGTCATTGGCATAGACTGTATGAGCTTAGGTATATTGCATCAATTTGAATTTGGAATGGGAAAATGTGACTGATTTAAAATATTGGGTTTTTGGACACTGGGCATAACGTGATAGCAGTTGGAATAAAACCCTCACTTAAGGAGGAAGCGACAGGGAAACCTACAAAATTCTGTTTTTTTTTGTTTAAATATTTTCCTGAGCCTCAACCTACCTAAGGAGGCTTTCGTTATATAGGCAGATGGATCAAGGGCTCGATACAGAAAGCGGTACTCTTGGACAAGGTTCGTATTGTTAGGAAGTTTCTTTCTCTGATGCCTTGAACCCTGTTCCCGGTACCACTACACTACTATTTTTTTAATTATGTATGTTTTTAAACATGTGAAAAAATTTACAAATTGAAAAAATTATCACTTCAAACCCAAGAATATGTTATTTTGTTTTGTGATTGCCCTTTTTCTAATATCTCTTCTAGAATTTCCAAATATCTTTTATTAAAAACATCTATCCAACTGTTTTCCATTATCAACTAGTTGTCAGAAAAACTTTATTCTATTTGTTAAAAAGACTTTTTCTTTCATAAAAATATAATATTTTTGATCCATCCACGTAATTCTAATTTAATATAGGACGACCTTACCTTTTTAAGTTTATATTACAAAACTACGTGGTCAAAATGGAAAAATTTTACAAACAAACAAATGGTGTTTGTTTGTTTGAGCCGTTTGGGGTTGAAACACAAGGGCCGTGGATTCCGAGTACCCACCAACGGTAGACTCTTCATCTTCATGAGAGCACTACGTGAGGTAGACAAACATAAGTGCGGTAACCACTTTCGCGATAAAACTGAACCGCAATATATATTTCGTAGTGCGATTAACCGAAGCGTTAACCGCGTTTGCGTTTGTCGACCTCAATGTGCACTCATTTTTCACTTGACTGAAGGTGTTTTTTTAAGAATGGGAAAACATTAAATAACTTCTTCCTCTCTGGGCGGAGCGGGGCAGACTTTTACTGACTACACCACCCATGTTCCTTTTTTGCCCTTTATGTACGGCCGCGGCATCTCTTTCGAACAACCCGCAACCCTGGCAGACGGTGGCCCTGGCAAGCCCCTCTGCTGATTAGAGGGCTGGCCCGTATGTTGTCATTGAACGTGGCGACGCTGCTTGTCTTCCGGCCACTTTGACCTAATGACAGCGATAAGGACGAACTTTTTGACGTCCATTGTAATTATTTTCTTATTATGATACTTAACTAGTACATTCAAAGGTTGTCTAGAAGATATTGCTATCAGCTATATCGCTATAATACTGCCATTGTAACAAATGAATTAGCACTTTTGTTAAATATTTGGGTTCAAATTTGTTGCACAATAAAGTAAGTTCTTATATCAGTCTATTCTACATTTTTTTTAATCCATTTGCGGTTTGAAAATAATGTACAGAAAAATAAATATAGAATAAATACTAGCTTCTGACCGCGGCTTCGCCCACGTTAAATTTGGGGTAATACATTTCCCCTTGCGCCTTACTGATTTGTAATAGCAACGCTAAGTTTTCCCTTTTCTTCTCTCATTCTCCCACACATCCCACTTTTTTTAAATAAAAATTATATCCGTCTACTGGTTGCCAACTATCTCTGTACCAAAATACATCAAAATTGGTTTAGCCATTAAAGCGTGAAGAGGTAACAAACAAAAAAAACCGGCCAAGAGCGTGTCGGGCCACGCTCAGTGTAGGGTTCCGTAGTTTCCCGTCCGTCACAATAAGTGTTCCCAGTTATGAGGCCATCCGAAAAATTCGGTAATACCCGATCCAATGTAATAAGTACCTACAGCGAAATCTCTCGGGGAATTGGGTTACTAATTAATACAAAGACGTGCAATTTCGGTGGTAATTTTGGATTGTGTGAACCGATTTCAATAATTCTTTTTTTGTTTGAAAAAAGATACGTTCAGGATAGTAAAATATGTAAACAAAGTTACAAAAAAATGCTTGCATATACGATTATACTACAAACTTAGTCCAGAAATTATTTTGTAAAACTTTTTGTCTTTTTTGTACAAAAACTGTTGTGTCAATCAAGTTCAAAATAATTTTCATAGAAAGTCCTTATAAAGTTCTACTTTTCAGATTTTTTTCATATTTTCTAAACTTAAGGTTCAAAAGTTAGAGGGGGGGGGACACATTGTTTTTTACTTTTGGAGCGATTATTTCCGAAATTAATGACATAATCAAAAAATTATCTTAGTAAACCCCTATTCATTTTTAAATACCTTTCCAACAATATATCACACGTTAGGGTTGAAATTAAAAAAAGAATCACTTCCTACTTTACATATAGGGTGGCTACCCTAAAAAAACATTTTTTTCAAATTTTTATTTTACCACTTTGTCGGCGTGATTGATATACATATTGGTACCAAATTTCAGCTTTCTAGTGCTAACGGTCACAGAGATTAAGCGAGGACGGACGGACGGACGGACGGACGGACGGACAGACAGACATGGCGAAACTATAAGGGTTCCTAGTTGACTACGGAACCCTAAAAAATAAACAAACAAACTCACTTTCGCTTTTATAATATTAGTAAGGATAAAAAAAAACAAACACGTCATCACTCGTATTCAAAATTTTCTTGTTTCATAATTCGAATACTCAATGAAATTACTTTCAATAACGTTATCCAATTCCACTACATCAACCAACCCATTTATTACTGTCCAAAAAATATGCCGTAACTGAAAATTTTAATACATTTTTATGCAGATAAGCCCACTAGACAGATTCTGAAACCTTTCCGAGACCAATCTTGAAAAGATAAATCGTTTCACAAGTCAAATGATTTAGCTAAAGTATTTGAATATATTATTTTAATTTTAATATGGTAAGGGAATTAATGAAGTTCTAATTTGCTTATCTCCCTTCGAGTTTTATGCGAATATGATAATTGCCGGTGGTTTATATAAAATAAATATAATATAATAAAAAAAGAATATTATTAGCATTTGTTTACATGACCAACTGACGTCATGACCACAGAGTAACATGGCGTCAAGCGTTTTTGTGATTTTACGCGCGAAAATAGAAATTGTAAAATTGAAATGCAGTTTTATGGCACTTATCGATTGAATTTTTTTTTTGTTTTTTTTTGGTGGTTTACTAGGACCCTAGGATCAAAATTAGATACTTTTTAAAAATGGGTGTAATACTGTATTGTGGAAAAACCATATCATAAAAGTTTACGCAGTTAAAAAATATGGCCGTTTATGTCGCAAGCTTGTACAAAACCCTCGGTTTACGAGTTCGACTCGCACTTGTCCGGTTTTTTTCTTTTGAGAAACGAAACCTAAACACAAATGAGGCATCCTTACTTCCTAACTAATTTAATAAAAGCGAAAGTGAGTTTGTTTGTTACGTTTTCACGCCTAAATGGCTAAACCAATTTTGATGAATTTTGGTACACGGACATAGACTTTTTTTCAAAGGATTTAAAGCTAAGAAGTTTTTTAAAGTTATGCGGGAGATAGATGGAAGAAAAGGGCAAACTTAGCTTTGCTTTGCAATCAAGAAAGCGCAAGGGCAAAAACTACAGGTAGCAGGTACCTGTAAATCAGGAAAGGGGAACTGTATTACCCCGAATTTAACGCGAGCGAAGTCACGAGCATAAGCTTGTTTATTATAAAAAGAAAAAAAAAACAAAATTTTTTGACGAGCCTGGATGACTTTTCCCTTTTGTTGACCGTACTTGCCTACAATAGCACAAATATTATGTAACAAAACATCACGGGTTTAACCTTCGTGAGAGCATGAAAGTTAATTTGTTTTAGGGTGCTCACAGTAATACGTGATCTTGTTCCTCGGTAACATCAAAGGTATCGCTTACGGCAATTTAATAGGAGCTATAACGTGCGTGGATATAAGATCTTATTGAAATTGGCTTAGAACACGCATCGTGGTTATTATCAAGATGTTTTGTGTGCCGAAATTTGGGTATAAGAATAAGAATACATTGTATTAAACCAGTGTGTTTTGACGGCGTTCGATTCCCATATGGAACAAATATTTGTATGATCTGTAGATAGTTGTTTTGGGTCTGGCTGTTTGTGTATGTGTGTTGTAATTTAACAACATGTGCTGCAACATTTTTCTTAATCTAAAATACTTACGAATATCGGTTACAAGTTCTATGTTGACAGAATTAAAAAATAATGGACCCCAAACTAGGCTGTATGGGCTGTGCCTGTATCTTGGGGCTAGGGTTGCGATAATTTAATGGATGGTATTTAAAAGTACTTCAATTTATTCCCATTTCGTTTACCCAATTTTGCCTGTGTTGCACCAAATATACTGAATGAACACCAAAATATGTCAACTAAAATATGTCATAACGAGCATCAGGAAAAAGACAGCACTACAATAAAGTGTTATATCTTTATCCATTTTCTATTAATGCAAGTCGTTACTGGCGTAGGGGGTCGCAGTTTTAACCTAACCTAACCTACGCATTTTTTTAGAATTCAGGAAAGAATATTTGGTGCACGATCAGTATTTTTGGTGAACACAAATTTTTTTCCCTAATTTAATTAGTATCGCAACTCATACTATTAGGTACTATAGAGGTTTATAACATTGATCAAAATTTCAACAATACAGGCTGGTTGGCTTTGTTCAAATACTCAGATTTTAAAATTAAGAACTAATAAAAAAAGAATAGAGGTGTATTGCTGAAATGATAAACTAAAAATATAATGTAACGAGATGTTATGTATGTTTTGTGTAAAACATAGGTATCTACTTATGATGATTGACGACTTGTCAATAAGTGGACATTGTTGGCCTTGTAGATTCTTAGATACTTGTTAACTTTTGTTAACTTATTTTATGTTTTGTAAAGTAAGCAATGACTTATTTGTCGGGCCTACGCTGTTCTCTCATACTTAAGTAATAATACTGTAGCAACAAAATTGTAAAACCAAATGATTTTAAAACAGTAACCATGAAGTTTCTTCCCGATTCTTCTCCATAGGAAAAAACTAACCTGAGCCGTGCACCCTTTCTCGACGTTTTTTTTTATAAGTGCTCACATGTAGGTCTGTGGGAAATAAAAATATTTTGATTTTGACGTTAAACCGTGGATGGCCGTTCCATCGGAATATGTGAGTGAGGGAATAGTTAGTGCACCTGTGAAACTGGAACATAAAGGGAAAAAGAAGGAACATGGGTGTGTAAGTAAAAGTCTGACACTCCCCCCGCTCCGCTCAGAGCGGGAGCAGTTATAGTTATATATATATAGTGAATCTTTGACAATATCCCTTGGTAAGACTGGCTGTCAAACTTTCAATGTTTAAACTTCCCGTACCTAAAATATCGCATTTTCGAGTAGGTAAGGAAGTAAACAAAATCGTAATAAACGTCTGTTAAAACTTTACCGAACAATCTTCAAGCATCCATGAGATTTTGCTTTACCCCAAGGACTCCTAAAAAGGTTCATAGTTGACCTTTACGTCGGATACGGACCGTATTCCGGTAAAAAGACCGTCTGGGGACCGTACAACGTAAATTATTTATGAGTATGTTCTGATAGAGGCAGGAATAGGAACGTGATTAACTTTATAATTGCTTTTCTATGTAATACTTATGACAGGCCTTTGGGATTGAAGCTGAGTTGAATTTTAAATCGTCTATTCTCATATTAAATCGTCATATTTGGATCGTGGGTGGAATATTTTTAGTGGTGAAGGATTAATGAAACTGATCCTTGAAAGGGTGATGTTTTGTTGCTTGTATTCTACATAACAAAATGCTGTACATTATATTTTATTAAATTAATTACTATATCGATGCCCCCAAGGAATAAACCTGTATTATACTATTACTGACTTTTTACTGTTATACCATTTTCGGTATCTATGGGTCGGGATACACTTATGCAATTTTTTTCATTTTTTTTCTGCGGTAATTTCCAACTGTTTTCCTTATAACACTTTTGTTCTTTGGAAATTTTCCATTTCTTATTTACTAGAACAATCACGAAAAACATTATTACAAATTAAATTCCGTGGTTTTATTTCGGTAAAGTAATATTACAGTAAAGAATTTCGAAAAAAAATCCGGCTATCGCGATTACCGGTTTATTATGGTAAATTTTGTGGTAGACATTTTCGGTGATGCACTGTTACATGTAGAATGAACTGTGGCAGCAAATTTGCTTCTTCAGGGAGGCAAGACTTATCTGATAAATTTTATAAGCTTTTTGGTTGAAAACGCTAATGGATGCATATTATTAAACATACAAAAACCAAAAATATCAAACGAATGACTCCAGAATGGAAAAATAATCGCACACAGACTCGCTCATTTTTTTTTTTAAATAATTTAGAAATTCTTGTTTGTAAGAAATTTTCCTAAACAATGTAAAAGTTAATGAACAAATGGTATATCAGCAATAGAAAAATTTTAATTAGACGATGGGATTACAGACTTAAGAGGTAAGCACACCAATAGAACTCGAAAAATAAGCTCCAGCACGGAATCGAGTATTGAGAAGCATACCTATTTCCTAAAGAAGAGTCTCATTATACAAGAAAAAGCTCAACTCGACAATATTTGTCACAAGACCTCAACATATCAAAAATGTATCGTTTGCACACTGAGTGGTTTCCACAGCAAAATTATGTTGAAGTTACGATGGCGACAAAACGTCAATATGAAACCATTTTTAACACAACATTTAACTACTCATTTTTGAGCCTAAAAAAGATCAATGCTCTACATGTTTTGTATATGAGCAAGCCAGTCCATCAGAGAAAGAGTCTTTAGAAGAAAACTATAGACGTCATTTAAGTAGGAAAGGAGAATTAGGTAAATTAAACATGAAGAAGGAGTGACAATTGACAAAAACGATAGCACCTATCTTCGACCTGCAAAAAGTGTTAAGTATTCCACAATCCACTGTTGGCATTTTTCATTACAAACGCAAGTACCCTGTGTACAATTTACTATTTTTGACGGTTTACGTAAAAAAGTGGCATTACCAAATCGCATAACGAGGCTGCATAGAAATTGGGAATTGTTTATTGCAATTCTTAAAAAGTGAACAGGAGCGAAGTATTAACAAGATCTGTTTTTATTCGGATGGTTGTTATGGCTAAAATAAGAACAGGTACATTTTTGCCTTATATGCGTATGCAGCAAAATCTTTAAATTTGTCTATAATGAGACTGAAGACTGGACATAGCAGAGACTCGATGCATGCCTGTATTGAGAGGAACATGAGAAATAAGTTTATTTACACACCTGATCAAATATAAAACAAAGTGTCGGCAGAAAATTATACTATGAAATAATTGGAGCAAACAGATATGTTAGACATAAAAAATTAGTGAACCCTTTGAATTGTCGTCACGATATAGATTGGAATACGATACGCTGGTCTGATGTAATGGAAATTCATGTGTCATCATCCCAACAGCACATGGTTTTCTTTAATATGATTTTGATGACGCATATTCTAAATTAAATATTTCAAATTCATTTCAAACTAAACGACGTTGGCGAAAACCTAAGACATACGCTCTGAAAGAAGATACTGTATTGGCACGTGCTTATCATCAACCTCTTCCTATAAGCAAGGCGTTGTATAGGTACAGATTTATTGTCTTTGTGCAATAGTGGAGCGATTTCACGGTATTACCACGCATTTTATGAACCCTTAATTTCGGTAGAAAATAGTGATGATCGCGATGATACTGCCACTAATAATACCGATTTGTTATTAGTGTTTTTACTTGGCTACTTTTGTTACACTTTTACTGATTGTTATTTGTGAACTTTGTTCCCAATAAACGTCATAATTTTAATAAGTTTTGTGAGTATTCTTTAATTATTCCTTCAAAGATACCAACAGCAAATTTATTTTATATAATCGTTTTCAATCATTACGATAATATGACTGCCAAAAATCTTCTACAAAAAACGGGTTACACTACTTTACCCTTTTATGGTTATTTAAAATTTTACCACAATAAGTCGGTAACTGAACATTACAATCTAACTCTGTGATGAAAAAATACGTTTAATAATCCAGTAAAGCAATATTATGCCCATAATTTTTAAGAAAATTACAAGAATAATTCGGTAAGTAAACATTACTGGAATAATATTGTTAAGTCAGGATCGTAAGATATCGATACCTTAAAAGTTATATGAAACCATTTTCGGCAATATGTATTTTGGTCAATAACTAATTCTGTGTATATTGAATAGTTACACTTAATATTATAAACTATTTGAGTAAAAATTAGCTTTTCCGTCATATAACAATGTTGTCAGGATTACCTTTTGTACAAGAGATATATCCAAAAAACACTAAATCATTTTTCCTGTAAAATTTGATTTTTGCGATTACCGGTTTATTCCCCGGGGACGTCGATATACAAACTATAAATAGACACAAACTAATAATAACGATATATAAAAGTAAAAAAATGGTAAATTACAGTACAGGGCGTCAAAAAATTTGTCCGCATTGCAATCAACAGTAAAAGATCCCAGAAGGCTGGCAGCATTACCGCGTTGGATGGCAATGCTTATTTGTTGCGCCAAAAACAGACCAGCCCTTTGGTCACGAGAAGAGTCGACCAACCGCTTGGCGTGTTCTCGAAATACTACGTGGGCACTCGGACGCCATGGCCCCAGAGTGTTTCAACTCAAAAACATAACTACCAATAAAATTGTGATGTTTGCTCCGTTTGAGGTTTTTCATTACTGATTAACAGAAGATTGGGTTATTTAAAGATTCAACTTGTTGTCAGACATTCTGAACCCTGTATACTCGTACTAGCTGTCAATAATCTACGAACGACAGCTGACACAATATTCAAACGTCAATTACAAATATTAATTTCACGCCTTCGTGGAAAGCGTTTTAGTTATCAGCTACCCTACCATGACGTGTTAAGGCAAAACTTATTCCGCTGAGGGAAAGGGACAGAGCTATATAGGGTGTCTAGCACCATCTCTTTCACTCAGTAGAATAAGTTCTGCTTTAAGATGCCATAGTAGGCCTACTGGTAAGATACTAGAGCTACTAATACAATTATTATTCTGGCTCTACACATATTCTTAACACTATTAATATGCATCACATACTTAGAGCCTCTAAGCTTTAAACCTAACAGTAACTTTGTTCACTTCGTTAATCGGCTTTCGTGTAAGAAGAGCAAACAAATGATACATTTTGTTTTTATTTGGGGGTTCTACTGAAATATTTAGGTTTATAGTACGGCCAACGAGAAGCGATACGAAAGGTCATTTACCTAAAGAACAACTGTGGCGTCGACAATCTAATATTTAGCTCTTTCCATCTTCTGCCTTTGTCGTAATGTCTCGTTCTCCCGGCAAAAACATGACAATGTTAAGACGGGTTCGCCAACATTCGGGCGGCCATTTTAGATGGGGTTTTAGCATGGGTTTTGTTTACATTTGGTATCGCTTCTCGTTGGCCGTCCTATAGACATAAGCTTAATTCCCGTTTTTCACTAACATTAGGCGAAAACTAAATGAATGCGTATTGTTCTCTACTATTTTTAAAATTATGCAGTGTATATATTGAGATATGTCTCTTCTTGACTGCATGTTTTAGCTAAAGCCATGGGGCCCATGGGTGGTATAAATCTCCGACAGTCCGCAAGGCACTAACCACACGATTCAGAAATAAGTTCACACGACAAAATCGCCGTAAGCCACAGAGGACTATGTCCAATTCCATCTACCATCAACTGAGATTACACGTCCGAAGCGCAGCCTAAGGCTGATGTAAAGCACTTACATTCATGATCTACTAAATGTTTGAAAAAACCGATAAAAAGCGAGTCAAACTCGCAAACCGAGGGTTTCGTACCAACTTGCGACATACACAGCCATATCTTTAGCACTGCGTAGACTTAGAAGGTTGATATTTTCACAGCACAAAGGGACCACTGACTTGAAATTATAGTTTTAATTTCAACACTATGCGTCAACGCGTTCCCGAGAAAAGAGGTCTTGACAGACAGATACACAGACGGAGAACAAACTAAAAAACATAAAACCACTTACTATTAACATGCAGATAGGTCCTGCTAACTCTTGGTGGATGAGTCGAGATCTGGCACTCGTATACTCCTTCGTCATCAGGCTTCACTTCCCTGATGAGTAGTCTCCAGTTCCCTGGGTATCTCCGGGCTACAGTCACCCGGTTGTCAGCCGCGTAGGTCACAGCTCCCACTGTGAGCAGCTCGGGCATGTCATCCTTGGCTCTGCGACGAACCCAAGACACCTACGGCAAAAGTATAACATTACATCTATCCTTACTAATATTATAAAAGCGAAAGTGAGTTTGTTTGTTACGTCTTCACGCCTAAATGGCCGAACCAATTTTAATGAATTTATATACAGAGATAGTAGGGACCCTGGAAACGGACATCGGTTAAAAAAAAGTAAAAAAAGGGGACTCCCCCTTTTCTTACTTTTTTTTAACCGATGTCCGTTTCCAGGGTCAAGAGGGAAGAAAAGGGAAGTGAAAGTTTTTTTTTTCGATCATCACGCGTTAGCCCAAAGTAACTATGCCACGCGGATGAAGTCGCAGGCGGAAGCTAGTTTTTTAATATAGTAACGAATCAACAATAATTAAACCTTTAATCATTAACAAAATAAATCCTAATAATCCTTTTTACCATTAAAACGTTTCGACCATTAACATTTATATGAAAATCACTACGTTTGTGGTGTTAATCCCCAGGTAATTAAGCCATCAACCAAACGAGGCATCAATAATTGTTGTTCGCTCACTAAATCTCCTCTTAATCACCAACCATGACATTTCAGAATTTCTCAAATGAAATACTCCGTTAAAAGTTAAGCGATTAGGACCCTTTTGCGTCTTTATCAGCTGCTCTGTGGCATAGTTTTGAATTTGGTACTAAATTGAGTAATAAATAGAGCTGTTTAAAACATTTGGGCCTTTGGTTGTGGCACTAAGTACCTAGTAACTCATTTTGTGGGATGATTTTATATTTACACTTCAAATTGTGCCGTATTGTATGGGCATTCATGAGTGAAGATACATAAGGAACTTTGGAAGGCACCTTGAGACCGGTTGCGGGTTGTTCGAAAGAGATACTGTGGCCCCGTAACATAAATGGCAAAATAAGGAACATTGCTGCGTTTTAGTCAGTACGAGTCTGACAGTAAAAAACCATAGAGTTGGTTTGACGATATCGTCAAAATCGCGGAAAACAGATGGGCATCCATCTGCTTTCCGCAATTTTGAGGGACGTACAAAACAAAGAAGAGTGAAAGAAGAAAAGGGAGGCTTATACCCAACAGTAGGCGATTCCGGCCTAAAAAGCTACTGAGAAATTCCCGACAGAAAACCCAATAACACTATGCCCAACTCGGGAATGTAACTAAGGACGGTTCATATTCAACAGTCGCGACCAATGAGGCTGTCTTTCTATCTTCATGATCCGTCTACCATCATAATGTTCCGCCTGGACCCGGGCTTACTCTCCTTGAGAGGTAGTGAGCCGTGACTCACTACGTAACGGCAGACGTACGATACGCGTAGAGGTCACGTCATATCATTGAGTATTCGTGTCTACGACATGCCGATCGCCTCACAAAATTTTCCACTTTCAATTCTTACTAATATTATAAAAGCTAATGTGAGTTTGTTTGTTATTTTGCGTCTTTACGCCTAAATGGCTTAACCGAATTTGGTTCTGAGATAGTTGGGACCCTGGAGACGGACAGATACTTATTTTTTTTTTTAAAGATTGAGATGTGAGGGAAGAAAAGGGAAAACTTAGCATTGCTATTACAATAAATAAGGCGCTAGGGCAAAAACTACAGGAAAATCAGAAAGGGGGGCTGTGTTACCCCAAATTGAACGCGAGCGTAGCCGCGGGCAAAAGCTAGTCATTATTTATATTTTTTTTTTACATTTTTGGTTACCATTGACGATGTGACATGTATAATGTGTTTTTGATGGAGTAATATTGTCTCCCTAGTCTCAGGAGAAAACCTAGTTTGGGAGCCAGGGGACATATTCGTTCAAAATGTCTGTACAACACATATATAAGATATGTATAACAACGTTCACTGTACTGATATAAAGATTTCTTTTTATTTTTCACTAGCACAGTACCTGTTACCTGCAGTTTTTGCTCTTGCGTCTTATTGATTTGTAATAGCAACGCTAAGCTTTCCCTTTTCTTACCTCATTCTCCTTAATACCCCACTTTAAAAAAATAGTACCAAAATATCTCTGTACCAAAATTCATCAAAATCGGTTTAGCCATTAAAGCGTGTAGAGGTAACAAACAAACAAACTCACTTTCGCTTTTAAAATATTTGTAAGGATAAGGATTAATCAATTAGTTTTGACATTCAACCTAACACATCACACATAAGCTTACTGTTTCTATACATAATACGTTAACCCACAACGCCTCAAGTAAGTTACCCCGGAATAAACATAACAACCCATAACGGCCCCGGGCGAGTTCTGTAGCAAACGTAATTACATTTTTTTTTGTAAACAGAAAGCAAAAGTTTCGGAACAGTATTCTGAGTTAGTTTCTTTGTTAATGTATTACTGTTATTATTATTAAAATTTTGTATAGCAGTGATGGCCTAGTGGTGGTATCTTCGGACAGCCTATCATAAGTCACGTGTACCAACCAAGCATCTCTGATTATTCGCACTTGATTTGGTGAAGAAAAACATCTTGAGGAAACCAGTATGCCTGCGAGATCTTGCTTAAACAAATGTTAAGTCAAGTTAGATTCCTGTAGGTGGCTTAAGAACTCTGACACCAGAGTCCTGTTTCATTATTCTGACAATTCGGCAGTATGGCGTCATCGGCAGGCGAATCTTTCGCGAGAGATTGTTTCGGGTGGCCGATGCAAAGATAATAATAAATAAATAAATATCTTGGGACAACTCGCACACGGCTATCTGATCCCAAGCTAAGCAAAGCTTGTGTTATGGTAACCAGACAACTGATATACATACTTATATAATTTATAAATACATACATTTATTATAGATAAATCACACCCAGACACAGAACAAACAATCATGCTCATCACACAAAGTTTGTCCTGGGTGGGAATCGAACCCACGACCTCCGGCTCAGCAGTCAGGGCCACTAACCACTAGACCAAGAGGCCCGTCAAAGAGAAAACTATTTAATATTTTAAAGCAGAGTCAAAAAAACGCTTGGAAATGAGTTTCATAAATTGGAGGACGGCGGGGATTTTAAGTCTAAGTATAGACTGTCATTACGGACTATCTTTACTAATATTATAAAATTGAAAGTGAGTTTGTTTGTTAAGTCCTCAAGCCTTAATGGCTAAACCGATTTTAATGAATTTTGGCACAGAGATAACCCTGGAGACAGACAGGCTAAGTTAAAAAAAATGAGATATGAGGAAGAAAAGGGAAAACTTAGCATTGCCATTACAATAAATAAGGCGCAAGGGCAAAACTACAGGTAGCAGGTACCTGCAGATGAGGAAAGAGAAACTGTGTTACGCCGAATTTAACGCGAGCAAAGCCGCGGGCAAAAGCTAGTTTAGTTATAAATGATTTTTAGTTTTAGCGACAGAACGTATGATTTAGTATGTAGATATAACGACTAAATATAATGATTAAACAAATGTATATTTTCACAAGTTTACTGAATTTAGTCATACTAGTATTCTCAAAGTCGCATAAATGTTATTATTATCTCAGTCACGTATTTTGCAAATTAATATATTAAATTGTCTAGTGAGTTACTTGGCAAAACAAAACACGGCGGGTAGTTGGCAATAAAATGGAATGATAACAATGCACAAAATCTTATTAATGAGTGCATTGTTACAAGCCCTCAAGTACCTACTTGTAGCTTTGGGAAATAATAACTTCAGGTATGTTAGGAGGAACATTTTTATAGCACTTGTGCTTCAATCTACAATTTATCATTATATCTTGTTTTGGGCAAGGGATGTTTGATGGAATAAAGTATTAGGTTTGATTAAGTTTTGTTATAGATGCAGATGATGTTTTTTTTTTAAGAATGGAGAATCAATAAAAAATCTTCCTCTGGGCGCAGTGGGGTAAAGAGTCAGACTTTTAATGACTAAAACCAAAAAATAGTAACAAATTAAATGTGCTGTACAGGTTTTGGAAATTATTGAACAGGTACACGAGACGTCCCCAACTTTCT
This sequence comes from Ochropleura leucogaster, assembly GCA_958449745.1. Taxonomy (NCBI): domain Eukaryota; kingdom Metazoa; phylum Arthropoda; class Insecta; order Lepidoptera; family Noctuidae; genus Ochropleura; species Ochropleura leucogaster. The sequence continues at coordinate 3,410,373 of OY288213.1, read as the reverse complement.
AAATGCGCTCTCTTAAATAAAAATATCAGTTGTGGTGATTTCACTAACATTTGTTAACACCTTTATGATTATGTAGATCTCAAGTGAGCTTTTCGAAAGAGATACGCAGCACACAAAGCAAGGAACATCGGTAGGTTTTAGTCACTAAAAGTCTGAGACTCCCTCCACTCACACGAGATTGGATGAACAAAAATTAAGGGGTGATGATTCTAGAGGACCGTGATCGCCCGTTGTAGATCTTCGTGGGGTAAGTTAAAGTGGTAAGGTAAATGGAATAATAATTTTACAGCCATTTTCCTAACTTTACCATCAGTTACTCAAATAGGTACTTAATAACGATATCCAAGTTAACCTTCCAGAGATTAACTCTAAAATATTAATACACACAACCCTTCGGGACTTAATCCGGCCAATATTTAAAGTGTGGATCATTTTGTTCGTATAAATTTTACCAGCCGATTAATAACCCTTTCTAATAGCTCTCTGGACGACCACTTTATAGACAATGGCTGTAACAATTCCAATAATGAGACTAGGTGGCGCCACTGTCTCAACAATGGCTGCTCTTGCCGCCATTATCGAATTTTAAGTCGTTCTTGTGATGATCGCTCTATTAAGTGGGAGTGAATGGAAACTTCTGTGTGCAGATTTAGTGGGTGTATTTTTTAAGGAGTGGAATTTGAGCAATGGTGAGTTCATTTGGTTCTTCTTTATTGGTGCCATGAACAAAATTGTATTAAGTAACTTCAGTAAAAATAACTATACTGGAAGTGGTATACTTCTCCTGAACCTTTAAGTCTTAAAGGTTATTAATAATCATGTAAGAAAAATCTGCTTTTTCCTGCCCTTGTGTCATTCTATTTGGGGTCGGCGCTACACGTTTTCTTCTTCCAATCTCCCCATCAGACGTCACGGCATCATTTACTCCTTTTTTCTTCAAATCATTCCTTACACAATCCATCCATATTTTCTTTAGCCTTCCTCTCGCTCTCCGTCCATCAAATGGACGAAACAAAAAACATTATTTTAATATATTTCGCAAAATTAAGTAAGCACTTGAATTTATAGTGAAAATTCCTGCAACAACTTTGTTTGCAAGTTTAGAAGTATCGTAAACTGAAAGCCTTGAAATGAGATTTCGTAAAACGTCATGTTGTTTAATGGAGGCGACTAACGAAGTGTGTAAAAGTAATAGTCTGGGGTGCTCGGCTAACTCCGTATATTTTCGTGTATCTCCGTAAAAACACAGAATAGATAGGTACAGAAGGTCCGGCCTTATTATCACAGACTGGGCGACCTGAAGACGTGTGCTCGGCTCGTGGTGATTTATTTGCTGATATATCCTTCGACGACCGCGAACGCGTGTCGAACAAACTTATGGCTGAGACCAAAATCTATTAATATAATATAAGAATGTAGTGCAAGCGAATAAGAACTTTAACATTTTTCGTAAAGAGTTCTCATTTGACTTACCTAATCTTCCTTTGCACCCACTCGGCTGAACGAACTTTAAATTTCTTTTATTTCATTGTTTTTTATTATGGTTATTTGTAACACATGAGTACCTCTTATATTGGTTCTCTGTAAGCTATGCAATTGATGGTTTTCATATGTATAAATAAATAGGTAAATAAAATTACTTTGCACGTTATTTAGCAATTAAGCTAATTTTATTTTGTGGCGCACATCTGAAAAACGGAAAAAAGTCTTAGTAAATCAAACACGTGCAAATAATTTTCATAAAATTTGGTCATATATTTTTCGCCGCATTAAGTTTCAGTGCACTCGTTTTCGCATATTGTACGAAGTTGAACTTCTAAATCTTTTCAGTTTGTGGTATAGAGCCGGTATCTAAATAAATAATGGCCGTATCCTGGTACATAATTAATTACATTTCGTTCAAGCTGATTTGGGAGCCAAAGAAAAAAGAAGATGGCGTCCGCTTATTCTGTTATGCGGGTCGTATTTTCAAGGTCGAATTTAAATATGTTCCTAAGCGCTGTATTCTCGGTGTAGTACACGATTTTAGTAGGCCAGTTTTGATATTGTTAGATCGATGTATTATAACAAAATATTTAAGTGGGTACATAGTTATCACAATCTAATATATATATTTTCATGTTCCTTTAAATATGAATCCGATGTTATTAAAAAATATAATATAAGTCACTTATCACAACAACATTTTGTTTAGATATTTTTAAATAAATATGTTCATTTAAATATTTATTTAACATTTAAGTTATTGAGAATAATTAAAATTATAATTTAAACAGTTATAATTATGTTGTATATTAATGCTCATCTTAAAATAGCTAGCTATTTAGCTGATTTATTTATAAGTTTTTTTTTTTTTAAAATTGCTATTCTGTTTTATAATTAATTAAAAGTATTGTGTTTTAATTATAAATAGTATTTTAATTACTTTTGTATTTAATGCATAATATTATGTAGTGGCACTTTATAAATAATTTCATTTTTGTTAACATGTGGATAGTGTATAAGTTTGGGCTGCAATATTGTTAATACACACACACACACACATTTACTAAAAAAGGTTTATGTGTATATAAATCTTTATTATTTTATGTTAAGAATCTATATTGTAACCGTTTAATGACCCTTAATAAACAGAATCCTTACTAATATTATAAAAGCGAAAGTGAGTTTGTTTGTTTGTTACCTCTTCACGCTTTAATGGCTAAACCGATTTTGATGAAATTGGTACATAGATAGTTGGGAACCAGGAGACGGACATAGGCTAATTTTTATTTAAAAAAAGTGGCATGTGAGGGAGAAAGAGGGAAGAAAAGGGAAAACTTAGCGTTGCTATTACAAATCAATAAGGCGCAAGAGGAACTGTGTTACCCCAATTTTAACGCGGCAAAGCCGCGGGCGAAAGCTAGTGAAATTATAAAAATATGTTCATTGGTCCTTTATCACTTTTCGCACAATATCTCAGCTAGTACCAATGAGTTGAGATCACGTTGAAAAACAATTTCAGTGACATTTATACAATTTTGAGAAGAACTACTAGGTAAGGGTCTTTCCACACATATCAGGGTCGTGCCTCAGACGTGACAGCGCCGCTAAGACCGGGTAACCGAGTCTCGTCAGGGAATTTCTGTCCACACGTCAAAAATATGACGGGGTCACGACTTTTCATCTGTGTCCGTCAGTCACCATTTTGTTTTCGTACCAGAGTATTTTGACTATAAACAACTCGTCATTTAACAACGTGTAGTGTAAGGATAATATCAGCCCACCCGTGCACTTCACGGCATCTGCCCAGGCACGTTGTACATGGCTGAGTAATCGGCTGCTTTACTGCGTATCACGGCTTCGATCCCCGTACAAAACAAATATTTGCAAAGCCTACCGATAGTTGTTCCTGGTCTGCTTGTTTGTGTGTGTGAATTTAAATGGTAGTTAACAATGTGGTGTACCATATTGTTAAAAAAAATGTATACAGCAATATTTTTTTTGAGCCCGTGACGAGGCACGATCCGTCTACGTCCCTGACATGGCCCTTTGTAAGGCCTACAGATATTTGTTCCGGGTCTGACCGTTTGTGTATGTGAATTCAAATGTTTGTTAACGATATGGAATATCGTAAAAAAAAGTACAAAGCTATATTTTTTTGAGGTTTTTCCACATCCCTGACACAGCCCTGATATGTGTAGATAGACCTTTATAAATCTTTACCTTAATACAAAAATAAACTTACTACAAAACCACAAATATCGGCTTACCAAAAATAAACCATTTACAAACAAGAACCAAGCAACAGAAATATGGTCTCTATTAATATAACATCAAAGTGCAAAAACGTCGGAAGTTTTTAGGCTGAAGAAAACTGATTCCTTATAAGATAATAGAGGATCTTATTTCCGTTTACAAGCTCCATCAAAAACTTTAAAGGTAAATTACTGAGAATACGTCGTTATAAGTCTTGTACAGGATGTTTCTGAGTATTTTTAAGTTAAACATTTTTTTACTACATCTATCATCATGAACATTTGCTAAAACATTTCCAACCTATGTTGAAGTTGGCTTCCAGTCTAACCAAACGTTGCTGAATATCAGTATTTTACATGGAGTAACTGTCTATCTGCCCTAAACAAACTAGTTAGTACTGAGTAATATGTTACGCCTTTTTTTGTGGATGGAAAATCATCAAGTAGCTTTCCCCGCTCTGGGCGGAGCGGGGGTAATGTCAGACTTGTACTGACTAAAATCCACCCATGTTCTTTCTATTGCCCTTTATGTTCCGAGGTCGAGGTATCTCTTTCGAACAACCCGCAACCCCGGCAGGCGGTGGCCCTGGCAGGCCCCGCTGCTTTACAGACATGTCTTTGAGGCACGCGTGGAATACTAACGCGCCGTCGACAAGGCCTATTGTCAATAGACGGACGGACGGTAAGCTAATGCGATAGCCCTTGATAAGACTGGTTATCAGACTTTCTGATGTACCACTGACAGCCGGGACCAATGAAGTAACGTGCTTTCCAAAACACAGAGGAAATCGATGAAATGGGATTCATTCGGGGACCAACCTAGGCAAGCACGACTCAACTGAAAGATCAACCGGAGTTGCTGTTATTACTTTCCCACGAGCTCGAAACCCTTCTTTGGTTCCAAGGTATTTTTATTACATTGTAGTCAGTACGACAAGTTTGAATAAAAAAATAACACCAAATATCTGAAACAACCTGTATTTCTAAAATAAAATCACGTAACTTGTAACTCTTCAAGAAGAAAATAGCTCAAAGTTATTTTTAGAGATAACATTTTTACCTAACCGCTCATAATAAAATAACATTTAAGTTTATGTTGTGATAAAAATTCATGAGCCTGGTTATATCTTTTCTTCCTAATATGATTATAATATAACGATTATTTGAAACATGTGGGTAAAAAGGGGTTTATTTTTGCATTTATGAGGCGTCGAATATAAAAGGGAAACTCAAGAAAGGAAGAGCTATTTACTGTACAAACTAAAGTTAGTAGTATTAAAACGATTTTGTTTGAAAACTGATATTTTATGAAGACAGTCGTTACAGATATTCAGTGTCCCGAAAGTCTGACAACCAGACTAAATAAGGGGTAAAGTATTACCCAATTACCCAATACAAACTGGGTTGTGGAGGTCAGATAGGCTGCTGCTCCATGTAAAATACTGGTATTCAACTGCATCTGGTTAGACTGGAAGCCGACCCCAACGATTTTAGGAAAAGGCTAGGGAGGTGATGACTTTATGGAAACTAAAAATTCCGCATCTTATATTTCTTACGAGCTTATGTTCACGGCTGTTGCTGTCGCGGCAATTGTCCTAGCGTTTGTCCCAAATGTTGATTTGAACAAGATTAGATCGCTTTTAGCCATGGCATTGCCCATTGTGTCGACCTATTTCTAAGTTCTGTAATTCCTGTAATTTGTATTATGTATGTAATTATTCCGACCAGGTGGGATGACGATCTAAAAAAGACTGCAGGCAGATGCTGGATGCGGCAAGCTGAAGACAGGGCGCTATGGCGCTCATTGGGGGAGCCTGATGATGATGATGATGATGATGATGATGATGATGTAATAATTAATGAAAATTCAATCCTAAATTGGTAGCACTGTACGAAATATATCAATGATACTCTAGGAGGCTTTTACGTTTCACAAAATGAATTATTTACTTTATAATGAATTATAAAGTACATAATTTGTTTACTAAGACTTTAAATCTAGCTTATCCAAAATCTAGACCTAAATACTGTGTAACCATACTATGAAAGCTCCCTCAATTAATTTTCCATGAAGCTGAATGAATCAAGTGGTTTTTACCAAAGTGAATAATAGGTACTTGGTTAAACAAAACGCCTGTTAACACGCCACCAGTTTTAAGTAGATTAGCTGGTTCCCAAATCATGGGGATCTATAATCTAAATGGTGTCCGTTTAGAGAAAGGAACTAGCCTTATCTTGGATCAAGAAACACGCTAGCTGAAGTGGATAAAATAGTGCTATCCCACGCAATATGGTCGTTGTTTAAAACAGTAGTTTTAACCCGGAAAAGAGTTATGAAATTAATGTAATCGGGGAATAGACGACACGTTCGTTGCAGTGTTTCGGGTCTGGCTGTTTGTGTATATATGTGTTAAAATGTTTATAAACGCACCCAAGAGACTGGAGAATAACCAAATGTGGGCAACGTTTAAAAAAAGGAGAAAAGAGCCAAGTTAGGTACTTGAAATAAATTGTATTTGGAAACAATGACGACGGTTGAAAGGGAAAACGACACCTGATTTTCTAAAATTAGTTAGTACCGAGTTAAAAAAAAAATACAACCGACAAAAATACAACAAGAAATAATCTGGGGAAAATACTACACCAAAATTATCGTCTTTCGACTTTAAAAAAAAAACAAAAAATTTCATCAAATTAATGTAGGACCTGGCCTAATAATAAAAAAATCATCGACTTAGGCCGTCGTGGTTAAGAATCTTTGCTAAAAATACACACAAAAAACATCATCTTCTTTGGATGTTAGTTAAAAATATTGTTTGTTTTTCATTTATTCTATTTTGGGTTTCTATATTTGAATAAAAGCATTCCATAATGAACCCTTAAAATGAACTCCATGTTAATGAGAGTAGTTTAATTGAATAACCGAGTCGTGAGCCCATCGTAGCAATGTCTTTTTTACCAGTACAGTTAATATGAAGATATCACGAAGCTAAGAGAGTCAATTTAAGTTTCTTATTAATTCGCTCAGTTAACGCTTCTCATGACGTTAGGTCTGAAATACCTTGGCCAAAGGCTAAGTGTCCAGTGTGACCAGGCTAAGTGGCTAGTCTCTTGTGTACATTACTAGCTGACAGCGTTAAGGACGAGTTTTTTTATGCCCTTTTATAGCTTACTAGCTGGCACCCGCGACTTCGCCCACATGATAACGAAAAAAAAAACGTAATCTATGTGTTACCCCAGACTAATAATCTACCTCTGTGCCAATTTTCATCAAGATCCGTTCAGCCTTTTTGACGTGAAAGAATAACAAACATACATACATACGTCCATCCATCCATCCTTACAAACCCTCACAAACATTCTCAATTATAATTTTATAAGGATTGTTTTATTTATTTTTCTACATTTAGTAACTTGAAGTAATAATTAAAAATGTATCCACTTTCTCATAAGATTGGTCTACAATTACACTTTACCACGAAAAGTGGAAGAAGGCATTTGCCCCAAAGTCAGACAGTAATGGTTTTTTGTTTTCAATAACGTCCTCTTCTCTGGGCAGGAAGGGCAGAATCAGACTTTTACTGACTAAAACGAACCCATGTTCTTAGGGTAACCTTTATGTTCCGGGGCCGCGGTATCTTTTTCAAACAACCCTTAACCCCGGAGACAATGCAAGCTTATAATAACAACTAGCTGTTCCACGCGGTTTCACCCACGCTGCTCAGCGCCTGTTGGTTGTAGCGTGATGTTACATAGCCTATAGCCTTCCTCAAGAAATGGACTATCCAACACTAAAAGAATTTTCCAATTCCAACCAGTAGTCCCTGAGATTAGCGCGTTCAAACAAACAAACAAATTCTTCAGCTTTATAATATTAGTATAGATTAGTATAGATAATTATCCACTCACCGTTTTATCCTGGAGCAAACTAATCCTGCAGTTCAAATGCGCATCTTCTCCCAACTGCACAGTGATCTTGGTGATATTCCCATCAGGAGCATCTTCGAAACTTGGCCCATACTTCCTATCATGGTCGAAGTACGTGTTCTTCAGCACGACATGCGGTACCATGTCTACCTTCATAGGTTTAGAGGTTGCCGGGTCCTGGGAAGGCTGTGGTACTTTGAAAGACTTGGTGCTGTCGATGGTAGAGTTGCCAAGTCTTAGCATCACCGGTGCTGGAACGATGCCTGTACTGAGCGCGTAGAAAGTTGTCACCGTTTGGGTTTCTTCTGTAGCCGTTGTTGTGGGGGTTTCTGGGGAAGAAGGTTGTTGGTGAAATTATGTTGTCTTGTACAGAGGTTAAAGGTTTAAAAAAAAACATTGAAAAATTCAATCCAAAAACTTAAATGTTAATTAAAAAAAAAACAAAAAGTCGACGCTGGTTTTCAACTTTACTGTAGATGTGATGTGACAGCAATTAGATAGTAGAGGTATTTTTTTTGTAAATACGTTGCCCCACACTAGGAATTACTCCTGTATCGTGGAAGCGTTTACAAACATTTAAACTCACATACACAAATAGCCAGACCCGAAACAACTATCTGTAGGCCATACAAATATTTTTTCCGTGCGGGGATCAAACCCGCGACACGCAGCGCAGCTGCCGACCTCTGAGCCACTGCGCCAACTGAGTCGTCAAATTTTATTAACATTTAGTATATTTTATAGGGTTCCGTGCCTCGTAAAGAAAAAAAGTGGAACCCTTCACCCTCAATTTGTTATCCGTGTGTCTGTCTGTCAAAACACTGTATCTCAAAGACGTGTGAAAAGGCACGGAGAAAACTCGTTTTGTAATGGAGAAAACTTGAACACCTACCCAAGAAAGTTTTTTTATTTAGTCACAGACCCCTCATACAAATGCCATACCTTACTTTTTACTTTACTGATAGTAGTAGTAATAGGTAGTAGATTTATACAATAACAAAGACAAAACCTTAAATACAAAGCGGTTGGTTTTATTACTGTGAAGGTTTTAAGCAAACCTTCGAAGTGCAGGCTGGTTTGAGATGACGTTCGAATACTCAGGTTATTTAAATAAGGAATTATTAAAAAAAAGAATAGAATGGCATAGCTTTGGAATCAGTGTGACATTATAGCTGAAATGATAACCTAAAATATAGTCTTCAAGTGTTTTATGCTAGTTTTAATTACGTATATCTACCATCATCTTACAGTACTAATATAATTTTCTTTCTATTAAAACTTGAAACAGGTTTTAACCATGTTTGTTTTTGTTTCGAGTTTCCGATATTTCGGCGATGTTGCAAACGCCATGATCACGAATGAACTGAAGTTATTGCGGGTGGATGTTTATGAGAAGACAAAACGATCTACCCTCTTTCTTATTTGTTTTTTGCGTTCATTACCGTCACTCACAACTCGATTTTATTCTCGATACTCAACCGGATCTCACTCTCTGTATCAAGTCGCGATCGTTTTTCACTCTTTTTTGTGTTTTTACACAATTTTGAACAAATATGGTAAATATCCCTTTTCAAGTTTTAATAATAATGTTAGGACTGACTAACCTAGAGGAGCTCGTGGCTAAATAATAGCACCCGCTCGGGTCGATCTTTAGGTTAAGCCGGGCTAACCTAGGTTGGTCTGTGAATGGGTGACCACCCGTTAGAAACCGAGTTTCCTCCGTGCCTCGGAAAGCACGTTAAGCCATTGGTCCCGGCTGTCATTTGTAGATCTTTGACAGTCGTTACAAGTAGTCAGTGTTCCAAAAGTCTGACAACCAGTCTGACGAAGGGGTATCGTCTTACCCAGTACTAACTAGGTTGTGGAAGTCAAATAGATAGGCAGTCGCTCCATGTAAAATACTGATATTCAGCTGCATCCAGTTAGACTGGAAGCCGACCCCAACATTATTGGGAAAAGGCTAGGCAGATGATGATGATGTTAGTACTAACCTGTTGTAAATTGACAAACGACTATCTGTGTAAGGAAAAACACGCTCGCACTCCACATAGCGCCTGGACGAGGCTCTGCCCCCAGCAGGGCTTCATAATCTGAAACAAAGAAAAAAATGTACATTAAACTCCACGTCATGGATAATGACGACACAGTTGGCGCAGTGGCTAAGCGATCGACTGCTGCGCTCCACGTCATAGTTTCGATCCCCGTACGGAACAAATATTTGTAAGGCCACTGAGCCAAACGTGTCGTCAATGTTTCGTTAGTGTTGTGTTTGTGAGGATGCTTGTTACTCTTTCACGTCAAAACAGTTAAACGGATCCTGATGAAATTTAGCACAGAGGTAGATTATAGAGTGGAATAACACATAGGATACTAGCCTCGGGCGCCAGCTAGTTCAGGCCCTACTAGATTTACTTTATAGTTAAAGTATGCTGGCCCTATAGCCAAACAACAGACGACAGCAGACGACAACCGTTATCGCTCAGCAGTCACTAATACATTTTCAACTTTTTACCCAAGCGTATGTAGTTGAAAATCCATCAAAGACTGCTGAGCGATAACGAACGAAACAAACAAAAACTATATGTAAACGTCAACAGATTTTCAACTATATGCGCTAGGGTATAAAGTGAAAATGTATTAGTGACTGCTGAGCGATAACGATTGTCGTCTGCTGTCGTCTGCTGTTTGGCTATAGGGCCTGTATACTGTAACTATAAAGTAAATCTATTTTATTTCAATAATATCTATTTTGTTCTAAATAAAACACAAACAAAAAAGGAGCTCTTTATGTTGCAATCAAGTTAACGGCTTACAGGTTATGATAAGCAAGCAAACCCTTTGTTCTTGTATTTTACTTTGAGATTTCATTGGAGGTGGACTGTTACAAAACATTGCCAATTAGCGTAATTGCCTTATCTCCCTTGTAACCGCCCCTTGAAATTCACGTTGAATATTTTCCTTACAAATATTCTTAGATGTTGAAGATATTTTATTGAATATTTGTATTCAGAAAATGATGTGTTATATCTTATTTGGTATAGGTTTTTGTAATTTATAATTGCATGTGTCAGTTGGTCTGGACACCGAAGAAGGCGCCCGAAAAAAGATTGCATGCACTATGCTGCATAAGAATGTTTATTAAGTCATTTAAACTTTATATACAACAGTAGTACATGAGCAGACTTAATACATGGGGCATTCCCTACCAGTCAACAAAAAATATTTCGAAAAAAATGTAATATGCGTAGACATAGATGTGAGAAGTGATTGGGAGGAGCTCGTGGCTAAATAAATAGCAGCCGTTCGGGTCGATCTTTAGGTTAAGCCGCGCTTGCCTAGGTTGGTTTGATGATGGGTGACCACCCGTTACACACCGAGTCTCCTCCGTGCCTCGGAAAGCACGTTAAGCCGTTGGTCCCGGCTGTCATTTGTAGATCTTTGACAGTCGTTACAGGTAGTCAGTGTTCCGAAAGTCTGACAACCAGTCTTACCAAGGGGTATCGTATTACCCAGTATTAACTGGGTTGTGGAGGTCAGATAGGCAGTCGCTCCATGTAAAATACTGATATTCAGCTGCATCCGGTTGGACTGGAAGCCGACCCTAACATAGTTGCGAAAAGGCTAGGTAGATGATGAGATGTGAGAAGTGATAAGAATCTATAAAGAGAGAAATAACCATAAATAGGGAGTTTAAAATTTGCTCTTGTTAGAGAAAAATAAGGAAGGCAGTCGTCTGTTTTGGTATGGACATGCGATGATGAGGGATGCTGCATATGACTACAAGAGTGATAGATATAAATGTTGATGGATGCAGATTTGTACTGACTAAAACCCATGTTCCTTCTATTTCCCTATACGTTCCGGGGCCGCGGTATCTCTTTCCAATAACCAGCAACCCCGGCAGACACTGGCAGGCCCCTTTTCTTTGCTGACATCTCGTTGAGGCGCGCGTGGAACACTAACGCGCCGTCGACACGGCAAATTACTCAGCCTTACATAATATTTTTAATATTTCAAGAAGACTTTCACAAAATATTATGACACCTTAAAAATAATGGGCCTTGTCACCTGTGACTTTATTATTAAAGGTAAACATAAATATAACTCAGGGATTCAACAGAATTTTAACAACAGTGTTCCCATTTTTGGGTAAAACTTAATTAAGAGAAAAAGCGTTGAAATAACTTTGTTACTAGCTTAACGTCAATCATTCTAGAGAAATAGACTTGCTATAAAAAATAACGACTGTTTTTTTAGGGATCCGCGCAAAGAAAAAAAACTGTTATATATTGTTGTCCGTATATCTGTCTGTCAAAAACCTAGGTATCTTGGGAACGCGTGAAAGTCATCATTCATCATTTTCCTGCCCTTGTCCCATTCTATTTGGGGTCGGCGCAACACGTTTCCTTCTTCCATTCTCCCCTATCAGACGTCACGGCATCATTTACTCCTTTTTCTTTTATATCATTCCCTACACAATCCATCCATCTTTTCTTTGGCCTTCCTCTCGCTCTCCGTTCATCCAATCTTCCATAACTCTTTTAGTCACATGTGCTTCGTCCCTCCTCATTACATGTCCATACCAAGACAAACGACTCCCTTTCAATTTTTCGGTAACAGGCGCAACTAACTGCCTAACTAACTAACTTCATCTGATATACTCATTCCTTCCTTAATCCATTCTTGTCACTCCATACATCCATCTCAATATTCTCATCAAAGTATTGAGTAGTAATTCAAATTTTATAGTGATGTCTGTGTTCCCTTAGACCTGTCAAACACATCCCTCTAAGTCAACGCAGTCGAGAGATATGCCCATTTATGGCGCAAGTATGCGGGGAACTCTCGGTGCGCAAGTCCGTCTCGCACTTGCCAGGTTCTTTTTAGAAAGCAACTTTTTACCGTCTATGGTCATAGTTTAAGCAATTAAAAGTTTGTAATAGTCGTCGCCATGTTTTTGTTTGGACATTTTTTCTATTTTGTTATTGGAAAAAATTGGGGTGAGAGGGTAGTGCTTAATTAATGAAGATTAGATTGGATGATGAATTTATCAAGCCGAATTCCAGGTTTACTAATAAGAATTTTTAAAAGGAAATATAACACAGGTAGTCTTTGGCTCAACATAATAATAAGAAAAATCATGAATTAACTTCCCCGTTTTGGGTGATAATAAATAAATTAAATAAATATCTTGGGACAACTCACACACGGCTATCTGATCCCAAGCTAAGCAGAGCTTGTATTATGGTAACCAGACAACTAATATACATACTTTTATAATTTATAAATACATACATATTATAGATAACACACACCCAGACACAGAAAAAACAATCATGCTCATCACACAAAGTTTGTCCTGGGTGGGAATCGAACCCACGACCTTCGGCTCAGCAGTTAGGGCCACTAACCACTAGACCAACAGGCCCGTCAAAGAAGATCTATAAATGATGATCTATATTATGATGTTGCTGCCGTAAATGTTTCTACTTTGGCCCTTTCTGTTCCGGGGCCGCGGCACCTGATTCTTACAACCCGCAACCTCAGCAGTTTTGAATGCATCTTTCATCTTTCTTTGAATTCATCATTTTTAGTGCAGTCAAAGAACACCTAGACACACAAATTAGTTTCCATGTTCAATCAGAAAACTTGATTAGATTCGAAATGATCTACACCAAACATAACTTTTGATACGAGCTCCTAATGAAGATATTTGCACCAACTTTGCTCCAAAAGTCCAATGCAGGACCAACTTTAATTAAAGTTGGTCAATCCTTTAAATTGTAGGGAAGCTTAGCTCAAATTCTGACTCGCAAAAAAATGTACGGTCAAATTTGCAAGTCTTCAGCAAGGGTGAGGCTGCATTATCAACAGTAATACAACTGTACAAGGTTTAATTTGTAATTGTGGTTTGTTCCGGTTGTTAATCTGTTGTCCTCCTTTGTTCTAACTCTTTACAGCCCGCTGGGTGGTTGGGGAAAGTCATGAGAGATGGCGGTGCACAGTGGTCATGCACGACAGTCGTTTGAAAGGATTCGGAGAAATCAAAATTACTCTAATGTATTTAGAATATTAAATTGCAGGTTATTCAAAATTAAATTATGTGAAAGGTTGAATGAATATAATCTTTGTTATAGTAAAGATTTTTTTTGCAACATAAATAATAATGTAAAATCAAATTTGTTTTTAAGTTTGCATGCTTTTATTTTAACCAAAATATGTATGAATTCAGATTCCAAAATAAAACCTACTTAGACCAAGTTCTAAACAGGAAAAGGGTGCAAATAACATAATAATTATTCACTTTTTAAACAGTGTTGGCTTTAAACCAATTCATCATCAGCCTAGCCTTATCCCAACTCTCCCGGGTTTGGGTTCCAGTCTAACTGGATGCGCCAGACTAAGCCCTAAAAAAAACTTTGCCCTAACCTATTATATATTTCTCCTGTATCGTGGGTGGTGCGTTTACAAACATTTAAACTCACATAAACAAACAGACAGACGAAACAACTATCTGTAGGCCATACAAATATTTGTTCAGTCCGGGAATCGAACCCACAGCAGTCAATCTCTCAGTCACTGCGCCAACCGTGTTGTAGTTTTAATAATTATTTGGTAAATGTATTAATTTTATTTCAAAACTATTTTATACTCTTTGCTGTGGCCTACAGGGCCTACCTTAGTTTTGAGCTCATTTTAAGATCTTCACACATTATGGAATGCAAATAAAGATATGAATATGACTAACAGCTAAACGTGTTTTGTGTTCACCCATCTACGGACCAACCTAGGCAAGCGTGGCTTAACTTAAAGTTTGAGTGGCTATTACTAAGCCACGAGCTAATGGCTGGCCTTAATTTCAAATCACCAACGGGATAGGTCGGTTGATCAGCTAACAACCTCAAAGGTTGACTTGCGAGATGCCATTTAAAGAAAAGAAAAAAATTAGCCTCGAACTCTTTCGCGTCGTTACCCTAATTACATTCATTGTATTGTAGTCTACACAGTACATACTATAACCGCTGGGTATGTCGAGAACATTTACGCGTTTAATTGACATGCCTTTTACATGCGGATGGGAAACCAAACAGGAGCGAGGGGTATTGTCAGACTTTTTCTGACTAACACCCACCCATGTTCATTCTTTTGCCCTGTTCCGGGCATTACCGACAACTTTGGTATGTAGGATTGATGAATAACTGTGGTCTTCTGTAATTGAAGAAGTGCTAGATGCATTCCTTTACTTTGATTTGCTGATTGGAAATCTACAAATAACTCTTCCCGGTCTGTTCGGAGCGGAGGAGAGTCAGAGGTTGTGTGTCCCCGTTTTGTTCCAGGGCCGCGGTATTTCATTAGAACAACCCGCAACCCTAGCAATAATACGGAGAATCCCATTTTCGTGATCTCCTCGTTCTAGATCCTGGATTTGATTCCCAGCCCCATTCCATTCTTACCATATTTAGCTGAAGCGACTGCCTGTCTGACCTCCACAACCCAATTAATAACTGGGTAATACGATACTCCTTGATAAGACTGGTTTTCAAACTTTCGAACCACTGACTACCTTTGACGACTGTCAATTATCTACAAATGACAGATAGGATAAGGATAACACTGGTTTTCAGACTTTTGAGCCAAAGACTTCCTGTGCCTTTTATGTTACGGGAACGCGGTATCTCTTTCAAACAACCCGCAACCTGGGCAGTCCATAACTTATGATACTTATTGTCATCCATAATTAGCGTTTAATAATCTGTACACATCCTTTGATGCAGTTCCTAAATAAATAAATACGTATGGCTCTACATATTTTCCTTATGAAAATTCTTTTGACGGGCCTGTTGGTCTAGTGGTTAGTGGCCCTGACTGCTGAGCCGGAGGTCGTGGGTTCGATTCCCACCCAGGACAAACTTTGTGTGATGAGCATGATTGTTTGTTCTGTGTCTCGGTGTGATTTATCTATAATTATGTATTTATAAATTATATAAGTATGTATTTCAGTTGTCTGGTTACCATAACACAAGCTCTGCTTAGCTTGGGATCAGATAGCCGTGTGTGAGTTTTCCCAAGATATTTTTTAACACAAATTGGGGCCACTAGATGGTTTTCAGTTTGATCCTTGCCTATTGAATTACTCCAAGAACATTGTTAGAGATATTCTTTTCACCAATAAATCACTCTAAATTGTACCAGATTAAAATGTCAAATGTCAACTAATAAATCATCTGGCCCTTCCTCGAATCTCTCAAAACTTGTGACGGAGTGCTAATTATGTTAGCGTTTAATTTCTTCAGGAAGTCAGAAGTTTAATTCTGTGAACGTTTGTGGAAACGCCTGCGGACCAAATCTGAATGGGAAATTCCGCAAACATAGGCCGGGGGCCTCTTTTGCATTTCAATTTTAAGAGGTGGCCTTTTTTTTCGTGATTTACAATATTTGAGACATTTGTATGTTCATGTACGTTACATGTTAGAAATAATTATGGACTCAAAAATTTTGGAGTAAATTATATTAAACTAGCTGCGCTCCACAGTTTTACTCATTGTGACAAAATATACAAAATATATTTGTGAATTATCTATGTGTTATTCTGATATTTAAGCTGTATTATTGTGAAGTTTCATAAAAATCCATTTAGAATTTTTTGCTTGAAAGTGCAACAAACATACTTACATGCATTTACACAAACTTTCGCTTTTACCATATTGTAGGATGTTTGAAAAAATAAACAAATGAATGATTCCGTCTGAAATCATAGTAGAAAAACATTTAAACATGCCAGTAACGGTACGATTGAAAATAGCTTTAAGTTTCTAAAAATATTTTGCTATAAAAAAAAAGAGGAAATATTTTTTCGAGATAAAATAATTGATATATTTTTTCGGTTTCCTTGGAATTAGAAATATAATGAACGATGATTGTTGTCGTATTATTGTTAAAACAAGAGAATCTCGTTTTCGTGTCTCTGATTAAAATGAAACAGATTTCTTCTTTACGTGGGAGTTCCTGAATATTCCGTTAACGTCCTTCTGCCTTAGGCGCGTCGTCCACACGACCAACAGTTGAGGCGCAGTCGAGGCGCGGCATATTAGGCGCGTCGCCCACACGACATTTGTAAAGAAAATCTTGTTGCGGCGCGTCTCTTATGTGCCTGCGCCTCAACTGCACCTCGACTGTTGATCTTGTGGGCGACGCGCCCTAACGCGCCCGCGCCTCGACTGCGCCTCGACTGTTGGTCGTGTGGGCGATGCGCCTTAGGCTGCGGTACCTAAGATGTGTGATTTGTGTTGTACGTAATATGGAAAGAAAAGAAATATTGAAGCTCTAGCCAAACTAAAGCAACTCCCGCGCAGTTTTTGGTACGAAATGGTCGTGATGGCCAAGAGGCTTATGCTTCGCCTCTCATTCACGAAGTTGTGGACAATTCAATTTATATAATATATATATACTTATGTACGTTTTTCATCAAAAAAACGTACTTTATTACCTTTAAGGCAACAGCCTTACAGCCGACAACATACCGCGGTGGATTTAAAATAAATATTATATATATCACTATTATATATCACTTAGGGCTTTGAAAGATAGATAGTAGCCGATTCTCAGACTTACTGAATATGCATAAAAAAATCATATAAAAATCGGTCCAGCCGTTTCGGAGGAGTATGAGAACGAAAACTGTGACACGAGAATTTTATATATTACATTATGTCATTGGCATCACACAAAATTATGCTCTTCTCATTTTGAATTTCTTTCAAAGACCATTTTTAACAAACGAACATTCCAAAATTCAAATTTCATCGCGTCATCACATAAAAACAAAAGACGACACAATTAATATTCCCCACGGGTCTTTTAGAAGGCGCCAAAGTTTAAAAGGAGCACATGCCCCCATAGAAAAGATAACTCGTAAATCTTTGCAAAACTTTCAACGCCGTTCAAGTCTGTCGGAATTTCCTAGGAACGGTACAATACGGGCTGTTGGGGGAAGTATAATATAATGGTCCAGTAAAGTTTGTAGTACGAGGGAGCTTGGCTATTCTTTAAAAAGAAAAGGAGGTTTTTGACATTTTATTTAATGTTTGTAGCTTGTGTCATGAAAATTGTCGTTAGTATTAGCAGCAATAGTAATTTTGGTCCTAATAACGTGGAAAAACTGGTCAAATGCGAGTCGGATTCGCTCACCGAGGGTTCCGTACAAAAATGCGATATAAACGGACATATCTTTTGACTGCGTAAACTTAGAGTGTTGATTTTAACACGGCTTCAAGGGGCCACAGATTTAAGTGTGGTTTTTTTTTAAACTTGACACGTCTAAGTGTTCCCGGGATAACTTGACAGCCTCACCAACGGACTGCAAAGTGATCCTATAAGGGTTCAGTTTCACATTTTAAGGCACGGAACCCTAAAAAGTATATTTTAGTTATTATTTTCAAAGGCAAAGTATGTATCAAAGTATTTGAAGATGCATCACCTGTCTAGCCTATTCCCAAATCTGTTGAGGTCGGCTTTTTATCTCGTAGGTAACATTTGCAATTCGATATTGTGTCAAAACCTTGTTAACACGCCTAAAGCGTTAGAGAATGTCCAGAGTCGACGCAAAATCACTTTGAATTGATCGACTAAAGCCTATTCCGAAGGTATTAAAGTGGAGTCGGTTATGTTGACACTCCAATAGTGAAATCCTTGCTAATATTATAAAAGCGAAAGTGAGTTTGTTTGTTTAATAGTTACGTCTTCACGCCTAAACCGTTTTTGATGAATTTAGACCCTGGAGCCGGACATAGGGTATTTTTTTTAAATGATTGAGATATGAGGGAGAAAAGGGGAAGTAATGACAAAACTTAGCATTGCTATTACAATATACTTTTGCACAAGGGCAAAAACTACAGGTAGGAGGTACCTGTAAATAAGAAAAGGGGAACTGTGTTACCCCGAATTTAACGCGAGCGAAACCGCCGGCAAAAGCTAGTCGGATATAAATGCTTGAGCAAGAATTCTTTTTAATGTTATTACAATGAGCCTATTTTATTGACCTCAATTTTATCCTGAGAACAGAAATAAGATCGACAGTACGTAGCTAACAATAAGAAGTATAATTAAAACAAGTTTGTTACGCTGTCATCTCATATTTAAGTGTTAACGCTGTAACAACAACATTGTAAAACCAAATGATTTTAAAAGCTTAATTAGGGAGTTTCTTGCCGGTTCTTCTCCATAGGAAACGACCAAACCGAAACATGCATTTTTTCTAAACTTTTTATGAGTGTCCATGAAAGTCTGACAACCAGACTTACCAAGAGGTATCGTATTACCCAGTACTAACTGGGTTGTGGAGGTCAAATAGGTAGTCGCTCCATGTAAAATACTGATATTCAGCTGCATCTGGTTAGACTGGAAGCCGAATCCAACATAGTTGGGAAAAGGCTAAGCAGATGATGATGTTTTAGGAGTGCCCATGTAGGTCTATGTGAAATCATTTTTTTTTTGAAAGGCTAGTTAGTGCAACATTTGTTCAGACAATACAAAGAAAAACAAACTATCTACTCCTTTGGTTAGTACAAAAAGAATATCTGCAAAATAACTACCAGTTAGTTATTCTACTGTTCTCAAATTGGAGTTAAATTAAACAGCAAAAATGTTAGAAAATGTTTCGTACTTTTTCGCTCAGCTAATTACACTCTTCTCTACCAAAGAAATAAAATAAGGAAAATGAACCGTGATTTAGGTACCTATGTTAAAAGTATAATTATGTAAATCAGGACATTTTTGCGGGTAGCTTTTTCTCTGTTACAAAGGTAGTTGATTTACATTTTGAATCCAAGTGCGTACGGTCAAGCCTTTCATAAATTTTCTTTACTTCACAAAGTTTTTTATACATATCTCAACTAGCTTCCACCCGTGACTTCATCTGCGTGGCATAGTTACTTTGGAGTAACGCTAATTTTAAGCCGCGTGATGATGGAAAAAAATATCTTATTCTCCTCTTTTCTTCCCTCTTTCTTCTCCTTTTTCTAGCTCACTTTTTAGCCCATGTGCGTCTCCAGAGCATTAACTATCACTGTGCCAAAATCAAAATCGGTTTGGCCATTTAAGCGAGAAGACAAATAAACAAACTTTTATATGCATATATTTTTTTTAAAGTGGGAAATAAGTAAGAAATAGGTACGGAAGAAAAGGGAAACTTGGCTTTGCTATTACAATAAATGAATCACAAGGCCAAAAACTACACGTAGCAGGCACCTGCAAATCAGGGAATTGTGTTACCCCGAATTTAACGCGAGCGAAGCCGCGGCCAAAAGCTAGTAAACTATATACACACCAAATTTCATGCAAATACGTGAATCTGTTTGAAAGTGAAGTGGTAACAAATACGCCGTGTTCTGTGTTGTTCGAAAGAGATACCACGGCTCCAGAACATAAAGGGCAATAGAAGGAACATGGGTGTGTTTAAGTTAGTATACGTCTGTCACTCCCCCTCACTCCGCCCAGAACGGGGGTAGTTTCCCATCCGCATTAAAAGGGGTAACAAACCTAAGGCACTGTACAAAGCAAACACTTCGTAAAACGTCTAGATTTTCGTCGCAAAGTTAACCGTATCTGGAAATGCCACTAGCCTAAAAAAATTACCGTGTATAGTTCAATACATAAAGTAAAGAGTTAATCAAAATAAGTTTACAAAAGTGGTCTAGTACTACGAAAAAAAAAAATTAAAAAGACCAAGAAAAAATTTTTTTCGTCTCGAAATTTTAAATTTTTTCAGCGACAACCATCATATTTTTTTATATCTATAACAAAGAAAATTGTATAGACTAAAGAGATATCTAATTTTTTTTAAACACGGAGCTGTTTTTCTGTATTCAATAAAAACTGCAAAATGACCTACATTTTGGCGGACATGATATTCAAATAAAATCAAACACCGAAATATTTTCGACTTTATATCTATTCTTTCAATGCAATACTGTCGTGTACTTGTGTCAGACCATGCCTAGTGCCTAGTATGCAGCTAGCGTCACTTCCGCAAATACCTAAAGATTTGCTTATTGTCGCGCCTTAAATCCTCACTAATATTATAATCCTTATCCTTACTATTCCTTACTAATATTATAAAAGCGAAAGTGAGTTTGTTTGTTTGTTACCTCTTTACGCTTTAATGGCTAAACCAATTTTGATGAATTTTGGTACAGAGATAGTTGGGAACCAGGAGACGGACATAGGCTATTTTTATTTAAAAAAAGTCGGATGTGAGGGAGAAAGAGGGAAGAAAAGGGAAAACTTAGCGTTGCTATTACAAATCAATAAGGCCCAAGGGGAAATGTGTTACCCCAAATTTAACGCGGGCGAAGCCGCGGTAGTATAATAGGTAGTATAAATATAAAACCTTCGCCCATATAATGTTAGTGTGTTTATTTATCTCACAGTTCCAAAATACAAACAAAACTGTTTCTGATATCGAAAAGCCCTAACTGGACTATTAAAGTAATGTTTTGAAACTTCATCAATGTTGGGCAGTTCTTATTTACGTAACGAAACTTTTCCAATATACTACTAACATGCCCTGTATTTGTCCGGACTAATAGAATTTAGTTCAGCGGAATTTTTAAAAGTTTCGCCTGAAATTAGTTGAACAAAGGGTGTGTATGTGTTATGTGTTTTAGACAAAGTTTGTGTGGAAGTGCACACACCGAGAGCGTATTTTTAACCGACTTCAAAAAAGAGAGGTTCTCAATTCTTCGGTTTTTTTTTGTTATGTATGTTCACCGATTACTCAAAGACGCCTAGACCGATTTGTGAAATCCTGTTTTTCTAAAGGGTATACTTTCCAGGTGGTCCAAAACCAATTATATTTATATTGTTTAGGTAGTTTATGAGTTATCGTCTATAATACATTTTTTTTTTGCTATATCTATATGGATGATCTGCTAATATTTTCTAGTAAGAATGGAAAATTAATACTTTATTAATACTATAATTAAAAATGCTAAAATAAAAACTATTTTGTAAAATTACATCCAACCTCCAAAAAAAAAAATTAATTATGAAAATAACTTTACTTCCGAAAATCGGTAGCAAAAAAAAGTATAGTAAAGTTATTTTATGCTTCTTAATTTTTTTTTGTCTACTGATTAGAATACATACTGAGATAATTACTTATATCAAAAGAAATTGTAATACACACAAAAGTATAAGATCGCAAATTGAACACCACGTTTGAAAACCCAGTGTGCTTTAGTCCTAACATAGATTTAATAAGTGAAACCTAAGGATTTAACAAAGTTTGTAACTTAACCTAATTTATTGTTAGTAAAGCCGAGTCTAGCTTAACGATTATAGTTTCAGTGGCTCCACTAACATATATGTTAATTCAGCTAGACATTTATGGTGAATACTAGTTATTCAGTTTGATTCAGTTAGTAGCAGTTTAACCTAATTTGGTCTAAGTTAATTAGGATTTGTCAATTAGCTAATGTAGGTACCTAATGTTCTTGTAAAGGCGCTGTCTTATTTAGGCGCTGATTAGACACATTAGTGGTAATTTTCTGGTTTTTCCTGTTAATAAACTACACAGTTCTACAGTAGACCTTGACGGAATATTTTTCTTACGATAAAAGTATAAAATATTTCATACATCCATCCTCATCATAAATGCGAATGTTTGTGAGGATGGATGTATGGATTTTTGTTACTCATTCACGTCAAAACGGCTGAACGGATCTTGATGAAATTTGGCACAGAGTTAGATTATAGTCTGGAATAACAGATAAGATACTTTTTTTCGATAATCACGCGGGCGCCAGCTACTTATTAATGTATAGAAGACTACTGCCCGCATCTTTGTTTTGTGCCCTGTAGATTTCCTAAAAATAAAGCTTAGACAATAATATCATCACACAAACAAAACACAACTACATAGCAGTTTCTACCTACAGTTTATGAGATGAATGTAGTTAAAACCTCTTAACATAACATGGTAGCTGCATATCAAATAGATCATCTGCATACATATGCATTTAACCCAACTCCCTGAACAAAACGGCATGGTTGGCACAGGCTGAGCCATTGAAAGCTGCACCGCCTGTTGTGAGATCGATTCCTGCACAAAACAAATATTTTGTAAGGCCTATCAGTAGTTATTTATTTATTAAAACTTTATGCACAAGTTAAAACTGTACAAAGGCGGACTTAATGTCTTATGCCCCGTTCCAACAAACAAAAACGACTCGTTTTGCTTACGGATAGTTAAACTTCTGCCAGTCTAGTTATTTTGTGTCTGGCTGTCCGTGTATGTTACTTTTAATGTTTGTGGAAATTCTGAGTGTGGGGCAACAATAAAAAAACAACATCAATAAAAGAAAACAATAAAGTTAAACTGGGTGAGAATCTGAACTCGATTATCACATCACAACCGCGTTTAAAAATTGTCAATGTAGTGTCTTAAGGAAAATACACACTAATTGAAAGTTGTTTAGTCAGTGTTAAAATTTCATAGATATTTAGCGGTATTATCAAGGGGCATCGTACTACTATAGTAATACTGGTACTACCTTAAATAGTCGGCAAAACGCTGGATGATACAAAATGCGCTCATGTTTCAGTTTCATTGGTGAAATCTGCTTTTAAGCAGCTCTAAATCTTAACACGAAGAATTAAGTATGAAAATGTAACTACACCGCGGCGCGCTCCTGCTATCGCGTTGCCCAATTATACTAAAATTACTCCTTTAATAAATGAAAATCCTTGGGAGCCTTAATTTTAACCTGTGCCGTGCAAAATGCGAAGGTTGTTTAAATAATTCAAACGCAGTGTTCGTTACAAATGTAGCAGTGGAGAATGGGCAATGGCTCTCAAAGTTTTGAGAAATGCGAAAATAGAGAATTTTTTGTTAAACCCACTCTTTTGAAACTAATATCTGACTGACGGCAAAATCAAATGTAATAAACAGCTAGCCTTTTCATTACATGGGATTTTATCACCTACAGACTACGCTATAATTTAAAATGTCTATAGGGAAACCAGCTACCCTACTATGACCTCTTAAAGCAATTCTTATTCCACTGAGGAAAAGAGACAGAGCTATACAGGGTGTCTAGCACCATCTCTTTCCCTCAGTGGAATAAGAATTGCTATAAGATGTCATAGTAGCCCTTCTGTAGATAATATAGTGCCCGACCGGGTAATTGAACCATCAAATAAAAAACGAGAGAGGCTTTTACCTAACCGTCGTATAATAATAGGCTAAAGAAGATTAACACTAAACCAACTTTGTTACATAAATATACCAAGATTAAGTTGGCTTACTACCAATTAATAATCTTAATTCCATTTAGCAACTAACGACGTTACCAAATAATTACGTAGGTAACTAAGCGTTACTTCAGGGAAACCAATTTCCTTGGCCATGTTTTCTCATGGAAAATACAGAAATTTCCATTTAATTTAATACTTGTCCAATTTGCCAAGAGGAAATTAATTACTTGTAGTAAGTACTGTTTCACGAAATCTGATATTTTAATAAATGTCGGTTTTATGTGCTAAACAATGATTAGTTTGAGTTTCATGTGATAGGTCTTATTTATTTCAACTTTATGTACAATAGTGGTATATAAGGAGACTTAATGCTACAAAACACTTTCAACCTTGTGCTTTCTTAAAAAGACCATTTCAGACACTATCTGCATAGTCCTCGTGTAAGTTGACCAAGATTATTTTGTCTGGACCTTAAAAGAGACTATGACCTCTGAGTTTGTTTCGGCTGTTTCGGGGTACGAAACACCGGCCTCATCTAGTTTAAAAAAAAATGACGTGTAAAAGTGTTTGTGAAAACCTACTTGCAAAATAAACATCATTTATCATTTAACCAATTATCCTTTGGGTACAATATTGTAATAAGGTAAAAAAGAAATTAAAAATTAATGTTTTAGAATACAAACAATTATTGTAAAGTAAACTAGCTGCGCCCAGCGGTTTCACCCACAGCTTAGCTTCTTAGTATTATTGCAGTGTGATATTAGTGGCCTAGCACCATCTTTGCATTATATATAACTAGCTTCCGCCCGCGACTTCGTCCGCGTGGCATAGGTACTTTGGGCTAACGCTAACTTTAACCCGCGTGATGGTGGACACAAAAATAATTTTCTCTCCCCTTTTTTCCTCTCTCTCCCCTTTTCTGTTATTTTTTTTTAATGTCTATGTCCTTTTCCAGGGTCCCAACTATCTCTGTACCAAAATTCCTCAAAATCGGTTTGGCCATTTAGGCGTGAAGACGTAACAAACAAACTCACTTTCGCTTTTATAATATTAGTAAGGATTTGCCTTCTATTGAAATTGGTTGGATGGTTTGAAAGTCTATAATAGACGACTGAAGAGACAATGTTTGCACAACGGGAACCTTTTACTAAAACTCTGTTGTCCATCCGTCTGTTCGTCTGTCACCAGGCGGTTCCTCATGAACCGTGATACGGATGATGTATTTTTGTTGCATCACTATTTGAAGTTCGCTGTTGTATAAGTTTGCTGTTGTATCACTATTATAAATCACTTAGGGCTTTGAAAGATAGATAGTAGCCGAATCTCAGACTT
The DNA here is from genome assembly GCA_958449745.1 of Ochropleura leucogaster. Classification (NCBI taxonomy): domain Eukaryota; kingdom Metazoa; phylum Arthropoda; class Insecta; order Lepidoptera; family Noctuidae; genus Ochropleura; species Ochropleura leucogaster. The sequence goes on along the minus strand of OY288213.1, from coordinate 3,385,123 downwards.
ACTGAATATGCATAAAAAAAATCATAAGAATCGGTCGAGCCGTTCCGGAGGAGTATGGGAACGAAAATTGTGACACGAGAATTTTATATATTAGACTAACTGTGCCCAGCGGTTTCACCCGCTGCTCACTTAGGGGTATGAAAAATAGATGTTGGCCGATTCTATAATAATATTTAAGGAGCCTCCCATACAACAAACATGACTTTTTGCCATTTTTATAGATAATGGTACGCGTTGCATAGTTACTTTGGGCTAACGCTAACTTTAATGCGATCATCACGTAAGCGAAGCCGCGGACACCAGCTAGTTGAGAAATACATCAAGCAACTTGTCTCTGAAGTCTGTTTAATGACTTACAGAATAACAAATACAACTTATTCCTTTTGACAGCGTCTCCATAGTTTCTTAAATCTTTTTCATGATAATGGAGGACAGCTCAAAGTACTAAACAAAGATTAGTTTGGCAAACATTTTGATAAACTTTAATCGGTTAATCAATCAACGTTTCGTGTTTACTAAGGGATCGAGACATAGTTTTGGGGTCAAGTAACAGTTAAGTCGATTATTAGTTTGGCTTCAACTTTGTAATGCCTTGACGCCTTAGTTTAGATTACAGTTTTAAATTAAAAGATAGTGTCTTTACACTATCAATGAGGAACTTGTGGCTTATTTAGCTATGATTATATCGTATAGCGGCCGCTCGGGTTGGTCTTTAGGTTAAGCCGCGCTTGGCTAGGTTGCCTTATGGATGGGTGACAACCCGGGTTTGTACCGTGCTTTGTGAGCACGTCGTGGGTTTTTGCCAGTACAAGTCTGACACTCCCTCAAGCTCCTAAAAGGGAAGTAAGAAGTGTGTCTACATATCTTATCCAACTTTCCTCTCGCAGGTCTGCTGGAAGAAATTTCTTATGAAATAAGCTGTACCTTTGTGCTGTTCTGTGTGTGTGTGCATAAATAAATAAATAAGAGGCATGGAGTATCCTACCGCAAATTTACAAACTTCGAGTTGTTACTGTGAAATTCCGAATGGGAAAACCTAATAATTTTAATCTCAACTCTGTTACTGAATCCAGGACCTCTTCCACAGCCACGCATCTGAGGACTCAACAAGGTAGTGATGGAAGGAAAAGAAACTAGACCTCCTTTTCTACCCCAATAGATAGATAGAATATTCTTTATAATGTACACCATACAAGCAACAAAATTAACACTAGACAAACTTATAAATAGGGTGACACAATGGGCGGTCTTATCGCTAAAAGCGATAATCCAATATCTCTTGCCAATCTTAATATAGTAAGAGTATATTTTAACCTATCTCTAGTGCTGGGTAGAGAAGAAAAATATGACTACATTGTTAAATTGGATTTGATCTGTAAAACAAATGTAAGTGTAAATAAATAAATAAAATAAATTTAAGCTATCGCCAATTTAATTAAATTTGTGTTTCTTAAATAATAGCCGTTTGCCCGCAAAATAGTAGATTTGTGTCACCAAAAAATGTAAAATCAATTCCACAATAAATCACATAAAATCATGGAGATACAGGGTCTAGTACCAAATAATTGTTTTTGTATATATTATAATAGGTTTGTCCTAATAAGCATTTAAGCAAACTAATTGAAAGAGATCACCAATAAACTATAATTATGTTACTAGCTTTCGCCCGCGGCTTCGCTCGCTTTAAATTATAACACACCAAGCACACCTGCAGTGTTTGTTCTTGCGCCTGATTGATTTGTAATAGCAACGCTAAGTTTTCCCTTTTCTTCCCTCGTTCTCCCTCATATCCCACTTTTTTTAAATCAAAATTCTATGTCCGTCTCCTTGTTCCCAACTATCTCTGTACCAAAATTCATCAAAATCGGTTTAGCCATTGAAGCGTGAAGAGTTAACAAACAAACAAACTCACTTTCGAAAACTCACTACTAGAAAATTGAATTGAATTGAGTAACAATGAAAAAGTTACCATACAGCCATATAATAATTGATTATCACAGAATATCTGACAAGAATAGCTTTAAGTGGCAGATGGCCGTTATGGTGTCTCTAAGGGAAAAGGGTGCACTTAGGGCCAGCCGACGGAAAATGGATGCAATTAATTGTGGCCTGTCCCATAGAATGTCTTTGCCGAAAATAACTTCAGCTTTTGATATATTGCATTTGGTTAGGCTTCTTTTTTTAAAAAGACTTTGCCCCACACGAATTTCTTCTGTATTTTAGGTGCGTTTACAAACATTTAAACTCACATACACAAACAGCCAGACCCGAAATAACTATTTATTGGCCATACAAATATTTGTTCCGAGTGAGAATCGAAGTTGTGACTCGCAGCGCAGCAGTCAATTGCTTAGCTACTCCGCCAACCGTGCCGTCTGGTCTCTATGGTATCTTTCACTGCTGCGCTGCGTGTCACGGGTTCGATCCCCGCGGAACAAATATTTGTATGGCCTACAGGTAGTTGTTTCGGGTCTGGCTGTTTGTGTATGTGAGTATAAATGTTTGAAAACGCACCCACGATACAGGAGAAATTCCAAAAGTAAGGAACCGTTTTTTGAGGCAACTATTTACAGCAAATCTTATCAGATGCGACCAGCTACCCTACGAGAATCGCCGCTCCTCTAAACATAAAACTTTTTTAACTTCACACAAAGTATTTACAGTGTTTTCAATAAATCTCTTCAACTAAACTGACTATAAAATAACTTCAATAATAGCTTCATAAGCTTTCAAATTAATCCTCCGCCTAACAAGGCAAAGTTCTCTTTATTCTCTGCAGTACAGGATTAAAAATTGATTAACTCAAAATTGATGTATAGATATTTGTAACTCTTTCACGCGAAAACTTCTGAACGGATTTGGGTGGCGCACAGATAGTTTATAGCCTGGATTTACTCATGGGATACATTTAATCCGGGTAGAACGCATCTGGGTGGCAATTACCGAAATGCAGACAAGAACAGACATAACACAGCTATTGCTCAAAATACTTTTTTTTTAATATTTCGATTTATTTTAATAATAAAAGCAATAAGCAGTTGTCAAACTATTTTGACAACTGCGAAAACCTCACTGATGCTCACTCAATCTTGTATTGTGCGGCTGTAGCAGCGTGTCGTGTAGCTCACGTTAAATTTCCTGATGACAGAGCTACACGACCGAAACCAGCTGTTCCATTCTGGCAGTGCAGGATTGAGCGGCGTATTGGTGTGGCCAGAGCACTCATCGGCAAACTAATCAGTTTCAGGGAGGGCAACACTCGACCTCGAGTGATGCGCTTTGTGAGGCGGGCATTTGCAGGGACTGACATAAGTCCTCCAGACTATATGTCCCGCATCACAGAGCGCATCGACTTCCTGAAACAGAAAGTATATGCATGGGCAAACCGTATTCGTAGGTATAAGCGGCGGGTGGAACGATACACTTTGAATCGCACATTCCAAAGTGATGAAAGGTGGGTGTATAGAGCATGGGAGCGACCGGACCAAGGTGTGTCTGACACGCGCCTACCGGATGATGACGCCATGTGTTTGTTTTGGCGCAACATCTGGTCGGTGCCTGTCAGTCATACCGAAGGTGAATGGACTCGGGAAGTCGAACGAGAGTGTGACCCCATACCAGAAATGGGGGCCTTAACAATCAGCCCCCAAGATGTAGCTTGTGCTGTCCGTCCGTTGCCTAATTGGAAATCTCCAGGGCCGGACGGACTGCACAACTTCTGGATAAAGAGTATTCAGAGGTCGCACGCTTGTTTGGCAACCCTATTCCAGACAGCCTTAGAGTCAGGGTCGCTACCCAAGTTTCTGACAACTGGTATAACCCACCTGCTCCATAAATCGGGTAGTACGGCGGAACCCAAAAATTATAGACCAATTACGTGTCTTCCGACACTTTATAAAGTTCTTACATCCATTTTGAGAGCTAAAATCACTAAACACATTGATGACAATTCTATCATGTCTGTTTCTCAAAATGGATGTAAGAACGGGTCCCGCGGTACTAAGGAGCTGCTCCTCATTGATATGGCCATTAGTCAACAGGTTCGCCGTTCCCGAAGGCATCTGTCGACATGCTGGATAGACTATAAGAAGGCCTATGACTCCGTGCCACATACATGGCTCATGAGGGTGCTAGAATTGTATAAAGTTGATGCAACTCTGCGCACCTTCCTGATCTCGTGTATGAGGCAATGGAGTACAGTCCTTCGCTATCCAGGATGCCGGCAGATTCGGAGGAATAGTGAACCGATAAGGATAGAGCGAGGTATATTCCAGGGCGATAGTTTGAGTCCACTTTGGTTCTGCTTAGCCTTGAATCCTCTAAGCACGTTGCTGGAGAATTCAGGTCTGGGCTATCGATTGAGGAGAGGTGGTCAGGTTATATCTCACCTCCTTTACATGGATGACCTGAAACTCTTTGCCCCCAACGATTTGCAGCTGATGGAACTACTGAAGGTAACTGAAACTTTCAGTAGCGCCATCAGGATGGAATTTGGTGTGGACAAATGTGCGGTCATGCATGTAAAGCGAGGGGAAATTGTGGAATCTGTGGGAACCCAGCTCTCAGATTCCATAAACCTTAGATCCCTCTCAGCAACCGAAACCTACAAGTATTTGGGGATGTCGGAAGCGCTGGGCATCAATGTTGCTGACATGAAGCAATCGTTGAAGGAACGCTTCTTTGGCCGCCTGAGAAAAGTATTTAATAGTCTTTTATCAGGCGGAAACAAGGTGCGTGCTTTTAACGGTTGGGTCATGCCGGTTTTGATGTACTCTTTCGGCATACTCAAATGGACTCAAACAGAACTGGACGCCCTAGATAGGAAGGTCCGTACATTGTTAACGGCATTTCGTATGCATCACCCACGTTCTTCGGTTATGAGACTGTATATCCCGCGGAGTTGTGGAGGTCGAGGTTTTTTAAACGCCAAGACTCTCCACAATCGCGAGATATGCAGCCTCAGGGAATATTTCCTAGAAACCGACGTGGGAATGCATCGGGATGTGGTTGCAGTGGACAAAGGCCTCACCCCGCTCTCCTTGGCTAAAGAGAACTGGTGCAAACCTGTAGTGCTTGACACTAACGACCGCAGGGAGGTATGGCAGAGTAAGGAGCTTCACGGACGCTTTTTCCGGGCCCTACATGGACCCGATGTAGATCATTCAGCGTCCGTAGCCTGGCTACGTTCCGGGGATCTCTTTGGAGAAACTGAAGGTTTTGTCTGTGCAATTATGGATGAAGTTATGATGACAAATAACTACCGGAGATTTATTGTGAAGGACGGCACGGTTGACATATGTCGGGCATGCCACCGTCCGGGTGAATCAATTCGACACATTATCTCCGGTTGTTCTCGTCTAGCTAACGGAGAGTACTTGCATAGACACAACCTTGTAGCCAGGATTATCCATCAGCAACTTGCTCTAAAATACAATCTTGTGGAATCGGAAGTGCCGTACTACAGGTATGAGCCCGACCCAGTTCTTGAACATGGCAATATCACATTGTACTGGGATCGATCCATCATCACTGACAGGACTATTGTTGCCAACAAGCCTGATATAGTGGTGGTGGATCGATCAGAGCGGCGCGCAATGATTGTTGACATAACAGTCCCGCATGATGAGAACCTCGTGAAAGCCGAGAAAGATAAACAAATGAAGTATATTGACTTGGCTCGCGAGGTTGTCGACATGTGGGATGTGGACTCAGCGATCATTGTGCCGATAGTCGTATCTGCCAATGGCTTAATTGCCAAGAGCCTCGACCAATACCTAAGAAGGCTCTCGTTAGGCAGCTGGATCAAGGGCTTGATACAGAAAGCGGTACTCCTGGACACGGCTCGTATTGTTAGGAGGTTCCTTTCTCTGGAGCCCTGACCGCCGGTAGCTTGGACCCTGTTCCCGATACCGGTGGGCTACTATTTTTATATTTTTAAATGTTTTTTATTTTTATTATTTTAAGAAATATTTAAAAATGTAATTTTATGTTAAAAAATAAATGAATGTACGAAAAAAGCAATAAGCCTGATATAGTGGTAGTAGATCGATCGGAGAGACGCTCAATGATTGTTGGCATAACGATCTCGCATGACGAGAACCCAAAAAGTTAGGTTAATCAAGGATTTTGCTCGCGACTTAGTCGAAATGTGGGATGCGGATTCAGCGACCATTGTGCCGATAGTCATAACAGACGAAGGCTTAAGGCGCCGCTGTACAAAGCAAACACTTCGTAAAATGTCTAGTTTTTCGTCGCAAAGTTAGCCGTATCTGTACATGCCACTAGCTAAAAAAAATTACCGTATATAGTTCAATACATAAAGCAAAGAGTTACACAAAAAATAAATTTACATAAGTGGTCTAGTACTACGAAAAAAAATGTTTAAAAAGACCAAGAAAAAAAATTTTCGACTCCAAATTCTAAATTTTTTCAGCGACAACCATCATATTTTTTATATCTATAACAAAGAAAATTGTATAGACTAAAGAGATATCTAAAAATTTTCAAACACGGACCTGTATTTTTTTATATATTCAATAAAAACTGCAAAATGACCTACATTTTGGCGGACATGATATTCAAATAAAATCAAACACCGAAATATTTTCGACCTTATTTCTATTCTTTCGATGCAATACTGTCGTGTACTTGTTTCAGACCATGCCTAGTATGCAGCTAGCGTCACTTCCGTGAATACCTAAAGATTAGCTTATTGCCGCGCCTTAATTGCCAAGAGCTTCGTCAAACACCTGTGGGCCTGGCCCTAACCGATAGCTTAGACTCTGTTCCTGATTCCGGTGGGCTACTATTTTTCAATGTGTTGTGGGCTACTATTTTTTAGGGTTTACTCCCAACGGCCACCACTAGAACGGGCACCAGTGGAAGCCGTTGGATCAGTGCATTATTTTTGTCCCAACGGCCACCAGTGGCGGACGTTGGATCGTTCCAAATAATATTTATTATCAATGTTTTGTCAATGTAATCTAACTATAGCAAATGTACCTATAATTTAACAAACAGATTGATTGCTTACAAATATAGGTACATACATGTATCTGGTGAATTTCTAAATAATGTTAATTCAAAAATTTGAAACTAGTCATTTTATTCGCTTTACTACTTAATATCATTTCATATATTTAACTACTATTCGTTGGGAGTAAACCTTTTATAGGGTTATAATTAAAATAAAACGGAACCCTTATTGATTCACATTGTTGTCCGTCTGTCTATTTGATTGTCTGTCTAAATCAACCCTTTAAGTCTACGCAGTCAAAAGATATGGCTGTTTATGTTGGAAATTTGTACGTAACCTTCGGTGCGCAAGTCTGCAGTAATGGGTAAAAACAAATAAAAAAAATGTCTGAAAATGAATAAACGGAATTAAAGTAACAAAGAAGCTACTTAGGTTAGTAATACAAGGGTCTGATGGACCCACGTCCCGGGTAAGCCTACAGAAGACCTTCTTGTGTTATAAAACCAATAGCTTTGTGTTTGTTCCCCTTTTGATCAGACAATAGACGAAATATCAATAAAGGATTTGGGATTATAACCTTTAATATTTGTAATGTAATTTGAACCGATGTATCCGAACATGGATACAAAACTAGGCTGATTAAAAAAGGTTGTAATAAAATTGTAAAGTAGAAATATATGTAGCAACAATATAATAATGTAAAAAAGTTCGTATTTTTTAGAACACCACGATACAAGAGAATGTCATAGTGTGGGGCAACGTTTTCTTTTTAAAAAAAGATGCCTTACCTGCCTAGGTGCCTAGCCTTTTATTTACTTTAGTTTGTGGTACTTTGTCGACTTCCAGTCTAACCAGATACCAGTATTTTACATGGAGCGACTGCCTACCTGACCTCCACAACCCAGTTAATACTAGGTAATACGATATCTCTTGTTCGACTGCTTGTTAGCCTTTCCACCGACTAACTGAATAATATACATATATAGAACTAACTAAAATGACAATCGGGAACTAAGGTTTAACGTGCTTTCGGAGACACGGAGGAAACTGGGTATGTAATAAATGATCACCCATTCGCAGACTATTCTAGGAGTGCGCGGCTTAACCTTGATCGACTTGAGTGGCTGTTGTTATTTAGCCACAAGCGCCTTTAGTTTTCAAAAAAGAAATAAATGAATTAACTTAGGTAATCAACACTCTTCCCACAACTTATGGCATGGAATGTCTCTAGCAAATCATAATTAAAATAAATAAATAAATATCTTGGGGCAACTCACACACGGCTATCTGATCCCAAGCTAAGCAGAGCTTGTGTTATGGTAACCAGACAACTGATATACATACTTATATAATTTATAAATACATACATATTATAGATAAATCACACCTAGACACAGAACAAACAATCATGCTCATCACACATAGTTTGTCCTGGGTGGGAATCGAACCCACGACCTCCAGCTCAGCGGTCAGGTCCACTAACCACTAGACCAACAGGCCCGTCGAAGATAATTTTCCAGCCCTTGTCCCATTCTATTTGTGGTCGGTGCAACACGTTTTCTTCTTCCATTCTCTCCTATCAGACGTAACGACATCATTTACTCCTTTATATTAACATTCCTTACACAATCCATCAATCGATTCTTTGGCTATCCTTCTCTCTCCGTCTATCAACATTCATGTCGTTCGAAATTTCTCTCGGAAATAAGGTTCGTACAGGATTTTATAAACTTTTTACATCGGATTGAACTAGTTTCATGGTAAATTTAACTCAGTAAAATTTAGCTCGAGTTTAAACTCATTGCTGCGCTTGTGGGGACTTGAAAGTGTAGTGCATTGCAAATGTACGGGAAAATAAAAAAGTTAAATAAGTCGTGAAGAGATTGGTTAATTGTGTGGACTGTTTACGTATGTTGAAATTTGGTTGCAGCAGAAATGTTGCGTTCAAATAATATCATTTGGTATGAACGAAAAAGAACTGATTTTTATATTAAGATAATAATATGCAAAGACGGGTTTATCCTCACTAATATTATAAAAGCGAAAGTAAGTTTGTTTGTTACGACTTCACGCCGAGACGTCCAAACGGATTTTGAAAAATTTAGGCTGAAAAGAAGTGAGAAAGGGGGAAAAGAGGGAAGAGAAAGTTTTTTTTCGATTATAACGCGGGTTAAAGTTAGCGTTAGCCCAAAGACACTATGCCACGCGAATGAAGTCGCAGGTAGAACTGATAGGCTAGTAACTGATTAAAGATATTTTTACTGTGTTAAACATGAGTATGTATAAAAATGATAAAATATGCTTAGTTCCTAAATGTTTTGAAATCCAGAAATGGCGTTCAAACTTTTTTTGGATACTTTCCATGCTTTGAAGTTAAAATTAGTTGACATAAAATTAAAATTAACAAGAAATGTCGTAGTTACGACATTTCATTTCATTCAATACTTTGCAATCATTTAAGAAACATTTCCTTTTGACTATTTTATGAGGAGTCTATAATATAAATGTATTGTTAATAAACATTTAAATTTTATACGATAGTACCTACAAAAAAAGTTCTATACAATGTGTCCGGTCACGCACTAGCGATATTCTATGTACTTATATAACAAACATTCTAGTACTCAATTAAGGTTTAAAAAAAAACTACAATATTTTTTTTCACAAAAAAAGTTTACAAAACTTTCGTTGATTTGCACATTTTTTGGACTTTAATTTTGTATTCTAAAGTTACGAAAATGTAAGCTCATCAACTTTTTAATTTAAACGATAGACAATATTGTTGCCCTCTGAATAAACCTATTGTTGTTTCAGTAAGACCAACACTTTGAGAGATATAAATATTTTTTGTACACGCATAGAGAATATCTTAAAATGGCTGACAAAAAGCGGGAAAGTGAATTAGACCCAGGTGTGTAGCGTAATAGTATATCAAAACACTCGTTACATAAGTATCCAGAATATCGCAAGTCCATTACCGGACACATTCTATAATTTTGCACAACAAAATAACAACTTTAAGAAACACAGCCTAGTTTGCACTTCTTGTATTTAAAGAGGAAATGTTTTATTTGTACAGCCGCGCACACAATTCACTGCGACCTACAACTTAATGTACACTTAAGCACTAAAACAAATAGGCACAAAACCTTACAATGTACAGTCAACAAAACAATTAGGTGTGCTGGCTACAAATAAACGCATTTTATGAGCAAATTGTATTTTGGTTCCACATTAAAAAGTTTGTCACGTTGTTTTGCTGACAGGCTAGAGAATGACGATTATGATCAATACTAATATCACACTTAAATAATAGATAATTTTTTGCTGTTGTTGAATTTGACTTAACGTATAATATAATTAAAATATAATTGTTCTACCTACCTACCCTATTTTTAAGAACCCTCTTCTGACTTTAACCAACACAACAAAAGAAAATATTGGCGAAATCGGTTTTGCTGTTCTCGAGATTTGCGCTTAGCAACAAATTCTTTCACTTTTTTATATTATAGATAGATATTATTATATATTTATTTTATAGACTCGATAGATTATTATATTATAGACCACTGAAGTCAGAGACTTCACGCAAAAAAATACAATTATTTTTATATCAATAACTAGCTGTGCCCAGCGGTTTCACCCGCTGAGGTTTAAGGGTATGAAAAATAGATGTTAGCCGATTCACAGACCTACCGAATATGTACCCAAAATTTCATAAGAATCGGTCGAGCCGTTTCAGAGTAATACGGTAACTAACATTGTGACACGGAAATTTTAAATATTAGACTAGCTGTGCCCAGCGGTTTCACCCGCTGCTCGGTTAGGGGTATGAAAAATAGATGTTGGCCGATTCTCAGACCCACCCGTTATGTACACAAAATTTCGTTTAAATCGGTCCAGCCGTTTCGGAGGAGTTTGGGAACAAAAACTGTGACACGAGAATTTTATATATTAGATTATATTAGATGTTGTTTTATGACTTGCCAGAGAGTATAAAAGTAACAAAAAATGTTCAAGGAACGCCTGTATAATATCTTATTTTCCTACAATCCATTTATATTTTCCTTAAGGAAAAACTACAGTACACCATAGATTTAACCTAAATCTCTCATATTTATCATTCATAAAATATTCTTCATTTCCTTATATAGGCCGGCCACATATACGCACATAAAACTATGAAAGATATTGCATATAACTCTTGTTTATTTAGAAGTCTTTATTTACGACGAGCGAGTTATGAGGTCATGTGTGACAGTGCACTTATATATGAAAATATATATTTATTGGACAGACGCTGTTAAGGTCAAACTTGCTTATTCTTTTTTTTGGGTGGGAAATCATCCAATGACTTCCCCCACTCTGGGCGGAGCGGGGGGGCATGTCAGACTTGTACTGACCTGCCTCCAACAAGAAGTACCAACTTTTTAATTAAATTACAGGCTTATTTTTTAAAATTTCTAACCTCTAGTATTAGTTGGCTGGCCGCAATACGAATGCATCGGAAGAGATAGATATAGATCGCCACTCACTGCACACTCACGCAGCGCAGCAGTCGAGTGCTCAGTCACTGCACCAACCGTGTCGTGCCAAATACTAGCGGACGGCGTTCTATAGTTTCTGCCTACCCTCATTAAAAGGCGTGAGTTTACATTTGTGAGTTACGAGGTCAACTGACAACGCAGTAATACATGAAGATATATCTTTATTGGACAAACGCCATTAAGGAGGAACTCGGCAATGCTTTCATTAAATAAGTATGCTGCAGTATATTACGTACTAGCTGTTCCCCACGGTTTCACCCGCGCTGCTCAGCACCTGTTGGTCGTAGCGTGATGTTATATAGCCTATAGCCTTCCTCAAGAAATGGACTATCCAACACTAACAGAATTTTCCAATTGCAACCCCAAGTCCCTGATATTAGCGCGTTCAAACAAACAAACAAACTCTTCAGCTTTATAATATTAGTATAGATTTTGATGAGCTTTATGACTTTTCCTTGTGCACCTTTTGTGCTTTTACCGTTATGGTGTGGAACGCACTCAACTTGAAGTCTGTAATAAAATGTGTGGTCTTTATATGGGGTATTAAAATGACGTAAGTTATGATGTAACGGGTACCTATCATCTGGTATTACGTGGTGCCTGAAATCCTCAATATATAACGATTAGCTTGCGCCCACGGCTTCGCCCGCGTGATATCGAAAAAAAAATCCTATGTGTTATTCCAGACTATAATCTACCTCTGTGCTTAATTTTATAAAGATCCGTTCAGCCGTTTTGACGTGAAATAGTAAAAAACATCCATACCACCTCAGAAAACCACCTATTGCCTTTCAACGTAAACGTGTATGCAAAAATGAAGTGGGTCAAATTTAACTTCCAAGATTTTTTTACATATTTACAGGTAAGGTTAATACATAAAATAAAATAAAAAGTCGTTGACAATCACTTCTAAACAATTTCATATTATCTACTAAGGGTTTCAAGAGAACTGTAATTTTATTCAACTGCGGATTTAAATATTGTAATACTAGTTGTACTAATATTTATGACTTTTTTTTTTATTGATTGATGATATCAATGCTTTTTTTTGGGATGGGAAATTATCAAATAACCTCCCCTGTTCTAGAGCCGGCGGGAGTGTCAGACTTTTACTGACTAAAACTCACCCATATTCCTTCTATTCCCGTTCCAGGACAAAACGGAACAACCCCGGCAGGATGATATCGATGCTTGAAAGTAAGATTGTTAAGATAAGGACACATATCCTTACTTAATATTATAAAAGCGAAAGTGAGTTTGTTTGTTTGTTACCTCTTCACGCTTTAATGGCTAAACCGATTGTGATGAATTTTGGTACAGAGATAGTTGGGAACCAGGTGACGGATATAAGCTAATTTTTATTTAAAAAAAAGTGGGATGTGAGGGAGAAAGCGGGAAGAAAAGGGAAAAATTAGCGTTGCTATTACAAATCAATAAGGCGCAAGGGGAACTGTGTTACCCCAAATTTAACGCGGGCGAAGCCGCGGGCGAAAGCTAGTAATCTATAAATGAAGAATTCCCCCAGTTTTCAAAGGATTAAAAATCGATTCTATAAAACAGTCCACTTAAAAATGTCGGCTCCATTCGATCGAGTTCGTAAATTGGACTTAAAGAGGGTAGCAATAAAAACCAGTCTCTTTTATGGACGCTTAGACGTCACACGTTAAAAAGTAAACCAAACGGTTTCGGAAGTGTCCCGATGTAAAAATCGAAGGTTATTTCAACTGTAGGTATAGTAGACTTGTAAAAAAGGGGTTTTTTTACGATAGTTACAGCTTTATGTAATGGCTATTTTATCACTGCGGCATACAATAGAGGACTTTGCATTTTAAGCGGTTCTACAGAAAGAGGATTTTCATTTGATGGAGTTTGTAAATCTGCATTGTATTCAGTTATGTTGTAGTAGAAGTCAGTATTGTATTAAATTGCAGTTGTTTCATTAATTTACGTTTTTAAACTGACATGAACAATTGCATTATTAAAAAAAAGGTTTATTGCAGAAACTTGTCCAATAAAAACTTTTATAGTAAACTAGCTTTTGCCCGCGGCTTTGCTCGCGTTAATTTCGGGGTAACACAGTTCGTGTTTCTTGATTTGCAGATACCTGCTACCTGTAGTTTTTGCCCTTGCGCCTGATTTATTGTAATAGCAAATGCTAAGTTTTCCCTTTTCTTCCCTCATTTGTCACTTTAGAAAAATATTAGCTTATATGCGTCTCCAGGGTCCCAACCATGTCTGTATCAAAATTCATCTAAATCGGATTAGCCATTTAGTCGTAAAGACGTTACAAACAAACTAACAAACTTAATTTCGCTTTAATAATATTATAAAATAAGGATATTACATAGGGACCTCCTTTTAAATAAAAAATATAGGTACCCGAGCTAGTAAGCCCGCTCTCCAATAATAGGTTGGAAATAGTAAAAGTAGCAATAACTTTAGTTTATCCGTTTTCATGGCGAGTGCAATTACGCCGAAATATAGAAAATTAAAAATAAATTGTACACGTGGTAAATATCCCGTTTTAAATGTTTCATTAATGTTTGAATTTATGCGGCTATTGTTATTTGTTTGATATTGTGCCAATTGTTGGAAATGGATTCCATTTTGCCAATATACCTACGGATGTAATTATTAATGTGTGCGGAAGCACATGTTTTATTTAAACAAATGGGAAACTATTTGTTGTGCGAACCGCTATTCTGTGAAAATCGGTATTCCAAAGGCTATGTCTATTCTCTATTCCATATTCTATATCTCTATTCCAATATTTAAATTCGAAATCTTTACTTCTGACAATTTTAAATGCATGTCAGTTTAGATATTTGGTGATTTATGTTCCACGCCTTAACAGGGAGCACTTTCTTGAATTTGTTAGTGTGACTTTTTAGGATGTTGTCTTTTAATTCTCACTTCTATATTTAAACGTCCGTTTCCTTATTTAATATTGTCGTTATTCCGTGGACAATGGTGTGGGTTATGCGTTTTAAAATATTTTTATTGTACTTAAACTAAATTTCAATATTGTAACGTGTAACTGTTTTTTGTCCCAAATAAATAAAAAAAAAAATAAAAAAAAAATAAGATATAACTCTTGATGATTAGGATTATTTGAACCATAGCCTGTCTACGGCAAGTGCATTGTTTTTATATCACAACTTTTATAATATCTTACATTAAAACTAAAAGTAGGCTGGCTGTTAATAATGATATTCGCATCTTCAAAGTAGAATGTGTAATTATTGTGATGCGTGTGTGGAGTATGTACGCAGGGTGTGTAAGTGTTGAGAATGTAGTTGTATATTTTTTGTTAATGACAATATGTGTTGTAAAAGGGCCTCCGTATCCTCATAGTTTAGTACTAAGTATTAATATGAATAACTACTTTGATTTTTAACAACTTTTTTGAAACAAATAAAAAAATAGTGTCAAAAAATTCGTCCTCAATGCTGTCAGTTGGCAATGTCCCCGACTAACCGCGTTGCCACGTTGTATGGCAAAGCTAAGCCCATGGCCAAACTAAAAGTCAGCCCTTGGGTCACGGACAGTGTACTAATGTTAGTTCGTAACCACTATTTAGCTCCGTCTACCAATTAAAAGTCATAGAACATACCGCCCACCAAAATACATTTGTGTATTTTCTACCATAGAAAAATGATAAAGAAATTGGACGTTTAAGAACTAGGTAAATGAATGCATACGATACGAATAAAACTAAGGTACTTAAATTACGATAAGCTAACGAATAACGCATTACTCGATAGAATTAGGTAAAGGGCATAGTTTTATTAATGGTCTCATTAGTAGAGAGCCATCAACTATACGAACAGTTGCAACGCGTACTACTCCGTCCGGGCCAGGGTGAAGTTGTTCGACACGTGCAAGAGGCCAATGCAATGGAATGGCATTTTCGGTTTTAAGAATTACAACCGTTCCTATTTTTAATGGTTTCGATTGTTTGGTCCATTTGGCCCGCTGAGTGAGGGTATGAAGATACTCTCGCTTCCAACGATTCCAAAAATCTTGTTGAAAACGTTGAAGTAATTGCCAACGACCGAGGCGATTTAAATTAATGGAAGTTAGATCCTCGTCAGGAACAGAGGTTAACGGTTCAAGTGTCAAGAAATGACCCGGCGTGAGTACATTTAAATCGTTGGGGTCAGAACTCAACGGACAGAGAGGCCGCGAATTAAGCATAGCCTCAATTTGAATGAAAACAGTGTTTAACTCTTCGAAAGTAAGCGACTGTTCTCCTATGATGCGATACAAATGAGATTTAACAGATTTTATCTGGATCTCCCAAACTCCTCCAAAGTGAGGACTTGACGGTGGATTAAACCGGAATTCAATGTTCTCAGTATGAGCAGCAGATTGCATGAAAGATTGAAGTTGATTATTCGCGCCGACATAATTGGTTCCACGATCAGAATGTATAACGCTAATCCTACCACGACGACCAACAAATCGGCGGAGTGCGGCAACAAAAGCATCAGTTGTCAGATCAGAAACTGTTTCAAGATGAATTGCTTTTGTGCTAAGGCAAATGAATAGGCATAAATATGCCTTGCCGATTTTCGCACCTCGATGCTGACCTAATTTGATACGAAAAGGACCTCCGTAATCAGTACCGACCACAGAAAATGGCTTTACTTGATTAACGCGAAAGGCGGGTAGATCACTCATAAACGGTTCAAGAGGAGTAGGGTTCAGTTTGTAACATTGCAAACATTTTGACAAGCAACGACGAATAGCACGTTTTGGAGAAAGAATCCAAAATTGTTGAGTTAGAAGATATTGCATCGTATTAATGCCTGCATGACAATTTTCGCGATGAACTGCTTCGATTATCATGAAAGTTAACCTCGACTCGTGAGGGAGAAGAGCAGGATGTTTATGTTCAAACTCAAGACCAGATCTTGACAACCGACCGCCCACCCTGAGCACACCCTGTGCATCCAGGAATGGATTCAATTTACGCATGTGTTTCGATAAAAGACTTCCAGTTTGCAAGTGGCGAATCTCATTTGCGAAACTGCGAGATTGTATGTACTTCACAATGATCATCAGCGCGTTATGAAGCTCTAAACGATTTGGCGCAGAAATAGAGCAACGTGTACGTTGAGCGCGAAGGAAATCAATGAATTTTACCCAAAAACACACCAAGCGTTGAATTTTTCGAATCGACGAATATCGTTCGAGCAAGGTGTCTATAAAAGAGATTGATAAGTCGGTGATTAAGGCGTGTGGACTCTTTTCCTCGGTTTCCAGTGCGATCTGATCTAGTTTTTCGACAGAGTGAGGCCAAGAGCGAACAGGTTGACTCAACAATATTAGCGAATCGAATGCAGCGTTTTGGAACTTCCGCCACTATTGTAGGGTTTCCAACCAATTAGAAAAGAGAAAAGAAACGTTCATACGTTCTGGCCAATCACGGCTCGCCATTGCCAACCTCTAGCGCTTTTTCTCTTTGGCGGTAAAACAGAGCAAACCAAGCCGCCGGCGTCCACGTGCGCGCGCTCGACAGAAAAAATACAAATGTTCAAAATTTAGAACTTTCTCATCTTCCTAAGAACTTTAAATGTGTTTGTGAAGTGGTGCTTCAAGACTACTGCGAAGAACAAAGCAAGCGGGAGCTCCCAAGCTATTCCTGGACCAGATCGTACACGGCTAAGAGGTAGGGGACCTTTTTTACTTTAGTTGTGGATGTCTGGAGCGTTGCAGCCCATTTCGATTCGTTTTCTTAGCGCTGCCCCCAAATGTGCTGAGGAAGAAGCCTTCCCGACACAGTTAATTTTCTCGTTTTTATTTATTTTTTAAATATTTTATTATATGTTTCTGTGTAAATATATGTATAAAAATATACGTTTCCAAAAACAAATAGTTTTAGATATATATATAATTTTTGTACCCTATCAAAATGTTCTCGTATTTTACCCAAAGGTTGACTGGTAGAGAATGCCTTATGGCATTAAGTCCACCTATGTACCACTATTGTACATGAAGTTTAAATAAATTAGTTTTAACTCTCCATCAGAAATATATCTACAACATCTTATCTAGAACAGTTATTTATCATCTTACTGAGAATACAAACAGAACAATATTATGAAGTTGTAAAACAGTGGTTTTCATTTACAACTTCAATAACTTTTTGTTGTGTTTCTCACAGGGGAAATCGTGGAAAGCAATGCACTGAACATAGGAAACCAACGTGTTGTTAACACATGAGTATGATTCTGATGTTAGCAATGTATTTATAGACTACTTTTTTGTCTTCAGATGGGAAATCATGAAATGACTCCTCCCGCTCTGGGCGGAGTCAGACTTTCTACTAACTAAATAAAACCCACCAATGTTCCTTCTATTGCCCTTTACGTTCCGGCCTATCGTCAATAGACGGACGGACGGTGAGCTATCAATTGCTCACCGGCCACAGGCGCAACACGGTGGCCCGGAGTCGTCCGGGGCGTCTCCCGCGGCTGCTGGGTTGTTTTGAGGCTCTCACCCTCAAACACTTTTTTATCCTGGCTGGAGGCATTTATTTCAAGGCATCCACAGGAATTGCCCAGTTAAGCAGGCAACCTCCTAAATCCTCCTTTCTTCCTGCGAGATGCCATTTATTAAAAAAAAAGAATAAAACAAAACATCACACCTGGAATCTCAGAATATCTAAGGTTGAAATATAAAACCAAAAATAACAAACCTCAGCATCAACACTCGCTACATGGACGGGTTGACGTTTTAAAAGGTGAACCAATTCCGTTTCCTCCATTACTGTGCGGACATGAACGGCAGTCCATTCCATTACCCGCGTAAAAGTGCTTTACTGAGAATGCTAGAAGAGGGGCGATTCATAACTTTGACATACGCTGGGCTTATATATAGGGGTACCACTCCCTAGATTGGCTCGTCAGTATTTGTGGTGCAAATTCGTCCCGAAGGAACTATTGTTACTGTCCATGGCTTCTCTCCATGGCTTTTAATCCCTTCTCTTCTCTATCTTTGGCTACTGTGAACCATTGATGCTTCTTTTTGACTCGAAACCCAACTCGAAAGCCCAATTTGAAATTCCTTTCGGGGTTTACCATTGAATCGTATTTGCATTGGCTCACCATAATTTAAACTACACAGCTTTAGTCATTTACTTCTTACTAGCTGTTCCCCATGGTTTCACCCGCGCTGCTCAGCACCTGTTGGTCGTAGCGTGATGTTATATAGCCTATAGCCTTTCTCAAGAAATGGACTATCCAACACTAAAAGAATTTTCCAATTCAAACCAGTAGTCCCTGAGATTAGCGCGTTCAAACAAACAAACAAACTCTTCAGCTTTATAATATTAGTAAGTAGGTAAGTATAGATGTTTGCACAAATTTATGATGTGTTGAACATGTGTGTATCAGCCCTAACATTCGAACTCAGTGTTGTATCGACATATTTGAAAGCTTATGTTGGTGTAAGACTGTTACCTTCTAAAATAAAAAGGATTACAAATCGGACATGCTATATGAAGGTGTTGTCAATCTTGATACGCTTTTTGATAAAAGAGTAAATGAGTCTACCAATTTTATTGAAGAAAAATATATTTTGAATATTTGAAACTGTTATCGTTTCGTTGTAAATCATTCAGTAGCTTGTTCATTGTAGGTACCTACCTACAAATGTACTTACCTAAGTACATTTGTATCCTTACTAATATTATAAAAGCGAAAGTGAGTTCGTTTGTTTCTTTGTTACCTCTTCACGCTTTAATGGCTAAACCGATTGTGATGAGTTTAGTACATATATAGTTGGGAATATTAATTTGGTACATATATAGTTGGGAACCAGGATACGGACATAGGCCGATTTTAATTTTAAAAAAGTGGGATGTGAGGGAGAAAGAGGGAAGAAAAGGGAAAACTTAGCGTTGCTATTACAAATCAATAAGGCGCAAGGGGAACTGTGTTACCCCGAATCTGAAGCCGTGGGCGAAAGCTAGTCTTATATCATTTTTCGCCATCACATTTAAGGACAGACATTTTAAAACACCGCATTATTTATCTAATGGCAACATGCACGAAAGTCCATTTCAGCGCACGTGAGACCAAGTTTAAACCCGAGCCACAAGAGCGGCGATTTATAATGTTGAGAAACGCTGGACACGCAACGTACACAGAGTATACAAATGTTGCCGTTGGCACTTTCTATGTTGATCTGGTTGCGCATGGCAAATGCAGTGCCTACTCGCTCATGGAAGTGGGTTAATGTTTTGTTGTAGTGCCATCCACTTGCTTCGGCCAAGACTTTGTATAGAGTAGAGTCAAGTATACATACAGGGTGTAAATCAAATTCAAATCCATTTATTGTTTGTTACAGGTGAAAAAATTGTTTTTATTATTAAAAATTAGCTAGCTGTAAAGGTCTACAATATTTAATACGTCTTTCAATATTTGTTTAACTTTAAAATAAGATATGATTCGAAGTTAACGTTATTCACCATCGTCATGCATATACGTTGTCAATTCACAGATTTAAAGAAAAAAAAAAATATTTTTTCATACAAATTAAAATGTCCATTCAAATAAACTTATACATTGATGTCATACAAATTAAAATATTCATATAAATTAAATTACTCACTGGATCATATTTTTTTTTCATATTAATTCATCAAAATCGGTTTAGCCATTTACATCATTTACTCACACACAAACTCACTTTCGCTTTTATAATATTTTAAAGGATGTACACTACACATAGCTTATAAGTTATAGAAGACCGAAGTATTCCCTACTACAGACTTTTTTGCATAAAAGGCAAAAAGTTCAAAAAAAAATTAAGCAGTGCAAAACTTGTTACACTAAATAAGGATTGTTTTTTTATTAGTAAAAGACTGCAAGCCGACCCCAATATGGTTGACAAAGAAAAAAGCAGTTTTTTGTTATCGTATTATACAAATTGATTGCGTTTCATTACATCTGCACTTTGTAATGGTTAGAAATAAACAAGTGGGTTTGTGAAAAAAATAGAGATAGTAAACAAAAGAAAGAAAATTATACAGAATAAGGAAAATTAAAGGACCTCAGGGCTAATTGTTACCAATTTTCTTTCTCACATTAAGATGGCTTCCAGGAGTTTTAATTTGGAACACCGGAAAACAACTTGACAAAAATAATTTGGCTTAATTCAAATTAGCCAAGGTTCTAATTCTTAAGTATGCCCATAGCAATGAGATAACAATAACGTAGGCTTAAGAAGATAAACCTGTTGCTTACTCTTAACAAATACAACAGATTTCTACGAAAATAATGGTACTTAAATAATACTGCAAAGCTAGACCTCAAATATCAGCAATTAAAATTTCAATTCACCTTGCTTTGGGATTCGAAACCTTAACTTCATGGTACGAAGTATAATATCCATTGCCGTTTATATCAACTAACTCTCTCACTCTTCAAAACCAACTTACGGGTCATTCCTTTAAAGTATATTATGGAGTGAATTGTAATGAAGAAATTCTTCACGCTCCTGTTTGATTACCCTGGGCAACAAAGCCAGTAATTTATTAACTTAACTGAATTTGTTAAGACCGTAGATTTGGAAATGAACAATAGCATCTCGATAAATTCTATTAAGTGTAATGGCTGAGATTTTACCGTTTGTATTTGTAAGAAGTTTTTATTTGGAGACATTATTTGGAATAGGGGTTTCATCGAATGGCTCAATAGAATGGAATAGAATAGAATTCATTTTATTTCGTACACAAAAAGATCCATAGAGTGTTAGTAACTTAATAAATAACTTATTGTCTAGTGTTAGTACCAATTACCCTTTTCACAGAAATTTGCAAGAGCTATATTTCTCCGCTGCAGTTCTCAGGATGCTGTCGCGACTATCTCTCACTCTCCTGAGTAGAGGAGCGCTATTTTGGGTGCAATTGCGTGAAACCTGACAGTACGAGCCAACATCTCCGACGTACTACAGTAGCAAGGCAGTCTCAACAAAATCCTGAAGGCATCATTATATTGGACACGCAGTACATCTAGCGATTTTCTGTTGTAATTGACCCAAAGATTACTCGTGTATAGACTCTAGCAGACATATGTTGAGAGAAAGTAAAGAAAAATGGACTAAGATAGTAACAGAATGGTATCCAAAAGATGGAAAAGGAAATACAGGCAGACAAATCAAAATATGGGAACATACCTAAAGAAAATAGCTGGCGCTGTATGGAATCGGTTAGCAAGAGACAGGTTTTCGTGTAAATCTTTAGAGGAGGCCTTAGTCGACAGATAAGCTGTTCTACAAAAACAACCAGTTGCCGATAATTGTTTAAATAGTTTAAATTAATTAAGGAAACCAATTTAGTTTGAAGTAGGCATGTATTGAACTATTGTAAGAAATTTATCAGCAATAAAGGCTATTTTATTTATTTATTTTAGACTCTAGCAGTAGACCTTTAAAAGAGTAAAACACTGTGCCTAAGGCTTTGCATACAATCCCTAAAATGTTCTCAACTAGATCAAACAATTTGAAGCTGAACATTTAATTTGACATTTCCTGTTTTCTGAAACTATACTTAATTTATTATTTCTTCTATACAGCAAAACATAGCCAAATCTCAGACAAAAAGTGAAAGATTTATTTCCTCAAGTCATGACCTAACAAATCATTCGTAAAAAGATCGTTTGCCTAACCAAAGGAACGAAAGCTAAAAACCTGTTTGAATGACTTATCCTGAAAAGAAAAAAAATACTCAACCTGTTTACTTTTCTCCAACTACCTATTTACGGTCAGATGGATTGGTAGTAGCATTGAGTCGGCTCGTCCCACCATTTTTCATTCCCCAACCGTTACAATAGCTGTAATCGGTCCGTAACGAAATTGAATAGACGTTTTAAGGGTCCCAAACAAATGCCATCAATTACTGCCCCAAAAACGAATCTAGACGTTTTGGTTACCCGCCATTGTTGTTTGCATTACCTTTGCTTAATTTATTTCGACTTTTATTGAAGGAGAGTGATTTTTTTTCTTTGGTAATTGAATTGCACGGTACGTCGTTCTTTGGGCGTTGATTAGTTCAATTTCCTTGATGTCTACCTCTACAAGATATTGATTTGGTTAGTCTAATTTGCATCTTATTTTCCACAAATATATTAACCTGATAGTAAGTCATCATTTGACTATGCTTTTCCCAACTATGTTGGGGTCGGCCTCCAGTCTAACCGGATGCAGCTGAATACCAGTATTAACACACTAGGAATTTTTCTCGTATCACGGTTGCGTTTACAAAGTTTTAAAGTCACATATACAAACAACCAGACCAGAAACAACTACTTGTTGGTCACAAAAATATCTGTCCGTGTGGGGACAGAACCTGCGACACGAGGCGTAGCAGCCAATCGCTTAACCACTGCGCAAACCGTGCCGTCAAATTGGCAGGTATTGGTTTAAATTCCGTGTTTTTAATTTCACCACCTAATTCTCCAAGCATATGTTACAAATCTGTTTTGTCAATAAATAATTCAAACGTATTTCTGAATTTGCTGACATCGCTGTTTGACGAGTTTCGTCAAAACCGTCACAAGCTACCCTAGGGCACGATTCTGTCATTCCAAGCGAATGCTTTTCAAATAAGATGTTTATTACGTCACATGTTGCGCTATGTATATTAGTACAGTAAGGCCAACAAGAAGCGATACGAAAGGTCATTAACCTAAAGAACAACTGTGGCGTTAACAATCTAATATTTACTCTTTCCATCTTGTGCCTTTGTCGTAATGTCTCGTTCTCCCGGCAAAAACATGACAACGTTAAGACGGGTTCGCCAACATTCGGGCGGCCATTTTAGATGGGGTTTTAGCATGGGTTTTGCTTACATTTGGTATCGCTTCTCGTTGGCCGTACTGTAGTAAACTCGACGAACCAAATATTAGTGACGACGACGAACGAATGAATATTAATGTTGTATCGCTGTCGACTAACAATTTGAAGTTTGAGTATGGAACTATTTTAAAATACTGTTTCAGGCTTGAACGGTTCCGGGGTTATGGGTTGTTAAAAAATAAAATAAAAAATTATAAAAATTTTAGTCCACCAGCATTGGGAAGAAGGTCCGAACTAAAGATGGTCAGGGCTCTTGAGAGAGGAACCTCCTAACAATATTATTATAGTTGAAAATAACGGAAGATATTCAGTAATGACAGTGTGACTTTTAAAAGATACTTTTTGTTCTGTCTTCATATTTACTCTGTGATTTCGGTCACAGTACTTTGTAAACGACGCAACTAATTGCAATCTAGTTAGTAATTCATTAGTGAGTCACATCTTGTATGGACCGCCTCTGATATACTAGGACTGGGACCTTCTACAAGACATTTGTGGTTTCACTTTGTTAGTAGGGGACGATATACTACAAGTACACGTTTCTGAGCAAATTGATGAATAAATTGACTTTCAGTATATTTGTATAATCTCGACATAAATGATGTAAACATGATTTTATAAAAATTCTAGATTCCGCCCGCGACTTCTACGTGGCAAAGTTACTTTGGGCTAACGCTAACTTTAACCCGCGTAATGATCGAAAAGAAATATCTTTCTCTCCCGTTTTCTTCCCTCTTTTTCCCCTTTTCTCACTTTTTTTTTTAAATAACCTATGTCCGTCTCCAGGCTCCTAACTATTTCTATACAAAAAACGGTTTTGTCATTAAGGTGTGAAAACGTAACAAACAAACAAAATCACTTTCACTTTTATAATATTAGTAAGGATTTATCGAATCAGTACAATATATATATATTTTTAAGTGGGACATGAGAGAGAAAGAAGGAAGAATTAAAGAAATTGCTTTCCTATTACAATAAACAAACGCGCAAGGGCAAAACCTACAGGTAGCAGGTACCTGCAAATCAGGAAAGGGAAACTGTGTTACCCCGAATTTAACGCGAGCGAAGCCGCGGGCAAAAGCTAGTAAGTTAATAAATGAACAAAATTAGCTAAATTAGTGTTTACTATTAGGTACTTCTCTGCCTATACCTTCAAAAAGTAGAGGTGTATAATGTAAATAACAGATTTAAATCAAAACTTTATAAAAGGAAAATTATTATTCTTATTATTATTCCCGCTTTCGAAAATAGAACCGCTAACTTCAAAGCCCCTTCAAAAGCGTTGTGTGCAGTATATTCGTCATTCCAAGAGAGTGCACGTCAAGTTAAATGTTTATGATGTCATATGCACTCTGGAACTTGCAACTGAATATGTTCTTGATAATAAATTTAAAAGCAGGGAAGCTTTTAGTCTTATATTAGTCCTCGTATTTGGCAAACTTTATGTTGTTCCAAGAGAAATGTAGTTTAAGAGAATCATCATCTGCCTAGCCTTTTCCCAACTATGTTAGGGTCGGCTTCCAGTCTAACCGGATGCAGCAGAATATCAGTATATTTACATGAAGCGACTGCCTATCTGACCTCCACAACCCAGTTAGTACTGGGTAATACGATAACCCCTTGGTAAGACTGGTTGTCAGACTTTCGGGACACTGACTACCTGTAACGACTGTCAAAGATTTACAAATGACAGCCGGGACGGGAAAAAGAAGCTTTAAATTTTTTTTTCAATACACTTCCTCGAAATCTGGCACTTATTGCAATAAGATTAAGTTCAATATGCAATGTATTTTACTCGCGTGCTATTTTCTCATTTATCTTTACTTTTCTTATTCTCTGTTCCGTTATTTAATTTCTCCGTAAGTGTATAGAAAACGTCGTTTGCTTTTCCCGGTTCCCTAACACTCTCACCTTATGGCTCTCGTGTGAATTCGGCCTCGGCCGCAATGACTAAATTTCCTCTATTGAATTAAAATTCTTACTTTACTTTACCTAATATTATAAAATCAAAAGTGAGTTTGTTTGTTTGATACCTCTTCACGCTTAAATAGCTAATCTGACTTTAATGAATTTGGAGAAGGACATAGGCTATTTTTTTAAATAAAATGGAGAAGTGAGGGAAGAAAGGGAAAACTAAGCTTTGCTATTACAATCATTAAGGTGCCAAAACTACATTTAGCAGATACCTGTATATCAGGAAAGGCGAACTGTTGTGAACCCCGAATTTAACGTGAGTGAAGCCACGGGTATACTATATGTTTGGTTGTTTGAAGAACGGTACTTCCATAGAGAAGATTGTACAAATCCCGTGGCTGTCATAAGCAGCTACGTCGGAAGCGATTAAAGTTAATTAATTAAGATGTCGGGATTAAAACTACGGGTGAAGCAAGGTGAATTTTGTAATACCATCCTTTATACGTTGATGATGTTATGATACCAGTTAATATTCCATCATGCTGTTGATTAATTGATTGTTGATCCCAAATGCCAGTATTAGGGATCAACAATTAATTTATCATTACTTTTTATGTTTGACATGAAGCTATGGGGTTGGTTGCTTACAAGGTTGATTACAATATTACAATAGACCTTGTCATGGAACAAAGACAATACCAATTTGCTTTACAAAATCCGGAGAATTCTTTTTCCCAAACACATCATGCTAGCCTATACTGACAGACAACTTAAATAGAAATAACTAGGTAAACCTGAATGATGAAGATGCTAAAATTAGAACTTCTACAGGATGTCAAGGTACGCGTCACGATCCCGTAAAAAATACATTCGGTACATCATTCTATGTTAATTCATGCAAAAATTATTGCTGGGTAAAAAGGTTTGTTTTGGATTCGAAATCACGTTTTGCGGTAGAAATCAATGTTACGCGTCTCTTGTTTTGTGCTTTTATTTTTGGGGATGGTAAATCATGGGGAGTGTCACACTTATACTGCTTAAAACCTACCCATGTTCCTTCTATTGCCCTTTACGTTCCGGGGCCGCAGTATCTCTTTCGAACAACCCGCAACCCCTAACTCAATGCAAATTTTTCGAATAGGGAGGTTAAAGTAACAGTAAAAAAATACAATATTTGCGTGACAAAAACGTTTGGGTGAGAACAAAAGTCTTTTCGCAATGACGGAGAGAACTGGTCCCTTTCGGCATCGTCAAGGGTACTTTTACAGAAGTGCACTACGTAACGCGACAAAGTGTACTGCGACCCACCATAGTTTGAAACGCTTGTGGGACAAAGTGAACCTTGACATCTCGCTTTTGCGTCAAAATAAAAGCTCGACATCACGCTAATTTAATACAATAAACTGAAGCTCAATGACAAATGTCAAACTGAAGATATCACGCTATTGCGACAAACTGAAGTTTAATATCACGTTATTGCGACAAACTGAAGTTTAATATCACGCTATTGCGACAAACTGAAGTTTAATATCACGCTATTGCGACAAACTGAAGTTTAATATCACGCTATTGCAACAAACTGAAGTTTAATATCACGCTATTGTAACAAACTTCAGTTTGATATCACGCTATTGCGACAAACTGAAGTTTAATATCACGCTATTGCGACAAACTGAAATTTAATATCACGCTATTGCAACAAACTTCAGTTTGATATCACGCTATTGCGACAAACTGAAGTTTAATATCACGCTATTGCGACAAACTAAAGTTTAATATCACGCTATTACGACAAACTGAAGTTTAATATCACGCTATTGCGACAAACTGAAGTTTAATATCACGCTATTGCGACAAACTAAAGTTTAATATCACGCTATTGTGACAAACTGAAGTTTAATATCACGCTATTGCGACAAACTGAAGTTTAATATCACGCTATTGCGACAAACTGAAGTTTAATATCACGCTATTACGACAAACTAAAGTTTAATATCACACTATTGCGACAAACTGAAGTTAAATATCACGCTATTACGACAAACTGAAGCTTAATATTACGCTATTGCAACAAACTTCAGTTTGATATCACGCTATTGCGACAAACTGAAGTTTAATATCACGCTTTTGCAACAAACTTCAGTTTGATATCACGCTATTGCGACAAACTGAAGTTTAATATCACGCTATTGCGACAAACTGAAGTTTAATATCACGCTATTGCAACAAACTTCAGTTTGATATCACGCTATTGCGACAAACTGAAGTTTAATATCACGCTATTGCGACAAACTAAAGTTTAATATCACGCTATTACGACAAACTGAAGTTTAATATCACGCTATTGCGACAAACTGAAGTTTAATATCACGCTATTGCGACAAACTGAAGTTTAATATCACGCTATTACGACAAACTAAAGTTTAATATCACACTATTGCGACAAACTGAAGTTAAATATCACGCTATTACGACAAACTGAAGCTTAACCGCTTGTATGCCGGAATTACAGACACAATTAAAACGCATTTTGTCTCGCGTGGATCTACGTTCCGGCATACAAGTGGTTAATTTCACGCTATTACGACAAATTGAAGTTTAATATCACACTATTGCGACAAACTGAAGTTAAATACCACTCTATTACGTCAAACTGAATATCGATATCACATCATTGCGTCAAACTAAATCTCGACATCACATCATTGCGACAAATAGAAGCCTGATATCACGCCACAGTGACATGAAATTCAAACAACTAAAACCTACTTTAATCAATAATAATGAACACCTATCAAAGACCACCCACAACTAATTCAAATGCAACACAGTATAAGATTGTAACACTTGTGCAGTCATTGGTTGAACGACTTTCCTTAAGCACATTAGACGATGTCGGGTCGACGCCAACGACAGTGCCCTAGTTCCTTTGGCTGGAAACTAAAACGACAGTGGGAATTAGCAGCTGACTTTGAGTTTTACTTAGAACACGTTACAATGGTTAAAAGTGGAGTTTATAAAGAATAGTTTTGTATGTAGGTATGTTTGTTTTCAATTTTATGATCGTTTGTAGCGATTAAGCTTTTATGTTTTTTTTGCAGCAGCCCATTTCATCTACCCAGTGACTATAAAATATACGAAGTCTACTTTGAATTTTGTAACGAAGTTCCTTAGGGCGCGTTGCGAAAGGGTATAGACGGAAAAAGATAAGACCAAAAATTGTAACGACACTTTTTGCTATAGTTGTAAGCCGTGCGGCGTGCGCGTGTTTCTCCGTCTGTTTCTCTCTCTCTCATAGAAAGCAAGCCACTTATTTTCGTTTCGCCTTTCTATTTCGCAACAAAAATAATCGTCGCGACAACACACTGTTCATAGTGTGTTGTCGCGACGATTATTTCTCTTGAGTATACACAGGTTTTTATGTACATAATAAATAATAGCTTCGTTCTATCCGAAGGTCCCTTCACACCTCTCAAATAAATAATATTTTTATTTCATAAATTATTCAAAAGTTTATCATTAATCTTGTTTTTTTATAGAATAGAATAAAAGATGATGAGATGAGATATTTGCGCAGGCTCGTACTGACGGTTTTCAGTGTGAAAAAAAGTGCTCCGCTGTTCTGGAGAGTGAGATATAGTTGCAACAGAATCTTGAGAACTGTGGCGGAGACATATTATAGCTCTCCAATAATAACATTTCTTGTGCAAAGAGTAATTGGTACTACTACTTGACAATAAATCATTTATTAAATTACTAATACTCTATGGATTTTGTTGTGTCTAAAATACAAATAAATTCTGTTCTTCTATAGTCATGTTTTTGTATATTAGTTTCACTCTCAATGCTAAATTTGAACTTTCAAATCCTAAAACTCATCCATTTTTGGTTGGTTGATCACACAAAAATATAAAATCCATTTCAATATTTTCCTCGATTGCTTGTAAAACCTACCGCGTTGTACCACTTGACGCCAGAAAGCGAGGTTTGAACAACACTACTTCAAAAAAAAAAACAAACAACATTCGAAAATCAACAACGACGGAACAGCCCTTGAATTTGGAGTGCCGAATATTCGAAAGCCGAACATTTACATGTTGGCACAAAACTAATATTGACTAGGCACCACTAGTTGGCATTTTTTTTTTTGGTTGCGTAAAATAGAGTTGTTCTAAGAGAATAAATGTATGGTTTTAGAGACGCGGAAATTATGTAGCTCTAATAAAGATACGGCAACAAATTATCACTTGTGTATTATATTACACTAGCGTTTGCCCGCAGCGTCGCGTCGCTCGCATTAAATTCGGGGTAACAGAATTCCCCTTTCCTGATTTGCAGGTAACAAACAAAGTGAAGACGTAACAAACAAACTCTTTTTCGCTTTTATAATATGAGTAAGCATAATAATAATATTAGTCTATACTAATATTTTTTGAAAAAAGTGAGATGTGAGTGAGAAAGAGGGAACAAAAGAGAAAACTTGCTATTACAAATCAATAAGGCGTAAGGGGAACTGTGTTACCCCGAATTTAACGTGAGCGAAGCCGCGGGCAAAAGTTAGTTTACATAATAAAAATGGGTTCAATGTTTGAATCTAGTGTTTCACCTCATATATACTTTTTCTTCAGTTTATATCCCATGTGTGAATCCATCGATCTTCCACATAATATTAATTGAGATCGATCCTCGTTCCTGACATATACTGTAATTTCCTTCTAAACTCGATCCATTACTCTCAATAACATCAACTTTTTAACTCGGCTTACGTTTGTATTTCATAATAGATGGATTAATCAGTTTTTAGTTGAAAACTTTTTTGTTTTACTGTGTTTTAGGATTCCGAGCTTTCAAAAAAAGGAATCTTTAGCACTCATCCTCACTTCGTTGTATGTCTGTCTGTCTGTGGTATTTTGGGGCTGTAAAAAAATCAACCCTCTAAATCTACGCAGTCAAGAGATATGGCCGTTTATTTTAAAATTGGTCACTTACTACTACTGTCGTATACATCTAATATAAAAAATTCTCGTGTCACAGTTTTCGTTCCCATACTCCTCCGAAAAGGCTTGAACGATTTAAACGAAATTTTGTGCACATATCGGGTAGGTCTGAGAATCGGCCAAAATCTATTTTTCATACCCCGTGAGCAGCGGGTGAAACCGCTGGGCACAGCTAGTAAACTTATAATATGTTTCTTGTGATTCAGAAAGAGAACTTTTTTATTATTATCTCTATATTCATTTTTCACTCGTATCGATATATTTAATATATTTTAAAGAAAAATATAGAAAAACGTTTAAAAATATCAAAATAGGTTTCCGTCGGTATCGGGAGCAGAATCAGGCGCAAGCGAGTTGGGGCCAAACGCAAGTTGATTTATTATAAAAACAAATGATTGTAGAGTCCAAACAGTATATAAGAAAAACAACCATTAAATATTCTAAAAAACTAAAATATAAATTGAAAAGGTAGCGAGAAATACTAATTTAATTTAGAAAGCGTAATTCGCTCATATTTAATGAAAAATATCACTGACCCTTGCTTACACAAAATATCACTTAACAAACGATTAAGTGAAGATTCTATTTCATTTTCAATAACAAAGAAACAAAATTAATGTTTTATTGAAAACAGTGCCACGATCGTGGAGTTTGAAAACTTTGAATTCAAATGTTATTGGACTAAAACCGTCTTAGTACAAACACACAGTAGTAATTTCAACAAAGTTTTTCAATGATTCTCAAAATGGAATTATATTTTAAGGAAATTGATGTTTCTGTGAAAACTTGGTTCATAACTTTTGAATGTTAGATTTTATCAAAATTTTGTCCAAACAGATTTGTAGAAATATCTCAGCTTTCTTTCCATACTCGGCCGACTGCAGCGTAACAGACTATTCATTTTCTGACAGAAAGGAGGCCAGTATTCAATAAAGGCTGGCTATAAGTCCAACATCTAAAGAGATAATTTTGACGACAAAGTCGATGCAATACCGGAGCAATCGTCTGCCGCGTTGCGTGTCGCGGTTTCAACCCCCGCACGGAACAATTATTTGTATGGCCTACAGGTATTTGTTCCGTTTCTGGTTGTTTTTTTATGTGAGTTTAAATGTATCCACGATACAGGAGAAATTATTGGTGTGGGTGGGATAACGTTTTTTTTGTATTTAAATATTGGAGTGAGTGGCGATTTTTAACAACCAAATCAGCACTTCGGTTTATGGATGACCCCATCACATACCGAGTTCTCTCCGGGCCTCAGTAAGGCACGTTAAGTCGTTTTCATGGGCTGTTATTTATAAATCTATCAATCGGTCGGAAATCAAGAAACCACCTGTCCATTGAAAAAACTGTACTGTTTTTGCTGTAGCATGGAACGGGTGATATTACAGTACGGCCAACGAGAAGCGATACCAAATGTATACAAAACCCATGCTAAAACCCCATCTAAAATGGCCGCCCGAATGTTGGCAAACCCGTCTTAACGTTGTCATGTTTTTGCCGGGAGAACGAGACATTACGACAAAGGCACAAGATGGAAAGAGCTAAATATTAGATTGTCAACGCCACAGTTGTTCTTTAGGTTAATGACCTTTCGTATCGCTTCTCGTTGGCCGTACTGTAGATGAAAATATGATGAGCACTATGATATTCAGGGTAAAACCTATACGCAGATATTATGAAAAATCACGGTAACATTTCAGGTTAATGAGGAACAGCTAATTTATCTAATGTCACTCCCACCAGGCTACAAAACAATCTCCCTTTTTGCATAAGTATTTTCAGTATTTTACTCAAACCACTACATAAGTCCTAAGTCCTAGGGGAATATTACCACCGTTTACTTGCTCTATACAAGATAATACCACTACCCGCTCTCCGGACACAATATACTATTATTTCACGATGTACGAGCTAGCTGTAATAGGAGGAATATTCATGAGAAATTGTGATATTATTAGTTCAGAAGTGTACCATGCTGTCAGATGTAAATCACCTGTTCCATGGCTGGTGAGGAAGCCACAGATAACATAAAATAGACAACAAACAGATATTGACTATTTCTACGCTCAAGAAATTTACAAAAGGATACACGTCATAACATCTGCCTTACCTTTTCCCAGCTACGTTTTAGTCAACTTCCAGTCTAATCAGATGCCAGTATTTTACAAGGACTGCCTATTCAACCTCTACAACCCAGTTAGTACTGGGTAATACAACCCGAATACCGATTGTCAAAGATTAACGAAGCACAGCTAGGAAAACTTAACAAGTGCGTGTCGGATTTAATAAAAAAAAATTAACGCTTATTCAAATTTTTTTATTATCTTGGGACAACCGTAAACAGAGTTTATTCTTCAAAATCTTAATAAAAAACAAAGTGACGGCTGCAGTTGGAAGTAAAAGTCCCAAATCTGCAAAACACTAAATATTTAAACTCATCAAATATTTTTTTGTTAAAAGTTTATATACTAACTACTAATCCCATCATTTTATTAACCATTTACTTCAGAAAAAATAAGTATAAAAGAAATGTCGATATCATTTTTAAGACCTACGATACAGTTATATACATATTTTCCACCTTCAGTTGCTTGTAAAGACGGCCATCTCTATATTATCTCTATATTTATTTTTGTAATTTTGCGTCATCTTTTGGAAAAAAATAATAAAAGACATCCACATTCCAAATTGCAACTATGTGGTGCTAATTGACTAAGAGTAAAATGGTTATGACATACTGACTAATACACATACATACATGACTAATCGGTATGGATTCTTTTTATGCCATTTGGCAACGAACTATAAACGACTGAACGTGCTCAGTGGCTCGAAGGCATAAAATAATGGATGGTCACTCAAAACTCAATTTGAAGATCGCCCCGTGCGGCTATGATAATTAAGCCAAGAGCTCTTTATAAAAAACTAGCTATCGCCCGCGACTTTGTCTGCTTGGCATAGTTATTTTGGGCTAACGCTTACTTAAACCCGCGTGAAGAAAAAATCTTTTTCTCCCCTCTTACTCCCCCTTTTCTCATTTTTTTTAAACCTATGTCCGTCTCCAGGGTTCCAACTATCTCTGTACCAAAACAAATCGGCCAAACCGATTTCGATGAGTTTAAAAAGGTGGGTGAGTTTAAAAGTCATCAAAATCGAACGGAACTCACTTTCGCTTTTATAATATTAGTATGGATTGTAAATCCTATGTAAGTAAAATTACCTCTCTTTTGTGCTCAGCTAGAACACTAAAAAGAAAACACTTGATCTATTTTGCTAATTGTACCCGCTCTGCTCGCATATCGAACGCAGTGAGACAGGTCCCTTAAATTCCAAAATCACCTGTTACAGCTTAAACAAAATATAATATATTAACATTCCTAAACAAAACAGTTGAGCAATAAATATCAGCATTAAGTAAATACCATAATATATTCCCAGTCTTAAATATATGACCCTACTTTATCACCAAACCCAAAACGAAACCTGTATATAAATACACGGTCGACCCTTTCAGAATATCAGTAATTCCATATCGCCCGCAATTAATACGTCACTTATCAGTCGAGTGCCTTTTCCCCGTTCCATTGTCTCCCTCACACATACTCGATGTGAAGGAGATAGCACTTCCAATCACCTGGAAAATACCGGCCTGAACTGGTATTTACCAGTTTATATCGGTAATATCAGGAGAGCGTGAATCTTAATCAAAGGAGACTCTATTAACATTTTATTGAGATGGCGGTTCTTTTATGGGCTCTTTAGGTTCTTGTTTTATGGGGTCAAATGATAGATGGAGGGAAGAATTTGATAGAAAAGAAAATAAGTTTATTTAGCACACGTCACAAGTGCACACGACACTAAACAAAGATCGTAAACAAAAATAAAACAAAAACTTCAAAACCTAAACACAAAAAGCAGATAATTATTGTGTGTCGCGGCTGTACCAAACAGGCCCAATTTAGCAAATTTGAATTAATTACCCTTTCCTTGACGACGTTGGTATGAAAAGAAAACGTTTGGATTCAATTTTCTATAGAAAAACGAAAAAAATGGCGAAGCGTATAGCAATTGCCACGGTTGATGAAAGAATAACACACGTTAATTGAATCGGCCACAGTTGAGGGAGTTAACTAAAAGGAAGGTTATTCGAGAATGTAGGCAATGGTCAATTTAGTTTTCAAAACAACGTCTAAATTCACTTGTTTATTAATCGATGTTGAGTAATTAACGACCATTCTCATGGAGTCCCGCAGGGCACTATCTTCGGTCCTAGTTTGGCAGACAGATTAATGATACCACAATATGGCGACAAATTTTCACCTCGATACTAATGTCTAAGCTCGTTACGATTAAGTAGTTCTGTCATTTAGGTAACGATGGATAGTGAATTTGAATTTACATTGAGAAAACATGGTACTGAAAGTGATTAATCTGAATAGTTTTGTCAACTTCTTGTTATAGGTACGATTTGGTACATGATGAAATAATGTAATTATAATACGCATATCAGAATAAGTCCTAATGAGTATTTCACCACGAATTTGTCAGTTTAAATGCGGAGTTTCAAGACGTCAACAGATTCGGTGGAGTAAATGTGTGCATAAGCCCGATGCAGGCGCGATGTGTTAAATCATAACAATCAAATAAACTTAACATGCTACACATAACAAAATATACATAATATAAATAAATATACATAAAATCAATCAAATGGATAAATGAATGACAATACGATGTCTAAATTAAGTTCTACATGTTTCATTGAACATTCAAAATGTGTTTTAGTTAAAGCTCTTCATGTATGACAGTAACATAAAGTTCTAAACAAAAGCATTATTTAGCAGGTTAATTATTAAATCCATTGGCAATTCAGGTTAGAACAAATGTCAAATTTATGTTTTACAATATTCATTTGATTAGAAGTCGGGATTTTATTCATTCAATATAACAGAATTTCATTCGATGATATAATGAACGCGAAGTATGATGCTCAAAATGGTTGGCACAGATGTAAATAAACTCTAGTCACACTTTGCGATTTTAGCTTAAGTCCGACATTAACAATATAAGCTTCCACAAAAATAACAAAACTCCTGTTAACGAAATGGTTAATGGACTCGATATCAAGAAAAGAAAAAAAATCTTGATATCGAGTCCTTAGAACCTAGAAAAAGTTTCATACTACCAGCGATGTTTCCATCATCGTTAAAGGAAAAAAAAAGGACGTAAATTTAAATTGACATGAATTATCGATGAGAATGTTGAAATAGATGCCTGAAATGACAATAATTAAGGAATGAGAATATCAGAGGAAGTTTGAAAGATGCGCCTGTCACAGAAAAAAATAAGCGAGTTGTTTGTCTTGGTATGGACGAGCAATGAGGAGAGACAAAAGACATGTGACTAAAAGAGTGAATGAAAGGAAAGACAAGAATGTTGATGGATGGAGAAGTAGAGGTAGGCAAAGAAAAAAATGAATTTTGTAAGGAATTATTTAAGAAATTAGTAAATGATATCTTGACATCTGGCAGATGTGAATAAAAGACAAAAACGTGTTGTTCCAACCCCAAATAGAATGAGACAAGGGCAGAAAGATGATGATAATGACTCATATCAGTTTTAGATAAACTTATACAAATCCCCAAGAACCAATGCTAAGCATTCACTATAACAATCACTAGACCAACGCAGTAATTTTTTTAAACAATGTGATTAATATTAGCAACCTCGTAAAAACCGCTGTCTATTTTCCACAATCACCCCATCTATCACTTAAAACACTACCCAAGGGACAAATAGAAGCAATATATTTAAAAATGTAAGCCTACATCCACTTATACCCTTCCCCTCTATATTATGGTAACTTAAACTCCGATCTACTACTGATACAACCAATTTATTATTAGAAAATAGAGGTCTATTGCTCGATAAAACGACCTTACGTTTAGCATTGGGATCACGTATTTGACCCACTCCATTGGGTTCGTATAAAACAATTCCTTCTTGCTACTTTTCTTTAGTTACTAGGTCAACTTCTCTTTGAAGGTCACATTCAATGAGGCTAATTAGGAAAGTGGAAATGGCTTGGTATTTAAGATTAATTGGGACGTCGTGCTTGCACGATTGATTTTTGTTGGCAGTTTGGCCTAAATTCTAATAGTAGGCTTTATAGAAACTAATTACCCGTTTACAATGAGTTTAAGCGAGATACGTAGGTATTAAGCTGACGATTCCCGATGCTTAATGTAACTGTTTCTGCCAGTTGCTAAGGTAATTTTTTAGTTATCCTGTATTGTCCACTTCTAGTCAAAGGCCCTAAACACTACTTTATTTTTTCGGGTGGGAAATCATCCAATGACTTCCCCCGCTCTGGGTGGAGCGGGGGGGGCATGTCAGCCTTGTACTGACTAAAACCCACCCATGTTTCTTCTATTGCCCTTTACGTTCCGATCCCGCGGTATATCTTTCGAACAACCCGTAACCCCGGCAGGCGGAGGCTCTGGCAAGCCCCTCTGCTTTGCTGACTCTCTTTGAGGCGCGCGTGAAACACGAACGCGCCGTCGACACGGCCTGTCGTCAATCGACGGACGGACGGTGAACTACCCATTGCTCACCGCCCACGGGCCCGCATCTACGGTGGCCGGAAGTCGTCTCGCGGCGCCCGGCGCCATGGGCGTCTCCTGCGGCGGCTGGGTTGGGCAGATGTTCTCTCCCTCAAACGCCCGGCCACCTACTTTGCTAGCATTACTGCTTCGCAGAAGGTGGTTACCGCTTCCCATTCCCTCTCGCTCCGGACCATGGCCTGAACCAGGGCCGGACGCGAGAGATCCTCGCCTCAGATCGCCACTGTGTGCTCCACCGTGTCCTCCGAGCGATCGTCACAATGGCCCCAAACACTACTTTCACTTCTCTTGATGGTGTATTACTTACCCAAGGCGTTCCATCATCTCTTCTTAGCTGAGCAGCTCTTTTACAAAACTTATTAGACACGAACATTTAGATTTAATTTCAACCGCTGTTGAAACTGAAAAAACTTTCATTCCAACCTGAAAAGAATCGATTGACTTTAATAATTCTAATGAAGCGAAGCGGCAACATGTGTTTAATTTTACCCATGAGTACGACGATAAAGCATTAATTATATCCACCTACGCAGAAAAATAGTGGGAATAGAATAAACAACGGAACGGCAACGTCGCATTGCAACATTATCACAAGGAATACGATACTGGGT
This sequence comes from Ochropleura leucogaster, assembly GCA_958449745.1. Lineage (NCBI taxonomy): Eukaryota > Metazoa > Arthropoda > Insecta > Lepidoptera > Noctuidae > Ochropleura > Ochropleura leucogaster. Next base: position 3,347,587 of record OY288213.1, on the reverse strand, counting down.
AGTATGGAATGGTCTAGAATTATAAAGCCACATTCAGACAGAAACAGAAAATAAATTGCGACAAAGTCTGTTGCTCCTGCCAGTATTAATTTCACGCTGCTCACACTAGAAGAAATTCTAGAATTTGGAGAGACATGATCTCCTTAAGTAAATGTAGAATTCTCATATGTTATACAGAACATTATGTGTGGTTCGCAGTTTCGAAATTTGAATCTATGCACGGTGCACGATAATAAATAGTAGTAATGACTGAATATTACATAGCACAAAATGTGTCTGTCGAAATATGAATGTTCCTTGCACCTTAAAACGGTACACCACAATGTATAATTTCCCACTTTTGGGCAATTCCACATGAAACTCGTTTGATGACATTTGCATCGTAATTTAATACATCGGATTTTTTACGGATGGGAAATCCCCGCTCTGGGCGGAGCGCGGGGGAGTGTTAGACATTTACTGACTTAAACCTACCCATGTTCCTTCTTTTGTTCTTTTATATTGCGGCGCCGATACCTCTTTCGAACAACCTGCACCTCCAGCAGGATTTTCTTTACTGCTGATAGAATGTCAAGATGTGTTTGTTTTCGCTTTAGGGTTCTTAGTATGGTTACGTCTTTGAAGGTCAACCATACCAGAAGAATAGTATTATTACAAGCAAGTACTAGCCGAAGGCATTTAATTCTCTAGGGAACATGGGCAACATGTTATACATTTCAGAAACGGATACACCAAACTAAGTTTGACCCTCCAAACTTTCGACTTTTGCATCCGAAAAAAATGAAAACAAGAAAGTTTACCTGAACTAAGCTTAGAAAACTGCACAAAACTTGGATGTCCGTGCATTTTAAAATAAATGTTTTAAGCGATAAAGTTGGCTGAAGGTGTCCACCACTAAAGGGAATAGAGGTTTTATAAACACTGGTCTTTGGAGAATATTGTCGTGAATGTAACTCTTTGCTGGCACTTTAACGATGAAGATTAAATATGTAACAACTAGCTGGCGACCGCGGCTTTGCCCTCAACATATCGAAAAAAGAAGTATTCTATGTGTTATTCCAGACCATAATCTACCTCTGTGCCAAATTACATCAAAATCCATTCAATCGTTTTGACGTGAAAGAGTAACAAACATCCAAACATCCATCCTCACAAACATTCAAATTTATAATATTAGTAGGATTTAGTGTCAGAAAAAAAGTGATATATTATCATGCCAGTTCTATCAAAGGAAGACACGGACGGTATCCGTACCAACTCTCTAAAAACAAAATCCGTATTTTCGACCAAAGTGAAAGGTCGTCCTATTCTCATTATAAGTTTATTAAGGTGCCTGAACTAGAGGGAGCAGACCTCCTTTATTTGTTTTATTTTTAATCGGAGTGAAAATCATGATTCCAGCGGCTGTGAGCCGAACGAAAATGAGTATCAGAATTGTCAAATCAAATCAAAATCATTTACAGTGAAACCTTGTTAAGTGGGACCTGGGTAAGTGAGAAACCTCCATAACTGGACCTCATGCTGAGGTCCCGACACCTTGGCCCTGAATCACCTCTGTTAGTGGAGACCCTGGGTTAGTGAAATACCTCTTTTAGCGAGACTAATTCTCTCGTCCCTTCAAGTCTCACTTATCCAGGTTTCACTGTATTTCAAGTAGACCAGTCACATGCACTTTTTGAACTATCGAAACATTGCCAACAATAAAATTGAAGCTACAGTCCCAGTCACAAGGCATAATAACTGTGAAAGTACTGTAGTTGGCCATTCCAAAGCGTAGATCGCTATGGAGAAGAATGGGCAAGAAGCTTGCTTTTAAATTAGAACATTGTTACAAAACTTTGGTTACATCGTTCGTGTTGGTATGGTAAATTATGTGAGAACGATGTAGCAAGACGTGCACGTTAAAAGTGTCCATAGTAAAAACAAAATAAAATTATTAATTCAATTAATTGTTTTTTTAATTGATTGTACTCACTAAAATATAAAATACAACATCGCAGCATATCTTTCGAAATACCCACAGCCCTGGCAGGCATTGACCTCATCGGGTCCCTCTGTTTTGCTAACATCTCTTTGAGGTGTGAACGGGCGGTCGACACGGCTGCGTCGACAGTCGCGAAACGGACGCACAGTGAGCTACCCGATACTCAATGTCCACAGACCCGCACTTAAGGTGAAGATTTCTTGAGAACGGCCTAAAATCAGGTTTTTTAACGCAGTGTATCTCTTAAACCATACATAATTTTAATCACTGAAAAAAATATGATATTTTTAAGGCTTTTTTGCATACATTGATGGAATTCAAATTAAATATACTAAAATGTGTAAAAAAATATTCAAACACACCTCTAAATTCTCTTTTAAAGCAGTTTATCTCTTCAATATTAATCGTAATTATAATCAAAAGTATACAATGAAATTTCCAACGCCAAACTGCGTCCAATGATGGATTGTTTTTGATTGAATAGTTAATATTTAATTTTATACAAATTTATTTGTATTTTTACGAAAAACGTATGCAGTAAAGTCCAACGTCAAAATGTATGAACAAGGTCAACGACATAATACTGCGCCTTAAGGTGGACGGGAGTATGAGTGTCTCCCGCGCCGCAAGTAGAACCCTAGGAGTTAATAACAGCTTGAGATGTACCAAAGAGATTATCCAACTGGATGGTTTCACAGCTTAAGTGACAATCAACCCGGACTGTCTCCAGCCCAAAACAAACTATTTTTGGAGTGGAATAGAAAACTTGCTATTTTTATAATCAATTAGCTTTTGCCCGCGGCTTCGCTCGCGTTAAATTCGGGGTAACACAGTACCCATTGCGCCTTATTGATTTATAATAGCAACGCTACGTTTTCACTTTTCTTCCATGTTTCTCCGTCACATCCTACTATTTCTTAAAAGAAAAACAAAATAGCCTATGTCCGTCTCCTGTTTCCCAACTATCTCTATCGAAATTCATCAAAATTGGTGTAGCCATTAAAGCGTGAAGAAGTAACAAACAAACTCACTTTCGCTTTTATAATATTAGTAAGGATGTAAAAAAAACACGCCTGTAAATCTCCAGTGTGTTTTTTTTGTATTTTTTAAATGTATTATTAGTTTATTCTATTAGTATATGTGTATAAGTATTTGTATACAAATAATCAGAAGTCGTTATAATTTTAGGTGTTGTATAGTTTTAATGATAATATGTATATACTATAGTTAATTTAATAGTTTCTTTTTTTGTACCCACTGACTTATGCTGTCGTGTATAACCCAAAGATTGACTAGTAGAGAATGCTTTATGACATTAAACCCTAGGTTTATGTCACTATTGTACATAAAATTAAAATAAATAAATAATGCGTTCGTGTTGGGCCAGATTTTACGCAAAGGCTAATATAATATAATAATAAAGATTATTATTTCATCCATCTCTCTTTTCACAATCTAAATAAAAACCTTTTCGTCACATCCCTACCAGGAAATATTTAGCAAAAATAAACCCATTATTACCCTCGTTAGAAACGACCACAAAAACATGCGACAACACTTAATATCTTCGCAAAAGGACACGGTAACTAACACGCACGCAACATTGTAAGTAGCTGTTAAGAGGAGCAGGTGTTCAGAACAGCTCTAGAAAGCTTTTAACTTAAGAGCGTCGCACTTGGAGACTGCTACTTACCATCCTCGGTCGCTTTATGAAACTTTGATATGGGGAATAATGAAAAATGTTTTGTTACGTACTTGAGATATTTTTAGATCTTTTTTGGTGACAATGTTTTTGAATACTTGAGTTTGAAATTATAAGGAAGTTTTTGATCTTTTTTATAGATCAGGTTTTTCTTTCAGTAGGTAGATGAAACACTATTCCAGGGTAATTTAATTAAAATTAAACCGTAAACGAATTTCGGCAACGGACTTTTTTCGGCAGAAACCGAATTCAAAACTTCCTTACAGGGATCGCTTTTATCAGTCATATTGATGTGATGACAGAGAGATGATAGAAAGAAAATTGCGTTTATTTTGCATTATTACAAAAAAAAATAGAAACACCTTAAAATCAAACTAAATAAAATGATAAATGCCAAAAAGGCCTTGGTTGACACGGTCCTTGTCCATAGACCTCCATCCTCGTCTCGTGGCACCCGATGATGGGAACACATCCCGTGGAAAGAACCTCAAACCAAACCAGCCCGGGTTGGTTTGAGGTTCTTTCCCTCAATTGTCCGCTAGCATAACTAACACTGATATTCAACTGCAGCCCACGAGTACCAATGTGTACAACTCTGTATATCCCTTCAGTGACTACAGGCGTATTATGAATGTACGTATTCCTTTTTGTGGCAGGTCGACTCATAATTTTCCTGCCCTTGTCCCATTCTATTTGGGGTCAGCACAACACGTTTTCTTCTTCCATTCTCCCCTATCAGACGACACGGCATCATTTACTCCTTTCTCCTTCATATCATACCTTACACAATCCATTCATCTTTCTTACGCTCTCCGTCCTTCAAAATTCAGATCTATCACTCTTTTGGTCACCTGTGCTTCGTCTCTCTTCATTAAATGTCCATACCAAAAAAACCACTCCCTTTAATTTTTTCAGTAACAGTCGCAACTTTCAAACTTCCTGTAATATACTCATTCCTTACTTTACCCATTCTTGTCACTCCACACATCCATGTCAACATTCTCTTCCCGTTACATGCAATCGTTTTCCATCCACCTTTTTTACAGCCCAGCATTGTCAAAGGTCGACAATGAAATCAAATACTTAACGTACTAAAAGTGAACATCAAACACCTATATCAGACGTTTTTGATAAATTGCAGACTTTACAGAAAACTTGAGCCAAGTTGAAAATTCTCACGTGCCAGTAATTTCACCCCGACCTATTACGTTTGAAAATAGAACACAGCAATAGTGCTTGCGAGCTGAAATTGTACCTGCTCGATGGAGTTAGCAGAACTAATATTTAATTTGAACGAACAACGTAATAAGATCTTTGAAACAATAGTACTTAGGTATGTTTTAGATTAAAAGCGCGGATGATTTTTTGTTTAATTCCTTTTTTTTTGTACTATTTGGCATCTCTTGATGTAGTTACTAGCTGCCTATTATTTCTAACCGATGCTGACTACCAGTTTATTACTTGGAGCGAAGGTTTCCCATCCACCAAAAAGCCAGTTTACTTAACCAGAAATAATTAAACTTTAAAAAATAATTAGGTAGTTTAATTCACTGATTACCTAATGTCCTTAAGTACCTCGAACCTTTTTTTTCCAGTTCCAAAATCGAAGAAAACTAGCCACCAAAGGTTCCGTACAAATTTGTGACATAAACGGCCATTTTTTTTGTTTTTTTTTTTTATTTTGACCACGTAGAAAAAGAGGATGGATATATACAGCTGCCAGAGACCACATACTTGAGTATACGGTTTAAATTTGAACACGATACCTCAATGTGTTCAAATCTGTTATGCGATATGAAGGAGTAAGGAGTAAATGATGCCATGACGTCTGATAGGGGAGAATGGAAGAAGAAAACATGTTGCGCCGACACCAAATAGAATGGGACAAGGGTAGGAAAATGATGATGATACCTTAATGTGTTTTCGAGATAAAGGTTCTACAGACAGACAGACGGACAACAAAATGATCCTATTAGGGTTCCGTGTTTTATTTTGAAGGACAGAACCCTGAAAAACATCGTTGTCATCCTACTTAAATTGCGACATTTTTTGGCCATTATTAGCAAGCACGGCCCACTTTAGATGTAAAAAACCTTTGTGACAAAAACCGTCATCAACATTCTATCCACATGTCCATCAAGTGGGATAATCTTGGGGTCTCTTTTTTATAATATTAGAGACACTGTTAAAGTAATACTTTAGAAACATCATTTTGAGGGTACCGTATCTAATAGAGAAAATTCGGAACCGTATTGAAAAGATCAGCAAATAAATCAGGACAACATGACGACACGGTCGGCGCTGTAACTGAGCTATCGACTGCTGCGCTGCGTGTTGCGGGTTCGATCTCCGCACGGAACAAATATTTGTATGACCTACAGATAGTTGTTCTGGGTCTGGCTGTTTATGTATGTGAGTTTAAACGATACAGGAGAAATTCCAAGTGTGGGGCAAGATTTTATAAAAAACTAGCTTTCACCCACGGCTTCGTCCGCGTTAAATTTGGGGTCACACATTTCCCCTTGCGCCATACTGATTTGTAATAGCAACGCTAGGTTTTGCCTTTTCTTCCCTCTTTCTCCCTCACATCCCATTTTTTTAAAATAAGTAGCCTATGTCCGTCTCCTGGTTCCCAACTATCTATGTACCAAAATTCATCAAAATCGGTGTAGCCATTAAAGCGTGAAGAGGTAACAAACAAACAAACTCACTTTCGCTTTTATAATATTAGTAAGGATAATAATTCTATTCTATTCTATACATAAACAACAAAGACTCAAATAGTTTTCTAGACAAGGCACCATAACATCATAAGTCACACAAACAGAAATAAAACAACCACTTTTGTCGCTTTTGTTTTCTCAAAACACCTCAGCGATGAAACCATGATCTTTTTGTAGACAACACTTTTACAGAACACTCAAAACTTTAACCGCTTTCGACGCATTTAAAGCGTATCGCACTGAATACAAACTTTATGTCTCTCGTCACCCGCTCACTGAAATGGTGACGTCATTATTCTACGGATGACACGCTGTATAAACTCGAACGACATTCGCCGGGTATTGCCGCCATGATTCGGGAAAATAGGAGGATTTATTTTTGGTTAAATCTGGTTCTTCTAACCTAACAGACAGATGTGTTGCTGGGAAGTTTGTTCCGCCACTTCTTCTCAGCTAAAACACGAGGAAGTGGCGAAGGGCGTTTTTGTGGAACTGTCTCTTGTAATGTGACGTTCAAAAAGTGCTGATTATCAGCCTAATTTGAATAAATGAATTTTTATTTTTTTTCGTTACGTCTTCATGCCTAAATGGCCAAACTGATTTTAATGAATTTTGGCTCAGAGATAGTCGGGACTTAAGACATAGGATAAAACATAATAGCTAAAAGGAGGGAAGAAAAGGGGAGAAAAATATTTTTTTTTTTCGATCATCAGGGAGTTTAAAGTTAGCATTAGCCCAAAGTAACTATGCCACGCGGACGAAGTCGCGGGCGGAAGCTAGTATTTCCTAGAGTCATAATTTTTTTCATGAAATAATTGTGGGAAGTGAATGCCAGAAATCTCTACTACTACTTTTATCTCTTTAAGTTCTAACACTAGAAGAAATTGATTTCTTAAAAATATTCTTCAAGCTAAAGAGGCTACTACACCTTTGCTTGGGGGAGTCGTTAAATGTAACAAATGAGTTTAATCAGTTAGTTGGGAGCCGTCTTACACTTTTGCGCCTTGTTTACACTTACTTACACCTCTCTCTTGTGATTGGCTGTTTAGTTTACAATGTAATAACTCTATTGAAATCTGAATTTTAAAGGCAATATAATGTTAAATTGAAAGAAATAATTGCTTGCAAAAGAAAGACTTAAAATAGCTGTCCCTTATACTTTTAAAATGAGTTACTTAGGTGCCTAATCGACAGCAGTTTTAATTAGTCTGTTTATGTAAAATAATGATAAAACAGGCAGTGCTAAGCTAGTAGTGTTTGAACCCAAGGTAACCCCTGATAGAGGTTCCTACCAGGGCGACAGCCTGCGGGGTTGCGGTTTGTTCGTAAAAGATACCGCGGCCCCGGAACCTAAAGGGCAAAGGAAGGAACATGGGTTGGTTTTAGTCAGTAAAAGTATGACACTCCCCCCCGCTCCGCCCGGAGGCGAGGGAAGTTATTTTAGCCACCTGTCTATAGGACAGTTGGGTAAATAAGGACAAGCCTATTCTTATGAACAATAACATAGACACCCTATTTACTGTACAGGCTGATTCAAACCGCATACTGAATCGCAAAACGGGTTTGTTTTTCAAACAATTTCACGAATCACGACACTTTATTGTGAACCCTTTTATTTCGTAGACGTTTTTGAATTGTTAAAGAATCCTGTTTTACGGTTTTCAAGGCCGATTCTTTTCGTTCAATTAAAACTTCAGATTTCGTAATGATTAAAGGGTTTTTTTTAATGGCATAGTAATTAATTTGGGACGTTTATTGGATTACGGTTTCCAATTTTGTAAGATTTAAGGGTTGTGAGTTTAAGTTTTGTTACATAATTAAATTTTAAGACTGGGTTCAAGATTCTTAGAACTAGAAGATTATGATTGAAAGTGTAAATCCCTTATTTAAGTCTAGAATTGAAGTTTTAAGACATAAACGACACAAAACTTTATTATACAAGACCTTTATTGAAACAAACGTTTTGATTAGTAACTTACAATGTACGCTTGAAAATGTAATATAGTAAAATAGATAGATAGATAGAATAGAATATTCTTTATTATGTACACCATGCAAATAACTAGAATAACATTAAACAACTTATAAATAGGGTGACACAATGGGCGGTCTTATCGCTAAAAGCGATCTTTTCAAGTCAACCTTTGGATGAATTTAAAGTAGGACAAAATTCAATTCAATTATTTATTGCATCTCACATGTGTTTTTTAAGGAGCTCGTGTCTAAATAATAGCAGCCGCTCGGGCCGATCTTTAGGTTAAGCCGCGCTTGCCTAGGTAGGTCTGTGGATGGCTGACTACCCGTTACAAACCGAGTTTCCTCCGTGCCTCGGAAATCACGTTAAGCCGTTGGTCCCGGCTGACATTTGTAGATCTTTGACAGTCGTTACAGGTAGTCAGTGTCCCAAAAGTGTGACAAAAAGTCTTACCAAGGGGTATCGCGTAACCAAGTACTAACTGGGTTGTGGAGGTCAGATAGGCAGTCGCTTCATGTAAAATACTGATATTCCGCTGCATCCGGTTAGACTGGAAGCCGACTCCAACATAGTAGGGAAAAGGCTAGGCAGGTGATGTTGTGTTTTACAAGGTCTCAAATAAGAATACAGTTCACATGGACCCTGTCGGGTACAACTAATGTATTGATATTCAGTTGTTAATAAAAATCTTTAGTTTATAGACCAAAATAGTTCAGCAGTAGCGCTTGCGACTTGCTACCGCTGAGCAAGGGTTCGATTTATGGGCAAAGTGTTGTTGGTTTTTTCCATTAGAAATTATAACATTAAGTTATTTCTTTCTTTTTTTCCTTTTTTTACAAATATGTGATAAACGGCTATATTTTTGTACTGCCTAGACTTTGAGGATTGATTTTTGTACAACTCCAAGGGTTAAAATTTAAACTATATACTTAAGGTATGGTACACTTAAGTATATAGTTTAAATTTTAACTCAATACCTCACTCACGAGATAAAGGATTTTGACAGACAGACGGTTAAGAAAGTGATTCTATAAAAAAAAACTGACAATCGATTTTGACTAGTATTGATCAAAATCCTGCAAATTAAATTAATAAAATTAATAAATTAATTAATAAATTAATATCTTGGGACAACTCACACACGGCTATCTGATCCCAAGCTAAGCAGAGCTTGTGTTATGGTAACCAGAAAACTGATATACATACTTATATAATTTATAAATACATACATATTATAGATAAATCACACCCAGACACAGAACAAACAATCATGCTCATCACACAAAGTTTGTCCTGGGTGGGAATCGAACCCACGACCTCCGGCTCAGCAGCCGGGGCCACTAACCACTGGACCAACAGGCCCGTCAAATGATCATATTGAAGCATGATCAAGATTCAACCTTTTTTTTTTGGGTGGGAAACCATTAAATAACTTCCCTGTTACCCAAAGGAGTGTCAAACTTGTACTGACTAAAACCCAGCCATGTTCCTTCTACTGCCCTTTATGTTCCGGGGCCGCGGTATCTCTTTCGAACAACCCGCAACAAAGTTTCATGATAAATGATGTTTATTTTGGAAGTAGGTTTTCACAAACACTTTTACACGTCTTTTTTTAAAACTAGATGAGGCCAGTGTTTCGTACCCGACTACTCTGAGAAGAAACAGCCGAAACAAACTCAGAGGTCATAGTTATTTTTAAAGTTCAGACAAAAAAATGGTTTTCAAACTTATAAAACAGAATTCACGAAACACAGAACACATTCAAATCAATCTCAACCAAATCACGTATTCCCGTTACGAATCATAAGCAGCACGGTATTGACGTAATCAATTGGGTGTTACTTACGTTTGCTACCCTGTTGCTTACCAACTCAATCGATAGGAGAATCATGTTCTGTGCTCATTCGTGGGTGTATTCCGGTTGATATGACGGATGAAAAGCGATCGTATTCAATTGAATCAGGCGTTAAAATGGATTGAGAGTTAGTTCCTGTATGAAGAAGGGGAGAGAGGTGTTATAGCAGTTAATTTTTTTTTTAGTTAAACTGCTATAACACCTCGTTCTTTTCTTCTTAAACGTTGCGCCACACTAGGAATTTCTCCCGTATCGTGGGTGCGTTTACAAACATTTAAACTTACATACACAAACAGCCAGACCCGGAACAACTATCTGCAAGTCATACAAATATTTGTTCCGTGCAGGAATCGAACCCGCGACACGCAGCGCAGCAGTCGATTGCTCAGCCACTGCGCCAACCGTGCCGACAATTACGTGTATTGATATATTTACATAATACACGATATTGTCTGTAATGATAAATGATGTTTATTTTGTAACCAGGTTTTCAAAAACACATTCACACCTCTTTTTTTAAAACTAGAAGAGGTCGGTGTTTAGTACCCGACTATTCTAAGAAGAAACAGCCGCAAAAAAACTCAGAGGTCATTTATTTACTTATTTAAAAGACTATAAGTTAACAGTGCACGACTCCAAAACACTTATATTCTAAAATTTAACACTTAGGTACTTAAATAAAAAAATAAACTTACTAACTATTACTTAAAAATAAATAATTATATAAATTTCATATGGTTTATTGTGAAAGATAGTCATAGTCTCTTTTAAGGTCCAAACAAAAAAAAAACTTGGTCAACTTATATGAGAACTAAGCAGATTAGTGTCAAAATGGTCTTGTTAAGAAAGCACCACACAGATTGAGTGGACCTGTCCAGTTCAATAGATAGATAGATAAAATATTCTTTATTATGTACACCATACACATTTATTACTATTTAGTATTTTATTAGTACGTATGTTTTTCTAAATTAATACAATATGTTTATTTAAGTTTGTTCTTAACTTGAGATTTTACACACTGTGTCTACGTGTCGTACGAATCTGTTCTATCGCAAGTCTGCTGGACGAGATTTCTAAATGTAATAAGCAGTATCTTTGTACTCTTTTGTCTGTATATATTTCTTTTCCATCATGTGTGTTTTGTGTTTAAATAAATTTACTATTTATAATCTCTGTATACAAAATTAAACTAAACTAAACTTTTATAAATAAATTAAAAAAAAAAAGCGTCAAAAAATTCGTCCTCAACGCTGTCAGTTGGCAATGTCCCCAAGAAACTGAACGCGTTGCCACGTTGTATGGCAACGCTAAGCCTCTGGCCAAATTAAAAGCCAGCCCTTGGGTCACGGGAAGTGTCAATCAAACGTTTTGAAATTGCCTTAAAAAGGCTGTGAGCACAAGGACCCCACGTTTGAAATCTATTAAATAAATTATTTAATAGATTTCAAACCGACAAATTTTCAAGCACAAATATAAAACAGCCATTCTGTTACTACAAAAAAACAATATTTCTAGTAAAACCAGGGATTCAAATAAAGTTTCCATTTAAATCAATCATTTCCGAACGTAACACTCTGACATTTTTCCAACTACCTACAAAATAACATTTTTACTCTTTCAAATAATCATCAAATAAGGGTCAAATAACAAAAAAAAATACATCAAAAAGAAAACGAGATTACAATAACACGTGTAGGTTCCCTCTATATATTTACTGCGTGACCTTTACCTATATCTTAGGGTTCCGTACTTCATCATTTTCCTGCCCTTGTCCCATTCTATTTGGCTCGGCGCAACACGTTTTCTTCTTCCATTCTCCCCTATCAGACGTCACGGCATCATTTACTCCTTTCTCCTTCATATCATTCCTTACACAATACAATCCATCCATCTTTTCTTTGACCTACCTCTTGCTTTCCGTTTATCAACATTCAAATCCATTACTCTTTTAGTCACATGGGTTCCGTACCTGAATGAAAAAAAGATCCCTTTTGGGTCATTTTATTAATAGTAATAGTAGTTATATGTCTGTCTGTCAAGACCCTTAATCTAGAGAGCACGAGGAGGTTTCGAGTTGAAATCTATATCTATACTAATATTATAAAGCTGAAGAGTTTGTTTGTTTGAACGCGCTAATCTCAGGAAGTATTGGTTCGAATTGAAAAATTCTTTTAGTGTTGAATAGTCCATTTCTTGAGGAAGGCTATAGGCTATATAACATCACGCTACGACCAACAGGTGCTGAGCAGCGTGCGTGAAACCGCGAGGAACAGCTAGTCCTTATTAATATTATAAAAGCGAAAGTGGGTATGTTTGTTTGAGCTTCACGCCTAAATGGCCAAACCGATTTTGATAATTTTCGGTACAGATATAGTTTTGTCCCTGGAGACGGACATAGGCAATTTTTTTAAGTGAGAAATTGGGGAGAAATATGAAAGAAAAGGGGAGAGAAAGATATATTTTTTTCAATCATCATGTAGTTTAAAGTTAGCGTTAGCCCAAAGTAACTCTGCCACGCGGACAAAGTCGCGGGTGGAAGCTAGTTAAAACCATACACTCAAATCTATGGTCTTTTAGAGCTGAATAAATCAACACTCTAAGCCTACGAAGTCAAATGATATAGAAGTTTGTACGGAACACTCACATTTATCCGTATTTTCTTATAAAGAACAAAAAGATAAAACGGTTTCGTAAAACCCTTACCTTTGAAATCTAGGTCGTCGGGAACAAAAGTTGCGGTCCTAAGCTGCTATCAGAACGGCTGCTAGTCAAGTTTCATCGTGGCAGACATAGTAATATTTCATTGAGATAGTATCATAGACTTTTATAAGGTGAGAATTTAGTAATTTTATCTCTGCATTGTTACGTAATTTTGGTTGTATTCACATCCCACTTTTTTAAATAAAAATTATGTGCTATGCCTATGTCCGTCTCCTGGTTCCCAACTATCTCTGTACCAAAATTCACCAAAATCGGTTTAGCCATTAAAGCGTAAAGAGGTAACAAACAAAGAAAAAAACTCACTTTCGCTTTTATAATATTAGTAAGGAAGTAAGGATACTTACCATGTTGGTTATTTGTTTCGAGTTTCCGATATTTCGGCGATGTTGACGCCATTATCTCTTGTCACATCATAAAACAAACACACATGATCACAATTATGTGTGTATATTTTATGTATGCGGGAAGATTAATTTTCATTACTTACAATCGCGTTTGTAAAAGTCAAATGATTAGGCAACGGTGTCACTAGTGGTACATCCACATTTCGCCATGTTTATTATACACTAGCTTCCACCCGCGACTTCGTCAGCGTGGCATAGTTACTTTGGGCTAACGCTAACTTTAACCCGCGTGATGATCGAAAAAAAATATAATAGAAGAAAACGGGAGCGAAAGACGATCCCATTTTCTTCCCTCTTTCTCCTTATTTTCTCACTTTCTTTTAGCCTATTTCTGTCTCCAGGGTCCCAGTTACCTCTATACCAAAATTAATTAAAATCGGTTTGACCATTTAAGCGAGAAGACGTAACAAACTCACTTTCGCTTTTATAATATTAGTAAGGATTTACTCTGGACCATTTTACTCTGGACGATCTTACTGTGGACGTATTATACAAATATGTGAGAGCGATGTAGAACATCGCTCTCACATATTTGTATAATCTCAACATGTATGATGTAAATACGGTTTTTTAATAATATTGAGAGCGTTCATGGAGTTTCTTGCCCATTCTTCTGCATAGAGTTCAACGCTTTGGAATGGGCAACTACAGTACTTTCACAAGTTATTATGCCTTGTTATTGGGACTGTGGCTATCAAATCAAAATCATTTATTTCAAGTAGGCCAGCTACAGGCACTTTTTTTTCTTTTCTTTTTATCATTTTGTTTTTGACATTCAAAAGTGCCTGTAATGGTCTAATTGAAATAAATACTTCGAGTTTAAGTTCCAAGCACATAAAAAAGAAAAAACCTTATCAAACTCAAAAACTCTTTAAATTCTTAATTCCATACCCTGTTATCTAAGTCAATAAGTTTAAGTGTTCTTTACTTCCCGGAGCTACTCCTATGAATAACAAATCCGTTTGAGGATGGAGGTCGATTTAAAATATCCGATAAAAACTTCTCCGTAAGTGTCTGACAAGGCTTAAGATATGCGGCAGAATGTAGTTTCTTCTGGGGTTTAAGGGGATTTTTTAAAAAGATGAATAGTTTATCCTTGGTTGTTTTTTAAACTTATAACCGTGTTGGTTTTTTTTGTGTTTTGATTATATTACTAGAAAGAAAGGTAATAAGTTTGTTTGGCACATACCACAAGTTTATACAACACTAGCTTTCGCCCGCGTTAAATTTGGGGTAACACAGTTCTCCTTCCGCCTTATTGATTTGTAATAGCAACGCTAAGTTTTCCCTTTTCTTCGCTCTTTCTCCCTCACATCCCACTTTTTTAATAATTAGCCTATGTCAGTCTCCTGGTTCACAACTATCTATGTACCAAAATTCATCACAATCGGTTCAGCCATTAAAGCGTGAAGAGGTAAGAAACAAACAAACAAACTCACTTTCGCTTTTAAAATATTAGTAAGGATTAAACAAAGAAAGAATAACACAGAGATGATGATACGTCCATCTTTACTCGATCAACAATAGTTGGAACAGACAGATGTATTAAAGACTAAAATAAATCCAACTTGGTACTAAGCACGTGACGACGAACTGTCGTTATCCAAGATCGGAAAATAAATGTTCTGATCGTGGGAAAGACACGTCAGTTGGGGAGAATGATCTTATTTTTTGTGGAAAAGTGATAGTACTATCTACGGAACTAATTTTGCCAGTGAAACTGAACTTGGTCAGCACTTTTAAACCGTGTTCAAGACCAACAATGAGGTAACAGACTTCGAACGTAGTTCAAATGTGCTCAGCGAGTTCTATTTCATTTTTGGAATAGCCTTTAACCGTATAGTTCGGTACGGACCCCTTCGGGGGCTCGACATTCAAACCTCCGCTGGCTCGGTACTGGCCCCGAAAGGGGTCGGACATTTAAGTCATATGACCTCCTCATTATTTTTGTAAATATATTATTTTCTGGTTAAAAAATAATATGGGTGTGCAATAATTAAGATAGTAGAATAAAAAACTCATATGTTAACGTCATTAGAAGTTCTTTAATTATTGAGTAAGTTTCTTAATTATGTCTTATAAAATTCAAATTTGTAAATTACGATCATCGCCATTTTGATGGCAGTGTAGGTCGACGCTAAAAATCATAAAAAAGTAGGTTTTCGGACATTTAAACTTCATATTATTGGGCATGATTAACGTGTCCTTTTATTACGTGACGAAATCATTCGTAATTGAACTGATATTAGCAGTGGTAATGATACATTTTGAAATCTAAAGTCGAAGTATCGCGCCAATCGTGCTTGTTTACATTTTTCATTCCACATTATATCACACGGACGCGAATAGATTCTATAACAAATGAGACAAATATCATTGCAAATATTATAAATAACATGAACATGCCCAGATCTTATCGTAATTTGCAATAATAGAACCATTAACACGTAATATTCATAACCAATGCTAAATTCACTTTCGAAAATGACGTCCATTTCTTTTTTTTTTAATTTTGTGATGTGTAAATGCGATTATTTCAATCGATTATTTTTTGGTAAATCAATCAATTCGAATAATTAAAATAAGGAATTTCAGAAATTGATAGATAAAAATAAGAATAATTTTGTAATACGTGTAAAATACTATAAATATTGATAATAATATTTTTTACGCCACTAAAACCGACTCAACAACAAACAGTAGAATCTGATCTATGGCTAAATTCGCGCCAATTTTATTTTCAGATAAAAATTCAAATAAGGAATGCGCTCGCTGTTCGAATTTATTTTAAAGTGTTTATTTGCAATTTTATTAATAATTTGGTTTTGTATGTACCTACTATTAGAATGTGAATTGCAATTAGAAATAAATAAGGTTGAATATAGAACGACCTTATTATGATCTTGGTCAGTAAAAAAAATCAGCCAAGATAAATTATATTTGTTCGACAAAATTGTTTGTAGTATGGTTGGATTAGTTATTTGGAAAGCGTTTTCATTCTTTCCTAAATCATGGCTCGTAGACTAAAGTGTTCTTGGAGTGGAAGCCTTGGGGTAAAAATGGCCTAGAGGGAGACCACAATTGAGATGGAAAAAAAACCCCGGTACACGACATCAAGAAAACTCCAGGTACAAAATGAACCTATTTTGAACCTGGAGTTTTCTTGATGTCGTGTACCGGGGTTTTTTTTTGGGGTGGGAAATCATCAAATAACTTCCCCCGCTCCAGGCGAAGCGGGGGGGGGGGGAGTTTCAGACTTTTGCTGACTAATGTCCACCGATCCATGTTTCTTCTTTTACTCGGGGCTGCGGTATCTCTTTCGAACAACCCGCGATCCCGGCAGGACCCTACTGGGGTTGCGGGTCTGACACTCCGCCCCGCTCCGCCCAGAGCGGGGGAGGGGAAAGTGAGGCGAGTCGGCATCCTCACCTACCACCTGACGCAGATCCTCACCGAGCACGAAGGTTTCGGGACGTTCCTGCACATCATCGGGCGGGAAGAAACACCCAGGTGTCACCAATGTGACTATCGCCCGGAGGACACGTTGGAGTACACAGGCAGTCTGCTCTTTTGAGCGGAGCACCGCTCTGTCCTGGAGGAGATGGTGATGTTTGAAGGAGAGAACCTCAAACCAAGCCAGACACCGCGGGAGACACTACAGGGATCGGGCGCCGTGAGACGACAACGACTTTTTGTTAAAAGTTTAACAGGAGCGGATATTTGATGATTTCCCATCCAAGTGGCGCAAGACCGATATAAATAAGTTCCTAAAGAATTCCTGAGAAGTTTTTTGTAAAGGCCTCTTTTAAATTTCTAAAGTCCTTAAATTCCAAAAAATAGAGATACACTATTTAAAAATACTTTTTAGGGTTCCGTACCTCATAATAAATAATACAACCCAAATATCAAATCTGTGGTCCCTTGAAGCTGTGAAAAAAACAACCCTCCAAGTCTACGCAGAGAAAAGATATGACCGTTTATGTCGTCAGTTTGTACGGAACCCTTGGTGCGTGAGTCCGACTCGCATTTGGCCGGCCTATTTTTAATAGGCTAAATCGCTTACTGCTACGCAAAGGTCTCCTTATTAGCAAAATTGCGAAACCGTTTGACAGCAAATGTGCCTACCAAATCTTGGCGCATAACAAAATAATTAAACCATAACAAAAAAGCACGAGACAAAATGCTGTTGTCTTTCTTTTCTAATCGATATCATAGATATCAGTACAACTATAATATCTATACTAGAGTAATATGCCATCTCCATAGGTAAATTCCTCAATGGTCCCAAAACTTTTTGGAAAGTTTACTCTATTACGATTATCGATTAGGTTGAATGCAACTTTTTAATCGTAATGATGGAACTTAGTTTTACGGTCAGCACTAAGAAATGTCATATTGCAACACATTTTGTAGTATTTTTTGTCGAGATTTGTATCGTGTTTTTTTATTAATTTATATGTAAAATGGCAAAAATAAGAATGCAGATGGAATGTCACTGTTTTTATTTTGGATTTCCGATTTTGTTATCAAAGGGTTATCTTATGTATGTGCATTATTTCCAGCGTTTTTAGAGTACCTAATTTTTGGAAGGGTGTAGTAATATGTATTTTACACACATTTTACAATAGATCGACGCTGTTTTATCGGCCATAGGAGGTTTTTGGAAATATAAATCTCAAACTTATCATATGAAACAGCCCCTGTGACTTATTTTTAATAACAAAATTGAATGCTGTAAATTGATGAAAATTCTTGAATTTCATGACAATTCGCGTCACCCCACCGATTCAGCTGATGTGTCATGTGTCAAAATCCTGTCGTGCAGAGTGGTTAAATGGATTCTCGTGTTTAAAAAAAAAACTGTTTTTTGATTCCTCAATTAGGTTAGTGTTTAAAAAAATTGTGCGATTGTTTTTAAAATAAGAACGTTTATTGTTTCAACGGTATTTATGAAATTTCTTTTTTTTTTTTCAAATTATCGTTTCACAATTGAAAGTAAAGGGTGTCTATTAATTTTGTTCAGAAAAACATAAAGAATCGAATTCCTTTATATTTTTTGTTTCAAAGTACGTAGATTTTCTGAATGTATTATTTGTGAAACAAAATACATTTTTAAAGGTTATTGGCATGAAGCAAAGGTTATTTTATACCCAAAATGTGCTGTTTGGTGAAAAACACTTTATGATAATAGTACTAATAGTTTCAGATTTGAGATTGATGACAATAGTTTTCTTATTACATAGCGCTTAAAACCTTACTAAAGTAATGCTCAAGTACCATAAGTACACACAATAAACTATAAATTAAAAAAAAACCCACACTAGGAATTTCTCCTGTATCGTGGGTGCGTTTACAAACATTTAAATTCACGAACACAAACAGCCAGACCCGGAACAACTATCTGTAGGCCATACAAATATTTGTTTCGTGCGGGAATCGAACCCGCGACACACAGCGCAGCAGTTGATCGCTCAGCCATTGCGCCAACCATGTCGTCGATTTCCAATATAATATGGCCTCGTTTTCTATACATTTAGTGGACAATGAGAGATTCACATAAACTAGATTTGTATAGCTTTACTAGCTTTTGCCCGCGGCTTCGCTCGCCTTAAATTCGGGGAATCACAGTTCCCTTTTTCTGATTTGCAGGTACATGCTACCTGTAGTTTTTCTTCTTTCTCCCTCATTTCTCAATTTAAATAAAAAATGTTAGCCTATGTCCGTTTCTAGGGTCCCAACCATCTCTGTACCAAAATTCACCAAAATCGGTTTAGCCATTAAAGCGTGAAGAGGTAACAAACAAACAAACTCACTTTCGCTTTTATAATATTAGTAAGAATTGATCACCCGTCGTTCATCTCTGTTTAATCCCTTGGGGTTATTTGTATATAAATGTGACATAATGACATCATGCTCATCCTCAAAACCATGATTTTCCTGCACGTTTTTTAAAATAAATACCGTCTAAGTGCGAGTATATAAGTGAGTTTCTTGCCGGTTCTTCTCCATAGGAAACGACCAACCCGAACCGTGCATCTTTTCTCGACGTTTTTTAAGTGCCCATGTAGGCCTTTGTCAAATAAAAATATTTTGATTGATTGATTCGGACTCGTGGACTGAGAGTTTTGTACAAACTTGCGACATAAACGGCCATATCTTTTGACAGTGTAGATTTATAGGAATGATTTTGCACAGTTCTAAGGGATCACAGACTTAAATATGTGATTTAAATTTGAACTCGATACCTTCATGGGTTCACAAGATTAAGTGTCTTGACAGACAGACAGACGGACAACAAAGTGATCCCATAAGGTTTTCAAGTTTTCCTTTTGAGGTACGGAACCCTAAAACATACAATTCGAAAAATGAGACTGTGAAACCATTAACGGTGTGCGGACCTTCTGAACGGTGGACGGTGGATGATATTGTCCAAATAGCGGGGCAAAACTGGATGACCCTTGATAAAGAAAGAGATTTCAGGAAGGAGAAAGAGGAGGTCTTTACCTATATGGGATCCACATTCCAGGGGCAAAAATATACTAAAGTTGAGTTTGTACTTTTAACTTATTGATCTAGACCTACTAGATCAATAAGTAAAAAGTAACTATACTTAATACTTAATTAATATACTTAATACTTAATATTATATATATTATATTATCTATATATATAAAAGAAAGTCGTGTTAGTTACTCCACTTATAACTCAAGAACGGCAGAACCGATTTAGCTGAAAATTGGTGAGGAGGTAGCTTAGAACCAGGAGACGGACATAGGATACTTTTCATCCCGGTAAGAGAAGTAGGGTAGGTAGGGGCAGGTAGGGTAGGTAGGTAGGTTAATCCTTACTAATAAAAGCGAAAGTACTAGGCTTGCATGAATTCACGGTGAAATTAATCCCAACAGTTTGATCTGTGGATTCAAAGTTCTTGATAGAACCAACTGCGTTGAGATAAAACTACTAGGATCGCATGAAATAATAGCAACCCTTGCCGAGGTTTGGAAATGGATGGGTTACCACACGGACCCAAGTTAAGCAACCCTTGCCGACATTTGGAAATGGATGAGTTACCACACGGACCCAGGTTAAGCAACCTTTGACGAGGTTTGGAAATGGATGGGTGACACGGGGACAGGTAAAGCAACCCTTGCTAAGGTTTGGACATGGATGGGCTACCACAGGGGGCCAGGTTAAGCAACACTTGCCAAGGTTTGGAAATGGATGGGTTACCACAGAGGGCCAGGTTAAGCAACTCTTGCCGAGGTTTGTAAATGGATGGGTTAGCACAGGGGCCAGGTTAAGCAACCCTTGCCAAGGTTTGAAAATGGATGGGTTACCACACGGAGCCTGGTTAAGCAACCCTCACCAAGGTTTGGAAATAGATGGGCTACTACAGGGGGCCAGGTTAAGCAACCCTTGCCAAGGTTTGAAAATGGATGGGTTACCACACGGAGCCTGGTTAAGCAACCCTCACCAAGGTTTGGAAATGGATGGGCTACTACAGGGGGCCAGATTAAGCGACCCTTGCCAAGGTTTGGAAATGGATGGGCTACCACACGGGCCAGGTTAAGCAACCCTCACCAAGGTTTCGAAATGGATGGGCTACCACAGGGGCCAGGTTAAGCAACCCTTGCCAAGGTTTGAAAATGGATGGGTTACCACACGGAGCCTGGTTAAGCAACCCTCACCAAGGTTTGGAAATAGATGGGCTACTACAGGGGGCCAGATTAAGCGACCCTTGCCAAGGTTTGGAAAGGGATGGGTTACCACAAGGGGCCAGGTTAAGCAACCTTTACCAAGGTTTGGAAATGGATGGGTTACCACAGAAGGCCAGGTTAAGCAACCTTTGCTAAGGTTCGGAAATGGATTGGCTTGGAATGGGTTACCACAGGGTCGAAGGCACTTTGAATAAAACTCTATTACTGCCCAGTAAGAGAGTTTTATTTTAAGTGCCTTCGATCCACGAATTCATAAACGATGATGAACACCTTCCTTTTGGTAAATCCACAATGAAACAGAATAATGATGTTTTCAATGACATATTTAGTTCCTATCATAATCTGTTCTTTTCTGCATATTACTCTTACAAAATAATGTCGATGTTTCACATCTGCGAGGCGACCCGTGACGGCTCACATTTTTATGATTAATTTTTATATTTATCGTTAATCACTACAGCACTTGAGTTATTTTTTTGTCTATACGCCAAAGAAGTATAACTTCTAACGCATGTACATAAGTACACACACCCCTTTTTTAAACTTCTTGGATGTGCCTGGCTTACCACCGCACAATTTACGCCTATACTGAAAGGAAAATTCGAAGGTGAGGAAATCCTCATTCCGAGGATCCCGATGATCCCAACCGATTTGCCGTTTGAATTTAAAAGACTTCAATATCCGATCCGCCTTGCATTTGCCATGACCATCAACAAATCACAAAGCCAACCCTTAAAAGTTTGTGGTTTGAATCTAGAACATCAATGTTATTCCCATGGTCAATTTATATGTGGCATGTTCACGGGTCGGAAGACTATCTGCGTTGTTTGTTTTTGCGCCAGATAAGAAAACAAAAAATGTACCTTGTGATACACGTATCACAAGGTACTTAAGTGGAGAGCAACCTATGTACCTACTGGAATGCAGAAACAATAATAAATGATTAATGTACTTCATTTTTTTTTTCTAAGAAAAAATTAACTTACTAAATTTGAAAATCGGCTTATTATTTATTGCCTTTAAGGCGGAACAGAGTTCGCCGGGTCAGCTAGTATATTATAAAGCTGAAGAGTTTGTTTGTTTGTTTGTTTGTTTGAACGCGCTAATCTCAGGAAGTACTGGTTCGAATTGAAAAATTCTTTTAGTGTTGGATAGTCCATTTTTTGAGGAAGGCTATAGGCTATATAACATCACGCTACGACCAACAGGTGCTGAGCAGCGCGGGTGAAACCGTGGGGAACAGCTAGTGTAATGATAAGATGTGCAAATAGAAGGCTAAAATATAAAAAAACCATTAAGAATGAGTAAAAAGACATCTATTTTAAACGATAACACATTACTCAATTCAACGAACTACCTTTTTAAAATACCTTACAGATATGCCAAGACAAGTGGCACGGAATTTTAAAAATTGCAAATTCACACGTAGGCGTTTCCAAGGCAGCCGGGTTGGCAAGCCACCCGATGTAGCGTGCCAACCCAGTCTATAATATACTGGTTCTTTAACAAATCTTATAAATGCATGGCATTTTTTAAATTCCGTTGACCTAAGGTGACAGTGAACGATGTTGTAATAAATTCATGAATTTTACTGTAAATTCTTTGAGAAATTAAGTGTTATTCGAATTTTAAAGGAGTTTCAGGAAAAGCTTTATCTGTAAAGTTGATTTTTATTTTGGCAAACTATAATTCTCTTGAACTGTACGGGTCAGAAGGGGCTATAAAAAGGATGGAAAACGATTAGGTACATGTAGCGGAGACGATAATTTTGAGATAGATGTGTGCAGTGACAAAATAGATAAATTAAGGAATGAGTATAATTATTAGAGGAAGTTCGAAAGTTGCGACTGTTACAGAAAAATTGAAAGGGAGTCGTTTGTAAAGGTGTTAACATGTAATGAGGAGGGAAGAAGCGAATGTGACTAAAAGAGTGATATAGGTATATAAATGTTGATATCCATCAACATTTGTATCTAGGAGAGGTATTGCGATAGGTTCTAATTTCCGAGAACAATTCGCTATATAATATCTGAATCTTTTTGCTAACTTCTTTATATTCTTTAATAAAGATACTAGCTTCTATTTGCGACTTCGCTTGGATAAAAATCTCAATCTATGGCATTTGACAATATTGTAGGTTATCATTAGTGTAAGAATTGTTAAAATCGTACTTATGAGTAGGTAGTTTCAAAGATGTCATCATAATACGGCTAGACATTTCCTATATTTAATATTAGTCATAGACAAAAAAATCACTGAAATAAATACTCATAAAACATACCTATTAACCCGAAAATGTTGCCAACAACGTTGTAACTCACAAATCAATTTACCTGGAACAAATTAAAAAAAAAACACATTTAATAAAAATATTAAATTCATTATGTACAGAATTATATTGATAAAATCACGTTTCATACATTTTCCGCAAGGATACTGTCCCCGTACTGGCAAGCCGGAGGCATTGTTCTTTTTTTGAATTTATCGACATTCTGTGAAACAAGATTTTCTGTCACACAGAAGCGGACGCCGTCGGTCGGTCCGATAAAAATCCCGGCCCGTTCTCTTATCGTTACCGGACCGGACTGCGGCCGACCAAGCGGTCCGTATTTGAAACAGGAAATAGCACGGTTTAATATGAGACGTGATATTTGTAGTGGGATTTGGGATTATGGTGCAATGTGTTCAAAATGCTACATTAAAGGATTGTCACGCTCGCCACACCACATATGCATGTATGCGATTATGTGTATCTATTACGCCCTTTATTGGTACACGAAGTTCCCCTGATGTCGCATTGACAAGATTCATAAATTAGTTTCATTTGTACTGCATGAAACTGATGATATAGACGACATACATTTTACTGATACTTTAAAATCTCACCACAGCCTTTTTAAGAGGCCTTAAAACGAACGCATCCTAACATTTATAAGCATTACTCTTGGAATCACTCCCCGAAAGATTAGGACGGTGAGCAATGGCTTTCCGTCCGTCCGTCTAATGACGACAGGCCGTGTAGACGGTGCGTTCGTATTCCACGCGCACGTCAAGAAGATGTCAGCAAAGCAGAGGAGCCTGCTAAGGCCACTGCCGGCCAGGGTTGCGGGTTGTTTGAAAGTGATATCGCGGCCCCCGAACCTAACAGGCTAAAAGAGGAACATGGGTGAGTTTTAGTAAGTAAAAGTCTGAAACTCCCCCCGCTGCGCCCAGAGCGGGAAAGTTATTTGATAACTTCCCAATAAACCAGGTGATTCAATAAATAAATAAATAAAATTAATGAAACTAATTTGTTCATGTCGTTATAACGTTAATCAGTATAAAACCATACAAAAGTCTTGTTTTTCACCTTCCTTTAATAAAAACTGCTGTTAAACGAAACAAATTTATTATTTGCAGTGAAAAGTGTATTTCTTAGTTATTATAATTTCATAGACCTTTTTTTAAAATACTCATAAAAAAAATTAAATCACTTATTTCCTCGCATCAATGTTCTCATAAAAAAAAAAGCTTGCAACATTCATAAAATGGCATTGTAATGACTTCACAAAATAAAGGAGTTTCGTAAAAAATAAAGGAATTTCATAGCTGCAAGGCAAAAGGCGTTTTTATCCGCGCCCCGCTTTAAGAGCTAGAGACAATAATCTAGCTAAGTGGTTGACAACATGACGGGTAAGAACAAAAACTTATAATTATAATGTCAACACGGAGAAAAGGTGGTTGTTTAGGGTATTTTTTAGGTAAATAAACTTTTGTTTAACTTTAGCTGTAGGTAAGTGTTTTTCGCAAAAATAAAATATGACTTTTAACCTGCCAACAATACGCCAAAATGATTTGATCTTTTCGTAACAAAACATAAACAGCTATCTAGTCTGCCTTTTAAGTTCCTATTCATTTATTGAAACCTTTTTTTAAATTTTCACGGTCAAAATCTAATTATACCTATTAGAGGAGCTCGTAGCTAAATAATAACAGCCACTCGGGTCTACCTTTAGGTTAAGCCGCGCTTGCCTAGGTTGGTCTGTGGATGGGTGACCACCCGTTACATAACCGAGTTTTCTCTATACCTCGGAATGCACGTTGAGCCGTTGGTCCCGGCTGTCATTTTAGATCTTTGACAGTCATTACAGGTAGTCAGTGTTCCGAAAGTCTGACAACCAGTCTTACCAAGGGGTATTGTATTACCCAATACTTACGGGGTTGTAGAGGTCAGATAGGCAGTCGCTCCATGTAAAATACTGATATTCAGCTGCATCCGGTTAGACTGGAAGCCGACCCCAACATAATTGGGAAAAGGCTAGGCAGATGGTCAAAATCTAATTATAATAATTAAGAACGCAGCCATACTAGCGAATGGGTACCTACATATGGACAGCGTCGTCTAGGTGACCCAGAAAGAAAAAGTTGGCTTGACGATCTTCACACATGCCAGGGTTGGTTTGAGGTGGTGTCAAACTCAAACTCAAACTCAAATCATTTATTTCAATTAGACCATTACAGGCACTTTTGAATGTCATAAAAACAAGAACAAAAAAAAATGATGCTGCTACAGTCCCAGTCACAAGACATAATAACTTGTGAAAGTACTGTAGTTGCCCATTCCAAAGCGTAGATCTCTATGGAGAAGAATGGGCAAGAAACTCCATGGACACTCTTTTAAATCATAATGTTTTATAAAATCATGGATACATCATTCATGTTGAGATTATTCATAATGTGAGAACGATGTAGAAAAACGAGCACATTTAGAGCGTCCAGAGTAAAAGCAATAATTATCACGAGTTTAAAAGAAGAATTAAAACAAACCGTGGTAGCTAAGAGATGACCAGTCCCAACCGACAGCGCCCGTTCACGAACATGACGTATGGATCAGCCCCATTCAGCTCGACCATTTTGAAGGGAGCTAAATGACCCGACACACCCGCCACCATCAGCGAGACATTTAAGTGAGCATGACAATCTCTCAACCACCAGGGCAACCGTCGAGTCAATAAAATTACATAGAACTCACACATGGGCATTACAATTATACAATATTAGGAAATTGAGTCTATACAATGCAATGATAGTATTACAATCTTCTTCAGCTGCCACAATAACTTCAGATGCTGATTAATGATAGTTAGTTTGCCCCTATGGTTGTGGAGCAGGACCGGCATTGAGCCAAGCATTTATATCATTAATGTAATCCCCCAACTTATAGTATGCTTGCCTACATAGTGTGCGTTTAATACAAGATTTAAACTTCGATTCATTCAGTTGTAGGATGTGTGGAGGTATTTTATTGTAACATTTTAAACAGTACCCCATAAAAGTGGAGTCTACCTTAGCTAGCCTGAAACCTGGCTGAACCAGTTGGTCCCTATTTCTAGTATTATAGTGATGTCTGTCACCTCTTTTACTAAATAGATGCAGATTTTTCCTAACGTACATGATGTTTTCATAGATGTATTGACAAGGTACTGTCATGATGTTAATTTTTTTAAACAGTTCTCTTAGAGAATCGCGCCTACGCAGATTGTACATGGCTCTGATGGCTCTTTTCTGCAGAATAAATATAGACTCAATGTCTGCAGCCCGCCCCCAAAGTAAAATACCGTATGACATTATACTATGAAAATAACTAAAATAGACTAGTCGCGCGGTATCTACATCAGTAAATTGACGGATTTTTCTTACGGCATATGCAGCTGAACTCAACCGTCCTGCAAGAGATGTTAAATGAGGACCCCATTGTAGCCTTGAGTCGAGTGTGATTCCCAAGAAAACAGTTTTATTGACGAATTCTAGTTTCTCTTGATTTAATACTATGTCACAATCACTACTTTTGACGTTTGGTAGAGCAAATCTTATGCATTTCGTTTTTTTCCCATTCAATACTAAGTTATTAGCAGTAAACCAATTATGGACCTGCAATAGGGCGTTATTTATGTCGTCAAGATTCGTGGCACGTCTATTTACCTTAAATATTAAAGAAGTGTCGTCAGCAAACAACACCATTTGTGGTTGATTTTCAAATAAATGGGGTAGATCATTAATATATACTAAAAAGAGGAAAGGACCCAATATAGAACCTTGTGGTACACCCATTTTAACTTTTAAACCCATTGAATTAACGCCATTAATTTGAACTTGTTGCTGTCTATCATTTAAATACGATTTTACTAAACTGAGCGCAAGTTTATCTACACCGTAATGCTCAAGTTTTAAAAGCAGGGTTTCATGATTAACGCAATCAAATGCCTTCGTAAGGTCACAGAAGATTCCTATTGCATCTTGTGCCTCTTCCCACGCAGTAAATATATGTTTCATTAAGGTGACACCGGCGTCAGTCGTACAACGTCCTTTGGTGAAACCATACTGCTTTTCATGTAAGATTTTATTGGTGTTAAAATGGTTGAGCAATTGATTAAGCATTATCTTTTCAAACACCTTGCTGAGAACTGGCAAAACGGATACGGGCCTATAGTTGTTAGTGTCTTTACTGTCCCCGGATTTAAAAAGCGGTATTACCTTGCTGTATTTCATTAGATCCGGGAAAACCCCTTGATCCACGCACAAATTAAATATTAAGGCTAAATATGGTGCTATAGTCTCAATAATGGCGAGACAAGCTTTGATGGACATACCCCAAAGATCTTCGGTTAATTTGACCTTGATTTGCTTAAAAGCTTTAATAACTGATAAGGGGTTTATATGCTTAAATTCAAATTGAATCGGGCAGGCTGGAACGTTAGCCTTTAATAAATCCTTAGATAGCAAGGGCGAGGAATGTAAGGTCTCTGTAGTCTTATGTGGGATATTGGTAAAGAAATTCACAAATTCCTGAGCAATGTCATTATTATTGCTCACGAGGCCACGTGAGGTTTCTAACGTAAAATCATTTCTTGGTTTTTTATTTCTATTTGTTTCATTGTTGATTATTTTCCAAACCGTTTTTATTTTATCATCGGCTGATTTAATTTTGTTGCTAATGAATAAAGATTTGGCAACTTTACAAGTGTTTTTAAAAATTTTGGAATAAGTGGCGACATATTCATTAAAAGTTTTTGTGTTGATGTAAGGCTTAAGGCCATACAGCTCAAACAATCGTTCCCTACTTTTCCTAATACCTTGTGTAGCCCAATCACTGAAAATAAACTTTTGGCAAATAGTTTTTGTTTTTATTTTTAAAGTATTATTGAACTCGGTGTGCACTACTGAAAAGAATTCATCATACCATTTATTTACATCGTTTATATGGCCCGGAAAACTTAACTTGCTAATTAAATTATTATTAAATCTATCTAAATTACTGGCTGCCATTTGTCTAGTCTGTATTTGAATTTTTTGAATTTTTATGTTGGACGCGAAAGTAACGTACTGGCCGCTATGATCTGAAGGAAGGTAATTAACAATGAATTTATCTAAATAGTCGCAGCAACAAAATACATTATCAATACACGTAGCAGTGTTTGTGGTAATTCGGGTTGGTTCTGAAAACACATTTGACAAATTAAACGATTTAAAGAGACTTAAAAATCTACTGCTATTTGCGTTTTCCTCTAAGATATTGACATTAAAGTCACCACAGATAATTATTGGTTTATTACCAGTTACAAGTTTTGCTAAAGCATCTTCCAGTACTGCTTCAAAAATAGTGTAATTTAGATAATTTGGAGGTCTATAAACGCACACTATTACATGCTCATCCAGCTCAACACAAGACAATTCAATGCTATTTTCAACCGAAAGATCAACTATATCATTACGAGACTTATATTTAATACAATTTTTAACTAAGATTAGTGAACCCCCACGCAACTTAGATTTCCGGTTAAAGCAACTACCTACTCTATAATTTTCATAATTAATTAGCATTTCATAGTCTTTTAACCAATGTTCGGTGAAACAAACAATTTCAAACATTGTTTGTTCTAAAAACAACTCAATTTCCAGTAACTTTGAAGAAAAACCTTGAATGTTTTGATGGAATAAGTTCAAGGAATTCTGCTTAGCCCCTTTTACACAGTTAACTATTTGGGAGCAAGAAGATACCTTGTTGTTGTCTGGTATAACATTGAAATTATTAGTATCTTCTGTTGTCTTACTAACTAGTTTAAATGAGCCGGAGTGAGCCCCAAGACTCCCCCGCCTTCCTTGTAAAAAGGTAAATTAGTAGTATTACTAAAAGTAGCAGTGTTAATAATAAAACTAAACTTAGACATACCAACTATGTCTGAGTTAATACTAAAAGCTAATAGCCTAGCTATTTTGTGTCTACATCTAATAGGTAGATACACCATACCCCGAGTCGACTTAATTTTATCTACAAACAACATCTGTGTGGAACAAGAGTTCATGGCATCACTTGTGGGATGACTTTGCCCAGCAATGAGATAGCATTTGCTAGAGAGAAGAGAAAAACCGGTCAAGTGCGAGTCGGACTCGCACCATTCATACATTTTTTTTTTCGGGTGGGTAATCATCCTATGACTTCCCCCGCTCTGGGCGGAGCGGGGGGGCATATGTCAGACTTGTACTGACTAAAACCCACCCATGTTCCTTCTATTGCCCTTTACGTTCTGAGTCCACGATATCTCTTTTGAACAACCTGCAACCCCGGCAGGCGGAGGCTCTGGCAAGCCCCTCTGCTTTGCTGACTCTTTTTGAAACACGAACGTGAAACACGAACGCGCCGTCGACACAGGTTTTCATACTTGCGACATGACTTTAGATGGTTGATTTTTACACAGATCTAAAAGACCGCAGCCTTAAGTAATTGGTTTTAATTTCAAAGTAAATTAGGTATATTATTTTAAAATAAAGGGTGACGATAGACGGACAGACGGATAACAAAGTGATCATTTAAGAATAAGAATAATACTAAAGAAAGCAGCTTATATCTCTTAAAATTTAAAATTGTTAGTTTTTTTTTTTTATTGTGAATTTAGCCTTTCTACACGTTATCATCACTAGACACTACAGCGCAAGAAAAACATTCCGCAAGTTTGCAACAAAATACAAGTCTACCAAAAGCTCTATTCACACATTACATACGCTCACCTCACCGATTACAAACGAAATATTCCGCGGCTTAACCGCCAATGAAAAAACAAAATTACAACATCATACTTCTAACATACCCGTATCTAGTATAACAGGCACGTTCACGAGCTGTTACGTCTGAAATGACCTTAAAAAGGTCGACGTCCGAAAAACTTTCGTAAATGGGTTCCGTGCCTAATTTTTCTGACGTTGATATGGATTGAGTTACTTATATTTCACGCCTCTTTGTGATGACTTTGCACAATGGTTGAGTAAAAGTTTAGTCGGTGTATGATTTTTTTTGGTGTTAAATTTCTCGCTAGCTGCTTTTGTTGACATTTCGTTTAGTGGAAATTTGCTGGCTTTGTTTACATAAATAGTCTGAGTTACTTCATAAAACATAAGCTATCGGCCAGACAAAGCTCCACAAAATCGAGCTAGCCATATATGGAAACTGTCCGAAAAAATGCACTTTATGAAAAACTGTTATCTTGACAATCAGACAATTATTTTGTATTATATCTAATATTTATATTATATATTTGCCAACAGAAATATTACTAAACGCTCGGACAGTTGGCACACTTGAATAATAATTAAAAAAAAAACTTGAGAGTTTGTTTTGGATGGAACGAAGTTATTATTTTTATATACACAAAACCTATATACATTCAAAAAAAAAATCGTCGCGACACCACACTGTCTTGGGATTTCAAGAATGAACATCCGTATTTGTAGACCCAATTTCCTGACTCATAATGAAAACTAGCTTTTGCCCGCAGCTTCGCTCTGTTAAATTCGGGGTAACACAGTTCCCCTTACCTGTTACCTGTAGTTTTTGTCCTTTCGCCTTATTGATTGTAATAGCAGTGCTAAGTTTTCCATTTTCTTCCCTCTTTCTCCCTCACTTCTCAGTTTAAAAAAAAACCTTTGTCCGTCTCCAGGGTCCCAACTATCTCTGTACCAAAATTCATCAAAATCGGTTCAGCCTTTAAGGCGTGAAGACGTAACAAGCAAACAAACTCACTTTTGCTTCTATTTTACATAAGTAAGGATTGATAGCGCCTAACGCAACGAATCAAACGAAACTGCCAACAAAATCACTCAACTAGAGCATAAAATTCTACAGCCTCCATTTCATGTGACAGCACAATTGTTTCAAAGAATTGACGTCATTCCAGTCCGTTTAACTTCAACTGACATTGAACAAGGTCATGGTCTTCATCTGATACGCGGAACCCTAAAAAGTTGACGGGTTGGGACAATGCTGTCGCGATGGCAGATACGACACGAATTTTATAGATCGGTGGGTCGGGTAACGTTGGCCGTGAGTTTGGTGGCTCTAAATCGTGGCTATTGTTTATTTTTATAGATAGTGATACATGTGGTAGAGATTTTAGAATCTATGTGTTCTGTGCGTGTTTCTATGTTGCAGAAGTAGAAAGTTGTAAGAATATTACGGGCATTTTTAACGGGAGGGTGTGTCAGATTTGTGTAGACTAAAACCCACCCATGTTCCTTCTATTGCCCTTTATGTTCCGGGGTTGCGGTATCTCTTTCAAACAACCCGCAACCCCGGCAGTCGGTGACACTGGTAGGACCCTCTGCTTTGCTGACATCTTTTTGAGGCAAGCGTGGAACACAAACGCACCGCCGACACGGCCTGTCGTCAATAGACGGACGGACGGTGAGCTCCCCATTGCTCACCATCCACAGGCTCACAACTACGGTGGCCGGGAGTCGTCTCGCGCGGAAATAAAATGTCTTTTTTTGGGGTGGGAAATCATCAAATAACTTCTTCTGCTCTGCGTGGAGTGGTGGGGAGCGTCAGACTTATACTGACTAAAACCCACGCATGTTTCTTTCATTGCCCTTTACGTTCCGTTCCGTATCTCTTTCGAACGACCCGCAACTCCGGCAGAAATAAAATGTCTTGGTCCCGATTTTGGAGACACGCTAAAAGATAGAACAAGATACAAAATAATATGTTAAGATTAATGTTGCTTTAAGATTTCTACTTAAAGATACCCGCATGATCCCGGTCCTGAATAAACCTTCAAAGAATATTAACATTTTGATATTACGAAATTGACAGATTAAGGGTCCAAAAAAGAGGCTGAAATATCTCAGAACAAATGATTAATGGAAAGCCTTTTCCCAAGACTTATAAGATTTTTTCTCGTTCTTAGCAAAAGTGGTTCCTACTTCTAACTGTGACCTAAATAAAAAAAACAGTCAAGAGTAAGCCAGAGTCGCGTACCGAGGGTTCCGTTCAAAGTTGTGACATAAACAGCCATATCTTTTGACTGCGTAGACTTAAAAGGTTTTTTTTTTCCACAGCACAAAGGGACCATAGAGTTGAGTATATAATATGGTTTAAACTAGCTTCTACCCGCGACTTCGTCCACGTGGCATTGTTACTTTGGTCTAACCGTTACTTTAACTTAAACTTGAAAAAAATATGTTTCTCTCCCCTTTTCTTTCCTCTTTCTCACTTAAACAACAACAAAACACAAAGTTACCACAGAGTTGACTATATGGTTTTAACTTCAACTCGATACCTTTACACTAAACAGGTGCTTCGGATGACAAAACTACAGCTGCGCACAATTACAGCAGCCATTACTGGCCACGGCTCTTTTAATAAACACCTCTTTGTCTTAGGAGTCACACTCACAGCCCACTGTGCCGAGCCTGCATGGAGGTAGACGAAACAGCAGCCCACGTGCTTCTGCACTGCCCAGAGGTTGCCCCATACAGGGCAAAGTACTTCGGTAACCCAGGTACTCTTCACGAGATCGTCAGCAACACCAAGGCGCTGCTGACGTTTCTCGTGGAGCTAGGGTGGATCGAATAATATTCCCACGGAGTTGGAGTTGCGGACACCAGCCCGTTATACAATACAATACAAATACAATACCTTCACGCGTACCTGAGATAAAAGGTGTTGATAGACAGACAGACTGACAACGAAGTAACCCAATAAGAGTTCCGTTGTTTCCTTTTGAGTTACAGAACCCTAAAAATACCCTAGAAAATCAGCACTCATGTCTCACTTAGCCAAGAAAACGTTCATACATGTTTCTGACGTGCTCTGGAGACCTGCCCAGTTCGTAAGTAAGAAAAAAAGAGAAACTAAGTAGTTTTTAACGACCTAACAATTCTGTATTATATACTAGCTTTTGCCCGCGGCTTTGTTCGCGTTAAATTCGGGGTAACACAGTTCCCCTTTCCTGATTTGCAGGTACCACTATCTGTAGTTACTTACTATCTGTAGTTTTTGCCCTTGCACCTTATTGATTGTAATACCAAAGTTAAGTTTTCCCTTTTCTTCTTCCCTTTCACCCTCATATCCCAATTTAAAAAAAATACATACAGAGGAGGCACAAGCTTGCTCACCACGCTTGCTTTAATTACTAGCTTCCGCCTACGACTAACGCTAACTTTAACCCACGCGATGATCGAAAAAAAAACTTTCTTTGCCCTTTTCTTCCCTCTTTCTCCCCTTTTTCTAGTTTTTTTAGCCTATATCCGTCTCCCGGGTCCCATCTATCTTAGAACCAAAATTCATCAAACTCGATTTAGCCATTAAAGCGTGAAGACGTAACAAACAAACAAACTTACTTTCGCTTTTATAATTTTAGTAAGGATTTCCTTGTTCCCTGCAAAAATCGCTTAGGCTTGACGCGAAGGGAAATCTGGAGTAGCTGGCTTTGTCAGTTTTTATATAGTAGGAGCCAAAGTTGCGGGGTTCCAGGCGTGGTGGAAGGTTGAGTAAAAGATTTTTTTCTTTAAGGAAAAGGTTTGTAATGTTTTCGACGTATACGGACGTATTTCAAAGAACATTCTTTTGTATGAGCCTCGTTGCTTTAGTGCATGAGTTTTTAACTTCTAATCCGAGGTAGGACTAGGTGCTGTTAAGTTCTTTCATTAGGGTTTATTTTAGAAGCAGCTCAGAGGTTGGCTTTATGCCTTTTTTAGGACAACGCTAGCCCTAATATTGCATGGAAAAAAAGAAAGAAACTAAGTTTGCTTAGCACATGTCATAAGTACATACAAATCCTTTCTAATATTATAAAAGCAAAAGTGAGTTTGATTGTTACGTCTTCACGCCTAAATGGCTGAACTGATTTTGATGAATTTTGGTGCAGAGATAGTTGGGACCCTGAAGATGGATTTTTTTGTAATAAAAAAGTGAGAAAGAGGGAAGATAAGAGGAGAGAAAGAAAAATTCGATATCACGTGGGTTAAAGTTAGCGTTAGTCCAAAGTTACTATGCCACGCGGACTAAGTCGAGGGCGGAAGATAGTATTGAAATAATGAAAGACGAGACAAGACGAAGAACATCGTATTCCAATACTTGTTACTGCTTGGTAATAAATAGTTTTGTTTAGTGACACACGATTGGCGCAGTGGCTGAGGGATCGACTGCTGCGGTGCGTGTCGCGGGTTCAATTCCCGCACGGATTAAATTTTTGTATGTTCTGCAGATAGTTGTTTCGGGTCTGGCTGTTTGTGTATGTGAGTTTATATGTTTGTACGCACTCACGATACAGGAGAAATTCCTAGTGTGTGGCAAAGTTAAAAAAAAATGGTAGTGGTCATTAGAGCTGTGAAAAAATCAACGGTCTAAATCTTTGAAGTCAAAAAATATGGCCGTAAATATAGCAAGGTTGTACGGAACCCGTGATGCGCGAGTCCGTATGTACACACAAACGTACACAAAACCATTTTAGACGGGCCTGTTGGTCTAGTGGTTAGTGGCCCTGATTGCTGAGCTGGAGGTCGTGGGTTCGATTCCCACCCGGGACAAACTTTATATGATGAGCATGATCGTTTGTTCTGTGTCTGGGTGTGATTTATATATAATATGTATGTATTTATAAATTATATAAGTATGTATATCAGTTGTCTGGTTACCATAACAGAAGCTCTGCTTAGCTTGGGATCAGATAGCCGTGTGTGAGTTGTCACAAGATAAAAAAACCTGATCTCTCTACTACGGTGTGCGATCCGTGGTAGAGAGATCAGGTTATAATAGTTTAGTATAGGTTGACGTCTTGCCGTCGTGTGTACAAACGTAGTAGCCATACTATTGTTACACCTTAATCGTAATCATGAAACTTAGTTTTACGGTCAGCACTAAGAAATGTCATATTGCAGACACATTTTGAGTATTTTTTGTCGAGATTTGTATCGTGTTTTTTTATTAATTTATATGTAAAATGGCAAAAATAAGAATGCAGATGGAATGTCACTGTTTTTATTTTGGATTTCCGATTTTATTATCAAAGGGTTATCTTATGTATGTGCATTATTTCCAGCGTTTTTAAAGTACCTAATTTTTGGAAGGGTGTAGTAATATGTATTTTACACACGTTTTACAATAGATCGACGCTGTTTTATCGACCTTATGAGGTTTTTGGAAATATAAACCTCAAACTTCACGTATGAAACAGCTGCAGAGATTTATTTTTAATTCCAAAATTGGATGCTGTAAATTGATGAAAATTCTTGAATTTCATGACAATTCGCGTCACCCTACCGATTCAGCTGATGTGTCATGTGTCAAAATTCTGTCGTGCAGAGTGGTTAATTTTACGACGGTTGAAATCATGCCATGGCCTTTAATGACCCATGTCCTCATTAATTCGGGTTAGTAGTAAAGGAATAACCTGTCGTGATTGGAGTGAAATAATTCATTTAAATATTATATTCCCTTAGTGACTGTCAGTCAAGCTTCTTTCATAACTGACATTTTACTGACTGACCTTCTTGAATATTTGATGGAACTTTATATTCACAAATAAATTAAATGATAAATTCTATATTCTGTCGCAAGAAACTGTTTGATGTTAAACGTCTTGTAAAGTCAAAGAAGTTAGAATAAATATTTAAGAACTAGATTTTGTACGCGGCTTCGCTCTCGTTAAATTCCGGGTAATACAGTTCCTCTTTCCTGATTTGCAGGTACCTGCTACCTGTAGTTTTTGCCCTTACGACTTATTTATTGTAATAACAAAGCTAACTTTTTCCTTTTCTTTCCTCTTTCTCCCTCATATCCCACTTTTAAAATAATATTAGCATGTCCGTCTCCTGGGTCCACACTATCTCTGTACCAAAATTCGTCAAAATCGGTTTAGCCATTAGCAAAACGAGTGTACAAAAAATATGATTCCGGACATTTTCAATTTTGACACAAGAATGACAGACGATCGACTTAAATAGAAACAAGTATTGGATAACGATCTCGTCTCGTCTATCATTTGTAAATATTTTAATCTCTTTAGCGAGGATTCAACCGAGCAATACAAGCTCAACATTACAAACAATCTCTAGCAATCACAGCCACATCGCATTCATCCCGACCACAATCTCACCCCAACCCTCCCAAAATCTCTCTCCATTACAATTTCACCGTCCAAGATTTCAATCGTCTACGTCATCAATCTCTGACGTCACCACGGCATAGTGTTTTGTATTCATTCGGGTACGACCCACAAGAAGCTGGGTGTAATGTAACGGTCAAAATGTGCTGAGCTGAGAATCGATTGGAATTGAAAGCCATTTGGTTTCGCGTTTGGCGTATAATCTAGCATAAATAACCATAGAATTTATTCATTTACCTAGCTGTTTCGCTAAGTGCTTTTTTGGTAGAAAACAGCTAGTTTAGTTATAGAATAGACAAATGAAGTTCTAATTTTAAATTTTTTGCTTACCACCGTAATGGCCAACCTGCCAGCTACAATAATCATGTGATTTAAAATAAAAAAGTTTTCATGGAATGAGAACTCTTTAACTCTTTTATTTTTCTTTTTTATTTCTTTTATTACTCTTAAATCAGGATAGAAACCATTAAAACGGAAGTGTTTCGATTTTTCTGATGAAAAGTGTATTAACGTGTCTACAAAAAGCATAGATATGTTCGAGAGACGCGAGCGAGGAATGTGTGAGAGTGACACGCGATCTAGAAATATGTGTAAGTGATTTGTGTAAAACGGTTTTGGGAACTAGAGCGTCTAAGAGTCCGCTCAACCGGTTAATAGAGGCGGGCCACGGTATCTCATTCGAACAAACCAGCAACCCTGGCAAGCAGGGGCCTTGACTTACGATGCGCGTGGAACATCGGCCTTGTAGATTCTTCGACGCGTGTTAACTTTTGTTAACGTATTATTTCATTTTACGTTTTGTAAAGTAAGCAATGACTTAGCGTCGGGCATAAGCTGTCCTCTCATACTTAAATTCTAACGCTGTAACAACAACATTGTGAAACCAAATGATTTTAAAAGAGAAACCATGGAGTTTCTTGCCAGTGCTTCTCCATAGAAAACGACCAACCCGAACCGTGCACCTTTTCTCGACGTTTTATAAGTGCCCATTTAGGCCTACGTAAATTAATAAAAATTTAGAGGTGTCAAGGGACACCCGGATGGAACGAAGTTCTCGTCGCGACACCACACTGTTTAATGCGAAATAGAAACGAAAATATCAGGCTTGCTTTGTATAAGGCAGAGAGAGAGACAGACAGACAGACAGAGAAACATGCGACGCCGCACAGCTTAAAATAGCTTACTATACCAAAAAGTGTCGTGACAACTTTTCATAAGAATTTTTTCCGTTTAGCCCCCTTTCACAACGCGCGATAAGGAACTTCGTTCCAATATTTTGATTTTTTTAACACAAACACGCCGTCGACAGACTGACAGTGAGATATTCATTGCTCATCGATCTGTCACGATGATGACTCCTGGCCACCCTACGGTAGCCAGGAGTCATCAAGTGGCTCCCGACGCCGGGACGTGTAAGTCTATAAAAGAGAACAAAATATTAACATCGAACTTGTTTACTATAAATGGCCAATGAAATCGAATGGCCTAGACTTCAGACTAGCTGCAGACATCGAGCTTAGACAGAAATTTTAATACATTATTTGTCAAAGTCCACAGACTACTGTCTGGTCCATTTACTAGTCCGATCGGTTTCACCGCAACTCAAAAAGTAAACGTCATAAAACAAGCGGCTCTTTCCACAAAACAGTATTTTCTTACCATGAAGTTGTTTTAATGAAAATGTTCATTGTAATACAAACTGTCAACATCATGGCGAATTGAAATTTACTTTTCGCCTCTTTTCATTTATTTTACTGGTCACAGTAAACACAAAGGCAACCAACAAGAAAGAAACAAGAAAGTGTGAAGTAAACGTTACTTTAATTCGAACAATATTGAAAGAACTTGTTTCCCACTTAATTTTTGTTTTTTTATAAGACTTCATACTTTTTTATTGTTTGAAAAAAACATGCCAGGTTTTTTTTTTTTTAAAACGTTGCCCCACACTAGGAATTACTCCTGTATCGCGGCTGTGTTTACAAACATTTACACTGACGTACACAAACAGCCAGACCCGGAACAACTACCTGTAGGCCATACAAATATTTTTTCCATGCGGGAATCCAACCCGCGACACGCAGCGCAGCAGTCAATCGCTCAGCCACTGCGCCGCAATTATGCCGTCAATTTCTTTGGTATGGTATGGGCCACTAACGAACATTTAAACTGACATTCATAAACAGCCAGACCCGGAACAACTACCTGATGGCTAACAAATATTTGTTCCGTGCTGGGATCGAACATCTTTTATGTATTTTTTATCCAAGGATGTTTCGAATTAATCTTGTTTTAAAAATATAACTGTAGTGCTTTAAAGGTATTATATTTAGGGACAAAATTTTGTGTTCACCAAAAATACTGATCGTGCACCAAATATTCTTTGCAAAATTAGGTAAACGAAATGGGAATAAATTGAAGTACTTTTAAATACCATCCTTATATTTATTTTTTCACATTTGAGAAAAGATTATAGACTAATAACACTACAATAATAATTAATTAAATTACTAATTACAAGCTTCCATAGATAGCTACAAAACTATTAAATCCAGCCTAAGTTGGTTTATTTGATTGTAGTTATTTATTTTTAACGAACTGTAAATTAAACGAATATAATATATACGGCCAAAATGTGGGTTTGCTAGAATCTCTGGGCGGAGATGTTCTTTATTAAACGACTGCATAAAAAAGGAGTATTATGTTTTAACAAAAATGTTTGTATGCCCATTGTTCCCAGGGCCGCAGTCGCGCTTTCGAAAAACCCACAACCTTGCCAAGATCCTGGCAGGCCCCTCTGCTTTACTGATATCTCTTTGAGTGGCGCGAAACACGAACACACGATCCACTATCCATTGCTCACCGTCCTCATTTTTCAGGGAGTTATAGCAAGTGTTATGATTTTTAATGTTATGGTGCGTTCGTTTTAAGGCCGCTTAAAATTCTTAGTGTTTATGCCGCTACGAACATAACAGAACGCAGCTGTTTTTCAACTCACGCTAATTTAAATCCATTAAGAATTTTGAGTTATGGAGATGCTTCAGAGAAACGGATGGTTGGATTGACAATAATTTCTGTAATATCGAAGTGATTTTTGATTGATTAATCATTGAGACGCGTCGAAAGGTAATCAATCAGCAGCTTGCTCTGAATTTTCATATTTTTGTTCTGTTTTTTTTTTTTAGAAAAAGGTTTTCCTGAAAATAATATCGTCCATTCCTTTTAAAGCAATCACACAAACATACTGATAATAATTGGATTGTGGATTGATCCACATGCATACTAATATAGAAATGTGCAAGGAACGGTTTGTTTAAACTTTTGTTTTTTTTTTTTAATTTTGATTTTAATAAGCAATCAAAAAAAATATTACGCTGGGCCAACTCAAAGTCAAAGTATTATCACCAATCCACTGTACTTAGTATATTTCCAGGCCGATGTACATTTTACGTTGTCAATATCCATACTATGTTGTCAATATGGCGGCACGGTTGGTGCAGTGGCTGAGGGGTCAACTACTGCGCTGCGTGTCGCGGGTTCGATTCCCGCACGGAATAAATATTTGTATTACCTGCAGACAGTTGTTCCGGGTCTGGTTGTTTGTGTATGTGAGTTTATATGTTTGTAAACGCACCTACGATACAGGAGAAATTCCTAGTTTGGGGCAACGACTAACAAAAAAATATCCATACTACGTTGCTAATGTCCATACTACGTTGTCAATGTCTATACTGCGTTGCCAATGTCCATACTACGTTGCCAATGTCCATACTACGTTGTCAATGTCCATACTACGTTGTCAATGTCCATACTGCGTTGCCAATGTCCGTACTACGTTGCCAATGTCCATACTACGCTGTCAATGTCCATACTGCGTTGCCAATGTCCGTACTACGTTGCCAATGTCCATACTACGCTGTCAATGTCCATACTGCGTTGCCAATGTCCATACTACGTTGTCAATGTCCATACTACGTTGTCAATGTCCATACTACGTTGCTAATGTCCACACTACGTTGCTAATGTCCATACTATGCTGTCAATATCCATACTGCGTTAAGTTTAATCACCTACCCACTGTACTAACTATATTTCCAGAATCATTATAAATTCATGTCATACAATTTGTATGTATTTAAAATTCATGGCAGTCAAATTCATTCCAAAGCTCACTGAAGCGTCAAGTAAAAACACCCGGGTGAACAAGAATAGATAATATGAATAATCTTGTTCAGATAAAATATTTGAGTTACATAATTTATTTTTAAACGAGGTGAAAAGGAAAAGATTTAACAGTTTTTTTTGTAACAAGTTAACGTTATGGAAAGAATAAATAATTATTTACGTCATTTAATATTGTTATTATTTTACGTGATGACATTGTGATTTAAATAAACTTCTGACATAGGTTCATTTAACCTTCATTTAAATTTAAATGATGAAATGTTTTGTATTTGAATTTTAACTTAACTTTGCATGCAGAAATTGGTATGACACGGTGAATTACACAGTCACAAAGCATCCGTAACTACTTCGTCTGCGTGATATCGAAAAAAATGTATCCTATGTGTTGTTCCAGACCGTAATCTACCTCTGTGTCATATTTCATCAAGATCCGTTCCGCCGTTTTGATTTGAAAGTAACAAACATCCATACATCTATACATCCATCGATCCATCCAACCTCACAACAATCGCAATTATAATATTAGTAGGACTAGTAGTATAGTAAGAAATTTTACAGGTCAACTTGTAACATTAATAAAGTTATTTTTTTTTAATAAACTTACTAATTGACCTTGGTCAAAAAGTGGCTAGG
The DNA here is from genome assembly GCA_958449745.1 of Ochropleura leucogaster. NCBI lineage: Eukaryota > Metazoa > Arthropoda > Insecta > Lepidoptera > Noctuidae > Ochropleura > Ochropleura leucogaster. Next base: position 3,306,271 of record OY288213.1, on the reverse strand, counting down.
GCACACACACACCACTGTCGCTTCCCGTCATCCGTAAAACGCAAGCCTGTTTAGTATTTAAAAAAGACTGTGGCCCAGAATCGCCCTTTTCTGGAGCCCTGACACAACCAGACGGGCGTAGCGGCATAGCTCGTTTCTATGAGTACTGTCGATAAATATGGTCTCATTTAAAGCAAAAATCGTGTAACTTATTTTCAAAGAAACTAAATAAATAAATCAACGAAAACCGAAACTGATTAAAATAAAACAAAAAAAAAAAACTAGGACAAAATAGAATGATAAACATGAATTGAATGAAATAGACTGTCCGTCTGGGTACAGTTTTTACTTGTGCATAAAGTTTCAATAAATAATAAAAACTAAAACTAGCAAGTTCTGTTTTCAAATATTTTTCAACAATAATAGTGTGCGCTACAAATCAAACCTGCCCGCCGGTATAGTTCAAAGCTAGCCTTTGTATTTAACCATTGTTCGAACTCGAATAACTGATGCTCGTTTAACACAGGCTAGTGTTATGAAAAGAACGATGAAAATGAAAAAAAAAAGTTTGTTGTTTTGTTTTTTTTTTTAATTTAAGATTGACCTCAAACTTACATTATAAAAAAGTCTGGTTCCATATTTTGTCGTTGAAATTTGCCTTTTACTTTGCCTTTGACAGCGTATACTTAGAGCATTGATTTTTTTCACAGCTCCAAGAGACTACAGACTTGAGTATATTTATGGTTTTAATTTCAACTCGATACTTCTACGCGTTCCCAAGATAAATAGCCTTGACAGACAGACAGACGGACAAGAAAGTGATCTTTAAAGGAAAAAACGGAACGTTTTTTCCTTTTGAGGTACGGAACTCTAAAAAAATATTAATTTGACTTTAAAATAATATTAATTTGACTTTAAAATAAAAAACGGAACGTTTTTTCCTTTTGAGGTACGGAACTCTAAAAAAATATTAATTTGACTTTAAAATAATATTAATTTGACTTTAAAATAAAAAACGGAACGTTTTTTCCTTTTGAGGTACGGAACTCTAAAAAAATATTAATTTGACTTTAAAATAATATTAATTTGACTTTAAAATAAAAAACGGAACGTTTTTTCCTTTTGAGGTACGGAACTCTAAAAAAATATTAATTTGACTTTAAAATAATATTAATTTGACTTTAAAATAAAAAACGGAACGTTTTTTCCTTTTGAGGTACGGAACTCTAAAAAAATATTAATTTGACTTTAAAATAATATTAATTTGACTTTAAAATAAAAAACGGAACGTTTTTTCCTTTTGAGGTACGGAACTCTAAAAAAATATTAATTTGACTTTAAAATAATATTAATTTGACTTTAAAATAAAAAACGGAACGTTTTTTCCTTTTGAGGTACGGAACTCTAAAAAAATATTAATTTGACTTTAAAATAATATTAATTTGACTTTAAAATAAAAAAACGGAACGTTTTTTCCTTTTGAGGTACGGAACTCTAAAAAAATATTAATTTGACTTTAAAATAATATTAATTTGACTTTAAAATAAAAAACGGAACGTTTTTTCCTTTTGAGGTACGGAACTCTAAAAAAATATTAATTTGACTTTAAAATAATATTAATTTGACTTTAAAATAAAAAACGGAACGTTTTTTCCTTTTGAGGTACGGAACTCTAAAAAAATATTAATTTGACTTTAAAATAATATTAATTTGACTTTAAAATAAAAAACGGAACGTTTTTTCCTTTTGAGGTACGGAACTCTAAAAAAATATTAATTTGACTTTAAAATAAAATTCAAAGAGAAAACCATTGCAAATGTAACAACTAACAGTGATGCAAATCAAACAGAATAAAAACTATATAAAGACGTATAGCGATTGACGCTAATACCTAGATCTATAAATAGTAGTGATAAAGGTAAGGTTATAGATATAATACAGATTTTATGAATAGGCATTTCTTTAAAGTATTCAGTCACTCAATACACTTGAAGTAACAAACACGTCTTTCTTAAAAAAAAACCCCATACAAAGTAAATTGAACCTTATCGCCTCAACACCTACATTGTATTATCCTCCAATTCTATCGAAGCTTGAAGGTACAGTGTCACTATAATATTATCCACGTTGATTTCCCAGGTTGCGAATCATTAATTCCACGGAAACATCTACAGGGAAATATATTTATCACCGATCGCATTGTAGTGCTATTTGTTTTATTGATGTTCTCTCAGATCAAATGAGATTTTTTTTCTGTCTAGAGGATTTATATTGATGACTTTATTTTGATCTGTTTAGTCTACAATTGTTTATGGATGTCAGATTAAAAAAAATACATTCTGAAAGTGGCCCTGCTGACTCATATTTAAACGCTAAAGCATTAATCAAATCATCAAATAACTTCCCCCGCTCTGGGCGGAGCGGGGGGGACTGTTAGACTTGTACTGACTAAAACCCACCCATGATCCTCTATTGCCCTTTATGTTCCGGGGCCGCGGTATCTCTTTCGAACAACACGCAACCCCGGTAATTTAGACCATTACAGGCACTTTTTATTGTAATGAAAAAAAAATGTTGAAGCTACAGTCCCGATCACAAGGCTTAATAACAAGTGAAAGCACTGTAGTTGAACACTGAAAATATGTGTTAATTGGTAACGCCACTGACTGAATAGCTGTGTAGTAATGGGTTGGCTTGAGATGAACATGCATGAACTTAAATGAGGAAAATGTCGTGAGGAAAGTTTTGAGTATGAATGTGAATTATACCCATCATAAGAGAACGGGAAGACTGCTGCACTGCGAATCATGAGTTCGATCCCCTCATGGAACAAATATTTGGGTAACTTACAGGGGCCTAAGTCTGCTATTACAATAGTGTCAGAATGGTCGATCACTGATCGCATAATGGTTAATTTTGACAAGTTTGGTAATCTGCTACATACTAAACTTGTCAAAATCAACCATTATGCGATCAGTGATCGACCATTCTGACACTATTGTAATAGCAGACTAAGGCCCCAGGTAGTTGTTTCGGGTCTGGCTGTTTGGGTATGTGAGTTTTAATGTTTGTAAACGCACCCACGAGATACAGGAGAAATACCAAGAGGGGCGAAGTTTAAAAAAAAAATGCCTTCAAATCCTAACTAGAATAAAAGGTTTGTCAAGGTCAAAGGTTTGTTTGATTTCGATGTTACGTTCTGTATATAAAAAAACCTCCCAGATTTTATAAATGCACATACAAAATACATGACAGTACATTACATCAAGACAGAAAAGCACAAAGGTACAGCTTATTTTATTAGAAATTTCGTGAATTCGTGAAATTTTGTGTTGGTCTCGAAAAAATTACAAAACCAAATGCCACATTCCCGAAACTATTTCAGTCCTAAAACTGGTCCAATTATTCCCAAACACGACAGAATCTAAACATCCGACGCAGCATGGTCGGATGTGTTCCAAATTCAAACATCCTGTCCCTTAACTTTATCGCCACACAGCTGTTCATTGCTCAGTTAGACGACACCCTTATCTAAATACGCTAGGTACGTATTGCCGCCGGAGTAGTGAGAATAATAGTTCGGTGTAGTTTCTCAGAATTAAAACTGATGGTGATGATGTGACTGAAAGAGTGATGGATCTGAATGTTGGACTTTGAATCTGGACGGAGAGCGAGAGGAAGGCCAAAGAAAAGATGGATGGATTGTGTAAGGAATGATATGAAGGAGAAAGGAGTAAATGATGCCGTGACGTCTGATAGGGAAGAAGAAAACGTGTTGGGGTTGGGCAGGAAAATGATGATGATGAGTTCCTCAGAATGGTCTGCGATTTGATTTGGCATTGAGAACTAATTGTTGGAATGCTGAATGAAAACTAGAGTGGCCTTTGCCTGGTGCAGTGTGACCAAATGTAGTGTACGATATCCCAACGTTAGGTAGCTTTGTAGCGTTCCTAGCTAGAATCCCGACCCTTGCTTAATGAGCCATACTGTGTAGCAAGTAGCCTTAAATTCCCTCAATACTAATAATACGACCTGCCCCTAGCTGTTGTCCCCTCAGACGCCCTAAGTCGAGGCCTGAATTCCAGAGGGAGTGCTTTTAGCGAAGTTATTTAGGTTTTAAATTTAGGTCGTAAGCTTTGTTTTTTTTTTGGGGTGGGGAACGCGAGCGATAGTTTTTCATAAACGTGGGACTGAATAGACCCGTGACACTTAGCGTAACAGTCAAACGATTAACCACTGTGCCAACCGTGTAAAAATTACCGGTTTACTGCTAATAGCCGCAATGACTGCAACCTCCGTGTTTTTCTCGGATAATTCGTAAGCGACATTCTAATTTCAAATAGATGTCACTTTAATTATAACACCCTGTTCTATGTGGTAAAGCTTAATTTTGAAAGTACTACTACCCTTCTCAAACAGGCAGATTCTAAACTTTATCTCGCGTGTGTCCTAATCTAAATACGTTAACACAACACGTCAACTTGCTACACGTTTGATTTTCACGCTGTGTATTTACTTCGTGGATTAAACTAGATTAAGCTAAGCATCTACTATTCTATAATGGAGTACCTCAAAGTAAAATAAAAATAATTTTTAAAATAAAATAATTTGTTATAGTTTTTTGTTTTTGTTTTAGTTCGCTCTGATGTTTTAATTATAATTGGATTTAGATACATGTCTAGGGATTATACAACACGTGTGAGTGTCCACGGTCATCCCTATTTGAGTACTGCTTCTTCTGGATCGGTGTTCAGGGGTCAATGAAAATCGGGTTCTATACACCGAATATATTTCGCGTGGTCCCTGAGAGAGAGGACCGTTCGCCCGGACCAGTGCGCAGTAACTGGTCGTTCCAATTCATACATCACGCGCGCATACAATTTGCTAACCTTGCACTCTGCCTTACATACATACATGTGTCCCTACACATGTAAATATTTGTACATTAAAAATGGTAGAATATATGAGTCTGTAATAACTGTAACATCTTTTGTATTTACTATATTCTAACAAATAAACTCTTCTTTCTTTCTTTCATCAGGTCCTGAGTTCTAATCCGGTCTGGGCAAAGCGTTATTTAAAAATTATTTTTATAATCGAAAAGAAACACACTGTTGAAAGAGTTCCATATGAATTTTATCTACATTGTTTGGGTAATTTATGAGTTATCTTATACAGGATGGAATTTCGTAATGTCACCTGAAGAGGAAGTACTCTTAATACTTTAGATAGAAAATTTTATTCAAAGAAATATTCTTTTATTTTTTAAAAGAAAGAAAACGGCATCCAAAGATTTTTTTAAATTCGCTTGCCGCACACGGTAATTCGACTAAAATCTTTAAAAGTTGTGCAAGCATCCTGTATTTTTATTGCATTGTTCGTTAGGGGCAATAAGGGTGAATTTTTGAGTTGTATTTTAAAGATCCCATTTGGTAAAATAGGATCTTTAAAATACATCTCAAAAATTTACTTTTAACCAAATGTTTTTACAGCCTATCAGAATTTTCAAATGATTGAAAAGCAAATGTATCAAGGCAATACACTTAAGACATTTCTTAAAAAATTAGGAAACATTTTATATCTGTATTTTGTTAATTTTATGTCACCTTTTTTATTTCAAAGCATAGTTTCAACCAAAAAAAGTATATACTTTATACACACCTTATCCTACTGATACTATAAATGCGAATGTTTGTGAGGATGTATGGATGTTTGTTACCCTTCACGTCAAAACGGCTGAACGGATCTTGATGAAATTTGGCACAGAGGTAGATTATAGTTTGAAATAACACATAGGATACTTATTTTTCGATATCACGTGGGTGAACCCGCGTGCGCCAGCTAGTATTCAGTAAAGTCACAAAAATGATCAGGCTACGCAATATTAAGAGTCTACCCGTCTCTAACAGACCCCTATAACTTTATTTCCCAACATGTTCAGTGCGTTCGTGCCCTAATCTAAATACGTTCCACATCACTCAAGGTTTATAAAGTACAGTCCAACTCCATGATTGTACCTCTTTTTTTTTGGGGTGAGAAATCATTAAATTACTGAGCGGGGGGGAGTGTCAGACTTGTACTGACTAAAACCCATTCATGTTCCTTCTATTGCTCTTTACGTTCCGGGGCTTCTCTTTCGAACAATCCGCAACCCCGATAGGCGGAGGCCCTGATAGGCCCCTCTGCTTTGCTGACATCTCTTTGAGGCGTGCGTGAAACACTAACGCGCCGTCGACACGGTCTGTCGTTAATAGATGGACGGACGGTGAGCTACCCATTGCTCACCGTCCACAGGCCCGCATCTACGGTGGCCGGGAGTCGCCTCGCGGCGGCTGGCTTGGTTTGAGCTTCTCTCCCTCAAATGCCCGGCTACCTCCTTCGCTAGCATGACTGCTTCGCAGTAGGAGTTGATTTTACTGTTATATTTCACAGCGATAACGAGTGAGGGACTCGTTATTGCTGTGAAAATCACATTGACCTTAACTAACGTGACTATAAGGTTGGGATTGGTTTGCTACCACTGTCAAGCCCGTCACGATGTCAGTTAATTTTATTCCTATTGATTTAAGGTTGCTTTTCGATTGCAGCTGTCAGAGGTATACCAGTGATAGGACTGTAGGGTACACACACGAGTGTCGGTGTTTCTGAGTTTTCCGCACTTTTATCTTGTTCCTAAGTTTGGCCCCATTTGTACGGAGTGGCGATGTGGCTCGGAAATGTAGTCGTGAGTTAAAAATGAGTTTTCCATTATGACTTATGTTTTTACCAGCTTTCGCCCGCGTTAAATTCGGGATAACACAGGTCCCTTTCCTGATTTGCAGGTACCTGCTACCTGTAGTTTTTGCCCTAGCGCCTTATTTATTGTAAAAGCAATGTTTTCCCATTTTTTTCCTCTTTCTCCCTCATATTTCACTCTTTAAAAAAAAAATAGATAGCCCATGTCCGTCTCCAGGATCCCAACTATTTTTGTACTAAGGTTTAACCATTTAGGCGTGAAGACATAACAAACATACAAACTTACTTTCGCTTTTATAATATTAATTAAGGATTTTTTTACTGATTGCTTTCTAACGCTCTAAACGCACTACTACAATCGTTAAATAACCACTCCTTCTAATCTTCAAATTCACTCACTCATATTGAAACGATCTTTACGCTGAGCATACATTATTAGCCTAAGTCTACACTGCATACTAAACTAGAACTAAATCCGTGCACGACCTTGAGCCAGGTTTAGTATTCGTCAGTATATTCATGTCCTAAGATTTTACGCGCGCCGCTATCTACAGGGTGAAGTTCTTTAAAGTTTAAGTGTTTGAGGAAAAAATAGAAAGAAAATAAGTTTATTTGGCACATGCCATAAGTGCACACAAAATAAAACAAAGAAAACGAAAAGTAAATCTTTAGTAAGAACAGTAACGTCCTTACTATAATATTATAAAAGCAAAAGTGAGTTTGTTTGTTACGTGTTCACACCTAAATGGTCGAACCGAGTTTAATGAAATTTGGTACAGAGATAGTTGGGACCCTGGAGACAGACATAGACTATTTTTTTGTGAGAAAAGGGGAAGCAAAAGGGAGAGAAAGATATTTTTAGTTCGATCATCACGCGGTTTAAAGTTAGCGTTAGCCCAAAGCAACTATGCCACGCGGACGAATTCGTGGGCAGAAGCTAGTTAAAAACAACTGATTTTGTGCCGTAATCGCGTACTGTAAGTCGTAGTCTACATTCCAAACAAGTACGAAAAATACGACTGTAAGCGTCAGTGTTGCCTAAAACCAACACGCCTTATTTGTGTAATTGTTATGTTTTTTTTTCTAATCATCTCCAAAAACAACGATAAATCTCAGTTTATCAGCGATAGAGGGTTAAAAGAATCACGCTGTATAAATATAAGGTGTGTCGTAATCCTGAAGAGTCATGTCTTGGGTACAGTTTATTGTAACAGGGATGAATGTAGGCAGTATAACATTATAATGTTCATGTTGGGCTTGAGACATTATGTAAGGTACCTTATGTAACGCCCGGGTGTCACCATTGTGATGATCGCCCGAAGGACACGGTGGAGCAAATAGTGGCGGTCTGACTCGTAGAGGCGATCGGCGGCGGCGATCTCTCGCGTCCGGCCTTTGTTCAGACCATGGTCCGGAGGAGAGGGAATGGGAAGCGGTCACCTCCTTCTGCGAAGCAGTAATGCTAGCAAAGGAGGTGGCTTAGCGTTTGAGGGAGAGAACATCTAGCCGCGAGACGACTCCCGGCCACCGTAGATGCGGGCCTGTGGACGGTGAGCAATGGGTAGCTCACCGTCCGTCCGTCTATTGACGGCAGGCCGTGTCGACGGCGTGTTTGTATTTCACGCGCGCCTCAAACACATGTCAGCAAAGCAGAGGAGCCTGCCAGGGCCTCTGCCTGCCGGGGTTGCGGGTTGTTCGAAAGAGATACCGCGGCCCCGGAACATAAAGGGCAAGGAATATGGGCGGATTATAGTCAGTAAAAATCTGACACGCCCCCCTACTCCGCCCAGAGCAGCAGAAATTATTGATGATTTCCCATCCAAAAAAATTGGATTATGTGGTTTTATAAAACCACGGTAAAAGTAAATCTTTTTTTCACATTATTAGACATTTGGACGTCCCTACTCCGCGGCCGACCGTCACGCGACATGCAACAAACGTAATAAACACACGATGTAATAAAAGGTTTACTTTAAAAAGCGTATCTATGTTAATATATAGAAGTTACCATCTAAACGTCATCCACTAAGCTTCCAAAGATCTTAGGCGCGTCGCCCACACGACCAAGAGTCGAACGCAGTCGCGGCGCGGGCGCGTTAGTCGCGTCGCCCACACGAAATTTGTATTAAAAATCTCACATCAGAATCACGCCGCAACGAGATTTTCTTTACAAATGTCGTCTGCGCCTCGACTCTTGGTCGTGTGGACGACGCACCAACCTATTTTCCAAAACAGTAATTTTCACTTACCCAAAAACTGGCACATTCTATCACACTGATGAAAAATAACCACCCCAAATACTGACCTCACGAAAACGTTATAACGTTACCGCGAATAACGCGATAGTTTCATAACGTTGTCACATGTGATGGTAACCAGGATTTACGACGTAAACCAGGTAACGTTAAGGAAGATAAACTATGGTTTATAGCCGCTGTGACTAAAGGTGACTTTGTGGGTAGTATTATGTTTAAGTTAGTTTGTTGAGGTTGGTAGATAAATATTGGGTAGTTATTAACTTGGGAATTGAGTCTGTTGTCCTGTAGGCCTACTATGACGTCTCAATGCAGTTCTTATTCCACTGAGGAAAAGAGACAGAGCTATATAGGGTGTCTAGCACCAATTTTTTCCCCAGGTTCTGCTTTAAGACGTCATGGTAGGCCTACTGATCTACATTAATATTAGAAAGATGACACGTTTGGTGCAGTGGCTGAGCGATTGACTGCTGTGCTGCGTGTCGCGAGTTTGATTCCCGCTCGGAACAAATATTTGTATGACCTACAGATAGTTGTTTCGGTTCTGGCTGTTTGTGTATGTGAGTTTAAGTGTTTGTTAACACACCCACACGATACAGGAAAAATTCCTTGTGTGGGGCAACGTTTTTTTTAAAGTGAAAACGAAATAATGTTGAGGATTTTGTTTGGTTGAACGCGCTAAGATGTGAAAATACTGGTTCGCATTGAAATATTCTATTAGTATTGGATAGCCCATTTATCGAGAATTAAGTTTTATAACGTCACACTATTGCCCTTTTTTCGCGATTAGAAATCCATCAAATAACATGGGACTTAAACAAAACAGCTAATATGTGGATGTACTTTTACATACACCTCTACAGTACGGCCAACGAGAAGCGATACGAAAGGTCATTAACCTAAAGAACAACTGTGGCGTTGACAATCTAATATTTAGCTCTTTCCATGTTGTGCCTTTGTCGTAATGTTTGTTCTCCCGGCAAAAACATGGCAACGTTAAGACGGGTTCGTCAACATTCGGGCGGCCATTTTAGATGGGGTTTTAGCATGGGTTTTGTTTACATTTGGTATCGCTTCTCGTTGGCCGTACTATTTATATCTAACCCTACGGGAAATACAAGACAATTATTTTCCACCATCGTTTGTGCAATTCTAGTTACAAACATTAATCAAACAAATCTCAAACAGAATTGCTAGCCTTAAAATATAAATCACTTTTACTGATTTACTACTTCAAAACCTGTGAATCAAGTCTTGTTCGAAAATCCATCAAAGTCAAGATCTCTTTGTTTCATTATTCGTTAGTTTTATTGTTTCACTAACTACTAGAACTTTAGTACTTAAGTCCTTTCATCTTTAACATTTGTCAGCAACTGTCAAATATCAACCTTAATTTATCAAGTGTAACGATCAATGTGTTATAAGTCATAACCACAACTGAAGTTGCAACAACTCAAAAACAAACTTAATTTAATGAAAATAAAGATCAATATCACAGTGCATGCACTTGAATTTAATCTCTTGTATTTTGAATAATATTATTGAAACTTGCAGTTGCATGACCGCTGGTTCGTGTCTTGCCGGTTGCCTTGTAAGCAGCATACCAACAGCAACCTTACACCAATGATCATAAAGATCAATGTGCTTTGTGATAGGGATACAAATACAAAGGTTAAAGGACTTGCTTGACAATCGAGTCGTCTTTGATAGAAATCGTCTTGGCAACAAATTGAAGCCTGATTTTGTTGATGCTCTTACAAACAGACGTTTTATGTGCGATGGATGGACAAAGAGAACAAAATATGTGATAACTGCTTGTCGACTGTCGTGTTTTTAACCGACTTCAAAAAAAGGAGAAAGGTTTTCAATTCATCGGAATCTTTTTTTTATGTATGGTCAACCAGGTAGTTTATCAGTTATCGTCTATAATACATATTTTTTTCTCTATGTCTATATGGATGATCTGCTAATCTTTAAGTGACAATGGAAAATGAATACTCGATAAAAAATGTGATAATATATATCATTATACCATAAGTAAAAATGCTGAAATAAAATAATTTTGTGTAGAAAATAAAACCGACTTAAAAAAGTTCATCAACTTTTTTGCTCCAACGGACCACAAACTTAAGTGTATATCTTTGACTAATTTGTACCCGTTAAATTCGAGGTATCACAGTTCCCCTTTCCTGATTTCCAGGCACCTACCACTTGTAGTCTATGCCTTTTGTTTTGGGTGGGAAACCATCAAATGACTTGAGGGAATAATAAACACTCTTTTTTACATCGGCTTATACGATCCTCCAATACACGCACAATCAAACTGGAAGGAAATGCGGAAACCGGTCTCCCGGTGTCCTAAGAAACAGGATCCACAGAAGTCGGTGACAAAAACGTCTACAAAACTAACAAAAGTTCGGACTTTTGTTAGTTTTATACTTTACTTCCAGAAGTCGGCTTCTGGAAGTAAAGTTATTTTCCAATTTTTGACGGGCATTTTTTTTTTTGACGGGCCTGTTGGTCTAGTGGTTAGTGGCCCTGACTGCTGAGCCGGAGGTCGTGGGTTCGATTTCCACCCAGGACAAACTTTGTGTGATGAGCATGATTGTTTGTTCTGTGTCTGGGTGTGATTTTATCTATAATATGTATGTATTTATAAATTATATAAGTATGTATATCAGTTGTCTGGTTACCATAACACAAGCTCTGCTTAGCTTCGGATCAGATAGCCGTGTGTGAGTTGTCCCAAGATATATTTTTTTTTTTTTTTTAAGTTTTCGCGTTCATACATGCACAAAAGTTGCGTTCTGTGCTGTTTTTCTTGATCGAATTTATTATGATTCACAGCAACATTCATTTCTCAACCTTGATCCAGTCAACTTTAGGTAACTTTAAGATATCTACTAAACTTTATTTTTTCAGCCGATCATAAAGTGCACAACCGGAATCGAATCCCCCGATCATCGTATCGTCTAAACGTACCTATAACACCGGTAACCATCCCCGGATGGCACGTCCCAACATTTCTTTACGACAATCGTAAATCATATAGTTTCCAACTATTTCTGCGTTTATTGACGCAAAAAACCTAAGTTTATGTTATCTGAAGATTAGGTAACGTGGCCGTAAAACGGTTCGGGCGAAGTATTGAAAATTATAGGCGTACTAACTTTCGCCCTCGGTTTCGCCTGCGTTAAATTCGGGATAAGACAGTTCCCCATTCCTGATTTGCAGGTACCTGCCACCTGTAGTTTTTGCCCCAGTGCCTTATTTATTGTAATAGTAATGCTAAGTTTTCCCTATTTCTCCCTCAATTTTCCCTTTAATAAAAAATAGCCTATGTCCGTCTCCATGGTCCCAACTATCTCTGTACCAAAATTCATCAAAATCGGTTTAGCCATTAAAGCGTAAAGAGGTAACAAACAAACAAACTCACTTTCGCTTTTATAATATTATAGTATTAGTAAGGATTGGGTAGGTTATTTTTAGGATTAGCTGTTTGGGACACACTTTTTGCCGACTTGATTTATTGCTATCGTTACTGGTTATTCTTTATGTGTCCTAATGTTACAAAATATGAGTTTAAGTGAGTACTAAAGGCAGGCTGAACAAGCGTTTCACACTTCAGGAGACGGTAAGGCTTGGAGACGTGTGGTTACGATCCTCAGCAGTGATGGAACGACGAGAAAGAAAAAAAACTAGTCAGTTTTTTTGGAGTTTACTCCTTATGAATCGATTTTCATATATAAGGCGCCCGGTATGAGAAAATCTGAGAGGTAAAACCAACTAAAGTAACGAAAATGTGTCACGTTTTTGGTGCGCACCTTTAGTGCGCAACTTTCTAATTTGGCTGTGAGTGTATTAAGACGTACATTATGGTATGCTGTATAGGCGACTATACCTATGCTTGTTTGTTTCTATCAGTGTCGATGTATTTATATTGCTATTTTTTTCATTAATTTGTGAATTTACCCTTTCATATGATATTAATCTTTTTTCAGTTGAATAAATTCTTTTTGCGTATGGTTCGATACTCGTTCTTAAGGAGTAAACTCCAGTCTTACGTCGGAGCTGACACACACAAATTTTTATCCCTCTACTGAATGTCTAAAATGGCTGTTTAAGCAGAATTATAATTAAATAGGTTAATATTACGAATTCCGTTACCATTCGTAAAATTGACACAAAGTGACAATTCACAATTTTAGCTGCTGGATATCAATTCAAGGATTTTAAAGTAATTTATTTTATTATCGTATTACGATTCTGCTACAACGGTCATTTTTGGTCACTTTTTTTTGGGGTGGGAAATCATGAAATAACTTTCCCAAGTCTGTGTGGAGCGGGGGGGAATGTTAGACTTGTACTGACTAAAACCCACCCATGTTCTTTCTATTGCCCTTTACGTTCCGGGGCCGCGGTATGTCTTTCGAACAACCGGCAACCCCGGATTTTAGATCCCCTGTAGTGAGTTTTAATCAAATTAAATGCAATTTAAATTGACGAGCCCACCGTTTTCACCACCAAGAGCCACCCTTATTACTTAGGAGTATGGTAATTGGATTACGACGTATTCTCTGACCTACCGAATATAAATATACTAGCTTTTGCCCGCGGCTTCGCCGCGTTTAATTCAGGGTAACACAGTTCCCCTTTCCTGATTTGCAGGTGCCTGCTACCTGTAGTTTTTGCCCATGCGCCTTATTGATTTGTAATAGCAAAGCTAAGTTTTCCCTTTACTTCCCTTATTTCATTCATTTCATATTTCATACATTCCACTTTAAAAAAAAAACGCTTTTCTAATATTAGCAAGGTTTTATTATTATTTTTTTCTAAAACTGTAGAGTATTTCATATAGAAGAAGGTAAAAAAAATGTATACAGTGAATAAAATTTTCAATTTTATTCACTGTATACAGTATTTACAGTTTGTTTCTGCATCACCAGTAAGTTGTCTAAGAGAAAATGCTATTTGCAATCCTTTTTTTAAAATGAGGCAGCAAACCTGCCACTGTAAGTAAATAAACGAAAGAGCCTTTATAACTAATTTTATTATTTGTAAGCGAGAACATAATATTTTATAAAGAACGTCAATACCATTGTCGCATCACTACAAGATATAGGCCTCTTAGAAATTGACCCCTTCTTGGGCGACATTGACCGTAAAATGTGTTTGTTAACTTCTCACGTTCAAGGTCGTCAAGGACAAGTTGATTTGCAAATATTATTCCAACGATTCAAAAGTTAAGGACCACATGTTTGGAATTAACTCTTGAGTTAATTGATCGTTTAAAAAAAAACGTTGCCCCACACTAGGAATTTCTCCTGTATCGTGGGTGCGTTTACAAACATTTAAACTCACACACACAAACAACCAGACCCGAAACAACTATCTGCAGATCATACAAATATTTGTTCCGTGCAGGAATCGAATCCGAGACACGCAGCGCGGCAGTCGTTTGCTCAGCCACTGCGCCAACCGTGTCGTCAAATTGATTGACTGAAATTTGCACGAAAAAATTATGAATGGATTTTCTAAAAAAAAAATTCTGTAGTGTTCCTTTAAGGAACTGCCAAACATAATCAAATTTCTATGAATGTTGGCACAAAATAAGACTTACTGGGAATATCCTGTAGTAGAAGTACTTACCCTTAGGATAAATCACTTAGGTGAAGCCACGAGGGCACTGTTATAATAATAATAAATAATTATGGACGGCGCTGTGGCTGAGTGATCGACTGCTGCGCTGCGTCTCGCGGGTTCAATCGCCGCACGAAACAAATATTTAGAAGTTGTTTCGGGTTTGGCTGTTTGTGAATGTGAGTTCAAATGTTTGTAAACGCACCCACGATACAGAAGTAATTCCTAGTGTGGGAAAATGTTAAAAAAAAAACTTACAACTCGGCAAGTCTGAGATAGTTCATCACCATCCACTTTGTCCCATTCTATTTGTGGTCGGCACAGCACGTTTTATTCTTCCATTCTCCTCTGTCAGACGTCACGACATCATTTATTCCTTTCTCTTTCATATAACTTCTCACACAACCCATCCATCTCTTCTTTGGCCTTCCTCTCTCTTTCCATCTATCAACATTCACATCCATATTTGTTTTTGTTAAATGCATTTTATCCCTCCTCATTAATAATTCCAAATAGGTTGGTATTAATAAATGGATACGCAAAACCAGATAATATATCATATGTATTTAATCATGTGTTTTAATCAGATTAAACAAGCCAAAATAATGTCGCGCACACACTACCAACGTAGTCGTCGGAAAAGGCTTTACAGAAAATAATTATTTTAATTGCAAACTTTATGATTTATTTTCATTAACAATTTTCTGTGTGGTTCTGTTCATGTATGCCGCAAAAAGTACATTTATACATAATAGTTATTTGAAGTTAATTTAAAAACGTGCTTTTTGGGGTACCTATATAATAAAGCTTATATTAAATTTTCTTTCTAGTTTTGCTGCAGTTGCCTTGGGCTCTTTGAGAGGATTGAGTTCTTGTTTGTATTTTTAGTTAAGGAAGAAACTTCATTTAAATATGCATGTTTTGCCCGCAGCTTCGCTCGCGTTAAATTCAGGGTAACATAGTTCCCCCTTCCTGTTTTGCAGGTGCCTGCTACCTGTAGTTTTTGCTCTTGCACCTTATTTATTGTAATAGCAAAGCTAAGTAAGGTATTTTTTTTCTTCCCTCATTACTCACTTTAAAAAAATTAACCCTTGTCCTTCTCCAGGGTCTCAACTATCTCTGTACCAAAATTCATCAAAACTGGCCTAGCCATTTAGTGAAGACGTGACAAACGTACGTAGACGTAGTAAGGATGTAAGGGTCCTTACTATATTATAAAAGCGAAAGTGAGTTTGTTTGTTTAATAAATTTTACCTTACCCTGAAATATCAGTATATTAAATTCATCAGTGGTATTTTCATTTCATAAAAAGCACTAGTTGTCAGGTGTGTGTGTGTGTGTGTTTGTTTTTTTAATTTATTTCTTGTGATCATAAAACCAGCTACAATAATAATAAAGCTAGGACAACTGCACATTCTTTATCTGTCTTTTGTTTTGATTTCCATATCTGTTTTGTGTAGATAACGCAATGTAGGTATCTAGATCAGCTATTTTTATCGATTATTAAATGTTAGAACTTTTTCTGTTTGTATGGATTGCCACCATGGGATCTGGAGGCGATAGCCCCCGCACGCCTGTATGAGTGGCGCGCGGAGGCACTACACCGGGGGGAATATCCGATGCTACGGCAAATCGCCGCTCAGCGGACAGCCTCCGGTACAATCTCACGGTGGCATGGAGAGCGACTGTCACAACTCCGTGCTGGGCACGCTGCAATAGTGTAATAAGTCCCCTCTTTGAGTAGTGACTAGAGAAGGGCCACGGCACCCTCACCTACTGTCTGACGCAGGTCCTCACCGGACATGGAAGTTTCGGGAGTTTCCTGCACCTAATCGGGCGTTAGGAAAGCTTAGTAGTGACACATTGTGTCGATCTCCCGGAAGACATGGTGGAGCTTACAGTGGTGGTTTTGCCCAGTTTTAGTGAAGCACCACCGTGCCCTCGCTTCACTCCATGGTTTGGAGCGAGAAGAAATGGGTAGCGGTCACCTCCTTCTGTGAAGCAGTCATGCTAACGAAGAAGGTAGCCAAGCGTTTGAGGGAGAGAATTTGAAACCAACCCAACCGCCGCGGAGACGCCCCGGGCTTCGAGCGCCGCGAGACGACTCCCGGCCAGCGTTGATGCGGGCCTGTTACGTTTAGCAAAGGGTAGTTCACCGTCCGTCAGTCTTGACAATAGGAATTGTCCACGTACGTTAGTGTTCCACGCGCGCCTCAAAGAGATGTCAGCAAAACAGAGGGGTGTCACGGCCACAGAACGCCTGTTTGAAAGAGATACCGCGGTCCCGCAACATAAAGGGCAATAGAATGGATATAGGTGGGTTTTCGTCAGTACAAGTCTGATACTTTCCTCCCGCTCCTCCCAGAGCGAGGGAAGTTATTTGGAAAATCCCCGTCTGAAAAAGAAGGTCTCTTTTATGTTTTCATCTAGATTGTTATGTTTTACAGATATTAACTAATATCTAACGCTCAAAATACTTTAAAAGTGAAAAAATATACCATTTTAGCCATACTTACATATTCCAAAATTCATTCCACAAAAGGGTACTTAGAAATATAAATATTGCAAGTACGCAACTAAAATCAAATGGCAAATGGAAAAATAATTTTAAACATTCAGATTGTTATCAGCCAATCAAAGCGAAAAAGAAAAAAATGTGCTGAAAATAATTTTATTTTCAGCTGACTTCTATTTGAGCAATAAAAAAATTAATAATACCGTCAATTCGACATCCAATTTAGAAGGTTCGATTATATTATTGGCCCTTTCATGTACTCGTGAATGTGTACAGTTGTGAGCACAGATATGTTTACATCTACCAAGCATAGATAGATAGATAGAATACTCTTTATTATGTACACCATACAAATGAAAATAGTAACTTATACAACTTATAAATTCACAATGGGCTTATCGCTAAAAGCGATCTTTTCAAGACAACCTTTGATTGGATTTAAAGGAGGAGAAACAGTACTGTAGGTAGTCTGTGGTGTTTAATTTTACGAAAAAATAGCTACATTTATAAAAAAAAAATATAAATAACAATCATGAAGAAATATTTCATACTTTTGTATAAGGAGCATTCACGACATTAAACTTACCTGCGTATAGTTATAAACGCAATATTTTAACTAATATTGGTTATGTTGTTAATGGCTTATATCTAGCCATAGTTTAATATAATATTGTGAAAGTTCCTAATATAGTGAAATTGTATTAGTTTTAAGACATTTTGCTGCGCCTTAACAGGGCCATGTACTCATTAGTTATAAGCCTAGCGTGTAACTACGTACATTGTGTATTAAATAAAATAAATAAAGTCCGAAACAATAAAATATTGCTGGAAAACGACAATTTTTTTTTGGGTTAAAAATACGCTTTACAGTTGAGTTCCAAGGGCACTTTGTCTATAGCACAGTACAGAATATCAAGCAGTAGGTACAAATATTTAACAAGTTAGACCTGCTACCCTACCATGACGTGTTAAAGCAGAACTTATTCCGCTGAGGGAAAGAGACAGAGCTATACAGGGTGTCTAGCACCATCTCTTTCACTCAGTGGAATAAGTTCTACTTTAAGATGGCCTACAGGGCATCTAAAATAGCTGCTTTAGCCAAAGTCAAAACCATTATATTCGTAATTACGTTAAAATTTTTAAAATGGTCACAGATGAAGTTAATATTGTAAATAGGCTAGTTTAAATCAGTCCGTCTTTTATATCAATCAAAAAAAGAGACACGTAGGTATTTTTTTTAATTATAATAAAAATAAGAGTGTTTGTTGTTTGCCTTTTATGTTTATGTTACTAACAACAGTTTAAGTCAGTATGTATACTAACCATTGGATCAAGATGTCCGTAAAATAAATAAATTGAAATTGAAAAATAACAAAGATATAGTTACGTGTGACGTCACGCGCGGCTGCATTTTTTTCGTAACGAGTGACGTCACTCGTAACTTTAATGGGCTATATCTTTGGCATTTTTGGTCTTATTTACAAATAAAAAGATACGTGTCCCTTATTTTTCAAAAATCTAAAAGACGGACTAAATAAAAGGTAATTACTTTGACCTAAAAACTACTCTATTGTATTTGACATTTTAAGCAGAACTTATTCCACTGAGTAAAAGAGATAGTGCTAGACACCCTGTATAGCTCTGTCTCTTTCTCTGAGCGGAATAAGCATAAAAATTGGGTTTATTGTATTTCTGGGGGACATTGATGGGAAGCACAAACGCCTGTCAGCTTCGATAAGGGTTTTTAAACCCATTACATATAGATAAAGGGTATAATCTTCTAAACCGCTGATCCAAATCCGAAAATCCTTTTACAAATGGGAAGCTACATTATCTCCGAACGAGATTCTGATAAGGCTACACTATAACAGGAGCAGAACCTCGGGCAAAAGCAAGCTAGTCCTCACAGCGACCAGTCAAGCTCTACAAAACCAGTTCACACGTTTCTCCAATTGTATATATGAAATCAATACATAAAAAGACCATGTTGTATTCGGGGTAGCGAGTTGTTCGAAAGAGATACCGCGGCTACGGAACATGAAGGGTAAAAGAAGAAACAAAGTGGGTTTTAGTCAGTAAAACTCTGGCACTCTCCCCCCTCCACTCAGAGTGGAGGAAGTTATTTAATAATTTCCTATCCGAAAACCAAGAACATGTTCTACTGGAACTGTGCAACTAGATGTGTCACCGTGTGTACAATATAAATAAATTATATATATATATATATCTTGGGACAACTCACACACGGCTATCTGATCCCAAGCTAAGCAGAGCTTGTGTTATGGTAACCAGACAACTGATATACATGCTTATATAATTTATAAATACATACATATTATAGATAAATCACACCCAGACACAGAACAAACAATCATGCTCATCACACAAAGTTTGTCCTGGGTGGGAATCGAACCCACGACCTCCGGCTCAGCAGTCAGGGCCACTAACCACTAGACCAACAGGCCCGTCTCTATAAAGGTTGACTGGTAGAAAATATCTTGCTTGCATTATCATCTGCCAAGCCTTTTCTCAACTATGTTGGGGTCGGCTTCCAGTCAAACTGGATGCAGCGACTGCCTATCTGACCTCCACAACCCAGTTAGTACTTGGTAATACGATAGCCCTTGGTAAGACTGGTTGTTAGACTTTCGGAACACTGACTACCGGCTTAGCGTGCTTTCCGAGGTGCAGACGAAACTCGGTATGTAACGGGTGGTCACATATACACAGACCAACTTAAACAAGCGCGGCTTAACCTAAAGGTCGACCCGAGCGGCTGCTAGCCACGAGCTCTACTAGCATAAAGTTTGCAATGTTTTTTTTATTGATAAAAACAAATTGATGATCGTGGAATGACGAAATAAAATCGTCATTTCAAATATGAATGTGTGTAATTATTACAACGATATATTTCACCCAGCAAATGGCGTAGCACCGATAAACGATTGCAGAGATAATTAAAAAAAACAGTCAGAGGATTTTACAATTTCATTTCTCATTATTTACCTAGTCATTACAATATCAGATTTTAATTGCTTAACGATATTTGACATTAATATGAGTTCAGAATTAAAATGGCTACGTTAAAAAGCGGACGGGAATAAGTAAATGATCATTTCAAAATGTGTTCGAAACAAAATTGTTGTTAATATCAATAATATCATGAAAACAAGAAAAGTCGCTATCAGTTGGGACTGGTCATCTTTTAGCTGCCACGGTTAATTACACACCAATCTACGTTGCAGAACAATTAACAGCGTACTCAAAACGACTTTTCTATCTGGCCCGTACCTACGCGAAAGCCAACGGGTACTCATTTTGCTGGACCTCAGATGGTCGCATCCTGATGAAGAAGAGCCCTGACAGCCCATCTATTGTTATAAGAAGCGAACAACAGCTAAATGGCTTATCTACACCCAAAGTTATATGACTAGTTGTGCTTAATCAGAGTTTGCTATTATTCGCTTTTTGTTGTTGCATTGTTTTTTCTAGTTCTTATAATTTAACTATTAACTATATTGATGAAAGTATTCACCCTTCATACACAATATATACACACACTGCACACTCATTACAATTATCCATTTTCAACCTAGTGTTCAATACACACTCCCGACACACACACACCTTTCACTACCATACAATATTCTTATGCTCCCAAAACCCGATCACCCGACATGACATTCTGACCGGCCCTTTTAGTACCCTTTTACTTAATTTATTTATACAATGTCTAATGATATTATAGAATATATTAGAGTCGTTGACGATTTTTCTGTATCAGAAGTTCGTGTCTGTTCCCCCGAGCAAACCAAAGCATTCACAGGCAATCCAAGTGCGTGGTACACAATTATAACACAAAATATTCGATCCATTAATTGTAACTTCCTAAACCTAGAAACTCTTGTCCACCGTATAGACATCAACTGCGATTTTCTGGTTCTTACTGAATGTTGGTTGTCATGCATCAGCAACTCTCGAATACCGGCCCTACCTAACTACACTACGTACAGTACAACTAATCATCTAAATCACAGTGATGGAGTTGTTGTCTACGCGAAATCATCTGTGTTAGCCTCATGTGAAGAACCTGACCTTCTTGGAGCAGCCTCAGGTTTACTTATAAAACTTAAAACTGACATAGCTATTCTCTGTATTTACCGCTCGCCGTCAAATGATAATATTCACACATTTCTTACTGCTCTAAATACCATACTCCCAGCCCTCGCTAACTATAAGTCTGTAATTATTACCGGAGACATTAATGTAGACATTAAACCTGATACCCTTGACACGAGGTCACATGGGTACCTTAGCACCCTAGCATATCATGGCTTTTTACCCGCCCACACTTTACCTACGAGAGGAAACAACTGCTTAGATCATCTTATGATACGAACCAAGAAAAAAACTCTGACACTAGTTTATAACACGACAGTGACCGATCACTGCTCTTCTCTTTTCTCACTAAATAAAAATAAAGTTAAGCATTCAGCTCAAAAAATTTATTCTAAAATAGACTATGACGCACTCGACACTTATATGGAAAAACTTGACTTTAATCCCCTTTACCTTATCTCGGATTCTAACATTGCCATAGATAATCTTATATCAATTATAAAACCTGCAATAATCGAATGCTCTAAAATTGTTAAAATTCCAGCCCGGAAGAGAATTCTGAAACCCTGGATTACTCCCGGGTTGTTAAGGTGTATCCGGAACCGTGATTCTTTACATAAAAAAGTCAAACTGGCTCCAGGCAACTTAACGCTCCTTATAACTTATAAAAGATACAGAAATTTTTGTACTTCTCTGCTGAAAAAACTTAAAAGGCAATTCGACTCAAATGAATTAAGTAAGGCTAATCAGAACCCTAAAAAACTTTGGGACACTATCAAAACTATCACTAACACACACTCTACAAGAACTAACTCAAATCCTTTGCTGACTTATACATCGTCACCCTCCCAGTCCTGTGATGAGGTCAACGAATTCTTCGCTAACATTGGGAAAAAACTTGCGGATAACCTCAATGCTGCTCGTTCATCTTTGTCTCCACCTAAGCCCGTACACTCCACCAACTCGTTTGTTATGCTACCCACTGATGTAGAGGAAATTTCGGCCACTATAAACATGCTGAGAACTGATGCTGCCTCTGGATGGGATGCTATCTCCCCGTATTTTTTGAAACGATATGTCAAGTTTCTTGCGCCCGTTCTCTCCCACATCTTCAATATATGCTTTCAAACTGCTATATTTCCGACTGCTTTGAAAAGAGCTATCATCCACCCTATCTTTAAAGGTGGTGACAGGAACTTACCAAATAACTATAGACCTATCGCCGTCCTTAGTGCCCTATCAAAAGTGCTTGAACGCATTGTTAACAAGCAACTCACCCACTACCTTGAACGTTTTAAACTTCTATCCCCTAATCAATTTGGTTTCCGTAAATATAAATCCACCTCGGACGCAGTTCACAGTCTTATTAATAATGTTACAGAAAATTTAAATAATAATAAAAAAGTCCTAACCGTCTTTTTAGATCTGGCAAAAGCCTTCGATACTGTCCCTGTTTCTACCCTTTTAATCAAACTTGAGGGCATCGGTGTGAGAGGTCCCCCACTTGACTTCTTTAGGAGCTACCTGTCAGACCGGTCTCAATCAGTTGTAATAGACAATCATAAAAGTGCAGAGCTGCCTATTGAGTACGGGGTACCACAGGGCAGTATTTTAGGGCCTACACTCTTCCTTGTGTACATCAACAGCCTCTGCAACCTAGACGTTCCTAATGCTAAAATAGTTTCCTATGCAGATGACACCGCTATCACTTTTTCTGCAAACACATCGACGGAATTGCAGACTGCTGCACAAGACGGCTTAAATACCATTACGAAATGGCTCCTGTCACACACACTGACTCTTAACGCTACTAAAACTAACTTTATGATTTTTACTATCAGTAACACCGCTCAACCTAGTAGCTCTATTAATTTAAAAGCACACTCTTGTCCTGTTCAAAGTCAATGTCAATGTCCTGACCTGACTTTAGTGGAAAAAATAAAATATCTTGGCATCATTTTAGACAGAAACCTAAATTTTAAAACACATATTTCGACGCTTACCAGCCGGATACGCAAACTGATTTATATATTTAAGACCTTGCGGCACGTAGCCAACCCTGCAATCATTCGTAACGTATATTTTGCATTATGCCAATCAGTCCTCAATTATTGTATCTCTTGCTGGGGTGGAGCCGCAAAAACCATACTAAAACCTCTAGAGATCGCCCACAGATCTATACTTAAAGTCGCAACCTTTAGGCCTATACTTTTCCCTACTACCGAATTGTACAAAACCTGCAACCTACTCAATGTAAGACAGCAGTTTATCTTACACACAATTCTATTGCAACACTCAAAAACTCCCTATATAAAAATAAATAGTCGCCGCAAAAATAATATCTGCCTTTTTTAATTATGTTATGTTATTTGTTTAATTATGAAGAAACCGAAGACTTCCTGAGGTAACCACCCTCACTAATAAAACACACACACACACACACAAACACACACACACACACACACACACACACACACACACACACAGGCACGCACTCACACACACACACTCACATACCTACACTCTAAATCTACCTATTTACAATGGCTTTCACTTCCCTTTATTTCTGCATGTATTTTATTATTGTTACCAGGATAATTATACCTAATTATAAAATGTACTACGTCATGAGACCCCTATATGTATATTGTATAAACGGGATCAGTCCTGTCTCTCCTAAACACAGGCTACTCAGTAGCCTATATAGGAGTACAGCGCTTCACCCGCTTACCAGATTGTGAATTACTCTCATGTCCCAATCTATTTGTACTATAATCTGGTCCTTGTAAGCAATAAATAAAAATTTATTATTATTATTATTATTAATTTTTAGTTTATTTAGATTTTGGAACGAAGTTCCTTATCGCGCGTTGTGAAAGGGGGCTAGACGGAAAAAATTCTTACGAAAAGTTGTCACGACACTTTTTGCTATAGTAAGCTATTGTAAGCTGTGCGGCGTCGCATGTTTCTCTGTCTGTCTGTCTTTCTCACTCTTATAGAAAGCAAGCCAGAACAGTGTGGTGTCGCGACGAGAACTTCGTTACATCCGGGTGTCTCTTGACACCTCTAAATTTTTTAAATTGAATTTTGCTTTTGATCTGGACGCTCTTACTTAACACGAATGATGTAAATTCGATTTTGTAATAATATTCTAATTTAAAAGAGTGTCCATGGAAATTCTTGCCCATTCTTCTCCATAGAGATCAACGATTTGGAATGGGCAACTACAGTACTTTCACAAGTTATTATGTCTTGTGACCAGGACTGTAGCTTTAACATTTTATTTTTTTGACATTCAAAAGTGAATGGTCTAATTGAAATAAATGCTTTTAGATTTTATTTGATTTGAAATGAGAAATCCCCAGGGTTATGTCTATGGTGCATGGTATTAACATTAAATCGTCGTCAATAATCGTGCATTAAATAAATAAATATCTTAGGACAGCTCACACACGGCTATCTGATCCCAAGTTAAGCAGAGCTTGTGTTATGGTAACCAGACAACTGATATACATACTTATGTAATTTATAAATACATACATATTATAGATAAATCACACCCAGACACAGAACAAACAATCATGCTCATCACACAAAGTTTGTTCTGGGTGGGAATCAAACCCACGACATTCGGTTCTGCAGTCAGGGCCACTAACCACTAGAACAACAGGCCTGTTAGATCGTTATATTACTAATTATTGCACGCTAAACTTACATATTCTGGGGCTAAAGTATCGATAAAAACATCAACCGTCCTTAACTAAGTTAATAAGTTTCATTTTGGTCAGGTTGAACAAAACAGTTAGTGGAACGGCGAGTGTTCCTTTCAACAAGAAAAGTTTCATAGAAAGAATCGCGTGAGTAGCTCGTGGTTAAATAATAGCAACCGCTAATTTTGATCTTTACGTTAAGCCACGCTAGCCTAGGTTGGTCTGTAGATGGGTGACCACCCGCTACATACTGAGTTTCCCCCGTGCCTCGGAAAGCACGACTGTTTGCCTCAGCGGTCATTTGTAAATCTTTGACAGTCGTTACAGATAGTATTCCGAAAGTTTGACAACCAATCTTACCAAAACGTATCGTGTTACACAATACTAACTGGGTTGTAAAAAACAGAAAGGCAGTCGCTCCATGTCAAATACTTGTATTCAGTTGCATCTGGTTAGACTGGAATCCGACACCAACAAAGTTGGCAAAAGGCTAGGCAGATGACGGCGAGAAAGTATCACGTACAGCTACCCTACCATGACGTGTTATACAGAACTTATTCCGCTGAGGTAAAGGGACAGAGCTATACAGGGTGTCTAGCACCATCTCTTTCACTCAGTGGAATAAGTTCTGCTTTAAGATGTCATAGTAGGCCTACTGGTCTACTTAAGTCTAAGCAAAACTGTGGGCTCGTTTGTTAAATACAACAACAAACGTGATAATAAAAAAAAACATTATTAAAACAGAGGTGATACAATGGATCAACAACCTAAAGGAATTGATAAGTAGATTATCATTTAATGACGCATTAATTGGATTCGACAACAAAGAATTTGTTTATTTTATCACTGAAATGTTTCAACTAACGTATTTATGACTGAACTAGCATTCGCCCGCGGCTTCGCCCGCGTTAAATTTGGGGTAACACAGTTTTCCTTGCGCTTTATTGATTTGTAATAGCAACGCAAAGTTTTCCCTTTTCTTCCCGCTTTCTCCCTCACATCCCACTTTTTTTAACCTATGTCCGTCTCCTGGTTCCCAACTATCTATGTACCAAAATTCATCACAATCGGCTTAGGGCCGATTTCACCAATTTATTGAGATCGAGATCACATAATCTAAAACACCTTCTTGCGCTTTATTGGCTCCACCAGCACCATTGAGAGCTCGGTACCACCTTAAGGGTCTTCACAATCACATCGAAGTGCTTGATTGGTTTCACCAGAACCAATGATAGCATGGTGGGACGGGTTGAAATAAAACATCTGAAAACTGATTTCACCTTTCGAATTTCGAATTCCGTTCTCTAAAATAAAGTTTCCGAGGACAAACAGCGTAATAGTTGTCACAAAAACGAAAAACGTTTAGAATTTGCATCATACCAAAGCGACT
Organism: Ochropleura leucogaster; assembly: GCA_958449745.1. Lineage (NCBI taxonomy): Eukaryota > Metazoa > Arthropoda > Insecta > Lepidoptera > Noctuidae > Ochropleura > Ochropleura leucogaster. The sequence goes on along the minus strand of OY288213.1, from coordinate 3,279,928 downwards.
TACTGCGTCTATAAAACGAAACATGTCAGCATTTCAAAACGTTGCAAGTTATCAAAATCACAGTAAAAATATGGACAGTACGGAAACTACGTACTAACGTTCGAAACGGCACACTCACACTAACACGCGAATACGAGACCTCTAAGCGGACATCGCGGTGCTGTCAGTCGTGAGAGCCGCGTCAAGACGAGTGGTTGCGTTTACTCCATTTATAATGCATAAATAAGACAAAATCGGTTTTATAGTACCCTTTCCTTGTTTCCTAATAGTTTATTTGAAGAAGATATTTATAAGAATGAGAATTCATTAAATTATAAAATTTAATAATGAAGTATTCCGAGCATGTCGTAGCAGACGAAAATATTTTTAGTAAATAATTTGTAACTGTGTAATATAAAGATATTTCTTTTTTTAATGTAGTGGTTTTTTAATTACTATTATTTTCGGGTTAAAACCCAGCGTTTCAAATAAGAAAAGGATTACATTGGCTCTATATTAAAATTCTCTTATGCCTGATGCACGCCTTTCTAATACTTACACGCTCTTAAATAAACAATAACCATATGAAAATAACATGAACAAGATAAATATTAGCATCACATATGCCGCGCGTCGCTTGCGGCGTCCACCGCACGGCCTTCCGGCAAATACCGAAGGACACGTTTTCATCTATCCGCGGCTCACGCCAAAAATGTAAAAGGTTACGCTATAGTGATAAAGCTCACAAGTTGTTTTGTATTAATATTAAACTGATCCGTGTTATAAACGATCTTTTTTTACTAGTATTAACCGAATCCATGAGATTGCTTACTTAAATTTTATTTTTTAACTACGTTTTTAACGTGATAAAAAAATCGAGTTAAAATAACAACTCGATTTTTTTATCACTACAAAACACAGAATCCGATATGATATTAAAAATTGTTCAGTTTCAAAAACATTTACAGTGACAACGCTAAAGCTGCAGTGGAGCGTAGGTATTTATTTCTACAACTAGGCCTAGTTTTCTTACTGTCCAGACTTATACTGTGTCAAAATTGTTTATATCATTGTGTCAATTTTATATTTCGTTTCGCGATGTGCTGCAAGCTTTTCCTATTTCTTTACGCAAAAGGTATGTCGTTGACCGGTGGATATGGGACGCTGTGCGTAGCATACCTTAGGAGGACCAAATTTTGAAGTGATTGAACAAAAAGCGGGTGCTGTACGTCTGAAAAAGATTTCGCATGAAACAACGTACTTATCTTCTTCCAAGCTCAAATCTTCTGGTCGGTTATGAGTTCATCGGTTGTGAGTTCGTGCAACTCTGTTTATTTGTGAGTGCTGGTGCTGGTGTTCTCAATATTTCTTTTTTGGCTCTGTAATGTGGTGCAACAAAAGTCGTGAAAGCAGAAAAATGGATGTTTTTGAGATGTGGTGTTTGTGAAAGCTGATACGTAATCCATGGACCGAGATAATTATGACCGTAATGGGAGCATCTCGTCCAACTCGTTCACGAGAACAACATCACCAAACTGCTTTCCTCAATCGACAGGAGCTTATTTTCTGATTTTTCAGACATATTATGTGTGCGTGTCTGAAAAAACGTGTAATACTGGGCCTGAAAAGAAAACGCGCGCAAGGCAGAGCGCCTGCAATATCAAAAAGGCTATTTGAGACAGTTTCTACCGAATGATTCGAACTACAGGAGACCGCAAACTTGGAGACGGGTCATATGTGGTTGCTCTATCCTGAGCAGTGATGGAACTACGAAAAAAGTAGAACATGAAAGTAATATAATCAAACGATGTAATGGCTCTTGTTTGATTAATAATTGTTATATTTTTAATGCAAATGTTTAAATAAAAAGCTTAAAACAAAGCGTATTTTCTTCAGAATATTGTAGAGAGTTCCCCGCCATCTATTGATACATTGTTGAACTAACTTCCGACCGTATACGCAAAAAAGTATAAATGACGGACTTTTTAAATTGATTTATTCCATTTAGTGTCTCAAGGACCCGAGCCTCATTGAAATCATATAACTACATTAAAATACCTACCTACTATACGCTGCTACTAATAACATCCTTACTAATATTATAAAAGCGAAAGTGAGTTTTTTTGTTTGTTTGTTACCTCTTCACGCTTTAATGGTTACACCGATTTTGATGAATTTTGATAGGTACAGATATAGTTGGGAACTAGGAGACGGACATAGGCTATTTTTTTTTTTAAAAAAAAGAGTGGCTGATGAGGGAGAAAGAGGGAAGAAACAGGAAAACTTAGCGTTGCTATTACAAAACAATAAGGCGCTACCAAATTTAACGCGGGCGAAGCCGCGGGCAAAAGCTAGTTCCATATAAAGACGTGATTCACTTTATCGTCGTTTTGGGGCTTTTAACTCTATGTCATAATTTCAATAATTTTCGTCACGGTAACAAACTTTTTGGAACCCTCCAAGAAGTTTGTTATATATTTAATAGAAGAAGTTGTTTTTAATCTGTGAATGCACATTTCATTGGACAAGGAAAACACAATCAGATAGGAATAAAAACCACTTTTACAAAGAGAATCTTTAATAACAAATGATTTATGTAGGTATAATTATATCACACCGGTTGTTCCCAATGACTATGAGTTAGGCTAAAGTGAACTTATTTATCAGTACACCTACATTTTGTTAGTTTCCTTGAATGCCAATCGAAGCCAGTCTGTAGTTTGATGCTACTATTCCTGCTGTTCTGAAAATATATATTTATATTAATTTGAAATACTAAAATGTTTTTGTTGTTAGTAAATAATGGACCGTTACTGATTTATTGTTATTAACTGTTTAGTTCCTTATCCAGGCAAAATACCAATGGCTGGAATGAAGCCTTACAGCTCTGACTCTTTACATATAATTCTATATGCAGCGGAATCCATGCAAATCGGCAGACATCACCAATATCACCTAATTGCATAGAAACGTGGAACACATTTCAACTAATAAAGGCCACCCTGTGGTTTCTAAATAACAAACAGTACCTAATAGCTTACGCCAAGTCCACAGCTGAATAAAATGAATCATTATTTGGTACTTACATGTCTGTACGAATCTATTTTACCGTCTGCAGAATACAGGTTCACCTCTTGGTTTTGTGAGATGAAATCGTGTAATAAATACCTGGTCGTCAAGGATGACAAACTGTTCTTTTCTCTCGCGTGTCAATCTTGGACGACCAACATCCTCATCGCAACGTTCACGTGAACAGTTTTTCCACTTTACGTAGCCAAATACCAACAATATCAATATTTTTAATAATAAATATTTTACAAAAGTGATGGCACTGTCAATACACTGACAGCTCATAGTTTGGTTTTCGACTTGATCGACACAAATCGGGGCGATCAATCCTAACTTTAGTTAATAAATCTGATCACGTGATTTGTTCACAGCGAGGGAACGAGATAGCTACAATTTTGTAGCCTGTCTTTATCTCGCAATTGCCTATTGTCATTGTCATAATTGTTGTATATTATTGTAAGTTTATTTTATTGAAAATATGGATTTTATTGGCTGTGTAAAATAAAAAGTCTTCACGTGAGCTTTGGGATGTTTGTCGCTCAAGATCGATAAACGAGAGAAAGGAATATTTTATCAACCTTGATGCTCGGGAATTTATTACATGATTTGGATTTCACAAAACCAACACTTCTGCCTGTACTGGAGTCTATTAACGATAAATTAGTGCCAGCAGTAGAGGTCCTAAGGCTGATATGATGATGATGTGATGAATATCTAATTTAACTGGCAAATACGAGTGTGAACTCACAAAATTGGTTCACCAAGCTGACTTCCTCAAAACAATATGTTATGTGTACTTATCTCATGTGTAGTTAAAGATTTTCTTAAATAAAGTTATTTTTATTCCGAAATGGGAGCGTGTTTATCCTTTTTCATACGAAATGTGCATTCACAGGTCTACAAACAGCTTCATCCATTAACTTTAAAACAAACTTCTAGGCTTCTTCGTTGTACTACTAGGTGACTGAAAACTAAATAGGTAGTCTGAAGAATATACGCTATGTGGATGTGGATTAAAAATAAAGTGCTTATTTAAATAAGCACTTTATTTTTAATCCACATCCAAATTAATATAAAGTATAAGGCGCATCACATCGTTTGATTAGATTACGATGATTCATGTGAAATCTTCTTCAAATCCGCAATTTTTCGCTGTACTCGTTTTTATTCAACAACTTTAAAATACTGATTCACTAACTTTAAAGTGTCTAATTGTTGCCATTTGCGGATGCCGATTCCCTTTTTCATTTAACACCATTACTTTAGTTATTTATAGGAATAGAAAAAAGCAAGTAACACAATGACACAACTGTAAATACAGGTTTGACAATTAATTGCATTTTGATATTCTGGCGATTTCGAGAATAATACTCGCAGTAGGTTGCTTTCCGCTGTTGCAAACGCTAAACGCACTACGTTTTTGTGAAAAAATTGCGATCTTTGAGTTCTTTGCCATGGAAACGTAAAAAGTGTTTGATTTTATGATCTTTTGCCATGGAAACGTAAAAAGTGTTTGATCTTTAGATCACGAAAACGACCTTAATCGAGATCATGTTACAAAATCGGTGAAATCCACCCTTAGCCATTAAAGCGTTAAGAGGTAACAAACAAACAAACAAACTCACTTTCGCTTTTATAATATTAGTAAGGATTAGATTTTCTTCGGTTGTTCCCGTCTAGCTATCGAAAAGTACTTGCATTACACAACCTTGAAGCCAGGAGTATCCATCAGCAACTTGCTCAAAAATACAGCCTTGTGGAATCAAAAGTGCCGAACTATAGTTATGTGCCCGACCCAGATCTCGAAAATGGCAATATCACACTGTACTGGGATCGATCTATCATCACTGACAGGACTACTGTGGTTAGTAAACCTGATATAGTGATGGTAGATTGATTAGAGCGCACAAAACTATTTGTACATAACGGTTCCGTATGACGAGAAAGCTGAGAAAGATAAACAAATCAAGTATAATGCCTTGCGAGGTTGTCGCCATGAGGGATGTGGACTCAACGATCATTGTGCCGGTAGTAGTTACAGCCAATTGCATAATTTCCAAGAGCCTCGATCAATATCTGAGGATGCTCTTGATAGAAGGCTGGATCAAGGGTTTGATACAGAAAGCGGTACCCCTGCACAGGGCTAGATTGCTAAGCTCGTATGGTTAGGTGGTTCCTGGAGCCCTGACTGCCGGTAGCTTGGACCCTGTTCTCGATACCGGTGGGCTACAATTTCCAAATTTTTTTTTTAAGAAATATTTAAAAATATTAATATTCTTATATCTTAAAATAAACAAACCAAAACGATTGACTTAAAAGACGGAACATTTTTTTTTCTTTACTATATTCTCCTATATCCTCCACATCACGAGGCCATACCACGAAGAAACCCAATCTTCTCCATAAAGATCAACGCTTTGAAATGGGCAACTACAGTACATTCACAAGTTCTTACGCATTGTGTCTGAGACTAGCTTCATTCTTTTGTTTCTTGATATTAAAAAACGCCAATGGTATAATCCTTACTAATATTATAAAAGCAAAAGTGAGTTTGTTACCTTTTCTCGTTTTAATGGCTAAGCCGATTTTGATGAATTTTGCTACAGAGATAGTTGGGAACCAGAAGACACATACAGGTTAATTTAAAAAAAAGTGGAATGTGAGGGAGAAAGAGGGAAGAAAAGGGAAAACTCAGCGTTGCTATTACAAATCAATAAGGCGCAAGGGGAACCGTGTTAACCCGAATTTAACGCGAGTGAAGCCGCGGGCAAAAGCTACTTTAATATAAATTCTTTAAGTCTGAATGTTGAGTATGAAGAATTTCACCTAAAAAGTGTAACTCCTTATAGGATATACCCACTCACATCAACTGTGTAAGTTAATATCAAAAATCGAGGTCGTCGCGTGTCGCGTCATATTTCTGTAAACAATAAGAAGATCTTTTTATCCGGATCCCTATGCATTTTCCTTTGAGTTGCTAGACTCGCAGACATACCTATTATCCCCGCGTTAGCTTTGACGTCTCTTTTCGACTCCCTCGTAAAACAAATGAGGATGAAATAAGTGAGATTTTCTTGCAATCTCCTCGTAAGAATGAGCCATCCGTAGTTTAAAGTCATCCATTCCAGGCGATGTCAGCTGGCTAGACGTTAGAATGAATTGTGTTTCTAGGATTGGCTTTAAAGTTCCCTAAAAACATAACGGAATGTTTTGTTCTTTATAACTATTGTTTTTTTTAGCATCCCAAAACAAATTAAGGTTTTATTTTAATATTATAAGAGGATTTTCGTATTTTTGGAACGACGTTCCTTAATGCGGGTTGCGCTAGGAGGAGAAAATTTAGACCAAAAGTTGTATTGACACTTTTTGCTATAGTTTTTTTTTTTAAATATCTTGGGACAACTCACACACGGCTATCTGATCCCAAGCTAAGCAGAGCTTGTGTTATGGTAACCAGACAACTGATATACATACTTATATAATTTATAAATACATATTACATACATATTATAGATAAATCACACCCAGACACAGAACAAACAATCATGCTCATCACACAAAGTTTGTCCTGGGTGGGAATCGAACCCACGACCTCCGGCTCAGCAGTCAGGGCCACTAACCACTAAACCAACAGGCCCGTCAGTTGTAAGCCGTGCGGCGTGCGCCTGTTTCTCTGTCTGTCTCTCTCTCCCTCACTTTCATAGAAAGCAAGCCAGTTATTTTTGTTTCGTCTTTCTATTTCGCATTGAACAGTGTGGTGTCGCGACGATTATTTTTGTTGAGTGTATACCGGTTTTTTGTACACACTTAATAATAACTTCGTTCCATCCGGGTGTCCCTTTTGCACCTCTCAAGTTTTTTTCTTACTTACGTTTTCTATATTCTTGTGTGTTGTCCAGATTTTCATAATCTTACCTGGAAATAAACAAATGACAGCTAAGTTAATTAAACCAACAATTGAAAAACACTCCTAAATAATGAATTACTCAATTTGTTCTCAATTAAACAAAACTTCAGTCAAATAATATATTCATCGTACATTTGAATAGCTAAAAGCATTACCAATAATCCTATCATGTTGGACGTTTAAGGCAGCCATTTTGTATTTCGTTCATAATTTTGAATGACGCGGTATCGAATGGTTTAATTTAAAGTAATTTATTTGTATTGTTAACAGATCTGGTTGGTTAAATAAATTAAAGAGCATGATAATATTTTAGCATCATATCATAAAATTCTTTTCATGACTTTGGACCTATATTTGTACATTAATATCTAATATATAAAATTCTCGTGTCATAATTTTCATTCCCATACTCCTCCGAAACGGCTGTACCGATTTAATCGAAATTTTGTGTACATATCGGGTAGGTCTGAAAATTGGCCAATATCTATTTTTCATACCCCTAAGTGAGCAGCGAGTGAAACCGCTGGGCACAGCTAGTAGTACTATAATTTTATTTAATTTTTAATAACGATACTAACAACATTTACGTGATTGACATGGTTATATTTAAATTTAGACATTTAAGCTATTTAACTAAATTATTTATAATTGTGTTATTTTTGCTTGTATTTTTATACCTTAACTTTGTACGCCATCTATTGGCAAAACATAGTGAACCTATATCTTATATACTACCTGTAAACACGTATGTTCTACAAAATAAATGATTGATTGAAAAAGAGGAAGGCCAATGAAAAATTGGACTAATGGTGTAAGGAATGATATAACGGGCCTGTTGGTCTAGTAGCTAGTGACCCTGGCTGCTGAGCCGGAGGTCGTGGGTACGATTCCCACCCAGGACAAACTTTGTGTGATGAGCATGATTGTTTGTTCTGGGTCTGGGTGTGATTTATCTATAATATGTATGTATTTATAAATTATATAAGTATGTATATCAGTTGTCTGGTTACCATAACACAAGCTCTGCTTAGCTTGGAATCAGATAGCCGTGTGTGAGTTGTCCCAAGATATTTATTATTTTATTTATAAAGAAATACCAGCCAAGAGCTAGTCAGAGTCGCACCGAAGGATCCGTGCAAACTTGCGACATAAACAGCCATATGTTTTGACTGCTTTTGGTTGATTTTTTCACAGCAAAAAGATACTACAGACTTTAGTATACAGTTTTTATTTCAGCTTGATAACTCCACGCGTGCCCAAGATAAAGAGTCTTGACAGACAGTGGTCCAATTAGGGTTCCGTTTTTTCACTTTTGAGAAACAGAACCCTAAAAAGCAAAGCTATCAACGTAAATACCCGCAACACGCTACTTAATTCCTGCGGCTTCGCTCGTTTGAAACAGATTTTCTACCACCCTCGGGTACCATACATTTTTCTTCACAAAATGGTAATCTACGGTCTTACGTACTTTGAAAAGATTTACATAGATTGTTCACAAATACCTCTTAATCCTTTTGTAAAGTATAACGACATAATATGTTACTCTTTTCTTTGTTATTGGAACGAAATTCCTTATCGCGCGTTGTGAAAGGGGGCTAGACTGAAAAAGTTCTTACGAAAAGTTGTCACGACACTTTTTGCTATTGTAAGCTATTGTAAGCAGTGCGGCGTCGCATGTTTCTCTGTATGTCTGTCTGTCTGTCTCTCTCTCTCTCTTATAGAAAGCAAGCCAGATATTTTCGTTTCTATAGGAACTTCGTTCCATCCGGGTGTCCCTTGACACCTCTTTTTTTTTTTTTTTATAACAGTTCCTAACAGGAAATTGTTATTTCACCCTAGTACTTTTTCTTTTTTTTTTTTGGAACATGTCACTTTTTTTTAAATCGATGGCTTTTAAATGTTTGAACATTCATTTACCAAATTTCTTTATATATAAAGGAGTTTGGTAAATTAATCAGGCCCTTTAGCCAAACAGCAGTCGGCAGCAGACGACAATCGTTATCGCTCAGCAGTCACTAATAGATTTTCAACTTTATACCCTAGCGCATATAGTTGAAATCTAATTGACGTTTACATATCGTTTTTGTTTGTTTCGTTCGTTATCGCTCAGCAGTTTTTAATAGATTTTCAACGATATGCGCTAGGGTATAAAGTTGAAAATGTATTAGTGACTGCTGAGCGATAACGATTGTCGTCTGCTGCTGTCGTCTGCTGTTTGGCCTTGTAGTGCTTTCGCTGTACTGACTTTAGAAAAACTGTTTCTTTTTTTTTACAAAATGATTAGGCAGTTGCTTAGTTCAGGGTATAAGTCGAATTTGTGGTGTAAGTCAGCTTTCTCTTCATTCAAAACTGAAAACAGTTTAGTATACAAATTCATTTTAGTTCAAATGAACATCATTGAGAGCTTCATTTTCAAGTCTAGACAAGCAATTAACAGTAAAAACAAAGTTTCATAACTGCTACTAAAACAATAAAGTACAAGGTTTAAATGTAGTTAGTGCGGTAACTGAAATGGTTTATTTATTATTTTCAGGTTCAATTAATCTGATACAGAAAAATCGTGGATGCGGCTTTGGGTATGGACAAGCAAATATTTATTTATTTTTATCCTACTAATATTATAAATGCGGATGTTTGTGAGGTTGGATGGAAATGGATGTACTAGCTGGGGCCCGCGGCTTCGCCCGCGTGATTAAAAAAAAGTATCCTATGTGTTATTCCAGACTATAATCTACCTCAGTGCCAAATTTCATCAATATCCGTTCAGCCGTTGACGTAAAAGAGTAACACATCCATAGATCCATTAAAATTAGAAACAGACACTTTAAAATAATTTCTGAGCATTCTGTTACATATATATCATTTTTATATATCATGTACATGATACATAAAAATACTTTTTATGTATCATGTACTTTTATGTAGCTTACAGAGCCGTATTAAATCAAAACGATATATTATTACCAAAAGTAAATTTGATAATTCCCTCACGTCAAGCACAAACATATATTTCAGGCAAGTTAAGCGCGCGATGAATACCAGTAATCGTATTAACTGTTAATTAACATATTCAAGCAATTAACGGCTTCAAATTGAGTTCACTTCTGAATAAACAGAGAAACGTTTGTGTACATTGGTTTGAAGGTGATTACAAGATAATTGTGTGGATATTCTTCGCTTCTAAGAATCAGCCTTTTATTTTTTAGCATCAATTTTCTAATTTTTTCTTTGGTATATTGTCCAATTTATAATGAGTTTAAAGTGGCTTAATTGATATTTGTCTAATTTATAATTGTTAATGACCTTTTCGCCCTTTTTAAATTGTCTTATTTAGCCAATTTTAGCTTCCTTTGCAAATTGACTTATAATCTCAATATTCTTGCAACTTCTGTAAGTGACGAACTAACTATAAGTTATCTTAACTTAGTTGTCTTTGGGACTTAATCCTACGGGGAACATAAGACAGAATGCCACAAGTGTTTTAAGTAACCACGGGGGAACTTTATATGGTGTAGCTATCGGTTTAACGGTAAAAAAGTTACTCATAAAACTGACGACTTTTCGCGACATTCAACAGGATAAAATATAAAGTAACGTTAAATCACTCATATATTTTCTACCTCTTCCTTCCCTGACTCCTTTGATCCTTTGACTGACTATAGGTAACTGATACTACGTTTGTTACCCCTTCACGCTTTAATGGCTAAACCGATTTTGATGAATTTTAGTACAGAGATAGTTGGGAACCAGGAGACGGCCATAGGCTTCTCAAAAAGTGGGATGTAAGGGAGAAAAAGGGAACAAAGGGGAAAACTTAGCGTTGTTATTACAAATCAATAAGGCGCAAGGGCAAAAACCTGCAAATCATTAAACCCGAATTTAACGTGAGCGAAGCCGCGGGCAAAAGCTAGTTTGCAATAAAATGTCAAACTTGCTTCATTTATTTTAGTTCACTCTCACCTGCATAGATAAATTGGTTTAAGTGAACCATTTTATCTGACCTAAGAAACATTCCAAGAACCCACTCTAACAACCACTACACGAAAAAGGCATTCACACAAAATCGCACCTTAATAAAGAACAAAGAGGGTCTATAAGGGTATTCTATTTTCTTTTTGAAGGTACGGGAGCCTAAAAACAAAGCCGATTCTATCCATCTTAGCTGGCCCACTGTGGCAATGGGCCGCCGAAGCACAGGTGATGGCCAAGTAATCTATCCATTCGTATGTGCTTAGACTTATTTATACTTTCCTCCATTTTCCTTTTTGGTTTCGGAGAAAAAATGGCGGACAATGTCACGCGTAATGGCGTAATGTGTTTGGGGATCAGTGGTGTGTAAACACTACTTTTTACCACATATATTTCTATCAGGGGCCTTAGTCTGCTATTACAATAGTGTCAGAATGGTTGACCACTGATCACATAATGGTTGATTTTGACAAGTTTAGTATGTAGCAGATTACCAAACTTGTCAAAATTAACCATTATGCGATCAGTTATCGACCATTCTGACACTATTGTAATAGCAGACTAAGGCCCCTGTTTGTTTGTTTTACCAGTAACTGCTATGAAACTTGGATTTTTGGCTAGTTAATGTCTAAAGGCTAGTATACCGTGGGACTTAAGCAAAACTGGTAGGATTCTAATATTTTTCAGGTCGTCAAAATATTTCATCCGTGATCAAACCTTTATTTGTATCTGTTTGTTTGTTTTTCCAGTAGCGGCCATAGAACTTGGTTTTTTGGCTAGTTATTGGTTTGACTTAAGGCTCTCTTTAATGTGAGACTTAAGCAAAATGGTGGAATGGTACGGTATTTAAATATTTTTTGTGTGTATTTTTTAGGTCGTCAAAATATTTCTTCCGTGATCAAACCCGCGACACCTCTCGAAGCAGTCAAACCCTCAGCCACAGTGCCAACTGTGTCGTAAAAATATTGTATTATACACATCTCTGCCCAACCCTTCAAGGATTCAGGCGTAATGTTATGTTATGTTTGTTTTAATAGAAAACGATTTATTGAGAAACTTTTACACATCTTAAATAATTGACTCAGTATTATTCGATACATTTTATTTCACGACTTCAATCATTCGTATCTGTTGATTTAATTTATGTTTGATTTAAAGTAATTATTTGAAAAATGTATGTGAAAATCGATTTTTCAGTTTTAAGATACTACTAGCTTTTGCCTGCGGCTTCGCTCGCGTTAAATTCAGTAGCGCCTTATTGATTTGTAATAGCAACGCTAAGTTTTCCCGTTTCGTCCCTCTTTCCTTTCTTTCCCCTCTTTTAAAAAAGAAATAGCCTATTTCCGTCTTCTGGTTATCTCTGTACCAAAATTCATCAAAACTGGTTTACCCATTAAAGCGTGAAGATGTAACAAACAAACAAACTCACTTTCGCTTTTATAATATTAGTAAGGATTAACAGTTTAAAACTACGAAAAAAGTAAGTTTTAACACGTATTGCAAGTAGATTTTTTAATACAAACAAGCGAAAGTAGTCATTATGTAATGATCGTCGTGATTCCAACCTTAGTGTAATTTGCAAAGGCATAAAATCGCCCAGCCTACTTTGAAAACATTTTGATTAAACGCAAAAAGCCACTTTCATCCTCCGTTCTAAATTACCTGCCATGACGCACCTGAAACATTTTTCTTCCATACTTCAGCTCATTTTTATTCCAGTCTACATAGCCAGGAATAATGTCTATATATTAATATAAACCGACCCTCAATTCGGAACACGCAGCTGAATAATTGAAGGCAATTTTCTGATTAGTACCACAGCGAGTGTTACACTATCCTAAACCGCTGTTGGCTCTAATGACGGCCATCTAAGCAAAGTGCCCGCTCTATTACGAAGCGAGCGAGTAATGTAGGAGGTACACTGGGATACAAACAGGATTGTTTGTTGTGGGTACGATTGGAATTTTGGTACTGGCCAGTAGAGAGTTGAGATATTGTTTGAAATATTTATGCTGTTTCAGATGAAAGGGACACTTGTTGTTAGTAGTTAACTGACGGTTCATATAATATTCGTAATTGATGGATCTCAGAATCGGCCATTTTGTTTTGACGTGAGTAATTTTTGATCTTAATTTAATATTTGTGAATTATTTGAGAAATGAATTTATAACTTCACTAGCTTTTAACGTGGCTTCGCTCACGTTAAATTCGGAGTAACACAATTCCTCTTTCCTGATTTGCAGGTACCTGCTACCTGTAATAGCAATGCTAAGTTTTCCCTTTTCGAGCATTGATCATTGATCACCACGCTTTCTCGAGACGGGTTGGTGGTTTCAGACTTGTATTAATTACTAGTTTCCACCCGCCCCACTTATTCCATAGCATGGACATAGTTACCTACTTTGGGCTAACGATAGCTTTAACCCTCATGATGATCGAAAAAATAATCTTTCTATCTCTTTTTTCTCACTTTTTTTAGCCTATGTCCTCAGGATCCCAACTATCTCTGTACCAAAATTCATTAAAATCGGTTTGGCCATTTAGGCGTGAAGACGTAACAAACAAAGCAAACTCACTTTCGCTTTTATAATATTAGTAAAGATTATAAGTCAGGTTTCCTCACGATGGTTTTCTTCATTAATGTCTGTGATATCTAAGACAAATACATATAATATATGTATGTATATTAAAAAAGTCATTTTAAATCAAAATATAGTATTTAAATCACAATTGAATGTTGCCATCACCGCAGCCAGTAATTAAGCCGTATCTGTTTCTTGCAATACACCGCTATTTCTAGAAGTAAAAATCGATGGGTATAATTATATAGCATGAAACGATTCTTTGAAAATAATACGAGTATATTAATAGTGCCTTATTATTGTTGAGGTATCGACTTGAAATTAAAACCATATTATTATAATGTATGGTCTTCTGAAACTGTAAAAAAACATACCCTCTAAGTTTACGCAGTCAAAATATATGGTCGTTTCTGTCGCAATTTTGGACGAAACTCGCACTTGACCGTTTTATGAGATGTGGTACTTTTTGTTGAAAACCACAGTAACTTAGTTTTTTACTAACATTTTATGAAAAAATAAATTTAGTTTTGCTATTGAGTGTACATCCTTCTTAATATTAGAAAAGCGAGAGAAAGTTTGTTTGTTACGTCATCACGCCTAAATAGCAAAACCGATTTTGATGAATTTTGGTACAGAGATAGTTGGGACTGAAGACGGACATAGGCTAATTTAAAAAAAGGGGGAAAAGAAGGAAGAAAAGGGGAAACAAAGATATTTTTTTTTTCGATCATCACGCGTCTTAAAGTTAGCGTTAGCCCAAAGTAACTATGCCACGCGGACGAAGTCGCGGGCGGAAGCTAGCTGACAAAAAAATAAGCTTTAAAATATTGTTTGGTGCTGGGGTAACATTTGTGCACAATTTCGACTCGTGCTAAGCCGGTTTCATTTATTAATAGTAACGCCAACAAGTCTGTCGGCGCTTTGACAAACCAAAAGGCTTAAAAAAAAACAAAAAAAAAAACTTTGTACCAAAGAGAAATGTATGTGACAACATATTTACAAGGGAAACATTAATTAAATTGAGTACGGTACGTGCTGCCCGCGTCTATGTCTGTGCGCATTTTTTTTAGTTCTATCAACATGCTCAGATAAGAGCCTTTTTGGCTTCGTTCAGGACCAACTTTTTTAAATATGTCTATTATTTTTTTTAATATTTTCTTTGATCAATTTTTATTCAAGTAATAGAAATATTAATCTCATTTTAAGTATTATGAAGATAACGATTTCGTTTTTTTGGACTTTCTCCTGATTTGGAAATAACCTGTTCAGCAGCTTTGGTGTAAATGTGTTGCAGACAGTGTTTATAGTGTGTTTCGCGTTCACAATACACAAGGTACTGGTTAGTCCTTGTTGCCTTTTTTACAAGTTCCTTTAGTCGAAGCAATTATTGGCAAAGCTCTGTAGAACTTGTCAAATATCTGACTTGAATATAATTTATTTATCTTTTTACTTCAGAAACCGGTAGTAAGTTTGTCTCGTTCCCTTAGATGTCATTAACTATCATTAACTTACTTTCGCTTTTATAATATTAGTAAGGATTTGTGGTTCTTATTATGGGAATAATTTCCTGAAATTATATTCATATAAATTTATTATTTAATAAAATTCATAAATACTTATCTTACGACCTCAGTGTGTCCCCAACTCTAACTTTAAATGGGTCAAGAGCCGCGGTTAGTCAATGACTGGTCGTTTAGCAGTCGGCCATCATAATTTAGACCCAATGATGACCGGGTAGTCCTTTGATTGACGACCCTTACCTTACAGGCATAATAATATAGATATTACAGTTGAATTGTGGGTGATGCACTTACTTAGAATTTGTTATTTTATAGGCTGTTCACTTAGGTAAGGGAAAGTATTATAATGTAATAATGTTAATAAGCAGACAAAACAGTCCACCCTCTTCCTGATTGTTTTTTTTTTTTTATAAATAGAAAATACCCCGTTTCAAATGTAATAAATAATAACAAATTTTTATTATGTATTATTTATTTCGTTTAGTTAGTGTTTTATACTAGCTATTAATAAAATAGGTATTTTATTGTGTGTGTGGTAACGTACAATTTCACATACTTGCCAACAATAACTTATAATATTTGCAATTTGACGACACGGTTGGCGCAGTGCTGCGCTGCATGTCGCGGGTTCGATCCCCGCACGGAACAAATATTTATATGGCCTACAGATAGTTGTTCCGGGTCTGGTTGTTTGTGCATGTGACTTTAAATGTTTGTAAATAAACGCACCCATGATACACAAGAAATTCCTAAGGTAGAGCAACGTTTGTAAAAAAAAAAAAATATAATAATTAGGTTTTGTATATTTCTCATATTTATTTTCAACAGTTATTGTATAACCAAGAAAAAACAGTGCCCGTCATTCCAGCCTGTTTCTCGCCAATGAACTCACGAGAAAATGCCAAGGCTCTACGACTGCTACTGACAAGTCCGCTGATTTCCATCCCACGCAGGACTGAAATAGTTCAGTACTTAATAAACGGTATAAATAAATCTCGAAGGACCGATAATAATACGGTCTGTATTTTATTTTTCATGTCATCTGCAGTCTGCAAGGAGCATGAGGCCCCATACTCTAAGAGCGTTTTCAGAATAGCGTACTTTTGGTTTAGTTAACTTTGTTTTTGAAAGCGCGTAGGCGCGTGTATGTGCGCCTTTTTGATTTGACGCGGTTATAGCTCGTTTTTTTTTCTGGATAGCATTTTGCAGTGGGAGGTCCTGATTGGTAAGTGCTGAAAAAAAAAACACTTTTAGTTTGCACTTTTTCTTATATGAGCGATCGCATAAAATAAAAAATATATAATAAATATTTATTCAAAATCAAAATCAAAAGTCATTTATTCAAATTAGGCTGATAATCAGCACTTTTTGAACGTCAGATTACAAGAGACAGTCCCACAAAAACGCCCTGCCCTTCGCCACTTCCTAGTGTTTATTCCACATAGGCCTACATGGGCACTTACAAAACATAAGAAAAAAGGTGCACGGTTTGGGTTGGTCGTTTCCTATGGAGAAGAACCGGAAAGAAACTCCATGGTTACTCTTTTATTTTTTTTTCGGTTTTACAATGTTGTCGTTATAGTTACAAAAGTTAACAAACGTCTAAGAATCTACAAGGCCCACAATGTCCACTCAATATATTGGTAAAAAAATCTATAGGTACAAAAAAATATATTTCAAAACAACAAAAATATATGAATAATGACACAGATGTTGCCATCTGTACGTATGTTGCCATTTGACGGGCCTTGGTTCAGTGGTTAGTGGCCCTGACTGCTGAGCCGGAGGTCGTGGGTTCGATTCCCACCCAGGACAAACTTTGTGTGATGAGCATGATTGTTTGTTCTGTGTCTGGGTGTGATTTATCTATAATATGTATGTATTTATAAATTATATAAGTATGTATATCAGTTGTCTGGTTACCATAACACAAGCTCTGCTTAGCTTGGGATCAGATAGCCGTGTGTGAGTTGTCCCAAGATATATATTTATTTATTTATTTATCTGTACTGTAACTATTCAGAACAAAGGTTGCATAAATAATGTGACTTGTAATTTTAATTTCAAACAGTATAGTAATACTTTTTCGGTACTGACCGGTAACAATCAATACTGTTATTTTTTTCGTATTTCCATGAAAACTCTTCAAAACTAGAACGCATCTGCTGTGTTATGAGTACCTTAGAAGCAAAGAGTAGGACGTAGTGACAGTGGGTATTTTTGGAGTTTACTCCTTAAGAATCGATTTTCATATATAAGGCGCCCGCCATGAGAAAAATCCGAGGGGTAAAACCCACTAAAGTAACGAAAATGTGTCACGTTTTTGGTGCGCACCTTTAGTGCGCAACTTTCTAATTTGGCTGTGAGTGTATTAAGACGTACATATGGTATGCTGTATAGGCGACTATACATATGTACTATATGTTATTGGGCTTGTTTGTTTCTATCAGTGTCGATGTATTTATATTGCTATTTTTTTTCATTAATTTGTGAATTTACCCTTTGATATAATATTAATCTTTTTTCAGTTGAATAAACTCTTTTTGCGTATGGTTAGATACTCGTACTTAAGGAGTAAACTCCAGTCGTGCGTCGGAGCTGACACACACACTTTTTTAAATCTGTCTTTTGTTTTTATTTAATAAGAATTGCTTACCTTCCTTTGTAGTCTATAGTTTCAGTCTTTGTTTAAACTTGAATCATCATAGGTGTTTCGTAAGCAAACACGTATTTTTGATGATTCAACTTTTTCACCAACCAAATATATTTTGTATCCCGGTAATCTATGACTCATTTACTATCTCGTTTTGCCTAAGATCAATAACATGGAAAGTTTCAATGTAAATACAACTTAATCGCTAATACTACAAGGTTTAATTCAAAAATAACAAACTTAGAGGACAAGCTTTATCAGTAATTGATAAAATAAGATATCGTCAAATAATGTCGATAAAAGATAATGATAAAATTGAAGTATTCGTCGCAGCAGTACGGTACAGTACAGTAGTGATACTTGTGCAAAAAGGAGTAATTATAGAAAAAAAAAAAATGGGAAGTTGCAAGTATTATACTGAAGTGACTTTGGGGTGGATGTTGAACAACAAGGTGATAGTTCTCTTGTCTCTACTGACGTTTGCCCTGTTTGTGTCCACATTGGCTTTGGCGGGTCGGAAGAATACGTTGTACTGGGAGCTGGAGGAATGTAGGCATGGTAATACTACTACTACTACTACTACAATTGCACCTACCCCTGCACCTCACGATTCATCTGTGGCTTCAGCCGTGGCGTCATCTGCCGACCAAGTGCATGCAGAGTCACAAAAATTACTCCAAATATTAACTGGTGCTTCGTAATATTTTCAATGAAATTTCAAAGTGATTTTTGGTGTGAATAGAAATTTATTTGTTCTACAAGTACGTTGACTGTCACGTGTGATATATCAAATTAATGAACTACATCCGCCATGTTGTTTTAATCTATTGATGTAATTAAAATTAAAGGTTTATTTTTTTCTTGTGATTTTTTGTAATCGCTTACAATATTTTAGCATATTAACCTAAATTGTATTTTCTTAGTGTTGTGTATATTTAAGTCGATTTTTAGTGGCTAGCGACATCTCTTGACTTTGTTCTTGATTTACTCAATCATTTTTAACATTTCCATGAGTAATTTGAAAGTCATACGCGACATTGTGCATGTCATTTAATTTTCAACTTTAGAGACTAAGTCGAAAGCTGCAAATCCAACCTGAAATCTTTTATCAAACTCAGATCTTGGGTCGGCAGCGTTACCTTAAATGTATGACACAATGACAAAATACACCACACTAATGTGTACGGGACTTAACACGCCATTTTGGCGTAATTTCAGAGACACTGTAAATGATTACGTTTTTAGATTTTTATTTGAGTAGTATGGGCACATTTTACGGGTATAGTATATATTTGGGGAGAAAACATGATGTGTTTCTGGTGTAACGTTTTTTTTTTTAATATCTACTTACTGTAATTCAGAGTTAAAAGACTACAACTTCATGTGCGTTTTCATGAATATTAGGTGAACCGAAAAAACAAAATTTAACCTTTGTACCTACGCCGAGAGTTAAAAGTTAAACGGCTGTCATTCACCTTAGCATTCCATTTGAGTATCAACTAATAAAAATTTTAAATAGCCATTGTACATTTTTGTCTTTTGTAAATATTGCATACTTGAACAATTTTGATAATGTATTCGATCAGTTTTGTAAAGTATATGATAAGATAAAACGAATATGTCTTTTATTTTAAATGTTTGGACAAAAACAGATAGTGGTTATCGGATTACGCTCATTTTGCTCGTTTTTTCTTTAAAAACATTAAAAATGTTAACGATAAGAATATTTTCAAATAGTTGACTTATTGACCGACTCTGTCTTTCTGCCTAGCCTTTTTTCCATCTATATTGAGGGCAGCTTCCTGCTCTATTATTGTGATGCAGCTGAACACCAGCATTTAATATATAAAGACTTATCTGACCTCCCATGAACCAGTTACTGGGTATTACAATACCTCTAAGTAAGGCTGCATATTACCGGGGTTGCGGGTTGTGCGAAAAAGATACCGCGGCCCCGGAACGTAAAGGGCACTCCCCGCACTCCGCCCAGAGCGGGGGAAGATATTTGATGATTTCCCACCCCAAAAAAAAAGACAGCACATTAGTCACTATCGTTAACTCTTAAAATGAAAATAAATTTTCT
Organism: Ochropleura leucogaster; assembly: GCA_958449745.1. Lineage (NCBI taxonomy): Eukaryota > Metazoa > Arthropoda > Insecta > Lepidoptera > Noctuidae > Ochropleura > Ochropleura leucogaster. The sequence goes on along the minus strand of OY288213.1, from coordinate 3,260,166 downwards.
TTATTTTATGGGGAAGCAGTTTTAGATCTTCCACACGTTATTATACCTACTTAATATCTTCACTATAATTCTATAAAAGCTAAAGTGAGTTTCTTTGTTTGTTACCTCTTCACGCCTTAATGGTAAAACCGATTTTGATGAATTTTGGTACAGAGATAGTTGGGACCCAGGAGAGAGACATAAGCTATTTTTTAAAGTGATATATTTATATGAGGTAGAAAGAGGGAAGAAAAGGGTAAACTTAGCTTTGCTATTACAAATCAATAATGGCAAAAACTGTAGGTAGCAGGTCCCTGCAAACCAGGAAAGGGGAACTGTGTTACCCCAAATTTAACGCAAGCGAAGCCGCGGGCAAAAGCTAGTTTATTTTAAACACGAAAGTTTGTATGGATTAATCTTTAACGCAAAAACCACTGAATGAATTTTAATAAAACTTTACAATAATATAGCTTATACATCAGAATAATACATAGGCTACAATAATTAATAAACATATATTGTTTATTCTATCACCACACGAGTAAAACCGCGGGGCACAGCTAGTTAAAAATAATAATTAAAAAAAATTATAACAAAAATATGTCGTGCCAGTAACACGAAGAATAAAACATTGTCTAAGCGCGAATTTTAAGATAAAATGGCGGATTGGTTGTTAGCCTGTCTTTACCAGGCATTAAGTTTCCCAAGCAATAGACTGAAACTACATGATAAAGATAAGACTGAGCTCCTACTACTGTGTTAAAGCCGTTATCATTATTCTTAAGTACGCTGATAATGACAGTCAGAGGTGAACGCGAATTACGTGATTCTGTACGTAAATTCAGAGATATTTGGGATAGGATAAATGTATTTTTAGCCGACTTCAAAAAAAGAAGGAGTTTATTGATTCGGCTGTATTTTTTTTGTCTGTCTTGCGACTGGGTGAACCGATTCTTTTTTTCATTTCAATTTGTTTCAGTTCTGACAGTTTTATATATTACAAGCTGACGGCCGCAACTTTGACCGCACGAAATCTATAGTAAAATTATCCTGTGTTACTCCAGACTATAATCTACCTCTGTCCCAAATTTCACTAAGATCCATTCAGCCGTGTTGAGCCCGATGGATGGATGTATATACCTAATCCATCCTCAAAAACATTCGCATATATAATATTAGTAGGATTATTTATATTCTCAATCTAATCAATAAAATGGGCTAACATTTGATACACAACTACGTACGAAAGCAATCAATATGCAAGGACTTAGAAAAATTCCACCCCTAAGCGGATGAAATAGGAAATATTATATATAGTTAACAGTTTCAATTAAAATCTGTCTTTGATCTGGTGTGCGGACTATCGGGCTCAGTACAATCTTGCAACATAAACGGCCATATCTTAGGGACCATAGACTTGTGTATATCTTTTGGAACGACGTTCTTTATCGCGCGTTGTGAAAGGGGGCTAGACGGAAAAAATTCTTACGAAAAGTTGTCTCGACACTTTTTGCTATAGTAAGCTATTGTAAGCTGTGCGGCGTCGTATGTTCCTCTGTCTGTCTGTCTGTCTCTCTCTTTTATAGAAAGCAAGCCAGATATTTTCATTTCTATTTCGCATTGAACAGTGTGGTGTCGCGACGAGAACTTCGTTCCTTGACACCTCTAAATTTTTTTTTTATTTCAAATCAATACTACTAAGCGTTTTTGAGATAAAGGGTCTTGGCAAATGGACAGACAGACGGACAACCAAGAAATAGAAAGTCAGCATTTAATAACTAATTACAAACTAGAATATAAATACTACAGTAGCTACATTTCAGCCTATTCACAATGGCTACCCAAGAGTTCAGACTAAGGTCATAAGCGAGTTTCTGAACTGAGTTCCCAGTTTCAGTACAATGACGTTTATTTGCAAACTTGTACTGTAAACTGGGTTTATACAAAGTTATTCTGTTCGGTGTTGTATTTCGGAAAATTTTGTTCGTTATGTCAGGTATTGTTTTTAGTATTAAAGTTACTTTTGATTTCGAGTTAGGATTTTTAGTTCAGTGTTTGAAAAGGGTAAAGCCAATGTCCAAAATAGCCTCAATAAAGAGGATCGGAATACCCGATAGTTAATTGCCTTTTTTATTATGTAAGTTGCAAATACTTCTGTAACACGAACTAGCTGTATGCTAAAATGTACATTTTATAGGATTTTACCCGACTTATGAAAACCGCTAGCCGCCTTCACCCCTAATGTAAAGAAGAAAGGTTGTTATGTTTAATTATATGAATAGTTTCTATGCATTTTAATATATTGCACTTACATTGCACGAACATGGACCATGCATGTGTTGTAGTCCGTAAAAGTCTGACACTCTCTCCCGCTCCGCCCAGACCGGGGATTTTATTTGATGCACAACCTGCATCCCCGGGACAACCCACAACCCCATATAAAATTGTATAGCGTTGTCTTAAATTTTTTACTGTCTTTAAGAATACACGCGACTGCCAAAGAGGGTGAGGGTTTTAATTGAAACCACGTTTTTTTCACTGGACACATTATATTTTCTTATACTGACAAATGATTTCAACTTGTTTTTAAAATAAATATATTGCTCCACACTAGGAATATATCCTGTATCGTGATTAGTACGTTTACAAACATTGAAACTCACATACACAAACAGCTAGACCCGAAACAACTATCTGTAGATCATACAAATATTTGTTCCGTGCGGGGATCAAACCCGCGACACGTAGCGAAGCTATCAATCGCTTAGCCACTGCGCCAACCGTGTCGTCAAAAACGTCAAAACTAATCAATATATATAACTAGCTTTTGCCCGCGGCTTCGCTCACGTTAAATTCGGGGTAACACAGTTCCCCTTGAGCCTTATTGATTTGTAATAGCAACGTTAAGTTTTCCCTTTTCTTCCCTCTTTCTCTATCACATCCCACTTTTTTTATAAAAAAGCTATCTAGCTAGCTAGCTTAGCCTATATCCGTCTCCTGGTTCCCAACTATCTCTGCACCAAAATTCATCAAAATCGGTGCAGCCATTAAAGCGTGAACAAACAAACAAAGTCACTTTTGCTTTTATAATATTAGTAAGGAAGTAAGGATATACTTAACCAAAGTCTGATGGAATCGGACCGTTAACTTAACGATTGGGAAGCAGCAGAGCCTTTTCGATTCATCAGCTTACCGTGCCGGCCGTTAGATCCTTTAGCTAATCACTTAGTTCATACATTAGCGGATGAGAATCTATTGTTGTGATTTTCTCTTTGAAGTTGATTTATTGGAGATTGTAATGTCAGTATTGTTTTTGTGTATAGGCTGAAATTTGAAACTCATTGTGTTCGCAGTTGGCTTCAAAGAGATTTTTAAGAAGCAACTGAAGAGTAATTTTTTAGTTAAAAATGTTAGCAATCTCATGGTTTTTATAATAAAGACTAATGAAATTGTGGTAAAAATGATGAGATGAATTTTGTAGTAAGTTTTTTTCAACATCAAAACGATCACGATACGTTCGTAACAGTTCTTACAAAATTGCACTATAGATAACTTTAATAAAAAAAAGACACTAACAATCACCTATTACACCTATGTAAAGTATTTAGTAAAATAAATATTATTTTCCATTCCTAGCTAAAAATAAATCATAATCACGTTCAGAGAAAACAAATGATTGACACATAGCCAGTAATTAAACTAGTAGGTACTCTGTACTACCTACATCTATCTCAGACATTTATTCTCCCTTTTCTTCTTCATTTCAAAAAACACAACCATCAAACAATTCCAATACAATTAAATTAAAAGTACCGATCCGTACTCCGTTTCCGAGAATCCCGACTTTTAATCACATGCAAGGATGAGTTGAGAAAGATCCAACTTAATCACGCATTCAAGGCTCTCCACTTGATTAGAACCGTTTCCCGAGATTGATAGTGACTGTAATGTACCTTTTCAAATGTTTTACTATTTAATTTAACGACGGAACGTAAGTCTTGCAGACAGGACCTATTTATTTGCAATTAGGTTCTGAAGTAGTTTCAGTCCTATGATACACCCTTGTGGTAGCCCTGATTATTTGTGGCACGCAAGGTTTCTTTGACTATGGAGGGTTTGGACATGATAGTGTTATCAATTTGGGTAAGTATGGATAGTATATTTCTTTGGTAATCCAAACTAATATTATAAATGCGAAAGTAACTCTGTCTGTCTGTCTTTCTGTCTGTCTGTCTTTTCTTCACGTCTAATCTACTGAACCGATTTGTGTGAAATTTGGTACAGACATAGTTTGGAACTTGAGAAAGGACATAGAATAGTTTTTATTACAAAAAATAAAAATAAAATCTATTCCGGATATACAGCGCCGTCTATTAGTCAAAAGTCGGCATCAATTCAGTACTATTAATGTCGAGCTGTTAATATGCTCCGTGCTGCCGGAAGTCACTATTCCACGCGAACGAAGTCGCGGGCAAAAGCTAGTATGGATAATATTTCTTTGGTAATGGTGCGGTAAAATTAGAGTGCTTAGGATTATGGGTCCACCTCTAACTGAGGAATCTGCAGAAGAAAAACAACTACTCATTGCCCGTGACTGTAAACCCAAATTTTGCCAGTTATTTCTTAGTATGATGTAATTCTGCCGGGATTGCGGCTTGTTCGAAAGATATACCGCGGTCCCGGGACACAAAGGGCAAAAGAAGAAACATGGGTGGGTTTAGTCAGTACAAGTCTGACACTCCTTTGCCAAGAGCGGGAGAATCAATACATGAATTCTCATTCAAAAAATGCCTCATAGCGAGCCATATACCTAATCTTTCACAAACACTGAACAAGGGCAGCAACTAAGAAAAATTAAAAAACCCAATTACACTTTGACCGGGCCTAGGTTATGGAATATTTGACGGCACGGTTGGCGCAGAGGTTGAGGGATCAACTACAGCACTGCGTGTCGCAGGTTGGATCCCCGCACGGAACAAATATTTGTATGACCTACACGGGTAGTTGTTATGGGTCTGGTTGTTTGTGTATGTGAGTTTAAATGATTGTAAACGCACCCACAATACAGAAAAAATTCTTAGTGTAGAGAAATTCATAATTGTTAAATTTAATAACTAAAATTATAACAGGGATACAGAACTATACAACATATAAGGACTTAAAATATACTAGCTGTTCCACGCGGTTTCACCCACGCTGCTTAGCACCTGTTAGTCGTAGCGTGATGTTATATAGCCTATAGCCTTCCTCAAGAAAAGGACTATCCAACACTAAAAGAATTTTCCAATTCCAACCAGTAGTCACTGAGATTAGCGCGTTCAAACAAACAAACAAACAAACTCTTCAGCTTTATAATATTAGTATAGATATAGATTAACCCATGACCTAACCATGGACAACAGTAGAAGTGCGCTTGTAACCACTAAACCATCAAGGGAGATAGTAGAAAAAAAAACTATCTACTCATTACTAGGTATAGAATCTCCAACATAGTATTCTTCAAAGAAACACGTTTATAATTAATTGCTTTCACTTCCAGAAATTAATGAAGATAAAATTAACATCGCGCATCACGCCATGACAATGTCAAACGAAGTAGCTAGAGGACGTAATTAATTATTCTCTGTTCCTAAGTGAAGACTTTCGATTATAATCAAGTGAGGCTATCTTTATATATATAATTCTTCTGTGAGTGTGTATGTCACTGAACTTCTCTCAAACGACTGGACCTATTTTGATGAAATTTTTTGTGGGTGTTCAAGGAGATCTGGAAATGGTTTAGATTCACAATTTTGTCCGGCAGATGGCGCTGCATCACATTTTTTTGTAAATACGTAGCGAAGCACGTACCGGGCCGCTAGTAAACTAGACTTATAAATTTCTGGAATCCTTAGTAATATTATAAGCGAAAGTGAGTTTGTTTGTTACGTCTTCACGCCTAAATGGCTAAACGATTTTGATGAATTTTGGTACGGAGATAGTTGAGACCCTGGAGATGGATATAGGCTAGTTTTAAACTTTAAACTTTTTAAAAAGTAATAAATCAGGGAGAAAGATGGAAGAAAAGGGAAAACTCAGTTTTGCTATTACAATAAATAAGGCGCCAGGTCAAAAACTACAGGTAGCAGGGACCTGCAAATCAGGAAAGGGGAACTGCGTAACCCAGAATTTAACGCGAGTGAAGCCACGGGCAAAAAATATTTTTTACTGGTTAATTTTGTGGTCAATTTCTAAAATGTGTCGATATGTTCCGTTACTTACTTAAACACCTTCATTATCTGCCTAGCCTTTTCAAAATGTCTTTTCTATGTTGGGGTCGGCTTCCAGTCTTACCGAATGCAGCTGAATGCCAGTATTTTACATGGATCGACTGCCTAACTGACCTCCACAACCCAGTTAGTACTAGGTAATACGAGACCTCTGGGTAATATTGGTTGTCAAAGGCTTTTTGGACACATGGCTATCAGTATTGACTATTATATAAAGACAGCCAGACCCAACTTGACGTGCTTTCCGATGTGCGGAGGAAACTTGGTACGTATCAGGTGGACGGATTGTGAATCAGTTGACAAAAATGTCGTCGCAAAAAATGGACTCAAAGTGAAATCAAATCTGGCATCGCCAATCTTCTTTAAACCATCTTAACTGGGACCTAACCCCCGAATACTGAAACGTCACTCAAAATGTGAGGGCTGCTGAACATTTGAGCAGCTCTTAAACTTTAGATTTTGTATGGTCAAACGTCACTTCTGAGTCTCTGTTAAACTTAAGTGGGACTTAAATTTTGAGTGACGTTTCAGTATTCGGGGGTAAGTCTGCTATTACAATAGTGTCAGAATGGTCGATCACTGATCGCAAAATGGTTGATTTTGACAAGTTTAGTATGTAGTAGATTACCAAAACTATCAATAATAACCATTATGCGATCAGTGATCGACCATTCTGACACTATTGTAATAGCAGACTTAGGCCCATGATCTTAGTGATTAACACTCATTTGGTCAGATCCAAAACGGTTCGAGTGGGAGGTAAAGAGGCGTGTGTATATATTTACTAGCTGTTCCTCGCGGTTTCACCCACGCTGCTCAGCACCTGTTGGTCGTAGCGTGATGTTATATAGCTTATAGCCTTCCTCAAGAAATGGACTATCAACACTAAAAGAATTTTTCAATTCGAACCAGTACTTCCTGAGATTAGCGCGTTCAAACAAACAAACAAACTCTTTAGCTTTATAATATTAAATAGTATTCAGCTTTATAATATTAATAGTATATATATCATATAGTATATATAGACCCTAAAGTCGAAAAAGGCTCGTTTTATTTGACTCATCCCAAAGCTCCCAATAAAATATATGAATACCAAAATCTAAGTACCTAATAAAAAACAGCCGAAAAAAGTTTCGAATTTCAAATCCAAACCAAAGCCATATTTTCCGATCCGTACACCGCAGAGCTCTCGTAAAAAAAGTTACTTTTAAACTTCGACCCTTGTGATCCGAAACTCATCGACTCATCGGTAAATATACGTTATCTACCATTGAAACTCGTAGCAGAACGGAAAAAAACGTTGAGCATACAATGGCGGACGCAATTACACGCCTTCTATAGTCGTTCGCATTCACTGTTCCGCTTTACTTTGTAATGTTATTTTTTGTGGATATGGTGTAAGCGAAAAGCGGGTATTACAGTACAGGTTTAAGGCTACCTGCTATCCTAACAAGACGTGCTAAAGCTAAACTTATTCCGCTGAGGGAAAGGGACAGAGCTATACAGGGTGTCTAGCACCATCTCTTTCACTCAGTGGAATAAGTTCTGCTTTAAGATGTCATAGTAGACCTACAGTACTTAGAAAACGTTGCCCGACTCTAGGCATTTCTCCATCATCGTGGGTGCGTCTACTCGCGTTTTACGGGTTGACCCCTAAACTTCAGTGCTCATGCTAGCTTATAATATGTACGAAACTATACATAGGTATGTATGTATAATTATATATACATATTCATAAAAATCTTTATAAATATCTGTGATTATTTTTAATGTTTATTTTGAATGCTCGTCGTCATTTGCAACTAATAAATATTTTTTGTTTCTTATCTAAATTTACAAACGGAAAGACCTACTTCTACTAGTATCAACATTTGTATGACAAACGTTGGTTCGTGCAAAAAATAACCGACAACAAGACGGGTCAACAATAAAGGTGTTAACAATTATAAAGAAGTACCTTTTTACTTTCAGGGTATGCCACTAAGAGTGTACAATAAAAGTTATACCTAGTTGATAAAATTTAAATACTAAATATGAACTACTAGCTTTTGCACGTGGCTTCGCTCGCGCTAAATTCGGGATAACACAGTTCCCCTTTCCTGATTTGCACGTAACTGCTACCTGTAGTTTTTGCCCTTGCGCCTTATTGATTGGAATAGCAATGCTAAGTTTTCACTTTTCTTCCCTCTTTCTCCCTAATTCCCACTAAAAAAGTAGCCCTTGTTTGTCTCCAGGGTCCCAACTATCTCTCCACTAAAATTCATCAAAATCGCTTTAGCCAGTAAGGCGTGAAGACGTAACAATCAAACCAACTCACTTTCGCTTTTATAACATTAGTAAGGATTTAACGTATTTTAGGAACATTAAATTACTGAGTTAGCTAGTGTCAGTAAACACGGTTTTTTATTTAGTTTTCTGATATCTTAACACAACGTAGATTTCTATATCACTAACTGAAATTTTATCACCTATCCAGGCGTCACATGTATCTAAATATCAATCACCGTCAATCCCATTCAAATAGCGACCCTGCCCTTAATCTATTCAAGGTTCAAACTCGACCAAAAATTCAGGACTTAGCATATCAATACTAGTCCTTTCATCAATCAACTCTCAAAAGACCACCGTATCTTTCAGAACATTAGGACCAAATTTAATCGCTTTCGCTTTAGACTTACGCCATCTAAACGTCCCCATTCGCTTATCTGCTATGAGTCGGCGAATGCCTCTGAATACAGTTTGAGCTTCATACGTCATCGTTGGTAGAAGGCATTACCTGTACCTACATCATGAGTGAATGTAAAATTTTGTGTGACGTCATTAAGTGACGCACACATACGATTATTGCTGCTATCGTGAGCCAAGCGGCAATTGGTGTCGTAAATTATATGTTGTTAATGTATTTTGTGTATGTTTAGTTATGTAAGGTAAGGGTGGTAAGCCATTTAATTTCGTGTGATACGGAATTTTTGGAGGTGATAATTTTGGCTTTTAAAGGTGAAAATGTTTTTGGTAATTCTTAATATTAAGGGTTTGGCATATGAAATTGAGCTTCAAAATAACTAGAAAGTTTTACAGGTACCAATTGAAAACACGAATTTTGAGCAAGGATAGCTTTATAATCTGTTTCGTTTTATCTAATACTAGCAGCGGCCCGCGTTTTGCCAGCGTAGACGTAAATAGAAGCGTAGAGCAGCTCATGTGTTGAACGTAAAGGGCAACAGAAGGAACATGGGTGGGTTTTAGTCGGTACAAGTCTGACATGTCTCCCCGGTCTGCCCAGAGTTGTTAATCTAAGGTATAAGCTATGTACATACCAAATCTCGTTTGAGCGTAAAGGAATAACACACACGCGCTTGGGTATTAATCCTATTTTTTATATTATAAATGCAAATATTTGTGAGGATGGATGGATGTATGTGTGTTTGTTACTCTTTCACGTCAAAACGGCTAACCGGATCTTGGCACAGAGGTAAATTATAGTCTGGAATAACACGTAGGACTTTTTTTTCCGATATCACGCGGGCGAAGCCGCGGTTTAAATAGCTAGTGTAATATTAATAGTTTTCTTTTCTTCCACTGAATTTGTATTTTTTATAATTATATAAGAGCAAAATTAAATTAAAGAAAAGTAATTTTAAGTTCAAATAAAAATGACATTAAGAAAATAACTTCATGCTTTTAAAATAACTGAAATAGTTTGAGTTCAAAAAATTAATAAGTAATCCAATCGCTTAATGTAAAACGTAAACTAACAAAAACCAGTCTTTAGTAAGCTCTTAACTTTGAAGTTAGTCTCAAACTTAATCTTAAGGACCGAAGTTCTATAATTAATAATCTTAGTAAAAAGATTGATAGTGTAACAGGTTGGATGAATGGTTAAATGGAAAGCCAATTACACGTGAAAGGCATTGTTAATTTTACATTTAAGGTTTTAAAGTTAGTCTAACCCCCGAATACTGAAACGTCACTCAAACTGTGAGGGCTGCTTAACATTTGTGCAGCTCTTAAACTTTAGATTTTGTATGGTCAAATGTCACTTTTGAGTCTGTTAAATTTAAGTGTGACTTAAATTTTGAGTGACGTTTCAGTATTCGGGGGTAAGTCACTGTCATTCAAACTTTAAATTGTCAAAGATGTAAGCATACATAATTTTTTTTGCAAAGAGGGGTACACACAATTATTTGACAGTTTTCTCACCCATTTAAAAAATATACTATACGTACAGTTGCCCTTGCGCCTTAGGGAAGAAAAGGAAAAACTTAGCATTGCTATTAAAAATCAAAAGATTTGTAATAGCAATGCTAAGTTTTCCCTTTTCTTCCCTTTTTGTCCCTCACATCCCACTTTAAAAAAAAATGCCTATGTCCGTCTTCTGGTTCTCAACTATCTCTAAAATCGTAGAGCATAAAAAGTTTTTTTTTTTATGAATGGCATCTCGCAGTTCAACCAAGGAGTTGGAGTTTTCGTCTGCTTAACCGGGCGAATGCCTTAAAATTAAGACCTCCAACCAGAGTATAAACTTACAAACCAAGAGTTAGTTCTGATATAATACATAGTTGCCCGGTCTCATTTTTTTTACCTACTTTTTTTGAAATTTTTAGATGTTGTTCTGCATCAAAAAATATGTTTTTTTTTAATCTTTACCTTTAACCATAGCCTATTCTTATTCCGATATTATTATCTAAGTTCTTGATAGAAAATACATGATTTTTCAATAGTAATAATTAATAATACGCGTGTTAATTGGTAAAGGTCAGAATTTGACCGCTTACATGTGAAGGAGGTTGAACAAGCCCATAACAATAAATATTATATACGTCACGCTCTTTGGGGATTCGTTAATGTAATAATGAAAATAATATTCTATGCTACAAAAGATATTGTTATGTTCATGGTTTTTGAACGAACCGCTCAGTAACAACCAAAAATTAATTTGTTTATTCATTTGTACACATATTTTTTAAATAAAAAAACATATAACAAATGTAGCCCACTGTTATCGGGAACAGGGAACAGGAAACTTTCTGACAATACGAGCCGAAGAGTTCCACTAAGCAATTTATTATAACGAGTAGGCTCCAGAATCAAACCAGATTTTAAACAAAGTTAAGCTTTTTGGAATCGCAAAATAGTTTGTCTAGTTATCGCAAGCATAGTCGACTCGATTCCCGGGTCTACAAAGTGTATTTAGGTTTTTCATCTAAAGTATCTCACTAGCAGCCAAATAAATTTGGCGGACAAAACAAAATGGCGATAATCTTGGATTAAACAAAAAAATTGAAACCCTTCAAAATTTTCCAGTCAGCGACGGTGGAAACTTTCTTCTCAGTTTAATTCTTTGATGTTAGACATTATTGACAATAGACGTCAATAATTTCTGACATCAAAGCAAAGTAGGGAACTTAATTACTATCAAAGCTATATCGTTCTTTACCTCTAATAAACGCAGACACTTACCGAGTCAAATAATTTGACATGAGCACCATAGATAGGTACTATAATAAATAAATATCTTGGGACAACTAACACACGGCTATCTGATCCCAAGCTAAGCAGAGCTTGTGTTATGGTAACCAGACAACTGATATACATACTTATATTATTTATAAGTACATACATATTATAGGTAAATCACACCCAGATACAGACAAACAATCATGCTCATCACACAAAGTTTGTCCTGGGTGGGAATCGAACCCACGACCTCCGGCTCAGCAGTCAGGGCCACTAACCACTAGACCAACAGGCCCGTCAAATACTGAAGAAGTCGATCATTGATTCTTGTGAAAATCATCACCGTTTTCTTGCCATAATCTCAATTTATTTGAGGTTTTCTGGGGTCCTTCATCCATTCTACTAATATTATAAATGCGATTGTTTGTGAGGATGGATGGATGTATGTACTTGGAAGGATCTTGATAAAATTTGGCACAAAAGTAGATTATGGTCTAGTTTAACACAACGTTACTTTTTTTCGGTATTACGCGGGCAAAGCCGCGGGCGTCAGCTAGTAATATAATATTATAAATGCTAATTTTTGTGAGAATGTATGAATTTTTGTTACTCTTTTATGTCAAAACAGCTGAACGGATCTTGATGAAGTATGCCACAAATGAAGATTATGGTCTGGAATAACATATTGAATACTTTTTTTTTATATCACGCGGACGAAGCTGCGGGCCCCATCTAGTACTTCTTTATTACTCGTCATATTATTAGACATCTCATTTCTTGCCATGTGGTCTTCCACACAGTTAATCTTCTAGGGTTTTGTTCCTCAAGAAAAAATCGGAACCATAATGAGATCGGTTTGCTGTCCGTCTGTTAATACCCTTTATCTCAGGACCGCGTGAAGGTATCGAGTTGAAATAAAAAGGTTTTTTTTTTCTTAAAAAAAAACGTTTCCACACACTAGGAATATCTCCTGTATCGTGGGTGCGTTCACAAACATTTAAACTCACATACACAAACAGCCAGACCCGAAACAACTACCTGTAGGTCATACAAATATTTGTTCCCCGCGGGGACCGAACACGCAACACGCAGCGCAGCAGTCAATCGTTCAACCACTGCGACAACCATGCCGTCAAAAAAAAAATAAGTCTGTGGTCCCTTGAAGTTGTTAAAAATCTAAATCCTCTAAAGCGCCGTTCCAATAAACAAAAACGAGTCGTTTTGCTTACGGATATTTGGATTTTGACATAAGTCTCATAGAACTTATGTCAAAATACTAACGGGGCTTTTGTCTACGCAGTCAAATGATATGGCCGTTTATGTCACAAATTCGTACGGAACCCTCGGTACGCGAGACCGCGAGTTTCAGCCTTCTTTTATAACCCTTCCACATTTATTCTCAAAACTTTTCTCACGACATTTTCTTCATTTCTCGTGGGAAATCATCAAAAATTCACTCCGTTCTGGGCGGAGCGGTGGGGCGCATCAGACTTGTACTGAGTAAAACCCACCCATGTTCCTTCTGTTGCCCTTTACGTTCCGGGGCCGCAGTATATCTTTCGAACAACCCGCAACCCCGGCAGGGCATCACATGCTTTTACTTAACATTTATTGTAATGAAAAGAAAACATCTAATTAGTTATTTCTATTTCAGAATTTATATAAGAAGCTACAGACATTTCAACTTGCTGAATTTCTCTAACGACTTAGAATTGACAACTATTTAGAGAAAGTTCTCTTTCAGTAACTAATAATTGGCGATTAAATTCCTTCAGTAGCGAGAGCTATTTAACGTCAAATATTTTGTTTTAGTTTATGTAAGTTCTTTTGTTTGTCTAAACTTTTTAATTCGATTTTCAGAAAGCCAATTAAATTGTTATTTTTTAACTTGAATTTGTATATTTTAGTGATGAACAATAAAAGCAGTCATTGAAGAAAAATAATAATTTAGGAGCAAAATCTGCTAGCCTTTTCCCAAATTTTTTGTGTATTTTATATGGGGCGACTGTTTATCTGACCTCCACAATCCAGTTCGATTCCCGCATGGAACAAATATTTGTATGGCCTACAGATAGTTGTTTCGGGTCTAGCTGTTTGTGTATGGGAGTTTAAATAATAAATAATTAAATATCTTGGGACAACTCACACACGGCTATCTGATCCCAAGCTAAGCAGAGCTTGTGTTATGGTAACCAGACAACTGATATACATAATTATATAATTTATAAATACATACATATCATAGATAAATCACACCCAGACACAGAACAAACAATCATGCTCATCACACAAAGTTTGTCCTGGGTGGGAATCGAACCCACGACCTCCGGCTCAGCAGTCAGGGCCACTAACCACTAGACCAATAGGCCCGTCAAATGTTTGTAAACACGCCCATGATACAGGAGAAATCCTAGTATGGGGCGACGTTTTTAAAAAAAGAAATAAATAAGAAAATAATCTGATAGCCCAAATAAAACACATACCTACCTCCTACTGACTTATAGAAAACCCAAATATAAGCAAAAAAACAAACTTCTTCAGCAACTACACAAACCGCTTACCCGCTCGGCCCGCTCCAGTTAAACTAAAGAGGCTAGGAAGGTAATGAGGCAGACGCATTAGCCTATCTTACAGCTGCAGTTAAGCTTCGTTACTTAATCCGACATGTAACGGTACGTCAGATTAGCTGGAAATAGTGCTGGCTCCAGAACACGTAGGTTTTTGTTTTTGCGTGGGTAAAAAGTGGTTGGTACTAAGGAAATGGAGGCTTTCAAATTAGATGTATTTTGTGACGGTTTTTTAGTGTTTTTTATGAAAAATCTTGATAGACAAGTAGACGGACAAAAAGTGATCCTTTTATTTTTTTGTTCGTCTGTCTGTCAAGACCCCTTTATCTCTGGAACGCGTGGAGGTATCAAGGTTAAATTAATAAAAAAAAATGTGGTCTCTTTGTCCTGTGAAATCAACCCTCTAAGTGTACACAGTTAAAAGATATGGCCGTTTATGTGTCAGCTTTGTACCAAACCCTCGGTGCAAAGTTCAACTCGCACTTGGGCGATTTTTTATAATGAAACTAGCTTTTGCCTGCGGCTTCGCTGGCGTTAAATTCGGGGTAACACAGTGACTCTTTCCTGAGACGTAACAAACAAACTCACTTTTATAATATTAGTAAGGATTAGCTTTAACCAGAACTCTGAAATCACGACGGTAATGTCTTCGGAGAGAGATCATTAAATAACTTCACCCGCTCTGGGCGAGAGCGGGGGGAAGTGTCAGACTTTTACTGACTAAAACCTACCTATTTTCTTTCTTTTGCCCATTATATTCTGGGTCACACTATCTCTTTCGAACAACCCGCAACTCCGGCAGGCGGTGGCCCTGGTAGGCACCCCTGAGTACACAGTAGTTGATCTATAGTTTGTGTAAAAGCCCCACAGTCACACTATGCTTTATCGGAATACCCTCACTGGGCTAAGTTGCTGCAGAGGGCCTGGCTTCTCAATCGGCTTAAGTTCTTCCAAGTTTGATGTGGCTTATATCAAAGGCTGTGCTAATTATGTTTTCGAATGACGGTGACAAGCAAAGTGACGCTTTTTCATCTTAGCCTTGAAGCTTAATAAAATTTCTTAATTAGCACGCTGTTATTAGCTTTTCTGGCTTAATAATAAGTCATTTTCACAGAACCATCCGAAATAAAAATAGTCCAAATTTGCCAGAGATGAAATTTATAAATCTTGTTGGAAAACAAAATATTTTACTGCCTTGTTTCATTTTTAACTGCCAAAACACATTAAATGCTTGTCAATTACCCTATAAAATAAATAAATTGCGACGTCAATAAAAACAAACAATTCGGTATCCATCAAATGTAATCTTTACCAATATTATAAAAGCGAAAGTGAGTTTGTTACCTCTTCACACTTTAATGGCTAAACCGATTTTGATGAATTTTGGTACAGAGATAGTTGGGAACCAGGAGACGGACATAGGCTATAGGCATTTTTTTCGAAAAAGAGTGGGATATGAGGGAGAAAGAGGAAAGAAACTGGAAAACTTAGTGTTGCTATTACAAATCAATAAGGCGCTACCGAATTTAACGCGAGCGAAGCCGCGGGCAGAAGCTAATAAATAAATAATTAAAGTAATCGTAAATCATAAATAATGAAGTATTCGCATAAATCACTCACCCGTTAATTTTAACGTTTGCATTTACAAATCATGAACGAACGTTATTAATCACTTAATACTCACAAAGGGAAATATATGCATTCTCCTTTATTTCAATATTGTGATACGTTATGCCAGAAAGCTGTTTACGGATAGGTATGTACAATTGTACAGACGCCTGCACAATTCAAGCTACTACAATCTGTCAGATTTCTTTGATAGATTTTCGACTTTATTTCTAAAGTATTAGGTTCAAGGTTCATTGGGAAAAATTGACAGTTTCGGGTAGCTTGACCTGCAGGCGTCTGTACATAAATATTTAAAAAAAAAACACTGTCTCACTCATCATCACGAAATCTCAGTGATTGGAGCCCAAAATTTTTTATAGGAGTGCATTTTTTAGGACATAAGTGCTCACTAAGGCGAGATTTTGCAAAGTTTGACCCTTTTTTTGCGGATGGGAAATCATCAAATAACTTCCTCCGCTCTGGGCGGAGCAGGGGGGGGCAACAAGTCTGACACTCCCTACGAGTGTCAGACTTGTACTGAATAAAACGCACCCATGTTCCTTCTATTGCCCTACATGCTCCGGGGCCGCGGTATCTTTTTCGAACAACCCGTAAACCGGCGGGTGGTGGCTCTGGCTCTAGCCCTCTTAGCTGACATCGAAAGTTGAGTCGAGAGACGGCACTAAAGCGCCGTCGACACGGCCTGTCGTCAATAGACGGACGGACGGTGGCTACCCTTTGCTCACCGTCCACAGGACCGCATCTACGGTGGCCGGGAGTCGACTCTCGGCGCCCGATGCCTGAGGCGTCTCCCGCGGTGGCTGAGACATTCTTTCACGAAATTAATAAACTAAATAACATCCCGCCATGACTAAGAAGTTAAGCAGTGGTTGAAACCGCCGGGCACAGCTAGTATTAATAAAAAAAAAAGAGTATCATATTTAACACGATGATAATATTAAAAAAAGGAGGCATATCGGATGCTTACCTTTGCGTAAAAATTGCCGGAGCAGCTCACCTAGTTATTACAAAAAGCGTAAAAAAAAAGGTTGAAGCTCCCGTAACTGGCGCGAAGTGTTTAATCTATCTTTTTTTCTACTCTGATGCTTCGTAGTCGAGTATTCCATTTTAAGGGTCCCGTACCTCAAAGATTTTTGGAGGAATTATGTACCTACAGCTAAAATAAGGATTTATCAAACGGCAGCAGTGAGTGGCAAAAACCAAATTTAAAAAAGAAGATGAACGCTTTCGGCTTAACGTCTTTTGTAATAAATATTCTGAAAAGCAATTTCATCTACAACAGGCTTAAGAGCCTACTAAAGTACTCTTTCATCAATACATATGTACATCCATTTTCCAATTTAAAGTTCAATCTAAATGGCCTCAACGTAGTCGCGTTCTCAAATGAGCCATAAAACCATTTTTAGTACAAAAGTTCAATTCTAGTTTATGAAGTTGTTTTTCGTGTGTCTATTGTAAGCCTTTTTTTGCAGATGGGAAATCATCAAATAACTTCCCCTGCCCTGGGTGGAGCGGCGAGGGATTGTCAGACTTGTACTGACTAAAAGCCACCCATGTTCCTTCTATTGCCCTTCATATTCCGGGGCCGCGGCAACTCTTTCGAACAACCCGCGACCCCGGCAGGCGGTGGCCCTGGTAGGCACTTCTGCTTTGTTGACATCTCTTTTAGGAACCCGTGGAAGACTAACGCATCGTCGATTCGGCCTCTCGCCACTAGACGGACGGACGGACTGTGAGCTACCCATTGCCACAGACCCGGATCTAAAATGGCCGGTAGTCGTCTCGCGGCGTAAGCCTAGGACTGTATTATTACTAAGGCTATTTTAATGCCGTTCTTTGTCTGGTGGTAAGGTTTTGTCAGATTCTTAAAGAAATTAACTAATTACCATCTAAAAACTTTCAACTCGATACCTCCAGACATACAAACAGACGGTCAACAAAGTCATACTATAAACGCTTCTGTTTCTTGAGGTGCGGAACCCCAAAAAGGGGTAATCGAAATCAAAAATAAGGTTGTTACAGTATTAAAGATTTAACGAACATTCGGACAAATAAATGTTAATCAAATCTTTCTAAATGGATTTTTGAAAATAGAACTCTTTAGAATCAAAACCTCCGATCATACATAAACAACAGGAGAGGAACAGAAAAAAAGTTAAATCTCTCTAGTTTCCTTGCTCCCACAGAAACGTTACCCTTTCAATTAAGGTTCCGACGAACAAACGACAATTCGTTTCAGTGTTTTTATTTCATTTTGGAAAGAAGAGCTCTTTCTTTAATTACTTTATTTGCGCCACACTGTTTTATATCAACCACTGTTTTTTATAAAAATACTTACTGGCTCACAAATGCTACAAGAATTTAGGTCATGTCGGTTTTTATTTTGAAACAACCCGCCTTTAATTAATAATTCGCCGGGCATTACGTTAAAAACGTTAGGGCGTTTTAAACCTTATTTAATTAGTAATTGATTTAATAATTCTGTCGCAAGAAATGAAGGGTATTTGGAGTAATATCGGCATCATTTTCATGTTTACCTCTCTAATACCGTTATACCCCGAAAATAACCCAATAAAAAGAGGTATTTTAAAAAAGGAACGTCGAAATCGGAGCCATTTTAACGGTTGACTTTTCACATTATGTTCACATATCAACGGCCAGATTTCAGTAACTAAGTAAACACAAAAAAAGCGAAATTCTCTTCACGAAATCTCATAAGGGAATGCTTATCAATTTTAAACAAAATAAAAGCCTTCTCATGTTTTGACGATTTGTCGCGAAATCTCTGAAGAAATGGTAATATTTTCTTATTGAATATTCCACTGGGCTTAATGTCGTAAACTTGGTATATACCGAAAAGGGAAGAAAATAAAATACGTCAAAAGGTGATATAATTGATTAGTGTCGTGAAGCGAAAATTGGTTAAAAGAAGTCTTCAATGTAGGGGAGAGTTATTGAGCCAATTTGGTATAATTGGATTTTTCTGTTAGGAAAATTCTCAGTTACAAGCCAGGATCGTAATCGGTCCCGAAGGAGTAATGGGTACGCTTCGAATCTTTAGGGGTTTTCAACTGTAATTATCGAGGTGTAGATTGAATATACCTGCGTACCTATATTTTGCAGTAGCTGTTCCACGCGGTTTCACCCACGCTGCTCAGCACCTGTTAGTCGTAGCGTGATGTTATGTAGCCTATAGCCTTCCTCAAGAAATGGACTATCCAACACTAAAAGAATTTTCCAATTCCAACCAGTAGTCCCTGAGATTAGCGCGTTCAAACAAACAAACAAACAAATAAACTCTTCAGCTTTATAATATTAGTTTTGCATAAAGGAGCTCGGTTTAACAATAGTAGCCGCTCAGATCGAACTTAAGGTTAAGCCGCGCTTACTTAGATTGGTCTGTGGATGGGTGACCACCCGTTACATACCGAGTTTCCTCCGTGACTCGGAAATCATGTTAAGCTGTTGGTCATTTTTTAGATCATTGATAGTCGTTACAGGTAATCCGTGTTCTGAAAGTCTGACAGCCAGGGGTAACTGGATTATGAAGGTCAGTCGCTCCATATAAAATATTGATATTCAGCTGCATCCGGTAAGACTGGAAACCGACCCCAATATTGTAGGGAAAAGGGTAGTCAGACCTACATTTTTAACCGACTTCAAAAAAAGGAGTTAGAAGTTCTCAATTCATCGTAACTTTTTTTTTTTAACACAATTTTTTTTGTTTGATAAGGTTATACTTCCCAGGTGGTCCCATAATCAAGTTTATTTATATAGCTTAAAGAGTTGTTTTTCTTTATGTAATACACTTTTTTTTCTATATGGA
The DNA here is from genome assembly GCA_958449745.1 of Ochropleura leucogaster. Lineage (NCBI taxonomy): Eukaryota > Metazoa > Arthropoda > Insecta > Lepidoptera > Noctuidae > Ochropleura > Ochropleura leucogaster. The sequence goes on along the minus strand of OY288213.1, from coordinate 3,240,439 downwards.
TGATCTGATATTTTTTTGTAATAATCGAAAAAAAGGTCTACAGTCTACAAATGTGTCTGCCAACTTTTCAGCGGAATTATTTTACGTGAAATGTAATCGCTTAAAAATCTGTTTTTTTTTTATGCGTGCATCCTTATTTTATTTTCTAGCCTGCTCTGTCCCACTCTCTCACTCTGTCACACTTGGCAAGGGCCTCCCTCCACTCCTTCCAGCTCTTACGAAACCGCTTACACTCCTTCCAGTTCTGATGGAACCTTCCTAGTTCATCCCGCCATAGGGGCCTGTTGAAACCTCATTTCATTGTGTCAGAGCACCAGTTTTCTGCTAGCTCTCAATTTGGGTGGCATGACGCAGACATGACCTTCCCAGTCCCATTTGAGAAATAAACATTTACAATAATAAAATTGAATCATTGTAAATATTAAATGATAAATGATGTTTATTTTGCAAGTAGGTTTTCACAAACACTTTTACACGTCTTTTTTTTTAAACTAGATGAGGCCGGTGTTTCGTACCCGACTACTCTGAGAAGAAACAGCCGAAACAAACTCAGAGGTCATAGTCTCTTTTAAAGTCCAGACAAAAAAAATCTTGGTCAACTTACATGAGGACTATGCAGATTAGTGTCTGAAGTGGTCTTTTTAAGAAAGCACCACACAGATTGAGTGGACCTGTCCAGTCAGTGCAAGCATTTGTCAGTTATCGTGTAGCTCGACTCATAACCCAAGGAGCTCAACGAAACGACGAACAATACCAAAAAAAAGGACATTAGCGTAGGTCCCTAAATAGTACTCAACTGCCAGAATCGTCAAAAGCAAAAAAAAAGTAAATAAAAGTTATGATCCACATGGTCCTCACATTCACAATAAACAACTACAGACTAGAAAATATTTACAAAATTAAATTAATGAGATCATAATGAAATCATAAAATGACACAATAAAAAAAAAAGTAAAATCAAATAAAAAAAATAAAATAAAATAGGTATAAAACAAAGTAAATATTAATGTCAAATCATTAAAGGTATCTTCTTGACAAATGTCCAAATATACTAACATATTAAATATTATTTTCTTAAAAGTAACCCCAGAGACTCCTACAAAATACTTATTCCATTATCATGTTGTTATGTGTCTCGGAGAAGTTTTTTAACAAATTAAGTATGTATTTATTTTATAACGTCTTGTAAACATTATAACAGTGAATAATGATATTCAATCTATTAGAACATATGTATTTAAGATGGCGATTAATTAAAAAGTATGGAAGAAGCAGATACAACGCGGTTCCCTTAAATAAATTAAGATATAAGCAGGGTTATAGAAGTATTCAAATCTTGTTCACAAATATTAATTTTCGAAATTCAAACCTTGCTTAAAACTATTTCTATGCAACTAAGGTTCACCGACATGACGAAAATTCAAATACATTTCGTCGCTACGACCAAACTTTCCTATCTCGGTCCTAAATATACATCTCGTATCAACGTAATTTGAAACTCAAACTAAAATACTTGTATACTGTAATGACTCACACTTGGCGAAACATGGCCAACGTTGGTACATATTTCGGCCGGCTTGACCAGTATATGATAATTATGGCATTTAACGGGCCTGTTGGTCTAGTGGTTAGTGGCCCTGACTGCTGAGCCGGAGGTCGTGGGTTCGATTCCCACCCAGGACAAACTTTGTGTGATGAGCATGATTGTTTGTTCTGTGTCTGGGTGTGATTTATCTATTATATGTAAATATTTATAAATTATATAAGTATGTATATCAGTTGTCTGGTTACCATAACACAAGCTCTGCTTAGCTTGGGATCAGATAGCCGTGTGTGAGTTGTCCCAAGAAAATAAAAAAATAATAAATAAAAAAATATAGGTCCCAAATTGTCCTAATTTTTAGACAAAAGTTTCTGAATTTGTGGCAAAACTGGACACTTTCGGAACAACAATTAAAAAAAAAACGTCAACACGGTTGGTGCAGTGGCTGAGCGATTGGATGCTGCAATGATGATGTTTGATCCATGCAAGGGACAAATATAATATTTGTATGACCTACAAATTGTTGTTTCGATAAATTTTCCGAATACACTATATTATGTTTATTCTACTACCTCACCAGCTCATAGGGTTATTTTATAGTATTTTGTAATTTATTTAGGCATTTAAAATATTATTGTATGTTGTCTTTACTTTCGTACGTTTCATTCATTCCTTCTCCTCGGACCGACGTTGAGTTCGGTTGTGTCTACGATTGATTTTTTTATTTTAAATCGCTTTATTTATTTAATTAAAACTAAAATAATAATCTGTGAGTGGACCAAAACTACCAGGCGCCCAGAACCAGCGGAAAGTTTCGATATGCGTGAGTAGTGTAGACAGCACACACATCCAAACCACGTACCAACAGCACACCAGAAACACTTGCAAAGAAGTTTGGCCCCGCCCAGCTACCACCTCCACTGTGGAAACGTCATCCGTCACAGCACACTACAGAACACGAAAACAACAAACAGCTGTTGCCCGTTGTCTGCAAATATGGCTGCTACTCAACGCACACCGCCGTCAACTCCGGTACCAGTGCCTATTCAATCCTCGTCGTCGTTTCCGAATTTGGCAAATGCGGAATGTGGCAGCTATGGCTCTGATACTCAAATAGACTTTTCAGCAAACCGCTGTGAGAAATCTGATGGGTCCAGGAACATAACTCAAAGATCTTTTAAGCGAAAATTCGCTGACACTGGTGATGTCCAAGCTTCTGTTGCGGAAATCAAAGCTATGTTCGAAAATTTCCAGTACCAACAAAACCTAAAGTTGGACCAACTCAACTCGGCAATGCACACGATTCAAGAGCAAACCCATGACATCAAGAAAGACCTTCAATTTGTTTCTGACAAATACGACGCTTTCCTGGACCGTATGAGTAATTTGGAACAAGAAAACACTCAAAATAAAAAAACAATTGCTTTTTTAGAGTCTAAAATTGAGCTGCTGGAACGAAATTCCCGAGCTACGTCAGTTGAAATTCACAATATCCCTAAAGACCGCAATGAAAACAAGGAAACTTTACGCACCATTGTTAAAAACATTGGAAAAATTATAGATCAGCCAATCAATGATTCCGATGTTTACGATGCCTTCCGAGTCAAAACAAAACTCGAAAAAACAAACCCCATTGTAATCCAGTTCACTACAACATTCACGAAGAATAGTGTAATAAAAAAATGCAGAACATTCAACAAAAATAATCAAAACAACAAGTTAAATACTTCCCACATTCAGTTAGCCACGGCTTCTCAGTCTCAGCCAATCTATATCGACGAATATTTGACATCTGCAGCCAAAAAACTTCGCTACGTGGTGAAACACTTCAAAATTGATAATAAGTATCACAGTTTTTGGAATTCGTATGGCAAAATTTACATTAAAGAAAAAGAAACATCCCGTCCAATTCGTATTGACTGCGAGGAAGATCTACTTAAATTAAAGCCGGAATGACTAGAATCTGTACTTACGGTCTATATTTGTAACCCCTGTTTTTGTATTCCTCATAACAAAGTTATTAAAAACATTTGTCCTTTACACTGCACATATAAACTCTTTAACACTTTCCTTACACAAACACTATACATAACACTTGAGACTAATCACGCACAACGGATTACAGTCAAAACAAAACTAACCTTTATTCAAAATTACTCAAATGTAAACAAAACTTTAAGTATCGAGCGTCACTATAGTTGCTTACTATATCAACAACAATATTCAGATACAAAATTTGTACTTGAACAACAGTATAATAGCTTTATTGCGTTCTCATTTTCTCAATATACCCTGCAATTAGAATTGTACCGTACCCTCGCATCTGATCTTTCCCGTACTGACTACGTTAAAGCAATTAATACTTTATTCCTTAGCACTTTAGTACACTATTGCATTCCACAACATGAATGTGTATTTTCTTTGAACAAAATATCTTATTTTTCTAATGTATTGTTAAAACAACGGACGTTTTACTTGGTCATTACTGTCTTTAATGTTTTTATTTGTATTTCCATGCATCACCAACATAATTATTATCATGTCACTATTCCCTATGATTCAAATTCAATAGTACTAAAGACATAATCTCGGACTTAGATCGTCTTTGCGTGGCACAATCGTTCACCTGTGATATTGATAACTGCCAAAACTTAGTAACTGACTCTGATCTGTCTTTAAAAGTTATACACCAAAATATTAGAAGCATTACGCGTAACATGTCAGGTTTACTTACATTATTACAGAGATCGCGAGTAGATTGGGACTTTATTGTGTTGACGGAATGCTGGTTATCTTGTACACCCAACATCCCTTTGCTCGAAGGTTATAATTACTATAAAACTAATAATATCTTTACTCAGAATGAAGGAGTTGTTGTTTACTGCAAAAGTAATATAAGCGTATGCATAGAAGAACCTACTTTGTCTGATTGTAACTGTCTAATGATTAAAACTAATCAAAATACGGCTATTCTAGCAGTTTACCGACCCGCTGGTTGCAAAAATCTCGATAACTTTTTTAGCTCACTCGATAGTTTTCTAACTGCTACCTCCAACATAAGAAACTTTATTATTATAGGGGACCTTAATGTGGACATCACAGAGACTAACACTGACTCCAATTCTGCTTATTACCTGAACCTTTTAGCATCCCATGGCATGATGCCAGCGTATACCTTCCCTACACATAATAAAACATGCTTAGACCATATTATATTAAGGACTCGTCAGCCAGCATCTTGTTACGTGGCTGAATCCTCCATAACTGACCATGATGCAGTATTTCTCATACTTAATTTAAGAAAACGCCAAAATAAAACTATTAAAATATTTAAACGCCTAAATTATGAAAAAATTGACAATGAAATTACAAATTTTAACTTTAAAGAATTGTACTCAATGACGGATGTTAATCTTGCTGTTAAGTACGTTGTTGATTCGATTGATTGTATTTTAAAATCAAACACGCAAATTATTAAAACCCCAAATCGTAAAATAATAACCAAACCTTGGATAACGACCGGATTATTGCGATGTATGAGGAATCGTGACAAACTGCACCAAAAAGCAAAAAAGTATCCTAATGACAGTAGTATAATCACTACTTACAAAAGATATAGAAATTTTTGTAACGAACTTTTAAAAAAAATAAAAAGGGAACACGACAAATCAGAACTTCAAATTGCAGCTAAAACAAATAACAAAGACTTATGGAACAAAATTAAAGACATTACCCACGCAAATAAAACAAAAAACGAGGCCACGCAGTTAATCGATAATCTTCATCCTATCTCCTCGACTAATAAAGTTAACGAATTTTTTGTAAACATTGGTAAAAATATTGCTGACCGCTGCTATTCTGGAAGCAATATTCCGTCGCTTCCTATGGGATTGGGCAGCACTCATTCCAAATCGTTGGTGTTTTTCCCCACGGACTTGGAAGAGATCGAAACTATAATTAACAGTCTGAAGTCTAATTGCGCTGTCGGCTGTGATAACATCTCTACTAATATTTTGAAAAGATATAAACAAGTCCTCATTTCTCCAATCTTATTTATCTGCAACCTCGCCATTGACTCCAGCAAGTTCCCCAATGCCTGGAAAATAGCGGAAATTCGCCCCATCTTCAAAAGTGGCGATGGAACCTGTGTCAATAACTATAGGCCAATCTCCATCCTTCCAGCTTTGTCTAAGATACTGGAAAGGATCATGAAAAGGCGACTGGTCGACTACTTGGAAAATAACTCACTGCTATCTTCTTCTCAGTACGGCTTTCGATCTGGTTTGTCGACCAGTGACGCCATTCACGATCTAACTAAGTTTGTTTCTGATAATCTCGATGTTAACAAAAAAGTTATAGTTATTTTCATGGACCTTGCCAAAGCCTTTGACACGGTCTCCGTCCCACTGTTGCTGAAGAAATTGGAGAACTTTGGTATAAGAAATACACAGCTTGATTTTTTTTCAGACTACCTCACTAGTAGATATCAGAGAGTCAGAATCGATAATTGGACTAGTAGCGATCTTCCCGTCGTGCATGGCGTGCCACAGGGTAGTATTCTTAGTCCACCATTATTTCTGACTTACATCAACGACCTTTGTGAGCTGAAGTTGCCCAGTGGTAGGATCATAACTTTTGCTGATGACACAGCTCTTTTGTTTGAAGCTGATACCTGGTCCAACGTATACAGTAGAGCTCAGACGGGCTTTAACATAGTGTTATCATGGCTTGCTAGTAATAAACTCGCCCTCAATGTTGATAAAACGAAGTATATTTCCTTCTATATAAAAAAACCTACTTGCTCTCTTGATAATTTCAAAATTACCGCGCATTCATCGTCGTGCATTTTGACACATGATTCTCACTGCTTATGTCAAGAACTTCAGCGGACAGAAACAATTAAGTACCTAGGAGTCTTTTTAGATAGCACCCTCAGCTTTCACCAGCACATAGATGCTCTTTCTTCTAGAATCCGTAAATTGATTTTTGTTTTTAAAAATCTCCGTAACCTTGCTGACAATAGCGTTATGAAAACAGTTTATTTCGCGTTGTGCCAGTCGCTGATCTCTTACTGTATAACTGTATGGGGTGGCGCGACAAAAACATCAATGCTCCGGATTGAACGTTCACAAAGGGCCGTTTTAAAAGTAAGCAATTTTTTGCCTTTCTTATTTCCCACCAAAGAACTTTATGAGCGAACTGGAGTATTAACTATACGGCAACTGTTCATTTTAAATACCATTTTGCGCAAGCACTCCTCTCTTAACTATACTCCTAGTCTTTTTGAAGGCAAGCGACGTAAGCACGCAGTTTGTCGTACTACTCAGACCCACACCGCTTTCTCCCGTCGACATTTTGGCTTCCTTGGAAACTATTTGTACAACAAAATTAACAGAGTTTTGTCAATTTATGCCCTATCAAAAAAACATTGCAAAGTTAAAGTCTCAACCTGGCTACAAAAGTTAGATTATGACGCGACGGAGCAGTTACTCCTTGTACCCTCGTAATATTTTGTATTCTTATACTGTTTCATGACTGTATCATCCTTCACATCCTACCTGTCCTCACACACTTCACCTACACACATCACTGACTCACTTCACCTGCACACCTGACTCCACACACATTACCTACGCTACGCCTAAACTACTTACACTTCTTACATAATAATTAATTTGTAATATTTATGTGTTTTCCTCACTTCTAAAACAAAGAAATTGTCTAGCGTATACGAATCTGCAATAATATTGTATGTTAACTACATTTAATTCTAGTTCGAGGTGAGAGCCTGGGGATCCGTCACACAGGGTATCCTAGTATGGACTCCAGTCTCTCACAAAGGAACATATTTTTTGCATTTGTTACAATGTTATCCTTATATGTATTTGTTTTTATGAGACCTATTTGCCAATGTGTACCTTTGTGAAGAGAGAAAATAAAGATTTATTATAAAGATTTATTATTATTCACGGGTTAACTACTGAAGACTACCGTTGTGTGGCTCCCATAGCACAGCTATGCCACACAACGGTAGTCTTCAGTAGTTAACCCGTGATCATCATTCTGATTAAAAAAGTGAGAGAGATAATTTTTTTTTTCGTATGTATTTTTTATATTTGTGATGCTTTTTATGTTTATTTATTTGTTATTTTGAATGCTCGTCGTCATCGCGACTAATAAATATTTTTTCATTCTTCATTTGTTTTTTTATTTTTTCTTTATAAAAACGTTGCGTAAATGTTTGTAAAACATTTAAACTCACATAAATAAACAGCCAGACCCGGAACAACTATCTGTAGGCCATACAAATATTTTTTCCGTGCGGGGACCAAACCCATTGCAAAACTACTGCGCCAACCGTGTCGTCAAATTCAAAGCGGTTCAGCCGTTTAGGAGGAATTCAGTGACAGACGAACAGCAGAATTATGTATATAAAGATTTACTTTGGACTTTGAATTAAAATTTTACCGTATCGGTACCAATGATAACTTCAAATTCTGGACACGACGTTATCACACTGCTTGCAAGTAAGTTTTAAAATATCAGGGGTGTATTGGGGTCAATCCGATACGTTAGCACTAGCAGCCATTTGCCCGCCAATAAATCTGTCATTCTTGAGTGACTTGGAACTTGTAGGAGATAAATGGTCCTTCGAGGAAAGTATACACACGCGGTCTTATTGATATTGTGGATCTTTCAGGTCAACTTAAATGATGGATGAGGGGAATCTTAAGTCGTGGAAGAGCTTTTAAGTTTTAGATTTTTATTTGGGTATTTGAATTAAATAAATAAATAATAAATATCTTGGCACAACTCACACACGGCTATCTGATCCCAAGCTAAGCAGAGCTTGTGTTATGGTAACCAGACAACTGATATACATACTTATATAATTAATAAATACATATTATAGATAAATCACACCCAGACGCAGAACAAACAATCATGCTCATCACACAAAGTTTGTCCTGGGTGGGAATCGAACCCACGACCTCCGGCTCAGCAGTCAGGGCCACTAACCACTAGACCAACAGGCCCGTCGAGAATTAGATTATCGATGGTAGCTACGTCAGGGATATGAAAGATACTCCTGTCCGGGTTGCGGGTTATTCGAAAGATACCGCCGCCCCGGAACTTAAAGGGCAATAGAAGGTTTTAGTCCGTAAAAGTCTGACCCCCTCCTCCCGCCCAGAGTTAGAGAAGTTATTTGATGATTTTCCGCCCACAAAAAAAATACATACCAAAAATAGATTTTTTAAGATGAAGTTGACTGATATCAGCGAACAAAATTGGATATTTGAACCGTAGTTGTTCTGCTAAATACAAACCTCATTTTGATTTAAGTCTGATTTATTTTCAATTTGTTCAAAGCTTAGGTTTTAGATATAATGGGACTGATTTCATTGGATAATAAGAAACATTTGGAATGTGGGATTATTGTGTCGCTAATATGTGATTAACCAAAGGATTGTAAGTCCAATTTTAGTTTTACATCTAAATAGAATTACATAGAAGTTCGTTTTTTCCATGAATACCTATTAAAACTTTAAATTAATACGAAAAATAAGCTTTTACAAAGAAAAAGGTCGAGCTGAAAAACTAGAGCTGGGCATGATCATTTAAATTCATGTAAAATCATGTCCATAGTTTTATGATTACAACATTTTATTTTATTTTTCATTGTATTCTTAAGATTATTTCATTACTAGCTTTTGTTTTTCGCTTTTCTTCCCTCTTTCTCTTTAATTTCCTACTTTTTTAGCCTATGTCCGTTTTTAGGGTCATAACTATATCTGTACCAAAATTCATCAAAATCGATTAAACCATTAAAGCGTGAAGTCGTAACAAACACACTCACTTTTGCTTTTATAATATTAGTAAGGATAGATCTGATAAGCCAATCAAATAATATATAATGTCCTGACAATTTGGACACAATCAAGTCGGACACAGTATGATGTCCAAAAAGCCAGGAATATTAAACACAGTTCAGGTAGGTACACCAAGCTACCAAACATAAAAGAGAACTGTCTACTGTTGGCTATAATAGCAAATCCACTTACCCTTGGCCCTCGAATTTTGTCCCGCCATAATTGAAAAAGACCGAAGACAAGTAATTCCCTGAGCAAACACAAAAACGCAAGCCAACCTCATTTTCATGCGCCTTATTTTCATTTATTTTTTTCTTGGCAACCCCAATAACTTGGTACTGGCAACACGGTTCAATTCACTATGCCCAAAATGTCCCGGTAGATTAATTTGGGTAAGAACCTGTGAAAGAATTTCTTCCTTCATTTTGCTAATTCATCGTATTGATTTGGCTGTAGGTTTTTCTAATTTCGTGTGGGGGATTAATGGAATGAAAGGACGTATGTTTGTCCAAGAGGGGTTTTTGTATTTTTGTTACTGATTGCGTGTGAAAGAAGCTTTTATCTTAGTGGATTGTAGTGAGAAACCTTGATTGTGTTTTTTATCTCTGGGGTACGGGAATTGTCTGAGGATCTACAAGGAATTCTTTCACAGTGTGTTGATTATTTTAGTCCACAAAAAACTTTACACAAAAACATAAAATTAAATAATATAAATCAAAGTCCGCGAGCATATTCAAATCTTCACGTAGCTAGTATTTCCTCATCGTTTTTTTGTTTGATGTATTAGTATATAATTATACATATATTGATATGTATTTGTTTGCATATATATTATATAAGAAATAATAAATATCTTAATATTAAATAATTATTTAATAAGTTTATCTTACACCTACCACAAATAATTTCTGCGTCACCCAAAGGTGGATTGGTAGATAATGCTATTGGCATTAAGTAAAAAATAAAACAATTATAGCAGAGATTGAACCACTAAATAAGCCCCATCCTTCCTTAACTAGAAACTCCAAGTTTTGACAAATTCTTATATTAAACTCTCACTCACACTACAATCAACTACTATTGTCAATTAGCTCAGATCCCCTCTGAAGAGGGCCACCATTACTACTGAATGAATTTTGATGAGAATTCACAATCTTCTAATATATAAAATTCGCGTGTCACAGTTTTCGTTTCCATACTCCTCCGAAACGGCTCGCCGATTCTTATGAAATTTTTCATACATATTCAGTAAGTCTGAGAATCGGCTACTATCTATCTGAGCAGCGGGTGAAACCGCTGGGCACAGTAATATGTAATAGTAGCCTATGTAAGCTACATCAGAATAACACAGACTACAATTCATAAAGATACATGTATATTCTATCACCACGCGAGTGAAACTGCGTGGTGCAGCTAGTCTATACTAATATTATAAAGCTGAAGAGTTTGTTTGTTTGTTTGAACGCGCTAATCTCACGGACTACTGGTTAGAATTGAAAAATGCTTTTAGTGTTGAAAAATTGTCAGTTTCGGGTGTACAAGACTTCCCAAACTCTCAAAACGAAATAACTAGACAGCTTTAAAGATAACCCTCATGAATATTATGGCACGCAGCATTATTCCGGAACAGCATCTATCAATACTGCCCTCATAAGCCAAAAAGCGTCATCTCAAAAATGTAAGACTCGAGAAAATTCATATTTTAGTTTTTTTGATTTCGCGTCAACTTAGTAAAGTAGTTTTAAAATTATTTATTCATAATATTAGATACTCATACCCATATTTCTTATTGATACTTAAAAAAAAAAATTTATCTCATTTTTGAGATACCGCTGTTGGGCTTCGAATAATATGTTTATTAATATGAGTTACCGCTTTTAGTTGTAATGTGTTCATAGGAATTTTCATACAAATGTTTGTATGTTCTAGCTATATTATATAGCTATAAGGATTTATTTGCCACGACACGACACGGTTGGCGCAGTGGCCCAGCGATCGACTGCTGCACTGCGTGGTTCGATCCCCACACGGAACAAATATTTGTATGGTCTACAGATTGTTGTTTCGGGTCTGGCTGTTTGTGTATGTGAGTTTAAATGTTTGTAAACGCACCCACGATACAGGAGAAACCGTAGTGTGGGGCAACGTTTAAAAAAAAAAAAACAAGTTTAATTCCTTGTGCATTGGAAATATCACGAATCGTTTGCGCATTATTTTTTATCATCAAACAGGAGGCTTTTGTTCTAGCAGTGCGTGTTGTAGGACGTTTATATCAGCCGAGTCTCTGATGGATGAATCTGATGGTCTGTGGATGGTGAGCAATGGATAGCTCACCGTCCGTCCTTCTATAGACGGCTGGCCGTAACGCGTTAGTATACTCCGCGCGCCTCAAAGAGATGTCAGCAAAGCAGAGGGGTCAGCCAGGGCCACCGTCTCTGGTTCCATTATCCAAGTCTCTGATGGGTGAATCAATATCTGAATTAATTTTAAACGTCATTATATTATACAATATTTGTATACACTATTAAAAAATGCTGAACTCTTCAATATTAGTGTACAGACGCCTGCACATCAAGCTACTACAATCTGTCAGATTTCCTTAATAGATTTTCGACTTTATTTCTAAAGTATTAGGTTCAAGGTTCATTGGGAAAAATTGACAGTTTCGGGTAGGTTGACCTGCTGGCGTTTGTACCATCCTCAATACCATGTTTGAGACAAAAATAATACTTTGACTGACTTTTGACTTTCCAGTCCTTTCTTCGGCAAAATGTTACATATAACGTTTTTCCGCTAAGAATCCTCTAAAGCTACCAGCTACCACGTTGTTTAAACCTGTGCCAGATTTATGACAACAGGCTTACCCCCTTCTACATAGGATTAATAATATTACTGGCAACATATGACTTAAACCATAAGATACATCTTTGCTTAATCCCTTAAGGATTACAGGCATAAAGTTATGCTATGTTTTAACAACCCAACTGGGTAGTTGACACCATTAACCAATAATTAAAAACACAATTTTTCTGAAAGAACACCTTATTCTAGACCTGAGAACTCCATTCATTTCAAAATAACTTTAAAATTCGAATTTTAGTTGCTTTTAAATCAATAAATTGTTGCATTATTGACTTGACAACTTAGTGACGTCATCGTTGCACCGCTTTTTGACAGCTCATAAAAAGTATACCAATTGATTGGTGATGTCATCTACTCTATTGTTCTTAATTAAAAAAAAACAAAAGGCGACCCGGATGTCCCACCACTACATGGCCTCGAAAACGCCGCTTCAGAAATACTCGTTGTCTACCCACGCGGCCATATCCGACCATACCTAAGGCCTTAAAATTCAATTTTCCGCGGGTTTTTTTCCGACGTACCCGGGTAAGTGCTACGCGATAACTTGTCTAAATAAAATATTAAATGAATCCGACCTGCTATATCGATCGAGGCTGCTGCGTGGTACTATGGAATGTATTATGTATGGGGGCTCGCTTTGAAGTTGTCTTGCTATTTCGTTTTGATTATGTGAGTTTTTTTAAGATTTTGATGTGTTTTGTAGAGATAGAATAATCTTGTAGAATGCAATATTTATAGTATATTATATTATCAGATATTGTCAGTTGTAGTGAAGGCAGGCTTTTGAAAAAAAAAACACGAAAATAATGAATCCTACTATAAATATATTATTTTAAATGTGAATGTTTGTGAGGATGGATGTATGGATGTTTTGTTTCACGTCAAAACGGCTAAACGAATCTTGATGAAATTTGGCACAGAGGTAGATTATAGTCTGAAATAACACAGAATACGTTTTTTTTTTCGATATCACGTGGGGAAAGCCGATGTGGCCAACTATCCTACTTCCTACTTCTTCTCCCCGTCTTCATTTGAAGATCATTGGCAGTCGTTGGTACGTAAGTGGCTCCAAAATCTATGCCAACGAAAAAGTATCGTCACTAAGCAACAAAGCTTTAAATACCCAATGGGTACCAGCTGGGTTGTGGAATACAGATAGGCAGTCGCTCCATGTAAAATACTGGTGTTCCGCTACACCTGGTTAAGCTAGAAGCCGACCCCTACATCATCATCATTTTCCTGCCCTTGTCCCATTCTATTTGGGGTCGGCGCAACACGTTTTCTTCTTCCATTCTCCCCTATCAGACGTCAGGGCATCATGTACTCCTTTCTCTTTCACACCATTCCTTAAAAAATATGTGAGGAATGTCTCTCCCCAACATAGTTGGGAAAAATCTAGGCAGATGATGATGTCATATTATTATGAGTGAATCTGTTTTCGTATAAAACGTTTTTCCAAGAACCCGAGTCTTAATTAAAAAGTCAAGTACTTATAGTACGGCCAACGAGAAGCGATACGAAAGGTCATTAACCTAAAGAACAACTGTGGCGTCGACAATCTAATATTTAGCTCTTTCCATCTTGTGCCTTTGTCGTAATGTCTCGTTCTCCCGGCAAAAACATGACAACGTTAAGACGGGTTCGCCAACATTCGGGCGGCCATTTTAGATGGGGTATTAGCATGGGTTTTGTTTACATTTGGTATCGCTTCTCGTTGGCCGTACTATAGACGCCTGAGGTTACGGGTTTTTAGGGGGATCATTAAGGGCAAAAGAAAGAACATGGGTGGTTTTTAATCCGTAAAAATCTGACATCCCTCCCCCCTCCGCCGAGAGCGAAGGAAGTTATTTCATGATATCCCATCCTATAATTAAAAAGTACTTAAACGACTACAATGCTCTTCTTTTAAAACTTAACAAAAAATTATACGAGTTTAACAAACTGCTTAAATTTGCGCCTCGCCAAAGATACTTTTGTTCGTGCTGAATTGATTTTCAGGGCAAAGGTTAGAGGTTACATGTATTGATAATGTAACATTGCTTATTTTGGAACGTTTAGATAATGAATTTACAAGTAAAGAGTTGGTTATATTTTGGGGATACGGTACCTTTAAAGAATAAACGGGACCTTTATTGGATCATTTTGAAAGAATCCTTACTAATATTATAAAAGCGAAAGTGAGTTTATTTGTTTGTTTGTTACCTCTTCACGCTTTAATGGCTAAACCAATTTTGATGAATTTTGGTACAGAGATAGTTGGGAACCAGGAGACAGACTAATTTTTATAGGCTAATTTTTGTTTAAAAAAGTGGGACGTGAGAGAGAAAGAGGGAAGAAAAGGGAAAACTTAGCGTTGCTATTACAAATCAATAAAGGAGGAACTGTGTTACACCAAATTTAACGCGAGGGAAGCCGCGGGCGAAAGCTAGTATACGATATAATATCTTTATGAATTGTAGCCTGTGGGTTATTCTGATGTATAAGCCATATAATAGATTTGTAAAGTTTTTTAAATCCATTCAGTAGTTTTTGCGTGAAAGAGTAACAACATCTATACATCTATACTAATATTATAAAGCTGAAGAATTTGTTTGTTTGTTTGTTTGAACGCGCTAATCTCAGGGACTACTGGTTGGAATTGGAAAATTCTTTTAGTGTTGGATAGTCCATTTCTTGAGGAAGGCTATAGGCTATATAACATCACGCTACGACCAACAGGTGCTGAGCAGCGTGGGTGAAACCGCGTGGAACAGCTAGTCCATTCATACACACAAACTTTCGGGTTTTATAATATTATAGTAGGATTCAATTGTTTTTAGGGATTCTTACCTCAAAAGGAACAGAACCTTCATAGGATCATAACTTTTCTGTCTGTCTGTCTGTGTGCCTGTGTGTCAACCCTTTTCTTGGGAACGCGTGGAGGTATCGAATTAAAATTAAAACCCTCTAAATAATTATTTACTCAATTAAAAAAAACTACACTCTAAGTCTGTGCAGTCAAAATATATGACTGTTTATGTTGCAAGTTTGTATCGAAACCTCATTTAACTTCGCTTGTTGTTTTGTTAAATAGTAATAACGATGGATAACTCTACGAGTTCTTGAGATAAAAAGTCTCGACAGACAGACAGATGGGAAAAGAAAGTGAACCTAAGAAGGTTCCGTGCTTTTCTTTTTGAGGTACGGAACCCTAAAAACATTTGAATCCTACTAATATTATAAACGCGACAGTTTGTATGGATGGATGTATGGATGTTTGTTACTTTTACAAGCAAAACTACTGAATGGATTTTAAAGAAACTTTACAATAATATAGCTTATACATCAGAATAACACCTACAATATTCATAAAGATATTTTGTATATTGTATCACCGTGAAACCACGGGGCCCAGCTAGTTTTAAACTTCAATGGAATAAGATACCAGTTGGCAGTTAAAATGTTCAGTTCATCAAATAGACCTAATCATAAAAAAAAATATAAGTACTCGAATTTGAAAAGAGAACTCCTGAAAGCATATCTCAGAACTCATAATGTAAAAGTCCTGAAACAATGTTTCAGATTGTTTAAGTGATTACAGTGAAAAATAAATTCTAACGAGTATCGTACTGAAAAGGCCACATTCCTATGAATATTATATTCATTAAACTGGATTTAGAAGTTAATAAGGACTTCCGAATTCAAACAACTAACTGAAATTATTTTGAAATAAATGGGCTTAACTTTTAATATACGGATTCTATTTCGATTGAATGTACTCTGATCTGTTTGAATTTTTTTCTTTTTTTTTATTTTTTTTTCTGTGTGCAACCTCGTTTGATACAGCCAGGCTGAAGAGGGAATGGGCATGCCACGTCGCATGGATACACTAGGAGGGATGGACAAAGACCGTCGCACACTGGATGCCTGAAGACGGGTAATTAAAATATTAATTTTAAATGTATATTTATTATCATTTTTGTTTTAACTCTAGACGCTCTTAATGTGCACGTCTACTACAACTACTACTCTATGTCTAGTTTATGTCTTGTGACTGGGACTGTACCAGCATCTTTTTATCTGTTTTGTGACATTCAAATGTACCTGTAATAAATAGTCTTATTGAAATGCTTCGAGTTTGAGTTCTTTCTCACATCCTTACTAATATTATAAAAGCGAAAGTGAGTTTGTTTGTTTGTTTGTTACCTCTTCACGCTTTAATTTCTTAACCGATTTCGATGAATTTTGGTAACCAGGAGACGGACTTGGAATGGATTTTTTTAAAAAGTGGGATGTGAGGAAGAACGAGGGAAGAAAAGGGAAAACTTAGCGTTGCTATTACAAATCAATAAGGCGCAAGGGGAACTGTGTTACCCCGAATTTAACGCAAGCGAAGCCGCGAGCAAAAGCAAGTATTCGTATAATCTCAAAATAAATGATGTAACCATGATCTTGTAAAATTATTACCATTTCAAAGAGTGTCCATCGAGTTTCTTGCCCATTCTTCGACACTGGAATGGGCAACTACAGTACTTTCACAATTTATTTTGCATTGGTCTGGAACTGCAGCTTTTTTCTTCTTGAACTTTAAAAGTGCCTGTTATGATCTAATTGAAATAATTGCTTTGAGTCTAAGAAGGACGGCGCCGTAGAGATTGAACGCTGCGAAAGTGACGTAACGATCAGTAGGTGACGTCTTAAAGCAGAACTTATTCCACTGAGTGAAAGAGATGGTGCTAGACACCCTGTATAGCTCTGTCTCTTTCCCTCAGCGGAATGAGTTCTGCTTTAAGAAGTCATGGTAGGGTAGCTGATCATGTTATTGCGGGGCTTACATGGATGCTAGAGTGTTGTGAAAGGAGAAAGGGGAGGAATCACTAATTATTACCGATCTCGTCGACGAGGAAATTCTTGTTAGTGGTGAAATAGGAGACCATGTTTAGAAGTAAATTATGTACCTGAAAAGAGAAAAAAACTAAAATTAATATTTTTATTACGAAAGACTTATAACAGTTTGTAATACGGTATACAATGTTACGGGCCTTGTCGGGGCTGCGGGTTGTTCGAGAGAGCTACCGCGCCCCCAGAACATAAAAAAATTAGTATTTGGACCTTCCAAAAAAAATATTATTTACAATACAACTATGCCAAAAGGTACGTAAATGTTGAATATAAGATTTGCTGCCAAAACCTAAGCTAAGATAACTTAATATCTTGTAATTATAGGATATAAGTGCCCAATCTTGTTGAAATTATAGGACCAAATGTTATTATACCCAGCTAGCAAAACAATATAATACCAAAGAGAAAATATCTTGCAATGAATTATATAAATAAGCAGTTAGGAAAAAAGAATATAGGTATGTAATTTTTAAGATTGTACGAGCTCTTGCTTGCTAATAATACATGAACGAGTTTTCATGGAAGACAAAATATTCTTGCTGATTTCTTGATAAATTATTTATTGCTTGTAAAAAAAAGGTGTTGACGATAAAACGGTCGAAAGTGTACTCAATTATAATTAAATAGTCACTTAACAATAAGGTAGAAATATAAATGTGCGATGTATTCGTACAAAGATGAATTTAATTTAATTTAGCTGAATACGATTCATTTGATATTGTTTATACTAAGCACACGGATAATAATTTAGATTATGTATTAGGTGCAAAACTTTTTTTTTTTTTAAAAAAAAACTTTGCCCCACACTAGGAATTTCTCCTGTATCGTGGGTGCGTTTACAAACATTTAAACTCACATACACAAACACTCAGACCCGAAACAACTATCTGCAGGTCATACAAATATTTTTTCCGTGTGGGAATCGAACCCGCGACACGCAGCTCAGTAGCCGATAGCTCAGCCACTGCGCCAACCGTGCCGTCAATTATCAAAGACTAGCTGTTCCCCACGGTTTTACCCGCGCTGCTCAGCACCTGTTGGTCGTAGCGTGATGTTATATAGCCTATAGCCTTCCCCAAGAAATGGAATATCCAGCACTAAAAGAGTTTTCCAATTCCAACCAGTAGTTTCTGAGATTAGCGCGTTCAAACAAACAAACAAACAAACTCTTCAGCTTTATAATATTATATAGTATAGATAGAAAAAATAAACGGCAAAAGAAGGAACATGCGTGGGTTTTAGTCAAAGTCTGACACTCCCCCCCGCTCCGCCCAGCGCTGGGATGTTATTTGAAGATTGATGATAGTGTAATTGAATTTTCCATCTAGAGTTTCTCACTCATCATCTGCCTAGCCTTTTCCCAACTATTTTAAGGTCGGCTTCCAGTCTAACCGGATGCAGCTGAATATCAGTACTTTACATGGAGCGACTGCCCATCTGACCTCCACAACCCAGTTAGTACTGGGTGCTACGATGTGCCTTGGTAAGACTGGTTGTCAGACTTTAGAGACACTGACTACCTGTAACGACTGTCAAAGATCTACAATTGAGAGCCGGGACCAACAGCTTAACGTGCTTTCCGAGGCACGGAGGAAACTCGGTATGTAACTGGTGGTCACCCATCCACAGACCAACCTAGGCTAGCGCGGCTTAACCTAAAGATCGACCCGAGCGGCTGCTATTATTTAGCCACGAGTTCCTCAGCTGAGAGCTGGAGTTTCCCACTAATACCCTGAAAGATTGGGCGAATACGAGACTTACCCCCGAATACTGAAACGTCACTCAAAATTTAAGTCCCACTTAAGTTTAACAGAGATTCAGAAGTGACGTTTGACCATACAAAATCTAAAGTTTAAGAGCTGCTCAAATGTTAAGCAGCCCTCACATTTTGAGTGACGTTTCAGTATTCGGGGGTTAAACATATCTGGCAATACTATTGATCGTCGGTTGTTCATTTTTACCCAACCGCAAGACAAAGAATACGGTACACGAAAACGAAATACAAGTAACAGTAATGGCTATACTTTATTGACCTACTAGCTATCTCGCGGTTTCACCCGCGTCTTTAGTTGCTGCCCCGCTCCCGTGAGTAGTAGCGTAATCTTGTTTAGTCCATGTTACTTCCAAATAATGAAGCTACCTATTTGTGAAAAAATGGTTAAAATCGGTTCAGTAGTTTTGGAGTTTGTCTTGTTTTGGAGGAGTATGGCAAACTGAAACTGTAACACAAGAATCCTTACTAATAATATTATAAAAGCGAAAGTGAGTTTGTTTGTTCGTTAAATCTGGAGATTTAACGAACAAACAAACTCACTTTCGCTATTAAAGCGTGGACGGGACGCTTTAATGGCTAAACCGATTTTGATTATTTGCTACAGAGATAGTTGGAAACCAGGACACGATAACATTTAATAAAATTTGTTTTAAAAAAGTAGGATATGAGGGAGAACGAGGGAAGAAAAGGGAAAACTTAGCGTTGCTAGAACAAATCAATAAGGCGCAAGAGCAAAAACTGTAAGTATTGTGGCATACCGAATTTATCGCGAGCAAAGCCGCGGGCAAGAGCTAGTTTTAAATATAAGATCTAGTATGGCACCTGAAACTTCTTCCTACGCTGGGCCAGCAAAAGGCCAAAATTTTACGATCGCAGTTCAGTTTACTATACCTACATCTCAGCTCACCTCTTCTGGGATTATACGTGTTATGCTTAAATAAGTTTTATACTTTTCCTGACTAGAATACATAAAGTTTCAAGTGATACGACCGAGCACCTGGAGTTCTAGCAAGTACCAAATCGAATTTACTGTTGGCCAGCCTCCAATACTTTGAGATGTGACCTTGAATTGAATTTGGAGTATTTCTACTAAAAAGATACAGCTGCTAAAGGATTTGCTTGTAAATCAAATGTTTTTGGATTTTTATTGAAATACTAGCTGTTCCACGCGGTTTCACCCACGCTGCTCACCTGTTGGTCGTAGCTTGATGTTATATAGCCTATAGCCTTCCTCAAGAAATGGACTATCCAACACTAAAATAATTTTTCAATTCGAACCAGTACTTCCTGAGATTAGCGCGTTCAAACCAACAGACAAACAAACTCTTCAGCTTTATAATATTAGTATAGATATTTATTGACGCTTGTGCTAAGTGTGGGAATGTGCAGTGCGTGTGTCGCGCTTTTGCTAATTTAGAAGACTAGGCGCCACAGCTGACAGATTCAACTTGTAATTTTTATTTTATTCTTCCTTCTACATTCTACTTTGTGTCTACAATCTGTAACCAGCGCGATGACCTCGCGCCCTACCTAATTAAATGATAAAATACTAGCTTCCGCCCGCGACTTCGTGATGATCGAAAAAAAAACTTTCTCTTTACTTTTCTTCTCTCTTTCTCCCCCTTATCCCATGTCCGCCCATGTCCGTCGCCAGCGTCCTAACTATCTCTAAACCAAAATTCATCAACATCGGTTAAGCCATTAAGGCGTGAAAAAGTAACAAACGAACAAACCCACTCACATATACAACACACTGAAATAAACTCACTCAAATATTAAGTAAGGATATTCCATCAAATAAATTACATGCAAAACCCTCTCAATTCATTAAAACTTTTTTTATTTTAATCTAAATGGAAGCGAAATCATGAGTGTCATTTTATGAAATGCTTGTCTTACAAACGACTAACTTCCGTTCCATACATATTAATATCAAGTCTTTTAGGTAAACATTTCCAAAACAACTGTATTACATTAATTTAATGTGTCTCGACATCGTCGTTCTGAAGAGAACGCGAACGTAACCACGAACGTTACGTTAATCAGTTGATTTTACCAGGAACCTGAAACTGGCTTTGTGGAGAAACAGACTTTAATAATGACGACTTAAAGGATGTAATTGAATACATGCGTAATTTGTGACGCAATTAAGAATATTGCCATAGGCATTCGTTACTTTGTAAGTTCGTCTTTTTAATTTAAACTCAATGTTTTAATTCGTTGACTGGAATAATTTGTTTCACATTTTAGAACTCAGGCGTAGTTTTTTACTGCCGGGGTTGTCGGTTGTTCGAAAGAGATACCGCGGCCCCGGAACATAAAGGGTAAAAGAAGGAACATGGATGGGTTTTAGTCAGTAAAAGTCTGACCATCTGATAAAGAAGATATTTAATAATGCGTAGTTTTGCACTTTACATTATTAGGGGCTATTCCTGAAAAAAGGTTTATTTTTGAAGTCATTTTTTTATTGTAAGGGATGCAAAAGTTAACGAAGACGAAAAAGTATTTGTTTCACTGCGACATATTTGTTGTTGTAGATAAAATCTTCTAAAATTCGGAAAAGAAAAATATATTACGTTTACACTGCACGTTTGTTTTAAGTCCTCAAGTTGAGGTCTTATGCAGACATTGAAAGTATAACACATAGAAAGCAACTCTTTAAGGAACTATAATGTACCCATTTAGGAGGCCATGTTTATTGCATACTAGTTTTTGCCCGCGGCTTCGCTAGCGTTAAATTCGGGGTAACACAGTTGCCCTTTCCTGTTTTGCAGGTACCTGTTACTTGTAGTTTATGCCCTTGCGCCTTATTAATTGTAATAACAAACCAAAATTTTCCCTTTTCTTCCCTCTTTCTCCTTCATTTCTTACTTTAAAAAAATGCTTATTTCCGTCTCCAGAGTCCCAACTATCCCTGTACCAAAATTAATCAAAATCGGTTTAGCCATTCAGACGTGAATGCGTAATAAACATGCAAACAAACTCTCTTTTGCTTTTATAATATTAGTAAGGATAAGTGGGCACAAAAGCAGACCCTGTGATAGATGCTAAGCTAAATAGCTCATGATAAAACCCCAGTAAGACTTAGCCTGACCTGGCAGTCAGCGCAGTCACGACCACTCAACCAACGAGATAGTCCTACCTATACATTAAGCGTTAATGATATTACCGACCTCAAACCCACACATCAACTCAGCTTTCTAAATACAAACAAAACGGGCGGTGTACACCATTATTTTGACGTTAACAGCTCCCCTGAGACGTGGGTTAGGAAATTAACTGTACGCTAATCTGTGGTTAGTTAACCGATATAATTGGAATTTGACCGCATTCTGATAGTTTACGTACACGTAAGTTTGTTTCAATGCGCGGTTTAGTTTTGGAATGAGGTTTATTATTGGTAGAAGTGAAGAAGATCTGGTTGGATAATCGAATAAATACTAATAGATATAATTTCGCTAGAGGAGCTCGTGGCTAAATAATAGCAGCCGCTCGGGTCGATCTTTAGGTTAAGCCACGCTTGCCAAGGTTGGTCTGTGGATGTGTGACCATCCGTTACATACCGAGTTTCTTCCGTGCCTCGGAAAGCACGTTAAGCCGTTGGTCCCGGCTGTCATTTAATGATCTTTGACAGTCGTTACAGATAGTCAGTGTTCCGAAAGTCTGACTACCAGTCTTACCAAGAGGTATCGTATTACCCAGTACTATCTGGGTTGTAGAGGTCAGATAGGCAGTCGCTCCATGTAAAATGCTGATATTCAGCTGCATTCGGTTAGACTGGAAGCCGACCTCAACATAGTTGGGAAAAGGCTAGGCAGATGACGAGATATAATTTCGCTTAGTTGACGCTTCCTATGACCCAAAGGCTGGCTTTAACCTACCAAAAGCTTTTTTGACGACACGGTTGACGCAGTGGCTGAGCGATCGACTGTTGCGCTGCGTGTCGCAGGTTCGATTCCCGCACGGAATTTGTATGGCCTACAGATTGTTGTTACGGGTCTGGCTGTTTGTTTATGTGAGTTTATTTTTTTGTAAACGCATCCACGATACAGGAGAAATTCCTAGTGTTGGGCAAGGTTTCCTAAAAAGAAAAGGTTTAGTTTTACCATACAACGTGGCAACGCAGCCAGTCTCTTGGGTACATTACCAGATGACAGCGTTGAGGACGAGTTTTTTTGATCCCCACTAAGTCTGTTTGTTATTTTAATTATAGCAAGAGAACCTGACTGAATCTTTAACATTGAATATGAAAGTTCAAGATTTTGCTGAAATTAATTTTAAACGCATTTTAGGATTAAATATCCTTATTTCTGTGTAACCCACTTTTCAGGGTTCTGTGGTCAAATGGCTAAAAGTTACCCTCATAGATTTGTCCCGTCCGTCTATCTGTCTGTATAGTATAATATCTACAGTGTCACCTTGATTGAAACTTGGTGACTTCATGTCAAAATATATGCTACAGCGGGTGTTAAAAAAGATATCTAGATATAACTTGCCGGGCCTGTTGGCCTAGTGGTTAGTGGCCCTGACTGATACGCTGGAGGTCGTGGGTTCGATTCCCACCCAGGACAAACTTTGTGTGATGAGCATGATTGTTTGTTCTGTGTCTGGGTGTGATTTATCTATAATATGTATGTATCTATTAAATTATATAAGTATGTATATCAGTTGTCTGGTTACCATAACACAAGCTCTGCTTAGCTTGGGATCAGATAGCCGTGTGTATGCCAAGATATTTATTTTTTATTTATAACTGGGGTATATAACTGTGTGGGTTGTCAGTGGATAGCTCTTGAAAAATTACATCGAGATTTAATTTTTTTTGTTTTAGTTGATGATACCTGGTTCTAAAGTAAGAAAAAGTAATATTTGAAAAAAAATATGGTCGCTTCTTTTTAGTGAGTGAGTTCGCTGAGTGTTGAAATTAAGTGCTAACGATATCGACACCTCTGGGCTCAAAGGTCGTAAAGGACATTTTGGCGAAAATGACTTTTTGATACAGTTTTACTAATTTTTTAATTTTCTATCGATCTGTATATTCCGTTTTACGAAATTCGCAAAAAAAATGCCTTTACGACCCACATAATTTAAGACGTTAAACAAAATGTACCGTTAAAATATGGAAGTAAATAACACTTAGTTACCAGAGCGAACTCATTTTGGTAGTAAAGCAAAATAAAAAAACAACTTTTGGGGTTAAAATAAATTAAAAATGTCAATTGTCCTTTACGTCCTTTGGTGGTTAACATAAGTCATTTTAAAAATTTTGATGTAAAGGGCATCTTCTTTGCAAATTGCCCTTTACACCCTTACAAGTTAAAATAAAGGAACATAAAGTGTCCTTTACTACCTAGTTTCTTTTCAATTTTGTTCTTCCACTAAGGGCGTATTATAAACTTAAGTGAGAAATTGTCCCATAAATCCTAGAATATTCCGAATTTAATCTCAACCTACCAACTTAAAATTAAACAAAACTATTAACTCACGATCTCGTAAAATGTAGGTAGGTATTAATAAACAGATTATCATCAAAATTACAAGGATTTTTACCCTACCTTATTAAAATGACTCTAATAAATAATAATAAAAAAATAAAAAATAAATAATAATAACACATACATGGCTCATGAGGGTGCTAGAGTCGTATAAAGTTAATGCAACTCTACGCACCTTCCTGATCTCGTGTATGAGGCAATGGAGTACAGTCCTTCGCTATCCAGGATGTCGGCAGATTCAGAGATATAGTGAACCGATAAGGATAAAGCGAGGTATATTCTAGGGCGATAGTTTGAGTCCTTTGGTTTGGTTCTGCTTAGCCTTGAATCCTCTAAGCACGCTGCTGGAGAATTCAGGTCTGGGCTATCGATTGAGGAGAAGTGGTCATTTTATATCTTACCTTCTTTACATGGATGACCAGAAACTCTTTGCCCCCAACGATTTGCAGCTGATGGAGCTACTGAAGGTAACTGAAACTTTCAGTAGCGCCATCAGGATGGAATTTGGTGTAGACAAATGTGCGGTCATGCATGTAAAGCGAGGGGAAATTGTGGAATCTGTGGGAACCCAGCTCTCAGATTCCATAAACCTTAGACCCCTCTCAGCAACCGAAACCTACAAGTACTTGGGGATGTCGGAAGCGCTGGGCATCAATGTTGCTAACGCAACGTTGCTGAAGCAATCGTTGAAGGAGCGCTTCTTTGGCCGCCTGAGAAAAGTATTTAATAGTCTTTTATCAGGCGGAAACAAGGTGCGTGCTTTCAACGGTTGGGTCATGCCGGTTTTAAAGTACTCTTTCGGCAAACTCAAATGGACTCAAACAGAACTGGATGCCTTGGATAGGAAGGTCCGTACATTGTTAACGGCATTTCGTATGCATCACCCACGTTCTTCGGTTATGAGACTGTATATCCCGCGGAGTTGTGGAGGTCGAGACTTTTTAAATACCAAGACTCCACAATAGCGAGATATGCAGTCTCAGGGAATATTTCCTAGATACCGACGTGGGAATGCATCGGGATGTGGTTGCAGTGGCAAAGGCTTACTCCGCTCTCCTTGGCTAAAGAGAACAGACGCAAATCTGTAGTGCTTGACACTAATGACCGCAAGGAGGTATGGCACAGTAAGGAGCTTCACGGACGCTTTTTCCGGGCCCTACATGGACCCGATGTAGATCAATCAGCGTCCGTAGCCTGGCTACGTTCCGGGGATCTCTTTGGAGAAACCGAAGGTTTTGTCTGTGCAATTATGGATGAAGTTATGATGACAAATAACTACCGGAGATTTATTGTGAAGGACGGCACGGTTGACGAATGTTGGGCATGCCACCGTCCGGGTGAATCAATTCGACACATTATCTCCGGTTGGTTCTCGTCTAGCTAACGGAGAGCACTTACATAGACACAACCTTGTAGCCAGGATTATCCATCAGCAACTTGCTCTAAAATATAACCTTGTGGAATCGGAAGTGCCGTACTACAGGTATGAGCCCGACCCAGTAGGTACTCGAATATGGCAATATCACATTGTACTGGGATCGATCCATTATCACTGACAGGACTATTGTTGCCAACAAGCCTGATATAGTGCTGGTGGATCGATCAGAGCGGCGCGCAAATGTTGACACATAACAGTCCCGCATGATGAGAACCTCGTGAAAGCCGAGAAAGATAAGTAAATCAAGTATATTGACTTGGCTCGCGAGGTTGTCGACATGTGGGATGTGGACTCAGGGATCATTGTGCCGATAGTCATATCTGCCAATGGCTTAATCGCTAAGAGCCTCGACTAATACCTGAGGAGGCTCTCGTTAGGCAGCTGGATCAAAGGTTTGATACAGAACGCGGTACTCCTGGACACGGCTCGTATTGTTAGGAGGTTCCTTTCTCTGGAACCCTGACCGCCGGTAGCTTGGATCCTGTCCCCGATACCGGTGGTCTACAATTTTTTTTTAATGTTTTTTTTATTAAGAAATATTTAATAATGTAATTGTATGTAAAAAAAATTAACATAAAAATATAATAAATACATACAATTACGTGATCCATTTAATTATTAAGTTTAATTATCAATTAATCTTTCTAGAATACCTTACCGGGTGATCCTTTAGAACCTAAAAAATATTGCACTTGTCCATTATTTCCATACTTTGATTAATTTTGCACAGTAAAGTAGATTTACGCCCTAAACTAAAGTCATAAGATGAAAATTTTAGGGGGGTAAAGGACATTTATTTTGAAATTTGTGGTCGTAAAGGAAATCTATCTCGACAAATAAAGCATTAGGGTAAAATTGTAATACTGCCCAAGAAAGTACTATGAATTCTAAGCACTTTCCCAAAGTTTCATTTAAATAGCTCAAGAAACAAAAAAGTTAGAGTAAAAATACGATTTTTTTTTCTGTTTTTTGCTTCTCCTGAAAAGTTGCATTTTGTCCTTTACGACCTTTGAGCCCAGAGGTGTCGATATAGTTTAAACGCTATTCGTCCAAATTACTTCAAAATAATTGTTTTATTTTTATATATATCTAGTACTTCGACCTAGAAAACTGTGTAGTTAATTTCTAGGTCAAACCACACACCCTTTACTCTACTTAAAATTTACGTTCTGAAAATGTTCTGAAAGTGACACAGAATACGATAAATTCAAAGATAATTTGCAACAATTTACGCCTGAAGGAGCATAAACAAAAATCTTTATTGGAACAATGAAATACTGACAACAACAAGGGGTGTGGGAATGACACCCTCATATTCGTGCATGTAAGGGTGATAGAGTAGATAGATATTTATATTTATTGGTTAAATAATAATAATACAGGTTGTTCTTGAATCAAGTATACAAAATTATTTTTAGTTTATGCGAAAGCCGAAACACCTGTGCAGTATTTTTATATAAAGAATTTATGTACAAAATTTCAGAACTGTATCATGAAAAACCACTATGTTATAAGCTTGTTATGTTGCTGGATATCCTCACAAATACACTGTCACCAACGGCGTACGGCGTCCCTGTGCCGCGAGTGTGACTCGCGCGCAATTTTTTGCCGAGGTCCGGCCGGGTGTTTTGTGCGCTTGCGAATAGGTACTTAGTGTCGCATGGTGTCCATATTATAAACGTTTTTAAATATTTTTAGAAAAAAATATAATATGGTGTAAAAATGATTTGAATCGATTCAGTTACTTATTCTGAACAAACTATATTCAGGTTTCGCATATACTAAAAAAAATGTTATATTGACTTGGCTCGCGAGGTTGTCGTCATGTGGGATGTGGAGTCAGTGATCATAGTCTTATCTGTCATTGGCTTAATTGCCAAGAGCCTCGAACAATACCTAAGGTTCTCGTTAGGCAGCTGGATTAAGGACTTGATACAGAAAGTGGTACTTCTAGACGCGGCTCGTATTTTTAAGAGGTTTCTTTCTCTGGAGCCTTGACCGTCTGAAGCTTGGCCCTGTTACCGATACCGTTGGGATACCACGTTTTTTGGATTTTTAAATGTTTTTTTTTAATAATGGAATATGTAAAAATACAGAAAATATGTATAAAGATGAATAATACAAGTTGTATGTTGTTGCAGATCTTCTGTTGGATAAGTAATGGTTAAAACCCTGTAATATTTGCGAAATAAAAAATCTTATCGTATCTTATGGAGAGATCTCGTTAGTTTTTATCGCTTTGTTTGTAACTGAATTCAAACAAAATGAATTTTAAAAAATAAGGTGAATTGAAATAAATAAATTACAAAAATATTTACAGTATAAGGGGCTTTTTTGCAAATGGAAATCATCAAAAAACTCCTAGCTGGAGTTTTACTACCTTAAATCTACCCTTGTTCCCTTTACCCTTTTCTATAATTCGTCATCTCATCAGACACATCATACACGCAGTCCATCTATCGTTTCTTTGTTCATAACCTACACTTATAGCAATCCACATTCATACTCAGAACTTTCCTCAATCAAATCCTCATATCTCCAATCAAGATATTATCCCAAACACCTCGACCACCAAGACATTATATAAAACAATCGCGTGTTCAACTCCAACAAAAGATTCTCAACACTCTGTATAAGCAATAACGGAATTTAACGGAGATCGTTAACGTTAGCGTGTTTTTGACGGGTGTTAACGATAACGGAAATCGTTATAGCCATCAGGAGGGCTATTGTAACCGCCTTTGGGCTTTTAGTGACTGTCAATTGGATTAATAGTGTTGTAACCTCGTTGAATATAAATATATAGGAGGGGGTAGGACGGGGGTGACGGGGCCGAGTGATTAATGGGTTTCCGTAGAATTTTATGTACATTTTGTGGACATTTTTAGGTGTTAATGGCCATGTTTTTATTGGCGTGTAAATTTTATTTGTGGTGTCTCCATTCGATTGTGGTTTTGATATTCAGTGTGGTGTGATGTAATTACAGTGGGTTGTTGAGCGTGAGTGATAATGCTAATTACGATGTTTTTATGTTTCAATCGTTTGAATTAAAGGCCTGTAATGTTCTCTGCTGGGAGATTTGATTCTAAATTTATGTTCCAATATCAACGTTAAATCATTTTTCTGTCACATAAGCCTACATGGGCACTAAAATCTTTGAAATAAGATGCCCGGTTGGTCGTTCCCTATGAAAAAGAACTGGCTACAAACTCCATGGTTACTCTTCGGTTTGACTCAGAAATGCTATTTGATAAGCGACCGTGTGACACAAGACAGAACGATTTGTTATTTAGTAGTAACAACAAAATTATGATCTTTTTTGCGTCTAGCTTCTTTTTTTTGGACAGGAAATCATCAAATAACTTACCCCGCTCTTTGCGGAGCGAGAAAATCGAGCTTCCGCGGGGAGCGTCAGACTTGTACTGATTAAAACCTACCCATGTTCCTTCTACTGCCCTTTATGTTCCGGGGCCGCGGTACCTCTTTTGAACAACCCACAACCCCGGCAGGTGTGCGTCTAGCTCTCGTAAGTATTTAAATATTTGTGACGTCAAACTTTTAACCAATGTAAATTAACTATGCTGGATTAGGCTTGTAACCTAACGGAATGCGTTCCATTTCAAGTAAACTTTAATTAAAGCGTTAAAGGTTAAACCAAAGCCGGGTTAAGCAAAACGGGTTCTTTTGAAATTGGTATAAATCAATTTCAAAAGAAAATAAAGCTTAAAATAACTCCAGAATCAACTGCTTAACGTATAAATCCTGCAATATCCTAAAAGTCACGTTCACAGAATGAATTCCTGCGTGTCACTGAATTGCAACCTTGCATTATATTGGCAGAGGGACTTTTTTTTTTCGGGTGGGAAATCATCCAATGACTTCCCCCGCTCTGGGCGGAGCGGGGGATGTCAGACTTGTACTGACTAAAACCCACCCATGTTTCTTCTATTGCCCTTTACGTTCCGAGGCCGAAGTATCTCTTTCGAACAACCCGCAACCCCGGCAGGCGGAGGCTCTGGCAAGCCCCTCTGCTTTGCTGACTCTCTTTGAGGCGCGCGTGAAACACGAACGCGCCGTCGACACGGCCTGTCGTCATTCGACCGACGGACGGTGAACTACCCATTGCTCACCACGGCAGAGGGGCCTGCCAGGGCTTTCAGGATTGCGGGTTTTGAAATAGGCACACCTTTTGTAAAAGTCATCAGCATCATTTTCCTGCCCTTGTCTCATTATAATTGGGGTCGGCGCAACACGTTTTCTTCTCCCATTCTTCTGCCCTCCTATCAGACTTCACGGCATCATTTAAGCCTTTCTCCTTCATATCATTCCTTACACAATCCATCCATCTTTTTTGGCCTTCCTCTCGCTCTCCGTCCATCAACCGATCCGTCAGATTCGGCACAATACTGTATGATTGTATGAATGTACTGTCGATTCAGATCCGTCACTTACTATTTACCTTCTTTAAAAGTCTTGGTCCAAAAAGTATGACTATTTCTGCTATTGGCACACAGCAGTGGCTTGTGGCCACTGCTGTGTGCCAATTTGAACTTTAAGCTTTCAAGTATAATGTTTTTTTTATGCGGTGTCTCTTTCGAAGAACCCGCAACCGCAGCAGGCAGTGGCCTTCTTCGGGCTTCGGTATTCTTCTTCTGCGGTGGAGTTTTGAAAGAGACAAGGCTACTGCCCTGGCAAGCCTCTCTGCTTTGCTGACATCTCTTAAAAGCGCGCGTCGAACACGAACAAGCCGTCCGACGGTCAAGACGGCGCCAAACAAACAAGAAAATTAATAACGTAAATCGTGAAATGTTGATAGTTTGATTGATCGTCGATTATTGTTTGTTGGCGCCGCCTCAACATTAATTAAATACTTCAACTTTGGAGCTCACCTTCACTAAAAGGTTTCTTATATCGATTATATTATTTTTGATAATTTTGACGGCA
This sequence comes from Ochropleura leucogaster, assembly GCA_958449745.1. NCBI lineage: Eukaryota > Metazoa > Arthropoda > Insecta > Lepidoptera > Noctuidae > Ochropleura > Ochropleura leucogaster. The sequence goes on along the minus strand of OY288213.1, from coordinate 3,209,631 downwards.
TGGTTGGCGCAGTGATTGAGTGATCGACTGATGCGCTGCGTGTCGCCGGTTCGATCCTCACAAGGAACAAATATTTGTATGAACTGCAGAGAGTTGTTTCGAGTCTGTCTGTTTGTGTATGTGAGTATCAATGTTTATAAGCGCACCCACGATACAGGAGAAATTCTTAGTGCGGGGCAACGTTTAAAAAAATTATATATGGTGAGATTGTTAATATTATGTCAGTAGCGTCGACGCAGGCCTGGGAAGATAAACAACCTCGAAGGGCAAAACGGGTGGCAGGCTGGAACAAGCATGTCCAGGGCGTTTATGGGGAGGCTCGGTCTAAGTATCATAAATGGTTGATGTACAACAAGCCTAAGTCTGGGAGAATATGGGAGGAAATGAGATTAAGCCAAAAGATCTTTAGAAGTAGGCTTAAGTGGTGTCAAAATCACCAGGACCAGATCAAGATGGACATACTAGCGTCACACAGGGCATCTAAAAACTTTTCTCAGTTCTGGAAATCCACCAATAAACTGAAGGCTGGGCCGAGCCGCCCTGTGAGTGTGGGGGAATGTAGTTCGCCGGAAGAAATTGCTAACATGTTTAGAGAACGTTTTATGGTATCATCACAGCTAGGGCCGGCTGATGGGGGAATCGATGTTGAGATTAGCCGTGATCATGAGCCGATACGTTTCTCGGCTAAGGAGGTAAGAAAACAAATCCTGTGCATGAGAGGGGGAAAGTCTCCTGGTCATGACGGTCTCAGCATCGAGCATCTCAAATATGCCGGTGTTCATCTGCCTAGAATATTGGCGACGTTCTTTACGCTTTGTGTTAGTCACTCCTACCTACCGTCCGATATGTTGAGAACGGTAGTAGTACCTATTGTTAAAAACAAGACTGGTGATATATCGGACAAGGCGAACTACAGACCAATATCTTTGGCCACTGTAGTTGCCAAGGTGTTGGACGGTCTGCTTGACAGACAACTGGACAAATGGGTCACATTGCATGACGGACAGTTTGGGTTCCGGTCTGGACTTTCCACAGAAAGTGCAATTCTTTGTCTAAAGCAGACGGTCCAATACTATAAGGATGGGAACACTCCGGTTTATGCGTGCTTCCTTGATCTCTCCAGGGCATTTGACCTAGTGTCATATGATATCCTTTGGAAGAAGGTCAGGGAAGCGGGTCTACCACTGGAGTTGACGGGCTTGTTTCAGTACTGGTACTCGAATCAATGCAATCAAGTGCGTTGGGGTAGCACTCTGTCTGAGTCGTACAGGTTGGAGTGTGGGGTGAGGCAGGGGGGGTTAACCTCACCTAAGCTCTTCAACCTGTATATGAATGAGTTGATCGTTGAGCTTAGTGGTAAACCAGTCGGGTGTTCGATAGATGGCACTAGTGTCAATAATTTAAGCTATGCGGATGACATGGTGCTGCTGGGTCCAACGGCTGGCTCAATCAGAGAGATGCTACAAGTTTGCGAGAGGTATGCGGCAACCCATGGCCTGCTGTATAATGTGCTAAAAAGTGAATACCTGATCTTTGAGGCCCCCAAGAGGCATGTATGTTATGATCCCATTATATGTCTCAGTGGGAGGCCACTTAATAGGGTTACCCAATTTAAATACTTAGGCCACTATGTCACTGAGGACCTCAAGGATCTGGTAGATATTGAACGGGAACGCAGGGCGCTAGCAGTAAGATGCAACATGTTGGCTCACAGATTTGCTCGTTGTAGTAATGACGTCAAACTAACTTTATTCAAAGCGTTTTGCCAGTCGTTCTACACGGGCGGTCTGTGGGTTAACTATACGCAGAAGGCTCTAGACGCCCTGCGGATTCAGTATAATAATGGGTTCAGGGTGCTGTTGGGGCTGCCTAGGTACTGTAGTGCATCGGGCATGTTTTCTATAGCGCGTGTGGATGATTTTCACGCTATCATTAGAAGAAAAGCTGCCTCATTGCTAAGCAGATCTAGGACCAGCCCCAATAGCATTCTTCAAACCCTAGCCGATAAGCATGATGCGCCGGTGCGTGTTCACTGGTTGCGATTGCTGGTGCGGCAGTAATAGAATATAGTGATTATTTTAGGTTTTAAATTTTAACTAACCCTTTATTTGATAAGTTGTTACTAACCATTGGACCGCTGTTGTCTTTTCTTTTAAATAAATTATTATTATTATTATTATTATATGTCTTCACTTTTCGTCGGTACAATATTTGTTAAAAAGTATTTTTGTTTTCTCCTTTTAGTTTTCCTTTAAAATGATTTTTTGTTGCTTAACTTGACCTTATATAGTTAATTTTTTGAACGAAGTTCCTTATCGCGCGTTGTGAAAGGGGGCTAGACGGAAAAAAAACTTACGAAAAGTTGTCACGACACTTTTTGCTATAGTAAGCTATTGTAAGCTGTGCGGCGTCGCATGTTTCTCTGTCTGTCTGTCTGTCTGTCTCTCTCTCTCTTATAGAAAACAAGCCAGATATTTTCATTTCTATATGAACTTCGTTCCATCCGGGTGTCCCTTGACACCTCTAATTTTGTTGTTATTGAAATTCCCAATCATCCCAATTACTCGGTTTAGTAACGAAAATGTTGTGTTTTGCTTTCTATATTTTTTTTCGACGATTTATTTGCTGAAATCTTTTTGTGCTCAATTTTTGGGTTGCTATAATTATGAGCCCATATTGTCCCACTGCAGGGCAAAAGCCGCCACAAATTGGTTGCTATTAATTAATACACAAACTCTGTCCAATTAAAAAAAAAACAAAAAATCGGTTACCTCAGTAAAAAAATAAGTGTAGCCATTTAAAAAAAATGTATACATGTTGAAAAAACCTTTCCTTTTTTTTGTATTCATTGCTTAAAAACCGACAAATAGCTGGAGATTCGACAACAAGATTTGATCACAAAATAATTATTACAATTTCACAATATTATTATTTGTTCATCTTCCCCGAATCCTAGCATAATAATTCTCTTTTGATATTCTGGCCAATTTACATTCAAATCAAATCGGATATCTTTATTTGTGATCAATGTAAGTGATTTCGGTTTCTGCGTAAACAAACGTCTTAAATCTGTTTGTCTGTCTAGTTATTTGGGTCTATTGATTAATTTTATGCAAATCTGGATAGATTGAATAATGTTCAAATTGATTATTTGGTACTAAGTCTCGGTATTTATCTTTTAGGCGGTTAATCTGATCTGAGAATAGTGTCATCTACCTTTGTACCAATGTCCTCTACTAAATATATTATATATACTTTCGTAGGGTGAATGTCCCTACTTATCAAAACAAACAACTTTTACTGTGGGATCAACCTTGAAAACATGTCTTCATCTTGCAAAAAGTTTTGATATGTTTGACCTAAACTTAAGCTACTCGAACTCTGCTCGTTAACTCAGTTTTATGATCACCAAGATTTTTTTTACATACTAAATAGGCTTGCGGTTTCACCGCAACTTGATTGATGTAAAGTGACACTGTGGGTTAGGGTGGAGCAGGATTGCTTAAAAAAAACCAATTCACTTGAGCTTTAGAGAAACCGGCAGCCAGAAATCCACAGACTGTCAAAAATTTATGTGAATGCATAATTAACTTCCTCCGTTTTGGGCGGAGCGGGGGTGGGCTCAGACTTTTACTGACTAATACCCACCCATGTTCCTTCTATTGCCCATTACATTCCGGGCCGCGGTATCCCTTTCGAACAACCCGCAACCCCGGCAGGTGGTGGATCTGGCAGGCCTCTCTGCTATGCTGACATCTCCTTGAGACACGCGTGGAACACTAACGGCCTATCGTCAAAGAAAGACGGACGGCAAGCTACCTATTGCTCACCGTTCACAGTCCAAAAAAGAAAACGGTGGCAACCGTGAATTCATGCAAGCTTAGTAGTTTATCTTAACGCAGTTGGTTATACGCTGAAAGATAAGTTTTTTCGTTACGAAATTTCTGGATTTCGTCTCCACACTCAATCAAGAAGCTATGTAATAGCTTAAAAAACCTTTTTTACCAGTCCGTGGAATTCTGGTGATCTTGACATCACATTGTTTTAAGAGTCACCTTATATCGTATGTTTTTACAAGATCATCATTCTTTTGCAGAAGAGGATGATGTATTCGAAACAGCTGCTTATCTGACTTCGACAACCTGGAGAAGACTGGTTGATAGACTTTTGAGCTTCTGACTAATCTTAACTGAGAGACAGCTTCAAATGATACCAGGGACCTATGTCTCTTTTGTCATTTATAAATCTTTATCTAATCCGATTTTGATGAATTTTGGTACAGAGGTAGTTGGGACCCTGGGTCTCCAGGGTCCAGGTATACAAGCGTAAGTGACTTTGTTTGTTTGTTATGTCTTCACGCCTAAATGGCTAAATCAATTTTGATGAATTTTGGTACAGAGATAGTTGGGACCCTGGAGACAGACATAGACTAATTTAAAAAAGTGAAAAACGAGGGAGAATGAGGGAAGAAAAGGGAAAACTTAGCGTTGCTATTACAATGAGAAAGGCGCAAGGGCAAAAACTACAGGTAGCAAGTACCTGCAAATCAGGAAAGGGGAACTGTGTTACGCCGAATTTAACGCGAGCGAAACCGCGGGGAACGCTAGTAAATAAATAAATAAAAACTTTACCATATCTACCAGTTCTGAGCCATTTTAATTAAAGATCATCCGAAAAGTTTTTTCTCATTTCTAGGCTTTTGTTTCATTATCCCAGTACTTAAGACAATTCAGTCCCAGACGCCCAGTTTTCAGCTACAACTTGTAATCTACTCTTGAACTAGTTGGATAAATGTGGTTTGTCTTGGAGACACTCCTTTAACAAAGGTATGCCTTGTAATTTAGGAGTATTTTATGCTAAAATGCTAATAGGTACACGAGTTTCTGAAATAGAATTGTAATTTCTTTTTATTTGTGAATTTGGTTTAGGTTTAAAGAATTCATTCTCATAAGAACAATATACAGGCTAGACTCTTAATACTTTAGATAGAAAATTTTACTCAAAAAAAACATTCCTTTGTTTTTGAAAGGAAAGAAAACGGCATTCAAAGATTTTTAAAAAGTTGCTTGTCGCACACGGTAGGCTATCGAACCGACTAAAATCTATAAAAGTTGCACCCTGTACTTTTATTGCATCAATCATTACCTTTAATAAGGATGAAATCTCTTTAACAAACTTCATAAGTTAAATGAAAGGAAAACAATGAAATTACACCCTGTATAGGTTCACATGCAATGAGATACAAATTATTAATCTGGGGGCACTGCAGTGTCCCCACCAAGTCTCTTAATAAATATGTTTTAGCTCCGATGCGTGTTGGTGGTTAGCGGTATGACTACATTTCATAGATATGTTTTCTTATTTTTAAATCGTTGCCCCTCACTAGGAATTTCTCCTGTATCGTAGGTACATTACTGTACGGTACTGTAGGTACATTAACAAACATTTAAACTCACATACACACAACCAGACCCGAAACAACTATCTGTAGGTCATACAAATATTTGTTCCGTGCGGGAATCGAACTCGCGACACGCAGCGCAGCAGTCGATCGCTCAGCCTCTGCGCCAACCGTGTCGTAATTTTTAGGGTAAATGAGTCTTTTTTTAAACTTTGCTTCACGCTAGTTATTACTCCTGTTTCGTGGGCGCGTTAACAAACATTTTAACTCACATACACAAACAGCCAGACCCGAAAAAACTGTCTGTAGGCCATACAAATATTTGTTCCGTGCGGGGATCGAACCCGCGACTGCACTGTGTAGTGCATGCAGCAGTCGATCGTTTGGCCTAAAAAGTTTATAATTATTAAAATAATTAAATTAAGGTCATTTGGTTTGTCGTTAAAAAGCTGTGCACCTTCGAACAATAATCGAATTGTTTAATTGAGTTTTTTTTCTTATAGCAATGTGGTCTGATGGCAATAGGGTCACCCCCAATATGACGGGCGAAATTTAGGTGCCCTATCAGGAACACCTTTGCTTAACCCGTCAAGAATAACAAGCAAGATACTATGTGTATTTTCTTTCGTTTGAATCGACATCTTTATCGTTCGATCTTTCAAAGTTCCACAAGAACCTTATATTTCAAAACCCACTATCCAATAAATCACAAAAATCAACGACCTTGACTCGTCCTCTCAGAAAATACGCAATCTACTTTCAAGACACTTCGCCACCGAAGTTGATTTCTCAATAGAGTATAACGAATGGGTATACCCGAGGGTGATGGGCCACGAAACTACCACTAATACAATCATAATATTGAAGCGTATCCAAAACCATAAAATATATTGTTATTCGTGGTGTTGAAAGTCATTGAAATGTGAAGACTGCTTGAGAGTGAAGTTCTAAAATATAGTGAAGAGGTTTTGTTTAATTTCATGGCAGAGGCCGCGGAGGAGTCGTTTTGATAGAAGTGTTTTATTCAAAATTCAAATTTTAAAAAGTATAGAACAACAGACACCTGCGTTCTGAATTAAAAACTTATAAAACTTTATTTTATCATTACATAAAGTGATTCAATTTATTTCAGTCAAAGAAATGAGTATTTTGGAATTGACATTGCTATTTTTATTTCATCATACTTTTAATATAATATTGATTTTATATTATGAGTGCAAAAATAATCCTTATTATAATATTTTAAAAGCGAAAGTGAGTTTGTTTGTTTGTTACTTCTTCACGGCTAAATGTCCTAACCAAGTTTTGTTTTATGAATTTTGGTACAGAGATAGTTGGGATCCTGGAGACGGGCAAAGGCAGGCAGCAAGGAATTTTTTTTTCGATCATCACGCGGGCTAAAAGTTGACGTTAGCCCAAAGTAACACGCGAACGAAGTCGCGGGCGGAAGCTAGTTTATTAATACTTTATGCACATGTGAAAATTGTACAAATACGGCCTACTAATGCCTACAGCAAATATTATATGTAAACGCTTTATTTTATAAAGAAAATACAAACTGTTGTTTCTAATAGAGTAATAGACGAAAATGAAGCTATATCTCCGTCCCAAAACCAATATAAAGCCTTTTACATCCCCAAATAGCACAATGAACACCCCAACCAACTATAAACCTATCAAAATGTCATTACAAACTATATTCTTACTTCCCCTCCAGGAATCAGGCAATTAAAGTCATTCCCCACGTTCGGGGTCAATTTGACCCCAGCTGTAATGTGAATTGTTCTAGTTTCTCCATCGTTTAGGTTTGAACTTTATCCTGGATCAGATCAGAACCGTTTGGCTTGCGATAGCTGTTTAGTGATGTAGAATTTGAAGCTAGGCCTACATAAAATCTAGTTGGAAATAGCCAGAGTTAATGGCATTTATAGAAATTAACAGATCCGTCTCAAAATTAATTTGTTGTCGGTTTTTCTTCATCTTATGTAACTTTACCTCTCTTTACTTTTATATTTTGTTTATGTATAATATATATGTTTATTCATTAATTATAGTACTAGCTTTTTCCAGCGGCTTCGCTCGCGTTATATTTGGGGTAACTCAGTTCCCCTATCCTGATTTGCAAATACCTGCTACCTGTAGTTTTTCCCCTCGCGCCTTATTTATTGTAAATTGCAAAACTAAGTTTTCCCTGTTTTCCCTTTATTTTATTTTTTGCGGAGGGAAATCATCAAATAAATTCCCCCGCTCTGCGCGGAGCGAGTGTCAGACTTGTACTGACTAAAAGCCACCCATGTTCCTTCTATTGCCCTTTTCGTTCCGGGGTTGCGGTATTTCATTCGAACAACGCGCAACCCCGGAACAACCCGCAACCCCGGTCCCTCTTTTCCCTGATCGGAGACGAACATAGTCTATTTTTTTTAAATTGAGAAATAAGAAAAAAATAGCCTATGTCCGTCTCCAAGGTCCCAACTATCTTTGTACCAAAACTCACCGAAATCGGTTTTGCTACAGCAAACTCACTTTCGCTTTTATAATATTAGTAAAATTTTATTCTGAAATTTACTGTCACATTGCATACACTTTTTTTGTCTCTGCTTGACCCTATGGTTGACTGCTAGCAAAATGCCCAAGGCAACAACATACATTGGAATATAACCAGCAATGCTGTCACTCAATGGCCACATAAAAAGAAAAATGGCGGACTAGCGGTTGCCGTTCGTAGAATTTCGAAATTCGAAATATCGGCAGCGGTATAGTGATGTCAATCAATGTGTCATCGATAAAAATAGAAAAGCGGTGCTTCGATTATTGAAATGCTTCAAAGGGATTTTTAAGCTAATTTCTTAGGAGATATTTTTTTTTATAATAAATACATAGTATATATTTTTGTGTGTTGTTTTATACGCAATGTAGTGTTTAGGTTTTATCTAATAATTATTTTACTTTATCAAATTTTAATTATTTGGTTTAAAAAATAAGCTTAATAATTTAGGTTAAGGTTCGTTATTAAGCTAAAAGTAAAATTAAATTGGCATGCCATAAACAGGCAAAATGTAGTTTGTGCATAAACCACCAATATTAACAACTGTTTCTAATTTAAGCAAATAAATGATTCTTACACTAGAAATGGTATTGAGACAGATAAGATATATATATTTTTTAGTTCACTGTAAATTGTAAACCCGTTATCTACAAACGTATATCACTAAACTTCACGTATGTAGGTAACAAGTATCCAATTTTACTTAAGTACAAAGTGAACTCTAGAAAGCACTTGGATCCAGTACTGGTATGCTTATAACCTAACTAGACTCCGCAAGTGGTGATACTTATGCACGCTCGTAGGGTGCTGCCCGGGGAGTAACTCTCATTGCCACTCACCTGACGTATTATATTTTTTTCTGAATGGCATCTAGCAGTTCAACCAAGGAGGTTGTCGTCTGCTTAACCGGGCGAATCCTCTGGATGCCTTAAAAGTTAGGACCTCCAGCCAGGATAAAAAACTTACAAACTTAGAGACTAGGGCGGACTACGGCTTAGGGCGTCGCTGAGGGAAGGTAGCAAAGACAGGCTGGATCTGAGTGATATTATTTAAACTTACTGGCTCAGCAGCGCGGGCTGGCTCTAGCAAGGGACGCGTGGGATATTTAATTACATAAGAATTACTCCAACTACTTATATAGTATAGCACAGAGGCCACTGCCTGCTTGGGCTGCTGGGTTGTTCGAAAGAAAACCGCAGCCCAGAACATAAATGGCAAAGGACGACACGGTTGGCACAGTGGCTGAGCGATCGACTGCCGCGCTGTGTGTCGCGGGTTCGATTCCCGCACGGAACAAATATTTGTATGGCCTACAGATAGTTGTTCCGGGTCTGGCTGTTTGTGTATGTGAGTTTAAATGTTTGCAAATGATACAGGAGAAATTCCTAGTGTGGGCAACGATTAAAAAAAAAGAATGAACATGGGCCCACCAATATTAATTCTTTTTTTTTTTTAGTCAGTTAAAGTCAAAGCAGAGGAAGCATTGTTTTTTGCCGCAAAAAAAACAATACTTCCATTGTAAATGTATGTATTTATAAAAGCAACGTTTAAGTTGGTACAAAGCTCCAGAAAACTTGCCGATGAGAAACCTCATTAGAGAAAAATCAAAAACTTAATCTCTGCGAGCAAAGTCGCTGGATTAAACCAGCCTCTGTACTTTGTGCTTGAAATCCTTACTAATATTATAAAAGCGAAAGTGAGTTTGTTTATTTATTGGTACGTCTTCACGCCTAAATGGCTAAACCGATTTTGATGAATTTTGGTATAGAGATAGGCACCCTACAGAAGGACATAAGATTTAAAAAAAAAATTAGATATGAGGGAGAAAGAAGAAAGAAAAGGGAAAACTTAGCATTCCTATTACAATAAATAAGGCGCAAGGGTAAAAACTACAGGTAGGTGGTACCTATAAATCAGGAAAGGGGGAACTGTGTTACCCCGAATTTAACGCCAGCGAAGCCGCGGGCAAAAGCTAGTGTTAAATAAATAAATAGAAGCACATTCCTAGTTTACTTAACTTTCACTAGCATGTCAAACAAGAACTCTGAAGCCACAACTTGAAGTCTTGAACTCACCGTATGTTATCTAATTTCGTCCCTTACTTTGGCTTAGCTTAGACTCAACTTGGGAACCTTGTTGCTTTTCTTCTAAATTCTCTCTAAGTCAATTTAAGTTTCTTACGACACCAGAAAAGGTTCTTTGGAGACATTACGGAGCCATGTTCTTAAGTGTAAGTGTTGTACCTACTTTATTTGAACAAGAAATGTGGGTATTACTTTAGTTGTTTATATATTGAGTGTGTCTTCTTGACCTTTGAAAGGTTGATAGAAGTAATATCGTATTTTAACTGACTTTCTCGTTAGAGTAGTGAGCGCCAAGCGTAACTCTTAAGCATGAGGCCCTAGGTTCGATGTTCAGGTAAGCAAGGTGTTGTTGATTCTTTCGTTTTTGTTGAAATTTGGCCCTCTTAAATTGGACAGGAGCAGCTTAAGATAGATAGATAGATAAATCATTTATTTGATGCAATAAAAGACACAATACAAAAATTAAAATAAAAAAAAAACATCACACAGAAAAAAAAATGGAACACGTTAAAAAAAAAAGTAATGTAGACTGAGTTAAATCGACCCATAGGCATTTAGACATCACATAAATTTACTGAGGTCGCCCACTAATGGGCGGTGTGTGTCTCAAAATTGCACCAAAAAGGAGTCCAGCTCAGCATAATGCCAGGTGGATAACCTGACGCTGGTATTCTGCTGAATCCTGCTAGTGACACACGGATGTCGAGATAATGTGCGTCGAATATTACACAGGTGGGTTGTCGGTAAGAAAGTCTTTGAATTGAAATATGTACTAAAAATAATAAACTTGATTATCACAGCATAGGTAATATGTGTAATGAATTACTGATATTTAAGTTGTATGGAGTGTGTCTAGACTTGTGTTTGTACGAGGTTACTTGTTCGTGTAGGTATCATTATGTTGCAGTTTTTATCATAATGTACGGTGAGTATAGTTGTAATGTGTTTCGTGTATTGTGTAACATGTATTGTAATGTGTAATGTGTTTCGTGGATACGTTTCAATTTTCAAAGTTAGTGTCTGTTGTTATAGGACAAAGTGAGCCGTTAGGACCAGAAAACCCTCTATATTATGGAAGTGTTGGTGACGGTCAGGCTCAGTTTCTTCTGAGCGTCGATCAGATACTGCCGTAGTCTATTTCTAAAGGTACTGAGTGTTGCTTAAATCAGAAATGCTCCACGAGACTCCATCGGCTATCGAGGACAATAAAATTATTCCCAAGTTAGGTACACTATTTCTACCCAACCATTCGAAGATATGGAGCATTTTGCTGTGTGTGTATTGTGTAAAAAGAAACCAAAGACAAGATCTATTACAGCGTGTAAGAAGACATTTTTTTCAACTTTACCCCACACTAGGAATTTCTCCTGTATCGTGGGTGCGTTTACAAACATTTAAACCCACATAAACAAACAGCCAGACCCGTAACCATTTGTTGGCCATACAAATTTTTCTTCCGTGCGAAAATCGAACCCGCGACATTCATTGCAGCAACCGATCGCTCAGCCACTGCGCCAAGCGTGCCGTTTAGGTTCTAGTAATTTCAAGCCTGTATTTAATCTAGGCATATGAATTAAATAAAACCCAGTACCTACAACTTTGTAATCTTCGAGACAAAGGCATCTTACTTCTAGGCCTGTTTCGTAAACAATGATCGAGTTGTTTACGAAAAAAAAAATAAGAACAAAGTAGGTGATCTAGAGGCAAATGGCAAGGTATAAAACTAAACTTCCTAGTTTTCTCAAGTTTTATTCAGTCTTCGTTTATTGATTTGTATTTTTTGTTTACAAGGAGAAAGGAGTAAATGATGCCGTGACGTCTGATTGGGGAGAATGGAAGAAGAAAACGTGTTGCACTGACCCCAAAAAGAATGGGACAAAGGCAGGAAATTAATGATGAAGCGTTTGTGAGTGATTTGCTATTATATAGAAAATCACATACTTAAGAGTTAAATATTATAAACCGCGAGATATTTACGAAAAACTGTTTTTTGTAACACCTTTAATAACATTTATAACCAGCATGATATTAAATAATAAAGGGTTCCGTTTTTTCCTTGCAAGGTACGGCACTCCTAAAATGAAAGATTAAAAATATAGTAAAGGTGTTTCGCAGATAAAACCTGCGTTGATGTATTGTATATATGGGGTATAATATATCTTTACTTAATTTATTATCCTTACTCGATTTTGATGAATTTTGGTACAGAGATAGTTGGGAACCAGGAGGCGGACATAGGCTATTTTTTATTTAAAAAAGTGGGTTATGAGGAGGAACGAGGCAAGAAAAGGGAAAACTTACCGTTGCTATTAAAAATCTATAATGCGCAAGGGCAAAAACTGCAGGTAGCATGTACTGTGTTATACCAAATTTAACGTGAGAGAAGCCACAGGCAAAAGCTAGTGGGTATATAACCTGCGATTCCCCACATTTTTTTTTAGTTATTTCGTACCTAAATAAAAGCTCAGGTCAATCTTGACATAAACCTGTTCTTGCCCAGGTTAGATCGTAGATGGGTAACCACCCATTACATTCCGAGTATTCTCCGTGCCTCGGAAAGCACGTTCAACCATAGGTCCTGGCTGCCATTCGTAAATCTTTGACAGTCAAGACAGTTATAAGTCACTACTTATAACTTTCTTAACTGTCATGACATGTCTTGCTATGGAATGACTCTTCAATTACGATTCTGGCAGTCGAGTACTATTTATTGACCTACGCTAATGTCCTTTTTTTGGTATTGTTCGTCGTTTCGTTGAGTTCCTTGGGTTATGAGTCGAGCTACACGATCACACTTCAGGCACTAATCTGCATAGTCCTCATGTAAGTAGACCAAGATTTTTTTGTCTGGACTTTAAAAGAGACTATGACCTCTGAGTTTGTTTCGGCTGTTTCTTCTCAGAGTAGTCGGGTACGAAACACCGGCCTCATCTAGTTTTAAAAAAAAGACGTTTAAAGTGTTTGTGAAAACCTACTTGCAAAATAAACATCATTTATCATTTAATGTCCACAACCCATTTAATAACTGGAAAATACGACACTCCTTGGTAAACCACTCACTAGGGGCTCAAGAGTTTTTGATGCCCTACCTTACTTCTTACCAAGGAGTGTCGTATAAAATGGGTTGTGGAGGTCGAGGACTTATTCTATATACTGGTAGTCAGTTGAATCCATTAAGGCTCGAAGCCGATCCCAACATAGTTAGGACTAGGCTAGGCAGATTATTTTTTTCGCTCCCACGAAAAATATTGTTTTAGTTAACTACCAAATAAATAAATGAACTCCTTAAAACTGTGGTATTGTTATAATTATGCTATATTACTTTATTATTTGTATAAATAAACTGCTTAAAACTGTAGTGTAGTTATAATGTGGTATTCCATGAAGCGCACCCAAACGAAGCGCACCCAGACGAAGCACACCTAAAGTATTCCACTAAGCACACCCGTAGGTGGGCTTCAAATAAAAATTTAAAACAATTAATTTCCTATTCCACGAAGCACACCTAAGAATATCACTCGCATAGTGCGGGGACTAAGAAATAAAAATGTCGATAGAAGAAAATATGTATTATTTAAATGACTAACTTAAATGTTTAACATCTTTCAGTTTCGTTATAATTATGTTAAGGATTCTATTACTGAATTTTGGATTCAAATTATATATTTCTCGTATCCATAAATTTCACGCAAACTTCACGAGAACAAAGAGTTATTTAGAAAAGTACTAACCCAACTAATAAAGACAATCGCATAAAAATACATTGGACAAAAAGGAGAATGCCCAATTTTATTAATGAAATCCTCCTTTTATCTCCTTCTACCATATTGAGTAAAGCAATATCTAGCGACCGCCTTTCAGGCCTAAAACGGGATGATACTCCAAAACCGTTAATCCACTGCATACATTTTAGATAAGCTTCCCAAGATCTTTGCCTTGACTTTGGCCTTATTTGGGATCATAATTGTATCTACAGGGCGTGTTAATAATAAGCCTGGCCTACTCATTTAAGGCACGTCATATATTAATGTTTTAAATGGAGCATAGCTCATGATTTCGTTTGGATGATATTTTTAAAGGAGCATAGCCTTCAATTTCGTAGCAAAATTAGAACAGTTGCTCTGAATCGATCTTCAGGTTTAGCAGCGCTTACCTAGGTTATTCCGTGGATGGGTAAGCATCCATTTCTTACCGCGGTTCCCCATGCCTCGGAAAACACATTAGGCCGTTGATTTCGAATTGATAATCTGCACTAAATAGTTTGTGTAGGTCAAATATTCAGTCGCTTTAGACAAAATATTGAAGTTCAGCTACATCCCGGTGGAGCGGCAGTGGAAACTGGGGTTAAATTTGGGGTAATAAGTTCACCTTGCGCCTTATTGATTTGTAATAGTAACGCTAAGTTTTCCCTTTTCTTCCCTCTTTCTCCCTCACATCCCACTTTTTTTAATACAAAATAGCCTATGTCCGTCTCCTGGTTCCCAACTATCTATGTACAAAAATTCATCACAATCGGTTTAGCCATTAAAGCGTGAAGAGGTAACAAACAAACAAACAAACAAACTCACTCTCGCTTCTATAATATTAGTAAGGAAGTAAGGATATACAGTTGGCAAAAGGCTAGACAGATAATGATGACAAGCTCGAGATTTGGTTCAATTAATTGTTAGAGTCTATTATTTAAGTCAAGATTGATATACAACGTGTCCGGTCTTGGACTAGCGATATTCTATGTACTTATATAACAAGCATTCTAGTAATCAAATTTATTGGTTAAAAAAAAATACTAACATTTTTTTTTTCATGTTTTGGTGTTGTTACAGCGTTAGTACTTAAGTATGAGAGGACAGCGTTATTTTACAAAGTTGTTAAACATGGTAAAACCAAATGAGTAACCATGGAGTTACTTTTCGGTTCTTCTCCATAGGAAACGACCAACCCGAACCGTGCAACTTTTCTCGACGTTTTATAAGTGCCCCTGTAAGCCAATCCTACTAATATTATAAATGCGAATGTTTGTGAGAATGTATGGATGTATGTTTGTTACTCTTTCACGTCAAAACGGCTGAACGGATGTTAATGAAATTTGGCACAGAGGTAGATTATGGTCTGGAATAGCACATAGGATGCTTTTTTTTATTTTTTAGCCTCGGCTGCCAGCTAGTGTGAAATAAAAATATTTTGATTTTTGATGATTTTACCGATACAAATCAACACGTTATGTTACATTCTGAAGATTTAAAAAGTACACAAATTGTAACACGCTGTATCCGTAGGTATATCATGGAGGGTTCAATCCCTTTCATAGAGCTGAGTGCGGACTGATATTAACATTGACCCTTTAAAGTACGTATCATAATGGGTCTAACCTTATGCTGAAGTACTTACAGACCGGGGTCTTAGTAATACTTGCATGTTTTTTTAATACTATTCGGGGTAGATAAAGCCGAAAGTGCTAGTTTTTTTTTTGAGGTAGTTCAACGAAACTATCTTTCTTGTGAATGAAGATTAAAATAAGTACCCAAATGCTGTGCTCTCTTTGCTTCTCTTCAAAATTCGAGTTAATTGGTTTCTTCTAGGCAAGCAAGCGTGTGTCAGACGAGTTGAGGCCAAACGCAAGCCTATCCTACTAATATTACAAATTCGAATGTTTGTGAGGATGTATGGATGTGTGGATGTTTGTTACTCTTTCACGTCAAAACGGCTGAGTGTGTGTGAGTGGGTGCGTTTAAAAAAAAAAAAAATAACGCACACAAACAGCCAGACCCGAAACAACTACCTGCAGGTCATACAAACATGTGTTCCGTAAGAAAATCGAACCCCCGACACGCAGCTCAGCAGTCGATCGCTCAGCCACTGCGCTCATCGTGCCGTCAAACAAATTTGATGATTTACCATCAGCATCAAATAATGCAAGGGCATCCTATACTAAACGTTTTAACTCCATAAAACCCGCAACAACAATCCGATTCTCTCTATTTTTGAGCTATACTCGGATGACAAAACCACAACTGCGCACAATTACAGCAGCCATTACCAGCATCGTCATAGGAGTCACACAGAGCCCACTGTGCCGAGCCTGCATGGAGGTAAACGAAACAGCAGCCTACGTGCTTTTGCACTGCCCAGAATAAATCTATAAATATCTTATAAATATCTTGGGACAACTCACACACGGCTATTTGATCCCAAGCTAAGCAGAGCTTGTGTTATGGTATCCAGACAACTGATATACATACTTATATAATTTATAAATACATACATATTATAGATAAATCACACCCAGACACAGAACAAACAATCATGCTCATCACACAAAGTTTGTCCTGGGTGGGAATCGAACCCACGACCTCCGGCTCAGCAGTCAGGGCCACTACGACTAGACCAACAGGCCCGCCAAAGAAGAGAAGCTGCCCCATACAGGACAAAGTACTTCGGTAACCCAAGTACTCTTCGCGAGATCGTCAGCAACACCAAGGCGCTGCTGACGTTTCTCGTGGAACTGGGGTGGATCGAATAATATTATACCATACGCAAAATACGCGCCTCAGACGTGGAGTTGCGGACATCAGTCCGTTTTACAATACAATAATTCTTGATCCGTAATCACGTAATCGCTAGGCCAGCTCAAGAATAGAAAGTTGCTATTGAAGTAGAGAAGTGGAAGTATAGTTGAGCTTTTGTAAAAATGTACGAAGCAAATTTCCCTCAGTTCAAACGGATTTTTGCAATACTTTAAACTGTCGTCTCTTTGTGACTGGCGTAGATGACCGCTTTGTGTTGGCCTGTCCAATTCCATTTAAACGTTTTATTTCGAGCCATTTTATCAAACATTTCGACCATTTTGCTCGGTCAAAAGAATTTGACTATTGATACCTCAAAGGGCACGCTGCACAATTTCAAATAATAAAAAACAGGTGTAAAGAGTCCCTGTTTTCACTCGTTTTGCTATTTAAAAACTAAAGATTGCAATTTACTGCTGTTATTCTACAGCTTTAATTTACATAAGATGGTTTTTTTAATTGCTCAAATTCTAACTTTGCAATGTAGCCACACTTAGAAGTATTAATCCTTACTTAATAATATTATAAAAGCGAAAGTGAGTTTGTTTGTTTGTTTGTTACCTCTTCACGCTTTACTGGCTAAAACGATTTTAATGATTTTTTTTTTAATTGGTACAGGTATAGTTGGGAACTAGGAGACGGACATAGGCTAATATTTTTTTGAAAAAAGTGGGATGTGAGGCAGAAAGAGGGAAGAAAAGGGAAAACTTAGCGTTGCTATGACAAATCAATAAGGCGCAAGGGGAACTGTGTTACCCCGAATTTAACGCGAGCGAAGCCGCGGGCAAAAGGTAGTTTTACATATTTTCGTTGCATAGATCTATGCATTAACAATCCAGGCATTATTTACATAATCTTTTCAGTCCAAGAAAAATCATTTATCATCATCAATCACTTTAAAAAAATCCAAACAACCATCAATTGCAACAATAAAACATTATCTCGTTACGGGTTAAAGTAATCATTTGCAGCATGTAAAGGGTTAAAAAATGATAAATTATTCAATGAGTATTTTAGAGGAAGTTTGAAAAATGTTCCTGTATCGGAGAAAAAAGAACAGGGAGTCGTTTATCATGTATTGAGGAAGTATGAAAGCCATGGGTTCGACTCCCACCCAGGACAAACTTTGTGTGATGAGCATGATTGTTTGTTCTGTGTCTGGGTGTGATTTATCTATAATATGTATGTAATTATAAATTATATAAGTATGTATATCAGTTGTCTGGTTACCATAACACAAGCTCTGCTTAGCTTGGGATCAGATAGCCGTGTGTGACAACTCACACACGGCTATCTGATCCCAGGATATTTATTTTATTTAATTATTTATATGACTAAAAGAGTCATAGATACGTCAGTCATGGATGAAGAGGGAGCAGAAAGTCAAAGAAAAGATGGATGGATTGTGTAACGAACGTTATGAAGGAGAAAGGAGTAAATGACCAAATGATGTCTGATATAGGAGAATGGAAGATAAAAACATGTTGCGCCGACCCCAAATAGAATGGTACATGGGCAGGAAGATGCTGAATTTTACTTGTACCTCACTGAAACTGCCCGTTAATTATGGCGGAGTAAGTAACCGTCATTTTCCACAAAGCGGGAAAAACCTCGCGCACTTTTCTGATGTCACTAGAAAAAGACTGTGTCAGTTATTGCCTTTAAGTTTAAAATTAGCCGTACGCTTATCCGTGAATACACAAGTGAAACATAAAACGTGTCAAATTAAAGAATAATTATGAAATGAAATCGTTGAAACGATAGACGTTCATGAATTTAAATTACATAAAAACACACTTGACTAGCTTTTGCCCGCGGCTGCGCTCGCGTTAAATTCGGGGTAACACAGTTCCCCTTTTGTGATTTGCAAGTTTTTGCCTTTGCGCCTTATTTATTGTAATAGCAATGCTAAGTACTCCCTTTTCTTCTCTCTTTCTCTCTCATTTCTCCATCTTTTTTTTTTTTTAAATTACCAACTATCTCTGAACCAAAATTCATCAAAATCGGTTTAGGCCTTTGGGCGTGAAGACGTAACAAACTCCAAAAAAAAGCGAAAGTGAGTACTTTCGTTTTTATAATATTAGTATGGAAGTAAGGATTTTTCTTTGATCCTTGTTTTCTTTTTTTGTGTCATTGCGAGAATTGGCCATGAGAATATTGTGGACATGTTTTCATTGGTCACTTCTATGCTTCCGATAACCAAACGCACTGAAGCACAACCACACCGGGACGTGACTTTGGCAAATTACCTATTAGCTAATAGTTTTACATCTCCGCTCCGCTCCACTCCGCTTTTTTGACAGCAGCCCTAACTATGGCAGACAGTAAATGAAGCCTCAGTTCGTAAGCATATTGAGTCAGTGAATGTTTACAATCTAAATGTTTAATTTGCGTCAAATAAATGTTTTTGGAGTTTACTCCTTAGGAATCGATTTTCATATATAAGGCGCCCGGTATCGGGCCTGTGGGCGGTGAGCGGGCCTGTGGGCGGTGAGCAATGGGTAGTTCACCGTCCGTCCGTCGATTGACGACAGGCCGTGTCGACGGCGCGTTCGTGTTTCACGCGCGCCTCAAAGAGAGTCAGCAAAGCAGAGGGGCTTGCCAGAGCCTCTGCCTGCCGGGGTTGCGGGTTGTTCGAAAGAGATACCGCGGCCTCGGAACGTAAAGGGCAAAAGAAGAAACATGGGTGGGTTTTAGTCAGTACAAGTCTGACATGCCCCCCCGCTCCACCCAGAGCGGGGGAAGTCATTGGATGATTTCCCACCCGAAAAAAAAAAAAAAAAAAAAAGGCGCCCGGTATGAGAAAAATCCGAGGGGTAAAACCTACTAAAGTAACGAAAATGTGTCACTTTTTTATTGCGCAACTTTCTAATTTGGCTGTGAGTGTATTAAGACGTACATATGGTATGCTGTATAGGCGACTATACCTTTAAGCTATATGTTATTGGGCTTGTTTGTTTCTATCAGTGTCGATGTATTTATATTGCTATTTTTTTCATTAATTTGTGAATTTACCCTTTCATATGATATTAATCTTTTTCAGTTGAATAAACTCTTTTTGCGTATGGTAAGATACTCGTACTTAAGGAGTAAACTCCAGTCGTGAGTCGGAGCTGACACACACACTTTTTTTTTTGTTATTTTGTGTACTCGTCGTAATTTGCGTCAAATAAATGTTTTTTCTGTCTTACTTTCTTAAATGTTATGTAGTAATTGTAATTCTACGTATAATTAGCAACGTTAGAAAAAGGTACCTATGGTTAAAGTTTAATGTACAATGTCGTTTTCTACCTACTATTTTGACCGACTTCATTAAAAAATAGAGGTCCTCAAGTCAACTGTTTTTTTTTAAGTTTGTTACTTGATTTTTCCTTCAATCGTGGGCCGTGGGCCAATTATTTTATAATCAAAAAGGTATAATTAATATTATTTTATAATGAATAATTTTATTAAAATGGTAGTTTCTGAGCTGTCTATAATAATATTTTTTTTTCTAACGCACAGATAATGTATAATGTACTTATATCTTTTGGAACCAATGGGAAATGAAAACTCGATAAGAATTTGTGTACGATACAACTTACAACAACCAAAAAAGCTGCAATAAATAAAAACTTTTTCGAAAAAATAACCAACTTCACTAAAAATAATATACAATTTTTTTGAAAGTCTGTTTTTTAATAGTACAATAGTTGGACGTTTTGCAAGACAGTTAATCTATTTAAACTTTAAGTACAATTATGGTACATAAGCGGATTTGATTTCACAAGGCATTATCTACCAGCTTACTTTTAGGTCAAATAGAATAACATTGATAAGGTATATAACAAAAAAATATATACACATAGTTGTAAATTCACCTTCAATAAGGGTTAAATGGAAACGAAAGCCCGTAATTTTTAAGGGATATTTTATCGGACACAGCGCTTATCTCCAAAGCATTTTCATTGCCAAATAGGTTTTCATTTAATCATAATTTTACCTTAGACATTTTTTATTAATCAAAAGAGATCTTTATTCATAGATAAGTTTAGTTAGAATCTCTTTGATTGTAACTAAGTTGCTTTTAGCCAATTCTCTTTAATGTTGACTTTGACCTGACAGTCAAAGTTAAGGATATTTTAAGGAAAAGTCTTACGAGATCCACGTGTAAGATGCGATGGAGGAATAAGGAAAATAACGTGAGGAAAGTTTTCACTATCTCGTATAAGGATACAAGAGTAAAGTACGGCAAACGAGAAGCGATACCAAATGTAAACAAAACCCACGCTAAAACCCCATCTAAAATGGTCGCCGGAATGTTGGCGAACCCATCTTAACGTTGTCTTGTTTTTGCCGGGAGAACGAGACATTACGACAAAGGCACAAGATGGAAAGAGCTAAATTGTCAACGCCACAGTTGTTCTTTAGGTTAATGACCTTTCGTATCGCTTCTCGTTGGCCGTACTGTAGGAGAGACCAAAAATTCTTTCTTTAAAAAGAAATTTACTGTGTGGAAAATGATATGGCAAGGAAAACGTGTTTAATGAGATTACGACCAACAGAAAAAAACCGGTCAGTTCCATACAAACTTGCAACATAAACGGCCATTACTTTTGACTGCGTAGACTTAGGTGGTTTATTTTTTCACAGCTTAAAGGGACCATAATTATACTTGAGTTTATAGTTATCTTTTAACTCGATACTTCCACGCGTTCCCACTATAAAGGGTCTTGACTGAAATTCTGAAAGACACACAGACGGAAAACAAAGTGATCTTAAAAGGAATCCGTTTTTTCTATTGTAGTACGGAATCCTAAAAATGAATGACAAAGACATGTACCGCCGATTCCAAATAATTTGAGATGGCAGGAAAGTAAAGGATCAGATAGATTATTAATTGAAACCTTTTTTTTACTAAAGTAGATCTTGTTACCATGGTTGCATTATTTAGTTTGAACACCATTTTTTATTGGCGCTGAATGTATTTAAAACAGGAATATTTCCTTATGCTACTTGGTTCTTTTGACACTTACAAATTATTGATAAAATAAAACAAAATGGCTCAGTTCGTTCGATTGCCATCAAACAGCATGAATGCAGACTAGACGTGGCTGCTATTGAGAAACTCTTGATGAAAAACCACAATAATATTACTCCCGATTTAGGAATTATTTTTTGCTAAAGTAAGTCATTTATTGCTAAAATCATTACATGGACACTTATAAAACATTGAGAAAAGGTACACGGTTCGGGTTTGTCGTTTCCTATGGAGAAGAACCGGCAAGAAACTCCATGGTTACTTTTTTAAAATCATTTGGTGTTACAATGTTGCTGTTGCAGCGTTAGTACTTAAGTAAGAGAGGACAGCTTAGGCCTGACAATAAGTAATTGCTTACTTTACAAAACGTAAAATAAAATAATAAGTTAACAGAAGTTAACAAGCGTCTAAGAACCTACAAGGCCAAATTTTTTTTTAAAGAAGCTTCATTAGATAAAAGATTATCAGAATTTGAAATTAAGGGGATTAATTTTAAAAGGATTGAAAGGGAGTCATTTATTGCTAAAGGGAGTCATTTATTGATAAAGTAAGTCATTTATTGCTAAATGAGTTAAGTGATTTCTACTTAAAACGGCTGCTAGATATAAAACATCAACATTAAGTACACGCATACCACAACTTTAAAAGCAAGAAGGTTACTTCGTTAATGAAACTTAATAATTATTAAAATCAACGTACCTGTACACGAGTTTAGACTTTATGTCTACTCCTATAGCGTAAATGTTTGTTTAACTAAGTTGTAAGAGCATCTGAGATCGTTATGCTTAACATGTTAAAGTCATACAAAATCTTGTAGTTTGAAAACGTGCTGTTAAAGCTGCATATTGACAAAGTTTTTTTTTTGTTGATAATTACATGGAAAGGCTTTGATAACAACACTAGTATACTAGAGTTTAATAATCCATCTTGGCAGTAGACATATCAAGGAAACTGTGATGCTAATTGACAAATGACGCATAAGGAGCTCGTCGCTTGTCGCTAAATAATATCAGCCGCTCGGGTCGATCTCTAAGTTAAGCCGCGCTTGCCTAGATTGGTCTGTTGGTCGTAGTTGCCATTTGTAATTTTTCATATTTGAAACATAAATCCTACTACCCCACGTAATATTATACTTAAATGCGAATATTTGTTAAAACGGCTGAACGGATATTGATCAAGTTTGGCACAGAGGTAGTTTATAGTCTAGTATAACACATAGGATACTTTTTTTACAATCTGCCAAACCGCGTGCCCAACTAGTCTTTTATAAAAAAAAAGTCGTTATGGGCAAAAACAACTCACGCCAAAATAATAAAAATACCAGAATTTTTAGCACATCTGTTTTTATTAGAATCACACCAAAAAATAATCTATCTGGGGCACGTACCCGTCGGCTTTACCCGGCTATTCAGAAAAATCTTGTCACAACAAAATAAAACTATGGAATATTTTTAAAATGAAAACTTTTTCGTCCCGCTACGTCAATCAATGCAATCAATCAACGTCGATCAATCGTTTCATATTACAAAGTAACATTTTAATATGAAATTTAATATCCTTACTTCCTTACTAATTTTATAAAAGCGAAAGTGAGTTTGTTTGTTTGTTTGTTACCTCTTCACGCTTTAATGGCTACACCGTTTTTGAAAACTCATCAAAATCGGTTTAGCCATTAAAGCGTGAAGAAGTAACAAACAAACAAACAAACTTACTTTTGCTTTTATAATATTAGTAAAGATTCTTTTACACTATAAAAACAATAGTCTACAAACCGTTTAATTATGCAACCGCTCTTAATTTCGTTAATATGTTGTTATATTTTTTGATTGCAGAAAATAACAATTCTTTTGGCATAAGGTTCTTTGATGTGATGGCATTCTCATCATATTACATTATTATATTTATCTTATCTACACTTACAAAAAAAATTATAACCGTCAAAACTACTTAAATTATATAACTAGCTCCAACCCGCGACTTCGTATGCGTGGCATAGTTACTTTGGGCTAACGCTAACTTTAAACCCGCGTGTAGGTCAAAAAAAATCTTTATCTCTCCTTTTCTTCGCTTTCTCCCCCTTTTCTCACTTCTTTTTTAAATTATGCTATGTTCGTCATTAGGGTTCCAATTACATCTTCGCACCGAAATTCATCAAAATCGGTTTGGCCATTTAGGCGTGAAGACGTAACAAATAAACAAACTCACTTTCGCTTTTATAATATTAGTAAAGATTATATTTATTTCTAAATATATTTTCCAAAATATATTTGTTTAAAGTCAAGAGGAGTACAACCCGTGAAATTATGTAAAACAACTCAAATAATATCAAAACAGTTTACAGCTTGTGAGTTTGCAAACTTTCACTTTACAAAGTTAAAGTAAATTCTACGTGTGCGATGCTAGACTAAATATTTGTATGTTTGTTCGTTTGTTATGTTCTGTGCAATTTAAGCTGGTGAATATTTATTATAGCTTAAAATACAAGGTAGTTTTGTTTTAATTTATTTATTTTATTACCACAAATAACAGTTTAAAAAAATCTGATTAGTCTACTGATACAATCAATAATTATTTTGTGGAAGACTGGTGCCTAAACTAAGTTTTTTTCAAAACCTGAATGTCAGGTCACAAGGCCCCCGAAAACATAATTTCACATGATTTGTCATAACTTGGTTATTATTATTATACAAAAGGTAAACCGGAACCCTATTATTAACACTCCGCTGTTCTTTCGTCTGTCTGTCTGTCACCAGGCTATATCTCATGAACCGTGCTAGTAAGACAGTTGAAATTTTCACAGATTATATATTTCTGTTACCGCAATAACAAAAAGAAACTGCTCTCATATAACAAAAATATATTTTGCTGTTTTTTATAGAAAACTAGCTTTTGCCCGCGGCTTCGCTCGCGTTAATTTCAGTAGCGCTTTATTGATTTGTAATAGCAACGCTAAGTTTTCCCGTTTCTTCCCTCTTTCTCCCTCATATCATTTAAAAAAAAACTAACATTTATCAAAATCGGTTTAGCCATCAAAGCGTGAAGAGGTAACAAACAAACTCACTTTCGCTTTTATAATATTAGTAAGGATGCTACGGACCCCGACTCGCGATTGGCAGGTTTTTAGAATCTACCTTCTTACACCACTGTTTAAAATAAAATTAACTACCTATGAAACAAACAACTGTAATATAAACTAAGTCTACAAAAAAAATATGACGTAAACTTTTGACATAATATCGAATCTGAAACTAAATCCGCATGACATAAGCAACCTGTCACATTTCAATGACTAGAACAAAGCTTGCTCGTAAATCTAGTATAACTAAAACAAAAACTTAAATAAAATCGTAAACAAAATCTAATATTGACATTTTATTGACACTTTGAGTTTGCCCTAAAGTCACACAAGATTTTTACGGCCGAACGGTTTATGTTGGAAACTTGACATGCGGACAGTACCTTCATAAGTTTTACGATGTTTAGCGATAGAAGATATTCATGCGAACGAGACACAAACAAAAGTCAACCTTGCATTCAAGCAGAAGAAATTCTTTGACAGCTTTTTTGCTTTTGTCTTTTAAGGTATAATTTTTTGTAATGTCACTGCTGTGATTTTGTTCTATTTTTAGTTAAGGTCATTTTTTTTCTTCTTTCTTTTTTCTGTTAAAAAAACGTTGCCCCCCACACTAGGAATTTCTCCTGCATCGTGGGTGCGTTTACAAACATATAAACTCACATACACAAACAGCCAGACCCGAAACAACTATCTGTAGGCCATACAAATATTTGTTCCGTGCGGGAATCGAACCCACGACACGCAGCGCGATCGCTCAGCCACTGCGCCAACCGTGTCGTTTGATAGTTCTGTATAATCACTGTTATAATTTTGTATATTAAATTTAACAATTATTTGTCTAACTTTGATTTTAATTTTGTTTTTGATCATTTTAATTGAGATTTAGTTTTTTTTTTTGGAATGGTGTTTAGTTTATTTTAATTTAATTTTCTTTTGACATTTATTTTCAATTTATCATTTCAATCTTTACTAATATTAAGAAGGGAACGTGAGTTTTTTGTTACGCCTTAATGCCTAAATGGCTTAACCAATTTTGATGAATTTTGTTACGGAGATAGTTGGGACCCTGGGAAAACGGAAAACTTAGCATTGCTTTACAATAAATAAGGTGCAAGAACAAAAGCTACAGGTTGCAAATCAGGAAAGGGGAACTGTGTTACCTCGAAAATAACGCGAGCGAAGCTGCGGGCAAAAGCTAGTAATTTATATTTGTCAAAAATTTCAGACAGACTTGAGAAGGACAGCAAACCAACCACAGCTGCTGTTTAAATCTTAAGGATATTTAATTGGGTACTAAAGAAATCCTAAATCCTAAACGAATAATTATAAAAGCGAAAGTGAGTTATTTGTATGTAACGTCTTCACGCCTAAATGGCCAAACCGATTTTGATGAATTTTGATACACAAAGAGTTGGGTCCCTGGAGACGGACACAGCTAATTTAACAAAAAATAGTGAGATAACGGGGGGAAAGGGGGAAGAAATGGGGAGAAAAAGACTTTTTTGTTTTCGATCATAACGCGTCATAAAGTTAGCGTTTACCCAAAGTTGCGGTCGAAAGCTAGTCTCCTATAATTGTAAGTCCTATTAACCTAGTAAAATACTTTGATCAAATATTAATAAGAAACAAAACAAACATCATAAGTCACTTTAACCTGAGCATTAAATATTAAACCTTTTTAATCCTTTAATGTATTGACAAGGTTTCTTTACATTCAACACCTCAGCCTTTCGACTTAATTAACAAACACGAACCTGTGTCGGAAAAACCTAAGAACAAGTCGGACCGGGTAACGGAGGGTTCCGTACTATCGTTCGCTAAGATTTGCGATTCTTGTATCCTATAAATTTTTACATTATTTTATTTGTTATTAGTTTTTACTCGGGTTAAATTTGGGGTAACACAGTTCCCATTTCCTGATTTACAGGTACCTGCTACCTGTAGTTTTCGCCCTTGCGCCTTATTTATTGTAATAGCAATGCTAAGTTTTGCCTTTTCTTCCCTCTTTCTCCCTCATTATCTCAATCTTTAAATAACAAACAAACAAACTCACTTTCGCTTTTATAATATTAAGTAAGGATGAATGTTGAATGAAAAGAATAGAAAATATCATATACGGTGAGCACGACACGCGTGGCATCTTGGTGGACCTTTTATAATAAATACAATGACAGCTCAAAGTATACGGTCCTGTGATAAAAATACAGACAACGGAGTCTCAGTAATGTGTTCCCGTTTGCAATCTTTTCAAACGGTACCCTAAAAATGATTTTAAATAATTAATTTGAACAAACTTGTGCCACGGACGGGTGTTTCAATATTTATGCTCGTGAATATTTCAATTTTTTGTCGTAACTTTTTCAACTTTTCTATTCGTAATGGGTTACTTAATAACTTCGTGATTTAGGCATTACTTAGAATTCATGTTGTGTGTCATTTTAGCAAAGGAATAATAGATAGAGTGCAAAGAGTGTCCATAGATTATCTTGCCAATTCTTCTCCATAGAGATCATCGCTTTGGAATGGGCAACTACAGAACTTTCACAAACTATTATTATGCCTTATAACCGGGACTGTACCTAAATCATTTTGTTTCTTAACATTGAAAAGTGCCTGTAATGGTCTAATTGAAATAAATGCTTTGTGTTTGAGTTTAAGATTGAAATTAGTTCGACATTCACAAATTTGTGTCGTTTATGAGCTACTAGCTTCCACCCGCGACTTCGTCCTTGTGGTTACTTTGGGCTAAAGATAACTTAAACCCGGGTTATGATCGAAAAAAAACCTTTTTCTCCCCTTTTCTTCCCACTTTTTTAACCTATGTCCGTCTCCAGAGTCCCAACTATCTCTATACCAAAATTCATCAAAATCGGTTAAGCCATGTAGGCGTGAAAACGTAACAAACAAACAAACTCACTTTCATTTATATATTACTAGCTTTCGCCTGCGGCTTCGCCCGCGTTAAATTTGGGGTAATACAGTTCCCCTTGCGCCTTATTGATTTGTAATAGCAACGCTAAGTTTTCCCTTTTCTTCCCTCTTTCTCCCGTACATCCCACTTTTTTTTAATAAAAATTAGCCTATGTCCGTCTCCTGGCTCCCAACTATCTCTTTACCAAAATTCATCAAAATCGGTTCAGCCATTAAAGCGTGAAGAGGTAACAAACAAACAAACAAACAAATAAACAAACAAACAAACAAACAAACAAACTCACTTTCGCTTTTATAATATAATATAATATAATATAATAATATATATATATATAATATACCTATATATATATAGTAAGGAGTAAGGATTATATATATAATATTAGTAAGGTTTATATTATACCATGGTCGTTTGTCACAAGTTTTTCAACTC
This sequence comes from Ochropleura leucogaster, assembly GCA_958449745.1. Taxonomy (NCBI): domain Eukaryota; kingdom Metazoa; phylum Arthropoda; class Insecta; order Lepidoptera; family Noctuidae; genus Ochropleura; species Ochropleura leucogaster. Next base: position 3,181,578 of record OY288213.1, on the reverse strand, counting down.
AAAAAAATCACTTTACGCGTTTGACGTATAAGACCGACTTCAAAATACATTTCACAAAATAAAGTTATCTTAACATTGCATTAAAAAGAGCTTCATAATACATTTTCTACTTGTTTCGAATATAACTTTTAATGGAAGCCGTTTTCAGAAATACGTCTAACTTAGTTGTTTTGTAACGAACCTGGTTTCAACTTGAACGTGGGGAAATGTGTCGAATTTGAGGAATATAATAATGATGAGAAGATTGTTATTCTCTTACTTTTCTTCCTTGTTTATTCTTGTGTTAACATGGGCTTAAGAGTTATGGTAAGTTGAGTACTTCCTCAACTTACCATAACTCACTTACTTTACTTTAGGTACTTACCTGTGATACGGTACGCCTAAGGTATATAATGTTTTGTTCTTTGTTATGTTGAAGACTTTATTTTTCTACCTCGTTAGCTAAGTGGTCGCTATTTCAACTTCTGAGCATGAGATCTTGGGTTACATTCTCGAGTCGGGTAAACTGTTGGGTTTTTCCACTCGAAGTTATCAGAAGTAACCGCTGATTTTGGATTTGTACGCGGTTATAAGCGATATGATCGCCACAATTGTTTTTTTTTTAACGTTGCCCCACACTTGGAAATTCTCTTATATCGTGGGTGTGTTTACAGACATTTAAAATCACATACAAAAACACACAGACGCAAAACAACCATCTATCTATATATAAATATAATAAAATAATATGGCCTGCTGTAGGCATACAAAAATATTTTTTCCGTTGAGGATCGAACCCGCGACACACAGCGCAGCGGTCGATCTCTCAGCCACTGTGCCAAATGTGTAATCTAAATCTATATCGCACAAAATAGAGAGCTTTGAAAGGAGAAAGTATAAGCCACTGACCAGCCCTGGGATGCTTGAGAAGCTATGAAAAAAACTTATCTCCAAAGTTCTACTAAAGATATTTTTATCTAGCTTAAGTATAATAACTTTAAGCCTATTCTCGAAGCTACCACAATATCACAAAAAGGAATTTTAATATATAAAACTTGTCGCGAACCGTTCCGAACACAGTTTACTCACTTTGTTTTACGATGATTCAAAGACAAAAGAGAATTCTCCCTCTAAGTTATCTTTTATAAGTTTTAACAGTATTTTTTGCGGGGACGCGCTACTAAAATATTTTTTACTGTTTTTTAAAAACTAAGTGCTCATTGGAAAGAGTTTTATAAGTAGAGCATCTCTCGCGAATAAAAATGTTTGGTTTTTTTTGAAGTAGAAAGTAAATTTTATTTTTCACGGAACCGCCTCGCTACTCAGTTTGCCCGCGGTTTCGCCCCTGCTCGGGTTTCGAGGGTCATCGTGTAATATAGCATATGTTAAATACACATACGCATTTGCTAATGAAAGCTATATAGCTTTCCTCGATAAATGTGCTATTTAATACTAAAATATTTTTGCAATTAGAACGTAACTATAACTAAGATTATCAAGTTTAACCAAACTAAGTTTTCATCTTTATACTTTAATGGCTAAACTGATTTTGATTAATTCTGCTACAGAGATAGTTGGGACCCTGGAGACGGACATAGGTTTTAAAAAAAAATTAGGTATCAGGGAGAATGACGGAAGAGAAGAAATCTACATCTTTATAGCCACCCAAAAAGCATACGCTACAAAAATATGATATCCGCATCACGACACAAAAAAGCAATTTTTAGTAAAAATCTATTAGGTATGGCACCTAAAATCTATAATAAACTACCGAAGCATATCATTGATATCGACAGTAAAACTCTGTTTAAAAAATGCTTAAATGAATTTCTGATTGCAAAATGTTACTATACAATAAACGATTATTTGAATGAAAGATAGAAGATCTAGTATATCCGACTCATTACTATATTATATATCATTGTAAACTCGATTTTTTATTAAATTCGATAATAAAACCTAATTTTTATGATATGATTTTTTTAACTAAAATTTAATGTAATAATTTTTCTCTCGTACCTTTTTCTACCGTAATTCTGACATTCTATACTAATTTCTATAATCAATTTGTGATATTACCAATTATGTAAAACAATACGTGACATGGACCTATTGTGAAAAAAAAAATATTTTGTTTATAAATATGTATGTAATTTAATTTAATTTAAAATTTGTATTAATTGTGAAGACACAGATAAATTTATTATTTATTGGCTATTAAATGGTATACCTGCATGTATTTGTACGCTTCAATGCAAGACATAGATGGACTAACTGTATTATGTATTTAAAAAACACCTTCTTTAACCTATGTTTACAAATAAAGATTTCATTTTCATTTTCAAAAAAAAAAAATTTTCATTTTCAAAAAAAAAAAAAAGAAAAACTTAGCTTTGCTATTATAATAAATAAGGCGCAAGTTCAAAGACTACAGGTAGCAGGTACCTGCAATTCAGGAAAGGGGAACTGTGTTACCCCGAATTTAACGCAAGCAAAGTCGCGGGCAAAAGCTAGTAAAATTATAAGTACTGATGGTTCATCACTGTGTTTAGATTGTTCAAAACCAACTGATGAAAGTACTTACTTTCCGATACGAGGGAATGCTCCCAGCCTTTTAGACGCTTTTTTCTATTTACAGCGATATGGAAGATTATTTGGCGCCCTTAAATTCTTTCCTGGTTTTGATACTCTTACATAGTAATCATTAACAAATATTTATACAGATTTGCCACACTATACCTAATTTGCACCACAGAGTACAGCGGGAACTTCGAACCTACCCAGCCACCGCGGTAGACGTTTAGGGCGTCGGGTGCCGCGAGACGACTCCCGGCCACCATAGTCTGTGGACGGTGAGCAATGGATAGCTCACCGTCTGTCCGTCTAAGGATAGGCCGAAATATATGCCGAATGCGTGCGTATTTGCACACGTACATATACGTTACCCGGCAGGGTATTTTAGTATTCATGGTATTTCTAGTATCAGTTTAATTCTGCCGGAATTGCGGTTTGTTCGAAAGAAATACCGTGGCTCCGGAACATAAAAGGCAAAAAAAGAAACATGGGCGAGTTTTAGTCAGTACAAGTCTGACACTCACTCCTCGACTACCACAGATCTTCTAAAAAAATAAAACTAGAACTACACGAAATGAACACAGCTATTTAAGTGCTCAGAAGAACAAAGATAAAAATCAAAACAAAAACTTAACTGACACTAAACTATTCAGCTACAGGGGATAGTGTAAAAGCCAAAGCTTTTAACTTAAAGATGAAGCAAGTTCCACTGTTAAACTTCTCAACTATGTCGGGTTTACGAAGTTAGTGAGATGGTGATAGCATGTAGAATGACGGGCAGTTCTAAGTTGAGGTTCAAGGAAGCATAACATAAATATTTAGTAGAGATAAATAAAGATCAGTAGCTTATATAAATGCAGAGGGGCTTGCCAGAGCCTCCGCCTGCCGTGGTTGCAGGTTGTTCGAAATAGAAACCTCAACCCCGAAACAGTAAGGGAAATAGAAGGAGCATGGGTGGGTTTTAGTCAGTACAAGTCTGGCATGCCCCCCAGCTCCGCCCAGAGCGGGGGAAGTCATTAGATGATTTTAAAATATTAGGCTACTTTTGTAAATTTAATTCATAATACAAATCAGCCGTTCACAAACAATGATTTCATTTCTATTAAATAACTCATAATTCGAAAAGATACAAAAGAAAATCGCTTTTGAATTTCGTAAAGTGATCTTTTATCTTTTTGAACGTGACGTACTTACCTTTGTATTTTTTATTTTTATTTTCTACCCACGTAATTCCATTGTAATTTTTTGTAGAACACACGACGCGGCTCTGTGTACGTTTGTGCAAAACGGCTTACTCGTCAGAAATGCATTACTACGCGCTAAACGAGGTACTTGCGCACGGCTGCAGCTGTTTGTATGACAACGCTGTGCGAATTTAGCTTTAATATGATTGTTTGGACCACTCTGTATTGATAAGTTGTTACAAGAAAGTATTTTGTACTGTTGTTTTAAGGGTTTCATAATTCAAAAGAGAAAAACCAAACCCTTATTGGATCGCTTTGTTGTCGTCTGTCTGTCAAAGCCCTTTAGCTCGCGAACACGTGGAAGAATTGAGTTGAAATTAAAACCATATACTTAAGTCTATAATCTGAATTGAACCTGTAAAAAAAAATCAATTCTCTACGTCAAAGTACTCAAAAAATATGGCCGTTTATATTACAAGTTTGTACGGATCCCTCGGTGCGCGAGTCTGACTCGCACTTTACGGGTTTTTAACAAAGATACCTTGTGAATATATATTTGACGACACGGTTGGCGCAGTGGCTGAGCGATCGACTGCAGCGCTACGTATCGCGGGTTCGATTCCCGCACGGAACAAATATTTGTATGACCTGCATATAGTTGTTTCGGGTCTGGCTGTTTGTGTATGTGAGTTTAAATGTTTGTAAACGCACCTACGATACAGGAGAAATTTCTAGGGCAACGTTTATTTAAAAAATATATAAATATAGCACAAGTATCTTTGTTATGTTTTTGAAACTTAAGCTGGTGTTGTTATGAAATGCCTTTTATCCACACATTATACGAATTTCGCCATTTGCCCAGTTAAAAAATAAGGCTAACACAGTATTCAATTTTGAAATAGGATTTGTTATTTTATTCCTCTGTAAAAAGTTCATTCTATTTCATATCAATAAAAACATTGTTGAAATTACAGGTTTTTTATTTTATACAATTAAGTTATATTTTATATATTTTCATTCCATTTCAATGTTATTTTCAGATGGTCGGGGTCATAGGTCTAGTGGTCGCAAAAGTTGCTTATAACAATGTGTTCTTGGGTTTGATTTCATGTTGATTCAATGTTTTAATTTAGTTTTAAAGAATGAAGAATTTATTTGCATGAACCACGTGTAAAAGAAGCATTAACATGCCTTGCCATAAAAAGCTTACAATGTATGTATATTAATTTACTAAACATAACAATATAATGTTTAAGAGTATGGCACTACATTAATAATAACGGCACGGTTGGCGCAGTGGCTGTGCGATCGACCGCTGCGCTGCGGGTTCGATTCCCGCACGGAACAAATATTTGTATGGCCTACAAATAGTTGTTTCGGGTCTGGCTTTTTGTGTATGCGAGTTTAAATGTTTGAAAACACACCCATGTTATAGGAAATCCTAGTGTCGCATGTCGGGCAAAGTTTAAAAAATTAAATGTTCACTGTTTGTAGTCACGGCGTCACGAAACTTAATGTGATCGGTAACACGGCTTCAATCCGTGACATACATTGCAGATCAATTAAAACATGGAGCTCCGATCCGGAGAAATATAAGTGTCAATTATAATTTGTGTCCCAATTTTTCGAGCATATTTTTGGTATGCAACCGGTACAATTTAACTATCGTTGCGACTGCTGTATTTTCAAGTCAAGAGTGAATAAGGTTATTTCTAGGTAAGCGTGCTTCATCGTCGACCACATCATCATTTACCATCAGGTGAGATAGTGGTCAAACGCGAGCCTATCAATAATAAAAAAAAAAAAACTCAGTTTGAGATAATTCGTCCCGTCTGTCCGTCTGTCTGTCTGTCCGTATTTTTCAAGCAGTCTTTTGAGATTCGGCAACAGCTTTTTATAAACTGCGTAACATTATAAAAAAAAGTATTTTTTTTCTGTTGAGTATAAATATTACCTCTTACTCATATTATAAATGCGAATGTTTGTGAGGATGGATGAATTATGGATGTCTGGATGTTTGTTTCACGTCAAAACGGCTAAACGGATCATGATGAAATTTGCCACAGAGGTAGATTATGGTGTGGAATAACACATAGGATACTTTTTTTTCGATATCACGCGGGTGAAGCCGCGGAAAAAACAAGTTTGCTCTTTCTTTTACAAGTGTAGAATCCAGGAGTTCAGTAAAATATAACATTCCCAAAATAACCATAAAACATCTATAAAATAAATCATTTTTCTCACATAACCTCAAATCCCTTACATTTTTTCCTTTCACGTTACCAAGAAACATCAAACATTTATTATTTACAAAAACTTCCCCGAATTTCTTCGGTACGATTACAGTCGTTGCTATAATAACTTCGCCATTACTCAAGTTACCTAACGATCCATGTTACCTTCATGCGATTGATACCGTAACTACAATTTTATAGCCCTGTGCCACTATGCAGAGAGAGGAAGCAGAACCATTTCGGAAAAATCTCAAAAAAAAAAATGTTTGGCAAGGGTTTAAAGGTCGTCAAAATTAAAACAGCAACTCTGTTTGATCTTTAAGTTAAACTGAGTTGGTCCTATGGCTCACCCCTCTTACATACCGAGTTTCTTCCGTGCCTTAGAAAGCACGAAATATTTATTCCAGTTAATTTTTCAATTTCATCTGTAATTTTCGGAAAGCAGGCGTTGACTTGGGCGGGATATCTAACCTATCTCGATATCCCATTACATTTTGTTTTACGTCGGGTAATAGATTCATCAGCAGATTGAAACTTCTGTATATATTTTACTTGTATCTTACCGAAACAAAAGCCATAATGGTTACCAGCGATCCGTTTTTGGATACAACGCGTTTTCGTGATAAATCTTGAACGCAATAGTTTTTGGTTTTATCATCATTTTGTGTAGCTCGTTGGCTCGGCTTATCCACCTATTTGGAAGATTGTGTAATGGGATAATAATGGTTGTTTTAAAGCCCTTCTTATTTATTTATTTTTGGAAGATTTTTTGTGCAGTTTATGTTTTTCGGACGTTTTTTTTTCTCTTTTATTGAACAGTTACGTAATACAGACTTACTCTTAGTTTAACAATATTATTAATGTACTAGCTTTTGCCCGCTGCTTCGCTCGCGTAAAATTTGGTATAACACAGTACCTGCTACCTGCAGTTTTTGCTTTTGCGCCTTATTGATTTGTAATAGCAACGCTAAGTTTTCAGGTAACAAACAAACAAACAAACTCAATTTCGCTTTTATAATATTAGTAAGTAGTAAGGATTAGTAAGGATTCACTGTGTGTAGTGACGGCGTCACAGAATGTAAAACAAAAACTTAATGTGAACGTCTCCTGGTTCCCAACTATCTATGTACCAAAATTCATCACAATCGGTTTAGCCATTAAAGCGTGAAGAGGTAACAAACAAACAAACTCACTTTCGCTTTTATAATATTAATAAGCAATAAGCATAACATAATTACACAATATAGTATTACTACACAATATAAAACGAGCAGACTTTTGGTGATTACGTTGCGCGACTGTTAGACGTATTTATTTAATTTGGAACAACAAAAAAATACATAATAAAGCATAAATATAAACAAAACTTAAAATTAACAATTATGTAATCAACAGCGTTATTCACAGCATACATGCAAATTAATAATAATGCGCTTCAAATTTTGATTGCCACGCCGCGATCGATTGGTTGGCCATCCCTGGTCTATGGTAACTTAAAGAGATATTACCAACGAGAACTATGCAGACCGCTCTTTGATATTGAAAACAAATAGAACTATGATGTTCATCTTTGTTACGAACTTTACCCTTATACTCATAAGGGAATATGTTAGAAATTGTATTATTACCATTTCCAGGAATTACCCGGAAGCTCTCTGCTGTTTTCGAAGTTGGTAATTAAAACTGTGGAAAGTTTAATAATATACATTACTAGCTTTTGCCCGCGGCTTCACTCGCGTAAAATTCGGAGTAACACAGTTCCCGTTTCTTGATTCACAGGTAATTTTTGCTCTAGCGCCTTATTTTTTGTAATAGCAATGCTAAGTTTTCCCTTTTCGTCCCTCTTTTCCTCATATCTTAATTTTTAGATTATATACGTCTCCAGGGTCTCAACAATATCTGTACCAAAATTCATCAAAAATCGGTTCAGCCATTTAGGTGTGAAGACGTAACAAACAAACAAACTCACTTTCGCTTTTATAATATTAATAAGGATAGTACGAGTATTCTTGGTTATAATATGGTTCCGTCAGGAACTTCTGTTACTTATTTACTTTGTTAAAAGTTACTTTTCAAAAGTCTAGGTTATCCATCTAGATTTCGAACACAATTTTATTGCTTTGAACTTTTGTAATAAAGATAATGGGAACGTATGCGTGTCGAATTTGTTAAAGCTATGTTATTTATATCTACAGTAATGTCACTTTTCTAGAAACATTTAATATCTTGTTGATAAATTGTTTAAATGTACAGATGGACTGTGAAAGCCTTGGCCACCATTTTTTTTAACAACAGTACAGAAAGAATTCTTTTAGTGGGCCATTGCCTTACTCTAAGAATTCAAAATACTGAAACAAACAATAATTAACAAAAAAAAGGGGGCTTTAAGTCACACTGTGATTTTCTAGCCCACAAATTTTTTTAGACAACTAAAGAAAAAAAAAACCTATATTTTTCGTTTGGGAATTTTTAAATAACTTCCCCCGCCCTGGGCGAGGCGGGGGGAAGTGTCAGACTTTTACTAACTAAAACCCACCCATGTTCCTTCTATTTTTGCGTTCCGCGGCCGCGGTATCTCTTTCGAACAACCCGCAACCCCGGCAGACGGAGGCCCTGGCAAGCCCCTCTGCTTTACTAACATCTCTTTGAGGCGCGCGTGACACACAAACGCGCCGTCGACACGGCCTGTCGTTTAATAGACGGACGGACGGTGAGCTACAAGATAAAAAACCCTTTCATATTATATTTGACGTAAATAGAAATTTCTTCTCATTTTTCTTTTAAAATAGGCCACCTTATCTAACGAATGTACAAAGAACTAAAAAAAGAAAAAAAAAACTTTAATACCTATACCTTTGTAACATCAGGCCTGGGCTATAGACATCCTTTCGTCCAATCAGTGAGCTCCAAATCCTAAACGAATTTTCCGAAGGTCTTTGGTATAATCTGGAGGGAGCACTTGTTTTTCTTCGGGTCGGTAAATCTTACGACGTTTTTTAAAGGCCACTAGAACTATGATAGGCCTCTTTATTCTGCTTTGCAATCCTTACTAATATTTTAAAAGCGAAAGTGAGTTTGTTTGTTTCATTGTTACATCTTCACTCCTAAATTACTTAACTATGATAGTTGAGACCCTGGAGACGGACATAGGCTAATTTTAGATTTAAAATAAAATAAGAAGTGAGGATTAAAATCATCACGTGGATTAAAATCAGCGTTAGCCCAAAGTAAGTATGTCATACGGACAAAGTCGAAGGCGGAAGTTAGTATAAAAACACTGGTACTAGCTACTATTTCGGCTAGACCAGCAGCCGACCCCAATATCGTTGGGCAAAAGCCAGACAGATGATAAAACAGAGAATAATTCTGGCTACACAAAACTTGAAGTCGTCCAACAAAAAGCACTATGAAAATGCAACTGCAAAAAAACCTAGTGATTCCAACCAAGATTCTACTTTTTCTTCTAGAAAGATAAGTAGAAAATAAAACTCAGCAGTTATTCAGAATATCCCACTTTTGTTTCTTAAGAAAACTTGGAATGAAATATTAAACCTGTGTAAGAGTTCCTAAGACGGGGACGAATGACGCCATTTTTCACGACAGCCCTAATTAGTTCACAGCTGTGTGTGTGGGCTAAGAATGAGATATTGTTTTAGCAAGATTTTACAGCTGTTGGTACTTAAACATGAGGAAGTATAGGATTTTATATTTCGAGTTAGTTTTGTTGTGCAATTTTTAACATATCCTGGCAAACAATCTTGTTGGAATGGAAATCCTTACCAATATTATAAAAGCGAAAGTGAGTTTGTTTGTTACCTCTTCACGCTTTAATGGCTACACCGATTTTGATAAATTTTGGTATAGAGATAGTTGGGAACCAGGAGACGGACATAGGCATAATTTTTATTTTAAAAAAGTGGGATATGAGGGAAAACGAGGGGAGAAAAGGGAAAACTTAGCGTTGCTATTACAAAGCAATAAGGCGCTAAGGCAAAAACTGCAGGTAGCCGTTACTGTGTTATACCGAATTTAACGCGAGCGATGCCGCGGGTAAAAGCTATTGATTTAATATTTTGAGTTAGTTTTGTTGCGCAATTTTTAACTTATCCAAGCATACAATCCTGTTGTAATGTTAATTGAAATGGTATGTATTTCTGTAAGTTGTTTTGTTTTTAGAGTGGGAAATCATCAGAGTTCGTTGCGCAAGTATTTTTTGCCAGCTTAAATAAATAAACAATAATAAGTGGCGAAAGGTAAGCGTTTTGAGGAGACCCAAAAACACCTTTTGTAATGACGTTCAAAAATAAAATAAATAAATATCTTGGGACAACTCACACACGGCTATCTGATCCCAAGCTAAGCAGAGCTTGTGTTATGGTAACCAGACAACTGATATACATACTTATATAATTTATAAATACATACATTTTATAGATAAATCACACCCAGACACAGAACAAACAATCATGCTCATCACACAAAGTTTGTCCTGGGTGGGAATCGAACCTACAACCTCCAGTTAGGGCCACTAACCACTAGACCAACAGGCCCGTCAAAAAAGTGCTGATCATCAACCTTTTTTGAATATATTACTTATGGTTTTTGACGGCACGGTTAGCGCAGTGGCTGAGCGATCGACTGCTGCGCTGCGTGTCGCGGGTGCAATTCCCGCACGGAACAAATATTTGTAAGACCTGCAGGTAGTTGTTTCGGGTCTGGCTGTTTGTGCATGTCATTGTGAGATTAAATGTTTGTAAACGCAACCCCGATACAGGAGAAATTCCTAGTGTTGGGCAAGTTTGTTTTAAAAAAAAAATGGTTTTAAAAATAATTTTAATTGTTAATTTTTCTTATTTGATAGTAGATATTATTAAGATAAGTTAAAGTTCAAAATCCTATTCCAACTCTATCATTCAATATGTCTACAACTGAACTGTTACAATCGACATCTACATTCAACCTTAAGTTGCCCACAATGTAGGACACATCAATGACTTATACAACAACAAGTATAACACATGTACCTATGTACAGTCTTCGATATCGATCGGTCAGTCTCAGACCACATCGAAAGTAACATCAGTCAAGAAATTGGTTTGTCAGTTTTGACTGTCAGTCTAGTCAGATGACGTTGTTGACCGTAAATTAGTTAGTTCTTCTAATATTATAAATGCGAATGTTTGTGAGGATGGATGGATGTTTGTTACTCTTTCACGTTGAAACGGCTGAACGGATCTTGATGCCATTTGGCACAGAGGTCGATTGTAGTTTACAATAGTGACAATAACACATAGGATTCTTTTGTTATCGATTTCACGCGAGCAAAGCCGCGGGCGCCAGCTAGTAATATGCACCCAAATATATTATTCTATTGGTGGTTTTAGCCGCCCGCTCTGATCCTTAATATCTAAGCGTGTTGTTTACTAGTCTACCTTTTTTGTGAAAGAATGTCTATGCAAAAATCGCAAGTCGATTAGGCCAAGAAATCGCGTTTTCCCATATAAAGTTTGCCACACTATTTCAGCCCCTTATGGGTTGAATTTTGCAAGATTCTGTCTTAATGAACACTTAAAAGGATCTCCCATTAAAAATTTTGCACTCCTAATAATTGTAGTTTCTGATATTTCGTGATTAGTGAGACTGTATTTTCCCTTTTATATATAGACTAGCTGACGTCCACGGCTTCGCCCGCGTGATGATAAACAATATTATCCTATGTGTTATTCCAAACTATAATCTAACTCTGTACCAAATTTCATCAAGATCTCTTTAGCTGTTTTGACGTGTAAGAGTAACAAACATCCATACATACATACTCACAAACATTCACATTTATAATATTTGTCGAATTTTCTTGTGCAAAACATGGTTTTTGGGGTAAAAAAAGTCCTAGATGTCCAAATATAGTCCATTATGTATTTCTAGACAAAATGAGCAAAGTACAATCAAACAATGCATTTTGAAATGTTAGAAAAACTGATAAGCTGTCAAAGAATAACAATTTCAATCAACCAATGACAGCACGTTTAGATTAATATGTCACTCTGTATTTTTGATTATTTGTTCAAAGAAAGAAGAGCGAGTTTGAAGCTGTTAATCTACATTCGTGGCCGACAGTACGTCCCAAACCGTCTTGTACAGACGGTTTCGAACGCCAGCAGGTCAAGCTACCCGAAACTGTAAATTTTTCCCAATGAACCTTGAACCTAATACTTTAGAAATAAAGTCGAAAATCTATCAAAGAAATCTGACAGATTGTAGTAGCTTGATGTGCAGGCGTCTGTACTTATGAATTATTTATTTAATTCGTGAACCAAATAACTTGTAGAATACTTAAGCGCGCATACGTTATGTAACGTCATGATCCTTGCTTTGAGCTCGGTCTTCTTCCGCGCTCTTGTTATCCTGTCATTTTGAAGGTTTTAGTTGGTTCTCCTTCACAATGTCTGGTAAACGGTTGTTTATTGTAGAAGTAAAATGTTTCTGGAAATTAATACTTGAATGTATTCTTGCATGCAAATTGGTTGGTAAGGTGACTATGAAGTGAGGGGTTTATATTTATTTAACTAGCTTCCGCCCGCGACTTAGTTCGCGTGGCATAGTAACTTTAACTAACCCACGTGATGATTGAAAACAATATATCTTACTCTTTCCTTTTTTTCCTGTTTTTCCCTCTTATACCACTTTTGTTAGCCTATGTATGCCTCCAGGATCCCAATTATCTCTGTACCAAAATTCATTAAAATCGGTTTGGCCATTTAGGCGTGAAGACAACAAACAAACTCACTTTCGTTTTTATAATATTAGTAAGAATTAAGTGTAAAAGTCAAATTATTTGTTACAATAAGGTAGGTATATACTGGAATTCTGTAAGTTCACACACACACACAAACAAAAACTTTTACACTAAACGTTTTTATACAAACTCCGACACAAAACACTATTAAATCTCTAGTCAGCCCAAACAAAAATGCAACCATTTAGTCTATTTGTTATGTAGGTATATACAAAATTATAACAAACTACTCGATATACTAAGAAAGGAAGAAAATATCGATGTTTCTACAAATAAAAAATAGTAGTACATTTTGATTCAAGGCAGGAAACTTTGCCCTTGCAGCCGAGGCGAATTATCGAACGAGCCGCGTTATAGAGCCGAGAACAGCTACCCTACCATGACGTCTTAAAGCAGAACTTATTCCACTGAGGGAAAGAGACAGAGCTATACAGGGTGTCTAGCACCATCTCTTTCCCTCAGTGGAATAAGTTCTGCTTTAAGAGGTCATAGTAGGCCTACAGGAATGACAAATCCTCACGTGAATTAAACGACGTTTTTTAATTCACTCTGGGAAAACACTCGGGGAAATTAAATAACAGAATAAAAAGTACCTTTGCCATTAATCAATATGAAACTATGATTATTCCCCGCGCGTTTTTCTTTCAATATAAGGAGAAAAATCTTCTCATACTGAAAGAAAAACAAAGGCATTATCAAAAACAAATGCAACATCCCTAAATAGCCTTATATTAAAAATAAGAAAAAAAAATTGGTTTTTGAATTTAGAACACAAATAAATATCAATTTATTGTTAGAAGCAAATTATTTTACAAAAGATCATGTTTATCTGTGATAATCTGTCGAAAAACACTATTTAATTACAAAACCTTAAAATAACCGCCTTTTTACTAAAAAAAAAACAACACTGCTGGCTGACACACATACGTTATCCGTAATGAAATAAAAAAAAACCTTATTGCGATAAATGAGAAAAAAGCACGTGTGTGAAATACATGGCATGTTGAACCTAATAGTAGTGCAATAAGAGCCAGTTTGCGATGAAGTGTATTGAAAAAATATTACTAAGTAAACGTTATCCTTACTTCCTTCCTATATTTTATATAATTATATTATATTATAAAAGCGAAAGTGAGTTTGTTTGTTTGTTACCTCTTCGCGCTTTAATGGCTAAACCGATTTTGATGAATTTTGGTACAGAGATAGTTGGGACAGGAGACAAACATAGGCAAATATTTTTTTGAAAAAAGTGGGATGTGAGGGAGAAAGAGGGAAGAAACGGGAAAAGTTAGCGTTGCTACTACAAATCAATAAGCCGCTACCGAATTTTACGCGAGCGAAGCCGCGGGCAAAAGCTAGTTATAGCATAAATGAATATTCAAGTAACGTAAGTATTATGTAGTATCTGCCAGGGTTGCGGGTTGTTCGAAAGAGATACCGCGGCCCCGGAACTTAAAGGGCAATAGAAGGAACATGGGTGGGTTTTAGGCAGTACAAGTCTGACACTCCCTCCCGTTCCGTGAAGAGCGGGGAAGTTATTTGTTGATTTCCCGCTCAAAAAAGCCGTTTGGGATTGAAACTCTGAGACCGTGCGGTGCTTGTGCTCACAACCTATTTAAGAAAAATTCAAAATTTATGGTTGACACTTCCCGCTACCCAAGTGTTAGCTTTTACTTTGGCCAGATCTTTAGCGTTGCCATACAAAGTCGCAACGCGGCCAGTCTCTTTGGGACATTGCCAACTGACAGCTTTGAGGACGACGTTATTTTTTAAATTATTATTAGTTAGAGGTAGTACATAAATTGAATTTGATATTAATATCGATAATCTTAATTGAACCATTTTAAATTTCCAAAATATACTACATTTCCTTTATATTCAAGTAAACCTCTGTCTTTTACCAATCGAACGGATTCTTTAATCTCCTGTTTTAATTAGAAAGTAGAGTACTGGGATTGTCTTTAAAATTGTTAGAATCTGCTCATTTTTCATACATGATCAACAAGGAAAAACACTGATTCGCATTCACTCCATAATATTTAATTCTTCAAAAGACAATAGCAAAACAAGGATATCAAAATAAAATATACATCTCAAGTCTCTTCTGACAACTGAACTGATTTTTCCTAAGACAAGACTCTTGTCAAACTAAACATTCTATGTTTAAAATACATTTATTCTTTTTATACCAAAGACAATTCCATTATTAAATTTCTTTCTCTAACAAAAATTACCCGTTCGAAACAGCATAGCATCATCCTATGAAATTGATACAATAACATGATTGCCACGAATAATATCCAATAACATTCCACACACACCCAGTTAATATACATATCAGATACCACGCATAAAGCCAAGCGGAAACTCTGGAGTTCCCACCACTTCAGTGAGCAAAGCAATCATTATAATGCTGGCTGTCAAATCAAACAGGATGCTGATTCTATTCAGTTCGCAGTCCGCCAATACCACAATTAATTTTAGTATATTGAGAGAGGACGTTGTTGTTTTGGTTAACTAGCTGTCTTAAACAACGATATCTAACGAGCCTGTTAATTTATTTATTAGTTTCGGCTTGTTTCAGCGAAAAAGTACTACCACAACTCGTATAGGTTAATAAAATTAATAAAAAAAAACAGACCTTGGTCCATATAGTAAACACGGTATGCGATATACAATGTGTCCGGTCACAGACTAGCGATATTGTATATACATACTTTTATAAAACAAACATTCTAGTACTCAAATTTATAGATTTTTAATAAAGTACAATTTTTTTCACAAAAAAGTTTAGAAATCTTTCGTTGATTTGCATATTTTTTGGACTTAAATTTTGTTTTCTAAAATTACGAAAATGTAAGCTCATCATTTCCTAATTTAAACGATAGATGATATTGTTGCCCTTTGAATAAATGCTGTGTTAAAACCTACCGCACTTAATAATAATTTGTAAGTGTTTTTGAAATTTGTTTTTTCATAACGATTTAAAGAATTTAGATTAAATTTTATATGTAGGACTAACAAAGAGAGCAACGCCCTCGTAGAGGCGATCGGCAGCGGTGATCTCTCGCGTCCGGCCCTGGTTCAGTCCATGGTTCGGTACGAGAGGGAATGGGAAGAAGTCACCTCCATCATGGCAAAAGAGGTGGCCGGGCGTTTGAGGGAGAGAACTTTAAACTAACCCAGCACCCGCGAGAGACGCCCCGTGTGCCGGGCGCCACGAGACGACTCCCAGCCAACGTAGGTGTGGGCCTGCCTGAGCTACCGCCTGCCAGGGTTGCGGGTTGTTCGAAAGAGATGCCGCGGCCTCGGAACATAAACGGTAATATGTAATGACTGTATGTAATATGTGAATGGTAATATGTAAATATATAATGACGGGCCTGTTGGTCCAGTGTTTAGTGGCCCTGACTGCTGAGCCGGAGGTCGTGGGTTCGATTCTCACCCAGGACAAACTTTGTGTGATGAGCATGATTGTTTGTTCTGTGTCTGGGTGTGATTTATCTATAATATGTATGTATTTATAAATTATATACGTATGTATATCAGTTGTCTGGTTACCATAACACAAGCTCTGCTTAGCTTGGGATCAGATAGCCGTGTGTGAGTTGTACCAAGATATTTATTAATAGAAGGAACATGGGTGGGTTTTAATCACTACAAGTCTGACTCGCCCCTTCGCTCCGAGCGGGAGAAATTATTTAATTTCCCATCCGAAAAGAAATACAGCTGGGGTCAATAAATAATTTGTGAACAGCAGCTATGTCGCCCCTATTGGGCGTACAGTAATAAGTAGAATAAGAATAGTCAGAACAGTTACAAACATGTCATCAATATTAAAATTACCTTAAAATATATTTTAAACTAGCTGGTGCCTACGGCTTCGCATGCCTGAAATTGGGAAAAAAGGTATCCTTTATATTTTTCCAGACCATAATCTACCTCTGTGCCAAATTTTATTAAGATCCGTTCAGACGTTTTGTCGTGAAAGAGTAACAAACATCCGTACATCGTCAGAAACATTCGCATTTATAATATTAACTAGCTTTTGCCCGCGGCTTCGCTCGCGTTAAATTTGGGGTAACACAGTTCCCATTGCGCCTTATTGATTTGTAATAGCAACGCTAAGTTTTTCCTTTTCTTCCCTCTTTCTCCCTCACATCCCACTTTAAAAAAAAGAATATTAGCCTATGTCCGTCTCCTGGTTCCCAACTATCTCTGTACCAAAATTGATCAAAATCGGTTCAGCCAGGTAACAAACAAACTCACTTTCGCTTTTATAATATTAGTAAGGATAGGATCATTCAATATTTTTATTACAAAATAGTTTGACCACTTATAACTATTTTCACAGAACACAGTCATCATGACTAAGGGAGATTGTATTCTAACAGACAAGTTAACACACACGTTACTTTTTGAACCCGTTCTGCGCGGGTAAAACCACGGTCACAGCTTGTAATATTATAAAACCTTACTCTAACCAAATGTATGAAAGGAAATAAACGTGTTTATTAGACACGCACAGTATAAAACTATGAAAGAAAATGAAGCAAAAGAAGTACAACCCAAACGAAATAAAAATTTATTAAAAAAAAAAACATAATTATCAACAAAGTTTGTCCTGTACCAGACCAAAATGTTTGGCCCAAGTTATGTTTTATAAAAATAAAAGAAAAGTACAGCTTTTCTATTTAAACCTTAACCTGTTTTCTCAAATACGTCACGAATTCTACAACAAGTATTTTGCATTAAACAAGAAATTGCAAGCACATAATTTTACACAAAATAATAAAATTACAACGCGTGTTCTCATATGTTTATACGAATATGTTAGGTACTCCATAATAACAGGCATGTATGCATCACAGCGCTTTGCTAATTGAATTAGTGATCATAATAATATCCCAACATGATGCATTTCAACAGCACTACTCGTTATTAAGCCGTCGCTCGAGAACTGACGGGCCTGTTGGTCTAGTGGTTAGTGGCCCTGACTGCTGAGCCGGAGGTCGTGGGTTCGATTCCCACCCACGACAAACTTTGTGTGATGAGCATGATTGTTTGTTCTGTGTCTGCGTGTGATTTATCTATAATATGTATGTATTTATAAATTATATAAGTATGTATATCAGTTGTCTGGTTACCATAACACAAGCTCTGCTTAGCTTGGGATCAGATAGCCATGTGTGAGTTGTCCCAAGATATTTATTATTATTTATTTATTATTTTACTGTAATTATACATATTTTGTTGAAAATAGCAAGCTTAGAACGCTTCGTTTATTATGGGACATATTTTTCCAGATTTTTATGTGCGTCAAAAAGATTTCATCTGCTGTATTCTAGAGGGTGTGTTGTAAGGACTTTATTTATTAAAACGTAGCATAATTTCACGACTGTTATCCAGAAAGGTTAAGTAGAGTTGTGTCTAATAGTACACTCATCGTAAGCGCGATCTTAGTATTTTTCTCTAACTTTTTATACTAGGAATTCTCTATCGTGGTTGCGTTTATAAATATTTAAACTCCCATAAACAAACAGCCAGGCTCAGAACAACTATCTGAAGCATACAACTATTTGTTCCGTGCAGGTATAGAAACCGCGACACTCAGCTCGATAGACGAATGCTCAACCACTGTGCCAATCGTGCCGTTAAAGTCTGATGTAATAGGGGGCGAGCCTATTGCCATAAATCCAACGCCGAGGCCCCTATTTGCTGGTTCAGTTTAATTAGAAACGACCAAGCGACTGATTCCTAATAAGTGTTCATAAATAAATTAAATATTTGGTTTTTAAATTCAGTCATTGGACCAAATGTCGTTTTTTGCGGGTGGGAAATCAACAAAAACTCCCCTCTACTATGGGCGGAGCGATGGGAGAATCAGACTAACTAAAACTCACCCATGTTCCTTCTTTTACCTTTTATGTTCCGGGCCCGCGGTATCCCATTCGGATAACCCGCAACCACGTGCAACCAACCTTGGCAGGCTCCTCTACCTTGCTGACATGTCTTTGAGTCGAGTGTAGAACTAGACTCGGCCAGTCGTCACTAGACAGACGGACGGTGAGCTACACATTGCTCACCGTCCACAGACCCAAATGCCTTGCCTATAGTTTTAGACGAATCATTCAAACCCAAAAAAAACATCACAGAAAGGATTCAAGACACCCACAATTTTCAAGATTTTTTCACCAAATATATTTTCTGTATTTCTCTCCTACGGGCATAAACAAAGATTGCTTACGTTTTTTTTTGGACTTACAGAACCCCAATCACAAGCCGTTTGGTTCTGTCTTACGAATGGGATTGCCGGATCGGTTCCCCCGAGGGCCGTATAAGGCGACAAAGGGGCAGTAACTGCAGATCCTATTGTATTCAAGATTTCCGAAATCTATTTCCCTTCACTTGTCATTTTTGACCTTTTCCGTCAAGTTTCACTTTGCATATACGCTCTTTCTTTTATTCTGAACCGTATTTCCTGTTTACAAAGTAAGTTACTTGTTTTCCTTATTCAGAAGCAAAATAATGCCCTAAATAGAATCAGGCAATAGCTCAATAGTTAAAAATTATGAAAATCAAAAATATTTTTTTTTTCGTATTTGGTTGATAAACAGCGCTTTTTGAACGTCAAAATTATTTCTTTTTTTTTTCTTATCGTCGTCAACATTATTTCTCCTGTATCGTGGGTGCGTTTGCAAACATTAAATAAACTCACACACACACAAACAGCCAGACTCGAAACAACTATCTGCAGATCAGAACAACTATCTGTAGACCCCTTCACCACTGCCTAGCGTTTTCTAGTCTTATTCATATTAGTGCGTCAATTTAAGGTTCACTTTTTTAATTTCGAAACATATTAATCCTCCTGACCGTTAACGGCCACGGAAGCCTACCTCAGTAGAAATTAGCCCTCTCATAGTCTAACGGGACGGCAAACCGCTGCTACTGATTAACCCAATAACACTTCTTGCCCGACGACGGAAGCGATCCCAGCACCCCGTAATACGCAGTCACGCGTACGACCCCGTCACCAACGGAGCATGAAAAATCTGAAATACCAAACTTTATACTGATAGGTGTATGGATATTTGTTACTCTTTCACATCTAAACGGCTGAACGGATCTTGATAAAATTTGACACATAAGTAGATTATAGTTTGGAATAACACATAAGATCTGAGAACCTTTTTTTAGGAATATCACGCGGGTGAAGAGGTCAGATAGGCAGTCGCTCCATATAAAAAAAACTGGTATTCAGCTGCATTCATTCAGACTGGAAGCTGACTCTAACATAGTTGGGTAAAGGCTATGCAGATAATGACAAAGTTACGTAAGAGGCGTCGCGGCGCGAGCATAGTGAAAGTAAAACCATTCCAACATCGAACTTTACACAGAACTAGTTGATCATAGTAATATAGAAACAAAGATAATGCTTACCTGTCATTTTATAATTAACTAACTTTTGCCCGCGGCTTTGCTCGCATTAAATTCAGGGTATCACAGTTCCGCTTTCCTGATTTGCAGATACCTGCTACCTTTAGTTTTTGCCCCTTATTAAATAAGGCACAAGAGCAAATTAATAAATTTTATTGTAATAGCAAAGCTAGATTTTCCCTTTTCTTCCCTATTTCTCCCTCATTTTGAACTTAAAAAAATAACCTAAGTCCGTCTCCTGGGTCCCAACTATCTCTGTACCAAAATTCATCAAAATCGTTACAAACAAACAAACTCACTTTCACTTTTATAATTTTAGTAAGGAGAATTAGGTGAAATAATAATTATTCAAACAACAAATTAAAAAAAAAAACAAATAAATGAATAGTAAAATTATTTATTTGATAAATATTATAAAATATTTTTAAAACCAAATCCTCTATTTAATTCTCTTGAATAAAATCAAGCCAAAAAATGACATGAATGATTTCATTCATACAGCCTAAATCTGAGGATAAATGCTGGACGAAAATAGTTATCTAATACAAAGCTTTAAAAAATTGGAAAGTCCATTTAAAAAACCAACCATTCATACAATGAAAGTTGCCTCCATATCAGTGTGAAAACGTTTAAAATGTTAAACGACAACGCAACGGGTTTACTGATTGGTGAATTAATGTTAAAAAAAAAAAAAACAAAAATATCGTTATCCAATGGGATACCGCCAATTTTCCGATTGTAGGATTCCTCGCTTTAGTTCGGTATCCAAAATGGAGGATTATATCAGTATTCGAAATTCAAATCGGATTGGTAAGTGATGGATGACAGTAGTGGCACATTTGAGTGTTCTATGTATTTATTGGAATTATGCGGAATCCTGCGGGTATAAACTTTTGAGCAATTTCTCTAAAAGCGATTCATTTTCTAAATCGATAGCAGATCACTAGCAATTCTGGTAATTTTAATAAAATGGTGACACAAAAAACAGAATCATATTTCACGTAAAAAAATAAATACTGTATTTTTACCGGTTATTTTTCTTTTCAGATTTAATTCATCAAATCAAATAATTTTAATGTTTTTAGGCTAAACGTTTTTTCATTCAATTAAACTAATAACTGATAAAAATATCATAAGTAAACCGTCGTTATTCAGTAACGTAATTAGTCAAATTTAATATTTTAGGTTTGCAACGCGTACCAAGTAGTATTTAGTTCATACCTTGTATCGTGGCAACAAAAGGTCTGACGAATGTCATTTAAAAAAAAATGCCAAATTGCGAGTCTGGCTCACACACTCGCACACTTCCATACAAATTAGACTTAGAGCGTTGACTTTTTCACAGGTCACATGGAATACAGACTTGAGTATCTATATAGTTGCAATTTAATTTCGATACCCCCACGAGTTCTCGAGGGTCCTATAAAAAGTCATGACAGACAGACGCACAACAAAGTAATCCCTTAAAAATTATTACGTTTAATGTAATACTTACCTTATATATTTGCAATATATGAATATAATCGTGAAAAATGTATAGTTAAACATAAACAGTCCACGTTGAATGCTTCTTTTTTGAGACAATCCTTACTAATATCCTTACTAATATTATAAAAGCGAAAGTGAGTTTGTTTGTTTGTTACCTCTTCACGCTTTAATGGCTACACCGATTGTGATGAATTTTGGTACAGATATAGTTGGGAACCAGGGGACGGACATACGCTAATTTTTATTTAAAAAAGAGGGATGTGAGAGAGAAAGAGGGAAGAAAAGGGAAAACTTAGCGTTGCTATTACAAATCAATAAGACGTAAGGGGAACTGTGTTACCCCAAATTTAACGCGGGCGAAGCCGCGGGCGAAAGCTAGTCTCTTTTTAAAACAAAAGAACACTTTTTAGCATCGTGTATTAGTCATTCGTAAATCGAAGCATAGTCTATTCTAATGTCAGTTTTTTTTTTAATAAAGTGGCTATGATTATAAGTAAAACGAACTTTTAATCACATACCGTGAAACTTTGAAAAATAAAACTGTAATTACTGCCCTAGAAATCAAATTGGTAACCTCAGAATTGTGTAATTATAATCTACACGGGTAAGTCAACACCGACCTTTAGATTTTCCTAAAATGTTGAACAAATAAATAAGAGGAGCTCGTGCCTAAATGATTGTAGCCGCTCGGGTCGATCTTTAGGTAAGCCGCGGATGCGTAGGTAGATCTGTGGATGGGTGACCGCCCATTACACAGCAAGTTTCTTCCGTGCCTAGGAAAGCACGTTAAGCTTTTGGTCGCGGCTATCATTTGTAGATCTTTGACAGTCGTTACAGGTAGGCAGTGACTGGAAAGTCTGACAACTAGCCTAGACAATAAAGTATGTCCACATCTAAAATAAAGGTGAATAAAAACTGCAAGAGTTCGGGCCGAAGTATATTCACTGGGGATTATTGACCTGCCGGGGTTGCGGGTTGTTCGAAAGAGATGCCACGGCCCCGGAATGTAAAGGGCAATAGAAGAAACATGGGTGGGTTTTAGTCAGTAAAAATCTGACACTCCCCCCGCTTCGCCCAGAGCAGGAGAATTTATGATGATTTCCAAAAAAAGAGCGATCATTGAAACGATGAAATAACATCAATGAAAATCCAGAGACTAAATGAAACAGACAATACAGTTGTGAGTAACAAATATAAACGTCACATTTGAAATGTGATAATCATATTTGTGCGCGTCGCTGTCAAAAATATCCTACACGTACAAAAAGGGTGTCACTATTTTATCAACATATCTGTCGCTCTTCAAAATAAGGACAAGAACACGAGCCTTTTGGAAGCAACACTAGATATCTTACACTATTACATTCTTGTCCTTGATGGCACGGCAAAAGAATACTAATATCTGTAGAAAATTTCATAAAGAAAGCGTTTACAGCGTATACATACAAGAAAGTAGGTACGTCTATGTTATTATATTGATTTATTTTAGCCTAATTAGAATTACGTTTAATTTTAGGGTTCGTTGAGTAGTCAAACATGGGCTCCTTACAAACAAAGTTTGAAAATATACGTTTTTCAAATGGTACCAAGTACCTTGAAAGGTATCGATAGAATTCCAAAAAAATATTACATTTTATATTATGTTAAAAATATTACATTTCATAATAAAAAAAAAACATGTAAATCAACGAAAGAAACGAAAAATCTTACATTTGGGATTTTAGTTAGTAAAGAGGTAGGCAGGCAAAACGTTCATTTAGAATCGTTTATTTTCAAATTATTTCATTAGGTAGCCCCTTTTTATGCGTATGGAAAACAATAAGAATAACTTCCCGCGAGTGTCAGACTTGACTAAAACCCACCCATGTTCCTTCTATTGCTCTTTACATTCCGTTTCCACGGTATTTCTTACGAACAACCCGCAACCCCGGCAGGCGGAGGCCCTGGCAGGCCCCTCTGCTTTACTGACGTCTCTTTGAGGCGCGCGTGGAACACTAACGCGCCGCCGACACGAGATAGGTAGACCCTTAACGCACAGTTAGTAAGCTCAATCTGCCTCGATAACCAAAACGCGGTATTTTAATGGCATCGGAAAGCTTAAACAAATCCGCATCCAATGAACTAAGCCAATATTAGTAACTATTTGACTATCAAACGATATTAACAATACATCATATTTCTCGAATCTCGCATTCCCCGAGGTACCGCGTTGCGTTTAGCACTGCAGAATACTGTCCGCTTCGTTTATGCATTGGTGGCAAGAATTATTGCTCAGAATGAGGTGCTGAGTTCGATTTTCAGTCCGGGCCGTGATATTGGGTTCATCCATCACGAAGTTTTAGGAACATTATTTAGCAGTGATGGCTTAGTGGTGTGACCATCGTACCGCCAATTCATTGTTCTTTATTTTTTTACTGATGGGAAATCAACAAATAACTTACCCTACACTGAAACCTACCCATGTTTCTTCTTTATCGTTACGTTTCCACCGCGCTTAGGCACTAGCCACAAGAAAAGACTGATGAATACATTACCTTCTTTTGCGGCGCGCAGTCAGGTAAAAAACAAGCGTGAATTGAACTCGCGCACCAAGGGTTTTGTTCAAACTTGCGACATAAACGGCCATATCTTTGGTCTGCGTAGACTTAGAGGGTTGATTTTTTCACAGTTCTAAGGGACCACAGAATTAAATATATAAATATCTTGAATATCTTGGTACAACTCACACACGGCTATCTGATCCCAAGCTAAGCAGAGCTTGTGTTATGGTAACCAGACAACTGATATACATACTTATATAATTTATAAATACATACATATTATAGATAAATCACACCCAGACACAGAACAAACAATCATGCTCATCACACAAAGTTTGTCCGGGGTGGGAATCGAACCCACGACCTCCGGCTCAGCAGTCAGGGCCACTAACCACTAGACCATCAGGCCCGTCAAAATTGAGTATATTGTTACAATTTCACTTGACACCTTTGCGCGTTTCTGAGGTAAAGGGTCTTGACAGATAGACAACAAAGTGATTCAATAATCGTACCGTTTTTGGAACGAAGTTCCTTATCGCGCGTTGTTAAAGGGGACTAGACGGAAAAAAATCTCACGAAAAGTTGTCACGACACTTTTTGCTATAGTAAGCTATTGTAAGCTGTGCGGCGTCGCATGTTTCTCTGTCTGTCTGTCTGTTTCTCTCTCTCTTTTAGAAAGCAAGCCAGATATTTTCATTTCTATAGGAACTTCGTTCCATCCGGGTGTCCCTTGACACCTCTAATTTTTTTTCCTATTGAGGTACATAACCCTAAAAAAGTAACATCCGGAAAGCAATATGCTCACCTTACATACCAAGGATCCTTAAACGTGTAAAACATGGATGTACTACAGGTATGTGTGAGAAGCGATGTTACGAGAAAGACAAACATTTTGCCTGCAAATCAAATTCTTTGTTTGACTGTACAAAGAATTGCTGTGAAAACAGAATGATATATTTTTTGAAGATCGCATAGAAAATAGTATGTTGTTTTATGTAAAGGATTGTCGTCGATACATTCCTTAGGGATAGAAGAAAATACGGAATATGAAAAAAAAAACTAAAGTGATGAATCGCATTCTTTGAGAATTTTGCTCTTTAAATATGTAGGTAAAGCTACCCTTTGTTTTCTCTTTATGTATTTTTCCTCATATGGAAATGATTTAACAACTTAGGAACTGAAGAGATATATCTCATTGAATGTGTCTAAATTTACACATAATAATGGGTTTAAAAAGAACTTTACCACGGCGGTGCTCCGCCCACGCTGGGCAGATCGCCACTGTGTGCTCCACCGTGGTCTGTGGTCCCTTAAAGTGTGAAATCAACGTAGTCAAAAGATGTCGAAAGTTTGTACGGAACCCTTGGTGCGCAAATTTGACTTTTGAAATGAACCAAAAATTTATTTCTATTGAGAATGAGTAACATTGAGTCTAACGCTAAATCGTAAATTTCTGTCGTAAATAAAAAATCGTAAAAAAATAGAAGAAAAAAATAATACCTAGCGGTACCTCTTTCGAATAACCCGCAACCATCCCAAGTTGCGGGTTGTTCGAAAGAGGTACCGCAGCCCGGAAACACAAAGGGGCAAAAAAAAGGAACATGGATGGATTTTAATCAATACAAGTCTGACACTTTCCCCCGCTCCAAGCTCCAAATTATTTGACGATATCCCATTTAAAAAATTAAAATGGTGTAAAGTCAGAAATATAATGAATACTTAATTTAATATAATGTGTACTTAATTTCCCCCAGAGGGACTATAACAAAGCAGAGGGGCTTGCCAGAGCCTCCGCCTGCCAGGGTTGTGGGTTGTTCGAAAGAGATACCGCGACCCCGGAACGTAAAGGGCAATAGAAGGAACATGTAAAAGTCTGACCCGTCCCCCCGCTCCGCCCAGAGCGGGGGAAGTTATTTGATGATTTCCCGCCCCAAAAAAAAAGGCGCCACAACACATACTTATCTGCATTCCGTATTCAGTCTTTCTCAGCCACTAATCCAAACATATCTAAAACCCTAAAAGTATACATATCATCCATCTGAACTGTTTGTAATATCCTAAGAGCATCCTATCATCATCTACCAGAATGGTCTCTCAGGTAGTTATCACAATAACTCCTCAGGGATGAGCAGAAGGATATGAATGTACCGCCATCAGTGTTGCGCGGTCACAGTACTTTGCTTGATAAGGATGTTTACACCCCAAAGTAATTGATGGCGTCTGGGGAGAAGAATATTTCGTCACTTTGGAGGAAAGTGAGATTGAGTTTATATTTTTATCAAAATACTAGCTTTTACCCGCGGTTTCACAGTTGAGTTTGTTTCGGCTGTTTCTTCTCAGAGTAGTCGGATATGAAACACCGGTCTCATCTAGTTTAAAAAAAAGACGTGTAAAAGTGTTTGTGAAAACTTACTTGCAAAATAAACATCATTTATCATTATTATTTATCACACACAGGCACTTCGGCACAGTTCCCCTTTCCTGATTTGCAGGTACCTGTAGTTATTGCCCTTGCGCCTTATTAGGCGTGAAGAAGTAACAAACACTCGCTTTCCCTTTTATAATATTAGTAAGGATTGACGTAGAGATATCGGAAAGCGTGGTTAAAAACTGTAAACTTCACTTCACAGCTGTAGTTATCATTTAACTAAAAGCCTTAAAGGATCATGACCATCAACGTTATATCACAATTATTTTCTTTATTTTTGAAGACATTCTGCAATTAGAATGCCAATTTTGTATAGGGGTTTATTTATAAACCATATAAAACAACTTTGGAATTGATGCAACTCTGAACCGTGGTCCATATTGTCGTGGTCATTCTCCTTTTAAGTACTTGTCTTTGTCATTTTCTTAAAGGACACCTGTCCTGTTCTTTAGGAAGTTATCATAATAACTCCTCAGGGATGAGCAGAAGGATATGAATAGACTGTCATCAGCGCTCCGCGGTCACAGTACTTTGCTTGATAAGAATGTTTACACCCCAAGGTAAGTAATGGCGTCTAGGGACAAGATATTTTCGTCACTTACAGAGTAAAATGTTTGTAATTTTTTTATATTTTACTAGCTTTCGCCCGCGGCTTCGCCCGCGTTAAATTTAGGGTAATACAGTTCCCTTTGCGCTTTATTGATTTGTAATAGCAACGCTAAGTTTTCCCTTTTCTTCCCTCACATCCCACTTTTTTTTAATAAATATTAGAGTCCGTCTCCTGGTTCCCAACTATCTGTGTACCAAAATTCATAAAAATCAGTTTAGCTTTTAAAGCGTGAAGAGGTAACAAACAAACTTACTTTCGCTTTTATAGTATTAGTAAGGAAGGAAGGATATCTTATTTTATTTTTTCATTATGGTTTTACTGATTGACGATTTCAATTTTAGGGTTCTATTAAACGGGCAGATTTTGGGTTTGCTGAGGCCCTGGACATAGAAAGAGTCTTTAACACATAAGCTATCAGAGTCCAAAATCGCATCCATAATTTGTCCGAACCGTTACGTAAAAATGTGACTGGCTGTTTTTATTCTGACTAATAAGCAACCAATACTTGTGAGAGATTTGACGATAAAAATATTTCTTTTTTTACTTAAATGACCTAGCAAACTGGGGCTTGCATCCTTAGCGTGTAGTTGCTAAATTTTTAAATTGTTTTTGCTTCGGCTAAAGGCCTTACTCTCAAGGTATCCACAGGATTTGTTCGGTTAAGCAGAAGACAACCTCTTAGGTTGCGAACTGCAAGATGCTATTTACAAAAAAAATTGTTTTGAAGTAGCACAAGAAAAAAGTATAAAGTATTATGGAATCGGGGGCTCCCAATTTCTTTTACGAACTCTTTTGCTTAGCAGGGAGATAGTATAGCCTAACTATAAATAAATAAAAAAATACGTATGATCACCGCCTTTGAATTTAATTAAAACAACTTTAAATTGTCTGGTTGTTTTTATTTTGCTATACAAAACATACACTTAACAAATTAATGGCGATTTAGAAATCTGTCAATGCCCACATAACGCCATTTTTCTGAACTAATTGCGTTCAGTTTCAATGCTGTAGTGAGCTTGACTCTGCCAATAAAGCCTGACAAGAGCTGGAGTAAGAATGTGGATCTAGATAGATCCACATACTATCACATATAGAGATAAAGATCAAAATCCGCTACTGGGGGTCTCCTGGGGGTCTAAAATGGCTGTTTTAGTAGTATCATAATAGTATGATATAAATCATAATATGAATTATGTTATAATTCCTACAATGATCGGCTAATATTGTGAATTGTTGTCTTAGTGTTATTCCAGACTGCAATCTACCTCTGTGTCAAATTTCATCAAGATCCGTATAGCCGTTTTGACGTGGAAGATTAACAAAAATCCATACATCCCAACAAACATTCGCATTTATAATATTAGGAGGATTATGAACCTATAGTAATTCTGCTAAAGCGTTAAAATTAGACCCCCAGCGCTATTGAACTAATGTTGAAAGATGTTTTGTTGAAACAGGTCGCTTTATAAAAAAAAACATTGAAGAAAGAACACATTGGCAAATACTTACCCATAGCACAGAAAAAAAAATACTCTATTTGTATACTATCTGTAAGTATTCTTACAGTCGAGCTGAAGAATTGAACAGATCACAGTTAATCATTTATTTATTTACCACAAATTTATAGCACCTTTACAGACAAGACCAATACGATGCTATAAGACACCAAATTATACAACATACAAAAAAAAAAACAAAAATACACGTTAATTAAATTAAAAATAAATTAATACTTATCTTAATTAAACATATCCTTCTTCAATTCTTTACAATTTTCCCTTTCACGTTTGTTCTTTTTCTCATATATAAAAAAAAACGAGCTTGCAACTCGGACTCGCACACCAATCGTTCCGTACAAAATTGCGATATAAACGGCCTTATCTTTTGACTGCATCGACTAAGAGATATAATTATTCCACAAGTCCAAGGGATTGGAGACTAAAGTATATCCTTACTAATATTATAGAAGGGAAAGTGAATTTGTTTGTTTGTTACGTCTTCACGCTTAAATGGCTTAACCGATTTTGATAAATTTTAGTTCAGTTGGAACCCTGGAGACGGACATAGGCTAAACAAAAAGTGAGAAAAAGAGGAAGAAAACGGGGGAGAAATGTATTGTTTTACTTCGATCATCACGCGGGTGTAAGCGTTAGCCCAAACTAACTATGCCACGCGGACGAAATCGCACTCGGAAGCTAGTGGTTTATAATTTAACTCGACTCCTTTACGAGTTCTACAGACAAAGAGACCAGATAGATAGTGACGAACAAAAAAAATGATCCTATAATGGCTTAATTTTTTTCCTTTTGAGGTACTGAACCCAAAAACACGCATTCCACATTCAACTAGACACTTCAATATCCACTACTGAGGGCTGATTTTTTAATAATCAGATAACTTTAACCTGAGGAATAAAAATAAGAGTTTTTGCATGCCGTAAGGCAAAATGTATCGGGACGTCGTAAAGCTTACCACCATTATTTGTATACCTACATTTTACCAAATAAATGATTTCTATTTCTACATATTTTCTATAGATGAGTTGTCAAACCGCCATTTTTAATACTCAGATAAAAGATACGAGACTATTGAAAAAACAGCCTAAAATCTAATAACTGCAAAAACAAATGAGGCCTACCTTACAAAATATCCCCAAGATATTCATACCGCCCTTAAAAATTACGCATACATTTTGTTTTTCATAAAGATTGTCTTATATTCATGAGCCTTAACATAAATCACATTTCAACGTTAAAGATGTTTCATGACCTTTTCCTCTTAAAATCTGTACCGAGTTTTATGAAATAATTTTTGCGTTTATTAAAGTATATTTTTTTCTGTATAATGAAGCAAGAACTGTCTTAATCGTTTTGAAATTAGAACTTTGTGATTACCTTACCAAAAAAAAATATATTTTAAGAAAAAGTAGATTAACAAAAGTAGGATCAGAAAAAAAAACTAGGTTTAATTTTAATATAACTCAGAGTAATATAAATATCTACTTAGTGTATTAAATTTTACATAATTCACAGTAATCTCTAGGGATAGGCAGCCCACAGTTTTAATGAAAAAATATGGACGAAAACCGTTAAGTTTGAGTACTAAATTAAATTAAAACTATTAAGTTAAATTAAAACAGCTTCGAAATAAAATAAAAACTAAATTCTCATTTTTAGTCGACGAAAAAAAGAAGAGAGTTTCTCAATACAACAAGAATAAATATATTTATAAATGTATATTTTTATGTATGACCACGCAATTTGTTTTACAAAGACATTCAATTTTACTTTTTTACTTAATGGTAAAAAATCTATGAATTTTGTTCACAATGAAAAATAATTATACAGCTTCGTCTATTTCTATCAATGTTCATGGGTTTTGTGGCAATCCCGTCAGATTTATAACACATAAAAATATAAAAATCTATTTTATTACGCATACAGTCGACCAATTCCGGTTAATGTATTCCGAAAAATTTTATAGCCCTATAAAACTTCACGAAATAACGGTAATGACGCAAAAGGTAATAAGTTTTTATATACCGAGAAAAAAAAATTAAACTGGCAATGGAAACTGCCCTCTCATCTCATATTAATTAAAAACACAACTAACCTGCAAAATGAAAAGGTCATCGTTTGTTGTTTCTGCAAATTGGACAGCGGTGGCCAACGATCATAATAATTATACCCAAGTGTACACTCGCACTTGAAACTCTAAAATTCACTTTAACACTAATAAAATACACTACATATTCCTATAACGTACACAGTATTCACTTAACTAGTTTAATGTATCCTAGGAAAAGTTTGACCACGTTTGTGATTAGATCGTAGAGCGCGGCATGGTTTGCTACGGCGTAGCGATCGGGACGGCCGGCGTAGCTCGACTGAAGCTACGGCTACGCGGTGCTACGACGGCGCAAGTCCGGGAGTTAGGCTGAATATACAAAAACTTAATATTCGGAATAGGAAGAAAAAGTAACTTTATTCCATAGATATGTGTATAGTTGTCGGTATAAACCTTTTATTATATTTAAAAGGTTAGATGTAAGATATAATGTGATGAATTTTGACGCGGCGACATCTTATGATGTTTGCCATAGTTACGGCCGAGGAGGTCCTAAGCTAACATGAGATCCCCACTACGTTACACGTTTAGTCCATACACTGAAACCCTGCTGCGTATAATACTTTGTTTTGTATTATAAAGATGGAATAAAATTAAATGGAAAATTCATTTAAATGGACTCATGTTTGTGACAATTCATAAATACGAATATTGAATATTATGTTATCATATATTAAAGGTTTCAGACATTTTATGTAAAATATCATTAGCTACTGAAATTGGACATTGACAATTGCCAGAGCCGTGTCCGCCATCCGTTTGTACGGTTTTTACAGAACATTACGGCATTTCTAGTTTATTTAACTGTATTTCGTGCGACCATTGTGTGAATGGATTCGAAATAGAAATTAATCAAAGAGGAGCTTACTCCAGAAGTAAAATAAAGAAACAAATGAATAAATAAAGAGAGTTATTTTAGTAAATTAAGAAATAGGGACTCAAGAAATAAATAGGGAAAGGCTAGGTGGGTCAGGACAGATGGGTCAAAATTGTCGCACAGTGGGTGCCTGAAACCGGTTGTCGTCACCAAGGATGGCCCAAAAACGCTGACGTGACGATTTGGACCTTGTTCCTGCCGGATTGGCCAGAGGAGGCTAAACACCGAGAGAGTTGGAAAGAAATACTTTTGAGAGAGAGGAGAAGGCCTTTGCCCACCAGTGGGACACAAAAGGTTCATGAAAAAAAAAACTGTAATAAAAAGATGAAGGTCGTAGGTCTGATTTTTTTTTATTGAAATAAGCATTACCTTTGTTAAGAAGTATGAACGCCTACGCTTTTATTATGAGCAATGTTGCACTAATGTCACTGTAGCGCCTATAGAGATAGGCGCATCTCTCTCATGTCCGTACTGTCATTCTGTGCACGGTTATTATGTCTTTGCTAAATATTATTCTCATAAATATATAGTTTTCAATCACATTGCTTTTGCTTTTATTTCATCAGGTTATGGGCCGTCCCAAGCCTGCCGTATATAATTATTTTTGTGTTTTGGGCAGTAATTGCAAAGTTTTAGAAAAAAGTAAAAATCGTAAGCATAACCTCACTTTTAGTTACCGGCTCGCGAGTGTTTTTACTTTTCAGCGTTTTCAGCTGAGTATTTGCAAATTGAATGATACATTATAATTATGGCTGGAAGTAATTCATTGATGTCGATTGAAAAATTAACGGGTCGAGATAATTGGGCAAGTTGGAGTTTTGCCGTCAAGGCTTACCTACAACATGAAGATTTGTACAGCTATGTTTTAAAAGAACCCAATGTTAGTGACCCTAACTCAGTCAGACAAGATATTAAAGCCAAGTCAAAGTTAATCCTATTAGTTGATCCGATTTTATATGTACACATTCAAGAAGCCCAAAATGCAAAACAGGTATGGGATAATTTGGCAAAAGCATTTGAAGACAGTGGGCTAACCCGGAAAGTTGGTTTGTTAAGGGAACTTATCAACACCAATTTGGAAAATAGTTCATCTGTTGAAGAATACATAAACAAAATAATGACCGCCGCGCACAAATTAAGAAACATAAAGTTTAATGTAGATGATGAGTGGCTGGGCACCTTAATGTTGGCAGGTTTGCCTGATATTTACAGGCCGATGATAATGGGCTTGGAAAGTTCCGGTATGAAGATTAGTGCTGACCTAGTAAAAAATAAATTACTACAGGAAGTAAAGACTCCTGACACTACCGCTCTTTATACAAACTCCAAAAAGAAGCAAAGTTTTAAGAATAATGAAGGCCCAAGGTGCTTTAATTGCAACAAGTATGGACATGTCAGCAAGTATTGTCGGAATAAGAAAACAAATAACAATATAGTAAACTCAGAAAATAAAGACACTGGATATGTTGCAGCTTTTTCAGCATCTACAGCAAATACCTCCAATTTCTGGCATGTTGATTCAGGAGCATCCATGCACATGACCATGCACCGGGACTGGCTTACTGATGTTACTCCTTCATCTGTACCGTACATAAGAATTGCTAACAACAAAGCATTAAAAGTTGAATGCTGTGGTAATGCATGTATCAATGTATTTGCCAAAGATGGTAGCACCGATTCAATACAGGTGAGGAATGTTTTATATGTACCAGAACTGAAAACAAATTTGCTGTCCGTTAGTAAAATTATTAAAGGTGGAAATAAAGTTACATTCAGTGACTATGGCTGTCAAATATTTAATTCAAGCAATAAGTTAGTTGCAAAAGCTGAATTAATAAATGAGACATATCTTTTAAATACTTGTAAGACTCAAGAAATGCAGGTATTAATGTTGGCTAAGACTGACGATGATACTTACCTGTGGCATCAGAGAATGGGTCACTTAAATTTCTCTGCCATTAATAAATTACCTAACTGTGCAGAAGGTGTAAAGGTGTCACCAAGAACAGAAAATTCCACTTGTGTAACATGTCTTGAAGGAAAACAAACGAGAAAACCGTTCCCCGCTGAAGGCTCCCGAGCAACCAGTTTGCTAGAGCTTATCCACAGTGATGTTTGTGGACCGATGCAGCATACCTCTATAGGGGGAGCAAGGTATTTTGTTACTGTTTGTACATGTTTATTTAATTAAAAATAAAAGTGAAGTATTTGAAAAGTTTATGGAATTCAAGAACAGAGTAGAAAATGAGTTGGGTACAAAAATAAAAATTTTAAGAAGCGATAATGGTACTGAATACAAAAATAAAAATTTTGAAATCTACTTAAAAAAACATGGAATTCTGCATCAAACATCCAATCCGTACACTCCTGAGCAGAATGGCCTCAGTGAAAGGATGAACAGAACTCTGATAGAACGTGCTAAATGTATGATTCTAAGTGCGCAGTTGCAGGTCACATTTTGGGCAGAAGCGGTTGCTACAGCTGCATATATAGTGAACCGATCTCCGACCTGCACCTTATCTGATATAACACCTCATGAGGTCTGGACTGGAAAGAAGCCAAATTTAAATCATATGAGAATATTCGGATGTTCCGCAATGGTGCTGATTCCTAAGGAAAATAGAACTAAGCTTGATGTAAAGTCACGTAAGCTAATATTCGTTGGCTATAGCGACAGCACAAAAGGCTACCGATTCATAGATCCTGAAACAAAGAAAGCTGTCATAAGTAGAGATGTTGTATTCTTAGAAGCTTCAATCAAGAGAAATATAGTGGATAATGTACCTGAAAAAGAAAAGGAAATAATTAAAAATGACATAGAAATGAAAAAAAATAAAACTGAAAATATAAAGGAAGATTGTAATAGAAATGAAAAGAAAATTACTTACTTACCTTTGTGTGATGAACCCGGAGTATCTGTGGAAAGAAACAATGAAATCCAAGAAAGAGTAACACAGGATGTATCTCAAAATTCTTTTTCAGACGATTCTGATCAATTTGAAGATGTTACTGATGAGACATACGTACCAGATATGAGTATTGATTCTCCTAAGATATCTAATATAACTTTGAGACCACGACAAATGAGAAATCACATTAATGATGTTTGAACTTCAGCCTGAACTTAAAGGTACAGCTATTACTCTGTACTGTGATAATCAGAGTGCGATTAGTCTTGCAGGTAATGCTGTCTACCATGCGCGCAGCAAACACATAGATGTCCGCTTTCACTTCCTACGGGAACATATTGCTGCCAAGAGAATCAGGCTCCAATATAAATGCACTGGGGACATGGTCGCAGATATTCTGACAAAAGGACTTCATCGACCTAAACACGAAGACTTCACCTCGTCAATGGGCTGTCAACTTTGAAGCGTCTGCGTTCAGGAGAGGATGTTAAGAAGTATGAACGCCTACGCTTATATTATGAGCAATGTTGCACTAATGTCACTGTAGCGCCTATAGAGATAGGCGCATCTCTCTCATGTCCGTACTGTCATTCTGTGCACGGTTATTATGTCTTTGCTAAATATTATTCTCCTAAATATATAGTCTTCAATCACATTGCTTTTGCTTTTATTTCATCAACCTTTGTGCTCTTCTATCTTAAATAACGTCCTAACTAGTAATTTGTGTGTTTATAAATAAATAAGCTTCCGCCCGCGACTTTTTCCGCATGGCATAGTTACTTTGGACTAAAGCTAACGATAAACCGCGTGATGATAAAAAAATATCTTTCATTCCCCTTTTCTCCCCCTTTACTCACTTTTTATCCTTTGTCCGTCTCCAGGGTCCCAACTCTCTCTGTACCAAAATTCATCAAAATCGGTTAGGTTATTTAGGCGTGAAGACGTAACAAACAAACAAACTCACTTTTTCTGTAAGATAGAATGAAGACTTAAAGATTAGGGAAAGGTAAAAACTAAATGCGTAGAACCCACGACCAGCGTGCGCTTATATTATGACTAGAAGTATAAATGAGGTCAAGTTAAAAGGAGTGTGTAAGGACCGTAGCAGGCAGCGTTCTGTGGTTCTGCCCGCGCTTAGATAGATAGATAAATCATTTATTTGATGCAATAAAAGGCACAATACAAGAATTAAAATTAAAAAAAAAACATCACAGAGAAAAAAATGGAACACATAAAAATAAAAGTAAGGTAGACTGAGTGCTTGCCGGGGTTGCGGGCCTGCCGGGGTTGCGGGCCTGCCGGGGTTGCGGGTTGTTCGAAAGAGATACCGCGGCCTCGGAACGTAAAAGGCAATAGAAGATACATGGGTGGGTTTTAGTCAGTACAAGTCTGACATGCCCCCCCGCTCCGCCCAGAGCGGAGGAAGTCATTGGATGATTTCCCACCCGAAAAAAAAAAAAGGTAGACTGAGTTAAATCGACCCATAGGCATTTAGACACATCACATATATTTATTAAGGTCACCCACTAATGGACGGTGTGTTTCCTTATGAGAACAAGCCGTGAGTTTCTATATGTATGTAAAAACTAAATGTGGACGCAGTTGTCGTTGGATTATGAAGAATATCAGAAACCATTTTTTTAACATACTATGACTGCAGAATAGTTGTAAAAGTTAAACATTTTCATTGATTTTTATCCCAGAAAGCCTTTAGTTTATCACGTTTTTTTCGAAACTTTACGTTAACATTAAACAGCTTAAAACGCTCATAAATCGCAGATACTTTTCAAAAAACATGAAAAAAAGTTTATCTGAAAAAGTATGGCGTTGGAAAATTATCACGCATTCTCTCAGTGAGTGCGAAGTTGTGACATTTTGTTGAAAAATTTTCAGCTTACGGCATTTTGTTGCAAAATTTTCAACTCCACTAAAAGCATAAAAGCAACCCTTTGTGAATTTCATGGCTAATGGAAAAGTGTGCGGACCCTCTATTGCGTAACACACTTGTAAATCCGAAAGATTTTAACCATTGCTTCATTTATAAATAACTAGCTTATGCCCGCGGCTTCGCTCGCTTTAAACTCGGGGTAACATAGTTCCCCTTCCCTGATTTGCAGGTACTTGCTACCGGTTGTTTTAGCTTTTGTGCCTTATTTATTCTAATAGCAATGCTAAGTTTTCCCTTTTTTTCCCTCTTTCTCCCTCATATCTCAATCTTTTTATAGATAAACTATTAGCCTATGTCCGTCTTCAGGGTGGTAACTATCTCTGTACCAAAATTCATCATAATCGGTTCAGCCATGTAGGCGTGAAGACGTAACAAACAAACAAACTCACTTTCGCTTTTATAATATTATAAGTAAGGATTGTATAATAACACCCGAATTGTTTAATGATAAAATTTCTAAATGGAAAAATAACAACTATCTTCTAAAACACAGCTTCCTCTCCTTTACCCTTTTGCTGTACCCTACAGGGTTCATAATGATCATAATATTATAAAAATTACCACCCAAGTTTGTTGACATGTAATTTTCTTCAGAAATTATTATTAATGTTAATTCGTTTACGAACGTGAATTACATAATTTTCTCTAATACACTTAGATAACATTTAAAAGCAAGAAAATGCTTATGTAGTGAACTCCGGTCGTCCGCTTAATCTAATATATAAAATTCTCGTGGCCCAAGTACACATTATTTTAAAACAAATAAATAATATGAATATTTGTTTGAAGAACCTATCTGCTCTTAAAGTTATTTTTTAAACTTTTCCTCACTCTCTCTCACTCGCCTTTTTCATGTATCGTGGTTTGATTTACAAATATTTAATCTCACAGACACAAACAGCCAAACTCGAAACAACGATTAATAGGCCATACAAATATTTGTTCCGTGCGAGAATCAAAACCGCAACACGCAGTCAATCAGGTCAGCAACTGCTGTCAAAATCATCATCATCTGCCTAGCCTTTTCCCAACTATGTTGGGGTCGGCTTCCAGTCTAACCGGATGCAGCTGAATATCAGTATTTTACATGGAGCGACTGCCCATCTGACCTCCACAACCCAGTTAATACTGTATAATACGATACCCCTTGGTAAGACTGGTTGTGAGACTTTCGGAACACTGACTACCTGTAACGACTGTCAAAGATCTACAAATGACAGCCGGGACCAACGGCTTAACGTGCTTTCCGAGGCACGGAGGAAACTCGGTATGTAACGGGTGGTCACCCATCCACAGACCAACCTAGGCAAGCGCGGCTTAACCTTAAGATCGACCCGAGCGGCTGCTATTATTTAGCCACGAGCTCCTCAACTGCTGTCAAAATAATTTGTTCAATAATTTTGATTTGTCAAATAAAACGCATTGCAAATGCAACTGTGTGTGTACAGAATAAGGTTTTGGGATTAAATAATACATGAACAAGCAAGACACTTCCCGTATTTCGTGGAGTTTTGTGAAAAAGAGTTAGATAACGGGGACGTAGAGAATTAAGCATTGCTTTTCATTAATATTGTATACTAGCTTTTGCCCGCGGCTTCGCTCGCGTTAAATTCGGGGTTATTACTCCGAATTTTTATTTACCTGTAGTATTTGCCCTTACCCCTTATTTATTGTAGTAGCAAAGCTAAGTTTTCACTTTCTCTCTTCTCCTTCTCCTTCTACCCCATATCTCACTTTAAAAATAGGCTATGTCCATGTATGTTGGTACAAGCCATCCAAAGGTAGTCTAGAAGATATTGTTGTCAGCGATGGTAACCAAATCAGTATTTTTTGTAAAACAGTTGTGTATTTTGGTATGCAATTCATTCAACATACTATTCTATTTATGTAAAACATAATTATTATATGTATACTGCAGCAGTGAACTCATTACTGTCATAGTAATTAAGTACACACATACTCAATACTGTATGTGTTGTTATCAATGCGATTGATCTCATCGTTATCTCCCAAACACAAGCTCGGCTGCCATTTAGATGCCCATTGAATTGGCTTAATTAGCAAACGCGGGTACTTGCAAACCTAAGTAGGATAGTGGATGTATCGCGAGCCGGGCCACCGTAGACCTGTGGACGGTAAGCAATCGGTAGCTCACCACGTGTCACTGTACGAGTATTCCACGTCTAACTCAAAGAGATGTCAGCAAAGCAGAAGGGCCTGCCCGGGTCACTGCACCGCCTGCCAAATTTGCGGGCTGTTGGAAAGAAGGAACATGGATAGGTTTTTGGAACGAAGTTCCTTATCGCGCGTTGCGAAAGGGGGCTAGACGGAAAATATAAGATCAAAAGTTTTAACGACACTTTTTGTTATAGTTGTAAGCCGTGCGGCGTGCGCGTGTTTCTCGGTCTGTCTGTCTCTCTCACTCTCTCGTAGAAAGCAAGCCAGTTAGTTTTCGTTTCGTCTTTCTAATTCGCATTGAACAGTGTGGTATCGCGACGATTATTTTTGTTGAGTGTATACAGGTTTTTGTACATTTTTTCTTTTGGATATAGAAAATCACAAAATAACTAGTCCCACATTGGGCGGAGCGCAACGGAGTGTCAAATTTTTACTGGCTAAAATCCATCTAAGTTCCTTCTTTTACCCTTTATATTTCGAGGTTGCAGTATCTCTTTCGAACAACCCGCAACACCAGACTATTTGGAATCCTGACACGGCCAGGAGAAATCGTGGCATTCCTTGTAGAAGATAAGGACAAGTTGGACATAACCCACGACCTCTGGTCCACATTAACTATTGCTCAGCAAATAAATATGCCTGGTACATATAGGAAGTCAACATAGACCTTTCTCCTAGCAAAAAGATTAACCGCTAATAGTGTTGGTGTCCTAACAAAATTAAAAAAAAACCGGCCAAGAGCGTGTCGGGCCACGCTCAGTGTAGGGTTCCGTAGTTTCCCGTCCGTCACAATAAGTGTTCCCACTTATGAGTTTATTATTTGTTTGACGTTGAACACTAGAGAATTGTATTTCCTAATTAATACTTTGTTTAATAATTTTGGATTGCGAGAACCGATTTCAATAATTCTTTTTTTTGTTTGAAAAAAGATACGTTCAGGATTATAAAATATGTAAACGAAGTTAAAAAAAAATGCTTGCATTATACGATTATACTACAAACTTAGTCCAGAAATTATTTTGTACAACTTTTTTTTTGTACAAAAACTGTTAAGTCAATCAAGTTCAAAATAATTTTCATAGAAAGTCCTTATAAAGGTCTACTTTTCAGATTTTTTTCATATTTTCTAAACTTATGGTTCAAAAGTTAGAGGGGGGGGACACATTGTTTTTTACTTTTGGAGCGATTATTTCCGAAATTATTGACAATATCAAAAAATGATTTTAGTAAACCCCTATTCATTTTTAAATACCTTTCCAACAATATATCACACGTTAGGGTTGAAATTAAAAAAAAAATCACTCCCCACTTTACATATAGGGTGGCTACCCTAATAAAACATTTTTTTCCAATTTTTATTTTAGCACTTTGTCGGCGTGATTGATAAACATATTGGTACCAAATTTCAGCTTTCTAGTGCTAACGGTCACAGAGATTAAGCGAGGACGGACGGACAGACAGACATGGCGAAACTATAAGGGTTCCTAGTTGACTACGGAACCCTAAAAATACGTACGATGTTTTTGAAGGTACTCTTCCAATCGTAAAAGTTAAGTTACCAAACTATTTGATGACGGGCCTGTTCTGCCGTGCAGACCCTAAAACGCAGTAACAGGCTTTTTGTCATTTTTTTGTTGAATATTGAACCTTAATGCACACGTTATAAGGAACATGAAGATCTAATCAGATTTTTCTTAGGATGCTTTAAACGGTTTAAAAATCAAATTTGTGATAGCAGTAACTTAATTTTGCATGTCTAAATATATTACAATACCAACTAAAATACAGTAATAGCTGTTACGTCTACCACGATCAGTCAGTTTGCCAAGTTAAACGCAGTAAATATCTAAATTACCACAAAAAAACTGTATTCTACACCCACAAAAATATTGAGGGGTATAAATTAAAACGCAGTAAGTAGTTTTTGTACCAACAGTGTTAATACTGCATGCTTGATCAATAGTTTATTTCATATGGACTAACTATTTAAACTGCAGTATGTTCATTATTTACTGCGGTATAGTCGGTATTTTTCAAAAGATGAAAATAAGTTATATGCTAATTAAAACGCAGTATGACACTCTGTTACTGCATTATAATTGGTAACTTGAACGATTTTACTAATTTCGCTGCAGTAAAGGTCATATTTTACTGCGTTCTAGTCAGAATTTGTCGCTATCTCTCTCGCTCAATATGTCGTGTTTGTGTGTCAATTACTGCCGAGGGAGGAACACGTCTGCGCCGCGTCAGTGTAGGCAGCGAAGGCTTGTTGAGGCTCTCCCTCAGTCTGGTCTAACGGATTTAGCTACGACTGCAATAGCTTCTGAACATTCATTCAATGATCTTGTGATATCAGAAAGATTTATTATGTTCTGAGGTTTTGCCAAAATCAACAGATATTTTTCAGAACGTGATACTATTAGCTAAAACACCAGTTTTTCGGGATTCTGACGACTCTGTAGTAGATAAAAAATATACTCCTGTGCCTTCATTAGAAAGTAGTTTATCAGATCATACGCAAGCAGTCGGAAAACGAATACTAATAAACGAATATTAAAAAAAGAAAAACCAGAAACATACAAAATATAGTAAAAAGTAAATAAAAGAACCTAGACAAATATTTTATAAGACCACCGTGTCACAATCTCTGCAAAAAACTGTGTTTTTTTAGTTTAAATGAGGATAAACGGCAATCTTGGATAGACTGCTGATTACTGGTCTATGGACTGGTAATCCAGAGGACTTTTTCTTAAAGGGTTTAGTTCATACCAATGCCAAGACTAATATTAAGACCAAAAAGAAACGCTACGTTACTCTCACAGATTGAAGCGATCATCAAAGATAGAAAATCGAAGCATCAAATAACTTCCGCGGGGGAAGTTATTTGATGATTTCATCTCTGGGCGGAGCGGGGGAGAGTGTCAGACTTGTACTGACTAAAACCCACCCATGTTCCTTCTAATGCCCTCTACGTTCCGGGGCCGCGGCATTTCTTTCGAACAACCCGCAACCATGGCAGGCGGGGACTCTGGCAAGCCCCTCTGCTTTGCTGACATCACTTTGAGGCGCTCGTGAAACACAAACGCGCCGTCGACATGGCCTGTCGTCAATAGACGGACGGACGGTGAGCTATCCATTGCTCACCGTCCACAGGCCCGCATCTACGGTGGCCGGGAGTCGTCTCGCGGCGGCGCCCGGCTCCCGGGGGGTCTCCCACGGCGGCTGGGTTGGCTTCATGTTCTCTCCCTCAAACGCCCGGCCACCTCCTTTGCTAGCATTACTGCTTCGCAGAAGGAGGTGACCACTTCCCATTCCCTCTCGCTCCGGACCATGGCCTGAACCAGGGCCGGACGCGAGAGATTGCCGCCGCCGCGCCGATCGCCTCTACGAGGGCACGTAGGTGCTCCGCCCCGCGCTGGGCAGACCGCCACTGTGTGCTACACCGTGTCCTTCGGGCGAAACTTCCGTGTCCGGTGAGGACCTGCGTCAGGC
Source organism: Ochropleura leucogaster (assembly GCA_958449745.1). NCBI lineage: Eukaryota > Metazoa > Arthropoda > Insecta > Lepidoptera > Noctuidae > Ochropleura > Ochropleura leucogaster. The sequence goes on along the minus strand of OY288213.1, from coordinate 3,139,274 downwards.
GGTAGGTGAGGACGCCATGACGCCTCTCCAGCCACTCCTCAAAGAGGGGACTTATCGCCACTATTGTGGCGTGCCCTGCACGGGGTTGCGACAGTCGCTCTCTCCATGCCACCATGAGATCGCACCGGAGGTCTGTCCGCTGAGCGGCAATTTACCGCGGCAGCGGAGTTTCCCCCCGGTGTAGTGCCTCTGCGCGCCACTCAAGCAGGTACTATCGCCTCCAGATCCCACGGAGGCAATCCGGCAAGGAAAACTGGTGCCTGATAACTTATTTGATCGGAGTTATTAAAAGTGAGTTACATAGCTGCTTCAAAATTATATTGAAGTATTCCACCTCAACTTGGAACAATCTTTAAACAAAATCAAAGATCAAGATGAAAGAAAATCACAAATCAAAATCTTTCAATTAAATGGCACATTTATATAAAACTAATAAATGTGCCATTTAAAGGAAAGATCTCATGTGTCTTGCGAAACCGAAAAGGTTTATACCATTTATTTTTATCGAAATGTCTTTATAACCGCCTGTGTTCAAAGCACCTTTAATTTAATTTACAATTACCTTATAATATTATAAAATAAACGGCAAATTCTATACATAATGTAGGTACTTTTTTCTGTAAATTCCTACCTAAACATACCCGTAAATTGGAAGCAATTGTTATATACTACATGTGCAATTAGTTCAAGATACAAATTAAAATGCAGTAAAGAAAGTCTTATGCTGCAAGTTAGTCTGCAAAGTAGCAAAAAACTCAAATATTTTGTAGTATCAAGTATTTTTACCGCATTTTAATCTGCATATGTGTAACTTTTTGCGTGCAGTAAAAGCTAAGATTTTAGAAAAACCGATTTTAATTAAAATCTAATTAACAAAACTAATATTTGTTTTTGTAAATACCATCTTTGTTGTCACTTAGTCCTCGTAACAACAAAAATATGCACCATACTCATAAATAATCTAAAAAAAACAGTGTTAAAAAGTTTTTCGCGGTTTTCTCGAAACCGCTTTTTTCCTCATACTGCACTTTAGGCTCTGCACGGCAGTGTTGGTCTAGTGGTTAGTGGCCCTGACTGCTGAGCCGGAGGTCGCGGGTTCGATTCCCACTCAGGACAAACTTTGTGTGATGAGCATGATTGTTTGTTCTGTGTCTGGGTGTGATTTATCTATAATATTTATGTATTTATAAATTATATAAGTATGTATATCAGTTGTCTGGTTAGTATAACACAAGCTCTGCTTAGCTTGGGATCAGATAGCCGTGTGTGAGTTGTCCCAAGATATTTATTATTATTATTTACAATTTACGCATAATCACAACTGCGTAAAAAACCTAGTTTTTATTTGGACACTCCCCTCTGTTCCATGAATTATGTATCCAATAGTTAATGCTCAGACGCTGGGTCGGTAGGTCGCTGGTTCAAGGTTAGTTGACAAACTAGGGGCTTAACCCGCGTAGAATCGTGATGAGAGCAGTTTTGGTGTTTCTGGGGTTCTGTACCTAAAATTGGATTACTTTGTTGTTGGCCTGTCTGTCTGTCGTGACCCTTTTTCTTGAGAATACGTAAAAGTATTGAGTTGAAATTAAAACCTCTCTCAAAAAACTCTCTTTGTGCTCTGCAAAAATCAACCCTGTAAGTCAATGCAATCAAAAGATGTGGCTGTTTATGTCGCAAATTTATGGGAAAGTTGAAATGATTCGCACTTATTTAGTTTACAAGAATAAACATCATTATTTTTAATTTAATTAAATTAATTACTGTAAACAAACAATAAATAGACACTAACTAAAAGTAAAAATTATAACAACCGTGGCTGGTTAATTTTCTGAGTTTTTTTTTAAAACGTTGCCCCTCACTAGGAATTTCTCCTGTATCCGGGGTGCGTTTACAAACATTTCTCAAACTCACATACACAAACAGCCAGACCCGAAATAACTACCTGTAGGTCATACAAATATTTTTTCCGTGCGGAGATCGAACCCGCGATACGCAGCGCAGCAGTCAATCGCTCAGCCACTGCGCCAACTGTGTCGTCAAATTATAGGTTTACACTTGCATTTTTGATGATAATTGTTTCTTAATTAATTTCTCAAAAGCACTACAAGAAAGCTTAGTCTAAAAATGTTCTTGTTTGTTACAGAAACAATTGGATTATAGAGAATTGAAGAAAATTCTCAAAGATTCTGACAACATTAATTCGGTAGGGTTGAAAGTTGTTTATTTTTCCTGTTTCCTTTCTTCCTAATTCGCGTCATTAAAGGCAGGCACAAGTATTTGTAAACAAAACTTGGGAGAAGAGCGTTGTCGATGAAAAATATAGCTTTGGGTTTCAAAGGGTTGAAAAGTTGTGTGGTCGGTTAAGTTATTTTGGTATAGACATGTAATGCAAAGGTATGAGGAAAATGTAGAAAATAAAATCTTGAGTGTGAATGTATATATGGAGCTATGTGTTTCACGCGCGCCTCAAATATGTGTCAGCAAAGCAGAGGGGAGAAAGTTTGCCAGAGCCCCTCTGCTGGGTTGCGGGTTGTTCGAAAGAGATAACGCGGCCCCGGAACGTAAAGGGCAATAGAAGGAACATGGGTGGGTTTTAGTCAGTACAAGTCTGACATACTCCCCGCTCGGCCCGGAGCGGGGGAAGTCATTAGATGATTTCCCACCCAAAAACAAAAGAGTTGAAAAGTTGTGTGGTCGGTTAAGTTATTGTGGTATAGACATGTTATGTGAAGGAATGAGGAAAATGTAGGAAGGAAAATCTTGAGTGTGAATGTATATTCATGGCTATTATAGGAGAGGAAAACATTGCCAGGGTTGCGGGTTGCGAAGCACCACCGTGCCCTCGTAGAGGCAATCGGCAGCGGCGATCTCTCGCGTCCGGCCCTGTTTAGTCCATGGTACGGAGCGAGAGGAAATGGAAAGCGGTCACCTCCTTCTGCGAAGCAGTCAATCTAGCAAAGGAGGTGGCCGGGCGTTTAGAGGAGAGAACTTCAAACCAACCCAGCTACCGCGGGAGATGCCCCGGGCGCCGGGCGCCGCGAGACGACTCCTGGTCACCGTAGATGCGGGCCTGTGGACGGTGAGCAATGGGTAGTTCACCGTCCATCCGTCTAGCGACGACAAGCCGTGTCGACGGCGCGTTCGTGTTTCACGCGCGCCTCAAATAGATGTCAGCAAAGCAGAGGGGCTTGCCAGAGCCCCTCTCCTGGGTTGCGGGTTGTTCAAAAGATACCGCGGCCCCGGAACGTAAAGGGCAATAAAAGAAACATAGTCAGTACAAATCTGACACTCCCGCTCGCACCACCCAAAGCGGAGGAAGCTATTTGATGATATTCCATCCGCAAAAAATTGTTAAGGAAGACATTGAACGTGTGAAGGATGTTAGGATTAGAATGAAGTTTACTAATGAGCTGACGAGTAATCTATACTTCTATACTATACTAATATTATAAAGCTGAAGAGTTTGTTTGTTTGTTTGTTTGAACGCGCCAATCTCAGGGACTACTGGAGGGAATTGGAAAATTCTTTTAGTGTTGGATAGTCTATTTCTTATAACATCACGCTACGACCAACAGGTACTGAGCAGCGTGGGTGAAACCGCGTGGAACAGCTAGTACAGAATATAGAAGTTTGGAAAAGAAGACATGCGCTGACCCCAAATAAATTGTAATAAGAATAGAATAGAATATACTCTATTGCACACCAGAATAAAAAAAAAACTGTTTTACAAAAAAGTGCTAAATCTATGGTTACAATGGTGGAAGGATAATGTGTGTGGAAGATAAGCACTTCAATTAAATTGTGTATTTAGATACAACAGAATAGATCAATAAGAACAGATAATGCTAATTGCAATTATCGAATGTAACCGACAAGCTGTGCCTCGAGTGCCAACAGAACCAGTCCCTTAAAAAAACCCTTTTCCCGCCATTTTACGCGCGCACCATGCTTTTTCCATAAATACATTTTTTTCCATTCCTCCGGTGTTGTCTATACATTAAGTAGATTTCAATAAATAATCGCTTACAAAAATAAATTGCATTAATATCTTATTAGGTTTTTTCTTCATACAAAAACGTTGCCCCCACACCTCAATTCCTCCTGTATCGTGGGTGCGTTTAGAAACATTTAAACTCACATACCCAACAAAACCCAAAACAACTATCGGCAGGTCATACAAATATTTGTTCCGTGAGGGAATCGAACCCGCAGCGCAGCAGTCGATCGCTCGGTCACTGCGCCAACCGTGCCGTCACAAATTAATTAAAAAATGATAAATTTCTCACCACAACAAATAATTCGGTTACGTTATTAGGTTTCGTGAACAATCAAAATTTAGTGAAAGACTGGTGCCTAAGCTAGACGGAAGGCCTGTATTTTAGGACACCAAAAATAGGAACAATAAAAGTTTCACAGTCATTAACCTATTTACAAAATAAAAATAATGACTCAGCTTGGTAAGTAAAAAAAGGCCACAGACATCCTTACTAATATTATAAAAGCGAAAGCGAGTTTATTTGTTACGTCTTCACGCCTAAATGGCTAAACCGATTGTGATGAATTTTGGTACAGAGATAGTTGAGACCCTGGAAACGGACATAGGAATATAGTTTTTTTTTAAAGATTGTGATGTGAGGGAGAAAGACGGAAGAAAGGGGAATTCTAAGCATTGCTATTACAATAAATAAGGCGCAAGGGCAAAAACTACAGGTAGCAGGTTACCCTGAATTTAACGCGAGCGGGAGCCGCAGACAAAAGCTAGTGATAACATAAATAAACAGTCATTACTGCAAAAACACTAATTTAAAACAGACCAACGTTCACATTTATAAAGTGCTCATTTTTATGCCAGATATTGTAGCCAGCGATAAATTTTAATTTTTACACTTTAACAGATTGTCTACTGCCCGCTGCGTAACCTAAATATAAACAGGCGAATTAATCCACTCAAATCTGGTACACTTTCACGACCCACTCTATTACACTTGTATGAAATCAGTGTTATTTATTTAGGACAATATAAATGTATAACCTAAAAATAATTTGTTTGGCTAGGACGAGTCTTGTGAAAACAGAGGCCTTTGCACAAGCAAGCGGTGTAGACGTAACGTGAATACGTCGATCTTAAAATTGAAATTCAGAAATTTAAGTTTTTTATTACCTTTGTTTAAACACTAGCTGGCGCCTGGGGCTTCACCTACGTGTTATCGAAAAAAAGTAACCATATTGTACTACTGTGCCAAATTTTATCAAGATCCGTTCAGCTGTTTTGACGTGAAAGTGTAACAAACATCCGTACATCATCACAAACATTCGCATTAACATTAATATTACGAGCGTCCGCCCGCGACTTTTTTATAGTTAGATAGTTACTTTGGCTAACGCTAACTTTAACCCGCGTATTGGTCGAAAAAAATTATCTTTCTCTACCTTTTCTTCAATCTTTCTGCCACAATTCTCACTTAAAAAAAATATCCTAGCATATGTTCGCCTCCAGGGTCTCAACTATCTCTACCGAAATTCCTTAAAATCGGTTTAGCCATTTAGACGTGAAGAGGTAACAAACAAACTCACATTCACTTTTTTAATATTGTGCCTCAAAAAGAAAATACGGAACCCTTATATAATCACTTTTTTGTCCGTCAGTCTTTCTGTCAAGACCCTTTATCTGGAGAACATGAGGACAATCGTTACATATTTACGTTGCGTTTAAACCGCGCACGCGTGCTTGGTCCTTAGTGCTTGAACAAATGTTTACCCAAACATTTGAAGCTACCCTAGCTTTGGGACTTAGCGTATTAGTAGAGTTCAGAGTTTACTTTTAGTTTTTTGTTTAGCATTTAGCACTAGCTGTTCCACGCGGTTTCACCCACGCTGCTCAGCACCTGTTGGTCGTAGCGTGATGTTATATAGCCTATAGCCTTCCTCAAGAAATGGACTATCCAACACTAAAAGAATTTTCCATTTCCAACCAGTAGTCCCTGAGATTAGCGCGTTCAAACAAACAAACTCTTCAGCTTTATAATGTTAGTATAGATAATAAGGTTGATATACTGGTCGCAAGCACGACTACAAAGCCTAAAGTCATGGTTTCGATTCCTAAGTTTGGAAAAACGTAATAACGGTTTTCCAATAGCAGTTGTCTGGCTTTGTGCTCTGTTGACGGCAGTAAGCTTGCCCCTTATAACATCAGACTAAACAAATCACTGCTCAAGTTTGAAAGGGCCAAAATATAAAGAGAATTGACGGAACGGTTGGCGCAGTGGTTAACCCGTCGCGCGATTGCTAACAATGTAGGTAAAGTGCCCCAAACGTCGAGCTATTTTGAATGAATTTTTGATTTTGGTTAGACCTTCGGAAAAACGAAGATTTCATAGTTATATCGATATATGATGTTTCCAGAATCCTTATGAGTTTTAAATAAATTTTAAAAATAAATGTCTAAAATATGAACACACAGCGGTTCAAACTTTGCACCCGTGTGCAAATGCGACATTTGTGGCACAAGTAAAACTTTGCACCCAGTGTGACACTTTGACGCGCGAGGGGTTAAGCGACCAACTGCGTTACGTGTCGCGGGTTCGATTCCCGCACGGAACAAATATTTGTATGACCTGCAGATAGCTGTTTCGGGTTTGGCTGTTTGTGTATGTAAGTTGAAATGTTTGTAAACGCACTCACGATTCATGAGAAGTTCCTAGTGTGAGGCAAAGTTTAAAAAAAGAGAGAGAATTGATTCGATTTTGGAAATAAAAATAATGTTTGATTATTTTGATTTGTTTTTTTTTTGAGTTTAAGCAGTTAAATGTGGTTCTTCTCTTAGGTAGATACCAAAATAATATATGTTAAATGTTTTATTATTATTAACAAATACTAGCTTTCGCCCGCGGCTTCGCCCGCGTTAAATTTGGGGTAACACAGTTCCCCTTGCGCCTTATTGTTTTGTAATAGCAACCCTAAGTTTTCCCTTTTCTTCCCTCTTTCTCCCTCACATCCCACTTTTTTTTTAATAAAAATTTGCCTATGTCCGTCTCCTGGTTGCCAACTATCTACGTACCCCAAAATTCATCACAATCGGTTTAGCCATTAAAGCGTGAAGAGGTAACAAACAAATAAACAAACAAACTCACTTTCGCTTTTATAATATTAGTAAGGATTTTATGTTTTGTATTGATGACTTATTGTTGGGCCTACACTGTCCTCTCATACTTAAATACTAGAGCATTAAAACAACATTGTAAAACCAAATGAATTTAACAGAGAAACCATGGAGTTTCTTGCCGTTTTTTTTATATAAAAATGACCAACCCGAACCGTGCACCTGTTCTCCACGTTTTAAAAGTGTCCATTTGTAGGCCAATGTGAAGAATAAAATTGAATTGATTTCGATTTTTAATTCTTTGGCCGAAGAAAGAGCCAGCCCTCTGGTCACGCCAAGCGTAAAAACAATACATATAATGATTACAAAGATTTGATGTGAATATTTACCTTTTATTTTTTTGTTTACAAATTGGAGTACTACAAGGTACTCTACGGTCTCCGTTTTTTTTTCGAATTTTAACAGTAAACAAAAGCAACGAAAATGATATAGTAAAACAACACGCGTGAGACAGGCAAATAGAATTGGACTGTATTTTAAAACAAACACAAGTCTTGATGGGTCACTTGCCTGAACAAGTTCGTCAGAATGAATTGTTGGAATGTTTTAACTGGATCCTGACTTTTGATTGGTAACAGTTTGTGTCAACAGAAATCTGATAATCTTTTTTTTTTTGTAAACACAGTTGTTTGTTTCCGTTTTTAAGTTGCAATTGGTTACAGCTTTTTTATTATACGTATTTTATTTTGCGGCTGGGAAGTCATCAAATACATTCTCCCGCTGTGTGCGAAGCGGGGGAGGGGAGAGTCAGACTTGTACTGACTAAAATCGACCTATGTTCCTTCTATTGCTCTTTATATTCCGGGGTCGCGGTATCTCTTTCGAACAACCCGCAACCCCGGCAGGCAGTGGTCCTGGCAGGTATCTCTACTTTAATCAAATAAAAAATCGTATTAAGGTACTTTTTATTATGACAAAAAAGTGTGTGCGTGTAGTGTAAAGTAAAATGACTCTTAAAAAAATTGAAAAAAAAACTAATTTTACATGATTTAATAAATTATGCCAGAGCAATGCAAAATCATTATAGATGCTATTACATTGAAACACAAATCTAAAAGTCAAACTAGTGGGAGTATCGTTAGAATAATAAATTACTGCGGAGGCGTAACTAACATGTCAATATTTCCTGATTCATTAGGATCTTAAGGCCATTACTACATAAGCAAGATATACGACGCATCCGTGTGTGTGTGACCAACTTATTATTTTGGCTCTGCAAAGACGTTATTTATACAGAAAGGTAGTCAATGATTGTAATAGAATACTGGTAATCTTTACTATAAATTGATCAGAAGTTTAAATTAATTCAAATGTTTGGCTAGAAGTATGGAGGAATTGGACGCTGACGAACCAAATAAAAAAAAACCGGCCAAATACGAGTCGGACTCTAGCACCGATTATTACGTTCAAAATTTTCTTTTCTATTTCTTTATTTTTAAAAAACTTTGCTTCACACTAGGAATTTCTCCTGTATGTGGGTGCGTTCACAAACATTTATACATACATACACAAACAGCCGGACCCGAAACAAATATCTGCCGGTCATACAAATATTTGTTCCGTGCGGGGAACGAACCCGCCACACACACTCAACCACTGCGCCCACTGTGTCGTCAAACTTGCGACATAAACGGCCAACTTTTGATTGCATTAACTTAGTGGGTTGATTTTTTCACAACTTCAATGGACTACAGAGAAAAGTATAATATTATGGGTTTAATTTCAACTCGATACCTACACGAGTTCCCGAGATAAAGGGTTAGGGCAGACGGATGAACAACAAAGTGATCATATAAGTTTACGTTCTTTTTTTTCTTTTGAAGTACAGAACCGTATTGAAATCGTTTCAGTTGTTGTAATTTGTTTTTTAATAAATTTAAATTAATTTAAAATCATTGGTAATTATTATAAAGTGATAAATCTGGCAATAAATAATAATAAGAAAGCCTATATTTGACCTCACTTACAAAAAAAGTTTTTTTTTTCTTAGATTACTATGTTATTCTTACTTATATCTACATAATAAACTTTTATACTTATAACTACTATTATTTAACTTTACTAAGATTCTTTCTTTTAACTAGCTAATAATAAATGTTCATATTTACAAAACTGTTATTTTTCTTTTCTTAGTATAATATTTACTTCATATTAAATCTGGCAATAGCGTGGCAATAATAATACCTCATTTACCTAAGTAATTTATTGTCCCTCTCGTGTAAGCTAATGAAATCATCCAAGACGACTCATGTTATGGGTCCGACAGTTTATAACCAGCTGCCGGCTACCATTTCTAGTGCCCCGGCCATTGGAAGCTTCAAAGCCCGTTTGAAAAATGGCTTGTCGTGCAAGCGTTTCACTGCTTTGACGATTTTTTTAATATTTTAACTTGCTGGAAATTAATGTGTTTGATTTTTGTGGTATTGATTAATCTGTTTGACATTTTGATTTTTAATTTCTTTGCTATGTACTTGAATGTAATGACTAATATGAAGCTGTAACTTGTAAAAATCCCTTATCAATAAAATACTAGGTACTATGATTATGACTAATTTTGTTAATGGATCATAAACTTTTTACCTCATTTTGCCTTTAATCTTACTCCTGACCTCTATGGTCGCGAGTTCTAATGTCGAGTATGAGTTTCTAGACTTCTTATACTGGAATCGAATTTTATTAAATACTAGCTTTTGCTCGCGGCTTCGCTCGCGTTAAATTCGGGGTAACACAGTTCCCCTTGCGCCTTATTGATTTGTAATAGCAACGCTAAGTTTTCCCCTTTCTTCCCTCTTTCTCCATGACTTCCCACTATTTTTCAAAAAAAAAAAAAGTTTTTTATCCGTCTCCTGGTTCCCAACTATCTCTGTACCAAAATTCATCAAAATCGGTGTAGCCATTAAAGCGTGTAGAGGTAACAAACAAACAAACTCACTTTCGCTTTTATAATACTCTACTGCTATTAATTAAGTTGCATTTAATTAAGTTTTTCTCTGTAAGTGAATTTGTAATTCTTCTGTGAAATAAATATATATTAACTGTATTTCTCAGTATTTATCAGAAATTTGTGCCTGGTGAAAAATGAGTATTAAAAGTACGCCAGGAAATACAGGAAAATGTGATGTGTCCACGTGTACTGTTTACAAAAAAAAAGAACCAACGTGTCGGCAAAAGCTTGATAAATTCCAGACACGTGGATGTTAAATAAACTCTGTGTGTTCCATCCATCACCTAGTTTTATAATGTTAGTGTTACTTGCTCTATCTTAATTAGCCACATTATCGAACGATTTCCTGCTAATATTATAAATGCGAATATTTGTGAGGATATATGGATGTATGTATGAATGGTTGTTAGTCTTTCACGTCAAAACTGCTGAACGGATCTTGATGAAATTTGGCATAGAGGTAGATTAAAGTCTGAATTTTTTTTTTGATATCACGCGGGCGAAGCCGTGGGCGCCAGCTAGTTTTCTAAAATAATATTAAAACAACTGCTGGCTTCTCTGTTCTGTTTATAATCTGGATTTTTTCGAAGTTTGAGTGAATCAGTTTGTTCTTTGCAAGCGTGCTCTACCCTTGGCCGCATCATTGGTTAATATCAGGCAAGTTGTGGTCAAACGCTAGCCTATTTAGTAATAAAAAAACCGGCCAAGAGCGAGTCATACTCGCGCATCGAGGGCTCCGCACAAATTTGCAATATAAACGGCCAAATATTTAACTGCGTAAACTTAGATGGTTGATTTTTTCTCAGCACAGACAGACCATAGACTTGAGTCAACAATCAGTAGTTTCAACTCAATATCTCCACACATTCCCGAGATCGATGATCTTGACAGACAGACAGACAGATGGAAAACAAAGTAATCCAATAAGGGTTCCGTCTTTTTCTTTTGAGTGTCGGAACTCTAAAAAAACCATACGCTTAGTCCACCAACTAAGTCTCAGAAGTTCCGCGACGCAATTTGTCAAAAAATAATTGAACGCAGCATTCTGAGTGTAAAAAGACAAAGTTTAAACAACACATTGCGTGCGACAAAACTGTCATAATAAACATTGGCATTTGCCAGAATAAAATGGAATTGGGTAGGTCACGCCAGCCGAGATGACGGCTTGGCAAATGACTCTGTATATGGGAGCCGGAAGATGCACGACGCCACCGAGGACGACTCAGTATGAAAATGCTTTTAGTGAGTCCTCGAAAGACGCGGGGAAATTTTAATGAAAAAAAGGAACTTGGGAAAATGTCCAAAAATCTTTTTTTTTTATTATTCTTACCTTCTCGTTGTCCATTCATCATTGTTGTTCATTTACATACAAATAAATATTTGTATGCCATACCTGTATTTGTGTTTACATATTTGAGTTAAAATTTTTGTAAATTGATCTCTGAATAAGGCTGGGCAACATTAAAAAAAAGAAGTACAAATACATTAAAGAAACTGGTCGAGTGTAGAGTCTCCTTTTCTTGTGGATGGAAAATCATCAAATAACTTCCCGAGGAGCGGTATCTCTTTCGAACAACCCGCAACCCCGGCAGGCGGTGACCCTGGCAGGCCCCTCTATTTTGCTAACATCTCTTTGAGGCGCGCGTGGTACACTAACGCGACGTCGACACTACCTGTCGTCTATAGACACACGGACAGTGAGCAGACTGATTCATACACCCACATTCAGCCAGTCATTTTTAGGGTCCCAAGTTGAGACTCTGGGCTGTTGCAGAGAATTTCCTAATAGAAAACTTCGACTAAATTAATCGAACCAAAAACTTCTCTTGGCAAACTCACTAACGACCAGTACACCCAAAAGGCGTTCTAGAAAAACAAAACAATATCTACATCGAGATTTATTTCACTTTCACCCATAAAATAATATGGCATACGAAATGTATAGCAATGCGACATCCGATAGAGAAGCGCCTAACGCTATAATCTGGCAACTGATACTGTTTCCGGAAAGCAATACCCATTGACCTAGTCATTAAATGGAATATCTACGTAAATATATCATGTAGGGGATAATACCAAAGGAGTTATACAAAACGTTGTCGTACATCAAAAGGAGAGACTTACAAACTAATAAAATTAGGCATGTTTCCAAGTTAAGTTTCAATAAAGCAAACAAAACTTACACTTTGTATGCCAATTTATTTTTACTTGTATTTTTGTATATATACGCTTTTGTCTCGGTTAAGTAGGGCAGTTAGGCTGGAAGGAGAAGAAATTTACTTTTGTGGTACTATTATCTCGTAAATTTCTATGCAGATGATGTTAAATTTTTCTTTATTCTATTATGAAGAAGTATGAAACAAAATTTGAAAGTCAATGAAAAAAAAACCTTTTTAACCGACTTCGAAAATGAGGAGGTTCTTAATTCGACAGTATTTTTTGTTACGCGATTTCTTATCTTATCTATCAAAACATCTAAGAAAAAAAAAACATTTTTTTAAAAAGGTTTGTTTTTCAATCATTAACAAAAAAAACATATTTTTAACAATATCAACGTAAGCATCTATTCATAGTCAAGAAACCAAATCCAATTTATAATATATATTTCACTATTAACAAGGACAGTCTAAAGTACAATTTTAATAACGCCAGGCATTGTTCCAACTGAAGTTTCAATAAAACAAACAACTTACTATTCCGTTTGCCAAGAATTTCTGTTATTTCTTATCTTGTTGGCCTTCGTTTTGTTGCACTTTCTTGTATTTACGTTGTAGATTTGACATGATTAGTAACGTACACGGTGTAATGCTTGCCAACATTATTCGGGCTAGACTATGAATACGGCATTCGATTTTCGAAAATTTAGGTTTCTTTATTTTAGGTTCCACAATACTATGTTATTATTTTAACTACGTACTAGGGGGTCTACTCTCTTAACTTACTTACTTCTCGTAACTTCGTTAACGAACGAAAGTCAAAAGTAGTTACGTTTGTACTGTACTGTTTGTTTGTACCTACTCTATATTATTTGGCGTGAATTAGAGTAGGTTTAGAAAATTTTAATGTCAAATAAACTTCGGACGTCCGAAATTTCGAAATGAATGAAATGAAATGAAACCGTGGTAGAAAACGTTCGAAGTTTCGGCCGCAATTTCGTTTTACGTAGAATTAGAGTAGACCCCTAGGTATGTGTAGAAGCAGGGCGGTGTACTGTAAGCGACAGGCGAGCCGTCCGCTCGCGTCCCCATATAACATCAAAAATGCAACTCAGAAAATCGCGGTTACCAAGCCGCTACAGTATACATAACTTTGAAAGGCTAGATAGAGGAGTATTTTAAAGTTCACTCAAATTTTGCACATTGTTAAAGAGAATGAGCTTAAAGCCATCAACTGGGCATAAATCTAGACTCAGTGGCTGTCATTGTCAAATATCCTCATAGAAAATTAATTAACTAATTAAACCTAGAACTTCACACACAGCAGTCCTACTTACCACCACTAGCCAACGAGGAAACTCTCTCATAAATCCTTACTTAATATTATAAAAGCGAAAGTAAGTTTGTTTGTTACGTCTTCCCGCCTAAATGGCTGAACCGATTTAGATGAATTTTAGTACAGAGATAGTCGGGACCCTGGAGACGGACATTGGCTATTTTTTTAAAGAGATATGAGGGAGAACGAGGGAAGACAAGGGAAATCTTTGTTTTGCTATTACAATAAATAAGGCGCAAGGGCAAAAACCTTAGGTAGCAGGTACCTGCAAATCAGGAAAGGGGAACAGTGCTACCCCGAGCATAACCGTGGGCAAAAGCTAGTTTATTATAAAGCACTACTTCCTTATGCTTAATTGTAGTAGGGCTAATATATCAAAACTTAAGTAATACTCACTTAATGGTACAGGAACCATTATTTACGGTGGCCCTTAATTCCGTTCCCCTTACCTCACTTACCGTGGTAACAATTTATGAAGAGGCAAAAATAAGCGATAATTTATTACAGCTTTTAGCTTAACCACGAAAACGTTATCTGTTAGTCAGTGCATTTACTTACACAAATGACTTATTTTGTATACAGGGTGCGCTAATGAGGTGCTATTTTATTTTGTGCTTTTTAGGGTTCCGTAGTCAACTAGGAACCCTTATAGTTTCGCCATGTCTGTCTGTCCGTCCGTCCGTCCGTCCTCGCTTAATCTCTGTGACCGTTAGCACTAGAAAGCTGAAATTTGGTACCAATATGTATATCAATCACGCCGACAAAGTGGTAAAATAAAAATTTGAAAAAAATGTTTTATTAGGGTAGCCACCCTATATGTAAAGTGGAAAGTGTTTTTTTTTGTAATTTCAACCCTAACGTGTGATATATTGTTGGAAAGGTATTTAAAAATGAATAGGGGTTACTAAGATCATTTTTTGATAATGTCAATAATTTCGGAAATAATCGCTCCAAAAGTAAAAAACAATGTGTCCCCCCCCCCTCTAACTTTTGAACCATAAGTTTAGAAAATATGAAAAAAATCTGAAAAGTAGAACTTTATAAAGACTTTCTATGAAAATTATTTTGAACTTGATTGACACAACAGTTTTTGTACAAAAAAGACAAAATATTGTACAAAATAATTTCTGGACTAAGTTTGTAGTATAATCGTATATGCAAGCATTTTTTTTAACTTCGTTTACATATTTTATTATCCTGAACGTATCTTTATTCAAACAAAAAAAGAATTATTGAAATCGGTTCTCGCAATCCAAAATTATTAAAAAGTATTAATTAGTAACTCAATTCCCCGAGAGATGGCGCTGTAGGTACTTATTACCAGGGATGTAACGGAGGTAGTTTTATCGGAACCGAAATCGGAATCGGAGTTTTCAAATTTGGTTTATCGGAATCGAAATCGGAGGCAGGGTCAGTTTGTTTAAGGACAAATAAAACATGATTTATAGTCAATTCTTTTCATTTTTACTTTTTATTATAAAATAAAAAACAACTTTAAAAAAAATTGGCATAATTCCAAATAAACAAAAGATAAAATTAATGAATTTAAAGTTTAATTCTTCGAACCTGTTCGGCACAGGCCGTCGCGCGCCGCCCGCTTTGTTTCGTTCGACGTCCGATTAACATCCGATACGAAAGTATCGGAACCGAAGTCGGAACCGAAAGTGTAATAATAATCGGAAGTTCCGACTTAACGGAACCGGAATCGAAGCTCCGTTACATCTCTGCTTATTACATTAGATCGGGTATTACCGAATTGTTCGGTTGGTCTCTCCTTGGCATTGGCGGTATCTTATAACTACATAAAATTTTTATTAAGAACATGCTAAGGCAATTTAGAACAAAACTAAAATTATTTTTTTAACACCATCAAAATCAAAACTTTTAATCTAATATTTTAATGCAATTTTGAACAGTGAAATGTTATTAATATATTCATAATGTAATGATTTATTCAATGTTTATATCAATAATTTTATTTTATTTAACTTACATTTAACCTATTTAAAAGCAAAATTTAGAAATGACATTTGTAATCTTATGTATGTGTAATGGATGCTACTCAAATTTGTATGGGAAAATTTCCTGAAATAAATGAAAAAATAAATAATAATTTAGTTCATTTATTGGTTTTTATACATATTATTTCATTTTTAAATATTTCAAAAAAAGCATTAAAAAACATTTAAAAATATAAAAATAGTAGCCCACCGGTATCGGGAACAGGGTCCAAGCTACCGGCGGTCAGGGCTCCAGAGAAAGGAACCTCCTAACAATACGAGCCGTGTCCAGGAGTACCGCTTTCTGTATCAAGCCCTTGATCCAGCTGCCTAACGAGAGCCTTCTCAGGTGTTGGTCGAGGCTCTTAGCAATTAAGCCATTGGCTGTAACGACTATCGGCACAATGATCGCTGAGTCCACGTCCCACATGTCGACAACCTCGCGAGCCAAGTCAATATACTTGATTTGCTTATCTTTCTCGGCTTTCACGAGGTTCTCATCATGCGGGACTGTTATGTCAACAATCATTGCGCGCCGCTCTGATCGATCCACCACCACTATATCAGGCTTGTTGGCAACAATAGTCCTGTCAGTGATGATGGATCGATCCCAGTACAATGTGATATTGCCATGTTCAAGAACTGGGTCGGGCTCATACCTGTAGTACGGCACTTCCGATTCCACAAAGTTGTATTTTAGAGCAAGTTGCTGATGGATAATCCCGGCTACAAGGTTGTGTCTATGCAAGTACTCTCCGTTAGCTAGACGAGAACAACCGGAGATAATGTGTCGTATTGATTCTCCCGGACGGTGGCATGCCCGACATATGTCAACCGTGCCGTCCTTCACAATAAATCTCCGGTAGTTATTTGTCATCATAACTTCATCCATAATTGCACAGACAAAACCTTCGGTTTCTCCAAAGAGGTCCCCGGAACGTAGCCAGGCTACGGACGCTGATTGATCTACATCGGGTCCATGTAGGGCCCGGAAAAAGCGTCCGTGAAGCTCCTTACTCTGCCATACTTCCCTGCGGTCGTTAGTGTCAAGCACTACAGGTTTGCGCCAGTTCTCTTTAGCCAAAGAGAGCGGGGTGAGGCCTTTGTCCACTGCAACCACATCTCGATGCATTCCCACGTCTGTTTCTAGGAAATATTCCCTGAGACTGCATATCTCGCGATTGTGGAGAGTCTTGGCGTTTAAAAAGCCTCGACCTCCACAACTCCGCGGAATATACAATCTCATGACCGAAGAACGTGGGTGATGCATACGAAATGCCGTTAACAATGTACGGACCTTCCTATCCAGGGCGTCCAGTTCTGTTTGAGTCCATTTGAGTATGCCGAAAGAGTACATCAAAACCGGCATGACCCAACCGTTGAAAGCACGCACCTTGTTTCCGCCCGATAAAAGACTATTAAATACTTTTCTCAGGCGGCCAAAGAAGCGCTCCTTCAACGATTGCTTCATGTCAGCAACATTGATGCCCAGCGCTTCCGACATCCCCAAATACTTGTAGGTTTCGGTTGCTGAGAGGGATCTAAGGTTTATGGAATCTGAGAGCTGGGTTCCCACAGACTCCACAATTTCCCCTCGCTTTACATGCATGACCGCACATTTGTCCACACCAAATTCCATCCTGATAGCGCTACTGAAAGTTTCAGTTACCTTCAGTAGCTCCATCAGCTGCAAATCGTTGGGGGCAAAAAGTTTCAGGTCATCCATGTAAAGAAGGTGAGATATAACCTGACCACCTCTCCTCAATCGATAGCCCAGACCTGAATTCTCCAGCAGCTTGCTTAGAGGATTCAAGGCTAAGCAGAACCAAAGTGGACTCAAACTATCGCCCTGGAATATACCTCGCTCTATCCTTATCGGTTCACTATTCCTCTGAATCTGCCGACATCCTGGATAGCGAAGGACCGTACTCCATTGCCTCATACACGAGCTCAGGAAGGTGCGCAGAGTTGCATCAATTTTATACATCTCTAGCACCCTCATGAGCCATGTATGTGGCACGGAGTCATAGGCCTTCTTATAGTCTATCCAACATGTCGACAGATGCCTCCGGGAACGGCGAACCTGTTGACTAATGGCCATATCAATGAGGAGCAGCTCCTTAGTACCGCGGGACCCGTTCCTACATCCATTTTGAGAAGCGGACATGATAGAATTGTCATCAATGTGTTTAGTAATTTTAGCTCTCAAAATGGATGTAAGAACTTTATACAGTGTCGGAAGACACGTAATTGGTCTATAATTTTTGGGTTCCGCCGTACTACCCGATTTATGGAGCAGGTGGGTTATACCAGTTGTCAGAAACTTAGGCAACGACCCTGACTCTAAGGCCGTCTGGAATAGGGCCGCCAAACGAACGTGCGATCTCTGGATCCACTTTATCCAGAAGTTGTGCAGTCCGTCCGGCCCTGGAGATTTCCAATTAGGCAACGGACGAACCGCACAAGCTACATCTTGGGGGCTGATTGTTAAGGCCCCCATTTCTGATATTGGATCGCACGCTTGCTCGACTTCCCGAGTCCATTCACCTTCGGCATGACTGACAGGCGCCGACCAGATGCTTCGCCAAAAAAAAACACATGGCGTCATCATCCGGTAGGCGCGTGTCAGACACACCTTGGTCTGGTCGCTCCCATGCTCTATACACCCACCTTTCATCACTTTGGAATGTGCGATTCTGAGTGTACCGTTCTACCCGCCGCTTATACCTACGAATACGGTTTGCCCATGCATACACTTTCTGTTTCAGGAAGTCGATGCGCTCTGCAATGCGGGACATATAGTTTGGAGGACTTATATCAGTCCCTGCAAATGCTCGCCTCACAAAGCGCATCACTCGAGGTCGTGTGTTACCCTCCCTGAAACAGATTAGTTTGCCAATGAGTGCTCTGGCCACACCAATACGCCGCTCAATCCTGCACTGCCAAAATGGTATAGCTGGTTTCGGTCGTGTAGCACTGTCATCAGGAAATTTGACGTGAGCTACACGACACACCGCTACAGCCGCACAATACAGGATTGAGTGAGCATCAGTGAGGTCGTCGCAGTTGTCAAAATGGTTTGCCAACTGCGAATCCAGAGCAGCCACCAGCGCCCTATTTTTATTATGCATGGGCAAACGAGGTAAGCGTGGTCTAAGTTCGGGTGACATGTACCGATAATCTCGAATCGCACCCTCAAAAGTACTCCTCATTTCCTCACTGCACTGGGTACTTACATTAGTAGCCATGTCATTACTTACCTCGTTAGCGCGAATCGTTAGTTGGTGGGGTTGTGGTGGTACCACAGCCTGCGACGAAGAGGTAATGACCTGGCTACTCTGTATTTCAGTTCGTAAGCGATCAAGTACGGTGTCATCCAACATACGATTACGCTGGATAACCCGCACCTGATCCGACAGTCGTTGCGCCGACACGTTGACAGCTGGCTCAAGCACCTGAAACAGAGAGAGCATCCGAACACGGTACGCGGTCAGGTTGTTTCCCCCCTCTGTAGCCCCATAGTATGAGCGCATGACGTTTTCATTGATGGAACTAGTCCATCGCATGCGCTGCACACTTCCGCCGGGAGCTGGGACCCTATCAGAGGCCGGTGGGCCTCGGAGTCCTAAGCCGTCCGGCGGCCGGCGTCCTCCCCGTCGACGAGCAGGTGGTGGTGTCGTGGGCGGGGAAAAATACTCGTCGCTCGAGCTCGACGCAGCTGCCACGGCCGGTGTCACAGCGCTCACGGCGAGGCTGGGTTCCGGCGGCGGCGAGGCGGAGCTGAGCGGCGAGCCCGGAGGTGGAAGGCGTGCATCACGGCGAGCTGCTGATCTTGTAATCATCTTCATGCATTTACAGGTTTTTTATTTTGACAGCGCATGTGACGTATGTCTGCCATGGTGTCATTAGGTATTGCTTATTGTAAAATTTCACTTTATTAATTCCAGATTCTAGATAACATTAATATTTCTATATGGAGATATTTTATGAACAAGTTTTGATTATTGAAGTGTTAAAAGTGAGAAATATGTATTAAAATTATTTTTGTTTGCACGAGACTGACGTTGACGAGTTGACAGCAGTTTTAATAATTATTATTAAAATGTTAAGGTAAAAACCAGTTCATAAATGGTTCGATCGATGGCGTTGTGTAATGACGTAATTTATTAAAAGTCGATGTTAAGATTTTCCGTGCTTTCATGACCTACCGTGGTAAAGTAAGTTGCACCTTACATATATTCGTAATTTTATTTATGAGTGCATAATCTAATTAGTCGTCGAGGTTTGAGCGCTCCCCTTTGTGTTCGCGCTAAAAACCGTCACAAGTCACAACTTGGAGCCGGAGCGCTTGCTGCGGACCTTTAAACTCATAAGTGGGAACACTTATTGTAACGGACGGAAAACTACGGAACCCTACACTGAGCGTGGCCCGACAGGCTCTTGACCAGTTTTGTTTCTTTGTGCCTCTATCTTTACTTCATATTATAAAAGCAAAAGTGAGTTTGTTTGTTTGTTACGTCTTCACGCCTAAATGGTAAAACCGATTTAAATAAATTTTGGTTCGGAGATAGTTGGGACTCTGGGGACGGACATAGGCAATTATTTTTATTGGGAAAAGGCGGAGAAAGATGGAAGAAAAGGGGAGAGAGATAGAAGAAAGATCGATTGATCGATCATCAAGCGGGTTAAAGTTAGCGTTAGCCCAAACTAACTATGCCACGCGGACGAAGTCGCGGGCGGAAGCTAGTACATTCATTATAGTAGTTAGCTAGTACATTTATTGGTGGAGCGGAAGGAAATGTCAGACTTTTCCATGTCCCTTCTTTTGCCCTTTGTGTTTTGTGCTGACATCTGTTTGAGACGTGCGTCGTAACTAGATGAAGGGATGGTGAGCTACTCATTGCTCACCGTCTACAGACCCGCGGTCTACGGTATCTGGGAATCGTTTCGCGGCTTCCGGCGCCTAGAGCATCTCCCGCGGCGACTGGGTTGGTTCGAAGATCAAACACGAACTATAAATAATTAGTCATCAAAGACAACTTGATAATGGACAATAATATTATCTTAAATCATTTTGGCACAGTGTGCGTAGTGGCGAAGCGATTAGTTGCTGCGCTGCGAGTCGTGGGTTCCATTCCCGCACGAAAAAAATATTTGAATTGATGACAGCTTACATTCAAAAAAAAACCTTGCTCCACACTAGAAATTTTCTCCTTTATCGTGGGTGTGTTTACAAACAATTAAACTCACATACACAAACAGCCAAACCTGGAACAACTATCTGTAGGCCATACAAATATTTTGTTCCGTGCGGAAATACGCGACCCCCAGCGCAGCAGTCGATCCCTTAGCCACTGCGCCAACCGTGTCTCCAAACATACATAGTACATAGTATAACATCATTATATAATATAATTACCTAATATATAATCTAGAATATCATTAATAAATAAATATATAAACAAATGTATAAATATTAATAATATATAAAATTAATGAAATATTTAAAAATGTAATCTTAAGAATGTAATGTTAATAAAGGTGATATAAAATTAATATAAATCTACACATAAATAATATCTACTTAAATATCTAAATATAAGATTTTCTTCCTTAATTTCAATATTATTATGTTTCTAAACAAAAAGCGCTTCATCCTCTCCTCTAAAAACTAGCTTGCTGTGCCCAACAGGGTCCATAATTGTTTCTCCTTTATTTACCTACCTGCCTTGTATACATTATGGGATGCAATAAAGTATTGAGTATAGTATAAACATAGTTATAGTGTTTTTGTTACAGAGTTTAAATCTTTTTAAAGGCACGCAGGATACAGCAGAAATTCCCACTGAGTCTTCATCTTAAAAGTAATGTTTTATCCTGCTAAAATTTGTATCTACCTTATTGATACCGTCGCAAGCGACCTTGACCCCCAAGGACTTGTCTCAATTTGCAGCAACCGTGTCGGGGAATTTTCCGGACCCGAAGAGAGAAAACGTTATTAAAATTTTGTGTTTACTTACTTGTTACTTTGTGGGGTCAAGGGCAAAAGAATAACTGTGCCTTTATCCAAATAAATTTCCTGTTAAGAAAATTAATTGCTCAATAATTTAAAACAATATGTTAGTTTATTGGTTTTACAATTTATTTCTTAGAAAAAAAAACATTGCCCCACACTAGGAATTTCTCCTGTATCGTGGGTGCGTTTACAAAAAATTAAACTCACATACACCAACAGCCAGACCCGAAATAACTACCTGTAGGTCATACAAATATTTGTTCCGTGCGGACTCTAACCCGCGACACGCAGCTGTCGATTGCTGAGCCACTGCGCCAACGGTGCCGTCAATAATGAGTTTGCTGAAAATTGGTCTATCAATTTGTTCCATCACATGGACTCTCAAAATCTGAGATTCACTGCCATCATCAGCCTAATCATTGCCTATCTATGTACGGGTTGTCTTTCACCGGGATTCTGGGTTGTTCGAAAGAGATACCGCGGCCCCGGAACATAAAGGGCGGTAGAAGGAACATGGGTGGGTTTTAGTCAATACAAGTCTGACACTCCCACCCACTCCGCATATAGCGGGAAAAGTTATTTGGTGATTTGCCACCCCAAAAAAATGGGTTGTCTTTCATTATTACTGGATGCAGCGGAATACCAATATTTTATATGGACCTTGTTTGAGACTGCCCGTCTGTCATCAATATAATATCCTTACTAAAATTAAGTTTGTTTGTTTGTTACGTCTTCACGTCTAAATGGCTAGATGAATTTTGGTACCAAATTATCCCCCCAATATTCACTACAGTATAAGAAAATAAAAGTAATTTTTAGGGTTCGATAAAACAAAAGGCAAAAATAAAACCCTTAGTGGATTATTTTGATGTCCGTCTAACTGTCTGTACATCTTTCAAGACCTTTTACCTCAGTAATGGGTGGAGATATTGAGTTGAAATTTAAACTCTATACTCAACTCTGTTGTCCTTTTGTGCTATGAAAACAACACTCAACACTCTTAGGCGACGCGCCTTAGTCTACGAAATCAAACGATGTGGCCGCTAATGTCGCAAGTTTGTACGGCGCCCTCGCTCTTGTTGCGGGTTGTTCGAAAGAGATACTGCGGCCCCGGAACGCAAAGAGCAATAGAAAGAACATGGGTGGGTTTAAGTTAGTAATAGTCTGAAACTCCCTTCCGCTCCGCCCAGAACGGGGGAAGTTATTTGATGATTTCCCACCCCAAAAAAAGGCCCTCGCTCTTGGCTGGTTTTTTTGAAATATCACCACGTTTGGCAGGAATATTATTTTCAGATGAAGTAAGATATTAAATAGTAACAATTACTGTGACTGTTGCCCAATTATTCTTTGGTTGACACAACATCGAAAGTAATTAACTAAAATAAATTAGCTAATTTATCATAAGAAATCATAACCAGATGATACACTTATAAAATTAATTTATTTCAATTGAAATACTATTTATTAACTAAAACTTAAGATTGCGTGATCAGAAAATAAGTTATAGCTTTATTTCATTATTTAATGGGTTCGCAAAAAAGAAGGCTTGAAATTAATAAAAATTTGAAAATCCTACTAATATTATAAGTGCGAATGTTTGTGAGAATGTATGGATGTTTGTTACTCTTTCACGTTTAAACGACTAAACAGATCTTAAATAAGACACAGGAAACTTTTTTGGTAAATAAATGCAGGTTTGGTTGGCAATGCACGTTTTACCTTCTGACTAGAGAACCCTAAAATTGGCCGTCCCTACTCATATTTCTTTTTGCTCGCACATTAAATTCAAGTGTCCTTCTTAATATTTCTACATTTAGCCACGCATGATTAGGTTACGAATAAGTAAATGAAGACTAAAAACTAAATATTATGTGGATACTAGCTGTACCCAGCGGTTTCACTTGCTGCTCACTTAGGGGTATGAAAAATAGATGTTGGCCGATTCTCAGACCTACCCGATATGTACACAAAGTTTCCTTTGAATCGGTCCAGCCGTTTCGGAGGAGTATGGGAACGAAAACTGTGACACGAGAATTTTATATATTAGATTAGAATATGTTTTTGAGGCATTTAACCTTGGTAACAGTTGTTTTTTTTTTTCATTTTAACTGAACTATCGCATACCAGCTTTTGCCCGCGGCTTCGCTCGCGTTAAATTCGGGGTAACACAGTTTCCCTTGCGCCTTATTAATTTATAATAGCAACGCTAAGTTTTCCCTTTTTTTCCCTCTTTCTCCCTCAAATCCCACTTTTTTTTTAAAAAGTTAGCCTGTGTCCGTCTCCTGGTTTCCAACTATCTCTGTACCAATATTTATCAAAACCGGTTTAGCCATTAAATCGTGATCGTCGCTTTTATAATATAAGTAAGGATAGTAAGGAGTAAGGATTTCATTTGAATGGTTTTTTTTTTATTATTTTAGGAATTTTAATTTTGTTTTACTTATTTATAAGCTGATTAGAGTTGTTGAAAGTATTGTTTGAATCCACAGTACATCATCTCAACTTGATTGGTTAGCTTTCAGAAAAAGTCCCTCTAATTTCATTAGTGGTAACTATTGCACATGAACTTAAATAAATAAAATAAAAATGTTTTTTAAAAACAAAACAACTATAAAATAAAATAAAACTATTATCTCACTTACAGCTTTGTATTTGAGCCATTTGCAAAACAATATCTAAAAAGGTAATACTATTTTGGAAACAGCTACGTGAAAATTGAAACACGAATATATCGAATTTAGTTCGTATTTTTATTCAGAACAAAATTCGCAAAAGACGCGAGTTGTTCCAATTCCAACTACAATATATTAGTGTATACTACACGTCCATCTTTTCCAGGCATCTTCGACGCGTACTGAATTACCAAAATATGTTTTGCGGCTGTAAAACTCGAAGACTAGTGTATTTTCTATCGAGTGTGATAAAACTCAAGGGTATTGTAACTTCTCGCAGCGTCTTGGTTGGAGAGAAAGAATTTGCTAGCATAACTGCTTCGCAGAAGGAGGTGACCGCTTCCTATTCCCTCTCGCTCCGGACCATTGACTGAACCAAGGCCGGACGCGAGAGATCGCCGCCGCCAATAGCCTCTACGAGGGCGTGCTCTCTTTGTTAGACCTAAATACATACGCAAGAAGACTCCCGGCCACCGTAGATGCGGGCCTGTGGACGTCTATTGTGCGTTAGTGTTTCACGCGCGGCTCAAAGAGATGTCAGCAAAGGGCCATGGCCACCGTCTGCCGGGGTTGCGGGTTGTTTGAAAGAGGTACCGCGGCCCCAGAACATAAAGGGCAGTAGAAGGAACATGGGTGGGTTTTAG
The DNA here is from genome assembly GCA_958449745.1 of Ochropleura leucogaster. Taxonomy (NCBI): domain Eukaryota; kingdom Metazoa; phylum Arthropoda; class Insecta; order Lepidoptera; family Noctuidae; genus Ochropleura; species Ochropleura leucogaster. The sequence goes on along the minus strand of OY288213.1, from coordinate 3,114,347 downwards.
TCAGTACAAGTCTGACACTCCCCCCCGCTCCGGGGGAGAGCAGGGGAAGTTATTTGATTTCCCATACGCAAAAAAGGGTATTGTAACTTGTTTTTTTCAGGTCTAACCTAATACTGCCTTTATTTACAGCCCCAAAGACATGGTTTTATTAATGGCCTTATTAAATGAAGTCTTGTATTGTAATAAATGTTCTATTTTATGCTGACTCTTCTGTGAGTGATAATACTTATATTGCCAATAGAGGATGTACATGGATCGTTGCATGTGTCGTTCTCTGTAATTTAAAATCAAAAGTCGTATTCTCAACCTAGGCTGATGATCTGCACTTTTAGAACGTCAGTGCACAAGACAGTTCCCCAAAACGTCCACTCTTTGTCACTTCCTAGTGTTTTAGCTGAGAAAAAGAAGTGGCGGAACAAACTACAGCAACACAACACAGAGACGGGAGAACCTACTAGACAAGGAACATCTCACTGTGCAACAGAATCAAATTGCTAACGAAGTTCATAAAGCCTTAAATGAGACTGGATAGGCCATATCTGCTGGCAAAGCAGTGGACCTACAAAATGCAAAACTGGAGCCTTGAGACAGCCAGACGGTGTCGGGACAGACCGAGGAGAAGATGATGGGTAGCCTTTTTATTTTAACTAACTAGCACCCGCGGCTTCGGGGCGCGATATCGAAAAAAAATGTATCCTATATGTTATTCCAGATTATAATCTACTTCTGTGCCAAATTTCATCAAGAGCCGACGTGAAAGAGTAACATACATCCATACATCCATCAATCGTCACAAACATTCGCATCTATAATATTAGTAGGAAGTAGGATAAATGCAAAAGTAGGATGGCAACATCGCGAAATAAGGAAGGAAGAGGGGGACGCATTTGCCCGGGAGAGGGCAAAACCACATTATTTAAAAAAAAAAAAGCTTTGATGACGGCCTCATTGATTTAGTGTCCTATGTTCAATTCTTGGGTCGGGCAAAAAATTGGATAAATGGCCCATAAATTTTATCCACCAGTGTAGTTAAACTATTGTTAACTAGCTGTTCCACGCGGTTTCACCCACGCTGCTCAGCACCTGTTCCTGGTCGTAGCGTGATGTTATATAGCCTATAGCCTTCCTCAAGAAATGGACTATCCAACACTAAAAGAATTTTTCAATTCTAACCAGTAGTCCCTGAGATTAGCGCGTTCAAACAAACAAACAAACAAACTCTTCAGCTTTATAATATTAAGTATAGATTTAGCTAGATTGCAAGACAGCTAGGCTCCTCTGTCTGACCCCAGACGTAACTCAGTCCAATCGACATACACATAACCAGAGAGTAGTTTCCCGTGTTCTGTGGTTCAATCTGTCCTTAGTGACATTGAGCCAGACATCATGGACATTGGGACCGAGACGAAAAATGTGCGACGATGCGTAAGATCGGAATTTTTGGATAAATGCTTCTAATAAACAAGTGACAATCATTATGACGGGCCTATTGGTCCAGTGGTTAGTGGCCCTGACTGCTGAGCCGGAGGTCGTGGGTTCGATTCCCACCCAGTACAAACTTTGTGCGATGAGCATGATTGTTTGTTCTGTGTCTGGGTGTGATTTATCTATAATATGTATGCATTTATAATTATATAAGTATGTATATCAGTTGTCTGGTTACCATTACACAAGCTCTGCTTAGCTTGGGATCAGATAGCCGTGTGTGAGTTGTCCCAAGATATTTATTTAAGATATTTATATTTATTATTCTGACGATTTCTCCCACTAATATAAATAAATGCGAAAGTTTGTGAGTATGGATGTATGGTTGATCCTCTTTCACGAAAATTTTATTGAATGGATTTTGATGAAATTTGACACAGAGCTAGATTATAGTCTGGAATAACAGAATACTTTTTTTATCATCACGCGGGCGTCACCGCGGGCGCCAGCTAGTTGATAATATGTCAGATTTGTATCACGTTTTTTTTAGGGGTGTTAGATCGAATAACTTCTTTCGCTCTGGGTGGAGCGGTGGGGGGTGTCAGACTTGTACTGACTAAAACCCATCCATGTTCTTTCTATTGCCCTCTGCGTTCCAGGGCCGCGGTATCTCTTTCGAACAACCCGCAACCCAGGGACAACCCGTAACCCCGGTATTAGATAATTACAGGCACTTTTGAATGTCTTTCTTGGATGTGACTTTTTTGTCACAAGGCACAATATTTGTGAAAGTACTGTAGATGTCCATTAGTCTAGCTTGGCCACGTAGTGCACGAGATTCTCAAAAGTATTAAAAAAACTGGTCAAGAGTGGGTCAGAATCGCGCACTGAGGGTTCCGTAGAAACTTGCGACATAAACAGCCAGACCATTTGACTGCGTAAACTTAGAGGTTGATTTTTACGACACAAAAGGACCAAAGAGTTGTTATATGGTTTCAATTTCAGCTTGATACCTTTACGCGTTCCCGAGATAAAGGTTCTTGACTGACAGACAGATAAACGGACAAGATAATAATCCATTAAGAGTTTCGTTTTTCCTTTTGAGGTACAGAACCCTAAAAATGCTCATTACAAAGAAACTGTCAAACTAAAAAATATATATATATCTTGGGACAACTCACACACGGCTATCTGATTCCAAGCTAAGCAGAGCTTGTGTTATGGTAACCATACAACTGATTATACATACTTATATAATTTATAAATACATACATAATATAGATAAATCACACCCAGACACAGAACAAACAATCATGCTCATCACACAAAGTTTGTCCTGGGTGTGAATCGAAACCTCCGGCTCAGCAGTCAGGGCCACTAACCACTAGACCAACAGGCCCGTCAAAAATGCGTTTTGATCAATAGTATTACAAACTTTTGTACTTATTTTTGTCCAAGTTTCTTTATCGTTGTTTTGTCTTTTGTTTTTAATTTCTGGAACGGCTTTAAGACATTACATTAATTAACAAAAAAAGCATTTGTTCTTTGAAAGAAATAAAAGGATCTTTCTTCATTAGTAGCTTGGTCTTCATTCTATTATTCTTTGTGTAACTAGGTTTATATAACTACAGTCGGAAAGTGGATGTTGATAATAGTATTTAGTTCTTTGCCAAGATTTATTACAGTAATTTTTTGAAGATAATAATGAATATAGAAACAGCAATTCATCTTACTTCCTACTAATATTATAAACGCGAATATTTGTGAGGATGGACGGATATATGGATGTATGGATATTTGTTACTATTTCACGTCAAAACGGCTGAATGGAACTGGATGAAATTTGGCACAGATGTAGATTATGGTCTGAAATAACACACGATACTTATTTTTCGATATTACTCAAATTTTATGTGTTATTAGCTTTCGCCCGCGGCTTTGCCCGCGTTAAATTTGGAGTAAAACAGTTCCCCTTGCGCCTCATTGATTTGTAATAGCAACGCTAAGTTTTCCCTTTTCTTCCCTCTTTCTCCTTCACATCCCACATTTTTTAAATAAAAATTAACCTATGTCCGTCTCCTGGTTCCCAACTATATCTGTACCAAAATTCATTAAAATCGGTTAAGCCATTAAAGCGTGAAGAAGTAACAAACAAACAAACTCACTTTCGCTTTTATAATATTAGTAAGGATTCCAGACTATAATCTTCCTCTGTGCTAAATTTCATTGAAATCCGTTCAACCGTTTAGACGTGAAAGAGTAACAAATATCCATACATCTATACATCCATCTATCTTCACAAACATTCACATTTATAATATTTAATAATATAGTAAAGAAGTATTAAAATAAGGCAAAATAGAGTTGAAATTGCTGTGGCAACACCAAGCAGTCCTAATGAAACAATGATTTCCTTGCCGCCAAATTGGATGCTTTGTAAAAAAATGTAAAAACACATTCCAATGTCTGAAGGTTAACAAAAGATCTCTACAAAGGTCTAGAATGACCTTCGAGTGTCAAACGAGTTCTTTGACCTAGGTTTAGTAATAAATTTCGGGTCTAGATAACTGGGTCGCACCGGCAATCTCCTAATACAGGCGACGGAAACCTCTTGTGATTCTACTGACAATAGTGATGCGACTTCGTATGTGGTGCGAGGCATGAACTTTTTTTTTTTATCCTGACCAGAACGGGAAGTAACAGAGGGGTTAGAAGGAAGAGTATGACTATGGCATCATAGCTCCTGAACGGATAAACCGATTTTAATTTCGATTTCAAAAATACGGTACCCCTATTTCGTCTCGTTGTAGTCCGTCTGTCTGTCAAGACCCTTGATATATCAAGAACCCGTAAAGGTATCGAATTGAAATTAATACCTTACCAAATACTTAAGTCTGTATCAAAATCATTGCTTTCAAGTAGGCCAGTTACAGGCACTTTTGAGCAATCGAAACATTAACAACAATAAAATGAAGGTACAGTCCCAGTCACAAGGCAAAATAAGTGTGAAAGTACTGTAGTGTAATCCCTTGGAGCTTTTAAAAAAATCAACCCGCTAAGTTTACTTACGCAGTCAAAAAAAATATGGCTGTTTATGTCGCAAGTATGTACGGAACTCTCAGTGCGCGCGTCCGACTCGCACTCTTCTGAAACTGCAGATATGAAATCTTGCATCAACCGTTTTTTTTTTTAACTTTACCCCATACCTAGAATTTCTCCTGTATCGTGGGTGCGTTTACTAACATTTAAACTCACATACACAAAAACAGCTAGACCCGGAGCAACTGTGGGTCATACAAATATACTGCTCAAGAAGAGCGAGCGGATGATGATTTTCCTGAGGAATTCCTTTTCCTCCAACTCTCACGTCTTACACCGCCTCCTACGGAAGTGTTTCGTGGCTTTATTTCCGTCACGCCGTAAAAAGCCAGCACCGAATACCAGCGTTGTGTGCGAGCGGTCGCCATGCTTGTTTGGGTTTCTTAGTGTTGTGACACACTTGATGAAATTATGTCACTGAAGTTCATTACAGAAATGTTCGCATTCTGTAACTATGCTACAATTGCTACAAAGATATTTAAATTATTAAGATAGACGAGACCATGCGAAGAATTTTGTAATTTATTTGTTGACTCTAATTATGTTATTTGAAAGAAAAAGTATCTATTTGATCCGCACAGGAACATTAAAATAACATATTAAAAAAATAAGTAACAAAAACAATAAAAGTTATTATTACAAAGAAGAAAGAAAGAAAAAAATACAAAGTTATTATTTATTATGTAAAAAAACCTGTATTCACTCAACAAAAATAATCGTCGCGATACCACACTGTTCAATGCAAAATACAAAGACGAAACAAAAATAACTGGCTTGCTTTCTATGAGAGAGAGAGAGAGAGAGAGAGATAGACAGACAGAGAAACACGCACACGTCGCCGCACGGCACGGCAACTATAGCAAAAAACTAGACGGAAAAAATTAAGACCAAAAGTTCTAACCACACTTTCTTTACAACTTTTGGTCTTCATTTTTTTCCGACTAGCCCCCTTTCGCAACGCGCGATAAGAAACTTCGTTCCAAAAATATTAGAAAATAAAATATATAAGCCCTGTACGAGAGCAAAAAGGTTCCTATGTTAGCATGGTTCAATTTTCCATGAAGACTTATAATCTCATTTTTTCTAACAAGCGCTCTATAATTACATATGACAGTGGTGTGCTATGAATACAAAAATAATGCGCATCGATATTTGTTTTATATACTAATTGATTCCATTATTGTATATGTAAAAATATAAAAAAAAAAAAACAAAATGAATGAATGGAATTGGTAACTTAGGATTAAATTACCAATTCCATTTATTAATTTTTTACACTTTTTATATTAAATGATCAATCCCATTTATTATTTATTGCACTTTTTATATTTTTACATATTTTTTTATTAAAGCCCACGGGTATCGGGAACAGGATCCTAGCTACCAGCGCGGCAGTGGTCAGGGCTCCAGAGAAAGACACCTGTTAACGATCCAAGCCTTATCCAGAAGTACTGCTTTCTGAATCAAACCCTTGATCCAGCTGCCAAACGAGACCCTCCTTAGGTATTTGTTAAGGCTTTAGGCAATTAAGCCATTGCCAAAGACGACTATCACGACAATAATCGCCAAGTCCACATCCCAAGTCAATATACTTTTTTTTTGGTTTTATTAATACACTAGCTTTTGCCCGCGGCTTCGCTCGCGTTAATTTCGGGGTAACACAGTTCCCCTTGCGCCTTATTGATTTGTAATAGCAACGCTAAGTTTTCTCTTTTCTTCCCTCTTTCTCCCTCACATCCCACTGTTTTTCAAAAAAATATTAGCCTATATCCGTCTCCTGGTTCCCTACTATCTCTGTACCAAAATTCATCACAATCGGTTTAGCCATTAAAGCGTGAAGAGGGGTTAAACTTTCCTTTACGGGCCGTCGATTTAAGGGTCGCGGGGGAGTGGGGGGGGTGGGTGGAGGAGGGTGCTACCCCCCTGAACCACCCCCAACCCGCGGAGCCCCATGGTTATGGAGATATCCATGTTTAAAGTTTTTGAGGTTATGTTACTTTCAAACACTAATCTCTATCAATTTGTACTCTAATTTCAATAGATTTATGGGGCGGGGAGGGCGAGTGTGCTATGGGCCTACCCCCTGTACCATCCTCATCTCGCGGAACCCCATGGTTATGGAGATATCCATGGTTTAAGTTTTGAGGTTATGTTATTAAAAGATAGCTTTTCGCGGAGCTCCTACTTCTGTGTGGTTTAAAAAAAAATAACCACGAAGGAGGTGGCGGGGTCGTAGTGAGCGAGCGAAGCGAGCGAACAGACCCCGCCACCTCCTTCTAACCTAACCTGTCCGAGTCGGGGTGCCCTAAAATTCTGAGCTTGCATATCACTCGACTCTTCAGACACAGAAGCATAGGGCTTCGGAGACGCCATGGTAGTCAAACGAACGGAACTTGCAAGGGCAACAAACGAACGATGATTGACACTATCAACAAAACAACAAAATAGCATCACTAAACGTTCCGTTCCGAGTGTACGACTAAACGCCGACAGACACTACGCCGACAGACTGAACACCGACAAGACTTTACTTCGACGGGACTCTTCGCCGACAGGACTCTTCGCCGACATGGCTCTCTCTATTAATGCAAGTCGTTTCTGGAGGTCGTAGGAGGTCACAGTTTTAACCTAACCTAACCTACCCATTGCGTCGCTGATGAGCCGTGTCGGCGAAGAGTCCTGTCGGCGAAGAGTCCCGTCGAAGTAAAGTCTTGTCGGTGTACAGTCTGTCGGCGTAGTGTCTGTCGGCGTTTAGTCGTACACTTTTCCGTTCCACAGTGTAAACAAATATTCATCATCATCAATATTTTTTTTGTAAAAAAGTCAATTTGCGTTATTTTTATGTAAAAAAGTATGTAATTGCATAATACAACGCATTATTAGTGCACATTAATTATATATCAAATTTACTATATGAAATACATAATTATATTAAAAACATAATATGATAAAATTTAATGATTAACACGTCCGCCATAAACGGAACGTAAAACGTCAATTTTGACATTTTAAGTAACCTAAATTGCGTATTATTTTGGAAACTTTAAAAAAATATATGTCGTAAACCGTGCGTCTCCGCAACTTAAAACTTTGTAAAAAGCCTTTTGTTAATGAGTACTATCTACAAAAAAAAAATGAACTTCCAACTCGACGGCCCGTAAAGGAAAGTTTAGCCATCATACATACTACTTGTACACCTACATTCTGGCAAATAAATTATTCTTATTCCTATTCTAACCCGCAACCCCGAAGTCAATATACTTGATTTGTTTATCTTCTCGTCACCGTTATGTCAACAATCATTGCGCGCCGCTTTGATCATATTATTTACCTACATATTATCATTTTTATTTTACAAACAGCTTTATTAATACATTATTGGTTTTTGTAAAAAAAACATTGTAATCGTTATTTATACCATCCCGTACTTTCTGCAGATATGTCACCGGACTTACTTTAGGTTCTATAGAAAACCGTAACAAAGGTATTGTGTAAATAAAAGGAACGACGATTGTGCGACGCCCGACGGTTGCATTGTCGTTGTTTGATGAAACAAGACGAGTTGTTCGGGTTGCTAAAGTGTTGTTGATCTTGTAAACGGAAATTAAAGCTGTTTTTGCGGTTCTGTTGCGATTGACAACGTAAAGGATTGTTTTGAAAATGTTGATTAAAAATAAGTAAGTTTGAAAATTCTGCGTTTTTTTCTTCATGGTTTTGTTTTATTATTTTGTTTTAAGATAGTATATCCTTATTGGTATTATAAAAGTGAAAGTGAGTTTGTTTGTTACGTCTTCACGCCTTAATAGCTGAACCGATTGTGATGAATTTTGGTACAGATGTAGTTGGGACCCTGGAGACAAAAGAAGATTTGAGATATGACGGAGAAAGAGGGAAGAAAAGGGAAAACTTAGCATTGCTATTACAGTATATAAGGCGCTAGGGGAAAAACTATAAGTAGCAGGTACCTACAAATCAGGAAAGGGGTACTGTGGTACCCCGAATTAAACGCGAGCGAAGCCGCGGGTAAAAGCTATACTTATATTTTTTTTATGAAATATTGTATAATTATAAAAATGCAAAAAAAGTGTATACAAATCCATAAAGGATTTAATAAATATTATTTATAATAAAGAATAAATACTTTTTTTTACTTTGCTTTCTTATTTGATGACCGGCGTAAAATGAAACATGGTGAGCTTAATAAGGATGTTTGTTGGCGCATCAAGATGGAACCCGATAAGATTCTATTACTTTTGTATCTCGTGCACACTGGCTTACGACTTGTGAGTCGTGGCAGTAAATCTTATCTAGTGGAAAACTGCAGGTTTAAGGACAGATAACTCGTGTTTTGTGGGTATATAAAAACGGAAAGACACCAGGGATAGTGTTGTAGAAATATTGCTAGGATTTTAACCTTAACCATATATTTATGCCTGGATTGCGGGTGTTTGAAAGAGATACCGCGGTCCCAGAACACAAAAGTAAGAAACATGGATGGGTTTTAGTCAGCGAAATCTGAAACACGGGGGGGGGGGGTTGCAGATTTTGCTGACTAAAACCCATCATCGCCCCCAAATTTATTTTGACCGCGTAAACTTAGAGCACGTTCACAGCACCAAGGGGTCACAGACTTAAGCTATAGTTTCAGCATGATACGTCCACGCGTTCCCAAAATACTGGGTCTTAACAGACAGACAGTCAACCGGATAGCTAAGTGATCTAAAAATGATTCCGTTTTATTCCTTTTGAGGCACTTTAAAAACTCACTCACGACCCCAAGCCGCTCAGCCCAGATCGGGAGAAGTCATGTGCTGATATCATATGCGAACAAAAAAAAGTGTGTGACGACTGGAGTTTACTCCTTAAGTACGAGTATCTAACCATACGCAAAAAGAGTTTATTCAACTGAAAAAAGATTAATATCATATGAAAGGGTAAATTCACAAATAAATGAAAAAAATAGCAATATAAATACATCGACACTGATAGAAACAAACAAGCCCAATAACATATAGTATATACATATAGGTCTAGTCGCCTATACAGCATACCATATGTACGTCTTAATAGACTCACAGCCAAATTAGAAAGTTACGCACTAAAGGTGCGCACCAAAAACGTGACACATTTTCGTTACTTTAGTAGGTTTTACCCCTCGGATTTTTCTCATACCGAGCGCCTTATATATGAAAATCGATTCTTAAGGAGTAAAAACTCACACACAATTTTTTTTTTTTTGTAATTTTTCTACAGATTTCCAGCTTTCGGATTTGAACCTTATTTCCCAGATTTTCTGGTGCAACTTTATACTATTAGCTGTCATCCGCATGGTGTGAATTATGCAAGTCAAGTCTCATCTAGATTTTGTGCTGATGTAGGTTGAATATTAAAATTCCACTCGGAGTGACTACCTTGTGGCCGAACCAGGGGGTCTACTCTAATTCTACGTAAAACGAAATTGCGGCCGAAACTTCGAACGTTTTCTACCACGGTTTCATTTCATTTCATTCATTTCGAAATTTTTGGACGTCCGAAGTTTATTTGACATTAAAATTTTCTTAACCTACTCTAATTCACACAAAATGATATAGAGTAGGGTTACAAACGTAACTACTTTTTACTTTCGTTCGTTAACGAAGTTACGTTTCGGAGAAAGAGAGTAGACCCCCAGGGTCGCAGGGACAGGCAGAGCCGTGTTAACATATTTTAGTGATCATTGTAACTTTTGACGACAGGGCAGGCGCAGTGGCTGAGCTGCGTGTCGCGGATTCGATCCCTGCATGGAACAAATATTTGTATGACCTACAGATAGTTGTTCCGAGTCTAACTGTTTGTGTATGTGAGTTTAAATTTTTGTTAACGCACCCGCAATTGCTCGCAAACTAATTAATTATTAGTCTTTGAACGAGATCCAATACATACCGAGGTACCTCCATGCCTCGGAAAGTGAAGCAAGTAAACTGAAAGTAAGCTGTTGGTCTCGGCTGTCATTTGATAACCATTACAGATAGGTGGTGTCCTGAAAGTCTATCAAGGGGCATTGAATTAATTGGATTGGAAGTCACTCCATATAAAATACTAGCATTCAGCTGCTTCCAGTTAGATTGGAAGTTGACCCCAAACATTTCTGACCGTATAAGAAAAGAGTATGCTTTCACTCCAAGAACGTCAATAGCAGACGTTTGCAACACATCCTTAAAATTAAAGTGGAACTGGGCTGGCCACATCTGCCTGCATGTCATAACAAAATTAGTCCAGAGTAACAACTGGGGGTCTAAATTGGCCGCCTTAGCAGAATTATGATAGGAAAATAATATGAATTACGATAAAATTTTTAAAATGATTACTGACGCAGTTATTATTGTGAATTGTTACTTTGTTTACGAATGGTAACGTATGTAGACATTTTAGACCCCCTGATTGGGTTCCCAATAACAGGACCCAGCGACGCCGGAGGCCCAGAAGGAGAAAGAATGACAAGCTGGACTTGTACAAAAAAGGGTTGTGCCTAAATAGTGAACGACAGAAAAAAAAACTTGGCATGTGTCAAGGGACACCCGGATGGAAAACAGTCATTTTATTATTTACAAAAAACCTGTATATAACCTCAACAAAAATAATCGTCGCGACACCACGCTGCTCAATGCGAAATACAAAGACGAAACGAAAATAACTGGCTTGTTTTCTATGTGAGAGAGAGAGAGACAGACAGAGAAACACGCGCACGCCACACGGCTTACAACCATAACAAAAAGTGTCGTTACCCATTTTGGGCCCTTAATTTTTCCGTCTAGCCCCCTTTCGCAACGCCCGATAAGGAACTTCGTTCCAAATAGGAAGGAAGGACGACTGGCCTTTGCATTGCAGTGGGTCACATCTGGCTCATTATAAAAAAAACTATCAATGTTATTTACTGCTGATAGAAAGTTACATTGTCTTGCTAACTTAACTTTAAAAAAACAAGTGAAATACAAAGTAACACCTTACTGTGGTAAGACTTTACAGCATTTACGTAGTGATAAGTTCATTTTATTTTGCTTTTAACTCCACAAAAGTATTTCGTTTGCATTTTAAAAGTTACTACGTGTTGTTGCAAGTTTATTGTTGAAATTTTATGTTTTCTACGTTTACAGTGCTCATTTTCTTGGTCGTTTAACATGAATACGGGAGAAACGACTCAATGTAGGGTTGAATATTATATGTTATGCTGGTACAGCGTGTAGTAGTTTAGTTTGATAGCATTTTAGTGTTGGAACTGGATTTAACCGTGATATTAGAAGAAGCAAATGGAGGTTGTCTGTTACATTAGCTACCCACTGAATATCTGAATATCTTGAGACAACTCACACACGGCTATCTGATCCCAAGCTAAGCAGAGCTTGTGTTATGGTAACCAGACAACTGATATACATACTTATATAATTTATAAATACATACATAATATTATAGATAAATCACACCCAGACACAGAACAAACAATCATGCTCATCACACAAAGTTTGTCCTGGGTGGGAATCGAATCCACGACCTCCGGCTCAGCAGTCAGGGTCACTAACCACTAGACCAACAGGCCCGTCATTGACTATTGACACTATTTTTGCTGACGTTACAGATATTTAGTATCTCGTTTTTTTTATAATCAGCTAAGTTATATAAGGCATTCCTTACACTATAAAATAATGATCAATATGGCTTATTCTTTTATTCAGTTCAAAAGATGACAAAAAAATGGAAGATAGTGTTTAAAAAAAAAGAATACATGAGAAAGAATCATTGTATTTGCCATTGATATTTTTACTTCATATCATAACAGTTTAAAGGTTACACCTTATACAGAAAAAAAAGGGAGTCGTTTGTCTTTGTATGGACATGTAATGAGGAGGGACGAAGCTCAAAGAGTGATGGATCTGAATGTTGATGGACGGAGAGGAGAGTAAGGCCAAAAAAAAAGGTGGATGGATTTTGTAAGGAATGATATGAAGGAGAAAGGTGTAAATGAAAAAGAATGGAAGAAAACGTGTTGCGTCGACCCCAAATAGAATGGAACAAAGACAAGAAAATGATGATGACTTCTAATAACTAATCGTTTGTTGACTTCCCAACCGAAAAAAGGGCAACAAAAATAAAACTCATTTGGATGTTGACAGTGCTTCGCGGTTGCGCGAAAAGATTGTGTCGGCGATCATACCAAATGCAGTCTTTACTAAACAACATGAATTAAACACTAGTGTGATGAGATTTTTGGAACTTTTAAAAGGTACGCATGACGGTGTAATAACTTGTGGGGCGTTTTAAATCTGGAACGCCAACGTTTGGAGACATACTCTGTTGGTCTTAAAACGTATAGAGCTCCTGAAACCAGGGCACTAACAATCATGGCAGCGTTATTCCTGAGATAAGGCCATTTGACGGGCCTGTTGGTCCAGTGGTTAGTGACCCTGACTGCTGAGCCGGAGGTCGTGGGTTCGATTCCCACCCAGGACAAACTTTGTGTGATGAGCATGATTATTTGTTCTGTGTCTGGGTGTGATTTATCTATAATATGTATGTATTTATAAATTATCTAAGTATGTATATCAGTTGTCTGGTAACCATAACACAAGCTCTGCTTAGCTTGGGATCAGATAGCCGTGTGTGAGTTGTCCCAAGATATTTATTTATTATATTTATTTCTCTTTTAAGCCATGCTTTCGTAGTCCCAACTAGCCCCTTACCTAAGAGTTACAACATCTAAAACAACCGCCCACGTGCAAGTCGGACTTACGCACCGGGTGTTCAGTTAACAGCCATATCTTTTGACTGCGTAGAATTAGAGGGTTGTTTTTTACAGAGCTATAAGAGACTTGAGTTAAGATTTATGTGCCTAAATAGTTTAAATTTCAAGCCTATACCGCCACGCCTTTCCGAGATACAAGGTCTTTATTCCGGGGTTGCGGGTTGTTTAAAACGATACTGCGGCCCCGGAACATAAAGAGCAATAGAAGGAACATGGGTGGGTTTTAGTCAGTACAAGTATGACACTCCCTCCCACTTCACTCAGAGCGGGAGAAGTTATTTGAAGATTTCCCAACAGCAAAAAAAAAACAGGCGTCTTTACTGACATACAGACGAACAAAAAACTGATCCTCCTGGTTCCGGTTTTTCTTTTTAAGGAACCGTCTAAGTCAGAAAAATAAAATATTCAAAAGCGATCTTTCAAAGAAAAAAATAACTGGCTTAAATACATCTAGCCGTTGAAACTTTCTTCTCAGGTACTCGCAATAAATAAACCTTTCCATCCATCTCCTGTAATATCAGTCAGACGCCACGTCAGCGGGTCGCCTACATCTGACAATATTAAAACACCTGTTCCACGACGAAGAATTATGTAACGCCAGGACTTATGCATCGCGTCAGCGATATTTTAAAGTTTAATAAATAAAGTTAAACTGATATTTGGACTTTATGATTTTTTTTTATATTTATCTTAACATAACATCACGCTTGTAATCTCCAAAGGGTTAGACAGTGTGACGGATGTGTGCCCACATTTTGCCAGTTATGTTTAACCTGTTAAATGTCAAAGGCTCGATATGGCTCGCATTGTGAGCAGAGTGAGGTTCGTGTTTCTAAGACCATCGGTAACTTGGACGCTGCTCCCAAAATACTATAAACACACTTTTATTAGTTTCGCCTGTAACTGTGAAACTAAACGTTGAATTTCACCACTTTCGCTTGTCCTACTGAGCATTTTCGTTTAGTTTAGCAAACAATGCATCAGCTTAGTTACGTCATTCTTCTCCACCAATCATAAAAAAACTTGAGAGGTATCAAGGGACACCTGGATGGAACAAAGTTATTATTTATGATGTCAAAAAACCTGTATGCACTCAACAGAAATAATCGTAGCGACATCACACTGTTCAATGCGAAATAGAAAGACGAATCAAAAATAACTGGCTTGCTTTTGATGAGAGACAGACAGAGAAACACGCGCACGTCGTACAGCTTACAACTATAACAAAATGTTTCGTTACAACTTTTGGTCTTAATTTTTTTTCCGTCTAGCCCCCTTTCGCAACGCGCGATAAGGAACTTCGTTCCAATAACCAGGCAAGTGCAAGCCCGTACCTGCAACATAAAAAAACATATATTTTGACTGTATAGATTGATACATTTTTGACTGTGTAGTTGGTATTTCATAGCATTAAAGGACCACAGACTTGAGTGTAAAGTATTAATTTCAACTTGATACCTCTACGTGTTTAAGAGTTAATTAAAAAAAGAGCATCCACAAATAAAAACTGGCATAAAACGACCCACATTTGAATTAAAACAACAAACATTTTTACCAATCAAATTGAGATTTACAATGAAATAAGGTTACCTTTATAATAAAAATCTATACCCTTATTATACGTGTTTTTCTCTACATCTTCTGAAATAATTTTCGGACATAAAACACTAACCTTGTTTTAAGTAGCAACATTCTTCCGGACCGTACTAGCAGCTCTGGGCCGTATTAAAGTGCATCGATACAATTTATATTGCTTGCTTTTACTTACTTTGATGGAGAAGTAAATATTGAATTAGGAAATATCTGAAGACTGGACTTAATGTTATGGCTATCGCGTGCTACGAGTTCTTGTGTAGTGAAGCTTATAGGAGTTCATCTTCGGGTTTTAGGGTTCCGTACCTCAAAAGGAAAATATGGAACTCTTATAGGATCACTTTGTTAGCCCTCTGTCTGTCAGTCTGAACCCTTTATCTCAAGAATGCATGGAGGTATCGAATTAAAATTAAAACCGTATACCTACTCAAGTTTGTAGTATTCACCGAGCGTTCCGTTCAAACTTGCGGTATAAACGGCCAAATCTTGTGACTTTGTGTTGTTTCAAAGTATGTACAGACGCCTGAAGGGCTACTATGACATCTTATAGCAATTCTTATTCCACTGAGGGAAAGAGATGGTGCTAGACACCCTGTATAGCTCTGTCTCTTTCCCTCAGTGGAATAAGAATTGCTTTAAGAGCTCATAGTAGGGTAGCTGCACATCAAACTACTACAATCTGTCAGATTTCTTTGATAGATTTTCAACTTTATTTCTAAAGTATTAGGTTCAAGGTTCATTGGAAAAAATTGACAGTTTCGGGTAGCTTGACCTGCAGGCGTCTGTACATACTGAAGTCCATTAGAGTTGTGTTTTAATTTCAACTTGATACCTTCACGCGTTCCCAAGATTAAGGTTCTTGACAGAGAGACAGACAACAAAATGATCCCATATAGGCTCTGTTTTTTTCGTTTTGAACTACGGAACCCTAAAAAAAACCATACAAAAAACAGAAAATTGACTAGAAATCCCTGTAAAGCGACGATCAATAACCACATCGTTGCTAAGCTTAGTCCAGACCCAATCGAAATCTAGAACACAGGTAGTCCAGTTTATTCTAATGCCCTTAATTATGTTAGATCCATAAACAGTAGAGTACAGGCTGTTGCCGGCAGCTCGTTATTTATTAAAGGCAAATTGAGGGTATCGTGCAATAATAGCAGGATGTGACGTCATACACCTACCTCTGCTTCGAACCTTCGAGACTTGTAGGTTTTAGGTGGATATGGTATACTAGCTGTTCCCCACGGTTTCACCCGCGCTGCTCAGCACCTGTTGGTCGTAGCGTGATGTTATAGCCTTTAGCCTTCCTCAAGAAATGGACTATCCAACACTAAAAGAATTTTCCAATTCCAACCAGTAGTCCCTGAGATTAGTGCGTTCAAACAAACAAACTCTTCAGCTTTATAATATAAAAAATATTATAATATATAATATACTAGCTGTTCCACGCGGTTCCACCCACGCTGCTCAGCACCTGTTGGTCGTAGCGTAATGTTATATAGCCTATAGCCTGCCTCAAGAAATGGACTATCCAACACTAAAAGAATTTAGCGCGTTCAAACAAACAAACAAACTCTTCAGCTTTATAATATTAAGTATAGATATAGTATAGTATAGTATAGATGGGGATTTTGTGAAGTACTCTGGATTTTGACGCACACTCTTGTTGAATAGAATACGCGTGGTTTTTTTTGTTTTAATTGTGGTTCTGAATTAAATAAAACACAATAAACCACACAAGTGCGAGTCAGACATAGACACCGAGGGCAGCGTTCAAACTTGGGACATAAACGGCCATATATTTTGATTAAAGAGACTTAGAAGGTTGATTTTTTCAAAGCTCCCAGAGTATCCTTACTAATATTATAAAAGCGAAAGTGAGTTTGTTTGTTTATTTGTTACGTCTTCACGCCTAAATATCTTGACCGATTTTGATGAGTTTTGGTACAGAGATAGTTGGTACCCGGGAGACGGACATAGGCTATCTTTTTTTTTAAAAGATTGAGTTATGAGGGAAAACGAGGTAAGAAAAGGAAAAACTTAGCATTGCTATTACATCAAAAAAGGCGCAAGGGCAAATACTGCAGATAGTAGGTACCTGTAAATTAGGAAAGGGGAATTGTGTTACCCCGAATTTAACGGGAGCGAAGCAGGGGCAAAAACTAATACGGTTATATGTTGAGCTCCGCACATTTTCGAAATAAATGGTCATGACGGTCATACAGACAGACAAAGAAACAGACGGATAACAAAGTAAGGGTTTCGTATTTTTCTTTTGAACTACGGAACCCAAAAAACAACTAGACGCTTTTGACCGTCACCGTCAGGTCAAAACACTGACTGTTGGTTGGTTGTATGTTATGATATGATCATCATCATTTTCCTGCCCTTGTCCCATTCTATATTTTGTGGTCGGCGCAATACATTTTCTTCTTCCATTCTCCCCTATCAGACGTCACGGCATCGTTTACTCCTTTCTCCTTCATATCAAGCGCAATCGCCTGGCGTTTGCGACTGCAGTCCTTTGTTTACGGGCCTCCTACTCGCACGCGAATAATAAATCCAAACTTAATCTAATATATAAAATTCTCGTGTCACAATTTTCGTTCCCAAACTCCTCCAAAACTGCTGGACCGATTTGAACAAAATTTTGTGTGCATATCGGGTAGGTCTGAGAATCGGCATCTATTTTTCATGCCCCTAACTGAGTAGCGGGTGAAACCGCTGGGCACAGCTAGTGTTATTGTAAATTAGTATAAAGGGCAATGAAACGATTTTTGTTCATTTATTCTTAACTCAAGACTATTATTTTCGCGGTCCCCCTGAAACCCCTTCTCATTAATGGCGCCCAACGTGGGGCCAAAAAAAATTAAATGCAGGATCTTGTAACGCGCAAAAAGGAATCGAATGGACGTTGTTACTTCAAAACACTGTATCTGCAACTTCAGTGTATTGGGTTTACAGGGTACTGTTGTTTTTCATGCCCGCTCCATTTCCTAGTTCATCCACGTTTGTTGCATCCGCTCGTGTAGGTTCTCACGTTTGAGCCTAGTTTAACCTAGAACACCAATTTTGTGTAATAATATCATAGATCTTGCCTGCTTTACATAATCATCTCGGATTTATGAACCAATTTCAACAATGAGTTAGGTTTGAACGAGCTCCACTTACAAGCGACGTAAAATATTTATAACCAAATAAAATAAGATTAGATTATTACATACCTAAATACAAGGATAATAATAATATAAATATTTTTTAAGCTGCTACTTTATTATATTTACTAACAGGCGCCCGTGGTTCACACGTGTGAAATAGAAAAAAAATATCCTGTGTGTTCCAGACCATAATCTACATCTGTAGGAAAATTTCATCAAGATCCGTTCAGCCGTTTTACCGTGAAAGAGTAACAAATTTCCATACATCCGTCCATCGTCACAAACATTCACATTTATAATATAAGAAGGAAAGTAGGATTTTCATTTTGTAAGATTACGGACGACAATAAAATTTGTATATTGTTATATCATCAAGATATAACAATATAATGGTATAATCTAATATATAAAATTCTCGTGTCACAGTTTTCGTTCCCATACTCCTCCGAAACGGCTGGACCGATTTAATCGAAATTTTGTGTACATATCGGGTAGGTCTGAGATACGGCCAACATCTATTTTTCATACCCCAGCGGTTTCACCCGCTGCCCACGCAGCGGGTGAAACCGCTGGGCACAGCTAGTATAAATAGGTATATATAATTATCATTAAGATAGTAAATTTTTATTCATTAAAAATAACAACCAGCATTCTCTGCACCATTTTTTTTATTCCAGTACTAATTGAACCCATCTCCATAGTCATGAATCTTAAAAGTTACTAATGAACGGGCTCTCTCCTACCACACTTAATAATAAAGTTGAAAATCCAGTGTACTTTAACTTGGCAATAGCCAAGCGGTAGCGCAATCACCGTCAAGCGACGTATATGATGTGCATTCGTGATGGTCATTACTTCAATGACAATATAATAAAGCTATAGAGGGTAAAAATCCTTACTAATACTACTATTATAAAAGCGAAAGTGAGTTTGTTTATTTGTTAACGTCATACATACATAGCTGAACCGATTATGGTACAGATATAGTTGGGACCTTGGAGACGGACATAGGCTATTTTTTTAAACAGTTAAACATGAGGGAGAATGAGGGAAGACAAGGGAAAATTTAGCTAGGGCAAAAACTACAGGTGTTACCCCGAATTTAACGCGGGCGAAGCCGCGGGCGAAAGCTAATTATCTAATACAGGGGAAGTGTGACATAAAACTTCCATAAAGGAAACATTTTTTGAGTAGAAATGCAAACGAAAATTTAAATCAAATCACGAATAAATACTAGCATCTTTTTGCAAAATATTTACTGGCAACCCTGTTTCCGTATTAATGTAATTTAATAACACTTTTATTACGACAATTTCCAAAGAAGGCAAGAGACAAGACAAAAGATATTCATGAATAAATTGTTTATGATAGCATAAATTAAGTGCGCCTTTCTTGGGACATGGAACAGACGGGCAACAATTCCACTGTTTTTTTTCAATAATGTTATTTATCATTAACTAGCTTTAGCCCGCAGCTTCGCTCGCGTTAAATTCGGGGTAACACAGTTCCCCTTGCGCCTCATTGATTTGTAATAGCAACGCTAAGTTTTCCCTTTTATTCCCTCTTTCTCCCGCACATCCCACTTTAAAAAAATAAATAGCTTATGTCCGTCTCCTGGTTCCCAACTATCTCTGTACCAAAATTCATCAAAATTAGTTTAGCCATTAAAGCGTGAAGAGGTAACAAACAAACAAACTCACTTTCGCTTTTATAATATTAGTAAGGATAGTAAGGACTAGCTGTTCCACGCGGTTTCACCCCCGCTGCTCAGCACCTGTTGGTCGTAGCGTAATGTTATATAGCCTATAGCCTTCCTCAAGAAATGGACTATCTAACACTAAAAGAATTTTCCAATTCCAGCCAGTAGTCCCTGAGATTAGCGCGTTCAAACAAACAAACAATCAAACAAACAAACTCTTCAGCTTTATAATATTAGTATAGATTAGTAAGGATGTTACGCGTTACCGAGGCAAACCGCTAAAGCATGCATGTTAAACCCTATTATATAAAATCAGGTTTTCTTTTTCATCCTCTGCTGCCACCGAACTTAATTAGGATTCTTGAAATTAAAAGTGTGACTTGAAAGTATGGTATGGTAAGGTATCAAGTATATTTAAGTCCCTTGTAATTAAGACGAACCTATAACTATATACCGCGTACAACACGTGGATTATTCTGAGACATGCCAGATGGAAAAACTTAAAAACCCTTGGCTATTTTTTGGATGGGAAATCATCAAGTAACTTCCCCCGCTCTAGGCGAAGCAGTGGGAAGTGTCAAACTTGTACTGACTAAATCCCACCCATGTTCATTCTATTGCCCTTTATGTTCCAGGCCCGCGATATCTCTTTCGAACTACAGCAGGCGGTGGCCTTGGCAGGCTCCTCTGCTTTGCTGACATCTCTTTCAGGCGCGTAAGCTACCCATTGCTCACCGTCCACAGGTAAAACACTTGGCCTGACATGAAAATTGAACCCAGGTCCCTATGTACAAAAATCGCGTTTACGACCACTATTTTTCCGTAGTTGTCCGTCTGCACAAAATTTTATTCATAGCTGTACAGGCGTTATTTCATTACGTGTAATCTGAAGTTTTATACACCGTAAAGACAGTACGCCTACTATGACGTGACGTAACTTATTCCACTGAGGGAAAGAGATGGTGCTAGACACCCGGTATAGCTCTGTCTCTTTCCCTCAGTGGAATAAGTTCTGCTTTAAGACGTCATGGTAAGGGCACGCCACAATAGTGGCGGTAAGTCCCCTCTTTGAGGAGTGACTGGAGAGGCGTCAGGCGGTAGCCTGACGCAGGTCCTCACCGGACACGGAAGTTTCGGGAGGTTCCTGCACATCATCGGGCGGGAGGAAGCGCCCGGGTGTCACCATTGTGACGATCGCCCGGAGGAAACGGTGGAGCACACAGTGGCGATCTGCACAGCGTGGGCGGAGCACCGCCGTGCCCTCGTAGAGGCGATCGGCGGCGGCGGTCTCTCGCGTCCGGCCCTGGTTCAGGCCATGGTCCGGAGCGAGAGGGAATGGGAAGCGGTCACCACCTTCTGCAAAGCAGTTATGCTAGCAAAGGAGGTGGCCGGGCGTTTGAGGGAGAGAACATCTGCCCAAAACAGCCGCCGCGGGAGACGCCCATGGCGCCGGGCGCCGCGAGACGACTTCCGGCCACTGTAGATGCGGGCCTGTGGGCGGTGAGCAATGGGTAGTTCACCGTCCGTCCGTCGATTGACGACAGGCCGTGTCGACGGCGCGTTCGTGTTTCACGCGCGCCTCAAAGAGCAGCAAAGCAGAGGGGCTTGCAAAATAATATGTATAATAAAGCTGGCGACGGTGGCTTCGCCAGCGTTATATCATAAAAAGTATCCTTTTATTCCAGATCATAATCTACCTCTGTGCCAAATTTTATGAAGATCTGTTCAGCCGTTTTGACGTGAAAGAGTAACATAATATTAGTAAGATAGCTGGCCCCCGCGGCTTCACCCGCGTGATATCGAAAATAAAAGTATCCTATGTGTTGTTCCCTCTCTCTATAGGTACGTCTGTGCCAAACATCAAGATCCCTTCAGCCGTTTTGACGTGAAAGAGTTACAAACATCCATACATATGGACGTATGCGATGGATGTAAGGATGTATGGATGGTCATACATCCTTACATCCATCCTCATCATTTGTAGGATAAGATAGTAGAATACTTACTTACTTGAAGAAATACTTCATACTAGCTTTCGCCCGCGGCTTCGCTCGCGTTAAATTCGGTATAAGGTTCAGTTTTTGCTCTTGCACCTGATTGATTTCTAATAGCAACGCTAAATTTTCACTTTTCTTCCCTCGTTCTCCCTCATATCCCACTTTTTTTAAATAAAAATTAGTCTATGTCCGTCTCCCGGTTCCCAATTATCTCTGTACCAAAATTCTTCAAAATCGGTTTAGCCATTAAAGCGTGAAGAGATAACAAACAAATAAACAAACTCACTTTCGCTTTTATAATATTAGTAAGGATTTTAATTGACATTAATGGCAAATGAGTACCTTTTATCACAGTTAGTCCTCGTTTCTATTTTTTCCCATTAAACAACTACAATTTCAAGAGAAAAAAATCCTCTTAAAATAAACTGAAAGACAACCACACTGCAATTTAATTGTTTCAAACTGCAAAGTTGATAAAAGAAAAATGCAAATTATCTTCACATCTGGCGCGAGTTTTCAAATTGCAATGTTTAAGCATCGGTTAACCTTAATTAAAATTTTAATCATGTTGTTAAAAACACTGATTATTTTACAATTAAAAGGTAGTTCTGAAGAGTTTTCAGTGTAGTATTTTTCAACCACTATTATACAGTGGACCGTTTTACTTCTATTTGGAATGTTACCGCGATTTCGATGTATATAATTTAAAAATAGGTTTCACACTGAATATTATCATAATCAAGTTAAAATAGTGAAATAAGCAGACATATCCAGAATCCAGCTGGTACATAAGAGGGTGACCTGGTACGTAGATAGATATATAGAATACTAGCTTTTGCCCGCGGCTTCGCTCGCGTTAAATTCGGTATAACACAGTACCTGCTACCTGCAGTTTTTGCTCTAGCGCCTTATTGATTTAATAGCAACGCTAAGTTTTCCCTTTTCTTCCCTCTTTCTCTCACATATCCCACTTTTTTTTTAATTAGCCCATGTCCGTTTCCTAGTTCCCAACTATATCTGTACCAAAATTCGTTAAAATCGGTTTAGCCATTAAAGCGTGAAGAGATATCAAACAAACAAAAACAAGCTCACTTTCGCTTTCATAATATTAGTAAGGATAAGGATTCTTTATTACGTACACTATACAAATAACAAGAATCCTTATCCTTAATATCCTTAATAATATTATAAAAGCGGAAGTGAGTTTGTTTGTTTGTTACATCTTCACGCCTAAATGGCTAAACCGATTTTGATGATTTTTGGTACAGAGATAGTTGGGACCCTGGAGACGAACATAGGCATTTTTTTAAAGTGAGAAATTAGGGAGATAGAGGGAAGAAAAGGTAAAAACTTAGCTTTGCTATTACAATCAATAAGGCGCAAGGGCAAAAACTATAGGTAGTCGGTATCTGCAAATCAGGAAAGGATAACTGTGTTACCCCGAATTTAACGCGAGTAAAGCTGCGAGCAAAAGGTAGTAAATAAATGAATTCTTCATACCGAAGTGTCAGACTTGTACTGACTAAAACCCACCCATGTTCCTCCTATTGACCTTTACGTTCCAGGGCCGCGGTATTTCTTTCAAACAACCCACAACCCCGGTAGGACTCGCAACCCCGGCAGGGAAGTGTCCCCTTAAGAACCACTTTGAAGGCAGGTGTACAGTTTTGGAAATATCCCTACAAGCATCTCCACTAGGCCACGTCTTTTGCCTCCCGTATCCATCGCGATACCTTGACTGACCAAATCATTGATCCTCCTTTTTTCGGGTGGAAAATCTTCAAATAACTTCTATTCTGAGCAAAGCGGTGTAGTGTCAGGCTTTTACTGACTAAAACCCATCTATGTTCCTTCTTTTGCAATTTGTTTTGCGGGGCCCTGGTATTTCATTCGAACAACCCCAACAGCATCATAGATGCTCTTTGAAAAACTGGCAAAATGACTCTTACAATATGGGTATGCGAACTTTTTAACCCCATCAGCCAGACCTCATTTCTGTGAGTTATGTGGCACCCGCATATGGGTTCAAAATCTTGGATGTCGACCGCATAATACCCAACAGCTGTTACCAAGCCATCTATTGAATATTTTGATGTGACTTCGTGCGTGAGCTGAGTGTAAAAACGACACGGTTGGCGCAGCGGCTGTGCTATCGACTGCTGAGATGCGTTCCGCGGGTTCGGTCCCCGCACAGAACAAATATTTGTATGTTCTACAGGTATTTGTGCCGGATTTGGCTGTTGGTGTTTGTGAATTTCAATGTTTGTAAACACACCCACGATACAGGAGAAATTCCTATTTCGGGGCAAAGTTTTAACTTTACTGGGTTAAAAAATAAGATGGAGTGAATGAAAACTTTTAAGTGGCCTTAACAGGCCACAAATCTGGTCGAACTTAAGGTTGAGCCTAGCTTGCATAGGTTGGTCTGTGGATGGGCGATAACCCATTACATACCGAGTTTCCTCCTTGCCTCTAAATGCTCGTTAAGCTATTGATCTCGGCTGTTATTTGTAGATCTTTGACAATCGTTGGAAACTGGAAACTGTTCCCAACATAGTTGAGAAAAGACAGGCAGATGATGATGCCTGATCTTACTAATAATCCTACTAATATTATTAATGCGAATATTGGTGAAAATGGATGGGTTCTCATTCATTTGTTACTCTTTCACGTCAAAACGGCTGCACGGATCTTCATAAAATATAGCACAGAAGTAAATTATAGTCTGGAATAACACATATGATACTTTTTTTCGATATCACGCGGGCGAAGCCGCGGGCGCCAGCTAGTATATCATAAATTTTCTCCAATAAACTAAAAAGACTTAAGATTTATAACGCCCTAACTATTTTATTATTTGTTTGGGTGTTACCAGTAAACGGGTCACGCGAAAAACTACATAATGCCTTTAATATTTATAGTCTGTCAACGTTTCTGGCTTAACTACCGTCCTTGGATTATTTGACGGGTTGTTAGAACTTAATGATTCGTTATGTTAAGTGGAACGGACGAGAAATATTTTCTTATAGACGTTATTTTGAATGCCGTCAATATGTCAATAGCCTTGTGTTGCAGGAAATGGGTTAACATATCATTGGATTTGTTCGTACGTTTCGTTGTTTTCACAGTATTTGGGTTCGTGTGTCAGTGTTCCTGCAACTGTTATTGTATTATTCTTAATTTTGTATATATTCTCTTGAAGCTTTACCTACAAGAAATACGACATTGTGTCATGTCTTAAAAAGAAAATTAAAGAATAAGACAAATTAAACTACAATCTCACCAAATTCTTGTATACGAAACTGAAATTCCAAATTTAAAAATACCATACGGCTCTATAAGAGGTGCTAAAAACTTTTCAGCAATTAGACCAAAAGCTCTCTGCTTAAAGTGTTATTAAAACACATCCCTCGAGACTTATATCCTCATGAAAATACGAAGCAAATGAAATTATTTTTTGCTCACTGAAATGTAGAATGTGAAATTGAAAATGCAATGGGTTTTATCAGCTCAAAGAATTCCATTTCTAATGTTTATTTTGTTTCTCAGCTCTTTCGTTTTTTTTCTGTTCTGGTATTTTTGTTCCTGGCTTTTTGTGTTTTTTTTAGTTTACGCACAGAAAGAACAGTGGCGGGTCAGCGATTACAACCCGTCTTATGACGTCCAATTATGACCAAGCCAGTTATAATTTTTTGTGTGAATTATTTCTCTACCGAAACTATGAAGGAAAACATCGTAAGAAGGAACTAGTATGTCCTGCAACCAGATTTTGAAAGAAGCGCTTGTAACAGAAAAATTGAAAGGGAGTCGTTTGTCTTGGTATGGACATGTATTGAGGAGGGACGAAACGCATGTGGCTAAAATAGTGATAAATATGAATGGATGGAAAGGCAGAGGAAGGCAAAAGAAAAGATGGATGGATTATGTAAATAATGAAGTACAGGAGAAAGAAGTAAATAATGAGATTTTGTCTAACAGGGGAGAATGGAAGAAGAAAACGTGTTGCGCCGACCCCAAATAGAATGGGACAAGAACAAAGAAAATGGCGTCCTACCTTTGGTAGACTAATAGCCTTATTAAACATTAATATGGCCAACAAGTTTTATAATTAGTTATGGAGACATAAATTAAATCAAAATAAATAACGTAAATCTTTACAAAAAAATGAATTGTGGCAACAAATATTTGTGTGTCCTACAGGCAGTCTTTTCGAGTCTGGCTGTTTGTGTATGTGAGTATAAACGTATCACAATACAGGAGAAATGCTAGAGAGGGGCAAACTTAAAAAAAAAACTGATTCTTCAATAAATTCTTTTTCCCCATTCCTACAACAATATAATCTAGTCCATACAATTTGTTTCCTTCAACATAATGGATAAGCCCCCCCCCACCCCTTCCATACCTCAACTAATTGCTAAACGAGAACGATAAAAGGTAATCATGGTCCATAGCCACCACTTAAGACATTACTCACGGGAACTATTTCCATATATTTTTTGCCCAATCATAGAGCACTTAGGAAAATTCGGTATGTCTCTTGGGATTAATCGAGTTACTTACTGCGATGAAATACTCTAAATATTTTGGTCTATTGGGATGGTAAAATTAAGGTGTTTTTAATGTTGTTTTTCCGGGACTTTTTCTTGGAATTTTGGTATTGGCACTGACTTTGTCGGTTTGAGTAGCCACGTATTATTGTGTTTTTTTTGGAATGTACCTATAATATTTATTTCATTCTTACATAGGATTATAACATAGTTAAAAGAAAAAATAATTAAAATAACTTACGGAAAATATCTTATAAATTAACTAAAAATAGCGTCAAAGAAATCGTCCTCAACGCTGTCAGATGTCTCCAAGAGACTGGCCGCGTTGCCACGTTGTATGGCAACGCTTAACCTCTGACCAAAGTAAAAGCCAGCCCTTGGGTCACCGGGGTTGCGGCTTGTTCGAAAGAGATACCGCGGCCCCGGAACATTAAGGGCAATAGAATGAATATGGGTGGGTTTTAGTCAGTACAAGTCTGACACTCCCCCCCCCCCAGCGCTGCCCAGAGCGGGGGAAGTTATTTGAGTCATCCGCAAAAAAAACCATGGAAAATGCCAACTAAACGTATAGTTTTCCTCATTTGTTGTCAGAAAAGGCTTGGAGACTGTATGTAGACGAGGAGGCAAAGTCATCACCATCGCCCTGATAAAAAATTAGGAACAGGAACGACAGATCACCACCAGGAAAGTATCTTTTAGTTTAGTAATTAAGAATTCTCCTCAAAAATAAAGAAGAAGATTAAAATATCAAATGCGGCCTAATATAAATTTAAATTA
The DNA here is from genome assembly GCA_958449745.1 of Ochropleura leucogaster. Classification (NCBI taxonomy): domain Eukaryota; kingdom Metazoa; phylum Arthropoda; class Insecta; order Lepidoptera; family Noctuidae; genus Ochropleura; species Ochropleura leucogaster. Next base: position 3,087,273 of record OY288213.1, on the reverse strand, counting down.
GTCCGCATTCGATATATAGTATATTACGACGTTTATTCATTTTCTTACAAATTTTTTATTTAAAAAAAACACATAAACTTTTAAAAATATAAAAATAGTAGTCCACCAGCATCGGGAACAGGGTCCGAGCTACCGTTGGTCAGGGCTCTTGGAACCTCCTAACAATACGGGCCGTGTCCAGAAGTACCTACTGCTATATATAAACACCTCAACAAAGTCTAGGGAACTAGATGACCCCAATTTTTTTTTTTTTTTGTTAATCTTGTTTTGCTAATAACTGGCAACAAATAAATAAAAATAGAATAAAGTAGATTACAGAGTTGTTCAAAATTTAAAAATAAATTTAAATAAGTTATGATTTTCGAATATGGAGGGAAAACTTTTAAAAGTGTTTGATTGTGTAGTTTCTCTGTGGCAAAATAAAAATTATTTTCTTTGATTGTAAAAAACGCTTTTTATCAATAATACGTCTTTCACGTATGGTTTGTGCATTTTTGTGACTGTAGTCATCATGTCACGTCGTCATTTAAGTCGCGAAGAGATGTTAAGAGCTGTTGGTATGCTGCAAGCTGGACGAACTCAATGCGACGTAGCGGTTGCTGTCAACACCCAACCAAGCGTAATTTGCAGATTATGAGCACGCGACAGATCTACAGTCGATGTTGCCGAACGTCACAGGGGACGAAATAGGGTTTCTACCCAGCGACAAGATCGTTTCTTGCTTAATTCCGCAAGGCGGCAACCCACGATTACTGCTCGTCAGTTGGTCCCAAGCCTCCAGTCTCAGCATCAAGTGGTTATTAGCGATCAAACTGTCAGACGAAGACTACACGAAGCCAATCTTCATGCTCGCAGACCGCTTAGAGTTCCAGCTCTTCGACGTGGAAATCGAGGTCGTCGCTTATTGTGGTCTAACGCACATTTACAGTGGACCGACCATCAATGGGCACGGGTTCTGTTTTCCGACGAATCTCGCTTCGGTTTTCATCCTGATTCGAGAAGAGTGCGTATATGGCGAGTTCCTGGACGTCGGAGTCGTCTCCAGAATCCGCAAGAAGTTCATCTTTACCAAGGTGGAACAATCATGGTATGGGCTGGAATTCGCCTTGGTGGAAGGACCGACCTCGTTTGGATACGGGGCAATTTGAATGCAAACCAATTCAGGAGGTTATACACCCCATGGTAATCCCTCATCGACAGCAGTTCGGTCCAGATTTTATGTTAATGCAAGATAATGCACGGTCATACACCGCGAAGGTAGTGGTCAATGCGCTAAGCGAGCACAATATTACGACGTTGGAATGGCCTGCTCAGTCTGCCGACCACCCATAGAGCATGCCTGGGATTTGCTTGGGAGAAGAGCTTTCAGTGATTCTTTGGAAAATCTGAATACTGAAGAACAACTTTTTTTACACCTTCGCAGTGTATGGAGTCATATTCCACAGACGATGATTGACAATCTCATACTAAGTATGCCACGACGTTGTCGAGCTGTTGCTAATGCTTTAGGAGGTCCTACAGATTATTAAAAACGTTTAAAGTAAGGTTAATTACTGTATTTCTTACTACCTCGTTATTTTTGTTCCTAATCATAGAAGGTTGTAATACTCAATATTAAAATTAAAAACGGTAATAAAATACCCTTCTATTGATATAAAACACTCACTATTACAAGAAAGGGTTTTTAAATAAAAACTAGAAATGTCCTTGTTCCCTAGACTTTGTTGATGTGTGTATAATTATTGTTATAACATATAAAATACAAAACACACAAAAAACTTCGAACCAAAATTATCTAAACGACTAAAGGTCGTGTAGCACTTAGATAGATCCAAAAAACATCTGAAGATTTCACAAAACAGTAAGATTATCCTATTATCGAACAACACTTTCCTCAAGGGAGGGAAATATGTAAAAAAATAATATAATACAGTGATATAAAAAAGATGTTCCATCGCCGTTAGAATGGAAGTTATGAATAATTGAGTGGACCATGGAGGCGGTCATAAGTCACGAATCGATGACATAGATGTACTATTTCTGGATGAGTTGTCAAGCTTTGAGCGAGGTTTTTTCTTTGTAGTGGTCATCAGGCTTATTATTTACTAGCTTTTTCCCGCGGCTTCGGTCGCGTTAAATTTGGGGCAACACAGTTCCCCTTTCCTGATTTACAGGTACCTGCTAAATGTAGTTTTTGCCCTTGCGCTTTATTTATTGTAATAGCAATGCTAAGTTTTCCCTCTTTCTCCCTTTCTCCGTCTTACCGCAATCTTTTTTTTAAAAAAAACTTCAGGGTCTTCAGGGTCCCAACTATCTCTGTACCAAAATTCATCAAAATCGGTTTAGCCATTTAGGCGTGAAGACGTAACAAACAAACTTACTTTCGCTTTTATAATATTAGTAAGGATGGAAGGCTGTGCTGTTTATATCTTTATTGGGTTCAGGATTTGTGCTTGTCATGTTTTGTATGGTCTTTTTTTTTCGGGTGTGAAATCATCAAATAACTTCCAGGGCTGAGCGGGGGGAGTGTCAGACCTTTTATTGATAAAAACTTCCCTCAGGTCGGGACGGGGAAAGTGTCTGATCTTTTACTGACAAAAACTTCCTATGTTCTTATTTTTGCTCTTTATGTTCCGTTGCCGCGTTTATATCTTCCCAACCCCAGTTTGTGTGGTGTTATTTATTTTCTATAGAACTAACATAGATACTTCTACTAGTACTCACAACATAACACACTGGTTCTGGTGAAAATACATTTTTATGATAGACATGACTTTATCCTGCATGCAGGATCGATTCCTCGCGAGTGAACTCAACGGCTAATAGAAAAGACACGAAACTTTTGATACGCGTTCAATTTTAATAATCTTATTTGATTTTAAAACTTATGATAGAAAAACCGTAAAGATCTTTACCAGTTCTTTTCCATATGACACAACCAAACCGAACTTTTAAACATTAAGTAACTAGCTGTGCCCCGGCAAGCGTTGCAATGCAATTTTGTATCTTTCTACCTACCCTACCCGGATTGAAAAGTATCCTATGTCCGTCTCCTGGTTCTAAGCTACCTCCTCACCTAAATTTTCAGCTAAATCGGTTCAGCCGTTCTTGAGTTATAAGTGGAGTAACTAACACGACTTTCTTTTATATATATAGATAGATATAGATTAAAAGAACCTAAACAAAGTATATATAAAATAAAAAAAGCGACTTTGACGCTGTCAAATAGTACTGTCCCTAAAAGACTCTTTTTTATTATTTTTTCATTCTCTTCCTATTTTTTTTTGGATAAGAAATCATGAAATAACCCTTCCCACTCTGGGTGGAGCAGAATGTCCCGTATCAAATAAACCATCCACCATGTTCCTTATGTTCAGAAGCCAGGGTATATCCTTCGAACCGACCCACAAGCCCCGGTTTTTCTCCTATCATCTTTCTTTTTCTATCCCCTTTGCTTGCCTCATCCACCCACTAACTACATCCACGTCCTCTGTCCATCCTATTTGTATTCGGATTGCGGGCCGCATGTTCCTCACTGCGGCCCAAGATTGGTTATGCGTACTTAGGATATTATGTCGGCGTTTGTGTCAGCCGACAGTCTGTGATGTTGGCTACATTGTTTATTTATGCTACGTATTGTGTGGCTGAGAGTACCGTGGACTATTAAGAAGGGATTTTAGATAGAAAATTCTGAATAATATTCAATATTTTTGGTTAGTTTAATCCTGATCTTATTTATTTATTTATTAAAACATTATGTAAAAGTAAAAACTGTTACAAAGGCGGACTTAATGCCTTAGGCATTTTCTACCAGTCTACCTTAGGGTGATGCAGAGATAAAACACAGTAGGTGGAATAGGCGAAAAAAAGGATAATAGATAATAAATATTTCAAAAAAAAAATACACATGTAAATAACTATACATACATACAACAAAATTATATAAAGTAAAGAGACCGTAACAAGACAACAACCACCCCTTAATCACGAGACGAATCTACCAACTTCTTATAAATATATTTACAAGCTTTATTTTAAAAACAAACAGACTTGGTAACCATCCTGATATTCTTATGCCTTTGCATAAGAGAGCAAATATGATAAAGCATTATCACGATTTTCAGTTTGTGATAAACTTTACTGGTACTGGTTGGCGCTTGCAGGCAAAGATTGAGAGTTTATAACTCGTTTTTTCTCACGATTAATTGTTAGGGTTCTGTACCTCAAACGGAAAAAAGCAATCCTTATTGGATCCCTTTGTTATCCGTCTGTCTGTCTGCATGCCTGTCTGTCAAAACCCTTTATCTCTCTCTTTTGTATTGGAAATTTTAAATTTTAATGGCATTAAATTATTAAAAACTGCTTCATCGCAAAATACTTCGTAATTGAGGCTTAACCGTATAGTTCGGTACGGACCCCTTCGGGGGCTCGACATTCAAACCTCCGCTGGCTCGGTACTGGCCCCGAAAGGGGCCGGACATTTAAGTCATATGACCTCCTCATTATTTTTGTAAATATTTTATTTTCTGGTTAATAAATAATATGGGTGTGCATTCATTAAGATAGTAGAATAAAAAACTCATATGTAAACGTCATTAGAAGTTCTTTAATTATTGAGGAAGTTTCCTAATTAAGTCTTCTAAAATCCAAATGCGTAAATTACGATCATCGCCATTTTGATGGCAGTGTAGGTCGACGCTAAAAATCATAAAAAAATAGGTTTTCGGACATTTAAACTCCACATTATTGGGCACGATTAACGTGTCCTTTTATTACGTGAAGAAATCATTCGTAATTGAACTTATATTAGTAGTGGTAATGATATATTTTGAAATCTAAAGTCGAAGTTTCGCGCCAATCGTGCTTGTTTACATTTTTAATTCCACATTATATCATATATTCACGAATAGATTCCATAACAACTGACACAAATATCATTTCAAATATTATAAATAACATGACAATGCCCAGATCTTATCGTAATTTGCAATAATAAGACCAATAACACGGAATATTCATAACCACTACTAAATTCACTTTCGAAATTGACGTCCATTTCTTTTTTTTTAATTTTGTGATGTGTAATAGCGATTATTTCAATCGATTATTTTCTTGTAAATCAATCAACTCGATAAATTAAGATAAGGAATATCAGAAATTGATAGATGAAAATATAAATTAATTTTGTAATAAGTGTGAAATACTATAAATATTGATTATAATATTTTTTACGCCACTAAAACCGATTAAAAAACAAACAGTACAAACTGATCGATGGCTAAATTCGCGCCAATTTTATTTTCAGATAAAAATTCAAAAAAGGAATGCGCTCGCTGTTCATATTAAAATGTTTATTTGCTATTTTTTATTAATAATTTAGTTTTGTACCTACTATTTGAATGTGAATTGCAAATAGAAATAAATAAGGTTGAATATAGAACGCGCCAATTATTATCTTGGCAAGCACATTAAAAAAATCAGCTAAGATAAATTACATTTGTTCGACAAAATTGTTTGGTTGGATTGGTTATTTGAAAAGCTTATTCATTCTTTCTTAAAACATGGCTCGTAGGCCAAAGTGTTCTTGGAGTGGAAGCCTTGGGGTAAAAATGGCCTATAGAGGAAGAGCACAATTGAGATGGAAACACGACACCAAGAAAACTCCTGGTTCAAAATGAGTCCATTTTGAACCCGGGTTTTTCTTGATGTCGTGTACCGGGGTTTTTTTTTGGGTGGGAAATCGTCAAATAACTTCCCCTGCTCTGGGCAAAAAGGGGGGAGTGTCAGACTAATACGACTAAAACCCACCCATGCTCCTTCTATTGCATAACCCTGACACTCCCCCCCGCTTCGTCTAGAGCGGGGGAAGTGAGGCGCTCCTCAAACCAAGCCAGCCACCGCGGGAGACGCTACAGGCATCGGGCGTCGGGCGTCGGGTGTCTATATCAATATTTTAGGGCCCCGATGTGTGCGGAGTCCCTGTCCGTCTAAAACAAGGCTCTACTGCGGAGGCATGGCTTTCTAGGTGCGGTACGGTATGGTTGTGCCGGCTGGGGTGCCTGACTAGTTACCTACAGAATTAGCATGACCTCCTACAAAAATGGCCGCCATTTTCATTCATCGTCATTCAAGAAAACAGCCAAAATCTTAAACTACAGCAAAATGTACAGACGCCTGCAGGTCAAGCTACCCGAAACTGTCAATTTTTCCCAATCAACCTTGAACCTAATACTTTAGAAATAAAGTCGAAAATCTATCAAAGAAATCTGACAGATTGTAGTAGCTTGATGTGCAGGCGTTTGTACCTCAAATCTTGGCGCATAAGAAAATAATCATAGCATAACAAAAAAGCACGGGACAAAATGTTGTTGTCTTTCTTTTCTTATCGATATCATACATATTTGAACAACTATAATATAAATAGTAGAATAATATGCAATCTCCATAGGTAAATTCCTCAATGGTCCCAAAACTTTTTTTTAAAGTTTACTTCATTTCGATTATCGATTAGGTTGAATGCAACTTTTTAATCGTAATGATGAAACTTAGATTTACGGTCAGCACTAAGAAATGTCATGTTGCAACACAGTTTTTAGTATTTTTTTGTCGAGATTTGTATCGTGTTTTATTTTGAATTTATATGTAAAATGGCAAAAATAAGAATGCAGATGGAATGTCACTGTTTTTATTTTGGATTTCCGATTTTATTATCAAAGGGTGGTCTTGTGTATGTGCATTATTTCCAGCGTTTTTAAAGTACCTAAGTTTTGGAAGGGTGTAATAATATGTATTTTACACACGTTTTACAATAGATTGACGCCGTTTTATCGACCTTATGAGGTTTTTGGAAATATAAACCTCAAACTTATCATATGAAACAGCCCCGGTGACTTATTTTTAATAACAAAATTGAATGCTGTAAATTGATGAAATTTCTTGAATTTCATGACAATTCGCGTCACCCCACCGATTCAGCTGATGTGTCATGTGTCAAAATCCTGTCGTGCAGAGTGGTTAAACAAGTTCTTAATTGCAAAAAAACGTTCTTAATTATGTCAAAAGCAATCAAAAATGACAAGTTAAAACCTATACAGTAATTTGAAGCAGTAAAAAACAAAAAGCGATTCTACATAATTAGGTATATTGTATGTTTATTGTAATGAATTGAATTTACCCGAAATATTAATTATTTTTCATCTCGAGAACGCGTATAAGTATTGAGTTAAAATTAAAACCATAATTTATATTAAACATTGTGATCCTTTTACACTAAAATGGCTGTTTATGTCGCATGTTTTTATGGAATCCGCGGTGCCTGACTCGCTCTAGAAGTGCAGTTTTTTTAGAGTCCTAAAGGGCTACTATGACATCTTATAGCAATTCTTATTCCACTGAGGGAAAGAGATAGTGCTAGACACCCTGTATAGCTCTGTCTCTTTCCCTCAGTGGAATAAGAATTGCTTTACGAGGTCATAGTAGGGTAGCAGTTGCCTCATTTAACAAAAAGTTAAAGGGATGGTCCATTGAACTTTTAAAATAAGATGAGGAAAAATTATAAAAAAAAACAATTGTTTTTGATATAAAGAACTTTTGCATCAATCTGCAGCTGTACCTTTTTTAATTGCATATTATGAAAAACTAATCCTGCTTTGCCGTCGAAAGTAAATTTCCATTTAATTTGATCATTCAAGATCGTAAAAAAATATATATTTGGTGCTACGGAACCCTGTGTGTGTAAGTCTCTCTAATGCCCCGTTCCAATAAACAGAAACGACTCGTTTTACTTACGAACAGTTGGATTTTGACATAAGTTCTATGAGACTTAAATCCGTAAGCAAAACGAGTCGTTTTTGTTTATTGGAACGGGGTATAAGTAATTTTTTTAAGTGTATTGTCGTCAACCCGGTATAAACTCAGATATTTCTAAAGAAAAAATACAAAAATTCCGCCTGATAACCAAACCCAGAACTGCTTTAAGGTTGCGATCGCTACACGAAAAAGGTGGTTACAATTTTGCCTGTAAACCCGGTTTTTCTGCTGAAATACTTTGAGATGCGGCTGGTTTTACAAGACGGCTTTTTCCCAGCTTTTCTGTACATAAAGGATAAAATCATTTGACAGTTTTGCTTGGAAATTCCCACTGCAATTCGCAGAATAAATCTTTGTGGATTTTGCCTTTGAAGTTTCAGTTTTTGTTTTCAGCACAGTCGAAATAAAAAGGATATATGGTAAAAACTATAAATTTCTCTGAAGTCTCTTATGAATTCAGGACTTTTTTGGTTGAACCATTTTGTATCCTTACTAATATTATAAAAGCGAAAGTGAGTTTGTTTGTTTGTTACCTCTTCACGCTTTAATGGCTAAACCGATTTCGATGAATTTTGGTACAGAGATAGTTGGGAACCAGGAGACGGACATAGCCTAATATTTTTTGAAAAAATTAGGGTGTAAGGGAGAAAGAGGGAAGAAAAGGGAAAACTTAGCGTTGCTATTACAAATCAATAAGGCGCAAGAACTGTGTTACCCCGAATTTAACGCGAGCGAAGCCGCGGGCAAAAGCTAGTGAACAATAAAGTACTATTTGTGGATAATTTTATAAACAAAAAATAAAATGACGAGTAACTTAGAATTAGGTAAGTAATTGCCTTTTTTGCGAATAGTGACTAATCAAACATTTTTCCCCACTCTGGGCAGATAGGGGGGATTTGTAAGACCTTTACTGACTAAAACCCACCCATGTTCCTTCTGTTGCCTTTTATGTTGCGAGTTTTTTAAAAGAGATACCGCGGCCCCGGACCATAAAGGCCAAAAGAAGGAATGACTGACTAAAAGGTGAGTTTTAGTCAGTGAAAGTCTGACCGTCCCCCCGCTCCGTCCAGCTTCGTCCAGAGTGGGGATATAATTTGGTGATGATGAGGAAAAAAACTACGACTAATAATATTCGCACTACGATGTTTTTGTTCAAACCAGTGGAATCAGAAACGAATATAATATGACGAAGCAATAAAATACATACTTGACAATGACGGTCCACAAAAATCTCGTATTCTCATAAATAAAACTATCAAGATAGCAATGACTGGCCCTACTTATGTTATTATGTCCAAGAGTTGTGTGTTTACCCCTCCACGGTAGTATATTGGAACTAAATAAGATACCCCTGGGGATATTTGCTTAGCACTTCAGACCCCTCCTGTAATATTAACGTTTGTATGAGTTTGACTAACACTTAAGAGTGATACTCAAATACTATACACAGAAAATTGGAATAATAATCCGTTTATTTATATAAGTCACTTTTCGAGGAAATAGCTAACAAACTTGAAAGGAACGTTTCATAAATAATTTCTTTGCTTACCTACTTATTTTTATTTAAAAAAAAAAGTATCAGAGAAAATAAGAAAACAATTGATTAACAAAAAGTGACTTTTGACCCCGACGTGATTTGAACACGCAACCTTCTGATCTGGAGTCAGACGCGCTACCGTTGCGCCACGGAGTCGCTTGATAGCGGATCAAAATAGTGGAATGCCTTTTATAGAGACAAAACAGTGGTCTTGTCGTTCCGGTGTAGAATTTATTAGTAGCAAAATGCGTGGGTTATAGTAGTAACAGTGTTATTAAATTTCGTTTAGATATGCATGCATACTTGTTAGTTTAGATTGCAAACAAAACTATAATTCTAGTTGTGAGTTTGGATTGTTCTGTGTTGTTTAATTAGTGGTCGCATATGCGAACAAATGTGTGTTTTGAAGTTGATATTGTGGTTAGACAAAAATAACAACAGTCAAGTTTGCACAAGGCATGCATTAATAGTTGTTAACATTTTTACACACATTTTTTGTATGTTAAAATGTTAACAACTTTGTGTTTATATAATACTAGCTTTCCCCCGCGGCTTCTTATTGATTTGTAATAGCAACGTTAAGTTTTCCCTTTTCTTCCTTCTTTCTCCCTCACATCCCACTTGTTTAAAATAAAAATTTGCCTATGTCCGTCTCCTGGTTCCCAACTATATCCGTACCAAAATTCATAAAAATCGGTCTAGCCATTAAAGCGTGAAGAGGTAACAAACAAACAAACTCACTTTTGCTTTTATAATATTATTAGTAAGGATTTAAAAACAGTTGATACATTATTTTTATGTTTGTTTCGATTTCACTTTAGTTTTAATTTTCTTTTTCATAATTTTTTTTTTTATTTGTGAATCTTTATTAATCTTATCTAATTAAAAATTTATAGATTGCTATAAAAATAGAAAGTAATATACTAAATATCACGTGAATTGTTGATTGCTTTATGTATTGTATCATATTATGGATTAATTAATTTATTTTATTTTATCCTTAAATAAATTTGAATTGAAATGTATAATGGTAGCAGAGGTCCATAACCTATCAGTAAAACACACATTGTCTCCAGAGCAAGGAGTGACCAATTTTTTATTTAATAATGCAATATTTATAGGTGGCAGTAGGTACTAATAGTAAACTATTTTGATATCGTATATAATAAAATGTAAATTTCAAATAAAATATACTGCATGCATGAACTTATTTAATACCTACAATAAGCTCGTCCCATAAGAAATGGTATTTAAAAAGGGTCTACATTAGGGTAACACGGCGACCAATCAAGCTATACAAAACCATTATATGCAGATCTCTCATTATCCAATACATTTCTACAAAGCCAGTCCATGTTATACTAGACATATATACAACAAATATTGATGTGCCACCGTGTCTACATCTCAGCCAACCCCTTAAAGGCACACAAACGTAATATTATTTAATGTCAAAACCGCTTAGTTACAAAGCTACGAACACACACAAACAGAAACACATATATACATAGAGTGGAAATAACAAACACAAACTGAGCCAGTTATCATAACAGGCAGGTGCGGGTTATATCTACTCGTACGATATCGAACAAGACAATTCATAATGGAATGGAAATCAGCTTACCATGCCTTCTTGTATAAGTTTGTGAGTAGTTCTGAATAGGTAATTATAAGCAGATGTGTTGGGACTGTATTGTAGAGCATGTACAGTTGTGTATGGAATAAACTGTTAGCTGTGAGATCGTGCGGATTGCGGAAGCATTTGTGACCTAAAGAGTGATGGATGAAAAGGGAGAGGAAGGCCAAAGAGCAGATGGTAGGTAGATAGCAGATAAATAGAATATTCTTTATTATGTACACCATACAAATAACAAGAATAACACTAGACAACTTATAAATAGGGTGACACAATGGGCGGTCTTATCGCTAAAAGCGGTCTTTTCAAGACAACCTTTGGATGGATTTTAAAGGAAGAGAAACAGTACTGTAGGTAGTCTGTGGCGTAAAATTTTTCAAAATTAATTTTAGGTAGGTTTTGATGGTAGGATTGTGTAAGTAATGATATATGAAGGAGTAAATGATGCCGTGACGTCTGACAGGGGAGAATGGGAGAAGAAAATGTGTTGCGCCGACCCCAAATAGAATGGGACAAGGGCAGGATGGTGATGATGTACGATAGTGCGGTTATCAGCATTTTGAGTTTGTAAATGTTAATTGGAAGTAAAAACCTTCTAGAACGTGTCAGATGCGCGCACCGAGAGTTTAGTACACACGGCGACAGATCAACCTATACAAAACCAGTTTATGCTGCTCTCTCAACAACGGATCGTACACCATAAAGGATCATGACCATCAACGGTACTAGTTTTTCTCATGCATCAAGATAAAAATTATATCACAATTATTTTCTTTATTTTTGAAGACATTCTGCAATTAGAATGCCAATTTTGTATAGGGGTTTATTTTGTAAACTTAATAAGTTATGAAATTGTTTTGATAAAATGAATTACCTACTGCCGGCTATTCTGACGTTAAAGTGTTGTCATAATTAAAATAAGTAAATATATTGAGAACTGTAATCGATTTTTTTTGCATACGATTACAAATTAATATAAAGTCATTGGAAAGGTAAATCGCGGGGTTTTTATAAATAATAAAGCGAGATGATACTACTGTGGTGTGAAATAATTAGTATTTCACACACACAGTAGTCGTATTAATATTTTGATTTCAATACCAATTTCACTTTGTTGGCTAACGATACAAATGAATGATTGCATAGATTTTTTTTTAAATATCTTGCTTCGGTTTGAAATAAATCGAAACTTTTTAATAAATTAATGATTATAGAACTAAATCAGTCATTTGAAATAATTATGTGTCGAGTGTATTTATTCGAGTAATCGATTTTTATTTAAAATCTAAAGTGGCAACATTAGTGTTGGTGTCTCAAATTGAATTTGTCATTGTCAAAAAGTCCAATGACAATTGCGCGTGGTGCATGCTAAGTTTGTTCATTGCGATTTAAATATTACATTTTTTTTGTTTTGTTCGAGGCAAAGTACTGATTTATTTAAGTCTCTATCCCATCAGATATGCTAATTAATCTGCTCTCCAAACTACGACCTATAAACTTACCTCTATACACGACGAATATTTCTATTTTGAGGTTAAGTTACGTTTTCTAAAAAAACTTGGAAATTCGGGTTTTGATTCCAAAAAGGCAATTGTAGATGGTTATTTGGTTAATTTATAAACCATCTAAAACAACTTTGGAATTGATGCCACTCTGAACCGTGGTCCATATTGTCGTGGTCATTCTCCTTTCAAGTACAATGAGAGATCCGCATAAACTGGTTTTGTATAGGTTGATCTGTCGCCGTGTGTACCAACTTGAGATATAAACGACCATCTTTGGACTGCGCACACTTAGAAGGTTGTTTTTTTTTCACAGCATAGATATACTACAGATTTGAGAATATGATTTTAATTTCAACTCGATTAAAATAAAGGGTCTTGCCAGACAAACAGATTTTTCCTTTTGAGGTACGGAACCCTAGAAAATATTTTTTATTGAATACTAAATTGGCCCTCGAAATTTATTTCAAGAGAACATGGTGCCAGGATTAGAAGTTGCCTATTTGTTCACGTATGTTCAAGAGCTTTCATCAAATCCGCACAATCATATTGACACGAACTTTCAAATTTTAAAAATATTAGGGCATAATCATTTACAATTAAACTAATTAATTGTAAATGAAAATTAAGAAAAACATTATTAAATTACAATAAGAAAATTAAAAGATTTGCTACCTTGGATTGCAATGCATAGTCTGGAATAACACAAAGGATACTTTTTTTCAAGGCGAAGCCCCGGGCGCCAGGTAGTCATAAATACAATCGTGTTGCATAGTAGGGCAAACAAAAGAATAATGTTGTTGATGACAGCAATGATGATACTAATCCAAAACAAAGACAATAAGTTTATCACTTAAGTTAAAAGTTCATCAATGTAGAAAATCCATTCCCTATTAATCTTCAAATAAAATTCAGTAATGACATTTTGAATCCGCCATCTTTTGCCACTTCGAAAGCGGACCAAGGTCATGGTTTATTAAACAAACGAAATATTTAAACACTTCTCACTAAACACGGTTGTTCGCGTAAAAATAAGGACGAAACTTTTCTAATTTTGTGCCCGAAAACGTTTGTCCACAGAGTTAGAAAAATGTCTTAGCTACCACCTGATAGGCTTGTCACTGGTCGTCCCTTGACGTAAGAACTGTCGCATCTTGGGGGGTTGTAGGTTGTTTGAAAGAGAAACCGTGGCCTCGCACCAGTCTGACACGTTCTACCGCTCTGGCCAAACCATTGGAGTCTTTTGATGTGAATGATCCGAAAAAAAAAAACACTTTCTCAAAAAACCGGTCGCTTTAACTATTTAGATTGCAAAATAATTGAGCCACCTCAACCCACTGCATCTTACATAATCAACTTTTCCATACAAACAAAGCATGGCACAGTTAACTCAACACAAATTATATATAGAAATTAATGGTTCTGAAATAGAAATAAAGAAAAAAAGAAAATTGAGTTTATTCAGCATTTTTAAAAAGAAAAAACAGGAACACCTTAATATTAAACAGGTTAATGCCAAAAGGGCCTCAGCTAAGCATATTGGCAGATGGCAACTCAAGGCTGCAACCTGGCGCTGATTTTAAACTTCAGCCCACGAGTGCCATACGCTCCAAAACAAAAACAAACACATAAGTATAAAAGTCAGAATTGAAAACAGTAATAAAATTCAAACCACAAAAATAACAAAAGTTGAATTTGATTAATATTGACGTCTCTGAACGTTTCTATGCTCTGTGGCTCCGCCCATCTGTTGATTAAATAAACAAAAAGAAGGTTTTTTATGTGCCCGTAATCTTTGCAATGAAACTCTTTGGAACTACTTAAATATTTTAGCACCTTTGACCACATTATTAAGGTGTAAATGGGTTTATGAGGTGTAGTTAACGATGATTTGTTCCACTGAGTTTTTTTAGTGAAGTTGTTTTCTTTTTAATGATTGTTGAACGCTATTTATCGGTTAGCTTGAGATTTTTCACCCCTATTCTTTCAATTATATTAATAATTTGTGTTAATATCGTATGTATAAGGTTGTTCATATACTACAACAACTTAAATCCAAACAAAAAACCGACATTTTCTTGGAAGTCGGTTTTACTTTTTACATAAATGTTTTTTATTTTAGCAGTTTTAGTTATGATATACTATATTACATAGATTTTATCGAGCATTTATTTACCATTGTTGCTAAAAACTTGGCATATCTAGATAAAAATAAACATAGAGAAAAAAATATGTATTATAGACGTTAACTCATAAACTACCAAAGTAATATAAATAAAATTGCTATGAGACCACCTAGAAGGTAAACACAGTAAAAAAAAAAATTTTGAAAATCGGTCCAGGCATCTTGGAGTAATCGCTGAACATACATAAAAAAAGATTCCAACGAATTGAGAACCTCCTCCTTTATTTGGAGTCGGTTAATAAATACAAAGGTAGAGGTATAATGGCGACATCTATATTAAAAAAATCAAAAATACACGTTAATTAAATTAAAAATAAATTAATACTTATTTTAATTAAACATGGCAAAGCATATTGATTAAAATTATACTTAACGAGTCATCATTAAGGGAGGAGGGTACCCCTCTACATTACGATATCACAACATAGGAACAGCGCAACCTACCTACAAGCCTAAGATAGCCGGTTTGGCAGAATCATAATATGAATAAGGTTATTTTTTTTGTAAATGGTCACTACGAATGTGACCATTTACAAAATCGATATAATATAAAAAAGTTTATATTATGAATTGCGAGCTTTCGTTTCGTTCGCGTTAAATTCGGGGTAACTCAGTTCCCCTTTCCTGATTTACAAATACCTGCTACCAGTAGTTTATGCCCTTGCGCCTTATTTATTGTAATAGCAATGCTAAGTTTTGCCTTTTCTTCCCTGTTTCTCCCTCATTACTCAATCTTTTTTTTTAAATAGCCTATGTCCGTCTCCAGGGTCCCAACTAACTCTGTACAAAATTCTTCAAAATCCATTTAACCATTTAGGCGTGAAGACATAACAAACAAACTCACTTTCGCTTTTATAATATTAGTAAGGATTTTGTGACCATTTTACGAATTGAAACGTAATTCATATTCAACGTATTAGAATAGGGTAAATCCTAATAGTATGATTGTGCTAAAACGGCCATTATAGGATCCGTTACGCAAATTGTAAAAAAAGTTTACAAGACACACGCCTAGTCTGACTTTTTAAATTGTTAACGGAGGCTGAAAAACTTCCCACGCCGTTCCCATAAAATATTTATATGTTAGAGTGCTTATATTGTCACGTATACACGTGAGAAATTAGAGCTTTTAAAAAATAAGTCATTCTCGACTCTTTTGCGTCTCCCATAATCCTATCCTACTAATATTATAAAGGCGAATGTTTGTGATGACGGATGGATGGATGGAAATTTGTTACTCTTTCACGTCCAAAGGGCTGAATGGATCTTGATGAAATTTGGCATAGAGGTAGATTATAGTCTGGAATAACACATAGGATACTTTTTAGAACGAAGTTCCTTATCGCGCGTTGCGAAAGGGGGCTAGACGGAAAAAAATCTTACGAAAAGTTGTCACGACACTTTTTGCTATAGTAAGCTATTGTAAGCTGTGCGGCGTCGCATGTTTCTCTGTCTGTCTGTCTGTCTCTCTGTCTTTTATAGAAAGCAAGCCAGATATTTTCATTTCTATAGGAACTTCGTTCCATCCCGGTGTCCCTTGACACCTCAAATATTTTTTTTGATAGCACGTGGGCGAAGGCGCGGGCGTCAACTTGTCTACAGATATAACAAAGATTCGATTGAGTCACAATACATCAATTGATTCCCATGTAGATTTCCCTCGACGCCAGGTGACTGCGTTCCGGTCACTCAATCCTGCTATACAATACTTTTGTTTACTCACAATTGAGTTTCACATGATGTCTTGTAATATTATTGCAAGTACAAAATTAGATTTTCTTTTTAAGACAGAATTTAAACAAAAAATATCAAACTGAGAAAAAAAATGGATTAAAAAAAAAAGGTAGAGGTTAAATTGACTCATAGAAAAATTTTGACACAAATCACATACACATAATATATTTATTCGTTCTTAAAATGGCAACAGAAATACATCATCTGAATAAATTTCAAATATCACGCTTCATGATATACAGACGGGCAGATGTGTGGACAGCGGAGTTTTAGTAATAAGGTCCCATTTTAACCTACTGCTAATGAAGCTGGTAGTTATCAAAACTATGACTAATTCCAAAGTAAAAGTCTAAATAAAATAAAAAAATAATAGTCTTTTATTTACAGACTACATTGACCACAGTGTGATAATATTAAAACCTGTGTTAGTACTCATAGAAAATAAAAATGTGGCCAAACTCAGCCCCGGATAGATTCATCAAGGCGCATGTAAGACATGTATCTTGATAAACCTACCCAAGGTAAGCATCCAGGCCTGTGGACTGTCCGTCGATTGACGACAGGCCGTGTCGACGGCGCGTTCGTGTTTCACGCGCGCCTCAAAGAAATGTCAGCAAGCAGAGGGGCTTGCCAAAGCCTCCGCCTGCCGGGGTTGCGGATTGTTCGAAAGAGATACCGCAGCCCCGGAACGTAAAGGGCAACAGAAGGAACATGGGTGGGTTTTAGTCAGTACAAGTCTGACATGCCCCCCCGCTCCGCCCAGAGCGGGGGAAGTCATTGGATGATTCCCCACCCGAAAAAAAAAGGTAGGCATCCAGCCTATCGGCAAACACCTTCAAAATGCTGTTGGTGCTTCCTCCCACTCTGCCTGCTACTCGAAAGCCTTCAACAATTAATGTCTTATTAACAAACTTCTAACTATCCAATAGCGAGTCGAATGCAAGTTGCAGGAACAACTTAACTTGCGTAATACGTAAGTTACAGCAAGTTTGTCGCCAACTTATGCTATGCACTTGTACAACTAAGTTTGGTACAATACTTGTAAGTTTTGTTAAGTGTAAAGCTTTTGCTAGTCTTTATGATACTGTGTGATGTAAAACTCTTTGTATTTTGTTTGGCTTTTATGGAGGAGCTCTTGGCTATATAATAACAGTCATTTGTGATAGTATAATATGAACGCAACCAAGTTTGTCTATTATATATTATCTGTGGCTCTGTGTCGTCACTTACTTACTGATGTACCAAACAAATGACTGTGAAATAAAACTCCATTTTTCTAAATGCTAATATTTTCATTTACCAACCACTAAAATATCATCATGGTAGCAGAGCGTGGTTTGCTAAAACAAGAAAAGTGAAAATACAGAAAGCACTTGAAAAACCGAGCGGAGTATTTATCTGATACACTGAACAGGAACATATTTTGAGGTCAGCCATCTTGTGCAGCGGCGTCCTAATAGAACACAGTTACCGGCGTGTTGGTCTGTTAAGTATCTCAAAATACACAAAGAAGATGTCTGGTCACAATCCATTTCACATTGACAGACTTGTTGGACGAGACAATTATACAAGTTGGAAGTTCGCCGTGCAAGCTTATTTCGAACTGGAAGACTTGTGGGGATGTGTCACTGGAACCAACACTGAGAGCGTGAAGGAAATCAAGGCAAAATCTAAACTTATACTATTGTTAGATCCTATCATTTATGTGCACGTGCAGAGCGCGACCACGTGCAAAGAAGTTTGGCAGTGCTTAGAACAAGCTTTTGATGACAGTGGATTATATAGAAAAGTTGCCTTGCTGCGAGACCTCATCACGACAACGTTAGAATCTTCTCAGAGTGTAGATGTTTACATAAATAAAATCATGTCAACGGCCCACAAGCTTAGAAATATTCATTTCGATATTAACGATGAATGGCTTGGGACCCTGATGTTGGCTGGCTTACCGGACACTTATAAGCCTATGATTATGGGGCTAGAGAGCTCAGGAATTAAAATTAGTGCTGATTCAATAAAGACAAAGCTCCTGCAGGAAGTACAGTGCTCAGAAGACTCAGCATTTTTTGCTAAGAAAAAGGGTTATCAAAAGAAAAATATGTCAGACAAAGGACCCAGATGTTTCAACTGTAATAAGCGAGGACATTTTGCTAGAGAATGTCACACCCAAAAGAAAAAGAAACCAGAAAAAGCCGAAGACTGTAAAGATAATAAAAGTTTTGTTGCAGCATTTTCAGCATCTTCACAGAAAATGAATCCGGACCTGTGGTATGTGGACTCAGGCGCCTCCATGCATATGACCAATAGAGGTGACTGGATGTATGACGTGACAAGTCCCCTGATACCAACCATAACTGTTGCCAGTAAAACACCGTTGCCTGTGGATAGTATGGGAAAGGTTAATTTATTAATTAATGGAGATGAAAATTGCAAAATTCAGGTAAAACAAGTTTTATACATACCTAAACTTGCTGCAAACTTACTATCAGTGAGTGCTATGGTCAAAAATGGTTGTAAAGTAAACTTTAGAGACAAAGGTTGTGATATTTATAGTAAAGAAGGAAATCTTTTATGCTCAGCTACTTTAGTGAATAACTTGTATCAGTTGAATACACACAGAGAGGTAATTTCAAATTTATCTTGTACAGATAGTCTAAGCAGTGTCGTTCTATGGCATAGGCGCATGGGACATCTGAATTTTTCAGATATTAACAAGCTACCAGAGTGCGCTGAAGGTGTAGAACATTTTGTCAAACATAAAGGATCAATCGCATGCACCACCTGCCTCATGGGAAAACAAACCAGACTGCCTTTTGACAATATTGGTTCGAGAGCTACACAGCCACTGCAGCTGGTCCACTCTGATTTATGTGGACCCATGGAACAAGAGTCACTGGGAGGTATGAAATATTTTATTACCTTCATAGACGATTATACAAGAAGGGTACATGTCTATTTCTTGAAAAATAAATTAAATGTCTTAGAAGTTTTTAAAGATTACAAGAGCAGAGTAGAAAACGAATTGGAATATAAAATAAAAGTTGTTCGTTCAGATAATGGTAAGGAATATTGTAACAACGATTTTGAAAACTTCTTAAGACGGCATGGTATAGAACATCAAACAAGCACTCCGTACTCACCCCAGCAGAATGGTCTTGCAGAACGTATGAACAGGACCCTGGTAGAACGAGCAAAGTGTATGTTGTTTGATGCCCAATTATCAAAGCAATTGTGGGCGGAGGCCTTGGCTACAGCAGCCTATATTGTTAACAGGTCACCCACTAAGTCAGTACAAGGTAAAACACCTATGGAGATATGGTCGGGTAAGAAACCTAATTTATCAAATATAAAAATATTTGGCTCTGAGGTTATGACTCAAATACCCAAGGAAAAACGACAAAAGTGGGATTCTAAATCTAGGAAACTGATATTTGTTGGATACTGTGAGTCTTCAAAAGGATACAGAGTATTAGATCCAGAGAATAATAAAATTATTAAGACTAGGGATGTCATATTCTTGGAGAATGTTGATAAATATAATCATAATACATACATACCTTGCGTGCCCAACAGTGTTCCAGATGAGCAGCAAGCCGAAGAACCCTGTGAGGAAGAATCAAAGAAAGACTTGTCCGATTCCTCTGATGAGTACCAGTCTGGTGATGATCCTACATATTCACCAGAGAAACCAATTGAAATTGAGACACCGATTCGTAAAATAAATTTACGTCCACGTAAACCTGTCCAGAGTAATACGGAAAATGAGCATGATGTAAGTTACTTCTGTCCAGCTTTTGACCTGAATGAACCTCAAACAGTAGAGGAGGCCCTTTCATCTCCTCATGCAGACCAGTGGAAAATGGCAATGCAGGAAGAATATGACTCCTTAATAAAGAATGAAACTTGGTCATTGGTTGACTTACCACAAAGTAAGAGAGCCCTGCCCTGCAAGTGGGTGTTTAAAACGAAAACTAATGGGAAAGGGGAGATTGAACGTTTCAAGGCAAGGTTAGTCATCAAAGGTTATGCACAGAGAAAGGGAAGTGACTATGATGAAGTATATGCTCCAGTAGTACGATATAACTCAGTCCGTTACTTGATTGCACTAGCTGCTAAGTTTGATTTAGAGATGGTTCAGATGGATGCAATAAGTGCATTTCTTCAAGGTGACATCGACACTGAAATTTATATGTTGCAGCCTACACATTTTGAAGTGAATGCCCAGGTATGTCTGTTGCACAAATCAATCTATGGACTCAAGCAAGCTAGCCGGCAATGGAATCTTAAATTAAATGATGTTCTGCTTAATATTGGGTTGAAAAGATCAAAAATTGATCCATGCATTTATTATTTGGTAAAGGATTCAATGATGATATACATTGCAGTTTGGGTCGATGATTTTTTGATTTTTACCAATGATAAAAGCACCACTCAAGAGTTAAAAGAAAAATTAATGAAAGGATTTGATATGAGGGATCTGGGTGAGATGAGGCAGTGCATTGGTTTTAATGTAAATAGAAATCGTGAGGCATCAATATCATCCTGATATTGCATACGCAGTTAGTAAATTGAGTCAGTATTGTAACAATCCAGAAACTCAACATTGGCTTGCAGTAAAGAGGGTGATGAGATACCTTCAAGGTACCAAGAACCTAAAGATGTGCTATGTCAAAGAAGAATCTCAAGAGATAACTGGATATTGCGATGCTGATTGGGCTAGTGACCCACTAGATAGAAGATCATGCACGGGATATGTTTTTCTGTTACAGAAAGGCTCCATTTCATGGAACTCATGTAAACAGCGGACTGTTGCGCTTTCTACAGCTGAGGCAGAATACATGGCAATGGCTTCTGCCACTCAGGAGGCTCTGTGGATTCAGCAGCTGCAGACTGAACTTGGCTGTCCAAGTGAGAGTGCTCTTGTTATTTACTCTGATAACCAAAGTGCTATAAGACTGGCTTCGACTGATTGCTACAAGCCAAAAACTAAGCATATAGATATTCGTTTACATTTTCTTAGAGATAATGTTGTTGATTGTAAAGTTAAATTTTTATTTGTAAAAGGTTGTTATATGGTGGCAGATAATTTAACTAAAGGTACTACATTTGAGAAGCATTTGTATTGTGTAAATCGAATGGGTTTGCGTTCAGCAGGGAGTGATAGTATAATATGAACGCAACCAAGTTTGTCTATTATATATTATCTGTGGCTCTGTGTCGTCACTTACTTACTGATGTACCAAACAAATGACTGTGAAATAAAACTCCATTTTTCTAAATGCTAATATTTTCATTTACCAACCACTAAAATATCATCAATTTGGGTCGATCTTGATTGATCTTATTTGTTTTTTATTTTTTTTATTACTATGGACACTTTTGATGTGCATGTTTTGCTTTATCGTTCTCACATAGTTCACCATATTACGAATGATGTATCCAAGATTTTGTAACAATAATGATTTATCTTCTTTTTCTTTTTTAAAAATAAAAACTTTGCCCCACACTAGGATTTCTCCTGTATCGTGGGTGCGTTTACAAATATTTAAACTCACATACACAAACAACCAGAAAAAGCGTGTCCATGGAGTATCTTGCCCATTTTTCTCCACAGAGATCTACGCTTTGGAATGGGCAGTACTTTCACAGTTATTATTCCTTGTGAGTGAAACTGTAGCTTCATTTTATTGTTGTCAATGTTTCTACAGTTCAAAAGTGCCTGTAACTCTGGCCTACTTGAAATAAATGATTTTAATTCTTAAGGTAAATACCGAGTTTCCTTCGTGCCTTGGAAAGCACGCTAAGCTGTTGACCCGGGCTGTCGTTTGTAAATCTTCTTAAAATCCGGTTAGACTGGAAGTCAATCTCAACGTAGTTGGGAAAAGGTTAAACATATGTTGACTTTATCCTAAACATCTGCTTAAAGTGCCAGAAATCGAATCTTATTACACTTAACAACATGCCAAGTTCATCGAAAATACTTTCCGCATTCGCTGCCGCTCTGGGCGGAGCGGGGGGAGTGTCAAACTTGCACTGGCTAAAACCTTCTATTGCCCTTTACGTTCCGGGGCCGTGGTATCTCTTTCGAACGACTCGCAACTCCGGCAGGCCCCCCTGCTTTGCTGACATCTCTTTGTGGTGCGCGTGGAACACCAACGCGCCGTCGACACGGCCTGTGTCGTCAATAGACGGACGGATGTTAGGCTACCCATTGCTCACTGTCCACATTCCCGCATCTACTGGCCGGGAGTCGTCTCGCGGCGCCCGAGGCGTCTCCCGCGGCGGATCGCAGTCTGCTGGAAGATATTTCTAAATGAAATAAGCAGTACTTTTGTGCTATTATGTATTTCCTCTGAATTACGGAACCCTAAAAAAATACAGACACTTATACAAGGCTTCCGTTGTCGAGGCTTATTCTTGTTCGTAATCTGCCACTCGTCACATACTCCGCCATATTTGAAGAAAAAAGGCTTATTTGAACACTCGCGTTATAAATGGAATGGTGAAAATATTGGGGGAATAAATTGGGTATTTTATGACGTATTTTGAATAAGTACCTTTTTAATTTCTGTTTTCAGCTTTCATGGTTTCTCACAATATGTATTTAATTAATTCAATTAATTTATCGATTAACAATAAACATTCTGTTTGAAATAATACAATTGACATGTATGAAGTCAAGAACACAATCCATTCTGAAATGCCAGATGGTAATTCAATAAAATGTCAAATTTTACTAATCTTCTAATATATAAAATTCTCGTGTCACAGTTTTCGTTCCCATACTCCTCCGAAACGGCTGGACCGATTTGACCGAAATTTTGTGTGCATATCGGGTAGGTCTGAGAATCGGCAGACATCTATTTTTCATAACCAAATACCATGAGCAGTGGGTGAAACCGCTGGGCACAGCTAGTAATATATATGCGAATGTTTGTGAAGATGGATAAGATGTATGGATGTATGAAAAATATATTAAAATGGTAGAACGTATCATGATAATATTTGGAATATAGGTAGATTCTGGCATACTTTTTGGAACGAAGTTTCTTATTGCGCGTTGCAAAAGTGGGCTAGACGGAAAAATTTAAGACAATAAGTTGTAACGACACTCTTTGCTATAGTTGTAAGCCGCCCGGCGTGCCCGCGTTTCTCTGTCTTTCTCTCTCTCTCATAGAGAGCCAACCAGTTATTTTCGTTTCATCTTTCTATTTCGCTTTGACAGTGTGGTGTCGAGACGATTATTTTTGTTAAGTGTATACAGGTTTTTCGAACATTATAAATAATAATTTCTTTAAAAGAAAAACTATAAAAAAAAACAAAAAAAATCCGCTTAAAACTTTTATAGTAGTTATACGGTACAGCTTCTATTATAAAACAAACGATAACAATAACTCCCAGAGACGTTAAACTATGTAGAATCAAACACGAAACAGTTAAGACGTTATGAAGCGACGTTAAGAGGCTTTCAGCTCAAGATAGAGCCTCTAACGTCAGATTTAGTACTAGTGACGTCACAAGCTGTCTCGGTTCGGATTATCTCCTAACTGTTTTAGTGTAACACAGCTTCGGTCAGCTACATGGATTTTGTTGAGCTAGTTGGTTAAGTTTTGAGCAGTTTAAGGTCTTTATCGAAAGTTTTAATTGTAAAAAAACAGTATATAGTCAGAAAAAGGTTCGGTAGATATATTTATTTTTATTGTTAACTTAAGGACGTTTTCAAATTGAATTTATTTATTTGATAGAACTGTCTGTCTGTCTGAAAAGACCCTTTATCTCAGAAACGCGTGAAGGTATCAAGTTAAAATTAAAAACACATACACAAGTCTGTAGTCCTTTAGAGCTGTAAAAAATTAACCTTATAAGTTAACGCAAACAAAAGTTATGGACGTTTATGTCGCAAGTACGACACGGTGGGCGCAGTGACTGTGCGATCGACTGCTGCGCTGCGTGTCGCAGATTCAATCCCATGGAACAAATATTTGTATGGCCTAAAGATAGTTGTTCCGGGTCTGGCTGTTTGTGTATGTGAGTTTAAATGTTTGTAAACGCACCCACGATACAGGAAAAAATCCTAGTGTGAAGCAACGTTTAATTTATAAAATTTTTGAAATCTTCTGTCGTGGCTAACCTTACTGATGAAAACCAAATGAAATAGAGATCCCGATCGGCATAACTTAATAAGAAAGAAAGACTGCAGGCAGATGCTGGATGCGGCAAGCTGAAGACAGGGCGCTATGGCGCTCATTAGGGGAGGGCTATGTCCAGCAGTGGACTAATATAGCCTGATGATGATGATGATAACTTAATAAAAAATATACTTCCACAATTTAACTGTATTCTACTTATGACGTTTAAAACAAAAAAAAAAGTTTCTAAGGAACTCGGTGCGCGAGTCCAACTTGCAAATAGCCTTTTTTCCCTTTGAAGTACAGAACTCTAAAAATAATGATAAAAATCTTAAGCAAGACTTTAAGATTGGCCTCTACGAAGCTACGAGATTGCTACGAGAGCTGGTTTCCCTAAGTATGCCATATAAAACGTCGTATCCTCTTGATTTGTCGTACAATCTGCAGTTAATATAAACAGACTAAGTTTTTCCCCTCCCCTCCACTTTTATCCCCTTCTACGCTGAAAGCAATCGCGGAACTTGTAAACATGTTTGAAATTTTTCATCATAAGTGCTTATCCTCTAAAGTTGGTATTATGTTAGTGAGTGAGTGTGTGTGTGTTTGTTTTTGTTATGTCTAACATGAGATCAGAGGAGCTTCTCGTAGTTTATGAAGAAACAGTAAATAATGTGTCTTTTTAAGTACAATTTATGTTTTTATTCTGCTTGCTTGCGTTCGTGAAATGGACATGTTGATTCTTTTAATAGGACTTTTGAACATATAGACATTTTTTGCATGTGCTAGGCCCAGTAAAACTTATACCTTAAACCAAGACCTGGAACAAATAAATCCTCTCACACATTGCCAACTGAAAAGTGGTAGTAGATGCAGTACTAAGTGGCATAGCTGCGATGTTTATTGGGGTTATTTTATAAATCAATAATGAATAAAAATAGTTTATTTTCAGGCGTTCACGGCCCATAGCTTGTTAGTAATCAGTACAAACTTAAAAACTATGTTAGTATGTAACACATGAGTACAACAATAAAACTAAAACACAAATACACATTAGAAATACAGCCAAGGTTAGAGGAAGATTCATCAAGTCCCATATCTGACATGCAGCTTGATAAATCTATCCATTGTAGGCCCTTCCATCCCTTCTGCAAACACCTTCAGAATGCTATTGCTGCTTCCCCTCAATCTGCGTATCACTGATGCCACTTTTTTGCGTATGATCGCGAAATAATCGTTAGTGTGCGCATCCACAAACATCCCTGACGCACTACAGTAAGGTGGAAGCCCCAAGCCCCAACAGTGTCCTGAAGGAATTTTATAATCCATCCAAATAATTAAGGTTTGGAGACACCCAAACCTTAATTATTTACTTTATCACGTTTCGTGAGCTGTCGTGAGATATTACGACAGCAGTTTTTCATGACAGCACGTTTTGTGGCGTAATAAAGTGGTATCTTAATTAATTTTTTCTTGAGCCAATGTTTGATGAGAAATAGATGAAAAAAACTTACATCGGCAGAGTTCTTAAGGACATTGATTTATAGGCCTTCGACCTTCGATAAAAATATTTGTTTTCAGTTTTAAATCTTGGGCACGTGACAGTCTTATTGCACAGCTAATAATTTATTATAGTATTTATCTTGTACCTATACATTCAACACATAAATAATGAATAATGTATTTTTTTATAATTTATTTGTTATATTCTATAGCACATTCATATTGGTAAATTTGTAGACTAGCGAAGCCGTGTTTAAAAGCTGATTTAATACTCTAAAATATATTCCCAGTTAATTTCAAGACGTTTGAAAACACACCCCTTAAAGCATATACAAATAAAAACACAGAATATTCCTTTACAAAAGACCGGAATCCCCTCCCAAGGCAAATCCCATTCAAAAGCGTTTAAAAACCTTATCAAAGCTACGTAAGGTTTGAAAGAGCGACTTATAAAATGCAGATATTTTTCCCTTTAAAAGATTTTAAGGTTTTTCTTACATGTACGACTTTAAAGCGGTTTTGCAGTGACATAGTCGAATCCTGCAAGGAGTAGTACCTAAATTCATTCATTCAGTCATAAAAATAAAAATACCTTTTCCTCTCGATAAAAGCACTTCCATTTTTTAAATTTAAACGTACTCTAACTAAATTGTTAATTGATAAATGTTTTTATAGTGTTCTTGAGTTCCTCGATTATAAGTTGTAAGGCATGTATCGTATTTTGAATTGATATATTAATAATAATTATTAATTAATTTAATATAGTTATTACCTACAATTTACTAATTGCATGTATTCTTTTATAAATAAATAATTATGTAAAATTTGCACGCCGAAATTATGGCAGAATAAGAGATCCATAAAAATGTATTTTCAAGAACCTTCTGTACCTTATTTACGCAAATAAATGATTTTGATTTTGATTTGATTTGATTTAACATAACATTACATTATTTTTTTCTTAAAAAAAAAAAAAAACCAAAGACAGTTGCAATCTAGTTCCAATTCTTAACTTGAACAATCTTATATAGGGTAATCCCACAGACAATAAATTCAACTTACTGTGGTTAATTTGTTAGTAGTTAGTTGTCAACAGTAGGTAGTCAGTAAATCGTGATTTTCGTTATGCAAGTAATATCAATGCTGTAAGCAGAGCAGAGCACACTAAGCTCAAAAAACACTAGAGGCCAAAATATTTCCCTTTTTTTATAAAAACGTTGCCCCATACTAGAAATTTTTTCCTGGTCTTTATTAAACCCAATCGAACCCACAATACACAGCGCAACAGCCATTCACTCAGCCACTGCGCGAACAAAATTGGCAAAACAGCTACTACAAATCACCAACACTTTGGGCTAGACTGTATAACAACACTCTCGACAAAAGTCGCAGATTCTTGTCGTTGTTTTTAAGAAGTCGCACGTGTGTATCAAGCTTTATTGGACGCCAAGCGAGGTTAACGCCCGGAAATATTATAGTAACGAGATAAACGGTATTAAAGTGGAGGATGGCGGATACCGGAATACCAATGAGTTTTCATATTTTAACGCCAAGAATTGTCACCTTAATGGGTGCAGGTCGCTAAAGCAATGAACCTTTTTTAGAAAATGTGCTGATAAAATTTCAAGCGCCATAATATTTGAGGTTAATTTTGGTGGAATTAAGTGTGTCGTGATTTTGGTGTTGTGGAAGATATTTTGATGTTAATGTTTTGTTTTGGTTTTCTTTATGGTAAGTGATAAATGGTAGGAACCCTGTTCCCGATGCTAGTCAACTATTTTTTTTTAATATATTTTTAAAAGTTTTTGACACAAAAGTTAGCTTTTAAATTTTTATATTTTTAAATAAAAAATGTAATTAAAATTTACAAAATGTTGACCTCGTTAGATAACTTTTTACTATTTGTTCAAAAATAATAAAAGTTAACAGTACAACCAAAACACTTATGTTCTAAAATCTTAGACATTATTATTAAAACAAACTTATGACGCTATAATTAACAATAACTCAAAATTTAAAAACGGTTTATCATGAAAGATATCCAGATGTATCTGCTGAATGAGCAAAGAGTTGAGCAGTGTGATAGCTCGAGCTGTGGGCGCAGCAGCCGCTCGACGTGTGCGCACGTCCCGGGGGTGCGGCGAACAGTTTCTTCCGATGACAAGGAATCCTCAAAGCATTTAGCTCCTACAAGGATACGACCCGGTCAATCCACTAAGCCTACCCGCTCCAGCGTAGTTGAGTTGACCAACTTTGTTTGTCACGACAAAGGTAGTGAATTAGTTGAAGAGATTTCCCCCTTTTTGTTGTGGGTGGCAAATCATCAAATTTAACAACTTTCTTCTGCTCTGGGTGGAGCGTAAGGGAGTGTCAGACTTGTACTGACTTAAACCCACCCATGTTCCATCTATTTTCGTTTATGTTCCGGGGCCGCGGTATCTATTTCGAACAACCCGCAACCCCGGCAGGCCCCTATGATTCTGAATGATTTCCGCCTGAGTTCTAAAGTGTCTAGTCCCACCATCCTTAAGACAACCAAAGGTATGACATAGACTTGGATAGTACCCGCACATACTTATTTTACTTTACTATAATGGTACAATAAAAACAAATGAGCAACGTTCTATTCAATGTAGCTTGCAGTCATGCGATTCTTTAATCTGGAGGGAAAAAAAGTCTTTGGAATTTTCCTTTAGAGGAACGGATGCTTTAAATTACAAAGTACTTTGAAATTCGAAGTATCTGTGGAAATGTGTAAATTAGAAGGATGTTGTAATTTCATCATAAACTAGCTTTCGCCCGCGGCTTCGCACACGGCTTCGCCCGCGTTAAATTTGGGGTAACACAGTTCCCCTTGCGTCTTATTGATTTGTAATAGCAACGCTAAGTTTTTCCTTTTCTTCCCTCTTTCTCCCTCACATCCCACTTTTTAAAAAAATATATTACATAGCCATTAAAGCGTGAAGAGGTAACAAACAAACTCACTTTCGCTTTTATAATATAAGTAAGGATTATCAAATGTGGTCTGAGGCACGGTGAAAATTAAGAATATAACGGTGTTCAACTATCTACAGATCAACCTATGAAAACCCTGCTTTACCTAAAGATCAACCCGAGCGACTGTTATTATCCTACTGTTATTTCATATCACATTGAATTTAAATTTTGGTAGTTAATCCAAATATAATGTTGCAAGTGGTTAATAAAAATGATGTCCACATTGCATACTTTAAAAAATACCCCGAAAATGATAATAAATCCATCCGAAAAGTTTTAATGGAATAAAAAGAGAGAAAATATGTATGAAAAGTCACCATTATTTTTATACTAGGTATGTGATATGGCGGCATCCCCGGCATGCATTCGCAGAAACTGTAATTTATGTATGAGCATTGTCCAAGAGTCGGTTATCTCTGGAAGTATGCCAATGCTTCATATTGTGTAGAACTTTACTGTAGAAGTTTAGTTTTTTGTTGTCTTTTTGAATTATTTAACCTGACTTCCATAGTGACGATCTGAAAAAGTTATTATTAAACCAGTTCTTAATCAAATTTTTTACATTAAAGCTATGTCATGGTGGTCCAGAGGTCAAGACCTCGCCCTTCATGCATAAGATTGTGTGTTCAAATCCGAGACCGATCCAAAGACATTAATGAAGAAAACCTGGACTAATCGTACCACACATAATATTATATACTACTAGCTTTTGCCCGCGGCTTCGCTCGCATTAAATTCGGGGTAACACAGTTCCCATTGCGCCTTATTGATTTGTAATAGCAACGCTGAGATTTCCCTTTTCTTCCCTCTTCCTCCCTCACATCCCACTTTTTTTAATAAAAATTAGCCTATGTCCGTCTCCTGGTTTTCAACTATCTCTGCACCAAAATTAATAAAAATCGGTGTAGCCATTAAAGCGTGAAAAGATAACAAACAAACTCATATTAATATTATAAATGCGAAAGTTTGTGAGTATGTTTGTTACTCTTTCACGTCAAAACGGCTGAACGGAACTTGATGAAATTTGGCACAGAGTTAGATTATAGTCTGGAATAACACATTAGATACTTTTTTTTCAATCATCATTAGGTTGAAGCCGAGGGCGCCAGCTAGTTAATTATAATTAATTTAAGTCTAAAATCGGCAACTTGTCTCTAGCAACCATGGTAATCAATGTCCCTGCCTATTCTGTTTGAGAAGAGGCCTTTGCCCAGCAGTGGGAGAGTAAGGCTGGTATAGAATATCTTTTTGGGGTGCGAAATCATCAAATTCATTCCCCCGCCGGAGGAGCGGGAGGGAGTGTCAGACTTGTATCGGCTAAAACCCAACCATGTTTCTTCTGCCCCTTATGTTCCGGGGCCGCGATACCTCTTTCGAACAACCCGCAACCCCGGCAGTGGCTGGTAAAGCATTGTTCTAGCATATATTCCAGTCTATATTTGTCAGGTCAGACATATTTAACACACGATATCCGTAGTCGAATTCACAGAGACTCTTCGA
Organism: Ochropleura leucogaster; assembly: GCA_958449745.1. Classification (NCBI taxonomy): domain Eukaryota; kingdom Metazoa; phylum Arthropoda; class Insecta; order Lepidoptera; family Noctuidae; genus Ochropleura; species Ochropleura leucogaster. The sequence goes on along the minus strand of OY288213.1, from coordinate 3,056,747 downwards.
CATCTGGCAATCGGCCATATGTCATGTGTTTGGCGCCAAACGGGTGCGAATATTGAGCGTCTGCGCAGTTTCTAATGCAGAGTATTTGGAACCTTGTGAATATTTTATAAGATACATGTAAGATGTAATGTTCGTTAAATTGTCTGATTTTGATTTTAGTGTAAAAAACAGAGGATAAGCTTATTTACGTTTATTAAAAATGACACAAATACAAAGCACGTCTTATCTAGTCGTACGCCTAAATTATACTGTCGCACTCGATTCAGAAAAGTATCACGCCCTCGCAACTTTTTCCCACTCCTCTGTACAGTTTACAATATACAAACTATCTCACTTGCTTTCTCTCTTGCTCTCTGTCTTTCTGACTGTTTTTTGACTGGCCTGTTGGTCTAGTGGTTAGTGACCCTGACTGCTGAGCCGGAGGTCGTGGGTTCGATTCCCACCCAGGACATACTTTTTGTGATTAGCATGATTGTTTGTTCTGTGTCTGGGTGTGATTTATCTATAATATTTTTGGATTTATAAATTATATAAGTATGTATATCAGTTGTCTGGTTACCATAACACAAGCTCTGCTTAGCTTGGGATCAGATAGCCGTGTGTGAGTTGTCCCAAGATATTTATTTATTCTTGAATCATGCTTTCAATACGTCATTTTCGGCATCCTAACTTACAAAATATACTTAAAACTAAAATATGCTTAGGTATTGGTCTATGCCCTTTTCTCGATACTACATACATTTATGTAGGTATAAAGAAAAATAGGAATATACAAAGGAATGGTTCCAAAGCTAGATTCTATTGGCACTTCATCATCTACCTAGTCTTTTCCCAAGTCTAACTGGATGCATCTGATTACCAATATTTTACATGGAGCGACTGCCTATCTGACCTCCACAACCCAGTTAGTATTGGGTAATACTGTCACCCATGGTAAGACTTTGTTATCAGACTTTAGGGACGCTGACTACCTGTAACGACTGTCAAAAATCTACAAATGACAGCCGAGATTTTTCTACAACTTCAAGGAACTACAGATTTGAGAATGTGGTTTTAATTTCAACTCGATACATTTACGCGCTTCCGAGAAAAAAGGTCTTGACTGACGCACAGACAATAAGACACACAGACAGACAGACGGGACAACAAAGTGATCCAATAAAAAAAATTTTTTCCTCATTCCTTTTTTTGTTTTAAGATACGAAACTTTATAAAACTGAGTCTAGTTTAAAAGGTGAATTGTCTGCTTATCCACGACAAAACAACAGAAAAAATAAATTGAAACATCATAGCATAGTATAGTAAAATAATTCGAAAAAACCGAACTTTCTCAAGTCAGCCATCCCTAACATGTCTTCATACAAGATATTAAGTCTTCCGAAGATAGTTTTTTTTCTGCAAAATCACTCGAAAACTATGCCAAATGTATAAAGAAGCTAAGATGGCGATTTTCCACGCACTTACCCGCCAAGGTCACCCATTTACTAGTCCATTCTGTAACAAATTTGCAATTTCAATCTATATCACTCTTTTCACAAGGTAATAGGGATGAGTTTCAAATGATTGGAGTGTAAAATAAGTTTGTATTCCGTAACATTGGGTTGAAACATCGAGTGAAGTCGAAATCAGCGGATGTATTGAAAATAATGTATCAAGTTATTTTCCCCGTTTCACGATGAAATGATGAAATACAGATAGATTTGTTGGTGAAGAAAATAAGCTTGTATCGTTTATTATATGGCTTTTTAGAAACAGGTTTGTGTTGGGGTTGAAACTGAACGGTGGTTTTATTTATAAACAACGGCACGGTTGGTGCGGTGGCTGAGCAATCGACTGCTGCACTGCGTGTCGCGGGTTCGATTTCCGCACGGAACAAATATTTGTATGACCTGCAGGTTGATGTTTTGGGTCTGGCTGTTTGTGTATGTGAGTTTGAATGTTTGTAAACGCACCCACGATACGGGAGAAGTTTGTAGTGTGCAGCAACGTTATATAAAAAGAAACAGTACTATAACAGCCGATAGGGTCAGTTCGGATTGATAGGTTAGTTCGTGGATTGGTGACAACGGTTTACGTACCGAGTATTCGCCGTGACGCAGAAAGCACACTGTGCCGATAGCCTCGGCTATCAATTGATGAACTTTCACAGTCGTCCGTTTTTTGACAGCACCATAAAAATAACGTTTTTTAACCGACTTCAAAAAAAGGAGGAGGTTCTCAATTCGACTGTATGTTTTTTTTTTTTTGTGTTTGTTACCTCAAAACTCAAGTCTGAGTGAACCGATTTTGATGATTCTTTTTTACTCGAAAGCTGGCGATTGGTCCCATAAAAAAAATATAAAGATCCGACAAGTAGTTTTTTAGTTATCTTTAATAATACGTATTAGATTGACTTCGTGTACGTTGATGATATACTCATTTGTCGATTATATTTTAGAAGTTGTCGAAGACAAATGATCAAAAAATGCTATGTACTACTATGGTTTGGAAGGTCATCGCAGTAATTTGGTGATAGATCTTCAGTGATATACAACGGCACTCTTTAATAAATGACAGCAAATCTGCCGTGATTGCTGCAATCGCATGTATAAGTATGGGTTTCGCCAGGGTAGGCAGGCGAGTGGGAGCAGGGTGACCGTATCCCCTCCCCACCCCTCACCTAGTCATTAAGAAACATAAACATCAGATCAAGTATCAGCTGTATCCCCTAAGGGATGATGCATATGATTTCTGAATTAGTTTATTACTATAGCATAATATAGATACTTAGTATTTAATCTATAGCTTGATGTAAAAAGAAAAAAAATTTAACCGTGTTTGCGTATTATATCATAATACTAAAACTAAAAATGTTGAAATAAAAACTTTTTAGTAAAAAAATAAAACCGACTTCTAAAAAAAACTAAAAACTGGAAAATAACTTTATTTCCGGAAGTCGGTGGCCAATAAAGTCAACGAAACCAACAAAAGCCACCGACTTCCGGAAATAAAGTTATTTTCCAGTTTTTAGTTTTTTTTAGAAGTCGGTTTTATTTTTTTACTAAAAAGTTTTTGTAACAAAAAAAAGTTCCTTGACACAATTTTTCTTGCTTACATGTTAAATTATATAATTTTACTAGCTGGCACCCGTGAATTCGCCCACGCGATATCGAAAAAAAAAGTATCCTATGCGTTATTCCAGACTATAATCGACCTCTGTGCCAAATTTAATCAAGATCCGTTCTGCCGTTTTTACGTGAAAGATTAACAAACATCCTTACATCCCTTCTGAAAAACATTTGCATTTATAAGTAAGTTCAAACCAAGCCCTTAAAAATATCACTCAGATCCAGCCTGGCTCTTTGGTGTCCTCCCCGCTCGAAGGCAAAGCCCCTGAGCGTGAAGTCACTTAATTTGAAGTTTTTTGCCCTGGCTGAAGGCCTTAATTACAAAGCATCCATAGGAACTACCCGAATAAGGTAGACGACAACATCTTAAGTTAAAATGCGAGATGCCATTCAATAAAAAATAATACATTCATTCCATTCCCAACCTGTATTTGCATGTCATTTTTATACCCTGGGTACCCAAAAATACTCTGCAAAAAAGCAAACAAAAACATTTGAGAGAAAAAAAAATATAATGAACTAAAAGTTCCCTAAAACTGCTCACACCGTGAGGTTAAAAGCTACTAATATATTACTTAGTGGACGTGAGGTTGAACATGGGTAAAAGACTAGTAAATCATTCAGTGACCTCAGCCGAAGTTGTAATGAGTAGCTATCGAGACCGTAATGAGTTATAGTTTAGACGTGACTAGCGAGTGAGTCCTGAAATTGATGTGAAAAGTGCAAAAGGTGCGTCTGTTCGTCTAAGGACGACAGACTTATAGCAGAGGGGTCTGTCAGGGCCACTGCCTCCCGGGGTTGCAGGTTGTGCGGCCCCGGAACATTAAGGGCAAAAAAACCTATGTTAGTTTATGGCCTATGTTATCCTTACTAATATTATAAAAGCGAAAGTGAGTTTGTATGTTACGTCTTCACGCCTACATGGCTAAACCGTTTTTAATGGATTTTGGTACAGAGATAGTTGGGACCCTGGAGACGGACATAGGCTAACTTTGTTTAAAAAAATTGAGAAGTGAGGGAGAAAGATAATAATTTTGCTATATATATATTTTTATCACTATAATAATCTCCACTGAGATTATCTGCCGTGATCGAATACGATCAGGGGAACTATTATCACAGCCCATACTAAGGAAATTAGTGTTCGTTGTGATCAAATTAAATGTACTACTCGTGAAAACGTTCGAAGCTACTAAATCATTCTAAAATCAAATTTCACACATTTCATTTGAAACCGGTCAAAAGGACCGGATAACGCGTCGTTCAATGCCCGTGTAATTTGATGCGGCCTGAACGACCGATTTACATTCGTTCCTGTTAAAAATAAATGGGTCTTCTGAGGTAGTACTGTGAAATGTGTCATTTATCGGTTAGGTCTTAAGTTTTTATATAAAACACATTTTGTAGCATTATGAAAGGGTGATGAAGTTTTTAAGCTGCATTTTAACAGTTTTTCTTTTTTGATTTATATTTTTCTTTCATGTCACATAATGACATACCTAGTTTTTATATCAAATTTACAAGATTTGATATAAAAGCTATCTGTGGCCAACGGTTTCGGCAGGCTTCTGAAGCGGGCCACCCACATCACTTAGGTGTATGAAAAATAGATTATGACCGATTCTCAGACCTACCAAATTTACATATAAAATATTTTTATAAAAATCGGTCAAGCCGTTTCGGAGGAGTATGACGACCAATACTGTGACACGAGAACTTCATGAAAAAAGAAATTTTCAGATTTCACATGGACGACCGGCCGTGTCGACGGCGCGTTAATGTTCTACACGCGCCTTAAGAGATGTCAACAAAGCAGAGGGGCCTGCCTGCTGTGGTTACGGGTTGTTCGAAAGAGATACCGCGGCACCGGAACATAAAGGGCAAAAGAAGAAATATGGGTAGGTTTTAGTCAGTAAAAGTCCATAACTCCATCCCGCTCCGCCCAAAACAGGCGAAATTATTTGATGATTTCCTATCTACAAAAAAGTGCATTATGCGTCAGTTTCACGGAAATGTATATTTTTTTTAAGATTCTCAATTCTCGCTTCGCTCATTTCTCGCTTAGTTTGAGTTCAGACATCGCCCTAAAAATAGTGTATTTTAGATAGTGGGTTTGAAATGAACTGAAATGGAAAATGGTTTTTTGCGCGTTATGCTTTCATGCGTAGCCAGTTCTTTTTTTATGTTCGGTATTCAAAATTGGAACACATTGATTTATGGCCATTAGTAATTTACGAACTGGAACGTTTATATGTTACTTCGGATTTTAAAAAAAGACTGTTATTCTAGAATTATTGTTCTCTTTTCGTATCGTTGGTAGAACTTTGGCCGCGTTAGGCATCTGCAGCGTTTGAGGAACCAACCCAGCCGCCACGGGAGACGCTCCCGGCTTCGGGATCCACATTATGACTCCCGCCCACCGCAGGCGCGGGGATCCGTCAAGTAGACTGCTACGTCAAACGGCGCGATTGTATTCTACGCACATTTTGAAGACATGTCAGCAATCTGAAGTGCCCGGGTAAGGGTTGGTTTGAAAAAGATACCGTGGTTTGCCTCGGAACACAAATGGCAAAAAAAATGGATGGGTTTTAGTCAGTACAAGTCTGACAGTCTTTTCCGCTCCGTCCAGAGCTGAAGCAGTCATTTGACGATTTCTGTGATCCAAAAAAACCCTTTTTGTAGCACGAGGTAAAAATGCTACCATTTTCCGTACATAAAGTAAAATGAAATTCTATAAAATGATCTCAATGTCGTTTTTTATGGATAGTATTTAATACTTTAACTGTAAATCCCCTTTTTTCAATCAAAATATTCGAAATTATCACCAAAAATACTGAATTGCACACTAAATTTGCTCATCAAATAAATCAATTATACTATACTGTTAGAAGACAGCACTACAATAAAAAAGTGTTATATCTTTATCCATTTTCTATTAATGCAAGTCGTTACTGGCACTCGCCGGCCGCTGCCGCGGCACCGCTCGCTCCGCTCGCTCGGCTCGTGCGTAGGGGGTCGCAGTTTTAACCTAACCTAACCTACGCATTTTTTTTGCATTCAGGAAAGAATATTTGGTGCACGATCAGTATTTTTGGTGAACACAAAATTTTTCCCGTTTTTTATTAATATTTTGGGTGTCTAAAAAAGTCGCAGACGAAAGACTTTACGGTTTTTAATGCGATTTATTTTATTTGCTGTATAAAACGTATTGTACAGTATTAAACAGATTTTCTTTAAAGTTTGAAGCTACATCCACACCTAGAAATAAATATAAAAATATTTGTTTGTTACTTTTTCACAACGAATTTGTTGATCAAACCGTAATTGAAGGACATTGCGCCCATACATTGTTGGTCCTGAAGCCGCATTGGAAAATATACCTTACAACTCAGTTAATACTGGTTTATACCCCTTGGTAAGATTGGTTGTCAGACTGACCACCTAAAACGATTGTCAAAGGTCTACAAATACACAATTAATAGTGTGTAATTAAAGTACATTCACAGGTATGAGGAAACTCAGTATGTAACGGGTGGTCACCCATCCTGACACCAACCTAGGCAAACGCGGCTTTACCTAAAGATCGATCCGAACTGCTGCTATTTTTTAGCCACGAGCTCCTTAAAACGCACCCACGATACACGAGAAATCCTAGTGTGAGGCAACGTTTTTTTAATTAAAAAAAATATTATAAATATATATTTTGCAACATTTTAGAGAGCCAATTAAAACACTCCGCTTTCGGTCCTCAAACACTAAATAATTGCTCAAAGCCCTTTCGATCGTTTCATTACTCTGCATGAGCGATCGCTTGAAGCATCCGTAAGCGCTTCAATGAAATCAATTAGAACTTCAAGAAGTGCTTCATATGAATATTGGTGTAAATAATTGTCTAATTGCTGGAAATCGGAAAGCGCTTTCAGCGTGGTAGCGGTGATGCGCTTGATTTGTGCCGTAGTACGAGTAGGATGGTTGAATGTTCCAATTTTCAGATTGTTACAAAATGGTAGACGAGTGATTTAAAATTTAATGCAAACGTGTTTTCTTGTGAGTAACGGAAACAGATAACTAAGGTACGACCGTAGGTAAGAACATTTTGTTATAAGTATTTTTTCTTATTTTAATAAATATTTTCTAATTTATCTTTCTTTTTATTTTATACCGAGTTTCCTCCGTGCCTCGGAAAGTTCTTCAAGGTGTTGGTCCTGTCTGTCGTTTCTAGATCTTTGTGAGTCAACCAGTCTTACCAAGGGGTATCGTATTACCCAGTACTTACAGAGTTGTGCAGGTCAGATAGGTAGACGCTCCATGTAAAATACTGGTATTCAGCTGCGTCTGGTTAGACTGGAAGCCGACCTTAACAAAGTTGGGAAAAAGACGTAACAGATGATGATATTGCTAAAAATTACAAAATGAAAATGAAGAGCTCCTCTCATTTTAACAATACCAATAAATATTAACACTATACCTACAATACTTCTTCAATGTAATGTAAATTGTTTCTTAGTATTTCCGTACTAGCTTCTCGTTCTCTCCGCAAAATCTAGACTTGGGCCAAGTACTAGATCCCTCATTTATAACTGTATCGACTCTGTTGTTGTCACTCTGGGTTGTGTAATTTTTTCTTTAAAAATTTGTTATTTTTATCCGTAGGGATCGTAGAAGTGTCGAGTATTAATATAAGAATACTAGCTATCGCCCGCGACTTAGTCCACGTGGCATAATTACTTTGGGCTGACGCTAACTTTAACCCGTGTGATGATCGAAAAAAAATATCATTCGCTCCCCTTTTCTTTCCTTTTTCTCCCCCTATTCTCACTTTCAGTTCGTTTGTTTAGCCATTTAGGTGTGAGTACGTAACAAACAAACTCACTTTCGCTTTTATAGTATACTGGCTTTTGCCCGCGGCTTCGCTCGCGTTAAATTCGGTAGCGCCTTATTGATTTGTAATGGCAACGCTAAGTTTTCCCGTTTCTTCCCTCTGTCTCCGTCACATCCCACCTTTTTAAAAAAAATATTAGCCTATGTCCTTTTCTTGGTTCCCAACTATCTCTGTACCAAAATTCATCGAAATTGGTTTAGCCATTAAAGCGTGAAGAGGTAACAAACAAACAAACTCACTTTCGCTTTTATAATATTATATAATATATATATATATATATATATATATATATTAGTAAGGACTAAGTACTAACGGAAATCGTCTTAATACGTGTACTTGGACCACTTCACTTTATTTCATTCTAATGACCTAGACCAAAACCGACTTTTCAGCGACTATCACCACAAAAGTCGCAACGATCAGTAGCACGTCTACACAAATCGTACCCAAGTTATAAAGGATAATAACATTCCTCAGTCAGGCTTCAGAGAAAACTTATTTTGGATATAAAATTACAAAAACAAAGAGTTTCTATAACGAGAGTCGAGTGTTGAATTTCGACGCAATCCTTTCTCTTTCAGAATATTTAATAACTCGGCCAATGGTTGTTTTGTTGTTTTAGAAGATTTTTCAATTTACCTACGAAACAGGAATAGATTATGAGTTTGGGAAAAACGTGTTTGTTTCAGAGAGTATTTTGTGTTCGTTGTTTTCAATACGAAAAGGTTGGAACAGGATTTGCTGTCAAAAAAATATTTGGTGCTGTTTGTGATTTGTTGGTTTGTAAATCGAATTATCGTTGATGGTAGATTGAAATTTGGAAATTCTTTTTTTTATTTCATAACTAACCTTAAATTAACAGTTTATTTCTTTACTAGATTTTGCCCGCGGCTTCGCTCGCGTCAACTTCGGTAGCGCCTTATTGATTTGTAATAGCATCGCTAAGTTTTCCCGTTTCGTCCCTCTTTCTCGCTCATATCCCACTCTTTTTTTTTAAATAGCCTATGTCCGTCTCCTGGTTCCCAACTATCTCTGTACCAAAATTCATTAAAATCGGTTCAGCCATTAAAGCGTGAAGAGGTAACAAACAAACAAACTCACTTTCGCTTTTATAATATTAGTAAGGATTTTAAGGGTTTCGTACCTCATAAGGAAAAAAACGTGTGTGTGTGAAAAAAATTTGTGCTGTTAAAAAATGTACCCTCTAAATCTATGCAGTCAAAAGATATGGCTGTTTATGTCGCAATTTTGTATGGAGCCCTTAGTACGAGAGTCTAACTCACTTTTGGCTGGTTTAAAAAAAAAAACATTGCCTCATACTAGGAATTTCTCCTGTATCTTGCCGTGGTCTGTTTACAAACATTTAAATTCACGTAAACAAACAGCCATACTCAGTTATAAACTACACTCATAAGTTACACTAGCTTTAATTGCGCAAGAACATTGGTTAGGCTAAAAAAATTAACAACTAATGCCCCGTTCTATTAAACAAAAACGACTCGTTTTGCTTACGAATAGTTGTATTTTGAGTCGACGAGTCGTTTTTGTTTATTGGAACGGGGCATAAGATGAGGCTTCCGGCGACTGGGACCGCAATTAACTAGGACCGCGGTCCCAGTCGCCGGATCCGTAAAAAATAAATATTTTTCTTCCAGCGACTGGGACCACTCAAAGATAACTTGAAAAAATCTTTTATTCAAGCCAAAATTAGTACAGTCAAACGAAAAAAAAAAAATATATAAATATCATTGACTCGCTCTAGACATGATTTTATCTTATGCGCTTAGTAATAGATTAAGCTAGCCTGTTTTGACATAATTTATAAGCAACAAGAATAGCATTGTATAATACTATCCCTCTCTAACTTTATATTTTAACACAGTTGAGGCTGATTTTGTGATAATTACTTACTTGACTGATTTTGTGTGAAGCCTTATCGGCCATTTTAAACTAATTGTGATTGACATGGATAGTACCACGTTTATTATTTTTATTGTGTTTTTTTATTATATTTACGGTTCCAGTTAAAGACTGATTTTGTAATAAACAATTACTTTCTGATTGTTAATTATTTAAAAATTGTTGAATGTTTTGCACGATTTATGTGTTTTTTTTTTTGTTGATTGTTGTTAACACGATCTAAGTGTATGTTTTAATCACGAAAGTTTTAAATAACAGAACTGTAGTCAGTGGTTGTTTTTCTTATATCAATAAATTATGTTTTTAAATCAAAAAGGATTTTTCTTCAATTGTTACATCTAAAAACTTTTGTTTGACTGTACATTTTTTTTAATTTCAGTTATCATATAAGTGGTCCCAGTTGCCGGAAGAAAATTATTTATTTTATACAGATCCGGCGATTGGGACCGCGGTCCTAGTTAATTGCGGTCCCAGTCGCCGGAAGCCTCAAATATGAGTTCTATGAGATAAGTTCTATGAGACTTTTGTCAAAATACAACTATCCGTAAGTAAAACGAGTCGTTTTTGTTTATTGGAACGGGGCATTAGTTGTTAACATCTAATAACGTAACATTAAACCTAGGTGAGTAGTCATCTTGTGACGACTCCCGGCCACCAAAATGCGGGCCTGTGGACGGCGAGCAATGGGTTGCTAACCGTCCGTCCGTCTAGTAACGACAGGCCGTGACGATAGACCGTATCGACGGCGCGTTCCTGGGGGTCTACTCTAATTCTACGTAAAACGAAATTGCGGCCGAAACTTCAAACGTTTTCTACCACGGTTTCATTTCATTTCGAAATTTCGGACGTCCGAAGTTTATTTGGCATTAAATTTTTCTAAACCTACTCTTATTCACGCAAAATGATATAGAGTAGGGTTACAAACGTAACTACTTTTGACTTTCGTTCGTTAACGAAGTTACGTTACGGAGAAAGAGAGTAGGCCCCCAGTTCCTCCGCCTGCCAAGGTCACCGCCTGACGAAGTTTGGAGTTGTTCGAAAGACACACCGCGGTCGCGGAACATAAAGGGTAAAAGAAGGAACATGTATGGGTTTTAGTACAGTAAAATTCTGACACTCCCCCCAGCTCTGCGCAGAGCGGGGGAAGTTATTTGAAGATTTCTCAGCTGCAAAAAAAAATACAGTAGTCGTACTTGATGAAAAGGTGATTCTGATCATCCTTTTGCAAATTATGCCATAATAATATAACACGCTCAATACACACACATACATAAACATTAATTTTGATCGAGTAGAACTTGATTGACAGTTTAACGTACACAAACTAACAAACATTAATGTACAGTCAGCAAGAGAGACAAGTATCCAGCCTTATCCGATATAAAAGTTTTCATTTAATGAACTTTTTGTTTCCTATCAAATATATTTAACTTTGCACGAAAACATTCATGGATTTTTGAAGAAATTTCAACTGTGTCTGACGGACCTGGTTACCTATTTATTTAGCTGAGTGTACGTATGTATATTTATTAGTTGCCACAGGTGTGTTGAATCAGCTCTTATTAACTTCCCTGATATTGTGAATATGTGTTTCTATGTTAATGAAATGCTGAAGTTTTGAATTTAATTAATTGGAATATGGAGTTCAAATAGAAGTTGTAAGATGAATTGGAAGGAGCCTCGAAATATATATACATTATTATATACTATACATTAATGAGAGTTTCACAGAATATGTAGTACCTAGTTAAATGGGTATTTTAAGTGAATAAACTAAACACTCGTCATCATTCACTCACAGTACTTTCACAAGTTATTATGTTTTGAACTGCGACTGTAACAGCATCTTTTTTCTTGTTTTTATGGTATTCAAAAGTGCCCGTAATGGTCCTATTTTTTTTACATTTTGTTCCGCACTCTAGGAACTCTTTTTTTTTTTTTTTTGAATGGTTTCTCGCAGTTCGACCTAGGAGGTCGTTTACTGCTTAACCGGACAATCCCTGTGGATGCCTAGAAGTTAAGGCCTCCAGCCAGGGGACTGCCAGACCCGGAACAACTATCTATACTTATGCTAAGACAGGGATCTTTTTGGCCTCGCACAGAAAATATCCTTGTCTGTACTATTTTATTTTATTTCTGTTTTACTTGTTTTGTGCGAGTCCCAAATAAAAGTTTTTCTTTCTTTCTATATGCCATACAAATATTTGTTCCGTGCGGGGATCGAACCCGCAACACGCAGCGCAGCAGTCAATCGCTCAGTCACTGCGCCATTCGTTCCATCATTCATCAATTCGACGACAAAACTTGGCAAAAACAATATCATTAGAAACTAGGACATCTGAATTCGGAATAAAAATGGCGACGTTGCCATGGTAATAAATCATTTGATATTAGGTCCACGAAGATTAAATTTCTGGACAATTTCTTTTTGTGATATAGCACTAGGAGAATACTGTTATGGAAGTATTTTTTTATTAAGTTATATGCCTAACAGAATCTCTAATTCATTTGGTTTTCATCAGTAAGGCCACGACAGAAGATTTCGTGGATAAATAATAACGCCCGCACATTTGGACAGCATTTTTATTTTAACAAACATTTTTTTTAAAGAAAACCTTGCCCCATACTTGACGGGCCTGTTGGTCTAGTGGTTAGTGGCCCTGACTGCTGAGCCGGAGGTCGTGGGTTCGATTCCCACCCAGGACAAACTTTGTGTGATGAGCATGATTGTTTGTTCTGTGTCTGGGTGTGGTTTATCTATAATATGTATGTATTTATAAATTATATAAGTATGTATATCAGTTGTCTGGTTACCATAATACAAGCTCTGCTTAGCTTGGAATCAGATAGCCGTGTGTGAGTTGTCCCAAGATATTTATTATTTATACTAGGAATTTCTCCTGTATCGTGGGCTCGTTTAGAATCATTTAAACTCCCAAACAGCCAGACCCGAAACAACTACCTGCAGATAGTTGTTTCGGGTCTGGCTGTTTGTGTATGTGAGATTAAATGTTTGTAAACGCTACCACGATACAGGGGAAATTCCAGGCAAGGTTTTCTTAAAAAAAAAATGTTTACAAAAATACAAAAGGTCAATGTGAAACTATGTACGTAAAAAGGAAAAACAAATAAATTGAGTTTGTGATTGGAGCCTCTTTATAAGCGCATTACATAAAATTTCGTTGACAGTTTGTTTTTTTGCAACTAGTTTCTTGAACTTCTTCCAATTCCATGCAGTGTTTTCAGACCGTTTTCAACCAAACCCTAGCACACAAAATTCTTTCCGTTGTGCCGTCCCATCGTTAGTGATTATTGTTCTGAATTTTTGCCCCGTAAGGGTGTTGAAGGGATCCAAAATGGCTGAAAGTAACGCCCGCGTGTGTCAAAAATGTTGAGAATGTATCCCAAATTTGGCGGTCTGTATCTTACTTGGAAAGATAATTTTAAAACAGCTTTTTGTCTTTATTTTGTACTAGCTGACGACCGCAGCTACGCTCGCGTATTAATCGAAAAAAGTATCCTATTTGTTATTCCAGACTATAATCTACCTTTGTGCCAAATTTCATTGAACCGTTCAGCCGTTTTGACGTTCAAAAGTAACAAACATCCATACATCCATTCATCCTCACAAACATTCGCATTTATAATATTAGTAGGACGATAACAGGGACAGGACTAAAAAAAAAAATATTAAAAATTAAGCACTTAATCCAAAGGCACTTGGTGAAATACGATAAAAGGTTGGTGTAATTAAAGCGAGGTTGCACCTATTCTGAACTTTTTTGAACCTTTGAAAATCCCCAAACATACACAGTAAAGGCACCATGAAAAAATATTTTTATTATCTAAAGTTGAACATAATTAACCAATCGCTGTAAGAAAATAGATAGATAAATCATTTATTTGATGCATCAAAGACACCAAACAGGACATAAAAAATTTCAAACAAAAAAACACAAAAAAGAAATAGATTGAAAAAAAGGTAAGGTAGATGTTAGATTGACCCACAGACATTTAGACTCATTACATACATTTCCTTCATGTGTGTCTCAAGTATGCACCAAATAGAAGTCCAGCTCAGCGTAATGCCAGATAGACTACCTGACGTTGGTATTCTGCTGAATCCTGCTAATGACACACGGATGTCGAAAAACGCAATGATCTAAAAAGAACAAAATACGACATTGTGCGGTGAATATTATGAAGGTGGGTAAGTACTCACACCTAAACTGACATGCACTTAAATTGACTGAAGGAAAGATTTCAAATTACAACCTGGATTAATAACTATAAATGAAAATACTGATACATGGAATGTAAACGAATGGCAAAATGAATAGCCTGTAATTAAAAAACAATCGTTATGTGGGTTTCAACAAAAATTATCGAAATACATTCAAATATGTGTATTTTAATTTTGCTAGCAAAGTTGCATGAACACCTTTTTTTTGCGGATGGGAACTTCCCCGCTTAGGAAGCGCATCGGAACAAGGGACAGTATCAAACTTTTACTGACTAAAACCCACCCATGTTCCTTCTTTTGTCATTTAAGTTCCGGGCCCGACATCTCTTTCGAGCAACCCGTAACCCTGGCAGGCCCCTCTGTTACATGAAACACCTTCAGTGTACATGATTAATGACCACCATTTGGTAGTACAGACGCCTGCACATCAAGCTACTACAATCTGTCAGATTTCTTTGATAGATTTTCGAGGTTCATTGGGAAAAATTTACAGTTTCGGGTAGCTTGACCTGCTGGCGTCTGTACATGGTCAAGAATTTATATCTTAAAACAATTTGTGTCAAAGACAATCAAGTTTGGACCCTTCTCAATATACAAGATTAATTATATTATCAACGTCCACAATACTGTGACAGTCCACTTAGCTAAGCTTATTGTGGATGAGATATTGTTTGCAGATTGGTTTACAGTTAATGGCGGCTGTATCGTGGATGAGCCCGTAGCTTGATAATAACAACCGCCCGGGTCGGTGATTAGGTTAAACTACGCTTGACAAGGTTTGTTTGTAGATTGGTGACCAACTATTTCATACCGAGTTTCTTCCGTGTCTCGGAAAGCATGTTAAGCAGTTGGTCGCAGCTGTTATTTGTAGATCTTTGAAAGTCGTTAAAGGCATTGAGTGTCCTATAATTCTGACAACCAGTCTTACCAAATGAATACCCATCGGTAAAGAGTGATTGTTATACTTACATTGCGAATGTTAGTGAATATGGATGTATGGATGTTTCTTACTCTTTCACGTCATAACGGCTGAACGGATCTTGATGAAAATTAACACAGAGAAAGATTGTAGTCTAGAATACATAATACATAGAATACTTTTTTTCTCAGCTATTTTGTTATAAAACAAAATTAACGACGTGTTAAAATAAATATTATTTCATATATCAAATATTGCATATTGTTTATCGTATAAAAACCGATTCAGATCAATGACTATCTTCAAACTATAATGTAGAAGGTCACACCGCCGTCTGCTGCTACACGTATGGATATAAAACCCGCATTTCAACCTCAAGTGTGTACCTTTCACAAAACCCTTTTTTAACCCTCCTTACATTGAATTTTACCGAAGAACGTAGGATATTGTGTGAGATATAATAGACCCAATCTGCTGCCCGAACCCGCTGGTCGGCCCACATGTGATGAATACAAATTTGTGGTAGCAGTCACAGGGTTAAAGGCCAATTTTTGATGGAAAATATACCTGCATGAGTCGATTGTGTCAAACTTAGTAAATTGGAGCGGTATGGTGTGATTTTTTTGCTGTAAAAGGCCGTAAAATCCTTTAGAAAAGACGCTCAGACCACGTGTCATTTTTACGGTTTTTGTGTATCGTACCTCAAAGAAAAAAAGGGACCTTTATTCTTGGAACACTTAAGACGACACGGTTGGTGCAATGGCTGAGCGATCGACTGCTGGGCCGCGTGTCGGGGTTCGATCCCCACACGGAACAAATAGCTGTAAGGCCTACAGATAATTGTTTCGGGTCTGGCTGTTTGAGTATGTGAGTTCAAATGTTTGTAAACGCACTCACGATACAGGAGAAATTCCTAGTGTTGGGCAAAGTTTTTTTAAAAGAAAAGAAAACTTTGTTAACTGCCACTCTGTCTGTCAAGACCCTTTATCTCAGGAACGCGTGCCTTGAGTTGTCGAGTTGAAATTAAAATCATTTTCTCAAATCTGTGGTCCCTTAAAGATGTACAAAAATCATAATATCTCTAATGCTCCGTTCCAATAAACAAAAACGACTCGTTTTGCTTACGGATAGTTGTATTTTGACATAAGTTCTATGAGACAATATGTCAAAATACAACTATCCGTATGCAAAATGAGTCGTTTTTGTTTATTGGAACGGGGCATAAGTCTACGCTGTCAAAAGATATGACTGTTTATGTCACAAGTTTGTAAGAAACCCTTGGTGTGCACGTTCGACTCGTAATTACCCGGTTTTTTTATGGTTACATAGCTACAGTATCTTGGACCGGTTCGTCGTTACAAAATAATCATACCTATATTTTTTTAATATACATATATAAAAAAAAACTAGCACGAGCTGGCTTTAAATGCACTTTTTTTTTGCGGAGGGGAAATCTTCAAATAACTTCCTCCGCTATGGGCGGAGCGGTGCGGAGTGTCAGACTTACTAAAACTCACTCATATTCCTTCTACTGCCCTTTATGTTTCAAGGCCGTGGCCGTCTTTCAAACAACCCGCAACCCCGGCCCTGGCAGGCCGGGGCATCTCCCGCGATATCTGGGTTGGTAAATGCAATTGTTTAGGCATTAACAGAGTAAAAAACGTTTTGTTGAAGATGTTTTCGAAAAGAATACGAAAAATGAAGTACAAACAAAACTTGTTGCTATGGTAACACATCTCATCCATACCTATAAAACCACAAGATAAACAATACCTCGCTAAACCACTTACAATCTGTGCGTAAAGGAGGGTAGTTGTAATAAAACATTGTTTAGTATCCCAGGCAGCTATAAAGTGTACATTCCAGTCGATTATATGTATATATTCCTCCTGACCGTTTTCGACCTAAGTGGCCACTCTTACCGGAGATATTATTTGTGCTGCTCAGCACCTGTTGGTCGTAGCGTGAAGTTATATAGCCTATAGCCTTCCTCAAGAAATGGACTTTCCAACACTAAAAGAATTTTCCAATTCCAACCAGTAGTCCCTGAGATTAGCGCGTTCAAACAAACAAACAAACTCTTCAGCTTTATAATATTAGTATAGATTAAACATTTATTTCAGTCCAGGACCATAAATTGTTAGTAACAATGCACTTAAAACTATGTTAAAATAGACAATCAAAACATGAAGCTTAATTGTTGCTTCAATATGCTGTTTTTTTTTTTAACATATAAGGCTCATTTACAAATCGGCGAAAGGTAATATCTTTAGGCCATAGGTTATTATCTAAAAATATGTCGAGTTTTGTTTTGGGAACATACAGCTTATAGGAATTGTAAGATTTTTCGGATTTTCTATTAATTTTGAATAGGGTTACATCTTCTTGAGTGTTGTCTTTTATATACGCTAAAATATCGTACACAAGTGTGTGAGCTGGCACAGGTGCACTCTCCGTTCCTTCACTCTAATAGTCCGATCGGACCACAACGCGAACGACCAGAGCGAGATCGGACGCAGGACCAACGGCTTTTTCTTAACGTGCATTCCGAGGCACGGAGGTATCTTACCGCCAACTTCCAATCTCCGGACTGCTACTGTCAAATTTCTAATGGAAAAACAAAATAACACTTGTCCGAGTTAGAAATCAAACCCACGACCCCGAACTCAACAGTTGTGATAGCAACTGCAAAACATATGGAGCAGACAAAGTCGATGTGTGTGTTTTATCCTACTTTCTTGTATTCATTACTTTTTTGTTGAAAGACAGACAGACAGACAACGAAGTGATCCAATAATAGTTCCGTTTTTTAATTGCGAGGTACGGAACCCTTAAAAATAAACAAAGTTACACATAGCAGTCAGTTGAAAACGTATCGAATGTAAGTAAAGTAGGGTTACTATGACATCTTATAGCAGTTCTTATTCTTGTGTGAGAAAAAGATGGTGCTAGATACCCTGTATACCTATGTCTCTTTCCCTCAGCGGAATAAGTTCTGCTTTAAGACGTCATTGTAGGGTAGCTGTACCAGTTTCAATCTGGCCCGAAATCTGGCAAGTATCCAGCTGACAAACTACAAACTGTAACTAGTTTTCCAGTTTTGAATAGTTCCAGTGCTCAAGGATTGAATCATTTTAAATAAATGTTTGCTTTGATCACTTATTTTGGTCTTTTTTTTTCGGGTGAGAAATCATCAAATGACTTCCATGGGGGGCGTCAGACTTGTACTGACTAAAACCCACCCATGTTCCTTCTATTGCCCTTTAAGTTCCGGGGTCGCGGTATCTCTTTCGAACAACCCGCAACCCCGGCAGGCGGAGGCTCTGGCAAGCCCCTCTGCTTTGCTGACATCTCTTTGAGGCGCGCGTAAAACACGAACGCGCCGTCGACACGGCCTGTCGTCAATCGACGGACGAACGGTGAGCTACCCATTGCTCACCGTCTACAGGCCGGCTATTATATTATTATTTATTTCGGTCTTACGTGTACTTTATGCAGGAGCTTGTGTATGAGAGTTTAAATGTTTGTAAATGCACCCACGATACAGGATAAAATACTAGTGTGGGGCAAAGTTTAAAACAAAAATGTGGTGATTTCAAAGGGGTAGATGTTTCTGATCAAATAAATAAATAATAAATATCTTGGGACAACTCACACACGGCTATCTGATCCCAAGCTAAGCAGAGCTTGTGTTATGGTAACTAGAGAACTGAAATACATACTTATATAATTTATAAATACATACATATTATAGATAAATCACACCCAGACACAGAACAAACAATCATGCTCATCACACAAAGTTTGTCCTGGGTGGGAATGGAACCCACGACCTCCGGCTCAGCAGTCAGGGCCACTAACCACTAGACCAACAGGCTCGTCAAATTGTTAGGTCTGCATATATTTCACGAACCGCATCGGGGTAAAGAGTGCCAAAAATGTTTTGAAACCACATTTGGCAAATAAACATGTAGGCATTACAATGTAGAAAAGCTCTGCGTCCTTTTAGGGATGCGTGCCTCAAAAGGAAAGAAAACAGAACCCTTGTAGAATCACTTTGTTTTCCGTATGTATATCTGTCAACACCCTTTACATCAGGGACGCCTGAAAGTAGCGAGTTGAAATTAATAATAATCTGAAATCTGCTATTCCTTGGAGCTGTGAATGATGCTGTGTGATATGTCCGTTTTTTTTTTCGTCTGGGAAATCATCCAATGACTTCCCCCGCTCTTACAGGAGCAGGGGGAGTGTCAGACTTGTGACTAAAACCCACCCATGTTCCTTCTATTGCCGTTTACGTTCCGGGGCCGCGATATCTCTTTCGAACAACCCGCAATCACGGCAGGCGGGAGATATGTCCGTTTATGTCACATTTTCCAAACATTCGCAAAGGGAGTGAAATCAAACGGTTTTTGACCTAAAATACTGAAATTTGGCAAGAAACAAGAAGTAGGAAGAGAAAACCGAGCAATGTTAAGTACGGCCCTGGAACGAAGGAAGGCACATGAGTGGATTTTAGTAACTAACACTGCCCCACCGCTCCACCCAGAGCGAGGGAAGTTAATTGACAATAATCCAACCGCAAAAAAAATTGTTTCTTACAAGTTTGTACGTAAACCTTGGTGCGGAGTACGACTCGCACTTGGCACATTTTTAACAATGTTCCACATTGCTGGGGCAATGGGGAACGCGCCTAAAGTAAACCAGCCAATCGTAAAATACAAAACATTTAGTTGCCAAGACATATGTAAAAAATAAGTGTGCACAAACTGGTCCAAGAATTTTGTTTTGGTCAAAAATATGGAATCTGTAAAAATATATAACAACTAGCTGTTCCACGCGGTTTCACCCACGCTGCTTAGAACCTGTTGGTCGTAGCCTGATGTTATATAGCCTATAGCCTTCCTCAAGAAATGGACTATCTAACACTAAAAGAATTTTCCAATTCCAACCAGTAGTCCCTGAGATTAGCGCGTTCAAACAAACTCTTCAGCTTTATAATATTAGTATAGATTTTTAACTAAGTGCGACTTACATATCGAACCAAGATTTCTAGCTAGGACACAGGGCTTTGACTAGACCAAAAATACTGTTACCATTTGACCACGACCTTCAAACGACGCAACACAAATATTGCGTCATTCTATTACTTGTATAGATTATTTTTTACCAATTCTTTGTGAATAAGCGGGAATTTTTGGCGTGTTATCTTTTTATCTGTTGTAAAGTAAGGACTTATTGTCAGGCTTATGCTGTCCTCTCATACTTAAGTAACGCTGTAACAACAACATTGTAAAATGATTTTAAAAGATTAACCATGGAGTTTCTTGCTGGTTCTTCTCCATAGGAAACGACCGGTCCGAATCGTGCACCTTTTCTCGACGTTTTATAAGTGTTCGTGTAGGAATAAAAATATATTGAACTAGCTTTTGCCCGCGACTTCGTACGCGTGGATTAATAGTTCCCGTTCCCGGGGGATTTCCGGGATGAAAACTATCCTATGTCCTTTCTCGGGTCCCAGACTATATCTGTACCCAATTTCATTAAAATCGGTTCAGTGGTTTAGGCGTGAAGAAGAGACAGACAGACAGATAGACAGAGCTACTTTCGCATTTATAATATTAGTTTAGATAGATTTAGATTAGATTTAATTTATTGATTGCGAAGAAATTCAATGAAATAATTATTTTGCAAATGCATGCATTGCAATGAGAGTGTGGACGGGGCGTTAGGGCCCAGCCAGACTGCATGAGCCTTAACAGAGCTGTTTGTTTATTGTTTATTTCCATAAAATGATATAATATCGATTGTGCAGTTCTGCGTGATGTCACTACATTGTTAGGCATCCCATCACAATGGTAGAATGATAATGTATTGAGTGCTATCGATTTGTATTCGAAATAGTAGTTGCAGTTGGTCGACAGTAGGCCTACTAAATTATTCAACATAGTCAATTTTGTGTTAGTATTAGCGCGAAACACGTGTAGGTATTCAAGAGTTATTGGAGTTTACTCCTTAAGAATCAATTTTCATATATAAGGCGCCCGGTATGAGAAAAATCCGAGGGGTAAAACCTACTAAAGTAACGAAAATGTGTCACGTTTTTGGTGCGCACCTTTAGTGCGCAACTTTCTAATTTGGCTGTGAGTGTATTAAGACGTACATATGGTATGCTGTATAGGCGACTATACCTATATATTATATATTATTGGGCTTGTTTGTTTCTATCAGTGTCGATGTATTTATATTGCCATTTTTTTCATTAATTTGTGAATTTACCCTTTCATATGATATTAATCTTTTTTCAGTTGAATAAACTCTTTTTGCGTATGGTTAGATACTCGTACTTAACCCATTTATAACGACCGATCGTTATAAAGATCAAAAAATATACTGGGGAATACCCTCAATTTAAAAATAATAACGAGTGGATAACTTTTACTTATTGTGTACCAATCGCCGCAGAGATCGTTTGACAGTGTTTTAGTGAATAAAAAAATATCATAAGATCATAATTTTGAAGTAATTTGGTATTTTAGTGCGTATTAGCGTAATCAACTTTCAATATGTCTTCAAAACGGTAAGTGTTTACAAATTAGCTTGTGATTGAAAGTTGTTTTATGCACGTTTTTTATAAATTTATAACCTGTCTAACAAAACTGAGAACAAAAATTTGATCTGGTTATATATTTTATGAAAAATAAATGATATTATATTTGATGATCGTTTTAACGATCGGTCGTAATTTGGGGATGTATTTTTCTTTCAGACCCATGAATACCAATAAACCATTGTCTCTCAATGAAATCATTGACGAATTGGAACAATTAGATGATGATGCCCCGTTTCCAAGAAATCTAACAATTTTACCACCTGATAACGCGAATGCTGATGTCACGGATGAAGATTCTGGTGATGATGAGTTTGTAACTCTGAACAATCTTCCAGGTTTGTAGAGATGTCGAATCTAGGTGGTATATATGTCTTAACGTTATTTTTTCATGTCAGTTGTTGTTTTTTTTTCTATCTAGGTTCTCAGCTAAGAGCTCCTGCTGAGATAGAATACATGAGTTCTGAAAGTGAAGAGGACACTGTACCCTTGTCATCTTTAGCGAAAAGAAGTCGTACGATCGCAGAACCCCTTATTGTAGAAGGTCGACAACCTGAGCCATCTACATCTAATTCAGCTCCAGTTATTAGCAGCACGTCAACAGTTCCTTTTGTTCATCCAAGCGTACCAAAAAATCAAAATTATACTTGGAGAAATCGCCATAATCCTCGCGACCGACCACAATGGCAAGAAGACTATGGTCCAAGACACCTTCAAACACCCATGTACTACTTTGACTGTATGTTTGATAACTCTGTTATCGAATTATTGGTCAAATATACAAATATTTACGCGATTCAAAAAAACAAAGTGGGTAATGTGACAACGAGTGAAATGAAGTGTTTCCTTGCTATACTTCTTTACAGTGGATATATCGTAGTTCCCCGAAGGTACATGTACTGGGAAAAATCATCAGACACTGATTTTAGTATTATATATAACGCCATGTCGAGGGATAGATTTACATTTATCATGACTCACCTCCACTGTTGTGACAATGCTCAGATAACTACTGAAAGTGACAAGTTCGCAAAGTTGAGACCGCTTTTCAATATCTTGAACGAAATATTTTTGAATATGAGTCCTTTAGAAGAAATGTACAGCATAGACGAGGCTATGGTACCTTATTATGGAGGACACAGCTGTAAACAATTTATACGTGGAAAACCGATTAGATGGGGATATAAGTTCTGGGTTGGAGCGACTAGATTGGGATACGTGCTATGGTTTGATCCGTACCAAGGCCATGCAGCAATTATTCCACCGGCTTATAGGCAGTTAGGTATGGGAGCTGGCGTAATTTTACGTTTTGCTGATCATTTGCAATTTCGTCACCCAGGTGTGCCTTTTCACTTATTCTTTGACAATTTCTTTTCTTCTATTCCACTGTTCCACGAATTGAGTAACAGAGGGCTCAAAGCCACTGGAACAATTCGCGAGGACCGTACCAAAAAGTGTCCTTTGCCGTCCAATAAAGAATTCAAGAAGACAGAAAGAGGCACATTCAAGTACAAGTCCAGCCATCCGGAGCATATTTTGGTTTGCAAATGGAATGATAATAGTGTGGTATCAGTAGCATCCAATTCAGAAAACATCGAGCCCTTACATAAAGCTAAACGGTTCTCGCAACAGCAGAAAAAATATGTATATATTGATCAGCCTGCAATTATAAAAAGCTACAATGAAAACATGGGGGGAGTCGATAGATCGGACCAAAACATTGGTCTTTATCGTACATCAATCCGTGGAAAGAAATGGTATTTCTCATTGTTTTGTCACTGCTTGGACATGGCGACACATAATGCGTGGCAACTTTACAAAACTAATGGCGGAGAGTACGATCATCTCACATTCCGGAGAACTATCGCCAGAGGTATCTTGGAAACATATAAAAAATATGAGAAACGCGGTCCTTGTCCCACTCCTAGAACTTACAGGGAAACTTCACGCTACGACAGACTTGATCATCTAGTAGAGTACAATGCATCTCAACTTCGATGTTCGCTTTGCAAAAAAAATACAAACTTCACCTGTCAAAAATGTAAAATCTATTTGCATGCTAAAACATGTTTTGTTACTTACCATACTCCTACATAGACTTGTTTGTTAATTTACGTTTTTGTTTAGATAATAAAACCTTTCTTAATAAGTTACTGTGTTTCTTTAATTTAAAATAATATAAAATTGATTAACTGACAGTTGTATGAGCGTTAACCTACCTGCCTATTACTACTGATCGTTAAAACGATCCGCATTTTCCGAGCTTTCCTGAAAACTTGTTTTTTTTTTAGTATTTTTCCATGTTTACTATATGCATCAAGGTAACAATACTAAAAAATTACTGTGTTTCGAGATAAAAAAAAGTTTCAGTAACAACTGGGTTAAGGAGTAAACTCCAGTCGTGCGTCGGAGCTGACACACACTTTTTTTTCTGTTCGGCAATGGCAATGTAGTACGAATTGACGACACGGTTGGCGCAGTCTTTGAGCGATCGACTGCTGCGTTGCGTGTCGCGGGTTCGATCCCCGCACGGAATAAATATTTGTATGACCTACAGGTAGTTGTTTCGGGTCTGGCTGTTTGTGTATGTGAGTTTAAATGTTTGTAAGCGCACCCATGATACAGGAGAAATTTCTAGTGTGGTGTGTGGGGCATAGATTTTTTTTTTTAAATGCAAGTGACTAAGAGAGTGGTGAATATTAAATGTCAAGGAATGGAAAGGAAGAGGAAGACTAAGCAAACGATGGATGGATCGTGTGACGAATGTTATGAAACAAAAAGGGTCTTTACAGATAGACAGACGGATAACAAAGTGATGCTATAAGGGTTCTGTTTTTTATCCTTTTGAGATACTGAACCCTAAAAATTAGTGAATAGTGTAACGGTTTTTAGAGAAGAATTGAGTACAGTTTATTCATATTTTGATTTTTTATATAGTGTATTTTTAACCTCTCAAGAACCGTCATTATTTACGTCAACTATCCATCAAGCACCGTCGGGCGGGCTCTTATCGTAAGCGTAATCTGATTTTAAGACTTATCTTTACTACAAATACAGTTTTAAATCATTTAATTAATGGTGGCACAAATTTGTGCCAGCGGGGCTCAACGGCAATACTTGTTACCTCTCAAAGACCGTCATTATTTACGTCAACTATCTGTCAAGTACCGCCGGCGGGCTCTTATCGTAAGCGTAATCTGATTTTAAGACTTATCTTTACTACAAATACAGTTTTAAATCATTTAATTAATGGTGGCACAAATTTGTGCCAGCGGGGCTCAACGGCAATACTTGTTACCTCTCAAAGACCGTCATTATTTACGTCAACTATCTGTCAAGTACCGCCGGCGGGCTCTTATCGTAAGCGTAATCTGATTTTAAGACTTATCTTTACTACAAATACAGTTTTAAATCATTTAATTAATGGTGGCACAAATTTGTGCCAGCGGGGCTCAACGGCAATACTTGTTTAGTGGCACGTTTTTGTGCCGCTGGGGCTTAAGAGGTTAACAAAACTAATTTCAATCCTTTTGTTTTCTGTTAACATATTTTTTTATGCTAACATTTTCTTATACTAAATTGTACCTATAACTTTACTTTAAGTTTGATAGGGTTTACTTCCCAGGTGATACCACATTAATTTTATTTATATTGCTTATGTAGTTTATGAGTTATTGTCTAAAATACATACTTTTTCGGCTAGGCCTATATTGATGATTTGCTAATCCTTTAGTAATAACAAAGGTAAATGAATACTTGATTTAAAATAATGTTAATGTTGTAAAAAAACTAAAAAGCAGAAAAAAAAACTTAACTTTCAGAAGTCGGTGGCAAAAAAGTCAACAACATCCAGAAGTAAAGTTATTATTCCCTTTTTTGGTTTTTTTTAAAGTCGATTTATAAATTGAGGAAAGTGTAGGTTATATATTGCATATCATTAAATAAGAACTCTACCTATGTTATACTCACGGGACTTTTTTATTTCTACGAAATCAAGTTCTATTTAACATCGCTTGGTTAGTTCTGTTTCTAATTAATGTTTTAGTGAACAAAAGAATTGGGTCACGGTAAAATTTTAAGGCTTTTTCCTGTTTTTATTTATGTTTGTTTCGATTGTTTTTTTGTGGTGAACAGGAAGTTGAGATTTCGGAAAAAACTGGATAATTCAACCTTGGCACATTTCGTTTTTAAAAGATTTAATTTATCACAGGAGACGCGTCTTTGCAAATCTGCCCATTTGTAAATAAAAAATTAAGAGAATGTATAGTAGTAAATCCTTAAATTGAGTTTGTTTGTTACCTCTTCACTCTTTAATGGCTAAACCGATTGTGGTGAATTTTGGGACATAGATAGTTGGAAACCAGGAGACGGACATAGGCTATATATTTTTATTTTAAAAAAAGTGGGATGTGAGGGAGAAAGAGGAAAGAAAAGGGTAAACTTAGCGTTGCTATTACAAATTAATACGGTATGGGGAACTGTGTTACCCCGAATTTAACGCAAGCGAAGCCGCGGGCAAAAGCTAGTATTATAATATCAAACATTTTCAGGATGCCGTATCTTAAAAGAAAAAAAACGGAACCTTCATTAGATCACTTTGTTATACGTCTATCTTTCTGTCAAGGCCCTTTATCTCGAAAACGCGTGAAGGTATTGAGTAAAAACTACAAAAACAAAACCTGTATAGTCCCTTTGTGCTGTGAAAAAATCAACCCTCTAAGTCTACGCAGTCAAAAATATGGCCGTTTATGTAGCAAGTTTGTACGGAACCCCGCAGTGCGCAAATCTGACTCGCTCTTGCCCGGTTTTTTTTTTACAATTGAGAGTTTCTTATACTTCGGCGCCATTACAAACACCAAAGATGGACTAACAAAAAAAAACTGAAATACAAACTCTCTAGAATGTTGAATAACGAACGTGCCAAATAACTTGTAAACCATGTTCGCGTATAATCTCTTGTAATTAATTCACTGCGGTTTTGAGACGGTCTTGGGTATTCCTACGGTTAGCCTGGCTTAAGTATTGGGAGTCCTTCAGGTCGTGGTAATAAACTGGCCGGTCCAGACTTATTTATTGACTAGCTTTTGCCCGCGGCTTCGCTCGCGTTAAACTCGGGGTAACACAGTTCCCCTTGCGGCTTATTGATTTGTAATAGCAACGTTAAGTTTTCCCTTTTTTCCCTCTTTCTCCCTCACATCCCACTTTTTTTGAGAAAAAGTATAGCCTATGTCTGTCTCCTGGTTCCCAACTATATCTGTACCAAAATCGGTTTAGCCATTAAAGCGTGAAGAGGTAACAAACAAACAAACAAACTCACTTTCGCTTTTATAATATTAGTAAGGATTAGCTGGCGCCCGCGGCTTCACCCGCGTATTGATAAAAAAAGTATCCTATGTGTTATTCCAGACTATAATCTACCTCTGTGCCAAATTTTATTATGATCCGTTTACTAGATTTTTCGTGAAAGAGGATCAAACATACATCTATACTCACGAACTTTCACATTTATAAGATTAGTAGGATTCAGTGAAAATATATTGAAAAATCACATCATATTATTTTTTTAAAACTATTTTTTTTATTTCGTTATCCCCATTTTTATTTGAAGTCGCATCATATACACGGCTTTTTCAAGCAGAACTTTCTCGGTTTAAATCCCACTCTTTTGAGCCCACTGTTCTGTACTGCCTTTTAAAGACACGCTTTTTCATCCCTGGCCTACTACAAAAGCGAGGAAGCCCCACCGTGTCAGCAACACAAGCCTGCACTTGTGAATCTCAAATCAACGTAGCCGCCGAGGGAGACGCTCCGGGTATCAGGTGCCGCGAGACAAATCCCGGCTACTGTAGACGTAGAGTCGGTGGGCGGTGAGCAATGGGTAGCTCACCGTCCGTCCGTCTATTGAAGACAGGTCGTGTCAACGGTGCGTTTGTGTTCCACGCGTGCCCTTTAAAGTCAGACGGACCTCCCAGGGCCACTGCCTGGTGGGGTTGTTCGAACAGAGATATCGCGCCCCCGAAACACAAAGGGCAAAAGAACATGGATAGGTCTTAGTCAGAAAAAGGTTTGAAACACCCTCACGCTCCGCCCAGGGCGGGTAAAGTTATTTGATGATGCCCAATAATAAAAAAGAGATTTAAAATCTTATATTTATTACGAATTGCCATACAAAACTTTGTCTCACCAAGATTTCTGGATCACATCCAAATTCCGTATTAGACTTTCGAGGAAGCATGTCGAACGCTACGAATTCGAAATTGGAATGTTTAACAAGTTTTAAAAAGAGAAATGAAAAAAAAGTTTGTGATTCTTGAAATGTAACATGTAAAAGTTCGGTATAAAAGAGCCTGCACATTGCACCGTCGGAGCGTTTCGAACACGAAAGAAACATGACGTGGATTAGTTTCTTCTTTTTTAACCGACTTAAAAAAGGAGGAGGTTCTCAATTCGTCGGAACCAATTTTTTTATTGGGTTTATAACCTGATGTTAGAGTTCTAATTACCTTTGACTTGGCCATCGAGAAATATCTCTCAGACATATTCGACTAGCGTGGACTGAAAGACTACTAAATATACGTACGTCCTAAGCATAGTACAAACGTATATTTATGACTTTGAAACCTGTGTTTGGTTTGTTTCTGTTTTCAAGTGTATGGCATTCGTGGTTGCAGCTGTAAATCCGGCCCCGGCCCCGGAACGTAAAGGGCAACAGAAGGAACATGGTTGGGTTTTAGTCAGTATAAGTCTGACATGCCCCCCCGCTCCGCCCAGAGCGGGGGACGTCATTGGATGACATCCCACCCGAAAAAAAAAAGGTGGCGGCCTTGTGTTGCCATCTGTCATTATGCTAAGCCGGGGCCCTTTTGGCATTTATTATTTTATTTAGTTTAATTGTTTAATTTTAGGTTTTTTTTTGTGTATCTGTGTTATAGTGCAACGCGTTTCTTTTCTTTCTGTTTCTTTTTATGTATCAATCCAAAAGTGTTTGGGCTGTTTTTTTTAAAGCATTTAGAGCAATTAGATTATTACAGGCGCCTATGAATGTCAAAAATAAAGAAGATGCTGCCACAGTCCCAGTCACAAGACATAATAACTTGTGAAAGTACTATAGTTGCCCATTCCAAGGCGTAGATCTATATCAAGAAGAATGGGCAAGACACTCCATGGACACTTATCATGGTTAGGTGCATAATTCATGTTGAAATTATACATTACTAGCTTTTGCCCGCGGCTTCGCTCGCGTTAAATTCGGGGTAACACAGTTCCCCTTGCGCGTTATTGATTTGTAATAGCAACGCTAACTTTTCCCTTTTCTTCCCTCTTTCTCCCTCACATCCCACTTTTTTCAAATAAAAATTACCTATGTCCGTCTCCTGGTTCCCAACTATCTCTGTACCAAAATTCATCAAAATCGGTTTAGCCATTAAAGCGTGAAGAGGTAGCAAACAAACAAACTCACTTTCGCTTTTATAATATTAGTAAGGATTATGTTAGGATGATGTAAACAAAGGAGCACAGTAAGAGCATCCAGAGAAAAAACCATTATCTAAAAACTACCATTTCTGTTCCTTACAGGTGAGATGAAAAAAATTTACTGGATTGCTGGAATTATATTTATCGCCGTAGAACCGGTTGTTTTTTATCTTCTCTGTGACGATGATTCGTCAGTAAAGGCAATGATTGGTAAACACAACAACATGAAGTATATCCTGCAGTGGTCTAATCCGAAATCAGACCCCTTCAATCTAATGGGTGAAGGTCAACAAGAGTTTTTGAAGAGAAAGTGTCCGGTCAATAATTGTTTTATAACGCCATGCCTGGCTTTGCCACATTTTTTAACAGATTTTGATGCCATTCTTTTTTATGGCCCTGAGTTTTGTCAAAAAAGGGTAAGATTTCCAAAAAAGAGATCACCTCACCAGAAATATATTTTTGTAAGTAGAGAATCTCCAATCTACTATCCGTTGAAGTCAAAAATTTACAATGGAATATTTAACTGGACTTACACATATAAATTGAATTCCGATATATATTTCGGTTTCATTGTCATTAAAAACAAAAAAAATGAGATCATTGGCCCTAAGAAAGATATGCACTGGTTAGACGTGAAAGAGATGAAAGAAGTAGACAGTGATTTCAAAAGTAAGTTGAGCAGTAAAAAATTGGCAGCTGCTTGGTTTGTGTCAAATTGTTATTCGAAGAGCAAAAGGGAAAAAGTTGCACTAGAAATACGGTCAGAACTGGCAAAGTACAACCAGGTACTGGACATATACAGCGATAGATGTAAGTGGAAAAAAACGAAATCTTGTCCCAAGAATCCCAAAACGAATCGAGCAGGGGTGGACTGTTTGCGTTACATAGAGACAGATTACTACTTCTATTTATCGTTTGAGAACTCCCTCAGTGAAGACTACGTAACGGAGAAGTTACTGAATGCCGTGCAGCACTATGCCGTGCCAATAGTATATGGTGGAGCCAACTATACCAGGTAAGATCATGCTGATGCTGTTTTAGACTGCAAAAACCAGGCAAGTGCGAGTCAAACTCCGTACAAACTTCCGACATTAACTGTCATATCTTTTGAATGCGTAAAATCAAAACTCATTTATTCAAATTTTGCTGATAATCAGCACTTTTTGAACGTCAAATTGACAAAGAGACAGTCCCACAAAAACGCCCCGCCCTTCGTAGACGTAGATATGATTTTTCCACAACTACGGGACTACTACAGGACCGCAGATTTGAGTATATGGTTTTAATTTCAACTCGATACCTTTATGCATTCCCGAGATAACATTCATGATTGAGACAGACAACAATCTAACGGGTACGGGTAACGTAAGTACGGGTTCTGGTTTTTTTTTCATTTAAGGTACGGAATCCTAAAATAAAAAAAGAGTGTTTTGAGTTTAAAAAAAGTTATTTTTCTTTATTTTTGCATCCTGACCTAAAATTTTAAGTCTTAATTCGGAATTTAAATTCTTCGGAAATTTTCAATTCGGAAAGTAAATTACTTTTTCAGATTCTTACCAGACGGATCCTATTTGAATGCAAATGAACTTGGTGTGAAGAAGCTTGTGTTAGAAATGATTAAAGCCATTACACAGAAGAAAAAATATTACGAATTCTTTAAGTGGACCAACCACTACTCGTTCCATGACATTGACGAAACGCCAGACGCTGACTACATGTGTGCATTATGTAGTGCTATCAATAATGACGGGTTAGTGAAACAAATAAGTGTGTATAAAAATATGCTGAAGTGGTGGAAAAGTTGAATGATAATGTTTTTACAAAAACATACACGTCATTTTCTGTTTATAAATTAGTTTAGATGAGGCCGGTATTTCATTCATGACCTGGCTTTCAATTGTACCTTGGAGTACTCCCATTTTTAATACCAATCATCAACTCTCTGAATCTTATTAATCAAATTTAAGAATTGATTAAGTTTAAAATCCGTTTTCAATCCGAGGCGTAGTATATGTATAGTATTATTGGTTTTCTTAAAATGGACTTATAATTAGATTTTTTGTACTGACTTAACCAAAGACATTCAATTATTTAGCAGTAAATCATGATCAGAATCATTTATTTGCATAAAATATAGGTGTTACCGGTGGTGTCATATTGACGGTATATTCCCAAACTATCTAATATATAAAATTCTCGTGTCACAGTTTTCGTTCCCATACTCCTCCGAAACGGCTGGACCGATTTAAACGAAATTTTGTGTACATATCGGGTAGGTCTGAGAATCGGCCAACATCTATTTTTCATACCCCTAAGTGGGCAGCGGGTGAAACCGCTGGGCACAGCTAGTATTTTAAATAAAAAGACACCTTATTTAAAGTAAATTAAAAAAGAGACGAAATAAGACGAAGAAAATCGTGATCCAAAACTTATTACTACTTGGTAACAAATCGTTCTATCTAGTGTCACACGACCGCTTGTCAGGTAACATTCATCTGTCAAAATCGAGTGTTCAGGATTATAAATTTTGTATGATATATTTAAAATAGGATGGTATTTAAAAGTACTTCAATTTATTCCCATTTGGTTTACCTAATTTTGCCTGTGTTGCACCAAATATACTGAATGTGCACCAAAATATGTTAATTAAAATATGTCATAACGAGCATCAGGAAAAGACAACACTACAATAAAAAAGTGTTAAATCTTTATCCATTTTCTATTAATGCAAGTCGGTACTGGCATTCGCCGGCCGCTACCGCGGCACCGCTCGCTCCGCTCGCTCGGCTCGTGCGTAGGAGGTTGCAGTTTAAACCTAACCTAACCTACGCATTTTTTTAGCATTCAGGAAAGAATATTTGGTGCACGATCAGTATTTTTGGTGAACACAAAATTTTTTCCCTTTAAAATAACCACTCTATAAGTGTTTTAAATCTCTTTGGACTTAACTAATGAAACCAAATATAAAAATATCTAAGATCAATTTTCCGTGAATTAACTGTATAAATCAGAAATTATTCTAGAAAATTAAGTGAATTGAACGAAACAGAATAGTCCTGTTTTACGATTTCGTATCAAGTTGATAGGCACTGTGATATTTTTTATGTGTACTGTACAGCTTATATCTTCATATTCGTCTGTTATATCGTTGGCCATTGGCACAAAGTGTAGGGTGAAATTAACAATTGTGGACTTGCTCTTAAAAAAAGGTGAATTCCATGTTAGACAAGACGTTCGGAGAACTTAACCTTTTTTATTCTTAACTAGCTGTGCCCCACGGTCTCACTGGCGTGGTAATGGAATATACCATATATATTTATGAATTGTAGCCTATGTGTCATTATTATACGTAAGCTATATTATTGTAAAGTTTCATTAAAATCCATTCAGTAGTTTTTGCTTGAAAGAGTAACAAACATCCATACAAACTTTCGCGTTTATTATGATATTAAATATTAATAATACTAGTTGCGCCCCGCGGTTTTATTCGCCTGGTGATAGAATACATAATATATCTTTATGAATTGTAGCCTATGTGTCATTCTTATATGTAAGCTATATTATTGTAAAGTTTCATTAAAATACATTCAGTAGGTTTTGCGTAAAAGAGTTACAAATATCCACACAAAGTTTCGCAATTTAATATTATAAATAAGTAGGATATAGCAGAAAGTAGGGTAGTAGGATTAAAGGCTTCCATTCGGCAGCAACACGCCTGCTACCCTACCATGACGTCTTAAAGCAGAACTTGTTCCACTGAGGGAAAGAAACAGAGCTATACAGGGTGTCTAGCACCATCTCTTTCCCTCAGTGGAATAAGAACTGCTATAAGATGTCATGGTAACCCTTCTGATGTTCTTGATGATGCGGCCTAGGGTGGAGCATGCTTGCCTAAAAGAAACCGATTCACTCAAACTTTGAAGAGTTCCAGATTATTCAAATTATTTAGATAACAGAGAAGACGGCAGTGAATTCCACTAACTGGCGATTCGCACAGTAAATTAGTAAGCTGAGCTAAGCTGGTAGCGCTTTGCTCGGGTTAGCTAAGTGGAGTGGTAATGGGATTTGTAGTTAGACGTGTTCTTAAGAAGAGACCTTGAATCGGTAGGGAAGGTAGAGTTACGCATTTCTTAGGGTGGCTGGTAGCAGTTTGGTGAAAGTTGCCGAGAATCAAGTTCTCCTATTCTTACGAGTCCCCGAGTCCCCGAGGCTTTTTAACATTTACGTTTATACAGTATAAATATAAACGTTACTATACTAACTTATAAATGTAGGTACATACTAATATTTATTTAATAACATATGAACGGCTCGCCAGCACACAAATAAACCCTGTGAGGTTTGCGTGTATGGCAATATATGGTCAAGTAAGTGAATAAGTGTTTTAGAAAAAAAATATTACTGTTTGAGTTCAGCAGTACACATTTCAGATGCCACATAGATGGAGTTAGTTTAAATAACTTAAGCTACGCAGATGACATGGTGTTGCTGAGCCCATCCATCTGTGGAATGAGAAAGTTGCTTTCTATTTGTGAGAGGTACGCAGAGCAGTATGGTAAAGTACAACCCTAAGAAAAGTGAGCTGCTGGTGTTTAGGGGCAGTAATAAAAGACAATCATACGTCCCTCCGGTATCACTGTGCTACGTCACAATTCACTTTTACAAAGAGTAACCCATTTTAAGTATCTGGGCCACATTGATACCGAAGACCTGAAAGATGATACCGACATTTATTTAATAAGGATCTACAACAAAAGATGCACAGACGCCAGCAGGTCAAGCTACCCGAAACTGTCAATTTTTCCCAATGAATCTTGATCCTAATACTTTAGAAATAAAGTCGAAAATCTATCAAAGAAATCTGACAGATTGTGGTAGCTTGATGTGCAGGCGTCTGTACCAACAGCATTTCGAGAGTGTTTGCCGAAAGGCTGGATGGGCCTACCCTGAGTAGGTTTGTCAAGCTACATGTCTTACATGGGCCTTGAGAAATCTACCCGGGGCCGAGTTTGGCCACACTATTTTTATTTCTTTTTTTTCTATAAGTACTAACATAGGTTTTAATGATAATACTAAGACCATTTGGGTTAATTGTAGTCTGTGAATAAAAAAATAATATTTTTATTTATGTTCATTATTCACCAGTGGCTGACGACGACGATGGTGGCACTACCCGTACACAGCGTGGTCACGATCTTTATTTAACTACTAGATTAAAAAAAATATCTCAGGGGAAAAGTTACATGCCAGGGTTGCGGGTCGTTCAAAAGAGATAGCGTGGCCCTGGAACGTAAAGGGCAATAGAAGGAACATGGGTGGGCTTTAGTCAGTAAAAGTCTGACACTCCCCGCTTTCCCACTCCGCCCAAAGCGGGAGAAGTTATTTAATGACCCGTAAAAAAATGGGGAAAATCTAAAAGTACCTTGTTGGAAAAAGAGGCAAGAGAAAATTGATGTGATCTATCGATATCAATCCTGGCAATTTTATCTCATTAATGCTTTACCAGTAAAAGGCGCCGTCACCCTGATATAAAGACATTGCTTGGCCCAGTAAAATGGAGCGAGTAATCGTTTCGCCTCGATCGATAGAGTAAGCATCCAGAATACGAATGGCTCGATAACGCCATGTTATATATTACTCCATAAAATATGTTTTACTAAGCTCTTCGTCGAGTTTTGTAAGAGGGAATTAAGGATATGGAATGTTGCAGCTTTTTTGTGAAATATCTTAAAAGATTACTGCCTCGATGGTCTGGTGCTTGCAAGCTACTGTAACCATTTTTTTTGGTGTGGCAAATTATCAAATAACTTCCCCCGCTCTGTGTGGAGCGCGGGGGAGTATCAGACTTTTATTGACTAAAACCCACCCATGTTCCTTCTATTGCCCTTTTGCGTTCCGGGGCCGCGGTATTTCTTTCAAACAACCCGCAACTCCGGGACGCTTGAAGCCTTGGGTTCGATTGCCAGGACTCAAGACTTGTGTGAGTCGGGCTCGCGCACTGCATCTGTTGACTGTGTATACTTTGAAAGTTGTTTATTTAAAATCACAAGCTGTGCCACCGGCATGCGTTGCAGTGCAATTTTCTACCTTTCTACCTACCTGACCTACCCTACCTACCAAATAGAACGTGCGTCGTCAAAGGTTGTATCAAAATCACCACTTGTTGTTTCTTTTTCGTATATTTTAATACTTATTCTGCTATTCGGCACGAAGACAAATAAAAAAAAACAAGAATTATGAAAATCAGTCCAGCCGTTCTCGACTTATAAGTGTTCGGACAAACCCGACTTTGTTTTATATAATTTAAGATTATGGTATTAATTCTTACCAAATTTCATTATTCTAAGTCAACGAGAAGGACCTATAGATTATGATTATTTTTGGAAATGTGACATAAACGGCCATATTCTTTGTATGCGTTAATATAGAAAGTTGATTGTTTTACAGCTCCAAAAGACTACTAATAGGCATTTGATATTAATAAGTATTTATTCTTACGTATATATTCTTGTTGTTTTTTTTTAATAAAATTTTGCCCCGTTCCCATTTCTCCTGTATCGTGGGTGCATTTACAAATTTCAAACTCACATACAAATACACAAACAGCCAGACCCGGAACAAGTATCTGTAAGCCATAAAAATATTTGTTCCGTGCGGGGATCGAACCCGCGACACGCAGCGCAGCAGGCGATCGCTCAGACACTGCGCCAACCGTGTCGTCAAAATGTTAAGAATAAAATGCAGTGATGAAGGTTTGATGAAGACGATAATGCACAGTCTTCTCTTGGTTCGTTGTCGTCATCTAATATATAAAATTCTCGTGTCACAGTTTTCGTTCCCATACTCCTCCGAAACGGCTGGACCGGTTTAAACGAAATTTTGTGTACATATCGGGTAGGTCTGAGAATCGGCCAACATCTATTTTTCATAGCCCTAAGTGGGCAGCGAGTGAAACCGTTGGGCACAGCTAGTATAAGTATATATTTAGTTTAATAATCATTTTTTATTCCATTTCTTCTTTTATTGCACCTACTGTGTTTGCTCCCTACATCACCGCCTTTGTATAATTTCTACAAGTGCATAAAGTTTTAATAAATAACAAAATAAAATATGACCTCTTTTCTGGCGAACGCTGAATATGAAAGCAACATGACTTTCATATAGGGTATAATGAAAAATGTGTTATCGCAGCTTCAAAGAGCCTTCAATGGGTTTTTATAAAGTAAACATAAAACAATAAAATTATACTCTTTCACCTTTAATAAAAATGTTAAATAATGATTTTGTTTAAAAGCGTCAGTTGCACCACACAATACTGTTTTTGATTTTTACAGTAAAAGCATATTTAACTCTGGGACCGTGGGCAGGCGTCGGTCACTCGCTCAAGGCCACGCGTTTTATGCCTACCGCTTCGTGTATCGCCGTCGATACAACTGACAGTGGGCTGTCGCACCGTGCGACGTCGTGATTACCGCGCTGAGTTTCAAAATGCCGAAACCACGTAATTTTTGTGCAGTATATGGGTAATATAATTATATTGAATATAATAATATAATAATTCTACTATTATATTGAAGAATTAGAAGAAACTTTTTTACATAATTTTGACAACGTAATAATGCATCGACCTGGCAGTACCATCTTGGAATTTTTTAAATTGATTGATTTTCCTCCACTTTGCTCCTGTTTCCCTTTCGATTATTTATTAAATTATTTACGCGGTTTGGAATATTTTCCACAATAAAATTTAATAATCTTGAATTCAGTGTAGGAAAAAAAATTATCAGTCATTTTATTTAAATGAAACATATTTGTTTCTACTACATTCGTTTTATTATCATTATCATCAATTCATCATACGTTCAACCCTAGCACATTCGCTCGATGACGCGCCCGCACGTAGGTAGCGCGGCGGGCAATACAATCTCAACTCTCTCTGTGCGTACTTATGGTGCATTTCTTTTGGCTGCAAACAGCTGGTATTATTATTATGATTTTGTAGGCTATTATAGCGTAGGTATTTTCCTTTTTGTATTGGAGTGATGTATCTGCTACGTAGTAGCTATTTAGTAATCTGTGCCGTGGGGTCCTTGTGCTCACAGCCTTTTCAAGGCAATATCAAAACGTTTGGTTGACACTTCCCGTGACCCAAGGGCTGGCTTTTACTTTGGCCAGAGGCTTAGCGTTGCCATACAACGTGGCAACGCGGCCAGTCTCTTCGGGACATTGCCAACTGACAGCGTTGAGGAATTTTTTGACGCTATTTATTTATTATAAGTTTAGTTTAATAATTTTACTTTAATTTATCTTATTGCAAAGGGCTTATCTTTGAAAATTCAAAGAGTAATTAACAACGGGATATGGCATGTAACAAAAATACAACCCTCCCCCCCATCCTTCTATTCCTGCATACTGCTATGCTGCGTGGCTGGGCTTGCAGATCTGAGTTCAATTCCCCAAATGCCCAGTGTTAAAAAAGGTCAATAGCAAGTGACCAAATGGTCGTAGTTCACTTCGATGGATGGATCAAATTCACTCATCGCTGGACTAAAAAGTCAACAAAGCGCTTAACACTAAACATTACTCTAAGAATGGTAAAGGTAAAGGTAGGTAAGGTACGCACATTAATATTGGTTTGGTATAATGACTTGAACACCACGATTTAACTTAAAATAAAATAAATAGAATACCTTGGGACAACTCACACACGGCTGATCTGATCCCAAGCTAAGCAGAGCTTGTGATTTGGTAACCAGATAACTGATATACATACTTATATAATTTATAAATCCAGACACAGAACAAACAATCATGCTCATCACACAAAGTTTGTCCTGGGTGGGAAACCCACAACCTCCGGCTCAGCAGTCAGGGCTAAACACTAGACCAACAGGCCCGTCTAACTTGCTTCTAAGAATAGGCCCAAATGACAAAACAGCAAAAGATTGGTTCACCTCAGAGGGAATCACACAGCAGAGGGGCTTGCCAGAGCCTCCGCCTGCCGGGGTTGCGGGTTGTTCGAAAGAGGTACCGCGGCCTCGGAACGTAAAGGGCAATAGAAGGAACATGGGTGGGTTTTAGTCAGTACAAGTCTGACATGCCCCCCCGCTCCGCCCAGAGCGGGGAAGTCATTGGATGATTGCCCACCCGAAAAAAAAAAAAAAAGGGAATCACAACCTTCAGTAACGACGTGAGGACTCGCTTTTCACAAACGGTGAGACCTAAGGCGTTTACTTAAAACTTATTATTTCTCATAACAAACAATTTGACGTTGAAATGTTATGACATCGAAGTTTATTCAATTATCTCTAATGGCTCTAGCTTAGTTTATGGTGTCCGTGGGTAAATAACCCTTAGGTATTAAGCCATAAGGTTTATAGAATAAACAGCGCTAACGGCCTGGTCCGTAGCCATTGAAAATGTTGAAACGTTTCTTTTTTTATACATTTTTATTGATGATTTAATGAAAATAACTAGCTGGCGCTCGCGGCTTCGCCCGCGAGGTATCGAAAAAAAATATGTAAAAAGTGTATGAATGTTTGTTACTCTTTCTTTTTTTCAAATGGAACGGATCTTAATAATAAAAAAAACAATGGGCACAGAGGTGCATTATAGTCTGGAATAACATCCTTACTGTTTTAAATGAGATCGTTTGTGGGGATGTATGGATGTTTGTTACTCTTTCTAAACGGCTGAACGGATCTTGATAAAATTTGGCACAACCTACTTCGGTTATAGTCTAGAATAACACATAGGATACTCTTTTATCATCACGCGCGTCAAGCCGTGGGTGTCAGCTAGTACTGTCTGTATTTAAACTGTAACAGATAAAACATAAGTTATTTTTATGTTTTTTTTTTTTTTAAACTTTGCCCCACTCTAGGAATTTCTCCTGTATCGTGAGTGTGTTTACAAACATTCAAATTCACATACACAAACAATTTAATATAAAAAGGCACCAATATCAGCACTTTTTGAACGTCAATTAGATTACGTACGAGGGAGGAATTACAAGACAGGTCTTGTAATTTTCCACTACCTAGTGTTTTAGCTAAAACTCATTACACAGTGCAATAGAACGTAGAATCTCCGCACAATTAGAGGGAACTGCTAAAAGCCTGCAGTTTGAACGGAGAACTTTCGCGTTGCCTAACATTAGAGCAAATGCGAAGTACGGTATTAAATGCGCGTGTAGTAGTTCTATTTAGGTTTTAGAAAATACTAGCTTCCGCTCGCGACTTCTTCCGCGTGGTATAAGCTATTTTTAACCCGAATGAAAAAAAAATATCTTTCTCTCCCCTTTTCTTCCCTCTTCCCTTTATCACCTTTTATCACTTTCTTTTTAATTAGCCTATGTCCGTCTCCAGGGTCCTATCTCTGTACCAAATTCATCAAAATCGGTTTAGCCATTTAGGCGTGAAGACGTATCAAACAAACAAATTCATTTTCGCTTTTATAATATTAGTAAGGATTAGGTATACACTGGCTGCGCTTTACGGTTTCACCCATGTAGATAAGGATAGAAATCATTTGTGTTAATAAGGTTAGAAACGATGTGTGTGCTAAATGTCATCTAAAGACGTGAGACGTTCAATAATCAGAAGGGCCTGCCAGGGCCACCGCCTGCAGCCATCGAGGCGGAGCTGTATGAGGGGCACAGAGCGGCGAAGACCGCCCTCCTAGAAGGTGTCTTGCGGGCCAAGGATCTGGCCCGCGAGGAGATGCTGGAGTCTCTGGACGGGGATCCGTGGGGGCGCCCATACAAGATGGTGCGGGATAAACTCCGCACCAGGGCCCCCCCGCTGACGCAGAGTCTCCGGCCCCAACTAGTTGAGGATGTGGTGAGCGCTCTGTTCCCTTCGCGAGGGGAGCATGCTCCTCCGCCCATGGCTCCGCCGCTTGCGGTGCCACAAGAGGACCACGAGGACAACGACGACGACGACGTTCCGGAGGTGACTGGGGTGGATCTGAGAGCGGCGGTGGGCAGGCTGAAAGCCAAAAACACCGCCCCGGGACCCGACGGCTTGCATGGCAAAGCCTGGGTCCTGGCCCTGGAGGCTCTCGGGCCCCGACTACTAGGGCTCCTAAGCGCATGCTTGGAGAGAGGCCAGTTCCCACTTCGTTGGAAGACGGGGAAGCTGGTCCTCATTCAGAAGCCGGGGCGCCCTGCGGACTCTCCGTCCGCATTCCGGCCCATTGTGCTGCTCGACGAGGTGGGCAAGCTCTTTGAAAGAGTAATTGCAAACCGCCTCGTCGGGCACCTTGTGGGGACGGGGCCGGATCTTGCGGATCACCAGTATGGTTTCCGCAAGGGGCGCTCGACGGTGGACGCCATCATGCGCGTGAGAGCCCTTACGACGGGGGCTGCAGTGTCCAGGGGTGGGGTTG
Source organism: Ochropleura leucogaster (assembly GCA_958449745.1). Classification (NCBI taxonomy): domain Eukaryota; kingdom Metazoa; phylum Arthropoda; class Insecta; order Lepidoptera; family Noctuidae; genus Ochropleura; species Ochropleura leucogaster. The sequence goes on along the minus strand of OY288213.1, from coordinate 3,016,205 downwards.
TCGTGGCGGTGTCTCTGGACATCGCTAACGCGTTTAACACCATGCCTTGGGGCTGCATCAGGGAGGCACTCCAATACCACCGGATGCCGACCTATCTTCGTCGTGTGGTCGGGGCATATCTGACGGACAGGGCCGTCATATACCCCGGTCGCTCTGGAGAGTGGAACCGGCGAGAGATGTCGTGCGGTGTCCCACAGGGATCGGTCTTGGGGCCGCTCCTGTGGGACATCGGTTACGACTGGGTGCTGCGCGCCGACCTCCCCAGCGGCGTCAGTGTAGTTTGTTACGCTGACGACACGCTCGTCCTGGCTCAGGGGGGGTCGCACCAGGCGGCGGCCGACAATGTGACACGCGGGGTTGCGATAGTCGCGGAGAGGATCCGGCTACTGGGTCTCGAGGTGGCCTTGCACAAATCCGAGGCCATGGTTTTTCATGGCCGCGGAAACACGCCACCGTCGGGATCCCAGTTGACGGTAGGAGGGGTTCGCATCGGCGTCGGGTCGACGATGAAGTACCTGGGAATCGTCCTCGACAGCCGGTGGAACTTCGTCGAACACTTCCGACGTTTGGCTCCCAAGCTCGAGCGGACGGGGGCTGCTTTCAAGCGGCTCCTGCCCAACCTCAAGGGGCCAAACGCCTCCTGCCGTAGGCTCTATGCCGGAGTCGTGCGGTCCATGGCCCTTTACGGGGCCCCAGTATGGGCGCGTTCTTTAGGGCGGCGCGCCGCCCACTATCTGAACGCGCCCCAAAGGGTGGTGGCCATACGGCTTGTCCGGGGCTACCGCACGATCTCCGGCGAGGCAGCAAGCCTCCTTGCCGGACTGCCACCGTGGGATCTGGAGGCGATAGTCCTCGCGCGCCTGTTTGAGTGGCGCGCAGAGGCACTACACCGGGGGGAAAACCCACTGCCGCGGCAAGTTGCCGCTCGGCGGGCAGACCTCCGGTGCGATCTCATGGTGGCATGGAGAGAGCGACTGTCGCAACCCCGTGCAGGGCACGCTACAATAGTGGCGGTAAGTCCCCTCTTTGAGGAGTGGCTGGAGAGGCGTCATGGCGTCCTCACCTACCGCCTGACGCAGGTCCTCACCGGACACGGAAGTTTCGGGAGGTTCCTGCACATCATCGGGCGGGAGGAAGCGCCCGGGTGTCACCATTGTGACGATCGCCCGGAGGACACGGTGGAGCACACAGTGGCGATCTGCCCGGCTTGGGCGGAGCACCGCCGTGCCCTCGTAGAGGCGATCGGCGGCGGCGATCTCTCGCGTCCGGCCCTGGTTCAGGCCATGGTCCGGAGCGAGAGGGAATGGGAAGCGGTCACCACCTTCTGCGAAGCAGTAATGCTAGCGAAGGAGGTGGCCGGGCGTTTGCGGGAGAGAACATCTGCCCAACCCAGCCGCCGCGGGAGACGCCCATGGCGCCGGGCGCCGCGAGACGACTTCCGGCCACCGTAGATGCGGGCCTGTGGGCGGTGAGCAATGGGTAGTTCACCGTCCGTCCGTCGATTGACGACAGGCCGTGTCGACGGCGCGTTCGTGTTTCACGCGCGCCTCAAAGAGTGTCAGCAAAGCAGAGGGGCTTGCCAGAGCCTCCGCCTGCCGGGGTTGCGGGTTGTTCGAAAGAGATACCGCGGCCTCGGAACGTAAAGGGCAATAGAAGAAACATGGGTGGGTTTTAGTCAGTACAAGTCTGACATGCCCCCCCGCTCCACCCAGAGCGGGGGAAGTCATTGGATGATTTCCCACCCGGAAAAAAAAAAAAAAAAAAAAAAAAAAAAATAAAAGGGCCACCGCCTGCCAGGGTTGCGGGTTGTTCGAAAGAAATACCGCGGCCTCGGAACGTAAAGGGCAATAGAAGGAACATGCGTGGGTTTTAGTCAGCAAAATTCTGACACGCCCCCCCCCCCCCGGGGAAGTTATTTGGAGATGTCCCACCCCAAAAAAACCCTTTAAATAATAGCTTTTGATCCATCTATTCATTCACCCACTCATCCATTTATCCATCCATCCCTCCACCCTTTTTTTTTTTTTTTTTTGTCGCTGGGAAAAAATGCTATTACGCATCCCCTTCGGTCGGGAGACGGGAGAGGGGTATGTGGGACTCCCCGGTTAAATCGTTCCCGGTATACCCACTAAAAATACCCAGCGGCACTCCGACCTCGCCTGAGTCAAATCAAATCAAATCAAATCAAATCATTTATTTCAATTAGACCATTACAGGCACTTTTGAATGTCAAGAAACAAAATGAATCTACAGTCCCGGTCACAAGGCATAATAACTTGTGAAAGTACTGCAGTTGCCCATTCCAAAGCGTTGATCTCTATGGAGAAGAATGGGCAAGAAACTCCATGGACACTCTTTTAAATTCTAATATTTTTACAAAATAGTATTTACATCATTCGTGTTGAGATTATACAAATATGTGAGAACGATGTAGAAAGACGTGCACAGTAAGAGCGTCCAGAGTAAATAAAAAACAAAATTCAATTTAAATCTAAATAAATTAAAAATGACCGTGGTAGTTAAAAAATGACCAGTCCCAACTGACAGCGCCCGTTCACGAACATGACGTATGGATCAGCCCCATTCAGCTCGACCATTTTGAAGGGAGCTAAATGACCCGACACACCCGCCACCATCAGCGAGACATTTAAGTGAGCATGACACTATTAACCACCAGGGCTTCGTCAAGTCAATGATAATACATAGCACTCACATATGGGCTTAATAATTATACAATACTAGAGAATTGATTCTATACATTGCAAAGATAGTCTTACAATCTTCTGCAGCTTCCACTATAGCTTCGGATACTTATTAATGAGTTTACCCCTATGCTTGAGGAGCAGGACCAGCATTGAGCCAAGCATTTTTATCATCAATATAATCCCCCAACTTATAATATGCTTGCCTACATAGTGTGCGTTTAATACAAGATTTAAATTTCGTTTCATTCAGTTGAAGAATGTGGGGAGGTATTTTATTGTAGCATTTCAAACAGTACCCCATGAAAGATGAGTCTACTTTAGCTAACCTGAAACCTGGTTGAACTAATTGGTCCCTATTTCTAGTATTATAATTGTGTCTGTCACCTCTTTTACTAAAAAGATGCGAGTTTTTCCTGACATACATGATGTTTTCATAAATATATTGACAAGGTACTGTCATGATGTTAATATCCTTAAACTGTTCCCTTAAAGAATCTCGCCTACGTAGGTTATATATGGCTCTAATGGCTCTTTTCTGCAGAATAAATATAGACTCGATGTCTGCAGCCCGTCCCCAAAGTAAAATACCGTATGACATTATACTATGAAAATAACTAAAATAGACTAGTCTCGCGGTATCAACATCAGTAAACTGACGGATTTTTCTAACAGCATATGCTGCTGAACTAAGGCGTCCTGCAAGAGATGTTATATGCGGACCCCATTGTAGCTTTGAATCGAGTGTTATTCCCAAGAAAACAGTTTTTTCGACGAATTCTAGTTTCTCTTGATTCAATACTATGTCACACTCACTGTTTTTGACATTTGGTAGAGCAAATCTTATACACTTCGTTTTTTTCCCATTTAATACTAAATTATTAGCCGTAAACCAATTATGTACCTGCATTAGGGCATTATTTACGTCGTCAAGATTTGTGGCACGTCTGTTTATCTTAAATATTAAAGAGGTATCGTCAGCAAATAACACCATTTGTGGTTGGTTTTTAAACAAATGGGGTAGATCATTTATATATACTAAAAAGAGGAAGGGACCTAATATCGATCCTTGTGGTACACCCATCTTTACATTTAAACCCATTGAATTGACACCATTTATTTGTACTTGCTGCTGTCTATCATTTAAATACGATTTAACTAAACTAAGGGCAAGTTTCCCTAGGCCGTAATGTTCAAGTTTTAAGAGAAGGGTTTCGTGGTTCACGCAATCAAATGCTTTTGAGAGGTCACAAAAGATCCCTATGGCATCCTGTGCCTCTTCCCACGCAGTAAATATGTGTTTTAATAGGGTGACACCGGCGTCAATGGTACAACGTCCTTTGGTGAAACCATACTGCTTTTCATGTAATATTTTATTGGTGTTAAAGTGGTTGAGCATTTGGTTAAGCATTACCTTTTCAAACACCTTGCTGAAAACCGGCAAAACGGATACGGGTCTATAATTATTGGTGTCTTTACTGTCCCCAGATTTGAACAGTGGTATTACCTTGCTGTATTTCATAAGGTCCGGGAAGACTCCTTGGTCCACACACAAATTAAATATAAAGGCTAAGTACGGTGCTATAGTCTCAATGATAGCTTGACAAACTTTAATAGACAATCCCCAAAGGTCTTCGGTTAATTTGATTTTTATTTGTTTAAAAGCTTTAATAACTACAGTGGGGTTAATATGTTTAAACTGAAACTCAACCGGGCATGGTAAAACGTTTGCTCTTAATAAGTCAACAGAAAGCAAGGGTGAGGAATTTAACGTTTCTGTAGTTTTAATTGGGATACTAGTAAAGAAATCCACAAATTCTTGAGCAACTTCGTTTTTAGTGGTTAGAAGACCACGTGAAGACTCTAGTGTTATATCATTATTATATTTTTTATTTCTATTAGTTTCACTATTGATTATTTTCCAAACCGTCTTAATTTTATTATCAGCGGATTTAATCTTGTTGCTTATGAATAAGGCTTTAGCTACCTTGCAGGTGTTTTTAAACATTTTTGAGTAAGTAGCAACATAGCGATTGAATGTTTCCGAGTTTATGTAAGGCTTAAGGCCGTAAAGCTCAAACAGTCGTTCCCTACTTTTTCTTATACCCTTAGTTGCCCAATCACTAAATATAAACTTTGGGCTAATAGATTTAGTTTTTATTTTTAGCGTCTCATTAAACTCTGTGTAGACAACCGAAAAGAATTCCTCATAAAAATGATTTACATTATTAATATTATATCCCGGAATGCCTAGACTACTTATTAAATTATTATTAAATTTATTTAAATTGCTGGGTGTTATTTGTCTAGACTGTATCTGAATTTTTTGTAATGATGTGTAGGACTCGAAAACAACGGTTTGACCGCTGTGATCAGAGGGAAGGTAATTTACAATGGATTTATCTAAGAAGTCGCAGCAACAGAAAACATTATCGATACAAGTAGCGGTATTTGTAGTAATTCGGGTTGGCTCCGAAAACACATTCAACAAATTAAATGATTTAAAAAGATTTAAGAATCTACTGCTGTTTGAATTTTCATCTAAAATATTGATGTTAAAGTCACCACAGATGACTAGCGATTTATTACCTGTTGCAAGTTTTGCCAAAGCATCTTCCATTACTGACTCAAATATCGAGTAGTTTTGATAATTTGGGGGCCTGTAAACGCACACTATGACATGCTTATCTAGCTCAACACAAGACAATTCAATATTATGTTCAACCGATAGATCAACTATATCAATACGACTTCTAAATTTAATACTATTTTTGACTAAGATTAGTGAACCCCCACGCATCTTAGATTTACGGTTAAAGCAACTGCCTACATTGTAATTTTCATAATTAATTAACATTTCATGATCTTTTAACCAATGTTCGGTGAAACAAACAATATCAAACTTAGTTTTTTCTAAAAACAATTCAATCTCTAGTTGTTTTGAAGAGAAACCTTGAATATTTTGATGGAATAATTTCAAGGAATTCTGCTTAGCCCCTTTTTTAAATTTAACTATTTGAGAGCCAGAAGGTACCTTGGTGTCTGTTGTCTTACTAGCTAGTTTAAATGAGCCGGAGTGAGCGACAATACTCCCCCGCCTTCCTTGTAAAAAGGTATATTAGTAGAAGTTCTAATATTTGCAGTGTTAATAATTGTACAAAACATAGACATAATATTTATGTCCGAGTGAATATTATAAGCTAATAGCCTAGCTATTTTGTGTCTACAACTAGTAGGTAGAAACACACTACCCCGTGTCGACCTAAGCTTATCAACAACAGTGTTGACATCAAGATATACAAGCTTGTCACAATAGTGACCTACCAAGAAATGCATATGCTTATTCAGCATGTGAATGTAATTGTTCTGTTTGTTGGACTTTTTATATAAGTATGGAAAAGCACACAATATTATTTTACGACAGTTCAACTTTAACAACTCAGTTACACTATCTGTGATGTCTTCTCTTGTAATTTTTGAACTATTTCCTATAAATATAGTTAAATCAGTATTTTCACTATAAACATTTCCAGTTACTAATGCCATTATCTGTTTATAAGTTAACCCTGGCATACAATTATTTTGACTGGGAAAACTCAGGTTATTACTTAATAATTTACCTACACCCCTTCCTATACTATCTGAGAACATTACTGAGTGAGAACATTCACAACTATCATATATCTCAGTTTGTACCACTTGTAAATTATTTAGTGGAATATTAACTGCATCTTGGTTCAGTATACAGTCCAGAGGCAAATTCTCAGCCTGGAACGGGTCCTCCATTACCTCAGGCTGGGTAGTATCATGGTTGGAAACTGTATGGCAACTACATTGACTCATTACCAACTCATTTGCTGCAAGAATATGTTCCCTTATTTGGTTTTGAGAACTCACATATTTACTAGAAAGGGAACTAAGTGAGTCCTGAAGTACCTCTATTTCAGACTGCAATTGCTGAGTATCTAAATTATATATTTTAATACTGTCTTCTAACTTTATTTGATAATTTTTTAACTTGAGTGGAGGGGACCTGGGAGTCTATGTCGTCCAGTCCCCCTCCGGTGAATGCCCACCTTACGGCAGGCCCTACACGTCCCCCCCCCCCAGTAGGGAGGGGCTTTTATTATGGCCGGAGCACAGGAGGTGGATCATGTGGTACAGGCGGTGGCGCCCCCGCGCCTGTCGCCCGCTGATCACCCCCCGGGGCGGTTGAGGACGGGCGTTGTGCTCGCCGTCTTCCACCCCTTCTTCGTCTGCGGAGCGGCGCCGCGAGAGGGTCGTCTTCCCGCGTGCGCTCCGCTACCTCCTTCTGTGACATGACGTCCTCACAGAAGGAGGCTACTTCTGCCCATGCCTCCTCACTTCCCAGCATGGCTGAAATCACACTGGGGAGTGAGAGGTCGTTCCCGACCACTGCCACCATGGCGCGGCGGGGTTCGTCCCACGAAGGGCACACCTCTAGGGTGTGCTCTGGGGTATCCACTGCGGCCTCGCAGTGGTGACACTGTGGGGTTTCCTCCCGCCCTATCCGATGCAGGTACGATCTGAAGCAGCCGTGCCCGGACAGCACCTGCACCAGACGCAGGGAGAGGCAACCATGTCGCCGGTCGAGCCAATCGTTCAGGACGGGCCCGATGGCGTCCAGTGTCCGGCGACCGAATGTTGCTGAGGCTAGGTCTTCGGCCCAGTGCCGAGTTATTGCCTCGCGAACCTCCTCACGCACTTCTTCCTTCTCCACCCTCGCTTAACCTCTTAGATAGTTGTTATTTGAACCTGTTATTTTTTGACCCCAAGCTCCCTTTATTTCTGTGATATTACAAACATCATCATCATCTGGCTAGCCTTTTCTCAGGACTTCCAGTCTAACCGGGTGCAGCTGAATATCAGTATTTTACATGGAGCGACTGCCTATTTGACCTCAACAACCCAGTTAGTAAGTACTGGGTAATATCGACACCCTTTGGTAAGACTGGTTGTCAGACTTTCGGAACACTGACTACCTGTAACGACTGTCAAAGATCTACGAATGACAGCCGGGACCAACGGTTTAACGAAGCAAACTCGGTATGTAATGGGTGGTCAGATCACCCATCTACAGACCAACCTAGGCAAGTGCGGCTTAAAACCTAAAAATCGACCCGAGGGGCTGCATTATTTAGCCACGAGCTGCGACCGAATGATATTACAAACACAAAGCCAAATACAACTTTATAATGAAGGTGTCAAAGCTCATTGCGTTTTACGATCAGCTTTCTGCGGAGTACCTACATATTACTGCGATCTCATTCCGTTGCGGATTAAAACACTATGTTCTCTTCTTAGTGTAGATTATGTACAGACGCCTGCACATCAAGCTACCACAATCTGTCAGATTTCTTCGATAGATTTTCGACTTTATTTCTAAAGTATTAGGTTCAAGGTTCATTGGGAAAAATTGACAGTTTCGGGTAGCTTGACCTGCAGGCGTCTGTACAAGTAAGAACTGCTTAAAATTCTTATCTTATCAGTTGTGATATTCTAGCGGTGTGACCGTCAGACTACCAAGTCATAAGTTTTGAGTTCGAACCCAGGATTTTTTCAGATTCATGTGCATCCTTACTAATATTATAAAAGCGAAAGTGAGTTTATTTGTTACGTCTTCACTCCTATGCGGCTAAACAGATTTTGATGAATTTTGGTACAGAGATAGTTGAGACCCTGAAGACAGACATAGACTATTTTTAAAGTGAGAAATGAGGGAGAAAGAGGAGAGAGAAAAATATGTTCTTTTCGATCATCACGCGGGTTGAAGCTAGTGTTAGCACAAGCAAAGTAACCATGACTCACGGACGAAGTCGCGGGTGGAAGCTAGTATTGTAAGCTAGTAGTGGAAGCAAGTGATAATAAATTATTATTATCACTTGCTTCGGTGAAGAAAACATCGTGAGGAAACTTAACCAGCATACCTGAGCTATATTTGTTAGGAAATACGGCCATGTTTCTTACTTCTGTAAGGACGTTGTGGAAGCATTCATTTTGAGTAAAATATTCGTATTCAGCTACGACCAATTATGTATGTTAAGATAAAAGTAAGTAAGTGAGCACACTGTCCTGTTTCTTGAATCAAGATCAAAAATCCTTACATACTATTTAATTCTTAATTTTTCCCTTTTCTGTCTAGCCTTTTCCTAACTATGTTGGGGTTGGGTTCTAGTCTAATTGGTTGCAGCTGAATACGAGTATTTTACATAAAACGAACGCCTCCACAACTTCCTTGCAGAAGTAAGAAACATGACTGTATTTCCTTCTTATAATATAGATGTCTTCAAAGTTCTAGTGAGTCGATTTCTTTTCGGCAAGCGTGCTCCACACGTCAGGCAAGTTGCGGCCAAACGTTAAGCCTATTTATACTATACTATATACTATTAATATACTATAATATTATAAAGCTGAAGAGTTTGTTTGTTTGTTTGAACGCGCTAATCTCAGGGACTACTGGTTGGAATTGGAAAATTCTTTTAGTGTTGGATAGTCCATTTCTTGAGGAAGGCTATAGGCTATGTAACATCACGCTACGATCAACAGGTGCTGAGCAGCGCGGGTGAAACCGTGGGGAACAGCTAGTTTAGAATAAAGAAACCAGCCAAGTGTAAGTCAGACTCGCGCACCAAGGGTTCCGTACAAACTTGCGACACAAACAGCCATAATAATCTTTTCACTGCGTAGACATATAGGGTTGGTTTTTTCATAGCTCTAAGGGTCCGCAGACTTCAGTATATGGTTTTAAAAATTGACAAACAGATAGACAACAAAGTGATCATAAAAAGGTTCCACTTTTTTTCCTTTTGAGGTACGAAACCCTAAAAAGCCTTTTTCTCATTATAAATGCGAATGTTTGAAAGAATGGATGGATGTTTGTTACTCTTTCACGTCAAAACGGCTAAACGGATCTTAATAAAATTTGGCACAGAGGTAGATTATAGTTTGAAATAACACATAGGATAGTTTTTTATATCATGCGGGTGAAGCCGCGAGCGCCAGCTAGTAACAAATAAAACACCTGTCCATATCCTTTAATATATCATTTAAAAGTCTGTATTTTCTTGAATTTTAAGGACGGCTTAACAGTATTATAATTTAAGTTTTAACGACATGCAAAGGAGAAGACTTTTTTTTTGCCAACTAACTGCAAAAGCTCTTAGCCTAGGTAATGGTTGGCCATAAAAAAAAATACAAATAAAAAGAGCAGTATTTTCATTAGCTATACTTCACCCTACTTTATCCACAGCAAAAATACAAAACATTCAGTCGCAAAGAAACCTGGATATTTCAATAAGTATTCTATATTTCTACTTAGTCTACACAATGCGGAATCCGGGATACTTGTCATAGTATTTTTATCAGCGGAGCTTTGAATGGCCCCGGTATGCCCCCAGATTAACTTGGTATTGCCAGTACAATGAGATTCCTACCGAGAAATTCTTATTGAAGAATTTTAACATCAAAAAGATTAGTAGGAACTTTTTGAAGGGAATGTTTGCTTAGATTTACCGGATTTGTTTATTGGTTGAGTTGTTTTTAGCTGTTTAGCGGGTAAATAAATATCCGGAATCAAGGGCGCATTTTTAAATAAAAATTTTGGAAGGTATAGTACCTATCAAAACTTTTGGAAGGTATAGTACCTACCAAAATTTTTGGGCGTTGATATTTTTTTTGTGTTTTTAAATGTTTGTTTATTGTTTTACTAGCTGGGGCACGCTGCTTATATCGAAAAGTGTTCTGTTTTATTCCAGATTTTAATCTACCTCTATGCCAAATTCCATCAAGATCCATTCAGCCGTTTTAGGTTGTGAAGGTGAGAGAGGCGACAGTTGTACCACCCGTACTACCCTTTCACAACCCATGAAATACTGCGATACTCTTTGATAATACTGGCTGTCAGATTTTCCGGCCACTGACTAGATGTAACGACTGTTAAAGATCTTCAAATGACAGCCGAGACCAACCAGGGATAACGTGCATCGGCACGTTTTTTTGATTTTGTTTTTTTATGGATAAGAAATCATTAAATAACTTCCCCCCCTCGTGGCAGAGCGGACGGGACTGTCAGCCTTTTACTGACTAAAATGGGCTAAATGGGCAAAAGAAGGAACATTGATGGCAATGTTCTTTCTTTTGCCCATTACGTTCCGGGGCAGCGGTATCTCTTTCGAACACATTTCGAGGCACGTTTACGAGGTATATTTGCATGTGTACACCCTTCAACATAATGGACCCAACCCATTATCCGATTAACTGTAAATCAGTCAGCCTATCTCATCAACAAATCGGTTGATCGACAAACAATTGGTCGGAAGTCGTGTGTAAACACATCGCAATTCGCAGTCAATGTGATGCGATTAATTCCTGAGTGATTTGGTATTGATAACGGTATACGCATTGTAATAAGGGTTCTTTTACGGTAAATGGTTAAGCCAAGTTTCAGAGCAACCTAAAGCCGATTAGAAAACGTGGGATCTGATCTTCTTTTGTTAAAATCAGCAGCAATATTTTAGTAAGAAAGAAGATCCTTTATTTATTGTCATTGACGACACGGTTAGCGCAGTAGATGAGCGATCGACTGCTGCGCTGCGTGTCGCGGGTTCGATCCCCGCACCGTCAAATATTTGTATGGCCGAGATAGTTGTTCCAGGTCTGGTTGTTAGTTTATGTGAGTTAAAATGTTTGTAAACGCACCCACGATGCGGTAGAAATTCCTAGTGGTAGTTTAGTATAGTTAAGTTTAAAAGTTAAGTTTGTAACTTTTTCAATATGTATATCTATACTAATATTATAAAGCTGAAGAGTTTGTTTGTTTGAACGCGCTAATCTCAGGGACTACTGGTTGGAATTGGAAAATTCTTTTAGTGTTGGATAGTCCATTTCTTGAGGAAGGCTATAGGCTATATAACATCACGCTACGGCCAACAGGTGCTGAGCAGCGCGGGTGAAACCGTGGGGAACAGCTAGTATATTGAAAAAGTTACAAAAAAAGTCACACACAAAAAAAGCCAATCTATCAAAATAAACTAGAACATCACAAAAAAAATACAGACCAGCTTAACAGCAATGCGTACGAACAGACTTAAAAAAAGATATTTTCTGGGCCACTGAACTAAAACGTTAGCTACCAACGCCTCACATAATTTGCTTAAAAGCAACGAGTACGCACGATGATCGCTGAATTTCAGGAGTAATGTCTTGATGTATGTCACTCAAGTATTCTGTAATTTGTTCGGAGCACATTAGGGCTTGTATGGAAGAATTTTTGGCAAATTACTTTTGTGGGAAGGCGGGTTTTTGTTGAAGGTTTCAGAGACATGTTTTCTTTTCATTTTGGAATTGGGAATTTTGCTGTTGAAAGAGTAGGGTTACCACGACATCTTATAGCAGTTCTTATTCCTGTTTGAGAAAGAGATGGTGCTAGACACCCTGTATTGCTTTGTCTCTTTCCCTCAGTGGAATAAGTTCTGCTTTAAGACGTTACCTACTGTTCTAATTTTTGAGGATGGCTGCCGTTGTAAGACAACTAAAATTATACGCAGCGTATTACAACATCGAAATATATATAGAAGGTTGTTTTTTTTTCACAGTGCCATGGGACCACAGAATGTACACACGACGGCAGGTAAACCCATTCGAAACTATTATAATCTGATCTCTCTACTACGGTGCGCAATCCGTAGTAGAGAGATCAGGTTAAAATGGTTTTGTGTAGGTTGATGAGCCGTCGTGTGTACCTCAAACCGTCAAGACATTTTTTCTCAAGAACGCGCGGAGGTATAGACTTGAAATTATACTTAAGTCCGTGGTATCTTGAAGCTGTGAAAAAATTAACCTTCTTAGTCGACGCAGTCAAAAGATATGGCCGTTAATTTGGAGTCCAATTTTTACTTTCCCTGTTTTTTTTTAGTCTTTTAAAATATATTTGCGTACTCTTCTCCAATCTGAGCGTTGTATTCTACTTAAACCTTAACTTAGTGTTCACGCGCTACAGCCAGCGCCATCTCTTGAGCAATCGCAGCGCCACGTGGGCCGGTCAATACCCACCGTTATGTGTGTCGCCATCTATTTGACGGTGTCAACAACTCTCCGATCAATTATTGTAACTCCGTTTCCCTCTTTTTCTAAAAACTGTGTGTGTTCTTGTTTCGAGAAGTAAACGGGTTGAAAACTTGTCTCTCGTTATTTTATTTCAAATATTCCCAGCAAGACGCCCCAACACTTAGTTTTTTTTTTTATTATACAAAACGGTCCCAACCGTTGTTTATAATTCTATAGTACGGCAAACGAGAAGCGATACGAAAGGTAACCTAAGAACAACTATGGCGTTGACAATCTAATATTTAGCTCTTTCCATCTTGTGCCCTTGTCGTAATGTCTTGTTCTCCCGGCAAAAACATGACAACGTTAAGACGGGTTCGCCAACATTCGGGCGGTCATTTTAGATGGGGTTTTAGCATGGGTTTTGTTTACATTTGGTATCGCTTCTCGTTGGCCGGACTTCCTCAGACTTTTTCTTCACCACATTTACTGTCCAATTGCTAAACCTAAGTTATTTCAATAATACGTTACTTAATTACATTTAAACCCATAATAATGTTTGTAACTTCATATACTATACTCCTTTCATCCCAAAGCATATACAGGTAACTTGTTAATAAAGGACAAATCCCTTGTTAGGAAGTTAACTGTTCCAAGAATTAAATTTATGTATCATGTCTTGGGTTTAACATTATTTAAATAGCTACTGACAGCTATGTATGAGACTGTAGTATACGATCTATATATCTATTCTTATAATCCTTACTAATATTATAAAAGCGAAAGTGAGTTTTTTGTATGTTTGTTTGTTACGTCTTCACGCCTAAATGGCAAAACCGATTTTGTTTAATTTTGGTATAGAGATAGTTGGGACCCTGGAAACGGATATAGGCTATTTTTTTAAGAAATAAATGTGGAAGATAGACGGAAGAAAAGGGAAAACTTATTTTTCAAATCAAAATCATTTATTTCAATTACAGGCACTTTTGAATGTCATGAAAACAAAAAAAATATGCTGCTACAGTCCCAGTCACAAGTAATATAATAAAATATATAATAGTATATAATAAAATAACTTGTGAAAGTACTGTAGTTGCCCATTCCCATGCGTAGATCTCTATGGAGAAGAATGGGCAATGGACACTCTTTTAAAACATAACATTTCAACAAAACCACGGATACATCATTCATGTTGTGATTATAAAAACGAGCATTCGAAAGCTACATTGTCACTGAGTGACACAGACTATATAACATCACGCTACTACCCACGGGAGAAGAGCAGTAACCAAAGACGTGAGTGAAACCGCGTAAGACAGCTAGTAATAATAACAAAGATTTTTTTTGTTTGTATGTTTGTACCGAATAGACTCCGAAACTAGTTTAGTAGCTTTGTTATCAGACATTATAAAAACTTTTTTGTAAAATATAAAAACAGACTTCCAAAAAAAAAAACTAAAAAGTGGAAAATAACTTTATTTCCGGAAGTCGGTGGCTTTTGTTGGTTTCGTTGTCTTTTTTACCAGTTATACCTTATCAGTATGAAATTCTGATTCAGTGGTAGAGCAACTAGCATAAATTATGGAAGATTGATGTTAAGCTTTATTTATTTTGCCTTTTTTACGTTCCGAAGCCATTTTTTTTAAACGTAGCCCCACACTAGGAACTTCTCCTGTATCGTGGGTGCGTTTTACAAACATTTAAATTCACATACATAAACAGCCAGACCCGAAACAACTATCTGTAGGTAGGAGATGCCGCGGTATCTCTTTCAAACAACCCGCAACCCCGGCAGGACATTAATGATATCGGTGATGAATTATAATGACACTTTTACAAATCCTTCGGGAGTTATTTTAAACCTTGTGAGAATAAATAAATAAAATAAATAAATATCTTGGGACAACTCACACACAGCTATCTGATCCCAAGCTAAGCAGAGCTTGTGTTATAGTAACCAGACAACTGATATACATACTTATATAATTTATAAATACATACATATTATAGATAGATAAATCACACCCCGAAACAGAACAAACAATCATGCTCATCACACAAAGTTTGTCCTGGGTGGGAATCGAACCCACGACCTCCGGCTCAGCAGTCAGGGTCACTAACCACTAGACCAACAGGCCCGTCAAAATGAGAATCATGGATGCGGATATCTGACTACAAGACTTTTGGTAAAACTTTTAGGTTATTGAAAGACCTGTAAAGACTGTCAAAGACAAATGACAGCCGGGACTAACTGACTTGTACACACGAGGGCACATTAACCTACACAAAACCATTTTAACCTGATCTCTCTACTACGGTGTGCTATTCGTTGTAGAGAGATCAGGTTATAATAGTTTAGAATAGGTTGACCTGCCGTCGTGTGTACAGACGCCTGCACATCAAGCTACTACAATCTGTCAGATTTATTTGATAGATTTTCGACTTTATTTCTAAAGTATTAAGGTTCAAGGTTCATTGGGAAAAATTTACAGTTTCGGGTAGCTTGACCTGCAGGCGTCTGTACAAATAATGAGCAGTCTCATCTCACTAAGTGCACACCGTTTGTAATAAAACGCTAATATTGATATTCAGGCACAGCTGGTTGCGGTCTGAAAATGGTAATGATCTAGAATTTTAAACAGACTAAAAGTTAACCCTAAAATAATTAGGCTCAATTCTGAGCTTAGATTTATTCCTCATCTCCACAGAAATTTCATTACCATTTTATACAATGGACTATTTTCTTTTGTTCATAAACTTAAACAAAGGTATGGAAATTTATTTTCATGTTCTCGTTTTAAATTGTGGAATTGAATGAAATCTTATTTTTGATGTAATAGGTGGAATTGTATATCCGTTGTCTTATTTTATTAAAAAAATTAAAAAAACATTTTTTTTTTAATTAAATTAAATGAGTTTAAGACCTAAAATTAAATATTATAGTTATGGATGTAAGATAGAAAAGGATTTTTAGATCTGTAATTTGTATGACAGGAACCATTTTATATTACAAATAAATAACTTAACGTTTCTATTAACTTATAACATAAATTAAATACACAATCCTGTAAACGAAAGCGCAGGAACAACTAGTTTAAATATAAATCTTCGTAGGGTTATCAAACAACAGCATTTAATAGTTTTTCTACCCACATTATGGTAACGAGGGTCTCGAAACAAAATAACTTTAAATGGATTTTTTATGACGACAAACTTTTGGGTCCCTGTACTGTATTTATTGAGCAAGTGTGCTGTTGGCATTATGGAGGTTACAGAGCATAAGGAGGGTTGCAATAATATTGACTTATTTTCATGACGTTTATTTTCTTTGCGGATAAAAATGTTTTTTTTTTATGGGAAAAGGAGAAAGTTGAAAATTGATGCAACAGACATGACAATTTCATAATTTTGAAATTCGACAAAAAATTGTTGAATATCATGAAATTCTGATTGTCCAGCAAACTAGAACAAAGTCTGGACGGTTAACACTCACTTTACTTAAATTAATTTGCCTTCGCATTTATGGACATAACCAGCTGACTCACGCGGCTTCGCCCGGGTGGTATGGAAGAAAAAAAGTATCCCATGTGTTATTCCAGCCCATAATCTACCTCTGTACTAAATTTCATCAAGATCCATTCAGCCGTTCTGACGTGAAAGAGTAACAAACATCCATACTTCCACACAAACATTCGTATTTATAATGTTAAATTAGGATTAGTGGAATAGGATATTAATTAAATTCAGATTACATATAAGTGATCTATATTTGTAAGTAGCAATTGAAATTTTATAATAATAGATTTTTAATTATAGTCTAAATGCGACTCAGAATGTTAACTGACTACGGCGACAAAGTAAATAGCAAAACTCTACAAATGTAATTTAATGTGGCTCATTAAAATAAACATTTGCTTATTACACAGACTGTCCTGTTGGCTGAGCATGTGGTCCCAGGTTCAAATATTGTCGGTCCTACGCTGTCTCCTCCTTCTCATACTAAGTACACATCCCATCAGAATTACATTTTTCCATCACCACGCAGGTTAAAGTTAGCGTTAGCCCAAAGTTACTATGCCACGCGGATGAAGTCGGGGGACCGAAGCTAGTTAGCTATAAAGTGTTATCTAATATATAAAATTGTCGTGTCACAGTTTTCGTTCCCATACTCCTCCGAAACGGCTGGACCGATTTAAACGAAATTTTGTGTTCATATCGGGAGGTCTGAGAAACGGCCAACATCTACTTTTCATAGCTCTAAGTGGGCAGCGAGTGAAACCGCTAGGCACAGCTAGTGTATAACATAAAAAAATCGGCCAAGAGCGAATCAGACTCGCCCACTGAGGGTTCCAAACTCACTTGCAACATAAACTAAATATAGTTGCAGCGATCGAATTGATTTTCACTTTGATTCATTCAATAAGCTGAAGTCTAGTATTCTTAACTGTTTATCTGATTTGTTTTAATTGTTAGTTGTATTTGGATTGTTTAGATATTCACGTTTTTTTTCATTAGTTTTAAGTTTGCGTGCCAACTCTCAGTGCCTAAGCTTACATTTATGTAATTTTTAGTTCTTGTGTTGTTTACCTTTAAGTAATTGTTACACTGTTTAAAGTTTTAAGACATGTTAAGTTTATTTCAAGTTTTTGGTGTAAACAGTTGTTGGTAAACCAAATAAATCCTTACTAATATTATAAAAGCTAAAGTGTTTTTTTTTTGTTTGTTTGTTCTCTCTCTCTTCACGCTTTAATGGCTAAACCGATTTTGATGAATTTTGGTACAGAGATAGTTGGGAACCAGGAGACGGACATAGGCTACTTTTTTTCTACAAAGAGTGGGACGTGAGGGAGAAAGAGGAAAGAAACGGGAAAGCTTAGGGTTGCTATTACAAATCAATAAGGCGCTACCGAATTTAACGCGAGCGAAGCCGCGGGCAAAAGCTAGTAAATAAATAAATAAACGGCCACATCTTTTGACTGCGTTGACTTAGAGATATGATTTTTCCACAACTTCAAGAAGCCACAGATTTGAATATATGGTTTTAATTTTAACTCGATACCTCCCTGCGTTCCTGACATAAAGGGTATTGACAGACAGACAGGCGGAGAACAAAGTGATCCAACTTGGGTCCTGTTTTTTCTTTTTAAAATACGGAACTCTAAAAAGTGTCCGTTGACTTTTATAGAAGCATTACATTCTGTTTAGATATCAATCGGCATTTGTTGTACATTTAAAAAAGAAAACCTTTACGAATATGGACACCAAAGAGACTTTATCAAACGTACGACCTTTAACCTACAAAGAAACTTACTTGGCAAAAGGCCAACAGAAAAAAAAACAACTAGGCTGAAAAAGAACAACCGATTTTGTTCAGGCTTTTCATATAACGTAGCTGTCATACCTATACAAAGATAACAGAATAATAAAAAAAGTGAATTTGAATAAACTTTTTACAGTACAGCTGTCGTTTACGGGGATCGTAAAACATCGGACAGACTCGCACGAATATGTTCAGTGTTACGGGCTCAACGTTTTAACGTACCTGGCCTTCGGAAAAATTTAAAAAAGTATTCTTTTTTTAGGTGTAGTTCGTTTTGTTTTTTTTAATGCCAGCCAGTAATTTTGTTTTCTTTTTTTTTGTTAAAAAGGTCAGTGGTGTTTGTTTTTATGACACTCGAAGATATTCTATAAGGTCATTTATTTATTTCAGTTAAAAATTATTTTGTTAACATAGTCTATTGAAATCCTGTGGACGGTGAGCAATGGGTAGCTCACCGTTCGTCCGTCCGGCCGTGTCGACGGCGCGTTAGTGTTCCACGCGCGCCTCAAAGAGATGTCAGCAAAGCAGAGGAGCTTGCCAGGGCCACTGCCTGCCGGGGTTGCGGGTTGTTCGAAAGAGATACTGCGGCCCCGGAACTTAAAAGTCAATAGAAGGAACATGGGTGGGTTTTAGTCAGTACAAGTCTGGCACTCCTCCATGCTCCACCAAGAGCCGGGGAAGTTATTTGAAGGTTTCCCATCCGCAATAAACAAAAACCTCGAGTTGACGACAAATATAATTATAGTCCTCCTGACAGTTTTCGGCCACGGCAGCCAGTCTCAGCGGAGATAAGCCATCATCGCGGGAGATACTATAAAGCAGTGCAGTTCCCTTGTCCTCATAGTCTGATGGGACGGCAATCCAACATAACTCAAACTCAAAGCATTTATATCAATTAGACCATTACAGGCACCATTGAATGTCCAGAAACAAAATGAAGGTACAGTCCCAGTCACAAGGCATAATAACTTGTGAAAGTTGCCTATTACAAAACGTTGATCTCTATGGAGAAGAATGGGTAAAGTCTATGGACACTCTTTTAAATAATAATATCATTCATATTAAGATTATACAAATATGTGAGTACGATGTAGAAAGACGTGCACAGTAAGAGCGTCCAGAGTAAACAAAAAGCAAAATTCAATTAAAAATCTAAATAAATGAGCCATGGTAGCTAAAAGATGACCAGTCCCAACTGACAGAGACGGAGAACTTAACCGGAGAAGACGGGCGCAGGACCAACGGCTTAACGCGTTCTTTCCGAGGAACAGGGGTTAAATAACCTTCAACTTCCAAACTCCGGGCTGTTGTAAAAAAAAAATCTAATGAGAAATCCCAAAGACAATTTTTGGCCGACCATGGCATCTTACCAAGGACCTCGTGCTTAACTGTCACGCTAGCGACCGGAAGGCCAACCGAGCCGAAAGAACAAAATTATTTGTATGACCTACAGATAATTGTTCCGGGTCTGGCTGTTTGTGTGTGTGAGTTTAATGTTTGTAAACGCACCCTCGATACAGGAGAATTCCTAGTGTGGGGTAACGTTTTTTTTTTAAAAGATAGAAAGAACATAATCAGCTCCTGGGCCGCGGTAACTCTTTCGAACCAACTCGCAGCCCAAATCATACTTCCTACTATTATCATATGTATATCATATACAATATGTTTGTGAGGATGGATGGATGTATGGATGTGATGATGTTTGTTACTCTTTCACGTCAAAACGGCTGAACGGATGTTGATAAAATTTAGCACAGAGGTAGATTGTGAAGCCGCGGGTGCCAACTAGTTAATAATAAAAATCTTATTTTTGTTTTTTTGACTGTTTTCTTTTATTTAATGTTGTTTTACTATCAAACTGTTTTATTCTGTAAATGTTCAAATGATCATTTTTTTTTCTTTCATTCTACATTTTTTTTCTCATAGTTTTGTATTTTGCAGGTCCACAATATGACTTTTTCTTTTTTTTCTCTTCAAAATACCCTTTTTTCCACACAAAAATTAACTCTGAATCAACTCTCTAACGTCTAAAAAGCAGTAGACTAATATAAATTACTCAAATTAATAAAATAATCAACCCATTACCCAAAACCCGTTAGTACAAACATAGCATCGCAACTCCAATTACCAATTTGCGTCCTTACAACGCACAGTATAAGCCTCATGTTAACCGCAACACTCGACTTTTACAGCCCAAATTCGAGATACAATCCTTACACACTTATATTACCTCTAACATCTGGATCACTATCAATTCACAGTGATCTTTATGGTCTCTTTAATAAGATTGCTGTTCAATTGCAGTCAGAGGCACAACTGTTAAAATTAAAATTTTCTTTATTCTTATTGTGATACGGTTATAGTTGGGTTGCTGTTGTCTGAGGTGAACTGTGAAAGGACTGTGCCTAAATGCGACCGCAACGCAATTGCTCTGAGGTCGTATTACAATCCATTTTACGAGTACGCCTAGCTGTAGTATGTAAATCTTGGAAATTAAACGTGTTCAGATTTTGTAGGCAGACGTTCTGTAATACCGGAGCTTAGAAATACCTGAAGGACTTTGTAATAAAACATTGGCAGATGAAGTTGTAAAATTCTAGAGGGTGTTTTTAACTGAAGGCTTATAAAGAGAGGTTATGTGTTCTTCCAACATCTTTTTAGGGTTCCGTGCTTCAAAAGGAAAAAACGGAACCCTTATTAAATCACGATATTTTTGTCCGTCTATCTGTCTGTATATCGACGGTAAAAAGGAAGTAGGGCATAAGCGACATTTTGGTCAAAAATGAGTTATATATGCCATCATACGTAAAATTTTCCGCTCTTTCAAATGCGCTTACTCCCATGGCTCTACGATGACTTTTTTGGCGTTTATGCCCTAGCAAAAAAAATCATTTTACTAGTATTATTTTTCGTAACCGACGAAAATTCAGATCATTTTTGCTACAAAGGTGCTTGTACCCCTACAAAAATGACT
Organism: Ochropleura leucogaster; assembly: GCA_958449745.1. Lineage (NCBI taxonomy): Eukaryota > Metazoa > Arthropoda > Insecta > Lepidoptera > Noctuidae > Ochropleura > Ochropleura leucogaster. Next base: position 2,995,144 of record OY288213.1, on the reverse strand, counting down.
TATTTTCGGTTTGTTGTCGGTAATGCTTTTTTACTTCATAAGGGTGTCGAGCTTTCGGTTGTTTATGCCTTTTAAGCTTTTCCCTCAAAAAGTACAAACGTTGTTTATAGCCTACTTCCATTTCATAATTTAACATAGCTGTGGCGCTTGTACCCTATATACAAAATTCATTTTCATATTACTCTGTCGGTTATACCCTATTACCATTCAGTACTTTATGACAGCTATGTAGGTTATGACCAAAATTTATTTTAATATCACACTGTTGGTTATACCATTCTTCCGTTTACAAAATAAATACAGTTGTGTCGCTAATACCTTATTATTTAAATTAAATTTGATATCATGGTGTCGATTATAACCTACTTCCACGTTTTACAGTCGTTCTCATACGTCACATATACTGCAATACCCAATATAAATTTAATTACGAGTCGGTGCTTATGCCATTTGATATCACAAAAGTAGGTTTTAAGCGCGTCGCTTGTCTGAAAAACACTGCCGCGTGCTGTGACGGCGGCGAGAGAACTATAATGTTCGTTACTTTTTTTAATGTTTAATACATGTACCTACCTATTACGGATACATACCAAGTTTTCGTAATTGATTCTTAAGTTTTCTACTTACTAGCTTTTTTTTTCGGGAGGGAAATCATCCAATAACTTCCCCCGCTCTAGGCGGAGCGGGGGGGCATGTCAGACTTGTACTGACTAAAACTCACCCATGTTCCTTCTATTGCCCTTTACGTTCCGAGGCCTCGGTATCTCTTTCGAACAACCCGCAACCCCGGCAGGCGGAGGCCCTGGCAAGCCCCTCTGCTTTGCTGACTCTCTTTGAGGCGCGCGTGAAACACGAACGCGCCGTCGACACAGCCTGTCGTCAATAGACGGACAGACGGTGAGCTACCCATTGCTCACCGTCCACAGGCCCGCATCTACGGTGGCCGGGAGTCGTCTCGCGGCACCCGGCGCCCTAGGCGTCTCCCGCGGCGGCTGGGTTGGCCTGATGTTCTCTCCCTCAAACGCCCGGCCCCCTCCTTTGCTAGCATTACTGCTTCGCAGAAGGAGGTGACCGCTTCCCATTCCCTCTCGCTCCGGACCTGAACCAGGGCCGGACGCGAGAGATCGCCGCCGCCGATCGCCTCCACGGGGGCACGGCGGTGCTCCGCCCAAGCTGGGCAGATCGCCACTGTGTGCTCCACCGTGTCCTCCGGGCGATCGTCACAATGGTGACACCCGGGCGCTTCCTCCAGCCATGTGCTGGAACCTCCCGAAACTTCCGTGTCCGGTGAGGACCTGCGTCAGGCGGTAGGTCAGGACGCCATGAAGCCTCTCCAGCCACTTCTCAAAGAGGGGACTTACCGCCACTATTGTAGCGTGCCCTGCTCGGGGTTGCAACAGTCGCTCTCTCCATGCCACCATAAAATCGCACCGGAGGTCTGTCCGCTGAGCGGCAATCTACCGTGGCAACGGGTTTTCCCCCCGGTGCGGTGTAGTGCCTTCGCGCGCCACTCAAACAGGCGCGCGAGCACTATCACCTCCAGATCCTACGGTAGTATTCCGGCAAGGAGGCTCGCTGCCTCGCCGGAGATCAGGCGGTAGCCCCGGATCAGCCGTATGGCCACCACCTTTTGGGGCGCGTTCAGATAGTGGGCGGCCTGCCGCCCTAAAGAACGGGCTCATACCGGGGCCCCGTAAAGGGCCATGGACCGCACGACTCCGGCATAGAGCCTACGGAAGAAGGCGTTTGGCCCCCTCAGATTGGGCAGGAGCGGCTTGAAAGCAGCCCCCGTCCGCTCGAGTTTGGGAGCCAAACATCGGAAGTGTTCCACGAAGTTCCACCGGCTGTCGAGGACGATGCGAACTTCTCCTACCGTCCAACTGGGATCCCGATGGTGGCGTGTTTCCGCGGCCATGAAATACCACTCGGGCCCATAGGCCTCGGATTTGTGCAAGGCCACCTCGAGACCCAGTAGCCGGATCCTCTCCGCGACTATCGCAACCCCGCGTGTCATGTTGTCGGCCGTCGCTTGATGCATCTACTTACTAGCTGCAGTATTATTGTTTCTAAAAATGATTAGCAGGTTGATACCTACCCACTTTTTTTAAGTAGCTTTGATTTTTCTTGATTAAAAAATATTAACAAAAATGTTTTTTTTTATTTAAAAACATCCTACTATCCGCTTGTTAATAAATAGGTAGGTAGGTGACATGAAAATCAGTATAATGACGAACTATCATCTTTTAAATCAACCATTAAGTGAAAATTTGAATTACTTGAACGGGTAGGGTATACTAAAACAGACCCCTAAGACTAAGGACTTTACTCTTTTTGAGTACTGACCTTAGTCTTTTTCTATAAAAATCGACGCCCTTAAATACTCATAAGGTACTTCACTCTATTTCACGAGTTAGGGGCTTAATTATTACAGTGTAGTGTAATACCCGTTTTAGCTCTTATTCTGATGAAGGATCGTGTTGGTTGCGCTACTTCATTATTTTTGGGGTGTCTTTTCACCTATATTTCCATAGACTCATGCAATGCCAAATGTTGATTATCCTTCTTTTCCTTTGCTTTCAAGCGACATTGTGTATCACTTATGTCTTATATCCTGTTATTGTTTTGAAAGCCGACTGTTTCTTATGCTCTATTATCTTTTATACAACCACTGTGATAAGTACCTTATCCTTCTTTTCCTATAACTCTTATTTAACTGTCTAGTCTCTTATTCCCTTTTACCTTGCGATGTGAGAAATCAGTATGTCTCTTAGGCTTCTTATCCTCTATTATTTTATTTTGTCATTTGTATCTTATGCCATATTTCCTCATTGGAAAATTAAAAGCTATTGTCATAAGCGACAAGAACCACGTTAAATAGCGTCAAATGATTAAACCTAAAAACACCTGTAACTGCTCCATTTTTTTCTGATTTTATAACTGTTTTAGTTTTCACGATATCTTAATAAATGACAAAAATACGTCGGTTTTTCTAAAATTTAAAACTTTGAACGGCTCTCCTGAACATTTCACTTTTTGTCGCTTATCCCCTATTTCCTTTTAACCGTCGATATGTATATATTTGTGTGGCTGCTAACCGGCCAAGCGCGAGTGTTGGACACGCGCTTGGCCAGTTGGGTGTTTTTTTTTCATATCTGTATAGTCAGCAAAGGATAGAAGTCACCAGGCTTGCCAGATATATTTTTTCTTTTGAACTTTTTTTGTATAAAGTTAAGTCTGTAAGACAAAAACAAACAGTTAATTAAAAATAAGAATAAATTTATTAAACCAGTGTTACATTATTTTTTTAAATCTAACATCATCACCTTTGTGGTCTTTTTTCCTTATGTATTTTTTTTATATACTGTTTAGTGTGTACATAAATAAATAAAAGTCATTACGAAAATCGGTAACAAGTTCTATGTTGACAGAATTAGAAAACAATGGTCCCCAAACTAGGTTGCGCCTGTATATTGGGGGCTGAAGTTGCGATAACTTTAAATTAAAACATTTATATTTTGTCGATGATGTGATGATGATAAGACATTTTGGCACTAAAGAATAAACTATATAATAAAATAAAATCAATTTCAGATAAAAACGTCCATCGATGTCTGTGAAAAATTAACCTGTATCCAAAGAGCTTGGTTACTTATGTCTTTTACTGACTGTACACTGATTGCTCCGTGATTACTGAGCCAATTTACGTGATTCTTTTTTTGTAGAGAAAGCCTGCTGAGTAAAAGTATTATTGTTTCCAGTTGGCCTACGTAGTTTTTGAACCTGGATTAGTAAGCTAACCCTTTAATCCAGTTTTTGGGTTCTGTACCTCAAAAGAAAAAAAAGGAACCCTTATAGGATCACCTTGTTGTCCGTCTGTCTGTCAAGATCCTTTATCTCAAGAACACGTGGAGGTATTGAAATTAAATTAAAACTATATACATATATATACTCATTGTAACCATATATTTAGAAGTTTTTTTTTTAAACAGTTTGTTTTTTTTTCAATTTTTGCTGTGCAATAAAGTATATTCTATTCTATTCTACTCAGATCTGTAGTCTGATGAAGCTGTCAAAAAATAAACCGTCTAAGTCTACGCAGTCAAAAGATATAGCCGTATGTGTTGCACGTTTGTACGGAACCCTCGGACTCACACTAAGCTGTTTTTTTTTCCCCTATAGTGGCATTCACGTCTCTTGTGTGTGAGACGTATTTGGCCAATTACAACGTTGTATGAGAGTGACACGTAGGGCAAATGTAGAGGTTTCTGGGACTGGGACCGCAATTAACTAGGACCGCGGTCCCAATCGCCGGATCTGTATAAAATAAATAATTTTCTTCCGGCGACTGGGACCACTTATATGATAACTGAAATAAAAAAAAATGTACAGTCAAACAAAAAAATTTAGATGTAACAATTGAAGAAAAATCCTTTTTGATTTAAAAACATCATTTATTGATAAAATAAAAACAACCACTGACTACAGTTCTGTTATTTAAAACTTTCGTTATAAAAACATAGTGCATGTTTTAGATCGTGTTAACAACAATCAACAAAAAAAAAACACATAAATCGTGAATAACAATCAACAATTTTTAAATAATTAACAATCAGAAAGTAATTGTTTATTACAAAATTAGTCTTTAACTGGTACCGTAAATATAATAAAAAAAACACAATAAAAATAATAAACGTGGTACTATCTATGTTCGCGCGCAACACTAGGGCGACGCTAGTAACCCTATCTGACGGCGAGCAACACCGCTTCACGGCCGGCCGGTGTTGCCCGCCGTGAAGCGGTGTTGCTCGCCGTCAGATAGGGTTACTAGCGTCGCCCTAGTGTTGCGCGCGAACATCTTCCCGGGCCTTGAAAGTGTGGCTTTCAAAGTAATTTATTTGGTGCTATTAGCGCCGTCATTTACAGCGACATCCCTTGCGTCATCAGTGACCGGGAGTATGCACATTTTGTTTACTGCCCTCCGAAGTGTGCCCTTTGATGTTCCAACGTCGGCAACTCTGTTGACACCATCATTCCCAGGATATAAGTGGGTAACGCGGCCAAGTTTCCAGTGCAGTGGGGGAAGATTGTCTTCTTTGAGGATCACCAGATCGCCCACACGAAGCTCATATTGCCTTGTTTTCCACTTGACGCGTTCCTGAAGCTCGGCAACGTACTCCCGGCGCCATCTTTCCCAGAATTGTTGTCTTAATTGTTCAATTAACTCATATCTGTTTGGGTGCTTGCATGTAATGGGTAACGATGGCACTGAGGTGAGAGGCCGCCCAATAAGAAAGTGCCCTGGGGTTAACGGAGTGGGATCAGTTGGATCATTTGAAAGAGGAGTAAGGGGACGAGAATTTAAAATGGCTTCGATTTGTGCGAATAAAGTCGCGAGCTCCTCGAATGTCAGGGAAGCATTCCCGGCTACACGCTTAAAATGGTGTTTCGCGGATTTAACGCCTGCTTCCCATATGCCTCCAAAATGAGGCGAGTATGCGGGGCTAAACACGAACTTAATGCCTTCATTATTGGCATAATTACTAACTGACTCACGACTGGACCTGAGTATTCCTCTTAACTCATTATTTGCGCCCCTGAAATTGGTACCATTATCGCAATATATAACATTAGGTTTACCTCTTCTAGACACAAACCGTCGCAAAGATAAAATGAAAGCAGCAGTGCTCATATCGCTGACTAACTCTAAATGTATTGCTTTGGTCGAGAGGCATACAAACAAACATAGGTACAGTACCCGGCACGTAAGTTGGCAAGATTGTGACGTAGTGGGGATAAACACGCGCATGGTGCACTTAGTGGCACAAAAAAGTGGTCACTTTTATTTATTATTTTTATTCTATAGTTATCGTCATCATTTACGTATAATCATATCTGTTTAGAAGAAAGGAGAGAGATAACAAAAAAGTTTATGTTCACGTGCATATTTACTGTTTTACATTCTGAATGTAGTACTTTCACAAGTTATTATGCCTTGTGACCGGGACTGTAGATTCATTTTGTTTCTTGACATTCAAAAGTGCCTGTAATGGTCTAATTGAAATAAATGATTTGATTTGATTTGAATCTATATTTTATATAAGATTACCGTAACAAAAAAGATTTAGATTTTTCAATGTGCTCGCAATTTTCAATTTTCAAAGGGAGGGTTATGATTTTGACCGGTATGTGTGTATGTATGTTTATGATATTTTTGATGTGTGTACGTGAGATGCATTAGGAGTTATAAATAAAATTTATGCATATAAAAGACAATTTTTTTTATTAATAATTAATCAGTTTCATCATCAGTATCTTGTAAAAATGTTACCCCAGGCATTAAATTTGACGACCCGCCTGAGCTGGTGGAAGGTGTTGGCTCTTCATCCTCAATGAGGCTATCAACACTCTCATCACTGGAGGAGTCGCTGTCGTTACCGGTATAAATTATAAAATTTTCAGTAACTGTGTCGACTATATGGTCACTTTTTATATAGTCTTCCTCAATTTTTTTAACCTTCCCACATAACTTTGACCATTCATCGGCGTTCATCAACATTATTTTCTCCTTTACCAGCTCCATTACCGTGGCGACATTCCATGTCACATTTTTGCTGGCAACATAACCTTTGATTGCTGCCCATGCCATTTCAATAGGATTTAAGTCCGGATGGTAGGGCGGTAATCGCAGAACACTATGGTTGTGTTCTGCCAGTATCTGATCGATACTATATTTTTTAAATAATGGTTTATTGATTTTAATTAGTTTGTATAACTCGGGTTTGAGCATGCCAACCTCATATGGTATGCTTTTTTCTGCCAACCACCTCTGCATGTCCGCTTTCTTAGCATTCGAGGTAGGTGCAGGATCATACTGCTTGTTGTGGTATGATGCATTGTCGATGACCAAAACTGCATTTGGTGGCAGGTTTGGTATCAATTTGGTGCGTAGCCACTTCTTATAATTTTCATAGTTCATGTTATCATGATAATCTCCAGTCTTTGTCCCAGCTTTAAACAGGAGCAGCGCATTGGGAACAAATCCAGCTTCTGATCCAGCATGCACTATAACGATACGCTGCCCTTTCGATATGGGTTTTTTAAGACCTTTTAATGAATTATCTGTCCACGTTTTAGAGCCTGTAATAAAACATAAAAATGATTGTTTTTCTTATCTTGATTGCGGAACTTACCGAATTACAGTGACCCTGGAACGTAAAGGGCTTTACATATAAAATAAAAATATACACAAAAAAGTATATCTATCTTAACGTCAAGACAATATTTTTGAATGATGAATGTGGTCAAAGCTGTAGCACGCTTGCTCAGTAAATATCTATTCACTATGGATCAAGTCCAGGGTTCACAAATTCAGGTCATAATTCCGGAAACACAGAAGAAACATATGCGAGAACAAAATATAATTATGGTAATTGGTACATACCTGAATGAGATGAATCAACATACGATTCATCCGTGTACACAATCGGTCTTCCTTCTTCTCTAAATTTAATAATACTTCTAAGGAACTCTATCCTTAGTAGTCTAATATTTGATTTTTCTATTAAAATTTTTCTATTATTTTCGGCCTTTTTCCATCGAAAACCTAAATTATTGATAATTCTGCGGAGACTTCGCTCTGACCCATTAAAATTGATGTCATCTTTTAGCTTTTTTCGTAGCTTTTCTACTGTAGGCAGCTCTTTATTTGTTACATGAAAATTATGAATGCATGTTCTTACCACAGATTGGTCAAATGTGTCAATCTCTGTGATTGGCTTTGCCTTATTCCTCTTTTTTCCCGGTGTCCTAAAGACAGTGAGGAATTCGGAATTTCTGCCTTCCTTGACTATACGTCTTACGGTCCTTTCTGACGTTTTAGTAGCTTCTGCAGTCCGTTGTACAGTTTCTTTTTCAGTCCGAGCTTCCTTTTCCATGAAACAGTACACATCGTATACCATTTTTCTGGCATGTCTGCGTAAAACTGTATTTGTTCCTGGCATTGCAGTCAACGTAACAATAACTAAATTTAAAACAATAACGACAACAATTCGTAACAAACACTAAATTAAAAACAACAACTCGTAACAAAAACTAAATTTAAAACAATAACAACAACTCTTAACAAAAATTAAATTTAACAAAAACAATAACAAAGGGCACAATTTTCGTGAACGCAAGTGTAACCGGGAGCGAACGGGACGTAAACGCAGTGCGGGGGGCAAAGGTCGACTAACGCACCAATCGCGCGCTCGGATCGGCGATACCGCATACCCCGCGTCCCGCTTGACCACCAAATAGATCTAAAAAACGATTTTTGCGCATCTAACGACTCTTGCCAAGTTACGTGCCGGGTACTGTAGCATTTTGAAATACGATTACCTTTACCTTTACGGCTAGAGATCAAAAACGGGCCAGCAAAATCGACACCACACGAGTAGAAAGGAAACATGGAATAGCTTCTTTCGGCAGGTAAATTTCCCATTATGGGTTGTAATGTTTTCCCACGTAGGCGAGTACATACTACACACTGCTTTGTCGTGCTACGTGCTAAGTTTCTGCCACCTATAGGCCAAAATCGTTCTCGTATTGAAGCTAGAAGATGTTGTGGACCAGCGTGAAATAAGCGTTCATGTTCGCACCTTAATATTAATTTAGTTAAATGATGCTTTGCATCTAAAATAATGGGGTGTTTTTTATCATAAGCGAAATCGGAGTTTTGAATTCGACCCCCAACTCTTAATATGCCATCTGAATCAATAAATGGATTCAGAGGCAATAACTTAGACTTACGATTAAGAGTTTTACTATTTCTAATTAATTCAATTTCCTCTGCATAGCTTTCTAACTGACTTAATCTAACTAACAATAGCAGAGATTCATCTAAGTCCTTAATATCTAATGGTCCCTTGATTTTAGCATCTTTATTTTTACAATAATTTAGGAAACGTTTTACATAAGCATAAATTCTTTTTAACCTATTTAAATTAGAATATTTCTCAAAATTGATTATTTTGCTTGTAACAACAATATGACATTCAACGGTATTTGAGTTTTTAACTTCGGGTAAAGTGTTAGGGATTTGTGTGTGGTTGTGTGTAGGCCAACAAGTTGGGTCATTAGCGAGGAACGAAGGCCCTTCCCACCAGAGGAGAGAGGACTGCAACTGCTTAGGAGTCACACCTCTAGACGCAATATCTGCAGGATTTTGATCTGTGGGAACATAACAGAAGGTGAATCCAATTGCAAGTTGATTGATTTCGTTTACTCGGTTACACACAAATATTTTAAGATCCCTGGGTGGGGTTTTCACCCATCCTAACACAACTTGTGAATCAGACCAAATAAATTTATGATTTATAATACAATTTAATGACTCTAATACCTTTGAACATAAACGTGCACCTAATAAGAAGCCACATAACTCTAATCGGGGAATAGTAGTTGGGTTCATCGGAGCAACTCGTGCCTTAGCACACAGCAACCTGACTTTAACCTCCTGATTATGATTTACAGAACGCAGGTAAATACAGGCTGCATAGGCCCTTTGAGAGGCATCTACAAAACAATGTAATTCTATATTAATAGGCGTATCACACAGAACTCGCCTTGGAATACTAATTTTATTTAAATTTGAAAATTCTTTTAATAAGTCGGCCCAGTTTTTACAAAACTCAGCTGGTACTGGATCATCCCACATGTTAGTAGGCTGGCCAAGAGTATCAAGAGCCCGCAAATGTTTTGATACATGGTCAACCACAAACCGCAATGATTTATAAGATTCCCTTTGAATGGACTCGATACTAAACAACGCTTTTAAGTGATTATTTATTAATAGGTTTTTGTTATCAAATCTTTGGCATAACAGGTTCCATGCAACTTTATAATTTTTTGAACTAAATTCTATTGATTTAATAACTACCGCTGCACTTCCTTCAAGTGAAGATCTTAGATAGTGGAATTTATTAATTGGTGCTATACTTTCGTTGCTGTCAATCACTGAATAAAATGTATCTTTAAATTCTAACCAGGTAAGGTAATTCCCATCAAATGTAGGAAGTTTAATTGTGGGTAATTTTAAATTATTAAATGAACAGGAGCTAGTTGATGCATGGTCACTATTTTCTCTATCACAATTTTGATTCTCTTCCTTCCTTAAGGGGGAATTAGCTAAGGTATCTTGGCTCCTTGCTATTAAATTAATAAACTGGTTTTCTAAACAATCTCTTTCTTTAACTTGCTCTGTAATATCAGAATGCAATAAATCTATTTTTCCTTGTATGACCTCAAACTCTTCCATAAGCGACTGAATTTTATCTAATTTTTGGGTTAATTCTCTATATTGAATAGAAGTTATTTCTTTTTGTCCAATTAAATTATTTAGATACTCTGTATATCTAGTAACGCGACCCTTGATAATGCCACGCTCCTTGACTAACTTAGTTATTTCTACCTTGAGCTCTGCTTCACTCATGTTTACAGATTATAAATTATAGTACCAATAACACAGGTGAACAATCAACGAAGTTATAAATGTGCACCCAAACCCTTTTAGAGGAGTTGAGAAGCTCAGGTCCAGTCGCTTATGCTGGTGCTAGCGCGACGCGATGCTCAGGGCAGCTCGCGCCGAGCAGACAGCTTTGGCCAGCAACGCACGCGCACGTGGCGGCGCACGCGGTGGAACCCGGCGGGGGCAGCGATGCCGAGACCGATGCGCTCCTTTTCACGGAGCTACGCTGGAATAGTCGGCATATGGTATTGAAATATTAGGTAGCTACTAACGTTGTCCACGTGATACCAGGTAGGTATTAGATAGGTTTTGGGCACCCTGCGTGCTAAATCAGAAGAACTTAAACGTGCTGGGTAGGCTAGGTGATCGTTAGCTGCTATTAAGCTTTAACAGAATAATTTAGCAGAATAGGTGAAATGCGAGCTTTGTATAGCTTAGGCGCGTGCTCGTATTTTATAGATAGATAATTAAATCTAACGCTGCACATGCATATATTTAGCGTAACACCATTGAAAGCTAGCTTAGATGTAAAAATAAACCCAACACTCGAGGAACAAGTCGGCCATTCACACAAAGCGAGAACAAAGGATCGAGATTTCGAGAATTGGCTAGGTAATACCTAGCCTAGGTATGAAGAGGTGAGGCATAGGGCTTACTCTCCTTGGGCTAGACCTCCGGTTCAGGTTCACGATGTCCCCCAAAGGCTCCCGAAGCAGTAAGATGCAGCAATATCAGTTCCTTTTCTTCCTCCACGTGGCTCGCTGCGTAGCGGAACGGCGGGCTCATTTGCTCGTGCGACGCCCGCAAATTCGAACAAACTTTTTCTTGGTCGATGGATATATTGAAGATTGCAGTCCTGTCACGGTCGCCACTTTGTTTATAAATTAAACAACTGCGTAGTTCTAACAATATAATGATTATTCGTAAGACATAAAAAGATGGCGTGTTCGTTTTGTTCGTTTTTTACGGAGAGTGAAGTGACGGCCGGCCGGTGTTGCCCGCCGTGAAGCGGTGTTGCTCGCCGTCAGATAGGGTTACTAGCGTCGCCCTAGTGTTGCGCGCGAACAATCTATGTCAATCGCAATTAGGTAGTTTAAAATGGCCGTTATGGCTTCACACAAAATCAGCCTTTCTTTTTTTTTCGGGTGGGAAATCATCCAATGACTTCCCCCGCTCTGAGCGGAGCAGGGGGGCATGTCAGACTTGTACTGACTAAAACCCACCCATGTTTCTTCTATTGCCCTTTACGTTCCGAGGCCGCGGTATCTCTTTCGAACAACCCGCAACCCCGGCAGGCGGAGGCTCTGGCAAGCCCCTCTGCTTTGCTGACTCTCTTTGAGGCGCGCGTGAAACACGAACGCGCCGACACGGCCTGTCGTCAATCGACGGACGGACGGTGAACTACCCATTGCTCACCGCCCACAGGCCCGCATCTACGGTGGCCGGGAGTCGTCTCGCGGCGCCCGGCGCCATAGGCGTCTCCCGCGGCGGCTGGGTTGGGCAGATGTTCTCTCCCTCAAACGCCCGGCCACCTCCTTTGCTAGCATTACTGCTTCGCAGAAGGTGGTGACCGCTTCCCATTCCCTCTCGCTCCGGACCATGGCCTGAACCAGGGCCGGACGCGAGAGATCGCCGCCACCGATCGCCTCTACGAGGGCACGGCGGTGCTCCGCCCAAGCTGGGCAGATCGCAACTGTGTGCTCCACCGTGTCCTCCGGGCGATCGTCACAATACAAAATCAGCCTTAACTGTGTTAAAATATAAAGTTAGAGAGGGATAGTACTATAATACAATGCTATTCCCTTTTTTTTTTTTTTTTTTTTTTTTTTCGGTTGGGAAATCATCCAATGACTTCCCCCGCTCTGGGCGGAGCGGGGGGGCATGTCAGACTTGTACTGACTAAAACCCACCCATGTTCCTTCTGTTGCCCTTTACGTTCCGAGGCCGCGGTATCTCTTTCGAACAACCCGCAACCCCGGCAGGCAGAGGCTCTGGCAAGCCCCTCTGCTTTGCTGACTCTCTTTGAGGCGCGCGTGAAACACGAACGCGCCGTCGACACGGCCTGTCGTCAATCGACGGACGGACGGTGAACTACCTATTGCTCACCGCCCACAGGCCCGCATCTACGGTGGCCGGAAGTCGTCTCGCGGCGCCCGGCGCCATGGGCCTCTCCCGCGGCGGCTGGGTTGGGCAGATGTTCTCTCCCTCAGACGCCCGGCCACCTCCTTTGCTAGCATTACTGCTTCGCAGAAGGTGGTGACCGCTTCCCATTCCCTCTCGCTCCGGACCATGGCCTGGACCAGGGCCGGACGCGAGAGATCGCCGCCGCCGATCGCCTCTACGAGGGCACGGCGGTGCTCCGCCCACGCTGGGCAGATCGCCACTGTGTAATGCTATTCCCTTTGTGTGTATTTACCTGCATGTGTAAATTATGTCAAAACGAGCTAGCTTAATCTATTACTAAGCGCATAAGATAAAATCTTGTCTAGAACGAGTCAATGATATTTATATAAATAATTCATAATTTTTTTCGTTTGACTGTACTAATTTTGGCTTGAATAATAGATGTTTTTAAGTTATCTATGAGTGGTCCCAGTCGCTGGAAGAAAAATATTTATTTTTTACGAATCCGGCGACTGGGACCGCGGTCCTAGTTAATTGCGGTCCCAGTCGCCGGAAACCTCAAATCTACGGTGTTTAATTTGAGGGTGATAGGAGTTTGGTTCAGGAAACCTAAAACAAATAACATTAAATGACGACACAAATATCACAGGACAATAACGATATCGTGCAAAGAAAAATATGTAAGCTGTTTTCTCCTTGGCCTATTATATGTAGGAAAGAATATATTATAACTTCTAATTACAATATAAAAAGTTAATAGTAGCTTAAAAGATTTTTTTTTTTGCAAAACAAACCTACTTCCATAAAAACCACAACAATTGAGTGCACATCCTTACTAATATTATAAAAGCGAAAGTGAGTTTGTTTGTTTGTTACCTCTTCACGCTTTAACGGCTAAACCGATTTTGATGAATTTTGGTACAGAGATAATTGAGAACCAGGAGACGGACATAGGCTGTGTATAGACATAGATGTGATGGAGAAAGAGGGAAGAAAAGGGAAAACTTAGCGTTGCTATTACAAATCAATAAGGCGCAAGGGGAAATCTGTTACCCTAAATTTGACGCGGGCGAAGCCGCGGGCGAAAGCTAGTATAAAATAAATTCAACTTATGTCTAGAGGTATGTGTGTGTGTGGTGTGGTGTGGTGTGTGGTGTGGTGTATTTGTGTGTGTATGTGTGCGTGTGCGAGAGGGTGTCCCTTATGGTTAGATTATATTATACAATTTAATTCAAAAACGTATCCGCCAATTTCTTGGGAATGTGTTCTCGAGTTACGTATTAACGCATTTCAGAGGTAGACCGCCTGAACAAAGAAAGTAGATCTACCTAATATAACCAGTCTGTTGAGAAGGACATCGTAGAAGACTACTAATGTATGTCCTTGTCCTGAGTAAGGCCGTTGTCTACAATTAATAGGTAGGTTCTCAAATTATCACACGCCTTCATCATGTTCCTCGGTAAACAGAATGAGGCCTTGAAGTGAGCGGCCATGTTGACTAGGGCTATAATTGCTTGAATAGGCCATTAAATATTTATTTATTCCTTTTTTAGGGTTCTGTACCTGTAACGGTAAAACGGAACCCTTATTGGATTGTATAACTATGGTCAGGTTGCGAATTGTTCCATATAAACCTTAACCCCCCCATTTTAGGGAAGTGGGGGATTAGAAAGAGACAAAAAGTAACCTATGGCCGTCTCCAGGGTCCCAACTATGACTGTACCAAAATTCAACAATATCGGTTTTGCCATTTGGGCGTGAAGGCGTAACAAATATATGATAGTTAGATAGTATATGATAGTTGGGAACCAGGAGACGGACATAGGCTATTTTTTATTTGAAAAAAAGTGGGATATGAGGGAGAATAGGGAAAAGAAGAGAAAACTTAGCGTTGCTATTACAAATCAATAAGGCGCATGAGCCAAAACTGCAGGTAACAGGTACTGTGTTATACCGAATTGAGCAAAGCCGCGGGCAAAAGCTAGTATTATTTAAGTAATAATGTCCTATGAAATAGGGGCCTATTCTCATCAAACATTCATAAATTCAGACTCCGCTGCAGCCATTGAGTTTTTTTTTTTAATATATTGGTTGCAAAACTTACAGCTAATGTTATAGAATAGTAACGGTTTTATGTGGCACAAGGCAAATTGAATCCAATAGCCTGTCCCTTAAAGCCGCGTTTCCACTAGGCAACAATTGACGCGCAACATGTTGCACAACAAGTTGCCCAACATTTTGAAATTCAGCGCGGAACTTTAGTTGAACAACGTTGTCTGTCTAAGCATCTACCACTTTACGTCAGTCGTCGCCAACATGTCGCCAAAGGAACATGCGTTAATTTCAGCGGCAGTGGTTATATTTTTATCGAAAAATGCATCACGGACATTGTTGCACGTCACGTCTCCACTCGACAACAATTATTGATGTTCAACTAACAACTGCTCTTTAAGGCGACATTAACTCCGTCTAACCGTGATAGTAGTCAGTGGTACAGTGCCACCCGTCGCCCGCAAGAGCCCCGCTTCAACGCGCACCAAGATTATTCGAAAAAACAACCCACCTTGATTTATCTAACACAATACAAATAAAAGCCGTATACTAAAATATGGGTCATTAAATTGTCTTTTATATGATTAAAGTTTCACGTTAATACGCCCCATAGTTTTTGCGTGATTATCGTTTTTTTGTCCACGTTATACAATACTTTACAATATGTTGTTAAAATATAATTTCACATTTTCACATATCAAATTTAGAATAAAATTGTCTAGTATAACATATATTTTTTTCAAAGAAATTAGACTACAAGTTTAGACGTGTGGTTCAATAAAAAAAAATTAAAAGTCGTTTATCTGCGCCTTAAACAAACAACAAGCCGCGCGTCATGTGGCGCGCCAGCTGACAACGTCGCGCACTGTTGTGCAGCGTTGCTGTACATGTTGAGCGTCACATGTCGCGCGCCAAATGTTGCCTAGTGGAAACGAGGCTTAAATCGAACATCTGACGTCATGCTCAACAGTTGAACTCATGTTTTTCTATTGTTTTGAACAACTTGACCTAACTTACAAATAACTTACTAAGAAAGTTTACCAACTTACCGAAAGAAAATACATTTGGCTTTAGAACGGGCTCTTCAATCCACAATAGCTATTACGAACTTCGATTTCTAAACAACCCCAAAAAGTTTAGACTTATATTGTTTATCCTGCCTAACGTTTCGCTAGCCTCAAGGCCTAAGGCTTATATTAATTAAGCTAATGTCAGCCCCACTCTACAACTGCCCTGATTAAATAGTAGTAAGTTCTTAATTAAAAAGATATGGTCATGTACCACTGACTTTCATTAACAATATGACACGTTTTTTGCGTGGGATATAATTAACCCACCGGTATTAGGAAAAGGGTCTAAGCTACCGCCGATCAGGAGTCCAGAGAAGCTTCTAACGATATGATGAAGCTGCTTTCTGAATCAAACCCTTGATCCAGCTGTCTATCGAGTGCCTCTTCAGGTGTTGGTCGAGGCTCTTAGCAATTAAGCCATCCAGATTCGTTCCCTTTTCCTGATTTCCGGGATTTAATTGCATATTTATTTATTTACACGCAGTAGACCAAACAGGATCAAAACATAAAATTTGAGTACAAACCTACTGCTTATTTCTTAAGAAATTTCTGCCAGCAGACCTGCGAAAGGAGACATGAG
The DNA here is from genome assembly GCA_958449745.1 of Ochropleura leucogaster. Classification (NCBI taxonomy): domain Eukaryota; kingdom Metazoa; phylum Arthropoda; class Insecta; order Lepidoptera; family Noctuidae; genus Ochropleura; species Ochropleura leucogaster. Next base: position 2,978,811 of record OY288213.1, on the reverse strand, counting down.
AACGAAATGTAGACGAAAGTGTGTGAGAGAGTACCTACGAGAAAAATATGTGTTAATATGTTTATTGCTTTTTTTGGCAGAAAAGTTTTTTCTTTTAAGCTGCCATTAACTTTGACAGTGTAACTATGACTTGACTACAGTACGGCCAACGAGAAGCGATACAAAATGTAAACAAAACCTATGCTAAAACCCCATCTAAAATGGCCGCCCGAATGTTGGCGAACCCGTCTTAACGTTGTCTTGTTTTTGCCGGGAGAACGAGACATTACGACAAAGGCACGAGATTTAAAGAGCTAAATATTAGATTGTCAACGCCACAGTTGTTCTTTAGGTTAATGACCTTTCGTATCGCTTCTCGTTGGCCGTACTATAGATTGTAGTTATTTAAGAACGACCATGTCAGTAACATACATCGAGAAAAAAAATCCAGGCAAGTGCGAGTCCGGGGGTTCCTACAAACGTGCGAGATAAACGGCTATATCTTTTACTGCCTAGACTTAGACTTGTGTGTCATCTTAAAGGCTTCTATAATAGCGTTCTAGCCTCACCATTATTGGATGAAGCAAAAACACTTTTTCATAATATTATTATAAGGTTGTGAATAGATTAACTAAGATATAAATATCTATTAGTAGATAATGTCTGTCTCCATGGTCTGTTTGTAGATAAGTCCTACTATTCTATAAAAGACTTCTTATTGGACAAATCCCTGCTCCAATATAATTGCCCTCAGTCATGATGTATTCAGTAGCCTGTTTGTACCCTACCTTAATTCGTTTTGTTTGGTTTTATATTTTAGTTTTTTGTGTTTTTTTTTTTATAATTTACCTAGGTACCTATACTCTTACTTGACTAGTGTATGCCCAAAGAGCGGGACATAACTGATCTATTTAATTGTTTAAGACCTGTATTATGTACAAACCTGTGATCCACAATAATGAAATTGAAATAATTTGTATAGAAACATCGGTGTCACTTATTCTCTATAGAAAAATAAAACTTAAAAAAATACACCGACAAAAAACCTTTTCGAATAAAAGTTTATAAGCATATAAAATCTTAAGAAAATAAACTTTTACCTCAAAACCCGTCACTGAACACTTCAACCCCAAAAGCCTTCTTGACTAGATCCACAAAAGCATATTTATTTAAATTAAATCACTTATTCTAACTCCAAGATTGAGAGAGGACAACAAAGAATAGAATTATTCACTGTTCACCAAAACATAAAATTATAAACATTATTCATTCAAAGTTTGTAATGAAGAGGGGTGGTAGGCATCCTTCAAAAGTTTTCATTAAGGAAACGACTCGGCCAATAAGGAAAGAAGTGGGTGACAAGTTATTATTAATGCAACGAGAAGGACACAGAGTGGCGAAGTTCAGTTGATCAATATTTTACGAAATTAAAATTAAGAAAAACAGAACTAATATTGACTTATGAGTTCATGTTGTTACTTTACTGTAAAAATATTCATGAACCCTGATAGATACAGTTCTACATTAATCCACGATTTAAAACGATTCTTCTTCACAATTTAAATCGTTTACACTTTTTTGGTCCCGGGTTAAAAATGTTAATATAATTACGTAAATAATGATATGTAGATAAGTGAATGGTAAACTAAAGAAGGACATAATAATGCATGGATTACTGTGAATACTGATGGGGTCAGAAAAGTAATGCTTACGAAATGAAGGTGAAAATAGAGATTTATTTTATAGGTGAAGAAAACATGTTCCGACCAAAACTAAAATGGAATAGCGGGTTCAGGGATGGTAAATACTAAAAGATAATATGTATTATGAAATAAATAAATAAATATCTTGGGACAACTCACACACGGCTATCTGATCCCAAGCTAAGCAGAGCTTGTGTTATGGTAACCAGACAACTGATATACATACTTATATAATTTATAAATACATACATATTATAGATAAATCACACCCAGACACAGAACAAACAATCATGCTCATCACACAAAGTTTGTCCTGGGTGGGAATCGAACCCACGACCTCCGGCTCAGCAGTCAGGGCCACTAACCACTGGACCAACAGGCCCGTCATTATGAAAAATGGCAAATTAATAATTTTATATCACAAATATCATATCCAGATATATATCATAATATCATACTCACTTTGCAACAAAAAAAAAACAAATCTATTCATACAAATCTAAAGAGTCGAATACGACTCTTACCGATAAAGCAGTCATCGTGCTGTAAGGCAGCAAATGTCTCTTTTTTAGCTTGTTTTCGCTTTATCATCTGCCTAGCCTTTTCCCAACTATGTTGAGGTCGGCTTCCAGTCTAACCGGATGCAGCTGAATATCAGTATTTTACATGGATCGACTTACTCGACTTTACTGGACACAACCAAGTTAATACTGGGTAATACGATACCCCTTGGTAAGACTGGTTGTCAGACTTTCGGAACAGTGACTACCTGTAACGACTGTCAAAGATCTACAAATGACAGCCGGGACCAACGGCTTAACGTGCTTTCCGAGGCACGGAGGAAACTCGGTATGTAACGGGTGGTCACCCCTCCACAGACCAACCTAGGCAAGCGCGGCTTAACCTTAAGATCGACCCGAGGGGCTGCTATTATTTAGCCACGAGCTCCTCAGCTTGTTATCGCTTATTTAATTCTATGTTCCGTGTTATTCAAATGAATACTTTTTCTTCCAAAATTAACTTGCTGCGTATGTTTGTGTTATCTTACTGTATCGCCTACTCTGTGTCCTTAATCAGTAGATTTAATTAGTGCCACTTGAGACCGACTAATAATAATTATTTTTTGTCAACGTCTTGTCCCGGAAGTTTATGCGCTAAGTTGAGAAGTAATCAAAAATAAGTATAAGAATCCCATTAATTGTAATGTAGGAAAATTTCTTCGTATTAAAATGCTAATTAATTGTGATTTTAAGGTTTAATTGACGAGATAAAGAGTTAATTGCCCTGCCTACGGGTTGTTCGTAAAGGAAACTTCGGCCCCAGAATATAAAGGCAAAAGAAGGAACATTGGTGGGTTTTAGTCAGTACAAGTCTGACGGGCCGGCTAGTAAAACAAAATTCTCCTGTTGCGAGTCATGTCCTGGTTTTGATTCCAGAGTCGCGTAAAGTGTTCTTGGGTTTTTCGTCAATAATATCCTAGGACCTAGGACAATGGGCTTTTGGCTAAATAATAACAACCATTCGGGTTGATCTTTTGGTTAAGCCGCGCATGTTTAGTTTGGTCTGTGGATGGGTGACCACCCGTTACATACTGAGTTTCCTCCGTGACTCGGAAATCACGTTAAGCTGTTGGTCGCGGCTGTCATTAGTTATCAAGTTATATGATGATTTACCATTCGCAAAAGAAAAGTTTTTGGTCCCGGCTGTCATTTGTAGATCATTGTGGTTAAAGTGGTCAAAGGGAAAAAAAATATTATCAAAATTAATATGGAAATTAAGCCAAACTAAAACGTGGTTTAAAATGTTGACCAGTTCGCTAATTAGAAACTACTGCTATACATATAAAGGCTATTGAAAATATGTTCATTTGCTATTACAAGAAAGCTTTATAAAGCTACTGTCATTCAGCGATGAAGCGATTTAATGGTGCAATTATAACTGAATAACTTCATTTACTGCAGACAGTGTAAATACAAGTGGGGTTGACCGTCACTTTCCTTAAAAAGTCGTAAAAAACGACGTTTACAGTTAAAAAAAACATATCTCGTTTTAGAAAAAAAAATGTATTCGTGAATAATAATGATAAAATATCCTTTTTTTCTACTGTCCATCGCGGAATTCAATTGACTTTAGTTTGGCTACTTTTGGTATGCTTATTTACTGCGAAATTTTCATTAATTCTACACAAAAATTATTATATGTATGGTTAAATTTCCATGTGTACCTTCTAATCTTTTGTAATACCGTCGTAACAAGTACTATCTATGCAAAAAAAACGGTTAACTGCAAATCGGACTCATGTACTGAAAGTTCCGCCATAAACGGCCATATCTTTTAACTGCGTAGACTTAGATGGTTGACTTTTTCATAACATCAAAGAACCACAGATTTGAGTATATGGTATAATATAATTATGGTTCTAATTTGAACTCGATACCGCTAGGCGTTAACGAGATAAAAGGTCTTGACAGTTAGACAGACAGTGATGCTATACGGGTTACGTTTTTAGCACGCTTTATCTTCACTTGTAACTATGTATGTAAGAAAAACTTAGAAGATTAATTTGACTCAGTACCCGGTTCTCGATTAGAATGAAATTTTGCACAAGCTGAGTTCTGATGAGTTTTGATGACAATACATGACTAGCTAAGAAACGTTATTACAAATCCAATATGGCGGCCTCCCCATGATGGCGAACTGGTTGTCAGGAATACGAAAAAATAGTCACGTGACTTTAATCCAACATGGCGGACATCTAAGGTGCTAAAAGCGTATTTTTTAGTTCTTAACTAATTAACAATTATTCCTCTTGAGGTAAGAAAACATATAAACGACTTATTTACTATGTCGCTCGTTTAAACAATCAACGTGTAAAATAATGTAAACCAACACTATTCCCGTCTATTATCTTAATAGCAGAAACATCCAACAATCACAGCCTGAAATTATACGTCTAATTAATGCAAGATGCAGTCTCTGTATAATTACAACACCTTGAACTAAGTGTACCTGAAACACTATGTCGTGTTTGGATAACAACTCAAAGCTAACGGAGTGGTAATTATGTGGATGCTGTTACAAGCCCTCACTGTAAGTGACATCTATTAGGTGCAAGGAAAACCGGAGGACTAACCATGCACTCGCAGATCAATATTTGAAGTAGAAATTATGTTCATCATTTTCATATCTTTATTGCATTCCATAATGTCTGAAGATCTTAAAATAGGCTTAAAGCTAAGGTACAATTACGGACCCTGTAGGGTACATTAAACAAATTCTTAATATTAATTACCACATTATAAATAAATTATTCATATTGAAGTCAACAAAATTATTAAATTATACTTATTCTAATAAAATATTAAAAAGCTAAATTATAACAAAAATAAAATAAAAATTGAGATCACTTATAGGAACATATTGTTAGGATCTGCCTAGCCTTATCCTAATATGTTGGGGTTGTCTTCAAGTCCTACTGAATTCAGCTGACTACCAGAATTTTACATGGAGCGACTGCCTATCTGACCTCCACAACCTATTTAACAACTGGGTAATACTCCTTGATAAGACTATTAGTCAAACTTTCGAGCCATTTGACTACCTGTAACGACTGTCAAAGATCTACAAATGACAACCGGGACCAACATGCTTCATGTGATAAACTGAATAAGTCATAAGTAATTTATTTCATAACAACATAAATTGTGTTAAAATTAAAAATTTAATCAATAAATTAAAAATTGCAATTAAATTAACATTCAGTAAAATACATTCAGAATTTACAACCAATTATAAATGCACTAGCTGTTCCTCGCGGTTTCACCCACGCTGCTCAGCACCTGTTAGTCGTAGCGTGATGTTATATATTATAGCCTATAGCCTTCCTCAAGAAATGGACTATCCAACACTAAAAGAATTTTCCAATTCCAACCAGTAGTCCCTGAGATTAGCGCGTTCAAACAAACAAACAAACTCTTCAGCTTTATAATATTAAGTTTAGATTAATCATCAAATATATATGCATCGGATGGTCACCCACCCACCCACGGACCAACCTAGGCAAACGTGGCTGAACCTCAAGATTTACTCGAACGGAAGTTTTTATTTAGAAACGAGCTCCTTACCTTATGTAAAAATGTGACTGTCTTTAGAAAAGTAGATTATTATTTAAAAATACACTTTTTCTTGAAAAACAAAACATTAAACCGTTTTTCCTGCACCGTATTTTACGCAGAAATCTAGTACCTACGGCAGAGAAATATCTTTCAGACACAACACAATTCCTCTTCCTGCTCCGTTCAAAGGGAATTAAAGAAAATCCTTCAATTCGAGAAAATGGTCGCGAAATGAAAGAAAATACTAGAAATAGAAGTGAGCGGTATACGACTGTGTAGTTGTGGTTCTGTAGCACAGAATTAAAAGGAAACATTGTTGAACCACAATTGTTGTGAAGTAGTTCAGTTCTGCTACTTTTAGGGTTCCGTACCTCAAAAGGAAACAGCGGAACCCTTTTTAGATCACTTTGTTTTCCGTCTGTCTTTCTGTCAAGAACCTTTTTCTCAGGAACGCGTGGAGGTATCGAGTTAAAGTTAAAACCGTATAGTGAACTCTCTAATCTCTCTGAGACGTTTGACGCAGTGGCTGAGCGATCGACTGCTGCACTGCGTGTCGCGGGTTCGAACCCCGCACGGAACAAATGATTGCGAAGTGTTTTGTGACCAAGATTTTTGTCTAGACCTTAAAAGAGGCTGATTGAAGTGAGTTTAAATATTTGTAAACACCCACGATTCAGTAGAAATTATTAGTGTAAGGCAACGTTAAAAAAAACTTTAATATGTTAAAATTAAGATTGCAAGTCTAACCTCCTTATAGTTGACTAGCTTTTGCCCGCGGCTTCGCTTGCGTTAAATTCGGGGTAACACAATTCCCCTTGCGCCTTATTGATTTGTAATAGCAACGCTAAATTTTCTCTTTTCTTCCCTCTTTCTCCCTCACATGCCACTTTTTTCAAAAAAATATTAGCCTATGTCCGTCTCCTGGTTCCCAACTATCTGTACCAAAATTCATCAAAATCGGTTTAGCCATTAAAGCGTGAAGAGGTAACAAACAAACAAACTCACTTTCGCTTTTATAATATTAGTAAGGATGTGAATAAGTGGTGATGTCAAGACCCTTTATCTCAGGGACGCGCTGAGGTATTGAGTTAAAGTAAAAACCATATACTGAACTCTGTAGGCCCTTTGTGCTGTGAAAAACAACTCTAAGTCCACGCAGTCAACAGAAATAGCTGTTTATGTCGCGAGCCCGACTCGCTCTTGGCCGTTTTTAAATAATGCTACAAAATGCAATATTTTTCCTCACCTCACCTGTAACTTAACAACTCACCAACTCATTAACGACCAAACACACTCATGTAAACTAATTTAATATACATGGTTGGCGCAGAGGCTGAGCTATCGACTGCTGCTCTACATGTCGCGGGATCGATTCCCGCATGGAACATGTATTTGTATAGCCTACAGATAGTGGTTCCGGGTCTGGCTGTTTGTGTATGTGAGTTTAAATGTTTGTAAGCGTACCCACGACACAGGAGAAATCATAGTGTAGGGAAGGGGAGCAGTCATACACTTAGCCACTGCGCCAACTGTATCGTCAAGATATAAAGGTAAGCGTCCACAGGCCTGCATCGCACAAATCGGACGCATCGCAAGCAACGAATTTTAGTTTGCCTTGTATAAAAACTCATAGAACAGCGTTTTTAGTCTCTGTTTCTCTATATACAGTACGGCCAACGAGAAGCGATACCAAATGTAAATAAAACCCATGCTAAAACCCCATCTAAAATGGCCGCCCGAATGTTGGCGAACCCGTCTTAACGTTGTCATGTTTTTGCCGGGAGAACGAGACATTACGACAAAGGCACAAGATGGAAAGAGAGCTAAATATTAGATTGTCAACGCCACAGTTGTTCTTTAGGTTAATGACCTTTCGTATCGCTTCTCGTTGGCCGTATTGTAGTTCTTAATTTAAAATGACCTGAGTATCGGAACGTCTTGGCCCACCTGCCAGTATTGGTTAAGGTATAAAACCTCTTACAATACCCTATTGCATCGGCTACGAACAGTTTATTGGCCGTATGCTAATAAGACTGTAGATCTAAACTGTGAAACCAGATTTACAAGACTTCAACTGGGAACGCCGCATATCCGGCAACTACGGCCTTGAATAATTCAACAGACGTATTACAGCACACCAGGGTGGGGTCGTAGGAGCGGCGGGAGATTTAGCGGGTAATTCAGGAACTGTATTTTTAAGCTATTGCATAGCTTTTATCGCGGGCTTTGAGCGTGGAATCAAGAAATTCCGTAACGAAAAAACCTAACACATCATTATCAATTTCGGGTTCGATTCCCGCACGGAACAATTATTTGTATGACCTGCAGATAGTTGTTTCGGGTCTGGCTGTTTGTGCATGTGAATTTAAATTTTTGTTAACGCACCCACGAAATAGGAGAAATTCCTAGTGTGGGGTAATGTTTTTCATGAGGAAACACAATAGAAAAAAAATATGATGATAAAAAATATAATAAATGAACTTGTTTTGCGTGTGTACCGTCATCGCATAGCTCAGATCTAAGTCTTAACCAATAGAATATGAAGTTGTACATAAAACGCATTTAAATATTTCTGCAATATGAACGAAAAACAAGATTCCTTCTTTTCACATTACCTTACATATTTTCATATTAGTCTGCAAAATGTATCTGTTTTAGTTAATATACCGTCGTTACTGCTATCCCAAGACATCGCTAAAATATAAATCTTTTTTATCATGTCGCATTTTGCCATAATGTAAGTTAAGTTAAGTAAACGCTACCGCTCTTAAACTGTAGTTACCTAACCATTCAACACCAAGACATCAACTCGAGGATCCCTTTCCTCTATACTTACGAGCCCCCAACGGTTCACCACTCGACCCTGCTACCCTACAATGACGTCTTAAAGCAGAACTTATTCTGCTGACGGAAAGAGACAGAGCTATACAGGGTATCTAACACCATCTCTTTCCCTAAGCGGAATAAGTTCTGCTTTAAGACGTCATGGTAGGGTAGCTGGTCCGATTTGGCCATTATTTACCCATTTCTTACGATACACACCATAAGATTGGGTGTTAGGGTGAATTTTCCCATGGCAACCCTCGATTTTATTAAACAACTATCATAGAGAAGATATGAATTCGGTTTGGTATCTAGGGCAAGTGTTTCGTAAATGACTGGTGTTGGCAAGTTTTGTTTTGTGGGAAATTATGTTAATTGAAACGTTTAGTTACCAACAATTAATCTGAATCTCTATCATGGGATAAAAAAAAAATAGTATACCATCTTTGGGGAGTGCACCATTTTTGGATTTCAAATGATTCATGAATTGTGTTTCTAAATGCATACTCACTAATATAGAGTTCGGTTCAATGTAATAAATACTATGAAAAAAATCAGATTAACTAAATATCTTTTATTTTTTCTATGCTTTTGTTTGATTTTAAACCTACTTCAAAAAAGGAGGAGGTTCTATGTAGTTTATTTTTGCTTATGTTCTCAGTTAACTCTTTCAACTGTGGACAGATTTTGAATAATTATTTATAAAAATATTATTAAAGAATTCATCAATTTATCAGTGAGTTTTCGTCTATAATACATATTTTATTCTTTTATGTCTATATAGATGATCTGCTAATATATTTTAGTATAAATGGATAATGAATACTGGATAAAATAACACAACTGAAATGCTGATATAAAAAATTAAAAGAATTAAAAAAAACAGTGGAAAACTTTACCTTCGGAAGTCAGTGCCACAAAAAAACGAACAAAAGTCACCGACAATCACTTTTTTTATAAAAAAAATATGCTTCGGAAAAATAAATAAATAGAAATGTACTACCAAATAACGGTTTCAGTTAAGTGAAAGGAGATTTATTTTTATCATCCTAACGTGCGGCAATTTCTAGTAATGTTACACTTAACGTTAATGACGAGCATTTAGCACGAAACAGCGAAAAATATAGAAAATAATACACCTAATTTTATAACCCATAATTTTGGTCAACAAAACCATTTATAGACAAAATGGCCGCTATGTTAGTACAGATGATTTATTAGACTTTTAGCGTTAATGGAACCCAAAGAGAAAACTATTGTAGTATCTGGACAGAACCCAACCAAGTGCAATAATTTTAAGAAGAGGTCACGGAAGGTTTTTTGGACAATCTTAGGCGAACCACACACTTACAACAATATTGTGCAATATCATGAACATGGGTTGCGGGTTGTTCGAAAGAGATACTGCGGCCCCGGAACGTAAAGGGCAATAGAAGGAATACGGTGGGTTTTAGTCAGTAAAAGTCTGACACTGCCCCCCGCTTCGGCCAGAGCGGGGGAAGTTATTTGATAATTTCCCACCCCAAAAAAAATATCATGGACATTGGAGCCTTTTTTTTGCGGATGGGAAATCATCAAATAACTCCGCGGACAAAACCGCGGGACGCAGTTAGTAATAAATAGGACTACTTAGAACTTAAAGAGTACTTCGGTTTTGCCGCGTGGCTAGTTTTAATCAGAGTTCGGTTGGTCCTTTTTTTCAGATGAGAAATCATCAAATAATCCCCCGCGCTGGGCGGAGCGGGAAGGGGGTCTGATTTATACTGAGTAAAACCCACCCATGTTCCTTCTTTTGCCCTATATGTTCCGGAGCCGCGGTATCTCTTTGGAATAACTCGAAAACTCGAAACGGAACATTACAGCCTGGTTCACTATTCAATACTTTTCTATTTTAACAGCTTAGAATAGGGCATTAAGATTGTATCTGTGAATGTGTTATGGAAAATGTCGTAGGTATATTCACAACTCTTGTAATTATACTACTGTGCCCAGCGGTTTCACCCACTGCTCACTTGGGGATATGAAAAATAGATGTTGGCCGATTCTCAGACTTGAATTTGCATAAAAAATCATAAGAATCGGTCGAGCCGTTCCGGAGGAGTATGGGAACGAACATTGTGAGTTTTGGGCTAAACTCTGTCAGCGCGGTTGGCGTAGTGGCTGAGCGATCGACTGGTGCCCTACATGTTGCGGGATCGAATCCGCACGGAAAAAATAATTGCATGATCTACAGGTAGTTGTTTCGGATCTGGCTGTTTATGTATGTGAGTTTCAATATTTGTAAACGCACCCACAATACAGAGGAAATACCTAGTGTGGTGCAATGTTAAAAAAATGCCATCGATACGTTAAAATGAAGATTGCAAGTGTAGGGACCTCCTTATAGTTGATGTGGGTCTCCCTTAAAGAAGGGCGGCTAAAAGAAAAGTGTTCACTTTTAAAAGTAAAAGGTTCGAGGAAATAATAAAGTTCGCTTTTTATGTGGGGTGACAGTAAGGGCGCATAATCTGAAGAGGATTGAAGAAGTGCTTATGTATCTTTGTATGGGATAAACGCATTATGAAACCAGTAGGTTCAAGGTCACGACTTCCAACCGCAATAGACGCGTGTCTGTCGACGGTGAGCCATTGTAAGGTCACCGTCCGTCCGCCTAGTGCCGTGTCTCATGCCGTGTCGACGGCACGTTCGTGTTGGCATGATTGCCAAGAGCCTCGACCATCACCTGAGGAGACTCGTTAGACGGCTGGATTAAGGGCTTGATACAGGAAGTGGTACTCCTGGACACGATTCGTTTCATGTGGAAGTTACCCTCTCTGGACCCCTGACTGCCGGCAGCTTGTATACTTTTAATGGCTTTTTTTCTTTATTTTTATTAAGAAATATCTTAAAATGTATAAATTAATATGTGCTAAAATGAATAAACGATTATGATCATTATAAAAATAGCAATCTTCTTAATAATATAGCCTTAAAAATATTCTATGAAAATAAATGACATTAAAACACTATTAAACTTTGGTATTTCTTGTCCTACTATCCCAACTTTTTTATAATAGCCATGACAAAGGATACTTACCAAATAACCGCTATTTTATCAGGATTTTTTACCCTGTGCGTCCCAAAAATGCCATTGTTAGTCTAATGTATAGAAATCTTATATTTCGGAGATTTAGAAGTAGTATGTTGACCCTGAATATATTTCATATATGAAACTGAGTGTACTATGTATTGGCTAAGGAAAATGGCCAGAGCTTAGAATGCTAAATACTGGAAGTGTAATTAAGGAAGTGGAACATTTCATTTTTGTTTTTGAGTTAGGTTTGATGTTTTGTTTTTGGATATAGAAGCTTTTCATCTAACTGCATCAGTAATTTAGTTTGGCTATGTCTCATGAACCGTGATAGTTGTACAGTTGAAATTATCACAAATGGTGTATTTTTTTTTGACGCTATAATAATAATAAGGGGGCTCTCATACAAAACTTTATACTTAGAATTTTGCGATGCTTTTTAAACTTTAGAGAATGTTGTGGTCACCAATAAGTACCTACAGTAGAACTTAATGTAGACGGCATGGTTGGCGCAGTGTCACGGGTTCGATTCCCAAATGGGACAAATATTTGTATGACCTGGCGATAGTTGTTTCGGGTATGGCTGTTTGTGTAAATGAGTTTAAATGATTATAAACGCATCCACGACACAGGAGAAATTCCTAGGGTGGAGCAACGGGTAGCTCACCGTCCGTCCGTCTATTGACGACAGGCCGTGTCGACGGCGCGTTCGTGTTTCACGCGCGCCTCAAAAAGATGTCAGCGAAGCAGAGGGGCTTGCCAGAGCCTCCGCCTGCCGGGGTTGCGGGTTGTTCGAAAGAGATACCGCGGCCCCGGAACGTAAAGTGCAAGAGAAGGGTAGGTTTTAGGCAGTAAAAGTCTGACATGCCCCCCAATCAAGTCATTTGATGATTCCCCACCCGAAAAAGAAAAAGCGTGGAGCAACGGTTAAATGCACCCAGAACACATGAGAATGTCCTAGTTGTAGGGCAACGATTTCTTTTTTTTTAATTCAATGTCCTCAAAACTTATCCTGCAGCTTATAATCTAAGCCACTACAGCCACTTTACTGCCAAAAAAGGCATAGAGTACATAGCAAGGTCTCCATCCATATACAAACAATTACATTAAGTGTTTGGCTCCCAGCCAACGTCACTATTAATGTTACAGATTTATATTACGATAATCTTACTAATTAATTACTGAAGGATACTTAAGTTTCATCGAGGAAGACTGCCATTTGCTACGTTAATGAGTGTTTGGATTTTGTTCAAGGTCAAACAAGTTTGTATTGGATTTTGATCGAAAATTATTGGTGCGCAATAACTGTTATCTATAGTACGGCCAACGAGAAGCGATACGAAAGGTCATTAACCTAAAGAACAACTGTGGCGTTGACAATCTAATATTTAGCTCTTTCCATCTGTGCCTTTGTCGTAATGTCTCGTTCTCCCGGTAAAAACATGACAACGTTAAGACGGGTTCGCCAACATTCGGGCGGCCATTTTAGATGGGGTTTTAGCATGGGTTTTGTTAACATTTGGTATCGCTTCTCGTTGGCCGTAATATAGAACAAATACACTGTCAATAAGGAAAAAGTGATCCCTTTGTTTCATACGTGTCGAAATTTTTAGTGATGTTTAAAAGAATACGTGAAAAAAGATTAAAAAATCTAGAGTTGATTAATGCATTTAATAGTACGGTGAAGGTATTGGAAGTAAAGTAAAGAAAGTTATTGAATTTGTTATATTAAAAAAAATATTAAATTTGTAACATTACAGAAACTTATTAAATTTAAAACCAAAACTTGTGAAATTTGGACTTTGACCGATGACATCTGATCATCTGATCGCAGTGAAGGACAGGGCGAGGAAAACAGTGCCTTTTGGTTTTTTAAAGGTATTTTATACCCGTTATAGCAGCAACACTGTCATTGCGTTTTAGGTGGATTTAACGCACGAGCCGCGTGGCAAGGGTGTTATGGAGCCGGGAATAGCATTGACAAATTTTCAGTGAATCCAACGAAGTTTATCAATACACTTTAAATAACAGAACAAAACGTACTTTTGTCATGAATAACTCTTATTTAAATGAAGGTCTTAAAAACATGCGCCTCCTTGCTCTAAAATAATGTAATGTTGAACTTAATAATAGTGGAAAAGAGCCAGTTTTCGAGACAGTGTTTTTAAAAGGTTAAAATTATTGCACATCAAAACTGAACACACCTCTTTGGCACAATGAAAAGTAATCCTTACTATCCTTAGTAATATTATAAAAGCGAAAGTGAGTTTGTTTGTTACCTCTTCACGCTTTATAACTGAACCGGTTTTGATGAATTTTGGTACAGAAATAGTTGGGAACCAGGAAACGGACATAGGCTAATATTTTTTTGAAAAAAGTGGGATGTGAGGGAGAAAAAGGGAAGAAAAGGGAAAACTTAGCGTTGCTATTACAAATCAATAAGGCGCAAGGGGAACTGTGTTACCCCAAATTTAACGCGAGCGAAGCCGCGGGCAAAAGCTAGTGCTTACTATAATTATAAAAGCGAAAGTGAGTTTGTTTATTTGCTTGTTACGTCTTCACGCCTAAATGACTAAACCGATTTTGATAAATTTTGGTACAGAGATAGTTGGGATTCTGGAGACAGACATAGGCATTTTTTTAAAAGATGGAGATATGAAGGAGAAAGAGGGAAGAAAAGGGAAAACTTAGAATAGAATAGAATAGAATAGAATAGAATATACTTTATTGCACACCAAAAATTGAAAAGACAAACTGTTTTATAAAAAAGTGCTAAATCTATGGTTACAATGGCGGTCTTATCGCTAATAGCGATATCTTCCAGACAACCTTTGGATGGACTGTTAGAATATAAAAATACAACGGGGGTAGTCAATGGTGTACCTACAGCTAATACTACACAAACAATTTAAAATATTATTATTTATTCAAAATATATAAATACATAAATAAATACACATAATCTATTGATTTAACATGTGTTTTAAAATATTATGTGGCTGACAAATAGGATAGGTGTCAAACATTGATTAAGAAAAATTCAATGACATTAAAGGGAAAGAAAATGATTTACAACTAAGGTTTTAAAAGCAACGAGTGACTGAGCTTGTCTTACTGACAACGGCAATTCATTCCACAAACGGACAGCCTGAACCGTGAAAGACTGGTCATAAAATTTCGTGGAATGTTCAGGCATCAAAAGTCTCAAATTCTCCGATGATCTCAAGCATAGCATTGTTTTTACAAGAAATAATTCACAAGGGCAAAAACTACAGGTAGCAGAAGGGCTACTATGACATCTTATAGCAATTCTTATTCCACTGAGTGAAAGAGATGGTGCTGTACACCCTGTATAGCTCTGTCTCTTTCCCTCAGCGGAATAAGAATTGCTTTAAGAGGTCATAGTAGGGCTACTGGTATCTGTAAATCAGGAAAGGGGAACTGTGTCACCCCAAATTTACCGCGAACGAAGCCGGGGGCAGAAGCTAGTAAATAATATACAGTGTTTTTTAGAAAAAAAAAACATTGCTGTATATTCAAATCGTAGTACCAACCTAAAGAAATAAGTGGAACGTTCAAAACTCTGGCTTACTTGAAAAATTCTAGGTTTCGATAAAGTCAGCAATTCTTGCCACAAGACCAATGAATAGCGGTATTAGTGCGACAGAGATTGATCATAAGTCGTTAGTAATTGCGTTAGCCGCGAAGACGTATGAATATTTTATTGATGCGACTTGCGGTGCCCGCTGGATAGCGTGCTAATGGATTTTCAACGCTCTGTTTAGGTTTCTAAGTTAAAAATTCAACAGACGGTTTTGTTGAGCAATTAATAAGGTGGCGTGTAAGAGGAGAGGGGTAATGACGGTGAAAATCGGTTGTATGTATGTAATACAATTGATTTATATGCAAAGAGCATCTAATTCACCAATATTATTTTAAGCCATATCGTTGTTTGAGTGGTCGTGAGCTAATGCTAGCAAAGGAGGTGGCCGGGCGTTTGAGGGAGAGAACATCTGCCCAAACCAGCCGCCGCGGGAGACACCCATGGCGCCGGGCGCCGCGAGACGACTTCCGGCCACCGTAGATGCGGGCCTGTGGGCGGTGAGCAATGGGTAGTTTACCGCCCGTCCGTCGATTGACGACAGGCCGTGTCGACGGCGCGTTCGTGTTTCACGCGCGCCTCAAAGAGAGTCAGCAAAGCAGAGGGGCTTGCCAGAGCCTCCGCCTGCCCGGGTTGCGGGTTGTTCGAAAGAGATACCGCGGCCTCGGAACGTAAAGGGCAATAGAAGAAACATGGGTGGATTTTAGTCAGTACAAGTCTGATATGCCCCCCCCGCTTCACCCAGAGCGGGGGAAGACATTGGATGATTTCCCAACCGAAAAAAAAAAAAAAAAAAAAAGTGGTCGTGAGCTCGAGTTACCGAGAGTTTTATCAAAAACCACCATGGTGTTTAGAATGCCTGGTGCACGGCTACGGCCTCGCCTTCTATTACATCGGCACAAAAACATGCCAGTACATGGCACAAATTTGTGCCACCAAACTCCGACCGATTTAAAACTGTATTTGTAGTAAAGATAAGTCTTAAAATCAGATTACGCTTACGATAAGAGCCCGCGCGGCGGAACTTGACGGATAGTTGAAGTAAATAATGGCGGTCCTTGAGAGGTTAACATGACATGTAACCTAATCCTTTTGACATTTTTTGAAATTGATGGTTTTTTGAAATTTTATTTAATTGAATGCATGCTTATATTTATGCTTGTTTTGATTGCTATTGTGAACAGTTGATTCTGCTCTTCACGTCTAAATGACTAAACAGATTTTGATAAATTTTGGTACAGAGATAGTTGAGACCCTGGAGACGGACATAGGTAAAATTAGAAAGAAAGAGGGAAGAAAAGGGAAAACTTAGCATTGCTATTACAATAAATAAGGCGCTAGGGCAAAAACTACAGGTAGCATGTACCTGCAAATTAGGAAAGGGCAACTGTGTTACCCCGTATTTAACGCAAGCGAAGCCGCGGGCAAAAGCTAGTTAAATATATTTGTACGCCTCTGGGCAAAACATAGAGGATCTACCTACCTATCTGTAACATCTCACACGTTGTAAATCGACCTATTTATACAAATAAAGCATTCTGATTCAACATAACTAGCGATATGTGGATGTTCTAAAATTTGGTCCACTTCTGCTTAACCCCTCGGGGAATACAGGCGTGATGGTACTTACTTTAACTCTGGCTAAGTAATCTGTTCATACAATTATGGACCTTATTCTCCTAACTATAATGTTTACATTACTGTAAACAAAATCGAATTGCCATGACTTGCTAGAAAAAGTAATATCGATATTCATCTTGCTTTGCCTATCTTTTTTAAAACAGTAAGAAATTCAACAAATTTAATTTTCATACAAAGCCTTTAAATTTTATTAACAAAAAATACTATTATTTTAAATACCACATTATTATTGCCGTGATAACTGACAGTTACTAGCGTTGCAGTCAGTCTGTATATATAAGTATTGACCTCGCTTCCGCCAGCGCCGGTAATACGGAACTTCTGCAATAACACATACCTCCGCCTCCGCGACCCTCTCCAATTCCGCATACAACGGTACTTCACAACGGAGGTTAGTTGACCGTTGACGCAACGCGATGCCACTATCTAGAGCGAGATGGAGGGAGTATGCGGTGGGGAGCGCGGGTAGCGGGCAGCGGGGGATATGGCCTCGTTCCGCAGTCGGCTCGCTCCATGCTTGCAAGTTAAGACGCGTAGTGAGTTTGACGCGTAAATAATTTACACATTATCGCACAATGAAACCTAAAACAAGTGACGTATGGCAGTATTTCGCAGAAATTGATAATGATCTTGCTAAATGCAAAGTCTGCCACAGAAACTATTCCAGAAAAGGCCGAACTACAACATCGTTGAAAAGCCATTTAAAATCTATGCATAAAGAAATATATGCAGAGATTTGTAGAACGGAAGTACAACGAGAAATAGAGAAAGCGAATCAGTTACCTTCTTCAGTGCCAGTATTACAGCAAGCAAGGAATCAAATGTGGGATTCATCACATGTCAAAGCAAAAAAAATGGACAATTTAATTGGAGAAATGATTGCATTACAAAATCTGCCTCTAAATTTCGTTGAAGGCATTGGTTTTCGTCGCGTAATGCAAACGGCATGGCCAAACTATGAGTTAAGAGGTAGTGATTTTTTTACTGAACTTCTATGTGGCGAAATGTATTCGAAGATGTCAATAAAAGTCAAGCAGATGCTCAAACAATTTCCAAAGCTATCGTTGACAGCCAACATTTGGTCGGAGCCATGTGCAAATTCGTCGTTTTTGAGTTTAACGGCACACGGAATTGGAGAAGATTTCAGTCGAATTCAGATTGTTCTAGAGTCTGGCTCACCTTATGACCGCCACATTGGCGATGATATTTGGGATCATTTCAAAGAGATGCAGTCTGAATGGTCCATCCTGGATATACAAATACATTGCTATATTCATGACGGTGTCTCCAACTTTATCAGAACTCCTCACTTGGCCAGTATAAATTGCACCGTTCACCAATTACAAGCTTGTCTTCGTTCTGCTCTCGAAAACTGTGAAGTAAAAGGTTTAATTACGAAATGCAAGATGATATACGGACATTTTATGCATTCCCAAATAGCTCTTTATGAGCTGATTGAAATTCAAAGAGAGCTACTTCAGAGACCTGCAATGCATGTGTTTCAAGACTGCGGTACCAAGTATGTTTTTATTTTAATATTAGCTTTCGCCCGCGGCTTCGCCCGCGTTAAATTTGGGGTAACACAGTTCCCCTTGCGCCTTATTGATTTGTAATAGCGACGCTAAGTTTTCCCTTTTATTCCCTCTTTCTCCCTCACATCCCACTTTTTTTTAATAAAAATTAGCCTATGTCCGTATCCTGGTTCCCAACTATCTATGTACCAAAATTCATCATAATCGGTTTAGCCATTAAAGCGTGAGGAGGTAACAAACAAACTCACTTTCGCTTTTATAATATTAGTAAGGATAAGGATAACGACAAGGGAATATTAAATTTTATTTTTCTTTGGTTTTAGATGGAACAGTACCTTCCTCATGCTCGAGCAGCTGTTGAAGATCCAAGACTCCCTTTACATTTATGCTAGCAATCATAACATCCCACACATTACCCCAGAAGAGTGTTTGTATCTTCGTGAATTAGTAGCATTACTGAATCCTTTCGAAGAAATAATTACAAATCTAAACGCTAAAAAAACTTGTATTTCCTCAGTGATCCCGTTAATACATTCACTGAAGTATACCTTGCTGAGTAAAAAAAATAAAAGTGACACAAAACAAAATTTAAAAAACTTCATTATGAAAATAATCGACGATATAAATTCGAGATTCTGTGACCTTGAAAACAATTTCCATTATTCGCTTGCGACATATCTGGATCCTAGGTATAAGTCAAAGTTTTTTAATGAAATCACTAAAGAACACGTTCTATTCGAACTGTTACGCTTATTAACGTACCATGAAACGAAACATGCAAGCAAAGTTGATGAAGCTTCAGATTATGCTCCCAAAAGATTTGAATCGGATTCCATGGATAATAAACCAGGGACAAGCTTTCAGACTTTACCACCGACTCAAACAGTAAATTCTAATCTGATGAACCTGTTACAAGACAGTAGTGACGAAGAAGTAGCTGGAGATGACAACACTAGTAATAGCAACCTCATTAAATGGAGTTCATTAATAAAGGAATATAATAAGGAAAAGCGGCTGCAACTCAACGAAGATCCATTAATGTGGTGGAAAAATAACACGAGGTTTCATGTTTTTGCTCCGATTGTTCGCGCTTATTTGTCACCTTCGACTGGATCTATTTCAAAGGAAGATCTGTTTATTGAAGCAGGTTTGAATCAAGAACCGCTTAGACATGGCCTAGATGCTGCTAAAGCAGCAAAACTGATGTTTGTAAAATATAATTTGCCTCTTATGGGGGATTCCAAATAGGTAGAAAAACTTAAATAAATGTTTCTTTTTTTACACTTTGGCCTATCTTTTTTTAAACTTTCTCCACTCACACAGTGACAATAAATAGACAACTGACCGACTGTAGGTAAACAAGGGACAGTCAAAATCAAAACATTTAAAGACATCAAGATAATAGAATAGCTAGCGACATTCACAATTTTTTACCGTTTATGAGCTACCAGGAAAGTCGTATGCGTAAAACAAACTATTGCTAGGCCTCACTTCAACATAGTCCTTGATTTTGTAATATGCTTTTTAATATGGACACGTTTTATGTAGTTTTTAAATCTTTTCATCAGTCAGTTCTGCAATTGCTTTGGCCATCTATACTAATATTATAAAGCTGAAGAGTTTGTTTGTTTGTTTGTTTGTTTGAACGCGCTAATCTCAGGGACTACTGGTTGGAATTGGAAAATTTAGTAATAATTCTTTTAGTGTTGGATAGTCCATTTCTTGAGGAAGGCTATAGGCTATGTAACATCACGCTACGACTAACAGGTGCTGAGCAGCGTGGGTGAAACCGCGTGGAACAGCTAGTTTTTTTTTATAAAAGCGTATACTGTTTATTCAAAATCACTACTAGTTTTTGTTAATCTTATAATTTCGTGTTTACTGCGTGTATTTAATATTATGGAAGTCGCTTCTAATTTTAAAAGCCCCTGATTTGTAGGTACTACGAATAAATCCACGCGGGAGTTATCAGAGCGTCAATCATCATAATTTCCATTGAGAATTACCTACTGGTAGGAATAGACTTTTCCTCTCGTCTTTGGTTCTGTGTAGATCTCTCATCCAAACATTTCCTGCGTTTTGACGATGTCGTCAACAAATGCGCTTTTGGATGGCTCTGATTATTCTAGCCGGACGTCATCCACCATTTAGTCAACGTTTAATCGTCCATCGGCTATATTCGCGTCTAGACAAATGTCCTGCCCAACTTCATTTTAGGCGTATCGTTTGTCCCCAACATCAAAGAAGTACCCAACGACAGATTCAAGCGTTGTGCCTACCGTACCGTACCTACTTTGTCAGCGCATTAATTTATCGCGCCACCTTGATGATATGATTAAGTGACTATATGATAAAGACGCTTCTACGTCACAGCGTCAAAAACATGAGATGTTGTAAACAGTACTTTACTACAGTATATTGTCGAGCGGATCGGTGTATGCCAAAGCAGAAACTTGATACCTTTATTGTAATGACTCCTTTAGTACCTCCTTTGTACCAAGTCTCCACTTTGGTGTACACCGATCCTAACAATAGCAACAGAACTTCAAATCTTCATTTCTACATCTCTAAACCAAAAACAATTTGAGCGGCCATTGTTGTTTTTATGTTTAGCTTTGAAAACGTCAAAGTCAACGTCAAACGTTACTTGTCAGAGTTATAACCACACAAACGAACCAAACGAATTTCTATAACATCAACAAAAATGTTGAAATGAAGCAACATGTTTAAGTTGACAACATACATAATGAGATCAGGATGAATACATAAACTAGAAGCCAGCCAGTCTTTACATATGCACAACTATTTCAGTTAAAATGTTCGAAAGTAATAGTATTCTTGCCGCCAAAATTGCCACAACATCAAATAACCCAAAAACTGAATATTCAAAGTGTTTTACCACACATAAACCACGGGTACAGATGAAACATCAGATGATAGCTCCAAGGTTCGAATTTGTAGTTTCTCATGGAGAAGAACCGGGCAGAAACTCTTTAGCAAATGTGCTGTCGCAAGAAAAACAGTAAGTAATAATGATATGCTTAATATTATCGTAATAAAGCTTGGCAAAGACATACATTTTAGCCTAGATACATAAACACAAATAGAGAATACTTTCAAAGTATAGATTAACGTAGAAGTCAATATATAAACTCACGTCTTATTACCGATGGGTGGGCGGAAGATACGGAACGCCACCTTCCATATTCCTCGTAATCAATTAAACATCGGTGAGATCTGTGATCTCCAAAAAAAGATGTCGGGTTTTTGTATGTAAGTAAAAGTCTAATTCAGTTAACGGTGGGCACAGAAACGTC
This sequence comes from Ochropleura leucogaster, assembly GCA_958449745.1. Classification (NCBI taxonomy): domain Eukaryota; kingdom Metazoa; phylum Arthropoda; class Insecta; order Lepidoptera; family Noctuidae; genus Ochropleura; species Ochropleura leucogaster. The sequence goes on along the minus strand of OY288213.1, from coordinate 2,957,030 downwards.
CCTTGTGTAATATCTCTTACAATAAAATCTAAAAATGTACTTTGTCACACATTTGTTTTTAGTTGTTTTTGTCCTAAGCAAGCGTTAATTCCAACTCTAAATTACCCACCCCTAGCTGGGCTACACTGACCGCATGCCGTGCCCTCCTGTCTTCCTGAACAGTAAAAACTGGTACAGCCGTACTCTATGGACAGTCGGAGCTCCGGACGATGCAGCACCGAACTTTATTATCTTTCGTAGTATGAGGACGCGGTCAACTGATTGCAACAGTTGTCGTGTGCAGTACGCATATCGTTAAGCACTGCATGGGCTTGGTTGACTACCGGTTACTATCTGGAAACGTTTCCCAGCCGGTTCTTGACCGATCGAAACATTGATATAACAACACTGGGGGCTTGTTTCCAAAACAAAAAAAAAACAGCTGATGCTGGCACTAGGCTTTAGGTCCATTGTGACAATCTATGAGCTTTTTTTACGAGACTAGAAATACATAGGCTAAAAACCGGGTACGTGTAAAAGTAGTTAATGTTCGGTGCTGGTCCGAATAAAAACCGGTAGTAAGCATAATCCCCAATGTCGATGTGCATGAAGCATTTATTCAGTCATAAAATAATGATGTTTTAATAAATTGTTCTATTCAATAAAATGCGTTATCTACAGGAGATAAGGATACCCAATACCCAATTAAAAAGAAGAAAAAGGGCTGTACACGAAGGTGCCTAGGCTGGTGTTGTAGGAAGTTAGGAAAATGCATCAAGAAAAAAACTATTGGAGATTTCAGGTTATCAAACATTACAATTTTTGGACAGAACCTAGGAGAAATACGAGATGCAGTTTTTAAACCTTCACAAAAGAATATCCCTATAAAAAAGAAAATTTCTGTTAAGAAGACTATCTCTAATAAAATCCTTGCAGAAAACAAAATAAAACTTTCGAAGACAAATACTTATGAACTAGAACAAATCAGGGGTCTTAAAGTAATTGATTTAAAGAAAAACTATTCGATAACTGGATCCAAAGTAAAACTTTTAGGTGAAATGGTTCAAAATTTCAAAGAAGGAAACATATCCGTGACGGACATAGGACGCAAAGCTTATCAAAATAGGAAAGAGATCAAGCTGACTAAAGACCGTCTTCAAGAAATCATGAAAAGTTACGAAGCAGCAAAGAAAAAAAGAGACATTGATATAATGAAAATCATTAAATCTAAGAAACTGGGTTTGGACAACTTTTTAGATGACCTAGACACAGGCAAAATTAATGCACCATCTATTTTCAAAAGTAAATTAAATCTTTTAAATAATATTAACAAGGATCTCAATAAAGGGAAAGGTCTTTCTTTTTTTATACCAAATGATAGAGCTTCGTTTACTAAATCAGCAAAATTTAGGGAGATGTTGAAGAATTTAAAAGACATGCGCCTATCAGAGTTACACGATTTGGCTAACAAACATTTTTCTGGAAATAAACAGTTTAGATTGGGTTTTAAATGTGTTTCACTGCGTCCTTTCGATTTCATTAATGATCATCATCTGCCTAGTCTTTGTAGAGCTATGTTGGGGTCGGCTTCCAATGCAACTAGATGTTGCTGATTACTAATGCTTTAATCGCGGCGACTGCCTATCTGATCTCCACTATTCAGTTAGTACTGGACAATACGGCACCCCTTGCTAGAACTGGTTAGACTTTCAAGCTATCTGTAACGACGCTGTCAACGATCTACAAATGACAGCCGGGACCAACGGCTTAACGTGCTTTCTGAGGCACGGAGGAAACTTGGTACTTATGTACTAGGCCACCTAGTGCGGCTTAGCGGCTTATCCTGAAATTCGACCTGCGCGATTGTTACAATCTAGCCAAGAGGTCTATCCAATTATACAATACTAGCTTACACCCGCGAATTCGTCCGCGTGGCATAGTTACTTTGGCCTAACGCTAACTTTAACCACCGTGATGATAGAAAAAAAAATCTCCTTTTCTTCCCTCTTTCGCCCCCTTTTTCCACTTTTTAAGCTATGTCTACTGGGCCCTATCTCTGTACCAAAATTTATCAAAATCAGTTTAGGCGTGAATACGCACCTAACAAACAAAAATACTCACTTTCGCTTTTATAATATTAGTAAGGATTACATTTTTAATAACATATTTACTACACATTACATTCTTTCACATATTGGAATAGTGGCGAGTAATTGCAGATGCCTGATTCCAGCAGGCAACTGCTGTATGCTGTTGATGATGTTTCTTGTATAGGACCTTTAAATGATTATTTTATTCTGTTTATAGTATACTAGCTTTTGCCCGCGGCTTCACCCGCGTTAAAGTCGGTAGCGCCTTATTGATTTGTAATAGCACCGCTCTTTTTTCAAAAAAATATTAGCCTATGTCCGTCTCCTGGTTCCCAACTATCTCTGTACCAAAATTCATCAAAATCTGTTTAGCCATTAAAGCGTGAAGAGGTAACAAACAAACTCACTTTCGCTTTTATAATATTACTAGCTTTCGCCCGCGGCTTCGCCCGCGTTAAATTTAGGGTAACACAGTTCCCCTTGCGCCTTATTGATTTGTAATAGCAACGCTAAGTTTTGCCTTTTCTTCCCTCTTTCTCCCTCACTTCCCACTTTTTTTAAATAAAACAAACAAACTCACTTTCGCTTTTATAATATTAGTAAGGAAGTAAGGATATTGTCATAGTAACAACAGAAATACATCATCTGTGAAAATTTAAACTGTCTTACTATCACGGTTCAAGAGGGAAGCACAACCGAGTCTTAGTAATATAGTCCTATTTTATCCTTTGAATACGGAACCCCAAAAAAACCCACAAAAAAGTCTATATTTACCCCCATTCTCATTATAAAAGCCAGGATACTCGTAATACTTCCCAATAGACCAGTTTAACTATCTAAATAGCTATTTAAAACTTTTTACGAAGGCATAATACACAATGCCTTTGGGGTCTAAACGACCAACATACTTATATTCAAATAACAAGGGTATCTCGATGACGGGCCATCCGGAGGGTTTCTATTGAGGGTTTTGGGTCAAAGAAACCGTTTGCAGGTGGCAGGGTTGCTTGTGAAAAATGGCGTCTTTGTGGGAGGTGAAAAAGGCCAATTTTTAGCCCTTATCAATGTACTGACAGGAAAATGTATTGAAGAATTTGGAATTTAAGTTTTATTTATTTATTTATTTAACAATAAGCACACCAACTGCATAATTACATAAATTTATACCTATTATTATAATTATTAATTAATGTACCTTAAAAGTAATTACACAAATCACAGGCGTGCATGACATTGTATCATGTTTATATGTTTATGAGACTACAAAAATTTACAATAAATGAATGATTATCTAACTTTAATAAATAACAAAAATGAGGTTAAGAATTGACTAATTGAAATTTATACATAATCGAATACTTTATTTGGTAATAATATAATATGCAATATTACTAAAATTACTAAGAATTTAATTCTTCAATACTTAAACAATTGAAATTATTCATCAAGAAGTGCCTGCATGATGCAAATTTCATAGAAAATAGGTCGACGAAACTGTTCGACGTAAAGGATAATTCATTATACAGCCTTGCCATACGAGTTAGGGGACTATTGAATGTAGTGTTTAGAGTAGAAGTGGGTATAAAAAATATACGATGACGTCTCATAACTCGTTGGTTAAGTCTAAAATTGAAAAAGTTTATAAGTGGGGCGTCTATGGATCCGCTAATAATTTTATGAAGTATCAACAGGTCAGCAATGTCACGTCTTTCCTTTAAGCTTCTCATTTTATAATGTTCTAACCTAGCTGGATATCCGGGGATAGTATTACGTACACCGTTTTTTATGCTCAAATATCTAACAAATCTTGCCTGAATGGATTCAATACTATCTGCATAAGTCGAATAGAATGGAGACCAAATAGTGGAGCAATACTCCAGGACAGTTCTTACTAAAGCATTATAGAGCAAAATAATACTGTTACTATCACGAAATGGTTTGGACATACGAATTATGAACCCCAGAGTTTTTTTGGCTTTTACTACTATATTGTCTATGTGCTGACGGAAAGAAAGGGATGTGTCAAACGTAACTCCTAAGTCACGGATAACTGACACTCTTTCAAGTGGAGCTCCATCTAAATGGTAATGAAAATTAATATATTTGAGTTTATTTGTGAAGGTTATAAAATTACATTTCTTTACATTTAACGTCATTCCATTCTCTGAGCACCACTGCTGGAGCACATCCAAATCATTTTGAAGTTTTGTGCAGTCGTTAAGTTCAGTTATTCTGCAGTATATTTTCAGGTCATCAGCGTATGCCAAACAGTGACATTTTAAGATAGCTAGGAGATCATTAATAAAAACTAGGAACAGCAAAGGACCCAATTTCGAACCTTGAGGAACCCCAGAACTAGGTGTAAATGGTACAGATTCATAACCCGCTAGTGCTACTAGCTGCGAACGATATTGTAGATAACTCTCGAACCATCGTAGCAAACTGCCATGTACTCCAGCACGACTCAGCTTAACAGAAAGTAATGAATGATCCACGCGATCAAAGGCCTTTGCAAAATCAGTATATACTGAATCAACCTGACCCCTATCCTCAAAAGTGTCAGTAATAAAGGTGGTGTAAATTAGTAAATTTGATGTAGTTGAACGATTGGACATGAAACCGTGTTGCCGTGGACTCAATATATGTCGGAGATGGGAATAAACTATGTTATAAATAAGACCTTCAAAAACTTTAGCAAACTGGGAGATAATAGATATTGGCCTATAATTGGATACATCATTCAGGCTGCCCGTCTTATGAATAGGAATGATATGAGAAATTTTCCATAGATCCGGGAATATTCCATCTTTAAGAGATTTGTTATATATTATGTGAAGTGGTTTGATTAGTGCGGCCATGCATAAACGTATAAAAATTTGGGGTAGACCGTCGGGTCCTGCTCCTTTATTTAAATCTAATTTCATAATACTTTTCCTGATATCATTCTCCGAAATATATATTGAAGTGAGACAGTAACTGGATTCAGTATGAGGTGAAATACTATTACAAGGCATAGTGTTATTACCATAAACAGAAGCAAAATACTCTGCAAATAAATCAACCACATGACTCCCTCCCTCTCCCACACGATCACCGTACTTAACTTGGTTAGGAATTCCTCTAAAGGTTTTTTTTGATTTAGTATACCGCCAAAAGGACCTAACATTAGTTTTTATTTCATGTTCAATTTTTGATATATAATTTTTGAAACACATTTCCGTAGCTATACTGGCTTTCTTACGAAGGGTGTCAAAGGTATCATAATCGCGGTATTATGATGCTGGTTTGGAGGTAAGTTTTTAAACTGACATGGCCAGTAACAAAAATCAGCGTCTTGCACTAGCTGATCGGCAGTTTGGGGAGCTAGGCCTATTTGGCGCAGCCGTGAAACACACAACCTTGTCCTTTTTTTTATTGTTTAGATTTCAGTTTTTTTCTTTATGTTGTGTGCACTTAAGGCAAGTTCCAAACAAATGTGTTTTCTTTCCGTTCGTCTGTTGAAGTCACAAGAGTCACAAGTAAATTTAAAAAATAAGTCAACATTTTGACTCTATTATTAAACTTAATTAGTCCTATACGATGCCAAAAGGATCTTATCTTCCGCTTCAGTTTATTTTTAATCACGGCGGGTGCATTTGCGTCGAAATATCGGAAACTTATATACAAATAGTAAACATGGTTACTATCCCGCGCCTGCTCATATTTTTAGAGCAAATTATCAGATGAGTGTTTTGTTATTTTTTTTAATATTCACTATTGTGGCTGTAGTTGCGTTGGCTAAACAACTTGTAGTCATCCTTTCGAGTCCGCAAATGAAGTTTCATACAATATTAAACGATATGACGACACTATTATTTGGTTACACAATACGGTATTACACCCATTTTTAAAAAGTATCTCATTTTGTTCCTAGAGTCCTAGTAAACCACCAAAAAAAACAAAAAAATATATTCAATCGATAAGTGCCATAAAACTGCATTTCAATTTTACAATTTCTATTTTCGCGCGTAAAATCACAAAAACGCTTGACGCCATTTTACTCCGTGGTCATGACGTCGGTTGCTCATGTAAACAAATATGCTATTATTAGTCTTTCTGTTTAGTTGTATTTTTCACTATAGTTTAAAGTATTATTATATGGTAGTATTTATTTCTTCCATGGTAGTATTACTATTATTTCAATAAAAATGTAAAGTTTTATAATACAAAAATAGTAATAGTTGCTCAGTTGACAGTTGTCACTTTTTGTTAACATGACCATATGACGTAATAATCATGGCGGACACTGTTTCGCTTAGTAAAACAACAGACTAAAAAAGTGAAAACTTTGAAATCAATTTTAAAATTTATTTAGTTATTTTATTAACTAAATTTAACATTTTCCGCTTGTTGCCTAAGCTATCTGAATTGTATATTTTTAGAATTTATTTCATATAGAGTAAAATACCCTAATTTGCTGAGCGATCGACTGCTGCGTTGCGTATCGTGGTTTCGATCCCCGTATGGAATAAATATTTGTATGGCCTACTAATAGTTGTTCCGGGTCTGGCTGTTTGTGTATATGAGTTGAAATATTTGTCAACGCACCTACAATACAGGAGATTTTTTTTTTAAATCTTAGATACCTAGTTTTAACATTATTTTCATAGCGACGTTTTGTAATGTACAGACGACAGCAGGTCAAGCTACCCGAAACTGTCAATTTTTCCCAATGAACCTTGAACCTAATACTTTAGAAATAAAGTCGAAAATCTATCAAAGAAATCTGACAGATTTTAGTAGCTTGATGTGCAGGCGTCTGTACACAAAAGCACGCGCTAAGAAAAAAACTGTCCGATCTATGTGTTCTTCTATTTTGTCTATGAAACGGTTTTACCCTACTACCTAGCATGTTCTTTTTTGTAATTAATTTGTACGCCTTGCAAGGCAAATTATAGTGAAACAATACAAATTTTATACCATACACCATTATTACCTTTGTTTAACAAATAAATTATTATAGTATTAATTTATCTAGCGCAACGAAAAAATCAAAACGAATAAAAAAAAAGCTACAGGCTCTAAGAAACACCAATCCGTCATCTATTTCATTTGAAATCCTGACCATAAAAAAGTACAGCAATAATAGTTGAACAGAAAAAATAAATGAAGTACCGCAGGAACATAAATGGACACTAATGACGTCATTCATCGCTGTCGTCACGACTGACATAAGAGGTGCATCGTCCAAGTTTTCATTGCCCCAGTCTAGACTGTAGCCACTAATTGCGACGAACTTCACGGAAAGTTCTGGAACCCAGAATATTGCTTGATTTTTTTTTTTGAAGAAGTTTTGGTGCGATGTACCCTGAGATTTTCTTTAGACTACAATCTAAGGTGATTAAAGCGCTGTGCAAATGTGGACACTTTTGTGTCTTGTGTCGGATACAAACTATCAATAAATATTTGACTACCATGGTGCTGTGCAAATGTAGACACTTTTGTGTCTTGTGTCGGATACAAACTATCAATAAATATTTGACTACCATGGTGCTGTGCAAATGTAGACACTTTTGTGTCTTGTGTCGGATACAAACTATCAATAAATATTTGATTACCATGGTGCTGAGCAAACGTGGACACTTTTGTGTCTTGTGTCGGATACAAACTACCAATGGATATTATAAATATTTGATTTTTTAATTTCTATGGCGCTGTGAAATATGGACACTTTTGGATCTGGATTTTTTTAAACAGGTGTTCTCAAAGTGTGCACCGCGGTTCCCTGGTGCTCCATACGGAATAAAGGATAATCACACGTTTATAACAAACGTATTTTTGTTTGACAATCCAAAAAGTCATCTTCATTCTTAGTTATTTGAATGCTTAGACTATTATCATTAGCTGGGATGCCCAGTCAAAATACTAAATCCAAAAGTACGCTGTGAACTATAAAAGATTGAGAATCCCTGGATAAAAGCTTTACCGTACCGAGAGAGAAAAGAATCGTCTGTTTTCATTTTCAGGTACATTTCAACCCTGAAACATAGGCTGAAAGTAAATGTCCCTCTAGAGAACTATTTCAGAAGTAGGTCTAAACTACCGGTATATCACAGTTAAGTAAGTATTATCATATTAATTCCCTTGAACCGGATGGAGTTTTAATAAACTAAAACATTATCTTGATATCAAGAGAGAGAACGACGAAGGAATCGTTATGAATTACACATTTTCGTTTATTCATTTTCTTACATATTTTTACATACCTATCTACTATATAAAAATAAGTCAGGTTTTCCTTCCTGACGCTATAACTCCAGAACGCACGAACCGATTTCCACGGTTTTGAATTCGTTGGAAAGGTCTTGGGCTCCGTGAGGTAGAAAGATAGAAAATTGCATAGCAACGCAAGCTACCGGGGCATAGCTAGTTTCCTATAAAAAAAAAACAATAAAATATAATAAAATAGTAGTTTACCAGCATCGGGAACAGGATGCGAGCTGACCTGACCACCGGGATCAGGGCTCTTGAAAGCGGAACCTCCTACCAATACGGGCCGTGTCCAGAAGTACTGCTTTCTAAATCAGATCCTTGATCTAGCTGCCAAGCGATAGCCTCCTCAGATGTTGGTCAAATCTATTCAATAACAGATTTTACATGGAGTGGCTGTAAAAGAGTGATGGATCTTAATGTTGATGGATGGAGAGGAAGGCCAAATAAAAGATGGATGGATAGTGTAAATAAGACAATGACATGAAGAAGAAAGGAGTTAATAATGCCGTGACGTCTGACAGGGGAGAATGGAAGAAGAAAACGTTTTGCGCCGACCCCAATTAGAATGGGACAGAGGTAAGAAAATGATGATGACATGGAGTGCCTGCCTATGTGATCTTCACTACCCAAATTGAGAGACTGGTTATATCAGAAACGTTGCCTATTTCCAGTGTATAACATTGTTATGACTGTATTATACTTTTATTACAAACTAATTTATATGCATATAATTGATTTTTAGTACTCCGTATCCAAAAACGAAGAAACGAATCCCTTATATTATCACTTTGTTGTCCGTCTGTCAGTCAAGACCCTTTATCTCGGGAACGCGTGTAGCAATTAAGTTGAAATAGAAATCATATACTCAAATCAGTGATGTCTGTGAGCTATGAAAAAATCAGCTCTCTAATTAATTTATGCTTTTGGTCGTAAGGAGTGGTGTTCCGGCGCTTCCACGGACAAGTGCCACATGAACGCGCAGTGACATAGTGCAGTGAAGTATTACTAACATAGTTGTTAAGGATTTATTTACTAACACAAATTGTATAAGTTACATATATGTTTGTTTGTAAGGTATTTATGTGTGGGCCTAAGATGCCTGAAAATGAAAATAAATGATTTATTATTTATGACGCCAGATTGTACGAAATCTTCGGTGCGCGAGTCCGACTCACACTTGACCAGCGGCCCTACTATGACGTCTTAAAGCAGAACTTATTCCACTGAGGGAAACAGACAGAGCTGTACCGGGTGTCTAGCACCATCTCTTCCCTCAGTGGAATAAGTTCTGCTTTAAGACGTCGTGGTATGCCTACTGTTGTTTTTATTAAACTCCTCACAAAATATCACACACTAAATGTATGAGACACTTTTTCTTTGTAGGTAGGTTAAAACTAACCCCTTCTTATCTTACACAGTCATTGTTTCTCGCTACCTCGTCCCTTCAGTACTTTTCTCATATTTTCTACAAAAAAAGTATATTTTATTCAAACCACTGTAAATCTACCCTAGAGGTCTGTTTGATAAAAGGGGGTTGAAATAGGGTCGCCTGAAATAGTAAGTAATCACAGTGTGAAAATAATCAGTAGATCAAATAATTATGTTATTTTTATATTTTTGAAATCATAGTACGCACTATAATGGTTGTCTCATAACCCGCAACCGGTTGCGGGTTGTTAGAAAGAGAGACCGTGGACCCGGAACATAAAGGGCAAAATAAAGAACAAGAGAACAGGGTTTTAGTCGATACAATTCTGTCACACATAATTTCTCCCGCTCCGCCCAGAGCGGCAGAAATTATGTCATCATATCCCATACGCAAAAAAATAAACTTTGGGTGTATCAATTAAGCTCGATTGATGGCATTAGGGTCGCTCCTTATTACATGGGTCATAAACAAAACTAACGACATGTGAGTGTACTAGCAGCTCTGCCTACTGCTGCAAGCATTATAGTCGCAATGTCGACACGGTTGGCGCAGTGGCTAAGCGATCGACTGCTACGGTGCGTGTCGCGAGTGCGATCCCCGCACGGAACAAATATTTGTATGGCCTACGGATAGCAATAGTAGTAGATTGTGTGTATGAGTTTAAATGTTTGTAAACGTACCCATGATACAGGAGTAATTCCTAGTGTGGGGCAACGTTTTATTTTAAAGAAAAAAACAATGTTAAGTTAATAGAATGACTTAAATAACTCTGGACCGATTTTTCAATCCGACGAATAAGTCTGTCATTTTGACAGTTTTTGTATGGACACTCTGTCAAAACGTCACATTTACTCTTTAGATAAAAGCTATCTAATGATTGAAAAAACGGCCCTCTGCAGTTGCAGGTAACACTTGATATACTGTTTGTTACTAAAATGCTCTGTGGTAATATGTTCAAGATTTGTAAATCATGGCGCCGAAATTTCCGGAATGTGACTAAAATTCCTTTTTGTTTTATTTCTTGGAGTGCTTCCCTTTGCGTTTGTTCTTTAGGATTTTGATTTATAGGCGGCCATTTTGGGATATAGGGTAGGTTTTTAGGGCGATAGGGAAATAAATGCTGCTCTCTACTGTTGGAAAATACGTAAGTTTAGATATACCAAAAGGATATTTTTGTTTGCCCCAAACTAGATATTTCTCTTGTATCGTGGGTGCGTTTACAAACATTTAAACTCACATACACAAACAGCCAGACCCGGAACATCGAACCCGCATCACGTAGCTCCGCAGTCAAACGCTTAGCCACTGCGCCAACCGTGTCGTCAAAATTTCTTTAACTGAATCCTGCTGTAACGGCTAACAGATTTGGATCAAGAGTGTGAAAATTACCCTTTTTTTGGGGTGGGAAATCATTAAATAACTTCCCCCGCTTTGGGCGGAGCGGGAGGGAGTGTCCTACTAATATTGTGAATGCGAATGTTTATGAGGATAGATGTATGGATGTTTGTTACTCTTTTACGTCAAAACTGCTGACGGGTCTTCATGAAATTTGGCGCAGAGGTAGACTAGAGTCTGTTACTTTTTTTCGATCATCACACGAGCAAAGCCGCGGGCGCCAACTAGCACACAAATATCCTTACTTCCTTATCCTTATCCTTACTATAATATTATAAAAGCGAAAGTGAGTTTGTTTGTTTGTTTGTTACCTCTTTACGCTTTAATGGCTAAACCTATTGTGATGAATTTTGGTACAGAGATAGTTGGGAACCAGGAGACGGACATAGGCTAATATTTATTTAAAAAAAAGTGGGATGTGAGGGAGAAAGAGGGAAGAAAAGGGAAAAGTTAGCGTTGCTATTACAAATCAAAAAGGCGCAAAGGGAACTGTATTACCCCAAATTTAACGCGGGCGAAGCCACGGGCGAAAGCTAGTATAGATATAATCACGCACGTGTATTAGGGCATCTGAACAGCGTCATTAAAATATTAAACCGAAAAAAAAACACAGTCAACTAATTCTTAAGTCTTCAGAATACCCACCAATGGGAACTACCAACAACCCTCCACTCCTTCCCCACAAAGAAACAAAAGACCTCCTATTTTTAGCCACGCAGAATCTGCTCTCTATGGCCTCAACATAATTAATCACCCTTCAGCCTGGGGGTGCAAAAAGTCGGCCGTGACAAAGGTATGACGAAGCTAATTAAACGCTTTGTGAATAGTAAGCCTCAGTCTTTGCAAAAGTAAGGCGAACTGATTAATTACTAGTACCTACGGAACCAAAATGAGCTGGTTGACAGGTTTTAATATTAGGTTGATGAACGTTTTTGGGTTAATTGTTTTATGAAAGGTTGAAATTGTAGGTTGTTAGATTGTTTGAGAGTTGTTGCTTTTAATCACTGTTTAATATCACTGTTTTTGATGGGCCTGTTGGTCTAGTGGTTAGTGGCCCTGACTGCTGAGCCGGAGGTCGTGGGTTCGATTCCCACCCAGGACAAACTTTGTGTGATGAGCATGATTGTTTGTTCTGTGTCTGGGTGTGATTTATCTATAATATGTATGTATTTATAAATTACATAAGTATGTATATCAGTTGTCTGGTTACCATAACACAAGCTCTGCTTAGCTTGGGATGAGCCGTGTGTGAGTTGTCCCAAGATATTTATTTTATTTATTAATAATTGTTTTTTTTTATGTAAAACTCAAATGACTGGCAAATGTTGGAGTTTTTTTTATAATTAAACGATGCCCCACACTAGAAACTTCTCCTGTATCGTGGGTGCATTTACAAACATTTAAATTCACATACACAAATAACAAAAACCTGTAGGTCATGCAAATAAAGGGTGTGAGGATCAAACGACACGCAGCGCAGCAGTCGATCGCTGAGCCACTGCGCCAACCGTGCCTTCAAAACAGTTAAAACAGCCAAGCTGAAGTTGAAGACGGCTGTCCCTTCGTACGCATACGAGAATTGGGAACAGAAGGGCTACTATGACATCTTATAGCAATTCTTATTCCACTGAGTGAACGAGATGGTGCTAGACACCCTGTATAGCTCTGTCTCTTTCCCTCAGTGGAATAAGAATTGCTTGCTTTAAGAGTTCATAGTAGGGTAGCAGATTGGCAATCACTGGACGCCTACGACAAATGAAAGACTTTGAGTTTGAGTTGAGGTCGGCGAATGTAGAGTGACGATCTGTAGGCCTACTATGACATCTTAAAGCAGAACTTATTCCACTGAGTGAAAGAGATGGTGCTAGACACCCTGTATAGCTATGTCCCTTTGCCTCAGCGGAATAAGTTCTGCTTTAACACGTCATGGTAGGGTAGCTGGTCATGTTCAAGACAAATTGCATAAAATAGAGAAGCTTGGAAGAGGAAAGAAGAGACCATTGCTCTGCAGTTGGATACAGGATAGGCTATGGAAAGAACGCATCGTGTGAATCGCATCGCTTCGCGGGGTCGACGCAGTTTTTTCTTTAAATCTCCCTGTCAATTTGTCAAGCTACCATTTACACTTTTTGCTTCAAATCATTTTCTTCCCTTCATCCATCTTTTCTTTAGTCTTTCTCTTCCTTTCCATCCATCAACAATGCTATTTGCTTTGTCCTGAAGTTATCAACGGTGACCATCGGATAGCCGTCAAAAACACATTTCCACTTTAGGTATATGGCAGTACACAGGATGAAACGTCAGCCTATACAAAACCAGTTTATGCTCATCAGCTGACAGTTAATCTAATTATTGCATTTAATTTTAATAAACTAAATTTGTATGTAATGTAATTATTTGTTTGAAGTAATTTCATTGTATTTTTCTAACATTATTCTACTTAATTGAAATTGGAATGCTTGTACAGACGCCTGCAGGTCAAGCTACCTGAAACTGTCTATTTTTCCCAATGAACCTTGAACCTAATACTTTAGAAATAAATTCGAAAATCTATCAAATAAATCTGACAGATTGTAGTAGCTTGATGTGCAGGCGTCAGTACATTGTGTTTGATGTTACCCAAAATGAGTCGTTTAGATACTTGAAATAAATGAAACTTGAGAGGTGACAAGGGACACCCGGATGGAACGAAGTTATTATTTATTATGTACAAAAAACCTGTAGACACACAACAAAAATAATCAACACGACACCACAGTGTTCATTGCGAACTAGAAAGACGAAACGAAAATAACTGGCTAGCTTTTTACGAGAGAGACAGAGAGAGAGACAGACAGAGAAACACGCGAACGCGGTTTGGTTTATAACTATAGCAAAAAGTGTCGTTACAACTTTTCGTCTTAATTATTTCCTTCGTTCCCTCTTTCGCAACACGCGATAAGGAACTTCGTTCCAACGGTTGACTACAGAACCCCAAAAATACGTCTCATAGATAGAACTTATCTTAGCTGCTAAAGTAAGCAATTATTTTTAGTCCATTCAAAAAATGGATTTTCCAATCTGAATTTTTAATAAGTATTTATTTCCTTATTTACGACTTATGTACGATGTTTCAATGATTGTCACTTAGGAACAGATAATGATAAGAGGTATTAAGATAAACCGTATCCTGCATGAGTCTTCATAGATTTTTTTTATATCATATCTTTTTTTTGCATGAGAAATCATCAAATAACTTACCTCAATCTAAGCAAAGCGGGGACCCCCCGCTTAGTTCAGAATGTCAGAGTTTTACTGGCGAAAACCCACCCATGCTCCTACTTTTACCCTTTATGTGACTGCGGTATCTCTTTGCTGCAGAGGCTGAGCGATTGACTGCTGCGCCGTGTCGCGGGTTCGATCCCCGCACGGAACAAATATTTATATGGCCTACAGATAGTTCTTTCGGGTCTGTCTATTTGTAAATGTTTGTAAACGCACCCACGATACAGGAGTAATTCCTAGTGTGGGGCAACATTTTTGAAAACTAGTTTTTGTAAAAGTTGATTTTGCGTCGTCGCGCGTACGATTAAGCGAAGCCACGTTCAAAAGTTAGTTAATGATGGCATATAGATAATATCATTACGATAAGGATGCCAAAATATTAGAATTAGGAGTCGGCTTATTTCATAATTAATTAAAAAGCATTAATGAATTAATAGATACTTATCTCGCTGGTTTTACAAAAGCATGTTGGTAGAGGAAAAAGATACCTAATCTTATTAGAATATTAGTAAGTTATTTCCAAGATACTGCAATCATATGTTCACATCTGATAAGCACAATAATTTGTTTGCGAATCCTTACTAATATATAAAAGCGAAAGTGAGTTTGTTTGTTACGTTGAAGACGTAACAAACAAACTCACCTTGAGTTGGGACCCTGGAGACGGACAAGGGCTAACTTTTTTTGAAAAAAAGTAAGAAATGTGGGAGAAAGAGGGAAGAAAGGGAAAACTTAGCTTTGCTCTTACAATAAATAAGGCGCAAGGGAAAAAACTACAGGTAGCAGGTACCTGCAAATCTGGAAAGAGGAACTATGTTACGCCGCGGGCAAAAGCTAGTATTATTATAAACGCAAAAGTTTTATATGGATGTTTGTTACTCTTTCACGCAAAAACCACTGAATGGATTTTAATGTAACTTAACAATAATATAGTTTATACATCAAAATAACACATAGGCTACGAATCCTAAAGATATATTGTATATTCTATCAGCAAGCGAGTAAAACCGCTGGGCGCAACTAGTCAGCAATAATCAAATAAAGCCTTAACAAGTTAAATGTTTGTCTGTTTGTATGTCTTATCTATAAAACTACTCAGCTGACATTGAAACGGAACTTATTATCGTTTCTTTTAAGTACCTAATGTACGATTAGTGTCACGATGTGGGTAACCCCCTTTGATAGGAAAACATCAAATAACTTCCCCCGCCCTGGGTAGAGCGGGGGGGAGTGTCAGACTGACTAAACCCTATCCATGTTACTTGGTTCTTTTGCTCTTTTTGCTCCGGGGTCGTGGTATCTTTCGAACAACCCGCAACCCCAGCAGGCAGTGGCCCTGGCAGGCCCCATCTGCTTTGCTGATATCTCTTTGAGGCGCGTGTGGAACACGAACGTGCCATCGACACGGCCTGTCTTTAGTAGACGGACAGACGGTGAGCAACCATTACTCGACGAACGCGCCATCGACACGGCCTGTCTTCAGTAGACGGACAGACGGTGAGCAACCATTACTCGACGAACGCGCCATCGACACGGCCTGTCTTTAGTAGACGGACAGACGGTGAGCAACCATTACTCGACGTCCACAGACTACAAACAATTTTCATACAACCGGGGTACCCAATTTATGCAGCCCTATGAACTACGAAATAAGTCTTTGTTTTATATTATGGTAGGTACTTGATCGACATTTTTTAAATTCATTTTCCCATTTGTTTCGTTTGGAAATCGTCTAATGAGACCTTTCGCTCTGTGCGGAGTGGGGGGAGTGTCAGACTTTTACGGACTAAAACCCACCCATGTTCCTGCTTTTTGTCTTTATAAATTTAAGTTTGTTGTTTTTTTATTGAAATAATTAGCTGTGCCCAGCGGTTTCACCCGCTGCTCACTTAGGGGTATGAAAAATAGATGTTGGCCGATTCTCAGACCTACCCGATATGTACACAAAGTTTCGTTTGAATCGGTCCTGCCGTTTCGGAAGAGCATGAGAACGAAAACTGTGACACGAGAATTTTATATATTAGATAGGACTAATATAATGTCAGGAATGATGGGATTATCGTATTGCCTATAAGATGACATCGTTTTTTTGCGAACGGGAAATCATCAAATAACTGAGCTCTGAGCGGGGGAGAGTGTCAGACTGACCTGACCAAAACCAACCCATATTCCTTCTATTATCCTTTATGTTCCGGGGCCTCGGTATCTCTTTCGAACAACCCGCCACATTAGATATCATCTTGCCATTTTGCAATAAAACTCAATTTAATTATTGGTTTCACTATTCGATACAGAAACGTTGTTTTGTTTTTCATATATTTTCTACAGACCAGACTTATTTATAAAGATATTAAACAAATCTCTTAACTGTGAAGCAATAAGGAAGCAATTTGGATGAAACGAGGCGCAAACGAACGATTATATCAACGGCTTTTTAGAGATTGTGGAAAGGAAAAAAAATCATTTGCAGATGAGAGCATTAAAAGTGCAATAAATTTTAATCCAATACGACGGGCGACGACGGCGACGGCGATGGCGACGGGCCTGTTGGTCTAGTGGTTAATGGCCCTGACTGCTGAGCCGGAGGTCGTGGGTTCGATTCCCACCCAGGACAAACTTTGTGTGATGAGCATGATTGTTTCTTCTGTGTCTGGGTGTGATTTATCTAAAATATGTATGTATTTATAAATTATATAAGTATGTATAATCAGTTGTCTGGTTACCATAACACAAGCTCTGGTTAGCTTGGGATCAGATAGCCGTGTGTGAGCTGTCCCAAGATATCTACTATTTATTTATTTATTTAATACAAAAGAAGCCCTTTAAAATACAAATAAAACGGTTTTCAATATTTCTTTATGAATATATCAGTCGTTTTTGCCATCATTACAACTTCGTCGGCTTATATCTCATAACAATGAAAAAATAATGCTCGATAAAAAAAATGTGATATATCATTATACCATAACTAAAAATACTGAAATATTTTTTTTATGTAAACAACTAAACCGATTTTCAAAAAAAAACTATCAGGCTGAAATTGACTTTTTGCCACTGAAGTCGGTTTTATTTTTACTTCAACCCTAATGATCTTTGCAAAATATTGTCTTCCACAAGTTCAGCCAAAGGGTGCGTCCATACTGTGAGCATTAGTTAGTGAGTAGGAATAAGGGAACGATAAGGAACTTCGTTCCAATGGAACGAAGTTCCTTATCGCGCGTTGTGAAAGGGGGCTAGACGGAAAAAAATCTTACGAAAAGTTGCCACGACACTTTTTGCTATAGTAAGCTATTGTAAGCGGCGTCGCATGTTTCTCTGTCTGTCTGTCTCTCTCTCTTATAGAAAGCAAGCCAGATATTTTCATTTATATAGGAACTTCGTTCCATCCGGGTGTCCCTTGACACCTCTAAATTTTTTTATAAATTCACTGGCTGTGTCCAGCGTTTTTACTCGCAGCTCAGTTCCCCTTCTCACTAGGGTCAAGATCTATTTTTTGATTTGCACACAAAATTTCACACAAATTGATACAGCGGTATCGCAAACTAGCTGGCGCCCGTGGCTTCGCCCGCGTGATGATAAAAAAAGTATCCTATGTGTTAATGCAGACTATAATCTACCTCTGCGCCAAATTTCATCAAGATCCGCCCAGTAGTTTTTTTGTGAAAGAGGGTGCAAACATACATCCATACTTTAAATATATTTTTTTTTGCAGTTCAGTACATAATGCATTACATTAATGTTGATTTAAGCTGAGTGCATAAGTACTTGAAATTAGATATTCAAAGCTACTCGCCATAATTATGACCTAAAACTAGATTGTTTAGATCGCTTTTAGCGATAAGACCGCCCATTGTGTTACCCTATTTATAAGTTGTATACTGTTATTATTGTCATTTGTACATAATAAAGAATATCTATCTAACTTATTTAATATAAGCAAATCCTCTTTCAGCGCAAACTGTTCCAGTGTAGACACACCTCTCACCACTAATCTATATCACAGACTGATAAGCGACCAATCACTTCAAGTACAAAATAACCTGTCCTAAGGATAACGACTTCATAATAACCTGTTAGTAATCAAGAACGATGCGTTTTAATAAATTAATTATTTGTTTATTTGTGCTCTTTCATTATTCTTACGGTAAGAGTTTGGAAAAGTCGTCGGCTTATGGCTATCATATGAAGATTGGGGTGCCACTAGCCCAGAAGTTATTAAGGACACAGACCCTGAGGATTTCAAGAATAGTTGGTGGAAGCGCGGTTCCTGCTGTTACTACTATTCCTCATCAGGTAAGCTGGGGGTCTAAAAAGGCTGCTTCAGCAGAACTATAATAGCTTAACAATATAAATTACATTACCATTCATAAAATGACGGTTCGATTCCGCCCGGAACAAATATTTTGTATGACCTGAAGTGTTACCATGACATCTTATAGCAGTTCTTATTCCACTGAGGGAAAGAGATGGTGCTAGACACCCTGTATAGCTCTGTCTCTTTCCCTCAGTGGAATAAGTTCTGCTTTAAGACGTCATAGTAGGTAGCTGCAGATAGTTGTTTGTGTATGTGAGTTTAAATGTTTGTAAACGCACCCACGATACAGGAGAAATTCCTAGTGTGGGGTAACGTTTTAAAAAAAAAAGAATGGTAAGCATCATCAGCACAGCATCAGTTAAGTTCATAATTTTCCTGCCCATATCCTATTCTATTTGTGGTCGGCGCAATACGTTTTGTTCTTCCATTCTCCCCTATCAGACGTCACGGGATCATTTACTCCTTTCTCCTTCATATCATTCCTTACACAATCCATCCATCTTCATCTTTTCTTTGGCCTTTCTCTCGCTCTCCATCCATCAACATTCAGTTCCATCACTCTTTTAGTCATATGTCCAATGTCCATACCAAGACGTACGACTCCCTTTCAATTTTTCTGTAACAGGCGCAACTTTCAAACTTCCTCGAATATATTATAATTCATTCCTTACTTTCTATATATTTAAATATTAAAATATGTTTTACAATAACTAAGAAACAGTAATTGATCTTTCTTATTTTTAATAAATTTCCAGCGAAACATTTTTTTTTAAATTTTGCCCCTTACTAGGAATTTCTCCTGTATCACAAAATCAAAAAAAAATTGGTGTCTTAAAAAATAATATCAGAAGTTAACAAAAGTTCACAAGCGTCTAAGAATCTACAAGGTAAAAAAGAAATTAAAAAAAAATCTATATGACACAAAAATAAGATTGAGAATAGTTAAAGACATCCACAAATTTGTGCTGTTGTATGAGCCACCAGGGCAGTCGCATGCGCAGAAGGAACTATAGCCAAACTTCTTTATTTCAACTCACATACACAAACAGCCAGACCACCTGTTGATCACACAACATTCGATCCGTACAAGGGTAAAACCCGCGATACGCGGCGTAGAAGTCAATCGCTTAAACACTGCGCCGCGCGCCGTCAAGTTTTTTGTATTATACAACTGAAATTGTTTGTTATCTCATATCTGCTCTATGAAATAATGCCTTTTTCGGACAGCATCTCTGATCAACTCTCTTATATAGGTACGAACAGTTCTGTGAAACATATCTTAGATAGCGATAACGTGGTACTTCATATCATTGTCTAGAATAAACATGTTTTATCTTGTTCCAAAATTCTAAATTTGATTATATAAGTAAACAAATGTCAGTGACAAGACATGAATTAAAAGTAACTTTTTCTTTTTATTTAATACCAGATATTTTTTGACTATCATTGTCCGGTCCATACGCCAAAAGGCTTGTTTCCAAAACAAAGAAAAAGACCGTCTTTTAGATTATTCAAAAATAGGGAAAACGGATTTTTTTATTTGTAAATTAGAACAAAAATGGCATGATTCTTTTGCAACTACTGACGTCACACGTTACTTTAATGAGCTATATCTTTGTAATTTTTGGTCTAATTTACAAATAAAAAATACGTATCAATCATTTTTGAATAATCTAAAAGACTGAATAAATAGAATGTAATTACTTTGACCCTGGAAGCTACCTTATTATATCTTCTTCTCCCGGCTTTCTTCTCTATTCTTCGCCATCGCAGTAATCACAGCCTTTTTCCATCGTGTTTAGGGATTCGCACCCGAAGGGTCAAACGGGACCCGATTACTAAGACTCCGCAGACTGTCCGTATGTCTGTCTTATGAACTGTCAAATTCAAACATTATTTTATTTTTACTTCTCACAGGCACATAAAGAACGGTCGTTTCTTATGAACAAGATTTTTTTCACAGATAATGTATTTCTATTGCTACTATGACAACACATACTAAAATAAGTATTTAAGGGGGCTCCCATATAAAAAACATGTTTTATTTGCGTTTTTATAGAAATGGTACGGAACACTTTGTGCGCGAGTCTGATTCGCACTTGGCTGGTCTTTTTTTTACCCGACTGCCAAAGAAGGAGGGTAATGTTTTTTTAATTTCTGTTTTATAACACGTTAAAACAAAAACTTAATGCATTATCTTCATTCCTGCGCATTACATACTCATACCAAGATAACCGATTCTGGACATCGACTTGTCGTTGTATTTCACAATATTTCGTCAACAATTACATATCATTATTATTTACACTTTAAACGGGATAATAAATAAATAAATAAAATAAATATCTTGGGATAACTCACACACGGCTATCTGATCCCAAGCTAAGCAGAGCTTGTGTTATCGTAACCAGACAACTGATATATATACTTATATAATTTTTAAATACATACATATTATAGATAAATCACACCCAGACACAGAACAAACAATCATGCTCATCACACAAAGTTTGTCCTGGGTGGGAATCGAACCCACGACCTCCGGCTCAGCAGTCAGGGCCACTAACCACTAGACCAACAGGCCCGTCCGGGATATTTACCATGTTTGTTTTTTTTTTTTTCAAATTATGTCGGGAACGAAATCGAGTTGTGATTGACGGTGTTAGTGGTACCGACACGTATCGTTAGGAGGTTCCCTTTCCCTGGACCCCTGACTGTCCCCTAGCTTGGACCCTCTTCTTGTTACCGGCAGGCTACTTTTTCCTTTTCTACCTTTTATATTAAGAATTTTTTTTTTTTTAATTTTATGCAGTGAAATGAATAAACGACCAAAACATCTAAGACAAAAATAAATATTTTGATAGGTATCTAAAGTTACGTCTAACTCAATTCTTTCCCCACAGGCAGGAATCGTTGCCAGTCTAACAGGAGGCCAATCCTCAGTATGTGGAGGCAGCTTGATCTCAACAACCAGGGTCCTCACTGCCGCCCACTGCTGGTTCGATGGACAGAGCCAAGCGAAGCAGTTCACCATCGTTCTTGGCACCCTCACGATCTTCACAGGCGGGACAAGGATCACAACATCTGATGTGACTATGCATCCTTCATGGAACTACTTCCTGAATGACATTGCTATGGTGAAGATTACTGCTGTCACATTAAGTAGTGAGTATTTTTTTGACAAATTTATTATTCGATATGTAGAGATGGTAAGTGGAGCCTGTTAGAGAAAAATTGAATGGGAGTCGTTTCGGTAAGGACATTTATTTATTTACTAGCTGTTCCACGCGGTTTCACCCGCGCTGCTCAGCACCTGTTGGTCGTAGCGTGATGTTATATAGCCTATAGCCTTCCTCAAGAAATGGACTATCCAACACTAAAAGAATTTTCCAATTCCAACCAGTAGTCCCTGAGATTAGCGCGTTCAAATAAACAAACAAACTCTTCAGCTTTATAATATTAATGTATAGATAACACCTTTACAGACATATCCTTTACGATACTATAAGTCACAATAATACAAGATACAAATAAAAACACGTTAATCAAATTAAAAATAAAGTTATACCTAACTTAATTAAACATAGCAAAACATAAGTATTGGATCAAAATTATACATAACAAGGCAGGATTAAGCGAGGTGGGCACCCCTTTTATTTACGATATGTGCCCTATGTGTGTGGAATGAGGAACGACGAAGGGACTAAAATAAGCCAAAGAAAATATGGGTGGATTATGTACGGAATGATATAAAGGAGAAAGGTAAATGATGCCGTGACGTCTGACAGGGGAGAATGGAAGAAGAAAACTTGTTGCGCCAACTCCAATTAGAATACCATTTGAGGGTAGGAAAATAATAAACAGGTTAGAGGCAGAGGAGAAGACGTGTATTTAAGCGGAAGGCTACTGCCTGCCGGGGTTGCGGGTAGTTCAAAGGATATACCGTAGCCACGGTACACGATGGGTCTAATAAGGAATGTGGTTAGCCGGTAAAAAGCAACGAAGTGACATTTGACCCTTTTTCGTTTGTTTTAGTCAGTAAAAATCTGTTACTCCCACCCGCTCCCCAGAGCGATTATTATATACAGGGTGGAATTTTGTAATACCACCTGAAGGGTAAGAATTTGCTTGCCGCACACTTTAATCGAACCGACTAAAAGCTGTACAAGTTGCACCCTGTACTTTTATTGCACCGTTAGGGTCAATAAGGATAAAATCTTTTCTTTCTTCTACATAAGTTAAATGAAAGGAAAACAAACAAACAAAAATAATCGCCGCAACACCACACTGTTCAATGCGAAATAGAAAGACGTAACGAGAATAACTGGTTTGC
This sequence comes from Ochropleura leucogaster, assembly GCA_958449745.1. Taxonomy (NCBI): domain Eukaryota; kingdom Metazoa; phylum Arthropoda; class Insecta; order Lepidoptera; family Noctuidae; genus Ochropleura; species Ochropleura leucogaster. The sequence goes on along the minus strand of OY288213.1, from coordinate 2,933,973 downwards.
TTTCTATTAGAGAGAGAGAGAGAGAGAAACACGCGCAAGCCGCGCGGTTTACAACTTTAGCGAAAAGTGTCGTTACAACTTTTGGTCTTAAGAAAAAAGTGTCGTTACAACTTTTAGTCTTAAGCAAAAAGTATCGTTACAACTTTTGTTCTAATTTTTTTTCGTCTAGCCCCCTTTCTCAACGCACAATAAGGAACTTCGTTCCAATACATAATTTTCAAATAGTTATTAGCATAGAACATACTCAAAAGTTTTATCAACTGGCGTCACAGCCACACATCCCGATGTTAATCATCAAACACTCAAGTGAAGTGCTACATACTTCAACAAACAGATAAGCTGTTCCTCAAGATATTAAATGAATGCCAAGTGCGTTGAGTACGTTGGGGACAACACCTGCACGTTTGTGTCAGTGTACGATATGACTGGATTCCCCCTTTGAATGGCATCAGTGTCACGATATGACTGATGACGTCACGATTATAATTTACAAATTTTTATATGCTTACCAGCTTTTGTCCGCGGCTTCACTCGCGTTAAATTCGGGGTAACACAGTTTCTCTTTCCTGATTTGCAGGTACTTAGCTGTAGTTTTTGCCCTTGCGCCTTATTTATTGGAATAGCAAATCGAAGTTTTCCCTTTCCTTCCCTCTTTCTCCCGTATTTCTCAAAATTAACCTATTTCCGTCTCCAGGGTCCCAACTATCTCTGTACCAAAATTCATCAAAATCGGTTAAACAAACAAATTCACTTTCGCTTTTATAAAATTTGTAAGGATGTGTGCATTTAAAAAACATCGCTATTCAAATAATGTTAAATCTAGTATTAACGTTGCCCTACACTAGGAATTACTCCTGTATCGTGAGTGCGTTTACAAACATTTAAATTCACATACACAAACAGCCAGACCCGGAGCTACCTGTAGGTCATATAAATATTTTTTTCCGTGCAGGGATCGGAACCGTGACACATAGGGCAATACTTAACCACTACGCCAACCGTGTAGTCTAGCTACAAGTTTGCTAATATTTGGTTTACATTAACTAATTTCGCATTGTCGGGCTGTATTTTATACAAAATGAAGAACTATTTCATGAAAAAGTAGTTTATTGATGATTTCCCGCTCTGGGCGGAGCGGGGGCGAGTGTCAGACTTTTAGTCACTTAAACCCATCTTTTGCCCTTTGTGTTCCGGGACCGCGGTATCGCTTTCGAACAACCCGCAATTCCGGCAGGCTTTGGCAAGCCCCTCTGCATTGCTGACATCTCTTTTAGCGCGCGTGGAACACGAACGCGCTACCGACACGCCCTGACAGCAAAGCAGCTTAGTGGCAGAAATTAGCATTCGCAGTCAAATCAAATGCATTGTTATCTTATAAACCTTTTATCTGGAAACTACAAGCACTTATATGGAATGAAATTTCTTACAATAATTAATCATCCCACTAATTAAGTAGTTCCAGTAAACAGCAACGTCAATTTTAATAAGAAGCGATAAAAGTACTGCAAATTGTTAAAATGTCTTGCACGTACAACAAACAACGGGACAAGCTGTTATATTTATTTTATTCCTTAGCTATTATGGTTTTTATCACTGAAATAAGTTACGATGTACCGTGATCGGTTTGTTAAGTTTCAAAAGACATTTTGGCGTTGGATAAGAATTTAGAACACCTTGTTATATTTCTTCTTCTTTCTTAATCGTGTGGTTTGCTTATTCGGAGCAAGTATCGAACTAGCATTCTGTTCTTTTGACGATTTTTTGATGATGAATCTGTGACGTGTAAATTAATTTGAACATTATTAATTGCCTACCTTTACTTACCTTTGATTAGTTTTTTGGTGCATTTCTATGGATGATTGGAATGGATTTTCTTTTCTAAATAATTTGACATATTTGTATTTTATTTGACTATGTCATTAATTGATTAACGTAATGTTCGTATATCTTTATGACTTGTGAGAATCCCTTACCAATAAATTGCTATTAATATGACTAAGACAATCTGGTGTCTAAAATTTTATGCCGCCCATGAGCCTCTAACTTGGGTACATGCCGTATTTTTTTTTAAATAAAGTTGCCACTATGATTTCTCCTGTATCGTGGGTGCATTTACAAACATTTTAAACGCACATACACAAACAGCCAGACCCGAAACCATTATTTGTCTGCCATACAAATATTTGTTCCGTGCGGGGATCGAAGCCGCAACACTGCGCCAACCGTGTCGTCAAACTCATTACCGTACATTTATCAGTATACATGTATCATTATTCATTTGTTTTGTTTCCAGATTCAATCGCATTGATCCCTCTACCAACGACAGCTGACGTGAACCAGAACTTCGCGGGTTCAACCGGCACAGTGTCTGGATTCGGCAAGTACACCGATGGTACGTACTGTTTTTTTTGTAAATTAGTACATCTATCTCTTATGCCCCGTTCCATCATAAGTCTCATAGAACTTATGTCAAAATACAACTATCCGTAAGCAAAACGAGTCGTTTTTGTTTATTGGAATCATAGAACTTATGTCAAAATACAACTATCCGTAAGCAAAACGAGTCGTTTTTGTTTATTGGAATCAGAGAACTTATGTCAAAATACAACTATACATAAGCAAAACGAGTCGTTTTTGTTTATTGGAATCATAGAACTTACTTATGTCAAAATACAACTATCCGTAAGCAAAACGAGTCGTTTTTGTTTATTGGAATCATAGAACTTATGTCAAAATACAACTATACGTAAGCAAAACGAGTCGTTTTTGTTTATTGGAATCATAGAACTTATGTCAAAATACAACTAGCCGTAAGCAAAACGAGTCGTTTTTGTTTATTGGAATCATAGAACTTATGTCAAAATACAATTATCCGTACGCAAAACGAGTCGTTTTCGTTTATTGGAATCATAGAACTTATGTCAAAATACAACTATCCGTAAGCAAAACGAGTCGTTTTTGTTTATTGGAATCATAGAACTTATGTCAAAATACAACTATCCGTAAGCAAAACGAGTCGTTTTTGTTTATTGGAATCATAGAACTTATGTCAAAATACAACTATCCGTAAGCAAAACGAGTCGTTTTTGTTTATTGGAATCATAGAACTTATGTCAAAATACAACTATCCGTAAGCAAAACGAGTCGTTTTTGTTTATGGAATGGGGCATTAATCTTTTGAACGCTATTGTCACATATATGTGACAAGCAAGAGCGTATCCTGGCATGCAACGACACAAAAATGTAGATAAAATGAGTTTCTCGACTTGGAGGGCATGCATGTGCGTTTACATATTTAAAAATATTTATTTTGTTAAACATGAGTATGTATAAAGATTATAAAATATGCAGTATTTAGTGCTGGAATTTGGACCAGCTTTTTCTTGCTATCCAATCTGTGACCAAACAAAAATCAATGTTCGATAATAGATTAATGATATCACTTACACTGGGGAGCGGTTTCTTTGTCATAATTATAATCTGCATTATTAATATCTACTCAAATATTACAATGATACCTATTTAAATTTTCAATCTTATCGTGTTATTAATATTCGTGTTTGTTTTATCAATTAGGTTTTTCCGATAATTCAGATTCCGGTATTGCAAAACAATAATTTCAGTGGTTTAAATCGTAGTGTGCATAACAACCCATATCAATAATTTCTTAAACCGATTCATAAAAACAGGAAGTTCTCAATCCGACTGTATTTTTCGTATTTTTTTTACGCTTTGGCTGACTTTTAATATTATAAAAGCGAACTTGAGTTTGTTTGTTTGTTACGTCATCATCTGCCTAGCCTTTTCCCAACTATGTTGGGGTCGGCGTCCAGTCTAACCGGATGCAGCTGAATATCAGTATTTTACATGGAGCGACTGCCTATCTGACCTCCACAACCCAGTTAATACTGGGTAATACTATACCCCTTGGTAAGACTGGTTGTCAGACTTTCGGAACACTGACTACCTGTAACGACTGTCAAAGATCTACAAATGACAGCCGGGACCAACGGCTTAACGTGCTTTCCGAGGCACGGAGTATATAACGGGTGGTCACCCATCCACAGACCAACCTAGGCAAGCGCGGCTTAACCTAAAGGTCGACCTGAGCGGCTACTATTATTTAGCCACGAGCTCCTCCTCTCGCTCTCCTCCTTTGTTTGTTTGTTACGTATTCACGCCTAAATGGCAAAACCGCCTTTGTTGAATTTTGGTACAGAGATAGTTGGCACCCTGGAGACGGACAGTCTATTTTTTCTAACCCCCCAAAATAAGGAGTAAAAGTTTGTATGGAGCATTCCGCAGTTTTTAAAGTAGGAAGCTAAAATTCGAATTTAACGCAAACGAAGGCGCGGACAAAAGCTAGTTAATTATAAGTTAATTTTTTCTTATGATATTTCTCGCCTGTGAAGTCTTAGATAAACTTTAGAAGTACTTATGAATTGAAAATCTCAAATTCGTACTTGACCGGATTTGAATCCACAACCATGTAATATGAGACATTCTACATACACATTTGCAAAATTTCAGCTCAATCGGAAATCGGAAAATGGATTAAATATAACTTCTAAATTTTTCTGTCACTTAATTTTGTATATTGCTATATCATAAGATTAATATTTTCCTGAAAATCCCAAATTTCGACGAATTGAAAATAACCTTTAACATTTTCCCGCTAAATGCGAAAGCAGTGTACTTCCCATGGGTTATCCCGGTTCGAACAAATGGCGCGCTTGTAAAAGGCCGGGAAGGGCTCGAACAAGCCCCTTTGTGGGCCAAACATGTACCCAAAAGAGCTAAAACAAAGAGAAATTAACGCCCCCAAGCAAAATTCACGATTCCCAATTAATTTGTATAGACTAAATACAATTTCGGGCTGAGGAAACCCACAGGTAGGTAACATTTTCGTAATTATTCTGGAAGCCTTTGTTTTTTTTTGGTTATAAGGTTTTTTTCTTATAAAAAATGAATGTTGGTTTTCTTGAAGGATGTACGACTTAATTAAGGAAATGTTTATTAATTATCGTGTATTGCCGGATTTTCCTTGAATGAATTTTAGCTTTTGTTATTTTTCCGATTTTCTTTTGCTCCCAAAACGCTTAAGGAAAACATCGTTAGCAAACCGGCACATCAGAAGACGTGTGTAGTAAGGAGGCCAGTTCATGCTGATGGGAAATCATCAAATGAGTTCGCTCTGAACGGAGCGGGGGGATGTGACAGGCTTTTACAGACTAAAACCAGTCTAGTTCCTTTTTTTGTTTTGAATGGCATCTCGCAGTTCAGCCTATGAGGTTGTTGGCTGCTCAACCAGACTTTACTGTGGATGCCTTGCATTTAAGGCCTCCAGCCAGAGGCAAAAACTTTATAAACTCAGCGAGTACACGCTGAGGGCACCCATTGCGGAGTACGAGCCTCAGCTTAAGTCGTCGCTGAGGGAGGACAGCAAAAAAAGAGACAGGCTGAATCTGAGTTCCATTATTTGGGGGGATTTTGATTTACTGGCGGGCTGGCTCGAGCAAAGGGGCAGGTTCCACCCATGTTCTTTATTTTGCTTGCTTTTATGGTCCAGGGCAGTATCTTTCGAAAAACCCGCAACCCCGGCGGGTGGTGGCCCTCGCAGGCTCCTTTGATGTACTGATATCTTTTTAAGGCTGGAACACAAACGTGCTGTTGACACAGCCTATCGTCACTAGATAATGCCATAATTAGACCATTCTTCTTTCCTCTTTTCAGCTCAAAGCAGTTTCCCCACCTCGACGGCCTTACACCAGACCACAGTACCGATTATCACGAACGACGTCTGCCAAAACAGCTTTAAGGTCACCATAGCGGCGAGTCATCTGTGTACCGGCGGAACGGGCGGCAAAGGGACCTGTGATGGAGACTCCGGTGGACCTCTGACAGTTCTGCATCAGAATAAGAGGATTTTGGTAAGTTTTTATGTGATTTCTAGTGATTTAAATTGGACACATTCGGACTTATAAACTTAGAAAGATGCTTTTTAGTGTCCTGTTGCTGATTGATCAAATTATATATATTTTTTGCATCTGTTTTTCGTCAGTTACTTTATAGCATTGAGCCTCTCCACACCTTAGTAGATCAAAGATGAATGACTTCAGTATACTACCAGACTATATGCCGCCGGATGTCTGGGAAGCGGGAGGCAGGCACATCACAACATTCATCATCTTTCTGGTCTTCTCAATCACATATGTTGAAGTTAGCTTTCAGTCCAACTTGATACCAGTATTTAACATAGACCGACTGCCTATCTGACCTACACAACACTGTTACTGGATGATACAGTGTCCTTTGATAATACTGGTTTAACGTACTTGACGAGGCATGAATATATGTATAATGTTTTTGTTTTTAAACTTTGCCCCACACTCGGTATTTTTCTTGTATCGTGGGTGCGTTTACAAACATTTAAACTCACATACATAAACAACAACACCTGGAAGAACTAGCTGTAGGCTGTTACGTGCGGGGATCGAACGCGCGACACGCAGCGCAGCAGTCAATCACTCAGTCTCTGCGTCTGTAAAATATATCTTTTTTTACCCATTGCCTTTCCATGTCTTCAGAAGATCACCCCTAGTCTTCAACCAATTGTGTATGTGCGTACAATTTGTAACCAGGCCTTCTATACTTTCAGGTTGGCGTGGTTTCCTTCGGGCCCAGCGAAGGTTGTCAAGCAGGCTCGCCATCCGTCTTCACTCGAGTCACAGCATTCCTCACCTGGATAAACTCTCAACTATAAATTCTCAAAAAAATAAATAAACATGATTTTATTAAACGCATTGCATCTTTGTTTTATTTTAGTTGTTCATAAGACAGAGCAAATTTTGATAAGCAATAAAAAACGACTTACGACTTCAGCTGTCCTTTTTTGCGGACAAGAATTCATCAAATAACTTACCCCACTCTAGGTGGAGTGAGCGGAGTATCAGACTTTTACCGACTAAAACTCTCCCATGTTCCTTCTTTTGCCCTTAATGTTCTGGGGCCACGGTATCTCTTTCGAACAACCCACAACCCCGGCCACCGGTGGCCCTAGCAAATCCCTCTGCTTCGCTGTCATCGCTTTGAAAAGCACGTGGAACATGAATGCGCCATCGACACGGCCTGTCGCCACTAGACGGACGGACGCTTGCTCATCATCCACAGACCCGCATCTACGGTGGCCGGGTGTCGTCTCTTGCGAAACAATCTCTTCACAAGCTAAGCCGTCTTCTACCAAAATAAAGAGCTTTCTCTTTCAATAAATGATAAATGATGTTTATTTTGCAAGTAGGTTTTCACAAACACTTTTACACGTCATTTTTTTTTAAACTAGATGAGGCCGGTGTTTCGTACCCGACTACTCTGAGAAGGAACAGCCGAAACAAACTCAGAGGTCATAGTCTTTTTTAAAGTCCAGACAAAATAATCTTGGTCAACTTACATGAGGACTATGCAGATAGTGTCTGAAATGGTCTAGATAAGTTACAATTTCCATTAACTTTTTAACCCTATGTAAAAGCACCTTCTGTCAAAGTGTCTTCTATAAACACAATTAGGTGCGGCTAGACTGCGCAGTTAATTGGCTAATATATCACGTGGCTTCAACTCGAGCGGGCGATGGATAACACGTATCGTGTAATGACCGCGTGTCAACGCTAATCATTGCAATTCTACTAAAAGTTACTGGGTACTTTAACACAAAAAGTATTGTTCGGATTTGAGGAAATTTTGCATACAGACCGATTCCATTTGCCTCTTTTTGTTTTATTTGTAGAAAACGTTGCCCCACATTTGCAATATCTCCTGTATCGTGGGTGCATATATCAAAACTCACATACTGTCGGCGCATCGCTTATGTGCGGCTAACCGCGGGGAAGGCGCGGGGCGCGGCGTACCGAGCGTGAGCGGCCGATTGCGGCTGCACGCGCTGCCATCACTCAGCTCACCGACACAGGCCACTACGGGCATTTCTTTGTACCTAGTTATTGATAGTGTTACTTATGGTATTAAACCTATTTTATATACAGTCCACTACTCTAATCATTTAACGCCCACTCGAGTCTATACATTGGTCCTTCGATTGCGCAAAATTAATTACCGGTATAACCGTAATTAACGCCGTCAATATCATCGGTCGTCGTGTCCCACGTCGCGGACTTTGATCGCGCGCGAGCGCCACGCGGCACGACACGAACATTGAAGTAAAGGAGTCGTTCCCGAAGCAACCTGCATCGTCATCGTGGGAGCTGAAGTCATACAGGGAGTATAATACTGTATTTGAGTGAGTCCGTTCCAATTAGTTATTTTTTCTTGCTTTCTTCACATGCCGAAAAATTATTGTTTCAACTTTCAGTGTTCATACAGTACTTTAAAAACGTTATTTCCCATTAATATCAAAATCACTGCTTAAAATTACGCATATTTCGCAAAAAGCGCTAGATAATCAGCTGATTTGCACGAAGTTGACACGTGTTGACCGATAGTGATTCACGATCCCTTTCACTAACGCACAGCTGTTTTGCTGTTTTTTATCTATTGAGCTCATTAGCATTGTGCGGCCAGGTGTTCTTTTTACGTAAACATGGCAGATAGTTTAAAGACATTAATTAAAAAACGTAGTTCAATTAAATCGAAGCTTACTATTTACAGTAACTATTTAAAGGTAGTAAAAAGTAGTTCCACAGTATCTGAGCTGCAACGCTTAGACTTAGAGGAGCGTTTTAATAAATTCGAAACCTTACACACCGAATTTGACGCCTTTCAGACACAGATCGAGGTACTTTCCGATGACGACGAGTCTGCGTTGACTGAGCGTGAGGACTTTGACCGCCTGTTCTTTAACCTGGTGGCACTCACGCGCAGCCTGCTCGGTGTCTCGGCCAACGGTGTTGCGTCGGAGGCGGGCTTCAAAGATGCTGACTCAGGTGCACATGTTTCTTTTAGGAATTCTTTTGTTCGTTTGCCTAAGATTGATTTGCCTCACTTCGATGGGAACTACCAATGCTGGCTTGAGTTTAGGGATACATTTGGGTCATTAATTCACGACAACGCTAGCATAAGTGACATCAACAAATTCCACTACCTGCGAGCTTCACTCCAGGGAAATGCAGCTTTAATTATTAAAAACATAGACTTTAAAGCCGATCATTATTTACTTGCGTGGAATTTGTTGTGCGAACGTTACAATAACAACCGCCTATTAGTGAATAACCACTTTCAAGCTTTGTTTGACGCAGAACCTATATTAATTGAGTCAAGTGTTTCCATCAGAAACCTTGTTAACAACTTAAATAAAAATGTTAGGGCACTAACTAATTTACAAAAGCCCACTCAATATTGGGATGATATTATTATTTATTTTATGGTTAAAAAGTTAGATATAACAACAGGACGAGACTGGGAAGAACACAGAAATAGTAATTTTAAAGAAGATCCTACTTTAACACAATTTTGTTCATTTTTAAGCAGGAAAGCAGACTGGTTAGAATCAGTGGAGTCCAATCATGGCACTTCTGATAAAAATACTATTGTTGCCTTAAATAATAGCCATAATTATAACAAAACTGAGTCAAAACCTAACCACACAAATAAAAAATCAGACAATCAAATTAATAAAAATAAAAACAATAAATGTCCACTCTGCTCCCAAGCACATAACTTATTTAAATGTGAATCTTTTAGAAACTTGTCCATAGAACATCGCTTACAAAAGGCAATTGAGTTCAAAGTGTGTATTAATTGCTTACGCTTTGGACATAGTTCAAACAAATGTAGATTTTCACATTGTAAATATTGCACAAAAAAACACAACACGCTTTTACATTTAGAAAGTAACGAATCAAAACTTGCTTCCAATCCATTGCCTTCTGCTATGCTTTCTTCTTTGCCTTCTTCAAGTGTTTCGCTTTCAGCCAATTCCATGCAGCTTGCTACTTCTGCGCATGTTTTCCTATCCACAGCGATGGTGAACGTGACGGGCGTGACGGGTAAGAAGTACATGGCGCGCCTACTACTGGACAACGGCAGTACGGCGAACTTTATTACGCAAAGCTTGTCAGAGAAGCTGGGTTTGTTACGACGCGGTACGAGCACCAAGGTAACGGGTATTAATAATCACATATCCACCAGTACACAGTCTTGTCATCTCACAATAGAGTCTTTATGCTGTGCCTTTACTGTAGATATCGAGTGTCTTGTTTTGCCTGAAATTACAAAGGTTCTACCGTCTTCATTAATACATATCGCACACGTCCCTATTCCTTCAGGTCTTCAGCTAGCAGACTCGAACTTTAATGTTCCGTCGGTCGTAGATATCCTGGTAGGGGCAGAAGTTTTCTGGAATGTCTTAGGTAGCAAAACAATAGACATAGGGAAAAACCTACCTAAACTATGCGAGACCAAGTTAGGATGGTTAGTTTCAGGTAGTATTTCGCAACAATCATGTTTTTCTGCTATTCATTTTTGCCATCATTCCAATGTCACTCCCGACCTCACTTATTTTTGGGAGCTTGACAACGTAGCTTCAAAACATTCACTTTCACTTGAAGAGAGAATGTGTGAGCAGTCTTTTGCTCAAACCACTGTTCGTAATGACAGTGGAGGATTCGTCGTCACTATGCCTTTAAAAGGGGATCCTAGTACATTAGGTCATTCTTTTACCAATGCTAGAAATCGTTTTCTTTCCCTTGAACGGCGATTTAAACGCGATCCGTTATTTCATAAAAAATATAATGAGTTCATGAGAGAATATGAGCGCCTAGGTCATATGACATTAGACTCAGACTGTACTCATTCACCAGAAAACTCTATGAATAAATATTATATTCCACATCATGGAGTTATTCGTAGTTCCAGCACCACTACGCAACTACGCGTAGTATTCGACGCATCAGCTTCTACCAGTTCGGGAATGTCACTTAATGACATTCAGATGGTCGGACCCGTAGTTCAAGACGATCTGTTTTCCATTCTAACACGTTTTCGTCAGCATAGGTATGTGGTGTCAGGTGACGTAGAGAAAATGTACAGGGCCATTGAGATAAATCCAGTCCAAAGACCTCTTCAAAAAGTAGTTTTTAGGTTTGAACCTTCAGAACCTCTTAGGACTTATACTTTGAACACGGTAACCTATGGTACCGCTTCAGCACCCTATTTAGCCACTAAGTGTCTTGTAAGTCTGGCCGATAACATTGAGGATAGTCGTGCCCAAAGTGCCATTCGACGTGACTTCTACGTTGATGATTTTCTTAGTGGAGGGGATACCATAGCTGAAACTGTTGATATTTCTAAAAAAGTACATTCAATCCTATCATCTGCAAAATTTAATTTACGTAAATGGCGATCAAATAACTCTCAAATTCTCAAACAAATTGCATATAACAGTGAGTTACACAACACTTTAGACTTTTCTGAGCAAAGTTTGAACTCATTTCAAAATAAAACTTTAGGTCTCAACTGGGTTTGTGACTCGGATTCACTTACTTATAATATAAATATCACCTCCACTACTAAAGTCACCAAACGTCATGTCCTTTCTGTCATCAGTATGATCTTTGACCCACTAGGCCTCGTAGGTCCGTGCGTCGTCGAAGCAAAGATGATAATGCAGCGTTTATGGCTAGATAGGTATGACTGGGATGACGAAGTATCACAGGAAATAAAAAACCTTTGGTCTACATTTGAAGGCACAATAACATCATTGAATGATTTAAATATTCCTCGTTGGGTTTTGCTTGAAGACTCTATTACGCATGAAGTACACGTCTTTACCGATGCGTCCGAGAAGGCTTATGGCGCTTGCGTGTACATTCGGTCTCGTAATGGCAGTGGATCCATAGGCGTACAGCTTCTAGTCTCTAGAAATCGCGTAGCGCCCATCAAACCAACAACGATACCGAGGCTTGAACTTTGTGGAGCTTTGTTAGGTGCAAGGCTGTGTACTAAGGTTCAGGAATCACTCACCATGCCCATTCATAGATGTAGATTCTGGTGTGATTCTACCATAGTCCTGGGTTGGCTCTCTACTCCTTCCAACCAATTAAAGCCTTTTATCAGGCACAGAGTCAACGAAATACAGGAAAGTACATGTGGTCATACCTGGAGCTACGTACCGTCGAAGGACAACCCGGCGGATCTTGTTTCCCGTGGTCTGAGCGCTAACGTTCTCATCAACAACTCTCTGTGGTGGTCTGGACCCTCATTTTTACAGCGTAGTGAAAATGAGTGGCCCAGCATGCCAAACACCGGGAAAGATAGTCTGCCGGAAGTAGTGACTCATCTTATTAGTGGTGATAGCAACAGTCATTCATTAAGTAGTAATCATACAAACATTCCCATTCATTCATCAATCATTCATGATTTATTAGTAAAGTATTCTAGCTTAACAAAAATACAAAATATATTTACATTTGTACAACGCTTTATTTACAATGTAAAACATAAAAATAAATTGCAAGGTAATTTTACTATCACAGAACTTGAAAATTCATTAAATTTAATTATACATTATTCACAGCTTGAAATGTTTCCTGAAGAGTATAATTTGTTAAAGTCTGGACAAAAATTACCGCGCAAAAGTAGATTGCTTCCTCTGACGCCGTTCATTGACAATCATAACCTCATCCGCGTGGGCGGGAGGCTTGATAACTCCCCCTACGATTTCAATGTAAAACATCCAATTGTTTTATGTAGTAAGCACGTACTTACTAAACTTATATTTCAAATGCAACATTTAAAACTAGCGCACGCTGGTCCGCAGTTGTTACTGTCCTATATACGACAAACTTATTGGCCTCTAGGTGGCAGAAACTTGTCTAGGTTTGTCGTGAATAAATGTCTTAAATGTTTCAGACATAAGGCTCAGAACATACAGCCTATAATGGGTCAACTACCCAGTTCAAGAACCAATCTTGAATTTCCATTTTTGAATAGTTACGTTGACTACGCTGGGCCAGTATTGATAGCCAATCGTAACGGCCGAGGATGCAAACTTACTAAATCCTACATGTGCATCTTTGTTTGCTCGGCAGTAAAAGCCGTACATTTGGAGCTCGTCACCGACCTCACCAGTGAGGCCTACATGGCCGCTCTAAATCGTTTCGTGGCGCGTCGTGGCAAGCCTCGAAGCATCACGTCCGATAACGGGACTAATTTCGTAGGCGCATCAATCATTTTCACGCCAGCATACAGCCCTCACTTTAATTCATTAGCTGAAGCTGCTGTAAAATCGTGTAAGCATCATTTAAAACGCTTATTACATCATACCCATTTCACTTTTGAGGAGATGGCTACCTGTCTCACTCACATAGAGGCGGTGTTAAATTCTCGCCCTCTTACTCCTCTTTCTTCTGACCCTAACGATTTTTCGGCACTCACTCCCTTTCACTTCCTAATTGGACGACCATTCTCATCAGTAATACATCCTCAGGTGACTGAAGCCAACATCACGCGGCTGGATCGTTGGAAACGGATCCAGCTCATCAGGCAACATTTCTGGGGACGCTTTCATAATGAGTACACTTCTCTGCTGCAGGCAAAATCAAAATGGTTTCATTCCAGAGGTGAATTGAAGCCGGGGTCATTAGTCTTGATCAAGGACAAGACAACGCCACCTCTGCTCTGGTCCCTGGGTCGGGTCACGAAAACCTATCCCGGTGTAGACGGGGTCACGAGAGTGGCTGAGATGAAAACGAAGAGGGGCACCATTCGTCGTGCCTTCAACTGCATCTGCCCCCTACCAGTCGAAGATTGAAGACTTTCCTTCAACCCGGGGAATATGTCGGCGCATCGCTTATGTGCGGCTAACCGCGGGGAAGGCGCGGGGCGCGGCGTACCGAGCGTGAGCGGCCGATTGCGGCTGCACGCGCTGCCATCACTCAGCTCACCGACACAGGCCACTACGGGCATTTCTTTGTACCTAGTTATTGATAGTGTTACTTATGGTATTAAACCTATTTTATATACAGTCCACTACTCTAATCATTTAACGCCCACTCGAGTCTATACACATACACAAACAGCCAGACCCGGAACAACTATCTGTAGTTCATACAACTATTTGTGGGGATCGAACCCGCGTCACGTAGCACAACAGTCAAACGCTTAGCCACTGCACCAACCACGTCGTCAAAATACATCATAAATTACAGAACTTCACGTGGGCAACGCCGCGGGTTTGAGCTAGTGACGGAATTGCTGTGAAGTTTGTTATAATAAATAGGAGGTGCTTTTTTTTTTTTTTTCGGGTGGGAAATCATCCAATGACTTCCCCCGCTCTGGGCGGAGCGGGGGGCATGTCAGTGTTCCTTCTATTGCCCTTTACGTTCCGAGGCCGCGGTATCTCTTTCGAACAACCCGCAACCCCGACAGGCGGAGGCTCTGGCAAGCCCCTCTGCTTTGCTGACTCTCTTTGAGGCGCGCGTGAAACACGAACGCGCCGTCGACACGGCCTGTCGTCAATCGACGGACGGACGGTGAACGGTGACGGTGACGGTGGCGTCTCCCGCGGCGGCTGGGTTGGGCAGATGTTCTCTCCAAATAGAAGGTGCTTAGATAGAGATTTGAATTGGACTCATATAAAGATGTCTCTTCTTCTGATCTTATCCCATGTTTATTCGGTGTTGGGTCAGTTTGTTCGAAAAAGATGCCGCAGGCCCCAGTCAAAGTCTGACACTCCCTCCCGATCCACCCAGAATGGGGAAGTCAAGATATTTGATGAATTCCCATCCCAAAAAGAAAAGCGTAACATTAGCATTATTTCTGCACACAAAATGTAACGCCACTGCACTGCCCATTACAAAATAGTCCATTACAAACCATACCCACATATTTTATCCCTTTTCAACCCCTTTCATTAAGACCGCGTTGCACCAGCCACTAATTTCCACGTCCACATCACTGCAGGCTTAATAAGCTGATAAATTATTCTGGTTCCACACTCCTGACTAATGGTAAGTGTGATGTATTTAATATTGGGGACTGTGGTGTGGTTATGTTTTAGAAGAGGTATATAGCATCATACTTTACCATGCTTCATCATACTTTTTAGGGTTCCGTAGTCAACTAGGAACCCTTATAGTTTCGCCATGTCTGTCTGTCCGTCCGTCCTCGCTTAATCTCTGTGACCGTTAGCACTAGAAAGCTGAAATTTGGTACCAATATGTATATTAATCACGCCGACAAAGTGGTAAAATAAAAATTGGAAAAAAATGTTTTATTAGGGTAGCCACCCTATATGTAAAGTGGGATGTGATTTTTTTTTTAATTTCAACCTTAACGTGTGATATATTGTTGAAAAGGTATTTAAAAATGAATAGGGGTTTCCTAAGATCATTTTTTGATAATGTCAATAATTTCGGAAATAATCGCTCCAAAAGTAAAAAACAATGTGTCCCCCCCCTCTAACTTTTGAACCATAAGTTTAGAAAATATGAAAAAAATCTGAAAAGTAGAACTTTATAAGGACTTTCTATGAAAATTATTTTGAACTTGATTGACACAATAGTTTTTGTACAAAAAAGACAAAAAGTTTTACAAAATAATTTCTGGACTAAGTTTGTAGTATAATCGTATATGCAAGCAGTTTTTTAACTTCGTTTACATATTTTATTATCCTGAACGTATCTTTTTTAAAAAAAGAATTATTGAAATCGGTCCTCACAATTCAAAAGTATTAATTAGTAACCGAATTCCCCGAGAGATGGCGCTGTAGGTACTTATCACATTGGATCGGGTATTACCGAATTGTTAAATTTCTATTAAGAAATGCTAAGGCAATTTAGAACAAAACTAAAATTCTTTTTTTTAACACCATCAAAATGTTAAGGTATTAACCAGTTCATAAATGGTTCGATAGATGGCGTTGCGTAATGACGTAATTTTTTTAAAAGTCGATGTTAAGATTTTCCTTGCTTTCATGACCTACCGTGGCAAAGTAAGTTGCACCTTAAATATATTCGTAATTTTTTTTTGATTTTCCGAGCTTTCCACCTTTTAACTCATAAGTGGGAACATTTACATTTATTGTGACGGACAGGAAACTACGGAACCCTACACTGAGCGTGGCCCGACACGCTCTTGGCCGGTTTTTATACTAGCTTTCGCCCGCGGCTTCGCCCGCGTTACATTCGGGATAACACAGTTACCCTATCCTAATTTGCAGGTACTTGCTACCTGTAGTTTTTGCCCTAGCGCCTTATTTATAGCGTAGCAATGCTACGGTTTCCCTTTTTTTTCCTTCTTTCTCCCTCATTTTTCACTTTTTTAAAAGTTGCCTATGTCCGTCTCCAAGGTCCCAACTATCTCTGTACCAAAATTCATCAAAATCGGTTTGGCCATTTAGACGTTACAAACAAACTCACTTTCGCTTTTATAATATTAGTAAGGATTATGATGCTATATAGAAAATAAGGTGAAACGTTTCTCATTCTGCATATACAGACAGAAGACCAAAGGTATGATTCTGAACTTGGCTACAAGCAGTAGTGCTGCCACTAAGGTGCTGCCCAGCAGTGCTGTGTCGCGCTGATTCCAAGCAAGGCGGCAGTGTCGCTTTATTCGTGGTGATACGGGAAAGAGTAACAAACATCCAAACATCTATCCTTCCTCACATACATTCACATTGATAATGTTAGTAGGATAAAATGAACTGAAGAGTGAAGGAAACTATATAGTTGCCTGGTTAAACAGACGACATCCTCTATCTTGAACTGCAATATGCGATTCCTAAAAAAAGGAACCTAGCTAGTGTTACGTAGACTCATTTAAGTAGCCATCACAAGAAGCCTGGGCTAAAATAACTTGTGAAACTCAAATCCTTCAGAAATACGGTCTGCTCTAAATTCCATAGCATAAAGGTATGATTCCGAACTCGGCAACAAGCAGCAGTGCTGTTGCCACAGTGCTGCCGCTAAGATGCTGCCCAGCAGTGCTGTTTCGCGTTGATTCCGAGCAAGGCGGCAGTGTCGCTCTGTTCGTGGTGTTGCATTGTGTATTCGTTACTGTACTTTAAGTTGACAAGATGTCGATTGATGACCAACTTTTTTATTTATACTGTTGTGCTAAAAATATAGGTAAAGTAAAATACTAAAGTTTATTGAATGATGATGCATTCTCCTGAACTCAAATAAAATTCAAATTTAATTATTTTAGACATAGCCCATACAGCGGTGCAGCGGCGCAGTGGCTGACCGATTGACTGCTGCGCTGCCTGTCGCGGGTTCGAACCCCGCACGGAACAAATATTTGTATGACATAAGTTAGTTGTTTCGGGTCTGGCTGTTTGTGTATGTGAGTTTAAATGTCTGAAAACGCACCCACGATACAGGAGAAATACGGGGCAAAGTAAAAATAAAAAAGAAAGGAAAAGATATACAAATATTTACGGATTATGGATACAAATCTATTTATAAATATGGTTCAAAATCTGGCAATGTTTAATCTTAGTTCACGATTAATCATCACTAGACTGACTGTGTACACAAGTACTTAACCAAAACAATGTCAGATAGTCACAAGTAATTCTAAGTAGTAAGACCGCGATCCGGCAACTTGAACCGTCGAACTTAGTTTGACGTCTTAACTAATCCGTTAAACGTTATAGTTTCGACAATCTGTATGGGGCGCTAAAATGCTGCGTGGTGTAGTTAGGGGAAAATATCTGTAGCTTATTAAAAACCGGCCAATTGCGAGTCCGAGTCGCACAAGAAGGGTTCCGTACAATCCTACTAATATTATAATTGCAAATGTTTGTGACAATATGGATGGATGGATGTATGGATGTTTATTACTCTTTCAAGTCAAAACGGCTGCGCGGATCTGAATGAAATTTGGAACAGAAGTAGATTATGTTCTGGAGTAACGCAAGATATTTTTTCGATATGACGCGGGTGAAGCCACAGGCGCCAGCTATTTATATATAAAAAGGGCCAAACAATCGTGTTTGGAACCCCTTTAAATATTTATTATATTCTGTTCTTAAAGTAAAGTAACGTAGTAGTTGTTATAGCGGCAACAGAAATACATCATCTGTGATAATTGTCTAACTATTACGGTTCATGAGATAAAGCCTGGTGACAGACGGACAGACGGTCATAATAATACGGTTCCATTTTACTCTTAGGATTAAGTTAAAAAAGAGGAGTTTTTGAATCTACTACTGTGAGACTCTTCTATACAATTTGTAACATTACGAACGATAGATAGGTACTGAATTCTAAGCCTCTTTTCCATTTTTAATCAGTAGGCTGCAAAGAGAATTAAACCACTTGAGAGCTGATAGACCGATTTCGTCTAGGCACACGACTCACCACTGCGGTTCGGGGGACGAAGAAAAAACAGCAGTTGTGATTGGCCGATGCAACAATGTCAGGACGAATGTTCCAAACATAGTGATGCACAAGTCAGTTTTGCTACAATACTTAATATCGATAAAATCGAACATAACGATGTGTGTGTACTTTATTTTTTTATTAATTATAGTGATTGGGTGTTAACTGGGTGCAAATGAAACACTTAAGTAACTCTGTTTTAACTTTAATTAGATTAATGCTAATAAAATCGTAAGGTTTAAGGTAATTTAAGGTTTCAAAGCAATCTTCCGTGAAATGCCTTGAACAAACAACGCTGTATTTTTTTGGAAACCAATTTTCCTTGTTGACAGCATTGATCCACTTTTCTTTCACTTCTGGAATATTTGGAAATCTAAAATATAAACATTAAGTAACGTTACTTTTTTACAGTTAGGGAACATCGTTATTTTTATCGACAATATTTTAAAGATTTAGTTTCGAAGTTGTCACAACACTACAGCAATGCATCCGACTCTTTCTATTTATGTCTACAGATAGAAAGGGACATACTTATTGAAAATACCAAGTGAGAGTAAGGGACTTTTCTAAAAGACATCAACGCGGTGTACATTTTGTGTGCCTTTAACGTAAACAACCAGTTTAGCTTGAGCCCTGCAACTATTCATAATGTTATCAAATTATAAATATATTTTACTTACCGATGAAAAGTTTTGCCATCCTTTTTATAGCTGGATGTTCTAGACGATTTCCCACACCATTTGATTGAACAAGAACTCGTAATTAATTTGATATTATGCAGAAATATTTAAAAAGTTATCAAAATAATCGCGTGTGGAGAGATCCACTAACTGGTCATAACTAAAATGGTCAGTCATATTTTCATATAGCATAAGTGCAATTTCATTGATGTGTCGTGAGCCTGAGTCGCCCGTATGAGCAGTCAAGAGGCTTTATTGTCATTGGTAGGCTGTCATAAAATTAGTATGTGTGTACCGTGTCTATTGGTTGATGAATTTGCTTGGGTACTCTTATAGTAAACAAATGTTTCATACTAGCTGGCGCCTGCGGCTTCGCCCGCGTGATTCCGAATAAAAAAGTTTAAAATTTCAATCAATTTCATTCATTCATAATTATGTCGTACTCATTTTGTTACAGTTTGTGCAGGTCTTTTAAATTAAAAACACCCGCTTACTTTTTTTTATTCAAGGGACTACTTCGTTTATTTTAAATTAGTGACCTACCCCACGTAAATAAAATAAGTAGTAAGCTTAGCAATTGTTTTTGTCATTTACACAAAATATGTTCTGACTAATACGTATATTACAAAAATATCAGCGAAAATTAGTCAAGTCCTCCTCAAGTTGAAAAGTAGGTATACCTTTCATACATACAACAATATATTTTTAAATAAAGATTAAAACAGAATGTAAAATCCATCCATCATCCATCCGGATCTATATCACCCTTTTATACAATTTCAAAACGAATAAACTTTACATCAAATTAATTTCAAAATCAATCGAAATTGAAGCTATCAAATAACCAAAAAGCGCCATCTTACTCGCCTTCTCTCCTCGTCTGAGTTGACACACGATATTAATTAGATCTCGTCGTAATAACCCCACAATACTCGTGATAAATTGATCAACGTGAAGCACTCAGATTAAATCCCTATCTTTGTTAACTACGAAATTTTGTTTGGTGATTAGAAGCTGGATGAGCTTTTAGGTACAACCTTTTGACCTTACTAAATTAATACACGTACGATAAGCACTGCAAGAGATAAGGCCCTTTAGCCCAACAGCAGTCGGCAGCAGACGACAATCGTTATCGCTCAGCAGTCACTAACACATTTTTAATTTTTTACCACGGCGCATATAGTTGAAATCTATTGACGTTTACATATCGTTTTTGTTTGTTTCGTTCGTTATCGCTCAGCAATCAGAGATCAGATTTTCAACTTTATGCGCTAGGGTATAAAGTTGAAAATGTATTAGTGACTGCTGAGTGATAACGATTGTCGTCTGCTGTCGTCTGCTGTTTGGCTATAGGCCAAGGACTAAGTGCGGAAACCGGACCCCCCCAAAAAGCGGGGTCCACATGAAGAAGAAGAAGAAGCACTGCGAGAGAGAAATATAGTCTATCCTCAAGCCGCTTCTTCGCCTTCACTTTTCTTTTTATGAAATTCCACAAAGTTTAACCCGAATGTTATAACTGTGATTTTGAAATCTAATCATTCATACATTTTTTATTACATTCAACTTGGGGTCGGCGCAACACGTTTTTTTCTTCCATTTCCATACAGGAAGAAAACTTTTACTTGTAAAATATAAGTATTAAGCTGGATACGGTTAGATTGGAAGCCGACACCAACAATGTTGGGATAAGGCTAGACAGATGATAATGTGTGTATCAAAAAAAAAGTAAAAGAACAGAGTCTTTTCTTTTCTTTGCACCCTTTTTTTGCGGATGCATAATCATCAAATAACTTCTCCCGTTCAGGGTGGAGCGAGGGGAAGTATTAGACTTGTACTAACTAAAGCACACCCATGTTCCTTCTATTGACCTTTATGTGCCGGGGCCGCGGTATTATATAATATAATATACATTGTAGCAGACTCTGGCAGGGTCTGCTACATATGTATATGGTTGACGCTGTTTTAAAATGCAGTATTATAAGTGAATAACGCGTCTATTTATAAGTTGCCATTGACAAGTCTTTGTAATCCTTACTTCCTTACTAATATTATAAAAGCGAAAGTGAGTTTGTTTGTTTGTTACCTCGTCACGCTTTAATGGCAAACCGATTTTGATGCATTTTGGTACAGAGATAGTTGGGAACCAGGAGACGCACATAAGCTTTTTTAGAAAAAAAGTGGGATGTTAGGAAGAAAGAAGGAAAAAAGGGAAAACTTAGCGTTGCTATTACAAATATATAAGGCGCAAGGGCAAAAACTGCACGTAGGTACCTGCAAATCAGGAAAGGGGAACTGTGGTACCCCGAATCTAACGCAAGCGTAGCTGCGGGCAAAAGCTATTAGGAATTACGTGTCATAGTATAAAATTCCATATTACACCTCCATATTTTCCTCAGGCTAACAAAACAAGTTTGTTACAATAACAAAGCAGAACAATACCAATGGAGCGTCATTAGTCTTATAAACTTTTTTACACACTGCAGCTCTAATGGATTTCCTTTTGTTTGTTAAGAAGATGCGGTTCTATTCTTTTCTTTATCTTTAGTCTGAAAGGGTAATACAATAGTAGATTTCTCGTATAATTAGCTTGTAAAGAACTCTTTGTTAATATGCTATCGTTTTTGGATTTATTGAAGCAAATAACTTTACTTCCAAATGTAAAGTTATTTTCCACTTTATTTTTAGGTTTTTTTATTTCAGCATTTTTATAAAAAATCAAGACATCAATAAAGTTTGCATCAAAAATAATTTCAAAATCAATCGAAATTGAAGCTATCAAATAACCAAAAAGCGCCATCTTACTCGCCTTCTCTCCTCGTCTGAGTTGACACACGATATTAATTAGATCTCGTCGTAATAACCCCACAATACTCGTGATAAATTGATCAACGTGAAGCACTCAGATTAAATCCCTATCTTTGTTAACTACGAAATTTTGTTTGGTGATTAGAAGCTGGATGAGCTTTTAGGTACAACCTTTTGACCTTACTAAATTAATACACGTACGATAAGCACTGCAAGAGATAAGGCCCTTTAGCCCAACAGCAGTCGGCAGCAGACGACAATCGTTATCGCTCAGCAGTCACTAACACATTTTTAATTTTTTACCACGGCGCATATAGTTGAAATCTATTGACGTTTACATATCGTTTTTGTTTGTTTCGTTCGTTATCGCTCAGCAATCAGAGATCAGATTTTCAACTTTATGCGCTAGGGTATAAAGTTGAAAATGTATTAGTGACTGCTGAGTGATAACGATTGTCGTCTGCTGTCGTCTGCTGTTTGGCTATAGGCCAAGGACTAAGTGCGGAAACCGGACCCCCCCAAAAAGCGGGGTCCACATGAAGAAGAAGAAGAAGCACTGCGAGAGAGAAATATAGTCTATCCTCAAGCCGCTTCTTCGCCTTTACTTTTCTTTCTATGAAATTTTAATAAAGTTTAACCCGAATCTTATAACTGTGATTTTGAAATCTAATCCTTACAATATTATAAAAGCGAAATTGAGTTCGTTTGTTTGTTACCTCTTTACGCCTAAATGGCTACCGATTTGGATGACTAGCTTTCGCCCGCGGCTTAAGACAATTTCCCTTTCCTGATTTGCAGGTACCTGCCACCTGTAGTTTTGCCCTAGCGCCTTATTTATTGTAATAGCAATGCTAAGTTTTCCTTTTTTACCCTCTTTCTCCCTCATTTTTCACTCGTTTTAATAGCCTATGTCCGTCTCCTGGATCCTAACTATCTCAGAACCAAAATTCATCAAAATCAGTTAAGCCATTAAAGCGTCAAGACGTAACAAACAAACAAACTCACTTTCGCTTTTAAAATATTTGTAAGGATGGCATATAAAATTTCATATTACACCTCCATATTTTCCTCAGGCTAACAAAACAAGTTTGTTACAATAACAAAGCAGAACAATACCGATGGAGCGTCATTAGTCTTATAAACTTTTTTACACACTGCAGCTCTAATGGATTTCCTTTTGTTTGTTAAGAAGATGCGGTTCTATTCTTTTCTTTATCTTTAGTCTGAAAGGGTAATACAATAGTAGTCTCGTATAATCAGCTTGTAAAGAGCTCTTTGTCAATATGCTATCGCTTTTGGATTTATTGAAGCTTTAGATTTTGTTTATTTCTTTACTTCCGGAAATCGGTGACTTTTGTATGTTTCGTTGACTGTTTTGCAACCTACTTTCGGAAGTAGAGTTATTTTCCACTTTATAGGATGTCAGTATATTTTTATCAGGTTTTTTATTTCAGTATTTTTAGTTTTGGTATGATGACATTACACAATTTTTTATCATATCGAGACAATTTTCTATTGATACTAAAAGATATTTATTAGCAGATTTTCCATATAGATATAGAAGAATATATATATATATATATATATAGAGACGATAACTCATAAACTACTAAAGCAAAATAAAATTTACATGCGACTACCCCGGAGGTACGATCTTTCGAACAAAAAAAATAATTATGAAAATCGGTCTATAGTCGGCGGACTAATCATGAAAATATTTTTTTTAAACCTGTAGAACCTCCTCGTTTTTGAAGTCGGTAAAAAATTTGGCATAGCTAGGTACTAATTAGTGAAATGATTTACGGAACCACAAAAGAAGTTCTAAGGATTGCCTTCTTGTACCCTTCAGCTCTTCAAGAACATGTTTGGGAAAGCAATATTACTAAACCTAGTCAAATCATTTAGATCAATTTTGGTTATCTTGCCTACGTGTATAAACTAAAAAAGCGATTTGTTTTTTTTTTAAACAATATTTGAGGTTATCTTAAGATAAGAAATGATGTCATTATCGATATAATTGGCGATTTATTGCGATGTTTATGATTATTGTTTTCGGAAGCACTCATATCTACTTATATTATTAGTCATTTTTGGGTATTTCCAAGACATATAAATCGTCATTGTCTGAATACTAAGGCCCTGTTTACGACCTTGGGGGTAGCGACTTGCGACACGACTGGCAATAAGCAACATCAGCGCTTTCTTCTAGTTTCTGGTATTTCCAGTTCTACGTCATATGAGTCGTCATCGTCTTAATACTAAGCCCCTGTTCACGAGCTTGGAAGTGGCGACTTGCGACACGACTGGCAATAAGCAACACCAGCTTTTTTCACTTGTTTCCTAGGCGTGAGTCGCTTTGGAAGTCGCGTAATGGTGCGTGGACCGTGGCTTTAGACAACATATTTTATGATTAAGTTTTTTTATTTAACATATCTTGTTAATTAGTATGCATTGGTCAAATGACGTGAAATGACGGCATGATTGGCGCAGTGCCTCAGATAACATCGACAACTGCGCCGCGTGTGGCGGGTTCGATCCCTGCACGGAACAAATATTTGAATGACTTACAGGTAGTTGTTTCAGGGCTGGCTGTTTGTGTATGTGAGTTTAAATATTTGTAAACGCACCTACGATAAAAGAGAAATCTTAGTGTGGGACAGCGTTTCTTGCAACTGAATTTCAAACCATTTCCTTACAACAGATTGAACTGAAAATTAACGAACAACTTAAGTTTTGGTGACAATACATTTTTATGAGAGACATGACTTAAATCGCTTCCCTACGAGAAAATTCCTGAACTGTTGGTCAACTACAGAGCTTTCACAAGTTATGTATCTGATTTTCTGAAAATTATCAAAGAACTTGGAGCGGCGGAGAGTATCAAACTTTAATGGACTAAAACCCACCCATGTTCCTTCTTTTGCCTTTTATGTTCCGGGGCCGCAGTATCTCTTTCGAACAACCTGCAACCCCTCCAGGAAGTTATGCCTTGTGACTGGGACTGTAGCAACAACTTTTTGTTTTTATGACATTCAAAAGTGCCTGTAATATAATATTACTAACTTTCTGCCGTAGCACCTTATTTATTGTAAAAGCAAAGCTAAGTTTTCCCTTTTTTCCGTCTTTCTTACTCATTACTCACTTAAAAAAATAGCCTATATCCGTCTCAAAGGTCCCAACTATCTTTGTATCAAAATTTACCAAAACCGGTTTAGCCATTAAGGCTTGAAGAGGTAACAAACAAACTCACTTTCGCTTTTATAATATTAATTAAATAATTATAAAAAATATAGTAAGGAATAGTAAGAATAATATTATACACAAAATCAAAGTGTGTATTTACAATCCTTACTCACTTTGAGTTTGTGTTTCACATGCACTCAATGTTGATAGATAGAAGCCGGAGATAACTTTAAACAGCCTTAAACTTAAACATCATTCAAGAAAAAAAAATGCTAATAAATAAAACATGGTACAAAATTTTTAAACTGTCTTATTTGAACACCTAGAAACCCCCTCGAGAAACTTTAAATACGTTTACCTTAGATATATAACATAAGTTGCATGACCTGAAGTCGCGGCAAAACTTTCTGTTCACATCGCAAAAGGCCTGAACTTCTTACCTACGTGTGTGAGATCTAAGAAGACGTTCTCAATGGCTGACATGAAATATTTATGTGACTTTGTTGTGGTAAAACATTTATTTCAAATATTAATAACTTTTATTCACAAACTAAAGATTTAGCACAGATTAAGAACATCATTACTAGATAGTTAAAAATTAAGAGATTTATTTGAAGTGATTTATATATTTGACAGCTACACTGTCACTTTAGTTTAGGTTAAGACCTGTAGAGTAGTTGTAGGGAGATTCTGACCACGGTGTTTGTTGGATAGCACGTGTGTTTAGAGTTTTTGCTGTTTTTAGGTGTTTTTTGATATTCTGTAAAGTGACTTGTCATAACATAATTGTGTTGTTCTTGTGTTCGTAACCAGGTTTGTTTTTGTTATAGTTTTAAGCCGTTTTACACAACATGGATAACAATAAACCCCCCGATAAGGTCCCTCCTGACATTCAATTTTCAGCTTCCTTAGACCATCAGTACTCACTGAAACCACTATCGCAACTAGCGGATGTTTTGGACGCCTCACCCATGGATGTATCGACTCCTCAATCCCAACCAAACCCTCGAAAACGCCCTGTGGACGAAGAGATTTTGCTTCCCTCTTTGCCAAGCAAACAGCAAAAGAACCTAATTGGACGTACTAAGTATTCTGTCATGGACAAAGCCCCTTATGTTGTCCACGTTTCGCGTATTGAGACACAACCAAATACTGGCACCACCCTTCATCCCGTTAATTTTGGCAAATTCTTAATGAACAACAACATCGCGAACATTGTTCGTGGTGGTGTTAACAGAGTTGGTAGAAACCGGGTCTCGGTGGAGTTTGCTTCCCCTCAGGATGCTAACTCTTTCTTGATAAACAGTTGCTTGATTAAATATGGTTATACAGCATCAATCCCTTCATTCAACATCACAAGGATGGGTGTTGTCACAGGTGTTCCCTCAGAACTCACAGAAGATGAAGCCATGTCGTATTTGACTGTGCCCTCAGGTTGTGGTCAAATCCTAAAAGTAAGACGCATCAATCGCAAAACACAAAGAGACGGAGTTAATGAATGGAGACCCACAGAAACATGTGTCCTGACCTTTGATGGGCAGGTGCTGCCAACCAGGATTTACTGCTGTTACACATCCCTTCCCGTTAAACAGTACATATACCCTACAATACAATGCCGAAAGTGTTGTAGGTTTGGTCATGTAGCAAATCTTTGCAGGTCTAAACCACGCTGTAACAAGTGTGGCCATGATCACCCTGGTGACGGTTGTAATATTACAGAGGCTGAGGCGTTCTGTGCGCTTTGTTCAGGGAACCACTTTGCCAATAGCCAGTCATGTCCTGAGTATGGTAGGCAGAAGGCAATTAAGACGGTAATGGCCGAAAAAACCATCCCCTATGCAGAGGCATGTAAAATTATTCCTTTAGTTTCCCGCAACTATGCCAACATAGTTAAATCCTCTCCAACATCCCAGTCATATCGCAAAACTGTGACCCTCAAACCCAGAACCCTTGCCCCACTTTCTCCATCATATGACAAAGTTGCTCATCAACAGATAGTTAGCTCTCCACAACCCTCACAGCCTAATGGCTGTGCTTATAACAACAATTTAGCATCAAACAATATCAGTTCAATTATTGAACTTCTGGTAAAACTGCTTCCTACTCTTATTTCTTCTACTTCTTCCAGCTCACAATTACCGTCCAACGTTGCCGACCAACTTATAAATCTACTTTTATCAATTAAAAATGGCGTCCCGCCTAGTATTCCTACAGTGGAACGTGAGGAGCGTGTGGCATAAAAAGCACGACCTCATATTCCTTTTAAATAAATACAAGCCATTGGCTTGTTCTATAGCTGAGACTTGGCTCACCCCAAGTCTTAGCTTCCGCATGCCACACTTCAATATTCTCAGATGTGACAGATCTGATGGATATGGAGGTTCGGCTCTCCTAGTCAATGATCGGGTCCCACTTCTACCCCTTCCTTTGCCTTTACTCACAGGAGAAATGAGTATTGTGGCGGGAAGGATGGAAGGCATTACAGTGTTTTCAATATACATTGCTCACCCTCGGCATGAATTTCTGGATATTTTAAAAACCACCTTCTCTAATATTCAAGGATCAATTATGGTCATGGGTGATTTTAACTGTCACCATTACAGATGGGGGTCCGAACGCTGTGATGCCTTTGGTGTGGCTTTGGTTGAGATTTTGGATGATCTGGATCTCTGTATACTCAATAATGGTTGCCAAACTCGCAGATCTCTTCCTGGACAACAAAAGAGTTGTGTTGACCTGACATTTTGTTCAGTTGAGCTGGCGGCTTCGGCCCATTGGGATTGTACGTCCTTGTCGCATGGTAGTGACCACTACCCTATAGTAATATCTTTGTTTAATAAGACCTATTTAGAGAAAAGTTCTCCTCCACTTCTGAAATATAACTTATCCAAACCAGATTGGGCAAAGTTTGTATCATTATTGGAGGATAAAATTGAAGTTTTGCCAAATTTAAATTCAAGTTTGTTTGATCCTCCTGGTCACCACCATGCCAAGAGCTGCTATGAGGGTTTTGTTACAGCCATCACCTCCAGTGCTGATTCCTGCTTTCCAATAAAAAACAGTGCCCGAAATAAAATTCCATCACCACCGTGGTGGGATCCAGAGTGCACTTCGGCAGTCAGGGACAGGAATGCGGCCGAGGTTTGTTACAATGCAGATATGACCACTGAAAATCTGTTGGCATACTGTCAGATTAATGCCAGAACCAAACGTCATCTTCGCAAGAGGAAACGTGCGGGTTGGGTTAAATTCTGTACATCTTTGGCTCCCTCTACACCTGTGTCAACAGTTTGGAAGAGTATCAATAGGTTCAGACATGGGTGCTCTCCATCAGTTTCTTCTCCAATCACTAGGGAAACAGCTGACCTTTTTTTTGATAAAATCGCTCCACCATACATTCCATGTTTTCCTGAATGTGTAAACATGCCCATTCAAAATATATCAGAGGATCCTTTAGATGCGCCATTTACTTTGGAGGAACTGAGTGTGGTACTCAGTCATGTCCGGGACTCAGCCCCGGGTATTGATGGTGTGCCATATTCTTTTATTACCCATGCCGGTGACAAGGCTAAAACTTATTTTTTAAATATATTAAATTTTGCTTATATTCATAGTTGGGTTCCAGATCAATGGAAAATGCAAATAATTATCCCACTTTTGAAACCAGGCAAACATGCAGATGATCCGAATGGTCTTAGGCCAATTGCTCTGTCTTCAGTCCTAGCCAAATTACTGGAGCACCTAATTAAAAACCGTCTCGAGTGGATTGTTGAGTCGAGAGACTTACTGCCGAACTACCAATTTGGCTTTAGGAAAGGACTTGGTACTATGGACAGTGTTGGTACTTTAGTTGCGGACATACGCTTAGCTTTTTCAAGAAATGAGTCGGT
The DNA here is from genome assembly GCA_958449745.1 of Ochropleura leucogaster. Taxonomy (NCBI): domain Eukaryota; kingdom Metazoa; phylum Arthropoda; class Insecta; order Lepidoptera; family Noctuidae; genus Ochropleura; species Ochropleura leucogaster. The sequence goes on along the minus strand of OY288213.1, from coordinate 2,905,083 downwards.
TGTAGCTACCTTCCTGGACATTTCCTCTGCGTACGACAATGTACTTCTTCCAGTACTCAGGCAAAAATTGCAACAGCTGAGTTTACCGGGTAAGATGATACGATGTATATATGAGTTACTGATGTCCCGCTCGCTGGTCCTGAGAGTCCAGGGAGAGGAATTCGATGAGAGGCAGATATGGAAGGGACTCCCACAAGGATCCCCCCTCAGTCCCATATTGTACAACCTGTATACGGCGGATATTGGGTCCTGCCTCAATAACAATTGTCAGATCCTACAATATGCCGATGACATTGCCCTGTACGTGACAGACTCCTCTATAGTCGATGCCGCGTCATCTTTGGGCCTCTCTCTGGATTCCTTGAATCAGTGGCTTTTAAGCCATGGCCTGTCGCTATCTGCGCCAAAAAGTTCGGCAGTAATTTTCTCTCGTAAAAGAAGCACTCCTCATGTTACAATCGACATTTTAGGTCAAAATATTCCAATAGTTAATAAAGTAAAATTTTTAGGCGTCATTTTGGACACAAAATTATCCGGCAAACATCACATAAATTTTCTTATACAAAAATGTGAAAGAACTATTTCAATTTTAAAAGTTCTTGCGGGTGTTTGGTGGGGTGCTCACCCCTACACCATGAAATTGGTCTACAATGCCTTAGTTCGTAGTGTTTTGGACTATGGAACCTATCTTCTGATCCCGTGCAACAAAGGTGCCTTAGTTGGACTAGATAAGATTCAGTCTAAATGCCTTCGAATCATCTCAGGTTGTATGAAATCCTCCCCCATTAACGCGTTGCAGGTTGAGTGTGCTGAACCCCCTCTGGCCCTTAGACGTCAATATCTGGCCTCCCGATTTTTATCTAAGATCATATGCAGAACATCACACCCCCTCATAGAAAAATTGTACGAATTAGATGCCATTTGTACAAATTCAAACTATTGGAAAAATAAAGAAATACCCCTAATTTTGAAATCTTTTCGAGAAATCCTAAATTTAGCATGCCCAATTAGTCAGTTTCCCAGATTACCCCTTTTTAATTTTGCGTATAATGTTTTATGTTATGTTCCCAAAATTGTTTTTAACATCGGTATAACCAAAAAATCCCCGTCAGCAAACTCGATGTTCAACGCGGTGGTGGGCGAACGATGGAATGGTTTCCAACTATTTTTTACGGATGCTTCGAAATTGTCTGATTTTAACCACACCGGAGCGGCGGTCTATTACCAGAGCTCTAAAATAATCTTACAGTATAAGTGTCCTAAGGAGTCTTCTGTATTCACTGGTGAGTGTGTGGCTGTATTGGAAGCTTGTCTTTTTATACAGTCGCATCATAATATACACAAAGCCGTTATCTTCACAGACTCTCTTAGCTGCCTGCAAGCCTTAAAACAAAACCCTTTTAAAAGTAAATTGCACAGCTACCTGGTTTTAAAAATTAAAGAGTCCTTATTATCTTGTGCTACCAATCAAAAAGAGGTTCAGCTAGTTTGGATACCTAGTCACTGCGGTATTAAGGGAAATGAGTGCGTTGATGCATCGGCTAAAGATGCTTGCTCATCGTCAGTAGCTGATCTTTCCCACAATAGCCTTCAGGGGTATGACTTATTGAGTCTTCCACGAACTAACCTCCAGTCATCGTGGCAGGATCAATGGAATATCACTGGGGGAAAAAAAGGCAGGTTTTATTACGCAGTACAACCAACCATCAAACCAAAACCTTGGTTCTATGGCTACAAAAAAGTCTCCAAACCTGCTATATCCGTCATATGTCGTATTCGTCTGGGTTTCTGCAGTACTCCTGTTTTTTTGCAAAAAATCCGGGTTAGGGACTCCTCTCTTTGCGAGTGTGGGTTGGAAGAAGGTACTCTGGATCACATCTTCTTTGAATGCTCAAACAACATTCCTCCTTTAGATCTGTATAGACGTCTCCCTAAATTTAAAATCCCTCTTCCGACAAATTTCCCCTCCCTGCTTACATACTCCTCTCCCGAACTGCTTGTGGCGCTGATGACTTTCATCCGTCACAATAACATTAAATTATAAATCTGAATGTGTGGGTGTGGTATGCGTTTATTCTATGTTTTAACAATTTTTATTATTTATTTATTTATATTTTTTGTTTGTTTCAGTCCCACGCTAACCCGACAAGATTCACGTGGTGTCAAAGAATTTAATTTGCGATCTTGATTAAATTAACATTAGAATCATATTTTTATTTTTTATCTTGCACACTTGTTTTTCCAATTCACTGGACATTGGCAGAATAGTCGACATCGGCTCTAATTGCCATTAATTAAAAATAGAATAGAATAGAATAGAGTAGTTGTAAGTAGGATATTTTTTTTCACAAACTATTTTAAATAAAGGGGTATTTAAAATAGTTTGTAATTAGTGTGTAATTTATAGTAGGTTTTTTTTTTCGGGTGACAAATCATCGAGGTATTCCATGAAGCGTACCCGAACGAAGCGCACCCAGACGAAGCACACCTAAAGTATTCCACTTAGCACACCCGTAGGTGGGCTTCCGATAAAAATTTAAAATAATTAATTTCCTATTCCACGAAGCACACCTAAGAATATCACTCGCATAGTGCGGGGACTAAGAAATAAAAATGTCGATAAAAGAAAAATATATTTATTATTCAAAAGACTAACTTAAATTTCTAACATCATTCAGTTTCATTATAATAATGTGACACAATATGTGTCATTTTTTTAATCTTACTATTTAAAATCACAGATTGTTTCTTAATAAAATTAACTTTCCAAAAGAATAATTATTTTTTAACTATTTTTCTATTATTTTCCTTTTTTGTGATCTTAATAAAATCACAGATTGTTTCATATTTGCAATAAAAACTGGGACAAATATCAAAAACATTGTAAATATTACTACCTTTTAACTAATAATCAAAAAACGCTACTTTTATATAAATCACAGACTGTTTAAAATCATAAATCTCAATTTTTAAGATTCTTAAATAATCTTTAAGAAATGGGCAATTTAGTATCTAAACTTATCAATTGAATAAATTGTTATTTTCAGAATCTTAATTTCTAGACAATGTCCAACTGAAATTAAACCATTTTTATAATCTTTTATTGTATCTTCGATTATATTGTTTTTTTTTTATTTCAGCATATTTTTGATGATTTGAATAACCCATTTTTACTCTAATTTCGGCATAATTATTGCAATTTTTTGAAAGCAACCTAAAAGTTTTGCCAGATTTATGGCTCTGTTTTTATTGAAAATTTTATTTATTTCAGAGTAAAGAGATTCTGTATAATTATTAGTTTTATTTTTTACGTTAAGTATAACACGACCATTTGTCGTGCAATAACTTATGTTCGAGCCACTGAGTTACAATGTAATCATTAAATCTAGAAATACTGTCTCCTTGAGGACATTCGCTCATGATGTAGAGCCAAGCCTCATTGGATGAGGCCTGGCTCTACTCATACTAATAAATATTTTCTTTTATCGACATTTTTATTTCTTAGTCCCCGCACTATGCGAGTGATATTCCTAGGTGTGCTTCGTGGAATAGGAAAATAATTGTTTTAAATTTTTATTTGAAGCCCACCTACGGGTGTGCTAAGTGGAATACTTTAGGTGTGCTTCGTCTGGGTGCGCTTCGTTTGGGTGCGCTTCATGGAATACCTCAAATCATCCAATGACTTCCCCCACTCTGGGCGGAGCGGAGGGGCATGTCAGACTTGTACTGACTAAAACCCACCCATGTTCCTTCTATTGCCCTTTACGTTCCGAGGCCGCGGTATCTCTTTCGAACAACCCGCAACCCCGGCAGGCGGATGCTCTGGCAAGCCCCTCTGCTTTGCTGACTCTCTTTGACACGGCCTGTTGTCAATAGACGGACGGACGGTGAGCTACCCATTGCTCAGCCGTCCACAGGCCCGCATCTACGGTGGCCGGGAGTCGTCTCGCGGCGCCCGGTGCCCTGGGCGTCTCCTACGGCGGCTGGGTTGGCCTGATGTTTTCTCCATTTATAGTAGGGTTAATACCACATCCAATCACCTTTTCTTCTTAACTCACGGTTGAGAAGTTACCAACAAACTAGAGTAGTACGTAACAAAATGTGAGTGAGCAGCTTTGATTGCGTTTCTCTTGGTATTCACACGGCGCCGCCTCTGTTTGTCTCAAAGTCGCAGATGGCAGCTAAACGGTTTTGGCAACACTGAGATTTGTTGTGTGCAGGGTTTTGAATAATAATACAATAGATCATAGGGTTGAGAACTGTGTGCTTGTTTCGTGTGACATATGGATTGAAGCTCGAAAGGATCCCTTGATAAGTAAATATATATTATACAGGGTCATTGAAAAAATACCCGAAACCTCTTAATCCTGCCTTCATATCATTGTAACACATAATATTTTTTTTTTTTTTTATATTAAACATATAATATATAATATAAAAAAAGATTATATATATATATATAAATTAATAAAACGTTGCCTCACACTAATAGCATTTTTGTATAACTTTAACTATATGCCCAGCGCACGCCACGGAAGGCCTCAGAAACGACACTTTTCCTCCGTTTTTAAAACATTTTTGGTTACTGCTCCACAACTATAGGACCTAGCGTGATATTATATAGCCTATGTTACTTCTGAATAATGCAGCTTTCTAATGGTGAAAAAATTATTGGAATCGGTCCAGTAGTTTTTGAGTTTATTCATTACAAACATACAAAAATACAAAAATACAAATCTTTCCTCTTTATAATATTATTATTAGTATTAGTATAGATATAGATTATGGTCTAACACATGGAATATTCCCTTCGACATCACGCATGCGAAGCCGCCAGTTAGTAAATAAACAGAACTTAAAGAGCACATCGGCTTTGGCGCGTGGCTAGTTTTAATCTGAGTTCTGTCGGTTTTATACAAATATCAATTTTTTTTCAATCCCAGCTTCCTAGCTTGGCGGGTTATGCTGGAGTTTGCTATACAATAACATAATTGATAGTTTTATACTTAGAAGATATCACCAAGCGGTCTGGGGTTGCGGGTTCATCAGACCATCCTGGCTACTTACTTCTTCTGCTGGCTGTACATAGTAATTTAAAAAAACATTTTATATAAAAAATCATACCTGAAACTCCAAAAAAGAATTGTAAAATCAACGAAATCGTGTGTATAAATAAATCTACCAAACGAAATAGTTTGAAAATGATGTCGTCAGAATTTTAGTATCCTTTTTTTTCGGGTGGGAAATCATCCAATGACTTCCCCCGCTCTGGGCGGAGCGGGGGGGCATGTCATACTTGTACTGACTAAAATCCACCCATGTTCCTTCTATTGCCCTTTACGTTCCAGGGCCGCGGTATCTCTTTCGAACAACCCGCAACCCCGGCAGGCGGAGGCTCTGGCAAGCCCCTCTGCTTTGCTGACTCTCTTTGAGGCGCGCGTGAAACACGAACGCGCCGTCGACACGGCCTGTCGTCAATCGATGGACGGACGGTGAACTACCCATTGCTTATCGCCCACAGGCCCGCATCTACGGTGGCCGGGAGTCGTCTCGCGGCGCCCGGCGCCCGGGGCGTCTCCCGCGGCGGCTGGGTTGGGCAGGTGTTCTCTCCCTCAAACGCCCGACCACCTACTTTGCTAGCATTACTGCTTCGCAGAAGGTGGTGACCGCTTCCCATTCCCTCTCGCTCCGGACCATGGCCTGAACCAGGGCCGCACGCGAGAGATCGCCGCCGCCGATCGCCCCCACGAAGGCACGGCGGTGCTTCGCCCACGCTGGGCAGATCGCCACTGTGTGCTCCACCGTGTCCTCCGGGAGATCGTCACAATGGTGACACCCGGGCGCTTCCTCCCGCCCGATGATGTGCAGGAACCTCCCGAAACTTCCGTGTCCGATGAGGACCTGCGTCAGGCGGTAGGTGAGGACGCCATGACGCCTCTCCAGCCAATCCTCAAAGAGGGGACTTACCGCCACTATTGTGGCGTGCCCTATTTCAGTATCCTTACTAATATTATAAAAGCAAAAGTGACTTTGTTTGTTACGCCTTAATTTTTAAACCGATTTTGATGATTTGGTACAGATATAGTTGGGACCCTGGAGACGGACATAGGCAAACTTTAAAAAAAATATGAGAAATGAGGGAGAAAGAGAAAAGAAAAGGGAAAACTTAGCATAGCTATTACAATAAATAAGGAGCAAAGGGCAAAAACTACAGGTAGTAAGTACCTGCAAATCAGGAATAGGGAACTGTGTTACCCCGAATTTAACGCGAGCGAAGCCTAATATATTTTTGAACATCTGCCCAACCCAGCCGCCGCGGGAGACGCCCATGGCGCCGGGCGCCGCGAGACGACTCCCGGCCACCGTAGATGCGGGCCTGTGGGCGGTGAGCAATGGGTAGTTCACCGTCCGTCCGTCGATTGACGACAGGCCGTGTCGACGGCGCGTTCGTGTTTCACGCGCGCCTCAAAGAGAGTCAGCAAAGCAGAGGGGCTTGCCAGAGCCTCCGCCTGCCGGGGTTGCGGGTTGTTCGAAAGAGATACCGCGGCCTCGGAACGTAAAGAGCAATAGAAGAAACATGGGTGGGTTTTAGTCAGTACAAGTCTGACATGCCCCCCGCTCCGCCCAGAGCGGGGGAAGTCATTGGATGATTTCCCACCCGAAAAAAAAATAATTATGTATCGCTGAAGTACCGTGTCGTTAAAAATAACAAAAACATACAGCTAGGTATATAATTGAAAATGGGTAAATCCTCTTTATTTTTGAACGAAAGCTGCGGTTGAAAGTCCTTAATGGGCTGAAACTTTTAGAACCCATAAAAAGTTTTCTTTTATAGGTTTTAAAAGTTCGCCTGAATTGTTTTACACCGGTCTGTATTTGTTCAGGGGTGAATGACAGCGAAATAAAGTTAAAACTTTAAACGAATTAAAAGTTTTTAACTTTCTGAAGAATAGTGTTATAGATATTTCTTTTTGGATTTGTTAAAAAGAAAATGCATAAAAAAAACAAATTTCACAAAAATTTACAAATTTAAAACTTGGTTTTTGGGAGCACGTGATTAAATAAAAAACGAGAAATAATAAGTCAAGCCATATAATTTTCCTACCGAGGTTGCGGGTTGATCCAAAGGGATACCGCGGCCCTGGAACATAAAAGGCAATAGAAGGAACATGGGTGGGTTTTAGTCAGTACAAGTCTGACACTCCTTCCTTAGTTATTTGATGATTTACCATCCGCAGAAAAACCACATGTTTTTTTTTTCAGAAAGAAAATAAGTTAATAATTCTGAAACGTGCCACAATAATTGCCCATGATATTAAGCGATTTTTTTTTGCTACCGAAATTATCCTCTGATCTTCTACGCCACGGAAAAATCACAAGGCTTCTAAAATAATTCGCATTTTCAATCAGTTCTAAATATTTTTGACAAGTGTAAACTATTTAAACATGAGGTACCTGGAACTTATTAAGGTTTTGTTTTTCAACATCGTGCTTTTGTTGTTTTGAATATTATGTAACAAAAACGTAGATTATTAAAAAATAACTTATTAACTTATAATATTATATTAAAAAAAAAAACTTATTATAAGTTAAATAATTTGACGGGCCTGTTGGTCTAGTGGTTAGTGGCCCTGACTGCTGAGCCGGAGCTCGTGGGTTCGATTCCCACCCAGGACAAACTTTGTGTGACGAGCATGATTGTTTGTTCTGTGTCTGGGTGTGATTTATCTTTAATATGAATGTATTTATAAATTATATAAGTATGTATATCAGTTGTCTGGTTACCATAACACAAGCTCTGCTTAGCTTGGGATCAGATAGCCGTGTGTGAGTTGTCCCAAGATATATATATTATAGCAACCCGCTGGCCCCTCTGTCAATTAGACCATTATAGGTACTTTTGAATGATAAAAACAAAAATATGGAGCTAGTTCCAGTCCAGCCATAATAACTTGTGAAAGTTCCGTAGATTGCATATGCTTATAGAACCCTGGTGCTATATTGAAATGTTTTCATGCTAATTTATCCACAACCTAACAAACAATTTGTAATTACTTCATACAGTCATGGAAACTATCGAACAAACACTTCATTTAATGCATTGTTTCACAATTAGCTTTTGTTATCACAGCTTCATTCTGTGTTCCAATATTTGTTCGTTTTGTTTGGTATTTACGTTATGATGTATGGTAGATTGTAGTGGGGGTGTGGTGTAGGTTAATAATTAACACGAATTGTGATTTGGACTTGATTGCTGGTCGATTTTGTACCACATGTGTGTTTTACATAAAGGGCGAGCCTATTGCCATCCACCGGACCCAAATCCGGACTTCAGGGCTGCTAACAAGAAATTCTTGATGTAAAATAAGATATAAGATTATAAAAAAATCCTTACTAGTCCTTACTAATATTATAAAAGCGAAAGTGAGTTTGTTTGTTTGTTACCTCTTCACGCTTTAATGGCTGAACCGATTGTGATGAATTTTGGTACATAGATAGTTGGGAACCAGGAGACGGACATAGGCTAATTTTTATTTAAAAAAAGTGCGATGTGAGGGAGAAAGAGGGAAGAAAAGGGAAAACTTAGCGTTGCTATTACAAATCAATAAGGCGCAAGGAGAACTGTGTTACCCCAAATTTAACGCGGGCGAAGCCGCGGGCGAAAGCTAGTAAATTATAAAAGCGAAAGTGAGTAGGTACAGCTGTTTGTTTGTTTGTTACGTCTTTACGCCTACATGACTAAACCGATTTTGATGAATTTCGGTACAGAGATAGTTGGGACCCAGGAGCCGGACATAGGCCGACTGTTTTTTTCAAGTAAGAAATGAGGGATAAAGAGGGAAGAAAAGGGAAAACTTAGCTTTGCTATTACAATTTTTAAGGCTCCAGGGCAAAAACTAAAAGAAGCAGATGCCTGCAAATCAAGAAAGGGGAATTGTGTTACCCCGAATTAAACGCGAGCGAAACCGCGGGCAAAAGCTAGTATTTTATATATACATGTCGAATGGAAAACCTTCTCTGTTTTTTTCGTCGGTTAAAAATCAACAATTTGCTTGCAGAAGAATCGTATCTAAGACCTCATAGTCAGCAGTCCCAACTGCAACCACTAGATCAACAAGGCAATCTGTTGTAACAACATAATTATTATGATACCTAATCACCGAAGGGCTAGGCAGAGTACCTACGATTTCACTCGAACCCAACAAAAAATGACTAAACATGAAAACATTTCCTAATTATTTATGAAGGCACAAGAAATAGCAATATCTTTGCTACGTATAGGTAACATTAACAACGTTTTCTTCCATATAATTAGAGAACGCCTAAGGCTTCCATATTATGTTCTATGTTGGTACGGTGTATGTTAAAAGTTCAAGTAAGTCCATGTTATTCAGAGGGGCTTGCCAGAGCCTCTGCCTGCCGGGGTTGCGGGTTGTTCGAAAGAGATACCGCGGCCTCGGAACGTAAAGGGCAAAAGAAGAAACATGGGTGGGTTTTAGTCAGTACAAGTCTGACATGCCCTCCCGCTCCGCCCAGAGCGGGAGAAGTCAGTGGATGATTTCCCACCCGAAAAAAAAAAAAAAAGTCCATGTTATTCATCTCAATTGAGCTGAATTACCTAAAACTTTGAAGGTGTACAGACTTTGCTTTAAAATTCAGAATATTTTAATACTGTGAAACTGTGTTTGTTATGAGGAACTAGGATTGCCCGCGGCTTCGCCCGCATCTACATCAAAATTTAGTCCAACGGAACATAGTACCAGATTATAATAAACTAGCTTTTGCCCGCGGCTTCGCTCGCGTTAAATTCGGTAGCGCCTTATTGATTTGTAATAGCAATGCTAAGTTTTTCCGTTTCTTTCCTGTTTCTCCCTCATTTTTTTAAAATAGTCTATGTCCGTGTCCCGGATCCCAACTATCTCTGTACCAAAATTCATCAAAATCGGTTTAGCCATTAAAACGTGAAGAGGTAACAAACAAACAAACTCACTTTCGCTTTTATAATATTAGTAAGAATATTGATCTGTATGACGATCATTGCATAACTACGAGCTTTTCTTATTAAGCCTTTTTAGGGTTCCGTAGTCAACTAGGAACCCTTATAGTTTCGCCATGTCTGTCTGTCCGTCCGTCCGTCCGTCCGTCCTCGCTTAATCTCTGTGACCGTTAGCACTAGAAAGCTGAAATTTGGTACCAATATGTATATCAATCACGCCGACAAAGTGGTAAAATAAAAATTGGAAAAAAATGTTTTATTAAGGTAGCCACCCTATATGTAAAGTGGGAAGTGTTTTTTTTTTTAATTTCAACCCTAACGTGTGATATATTGTTGGAAAGGGGTTTATTAACCGTATAGTTCGGTACGGACCCCTTCGGGGGCTCGACATTCAAACCTCCGCTGGCTCGGTACTGGCCCCGAAAGGGGTCGGACATTTAAGTCATATGACCTCCTCATTATTTTTGTAAATATTTTATTTTCTGGTTAATAAATAATATGGGTGTGCATTCATTAAGATAGTAGAATAAAAAACTCATATGTAAACGTCATTAGAAGTTCTTTAATTATTGAGGAAGTTTCTTAATTAAGTCTTATAAAATCCAAATGTGTAAATTACGATCATCGCCATTTTGATGGCAGTGTAGGTCGACGCTAAAAATCATAAAAAAATAGGTTTTCGGACATTTAAACTCCATATTATTGGGCATGATTTACGTGTCCTTTTATTACGTGAAGAAATCATTCGTAATTGAACTTATATTAGTTGTGGTCATGATACATTTTGAAATCTAAAGTCGAAGTTTCGCGCCAATCGTGCTTGTTTACATTTTTAATTCCACATTATATCATATATTCACGAATAGATCTTATAACAACTGACACATATCATTTCTAATATTATAAATAACATGACAATGCCCAGATCTTATCGTAATTTGCAATAATGGGACCAATAACACGGAATATTCATAACCACTACTGAATTCACTTTCGAAATTGACGTCCATTTCTTTTTTTTTTAATTTTGTGATGTGTAAATGCGATTATTTCAATCGATTATTTTCTTGTAAATCAATCAACTCGAATAATTAAATTAAGGAATATCAGAAATTGATAGATGAAAATAAAAATTAATTTTGTATTACGTGTAAAATACTATAAATTATTGATTGTAATATTTTTTACGCCACTAAAACCGATTCAACAACAAACAGTACAAACTGATCTATGGCTAAATTCGCGCCAATTTTATTTTCAGATAAAAATTCAAAAAAGGAATGCGCTCGCTGTTCAAATTTATATTAAAATGTTTATTTGCTATTTTATTAATAATTTGGTTTTGTACCTACTATTTGAATGTGAATTGCAAATAGAAATAAATAAGGTATAATATAGAACGCGCCAATTATGATCTTGGTAAGCACATTAAAAAATCAGCTAAGATAAATTACATTTGTTCGACAAAATTGTTTGGTTGGATTGGTTATTTGAAAAGCGTATTCATTCTTTCCTAAAACATGGCTCGTAGGCCAAAGTGTTCTTGGAGTGGGAGCCTTGGGGTAAAAATGGCCTATAGAGGAAGAGCACAATTGAGATGGAAACACGACACCAAGAAAACTCCTGGTTCAAAATAAGTCCATTTTGAACCTAGATTTTTCTTGATGTCGTGTACCGGGGTTTTTTTTTTGGGTGGGAAATCGTCAAATAACTGCCCCCGCTCTGGGCAGAACTGGGGGGAGTGTCAGACTAGTACTGACTAAAACCCACCCATGCTCCTTCTATTGCATAACCCTGACACTCCCCCCCGCTTCGTCTAGAGCGGGGGAAGTGAGGCGCTCCTCAATCCAAGCCGCTACAGGCATCGGGCGTCGGGCGTCGGGTGTCTATATCAATATTTTAGGGCCCCGATGTGTGCGGAGTCCCTGTCCGTCTAAAACAAGGCCCTACTGCGGAGGCATGGCTTTCTAGGTCCGGTACGGTATGGTTGTGCCGGCTGGAGTGCCTGACTAGTTACCTACAGAATTAGCATGACCTCCTACAAAAATGGCCGCCATTTTCATTCATCGTCATTCAAAAAAACAGCCAAAATCTTTTACCGCGAAACCGTTTGACAGCAAAATGTACCTCAAATCTTGGCGCATAAGAAAATAATTATAGCATAACAAAAAAGCACGTGGCAAAATGTTGTTGTCTTTTTTTTCTTATCGATATCATAGATATTTGAACAACTATAATATCAATAGTAGAATAATATGCAATCTCCTGTAAATTCCTCAATGGTCCCAAAACTTTTTTTTAAAGTTTACTCGATAACGATTATCGATTAGGTTGAATGCAACTTTTTAATCGTAATGATGAAACTTGGATTTACGGTCAGCACTAAGAAATGTCTTATTGCAACACAGTTATTAGTATTTTTTGTCGAGATTTGTATCGTGTTTTTTTTATTAATTTATATGTAAAATGGCAAAAATAAGAATGCAGATGGAATGTCACTGTTTTTATTTTGTATTTCCGATTTTATTATCAAAGGGTTATCTTATGTATGTGCATTATTTCCAGTGTTTTTAAAGTACCTAACTTTTGGAAGGGTATAGTAATATGTATTTTACACACATTTTACAATAGATCGACGCTGTTTTATCGACCATAGGAGGTTTTTGGAAATATAAATCTCAAACTTATCGTATGAAACAGCCGCTGTGACTTATTTTTAATAACAAAATTGAATCCTGTAAATTGATGAAAATTCTTGAATTTCATGACAATTTGCGTAACCCCACCGCTTCAGCTGATGTGTCATGTGTCAAAATCCTGTCGTGCAGAGTGGTTAAGATCATTTTTTGATAATGTCAATAATTTCGGAAATAATCGCTCCAAAAGTAAAAAACAATGTGTCCCCCCCCCCCTCTAACTTTTGAACCATAAGTTTAGAAAATATGAAAAAAATCTGAAAAGTAGAACTTTATAAGGACTTTCTATGAAAATTATTTTGAACTTGATTGACACAACAGTTTTTGTACAAAAAAGACAAAAAGTTGTACAAAATAATTTCTGGACTAAGTTTGTAGTAAAATCGTATATGCAAGCATTTTTTCAACTTCGTTTACATATTTTATTATCCTGAACGTATCTTTTTTCAAACAAAAAAAGATTTATTGAAATCGGTTCTAACAATCCAAAATTATTAAAAAAGTATTAATTAGTAACCCAATTCCCCGAGAGATGGCGCTGTAGGTACTTATTACATTGGATCGGGTATTATTGAATTGTTCGGTTGGTCTCTCCTTGGCATTGGCGGTATATTATAACTACATAAAACTTCATTAAGAACATGCTAAGGCAATTTAGAACAAAACTAAAATTCATTTTTTTAACACCAACAAATGTTAAGGTAAAAACCATCTCATAAATAGTTCGATAGATGGCGTTGTGTAATGACGTCATTTTTTAAAAGTCGATGTTAAGATATTCCGTGCTTTCATGACCTACCGTGGTAAAGTAAGTTGCTCTTAAATATTTTCGTAATTTTATTTATGAGTGCATAATCTAATTAGTTGTCGATGTTTGATTTTGATTTGTCCGGTATTAAAATGTTCTCGTATATTTTGAACAGTGATAATCATGTTGAGGACGACGCTGTGCGCGCCTTTCATGATTTGTTATCCCAACAGGCCAACACACATCGTTTTGGCCTAGAGAAGTGTCTCTTTTTCTTTACCCGGAACTAATAGAGCCTGAGTGTCATTTATAAATTATATATGGCGGAGAGAGAAGTCGGGTTTGTGGGGCATTGGATTTGCATTTATTACACCAATGGAATATTACGGGTCTATGTTTATATAATAGTTTAAGTATGTTTATATAATAGTTTAAGTCATTCGCAGCACGTTTACGTTAACGCACTATTCCCATACTTGGATATTAATAAAATACAATTCTCTAGTGTTCAACGTCAAACAAATAATAAACTCATAAGTGGGAACACTTATTGTGACGGACGGGAAACTACGGAACCCTACACTGAACGTGGCCCGACACGCTCTTGGCCGGTTTTTTTATAATAAAACTAGCTTCCGCCCGCGATTTCGTCCGCGTGGCATAGTTACTTTGCGCTAACGCTAACTTTAAACCGCGTTATGATAAAAAAAGATATCTTTTATCTCCCTTTTTCTTCCCTTTTTCTCCGTCTTTTCGCCTGTCACCAGGGTCCCAACTATCTTTGTACCAAAATTCATCAAAATCGGTTAAACGTAATAAACAAACAAACCAACTCCCTTTCGCTTTTATAATAATAAGTAAGGATTCCAAAGCCAGCTTGGAAATTGATTTCCATAAACTAAACCATCTTCAGCATCTTAGAGAAATAATATTTCGCTCTTACGTCAACTAAAGTGTGACCTATTTCCCATCCGAATACATAAACTAACATACATACATACATTTCCTCTTACTGGCACAATATCTGATGACCGCGTGGAATGTCGCAGCATTTGTCTTAGTGATTGTACACCCGAACGACCCCCAAGATGTCGGGGAATTTAAATAAACCACTATTTCTTGGGTGTCCCAATAGACAAATGACTAGAAGAAGGATTACTCTGATGTTTTTCTAAATAGACAATTTATACAGAGTTCCCTGAATTAAGAATTGCATCGTTTACACCTTTAACATATACCAAAACCGGTCAAGAGCGAGTCAGACTCATGCACCGAGGGTTCCGTACAAATTTGCGACATAAACAGCCATAACTTTTGACTGCGTAGACTTAGAGGGTTGTTTTCACAGCACAAGACACTTTATCTCAGGAACGCACGGAGGTAACGAGTTGAAATTTTAAAACACAAGTCCAATAAAACTGTGAAAAATCAAGCATTTAAGTGGCAGTCAAGAGATATGGCCAGTGCCATATGTGCCGATATATATGTTCCGAGTTGTAATTGGCCGGATTTTTTAAAATTATCAATCTTTTACGAAGTTGTTTTTTGTTGTTTTAATAACGGTTTGTACACTTCGCACTTTAAAGAACATTAAAATAGGGAAGTTTCCAGGATCAAAGTAATTACATTCTATTTAGTCATTCTTTTAGATCATTCAAAAATGGTCACGTATTTTTTTTTGTAAATTAGACCAAAAATATTTCCATGCCCATTAAAGTTACGTGTGACATCACTCGTTGCGAAAAAAAGCAGCAACGCGAGAAAAAAAAACGTGTTCCTTATTTTTGAATAATCTAAACGACGGACATTTTTTTTTTTGTTAACTAGCCTATTGTTAACCTTCTACAATATCCCTGTACTTTGTCCCCGCGAATAGTCACAGCTACAAAAGGGAGTAGATTTATACGCTTTACCCTGTGATTGTCATGGGGGGATGCCAAATGGGCGGGTTTATTATCAGTCAGAAAACAACCCTGCGACTCTAAATTATATGCGATGTTGTACGAGAACTGTCGTAAATATGGTTGATCACCAGTGTTAATGTTATTTTGTACTGTGATTGGTGGTTTTTGTCATGTGTGCTAGTCCCTGCAAAAACCGTTCATCAGTGTGTCGGGAATGTTTGCAGATGCGCACATTGATGGTTTTGCAGCGATCAGACGTAAGCGCAGAGGGTCCGGGGCGAGTCCAACAGTCTCCCGAATGTCATTGCGGGGAAATTTGATTGCCCATTTATGCATGTTTTGTCCAATCTACATGTTTTACTAACACAGTTTTCTAAGTTATTGTGTACTAATAAAGTATGGATAAATAATTTCCGAAAAAAAAATGTTTATTATTATAATAATTCTCGGCATTGCATTTATTCGTTGATTGATTTGATTTGTCGAGGTCCTGGGTGCGACTATCGAATGTACTCTGAACATGATTTTATGTATGCAAGCGAGCCTTTTAATTTATTTATTTTTTATTTTATTTTTTTAATTTATTTAGTTAAATGTTGGGACTTATGCATTTTTATTTGTTTTAATAATAAAGGTTGAATGTCTCTTTATCATAATTAATTTTTATACAATATTTGTACGCCATTGATGGCAAGACATAGCGTTCTATTTATGATCATTGACATCTGTACTTATGTTTACCTATGTTCTACAAATAAAAAGATTTGATTTGATTTTCAATAATTTCTGGCAGAAAGAATGAACATAGGTTTTATGGCACGTTTTAACCATTTCTATAACAAACTGGCGTTCTGTTACTTTCACTTACCGCCATTACGAAAATTATAAATAACATTACAAAATGACGGCACTTTTGACGCAATGGCTGAGGGATTAGCTGCTTGCAGGTTCCATTTTTGAACGGAAAATCTATTTATATAGTAACTAGCTGTTCCACGCGGTTTCACCCACGCTGCTCAGCACCTGTTGGTCGTAGCGTGATGTTATATAGCCTATAGCCTTCCTCAAGAAATGGACTATCCAACACTAAAAGAATTTTCCAATTCCAACCAGTAGTCCCTGAGATTAGCGCGTTCAAACAAACAAACTCTTCAGCTTTATAATATTAGTATAGATTTTGTAAACAAACCCGAGTTCTTAGAAATAAATCTAGTGCAAGGACACGTGTTCCACGTGCTCCATATACATAAAAGGCAAAAGAAAGAACATGGGTGCTTGTGCCATTCAGAGCGGGGGAAGTATTTAATGATTTCCCAAACTTAAAAAAAAGTGCAAGTTCTGGAGAAAGTTCTCACGGGGAAGTCAATACTCAGCTGTGAAAGATTCTTAACTAATGCTAGGCAAATCAAAATAACAATATAATAATATAAACAGCCCAAACTATTGAATAATATGAAGTAAACAATACGATTGTTCAGTTCTCATTATTCAGAACCACTTTCTGTTCAATGCAACTGATACCAATTGTATTGTACACAAGGAACCCGGAACTAATTCTATTAATGGCTGTTTGCCATTCAACAATAGGACCGTTTTCACTTCAGTTTCTGAGATATTATTTTGCTAATAAAAGTTAGATATATTCGCAATAAGTGTTATTGATAGTATTTAAAAAAAACATTGCCCCACCGTATGAAAAAAAAGATTTTGCTATAGGGATTGCAACTTAATAACATGGACGACAATATAAGAGTCATTGTAAAGTACTTATAATCCTTACTAATATTTTAAAGCGAAAGTGAGTTTGTTTGTTTGTTACCTCTTCACGCTTTAATAGCTAAACCGATTTTGATGAATTTTGTTACAGAGATAGTTGGGAACCAGGAGACGGACATAGGCTAATATTTTTTTTTAAAGTGGGATGTGAGGGAGAAATAGGGCAGAAAAGGGAAAACTTAGCGTTGCTATTACAAATCAATAAGGCGCAAGGGGAACTGTGTTAACCCGAATTTAACGCGAACGGAGCCGCGGGCAAAAGCTAGTATTGAATATATTCGCTTCGCTATCCATAGGGATATCCCTATGGATTAATTGAATATATCCCTACGGATATATTGAATGATCACTGTTAAAGAAAATATGGCGTTACTATTCCATGTTTTATTTGACATTGATCCATGTAAAAACGTCAAAGTAGCCACTGCTTTCACGCAGAAACGCCTGCTTTAATTAAAATGTATTGCTTGCTGCTAAGTCTAGACACAAATTGGAGTAGTCAGCTAATCTGGAGCTCATAGAACATGTTCCACGGATTGATTTAGTGGTGTAACGGTTTGGCATTTAGCTTGCCACGAGAAGCTGTTTGTAATTACTGTTTCGTATAGAATAGGTATCCATAATATCGACGTTGGACAAAAGTCGTAGAGATATTGAACGTGGTGTTAGATTTGCAACTTTCGCCCTAGCTTTCAAAGTTGAAAATTCAACAGCAGACTCAATGGTGGTTACTTAAGATATTGTGGGTATATTTATATTTTAGTTTTTCATTTTTATTGTACTTTATTTTTTCTCAGAAGACCAAAGAGCCTTGAAGCATAGCATTTTATATATCAAGCTCACCGATCGAATGCACAATGCTTATATGAGCTGAATTGCTATGAAATTACAAAGACTAATCAATGGCAACTTACAAATTGACGCGACATTCACGAACATTACTGCATTTTAAAACATCGTCATCCATAAATGTAGCAGAGAAGAAAGCAAAAGAAGGAACATAGGTGGATTTAGTCGTCATCGTCCCCTCGCACCGCCCAGAATGAAAGAAGGGAACTTATTTTATGATTTACTATCCATAAAAGGAGAGATGTCAACGGACACCCGAATGGAACGAGGTTATTATTTATTAGGTCCACAACAAAAATAATCATCGCAACACCACACTGTTCAATGCGAAATAGAAAGACAAAACGAAAAAAACTAGCTTGTTTTCTGTGCGAAAGACAAAGACAGACAGAGAATCACGCGCACCACTTTTTCTTAAGAAAAATAAAAAAATGTATATTAATAATGAGCAACACACACACCTTATTACTAACATAAGTACTTTCTGACAAAACGGACTTTTGTATGTAGTAAAGAAATACTTTTCTCTATTTATAAGAAACCTATTTATTATCGCAGACATTAATATACAAGTATTTATTATCCTAACAAATGCTTTCGGCAATCATCTCCGTTTTTATGTGACAACCTCATCCTGTTTTCCGAAAATAATATAATGTAATGTTGCCAGAAACGGCACAATTATTTAGTTTGGCAACTATTTTTGTAGGATTATGTCTTAATATTTTTAATGTTTTATGAGTACCTATTACTGTTGTTATTTATTTTTGTTTATGAACAAAATAAACGTTATTTTTGTCTTAATCAAATCTATGGCGATTTTTTGGGTTATGAGTCGAGCTACACGATAACTGACAAATGCTTGCACTGACTGGACAGGTCCACTCAATCTGTGTGGTGCTTTCTTAAAAAGACCACTTCAGACACTAATATGCATAGTCCTCATGTAGGTAAGTTGACCATGATTTTTTGTCTGGACCTTAAAATACACTATGACCTCTGACTTTGTTTCGGCTGTTTCTTTTCAGAGTAGTCGGGTCCGAAACACCAGCCTCATCTAGTGTTTAAAAAAGGCGTGTTAAAGTCTTTGTGAAAACCTACTTGCAATATAAACATCATTTATCATTTGAAATAATTATGGTATTTTCTTGACTAGAAATGTTCGTCTTTACGCCCCGTTCACAAGATAAGGCGACCAGACTTGCGCAAAAAGACACGCGTGTTCCTCACTCGTTTTCTTCGCGAAACTCCCAACGTCTTAATTTTTAAGCTTACACCAGCTACTTATATAGCAAAGGGGTCTGCCTGAGTCACCGCCTGCCGGGGTTTGCTGGTTATTCGAAAGAGATAACGCGACCCCGGAACATAAAGGGCAAAAGAAGGAACAAAAGTTGAAGTCAGTAAAAGACTGACACTCCTCCCCGCTCCAAACAAAGCGGGAGAAGTTATTTGATGATTTCCCATCCTCAAATAAAAGGCGACTATAAACCGGCCATAGATGCATTAACATACATAGATAGTTATGCATACATACAGTTTTCCTCGTACAGTCAAATTGTGCCGTGTTATTCTACGCTTGGTCATGCATGCTATGAACGGGTATAGAACAACACTGTAGGAACAGTTATCCTGGCCAGTACATGCAAACTAGAATAGGTTTATCGAGACAAATGTTTGGTTATGTTTCCGCGGTACAACTGCGCGGCTATTATCTAGCGTGTCTTGTGGCAAGTCGCATGCACAGCACAGAGAAAAATATTTCGCACTTTTCGTTATGTTACCGCGGTACGACTGCGCGGGCATTATCTAGCGTGTCTTTTGGCAAGTCGCATGGACTGCACAGTCTTTTTTTTTTATTACGAACTAGCTACCGACCGCGTGGCAACTTTAACCCGCGTGATGATCGAAAATATCTTTCTCACTCTTCTTTTCTTCCCCTGTGACCATTTCTCACTTTTATATTAGGCCTAGTCGTAGTCCATTCCCAACTATCTCAGTACCAATATTCACCAAAATCGGTTTGACCATTTAGGCTTCATGACGTCAAACAAACAAACCCACTTTCGCTTTTATAATATTATAGTAAGGATAAGGATTTCATAAAGCAATCACATTTTCGTGTGTTACCTTTGCACAGAGAGGCAGACCGTCACAGTTTGCTCCACCGTGTCCTCCGGGCGATCGTCACTGGTGGTGACACCCGTCCAATTATGTGCAGAGACCTCCAGAAACTTCCACGTCCAGCAAGGCCCTACGTCAGGCGATAGGTGAGGATGCCGTGGCGCCCCTCTAGCCACTCCTCAAAGCGGGGACTTATCACCACTATTGTAGCTTGCTTGCCTATTTAAAAAACTGTCAGGCACTACCATGTGTGGTTCGCTTAAGAAATTTCTTTCAATAGTTATCTCCGTAGTCGCTTGTATCAAGGCGCGTGTTGCTCAAGTTTGTAGGTCGTGGTAACACAATTAGGGTGCGTTCACATTAGCAAACGCGCGGCAGGCGTGTTCATTCACCCAAAAATTGACGCTCAAAATTCACGTGACAGACAATTCAATGGCCATGTTGTGAGCCTTTGGTAGGCCATGTTTGTGGCACGTTAACAAATTTACATGCGAAATGTCTGTGTTTAGACTACGACCCACGTAACGCGGCTTTTCAGTTCGGTACCTTTCTAACTTACCAACGTGTAATAAATACAATTCTGATTGCAACTTCCCTGGTAGCTCATAAAAATTGTGAATGTCTTTAATTATTCACGTTTTTTCGTTTTTTTGTCTCTTCTATTAGTTTTGGAGTTTACTCCTTAAGAATCGATTTTCATATATAAGGCGCCCGGTATGAGAAAAATCCGAGGGGTAAAACCTACTAATGTAAAGAAAATGTGTCACGTTTTTGGTGCGCACTTTTAGTGCGCAACTTTCTAATTTGGCTGTGAGTGTATTAAGACGTACATTTGTTATGCTGTATAGGCGACTATACCTATATGTTATTGGGCTTGTTTGTTTCTATCAGTGTCGATGTATTTATATTGCTATTTTTTTTTTCATTAATTTGTGAATTTACCCTTTCATATGATATTAATCTTTTTTCAGTTGAATAAACACTTTTTGCGTATGGTTAGATACTCGTACTTAAGGAGTAAACTCCACTCGTGCGTCGGAGCTGACACACACACTTTTTTTTTGTTCCCAATAGTTATAAAGAAAAAAAACAGGTTTATTTGTCACTTGCCACAAGTACACATGACATAAAAACAAAACTTAAATATTTACTATATAGTATAAAACAAAATCGTTGTCGCTGTCTGTCTTTTGCTATGTTGTATGTGTGCTTAAATCTTTAAAACTACGTAACGGATGATGATGCTTTTTTTATTAGGTAGAGTGATTCAAGAGGAAGGTTTATAATTATGTATAATATTTCACGCTAATGTGTATGACTCTTAGGAGGTGAACAGCGGGTGAAACCGCTGGGCGGGTCGCTAGTAACACTACAAAAAATTAAATCATAACATTACTAAGAAAATAAGAAACAAATGAAGGGAAAAATAAATAATATTGTATCTCACGGCTGCGCCAAATTTGTAGTTAGCAAACCACATATTATACACCCTTTGTGAAGAATAGTTACAGGAATCATCAAAACTGTTCGTAAAGCAGTCTTCTTCTTCTTTCTTCTTCACGTGAACCCCGCTTTTGGGGGGGGGGGGTCCGGTCGTAAAATGGTCACAAGGAGACAATTTATAATATTAACTACGTGTGTGATCATTTTACGACTTACACTTTTATGATTCTGCCAAACCGGCCAGTATGGCCTAACTGGCCGGTTTGGCAGAATCCTGTACTTGATGGCAACATCTGTATATATTGGTTTTTGGAACGAAGTTCCTTATCGCGCGTTGCGAAAGGGGACTAGGCGGAAAAAATTAAGACCAAAAGTTGTAACGACAATCACACTACGTTCTGTTTGCCTTTCTCTCTCTCTCATAGAAAGCAAGCCAGTTATTTTCGTTTCGTCTTTCTACTTCGCATTGAACAGTGTGGTGTCGCGACGATTATTTTTGTTGATTGTATACAGACTTTTTGTACATATAATAACTTCGTTCCATCCGGGTGTCCCACGGTGACACCTCTCAAGTTTTGTCTTCTCAAGTCTCAATGTTTTTCCTATTCCTTGGTTTGTTTGAATGCAAGACCCACTGTCTTGTAGATTCCTAGACGCTAGTTAAGTTTGGTTTACATAATATCGGGCCCACAACATACTTATATGTACTAACGCTGAACAAACAAATGTATTTTTAGAAATAACTAAAATTCGACGATTTATAAGGTTTCTATCTTTAAAATCACTGTAAAACTTATTAAAAAAAAGAAAGCTCATTCTTCAAGAATTTAACCAATATCCCAAGATTAGTTTCTACAGAATTAAAAAGGCCTCAGGCGTATTTTCCAATTTGTTCGCCAAGTCTAACTGAAGAGTTAAATAATGAAGTTCCATCTAATAATGAAAAATGTTCTAGAATCTTCCACAATGGGCTTTCAGATTAGATTGCATCGCTTGATGGCTCTGATCATAGTTTCGAAAGAACTTTTCTGTTGGATTTTTTCTTTTCGTGTAAAAGAGTTGCCTGTGGTTTCAAAGATGATTAGTTTGTATTTATTGTGATGTGTTGTGACCCTTTGTTTTTGGATGAGAATATATCAAATAATTTCTCAGGTCAGACATTTACTGACTAAAACTTATCTATGTTTGTTCTTTTGCCTTTTATGTTTCAGGGGCGTTGTAACTCTTTTGAACAACCCCGGCAGGCGGTGGCCCTGCGCCCCTCTGTTTTACTGACATTTCTTAGGCGGGCTTAGAACACGGTCTGTCGTCACTTTACGGACAATTGGTGAGCTGTGTGTGTGACCCTGATTCTGTTGGTACCTCGTTGTATCGCAGGTGTGAGCATTCCTAAACAGGCACAATAAAAGTACACCCTTTTTCCAGCCTTTTCCCAAGTATGCTGGAGTCGACTTACAGTCAGCTGAAGACCATAATTTACATGGAGCGACTGCCTATCTGATCTCCTTAACCTATCTGGGTATTGGGTAATACGATATCCCTTGTAAGTCAGACTTTCAGGCCGCTGATTATTTGTACCGACTGTCAAAGATCAAATGAAAGCTGGTTCCAACGGCTTAACGTGCTTTTCGAGGCGCGTACCCAATACTCAATATCTTTATTGCTTTACCTTAATGTGTACTTAGGTGGTAGTTTTTTATAATAATGAGATCATTGTGGACCCTGTAGGGCACAGCAAAAGGGTAGAGGAGAGAAAGCTCTGTTTTATAATATAGTTGCTATTTTTGTGAAGAAGATTTATCATTAGACGATGCAGGTGTTATTTTACAATTATTTATAGGAATGTACTAATCTAGGCTTGCAAGACTTATCCTAAAGATTGATGAAACAGCTGTTATTATTTCACAACGAGCTGCTCCACCACTAGGTTTTTGTGAGACCTGGAAATCTAACCATTGTAAGGGGTCCTTGTTGGGTAGCTCACCGTCCGTGCTTCTATTGACAACAGGCCGTGTCGACAGCGCGTTATTATTCCACGTACGCCTCAAAGAGATGTCAGCAAAGCTGAGGAGCCTGCCAAGGCCACCGTCTGCCGGGGTTGCGGGTTGTTCGAAAGAGATACCGCGGCCCCGGAACGTTGAAGGCAAAACAAGGGACTTGGTTGGGTTTTAGTCAGTACAAGTCTGACACTACCCCGATCCACCCAGAGCGTGGGAAATTATTTACGATTTGATACAATTTCAGAGCCGCAAAAAAGGGGTCCTTGTTCCTCTGGACCAGCAATCATTTTTTCTCTGCATGAGAAAACCCCCTTACAGTAGGACAAATTAAAATCTGATCATAATTGGCTACCGATATACCACTACAAAAAGCTAATTAAAAATCAAATTATAACAAGAATTAATTGCTTATTACGAGTATAGTATACGTTCAATAAATCAGCGTCTCTCTCTACTGATTCATAATTAAAATGTCTGATCGTAGACGCCGCTGTCATATCATTAGTGTCGGTAATAATAGGGTAAAGGAAAAAGGATATACAATATGAAAAACCTAACAAAACTTTTATTTTAGGGTTCCGCACCTTAAAAACCAAAAAAATAACCCTTATAGAATCACTTTGTTGTCCGTATGTTTGTCTGTGTATCAAGACCCTTTATCAGAGGGACACGTTTAGGTATCGAGTTATTATATAAACTAGCTGTGTCTCGCGGTTTCCCTCGCGTGGTGATTACAATATTATATCTTTATGAATTGTAGCCTGTGTTTTATTCTGAAGTAGGATACTATAAACAATGTGTCCGGTCATAGACTAGCGATATTCTATGTACTTATATAACAAACATTCTAGTCCTCTTTATTGATTAAAAAAAAAATACCATTTTTACAAAAAAAATTAGAGGTGTCAAGGGACACCCGGATGGAACGAAGTTCCTATAGAAATGAAAATATCTGGCTTGCTTTCTATAAGAGAGAGAGAGACAGACAGAGAAACATGCGACGCCGCACAGCTTACAATAGCTTACTATAGCAAAAAGTGTCGTGACAACTTTTAGTAAGATTTTATTCCGTCTAGCCAGCCCCCTTTCACAGCGCGCGATAAGGAACTTCGTTCCAAAAATTTTACAAAACTTTCGTTGATTTGTATTTTTTTGGACTTTAATTTTGTATTCTCAAGTTATGACAATATAAGCTCATCATTTCTTAATTTAAACGATAGACAATATTGTTTCACCTTTGAATAAGCCTATTTTCGTCTCAGTATGACCGAAACTTTGAAAAGTATGATTATTTTTTGTAAACGCATAGAGAATATCTCAAAATGGCTGCCAAAAAGCGAGAAAGTAAAACACTCGTTACATAAGTATCTAGAATATCGCTAGTTCATGACCGGACACATTATATAATTATCAGATACTATATATAATTGGGAATTAACTTCCAATAAAAACTAGTCTTTGGCCGAGGCATACTGTAGCGAATCTTTACTAATAAAAGCGAAAGTGAGTTTGTTTGTTATGCCTTCACGCCTAAATGGCTAAACCGATTTTGATGATTTGGTACAGAGATAGTTGGGACCCTGGAGACAGACACAGGGTATTTTTTTTAAAAAAAAAGATTGAGATATGAGTGAGAAAGAGGAAAAAAAGGGAAAACTTAGCATTGCTATTACAATAAATAAGGCTCAAGGGCAAAAACTACAGTTAACAGGTACCTGTAAATCAGGAAAGAGGATCTGTGTTACCCCGAATTTAACGCGGGCGAAGCCGCGGGCAAAAGCTAGTTAAAAATAAATGTACCCAAAAATAAGTTCGCCGTTCGTGACGACGCTACCTTCAACTTAAAATTACCTATTTTCGGATACCCAATTCGCCAGCAGTTTGAATAAATCAACAACAATCCAGACTGTCCAGTGTATTTCGGTATAAACTAGTCTGACTTTAGTATTTTCGACATTAGGTAAAAAGGTTTTGCTAATGACAACTGTATCAAAGGCTACATAATCGATATGTGAGACCAAAGTACGGCAAAGCAGAGGAGCCTGCCAGGGCCACCGCCTGCCGGGGCTGCGGGCTGTTCGAAAGAGATACCGCGGCTCTAATCAAATCAAATCAAATCATTTATTTCAATTAGACCATTACAGGCACTTTTGAATGTCAAGAAACAAAATGAATCTACAGTCCCGGTCACAAGGCATAATAACTTGTGAAAGTACTGCAGTTGCCCATTCCAAAGCGTTGATCTCTATGGAGAAGAATGGGCAAGAAACTCCATGGACACTCTTTTAAATTGTAATATTTTTACAAAATAGTATTTACATCATTCGTGTTGAGATTATACAAATATGTGAGAACGATGTAGAAAGACGTGCACAGTAAGAGCGTCCAGAGTAAATAAAAAACAAAATTCAATTTAAATCTAAATAAATTAAAAATGACCGTGGTAGTTAAAAAAATGACCAGTCCCAACTGACAGCGCCCGTTCACGAACATGACGTATGGATCAGCCCCATTCAGCTCGACCATTTTGAAGGGAGCTAAATGACCCGACACACCCGCCACCATCAGCGAGACATTTAAGTGAGCATGACACTATTAACCACCAGGGCTTCGTCAAGTCAATGATAATACATAGCACTCACATATGGGCTTAATAATTATACAATACTAGAGAATTGATTCTATACATTGCAAAGATAGTCATACAATCTTCTGCAGCTTCCACTATAGCTTCGGATACTTATTAATGACTTTACCCCTATGCTTGAGGAGCAGGACCAGCATTGAGCCAAGCATTTTTATCATCAATATAATCCCCCAACTTATAATATGCTTGCCTACATAGTGTGCGTTTAATACAAGATTAAAATTTCGTTTCATTCAGTTGAAGAATGTGGGGAGGTATTTTATTGTAGCATTTCAAACAGTACCCCATGAAAGATGAGTCTACTTTAGCTAACCTGAAACCTGGTTGAACTAATTGGTCCCTATTTCTAGTATTATAATTGTGTCTGTCACCTCTTTTACTAAAAAGATGCGAGTTTTTCCTGACACATATTCTCTGGAACATAAAGGGCAAAATAATCAATATGGCCGGGTTTTAGTCAGTACAAGTCTGACACTCCCCCGGCCCCCCCTTCCTCTTGGCGGAGCGGGGGAAGTTATTTGATGATTTCTCGTCCGCAAAGAAAAAGTATCTACATACAAAATTTCATTCAAATCCAATAAGCATTTTGAGCGTGAAAGAGTAATAAACAAACTTTCGCCTTTTAAATATTAAGTGTGTTTTATGAAAAATGAATTCTAAAACCAACGTATTTACGTTACATTTACATCGCGCGCTCGGCCCCCCTCAGGTTAAAAAACTGCTGGACAATACTGACGTGCCCCAAGTGTTTCCATAGCAACCGGACGCTTCCACCTTTTCTCTGTTCTTAAAATAATGTGACACGCCCACTGCCATCAATCCTTGGGCGTAACAGATACCTTGATTTTCCGGAAAACTTCTTTGATCTGATTCCGCTCATAAAAACTCTAAGCACAGACTAACGTTACTACTTCTGTTAGAAGCGTCCGTAATGCTTAAATTTTCAACGGTAATTAATTAACATAAAAAAGTCGAGAGCTAGTCAGATTCACGCACAAAGATTTTTCTTTTTATATATTGAGGTCGTGGATTCGATTCCCACCCAGGACAAACTTTGTGTGATGAGCATGATTGTTTGTTCTGTGTCTGGCTGTGATTTATCTATAATATGTGTGTATTTATAAATTATATAAGTATGTATATCAGTTGTCTGGTTACCATAACACAAGCTCTGCTTAGCTTGGGATCAGATAGCCGTGTGTGAGTTGTCCCAAGATATTAAAAAAAAAAAAAACCTAGGCAAAGTAATTAGCCTATCAATAAAGACGACTTGAGAAGATAAACTTTATTGAAAGCATTATAAAGTTGACGTTTCCATAGCAACGGGCGGGCGAGTGGCGTGTAATTAATCAATTTCATACCATAACGTTGTGTATCGAGAGTTTCAGTAGTTCTTTTTAAAAAGAAAGAAAGAAAGTTGGAAATTAATTATGATGAGGATGTTGATTAAGTTGTAGCAGGGATGGTGTATTTTTCTTAGCTTTCATTTCGGTTTTGGATTTTTTGTATTCCACAACCGGCGTACTGGTCTAACCAAATTAATGAATGAGGGGAGCAGTGATAGTTTAGTGGTGGGACCGTCGGACGGCCAAGTCGTAGGTCCCGAGTTCAAACCCAAGACACGCACCTCTGATTTTTTAGTTACTAAATAATCCTTACTAATATTATAAAAGCGAAAGTGAGTTTAATTGTTTGTTTGTTACCTCTTCACGCTTTAATGGCTAAACCGATTTTGATGAATTTTACAGAGATAGTTGGGAACCAGGAGACGGACATAGGCTATTTTAAAAAAAAAGTGGGTGGGAGGGAAAAAGAGGTAAGAAAAGGGAAAACTTAGCGTTGCTATTACAAATCACTAAGGCGCAAGGGGAACTGTGTTACCTCGAATTAAACGCGTGCTAAGCCGCGGGCAAAAGCTAGTTATCTATAAACCATCGTAAGGAAACCAGCAGAAGAAGCTATGTTTTGAGCCATTCACAGTTGGTCACAGCCAAGTCAAGCTAGTTTTGTTATACATCTTGCATAACAACTTGAAAATTATAAGTATCTCCCCGAACAATAAGTTCTAAGCCCTGCATTGTCTGAATTTAGGCTATATGAAACTAATTTTTTGTTCCATCAAGTCTCATTGGGTTGGATTGTTTTTGTTTTTAATGTTAATTTATCTATACTTATTACTTATATAATATTATAAAGCTGAAGAATTTGTTTGTTTGTTTGTTTGAACGCGCTAATCTCAGGGACTACTGGTTGGAATTGGATATTTTTTTTAGTGTTGGATAGTCCATTTCTTGAAGAAGGCTATAGGCTATATAACATCACGCTACGACCAACAGGTGCTCAGCAGCGTGGGTGAAACCGCGGAGAACAACTAGTATATTATTAAATTTTTTATATATATTTTTTTTAATGTTCTAATCTGTTTGTCTTCAATTTTGTTTACATTTAATTTACTTTTTATTTACCTGTTAGGTCCATTGTCCATAGTCTTTAATTTTAATATTTTTGTAAACTACAACAACGTTTTGTGTGCATGCAGAGTTTACCTATAAGTGATTGTTACACTTTGTCCTGTTATTTAGCTTGTTAAGTTTTTTCATACCAGTGTATGCAATTGTTGGTTAACCAAATACCTAAATAAATCACAGACAGAAATTCAAAACGTTTTAAAAGCTCGGAAATAGCCACAATACGTTCATGGATGAACGAGCTAAGTATGCAAGAGCACTTGCTTTGGGTACGTTGAGTACATACATTTAAAAGCAACGGAAGGATTCATGTGAAGTTAACTTTAAATAATTCTGAAAACCCTTCGAAATTGCCTTTGTTGTTTGAGTCAGGTTCAGTCAGGAGCTCGTGGCTAAATAATAGCAGCACCTCAGGTCTATCTTTAGGTTAAGCCGCGCTTGCCTAGGTTGGTCTGTGGATGGGTGACCACCCGTTACATACCAAGTTTCTTCCGTGCCTCGGGAAGCGTTAAGCTGTTGGTCTTGTTATTTGTAGATCTTTGACAGTCGTTACAGTAGTCATTGTCCTGTAAGTCTGACAACCAGTCTTACCAAAAGGGTATTGTATTGCCCGGTACTAATTGGGTTGTGGAGCTGTAGCTCTAAGTAAAATACTGGTATTCAGCTGCATCCGGTTAGACTGGACACCGACCTTAACGTAGTTGGATAAAAATTAAGCTGATGGGGATGTTTGAGCCAGGTTGACGAGTTATTTGCTGTGTAATATTGAAATGTCTGTGTATAACATTTTAACACCCAAAAAAGATTTTGTATAGTAAAATTATTTGCATATTATCTGGCGCCCGCGGCTTCGCCCGCGTGAGGATCGAAAAAAAATCCTATGTGTTATTCCAAACTATAATCTAACCCAATGCCAAATTTCACCAAGATTCAGTTCAGCCGTTTTGACGTGAAAGAGTGACAAACATCCATACAGCCTCACAAAAATTCGCATTTATAATATTACTAGCTTCCTCCCGCATAATTGGCTTGCTTTCTATGAGAGAGAGACAGACAGACAGACAGACATACAAAGAAACACGCGCACGCCATACGACTTACAACTATAGCAAAAAGTGTCGTTACAACTTTTGGTCTTAATTTTTTCCTTGCCTTTTGCAACGCACGATAAAGATCTACGTTCTAAAAATATTACATTTGCTATTCCTATAACGACATACCGTATGCTATGCTACATGTTGCAATGTCGCCACGCCTACAAACGTTTAAACCAGTGCCATTGCGGTTAAGTGTTTCTGCGGTTTGCGTCCAAGTACGTGCGGTCGTCTTCCAAAGTGTACCTTAAAAAAAGTAAGTGAAAGTATTGTTTTCTTTTATCTAAAAACAAAAAACAAAAACCAGCCAAAAGCTAATCTGACTTGCACACCAAGTGTTCCGTACAATCTTGCGGTCTTTTACAGCCATAATCTTTTGACTGCGTAGACATAGAGAATTGATTTTATATTTACTTTTTTTAAGCACAAAGGTACCATAGACTCGAATATTTGGTATTAATTTCAACTCGATACCTCCACGCGTTTCCGAGATAAAAGGTCTTGACAGACAGACAGACGGACAACAAAGGAATCCAATAAGGGTTTTGTTTTTTTCCTTTTGAGTTACGGAACCCAAAAAAGTAAATAAAAGTATATTTTTTGTTTTAATTACAATCAAAACAAAAATGTTACTAAAAAAAAAAGTTAAAGGCTCAACTTTTTATGCTTTAGCAACAAGTAAACGAATCAAAATACAGAAAACAAATCAAATTCTCTTTAAAAAGAATCAAATGTACATAAACATTAACCAAATAAGTCTAAAAGAATCCATTTAATCCGCCGTTAGCACTACAGACAAAAAATAAAAAGTTTTACTAAGCCATGTTTGGGGCTGCGTCCTAACTAAGGACAACGTAAAAACGCGACAATCACGTTTTCGCGCGATAAGCGTCAAGACTCAAAAGGCACACACAAGTGTGTTAGGTTTTTTCGCGTTCGGCGTCTTGCATCGTGGTTACTCGTGAAAAGCTCTAAGCAATCTCATTGATTTGTTGCTTCTGCAGCAGTCGAGACGTTGAAATCTAAATCTAAACTAATCTAAATCTAAACTAATATTATAAATGCGAAAGTCTGTCTGTCGGTCTGTCTGTCTCTTCTTCACGCCTAAACCACTGAACCGATTTTAATGAATTTTGGTACAGATATAGTCTTGGACCCGAGGACATTGGATAGTTTCATCCCGGAAATCCCCCGGGAACGGGAACTATTAATCCACGCGTACGAAGTCGCGGGCAAAAGATAGTCCCTTATAACTTACTAACCGCGCAGCGGTCGCGCGTCTAAAGAAAGACCAAGAGCAAATGCATGATTTTAATTGCGATCGCATTGTTGGCGTGATGGCATACTTTGACTTTTTTTAGTTGCATACGGTTTTATCTCTTGAGTGCCTAAGTCGTGGTCAAGCAGTTAGGTCGCTGCGATATACACAGTGTCACATCCATATATGTCTATCTCTTCTATCGGAAAGTACTGTAAACTAATGCTACGATGGGGATCGGTACGAGATCGCTTTGGTTAGAACGTGGCCATTTCACGATGTAGACGTGAATTTATTTAGCCATGGATACAGTCTCGTTATTTTATATTTCTGTTAGGATAGATCACATCGTAAAAATATTATCTGAATGTCCTCTTGGCTATTGAAAATAGTTACTTATTAGTATTGACCCACTTTGGCAAAGGACTATTAGAAGCCAGTTATTTAGATGGTCATAAAATTATGCGTGAGGAGATAAACAAAAAAACAATACTGTGCTACTTACGAGGAAGTTAACTCAAACCTCCCTTTTCTAACTGAGCCAATTTCTAAGCCTGCCGGGGTTGCGGGTTGTTCGAAAGAGATACCGCGGCCTCGGAATATAAAGGGCAATAGAAGGAACATGGGTGGGTTTTAGTCAGTACAAGTCTGACATGCCCCCCCGCTCCGCCCAGAGCGGGGGAAGTCATTGGATGATTTATCACCCGAAAAAAAAACAATTTCTAAAGTACACACGACGGCACATCAACCTACAAAAAAAAACATTTTAACCTGATCACTTTACTACGGTGTGCATCTCGATGTTTTATAAGTGCCCGTGTAGGCCTATGAGAAATAAAAGGATTTTGATTATATTTTTTTTCAATTTTTGATCAGGTTATAACAGTTTAGACTAGGTTGACTTGCCGTCGTGTGTTCATAAACTTCCAAGGTCTAAATAAATCATCAGCTACTTAGCCTTCTCCCAACTATATTGAGATCGGCTTCTCGTCTAACCGTATGCAGCTGAATACCAGTATTTTACATGAAACGATTACCTATCTGATCTCACAACCTCATTAGTACTGGGTATTACGATACCCCTTGGTAAGATTGGTTGTCAGACTTTAGGGACACTGACTATCTGTAATAACTGTCAAAGATCTACAAATGACAGCCACAACAAACAGCATAACGTGCTGAAACGAGAAAAACTCGGTATGTAACTGGTGGTCACCTATCAACCAACCTAGGCAAGCGTGGTTTAATCTGAAGATCGACCCAAGCGGTTGTTATTATTAAGCCACGACCTCGTCGAAATGATTATATATTAAAGATAATGTAGGTACAAAAAAAGTCACATTGAAGAGCATTCTTTAGAGCAATTAATTTTCTTGGGTTAGAATGCTTCGCATAATAATGTACCAAACAATAAATTACTGGATACCAACAAGAAGTTTTTTTTTTACTTTTTATTGTCCCACTGCTAGGCAAAGGCCTCGTCTTCTAAACCTCTCTGTTCTGCACCACTTTTAGCCACTCTATGCTCCACGAAGTTAACCAGATTGTTAAACTACCTTTGCCGAGGTCAACCACGACGGTGAAACCCATCCTCAGGCATTCAGTGCGTACCGAAACTGAATAAGAAGTTAGAACCCAAAAAAGAATAGGTCAAATATTTATCCTCTCACACTGCTTGACCAGTGCCAAGATTTTCGCCAAACAAATATCATATTTTTGTCGATACACTAAACTCCAGAAATCATGACGAGATAGGTAAACAAATTTATCATAAAAACGTAAAAATCAAATTCAAATCACATCAAAATACGGGAAACAAAATAAAACATTCTCCGCTGAACCCTGGCAAAGTTTGCAGCCACTTGGCAACAGAAAGCGACGAGAACAAATGTGGTGCAAGTTATAAGAATACGAAGGAAAATGTTTGTTTGAGCTGTCTGACTTAAATTTCAGTTAGAAGGGAAAATCAAATGAGTGAAAACATTTTGAGACCCCTAAAACACATTCAGAGCATACGAATAAAGACTTTCTAAAAGTAAATTGTCAAAATTCATACATTTTAAACTCAAAATCAAACTCAAACGCAAAACATTTATTTCAATGAATGACAAAAAGCTAAAGAATGAAGCTACAGTCTCAGACAATGCATAATAATTTGTGATAGTACTGTAGTTGCCCATTCCAAGGCGTTGATGCCTATGCAGAAGATTGAGCAAGAAAATCCATGGAAACTCCTTTAAATCACAATAATTTTACAAGATCAATTTATTAGTAATATGTTTACTTTCATGAATATAGTAAGTTTTTTTATTTTATTCAAACCGAGGAAAAGTTGAGTGGGACGCGTTGGGTGGAGACACCGAGAAATGGAAGGAATGGGGGAAAGATTGCCTAGAGTGGGATAGGACGAGCTACCAAAAGAAATGTTTTTAAAATTCAACTAAAAGAGCTCGTCCAAGAAAGCAATAACGTACTCATAAATATTAATGGATCTCTTAAAAACCGGGTATGAGCAAAATCTAAAATAGTACCATTATTTGAGATGCACAAAAATTGCTTACTAAATTAACAAAGAAATGATCTTTTGTCTTTGAATGATGGCCAATTCTTATAAACTATATAATTGGTAAACATATATGAAATGCGGTAAGATAGTCATTAAAAACTTGAGAGGTGTCAAGGGACACCCGGATGGAACGCAGTTATTATTTATTATGTAAACAAAACCTGTATACATTCAACTAAAATAATCGTCGCAACACCACACTGTTCAATGCAAAATAGAAATACGATACAAAAATAACTGACTTGCTTTCTATGAGAGAGAGAGACAGACAGAGACAAAAGCGGACGCCGCACAGCTTACAACTACAAAGTGTCGTTACAACTTGTGGTCTTAATTTTTTCCGTCTAGCCCCCTTTCGCAACGCACGAAAGGAAAATTGATCCAAAAACACCTGTCTACGAAAAAAAAAACTGTTGTCATTCTTCACTTAGACCATTCCATCTCCGACCATGCCCCGCTTGGAGTAGTTCCAGCATTGACCGATTATAAAATCCATAAAACGTGTCCAAGTTTGTTTTGAGCGGTCTAACCGTACGATTTGGAACCGCCCGTACGATTTTATTCTGCAATATTGTTAACGAAACAGTAATGTTCGTGATCGAGGGTACAAGGTGCTTGCCAAAATGTCTCACGGAAGCCTGGGATTTGCTTAAGTGGCTCCGGTGCCGAAGTGTCTGATGGTAAGAGGTTTTTTGGTCCGGATGGTTGATTTTTATGTGCTTCGGATCTGGCTGGATTTATTTTGTGGAAGTGCGTTGCGCTGTGGACTATGAAGGAGAATTAATGAGATCTGCAGTGGTTGTGTGTAACGTTTTTAATTAAGATGCAGATGGTGATGGATTAAGAAATAAGTTAATACCTCATTCCATCGTAGTTCTTAACTCTGTTTCTAGTGGTTGATGAACAAGATCAGGAGTGAGCCCATTTACGATCCTACTCCACTCTTTCACGTCAAAACGGCTGAACGGATCTTGATGAAATGGGATTTTAGATTTAGATTATAGTCTGGAATGACACATAGGATACTTTTCATGCAGGTAAAACCGCAGAAGCCAGCTAGTTAAAAATAAAATGCAGTGGTCGTTCTCCTGCTTTTACTATCAAAATTATTGGTATATTTATTTATTTTTATTCTCTTGCCCTTATCATGCCTTCTTCCATATCTCTTTATTGCTTCTCATCTCATCAGACACGTCCTTATTTGCCATATCAGGCTTAAAACTTATCAACCGTTTTTTTTTATCTTCCTCTGGTATTTAAATAAGGAAAGATTCTTTAATAAGCCTATAATAAAAGAGGTCCCTAAAATAAATTGTACAATTTTCCACTGTCTTAAATATGTTTGCCAGGGTGCAGAGCCCCTGCCGGGGTTGCGGGTTGTTCGAAAGAGATACCGAGGCTTCGGAACATAAAGGGCAATAGAAGGAACATGGGTGGGTTTCAGTCAATAAAAGTCTGACACTAAGTTATTTGATGATTTACCATCCGTTAATAAAAGGCAAAACGGTTGCGATGTAAATTTTACAAAAGCTCTCGTATCCGGAATTGCTGTCTGTCCGTTGTCCAAACAGTCGCAAGGATCTACTGCCGCAACAATTTATTTATCGGGATTGCAACTTAACTCGATCACATGAACGACGACCTTATAAGAGTCATTGTAATGTAAATTATTTAAACCCTTTTAAAATCAAATCAAAATCAAAATATTTTTATTTCACATAGGCCTACATGGGCACTTATAAAACGTCGCGAAAAGATGCACGGTTCGGGTTGATCGTTTCCTATGGAGAAGAACCGGCAAGAAACTCCATGGTTACTCTTTTAAGATCATTTGGTTTTACAATGTTGTTGTTACTTAAATATACTTTCTCCCCGCTCCTCCCAGATCAGGGAAAGTTATTTGATGATTTCCTACCCGCAAAAAAGGGTCCTTGTTTACGGATTTTATATTTCTTTAAAATTCTTTTAGCTTTTTTGCGAAATAGAGACTTGGAAAACCAAGTCTCTATTTCAAAAAACGAACGACTAAATTCGCTAACTGACTTTGTCACCAGCCAACCATTAATCTTTGAAAAATCCCTTCAAAAGGCACATATGAGGTGGCTGCATGTAACTTGCGCAGACGTCTTAATTTCCGCCCGCACTGCTTCCTAAGGAAATTCACCCCTTTCCGAGGCAAGGTGACTTTGTACGTGCGTGCCTCCGAAATATGCTTTACTATTGGAGCTTATTGAGATTGTGGCAACGTTGGAATTTCGAATATTTCAGTTGAATTTTGGTGAATATTCTCAAAGTGGGTTATTGGTAGAGAAATGTTTATTAATTTTGTAGTTTGTAAGGAAATTTAATCTAGGTTGGTATATTTTTGGTCGACAGTCTATCGTGTGGTTTTGACTGCAATCAGATAAAGTCTGCTCTTATTTAATGGAGTAAGCGTGAGTACTGCGGACAATAAAGTTCTGGGTTTGTTTCCCGGGTGGGACAAAATGTTATTCGGTTTTTCCCATCAAATGGGACTAAAACTTAACTGAATAAAAAGTGCTCTATTAGATACTTCTCTACTTAACCGTTTTCTGATTACAAGCGTGATGTTATATTATAGAAATTAGTTAATTATGTTAACTGTTACAAAAAAAACCGGCCAACAGCGAGTCAGACTCACGCGCCGATTATTCCGTACAAACTTGCGACATAAACAGCCATAACTTTTGACTCCGTAGTCTTAGAGGGTTGTTTTCAAAGCACAAAAGGACTGTAGAGTTTATTTATTAATTTATTCATTTAATGCACAATGTACAAATAGTAATTCGCTAGGTTTATATCTAGTATGAAACATGACCCTATTAGGGCCAGCAAAATGTCTTATAATTAATAAAATTATATTGCAGTGAGTTTCCAATATCATGTATGTTAGGAACTTTAACAATAATATTATAGCTATTTATTAAACTTATATCTAGCCATAAACAACAATAAATTGAGTATATGGTTTTAATTTCAACTCAATACCTCCACGTGTTCCCGAGATAAAGGCTCTTGACAGACAGACGGACAACAAAGTGATCCAATAAAGGTTCCGTTTTTTCCTTTGCAGTACCGAACCTTAAAAAGAAGCAGAGTTGGACTCAAGACGTAAAACAAGGTATGCTATAGAATAATTGACTTGATTCTTGCACTTTGAATTGCACCCATAATTTAGTTTAAAATTAGTACTTAACCTATAATTAAACTCATTCTCGCGTACTCCATAATCAAGAAGTTAGTTGAACTGTTTAATCTTAAGCAATCAAATCTTAATTTCTCTGAAACGTGTGACCCCTTACCTTTAGCTCATTATTCGACAGTTCATTGAACCTGCACAATTTGAATACTTTGTTAGAACAAAAGAAGGTTCACAAACAACAAATTTTAGTAATACCAGCACATTACTGACGGGCCTGTTGGTGTAGTGGTTAGTGGCCCTGACTGCTGAGCCGGAGGTGGGTTCGATTCCCACCCAGGACAAACTTTGTGTGATGAGCATGATTGTTTGTTCTGTGTCTGGGTGTGATTTACCTATAATATTTATGTATTTATAAATTATATAAGTATGTATATCAGTTGTCTGGTTACCATAACACAAGCTCTGCTTAGCTTGGGATCAGATAGCCGTGTGTGAGTTGTCCCAAGATATTTATTTATTGTTTATTTATTACTGTCCCATTGCTGGGCAAAATTATTTAATTCATTCAATTCGAAGACATTTGACGACAAGGTTGGCGCAGTGGCTAAGCGTTTGACTGCTGTACTACGTGTCCCGGTTTCGATCCTCGCACGGAACAAATATTTGTATTACCTACAGATAGCTGTTCCCGGTTCGGCTGTTTGTGTATGTGAGTTTAAATGTTTGACAGTCGTTACAGATAGTTAGTGTTCCGAAAGTCTGACAACCAGTCCTACTAAGAGCTATCATAATAACCAACATTAACTGGGCTATGGAGGTCCGAAGGTAGTCGCTCTATGTAAAATACTGGTAATTAGCTGTATCCAGTTAGACTGACACCAGTTTAGTTTGAAAGAGGCTAGGCAGATATGATAAAGTCAAAACTGCGAACGAGTGAACGAGTAAACTACGTTCTTTCCATCACCTCCGCTGTGGTAGTGTAAAATAATCATCCGTTTCCACAGATCCGAGAGCAGAAAAGCGGGTAGCCCTTTTGCCTTTAAACTTTCATGTGACATACACACACAATAAAGTTCTATATGGGTCAAATCAGCGACAATGCCTGAGGGTGTTACGTCGATTCCCGCCTCCAACAGAGTTCGACACAGTCTGTTAAGGCAAGTTCGCTCTTTGACACGTTAGTCAGCAAAAACTGTCAGTCACAACTGAACTTTTGTAGAACTTTCAGACTTGCTTTTGTGGAACAGCTGATTTTTGCTTGCATTATCCTTCTATGCGTTCATTTTTCTAGCTCAGAGTAGATCAAGCTAGCGAAAGAGTTAAGAAAAAACATGAATAAATACGAATCATGCTTAATATTATAAATGCGAATGTTTGGAAGGATGGATGTATGGATGTTTGTTAGTGTTTCACGTCAAAACGGCTGAAAGGATCTTGATGAAATTTGGCACAACACTAGATTATCCTATATATATTATACGATTTAACCTATCTTATCCTATCCTATTATCACACTAATCCTACTATATAATATTATAAATGCGAATGTTTGTGAGGATGTATTGATGTTTGTTACTCTTTCACATCAAAACGGCTGAACGGATCTTGATGAAATTTGGCACAAAGGTAGATTATAGTCTGGAATAACACATAAGATATTTTTTTCTATATCACGCGGGTGAAGCTGCGGTCGCTAGCTAGTTCATAAGTATGTTTACTTTCATGAACCGTCAGTTTTTTATTTTATGTAAACCGAGGAGAAGTTACGCGGGATGCGTTGGATGGCTGTCCACGCAAGTTGACGAGAGTATTATATACATAATACCTTGATATAGGAGAAATTCTCAAAGGCATGCAACTTTTTTTTACAAAAAAAAATAGAATGTTTTTTGACAGCTTCGTACAGGGTTTATTCTCACCCATTACCTATATATAAACATCTAACTTTAGGTCAATTGAACCAATACCATTTTTCAGCTTGCCTGATTGATCGCAGTCATCATTTTTTTTTGTCCCATTCTATTTGTGGTCGGCGCTACACGTTTTCTTCTTCCATTCTCTCCTACCAGACGTCACGGCATCATTTACTCCTTTCTCCTTCATATCATTCCTTACACAATCCATCCATCTTTTCATTAGCTTGCCTTTCGCACTCCGTCCATCAACATTCAGATCCATCACTCTTTTAATCACATTGATCGCAATAAGACCTATAAAACTTATAACACCGACGTCGACGGCGCGGTCGGCGCATCGGCTGCTGCGCTGCGTGTCGCCGGTTCAATGCCCGCACGGAACAAATACTTGTATGACCTACAGGTAGCTGTCCCAGGTCTGGCTGTTTGTGTATGTAAGTTTAAAATGTTTGTAAACGCACCCACGATACAGGAGAAATTCCTAGCGTGGGGCAACGTTTTTCTAATAAAAAAAATAAAAACATCGATAATTTCTCAGGATATATTACCAATTTTAATTGGAGTAGTTTCTACAGCATCATCAAATAATTCTCTATTAAGTCTACCATCACATCGTAAGCCTCTACCAGCTCCCATGTGCTCCCAATGCTAAGTAATAAGCTATATAACGCACAACTCCAGCTTTTAATGGGAAAAGTTAAACAATTTTGCACTCGTGAAGTATATTAATGGTTTTGACGTTTTAATTTCCACAGCCAACGAAATATGTTGTATTTTCTGCGCTTGTTGGAGAAACTAGGATTTTTGGACGGAGTTGTTTCTGTTCTTTCACTTTTTGTTGGTGTGAAAGGTATATTTGATACTAGCCGGCTAAATATTTCTCTGCTCTTCATGATTGCTATTTTATATGTATTTATATAATTACTAGCTGTGCCCAGCGGTTTCACCCGCTGCTCAGTTAGGGGCATGAAAAATAGATGTTAGCCGATTCTCAGACCTACCCGATATGCACACAAAATTTCGTTTAAATCGGTCCAGCCGTTTCGGAGGAGTATGGGAACGAAAACTGTGACACGAGGATTTTATATATTAGATAAGTATTTGCTTTTATAAATGTTTTAAAAAATTGTTTAAAAATTATTTTTAAAAAATGTTACGACACAGACTACCTACAGTACTGTTTCTCCTCCTTTAAATCCATCCAAAGGTTGTC
Source organism: Ochropleura leucogaster (assembly GCA_958449745.1). Lineage (NCBI taxonomy): Eukaryota > Metazoa > Arthropoda > Insecta > Lepidoptera > Noctuidae > Ochropleura > Ochropleura leucogaster. The sequence continues at coordinate 2,865,224 of OY288213.1, read as the reverse complement.
TTGAAAAGATCGTTTTAGCAATAAGACCGACCATTGTGTCACCCTATTTATAAGTTGTTTAATGTTATTCTGGTTACTTTTATGGTGTACATAATAAAGAATATTCTATCTATCTTTCTATCTAATCTACCTCTGTCCCAAAGAGCAATAGCGAAATCATAGCTAAAATTTATTGGAGCGTCTATAAGTGACTTATATACTAAGGCAGTTCTATTATTTTTCTACTTTTTTTTCATAATATCACATTAACTAGTTAAGGCCGAACCACTGCAACAGAACATTTCATCAAATTAATTCAAACATAATTACTGTAGGCCTACTATGACATATTAAAGCAGAACTTATTCCACTGAGTGAAAGAGATGGTGCTAGACACCCTGTATAGCTCTGTCCCTTTCCCTCAGCGGAATAAGTTCTGCTTTAACATGTCATGGTAGGGTAGCTGTTCCACGAAACTTACCGCATAGCATTACATGCATAATACTCCTAGTGCCACTAGTTTGAAAATATGGACGAACCGGGTTTAATAACACGATTCGCTGCGATACCGTGCGTTCGAATTCCGTGCGAATAATTATCGTACGGTATGTGTATCAGTGGTGTTATCAGTAATAAGGTAGTCATAATGTTATTGATGGTGGTTATTTCAATTAATCTGCATTTAAGGCGAGTTACATTTAGCTAATCCTTCTAACATTATGAACGCGAAAGTTTGGACGGACGTATGGATGTTTGTTACTCTTTCACGCAAAAACTACTGATTGGATTTTAATGAAACTTTACAATAATATAGCTTATACATCAGAATAAAACATCAGTAAATGTGCTGATTTCATAATCAACTTTCATCGTAGTATTTTTAAAAGTGATTAGGTTCACGTGCCAAATTTGCTCCGCCGCGCCTTCTATCTATTTACAGACACAAAACACCGTAACATGTATTACTTAGTCAGCTTACAAACTACCTTTAAAGGAATTAAAACCTCTTTTCCCTCTCCAAAAACCACTAAAACTGCACTGAATCCTCAAGTAAGCCATCAAACTTAGTTAACTTTTAAAACACTAGAGGGACACCCGCTCGTAAACTAAAGATTGGTTACATTCAATTTGTAACCGACGCCGGCTCTCCCCACGGTAACGATTCTATGTTTTACGTTCGACAGCCGCAGTATATATCGATAAGTTACTGCAGAAGGTCGAAAATGTGACGAAAATGTACATTAATGTTGCGCTGCTTAGTTAAGTAAATATTTAAGAAGCGTAAGTTAAGGATCAGTTTTTGGGCATATCTTTGGTATGACCTTCGTTCAACCTTCTGGGAATCAATCGTGGCAAAGAGATGTCAGCAAAGCAGAGGGGCCTGCCAGGTTCACCGTCTGCCGGGGTTGCGGGTTGTTCGAAACAGATACCGCGGCCCCGGAACATAAACGGCAAAAGAAGGAATTTGGGTGGGTTTTAGTCAGTACAGTCTAATACTCCCCCCGCTCCGCCCAGAGCGGGGGAAGTTATTCGATAGTTTCGCATCCACAAAAATAGGCCTAGACAAACTGACATTATGAAGATGGAAACGTCAAAAGTTATATCGAAAAACGTATTGATTTTCCAATATTTAGGTAATCATCCTGAAATTCGCACAAAACAGTTAGATCTAGTAAATATGGTGCAATATCGTACTCAGAACTCTGTGAGGAACGGTTTAGTGAAAGAAAGAAATGTCAGAAAATGAACAAGCCAACTAAAACCCACTTGAACATTTTCCATAAAGCTTTAATAACACATATTTATAGCCGAGCATAATGCGTTTATTGACAATTGAGCCTTTGAGACCGCTCATAAAATATGTTATGTTCAAGATATAGTCTAGACCACAGATTACTAAATAGCTACTACGTAGCAGATACATCACTCCAATACAAAAAGGAAAATACCTACGCTATAATAGCCTACAAAATCATAATAATAATAACAGCTGTTTTCAGCCAAAAGAAATGCACCATAAGTAAGCACAAAGAGAGTTGAGATTGTATTGCCCGCCGCGCGACCAACGTGCGGGCGCGTCATCGAGCGAATGTGCTAGGGTTGAACGTATGATGAATTGATGATAATGATAATAAAACGAATGTTGTAGAATCAAATATGTTTCAGTTTAATAAAATGACTGATATTTTTTTTTCCTTCACTGAATTCAAGATTATTAAATTTTATTGTGGAAAATATTCCGAACCGCGTAAATAATTTTAATAAATAATCGAAAGGGAAACAGGAGCAAAGTGGAGGAAAATCAATCAATTTAAAAAAAATCCAAGATGGTACTCTGCCAGGAAGATCCATTATTACGTTGTCAAAATTATTTAAAAAAGTTTCTTCTAATTCTTCAATATAATTATTATATTGAAGACTATATAATAAAAAAAATAATAATTCTACTATTATACAATAGTAGAATTATTATATTGTTATATTCAATATAATTATATTACCCATATACTGCACAAAAATTACGTGGTTTCGGCATTTTAAAACTCAGCGCGGTAATCACGACGACGTCGCACGGTGCGACAGCCCGCTGTCAGTTGTATCGACGGCGATACACGAAGCGGTAGGCATAAAACGCGTGGCCTTGAGCGAGTGACGGACGCCTGTCTAGACTTAGATTCATTGTCTGAGTCTAAAACTATTCCTCTGATGACGCGTGTGATGGATAGATACAGTACGGCCAACGAGAAGCGATACCAAATGTAAACAAAACCCATGCTAAAACCCCATCTTAAATGGCCACCTGAATGTTGGCGAACCCGTCTTAACGTTGTCATGTTTTTGCCGGGAGAACGAGACATTACGACAAAGGCACAAGATGGAAAGAGCTAAATATTAGATTGTCAACGCCACAGTTGTTCTTTAGGTTAATGACCTTTCGTATCGCTTCTCGATGGCCGTACATTTTATGCATTTATTTTAATAAAGATAAGGCTATATGTTAGTAGTTACTTATGTTAGTGATATTTTTTAAGGTAGTTATAGTTTTTGCATTATTCTTGTTTTAATCCAGTGTTTTCATATTGTTTAATCATATGTTGTAATCCCAAACTTATACGAGGAAAGTAAGGTTAGATCAACGGTTAGGGTCTATCTAACCGTTGATCTAACCTTACTTTCCTCGGTTAGACATTTAAACACATCGCAGCACATTGATGTAGTTTTGCTCATTATGGTATAATTTTTTCAAATAGAAAAGTATTGTTAATGTTATGATTGTTGATTTTTTTTTCGGTTGGGAAATCATCAAATAATTTCCCCGCCCTGGGCGGAGCGGGGGGGAGTGTTAGACTTGTACTGACTAAAACCCACCCATGTGCCTTCTATCGCCCTTTACGTTCCGGGGCCGCGGTATCTTTTTCAAACAACCCGCAACCCCGGCAGACGGTGGCCCTGGCAGGCCCCTCCGATGATTGTTAGCTAGCTAAAGTTTTGTGTAAAAAGTAATAACGGTACGGTTGGTGCAGTGGCTGAATGTTTGACTCCGGCGCTGCATGTCGCAGGTTTGATTTCACACGGAACAAATATTTGTATAACCTACAAGTAGTTGTTTCGGATCTGGCTGTTTGTGAATATGAGTTTAAATGTTTGTAAACGCACCCACGATACAGGACAAATTCCTAGTGTGTGAAAAAGTTTACAAAAAAACTTGAGAGGTGTCAAGGGACACCCGGATGGAACTAAGTTATTATTTATTATGTACAAGAAACCTGTATACACTCAACAAAACTAATCGTCGCGACACCACACTGTTCAATGTGAAATAGAAAGAAGAAACGAAAATAACTGGCTTGCTTTCTATGAGAGTGAGAGAGAGATAGACAGAGAAACACGCGCACGCCGCCCGGCTTACAACTATAGCAAACACTTTTGGTCTAAAGCAAAAAGTGTCGTTACAACTTTTGGTCTTAAGCAAAAAAGTGTCGTTACAACTTTTGGTCTTAATGTTTTCCGTCTAGCCCCCATTCGCAACGCGCGATAATGAACTTTATTCCAAAAAATAGTCAACTAATAGTATTTAAGTTTTTAAACTAACATGGTCACTAACAGACGCAGATCGCCGTCATTCCGTCTTCGCCGACGAGACCCGCTGCGACATCCCTTGTTAGAACCAGTAATCCAAAACCAGCCCCTTAATAATGACATGATTCAGATTCAGCATTTTCCTTTGCCGTCCTCCCCCAGCCATCCCCATTCGCCATCTATGACCTAGATTAACACACATTTTAAGCCATCCTATACCTATTATAAAAAAATCAAAAGCATTTATTTCAAGTAAGCCAGTTACAGGCACTTTCAAACTGTCGATACAATGACAACAATAATAGTAAATTAAGCTACAGTCCCAGTCACAGGGCAAAATAACTGTTAAGTACTGTAGTTGCCGTCCCAAAGCGTAGATCTCTATGGAGAAGAATGGGCAAGAAACTCCATGGACACTCTTTTAAACTTACACTTTTTACGTTTATCAAGATTTTTGCCTGGACCTTAAAAGAGACTATGACTTCTGAGTTTGTTTCGGCTGTTTTTTCTCGGAATAGTCAGGTACAAAACACCGGCCTTACCTAGTTTTTAAAAAAGATGTGTAAAAGTGTTTATGAAAACCTAAACAACATTTATCATTAAATTTGGAAATTGTTTCAAAATCTTGGTTATATCATCCGTGTCCACATGGTGCATTATGTGAGAACGATGTAGCAAGTCGGGCAAGTTAAATTGACCATAGAAAAATCCTTACTAATATTATAAAAGCGAAAGATAGTTTGTTTGTTTGTTACCTCTTCACGCTTTAATGACTAAACCGATTTTGATGAAATTCGGTACAGAGATAGTTGGGAACCAGGAGACAAACGTAGGCTAACTTTAAAAAAACGATAAATGAGGGAGAAAGAGTTAAGAAAAGGGAAAACTTAGCAAATCAGAAAAGGGGAAATGTATTACTTCGACTTTAACGCGAGCGTAGCCGCGGGCAGAAGAAAGTAAAGAATAATCGTAAGTTAGTTTATTAAATGCATAGTTTTGTAGAATAGGGATGTTGAAAGTACTTGGAAATAGAACAGTATCCAACGAAGTGTCTTACAGTGATTAATCGTTACAGTTTCATAGTGGAGGTCAGCTCACATTGGAAGGAAAGAAAAATAAATCATCTCGTTCAACCATGAGGGTTGAATCGTTTTTCAAGGACTTTTCTCGTACAAATAAGCCTGTTTTATAACATAACGTCATTACGCCTGTTATCCATTAAGGTTTAAATAAAAATTTATTTTTTATTGTATTTCAGACCTTGAGTATCAATAAACACACAACTTAGGCGCGTAACCCACACGACCAACAGTCGAGGCGCAGCAGTCGAGACGCAGGCGCATTAAGCGCGTCGCCCACAAGATCAACAGTCGAGGTGCAGTTGAGGCGCAGGCACATAAGAGGCACGCCGCAACGAGATTTTCACAAATGTCGTGTGGGCGACGTTCCTAATGCACCCGCGCCTCGACTGCGCCTCGTACATGACATGACACTTCGGTTGACCGCATCGTAAAGGGTCCATTTATAACTTGGAAATATGTGTTTTGTCATGAAGCTGTAATAAACAAAAAACTTATATCTGCTGTTTCGTGCTGAAACAGTTACTATAGTTTCAACCTCTACAAGCTGTAATACAAACATTTCAAACTACGCAGGGAGTAATAATTTCTCAAAACTTCCGAATAGAGTTGTACAACATTGAAAAATATTGGCGAACAGTAATACAAATGTCATTTCATTTGTTTCTAAGAAATTCTCTGTGGAAATATTTGCTGTAATATTTTTGTTTTGTACAAAATGATTTGGTAGTTTGTCCAGATAAATGTAACGATTTATTCCAATTCATCATCATTCTAATGCCCTTATCCTGGCGCGTTCGTCTTCTACGCGCGCCTCAATGAGATGCCAGCAAAGTAGAGGGCCATTGCCTGCTGGGTTTGCGGGTTAGTTTAACTTAGAGGTGAAATACGTTATATTGATAGTTTCCCGATATAAATAACCCAACAATAAATTAGCATCAAAATGGACGATGTCGCATTTATACAAATGTAAAGTACACTCGACAAAACGTACCATTTATACTACTCATAAAATACTCACTACGTTTACGAGAAAAATATCAGAAGGTCCATTTCTACCAGCTTCACATATCCTTCATAATATTTACACCACTGCCCTGATAAAGGAGAAAATATCACCATATTTCTACTTTTTTTTTATAAAACTTTGTTTCACCTGTATTTCTCCTGCATTGTAGGTGAGTTTACAAACATTTAAACTCACATAAACAAACAGCAAGACGCAAAACTGTACGTGTAGGTCATACAAATATTTGTTCCGTGCGGGAATCGAACCAGCGACACTTAGCGTAGCAGTCGTTCACTCAGCCACTACACCAACCGTGCCGTCGATTTGATTGTGTGATTTGATTTCTATTATACAGAAACAGGTTTATTGTAGAATTTTTTGCGTAAAACAGGACGAGAGAAAATATACAGATTTATTTATTTTGATTTTGACTGTGAGATGGAATGGGAGATGAAATTGGCTAAAAGTAATGAGAGTTATGTTTTCAAACGGTACTCGTATTAAAGCGGAATAAAAAAGACTATTTTGAATCAATGTACCTACTTTTTTTCTACCCTAAATATCCTGTAATTGGGGCTAATCTATAGCCATTAACCGTACGTATCCAAACTCCGTGGGTACTACAAAAAAATTCTTAAATCAATCCCCAATGACTATTGGTATAACCCGGATATCGAACCCAAGACCTCAAGTATCCATCAGACTAAAGATGACAGGCCACGGCGATAGCGCGTTCGTGTTCCACGCGCGCCTCAAAGAGCTGTCAGCAAAGTAGAAGGGCCTGCCAGAGCCAACGCCTGCCGGGGTTGCGAGTTGTTTGAAAGAGATGCCACGGCCCCCGGAACACAAAATAAACAAAGGACAAAAGAAAAAACATGGATGGGTTTTAGTCAGTAAAAGTCTGACACTCCCACTCACTAAAGTTATTTGATAAAATCCCCATCAGAAAAAAAAAGTGCAGAAATCGCACATGGGAACACTAGACCAACAAGGAGGCGAATCTTCTGCTTTTATCTATTTGTTGGTTTTCTATACGGCTGTGAGAAATTGATGCCATATATCAGTACCGTCTTTTGGAAAATATAAATAGTGGGATCATGTTCCCTACTTCCTTATGAGGCTGGGACTGAATGGCAGAATGGAATGCTATATTTTCAACTCTATGAAAAATAAATATTTTAGAAATATTTTAGCAACCTGCCTATAATAAAATCCTTACTAATATTATAAAAGCAAAAGTGGTACAGAGATAGTTTTGACCCTGGAGACGGATCTCCAGGGTCAAAACTATCTCTGTACCAAAATTCATCAAAAGCGGTTCCCTTCTTCGGTTTAGCCATTTAGGCGTGAAAACGTAACAAACAAACTCACTTTTGCTTTTATAATATTAGTAAGGATTTTATTACAGACAGGTTGCTAAAATATTTCTAAAATGTTTATTTTTCATAGAGTTTGAAAATATAGCATTCCATTCTGCCAAGAAGAGTTTGTTTGTTTGTTTGTTTGAACGCGCTAATCTCAGGGACTGCTTGTTGGAATTGGATAATTCTTTTAGTGTTAGATATAGGATAGTCCATTTCTTGAGGAAGGCTATAGGCTATATAACATCACGCTACGCTTCTACCAACAGGTGCTGAGCAGCGTGGGTGAAACCGCGGAGAACAGCTAGTATATCAGAATAAAGGCTACAATTGGGTAGTTGACACCATCAACCAATAATTTAAAAACACAATTTTTCTGAAAGAACACCTTATTCCAGACCTGAGAACTCCATTCATTTCAAAATAACTTTAAAATTCGATTTTTAGTTGCTTTTAAATCAATAAATAGTTGCATCATTGACTTGACAACTTAGTGACGTCATCGTTGCGAGTCTCATACAAAATCTATGTGGGAAGCGCGTTTTGACAGCTCATAAAAAGTATATCAATTGATTGGTGGTGTTCACTACCCTATTCATGAAGACATATTGTATATTCTATCACCACGCGAGTGAAAACGCTGGACGCAGCTAGTCCTTACTAATATTATAATAGAGAAAATGAGTTTGTTTGTTACGTCTTCACGCCTAAATGGCCAAACCGATTTTGGTAAATTTTACACAGTTTTTTGGTACAGAGATAGTTGGGACCCTGGAGAAAGACATAGACAATTTTTTTTTAATTGTGTGAAATTAGGGAGAAAGAGGGAAGAAAAGGAAAAACTTAGCTTTGCTATTACCAATAATTAACGCTGAAGGGCAAAAACTACAGGTAGCAGGTGCCTGCAAAACAGGAAAGGGGAACTGTGTTATACCAAATTTAACGCGAGGGAAGCCGCGGGCTGCAGCTAGTATAATGTAAAATAAAGTTATTGAAGTACCATTTTAGCTAATTACCAGTATTTTACATGGAGCGACTGCCTATCTGGGGCCTAAGTCTGCTATTACAATAGTGTCAGAATGGTCGATCACTGATCGCATAATGGTTAATTTTGACAAGTTTGGTAATCTGCTACATACTAAACTTGTCAAAATCAACCATTATGCGATCAGTGATCGACCATTCTGACACTATTGTAATAGCAGACTAAGGCCCCTGACCTCCACAAGCCTGTTGGTACTTTACTTGTTGTGAATAGGAGCTCAAGTGAATTCACAAATGAGTTCACTCACAAAGTAATCATGACAACAATCCGAAAAAATACCCGAAATTGACTTTTTTATACGTTTTAGTAACTTTTTTACACTTTTACGGTAGCCTATCAAAGTAAATGCGTGCTTTTGATATTTTCTAAAATATATGACGGTCGTATCCAGTGAAATATTCTGCGAATATAAATTGAGTTTCTAATAATTTGTTCGCTTGTGGGTTTTATTGCTGAAATTATTTTGATAAAGCGTTGTTTTTTAGTTGTTTTATATAAAGGCTCATTTGGATTATTTGTTTTTTTTGATGTTTCATTATTGCTCAATGCGTGGGTTATTAGCGCAAATTACCAAATTAAATTAACGTTGATTATTATTTGCTTAAAGTAAACAGTTGAACTGTTTGTCACGTAACTAACTACGCATACATACATTGTTTTTGACTCGGAGTTAATGCGACGACACTGTTGGCGCAGTGGCTAAGCGTTTCACTACTGTGCTACATGTTGCAGGTTTGATCCTCGCACGGAACTAATATTTGTATAACCTACTGGTAGTTCTTTCTGTTCTGAATGTTTGTGTATGTGAGTTTAAGTGCTTGTACCGCATTGCTAAGGCTTTACAGAACCGTAGTAGTCACAACAATACCCTGAACGCATTATTATATTAGACTAGCTGTTCCCCACGGTTTCACCCGCGCTGCTCAGCACCTGTTGGTTGTAGCGTGATATTATATAGCCTTCCTCAAGAAATGGACTATCCAACACTAAAAGAATTTTTCAATTCCAACCAGTAGTCCCTGAGATTAGCGCGTTCAAACAAACAAACAAACTCTTCAGCTTTATAATATTAGTATAGATACGCAGAGCATTATAAGCCTTTTGGGTAAATGAACCACAGGGCTCCCGAGTACTACGGTTTGTTCGAAAGAGATACCGCGGCCCTGGAACGCAAAGGGCAATAGAAGGAACATGGGTGGGTTTTAGTCAGTAAAATTCTAGCACTCCCCCTCCCCTCCCCATAAAAATAATGTGATGATTTTCCAAAACCGGTAACCGGGAACCGGGCACCAAAATAGTGGGATCATGTTCCCTACTTCCTTATGAGGCTAGGACTGAATGGGACCACCTGAATGGCAGAAGGGAATGCTATATTTTCAAACTCTATGAAAAATAAACATTTTAGAAATATTTTAGCAACCTGCCTGTAATAAAATCCTTATTAATATTATAAAAGCGAAAGTGAGTTTGTTTGTTACGTCTTCACGTCTAAATAGCAAAACCGGTTTTGATGAATCTTGGTAGAGAGATAGTTTCGACCCTGAAGACAGACATAAGCTATTTTTTTAAGTGAGTAATGAGGGAGAAAGAGGGAAGAAAAGGGAAAACTTAGCATTGCTATTACAATTGTTGGTTTGTTCGAAAGAGATACCGCGGCCCTGGAACGCAAAGGGCAATAGAAGGAACATGGGTGGGTTTTAGTCTGTAAAATTCTAACACACCCCCTCCCCTCCCCATAAAAATAATGTGATGATTTTCCAACACATAACCGGTAACCGGGCACCAAGGGTACCGTACAAACTTGCGACATAAACGGCTGTATGTTTTGACTGGGTAAACGTAAAGGTTTGATTTTTTTCAAAACTCCAACATCCAGCGCGAGAAGTTAATGATGATTTCCCTCCCAAAAAAAAAGGACTAAAGCACCCGTCCATCTAGTAATGACAGGCCGCGTCGATAACGCGTTCAACTCTCACGTGCGCCTCAAAGAGATGTCAGCAAAGTAGAGGGACCTACCCAGAGCGGGCAAGTTATTGGATGACTAGCTTTCGCCCGCGGCTTCGCCCGCGTTAAATTTGAAGTAACACATTTCCCCTTGCGCCTTATTGATTTGTAATAGCATCGCTAAGTTTTCCCTTTTCTTCCCTCTTTCTCCCGCACATCCCACTTTTTTCAAAAAAATGTTAGCCTATGTCCGTCTCCTGGTTCCCAACTATCTCTGTACCAAAATTCATCAAAATCGGTTTAGCCGTTAATGCGTGAAGAGGTAACAAACAAAGTCACTTTTACCATTTTCCACCTTCCCACCCCCAAACAAAAGGGCTCCCGAGTACAGTGAGGTGCAGTGTGCCTTTAACTAATAAATACAGAATCAGAATCAGACTTTTATTTGTGAAACATAGGTATTTACATCGATGTCTAAGATTTAAACATAATATAGGCGCTATGTTTTTGCCATTACATAAGCCAGTTTGCAAAACATACACGAGAAACTTTTATAAGTAGACAACAAAAGAAACAAACGAATGAGTCAGAATCCCATTAGCTCGTGTTTTCCATTAAAACTGTAAAACAAAAAATGTGTTGTAAACTAAACAGAGCATCTAAATTATTGCGCGAGTTTGTTCAACACCAGAAGTGTTCGGACTAACTACTGTTCGGATTTATTTATAGGGAGACGAGCTTTTTTGGTATTTTAGGAATACTCTGATTATCCTTACTTAATCTTTATAATATATAATTCTTCTGTGAGTGTGTATGTCACTGAACTTCTCTCAAACGATTGGACCGATTTTGATGAAACTTTTTGTGTGTCCGGTCTTTTTGTGTCACAATTTTGTCCGGCAGATGGCGCTGCATCACATTTTTTTGTAAATACGTAGCGAAGCACGTACCGGGCCGCTAGTAATATTATAAAGCGAAAGTGAGTTTTGCTACGTCTTCACGCCTAAATGGCCAAACCGTTTTTGATTACGGAGATTTAGAGACGGACATAAGCTATTCAAAAAAAAAGTGAGATAAGTGGGAGAAAGAGGAAAATAATTTGGAGAGAAACATATATATATTTCGATCATCACGCTGGTTAAAGTTAGCGTTAGCCAAAAGTAACTATGCCACGTGGACGAAGTCGCGGGCGGAAGCTAGTACATAATAATTTCTTCACATATTTTTGCATATTTCTTATTAAAATATAAAACAAAAATCATTTAAAAATACAAAAAATCATCAGTATTTGAAACAGGGTCCGGTGGTGAGGGCCTGTGGACGGTGAGCAATGGGTAGCTCACCGTCCCTTAAACCCATCCGCCCAGAACGGATGGGAAATCATCAAGTAATTCTGGGCGGAGCGGGGGGTCGTTTCAGACTTTCACGACTAAAACCCACCCATGTTTCTTCTTTTGCCCTTTATGTTCCAGAGCCGCGGTATCGCTTTCGAACAACCCCGGCAAGTGGTGGCCCCTCTGCTTTGCTGAAATCTCTGTGAGGAGCGCGTGGAACACGAACGCGCCATCGACACGGCCGTCACCAGACGGATGGCTGGACTAAGCTGATAAATAACCCTTACATCTCGAAAACATATCATCAGATGTTACAAATAATGTATTCACCCTTAACACCTTCCCCGACAAGAGTTACCGACGAGTTAACACACAAACCCACTTTGCCAAGACAGATGACTATAAAAACCATCTAAATCAAAATCCCCCGACTCACAATTCTTTTTACCCCATAAAAGACAAAAGTGGCAACGAGACCCAATAAATTACCTCAAAGGCGGAAATTTTCAATATATCCTTGTTTCCATACTCGTAGGAAAAACTGACAAATCATCTGAAATGGGGACACCCGGAATGTCCTTCACATCGAAGTCTCCTTGTCACATTATTCGTCCCATATATTGTTGGTCAGCGGATTTTTTTGTTTTAACAAAACCTTTTTCAGGACGTTTTTAATAACTGTTAAAGCAGTTTTAATAACGTTGATTTGTGTTGTGGTTTAAAATGTTCGGATTTATGAAACAAGTTCGTAATAAATTGTTTGGTACAAATACGTGTTTGGCTTGAAAAGGGATGGTTAAACTGTTCCGGGTCGAGTCGAGGGTCGAGTAAATTGATGAGTTTTTAACAACATATATTTCAGGCTGTTACATATACTTTTTGCCATGAACTTCATCAGGAAAGTTTCTTTTAGAGTGCTCTATTTCTTACAAAAGGGTTTTTTTTTCGAATCCTTGTCTTTTCATCAAGCTGTTCTCGACTGCGGGTCTATGGATGGTGAGGGAGTCTATGGACTGCCGGGGTTGCGGGTTGTTCGAAAGAGATACCGCGGCCCCGGAACGCAAAGGGCAATAGTAGGAACATGGGTGGGTTTTAGTCAGTACAAGTCTGACATGCCCCCTCGCTCCGCCCAGAGTGGGGTAAGTCATTGGATGATTTCCCATTCGAAAAAATAAAATAAAGTTTTTATCATATTCTGCCGCTGGCGACGTGCAAATATTTGGTACATAAACATAATATTAAGACAAACTTTAAATAGGAAATAAAATTACAGTTAGTGGCATGTCAATTAAATAAATATTATCAGTATTCAATTCAATGTCAAATTATTATTCAATGTCAATCTATATTTAATTACTAAATACAACCTATCCTTACTAATATTATAAAAGCGAAATTAAGTTTGTTTGTTACCTCTTCACGCTTTAATGGCTTAACCGATTTTGATGAAATTTGGTACACAGATAGTTAAGAACCAGGAGACGGACATAGGGTAATTTTTATTTAAAAAAATGACATATAAGGGAGAATGAGGGAAGAAAGGGGAAAACTTAGCATTGCTATTACAAATCAATCAGGCGCAAGAGCAAAAGCTGCAGGTCTGCTTGGTGTGTTATACCGAATAAACGCGAGCGAAGCCGCGGGCGAAAGCTAGTAAATATATAAATGTCAAATTTTAATAGAGATGTCTATGACTATATGATTACAAGTATTATTCTATAATATATATGTATATTAATAATATTTATAGGTTGTATATATTTAGTAATTAATTTAATTATAATATGATGAATAAAAAAAAAAGTAATATTCAAATAGTCGTTTAACCTGCCTGTTTGATGAAAATAAGTTCGCCTCTATTACATCACTCACACACATCACTGACGAATGTAGTTGTAGATTCACCTCTGCCCAAACCCTTCGTAGGCTACAGGCGTGAAGTTGAGTTTTTATGTAAATAAACTATCTGAATCTCAGAACGACGCTAGAATCTCCAGTAGCAAAGAACGGTCAGTAAAAAGCCAATAAAAATATCATAAAACTATCAAACGCAAAGCTCTTGTACTGACAAAATATTCCTCAACATTCTTCTCCAACGTTCCCCGTTTTGATATCAAACGATATAGCCGACGGCGCCAAACGTCGCGACACAAATTCCCTTTTTTTGTATCCCAGAATTTCATCCATCGTGTTTACTAGTGTTGTGCTTTCGAAACATCGATATAGATTTAACGTCAGTGATCGATTCAAAATATATAACACTTTAGGAGTGGTTTTCAAAGCAAATTATTCGAACCTTGGCGTACTATAAGCGGAGTTTTTCAAAATTAGAAGCGACTACGTGTAGGATACACAGAATTGTAATTCCCCAATGCAGATTAACAAAAACTAGCAAGTAATTTCTTATACGCTTTCATACCAAATTGCCAAAATCAGTTACAGAACTGATCGTTTGAAAGTTTAAAAATTACATCAAAGGAGTCCTTACAAAAAATTCAAAATACAGAATCAATGAATATGTTAAACATGTTATACACGCTTTGTTCAGAATAGATGCAGCAACATTAAAATTTGTATGAAATAGTCTTTTTATAATATTTTTGGTCCTTTTGTATTCTAGTGGAAATTTTAAGTCTTTTAGGCCTAGATAATCTGATTGATCTTATATTTTATTTTGCGTTTATACAGGGTGGCCAGTTGAAAGACGTCCAAAGAAAAAAATTAGATGCCTTATGCTAAGGAGTACCCGAATTACCCCCATGTATGTTCCGCGATTATTTGTAGTTTAGGAGCTAGAATTTTTTTAAGTATTATTTTCAAAATTTTCACCTAACATTGGTTTTTATTTTTTATGTCTTTATTCCTATCATTTTTAGATATTCTTTTTTGTGGAAAATATTAGCGATAACAATAGCTACCATGCAAAAAAAACCGTTTGCCTAGGCATTGTAGAACTTACCACAAAATTAGTCCAAAGTTCAAAATTACCATTAGAGTTCGATCATCAAAAATCTTCAGAGCTTAAAAAAAAAATAGTTGGGGGTGCAAGAGGTTTCTAAATGATCTTAAAAACTTCTATGGACCTTCAACAGACAAAATCGGTAAAAAAATATAGAGCTTGATCGGGGATTATTTCCTGTAATTAGCGTTGATAGCAATAAAGGTATTTTTACAGTTATTGTTATAATTTGGGATTTCTTTATTTTTGCCACTTTTATGATAAAAAAATACGGTAGATAGTTTGCAAATTTTATTAAAACACGTTACAAAAGGTTTTCAAAGTGCCCCCTTACCACAGAAATGCACCATCTACATCTACGGAGGAAATTGTCTTTTAGTTGTAAACCATGTCTCGTCTCAGTGTTAAGTTAACGCCTGACAGCAAAACTGGTAATTCTTCAAGAACTCTTTGTAGGTGGCTCCATCGAGCTTGGACAGCGGTCTGGCTATGGATTCTCCATAGTCCGCTATCGAGAATCCTCATTCCTTAAGACCATAAAATTTTCAACACCACTTCAGT
Source organism: Ochropleura leucogaster (assembly GCA_958449745.1). NCBI lineage: Eukaryota > Metazoa > Arthropoda > Insecta > Lepidoptera > Noctuidae > Ochropleura > Ochropleura leucogaster. The sequence continues at coordinate 2,849,873 of OY288213.1, read as the reverse complement.
GTGAACATGTGGTCCGGCGTTCTCAACGGTGAACTACCAATTACTTTACCGCCGCCATTCGAGCTGCCGTCCAGGCTCGTGATGGTACGCACGGGACACTAACAATGAGGAAGAGCTAAAACGGAAAATTGAAGAAGCGGGAAATGTGGCGGGCCTGTTGGTGTAGTGGTTAGTAGCCTGACTGCTGAGCCGGAGGTCGTGGGTTCGATTCCCACCCAGGACAAACTTTGTGTGATTTTTTAACTTTGTCTGGTTACCATAACACAAGCTCTGCTTAGCTTGGGATCAGATAGCCATGTGTGAGTTGTCCCAAGATATTTATTATTTATTTATTTAATGCTGTAAGAAGTAACAGAGAAGCCTTTAGACTTTAGACAACTAAAAGACAATTTCCTCCGTAGATGTAGATTGTGCATTTCTGTGGTAAGGCGGCACTTTGAAAACCTTTTGTAACGTGTTTTAATAAAATTTGTAAACTATTTACCGTATTTTTTATCATAAAAGTGGTAAAAATAAAGAAATCCCAAATTATAACAATTACTGTAAAAATACCTTTATTGGTATCAACGCTAATTACAGGAAATAATCCCCGATCAAGCTCTATATTTTTTTACCGATTTTGTCTGTTGAAGGTCCATAGAAGTTTTTAAGATCATTTAGAAACCTCTGGCACCCCTCACTCATTTTTTTTTAAGCTCTGAACATTTTTGATTATCGAACTCTAATGGTGATTTTGAACTTTAGACTAATTTTGTGGTAAGTTTTACAATGCCTAGGCAAACGGTTTTTTTTTTGCATGGTAGCTATTGCTATCGCTAATAGATTCCATAAAAAAGAATATCTAAAAATGATAGGAATAAAGACATAAAAAATAAAAACCAATGCTAGGTGAATATTTTGAAAAAAGTACTTAAAAAAATTCTAGCTCCTAAACTACAAATAATCGCGGAACATACATGGGGGTAATTCGGGTACCCCTTAGCATAAGGCATCTAATTTTTTTCTTTGGACGCCTATCAACTGGCCACCCTGTATACACAGTACTAACGCTGTTACAATGAAGTTCTGAGACCAAATGATTTTAAAAGAAACAATAAACTCTATGGTTACTACCATGGAATTTCTTGCTCTTTCTCGTCCAACCTTTGACCTTTTTCGACATTTTGAAGTGTCCATGCAGTCCATGTGCTTTTTTTAATGAAAATCTTTATATTAACTTAACCTAATACAACTGACAGAATGACAACTAACAATTGTTTTCATCTACGCCCCGGAGTTTGTTAAAAACGAAATAAGCTAAAACACCGCTACACCGTGATGTTATAGTGGGTATTTATTAACCGGCAAAATTAAAGTTAATTCATAAATTTTGTCGATGTCAAAAGTCACCTCACTAAACCCACAACCGCTGTTCTTTTTATCGGACAACGCAAAGTGATTCACGACCACGTTTAGCCAAAACTAGCTGTTCCACGCGGTTTCACCCACGCTGCTCAGCACCCGTTGGTCGTAGCGTGCTGTTATATAGCCTATAGCCTTCCTCAAGAAATGGACTATCCAACACTAAAAGAATTTTCCAATTCCAACCAGTAGTCCCTGAGATTAGCGCGTTCAAACAAACAAACAAACTCTTCAGCTTTATAATATTAGTATAGACACAGATAATATAATACTAACATACAGATACTCCATCTCATACAAAGAAACGCGACCGCCATAACTTGCTCATTTCTCCGGGCTATCCGGGCTATTTTTTTTTTACTCACAACGGCGCTAGATGGTGCTTGCAGCGATAGCTCAAGTTCAGTTTATTTTACAGAGAACCAATAGATGGCGATAAAACCAAACTATACTTTTGTACTGTAAACTAAGGTAGGTATATAGCCCTTTGACCTTGAAGCTTACGTCGTCAGTCATTCGGCAATCGCCATTAATAAATTCACGTTCTTTCATGCCTAGTATTATATTATCTGAGGCGTGGGGTATAGCTACATGTTTTTCGGTAGACTGAGGTATTTGTTAGGTTCAGCGTAAAAGTCAACGCAAATTTTGATAATTAGGTATCAAGTATCTAAGTCAATCAAAGTTATTTATAATATCGAAATAGCGAATAGAGGAGCTCGTGGCTAAAAAATAGCAACCGCTCGGGTTGTTCTTTAGGTTAAGCTGCGCTTGCCTAGGTTGGTCTGTGGATGGGTGACCACCCGTTACATACCGAGTTTTCTCCGTGCCTCGGAAAGCACGTTAAGCCGTTGGTTCCGGCTGTCATTTGTAGATCTTTGACAGTCGTTACAGGTAGTCAGTGTCCCGAAAGTCTGACAACCAGTCTTACCAAGGGGTATGGTATTAGGTACCCAGTAGGTAGGTACTAACTGGGTTGTGCTCCTCCTCAAATTGTGGAGGTTAGATAGGCAGTCGCACGGCGCTCCATATAAAATAGGTACCTACTGATATTCAGCTGCATCCGGTTAGACTGTTAGCTGACCCCAACATAGTTGGGAAAGGCTAGGCTGATGATTATAATATCGAAATAGGTAGGTAGCTCTTGAAATGATATTTGCTGCAAATTAGATGATTTTAAGCAGGGAGTTATTTTTTAACAGACTCAGGAGTGTGTAGAATATTTTTATTTTATTTTAAACACAAGTTGTTACTTAACTAAGTAGGTAGTAATATTTGTATGTTGTGTTGGTACCTACAAAAGTAGGTAAGTATACTTACCGGTTCGAATCTTGGGCGCTAGACGATAGAGTGCGGATGACCTTGCGTGTTGTACAAAAAAATAAATGAAAATAAAGCTAAAACGCCTCTCCAATACTATCTACCTATACCTACATCACTTAAAAATTAAAACTGTGTTAAAAACCTATCACTACTATGCTTAATTAATAATACCTTTAATATAATTAATAAAAGTACCTACCTACGCTTTTACCTACTTGATATAAAAAACTTAACTTAAATTAACCAAAACTCGGTATACCTATCTAAAAATCTATGCGTACCTACCTACTTTACCTAAAAAGATATTCAATGTAAACTATTAATAATTCGTAATTTGAACGATTACCTATTTAAACACTACCAAAATAACTAATAAGTACCTATTTTATTAAATAACAACAAAAGAAATCTAAAAATAAATTATTTAAAGACTATGTAAAAGTCGCGGTGATAAGCATTGTCTGTCAATAAGGCCGAACACTCTGAACGTCTATTCGCATCAACAGCCAAATATTACGGTAGCCGCGTCGAGCGCACACAAAAATAATCCTTATGGCATGATCCAGTATTCATGCGCGATGGCTTATTAGCGTATTTCATGTATAACTTTGGTGTTTCTTTACCGATATATATGACTAGCTGTTCCCCACGGTTTCACCCGCGCTGCTCAGCACCTGTTGGTCATAGCGTGATGTTATTTAGCCTTCCTCAAGAAATGAACTATCCAACACTAAAAGAATTTTCCAATTCCAACCAGTAGTTCCTGAGATTAGCGCGTTCAAACAAACAAACAAACTCTTCAGCTTTATAATTACCGATATATATGATTATTTTTTTATTGTATAGGTAATAATGTTAACTATTTTTAATAAGAGATGAGTGAGAGTGTTATTAAAAGTAAGAGTAGACAAATATAATCAGAAAGCTCCGAACTGCTTAGCTATCGGGAGTTACACGTGTTATTGTGAGTTAACCATTAAAGATAGACATATGCTGTCGTATGATTATTTTTTATATAATTTTAAGGAGAATATTTCCGTCATACATGATTTCTGTGTAGCTTTAACCATTAAGGCTACACACGCGACAGAAGCTTAATAAATGGAGTAACTTCTCCCGTTTTCCCAACATTTCCCTTCACTGCTCTGCTCCTATTGATCGTAGCGTGATGAAAAGTATATTATAACCTGCCCAGGAGTATAAAGAATAATTTGACCAAGTTTCATTAAAATTTTATTATTATTTTATCGTTATTTTGGAAATATATTTCATGTACAAAATTTACCTCTCTACAGATTTATTATAAGTAGGTATAGATAGTTTGTATTTCATAATATTTCATTCTATCAAAATAGGTATGGTAAATGGTAATATTGAGCTGTGTAGTAAAACTCAGAAAATGAAAACAACGCCATCTATTCATAGAAATAACAGTAAATGAGTTACCTAACCACAACGTAGTACAAATTGTTCTCACCAGAGCCAACACCATAATATTATTTAGAAAAATCATGGAATTTGCAACTAGGAGCCCATTATTCCTGTTTTTTGTGTTATGGGGATTTTTAAAAACAAGAACATACTTCTTCCATGGTCAAATTTAAACAGTTACACAAACTTCAAAAACAAATCGATACACATAACGCCATCTATTGATGTTTTTTTGAACTACTTTTTCTTTCTTCGCAATGAGACCCCATGGTATAGACAAGAAATGGACTATCCAACACTAAAAGAATTTTCCAATTCTAACCAGTAGTCCCTGAGATTAGTGCGTTCAAACAAACAAACAAACTCTTCAGCTTTATAATATTATAAGTATAGATTAGTATAGATTTACGTACGAAGATCTGTTATACCAATAACTAGGCCCATGTCCCCTTTTTTTGGGGATGGGAAATCATCAATAACTCTCCCCTCTCTGGGCGGAGCAGGGAGGAGTGTCAGGCTAGTACTGACTAAAACCCAACCATGTTCCTTCTATTGCCCTATTTTTGAACAACCCGTAACCCCGGCAGGGCCCATGCCCCCTTTCATCAGCACCACATTGGTAGAAGTTAGTGTCCTGTGTCTTAGTTAGACTGTATCGTGGAATGCAAACTGTCTTAAGGAGGTTGTTGTCATCATATTATGTTTTTTAGACGGGCCTGTTGGTCTAGTGGTTAGTGACCCTGACTGCTGAGCCGGAGGTCGTGGGTTCGATTCCCACCCAGGACAAACTTTGTGTGATTAGCATGATTGTTTGTTCTGTGTCTGGGTGTGATTTATCTATAATATGTATGTATTTATAAATTATATAAGTATGTAGATCAGTTGTCTGGTTACCATAACACAAGCTCTGCTTAGCTTGGGATCAGATAGCCGTGTGTGAGTTGTCCCAAGATATTTATTTATTTTCATTTTTTTTTAAGTACTTTGTCATAGTGGTAAATGTGTAGATATTTGACCAGTTGTTCTTTCTAAATTTATTTACTTACTAGCTTTTGCCCGCGACTTCGCTCGCGCTCATTTTGGGGTAACACAGTTCCCCTTTCCTGACTCGCAGGTACCTGTTACCTGTAGTTTCTGCCCTTGCGCCTTATTTATTGTAATAGCAATGCTAAGTTTTCCCTTTTCTTCCCTCTTTCTCGTTTTTATTTAAAAAAAAACATCTAAATCGGTTTAGCTATTTAGGCGTGAAGAGGTAATTTGAAGAGGAACTTACTTTTACTTTTATAATATTAGTAAGGGATCATATTGAATCTGTTTTATTGTATGTTTGTGTAATTCTAACAATATTATACTAGATTTAAAGCTTCTATGGGTAAAGCTTATTCATTCATTTTGTTTGTGTAATCGGTATTTTTTCCTTTTACAGTACTTTTTTTAAAATTTTCCCTTTTCCGTTCAAGAAACAGTTATCTTTAAACTTCCACCGACAATCATTCAAGCAACATGCGACTGGAAAACAAAAGAATTATTTTGTTAACTGACGAAAAAAAGGAGGAAGTTCTCTATTCGACATTTATTTTTTTAGACTGTAGTACAAGTCTCTATGACAGCACTTGCCGTCGCGCACGCGCAAACGGTACGAAGGAAACAAGTGACACAAGCGTGACGCGAAAGTCGCATGACGGAAGTCGCGTCACGTCACGTACGCCCAAGGCTGTTAACCTTGTTCTTAATGGCGGTGATGTACCGGAAATTGTACAAAAACACACAACTTATTTGGTCTACTCAAATATGTCATATATAGTAGTGTAGTAAATGGATATTATTAACCACTAGCTTCCGCCCGCGACTTCGTCCACGAGGCATAGTTACTTCGGACTAACGCTAACTTTAACCCGCGTGATGATCGAAAAAGAATTATCTTTCTCTCCCTTTTCTTCCCTGTTTCTAATACTTAAATCAATTTTAAAGAAATATCACCTATGTCCGTCTCCAAGGTCCCAACTATCTCTGTACCAAAATTCATTAAAATCGGTTAAGCCAGGCATGAAGACGTAACAAAAAAACAAACTCACTCTCTTAAAAAAACATTGAAATATGAAACTTAAAAAAAAAAACTTTGATATATGAGGGAGAAAGAGTGAAGAAAAGGGAAAACTTAGCTTTGCTATTACACTCAATAAGGTGCAAAGGCAAATACTACAGGTAACAGATACCTGCAAATCAAGAAAGGGGAACTGTGATACCCCGAATTTAACGCGAATGAAGCTGCGAGTGAAGCCGCGGGCATAATTAGTAATATTATAAAAGCAAAAGTGAGTTTGTTTGTTACTAACGTCTTCACGCCTAAATAGCCAAATCGATTTTGATGAATTTTGGTACAGACATAGTTGGTACTCTGAAGACGGATATACGCAAATTTAAAAAAAAATGAGTAATGGAGGACAAAGATATTTTTTTTGGATCATCACCCGGGTTAAAGTAAGGGTTATCCAAAGTAACTTCCGCCCGGTTCGTCCGGGCGGAAGCTAGTATGGAATAAGGGCAGGAGCATGATACAACAAAACTACAAACCGGTTCATGATTTAAAAAAAAAAACCCCACACTAAATGAATTTACCGCAGATTTATGAACAAAAATACGAAAAATGCCTCTAATTATTAGTAACTGGCCAGCAATTGTGTAACAAAATGAATACGATCGTCGGTCTCAACGGCTCTCGTATCATAATGAGAACCGCAATTGTTTTCATTCTTTTCTTTTTAATCTGTGGGTGAAGAATAAAGTCATTATATTCATTCATACGAATTTTTCATTCATTCATACGTGTGTAGTGTTTGAGGTTTGAGTTTGAGTGATGACAGGCTCACGGCCTGTCATCACTAGACCGACTAGACGGTCGGACGGTGAGCGCTGTGAGCGAAGGTGCGTTCGTGTTCCACGCGTTACACGGGGTTGTTTGAAAGAGATACCGTGACTCCGGATCACAAATGGCAAAATAGGGAACATGTTTGGTCAGTTTAGTTTTAGTCAGTCAAACCCGACACTCCCCTCCAGTCTCCCAGAGGGAGGAGTCATTTGATGATGTGCTATCTGAAAAAGAAAAACTAAGTACAGATCAGAAATTTGCAAAAACGGAAAAAAAATCGCGGGATAAATAAACACAATTATATTTACCAGAGCAAACATTTGCGTCCGCAATATTAAAGCCTCAATGGTAATTTCATCCTCAATAGTCCCGCTTGCGATCACTATCAGCAAGAAAACTTGCAAAATATGGACCACAGCGTTCAAAGAATAATTCACAAGAAAATCTGTCTTTTAAAAATTCCCTAACTCACATGCTCTGCCTTTATTCCCGCTCACAACCCACATACTATCAACATTCCCCGTCCATTGGGTTCACAACTTTATTCCTTCATATTTCTCTCACCAGACGCCATTTTAAAAAGAATTTGTAGCGGCCATTTCTATATTTTTTTTACTCTTCTACTTTCTGTGGTACCGTTTTATTTAACGTTGCTGGAAGGAAATATTTCTGTGCGGAGTTTAATGCGACATTTTGTTCGTAAAGCTGGTCTTGTTCTGGGTAATGGAGCGGCTAATTTGTAATTAAATTTTGTGTATGTTCTAGCATGGAGTATGTGTGTTGGTTTAATTTAAATCTTGCTCTTGTATTTTGTAATATTAATGGGACTATTTTCTAAAACATAATAATGTTGTTACAGCAATTTTAAGTTGCCAGCGTTTAAGCAGGTGCATCCCAATTTAGTAACAGACTTTCAGTCGCAAGTTGAAGGTTTATAAGAAGGATTATGAAAGAAGTTTGTAATCTGTTGTTTTATAATGTTGCCAACAAAAATAACAATATAAATTTGAATAAAGCAACGAGTATTGATGTTTTAAGATATTGCTATTGTGTTATATGTATTAATGTCATTGAAAAGAATTCAAAGACTATCAAGACTACATCCAGCATAAATAATTAAGATCTCATATATTTTTTCAAATGGTTCATGCTCCTCAATTTGCTTAAATATTTTTTCATAGATTGTTTATTGAAATAAATACAGACATTATTAAAACTGTGAAATTTAGGCCAATCGCTAAAGAATTGAATTATTGTTTTTTCTTTTCATTAATACTTTTTTTTAGAGATATTTTCAGTTTTCATTGTAGGTACATATTATTTTCTATGAATAGTCAAAACGAGATTTCTCCTACCGCATTACATGCAACATGTGCCGATACTAGTTCGCCAGATCAATAACTCTACGATTTATCAATTCAAAGTAACTAAAAATTTAATTTACGCGTAATAAATTGAAAATAAATCTGATTTTCAGGCCTAAAACAAAATGATTTTTGAGCTAAGCTTAGCTAGTCCTGAACAAAAAATATCAATAAAAATTTACCCAACTCAGATATCGAAGCCAGCCTTTAGGCCTACTATGAAGTCTTAAAGTAGAACTTATTCGAGTGAGTGAAAGAGATGGTGCTAGACACCATGTATAGCTCTGTCTCTTTCCCTCAGCGGAATGAGTTCTGCTTTAAGATGTCATGGTAGGGTAGCTTATGTTCAGTAGTTGACGACCACTTGACCAACGGTTTTTTTTGTGGATGGGCAATCCTCAAGTAACGAGCTCGGGAGTGCGTCAGACTTCACTGATTAAAACCCACCCATGTTCCTTCTTTTGCCTTATACTTTTACCGCGATATCTCTTTCGAACAACTCGCAACACTTAACCAAGGCTCCAGTCAAAACAACACACTAAAGACACTCAAATATAAATTAAAGACATCTACTATAGTACGGCCAACGAGAAGCGATACGAAAGGTCATTAACCTAAAGAACAACTGTAACGTTGACAATCTAATATTTAGCTCTTTCCATCTTGTGCCTTTGTCGTAATGTCTCGTTCTCCCGGCAAAAACATGACAACGTTAAGACGGGTTCGCCAACATTCGGGCGGCCATTTTAGATGAGGTTTTAGCATGGGTTTTGTTTACATTTGGTATCGCTTCTCGTTGGCCGTACTATAGACGAACATTACATTCACACCCCCTCCCCCCGCTTCCCCCCTCCGTGGATTCTCTCGCCTGATTGCGCTGATTATGGTATCAAAGAGCATAAAACCGAACAAGCCCTTAATAACTCATAAATTGAATTGTTTTACAAAGAAAATACTTACTTGCATCCCCAAATGACACAGATAAATAATTTATGAAGCAAATTAGGTAAATATTTTCGCCTTTTTGGGATTCGAATTTGATCGTTATCAGAAAGGGAAGACAGAAAACCAATAAAATGTTGGTTATGTTTTGTTGTCATTCATTATCCATTCCTTGTCCCAAATTATTTGGTGTTTTTTGTGGTTGGGAACCCATCAAATAACTTCCCCCGCTCTGGGCGGAGCACGAGGCAGTGTCAGACATGTACTGACTAAAACCCACACATGTTCCTTCCATCGCCCTTTATGTTCCGGGGCCGTGGTATCTCTTTCGAACAACCCGCAACTCCGGCAGGCGTTGGGTCTGGCAGGCCTCTCTCTCTCTGCTAATTATTTCGCGTTGGCATAGCATTTCTTCTTCTTCCATACTTTTTATTGCTCACCATCGAATTGGACACCTCCTTTTTTGCCATCTCATACTTCACACTGTTCATCCAAGTTAATTATGTTTTACTAAATAAGCTTTTTATTGATAGTTTTGATAGATTGCAGAACTAAAAGATTTTTGGAGTGAAGTTCCTTATCGCGAGTTGCAAAAGGGGCTTGTCGAAAAAAAAAAACTAAAAGTTGTAACGACAATTTTTGCTATGGTTGTTTTTTTAATATAAAGTTGTAAGCCGTGTGGCGTGCGCGTGTTTCTCTGTCTGTCTCTCTCGCATAGAAAGCAAGCCAGTTATTTTCGTTAAGTCTTTCTATTTCACATTGAACAGTGTGGTGTCGTGACGATTAATTTTGTTGTGTGTCTACAGGTTTTTTGTACATAATAAATAATAACCACGTTCCATCCGGGTGTCCCTTGACACGTCTCAAGTATTTTTTTTGTAACATTTGCCCCACACTAGGAATTACTCCTGTATCATGGATGCGATTACAAACATTTAAACTCACATACAGAAACAGCCAGATCCGGCACAACTATCTGCAGCTCATACAAATATTTGTTCAGTGCGGGGATCGAAACCGCGACACGCAGCGCAGCAGTCGATCGCTCAGCCACTGCGCCAACCGTGTCTTCTATCTTAGGTAATTCAAAGTTCAACTTCTGCATTACCTGTTATCAGTATAAAATCAGAAGTAACTCTCGCGATGATTAAAGGGCCGTCCTTTGAGATATCTTCCTTGAATATATAACTAAGTAATTTATTTGACGAGAAAAAATACTGGAGTACCGTCTGAAATATTTGCTTTATTTTCTTCTTCAATCTGACGTTTTTAGGTTCGCAGGAACTTCTTTAAATAATTTTTATGTTTGTATTTTTGAATTGGTTGATAGTCTTATTTTTAGATAAATGATAATGATAAATGATGTTTATTTTGCAAGTAGGTTTTCACAAACACTATTACACGTCTTTTTTTTAAACTAGACGAGGCCGGTGTTTCGTACCCGACTACTCAGAGAAGAAACAGCCGAAACAAACTCAGAGGTCACAGTCTCTTTTAAAGTCCAGACAAAAAAAATCTTGGTCAATTTACATGAGGACTATGCAGATTAGTGTCTGAAGTGGTCTTTTTAAGAAAGCACCACACAGATTGAGTGGACCTGTCCCGTCAGTGCAAGCATTTGTCAGTTAAGATGGTTAGCTCTTGGGGGTTTGACTATGTAGCTTGGCCTTATTTGGCGTGTGGGGCCTATGTCCGTCTCCAGGGTCCCAACTACCTCTGTACTAAAATTCATCAAAATCGGTGTAACCATTAAGGCTTGAAGACTTAACATACAAACTCACTTTCGCTTTTATGATATTGTAGTAAGGATGACGGTGATTGTTTCTATGTGTGTTTGGTAACAAATAAAATGCAAGTCAGACCCCTGGGTCACGCCCGGGTGTCACCATTATGACGATCGCCCGGAGGACACGGTGGAGCACATAGTGGCGGTCAGCCCAGCTTGAGCGGAGCACCGCCGTGCCATCGAGGAGGCCTGTGGACGGTGAGCTACCCATTGCTCACCGATTAAAGGGCCGTCCTTTGAGATATCTTCCTTGAATATATAACTAAGTAATTCATTTGACGAGAAAAAATACTGGAGTACCGTCTGAAATATTTGCTTTATTTTCTTCTTCAATCTGACGTTTTTAGGTTCGCAGGAACTTCTTTAAATAATTTTCATGTTTGTATTTTTGAATTGGTTGATAGTCTTATTTTTAGATGTCAATCTCGTGGGGGTTTGCCTATGTAGATTGACCTTATTTGGCGTGTGGGGGTTGGCCTATGTCCGTCTCCAGGGTCCCAACTACCTCTGCACCAAAATTCATCAAAATCGGTGTAACCATTAAGGCTTGAAGACTTAACAAACAAACTCACTTTCGCTTTTATAATATTGTAGTAAGGATGACGGCGAATGTTTGTATGTGTGTTTGGTAACAAAGAAAACGCAGGTCAGACCCTTTTTTTTCGGTTGGGAAATCATCCAATGACTTCTCTCGCTCTGGGCGGAGCGGGGGGGCATGTCAGACATGTACTGACTAAAACCCACCCATGTTCCTTCTATTGCCCTTTACGTTCCGAGGCCGCGGTATCTCTTTCGAACAACCCGCAACCCCGGCAGGCGGAGGCTCTGGCAAGCCGAGGGGCCTCTGCTTTGCTGACTCTCTTTGAGGCGCGCGTGAAACACGAACGCGCCGTCGACACGACCTGTCGTCAATAGACAGACGGACGGTGAGCTACCCATTGCTCAGCCGTCCACAGGCCCGCAAGGTCAGACCCCTGGGTCATATTTAAACTCTGACACCAGGTGGTTAACCACTAAAACAAAAAGGAACAATCGGGATAACTCTTCCCAACCATATTCGGGCCGGCTTCCAGTCTAACCGTATGCAGTTGAATACCAGTATTTGACGACACGGTTGGCGCAGTGGCAGAGCGATCGATAGCTGCACTGCGTGTCGCGGTTCGATCCCCGCAGGGAACAAATATTTGTATGGCCTACAGATAGTTGTTCCGGGTCTGGCTGTTTGTGAATGTTTGTAAACGCATCGACGATACAGGAGTAATTCCGAGTTAGGTGCAACGTTTTATTAAAAAAAAATTAGAGGTGTCAAGGAACACCCGGATGGAACGAAGATCCTATAGAAATGAAAATATCTGGCTTGCTTTCTATAAGAGAGAGAGAGACAGAGAAACATGCGACGCCGCACAGCTTACAATAGCTTACTATAGCAAAAAGTGGCGTGACAACTTTTCGTAAGATTTTTTTCCGTCTAGCCCCCTTTCACAACGCGCGATAAGGAACTTCGTTCCAAAAATAAGCGACTGCCTATCTAATCTTACTAGGTAAGACTAGTTTAGGGGACTAAATATTTGAAACGACTGTCAAGGATCTATAATTGACAGCCGGGACAAACGTTCCGCATGCTTTCCTATATTACCAACACACATATTATACAAACGCCAAGGAGCGTTCGTTTTAGCGCCAAGGAATAATCCTGTACGCTTAAAAGGCTTAACGGATACGGGTGAATAGAATGTATTTTATTACACACTAATAATTGAAACAAATTCACAATGGTGGTCTTATAGTTCATAGCGATTTCTAAAGAGTTTTTTTTTTTTTAAATACTTGAGATGTGTCAAGGAACTCCCGGATGGAACGAAGTTATTATTTATTATGTACAAAAACCTGTATACACTCAACAAAAATAATCGTCGCGACACCACACTGTTCAATGTGAAACAGAAAGACGAAACGAAAATAACTGGCTTGGTTTCTAAGAGAGAGAGAGAGAGACCGACAGAGAAAACGCGCACGCCGCACGGCTAACAAATAGCAAAAAGTGTCGTTACAACTTTTGGTCTTAACTTTTCCCGTTCACAACGCGCAATAAGGAACTGCATTCCAAATCAAAGTAGCTATTATTCTGGATTTATTCTATGAAGATTACAGGTGTGATCTTATGTTTTGTATCATTTTTATATACGAGGTTACCGCCTCCGATTTAAATACGTTCAAGCTCATATATTTAACTGACGCAGCAGTCGTTCACTATGTGTCTACCTGAATCTACCATACTTATTTATTTATAATAAACTAGCTTTCGCCCGCGGCTTTGCCCACGTTAAATTTGGGGTAACACAGTTCCCCTTGCGCCTTATTGATTTGTAATAGCAACGCTAAGTTTTCCCTTTTCTTCCCTCTTTCTCCCTCACATCCCACTTTTTAAATAAAAATTAGCTTATGTCCGTCTCCTGGTTCCCAACTATGTCTGTACCAAAATACATCACAATCGGTTTAGCCGTTAAAGCGTGAAGAGGTAACAAACAAACAATCAAACAAACAAACTAACTTTCGCTTTTATAATATTAGTAAGGATTAGTATACTTATTATATATTACTAGCTTAAGCGAACGACTCCGTCCGCGTGGCATAGTTACTTTGGGCTAACGCTAACTTTATAAATTATCATTCTCTCCCCTTTTTCTCCCCCTCTTCTCACATTTTTAGCCTATGAGTCCAGAGTCTTTAAAATCGGTTTAGCCATTTAGGCGTGAAGACGTAACAAACAAACAAACTCACTTTCGCTTTTATAACATTAGAAAGGATAGTAACAAATATCATAATAATACCCTGAGTGTCCCTGAGCAACAGTTAAAACAACAAAACTCCTTAACCCTCAATTCCCTCTTCCCTGACTTCAGAAACAAATGCAAATCTCCCAGCTAATCCATCTCAACCATGCACCGACAAATTGAGAGGGTTATACTACTTAACCTACCAGATTGCGAGATTATCTTCCCCGGAAGATATTATTTAAATTACCTTGTAAAGGAAGATAATGCTCGAAGTAAAATGTGGATTTTGGAACTTAATATCGGTGAGTTAGGGTTGGGATCTTAAAATTTTACGGTGGACACAACTGTTCCGAGCATTCGAACTGGAATTGTAGGCTTTCGTTGATAATTGGATCTGACTGGATACTGGATTTGAACTTTTGCCTGGTCAATGTTTAGGTTTAACTGTGCTTGACTAAGCACACCCTTGAACCTTGCTGATGGACCAGCCACTACATACCGGTTCTCCGTGCCTTGGAAAGCACGTTAGGCCATTTGTTCCGGCCCTCAATGGTAGATCCTTGACAGTCTCAGTCAGACTCCCGGCCACCGTAGATGAGGGTCTGTGGACGGTGAGCAATGGGTAGCTCAGACTCCGTCCGTTCAGTGAAGACGGGCCGTGTCGGCGGTGCGTTCGTGTTTCACGAGCAACTCAAATAGATGTCAGCAAAGCAGAGGGACCTTCGGGGTTGCGGGTTATTCGATAGAGATACCGCAGCCAAGGAACACAAAGAGCAAAAGAAGGAACATGGTGGGTTTTAGTCAGTAAAAGTCTGGCACTCCCCTTGTTCCGTCCAGAGCGAGGGCAGTAATTTCCCATCCATAATAAAAACGCAAGAAGAATATTACTGTTTATTCTGATCCGGTTTTGGCCAAATTCGATCAAACACGTTTCATAGCTTATGGATCAGAAAACAAAAACACATATTCAAACTCTAACATGATCAATAATTACTAATATTATAAAAGCGAAAGTGAGTTTGTTTGTTACCTCTTCACGCTTTAATGGCTGCACCGATTTTGATGAATTTTGGTACAGAGATAGTTGGAAACCAGGAGATGGATATAGGCTAATATATATTTATTATAATTTAATATATTTGTTTTAAAAAATTGGGATGTGAAGGCGAAAGAGGGAAGAAAAGGGAAAACTTAGCGTTGCTATTACAAATCAATAAGGCGCAAGAGGAACTGTGTAACCCCAAATTTAATGCGGGCGAAGCCGCCGGCGAAAGCTAGTCTGATTATAATATCCACCTACTCTTCTCTGTGACATTTGGTAAAAGATAACTATATTTGGGATCTTACCATGATAATGTTAGAATATCCAATGAGCCAAATGGGCTGTACCTCGGGTGCTAGGCGTAGGAAGACTGTAGGCGGAGTAAACTCAGAAAAGAGGTTTATGTTTAAACTTAGTCAGGTTTTATTGTGTGTGGGTGTAAATGGGATCTTGCAGCTGGTGAAGCCACTTTAAGATGTCTGGCTGAAATCATTTTTGCGATAAGACTGTTGAAAAGTTAGTGTTTTTTTATGAATGAACTAGCTGGCGCCCGCGGCTCCGCCTGCGTGATGTTCGAAAAAAAGTGTCCTAGTGTTATTCCAGACTATAATCTACCTCTGTGTCAAATTTTAGCAAAATACGTTTTGACGTGAAAGAGTATCAAACCTTCATATAGCCATCCATCCATCCTCACAAACATCTGCATAAAAATACAAATATTGTTTGAAAGAGATATCGCGGCCCCGGAACATAAAGGGCAATAGAAGGAACATGGGTGGGTTTTAGTCAGTACAAGTCTGACACTCTCCCCCGCACCACCAAGAGCGATATAATTTCCCATCCGCAAGAAAAAACCTGTCTACCCATCATTTGCTTTATTTTCCTACCAACTTAATTAAATTGTACAACAGATCCAAACAATATCTTATCCTCCTTAATTTTATCGTAATAACAAGTTTAAACCGTCTCCGAGCACTGGAGGACACTATACTAGACTCCAATTAGCACCAAAACTTAATTGTGGCGGTGAAACTTCGGCTGCATCGTGGAAAGTAGGTCAATTGTGACAATTGACTACATGCACTATTAATTATCTTATTTCACTCCTTACATTCACCGTTCTAAAAAAACATAAGAATCTACCATATGATCGAGAAGACGAAAAAATCTCATGGCTTAAGTTCTGCAAACCAAAACTAATTTTGCTGCGTTTCAGTACTGTCATGTCAACTTTATAACAGGACTAGCTGTTCCACGCGGTTTCACCCACGCTGCTCAGCACCTGTTGGTCGTAGCGTGATGTTATATAGCCTATAGCCTTCCTCAAGAAATGGACTATCCAACACTAAAAGAATTTTCCAATTCCAACCAGAAGTCCCTGAGATTAGCGCGTTCAAACAAACAAACAAACTCTTCAGCTTTATAATATTAGTATCCTTACTAATATTATAAAAGCGAAAGTGAGTTTGTTTGTTTGTTTGTTTGTTACCTCTTCACGCTTTAATAGCTAAACCGATTTTGATGAATTTTGGTACAGACATAGTTTGGAACCAGGAGACGGACATAGGCTAATATTTTTTTGAAAAAAGTGGGATGTGAGGGAGAAAGAGGGAAGAAAAGGGAAAACTTAGCGTTGATATTACAAATCAATAAGGCGCAAGGGGAACTATGTTACCCCAAATTTAACGCGGGCGAAGCCGCGGGCGAAAGCTAGTAGATATATAAAAATATGTTTAAACATAATAACGATGACACGCTGCGTGCCGCGGGTTCGATCCCCGCACAGAACAAAATATTTGTATGGACTACAGATAGTTGTACCGGGTCTGGTTGTTTGTGCATGCGAGTTTAAATGTTTGTAAACGATACAGGAGTAATTCCTATTGTAGGACAACGATTATAATTAAAAAAATAAAACCAACCGTCTTTTCTTTAGCCTTCCTCTCCCTTTCCATCCATCAACATTCAGATTTATCACACTTTTAGTCACATGTGTTTCGTCCCTCCTCATTACAAGTCCAAACCAAGACAAACAACTCCCTTTAATTTTTTTGTTACTGTCTGTTTTGTGTTCCGTTAAAATTAAAAAAAAAGTGTGTGTGTCAGCTCCGACGCACGACTGGGGTTTACTCCATAAGTACGAGTGTCTAACCATACGCAAAAAGATTTTATTCAACTGAAAAAAGATTAATATCATATGAAAGGGTAAATTCACAAATTAATGGAAAAAAATAGCAATATAAATACATCGACACTGATAGAAACAAACAAGCCCAATAATATATAGTATATAGGTATAGTCGCCTATACAGCATACCATATGTGCGTCTTAATACACTCACAGCCAAATTAGAAAGGTGCGCACCAAAAACGAGACACATTTTCGTTACTTTAGTAGGTTTTACCCCTCCGATTTTTCTCATCATGAAAATCGGTTCTTAAGGAGTAAACTCCAAAAATAACTAACTACTAAATTCCTTTATCTCCAATAAAGAAGTTCATTGAACTAAAACTAAGTAAGCCAGCCCGGGAGACGACGTGCTCGGGGAAGGTAATATCCGGCGTCTGGTAAACATTGTGCACAGGTGACACAATATCATGTAGGTAGTTGGAACACACTTCACTAGACAACTTGATACTTTTATTGAAAGTGCTCTTAAGTATACACCTTGATACTTTCTAGTGCGGTTGTATCATCATTTATTAATATATTTAACTATTTATGTACACACAGTAGACCAGACAGGATAAAAAACATAAATTTGAGTACAAAGGTACTGCTTATTTCTTAAGAAACTAGCTGTTCCCCACGGTTTCACCCGCGCTGCTCAGCACCTGTAGGTCGTAGCGTGATGTTATATAGCCTATAGCCTTCCTCAAGAAATGGACTATCCAACACTAAAAGAATTTTCCAATTCCAACCAGTAGTCCCTGAGATTAGCGCGTTCAAACAAACAAACTCTTTAGCTTTATAATATTAGTATAGATATAGTATAATAGTATAGATTTCTGCCATCATCTGCTTAGTCTTTTCCCAACTTTGTTAAAATCGGCTTCCAGTCTAACCGCATGCAATTGAATACCAGTATTTAACATGGAGCATCTGTCTGTCTGACCTCCACAATCCAGTTAGCTATGAGTAGTACGATACCCCTTGGTAAGCCTGGTTGTCAGATTTTTAGAACACTGACTACCTGTAACGACTGTCAAAGATCTACAAATGACAGCCGTGAACTAACTGCTTAACGTGCGTCCAAGATACGGAGGAAACTCAGTAGGTATGTTACGGGTGGTCACCCATCCACAGCCCAACCTAGGCATACGCGGCTTAACCTAAAGATAAATCTGAGCGACTGCTATTATTTAGCCACGAGCTCCTCTTTACTTTAGTGAGATTTTGCGCTGTTATTTTAAAATAATCCTTACTTCGATAGTAAGGATTATTTTCTATCTAATATATAAAATTCTCGTGTCACAGTTTTCGTTCCCATACTCCTCCGAAACGGCTGGACCGATTTAAACGAAATTTTGTGTACATATCGGGTAGGTCTAAGAGGTTTCCGGCCAACATCTATTTTTCATACCCCTAAGTGAGCGGCGGGTGAAACCGCTGGGTGTGCCCAGCGGTTTCACCGCTGCTAGTTATATTATAAAAGCGATATTGAGTTTGTTTGTAACGTCTTCACGCCTTAATGGCTAAACCGATTTTGATAAATTTTGGTACAGAGATAGTTGGGACCCTGGAGACGGACATAAGAAACATGGGTGGGTTTTAGTCAGTACAAGTCTGACACTCCCCCCCGCTCCACACAGGGCGGGGAAGTTATTTGATGATTTCCTATGTGAAAAAAATAAGCGTAAAATAGTGACAGTCAGCTACTATAAGTACGGCCAACGAGAAGCGATACCAAATGTAAACAAAACCCATGCTAAAACCCCATCTAAAATGGCCGCCCGAATGTTGGCGAACCCGTCTTAACGTTGTCATGTTTTTGTCGGGAGAACGAGACATTACGACAAAGGCACAAGATGGAAAGAGCTATATATTAGATTGTCAACGCCACAGTTGTTCTTTAGGTAAATGACCTTTCGTATCGCTTCTCGTTGGCCGTACTTACAAAGTATTTCCTTTTTCTTTTCCGCAAAAAGTTGTTAAAACATTATATAGCAAAAATCTTGGCACAGAGAAACAGTACTTCAATTTCTTATGGAGCTAACTGAATTCTGAGCCCAGAAAGCAATTCGATTGACATGGAACCTGTCCAATTCTGCTGATATAAATTTAACATTGCTATAACTTAATATCTGATTATGTTCCGCAAAGTTTTTGAGTAGCTTGCCAGAGGAAATTGGCTTTCCTTTTAGATTTTTGGGTCACGTTTGTAGATATTAATTTTGCTTATACTACAGTGACACTTTGACCTTTTTACTCGACTGCGCGCCGCAAAGGAGGGATACTATGTATGTAGGTTCCTTTGAAGCACTATACAGACTAAACGCCTGAACGCCGTGTCGAACTTAAAGGCACAGGCAGTTTTGATTTCAAAGCTTGCTCAGCAACGGAATTAGTCAAACTAAGAAGACAAGAGTTTAGCTTAGCAATGGAGTTAATAAAAGTCCAGGTT
Source organism: Ochropleura leucogaster (assembly GCA_958449745.1). Classification (NCBI taxonomy): domain Eukaryota; kingdom Metazoa; phylum Arthropoda; class Insecta; order Lepidoptera; family Noctuidae; genus Ochropleura; species Ochropleura leucogaster. The sequence continues at coordinate 2,830,313 of OY288213.1, read as the reverse complement.
TCCCCCGAATGTTTATGATGTCCAAGATAAACTGAGAAATTACTATTGTATAAATTAAAAAAGTCACATTGGGACTTGCTAGGATTCGAACTCACAGCTTTCAAGCAGGAGAAGCGAGGCCTAAACCTCTGGGCCATCACGAGTTTTCTATACGTTTAAACTTTAAGTGTAATTATAACTTTTGTACTTGTTTCTATTCCTATCCATTTCACCCACAACGACGAAACAAACATTCTTAAACAAATAAAAACACACTAACCAAACGCTGTCTTTCTTGCATCTTGTCGAAATATCGTAGGACATGAGAAAGAGCAATCACTTAGCGAAATGACTGGCGCTCAACGAAGTGAATTGGAGGGTAAGCACACACTTTATGAAAGTTAGGTCTTTTGGGCGAATTTCGAATTACAAATGGTTCATATTTACTGTTAGAAGTTGTTAATGAATGTAATTTTAGGGTTTTTAATGATGATAGCGCATTTTATTGTGGACTAGCTAGTGCCTGCGGTTTTGCCGGAGACGCGACTATGGACGATGAGCAATGTGTAGATCACCGTCCGTCTAGTGACGACAGGCCATGTCGACGACGGTTTTCAGTCTCAGTCTCAGTTTTCATCTGAGGGGACTGAACACAAAGGGCAAAAGAAGGACCTTGGAGTTGTAGTCAGTACAAGTCTGACACTCTTTTCAATCTTACCGGATACCAATATATTGCACCGAGCGACTGTGTATCTGACCACAAAAAGATATTTAATAACTGAGAAATACATCACTCTTGGACTGCCAAAGATCTAAAAATGACAGCCGGTACCAACGACTTAACATGCTTTTCGAGGCATGGAGGATACTTGGTGTGTGAGTGGTCACCCATCCATGGCCCACGCAAGCGCGGCAACCTGAAGATCGTTCCGAGCGGCAGTAAATATTTAACCACTAGCAGCTACAATAAATTATTATTCTATTTTATTTTTAAACTAGCTTTTGCCCTCGCCTTCGCTCGCGTTAAGTTCGGTATAACACAGTACCTGCTACCTACAGTTTTTGCTCTTGCGCCTTATTGATTTGTAATAGCAACGCTATGTTTTCCCTTTTCTTCCCTCGTTCTCCCTCATATCCCACTCTTTTTAAATAAAAAATAGCCTATGTCCGTCTCCAGGGTCCCATCTATCTGTACCAAAATTCATCAAAATCGGTTTAGCCATTTATTCGTGAAGAGGTAACAAACAAAGTCACTCTCGCTTTAAATAAATAAAAAAATCAGTAAGGATATAAAATGCATGTATGTACCTACCTATTTTTTTTCCTACTTAACTATCGTGGTTTTTAAATAAAATGTTGCCTGTCTTCAACAACAAGAATTTTAAACATATTTTTCGACCCAAAGGTTCAACGACCAGCAAAGTAAATTTAGCTGAATCAAGTCAAATCTATGCAAATTTCAAAGAAACGACCCTCGTTAATGATATTAAGATACGTTTTAAAATGGCGGGCAGCAAGATATTCTTTTTTCAGCTGTTTCCAACAAAACACACTTTTTTCTCCGAGTCTCATGAACGAAGATCAGCTACCCTACCATGACGTCCTAAAGCAGAACTTATTCCGCTGAGGGAAAGAGACAGAGCTATACAGGGTGTCTAGCACCATCTCTTTCACTCAGTGGAATAAGTTCTGCTTTAAGAAGTCATAGTAGGCCTACAGAATCGTGTGATTTATTACGTCGCGTTTACGTTTAAAACGAAACTTACGACGTGTTTTTTTTTGCGGATGGGTACACCCACCCTTGTTCCTTCTTTTTATTAACCGACTTCAAAAAATTGAGGAGGTTCTCAATTCGACCTTATGTTTTTTTATGTTTGTTACCTCATAACTCTGGTTTGGGTGTATCGATTTTGGTTATTTTTTTTTTCGTTTACAAACAAAACTACCTACTTTTAGTAGTAGTAGATTGAGTTTTAACTGTGAGATATACTTCTACAAAGCAAAGTTCAAATATTACGTCTTACCAACCTAAGCAATTCTTGTTACGACAACATTTAAATGAAACAATATTAATAATGAGACTCGCAAAAGGTTTATAAACCAAAGAACATGCAACTCATTACAATGCACGATCAAAATAAATTACATACTTTAACTTCATGGATTATACAAAACTGGATAAGTAACAAATTGTACAAAACTCGTATATTTTGAACGTTTAAAATTATTATGCTATACTTTTTTTTAGAGTTACTTAATTGAATGCTTGGTTAATAATAAATAATAATAAAAATAAAAGGTAAACGGGCCCTTACCTTTTATTTTCATCGAGCAAATCTTCAAGCAGCATATTCCTGATCTCAAAACACTATAACACAACTGATCTGAAAATCAAAACCAAGACCTAAGCTTGGCAGTGGAGTTTGCAGCCATCCAACGAAGCAGTCATTTTATCACGCTTTTATTAGTTTCTACTATAACTAAATATGTAAACACATTTAAGTGGTAAATATCACTCAGTCATTTCGCATACATGCCAACTTTGGATGACAGTGACGGGTCTCGTCATTCTAGCCTCCCAATGATTAAATAAATATGTCAAAAATCTCTTTGCATATACAGCTCTGTATATAAACAAAGCACATTCAAATTATAAAAACATACATTTATGTCAATCAAATTGACATTGCCTTTGAGATAAGGTCTGGTAACCTTAACTAATAGTCAATGTCTATTTGATTAACATAATATAAATCGAAACCTTTAATTTTTATTAACTGTTATATTTATTTTTACCAAATATTGCTTAAAAAAAACATTCGTATTCTTATCACAATTTCTGCAATCCAAGCACAGAACATTATCCCTTTTGTAATCGCTATAATTTAGCGCGACAGTTTCGGTCACCTTTAGTCTTTTAGGTCTTTGCCCAGTTTAAGCTTAAGTTTTGTGTTGACACTCCGTTTGCGTACGGTTAAGCTTGAAATAATTTAAGTGTAGGAAGGCTTAGGAGATCGCGCTTAGTTCGCGGAAAGCTGCAGATTTTCTATTCGTAGCTGGGTATTTTTACTGATAATATTTTTAAGGATAGGATTATTTTCTTTTTTTGTTACATGTCGTCTGCCAGTCTAATCAGCTGGTAAGACTGGCCGACAATGCAATGAGCAATGTCGGAATTGGCTACCAACTCCAACATTGTTCATTGCATTATTCAACTGAATACCAGTAGATAAAACACTTCCAGCCATTTTGGAGTATCCCTCAAAATATTAAAAAGCAGTCAGCAAGCGGAGGGGCTTGCCAGAGCCTCCGCCTGCCGGGGTTGCGGGTTGTTCGAAAGAGATACCGCGGCCCCGGAACGTAAAGGGCAATAGAAGGAACATGGGTGGGTTTTAGTCAGTAAAAGTCTGACACGCCCCCCACTCCGCCCAGAGCGGGGAAGTTATTTGATGATTTCCCACCCCCAACAAAAAAAAGGTATCAAAAAGCATCGTACAGCTAATTAGGCAATAAAGGATTATAAAATAGAATATTACACAATTGAGTACGACAAAGTCATCACATAATTAAAATAAAAGCCTTTTATTTCTCGCAAATTATAAAGAACTAGCTTTCGCCCGCGACTTCGTCTGCGTCGCATAGTTACTTTGAGCTAACGCTAACTTTAATGCGTGATGATCGAAATAAATGATATTTCTCTGCCCCTTTCTACTCCTCTTTTAGCCTATGTCCGTCTTCAGGGTCCCACCTATCCCCGTACCAAAATTCATCAAAATCAGTTTGGCCATTTAGGCGCGTAAGACGTAACAAACATACTTTCGCTTTTATATTATTAAGTAGTGTGATAGTTTTTTCTTATATTGTTAGCAATTACTTTATATAATCTTATGGAAAGAATGATTTTTTTTGCATTCACCACATACTATTATTTAAATGCCTAAATTGCTCAAAGACAAGGTTTTAAACCACTTAAAACATAAAAATGAAATTTCACATCTAGCTACATACATTTTTAGATTCTCTGAGAATCACGGTAGTAGGGCGTTTCATGAATTTTAAATAGTTTGTTTCATTGTTAGCAATTCTTTGAAAGCTTTTGTTAGAACATTTTATAATTTCGTACTTGACCATTTTTAGAACGGACATGAATTTTAATGTAAAACTACGAAACAAATTAAACTTGGCGTATTAGGTTTTGAAGGATCAAGCTTTCTTGTTATAGCAGCACCGGAAATATCTCATCTGAGAAAATTTCAACTGTCTAACTATTACGATTCAAGAGATACAGCCTGTTGACAAACGGACATCTTTGACGGGCCTGTTGGTCTAGTGGTTAGTGACCCTGACTGCTGAGCCGGAGGTCGTGGGTTCGATTCCCACCCAGGACAAACTTTGTGTGATGAGCATGATTGTTTGTTCTGTGTCTGGGTGTAATTTATCTATAATATGTGTGTATTTATAAATTATATAAGTATGTATATCAGTTTTCTGGTTACCATAACACAAGCTCTGCTTAGCTTGGGATCAGATAGCCGTGTGTGAGTTGTCCCAAGATATTTATTTATTTATCTGAACTGACAGTGGAGTCTTAGTAATACCGTACCCGAATGCCCGAGTTACTAAAAAAGAAGAGATGGGAATTCAATAAATAACTTACCCTGCTCTGGGCGGAATGCCAGAGAGTGTCAGACTTTTAAAACACATCCATGTTTCTTTTGCCCTTTATCCAAAACATAAAAGGCAAAAAGCCGCGGTATCTCTTTGGAACAAACCGTAAACCCGGCAGGCAGTGGCCCTGGCAGGCCCCTCTGAGCTGCAAGCCGTACTCGTTTTTATTTTATTTATTTATTCATTAAATGCACAATGTACAAAAAAGTTACAAGCTAGGCTTATAACTAATGAGTACATGACCCTGTTAGGGCGCAGCAAAATGTCTGAAAACTAATAAAATTATATTGCAGAATCTAATATCACGTATGGTAGGAACTTTCACAATATTATATTAATTAAACTTATATCTAGCCATAAACTTTGTTTTGTCCATGTTCATACTTGCACAGCGATTGCGAGAACTATTCGTCTAAACTTTCTAGATAAAAATAGTCCTAGTACCTAGTAGTAGGTCCTTTTACATCTTAAAAATTACGCAGAGTAATCACTTCTACTTCATGCCAAAACACACACATACTTGTATTTTTAAAGTTTCAACGAACAAAATCCTCAAACTTTAACTAAGTTAACTTACACACGAAAAAGGGAAACCAGTGGAATTTTTTAATCAAGTACTACAATGGTAGCATGTAAATGAACGAACATAAAATTTAACCCCCATAGTAAAGTTTTAAAGTTCTCGCTAAACAAAGAATGCTTTTAGTGAATGGCTTGAAAAATGGCTTAACATGGACGTCGTTGATGTAAAGTATTGCTGGAAAGGGACACTGTTTTACGTTGTGTTGTCCAGTTTTTATTCGTGCCATTTCTCTTGCAATACTTAAATGTAAATAAATAAATATCTTGGGACAACTCACAAACGGCTATCTGTTCCCAAGCTAAGCAGAGCTTGTGTTATGGTAACCAGACAACTGATATACATACTTATATAATTTATAAATACATACATATTATAGATAAATCACACCCAGACACAGAACAAACAATCATGCTCATCAAACAAAGTTTATCCTGGGTGGGAATCCAACCCACGACCTCCGGCTCAGCAGTCAGGGCCACTAACCACTTAACTAACAGGCCCGTCAAAATATGAAACTGTAGTAGAAATTATTTCCTGAATTCGCTCATTCGTTGCTAAAGAAAGAAAAAAGAAAGAAAGAAAAAACATTTATTTGGCCCATGCCACAAGTGTACACAAAATGAGATAAAGACTTAAAACTAAACGATAATAACAAATACGTAATTGTGCGTCTCACGGCTGCGCCAAATAGGCCCAGTTCAGCAAACTGCCGAGCAGCTAGTGCCCGACGCTGGTTTTCAACTGGACCTTAGACCTGATGTGACGGACGTAAAATAGTTTTATAATTATTTGTGTTTCTGTGTATAAAAAAGTATATAATAAAATAAATAATAAATATCTTGGGACAACTCACACACGGCTATCTGATCCCAAGCTAAGCAGAGCTTGTGTTATGGTAACCAGACAACTGATATACATACTTATATAATTTATAAATGCATACATATTATAGATAAATCACACCCAGACACAGAACAAACAATCATGCTCATCACACAAAGTTTGTCCTGGGTGGGAATCGAACCCACGACCTCCGGCTCAGCAGTCAGGGCCACTAACCACTAGACCAAAAGGCCCGTCAAAACTTCGTATATAGAATAACTTTGTGTATAATCATAAAAAATAAACTACTTACATAAAAAAGTGTTAAAGGAATAAGAAGATAGATGAGATAGAACAAGGATGGTAAACCTATGGCACGTGCCATAGTGCTCATGACCGTTCTCGATCACGGCAGCCAATCTCAGCGAAGATCAGCCATCTCCGGGGAGATATTATGGTGCACTAGTGTGTGCGCAGGCACAGGTACACTCTCTGTTCTCTCACTCTCATAGTTCGATGGGACGGGAACGCAACACGACCGGAAAGAGATCTGCTCTGGGAATGGGGGGGACTGTCCGATTTCCTCGCATGCCCCTTCGCTTTGCTGACATCTCTCTGAGATTTGGAACACGAACGCGCCCTATCGACACGGCCTAAGGTCACTAGACGGAGCTATGGGCAACTCACCGTCCACAAACTGGGATTTAGGATGGCCGGGAATCGTCTCGCGATTATATAATGGCTTTAAACAGTAGTAACGAATGGTAAAGGTAATTAGCTAAACAATTAAATCCCTAACTCTATCTAAAATACTTTTCATATTTTTTTAACCGACTTCAAAAAAAGGAGGATGTTCTAAACTCGTTGGAATCTTCATTTCTCTATAGTACGGCCAACGAGAAGCGATACCAAATGTAAACAAAACCCATGCTAAAACCCCATCTAAAATGGCCGCCCGAATTTTGGCGAAACCGTCTTAACGTTGTCATGTTTTTGCCGGGAGAACGAGACATTACGACAAAGGCACAAGATGGAAAGAGCTAAATATTAGATTGTTAGTTAATGACCTTTCGTATCGCTTCTCGTTGGCCGTACTATAGTTTATAATCCTGCTAAAGCGCCTGAGTACTCTCACAGATTTATCATAAAACTAAACAAAACTTCCAGTTAAACTACATTCTTGTTCGACAGTTTTTAATAACGCGACGTTATGAAAGAAGACAGGATGACTGGCCGCGTTTGTTTCACAAAAGTCTTAACAACGAATATGATAAATGTGATATTCACACCCGTTCACGAACCGTGCGTCATGAATCACAACTGTTAGGAGAGGCTGAAGAACTGACATCATCATCATCAGCCTAGCCTTTTCTCGAAGACATGGTTGGCGCAGGAGCTGAGTGTCGCCTGTTCGATTCCCGTGCGGAACAAATATTTGTATGACCGGCAGTTGTTTCGGGTCTGACTGTTTACGTATGTACGTTTAAATGTTTGTTAACGCACCCACGATAGAGGAGAAATTCCTAGTTTGGGGCAACTTGTTTTTGAAACATAAACAAAACATAAAAGTCTAACTTATCATCTTCCTGACCTTGTCTCATATTGTTTGGGGTCGACGCTATACGTTTTTTTCTTCCATTCTCCACTGACAATCGTCACTTGAAACAAAATACTACTATAATCTTTACTAATATTATAAAAGCGAAAGTGAGTTTGTTTGTTTGTTACCTTTTCACGCTTTAATTGCTAAACCAATTTGAATGGTATTTTGGTACAGAGATAGTTGAAAACCAGGAGACAGACATAGGCATTTTTTTAAGTGGGATATGAGGGAAGAAAAGGGAAAACTTGGCGTTGCTATTACAAATCAATAAGGCGCAAAAGCAAATAATGCAGGTAGCAGTTACTGTGTTATACCGAATTTAACGCGAGCGAAGCCGCGGGCAAAAGCCAGTACTACTATAAAAACAAAACAACGTCATTTTTACTGACCTAATACCAAATAGCGAACCACACCAACCAAGTCAAACTTTCGTGTCTGCTATGTTTTCTCTCCAAAGATTATAAAAACAGTTTTTTAAAAAGCTCCGTCAGTTTTCAAGCTGCTTCGCAGATCCAAGTCACAACCCTTTCATATATCACGTTGTATCTAGCTTTAACCGACTTTGGCGAAGGAATAAATGAGTTTAGCCATGATATGCACTTTGCTTATATTGTTGTGTTTATATCTACACTTTTAAAGTGTTGTTGGATGTTTAAAACTGGGAGGATATTGTTTGCATATTTTTTGTATGTAGTTCGTTCATTTATTTACATATATGTTAGATTTTTAAATATCTCTTATTAAAAACATAAAAAAACAAGTAAAGTTATAAAAATAGTAGTCCACCGGTATCGGGAACAGGGTCCAAGCAACCGGCGGTCAGGGCTCCAGAGAAAGGAACCTCCTTACACTACGAGCCGTGTCCAGGAGTACCGCTTTCTGTATCAAGCCCTCGATCATACTGCCTAACGAGAACCTCCTTAGGTATTGGTAGAGGCTCTTGGCAATTAAGCCATTGTCAGATACGACTATCGGCACAATAATCGCTGAGTCCACATCTCACATGTCGACAACGTCGCGAGCCAAGTCAATATTTTGTATTTCCATTATTTTTCTTTAAAATAAAACAAAAAAACTCCAGTGCTTTTCCAAGACACTATTGACATTGTAAGTTTTTTTTTTTTATCAAACCAACAAATTTATACCATGTTTTGGTTTACACATAGCTTGAGTCACACAATTTTTTCATGGCGTTCTTCGTTATTTGTGCGTTTTCGTAGTTTAAAAAATATTTTTTTTTATAAAACCTCGCCTTAAAATGCAGTGTAACATTGCAAACCCAAATGCTGTATCGGCAGATCGACCACAGCATCCTTATCCCATTCTGTTTCGGATCGGCATTACACGTTTTCTTCTTCCATTCTCCCCTGTCAGACATCACGGCATCATGTACTCCTTTCTCTTTCATATAATTCCTTAATCCATCCATCTTTTCTTTGGCCTTCCTCTCCCTCTCCATCCAACATTCATATCTATCACTCTTCTAGTCACATGCTTTTCGTCTCTGCTTAAACAAAACCACGGCACGATTGGCGCAGTGACTGAGCGATCGACTGCTGCGCTGCGTGTCGCGGGTTCGATTCCCGTACAGAACAAATATAGTTGTTTCGGATCTGGTTATTTGTGTATGTGAGTTTAAATGTTTGTAAACGTACTCACGACACGGGAGAAATTCCTGATGCGGGGCAACGTTTTTGTTTAAATTCCGTTTAAAATTTCATATACACCTTCTTATCTAGCTGCATTTTTTGCTTACGATACTACACAGTAGAATGTTATTTTAAAGGACGGTTCAGACGCATCCGGTGCAGACAGTCTATGATCTATTTTTTTGAGAGATTGCAATTTAATTTTAGCTACAAAGTATTTTCAAACATATGTTCCTCCCTCGAGGGTAGACAACGATTAATGGATTTGCGAAAGGTTGATGTCATGAATAAGTTCTGCTTTAAGATGTCATAGTAGGCCTACTGCTTCTTCTTATTGTTTTTTTTTTCTAAACCATACGGGTGTAGAACAAAAAAATATAAAGCAATGGTGGCAAACGTGCCTTTCGGTTTCGTTAAGGATACTTTTAAACATTTTAAAATACGCCTGCAGCAAACTTGGGGCGTCGTATGCCTTTTTTTTGGTGTGGGAAACCATCAAATAACTTCCCCGGGGGGGAGCGGGGGGAAGTAACAGACTATTACTGACTAAAACCCACCCATGTTCCTTCCATTGCCCAACCCCGGCAGGCGGTGGCTCTGGCAAGCCCCTCTGCTTTGCTGACATCTCTTTGAGGCGCGCGTGAAACACAAACGCGCCATGAACAGCCTAAAAACTCATACCAAATAACACACTAATCACTAACCAAGAGGTGAATGGCCTTTTGCCGTTATTTGTACACTTGCATCCGGAGCAGACAGTCAACGATCTTGTAACTATTCGCGCTGAGATGACATTGGAGGCCACGAAAAATGCGAGAGCGGAATAGGTATTACGTGAACTAAATGAATGAAGTGACAGTTTGTACTTCTGCACTTAACGTTTGGTTTGTTCTTAGAAGCTTTTTGGAACGAAGTTTCTTATCGCGAGTTGTGAAAGGGGGCTAGACGGAAAAATTTCTTACGAAAAGTTGTCACGACACTTTTTGCTATAGTAAGCTATTGATTGTAAGCTGTGCGGCGTCGCATGTTTCTCTGTCTGTTTGTCTGTCTCTCTCTCTCTCTTATAGAAAGCAAGCCAGATATTTTCATTTTTATAGGAACTTCGTTCCATTCGGGTGTCCCTCGGCTTGACACCTCTAAATTTTTATTTTGTCCTAAAAGCCTCTTTTACCGTGACGTTTTCTTCAGCACTCATTAGTCAATTGATTGGGTGTATGTCGACTTCGCAGTTCCGAAATAATAGTTGTTTCGCGAGTTGCAAAAGGGGGCTAGACGGAAAAAATTAAGACCAAAAGTTGTAATAACACTTTTTGCTATAGTTGTAAGCCGGCTTGCGCGTGTTCTGTCTGTCTGTCTCTCTCTCTATCCAGCCAGTTATTTTCATTTCGTCTTTCTATTTCGCATTGAACGGTGTGCTGCCGCGACGATTATTTTTATTGAGTGTATAGAGGTTTTTTGTACATAATAAATAATAACTTCGTTCCATCCGGGTGTTCCTTGACACCTCTCAAGTCAAAAACAAGGTTTATTATTTTATGAAAACATCAAATACTTTTCTAAGACGGTATTTCATAGACAAACACGTTTGAAATCATATAGTAAGTCAATGTCACATTTTTTTATTGAGGTAAAACCGCGCTGCTTGTCATACTATAAGTACGGCCAACGAGAAGCGATACGAAAGGTCATTAACCTAAAGAACAACTGTGGCGTTGACAATCTAATATTTAGCTCTTTCCATCTTGTGCCTTTGTCGTAATATCTCGTTCTCCCGGCAAAAACATGACAACGTTAAGACGGGTTCGCCAACATTCGGGCGGCCATTTTAGATGGGGTTTTATCATGGGTTTTGTTTACATTTGGTATCGCTTCTCGTTGGCTATAATATCATAAAGTGAGTGAGATGATCAAATAACTTACACATACATTATCACCGTAAACCGCAGCTAGTAACATTAATGCATACTTATTCTTCTTTAAGGACTCATCGGTTATATATATACATCGCTGTAACCATCGCGAACTTCATGGCCACACAGTATTCATGATATGCATAACCTAGCCGGTCAACATGATAACTTTAAATCGAAAGCTAAGTTTACGACTAATATTCTTTATAGCAAGGACTTAGTTTATACAGAAAATATGGAAACTAGATAAATAAGATGTAGAAAGTTATAGTCTGTGTATTTCAGTGTAATCGAAATGTTCTCTGAAGCATTTCAGTCAAAGATACTATAGAAAATGGAAAAGGTTTTACTGTTTATCACTACACGAGAAAAGTATTAGAAATAGTTTTATTTCCTGGCTGAGAAGTATTTGGTGTGATAAGAGTAAAAATCCTTACTAATATTATAAAAGCGAAAGTGAGTTTGTTTCTTTGTTACCTCTTCTCGCTTTAATGACTAAGGCGATGTTGATGAATTTTGGTACAGATATAGTTGGGAACCAGGAAACGGATATAAGCAATTATTTTTAAGTGAGATATGAGGGAGAAAGAGGGAAGAAAAGGGAAACTTAGCGTTGCTATTACAAATCAATAAGGCGCTAGGGCAAAAACTGCAGGTAGCAGGTACTGTGTTATACCGAATTTAACGCTAGTAAAACATATTTGCTTAAAAAAAACTCGCACACCGAGGGTTCCGTACAAACTTGCGACATAAACAGCCATATCTTTTGACTGCGTAGACTTAGGGGGTAGTTTTTTCACAGCACAAAGAGACTACCAGGTTTGAGTATATGGTTAATTTCAACTTGATACCTCCGTGATGGTCGATAATAAAAGTATCCTACGTGTTATTACAGACTATAATCTACCTCTGTGCCAAATTTCGTCCAGATCCGTTCAGTCGTTTTGACGTGAAAGAGTAACAAACACCCATCCATCCTCACAAACATTCGCATCCTTACTAATATTATAAAAGCGAAAGTGAGTTTGTTTGTTTGTTTGTTTGTTTGTTTGTTTGTTTGTTTGTTTGTTTGTTTGTTTGTTACCTCTTCACGCTTTAATGGCTGAACCGATTTGGATGAATTTTGGTACAGAGATAGTTGGGAACCAGGAGACGGACATAGGCTAATATTTTTTTGAAAAAAGTGGGATGTGAGGGAGAAAGAGGGAAGAGAAGGTAAAACTTAGCGCTAGTTTTAAAGCTAGTTTATAATAAACTAGCGTTTGCCCGCGGCTTCGCTCGCGTTAAAATTCGAGGTAACACAGTTCCCCTTGCGCCTTATCGATTTGTAATAGCAACGCTAACTTTTCCCTTTTCTTCCCTCTTTCTCACTCACATCCAAGTTTTTTAAAATAAAAATTAGCCTATGTCCGTCTCCTGGTTCCCAACTATCTCTGTACCAAAATTCATCAAAATCGGTGTAGCCATTAAAGCGTGAAGAGGTAACAAACAAACAAACTCACTTTCGCTTTTATAATATTAGTAAGGATATGGTAGGATATTATTTATTATTAGTAGGTTTTTACCATGTATTTACCTATATTCTGGCAAACAAATAAATAAATTCCATTTCATTTCATTTGATCTAAGATAAACTACCAATCTCCGGTGATACAAAGTTATAATACAATCATATATTGAGTTTATTTTAGAAATACTGCTCCGAGAAAATATCGTGGAAACTTCTAGAAAAATATCACTTTTACTGGATATACGTACAGTGTTAGCTTTATCCACGCGTGGAGGAACTCGTGGCTATATAATTACAACCGCTCGGGTCAATCTTCAGGTTACGCCACTCTTGCCCAGGTTGACCCCGGCCTCGGAAAGCACATTAAATCGTTGGTCCCGGCAGTCATTTGTAGACCTTTGGTAGTCAGTCTAAAAATCATTTATTTGCGTAAATGAGGTACAGATGGTTGACAAGTAGACGCAATTGATCTCTTTTTTGCCTTTAATTTCGGCGTGCAAATTAAAAATAGGGTTTTATATTTTTATTTAAATTAACTAATTACAATGAAATCAAATCATTTATTCATTTGTTTAACATGGTTCAATCGTAATATAGATGTTAAAAATGGTGGGTACAAAAAGTGCGCTAGCTAAGCTGTTCCTCGCGGTTTCACCCACGCTGCTCAGCACCTGTTGGTCGTAGCGTGATGTTATATAGCCTATAGCCTTCCTCAAGAAATGGACTATCCAACACTAAAAGAATTTTCCAATTCCAACCGGTAGTCCCTGAGATTAGCGCGTTCAAACAAACAAACAAACTCTTCAGCTTTATAATATTAGTATAGAAAAATCATGCTGTCATAATACATTAAAGTGAGTTTGTTTGTTACCTCTTCACGCTTTAATGGCTAAACTGATTTTGATGAATTATGGTACATAGATAGTTGGGAACCAGGAGACGGACATAGGCTTTTTATTTTAAAAAAGTGGGATGTGAGGGAGAAAGAGGGAAGAAAAGGGAAAACTTAGCGTTGCTATTACAAAGGCGCAAGGGGAACAGTATTACCCCAAATATAACGCGGGCGAAGCCGCGGGCGAAAGCTAGTATTATATATAGTAAGGATTAAGGTTTATTCAATTGGGTAATAGTTAGTTGGATTAGGGTATTATGAGCGTCTGCCGGGGTTGCGGGTTGTTCGAAAGAGATACCGCGGCCCCGGATCATAAAGGGCAACTTGACGGGCCTGTTGGTTTAGTGGTTAGTGGCCCTGACTGCTGAGCCGGAGGTCGTGGGTTCGATTCCCACCCAGGACAAACTTTGTGTGATGAGCATGATTGTTTGTTCTGTGTCTGGGTGTGATTTATCTATAATATGTATGTATTTATAAATTATATAAGTATGTATATCAGTTGTCTGGTTACCATAACACAAGCTCTGCTTAGCTTGGGATCAGATAGCCGTGTGTGAGTTGTCCCAACATATTTATTTAAATTATTTAATAGAAGGAACATGGGTGGGTATTAGTCAGTACAAGTCTGATACTCGCACCCGCTCCGCCCAGAGCGCGGGAAGTTATTTGATGATTTCCCAATCCAAAAAAAAAAGGGTATGATGAGGGTGACATACCTTTGTAAGGCCTCTAAATAAATAAAGATTAAAAAAAAACTACAAGTGCTGTAGACCATCTTAAACAACTGAAAAAACTCAATAGTTATTCGGCACCCCACAAACCCGGTTATATAAACATTTGTTCCACACAGTCGTCGCACCAGCGGAGAGTTATTGCCATAGGAACGTATGACAAATGCATTTGATTTGTATTCCATGCAGTGTTGCCAGCCGACAAACTGAGAGCGGAGCTAACATACTTTTCTATTCGAGGATAGAAAAGAGCTCGTATAGCTAGTATATCGCATACCTAGGTCTAAACTGGGACAACTTAAAATAAGTTTTTTTTATTTCAGGAGAACGACAAAAATGTATAAATCGGAAGATATGAATATCCTTATCCTTACTTTAATATTATAAAAGCGAAAGTGAGTTTTTTTGTTACCTCTTTACGCTTTAATGGCTGAACCGATTTTGATGAATTTTGGTATAGAGATAGTTGGGACCCTGGAGATGGACATATGCTATTCTTTTTTTAAAAAAAAGACTGGGATATGAGGGAGAAAAAGGCAAGAAAAGGGAAAACTTAGCGTTGCTATTACAAATCAATTAGGCGCTACCGAATTTAACGCGACCGATGCCGCGGGCAAAAACTAGTTTAATATATTTGAGATTATAAATAGGTTGTAAAATGTCAGGGTATGTAAACGCTGTAGACTTAATCATAGTATTTTTTTGACGCAGGTTTTACATTAAGGATGTTTATAAGTAGTGCTTGTTTTTGCTATGTCTTGTCATACTGACATACAAATTGAAATAAAAATATATTAAGAAGACAAGTAAAGAGACAAAAATAATAAAAAAACTTATTAAAATATTAAATGTCAAACAAAATTTGATAAATTACAATTAAAAGTTAGTTAGTTTTAGATGTGAAACCATAAAATAACTCTGGCGTAGCGGGAGAGAGTTTCAGACTTTCACTTTCATCCACGTTCTTTCTTTTGCCCTTAGTGTTCCACAGCCGCGGTATCTCTTCCAAACAACCCGTAACCCCGACCAGCACTAGCCGTCATCTTTTTTTTTTAGGGTTCCGTAGTCAACTAGGAACCCTTATAGTTTCGCCATGTCTGTCTGTCCGTCCGTCCGTCCGTCCGTCCGTCCGTCCGTCCGTCCTCGCTTAATCTCTGTGACCGTTAGCGCTAGAAAGCTGAAATTTGGTACCAAAATGTATATCAATCACGCCGACAAAGTGGTAAAATAAAAATTTGAAAAAAATGTTTTATTAGGGTAGCCACCCTATATGTAAAGTGGGAAGTGATTTTTTTTTTTATTTCAACCCTAACGTGTGATATATTGTTGGAAAGGTATTTAAAAATGAATAGGGGTTTACTAAGATCATTTTTTAATAATGTCAATAATTTCGGAAATAATCGCTCCAAAAGTAAAAAACAATGTGCCCCCCCCCCTCTAACTTTTGAACCATAAGTCTAAAAAATATGAAAAAAATCTGGAAAGTAGAACTTTATAAGGACTTTCTATGAAAATTATTTTGAACTTGATTGACTCAACAGTTTTTGTACAAAAAAGACAAAAAGTTGTACAAAATAATTTCTGGACTAAGTTTGTAGTATAATCGTATATGCAAGCTTTTTTTTGTAACTTTGTTTGCATATTTTATTATCCTGAACGTATCTTTTTTCAAACAAAAAAAGAATTATTGAAATCGGTTGTCGCAATCCAAAATTACCACCGAAATTGCACGTCTTTGTATTAATTAGTAACCCAATTCCTCGAGAGATGGCGCTGTAGGTACTTATTACATTGGATCGGGTATTACCGAATTGTTCGGTTGGCCTCATAACTGGGAACACTTATTGTGACGGACGGGAAACTACGGAACCCTACACTGAGCGTGGCCCGACACGCTCTTGGCCGGTTTTTTTACGGTAGGAAATCATTAAACACACAAACTCCCCCCCGCTCTGGGCGGAGCGAGGGGGAGTGTCAGACTTGTACTGACTAAAACCCACCCATGTTCCTTCTATTACACTTTACGTTCAGGGGCCGCGGTATCTCTTGCGAACAACCCGCAACCCTGACAAGCACAGGCCGTGGACCCTTGGCGTTGCTGACATCTCTTTGAGGCGCACGTCAAACACGAATGGGCCGTCGACACGGCTTGTCGTCGCTAGACGGATAGACGGTAAGCTAGCAATTGCTCACCGTCACAGACCGACATCTAAGGTGGCCGGGATTCGTCTTGCGATCTGACTAGCTTGGTAACTTATCTCCTTTGCTGAATGTACATATTGACGTTCTCATCCAAGACGTTTATTGACCCATATGTATATTCTTAACGATGACCGATCACCGATTACTCAAAGACGACTGGACATCGTCTCTTCAACGAAGCCAACAAAAGTCACCGACTTTCGGAAGTACGGTACAGTTATTTTCCTCTTTTTTGTTTTTTTTTGGAAGTCTGTTTTATTTTGTACAAAAAAGTTTTTTATTGTGATACAGATATGACTCATATCAAATCAATTTCACTAAATTTAGACAGACGGTAAGCTACCACTTGCTCACCGTTCACAGACCCGCGTCTACGGTGGCCGAAAGTCGTCTCGCGATCTGACGAGCTTGGTTATTTACCTCCTTTGCTGAACGTACATACCAACGTTCTCATCCAAGACGTTTATTGACCCATATTTTTATTCTAAACGATGAAAAGTTTAGTATATTTTATTTCAGCTTCTAGCGTATTTCTTGATGGAAACTAATGTGAGAATATTTGTTAGTGTATGAAGCCGTACTGGGATTTATATGGGTTAGGTCGTATTCAATTTGGGATATTTCTGCAATAGACTAAGTTTGTATTACTTTTACTTCGCTCGACTATTCTTCAGTTACGTTATCATAGAAACAATGGATGAACTGTTTGAATAATGATAAGGTTAGAATAGAGGTCACTGCTGTGATGATAAGTAACTCTCAAAAGTAATATTTTTGACACGGGTTAGCGAAGTGGCTGAGCGAAGTGGCTGAGCGATCGACTGCCGCGCTGCGTGTAGCGGGTTCGATCCAAACAAATATTTGTATGGTCTACAGATAGTTGTTTCGGGTCCGGCTGTTTGTGTATGTGAGTTTAAATGTTTGTAAACGCACCCACGTGCGCACAGAATTCATTGTGTGAGGCAACGTTTAAAGAAAAAAAGAAAAAAATATAAAATTATTTAAATTCGGATATTTGAAGGTCGTTTTTGAGAAACCAATTTGTGTCGCAAATTGAGGCGTAACTGAAAACCTGTAATTATATTTAATTGGACCTCAAAGGTTTTCTTCGTTGAAGGGGTCCGTTGTGGCCTTAAATGCCGTTTTCTCTTAATTGGAGAAATCGATTATAATAGACGTGTTCTTATTGGTGAGTAGATCTATTAATAGCTACTTGTAAGGTTCATTTTTGAGAAGAGCTCGTGACTTAATAAATACTGCCGCTCGGGTGGATCTTGAACTTAAGCCAGGTTGGCGCAGTGACTGAGCGATCGACTGTAGCGCTGCGAGTCGCGAGCTCGATCCCCGCACGGAACAATTTTTTATGGCCTACATTTTTTTGTTTTGGATCTAGGTGTTTGTGTATGTGAGTTTGAATGTTTTTAAACGTACCCGCGATACAGGAGGAATCCTAGTGTGGGGCAACGTTTTCTTTAAATAAATAAAAAAAAAGATTCTTTGACTGCTGCCGAGGCATTCTTAATACAAACACCTTAAAACCTTTCCCCGACCCAATAATCGAACCTAAGACCCGATGCACCTCGATTTCTAAAATTCCTTAAAGTTGTTAAACAAATCCTTACCAATATTATAAAAGCGAAAGTGAGTTTGTTTGTTTGTTTGCGTGAAGAGGTAACAACCTCTTCACGCTTTAATGGCTAAACCCATTTTTATGAATTTTGGTACAGAGGTAGTTGGGAACCAGGAGACGGACATAGGCTAATATTTTTTTGACAAAAGTGGGATGTAAGGGAGAAAGAGGGAAGAAAAGGGAAAACTTAGCGTTGCTATTACAAATCAATAAGGCGCAAGGGGAACTGTGTTACCCCGAATTTAACGCGAGCGAAGCCGCGGTCAAAAGCTAGTACTATATAAAAGTTTATATGGAACTTCAACGCTTATACCGATGGGAAATACATTCAGGCTCACGGCTTATTAATAAATAATAAAACAATCACAAAGGGTGAAGTACACACAGGTTTTATTAAGAATCACCTACGTTTCTTTGACTTACAGCCATACTTCCACAGTTGCCGATCCCAGGATAATTCAGGAAGCTCCATAAATATTACATGAACTGTGAAATCACAAGAAATGAAATTAGCCTACCTTCTACCAAGTTTTTATGTAACAAACTTTTTTATAACCGTGTTTCCATCGAATCGTAATTTATGTTTTTACAACTTCCCTCCTAGCAGGTAATCGTAGTTGGATTTGTGTTTCCCCTTTATATCATTTTCATATGAAATCTGAAATGTATATCATTTATTTATAAGTTACTTTTTTACCTCTATTTGCATACAGTTTGAAGTTGGATGGTACGGTAAAAAATTCTGAGCTGCGGGACAAGTTAGATTTTAAAAAACACATATACAAGTTGTCGTTTTGCAAACTAATAATTTAAGAAGGTAACTGTGGTCTGGGCTGGTAATTTTTTTAGTATAGGTCAAGGACAGATAAGCCAGTATTGTGCCTAATAACACAAAAATGATGCTCTTTCAAATACACAAATATATACAAACATTTATTCGATAAAAAAAATTACGTAAAGCACGGCGCCCACGCATCTTCTCGCAGTCTCTGACAATCTTCTCGCACTCTCTGACAAACTTCTCGCAACCTCTGACAAAATTAAACTAGATTCTAAAAAAAAGCCACGCGTGATCCGGAGTCGTGCCCCAAGAGTTCCGTGCATGCGACATTTTTTGAAGTTATACTTCTTTTGGGGCGATGGAGAAGATTGATGAGAGTGATTTGGTACTACAGCGACACAGTGAAGTTAGTTCTAGGTGGTATCCAGTGTGACCATATGTGGCAGGAACCTGCATTTTGGCAGATTAAGTCCTTTATTTTACTCTCTGGCACTTTTGTTGACAAAATGACAAAAGCGATGTATAAAGAAAGTGATCAAGAAAAATTCGATGTTAATACGAATGTATAATTTAATTCAGTTCACTTTTAGACTTTAAGATCAATTATTTTAAATAAAACTCCAAAAAATAATGTGTGTATTTATTTTAAATTTTTGGAGTGCTATTAAATTACATTGGCATTTTGTGCTTTCGTTTTTGGCAGGATTTCTCAGTTTTGGCAGTTTTTTTGCCTAAGTGGGGCAGGATCTCTAATTTGTAGTTGGTCACACTGGTGATTAATCGTGAAGTTAGTTCTAGGTGTCATGAAAATCGATAACATATGTCCAAGTTGTATATAATCTACTTTCTAGTATTTTTATATTTATAGCACGTGTTTCATAACAGTACAATTAAACAGTGTGAATAAATGAATATTATTTTGGTGTTTTTATAAAAGTATAAATGTCAACGACTTGTCAAAGTTACGAGCTGTTTTCAATGTGTTTACTTTTCGATTTCGGTCGGCTATCCACAAAAATGTAAAATATCTTGTTCAGATAGTGAATCAAGTGATTTTGAAAGATTTTTGGGCTGGAGTAACTCCGAACCAGTTGAAGATAGTGGTTCAAATCAATGAAGATATAAATTGAAGATGGATCATTTTAGTATCTTCGATAATAATAAGCCATCTGTACAAAGTTTACATGTCGAAGTTAATCCCCATCTTAGACTGAAGGAGCCAGGTATGTGTATGTCTTACCGTATAATATTCATTTGAGACAACCAAAACAACACCATTAATTACGCATTTTACTCATGGTAAACATGATACATCCTTTTCACCAACTCATAATGAGTACGATTTTACCCATTAGGGACAATGCTAATACCAGTGACTGACTTTGTTGGTGTATATAAATCATCAGTTTGTTGTATGTTATAGCAGTATTTATTTGTTTCATTGGTACCTTGTAAATCATATAATAATTTTATTTCATCATCCATGTATTATTTAGTAGGAGATGGGATTAGGTTTTACTATATTAATTTTTGTTAATACAATTCAATTCTTTCCTTAGGTTCAGAGACTGGAGAATTTAGAAATTGAAAGGGATGAAATATGAATTTAGTAGCCCGTTGGCCTGGTTCAGCTTCTGATGCCACTATATTTAACAACTAATAAAAATTACAGGTAACTTTTCTATTATATTACAGCATTATAAAGCAAGTTTTGTGACCAGATAATTGAATTCAGTACCTATCCCGAACTACATCTTTTATCAGCTCAGTGTGAAAGTAGATTGTACGGTCACAAATGGCTGCTTGCAGACATTGCATATCTTTTAAACCTTACACCTTTGTTAAACCCTCAATTACATTATTTAGGTGTACTAGTACTTATTTAAAATGTTATTTATTTTAGGTTTTATAAGAAAACTAACATACCCGGTGTTATATGTAGAATGTATAGATAGCACATTATTTGCTATGATGAGACCTAAGGAGAATGAAGAAAGATAATATATAATAATATTACTGTCGCAAAGGATATCATGCAAGAAATGTTCTATTGGTAAGTTCAGTGAAAGAAACACATTTTTATTTGGATATCAAATAGTATAATAATAATATCAAATTACATAAGTACATTTAAAACCTAATCATTTATGTTATATTAAGATAATAACACCAAAAAAACCAATGTATTATTTTACTGTAAACAAAGTGTAAGTAATAAGTATTTTTTACTCTAATTGCAGATAACAGATGCAGATTTAAATATAATACATGTGGGTAAGGCGGATCATGTCACGATAAACAGCCTGGCACCTCAATTAAATAGTCATCAATATCCTGAATCAATATTTTTTTAATGTCAAAAATTAGATAGTATTAAACCAATATAAATCATTGAGGTTGTTGTATTTTGTCAGTTTTGTTTCTGTTGTTGTTTCCTTGATCCTGTTTGTAAACATGAACGAGAAAGTGTTGTGTGCTGAACTGATATTGATTATGGTGACAAAATTCAAATATTAGCCTATAATTATTTTTTTAAACTACGTAAACTTGTAGTGTCAATTTTTCACAGCTCTAAGGGGATAAAAAACCTTGACCATATGATTTTAATTTCAACTCGATATCTAGACTCATTCTCGAGTTCAATAGTCTTGACAGATAGACAGACAGATGGACAACAAATTGATCTTATAAGAGTTCCGTTTTTCCTTATTTTTCCTAAAGAAAGAAGAAAGAAAAAACATATATAAGTCGCAAATTACGACGAGCACACAAAATAAAATAAAATATATTAAAACATGCAAAGAATCACAAACATTAACAAATACATTATATGGGACAAGACAAAAATAGCTTGCACGTCGTGACTGAGACAGGTAGGTCACCACTCAGCATGATGGTGTGCCATGGGAAAGTAAAGAGCTTTCAGATTCAGCTTCAGATCTTTTTAAATAATATATACATTTATTCATCATATTATAATTAAATTATTTACTAAATATATACAACCTATAAATATACACAAACTAAAAATAAAAATATATACAAGTAAAAAATGGAAAGTTACAGGGCGTCAAAAAAATTAATTGATTATTTATGTCTTCACCTTCTCCTGAATTTTGACAAAGATGCAAATCTGCACCTTGTCTACGCACCCAATTTCAGAACTTCCTTTTTTCCTCGGTAAAAAAGGAACTTTCCATGTTTCAAATTCTTTGTACAAGTCATTTTTGGTCTAATTTATTGTTTGAATAGCTATGATAGGTTTTGCCAAGACCTTCTGTTTCAGATATGAAAAACGTAGAGAAAAGTTGAAAAGATTGGTGAAAAATTCCTTAAGAATTTTTCTTATCAAATCTGAATCGAAATAAGAAAGTTCATTTTCTATCAGAGTATCAACCACATTCAATTTCATACATATCTACAGAAATACGTAAGTACATATTCGAAAAATACGACGTATCTATTTTTAAAATCTTCGTTTTCCTCAAAGAGAGCCTTTTCCAGAAAGACAATTCATGTCAATCACTCATATTCCTTATATCTTGAAGGCTGTACCATACTGTCACTTAAAGAAAATATATTAAGATGTAAAAAGGGTGTTTCAACAAAAGACGTCCGTCCATCATCGCTTCGCCGAAGTGGGGTAGCTGCACTGATTAATGTCGACGCATTTATTCTCAGAACTCGTGAAGAAAATTTTGTATTTACGCAGAGAGTCTTGGAGTTGGGGCTGTTAAGGTACCGAGTTAGGTTTTAATTTTAAGACCTAATTTTAATGAATTACATTTACGTGAATCCAGTTGATAGGTACATATTTTCACATTTATAATATTACTAGCTTTTGCCCGCGGCTTCGTTCGCGTTAAATTCGTGGTAACACAGTTGGCCCTTCCTGATTTGCAGGTACCTGCTACCTGTAGTTTTTGCCCTTGCGCCTTATTTCCCTCTTTCTCGTTTGTTGTTCCTCTTTCTCGTTGGAAGCCCCGAGATCACTCCCGACCACCGTAGATGCGGGTCTATGGACGGTGACCAATGGGTAGCTCACCGCCCGTCGGTGTAGTAGCGACAGGCCTTCACGCTTCAAATCAAAGCGGCCCTCCAAGGCCACTACCTGACAGAGTTGCTTATTTTACGAAAGAAATACTGCAGCCCCGAAACACAAAGGGCAAAAGAGATTTCCCACGCAATCAAACTTTCCCAACCTCAAAACATGTGAAACAGAAAAAAGTATATTCTCCGCTGTTTCCATGGCCTCATCTCAACCATCAGCTTAGCTCCCTATTGATCCCGTCTACGAACAAGAACAGGAAGGATTGCAGCATCCATCTTGATTACGTCACCCATGCGATGATGAAGGCAGACACCTCTGACTTAACTCTTCAAGTTGTTGGGGACATACAAATATTGAAACTTCATAATAGCTTGTCAGTCAAGAGATTGTTAGGGGATGGGGTGCCTTGATTATAATGGGGGGTAGATTATTGGCTGGCACGTATCAGATACTAGCTGTAAATGGACCAGTTATCCTTACTAATATTATTAAAGCGAAAGTGAGTTTGTTTATTTGTTACGTCTTCACACCCAAATGGCCTAACCGATTTTGATGAATTTTGGTAGAGATTGTTGGGGCCCTGGAGACGGACATAGGCTTACTTTTTTTATAGTGAGAAATGAGGGAGAAAGAGGGGAAAACTTAGCATTGATATTACAATAAATAAGGCGCCAGCGCAAAAACTACATGTAGCAGGTACCTGTAAATCTGGAAAGGGGAACTGTGTTACTCCGCCGAACTGTGAAGCCGCGGGCATAAGCTAGTACGAGATAAAGACAAACTTGGATGTAGCTTTTCCGATTCGCTGTATTCAAGCCAACTTTTTCAGATATCCAGAAAGAGAAGAAATAGAAATGAAAATATCTGGCTTGCTTTCTATAAGAGAGAGAGAGAGACAGACAGAGAAACATGCGACGCCGCACAGCTTACAATAGCTTACTATAGCGAAAAGTGGCGTGACAACTTTTCGTAAGAATTTTTTCCGTCTAGCCCCCTTTCACAACGCGCGATAGGGAACTTCGTTCCAATAATATTTGTTAATACAAAATCAATTTACAGTTTAGTTTTTATTTTGCATAACAAAACGTTTTAAATGTAAGAAAGGCGAATCCTCAACACTTTCAAGAATACAGATGTTAGTTTGATTATTTTTCATGTTCAACTAACTCGGAATATATTTACAGATTGCAGCCAAGAGCGTGTTATCTGTGATTGGAACACGCTGAGCCACTCATGAATGTGTAACGAGACGACGGCGAGACGAGAATGTAACTGCCACGCTTAAGATTTGGGATGTGAATGGCTATGGATATTGTAGGGATGAAGTGGCGGAACAAATTCCACATACTTATGCTAGATAAGTATGTGGAATTTTTTCCGCCATTCGTCTTCCCAGCTAAAACACTAGGCAGGGGCGAAGGGCAGGGCGTTTTTGTGGGACTGTCTCTTGTAATGTGTGACGTTCAAAAAGTGCTGATTATCAGCCTAATTTGAATAAATGATTTTTGATTTTGATTTTTTATATCTTTGCAACTAAGCGACAACCTTAGCTACGAACACATTGACTTGATTGGCTGTATGGAGGATTTTTAAGCAGGATTAGTATTGATAACATTATAATTTCTGAAGAGGCAATGTTATCCTATGTTAAACCCACAACCTTACTAATATTATAAAAGCGAAAGTGACTTTATTTGCTTGTTACATCTTCGCGCCTAAATGGCTAAGCGATTTTGATGAATTGTTTTACAGATACAGTTAAGACGGACATAGGCAATTTTTTTTTAATTGTGAATTGTTAAAGAACGAGGGAGGAAAAGGGAAAACTTAGCATTGCTATTACAATAAATAAGGCGTAAGGGCAAAAAGTACAGGTAGCAGGTACCTGAAAATTAGGAAACGGGAACCGTGTTACTCCGAAATTAACTCGAGCGAAGCCGCGGACAAAACCTAGTTTACTACAATAAAGTCCTATGTAAAAGGGAGTGAGCCGAATCGGGTGCAAATACTAACGCCCCGAGTTAGTGTACGACTGCTGTAAAAAATCTGATTAAAACCTCCAATAAAAAATTGCCTGAACTGGGAATCGACCTGGGTACGTCACTCTCAGCAGTAGCGTTTGCGATCCTTAGACCAACGAAACAGTCGTTTGTAAAATACGGCTTATATTTTGCAAATGATCTTATGTTTTTCTTAAGAAGCCAGCTAATCCATCACGCCAGAAAGCATGGTAGCTTAGTTCTAATTTGCACGATTCGTATTGCTCGCGTGAAAGGTACTACTGATTCTACGAGATTGTACACACCAGGATGAAAAGTATACTATGTTTAAATTTCATCCAAATCTATTCAATAGTTTTTCCGTGAAAAGGGAACAAACATTTATCCATCCTCACTACCTATCGCAAAATTATTAGAAGTAAGATATCTAACCGTACTACGTTACATTCTCAACCAAGTATCAGCTCTCAAATACGTTCACAAAAACTTGTGCAAGTCAGCGCAACCCGCGAGCTCTCGCCGGCTACGCGACGACGACGCAACGACTACCCGACGTCGACGCGACGTGACAAACTTCCTTACACTTGATAACTTTTAACTTTGCACTTTTGTATTGTGTGGGGAGTTTGAACGGCATTGTGATAGTGAAAGGAACAAAGTGGAGACAGGAAAAAGTACTTAGTCAAAATCAGGAAATTATTCACTCAGTGACAGGTAACTCATAACCTAACTTATACAAGGTGTAATGTCCTTACTAATATTATAAAAACGAAAGTGAGTTTGTTTCTTTGATTGCTACGTCTTCACGCTAAACTGATTTTGATGAATTTTGGCACAGAGGTAGTTAGGACCCTGGAGACGGACATATGCTAATTTTATTTTAAAAAAGTGGGTTATGAGGTAGACCGAGGGAAGAAAAGGGAAACCTTAGCATTGCTATTACAATAAATAAGACGCAAGGGACGCAAAACTACAGGTAGCAGGTACCTGAAAATCAGGAAAAGGGAACTGTGTTACCCCGAATTTAACGCGAGCGAAGCCGCGGGCAAAAGCTAGTACCGAATAAGCACAAAATGTCCCGGGTGATCTCTCAAACTATGGAACTAAACAACTTTTGTTTTACGACTTTTGATAGGTTACTTTTTTTTAGTTTTCCCATACCACGTTGATCAGCTGATCGTCAGAGTGCATTTACAAAGTACTTTTCGAATTACAAAAAATCGTGGAAAAGTGCTGTTCAGTTTCACGGTTTTTAGGTGAGCTATTTTATGAAGGAGCCGTCATCTGTCTAGCCTTTTCTTAACTATTTGCATTTGCATTTTAAATGGCGGCTACCTATCTGACCAATCAATCAAAATTAAAAGCCATTTATTTAAATTAGGCTGATAATTGATTAATAGATAGATAGATATAATGTTTTTTTATTATGTACACCATATATACAAATTACAATATACAACTTATAACTATTTATAAGTAAATAATATAGTGACACAGTGGGCGGTCTTATCGCTAAAAGTGATTCGCCAAGACAACTTTTGGATGGATTTAAAGAAGGAACGACGTTACAAGAGACAGTCCCCCAAATGCTCGCGCTTCGCCACTTCCCAGTGTTTTAGCTGGGAAGTAGAAGTGGCGGAACAAAATCCCCAGCAACACATGTTAAAAGAACAAGATTTTGTACAATTTCATTTTTGCGCAAAGTAAATACAACCTCCACAACCCAGTTAGTACTTTATAAGACCCTTGGTAAGACTGATTTTGATAAAGTTCCGATGAAGAAATTCGGTTAGCGCAGTGGCTGAGCGAGAGACTGCAGCGCTGCGCGTCACGGGTTCGATTCCCGCACGAAAACAAATATTTGTATAACCTGCAGATGGTTGTTTTGGGTCTGGCTGTTTGTGTATGTGAGTTATATGTTTGTAAACGCACCCACAATACAGGAGAAATTCCTAGTGTGGGGCAACGTTTTCTTAAAAAATATTAAGTTATGACATAGAATACATTTTATTTTCAGTATGTTTTTCCAGAAACTGAGCTTAATATTTATAACTTCATTAGGTACATCATGTCCTTGTGTAAACAATATACAAAGTTGTAAACAAGACCAAAAATGAGATGCGACCTAATTTAAAGTCAAATAAAGTACATTAGTTACAAACTTAGGCTCCTATAATTAACTCAGTGAAAAGAGAATTTACGAAAAAAAAGGTTTTCTTTTGCGTCTAAAAATCCAATTACTCAAATTCTTTGGGAAAAGTAAAAAATACGCGGTTTTTGTGAATCCCCGAAAGCTTTACAGTGTACACGTTGCTTTTAACATCATTATGTAATTGGCTTTTCTAAATTAAATAAACATTTTATACATAATGATGTCTTCGTGTGATCGTAGTTTTTTTTTTTCGAAAAGATTAGTCACCTAGGCACTGCGTTACCAAGTGTATTGAACGGCTTTTTTGCGTATGGGAAATTTCAACAAATAAGTTGCCCCGCTCTAGATAGAGCGGGAGGGAGTATCAGAATTTTACTGACTAAAACCAACCCCATATTCTTTTAGTATCCTTTATTTTCCGGGGCCGCGGTATCTCTTTCGAACAATCCGCAAAATTAGCCTAGCCCAATTTTCCCAACTATTTTGGGTTTGGCTTCAATTCTCACCAAATGTAGCTAGTATCTGGGTCAAATGAGACTCCTTGGGAAAAGACAGGCTGTCAGACATTCGGGCCATCGACCTACCTTTAACGACCAATGGCCAAACGTACTTTTCAAGGCATAAAGAAAAATCGGTTTGTAATAATGGTTACCCATCCATGGTGCAACCTCATCGAGAACTGCTTAACCTTGAAGACCATGCGTCTGTTATATGTTGGTATGTTATCCATAAGTCCCTACATTGCGTGACTTATCACAAAGACTATATATAAGAGCCGTCTATAAAAACCGTCGGACGATAGGGATTTAGTACTGGCTAGCTGGCGCCCGCGGTTTCGCCCGCGTGATGATTGAAAAAAAAGTATCCTTTGTGTTATTCCAGTTAACTTCGTCTGTGCCAAATTTCATCAAAATCCGTTCAGCCGTTTCGACGTGAAAGAGTCGAAACCTGTATGGATGTTTGGATGGAGTTAAAATACTGTCAAGTCTTTCCGCAAAATAACAATGATAGTACTTTCCTAAAATAAATGACTACAGTAAATAATCTCAATTAATGTAACTACGTTAAAGAAACTAGAACAACAATGCGCCAACATGGTTGTTTTAAAAGTGACCACAACCACTTTTTTAATTCTGCAAACTATCTCGTAATTGCAGCTTGATGTCTAAATAAAAAAAAAATGAAAATAATTAAATTAACTTCGTGTGGTGCAAATTATAAGTGAGAGCGATATGTAAAGGAACACAAACCTATGAATTTATGCAGCATTCAATTCAACTTATAATAATAACAAATCAATTTATGTCAGGCATCTGCCTAGCTTTTTCCCAACAATGTTGGGGTCGGCTTCCAGTCTTACCGGATGCAGCTGAATACCAGTATTTTACATGGATCGACTGCCTATCTGACCTCTGAACCCTGTTAGTACTGGGTAATACGATACCCCTAGGTAAGACTGATTGTTGTTGTTGTGTTACTAAACTAATACATCCTTACTAATATTATAAAAGTGAAAGTGAGTTAGTTAGTCTGTTTAGTTGTTTGTTACCTCTTCACGCGTAAATAGCTAAACCGATTTTGATGAATTTAGGTACAGAGATAGTTGGGACCCTGGAGACGGACATAGGTTTTATCATTTTACATTTTTTTTTAAAAAAAGATTGAGATATGAGGGAGATAAAG
Organism: Ochropleura leucogaster; assembly: GCA_958449745.1. Classification (NCBI taxonomy): domain Eukaryota; kingdom Metazoa; phylum Arthropoda; class Insecta; order Lepidoptera; family Noctuidae; genus Ochropleura; species Ochropleura leucogaster. Next base: position 2,801,467 of record OY288213.1, on the reverse strand, counting down.
AGAAAACTAAGCGTTGCTATTACAATAAATAAGGCGTTGCCGCGTTGGAGCAAAAACTACAGGTCGCAGGTACCTGCAAATCAGGAAAGAGGAACTGTCTTATTCCGAATTTAACGCGGGCGAAAGCTAGTATTACATATAATTAAAACTATTGCACACGAAGTGACGGGTTCGCGGTTTCGCTGCGAAGTCGGTATCCTTCCACAAAAACGTTGATACACGACACCCTTACCCTTATACACGACACGACGTCGTGGAGTATGTACGTGTGAAGACAAACTGGACTTTGAGAGTCGTGCAGTTGGAGTCACATTAATTTTAAGTCGTTTGTGGTGCGTGTGCCGACTAGTCAAAGGAGAGTTTTGGCCGAAGGGTGTCGTGTATCGACGTTTTTGTGGAAGGATACCGAACTCGCAGCGAAACACGAAGCCGTCACCTCGTGTGCAGTAGTATTTAATTTTATAAAATATGTATTAGTTTATAAATTTAAGATTATTTGTGTATAGTATGTATGGGCCTTTGATGCCTGAAATAAATTGATTTATTTATTATTATTATTATACTGACCAAAGTCATCCATATTCCTTCTTTTGTCCTTTGTGTTCCGGGGCCGTAGTAGGATACTACGTCGGGCTGTCGGGTTGTGGGGCCCTCAGCCCCAAGGAAGAGAAATCGCATCACGTGAGGCGCGTAAAACAAAATCGCTACCGCCCCCTCCTGTAACTTACACCACCTCCCAAAACAACAGCTCTCATCATAAAGCAAAGCGTTTAAATTAAATAAAGCTGGTCTTCATGATTTAAGGTTGCTTTAAAAGTCTTATATAACGAAATAAAGTTTACCAAGAAACACTCGAGCGACCGAACGATATGATTTAGTGTGTACCCGCCACAATTTAAATTGTATGAGATGTTCTTGTTCATTTTCATAATGTTAATTTGCTTTATGTTTTTAGATGGAGGCATTAAGTTGAGTTTGAATTTAAAGGGGAAAAGGTTGTGTTAGTTGACCTAAGAATTATAATAAATTTCTACGCGCTTTGCTGGTTTTTTTTTAGAAAACATTCTACTTTTAAGAAAATAATCATTTTTATTTATTAAGCTTTTGCAAGTTTTGCATTTTTTCAAAAACTCAAAAGCATTAATTTCTATTAGTCCATTACAGGCTTTTTTTAATGTCAAGAAACAAAATGTTGAAGCTACAGTCCCGATCACAAGACATAATAACTTCTGACAGTACTGTAGTTTTTTAAGGAAAAATCGTGGGACCAAATATACTAAGATAAACTGAAATTTCGCAATGAGGGTAACTAATTTATATTGATAAGTACGCTTGCTACGAAAATAGCTGTGCTTGCTACCTAAATTAGCTTCGCTTGCTACGAAAATAGTTTCGCTTACTAGGGAAATTCGCTACGCTTGCTACGAACGTAGCAGTGCTACGTCGGGTCCTACCACTTTGATTCATAACTCGACTACGGCAAAGCCCAAACGACGTTTTACGATTAAAACTCCTTGTCCAATCTGCATTAGTGTCTGTAGTGGCAATGGGTTCGCCCCTATTACTAACATATAACTGGCAATGTGTGTGAACACACGAAAACATATCAACCTATACATTTATGCTGATCTTTCAGCAACGGATCTTACACCGTGGATTTCCCGTACGATGAGAAATCCGCATAAACTAGTTTTGTATAGGTTGACAGCTGTTCCCCACGGTTTCACCCGCGCTGCTCAGCACCTGTTGGTTGTAGCGTGATGTTATATAGCCTATAGCCTTCCTCAAGAAATGGACTATCCAACACTAAAAGAATTTTCCAATTCCAACCCGTAGTCCCTGAGATTAGCGCGTTCAAACAAACAAACAAACTCTTCAGCTTTATAATATTAGTATAGATGTGTCGTCGTGTGAGCTATTAGGCATACTTTTGACTTACTAATGTAGTTGTAATTTTAAATAATTTGTTAGTTTAATAAAAGCAGTGTATCGCACACAGTGTGTTTTCGTTACGGTCTAACGGACTAAATCCTAACTAACCGCCATGAGAAACGAAAATAAAGTATATTTGGGAAGTTTTTAACATAATATATACATGTATTTAAACGTAGGAACACTAGGAATTTCTCCTGTATTGTGGGTGCATTTATAAACATTTAAAGTCTCATACACAAACAGCCCGACTACAACTACCTGTAAGTCATACAAATATCTGTTCCGTGCGGGTATCGAACCTGCGAATGCAGAGCGATCGTTTAACCACTGCGGTAACCGTGCTGTCAAAAATAGTTAGATCATAAATGGGTTATGAAATGTCACTGTATGTTAGATTTTAGCATTAGAATATAAGGATAAATAAAAATCTAAGACTTCAGATCTAAGTGTAGCATATACTACTAACCTTTAAAAGGTAAAAATGCACATGTTTGTGAGGATGTAAGGATGTATGGATATTTGTTTCTCTTTAACGTCAAAACGGCTGAATAGATCTTGACGAAAATTGGCACATAGATAGATTATAGTCTGGAATAACACATAGGATACTTTTTTTGATATCACGCGGACGAAGCTACGGGCGCCAGCTAGTGTTTGATAAACCCACACGATTTCGTCTTAAAATCAAGACAGAATCCTGAACCAAAGTAAAAATACAGTTGAAGAGAAGTATAATCACAGTCGATATTTTCTCAGATGTCCACACACAGGAAACACTCGGTAAAGTTGATCCGTGAAGTTTGACCAGCTGACGGTGAGCGTCCAAGTTAACCTCATGTTTTACTTAGACGGTTCAAGTTGAAGAAATAAATTGGATTGAACCGCTGACGTTAGTGTGTGACGTAAGATTTTGTGTCGGAGAAAAGGTGATATTTTTCTAGCAAAGGATAAGTTTTATAAAAGTTCTATTCACTGTTTGAGCCGTTTGGGCTTGAAATACTAGGGCCATGAGTTCCGAGTGCCAACTTAGTTTTATGAAAAATCGACAAGCGGTTAGTCGACTCTTCTCGTGACCGAGGGCTGGCCTTTTTTTTGGCCAAAGAATTAGTTAGCATCTTGCATCCCTGGAATATATTTTTGCGCAAAGATTCTTAACTGATCTATACTAATATTATAAAGCTAAAGAGTTTGTTTGTTTGTTTGAACGCGCTAATCTCAGGGACTGCTGGTTGGAATTGGAAAATTCTTTTAGTGTTGGATAGCCCATTTCTCGAGGAAGGCACGGAACATCGCTGCGACCAACAGGTGCTGAGCAGCGTGGGTGAAACCGCGGGGAACAGCTAGTTGATTAATAAACTTGATGTTCAAATTGATTGATTGATGGTGTCGTGAAGCGTTGATTTACAACTTGTTTAATGTTTTACCTGTTTAAGTCGGCCTCAAAGACTAACAAAGACTGACGACACGGTTGGCGCAGTGGCTGAGCGGTTGACTGTAGCGCTGCGAGTCGCAGGTTCGATTCCTGCACGGAACAAACATTTGTATGAACTACAGATAGTTGTTTCGGGTCAGGCTGTTTGTATATGTGAGTTTAAATGTTTGTAAACGCCCACGATACAGGAGAAATTCCTAGTGTGGGAGCTAATAAAATAAAGCTATAATAAAATAAATAAAAATAAGCTGTTATAACTGCAAAAATAACCACATGCACTATTTATGTATAGTTTAATTTAACACAGGTTATGACAGACAGAGAGATAGACAGACGGACAACAAAGTAATACTATAAGACTTCCATTTGTTCCTTTTGAGGTGCGGAACCCTAAAAACTACTTGCAAAAGAAACAGTATTTATTACAGTACACATGACTAAATCACAGTCTTGTATATAATCCTTGCATAGCTCAAAACTGCATATTAACTACAGCTCAAACAAGTACAGATAGAATTAGAAACAGTATAAATATTCCTCCCGTTGTATCTGATGTTATGACAGTACTAACTTCGTGTGAAGTGTGTTATTAGCAAGAATGCGGCACGTTGAATACTGAGCAGTAATGGTGTAGCCATATTACTGTTATATTATGTAGTAAAATTAGAAACTAACTTATATATAAACTGGCTGTGCCCTGCGGTTTTACCCGCTGCTCAGTTAGGGGCATGAAAAATAGATGTTAGCCGATTCTCAGACCTACCCGATATGTACATAAAATTTCGCTTTCTCCGTTTCGGAGGAGTATGGGAACGAAAACTGTGACACGAGAATTTTATATATTAGACTAGCTGTGCCCAGCGGTTTCACCCGCTGCTCACTTAGGGGTATGAAAAATAGATGTTGGCCGATTCTCAGACCTACCCGCTATGTACACAAAATTCCGCTTAAATCGGTCCAGCCGTTTCGGAGGAGTATGGGAACGATTTTATATATTAGATTAAAAATAGTGTCAAAAAATTCGTCCTCAACGCTGTCAGTTGGCAATGTCCCCAGGAGAGGAGCCGCGTTGGCAGGTTGTATGGCAACGCTTAACCCCTAGCCAAAGCAAAAGCCAGCCATTGGGTAATGGAAAGTGACAACCAAATATCCTTAAAAAGGCTGTGAGCACAAAGACCCAAAATAATATTTTTATTTCACATAGGCTTACATGGGCACTTATAAAACGTCGATAAAAAGGTGCATGGTTCGAGTTGGTCGTTTCCTATAGAGAAGAACCGTTTTTGTGGTGGGAAATCAACAAAAAACTTCTGGGAGGAGACTGTACACTTGTACTGACTAAAACCCACCCATGTTCCTTCTATCGCCCTTTACGTTCCGGGGCCGCGGTATCTCTTTCGAACAACCCGCAACCCCGGCAGGGGACCAATGACTTTACGTACTTTTCGAGGCACGGGTGTATGCACCAACATCCAAGCTCCAGGCTGGCACTTAGGAATCCCTAATCCCAATTAAACTGTTTGGAACCCGTCTAACTACAGATAGTTGTTTCGGGTCAGGCTGTTTGTATATGTGAGTTTAAATGTTTGTAAACGCCCACGATACAGGAGAAATTCCTAGTGTGGGAGCTAATAAAATAAAGCTATAATAAAATAAATAAAAATAAGCTGTTATAACTGCAAAAATAACCACATGCACTATTTATGTATAGTTTAATTTAACACAGGTTATGACAGACAGAGAGATAGACAGACGGACAACAAAGTAATACTATAAGACTTCCATTTGTTCCTTTTGAGGTGCGGAACCCTAAAAACTACTTGCAAAAGAAACAGTATTTATTACAGTACACATGACTAAATCACAGTCTTGTATATAATCCTTGCATAGCTCAAAACTGCATATTAACTACAGCTCAAACAAGTACAGATAGAATTAGAAACAGTATAAATATTCCTCCCGTTGTATCTGATGTTATGACAGTACTAACTTCGTGTGAAGTGTGTTATTAGCAAGAATGCGGCACGTTGAATACTGAGCAGTAATGGTGTAGCCATATTACTGTTATATTATGTAGTAAAATTAGAAACTAACTTATATATAAACTGGCTGTGCCCTGCGGTTTTACCCGCTGCTCAGTTAGGGGCATGAAAAATAGATGTTAGCCGATTCTCAGACCTACCCGATATGTACACAAAATTTTGTTTAAATCGGTCCAGCCGTTTCGGAGGAGTATGGGAACGAAAACTGTGACACGAGAATTTTATATATTAGACTAGCTGTGCCCAGCGGTTTCACCCGCTGCTCACTTAGGGGTATGAAAAATAGATGTTGGCCGATTCTCAGACCTACCCGCTATGTACACAAAATTCCGCTTAAATCGGTCCAGCCGTTTCGGAGGAGTATGGGAACGATTTTATATATTAGATTAAAAATAGTGTCAAAAAATTCGTCCTCAACGCTGTCAGTTGGCAATGTCCCCAGGAGAGGAGCCGCGTTGGCAGGTTGTATGGCAACGCTTAACCCCTAGCCAAAGCAAAAGCCAGCCATTGGGTAATGGAAAGTGACAACCAAATATCCTTAAAAAGGCTGTGAGCACAAAGACCCAAAATAATATTTTTATTTCACATAGGCTTACATGGGCACTTATAAAACGTCGATAAAAAGGTGCATGGTTCGAGTTGGTCGTTTCCTATAGAGAAGAACCGTTTTTGTGGTGGGAAATCAACAAAAAACTTCTGGGAGGAGACTGTACACTTGTACTGACTAAAACCCACCCATGTTCCTTCTATCGCCCTTTACGTTCCGGGGCCGCGGTATCTCTTTCGAACAACCCGCAACCCCGGCAGGGGACCAATGACTTTACGTACTTTTCGAGGCACGGGTGTATGCACCAACATCCAAGCTCCAGGCTGGCACTTAGGAATCCCTAATCCCAATTAAACTGTTTGGAACCCGTCTTAGGCAATCGCGCTTGCGAGATCAACGGAGCAGTCAAATTTATTAAAAAGCTAGTTAAACTTGAGACCAACAAAAGCGGGTTAAAAATATTAAATACCAATTCTATATACCACTCTCTTTGTTCCACCTTACTTATTATCGGACCAGTTCTAACGCAACGATAAAGAACATTTGCAAAGGAAAATAATCCTCCTATTTTAGAGGAAGGAAGCGAGTGTCATAAACACCGCCCTTTGCCAAAACGATAGACGGTACAAATTCAAAATGGCGAAAAAAATATTTTATATTATTTGTTTTTATAGCGGGACTAAAGCGGTGATAGGCTAGCGGTGTGACTGCAAGACTGCCAAGGTCTTGAGTTCAAAGCCAAAGCACACATCTCTGATTTTTCGGATTTTGATTTGCGTATTACATCAGGAGTTATTTGTATACACATAAACTACTAAATGGATTTTAGCTTATACATCAGAATAACACATAGTCCACAATTCATAAAGATATATTGTATATTCCATTACCACGCGAGTGAGTCCGTGGACCGCTAGTACTCACATACATCTTCACAAACTTTCGTTTTTATAAAATCAATTTATAAATAAATATTATAATAATATTTATTTTATAATAATATTTATAAATAATTTATATTATAATAATATTTATTACTATAATATTATATAATATGATTCTATAGGATCTACTGTATTAGCTATTTAAACATTTAAATCTTAAGACATCTTCAAACAATAACGTTGCACAAAGTACGAACTATCTCGACATAACACACAAACTTGAGAGATACACTGGCTTCAACTGATGCTGCGATACTCCACAGATGTTCGCGTCTAACTTGGATTAACTTTGACCTTATGTTGATTATTATACTTTGCCAGTACCTACGTAGTTAATAGAACGTGTAACTTTTGATTTATAAAGTGATATGAATAAATTAATGATCAAAAACACTATTTAAACTGTCACTTAAGACAGTATTGAGAAACGAATCTCACTCGTGGTCTTGAGAAAAACTCGGTGTCAACGCGAAACCATGCTCTTAATTAATAAATACAGTATTAAGATCAAATCAGCTCTATACCCAGTCCAGTCGCACCGCATTTGAAACTAATTAATAGACAGTTTGAAATGTGATCTCAATTTAACCACAGATAACATAGAATCTGTCAAATTTTTGATGCTTAAAAGGCTAAAGTTGCCAGAACCTAGAACGTCATTACGTTCAGATCAGATTTTTTCATTAAAAAGTCTGATCTGTCAAAAATATATTTGGAAGAAAAATTCTGTTATAAAATTCTTCTATGTTAACTTCAATATTTTCTTAATTACTCGAGTTCACGCGTCACATTCAACAAGTAGTTTTTCACGTCAACCAACTGTCAAATATGATATTAACGAGCAAATGTCTTGAGACCGTCTTAGCGATAGGAACCAATAAGATAATCAAGTGATCTCATTTGAAAATCGAGTCGCAAACAGGGTTTCAATATTTGTTTTTGAATTTAATTATATCGATATCTTAAATGCGGTCTTACGACCAGGTTTCAGAAGTAATATTTGTTTCTATATACTAACAGGATATCTGCCGTGACTTCCATTTGTTTTAAACTCCCAATATTTCGACGCACAACACTCATAAAATCAACCCTCTAAATCTACGCAGTCAAGCAATATGGCCGCTTTTGTCGCCAAGTTTGTACAAGAGGATCGGTACGCAAGTCCAACGCGCACTTGTCCAGTTTTTTTAAACATGTTTAATCCAAAATTATGTGCTATTGAAGAAACTATCCTTTCCACAAAAAGATGAGCCAAATTATGTCCGTCTAACAAAGACGAAGTTCGCGCGTTGATTGCTCACTTCACTACTTGGGAGCACAAAGTTCCTCCAGACGATGCTATTATGGCGTCGTTTGCTTTTCATACGTCGCTTGCTACTCTTTTGCAGATTACGGCGAAGTTTTAGGCAAGTGAATGCTTTTCTGTGTGGACGCGTTAACAGGGTAGTTTCTTGGAAGTATAATATACTAGCTTTTGCCCGCGGCTTCGCTCGCGTTAAATTCGGGGTAACACAGTTCCCTTTGCGCCTTATTGATTTGTAATTTCAGTAAGTTTTCCCTTTTCTTCCCTTTTTCTACCTCACATCCTACGTTCTTTAAATAAAAATTAAAAGCCTGTGTCCGTTTCCTGGTTCCCAACTATCTCTGTACCAAATTGAAATTAAAACCTCAAATACTTAAGTTTATGCACCCTTGGACTTGAGTATATGGTTTTCTAAGACATCCTTACTAATATTATAAAATTGAAAGTGAGTTTGTTTGTTTGTTTGTTACCTCTTCACGCTTTAATGGCTTAACCGATTTTGAAAAATTTTGGTACAGAGATAATTGGGAACCAGGAGACGGACATAGACTATTTGTTTTTTAAAGTGGGATGTGAGGGAGAAAGAGGGAAGAAAAGGGAAAACTTAGCGTTGCTATTACAAATCAATAAGGCGCAAAGGGAACTGTGTTACCCCGAATTTAACGCGAGCGAAGCCACGGGCAAAAGCTAGTCCACCATATAATCAAGTCTGTGGTCCGTAGAGTTATGAAAAAAACTAACCCTCTACGTCTATGCAATCAAAATATATGGCTGTATATGTCGTAAGTCTGTCAGAAGCCTTTATTGTAACATAATTTTTACTACTAGCATTTGCCCGCGGCTCCACTCGCGTTATATTCGGGGTAACACAGTTCCTCTTTCCTGATTTGCAGGTACCTGCTAGCTGTAGTTTTTGCCCTTGCGCCTTATTTATTGTAATAGCAAAGCTAAGTTTACCCTTTTTCTCCCTCATATCGCACTTTAAAAAAATAACCTATGTCCGTCTCCAGGGTCCCAACTATCTTTGTACCAAAATTCATCAAAATCGATTTAGCCATTCAGGCGTGAAGACGAAACAAACAAAAGAAATTACTTTCACTTTTATAATATTAAGTAAGAATTAATTAAAACAATCAAAAAGCAATTACTCTATGCCCGTCCAATCAACATGCACAATTTCCATTAAATTGTCCACAATTGTCAGAACTAGTAACCGCTAGCCACTATATATGTATATTGTATTATAGTATATTTACATTTATCCAATTACGAATCAATTACACGGACTCCGATAGTTAAACTGCCTTCCTATCAGAGCTAAGCTGTGCAACAAGAGATGTCCAAATTTAACTAATCATTTCGTAATCTATACTTCTGTACTTATTACTTATAATATTATAAAGGTGAAGAGTTTGTTTTTTTGTTTGTTTGAACGCGCTAATCTCAGGAACTACTGGTTGGAATTGGATAATTTTTTTAGTGTTGGATAGTCCATTTCTTGATTTCTGGAGGAAATGGACTATCCAACACTAAAAGAATTTTCCAATTCCAACCAGTAGTCCCTGAAATTAGCGCGTTCAAACAAACAAACAAACAAACAAACTCTTCAGCTTTATAATATTAGTATAGTTAATAAAGCAAGGATTATTGTTAATTTTTTGAATTAATTATATTGTTGTACTTATTTTAAAACGTTACTGTCTTTCGACATAATTTGTACAACAGTCATGGTCAAACATGTTGGGCCTGAAAATAGTTTGTTACACCTAATAATAAGCATTATACCATGCTTGCATGCATGCATTATCTAGACATGTTTTTGCAATCTTGTATCTTGAATCTACCTCGCTCACAGCTCAGCACCCATCCCAATGGCGGTCAGTACACAATGGCATCGCATCAGTAAACAATATCGTCACGTCAATAAGTTAATTGCTTTAAGTGTTGTACCTGTTGATGTTGTAGCAGATATAATCTGTTTGTTGTTGTTTCTGATTGGATTCAGTTGTTTCAATAAATTCAACACCGCTACATCTGACACGCAGATGTAGCGGTGTTGTATTTAATTGGCAGGAAAAATATTGTGTTTGAACTTCTAGACACGTTTGTTTATTAAATAATGGTTGTAAAAGTACTCTTAATTAAGCATGGTACTGTTAATTACACATCAAAACCAAAAGCAAAAGAATGCAGCAACAGTTTCTAAGTCTTTAGAGATCAAAAGTGAGATATTTATTAAAAGAAAAGATAATCACCAGAGGAGAGTGTGTTATCTAGAATTGTCAAATTTTGACACTTGTGCAAAAAACTTTAATACATTCTGAAAATCCTACTCATCCTACTAACATTTTAAATTCGAATGTTTGTAGGAACAACGGTCAAGAATATAGTTCTAAAAACAATGAAAACTAAACATAAATGTCGGACAGTCAGGATTGATTCCATTGACTTGGATATCATATGGGCAGAATTTAGATTTCGTGCAACCAAAACTATACGGGATACACTGGTTTTAGTAAACTACGAGCTGTGCTTAGCGTTTTCTCAACCCCTGCTCATGTTTTCAGTGTCATAGCGTGATCCTACTATATATTATGTTAATATTATAAACGCGGAAGTTTATGTATGGATGTATGGATGTTTGTTACTCATTCACGTCAAAACGGATGAACGGATCTTGATGAAATTTGGCACAGAGGTAGATTATGGTCTGGAATAACACGGGATATTTTTTTCGGTCATCACACGGGCTAAGCTCCGGGCGCCAGCTAGTAAATAAATAAAACTGTCATTAAACAGAAAATGTCATAAAAGAACCGTAAAAAAATGACAAGAGTCGTTAAAATCTAATTGGGATATCCATCAAAACTCCCTAAACATCTTTCATTCATTCACTCACTTGCTCACTCATTCAATCTGATTGTGATTCCGGGACTACTCCCGGTATGATTACATTCCGCATAATGCAAGGATTGGAATGAAAGCCTGTTCAAATGTTTTGACCAAGGTTTCCTATTCAGGGAGGTTCATTGTTTGGTTGGTAAATTGTGAGGTAATGTGTTTGTCGATTATCACTTGAACGTGGATGATGTTTTTAAAAACGTACTATGGAGTGCATTAACGACAAATCTGTTATAGAAGGAAATTTCATGGTCTTTGGTAAAGGGAAGAAAAACCGTTCTGCATTTAAAATCCATTATTTTATTTGGTTTTATTGATAAGAGCATCTTGTCAGAAATTTATAGTCAGTCCTTTGAAACGGCTGGACCGATTTAAACGAAATTTTGTGTACATTTCGGGTAGGTCTGAGAATCGGCTAACATCTATTTTTCATGCCCCTAAGTGAGCAGCGGGTGAAACCGCTGGGCACAGCTACTATTTTTATAAAAGCGAAAGTGAGTTTGTTTGTTACGTCTTCACGCTAAAACGGCTAAATCGATTTTGATGAATTTTGGTACAGAGTTTTTTCTCTCAGAATTTTTTTCTTGGTCTTTTTAATCATTTTTTTTGTCGTAGTTCTAGACCACTTTTGTAAACTGATTTTGTTTAAGTCTTGACTTTACTTTATGTATTTAACTATACACGGTATCTTTTTTGGCCAGTGGCATGTACAGATACGGCTAACTTTGCGACGAAAATCTAGACGTTTTACGAAGTGTTTGCTTTGTACAGCGCCTTAAAGGCCAAACAGACGGATGGAGCAACTTTCGTAAAATATAATAAAAATAAATGCGATAGTCAACCAGTGATACTAAAGCATCGATTAACATTTAAAACATAACAATTTCGTCTAAAAATAAAAATTCTGACGATTTTAGAGCTGTCTAAAAATAGTTGTTATTTAAAACATAATCGTTATAGTTTTTTTAATGTTGTTTATGTACAATTTGTGTTACAAGACAGACTAACTGATAATATTATTACCCAATTTCAGAAAAATGCTAGTTTAAATTTCTTTTTATAATCGCAAGGGTATGCTCCCGAAGGGGCCCATTTCAATTTTATCTTTATTGCTTGGATAGTTTATAAATAAATAAATCTTTATTTCAGACCATGTATTCATAGTTATTACTAGCTGTTCCTCGCGGTTTCACCCACGCTGCTCAGCACCTGTTGGTCGTAGCGTGATGTTATATAGCCTACTAGCTTTTGCCCGCGGCTTCGCTCGCGTTAAATTCGGGGTAACATAGTTCCTCTTGCGCCTTATTGATTTGTAATAGCAATGCTAAGTTTTCCCTTTTCTTCCCTCTTTCTCCCTCACATTCCACTTTTTTCAAAAAAATATTAGCCAATGTCCGTCTCCTGGTTCCCAACTATCTCTGTACCAAAATTCATAAAAATTGGTTAAGCCATTAAGGCGTGAAGAGGTAACAAACAAACAAACTCACTTTCGCTTTTATAATATTACTAGCTTTCGCCCGCGGCTTCGCCCGCGTTAAATTTGGGGTAACACAGTTCCCCTTGCGCCTTATTGATTTGTAATAGCAACGCTAAGTTTTCCCTTCTCTTCCCTCTTTCTCCCTCACATCCCACTTTTTTCAAAAAAATATTAGCCTATGTCCGTCTCCTGGTTCCCTACTATCTCTGTACCAAAATTCATCCAAATCGGTTCAGCCATTAAAGCGTGAAGAGGTAACAAACAAACAAACAAACTCACTTTCGCTTTTATAATATTAGTAAGGATTATTATAATATTATTATATATTATATATATTATTATATATATAGGTAAGGAAGTAAGGATGACTATCACCTACTACCTACTGCTGGTCATGCAGGGGTGCGTAGAATGATAAATAATATCAGGCGATCATTTTACTGGCCAGAATTAGAACGAGACGTAAGACAATTTATAAAAAAATGACAAAAAATGAAATATGGTCGTAATACCATTCAGCCTATGGTTGTCACAACAACGGCGACCTCGGCTTTCCAAAAAATATTCTTAGATATAGTGGGCCAATTAGATAAGGATTTAGAAGGTAATTCGTATATATTAAGTATTCAGTGTGACTTAAGTTAGTTCGTAGAGGTATATCCATTACCTAATAAGGAAAGTAAATAAAACAGTAGCCAGAGCATTAGTTAACAACTTTATTTTAAGATTCGGTATTCCAAATACAATATTAACAGATAGAGGCACCGAATTCATGTCTACTACGATGAAGTATGCAAGTTACTAGGAATAGAAAAACTCAATTCTACAGCTTACCATCATCAAACTATAGGATCCCTAGAGAACTCACATAAACACCCAGGAGCTTATTTACGCACTCAATGTGACAAATATCCAGAAGCTTGGAGTCACTGGTTACCATATTGGTCTTTTACTTATAATAATACAGTCCACACTATTACAAAGTATACACCTCATGAATTAGTATTCGGTAAACCTAGTAATATTCCATGTAGAGTTAGCGCTACAGTAGAACCATTGTATAACCCAAATGATTATTGTTTAGAGCTTAAGTATAGATTACAGTTAGCATGTAAGGATGCAAGAGAAAATGTAATTAAGAACAAACAATTTAAAAATGCAGTTTTGACAAGAAAATATATCCTGTAACGTATAAAAATGGTGATAAATTATTAATTAGAAATGAGAATGCAAGTAAATTAAATCAATTGTTTGAAGGACCATATACTGTTATAGAAGATTTAGAACCAAATGTAAAGATTGATAAAAATGGAAAAATTGATGTAATACATAAAAACAGAACAAAATTATATACATAACAATAGTTGATTTAATACATTATATGTAAAATTATTATTAAGTTAGTGTGTAAGCATAAGCATGTGAAAAAAAGATTAATCATTTTTTTTTCAATAGAACCCCCAATATGTGGAGTGGTACCTAGTAGCATATATTATAACGTAAGGAATTACTGATTACTGTAATATTAGAGAGTTAGTAATAAATGGAACGTTGCACTGAACACACGTGTATCATTTGTTGCCTCCGGAATCCCCCACACCTCATTATGATAGTGATGAGTACTTCATGACCCGACTGCTTAAGGAGCTGTAAAGTAATTAACATGTACAGACGCCTGCACATCAAGCTACTACAATCTGTCAGATTTCTTTGATAGATTTTCGACCTTATTTTTAAAGTATAAGGTTCAAGGTTCATTGGGAAAAATTGACAGTTTCGGGTAGCTTGACCTGCAGGCATCTGTACTCTAGAATGAGGTCAAGTTATATTGAAAAACGTTACCATTGAAATTTCATGATTGAAACACATAAAATAAAGACTAAAATTGGAACCCACTATTGGGAAGATTTGAGCCAGTTTATTTTTTAATAGGTCCCGGTTTTTTTAGGCCGAAGATAGTCTCTGCATTTGGTATGATAACCGATTGATTTCTACTCTCACTCTTAAAAAAGGCAATCATAAAAATAGAATGTCATCAGTCAGCAATTATCGTTAAGGAAGCTGCGAAGCAGTTGAGTTAGCGAAGGAGGTGGAGACCGGACGTTTGAGAGAGAGAACCTCAAACGCGGGAGACGTTCCGGGCGTCGGGCGCTGCGAAACGACTCCCGGCCACCGTAGATGCGGGCCTGTCGACGGCGCGCTCCGCTCAGTGTGGGGGGAATTATTTGATGATTATCAATAAGCAAAAAAAAAGGACGTCATTAATTATGTAATATCTTTTATTTTATAAATATTAGGTTAAGTGCGTTTAAAATTTTTCTTCATCATCCATTATTCTGTTCTGTCTTTAAATATAAATAAAAGTTAAACAGAATTTGAATACAAATACAAGACACAAATATCAAACGAATCTAATCGTAATATTGTAGTCCAGTTTTTATTAACAAAATATTTGCGCCAAACAAATTAAATAATATCATATTTTATCTTGAACAAAATGAACGGCGGAGATCTTGAAATTATTATTCCAATTCGAGATATAATTGTAATTACGTAAATATTAATAGTCTATCTTGGATATTTGTTCTGATGTCTATTATACAAGATTTAATGACGTTTTAGGAGGAATAGCGAGGGGATCGAATGACAGAGATATTTTTACGTTTTATTGTTTTACTAGCTTTTGCCCGCGGCTTCGCTCGCGTTAAATTCGGGGTAACACAGTTCCCCTTGCGCCTTATTGATTTGTAATAGCAACGCTAAGTTTTCCCTTTACTTCCCTCTTTCTCCCTCACAACCCACTTTTTTATAAAAAAAATATTAGCCTATGTCCGTCTCCTGGTTCCCAACTATCTCTGTACCAAAATTCATCGAAATCGGTTTAGCCATTAAAGCGTAAAGAGGTAACAAACAAACAAACTCACTTTCACTTTTATATATAAAATAAATCTAGGGAGACGCCCCGGGCGCCGGGCGCCGCGAGACGACTCCCGGCCACCGTAGATGCGGGCCTGTGGACGGTGAGCAATGACGACAGGCCGTGTCGACGGCGCGTTCGTGTTTCACGCACGCCTCAAAGAGATGTCAGCAAAGCAGAGGGGCTTGCCAGAGCCTCCGCCTGCCGGGGTTGCGGGTTGTTCGAAAGAGATACCGCGGCCCCGGAACGTAAAGGGCAATAGAAGGAACATGGGTGGGTTTTAGTCAGTACGAGTCTGACATGCCCCCCCCGCTCCGCCCAGAGCGGGGGAAGCCATTGGATGATTTCCCACCCGAAAAAAAAAATGGCCATAAACAGACTATGTAGCTAAGAAATTCCTAATGAAAAAAGACAAAAAGACCCGACAGGGGAAATGAACCTTGATACTCACAAATATATACGTTTTCGTAAACATATAGTTTTAGATATATATATATTTTTTGTACCCTATCACAATGTTGTCATATTTTACCCAAAGGTTGACTGGTAGAGAATGCCTTATGCCATTAAGTCCGCCTATGTACCGCTATTGTACATGAAGTTAAAATAAATAAATACTCACCGCTTGCAACCGCTAGACGAACAAGACTGTCTATAACATTCTAAAAAGTCAAATCCTATTCGAAATTTTATCCAATCCTTTTCACGACACGACGCGTTCCAAAATCCGTTTCCTACATATTCATACCTTCGGGGTAGATGAAAACGTTTAAATTGTTCAGTATTCGTGCGACGCAGACGTAAGTACATTTTTGTCTCTTCCGAGCACCCCGGAAGTCCGACGGTAGTACCACCTAGCGGAAATTTCATGCAGACTTTATGTGCATACAGAGTAGGGTTACATCCTAAATATTTGGAACGGGTTCCGTACTACTCCTTACTATCTTAATATATATAAACCACGTGTTACGTTGTTTGTCCGCGATGGACTCCTAAACTACTTAACCGATTTTAAATTAAATTTGCGCACCGTGTGCAGTTTAATCCAACTTGAAAGATAGGGTAGGTAGAAAGGTAGAAATTTTTGTAAAAATATTATAATTTAAAAGAGTGTCCATGGAGTTTCTTGCCTATTCTTCTCCATAGAGATCAACGCTTTGGAATGGGCAACCACAGTACTTTCACAAGTTATTATGCCTTGTGACCGGGACTGTAGATTCATTTTCTTTCTTGCCATTAAAAAGTGCCTGTAATGGTCTAATTGAAATAAATGATTTGATTTGATTTGAATCGCATTGCAACGCATGCCGAGGCACAGCTAGTAATAATATAAAAGCGAATGTAAGTTTGTTTGTTACGTCTTCATGCCTAAACGACCAAACCGATTTTGATGAATTTTGATACAGAGATTGTTGGGACCCTGTTGAGATTGTTTAGCTATGGGGCTTTGGGATAGGGGGAGAAAGAGGGAAGAAAAGGGAAGAGAAAGATATTTATTCTCAATCATAGTAATAATATAAGTCGAGGTTTCCTCACGATATGACAGTCATCTTCAAGATAAGCTAGAAAAATACATAAGAATTGTTTTTTTTAATAGGATTCACTTTGTAAAATTACCATATTTTTTTATTCAAAACTAACGTGTGAAGATAAAACATTAAACTCCAAATATTTTAAAGTATATTATGTCAAACTAAGGCATATTAAAATGGCTGAAACAAAGTCTAACTAAAAAAGAAATTTGGATTAAACATATTTGAAGCAACAAAGATGCTGTCATGAAAGGTTTCCCAGAATTACCCTTTTTAAAACACCCACGCGTCAACAGAAAAACTGTCAACGAATGAACGAAAGAACTAGTGAATGAATGAACGAATGTCGTCACCCACGCACCTGTCTGTAATGTTTTGTCCGAATATTTATTTTTATGTCCAAATTCGCTCATTTTATTAATCAAAATTTTGTACAGACGACGGCATATCAAGCTACACCAAACCATTTTAACCTGATCTCTCTACTACAGTGTGCGATTCGTAGTAGAGAGATCAGGTTATAATAGTTTAGTATAGGTAGACCTGCCGTCGTCTGTACGAGCTCAATTTGTGAAACAGCATTTTTGTAGTTACTTGATATAATAAAAAGTTTATTTGCTTTTGTACCCACAATTTTATAGTTAGCAGCAACGATTTAAAAAACTTTTAGAGTGGATATTTGGAATGTTTCCATTCCAAAATTATGGTCCTGTACATTTTCGATTTTGATAAACGAATTCTCCGTGACAAGCGGGCGTGCAACACTAGACAGAACGATTTGTTACCAAGTGGTCGAGTATTTGTAACAAAGTATTGGATTCGTCGGAAAGCAAAAGAATCATCATTTTCCTGCCCTTGCACCATTTTATTTGGGGTCGGCGCAACACTTTTTCTTCTTTCATTCTCCCCTATCAGACGTCATGGCATCATTCACTTCTTTCTCTTTCATATCATTCCTTACACAATCCATCCACCTTTTTTTTTTTGGCTTTCCTCTCGCTCGCCGTCCATCGACATTCAGATCTATCACTCTTTTAGTCACATGTGCTTAATTCCTCCTCATTACATGTCCATACCAAGACAAACGACTCCCTTTAATTTTTTCTGTAACAGGCGCAACTTTCAAACTTCCTCTAATATTTTCCTAATAATTCCTTACTTTATCCATTCTCTACATTCTCATCTCTGTCGACGACATAAAAAGAATAGCAAACGCAACATGGAGAAGGAAAACACAGGATAGCAGTCTATGGCAAGCTTTAGGGGAAGCCTGTGCTGAGTAGCAAGACAATTTTTGCAAAACTGGTATTAATTTTAGAAAAAAATAATTTAGTATGTAAGAAATATGTTTTGTAAAAATTGTTAAAAAAGGCTATTTTTATTGTTGTTAGTTTTTATATTTACGTACTAGGTTTCGCCCGCGGCTTCGCCCGCGTTAAATTTGGGGTAACACGGTTCCCCTTGCGCCTTATTGATTTGTAATAGCAACGCTAAGTTTTCCCTTTTCTTCCCTCTTTCTCCCTCACATCCCACTTTTTTTTGATAAAAATTACCCTATGTCCGTCTCCTGGTTCCCAACTATCTATGTACCAAAATTCATCACAATCGGTTTAGCCATTAAAGCGTGAAGAGGTAACAAACAAACAAACAAACTCACTTTCGCTTTTATAATAGTAAGGATAGTAAGGATTTCGGGTTATTTGCCGGATTTCAGGATAAGACGGGCCGGAGCCCCGTGAAAGTGGTAATAGGATCAGATGATGATGGTGTATGTGTGGAATGGAAGTTGTGTGTGAGTGGTGGTGACTACAGATTCATTTTCATTGTCCAAAAAATTTCTGTCAATCCTGCATGTATTCAAGATCGCAGCTTTCTAAAGGCTTTGGTATGTGTATCATATGGTGGTAAGTCTAGTATTTTTAAGGATTGGTGGAGTTGTTTAGGAATAACTCCTGTCGTTGAGACTACAGTGGCTATTATGGTGACATTACATAGACTATTTCAGTACAATTTTATTCGTCATGTCCCGTCTATCGCTCATAATATTTGAATATCTTTGCTTAGCAGTGAATCTTCATTATTTCGGCTTACGGAACCCTAAAATCTTATAGTAACGGTAAAAATGCAAATGTATTCGCTCGCGCTCGAGCTAAAGGTATCTCTGTTTGCAATAAACACATATTAATACACCTAGGTGTTGGCTCCAGTCTCTTTTATAGTACTAATACATTGTAACAAAACGTGGATGTTTTCAGTTACTGGATTCTGTTCTATTAAAAATATTAGTTTTTGAATGTGTTTGGGAGTTTACTTTAGAAGTTTCTGTTATATTTTTAATTTTAGAAAAGTTCAAAGGGTTCAAACTAATAACCTAATATTGTGGTTTGTACACACGAAGGGAAACAACCTATACAACACCATTTTAACCTCATCTCTCTACTACGGCTGCGATCAGTAGTAGAGAGATCAGGTTATAATAGTTTAGAATAGGTTGACCTGCCGCCGTCTGTGCAACGACATTTGAAACTTATCACTACCTATTCTAAATTTATTCCTCCAATGTGTTGCTATATCTACCACTAGCTGTTCCTCGCGGTTTCACCCACGCTGCTCAGCACATGTTGGTCGTAGCGTGATTTTATATAGCCTATAGCCTTCCTCAAGAAATGGACTATCCAACACTAAAAGAATTTTCCAATTCCAACCAGTAGTCCCTGAGATTAGCGCGTTCAAACAAACAAACAAACTCTTCAGCTTTATAATATTAGTATAGATTTAAAGCTCACGAGACGAATCCCGGCCACCGAAGTCGCGGGTCTGTGGACTGACGAAAGACAGAAAATAAATTTACCTCCGGAAGTCGATGTCAAAAAAGACGGTCGCAAACGAAACTCACCGACTTTCGCAAGTTTTATTGTCCGTCTTGTTGTTACGATCTTTAGTTAAACTGACAGCTTGGAATAATTACAATCCATCTATTTTATCTGACACTAGCTGTTCCCCACGGTTTCACCCGCGCTGCTCAGCACCTGTTGGTCGTAGCGTGATGTTATATAGCCTATAGCCTTCCTCAAGAAATGGACTATCCAACACTAAAAGAATTTTCCAATTCCAAGCAGTAGTTCCTGAGATTAGCGCGTTCAAACAAACAAACAAACAAACTCTTCAGCTTTATAATATTAGTAAGTATAGTATAGATGAAACATACCTAAAACAGTACTCCAGTACCCAACCACAAATATACGAGAATCCGTCATTTCTAGCGAGTGCCACAATAATGTTTGTGACCGTAACTAATATGCACTTTCAGCGAAAAGCTGGACGGATCACGCTGCACAAAGCGCTGCGCTGGATAGATCATGCTGCCACTGTACAGTTTGCTGCACGTTATGATTGATATTTTGACGGGCCTGTTGGTCTAGTGGTTAGTGGCCCTGACTGCTGAGCCGGAGGTCGTGGGTTCGATTTCCACCCAGGACAAACTTTGTGTGATGAGCATGATTGTTTGTTCTGTGTCTGGGTGTGATTTATCTATAATATGTATGTATTTATAAATTATATAAGTATGTATATCAGTTGTCTGGTTACCATAACACAAGCTCTGCTTAGGTTGGGATCAGATAGCCGTGTGTGAGTTGTCCCAAAATCAATATATTTATATATATATATATATACATATATATATTTGTTATTGACAACACATTTATGCTGGTGCAGTAATGTGCTGTTCGGACAAAGCCTATGGCGGTTGCGGTGAAGAACTGATCTATATTGATTGAATTTCACCTTCTTTTTCGAATGGGAAATTCTTACTAATATTATAAAAGTGAAAGTGTGTTTGTTTGTTTGTTTGCTACGGCTTCACGCCTAAATGGCTAAACCGTTATTGACGAATTTTGGTACAGAGATAGTTGGGACCCTGAAGAAGGAGTTAGGCTATATTTTTTTTTTAAAAAAAGATCGTTTTATGAGGGAGTAAGAAGTAAGAAAAGGGAAAACTTAGCATTGCTATTACAATAAATAAGGCGCAAGTGCAAAAACTACTGGTAGCAGGTACCTGTGAATCAGGAAAGGGGAACTGTGTTACCCCGAATTTAACGCGAACGAAGCCACGGGCAAAAGCTAGTCATTAAATAACTTCTCTCAGTCTGGGCGGAGCGAAAGGGGTGTCAGACTTTTATTGACTAAAATCCATCCATGTTTCTTCTTTTGTAGTTAGTGTTTAGGGGCCGTGGTATAACTTTCAAAGAACTCGAAAACCCGGCAGTTAGTGATCCTGGCGGGCTCCTCTACTTTGCTGACATTGGGCGCGCGTGGTACTAGAACGTGCCGTCGACATGTTCTGTAGTCAGTTGACGGACGGACGGTGAGCTACCTATTGCTAAATGTCCGCTTTTACGGTGGCCGGGTTGGGTGAGAAGCTCAAACCATGAGCTTCTCTCCCTCAAACATCCAGCCACCTTCGCTACCATAACTGCTTCGCAAAAGTGTGGTCCGGACGATCGTCACAATGCAATGGTGACACCCGGGCGTCTCCTCCCGCCCGAATAAATGCCGGAACCTCCCAAAACATCCGTGTCCAGTGAGGGTCCTCACTCGCATCAGGCGGTAGGTAAGGAAATTCTGGGGCCTCACTAGCCACTCCTAAAGTGGGTAGTTATCGTTTTGCCCCTTCAGCGGGGTTTTCCCCCGATGAAGTACCTCCGCGCGCCACTCGTACAGGCGCGCGATCGAATTTCAGCATAAGGGGCGGTTTTCTACTTCAACCGTGACAACTAACGTACATTTGACTGTACAAAGTGTACACCGCTAGTCTTTGGTTCTGTGCACAAACACGAGGACTCATTATCTCGTCGACACGCTCGCGAGTCGTGACACGTCGGTATTAAAAACTGACAGCGTGTTAGTGTCGGGTAGACGAGACGGGTTGAATCACGCGCTTGAAAATGTGTAAGTTGCTTTTTTTTTTTAATGTATTTTTGGTTAGATTTTAAAAAATATATACTACTAGCTTTCGCCCGCGGCTTCGCCCGCTTTAAATTTGGGGTAACACAGTTCTCCTTGCGCCTTATTGATTTGTAATAGCAACGCTAAGTTTTCCCTTTTCTTCCCTCTTTCTCCCTCACATCCCACTTTTTTTTAAATAAAAATTTGCCTATGTCCGTCTCCTAGTTCCCAACTATCTACGTACCAAAATTCATCACAATCGGTTTAGCCATTAAAGCGTGAAGAGGTAACAAACAAACAAACTCACTTTCGCTTTTATAATATTAGTAAGGATAACCATTTTGTTTTCACAAACGATGGGACACTTGACATCGTGTCCTGCCACTTTTGCAGAACGCTACTGAAAGCGCCAATGTCTTTGTCTAATTTCGGGTTTATCCAATTAAAGTTACCAATTTTTTATCTATAAGTTTATCGAATCTGTGAGTCCCTTAGGCGTATTAGTGATTGCATGAATACATTCAGATTTTGTGGACTAAAAAAGGTGAAATTTGATTTGAAGATTAGTTTTGGTTCCATTACTTCGTAATGAAGATTGTTGTAAACCTTACCGGAATGGTAATGGAGTATCGAATTGCTACTTACGTCCTAAATTAATAATTACATTTTGGAGTAGAATAATCTCATGTGAAGAAGAATTTTGCGGCGTTCAAAAGCTACATTGTGGACAAAATCAGCGCTGAAATTAATATTTCCCAAATAGCGATATGTAGGTCCTAGAAATGATGATCGTTATCATTCTGACCTTGCTTCATGTTATTTGTGGTCGCCGCAATTCGTGTTTTTCTTCCATTCTCCTCTGCCAATGTTCTAGAAATTACTATACTACTTTTTCTTTATCCTTGCAAATATTGCTATATATTGTTATAACTATAATAAGCGCTTTAGGTATGGCATCTTGAGGTTATCATCTGCTTAACTGGACAAATCCTGTGGATTCCGATTAAGCATAAGGTATAGGTAATGTATTTATTATAAATATAATTCATATTTCCTGTCTCATTGCACCTACTATGTCTTTGTCTCTGCATCACCCTAAGGTTGACTGGTAGAAAATGCCCAAGGCATTAAGTCCGCCTTTGTACAATGTTTTGTTACTTGTGCATGAAGTTTTAATAAATAAATAAGGCTGCAAGCCATGGCAAAAAACGCTAAGGGCAGCCCTTGAAGGGTACGAACGTCGGCTTAGGGCGTCGCGGGGGAGGACAGCAAAGGGACAGGCTGGATCTCAATGATGTCATTAATTAGGGACCGTATTGAATAAGCGCAACGCAAATTCAAGCCGCGCTTATATCGTATCGTCTACCCGCCCTCTTACATCAACCGCCATTGTTTTTGTTTCGATGTTTATTTGAACTTTGTTCGCTTCAAAGTTGTTTTACATTGCAATGTTTTTGTGAGTTTACCTGTACTGTGTGTTAATCAGTAAAACTAGAGACAGATGAGCGTCACAGTTACTGATTAAAACCTTCATGAGTGACGACGCGGCTTAATAAGGAAAATGGTTTCTAATATTTTTATTAACTAGCTGGCGCGGCGCCTGCGGCTTCGCTGGCGTGACATCGAAAAAAAGTATCCTATGTGTTATTCCAGACTATAATCTACCTCTGTGCCTAATTTCTATAAACAAACAGGATCAAACATACATCCATCCTCACAAAATTTCGCATTTATAATATTACTAGCTGTGTCTGGCATGCTTTGCAAAGCAATTTTTATAGCCTACCTACCCTAACTTTCAAGTTGGATCAAACTGCACACGGTGTGCAAATTTAATTTAAAATCGGATAAGTAGTTTAGGAGTTCATCGCGGACAAACAACGTGACACTTAATTTATATATATTAAGAAGATTAGGATAGAGCAAGTTGAGAGAATTTCTTTTTATGCAGAAATTAACTTATTATTATTTATTTATTATAAAAAGTAAAACAAAACAGTAAAAAGTCGTATCTACAATGAATCACTGCAAATCCTACTAATATCCTACTATCTACTACATGGGATACTTTTTTTTCGATATCACGCGGGCGAAGCCGCGGGCGCCAGCTAGTCAATCATATACCTAACATTGATTTAAAACATAAAACAGTTTTTCTACAAAAGAGCGTTCAAATTGCACTATTTACATGATATTTGAAAATACAATTAGTTTGAAAATTTTCAACTCCATTTCTGGTTTATGAATTTGTAAACTGTTTTTGAATAAGTAATAAATACCAAAGTAGTTCCAACTGTTTTGAGTAGTAAGTTATTTTTATATATATGATTTTCATAAACATACATTCCATCCATCCTCGCAAACATTAGCATTTATAATATTAGTAGGATTGTAATTTTATATAATGTTACCTATATTCGAAAACATCAAAGAGAAATCACTGACTCACTTATTACGAAACCTCAGAAACTAAAAGTGTTAGGAGCTTCAAATTTTGCGTACGTAGGTGCTCACTAAAAAGAGATTTTGCAAAATTCAACTTCTAGGGAGGTGAAGCAGGGCGGCAAATTTTGTATGTGTGAACACGGCTTCCTTGGCAGGATCAACTTGAAATTTTGCATTGACATGCTTTCACGAAATTAATAGACTATAGCACTAGCTGTGATGATAAAAAAAAGTATCCTATGTTATTCCAGACTAAAATCTATCTCTATGCCAAATTTCATTACGATCCGTTCATACATTTTAACGTGAAAGAGTAACAATCATCCATGCATATACAAAATTTCCGCCTTTATAGTATTAACATAATATATGTGTAGTAGGATCACGCTATGACACTGAAAACATGAGCAGGGGTTGGAAACGCTAGACAAAGCTCGTAGTTTATTAAAAGCAGTGTATCCCGTATCGTTTTGGTTGCACGAAATCCAAATTCTGCCCATATGATATCCAAGTCAATGGTATAAATCCTGACCGTCCGACATTTATATTTAATTTCCATTGTTTTTAGAACTATATTCTTGACCGTTGTTCCTACAGAAAAGATCAATGAGAGCACTGTAGGCTTTTTCTTTACAGAAGAGAAATCATCAAATAACTAGTGTCAGACTTTTACTGACTAAAACCCGCTCAGGTTCCTTCTATTTCCCTTTACGTTTCGTTGCCGTAGTACCTATTTCGATCAACCCGTCATCGCCACCCCGACAGGCATTCTCTGCCGATTGGACCGATTTATACTAACGTCATTTAATTACGTTGGTTCAAATAATTGTTAATCCGACCTTCACACCTTACTTATCCGATAAGCAAATGGTTAACCCCTGTATTTTCATTTAATTTCCTACGACCGGAAACTGAAGCGTCAATACACGCACAAACTCACACGCAATCTATTTCCGTATTATAATTAATGCACGCTTCACAGAAATTGGTTTAACATGCTACGTGTTTACGTTTAAGTTCATTATACGTCGCACATTTAGATCTAAACTCGGGTTTTCTCGACATACGTGTGTTGCTAGCGGGATTCAGCAGAATACCAGCGTCAGGTAGTCTACCTGGCATTATGCTGAACTGAGGATATACATACATTAAATGAAAAGTAAATGAAATTGGTTTTGTTTGAGCAGAGCCGAAAATCATGTGACTAGAAGAGTGATAGATATGAATGTTGATGGATGGAGAGGGAGAGGAAGGCCAAAGAAAAGATGGATGGAATAAGGAATTATATAAAAGAGAATGGAGTAAATGATGCCGTGACGTCTGATAAGGGAGTATGGAAGAAGAAAACGTGTTGCGCCGACCCCAAATTTAAAGGGAAAAGAGCTGGAAAATGATGATGATTATGCTGAACTGGACTTCTAATTGGTGGAACCTTGAGACACACCGCTCAGTAGTGGGCACCATTATAAAATGTATGTGATGTGTTTAATTGTCTATGGGTCAATCTAACTTCTACCTTATTTTTGGAGTTTACTCCTTAAGAATCGATTTTCATATACAGGGTGGCCAGTTGATAGGCGTCCAAAAAAACTAATTAGATGCTTTATGCTAAGGGGTATCCGAATTACCCCCATGTATGTTCCGCGATTATTTGTAGTTTAGGAGCTAGAATTTTTTTATGAATTTTTTTTTTAAATTTTCACCTAACATTGGTTTTTATTTTTATGTCTTTATTCCTATAATTTTTAGATATTCTTTTTTGTGGAATCTATTAGCGATAGCAATAGCTACCATGCAAAAAACCGTGTGCCCTGGCATTGTAGAACTTACCACAAAATTAGTTTAAAGTTCAAAATTACCATTAGAGTTAGATAATCAAAAATGTTCAGAGCTTGAAAAAAAATAAGTAAGGGGTGCCAGAGGTTTCTAAATGATCTTAAAAACTTCTATAGACCTTCAACAGACAAAATCGGTAAAAAAATTATTATTATTTCCTGTAATTAGCGTTGATAGCAATAAAGGTATTTTTAGAGAAAAGACAATTTCCTCCGTAGATGTAGATTGTGCATTTCTGTGGTAAGGCGGCACTTTGAAAACCTTTTGTAACGTGTTTTAATAAAATTTGTAAACAATCTACCGTATTTTTTTATCATAAAAGTGGCAAAAATAAAGAAATTCCAAATTATAACAATAACTCTAAAAATACCTTTATTGCTATCAACGCTAATTACAGAAAATAATCCCCGATCAAGCTCTATATTTTTTTACCGATTTTGTCTGTTGAAGGTCCATAAAAGTTTTTAAGATCATTTAGAAACCTCTGGCACCTCTAACTTATTTTTTTTTAAGCTCTGAACATTTTTGATTATCGAACTCTAACGGTAATTTTGAACTTTGGACTAATTTTGTGGTAAGTTCTACAATGCCTAGGCAAACGGTTTTTTTTTGCATGGTAGCTATTGTTATCGCTAATAGATTTCACAAAAAAGGATTTCTAAAAATGATAAGAATAAAGACATAATAAATAAAAACCAATGTTAGGTGAAAATTTTGAAAATAGTACTTAAAAAATTCTAGCTCCTAAACTACAAATAATCGCGGAACATACATGGGGGTAATTCGGGTACCCCTCAGCATAAGGCATCTAATTTTTTTCTTTGGACGCCTATCAACTGGCCACCCTGTATAAGGCGTCCGGTATGAGAAAAATCCGAGGGGTAAAAACTACTAAAGTAACGAAAATGTGTCACGTTTTGGTGCGCATCTTTAGTGTGCAACTTTCTAATTTGGCTGTGAGTGTATTAAGCCGCACATTTGGTATACTGTATAGGCGACTATACCTATATACTATATGTTATTGGGCTTGTTTGCTTCTATCAGTGTCGATGTATTTATATTGCTATTTTTTTTCATTATTTTGTGAATTTACCCTTTCATATGATATTAATATTTTTTCAGTTGAATAATAGTTATTTGTTATACAAGAGTGCAAAGTTGCTTTTTAACCGCGTGTTCAATTTTGATGACCGAGCAAGCGAAGGAGTCTAAAATTGAATCACGAGCGCAGCGAGTGATTCAAAATTAGAATCCTGAGCGTTAGCGAGGGAATCAAAAGAGCACGAGGTGAAAAATCTTTGCACTCGAGTGCAACACGTAACTTTTCATTCCACCTCAGCGAGGAAATGACTAAATGCAAACACAAGATAGGTACACTTTTATTTCAGTTTAGGTATTAATTACTACATTATGACAGCTAAGTATTACAGAATAATCTTTAAATTATAACAATATAATATTTTTCACTTGTTTTCAAGTTTCTTGTTTTTAGTTTATGGTTTAACAATGACGTGAAAAAATGCCGCGTAAAGAACCGCGTACAAAGCAAATTGAAAAAACACCAAGAAGGTTCCGAGTCTGAGTTTTTAACAAATTAAAAAAAAGTTGTATGATATATTCGGCACCATAGAGGTAGCAGTAAATCGGTTTAACGTTTTTTTAATTCACAAACTTAGTGCACACGATGTTCTAAATTTAATTTACTTTATCCTCTAGAGAATAAAAACGGCTTTTCCACTCAGATATTGAAGATTAAAAATACTCTTTCCGAGATGGTGGGATGAAAACTCTTTTTGCGTATGGTTAGATACTCGTACTTAAGGAGTAAACTCCAGTCGTGTTTTTAATCTGTGTCTTTTAACTCAGTTTGATATTTTCGTGTCAGTTCCTGTATTGTGTGTTTTGTTGCATCAACTACTAATGATGTATCTATCTATCTATCTATCTATAGGTACTACTACTACTACATTTATATGGCGACGAAAAAACGTATTTTTGTTTGTATGGAAAGTTATGACCCGTTATATCGTATATGTATAAAGCTAATAGGTTAATTTCCAAAAAAAAATATTAGTCCGTCTTTTAGATTATTCAAAAAATTAGACTAAAAATGACAAAGATAAAGCCCATTAAAGTTCCGTGTGACGTCACTCGTTCCTGCATTTTTCACAACGAGTGACGTAAAAAATACGTGTCCCTTATTTTTGAATAATCTAAAAGTCGAACTAAATAGAATGTAATTATTTCGACCCCGGAAACTACCCTATTTAATTTTGACAACTGTAAAACTTATTTCTGAAAACTAGCTAGGAAATTTAAAAACTAATAACTTCACCGTATTAATTTGCAGCTACAGGCTGATGTTTATTGATCACCAACAAACTACTAGCCAACGCTTACAAATCGAACCTCACTTCAATTCCTCATACAGCCAAACACAATATTGATTCAGACAGATCCACTGTGGAGTCCATTTACGTCTGCAAACAACTGGCTATCGTGTTTCAGAAATAACACCCTGTAATTTATTTATGCGGTTGTTGTACAGGAACAACAACAGACTGTAGTGGCGTGTGGTTTGGTCACAGTTGTCAATGAACAGAGACTGTTCTACCGCGACTGTTCTTGTTACTCTTGTATACAGCGTATTGTTTTTATTTTACTTCGTTTCTGAAACAGTAACTTAGAAGGACAGACATGTCTTTTTATGTTTAAAAATGCCTTTTTTGCTTGACAGGAATAGGGTAGTTTTCAGAATCAAAGTAATTTGTAAAGTAACTTGTTGCAAAAAAATGCAGCAACGCGCGACGTCTATAGGCTATTATTTGTCGTTTTTATTCTAATCTTTATATATATAATTCTTCTGTGAGTGTGTATGTCACTGAACTTCTCTCAAACGACTGGACCGATTTTGATGAATTTTTTTGTGTGTGTTCAAGGGGATCTGGGAATGGTTTAGATTCACAATTTTGTCCGGCAGATGGCGCTGCATCACATTTTTTTGTAAATACGTAGCGAGGCACGTCGGGCCGCTAGTTTATAAATAAAAAAATACGTGTCTCTTATTTTTGGATAGGTTATCTAAAAGACGGACAAATATTTTTTTTTTAAACTAGTCTATACTCTGAGCTGCAATTTCTTCATACAAATGTATGCTCCTGTTTCCCTCCTAAATAATGGTTTTAGAGCACATTGTTTTTTTTTGTTACAAGAAAGCAAGTTTTGTTCAAGGCGACAACTAATAGGTAAAGAAAACATGACCATCCAAAAATTACAATAAATCCTCATTTTTGCCGCCGCCCGCGCCATGACTAAAGTTAAGTTTTAGAGGAGAAAATAAGAGAATTCGGACGTTGATTTCGTAAATTTTTAGGGTTCCGTACCTCGGAAACGGAACCCTTATAGGATCACTCTGTTGTCCGTCTGTCTGTCTATCAAGACACCTTATCTCGTGAACTCGCGAAGGTATCAAGTTGAAATTAAAACTGTATACTCAAATCTGTGATCCCTCAACCCTCTAAGAGCGAGTTCACATTAGGTCGTGCCCGGCAGTTTTACCGGAACCGGTGTTGGATGCGTACTGGCATAAATGGCGACCCAATAAAACAGTCGGCGAGGACCCGGCCACGATTTCTGACGAAACAACGGTGGAGAATTTGTATCGGGCGGTTAAAGCTTCTTGTGTGAACAGTAAGATCCGGTGGTCGGCCAACGGCAAAACTGTCGGTCCGACCTAATGTGAACCTATCCTAAGTCTACGCAGTAAAAATATATGGCCAGTTAAATCACAAGTTTTACGGAATCTTCAGTACGCGCTGCGACTCGCACTTGACCGGTTTTTTGAGATATTATCGGTCTGAGTTGCAGCTGTTCTTTTTGCACTCTACAGACACTACAAGCGCAGCGCGACGGCAATAATTTCTTAGAATACCCATTTCTCAAATTCCTCTCATGTCGTATTCCCCTCTTAAGTCTGCTTTGATATCAGAATGTCCTAAGAGCCTTCTATCAGATTCGCACAAAGTTTGAATTCTCTCCTGGCATCAATAAGATTAATTCCTCAAGTTTGTGAAGCTGCTGTGTCTTGGGGGAGGACTCGTATCATATTAGCAGTTAGAAGTTAGACTTGATATGGACTTTGAAAGGGATTAGCGTATTCATATGAGGTGTGCAATTGGTGATTTGATTTGGCTGCTATAACTTCTCTTGTAAAGGGTAATACATCCAGGTGACATTTAGTTAGTCTAAATAATAAATAATCTACATATCTATATATATAAAAGAAAGTCGTGTTAGTTACTCCACTTATAACTCAAGAACGGCTGAACCGATTTAGCTGAAAATTGGTGAGGAGGTAGCTTAGAACCAGGAGACGGACATAGGATATTATATACTTTTCATCCCGGTAAGAGAAGTAGGGTAGGTAAGGTGGGTAGGTTAGAAGGTAGGTAGGGTAGGTTAATCCTTACTAATAAAAGCGAAAGTACTAGGCTTGCATGAATTCACTGTGAAATGAATCCCAACAGTTTGATCTGTGGGTTCAAAGTTCTTGATAGAACCAACTGCGTTGAGATAAAACTACTAGGATCGCATGAAATTATAGCAACCCTTGCCGAGGTTTGGAAATGGATGGGTTACCACACGGGGACAGGTTAAGCAACCCTTGCCGAAATTTGGAAATGGATGAGTTACCACACGGACCCAGGTTAAGCAACCCTTTCCAAGGTTTGGAAATGGATGGGTGACACGGGGACAGGTAAAGCAACCCTTGCTAAGGTTTGGACATGGATGGGCTACCACAGGGGGCCAGGTTAAGCAACACTTGCCAAGGTTTGGAAATGGATGAGTTACCACAGGGGGCCAGGTTAAGCAACTCTTGCCGAGGTTTGGAAATGGATGGGTTAGCACAGGGGCCAGGTAAAGCAACCCTTGCCAAGGTTTGAAAATGGATGGGTTACCACACGGAGCCTGGTTAAGCAACCCTCACCAAGGTTTGGAAATAGATGGGCTACCACAGGGGGCCAGATTAAGCGACCCTTGCCCAGGTTTGGAAATGGATGGGCTACCACACGGGCCAGGTTAAGCAACCCTCACCAAGGTTTGGAAATGGATGGGCTACCACAGGGGGCCAAGTTAAGCAACCCTTGCCTAGGTTTGGAAAGGGATGGGTTACCACAAGGGGCCAGGTTAAGCAACCTTTACCAAGGTTTGGAAATGGATGGGTTACCACAGAAGGCCAGGTTAAGCAACCTTTGCTAAGGTTCGGAAATGGATTGGCTTGGAATGGGTTACCACAGGGTCGAAGGCACTTTGAATAAAACTGTATTACTGCTCAGTAAGAGAGTTTTATTTTAAGTGCCTTCGATGCACGAATTCATAAACGATGATGAACACGAAAACGATGTCCTTTTGGTAAATCCACAATGAAACAGAATAATGATGTTTTCAATGACATATTCAGTTCCTATCACAATCTGTTCTTTTCTGCATATTACTCTTACAAAATAATGTCGATGTTTCAAAACTGCGAGGCGACTCGTGACGGCTCACATTTTTATGATTAATTTTTATATTTATCGTTAATTACTACAGCACTTGAGTTATTTTTTTGTCTATACGCCAAAGAAGTATAACTTCTAACGCATGTACATAAGTACACACACCCCTTTTTTTAAACTTCTTGGATGTGCCTGGCTTACCACCGCACAATTTACGCCTATACTGAAAGGAAAATTCGAAGGTGAGGAAGTCCTCATTCCGAGGATCCCGATGATCCCAACCGATTTGCCGTTTGAATTTAAAAGACTTCAATATCCGATCTGTCTTGCATTTGCCATGACCATCAACAAATCACAAAGCCAACCCTTAAAAGTTTGTGGTTTGAATCTAGAACATCAATGTTATTCCCATGGTCAATTATATGTGGCATGTTCACGGGTCGCGTTGTTCTGCGTTGTTTGTTTTTGCGCCAGATAAGAAAGCAACCTATGTACCTACTGAAATGCAGAAACAATAATAAATGATTAATGTACTTCATTTTTTTTTCTAAGAAAAAATTAACTTACTAAATTTGAAAATCGGCTTATTATTTATTGCCTTTAAGGCGGAACAGAGTTCGCCGGGTCAGCTAGTAATAAATAAATAAATGTCTTGGGACAACTCACACACGGCTATCTGATGCCAAGCTCAGCAGAGCTTGTGTTATGGTAACCAGACAACTGATATGCATACTTATATAATTTATAAATACATACATATTATAGATAAATCACACCCAGACACAGAACAAACAATCATGCTCATCACACAAAGTTTGTCCTGGGTGGGAATCGAACCCACGACCTCCGGCTCAGCGGTCAGGGCCACTAACCACTAGACCAACAGGCCCGTCTATATAAATAAAAAATAAATCTCAATAAAAAAAAAAGTCTAAATATATAAAACTCAACGGTGACTGACTGACTGACTGACATAGTGATCTATCAACGAACAGCCCAAACCACTGGAGGGATTGGGCTGAAATTTGGCATGCAGGCAGATTTTATGACGTAGGCATCCGCTAAGAAAGGATTTTGATAAATTCTACCAAAGGGATAAAATAGGGGATGAAAGTTTGTATGAAACTTTGTCAATTTTAAAACGATTGGGCTGAGACTTTGCATGCATATAGAATTCCCTAACTTATCCAAACGGGTAACGAGCGCTGATCTAAGTCGCGGGCGGAAGTTAGTCAAGAATAAAAACTAAATTAACGTATTTCGTCGGCCAATCTCAGCGATTGGCCATCGGCGCAGCAGATATTATAATGCACAAGTGTGTGCGGAGGCGCAGGTAGAGTGAGGGAACACCCTTACTCTCTGATGGGACGGTAATCCGACACGACCGAAGTGAGAGCAGGCGCCGAGGCACACGATGATACAGTAATACTTGCGTTTCACGGGTTTTAGATCACATGTTTTTTTTAGAGATGGGAAATCATAAATAACTTTCATCGCTCTGGGCGTCAGACCTTTATTGGCTAAACTCCACCCATGTTCCTTTTTTTGCCCTTTGTATTCCAGGGCAGCGATATCTCTTTCGAACTCAGCTTTGCTGACATCTTCTTTGAGGTGAGCGTGGAACAAAAATGCATCGTCGACACGGACATACGGTGATCTAAACATTGCTCAACGTCTACAGAACCGCGTCTACGGTGGCCGGGAGAAATTTCGCGACACCCGACGCCCGGAGCGTCTTCCGTGGCGGCTGTATATATATTTATTATAATACGCAGTCCAACGGTCACACGACTAGGCTATCACTCTAAATGGCTTCGTAAAGCCCTCAGTTTTATGTGCTACATTAATTAGGCACGCGTTTAGAAATCCCTTAATGAAAACATACATTGGCAACACATTGAAATACAGTAACAATAAAAAAAACAGACGTTCTAGAATCAAAGTTGAAAGTCAGCGAAATAAATCTATTTCTCCGGCAAAACCGGAACGAGTTCCAAATTTGAACTACCTGGTCGGAAACTGTACATAGACTAGAAAATGTGCGGTAGAACAGCGGCGACGTTGCGGGTTGTGGTCATGTGGCGGGGAACGGACGTGGACGTTCGGGGCGCTGCACGGATTTGTGCCACTGAATGGGTAAATCACGTATTTTGTTACACTGTGACGTGTTACATGTTGAGAAGTGGACATCAAATAAACGAGTCGTGGATAATATCCCACTACTTTCTTTAATTTTTTTTTAAATGTTGCCCCACACTGGGATTTTTTTCTGTATCGTGGGTGCGTTTACAAAGTTTTGAACTCACATACAAATACAGCCAGACTCTGAACAACTATCTGTAGGCTATGCAATTATTTGTACCGTGCGGGGATCGAGCCCGCAGTGACAAATGTTGATGTTCTTTCTTTTTTTTTTGTAATGTTGCCCCACACTGGGAATTTCTCCTGTATTGTGGGTGCGTTTACTCACATACACAAACAGCCAGACCTGGAACAAATATCTGTAGGGCATACAGTTATTTGTTCCGAGCGAGGATCTAGCCCGCATTGAAAAATACTAAGCAGATGATAATGATAATAAACAGAATAAATTATACTGCCTAGGTACTTCTCTTTTTAAATCGCCCTCAACTCAACAACCAACCCAGGAAAAAATAAACAGCCCCGACCAAAACATAACGAAACGGTCGTATTTCATAACAAAACTTTCAGTGGGCAAGTAAAACTTTAAAACCGACTGTTTTTCATTTAATGTTTTATTTAATCTGTTTTCCGTCGGCTGTGGCACGACTAACAAACATAGTATTATCATACAGTATTTCAACTAGGTACATAATGTCGATTGCATGTAGCGGAGATGAGAATGTTGAGATGTATGTGTGGAGTGACAAGAATGGATAAAATAGGAATAAGAAAATGGCTCGTTTAAAAAAATACTAAAAGAAGAAACTATTAATAGATTAATAAATGTAGAGTGAGAGAAAGGCCAAAGAAACGAATGGATTATGTAAAAAATCAGATGAAAAAGAAAGGAGTAAATAATGCCGTGACGTTTGATACATGAGAATGGAAGAAGAAAACGTGTTACATTTAGGATTTTGAGGCTGGATGGATTTTTTTATGAGGCTCGTCGCGACGGCGACGTCTCGGTCCTGGCCCCACACGTTCGTCGCTAGAGCCATCCCGCGATGCTTAGCTACTAGTTTCAATTAATAATAATAAAATAATCTTATGTAATATCACTCAGATCCAGCCTGTGCCTTTGTTGTCCTCTCCGAGCGACGCTAGGGCGTCGGAGCCGAGGTTCATGTCCCATACAGGGGGTACCCATAGCCAGTAGCCGCTTAGTTTTTAAGATTTTTGCCCTGGCGGAAGTCTTACTCTCAAGGCATCCACAGGATTTGTCCGGTAAAGCAGGCGACAACCTCATAGGTAACTATGAGATGCCATTAAAAAAAACAAGTCAGTCTCACGTATCGAGGGTCCGTCTCGACACACAGACGGACGGACGGACAATAAAGTGATCCTATAAGGGTTCCGTTTTGAGTTACGGAACCCTACAAAGGTCTAGTTAGACTACTGGTTATCTTCACACACTGTTCGTGGGCGTAAAATTGAGATAAGGACACTTTATAACCTTGCTGTGGTGGAACATATTCACGGTCCGCAGTTTCCCAGCAGTTATTTATGAACGCGTCGAACAATCAGTTATTTACACGCAGATTTCGTTTCAACAAATAATTTATCTGCATGAATTGAAAGTATTGAATCGGAAAATCTGTTCTCGATTAATATTTTATTGTGCCTTATTTATGTCGATTTTCGACACATTGAAAATGAGTCGTGTTTCGAAACTGACTTTTTATGGTGGATTTTTATAGCTTGACTGGCTTTTGCCCGCGGCTTTGCTCGCGTTAAATTCCGAGTAACACAGTTCCCCCTACTCTTTCTCCCTCACATCCATATTTTAAAGCGTGAAGAGGTAACAAACAAACAAACTCACTTTCGCTTTTATAATATTGGTAAGTATATTATAATACTGGGGATTGGTTAACAATATATATGCTTAAAATTGACATGGTGCCTTGATAAATTGGACTGTTAATGCTGTTATGAACATTAACATGTTTTGTTTTTTTTTTTTAATCCGAATGCCAAAAAACCTGGCCAATAGGGAATTGGAATCGCGCACCGTGTGTGCCGCACAAACTTGTGACATAAACGGCCATATCTTTTGACTGCGTAGACTTAGAGGGTTGATGAATTTTTCACAGCACAAAGGGACCACACAGATGAAGAATATGTTTATTAGACTCAACAAGTTCTCTTACGTTCTAAGTAGTGATTGGAGCCTCCTTTTAAACTGAAAAGACCTTTATTAGGAGACACCGCTCTTCCAAACATTGTTGGTATTAACTTTAAACTTGTTTATCAATAAAACAATAATAAAAAATAAACTAATCTACGAAAACTAAAACAAGGTTGTAAAATTGTGTACAAGATGTATTCCGAGTGTTTTTTGTTTGTGTGTGTAGGTGAGAGTTTGTAATGAGCGAATGAGTTTGAGCCTTAGGGTATTGCTGGAGTATATTTATAACAATAGAGTTGAGTAAATGGTTTTAATTTCGACTCGATACGTCCACGCGTTCCCGAGATAAAGGGTCTTGACAGATAGCAATGTGATCCTATAATGGTTCCACGTTTTTCCTCTTGAGGTACGGAATCCTAAAAATGTTACAAACATACTGCAGTACATCACAAAATACCTATCTCAATAAATTCGTAGCTCACTACCAAACGGTGAGCAGTAAATTCTGTCCGATAAGTTCCTTACAGTTTTAGCAGCTGTCCCCGATCGTGGCACACGCCTGGCCACCGCCGATTCGTTGGAGCCCCGCCTAATGAAGATATATGGGACGATTCCTTCATTTACCGCTGAGAAAATGGTTACACGATTGTTTGGTGCTAGAGAATCGTGTAGTTGTTAAATGGTCGAATGTTTGTGATAATACAAATTTACAGCCATTGTTGAGTTTTATGTTATGTATGATAATGTTGTTTTTAACCGACTTAAAAAAAAAGCAGGAGTTTCTCAATTCTTCAGAATCTTTTTTTATGTATATGTTCACCGATTATTCAAAGATGATTTGCAAAATTCTTTTTGTGTTTGTTAGGGTATACTTCCCAGGTGGTCCCATATCAATTTAATTTATATAGCTTAAGTAGTTTATGAGTTATCGTCTATAATACATATTTCTTTCTCTATATCTATATGGATGTTCTGTTAATCTTTTAGTTAAGTATAACAATGGAAAATGAATAACTGATAAAAAAATATGGTAAAACTAAAAATGTTGTAATAAAAAGTGTTTTTATGTAGTGTGATGATGTTGTTTTCTATGCATATGTTTTCCCGAATGGACGTAGTTACGTTTATTAGAATGCTACCGACAACGTTACTGGGAAAATACTCGAATGTAGTTAGTTACTGGGAAGTGTACAGACGCCAGCAGGTCAAGCTATCCGAAACTGTCATTTTTTTCCAATGAACCTTGAACCTAATACTTTAGAAATAAAGTCCAAAATCTATCAAAGAAATCTGACAGATTGTAGTAGCTTGATGAACAGGCGTCTGTACATCGCTAGTTACTGCTGTTCTCGGCTTTATAACACCGAGGTTTTATTTAAATCGACATTTTCCCAGATACTTGTAGTCCTTTATAATAAAGACGCTTTTTGCATACCTATAGCAAACCAGGCAAACAGCAGTCTGTTCCCCGGTTTGCTATATGCAAAAAGCCTCACACCTAAGCCACAACTATAAAGCCTTGAGATAGCCCGCAATACTGAGCCAGTAGTTTCAAACCAGTCCCTAAATAGCACCACTCAGATGGCTCAGATCCATCCTGTCATTTTGCTATCCTTCTTCAGCGACACTTTAAGCCGAGGTTCATAACCCACAGGGGGTGCCCTTAAGTTTCAAAGAAGACAACCAATTAACATTTGGGGTAAAAACACCAGGACCATGGGGTCCGAGTGCCACTAAGCATTTCTAGATATCGTCAAGCTCTTTGTGATAAGCGCTCTTTTTACGGATGGGAAATCATCGAATAACTTCCCCCGCTCTGGACTGGAGCGGGATTGATTGTCAGACTTTTGCTGACTAAAACCCACCTATGTTCCTTGTTTAGCCCTTTATGTTCTGGGGCCGCAAAGAGATATCTTTGACAAGAGTGCTAGCGAGCCAGTGCTGCCATCCAGCCGCTTTTGCTCTTGACAGCAATGTGGACAAATCCAAAAAGACATATTCTTTCTAGCATATTAGACTTAACCCTTAATTCGACAAGAGACAAAAATCATGAATTTCTATTGTTTTTATTTATTTTTGTCATAGTAAGATGTTTTTTAGACCAGGAAAAATAATTTAAAAAATCTAGGATATCTAGATTTTCAGAAAATGCATGTCCAGTATTCTGGACATTGCCAGGTCCTCCATAAAGTAACAGTAAATATCGATGTGAAGTACACTGGACTTTGCCGAATTAAGGAAGTGTGCGATAATTTTAAAAATATGATAAAAATGAAAAATCTTTGTGTATAACAAAATAATTTATTGCAGTAAAATAAAAAAAATAATTACCTACTATTTATAGGTTGCGCGGCTTCAATACAATTATATAAAACACAAAAAGTTCATTCCTATTTTCTTATAATGACATAATTTCATAATTCTGACATCAATAATTATCAAAAACTACAGGTTTTTTTCATTAACTGTAAACAACAAGCTTCTAAAACTTTCACCATCTAGTTTCACTTAGTTGCTATGGTAATCGTAAAAACAATTCCTAATCCAAATACATCACAAATGCGCACCTTAATGGTTTTGCAAAGGACTACTTGGCTCTTTAGGTTCTTTTCCTTCGGCCTTAGGCTTTTCGTGAGAAAACTGAATGTATTGATATGAATTTAAGTCGTATACCATCCCCGACATACCTGCCCAGACAGAGTTTTTGAAATGCTACTTACTGGGTTCATGGGATTATATAGCCTTGTGTTTCCCGCCTCTGTCCTTTTATATGGTATTGTCTTTTCTTCAATGCTGTACCTCATCTCATTTTCAGTGGATTAGTAGTTCGTCCTCACCTTCTCTAGAAGCGGCCTCACTTTCAAGTATTGATCCAAATTGGGACAGGAATTGTCTACGAAATGAATAACCCTGCGTATGCATTCAAACCTTTTCAGAGGCTGTAACGTTAGGCAATTGCTGGATATTGTAGTTTTATCATAGTAGTAAGATAGAGACACGTAAGATGGCAAATTCAATTTACCTGGCTGGTAGATGACAACAATTCTCTCATTACTGGGGCATGGATAGTTCTTCGACTTCTGGCTCGCTATTGTGTATTTTGTCATCAGATGTATTGTCATTTCTGATGTTACTGTTGGACATGTTCAGGTTTTTCAGTGACGATGGATGGTGCATTTTCTGATAAGATTTCAACTTCCTGGCTTCAAATCTGGCTCTTTATTAGAAATGGTGAAGCCTTCTATGTCTAAAAGAGTTAGATGGTGGTACTAAAGCTAATAATTATGACGCGCGTGGTGTTTTTCTGAAAACCTGTAAATAAAAGTATTGCTAGGTGTCAAGAAATAACATATAAAACGCATAATACGGATATTAGTTTTTAATATTTCTTATATTTTAGTTTTCTGTATCATGGGCAAAGTCCAGTATACTGCACATCGCTAAACCATACTAAATCTTTGAAAACCTGGCAATGGGAAATATACTGGACACCCAAGTTTCACAGAAAATAACGCATGATCTATAACTAATATTGTGATTGTAGTATAGGTATATATACATAAATACGTTACGGAATACACAGAGAATAAATAACTATTAACTGTCGAACAAAAATTAAATATAAATCGAGACTTACCGAGAGCGGTCGCGACGCGTTCTTCCTCTCTGACATTGCGCCAGCGAGTGACTGGCTCAGAGCATGTGCTCATGTACAGTTATTTTTAATGTAATATAGGATAAAAACAAACTGTTCGACACTAAACAAAACCCTAATATGGTAAAATAAATGCTATAGATTTTTTTAAACTGGACGTCCAGTATACTTCCCACAATCGAATTAAGGGTTAAAATACCAGCCAAATACGACATGAACGGCCATATCTTTTGACTGTGTAGACATAGAGGGTTGATTTTTTCACATCTCCAAGGGATCACAAACATATGAATATAGTTTTAATTCAATTTCGATAACCAAATAAGGGTTCCGTTTTAAGGTACGGAACCGTCAGAGCGTGTTCCGGACAAAACGATTTTCTTAAGCCGTGTATTTTGCGGGTTGTCCGAAAGAGGTACCGCGGCCCCGGAACGTAAAGGGCAATAGAAGGAACATGGGTGGCTTTTAGTCAGTACAAGTCTAACTCTCCCTCCCCACTCCACCCAGAGCGGGAGAAGTTATTTAATGATTTCCCATTCGCAAAAAAAACCCGTCTATTCGACAGTATTTTTTTCTATTTGTCAAAAATAAAATAACCTGCAATATTCCTCTTTTTAAAATCATACTTCCCAAGTGGTACACAAATAGGATTAGAATAAAGCTCGCCGAACCTGTGTCCGCATAAGTTCATCGAATTTGAACAATAGAGGCGAGCATTTATCGACACGTTACATCTGACCTGTACCATGACATACATGACAAGCATAACACTTTGCTGTATGTTATACATCACGTTGGACGTAAGACATAGTGCACGACGTCCATATTAAACCGAGCCATGTGTGATGCATCTTATCGCTGATAGATGGCGCTCTGCGAAGGACGCGTGACGTGCATTACTGAAAGATACTGCGGCAATGTATCTTGAGAGTAAAATGAACCTGAATTAGAATAGTTTGAAGGAAAGCGATACCAACAACATATTTTCAATTTGCAAGCAAAACCAAAAGATTTAATGAGTTTCGTAGAATTCGGTTGCATTGTCCTACTAATATTATAAACTAGCTTTTGCTCGCTTGCATAAAATTTGGAGTAGATACAGTTCCCCTGTCCAGATTTGCAGGTACCGGCTACCTGAAGGTTTTGCCCTTGCAAATTATTGGTTGTAATAGCAAAGCTAAGTTCGTTCATCAAAATCGGTTTAGTCATTTAGGCGTGAAGACGTAACAAACAAACAAACTCACTTTCGTTTTTATAATATTAGTAAGGAAGCGAAAGTTTGTGAGTATGGATGTATGTTTGATCCTCTTTCACTAAAAAGCTGCTGAACGGATCTTAATGAAATTTGGCACAGACGGAAGCAGGATACTTTTTTTTTCATCACGCGGGCAAAGCTACGGGCGCGAGCTAGTACTGTATAACGGGCTGTCATCCGCAACTCCACATCAAAAACGCGAATTTTACTTATGAAATAATAAGTTTTAAATCTTCTGACTTTCCAAAGAAGTGTTGTTTGTAGTAAGATACTAACATTGGTTGATTAATTGACTTTTAAGACAAGTTCATTTATCA
Organism: Ochropleura leucogaster; assembly: GCA_958449745.1. Lineage (NCBI taxonomy): Eukaryota > Metazoa > Arthropoda > Insecta > Lepidoptera > Noctuidae > Ochropleura > Ochropleura leucogaster. The sequence goes on along the minus strand of OY288213.1, from coordinate 2,760,175 downwards.
ATCGCAATTTATTGTTATCGACATTTTCTCAGTTCATTGGTCGCATCCATTTTGAAAGAAATACCGCTGCCCTAGAACATAAAGGGCAATAGAAGGAACATGGGTAAGATTTAGTTAGTAAAAGGGTGGCAGTGTCTTGTTCGTTCCATCCGGGTGTCAAGGGACACCCGGATGGAACGAAGCTATTATTAATTACTAGCTGTTCCCCACTTTCACCCACGCTGCTCAGCACCTGTTGGTCGTAGCGTGATGTTATATAGCCTATAGCCTTCCTCAAGAAATGGACTATCCAACACTAAAAGAATTTTCCAATTCCAACCAGTAGTTCCTGAGATTAGCGCGTTCAAACAAACAAACAAACAAACTCTTCAGCTTTATAATATTATTAGTATAGATATATTATGTACAAAAAACCTGTATACACTCAACATAAATAATCGTCGCGACAACACACTGGTCACATGCGAAATAGAAAGCCGAAACGACAATAACTGGCTTGCTTTCTATGAGAGAGAGAGAGAGAGAGAGAGAAACACGCGCACGCCGCACGGCTTACAACTATAGCAAAAAAGTGTCGTTACAACTTTTGGTCTTATTATTTTCCGTCTAGCCCCCTTTCGCATCGCGCGATAAGGAACTTCGCTTCAAAATATAGAGAGAAACACGATGATATGGCAAGAAATAAGGGGTCTGAAGAAATAACGATTAATAGAGGAGTCTGGAAAAGGAGACATGCTACGCCGTTCCCAAATAATCTTAGGTAGGAGCAGAAGAATGATGATGATTTGTTGTGACGTATAGAGATTTACTCTTATATAGTTTCTACTAGCTTTCGCCCGCGGCTTCGCTCGCGTTAAATTCGGTAGCGCTTTATTGATTTGTAATAGCAACGCTAAGTTTTCCCGTTTCGTCCCTCTTTCTCCTTCATGTCCCACTCTTTTTTGAAGTTATACTTCTTTTGGGGCGATGGAGAAAATTGATGAGAGTGATTTTTTTTAAACATAGCCTATTTCCGTCTTCTGGTTCCCAACTATCTCTGTACCAAAACTCATCATAGTCGGTTTAGCCATTAAAGCGTGAAGAGGTAACAAACAAACAAACTCACTTTAGCTTTTATAATATTAGTAAGGATATAAGCGTATTATATAGTTTCTATATAAGCGTATTCTATAGTAAATAAAGGTAAGGTTATAGATATCTACATGTCACATAGATTTTATAATAGGCATTTCTTTAAACTAATTAGGCGCTTACTTAAAGTAACACACACGTCTTTTTCTTATAAAAACCCCGGTCAAAGGAAAGTAAACCTTATCCCCTCAACATTATTAAAAGTTGGCGCAATGGCTGAGCAATAGACTCCTGCGCTGCGTGTCGCGCGTTTGATGTCGAAAAAGGAGGACTTTTTTTAAAAAAAACGGTGCCCCACACTGGGAATTTCTCCTGTATAGTGGGTGCGTTTACAAACATTTAAACTCACATACACAAACAGCCAAACCCGAAACAACTATTTGTAGGCCATAAAAATGTTTGTTCCGTGCGGGAATCGAACCCGTGACACGCAGCGCAGCAGCCGATTGCTCAGCCACTGCGCAAACCGTGCCGTCAACTGCTCCATAATTGATAGCAGAAACAGTAAAAACTATAAAAGAAAATCTTCCAGCAGTTTGCATTCGAGAAAAATAAAAACAGAAAAACGCCAGGACATCCGTATATAAGTTTTATAGAGTAACAAATGCCATTAGTTTCACCCCACGGAACCATGCATCGTTCGCAGTGCTCACTGTATAAAAATATAGCGTTATGACCTCGCAACTTAAGTGTGAAAATGTTACGTTTTGCATGCAAGGAGGATGTAGTTATTACTAAATGGTTTCTGGTGAGAAAGCAATGGTTTTGCTAGCCCTAGATAGATTGAATATAAAAATTTACAAGGTGTATTTTTTTAATTTATTAAAACATTTGTTATGGGATATTTACCATGTTTACTTGTGTATTTTGATGTTCCAATAATTAGATTGCGGTCGAAGCAGATTTCAAGCCCAAGCCGTCAGAGGAAGGTGTTATAGAGCCGAGAACAACAGCGTGTATTCAAAACGAAGTGAGAAACCCTATGAAATAAGGCGTAAGACTGACCTAAAAATAATCATTTGTCTTCGCTAAATACTTTCTACATAATTAAGCAAAAAAGCAGGGCTGCTCCATAATTGAAAGCAAAAACAGTAGAAACTACAAAAGAAAATGCCATTAGTTTCACCCCACGAAACTATGCATCGTTCGCAGTTCTTACCGAAAATGTTACGTTTTGCATGCAAGGAGGATGTAGTTTTTACTAAATGGTTTCTGTCGAGAGAGCAATGGTTTTGCTACCCCTAGATAGTTTAAATATACAAGATTGTTTTGGATTTTATTGGAGTTTACTCCTTAAGAATCGATTTTCATATACAGCGCCCGGTATGAGAAAAATCCGAGGGGTAAAACCTACTAAAGTAACGAAAATGTGTCACGGTTTTGGTGCGCACCTTTAGTGCGCAACTTTCTAATTTGGCTGTGAGTGTATTAAGACGTACATATGGTATGCTGTATAGGCGACTATACCTATTTACTATATGTTTTTGGGCTTGTTTGTTTCTATCAGTGTCGATGTATTTAAAGTATATTGATATTTTTTTCATTAATTTGTGAATTTACCCTTTCATATGATATTAATCTTTTTTCAGTTGAATAAACTCTTTTTGCGTATGGTTAGATACTCGTACTTAAGGAGTAAACTCCAGTCGTGCGTCGGAGCTGACACACACACTTTTTGCTATTTAAAACATACGGGAAAATTACCTTGTTTAGTGTTGCCATAATTACAGACATAGTCGGTCGTCCGTTATTAAATAGTAAATATCCCGTTACAAAAAATAATTTTAGTGACCATGTCAGATTCAAAAATAGTACATTTTGATTCAAATGAGGAAACTTTGCCATTGAGGCCGAAGCGGATTTAACGCCCAAGCCGTCAGACGAAGGTGTTATAGAGCCGAGAACAGCAACGTGTATTGAAAACGAAGTGAGAAACCTTACAAAATAAGGCGTAATTTAGTACAGTATTAGGTGATGGTTTATGCCCTTCATATAATTACATAGACTGACCTACACACCCTGCTGGACCCATGTCCAGCAGGGTGTGTAGGTCAGTGTGGTAGTGTAGGTTAGTGTGTACTTCAAAAATTCAGTTTAAAGATATTTGTACAATAAAGGCAATATTCACACAAAATTTGAATAACATACAATTGTAAATCAACATCTTTTCATGCAAGACTTGCTGCATTCTAATAATCTATTCACAACAAATACAATTTACTTTTAAAATTGAATTTTAATAAGCACTGTTTCAAAATAAATTATCCTTGTCCCTCGCAATTTCAATTTAATTGAATTGCAAAGACTTTATGAACAATAGTATATTAAAATATTACAGATGCCAAGTGAATTTTGTGGCATACGAACAAAAAGGTATGTGCTAACTAAGTTGTACCAAAGTATCAAGTAAAATTAAAGGTACTGTTGGCGCTGTAGCTGAGTGATTGACTGCTGCGCTGCGTGTCACGGGTTCAATCCCTGCACGGAACAAATTATGACCTACAAGTAATTGTTTCGAGTCTGGCTGTTTGTGTATGTGTCTTTAAATGTTTGTAATCGAACCCACGATACTGGAGAAATTCCTAGTGTGGAACAAAGTATAAAAAATAATAAAAAAACCACCACCAACCACGCGCAACCGGTGCTAACTGTTCAGTCAATTGAGTATAAATAAAAACACTGTCGAGTAGATAATTACATAACTCTTAACGATCCTAACATCAATCATCAAAAATTGGGAAAGCAAAATCTCAACCATCTGATCGTTTTATTTATTTATATTTGTCCTTAAATAAAATTAATTTACCAGAATTGGTATACTAAAAATGTAATAAATATTTAAAGCACACAAAAAGATTACAATATTCGACATAGTATCAATATTTTCGTCCAAATTTTCGTGAATTGGTACATCGTAATAATAATAAAGCATAGAGAATATGCTTTATTTATCTTCGCTACACAGAACACAAAATAACGAAATATAAGTAAGTGTTACCACTTACTTCCGCCCGCTACTTCGTCCGCGTGGCATAGTTACTTTTGGCTAACGCTAACTTCAACCTAAAAAAAATCTTTCTATCCGCTATTCTTATTTCTTACTCCCCCTTTTCTCACGTTTTTTTAAGCCTATGTCCGTCTCCAGCGTCCCAACTATCTCTGTACCAAAATTCATCGTTCGGTTTGGCCATTTAGGCGTGAAGATGTAACAAACAAACAAACTCACTGTGGCTTTTATAATAGGTATTAATAAGGATATTCTCTTCTTCGCTACCCAGAACACAAAATATCGAAATATGTGATATAAAATGTTACACCCTAATCCCAACCAACCTTTACCGGCTTCAAAAGGCCCTCACCCTCACAAGGTCAATGGCTCTTGTCAGACACACTGTGCCCTTGACCCTCATCCATTAATTACAGACATCTATTAATCTTACACCACGAGGATAAAACATGCTTGTAAGCGTAGCGTTATTAACAAAAAACGTTGTTTCGAGAAATTATGAGCAAATTGCTTTGGAGCCTCAAATATGTTGTTAATGGTAACTGAAATTTCTTTGAGCTAAAATATTTGGTTTGGTAAGTTTTAAGAATGAATAGTTGGCACTTTTTGCTTGTTCTTCATATTAGAGGGCCACGTCTGCGGTATGCCCAACTATTGTGGGACAAAATAACCAGTACGTGGCACCCTGACAGCAGGCACGCAGGTAGAAAATGACGAGCAGGTAGATAGAAGAAAGTAGGACGAGCTGAACAGAACCAATGACTGAATGAATGTCATGGGGAGAGGTTTTTGCCCAGCTGTGGGATAAATTGGGGGTACAGTAACTTAGAAATTGTAGATATTAACACAAGTTTCTCATTCTTTATAATAATTTCATTATGAGTTTATTCGAGCTGCGTGTCGCGGATTCAATCTCCACAGAGAAAGAATACCTATATTTGTATGACCTACAGGTAGTTGTTCCGGGTCTGGCTGTAAGATGCGGGAGAAATAACTATATTTTTTGTTCTACTTTGAAGACACGCATATTGGTCAAAAACTTGATTTTGTTGATGCTTAAAAAATTATCATCAATTGGTTACTAAAGACGGAACTATACTTGTTACTTATAGCACACCTAAGTTGAATCGAAAACTTTTCTTAGAGATGGGAAAACATCACATAAAAAGTGTTTGACGGGCCTGTCGGTCTAGTGGTTAGTGGCCCTGACTGCTGAGCCGGAGGTCGTGGGTTCAATTCCCACCCAGGACAAACTTTGTGTGATGAGCATGATTGTTTGTTCTGTGTCTGGGTGTGATTTATCTATAATATGTATGTATTTATAAATTATATAAGTATGTATATCAGTTGTCTGGTTACCATAACACAAGCTCTGCTTAGTTTGGGATCAGATAGCCGTGTGTGAGCTGTCCCAAGATATTTTTTTATTTATTTTGTTAGAATTTTTACTGAATAGAACCCATCCATGTTCCTTCTTTTACCGTTTGTCTTCCTCATATCTTAGTGGCGCACGTGGAACACGAACGCACCGTCACGACACGACTCGAGTCCATCGAAACTGCAATTAAGGCAATTGCAGTTTCAATCAAAAAACTGCAATTGCCTTAATTTATTGAAAGACTCTACAAAAGATCAGAATGATACATCTTAATGGAGTAGATTCTGTTCAAAGTTTCCCTATTGTGGAAAAGTAAGGCGATAGCCACAAAGTGCATAAGTAATTAATTTAACGGACAGCCATGATCCGTTATTCAGGAAGAAAGAAAGGGAACAATACAAATCTTAGTGAAACTTCTTTGTATTGTAATTGACTTAGTAACTGAGTCAGTGGTGCTCAATCTTGCCATTTATCTATCTAGCCTTTTCTCAACTTTGTTAGGGTCAGTTTCCAGTCTAACCGAATACAGCTGAATACCAGTATTAGACATTGAACGGTTGAAACCAAATAACCTTACCTTTGGCATAACCATGGCCTCTTGTCAGTTTACTAACTGGATTTTCTGTCAACAATCTCCAAAATACCCAATTCTGAGTCAAACTTGGCCTCGCCGTTGTACACGCGACGGCACATCAACCTACGCAAAACCATTTTAACCTGATCTATTTACTACGGTGTGCGATCCGTAGTAGAGAGATCAGGTTATAATAGTTTAGAATAGGTTGACCTGCCGTCGTGTGTACAAAAGTTTAAGTTTTGCAATTTGTGTATATAGTTCCTTTAATATGATTTTTTTATATTGTACTAACTTTTGCCCGCGGCTTCGCTCGCGTTAAATTCGGGGTAACACAGTTCCCCTTGCGCCTTATTGATTTGTAATTGCAACACTAAGTTTTCCCTTTTCTTCCCTCTGTCTCCCTCACATCCCACTTTTTTCAAAAAAAAATTAGCCTATGTCCGTCTCCTGGTTCCAAACTATCTCTGTACCAAAATCCATCAAAATCGGTTAAGCCATTAAAGCGTGAAGAGGTAACAAACAAAAAAACTCACTTTCGCTTTTATAATATTAGTAAGGAAGTAAGGATATCTTTCGGTCTGTAAAGTTACGTACGTGTGACGTCACGCGTTCCTGCATTTCTCGCAACGAGTGACGTCACACGTAACTTACAAATAAAAAATAGGTGTCCCTTATTTTAACCGACTAATATTATATATCGACGGTCCCTACGTACATAGGGACATGTCGAAAATGGCATTTTTTTTTGTCTCACTGGCTTTAGATTATCTATGCACACATGTTGACATACGATTTTTATTTTTATTTAATTTATTTACCTTGTTTTAGAAAATATTTATTATTGCTCATAGAACTATTTCTAGGGCGTGTTGAAGATAAATTACGCTCTCCTGTACACCTCGATTTTTGACTTAACCTTATGTACGTAGGGACTGTCGATATTTTTCGTAAACTAGCCTATTCTCCAATCATCGTTTATCCAACACACATTGACCATCCCTGACCAATCTCAAACAAATAAAAGTGCGTGAAACACCGAGACATTAACTTCGGAACTTCAGGGAGTACATTCAGAAGGTCGAAACAAGTTTACCAGTCCATTGACTGCTGTAACACTAAACTAACTTGCTGATTGTTTCCATTTTGTTAAACGTGCGGAAATGATCAGGGTTTGGACGGATACCTTATTTTATTGAGGGACTATTTGTAGGTTATTGTCTTAGGGCCGATTTTTCAATCAATAGATAACTTTTATCTAAAGAGTAAATGTGACGTTTTGACAGAGTGTCCATACAAAAACTGTCAAAATGACAGACTTATTTGTCGGATAAAACTTAACTGGCGATTGAAAAACTGGCCCTTGATTGTTTTATTTTGTTTACTAGGCCTGTAGATCTTGTTATTGGAACGATTGGAACGAAGTTCCTTATCGCGCGTTGTGAAGGGGACTAGACGGAAAAAACACTTACGAAAAGTTGTCACGACACTTTTTGCTATAGTAAGCTATTGTAAGCTGTGCGGCGTCGCATGTTTCTCTGTCTCTCTGTCAGTCTCTCTCTCTTATAGAAAGCAAGCCAGATATTTTCATTTCTATAGGAACTTCGTTCCATCCGGGTGTCCCTTGACACCTCTAATTTATTTGATTTGGTGCATTATTGAAGTTTGAGAGCGCAGTTTGTATTTGTTGTAATACAAGAACGAAATCATACTTTCTTTTAAGTTTTTTGGAATAATTTGAGAATGACTTGCTACTAAAATGTATAACGACCCACAAAAACTAGACTAGCAACAAAACAATACTCCGAACTATTACTATTTATACTGTCACATGATTTTATACAAATTCTGAAAAAAAAGTGTGTGTGTCAGCTCCGACGCACGACTGGAGTTTACTCCTTAAGTACGAGTATCTAACTATACGCAAAAAGAGTTTATTCAACTGAAAAAAGATTTATATCATATAAAAGGGTAAATTCACAAATTAATGAAAAAAAATAGCAATATAAATACATCGACACTTATAGAAACAAACAAGCCCAATAACATATAGTATATAAGGTATAGTCGCCTATACAGCATACCATATGTACGTCTTAATACACTCACAGCCAAATTAGAAAGTTGCGCATCAAAAACGTGACACATTTTCGTTACTTTAGTAGGTTTTACCCCTCGGATTTTTCTCATACCGAGCGCCTTATATATGAAAATCGATTCTTAAGGAGTAAACTCCAAAAAACTCTCTTTAGTCCGTGGGCAGAAAGTCTGACACAACCAGTTCTTAGGGGTTGTGGTTCCAGGTCATAGGGGTTGTGGAGATCAAATAGGCAGTCGCTCCATGTTGAAAACTGGTATTCAGCTGCATCCTATTAGACTGTAAGATGACCACAACATATTGGGAAATTGATAGGGGCATAGATGATGATGATGGTTCAGTAACTAGGTGTGCGAAATATATAGTTTATAACTGTACTAGCTGCCGCCCGCGACTTCGTCCGCGTCGCATAGTTAGGTACTTTGGGCTAGAGCTTACTTTAACCCGCGTGATGATCAACAAAAATGTATTATTCTCTCCCTTTTTCTTCCCTCTTTCTCCCCCTTTACTTTTTTTAGCCCATGTCCGTCTCCAGGGTCCCAACTATCTCTGTACTAAAATTCATTAAAATCGATTTGGCCTTCAAGGCGTGAAAACGTAACAAACAACTTACTTTCGCTTTTATAATATTAGTAAGGATTCGCTTTTTGTTACGTCCGTCAATCAATATTTGTTAAAACACATCCTCAATAACTGGGCCTTATTACACTACTATTAGTCGTAGTGCAAGAAGAGCCAGTGTTAATGAGAGATATGGATTAATGAGAGAAAAATATTACACGTTAATCGCAAGAAGGCTTTCTCACCACGGAAAACAATAAACAACTGTACAAATCCCAATAGCCGGCGGTGATTTTTACGGCGCATGTTTTTAAAACCTTCTTTAATAAAAAAAAAAATTGTGTTTATGTACAGAATAACACAAATAACGATCATTTATAAAAGAATTAGTTGTCATTTATTTGAGTTCTAAATTAAAAAAAAGTTGAATTTCTTTTTTTTAATATCAATCTGTTTAGCTTTGTTTATTTTTCAGTCCGAGAAGAACAATATGCTTAATAAAAACATAATTTCATAGTGCTTACTGACAAAAGTACTTTTCATTTTATTATTTAACTAGCTTTTGCCCGCGGCTTCGCTCGCGTTAAATTCGGTATAACACAGTACCTGCTACCTGCAGTTTTTGATCTTGCGCCTTATTGATTTGTTATAGCAACGCTAAGTTTTACCTTTTCTTCTCTCGTTGACCCCATATCCTAAAAAAAATGCCTATGTCCGTCTTCTAATTTTTATTTTTTAAAAGTGGGATGTGAGGGAGAAAGAGGTAAGAAAAGGCAAAACTTAGCGTTGCTATAACAAATCAATAAGGCGCAAGAACTGTGTTACCCCGAATTTATCGCCAGCGAAGCCGCGGCCGCGGGCAAAAGCTAGTGTTCCTATAAAATAAAACCGTGGCTTGACCAACAAGTTTAAGCCCAGTGTCCTCCTAGATAAGTCTAAGTTGATTCTAATATTCTGAAGGTAAGCTGGAACATAAACAATAGTAGAGCTAAAACAAACAATGTTAGGTTTTCTTTGAATCTCAGCACTAACTGGAGCTCGGCGAGGCACCCGCAAATATTACTATTGTTTGTATAAAGTCGCAGTTAAGTTTACTTTAAAATAAGCTTGATATTTGTCATAGAGTAAGGAATAAGAATTAGTTTATTAAATAAATTAAGGCTTGTGGAAATGCATAGGTTAGTTATAGCTTGTCTTGTGCAATGTTCATTGAAAATGTAAAGGACTTTTAGAAAAATAATTATGCAATTCAACTAATAGGTTAATGCAATTGAACTAATAGGTTAGTTCAATTGCATATAGTCTTTAACATTTTACACCTAACTAGTACTACTTCCTACTATCCTACTAATATTATAAATGCGAATGTTTGTGAGGATGTTTGTTACTTTTTCACGTCAAAAAGGCTGAACAGATCTTGATGAAATTTGCCACAGAGGTAGATTATAGTCTGGAATAACACATAAGATACTTTTTATTCGATATCACGCGGGCGAAGCCGCTGGCGCCAGCTAGTTAAAAATATATTTATTTTTCATAGTATGTGTGACAATGCCTAAAAATATATCATTATTACTAGCTTTGACCAGCGGTTTCACCCGCTGCTCAGGTCCCCCTTATTACTTAGGTATGAAAAATAGATGTTGTCCAATTCTCAGACCTATAAAAATCGAATCCAGCCGTTTTATAGGAGGATAGTTTTTTTGGTACCTAACAAAAAGTACGACACGAGAATTTTATGTATTAAAATATAATAAAAATACCAATCACCAGTGTTTAGATTGTCTCCTACAAAAAATATTTTACATTGTTTTTAAACTCAATAAATCTCCGATAGTATTACGAGCGTATAGACTCCATGTTATAAACTTCGTATAACTTCGACATCTGCTTCCTTTCCAAGTTAGCGACGAGGCGCGATTGTATCATATTGAACGCCTTTGTAGCTTACATGACTGGCGCTTGCTGTAATCGATATGAAAAAAAAGATTAACACTTTTGAAATGTATACCACAGTTCAAAAGTGTTAATCTTCTAATATATAAAATTCCCGTGTCACAATGTTCGTTCCCATACTCCTCCGAAACGGTTGGACCGATTTAAACGAAATTTTGTGTACATATCGGGTAGGTCTGAGAATCGGCCAACATCTTTTTTTCATACCCCTAAGTGAGCAGCGGGTGAAACCACTGGGCACAGCTAGGCTTCTAATATATAAAATTCTCGTGTCACAATGTTCGTTCCCATAGTCCTCCGAAACGGCTAGACCGATTCTTATTGTTTTTTTTTTGTGCATATTCAGTAAGTCTGAGTATCAGTTACTATCTATCTTTCAAACCCCTAAGTCATAAGGGTGGTAAGCAGCGGGTGAAACCACTGGACACAGATAGTATTATTAAAAAACTTTGATGGAGTCGGCTACCAGTCTAACCTGATACAGCTAAATACCAGTATTTTATATGTAGCGACTGCCTATCGGAACCGAATCAAATCAGACCGATCCAGTTAGCATTGGATCAGACCTTTGGTAAGACTTTTGTCAGACTTTCGGGACACTGACGACCTAAAGCAGATCAAGATCTTCAAATGACAGCCAGGACCAACAGTTTATCGTGCTTTCCGAGGCACGGAGAAACTCGGTATGTAACGGGTCGTCACCCATTCACAGACCAACCTTGGCAAGCGCGGCTTAACATAAAGATCGAGCTGAGCTGCTGCTATCATTTAGCCACGAGCTATTATGCAAAAAAAAAATGTAAAACTCATATATGATTTTGGAAAATAAATAAATGAAAAACTCATATTTCATCGTTCTGTTTGTTTTTGGCAAAAAAATAACGGAGCAAGCACACGTCGTGGTACGTTGCTATTTCAATTTGGCAGGTGCATTAAAAAATACTACCTTATAAAATATTGGTATTTTGACATCAGCCCACCTTCTATCTTGCACCGCATGACCTGATATCCCCTGCCGGGGTTGCGGGTTGTTCAAAATTGATACCGCGGCCCCGAAACATAAAGGGTAAAAGGAGGAACATCGGTGGGATATAGTCAGTACTAGTCTTACACCCCCCAAATCGCTATCCAAAGCGAAAATTTTCCAGAAGGCTAGCAGTTTTGCCACGCTGGATATCAATGCTGGTTCTTTAAGGGCTTGTATTCTTTTCTCATTTTTATACTAAACTTGCACACATCTACATTATTTTAGATACATTTGTATTTTTTGGATAACTCCTAGTTTGTGTATGGAATGTGTATTTATGTAATGTATGGATGTTTGTTACTCTTTCACGTAAAAACGGCTGAACGGATCTTGATTAAATTTGACACTGAGGTAGATTATAGTCTAGAATGACACATAGGATACTTTTTTCGATATCACGCGGGTGCAGCCGCGGGTGCCACCTAGTAATAGAATAAAACTCCTTTTATTACCTCTCATATAAAAGTATACACACATATTAATAACCTCAAAAAACGTACCGAAAAAGACTTCAATATTACTAAAACCAACTAAACTATAGAACAAACTGCACCGTACATTTTTAAATCCTAGCAACACTCACGGTATGTTGGCAACACTTCCAAGGACGTACATTCCCAGCTTGTTATAATACGCGAAGCTCAAGCCACAGGTGTGCCAATACCAGCTAATTTATAGCTAGAAGTTTCTCCGTGCCTCACATTTTTGTTTGTAAGCTTATCCTTTCCCAGTTTATGGGTTTAAGAGTTTATTTCTTGAGTAAGGATGATATATTTCGCAAGTAGATTTAAACTTTGTAAGTACTACATTAATAACTTAACGCTATGCATTAAGTAATTAAAAACAGGTTCCACAAGTGGCGGTCCTAAATTTCTAAACATTGATATTTCGGGGTCTATTCTCTAAGTACGGCAACGAACTAGTTGCTACCCTACCATGATATCTTAAAACAGAACTTATTCCAGTGAGGGAAAGAGACAGAGCTATACAGGGCGTCTAGCACCATCTCTTTCTCACACAGGCATTAGTACTGCTATAAGATGTCATGGTAACCCTACTGCTCGCTAACTACTCCGTTGGTCACGTGGTCGCAAGCGCAAAAAGTGATACCATTGGGAATTTTACAGTAGAAACCCGAAGTTCGGAAGTTGGCGGTAAGATGAAGAAAGAACGTTAAGCCGTCCTGCGCGTGATCTCTAAGGTCGTGTCTGATTGCCGCCCCATCGGACAATGAGACATAAGGTCATGCAAACACTTCTGCACTATAATATCTCCCGTACAGATGGCTAATCTCCGCTGGGGTATTGGAAAACAGTACAACTTGTTAAGACTGGTTGTCAGACTTTCAGACCACTACTTGTAACGTTTACAAAGATTTACGAAATAACAGCCGGGACCAACGGCTAAACGTGCATTTCGAAAGCACGAAGGAAAGTCGGTTTATAATTGATAATCAGAATCCCACAAAATCAACCCGTTGTGGCTGTTATTATTTAGCCAAGAGATCCTCCTTAGATGCGGGCCTGTGGACGGTGAGCAATAGGTAGCTCACCGTCCGTCCGTCGACGCGCGTCTCAAAGAGATGTCAGCAAAGCATCGGGGCTTGCCAGGGTCACTGCCTGCCGGGGTGCTGGTTGTTCGAAAAAGATACCGCGGCCCCGAAAAATAAAGGGAAATAGAAGGAACATGGGTGGTGTTGAAGAAGCCTGCACTCTCCCTGCGCTGCCCAAAGCGGAGAAAGTTATTTGACGATTTCCCACCCGCAAAAAAGAGCTCCTCCCTCTCCCCCTTCCACAATCAAACATATCACAAATAAATTCCACTGTAACAGTTCAAACATGAACAAAACTAAAAATGGAAACCCAATACAAGTTCGCATACATTTTCCAGCTAGCTCGAGGTACCGCATTACGTATATCGGAACAAACATTCATCTTTAGTCTATGGAGCAAGGAAACCGAGTCTGTATCATTTGTGAACGTTATGGCCCCAGCCCACGAGGTCGATTGTATAAATATCGGATTTTGTATTTGATGCAAAATAATCTGGTTAGAAGAAGATTTTCGGTTCGGATAGCAATTACTGGTTGTAAATGCTTTTTTTTGGGTGGGAAATCACCAAATAACTTCTACCGCTCCGGGCAGAGCGAGGGGGTGTGTCAGACTTTTACGGACTAAAACCCACTCATGTTTGTCCATTGCCCTTTACGATCCGGGGCCACGGCATCTCTTTCGAACAACCCGCAAGCGGTTGTAAATGCTGGGTAGAGGATGTGCGTGTAAATTGAGGGACCACGCTGGTATTTCGCAAAATACAATCGTAAGATTAAAGTAGCAAACTTAAAACTATTGTAGAACTAATCTGGGAATTTGTAAACAAATCTACCAAAAGTAAGTGTGGTCCCTCAGTCCTCACAGACTAAACTACTAAATCCTACGTTTATATTTTGCAAAATACCAGCATCGTTCCTCAGTTTACACGCACATGGGTAGAGGTTCACCTTATAGTACACCCTCGTTTTACCAGTTATCTTTATGTCCCAGGTTAAGTATGTAAAAGGTATGGTTGGACGGTGAGCAATGGGTAGCTCACCGTGAGTCCGTCTAGTGAAGAGAAGCCGTGTTGTTGGCGCGTTCGTGTTCCACGCGCGCCTGAAAAAGATGTCAGCAAAGCAGAGGGGCATGCCAGAGTCACCGCCTGTCGGTGTTACGGGTTGTTCGAAAAAGATCTCCAAAAATCTGACACTCCTTCCGCTCCGCCCAAAACGGGGGAATTAATTTGATGATTTCCCATTCGCACAAAAAGCGTATTACCATGAATCGGAAAAAAAAATAAGTAAAGATGTTAAAAATACATAAATACATGGAGAAAAACTAAAAACTAACACATTTAATTTGGAGACGAATCTGCCAGCTTCTTAAGTAAATGTGCTCAAGCTTTTACTTTAAAGTGAACATTCATTCGCGTCCTTATACCAATTTATTTGGATTCAGCCAAATACTTTTAAATCGATACAAACAGTATCGTGAACTCGGGTCTTAAGAGAAGACGCAGTGGAGGCTGGATGTGTTCCAAGTGGGGCATCCTGTCGCCAAATATCTCGAAAATTTGATAGAGAAGCGCTAAAGTGTTGGAAATTGGATACTGGTTTTCAAAAAGGGAGAACTGATTTTCACCTAAGCAACCGAGTAAATTGACTCCACTGTGATTGAAATGTACATGGAGCAGACCTCTAATAGCTTATGATTTTTATTTATTTTATTAAGGTTCACGAACTGTTGTTACAGATAACCTTACTATCGTGTAATATTATTAAAGCGAAAGTGAGTTTGTTTGTTTGTTACCTCTTCACGCTTTAATGGCTAAACCGATTTTAATGAATTTTGGTACAGATATAGTTGGGAACCAGGAGACAGACATAGGCTAATATTTTTTAGAAAAAAGTGGGATGTGATAGAAAGAGGGAAGAAAAGGGAAAACTTAGCGTTGCTATTACAAATCAATAAGGCGCAAGGGAAAATGTGTTACCTTGGGGTATTTTTAACGCGGGCAATTTAACGCGGTAATTTAACGCGGGCGAAACCGCGGGAGAAAGCTAGTTATATATACATCAATAAAATAAATATAGGATAGGAACATACAAATAATTGTGTCTTAAATCTCACTGTACAACCAATTACAGGCAAACACCACATACAAAGTGCTCTTCATAGTGTTTTACAAATTTCGCAACACTTCAACTTTTAAACTCCTTAGAAACTGGAAAAAGTGCTTGCCAGGAGAAATAGGTGTGAGTAGTATATAGTGGAGGTACTTTCCCAAAGTAAGACAAGTAAATTTTTTAAATCTTCAATATGTTTGATTTGCGTATAGGTACACCCTTTTTTGGGATAGGTATTTATCAAATAACTTGTCAAAGTTTTACAGACTAAAACCCATCGATAATCCTTCTTTTGCCTTTTTTGTTCCGGGGCCGCGGTATCACTTTCTAACAACCCGCATCCCCGGCAGGCGGTGGCCCTGCCAGGCCACTCTGCTTTACTGACATTTCTTTGAAGCGTACGTGGAAAACGAACGCGCCATCGATACCTGTCATCACTGGCCGGACGGGCGGTGACATATCCATTGCTCATCATCAACAGACCCGCATCTACGGTGGCCGGGAATCGTCTCGTAGCGCCAGACGCCTGGAGCGATTCCCACGGCGGCTACATACATATACATCCTACTGTACTCTTTCAATTCAATTGTCGTTTTCCAGTATTTTTATTTTATTTTTACCAGTCATAGTTATCATCGCTGTGTTGAAGCACATGTGACTAAAAGAGTGATGGATCTGAATGTTGATGGACGGAGAGCAAGAGGAAGGCCAAAGAAAAGATGGATGGATTGTGTAAGGAGTGATATGAAGGAGAAAGGAGTGAATAATTCCGTGACGTCTGATAGGGGAGAATGGAAGAAGAAAACGTGTTGCGCCGACCCTAAATAGAATGGGACAAGGGCAGGAAAATGATGATAGTAATTATCGTTGTAGGTTACAATAAGACCCATAAGTAAGAGTGTCACTTCAACTTTGTGTACTTTTTTAAATTGGCATTAGAATTTGTTATTTTTTATACTTTTTAAAATGTTTAATTTTTTTGTGTTGACATTTTGAATTAGAACTATTGACATGTCATTATTATATTTATTTTCTTGTTTATTATTAATAATTAAATAAATAACTTTATAAAAAAAAAACAGCATGCTTGTGCTAAAAATATTTATACGCAGATAACGGCTAGACATAGCGTTCATTAAAATCAACAATATCTGTACCTAACTCACCTATGTTCAACAAATAAAAATATGTATTTGTCATTATTACCTGAAAAAAAATGCATTATATTTTTATTAAATTATATAAATCTCTATTTCAGACCATGTGCTCATAATTATTATTATACAAGTTATATCACATGAACAAGAATAAATGTTCTAAAGATATTTGAGTCCTGCTTACCTGCGATGTCCTGTGGGACGCTGTTAGTGCTATCCCGGACTCTGCCTAACAATGATGTGAGCCGCTTGCGCATTATGCCATGGAAGCCATCTACCCTAGGCTTCGCAAAGCACTATAAAAGCAGGGCAGCCCTAACAACATCCTAAAACCATTATTGAATTAGACACGCAGGGCATTGGGCATTTATTATCTCACTAGCTTTTGCCCGCGGCTTCGCTCACGTCAAATTCGGGGTAACACAGTTCCCCTTTCCTGATTTACAGGTACTTGCAGTTTTTACCCTAGCGCCTTATTTATTGTAATAGCAATGCTAAGTTTTCCCTTTTCTTCTCTCTTTCTCCCTCATATCTCAATCTTTTAAAAAAAATAGCCTATTTCCGTGTCCAGGGTCCCAACTATCTCTGTAACAAAATTCATCAAAATCGGTTAAGCCATTTAGGCGTGAAGAGGTAACAAACAAACTCACTTTCGCCTTTATAATATTAGTAAGGTTTCGGTTTTTTGACCTCGAAGCAGGCGTAGCCAGGTGTAAAAGTAAGTAATATAAACAATGAAGATTATAATATCTACCCATCTTTCCAATAACAGACTTCTACTTCTAATTTTCGAACGAATTACTTTGCGCCTTCGTCCCCAAAATCTATTAAAATTAAAATATCGTCGCAGATGGGCGAAACACAAAACAAAAGGATTTTCGTGAAATTAATAATGACAGAGATAGCTGTAAGCAGCTTACGGAGGCTCGAGATTTGTTTAATATTGTCTTAAGTTATTATTTTAAAGGAGAGGTCTCTCTTAGGGGCCGTTTTTAGTTCTATATAAGTTAGGTTAGGTTCTGGTCAGGTCATTCTGAATACGGCTTGCCTGGAAAATGTTTTGAAATTGCATTAAAACACTTAAGTAATTGCTTGTCAGTTTAATCAATATTTTTTTTTCTGGAGTACATAAAGTAAAACTGATATTTGAAACAAAAGATATTATATTATTAAACTACACAAAGTAGGTACATATTTACTATATCAGTATTTGTTTTATATGTGTATTATTTGTTTTATGGATAATGATTTTAAATTTTCCTGTTCACATAATATATGATATGTCATCCATCTTTCTTCAAACAGGTCAAGATTAAATTTCTAATGAACTAAACAGTACCTTTGTGCTCTTCTATCTTTACGTAATGTTCTATCAAGTAGTTTGTGTGTGCATAAATAAATAAATAACCAAAGTATCCGATATTAATAGTTTACGTTCACCTAAATTCTACGCTGTGCAAATAACAATCTTAGTTGGATTCCTTTTACTAATACATAACAGCAAAGAAAGAGTATGACGACCGGAGTACCTGAAAAGAAGAGAATATACAAATAGTATACACTGCAAACATCATCTGCCTATAAACAACATAATTACTAGCCCTTTCGAAAACGGACCGTCCGCGTCAGGGCTGAAACTGCGTTAAACGGACACCGACGCGGGGTCACGCGCGTGGTTCGCCAGCGGTAACACACGCGGGCTTGTTCAGTCAATAACGCTTGATGAAAATGTCTTTCGACAGAGAAAGAATATTTGTGAAACTCCAGTGTCGCTCTGTCATATGAGGCCAAACGAATGAACTCTTTAGGTACATGTGACAGGGTCCTTCGCATGCCCACCGAGTCCACCCTTGCAGGCACGCGGCGGGTGTCTGTAACGGGTGCCAGTTTAACGTAGTTTCAGCCCTAAGGCCTGAAACTGCATTAAACAGACATCCGCGCGGTTTCATACAAAAGTGAACCGACGCGAGAACACGCGGGGCCCACCAGCGATAACACGCGCGCTTTGTTCAGTCAATAACGCTTGATGAAAACTTATGAAAATGTTTTTCGATACAGAAACAAATAATTGTGGGGGTACAGTGTCACTCTGCCATATAAGGCCAGGCGAATATACGCTAATGAACTTGCAACGGGCTCCTTCGTGTCGTATAAACAGACGCGGTCGCCAGTTTAACGCAGTTTTAGCCCTAAGTTGTTCGCGTCAAAACATTTTTTTTCATTTTTGATTCCGAGAAATCAAAGGATTCGAAATCTAAACCTATGTCTCGAGTTCAAACCCTTTGATTTTTTGGATTCATATGCGTATTGTGTAATTATCTCTTTTAACCAGGAATCATAAGAGATAGTCGTATTTCTCAACGGCTTGTAAAGCCAAGTCCAAAGCATTTTGGCGGCATAAAATCTCCCAACACCGAGAAAGTAAAGGTTACAATGAACTTCAGCAGTGAAGGGGACAATCGCTACAAGAGTGTTTAGTCATGATGGCTAACGTTTACCCTTCCATGGATGACGACACCGCCGCTTCATAACATCAAACCAGAAGGGCTACTATGACATCTTGTAGCAATTCTTATTCCACTGAATGAAAGAGATGGTGCTAGACACCCTGTATAGCTCTGTCTCTTTCCTTCAGTGGAATAAGAATTGCTTTAAGAGGTCATAGTAGGGTAGCTGTAATCCCGCCCTGTTGTACCCTCACATTTTACCGTTTCATAGGGTTGCCATTTTAAAACTATTGCATAGCTTTTATCGTATTAAAAAAAACCGAACACTCATTACGAATAAGCTCAGTTATTTCAATAAATGGTTCCAATGTTCGATCAGCATGTTTGGTAGGGAAGCGGTATGTGAATTGACAGTACGCTGGATCAAATCAAGGTCTTGTTTTTCATTTTGCGACTTTTTTTTATTATTATTTTTTTTAATTTATTGCATAAGTGGATAAAAAATCCTATGCAATAGCTTTACCGCGGCAGTCCCCGAGTGCCACACGTATTTTTTTTTTAACTTTGCCCCACAACTTTACCCCAGGTATTTATACTCACCGATATAAAGTTAGTATGAGACAAGATAATGACTCCGAAGGCCGTCATGTAGACAGGTACCTGGCTCATCTGCAAAGCCACTACAGCCAGGACACGGATATCAGGCCCTGGCTCGCACTCCTCCCATCCGCTGTGGAATATCGCAGTGCCGACTAACGATGCCTGGGAAATGTTTAAGATAAAGATGCATTTATTTGTATAAACATGTGCAACCAAAAAGGTCCCTGCAATGAAACATTTTCAGGCTAGTATCATTTAACATTTGCAATGAACTGTAAACTATTTTATACGCTGAAAATCGCAAAACATGTTGAGCCAGCAATTTGAAACTCTTTACATCCTGTGTATTTATCCAGGATGTGCTCATATGATATAGGATTAATTGCAAATATTAAATGATACCAGCCTGAAAATGTCTCATTACAGGGACATTTTCCAAAACAGAGTAGGAATAATCATAGACTTTCATGATTCGACAATCTGGAGCTTAGCAATCGGACGTGTATTAAGCGAGGTTCTTTAGGAAAATGAGTCTTAAACATTTACTCGTCAAGGTTTAAGATAACAGAAGCATGAGGTACATAAGTATCTTCCTTTGTCCTTGTCCGATTTTACTTAGAACCAAGCAACTCATTTTTTGTGTAATTCTTCCCATTCCATAATCCACATACTCCATTCAACTTTTCTTCGATTTCTCTCGCCCTCTGCATCCATTAATGTATATTTATTCGTTTTATCATCACAAGGACAACAACTATTACAACGTAAATAAAAATACAAAAACCTCATGTGTGATGTCTCCGGAGGCCATCATGTAAGAGCCAGTCAGTATTATAAGACAAATGATGAACGCAGAGGTTGCCAACAGATAAGTAACATTTCGTTCCGCCACCTGCAATTACATATTCCATCAAAATATAAACAACAATCATTGCAAATTCTTCGCAGAGGGTGCGTTTACAAACATTTAAACTCACATACACAAACTGCTAGACCCGAAACAACTATCTGTTGGCCATACAAATTTGTTCCGTGCGGGGAACGAACCCGCGACATGCAGCGCAACAGTCGATCGCTCTACCACAGCGCCAAATGTGTCGTCTAATGTGTGTGAATGTTGAAGATGAAACTTTCTTCATGTACTTACAACTAGTTTTATAAGGCACATGACGAGAAGGGCGACACTTTCCAGCACTTGGATGCTGTAGAGGGGACCCATATACTGCTGCACATTGCGGGCACACCTGCAATATTAATGAGGTTGAGATTGATGAGACAGATGATAAATATTTCGGTTTTATAATATAAGAGCAAAAGTGCTCTCTAAAACCGAAATATTTAGCTGCAAAGAATTCTTACAGAGACTTGAGACAACAATTCCTATTAAATTTAAACTCACTGAAACTATTTGCCACATATTCATACTAAACTTACCACAAAGCGTCAGAATGTAATTTGATGCCAATAACAAAATCTTTCTTAAACTCCTCAGCAAGCTCCTTCTTCGTCTTCTTCCCTTTATTTTCCATAGTCCTGACCCTCAGTTTTCGAAAATACAACCTTAGTACCCTGAACTTATGGCCTACAGTGAGTAGAGAGCATAAGGCAAGGCAGTCCATGGTGGCCATCATGGCCACGATGTAGTACCAGTGAAATTCCACGAAGAAACGGATGACGTTGATAAATAAGCTATTCTGTGATGAGTCGGGGAAGTATACCACTTCAGTACGAACCGGTATGTCTGAAAAATAGGTTACATCAGGAAAATCAACAAGCCCGCAATGGGACGAGACTACTAGGTTAAGTATCCCAGCACTAGTCTGGTGCTTGGGATGGCACAAAGGCGCAGTTTTAGCATGTGCTAGACTGAGAGACCCATTTCCCCATCGAGAAAAAAATGGTTAATCATACCAAAAAGAAATCATATTATACTATACAATGTGTCCGGTCACCGACTAGCCATATTCTATGTAGGTACTTATATAACACATTCTAGTACTCATATTTATTGATTAAAAAAAAACGACTTTTTTTTCACAAAAAAGTTTACAAAACTTTCGTTGATTTGCATATTTTTTGGACTTTAATTTTTCTTTCTAAAGTTACGAAAATGTAAGCTCAACATTTCTTAATTTAAACGATAGACAACATTGTAGCCGTCTGAATAAACCTATTTTCGTACCAGTAAAACCAACATTTTGAGAGATATGATATTTTTTTGTAAACGAATAGAGAATATCTCAAAATGGCTGCCAGAAAGTGAATTAGATCCAAGTATGTATCGTAATAGTATATTAAAACAGTCATAACATAAGTATCTAGAATATCGTTAGTCCATGACCGAACACATTGTCATCATCTGCCTAGCCTTTTCCCAACTATGTTGGGGTCGGCTTCCAGTCTAACCGGATGCAGCTAAATATCAGTATTTTACATGGAGCGACTGCCTATCTGACCTCCACAACCCAGTTAATACTGGGTAATACGATACCCCTTGGTCAGACTGGTTGTCAGACTTTCGGAACACTGACTACCTGTAACGACTGTCAAAGATCTACAAATGACAGCCGGGACCAACGGCTTAACGTGCTTTCCGAGGCACGGAGGAAACTCGGTATGTAACGGGTGGTCACCCATCCACAGACCAACCTAGGCAAGCGCAGCTTAACCTTAAGATCGACCCGAGCGGCTGTTATTATTTAGCCACGAGCTCCTCCGAACACATTGTATAATGGCATAAAACTAACAAAAAGAAATAACTTACTGAGCGTAAAATGAAGTCTCACAGCTTCAATGGTGGCTGAGCATAACGTCACATAGGAAACAGCAGTCAACGTAAAGCAATGCTTAGCGAACTGCTTAACAGACATTCTTTCCAGCTCTAAAGAATTGAAGACAGTTCGGCTGCCTTCCAACAATCGCTCCATCACAATCTTGATGCGAGCCTTCCAGATGTAGAGCGTTAACACCTTGCAATAAATCAAGGGATGCGCAAAAGTGAATTGCACTAAGTCGTTCTTCTCCCTGTCTGTCAAATCAGTCCTCGCATGGGCCATGAGCTCGTCAAACAAGATGATGATGATGTACCCATTCGCGAATACCATCCAGGCAGTATAAAGCTTCTTTCTGTAGTAGGAAACTTCGGTTTTCTCATACCAGAGATCCCCCATTCCTAAGTAAAACATGAATGTACATAGTGCTTTGAAATAATACTTCTGTGGATGAGTCTCCTTCAACGACGCGGCGTCCATTCCGATTAATTTCAAAAATGGAACTGCTACAAACTTTGGATTGTTCATTGATTTTGGGCATGATTAATCGGAATTGGACTTTTTAGGTTCAAAATCCAATTACACAAATTGGTTAATTCGATAAATGGTATAGTTTCGTCTGATTAATGTTCCGATAGTTATGAATCAATTTATTAGTTTGACAGTGTAGAAATTGATGATGGGACAAGGTTTTTAGGGACCATTTCTCAATCAAATCTGCAGACCAGACGTAATATTTATTTTAATAGAAAACGATAATGTTGTGTGGAGATAATTTTACTCCGAAGACATAAGTCAAATTAATTTATCAGCCATTTTGCCGTGATAGACAACTCCCGGTCACCGTAGACGCAAGTCTGTGCAAGTTGCGGCCGTCCCTGATGACAGGCCGTGTCGCAACGCATTTGTATTGCACGCACGCTTCAAAGAAATTAATGTCAATAAAGCAGAGGGGTCTGCCAGGGTCACTGCCTGCCGGGATTGCGGGTTGTTCGAAAGAGATACCTGTAGGCCTACTATGACATCTTAAAGCAGAACTTATTCCACTGAGTGAAAGAGGTGGTACTAGACACCCTGTATAGCTCTGTCCCTTTCCCTCAGCGGAATAAGTTCTGCTTTAACACGTCATGGTAGGGTAACAGGGCCCTGGAACACAAAGTTCCTCCTACCTCTTTAGTAAAAGGCTGTTTGAGACTCCCACTGCTGTTTTGGATTCACCATAAGCTTATTTTAGCCCAGATTTATGTTGCTAGACCAATGCCAATCAACTCCGAAGTTGCACTCCATCCAAAAGAGGTCGTAAAATGAAAAACAACACTTCAGGTTTGATCCAGCGTACTGTCGATTGACCATCCAATTCTCTACCAAACACGCTGATAGAACATTGGAATCGAAAACCGAAATAACTGACCGTAATCGTAATGAAAGTGTTAGGATTTTTTCGTTACGGAATTTCTTAATTTGGTCGCCGCGCTCAAAGCGGCGAAACAAGCTGTGCAATAGCTTAAAAAAAACTGAAAAAAAGACTTTAGGGAGGACACAACTTTTCTACCTCCCACTCTAAATAATATTCTACTTGTTCTGAAAAGTATTCGTCCTCCTCCCCTCCAAGGCATTCCAGCCACCTTGTAAATGTTAATGCGTCATCCCAATCCCACTTGTTAAATCAAAACTTGTCGTGACTTAAAGCAATGAAATCTCAAGCACTTTCCTTTTAAGTTTATTTATAAATGTATGACTCGAGTGCTCCTTGGATATGGAACTGCAATATACTCAAATAGAATGACTTTCTTCAACATCCACACTGGCAGAACCACAAATGTGTTGAAGATAAAATAGTAATATTTTAAAGGAAGGACTGTGAGCGATTCGTATGACCTACAGGTAGTTGTTCCAGGTTTCACTGTTTGTGTATTTGTGTGATTTTAAACGTTTGTATACGCACATAACGCACCCACTATACAGGAGAAACTTCTAGAAAGAGGCAACGTTCTTTTTTAATTCCCGATACCCGCACGATATTTTTTGTTTTTTTTTTTTTATTAAAAAACGTTGCCCTACACTAGGAATTTCTCCTGTATGTTTTGTTTTAGGTGTGGTCCATGGGCCCCTAACTTGGCATTTAATTGCTTAAGTTGATGATACGAAGAAGGTCAACCAATATCAGCGTACTAAGAAAGAAAACTAAAGCTAATTAATTTGTCCTATTTCAGATTAAAGTACAGCCGCCTGCACATCAAGCTACCACAATCTGTCAGATTTCTTTGATAGATTTTCGACTTTATTTCTAAAGTATAAGGTTCAAGGTTCATTGGGAAAAATTGACAGTTTCGGGTAGCTTGACCTGCAGGCGTCTGTACCTAACTGCGAAATAAATTATAATTCTGTGGAAGGCACATAACAAGACCACTGCAGTCATTGGCCATTTTCAAAGTCAAGAAAAGAGATTATCTTTTAAAGCCCCCTTGTTATCAAATAATTAGAATTAGGACAGAATAAAGAAGCATTGTCTGCAAACAAATAGGGGTTGATAAAATTCTGATAAGATGTTCCATGAAAATATTAAGTCCTAATTATTTCTTCATAAGAGATATAACAAACTTTACTTACATTTAGGTTTTTAAGAAGATTGAGTTTCATTAAAATTACAATTTCGATTAAGTTGGTTTCTTAGGTCATAAATTCGTTCGCTTAATAAGGTAGTTAAAATTTTAAAGTCTATCCGATGGTCTCAAGGGTCAATGAGGATTATAATTTGGTGCCAAAAATTTGATCTAAATTAAAGACGGTTCTTTGGTGAATTGGAAGTGAATAATATAGCTGATTTCAAACAAAGAATTTCTTTATTTTTGTTTTTAATAAAAAAGCGTTGCCCCACACTAGGAAAATCTCCGGTATCGTGGGTGCGTTTACAAACATTTAATGTGCGTGTGAACTGAGGGACCACACTGGGAATTGGCAAAATGAAAATCGTAGGATTTAGTAGTATTCTTATCACATAAACTATGTGTATGTGACACCAACAGGCAGACCCGGAACAACTATCTGTAGGTCATAAAAATATTTGCTCCGTGCGGGGATCGAACCCGCGACACGTAGCACGACAGCCGATCGCTCAGACACTGCGCCAACCGTGTCGTCAAAATGTGAAAAATGAAATACAGTGATGAAGGTTTGATGAAGACGAGAATGCAGTCTTCTTTTTTAATTGACTTCAAAAAAAGGAGGAGGTTCTCAATTCGACTGTATGTTTTTTTTTTTTTTTGTTTGTTACCTCATAACTCGGGTCTGAGTGAACCGATTTTGATGATTATTTTTTTATTCGAAAGCTTGTGGTTGTCGTTTGGTCCCATAAAAAAAATATCAAGATCCGACAAGTAGTTTTTGAGTTATCTTTAATAATACGTATTAGATTGACTTCGTGTACGTTGATGATATACTCATTCGTCGATTATATTTTAGAAGTTGTCGAAGACAAATGATCAAAAAATGGTATGTACTACTATGGTTTGGAAGGTCATCGCAGTAATTTGGTGATAGATCTTCAGTGATATACAACGGCACTCTTTAATAAATGACAGCAAATCTGCCGTGATTGTTGCAATCACATGTATAAGTATGGGTTTCGCCAGGGTAGGCAGGCGAGTGGGAGCAGGGTGACCGTATCCCCTCCCCACCCCTCACCTAGTCATTAAGAAACATAAACATCAGATCAAGTATCAGCTGTATCCCCTAGGGGATGATGCATATGATTTCTGAATTGGTTTAATACTAGCATAATATAGATACTTAGTATTTAATCTATAGCTGTGGTGTGGTGTGGAACTAAAAATTGTATCTAAGACGGGACTAAAGCTAAAAATAAAAACTTTTTAACCGTGTTTGCGTATTATATCGTAATACTATAACTAAAAATGTTGAAATAAAAACTTTTTAGTAAAAAAATAAAACCGACTTCTAAAAAAAACTAAAAACTGGAAAATAACTTTATTTCCGGAAGTCGGTGGCCAATAAAGTCAACGAAACCAGCAAAAGCCACCGACTTCCGGAAATAAAGTTATTTTCCAGTTTTTAGTTTTTTTTAGAAGTCGGTTTTATTTTTTTACTAAAAAGTTTTGGTTCTTTACGAATGAGAGTGAATCGTTGATCGAAGACCAGCGTTTCCTTCCTTTACAACTTTTAACCATGGCCAAAGATACATATGTCTTATATACAAATGTATACGATTTCACATATATACACGTTATTCTCTTTTCGAAGTTTAATTCTAAAGATTCGGAATGACGTAGTAACATTACAAGTGATTTTCGGAATCTAAACAAATTGTATGAAGTCTTTGTCTTTTTTTTTAGAATTTGAGTGTCTGTCAATGTGTAAGTCAAGGGTGTTTAACTCAAGCGCCACTATACAATTTTAAGTGCTGGAACTAGCAATCATTTAACAAATAAATGACGTTTTTAACAATGCATATCTCAAAATGCGTATATATGAACTCAGCTTGCTTTGTTCGATGGTCCGAGAGACCGAACCATGGCTCTTGCGTTTATTATGTAACGCCTTATACATTTTTCTATAAACCATTCAAAAATAGCAGCCCCTTGCTTTCTGTCAAGCAAGGGGCTCCTATTTTCTGAATGGTTTATAGGTCCTCTATTTACCTACTGTTAAAGTAATTAAAAAACAAAACTACGCACCTCTACCAGAGGGCGGGAAGTAGATCACTACAACAGTGACGAGCCACAGCGTGACTTTATGGGAAATATATACCTAACGAGTCACACTGTGGCACGATTGGATGTGACTCGCTGGGAACTCTCAACAGTCGTCACAGTCGTCCCTGTCAAATCATTTTAAAAGTGCCTTTTGGAGTTTACTCCCTAAGAATCGATTTTCATATATAAGGCGCCCGGTATGAGAAAAATCCGAGGGGTAAAACCTACTAAAGTAACGAAAATGTGTCACGTTTTTGGTGCGCACCTTTAGTACGCAACTTTCTAATTTGGCTGTGAGTGTATTAAGACGTATATAATTATGGTATGCGTATGGTTAGATACTCGTACTTAAGGAGTAAACTCCAGTCGTGCGTCGGAGCTGACACACACACTTTTTTCTTTGCATGGCATCATGTTCGAATTTTATTTATTATCATTCCACTAAATCGTTTTAGAGGTATTTATACTACATCTACAAACCAAGAAATAGTGCCAAAGCTTTACAGAAATCTTTCTGACTCGCTAAACACTCGACGTTGATTCCATCGGCAAACAGGCGGAACAAAATCCGTAATACATATTACAAAATCTCAGCGTCAAATTTTATATTTTTTCTGCTCGACAGAATCCATTTTATTATTATCTTTTACATCGAGTTACTGTTCCATATTTCTCGAGGCTCTTGCCTCGGATCTGATGCAAATTGAAGTGTCTAAGAATTTAAATCCCTATGAATTTTAAAATATATACAGCACTCTGGTTCGGAAGTGAAAATAAAATGAAATTATTTAGCTATGTAAATGTGGCATTAGTTTTGTGTACCCAGTTTATGGGTAACAAAAATCAGTTGCTGAAGATTTATGGAAAATGAAACGTATTTTGTACGAATGAGCTTTTACAAAAAAAAAGACCATTTCAGACACTATCTGCATAGTCTTCATGTAAAGTTGACCAAGATTATTTTGTCTGGACCTTAAAAGAGACCATGTGTTTTTTTCGCCTGTTTCTTCTTAGAGTAGTCGGATACGAAACTCCGGCCTAATCTAGTTTAAAAAAAAAATGACGTGTAAAAGTGTTTGTGAAAACCTACTTGCAAAATAAACATCATTTATACATTTGCGAAAGTCTTTTCAAATTGGAAATGATTCTCTTGAGGCTTTTGCTGAGTAGATATCATATAAAAAAATTTAAGGTTCTTTATGCACCAGAAATCACAAATCCAGTTAGTGCTAAACGTTTTTAAAACATATAAAATCTAACCTGTCCCTTTGCTGTGGGTGTACTTGGGGGAGGCCCCATCGACGCCCTAAGGCTCGTACCCCACATGGGGTGCCCTAAGCGTGTAGTAAGTCTTTGTTTAGCCTTGGCTGGAGGCCTTACTATCAAGGTATCCACAGGAATTGTCCGGTTAAGCAGACGACAAACCTCATAGATTAAACTGCGTGATGCTATTTAGAGAAAAAAAAACTTAAATGGTGTCAAGGGACACCCTACAAAAAACCTGTATACACTCAACAAAAATAATCGTCGCGACACCACACTGTTCAATGCAAAATAGAAAGACGAAATGAAAATAACTGGCTTGCTTTCTATGAGAGAGAGAGAGAGAGAGACAGAGAAACACGCGCACGCTGCACGAGTTACAACTATAGCAAAAAGTATCGTTACAACTTTTGGTTTTTAGTCTAGCCCCCTTTCGGAACGCGAAGATAAGGACCTTCGTTCCAAAAATGGAACATATTAAACATAACAACTTGGGTACCTATACTATTAGGTACACAACCTAACCTCTTTGGGGTTTACAGGGTCACACCTGTACACAAATATGTTTGTTGTCAAACATCTTTATATGTATTTTAAACATAGTTGTTTGTCAGACGCCTGGAGATAAATACTTAATGGTGATCCGAATATTAATGACGGAGTTATGGTGCAAGCTGTAGGCCTACCATGACGTCTTAAAGCAGAAATTATTCCACTGCGGGAAAGAGATGGTGCTAGACACCTTGTATAGATCTGTCTCTTTCCCTCAGTGGAATAAGTTCCGCTTTAAGACGTCATGGTAGGGTAGCTGGTCTTCAAAAGATTATAGAGTTTTTCAAACAACATTATGGGGTTCTAAGCACAGCACCCAAAAACAATAGAACAAATACAGCTCCGAAAACCAGCTACACTCCTTTCTCATTCCACTTTAATAAACATATGAATATCCAAGAACTTACCACGCAAGCAAGCCAGCCATATGTCATAGTGTTGCTCGTAACTCATTCCAACTTACGCTTGAATCCCTGCGGAAAATGCAGCCTTGCTCTAACGACTACCACTACTGCCAATCATAGCACAAACGTTGGCAGTGTGTACCCGCACTGCGTCGGCAATTTACAACTAACTACTTACGTACTTAGGTTACAAATGCGATGCCTGTATACAAAAACACATTCTCTGTATCCCTTAATCTAAAGGGCTCCGTATCGAAATGTCCTATTAGCAAAATGGCATTTGAAAAAAATGTCCTATTAGCAAATGGCTATGCAAACAAAAGGATTAAGAATTGCTAAGAGGTATGCTTCGCCAGTCATGTTAGAATCCTACGGAATTGGAAGGATCCCAATATTTAAAAAGTTTTTTTGAACGAATGATTGTATTTATTATGATTACTTAATAAAAATAAATCAAATAAAATGGTGGGAGTCCCCGTATTTCCTCGTATTTCGATTCGACAATTCGTATGCAGCCTATCTTTTTTTGTTCGTTTTTCGAATCGAAATCTTATCGATTCGTAAGGTAGTTTCTAAGTGCCGGGGTTGCGAGTTGTTCGAAAGAGATACCGCGGCCCCGGGACATAAAGGACAATAGAAGGAACATGGGTGGGATTTAGTCACTACAAGTCTGACACTCAACCCCGCTCATCCCGGGAAGTTATTTGATGGTTTTCCATCCGCAAAGAAAGCTAGTTTCATACATTGCAACCAAAAAAAATCGAAAAGTTTGAGAGTAATTTATCAATACAATAGTAGGAAATCGTTTCTGAATTTTGGTGTTTACATGCAATCGCTCGTGTCACTTAAATCGTAATTAGCTCCAAAAGCAACTAAATACTGGAACCGCCACTGACTACGAATCAAGCGCTTACCATTGCTAATTTGTCAGATAACGGGCTAAAAAAGCCGAACTTCCGTCCATAATTCAAGTGAGATCCTTCCAGCGAGGATCTAATTCCGCGAAGGAGGCTGTAGTAATCCAGAGATTTATTACAGCAAGACGCCGTGAGCTGCGTTAGATAGATTAATTGTCGCCGCAGCCACAATGCAGATGTTTCACTGAATAATGTTAAGACTACGCAATTTTTTGACAGGCTGACTTTTTAAAGGCATTTTCTTTGACAGTTTTTTATTTGTTGTTATTTTTTCTTTTTATAACAAGGTTGCGCACGCACCTGCACACAATGACTGATGTTGGAGTTCTAAAGTATTTCTTGTTTATTTTCAGGATAAGTATCAATAAAGTACATTAAATGATAATGCCTGTACCATATTTTATAAATATATCGATTTTAGATCATAAATAGAAAACAGCTACCCCTACCATGACGTCTTAAAGCAGAACTTATTCCGCTGAGGGAAAGAGACAGAGCTATACCGGGTGTCTAGCACTATCTCTTTCCCTCAGTGGAATAAGTTATGCTTTAAGACGTCTTGGTAGGGCTACAGAATGCATTATCAAATATATGGGACAAACACAAGTCAATTGGTATTTTTAACAACTCAGTCTACATCACAAGAACAATGCCAATAAAATGCATGCAAAAGTAATTATTTTGACCCTGGAACCTCCCCTGTTCCAGGGTCAAAATAATTACATTTTATTTAGTCCGTCTTTTAGATTATTCAAAAATAAGGGACACGTTTTCTTTATTTGTTGATGAGACCAAAAATGACAAAGATAGCCCATTAACGTAACGTGTTACGTCACTCCTTGCGAGAAAATGCAGAAACGCGTGACGTTTCACGTAAATTTAATGAGCTATTTCTTTGTAATTTTTGGTCTAGTTTTTTTTTTAATATTCCCCGATTTTGTAACATTTTTTACTTATGCTTAGCTCTTTTAAAACGCAGCGTAATGTTATATAACTTAAAGCCTTCTCCGACAAAGAAACTATCCAACACAAAAAGAATTTTGCAATTCGAATCAGGAGTTCCTGAAATTACCGCATTGAAACAAACAAACAACTCTTCAGCTTTATAATATATAGATAATAATTTCAACAAATAACAACAACAATTATGTTTTACATTAGGAACAATGTATCGTTAGCTTCAAAGTATAAAGCTTACAACAATACAAAAAACTTAACTTATTTAACTTGCCTTGCTACCAGTGCCAGGTGCACTCATACGAACATATTAGAGAAATGTCACATGACAGTTACTGTCATTGTCAAACTGACGTCGACAGAAGATGACTGTCAAACTGACGTCGATTGAAGATGACTGTCAAAATTTTATTATTCATTAGATTTTATATGGTACAGTCTAGTAGATTTTGACCCTTGGCACAAAATAAAACATTTACACGGAATTTAACGTTATTGATGGTTTCAGCTGTAGAAAGTCGCGCTGTCGAAAGATTAAAATATACTAGACATTCTTCAAACTATGTACTAATAGTCCTTTCAAAAGTAACCCAAAAAGGCAACCTAATTGCCATGAAAACAAAATCAGTTTGATTGAAAGAGACATACAAAATAAAACCACCAGACCAGATTCTTTTGACACTGACATTGACAGAAGATGCAACGAGCGTTAGCAGTTTGGATACATCTTTACCACCAGAGGGTTCATCCTGCACAAGAAAACATGAGCTTTGCGTTTTATTAAATAGGATTTATTGCGAAATGCAACTTGTATAATTGTATTTATTTTATTTTATGTTTTCATTTTACCCATGAATACTTACTATACTATAAAACGAAACTTTCAAAGTAGTTTCGGCACCCATCACCGCCGTTTACTTAAACAAATGCGCAATTCATGTTTTCTTTTTGCTTATTAACAAATAAAAACTTTAAATTGAAGTAAATTGTCACAAGATAGTCAATGACCAAAACTGATGCCTTTTTTCACCCCACCACATTTGGAGGGAAAAATTCTTATGGTAAAGAAAGAACTTTCTCAAACAACTACAACAAATGTCATATGTCACTTCAAAGAAAATTAATCAAATCAAATGCAAATGGCAAATCTTAAAAACATTTGGCAAATTTCGGATAATAAATCTGAAATTTGAAACGTAATGCAATATTTTTATTTAAAAGGGCACAATTAATGCTTGTCTTGAATATAAACGCACTTATCATAAATTTTGGGCATTGACTTCAGCAAGTTAGGAAATGGTGACAATAGCTTTGAGTACAACTGCGAAATAATGAGTATTGTATAATATATCTAAAATTGCCAGACAGTCCACATAACAAATCATAAAACTACCGTACTGTCCGAGTCATATCCCAGATCAGTTTCTGTCCTATAATCAACGTTTTTCCTATTCTTATTTTTTTCCTTAAATGCGTTATTTTTTGATTTAGTGAAATTTTTCATAGTTCTTTTTTTATATTCGTCTAAAGAAATCTTCTTAGCATCTTCTTTTCTTTTACTGTCTCCGTCATTATTACATGCATTATTAATCTTTCTTTTGCAAGATTTACCAAAATCTTTTATGTTCATTGTTTTAGTTTCAGACTTGGAATTCAATCTGGGATCGAGTCTGGGATCAATCTTAGGTCTTGAATTTTTGGCTAACGGATTTAAATTCACTCCGTCTAAGATTTTTTGGTACGTTGGTATAGGCAAAATTGGTGGCGAATAGCCTTTTACTGGTGTTTGCAACGGTTTGTCCTTCGAGTTCATAGTTAATTTTAAAGAGTCAAACCTACCAGGCTTGTTTGACATAATTGGTACTTGTAATGCGTTTTCTTTTTTAGTTTCATTAATAACACTAGCAGGGTACATTTCTTGTTCAAAACTATCTCCGTCGACAAAAGACAACTTGTCTAATTCTTTTAACATTTTCATCTTAGTATCTACTATTTCTGAATCTTCAACCGGGCTCATAACTCGAGAATCCTGAATTTGTCCTATTTTATTGTTTTTAACATTATTTTGAACAGGCATGGCAACTATGTTAATTTTCTTTACTAATCCATCATTATTCATTCCTATTATAGAACCATTATTCGCCTGCACAGTACTAACAAAGTTTTGATGTGAACCACTTTGTGAATTTTGTACTATGGACGTTATGGGACGATTTAAATTGGAACAATCGTTGGATTGATTCACGTTCTGACCAATTCTTGGTAACTTATGTGGAGGAACAGGGGGTGGGGTTGGTGGGGGAGGAGCTGCCACATTTTGTGGCAACCAACATTTTGTGTAAAAATCCTTCATTGGATTACTAGGATATTGAGCTATATGGCCTTGAAGAGGATGGTACTGATTTGGAACACAATTGATTGAACTTGGAAAATAACCTTGATTACCTGCCGAAGGAGCAGGTGGATAAAATACAGGATAGGGTGGTGGGGGGTCTCTGCATTGTGGCTGTGCCTGACTTAGGACAGTCATGGTTCTTTGAGTCACACTTTGCACTGGGGATTGACAGTACTTCTCGAATGGAAAGTTTGTGTGATTATTTGACTTTAAAATTATGGCCGATGCGCAACGATTCTGTACTGGCACATTTACGTTTTTGTGAGGAATATTACTGGTACTCATTTTAGTATGCACTGCATTTTGAATGGGCAAATGAGGGCCATGAGAGGTGGGGAAGTTGGGATATTTAATAAAAGGAACGGACTCTGATTCACTTGTCGTTTTGACATTACTATTGCAGGCTGTCGGTTTGTTATTTTTAAAAGGTGCTTTATGAGTAGGATTTGTGACTGTGACTGAACTTGTTTTACGCTTATGCTCGTTGTTTTCGTAAGGCTCGCGCAATACACTTTGTTCGTTTAAAGTTTTATTTTGACTTGAAGTTATAATCTGAGTATTGCGGAGTAGGCTGGTACTGAAATAAGACTTTTTAACATCATTACAATTCTTAGGAAGTATATCCGATACATTTAAAGAATTCAGATCAATACTTTGGGATTGTCCTTCTGCAGAAGGCTCTTTAAGTATTATTTTTTTACGAACATTCCAATTCTTCGGTGTAACTCTAGGGAAAATGATTGGTTTTGGTCGATTAGAATCTTTGACTAAATTACAACTATTTAAATTAGTAAGTTTATCAACTATTTTGTTTAGTTTCCCTATCTCTTTTGACACGTTTGATATTGTATCTGGTTTATTGCATTTAGGTGGCATATCGTATTTCGTTTTTTTTGGCTTAGTGCTACAATGAAGAATAGGTGACTTTAGTTCGGGTTTTTGTTTTTCGATCTTTTTACGGGGTTTCTTAACAAGTTTAGTATTTATGTTTTGTTTACCATCACTACGACTTTTTTGTTTCTTGCATTTTAATTCTTTGATTACTCCTTTACTTTTATTTGTTACTAATAATCCTACCAAAGAACTGTGACTAGAACTACCATCAATTTTGTTTTGATATTTTTTATGCTTATTGGTGTTTTTCACAGTCTTCACGTGTGATGTAACTTTAGTTGATGAATTCTCATATTTTTCTGGAATTGCTGCTTTGGAACTCAATTCTTCTTCGTTAGCAATTTCTTTTATATGCCCTGGATTTTTTAAAAGACTTTTATTTGATTGACTAATAACTTTGGTATTAGACGATTGTTCATAAGTTTTCTTTGCCTTTAAATTATCGATTAGTTTTTCAGGTATTTTACTTAAGTCAAATTGTACGTTAACATTTTGGGAAATAGGAGGATTGACAAAAGTTGGTTTATCAATCAAATCTTTGTCTTCATTCGGAAATTGACAAATAGAACTTCTCTCTTTTTCTTCAATTATCGGTATAAGTTGCGTGCCAACACGGCTAAGTGTTTTGTCAGCAGCACTTACATACTTTTTATCAGCCATTATAGATTGTTCTTTTTCTTCTGCCTTTTCAACCACATTTTCAGTGTCCGCTTTAATGACCAGCGTTTTATTTAATTCCACTTTCTGTACAATTTTCATGCCTATTAGTCCTTGATTACGCTTTAAATCAACTTGGACTTGTTGTTGCTTTATACTCAATGCTCTATTTATCTCTTCGTCATCCTTACGACGTTTTATGATTTCAAGAGTTTTATTTAACTTACTTTTCTGCATTTTTGGATTAAGTCCTGAAGATTTTACTGTTTTCATGCATAATTGATCATTTGTAATTATTTTATGTGTAATATCTTTTAGGTCTTCTATGATAAAACAGTCATCAGAATCGTCGACTACTTCTACATCTATGTATTGGTCACTATCACTATTTTCATTTGAATTTATTTTATGAATTATTTGTTGCGTATACTTTCCAAAGTACCAAGGAAATTTTCCGCAATCCACTAATTTTACACTTGATGGAGTAATATCACACTCACTGGTTGTGCCACTCTGTTTATTTTCTAGCTGATCGCCATCGGGTTTTCCAAGTGTAGAATTGTCTTCTGGTTGACAAAAATCACCATTTCCGATGGCTTCTAATCTCCACAAGCTTTCACTGTCACTGAGAGTACCTATAAAAAAACTGAAATGTTACTTTTTTGTCATCATCATCAATCACGAGTTGTATCTGCAGGGGTTTTGTTGTAGTTGTTTGTGTTTTTCAACCTATTTGTCACAGCCGTTTTTTTGTTTAGATTTAAGTTGCTTCGTTTACTATTTCTATTTTCATGTTAAAAACAAACGTGTTTTCTTTATTTCTACATAAAATTGACGGCACGGTTGGCGCAGTGGCTGAGCGATTGACTACTGCGCTGCGTGTCGCGGGTTCGATTCCCGCACGGAACAAATATTTGTATGACCTGCAGATAGTTGTTTCGGGTCTGGCTGTTTGTGTATGTGAGTTTAAATGTTTGTAAACGCACCCACGATACAGGACAAATTCCTAGTGTGGGGACGTTGTTGTGTTTTTTCTATATAATAATCTACATTTTTATATTAATTAATTATTACATTATTTCCCAAGAGCCTTTATCTCGGAAACGCGTGGTGGTATCGAATTGAAATTAAAACTCGATAGTCAAGTATTTGTTCCACAGGAGCTGTGAAAAATTCAACACTTTAGGACTGGGCAGTCAAAAGATATAGCTGTTTATGTCGCAAGTTAGTACGAAACCATCGGTGCGCCAGTCAACTCGTACTTGACCGGTTTTTTTGTTTTTGCGAGCAAATTTCTCCCTCCACAGCCATCCCCACTAACGTTCCGCTGTCGTTCGGCTAGATATAAATTTACTGAATATTGTTTATGTTTTTTATGGCTAGATATAAGTTTAATTAATATAATATTGTAAAAGTTCCTACCATACGTGATATATTCTGCAATATAATTTTGTTAGTATTAAATTATTTTGCTGCGCCCTAACAGGGTCATGTACTCACTAGTTATAAGCCTAGCGTGTAACTTTTTTGTACATTGTGCATTTAATGAATAAATAAAAGTTATAATAATTATGTTTTAATATATTATCATGTTGTTATTAATTTTATTGTATATATATATATATGTATACGCTTTCTTACGTCATCATTTTCCTGTCCTAGTCCTATTTATATATTTGTGGTCTTTCATTCTCCCCTATCAGACGTCACGGCAACATTTACTCCTTTATATCATTCCTTACACAATCTATCCATCTTTTCTTTGGTCTTCCTCTCGCTCTCCGTCCATCAACATTCCGATCCATTACTCTTTTAGTCATATGTGTTACATCCATCACAACATTCTCGTCTCCGCTACATGCAATCGTTTTACATCCACCTTTTGGGTATAGTAGAAGAAGGTAAGGAAGGAAGACAAATGACATGGATGGACTGTGAGAAGGATGATTTGGCAATATGGGGGGTGTCCGATGAAATGACAAGAGGAGGAAGAAGAAGACATGTTGCGTCGACCCCAAATAAGGGACACGGGCAGGAATATAGAATAATGAGTGTTTGGGAAACGGTTACCACTATATACTCATTTCTGAACTATAGACACAAACTTTTATGATTACTTCTGAGAATGCATCTTCATAAATTTTAAAACAGCTGTTATAATAGGGTATGTTCAATAATATTGTAGTTAACAAAAAACTCAAAACACAGTATAAAAAACGAATTTTGAAAAAAAATGTGGCACATGAGATAAGATATGAATCGAGGCGAAAAATAGGGGTATTGGGCAATCATCCACAAGGTTTTCAACCCTGGGAACGTCTGTGATATTATTAGTATTTAAATTGAGCTGAAAATAAAAGTTAAATTAATTTATTCATATACAAAGAAATATCAACAAATAATACCTACCTAAAGCGAACGTTCTAACTGTGAATGTGTGTCTGTGTGTGTGATCAAATCACAAATAACCATTTATATTTCCAAGTTGCCATAACGATGATTCTTGTTAGTTAAGCTAGCTTATGATATATGCTTATGATCCTGCCTTGGTTGCGGGTTATTCGAAAGAGCTAGCTATTTTTCTTTTCCTTTTGGGGTACGGAACCCCTATAGAATCTCTATGTTATCCTTCTATCAATCTGTCTGTCTACCTGTCAAGACCCTTTGGGAAACCGTGGAGTTATCACAGGAGTTGAAACCATATACTCAAATCTGCGATCCCTTGGAACTGTGAAAAAATCAGCCTTCTATGTCTACGCAGTCAAAAAATATTTATGTCGCATCCGCACAAACCGAACCCTTTTTTTTGGGTGGGAAATCATCCAATGACTTCCCCCGCTCTGGGCGGAGCGGGGGGCATGTCAGACTTGTACTGACTAAAACCCACCCATGTTCCTTCTATTGCCCTTTACGTTCCGGGGCCGCGGTATCACTTTCGAACAACCCGCAACCCCGGCAGGCGGAGG
The DNA here is from genome assembly GCA_958449745.1 of Ochropleura leucogaster. Taxonomy (NCBI): domain Eukaryota; kingdom Metazoa; phylum Arthropoda; class Insecta; order Lepidoptera; family Noctuidae; genus Ochropleura; species Ochropleura leucogaster. The sequence continues at coordinate 2,722,090 of OY288213.1, read as the reverse complement.
CTCTGGCAAGCCCCTCTGCTTTGCTGACTCTCACAAACGGAACCCTCGGTGCGTGATCTCGACTCGCACTTGGACGGCTTTTTTACTCAATAATCTTTGCCCCACAAAAGGTATTTCTCCTGTATGTGTATCATCGGTATCCGTAACATGTGTATATAAACTATACGGAAAGTTTAAACTTACTAGGTCCAAGAGGCTTACTGCCAAAGAAGATCACTTTCAAGTCATTGCCAAACAGTCTGATGGGATCATCGACGTTCTCGTCATCCATGTCTTCAGCCAGATGAGGATTCATTTTGATGCAACCTGATAACAACGAAACATTACTTTAATCTTCAAGCCAAATCGATGAATCGACCTTCTCATTTTGCAATTTTGTTCGGAAATTAATCAGTGTTCACATTTAAGACCTATCTATTCATTTCTTTTTGTGAAGATTCAGCTACAGTACGGCCAACGAGAAGCGATACGAAAGGTCATTAGCCTAAAGAACAAATGTGGCGTTGACAATCTAATATTTAGCTCTTTCCATCTTGTGCCTTTGTCGTAATGTCTCGTTCTCCCGGCAAAAACATGACAACGTTAAGACGGGTTCGCCAACATTCGGGCGGCCATTTTAGATGGGGTTTTAGCATGGGTTTTGTTTACATTTGGTATCGCTTTTCGTTGGCCGTTGGTTAGTGTCGGCAACACAGTTGTTGTCTTTAAACTAGTGTTCCAACATGAGGTCGAATACCGAATATCGAGCAAGTTATTTAGCTGAATATTTGGACAAACTTTAACATGCATGTTCGAAAATTGTGAGCTCTCTGAATTGGCCCGCTGTCACATTCAGCTTTGCGTACCCTGTCAATGCTTGATAGTTATAGGTAGGAGTAACATGCCTAATTGTGCGAAACATTTAATTATTTTATTTACAATCAATCTTTATAGTTTTGCCTGATTTATAGTGTGATCCCAGTTTCTTCCGCAGCTCAGCTCCTTAATGTCGTAGCGTTATGTTATAAAAAGTATATTAATTTTGTGAGAATATGCCTATGCAAAATTTCAGGTCAATCCGGCCAACGAAACGCGTTGTCCCATACAAATTTTGCCTCCCGTTTCACCCCTTTATGGATTAATTTGCCTGCCGGGGTTGCGGGTTGTTCGAAAGAGATACCGCGGCCCCGGAACATAAGGGGCAATAGAATGAACATGGGTGGGTTTTAGTCAGTACCAGTCTGACACTCTCCCCGCTCCGCCTAAAGCGGGGGGACGTTTTTTGATGATTTTCCTTCCACAAAATAAAACGAATATATTAAATTCTCGTGTCACAATGCTCATTTCCCATACTCCTCCGAAAAGTCTCGACTGATTTATATATTGTTTTATGCATATTCATTAAGTCTGAGAATCGACTATCAATTTTTCATACTCCTAAGTGATAAGGGAGACCTGAGCAGCGTGTGAAACCGCTGGGCACAGCTAGTATAATATATAGATAACAGTATGACGAGTAAAGAAAATATTCAGTCACTATCAAAAATCTACGAAATTTCACTCAAATTCGTTCAATGGTTTCGGCGTGAAAGAGTAACAAACATGCATACATCCATCCTCACAACCTTTCACATTTATAATATTAGTAGGATTTGCTGTACAGCTAACCACACTTTTCAATTTCTTTAATTGCAATTTGAACCCGCAAATAGTATGATATAAAAATATCTTGGAAAAGCTTGCAAAACTTAAAACAGTTTGGCCCTTGGTAAAACTGGTTGTTACACTATAATGATTATTAAAGATCTACAATCACCCGGGACCAACAGCTTAACGTGCTTTCCAAGGCACGGAGAAAAAACGAAAAAAAGAAACTCAACATGTAATTGGTTGTACATGGTCCATCAGACCAACATGGACAAGCGCGGCTCAACCTACAGATAAACCAGAGTGGCTCCTATTATTTAACCATGAGCTCCACCACTAGCGTCTATCTCTTAATAGCCTTTTATCAACTAAAACCAATATTTAACAGGTTGTCTATTCTTGCGTAGGAATCTATACTAATATTATAAAGCTGAAGAGTTTGTTTGTTTGTTTGAACGCGCTAATCTCAGGGACTACTGTTTGGAATTGGATAATTCTTTTAGTGTTGGATAGTCCATTTCTTGAGATAGGCTATATAACATCACGCTACGACCAACAGGTGCTGAGCAGCGTGCGTGAAACCGCGTGGAACAGCTAGTTATAAATAAACTAGATTTTGCGTGCGGCTTCGCCCGCGTTAAATTCGGGGTAACACAGTTCCCCTTTCCTGATTTGCTGGTACCTGTTACCTGTAGTTTTTGCCCTAGCGCCTTATTTACTCTAATGCTAAGTTTTCCCTTTTCTTCCCCCCTTCTCCCACGTTTTTCACGCACATTTAGGTTATTACTTTTTTTAAATTGCCTATGTTGGAACCCTGGAGACGGCTTCAAGGTCACATCTGTCTCTGTACCAAAATTCATCAAAATCGGTTTGCCCATTTAGGAGTGAAGACGTAACAAACAAACAAAGTCACTTTCGCTTTTATAATAATAGTGAGGATTCCTATTCTCATTGTTCACACAGACGCGTTATCAGGACATGTGTGGCTGCGGGCGAGGGTCTCAAACGGCCGTATCTGATCAGACTAGAGTTTGACTTGATAGGGGATGAACTAGGTCAAAATAGAACTAATGAAAAGTGTAGTTTCTAGAGGTCTAGAATCTAAGCTGGAAATCTGTAGTTTTGAATGAAGCTACGGTCGTTTTTCCCACACCATATCACTTAAATACAAAAGATTAGTTAGGTACTCCAACTAAAAATGAATGATAACCCGATTGGATAGAACAGTTTTTCCTACTATTTATGCGTTTACAGAACTCATGAATCGAAATAGTAGTTGTAATGTATCTATTTAATAGATATGTCAACACTGTCTCACGACCACAAGTATTCAGAGAGCTGTCACTAATGACAGCTGTCAGTCAGAATGACGGCGGGTAGTAGTTGAAAGATAGAACCGCGTACCATGGACTGGGACTTAGTGGTATGGTGAGCCTGTGATCTAGTTAGTTAATTGTGTTATCAACCTGTATCTCTGCTACGAGCGAATGCTACAGTAGGGTTCATTTCAAAGCATCAAACTACTACCCGCCCGCATCTTCGTTGACTTAGAGTAGTTAGAGTAGAGTAGCTGTCAAAATGGTTAGGATAAACATCGTGAGAAAGCTGGCATGTCCTAGAATCAACAAGTCGAAGAAATATGGTATCTAGATCACACCTACACGCACTGGGCTCGCAAAGAAGCCTATGTCACAGCTGCGGGAAAGGGCATCATTGACGAGCTGTGTTTCATTCAATTGGATTCAGGGAGCTGTCACTAATGACAGCTGTCAGTCAGAATGATGGCGGGAAGTTGAAAGATAGAACCGCGTACCATGGACTGGGACTTAGTGGTATGGTGAGCCTGTGATCTAGTTAGTTAATTGTGTTATCAACCTGTATCTCTGCTACAAGCGGATGCTACAGTAGGGTTCACATCTAAGCATCAAACTACCACCCGCCCGCATCTTCGTTAACTTAGAGTAGAGTAACTGTCAAAATAGTAAAGATAAACATCGTGAGAAAGCTGGCATGTCCTAGAATCAATAATTCGAAGAAATATGACATCTAGGTCACATCTTTACGGTCTGGTACTGGGCCCACAAGGAGACCTAAGTCACAGCTGCGGGAACGGGCATTACTGACAAGCTATGTATTTGACAGCTGTCATTTTAATCAAGCTATACACACACATACACACACTAACACAGTAATATTATAAAGGCGAAATTATGTATGTGTGCGTGTGTATGTTTGTTACTACCTCACGCTCAAATGTCTGGACTAATTTGGATGAAATTTGGTACGTAGATAGCTTATACCCTGGATTATCATATTAAATTACATTATGACTTAAACATAGGCACAGTATCAGTGCGTGATTAATTCACGATGATCCCAAACTAGGAAGCCCTGCCCACCAATAATTATCAAAGCCAGCAAAACAAAATTAAACGTAATAAGTGACAGTTGACAGATAGAGGTCACTGACGTCACAACATCGCGTGAGGTCCGCCCTATTTTCATATGAAACGCATTGAGGTACAGACGCCAGCAGGTCAAGCTACCCGAAACTGTCAATTTTTCCCGATGAACCTTGAACCTAATACTTTAGAAATAAAGCCGAAAATCTATCAAAGAAATCTGACAGATTATAGTAGCTTGATATGCAGGCGTCTGTACCTGACAAGCGGCTGTATGACACTAAAGTTTAGACTGACTGTTTTGTTTGTAAGTATTGTATAACAATGTTTTTTTCGTAAGTATTGTATAACAATGTTTTTTTCGTAAGTATTGTATAAAAATAATAATAGTATGTATTGGATAACGATTATCCTTGTCTTGTACCATCTATTGCTCGTAGATATTTTATTGTCTTTGAGCTAAGAAAAATTACGTAACCCTTGTGTACAAACGGTAACACATCCAGCTATTTGCAATGTATTTAACTACTAGCTTTTGAGATACCGTGTCCCGGGAACGTAAAGGGCAATACAACTCTGACACTACCCCCGCTCCGCCCATAAGTTCCCCCCCTGGGAAGTTATTTAATGGTTTTCCATCCGCAAAAAAAAAAGGTTATGTGAATTTAAAAACATATCACGGCAACATAAATAATGTCCTATCTTGTCTGGAGCGGTTTGACTGGTTGTTTTTTCATGCGTTTGGGTAGGGCCCTGGATGATTTATATTCACATATCAGCCCGCCAGATGGCGTTAAAATCAACTAATAGTTGCAGAATAGATAAATATCTACACTGCAACTAAATGGCTGGATCGATTTGAATAAATTATGATTAAATACTAGGCTTGCATGAATTCACGGTTGTATTAATTCCAACAGTTTGATTTAAGGATACATGTTCTTGATATAAACCATCTTTGTTCAGATAAAACTACTAGGATTGCATGAAATTGACAGCGGTATTCTTTTTAACAGTTTGGTCTGTATACACAGATATCTGCTGTATAACATCACGCTACTATAGTAGGGAGCTGAGTAGTGGGTGAAACCGCTGGGCACAGCTAGTATATTGATACTAAAATAGTTCAATTTGGTCTCTTACCTGAGGTTTCACGAGTTCTTGTAGAGAGTTATTCTTAAATGGAATACTCAATACTTCCATAGTAAACGTCTGATAATTTCCTTATTCAACATATTGATGGTTTTTTTTACAATAGGTTTCAATAATTTCATTGCATATGCATTTTGTTGACACTCCCAAACAACATATCAAGTACCAATGAACAAAACGAGCAAATTGTTTTATTTCAAATTCGTTTAGTGTTCTTAAATCAAATTGATAAAAAAGTAAATTCATAATAGAGTTTTGACCTTTATAGATAGAATACTCTTAGTCTTTGTATGTATTCATCAAAAAACTAAAAATAAATAAAATGAAAACCACTTTATGCTACATGTAAACAGAGTACAATTTTATTTGTACACGTAATTTAGTTACATTTCAAAATCTTGTGGAAACTTTTTCTAATATTTCCGGCTAGTACATAAGATAAGACAAACCACAAAAAAGGTGAAATATAAACTCCATGGTGACTTGGAGGCCTGACAAAACAAATGACATTTTGTGCAAACCGAATGCACAATGGCTTACAATAGCCGACGACACTATCGTTTGCCTTCCGAATAAATGAGGATTGTTGACAACGTATCCGAGCGTAGTCTTTCAAATCCACATCAGCACTTCAATTGGACTTTGTTTCTGCATAATACAATGATCATGCATCAAAATGATTGTAATGCAATACTTATGGCTACGCAAATTATGCCATTAGCAAAAAAAAATGTATCCAACTGTTTATATTTTAATAAATTAAGTACCTTCAAAACCAAAAAAAAAACTTATACCCTCATTTATGTTAATTTAATATTAGACAAGTAATAATAGAAACAGAATATCCACTCACCTTAATTTCTAGTTTACTCCATAAGATGCAAATGGGTTTTTAGAAAAAATATATAAAAAGAAAAAACAAACGTAATATGAACGCATCCACTACTAAATAAAACCTGGATACAACTGAAACGATTAGCTACCTACTCAAATTTAAATAAGAAGTCCTACGATACTTAAATGAGAGAGAGAGAGAATTGCTTACCAATGCTGTAATATAGAACTTAGTTCTGATTTGCATCTTTGCTATAGCAGGTCAATAAATATAATGCTGACGCGCTATGAACCTACTTTCAACTGTGTGATATGGCAGTTTCTGGAACTAATTAATGTCTGTAATGTTTTGGTGTACGGGAAGGTTATTAATCTATACTATATAATATTATAAAGCTGAAGAGTTTGTTTGTTTGTTTGAACGCGCTAATCTCAGGGACTACTGGTTGGAATTGGAAAATTCTTTTAGTGTTGGATAGTTCATTTCTTGAAGAAGGCTATAGGCTATATAACATCACGCTACGACCAACAGGTGCTGAGCAGCGTGGGTGAAACCGCGTGGAACAGCTAGTAAATGATAAAGCATAACGACAACTACTTTAATATTCTACGGGTATGAATCGAGATGGCATTCGCTCGATTAAGCGGACAAGACTCTAGCTTAATCGGGCAAAAGGGCCCTAAAATAATTATGCTCCCAAAATCAACAACATCATTAGTTTGTTTAGAGGCGGATTATCCCTCAGGCTATCTAGGCACGTACTTAAGGGCGCGAGGTTAGAAAAGGGCGCGCAGAAGATTTTAAACGAAGTAAAAAAATTCGGCCTATTGCCAGTACGCCTCGCGCACAAAGCCAATATTTTTGATAGCCACAATAGTAAGTAACTTTGCCATGCTTTTTCGTATTGCACTTGCTTTTGTCCGTAGCTTTAGTCCCGTTATGGTTATAAATCATACTATAAAACTCGGGAATATATAGTTAAATATTTTTTTATTGCATTAGTTGTGCCGAGGATTACCCCCAACATCCAGACTTTACTTCTTTATGATATTAGTGTAGATTTTACAAAACAGTTTTATAAACTTTCCAGAACTGGCACTTTATTTCAAACACATAAAGTAATGTGGCCATTGACGCCATTCATCATTGCCTTGAAACCAAACTTTTTATGACTTGACTAGTAAACTTGAAAGCGCGGCAAAAGCGGCCTTGTTCTAAGAAATAAACAACGCTATCTTAAACCGTCTATAACTTTAGTATGACGGACTCATAAAGATAAGCAAACGCTGCCGTTTACTCGAAAATCTAGTCCCTCCAAAAATCTAGAATATACTACGCTTTAGAAAACTAGGTTACAAAAAGGCTTGTTACTTTTCCACGCCTCATTACAGGATAATCCGCCATATTGTGTCTATGTCTAAAGATGAGCGAGTGGAACAGAAGGTTCTTTTATCTGTCCACACGCCATTCATGGTGTCAGATCGCAATTACGATAGGAAATGTACGGCAAGTGACGTGAAAGGGACCATTCAAAGAACGTGAACTATAAAAAACCTACGTCGTTTTTGTTTTTTAAATGTCCTCCTTTAGGGATGACGAGGGAAACGACCTAAGCAGCCTTTTTTTTTAATTACTTCAGAATTGGAACAGCGGTAATAATACTTGGATGTTCTTAATTCGAAATTGCATGTGTTGAAATGTTGATGTCGTTATGTTGGTATGGCAATTCAGATAGGTACCTACCACAGCCAAGAAAAACGTAGCTAATGAAAGTATGTCTACCATAGAACTAATAATCATGATGATACCAGCAACGAGTACAGTCAGCTGACACATCCTAAAAACGATCGAATATTAAGAGTTATTTAATTTGTATGACTTTATTAGAATAGGGCGGCTACTTGATGAACAAAACCAAAATAATACAGACACTCAAAAAAGATCTTTAACACGTTAGCATTTTAGCTTTAAGTTCTTTAGATATTTATATCATAAGCTTACCTACCTTACTGTTACGTGTTAAAGATCAATTTTGCATAACCGTGTTTTCAAATACAATATTGTCTACCTTAAAGAAATAATTCTAATTCAATAAGCTCTTACGTAAAACACACTGTTAAAAATTCTAAATTGGTCTAATTTTTAGTGGGTCGGGTAATGCCTATCATAGACTGAACATATTTTTACAGGTTTTCGGATGACAGCGGTATAGAGAAGTACTTCGACGCCTTAAGTTTGTTAATTTAGTTTATCTATACTTATATTATAATAAGGAAAGATTTGTTTGTATCGAATAGGCTAAAAAACTACTGGACCGATTTTAACAATTTTTTTCACTAATAGGAAGCTACATTACCAGGAAGTAACATAGGCTATAAAACGTCATGCTACCACTCAGAGGAGCGGGGCGGCAACCAAAAACGCGGGTGAAACCGGGCAGGACAGCTAGTTTTACTTATTAGGACAAAACAAATTTTTATCACGATTAAATCTAACGAATTACAGGTTTGACGTAAGAAATTTCTTTAGTAATAAATCATTTGCACCTATTTTCCTATTCTCTTCTTTATTCAGTGTGTAAATAATACGTCAAAAAAATAATTAATTAGATACCCATGACTTTTTTAGAACAACATAAGTTATACACGTATCCCAACATTAAAAAAAAAAAAAAAAAATAAGATTAGCTCAGTGTGCACCATAGACACGTCCTGCAGTTCAAATTGCGAATAGTAACAATACTCATTGCTGGACTATTGCGACGAAGCAGATCGAATTCCAATCATTCCGACGATTGCATTGGATACAATGAACTAGTGAACCTCTGCTTATTACCGAATTTGAGGATGTATATGTATATGGATGTATATGATGAGCAGCTTCGATTACTATTCTACAAATGCGAATGTTTGTGAGGATGAATGGATGTATGGAAGTATGTACCTATGTTTGTTACTCTTTAACGTCAAAACGGCTGAACGGATCTTGATGAAATTTGGCACAGAGGTATATTATAGCCCGAAATTACACATAGAATACTTTTTTTATCATCACGCGGGCAAGGCCGTGGGCACCAGCTAGTCAAATATAAAATACTAATTAATTCTACCAATGGAGTTAATGAGAATATTTGTGAGTATTTCTCGGAAAAACTGCTAAACCTATTAGGATACAATTTAGCACACCGATAGTTCATTAAAAAAACAGCCAAGAGCGAGTCATACTCGCGCGGTGAGGGTTCCGTACAAACTAACGACATAAACGGCCATATATTTTTATGCGTAGACTTAACTAGTTGTTTTTTTTCACAACACAAAGGGACCACAGTTAAAAGTATATAGTTTTAATTTCAACTCGCCTTAACTCGTTTTCGAGATATAGGGTCTTGACAGGCAGACAGACGAACAAGGTGATCCAATAAGGGTTACGTTTTTTTACTTTTAAGGTACGGAACCCTAAAAATGACGGATTGTTGAATTTAGGAAGCATTTAAAATATAATCTATACTAATATTATAAAGCTGAAGAGTTTGTTTGTTTGTTTGAACGCGCTAATCTCAGGGACTACTGGTTGGAATTGGAAAATTCTTTTCGTGTTGGATAGTCCATTTCTTGAGGAAGGCTATAGGCTATATAACATCACGCTACGACCAACAGGTGCTGAGCAGCGTGGGTGAAACCGCGTGGAACAGCTAGTTAATTAATATAAAAAGTGGAAAGGATAACCTTCATATCCGATTCTTCGGTTGGCGGCATTTATCTTCAATCTTGAATTTTTTTTTTCACTAATCACAAATTTCTATAATAGATATATATTATATAAAATGCCCAAACAATGCATTATGCAACAAGGAATTATGGCTCAAATGATTATGAATATTCGAGTCCCAACCTTATAAAGGCATATTGCTCTAGATAAAAGATTCAATGTCTCGAGAACAGCTTATAGCATTTTAGACTTTACTGTTTACAAAGAGAATTCTTTATTTATTGTGATTGTTTCAGCATATTTAATGCTTAGTTTATCTTGATACGTTTGTTTATAATTTCGTAAGTTAACAGTTAAAAGTACTTTTGTATTCGTTTTTTATGATATGCACTAGCACGTATCGATTACACTCTCTGGACGTTTTAAAATTATTTATTTATTTAACACTTCAAGCACAAAGTACAAAGGCGGACTTAATGCAATAGGGATTAATTATGCCATTGAAGTACTCACGACAAATCAAGCTATACAAAACAAGTTTAAGCGGATGTCTCGTTGTACGGGAATCTATACAAAGCTAAACAATGTTGTACTTTCCCACCCATCCCTTGCAAGAGCCAGCCCGCGCTGCTGAGCCAGTAAGTTCAAATCAGGCCATAAATAATATCACTCAGATCCAGCCTGTCCCTTTGATGTCCTCCCTCAGTCACGCCCAAAGCCGAGGCTGGTACCCCACAGGGGGTGCCCTTAGCCTGCAGTCGCTTAGTTCGTAAGTTTTGCCCTGGCTGGACGTCTTAATTTTTTAAGACATCACAGGATACGCCCGGTTAAGCAGACGACAACCTCCTTGGTTGAACTGCGAGATGCCATTCATAAAAAAAAATGTACTGGAAATGTATACATCGATGCGTCGCCGTGTGTACCTATGTGATAATTTTAAAATAAAAACTTATCGTTAATCAAATGGTTTCAAGTGTTGAGTTTCATTAGGTGCTGAGTTCGATTCTCGAGTGGATCTAAGTATTTGGAAGTAGAAAGTGTTCGGATGGCAGGGTGTTTACGATGAATAATAATCAACATTGTGCTAATGATGTTTCTATGAAAAATAAACATTAATTACAAAAGTATACATAGTACACTTACAGAAAAATGAGGAGGGATGAAACATATGTGATGGATATGAATGTCGAAGGACAAAGAGCGAGAATGAAAAAAAAGATGAATGGATTGTGTAAAAAATGGTATGAAAGAGAAAGGAGTAAATGATGCCGTGACGTCTAATAGGGGAGAATGGAAGAAGAAAAGCGTGTTGCGCCGACCCCAAATAGAATGGGACTAGGGCAGGAAAATGATAATGACAAAATTATACTTAGTAACTGCTCCGGTGGTCTCGCGGTATCAAGCGCGACTGGTAAGCACGGAGTCCTTAGTTCGATTCCTTTAGTTTGGTTTAGATCATAATCTAGATCTTCTTCTAGGCAAGCGTACTCCAACCTAGGCCATACCATCACGAGCAAGGCCACTTGCGGCCAAACGCGAGACAGTAAAAAACCGGCCAAGTGCGAGTCGAAATCGCGCACCGCGGGTTCCGTTCAATCTTGTGTCATAAACGGCTATAGCTTTTGACTGGGTAGACTACGAGTGTTGATTTTCACAGCACAATGAGACTATAGGTTTTAGTATATGGTTTTAAGTTCAACCTTAACGCTTTCCTGGGATAGACAGTCTTTTTCTGTCTGTCAGACATACAGAAAGACGGCCCACATAGTGATTCTCTAAAAAAAACATTGAAGAATCAATAAAACGATGATTTTTAATAAAAAGTAAATCAGTTTATTTACAGAAATGTCAAGAATAAAATAATAAAAAATATGACTAATTATTTAATTAATAATCTTATTCTAAAATGCCGTATCGTACTGGCTAAGAACACCTTCTAACGTGGCTCCCTTACCGACAGCATTTTCATGTTGGCTAGCAATCCAAAATTCTATTTTGTACAGAAACATGAGGGAATATGCATGATTTTTTTTTATGTCTTAAATTAAACATATACATCTTTATAACATAGAAAAAAATATAAATAGACTTGAAAATAGTCTAGTTACTTTTCAAAGTGAAATTTAAAACATTGAATAAATTTGAGCTGTCAAAACGCCACCATTTTGCGCGCGTTTATGATGACGTCATTAGTTATGTTCTGTTTGTTCACTATAGTAGCGTTCAGTTACTTAATACTTATTTTCAGTTTTAATTGCTAAACAAACCATGGAAAAAGTTAAAAAAAACCTTGTTACAAGTATTGTATGGTACCGAAATGTAGAAACACTACTTTTAGTACACCAGAAAAAGTGTTTTTTCGTATTCCACACGCAAATTGCAAATTTACGAAAACAATAGTGTAAGAATATGAAAAGGATAATATATCTTTATTATCGGTTGGATTTTGTTGTGAAGATCATTTTAACGTAAGTATTCTATATTTATGTACACCTTGTGTGAATTAGCTATTAAGCACTCAAAGATTCGGTCTATAACTAACCTAGTTCACAAGTTTACAAAAGTCTGTCTGTCTGTCTCTTATTCACGCCTAAACCACTGAACCGATTTTAATGAAATTTGTTAATGAAATTTGGTACAGATATAGTCTGGGACCCGAGAAAGGACATAGGATAGTTCTCATCCCGGAAATCCCCCGGGAACGGGAACTATTAATCCACGCGTACGAAGTCGCGGGCAAAAGCTAGTTGAAGATAAATTACAGAGTGACAAAGCTGTGCAAGTCAATATTAAACCACAGTACAGAAGTAAAAGTATCAATGTAAATATGCCTACTGAACACTATACTAATACAGTATGAATATCGACACCGATAAATCAACGATAAATGTCAAAGGTAACTTGTGACGTCACATGTCGTTTCGAACAATGGTGACGCGTTTTGACAGTTTGAATTTCCCTCCGTTATTTTTCACTTTTTAAATAATATTTTCTGGGTTTAAATGATAACTAAATTAAAAAAAAAATCCTTTTAAGTATAATGTTAAGACTTTAAAGAATCTAGAAAATAATATTTGAGACAAATTTAAATATTATGCATATTCCCTATTACGTGGAAGCGCCAGGGTAGTCCGCAAAATTCAAATTTAATTTATTAAAGTTTTTTGCTATCAGGCTCTAACTTAAAATACATATAACTAGCCACCGAAAAAACGTTTTTATTTACAGAGTTATAATATATAATAATTATAAATATAATCCTTACTAATATTATAAAAGCGAAAGTGGGTTTGTTTGTTTGTTACGCCTTCACGCCTAAATGGCCCAACCGATTTTGATGAAATTTGGTACAGAGATCAGGACTCTGAAAACGGACATAAGCAAATTAAAAAAAAAGTGAGATAAAGGGGAGAAAGAGGGAAGAAAAGGTGAGAGATAGATTTTTTCCATCATCACGCGGGTAGCTCAAAGTAACTATGCCACACGAACGAAGTCGCGAGCGGAAACTAGTCATTAATAAAGTCAATACAAAGAGATACCGCGGCCCCGGAACGTAAAAGGCAATAGAAGGAACATGGGTGAGTTTTAAGCCCTCTTTTATTTAATTAAGTTTTTCATAAAATACTCACTATAGTGATTACATGAACTGACGAGGGTTGTATTGACGATTTTAACGATTATAATTCTGTGAAACCATATTAATTACGGTCGCGAATAGTTTTTTTTTTAAGTGAGCATATCACCGGGCCGGACGGTGAGCAATGGGTAGCTCACCGTCCGTCCGTCGATTGACGACAGGCCGTGTCGACGGCGCGTTCGTGTTTCACGCACGCCTTAAAGAGAGTCAGCAAAGCAGAGGGGCTTGCCAGAGCCTCCGCCTGCCGGGGCTGCGGGTTGTTCGAAAGAGATACCGCGGCCCCGGAACGTAAAGGGCAATAGAAGGAACATGGGTGGGTTTAAGTCTGACATGCCCCCCGCTCCGAACAGAGCGGGGGAAGTTATTGGATGATTTTCCACCCAAAAAAAGTGAACATATCACCTATCACTGACCTGCAAATAGCAAAAAAAAAAGAGTATTTGAATTTCGCGGCTTACCCTGGCGCTTCCCTCTTAATAAGACAAATGCTCGCAGTGAGGGAGCGCCTTAATTCAAACTTTAAATGCCGTTTAAGGCACCTTTAGTTCCAACATTATCGTTTTATAAGTCCAAAAGTATACGGTCAACTTTGGCTACTACCCAGCTCTTTCATAATTATTACAATATTAAGACAAACCTAAATAATACATAATAATTTGTTGATTTCTCATAAACTAGGTAACATACAAAAATCTTCTCGTCTATCATTATAGTCCTGCAAGGATCTTTGGCGTGTGTATGACATCATCAGAAGGGCGCTGTTAGTGAATATTTGTGAGATTGTCTGTGAAAATTGTATTAAAAAAACAGGATTTCGACATTAGTTCCAACTTTGACCACACGCCAAAATAACCATGCAGCGCTATAATGAAAACTTTTTAACACAATCAATCTTAAATTCCAATAGATTTCAAAGTTCGTCATAAAAGACTGAGTGTGACCATGGAGTCGAGGGGGTGAAGCGTGAGTGGGGAGCGGGGGTCCGCGGTGAACGGTTCGACGCGCGGCTCGACAAACTGCTTGCCGAGCGCATCGGTGCGGGGCGCTGGCGATATCCGTATGTGCTGCAGTAGCCGAAGGAGGCAGCATTTCATTTGGATCAGGGCGAATCTTTTGCCTGTTGAAAAAAGAAAAGTTAAATCTACAATCATCACAGTCTGCGATTCCGTGTTCATATAGCATATAACCCTATAGTCGTCCTTACCTCTGTCTTTTGTTTTCAAAAGTTTTTTTGTTAAATAAAAAAATGTTTAAAATAAAATTGAAAACCCCGGGGTTGATTTTAAATTGATTTGCTTAAAAGTTATTGGTTTCCATTCCCGCTTAGATCTAATATTGATTTTAGCTTACACAAAGCTGATAGTCGACCTTACTAAGTACTACTTTTGTTTTCAAAAGATTATTTTAAATAAATAAAAAAGTAAAAAAAAAAAATGGAATCCCCGGGGTTGATTTTAAATTGATTGGCTTAGAAGATGGTGGGTTCAATTGCCGCTTAGATCTACATAACATTGAATTTAGCCTACACAAAGCTGAAACTCATACAGGGTTTTAGCCTTCTGCGAGTTTTTCTACCTGTTGGACCATGGTTAATCTCTCAACTAGCTTCCGCCTGTAACTTCGTCCGTTTTTTTTTCTCAAACTGACAAATGAGGGAGAAAGATGGAAGAAAAGGGAAATCTTAGCATTGCTATTCCAATAAATAAGGCGCAAGAGCGAAAACTACAGATAGCATGTACCTACCCGCAAATCAGGAAAGGGTAACTGTGTTATCCCGAATCAAACGCGAGCGAAGCCGCGGGCAAAAGCTAGTACTATTATAAAAGCGAAAGTGAGTTTGTTAAACCGATTTTGATGAATTTTGGTACAGAGATAGTTGAGACCCTGGAAACGGGCATAAGCAATTTTTTTTGGCGTCTAGCTGACATTTTGTATATCTAATGTAATAATTGTTGTTTTGTTTATTACTTTGACATAATAATTTTTTTCTAATGTACTTTAAAAAAAAATGTATGCCTAACGGCGGAACATAGATAGTTTATAACTTTCTTATTTTACCATCCGTATTTTACTTATGTTCACAAAATAAATGAATTTGATTCACACATTCCTTCCACAGAACAATAAGTATCGGGTTTCTACTTCAACCACTCACACAAGTAGTCAACTGAAATAGCTAGCGTCGGCAAAAACACCACACGCTAACGAGGTAACGCAATATGGTGTTTGTTTTTTTTTGCTGACACTACATCGATAAATTATGCCTTCTCAGAAATTGGGGCCTGAAAATGAAGTATTGTAACTTATTCTATAGAGTATCGGGTTGTGTTATGTCTACAAGGAGTCAGCCAGGGATTCCGTATGACAACTTGGTGCAATCTTGTAATCTTTGTTCATGATAAACAATAATTTAAGTTATACAGAAGTGTCCCTTATAAATATTCTTGATAGAGTAGATTTCAGTATATGGTTTTAATTTCAACTCGATACCTTTAGGCGTTTCCGAGATAAAAGGTCTTGACAGACGGGTAGACAGACAGACGGACTACAAAGTGATTGGATCACTTTGTAAGGGTTCCGTTTTTTTTCATTTTGAGGTACGGAACCTCATAAATATTGATCACGTAAACTGGATAGCTAATTTTGTTTGAAATTGGAATTTCATTTCTCGGCTCTACGCCACAGCGCGTTGAAAATCTCACAGAACTTATAACACGCGATAAACTCTGAACAGTTATTTCGATTTTAACTTGACCACTGACGATATTATAACGCGTGACTCCAACGGAATATAAATAAATAAAGTCATAATAAATTCAACAATTCCGGAAAAGGTATTTCCTTCAAATATTTAAAGTGTAGAAATAAACTAGGTCTGTACTTGTTGTTATAGAATCAATTGAAATCGTAATTAAAAGCTACTTTTACGGGGTTGCGGGTTGTTCGAAAGAGATATCGCGGCCCCGGAACGTAAAGGGCAATGGAAGGAACATGGGTGGGTTTTAGTCAGCACAAGTCTGACACTCCTCCCCGCTGCGCCCAAAGCGGGGGAACTTAATTGATGATTTCCCAGCCCAAAATAAAAAAGCTACTATTAAAGTTCTGTTTCAACTATTTTGGTTTTACGCCCAGAGTTGGTAGAAAAATGCCCATTGTTGGTTCTTTCGAGCAATGTATTACATTATTACTAAGGGGTATACAAAATAGATGTTGGCCGATTCTCAGACTTTTCACATATTAGATACGTCATCGCTTTGTTGAAGTCCACATCAAAAAATAGGACGTTATGTAACAAGCAATAAAAATCAATATTATACCCACCTATGCAATATCGAGGTCCATCCCCGAAAGGCATGTAGACTCCTGGAGGCGGCTGCGGTGCATCCTCAGACCAGCGCTCCGGAATGAAGGCTGAAGCGTTCTCGAAGTACTGGGAAAAAATACAAATTATCTGGGTTAAACGGTTGTTTTCCTCATAGGGTCAGGTAGAGATGGGCTGCCAGTTGGATTGAAAGCGATACCGCGGCCTTAGAACGTAAAGGGTAAGAGAAGGAACATGGATGGGCTTTTGTCAGTTAGAGACTGACACTCACTTCCGCCCAGAGCGGGAGAAGTCATTTAATAATTTCATTGTATGAAATAAAAAAGCCTTTTATTTCTTGCCATTAAATTGTGATACAATGACAACATTAAAATTTGAATTTTATTATAAACTAGCTGTTCCACGCGGTTTCACCCACGCTGCTTAGCACCTGTTGGTCGTAGCGTGATGTTATGTAGCCTATAGCCTTCTTCAAGAAATGGACTATCCAACACTAAAAGAATTTTTCAATTGAACCAGTACTTCCTGAGATTAGCGCGTTCAAACAAACAAACAAATAAACAAACAAACTCTTCAGCTTTATAATATTAGTATAGATTTTTGACAACACGGTTGACGCAGTGGCTAAGCGTTTGACTGCTGCGCTACGTGTCGCGGCTTCAATTTCCGCACGGAACAAATATTTGTATGACCTACAGATAGTTGTTCCGGGTCTGGCTGTTTGTGTATGTGGACCACAGAAACAGTGTTTAGATTTATGCCCAGTTTATAGCAAAACACTCGCCTCCTAAAACATGGGGCTAAAAGAAGACCTGAAAAATCCTGGTGAAATTTGCGTGTAGGTGTACTATTGGGTAATTACATAGACCCAAAAAAAAACTACAGCGATATTATGGTTGAAGTGATAATTTTGAAGTAGTAATTTGCTATCACTTTCCTGTTTTGATAAAAGGTCAAAAGTTCTTTTCTACACAGCTAATTCAAAAACTTAAAATTTTACCTTCACTTTCTAAGTTAACCCCTCATCGCCCACTCACCCTTGCAACCCTGTTTTAAAATTTAATTTATCTAAGATAACTCAATAACTCGAAGATGATTGGCATCGATCAAATTAACTTAATATTCTTTAACGTGAAGCTAAAAATAATAGAAGGGTTCGTTTATCTCTAAGAAAAATATCACAAATTGGTTTTTACCGACTTCAAAAAATGGAGGAGGTTCTCAATTCGTCGGAATCTTTTTTTTATGTATGTTTACCGATTACTCAAAAACGCCTGGACCGATTTGCAAAATTCTTTTTTTGTTTGATAAGGTATACTTCTCAGGTGTTCCTATAATTATTTTATTTATATTGCTTTGGTAGTTTATGAGTTATCCTCTATAATACAATTTTATTTCGATCGATGCGAGGTTGTTTTACCAGTTTTGAACATTTTCGTGTTCACCATCAACTTTCTGCGATCGGTTAGTTAACCGAGCTTTAATCGAACGTTTTTGATGAATGACTGAGAAAAGCAATACTACTAAATACAATGTAATGTGCTAACATTGTGTGTGTGTGTGTGATTTTAACGCAGTTTTCAGCAATACACTCAGGAGGAAGGTTATATTTATAATGTGTCGCTAGTTATATTATACTAGCTGTGCCCAGCGGTTTCACCCGCTGCCCACTTAGGGGTATGAAAAATAGATGTTGGCCGATTCTCAGACCTACCCGATGTGTACACAAAATTTCGTTTAAATCGGTCCAGCCGTTTCGGAGGAGTATGGGAACGAAAACTGTGACACGAGAATTTTATATATTAGACTAGCTGTGCCCAGCGGTTTCACCCGCTGCTCACTTAGGGGTATGAAAAATAAATGTTGGCCGATTCTCAGACCTACCCGATATGTAAATAAAATTTCGTTCAAATCGGTCCAGCCGTTTCGGAGGAGTATGGGAACGAAAACTGTGACACGAAAATTTTATATATTAGATTTAATTTCATCCACATCTTTTGCACTTTATTTAATTATTTCATTCGTATCTGACCTTGGCATCGATTGGTAGGTAGATTTTTGGTCTCCTACTAGCCCAATTTAGTTTAAATTAGTACATCAAACTTGGTTTAATGTTAGTTTTACATTTTTTTTCTTCGACCATTTGTTTTCACGTAAGCGTATACGCACAACAACCAATCAAGCCATTCAAAAACCAGTTCATGCAGATATCTAATAGTACGAAAATCTATACAAAGTGAGGCCATATTTTGACGACACGGTTGGCGCAGTGGCTGATCGACTGCAGCTGCGCTGCGTGTCGCGGGTTCGATCGCCGCACGGAACTAATATTTCTATGGCCTACAGATAGTTGTTCCGGGTCTGGCAGTTTGTGTATGTGAGTTTAAATGTTTGTAAACGCACCCACGATACAGGAGAAATCCTAAAGTGTCCTAGAATTAATAGCTTGATATGTGTACGCCTTATTTACCTCCAACAACACAACATTTCCTCCCTTCCCGTCCTCCCCTCTTCACCTACTCTCTCTCATAAACTTACCTGTTCGTCTCTCTGTATGCCCAGCGTCGGGAACAGCACGATGGTGCCTCTCTCCACCACGGTGTTGGTATCAGGTATAGTGTAATCTTTGGTGCAAATGCGTTGGATGCTTGGGAATGGCGGGTACAGTCGAAGAGTTTCTGTAACGAGAAATAATGCTTTTTAGAAAGAAAAACCAGATTTTAAAAACATATTTTTTTAGAATCAGTAGGCCTACTATGACATCTTAAAGCAGAACTTATTCCACTGAGTGAAAGAGATGGTGCTAGACACCCTGTATAGATCTGTCCCTTTCCCTCAGCGGAATAAGTTCTGCTTTAACACGTCATGGTAGGGTAGCAGGCTTATAAATTAGGACAGTTCTTCTTCCAACAGAAAATTAACATAGTTACAAGTCTCTTTTGTCATTGGAGTAACAAACATTTGTGTAATAGCAAAAAAACAATAAAACCGCCAATAGTGAGTTGGACTTGTTCCGGAGAAACTTGCGACATAATTGGCCATGTCTTTTGACTGCGTAGTCCGTGATTAGACCGGTTGTACTGTATGGGTCAGAATGCTGGGTTGTAAAAAAGCTGGATGAAAACGATTGCATGTAGCGGAGATGAGAATGTTGACATGGATGTGTGGAGTGACAAGAATGGATAAAGTAAGGAATGAATATATTAGAGGAAGTTTGAAAGTTGCGCCTGTTACAGAAAAATTGAAAGGGAGGAGTCCCTTTCAATTTTTCTGTAACAGGCGCAACTCACGATACTAAGTGCATTAGGGCTACTACAACGCAAATCAAAAATATTATTGTTATTACTACTTCTAAGAAAATGCCGCCCGCGTGCAGGTTGCCGCAATAACTAGTTTGCATTATTAATAATTTTGATTTGCGTTATAGTAGCCCTAATGCACTTAGTATCGTCAGTAAAGCCTTAGTTTAAAATAATGCCCATGACTTCAATTGCACCCTGTATAAAGGATGGTTCTAGAGACGACTTTAACGGACACAATCTCTTTAATCCAAATCATTCAGTATTCCTCGTGGGGAAGTAAAAACTCATTAAAAGAAACTTTTCTGGTTACAAGTAACAAACCAATTTTGGTCCACTGTGCTGAGTGTGGTGTGGTGTTCGAACTAATTACTAACAAACAAACATTCGGAAAGTACGTAGGATATTAAGTATTTATTTCTGTGTACATTTTATTTATCTATACTAATATTATAAAGCTGAAGAGTTTGTTTGTTTGTTTGTTTGAACGCGCTAATCTCAGGGACTACTGGTTGGAATTGGAAAATTATTTTAGTGTTGGATAGTCCATTTCTTGAGGAAGGCTATAGGCTATATAACATCACGCTACGACCAACAGGTGCTGAGCAGCGTGGGTAAAACCGCGTGGAACAGCTAGTCAACTATAAATAGACATAAACTAGTAAGAAAGATATGTACTGTGGCACCTGAATACGGCAGTCATTGTGCTGATAGTCATGTTGGCCAATGGCTTAATATCCAATAGCTTTGACCAACACCTGAGGAGGCTATCGCTTGGCAGCTGGATCAAGGGCTTGATACAGAAAGTGGTACTCCTCCTGGACACGGCTCGTATTGTTAGCCTACTGGGCTTTTGAGAAAGGAAACTGCCTTTCTCAGAAGCCTGGTGGGCTAAATTTTATGTGTTTTTTAATGTTTTGTTTTTCGTGTACTTAACAGATATGTAAAATTATTAAAAAAAAAACATGTGTAAAAATGAATAAACGTAATAAAATATGTACAAGTATAAAAATGGTCTATGAAGGTGGTGCTATGGAGCGCTGTATACGCGACTGTTGAATTTTAGGCCTTAATTTATGTCGCGTAAATCCGATTTCACAATGCCACAAAGGCATAAAAGAGGCAAGATAACACCAGCACCTAGTTAAGAAAACTATTTAATAACAACTTACCCTGAATCACCATCTCCATATAAACCAGTTCCTGCAGTAACTCATAGGTGATTTTCCCATCATGTCTGTCTAGGACCTCTAGGATCTCGCTCCTCATCTTCTCCTGGACCTGCTGGTTGGCCGCCAGCTCCAGGAAGAGAAACGCGAGGGTGGACGAGGTGGTCTCGAAACCTCCCAAGAAGATGATGAAGGCATTTGCTGAGATTACCACGTCGGCTGTCGGGAAAAATTAGGATTGTGGGTTTAATACTCGGTTGCGCAGTGACTGAGGTGTGTGGGTCAGAATGGTCTCCGCTCTATGTTAAGAAATAGTGTTCAACTGCACCTATTTTTTAGGGAAAAGGCTGAACCCTTAGGGCTGAAAGTGCGTTAACAGGGCACCCGCGACAGGCACCCGCCGCATGTCTGCGCGCGTGGGCTCTGTGGGTACGTGAACAACCCCGTCACAGGTACCTTAAGAGTTCATTCGCTTGGTCCCTCATGACAGAACGACACTGAAGTTCCACAATCACTGTTTCTCTATCGAAAGACATTTTCACAAGTTTTCATCAAGCGTTATTGACTGAACAAGCCCGCGCGTGTTACCCCTGGCGAGTCCCGGGCGTGTCCCCGTGACGGTGCACTTTTGTACGAAACCGTGCAGCCGTCTGTTTAACTCAGTTTCAGCCCTTATAGGATCATTGCTGTCCGTGATCTGTCTGTCTGTCAAGACTATTTATCTCAGAAACGAATGGAGGTATCGACTTGAACTTAAAACCGTATACTCAAGTTTGTGGTCCCTACTGTGTGAGGTAAAAATATTTTGAACAATAAACTTAGACGAAGAAGAAAAATTGTTGAATTTGCTCTAAATCTCATGAATTATTCAGAGCTGAAGTCCCCCTTAAAAACTAAACACATCGATAATTATTCTAAAACTTTAAATTACGAACCAAATTAAGTAAAAGTTAAGGAGTTTAGCAATATTCGAGTTGCCGTAATGTCAAAAGTTAATGCGGCCATATTAATTACGTTATCTATCAACTTTTATAACCGTTAGAGATAAAACTTGTAATTAGTTCGTGCCTAACTGAGGCCGCTATTTTTCTTTGATCATATTTTTTTGGTATTATTAAAAACTCATTATTTGATCCCGTCTTATTTATAGAAACTGAGCAAGTGCCAGTCGGACTTCCTCGCTGAGGGTAGTGGTAGCTTTAAAGAACCACAGATTTGAATACATGGTTTTAATTTCAACTTGATAAATGGATGAGATCCAGAGTTTTAGGGTCTTGGCAGGTAGACAGACAGACAGTCAGTCCTAAAGTGATCCTAAAAAAGTACCGTTTTGTCATTTTGAGGTGCGTAACCCTTAAATGTGGAACGAAGTTATTATTTATTATGTACAACAAACCTGTAAACACACAACAAAAATAATCGTCGCGACACCACACTGTTCAATGGGAAATAGAAAGACAAAACGAAAATAACTGGCTTGCTTTCTATAAAAGAGAGAGACAGACAGAGAAACACGCGCACGCCGCACGGTGTATAACTCTGGCAAAAAGTGTAGTTACAACTTTTAGTCTTAATTTTTTCTTTCTAGCCCCCTTTTCACAACGCGCGATAAGGATCTTCGTTCCAAAATCAACTATATCTGACGAGCCTGATTGATTACTTATAACTTCAATTAATAAATAAAGATAACTTACTAATTTCAACATCTTCGAGGTCCTTCTTACAGTTATTGTTGCTCTCATCATTTCTCAATGCCATCATCATGTCGATGAAATCTCCACGCTTTTCTTGAACGCCTGAAAATATTGAATGAGCAATTAATCAGTTGTGCGTTACACAAGATTGCCAGATCTTGAGAGGTCGGGCCAGTGGATAGCAGAGGGGCCTACCAGGGCCACCGTCTGCCGGGTTTGCGGTTTCGAAAGAGGTACCGCAGCCCCGGATCATAAAGAGCGGCGGCACAGATGGCGCAGTTGCTGAGCGATCGACTGCTGCGCTGCAAGGCGCAGGTTCGACCCGCACGGAACAAATATTTGTACGATTTACAGGTAGTTGCTTCGGGTCTGTTTGTGTGGGTGAGTTTAAATGTTTGTAAACGCATTAGATATTCCTAGTGTGGGGCACTGGTTGTTTTTTAAGAATCAAATGGGAGGGTTTTAGATAGAACGAAGGAAGTTATTTGATGTCAATCATCAAAAAGAAAAAGCACATGTTCACGAAGAGACATATTTTTGCATTACTTAATAATCTTTTTCTTAGCTTCTTTCCCCGCTGGAAAATTTTATTTTAATACTAGTTTTCGCCCGCGGCTTCGCCCGCATTAAATTTGGGGTAACGCAGTTCCCCTTGCCCCTTACTGATTTGTAATAGCAACGCTAAGTTTTCCCTTTTCTTCCCTCTTTCTCCCTCACATCCCACTTTTTTTTAATAAAAATTAGCCTATGTCCGTCTCCTGGTTCCCAACAATATCTGTACCAAAATTCATCACAATCGGTTTAGCCATTAAAGCGTGAAGAGGTAACAAACAAACAAACTCACTTTCGCTTTTATAATATTAGTAAGGATAAGGATTCAGCTGTGTAAATATCTAAAATTTGAAAGTTTTGTATACAAAACACGATACATAAATAATAACTTTGTCTGTAAATAATAACAGAAGGATAGGTAGATCAATATCTATCTAGATTCTATACCCCAGTGTGTTCTTCAAATAATACCGAATTTATCAATAAGTCAAAATAATATCAAAACTCTCAATACCAACTTTTAGGTTTTACCAACTATTTGTCGTTCCATCTCGCTTATTCCCTTAGGGAAATCAAACAAAAAATCAACAAACATCGAGTTAGTACAGTTCATCCAGAAAATGTACGCTCTTCGAAAATTGACGACGTGAACAGACTAACCCTCATAGAGGCATAAGTTTCCTGCCGTGGCTTGTTATACGCACTTATCTTTGCGCGTTTGTATGAAGTGTCTATCGCTTTTGGGGAATGCATAAAGATGCTAATTTTCTTCTTCTAACTATGGTACATGGTAATATGAAATAAGCAAAAACATAAATAGATGTAACAGTTATTAATTACATCTAATGATCTAATCATGATCATACTTCCAAAGATACAAGATGGACCGAAACGGATACCAAGAATACAGTATAACAATTTAAAAAAAAAAGTTTAGCCAGACAACAAAAAAAATACTGCGAGGCTCAGATCGATGTACTTAATACAAAGTACCTTTTTGTATAGGACGATTGTCGAAGCGCATACTTTTCCTAGGAGATCTGTATGTTAACATATATCAAGTGAAGTTACCATTTTCTCTTGCTCTTAGCACACTGGTTACGATGTTGAAGAAGAAATCGTGCGTCTTCTTAGGTATGATTCTCATTCTAAAGAATAATACAAAAGCTGGCCAGAACTGACGCATCGTCCTGAAAAGAGAAAAGAACACTGTCGTTAAAATGTGTTACAAAAAAGATTTCATATCAAAAGTTAGTTAGGATCGAGGAGTTGGTTCCTTTGCCAATCAAATTCCAATTTTTAGGTCCGATGTCAGGTGATACCGCGGGGCGCAGCTATAGGCAATATAACATCACGCTACAAAACTTAGAAGTTCAGCAGAGCGTGAAAGTACGGTTATAGATGATGAATATATTAAACATTATGAACTCACAAAATTCTATTAGCTTTGTCGCTTTTGATATCTGTGGTGGTATCACCGCCCAACAAACAAAAAATCCTCTCATAGTGGCTAAAATTGCCAAAAATAATTTACTTATAAGAGCCGTATTATCGCTAATAAGGGTGCGTTTGGGCACAAATTACAAGAACAATAACCTCATACCCCCCTTATAATTGCTATATTGTAAGCTTCTTTTTCTTATACGTATTTTATTGTAGCAAGCAACAAGGGGGTCGAACTAATAAAAGCAAAAGGATTGTTCTTAAAAGGCTAATACACTTATAAGAGACATGTTGAACGCGTTAATAAAGCCAAGCAACCTTATACATGTTTTATCATGGCGAGCAACAAGGGAGTAAAACTTAAAGCGGCAAGACAAATTCTATTAAAAAGCTGCCAGTGTTTGAGATTCTAAAACAAGTGTTTTGTTGAGTGATTTTTTACAGTTAGGCAGCGGCAACAAGTATTTTAAAGAAAACAAGAACCGGTAAGTCATTAATTTCATTTATTTTTTGTAGTGTACCTGAATCCGAGAGTATATTGTGCTTGTTTATTGTAAAAACTGTCTGGGAATTCAAACGTATGATAAAATGTGGTACAAAAAGTGTAATTATATCAACGCGGCCTTGAATTTGAGTAGTTTTACGGTAAAAATGTGAATAATTATTAGGTCATGTTTTTTATAACGCTTTTACAAGGGTAATAGCATTCTCACATCGTCTATTAGATCTCTTTAAGATTATAAGCTCTGTAATGGCAATATTTGTTCCTTATGCTATCGCCATTTTATCTATCGTTAGGGTTCCTTTCATTATTCCGTAGATATATTAATATTAGCTATATTACATTTTAGGTATTATTACAATGGTCGTATTTACGGACGTTTACAAATTTAAAAAAAGAGAAGATCTCACTGTCCAAAACAAGAGATGGCCATGGAATTGGACACATTTTATTATACGAAGAAAATGTTTTCATTGTAAATATCAGACTTTTTCAAACATACCTTCACACTTTGTGATTGGTCGAAGTTCAATACCTACTCAACCAAAATGTGTGGAACAGCTAGTTTTTTCGCGTTTATTGAGATGGCCGCAATTTTCGGAAAAAAATATGTATTTAGTATAATAATAATGTTGTTTTTTTTTCAGATTCATCAATAATGCCAAGGGAAATCAAAACTATCTGCAGTTCCAAGCAATTGGAACGGAACATATAGTATATAGATTACGGAACCCTCAAGTGATTTGTTAGTATCAGCTTGGTCATTTTGTAGCATTATATTCGTAACAGTAGAAGTGGTGGCTGTATTGTTAATCATGTTTTCGTAAACTTGTTTAACTTTTTTTCTATAGCCACCACTCCTCTTAAACTTCTTCCAATCTTGTGAATCCATTTTTTATGTTATTGTAACAGTAAACATAACTGTTGCATTTCCAAAATGGCCAAAATATGACAAATCAAGTTAGATAAAATATTTTAATATGACCATCTAGAGAATAATACCTTTTTAATGACTATATAAGTGATTATGGATTGCTTTCATTCTTGTAAAGACCATATAAAATGCTGTAATTTTTTTGTTGGGTAGACAGCTTATAAAATGCTCTTATGAGTTTAAAAGTATCATAGTTAGCTTATGCATTACTGTTATAAGAACAATTAGCCAAATGAAAAGCTTTTATAAGGATTTCAATATTATATGGCCTAAAAGCATTGTAAATGCTCTTATAAGAATAACACATTTTCAATCCTTATAATAACCTTATAATTTGGACTTGGAATAAATATAATAATACTTTGGAATTTTAATTAATAATCCTTATAATTTGGACTTGTTATGCTTAACCCAACCAAATTATAAGAATAAAGGTAATATTAGCTAAATCTTCTTATATCGTGCCATTATAAGGAACAGTGATATAATGAAAGCGATTTTAAAACCTCTATAAGAGATTAGACCTTAAACATATAATTTTATAAGAGTATCTTGTTTGTTGGGCGTGACATCTTTGCAATTTTGATGACACGGTTGGCGCAGTGTCGCGGGTTCGATCCCCGTACGGAACAAATATTAGTATGAGTAGGTAGTTGTTCCGAGTCTGACTGTTTGTGTATATGAGTTTAAATGTTTTTGAACGCACCCACGATACAGGAGAAATTCCTAGGGTGGGGTTCGTTTTTAAAAAAAGAAAGAAAAGAAGAACGAATATTGTTTTCCAGTGTGGGAACGAGATGGCGCTAGACGTTCTGCATAGCTCTGTCTCTTTCCTAAAGTACGGCCAACGAGAAGCGATACCAAATGTAAACAAAACCCATGCTAAAACCCCATCTAAAATGGCCGCCCGAATG
This sequence comes from Ochropleura leucogaster, assembly GCA_958449745.1. Classification (NCBI taxonomy): domain Eukaryota; kingdom Metazoa; phylum Arthropoda; class Insecta; order Lepidoptera; family Noctuidae; genus Ochropleura; species Ochropleura leucogaster. The sequence goes on along the minus strand of OY288213.1, from coordinate 2,694,901 downwards.
TTGGCGAACCCGTCTTAACGTTGTCATGTTTTTGCCGGGAGAACGAAACATTACGACAAAGGCACAAGATGGAAAGAGCTAAATATTAAATTGTCAACGCCACAGTTGTTCTTTAGGTTAATGACCTTTCGTATCGCTGCTAGTTGGCCTTAGTGTACACTGAAATTACTCACCTTAAAAATCTTACTTTAAGACGTCATGCTAACTACACAAACTAATTTACTCCTTCAACCCCAAAGCCAATTAACAAAACTAAATATGTAGATAGATAAATACACCAAAATAAATTCAAGCCAAATTAGAACAAATTATGTACTAAGTTATTTCCAAGAACTTTTTAATACTTACAAAGTAATTTTCAGATAAAGTTAAAAAGTTTTCGTCTAAGCAATTGGATAGAGTAAATAATCGTGATTGGCCGACCTCAAACTATGAAAGTTGGGAATCAATTTCTTATTTATTAATGGTTGTTTGAAAGTTATCGACTGCTGGGACGTGTGCTGAATAATTTGTTTGATTGTTGTCGGGCTTAACTGAGTTAGGTATTCAGCATCCATTAAGTACTTTACTTAGACTAAACAGCTCTGGATTGATATTTATTGCAACATTGTAGGACTTGTTGATTTATAATTAATGGGTTTTAGAATGTTGGCGTCTTAATTCAACATCATCATATCATCCTATTGTCCTTTTCGCCAAAAAAACAGCATTGCCATCCATCCAGCCACATCTAGGCACATTTTCTATTGAGAGCAATGTGAATTAATTTTTCTCTGTCTGTGCCCTGTACATATTTTTATGTGTAAAGTTAGTGTCCATTTATAGGTTGTATATAGTAATTAATTTTATTAAATTAAACAAACTTCATAAATTAAATGTTTGTAAATAATGTATGTGATGTATTTAAATGAAATAAAATTTAATGATAAAGAAATTAATGAATGAAAATTTAATAAATTTTCTTAAAACACGCCCCCAGTCGCGCGCATAGTTATATTGTGCGCAGTTCTATTAAAAAAAAATCATTATCAAAAGCACCCATAGACAACATTGAAGTTTTTTTTTCCCTATGTTTAAAATGACATAACTTTTCTGCTTCTCTGTCAAAATACCACATGAACGCTGCCAAATACTTTTTATATCGTTTTCATCATAGACATGAAAATATTTCCCTACGAGTAATAAACGAAACAAGACGAAGAAAATCGTAATCTATTACTTGATACTACTTGGTAACAAAATCGTTTAGTCTAGTGCCACACGCCTGCTTGTAAGGACGAATCGTGTAGCTAAATCAAAAATATTCCCAATGTACACTCTATATCTTCTAAGTCATTTAAATCAAAGAATATAATAATTTAATTGCATAAAGTAATATTTTTCTAAACAAAAATATCGATAATAGTAATTTGATAATAATAATTTATTGGCCAAAGAATAGAAAAATACATGACATGTTACAATAGGTCAAAGTTCTTTTTTTACATTTTTTTTAAATCTCTTTGGTTTTCATGAATTTAAATTAAATTTTTCAACTTACTTCTCAAAAATATTGTACAGCGACATTTCATAGAAGGCATGCAACGCCAGGGCAAAGGGGTCGTCTTCATTGTCCATGACGCTACTCTTCAGTCCAAACGCACACGGCACTATAGCATCAGCAGTATAGCCTCCCACCAACTTCTCAGAATTCACCACAGAAGAACTGGACCCCTCATCATTTGATTGACTATCTGGCTTGATGTGTCCATTTCCATTTGCTATGTTTTTAGGCTGTGACAGCAAGTCTTGGACCTTGGTGACGAATTCTCCTGCCGTGTTTTCTATGAGGGGAAACATTCCTCTTAGCTTGTTTGGCCTGAAAACAATGAAGTGGTTGTGTTAGAATGTTTCGACGGCACGGTTGGCGCAGTGTTAAGCTATGTGTCGCTGGTTCGATTTCCGCACGGAAAAATCCTTACCAATATTCTAAAAACAAAAGTGACTTTGTTTGTTTATTACGTCTTCACGCTTACTTGGCTTAACCGATTTTGATGAATTAAGGTACAGAGATAATTGGGTCCCAGGAGACGGTCATAGGCTTTTTTTAATAAAAAAAAAGTGGGATATGAGGAAAAAAGAGGGAAGAAAAGGGAAAACATAGGTTTGCTATTACAAATCAATAAGCCGCAAGAGCAAAAATTACAGGTAGCAGATACCTGCAAATCAGGAAACGGGAACTGTGTTACCCTGAATTTAACGCCGCGGGTAAAAGCTAGTAATTGTATAAAGTTTATTAAGTTTAAGTGTGAAGTTGACCCGGGCTGGCTGTTTGTGTATGTGAGTTAAAATTTTGTAACGCACTGACGATGTAGGAGAAATTCCAACGTTTACCAACAATTAATGAAATACCCCCCCTGAAAATCTCAACTAGGAATTGCGCGGGAGTGATATTACAGTGCAGGAGTGTGTGCACAGGTGCACTCTCTGTTCCTTCACTCTCATAGTCTGATGGGACGGCAATCCGACACGAGCGGAGAGATATCAGACGCAGGAACAACTGTTTAATATGCTTCCGAAGCACAGAGTAATCTTGCCAACTTCCAAAATCTGGGCTGCCTCTGTGAAATTCCAAAAAACCACTTAACACTTTTCTCGACCCGGGGATCGAACCCAGGACCTCAGCAGTCACGTTAAACTTTGTCCCACACTAGGAATTTCTCCTGTATCGTGGGTGCGTTTACATAAACTTACATACACAAACAGCTAAACCCGAAACAACTACCGGTAGGTCACACAAATATTTGTTCCGTGCGGGGATCGAACCTGCAACACGCAGCGCAGCAGTCGATCGCTTAGCGACTGCGCCAACGGCGTCGTCATAAAAGTAAAATGTATGTACTTTCTAGTCCTTATTGAGTCACAAAGATTGTGTGAATTATATACTATGGCACTAAGAAGCCAGGGGCGTAGCGCTGTGTAAGTGAACGGGACTCATGCAGCGCCACCCATTTGGTGTCCTTCAAGAACAGCACAGATACTTAAAAGTACTTTGTTAGTCATTAATATAATGCACAGGAGCATAATGGAACTTACGAGAAAATAGGCGAAATCTTCGCCCTGAGTCTCTTCCACTCATTTCCCCTCAAGAACAGAACAGAGCCTGCCAGGGGATCCACGTCCTTATTGAAGAAGAACCCTCGATCCGTGAAGTGCTGGAAGTCGTTGACGCACACTCTTCGAATCAGCTCGGGGTCTCTTATTACCAGAGTGCGCTGGTAGAACTGGTGGCAACCTGGAATTATATGAGGGTAGTTCTTAAGAATGATGCAAAAAAAAATACATTACACTTCCTCAAAACTGGTTCTTGCCACCCTACGGCTAGGTTTGACATACATTCTGTTTCATACTTCATAGGGTTTTATTTTTTGTGAGATAATACGCATGGCTGTGAGGTATTTCTCGACGGCAGAGAAAACCAAGACAGAGGCCCACGGGGAAAAAAACTTTGACACCAAGAGGTCTACTCTCTAACCACGATATCTGTAGTTACGATGTTAAGGTCGTTTCCTACTCCTGTACTTACGGACATAAGATTAGTTAGGTGCTCGAACTATAAATGAACTAGCTTTTCCCCGCGGTTTCGCTCGCGTTAAATTCGGGGTAACACAGTTCCCCTTTCCTGATTTGCAGGTACCCGCTACATGAAGTTTTTTTTTTTAAATTGCGCCCTATTTATTGTAATAGCAATGCTAAGTTTTCCCTTTTCTTCTCTCTTTCTCCTTCACATCCTAAACTTTAAAAAAAGAAAGCCTATGTCCGTCTCCAGGGTCCCAACTACCTCTGTACCAAAATTCATCAAAATCGGTAAACCCGGGCATTTAGGCGTGAAGAAGTAACAAACAAACAAACTCACTTTCGCTTAAAAAAAATATTAGCCTATGTCCGTCTCCTGGTTCCCTAGTTGGGAACCAGGGGACGGACATAGGCTAATTTAAAAAAAAAGTGAAATATGAGGAAGAAAGAGGGAAGAAAAGGGAAAACTTAGCGTTGCTATTACAAATTAATAAGGCGCAAGGGGAACTGTGTTACCCCGAATTTAACGCGAGCGAAGCCGCGAGAAAAAGCTAGGCAGCAATACCGATATTTATTCATTTTCGTATGCACTTTAGACGCGTTCAGAATGCAGGGGAGCCTACAATGGCAATAAAACACCTCGTATATACAGACTTCCCGGCATCAAACATATCAAAAACGAAAATTCTGACACTCATTCAAATTAAATAGAAATTTATAAAAAAAAACTACAGTCCCCTAAAAATGTGAATAATGTATTTACAGTCAAGTAAAAAGTTAAATAACCAGGCTGGTCAGAAACAGTTAAAGTTTTCTTAAAACCCATGATTTTCAAATAAATGACAAACTCAAATCCGAGACTCAGCTCAACAGCCGCATTTATAACTGCTAAACTAAGGAAACAGAAAAACATACCAATTCAATTCATTAATGTATTATGCATTATTATATAAATGCCATTCATTGAATAATTGTTCACGGCCTAGTTATTGCTACTCGTTCGTTCATCCATGAGATCACATGGTTCTGGTAGAACCAGGTTTTGGTAGAACCAGAAGTTACTAGAACCGGCACTGCTTGTGGGACCGGCGACTGCCTTTCGACGCTGCTCATCGGCGACATTTGGGCTACATGTTATCAATGTCTCTTTTTCCTTTTTCTCTTTTTTTTTGAAAACGTTGTCCCACACTAGGAATTTCTCCTGTATCGTGGGTGCGTGTACAAACATTTAAACTCACATACACATACAGTCAGACCCGAAACAACCATTTGTAGGCCATACAAATATTTGTTCCGTTTGGGAATCGAACCCGCGACACGCAGCGCGGCAGTCAATCACTCAGCCACTGCGCCAACTGTATCATCATATGTGCACGTGAATTGCATGCAACCATTCATAATTGATGTTTAACCGGCAAACCGGCGAATGTTCTTTTGGATTTGTTTAAAATGCTTTCTGTATGTAAGTCTATTTGCAAAACACACGTATGGTTATAAAATTATCTTACAAACTACCCTACATCTTTTGAATCCATTCATAATCGTGTAAATCCTTACTAAGTAATATTATAAAAGCGAAAGTTAGTTTCTTTATTTGTTTGTTACGTCTTCACGCCGAAATAGCTTAACCGATTTTGATGAATTGTGGTACAGAGATAGTTGGGACCCTGGAGATGGACATAGGCTAAAAATAGTGAGAAACGGGGAGAAAGAGGGAAGAAAAGGAAGAGAAAGAGCGAAGAAAAGGGGAGAGAAAGATATTTTTTTACGATCATCACGCGGGTTACAGTCGAAGACGAAGTCGCGGGCGAAAGATAGTAATTTATAAAAGGTGCGCATTTCGTATCGTTTTAAACAAATTTATATAAAAAAAACCTAAAATATATAATGTAAAGTAAATAAAAGATAATAATAGTAAGTCTTTCACTTAGCGATCATTATATCGTAATCGCCAATAGCTCGTAATTGCCAAAAGTTTCGAGCAATACCTAAGGAGGCTCTCCTTAGGCAGCTGGATCAAGAGCTTGATACAGAAAGCAGTAGATACACTTACTCAAGGCTCGTATTATTCGAGGTTCCTTTCTCTGGAACCCTGACCGCCGGTATCTTAGACCCCGATACCGGTGGGCTACAATTTTGCTGTATTTTATTTTTTAGTAAGAAATATGTAAAACTATAAATAAAGAATAAACAAATACGGCCTTCTACAACTAGTTATGGTGCTAGAAAATTATAAAGCTACACTAATAACGCACACAGATACACATGTACAGATAAGCTTACACAGATAATGTAGATACTCTACTCACCTAAAAATCTCTTATCCCTGTACGTCTCATAAATCCTTTTGAAGCACATGCCTCCCTGCTCCTTGAACATCACCACGGACAGAATATGGCCCACGATGGGCCATCCTGGTGGCGAGAACACCCCTCTCGAGGTCCAGTAGTCATGGTCGTAAGTCGTAATGGCCAGCACAACGGCCAAACTCAGTCCACAAGCTAAAATACACCATAACACTATCGAACCGAAGGTGTAATATCGAAGAAGCCACGCCAGTAGGACCACGAGCCGCAGCGATGAACGTTTGAACCCAAACATTTTGTTGTTTATGTTTTTGACATTATTTGGTAAAACTGATCTGATCTTGAATGCTAACTTTTGTTTGATTGTATATAAATGTTTTTTTTTTTCAAGACAGTTTGTATAAAAAGAGAGGAATAATTTTCTTTTGCTCTGTGACCAGTATATACAACTTTAAATATCTAAAATCGATGCAAATTGAAAGTTTTTCCAAACAAAATTCTAAATTGAATCTAACTTGCATTTGTCAACTCAATTGAATTAAACATTTTATTCAACGGAGGTTTGCCAAAGTTTCAGCTTAAAAAGCACCCAATGAATATTTTAAACACAACGGAAAATCATTCCTTTCAGAACGAACTAAAACACAAATAAATAATAAAATGTGTCCAAAAACTTTTAAGCACTTTTAGAACTCCATTTTATATTTATGTCACTCACACGATTTTATTTTAAAACTGCAATCCTTTTACACTTACGCAGGGGCGCACTTGTGCATTTTTAATTAATTTATTATTTTATTATTTTTAAAAATGGTTCATTTCGCGGTACATAGCGCTCGCGGCCAGCGCCCGCGCACAATGTGGCCAAATGCGTTAACAAGAATCATGCGCAATCTGTGATGCTGTAAGAGAGAAAGTTGAAACAGGGCCGCATTTGACGGCTGTCTAGGTGACACGTTCATTCATGATACGTTGAGATGATTTCTTACATGTTTATTTCCCAACAGCCTTAATGATGGAAGTTGGACACAACGGATTTATCACACTAGCCTAAATTGAGCATCTAACTACATAATTATATTGATAGGACAAGGAACTGTTACTTACTGAGGTCTAACCACCTTAAAAAATATACTCACCATATAATAAGATTTGGAACCCTATTTTTATATCTTACTAATATTATAAAAGGGAAAGTTTGTGAGGATGTATGTAAGTATTTTTGTTGCTCTTACACGCGAAAACTATTAAATGGATTTTGATGAAATTTCACAGTAATATAGCTTACATATCAGAATAACACATAGGCTACTATCATAAAGATATATTGTATATTCTATCACCACGCGCGTGAAACCGCGGGGCGCAGATAGTCCATATCATAAGTTGGTGTGAATTTATGGATGTTTGTTACTCCTTCACGGTAGAACGATACGAGATCGATTATAGTCTGGTATTAGCACATAGGTTATCCCGGAAAAACACATCAACATTGTCATGCAAACGATTATAAAACTGGAAAAAAGCTGTAAAACACGTCAATCTAAATAAAAACAAGACAAAATTACTAAAACCAATAATCCGGAATTAAATCTGTGTTTGCCAAGGTTTTATCACCAAAATCCTCATAGTAAACTCAAGTTGTTAAGTAAATTCCTAACTCAACAAGGGACATTGTAATATCCATGCAAATAACTCAACTTTAGTTGCTCGTAAAATCTTTGTTGTTGATTATCATTTTTATATTACGATACAGAAATATTACAGTGCGATTTTTCGACAGTCTGTCATATTCATTCACGGTAGTAAAATGCTTTTTTTATGAGTAGTAGTTTAACAGTGTTTAATTTTTTTTTTAAAACCTTGCTCACACTATGAATTTCTCCTGTATCGTGGGTACGTTTACATACAGGTAGTAGTTTCAGGTCTGGCTGTTTGTGTATTTGAGTTTAAATAAACTCAAATACACAAACAGCCAGACCTGAAACAACTACCTGTCATATAAATATGTCGTCGCGAGCAATTTTCAAGACGGCAACATTTCAATTTTATTTATCGTCGCGAGCAATTCTCAAGATGGCAACATTTAAATTTTATTCCTAATGTTGGTTAATCTGTTGATTCCATAATGTTAGTCAACTGTGACTGAGTTCTGATTGGTTGATCGGCTAGTACAGTGAATACCGTGAGTTGGCGCTTCAATTTCCCGCCAAAACATGCGGACAGAGTCGATCTAGATAGCTTAGACTGGGATTGCTAAAGCAGACACCGCACTGTTCAGATCATACGATCGAAACTGTTACGTTCACCGTACAAGCCGTTATTCTACGCTACTATTGTAAACTATTGAAAAATAAACGTGACTGTAAGTTTTTATAACAACGTTTAACTGGTTTGCCCGAGTACCCACACATTCCTCATGGAACCTGAACCAAGAAAGTACGTAGATGAAGACCCTGCTGTCGCTACGCCCACGCTCCCGCCGACAAATATTTGTTCATTAATATCGAACCCGTGCACGCAGCGCAGCAGTCGATTGCTCAGGTACAACGACAACCGTGCCTTCGTTTTTAGTGCCGAGTGCGGCCCTGTAGTGTTTTAGGTTTATTACATCACTGTCCTCTAAGGTCCGGTCGGCGGCATCTTAACCCACATTAAGTATTTAATCTACTTATGTCTGTCTTCTTCTTCTTGGGTGAGATGAGATGCGACTTGTATGATCTCAAGTTTGGAAGGTCGCCGAACTGTAAGTAGAACTGACATTGGCGCACAGTGCTTCAGAAATGTATCGGAGCTAACTGACAGGTGAACAGGCACTTTTGTTCGTCTTGTTTGTTTTTGAAATTTATTCTTTTTGCAAAGAGATTATATTTGGGACTCGAGCAGAATAAAGAACTAGAAATTCACAGCGCCTGGTATTTACGTGACATTGGAATTGTTGAGGTACAAAATACGTTGTTTTACGATGGTTCAGTTAATACTGCAGACTATCCTTGACTGTTTTTCTCTCATCAGATTAACCACCAGGTAAAATCGACTTTACGATGTCACAATACTAGAAAGATTCATTATAGATCATCTCATTTGATGATCAGTGAAACTCGTACACGGCACCTGATACTTCAGAACTCCACTTCCCGCCTCTCTTCCTCCTTCCCCTTTGAACCGAACTTCAATTGAATTATCTGATTAACCTTTTTAACACAGTTGTGGCAATGGCAATCCTTACTACTGTTACTAGTATTATAAAAGCGAAAGTGAGTTTGTTTGTTGTGTTACGTTTTCACGCCTAAATGGCAAAACCGATATTGATGCATTTTGATACAGAGATTGAGAGAGAGTTGGGACCCTGGCGACGTATATAGGTTCATTTAAAAACTAATTGAGAAAAGAGGGAGAAAGAGGGAAGAAAAGTGAAATCTTAGCTTTTTCTATTACAATCAAAAGGCGCAAGGGCAAAAACTATAGGTCCTGCAAATCAGGAAACGGGAACTGTGTTACTCTGAATTTAACGCGAGCGAAGCTGCGGCAAAAGCTAGTACATAATAAAAAAACCACATCCACCATACCTAAGGTAGCAAATTAGACCGCTCGTCAAAATGGCGACGTGCCGAAATCCACGTTCCGAAGACTTAAACGCACTCCCAAAAAGTAAGCGATTGCCAGAAGACGATGTTTCTCAACTGATTCCAACCCGAGGCCACGTGAGCACATAGGTTAAAAACTAGCAAATCTTATGAAACCGTAGTAACGGACGGTAATTTAGTTCCATAATTGTTTAGTGCAATATCTTAATACCGCTTTTATGAAGTTGGTCAAGGTCGAGTTACGTGAAAGAAAGTTTGAGGTCCATATGTTAATTGAGTGCTGATTTAGTGGATTGTGTATTTATAGAGGTTCTGAGTTTCCAAACTGGGTTACTATTAATTGTTTGTAATCTTTGTGTATTTTGGTCAAAAAAACGCACTTACAGGCAGATTGGGTTGTTCGAAAGAGATACCGCGGCCGCGGAACATAAACGGTAAAATAAGAAACATGGGTATGGATACCCATGTCCTAGTCAGTAAAAGTCTGACACTCCCCTCGCTCCGCTCAGAGCGGGGGACGTACAAGACACTCGGATGGATGTGGTCATGAAGGCCCCACACCATAGAGTAAGCTTTTTACGTATAGTGTTTTAGGGAATTTAACTCCAAACTCTGTTGGTTAAAAATACAAATCCTTACTTCCTTATCCTTACTTTTTTGGGGGGATGCCAAATAACTTCCCCCGCTCTGGGCGTAGCGGGGGAGTGTCAGACTTTTACTGACTAGGACAGCCTTAATCTGACTAAAACTCACCCATGTTTTTTCTATTGCCCTTTACGTTCCGGGGCCGGGGTATCTCTTTCGAACAACCCACAACCCCGGCAAGCGGAGGCTCTGGCAAGCCCCTCTGCTTTGCTGACATCTCTTTGAGGCGCGCGTGAAGCACAAACGCGCCGTCGACAGGGCCTGTCGTTAATAGACCGACAGACGGTGAGCTACCCATTGCTCACCGTCCACAGGCCCGCACCTACGGTGGCCGAGAGTCGTCTCGCGTGTCGGCTAAAGTATTGGCTTGACTCGCGAAGTTGTTGATATGTGGGACGTGGACTCGGCGTTCATTGTGCCGATAGTCGTATCTGCCAATGGCTTAATGACCAAGAGCTTCAGTCAATACCTCGTTAGACAGGTGAATCAAGCTGAATACAATACCAACAGAGCGACGAATTGACGTGATTTTTTAAATGGAGATAGTTGAAGGTATGGAGAGTGACATATTCTACATTTTTTTCTCTTTCTAATCCCCCACTTCCCTGAAATATGGGGGTGGACACGACCGAAGCCGCGGGCAAAAGCTAGTTGTATACATACATACATATCCGATGCTCTTGGACACTGTTCGTATTGTTAGGAGGTTCCTTTCTCTGGAGCCCTGACCCTAGCTTGGACCCTGTTCCCGATACCACCGGTATCGGGAACAGGGTCCAGGCTACTATTTATTGGTTGGGTATTTTTGGATGTTTTTAGTATAGTCTATTTAAACAAAAATTTGTGAAAATGAATAAAATAGATTAAATAGGTAATAACTATTGGACAGTGTAAGATAATCGGTAATCTTTGACGTAACAATCACGGAAAGGCAAATATAACATCACATTACAGATGGACTCAACAACTCTACTCATTACGAAGTCGATCAAAGAAAGGTTAGGCAGATATGTAGGTACGTTCTTAGGCGCGACCACAGATTGTATAATGACGAAATAAGGTAGCGTTTGGTTACTGAATATTGTAATTAATTCTACGGTGTGGTTTACCACAAAGGTTTCAAAGCTTCGAGTACTGTGGCTAGAAATCTATGCGAATCTATTTTAAGTCCCGACTTTTATATACTTACTTGCTTTCGTCCGCGACTTCGTCCGCGTGGCAACTTTGGGCTAACGCCAACTTTAATTAGCCCGCGTGATGATTGAAAAAAAAATATTTTCTTCCCTCTTTCTCCTCTTTTTCTCCCCACACACAAACAAACTTACTTTCACTTTTATAATATTAGTAAGGATGATCTGTGCCCTGCGGCTTCCCCCTGCTCTGCTCCTCAGTGTCATAGCGTTGTGTTATATAGTCTATCAATTTTGCGGAAGCATGCCTATGCAAAATTTCAAGTCAATCCGGCCAAGAAATCTCGTTCTCTCATACAAACTTGGCCACCCTGTTTTTCCCCCTTAGGGGTATATTCCCGTCTTTGTGAGTACCTACGTCCTAAAAGGATCACCCATGCAAATTTTTAGACTCCTAACACTTGTAGTTTCTGAGATGTCTTGATGATCTGCTGTCCACATTAAGGTCGGAATTCCTACAAACTCATAGGCATAAATTCGCTTACAGAAAATCCCAGTTAAGATTTTCCTCTCCACGATTGCAGCAACTTGACGGCACGGTTGGCGCAGTGGCTGAGGGATCGACTGCTGCGCTGCGGGTTGCCGGTTCGATACCCGCACGGAACAAATATTTGTATGGACTGCAGATAGTTGTTTCGGGTCTGCCTGTTTGTGTATGTGAGTTTATACATTCGTCGAGTGAGAAATTCCTAATGTGGGGAAACGTTTTAAAAAAAAAAAACTAAATCAATAACTGGTATTCAAGGAAATAAACTTACAATAAAAGTATATCATTTGTGACTACGTGTGTAAGAGTGCAATACACATTTACACAATGAGGAAATCGATGGCTTCCAACGATCTAACCATAATAGCTGGCTGAGCGATTTGTAGCGAGACGCTAGTGGCATACTTCAAAGCAAATAGTCGCGAATGAGCGGGCGGGTCATACTGTGAGCGGCAAGCGGGGTAGTTGAGCGAAGCGGAGCGGTTGTGGAACTTTTTAAAAATATTTGTTCACTTAATACAATTTTTACAAACCAATCCCTGATATTAATTTAACCAAACGTCGCCTTTACATTTGAATATATGATGGTTTATCCAAGACGGAAACTTTTGTATAGAAACATTTGTGCAAAAAACGCAGTTACCTTCTTGCGTTCTGGAATTCTCCTTTAAATATTGAAAAAAGACGTTTGATAGTACAAAAAATTGTTATTTACGGAATTCTAATAGGAGGTACCTGTGGATGTGTTGAGTATCAACCTGCTATCTCTAAATTAGTCATCCTACTTTGTTTTTCAAAGTAAGTCAACTAGTTCTATACATGTTCTTAAGTAAGTTAAATCCCTTTATAGTTTTTATTGTGAAAATAATTTTTTTTAACTGTAATACCTTGTTTTTAATACAAAACGCTGTTGTTATTTTCAACCCGCTATTCACAAACGGCGACGGTGGGACCTTGTCGTAACCTCATTTTTTTGGTCGACGGTATCGTCGAACCGTTACGGAGGCTTATAATTCACTCATAAAAAGGCGCATTATATAATACAGCTTATGTACTCATGTGTATCATGTCTCAGCCCCTTTTTGATCAGGCGATGTATGTGACCTAAGATTTTGCCTAAGATTTTTTGGTTTGCTGTAAGAAAACCCAATTTTGGGTTAAGCTCGCCGTTGTTCATAAGCTATACATTGTAATTTGCTTTGTGTGCAATAAAGAATAAGATTTTTTTTTTAAACAATTTCAATTCGTTTTTTTTTATTGTTTTAAAAGATTCCTAATTGCCAGGCTCAAAAACGCCACTCCATCCGCATAAATAAAACAAACTATCTTACAAATAAAACAAACACAATTTAATTAGTAAAATTATTTATTACAATAATTAATAAACAGCTCGGAAAACGATTAACAGTCCAATGATTTTGAATAGAGCCTTTAGACCGTTGGAAATTTAAAGGCTTCATTTTCTTGTTACAGAAGCTTGATATTCTAGCTGGTTCTAGAGTAGACTTGGACCGGAGGACCAAGCTTTGGACCAGATTTAGAACTTAGGACCACGTTTAGAAGTTATGTTTCGAGCTGTGAAGATGATGAGACTTATTGGACGAAACTGACGGCTTCAGGGGCGACGTCGGAGCTGAAGTTGATTCCGGTCTCCTGCTCGATCCAACCTATGAGCTGAGCGGTGGCCAGGAAATCTGGAAAAAGATCATGAACTTATGAATTGAGTTAAGGTTATACACATTCTAACTATCAATCTACCACTATACAAGGTGTAACATATTTAAAGACCACTCTTGTGGTCCTACGGACAATGACATTGCAGAACCGTTGTTCTACAAACGAATGACTAACTGAATTTAAAAAATGTACCAGTTTTTTCTGCATTTAAATGTAAGAAGTGGCTAGCCATTCTAAGTTGCACATTTTAATGAACTTTTTAATAAATTATATGACGTAAGAATGCAGACAGATAACCCGTTTAGTTTGACATTAAGCTGTTATGGTCCCGTTAGACTTTTTAGAAACTTTTCGAGAACTTAAAAAAATACATATACACACAAAAAGCCAGGTCACACCCGTCTAAAGATATAATCATGAATCATCATGTTTGTGCTTGACTTTAACCACGGCTTTTTTTGCGGAGGGGAAATCATCAATTAACTATCCGGAAAGTGTCCGACTTTTACTGACTAATACCGCGGTATCTCTTTCGAATAACCCACCCCGGGAGGCGGTGGCTCTGACAGGCTCCTCTGGTTACACACACCGAATAAAAAGTCTGTAAAAAGGTTGGTACTCACCACCAGTGTTGCCATCGGATCCGGCACCAACGAGCAAACCAACCTGGGCACCGTTGCTGACCAAAGGTGCTCCGAGGTCGTACTGAAACAAAACATATAACATCAAGCCTGTTATTTCTGGGCGGTTTGGCAGAGCTATCCTTAGGAATCCCCACTTGAAATAAAACATGGAATCCTCATCTTTACTAATACCTAATATGCTTCTTATCCATATTCCCGAGCTGGAAACCTGTTATTCATATGACAACTACTTAAAACATTCAGGAGAAATTCTTAGTGTGGATGCAAAGAAATCTGGATGTTTACGAAATCGAGCAAGAAGAATAATGATAAGGAACTTAGATAATAATTTGATCCATATTACAACAGCATAATGAATAAAATTATTATAATTATTACGTAAAAACGACTGTCATGTGAATTTGCGAAAGCCACACGCACTAGAAACTAATAGAATAAAATTTTGCAATGTAAAGAATAGTAAGCAGGTTCGTTGACCTCCTAACCTTAATTTAGAGATAGAGATTTTTAAAACTTAGAGGAAATATGTTTGTTAATATATGTGTATGCATAATGAAGGTTGTCTGGAAGATATAACTAAAAACGATAATATAACAGTTGTATTTCCAGTTTGGTGTGCAATAAAGTATATTAAGTGCAATAAAATAAAAATAAAAAAATAAATATCTTGGGACAACTCACACACGGCTATCTGATCCCAAGCTAAGCAAAGCTTGTGTTATGGTAACCAGACAACTGATATACATACTTATATAATTTATAAATACATACATATTATACATAGATAAATCACACCCAGACACAGAACAAGCAATCATGCTCATCACACAAAGTTTGTCCTGGGTGGGAATCGAACCCACGACCTCCGGCTCAGCAGTCAGGGCCACTAACCACTGGACCAACAGGCACATCAATAAAGTATATTAAGTGCAATAAAGTATAAAAGATTTACACCACTTACTGATGGAATGTGTTCGGTATGAGTCTGAGAAAAATGAACTGTTTAGGGTCCTGAGGTTCAACAGATTTGAATTTTCCACAACATTTTATCTAGGCCAAATGGCGATGATGCGAAGAGTCTGTTTAGGTTCATGACCCTGATATGAACACACACCTGTATTTAGGTTACGATGGGACTGGCATACGCATTGCGGTAAATGTCCCAAAATTAATAAAGAATAAAAATTAAAAAAAAAGTATATTATTCTTGCAAAAGCTTTTTTGTGACTTTTGTTTATTTATTCGATTTTTCTGCCACCTACTTACTATATATTTCCTTTCATTCTTTCACTGTTCCAGTAACGCACTTGTGAGCCATCAACTTAATAAGGGTCGAGTAATATCTATACCTTTAAGTGTCAAATCAACTTACTTGGCTGCCCACAACCTCATCGCTGGAGACGGCGATATTACCGTTGCTCTCGACAGTACCGACCTCGAAGCAGTTCAGCTGCTCACCAGGACCTGGAAGAATAACACGGTAAGTGCCGGCCGATGTGGAAACTATTTTGCGATTTACAACTATGGCCTTTTTTTTCGGGTGGGAAGTCATCCAATGACTTCCCCCGCTCTGGGTGGAGCGGGGTGCATGTCAGACTTGTTCTGACTAAAACCCACCCATGTTCCTTCTATTGCCCTTTACGTTCTGGAAGAGAGTCAGCAAAGCAGAGGCTCTGGCAAGCTCCTCTGCTTTGCTGACTCTCTTTGAGGCGCGCGTGAAACACGAACGTCAATCGACGGACGGACGGTGAACTACCCATTGCTCACCGCCCACAGGCCCGCATCTACGGTGGCCGGGAGTCGTCTGGCGGCGCCCGGCGCCATGGGCGTCTCCCGCGTACAACTATGGCCTTAGATCTTATTTCAAGTTGGGTGATCTTGTACACACCAGTTTCTGCTGATCTCTCATCGTGCGGAAAATCTACGAATGTATGATCTATAGTTAAGAGATCTGATCAGATATTTAAAGACCAAGTTAAACTAGCAGAACTCCGCCACATTGACATCGTTTGTAGTGGCTTAGGAAAGGTTGCTCATATCGCTGGTAGTCTTATCATGCAAAGGACTATAGCTTAAGACATGTTTTATGAGCACGTAGGTAATTAAAAACACCTTAAGTTACAACACTTTACAGTTAAAATCGTAAAATTAAAATAAAGCCATCGACTGTTACAAGAAACTTGGCGTCTGTGTACCCAACTCATATAGTCGGAATCTTTTTAAGTCACGAGTTAATTGACTTCTTTGCTTGTTCCAACGTCGATATTGTCTCTGCCCTCAGGACAAGATTGAGATCAAGAGTAAACACATTCAATAAAAAAAAGTTTATAAGAAACCTCTTTATCATTTTGAAGACCAATGTCCAACACAGTCTTCAAACCGAAGACTGTGTTGGACATTGGTCTATGACTGTAGTATCTCTGCACGGCATTAACAGCTAGTTCTCAGACTATCCCAAGTCTGGATAAGTTTGACCGAACAGTAACTGTGTCACTACTCAGAATACAAAGGCAGGTACTTACCATCCTCGCCTCCGTAAACACAAAACTTGGCGGAGTCGCTGGCTTCGCCAGCGGGAGTGATGGGACCGACGTTTTCTGTTAACAATAAATAATCGTCAGTTATGGAATAAAAAAAAACATAAAATAACACAGAATTATTAATCAATGTTGTAGTTTACTAGCTGTGCCCAGCGGTTTCACCCGCTGCTCACTTAGGGGTATGAAAAATAGATGTTGGCCGATTCTCAGACCTACCCGATATGTACACAAAGTTTCGTTTGAATCGGTCAAGCCGTTTCGGAGGAGTATGGAAACGAAAACTGTTACACGAGAATTTTATATATTAGATAAAATAAACCCTACAGACCCCCATTTTAGTGTTCTTCTCAGCAAACCCTTTTATTTTCAGGTACCCAATGGGTAGGCATACAAAATAACTAGTCATTTTTTAGTTAGTATGTAGATCATCTTTCCGAAAGTCCGCCACATTGAATTTAGAGTGACGTCACTTTATTTTAACCATGCATTGTCTTCCAAGCTAAACAAGTCAGCCAAATTTCAACTCAATCGAGAACCGGAAAGTCGGACATTTCTTTTTATATATGTATATAACTAATTTATTTATTTGCTTATCGTTTAAATGTAGGTTATGATATGATGGTCAGTTTTATGAGATTCCCGATACATTTTGCTTTACGGCATGTAAAATTATTCTATGATGAATTAATTTAGCAGACAAGAAACATAGACAAACCGTTCCTAATTCCATATGCAACGAAGGGAACATGGATATGGCAGTGTCCGTTTTATGATGTTCACGTCAATCCTCATTACAGCACTTGTCATCACATCTTGTCAGACTTTTACAGACTCATCCAAGTTCTTTCTTTTGCTCTTTGTGTTCCGGGGGCGCGATATATCTTTCGAACAACCTACTACCCCCGCAGGTCTTATAATCCCATTCCGTGATTTTTTCATGAAATAGTGATTTAATAGGTTTACATAAACTTATGGGATTGTATTGATGATTTTATTAATTACTAGCTTTGCCCAGCGGTTTCATCTGCTGCTGCTCAGTTAGGGTTATGAAAAATAGATGTTTGCCGATTCTCAGACCTACCCGATATGTACACAAAATTTCGTTTAAATCGGTCCAGCCGTTTCGGAGGAGTAGATATGGGAACGAAAATTGTGACACGAGAATTTTATATATTAGATAAGTCTCTAAAGCTATATTTGTTAAGGTCGCAATTGATATTTTTAAGAAACATACAAACTCACACAGAAATATAAATTTGATAAAAAAACGTGAGAAAATTTGAATGTGGTGGGAAGCCTAGCTTGAAGAACATTTATTTTCGAAAAACACAGTGTAAAAAGTTGTTGAAATAATTATAAGGACCAGCATGTTTTGCTTAGAATTAAAGCATGCAAACATGTAGGAACAAAGTCCCCACAAACACGGGCCGGACAGTAGGGGACGCGCAACTTACTACACGTCTTAACCCACGACGCCAAATTTTACAAAAAAAATATGTGATGGCATTTTCTCTAATGATGGAATATTTTCGATTTTTATTTTGTAGTCAACTATCGGTCTTAATTATCGGTCGCGTTTCAGCTTCAGCCACACGACCGTTTTGCAACTGAAGTGGTCAATGATGTCCATAAGGTTAATTAATCGATCGGTTGCTTTCGGTTAAGGCTTTAATTGAAGAAGGAGATGACTAGACATATTTATGTATGAAAGCCCCATCCCTAAAAAAGGCCAAAATTATAATTCTAGATGGTAGAATGGGGACACTTACCGGTAGTTTCTACGTTTCTGTTGATGTTGATGAGACCGGCGTCCAGGAAAGGATGCAGGCGGACGAGGGAGTTCTCGGTCACCAGAGATGGGTTGATAACGTTGACGGCACCGTAACGGACCCAGATGAAACGAGAACTGAAGGGAAATGGGTCTGTTAGTACGTAAGAGATGACTAAGATTTATTTGTAAAAATGTAGTCTGTTGGGAAATCGAGACGAGTTGAAAGTTAAAGTAACATACTCCTGGAGGCAGGTAGCGGTTGTAAGCACCCATCTGTTATCGATCAGGGTACCGACGCAGGTTTCCAGCAGCCCACTGGTGGACACGGCAATGCGGAGGTGCACCACCCAGGGGTTCTCACCCAGAGCCGCGGCAGAGCGTGTGCCTGGAGAAAGAAGAATGGTAAGTAAGTACGCTATTATAAAGTCATACCGTCTTTGTATGACTACAAACTACTAGCAGACCACAAGTGTTTTTTCACCCGCTGTGTGTGCATTGTCTACCATTTGCTGGCAAATAATTTTAGACAAATTCGTTTCATTAAATATTTTATATTTTTTTTTTTAATATTTTGTTATTTTTATTTAGTGTTCTGGTACGTATGATATAAATACCTGAATATTTATAAAGAAATGTATCATGAGTATAACTAAAAAAATCTATCACAAATAAGCTAGGCTAGGATATTGAATAAATAATTATACGGTTTAGAATGTATACTTACTCTCGAGGCCATGGTAGCGGCCCTGAAAAAAAAGAACATTGTTAATATAAAAGAAATATTAAAAAAATAAAATAATATTAGTCTCTGCATCACCCTAAGGTTGACTGGTAGAAAATGCCCAAGGCATTACGTCCGCCTTTCTACAATGTTTTTTTTTATTTGTGCACTTTTAATAAGTTAATAAATATTGTTCAAAGGAAATAAAGGGTTATATAGAAAAACGAAAGGCACGTGTTTTTGTTATTCTATTACTAGAGGATTTTCAGGTGTGGTCTGAAATCTAAACCATAGCTGGAAACTGTCTAGTTACAGAGGGTAAGGGGGGTCAAATTTGTAAAAATTTCACAAGTAGGTATTTAAACTTTACGGAAATGCTTCCACCAGCACAATTATTTGAATCTGCTGTCTGTAATGAGTTCTACCGTAAAACGTGATTTTTCACCCCGAAAACAAAGTCATTTCCCAGTCATATTTTATTGCGTAGAGTAACTTAATTTAATGAATGATGATGAATGAATGATGTAGATCCATAATTTTGTAAAATATTTTATTTTAAAATGTCCGTGGAGTTTCTTGCCCATTCTTCTCCATAGAGATCTACGCTTTGGAATGGGCAACTACAGTAGGTACTTTCAGAAGTTATTATGGCTTGTGACTGGGACTGTAGAAATATTTTTTTTTGTTGTTTTTATGACATTCAAAAGTGCCTGTAATGGTCTTATTGAAATAAATTCTTTGAGTTTGAGTTTGAATGCGCAAAATGCGTGGATGACGGTATTGTCAAGGGTTCATTTACACCCTTCATAAGAATGTAAAAGAGAGAAAATTAACAGCCATATCTACCTTTATATATACAGGGTGGCCAGTTGATAGGCGTCCAAAGAAAAAAATTAGATGCCTTATGCTAAGGGGTACCCGAATTACCCCCATGTATGTTCCGCGATTATTTGTAGTTTAGGAGCTAGAATTTTTTTAAGTACTTTTTTCAAAATATTCACCTAGCATTGGTTTTTATTTTTTATGTCTTTATTCCTATCATTTTTAGATATTCTTTTTTGTGGAATCTATTAGCGATAGCAATAGCTACCATGCAAAAAATATCCGTTTGCCTAGGCATTGTAGAACTTACCACAAAATTAGTCCAAAGTTCAAAATTACCATTAGAGTTCGAAAATCAAAAATGTTCAGAGCTTAAAAAAAAATGAGTGAGGGGTGCCAGAGGTTTCTAAATGATCTTAAAAACTTCTATGGACCTTCAACAGACAAAATCGGTAAAAAAATATAGAGCTTGATCGGGGATTATTTCCTGTAATTAGCGTTGATAGCAATAAAGGTATTTTTACAGTTATTGTTATAATTTGGGATTTCTTTATTTTTGCCACTTTTATGATAAAAAAAATACGGTAGATAGTTTACAAATTTTATTAAAACACGTTACAAAAGGTTTTCAAAGTGCCGCCTTACCACAGAAATGCACAATCTACATCTATGGAGGAAATTGTCTTTTAGTTATCTAAAGTCTAAAGGCTTCTCTGTTACTTCTGATATTTATTTATTTAATGTTGTAACATTAAATAAATAAATATCTTGGGACAACTCACACACGGGTATCTGATCCCAAGCTAAGCAGAGCTTGTGTTATGGTAACCAGACAAAGTTAAAAAATCACACAAAGTTTGTCCTGGGTGGGAATCGAACCCACGACCTCCGGCTCAGCAGTCAGGGCCACTAACCACTACACCAACAGGCCCGCCACATTTCCCGCTTCTTCAATTTTCCGTTTTAGCTCTTCCTCATTGTTAGTGTCCCGTGCGTACCATCACGAGCCTGGACGGCAGCTCGAATGGTGGTGGTAAACTAATTGGTAGTTCACCGTTGAGAACGCCGGACCACATGTTCACACTGAAGCGGTGTTGAAAATTTGATGGTCTTACGGAATGAGGATTCTCGATAGCGGACTATGGAGAATCCATAGCCAGACCGCTGTCGAAGCTCGATGGAGCCACCTACAAAGAGTTCTTGAAGAATTACTAATTTTGCTGTCAGACGTTAACTTAACACTGAGACGAGACATGGTTTACAACTAAAAGACAATTTCCTCCGTAGATGTAGATTGTGCATTTATGTGGTAAGGCGGCACTTTGAAAACCTTTTGTAACGTGTTTTAATAAAATTTGTAAACTATCTACCGTATTTTTTTATCATAAAAGTGGCAAAAATAAAGAAATCCCAAATTATAACAATAACTGTAAAAATACCTTTATTGCTATCAACGCTAATTACAGGAAATAATCCCCGATCAAGCTCTATATTTTTTTACCGATTTTGTCTGTTGAAGGTCCATAGAAGTTTTTAAGATCATTTAGAAACCTCTGGCACCCCTCACTCATTTTTTTTTTAAGCTCTGAACATTTTTGATTTTCGAACTCTAATGGTAATTTTGAACTTTGGACTAATTTTGTGGTAAGTTCTACAATGCCTAGGCAAACGGATATTTTTTGCATGGTAGCTATTGCTATCGCTAATAGATTCCACAAAAAAGAATATCTAAAAATGATAGGAATAAAGACATAAAAAATAAAAACCAATGCTAGGTGAATATTTTGAAAAAAGTACTTAAAAAAATTCTAGCTCCTAAACTACAAATAATCGCGGAACATACATGGGGGTAATTCGGGTACCCCTTAGCATAAGGCATCTAATTTTTTTCTTTGGACGCCTATCAACTGGCCACCCTGTATAAGCACATGTGACTAAAAGAGTGATGGATCTGAATGTTGATGGATGGAGAGCGAGAGGAAGGCCAAATAAAAGATGGATGGATAATGGATTGTGTATGGAATAATATGAAGGAGAAAGTAGTAAATGATGCCATGACGTCTGATAGGGGAGAAGATAACGTGTTGCGCCGACACCAAATATAATATAATGGGACAAGGGCAGGAAAATGATGATGATCTTTATATATACTAAGTAGATAGAATTTACTAAACCCCCTTATTTTCCCTTCATTTTTGTTTTAACTACCTTCAATTTACAAACGTAAAATTACTAAAAAGCTTAGGATAAAAAGGCCTAAATGTAAAAATACCTACACAAATGGAAAAATCTATCGTCAAAAACAAGTTTAAGAGATAATTATATTATATTAAGGGTATTAAGTATTATTAACTTGATGTATTAAAATGTAGATTAGACTTAATTACAAAATCTAATTAGATAAGAACATTTTTATTGATAAAGGGGTTTACCGACGACATTAGGTTTTTACCAAATCGTTTTTTTTTATTGCAATGTTGCCGCTAGAAATGGCAGATAACACCTAGTATGCAACATTACAAAAAAAACACCGATATTCCAAAATATGAGTTGTACGGTCGTACCTATTAGGCAGCTATACAATATTTTGACGGCACAGAGCGACTGCTGCACTGCGTGTCGTGGGTTCGATCCCCGCACGGAACAAATATAGACCTACAGATAGTTGTTTCGGGTCTGGCTGTTTGTGTATGTTAGTTTAAATGTATGTAACCCACGATACAAGAGAAATTACTAGTGTCGGGCAAAGTTAAAAAATTAGAAACTTTAACCAGATTGGTTTATTGCACTTGATTATAATTTCAAAATGTATATTAGATAAATATCCAAAATACATAAAAAAAGGAAATCTTACTGTTTTAATGTATTTTCTGTTAATATCTATTTATAATCGGGCATTGTTACTGAAACGTTAACGGTTTTTTTTAACATTTTTTATCTGATAAATGTCATTACTTTAATCATTAATTGATAATAATAGATAACGTAAATTAAATCTTGTATGTAGGGTAATATTATAGATACACTTTTCATCAGGAACTTCTTAATTTTAGCAACGAAGTCTTGGAATTGTGCCCGGTATCTGGCAACAGGCTCGCATACCATAGACTCAACCGTAACTGGGCGAAACGGATGTATTAATAATAGGTATCCGTTAATTAGTTCGATTTTTTGTATTTTGAAAACTCGCAAACGCCTTGAAGAGTTTTATAAGGGTCGATTTTTCAATCGTCAGTTAAGTTTTATCCGACGAATAGGTCTTATCATTTTGACAGTTTTTATATGGGCACTCTGTCAAAACGTCATTTACTCTTTAGATAAAAGTTATTTATCGACTGAAAAATCGTCTCTAAATCAAAAACCGGCTAAGTGCGTAGATTCTGTAACCCTATGGGTGCAAGTCCGACTCGCATTTATCTGGATTTAGCTGACTTTTGATTCACAATTCACGAAAAACATGCACCAAACAATATGGTAAAATATTAGTGATTATTATTTATGTAACAGAGCGAATCTATAAACGTTCCGTTTTAGCCATTTAGGTACAGAGATGAGACGTGGATCTAAATAATTATGTGTTGAAATGTCCCTGTAAAGATATCACACTAACGGACAATGCTACAATATACCTAACTCAAATTATATTTGGCGCTTGTACGGCAATGACTTTGATTTTAGTTCGGCGTTTGAATAAAATCGTTTTGTGGCAAACTGGAAATTAATTGACAATACAACATGGTGGCATACGTTCCGGTCCTAGTGATTAGTTTGATTAGTAGGTACTTAATCCTTGAAGGATAAGGCAGAAGTATACGTACATTTCGCCAGTAATGTTTAAGTACCATGTAATGGAAGGAGAGCTTATTGCCTTTAACCGGGCACAAATCCAAACTACTGGAAAATTCCAGAAGGAAAGCCAATAACTCTATTCCTGATCTGGGCATATAAAGGGTAATAGAAGGATCATGCGTGGGTTTTAGGCAGTACAAATCTAACACCCCCCTCCCGCTCCGCCCTGAGCGGGGGAAGTTATTTGGAAAAGAGATCTAGGAATAGAACCCAAGGCCTCATGGTCTCTTGGTGACCGTAAATCATCTAAAATATCTACAAATCTATTTACCTGGACGGCGGCAAGCGCGCACAACAAAACAAAAGCGAAAGCCTTCATGTTCCAACGGTCAAGTCACTAACTATAATGAATTAATTACCGTCTTACTACATATACTAATTAGCCTCCCTTATCAATGATAACAGGATCGTCATTATATCATAATCTGCTGATACAAATACTGATTATTTCTGTGTTTCATGGCTCTTTAATAACAAATCCAGTGATAAAATTGCGTATTTTTAAAGAAATAAACGGATTTTGGATTAGATACATTGACGTGTTGCTAATAGGGTTTTTTCGTAATGTAGTTATTGGGTTAGTTTTGGATTTCACGTGTAGGTAGATAAACAGAAAGGTCCTGTAATTACTGTGATAACCTAGTAGTTGAAAACGCGGCTGCTGAATATCGGGTCGTGAATTCATTCGCAGTTATCAAAACACTCTTTTGTAGCAGTTCGGAATTTAAATTTGAAGAAAGTAAAATGAAAATGTCAAAAGGCATGCTCGTTGTCAGGTAGGGCTTATACTCAAACCACCTGCAAATTTGGAGACGAAGGAACAACCGTGAGGATGCCTCCAAGCTAAAGTATTTTCGTATTTTGGTCGGTATTGATAGCGAAGTCATCAGGCAAAAAACCAAAGTGACGCAAATATACTGGTCACCTATCACGGTACAAAGACAAGAGCCAGAAGGAAAAAGAAGAGTTGGCACACCATAGAGAAGGTGGGACTCACGATCTAACAGATACAGATGGCAACGAGTAGCTAAGTATTGCAAGTGACAAGGAAAAATGGATGGAGCAGGAGGAGTCTTTCACCCGTAGAGGGGCATTATCCCAGAAACGAACTAACATTGTTGATAAGGAAAATAAAACTAGGTAGGTACTAAAAAACTAGAAAAACAATAAGCATCTATACTGTTATTTTAAGGGTAATGGGAAACCGCCTGCCGGGGTTGCGGGTTCTTCAAAAGAGATATCGCGGCCCCGGAACAAAAAGGGCAGTAGAAGGAACATGGGTGGGTTTTAGTCAGCACAAGGCTGACACACCGCTCCGCCCAGAGCGGGAAAAGTTTGTGGCGGATTGTGTCACAACCCTAGTTTATATTTGTGGCGGATTGTGTCACAACACTAGTTTTACATTAGATTATCTGTGCAGCAGATTAGCGCCAACTCTCTCGCTCAACGCACACGTTCCGACCTGACGTGTCGATCTATGCAAAAGGATTGTAAACTTAATAATTATGAATATACATTTAGTCCTGTGGTGTCTTTGACTTTCAATCAAGATAGTGGGTCTCAAGATACGACCCATACCCCAAATTGGTGACCCCGACGTGATGCAAACACGAAACCAGTAAGCAGCAGTACACCACGTGGAACCGGATTTCTGCATTGAGCCACGCTATGATCTTCAGCCTACTCCATCGAACGACGCCGCTACGTTCCCAGGCTGGTTTTACCTCTAACCGCCGGGAAAATCGTGAAAATCGTCGAGAGATACCTACCGGCTCACCCAGGCACGCCACGTGCTCCTCTTCGTGAGTTGGAAATTGGAAAGTGCATCAGCAGATTGCAGCGTGTTTTTGGGTTCCTAGTGCATCAGTGATGAACAGTTTTTACCATCATACGAATCGCTGTAGGATTTCGTGAATGTTTTAACTAAAATGCTTCGAGGTCAACGACCCTGCATCCCATCGTGCGTGAGTTGCGCATATGCGCCACCTATCGGGGAGTAGCGAAGTTGCTGAAACGTCACTGGCTGGCATTGCATCGCGGATTCACGGAAAAGCTTCTGAAGTAACCAGTGCATGCATGTTGCTACAAATACTGCTGTAAATAAGTAACTTTACGTTTAAGGCTAAGTCATAACCAGGTGTAGGTATTTTTCTATCATTTTTTTCATGTTTTGTTTACATATTTTCGGTAATCTTTTTTTGCATGTGTTTGGCTACTAGCTATGACTTGTTTATTCAGTCATTAACTCACAAGGCATTGCACTATATTGCAATAAGTTTGGTAACGTTTAAGTGTTTTATAATTATTATTTGTTTACATATTGATGTGGTAAACACCTGTTAGTTTTAAGTTGCCTGTTCTAGTTTTAAGTGACCTGACTGATTGGCAACTGCTACTATTAATTGAACATATCTCATAATTAATCATTATTAATTCAGTCAGTTTACAAGATGGAGAATCAACAAATTGAGGAGAGACTCAATCAAATTTTGGCTAACAATGAAAAACTGATTCAACAGAATGCGGACTTGCAGGCGCAGCTAAACACCCATAGTGTTCAAAACCCTGCAGCATATGCAGTCCGTCCTAAACTGCCACCCTTTTGGCAGGAGCATCCCGCTGGGTGGTTTGCTCACCTTGAATCACAATTTGTACTATGTCAGATTACTGTTGATGAAACTAAGTATAACTATGTTGTTTCACAGTTCGACTCTAGGATCTCACACGAGGTTGAGGACCTTGTGACCAACCCACCTGCTAAAGGTGGCCGGTACGAGTGGATCAAAACGGAGGTCATCAAACGATTTTCCACCTCCGAGTCTCAAAAGGTCAGACAACTGATATCAGGTGAGGAACTTGGTGACCGAAAGCCAACCCAGTTTCTTCGTCACCTTAAGTCCCTGGCTGGGAAAACCTTCACAGATGATAAAATTATCAGAGAACTGTGGCTCCAGCGGCTGCCCAAAAATGTGCAAGCCATTTTGACTGCGCAAGGGGATCTCACGTTAGACAAAGTTGCTGAATTGGCTGATAAAATTTTAGAAGTCAACCCCATCTCTGTGCATGCCATATCTCAGGTGCCATCTAGTGCCCCTGACCTTGCTGCCATAACAGTGCAGATTCAAGAGCTTACACGTCAGGTGGCCACTTTAACTGCAGGGCACTCCAATTCTAGATATCGTTCTAGTTCCAGGTCTCAATCAAAACCTAGGTCCAGATCTGCATCCCAGGTGGCCCGACAGCCTATTTGTTGGTATCACCAAAAATTCGGGGCTAAGGCAAGACCAGGAAAATGTAATAAACCATGTTCTTGGTCGGAAAACCAACAGAGCAATCCGTAGCAGCGGCGACTGATTGTTTTGCTAGTAGCCGCTTATTTGTAGTAGACAAAGAGACTAAATTCCGATTTTTGTTAGATACAGGATCTGACATTTGCTGTTTTCCTAAAAAACTGTTAGGTAATAAAGTAGCAGATGCTAACTACAACTTGTGTGCTGCAAATGGCAGTTCCATTAAAACATAAGGCTGTCACACATTCACACTAAATCTTGGTCTCCGCCGTGCATTTAAATGGAACTTCATCATAGCTGATGTTGATACTGCCATAATTGGTGCAGATTTCATGGCTTTCTACAACCTACTTCCGGACTGCAAAAACAAAATATTACGCTGTGGAGTTACTGGTCTTACTGCTCCCGCCTCCATAGCGAAATCTTATCAGTTTAGTGTAAAAACTGTTGAAATTGAAAATTCAGAATTTCATAAAATCTTGTCTCAATTTCCAGTGATCACGAGACCCCCCGGTATCCATCGCGAGGTGAAGCACAACACAGTGCATTACATCAAGACGACCGACGGCCCAACAGTGGTGTCACGGCCGCGCCGCCTCGCGCCGGACAAACTGCGCGCCGCGCAGAAGGAGTTCGCGGAAATGGTGCAAGCCGGTACCGCGCGCCCCTCTAAGAGTCCGTGGTCCTCGCCACTGCATCTAGCGCAGAAGAAAGACTCTTCATGGCGCCCCTGCGGCGACTATAGAACGCTGAATGCCCGTACTGTACCAGACAGATATCCCGTGCGCCATATAGGAGATTTTGGCCATGCTCTCGCTGGTTCCACCATTTTTAGTACTATTGATTTAGTCAAAGCTTATCAACAGATACCAGTGGAGCCAGCTGATGTGTGCAAAACTGCCATTACAACACCATTTGGTTTGTTTGAATTCCCTTATATGACGTTCGGTCTGAGAAATGCTGGACAAACCTTCCAGCGTTTCATGGATGAAATTGTCTGGGGCTTGGATTTTTGTTTTCCATATGTGGACGATATCCTTATATTTTCCAGGGATGCTACAGAGCATTGTAACCACCTACGCACTCTCTTTGAACGTTTGGCTAACTATGGGGTAGTGGTCAATCCTACAAAGTGTGTGTTAGGCGCACCTGAGGTTATTTTCCTCGGTTATAAAGTCTCCAAGGAAGGCATAAGCCCCCCGGAAGAAAAAGTCCAAGCCTTAAAAGATTTCCCTCTGCCTAAAACAGCTCAAGGTCTCCGCAGGTTCTTAGGTATGATAAATTACTACCGACAGTTCCTGCCCAATGCTGCCGAGACTCAAGCCCCGCTCATTGACTTCCTTACGGCGACGAAGCTCAAGGGAGCCAAGCCCATGCCCTGGAATCCTGAACTGGAGCACGCCTTCCAGGCATGCAAGGACAGCCTCTCACATGTCACCAGATTAGCACATCCTGTACCTAACGCCCAGTTGGCGTTGTACACAGATGCGTCCGGCACTCAGGTGGGTGCGTGCTTACAGCAACAAACTGACCAGGGCGAGCAACCACTTGCTTTCTTCAGCAAGAAACTTACGGCGAGTCAGTCAGTGTGGCCAGCTTATTACAGGGAACTGCTGGCAGTTTATTCGGCGGTGCAGCATTTCCGACATATATTAGAGGCGCAACACGCCACAATATATACGGATCACAAACCTTTATTATATGCGTTCAAACAACGTAGAGAAAAACTGCCACCCAGCCAACTTAACCAGCTCACCTTTATCTCCCAATTCAGTACCGACATACGGCACGTCAAGGGAGATGACAACGTCGTTGCTGATACGATGTCTCGCATTGAGGCCGTCTCACTCGATTACGACTATTCCGCGTTGGCTCGAGAACAAGAAGCCGACGACGAGCTTAAAACTTTGTCTGACTCGTCTCTCAATATACAACGTACATTAATTCCAGGCACGGACATCACCATCCAGTGTGACGTCTCAACAGGCAATCCGCGGCCCTACCTGCCATCACCGCTGCGCCGCGCCGTGTTCGACGGTCTGCATGCGCTCAGTCATCCCGGCGGCCGCGCCAGCGCACGCCTCGTGGCACAGCGCTACGTGTGGCCAGGCGTGACGCGTGACTGCCGCGCATGGGCAAAGGAATGTCTCCACTGCCAGCGCGCCAAAGTGACACGCCACGTGTCCGCGCCGCTTGGAAGCTTCGCCTCACCATCATCTAGGTTCCGTCATGTCCATTTAGATATAATCGGCCCTATGCCAACATCGAGGGGTTACTCGTATTGCCTAACGGCGATCGACCGTTTCTCTCGATGGCCAGAGGCCTGGCCAATGGTTTCGATAACCGCCGAGGAGGTGGCCGATCGATTCGTAGACGGTTGGATTGCACGCTTCGGCGTTCCTACCACGGTCACTACTGACCAAGGCCGCCAGTTCGAGTCCGATCTCTTCAAACGGCTCATGAACGTTGGCGCGACCGAGCGTAGGCGAACCACCGGCTACCATCCTCAAGCCAATGGCATGATAGAACGCTTTCACAGACAATTGAAAGCCGCTCTCATGTGCCACAGCGACACCTGGCACCGAGCCCTACCGGTCGTGCTTCTGGGCATTCGATCTGCCTTAAAGGAGGATCTTAAGTGCTCGCCGGCCGAGCTCGTTTATGGGGAGCCGCTGCGCCTACCGGGAGAGTTCCTGGTATCCAGCACCTCCTATACCAGCGACAACGTCAACGACTTCGTGACGGTCTTGCGAGCGAAGATGGCGAACCTCCGTCCGATACCGGCGTCGCGACACACGCGGCCGGCGTCCTTTATTTTTAAGGACCTCCAGGATGCCTCCCATGTCCTCCTCCGGGACGACACCGTTCGCCGGTCGTTGCAGCCGCCCTATACGGGTCCTTACAAGGTAATGTCACGGACCGACAAATTAATCGATATTGACATTGCAGGTAAACGTGTGACGGTCACAATTGACCGCGTGAAGCCTGCATATATTGCACCTGACCCAGAGAGCGACCTTTCCCGGGCAATCGCCCCGCAACAGCCTGCCGCGCCCGCGCCTTCCGAGGCCGCACAGTCGCCTGTGCCTTCTGTTACAGAACAGCCAGTTACCACTCGGTCAGGTCGCACTGTTAGATTTAAGAATAGATTAGATCTTTAGCTTAAGTGTTTGTTTTTACCGATTGTTTGTCTACCATATGTATCTGTACGTCTTTTTTAGGGTTCCGTAGTCAACTAGGAACCCTTATAGTTTCGCCATGTCTGTCTGTCCGTCCGTCCGTCCGTCCGTCCGTCCGTCCGTCCGTCCTCGCTTAATCTCTGTGACCGTTAGCGCTAGAAAGCTGAAATTTGGTACCAATATGTATATCAATCACGCCGACAAAGTAGTAAAATAAAAATTTGAAAAAAATGTTTTATTAGGGTAGCCACCATATATGTAAAGTGGGAAGTGTTTTTTTTTTAATTTCAACCCTAACGTGTGATATATTGTTGGAAAGGTATTTAAAAATGAATAGGGGTTTACTAAGATCATTTTTTGATAATGTCAATAATTTCGGAAATAATCGCCCCAAAAGTAAAAAACAATGTGTCCCCCCCCCTCTAACTTTTGAACCATAAGTCTAAAAAATACGAAAAAAATCTGAAAAATAGAACTTTATAAGGACTTTCTATGAAAATTATTTTGAACTTGATTGACACAACAGTTTTTGTACAAAAAAGACAACAAGTTTTACAAAATAATTTCTGGATAAGTTTGTAGTATAATCGTATATGCAAGCATTTTTTTTAACTTTGTTTACATATTTTATTATCCTAAACGTATCTTTTTCAAACAAAAAAAGAATTATTGAAATCGGTTAACGTAATCCAAAATTACCACCGAAATTGCACGTCTTTGTATTAATTAGTAACCCAATTCCTCGAGAGATGGCGATGTAGGTACTTAAAATTATTACATTGGATCGGGTATTACCGAATTGTTCGGTTGGCCTCATAACTGGGAACACTTATTGTGACGGACGGGAAACTACGGAACCCTACACTGAGCGTGTCCCGACACGCTCTTGGCCGGTTTTTTTTTTTTTTCTATTTCGTGTTTATAAATAACATGTTATTTTCTCCGTAGGGGGGTGGTTGTGGCGGATTGTGTCACAACCCTAGTTTATATTTGTGGCGGATTGTGTCACAACACTAGTTTTACATTAGATTATCTGTGCAGCAGATTAGCGCCAACTCTCTCGCTCAACGCACACGTTCCGACCTGACGTGTCGATCTATGCAAAAGGATTGTAAACTTAATAATTATGAATATACATTTAGTCCTGTGGTGTCTTTGACTTTCAATCAAGATAGTGGGTCTCAAGATACGACCCATACCCCAAAAGTTATTTGATGATTGCCCACCGCAAAAAAAAATCAAAAAAGGGTAGTGGGAAATGAGAGCCTTTTTAATCATTTTTTTTTTTTGTAATCTGCTTTTAAGTGTTGTTTGTGGAGTAAAAAATAAAGATTTTTTGTATCTGTTGAAGGCGCCAGACTTGTTACTAAGTTACATAAATAAAAACAAATGCGGGAAAACGAATCTTAATCTATGTATTGTATTGTATTACGGTCTTTTCCGAAACTCAATGCATAATGTTGTGTGCCTACTTCAATTTCGGTCTAACTCATTTTCTAGACTACAACATAATGTAGCATAACATAACGCCTGCAAGCCTCAAAGAGTTAAACAGATGCCTACCTCACATTCGCATCATCATCATCATAGGAGGCGAGCGAGATTTTATTGTTGTACTTGTAGACTATCCAGATTCAAAATAATGAAGAAAAGACAACTGACAGTCTAGCCTTCCTAAAATTAAGTTCCAAACAGGAATTGAACTGGCAACCGATAGCGCAAAAAGCAAAACACCGTGGCGAGATTAAAATGTTCTGGCTCATTACATTAAGATTTCTAGGTAATTAATTACGAAGACACGGCACATTAGCGTTGCGAATCATTAATCGCATTACCTCGGAGACTTGTTAGTTATACTTATACCTAACATTAATTATTTGAAAGACCTTGATACCAGTTCAAGGCTATTTTATATCACTAGATGGGGTTCCTTTGCCCTCATAACTTTATTTGAGACAGAGGGGTATCACCGGTAATGCATGGTATTTATTCAAAAAATGAAATTGGGCTTATCAACAAAATATCAGAAATAAATAATGAACATTTATAAAATAGTTTGCTTAAAACAACAAATTGATTTTAATTTCAGTTCTAAATTTTAAAAAAAAGTGTATTTCTTAATTTAAATATTAGGTTGTTTAGTGATTGATGTCCTTTAGTAGGACAAAGCGC
This sequence comes from Ochropleura leucogaster, assembly GCA_958449745.1. Lineage (NCBI taxonomy): Eukaryota > Metazoa > Arthropoda > Insecta > Lepidoptera > Noctuidae > Ochropleura > Ochropleura leucogaster. The sequence goes on along the minus strand of OY288213.1, from coordinate 2,662,466 downwards.
AGGGAATTAAGTTAATCATAGTTCCATAAAGATTTTTGACAAACATACTTTTTGGTCTTGTATTTTATTTCTCCGTAAATGTATTGATAAACATTGTGACCAAAAAGATTTGAACCAATTCACAAGTGAATTTGTCACAGCTGTCCTCGGCTTCATAACCCCTCGCCAAAAGGCTCGTGCCTCCTCGAACGCAATGATAAAGCTTCCTCATGAGAATGAAGAAAAAAAAGATGAATCAAAATGTTCTATTTGCGTTTGAAAAGCGTCGTTTTAATAAAACGATGAACAGTGGAAATAGCCCTCGAGCGAAAAAAGATATTCGTACGTCATCACACCATTCGTATTTATCAAAATCAATCCGGATTAACGAAGTGATTATAATATTAAATTTACCTACTTTATAAATCGCGTGTCAAAGATTACGATTAGCCATAAGACAGTCGATAATATTTGTGTAAAAAGAATCTTGAAAATCAGACCACAATTGATATACAAAAAAAATTGGGAACCTCCTCTTTATTTAAGTCGGTTAAAAAGTAGTGCAAATTGCAGAAAATGTAAAACGAAGGAATGAATCTGAAATTACAAGGGACCGCTCGCTGAGTCGCATTAACTGCAAGGGCCACGCTTCTGATCGCGAGTTTCTCTTGAAATTCCCATATCAGGCAGTATTGGTTGGTAGGGACTTTTACTTTACCATTAGAAGACCAGTATCCGAATGATGAAAATACCCTGAAGATCTCTGGAAATCCGAATAGACAAGCGAAATGCGTGTGAACCAAACTCATTGGCCTGTACTACATACTTCTTCCGGAAACCTTACCGTAATTTTACTCTAAAACACAGAATATAACACAACGGAGTATAAAGGCGAAAGTTTGTATGTGTGTGTATGTTTGTTACCTCTTCACGCTTAAACGGCTGAAATGATCGGGACGTTTGTTATGTAGATAGCTAGGCTTATTTACTTTATATACCAGTCTACTCGGATGAAACTACGGGACGCAGGTAGTTAGACCAATAAAACTCATCATAATCTTAAATAAAATTTACTTACAAAACAATAAATATAATATCGTTTATTAATTCTTATCCTTAGGACTACCGGGCGCCTCTCTGCCTTGCTCGTCCTTGTTCGGAGACGAGCTGCGGGACCGTCTGGACTTGTTTTGCCTGGGTGATAACATCTTGATGCTGGTCTCTCCGCGGCTCGGGCTCGCTCGGGGCACGGACGGCGAGCGGCGCGAGTGTTGTGAGTGGCGCGAGTGTTGTGAGTGGCGCGAGTGTTGTGAGTGGCGCGAGTGTTGTGAGTGGCGCGAGTGGTGCGAGCGGGAGCGACGTGAGCGCGAGCGGCGGTGCGAGCGGGAGCGGCTGCGTGAGTGATACGATCTGGAAAGCAGAGTATGTTTAATTTATTGTTATTGTACTGTTTAGTTCAATACAAGGATTTAGAGCTAGTTCAAATCTACGAAGTACATTCGTCAAAAAAATTACGCCAAACCACGGTGTCACGTGACTTGAAAACTGACAAAGCAAACCTGCGCCAAAATAAAAATAAAAACCTAGTAAACAGGATAAGACATAGTTTCGTTTCGTTTCGTTTCGTTTCTACCGTAAAAAAAAATCACCACATGTGGTCGTTTCTTTGTTTCCATCATTGGCATAAGATTGCATCGCCAATTTCCCGCCACGATGTAATGTCGTATTATTTTTAGATTTCCACAAGACGTAATCGCAACGCATACACAACGCAATGTCACAGTCGTAGCTGTTATGTGTGCGTTTTGACCCTAACATTACTTTCGGAATAAACTTAAATCAAAGTTTTTATTTTCATGCACTGAGTTACTACACTATTTTGTCAGGAAAATTTGTTTTTTTATGAGAAGCAAATAAAACCTTTACAGATCTTAATAACTTCATCATACCTAGATCTTCTACTCCTAGACCTGGACCTCCGACTTCTACTCCTGCGACTCCGGCTCCGTGTGCGCCTGCTTCTGGAGCGCGAGCGGCTGTACGAGCGCCGCCGCGAGCGCGAGCGCGAATGTTCGCGGCGACGGGAGCGGGAGCGCGAGCGAGAGTGCGAGCGCCCGCGCGACCGGTCCTCGTGCTCACTGTGCAGGTTGTGCTCAGTTAGCTTCTTGAAATATCTAGAAATAAGATCAGATAGATAGATTTTTTTTTATTATGTTCACCATACAAATAACAAGAATAACATTAAACAACTTATAAATAGGGTAACACAATGGGCGGTCTTATCGCAAAAGCGATCTTTTCAAGACAACCTTTCAATCAATCAATTAGCCTTCTAATGCAGTTTTCTCAAAAATCGACCTAATGTAAACCAAAACATCACTCTTGGGCTGCGTTCTAACTGTCAGCATTCAATCCGACAGAGGGCGCCGTGAACAGATATGTATTAAATGCAACAATCGCGTGTTCGTGAGCTCGATCACACTTACCTGTAATACTGCTGGTTGGCATCAGGCCCGTCGAAGTACGGCATCCGCCCCCCCCTGCCCCGTCCGCGGTTCCCCCTGCCGCGCCCGCGCCGCATGTACTCCCCGGGCGGCGGGTAGTACTGCCCGCGCATCGGGTAGTACATCGATGCTGTCATACAACAATGTTCGCTTGTCAAGTAAGAAAAATCATGTATTTGTACTAAACAAGACGCGGAGCACTAAGGCGGCGTTTCCACCGCAGATGAGTGAGGATGTGTGGCTTACATACAATTTGATGATGTCATATATATGTGACAGTGACAGGAATAAGGGACCTGGCGTACTATGTGGCCACGACCACGACTCGTCATCATGACCGGCCGCTTTTTAAATGTAAGTGATCGGACGCCCGGTCGTACGACCAAACTTTCATCCAGTAGGCCTACCATGACGTCTTAAAGCAGGTAGCTGGTCGAAATTCTGGACCAAAAACTCGTGGTCGTGGCTGTATGTAGTGCGCGAGATCCCTAAGAGATCAAGTATCCATGAAAAAACTGTAGAATCAAGTTTTCTGTTTTGTCACGTTTATAGAGAACCTTATTGGTCTTCAGATACAAGGTGTAATCGACGTCTTCATGAATCTGACATCCAAGCGTTCTGTTCGCGCACCGACATTTCTTTACAAACTTGCGATAACACCCATATCTTTTAACTACGTAGATTTAGGGTTGATTTTTACACATCCCTAAGGGAATACAGACTTGTGTAATATCGATTTAATTTCAACTCGATACCTAAACGCTTTCCCGAGATAAAGGGTCTTGACAGACAAGTAGAAGGACAACAAAGGGATCCTAGAAGAATTCCGCATTTTCCTTTTAAGATACGGAACCCTAAAAAATATACTTTGGAATCGATGTTTTTGGGGAGATTAATTACATTTTACTGTAGTACTCGGCTTCGTTAATGGGATTTTGATATCGGGTTCCATAAACAGTATATCGATATAAATGAAAAACTTACGTATACATTCTTAAGGCGAATAGTGCTGCTACTAAATACTTAAGAAAATTGTTCTTAGAGTAAATGATTTTAAACAATTTGAATTTACTGATATGTTTCTTGGGCGAGCAATAAGAGCAATGGGCCTCTCACTCTTCATATCTTTCTATTTAATGATAAAAGCAAAGGCCCGTGTTAATAAACCGCACACACAGTCGACGGCGAAACAATGGTAACAAATGCACTACAAAAATAGCCTTAGTATTATGAAGTCAAGGTGCTATATGCACTGCCGGGGCCGCGGTATCTCTAATGGGTCTATCTATCGCGGTGGGTTTTAGTCAGTAAAAGTCTGACACGCCCCCCCCCCCGCTCCGCCCAGAGCGGGGGGAGTTATTTGATGATTTCCCACCCCAAAATAAATAAATAAAGGCGCTATATGCAAATTGTTACCACTATTTTGTGGCTTCCTGCTATGTACTATTCTTGAAATTCCTATTGCTTCAAAATTATATTGACTGTGGTTTATTAATACGGGTCTTAAAAAGTAATCTTTAATGATTGAGAGAGTAAGAGAATCATTGAGTTTTTAACTACAATTAGGAAATACTTGGATATTAAAGGGTATGTCGCACTAGCCTAGCGTCACTGTTAGTCTTAAATATGGCTTAATTAATGCAGAAATATGACCTTTAAGGCTGATTTTTGGATAGTCAGATAACTTTTATCAATAATATAACTATACAAAATAAGTCAAACCGCTATTTTTATTCCTCCGTTATTAGTTATCTGACTATTGAAAAAACAGCCTTTAAGGTTGTTAATATTAGAACAACGCACTAAGAGGTGTTATACACATGTTTTGCTTGAAATGGTACAGGCCGAACGGCAAAATAAAATGTATATTTTGCCGCTTACTGTGCCGAAGCGTACCGTTTTGCTCCCTTTGTGTAGCACACCTTACTTCGCTTAGACGTCAGTGCAATATACTCTTATCTACAACTAAGGAATGAGATAAGATGTGTAAGATACTCATACTTTGCGGCGGGTAGGCGTAGCCGGGTGGGCAGAACGGGTAGCCGAAACCGTAAGGCATACTCGCGTACATCCCAGCTGTAACAAATATAAAAACAAAATCATTATCAGCACGCACATAATCTCCAAAGGGTTAGGCAGAGGCCTAATAGTAGATCTACACCAACACCAAATTTTGCCAGTTATGTTTAACCTCTCAAGGACCGCCATTATTTACGTCAACTATCCGTCAAGCAACGCCGGGCGGGCTCTTATCGTAAACGTAATCTAATTTTAAGACTTATCTTTACTACAAATACAGTTTTAAATCGGTCGGGGTTTAAATTGGTCGGGGAACAAATTTGTGCCAGCGGGGTTCAGCAGTAATACTTGTTTACTGGCATGTTTTTGTGCCGCTGGGGCTCTAGAGGTTGCTACTTGCCACCTATAATCCTCATTCGTGCCGATGCCGATAATGGGCGCCGGGCCTAAGTGGCTTCTCCCGCTCTAGGGGAATCATCCATGTTCCTACTCGAACAACCCTTCACCCTGGCAGGCGGTAGCCCTGGCAGCATCTCTGCTATGCTGAGATCTCTTAAAGGCGCGTGTGGAAAACGAACGCGCCATTTTTAAATCTAATCAAAGATATTGCAAATGTCCTCACGCTTCGCGGCTTTAATCTGGCCGGCCCATTGCAAGTTTAGATTGATTATTCAGTCGGTCCATCGCCACAAAGCAATAGTTCATAACCATAGTGGCTTCGATTTTGAATTCAGGTCTAGATTTCAAACTGACCTGTAGTCTTATTATACTCCATCTCTCGTTCGGGCGTGGTCAGCCTCTCAGTCTTGATCCTCTTTTGTGCGTCCCGATTGTCCCGGCCGTTGCGCCCGCGCCCGTCTGATGACTCTGAGCTTAGGGAAGTGTCGCGTTTGGGTTTCTTCGTTTCAAGCGCCGAGCGAATTACTATACGACCTGCGGGAGAAGAGAAATTCATGATTTTGGTAAAATATGTTTGGTAAAAGAGTAACCATGCGAGTTTCTTGCCCTTTCTCCAAAAGAAACAGAATACTACCGATATTCCTTTTCCTTTGCATCTCCGGGCATCATTATTCGGCGATTTAAATATGCCCATGTAGGCCTGTGTGAAATAAACTATTTTGATTTGAATAAATCATAGACAAAATTTACAACCATTATTTAGTTTAGATGACATGCATAATAAGGGTAAGGCTAGGCCGCGGGTAAAAGCTAGTAAATATATAATTATAAAGAATCAAGTAACTGCTCAAATATGTCTGTTAACTTACCATTCAGAGCATTGTTGTAGTTGTTCCTCTGTTCCTCCAACAACTGTTGTTGTTCTCGTTTGAACTTGTCTATGATACGAGCTCGGGCGTTTCTCTCGCCCGGCATGTAATACCTGTCTCCTCGGGCAAGTGCTGGCGAGCTACTACGCTGTAGTTCAGGTCGCAACTGAAAACGGGAGGTGATGAAATTAATAACAGTGCAATGCCCCCGGGCTGGAGACCTTACTTGCAGGGCACCCACAAGATAGTCCCATTGAGTAGCTAACAAACTCATAGTTAGACCTGTGAGATGCCATTTAAAGGAAAAAAAAACAGTTCCAATCCAAAGTTTCTGATCAATAATATTCTCAATCGTACTTTTTTAATGATTTATATGTCAAAAAAGACTGGAAAATATGTTGCATGATATAAATACAAGTGGTAGAATGTCTTGTGAAATAATAATAATAAATAATATGTTTTTATATAGCTGTAAGTCTTCCATAGTATTTTAAATAAATAAATAAGGGCTGACCAAGTTTAAACTGCAGTTTAATAAATTAAGGGTCTATTCTTTATTCAAACTCTTTCAAAAACTAATTACAAACAGAAGAAAATAAATTTAGATAGTGTAGTGTTTGGTGTAATTTTATTGCATTTTTCTGACATTATTCTATTTAATTGAAATTGGAATGCTTATTTAGTGTTTGATATTACCTAAAATGAGTTGTTGTGTGACTTCAAAAAATTGAAATAGAGCTTTTATTGTAATTAAAGTTCTATTTCCATTTAGTCATTGGACTGAAAAAAAATAAAAATCAGCTGATGAGCTAATTGGTACTTCTTTAGGTATGTCGGAGACAGGAGTGAGAGGGAGAAGATGAAGATGAGGTAGAAAGGACGACATACCTCTATCCTTTTAAACAACTCCTCAATCAGTCTTATAGCCTGCAACTTCTTCTGTGCCTTCATGAGTTTCTTCTGCTCCTCTGCCACTTTACTGTTTAAGTCTAAGTTATCACTCTTCATCAGTTTAGCTAGTTGTTTCTTTTTACGTCTCTCTTCCCTTTCTCGCATCTTTTCTAACTTTTCTCTTTCAGTGCGCTCATGTTTTTGTCTGTAAATAATTTTGTAGCTGTTTTATAATTTCTGTAATGCCTGATGAGACTACAATAGTTATTAAGTAAAATGATTAAACAATGCATGTTTTAAACAGCCGTAATACCTTTCTGTAGCCTCTCTCTGCTTCAGTATGACTTTCTCCGCCTTTTCCATATTTTCTTTCAAGAGTTGACGTGACATCAGCCTTTCCCGAACAATAGACCTCCGCTTCACCGCAGCATCCGTCATATGCTTAGTTGTATCAAAGTTAACCTTTATGCCACACCACTCAGCTATGTCACTGCGCTTCCGCAGGAGTTTACAGCCTCTCAGAGCATCCATACAGCGCACAAACCCAACATATTCACTAAACTGCACATAAACTTCAAAGTACAGAGCAGCATCTTGTGGAGGAGTTGTTATGCCTCTCATAGTTGTTTTCATTTGCATCCTGTATGGGTCTGATGCCGGAATATCCACTTGGCGAACAGCACCAAACTTCTCGAATATCTTCTTTACCAAACTCTCTGATGGAAGCGCATCCTCATCTTCATCTCTGGGATGTATGAACCATCTGATAGGCAAATTGGATATATGAATGGTGTCAGGACGCTCTCCGGGCTTCATTTCATCCATCTCAGTGGTGTCGCGGAAAAATGAATCCCAATCATGTCGGCTTGGGAAATCAGACTTAGCTTCACAAACTTTGACCTTCAGTTGGTCAGGGTATTCCTTGAGCTGTACCAAGCGATCGTCGAGTCGCGCCAGCACTCGCTCGATGTGCTCACGACCCTCCAACTCCGCATCAAACCTTATCACTTCCGTAGTATGCTTCGACACTTTTAACACAGAGAAACTATCAGGGTGGATCATCTTTCGCATCTTCTCCATGAGTTCCCAGTTTGATAACGACTTGCCGTGTACCTTGTGGGTGGGGAGCTGGACAGAAATGTTGAGCTTTGCAAAGGATTTAAGATACAAACGCTGCGGCAAGTATAGCGCCGCAGCGTCTGACGGATCTCTGCATACTTGGATGTTCATTATGGAAGCTTGACCGACCTAACCCTTACAACTAACAACGAAGTGTGAACGACAATAACAATGAAGAAAACCGAAATAAAATACAATGGAATGAAAAAGAGAAGTCCCTATTTCTCTAACTAACAAAAATAAAAAAATAATACTACAGAAGTTGAACCCTAGCACTTAAAACTAAATCAAAGATGAAAAATGACCAAAATTTTGTCCAGCCAAAGCCCCCATCATCACAGCTCCTATAAAATTTTGTAATTGTAATTAAAGTCAGAAATTTCAATTTTCTTAATGGTCTTATATTAATTTTCACTTGATAAGACAACAATTTCGCAAATTGTTAGTTTTTCCTCCATTTTGCTTGACATTTCTTTTTTTTCTGTGTCTTCAGTCTTTGGTGGGCTGTGTTGCCAAGTTGTAAATCTCATAATGGTTTTTTTTTAATAATAATATTTTATTTATAACGAGGGTTTTAAATCTGCGCTTTACAACTCAAATTGCTGACATCGATCATAAAGCCGCAAAACTCAAATGGAACAGACCAACATACAAAATGTGCGTGTGAACTGAGGGACCACACTTGGGATTGGCGAAATGAAAATGGTAGGATTTAGTAGTAGTCTTAAAACAATTGTAGAACGAATCTGGGAATTTGTAAACAAATATATTAAAAACTACAACCCATAAAGTGTGGTCCCTCAGTTCTAACAGACGATCAGCCAGATCTCGGAAAGTATCTTAAAAAATAAGGTTTTGTGAATGCAGAAATTTAGTAAATAATTTGTAAAGAAATTTACTAAATAACAGACCACAAAGCATCAAAGATTAAAAAAGAAAATACGACTGAACTGTGGTCCCTCAGCCCACATAACAAAGGTAGTGATTGTGACTGAAAAAATTAATAAAACCGTTCTTTTTCGACATAAAGATTTAGTAGAAGTCTTAAAACATTTTGTAAAATAAAATGGAGCAAAACTATCGAAGCACTTTGAAGATAGCGATAATTAAAACTGGTCCCTCAGTTTTCTCCTCCACTGACATAATGCATGTGCTAGCTGCTAGACGAGAGGGATATCGCAAACTCTAGTGTACTTAACTTTTAGTAGTAAGTTTCTACTAAATAATAGAAATCTAAAAATGTGTATTTTTTACCTCTTCGCTGAGATAATACTACTTTTTTAATCCTATGAAAATAGATGGAGCAGGGTGACCACACAATAAAACAAAATGTAGACAGTCCTATTATACTTTATTTAATATTTTGCCCGCGATTTCGTCTGCGTATATTTGGTAACGCACAGGTTTCGATATAATTATTAACAATCCACTATTTGTTTACTAATAGGTTTTGCAGCGCTCGCCAGAATAACTCCGAGAAAGCAGTGTTTTTTTCCTACTATCTTGACAATTATCGTTATATTTTGAAAAATTCACACAATATCTTTATAAATATAGCTGTGCCCGTGACTTTGTCCGCGTAAACTTTGTTAGTTGAGTATAATAAAATAAATCGAACTATCTAAAATTTTGCGCCTCAGAGCTTCCCTGTAAACAATATTTGTTGTAGTTTTGTTTTGTGGCAGTAAAATAAATTGATGCTCAGGAGTTTGATTGTCCAACTCGTGATAGCCCAACATACAGTTGCCCATGGGTAATAATCTTTCCACTTTATAATGTTAGTGTAGAAATGATTTAGACGAAACGAAAAAAAGATTGAAAGACTGCCTCGTTGGTCTAGTGGTTGCAAGCGCGATTGCTGAGCATGAGCTCTTGGGTTCGATTCCCGGTCGGGCAAAACGTTATTGCATTTTTACATTAGGAATTTCTCTGAAGCAGCTACGGAGTCTGGATTTGTGCCCAGTTGATGGTAATAGGCTCGCTTCCTATTATATGGGACTTAAACATAATTGGTGAAATGTGGGTGTACTATTAAGTACACCTCTGCCTAACCTTTCAGGGATTACTGGCGTGGTGCTATGAAAACTAGACTGACGGTTAGTTTAATGCTACATTACATGGCTTACGCGTATGTATTAAAAAGTAGATTATTATTATTAAGGCGTGTCGCCCACACGACCAACAGTCGAGGCGCAATCGGGGCACAGGCGCGTTAGACGCGTCGCCCACACGACATTTGTAAAGAAAATCTCGTTGCAGCGTGCCTGTTCCTGTTGAAAGTACATTAGCTATGATTGCCAGTGTAATATCACATACATATTTGAACATATTCTTCTAAGATATTTTTTCAGTGCTGAACTAACTAACTTTTATAAAAAAGTGTTTAAATACATCCTGCCAATCAAACTTAATCAAAAGAGACATTGCGTTTTTACCCTTAAATATAAATTTTATTGAAATATTTGGCGTAGGTATTTTAGAAGAGGCAATTAACATCGATGAAGACAACAGGAACTGTACCACTTGTGATGACCAACTTAATTTCAAGTACGAGCTTTCAAAAATAATATCATTCGATTTGAATGACACTGATAAAAATTCTCTTACTAATGTTCCTGTTACCATAACAGTAAAGACCAAAACTTACAAAATCATGGGCGCATCTGAATTCATTCCAACATTAATTCCAGGTGGTCTTGGCCATTACCGATGTCACTATTTTATGAATGAGCGTTTCTTTTGCTATGATGATCAATATCTCAAACTTATTGAAAGCACTGACCACCAAATATACTTACATTCATTAAGCTACATTCAAGTGACAATTCCTTAGAAGTATTTCTTTATTTTATTTTTGTATTATAGTTTGTGATTCTTTGATTTTAATCTACTTTTTACTAAATAGACATAAGCCATTTAATATAGTATTAAATTAACCGTACAATCTTGTTTTCGTTTACACTAAATAATATATATTTAATAAAGTATAATAGGACTGTCTACATTTTGTTTTATTGTGTGGTCACCCTGCTCCATCTATTTTCATAGGATTAAAAAAGTAGTATTATCTCAGCGAAGAGGTAAAAAATACACATTTTTAGATTTCTATTATTTAGTAGAAACTTACTACTAAAAGTTAAGTACACTAGAGTTTGCGATATCCCTCTCGTCTAGCAGCTAGCACATGCATTATGTCAGTGGAGGAAAAAACTGAGGGACCAGTTTTAATTATCGCTATCTTCAAAGTGCTTCGATAGTTTTGCTCCATTTTATTTTACAAAATGTTTTAAGACTTCTACTAAATCTTTATGTCGAAAAAGAACGGTTTTATTAATTTTTTCAGTCACAATCACTACCTTTGTTATGTGGGCTGAGGGACCACAGTTCAGTCGTATTTTCTTTTTTAATCTTTGATGCTTTGTGGTCTGTTATTTAGTAAATTTCTTTACAAATTATTTACTAAATTTCTGCATTCACAAAACCTTATTTTTTAAGATACTTTCCGAGATCTGGCTGATCGTCTGTTAGAACTGAGGGACCACACTTTATGGGCTGTAGTTTTTAATATATTTGTTTACAAATTCCCAGATTCGTTCTACAATTGTTTTAAGACTACTACTAAATCCTACCATTTTCATTTCGCCAATCCCAAGTGTGGTCCCTCAGTTCACACGCACATACATACAAAACCGGCAAATCTGTGGGCCTACACAGGGTGGCCAGTTGAAAAGTCGATTAACCACTCTGCACGACAGGATTTTGACACCATGACACATCAGCTGAATCGGTGGGGTGACGCGAATTGTCATGAAATTCAAGAATTTTCATCAGTTTACTCGCATTCAATTTTGTTATTAAAAATAAGTCACAGGGGCTGTTTCATATTATAAGTTTGAGGTTTATATTTCCAAAAACCTCATAAGGTCGATAAAACGGCGTCATTCTATTGTAAAATGTGTGTAAAATACATACTATTACACCCTTCCAAAAATTTGGTACTTTAAAAACGCTGGAAATAATGCACATACACAAGACAACCCTTCGATAATAAAATTGGAAATCCAAAATAAAAACAGTGACATTCCATCTGCATTCTTATTTTTGCCATTTTACATACAAATTCAAAATAAAACACGATACAAATCTCGACAAAAAATACTAAACTGTGTTGCAACATGACATTTCTTAGTGCTGACCGTAAATCTAAGTTTCATCATTACGATTAAAAAGTTGCATTCAACCTAATCGATAATCGAAATAGAGTAAACTTTAAAAAAAAGTTTTGGGACCATTGAGGAATTTACCTATGGAGATTGCATATTATTCTACTATTGATTATAGTTATTCAAATATCTATGATATCGATAAGAAAAGAAAGACAACAACATTTTGTCACGTGCTTTTTTGTTATGCTATAATTATTTTCTTATGCGCCAAGATTTGAGGTACAGACGCCTGCACATCAAGCTACTACAATCTGTCAGATTTCTTTGATAGATTTTCGACTTTATTTCTAAAGTATTAGGTTCAAGGTTGATTGGGAAAAATTGACAGTTTCGGGTAGCTTGACCTGCAGGCGTTTGTACATTTTGCTGTCAAACGGTTTCGCGGTAAAAGATTTTGGCTGTTTTCTTGAATGACGATGAATGAAAATGGCGGCCATTTTTGTAGGAGGTCATGCTAATTCTGTAGGTAACTAGTCAGGCACCCCAGCTGGCACAACCATACCGTACTGCACCTAGAAAGCCATGCCTCCGCAGTAGAGCCTTGTTTTAGACGGACAGGGACTCCGCACACATCGGGGCAATAAAATATTGATATAGACATCCGACGCCCGACGCCCGATGCCTGTAGCGTCTCCCGCGGTGGCTGGCTTGGTTTGAGGAGCGCCTCACTTCCCCCGCTCTAGACGAAGCGGGGGGGGAGTGTCAGGGTTATGCAATAGAAGGAGCATGGGTGGGTTTTAGTCAGTGCTAGTCTGACACTCCCCCCCGTTTTGCCCAGAGCGGGGGAAGTTATTTCACGATTTCCCACCCAAAAAAAACCCCGGTACACGACATCAAGAAAAATGCAGGTTCAAAATGGACTCATTTTGAACCAGGAGTTTTCTTGGTGTCGTGTTTCCATCTCAATTGTGCTCTTCCTCTATAGGCCATTTTTACCCCAAGGCTTCCACTCCAAGAACACTTTGGCCTACGAGCCATGTTTTAGGAAAGAATGAATACGCTTTTCAAATAACCAAACAATTTTGTCGAACAAATGTAATTTATCTTAGCTGATTTTTTAATGTGCTTACTGATGTGAACTTCTTAGTTACTCAATACATCTATATATTTCTCTATGATATTTACTGACAACTGTCCTCACTTCTTTTCTTTGTCAATTTATCGATGTCTTAATTACGTACTATTTTAAGTTAAATAAAGCTAATATCTTCAGTTTATCAGTGTTTATAATGCATCAATTTATTTAACTTAAATTTATACAAAACATGTCTGAAGAAAAACTAAAACAAACGGCCTTGCTGTCTTCACATACATCGCGATACTTACGGCCCGAACGTTTCGACGTTGAGCCTACTGCTGCGGCTTCGGATTTAAAATGGATTCATTGGCGGTATTCTTTCGAAAATTTTATATCTGAAGAAATGCCGTTGGCTACTGAAAAGTACAAATATATGATTCTTGTCAACCATATTTCGCCCACTATATTCACTTTCATAAGAGACTGCAATGAGTATAGTACCGCCATTCAAGTGCTGAACGATACTTATGAGAAACGGCGAAACATTACTTTGGCCCGTCACCATTTGAATTCTAGAAAACAACTAGTAGGAGAATCGATAACAGAATATTCGAGAGCTCTTAACTTACTCGTTCATGACTGCCACTTCAAAGCAGTAACTGCCAAAGAATATCAAAACGAATCTTTACGTGGCGTACTTATCGCAGGGCTTATCTCCAACAAAATTAGAGAGCGATTGTTAGAAAAATGCACGTCAACTCTAGATGAAACATTAAACTTAGCTATCTCTCTTGAAAGTGCAGAAAACACTTCCCAAGCAATCAAAGCCAAAGCTTGCCCTGTTTCTTTTAACGCTGTTACGGAAGCAGTAACTCAAGAGAGACCTCGAACACCTGTGTCAGCGGTAACAAATCAAAACAACCGCAGAAAATGTTTCTTTTGTGGAGGTAGCATCCATCAAAGAATAAAGTGCCCTGCATTTAAAGAAGACTGCCAACTTTGCTCTAAAAGGGGACATTTTGCGAAAGTTTGTCGTTCTAATCAAAAACAACAAAACAGTAATGCTGCTGCTTGGGCAGATGGTGGTGCTGAAGAGCCACACTTAACAGCAATATCGGCAGCCGCACCTTCAAGCTTACGGCAAGCAACGATATCAATAATTGTCAATAATTATCGAACTGACGCCCTAGTAGATACAGGAAGTTCAATTAGCTTCATAGATAATAAGCTAGCACAAACTATGAAAATCAAAAGAACGCCATGTAATCAAGCCGTGACTCTGGCTTCTGTCAACCACATCTCTTATGTCAATGGACTGTGCTATGCAACTATACAAATCGGTCGTCATATTTACAAACATCAACAATTGCTCATCGTAAACGATCTCTGCGCAGACATTATTATCGGGCACGATCTTCTGAAGAATCATTCATCTATGGAAATTCAGTTTGGTGGTCACAAAGAACCACTAAAAATCTGCAATGTACTAGAAGCCTCTGTCCCACCTGCATCAGTATTTACACATCTATCGCCTAAAATAAGACCCATCGCCATTCGCTCCAGACGCCACTCAGAAGAAGATCAGGTATTCATATCACATGAAATTTCTAATCTTCTTAAAGACAATGTCATTGAGCCTAGTGTATCGCCTTGGAGAGCACAAGTCCTGGTTACTGGTGGAGGTAGCCACAGGAAACGCCTTGTTATTGACTACTCGCAAACCATAAATCGATTTACGGAGTTAGATGCTTATCCTTTACCCAGCATAGATTCTATCGTTACTCAAGTCGCCAAAAATAACTATTTTAGTCAAATAGACCTAAAGAGCGCTTACCATCAAGTCAAAATCCTCCCTAAAGAAAAGATTTATACAGCATTCGAAGCATGCGGAAATCTTTACCAATTTACGAGAATACCTTTTGGAATAACGAATGGAGTCACTGCATTCCAAAGAACCCTTCACTATATTATAAACTCTGAGAAATTACAAGGAACCTATGCATACTTAGATGACGTAACTGTCTGTGGAAAGGACCGGCAAGACCATGACACTAACTTACGCAGATTCATGGCGGCTGCTGAAAAATATCAACTCACTCTTAACACGGAAAAATGTGTCTTTGGATCGGAATCTATCAGTATTCTTGGCTATACAATTCACAAAAACTCAATCAAACCCGACAAATCCAGATTGGATCCACTAATAAATCTACCGATTCCTTCGAATGCAGCCTCCTTGAAGAGAGCATTAGGACTGTTTGCTCACTATTCAAAGTGGATAGTCAACTTTTCTGCCAAGATCAGACCATTGGTGGAAGCAACATTCCCACTATCAAAAGAATCAATAAATTGTTTCATTAGTCTGAAGTCTGACGTCGCTGAATCAACCCTCGCCGCAATCGATGATAAACAACTATTTTCGGTTGAAACTGATGCTTCTGAGCATGCTATAGCCGCAATTCTTTCACAAGGAGGTCGACCTGTCGCATTCTTTTCACGTTCACTCAATAACTCTGAACGTCGACACCCCTCCATAGAAAAAGAAGCCAGTGCCATCGTAGAAGCCTTGCGAAAATGGCGCCATTTCTTGATAGGAAGACACTTTTTGCTCGTCACTGATCAACAATCAGTCTCATTCATGTTTGACCAAACTCATTCGAGCAAAATCAAAAACGAAAAGATTCAAAGGTGGCGTCTAGAACTGTCATGTTATAAATACGACATTATATATCGTCCGGGAAAGCAAAATGTAGCTGCTGATGCATTGTCCAGAGTATGTGCTTTAATAAACACTTCTTCCAATAAACTTACGGAACTGCATAATTCCTTGTGTCACCCAGGCATCACAAGAATGATACACTGGATCCGAGCAAAGAACTTGCCGTACTCTGTCGAGGACGTAAAGAGGATAACCGCTGCATGCCCAGTTTGCGCTGAAATAAAACCTAGATATGCCAAAAATGAAGGACAACTCATAAAAGCGACGTCACCTTTCGAGCGTCTTAACATAGACTTCAAAGGACCTCTTCCGTCGAACACTTCCAATCGATATATTCTAACTATAATTGACGAATATAGTCGGTTTCCCTTTGCTTTCGCCTGTAAAGATATGTCATCAGAAACAGTGGAAAAATGTCTTCGAGAACTTTTCTCCTTATTTGGGACTCCAGCCTACATACATTCCGATAGAGGATCGTCCTTCTTATCTGAAGAATTAAAGAAGTTTCTGACATCTCTTGGCATAGCCTGCAGCCGCACGACTCCTTATAATCCCCGTGGAAATGGCCTAGTCGAGCGACTTAACGGAACATTGTGGCGAACTATTCAGCTGCACCTTCGCTCTACCGAACGGGAGATCACCGAATGGGAGAGGGCACTACCTGTGGCTCTGCACTGCATACGATCTCTATTATCCACCGGAATAAACGAAACGCCACACGAGAGAATGTTCAACCATCCCCGACGCTCTGGAAATGGCCAATCAATGCCAACCTGGTTACTGTCACCGGGACCTGCTTATATGAAGAAAAACGTGAGGAACTCAAAATATGATCCAGCCGTTGAAGAAGTCGAGCTTCTACAGAGCAACCCTGATTATTCTTATATCAGATTACCAGATGGACGCGAAACAACCGTCTCTAACAGACGTTTAGCACCACGTCCAGTGGCTGAAGAAAGTTTGTCTGATGATGAATATCTAACTCCAGACACTGAAAGAGCTCAGTCTAGTGATGACGATCCATCTCCTGGTTTGGTTGTTGAGGATACTCAACCTATTCAGGTCCGTCGCTCTGGCCGAGAACGAAAGCCCCCCTCATACCTTCAGAGCTACGACACCACTTAGATGGGAGGGTGAATGATGTGAACTTCTTAGTTACTCAATACATCTATATATTTCTCTATGATATTTACTGACAACTGTCCTCACTTCTTTTCTTTGTCAATTTATCGATGTCTTAATTACGTACTATTTTAAGTTAAATAAAGCTAATATCTTCAGTTTATCAGTGTTTATAATGCATCACTTACCAAGATCATAATTGGCGCGTTCTTTATTCAACCTTATTTATTTATATTTGCAATTCACATTCAAATAGTAGGTATAAAACCGAATTATTAATAAAATAGCAAATAAACATTTTGATATAAATTTGAACAGCGAGCGCATTCCTTTTTTGAATTTTTATCTGAAAATAAAATTGGCGCGAATTTAGCCATAGATCAGTTTGTACTGTTTGTTTTTGAATCGGTTTTAGTGGCGTAAAAAATATTATAATCAATATTTATAGTATTTTACACGTATTACAAAATTATTTTTTATTTTTATCTATCAATTTCTGATATTCCTTAATTTAATTATTCGAGTTGATTGATTTACAAGAAAATAATCGATTGAAATAATCGTATTTACACATCACAAAATTAAAAAAAAAAGAAATGGACGTCAATTTCGAAAGTGAATTTAGTAGTGGTTATGAATATTACGTGTTATTGGTCCTATTATTGCAAATTACGATAAGATCTGGGCATTGTCATGTTGTTTATATTATTTGAAATGATATTTGTGTCAGTTGTTATAGAATCTATTCGTGAATATATGATATAATGTGGAATTAAAAATGTAAACAAGCACGATTGGCGCGAAACTTCGACTTTAGATTTCAAAATGTATCATTACCACTACTAATATAAGTTCAATTGCGAATGATTTCTTCACGTAATAAAAGGACACGTTAATCATGCCCAATAATGTGGAGTTTAAATGTC
This sequence comes from Ochropleura leucogaster, assembly GCA_958449745.1. Lineage (NCBI taxonomy): Eukaryota > Metazoa > Arthropoda > Insecta > Lepidoptera > Noctuidae > Ochropleura > Ochropleura leucogaster. The sequence continues at coordinate 2,644,675 of OY288213.1, read as the reverse complement.
CCAAAACCTATTTTTTATGATTTTTAGCGTCGACCTACACTGCCATCAAAATGGCGATGATCGTAATTTACGCATTTGGATTCTAAAAGACTTAATTAAGAAACTTCCTCAATAATTAAAGAACTTCTAATGACGTTTACATATGAGTTTTTTATTCTACTATCTTAATGAATGCACACCCATATTATTTATTAAACAGAAAATAAAATATTTACAAAAATAATGAGGAGGTCATATGACTTAAATGTCCGACCCCTTTCGGGGCCAGTACCGAGCCAGCGGAGGTTTGAATGTCGAGCCCCCGAAGGGGTCCGTACCGAACTATACGGTTAAAAGGACGGACTAAAAGACAATTTCCTCCGTAGATGTAGCTTGTGCATTTTGAAAACCTTTTGTAGGGTGTTTTAATAAAATTTGTTTTAATTTTCATCTAACATTGGTTTTTATTTTTTATCTCTTTATTCCTACCGTTTTTAGATATTTTTTTCTGTGGATAGTATACGATGATTGTAGGTATAGTTTGGCCAATGGGGTTTCTTCGATACCAAATTACCAATTACAATGCCAGTATAGAGCCCCTGTCCTGCCATCTTGCAAAGCGATGCTGCTTGCTATATTTGCTAATTGGACAAAGAAACGGCCGGCAACCACAATGTCAAAGTATTTTAACCCTCTGCGACTGACGTGGTTCAATTTTCACAATTCAACTGAGGTGGTAGTACACGAGACACCATTTCAACAGCAAATATTTTTGTAGAATTAAAGTATGCAGCTAACTTAATCATATTTATTAGATTTCTGGCCTATTTTATATGTGAAATTTACTTGAAATAAAAAAAAACATTTGTATTTTCAAAATTAAACAATTTTTATTTACTTAATACAAATCAGTCTATAAATTTCTACTTAAACATTTATGACATAAAAAAAATACAAAATTTACTTTTTCAAGTTTTACAGTATACATTTAAAAATTTAACACTTACATTAATCAGTCTAAAAAAAATGAGATACATTCGTTGGTCAACTTAAAAACTAGAGAGTTTCAAAATCACAGCTTTGATTGACAATTATCACACAGTGGCTTAGAGCACTGAAGGCAAATTGACTTCAAACAATCACAGCAACGGTATTTAGTTTGTCTTTTTATTTTTGTTGGACAAATATAACATAATTTTTTGCCACTTTGTGAAACAGATTGAACTACTGGAGGTGGAGGGGGGTATCACACAGTATTGATCTTCATCATCAATACCACTAAAGGCATCGTCACTTTCCTCTTCCAGCCAGTTCAATATTTCCTCTTCATGACTCACGAAAGTTCCAGCCGATGTTCTCTTACGAGCAGAAGTCCTTGGATTGTTACTTGAGGTATCCATCTAAAAACAAGTTAGGTATTATTATTTCCTGTAGCCTGTGTCACGCAGAGATAATATGTTTGCAATTCTATTAGAGAAAGAATTTAAAAAATCGTCTTACTATTCGAGTAAATTGTTCACAAACGAAAGTAGAAATCTATACTAATTGTAGTATAAGTATAATATTTTATGAAATTTGGAAAATAACAAAAAATAATACATTACTTAAACTGACGTGGTTGTTTAGGAGACACTATGAAGGTATAACCATTTGACTGAGGTGGTAGTCTCGTAGACACTTACCTTAACTCTGACGTGGTAGTCTCGTGGACACCTTCCCTCCGCTACGCACGCGTGCATTCACTGCGACCGCCCGCCGCACACTAACCGACGCGCGAGCCCTTTACAGTAAGGTACTCGCAGCGGTGGCGCTCACATTTGAAAAATGCCGGTAAAAAACGGGATTTTATATTTCGCGGTGTCTGTGGGACTACCGCGTCAGCCGCAGAGGGTTAAGCTTTATCGCCATGGAAAATTGAGGATGCACAGTATTGCTAACAAGAGACAGTCACGTTCCGAAGAACAGTCAAGCAGCCAGATTCTTTTAATTAATGCTTGGACACCTCTTTGCCGGCCTTGCCGCTCAAAGCTAGGCAATCAAAAACCTGGGGGTTTTGAATAAAAACAAAACATCATTATAAAGTATTTTTTATTTTGTTTATTACAGGATCACCACAAACGCTTGTACAGCGACGAGCTACCGTGGTCCACATACAACTGATATATCAAATAGACCACTTCTTACAGCTATTCATAAATAATTTAGCATAAAATTTACACAGCTTTGCATTTCCATTATACTAGGTATTTAAAAAAGGTTAACTACACTAGCTTCCCTTCACAACTACCAAGGCCTAAGTATTATCTCCATTAAGATTTGCTTGAAACTTGACATTGTATTTTTAATATAAAAATAACATCAGCATTCAGTTTACTTAACGCTTGGTTTTGAAATTGCGAGCTCATGATATAACTTGTCTTTATGAAATGCAAAAATGTAAAATTGTTCTAAAATACGCTTTTTGCTTTTTACGAAATAAATTTAGGCATTATTACGTAAATATTTATTTATTATTATTCCAATAAAAAGCGAAAATGGAGCTGCAGATTTCAAAGTATAAATGCATAAGTCCCCACATACAATGTCAAGTTTCATGTGAACTAATTTCCATTGCACTGAAATAATAGGTACATGTTATAGATTAGTATGGAAGTTTCGTGTGGGATTTCATTAGCTTCTGCATTGCGAGATACGACATTATTTAGCGTATGTATTTTTGTAACAGTTACAAAACTGGAATTAAATTTTGTGTAAAGTTTTGTATCAAGTGATACATAACTTTTAATAATTTGGCAATTCCAGTTTAAAATGTCAAAGAAAAAAGGTACTTTTAAGTAGTGCTATAGCAATCCACATATTAATAGCTTTTTCTAATCGAATCTAAAGTGAAATCCCCAATAGTCACATGACATGGGGCACTCACTAGAATATATGGAAGTCATCCATCTTGTTTCCAATCAACAGCAGCATTTATTAAAAATAAAATGAAAAATCATTACGCGCAATAATTAAAACGGAAAATTTCGCACCATGAGCCCTATTAGGAACAGTATTAATAAACATTGTTTTTACATTATATGGAATAAAGCTATGCCAATATTCACTGGTAAAGCCAGGAACATACAGCCCAAAACATTATAATAGTTATTGGGCAACAATTGAATGACGAAAGGGATCCAATTATTACAACCAAATCCAGCTGAACTGGACTTAAATATCCTACTGTCTACCTAATAATATTTATTGCATATAGAGCATATAAATACTTACTTAAAAATACATAAATATCAGCCTGTTAACATTGTTCTGCTAAGCATGAACTTTTCCCCATTGACTGCTATAATTAATCATTTTGCAGGGACAGTCAGCATGCCTTGCAGGTTAACTAATATTATGAAGTATGGCTGGATTGTGTTCGCACAATTTACCCCTTTCGTCTTAAAGCTACTTAAAAAATAATTGTTAAGATTTGTGCATTCAACAAGGCATTTATAATTTTGTTCCTGGCTGACTAAATATTGCCATTTTCTTACAGAAAATTTCAAGGCATGGCCCTAAATAGCTATGAATTTCTCCTAATACATTTTGCCACCCATCTTTATCTTAAATAATCTTGTCCTGCCTTTCTTAAATACTATTTTTTGTTGGCATCAGCACATTATTTGATATAAAATGTGACCGAATTTGTGAAGTTACTTTAAAAATTGTGATGATAATTTAATAAGCCTTAGGCAATACTTTTTCATAAATCCAAATAATGCTTACTTTTTCAGTGTTACACTAAAATTTTAAGTATTATTTTTATATATAGCGAAAACTAAATGTATTGCTGAAATGACATGAACTGCATAAATGCAGGGAATATGTTATTTACAGTTCGTATACATAAACTCAACATACAAATTATCTTATTTAAAATCATACCAATTCACTCTTCAGAAAAACTCGACTAAAAACTAAAACATTCACAATATGTCTATAGCTTTTGTTTTTAGGAAATTATTAAAAAATAAAATTCTCAGTCTTTTCTATTGAATAGTACAAATAGATCGCTATAAATTAGATCTTTTCGATTTACAATACAGTATCATACAGTTTGTACAAGCTATGGAAAATTGACACGTCCTACACGCAGATAGCGTCCGTGATACATGTACACTTGTGCAGTCTGTAACATAGTCACTGGCCGACACCCACAACCGGCTGGCAGCCTATCTATCTTACAATCACGTTTATTGTCACCGCACTATTTCATTACTAGACGTCAGCACACAAATGTTCGAACTAAGAACTGTCTCACATCATTACCTACTAAATGTTCAATGTTTAATCTCATGTCTTGCACCACAAATCAGTCAGTTTAAATTATTTTTGCACTCTTGTTGTAAGGACACTACCATGTTCACATACTCATTGCTTATTCCTTCATCGCACTTAAAATTACACTGTTCTAAATAATATGTTTACACAAACACGGGCTTCTACATTCCTCTGGTCCCCCTCCCTGCTGGAATTGTGTGTGTGTTTCTCATTGTATAGATGTTTTCTTGACAGCAGATTGGTGTTTGGCTAAGGCTTCTCCGTACCATTATATGTTGCATTAGGCATTTGTAGGTGAATTAAGGGTTTCTGTGCTTTCGTTTTGGTTTAAAATATTTAGAGAAGGTATGCCATTTTTCCGTTAGTATTATTTTCATAAAAGTATTACTGTAGTCTGAAAGCTGGACTAGGTTGCCTTGCGGAATGATTGACGTTGGTACTGCTGCTGACGTTAAAAAATGTGTCGTCTCTGTTGGGCGGCGTGTCGCGTCAGTTGGCGCGCGCGCGCTTGGCGGGCGGCGGCGGCGCGTGCGCGGGGCGCGGCTGCGCGTGCGGCGCGTCGTCCGCCGCCAGCCCCGAGCGCAGCATGTACTTGAACTGGAGCATGTGCTGCATCACGTCGCGGATCTGCACGAGCGCCAGCCCGTTCTCGCCCGCCGCCGCCGACTTGCACTTGCCGGAGTTACGGAGTACTTGCAGTTGTGTTCTGAAAGAAAGATACGTAAAGATTAGTTGGTGCTAAAGCTATCGAGTGTAAAACTATTTCTAATACTCGTGCCTAGATACAGGACTTGAGAATAATCGATCTCAAGTACGTGTACTTGTGATTTACGAAAACCTACTCCAATATCTTAGGTTTTGAGTAGTACAGACTTAAAAGATTGAAGTAGGTTTTTTAAGATAAAAGGGCTTTACAACCCACTCCATCATGAACAGGAGACCCCCTTACCCCAAATAGAGAAATATATTAGGCTGGTACTGCTGATACTCACGAATTGGGCCTATAGAGCGTGATGCCGAGCGCGTCCAGCATGGCGCGGCACGTGGTGAGCGACACGCGCGGGAAGAAGTGGCTCGCCAGGTCCGGCAACGTCATCAGCAGCTCTGTGTACTGGTACGGCTTGGCGTTGATACAGGGGACCATTGTGTTCTCCACCAACGCTTTTTGTACCTGCATGAAAGAGACATCAAATTAGTGGCTGATAAATGGTGTGTAAAGGTACAAGAGCTAAACTCATATTTAAATAATGCTTTAGGTATAGTTAGGTGGAAAATTAAAGGTTTATAAAAACGAAAGGAGACCTTTGCCTTGCAGTAGAAATATATAGCCTTAATATAAATAATAGTTAGTATAAACTAGAAATTATAAATTTAAAATAATGACAGTATAAACCTTTCTTTTCATCATTCTTCTATCTAAGTGATAAACCCAATAGATTTATTTATAGAAATGTAAGTTGATTAGAGACTTGAGAAATTTAATTTTAATAGCATAGCAAATTAGTTCTTACCTTATACGGCGTATGGTTGCCAGTGATATTGATGTCGGGGATTGGGGTAAGCCTTTTGCGACTGTCCACGGAGTGAGAGGTTGAGTGGCCATTCATTGTGCCAGTCACTTGTGGAGGTACACTGTAATGTAAACGATACGTTAGTTTCTTAGTTCCAACTTCATGTTGGTACAGATCTAGCTTGGCTATGGCGGCATTAATTGGCTAGGTCAGCCTTTGAAATTTAAGCTTTCTATAGACTTCATAGGGCATTAGAAATTGCTACTAGTTCAAGGTTGCCATAAATGCTGAAACACCGACCAGAATATTTGTAATAGAAGTACAGTGAACCATAGACAGGGTTTCTGAAGATATTTCTTGTAGAGCTGAGGTATGTTTTTTAGGAACAAATACAAGTAAATTCGCGAAATATGATGGAATAACTCAAAGAATTGGGTCAACTTACTGGGGGTCTACATAGGCTGCTGTAGTAGAATCATATTAGGATGTTAATATTAATTACGTTAAAAATCTCAAAATGGTCACAGACAAGACTGAATTGTCACTTTTTGTGACCATTTTGCGAATGGTAACTTAATTAATATTATTAACGTATTATGATTCTGCTTAAGCCGCCAATTTATACCCCGGACTTTCAGGCGTATAATAGTGCTTTGATGGACTATGCTAACTTTCAGAACGCACCATCGACGTAGCAATATCAAATCGGACTTGTTCCGAACTCTACTACAAATAATCCACACGGTATTTCTAGCATTCATGGGAAACAGATAATATTATTTAGTTTATTGTAAAAAAAAAAGGCGTATGCAATAAATATAATTATGGGTAAATGGGACAGTGTCAAGACAATGGCGAATGGAAAATACACACACATGTAAGAACAGCCCTTATTACCCGACTGCGACCGAGCGCAATAGGAGGGTAAAGTTTTATTACAATTAAAGCGCCGCTTGTAACATGCACCGACTAGACTGAGCTAAAATAGCCTATTTTAAGATCTTCAGACATTATGGAATGCAATGAAGATATGAATATGAAAATTATTGCTTTCTTCTTCTAACAGGTATAAAAAAGAGCGGCTAAAATTGACCAGTTCAATTAGTTCACAACAGTTTTGTGTCATCAAACCTTTTATTTTTTCAATAGCTAGCCCATTTTTCGCCTCATTTTTTGTCCCTGTCTATGTAAAAGATAGCAACTTGTTTTAGATGAGTTTAGTCAGGGTCGGCATCGTCGCCATTTTGTATTCCCCGAACTGTACAACTGTACATATAATGTATTACGCTTCTAAATAATAACGTTTACTGTATGATGTAGCGATTAATGAAAATTGACAAATGAGCAAGCGTCGTGGTTATTTCATAACATGATAATAATGACAAGGAAACGTTACTTTTTAGTCAGTCACGATTAACTGTAAAAACTATAAACTAACATTAATTTTGTAAAGAAATTTGAACTAGAGTTGAATAAAATTACTGAGGGAATACAAAATGCAGTAGGAAAGCAAACAAGTTACAAAATATATTGATTACTATTATATCTATGGCTACATGAAACCGGGCTGTTCTTACAAAATCCACTACAAATGATGAAAAGTTCCTCACTTCATGGTTGATGTGTTTGCCGAGCTCCTCACGAGAGGTGGAGGGGGTTGCTGACCCATCGCCATTGTAATTGCACTGTTCGGAAACTGAAATAAACGATAAAAAACAAACATTTTCACGCGGCTCTAGAAGACCTAAAGGCGAGCGCCTGGAAAAATATCGTGGACTATGATAGACTAAATATTATAATATACATAATTTATAGAAAGATAATTAAATGGAACTTTACCATTAACGATTTTTACAAGATTTGGTATTGGAATTTGGAATCGAGTCAACAAAAGCTTGACTATAATATTTGTGTAAAAATCAAGTAACTGGCCCATATAACTCTATTCGAAATTTTGGAAGTCTAAATGATTTACGTAGCGTGTTGCTGTAACACGTTCGTGATAATTACCGTAATGTTGCGCTGGTGTTGCGAGCGGTGTTGCGGCAAGCCCGCCGCTGCGGCTGCGATGGCTGCGTTGTTGTACCGCGCGGCCACGTGCGCTTGCGCCACTTGTGCCTGAGGAACGGTACATCCCTGTTATACATTGAAAAAGTATATATATACACGCCTTGTTTCATTGGGGGTAGACAATATTAGAGAACCACCTGCTACAAACTTTATGGACATCTTTTGCCTTTTCCAAATTCGTAATCAATAACATTCTTTTACCATTTTCTCAATGTATTATTAATCGTCACCTCATGAGTCATTTGAAATTAAATTGGTCAGGGATTTCTGTTTAAAATAATTAGGTTGGTTCCATTATGGCAATGAAGCCTTAAAAAGTAATAAGGAAAATATTTTTTTTGGACTCGTCACGCTGACGAGAATTTGACTTCATGCGAAACAATACTCCATAAGGGGAAACTGAAGTACAATAATTTAGACTAATATAGAGGGTCAATACCAGCAATGGAAGTCATCAAGCCCTAATGAAGAAAATCTTAGGTTACAAGATTGTACTACAGTACAGATACCTAGGCCAAACGAATCAATTAATTTCGTGGAAATAATGAATAAACAATGATTGACGTCACAATTAACACCGTTTCCATCAGCTGTTGGATAACAATGCGTTTCCTTTTGTGTTGAAGCAATTGTTCCAATAACGAATGACTGAGGAGGGAAAGAATGCTAAGAAATTCCTCTAAGGCTAAATGGAATATAATTCTTCTTCTAAACGTGATACAATAGAGACTTAGCGACTGCATATCAGTTCCCAGAGGAGAATCCAAACTAGATTTATTTGAACGTGATCTGTAGGCCTACCATGATGTCTTAAAGCAGATGGTGCCAGACACCCTGCATAGCTCTGTCTCTTTCCCTCAGTGGAATAAGTTCTGCTTTAAGACGTCATGGTACGGTAACTGATGCAATTTTTTCAACTCCTCTTGAATTGTTTTTTTGAACTCTTCAATCTCAACAGAAATATTTCACACAAGTGATGAACCATACCTGAGCGAGCCTTAGCACTTGCTGCGTTTGCGCTTGTGTCAACGCTCCGGGCAGACTCCAACCATTCGCCAGCGCTTGCACAGCGGCTGCTGAAAGCCCTCCATGAGGCATTTGCATGGACTGCGAGGCCGGTGAATGCCTTTGCGTGGCCGCTCTTCTGCCTCGCGTAGATTGGCTGGACACGTTGTTGAGGGCAACGGCATTGGAACCCACTCCCACGCCGCCGACCACACCTGGTGGGGGCGCGGGAGGCGCTCGCGTCCATTGACCGCCTCCTGATACGGCGCCTGTAAATACAAATGGAAAGTTTGAAAAGATACCGCATTTAACAGCAGTTATTAGAATTTAGTAAACGAGGCTTTTTGCATAAATAAATCCTATCTGCAACCAAAAGCTTCCTTTCTTTCCTGAAAATGTATGTGACTTGTTTTGCTAGCGTCGAGCGTGTATTTTTGTAATCCTAAATATAAAATTTATGGACTGTGGAGTCAAAACATTATTTTTCTCGAGTTCAGATTTATTGCGTCATTCATATTTTATCTCTAAATAGGTATCTAAATTTACATGAAAAAAACAACGGGTCATCATGATTAGACCCGAAAGCGCGATAAAAATTACGCATTGTAGTGTCAGGAAAATGCTGGTTCCATAGGGGCTATACATATAATAAATGAGACGTAGTTTAGCGAGATTTTACGAGTTATAAGCGGTACTAGGCAATAGTGCGTACTAGCTGTACGAGATATATCTGAAATGAAACCTACAGAAACCGGGATATTAGTCAAAATAATTTGCTATGTAACGCTAGATTTGCTTCAGGTCTTTTTGTTCGGATGGGAAATAATTCATCAAATGACTACTCCCGCTTTGGGCGGATTGGAAGGATGTGTCAGAGTTATGCTGACTACCATGCATGTTCCTTATTTTATTCTGGGGGCGCGGTTTCTCTTTTGAACAACCGTGCAGCTCCGACAAACAATGGTCCCCTGACGAGCCTGTCATTTTCTTCAGGTAGCGGCTAGCTGGCTAGCTTGTTCTAAGTATCGTTAAAATCTACCAAATGCCGAAGAAGCGAAAACTGCATCTGGAATTGTGGGTCAAATATGCCAAAAATAAACCTTGCTTTGCCTTGAATATCGCGGAGGGCGCTCGATAAAATATTAAAGCGTGATCTTGGATATTTCTGATGCAAGATTCCTTTCTGATATATAATATCAACCGATAAGTTATTATTTAGACTCCGTTACGGGCAAGCACAAAACGCGAACGGTCCTTATCTGATTGGTTTATCTTTCGCAGAAAAGTAATTGAACTTATGGAAACAGAACAGGTGACTTACTGCGATACCCGTGAACGATAAGTTAGTTGGAAACCTGTCAAAACTTCGACGATCTTATCAAGCAACTACGTCATTTTAACGGCACCAATACACTTCATTTTGATACCGTGCAGGGGCAGACCATGAGAATTACGTAAATTTTAAATTGAATACTTTGAATAGGCAGGTTTTGCAATCAACTCGGTACTTACAATCGGTAATTACCTAGGTACCAAAGGCAGGGAAAATATCAATTGAAATATTAGACAATGGATATCCTTGAAATTCGAAGAGTATGCACTAAAAAGGTCAAATTATAACAGGCTAGATGGCGGACAATTGTGGCTGACGTCATATGCCATACTTTTGACCTGGTTAGCGGGTTATTTTACATTTGAAGGCCCTGTTGTATCAACAATATGATTATTGTACCAGAGCAGAGGGCTGGATCTACGGCTCTAGGGTTTGGTCGAGATTTTGCATATCAGCGTTTAAGATTTTTCTAGAATTTCGTAACTAATAACGTCAGCTATCAGTTTTTATTACATCGATTGAAGCAAAAAAAACCATGACTTCTGTTATTTTTTCCTGTTTATCTCAACTTTTGATGACGTTAAAGCATTGAACTGTGAAATGTTACGAAACGTCGAATTAAACCCCAACTGGACCGTTTGATCCGAGATAAATCCGTAGAGTTTCGTACCAACAACATCGCGTAACGGGAATCAAGAGAAAGCCTCAAGACTTAAGATTTCTTTCGCCAAACACCAGAGTGTTGGTAAACGACCCCGTTATCTTTTAACCGTTATAAAAATAACTAATCTGCTTTTTAGGGCATTGATTAATATATTATTTGTCTAAAAGTTTGGTGACCAGTCCAGTTACCCGAACAAATTTGTGTTTTCCAACCTATTAATAATACTTAAACCGGACAACAAGAAATTCTTAAAATACGTAAACTTCTTTCTCTCCTGCTTCGCTTTATCGCGAACATAAACGGGTCTTTCAGATATTTAACAATGGAAACGAGTCGGGATAAGCCGAGCTTATCCATGGCCCCCATGTCTGCGTATTTCTTTCTTTATTAACACGTTTTTTTATGAAGAAAACGAAACCGGTTCGTGAAAAGGGGAGGTCGTACACAAAAAGAACTTGATTGTGAAAGAAAACAATCGAAGGTTTCCATATAAAAGTTGTGGTTTGGTTACCACCGCCTTGATGTCAAGTTTTTTTTTGTTTCGTCGAAGCGGCTGTACCGCTCCAGAATATCCCGCTGATGTATACTAATATTATAAAGAGGATCTCTATCTAGACGATCTCTCTCTCTCTCTTTATCTCAGGATCTACTGAACCGATTTTGAAATTATTTTACCAATAGAAAGCCACTTTATTTGTGAGTGTCATAGGCTATAATACTCGTAACATAACGCTATCACACAAAGAAACTGAGCAGCGGGTGAAACCACTGAACACAGCTAGTAACTTATAATTTAGGTAAAATTTATCACGCTGCCTGTTACATGGTATTTCGGATTTTAAGTTATTTTGTGAAGCATTGTTTCAAAACCAATGAGGTAACGGTTAAACATGTCGCGTTTGCGAAGGGAATTTTAAACATGAAGAAGTAAGTAATCAAATAACTGAGGAAAACAACATGTTTTCCGTGTTTTTGCTAATAGACCGCCCGATATTTCAAAACAACGAGAATGACAAAACCAAAGCTTTTCTGGTTGTTTTCCTGGAAAAACCACGATTGTCACGGGACATGAGAATGACTTCCCCTTTATTTTAAACTAATCAGTAATGCGTTCACCAAAGAAGCACATTCGTTTCGTCACAATTAATTGGATGGCTTTCATGATCTCCCTAATTACATGAAAGTCCTTTTAATAATTGATGCGGAACACCGTCAGATTTTAATAAGACCAACCCCTCGATTTCCATGGGTGTCGTCAGGGTAACAGAGGGGTAATTTGGCTTATTCGCGGTGTGCATCATCACCCAGCTTACAACTTTCTACGTAGTATACCCTTGGCATTATGATAAGGCACTGGTTAAAAAAAGTCTAGCTCTATGTCCTTCGCTTCGACCTCTTTCAATTGACTGATGACGTAATATGCCGCCTTCGCCTTTTATTAGTCCTAAAAATTGGCTGGCGTCAATCTCCAAAGCAAAGTTAGCATGAATCTGACTAGTTTGAAATGCTAAGTATTTTTAGTACTTAGCAATTTTTTACTACTTGCAGTAATTATGTACATAATAGGGGACAAGAATATGAATTCTTGTTTGCTCGCTGATAAAGGAGATATTATTCTACAGTAACAGTCATCATGCAAATTATTTTTACATGTCAAGGTTTTTTGTTGAAGGTTTAAAAAAACCTTCGCATTTTTTTAAGAAACTGCACGTTCATGCATGTTTTTCTGTTAAATTGCTTTTTTTTGTGATTATTTTTATGTTTTAAGTGGATTAGATGTTGTAGTAAAAATTGCTAATATTGGACAAAACTACAACCAAATTAATTTGAAGACATTACTTGTTGATTAATAGATGATATTATATTATATAGGTCAAAACCCTAATGCTGTTGAGCTCCCCTGAATTGTATCAAGATAATTCATTTCAAAAGGGCATAGACAAACATTAAAATTAAAATGGGTCATCGCCTTTTTATGAATTGAGCTGTCGCATGTCAAGTCGGGCGCTAACTGACCAAGCATTCCAAAATGTTGTTCTTTTTTGGTTTTTTCCGGAGTAACCACTTTAAAATTACGGAATAATAAAATCGCAGAATCGATTTATTAAGGAAATGCATCGGAAAACGTAACGTCATTGATTACATCATTAATTTATTCTTCGAATTTATGAAACCGCAGAAAAATCATAATATTTGTAGAGGAAAAAAAACATTAAAGATGAGTCACAAATTAATAAACGAGGAATCGTAGGCGAGGCAACACAAGAAGCCAGAAAAAGCTTTTGAAAAAAGAGAAAAAATAAACTTTGTTTAAAAGGACGCCAAAACTTTTAGGACCCAGTACCTATAAGGGTTCCTTTTGCGATAATATTTGACATCGCCGAAGAGAAAAGAAAATACTACGTAACGTAGGCAAAAGAGAGCGCATTGTTTAGTATTATCCCTTCAATATCGATCACTTGTAGCATCAATGGCTACGGCCTGTTATGTCATTGTTTTGTAAATAATAGATAGCCGAGTTTAACGCAGACTGCCTTCTGAATATCTACAATCACCGTCACGGTTTGAAGGAAGCCGATCTAGCATTAGAATATTGCCATTTGCAACCAATCAACTGCTTTTCATGTAGTTTGATTTTAAACGCCACAAAACGTGTAAACCTGCTGAATAGCAGCCTTTATAGCATACTTTAGCCAGAATAATATTTTTAATCCCAAGCCGACAGGATAGGCTCGATTAGGAACTGGAACTATCTGCGGGCCTTGGGAGGTTGATTTCACCCAGTTTCAAATCATAGAAAAAAGTGGCAAAGCATGTTAATTAGCTCATGTTATACGGGATTAGGGTCATACGAATGCGATGACGACAAAATGGCGGTTTGAGGGACCCGACACGGACGGAATCATGGACACTGGCGGAAAAGGAAACAGGCATGCATGATGATCGTATGGATGCGGGCGTTGCTGTCAGTATTCTGTAGTTGCGGGAAATTTTAGTACCTCTGCATAATCTGTGCCCCTGCTTATTTATTCCGTGAAATCATGAATACAATGCTGAGACGCAGATAAACTAATCTTATCTGTTAAGCCTGGAAACATTGGAAACTATATAACGGATCATGCGATTAGAAGACCTACGGTACGATGTCTGACATACAATCAAGTGTAATTGCCATAACCCTGGTTTGTCTGTCTGGTTTTAATCTTTGGTCAAAAATCAACAAGAGTACCGAGTTCTTCCTACATGGGAAGTGTGGCGTGGTTGTTGCCTGAATGAGGCCGGAAAAATAGAGCTACCTACTACAAATTCAAATAAATCCTAAATGCAAATATGGATGGGGAATAACGGGGAAGCAAGGTGTCTGATGGGCCGAGTAAAGGAGTATGGAAGAAGAAAACATGCTTCCCCGACGCCAAATATTTTAGGATACGGACAGGAGAATGATGAAGCGTTTAACAGTTATTTTTGTTTCAAAAAACATACGGAACCCTCGTGTCTCTAGAAAAGTCTTCCGTAATGGGTTTTTATTTTTATCGTGCTATTATTAGCTTGACTTCTATGTTTGAACAGCAAGACTTAATTTAAACTTACCTACATCTTGTTGTCTTATCGGTTTAAATTACTTATTTGGATACTTTAAAGTTTTTTTTTGTATGTTACGTAATATTGGGACATTCTGGCAATTAATGTATTTTGCAAGAGATGAAATAGCTTACGTGAAATTGCTGACGTGTTTGATTTTATTGATTACATAAACAAAACATTATTATTTAGTAAAAATAGTAGTGAAAAGCAATGTTTGCAGTCAGGGCAACTGGATCTGGTTTTACATTTAGAATTTTACAGAAATATACAATCTTGAGCGTGTTAGTATTCGCTTTTGTAACGGGACGTTTTTTTTACTGAAATTTCTACTCTCAGGATCGAGCCAAAGATTGAAAATTCAACATAGAGCAATTAAATAAACCCTAACCCGGTACACGGATTTTCAGCTGCATGCGCAATAGGCCGAGAGTCCAAAATCCATTGCGCGGGAAATAGGCGCGTTAAAAAGTTTACAATAGCTAAGTAGGTATTATCCCAAAGATTGTAATGATCTGATGTCTGAAATAAAATGCAGCAAGACACAAATAATGGAAACATTGTTTTCCTCAGCTAGTTGAAGACTTGTACTTTATGACCTTGTTTTTTTTTTTATTTGCAAGTAAACTGTCAATGTCAAACAAGAACAACATTGCAAAAATAGAATTTTTGTATCTTCTCTAAAGAAGCCTCTAATGATGTCATTGGAGTCGAAAAAAAGACAAAAGCATATTGTTTTGCTTTGTCATTATTAAAACTTGTAAACATTGAAACTACCTGCTAACTTTTTTTTTCAGAACAAAATAAGTTTGCATCTAGCAATAAAATGGTTTTGAAAAGACTTTGAACCCTACTGTTAACATCAAAGGAGGGAAGCAAACATGAATTTGATTAATATTTTATTGGACTGCGTTGTTGGTCCATTGGTTGTAAGAGTGACTGCAGAGCAGAGGTCCTGGGTTTGTTAATAAGAAAAATCCCAGTAGCAGATACGGAGTCTGGGTGTATACCTAATTGTTGGCAATAGGCCAGCAATGTGGGTGTACTATTAAATACATCTCTATTTAAACTGTCAGTAATTAAAGGAGTTCATCATTTTCTTGCCCTTGTCCCATTTTAATTGGGGTTGGTGCAACACATTTTCTTCTTCCATTCTCCCCTATTAGACGTCATGGCATCATTTTACTCCTTCATATCATTCCTTACACAATCCATCTATCTTTTCTTTGGCCTTCCTCTCGCTATCACTCCATCAACATGGACTGACCAACGACGGGCCTGTTGGTCTAGTGGTTAGTGGCCCTGACTGCTGAGCCGGAGGTCCTGGGTTCGATTCCCACCCAGGACAAACTTTGTGTGATGAGCATGATTGTTTGTTCTGTGTCTGGGTGTGATTTATAGCTATAATATGTATGTATTTATAAATTATATAAATTCTATATCAGTTGTCTGGTTACCATAACACAAGCTCTGCTTAGCTTGGGATCAGATAGCGTGTGTGAGTTGTCCCAAGATATTTATTTTATTTATAACATCCAGATCCTTTACTCCTTAAGTCATATGTGTAGTAATTACAGGAGTTATGTTATTTTATTGATATTGTGGGATACATTGTTAGATAAGCCTGCACTAGGAGCACAGTCTTGTGTACATTACCTACTTATTTGTGATAAATAAAAAGGTTGTATTCAATCGATTATGGATCATTGAGTAGTACACTATACTGTTTTTGCTTTAGCATTGTGTGGGTGACATTAGTTACATGTACCATTCCTCTTTAATCTGGAAGGTTATTATAGGCTTCACCCTGAATATCATAATCATCATAGTAATCTATGCCATTACATTTATTTTCATCTAATGTCACCGGCACCAAGCTACAGTGAAAAACAGTATAATTCTTCAAATATCTTGGCAATAGTATTGCCAAGATATTTGAAGAATACAGTAAGTAAGTAACTTTGAAGCTTTTCAACTGTTTTATTTGACTTAACTTCATAATTTGGTGATTCAATTCTAAATCCTTGATCATTTACTGTTACTGACATAAATTTGCTCAGCATGTGGTTAAAACTAGTGTTATTCTCCAGCTTCTCATGTATTTTGTAGACTGCTAGATTCTTCACCAACCAAGATGACTTCCCGACCAACTTGCAAACCAAAGATGACATAGATTTACAATTTAGAAAAAAAAATTAAGCTAATTATCTCACCTTTTGCTGATATCAGTAGCTGTGAGTCCACAACTTTGTTCGGCCAGTACTCCTCAAACTCCGTCCCCGGTGGGAAATAGCTTTTAATGTCCGATAAACTTATCACTGAACATGTCTCACTAGCAAATAGTTCATTTCTAATACCCTGCACTTTACAACAGAACTTCAAGTACGATAGGTCCCAGCCTTTTAACTGGTCTGCCTTTAATTTCAAATTGTCTGTTTCACCTTCAAAATAAAATAAAGGAACAAATTTCTGGTTATCCCGCACTGTGTACGGCACAACAGATTCCTTGTTTATCCTAATAAAACCACACTTGTCTTTAGTATTTGTTGTACCTCTTAATAACTTATTATAACAAACGTCTAGGAAGTTATAGAACTCATAGGCATCTGACAACCGCACTACTAAGTCCTTCTGTGAGAATGGTTCCCGACCAAACTGGCCATCACAATGCCTGTTGTTGATCTCGTTCAGCAGCCGGGCTTCTATCTCTGTGATGTAGTAACTCCTAATACAAGTACACGAGTATATGTCGGCATGGAGATAGTTCAGATATTTATTGAGGAGTTTGATTTCTACCATCCTGACAGCCACATACTTCTCAGTGGACCGGTATATGTAAGGTATGTGACATTTGCCCAACATGTCCCAGCCAAAATGACCTTTCCAACTGGCCTCGTCTGGAGCAGGGGTCTTTTTGTCACCGTCAATCACAGGCCGCATCTCCCCCGTGTTGTTGGGGGCGGGTTTTCTTGCTAGAAAATTCAGTATGCCCATCTGACCGCCGGAGCCCGGCGGCGCCACGCCGACGAGCGAGCCCGGCTGCGGCCGCGCTGCCGCTACCGAAGCCGCTAACGCCTTGGCCTTATTCGCCTCCACCATTTTGGCGGCTAACTCCCTGATCTCAGCCTCATCAGGTCGTTCCGTCTTTACCTTGACCATGGTTGGCGTGGCGGTCGTAGAGTCAGACATGTTTACGATTACTGTTCACTCCTCGGGAAATAAGAACACAGTTTCTAATATTCCACACGTCACTTCAATCCAGGGCTACATTCTGCAGCGTCGCTGTGGCAAGTTTCAGTCAAAAATTAGTAAACAATTGTTTTGCACGGTGCGCATCGTCCACTTAACACTTCACTATTTTGACAGATCGCCGAAGCATACGAATGCGTTATCGAATATTTTATTCACTATCATTCACAGTTCACACATTCCACGACAAGTTTCCCCCGTTGATCCGTGTTCACTGTTCATAGTCCATCCATGTGAGGGTCGACAGAACTGAGAAAAATAAGTTCCGCACTATATTGCCGACGTCAACTTTTGAAAAATTGTTTTCGCGGCATATTCATAATTATCGAATTTATCTCTTTAACCCGTTAAAACTTTTAGGTAATTGGAAAAATATTTTTCTTGTTAACCACGCTGTGGTAGGTAAGGAACATGAAACCCAAATTTTGTGTTCAGGGAAATGCCCAATACCGTTGTGTAGTCTCGTGGGGAGTGCAATTCATGTACATTTTTCACCTTTTGGTGACTCAGCAGCTAACAAAATGGCCGCCGACAAGGCTTTGTTGGCCAATCAGGTCACTGCTAGCGACCATACATATCTACAAAAGTCCCGTGAATGACGTCGATGCACTCCCCACGAGACTAGTTCTCAAGGACTTTTCATTTTGTTCTATTTTCAACCAATTTAATTTTGGAAATTACTCATTAAAAGCTTCAGAAATCAATTCTAAAAAATATATGATTTTTTGAGAATTTTAGAACCCTGCTGAGTGCCTTAAATCAGCCTCTATTCAATACCTAAAATATAATTTATGAATGTACTCTTTACAAAGTAGTACTATCGGTAGTCTCGCTACAGCTGCCTCGTTGTCGCTTGGACGTTCCAATACAAACAGCAATGCGAAACTCGACCTTATGTCTGTGCCATAGAGACTGCACGTGCTATGCGGTTTGATAATCTAGGTCTTACCAACAGTGTGTAGCGAGACTAGCCGACGCGCGCATTCCACGAACAATAATCCCCTGCATGAGTGAGCGGGACAGCAACAAGTAAAAAGTAGATGTCAAATGTTTAGGTATTTTACTATGAACGTAAAGAGAACGTAGGTAGGTATATAATGCAATTACAAGCTTACGTAAGTATTTTAACCTACTTGGTAACGAAGGAGGTAGGTGGACATAGCGGGATTTTGGTTGAATTGGCTTTTTTCGTTTTTGGTACGTATTGTACCCTCTTTAGTTAGTTGAAAAAAGTAGGCAAGTTTGTTTGGAACTTTAGAACAGGTTCCTCCGTGCGTAGGCATTAATTAAGGTGTTATCAGTCAGTAAATAACTGATAACATTGTTCGGCGTTAATCTAATCATTATAGAAAGTTAATACTACCTACTCTTCCTAATAAATTCATATCTCATAATGTCAATTGGGTTTTCAAAGAAAGTTAGGGGAAAATTAAGTATTTTTGTTACTGTGTGTATTAAGAACCTGCCTAGTTATATTGAATAGCAGCAATCTCTATAAAAACACAAACCTACCTAGAAAGTTGGAAGATATTTTGTACCTACCTACCTAATCAATATGTCTGAGCCAATGATGACCTTACGTAATTTGTCTGGGCCTAATCAAAGTTGGGTAGCATTGGGTAGGTCTGCGTGTCCCCCCGCTGCCATCACTGTGACTGCAGCGAGGATACAGCACAGCATACCATCGAGCTGTGCCCTGAATGGGTGGAACAGCGCAAGACCCTGGTAGCTGAAGTGGGGGTAGACCTCTCGCTTCCAGCTATAATTAAATGTATGGCTGTATGGAGTCTGTCTGACAGACCCCTCCGCAATGGCGGAGGATATCCATTGAGGATTTCCACACGCAACAAAAAAAAAAGGTCTGCGTGTGCGTGTCCCGTATCGCGTCTAATAAACTATTCATTCTTACCATAGCATATTAGTATACAGCGTGCTCATCGATCGCCTGATAGGGTTAACGTATCGATGTTACGGGTTACCACGTTGTCAGTTATCTAATTTAAAAACACGTTATCAGGTCATCAAGTTATTAGTAGTAAGGGGTTGAGTGATTGTTCAAAGTACAACCAGGAAACCAGAAAATCACGGACTTTGCTTGTTCCTATATAAAAAAAGAAAAAAGTTAAATTTGACATCGGTACCTATCTGATTAAGATTTGCATAATGACTAAGTAGGTATGTATGTTGAGCTGGAACCGCTCAGTTACTTTCGAGGTGGCAACGCGACTGCTAAAGCACGAAGTCCTGGGTTCGATTCCCAGGTCGGGAAAATGGTGTAAGTATTTGGTTTTTCCATTACGAATTTCGTAGAAATAGGTCAGGAAGTTAGGCGGTAAGGTACCCCTGTGCTTCGGAAAGCACATTAAGCTATTGTCCTGCGCCTGATCTCTCTCCGGTCGTGTCGGATTGCCATCTCATCGGATTTTGAGTGAGGGAACAGAGAGTGTGTGCACCTGTGCCTGCACACACACTTGTGCACTATAATATCTTCCGCGCAGATGGCTAATCTAGCTCTACTGACATTGGTTGCCGTGGCCAAAAGAGGTCAGGAGGAGGACTATATGGTGAGCTATGTGACGTCATTCTAAGTCCAATCTGGCGGACTAGACGGTTTATGAATCCATTCTCATGTTAAGGGTATCAAATGAAAGGGTTTGTTGAGAAGGATATGAGAAACTGTTTTTTTTTTTTAATAATCTTTATCCTACTAATAATATAAATGCGAATGTTTGTGAGGATGTATGTATGGATGGATGTTTGTTACTCTTTCACGTCAAAACGGCTGAACGGATCTTGATGAAATTTGGCACAGAGGTAGATTACAGTCTGGAATAACACATTGGATACTTGCTTTCAATATCGCGCGGGCGAAGCCACGGTTGTCAGCTAGTTACCTATTTATAGTAGTACCTAAGTACCTACTTACTTAAATACATAAGTATGTCCCCTAAAACTATCTTTGTTTTCTATCTCGCCAACCTACATCACGACAAGAATATTACCTAGTAGGTATGTGAAATGGCGTCACTAAACTGAAATAGAATATTTTTTTATTATTTTTTGTACCCACGACCTATAGTCAACGAACAAAAAAGGGTTTATCTGTAATGTGGCGTAGCATAATTGTGTTTTCTGTGAAGTTCCACATAGGGGACATTTCCTCGAAACCACAGAATATACATTTTTAATAGACTTTGATGCAATTAAGACTTCCCGGAAACGCTAAAGGTTTATTGAACCAGGTTGATTGAAGATTCAGATTTAGGTACCAAACTAGCTATAAGCCGTGCGCCTTATGCGATGGGAATTCCAGTCGGTCAAAATTATGATTTCGCATGCAAAAACGCACAAGTAGTAATTACCTACTCCATCCTTTTGTGCATCATCATCTACATTTTGCCAACTTTTTTGGGATCGGTTTCCACTTTTCCAGTGTTATTGGATGCAGCCGAATACAAGTACTTTACATGGAAATGATACTGCCAATTGCCTGACCCCAACCACCTAGTTAGTACAGACGCCTGCACATCAAGCTACTACAATCTGTCAGATTTCTTTGATAGATTTTCGACTTTATTTCTAAAGTATTAGGTTCAAGGTTCATTGGCAAAAATTGACAGTTTCGGGTAGCTTGACCTGCAGGCGTCTGTACAATGCTGGGTTAGAGCCACTGACGCAGTTGTTACGACTGTCGATCTTCAAATGCTTTCCGAAGCACGGAGGAAACTTTGTATGTTATGGATAGTCACCCATCTACAGACCAACCTAGGCAAGCTGTTGTTAATCAGCCACGAACTTCCGGGGATTCATTTTCAAAAACTTTCCTAGGTTATAAAGTTTCGTTTTGAAAGGTCTTTTACTGCATGGTAGATAGCTGATGCTATAAGGAGTACCTTACTCCTGTCGGGTTTACGGGTTGTTCGAAAGAGGCACCGCGGCCCCAGAATTCAATCCGAACACAAAAGAAGAAAAATGGACGGATTAATAGAATGGTCATAGAGGTTTTATAAAAGTTGAACTAATTTTATAGGGCCCTCCCACAATCGTAACTAATTTTAGATCCACAGATCTCAGTTGCCCAACAGTCGCCATGCTTGATTTGGGAGTCGAACCTTGGACTTCAAGGTCCTATGCCACGCGGGCCGCAGAAAAGAGGCGACCTAAAACATTTGGTGCAATGCTCTTGACCCCGTTATCAGCAAGTAACCACTTTTCAAAATCTGCACGAGCAAAGCCGCGCGTTTGTCTTGTAAAACGTTTATTTTATTCAAGAGTTCTGATTATAAAACGGGATTACGTGGCTCTTATTGAGAAACTTGAATGAAGCTAACTATCATTTTCTAAGATATACCTATTTGCAATAGAATACTAAGATGAATTATCTTAGTTTTACCAGTTTCAACCTTTCTTTGAACGTTTTTTGAAGTATTGGCTACTAAATATAGAAAATTATTTCTCCATTACTTGGAAAAGGTGATATACGTCCTCTATCATATGTAGCTACCCTAAAATATCTATACAACTGTAGGTGTTGAAGTTTTCGGGTGCCTTTAAAAATTACTTTAGCAATATGATGGGCAACTGCATCTTTATTGCTATGCATTTTCAGAAAAGCGTTTTGGGAGGGACTACGGCCATTTTTTTGTCTTTTGTCCAATGGGAGGTGAGGTCAATAATCTCCAACCAAGTAAACACTGTAATAGGAGGAAAAAACACCAAAGGGGATGATTCATTAGTTTCAGAGTAACATCAATAATGCACTGAAAGTTGTCAAGTCTGTGGCAAGGTAGTTCATCACTCATAAGTGCTCACGAAGATAAACCTTGTCTTGAATTTGTAGACATTCTATTATCTAATATGTAGTATTATGTTATAGGTATGTACTTTAGGACTGCAAGTAGTATGAAATACTTATACCTATGTCATGTAGTATGAGATTTGAAGAAAGTCGAAGGGCATGGCGTTTTTGTGGGACTGTCTCTTGTAATCTGACGTTCAAAAAGTGCTGATTATCAGCCTAATTTGAATAAATGACTTTTGATTTTGATTTGTTTCTTGTTTTTGTTTGGGAAATCATCAAATTACTTTCTCCGCTTTAGTGTCTAACACCCATCCATGATTCTTCTTTTGCCATTTGTGTTCCGGGCCGCGGTATCTCTTTCGGACAGCCCTGACAGGCCCCCTATGCTTTGCTGACATCTTTTTGAGGCGCGCGTGGAACACGAAAGTGCAAACAGCAGTAAATATATGAACAAGGATAAACTAAAATAAATAAAAGCAAAACACTGGGTTTTTAGTTCAGTATTAGGAAAAACCAAATGCATATTTTCCAGCAGACAATAGAAAAAACGTATAATATTTAATAACGGTTATTATTAAATGTTTATTTAAACTTTTCACTCACATAAAGGCACTACAAAGGTGGACTTAAATACCTAAGATATAATATAAAAAAAATCTGTTTCTTACAAAAGCACTGACACCTGACACGATCAAAATGTATGGAAGAACAAATATTATATTTTTTGCTGGCTGTCCAAGACTGAGGTGTTCAAAGGGATTTCCCAGGTCCATATTTACGCACCTGTATCTACCAACTTGTTTTTTTTTAATCAGTCGATATCTAGATACCTACGTAACATATAGGTACCTACCTACACAGTCTTATATAATGATTAGGTAGGTACCTATGTAAAACGTTACCCTTCGTCTACGAGTCTTAACGTGTACCACTCAACCAAGTATGGTGAAGAGAAGGTGGCAGGTGCTTGAACATAAAATATGGCAAGTTCGTACCAGCCAGTCGGCAGAATAGTCTAATGATCCTGGTCATTAGACTATTCTGCCGACTGGGTTGCACAAAGAAGCCACTCGCCACTTGTTGAGGTTATTTTGAAGCACCTATTTTTGGGTATCGGTAATCATCAAATAACTTCCTGGAAGTGTCAGACTTTAACTGACTAGAAAGAACATGGGTGGGCCCATGTTCTTTCTTTTGCCCTTTATGTACCTACCCGGGCCGCGAAATCTCTTTCGAACAACCAGCAACACCGGTTAAAGCACCCCTTTTGTAAATCCCTATCTTAAACTGCTGGCAGTGGTACCTATCTTTGTGATCAGCACTAGAACAAATGGTCCCAATGTTTTTTACGCTAGCCAGCCGTCAATCCAGGACCAAAATTCAGTCCAAAATGAGTTCTTGCATAAGAGTGCCAGCTGTAGTCACTAGGTAACGTGGCCATTCTCTAATGCCCCGGCGGCATGGATCCACGACCAATGACAAGATTATTAGTAGTTTGGGAACACAAGCTTACATCTAGCTGTATAAATAAAGATCTCAGCCACTTAGTCAGACTGATGATGTGGTCGTGTCTTGGTAGGCCGAGGCATGCCTATAATGCATACACGTCTCATGTAGGTAATAGGTAATAGGGTTTTGCCATTTCATTGTCATCAACTTCATTCGCGAATTCCTAATTAGAAAACTTTGCACAACCAGGAAGTCGATCTCATAGCTTAATGCTCTACATGTAGGTATACTGCTTGGGACCACAAGACCAACGAGTGCCATCGATATAAGGAAAAGTCTTAATTTTGGTGTTACTAGTAAAACTAGGAAAATACCGATTGAAACGTCAGTCAAACAGAATATAATATACCTAGAACTGCCGTGCGGATAGGTTAGATTTTATTCAGTTACTAGCTACCGCCCGCGGCTTCGCCCGCGTTAAATTTGGGGTAACACAGTTCCCCTTGCGCCTTATTGATTTGTAATAGCAACGCTAAGTTTTTCCTTTTCTTCCCTCTTTCTCCCTCAAATCCCAATTTTTTCAAAAAAATATTAGCTTATGTCCGTCTCCTGGTTCCCAACTATTTCTGTACCAAAATTCATCAAAATCGGTTTAGCCATTAGGTAACAAACAAACAAATAAACAAACAAACTCACTTTCGCTTTTATAATATTATAGTAAGGATTTTAATCTGAAGTAGGTGTTCCTTTAGCGACTTAGAGGCAATATTTATAACTTACTAGCTGTGCCCAGTGGTTTCACCCGCTGCTCACTTAGGGGTATGAAAAATAGATATTGGCCGATTCTCAGACCTACCCGATATGTACACAAAATTTCGTTTAATTCGGTCCAGCCGTTTCGGAGGAGTATGGGAACGAAAACTGTGACACGAGAATTTTATATATTAGAAGGAACCAATGCTCCATGAGTGATGCTCCCACTGAAATGGTTAAAATTGGTTGTCCCTTCTTACTGGAGTTATTTGGTGACTTATATAATTATAAAGTTGAGAATCAAGAGATAAGTGAGCGAAGCGAGCTGGAAATATTTTAAATCTTGCCTCGGATTGAGGCTTGCCTCGAATTCTTCGCGGAATTAAAACTAAATATTTTACATAATATACCCATTTAAACTCAGATTTGAAATTGGTGTAACCATACCATATGGTTACACTCGGGCAAGTAATTCTTAATTGATTTCAGCCTCTTTAGACACCGCTCGATTACGCAAAAATACGAGTGCATTTCTTGAGGTAGAAAAAAAGAGGTATTCCTCTTAGCGCTCCCGTTTTGAAGCGCTCCCATCTAAGCGCTCCCGTTTTATTCCTCTAAGCGCTCCCAAAAGGAGCGCTTCGAGGAACGATTAAAAATAATAAAATTTATTTCCTCGAAGCGCTCCCACGTTTAAAAATAGGGAAAAGCATGAAGTAAACGTCATGAATTATATCGATAATTTTTAAAAACTCATGTGTGAAGTTGCTTAACCAAATTACGAAATTGAGAGAATAATATCTTTTTGCTTTCGGCACTCTTATGTCTATACAAGGGCCAATGTTATTGTCATTTCTACCATTGACGTAAACGATAGATTTTTTTAGGAATGGCATCTCGCAGTTCAACCAAGGAGGTTATCGTCTGCTTAACCGGGCGAATCCTGTGGGTGCCTTAAAAATTAAGACCTCCAGCCAGGGTGAAAACTTACAAACTAAGCGACTACACGCTAAGGGCACCCCCTGTGGGGTACGAGCCTCGGCTTAGGGCGACGCTGAGGGAAAGCAAGGGACAGGCTGGATCTGAGTGATATTATTTATGGACTGGTTTAAACTTACTGGCTCAGCAGCGCGGGCTGGCTCTTGCAAAGGACGGGTGGGGCAGTTACCGGGACGTCGCGACGGGCCTCGTCGGCGAGGATGGAATGACGGCGCTTTGCGTCTGAATTTGCGCAGAGTGCTAGTCTCCCTGCTGCTCTCCTGGAGCAGGGTTATAGCATCGTCAGGAGTGACGAGAAAATGTCTAAGACGATGAATTTTACTTATTCGCGAGGGATCGTATTGAGCGGCCGATGCGATAAGGGGGTTGCGATGTTTTAACGCGGAGTCAAAGAAGCGCATGGAAAGACGCTTCATGAATTGAACGACGGTGGGGATTCTTAAGTCGAAGTGAAGACTATCGTTACGGGCTCCCGATTTTACGAAGGAATCGGTTTTGCAAGGTCTACATCTTATGAAGGAAACGCGGGTTGGCGTGGGCGAACACGACAAATGCGTATGTCACAATGGGACGGACGACCGCGGTGTATGAACGCAATTTGCACTTAAGTGACAATTTGCTTTCTGCCTGAAATAAAAAGTGAAACCTAAACCCATAGCAATATGTGCCGCGGAGGACAAGTGGCTGTCGAGAATGACACCTAAGTATTTGGCTTGCTTCTCTCAGGGGATAGGCTTGCCGTACATAGTGATCAAACTAGGGATCAGTGGATTAAAGCGCGGTTTGGAGTAGATAACCGCCTGACTTTTACCGGGATTCATCTCGATTCTCCATTGCCTGAACCAAGCGCCTAGGATGTCGGCTGGGGTCTGAAGGGTACGAGCGATAGCGTTTGTACAGCGGCCAGTATAGTAAATGGCCGAGTCATCCGCGAACAGAGCTAACTGAGCTTTTTTGCTCTTGGGAATGTCGCTAGTGAACAGCGTGAAGACGAGGGGGAATAAGACGGAACCCTGAGGGACACCGGCCCTAATAGGATGAGGGGAAGAGATTGAGGAAGTCCCGTAAGATGAGCGTAAACGATAGACACCTCATTGCCAGGTGTGCGGGGAGGGGGGTAGTAATGGTAAACATAATGGAGAGAAATCATAAGCTAAACAATAAAAAAATATGAATAGGTAAATATGTCGGCAGATTATATTCATCGATTTGGTGGACTAAAGGATTTACAATAAAACAAAAAAAAATACCAAACCCGTGCGAAGCCGGGACGGGCCGCTAGTTGTATATTATAGTATAACAATGTGTTCTACTTATTACCTAGTTATTATCGATAATTTCAGTTAGTATAGTCCCATCTCTATCCGAAAGTTAATCATGGGAGCGCTTTGAGGAAATAAATTTTAATATTTTTAATCGTTCCTCGAAGCGCTCCTTTTGGGAGCGCTTAGAGGAACAAAACGGGAGCGCTTAGATGGGAGCGCTTCAAAACGGGAGCGCTAAGAGGAATACCTCGAAAAAAAGGATCTTTGTGATAAAAGATCATACGGTAATTTTAAAAATAAACCACAATTCCTTACAAAAGTGCCATACCGACACGGTCAACATGTTCGAAACAGCAGATTTTTTTGCTGACTGTCCATTACTTGCGTGTTAAAAGGACTTTCCCAGATCCATATTTACGCACCTGTATCTGCTTGTGTTGAGATTATTTACCTAGACATAATATGTGCCTATACAGTCGTAATGACTACGTATAACGTTACTTCCTGTCTACGTGTCTATTACCTTGATATTTCACAATATTTTGTTATCAAAGCAAGTCGTGACTGTCATGCTCATTCATGATTTAGGTGTAGAAGTAAATAAGCTTCTCTGTTTATCTATATAATCTTATCTTTCTCATTTTTTTTACAAATGCGTATTTTACGGACTTATCGCGCATTTTCAGGAAATGTCCAAAATAAGAAAAAATGTTCTAGAGATGTCTAGGTCCCAAATTAAAATAAGTAAGTACTTTCAGAAGGCCCAAAGGGAAGATAAGAAGGGCTATAAGATAAGGCCATAGATAATACACGTGGTTTTATAGTCTTTGGATAAGGCTATGTTCATAACACACACATTTTATCAGAAAAAATCCATGTAAGGTATGATTGGATGTTGCGGGTTGTATCCGGGGTTGCGGGTTGTTCGAAAGAGATACCGCGCCCCCAGAACATAAAGGGCAATAAACATGGGCGGGATTTAGCACGTTTTAGTCAGTACAAGTCTGACATTCTCTCAAGTTATTTGATGATTTCCTGATGATGATGATATAGGTATAAATGAACCCTACACGATGCCATCACCCAAGCATCTAGTAAATCTATGGAAAACTTATTTTCGGGAAACGTTTTTTTATAGAACTCAATTAAGTACCCAAAACATTATACTGATGAATGCATTGAATAGAAGGGCGTTCGAGAAAGTATAAAAAGTAAAGTTATACTACATCAAACAGATGGACTGTTTTTAGAGTAAGAGTTAGGTACGTAATTTATCCTGCTCGTATAAAATCTCAGTGCAGTTCTATCTAACTGTATCTGTGTCACTGTTGCAATTATAAATAAAATATTACGCAATCATATTTATTTTTTGTTCTGTTGTTTTTCAGTCTCTGTTTTAGCAGGTATCGTCGGAACCTTATTCTCCAAAAATCAACCACTACAACTCGTGAACATCCCAAGAACCATACTCCGGTAGACTAGATATTTAGTGCTATTTATTTGATACAAAATAAGCACTATAATCTTTATGCCTCCTTCTCACTCATACACTCCAGCTTCTATGTTGAAAAGAAAATCTAACATTTCCGAGGCAAGATGCTAAAAATGTTTTGAACTTGCTTCGCTCGCTCTTGTATCTTACGGTCTCTTAATTGTTCTAAATTGTTCGATGAGATGATGATGATTGAGTCACCAAAGTCATTTTGAAAATGAATTCACAAAGAATGGTAAGAAAGTAGGTCTATAGCATATCCGAGGCAGGGTGCTAACAGACAAGAGCTCGCTTTGTTCGCTCTTGATGTTCCCTGTAGAGGTCTTGATATTAAAATTTTAAAATACGCCAATTAAATAGCAATTTTAATCAATCCAGAGCTTTTACAATTACAAAACTTTCAAAAAGTGTGATGTGAATGTTTTGTAGGTTTCTTAAATACCTACTTACTTTTTTAATATGTTTCTTGTGAATTTCATCAGCGATTGAGGCTACAGTTTGCGTTATATGATAATTACGTTACTTGCAAATTGGAACTCTGTTTTATTTACTTAGTTTTTGAGAAATCTTGTTTCTTACTAATATTATAAATGCGAATGTTTGCGAGTATGGATGTATGGATGTTTGTTACTCTTTCACTTCAAAACGGCTGAACGGATCTTGATGAAATTTGGCACAGAGGTAGGTTATGGTCTGGAATAACACATAAGATACCTACTTTTTTTTCGATATCACGCGGGCGAAGGCGCGGGCGCCAGCTAGTATACCATATTGATTTCACATTAAAATCTGAAGCAAAACAAAAAATCCTTTTAATAGTTCGGTCTGTATGGTTTGCGTTCTATTCACCCTGTTTTAGGTTAATGGCACTTTTCACGGGACGAAAAATATTCCTATTTACGAAAATTCTTTTACAATCTTGTCTGAATTTGGGTTACGCATGTTACTAGACACCATTATGACACTAAAGGGCTTATGGCATAATGGCTACTGCGCCGTGCGCAGATCGATGAATATGCGCGGCTTAGTGCCGGGTGGCTCCTATGTACCTAGGCAGGTAGGTACATACATATAATAACTATTTTTGTATCTAAGTAGATATTAGGTAGGTCCATCTTAAACATAAAACCGTGAGAGACACCGCTGTCTATAATTAAAAAACGTACGTATGAAATAAAGGCTTTTAAGGTCACACGGTTGTGCTGTTGATTGTACTTAGATTTATGAATTGGTATTTTGTAACAATAAAGTGCACAGTACCTATATAGCTTCCTTAATCAGACTACGAGCTGTTCCAGACCTTCTTGTTCTCCTTCTTCGTAATCTCGTTGCTTCAGACGCATATTGCTCCCCATCTGTTCCTGCCACACGAGAACCTACCTAGATATACTTACTTACCGTCTTATTCTGTAAGTCTCTACCTCTACCATTTTATCTATATCTTTTATACAAAAGCTCAGCCAAATAAATTAGGTAGTTATAGGTCCCTAGTAAAGGGGGTATTTAAGTTTTTTATATAAACAAAAGAATGTTATGTGTAATTGTGAACATATTAATGAGATGTTGTTGACAAAAAATAAATTGAAATAATTTTAGGAACTTATAAATAAACTAAAAACAACGCCAAAAAATTCGTTCACAACGCTGTCTGCTGGTAATGTCCCTAAGAGACTGGCCGCGTTACCAAGTTCTATGGCAACGCTTATCCAATGTAAAAGCCAGTCCTAGGGCAAAAAAAATAAAAAAAATGTGAGCATAAGGACCCCACGGTCCCAGAGTTTTTCCTAACGGCTCGAAAATGTAGCAACCAATATGATTTTTATTGTTTATGCCGCTTGAGGTTCTCTGCAGCCGCAGCAGCACAAATAGTATGCCTATATATCAAAACCAGTTTTGTCGAGATCCTGTTTGCATCATTATGCCTATGTATCTATCTAACTTATTTATACAGTACGATACAAAAGATACCTGGTATACATAAGTCATGGTAAACCGCTATTTTTGTTCAGCACAGAGCTCAAACTATACTGATTCTAACCAGTTTTGCAGAGACACCAGGTTATTTAGATCCCACACAACATAAGAAGAATTGCTAGAAACTGTTCCTTTCTTAGAATCGGAAATAAATGAGACATTGTGTTCCCATTTTGTGTGTATGTGTTGAAATGAATATAAAAAGTTTGCTTCGTGAAGAACAAATCTTACGATTATTTTTTGCAAATGATTTGTAAGGCGCCGCGTTTTTAATTTGACTGAATAGAATCGGTAGTTTAGCATTCAAACTCAAAGCTTTAAATCATCATGACCGAAGAAAATCCGGCTTAATAATATCTTATAATCTATGCACCGTAAAGGTTTTTCAGTATGTAGATTAGCTTCAATTACCCACCTTGTGAGTACAACTATGCCTTTGTCCGCCTACCCTTTCCCATGTAATTGGCGTAAAGTTAAAATCAGTTGGGAAGCCATTATAAACATAACGCAAATTTGTTTAAGGTTGATTTTATATTGTTTCTATGACCTTCAACATCAGTGAAGGATGCCCCAGACTTTCACATAGATATAAAATATTCATAAATCTAGTTTCGATTTTTCTCGCACCACATTGATTTAAATATTTTACATTAGTGATTGTTGTTAATCAAAACGTTTCACAAGTTGACAGAAGGTTTTGTTTTTGACTTTGACGTTTCATTTATTTGTTGTTTGCATTTTTGGCGTCTTTTGTAGATCGAGAAAATGGATTATTTCATGATTTATGAATAAATGTCATGTGTTTTCTGTGTGTATATTGATTGTATAATAAATCAACCTACATTTATATTATTTTTATAAAGTAAAACCAAGAAGTTCATGGTCGTTCTATGAACTCTTATTGAAACAATGATGCTTTTCAGGCAAAAGCTCAGTGAATCGCCGCAAATTGTTTATATTTAATCTCCATTTATCTAACCGTAATACATAAGCTACCATGGAAGACGTTCAAGTGTGTCGTATTTGTTTAAACATTGATGTAAAAATGCAGGACCTTTTTGCATATCCTTTAGAAACCTATTTCGCATCATTGATGATAGAAAGTAAGGTGAGTTTGATGTGAATGGATACTCCATTACAAAATATATTATTTAGTTACTTTATTGAATACTGTTTTCTAGCAAGTCTGCTTAGCCCCTCTACCGTGATTCATCTCCTAAAGCAGTATATCATTTTAAATTTTCTTTCGTGTGCGGAAATCGAGCTAGATATTCTGTATCTGTACTTAATACACCCCAAAAGTACACTATTCCCAATTTTCTTCTTCTTTGTATAGTATTATAAGTCCATGTATGGGGTGAGCCTAGTTATGAACTGCACACTACACAAGACAATGGCTGCAAACACTAGACCAATGAGGATATATTCCATTTGTGTATAATTATTTGAATCAACCTTTTTGGTTTTCAGCCTTTATACACCAACTTGCCGCCCTATGCCTGTTATGAATGCACAGCACTTTTGAAGAAGTTTTATTTATTTAGGAAAAAGTGTCTGCAGAGCCAGGGTCTGCTGTGTGGAATAATTGATGAATGTGGAAAGGTATAGTCTTTGTGTATATTTAATAAACATTAGTAGTAATTTTTAAATTTTACTTGATATACATCATTTTTATTCATATGGGAAATCATTGTATAACATCCTCTGCTTTGGCAGAGTAGGGGGGAGCGTCAGAATTTAACTGGCTAAAGCCCATCCATGTTTCATCCTTCTGTTGCCTTTTGTGTTAGTTTTGTGTCAGAGAGAGAAGGCCCCGGGGCCTTCTGTCTCTTTCAAACAACCTGCAAACCCAGTGATAAACAGCATTGACTTCATTTATTAAGTTTTTTTAGTTAAAGGTGTTGTTGAGATCTATCCCCACGTTCTGCCATACCAAAGGTTAGCTTAGAAGTTTTTTACACAAAACAACTTATTAATTTAGAATCTAACCATTACTTAATTTGATTTATTACGATTTGCAGCTATCACATTCAGGGATAAAATCCATACCCAGAAAAAATCTCCTCACAATTACAAATGTCACAAATATAAGTATGGCAGTAGATAGTACTACTGACTCTATCAGCCTAGAAAGACCAGAATTTGCTGTAGAAGTTATCAAAAAAGAGGATCATGATGATATTGACATTCCTGATCATGTCAGGTCAGATAATAGTTCCAGTAATGATGAAGATGATGATGATAATGAATGTGAGAAGAATGATAAGAAGAAAATACATGAAGTAGAGAAGGTGGAGATTTCTGTGAAGAT
Source organism: Ochropleura leucogaster (assembly GCA_958449745.1). Taxonomy (NCBI): domain Eukaryota; kingdom Metazoa; phylum Arthropoda; class Insecta; order Lepidoptera; family Noctuidae; genus Ochropleura; species Ochropleura leucogaster. The sequence goes on along the minus strand of OY288213.1, from coordinate 2,611,921 downwards.
GGACATTGAAGAAGAGTCTGATAATAATGAGGTAAGAATGAGGTTACAGAGATTATGATAGTCAAAGTTCGGACTTTTGACACGTATTTTTGCCTAAAAAAAATAAAGTTATAAAATTAGTGATTTCTTCAAAACACACTTTCGTAGCGTTCCCCTGGTCTTTAAAGCACTCGTTTTCACCGGTTCTCTCAACATAAAGAGATTTTAGCTTCATCAAAAAACAATACTATGTTCCGTTCCTTTTAGAATCTATGAAGTACAGTTTCAAGCAAACTAAAGTAGAGCAAGACTAACTAAGTAACTGCTGATATTGGAAGCCAAAAGTCTCCTTCTGACTGTCCACAAGCTAACTTCTACTTCTTTTGCTTCTTCAAGGGTCTATCTTAGCTCCACATTTGATGCTTTACGATTCCGCAACACCTGATTCACCAAGAAGCGGTCATCTCATGGTTCTGTGCATTGTTTACTTCCCGAACCTAGTCATCTTTTGACCGAACCAGTTCCTTGATACTGTATAGACTACGCAATCAAAATAAATGGCCGTTTATGTCGCAAGTTTGTAAGGAACACTTGGTGTACGAGTCGCAATTGCCCGGGTTTTTCATTCTTAAATCTCTTTGTAAATTGTATGTTCCCCCTACCAACCAACCAAAATGTATAAGAATAACTCGTACTGTATGGCGATTCGTATTTATAATAAATTACCGACTAACTAAAATGCCTTAATTTAAACTTATTCAAGCGAAAATTGATCGAATCATTATAAGTGAAAGCTATTATTCTACAATGGAGTACCTTAATGAAAAATAAATAAAATTGATAAAATAAAATAATCTAATACAAAAATAAATGTATTTGTATTTTTTTTTGTTTGTTTAGTTGTCTCTGATGTTTTAAATAAATTATAATTGAATTTAGATACATGCAAATATTTGTACACAAGAAATGGTAGAATATGTCTGAGTCTGTAATAACTGTAACATCATTTTAAGTACTATATTCTTACAAATATCTTTCCTTACTTTCTTTTCACAGCTTCCTGCAACAACAGTAGAAATACCAAAATTGCCAATTAAAAAATCCCGGACAACTTCGTCAAAGGGTATCAGGCCAAAGAGAACTCGCACTACAGTTGCTAAGAAGAATTCAGCAAAAGCGAAGAAGGATGAAACACAATGCGATGACCAGACTGATAATTTGATTAATGTTATTACTTTGTCGGTATGTCAAATGAAGATAACTACCTAGTTGTTTTAACCGGCTTCATGGAGGAGGTTCTCTATTCGATTGTTTGTTTTTTTTCGCGATATCTCCGTAAATTTTAAGCTGATTTTCAAATTTATTATTATAATCCAATGGATACAATGCCAGACAGAGTGACAGTATTTTTTATTAAACCAAACGTTGCCGAACACTAGGAATTTCTCCTGTATACTAGGCGAGTTTACAAACATTTAAACTCACATACACAAACAGCCAGACCCGGAACAACTATCTGTAGTCCGTACAAATATTCGTTCCGTGCGGTAATCGAACCCGATCACACTAAAGACGGAAAATAAATTTAGTTCCGGAAGTCGATGACTTTTATTTGATTAATCGATTGTATTGCCACCAAAATTTTTAAGCTTTCGTAGTCAACAAGTAACCCGTTTTTAACCGACTTCAAAAAAGGAGGAGGTGCTCAATTCGTCGAAATCTATTTTTTTTGTGTACGTTCACCGATTACTCTAAGTCATCTGGACTGGACCAATTTGCAAAATTGTTTTTTTGGTTTGCTATGTTTATCTGTCTGCAGTTTAACTCAGAGACGCTAAGCGTAAAAAAAGAAATTTGATATAGAAATAAAATGCCGCCGGGCCGCCGACTAAGCCCGGCGACACAACGCTGTCTGTATGCAAAGAATGTTGTCAGCAACATGCGCCCGCGCGTGTTGGCCGCCGACTTGTTGGCGGCTTGGGTGCGCCTGCGCTCAGTTGCCCGGCGACGCTCGACCTGTAGTGCTGACTAAATAAATAAATAAATATCTTGGGACAACTCATACACGGCGATCTGATCCCAAGCTAAGCAGAGCTTGTGTTATGGTAACCAGACAACTGATATACATAAGTGCTTATATAATTTATAAATACATACATATTATAGATAAATCACACCCAGACACAGAACAAACAATCATGCTCATCACACAAAGTTTGTCCTGGGTGGGAATCGAACCCACGACCTCCGGCTCAGCAGTCAGGGCCACTAACCACTAGACCAACAGGCCCGCCAAATAAATTTCTCATCTCTCTCAAGCCGCCGACCAAATTTTCCGACTTGTATTAAGTGAAGCCGCAAACTAGACCGCCGACAAAAAGTTGCCGACATATCCCGGCGGCCCGGTGGCGGGCTCAATGTGTATTGCGCTTAAGATCGCGTTCAGTCACTTTGGAGCAATCGGTTTTAGTTTTCTCTAGCACGGTACAATCAACTGTCTTCTTATCTCCAGCTTGAGGATCAGATAGAAGAGATGAACAAACGCAGACAGTCATCCAACTACCTCGAGTGTCCATACAAGTGCCACCAGTGCTACAGGGGGTTCAACAACACGCATGCCTGGAAACATCACCTCACTAAACACTCCCCGGTAAGATATACTAATACTATAGTATTTTTACCAGTTAGAAGCTACCTCGAGTACCCATACAAGTTCCACAGTCCTTAGTAAACCAGTAAGTCAAAAGAAATAATAAGTAGGTATGGTAAATATCTCGACATTACTTGTTATGAATATTCTTACGAATTTACAGTAGTATACCCCCGAATACTGAAACGTCACTCAAAATGTGAGGGCTGCTTAACATTTGAGCAGCTCTTAAATTTTAGATTTTGTATGGTCAAACGTCACTTCTGAGTCTCTGTTAAATTTAAGTGGGACTTAAATTTTGAGTGACGTTTCAGTATTCGGGGGGTTAGTTACATCACAGAAAAATAAACGTGAGCGAGCATAGAGCAGAGATTGCCTCTATGCTTGACTCTGTTCGTTGTTCTGTTCGAAAAATTTAACCGACCAATGCTCGATGTTCTGTTACAAGTTATATGCTAAACTCTATCAGCACCAACATTGAGTACATGGTTCTAGAAAAAACCGGCCAAGAGCGTGTCGGGCCACGCTCAGTGTAGGGTTCCGTAGTTTCCCGTCCGTCACAATAAGTGTTCCCAGTTATGAGGCCAACCGAACAATTCGGTAATACCCGATCCAATGTAATAAGTACCTACAGCGCCATCTCTCGGGGAATTGGGTTACTAATTAATACAAAGACGTGCAATTTCGGTGGTAATTTTGGATTGCGAGAACCGATTTCAATAATTATTTTTTTATTTGAAAAAAGATACGTTCTGGATAATAAAATATGTAAACAAAGTTACAAAAAATGCTTGCATATACGATTATACTACAAACTTAGTCCAGAAATTATTTTGTAAAACTTTTTGTCTTTTTTGTACAAAAACTGTTGTGTCAATCACGTTCAAAATAATTTTCATAGAAAGTCCTTATAAAGTTCTACTTTTGAGATTTTTTTTCAAATTTTCTAAACTTATGGTTCAAAAGTTAGAGGTGGGGGGACACATTGTTTTTTACTTTTGGAGCGATTTTTTCCGAAATTATTGTCCTTATCAAAAAATGATTTTAGTAAACCCCTATTCATTTTTAAATACCTTTCCAACAATATATCACACGTTAGGGTTGAAATTAAAAAAAAAATCACTTCCCACTTTACATATAGGGTGGCTACCCTAATAAAACATTTATTTTTAATTTTTATTTTACCACTTTGTCGGCGTGATTGATACACATATTGGTACCAAATTTCAGCTTTCTAGTGCTAACGGTCACAGAGATTAAGCGAGGACGGACGGACGGACGGACAGACAGACATGGCGAAACTATAAGGGTTCCTAGTTGACTACGGAACCCTAAAAAGATCCAATAACGCTGAATTTCTTCGAAGGTTCTATTAATAACAAAAACTCAAACGACTTTTGTATGAAACAGTAGATTTAAAAAAAAAACTTTTATTTTAAAATTATGGGCTTTTTCATTCGTTATGGTTTGTTATTCGATGACCCTTACACTGTGTACAGTATACCCTACCTTCTAGATAAATTATTGCATTTCAGTGTGTGTCAATCAGCCTTAAGTCAATGCAATAAAGTCTCAAGTTGCAAATTATAGTTGTTATAAAAAACTCGTATTCTTTTGCAGAACCTTGGTGACATAGAGTGCAAAATCTGTAAGTACAGGTTTAAAACGAAACGAAATCTTCAGAGACATGCCCTAAACCACGGGAAGAGATATGTCTGCAATTTATGTCCATATAACTCTAGTAATATGTGAGTATCAAGCCCATATACATAGATTAGGAAACATTAGAATCTTATAAAAAACTTGAGAGGTACCAAGGGGCACCCAGACCGAACAAAGTTATTATTTATTATGTACAAAAAAACCTGTATACTCAACTACTCAACAAAAATAATCGTCGTGACACCACACTGTTCAATGCGAAATAGAAAGACGAAACGAAAATAACTGGTTTGCTTTCTATGAGAGAGAGAGTGAGATAGACACAGAAACATGCTACAACTGTAGCAAAAACTTTCAACTTTTTGTCTTGATTTTTTTCCGTCTTTCGCAACGCGCGATAGGAACTTCGTTTCAATAATGTTAAGCCCCGTATTCATGGTAAACATTTGTTTAGGAACAGTTGATCAACATTGTTGGTGAGCGGCGAGAATGATGCTAGCAACTATATTTAAATCAATACAGGTTGTCCACATGCACGTCTGTTGTCAGCAACATGTTGACAGCAATTCCGCAACACGTTGATTCAACTTTGTTGCCAAACTAATGTTTACCATGAATACGGGGCTTTACGCGACTTCTGTTTCCCGATCAATAATACATGTTGCACAACTTTAATTTAAGCTTCGTTCCACTAGGCAACATTTGACTCGCGACGTGATGTTTACACAAAATGTTGAACGGCAACATGCCACTTTTGTTTAGTAACTTTGTCTATCCATATAAGAACAGTTGCCGACAACATGTCGTCAGAGGAACTAGCATTGATTCCAACGGCGGTGTTGCTACGCGACACGCCCACACTAACAAACACCACGCCGCGCGTCATGTCGCGCGCTGTTGTACAAAGTTGCTGAACTTGTTGAGCGTCACGTGTTGCGCGTCAAATGTTGCCTAGTCGATAGGCTTGAGTGTACAAGCCATTTTAAATTTCACTGTATGTGTATTGATAGAAGGTTCATATTTCAGAACCACAGTGAAACAGCATCAAGGCTCACATAAGGGAGTCACGCATAAATGTAAATTCTGTGATGAAGTTTTCAAGTAAGAATTATTTTATTTTAAAATATTCAACTACTAGCTTTCGCCCGCGGCTTCGCTCGCGTTAAATTTGGGGTGACACAGTTCTCCTTGCGCCTTAATGATTTGTAATAGCAACGCTAAGTTTTCCCTTTTCTTCCCTCTTTCTCCCTCACATCCCACTTTTTTTAAATAAAAATTAGCCTATGTCCGTCTCCTGGTTCCCAACTATCTATGTACACACGGCGACAGATCAACCTATACAAAACCAGTTTATGCTGCTCTCTCAACAACCGATCGTACATCATAAATTTCAAGTACAATGAGAGATCCGCATAAACTGGTTTTGTATAGGTTGATCTGTCGCCGTGTGTACCAAAATTCATCACAATCGGTTTAGCCATTATAGCGTGAAGAGGTAACAAACAAACAAACAAACTCACTTTCGCTTTTATAATATTAGTAAGGATTAATGGAGAATGAGCTTACATAATTATATTGCCACTAAGTCAGTGATCCACTTTAACGTTACGAAAATGAAGTGGATTTTTGAAAGTCAAGATAAGTCCTAGAAATCTCATTTGCATTGGGATTTTGCCATGACGTTGGTTGAAGTTTGAGGAGTTACATATTACGGTTTAAAAGAGACCCTTTTTTCGCTTCCCCCGCTCTGGGCGGAGCGGTGGGGAGTGTCAGACTTTTACTGACTAAAACCCACCCATTGTCGTTCTTTGCCCTCTAAGTTCTGGGGCCGTGGTATCTCTTTTCAACAACCAGCAACCCCGGCAGGACAATACTAACGCTTAACTTGAATTTTGTAAAAAGAGAACTGTGACCTGCATCGACATGGACGGCACCGTTGGCGTAGTGGCTAAGGGATCGAATGCTGCGCTGCGTGTCGCGGGTTCGATTCCCGCACGGAACAAATTTATGTGTGACCTGCAGATAGTTGTTTCGGGTCTGGCTGTTTGTGTATGTGAGTTTATATGTTTGTAAACGCACCCACGATACAGGAGAAATTCCTAGTGTGGGACAAAGGTTTTGTAAAAAAAAATATGGCAGACGGCGTTGAATTAGCAAAGCTGGCATTACCCAATTAGTTTATTTTATGTAAATAGTTTTCCATTTTTCCCCACAGTGTAAGAACAACATACGTCAGTCACATGCGAATAAAACACCCATCAGAGAATATTTGTGGCTTCTGTGGGTACTCATTCTACAGCAAGCAGGGACTCGTTGTACATAAGAATATGATGCATAAGGAACTTGAAGTGAGTACCGTAGGAATTTGAACCTTATCACAATGTCATAAAGTTCGTTAGTCTCGTGCGAATAAAATATCCGTCGGAGGATGTTTGCAAGGAACTTGAAGTAGATTGGAATTTGAAACTTATACACTATATCTTAAGTCACATGTGAATGTAACAATCATAATATTTGCGGTTTTTGGTTCTTGTTGTACAGGAAGCAGTTACCTACTCGTCGAATTATCATCTATGATATAAATAGCTTTTGCCCGCGGCTTCGCTCGCATTATATTCGGGGTACCTTAGTTCTCCTTTCCTGATTTGCGGGTACCTACCTATAGTTTTTACCCTTGCGCCTTATTGTGATAGCAAAGCTTAGTTTTTCTTTTTCTTCCCTCTTTCTTCCTCATATCCCATTTTGTTTAAATAAAAAATTAACCTTTGTCCGTCTTCAGGGTCCGAACTATCTTTGTACCAAAATTCATCAAAATCGGTTAAGCCATTAAGGCGTGAAGACGTAACATACAAACAAACTCACTTCGCTTTTATAATATTAGTATAAGGATGATATAATAGGGTAGTTGACACCACCAATCAATTCATATACTTTTTATGAGCTGTTAAAACGTTCCTCCACAGATTTTGTATGAGACTCGCAACCGATGACGTCACTAAGTTGTCAAGTCAATGATGCAACTATTTATTGATTTAAAAGCAACTAAAAATCGAATTTTAAAGTTATTTTGAAATGAATGGAGTTCTCAGGTCTAGAATAAGGTGTTCTTTCAGCAAAAATGTGTTTTTAAATTATTGGTTAATGGTGACAACTACCCAATTATGTTTTCTTCTATATCTATATGGATGGTCTGCTAATATCTTTTAGTAACAATGGAAAATGCTTACCTATTCGATTCGATTAATTACAGATTGATTGTATATTTAGGTGAAACCAGATGAAAATGCAGAAGAAGGTCCATACTGCGAAGAGTGTGACGTCAAGTTCATATCGACGGAGGCGTACAAGAGACATTTGGTGATGTCAGTCAAACACACCAGGAATACAGTCTCTATGTGAGTTGAAATACGGTTCTGTTTCATTTGTTTAGTTGAAATTATTTATACCAGGCATCTACGGGTACGGGTTGCGGGTTGTTCGAAACGTAAAGGGCAATAGAAGGAACATATGTGGGTTTTCGTCAGTACAAGTCTGACATGCCCCCCCGCTCCGCCCAGAGCGGGGGAAGTCATTTGATGATTTCCCACCCGAAAAAAAGGCATCTACGTGCACCCAGAATACAGACTCTATGTTAGTTGAAACATAGCTCAGTTTCGATTGTTTCCTTAAAATTCAGTACAAGTCGAAATCAATGTTTACGTACCAGAGACACGTGGTGGTGAAGCACAAACACAGTGAAGCACACGCAAACTATTTCAGAATCTATTGAGTGGTTTTACGGTTGAGTTTCATTTGTTGTTCAAAAGTAATGGAAACAAGTCTTGTAATAACTCTATCTAGTATAATATCTATCATATTTAGGCTTTTCTTCAATATGACCAAAGCATGCAGAATCCTCCAATAGTCTCCTAAGTGTACAAACAAACTGAATTCTCCTATCTTGCACGAGTCCTTGCAACTTGAAAATAAATGTTTTATTTTTCTAAATAGTCTTTATTTCAGTTGCCATACGGTTCAGTTTCGTTTGTCAACAGGAACGGATGCAGAGTGTGTGGCGAAGTGTTCACGGACCCTGAAGAGTTACGTCTGCACAACCGTGAGGAGCATCCCAAGAAACAACCGAAGCACTACAGTCATAATAGGAATAGTCAAGTTCGAAACAAATGGCCCGCCAAGTGTCAACATGTTGGTATTTATAATTTGAACCTTATTTCTATTAGTCTATATAGTTTTGTTTCCTTTGTAATTATTTTAATCGACTGCTGAGCATGTTGTCCTGGATTCCCGGGTCGGGCAAAAAGTGATATTGGGTATTTCCATTAGAAATTTCACAATAGCAGCCTTGACCTTAGAAGTTGGCGGTAAGATACTCTCGTGCCTAGGATAACACGTTGATCCTGCGTCTGGGGCCTAAGTCTGCTATTACAGTAGTGTCAGAATGTTGGTAATCTACTACATACTAAACTTGTCAAAATCAACCATTATGCGATCAGTGATCGACCATTCTGACACAATTGTAATAGCAGACTTAGGCCCCAGATCTCTCTCCGGTCGTGTCGGATTACCGTCCCATCGGACTATGAGAGTAAATAAGTACAATTACATTCATTAGTAAAATACCTACCTTTTACCTGTATCTATTCTTATCAAAATTAAATTATGACATCTTGTAACGTGATCACGACTATGTGACCCAAAACCCTGGCGCTAAAGCTAGATCCATCCTTGACTGCAACTCGTGACCCTCCCCCCCCCCGCACTAAAGCTAAGTACAACCGCCCTTTTTTTTCGGGTGGGAAATCATCTAATGACTTTCCCCGCTCTGGGCGGAGCGGGGGGGGGGGGGGGCATGTCGGACTTGTACTGACTAAAACCCACCCATATTCTTTCTATTGCCCTTTACGTTCCGAGGCCGCGGTATCTCTTTCGAACAACCCGCAACCCCGGCAGGCAGAGGCTCTGGCAAGCCCCTCTGCTTTGCTGACTCTCTTAGAGGCGCGCGTGAAACACGAACGCGCCGTCGACACGGCCTGTCGTCAATTGGGTAGTTGACACCATTAACCAATAATTTAAAAACACAATTTTTCTGAAAGAACTCCTTATTCTAGACCTGAGAACTCGATTCATTTCAAAATAACTTTAAAATTCGATTTTTAGTTGCTTTTAAACCATCAAATAGTTGCATCATTGACTTGACAACTTAGTGACGTCATCGTTGCGAGTCTCATACAAAATCTATGGGGGAAGCGCGTTTTGACAGCTCATAAAAAGTATATCAATTGATTGGTGGTGTCAACTACCTTATTGTCGTCCGTCCTTGATTGCAACGCTTTGATATACATCTTACTCCGCAGTGTCCAGAAGAATTCGCCACCCCGCGTTCATACTGGAACCATTACCGACTAAAGCATCCTGATAAGTACGAGCCGGTGCGGAAGAACTGCGTCTGTGATATATGCGGCAAGAGATACGCGGTATGTATCCAGTTAATCAGATCTTTATCTTCAAATCCTGCTCTTGTTTCATGTTATTTGAGATCGCATTTTCAACGGTCATGCTATCATATACTTTTGTGCCTCGGAAAAAAGGGAACCCTTATTGGATCACTTTATTGTCAATCTGTCTGTCAAGACCCTTTATCTCGGGAACACGTGGAGGTATCGAGAGTTAAAATTAAAATCTTATACTCAAGTCTGTGGTCTTTTGAAGCTGTGAAAAAAACAACCCTCTAAGTCTACGCAGTCACTTTTGACTGCGTATAGAAAAAACCCAAAAAAGTTTGTCCGTAACCCTCGGTGCGTGAGTCTGTCTCGCTCTCGGTCGGATTTTTCCTTCATGTCATTTCTCATACAATCCATCCATCTTACTTCGGTCTTATTTTCTCCATTATATAATATTTATATTCATTCGCCACAATAGTGGCGATAAGGCCCCTCTTCGAGCAGTGCAGGACGCAAGACGTCAGAAAATTCAAAGCCCTCCAAAAATGACAGTTAAAACTCAAATACACCCATGCCCAACTCTTCGAGAATTAGCCCGATGTTATTCTGTTTCTACGATTATGATGAGAATTGCATTTGCATGTTTTCCGTCAGTGTAACGCCGTCCTACAGCTGCACAAGCGCACGCACTTCGGGGAGCGTCCCTACAAGTGCGCTCAGTGCGACAAGGCGTGCTTCTCAGCGCACGACCTGCGCGTGCACCAACAGAAACACTCCGACACGCGGCCCTTTCCCTGCAGCGTGTGCTCGCAGGCTTTTAAACGGAAAGAAGCGCTGGAACGGCATTTAAAAGTAAGCAGCTGGTTTACAAAAGTGGTACACACGGCGACAGATCAACCTATACAAAACCAGTTTATGCGGATCTCTCATTGTACTTGAAATTTATGGTGTACGATCCGTTGTTGAGAGAGCAGCATACACTGGTTTTGTATAGGTTGATCTGTCGCCGTGTGTACTTGCCCAAAGTTAGGGCATGGAAATAAGAAGTACCAGTGACTTACCTATTTAGAGCATGGAAATAAGAAGTACCAGTGACTTACCTATTTATAGCATGGAAATAAGAAGTACCAGTGACTTACCTATTTATAGCATGGAAATAAGAAGTACCAGTGACTTACCTATTTATAGCATGGAAATAAAAAGTACTAGTGACTTACCTATTTAGAGCATAGAAATAAGAAGTACTAGTGACTTATCTACACTTTATTTTTCAAAAAAAATTGCGACAAATGATTTAAGTTTTCACTTAGAGTAGTGTGTTTTTTTGCCTCTATTATATTATGTGATTTTTCACAAGCTTTGAAGCTACCTATGTAATCAAAATAATACCTATCTTAGCCTTGCATAAATCTCGCCTGTTATGGTTTTTCTGTATCTGAATTATATTTACAAAATATCATTGGAGATATAGAATCATAACTAAATCAATAGTAATCATATCGAAAACGAAGATGATAGAAAGTTTTCTTTATTTCCAGATCCATTCCGGTGACAATCCATACAAGTGTGAGATTTGCGGCGTAGCTTTCGCCAAGTCTTGTACAAGAACGCTCCACGTAAGAACAGTACATACTAAGGAACCCCCGCCGCCGCGCAAACGACGAAACAAGGTCAACAAATAGTATAGTTCACCAGACAGAATTATAGCCATCGGCGGAGATAAGCCATAGATGCTAATCCTTGCTAATATTATAAAAACGAAAGTGAGTTTGTTTGTTACGTCTTCACGCCTTAATGGGTAAACCGATTTTGATGAAGAGAAGAGAGATGGAAACGAGTAAGAAAGAGGGAAGAAAAGGCGAAACTTAGCTTTGCTATTACAATAATACAACAAGGGCAAGTACTACAAGTAGCAGGTCCCCTTTCGGGCAAAAGCTAGTCTCCAATAAAGATGCGAGTGTTCACGTAGGCACTCTCCCTTCCCTTTCTATAAATAGTCCAAAGACCATCCGGCGCAGGACCAACTTACACACGTGCTCTCCCGAGGCACGAAGATATTACACCTCCAACATACAAACGGCCCGGAACATAAAAAGCAAAAGAACGCACATGGGTGGGATTTAGTCAGTCTAGAGCGGGGGAAGTTATTTGACGATTTCCCATTCGCAAAAAAGGCTAAACTCCAGTCTGACTCAGAAAAATTACTTACTAACGGAAAATGCTATAAAATCCAGGTACACGCTCAGCCAACGCACTGTGAGTATGAGACCAATAGACCATTAAGAAATAATAATACTGTATTAACAAAGCCACAATAAGCCAAAACAATTGGCGAACTTAAGCGGCAAAAGGCAGGTATATTATTCGCAGAAAGGATAACCGATAGAGGCAAAAAGTTTTGGAGTTAGGTCTCCCAAATTGTGAATCTTATGACTTGGTGAAGGTCATGGAAATCTGCTGGATGCGGGAAGCACATGGTCCACGTCGACGTGTCGACGCTAATTGGGAGATCCATGACCGGTAGTGATCATGTTTCGACTGAAATGGTGATGAACAGCATAACTTTTGGGATGAAAGATGTCGGTTCCATTGTTAATCATTCGTCTATTTGTGGATCTTTTATTTACGGAAATGTTAGTGCGCAATAATAGAACGGTGCTTCGCTCGAGAATGCATATTTCCCACATGGAATGCTTGATGACTAAATAACGATATAAATGGAAGTTAATACTGTATCACAATAGAACGTGATATTAGAACAAATAAACTAAACTAAATGAAACGATAACAAGTATTTTATTGCAAACATTCTCAGGCGATATCCCAAAATATTCACATAAACAAAAATCGATAATCATAAACTTAAATTTGGTATTGCATCAATGTGTTTGATTGTCGATTTAATTATAAATCCAAGTAAATTGAAGAGTGTTTTTTTAAACGTATTATTTATTTTTATTCAAACCGCAGAGCGGGTTTTTTTTTTTTTAGTTTTACAAAAACAAAAGTATCGTAGGGCTAGTAGATGGCGTTCTGTTGTTATTGCCATCGCAAAACCATGTGAGTTTATATCCTCGTAACGCCCAACCTAAATTTAGATTGATAGGTATATATATTACGGCCCAATGTACAGTACGGCCAACGAGAAGCGATACCAAATGTAAACAAAACCCATGCTAAAACCCCATCTAAAATGGCCGCCCGAATGTTGGCGAACCCGTCTTAACGTTGTCATGTTTTTGCCGGGAGAACGAGACATTACGACAAAGGCACAAGATGGAAAGAGCTAAATATTAGATTGTCAACGCCACAGTTGTTCTTTAGGTTAATGACCTTTCGTATCGCTTCTCGTTGGCCGTACTGTAGTAAAAATAGGTGCAAGTTGTTGCGGCCCAAAACTTTGATTTAGTAAAAAAGTGTTAAACTCAAAAATATGACTATAGTAGTTATGACTGAGTAACCTAGGCTTTATAACATCACGCTACTTACCCACGGGAGCGGGGCAGTTACCACAGGGGCGTGTGACATCGCGCAGCGACAGCTGGTACATAATAATTGTATTTATTGATTGAATAGGACCTTAGAAATTTGACGGAAATAGCCCGGTTAATTCCCGTTTATTTTATTATTCAAGTCAATTATCAAAAGGCATTATGTATTAATGTTTATCCACCCCTGAACTCAGCAGATAAGATAAAACAGAAATACAATAATAGCATTCAGGTTCAGAGCTTGATGCCATTTCGATCTAGGCATTATGGTTTGGTGTTTCGAAGCAATTGGATTTAAGTTCTAAGTTCTTGTCAAAATGGTGAAAATTGTCGTGTTGGGTGCAGGAGTAAATGGACTGACATGTGCTGTCAAGATAAAGGAAAAGTATAAAGATTTTGATGTGAGTGTAACTTTATTATTATTTAATTTAATGATTAGTTTTTTTGTGGGATTATACCACTTTTTCCTAGTTATCCAATCAATATATATAGATTCTCTTAATCCAATACTGCTAACCCTAGCATAATATATTGATTGATTAAGTGGTCACAAAAAAATAAGCGGAATAATTTTTAAAATTTTTGACGGCACGGTTGGCGCAGTGTCTGAGCTATCAACTGCTGCGCTGTATGTCCCCGCACGGAACAAATATTATTTGTATCGCCTACAGATAGTTGTTTCGGCTCTGGCTGGCTGTTTGTGTAGGTATATGAAAAAAAATGGTATCAAAAAAAATATGTTCCAAATCCAATTTATGAAAACAGAATAGCAGTGATATTAGGGCATCGAAACCCAGTATCGGTCCCGTAAAAAACCTGAAGGGTTACCATGACATCTTATAGCAGTTCTTATTCCTGTGTGAGAAAGAGATGGTGGATGGTCTTTCCCTCAGTGGAATAAGTTCTGTTTTAAGACGTCATGTTGGGGCAGCTGGTTTTTTCTTTATTGGTTATTTTTACTAGGGGACCGCAACCGGGTTTCGATGCATTAACTAAGTGATATGCAAACTCCCTTATTCTTAAACACGTTAGGATACTTTAATCTCGCTAAAGTTGTGGTTTAGAATAGCTGCAAATAATCTAATATAATAGAATACCAGTATTTTACATGGAGCGACTAGTCTCATATTAATTATTGTAATTTCTTCCTTCCTATGGTTCCAATTTCAGGTAACGCTGATTTCAAGCGAATTCTCTCCGAACACAACTGGCGATGGTTCGGGTGGATTGTGGTACCCGTATTTATGTGGAGACACTCCCGAAAATCTGATAGAGTATGTACCGCCCTCTAGATGTTTTTATAAGAAGTGTGTATAAATATAATCACAAAAAATTTGGAGTCCATCCCAGAATTCCCGAGATGTTTCTCACGAAATGAAGATAATAATAAAAATAATTGTTTTTTTGTTGTAGTTATAATTTTCAATTACAACTTGTATACAAGAATTTCCGACTATGATCATGGTCTTAATCCAAAGACAATTCAATCCTGCTGTCCCTGATGCAAAACAATTTATTTGGGCCATAAGGTCCAAATAATCATCACTGAAAAACGAAAGTTAGAATAAGTATAATTTATTTGTGCAAAAACATGGTACATAGGGTTAGTGGTTACAATTGTTGACTTACTAAAGTTAGTCTTCTGATTACTGATACAAGCGAGTGGTTTTATCGCTAAAAGCGATCCACGGTTGTTATATAGGATGACTCTATTGTCAACAATAAGGCTCAATCTAGAAAAGGGACTCTAATAATATACAATTCGTACCGTTATCTATTAAATAACGAACACATAAAAGTCATTGTGGTGTGCTACGTTGTATATAAATATCTATTTATATAATATATAATATTATATCTATTAATACCAATTCTTCTTGCTAAGTGTGCCAAGTCATTCGCGACGCCCTTAACTTATATATACAACCGCTCCCTCGAGTCAGGTTGTTTCCCAACTACGTGGAAGAGGGTTAAAATAGTCCCTATTTACAAAAATGGTCGCAAAAACGATATTAAAAATTATAGACCAATATCGATTATTTCCACCATCCCTAAAATTTTCGAGTTATTAATCTATCCTTATCTGTACAACCACTTGAAAAACGACATAGTAGGCAACCAGCATGGTTTCTTTCGAGGTAGATCTGCTCACTCCAATCTGGTCGCTTTCTCGGAGAATGTGATAGGGTATGTTGACCAACGAATTCAAGTTGACGCAGTTTACACTGATTTTAGTAAGGCATTCGACAAAGTGGACCACCAACTGTTGATACAGAGACTAGAGAACCTCGGAATCCATGGTCTTCTATTGAAATGGTTTCAGTCATACCTAAGAGATCGTATGTCATTCGTTGTTTTGAATGGGGCCCGATCGGAAGATTTCCTTGTGACTTCTGGGGTGCCACAGGGATCTCACCTGGGACCGTTGCTTTTCAATGTTTTTATTAACACTATAATTCACTGTTTCCACCACGCAGAATCCTATCTATTTGCAGACGACCTGAAATTGACTTTGCCTATAAAATCTATGCAGGATTCTTATTTATTACAGGCTGACTTGGATAGGTTGGTTGAGTGGTGCAAAGAAAATAGAATGAAGTTAAATTTAGAAAAATGTTTACATATTAAATTTTGTCGAAATAAAAACATTTATAATACGGAATACTCCATTTTGGACAACACTCTCAAGGAAGTGAATAGTATCCGGGACCTAGGAATCTTGATGGATGGCAAATTGAGATACAATAAACATATAGATAGAATCATAAGTAACGCAAACAAAATGCTAGGTTTTGTATTAAGGACCTCTAAGCCATTCAACAACTCCAAGACAAAAATTATTCTATACCAGACTTTGGTTCGCAGTAATCTAGAATACTGTTCACAAGTATGGTCACCTCACTATAACGTTCATAAGCAACGTATTGAGAGAGTCCAAAGAAGGTTTTTGTATAATTTATGCTCACAAAATAAAACCCAACTGCAACAATTCAAGTCTTATAAGGACCGTGTTCATCACTTTAAGCTCCACAGTCTCAATAATCGCAGAAAAGTTCTGGATCTTTGTTTTCTTCACAAATTGATGACATCCAAAACAAATACAGACCTTCTGTCAAAAATATCAATTAACGTTCCTAGCAGGTTACCTCGGACAAATACTTATAATCTCTTTAGACAGTCTTTTCACAAAACTAATTTGGGTGATAATTCTCCCCTTACAAGGGCAACCAAACTGTATAACACTATATGGCGCAAAGCTGAAGTCGATATTAATCATGATAGTCTTAACATATTTAAGAAGAAATTATATAAGTACTTTCAGTTAGAGGACATTTGAATTGTAATTCCAAAGAATAATCAATATTAAAATTAAATAATATCTTATTACCCTTAATAATATTTTAATTTTTGTATTCTAATTTGTGTTTTGTAATTTTATTTTCATTCTGACATAATATTATTGAAATTGCAATTTAATTTGAATGTATTTAAATTCTCTTGATATTTTAATCCTTAATAATAGCATGATTGTATAATTGTAGCATGTATTCCTCTTATTAAATAATCTGTATTTATAGCATGTTTACCTACTCAATAATGTGTAAGCTGTGGTTACCTGTAATTGAGTGTGCATTGCAGGATATTGTATTGTGCAATTTTAATTTTGTAAAAGATGTTTGTAATGTTACTCGTTGGTAATCCTAAATAAATAAATAAATATTTTATGCTTTTTTAGTATTTGTTGATACAGCGGCAACAGAAATACATCCGTGAACATTTCAACGGTTCATGAAATAAAGCCTGGTGACAGACGGATAGCGGAGTCTTAGAAATAAGGTTGCGTTTTAGCCCTTTTGTATAGAACGCTAACAAACTTCTTTAAACGGTCAACAGCTGGTTTTGTAACCTTTCCTTGGGGGAATCAAATCAAAGACATTTATTGAAATTACACTGAGAAGCAGCAATCAATAAACGTCATTTCTTTCTATAAAACAGCCGTCTGAAAAGTTAGCCATGCACTGCTTATTTCGCTGTGGAAATGCGGGACAAAAAACCCTCGACATAGAAAATTACTTACTTATTTCAATAGCATCTGATTAAATAAACCATTTTGATTTCATTTCAGAAAATGGGGCGGGGCAACATATGAATTCCTCCACGAGCAATGGAAAGCAGGAGGCTATGGCGTTTGTATGATGCCTATATACAACTTATATAAGACCAAGGAGAAGTTCAGTAAGCCACCGTGGGCTCGTCTGGTGTTTGGTTATCATGTGCTTAGTAATAAAGAACTGGACGATTATTGTAAACTCTTTTCTGGGAAATATACGTAAGTAAATCATACAATCAACAAAACAGTTTAAACCTTACTAGCGAAATGTAGGTCTATAGATCACTGCCTAACCGTCCCGCGTCCGAAGAAAGCAGCGTCAGGTTATTTTAAACAAATACAATGAATGAGTTATATGAGGTTTCAGATATGTTCTAGTGAGGAAAATTCTGAGAGAGACATAATAAAACTTGTAGTGCAATTTTATTTTTATTGAAGACTAGCTTTTGCCCGCGGCTACGTTCGCGTTAAATTCGGGGTAACACAGTTCCCTTTTCCTGATTTGCAGGTTATACTTACTTATTATTGTAATAGCAAAGATAAGATTTCCCTTTTCATTCTCACTTTTTTTTTTTTAAAAAGCCTATATCCATCTCCAGGGTCCCAACTCTTATTATTATATAGTTGGGATGGTTGGTTGGTTATTATACGCCATTTAGGCGTGAAGACGTAACAAACAAACAAACTCACGTTCGCATTTATGATATTAGTAAGTATATAAAATGCAAGAACCAGACGCCACAAGCCTCGGTTTTACTTGCGACTGCTGCGATCCCAGTTGGCGTTTAGTTTATTAAGTGGAAAAAAAATCAACACTTTATTAATCTTTTGTTTTCTAGTGCCGGCCAAACATTCACAACATTCACCTCCTCACCCCCACTCTTGCTATCCTACCTCCTCCAGCGATTCAAACAAGCTAACGGCAAGGTCCTACAAGCGAAACTGGCATCTCTTCAGGACCCTCTCTTGGAGCCCTATGATGTGGTGGTGAACTGTACTGGGATAGGCGCCAGGTTCCTCGTGCCTGATGATAGGGTTGTGCCTATTAGGGGGCAGGTTATTAGAGTGAGTATACATACATTCATTAACTTTTAGAGGTATGAAGAACAGGGTGTAAAGTTCTCCATCCTCAATGGAAAAGGGAGGATCCTCCGACCGTTAGTTCTTCAGTGGTTGCAAAGATGGCGCTGTAGTACTTTTTGCCTCTTCATATTTGTGTCGCTACAAACTCAATTAGGGTAAGTTGTGGAATTATCCACGAATAGATGTCGTGTTTTTTACGCAGTTTGAAAGACTTTTTCAGATCATAAGATCAATTCTAAAGGATAACATTGTGAGGTAACTGGTATATTTATAATACGAGCCCTTACTGCCCCACTGCTGGGCAAGGGCATCTCCTCAACGGAGAAGGCACGTGAGCATTGCTCACTACGCTTGCTCAAGACGGATTAGTTGTTGATGAATGCAAAAAGTCACATTGGTACGACCTGAATACGACGGTATCTCTGATAAACTCTTTTCCAAAAACACATTTATTTACTTTTTTAAAGAATTTTGAAAATCAGCCTACTGGCGGAAAATAACGTAACATATAAAAAACAACAGTCGAATGGAGAACCTCTTTTTTTTGAAGTCGGTTAAAAAGTGATTATGATGAATAATTGTTCTTACAGGTAAAAGCACCGTGGATCAATCAAGTAGTTATTGATGAAGAGGGCGGAAACTACATTATTCCGAAGTAAGTTGTTTTGTACATGTTAAAGTACAATTTTAAAAACGTCTGCATATACAAACTTAATCTCGACGGCAGACCGGAGCGACACGACGGCTTTCTGTGTAACTAAATCAAAATGTTTCCGTAATGGCAACATTACAACGTGACGCAGCAGAAAAATAAAGCCACACACGCGTGCATAGACTCTAAAGCATAGAGACGTGTAAGCAAGTAAGTTCTCTAAGGCTTAGAGCCATAGAGAACTTACTTTTGCAGCACTTGTTTTATGACTGCTTAATGTTATGGGTGCTTATAGCACTGGAGTCTTCTTAGTTTAGGCCCACATAATTATTAGTTTAGTCCAATTTAAGGTACAATTCTTGTTAAATAGGTTTGACTTTCTCACCTCCACAGACTTCAGTGGAAATTATATTACAAGTGAAATTGAAGGCTTAGGTACATGCCAACATCTACTTAAGTCATGTGTGTGTCTGTGTCTACGTGTTCATCTGTCCTATCGTAGGTCTGCTGGAAGAGATTTCTTTATGAAATAAGCAGTACCTTTGTGCTCTTATTTCTTTATGTATTTTTTGTATGTTTTGTGTGTACATAAATAAATAAATAATGTTAATAGATCTTGGTCTGCCACTTACATACTTGATATTTTCAGCGAACAAACAGTTGTGTTAGGAGGGACGCATCAACACGACTTCAGCACAGAAATAGACCAGACAGACACTGACTTTATATTAAACGGATGCAAGAAAATGATGCCTGGGCTTGAAGTAAGAGATTCATCATCGTAACTTGTATTATGAACTAGGAGTGGACACTAGCGTAGATTATTTCCCTACTTGAGACGGATTTTAAAAAAAAAAAATTGGTTTTTTTTTTAACTTAACTCTTTGCCCTTGCCCCATTCTATTTGAGGGCGGCGAATCACGTTTTCTTCTTTCATTTTTCCCTGTCAGACGGAGACATTAATAATTCCTTTCTTCTTCATATCATTCCTTACACAATCCATCCATCTTTTGTTTGGCCTTCCGTCCATCAATATTCATATCTATCACTATCAGTCATATGCTCTTCGTCCCTTTTCATTACATGTACATACCCTAATATTAATAATAAAAAGAAATGTTTTCAGCGTGCAGAAATAGTAAAGCATTGGGCTGGGTTGAGACCATCACGAAATACGCTAAGATTAGAAGCAGAGGAAAAGAACGGCAAACTATACATACACAATTATGGGCATGGTAATTAATCGCCATTTTATTTTTTGGTGAAAGTTAACAGAGATTTAAGCCAATAGGAAAGACTTTTCTCACTGAATATACTTAGTATAGTAGCGTTCCATACGAAAATGAACTTTATTCGCATGAAACGCTGAACCACACTAACCAGATAGAATATGCACATTTTCTTCATACAAATAAAGTTCAGTATCGTATGAGACACTACTGACTTTCGAGTCAAGTCGCAACTTCGCTCTATATATAGATGAGATTGACGCCGAAATTTCGGAGTCAGTTCAGTTGTTCCGTAGATTACCTACATTCAAACTTACAAAGTAAGTTTACCAAGTTTACACTTGTATTATAAAGTGGTAACCTTACTAGAGAGTAGAGTTGCCTTTCCTAGTAAATAAGCTTTACAATATTGTATGTTTATATGTGTCTGTTTTTCAGGTGGCAGCGGATTTACACTCTTCTGGGGTTGTGGTGACGAAGTTGTACAAATGTTACAAACATACATAAATAAAAATCACAAACTATACGGCAATTCAAAACTTTAATAAAAAACAAAAACAATATAATAATAAAATAGTAATATATTAAATAAAAATCTTATTAATGTACATGTAATATTATACAATACATTTTTATTAAATTGTACCCTTATTTATAGTGCATTAAATACTTTATTCTTAGACCATTTCTCAATGGTGTAAGTCTTCATCAGAATCAAATACATTTAACATAAATGCTCAACTATGGAATTAATTGTGTATTTAAACATGCTAATAGGATAATATTATTATGTGAAGTCCTAATACGTAAAAGAAGACCAGCTACCCTACCATGACGTCTTAAAGCAGAACTTATTCCACTGAGGGAAAGAGACAGAGCTATACAGGGTGTCTAGCACCATCTCTTTCCCTCAGTGGAATAGGTTCTGCTTTAAGACGTCATGGTAGGCCTACTGTACATAGAAATGTTTTCAGAGAAACCATAACAAAGCAATACACGCATCGAAATATTCGTAATATTTTGACATCGTGTTTCAATTGAATAAAAAATAAGTACAACTTAAACGAGGCACAGTTTTAGAAACATCCCCAACCTTAGATATTTATTGCACATACCTTGTTTAACGACTTTCATAATAGATAACTTTGGCATTATGAGTCGTGATTATTGTATGTATGTGGGTACTCGGGCAAAACCAATTATGTGTGCTACCTGTAATTATTAATAAAGCAGTCTTGATCGAATCTGCGTATCATTCACTTCATGGTGACAGCGGTGCTAAATAAACGAGTTATAAAGAAAATTACAGACAATCCAAAGTATTTACAGTGTTATTAGAGGAAAAGAAAAAAGAATTTACATAAATTATAATGGAACATGCGCGTCCGCCAGCAGAATTATGTTTGGAGGGTGGACCGGCAAGTCGTGCCGAAGCATGGCGCAAATGGTTCCAACAGTTTATGGTCTTTTTAAAGGCATCCGGAGTTCACAAAGAAGCATCCGATGTACAAGCAAGTTTGCTAATAAATTTGATTGGTTCCGAGGGCTACGACGTATATACCACGTTCAAGTTCACGAAGGATGAGAACAAAGAAAATTTTGAAACTCTTATAAGTAAGTTCAATGAACATTTTAAAACGAAACACAATACTACTATGGCTCGGTTCAAGTTTTTTACTAGAAACCAAGTGACAGGCGAATCCATAGATGAATACGTCACCGCTCTCAAGCTTCTTACTCAACATTGTGAATTTGAACATCTGGAAGAAGGATTGATAAGAGACCGCATAGTTTGTGGTGTTATCGAGGGAAGGCTACGTGACCGTCTACTCAGATATGAGGATCTCACCTTGGCCACAGCAGTTAAGTTATGCCAAGCGAATGAGATGTCACATGAGGAAAAACAGCAGATAGAGGAGAACAAGGCTGGAAGTAGTATTGAAGGCACGGCGATGGTTGTGGATGCGGTTCAAGGGTCACGCGGCAGTCGCGGTGGCAGGGGCCGCCGGGCGCAGCGCTGGCGCGGCAGCAGCGTGCAGCGGCGCCGGCCGGGCGCTGGTGCGGGCGCGGTGGAGCCGGCGTGTAACTTGTGTGCAAGTGCGGCTTGTGATGGTTATCAGTGTCCGGCAGCTAGGGCTATGTGTTATTTGTGTCACAAGCGGGGTCATTACAAAAAAGTTTGCCCAATTTTATCGAAACGTGCGGTTTACCAGTTAGAAGAAGACGATGTAAGTGACGAGGAAATGTATTATATATCTGCTATAGATGGAAACAACAGTATTAAGGACACTAAGTGGTTTGAAACATTAATATTACATGCTAATGGTAAAAAAGAGATATTTAAATTAGACACAGGATCTGACTTAAATGTAGTATCCTTGAGTACATATAAAAGATTAGGTTTCCAAGTTAAAGATTTAAATTGTGATAATATAAAGGCGCAATCTTTTTGTGGAAATTACATACCAATTGTAGGTTCATATAACATTGATTGGATCTATAAAGGTGAAATATTTACACTACGTTTTGTTGTTTCCAAGCAAGATTGTTACAGTTTACTTGGTAAATTTGCATGTGAAGAACTTGGTATAGTTAAGCGAATATATTCTTTAAACATTCAGAGATATGATGAACTTTTCCGGGGTTTAGGAAAGTTACCGGGCAAATATAGGATTGTAACGTGTCGTGATGTTCAACCGTCGATCTGTCCAGTTCGTAAAATACCTATAGGTGTGCGAGACAAATTATTGGTCGAGTTGAATCGCATGGAACGTTTGGGTGTAATTAGAAAGGTGTCACATCCAACGCCGTGGGTAAACGGGATAGTAGTAGCAGCAAAAAAGGATGGCACTATACGTGTGTGTTTAGATCCACGGCCGTTAAACCGCGCCGTACAGCGAGCACATTATCCGTTACCAACGCTCACCGAAATTGCCACTAAGTTGCAAGGAGCTCGATACTTTAGTAAGTTAGACGCTAAATCTGGATTTTGGATGGTGCAAATTAACAAAACAGTCTCGTTTTAGCTACGTTTCGATGCGGACGTGTTGCTGACGCATACTTAATATCGTAAACGCGGCGGTGCGAGCCGTTCGCTTGTTATTTTGATCACCATGGGTCAACAACCAATGGTGGCGAATGAATTGCTGGCTTTCCTGCAGCAGAAGTTGGATGTGATGGACGAGGTGTCCGCAGTCCAAATCTGCGCTACGAACTTCAGTGAGGAGGACATCGCTGCTGCCAAGCTGATGTTGTACCGAGTGCTCAACAAGAGTGACCAGATGGTGTCCCGCCGGCGTGACGGGACAAAGAGAAGCATTCAAGACATTATCACGCTGCTAAAGGAGACCGACCCTGACGACGTGCCGACGTTTGTGGCGAAGGACTTGCACAAGCTCCCTCCCGTCACATTCGACCATGTCGATGTTACGAGCCTATTGAAGGACATTGTTCTACTCAAGGCCAGTTTGGTGGATGTGCAGACCAAGTTGGATGCTTCCCAAAAAGCCGTGGCTGATTTGCGTGATGAAGTTAATGACTTGCGTCAAAAGGCAGCGGTATCTGGGTCATCGTTGGGTGCATCAAACGTAAACACGCGTCGCGGAGCTGGCCTCGATGTATCGGCGGCAAGTTTCGCGTCAGCAGTTTTGTCGCAGTCGTCACCAAGGAATGCTGAGCCTGCAGTGTGCACTCTTCGTGCGCCCCGCTGCCCCGCTCCCGCCCCTGTGGCTCCTTCCCGTGTCGCCACACGATCGCTGCCCGTTTCTGCAGTGTCGGCAGAATCACGTCGAGTTGGTGTGAATTCTGCTAGCGTAGGTGCGAGCGTTACGGCTCGCGTTGAGAAGCCCATGCCTGAAGAGGCACCGATTCGGGCTGATGATGGTTTTGTGACGGTGTTGAGGAGGAAGCGTCGTCAACGTACCAACAAGAACCGCTGCGGCACAGCTCCATCGGAGCCGAACGTCACCATAAGAGCCGCTAAGCCGAACACTCCGGTGTACATCTCCCGCCTACACTACACCACTACGGCGGAAGGCATTGTTGAGTACGTACGCCAAAAGCTCAATTACGTAGCGAGAGTGCAGTTGTTGGAGTCGCGTCGAAATGTCAACTTTAAGGCATTTGTGCTGCGAGTACCAACGTGTTATCTGCACCTCGTCTTGGAAGAGAACTTTTGGCCGCAGGGAGTGGTGTTCCGGCGCTTCCACGGACAAGTGCCACATGAACGCACAGTGACATAGTGCAGTGAAGTGCTACTAACATAGTTGTTAAGGATTTATTTACTAAC
The DNA here is from genome assembly GCA_958449745.1 of Ochropleura leucogaster. Classification (NCBI taxonomy): domain Eukaryota; kingdom Metazoa; phylum Arthropoda; class Insecta; order Lepidoptera; family Noctuidae; genus Ochropleura; species Ochropleura leucogaster. The sequence goes on along the minus strand of OY288213.1, from coordinate 2,587,335 downwards.
ACGAATTGTATTAGCTATATATATGTTTGTCTGTAAGGTATTTATCTATGGGCCTAAGATGCCTGAAAATAAATGATTTATTATTATTATTATTATTATTATTATAATTGATGATGAAAGCGCAAATCTATGCACATTTGGAACACCATTTGGTAGGTACCAGTTTCTTCGTTTACCTTATGGCATTAATTGCGCTTCAGAAGTATTTCACTCAAAAATTCGACAAATTTTAGAAAATTTAGAGGGTGTAGACTCTTTTGTCGATGACGTAATTGTATGGGCCTCTAGCAAATCTGAACATGACGCACGACTCAAGCTATTACTCGACCGGGCACGGGAAGTAGGTATTAGATTCAACAAAGATAAATGTGAATTTTGTGTTCAGGAAGTAACTTATTTAGGGCATACGTTTAGTGCTGAAGGTATGAGCATTGATAAGAATAAGCTAAAGGCCATACAGCAGATGCCAAACCCTGGCGATAGACAGTCATTAGAGCGTTTCCTAGGCATGATTAATTACCTGTCTAAATTCATTCCAGACTATTCTGAAATCGCTTCACCACTGCGCTCGTTGTTGAAAAAAGATTCCGAGTGGTTGTGGGATGAAGTGCATGAGTCAGCTGTACAACGGTTAAAAGATTTAGTGTGCGAAGCACCGGTATTAGCGCTTTACTCACCGCGGGAACCGGTTCTCTTATCTGTAGATGCAAGTTCGCGCGCGTTAGGAGCGGTGCTACTGCAGAGCGGCCGGCCAGTCGAGTTTGCATCAGCGACTCTGACTGAGACGCAGTGTCGTTACGCTCAAATTGAAAAGGAGCTATTGGCAATTGTGTACGCTCTGGAACGCTTCCACCAGTATGTTTTCGGACGAAATAATATTACAGTGGAAACTGATCATAAACCTTTAGAAGCATTATTTAAAATATCATTAGATTCAATTCCAGCGCGTTTACAACGCATGATGTTACGTACACAAGGTTATGATTTTACTGTTGTGTATAAGCCGGGTAAATATATGTTTGTGGCTGATGCGTTATCACGTGCGGCTTTGGTCGATAATGTTAAAGAAAGCATTTCCGAAGAAATTGCCGAACAATCGTGTTTTTTAGTTCAAAATGTAAGGTTTAGCGATACTAAAATGCGCTTAATTAGAGATGAAATATCTAAAGACAATGAGTGTCAATTAATAATTAAACACATTCAAAATGGATGGCCAACAAATAAATTTGAAGTTGAAGAATGTGTACGGGCACAGTGGTCGTACAGCCATCATTTTGAATTTGTGGATGGTATAATATTCAAGGACAACCTAGTTTACATACCACGTAGTCTGCGGTCAGAGATGATATCGCGTGTACACGATGGGCATATGGGGATAGATAGGTGCAAGCGCAATGGTCGTGAGGTAATGTTTTGGCCGGGAATGTCACGTGACATAGAAAATGCTGTAAGACGGTGTGCAGCTTGTGTACAGCGACAGCCACGGCCCGCGCGGGAGCCCTTGCTTCCCCACCATATTCCGGATATGCCGTGGGCCAAAGTAGGTTCCGACATATTTCAATATGGGAATAAATATTTTCTACTATTGGTAGATTATTTTTCTAATTTTATAGAAGTTAATCCATTAAAGAGTATTGGGAGCAAGGCAGTAATTGCAGCTATGAAGGACCAATTTGCAAGACATGGTGTCCCAAGCGAGTTGGTGACAGACAACGGACCAGCTTACGCTTCGAAAGAATTTACTAATTTCAAAAAATTGTGGGGATTCGACCACATTACTACCTCTCCCAACTATCCACAATCTAATGGTCGCAGCGAGCGCAGTGTTCGCACAATTAAAAATATATTGATTAAATCCATTGAATCCGGGACGGACTTTTATTTAGGATTATTAAACTTCAGAAACACACCTCGGGATGGTATCAGCTCACCTGCAAAGATATTAATGGGACGCAGACTTAATAGCAGACTACCATCACACTTTAAAAAACTAATTCCAAGTCGCGATAATACAGCCGATTACAAAAGTATTGTACGTAAGCAGGAGGTCAATAAATATTATTATGACAAACATGCTAGACCATTGCCGCCATTGGAAACCGGTGACACAGTTATTATGGCCGATGAAAACAGGCGTAAAAAGGTTAGGGTGCAATCGCACGCTGCTCAACCGAGGTCATATTTTGTCACAGATAATACAGGAAGGCGATACAGGCGCAATAGGCGCCATTTGCTAAAAGTAGAATCACACTCTCAGCATTTAGACGGCACACCAAGTCAATCAGTTAATAGATACAAACCTGATTGTGACGATGAGAAATGGTCCAGTGCTGAGAGTGATGATAATTCGGCTAGTCCATGCAATGAAAATGCGCAAACAGTGCGCACACACAGACCAGCGGCAGTCATTGCACGTAAAAGATTAGGTGAAATATTTAAAGAAAAAAATCTGTAATTTAATATAATGATTTTGCATGCACGAATTAATTTAATTTTATATTGAAATTTAGTAGGCATTCTATTATTATTCCGGCGGATAAATGATAGGTACCTACTTAACTTTTATTCGCCTATTTTTTTTTTCTCAATTAATAATGGAAACATATAGTTGTAATTAATATAATAATAAGTAAATGTTAATATAATAAATGTGTGTGTTATATTTTGTATAACTGTACATGTACAATTATTATAAGATAAGAATATATATATTCTCATTAAAAATATTTGGGGAAAGATATTGTATGTATGTGGGTACTCGGGCAAAACCAATTATGTGTGCTACCTGTAATTATTAATAAAGCAGTCTTGATCGAATCTGCGTATCATTCACTTCAGTGATGGCTTATCGTGTCATAAATATCAGTTCTTCTTTGACTTCTCACTGGAATTTGACTACGAACTTCTTCTACCATTCTCAGATCTGAAAAGAAATATTACTGAATACTTTATAAAGCCTTAAAATTTTTCTTGGTAATAATCTACAAAGAGATATAGATAAAACTATAACCATTAGTTGTTTTTTGTGGATATCGGACCATAGATAAAATTTACAAATAATTCTTCAGCTCACGAGAACATAGATGGGCCGAAATTACCCAAAAGAAGCCTATGAAAGCATCCAATGTCAGCGATATTTTTCATTGAGTAAATATCGGGACAGTGTTCCAGAAAACTAGGGTATTTTGGCGCGTATACGTATACGCTGATAACGCCTTAAGGCAATGTAATATCATAAATCTATATTTCGGACTACATATTGCATTTTATGATTCGAGCTCAATAAGTGGCTGCGCCAATCTTAGCATCACTGGAGCTTTTACGTGTCTGGAAGAAGAGAAATGTAATTAGCTTCCTTTATAAAGATTACTTACCAATATCAGCATATAGCTCGCCAGGTTTCTCATCTAACTTTTTCACAACGGCTCCCCATGGGTCAATCAACATGGTGTGTCCCCACGCCACATAGCCGGCCGACTCGTCCCGGGCTGGACTGACCAGCGCTACCCACAGCTGCAGGTCATTGGCCCTGGCTCGGCCGAGAAGCTCCCAGTGACGAGGGCCCGATGTCATGTTGAAGGCACCAGGGTAGATCAGGAGAGAACAGCCTGGAATATTGTAGGGTAGTTTTCGTCGGTTATAGTAAGGAATTAATGTTAATAGAGTGGTGCTGGTTGCATAAAGTTGAAAGGCAGGCATTTGTCTTGGTATGGAAATAAGATGTGGAGGAATGAATGTGATTTTAATTGGAAAAAAATAATCATCTATCTAGGCTTTTTTCAACATTGTTGGGGTGGCTTCCAACTATACGCTAACTGGATGCACCTGAATATCTTTATTTTACATAGACCAGCTGCCTATCTGATCACCACAAACGAGAATAAACATTTTTGATTAGAGTTGACAGATTTTCAGGCCACTGACTAGGTGTAACTGCAAAATCTAGAACTGACAGCCGATACCGACGGCTTAACGTACTTTTCAAGGCACATAAGAAACTCGGTATGTTATGGATGGTCAACCATTCACGGACCAACTTTGGCAAACCTCTTAAACCTGAAGATCGACCCGAGCAGCTGTTATTGTTATTATTAGCCCTCGAGCAAATCGTAGTAAAAGAGTGCCGAATATAAGAGCAAAAGGGTGTCTATATGGTTGGGACGAGGGTTTTCTAGAATACACTCGAGTATAGCTCAGGGAAGAAATATCATCTTTGGTGGTTAATTAGTTTCGAGCAACTGAATAAAAGCAACAAAAATTGTGGTAAACACCACCGGCAATTTAACTACCCCAAGATCTACCGACTAACCAACATTAAACACCAACCCTGACGGAATCACGTCTAGCAAAACAAATCATAATTATTCTGCAACAAATTACAAAAAATATTATTTGACAATATTTTGTTTCTTACCTTCTTTAGACATAACCTGCGCCATCTCAAAGAACCGCAGATCGTGACAGATTCCAAGCCCTATCTTCACGCCGAGGTACTCGAAGGTCGTGATGTGACCCCCAGCTGATAACATGTCCGACTCCTTGAATGTAATCTTTCCAGGAATGTCTATGTCGAATAAGTGTACCTGGGAGCAAAGTATTGCCGTAAAGTATCAACGCTATCTTACGTACGGCAGCCAGACTTGGCCATTATCATCCAAAATTGAACACAAACTGTGTGTATGTCAAAGAGGAATAGAAAGGAGCATGATGAATCGGAGACTACAAGATAAATGGAAAGCTGCAAAAAATTAGGAACATCACAAAAGTAGCAGACGTGAGAGTTAAAACAGGAACACTAACATGGAAATAGACATGTCATATATGATGAGTGGAAAAATGGACCCAAGAAATGGAAAAAGACGAAGAGGTGAAAAGGTGAGAAGATGATTTGCCAAAAGGTTGGCGAAGAAATGCTTTAGACAGGAATAAGTGGAGGGAAATAGGAGGCCTATGTCGCGAGACAGCCTGACCTGGTAGCTGATCAATGATTGATGAGTCTTCCAATATCACGGTGTTGTTGAATTGCACACACTAACATGTTAATCGTAGTTTTCACTTTTCATTAAATTAGCTTTCAGGCTGTTTGTTAAGTTTTAGTAGCGTCGATTTAAGCGATATATCTATGACCATGTCTCTGATGAAATCATCATAGTCAAAACTAAGTTAATATAGTTTGATGTTGTGCTATTACTTTTTTGTGGGTAGTGCCGTGTTGTACTCTCTTCCTAACAATCTGTTTTTTTATATGTGAAGACTAAGAAGAAGTGATTGGCGGTCAGTCTCACATACTATTTTTAATATATTTTGTTTTAATGAGAAATTACCCTGTGCTTAGAGTTGGCCATAGACATTCACTAAGCACTTTATTTTTAGGTTAAGTCAAGCCAGATCCTCTTTTTTCGTACAAAGATTGTACTTTTCTATACTGCGCGATAAGATTCCCGCAGTTGTCCCACACGGTGCACGTGTTGTACAGATCGTTCCCGCTGCGCTCGGGCAGCGTCCCTCCCACTACGCACACGCCGGCCTCCATGGCCGCGCGCTGCAGTGCCCTACACGACTCGCCGTCGGGAATGCTCTCTGCGTACTCCTTTAAGTTTTCTGTAATATTTGAAGGTGTTGTATTAGAACGCCTGACCCGCTATTTCTATTCGACATCTATTTCTTTGTATTAACGAAGAATGTTTACTACCCTAAATTCTTTAAAAGGTAAATAATTGAGCTGTCAATGACTTAGTTTTTCAAACAGTTTGAAAAATGAAATGTCTTTTTGACATAGATACATTTTATTACGTACTAGCTGTTCCACGCGGTTTCACCCACGCTGCTCAGCACCCGTTGGTCGTAGCGTGATGTTATATAGCCTATAGCCTTCCTCAAGAAATGGACTATCCAACACTAAAAGAATTTTCCAATTCCAACCAGTAGTCCCTGAGATTACCGCGTTCAAACAAACAAACAAACTCTTCAGCTTTATAATATTAGTATAGATAGGGTGGGTAGTCACCATATAGCTTTTCCTAGCTGCAAAACTTTTTTTTTCGTGGATCTAAAATCAATAAACAAATTCATCAAATAACTTCCCCCAATTTGGGAGGAGCGGGTTGGAGTATCAGACTTTTACTGACTAAAACCTATCCATGATCCTAACTGATTGGTGACTAAAAATCATTTATTCAACAAAACCAACGCAACTTTGAAATAAGTAATCAAATTACAAGAGAGACGTCATCAATACTTACAAACCAATCGTCAAGATAAGAAATCAAAATCAAAACTCATTTATTCAAATTAGGCTGATCATCAGCACTTTTTGATAATCAAATTACAAGAAACTATCCCAAAATCTCCCCTCCCTTCGCCACTTCGTGTTTTAGCTGGGAAGAAGTGGCAGAACAAACTCCCTAGCAACACATCTGTCTATCAGGTTAGAGGAACCAGATTTTATACAATTCCGTTTATTAGAAGGTATTGGTAGGAATTCCAATAATTAATTCATTGTCATGTGTCAGCTAGCAAACACCAATCACGTTTATAAAAATATACCCTAGCATACATAAATCCTCCAGTCCAGACAAGGAAGTTGTTGATATTTTTTAGGACTTTAACTTACTGGGGCATGGTGCATTAAAATATTCTGGTAGGGCCACTAGTTGGGCCCCATTACTTTTAGCCTTATGAATTTGTTGAACTGCGTCAGCTAGACTTTTCTTTTTATCCATGCCCACTGCCAGCTGGACCAGGGCAATCTTTAAGCCTGCAAAATAAAATATTATAAACTATAAATCTTATTTATTAATGTATTTAATGTTGCTTAATTAGTTTATTAAAAACAACAATTTGTAATGTTAAATAAATAAAGTAATGATCATACTTACGGTAATAGTGATAGATAATGGATATGATAGCTAATCTATTTGAATACTGAATTAAATCTGCAGTAACATAGAGTGATCTCAAAGATTTTTTAGGCAGTAAGTGTTAATTTTGTTCCATAATTTATCCAATTTCCTTCCATATTTTTATGGCTCAATTTACGGATACAAAATGCACATCTTAATTTCACACCTGTTTGGTAAGGTAAGCAGAAAAACACAAATAATTTGCTCTCCTCTTGAACTGTCTGGATTTATGTTGGGTGGGTTAAATGGATACAAAATGAATTGACTAAAAAAAGAATAACTAATACAAAACTAATAAGAAAATAATAACTTTAAAAATAAAGTTATTTTTCTAATGTTATCTTAATTGCTTTGATAAAGTGTGTGTTTTGTGGTGATAAGATTAAATACTTGTGTGCAATGCAAACAAACCTTTACCATGGCACATTAAAGTCATACTTATATTGACTTTAAATTCCATGGATAACATAATAAATTAAGATGTTAATGTCCAACTACCTAAGTATAAAATTTTGAGTACATTTAATGTAACTTTCCAGTTAACCTGATGGGGTAACTACAATCTTATTTGATATACCCTTCTACTATATTATTACTAAAATTATGAATGTAATAGTATAACGCGGGGAATAATATCAAGTAGGCTATGGTTTATAAGCTGCTGTTGCTACGCTGTGCCATGCCACGTGACACACAGGACACACCCCTCCTCCACCGCACGCGGGCGGCAACGCGCCCGCGCAGGCCGCGGACGCTGAGAGAGAACCCCCGATCGCCAACGAGGTCAGACGGAAGAAGTGTCTCCGCGACTCTCGGGTTGTGCGCGAAAGCCCTATATTTTAATCTCGTCTCAGTATATTGTGCTGATAGACTGTAACTATTGTTATTGATGAGTGCTTCTATAAATAAATGACTTTTAAAGGTATTTACGCCTATTAAACTGGCGCCCAAGCTAGTGGCCGAACCGTGACCGTGGGAAAATCCAGTGTTTACGTGACTACGTGTAGTGTACCTACCTACTCACCCGTTAGGAAACGTACGGACGTTCTACCGTGAAGTCGTCATCACTAGTGTGAAGATGCCGACAACGAGAGGAGAAGCGCTCCGTCGACAACGAGGAGAGGAGGACGACCATGTCACGCTCACTGAAGAGGAGGAGAGCAGCGCCGAGCGCGGCCACGCGGACGAAGCCGCGAGCGCCGGCTCGAGGTCGACGCATGAATCAGCTCCCCAGATTCCCTCGGGTTTCCTATCCACGCTGATCGAGACAATCACGCGTGCGCAAGTGGAAGCCAACAGAAGCCTCATCAGCTCGCTAATGACATCCAATGAGTTTAGGGCTTCCACCCCAGTCGGGGTTCCTCCAACAACCAACGCGACCAGTGGAAGTGTCGCTGCAATAGCATCACCGTACATCGAAGCGAACTTCATGAGGTGCACGGCGCGATTCAACGGAGCATCTCAAGACGCAGAGGTCCTGGAAGCGTTCCTGGACGCCGTCGAGGTCTACAAAGAATGCGCAGCCGTAAGCGACGAGCATGCCCTACGTGGGTTGCCGATGTTACTGGAGGGCGAAGCGGCCGTGTGGTGGCGTGGCGTCAAGGCGTCGGCGACTACGTGGTCGGACGCAATCGCACGTCTCCGCGCAACGTACGGCGTGGCACAGCCCGCACACCTTACCCTACGGCAGATATTCGCCAAGGAGCAAGAAGAGGAACGTGCGGAGTCATTTTTGTGTAAAGTGCGCGCGTTAATCGCTAAACTACCATATAAGCTCGATGAAACGGTGCAGATTGACATTTGCTACGGGTTATTACACCGCCGCGTTGTGAAAAGAGTGCCGCGAGACAGTGTACGTAGCATAGATGATCTATTGTTTAAGGCGAGAATCGCGGAAGACACATTCAAAGCGTCAAGGGTACATTTGAATGTTGATAGTAATTCGACCCCGCAAACTAAAACATCGGCGGTGACTACCACCGACCGCAATCTCACGCAGTCGATTTCTTCTAACACGGGTACGGAGATACCGCGTAGCAGCAGTAGAAATAGACCACGTTGCAGTTATTGTAGAGGTTTAGGGCACGTTAGCGACGAGTGTCGAAATCGCGAAAAGGCGACCACCAACAAGTATAATAGCGATCATAAAGAATTACGCTGTTATGGTTGCGGTAAGCTAGGAGTCGAGAGGTCGAAGTGTGACGTTTGCACAAAACCTGCGTCGAGTCCTGAATTTAAAACATCCTTCAACAATGTTGACGTTGAGGGCAACAAAAGCGCTAATACGAGTGATACTGATACGTGCATCCATATAACGAATATGAGTACGCACGACAATCACCCGATGGTAAATATTAGTGTTATGGGCCGTAGCGGCGTCGCGATTGTAGATACCGGCGCTTCGCACAGTATTGCGAGCCCTCTATTGTACCGAGTTTTAGTAGACTCTGGAGTTCATTTTAACAAAACAAAACGTTTAGTACGCCTGGCTGATGGTACACAAAGGTGGAGAGACCTGTTATCGGCTGAGGTAAATATTATTATTGAAACCCGAAAGGTAATGTGTCAACTCTTAGTGTTACCGGGTAGTAATATAAGAACGCTTTTAGGTGTAGATTTCATAGCTCGGGCCGGCATGGTGATAGACGTCGCCCGACGCTCATGGTCATTCTCGGACAATCCGAAGCATTGTTACCATTTTGTTTACACTTATACACTTGATCGTGCCGACACGGAGCTATTGAGCGCCGCCTCTATTAAGGTCTTATCGCTGCGATCGGATGAAGGTTATAGGTTAACCCCCGAGCAGCGGCGTACGCATAACGCGTTCGTCGACGACTGCGCGCCGCAGTTTGCACACGACGGACCGGAAACGGAGTTCGCAACGCATCCCATAAAGGTGAGTCCGCAACAAGAACCTATTGTTTGTCCACCGTACAGGATGTCGCAAAATGAAGATGCCTTGCAGAAGGAGTTTATTAAGCCGCTGCGAGATGACGTCATCGAAGAGATCGATCTCAAACTAGAATACACACCCCGTCGCTCGAACGTGGCAGACACGCTGTCGCGACCCGTTTGTTCAGACGGCCAGGACGAGTGTAAGTTATGCATGACAGTTATCGATATGCCAAAGAGGAATAGTGGCGATATCCGCAACAATCAGCTGTTGGACCCAGAGGTTCGAAAAATTATCGAGGATATGGAGTCCGACGAACCCTCTAGGGGGAGACCATGGTCTGACCGCGGGTACACAATTTCCGACGGTATCCTAAACAGGTACAGCTTGGAGTCAGATGACGGAGAGGACTGCTGCCTTGTTGTTCCCGAATGTGAACGCAGGCAAGTCATGGCTAATGTACACGACGCGCCGACAGCCGGCCATTTCGGCGTAGAGCGCACGCTAAGCCGAGTTCGTGCAAGGTATTACTGGCCCGGCATGCGCACGTTCATCGGAAATTACATAAAGGAGTGCGTGCCTTGTCAAAGGTATAAAGCCGACAACCGCAAACCGGCAGGACTACTGCAGACCCCTGCTGTGTCGAGACGATTCGAGGTAGTATCCGTAGATTTATTTGGTCCTCTCGTGGAGACACCTAGGAAAAACAGGTGGGTACTGATCGTTGAGGATGTCTGCTCGCGCTGGGTGGAATTGTTTCCATTAGAGAATGCCACTAGCGTCGAATGCGCACAGACACTCGCGAATGAAGTTTTCCTTAGGTATGGAGTACCACGACGCATTATAAGCGACAACGGAGTGCAATTCGTGAGTGAAGTGATGCAACAGGTATGTCACGTTCTGGGGATTAGCCAGTCACTCACCCCCTATTATCATCCGGAGGCGAATCCGATAGAAAGAAAGAACCGGGACCTCAAACCTCAATTAGCCGTGCTAGTAGGCCACGACCATTCCGCATGGGATGTGCACCTCGCCGCAATTAGGTTTGCTATGAACTCCGCGATTACCAGTAGCACAGGGTTTTCGCCGGCGCACCTCACCTTTGGGGGAGAGTTACGAGCTCCTTCCGACTCATCGGTAGACATGAGAGCTATCGTAGCACGCGATAACTTAGTGCCCGGCATTACTCCTTACCTGAAGAAAATGGCTGCTACTCTGGACGAGGCCAGGGACGTTCACGAGAGGGCGCAGGCCATCCAGAAGGAGAATGCTGACCAAAAACGGAGACCGCCACCAGAGTATAAGGTAGGCGACCTAGTTTTATTGAAAACGCAGGGACCTAACGACGCCAGCCGCGGACAAACCGCGAAGTTTATCCCACGTCGCGACGGCCCATATAAAATAGGGAAAGTTGTTAGCCCAACCACTTATGGTCTGGACAACAAACAGACCGGAACGAACGTAGGAAAATATCACGTTTCGCACCTCACGCCCTTCACCGGCCAAGTAGAGCCTCCTGTTCGCGAAAAACGCAAACGGGGCAGGCCACGTAGGTATTTAGACTAGCCCAACTGTGGGACACTTAGTTAGGCTAGAGGGGGAGGATATAACGCGGGGAATAATATCAAGTAGGCTATGGTTTATAAGCTGCTGTTGCTACGCTGTGCCATGCCACGTGACACACAGGACACACCCCTCCTCCACCGCACGCGGGCGGCAACGCGCCCGCGCAGGCCGCGGACGCTGAGAGAGAACCCCCGATCGCCAACGAGGTCAGACGGAAGAAGTGTCTCCGCGACTCTCGGGTTGTGCGCGAAAGCCCTATATTTTAATCTCGTCTCAGTATATTGTGCTGATAGACTGTAACTATTGTTATTGATGAGTGCTTCTATAAATAAATGACTTTTAAAGGTATTTACGCCTATTTAAAATAGTTTATTAGGATATAAAATAAAAAGGATAAATTAATGTCTGTATTTCATTATGCAAAAACTGTTGGAACTAAATTTGGCACACATGTCAGATAGTTTATAACCTGGATTAACACAGTATACTTTTTATCACCAAATACTACGCCAGCGAAGCCGCGGACATAATCATAAAATTAAATATTTACCGCCAAAACTGGTGGATTAACCTAACTCTGTATGAAGAAATGTGTTCATAGCTGTGAGAACACAACAAACTAAGAAAGAAGTTTATAAACCAACTGTAACACTATACCACCAAGAATTAGAATGGGTTTCTGAAACATCGCATAATATGCGCTGCATTGGGACTCGACGGAAACGTTTTGCACACACGCATAAACTACACTATCAGCTGTTTACCTTTTTTTAACATGCTCGTATCGTATCGTATGTGTATGATAATATGTAAAAAAAAGCTGTATCTAAAGCACTTCACTGCACTTATTTATTTAATGGCGTTTGTGGAAAAAGACATTACAATTTTCCACAACCTTGAAGTTTGTGGAAAATGATAGAATAAATCAGAAATTATCAGTGTTTTACAGAAAACAGCTGTTTAGTCTGTGGAACAGAGAGAAAAAATAATCTTCTATTTTCAAAGACATTTCAGAAACAGTGTTATAAGAGAAAAAAAAAACGTGAAAGAACAAATCTAAAGTTCTAAGATAAAAGTTGTTACAAGTTACAACATTATTCAATTAATTTCAACAAACTTAAACAGTTTATATAAAAACACAAAGGAGTTTTAACGGATGTATGACGAGTAATATGAGGGGGATAATTTCATATAAAGAAAACCTCAATAATAGGACAGTAGAAAAATAATGGTCCACGTTTCCGTCATCCAAACCGCATTCACAATGGAGCGACAGTGATTCAAATGCAGACGGCAGATTGTCGATGTAGTTAATTTGTTTGGAAAAACAAGTTTTAGTGCCGATTCTCATTAGAGCGGCCTGCGCCAGGGCCGTGGAGGAGTCGGAGACCACGGGACCGTCCTACAGGTTATACGCCCGTGGCTGCTCTTATGAGAATCGGCCCTAGATCTTGGATTTTTTTTTCCCGATTATTGTTTTTTTTTGTGTAACGATGGTGTTTTCTTTACTGGAGATGGCTGCTATTGCGATAGCTATTTATGAAGAGGAAGCAGAAACTAGGTGTAAGAAGAACCGGGTATAAACGAAAATGGAGTGTGCGTCCTCTTTACAGAGTGCGTAATTTTAACAGAGAATTTAACTTCTTATGCAGATACTTACAGGTACACACGGCAACAGATCAACCTATACAAAACCAGTTTATGCGGATCTCTCGTTGTACTTAAAATTTATTGTGTACGATCCGTTGTTGAGAGAGCAGCATAAACTGGTTTTGTATAGGTTGATCTGTAGCCGTGTGTACATACGCGGTGGCGGCGATGTTAGCTAATAAAATCTTATTTAAGATCTACAATGACCCAAAGACAACCTACCAGTCTTTCCATATTTTCCATTGAAAAGAAAATTTTGATATCATAAAATTTTTGGCTCAAATTGTGCTCAATAGAAAGTCGCCCCGGGTGCCAACCCATGCAAAGTCGCGCCGGGTGCCAACCCATGCTACGCCGCCACTGGGATAAGGGTGATGGAGAGGGCGGAACCTACATTATTCCGAAGTAAGTTGTTTCAAAGGTGACTGCACCTACAAACCGCAACGGTATAACCGTTTAATAATTGGAGCGACATGACTGCTTTCTATGTTTCTAGTTCAAAACGTTTCCGTAATTGGCAACATTACAACCATTAACATACACACACACACAGAAACATACCTGCATACACACACTACTACATCCACGCGTGCATGCTCACCGAGTAGGTACTTAATTTTGCACCACCTGCCTGCTCGAACATGGTGCGAGAGTAACGGGTGCTTATAGCACAGGAGTCTTTAAGCCCACTTAATTTAGTTTAGTTAGAAACCTTAGTTTTCTAACTAAATTAAATTAATTTATTTGAGTTTTCTCAAGCTACGTATAGAAGCGTTCCATATGAAATGAACTTAATTTGTATGAAACGCTGGACCACAGTCACCTTATAGAATATGCATTTATTTCCTTCATGCAAATAAAGTTCAGTATCGCTTGAGACTCTACTGACTTAGGAGTAAGTCTTTCTTCGCTTTCGCTTACTTTGCTCCAAAGATGAGAATGTCACCGAATTTTTGAAACCAGTTTAGTAATTCCGGAGGTAACCTCAATTAAACTTACAAACTTAGTTTACCTCTTTATTATACAAGTATGGGTAGAGTTGCCTTTTAATTAATGGTTGCTACTAAATAAGCTTTAAAATATTGTAATGTTTATATGTGTCTGTTTTTCAGGTGGCAGCGGATTTTTTTTTTTGGGGTTGTGGTGACAAAGTTGTACGAATGTTACAAACATACATAAATAAAAATCACAATCTATACGGAAATTCAAAACTTTAATAAAAACGATATTACAATAAAATATAAAATATTAACATTTAATATATTAAATAAAAACCATATAAATGTACATGTTATATTTAAACAATATATTTTTTATTAAATTGTTCCCTTCTTATTTATATTGCATTAAATACATTTGATCTTAGACCAATACTCAATGGTGTGAGTCTCCCTCGATATGAAATAAATATAACCAAATAAATTTAACATAAATGCTCATCTATGGAATTTATTGTGTTTTTAAACATGTTGAAAGGATAATATTATTATATATTAGTTTCCCTAATACATAAAAGGGGACTGTACATATAAATGTTTTCAGAGAAACCATAACAAAGCAATACACGCATCGAAATATTCGTAATATCTGACATCGGGTTCCGTTGAATAAAAAATAAGTACAATTTAAATGAGGCACAGTTTTAGAAACATCCCCAACCTTTGATATTTATTGCACATACCTTGTTTAACGACTTTCATAATAGATAACTTTGGCATTACGAGTCGTGATGGCTTATCGTGTCATAAATATCAGTTCTTCTTTGACTTCTCACTGGAATTTGACTACGAACTTCTTCTACCATTCTCAGATCTGGAAATAAATATAATTACTTTATAAAATCCTTAAAAAAATTGGTTTGATTTTCCTTGGCAACTGTAATCTAGTTAGTTAGTTAGATGAAACTGTAACCATTACTGGTTTTCTGTGAATATCGAAAATATTTTTTTACATACAACTAGCTGTGCCCAGCGGTTTCACCCGCTGATCACTTAGGGGTATTAAAAATAGATGTTGGCCGATTCTCAGACCTACCCGATATGCACACAAAATTTCGTTTAAATCGGTCCAGCCGTTTCGGAGGAGTATGGGAACGAAAACTGTGACACGAGAATTTTATATATTAGATTTACAAAAAGCTCTTGAACTCTTGCCAGAAAGAGATGAGGTCGACGATGGGACGAGATTACCCAAAAGAAGCCTATGAAAGCAAACAACGCCAGCGATTTTTTTTCAGTGTATAAATATCGGTAATGTGTTTTCTGACTGGCGTATTTTTAGCGCGTATACGCTCGTAACGGATGTTCGCGTGTTCGCGCGGGGTGAGGAGGCTTTTCTTGCACATAAGCTTATAAGAGCGTCAACGCTCATTTGAGGTGTGCTTGAGAAACGCGCGCCTACATGCGGTCCCACAACGACCTTAAAAAAGATGAAAATACGCTAATTTAAAGAAAAACTCTCAGTTACAAAGATCACTTACCAATATCAGCACACAGCTGGCCAGGTTTCTCATCCAACTCTTTCACAACGGCTCCCCATGGGTCAATCAACATGGTGTGTCCCCACGCCACATAGCCGGCCGACTCGTCCCGGGCTGGACTGACCAGCGCTACCCACAGCTGCAGGTCGTTGGCCCTGGCTCTCCCGAGAAGTTCCCAGTGACGAGGGCCCGTTGTCATGTTGAAGGCACCGGGGTAGATGAGGACGGAACAGCCTGGAATATTGTAGGGTGGTTTTAGTCGATTATATTGGTATTTTGATGTCCAAGATGTATATAGTAAGGAACTTTGAGTGTTATAAGAGAGTGGTGCCTGTTGCGGAAAAGTTGAAAGGCAGGCATCTATCTTGGTATGATAATGAGATAATTTAATATAAGCAATCTAATTATATAATCTAATTA
This sequence comes from Ochropleura leucogaster, assembly GCA_958449745.1. Taxonomy (NCBI): domain Eukaryota; kingdom Metazoa; phylum Arthropoda; class Insecta; order Lepidoptera; family Noctuidae; genus Ochropleura; species Ochropleura leucogaster. Next base: position 2,571,422 of record OY288213.1, on the reverse strand, counting down.
TAACTAGGGATTTGAGCAGTTGTTTATTGTTATAAGGGACAATGAAAGCCCGTGTGAAATACATTCCATGTTGAACCTCATGCAATAAGAGCCAGTTTTCGAAGAAGTGTAGTAGAAAAAAATGAAATACATATAATTCTTTCGCAATATTTTTTTTTCTTACCTTCTTTAGACATAACCTGCGCCATCTCAAAGAACCGCAGATCGTAACAGATTCCAAGCCCTATCTTCACACCGAGGTACTCGAAGGTCGTGATGTGATCTCCAGCTGATAATACGTCCGACTCCTTGAATGTAATCTTTCCGGGAATGTCTATGTCGAATAAGTGCACCTGGGAGCAAAGTATTGCCGTAAAGTATCAACGCCGCCGTCGAACGGCGGTGGGGAACTTCTGCCACCATGCAGCTGTTTTAGGCAGTCTGCGTTGTCTGACGCGAAGTCAGCTTCATAATCAAAACTAAGGATCTGCCTCTTATAAAAAGAGACATCATATATTTTATAGAGAAATATGCTTGATAATGAGAAATCACCCTGAGCTGAGTACCTAGGCCATGGAGATTCACTAAGCACTTTATTTTGAGGTTAAGTCAAGCAAAATCCTCTTTTTTCGAATGTATTATACCTTTCTATGCTGCGCGATAAGATTCCCGCAGTTGTCCCAGACGGTGCACGTGTTGTACAGATCGTTCCCGCTGCGCTCGGGCAGCGTGCCTCCCACTACGCACACGCCGGCCTCCATGGCCGCGCGCTGCAGTGCCCTAGACGACTCGCCGTCGGGTACGCTCTCTGCATATTCTTTGAAGTATTCTGTAATATTGAGAGTTGTTGCATTATGTTTTACATCTTTGTACACACACATAATCAGCCCATAGTATGTGCACAGTTGGGGCACAGTCCTCCTAAAGATGCGGCCCTAGTGTGGGTTGCTAGATGTACACATATGTATTTAATATTTTTGTTCTAGGACATCCGACAACGCCAATTCCACAAGACATTCTTGTATCATTTTAGATATAGAATGTTTTTTTTTTCCGATGGGTAATCATCGAATAACTTCTGAAGCGGAAGAGAGTGTAAGACTGTTACTGACTAAAACCTATCCATGTTCCTTCTTTTGCCTTTTGTATTCCAGGGCTGCCTGCCGTATCTTTCTCAAACAACCCGCAACCCTGGCAGGAATATTTCTTCGTGAATAACTTCACGAAGAAATATTTAGAGTTGACCACTTTTAGTAACAAAAAAGGTTGTAATGGAAGTTGCAGATATATTTAGAACTACCACTTACTAGTGCCATAAGGGGCATTAAAGAATTCCGGTAGGGCCACTAGTTGGGCCCCATTACTTTTAGCCTTATGTATTTGTTCTACTGCATTGGCTAGATTTTTCTTCTTGTCCATGCCCACTGCCAGCTGGACCAGGGCAATTTTTAAACCTGCAAAATAAAATATTATGGAACTATAAACCTTATATAATGAACGTAAATTTGTTTATGAAACAAAAATTCTTAATGTTAAATAAATAAAGTATTGACTATACCATATTATGAAATAGTGATAGTTGACAATAGATATAAAAGCTAATCTATTCAAATACCTACTGAATTTTTTTTTAAATTAAATCTGCATGACCATAGAGTGATCTCAATACAGGAAGGATGGATAGATTCTTTTGGGCAGTAAGTGTCATGATTAAATTAATTTCCTTAAATATATTTCTAGCTCAATTTAAGGTTAAAAAATGCTAAAGATTTTAGAGCCTTCACACATTGTAATATGTGAAGGCATTCTGCTTAACCTGCCTCCTTGGTACAGTAAGCAGAAAAACAGAAGGGCGGGAAAAAAACACAAATAATTTGATCTACTGTTGAACAATCTGTATTTATGTTGGATGGGTGCTAGGAATACAAAAATAGTTAAAGAAAAGAATTACTTTTTTCTCCACATTTACATTTACAACATTCCACTGTATAGTTCTGGGTTTTCAAAATCTTTAAGAAATTATTTTTAGCTGGGGAAATCAAAGAGAGTGGAACTGAAAAAAAATGTTTATTTAAAAAAGGATAATATTAAAGAATCTGTTTATATTCATCCATTTAGTTTTTTTTTTACAATGTCTTGTTATGTTATCTTAATTGCTTTAATAAATTGAGTGTTGTGTGGTGCTAAGAGATAAAATACTTGTGTGCAATGAAAACAAACCTTTATTACAACACATTAGAGTTGCATATGTATTGACTCTAAATTCTGGGGTTAAAATAACAAAAAGATAATGTTATGATGTAAATGTGCAACTATAAAAAGTGAAGTGAATTCAGCATAACCTTTCAGTTAACCTGAGGTAACTACAATCTCATTTTATTACCCTACTACTGTGAAGATTTCCATAAGCGAAATACGCGCCTCAGATGTGAAGTTGCAGACACCAGCCCATTATACAATACAATACTGTGAAGATCCACTTTGTGACTGTCTTTAAGGAAGATGTAAATTAAGAAGGATAAATAAATCTATGGATGTATGTGTTGTTCTTTCATGCAAAAACTGCTGAATAGAATTGGATTAAATTTGGTACACAGATAGTTTATAACCTAGATTAACACATAGGCTACTTTTTATCATCGAATTCCACGTGGGCCAAGCCACGGGCATTAGATAGTTTATTATTATCTTGAACTTAAGTATTCACCGCCAAAACTGGTGGCTTAACCAAACTCTGTGTGAAGAAATGTGTTAGTAGAAGCTTTGAGAACACCATAAATTAAGAAGGAAGTTTAAAAACCAACTGTAATACTGTACCACCAAGAATTAAAATAGGTTTCTGTAAAAATCGCGGATGCGCTGCATCGGGACTCGACGGGGACGGGGACGAAGACATTTTGCACACACGCTTAGACTGTAACTACACTATCAGTTGTTTACCTCTTTTCAACATGCCTCGTATCGTATGTTTATGATAATTTGTGAATTTTACTGTCTCTATGCACAACACGGGAAAATGTCACATTAAAAACATGACAGCTGAAATGATTGGCAGGAAAGTTTGACGTTGTTGACAATCAGCTGATTTGATTGAATGCATTCAAAACTTAGGCCTTTGGCAATACAGTCGTAAATTGGAACGCCTTTTACCTAAAATATTTCCTTTATAAGCATAATGAATGATAATGCTAGATCTTGAGTCTTGGTCCACAGAAATAGAAACACAGAAGCAGATCGCGCGGAGCACCAGTGTTTTTCTTTATTTCGATCATCCACAGCAGATGATACAGTAGGTTAGCATAAATCATATCAAACCTCGCTCTTTTTCAGTTATCACAGTCCCGCCGTGTTACTTCTATCTATTTTTGATTGTTGTAATAAGGTTAAACATATTACCAACGTTTAAAAAAAATGAAACGACCAGCTAGGTTGGTATATGAATTATTTATTTCCTATAAAGCACATTACATGAATACACTTATTCACAACTTAAACCTTCCTTATTGCACTATAGCTACAACATAAAATCACAGATACTAAAAACAAGATAAGTTTTATTTCACATAATAAATATAAAACCTATCACTTATATGTATAATGTTATTGCATTATTATGTTAGAATGTTTTAAAATAATTATTAAATTGTGTCTGTACTTTAAAAGAAGATTGATATCTTAATTTCTTTAACGAAATTGACTAAGACATAAAATATTTTTCATTTCGTTATTTATAGCTATACAAAAATGACTACTACTGGTTGTAGGTTCTATTTATGTGTTTGTATATATTCAATCTACTTATTCCAAAATATAACTCTTTAGCATTTGCTATAAAATCATTATTGCTCAAGTTTCAATTAGGCTCCGTGCTAATAAAGAAGCGCAATTTTGCACTTTATGTTCGACACTATACAGTGAAAAATTGTATGGACATCGGCGAAAACATCAATCGGTTACTTACTATTATTCTGGCACCTTAATGCGCTGAAATTAAGATTTATTTTTCACAAAAACGTGTCTCTCCTCTATAAAGCGGGTGGCATTCTGTAGTTTCTGCTTACCCCCGTAAGAAAACGCTCGTGTTTATACATATTTAAACGTATTCCTATATTGCTACACAAGACAAAAAATCTATTGGTTGTGTAACATTGCGCTACGAACAATCCGTTTGGCTCGATGCGAGCCATAGGAATTAGCCTATTTTTAATTCTAAACATTATTTATTTATACAAAATATTCAAGTTAATATTGTATAAAAATATTAAAACTACGTAATACGAACAAAACTCTTTCCATATAAAATTCGTTGGCGCTATGTCGTTGAAAAAAAAAATCTACGCACAGAGTCTCATCATCAGGCTTCTTCAATTGATAAATAATATCATTCTAATTCAGACACATTTCTCTATATAAGATTATCATGTGAACCAGCACATTTACATGTATTATAAATAAGGGGCAATTCCTTATTTCGTAAGACTATTTCTGGTAGTATTTGACCCCCCCCTCACTTAAAAAAATAAATAATGGGCCGACCTCCCCCGTTTTATATTTATAACGTAAGATTGTAGAGGATAAAAATAAACACGCTTGGTTTGTTTTACCTAATATAATTTTAAATTTGCTCATTTTTCTGATCTTACAACCCCTTGTAAGAAAAAGTAAGTTATAGTCGACGCCCCTACCCCTAAATTGTCTTACGTAATAAATGAACGGCCCGTTACTAATGTATAATTAATTGTTGTTTTCAGACATCAAATCAAATCAAATCAAATCATTTATTTCTTTGCAAACATGGGTATAGTGTATAGGTGTTTTTTTTGTAGCAGAGGTCTCCATATTTTACCGTCACATGGGCATGCAAAGGTTTTACAATTTTCAAATTAAAAATTACTGGCACATTACAATCCAAAAAGTAAAAATTAAAAATCAAAATGTCAGTGTTTACAGTATTATAGAACAATAAATTAATGCTATATAATATATTAAATAAAAAAGAAAGTCAGCCAGGATTACAATTTTATATGTCAGTCAGAATAATGTCAATCAGTTAATAAGTCATCATTAAGAAAATCGTCAATCGAGTAATAGGATTTCACAATTAAAATTTCGTTTAGCGCCCTTTTAAATTTAAATGTCGTCATATTTTTTATATTATTAGGTAGTCTATTATATATGCGTGGGGCAATACCGAAAAAACTTTTTTGCATTAGTGCAGTTTTACATTTTATTTGACATAATTGATTGACATATTGCGTCCGTATTGGATTTTTCTTGACTTCTGATATTTTTTTAAAAAGATGTGGGTTACGTTTTACAAACAAAGCTGTTTCCAATATATATAAACAAGGAAAAGTTAATATTTTCAGGGATTTAAAATAGGGAACACAGCTATCAGTTGTCTTACGAAATATAATACAATCATGATACTGTCAAATAGCCTTTTCACTGTAAAGACAGTTTTCGTGTCGCTCCTACGGCAGTACTCCACATTTTGCTGTTCCAAAACAGCAGCGCACAGATCAGTTGTCCAGAGGGTAGTATATAGACGTGGAACATTGAGTTAAAGTTCCACATTCACACCCAGGTGCCATTTCATTGAGGCATCTTCAGTTTTAGATTCTTGAAGAATTATTGCATGATTAGCCTTCAATTTCGGCACAAGGCAGGTGGATGTCTTTGAATACTAAGACTTTTTTTTAAATATTAAATAGGCTTGCGTTTGGCTGCAACTCCCCTGATATGGTCTAGGGTGGAGCAAACTTGCTAAAAGAAACCGATTAACTCAAACTTTGAAGCGATTCAGATTATTTTTGATTTCTTTTTTTTCTTTTTTTTATTATAAGGTCAGGGAATAGAGAACCCGGCATTGAATTCCCCAGACTGGTGGTTTGCACAACAAATATGGAAGTATACCGCTTTGTTCCCGTTTTATTGTCGGGCCTACGCTGTCCTCTCATACTTAAGAACTAACGCTGTAACAACAACATTGTAAAAACAAATGATTTTAAAAGAGTAACCATGGAGTTTTTTGCCGGTCCTTCTCGGAAACGATCTTCATCTTTTTTCGACTTTTCATAAGTGCCCATGTAGGTCTATGTGAAATAAAAATATTTATATTTTTCCTCATCTTCTAAGACTCTTCAGTATATAAACTGTTGCGCCGGCGCTTCCTTAGGTACTTGCTTCCGTCTCTCAAGCCGGTTGCGGCTGACGTAAGGCGCTGGTTGCTTCAGATGTACGGTCCGAACGTGCAGCTTCCTACTGTTTGACTGAGAGAACGCTTTGCCGCATACTTCACACTCGTAGGGCTTCTGACCCGTGTGGCTCTGTAACAACGAAGTGTATAAGCAATAATTACGGGTTTGTAGGTATAGTGAAATATAAAATAAAACGTTTTTTTTACTGTATTCGTGTCTCACAGGGATGGATTGTTTGTAAGGAATGATATGAAGGAGAAAGGAGTAAATGATGCCGTGACGTCTGACAGGGGAGAATGGAAGAAGAAAAGCGTGTTGCGCCGACCGCAAATAGAATGGGACAAGGGCAGGAAAATTATGAGCCGTCAAGTTTGTTATCTTTTAACGTCACCGATTTAAGAACACTTGGCTTATCAAGACGAATCTAACGACCTCCCAATTAATATATAACACAGAATATTACATGCATACATACAAGATACGCGCGGCAATCCGGGAAAAAGTCATTTATATACGATATTAAATACCATACCGTTATAAACACAGTTGCACGTTCGGTAGACGTGCATTAATATTGCAAAACGTAGAAAAAAATTGAAAATACATAAAAAATTGTAGCCCACCAGTATCGGGAACAGGGTTCAAGCTACCGGCGCGGCGGTTAGGGCTCCAGAGAAAGGAATGTTCTAACAATAAGAGCCGTGTCTAACAGTACCTTTCTGTATCAAGCCCTTGATAAAGAAAACGAGCAAGACCGAGAGGAAATAGGAAGCGGTCACCTCCTTCTGCGAAGCAGTCATGATAGCGAAAGAGGTGGCAGGGTTTTTGAGGGAGAGAACCTAAAACCAACAGCCGTCTCGAGACGACACCCGGCTACCGTAGATGCGGACCTGTGGACGGTGAGCAATGGGTAGCTCACCGCGGTCCGTCCATTGACGAAAGACCGTGTCGACGGCGCGTTAGTGTTCCACACGCGCCTCAAAGAGATGTCAGCAACAAACCAGAGGGGCCTGCCAGGGCCTCCGCCTGCCGGGGTTGCAGGTTGTTCGAAAGAGATACCGCGGCCTCGGAACGTAAAGGGCAATAGAAAGAACATGGGTGGCTTTTAGTCAGTACAAGTCTGACCCTCCCCCCCGCTCGAAGTTATTTGATGATTTACCAGCCGCAAAAAAAAGCCCTTGATTCAGCTGCCTAACGAGAGCCTCCTTAGGTATTGGTCGAGGTTCTTGGCAATCAAGCTATTGGCAGAAATAAAATAAAACATGACATAATATTTAAATATTATCTTAACCACATGAATACATGAAATAAGATGATTAGTAGGTAACTAAACATAATAGTTCATGTATTCCCATTTACCGACTTTTACATGTATTATATTACATTATTTGTACCTATTTTCTGTACCTGTATTTTTAACTGTATTCAAAGTGTAACATAAACCATAAAAAATAATAATAAGTAATTTGGTGGGATTCATTTAACTTAGAGGGTTGCTTTGATAGCTCTATGATTACAACTATATAAAACTATGTTTTACACGGTCAAAACTCGTATTTTAATCATTATATAACTTTATTTTTACATTCCGCGAGCTGTTCTGGCGTTTTCATCTCAAAATAATATAGTAAACGAGTGTGGCAATAAAAGCAACAACTATTGAAAATACTCACTAAAAAGTGTCTATCTAGGGCTCCTTTAAACTTGAACGTTTTGTAACAAACTGAACAAGGGTGTGACCTGACTTCCGGACACATTTCCTCATGCACCTGCCGGCAATGATACCATATCAAAATAGGTAGACACGACACTAACTTGTGTATTTTGTTCCTAAGTTAGATGTGAAATGCCTCAACATTGGAATACACTTTAGAAATTTCAGCTCTCGGCGCTGAGCCAAGGGTCGAAATTCCAGTGCTTGCCTACGACTTCTCTTTCTTACCCGATCTAACTTTGGATTTCGGAATAATGTGTCACCTTATTTATCAAAATATAATTTCATTGCCTTTAGGTTACTTTTATTTAGTTAATCCTTCATTAAAATGTTTACCTTGGATATACTCTTATATATAAAAATAGCTTTTGCCCACGGCTTGCAGGTACCTACTACCTGTAGTTTTTGCCCTTGCGCCTTATTTATTGTAATAGCAAAGCTAAGTTTTCCCTTTTCTTTCCTCTGTAATGTAAATCGATGTAACTGTTCCACAGGACGAGAAGCTCGTGAAAGCTGTTAAAGAGAAACAACTGAAGTATCTCGACTTAGCACACGAGGTTGTCGACATGTGGAATGTGAACTCTGCTATCATTGTGCCGATTGTCGCAACGGCCAATGTCTTGATTGCCAAAAGCCTCGACGAACATATGTCGAAGCTCTCATTACGCGGTTGGATTAAGGGTCTGATTCAGAAGGCAGTACTCCACGATACGGCACGCATTGTGAGGAAGTTCCTGTCTCTGGAGCCCTAACCACCGATAGCTAGGACCTTGCTGCCGATACCGGCGGAAACCTATTTTTTTATATGATTTTTTTTAAATATATTTTTAGGAAATATTTAAAAATGTATAAGTAACTAGAAAAATAAATAAACGAAATGTAATACATAAGAATTAAAATTGAATAAAGAGGTATAATATTATTTCCTTTATTATTTTTTTCACATATTATTATATATAAAAAAAAAACATATAAAAACACAAAAAATAGGATATTTATTATTATAGTACTTACTCTAAAATGTCTATTGAGTGCTCCTTTCCCCTTGAAAGCTTTAAAGCAAATGGTGCATGGATACGGTCGGATGTCGGAGTGCGTTTTCTCGTGAACGTTCAAGTTCGTGCGGTTGTAGAACGCCTTGTCGCACTGCGAACATTTGAAGGCGCGCTCTTCGAAGTGCGTGCGCTTGTGGTATGTAAGGAAGGCGTTGCCCTGTTGAGTGAAGAGAGACAAGTTAAATTAATGATACAGATTACTCTTTTTATACAAAAATGCGTAATGATCTGTTAACTGTTAGTACTTTACAAACAAATGTGTTGCTTAGAAGTATAACCGGAAACACAAGGAAATAATTAAAAGTGGGCGTTGGGGGACTGTTGTGTTGTTGACTTCTTTTTTGACGTTCATGGAAATAAAAAAGGTGATTCAAAAACATTTTATGAATTTGGGTTTTTGGTGTTTTCCGACAGTCTGTCTGTCAAGGCTCGGGAAGTCGCGGAGGTATTGAGTTGAAATTAAAACTATATACTTAAATCCGTGGTAACTTGGCAAAAACTCAAACTTCTAAGTCTACGCAGCCAAAATATATGGCCGTTTATTAACAAAGATTGTACGGAACCCTTATTGCACGAGTATGATTCGCACTTGACGGTCTTTAGGACAGAGATTAAGTCGACTCTATACTCTTTTTGTCTCAACCACATTCAACAACATGAGATTCGAAAACAGAATAAATTGACATATTTAAATTTCGAAGGAGTGCAGTTTTTTGTCTACACCTGTGTTTACGAGTTCATCGGTTTGAGAACCAGATTTATTCTGTTTTCAAATCTAAGGTGTGTTTAATGAGGTTGAAACAAAAGGAGTATGTAAGGATCGAACAAGTGGCATTCTATGGATTTAGCCTGCCAATTTAGAATAAGCATTGTCTATTGTTCATAAAAATATCTAATGATTATATACCAGTTTTTCTATATAAAATTGGACAGCATATCACAACATGTGTTTTTCCCAAAAGGATTCCGTCTTATACTCAGATGCGATTAGGGATGTTTACTTTAAAATAAGCACAAATAACTGTTTTGTATAAAAGTGTACATACCCTGAAACCCTTACCACATATATCACAGATGTGGTTCTTCTGTATGGGGTACTTCTGATCGGGATGTGCTCGTCGGAAATGTGTCCAGTACTCGCGAGCGTTCGGGATCTCTTCTGAACACTACAACAAATAATTGTTCCTTAACTGAATATGGGAGTCACTGGATTTTTAAAAAACATATCTAACTAGCTTATGTGCGTAGCTTCACCTGCATGGATTTTGGTAACTATCCCACGGAATTGTACTACCGGAATACAAAGTATTAAATATCAGCATCTAAATCAGTTCAGCAATTTTTGCGTGAAATGATGAGTAGATAACAGCCAGACATTCTTACTTAACTTTTGTATTTATAATATCAGTAGAAATTAAAATGGTTATGTACAAAAACAATTCCGCGGTAAGCTAAGTCATGTCGTATCAACAGTCTCCCAACGGCGTCGGCCAGGAAAAATGTTGGCGAGTATTTTAAGCGACCGCACAGTGAGAGAGCTCACGACGCGCGACGTCCCGGTACCTACCCGTACCTTGCTAGAGCCAGCTCGCGCTGCTGAACCAGTAACTTCAAATCAGTCAGTAATGTGTTGCTCAGTCATTGACCGTCGGACAGTTGGCAGTCGGACTATATTATAGCTTCAAGTTGTGCATTTTATTTTTCCAAAGAAACCCACATATGAAAGTTACAGGAAAAAGTCAGCAAAATCACAATCCTTACTAATATTATAAAAGCGAAAGTGAGTTGTTTCATCGTCATTCATTCGTCTTCACGCCTAAATGGCTAAACCAATTTTGATGAATGTGATATGATGTACAGAGATAGTTGAGACCCTGGAGACGGACATAGGCTATTACAGATTTTTTTAAGTGAGAAATGAGGGAGAAAGAGTAAAGGGAAAAAACTACAGTTAGCAGGTACCTGCAAATCAGAAAAGGGGAAATGTGTTACCTCGAATTAAAAGCGAGTGTAGCCACGGCCAAAAGCTAGTTTTAATACATACGTGTTCACATTTGGCTGGCCAAGTGTCTGTAGACGGTTTCTTGCCGTAGTTCTTGGGTCTCTTCCGCGTGTGTTCCTTACGATGATGCAGTCGCAATTCTTCAGAATTATCGAACGTCGCACCGCAAGTTCGACAGCCTTTACTGTAAAAAAACAATCAAATTTGAACCGTATGTCAACACATATAAGATGAAATCGAAGGTAAACCAAACTAGCTAAGTCTACGCGAAAAAAATTGCTGATAAATGACTCTATTGGTTGAAAAACACTTTTTACGGTACGACTCAATGTTACACGCTCACTGTAAAGTACTGGGGGTCATGGAAGTATTTACAGTAAAGTAAAAACATGTATTGGAACTTTGACTTTCAATATCTTCATGACTACAAGGTTCCCAGGTCCAGAACAAAATATATTATCACAATAACGGAAAGGAAAGGAATAAATGATGCCAAGACGTCTGATAAGGGAGAATGGAAGAAGAAAACGTGTTGCGCCGACCTCAAATAGAATGGAACAAGGGCAGGGAAATTATAAATAACAGGAACAATAAGTACCTTTCGGCATTCCTTAAAGGTGTTTTACACCCTTTTATATATGTCTGTATTTCCCGTGTGGTGGACAGATCTTTTATACGTAAATATTAATATCAATCAAACAAACGAAAATAAACGATATATCAACTTACATAGAGTCTGTAGTCTGGGTGTGCTTGGTAGACATCACCGTGTGCCTCTTGTACGCCTCGGTCGATATGAACTTGACGTCACACTCTTCGCAATATGGACCTTCTTCTAAATTTTCTTCTCCTTTCTCCTAAACATATTTATTTATTTATTTAATTAACCATCAGGGATTTGAAATACTTCTAAAATACCATGGCCTCGAAACGCGATCTACTAGTGAAAATGAGATAAGATAGTTCAATAACGTTCATTACGTTTTCTATTTTGTCAAGCAGACGTATTTTTCTAACCTAGGAAGCAATGTATTATGAATATCTTTAAAATCTATCGATATGCCATAAGAAAGTGTGTTACGCAAATAGTGTTATTAGCCTACCAACAAGTTCCTACTTTTTTGCAATTCGCAGTATCAGGTCGTTTATCATTGATAGATTTGCGATCGTAAACTAAAAATCTAATCTAATATATAAAATTTCCGTGTCACAATGTTAGTTACCGTACTCCTGAAATTTTATATGCATTTTCAGTAGGTCTGAGAATCGGCCAATATCTATTTTTCATACCCCTAAGTGAGCAGCGGGTGTAACCGCTGGGCATAGCTAGTAATTATTTAAATATTGACTACCAAGGTATTGGTGATTCCAATGATTATACTATTGTAAATACATTTATAATTTATTATAGTCACAAATCAATCAGCATTTACATACAACTTAATACTGATCTTCAAACTGAAACATCTTTCCAAAATTTGAATGTCGTGGGTACAATAGCATTTATTCCTCAAATGTATGATTGCTAAGAGATACATACTTTGATATCCTTGTGCATCATTGTCTTGTGCATGGCGAGCCCCAACTTACTGATGAACGAGTATCCGCAGTAGCCGCATATGAACTCTGAAGGGTGTTTGATGCGCGTGTGACTCATGTACGACGTCCATATGCTGGTGGAGAATAAGTTTCATTTTAACATTAGCAACCATTAACTAACTGTAAGCGATTTTAAAAGATAAAAACCGACTTCCAAGAACACAGAAAAAAAAGGAACTTCGCTTTCGGAAGTTGGTGGCAAAAAGTCAATGAAATAAAGAAACTAACTTTCAAAATTAAAGTTATTTTTGTATTTATGGAAGTCGGTTTTTTCATTTAAACTTTTTTAACTGTAGCTGCACAAATTGTTGTCTTAAATTAATTTTACATTGTTACGAGAAGTTCATGGGAGAATTGAAAAAAAAAAATAACATTGGACGAGGACTGGAAAATTATGATGTGGAGGCGTCAGCGAAGCAGAGGGGCCTGCCAAGGCCACCGCCTGTCGAGGTTGCGGGTTGTTCGAAAGAGCTACTACCGCGGCCCCGGAACGTAAAGAATAGAAGGAACATGGGTGGGTTTTAGTCAGTACAATTCTGACACTCCCCCCGCTCGCTCGCTCGCTCCCACTCGCTCCGCCCAGAGCGGGGGAAAATATTTGATGATTTCCCATCCGCAAAAAAAGGGCTCAAGATTCTAGGGTTTGAATACAGGATAATGCCAAAGTTTCTTTCAATTCAAATATTCTTTTTAAGTATTTTTAGACATCTGTAACTTCGGTGAAGAAAATCATTGTGACTAAACCGCCTTGAGCAAGTATAGTGCTCAATCAAACTATATCATAATCTATACTAATATTATAAAGCTGAAGAGTTTGTTTGTTTGTTTGAACGCGGTAATCTCAGGGACTACTGGTTGGAATTGGAAAATACTTTTAGTATTGGATAGTCCATTTCTTGAGGAAGGCTATAGGCTATATAACATCACGCTACAACCAACAGGTGCTGAGCAGCGTGGGTGAAACCGCGTGGAACAGCTAGTTTAGAATATTCGTCACTTACGTAAATATTTCATCGCAATGTTTGCACTTGAAAGTAATCCCTTTATGCCACCCTTGATGCTGCTTAGCTTGAGTCCTGGACAAACAAAAATATTTAAAAAAATAGAGTAGCATTTTCTCTGTATGTAGTATGTAAGCTATGGAATCAGCTTATGACAAAACTATACTTTCGGCCATTGAATTGACTGAAGCTTTTGATAATGTACAGCACTAATTAAATGTGTTTAAGGATTTTTGCACAAACATCTGGATTGTTTTTTTTTGTCAAAAATAAATTAATTAATAAAGGCCTAGGTATTGAAACATGTTACTATCATGAACTCAAAACCACATCTTAGAGGAGTTAAAGTCTATCACAAGGAAGCACATTAGGTGCACTACTTTTTATACTTTTATCTGCTAAGAGTATAATTATGCTAGTGTAAATAGATAAACTTACGTGTTGGTGGATATGTAAGGACAAGATTTACAGGCGTATTTCTTCTCGTGGTTTGCTGCGTGTTTCTGATAGGCGCGCTTCGTTTTAAACCTAAACTTACAGACTGGACACTCTATGTTACCTGCAGTCTGTTAACAAACAACATACGGGTCATAATGTGAACTAATTATTAGGTATTAGTCAGATAACGTAAGGCTGTCATTATAATACCCTAAACACTGCTAAAAAGATTTTGGACTGTTATTTTTATTTGCCTTTTTTTTTAATGTATGGTTGTTTATCGAGGTTGCCATGGAAACTTTGAGCTAGTTCTCCCCCAATACATTTGGAGTAAGGATTGAAATTATACATAGAACAGCTGATTATATTTTCGCGATTTCAGTGTTGGTGTGTTTCATGAAGAAAGTTTTTCAGTTTGATGGTGTCTCACATCAACTGGTGGTGACTGCTTTGTATGTATGACAATAGGCTTGCCCCCTATTACATGGGAATATTCGAGGTACTATCAGGTACATCTCTGCCTAACCCTTCCGGAATACAAGCGTGATTTATGTTATACTAATTGAATAATCATAAAGTCTTACCACAGCATGTTTGCTGACATGATGCTTCCAGGCATCATTGTCAATGAACCCTTTATAGCAAAGATCGCACTGGAATGGAGAGTTCAAATAGTTGGACGAGTCTTTCCTCTTACGAATCTCTTCTTTTTGTTCTTCTAACTGGAAAGAAAAAAAAACACTGTGTTTTCTTATTATTATTATATCCTTTTATGGATTCCTGTTAAGCCTTATATTCTTTAATATAGGTTTTGACAGGAATCCATAAAAATGCAATCTATAAAGATAGTCTACTATCAAAACCCATAAACATCTTTTTCCAATTACAACACCTATGAATATTTAACAAAAGCTATATAAAAATCTATTATTTTCAGATTTTCATGACCCATAGCGTGTTAGTACAAGACTTAAAAACTATGTTAGCAGTAACAGTTAGGCACACATGAGTACAAAAACACAAAAATAATAACAGAAAAAATGAGGAAGATATATCAAGTCCCATGTCTGACATGCAACTTGATAAACTTATCTATTGTAGAATCTGATTCATTGTCACATACCGTCAAAGTAATAACATCAATGTACTGCGCAATATCATTCCATTGGGTACCACCAGGAACACTTGTATTTATTGCCTGTCTTTTACGCTTAATAGTTCCTGTCTTTAACCCGCGTTTTTTTTTCCTCTCTGTCCTCTCTGCCAATAAAGATACTTCATTTGAATATCCAGAGTCTTCTGTGCCCACAGTAATCTACAAAAAATAAATAAAACATAACATTTTTTTCTTTCTTCATTTTTAAACTCACAGCATTTATTTAGTTTAGACTATTACAGGCACTTTTGGATTTCATAAAAACAAAGACATGATGTGGCAGTCCCAGTCACAAAGCATCATAACTTGTGAAAGTACTGTATTTGCCCATTCCAAGATCTCTATTGAAATCAATCTTTTATACTATACTAGCTGTTCCCCACGGTTTCACCCGCGCTGCTCAGCACCTGTTGGTCGTAGCGTGATGTTATATAGCCTATAGCCTTCCTCAAGAAATGGACTATCCAACACTAAAAGAATTTTCCAATTCCAACCAGTAGTCCCTGAGATTAGCGCATTCAAAGCTTTATAATATTAGTATAGATTTAACAAAAAGGTGGTAACAAAGGATATGGTAAGACAATAGCCAAAATTTGCGGGTATGTGTGTTTCAAATAGCAGTTATGCAGTGATGCAGTTTAGTGTATCACATTTTCTGGGATCATTCTTCTATGTTGTGATAATGGGTTAGGCTAGAACTACTTCAGCTTTCGTCTATTGGATCCAGCAGAATACAATTTCATCATTGACTGACATTTATCCTAAAGTAAAGCTGGGACTTTTGTCGAAAAACTTACTTCAAGACCTTCATACTCTTCTTTCAAGTTCACCTTCACATCATCTGATTCATTATTTTGACTTTTCTTCTCCTTCTGAAGAGATAGTGGTTCGTCATCATCATCATCGCTGGAGGCACAGGGATCCATTGAGTTGAAGGCAGAATAGTTATGATAAATTTTAGTCTTAGCATCCTCTTCATTTTCTTCATCACTGCTTGGTTCAAACTTTATTTTTACATTTGATTTGGCTTTTTGTGTGAGATCTCCAATCTCTATGTCAGGCAAGGTAACTTTTTGCAGGTTAGACGCTATGTAGATACCATTTCGGTCTATTGATTTTACTTTTCTAATTTTTATCTGAAACATAAATTTAATAATATTAATAAAAAAAAATTGTATTTTTATGTTTCTTTTACACTTATTTAGGAGATATTACTACCCCTATACATACAAACTCTTCATAATATTAGTATAGCTTTACCTGGCCATAGGAATCTGTAGCGGCATTGAGAACTGCCTGGCTCCTCAGACACTTCTGCTTAAAGAAATAAAACTTCCTCACAAGTGCTGCACACTCAAAACAGGCATATGGCGGCAAGCCGGAATACGGGGGCTGAAATGTATTGTTAATAATTTACAAAGAATCAACTTCATCAGTACCTATAGCCATTTTTTAACTATGTTGGAATCTCCATTTCAATCTAGATGATGAAGCTAATACCAATCATAGATACAAATATGGTAAATAAATTAATTTAATGATTTGGGTACTATAATATAAAGTATTCTAAATATTAATAAAAAACAACTTACACTGGATCCAATTACAGACTCATAATAAGAATGTAATGGGTTTGATCGCAAGTCGTGTAATTTCACGTCCATTATTGAACAAAAACGACATACTTTGACGACTTCAATTATATACGGTTCCATTTTGCAGAATTATTTATTTATTATACTAAATCATATCAATTTTCACAATTGGGTTTCATAGATTCGCGGCAAATATGGTACGATAGAGTTATAAAATATTAGAACTTCTACACGATCTAGACACTAT
The DNA here is from genome assembly GCA_958449745.1 of Ochropleura leucogaster. Taxonomy (NCBI): domain Eukaryota; kingdom Metazoa; phylum Arthropoda; class Insecta; order Lepidoptera; family Noctuidae; genus Ochropleura; species Ochropleura leucogaster. The sequence goes on along the minus strand of OY288213.1, from coordinate 2,554,436 downwards.
CTTCGCTATCAGAAACTTCACGAGAGTTTTTCAAGAAAACATCATGCCCACACGAAATGTACAAAAATATTACTTATTTCATATTAATAATATTAGGGGACCATCCATTATCTTTATTTGTAAACCAAACTACTCATAGAATGTCTAATTCTATGAAAGACGCCAGCTATGCAGCCATTTTTGTTGACTGACTCGAATTTGACATTGACATACGCGACGTTTTAATTCATCGCTATATTTTCTAGTATCACAAATTTTCCAAAAGTACATAATCCCGTCTTTGCTGTTTCGTTAAAAGATAGTTTTGTAAACAGTATCCAAGCTTAATAAATATATTTTAAACAATATATTTTTTATAAACAAAACTAAAACTGTAACAAAAAGTTTAGTGACTGTTTTCGTAATCGCACATTTACGTTACGATTGCTACACACTGTCAGTCTGTCACTACTGTCAGTGTCGCCTCGCCGTCAAAAAGTTCCGGTGTCGGACACGGACAGGTTTGGACGAGAAGCCGAATCCTCACCGTTTGAAAATTTATATAAATCACTAAGTTCCTCTAATTATAAACATGAAGTACGTAAATAATACTTACAACGTTCAACTTAGTACTACAACGTTTGTGACCATTAATGTTGTATGGTGTGTAATTTGCTTTTATTTACAGGCTTACTGTAGACGGTCTTCTTGTTTATTTCCCTTACGATTACATATATCCAGAGCAATACGCGTATATGTTGGAGTTGAAACGAGCTCTAGACGCTAAAGTAAGTTATTATTTACAAACAATACAAATTTTACCAATATATTGGCATTAAACTTCGCGCCTTACTCGGTTACTGCAAGTCGTGAACGTATAAATCTTCAAGCACTAGTCATAGCTTTCCCGTTAAACGTAGATCAACATTTTATTGAAGAATCCTGGAGTACTTCAATGATATAGTCATGCATGGCAAATCATTCCGAAAACCATTTTAGGTTATGAATACACATAAACAATAGCAATCAATGTCAGGCAACGTAATTAAAGCACTTCGTATTTTTCAGGGTCATGGATTATTAGAGATGCCTTCAGGAACTGGCAAAACAATATCTCTTCTCTCCTTGATTGTTGCATACATGATACAGAACCCTCATCACATCAGGTATATTTTGTTTAAAAAGAAATAACTCTTTATTTTTGTAGCTGAAATAATAATACAGTATTTCCCTGAAAAACAGTTGGCACTAGAGTCCTAGAGAAATTTGTGAGATATTTTTACGAGAATGCAGGGAAAGATAAGTGGTAGTCTAAGGGGGAGGCTCTTGCCCACTAGTTTTAAAATAGACGGAAAAAAAAAGTCAAGAGTAGCACAGTTTTGGCCTTACTGAAATTTACAAACTTAAGTGTGCTAGTTCAAACCAGTGAAGTGACAACATTGTGACAATACTGGATTTTACATGTCTTAGAGCTAAAGGTTTAAAGACATCTGAACTCCGCCAAACAAAACTGCTCTCAAGCAAAGTATATTTCCATTAAAAGACTCTCATTTAATGGCTGTGTTACTACCATCATAATTTTTACCCATTTCAGAAAACTCATCTACTGTTCTCGTACAGTGCCAGAAATTGAGAAAGTACTAGAAGAGTTAAAGAACTTGATGAAATACTATGAGAAGTGCCAAGGAGAGAGGCCAAGTCTGACCGGTGTTGTGTTGACCTCTAGGAAGAACCTGTGCATTCATCCTGACGTGAGAACTTTCGTTTTTGTTGAATAAATACTTCTCATGCAGGAGAATGATAGAGAAATTTGGACGAAGAGGACATGTTGCTGAAACCCTTAACCATTTAGGAAAAGGGCAGGAGAAAGATGATGATGATGTACGCAGAAATGCCCCACTACTATGGCACTATTCAGTGTTGCCATTTCAACTCTCCTCAGTGCTGAACCTAGGGTTGCAAATCCCACAGCAGGTTTTATCTGGGCATAAGTCTAGATGTTGCCAAGTACTAGTGAGAAATAAATCATTTAGTTAGATCACAAACAAGTAATATTAATACTATGTGGAAGGGATACCAGCACTTAAACGGTACCACATAATAAGTACATTATTTTTTACTAGCCTGCTCTGTGCCACTCTTGGGAAAAGCCTCCCTCCACTCCTTCCACCTCTCACGAACCCGCGCGTCCTCCTTCCAGCTCTGGTGGAACCTTTCTAGTTTGTTGATGGACAAATGTTTTTTGAACATGTAAATTATCACAGCAGATTTTTCAAAATATCTCGATATGGGTGGGATGTACTGAAAACGCAGTAACCATTTGAACGTCGGTGCTCTGTCCACCCTGTATGATAAATGTTTCCATTTTGAATTAATTTAAACTTGCCTAATTCAGTTGTTTGTCCTAGGTATCACGAGAGAGGGAAGGCAAGCTGGTGGACGGGAAATGTCATGCACTGACAGCCAGCTATATCAGAGACAGACATGAATCTGACGAGTCTGTACCTATTTGTAAGTTTTTTTTTTTTAATTTAAATTTATTTATTGGCATAGCCATATAAATACACAAAAATATAATTTCTAAATAAAAAAAGGTAAGGTAAATAATGAGCTAGAAGTCAGAGAATGTCTCCCAAACTGGGTTAAAAACCTGCTACCCTACCATGACGTGTTAAAGCAGAACTTATTCCGCTGAGGGAAAGGGACAGAGCTATACAGGGTGTCTAGCACCATCTCTTTCACTCAGTGGAATAAGTTCTGCTTTAAGATGTCATAGTAGGCCTACTGTACTACTAACTCTTACTGTACTGTAACTTACGAATTTGATTTGCAGACAATTGAGGAATAAGCCTTTGTTATACTACGAATATCAATGTTATTCATTCGCGAACAACTTCTAGTGAATTCGTTTTCGTGTTTCGATTCACGTACTCTCCACACACTATGTCGTATTTTTTTTTCTATCGTCTCCAACCTTAAATAAAACGTAAAACTATCAACTAGGATAAGTTAAATAATAACACTGTACAACAACTAGCGATAAAAAAGTCATTTTATTCATACAGACGCAAACAAAAGTTCTATTAAGTGTTTGTCTTTTTAAGCACTCATTATGCTAAGGAATCTCTTAACTATATAATAAATCCTATTGCAACGAAAATCATCATAACTTGAATCTTAAAAACTTTTTCAGGTCAATTCTATGAAGGTTTCAACCGAGAAGGCAAAGAGTCAATGTTGCCATATGGAGTGTACACTATCGATGACATGAAACAGTATGGCGCGGACCGAAATTGGTGTCCCTACTTCCTATCTAGATTTGCCGTAAGTTTATATCAAAGTCGTACACGTAACCAACTGCATAAGAACACTTTGAATCTGTTCACACTGTCTGTCAATAGCTTTAGAAGCTCTTTACTTACAAGTTTAACTCCCATGCGAACAGGTCCAAAAAAAAAAAAATGTGGATAACGTCGTGAGTTACACATGTAAAAATACTTTTTAAGTTTTATTAAACTTAATTAAAAAATGTTTGTAACCGTAGATTTTCCCAAAATATGTAAATAAACAAAGAACTAAAAAAAAAGTCCTGGCACATCACATTTTTCGTGCTCCTGTTCTTTCTGCTTTCCCGAACCGTTATTAGCTAGAGCGGGAGTGCTATCGCAAGTAGCAGCATCGCCGTAACGCCCGGCAGGACGCTCTAGGCATGAAAATTTCGATACTTCATACCGAAATTTTCATGCTTTACACTTACAGGACTTCATTCTAGTGTATTGTTTCTTCAGAAAAACTTCGCGTTAAGTTTGTGGATTCGATTCCGCCCAGAACAAATATTTGTATTACCTACAGGCAGTAGATTCGCGTTTGGCTGTTTGTATATGAGTTTAAATGTTTGCAAACGCACTTGCGATACACGAGAAATTCTTAGTGTAGGGAAAATTATTCTGATAAAATAATGAAATGTTTATTTCAACATCATACCACATTCACAGGTTACATGTACTTTGTCATCAGATAATCCACGCTGAAATCGTAGTCTATTCGTACCATTATCTCCTCGACCCGAAGATAGCCGAAGTGGTCTCTAAGGAATTGAACAAGGAAGCCGTTGTTGTGTTCGACGAAGCGCACAACATTGACAATGTATGCATAGATTCCCTCAGTGTCAAAGTGACCAGACGGACTATAGATAGGAGCACGTTGGCATTGCAACAGCTTGAGAAGACGGTAGCTCAGTAAGTTTACTTGTTTTTTATTTGGTGTTTGCGGGTAGTTCGACATGTACTGGCTCCGTGTATAATTGTCACCAGACGGACTATAGATCTTCACCGACCGATTAGTAACGAACGAGTTCAAATCTGCTGGATTAATAGTTCCCGTTCCCGGGGGATTTCCGGGATGAAAACTATCCTATGTCCTTTCTCGGGTCCCAGACTATATCTGTACCAAATTTCATTTAATCGGTTCAGTGGTTTAAGCGCGAAGAAGAGACAGACAGACAGAGTTACTTTCGCATTTATAATATTATATCTAATATATAAAATTCTCGTGTCACAGTTTTCGTTCCTATACTCCTCCGAAACGGCTGGACCGATTTATACGAAATTTTGTGTTCATATCGGGTAGGTCTGAGAATCGGCCAACATCTATTTTTCATACTCCTAAGTGAGCAGCGGGTGAAACCGCTGGGCACAGCTAGTATATAATATATATTAGTAGGATTTTTTTAGTCCTTAGCCTTCTCTGTATAAAAAAAAGCCTTTGCCCAGCCGTGGGACAGCTGTAATAGGCTGGTATTATTATTAATTTAGTGGATACTTATAGACTATGTCATAGACAATGTGCCGCTTCAATTTTTTATTATTTTATAGCATTGATAAATAAATGATAAATGATGTTTATTTTGCAAGTAGGATTTCACAAACACTTTTACACGTCTTTTTGAAAACTAGATGAGGCCGGTGTTTCGTACCCGACTACTCTGAGAAGAAATACAAATGTTTCGAACGTTTTTTTGTTCAGAATACGAGAAGCAGACACGGCTCGTTTGACGGTGGAATACGAGGAGATGGTAGAAGGGCTACGTCAAGCGGCCGTCCAGAGAGAAACGGACGCTGTATTGGGCAACCCTATCTTACCCGATGACGTACTCAATGGTAATAATGAATTCTGTTTCGGTAGAAATACAAGGTGTTTATGAACCCTTCACAAAGCCGTCAAACTGGCAGGCTGTACAGACGCCTGCAGGTCAAGCTTTTCGAAACTGTCAAATTTTCCCAATGAAACTTGAACCTAATACTTTAGAAATAAAGTCGAAAATCTATCAAAGAAATCTGACAGATTGTAGTAGCTTGATGTGCAGGCGTCTGTACATTAAACTTAGTAAATCTACACCAAAATTATTGCTGGATAACGGCTTTTTTTTGGGATGAAAAATCTCATTTTGCGTTAGAACTCAATGGCACGCACGAAAAGTACGAGAGTCGGGGCTGTATTTAAGTTATAAAATTATAAACTTGAATCACAAAAAAAAGTTTTTTTTTTCAATTTAATTTTGTGTGTTTATTTATTTTTGTTTAATGTGTTGTGCTCTTGTGTTATGTGCCAAATTAACTTCAATCAATCATTTATTTTGTAGAACATAGGTGTTCACAGGTAGTATATAAGAGATAGGTTCACTATGTACTTATTACCATATTCTCTTGTTTCACAGAGGTGGTTCCCGGCAACATAAGAAATGCGGAACATTTCCTGAGTTTCCTAAAGAGGTTTATAGAATACATCAAAACTAGGCTAAGGATACAACATGTAATACAAGAATCTCCTGCAGGTAATAATTTATTTACATTTAAAATTAATAACTTGAGTTTACTTAGTATCACGCGTGTAAACTCTGAAGGCTAAGACAGAGGTCTACCCACTCACATTGCACCAGTTGTGGTCTTGTGGTTAGGTCCCATGTGATAAGGGGCGACCCTATTGCCATCGACCGAGCACAAATCCTGACTCCGTGCCTGCTACTGAAAAATTCCGTATGAATAAACCCAATTGTAAAATATGATTTAAAAGAGTGTCCTTGGAGTTTATTGCCCATTCTTTTCCATAGAGATCTCCGCTTTGGAATGGGCAACTACAATGACTGGCACTATAGCAGCATATTTTTTTTTGTTTTCATGACATTCAAATGTGCCTGTAATGGTCTAATTGAAATAAATGATTTTGATAAGCTATGGTTTTAGCTCCTGTAATACAGTGTACACTAGCACAGGTGCTAGGGAATTCATTAATTATGTTTGCAATTTGTTTATGCTAATAAAGATTATTATTAAGTGTAATGGAGATGAAATCTAACAAACTTGTTCTTCATAGATGCCGCTTATTGGTTGTTTTATCAACTTGCAATGAAGTTTCTTGAAAAAAAATTACCTCAAAATGGTGCTACGTTTTTATTCTGGTCGTCCATTGTGGCGACGCTAAGCGCCCTCTAGTGGCGAAACTTCCAGCAATCCCCTAGCTAAACGTTGAAAACAGTCAAAATAAATTTCATAACATCAAAAGTAACTAATTCAGACTAGGTTGAAAGTCACAAGACAGTCTCCCAAAACGCCCACTCTTCGCCACGTCCAGTTAGTTGTCCGTGGTCTAGCTGTTTGTATATCTGAATTTAAATGTTTGCAAACGCACCCACGATATAGGAGAAATTCGTAGTGCAACGTTGATTTCAAAGCAATAAAAAATAAACATAGACCAACTGAAAGAAATTTTTATGGGACCTGGGACCTGGCAGCTATTTCGCGTCGAAAAAAAAAAGAATCACGCGAATCAGTCCATTAACCGCGGCGTAATTGATGTACATACATAGAAAAAAAAAACATACCGGCCGAATTGATAACCGCATCCTTTTTGACACATGACAATACACCTAATAACAAAAATGAAAAATAAATCGTCAATCCTCCTTTTTCCACAAATACCTGCTCTCATATTTTATGCTTAGTTTCCCTAGTCTATGCCAGTCCCGTCGAATATTTCAAAATCATAACGTACATTCCAGGTTTCCTAAAGGACGTGCAAGCACGCGTTTGCATAGAACGCAAACCCCTACGTTTCTGCGCCACCCGGCTCTCTTCCCTCATGAAGACGCTAGAAATACCGGACCCATCCAACTTTGCATCTTTGACTCTTATCACTCACTTGGCAACCTTAGTATCCACTTATACTAAAGGATTCACTATTATTATCGAGCCATTTGATGATAAGACTCCTACGGTTTCAAATCCTATTCTACATTTTTCGTAAGTATGATATATATTTTTTTTTTCTTCAATGTCCGGCCTTTTGAACGCCAAAGCATAAAATAACGCGCGTGCCCTCCGCGCCAAGAAACTCATTTTACGTATATTTTTGTCACATATTTGTGTCGTTAGCGTCCAGGGCATGCTGCTTATCCTTACTCATAGTATAAAAGCGAACGAACACACTACTTCAGGGGTCTAAAATGGCCGAAAAAGCAGAATCATAATCGTTACGGATTAAGAGATCGCGATTTTGTCAGATAACACCTTTGTCCACTTACCCCTTCAATTAACAATATTAAACTGCGTCTATGACCATTTTAAGAATGTTTACGTAATTCATATTACTAACATATTGTGATTCTGCTTTCTCGGCCATTTTAGACCCCTGAAGTCGTGTGTTCGCTCATAGACTTAGATGCAGCCGTCAAGCGATTCCGCGCTCTGTGGCTATAATAATAAAGTCTCTATTTATTAAACCTGTTGTTTCTGTCTTTATTCGAATTTCCTTACTTTCCAGATGCATGGACTCTTCAATAGCCATGCGGCCAGTATTCGCTAGGTTTCAATCTGTTATCATCACCTCAGGTATGTTCGAATCACTTTTATTTTCATGGATATAAGGTTCAAATTACAACGATTGAATAAATAGAACAGTAGGCCTACCATGACGTCTTAAAGCAGAACTTATTCCACTGAGGGAAAGAGAGGGTGCTAGACACCCTGTAAAGCTCTGTCTCTTTCTCTCAGTGGAATAAGTTCTGCTTTAAGATGTCATGGTAGGGTAGCAGATAAATAATCATTTATGTTTGCTTGCAGGAACATTATCGCCTTTAGACATGTATCCAAAGATCTTGGACTTCAACCCGGTTGTGATGAGTTCTTTTACCATGACACTGGCTAGGCCTTGTATATTACCTATGGTAAGTTTATAATTAGGTCTACTATCCTTACTAATATTATAAAAGCAAAAGTGAGTTTGTTTGTTACGTCTCCACGCCTAAATGGCCTAAACGATTTTGATGAATTTTGTTACAGAGATAGTTGGGACCCTGAAGACAGACAGAGGCTAAAAAAAAGTGAGAATAGAGTACCCCTACTCTATTCTCACTTTTTTTTAGCCTCTGTCTGTGTGTTTTGTTTAGGCCATTTAGGCGTGAAGACGCAACAAACAAACTAACTAAACTAGAATAGTGCCGAGTTGATGGCAATAGGCTCAACCCTTATTACAACGGACTATAACACAAATGCGCATTTATGTTATAAAAAGCAAGTATTAGTGTGTCAACTTAGACAGAAGTGTATAATATCCTTATCCTTACTATCCTTACTCCTTACTTATCCTTACTATAATATTATAAAAGCGAAAGTGAGTTTGTTTGTTTGTTACCTCTTCACGCTTTAATGGCTAAACCAATTGTGATGAACTTTACATAGATAGTTGGGAACCAGGAGACGGAAATAGGCTAATTTTTATTTAAAAAACGTGGAATGTGAGGGAGAAAGAGGGAAGAGAAGGGAAAACTTAGCGTTGCTATTACAAATCAATAAGGCGCAACGGGAATTGTGTTACCCCAAATTTAACGCGGGCGAAGCCGCGGGCGAAAGCTAGTAATTAATATTAGGTTTACCTCTGCCTAACTCTTGGGGGATTACAGGGGTGATGCCTGATGCCACGGTTTTTTTTAATTGTATTTTTTTTGTAGAAATCAACGCTTTGGAATGGGCAACTACCATACTTTCACAAGTTTATTATGCATTGTCTTCACTCTTCTGTTTCTTGACATTTAAAAGTGCCTGACATTGACATTCAAAACAGGCGTGTTGAAAGAAATTTAAAAAATAAAGATTAATCATTTTAATTTCTTTCAGCAAATTAACCTTTTTCACCACCACGGACTTTTCTATCTTTTGTATTTTATTAAAACGTTGCCCCACGCTATGAATTACTCCTGTATCGTGGGTGCGTTTACAAACATTTATACTCACATACACAAAGAGCCAGACCCGGAACAACTATCTGTAGGCCATACAAATATTTGTTCCATGCGGTAATCGAACCCCCGACACACAGCGCAGCAGTCGATCGCTCAGCCATGGCTCCAACCGTGCCGTTAAACTTCAATATCACTAGTATAAACAAAGTCACCTTCTATCAGGCTGTCGCTGTCCAACTCAATTAATATCAACATTGCATCCATGCGAAGCCGGAATCATCCTTACTAATATTATAAAAGTGAAAGTGAGCTTGTTTGTTTGTTACCTCTTCACGCTTTAATGGCTAAACCGATTTTGATGAATTTGGGAATAATGGGAGATAGTTGGGAACCAGGAGACGGACATAGGCTATGTTTTATTTAAAAAAAAAGTGGGATATTAGGGAGAACGAGGGAAGAAAAGGGAAAACTTAGCGTTGCTATTACAAATCAATCAGGCGCAAAAGCAAAAACTGCAGGTCTGCTTGGTGTGTTATACCGAATTTAACGCGAGCGAAGCCGCGGGCGAAAGCTAGTTTATAATATAACTTCTATTGAAGTTCGTGGCGGTGAAAAGATTAATTAAAATGCATAACCGTATTAAATATGAGAATGTTTTCAGATAGTATCAAAAGGTAGCGATCAAGTGGCGATATCATCTAAATATGAAACTAGAGAAGATGTAGCAGTTATAAGAAATTATGGACAGTTACTTGTTGAGGTAAATTAAAATACATAAATATTATTAAGTTACTTTACTACTAACAATATATGGATTTATCCGAAATAAATTTGGATTGAATTAAATTATTATGCTCCAGTCTTCTATAGCATCGTAACTTGAAACACAGTAACTTAATTTAAATAAAATTTAGTGAAGTTGTAACTTTGTTTTTTAATTACAACAGCCAGTTTTTTTTTTTTTAAATCAAGTGTTAATTATAAAAAATATAGGTATATTGTTCCAATATTGGATAATGTTTTAAATATGGAATTGTTTGATGTTGCTTGCAGATTTCGGCGTCCGTGCCCGACGGCGTAGTGTGTTTCTTCACGTCGTATTTATATTTAGAAAGCGTCGTTGGTGCTTGGTATGACCAAGGTAAGTAACTTCATAGATGAAAATGGGGTGGTGATTTAAACACCTGTATCATTGGGGTCAGCTTATAGTTTAATGCATCCGGCATCTCAATGCCACTATTTTACATGGAGCGACTGCTATCGAAACACTGACTTGACCATCATCATTTTCCTGCCCTTGTCCCATTCTATTTTAGGTCGGCGCAACACGTTTTCTTCTTCTATTCTCCCCTATCAGACGTCACGGCATCATTTACTCCTTTCTCCTTCATATCATTCCTTTTTTTTCGGATGGGAAATCATCCAATGACTTCCCCCGCTCTGGGCGGAGCGGGGGGGCATGTCAGACTTGTACTGACTAAAACCCACCCATGTTTCTTCTATTGCCCTTTACGTTCCGAGGCGGTATCTCTTTCTGCGAACCCTTCACCCCGGCAGGCGGAGGCTCTGGCAAGCCCCTCTGCTTTGCTGACTCTCTTTGAGGCGGGCGTGAAACACGAACGCGCCGTCGACACGGCACCTTCATATCATTCCTTACACACTGACTTGACCATAAATATAATAATAAATAAATCACCACAATGTTGCTGATTTTGAGTTGCCTCCCTTGATTTTATATAATGTTTTGTTAAACAGGTGTGGTGGCGAGCTTACAGCGACACAAACTATTGTTCATTGAGACTCAAGATTCGGCTGAAACGAGTTTTGCACTTATCAATTACATAAAGGTAGGCTGTATTTATATTGATAATAATAGAACTAAACTTTATTATAAATTAACACATTGTACTGACGTGTGTTCACATAATTAATTTATATTCCATTTCTACACGTGTTGACTTGTAATTGGCTTTCTGTTTCTATGATTTCTTTTTTTTATGTTATGTTTTTATATAGCTGTAAGTCTTCCATAGTATATTAAATAAATTAAATTAAATAACCAAAAATTGTTTCAATGCAACACAAAACTTTGAGAATTGAATCTGTTCGCATTATCTCTAGAGATTCATTCAAAAGAAACGAATATTTATTTATTTATTATCTTTCAAGCAGTTGAGACAACTAATAGCTGCCTGTATTGCTTGTTCTCCACCAGATATTTTATTTAGATTATTTTATTTATATAAATAAATATTTTATATATTTATTCCATGATCTGGTTGCTTGGTTGCCCAAAAAGTGCCTAAGCTAAGATGATGGCCTCTTAGGAAGATTTTTTACTCGATATCATAAATTTCTGTACTTTTCCATCAAATAAACATTGAGATAAGAAATGTTTAACATTTGGAACGCCATTGTCACGTATACGTGACAAGCAAACGCGTGCCTTACGCCCGGTTCAAAAAACAAAAACGACTCGTTTTGCTTACGGACAGTTGTATTTTGACATAAGTCTCATAGAACTTAGTAAAATTTAGTTAGAGGCCAACGATGTTTACACTCAGGTGTTCAAGAAGTGAAACTAAAAAAAAATGATGACTGCTTTACCCAACTTTGGTTTACGGTTTTAGTCAATTAATAAAAATGCCATTTTGATTTCCTTCCCAGGCATGTGAAAGTGGTCGAGGCGCAGTCCTACTATCGGTAGCCCGCGGCAAGGTGTCCGAAGGTGTGGACTTCGACCATCACTTGGGCCGCGCCGTGCTTATGTTTGGCATACCCTACGTCTTCACGCAGAGCCGTATCCTTAAGGCCCGGTTGGATTACCTAAGGGATCAGTTCCAGGTTAGTACCACTTAAAGAAAAGGGTATCATTGTACAGATATGAGCTCGGCACAGAATCAATATCCCCACTTGAAATGTTCAGTCCACTTGATTTTTTTTTTGCGCTCGGTGATAAACTGACATGTTATAGACTTTTAATTATGTACTTATAGTAATTAAAAATGTATCTTAACCTGTGTCTACTCAAAAATCTTTGTATGCCGAAAAACAGAATGTACAAGGACTCTTGATCTTTTGATAACAACTTATTGTTATACCTACATTCTTGCTGTGAATGAAACTTCATATTGCAATTGCAGTGCACATTATCCTTTTAAACGTCACCATATACGCCCGCGTGTGCCATTATTTGGCATAAATTTGTGTCGTTGGCGGCTAGGGCACGCTTGTCACATATATGTGACAAGCAATCGCGTGTTTTAATTAAAAAAAAAATTTTTGAACATTGTTATGACATGTATTTATTAATTTTGTCGGGTTTTACGATGATGGATGAGTCAAGTTAGACTCATTTCTTCCTTACAAGGTTACTCCGTGACATCTTGTCATACGCGCATATTGTTTTTCTTGGCAGATACGTGAAAACGACTTCCTAACATTTGATGCGATGCGTCACGCAGCCCAGTGCGTTGGCAGAGTTCTGCGAGGCAAGACAGACTACGGCATAATGATATTTGCTGACAAGCGGTTCAGTCGTGCGGACAAGCGCACCAAGCTGCCGCGCTGGATACAGGAGCATTTGAAAGATTCACTGTGTAACCTCAGCACTGAGGAGGCTGTACAGGTATGTTGTAAACTTGCTTTTTACAGTCTTAAACTGTTCATAACTTTAGCTGACGCTGCGATCGGTACGGACGTGCGTCATATTATCTAGGTATTTAAGGCCCATTTCAACTAATTAACGAGTAGTGTGACACAGCTAATAACTAAGTAAACAACCGAGAGAGGAATCGCCAACTGTGCATTATTGTATATTACTTGGGTACATTAAAATATTCTAAGTCTTATCAACGCCGTGATCCTTTCTCTCCACACTCCAACAACATCAACAACTGTGAGTGCACGAAGTTACGAACCGTACATGCTTATTTGTGAAGAAGTATGTTAGCTAAAGCTGTAGCTGTTCCGGAATTTCACCAGGGACTGTAGTGTAAGCGTTTTTGCCTTAATATAGTAGACTAGCTTTTGCCCGCGGCTTCGCTCTCGTTAAATTCGGGGTAACACAGTTCCCTTTTCCTTATTTGCAGGTACGTGCTACCTTTAGTTTTTGCCCTAGCGCCTTATTTATTGTAATAGCAATGCTAAGTTTTTCCTTTTCATCCCTCTTTCTCCCTCATATCTCAATCTTTTTTTAATCTCTTAAATGCCTATGTCCGTGTCCTGGGTCCCAACTATCTCTGTACCAAAATTCATCAAAATCGGTTTAGCCATTATAGGCGTGAAGACGTAACAAACAAACTCAGGCTTGCTTTTATAATATTAGTAAGGATGAAGGGTAATTTTAATGTGCACAATTATGAAGCCGGGTTAAATAAATCGTACACTTTTTATTTACTTAACTAGTTAAAACTGAGAGTTCGCCATACCAATCCCTAGATTGCAGCCTGGTTGCCACTCCCACTTGCCATTTTGCAAATTCCATCTTTTTCATTTTTCTTTAATGCAGTTGTATAGTTTTGAACGCCATTGCCACATATATGTGACCAGCTGTTCCCCGCGGTTTCGCCCACGCTGCTCAGCACCTGTTGGTCGTAGCGTGATGTTATATATGCCTATAGCCTTCCTCAAGAAATGGACTATCCAACACTAAAAGAATTTTCCAATTCCAACCAGTAGTCCGAGATTAGCGCGTTCAAACAAACAAACAAAGTCTTCAGCTTTATAATATTAGTATAGATAAACCAGCTCAAAAAAGCACGAGCATGCGTTTATACTCTGGCGTTCTAAAGGTTTTATACTTTTTCTCAACATCCACAGATCTGCAAACGCTGGCTCCGCCAAATGGCACAACCATTCACTCGAGAGGATCAACTAGGAGTTTCCCTGCTCACCCTACAACAATTACAGTCTGAAGAACAACAGGAGAAGATTGAGAAGCAAGTCATACAGAAATGATGCAAAGGGCTGAGTCGAAGAGTTGCTAGATATGTATGGAACATGATAGAAAAACTGTTAAAACAGTTGAGAATACTGGCTCAAATCATACCTTGGCTGGTGTAAAAGTTACTAATTATGGAGGAAGTGAGAACACGAAACTATTGCCTTGACCATGTTTTTGTAAAAAGAAATTTGAGCAGTCCAAAAAGAAACAATGGAGAATATTAAAATTCTCCATCTTATTTGGCATTGCTATGTGGAATCTGTTCCGGAATATCAGCCTTGCTCTAAAAGTGATTTGAATATTTCACGCCCAATTTTACAGAGGAGATGAGCAGCATGGTAAGCAGGTCTTATTCACACACATTTAGGTTTTGTTGTTCTGTATTAAAAAGATCCAGGAAAGTCGTTGTGAACTTGTGACTTTGTAAATAATTGTATTTTGTGCTAAATTTGTGTTTTCGAAAATAAAAAGATATTTTTAAAATCTTGTTTTATGTGCTTGTGCAATTGTTTGTTTTTAGTAGCGTCATTGTCCCCACTCCTCTGTGAAGGCTTCCCCCATTTCCAGATTTCGCGATGTTGCGCGTCTTCCCGCTAATTATCCTTCTGCCATCTGTTCCTTGGTCTGCCGTGACCTCGTCTGTCTCAGAGAGCATACAGACACGACAAGACATGGCCTGACCAGTCCCATGGAGTGTTGTGACTGAATAAGTTCTGGAGCGCAGTTAATCATGCGCTCCATTACCCGTTGGCAAACCTTGAGGGACTTCTCTGTGTTAGTAAAAGACCAAGTTTGTGCACCATAAGTAAGTATGGGAAGAATACACATGTCCATTAGCTTGCGTTTTAAGGTGTTGGGTAATCGAGCTGATAATTCGAAACCTACTGGGCAGCGCTGAGCAAATATCTAATTTTTATTTCGTCTTAATTATAAATGAAAAATTGGGCGAGTTTTAGGCCTTGCAATACGCGCCTACTTTACGTCCAGAAAGCGTACGTACACACGTCAACCTATACAAAACAGTTTATACGGATCTCTAATCGTACCTACGGGAAATCTACGGTGTACGATCCCGTAACCGTAAATGAATGAATTTGGGATAGGTTGATAGTTCAACCGTGTGTACATCGTATGCAAAAGTTCTATCCTCCTCTCCCATTGATACGTGCACTCGCTCTGAAGTTGGTGTGGGAAGTTAACAAGTCTAGTATTGTGTGTGTTTCGCCACTCTTCTAGACTACACATGAGATTTGTTTGTGGATGCTATGCTATGTAATACCGCACAGTCCTCACCAACGCACGCAACAATTCGCGCGATTCGATTCGTCGGCTTATGGTCAAGGACTTAATGCAGAGAATGATCGCGCTTGCAGCTTATATAGATACAGCTGTTCTATCGTAATTGGTGACGACGAAAGACCGTTTGAGCCAAAATCTTAAAACTATTGCTCTATGGCCCGCTCTAGAATACTGGTGTAATAGTGCGGGTAAACGTTGATACATTTGGTTTTACCGAAAGTGAGGAATTTCCATGATCCGAGTAGTTTTAAGGTTCCAAATAAAACAACAATTAATCTGCTTTGTAACTATAATTACAAATAATGTCAAAATCGAAGAGTAGGAAGTCACGTGTTCTACGAATTAGAGCCAAATGTCAACGTCCTTACTCTCAGGTAAGGCAATCGAGGATGGCCCGTCTGTCAAACTTGAAGTTAGCCCAAGACGGAGCCACGAAGTTAAAGAATACATTCTCATCTGGAGATTCCTTTTTAGGACTAGCTTCTTTCTGGACGGGAGAAAAGCTGTTGCTAGGATTGGGGTGAGTATTCTGCGGAGTAAACAACTGTCGCTTAGCAACCTTCCTGTCCTTTCTAGAACCACTTGGGTTTGGAGTATTTTTGGCGCTACTTCCGTGGCTATTGCCATGGCTGTTGCTGTGGCTATTGCTGTGGCTGTTGCCATGGCTATTAGCGTGGACATTGCCATTTCCTTGGCCATTGCCATGCATATTTTGACCATTTCCACTACCATTACCATAGACATTTCCATTCCCGTTACCGTTTCCATTCTTATAAGGTTTTGGCGCAGAATTACAGTTCAAGTTAAGCTGTTGAAACTCCTGTATTTCATTCTGCAGACCCTGAGATATCGCCTTGGCCTTAGCTTTAGTGGTAGAAGTAGATTCTATATCTCCCATAGATTTGTGACGCGTTCTTCTAGTATTTGTGAACACTTTCGAGTTCCTTTCTGCGACCCAACGCCGCATGCGTTTAACAAACGGAAGCACCATAAAGAAGGCGTTTGGGCTCACCCCCATTTTGAGCTTTGGCGTCATATCTTTTTTATTAGCCGGTAAATCAGCCAATGGGAACCACTCACAGGCCTTAATCTCATTTCTTGTTCTTGGTTGGAATTTGGTGTCTCTAGGAATGAAACCAATTATGTAAAGGCGGACAATTTGTTCATGTATTATGGCTTCTATGTAGTCGTTTTTGTTTATTAGCTTACTGATGTCGAAGCCTGTTTCTTCAAGTACCTGGAAGAGAACAAATTTTAACAACATTTATTTATTATTTTTTCTATAAATCGGCAAACAATTCAGAAACTAGTCGTGTCGCTACGTTTCGACAACTTGGCTGTTGCAGATGGTCATACCACAGTTTCCGGAATTTGCTTACGAACAATTATTATTATAACGATTATACTCAATTTACCCCCGATTACCTCTCACTCAATGAGATTTGTTATGGTGGAAATGTCAGGGCCGCCATATTCATTTCTTTTTGTTTTTTTTTTTGCAATTTGCAGTCAGTCAGTTTGTATGTTGATTGACATATAAATTACGACGGTAAAAAATATGGCTTCAGAATTATAATCATTAAAACCATCAATACAAACCTGCACCTTGTTTGAACCCCAAGAAATTATCATTTCATTAAAACTTGGATAATAGGGTTACTTGACACTGGCCTGCAAACTGCAAAAATGGCCGAAAAAAAAAACTGGCTACTCTGACGCTTACACCTTAGAATACCATTATTTACCTCTCTGGCAGCACACTTATACGGCTCCTCATCCTCATTGACCTTCCCTTTAGGGAAGCCCCAAGACGCCTTCGTCCAGTAGGACTGGACCAGCAACACATGCGTTAGGTCTGTGTCCAACAAGATGGCGCCGTAAGTCGGCACAGTCTGTTTGTACTCGCGCCAGTTGTCTAACACCTCGTCCAGGCTGCTCACATGCTCGCGGAGTTGCGGGACGTGCTGGAAAAGTGGTTTGAAAAATAACTGAAATGCCAAATGCATAAAACTTTTTTTTTACAGTTATTGTTTACAATCTGTCTCTATTCAGTATGACATTAAGTATTTTTTACGCGCCTCAGACGTGGAGTTGCAGACACCAGCCCTTGCTTGCTTGGTATGCGTCCTATGACACAACCGCTTACTTCAAAGCATAGAGCTAAATACATACAGTTTAATTAAAGTATTTTTTTATGATGCTTTCAATAAAGCAATCTTCATAAAGTAGACTTGTGACAGACAGACAGACAACAACACTTAAAACTATAAAGAAATTAGTTAGTTTATGCAAATCTGTACAAAGAGGGGCCATGTTTATGAAATATATAGCTTTATGTGTCGCTGTGTGATTTGTGTACTGTAACAAGACATTTGAGGTAGGTAATTCAAGAGCACCCTGAAAAAAATAACACACTCTTTCTCTAAACATTCTACCTTTACACTTACTGACTACTAACACTGACCAAAAGCTTGATTCAGATGAATGCAAGATTAAATAATGTTACAAATTAGAAAAGCAGCAGTTATTGACTGGCCTTGCATTGAACAGAGAACAGATAGCATGCACTGCACTAAGACCAAGTTGCCTTGCTGGTAGGACAAACTGACAACATTTTTTTTTATAACTTTCCAACTTATCCCACAGGAGGGGTAGATTGGAAAAGTCCAATTTTAAAGTAAAACTAGCTAACTAGTTCATCCGTGATCATGGCGTTTGCAACATCACCAAAATAATGGAATCTAGAATAAATAACAAACATGGTAAATGTCACATTTTAAGTGTGTGTTGGTAATAATGTTAGTGACCATGTCAGATTAAAGACTTATACAACTAGCTACTTACTTGAAAAATATGTGCCGCAAACTCCCTAATACCACAGGGGTTAAGCCTGGTGGTTTCATCAGTGCAATAATAATCTAAGTAGAACCAGTGTGCCAATTCTATTTGGAAACATATTCGCACCAGATTACCACGGTCTTCTGGTGGTAAGTTAATTATGAAGCGGCTGAAAGGAAGAAAATGTGAAGTATAGGATCAGATAGTCTAACAACATACCTCTAAATTCTGAAGGGGCAGGCAATTGTACCTATAGTACACCCTCATTTTGTCATGTTCAAAGGTTGTTGCATGTTCAAGTTCCCAAATCCTGACTAAGACAAATTCCGGATAGCATAACACAATCATAACAATGTTGAAATCAGTTACTCCAGCAACCTATAGACTAGGGAGCCAGTGTTGTTTGATTTCCATGCAGGTACTCGGCTATCCCATTGGTCCCACAAAAAATATCTAGGCGAGTTCAGGGATATCTAGAGTGCAGGAGCTTAGTGTACATGACAACCAATAAGGCTATACAGAACCAGTTGGTATGGAACTCTTATTGTGTGGGAAATCTATATGAAGAAAGTCCATTTAATACTAGAAATTTAAAGCTAAAAATGATGTTTTGCTGTGTGTACAACACTATTGTTTAAAGTAGTCATTTTAGCTTATCACTGTTCATATGTAGATATAAGTAGGTATTTCGAGATGACCTCGATAGCATTTCTTCTATTGGAATTTTTGGCTGTGTTTTTACGTTCAACGTAATATTCATCAAGTCCATTTTAGAGAATGTGAATAACACAGTGATAAAAAATACTGTTGAGAAAGTTTTTCTTTGAAGTTGCAGTATAACTACAGCTTTGGATCCACAAACATTACATTTATTAAATTCAAAATAAATGTGTACTAACCTATGTCATCGAACTGTAATAGTTAATAAAACATAATATTTACCAACTTTTGGGTTGTTTACCAAAACCACATTATTTTGATCATTGAAAGAAAACAACCTACCTGCACAGGTCATCTAAAATATCGATAGGTATAGAATGTTGGCTTTTATGTCCATTACCAGCAATTGATCCCATCTTATTTGTTTATCTTTAACGATTTTTTACCGTATTTTTAGTAAAAAACAATGGAAAATTTTCTATTTTACTGCTTTTCTTTTGTATTGTAAAATGAATCCACAGATAATGAAATTTTCGGCCAAAACAAAATAAAAAAACAACTAGGCGTTCGCGTTCCAGAGACGTAATATGTATTATATCTGAAGCCTATTTTTTTCTAAAATCAATGATTCTCTCGTATCCGAACTTAATACCAAATGTCAAATGTCATCTAAAAATTATCAATACAACACAGCTGTGAACGTGTAAGTAAATTATAGAGAACACTGGGCTATATTTCGATTTCTCCATTCATTCTATGTGAACTAGATACCAAAATGGATATCACGCCGTTGTTCAGAGCGTACATAAAAACCGTAAAAACCCGGAATAAAGCTTTTGGTATACAAAGCCCCACTAGCGATGATAAACAACGCATACTTCGAACCAAGCCAAAAACCGCTTTCATGATAACTGCGAAGGATATAACTTCACAAATAACAAGACTACGGGACTTTTTATTAGAGCACCGCGAGAAATACTTGAGCTTCTACGATAATGTCGTCGAGGACCAGATGACCGATGCGGAGAGAGACCAAATAGACACAGGAGCGCAAAGGATAATCAATACTTGTTTACACTTACTGAAAGAGTTTAGGAATGATAATCGCAAGGTAACGGCGGCTCCTCAGATGAAAGAATATATGGAAGCAGTGGCTGACCTCATAGACATGTACTTGAAAGCTGTGTGTAAGATCCACAGTGAACTTAAAGCTCTACGTGTGAAACGGACTCTAGTCATGCGGAAACTGTCGCGCTTGGAACTGCCACAGACTAAGTCAACCATTCCAAACCCTTTTCTTGTTAAAATATCAGAAAATACTGATAAAGTTTTAGATAAAGAAATTGAAGAATTGGAGGAACCAGACACAGTAAAGAAGATGGATTTGTGTGAAAATGAGGTGGCTGTGTTGGCTGATGAGGAACTCAGTGCTGAGGAGTTGCAGATGTTTGAGTCAGAGAATGTGCAGCTCCTAAATGAGTTGAACAGTATGACAGAGGAAGTGAAAGCTATTGAAAGCAAAGTGCTTCATATTGCAGAGCTACAGGAAATATTTACTGAA
Organism: Ochropleura leucogaster; assembly: GCA_958449745.1. NCBI lineage: Eukaryota > Metazoa > Arthropoda > Insecta > Lepidoptera > Noctuidae > Ochropleura > Ochropleura leucogaster. The sequence goes on along the minus strand of OY288213.1, from coordinate 2,533,919 downwards.
AAGGTGATAAAGGCATTGCTTTTTTTATTTTTACATAGAATATGCTGCATAACCAACTTACACACTTTCTCACAAGGGGTAGGCAACTAACCGCCATTTACACCCATCTTTGTATATAATTCATTTTGCTTAGCCCATGTCTGATACTAATTATTAATAATTGTATGTTTCCAGGTGTTACAACAAGAGCAAGACATAGACAGGATATCAAACACAGTGGTGGGGTCCACTGAAAATGTTAAAGATGCCAATGAACAAATAAAGCAGGCTATTCAACGGAATGCAGGGCTTAGGGTTTATGTACTTTTCTTCTTGTTAGTCATGTCATTCAGCTTGTTATTCTTAGATTGGTATAATGATTAAATTGTATGGATAATGGAGATTCTTTTTTTGTTTTAATACACCTTATTATCCAATATCAGTGTTTAGCGAGACTTCGTTACGCGAGCACATACAGCTGTTGATTGTTTATACATTCGGGTATTTATTACTCTCAACTTCGAGTGATGTCGGAAGCTAGTGATAATGATGACGACAAAAGTGACTCTGAGATAATCGAGGAATGTGAGGTGGAAATGCAAAAAATGCAAGAACTGCAACAACTTAGTTGGAGTGCTGTGGCGGGTAGTAGTGGAATAAGCAATAATAACGAACAACCGGTTGGAGGGAAAAGATTGCGAGAAATTAGTGAGGAAAGCAGTGAGGAAGGTTTTACTACTGTTATGAGGAGTAGAAAACCTAAAAGATTAATAAGAAGTGATTCTTTGATAATTGATAAACAAGGAGGTAGCTGTGAAAAAATCGAAGTATGTTTGACTTCTGCAGAGGTGCTGCCTAAACAAATGGCGTTAGCAAAATTACTCAGAACTGAAAAAATCTGCGACATTATTAGGATTAATTACAAAAATCCATACAAAATATTTATACAATTTAGCGATAAAAAACAGGCAGAAAGTCTTATTAAATGTCAAAAATTGCTTCAAACAGGAGTGCGAGCACAACTTACTAGTGAGCTTTCTTTTTCGTACGGCATTGTTAAAGGTGTGGATTTAGATGTATCGGAAGAGGAATTTTTGGAGAATTTGACCAGCTCCTCTGAAATATCGTCTATTAAAAGGCTTAAACGCATGGACTCGGAAGGAAATTGGATAAACAGTGAAACAGTAAGAATACGTTTTAGGAATCGTGCCCGCCCATCATTTGTGTATGCTTATGGCTGCAGATTCCCAGTAGAACGTTTCACATTTCCAGTGAATCAATGTTCGAACTGCTGGAAATTTGGTCACATTAAAAGATTTTGTCCAAATAAGAATGTGGTATGCCCTAAATGTGGTAAATATCACGTGAATTGTGAAACTATTACTTACTCATGTCCTAACTGTAAAGGCCCTCATATGGCTTTGGATAAGACTTGTGCGGTTTATATAAAAGAAAAAAAAATACGTTTAATTATGGGAGATAATGACCTATCGTATAAGGAAGCATATGAGGTTTATCTTAAGTCTGAGAAAGAAGTCCGAAATATAAACCTAGATAACGATACCTCAGTTAATAAGGAAACTACGAAATCTTCTGATAAGTGTCAAACTACAACTATACAGGCACAGATTAATACTTTTGCCAACTTAATCGAGGAACCTGAAAATCAGCAAATCACTCAATCGAATGACATCGAATTGGAAAATTCACGCAGTGGTCAAAATGGAAAGATAGCTAGGATGGGGAAAAAGAAACAAAAGAACCAAGATATTGACTCTTTGAATATGGAAATTGACAATGAAGTTTCAGGTATGACAGAAGGTGGGCAAAGTTCTTCCAAAGAGGATTCAAAGAAAGAGGAGAGAGAAGAAAGAAGAAAGAAAATGAGGTGTCTTATGCGAAAAATTGAAGAAGTTATAATATGTGAAAACACCACCATATTAGAAAAAGTTGTTTTACTGATAAAAGTTATTTATGAAGAATGTAAGTCCTATTTTGCAAATATGTTTTGTGGGAGAGGTATATTAAAGACGTTGTTTAACCTTTTTAATGGCTAGTAATAGTAAAAAAGTCTCGATTAATATATGTCAGTGGAACGCACATAGTTTAAAACCGAAACTATCTAGCTTTGACGCTTTATTGGTTCAAGAGAAGATACATATAGCTATTGTGACTGAAACATGGTTAGACTCCGAGTCTGACGTGCACATCAGTGGTTACAGTGTATATAGGCGAGACAGAGACGACTCATACGGGGGGGTAGCCGTTTTTGTGCATAAATCACTACAATCCCATGCGTGCACTATTAACTTAAATAATCCAGGAATTGAAGCTGTCCATGTTAGGATTTATAATTGTAGCAATTTAGAGAACATCATAGCTATCTACTGTCCACCCTCAATACGTACTCAACAAACTAACTGGGACGATGTATTTTCTATAGCATCAAGGAAGACCCTAATAGCGGGTGATTTTAATGGTCATCATTGTAACTGGTCGTCCAAAACTGATCAAAGGGGGAATCAGTTGTTGGAGACATCATTGGATTGTGGTTTCATGTGTACAAATAACGGAGATGCTACCAGGGTTAAACTGGTTGGTGGCATCATACAAGCAACTTCTCCCGATGTAACCTTTGTTTCTACAGATTTAGGTATCAAAATCAAATGGCAAGTTTTTAACGAGAATCTTGGTAGTGACCACCTCGTTATCAAGATGTCTTTAAACTTTGAACAAAATTTCCCTCTTATAGAAAATCGTAATTTTAAAAGAGCCGACTGGAAAGCTTATTGTGAGTGTCTCGAGGCCAATTTTCGTAACTGTCTTTCTTTTAATGGTACTGTCCAAGAGATGTATGATTATTTAGAAACACATATCAATATTTCTGCTAACAAACACATCCCCAAAATTAAATTGTGCAATAACCCGTCAAAAAACTTCAAACCAAAAAAATATTGGAAACCAGAATTATCGGAAGCTGTCGCTTTAAGAAGACTGGCACTTAAAAATTTTAGACAAAATCCGACTCCGGATAACCTTACAATATTAGAAAATAAAATTGAACAAGCTCGTTCACTAATTACTCAACACCGCTCTCGAGATTATAAGGATTTTTGTTCAAGTATTAATGAATGTACGTCAGCATCAAACATGTGGAGTAAAATGAAGTGGCAAAAAAATTATCGTAAACCTACATTTTTTGTGCCGACATGTAAAAGTAAAGACTTGTTGTACAGTCTGACACCAGATATTGCTTTGAATAGGCCACACTCAATTGTTTCTATTAATCAATCACTGGAAGTACCTTTTAAAATGTGCGAGTTAAGTAAATGTTTGAAGAAGAAGGATACTGCTCCCGGAACTGATAGGATAACATATTCTATGATATACTATTTACCAAATAGCACCAAAATATTCCTACTGCATTTATTTAATACGATCCTTGCAACTGGTTCAATACCAGATCAGTGGAGAACTTTTCAGATTATCCCAATACCAAAAGCAACAAACGTTAGTAATAGCCCAAAACTAAGACCTATCTCTTTGATGTCATGTCTGTGCAAGACCTTTCATAACTTGTTGTTGAAAAGAATGGAATGGTACGTGGAAAAGAATTTAATTTTGTCCCGTAACACAACAGGATTCCGCAGAGGTCAATCATGTTTGGATAACTTAACCCGATTCATAACACACATTCAAATAGGGTTTGCGAAAAAGTTATCGACTGTTGCTTGTTTTTTAGACGTGGAAAATGCCTATAACAATGTACTGACAGAAAAAGTTATAAAAAAGTTGGATGAATTAAAATTCGGCTATTGCATCTGTAATTACATTTCGTCATTTTTAAGTGCGCGATGCTTAACGATTAAGGACAGATTTACCAATAACACAGTTTGTTCTAGGTGGACTGGCGTGGGTCTAGCTCAGGGGGACCCAATCTCTCCGTTATTATTTAATTTAGCAACTTATGATATATGTTCAGGCAATGAGGATCCACAAGTAATGATATCCCAATATGCGGATGACTTTGTATTTTATATAAGTCATAAGCATCTTGATCATTGTAAAAACAAGCTGCAAATATTATTAGACTTGGTAATGGACAAACTAAACTGTATTGGACTGGATATATCGCCAATTAAGACTAAAGTGTGTATATTTAACAGGAGACGCAGAGAACAAACTATAGATTTGACGATAAATAGTAGCATTATTCAGACTGTAGATAACATTAAATATTTAGGTATGTGGGCCGATAAAGCCTTTCTTTGGAGTAAACACATTAATGAAATAGCTCAGAAAACTTCAAGAAATTTAAATTTACTAAAAATGCTATCGGGTCCCTCGTGGGGTGTGCACCCTAAACATTTGCGTAGTCTGTATGTATCCTTGTTACGAAGTAGGCTCGATTATGGTTCTTTTTTATACGACCACAGTGCAAAATCCCACTTGTACAAGTTAGACAAAATTCAAAATCAGGCACTTAGAATTATTGGTGGTTATATCAGGAGTACTCCCATACATGTTATGGAGGCTGAGTTAGCACTACCCCCTTTGTATAATAGAAGACTATATCTCGCGTATAAATATTCGGTTAAATGTATGTCTTGGACTAATAATGAGACAATAGAGATAATTAAGGAGTTAACCACTTTAGAAAATTGTCGGTATTGGCGAAACAAAAGGAAACCGTCACTCTGTGCTGTCTACCATGATTGCAAACTATATGATATTGATTCGGCCTATCCACTAAACATGTTTTCATTTGATATTTGGACGGCATATATAGATGAAAATGAAATGATACACAGTAGCCTTGATTGTGTTAATCAAAGCAAGAGGAATTTTGAAAATTCAGTTATTCACTCAGAGGTTGTTAAAGAATTATATGAAAAATATGAGGGATGGCACAAAGTTTTCACCGATGGGTCCAAAACCGCTAATGGTCAGGGAGCCGCATATTACGATGTAAGTCATAAGACATCATCTATGTTTAAGGTCAATAATTGTAATGCATCAATTATGACGTTGGAGCTCATTGCAGTTTTAGAAGCAATCAATAGTAGCAGTAATTTAGTTTGTAATAAAATTGTAATTTTTACTGATAGCAAAAGTGCTTTACAGCATATAGCTCGTTGCGCCTCTGGTTACAGAGGTGCATCGCTAGCTTATGCAATATTAAAGCAAATGTATAATTTAAAAAACTGTGGCCGTGATCTAAGACTGCAATGGGTTCCTTCTCATATCGGGTTAAAAGGAAACGAGGAGGCTGACAGATGGGCAAAATTATCAATTACCGATGGTGGTGAATACAATTTAAAATTATTTTATACAGAATACCTACCTAAAGTTAAAAATAAATGTTATGACATATTTAAAGAGTATTTCAATGAGAGAAGTAAAGAGAAGGGAATTTGGTTCAAAACAATACAATGTCAGCCTCCTCGAACTCCATGGTTCATGAATTGTAAAATTTGTAGGAATATTATAGTCATAGGAAATAGGTTACGTTCAGGACATTATCCCTCTAACAAATTTGGTTATTTAATGAAAAAACTAAATTCCCCCAATTGCGAAATATGTGGAGTGCTTGATGATGTACAACACTTACTGTTAGATTGTAAGAAATATGCGAGTAACAGGGAATTACTGATGCGTGAATTTAAATTAAATTTAATGGAAGTTGGCATATTTACATCTGTACTAGCAAATCCCACGTCACCTACTGCTGTTACGTTATTTAGGATGTTCACGCGTCAGTAAGGTCTTGTTATTCGTTGATATGATACTGTATATTTTTGTGTTATTTATTTAGATAAATATGACTCAACGGGGCTGACATGTTCTTAAAGAACAAAAGCCCCTTAAAAAAAAAAGATAATAAAAAAAAAAAAAAAAATTATCCAATATCTTCATCAATATCTATCATCTGAAAGGATTGAAAGAGGTGCAATGCTATGCTAGAAAAGTGATAAAGACCAAATCTGTTGATAACCATGATGGCTAAACTGTATTTATTCATTTGAATACAATTCAAATCACTTGATTGGTATTCAGTTTTGTTCCTATTGAATTTTACATGAAACAAAACTGAATACCAATCATTTGTCTAATTAGGGTTCTGCACGGAGTACATTCTAATATAGGTTTCTGGTTTCCAAGTAATAGCATTCATGTGTTTTTACCATTAGCTTAGTGCTTTTCACAATACCTATATTTTAATTTTTTCTATGTTTAAGTTTATATGATTCAGGCAGAGCTATTAGAACTTAATTAAATAGAGTAGGTATACATACAGCAAGAAGAAACTAAACAAACAAAATTTCGTTCGGAAAAATTGCAGTTTTAAATTGTTTTTTTTTTCTTTTTATATTGTATGTATTTATTGGTCTATTGTAATTAACAATGGAAATTTATTTACGCACTATTGTAATCCAGATTTAAAATTAGTATTTTACTACAAATATCATTTAGGAAAGATATTTTGTATAACTCTTGGCTCACGTGATCAATTTTCTCTCAATCAATATTTCTGAACTAAGAATAAGCGTCAAAATAATAAGACATTTCCTCGTTTGAAATAATTTTGTTTGTTTTTAAAATTGTGTTTTATCAATAAAATACACATTTCTTCATTGTTATTCTTAACCTTAGTGTTTTTACGTGCTGAGTTTCTTCTGCGCCTTTATTTTGTATTCTGCTCCATGTCACTCAAATTTTTACGTAAAGTCCGAGTTTTCTTCTCATCAACTGTTTCCCCGAAACAAAATTGGTCTCAAGCTTCCGGTCGTAGTTATTGTGCTACAGGTGCTACGGAATCGGAAAAGATGGACGCTGTAAAAACAATGAAGGACTTGGGATACGCTTTCAACACTGGTAAGTATACTTACTACTTTTTTATCTACACTCTTGATTCTAAGTTCAAGAGGTTAAGAGTTAATCATGAAGATGAAAGAGAACTTAGGAATAACAACAACAATAGTAAGATGCTTTTGCAGTATTTATCTCAATACCTACCTAATTACCAATATTAGGTAGGTAGCTACTATATTTTTTTTTCTGCCAGAGAGAATAAAAGTAGTTGTGTTACATTCATTAACGTTAAAGCATCATCATGTTTTAAAATGTATTGAAGCTGAACAATTGTTAAAATCGACATTATTTCTACTATCTACAGAAGGACAGTTGCGTAAAGTAGGAGTTGATGGCCAACCAACTGAAGAACCATTCCAATTCAATGTCAGTAACCAACATCAGGAATGTCAGGCACACTATGAAGAGCTCGGGAATGCAGTCACAGAATATGTGTACCATTTGATGGAACAGGACTTGAGAAGGTTGCCTGTGCCCAAAGATTCCAGTAATGGGACTTTCATCTTTGTTTCAAAGGATTATGAACTAAAGGATGTTTTGGTGATTTTAATTCATGGATCTGGGGCTGTTCGCGCTGGGCAGTGGGCAAGATCGTAAGTACAAATAAACCATTCCATTTGCCACTTACAGATTATTTCCATGTAGATAAGGCTATAGAATACCACATGCTACATACTACTGACTGATGCAAAATAAATTGCAAACACAATAAACCAATCAAATCTTTCTATTCCAGACTTATAATCAATGACAACCTAGACATGGGCACACAACTACCTTACATCAAGAAAGCCCTAGCAAAAGGATACGGAGTAATGGTATTAAATCCCAATGATAACTGTCTACCCAACGGCAAGAAAATACCAAATAGTAGCTCAGGGGAAGAGCATACCAACTATGTGTGGAAAACTTATGTTGAAAATACAAAAGCTACTTCAATAGCGATTGTTGCTCACAGTTACGGAGGTGTTTTGACTGTAACATTAGCTGATCAGTTGAAAGAAGAATTTGAGAAGCGGGTGAAAGCAATAGCATTCACTGATTCAGTGCATGTCTATTCTAATATACAGATTACTAAGTATATGAAAGATGTAAGTTGTTTTAAAAAAAAATGTTTTTTTTTTAAAGAAAATTGGGTTATCCAAGACACATATATGTAAATCTTGTGTATGCTTTTGCAGGCAGCTCGTAACTGGATATCAAGTCAAGCACCACTGGATACACCAATGACTACTCCAGAATTTGATATAGCCAGAGTATCAGCCGGTAAACCATCTTTTTTCTTGTTAAACGAGTCTTTGTGGTGAATAACCGCAAGACCTACTGTGTGCTGTCTCATACCATGGAACTTAATGACCATTTTTCGGTTTCTCATGTGGATCAGCTTTTTTATACCGTTGCCCCACACCAGGAATTTCTCCTGTGTGCATTTACAAACATTATACTGCGATACACAAACAGCCAGACCCGAAACCACTACCTGTAGGCCATACAAATATTTATTCCGTGCGGGAATCGAATCCGCGACACGCTGTCAGCGTCAGTGTCAATTCCCATTTTTTTATTGGGAGCAAAAGTTCAGTTTCATGGTTTGAGAAGCCATTTATCATGTAACACATTGTATATCTTACTATTTATCACCTTTCTTACTTTCACAGGTCATCAAAAACACGAAATGACGTCATATACATGTATGGAATCAGTGTTCAAGTTTATAGAAGAAAAGGTGTCAAAATAGGACTCCTATCGTACAAACTATATACGATTGTTGTTATTTGTACAGGTGGACATTCAAACAATGTATCATTAAAAATAAGAATATACTATATTTTACTATATTAAGTTTTTATTTCCTATGTACAAAATCTGGGTCATAAATTGACCATTAGAAAACCTTATAATTATTTTACTTCTTCTTTCCCTTGCAAGCATTTTTCATATAATATTTAATATCTTGCTTATTAGCTCTTACACCTAACACAGCTGATTTAGAATTAACATCTCTCACAGCAAATGGCGAGAAACCTGCAGTGTAATCAGGGTCCATAGCATTGGTTTTCCCTCGTGCCATCTTTGTGGCAAATCTCTTGTGGATGTGTTGGTCTTCGGAAAGTATCGGGTATTGGAAGTGTTGGCCTCCTTTAGGAGTAGGTAAACTGAACTTCTTGCCCCGAGCTGTCAGTGGTTTCCGTCCATTAATGTGAATGTGTTGAACACCATCATCATCAATGCTGACACCAACTTTTTTCAGAGTTGAGTGACCACATTTTGGGCAAAACAATTTGGTCATCACACTTGTTGTTTTAAAACAAGTAGTGCAACGGAAGATGAAGGTACGGAGTTGCCTAATGATCCTCCCATCTATTGAGGTTACATTAAGTCCTATTTGCTTGAGGACATTCTGCATGGCAAAGTCTGATGTGATACAAGCTACTTCTACAGATTTTACTTCAAATTCTCCCAGTTCCATTTCCTTCCTCTTCTCTGCAACATTCCGAGGTGTGATCCATTCTCCACCATCACTATCTGACGAGTTGTCATCACTTTCAGACTCCTCTTCTTCTTCTTCGGAAACTTTCACCATGATATCATCAATGTTTTGTTCTTGAATGTCCATATTTTTTATTTGTTCAGCTATTTCTTCTGCAATTTCTTGTGCATCTTCTTCAGTATGATTATCATTTATTTTGCAGTTATTTGCAACATTTATAGTGATTGCTTCTGTGTTAGAGATAGGTTTGTCTACGATTTTTATTTTAGCTTCACCAGTTTCTTCATCAGTGCTTTCTGTTGGCTCACCAGTTTCTTGGTTGACATTTTCTTGTTTCACTTCTGAGTTTCCATTTGGGGTTGTGTTGTAGTTGGCTAATCCAGTTACTTTGACAATCTTTTGTGTGGTCGGATCAGTTTTCAGATGTTCGGTGCCTAATTTTTCTTTTTCCAGTTGGTATGTAAGCGCCATTACCTTGATGTCAGTGGCAGAAAGACTGCGGTAGTCGCCGGTCTTTTTGGAGAACTCTGTGATGAGTTTAATGTTCTCGGTGAACACATCTTTCACCTTAAGATCATACGGGAGCACTACAAGCTTTCTGCGTTGTCTATCGTTCGTGATTTCATCAATAACCTCTTGCACTGTATATACGTTCTCAGCGATGTCTTGTAAACTTGCAGCCTTTATGAAGGCGGTTGTGTCGACCACTAAATGCTTAATATTTTTCGGCATTTTGAATAATTACATTAGGAATTCAACAAAAACAGTTTAATACCACACGACGATAAGACCTTCACGTGTTGAATTATTTTGACAAGTGACATGCCAAATTGATTATGATTTTTTTTCAACTTTCGTTCGGATATTGTCCCAAAGAAAGACCACTTGGAGAGTAATCTGGCATTAATCAATGTCAATCAAATGATTAAACAAATTAAGGTGTTGTATCAATCAATCACTACCTTGTTAAGATGAAGAGATTTAATATAATCTAGATCAAGGAATTTGAAGGAATCATTTTATCTCATCAGTGGTAGCATGTTACAGATTAGTTTGAAAACGTTTATTTACCTGGAACGTCATAACGCGTCCCGAAATGACATTTGTGGCCTAGATAGTGACGTGCGTGCATTCCTCTTTCTAAATTCAAGTCGACTAGAGATGTCATTAAGAACTGAAAACACGAAGGTCTTGTTATTTCAACGTTGAAGTTCTTTTTATAATATTCAGAGTATGGAAGTATGCGATTGAAAAAAATTTCATTGAAACAATTCCATATGACTCCGAAAGGGGCTTCTTAGTCAATCCGAAAGACTGAACTTAATTTATTCCATCTAATTCGACTAAAGTATTCATTTCAAATTAGTATGTCTAACGTCACCTTACGTCCTTATCATCAAGAATATCGAATGGAATCGCATTCGTTTCGTTTTTCTTTCATCTATAAAGTTATTTCTTAGCTCTTAATTATAAATTGCTTATGTAAACAATATCTTAACTATAATATATGTGTAAGAAATTGAGGATAGCAAAGTATAAGTGATAAAATGAGTTCTAAAAAGGGAAAACGTCATGGAAATAAGCATTTCCCCATAGCGGAATCTGTGAGCATAGCACTGAAGATTCAGTTGGATAAGTTCATTACTGATGAAAATGAGACTGAACTGAAGTTCCCGACCTTCCTGTCTGCTCAGGAGCGCGGATTCATCCACGAGACAGTTGCTAAGCTTGGTCTGAAGTCGAAATCGCGCGGGAAAGGTATGTTGTTGATACTCAAAACATATTTTGATCTGGACATTATAATCAAAATATATATAAGTGCCTTTATAAATTCTATAAACCTCCATTTTCATTAATTTGACTAGATTGATGTTAATGTGTTGGTCCAACCATATGGATAAAATAAAATTGCACATTAGTTGTAATTTTTATTTACCACTAGTTGTGAAATATATGACACAAATGTGTTAAAATAAGCTATTTCTACAGTAATATAGTTTTACTAGTTCTTAGTAGTTTTCTAGTTCTAGCTCTTGAAATCTTTGAAGTATCAATATAAGATAGTTACTTACTACAATAGCTACATATTGTATTTGTTCATGAAATGTATAACACTCCACATACTTTGCTATCATAGTATTAAAGTACTTGTTTATTTACATTTGTTATTAATTTAGAATCTAAATACATGAATAGGTCCTTACACAGTATATAGTATGCAATAAGTAATATTTACTTGTTGTTTACAATATATTGTGCAAGAACACCTTTTAGGTAGAAACAAAATCTATCCAATTGTATTGTACAATTTAATATTTATTTTGTAATGTATCTTTTAGAATAAGCAACTTATTCAAAAGGGAGAATGTATTAATAATAAAATTTCCTATTGCATAAGTTACTATGTAATATAAGCAACAACATGAAAATGTTAAAAAGTATAACTAATGAGGAAAGCAAGTGTCATTTTCAAAGATGAACATGAATGAAAAGCAAACATCACTTGGAAAAAGTTCTGGTTTCTACAAGAAATCTTAAAAGGCCACTACACTTAAAAATTAAAAAAAAGTAGTGATGAAGACTTGCCTCTTACTAAGGCTATTATTGTATGGGCGTTAAACTTGGGTTCACACTAACAGAAAATAGTGACTATGGCAATGGAAAGCAGCATATTAGGCTTGAGAAAAATACACAATAGTGCAATTTTTCGAACAAATGTAAAGCAAACAAATGCTTTGACAAAAGCGCTAGCACAAAGTGTCATTTGGCAGTACCGGTTGCACACCTCAGTGATGGGTGCTGGATTTCCAAACCACAAATCGAGAACAACTTCTGGGGAAAAGAAAGGTCGGAAGACCACTTAAAATATGGGCCGACAATATAGTGCAGACTGCTGGCTGAAACTGGCAAGAACTTGCCAAGAATAGCTAAAAGTGATAAAATATGGAGATGTTAACACTGCTTACTAGGATAAGTTAAATACTAACACAACTAATAGTTATAATAAGTAGTGATAAAAAATAAATGTGAAAAAAGAAATAAAAACACTTTTTATTTTATTTATTACTTACAGGCGTGAACCGTTTCCTCACAATATACAAACGTGTTGGTTCAACAATAATTCAGAATGATGCCAAGCTCATCCTGGACTCAAACATGCGGTGTAGCATTGCGGAGTTATGCAATGCCTTCCCAATCACAAGCAAAGAGAAGGATGACCTTAGCAGCTGCCCAGAGAAGGAGAGAAGTCCACAACTCACACACAAGACTATGGGGCAGCTGAATAATGGAGTTGCACAGGTATTGGGGTATTAATTAAAATTAAAATATTGATTGTATAAGGCAGAGCCACCTCTAGCTAGCTAGAGGCGTTCTTGTAGGTAGAGTGAGGCCTCCAGAAATGTCAGATGCCATACTATTCGCGATTTTTAAAACGTATTGGAATACGTTTTCGTACGTTACGTTTTGAATTCACGATTGTGGTCAAGAATAATTCAAGATTGAGCCATTCCTTATATCTTGTGACTTGATGATTTTAAATGACAAGTTTAGGATCTAAATAGTTAGTATTTCGAGGAAGAACTGAAGAATGTTTTTTAAACTTTTCGTGTTGAAATATATAATAAAAAACTTTTTATTAGGTTCCTAATAGTGATACTAAATAGAATGAATGACAGGAACTTACTCTCCCGTGTTCCTTGCTTCCAAGCTCTTTTTTTTCGTGCCACTACGAAGTCGCCATCTTGTTACACAACTAGATCATTTCATTATAACTTTCTTTCACTATTTAAAAAAAAATGCTTTTCTTTTAATGAGTATGAATGTTGATTAAATGGCATTAGCAAAAGCATTTACATGTGTTGCATATTTTTTTTCTAATTACTAGATCTCACAATTTAAGTGACATTATTTTAACAATCAGTTAGTTTTCACTACCCCTAACCCATTGAAGAATTTATCAGCCTCATTCTCTCACGGAGCGTAGACCTCTTTGGAATCAGCGTATTATAGTCTACGTTTTGGATACCTACACCATCTCTAGATCATGTGTACTTAAAATTAACCCTTATTCTTCAGGTTCCCAACACACAGTACAATCCAGATCTCCTGAAGTTCAGAGAGAAATTGCCCGTATATGAACAGAGACAAGACCTCATCAATGCTGTTCTACATAATCAGGTGAGACTATGAGTGCCTTCAAATTAGAAACGTGAACATGGTTTTAAATGCAACACTTTTTAAGGGCCACACTTTCAACAGACAAATAGAATATTTTGAAAATCGAAAGTCTTCCAAAGCACCCCTTCTTCTTTATGTAACACTGCTTTTGTCGACGTCCGGATTTAGTCCTTCAATTCGACACCCGATATCCCGATATTTACTACCGCCATCTCAAACTAACCATCGCAGTGCGCAGTTATTTTTTTATTTATTTAATGCACAATGTACAAATAGTTACACGCTAGGCTCAAAACTAGTGATTACATGACCCTGTTAGGGCGGAGCAAAATGTCTTAAAACTAATAAAATAATATTGGAGCTCACTCCAATATTATTTTATTCGTATTACGTTAGGAACTTTCACAATGGTATTATAATTGATACGAAATAGAAAAATGCTCAAAAGTGAGTACTATGATATTATTCCCAGGTGATAATAGTAGCAGGCGCAACAGGCTGCGGCAAGACGACACAGCTCCCTCAGTTGATGCTGGACTACTGCCAGGAGCACAAGCAGCCGGCGCGCATGTACTGCACGCAACCAAGAAGGATATCAGCTGTAGCCGTCGCCGAGAGAGTAAGTCACCAAGGAGGTTTATTTATAAAATAATGCAAGGTATTGGATGCGGTAAGACAGCAAAGCAATCTCAGTTTATGCTCGACTAGAGCCAGGATATCTGCTGAGGCTGTGGCTGTCACTCAATCAAAATCTTTTTTTACATATTAAAAGTGTCCACATGTAGGCTACATGTGGACAATTTTAAAACGTCCTGAAAAAATGCATGGTCGTCCACCGAACCGGTTTACAGAGGATTAAAAAGGTTTACATATTTGTAAAAAAAATCTGGGGAGCAGGTGTGATCATAAAGTTTATCCTACTTAATATTATAAATGCGAATGTTTGTGAGGATGGATGTATGGATGTTTGTTACTCTTTCACGTCAAAACGGCTGAACGGATCTTGGTGAAATTTGGCACAGAGGTAGATTCTGTAATCTGGAATAACACATAGGATACATTTTTTCGATATCACGCGGGCGAAGCTGCGGGCGCCAGCTAGAATAAAAATACATATCTTTTTAAACATTGGACTACTGTAACATTTGGGCTGTGAATAGAATAGAGTATTTTTTATTATGTTCACTATAAACATAAAATAATTACTGAAAACATTTCACATAGGGTGACACTTCGTGATCTAAGCGATCTTCTGTGACAGCATTTTCTGGCCGAATGTACGCTCAGTGCTATGCTTAATATCATCCTATCATCAACTTGGAGTCAATTTGATTTCATGTCAGAAGCTGATGATTCAGATTCAGTCACACCATTTCTGTTATTACTCTCCGATAACACCTTACACCTTTTGTTTCAGGTAGCCTACGAGCGCATGGAGAAGATAGGACAATCCATAGGTTACCAGATCCGCCTGGAGTCCCGCGTCAGTCCACGCACTGTGCTCACATACTGTACCAACGGAGTACTGCTCAGGACTCTCATGGCGGGAGATACTTCGCTGAATGGTAAGTCATGGTCATTATCATACAGAATCCGCTGGTTGACTGCCTCCAAGGTCTTGATTTCTTGCATGCAGCACACGCTTTCATTCAAAATTTTTGGATAAAACGGAACACAATTTGAACGGGTGGTAGGGCTGTCGCATTTCACACGGATAGTACACTATGGTTGTGTTGACGTAGTATACGTGATGTATGTAAATGTGTGCGTGCAGTCGTCGCGCGCAGCTCACGATGGCGGGTAATCATCAAATAAGTACCACCGCTCTAGGCGGAGCGTGGGGGGGGGGGAGTGTCAGACTTGTACTGACTAAAACCTACCCATGTTCCTTCTTTTGCCCTTTTTGTTCCGGGGCCGCGGTATCTCTTTGGAACAACTTGCAACCCCGGCAGGACAGCTCACGGTAGTGTGTCGCTCCGGCAGGTAGTCGCGGTCCGCCGCGGTACTCGCTGCGCCGGCGCAGGTCTCCGTTTGGGGGTAGGTGGTTTATTGTCAGTGTTAGACGATTACTTTGATGTGCGTGCGTATTTATTTGCAACATTTTATTGTCTGTAGCATAGGTTAATAGTGTGATAAGGGTAGTTAGGATATGTTGCTGTGTTATTTGGTATCGAGTAAATAATCGGATATATTTCGGAGTTTAATTAACATTTGGATATTTGTCATTATTTAAAAAAAACCCATGTTTTATTTTTTATATTTTATTTTAATTATTAAAAAAAAAACAATAAAGAAATAGACTCAACAGGCCAGAAGGGCTACTATGACATCTTATAGCAATTCTTATTCCACTGAGTGAAAGAGATGGTGCTAGACACCCTGTATAGCTCTGTCTCTTTCCCTCAGCGGAATAAGAATTGCTTTAAAAGTTCATAGTAGGGCTACAGTTCTTCTTAAGTTATCGATATTACTAAGTCATATTCAAACAAAAAATAACAATGTCAAAATTAAGAAAATTGCTTACATTTACAAAAACCGTTTGTCTCTTTTTTTTCAGCCATTTGCTTTATTCACGCTATCATTAATCAGTATCAAATCGCGAGTTTACATTTCGGGGAATCCCAGAACCGTGTAGTTCAAACACTTTACCCATGTTTGTTGTCTTTTTACAATTACGATCGCTAATTATATCAGTCATTAAAATCATGTGATTTATATCATATATCCACATTTCGACCCTGTTACATTCTTACGAGTTACGTTTTTTCACGGATTTCTGCTGTCATAGAAATCAATTTCCTAAAAAATATCATATCAACCATTGACTTGAGAAAAAAACGGGCAAGTTCTAGTCGGACTCGCACACCGAGGATTCCGTACAGACTTGCGACATAAATAGCCATATCTTTTGACTGCTTAGACCTAGAGATATGATTCAAATTTCAATTCGATACTTTTACGCGTTCCCCTATATCTTGACAGACAGACGGACAGACTAAACAGACAGACGGGCAACAATGTGATAAAAAAATCCAATAAGGGTGTCTGCTTTTTTTATTTTTTACGGAACCCTAAAAAGTGTTTGATGAACATCGGGATTTAGTTTTTAAGAGCTGACAATAGACACTCCACGTGGTTATGTTGTTGTGGTCGTTGAAATATTTTGTTCAACCCTCTTTAACATGTATGGAGGGTAAAAATCTTGGAAACGAATGGCTTCTTTTCTAAAATAAAAAGAGTCCAAATTATTCCATACAGCAGCAGCTAGTAAAAGTAACGTCAAAATTTGTGCAGCAGTTTCGGAGATAAACTGGAACAAATAGACAGACGTACAAACATGTATCGTATTATAAGTACCGGGGCTCACAGGCTTTCTTTTTTTAACTAATACTGTTGATTTGCTTTTGGTCAATGTGATTGCCCACGGTTGTAAGAAACCAAGCAATATACCTATTTGCTTTTTATGGCAACCACGGTTGCCAAAAGCACGTGTCCGGATGTAATTTCGTAAACATTCAATAAAAAGCTGTTATTTAAGTATGTACTAACAAACGCTTAAATATTATTGATATATTATTATAGTTTATTCATTTAAATAATATAAATTACATTTTTAAATGTTTTTTTAATAATTAATATTTTGCTTGCGCAATGTTTACGCAATTTAGTTTGTATGTTACCTCATAGATGTCGCTACGATTTTAAGTCAGATGTTTTAAGAAGCGTAATCTAGGGCTAAAATCACTATCGACCCGCAGGTGTGACTCACATATTCGTGGACGAGGTGCATGAACGGGACAAGTTCAGCGACTTCCTACTGATAGCTCTGCGCGACGCACTGCCCAGGTTTAAAGAGCTCAAGTTGGTCCTCATGTCCGCTACCATGGATACTCAGATATTCTCCAGGTAATACGACTTTAAATGTTCTAACAAACTGTTAACGGGGTACTAGTAGCTGACTCCTATCACGGTTTTTTTTTAAAGCTAGCATTTGCATATTACTTATGCAAGTGTTAGTTAAAATATACATTGTTTAAAAAAAAACAGCCATTATATGTAAATGCATGTGCATTTGCATATAATGCGGTCTCTAGATATTTCCTTTCCCCCAGATACTTCAATAACTGCCCAGTGATAACAATCCCGGGTCGTTTGCATGAGGTGCAGCGTTATTACCTGGAGGACGTGCTGAAGATGTCGCAGTACCGCACGCCCAAGATGAGCCAGGTCGAGAAGGAGCTCAAGAATAAACTTAAGAGTGGGAGCAGCTATTGGTCGCAGCTTGAAGGTAGAGTAGTTGCTCCGGGTCTGGCTGTTTATTTTTGTCAGTTTAAATGTCTAAACGTACCCATGATATAGGAGAAATTCCTAGTTATGGGCAACATTTTTTGTGTAATCATCAGCCCTTTCAGTGCCTTTGGTGAAATTCGCGGAAATCGAATAAAAAATAGTAACTAAGTACAGTATAAAACTATTAAAAATAGATTCTTTATGAAAACTTTTATTCATTGGCTCAAAGTAGATTTCGTCGTATAGGAAGCAACAAAAAACAGGATTTTCTTTTCAGGTTTATTAAAAATGTTACCGATTTAAAAAAAAAACACGCGAAAATAAAAACGGGAAATTAAAGTTAACTTCAATTTTTTTTTACATAATTACAGTTGAAGCTAATTGTACGGTTCACGTACAGGCAAATTGCTAAAGCTGAGACCTGCTTTTCCCTAGGCTCTTTAGTTACTTTTATTTATATTTATAATTATTCAGTTGACCAATAGCTGCCGTAGCGCTATAACTATACCCGCAGATTAGCATCCAAACGAAACTTTCTGCATCTTTTACGAAAAAAAAAATCGTAAAGTCTGTGGGTTTTTTCATTAACTCACACCCAACAACTCAACTTTAACTAACAGGCTACCTCCGAACCAAACACTGGTAAAAGAATATTAGTCTTACACACACACAAGCCTATTTCGGCCTCCAGGTCAGAAACAAGAAGACGCGGGCAGCAGTAGTAATAGTAAGGACGTTAAAGAAGAGAAAGAGAGTGTGATGGAGCCCTCACTACAGGCTGACATGGACGAGTTCCTTGATGAATGCTTTAATGAAGGGACACTGGTGAGTTATACGGCATTTATTCTTGACGTTTATTGAAGCTACCGAACTTAGTGTGGCTTGTACCCAAGGGAAGTTTTTAGTAAAACAGTTGTCAGGAGTCTAATATATATTTTTTTAAATGGCATCTCGTATTTCAACGTATGAGATTGAGGAAACAACTATAACTTTGTCTACGTTGACTTACGAGGGTTTTTTTTACAGTACAAAAGGACAACAGAGTTGAGTAAATAGTTGTAATTTCAATTCGATACCTCCATGCGTTTTCGAGATTAAGGGTCTTGACTTGAATAGGGGTTTCGTTTTTCCTTTCAGGGTTCGGAACTCTAAAATCGTATGAAAATTAGAACTCGCGGGCTACCTTAGAACTTCGGTTCTAGCTACCAAGATCTTTGATAGTCGTTATGAAGGTTGCCGTATTGCCCATTAATTTGGTTGTGGAGTCAGTTGGTCAATATAAAATACTAGTTTCCCTGCGCGGTTTAGTTACTGCCCCGCTCCCGATTTTTGATAATGTTGCTTTTAATTAGTGAAAAAAAAAATTAAAATTGGTCGCCCATTCGATACAAACAAACAACGTGAAAATGACATGTTTCATCTTAATCACAAGATGAAACATGTCATTTTCACGTGCCCATCATCTGCAAGATTGACGATTACATATTACAAAATGATTGTTTCCAGGACTCGTTCACCCAAATCCTATACATGTACATATCGGAAGGAGTCCCAATATCTTGTGGGCACTCGCAGACCAAACGCACTGGTCTCATGGCTGCCGCGGCCAGGGGACTCCCTGAGACCATCGGGCAGATGTTGCAGATTGGTAAGTGTTACTAAACCCCATGTTGATCATAGGCTGTCTCACTGTTGGACAAAGATCTCTATAGTTTTCACCTCAGGCTACCCGTAACCGCCTTTAACCTCTCAAGGACCGCCATTATTTACGTCAACTATCCGTCAAGCACCTCCGGGCGGGCTCTTATCGTAAGCGTAATCTGATTTAAGACTTATCTTTACTACAAATATAGTTTTAAATCGGTCAGGGTTTGGTGGCACAAATTTGTGCCAGCGGGACTCAACGGTAATACTTGTTTACTGGCACGTTTTTGTGCCGCTGGGGCTTAAGAGGTTAATACAGTTCAAATAGATCGTTTGATTTTGCACACATGCAATCACAGTGGACAAGCATGGAGGTATGTGTGGGGTTCTGTAATAGTAGGAAAAAATGCAGTGGACATTTTATTGCACTTTTATTATCCACTAGTGACGCACCCCAGTTTCACACGGGTGCAATATAGATAATAATATACGAATATTATACATAATTATAAACCTTCCTCTTGAATCACTCTATCCATTATAAAAACCAAATCAAAATTCGTTGCGTAGTTTTAAAGATCTGAGCATACATAGGGACAGTCGCTCAGCGGGAAGCGACTTTGTTGTTTTATATTTTATAATCGTTAATTGAAATGCCGTGTTCACATGTGATTAACTCACTCACAGTTGATAGTTGCACTAAAATATTCGCTAAATTCTAGGGGCTGACCCATCAGCAAAAGACAACGACGGCAAATCAGCGTACGACTACGCAGTAGAAAACAACCACACAGAATGCGCTAAAATCCTTTCCAGTTTCAATATAAATGAGGAAGCTAAGGAGAACGAAGAGGATGACAGCGCAGCAGAAAACTTCCTTCTGGATGTATATCATCACACGTTTTCAGAAGAATTGATCGACCATGACCTTATGCTTGCCTTAATCAAGCACATACATGTAAACTTGCCAAAAGGAAGTATCTTAATCTTCCTTCCAGGATATGATGATATAGTGACTCTTCGAGACATGATACAATCTTGCACGGACATGAATGTATTAAAGTACCAGATTTTTACACTGCACAGTAATATGCAAACTTTGGACCAAAAGAAAGTGTTTAATCCTCTACCTAACGCAAGAAAGATTATCATATCGACGAATATAGCTGAGACTTCGATTACAATTGACGATGTCGTGTATGTCGTCGATTCTTGTAAGGTTAAAGAGAAGTACTATGAGTCTAATGGTGGTGTATGCTCGTTACAGTGTGTCTGGACTTCCAGAGCTTGTTGCCAGCAAAGGGCAGGACGAGCTGGTAGGACGAAACCAGGCCATTGTTTCCACATGTGTTCAAAACGACGGTTTAATACCCTACCTTTGAACTCCGTACCTGAAATTTTAAGAGTACCCTTACAAGAGTTATGTCTTCATACTAAGTTGCTTGCTACGGGTAATACCCCCATAGCAGATTTTCTATCGAAAGCTCTAGAACCTCCTTCTTTTTTGGCTGTGAGAAACGCTGTGGCATTACTCAAAACTATCGGCGCCTTGACTCCTATGGAAGATCTGACAGAGATCGGACAACACTTACTAGATCTGACCGTAGAACCTAAGTTGGGTAAAATGTTACTTTACGCGTGTGTCATGAAGTGCCTCGACCCGATTTTGACGATAGTGTGTAGTTTGGCCAATAAGGAACCCTTCCAGATATCAATGAATCCGGAAAATAGGAAAAAAGGAAGTCTGGCACGTAAAGAATTCGCTGCAGACAGTTATTCGGACCATATGGCGTTGTTGCGAGCTTTCCAGGCGTGGCAGACAGCTCGAGCGAATGGGACCGAGCGAGCGTTCTGTGCTAAAAACCTCATATGTGGTGCTACTATGGAAATGATTGTCGGTTACCGGTCACAGTTACTTGCCCAGCTAAGGGCTTTATGTTTGGTCAAAGCCAGAGGCTCGGGGGATATAAAAGACGTAAATTTGAACTCTGAAAAGTGGCATGTTGTTAAAGCCGTTTTGGTAGCAGGGCTGTATCCTTCAATAGCTCGAGTTGACAGGGATTCATCTTCTCTAAGGACGTCTAAAGAAGTGAAAGTTGGATTCCACCCAAGTTCCACATTACACCAAGGAGGTGGGTTGACAGGGTCCCAGAAATCCGTACACAGCTTACCAACAGACTGGGTCGTATTTGAAGAGATATCCAGAGCGGGGAGGTTTTGTTTTATCCGGTGTAACACGTTAGTTACGCCTTTAACTGTTGCGTTGTTCGGTGGCCCGTTGAGATTGCCAATAGGAGCCTTGACTCAACGCGCGAACCCACCAGGACTCTCAAGTGATTCTGACAGCGAGGCTGACGAAAATAATGCTTCTCCTGATACGGCTGTGATAACGTTAGATGAATGGATGGCGTTTACTGCAGACGCCTCAGACGCTATAAGCGTATTTTACCTCAGGCAGAAACTATGCGCATTAGTAATTCGTCGCATGTCGAACCCGGCTAAACCAATGACGCCATTAGATGAACAGATTCTAAGCACAGTAGTCCACATAATGGGTTCCGAGGAGAAGAATGTTGGTCTCAACCAGCCGAGCGGTATTGGGCAAAGACCAAAACCTTTAACTGTGGACTCACCGAACTGGCGATCAAGGCTTGAGAACAATGAGCAATACGGTCATGACAATAAGCAACAGTACTATCCTCAGTACAATCAAAACCCGCAGAATGATGGCGGATTTCCAGGAGGAAACTTTTATAACAACGCTTATGGGGGAGGTTATAGAAACGGGCAAGGTCGACCTGGTGGATGGAGAAATGACGTACCCCAACCATTCTCCCCTCAATCTTATACCGGTCCAAAGAGTCCTATGTCTCCAAATGGGAAGACGTTGCTAGCAAATATAGAGAAGTATGGGGACAATGGAGAAGGGAATGTGAGGTACTTCGTTGCGAAGGCAGATGATTCTCATAGTGTTGAGGTCGCTCAGAGTACTGGGACGTACCCCTTTACGCAAGGCACCGCTAAAAAACTGCAGAAGGTAAAACAGGTGAGCGTTTAAATAACTTTTATACTTGTTTTTAATTGATTTGAGACTTTTATTAAAATGTAAACTCCGGGTAGTTTTTTAAATAGCATTTATTCATATCTTGTGGTTCACATCACCAATTCTACTGATGTACTATTTTTGTCGGTGAATGGTAATGCCCCCTTTCAAAACGAGTGCAAGTGTGAGAGCATGTGTGGATTGGGGTGAGAGGGGTAGTTTATTTTAAAGCGTTTGGCAAATGTGTACTTAACAGTGCAGCTGCACTCCCATATTTCGCTAGTGTTGCCCAGATCAGGCGAGCATCGCCAGCATCCAAACGCAAGCCTATTTAGTATAAATAGATTTATTTGTTAAAAAACACTTTCTCGTAATCTTCTCAGAAAACCTTTTATTAAATACCTACAATATCATGGTTATTAAAATAAAGTACTAGGCCGCTACCTTTGAAAGTCCTCCATATTGGATTAAGTATGACGTCACATAGCTGCATAGTCCATTGTCATCCTAACGAGTAGTTTGGGCAGCAGCTAATTAGAACCACGAAACGCTGAATGGAATGAAAGACTGTTTTAAAATGTGTATACGTGTCATGTAGGATGGGGCTCGGGTGATCGTATTCTTCTCCTGCGCGAGTGCCTTAAAGTTTGTGGGCTGTGCTACGCTGATGGATGTCAACGGGACATTAGACTGGCTGTCCACACAACATGTACCTTTCCACATGGTTCGGTGAGTTATTTGCTTAATTCACATTCACAAAGTTATTAGATAAAGTTAAAGAGTGAAACCTCTGCGGCTACTGTGAAACTAAGTATTCTAGGCATGTTTTGTCCAAAAATGTCTCAATGAAAAGAGAGGGAGAATCAGCACTTCATAACATCAATAAATTTTAAAAAAAATTGACTTGCAAAACCTCGCTCTTTATTATTTTCAGTCACTTTCTAGTTTTTGCAGCTGGGGAGGAGTAGTGGAATGATATAAAATGAGCATGAAATAAAAACTGGTAATAACGTCACAAAAAGAAGGCCGCCCCCGGTTGGGCTCGAACCACCAACCTTTCGGTTAACAGCCGAACGCGCTAGACATTGTCGCCTCACTTGCTTTCTAAACAACGCTGCTGACTTGTTTTTGGCAACTGCGGTTGCGCCATGCATACTTTTTGTGCAACCACGGTTACCAAAGCACGTGCAAATTAAGTACAGTTTTTGTAATAAGTAGGTCAACAATACCAGTTAATTATACGATCAATTAAATAAAAAAAAAACACATGATCGATACAATTCATAAATGCATTGTTTATTGTGGTGCGGCGATAGTCGATAAGAGCGGCAAAAAACACTGTTTCATTGTGAAAAAGAAAATCATGAAAAAAATCCCAAAAAATATATGCAATTTAATATTATACATATATCAAATGCAATATTTTATGGGATTTTTCCATTTGAAAATTGTATATTTTGGTTTGATTTTTTTTGTAATATGTAGGTATATGCTACAACTAATGTCTGCCACGGCGAAATTTATAATCAATTATTTCAAATTCAAATTGCCCTCGTAATTTCAAATAGCCCCATTTTAAAGCAATCTGAGAATTTTCATTTGAAACATATTTAGTTTGAACTATTTTGTGCACAAATAAAATTAACACAAAGCAGTTTTTCTTTCACACAAAACTATGTTTCCTTCGTGTTCAAATTTCCGAATTCGAAATTGTACTTCGGTTAATTTTGAACACGAAAGCGGCAGAACCAGTAGTAAGTTATGTACGTGGTCCACAGTCACATCGGCAACTCGCTAGCGGGCGGGGCGCGCGTGGGCGCGGCGCGGGACGGCGCCGAGCTGTGCGCCGGCGCGGCGCGCGCGCTGCTGGCGGCCGCGCACCGGCGCCGCCCGCACCCGCGCGCCATACAGAAACACGCCAACGACATGTGAGCCACTGACTGCTACAGCTCTCACGACACGACCATTCGTTTATAATGTACCGATTCACTTGTTTCTGTATGATCTAATCTTGTATTTGGATCATTACAGACGAATGCCCGCGGCAAAGAACAGTTATGTTTATAACACTTACGACATGAATAAAAATGTGTTGTCTTGTTTAAGGATGTGGTATAAATTATAAAACTAAGACAGTTTCTCCATGGGACCAACATTAACACATCGAACATCAATCATCATCAGCTTAGCCGTTTCACAATTGTGTTGGGGTCAGCTTGCAGTCTTACCGGAAGTACCTGAATACCAGTATTTGACATAGAGCGACTGCCTATCTGACCTTCACTATCCAATTAATAACTGAGTAATAAGATACTCCTTAGTAAGACTGCATCAACACATCGAACATATAAACATTTTTTTTCATAGGTTAGTCTCATAAAAAAACACTTTTGTAATCTGTGCCCCACTCTAAAATATGTCTACACTATTCTTAAAACTCGCCGTACAAACTCAAAATCGGTAGAAACTAACCACAAGACTATTTAAAATAAAAAGCGAAGACAAACTATGCACATTACTCTTTCGAACTGAGGGTGTAAAATGGCTGCTTAAGCATAATCTTATAAGCTTAGTAATATAATTACGTAATCATTCGTAAAATGGTGACAAAGTGACAATTCACAATATTTAACTGCATGCATGTATCCTGAACCCAACTCCTATCACTCTCAAATTAAACACCGAACATTTGCCCTGCGTGTCACTCTCATACAACGTTGTAATTGGTCAAATACGTCTCACACACAAGACAGGTGAATGCCACTGTAGGGAAAAAAAATTAAGAGGTGTCAAGGGACACCCGGATGGAACGAAGTTCCTATAGAAATGAAAATATCTGGCTTGCTTTCTATAAGAGAGAGAGAGACAGACACACAGACAGAGAAACATGCGACGCTTACTATAGCAAAAAGTGTCGTGACAACTTTTCGTTAGATTTTTTTCCGTCTAGCCCCCTTTCACAACGCGCGATAAGGAACTTCGTTCCAAAAAAAATATTAACTGCGTTTGTGACCGTTATAAGAATGTCAACGTAATTCATATTATTGCACTGTTATGATTCTGCTTAAGCAGCCCCTGCTTCCCGCATCGATTTGTGATCACGTATGTAATAAAGATGATGAAGTTCATTTCATCATTTGCTTTGGCTCTCTAAGGTTACAGAAAATGATCTAACTTCAAAAGTTACGGAATGCCTTCTGAGCCCCTTTTGAATAAAGATAATAGGCTAATAACGTTATTGATTATATTTTTAACTAGCGACCAGTCCCAGCTTCGCACGGGTGTTACAAATCTTTGAAAATCCCCACTTTTCTCTACTATAATATGTATGTATTATACATAAAAACCTTCCTCTTGAATCACTCTATCTATTAAAAAAAACCGCATCAAAATCCGTGGCGTAGTTTCAAAGATTTAAGCATACAAAGGGACATAGGGACAGAGAAAGCGACTTTGTTTTATACTATGTAGTGATGTGCGCATCGCAATAACGGACTTGAGGACCACAATAAAATGTGCCTGCTAAGATGTGATTGTTAGAATTGACGCTCTTTTGACGGAATCCATCGGGGCAGATTCTAAAGTAATTCCTATTTAACTGAAGCTGGATGAGAAGACTTTATCGACGGCCATTTATTTGTAAGGGTAAGAACCTTATAAAAAATGGCCGTCGTTGCTAAGTTGATTGAGTAAGCGTGCTTGCGGCGATGGCAAAGGTGAAGTACCGCTTGTTTTTTTATGAATGGCATCTCGCAGTTCAACCAAGGAGGTTGTCGTCTGCTTAACCGGGCGAATCCTGTGGGTGCCTTAAAAATTAAGACCTCCAGCTAGGGTATAAACTTACAAACTAAGCGACTACACGCTAAGGGCACCCCCTGTGGGGTACGAGCCTCGGTTTAGGTCGTTGCTGAGGGACAGCAAGGGACAGTCTGGATCTGAGTGATATAGTACCGCTTGTACTGCGCTCGTCCGCGCCTATTTTAGGCGCCGACACTGAGTTTAAATAGTTCGAATAATTGAAACTAACCTTTACTTCAAAAGGAATCAAAATATGGTGCAAATAGACATAAAGTTACTCTTCCATTGATTAATTATTAGAAATTCAAGACCACAATACACTGAAAGAAGCTTACCTTGCTTATTAAAAAATGGCTGGTTTATACGTTTTTCTATAATCGTAGAGACTGATAAAAAAACGAAATAATTACATTTACTGCCAAATTGATGTCTCTTCTTTTAGGAGCTAGTCTTTCCACAGATATTTTACCTCTGACATTTACGTCATCGTCATTTGCCACCAATTAGGTCGGCTTCCAGTCTAACCGGATGAAACTAAATATTTTACATGGAGCGACAGCCTATATGACCTCCATAACCCGGTTCCCGTTGGTAAGACTAGTTATTAGGCTTTCGAGCCACTGATTACAGGTTATGATTATTAAATATCTATAAATGACATTTGGAACTAACGGTTTAATGTGCTTTTTCAGGCACAGGCACGCGGTCATCCATCTAAGACCCAATCTTCACATTTTCTTTTGTAATGTTGGTCTGTCATTCTCTATTGTCCCAACCCGCTTGTATGAAAGTACCACCACGAGGGTATAGTACCCCTAATTACTTCATCATCTGCCTAGCCTTTTCCCAACTATGTTGGGGTCGGCTTTCAGTCATACCAGCTGCAGCGGAATACCAGTATTTTACATGGAGTGACTGCCTATCTGACTTCCACAACTCAGTTAGTACTGGGAAATAAAATTCCCATTGGTAAGACTGGTTGGTAAGATTTCGAGACACTGATTACCTGTAACGACTGTCAAAGATCTACAAATGACAATTACCAAATTACTAACCAGAGCATATATATATATATATTATACGTTACTGCCTTCCATATAACTTATTCGGGAAACTGAACAGCATCGACGAAAGAGTTTCTAAATGTATATCAATTTATTATCGCGCTTTTATGAAATGCACAGAGCAATAATAAAGAAGTTCACCAATTTTATGAAAATCTCAATGTACCTAATTTATAACAGATCCGTACCTATTTCCATATAAAAAATTAAACGTTAAAAAATAAATTATTAAATGTTTTAAATAACTTTGATGCATGTTAGTGATCTTGTGAATTGTAGCAAGATTGTTTTAAACGAGAGGATATAGCGTTAATCTTTCGGTCTCCCGATTCAGAACTTTACAGTACACACACCGAACTGTTTTTTTTATTCGCAAGCAGGATTGTGGTTTGTCATGAGGACGCAGTAGAGCCAAGGGGTTAACCGGTTTCGTTGCCCTAGTACATCCCGTTTTTTCGCGGGTTTTCCTAAGGGACAGGAACCTACTCGATGCCCTAATTATAAATCATAGCCTTAGTAATTGAAAATATTACTATTTTCCTACGTTAATATTTTTTAACCAATTCGGATCACAATCAAATAGGTATAGGCCGTGTTAAGACGTATCAGAACTGATTGTTCTAGTGTGCAAGAGAGATGGATTTTACCCAACATATAACACCTTCTCTGTTTCGCAATGGAACAATATTTGCACTTCAGCACTTATAATACTACCCGAGACCTCCATGACCTCTTCCTTTAGTATTCTTTTTTATATCTTGCTTTGTGTGGGGAAGACACGGAGGTAAATATGATCCTGGCATGGTAGGTCAATAGGTCTGAATCGGGGGACAGGGCGGTTAGTTTTTTATATTTTTGTAAACCTTTTCCTTACGGTGCCATTATTGTCTGCGATAAATTATGTTATCGTAAGCTAAGGGTTCACAATACGACCGCAAAGTACAAAAAAGACGAATGCAATATTTGCAAAATTAATCTTGGCGGTTCTTAAATTGTTTAGGTCTGGCCGGTTCCAAATAGCACCAGCAAAACGCGATTGATTGAAACTCTTCTTTTTTTGCACATTAAGGTTTTAAATCGTCTAATCTCCGCTTAGCCTGGTTCCATGTGGTACCAGCCGGACATAAGCTGTTAAGCATTATAAAGCTCCGCAAATATTGCAGCTGTCTTGTTAACTCTTGTACAGTCAACTACACGTATAAGTAATAAGAAAAAAAATTGTACTTTAAGCGTTTACTATGCTGAACGCGACGTCAACTGTACTTTGCGGCCAACGATTTTATCAGAGATAATATATTAAGTCGTGTTACTTATTTTAACCTGTTTTTAAGTGTGGCTTAAAACTGAGCTAACACATGTTTGGATCTCTCCTTCAAAGGATGTTATATATTCTATATTTTAATACTAATCTCCCAATTGCATGGATGTGGGAGAAAAACGTGGAGTCTGTTGTCCCTGTCTACCCCCTATGGGCAGAAGGCGTGATGTTATGTATGTTTGTACGTTAATCTCATGTAGTTAAAGTGGTGCAATCAAATAATAATTTTATTTAAGTATTTTTGTAGCCGTAGCAAATTGTTTTATGTACATTTTAGACGCAAATTTTGTAGAATGATTTTTTAAACCAAATACTTGATGGAAATTGACTTGTAAGGACTATCTTTAACTCTCTTATGGATTGATAGCCGACAATAATAAAGGGATTTTATTGAAAAACTCCGTTTTTTTTTGCAAAATTGTAAGTGTAGTGATAAAAACAGCTGTTTAGTAAACTACAAGTAATGTCGAGCTGTCCAGAATAATGTTTTATACTATTAATCACTTTCACAAAAATCGATTCCAATAAAAAACAACTTATCCAAATAAGTCACGCACTTTTTGTTCTCTTTTCGGTAAGGAAATCATCAAAGAACTTTCCCGCTCTGTCGTGTCGAGTGTCAGACTTTTACTGACTAAAACCTATCCATGTTCCTTCTTTTCCCCTTTGTGGTCCAGGGCCGCAGTATCTCTTTAAAAAAAAACTTCTTCCGGTTAATTATTTGATGATTTCCCACCCGATAAAAAAAAATTCATTTAGGTCAAATCTAGAAGTTTCATCATAAAAACGCAGTATTTTGGAACAGCTCGAATTATATGAAAAACTTACATGTATTATGTGTTGAAAATCGTACCGATGTGTATTGCCTTTGTCCTGATGTTTAGACTGACTGTGCATAGACATTAATGTTACTGACGTATGTATACGACTCTGGCGTGGTCGGATTTAAAGCATTTTCTCCCCCTTGACTGTTTAACACGGCGACTCGTTAAACCATACATTTCCAGTATAAAATGGTCTCGCATTTTCTCTGATTTCCCTCATAATGAGAGATTTTCATAAACTGGTTTTGTATTGATTGATGTATCGTCGTGAGTACTAGGAAAAATATACATATTAAGAATATTTGTTCACGTTTAAGAGAAAGTTTTTAAGGCATACAGATGTGTATCATCCTCCCCAATAAAGCTCGACGCCATGAAGGGGACGATGGGGCTATTTTTCTCATCTGGGTCGGATGGAAGCAAATCCCTACCACGTTACTTTTTAAACAAGCTTTTCAGTTACAGCTCTAGACTCACCTTTTGACAACTCTCAGGGTCCCATTTCCTTTATTATCTACAACACTGCCTGCTTAGTTTCCAAACTTTGTAAACGACATTAATTTAAATTCTTGATCATGTAGTGGGCTATGATTTAAAACGATTTTTTTTGTGTAATGTGCATCTCATTTGAGTAGTAGGTTTGCCGGATTGGCGGGCTGTTCGAAACAGATACCGCGGCCCTGAATATAAAGGGCAAAAAAAGGAACATGGGTGGGTTTTGCTCAGTAAAAGTTTGACTTCCCCCCCGCTCCGCCCAGAGCGCAAAAAAAGGTGAGTTGTAGGTTTAGGTATTTACTTTTAATAGTTAATGAACTCTAAGATCACCAGTATTAATATTTAACATAACAATAGTGTGTGAATCTTTTGTTGCTTAGTGTTGCTTAGTTTTATTATAAGCTTTTTCATCTGACCACGCTGAGTAAAACCCAGTATGTCCTCGTTTATTTTACTTATCGATAAGAGGGTGTCAACAGACCCTTAACAAAGCCGAAACGAATTTGTTTTCACCGTCATTACCATCTTTTTATTAACCATACCTTCTACTTACGGAGATTTTGATGTAAAAGTTCCAATATCTAATATAAAAAAGTTTTTTTTTTTACTTTTCGTATCACCGCTGTAGGGCTTTTCTCTAAGAATGCGGCGGCGAGCTTCGTATTCTTAGAGAATAGCCCTACTGTACTATTCAATGTAACATTTATGGTGCTGATTTTAACCGCCAAAACAAAGTTATATTTTTACATAGACTAACTTTTTTTAATGATCAGAACATTTGGTTGAGGGCTAGTAAAGGGTCTGTTTACATCTTATATTACAGTTTTAAGTAGAAATTATTTATTGCAACTAAAACCCCAACACTAGTAGTAATTCTTCTGAGGATGCCTCGAGTTAAGCTTGTGCCTCAACCAGTAACATGCCTCGATTCACATAACTGAAGCATTTTTTTTATTCCTAAATGTATAACTAGATTGCCGTTGAATTCGACCGATGACATCAACTTTTAAGATTGTATCTATGTAGGCCTTACTGACATGTTTTGTAATGTTCAATGTGTACTGTGCGGGTCGATCAATCTAGTTGCACTTTAAGTCATGTGTGAGCCTAGTTTTATATAATTTATGAATTCACTAATTTGATTGGACTTGTTGTGAAAGATTCCTATTGGTTTAATTGTGTACATATTTTTTGTGATAACTGTTTCGTTTTTCTTTTCCTAAATTAAATTATCTTAAGTTTATATTTGTTTTATTTCACATCTCTTTAATTCTCCTATTAAAATTATATTTCAGTTAGAAAATTGTTAAAAAAAATGCACCCAAAACAGTTCATTAATAAATCTTAATTACCTATTATAAAGCGAACAGACTTAACAGAAGTATGCCGACGAAATAATCAGAACATTCGATAATTATGTCTCACACTGCATTCCAAGACTACCTACCAATCCAATTTCATCCCTAAATCTATAGCAACTAGTGTATTTAATTGACAAGCAATGCTAATGAATGGGGAAGATTTATGA
This sequence comes from Ochropleura leucogaster, assembly GCA_958449745.1. Lineage (NCBI taxonomy): Eukaryota > Metazoa > Arthropoda > Insecta > Lepidoptera > Noctuidae > Ochropleura > Ochropleura leucogaster. Next base: position 2,502,393 of record OY288213.1, on the reverse strand, counting down.
GTCTAGTGGCTCGTGCTGCGGGCTATCTCGGGTTAATTAACGTCTGGTATTGCGTATTTAGTTCAAGTAAGAAATGTTATCAGAACGCTGTTATATAACGGTGCATTTCCAGAGCTCAATTCGTGGTTTATGAGGAGCTCGTGGCTAAATAATAACAGCCGCTCAGGTCGATCTTTAGGTTAAGCCGCGCTTGCCTAGGTTGGTCTGTGGATGGGTGACCCGTTACATACCGAGTTACCTACCTCCGTGCCTCGGAAAGCACGTTAAGCTGTTGGTCCCGGCTGTCATTTGTAGACCTTTGACAGTCGTTAAAGCTAGTCAGTGTCCCGAAAGTCTGACAACCAGTCTTACCAAGAGGTATCGTATTACCCAGTACTACCTGGGTTATGGAGATCAGATAGCAGTCGCTCCATGTAAAATACTGGTATTCAGCTGCATTTCTTTGCGATACGGAACCCTAAAAAACACGCTAAATATTTTTTTTTTTTTTTTTGTCATCATTTATATGCAATTTTTATCTTATCTTAAAAGGTTGTTATCCATAATATGAACATGATATCGAGGATGAGAGGGCGTCAGGGTTATCAAAAAAGATAATTACCGGGTAATTCATTTCGTCATTGCCTACAATTTCCTCCTTTTATGTAAGAATTTAAATTGTTTATTAATTGGGATGCATTCAGATTAAGGAGGTTAAGTTCAAATTAATAAAACAATGTAGGTTTTATTGCATTAAATTTATTTTGTTACACATTATACCTATATACAAAACAAGTAGACATAGTCAAAATTAATATCACATCAGAAAATACAAAGCTAACGATTAAGCCTACAAAATAATTTACAAAAACATTCAAAATTCGTTTAGAAAAATAAATGACGCCACATAAAACCATTGACGTAACGAGCCTCTTATTTTCACTAGCTCCCTTATTTATAAACGTAAAGTGCCATTTCGAAAAATTTGTGGATAAACAGCTAATGGTCGTATAATGATGATTCCTTTTTAACGTGTTAGGGTAGTGGAAATTAATAATTCACAGAAAGTAAAGTGCAGTGCCGACCTGAGTTCGACTCCACAACCTACAATTCGTAAGTCCACTAGTGGAAAGGGGCATGAGTCAACCCGAACCTTGGTGTAACTTTTGTCCGCGTAATTAACAAGGGGGTAGAAATTGAGATAATAAATAATAGAAGATATTTTTTTTATCCGTTCAGAAAAACAAGCAAGTCGATATGTAGCATCTTATCAAGTCAAAGAATATTAAAAATATTCCAAATATCGACACGGTTATTTTATCGTTTCTCATGTCTTATTTGACAGACAATATTTTGTTGTCAATAGTGTTACGTTTTCTCTAATATATAATATTAAAAAGCACTGACAAAAAAGCTTAGAAGAAATCATAATGCTATCGATAGACAGAATTCCAAACGCCGAAATTTATTCTGTAGGTATATAACCGAAAAAGAATCAGAAAGCATTAGTCGTCACCTTAAATTTAATCTAATAAATATATAATATATTTCTATGTATTTTAATATGTTTATTAAAATACTGTTACATCACAATAATAGTTTTTTTTTTGTGGAAACATTTTATAAGTTTTAACATCAAGACACATAGAACATTAAAAATGTATAATATTCTGCGTATTATAAAAACTATTTTACTAACAAGAACATTTTTAAACATAAAATATGGTTTGCAATTCACCGGCGCGGGCGCAAGCAATGGTAACATGTTGGCTAATCAGGGTGAAATGCGCGTCATACCTTTATTTCAAACAAAACTTATGTTTTGTTGCAAGTACGCACGGTGACCAATCAAAGCTATACAAAAAAGACACGGGCTTGATCAAAATCGGTCCATCCGTTAAGTAGCTACGATGCCACAGACAGATACACACCTCAAACTTATAACCCTTCATTTTGGTCAGGGGTTAATAACTAGTTAATGCAAATCTCTCATTGTATGAAAAATTTACACACAGCCAGGCCATGTTATACTGGAACTGTATAGCCTAATGTGTCACCGTGTGTGACAACACTCTATTTTAACAAATACCATCTAATTTTTCTATAAAAATGCTCAATAAAGTTTAATTACAGTAACAAAGTTTTTATATAAAGATCTTAGTTTTCTTTCTATACAGGTAAGCCTAAAATATAAGTAAGTATAACGTTGCATAATATGTTACATTACATAAGGAACTAGTACGACGTTGTTCTAAATCTAATAAATAGGTACACGTTCCTAAATGAATAGGTAACGGTAACTTGGTGAGCCTACCCGTGCAACGTGTTACATAACAAAGATGTAGTCTAACCAAATGGGTTGCATGTTGCACGAACCTGAGATTGGGTCGGTCCGGTACGGCAAAAGAGGTCTACTCTGAAAGTTTCGGAGATGAGATTGGTCGTAGATAAGATTTTGTAATTGTAGGTATTCGTTTTGAATAATAGAACACCACAGCCTACCTACAGTACTGTCTTTCCTCCTCCCTTAAATCCATCCAAAGGTTGTCCTGAAAAGACCGCTTTTAGCGATAAGACCGCCCATTGTGTCACCCTATTTATAAGTTGTATACTGTTATTCTTGTAATTTGTATGGTTTACATAAAAACAAAATCTATATTCTATCTATCTATCGGATGTGCTTTCAAAACATAACGAATATAATAGGGTTCATTTTGGAGTATCGAACTAATTGCGAACGGGCCCTTATCTTCGTTAACGGACTTAGTGAGTAGACCTCTAGATCCGGACAGCCGACTGATGGATTGAGATATTTGATGGTAAATTTTCTGGAAAAGTTTGGAACTGTCTCTGTCCTCAATTTTTCGGACCGGTTTGACCGAACCCTGACCCACTATTAATTAAATTGTTCTATTTACTCTACACTTAGTTTATTAAATTTCCTGCAGCTAACAATGTCATATGAATCTCTGTTTATTATATATTTACGGTCTAAAAAATATTATTTTGTCAAGAGAGAAAGTTTTTTTTTTATAATAGTCTACATTTAATTTTTTGTTTTTTCCATAAAAGCTGTATGACAATTTGAGTAATAATTTAATTTAAAACAAAATTTTATAAAATAATATTAGTTATTTGTAACTAAAATAACGATTACTTTTGGACTAAGTCGCGGCCGTATAAGATTTGACTGTAGATATTTATTTACGAAAATACAAAAATAAATATAACTACAAAACATGCTAACCAAAAGTTGTTAGTATTTAAATACAGGCGATTTCCCCTGGTTTCCGTACACTTGACTGAAAAAGTTTAACAATAATCATTGGTTTCTCTGCAATAAAATAATCATTACAATATAAGTCAGCAACAAAACTTAACGTTTTCAGAAACTGAGTCAATCGTGGCTTAGACATTAATTTTAGAACATTTTCCGACAATGTACAGACGCCTGCAGGTCAAGCTACCCGAAACTGTCAATTTTTCCCAATGAACCTTAAAACTTTAGAAATAAAGTCGAGAATCTATCAAAGAAATCTGACAGATTGTAGTAGCTTGATGTGCAGGCGTCTGTACAATCATAAAATAATAGTGCACAAATGATTCATTCCGTTTATTCAACATTCATGAAAACATGTCTAATACTTTGTAGTTCTATTTATTTTTAAACTAAACACAACAAACACGATAATTATTTTAATTGTGCATTACTAGAATATGAGCTTGTCTTATTAAGTGCCGTGTAGGTACATAATATATAAAAAGTTCGAATTTCACCAAGAAAAAAATTAACGAGTTCAGCTATCAATGACAATATTTCATACAGTATGACCACTTTATGTTTGCAGTCTATGGTGGCGCTGCTTGTCAAAAAAAATGCATCGATATGTCAAACATATTTTAGTTCTATGTTTTCCCGCCTGCACACATAAGATGGTTGTGCTGATCGCATTCGGATTGTTGAAATGCGGCCTAATACCTAAATCAAGTCCTTCATTTACATCACATTGTTACGCACCCTGAACAACAAGCGGCGCAATCAAAATAATTATTATTTATTGACATTACGCGCTCATCCATATCATAAAACATATAAAGTACGGCCAACGAGAAGCGATACGATATACGATAAGGTCATTAACCTAAAGAACAACTGTGGCGTTGACAATCTAATATTTAGCTCTTTCCATTTTGTGCCTTTGTCGTAATGTCTCGTTCTCCCGGCAAAAATATGACAACGTTAATACGGGTTCGCCAACATTCGGGCGGCCATTTTGATGGGGTTTTGTTTACATTTGGTATCGCTTCTCGTTGGCCGTGCTATAGTAATCAGTATACTATCATATGCAAAAAGATGTCTACCAAATTATCTATCCCCGTTATATCAATCGATTGACAGAAGCAAATAAATGTTTAAAATAGTATTAGCGGTCTTTTTGTTCTGTTATTTTGTTAATTTAGTTTGCCATCTATACGCTAAGAACTAGGAGAGGCAAAATGTATTTACTGATTTGTGTTGCAAGTGAAATTCACAAATGTCCTACTTATCGATGACCCAGATTTTTTCCGGCCAGTGGCGTAGTGTCATGACCTTGGACAGCTCTGTCGTTTGGTCATTCAATACCTGGACGGTGCAAATAGTCCAAGACGGGTCAATCAACAATGCATTTGTTAAAATCGAAATCTATACTAATATTATAAAGCTGAAGAGTTTGTTTGTTTGTTTGAACGCGCTAATCTCAGGGACTACTGGTTGGAATTGGAAAATTCGGTTGGAGGAGCCAGGAAGGAAGGCAGGCCTCAAAGAGGTTGATGGTTGCGGGTTGTTCGAAAAAGATACCGCGGCTCCGGAACATAAAGGGCAAAAGAAGAAACATGGTAGTAGAAAATACAGTGGATTTTTTGTCGGTTATAGTACAACATAACCTCCTGCTTCTTAGTAAAGTTGGAACTTCGACCTTCAATAGCTCCGTAACTGGAATGTTCTGAAGTATGATTCAAAACAAAAAATATCGGAAAGTGCGAGTTAGACTCGCATACCGAGGGTTCTGTACTGTTATTTATTGATATTGAAACCATTAAACATCAGTGTCATCTGGTGGCAACACCGAAGAACTGTAATCTTTTATCTAAATAATATCTGTGCAAGTCTATGAATGATAATCTATGTTTTTGTCTATGGATTCTCTCTCTCTCTGTTCAGTGTGTCTTTTGTTAGTAATATATCTGCGTTAAAACCTAATACGTTTTATTATCTATACTTACTAATATTATAAAGCTGAAGAGTTTTTTTGTTTGTTTGTTTGAACGCGCTAATCTCAGGGACTACTGGTTGGAATTGAAAAATTCTTTTAGTGTTGGATAGTCCATTTCTTGAGGAAGGCTCTAGGCTATATAACATCACGCTACGACTAACAGGTGCTGAGCAGCGTGGGTGAAACCGCGGGGAACAGCTAGTTTAATATAAACATCTTTTGCACATGAATGTCTCAAATGATATGTCAACATAATTGTGGAAACGATTCGTCACTTCATTTTCATTTATCTATTTATTCGTCGCTATCAGTAAACCTGGCTGGCGGGTTACTCCTCGCCTTACACCTCCGGACCAGTACATACGTGATGCCTGACAGAGCGAGGACCACGGGAACGCCAAGACCGATGGATATGATGATGACGACGAATAGAGAGAAACTTTCTACTGGTGGTATGCCGTAGCCTATTGAGAATGACCTGAAATTAAATAATGAGATATAGTGAAAAGTTCCTTTAAAGCTAAAAGTAATTTTGAAATGGAAGTTGATGTATGCATCAACTTCCATTTCCTTTACTTTTAGCTATGCCTTACAGGATCCGTAATTTTACCTCAGCTTTAAGCCTATTGTAAGATCTTCACACATTATTCAAAGATATGAATATGTACTAGTCAGTAAAAATCTGACAATCCATTGACATCAGAAGTTATTTCATGATGATGATGAGGCTTTTTTAAATACAAAACTGAAATGTCTTCTGTAAGTTTATTTACAACCGTATTCACACCCTATAATACTGGTTGATGCTTCAAAATAAAATCAAAAGCATTTTTTTTAATTAGATTATTACAGGCACTTTTGAATGTCAAGAAACAAAATGAAACTACAGGGGGCTTAGACAAAGTAACATCGCTTCGTATCGAAACGATATCTAAGTTCGTCATCGATTTCTTTTTTCGCTAAAAAGCAAAAATATTGGTTTTGGTATCGAAAATTTTGCTGTCAGTGTCAGTCAAGAAAATCAAATCGGATCAATCCCGCGAGTTACTTATTGCTGTTTTCAAATTTTATTTACTAATAAGAATAGGTAAGTGAGTTGTTGGCGATCGCCGTACTAAAATCGTTTTATTTAAGTGAAATCATACATTTAAAGAGCCGCTTAAGTATTTTAAGTCATAATAAAAATGTTTGATTTTTTTTCAACAAAGGTTTGGGTGGATTGGAAGTCGAAGACAAAAAAAAGGCATTGGCCATAAAGCATCATGCAAGTGGGACTAGAGGTGGGCCAGCAAGCGGGCAAACATTATCAGCTAGCGATGAAAGAGTGCTGGCTATGATGGGTCCTTTAGCAGTAGCAGGACAAAACTCTGTAGAAGAGCTAGGATTTAATGTAAGTACCACCTTCAAGGCAGATGTTTTATAAAATATTCCTATAAACATTGGTCAACCAAGTAACTTTACTCAGTTAACATGAAAGACAACATTTCATTTTTTGTTAAATTAGTTTTAACTTTGTTAAACATATATGACTGAAAAAACTTTGCTATAATTTTTACATAAAAACGTACTAAAAATAATAAACTTGTTCAGTAATAAATAATTTGACGTACATCTACCACTTATTTTTATTAAATCTACCACTGACATTTTTTTTCAGAGATCCATAAATACTGCACAAGATGATCCTGCCGCCCAAGATGATCCCGTCACCCAAGATTATTTGGAAATTGTAGATGGTAAGTCTAAAGACTTAAAATCTTACTTCTTACTAATATTATAAACATGGAAGTTTGTTTGGATGGAAGGATTTTTATTATTCTGTCACGCAAAAACTACTGAACCAATTTGGATAAAATTTAGTACACAGATAGTTTAAACCCAGATTAGCACATAGGATAGTTTTTATTCAGATTATTTGCGAAGCCGCTGGCAACAGCTAGTATACTATTTATTTGTTGTGTATTATGTGGAATATAAAATTATCTAAAATTCGTAGAGAACCTCAGTTTTACTATTTATATTTTATACCTGTGTGCCAATTTTCATTGAAATCCGTACAGCCGTTTTTGTATGATTGAGTAACTATTAAACTTCCAAACCTCCACATTTTATAATATAAGCAGGATTTGATTTAAGAAAAAAAAAATAACAAACAAAGGATCAGTAAACTGTCCAAAATAACACTCATTTTCTTTTGCAGAACTATCCACTTCACAGCCCTCAAATAATTGGCTTCCGCTCGTGCTCAATCAGACTTCGGCTCAACGATGACAGACTGTTGCGCCAGCCCCATCAGCCACATCAGCCCCGGCAGCGCCATCCCCGCCAGCCCAGTCCCCGCCAACCCCTGCAGTGCCCCCGGGGAAGTCTACGAGGCGAAGGCGGCCACCTGCCCCCTGCACGTCTGCTATTTCTCCATTTACCAGGCGTCGTCCGCGGTTGAGGTCGCCAGCGACACCGCAGTCAACAGCTGCCTCTCCCGACCGTCCTCTTTTGCGCGTCCGCCGTAAGCGAGTTTACGGCCGTGGAGTTACGACGCCTGGAGCTGGAGGAAGCCCGGATTAGGCTCCACCAAGAGCATTGGAGATTTAGCACGAACGGAACCAGGTTTTAGCTCATTACTAAACGTCGCTCAAGCTTGGCTTGACTATTATCGCAGTAGGGACAATACAGAAAAGCTGTACAATGAGTAGTTCAGCAATTGTCTTGTCCCTATTGCTATAGTAATCAAAGGTTTTTTAGTATGTATGTCCGAAGCCTTAGGCATTCTGCATCTCAGACTTTTGCGAGGTGAGGAATTCCTAAAGCTGTTTAAGATGTTAAGTTTGCAGCAGTTGACGTATGAAGGCTGATTAATATAATTATTATGTTATTAGAGAGAAAAAAAATGTTATAGAGTTTATCAAGTGGCTTAATAAAAATATTAAAATATTTAATAGTAATTTTTATTTATTCACCTATATTACATCCTACTTACATTTCAAGTAACATTAAATCTGATTAAAGTCAAGAGGCTGATTGTAGATATAAAACAATAATTAATATGTATATAAATACTAGCTGTGCCCAGCGGTTTCACCCGCTGCTCACTTAGGGGTCTGAAAAATAGATGTTGGCCGATTCTCAGACCTACCCGATATGTACATAAAATTTCGTTTAAATCGGTCCAGCCGTTTCGGAGGAGTATGGGAACGAAAACTGTGACACGAGAATTTTAAATATTAGATTACATCCTACTAACTAAACGATTGCGCATAGCCCTGCCTCGAATTACATCGTTTTGGTTTTCATTGGAGGTGCTTGCTGTACAGCATGATCTTCACTATCTTGTACCCCTGCAGCTGGCATATCACTTGGAGGTGGTATTCTAGCATCTAATGCAATGTTGTGCAGCACACAACATGCATTAGTGATTTTGCTTTAGCTATGTAAGGGTGATAGTGAAGAACTCTGTGTCGAAGCATACACCTCCAACGAGCCTTAAGAAGACCTGGCTTGGACATGACGTCGTGTGTACACCTCTACCTGGGATCCTGGTTCTGCATTCAATATAGGAACACTATCCACCTGCTGACCATCCAACCACAACCTCCCTGATGCAGCGACTTGTTGTCAAATGCTGGCCCACACCCACAATTTTGTGGTGTGACCCAGTAGCTAAAAAGTTAAGAGCACACAGCTCCTGAAAAATATAATAATACATTGACAAGTTTACCTTTGATATGATGGATCTTTTATTGTTCATGCTGTGCGTCTGTAGATTGCACTTCCATACTCTTTGCGTGATAGGCCTTCGTTAGAAGTGTTCAAGAAAGGAATAAAGAAAGGTTCCCTGTCTGTTGATTGATGATTATATGTACTTATTTATTTACTTATGTATTACCGTTATTGTATAGTTTGCAATATTGTTTTTAATTTAAGTTTTAAATGTATTGTTATTGCACATAAGCATATTATTATCCTTATTTTATGTTGGGCCACTCGCAGTTCAACTCTCTTGAGTTGTTATACTGCTTTTAACCGGACTTGCCTGTAGTGACCTCAATAAATTAAGGCACCCAGCCAGGGCTACAAAGACTAAAATATAAGTACTAAATGACCGCTCGCTAAGGGCACCCCCTGTGGGGTATGGACCTAGCCTTTTTTTTTCGGGTGGGAAATCATCCAATGACTTCCCCCGCTCTGGGCGGCGCGGGGGGGCATGTCAGACTTGTACTGACTAAAACCCACCCATGGTTCTTCTATTGCCCTTTACGTTCCGGGGCCGCGGTATCTCTTTCGAACAACCCGCAACCCCGGCAGGTTGAGGCTCTGGCAAGCCCCTCTGCTTTGCTGACATCTCTTTGAGGCGCGCGTGAAACACGAACGCGCCGTCGACACGGCCTGTCGTCAATCGACGGACGGACGGTGAGCTACCCATTGCTCACCGTCCACAGGCCCGCATTTACGGTGGACGGGAGACGTCTCGCGGCGCCCGGCGCCCGGATGGACCTCGCCTTAGGGCGTCATTGAGGGACAACAAGGGCGGCTGGGTCGATTATTTAGGGACTTTACCTATACAGCAGTTAAAATAAAGTATTGTGTGGTACAACAATATTTTTGTTGTATAGTAGGTACCTATAATATACATAATTAACCAGACGAATATGCTTTAACTCAAGTTATGAGGAACAACAACCAACAACATTAAGTAGGTGCCTACTTACCTGCAAAACCTAGTACTTATATTGTTTTATTAATGTAAATTTTCTTACTTTTATTTCCAAGGGAATCTCAGGGGATCCTTTTAATCCTGCATGAGCTTTTAGATCCATGCATAACTTCTTAAATGTTCTTGTAGTAGCATATATCCCGACATATCGTTTCGATAACTACAACGTTTTAGCATTCGTTTCGTTATCTTTATTGACGATCACGATCGAGGTGAAGACGAACACTGAAAGTGCTACTTGTCTTACTTGAATAATAATAATGTTTATGGTTTCGTTATGAAATGTAACATTGTCTACCAAATTGCGATAACGATGTCGATTTACCACGTGACTTAGCGCGGCTTATGTCAATCTCATACATTTTAGTCTTTTCGAACTTCGTTATCGTTTTCAAATTGTTACTTTGTCTAAGCCCCCAGTCCCGGTTATAAGGCATAATAACTTGTGAAAGTATTGTAGTTGCCCATTTCAAAGTGTTGATCTCTGTGGAGAAGAATGGGCAAACCTTGAATACTGGCAAGCATCGACGCTGTTCTTTCAGACCAGCGGGGTTCCCATGATGTCATTATGACTTATTGCAGTGTGGGAAAGCTATAAATAATGTCTAGCGCAATTTCTTTTCCACACTTAAATAATATTGAAGCAGTCCTGCATACCAGATTCACCAAAATTATATAAAAGTAAAATGACGTCATAAAAAAAAAGATGTGAGTATTAATATACCAGTTAGGTACTTACCAAGAAGTGTAGTTATGTTGTTTATAGAACCCGTCGCCCGGTAAACCGAACGAAATGAACATGCCCTGAACAAGCAGGTTCTCCCCGTCATAGTCCCGGTAGAAGTTGTGCAGCGTACCAAACTCTGGTATCCGTGATCTGTGGAGAAACAAAACATTATGTAATACATCAGTATTCCATCCATGGGCAGGTTATCCTAGAAGGTTAAGCAAACCTACTAGGCCGACTAGTGTGGTACTTAACGAGGCCTTCAACGAACTCACCGGCTTAGTGCGAGTCGGACTCGTGCACCGAGAGTTCCGTACAAACTTATGATTTATTCGGCGATTATTTTAGTGATGTGACGTCTATTAAGTGATTGACGACAGTTTTTACAATTTATTACTCGCAATTAACCATTTCTTTGATAACTAACGTCCCGTCCGACTCGTGGAACACCGATGCAAAATGAGCGCGACAGTAGCAGCTTGCGATGTTCGAAAGCTTGGCACGCTAAGTAGTTGCTCTTGCGTTATCTATGTCTATCTATATCTGTAGGTTTAACTGTACAATGTGTCCGGTCATGGAGTAGCCATACTCTAGATACAAGTAATGTAACGAGTGTTTTAAAGTTTTAATATACTATTACGATACACACTTGGAGATCCAAGTGTGTAATGGTGTGTAATGGCTGTCAAAAAGCGGGGAAGTGAATTAGATAATTCACTTCCCCGCTTTTTGACAGCCATTTTGAGATATTCTCTATGCGTGTATAAAAAATAATCATATCTCTCAAAGTTTTAGTCTTACTGAGACGAAAATAGGTTTATTCTGGGCAACAATATTGTCTATCGTTTAAATTAAGAAATGTTGAGTTGCAACTTTACAAAACAAAATTAAAGTCCAACAAAATATGCAAATCAACGAGTTTTGTAAATTTTGTAAAAAAAAAACTGAGTACTAGTTTTATAAGTACAGACGCCAGCAGGTCAAGCTACCCGAAACTGTCAATTTTTCCCAATGCACCTTGAACCTAATACTTTAGAAATAAAGTCGAAAATCTATCAAAGAAATCTGACAGATTGTAGTAGCTTGATGTGAAGGCGTCTGTACATAGGATATCGCTAGTCCGGACACATTGTATATGTGGTCACAATGATTACCCGGTAAAGTTGGTGATGTAAGCGTTAGTGGAGGAGGACACACTGCGCTCAGGTTCCGTGTAGCACACCGGCCGGAACTGCATGAAGCCGCCGTCGTCGGACCGGCTGGACTTCGGGGTCTTTATCTCAAATATCTGTTAAAAAAAAACAATTTTGAGTACATCGGTTTCTTCTAATCAAGCCACACGCTTGATTAGATCGCCGCATCATCGCTTCACATCAGACGAGTTCAGGACATATTATTATGCAAAGTTTTTAATATAGTTTTTTTTTATTTATTATTTTTTATCTACTGTTAAGTTTTATAGCAGAGTACAGGCTGGTTTTGAGCAATTTCTCAAAAAGTTTTTATTACATTGTTCTGGATTTGCGCCCAGTTGATGTTAATAAGCTCGCCCCCTATTACATGGGACTTAAGCATAACTGGCAAAATGTGTGTTTAGTACACGTATACCTAACCCTTCGGGGCTTATATGTTTCATGTTATGTTATATCTATAATATACCAACAGTGTTTTAATAGCTTCCGCCCGCGACATCGTCCGCGTGGCATAGTTATTTTGGGCTAACGCTAACTTTAACCCGCGTGATGATCGAAACAAAAATATCTTTTAATTCCCTTTTCTTCATTAAGTAAGGATGACTTCCCAAATATTTGTTCTCACCTCAAAAACTCCGGGAGTATGCTCATCATCCAGGCTCTTCCTCATGTTATAAGTCATGGTATCGGTTGACCTGTCTGTGCTGACCATAGTGAAGTGAATCGCGAAACGTGACGCGTTGTAGTCACTTGACGTCGTCAGGTTGACGAGGCTGACGTCGATGAGCGTCGAGTTCGCTGTGTGGATGAGATGAGGGAGGTCCACTGCGTAGTCTTTGAAGGGAAGAAGGTCCAGCTATTGAATTAAAGAGTTTCGTCAGATTCTTAAGTAAGTAGGCTACAAAGTGGAATATTAAGGGATAGACGCCGTGTCGACGGCACGTTTGTGTTCCACGCGCCTCAAAGATGTCAGCAAAGCACAGGTGCCAGCCAGGCACACCACCTGCCGGGGTTGCGGGTTGTTCGAAAGAGATACCGCAGCCCCGGAACTTAAAGGGCAAAAGAAGGGACATGGGTGGGTATTAGTAGTAAAAGTCTGACAGTCGTAAGCAGGGGAAGTTATTTGATTATTTCCCATCCGGAAAAAAGAACGCACTAGTCGATGCGGATTCGCTCGCACCTTTTAAGAGTTTTTTTTTGTAATGCGAATATCTAGTCTCTCTGATCGGGTCACCGGTGTCCACTACCCAAAGCATCACATGCAAGCAAGTGGAGGACATCGTGAGTCATCGATGTGGTGTTGATGAGTGGTAACTCCTCTAATGCACATGCACATGTACATACTGCAATAGAGCTTACAGTAAGACAAGGAATATATTCCAAAACAAAACTTGCCTTCATTTCAAGAACGCCATCCTGGTTCCACAGACCTTCGAAGGTTCCATGCATATGCAGCATGGCTTCTTTACCAGTCAACGAGCTCTCGCTGCGCTTCCATGTCACGTAGCGCAGCGGCAGCGCCCTCTGGGGGCACTTGTTGTCAATGTGGCCGTTGTTCTCGATGTCATTGTATTCTTGCAGCTGAAACAAGGTAGGTTTATGTTATTTTAAGCATACAACATTATTTTTAGTATATGCGAAACCTAAATATAGTTTGTTCAGAATAAGTAACTGAATCGATTCCAATATTTTTTACACCATGTTATATTTTGTCCCAAAAATATTAATAAAAGGTTACGAGTATCTACTTAGTAGGTATACGAAATCATACGGCGCGCAACAAGGTCACGGCAGGTCAAAGCGACAGTACACACGTGCGGCGCCGTTTGAGCCGCGCGGTGACCGTGTTTTTATACGGACAGCCAGGTAAAATAACAAGCTTATAACTTTCTGATTTTTCATGATAAAGTTCTGAAATTTTGTACATAGATTTTTCACATAAACATACTAGACACGTGGTTCGGGTTTCGCGTAAATTAAAGCTAATGTTGTATACATATAGACATGCAGTAATATCCCAGTGGATTGACCAACTGCCAATGTGCGTATTGTATTAATATCACTTGCTTCGGTGACGGAAAACATCGTAAGAAAACCAAGAGGCTTTGGAGATATTTCTCGACATGTTAAGCCAATTGAGAGGCTTACAGGCGGCATAAAAACTTTGATAATACTAGATTAGATTAATGATTTGATTCGAAGTTGAAATGGAATGTTTTCAATTTATATCAAACCAAAAGTCTTTTTTAAAACGTTGCCCCACACTAGGAATTTCTCCTGTGTCGTTGGTGCGTTTACAAACATTTAGGGCCTATGCACACCACGTCTTTTAGGCTGGGTTGCACCATCTTACTTTAACATTAACAAACATCGAAAATTCAGTTAAAGTAATGGTTAGGCCAAAAATGAGTTGTACCATTTGACAAATAGTTAAATGACGTCATAACTTTAACCGTAACGGTAACCTATCACTTTTCGCTGGTTAGTGTTAGCGTTTGTGTTAAAGTAAGCGTCAACTGTCAAACGCGTTGAATAGACAAATCAATAAAAAGGTATAGTACGAGATCCGGCTGCAGAATCAGTGTACTCATCGAGTGTTTGCTGAAAACCAAATTTTTATACATATTCATGATTAGGAGAATTTATATCCACCAGGTTGCCTATCAAAATGTGGCCGCTAGTATTTTTAATTAAATTATTAATAATTCATGATCCGTAAGAAATTTCATTGACTTCTTTTTTCAATGAAATGTCGTCTACTTTACGGCAACATCTATAAAGACTCTGAAAAATTATGGTTGCCTTTGCGCACCTGGCCGCACCTCTTCGCAGCCAGGTATACACAGGTATGAATTTGTTACATTTATACACCCACAACGTACATTTATATATCAAATTAAAGCTATTTTTTTTCTGTATATTATTATATACGGTTGCTTAATTAAATCTGGCCGCCAATAAAGGTTGCTGGGTAATAAATATAGTAAATATTAAAAGTAGAGTGAAAGAGAGCTAGCGCGTAACACCACTAGTCAGACGAGGATAGCGATTGCCAGCTGTCGGACGGTTTAAAGCCATTGCGCATGCGTCAGATGTTAGTGTTCTCAACCTCCGATTCAAACAATAGTAGGTACGACTCAAAATAATAAATACTCCAAAAGAAACGTCTTTCTTTTCTAAAATTATAAATAATTTAATTAAAAATACTAGCGGCCACATTTTGATAGGCAACCTGGTGGATATAAATTCTCCTAATCATGAATATGTGTAAAAATTTGGTTTTCAGCAAGCACTCGATGAGTACACTGATTCTGCAGCCGGATCTTAGACTAGTAGGTACTTTGTTTGAAAGCTTGCAAGCAAATTTTCGTCCATGTTTTTATTTTCTCCCACAGTGCACCAGAACCCGAAAGATTATTAAATTAAAAATATTTCTAAGCTTCCTTGAGAAAAATATTTAAAATTAACCGGCACCGAGCTAGCATCAAAGAAATGAAGTGACACCGATGACAGCGCAGAAACGAGTTTTTAGGTTTATGATTAGTATTGCCGTATTTAAAAATGGTACCCGCATCGAACTTTCTGATTTTTCATGATAAAGTTCTGAAATTTTGTACATAGATTTTTCACATAAACATACTAGACACGTGTTTCGGGTTTCGCGTAAATTAAAGCTAATGTTGTATACATATAGACATGCAGTAATATCCCAGTGGATTGACCAACTGCCAATGTGCGTATTGTATTAATATCACTTGCTTCGGTGACGGAAAACATCGTAAGAAAACCAAGAGGCTTTGGAGATATTTCTCGACATGTTAAGCCAATTGAGAGGCTTACAGGCGGCATAAAAACTTTGATAATACTAGATTAGATTAAGCCTAGTAGGCTTTCAATAATGGTAAACCACAGCTAGATCTTAGACATATTGTAGGGACTTGTTTCAATAAACTACTAGCTTTTGCCCGCGGTTTCGCTCGCGTTAAATTCGGGGTAACAAAGTCTTTCCTCCTCCTTTCCTTATTTGCAGGTACGTGCTACCTTTAGTTTTTGCCCTTGCGCCTTATTTATTGTAATAGCAATACTAAGTTTTCCCTTTACTTCCCTCTTTCTCTCCTATTTCTCACTTTTTTTAAAAAGAATCCAGGGTCCCAACTATCTCTGTACCAAAATTCATCAAAATCGGTTTAGCCATTAAGGCGTGAAGTGAACAAACAAACAAACTCACTTTCGCTTTTATAATATTAGTAAGGATAAAAAGATTGCCAGAATAATTAAAGAAGAAATGCTGATAAGCATTACACAATATTATTATTATAATACTGACGATGAGTCAAGCAATTGTTATTATTAATACACTGCTGAGTTACTATACAGCATACGTACGTGGATAGTAACAAAACCAACAGCTGAGCTAATAAAAGTACCTATTGTTTATCCAGTTACATCCGATATTTTGTAAGAGGGCAATGTTCATAAAATTTAAAGTTATGTTAATGTAATAATTTCCCTGCCTTCATGCTGTACCTCAAAAGGGAACACATTACCCTCCTTTGCGGAGCGCAGTCGGGTAAAAATCGGAACCCTTATTGGATCACTTTGTAGTCCATCTGTCTGTCTTTCAAGACCCTTTATCTCGGGAACGTGTGAAGGTATCGAGTTGAAATTAAAACCTATAGTTACTCAAGTCTGTGGTCCCTTGGAGCTATGAAATTTCAACTCTATAAATCTACGCCGTCAAAAGATATAGCCTGTTGCTCGGTGTTCTTATTGCTCCGGGCAAAAGCTAGTGAAGAATAATAGAGAAGTATGCAAGAAGACGAAATGCTGCGCCGGCCCCAAATAACTTGGGATAGGGTAGGAGAATGATAACTGGGTGGAAGTGAGCATTGAGCTACCAATGTTCCGTTAAGCTATTTGTTTAGTTGAACGCACTAATGTCAGGAACAACTGGTTCGAATGGAGAAATTATAATCTATACTAATTTATACTTAATATTATAAAGCTGAAGAGTTTGTTTGTTTGTTTGAACGCGCTAATCTCAGGGACTACTGGTTGGAATTGGAAAATCTTCTCTTTTAGTGTTGGATAGTCCATTTCTTGAGGAAGGCTATATAACATCACGCTACGACCAACAGGTGCTGAGCAGCGTGGGTGAAACCGCGTGCAACAGCTAGTGCTATATAACAATACACGACGACACTTACGAGCTGAGCAGCGATTGAAACCGCTGGGCACAGCTTGTTTAGGGCAATGTCTTCATGGTTATAGTGTATTATATTAGGTCTTCAATTTGATTCGGAGTTGAAATGGAATGTTTTCAATTTATATCAAACCAAAAGTCTTTTTTAAAACGTTGCCCCACACTAGGAATTTCTCCTGTGTCGTTGGTGCGTTTACAAACATTTAAACTCACATATACTAAAAGCCAGACTTGAAACAACTATTTGCAGGTCATACAAATATTTATTCCGTGCGGGAATCGAACACGCAGCGCAGCAGTGGATCGCTCAGCCACTGCGGCAACCGTTCCGTCAAAAGTTGATTTGCTTTCGATACATTTTAAGTTTTTTTCGTAAATGGGTTTCATCAATTTCGCATTGCATCCCAGTATTTGTATTTTAATGACTTTGTACAAAAAAGATAGTTTATTTAACTTTCAACATTATTCCTCTATCACTAAATACGTGATTCGAGTGTGTTTGATATATAGGGCTAAGTCACAAGACACATTGCTATCAATTCAATGCGCCAGCATGGAATGGGGACGCAACCTATGAATCACAAGTATCGGTTGATACGACTATGCATATTTCAATAGAGAATATTAATTGAACAAAACGTTTTAAATTATTGCTTTCTTGTTCTAAAAATCGCAAGCACGATTGCTGAGCGGGGATTCTTTTCCGGGTTTGAAAAAGTGTCATTACCTTTTTCAAAGTACCTACTCAGACAAGATATTTATGACCTAATGTAATTATTGCACGTTCGTCCGGTAACTGGCAAAATATAGGGTTTTAATTGGCCCCTCTTTCTGCCTTCCTAACACTTTAGTTCCTAGACAAAAAGTGTTTAGTACAGACGCCAGCAGGTCAAGCTACCCGAAACTGTCAATTTTTCCCAATGAACTTTGAACCTAATCCTTTAGAAATAAGGTCGAAAATCTATCAAAGAAATCTGACAGATTGTAGTAGCTTGATGTGCAGGCGTCTGTACAACTCAAAAAATGAAAATCGCAAGCATAGCCAGAAATGGTCTGGGGCAATGGAAACTCGGATGAGTAAAGAGGATGTTCTTAATTTGATTTAGTCCATTGATTGTGTTCCCCTTTTCCAAACAGGAAAGGAAATAATTTAAACATTTCTATTACAATGCAGTAAGATATTCTTTTTTTTCCTATGTATGCATGTTTGTCGATCTCAAATAATCAACAGATGCATGATATTGTGTCCAATGCGGGTCGGGTAACGAATGACGTCAATTATTGATAAATAATAGTTTGAATTTCCAACAAATTGGATAGTATTACATTCTGTATATGTTTGATTTAGGGCGACGAGTGTAACAATAAACCCGTGATTGAATGCGGGGTTTTCAACGGAAATGGGTTTTACGGGAGAATTGAAATATTATATTTTTATCAGTTATCTGCCTACTTTACTGATAAAAAATTATTTACCAGAAAAAAAATACGAATTTCCATGTATGTATAGTTTCCAGATATTGTGTAAGATAAATTTTGGTAACTGCAATTTAGAAAAACATAGATCAAGCTATTTAATCAAAATACACAATTTAGATGAGGGCTAGGGGGTCTAAAGTGGTTGTATTAGTAAAATTATAATAGGATTGTAATATGTATAAAGTTAAAAATAATACAGTTAATTTTGTGAATTCTCACTTTGTGACCATTTTACGAATGGTAACATAATTCATAATATTAAGCTATTATGGTTCTGATTAAGCTGCCATGTTAGACGTCCAGAACTTTATCTTTATTAGATGATCCTCTAAAAAACTGCTTTACAACACTTCCTAGTGTTTAAGGTAGGAAGAAGATGAAGCAGAACCAACTTTGTCACAAATGTACTAAAACAATAATTACCTTATCAATAGCTGCTGCAAAGCTATACAGTGGTATCTCCTTCAGCGTAAAATCAATAGGCGTTGTATCCCTCCAGGTTATATTTAAAGAAGAGTTATCTTTTGTAATTGCATAGATGATTGTAGGCACACTTCTAGTGAAGTCCCATATCTGGTGGACCGTGTCATGGCTGCCCTCTGCTTTGATATAAACGAGGGTTTCTTTTGCACAGTTCCTACATCCAGGATTAAGTTTTGCACTAATCTGTAAAAAAATAAATAGCCCGTTACATCTATACTTCTAATATATAAAAATCTTCTGTCACAATGTTTGTTCCCATACTCCTCTGAAACGACTCATCCGATTCTTATGAAATATTGTGTGTATATCGGGTACATCTATGTTTCATACCTCTACCTGGTGAGGGTGGTTTAAACAGCAGGTGAAACCGCTGGGTACAGCTAGTAATGATATAACACTTAAGAGTTTGTTTCTTTGAACATGCTTAGCTGTGTTGGATAGTCCATTTATTTAGGTAGGTTATAAGTTTAAAAACATCACACTCAGAAGCTGAGCAGTGGTGAAGCCACTGGGCACAGATAGTATGATGTGATGGATGAACCCCTTATTAATGCAGGATAATCATAAACTGCAATTATCATTAATTAAAAAAATAACTACATATTCCCTAATATTACTACATATTCCCTAATATTAGTCATAGTTGCATTCTTCAGGGAAATTCTAGTCTATGCTAATGATGCACAAATATACTAAATTGTTATAGTAATGTAGGTTACATACATTTAGATAAGGTCGGAATAACATAAACATTAGATTATTGGGTTTAGTGGGAGGATGATACCAGAGAAACAGACCAAGGCTAAACAAAAGAGGTCAGTTAACAGATTTGGCATTGTACCTAAAAAAGCCTTTGTAAAAGAATTCCTTGACCAGGAAAGCGAATTAACAGAAAAAAAATACAAAATGAACTAACAATGATTTGATATCACTGATCACTGCTGACCTTCGTATTTTAAACACAAAGAGATATAGTGAAACATAAAAAGGGGTGTCAACATCACAGAGTCTGTTGCTAATCCTAAACAAGTATAATTACAAAAAAAAATAGACACTATAACAAAACCCACCTGTCTGTCTTGTCCAAATGCAAAAGAAAGTAAAGATCCAATTAAGAAAAGTAAACTGTGTGAATGCATTGTTATCATTAGAGGAAACGATTTTTTTCACACAAAACAATCAATATGTTATTGTTAATATATCAGCGCCTCGGTGTCACAGTACAATAAACAAATGATAATGACATCGGCACGTGTACTCGCTACGACGACGACACTTATTCCCTACTCGATAAGTACAATCAATTATACAATTTAAAGCTTTCTATCTGTAAAATATACCCGTTCACCTCGCATTTGGTGCATTTGCGTCATACTAAAACCCGGCAAATTATGATATGCTGTTTTGAAAATTGGGTGGCGCTCGTGGTCCGCTAGCGTTCAACGGGAATCAAAAGTTTGCTCCTAACGTGATATGCCATCTAATTTGGCCGGGTTATATCTGCATGGGCACAGGCTGTCACTTGTCAGTTTCGTTAAGAAACTTAGAACTGTCATTGAGTTGAGCCGACTGCCTTACAGTTAGAATTCGTTTAGGATTTTGCTGCTGTTATTTTAATGAAAGTCTCAATAATTATGTACTTCTCAGTATATTTTATAACTGTTTTACAATCAAATCAACATCGCTCAATCACATTTTTCACAAAAAACCACGCCTAGGAAGCGGGCTGTTAAAACTCAAACATTAACATTTTTATCAATTTAACACCAAGGCTATTAGCCCATACAACAGCTGCACCCTGTTTTTCTACAAAAAATCGATTCCTCTCTCTGCGAGTGCGGATTGTAAGAGGGTACTTTGGATGACATTTTTTTTAATGTTGTAATAACGCCCCACCACTCGACTTATATAGTCGTCTCCCTAAATTTAAGATCCCTCTTCCGATTAATTTCCCCTCCCTACTAACATATTCCTCTCCAGAATTGCTTGTGGCGCTGATGACTTTCATCCGCCACAATAATATAAAACTATGAGTTGTATTCAACTCCAATCCACCGTTTGAATGTGGCATTACCTACAATATGCCTATTATTAGAATTTCAATGTCCTAACATTTATAATATTTATGTAATTTTATTTTTCTGTTATTTCAGTCCCATACTAATCCAACAAGTTTCACAACTGTATACATCGAGGAATCTTGTTTGTGTCTACAGTAGTTTTTATTTGTATTATTATTTTTTACTAAAACTGTCAACCACACTTGCTGTGTTGTGTTCAATTATTATACTTTACACACCTAATTAGTTAGTAGTAATGAAACAAAATGAAAACAGTATACAAAACATTTATTTATTCAGCAGTTTCACTGCCTGTATTAATTTTCTTCCTCTCTTCATCGTCGCTTAGCGAGTGTTGCCGTTTTTCATTCTTCTTATCTTTAGTGTGTTTATTTTGATTCCTAAGCGCCTTTGAAATCTTCTCTTCTCCCACGCTGCAGTGAAAAGACACCATAGTTTAGAAAACTTATAAATCAGTTTAGTATTGGGTAAATAGGTAACAGTTAATTTCTAGTTTTGATGTTTTGTGACTGGCAACATTTCTAGAATGCACATTGTGCTATTTTTAATAGCTGGGAAGCCAGGGCTTTCTTACGTCCTTCTACATACATCATCTGCATAGCCTACCAGTCTAACTCGATCCATCTTAACATACAGTACATACGATGGAGCGACTGTCTATCTGATCTGCTTGTCTCTACAACTCAGATTAGCAAATTGGCCAAATCAAATCCGATCGATTCAATCGATTTGATTTACAAAAATGAAAGCTGTGACTGAAGGCATTCAAAATACTCGGTAAACTGGCGCAATGTGGGTTTACTATTAAGTACACCTCTGCCTAACCAACAATTACAGGCGTGATGTTATTTACAGTTGCCGAAATAGAAACACATACTTAACAGCAGCTCTACAGCCAGGTCCCCAGTGGGGGGTAGGGTTGTATTGGAAGCGTAGACGACCGTCGCGGCGGCTGGTGGGGTTGGCGTCGCCTCGGGGACTGAGGTCTATGTTCTGCGTCTTGATGTCTTGGGTCAAGATGAAACGTGCTACGGCATCTGCTGCTAGTCTGAACAGTAAAATTAATTGTTTGTCAATATATTATGGGCCATATAGGCATGTGGGCCAAGGGCCAACACTTCACTGGCAAAGGCACCGAGACATTGGTCAGATAGCTTTGTATCCTATCCTAATAATATTGTAAATGCGAATGTTTGTTACTCTTTCACGTCAAAACGGCTGAACCGATCTTGATGAAATTTAGCACAGAGGTAGATTATAGTCTGGAATAACACAGGATACTTTTTTCGATATCAGCGCGGGCGCCAGCTAGTGTTGCCATAAAAGAACACACTCGAATGGATCTTTCTCGTTCGGCTTGTCTGATAGTTAAATATTATGTTGATAAAGTTCCACCACCACCGCCGTTTACCAAGATTAAACGAAGCTGAACGATTTGTTGCAGAATCAAACCTTAAATGCAATTGAGCAAGAACCCATATCCAAAAGCAACGAATCGTAAAATGCTCATTATTAATATACTGGACGTACTTGGCAGGTTTCGCAGGATGCGTCTTCTCCCACGTCCGGATGATGTCCCACACCACTTGAGAAGGCGCGGCTGTCTTTATGGACATTCGGGACGCGTGCGAGTACGATACTTTGTACCCCGAGTTCAGAAGCGCTGACCTGAGAATATGTTGTTAGTTTAATAGGGTAGATGACACCAACAATCAATTGATATACTTTTTATGAGCTGTCGAAACGCGCTTCCCCCATAGATTTTGTATGAGACTCGCAACGATTACGTCACTTAAGTTGTCAAGTCAATGATGCAACTATTTATTGATTTAAAAGCAACTAAAAATCGAATTTGAAGTTATTTTGAAATGAATGGAGTTCTCAGGTCTAGAATAAGGTGTTCTTTCAGAAAAAAATTGTTTTTTAATTATTGGTTAATGGTGTCAACTACCCAATTATTAACAAGACATCGCATCACATCGGAGTTTCATCGCTTCATAAGTTAAAATTTGTTGTTTGTCTACTATTTCACCAACACCTCTAGGGGCCTGATAAACCAAGAAATATAGAGGAGCTGCTGACAGACAGTTAATTCATGAATGCAGTAACAGTTATAGGTAACTCCAAAAAGAATTAAAAATTAAAACCGACTGGAGTTAATTTATATTTTAGATCGATAGAATATTCTTAATTATGTCCAGTTGTACACCATATAAACAACAAGAATAAAATTAAACAACTTATAAATAGGGTGACACAATAGGCAGTCTTATTGTTAAAAGCGATCTTTTCAAGACAATCTTTGGATGGATTAAACAGTACTGTAGGTAGTCTGTGGTGTAACATTTTTCTTTTATAGCTAGTTAGATACTTTCGTCAATAATTACGAAATCCATTTTCTTAAATACAGGATAACATATCCGAACTCACCTCATAACCAACATCGGCATAGTCTCCAGATGAACTCTCCCAAACAGTCTATCCATGGTGTAGTACAGCGGCACGTCTTGCAACTCTTCCCTCACCATGGCCAGCACTCCGGCCAAGCGCTTGGCTGTGCCAAACAACCCCGGGTTGGCTTCCACGTGGGTGAGGACTCGAGTCACGAAGTTCTCGTCGTGGATAGGTGCTGACCAGATTGGGCCTCCTAGCTAAAATTAAAACGATAAACTCAAAGTTTATAGTCCCTTGGAGCTGAGAAAAAATCAACTCTCTAAGTCTACGCAGTCAAAAGATATGGCCGTTTATGTCGCAAGATTGCAAGGAACCCGGAACAATCGGCCGGTTTTTAGCAACATGCAGACTCATCAAATGTGCGAGTAGGTATGGTGGACGAGGGGTTCCGTACCGTTTTTTATAAAACGGCAAAAATAATGGTTTGCTCTATGCCCCCTAAAACATTTAATTTATTCTGTTTTTTAGTATTTGTTGTTACAGCGGCAACATAAATACAAGGTTAGATAAGCCTGGTTGTCACTAGGCTGTATCTAACATTGACGGACGGACGAACGGACAGCGGAGTCTTAGTAATATGGTCCCGTTTTACCCTTTGGGTACGGAACTCTAATGCTTAGGCCGTGCGCTGCGTTAGGCGGGCGCACGGCGCGGGCGCCCGCTTGGCGTGCTGTTTCTTAACGCAGCGCACGGCCATTGGCCGAGCGCTGCGGCGGCCGACCCGTTGCACGCAGCGCTGATCTATGAGATTACATGAAACAGCACGCCACGCGGGCGCCCGCGCCGTGCGCCCGCCTAACGCAGCGCACGGCCTTACTGGTAGTTGTATTTTGACATAAGTTCTATGAGACTTATGTCAAAATACAACCATCCGTAAGCAAAACGAGTCGTTTTTGTTTACTGGAACGGGGCATAAGTCGTTTACCTAAACTATTTACCAGTACGTTTGTTCATTTCTTACTCTATAACGTTGAAACTTGTTTTCACAATTCGACAAATGGTGGGTAAGAAGCGTCTTGGTTGTAAGCAATGGTTTGTTATACTAATTTCAATATGGCGCATATTAGAAGACATAAGTCATGAATCGGATCGAAAAATAATCAAATAAATGGGCATAATTCACACATTCCATTTTTAAATGTATTGTTAAGTTTATACTCTTTGTTTCATAATTTCTAGAGCGGTTATTTCTGAGAGTTTGGTATTAGTTATTAAATGATTATTTTGCAAGTAGGTTTTCACAAACACACAAAGGACTTTTTTTAAAACTAGATGAGGCCGGTGTTTCTTACCCGACTACTCTGAAGAAAGAAACAGCCGAAACAAACTCAGAGGTCCATAGTCTTTAAGTAATTTAAGGTCCAGACAAAAAATCTTGGTCAACTTACATGACCATGAAATGAGTACTTTTTTAATATTGTTATTTACTTACATGATGCCTCTGGTTACAATTCACACAGTGCTCTCCAACAGGTGGCGCTGTCGGCAAGTAGGCCTTCATTTGTGCCGGGTTTTTTTCGGAAGGGTTCGGTTTAAAGCCGCCCAGCGGTTGCAGGGTTATGTTGTCGCAACCAGTGCATTGGTACACCATAGCTAGCTTGCTAGAAAATAGAATCTGTATTTAGGTAAGTAAAAAATAGGAAATTAATATTGTCTATGGTGTTTTATCTATACTAATATTATAAAGCTGAAGAATTTGTTTGTTTGTTTGAACGCGCTAATCTCAGGGACTACTGGTTGGAATTGGAAAATTCTTTTAGTGTTGGATAGTCCATTTCTTGAGGAAGGCTATAGGCTATATAACATCACGCTACGACCAACAGGTGCTGAGCAGCGTGGGTGAAACCGCGTGGAACAGCTAGTTAAGTATGTTTCCCTATCACCTTGTGATCATGGATTAACACCTCCGTTTGAGTTCGAAATGTATCTGAGTCGCAAACGCGAGCGGGACGAGATCTCTGGGTTAGATTTTCGGGTCAGGTAAAATTTTATTCGGTTTTATTCTTTCTGGAGTTTCTCAATAGCAGCCCGTAAAAGTGTCTCCTACGGGCACCGCCAAGCTCATTAACCTATTGGTTTTGCACCTGTAGGCCTACTATGACATCTTAAAGCAGAACTTATTCCACTGAGTGAAAGAGATGGTGCTAGACACCCTGTATAGCTCTCCCTCGAATACTGAAACATCACTTAAAATTTAAGTCCCACTTAAATTTAACAGAGACTCAGAAGTGACGTTTGACCATACAAAATCTATAGTTTAAGAGCTGCTCAAATGTTAAGCAGCCCTCACATTTTGAGTGACGTTTCAGTATTCGGGGGTCTGTCCCTTACCCTCAGCGGAATAAGTTCTGCTTTAACACGTCATGGTAGGGTAGCAGATCTCTCTCCAGTCGTATCGTAGGTTGCTGTGTAGCGTACACACTTGTACAGCAAAATAACCTCCAGTAAGATTACCCGCCGTAACAATAATTGGATTAACGTGAAATATACGGTTTGTTTGTGGCCGTTTTCACGCTAGATGGCGCTGAAATCAACATATTTAGTTTATTAACAAAATAAACGAAATATGTTATTGTTGTTATTTGTAATTATTTGTGTTGTAGCGAAACTTGGACATAACACTTTATTGAACTTGATTCTCAAAATCCAATTCGACATTAAATCCTAATATAACATCTCTAATTCGTGTCGTTAGTCATGAGCGATCTCTATTACAAGACTGACCACTAAATACGGTGCATTTAAATGATACTGTGATAACTCTTACGCCCTTACCTAGTAGTGTTCTTACAGTGAATAGCACCGGTGAAGACCCTCACAAACACGCGGATGTAGAAGTCAGCTGATATACTGATCAGCGGGACTATGTAGCGACCGTAGCGGTTCGCGTGCGATTCTATACATTGCAGCATTATTCTTAGAGCCTGAAGAAGAAATAAATGAGTATTTAATTATATATTCAGAAGCCCGCCGCAGTTAGAGTTGGTAAGACAGAAACAATTAATTTACTGGCAACATAAATAACGTAACCGATAAGACCCCCCGAATACTGAAACGTCACTCAAAATGTGAGGGCTGCTTAACATTTGAGCAGCTCTTAAACTTTAGATTTTGTATGGTCAAACGTCACTTCTGAGTCTCTGTTAAACTTAAGTGGGACTTAAATTTTGAGTGACGTTTCAGTATTCGGGGGTGACACTGTCCTTACAGGATGTCTTTATCTTTCGTGATTTCCTATCAATGTGAGCTCCCGATATTTTGATATGGTCGCTGGATGACTGGAAAAAGCATAAGTATACATCTATCTGGGTATCATAGGGTCTAGAAGCATGCAAAAGGACATGAGGACATGGTTGGAACAGTGGCTGAGCGATTGATTGCTGCCCTGCGTGTCGCGGGTTCGAACCCCGCACGGAATAAATATTTGTATGGCCTGCAGATAGTTGTTCCGGTACTGGCTTTTTGTGTATGTGAGTTTTAATGTTTGTGAACGCACCCACGATACAGGAGAAATTCCTAGAGTGGGGTAGTTTTAAAAAAAAAATGCATAGAAGTAAATGGAGATGTGAGCAAAAATAAACGATTTTTTTAAAATGCTATCGTTTATAGGGGATAGTCTGCGTGTTCATTCCTCCACTATGGGTAATTTCACTGGGCACACCACTCATGCAAGACGTTTCTTTTTAGATATTGACTCACCATTTCATGACAACACTTAGTCTTTAAACTTATAGCTCCATATTTAACATAACACGTTTCAGGTGTGTTTCCTGCCAACACTGCCATGTCTG
This sequence comes from Ochropleura leucogaster, assembly GCA_958449745.1. Lineage (NCBI taxonomy): Eukaryota > Metazoa > Arthropoda > Insecta > Lepidoptera > Noctuidae > Ochropleura > Ochropleura leucogaster. The sequence goes on along the minus strand of OY288213.1, from coordinate 2,475,037 downwards.
TAGCAGTGACCAGCAGTAGACCTCCTTCCTGCACACTTTGGACTGCTGCATCAAGGAATATTGAGGGACAGCCATAAGGATCCAGATCTATTGCCACAAAGCGTTTCCAGTACTGTTTGTGCTTGTACATTAGCATGCTGGAAATGAGAATTATTAATGAAATAAATTTTCTGTTTTTGGAAACTAATGCATGTGTAAGAGTCAGTGTTTATATTAAAGGTTAAAAAAAAAACCGCACACTTTAAGCATAAGCCTTTTTAGGATGCAATAGATTTAATCCAAGATTCAATCAGATTTTTTAAATCCAGACCAATGTACTCCTTCAATACTTTTTTATTATGGATGGGAAATCTCACCAATTTACTTCCCCCACTCTGGGCAGAGCAGGCGGGAGTGAACAACTTTTACTGAGTAAAAGAGAGAGTTCTTTTGCTCTTTATGTCCTGGGGCCATGGTATCTCTTTCGAACAACCCCCAATCCTGGCAGTCTTTCAATATTGTAGACTAACTTTTAGGAAGGTAAGGTGGTAGGTAGTTAGACATAAAAACTTACCAAGCATCATCCTGACTGGTCTCAATCAAATCCTTCACATCATTATGAACAATATTCTCCTTGATAGTCTCCACTGCTTGTGGTGACAGATCATTGGCTACAATCTTAGTGATATTTGGCACTTCTTTAGCATACCGGATACTTCTTAATCCAGTTGCTGATAAGGCTTCTAGTATTGTTATGTCTATCTGAAAAAGGTTTCAAGTGCGAAGATTTTTTTAACAAACATTCACAACACTAGTCATTTAGATCATACAAATATTTGTTCTGTGCATTCAGCTTAGCAGCCACTGTACCAACAGTGCTGTCAATAAAATATAGTAATATGTTGTATCTTAAGTCATTAGTCCTCTTAACTTAAGAAGTCCTGCGGACTTTCCTGTGGTCAAGCATTTTTTTTTTTTTTAGTTTATCATTAATTATTTAACAGTTTGTATATTGAATGATCAGCATCATTTAGTATTTAGGCTCCACAGGTGATTCTTGTATTTAAATTGATAGACACATATGATCTTGTTGTTATTAAAAGTACATAAAAATGAATACAAAAACTGGTTGCCTGATTAAGCTGATGATTGGCTCAAATTTAACTTAAATCTAAAATTATTTTAACTTATTTAAGGGTGAAGTAAAAAAGTATTAATTAACAAACCTCGGTATCAACTTTCTCTTGGTTTTTTCTGTTTTCAGCGTTCTTTTGGTTTTTAACAAGTTGCTCAGCTTTATAATCATTGGTAAATATTGTCAACACGGCTATACTTAGGTCTCTGTTGAATTCTTGCACTGGGTTATAAAAAACCTGATCAGTCTTGAGGAGTATTTCAGCTTTTCCTTCTTTTATTGATGTGTGCTTTGGAGCAGCTTCCATTTTCATAATCCTCTGCAATAATAACAAAAGGTATGGTTGCAGTCTTTGAGGTTAGGTATGTTTACATAAGGTTAAATCTAAAATAAATAAGATTGACATGTAAAATTGAATTATAAACCTGGGAAAGGGCTGTGGCTATTCTACGAAATTTAGTTACTTTCATAAAGTTAACAAAATATGTGTGTACAAAATTAATACCAATGATGATTTATTATTGAAATGTCAAAGTCAAACCTTGGAGACATTCGGTTTCCAAAGTAAAATAAAATTGGTTTTCTGAACGAATGCTGAAAACGTCCATGAACCTTGCAATTGTATTTTTTATTACGTCGAAATCAACTCAAATTGTTATTTATTTTTAAGTAATTAAGTAAGTGTTCCAAATTTTCTTGCATGAAATCCGTTTTGTTTCATTGATTGCTGCCCGCTCTGTGCGCAAACATAAAATCATAAAAAATCTAATGTCATGCATGCCATATTTTGACGTTTCATAATCTTGAAGAATCTGGAAAAATAACCTACTCATTTGCCGAATTTGTGTATTTTAAATGGAACAGGGCATATAAATCTTGCAGAACGGTTAAACGATATTAAAAATGCATACAGCCAGTAGTTTGTTGCGGAACAGCATCCTCAGTCCGAACTTGAAATCATCTGTTCGCAATGTAGCAAAAGTTGCATCACGTAGTAAACCGGTGCAAAGGTTGTGTTATTCTGGGGTTGCTGGTGCTAGGGGGGCGCGGATATGTAGCTACAGTGGTAGTTATTTGAGTGTGAGCAAACAGATTGGATTTGGGAGGCATTTCTCGACGAACAAGAGCGATCCTCCCGAGGAGGACCCTGAGCATAAAGACGAGACACCGCTGTTCAGCAGCCAGCTGCCGGCGACGGTGGCCGTGCCCGAGGTGTGGCCGCAAGTGCCCGTCATCGCAATAAACAGGAACCCTGTCTTCCCGCGTTTTATCAAGCTTATTGAGGTTAGTTATTCAATGATTAATGTTACCTGTATATAGGTAATTCAAAAGTGTTTAGGGTGCAAATATAAATGTACTCCTGTGAAATCCAAAGTCATGGTGATATGTTATTTACTAGAGATTCTTACACATGCCATATTGATTCAGCTGTTTCATTTACTGTACTGCTACTGACTCCTCTTACAAGAAGGCTGTATTTCTTGACGAAAGAATCAGCAGTGTGACTCAATGAGTCAATGAAGAGGGGGCTCAAGAGAGCCCCCTCTTCATCGACAGTTTTTTTTACACCCTTTAATTTCTTTCAGCTTTTGATATTTGTGTAAGTATATCGAGGGGTGAAAGGCTATTTGGTTTAAGCGACATCTAGGGCGATATTGAGTTATATATATATTCGGAATCAGCGAATTTTTCTCCGTCGAATGGTGCCGGATTCATTAAGATCAGAGCACTTTTATGGCGTTTGAAACAATACCATTTTTGGGTTGTTTCAAAAGTGGCAGTGTATTAACCGACGTGGATTTCCCATCTTTTTTTAAAGTATGTACTTGAACCATGCAGTCATATTAATAACCGAGACATAAACCAGTTACCCTTTCCCAGATTAATAATTTGATAAGAGTTAAAACGTTTTTCCTGTGTCTATTTTTTATAAAGACGTAATTTGAATCATTTTGCCTTCCACTGGTTGACGGTGTGATGTTACTTAAACCATTTGTCCGTCATTCAAATACGACATTAAGCGTCGCTTAAGCTCTTTCAGCTGCATCTATTTTCCACGCAGGATGCTACTTAAACCAAGTAGTCGTTTTGTTTCGGCTATTTTGTTTAGTCATTAAAACATTTAGTCCTATTATTTTTTTAAACGCATGTCGTTTAATCCATTTTTTCAGTATTGATAAAAATACGAGTGGGTTTTTCAATCATTAAATTTTAATATGATACTTTTCATTTATGTCATATGATACCATATTTATTTCAACCCCCGGCTGTTAAAAATCGTGATACTTCAACCAGACTTCCGCGCGCGGGCGCTTGAGTCGAACTCAAACAACTTCCCAGAGGGAATCTAGGAGTATTGTGACGCGTAGTCACCGCCAGTGTTTATGTAAAACATAGGTATATTTTGATATTTCTTATGCACAAGCATAAGAAGTAGTTTAAATCTATAGTAGTTTTATTACATTTATTAAGTACACTAAAATAATAATTAAGAATTACATTTTACCTATTTCAGACAAAAATTACGACGAAAATTTACCTCATGATTTGAGAGATCGTGATGTAAATTTTATTAACGTTTGTTTGGAGTGGAAGGAGAGGTGTTTATTTTATTTAGTTTCTCACATAATAATAAGTATTCTAAGGTGGTCAGGTCCTCACCTTTACATGGGTGATCTGAATCTCTTTGCCCCCAACGATTTGCAGCTGATGGAGCTACTGAAGGTAACTGAAACTTTCAGTAGTGCCATCAGGATGGAATTTGGTGTGGACAAATGTGCGGTCATGCATGTAAAGCGAGGGGAAATTGTGGAATTTGTGGGAACCTAGCTTTCAGATTCCATAAACCTTAGATCCCTCTCAGCAACCGAAACTTACAAGTATTTGGGGATGTCGGAAGCGCTGGGCATCAATGTTGCTGATATGAAGTAATCGTTGAAGGAGCGCTTGGAGAAAAGTATTTAAGTCTTTTATCTTTTACGGTTGGGTCATGTTGGTTTTGATGTACTCTTTCGGCATATTCAAATGGACTCAAACAGAACTGGACGCCCTGGATAGGAAGGTCCGTACATTGTTAACGGCTTTTCTTCTCGCACGTTCTTCGGTTCTGAGACTGTATATCCCACGGAGTTGTGGTGATCGAGGCTTTTTAAACGCCAAGACTCACAGTCACAATCGTGAGATATACAGTCTCAGGGAATATTTCCTAGAAACCGACGTGGGAATGCATCGGGATGTGGTTGCAGTGGACAAAGGCCTCACCCCACTCTCCTTTTCTAGAGAGAACTGGCGCAAACCTGTAGTGCTTGACACTAACGACCGCAGAGAGGTATGGCAGAGTAAGAAGCTTCACGGACGCTTTTTCCGGGCCCAACATGGACCCGATGTAGGTCAATCAGCGTCCGTTCCAGGGAAATCTTTGGGGAAACTGAATGTTTTGTCTCTAGACACAACCTTGTAGCCAGGATTATCCATCAGCAACTTGCTCTAAAATACAGCTTTGTGGAATCGGAAGTGCCCTACTATAAGTATGTGCCCGACCCAGTTCTCGAACATGACAATATCACATTGTACTGGGATCGATCCATTATCACTGACAGGACTATTAATAATAATAATAATTCTTTATTTGTATCGAATGCAGGTGTTACAATAATGCTGTTAGGTTGAAATATATGTTCCCAGTACATTCTGCCTGTTGGCATACAAAAATTCAGTTGTAGACTTACAGCTAATTCTAGAAACTAAATACTTAAATTTAAAAGGAGATCTTAAATCAGTTAGGTTTAAATTTATTTACATAATAATTGAGATATGATAAAGCAATATTAAAATTTATCATTTATGAAATCCGTAACAGAGTAGTAACATTTCTCTATCAGCAACAACGACAGGAGTTTCTTAAATTTTTTTAAGGGCTGTTCCTTAATACTATTTGGTAATTTGTTAAAAATAATAGGTGCCATGCCAATAATATTTTTTTTAAGCAAAGCAGTGTTATATCTACCAGTGTGCAATAAATTCTGATATTTTGATCTCATGGCAGTGGTTCGTATCCTCGTATCATTTAATGTGGGAAAAAGATGCATGTTAGTTTTGACAAATATGGCTACTTCGAGAATGTAAATACAGGGGAAAGTGAGGATTTTATATTTCTTAAAAAAAGGGATGCAACTATCTGTAACCTTGAGATTAAAAATGGATCTTATGCACCGTTTTTGGGCTTTAAATACAGACTCCCTTTCGGAACAATTACCCCAAAATACTACACCAAACCTTAGAACAGAGACCACCAAACCGTGATATGCAACCATTAATGTGTCAATGTTAACTTTTTTGGAAAGATTATAGAGAGCATACGCAGTTGTACTTAATCTTTTGCTAACTTCCTCAGCCTGTGGTTTCCAATTTAATTGTCTGTCAATCAATACACCTAAGAATTTTGCCACGTTAACACTATTAATAGTTTGTCCCTTATTATTGATATTTAGGGCAAGAGGACTAATTTTTTGATAGAAATGCATTATATTTGTTTTATTGAGATTTATGATAAGATTATTTTCGTTGAGCCAGTTTACTATTTATTGTTGCAAATAAACCTGATATAGTGGTGGTGGACCGATCAGAACGGCGCGCAATGATTATTGACATAACGGTCCCACATGACGAGAACCTTGTGACAGCCGAAAAAGATAAACAAATCAAGTATATTGACTTGGCTCGCCAGGTTGTCGACATGTGGGATGTGGTCTTAGCGATCATTGTGCCGATAGTCGTTACAGCCAATGGCTTAATTGCCAAGAGCCTCGACCAACACCTGAGAAGGCTCTCGTTAGGCAGCTGGATCAAGGGCTTGATACAGAAAGCGGTACTCCTGGACACGGCTCGTATTGTTAGGAGGTTCCTTTCTCTGGAGCCCTAACCGCCGGTTCCTTGGATCCTGTTCCCGATACCGGTGGGCTACTATTTTTATATTTTTAAATGTTTTTAAGTAATATTTAAAAATTTAATTATATTTGAAAAAAACAATAAGTAATCGAAAAAGTTTTCTAAGTAAAAAGAAAAATAAATGAAAGAGTATTCTATGAGTTATTTTGATTTATAAAAAAAAACATTACTATTAAGTTTTATCAAAATAAATGTAACTGATGTTCCCATTGAGAGTGTTCTATATAATTGATATTAAAAAAAAATACTTTAACTGATATTGTGTGTATTTATTTAGTCAATAATCAATATCAGCACATGGGATTTACGGTGATTGCGATATATCCAGGTTGTTTTAACAGCCATTGATAGTATTAGATGTAAATTAAATGTGACATCAAACATTTTAATTTTAATATTATGTGTCACATAAATAATTTAGCCTGCCAGTAATTTAATCTTAACTGGTAGTTGCGATAAATAGCTAGCTACTATTAATTTTGAGTTACGTCGCTTCATACATTTTGGCTTACTCTGAAAATAAACTGCGTTGTCGCTTAACTGTTTTTCCCTGTAGCCAATTGTAGTTATAAAGTCATTTAAATCTTTTTTCCATACTCTGAAAAATTAAGGCTTAGGGCTTATTAAGTATTAAGCGACATTTATCTTTGTAATTAAAGGTCCATTTTATTTGGTATTAGCATCAAAAACTCGATGTTTTTAATTGTATTTCAATTAAGTTTACCCCGTTCAAATAATTGAAGAAGTTTTTTTGTAGTGATTTTTTTTCCAAAATTTCAAACTTTAAATGGCTCTCCTGTAAAGTTGCAAAAATGTCGCTTAAACCAAATAGCCTTTCACCCCTCGATATTATTATTTTAGGTCTGTATAGCTAATAATGCATATTGCCATCATCTCCTTCTAGCCCTTGTCCAATTAACTACTTGGAATCAGTGCAACACATTTTCTTCCATTCTCCAGATCAATAGTCAACATCATTTACTTCTTTCTCATTTAAAACATGCCTTACAAAATCCATGTATCTTTTCCTCTCTTACTCCATCTATCAATATTTATATCTATATCACATAGATTGTAAGCAATTAAATAACTTACAAGTTCATAGTACACAAATAATATGAGACCATTATAGTCAAATACTGCAATAATGAATACTGCAGTAATAGACTCATGACAATGGAGTTTAACCCGTTGCACAATTGTTTACATAAATGTAGGGTATCAATGTATGAAACTTTGCACCCGTCTGCACACTTTGTCAAGCGACGGGTTAATACTTTTAAGCAATAGTATTTTGAATGAAAAATTCATCTATTTTCCAACCTTTTCACAGATATCAAACCCAGCTTTAATAGATTTAATAAGACGTAAAGTGAAACTAAACCAGCCTTACGTTGGTATATTTCTACGTAAGAAAGAGGATGACAAGTCCGATGTTGTCTCAAGCTTGGATGACCTACATCAAGTGGGAGTCTTTGCTCAGATCCATGAGATGCAGGATATGGACTATAAACTGAGGCTCGTTGTGATGGCTCACAGACGGATCAGGATTACTGGGCAGTTCATTGAAGATGAGATTGAAAGTGGCCCGGCTGGTGAGTTGATACTGACATTTTGGGGGGTTTGGTTTCTAAGTCATCATCATTCTCCTGACCTTAACTCAGTTTATTTGAAGTCCTCACATGTCTTCTTGTTAGTGATCCATAGAATTGTTTTACATTTCCACCGCACTTTGTTTCAGAATTCCTTTGCATTGAGTTGTTAATCAGTTGAACTTTGATTTTAAAGATATTTTGAATTACTTTTCTATTTAATGAGCAGTTCCACCGTTTTATATCTTGAGAATGATTAAATTAGACATTATAATTATTGCTCACCCAAGGTTACTTTTCCTTTCATTTTTTTAATGCATAATCACCCAAAATCATACCCACCTCACACACCAACTTCATTTCTGAAATGCAAAATCATTTCAGAAATGAAGTTGAAGTTTCCACTATTTAACGTGGAGCTTAACGTTGCCCGCGAAGAGTCTGATGCGGAGCGGCGTCGGCGCAAGTACCGGAACACCAGGAAGCAGGCGCCCAAGGAACCGGAGACTGCTGAACAGCCTGTTCAGGCTGCCAAGGATTCAAAGAAGCCAGCTCCTGATCAGGTGATGATGGCCAAAGTGGAGAATATGGTGCACGAGAAATTCCAGCAGACAGAGGAAGTAAAGGCGTTGACACAGGAAGTTATTAAAACCATCAGGGATATTATTAATTTAAATCCTTTATACAGGTTAGTTTTGTATGATTTACAGTTTATTTTTAAGATGATCATCTAGGAATAGGTTTAATGTCTTAAATTATTAAATTCGGCCTATAACCTCTCCCCATTTATCTCAAAGGTTATAGGCCGAATTTAATAATTTAAGACATTAAACCTTTTACAGGCCAACTTTCTGTGAAGCTATGGGCCATAATCCACCAGCTGTCACATGCTCATGAAGGTTGGTGGAGGTCAAATATCTCTCTGATTACTCACTTTGTATTCCTGCACTTTATTGAGAAAACATAGGTTTCTTCGTTCTTTCTTTATCTACAATCATCAATAGACAGTTAGAATATTCTTTTTTATGTACACCATACAAATAACAAGAATAACTGTACTGTTTAGATATTATAAAAAAAGTGACACACATGATCATTAACTATTAGCAAGTAAGTTGTGGACTTGTAGCAGTTTGAGGTTGTCCTCCAGTGAGGTCACCACCTCGTAAGTAGCTTAGCAGCTTTTTGGGGTTTCTTTCCAGCTTCCCTTACAATTTTCTGAAGAGCGGAGGGGATGAAATAATTTACACAAAATGTGCTTGTCTGCATACGATCCTTCAATGAGCTTTCTCTGCTGACCCTGGTGTCAGCTCAGGTCAAGTCACTGGCCATGATACCATGGCATGCCATGAGACTATTATCAAATAGTACTTGAGCGTACAACCTTCGTACATGAAACGCGGTAATGTCGTGTCAATGATACCAACCTTGTGAAATCATAATCCTATACAGTTGCTTCTAGTTCTGTCAACTGGAACAGTGGGTTATTTCTTTAGTAAGAGTCCATATACGTATAAATAGGTTTTAAAAATAGATTAGAGACTAGTAATAGGGGCGAATCATACGAGTGCTTAACTATTTCGCTGACCAGAACTCAGTGTATGAGTCCAAAATATATGGTATAATTTGGACTGGGCAGCGAAAGGGTTAAGTCGAATGTCAAATATAGAGTGTGATGTATGCAGTTTGACGAGTCACTGGTCTCAAAAAGGTGGCTACTAGGCTAGACTGAATAAGACAAGCAGAAAACCCATCGTTAGTACAATTTACAAGATATCTATCTTCAGCAGGGTACTGCAATAAACTAAGTTGATAGTGTCTCCAGTAACTAACCTCTAGTTCGTTGCGTACCTGAGCCGGTGGCATATGCAAAACACATACGGTTCTCCTTTTATTAATTATCAATCCTATCGACACGGAATTGACTTGAACCGGTAAGATTTTTCCTCATGCAATGTCGATGAGATGTCATTCGCTTCGTTTCGGTTTTGGCGAAACAACTGGATACTGTACTGATTTCTGATATGTGTGGTAACTTACTTAATCGATAGATTCCTTCTTAGGCCCGGCGCCCATTATCGGCATCGGCAAGGAAAAGGATCCTTCGGCATCCTACGGCATCTTAGGGATGACGAGGCATCCTTAAGCATGCCGCACCGTTCTGTAGCTTGCCGAAGCGTCTCATATCGTATCCTTAAGCAAGCTATCCCCGAGTGTTGCCTCGGCGCCGGTGGCGTACCGAAGGATGCCGAAGCATTCTCAAGGCTGCCGATACAGCAGCCTCAAGCATACCGAAGCGGTATTTTTGTTATTACGACCACATATAATAATGGAAATTTCTACTTTATTGCCATTATGTTAGTTTATATTGCTATTTGCCACCTAAAATTCTCAGTCGTGCCGATGCCAATAATGGGCGCCGGGCCTTGGCGTAAATAGCAATCTTATGTCTGTCCAGAACTTGGCTACGAGTCGAATCCGTCAGAAGCGTCCATCAGTCTCAATTATCTATGGTTATTCAAACTAATACTTGTTTCACAGGGAATCCTTACACCATATGTTGGCTCAAGGTCAGCGCGTGGTGGACAACCCAGTGTACCTGTCAGACTTGGGCGCCGCACTCACTGGGTCAGACCCCACGGAGCTGCAAGCTGTTCTCGAGGAGATGGACGTGAGTGATCCAACTTAATAACTTTGATTTAAAAAGCCAATGTTGTGGTTTTTCTTTAAAAAATGAGTAAAAGACGAAGTAGGTATTCGGATTGAATAAATAATATTTTAAAAGATGGTGTTTTCTTGTAGCAGACCTACAAATAATATATTTCGGCCATCCACATACGAGCGGGTCGTATATGCTCGAAAATAACATCGAGAATCACTACGTTAGCCCGGTTAAGCAGACTATAATCTCATAGGTAGAACTGCAAGATGCCATTAAAAAAAAAGAACACTACGTTAGTTGTATGACCGCGTGCACGATACGCGCGCACGTTGATGCCAGCTGTACTTTACAAAGCATGACTTGTCTAAACAAGGTACCTGTGGGAGGTGCCCTTTTCTGATTTATCTGCATCACCCAAATGTCTTACACCTATAAGATTCTGCGTACCTACAAAAGAAGAGTTGAAGTCTAAAAACATGAAAGTACAAGGATTATATTATTATATCTAACCCTGCCGGGGTTCCGAGTTGTTCGAAAGAGATACTGCGGCCCCGGAACATAAAAGGCAAAAAAGGAACATGGGTTTTAGTAATTTTTAGTCTTGTACTCCAATCAGAGCGGGGGAAGTTATTGATGATTTCCCATCTCTAAAAAAAGCTATATCCAATCAAAATTAAGTATGCTCTCAAACAAACCTTAAATTCTCTCCACCAGATACCAAAGAGGCTGATGATGTCCCTCTCGCTTCTGAAGAAGGAGTACGAACTGTCCAAGCTGCAGCAGAAGATCGGTAAAGAAGTGGAGGAAAAGGTCAAGCAGCAGCATCGGAAGTATATCCTACATGAACAGCTTAAGGTTAGTGGAAGAGGCATTTGAGACTTGGCAACAGTTTGTAGAATCAAAATGGGAAATTTATTTCGCACTAGCCTTCGGCTTCGCCCGCGTGATATCGAAAATCAAGTATCCTTTGTGTTATTCCAGACTAGAATCTACCTCTGAGCCAAATTTCATCACGATCCGTTCAGCCGTTTTGTCGTGAAAGAGTAACAAACATACATCCACCCATCCTCACAAAAAATCACATTTATAATATTAAGTAAGTAAGACATAGAGGGCAACTAAAAAAAAATCGTACACATATCTGTCAATATTATAAGATGGCACAATGGCACATACATTAATTATTCATCAATTACAATTTATTTATTAATAATATTACAATACCTTTGTTTTACAGGTGATCAAAAAAGAGTTGGGTCTTGAGAAAGACGATAAGGACGCGATAGGTGATAAATTTAAGGAACGTTTAGCTAATAAGACGGTGCCGCAAGCAATACAGACCGTCATCGACGAAGAACTCAACAAACTCAACTTCTTGGAGAGTCATAGCTCCGAGTTCAAGTAAGTTTCTCAAACAAGGCAATTACTATAGCCATGCTAGTTTACTCTATTGTATAAAAAAGTGAAATATGTGCATAAATGTTTATGAACATATTTGTTTCCGACCGAAGTTTCAGTTTCGGCAGGAAAATCATGTCATTTCCTTTCGTTCTTAAAACCGCATCGAAACTTAAAACCGTGTACTTTCGGATCGCGATCGGCTTACTTCGGAAGCTTTCGGCACGGCCAACAATGGCGTCGTTCGCTCGATTCTGTCAGTCACAGTAAAGTGCTAATGGTAACTTTAAAAAAATATATGATCTCAATATTTACAACACTAAGTACATATTTTATTAGACGGACATATCACACGGACACATATGGTCTTTAACTTTTTTTTTATACCGGTTTAAATGTACTCTTTCGGCATACTCAAATGGTCTCAAAAGAGTACTGGACGCCCTTGATAGGAAGGTCCTTAATCATATGCATATAAAACATGAAAAGTTGGTTTTTCTCTACTCGTACCACAGAGACTAAGTATGACAAGTAGCTCGTTAACCCCATTTATGGATTTCAATCAGCTAAGCTTAGGTATAAGTCAACAAAAAACTTTTCGTAAATACTGACACAACTAGACGAGGTCACTGAGGGGAATATGGCGATTTTTTTTGCGGGTTAAAAATCATAAAGTAAATTCCCCCGCTCTGGTAGGAGTGGAAGGGAATATCAGAGTTTTACTGACTGAAACCCTTGTTAAGACCGCAGCATGTCGGGCTGCCGTGGATGGCTTTTTCGTTTCGCGAACATCGAGAAAAGTGGAAGGAATGGGATAAGGCCATTGTCCAGGAGTGGGACAAATCAGGCTGCAACTAAGAAATAAATCAATTAACCTTCATGATTATTTGAATAAGTTGTGTATATATTTCCTTTATATCCTCCTCTTACTTTCCCAGCGTCACCCGCTGCTACCTAGACTGGCTGACCTCCCTTCCTTGGGGACTCACATCAGAAGAGAACCTCAAGCTGGCGGACGCGCAGGTTATACTGGACCAAGACCACTACGGCATGGACGACATTAAGAAGAGGATCTTGGAGTTCATCGCCGTGTCACAGCTCAAGGGGTCCACGCAAGGAAAGATCCTGTGCTTCCATGGACCTCCCGGGGTGGGCAAGACTAGTATAGGTGAGTTTGAATAATTCATTTATGTTATCAGGATAGTAAAAATCTTCCAATATGTGCTTGGACGATGATTTATGATGAGAAAAATAAAAGAGTAACTATGGAGTTTCTTGCCGGTTCTTCTCCATAGAAAACGACCAACCCGAACCGTGCATCTTTTCTCGACGTTTTATAAGTGCCCATGTAGGCCTATGTGAAATAAAAATATTTTGATTTTGATGCTTAATAAATGTTTTAAATACTCTGTATTTAACGAAATGTGTTTTGTACCTCATTTCTGTTCAGAAATTCGACCCTTCGGTAAAATATAAAAGAACTTTTGGTTTTTATTTACATCATATGTATTACCTACATTGTATACAAATAAAGACGTCTTATTCCTCTATGGTCATAAGGTGTCACTTCTGTATTCTTGAATTGTGGTTAAATCGTTTGGTTTTCGTACTGAAATCCGGTTTCTAGTTTTTTTTTTTGAGGTTTGCTCTTAACTACTATTCCACACCCCATAGGTATTTGACAAAGGTGTATCTTATAGCACACCCATATTTCGCCACTTGTACATTTTGGTATAAAATATGAGCCTTAAAGTTGCGTAAACATTTACCACCGTAAGAATGACTTTGATAAAATTACTATTCTTTCCGAAACTTCCTTCAACTCGGTTTTTAGCATTTCACTTATAAAATTTTCAAAATGTTTCAGCATTTCAGTAAATTTAGCCAAATTCAACTTTCATTCACCAACAATACGTTTTATTTCAGCTCGCTCAATCGCCCGCGCGCTCAACCGGCAATACTTCAGGTTCTCAGTGGGCGGCATGACAGATGTTGCTGAGATCAAGGGACACAGACGGACGTACGTGGGCGCCATGCCGGGCAAGCTGGTGCAGTGCCTCAAGAAGACTGGCACGGAGAATCCTCTGGTGTTGATCGATGAGGTGGATAAGATTGGCAAGTAAGTATCAAGTGGCTGAGAGAGAGGTGCAAAGGACAGAAAACAGTGGAAATGTTAGAGGAGGCCTTTGCCAGAAGGCACACCGATCTCCGGGACATATTGTAGAGCAAAAATAAAATTACATAATAATTCAAAAATGAAAGGAGTATCGAGGATAAAAAGGCTATTGCATTGTATAAAGTGGCTGAATTTGAGTTTAAGGGTTAGAAGTAGGAAGTGTCAGGCGTAGCGTGGTTAAGGTCGCGTTCACACTTGTAATAATTGACTAAAAAATGTGCGCGTAAAATTCTTCTTCGTCTTTTCGTGTGGTAAGTGCCTAAACCGGTGTTTAGGTAAGTTTATATTTATTTGATATGGCTCTACAATTGTACATGCCGTCGAAAAATAGCTCGATATACTCGATAATACAATATGGTTCCGAAATATCAAAAGTGCGTGTCATGAGTTCAAACTTGCGACCTGTGACTAGGCAGTCTCACGGGAACACCACTAGAATATTTATTTATTATTTATTTAACACTTCAAGCACAAAGTACAGAGGCGGACTTAATGCCAAAGGCATTTTCTACCTGTCAACCTTCAGGTGATGCAGAGACAAACAGTGGTAGGTGTAAATAAGAAATAAAATAATTAATTATTAGTTTATACTATATGGATATATAAAATACTATAAATATTAAATAAAATACTATAAATATATATCAAAGTATAGACAGATACACAAAATAAAAAGACCAACAATGGGGAAAACATTAACGGTGTGACGAAACTGCCGACTTTTTACGAAGAAATTCACGAACTTTATGTTTAAAAGACAAACAGTTGGTTGCCATCCTGATTTCCTGAGGAAGCGCATTCCATAATGAAATAGCCTGGACGAAGAATGATCGGTGAATGAAGTCAGTGCGGTGAGATGGACAATCAAGAATACGGTTATCCGATGACCGCAGAGTCCTATTGTGGTTGGCACAAATGTACTGAAAGTGGGGAGCAAGGTAACTAGGAGATGTAGGAGAAACAAGAAAAGAAAACAAGGTAGTTAACGCCCTTTGCTCCCTACGCAGGCGTATGGGCAACCATTTAAGAAGAGACCGATGCTCAGATACGTGATCATATTTACGCAAATTGAAAACAAATCGAATGCAGTTATTTAGAAGGCGGTCAAGTTTATCGAGAAGATCTGCATTCAGGTCAAAGTAGCACACATCACCATAGTCAATGATAGGAAAAATTAAGGACTGTACAAGCATTGTTTTCGTATTAGACGGTAAAAAGTTTCTCAAACGATACAGAGCCCGCAACGTACCAGTAACCTTTTGACTTACACGAGCAACTTGAGTGTACCATTTCATGGTACTATCAATATGTAAGCCAAGATCCTTTACGTCAGAGCTATATGGAACGACCGTACCGTCAAAAAGAACCAGTGGCAAGATCGTGCCATCCAACTTACCAAGACTGCGAGAACTACCGATGATAATCGCCTGACATTTTTTGGGGTTTACTGCCACACCAAATTTATCGGACCAGGTTTGTATAGCCAACAAGTTCCGGTTTATATCATCTATCAAGCCTGGTAATTCATCAACCCCCCCTTGACAGTACAACTGCAAGTCATCGGCATACAGATGATACCCACACTGAAGTTCAGAAGTAGTTTGCAGAGGGGCTTGCCAGAGCCTCCGCCTGCCGGGGTTGCGGGTTGTTCGAAAGAGATACCGCGGCCTCGGAACGTAAAGGGCAATAGAAGAAACATGGGTGGGTTTTAGTCAGTACAAGTATGACCGCTATACCGCTCTGGGTGGAGCGGGGGGGCACCCCCGCTCCACCCAGAGCGGGGGAAGTCATTGGATGATTTCCCACCCGAAAAAAAAAAAAAAAAAGTTCAGAAGTAAGTAAATTTATAAAAGTAGAAAAGAGAAGAGGGGAAAGAATACCGCCTTGAGGAACACCAGTTTCCAAGTCACACCAACATGATGAGGAATCTCCAACATGAACAGACTGCTGGCGTTCCTGAAGGTAAGAGGAGAACCATTCCAGTGCTCCGGGAGAGACCATAATATGGGATAAAATGGCTAAAAGGATGTCGTGACTAACGGTATTAAAGGCATTCGAGAAATCGACCAGAACTAGTACAGTCACCTTGGTGTCTTCCAGTCCTGCCCTAATATCGCCAGTCACTTTTAGGAGGGCAGAAACAGTGCTGTGACCTGGCCTGAAACCAGATTGAAGAGGGCTGATAAGTGAGTTCCGATGGACAAAATTTGAAAACTGTTTGTACACACAGGCCTCAAGCACTTTGGATAAAAAGGGAAGGATGGATATTGGTCGGAAATGGATAGGAAGAGAAGGATTAGGAACCTTGGGTAGTGGACGAACATAAGCTTTGCGCCACAGGGAAGGAAACACACCGGTGAATAAAGAAAAATTCACAATGTGGGTAATCACAGACAGGAGTTCATCTAAAATGGTTATTATCATACTACGAGTATAAATATAGAATATATATAGAATATCTGCTGCGTAAAATTTAAAATATCTAAAATTCTAGCTGTGCGCAGCGGTTACACACGCTGCTCAGCTCCTTATCAACTAAATTGTCGTAATTTAGTTTCTCCATTCTCAAACCTACGGAATATACATATAAACTTTCATAAAAATCAGCCAAGCCTTTTCGGAGGAGTATAGCAACTAAAATATACATAAAAAAAAACAAAAAAGATAACAAAACAAGAACGATTACTGTACCTATATGTTTTGTAACGCGGTTTTTAACTGGGTTTCTAAATTCAACTTGAGAATGTTGCAGGCATAGTACATCATCCCAAAAGCGGCACCATGTCGGACTCAACTTTACTTAATCAAAGTAGCTTTCTGGGTTAGGCCCGTAATTTGGGTTTCGGGATACAGAAATTAAATAAAGACCTTCATTCATTACCAGGGGTGTCCACGGCGACCCATCATCAGCCCTCCTGGAACTTCTAGACCCGGAACAGAACGCGAACTTCTTGGACCACTACCTGGACGTACCTGTAGACTTGTCCAAAGTGCTGTTCATCTGTACTGCTAACGTTGTGGAGCATATACCTGAACCATTGAGGGACAGGATGGAACTTATTGATATGTCTGGTAAGTTGAAGATTGAAAATACTGTTTCTGTAAGGTTCTGTGTTTCTTGTTGACTCAATATCTGTCTAGGCTTTTCTCCGTTTTATTCGGCTTTCGGTTTTACCGGATTCAGATAGGCGACTGCCTATCTGACTTTCAAAACACATATAATAACTGGTTACTACGATACTCCTTGGTAAAACTGTTTGTTAGATTTTCGAGCCACTGACTATACCTGTAACAACTTTTTTTTTTTTTAATATGTTGCCCCACACGAGGAATTTCTCCTGTAACGTGGGTGCGTTTAAAAACATTTAAATTCACATACACAAACAGCCAGACCCTAAGCAACTACCTGTAAGTCATACAAATATTGGTTCCGTGCGGGGATAGAACCCGCGACACACAGCGCAGCAGCCGATCGCTCAACCACTGCGCCAACCGTGTCGTCAAAACTATTAATGATGTACAAATCACAGCCGGGACCAACGGCTTAACGTGCTATCCGACGCACGGAATAAACTTGCTTTGTAATGGCTGGTCACCCATCTACAGACCAACCTATTCAAGCGCGGTTTAACCTTAAGATCGGCCCGAGCCCCATTCATTATTTAACCTTAAGCTCCTCCGGCATTTTTATGGTGTAACCTGTTTGTTCAAGTGTAAGGTGGTTTCGACGATATCAGTGATGTGCCATTGTACCCACAGTGAATTAACAAGATTATGAAATAGCGGTGTATAAATTCTGGTGTACAGTAAAGTTTAAAATCATGTTGAATCAGCCAATCATGTTTGAGAAATTAAGATTGTGATCAAACGTAAGCTTATATATTGTAGTAAAATATGTATAGAAAAATTGCGCTTCGGTAATTATATTTTCGAAGATTTCTGACTGTCGAAGCTCGTATTGTTTCTGGTATAGTTATAGGCAGAAAAGACTTTTTATTGTTGACGAATGCATCAAGACTCTTTGGTGATGTAGCCTTTTCGCTTCCTTAACTATACCTGAATTTTCTGCTTTGTCTTTCAACAAACTAATCTCCCATCTAATTTCTAGGATACGTAGCCGAAGAAAAACTCGCGATAGCCCAACAATACCTAGTCCCAACTGCCCGTAAGAACTGCGGCCTCAGCGAAACACAGCTAGACTTGACGGCCGAGTCACTACACACGCTCATCAGGTCCTACTGCCGGGAGAGTGGCGTCAGGAATCTACAGAAACATATAGAGAAGGTATGTCTATTACTTTTTCTAATCTAACCGAAGTTAAATCTTGGGGCAGACTTTTACTGACTAAAATCCTTCCATGTGCCTTCTGTTGCCTTTTGGGCTCCAGGGCCGCATCTACTCCTTCAAACCCTCCTTTAGCCCCGAAGAATTTAGCCCTGTATTAACAGATCACATCAGCTTCCCTACCATATAACGTCTTAAAAAAGAACTTATTCCACTGAGGGAAGAGTCAGAGCTATACAGGGTGTCTAGCACCATCTCTTTCTCACACAGGAATAAGAACTGCTATAAGAGGTTATGGTAACCCTACAGGTCTCAAAAAATGGTTTCTTCCGCAGATTTGCCGTAAAGTAGCATACAAGATAGTGAAGGAAGAGACAGAGGCGCTAACAGTGACGGACGCGAATCTATCCGACTTGGTAGGCAAGCCCACGTTCAAGCACGATCGTATGTACGACATCACGCCGCCCGGAGTCGTTATGGGTCTCGCGTGGACCGCTATGGGTGAGTGTGGCTAAACATATTTTAGGTTACAATTAACACTTGAAACGGGATATTTACCATGTTTGGTATTTCGGCGATGTTGCAAACGCCATGCGAAAATTCGATACAAATAAAAAACATGGTAAATATCCCGTTTCCAGTTACTGTTTTGTCACTCAGTTGTACTTTACTGGTTTTTAGTTTCAATAAAAGTTAGTTTGGTTAGTCTGTGTTGGTTAAGTGAACGTAGACAGCAACTACCGGATTTATATTATGAAGGACGGGGTGGTTGACGTGTGTCGGTCATGCCACCGTCCGGGTGAGACCATCAGACATCCTGGCGACAACCAACTCGCCAGGATTATTCACCAGCAATTTGCTTTGAAATATAAACTTGTAGAAACTGAGGTTGCGTACTACAAGTATGTGCCAGACCCAGGTCTTGAGAAAGACTATGTCACGCTGTACTGGGATCGGCCTATCATCACCGAAAGGAATATTGTCGCCAATAAGCCTGACATAGTGGTGAAAGTCTGATCATCGCGGTGCGTAGTGATAATCGATGTTACCATTTCGCATGAATTATTGCCCATTCCAAAGCTTAGATCTCCATGGAGAAGAATGACTTTATTATCATAAACCATTTTGTGTTATCAAAGTAAAGCAACTGCAGTACTTTCACAAGTTATTATGCCTTGTGACCGGGACTGTAGATTCATATTATTTCTTGACATTCAAAAGTGTCTGTAATGGTCTAATTGAAATAAGTGATTTGATTTGATTGATTTGAAAAGCATAATTCTATTTTTCTCCGCCAGGTGGCAGCACCCTGTTCATAGAAACGGCCCTCCGCAACTCGGCCACGGACGACAAGTCTCCGTTCGGTTCCATGGAGCTGACGGGACACCTCGGTGACGTCATGAAGGAGTCCGCGCGGATCGCGCTCACTGTCGCCAGGAACTACATGGCGCAACATTACCCCGACAACAAGTTCTTGAATACTAGGTGAGGGTTTATAAGGTTCAGAATGCGTCGTGGTTAAAATTACAAAATCATTAATTAAATCTGGCTTAAGTTAGGTAAAGATGTTATTAACTTGTTATCGAGGCGGTGCATATGGTCGGCAGTACAATATACAGTCATAAGCAATCTACACTAATATTATAAAGAGGAAAGCTTTGTATTTTTGAAAGTAACCATCAAACTCTAAAACTACTGAACCGACTTCAAAAATGATTTTGTCATTAGACAGCTACATTATCACTGAGAAACGTAAGCTATATAACATCACGCTACGACCCACGGGAGCGGGGCAGTAACCAAAAACGCGAGTGAAAGGCAATTGAATTGTGTAATAATTTATTTTTTAATAGCAAACATACAAAATACTATGCTCGTGAAAATTATTTAATTAGTACATTTGGAGAAAATGGCTTTTGATTTTTATTAAGTCATTTTATTACTTCGACTGTACATAATGTGTATTGAAAAGTGTGATTTGCTCATTTCATTTACTCGGACCTTCTCTATCTATGTAGTTTATGCTTTTCGTGGACTTATTATTTATTGGACTGGTGTCTGAATTTGAACTCGGTTGAGGGACTGACTCTGCAGGGATTACATGCTCGATATAAATTCAAAATAAAAAAAGAAACTAAATCTAAAGTCAAATTAGGCTGATAAACATCACTTTTTGAACGTCATATTACAAGAGACAGTCCCACAAAAAGCCCATCCTTCACCACTTCCTAGTGTTTAGCGGAAAAGAAGAACCAAATTTTATATACAGGGTGGCCAGTTGATAGGCGTCCAAAGAAAAAAATTAGATGCCTTATGCTAAGGGGTACCCGAATTACCCCCATGTATGTTCCGCGATTATTTGTAGTTTAGGAGCTAGAATTTTTTTAAGTACTTTTTTCAAAATATTCACCTAGCATTGGTTTTTATTTTTTATGTCTTTATTCCTATAATTTTTAGATATTCTTTTTTGTGGAATCTATTAGCGATAGCGATAGCTACCATGCAAAAAAAAATTCGTTTGCCTAGGCATTGTAGAACTTACCACAAAATTAGTCCAAAGTTCAAAATTACCATTAGAGTTCGATAATCAAAAATGTTCAGAGCTTAAAAAAAAAATAAGTGAGGGGTGCCAGAGGTTTCTAAATGATCTTAAAAACTTCTATGGACCTTCAACAGACAAAATCAGTAAAAAAATATAGAGCTTGATCGGGGATTATTTCCTGTAATTAGCGTTGATAGCAATAAAGGTATTTTTACAGTTATTGTTATAATTTGGGATTTCTTTATTTTTGCTACTTTTATGATAAAAAAAATACGGTAGATAGTTTACAAATTTTATTAAAACACGTTACAAAAGGTTTTCAAAGTGCCGCCCTACCACAGAAATGCACAATCTACATCTACGGAGGAAATTGTCTTTTAGTTGTAAACCATGTCTCGTCTCAGTGTTAAGTTAACGTCTGACAGCAAAATTGGTAATTCTTCAAGAACTCTTTGTAGGTGGCTCCATCGAGCTTGGACAGCGGTCTGGCTATGGATTCTCCATAGTCCGCTATCGAGAATCCTCATTCCGTAAGACTATCAAATTTTCAACACCGCTTCGTAACAAAAGGTTTTCAAAGTGCCGCCTTACCACAGAAATGCACAATCTACATCTACGGAGGAAATTGTCTTATAGTTGTCTAAAGGCTTCTGTTACTTCTTACAACATTTCCCGCTTCTTCAATTTTCCGTTTTAGCTCTTCCTCATTGTTAGTGTCCCGTGCGTACCATCACGAGTCTGGACGGCAGCTAGAATGGTGGTGGTAAACTAATTGGTAGTTCACCGTTGAGAACGCCGGACCACATTTTCACACTGAAGCGGTGTTGAAAATTTGATGGTCTTACGTGAGGATTCTCGATAGCGGACTATGGAGAATCCATAGCCAGACCGCTGTCCAAGCTCGATGGAGCCACCTACAAAGAGTTCTTGAAGAATTACCAATTTTGCTGTCAGACGTTAACTTAACACTGAGACGAGACATGGTTTACAACTAAAAGACAATTTCCTTCGTAGATGTAGATTGTGCATTTCTGTGGTACGGCGGCTCTTTGAAAACCTTTTGTAACGTGTTTTAATAAAATTTGTAAACTATCTACCGTATTTTTTCATCATAAAAGTGGCAAAAATAAAGAAATCCCAAATTATAACAATAACTGTAAAAATACCTTTATTGCTATCAACGGTAATTACAGGAAATAATCCCCGATCAAGCTCTATATTTTTTTACCGATTTTGTCTGTTGAAGGTCCATAGAAGTTTTTAAGATCATTTAGAAACCTCTGGCACCCCTCACTTATTTTTTTTTTAAGCTCTGAACATTTTTGATTATCGAACTCTAATGGTAATTTTGAACTTTGGACTAATTTTGTGGTAAGTTCTACAATGCCTAGGCAAACGAATTTTTTTTGCATGGTAGCTATTGCTATCGCTAATAGATTCCACAAAAAAGAATATCTAAAAATGATAGGAATAAAGACATAAAAAATAAAAACCAATGCTAGGTGAATATTTTGAAAAAAGTACTTAAAAAAATTCTAGCTCCTAAACTACAAATAATCGCGGAACATACATGGGGGTAATTCGGGTACCCCTTAGCATAAGGCATCTAATTTTTTTCTTTGGACGCCTATCAACTGGCCACCCTGTATATAAAGGCACGTGGGTACCTGTATCAGAATCACTCATCTTAAAATGGGTAATCCCAGGAAGTATTTTAGAAGTAAGTTGTCAGATTATCGATCAGCAGCCTTATAATCACGATCCACAACTTAAATTACAATAATCACTTAATTTAACTCAGATGAAAATGGATTTCGATTTGGGACGTAGGCGATCCGTCGTAATCGTCTAGTCCACGCTACCGTTCCATTGAAAACTGCCTCGGTACGGTGGTTGACTGACGTTTCTTCGACGTTCCGCCAGAATGACAACTGTGTTGTCCTTCTCGTCAAATCAAAATAAGGTTTCTCTACTACTGGTTGGAACCAGAGACGCGCCTTCACGGCCGGACTGACAATCGCCCGTCCTCGGGCGAATATGTATTCCTGCAACAAGAAGGTACCATCCTGTTTGCGAGCCGCCATGCTCGTCCACCCTGACATGAGCCAGTACCTCTTACTTTAGGCCACAGCCTTTCAAACTCACTCTCGCAACTTGCACCACTCTATTTCCTCATACGATGCGTAGCCCAGACAAATGCGTCCCTTCGACTTGCCCCAAGTGCAAGACCGGACAACACCGTCTCTTCGACTAGCCATCGTCTCTCTCAAAATTATGATGCGCAGCCCGGACAAATGCGTCCCTTCGACTTGCCCCAAGTGCAAGACCGGACAACACCGTCCCTTCGACTCGCCATCGTCTCTCTCAAAATTATGATGCGCAGCCCGGACAAATGCGTCCCTTCGACTTGCCCCAAGTGCAAGACCGGACAACACCGTCCCTTCGACTCGCCATCACCACGTCAACGAACTAGATTCGTACGTCCCTTCGACCAGCACCGCTAAGCCCGGACAATACAATCCATTCGTGACACACAGACGCATGCGTCCCTTCGAACCTACTAGCACTCTAGTCAGGACCGGACAACATCGTCTCACTGGGTTTGCGTCCCTTCGAGATACCAACCAACGGGTAAAACCGGACAACAACACCCACACGTAATCACATCACATAATCCAATCTTACCTCAGGTTCTGCATACTATGCTCTGTTACTACTACATCAAAGGTTATAGGTCCCTCATCCTCCGAATCAGCAATAGCTGTTTCGGAGTTTGTAAGCGTCAGGGTCAGTCAAGGTGCAAGCCGATATAGTCTCAAAATCGGCATCAATAATGCCATCTGACTGCATATCTACCGCCTTCACGGCTTCCTCGTCATTCATAATGCCTTCAGCTAATTCCATTAAGCCCTCGTGACCTCCTGGCCCCAAACACAAAACTTTCGTGTGAATACTTTAACGTACGGCAAGTACCACCTACACTTTTTAATTCATTTAGAGTAAGTTGCACGTTGCCTAACTCATCGCGCCAATTATTCTGCGGATCATTTTCAATGATTGCAAGTAAAGATTTTAGAGTTCGCATTATCCGTTCGACCTGACCGTTTGCTCTGCTAGAGCCAGTGGCAATGAAGTGAAGATCAATGTGATGTTCCGCACAAAATTTCTTGAAGTCACTTTTAATATAGCAGCGACCCCAATCAGCTACAACTCGTTTAGGAGCCCCATACAAACAAACACAGTTCGCGTTGACGACTGAGACGTGCAGACGTCTTGCTTATATTGTCGCGACACTTTTTTCTAAAATTATCTACATGTTACATAATAATTTAGACAATGGATAGATTTGGAAGATCTTTGAGTGCGGAGTCGAGTACACTAGATGGAAATGTTATAAATGAAGAGATGATCGAGTATACGAGGGAAGAAACAATTATTGAATCTACGATGAATGTGGAAAATGAGACTCAGAGAAATGTTGAGAAGAGAGTGAGAGAAGACAGTGAAGAAATTATCGAGGAAGATGATGGTTTTACGACCGTGACCAGAAAAGCGAAAAGATTATTACGAAGTAATTCAAACAATGGCAATTGTAAGGATAATGAGGGTACTTGTGAAAATAATTCACAACAAACAAAATATTGCGAAGTATGTCTTACATCCAAGACGGTACTTCCAAAAATGGTTGGGATGGCTAAATTATTGAAGTCTCAAAATATAAATAACATTCTTAAAATCAAATATAAAAGTTCCTACAGAATGTTTATCATATTTAAATACATTGAAGATGCAAATAAATTACTTAATTGCCAAAAATTCCAAGAATTAGAATTTAGATGTCAAAGAACAGACCAATTAAGTATAATTTATGGCATTGTCAGAAATATTGACTTGGAGATAGAAGAAAAGGAACTTGCGGAAATATTTCAAAGTGAATCAGATATTTACGCGGTCAAAAGACTTAAAAGATTGACTGAAGATGGGCAATGGGTCGACAGTGAGGCTATTCGAATCGCTTTTAAAGGAGCAACACTACCCTCACATATATATGGATATGGGTGTCGTTTTAAGGTTGAATCATACATTTTCCCTGTAACGCAGTGTTCAGGGTGTTGGAAATATGGCCACATGAAACGTTTTTGCCCTACCCAAAAAATTGTATGCCCTAAATGTGGCAAAGGACATGATAATTGCGAAACTGAGGAGTTCTCATGTATTAATTGCAAGGGCCCGCACATGGCATTAAATAAAAACTGTCCAATGTATGTTAAAGAGAGAATGATTCGGGACATAATGAGTAAAGACCAATGTTCTTACAAGATGGCGCTAGATTCATACTTGAAACAAATGAAAAAAAGTAATGAAGTCACATGTGTCAGTGCTGAAGTTGGGGAAATACTTCATTCTTCTCCCTCTTCTTCTCAAAATAGAAGCTACAAGGATGCTCTGGTACCCCTAGAACCATCAATTAATGTAGTCAATACCTACATGGATTTGAGTTCATTAGAAGAAGTAAGTGAAAGCGAAGAAGGTTCCGAAAATAGAGCTACTCCCAAATCGAATAAGAAGAAGAAGAAGAAACAACCGAATGAGAATACAAAAAAACAGTCAAAGGGCAATACAAACCAACATGAACAACCAGGTCAGCAAGAGAAGAATCATGAAGAAACAGCAGGAGAAGTTTTCAATAAAAACGAAAATATACCTAAATTAAGGAAGTTTTACAATAAAGTTAAAGACTTAGTGTTGACAGATTGTTCATTGGAACAAAAGATGAAGAAGGTCGTAAGATTTGTATTAGAAGAAATTATGTTATATGTTGTTTCGTATTTTAAGGATTGGGATATTGTAAGTAAACTTTTTAAATTAATCATAAATGGATAATATTCACATTACTACTACTAATATCAATATTTACCAATGGAACGCTCAGAGCCTTAAGCCAAAATTAATTGATTTAGAGTTATTACTAAACAGAGGAAACATCCATGTCGCTATTCTGAGTGAAACGTGGCTGGATGCAGATTGCCACATAAATATAAGTGGGTATAATGTATATAGAAAGGACAGGCATGACTCATACGGAGGAGTAGCGATTATTTCACACAAATCTTTAAAAACTTTAATTGTTCCTATAAGTGTGACTAACGCAGGTATAGAAATTTTACACATTAAAATGCTTAACTGTAAAATAATTCATAATATAATTTCCATCTATTGTCCGTCCTCTGTTCGAACCTCTCAATTAGATTGGGAACATATTTTTTCAAGATTTCCCAAAAACACTATTGTTGCCGGCGACTTTAATGGACATCATACATGCTGGTCCAGTAAAAATGATTCTAGGGGCAAACAATTGTTCGAAGCTGCAATTGAAAACAATTTTATCTCATTAAATAATGGCGATCCCACTAGGATGAAGCTCGTAAGTGGTTTTTTACAAAAAACTTCTCCTGATGTTTCTTTCTGTACCACAGACATAGCTATTAATGGTTCTTGGAGTGTTAGTAGTGAAAGCCTGGGTAGTGACCATCTTATAGTAAAAATTAGCTTCAAATACCCCGACATAAATAATATTACCTTAAGACGAAATTTAAAAAAAGCAGACTGGGCCAACTACCGTCAAATTATTTCTAAGTATTTTGTAGACGTTCCGCCGCCTTCAGACAACGTACAAGGTATGTATGACTATTTGAATACCCTAGTTAGTAAAGCTGCCGATAAAACAATTCCATTTATAAAACTTTGCAATAATCCAGTTCGTAAATTTACACCAAAAGTATATTGGAACCAGCAACTTTCTAAAGTGGTAGCCGAACGTCGTCTAGCTTTAACAAACTTTAGAAAAAACCCCATACCTCAAAATTTAAATTTACTTAACATTAAAATTTCTGAAAGCCAAAAGATCATAAGGCAAGCTAGATCTAAGTCTTTTCATAATTTCTGTGACAGTATTGATGAAACTACAACTTCATCAATCATGTGGAGAAAAATGCGTTGGATGAAAGGTTTTAGGCAGACGAGATCTTATTCATCGGACGGAAAAAAAGAAGAATTACTGAATTCACTGGCTCCAGACTTTGTAAGGACTCTAAAACCCATATTTGATAACAATGAGTCACCGCTAAATTGTGATTTTTTAAAACAGGAGTTAGAATCATGCTTTAAAGCTAAAGATACATCCCCAGGTTTAGATAATATTACATATTCAATGATTTTTAATTTGCCTATTGCTGCAAAAAAATATTTACTTGACATATATAATTTAATTTTTAAAACATCATCGGTTCCTTCTCAATGGCGAGACATTTATATAGTACCGATTCCTAAAACTAGTAGCGGTTCCGATAGTAAGCTCCGTCCAATCGCGTTGATATCTTGTCTGTGTAAAATTTTCCACTCCATGATCCTGAAGCGACTAGAATGGTTTATGGAATATAATAAAATACTAGCTCCTAGCACAACTGGTTTCAGAAGAAATCACTCGTGTCATGATAGTCTCGCACGGTTGGTTACTAAAATACAAATTGGATTTACCAAAAATATACCAACTGTAGCTGCTTTTTTGGATATTGAAGGAGCTTATAATAACGTTCTTATTGACCAAGTTGTCCAAATCCTCAATGATTTGAAAGTTGGAAAATACATTTGTTCTTATATTTGGAACTTTCTAAAAGAAAGACATCTCACTATAAAAGCTGACGAAAGCGACAGACTGTATATAAGATGGACTGGTAAGGGAATTGCACAAGGTGATCCTTTATCCCCCCTTCTCTTTAACATGATTACTGCCAATATTTGTCAAAACATAAACAATAACGTTTGCTTCAGTCAGTACGCTGACGACTTTGTATTATATTGTAATAATAGTAAAATAGATGATAGTGTTAATAATATGCAGCAAGCTTTAGACTTATTTGTAACAGCAATAGACGAGTTAGGCTTGGAATTATCAAGCAATAAATCAAAATTATGTATATTTACCAGAGGACGCAGAAGGCTTTCCGTTGATATTAAAATAAACAACAGATCTTTAGAAGCAGTTGATTGTATTAAATATTTAGGAATGTGGCTGGACAAGTGTTTGAGATGGGGGAAGCATATTAACGAAGTGTACGAGAGTTCACAGAAAAAAATTCAGTTACTCAAAGTTCTGGTGGGATCGTCATGGGGTATTCACCCTAGTCATATGCGTAGACTTTACATGGCCCTTATTAGGAGTAGAATTGATTACGGATGTTTTTTGTACGATAATTCTGCAATTAGTCACACTTACAAATTGGAAAAACTACAAAATCTAGCGTTAAGAATAATCGGTGGTTTTATTAAGTCTACCCCAATACACGTAATGGAGAGTGAGTTGAGTATACCTCCTTTACACATTAGAAGGCAATACCTCTCTTTAAAATTTTGTTTAAAGCTACAGTCCAGGTCAAACGATGTTTGTACCAGTGTGATAACAGATCTTAGTAGTATGATGGAAAATAGCTACTGGAATAGGAAGAAGAAACCTCTGCTAGTTACTTCACACAGTATGACAAGAGCTGACGAGATTTCTTCTTCGTATCCAGGTTTAATGTTTACTTTGAAGACATGGGTGTCCAGCATAGATATTAAGGATATTATTAAATGTAACCTAGTTAGTGTTACTGCTCCAAAATCACATTATGACATTAATTCTTTAAAATACAACGCCCTTAATGAATTACGGGAGAGGTATACGGGCTGGAATTTCATTTACACAGATGGGTCCAAAACATCAGACGGAGTAGGTGCAGCTTTTTGTGATTTACAAAACAAGTGTCAGGGAACTTATAGTTTGAATAAACACATCTCCATTATGACTGCTGAACTATTTGCCATTTCTGAGGCTTTGAAATATGTACAAGAACGTAATGCGAATAAAGTGGTAATATGTACTGACAGTAAGAGTGCCCTGCAACATATTTCTAAGTGTGTACACAATGGGTGTAAGGGTTTAACGGTTGCGTATAAAATTTTAGACCAGATAAAAGATTTTAACCAATCAGGTCAAAAAATAATTTTCCAGTGGATACCGTCTCATGTTGGACTTGCAGGTAATGAGGAGGCTGACAGATTAGCTAAAGATGCCATTCTGTTAGGCACACAAACACTAAATATATTACCCAGCTATTCGGAAATGTTAAGTAAATTTAGAAAAATAAACAACTTATCTTGGAAGGAGCATTTTAATGAAAGATCTAAATCGAAAGGAATCTGGTATAAAAGTATACAATGTGAGCCTCCTCATATACCTTGGTTCGCTGGGGCTAAACTGAATCGTACTCAAATTGTTGCTGCACATCGTTTGCGATCAGGGCATGTGCCACTAAATAATTTTGCTTACCTCATGCGAAAATCTAACTCTCCTAACTGTGAGGTGTGTGGTAAGAAAGAGGATGTACAACATGTGTTGGTGGAATGTGTCCGACATACTTTCAAGAGAAATGCACTTCTTAACTGGATGAAGTTGTCTATAATAGATGTTGGAGTGTTCCACGGCATTTTAGCTAAACCTTCATCTAAAGCAGCAAAATTTTTGTATAGTTTTTTATTAAATAAATAAGTAATTAAGTTAAGTTAAGTAACAGTAGGTCATTTATAATAATTTGTTAAATTAATTTAAGAAGTAAGTAAACATTGAAAAAAGTACGATGGGATTGACATCGTCGCTTATTGTGAACAAAAATCCCTTAAATAAAGAAGATTAAAAAAAAAAAAAAAACAAACAAACAGCTTTCTTCAGCGCCATAATGGCACTGGCTGCGTCTAAAGAGGTGGAGTGTTCTAACAGGACGTACTCGGTAAACCATTCAATGAAGACAGAATATTATTCTTTTTGATCACTCTTACCTGTCAATTTTCCAGTAAAATCTATGTGCAGCGTGTGCCAAGGGGTTGGCTCATTAGGAATGGGGTGTAGTCTGATTGGATGGGCACCTGAACCTTTCGAGGCTTTACATGTTATGTATGAGTCGACAAACCGGCGAACACTTTTCGACATCTCGGGGAACCAATATAGATCGTAAATTTTCTCAAGGGTCTTATCGGGGCATAAATGTTGAATTTACGAATGAATGTGACTGATCAGAATCCATACTAATGAGCGAGGTACTATAAGTATCCGATAAACTGTTTTATTGCGGTTAATTTTCCGGTAAAAACACCATTCCTAACGTCATAAGTTTGTGCTATATCTCCGGTAAATCACCGTCATAAAATTTCTGTATAATGTCTTGGAATTCAGCGTCGCTCTTTTGCTCGACAGACAAGCAACCAGTATGCAACGCTATAAATTTTACTATTTCCTTTGCAGTAGTAGAGCTAGGAAAGGCTTCAAACTTATCTGAACAATGTTCTACAGTTGCGATTTCAGGTCGGTGATTTCGCGATAGATAATCAGCGTGTTCCATGCTTTTCCCTTCACGATAGACAATATCAAAATTGTATGCTTGAAGCATGGCCCACCACCTATGAACGCGAGGTGTCAAATCGACCTTTCATTTACACGTCTTCAACGAATTACAGTCTGTATTCTTCCGGCCGTGCAAACAGTGATGGAAGTGTTCGACCGCTCGCACGACTGCCAGAGTCTCAAGTTTATAGAAGTAGTCTCTCTAGTTCGTACGAATGATAACGAGACTCTACCTCAGTCGTGCGGCGGCTAAAATAAGCCACTATCAAAAAGGAAACAGATATGCTCACCAGATGCCGTCGTCAGTTTACCTCTCGAAGTCTTGCGCTCGCAAGCGTTGACTTCCTTGACCGCTGCACTGCGTCTCTTCTCAGGGCATGACGTAGATACGTGGCCAGGTTTCCCACACGTGAAACAGGCGATTGATGTCGACTTGTCCTTGACCTGATCCTTGTTCGAACCATCAGTTCGATTAGCTGAGTCATCACGTCGCCTTTTACACTCTGATATTTTGTGTCCAGGATCTCCACACCGATGACATTTTCCATTGAACTTCGAAACTGACAAGCGTGGTCTTTTTGCCTTATTATCATTACCATCATTATCTTCAGTACGACGCTTTAAAGAAATCCCACCAAGTGTTCGGAAGAGTTGAGCACGCGTTGTGATAACGTAGGTCGTAGGAGTTCAGTTCACGACGAATCATGTGGTCATTCGAGCTTAGAACAGAAATAACTAACCCAGTGATTGCTTCTTTTGAGATCTCGACATTAGGGATTCGTTCGATTAGTGCCCATAACTGCATAGCCGATTCACTAGCAGTCTCCTTTATTCCGATTTAGAACAGATGCCGCTCGTCCTTTTAATGCAGTTGTCAGAGCAACTAAAAGTTCCACGCCACTCAAATTCTTGCTGTTAATAATCAACTCGAAAACACGGCACCAGCCTTTAACATCAGCATCTTCATCATCTGGGTCGAACTTGATTAACTGAACCGCGTTAGTGTTTGCTACAGACTGCGATGTTTGCTGCGGCATTGCTAACAAACGGGTTAGCAGGGCTTCCATATTGGTGAGTAACTCACTATTGTTAGGTTGATTATGGGGCAGAGTATCTTTATCCGACTGTTTTTCGTATCCCACTTCTGATAAAGGCACGTGGGTACCTGTATCAGAATCACTCATCTTAAAATGGGTAATCCCAGGAAGTATTTTAGAAGTAAGTTGTCAGCTTATCGATCAGCAGCCTTATAATCACGATCCACAACTTAAATTACAATAATCACTTAATTTAACTCAGATGAAAATGGATTTCGATTTGGGACGTAGGCGATCCGTCGTAATCGTCTAGTCCACGCTACCGTTCCATTGAAAACTGCCTCGGTACGGTGGTTGACTGACGTTTCTTCGACGTTCCGCCAGAATGACAACTGTGTTGTCCTTCTCGTCAAATCAAAATAAGGTTTCTCTACTACTGGTTGGAACCAGAGACGCGCCTTCATATACATAGTATGTCGCAAAGGAGGCTTGATTAAGATATTTGTTACACCTTATGATAATTGGGTAGTTGACACCATTAACCAATAATTAAAAAACAATTTTTCTAAAAGAACACTTTATTCTAGACCTGAGAACTCTATTCATTTCAAAATAACTTCAAAATTCGATTTTTAGTTGCTTTTAAATCAATAAATAGTTGCATCATTGACTTGACAACTTAGTGACGTCATCGTTGCGAGTCTCATACAAAATCTATGGGGAAGCGCGTTTTTACAGCTCATAAAAAGTATATCAATTGATTGGAGGTGTCATCTACCCTATTGTTACAAGATGGCAGTTGACTGTCAGTGTCACTGTCGTTGTTTGAAAGGTGCAAGAGTGTCATTGGTTCGTCGACAGCACGTGTGCATGGACGGATGACCACACAACCTCCACCCATTTCCATCACGGTTATTTGTGGTCATTGTGATTCGAGATTCGAAAAATAAGAGGAGATCAAAGCTAACAGTATATCCTAAACTAGCGGCCCGGTACGTGCTTCGCTACGTATTTACAAAAAATGTGATGCAGCGCCATCTGCCGGACAAAATTGTGAATCTAAACCATTCCCGGATCCCCTTGAACACTCACAAAAAATTTCATCAAAATTGGTCCAGTCGTTTGAGAGAAGTTCAGTGACATACACACTCACAGAAGAATCTATATATATAAAAGAAAGTCGTGTTAGTTACTCCACTTATAACTCAAGAACGGCTGAACCGATTTAGCTGAAAATTGGTGAGGAGGTAGCTTAGAATCAGGAGACGGACATAGGATACTTTTCATCCCGGTAAGAGAAGTAGGGAAGGTAGGGTAGGTAGAAAATTGCATTGCAACGCATGCCGGGGCACAGCTAGTTATATATATAAAGATATGCACGAGGAGAAAGGCTTGCCCGAAGGTAACATTTCTGTTGTCTCCCCGTCATATAATTAAGTTTAATATGTGTGTATGATTCCAGCCACATCCACTTGCACGTGCCTGAAGGCGCGACTCCCAAGGACGGCCCGTCGGCCGGCGCCACCATCGCGACTGCTCTGACGTCACTGGCTCTCAAGCGGCACGTGCGGAACGACCTCGCCATGACGGGAGAGATCTCGCTCACTGGACGAGTGCTACCCGTCGGTGGGATTAAGGAGAAGATTATAGCGGTATGTTATTAACCTTTTACAAGTTTTTTTGTGAGTTCCTGGCTAATAATTATTGTTATTAGTCTTCAATTATTAGGTTCTTTTATTAACTTCTCATCTCAAAATTACATTTTTAAAAATTTCTTTAAAATAAAATAGAAAAACATTTAAAAATATAAAAATAGGTCTCCGCCGGTATCGTGAGCAGGGTCCAAGCTACCGGTGGTTAGGGCTCCAGAGACAGGAACCTCCTCACAATGCGGGCCGTATCGAGGAGAACTGCCTTCTGAATCAGGCCCTTGATCCAACCGCCTAAGGAGAGCTTCGACAAAAATTATTATTAGTCTTCAATTATTAGTATTATTAGTCGTCAATTATTAACTTTTACTTTTTATTTTATTTTTGTGTATTTCTCACACATCTGTTAGAGTATTTTAAACTGGAGGAGCGGAACGACCTAATACATGCAAATCTTTGCTTAAAAGGTGACTCCAAACCTAACAAAGTTGTTTTCATAAGTGATGAAATAAACATTTTTATTTATTTAAATAATAGCAGCTGCTCCTGTTGTAGTAGAAAAATCGCTCTTGCCTACCTTGGTTATTGGATGGGCGACTACCCGTTACATACCGAGTTTCCTCCGTGCTTTACAAAGCACGTTAGGCTGTTGGTCTTGGCTGACATTTTTAGATCTTTGACAGTCGTTACATAAAGTCAGTGTCCCTAAAGTCTAACAACCAGTCTTACCTATGGGGTATTGTATTACGCAGTATTGACTGGGTTGTGGAGGTCAATTATGCAATCGCTCCATGTAAGATACTGTTATTCAGTTGATTCTGGTTGGAAAGGCCGACCCAAAATCATAGTTTGGAAAATAGTATTTTAAAGTGCAAAGCAGAAATTACGACTTACTCCTAATCTTTTGGTGGTGGAAAGTGTCAATTAGGTCTTACAAACTGATAACAACTACAGTACTTTCACAAGTTATTATGTCTTGTGACTGGGACTGTAGCAGCCTTTTTTTTGTTTTTATGGCATTGAAAAGTGCCTGTTATGGTCTAATTGAAATAAATGATTTGAGTTTGTGCGTTAGATACCTTGTGTGACTCCGAACAGTGACATTTCTAATATTATTTACACTAATTCCCCAGGCTAAACGCGCCGGCGTCAGCTGTGTGATCCTCCCGGAAGAGAACCGTCGGGACTACGACGACCTCCCCGCCTTCATCCGGGAGAATGTCGACATCCATTTCGTCAGCGAAATACACGAAGTCCTGAAAGTCGCCTTCGAACAACAACAGGTTTAACGACTGTAGATGGATTTAACGTTTAGTCATTGAGGCATGGTACAGTGGAACAAGCTGTTTGGTACACAGGGAGGTAATTTGTAACTACTTTTAACTGAGCTGCGAGTGTGCTGTTTGATATATGCGTAAAAAATTACTACAAAAGTAAAGAAATAGTGGTAGAAGAAAGAAGAATATTGTCGCCTGTACACCACATAGCTTGTTCGATTGTACTTCGTGTAGAAGCGAAACTGAGCGTATCAAATTCACCCGAGCGTAGTAAATGGCGTTATTTTTAACGCGTTCGAAACACATGTGTTAGGTTTATATAAAATTTATACAACATTTAACATATAATTACCCAAAACCTCCGGAGCGGTCTCACAGACCATGAATCGGAAAAAAATCCCCGAGTATAATATCGGATTATTAGTTTTACATTTAATTGTGTACACAACTAAATTTAATTGTGCACACAATTAAATTTAATTGTGCACACAATTAAATTCAATCAATCAATTGAGTGAAAACATTTTATACGTTTCCTTAAAAAAAACATTTTATAAAAACCTTCCGTCCTCATCGTGTTTTTTTCTGACCTCATCCCCGGATTTGAACCCCACATGATCAAAGTAAGACTCCTAGGGGAGAAATATCTGTTGATGAACTACACTTTCGCTTCTAAACGAAGTAGCTATTTCTAGTTTAATTTGCATGTAGACAGTTGTATCAAAGTACAGACGCCTGCAGGTCAAGCTACCCGAAACTGTAAATTTTTCACAATGAACCTTGAACCTTAATGCTTTAGAAATAAAGTCGAAAATTTATCAAAGAAATCTGACAGATTGTAGTAGCTTGATGTGCAGGCGTCTGTACATTATTCAAATAGGCTTTAATAGTTATTGCAACATTGAATTGGTGGAATATTATTAATCAGGTGAATATGGCATTATATAAGACAATATTTTTATGTGTATAAACGTTTAATTAATTATTTATAAGAAAAATGTGTCAATTTAGTTATCATGGCAGCGAACTAAATGTTCTTGAGAATTATTCCGTTACCAGTATTTTCCATCAATTCTGCTATTTGTATCACAGTATTTAGCTAAACTCCATACAGTGGCTTATCCGAAGTTTACATGAATAATAAAAGTACCCACCACCTGCCGGGGTTGCGGGTTGTTCGAAAGAGATACCGCGGCCCCGGAACATTAAGGGCAAAATAAGGAACCCCTGTTCCGACCAGGAGCGGGGGGGCATGTTTGATAATAATAATAAAAAAAAAACATTCTCTCATGTCCAATCGAAGCGTTTGTGAAAACGACCTCTGTATTGCTGGATCGGATTTGTACTCGATTATGTGGCTAGTACTCTTGAGGGCCTTGTAAAATTGTCTCGAAAAGATGACTATGTGCTTTCCAATAAACAAAAACGACTCGTTTTGCTTACGGATAGTCGTATTTTGACATAAGTTCTATGAGTTTTATGTCAAAATTCAACTATCCGTAAGCAAAACGAGTCGTTTTTGTTTATTGGAACCGGTCGTTACTGTATGGAGTTTCATTCGTAGATAGTCTGTGGTAGATCGTCCAAAGATTGAATTGCAATCGTTTCACAATGATTTTACCGCTGATTTTGGGTCATAGTGCTCTTATACACGTTACAATAAGGATGCTATGATTGTCACAGATAAAATCAAGGTCAGCGCACACTGAGAACAACAGAGCATTTTATGTTTTCACAACGTAAACTCATGCGTAGCTAGTTGTAACAAGGTTCAGATTCCAATGTTTAGAAATCGACCCTGAGGCATCATAGACAAGTCCCTTCGCGGCTTTGAACATTGGAATCTGTATCTTCTTACCACTAGATAGTTATGAATTTACGTTGGGTAAATACAAAATTCTCTGCCCTGCCTACCAAGATGTGCGCTGGTTATTATGTGAAAGCACTTATCACATAGTATGTGTTCACCTGTCCAATTTATTCATTAAGTCTATGCATTTGTTCATGATAAGTACCTAAAGTATATAGTTGTTTGTAGTTGCAATGTAGTGCGAGCATGATAATGGTTGTTGAATAGATAGCTGTATAAGAATGTTGTTGAATTTAAATAAATATTTTCTTTTTTTAATTTGTAGTTTGTTACTCGAAGTTTTGATAAGAGTGTCTTGAGCAATTACAAAGAAGAGTCGAAATTATAAAATTGATTAATTTACGTAAGTAAATGCCTAGCAAGCGCTTTGAATTAGAACTTAACCTTAGGCTGCGCATACGCACGTTTTTGCCGTGAAAATCTACCGTTTGTTGCCGAGAATTTTTTATACAAGTTTCATGACAGAGACACGGTTTATGGGGAAAACGTGTGTTGTGTATCAACGTTCTTATTCTGCACATTTTTTATTTGCCTCATTCTTTCATTTGAAGGTTTAGAAAAATTACTTATATTGTGAAGGATATGTAACTCGGTCCAAAAACGGTCCCACTCAAACGTGTACCTAAAAAGTCTCAGCAAACACGGTGGGTCGCGGTTTTCATTGCCAAACAAACATAATCATTGCGATCCCTAAAATAAGTTCCATTATCCTGAACGCGTCCCTGTCTATAATTAGTTTATACCAGGGAGTCGATAATTGCTTGGCAGTGACGATAGCCGCGGCGATTCATGACCATAGACAAAATCATGTTCAAGCAATGACGTTGAAGTCAATTTGGTCGTTTTTAAATGACTACCTACTAAGTTACGTCAAACTACACAGCATGATTTTTTTTTATAATACTTAAGGGCTAGTTATGATGATTGATGACCTTTTCTATTGCCAGACAAAGTAACCTTAAAAGTATGTTAAATTGTAAACGAATGTCATTTTATTAAGTTACTAGACCAGTAACGGTGCCTACTGTGTTGTCCGAACTCGTATGAAAGCACTCTAACATCAAGCCAGTTAATCCGAAGGGTACCTAATAGTTTGCGGGTTGTTCGAAAGAGATACCGCGGCCTCGGAACGTAAAGGGCAATAGAAGAAACATGGGTGGGTTTTAGTCAGTACAAGTCTGACATGCCCCCCCCGCTCCACCCAGAGCGGGGGAAGTCATTGGATGATTTCCCACCCGAAAAAAAAAAAAAAAGAAGACCAGTTATTTAAAGCTGTTCCCCAAGCCGCCAGACAGTATTAATGGCTCCATTGCCAGACACAGTTGAAGTTCACCTGTATTTTCTTTATTTTTGAGTATTCAGCCTTCAATTTTTTTTAAATGTTGCCCCACACTAGGAATTTCTCCTGTATCGTGGGTGCATTTATAAACATTTAAACCCGCATACACAAACAGCCTTATTACACAGATTAGTAGGTGTGTAAACTAACAAGTTTCGTTTCAGTACCTAATTGTAATTATTATGGTTTTTCAGAAGGGAGCCACAAAAAGTTTATAAAATAGTTAATAGATGGAGTTATTTTATAAAATAATGTAAGTTCATTTGCAATTTTTCATACTTTAAAGTTGTCTGGCGGTGGGTTTCCACCACCCAAAATGTCTGGTAGTGGAGGAGGTTAATCATCATAGTAGCCCTTATGTAATATCAAAAAGTCATGTATAGTATGAAGTACCTAATTAAAGTGCTGTTTAGCACACTTTTGTCATCTGATATTTCATAATATAAAATAAAATAAAAACAATTGTTCTCACCTACAGTAAGGTACAACCACAGATAAAGTTTCAGCTTTTATAAAATGACGTAGGTCTGACGTTTATAGGATCTTTTGGTTAGTAAGTCAAGGGATCCTTAACCCTGGGTTGCGGGTTGTTCGAAAGAGATACCGCGGCCCTGGAACGTAAAGGGCAATAGCAGGAACATGGGTGGGTTTTAATCAGTAAAAGTCTGACACGCCCCCCCGCTTCGCCCAGAGTGGGGGAAGTTATTTTATGATTTCCCAGCCCAAAAAATGGGATCCTTAACCAAAAGTAGTATTTTTACTTGACAAAAAATAATTAGGTGCTTATAATTTTCGTAGACCTATTTCGACCTCCCAAAATAATAGGGCTCACAATGGAATCGCCTTACCGACTTATCAATTGTCAAACCTTTTCTTTCCCCATTCCTTCTTTGTTTTCATTAATTTATCCGCGTGTATGGCTTGCTTCCTAGATCTTAAAACCCTACTCCTCATTCTTTAGCAGATGGTTCAAGAAAAAATGGAAATAAATCATTAATTTCCAGCGACGGATCGAAGTGGGCAAAGTCAAGATCTACTTGTAGCAGATCGACGCCAAAGGAGACACTTTTGTTTTAAACTAGTTTATTTTCAATAAATAACGTTAAGTTTTAAATAATTGTTTTATTTTAGTATAAAGAAATATTGGGTTAAGCAAAAAGTCATTTTGTGGTTACACCATAATTAAATTAAACAGTAATTACATCTTAGCTGGTTAATTTGAAATGCCGTTTATAGAACCAGGGCCGCTGGCTATACTGGTTTACTTCTTCAAAGACTTCCTCCCGTCTTCCAATAACTGTATCAGCACAGGATAGACCTCGTCATAAGTGGCGATTTGATTTTGTCTGACATGGTTCTGATATCTTTGCAAGGCTCCCGCCACAAACTCCAGTCTATCCCTCTCATTCCTGTGAGAGTCCAGCCATTGCATCAACTTCTGCACATTCCACCCAGCACAAGTATGGGGAGCCAACAGCTGATGTCCACCATGAGAAAACAAGAACATCATAACCAAGGAGTAAGGTAAGCATGCACCTTCAGTCTGGCTCTTGGCTATTTCTTGAGGAGTCTTCTCCAACAGAAGGTGCAGGGCCTTCAACTGTCTGTAGTGGTCCCCTAACTCTGTCATATCATTGACTAAAGGAGATAAAGCAATCTCCAGATGCTTGCAGTCTATCTGCAACTTTGCTCTACCAAACTTACTCAGTGGTCTCACATTACAGATGTGCTGTGTGAACCTTTCAATACAAGCCCTGGCAATGTTCAGACAGCATTCACTGAGAGCAGATTTCTCACTGAACATAGACAAGTAAATGTCTTTACACCTGGATACAAACTGCTGAAGTTCCTTCATGTAAGGAGAACATGACAAAGATTTGCCAGCTGGATCATCAGCTCTGATCAGATCAGGTTCATCATGCATGGTCATCAAAATGATGTATAGTGAATTTTTGATTGATTCAGCAAACAACTGAAGTATAGGCATGCTGGAAATGTCTTTCAAGCTATTCTGAACAATTTGTATACTTTCTTGAGGTAGCATCGAGTTCATATTTATGAGGACTCTCTTGATTTGTGATGAGAAGTAGTACAAGGAGTTGCAGAGATCAGCATTCTTCTGCTGTGAGCTTGTTGGTGATTCTATGATCTGTGCAACATCACTGTCCATTGACAACCTCTGCTCAGCCTCAACAGTCATCTGTTTGATAGACTTGGCCACACTGTTGGCCAAACTGATACTCAATTGTTTGTCACCAAGTGAGATACTCAGTGCTTCGGCAATTACTCTGATAGCATTATCTATTTGATCCATGTTTGGTACTTGAGACAAGTGCCACATACTCCTAACAGGTTCAAGTAACTTTCCCAATGATTTTGATAAAAAGGAGTTTTCCCATTTTGTAAGACATGAGCGGTTCATCTCTAGATCCTTACACTTTAGCCTAGAGAGTAAATCATTGAAGCTTTTTAATAACCTTGGGAAGTCAATTTCCACAGATTGGCTGACTGTTAGAGGGCTCTTCTCAAGTTCACTGCTGAAGACCAGAGATAAGTCGGCCCAGAAGTTTTTAGCTATATTCCTGAAGTTTCCAATCGCATGTAATTCATTGACCACATTCTGGAGCATTATGACTTTAGTGCAACTGTTGTAAATGTCAACTTTGAAGAGCTTCTCAATATTGTCCCAAAGTTTTATTTTAAAATCTTGCTGATTCATGATGTTTGCTTTCCCTGGTACAACTCTTCCAGAACTTGATTTCTTTCCTTCAATAATAATTGAAACCATTTGCACATTCAGTGCTGTTGTGATTTCTTTCTTCAAATCACTTAATATGCTGTTGACAGATTTTTTTATCTGTTCCTCTGTACATTGTAGGTTGTGGAATACTTTGAAGCATTGTAAGAGTTTCCCTTTGTCTCCACTCAATAGGCTTGATTGCAAGAGTTCAGTTGAGTTAGTTAATAACTCTGTTCTCCTACGTTGTACAGCTTTCAGAACTTCATCAAGTAGATCTATCCCATCAAAGTCATAGTCACTAATCAACTCATTCAGCTCAAACAGTATGATGGCCTCTTTGGATGGATTATCTTTGATGCTTTGCAGTTTATTCCATAAGTTTAAAATTTTAGATGAGTGTCTTAGTAAATTACAAGTAGTTTGAACTCTTTCAAGCATCATGGTTTGGTTTTCTAGGGCAAAATACGGTGTATGTACTCGGTCTTTCATTTTTTCGGCGCCGCGTAGCAGACTCTGCACTTGAGATTGGACCGATTCTAAAGTCATTTCTAAATCGGTAATATGACTTGCCTGTGTAAGTAAATCATTGTGTTTGGCTAGAACTTGTTTCTCCAAGCTTTTGCTAAGTTTTTCAATCCCCTGAGCGAGTTTATTCACTTGATCTGTGACGGAGAGGTGTTCATTCATCACGGGCTTTATGGACTCATCTAAGAACTTGCTGTAAAATTCATCATTCTCAATTTCCACACAAACGTCTTTCGCCTCCATGGTTTTGTTTGAATATTTTCTTATGAATTGCCTCGAAATACAATTTAAACAAAACTTTTATTCCGGGTGTTTACAAGTTTTTTGATGACATCAATGACAATGACATCTGTCATACTTGACACTGGCAGTTATAGATTTTTAGGAATTCGGGTGACCAAGTAGATAATGTAGAGGATTATAATTCCTCATAACTCAGTAGAAAAATCATAGTAGTACTGTAGATTATAGAATACATCAATGACTGGCCCACATAGGATAGGCAAAATGAGAGGTTTTTTTTACCTATTTAGTAATAAAGCCATTCTTTAATATTATTGTAATAACCTTATTGTATGTATATATTCATTAAAATAATTAACTAAATTATAAATTAAATAAAAAATAGCGTCAAAAATTGGTCCTCAACGCTGTCAGTTGGCAATGTTCCTAAGAAACTGGCCGCGTTGCCACGTTGAATGGCAACGCTAACGCCTGTGACCATAGTAACAGTCAGCCCTTGGGTCACGGGAAGTGTCAACTAAACGTTAAGAAATATCCTTAAAAAGGTTATGAGCACAAAGACCCCACGGTTCCAGACTTTTAACCCCAAACGGCTCAAAAATAAAGTTACCAATAAGGTTATAATATTTATGTATGTACCACTATTGTACATGAAGTATAAATAAATAACTATAAAGGCCTACCCAACTTCCACGGAAACGAGAACATGCCGTCCGGTCTTTTGCCATCGTCGCGTTTCGAGGCCATTAGGCAACTATCATGAGGAGATTTTTGCCCAACAGTCATTGTGCATGCGGCTGACGTGACCCGCCTAATGAAATTTCAGCCTAGCAGCCTTCTTGCCAACGTCCACAATACGCTATTTGGAACGCAGCATGGTGTTTTGAACCCAGTCTTGTAGGGATTGAATTTGTAGAATCCGTTTTTAGTGATCACTTAAGTCGTAAAAGGATGTCCCATGCATAAAATTGAGTTTCCTAACATTTGTAGATTCTGAGTATTCGTGATGAATTTCTCTTTTATTTCATGATTTCAAAATAATATTTTATTAAATAGTAGGTATAGTGTCATAAACTAATAATAAGAGGAGCTCGAGGCTAAATAATAGCAGCCGCTCGGGTTGATCTTTAAGTTAAGCCGCGCTTGCCTAAGTTGGTCTGAGGATGGATGACCACTCGTTACATACCGAGTTTCCTCCGTGCCTCGGAAAGCACGTTAAGCTGTTGGTCCCGGTTGTCATATGTAGATCTTTGACAGTCGTTACAGGTAGTCAGTGTTCCGAAAGTCTGACAACCAGTCTTACCAAGGAGTATCGTATTACCCAGTACTAACTGGGTTGTAGAGGTCAGATAGGCAGTCGCTCCATGTAAAATACTGATATTCAGCTGCATCCGGTTAGACTGGGAGCCGACCCCAACATAGTTGGGAAAAGGGTAGGCAGATGATCAGTGTCATAAACTAACTTAATAAAATTATGGCGTTGAAGTTCTCCTCCCGTGCCCAGAAGACTAACAGAATTGCCACGTATTCTTTTGGCCAAAGATGGAGCCAGCCGCAGTCACGCGAAGTGTCACGTGACAAGTCAGCAAGAATTTTCTTTGAAGAAAGAAGTTCTAATATTAAATTCATAACATCTATTTACCAAAAAAAACTGGGAATTAAACCTCTCTGGTTTCGGAGGTTTCATTCCCAGTTATTATTATTTATTTTTTTGATTCTGGATGGCCAGAAAAATTGAATGACAATAATTTAACAAATAAAACACTTTGCCTCGTCAATTTTATTTATTTCAATTAGCACACAGTCTTGTGCTATATTGTTACAGAATTAATTAGTTATAAAATATCAACTATTTCCAACAAAATTGTGCACTAGCTTTGAAATTTATATTTAAGTAATATAATAAAAAAAT
Organism: Ochropleura leucogaster; assembly: GCA_958449745.1. Classification (NCBI taxonomy): domain Eukaryota; kingdom Metazoa; phylum Arthropoda; class Insecta; order Lepidoptera; family Noctuidae; genus Ochropleura; species Ochropleura leucogaster. The sequence goes on along the minus strand of OY288213.1, from coordinate 2,432,294 downwards.
ATTACACACTACAGCCGTCACTCGTAAACGTTTTTAAACATTAGATTCTTTTTCAGGACATAAAAATAAAAACTACTTAAGAAAAAAGAAGAAATCGTTTAAACAACGTTTACAAGCAAGGTAATTAATATACAGCATTACATAGATTGTATACTGAAAATGTTTATTGCAAAGCTTTAAAAATATTTTCGTTAGGTAAATATAAAAATTATGGCTACAAAATGGATGTAGGTAGGAATACATAATTCATGGCAAAAATGATTCTGGCTGATGACGACTTTCATGGCAGCTTGGATTTTCGTTCGTATTTTAAATTATACAATATTCGTAAAAATATACCAAGTACTTATAGTTTGGCACCTAATCAAAAACGCTTATACAAGCCATACGAGTACACAGCTGAATTTCATGAGCAACTACGGACTTGCATCAGTATGTTAAAAAAAAACACAATTGAGCGACGTAGTTTTTATTTGTAGCTAAACAATGCTTAATGCATGGCTAAACCAAAATTTAACAAGTCATTACAATAGTCAATGTTTTTTTACTATTTTGTTTTTGTATTCTGAGGATATAACAAACAATCTTACAAACTGTGCAAAAACAAAATGTTGCAAGTACCTGGTGTATTTTTAGACTATAATTAAACTAACTACTAATCATTACAGTAAACTTAAAATACTAAAAAAACGCTGTCAAAATATTAAAATAATTATGATTGTTGATATTTCATTTAAAAAAATTCGTTTGAATAATTCATTGTACATGCTGAGTAAAATTTTAGGAAATATTATACAATATAATTTGCGAATTTGAACACAAACAACCTCGGTTTCTCAGTAAAAAAAAACTGCATTTTCTAAGAAGTTACTTCCTAGAGGGCGAATTTTATTGTGAGCAAATTATAGGCGTGATGAGGACTAGTATAATCTGTCACATGTCAAATTACAATGGCGGCCAACAAATTTGGAACATTATTTTATTTGACAACGGAAAATCATACAAATCGTAAAATCACGTTTATTTGGCATGTCACCAAAAAAATACAAGCATAAGTCATAGTTACAAATGTCACTATAGCTTGCAAATTTGCTTCTAGCTAGAGTAGAAAACATTTAACAATGTTCCTAATATTATGCTACAATAACGATTGTATATGATATCGGCTGCGCCTATTCGCTGCAGCCATTTTTATCAAAGATAAGTCTAGTAAAACAGGAATTACATAGTAAAAAGATCTTTAGAACTGAAACTATGGTAATTATTATACAATAGAATGTACGTTTTTTTAGATAGGATTGTTGAGCTATACAGTTAACATTTTTACCCACTTATTAAGTTATAAAGAGACATGGGGGTAATACAAGTCAGTTGTGTCTACCCAATAATTGTGCACTATTTGTACTAAACAGTTTACAACCAATCTAAAATTGTACTTGAATAATGCACAACCATTATATTACCTACGCGAAAAAGATTTTAATTTACCCTTAAAATCGGATAAATAATGCTCAGGGTAAACTGGAGATTGAGTAAAGGTGAAGTTAGGGTGATTTGACATCCTTGTCCTAAGTACAGCTGTAATTATATAATTTTGTTTATTTAAAGTAGGGTATGTTATTTAAATCCACATTTACAAGTTTTTTTCTTATCGACAGACACGGCTTTCGCTACAAGTATACTATGTTTCAAATAGCACCTTGAGAACTTGACGCCAGTGCTTGTCACTTGAGTATTTTACTTGTTACGAATGAGAAAACATTCCGGATTAAAGTAATGAATAACTAAAGTGTCCGAAATTCGTGATCTTTGTAAAAATTACACTCATGATCAGAAACATTGATATAGCACATTCTTTCGTCACAGAAATTAGTCTTAAATTACTAATTTGGGTTTAATACTTAAAAATAAATAATTAGAATCCTTTGTCAATCCTTCATAAGTCTTCAGACTGAGGTCTAGGTTAATATATTGGGGCGGTAATGATAAACCCCACTAACTTAATCGATATCTTCAATGAGAGATGTATGACCGCTTTCACTAATACAAGCCGACACTTAAATCAAAGCCTAAATTATTTATTTTCGGCGTGGTTAGTGCCTAACCTGGTGTCAGTGTTTTAATGCCGTACATAGGCCTCTAACTTGGCTTTGCATACCGTCTAGAAATATATCTCAGGCACTCTGGTTTCCTCATGATGTTTAGTGATAATTAAACAATAAGAACATGAATCTGAAATAGCAGAGGTGCGTGTTTTGGATTACACCTCAAGACCAAATAAAAGAACTTTATAAGTTCGGCTGTGCCAAGAGTTGATATTCCGACGTTGTAATATTATTATCAAGGCATTAACTTAGGTGCCGCATAGTGTTACTGAAAACAGACTGTATTCCAATTTGACATAATAAATTGTAGCTTCAGTTATTGCCCTCACAAAAGACAAACTCAATGTCCATACATATCTCATACAAATAAGCACAAAGTAGTTCTGAAATATTTTCACTGTACAAAAAGTTTTTTTTACTCAGCTACAGAAGAATGCCTTAGATTTCATAACTGCCTCACATCTACATTATACATATAATATTTATGGATATTTCTCACAGAGATTGGCTAATTATAATTAATATTATACAAGGATTATATGCTACGTCGTTTTTTTTATGTATTTGGTAAGAAATAAGTCAAAAGCGCGTTGTAAATGTAGCAGGATTTATTAGTTGTAAACTCGTGGAGAGCGAAAAATACTATTATCGATATTACTTGCGCGTAGTTCTATCAAAACGTACCAACCCACTTCAATATGTATAGCTTGTGCTAAAGTATTTGTTTCAAATAGATGATGACAAAAAAATGGAAAGAGGGAAGGGAAACTCTGCAGAGCGACATGTCAGACTCATAATAGCTAGCGTAAAGGGCAATAGAAAAAACATGGGTGGGTTTTAGTCAGGACAAGTCTGATACTCCCCCTCGCTCCGCCCAGATCGGGGGTAGTTATTTGATGATTTCCCATCCGCTAAAAAAATACTAATTTTCGCATTTATAATATTAGTAGGAATGATAATAATAAAATAATTGATAGGTTCCGATTTACGGCTGTAATTGTACGTTTTATGTGTGCATGAGACTGATTTAACATAATAGAAATTACTAAAATTATCATGTTGGATTTGTTTGACGTATTAAAAAGCGTATGGGTTGGCTCTGTATGGCAGAACTGCGTTCAACTTGTCTACAATTATTTTATTTATATTAGTATTATTATGTATCGTAATATAAGAAGACGGTATTTCTGAATATTCAGGACCTTCGATCAATAATAATATTAGTATTAAGTTTCAAGAATCGATTTTAATTGAACGTATTTCAAATATTCGTATAATAAATTTATATTAATGCTAATAAGTATTTAATTTTTATACCATTAGCGTTTTTCCTAAACTTAGCTACAGTTTCATCTTGGACATTGAACTTTAAGACAGCTAGTAATAAAATTCAATTTCCATGACAAAGCTGTGTAGTAGTATAAGCTAGTCTATTGACACTAAGTCAATATCATTATTGACAAAAAGCTATTTAGTGTAATCTAACTAATAGATAACAAAAAACATTTCTACGAAATTAAAATCGATACATACATGTTACATATATAATCGATTGACTTTTAAATGTTGGGAAGAGTCAGTTTCTTTACGAAAAGCACAAATTAAAAAAGAAGTTTGCAACACTAACGCGATGTTTGTCGATAATAAAATTGACTTACCGACTCGTCGCCATCAGATAATATCCACAAATATTATCACTAAATTATATACCGAATTACAGAAACGTGCATCTGAATTTCCGGCCGGGTCCTATGGTCCTTCCTCGCCGATTTCTTTTGACTCGACTCGCCTTGTCCTTGCGGATCTCTCGTACTAGGGTATAGAAGGCGTCATCGACGCCCATGCGGGTCTTAGCTGACGTCTCCACAAAGGGAACACCGTAACTCCGCGCCACCTGAAAAAGCGAGAATTGAACCTAATTAGATAACTATATTTTATTGTTTAGACAGGTTTTTTATGATGCCTGGAAATAATATTGAAAGTGGTGCCATATAAAGAGATCGTATTATAATTTCTTTCTTTGACCCAAAACACAATTTTTTTTGATGAAACTATGCAATTTGAAAGTCAAACTTATGTTGTACTACAAATTAATTGCTGCTGCGCTTAACGGTTTCACTCGCGTAGACCAGGATATAAGACCTTTGTATTAGTCCAGGATATAAGCTATTTACATACCAAATTTCATCCGAATCGATCCAGACGTTTGAGCGTGAAGGAGTAAAAAAGATACAAACATACATACACATTTTGCCTTTATAATTAAGTAAGATTCAAACATTCTTATATGGTTTCACGGTTTATAAATAAACTAACTCTGTCACATAAGGAAATCTTAATATTATAGTAAATCGCGGAGTCTTTAATATAAGTAATTGTAAATCGGGGAGTCTATCCCGTAAGTAACAATGTAAGTTTAATTTATTTATCTACACAGAAGCAGCCGTGGGTTACACTTGAGAGGAAATTAAGCTATAAAGGGCCTAGTAAACAAACTGCCTGCATTTTGACAAGCCGGATAGATGGACCCACCTGCATAGGGGCTGTTCTCTGTTGTATTTCAATACGATGAACATATGAAAACAGTCGAAAGATCAAACAGTATCATGTTAAACAATATTAATAAAATTGTACAAATCTGACGCATTGCGTTGACATTTACGACGTAAAGGTCATGTTGCCTAGAAATGTAAGCTTTAATATCAGTGTCCGATATGTGAATTCAAGCTTAGATTATTTTGTAGACTTAGAAAGATCTGGTGTGAATCATTTCTGGGTCATAATCATAAGAAGCATTAGGTGTGGGACTTGGGTAAAGAAAGTACTTTTAAAACTGCAATCCTATGAGTTGAGTATTTTTTAATATTACCGACGTTACTGGCTAAATAATAGCAGCCGGTCAGATCGATCTTTAGGTTAAGCCGCACTTGTCTAGGTTGATTTGTTGATGGGTGATCACCCGGTACACACCTAGTTCCTCCATGCCTCGGAAAAGCACGTTAAGCCGTTGGTCCCGGCAGCCATTTGTAGATCTTGGACAGTCGTTACAGGTCTGATAACCGAGGTATCGTATTACCAAGTACTAACTGGGTTGTGGAGGTCATATAGGCAGTTGCTCTATGTAAAGTATTGGTATTCAGTTGCATCCGGTAAGACTGGAAGCCAACCCCAACATAGTTAAGAAAAAGGCTAGGTAGATGATGATTACGACTGTACAGTAACAGTAACGTAAGTACGTAGCCCACATCAGCTGCTGGACAAAGGCGTGTCCCCATGAGTTCCAGTTCTTTCGATTCAAGGTTAAGACATGACACTGGTCGTTGGTCTGTCCAGTGCGTCCCGCCGAGTTTACATTACGTATGGAAGGTAGAATGTAAACACTTTTTATATACAATCAAATACATCAAATTGACAAACACAAGACACAACAATACATATTTATACAATATTACATCTTTGTATAACAAGATGACGTAAATGATCCGACAATGACGTCAATCAAGAAAGGCTAAGAAGTGTCTGTGACGGCAAGCAAAAATGCTAATCGCATAAAATATTTTAGAAAGGACGATGCCAAAGACTAGTTGCGCTAACTAGGTCAGACAACGATCGTTACATTTTAAAGTTCGTAGGTTAAGGTCGGCCCTAATGGAGGACATTATTTGAACCTAGATGCTAATCGTAGCAGCAACAATGGCTAGCAAAGGCTTTTGGTAGATCTAAGCCTTTATTTAACTCGTTACCAACATCGTCAGCCAAGCAAACACAGAAGCGATAAGACTGAACATCAAACTAATAAATAAAACATTTTAAGACCTTAAATATAACTAACAACTGTAAAATATTCTATTAATATAAATGTCAGTATTACCAGTTCATTTTAAAGACTGACAGCCTTACCACAAAAGATTTAGACTAGGTTCTATACACTGTTTAACAAGTGTCTAAGAAAATGTCTACCACAAATCCATGTTTAGCGCTAAACGCACTTTAAAACACTGTTTAAAACATGGTCCAAGTTAAACACGCTCAACCCCTAGTTTAACCCCGTGTTTTACCTCAAAAATAATTTCGAGTTGACAATTTGTGTAGCGGTTTGTAGTGAAATTGTGCTTTTGTGTATTTAATTATTATTTTTTTGTAATAAATGGATGATTTTGCAATAGATTTGTTAGACATTAACGATATGGAAGATCTAGAGGATTTATCAGAAATTTATAATTATACGCATCGAATTCCAAGATATCGTTTGAGGATGAATCCATTTATTGAATACAGTGATGACGATTTTAAAGCTAAAAATGTATAGGTTTTCAAAGAGATTTGCTTTAAAAATTGTTGACTTGATAAAGGATCACCTTACAAAGTCACGTCAAGGTGGCCTTCATTAGGGTGCCGCCCACTACCTGAACGCGCCCCAAAAGGTGGTAACCATAAGGCTGGTCCGGGGCACGATCTTCGGCGAGGCAGCGAGCCACCTTGCCGGACTGCCACCGTAGGATCTGGAGGCGATAACCCTCGCGCGCCTGTTTGAGTGGCGCGCGGAGGCACTACACCGGGGGGAAAACCCACTGCCGCGGCAAGTTGCCGCTCGGCGGGCAGACCTCCGGTGCGATCTCATGGTGGCATGGAGAGAGCGACTGTCGCAACCCTGTGCAGGGCACGCCACAATAGTGGTGGTAAGTCCCCTCTTTGAGGAGTGGCTGGAGAGGCGTCATGGCGTACTCACCTACCACCTGACGCAGGTCCTCACCGGACACGGTAGTTTCGGGAGGTTCCTGCACGTCATCGGGCGGGAGGAATAGCCCGGGTGTCACGATTGTGACGATCGCCCGGAGGACACGGTGGAGCACACAGTGGCGATCTGCCCAGCGTGGGCGGAGCACCGCCGTGCCCTCATGGAGGCGATCGGCGGCGGCGATCTCTCGCGTCCGGTCCTGGTTCAGACCGTGGTCCAGAGCGAGAGGGAATGGGAAGCGGTCACCACTTTCTGCGAAGCAGTAATGCTAGCAAAGGAGGTGGCCGGGCGTTTGAGGGAGAAAACATCTGCCCAACCCAGCCGCCGCGGGAGATGCCCCGTGCGCCGGGCGCCGCGAGACGACTCCCGGCCACCGTAGATGCGGGCCTGTGGACGGTGAGCAATGGGTAGCTCACCGTCCGTCCGTCGATTGTCGACAGGCCGTGTCGAAAAAACTAAAACAGTATTCTAGCTAATCCATGCCTAGTTAACGATTTGTGGTACAAAACTTTAAACACTGTTTCAAACCTTGTTTATATTCTGAAACAGAGTTTAAGTAAACATGATTTAAAACATTGTCTAACTGATTATTTGTGGTATCACTGTGAATATCTTTTCAAGTTTATTTTGCTTGAAGATACTAAGCGAAATGAAACAAGTGCGAGACAGACTCGCGCAGCATAAACGACTATTTCTTTGAACTGCGTAGACTTAGAGGCTTTTATTTTTTAACAGCTTGAAGGAACTACTGATTTGATTATAAGGTTTTAAGTTCAACTCGATACCGTTTCCGAGATAAACGGTCTTGTCAGACAGACGGACAATAAAAGATCCAATAAGGGTTCCGTTTTTTCCTATTGAGGTTCGGAACCCTAAAAAGATACGTTGGTGGGTCTCTATCTCCAACCACAAACAGTCCCGTTCTCATTTGAAGTCTCGAGAACAATGCTCACAAAGAGAATTGTGATAAAGTTTGGGTCCAAACTTTCAGTCTGTGTTGAACTTAACCAACTTTGTTTTCAAAGTACGCTTTAACGGGAACGTGAAAGGTCAATAGGTAGTTGCCAGATAGAACCAACTATTTGGAACTTCTGATGAGCTAGCAACTAAATTCAGAGACATTTACTTCAATACGCAATTATTGAACATTCGGATAAATATTTAAAAATAAATAAATAAAAAAAATAAAAAAGCTTTTATTATTCCTTACAAACTATTCATAGGTACGAGAAAAAAGAAATAACTTTAAACAATAAAAGGTTAATATGTTGTTAATGTAAAATATGAAATTAAATTAAAAGACTTATTACTATGTTAGTTAGTTAGTATTGTGTGTTGGTATCTTTTCTTGTATTTTCCTTATGTTCTATGTAAGGACCGCCTGCGGCGGTAAAAGCCTCCTCCAAATGCTTCCATCCATCACGTAATCTAGCTGTTCTGGCCCAAAGCTTACCAGCTATCTTGACTATGTCGGATAAATATTTACAAGGACTTAAATCTCGAAATGGAAAAGCGAAAACTGATAATCCGAGGCCGATTATTGTATCCTTTGTTAGTAATTTAAAGAAGATCGAGGTAATGTCAAAGAAAAAGTCATTGAAAGAATTATATGTTACTGAAGACTACCCAAAGGAGGTTCTAGAAACGAGGAAAACCCTACAGCCAAAACTAATAGAAGAAAGAGAAAAGGGAAACTTAGCCTATATTAAATATGATAAGCTAGTAGTTAAAGAAAATAATTCGAAGAAGGACAAAAGGAAAAGAGAAACATCAATGTCACCTCAATGTAACTCACAGCCTAGGAAACTGACCTCAACTGCGACAAACCGAAAAAATGCCTTTGAAGTGATGAGGGCCAGATCTAATTCGCTCTCTGCCTCTACCTTTTCAGAAACTAAACAATAGCAATTAAACATCAGCAAACGGAAAACTAAACAGACCGAGACAACCGAAATAAGGAATATAGAAAATCCAATAACACAACAAAACAACAAAAACCAATTAAGCAAAACGTCGAAGCAAATCCCTCTCCCAACCCGACTGGTCATCGTGGGAGAAAATGACCACGACCCTCCAAAGGTCGAAAATATTAAACCAATAAAAACTACAAATATTCACATATCTACATTTAATACGAGATCCTTAAGAACACCTGGAAAACTCCTAGAATTAGAACAGGCACTAGAAAATGTTAACTGGGACATAATAGGAATCAGCGAAATGAGACGCCTAGGAGAAGGAATAGAAGACCACGAAAAATTTATTCTACATTACAAAGGTGAAACACCAGGACTTTATGGTGTTGGATTTATAATTAAAAAAGAACTTATACAATATATAGAAGAAATTAGAGGTATCTCAGAAAGAATAGCTATCCTAAATATAAAACTACCATTATACCACGAAAAAGATAAAACTTGGTCAATTATTCAAGCTTATTCTCCAACTGAACCTAATAAAAAACAAGATATAGAAAAAATTGAAAAATTCTACAACGACTTACAAAACACCATACAAAATTCACATAAAAACATTATAGTTATGGGGGATTTCAATGGACAAGTTGGCCTGTGTGACCCAGGAGAAGAATATACAATAGGAAGACATAGCTTTGGAAACAGAAGTAAAAACGGAGAAAGACTGGTCACACTGGCTCTCGAGAATAAATTAAAAATCCTAAATACTTTCTACAGTAAGAAAATATCACGAAAATGGACCTGGATTTCACCAAATGGGCTGCACAAAAACGAGGTAGACTTCATTTTGTCCAACAACAGCAAGGTAGTCAAAAATGTTTCAGTAATTAATCAATTAAATTTCAATTCTGACCATCGTATGGTAAGGGCAACTCTAACTGGGGCTCATGTAAAAAGAAATAGAAGACTTCAGACCAAAATTAACAGTCTATCCTGTCTCGGCAACAACAATAGGCTTTTAAATAACTTAAAAACTGCAATGGACAGTGTAGAACAAAACATCACGACACAAGAAAAATATGAACACCTATTGAAACTACTTAAAACAGAAACAGCCAAAATAAATAAAGAGGTAAAAGTGAAAGTACTCTCAAGTGAGTCTATGCAACTGCTAGAGCAACGAAAAGAAATAATAAAGGAAGGTAAAGGAAGCAAAGTAAGCAGACAAAAAATAAGCAGCTTAAGTAAACAAATAAACCTGAGTATAAGAAACGATTGTAAGACAAGAAGACAAAATATACTGCAAAAACATATAGAAAGAACGGGAGGACTAAAGAAAGCTTTCAAAGAATTAAAGGAAAAACACAATTGGCTGCCTAACCTTAAGAATAGATATAACGAAAGTACTAGTAAGAGACATAAAATACTTAAAATTGCCACAGACTATTATAAAGATTTGTACAAAAGCAAATCAGAGAAACAAATGGAACATACCATCGAACCGGACTCTGAGCCTGACATGGAACCAGTACCACCCATATTGAATGAAGAAATAATAAAGGCTATAAACTCACAAAAACTAGACAAAGCTCCAGGTTCAGACCAAGTAACAAATGAACTACTAAAAGTTACATTACCTGTTATAGCTCCCGCACTGGTAAACATATTTAATGAAATTCTAGCATCCGGAAATATACCTAATGATTGGATGAAATCAACCATAATACTGTTACACAAAAAAGGAGACAAAGGTGAAATTAGTAATTACAGACCTATAAGTTTAATGTCCAACGTCTACAAAGTGTTTTCCAAAATAATTCTCTCCCGTATCGCAAGCACTCTTGATGAAAACCAACCAAAAGAGCAAGCAGGTTTCCGGAGCAAGTTTTCAACAATTGACCACATACATGCTCTTAGACAAGTACTTCAAAAGTACCAAGAATACAACCAAATCTACTACATAGGGTTTGTTGACTTTCAGAAGGCTTTTGACACTATAGAACATGAGTGCATATGGGAAGCATTAAGATGCCAAGGTATACAAACGATATACATCAAAACTCTTCAAACTATATACTCAGGAAGCACAGCCCAAGTGAAGCTGGAAACCACGGGAGAACAATTTAATGTCCAAAGAGGAGTACGCCAGGGGGACCCCATCTCACCCAAATTATTCTCTGCGGTACTGGAGATGATTGTTAGGAGCCTGGAGTGGGAGAATCTAGGTATCAACATAAACGGCGAAAAACTTAGCCATCTACGCTTTGCTGATGATTTGGTACTCTTTTCAGAAAACCCTAATAGTTTAGAAAGCATGCTGCAACAGTTATCAGATAGAAGTGAAAAAGCAGGCCTAAAGATGAATTTATCAAAAACAAAAATAATGACTAACGCCCAATCCTCAAGTTTGAATACAATTAGAGTAAATAATGAACAGATTGAATATGTAAACGAATATATCTACCTGGGACAGTTGATATCACCTACTAACAATATGCGCAAAGAAATAGACAGAAGGATAAGAAATACGTGGAATAAGTTTTGGAGTCTTAGTGAAATAATGAAAAACAAAGATATGTCACTAAAAAGTAAAAGAACTGTATACAATATGTGCATACTCCCTTGCTTAACATATGGATGCCAAACATGGGCCCTAACTCAACAACTAGCTAACAAAATAAAAGTCTGCCAGAACAGCATAGAACGGAGTGTAGTTGGAGTGAAAATAAAGGACAAGGTTAATTTGGAAAAGATTAGAAATAAAACGAAATTCAAAAATGCACTCAGGGTGTGCAAAACACTAAAGTGGCGATGGACAGGACATATGTTAAGGGAAACCAATGAAAAGTGGACCAAAACAACAACAGAGTGGTACCCAAGGGGCAATAAAAGAAATAAAGGGAGACAGCGCAAACGCTGGGAGGACGACATCAAACAAGTCGCGGGGTCAGAATGGACCCGCATAGCTAGAGATCGAGAGTCTTGGAAATCTTTGGAGGAGGCCTATGTCGTAGGACAAGCTGTCACAGAAACAGATCCGATCGCTGATGTTTATTATAGTAATAAGAAGTAGTTAAGTTTAGCGAAATAGTTCAGCGAAACAACTGTATAGGAAACCTAACAGCAATAAAGGCTTATTTTATTTTATTTTATTTATTTTTATTTTAAATCTCGAAAGGAAAATTTTGAGTATGAACCTGGATCATTTATATGGCAATAAGAACAGGTACAGGAGAAGACCAAAGAAACGCAGGATGGTCTGTGTGAAAGTGTCATGAGATGACGACTAATATAAAGGTATGGAAGAAGACATGAGGCGCCGATTCCAAATAAAATAAATTAGGATAAGGGCAGTCCCGTAGGGGAATGATGAGACCGAAGCCGTCAATCACGAATTATGTACATCAAACGAAGTAATGTAACTTTTTTGGGGTGAAAAACCACGTTTCACAGAAGGACTCAATGTTACGTACCTACTAAAAGCATTATTTTAATATTTATCGGCGAAGTATTTAAGTTGTAACATTAAAAATATCGATTTACAAGATATCTGTACCTAACTAGGAGGTTTAGAAAATGAAAAGAATTTTGAAAATCGGCAGATGGAGAAATCGCGTAACAAACATACAAAATTACAGTCGAATTGAGAATCTCTACCTTTTTTAAAGTCGATTAGACCTGTTGTACTGTATGGGTCAGAATGCTGGCCCGTAAAAAAGGTGGATGAAAAACGATTGCATGTAGCGGAGATGAGAATGTTGAGATGGATGTGTGGAGTGACAAGAATGGATAAAGAAAGGAATGAGTATATTAGAGGAAGTTTGAAAGGTGCGCCTGTTACAGAAAAATTTAAAGGGAGTAGTTTGTCTTGGTATGGACATGTAATGAGGAGGGATGAAGCACATGTGGCTAAAAGAGTGATGGATCTGAATGTTGATGGACGGAGAGCGAGAGGAAGGCCATAGAAAAGATGGATGGATTGTGTAAGTAATGATATGAAGGAGAAACGAGTAAAAGATGACGTGACGTCTGATAGAGGAGAATGGAAGAAGAAAACGTGTTGCACCGACCCCAAATAGAATGGGACAAGGGCAGGAAAATTATGAAGATTAAAAAAAATAATCGTACTAACACGGACGTGACGGGGAGAGAACAAGCTTTTCATTAAGCGTACTTTTACACACATTAGTTGAAAGTCTATAGTAATTAACAAAGTGGCAGAATTAGTATATTCTGGATCACGATTTACACAAGGAACTTACTCATACATAATGTACCTAGTCTCTGAGTTCATGTTAGGTACATTTCAAGTTCATCAAAACATTGCCACAGTGACTAATGTGAACAGTTATCCATTTATTGCCTACTATATATTTATGTATCACCAGGAACAGCATTAGTCATTATGATTATACTTATTTTTAGTTCAGATCTCGAATTTTGAAATATTTACTACAATATGAACAGGATAATAAAGGATTATGCTATTGTTTGAAGTTTCAATTGCTTAATTTATTTGTGCGAATATCCAAAACGTATGTTTTTTTGGAATTTTGGACACTGGACTACTGTCAATTAATAATAAGTTAATTGAAGTGGTGGTTTTCGTGATATCGCGTTTGATTCTAAAATGTAAGTTCCGCCAGTTTAAAAACACTATCTTCTATCTTATAGGGAAATCGGTACAAGATACTCTTGTCCAATAGGTAGGAGGACCTTTGGTCAGTAGACAGGTCGAGTTCTGGGGGTCAATCGCCTCAGGGGTAGCCAGTATTCGTCCAGCTGGTCTAAATTGACGATCGATTAGATGTACTGAATCCTTACGGGTAGTAAAACCGGAACCGGTACGTGCACCGTGTTAAGGCGTGCTTTTACCGCGATATTTTTATTTCATCAGTGGGCGTAAGTCAACTTCGCAGCCCCGCAATAGCCTGCCGGGGTTGCGTGTTATTCGAAAGAGATACCGCGGCCCCGGAACGTCAAGGGGAAGAAGAAGAAGGAACATGGGTGGGTTTTAGTCAGTAAAAGTCTGATACTCGTCACGACAGAGCGGGGGAAGTTATTTGATGATTTTCCGCATCAAAAAAAAAGCCCCGTAATAAGTTAATAAGTTTTATTATTATGGAACTTTCAAATACGAGATATAATTTCATAGAAATACACGTTTGGAATGTGTCACACATTCGTATTTTTTTTTATCGAGCTTGTTTCGATTTACACTCAGCGTTTGGTGGTCTTCTGTCTTATATTTGTGGATATATATATGCTAAGGAACAATGTGTACGCTAAATAAATGAATTTTATTATATATGTAAGGCTAAAAAAAAATTAATTAAAAAAGTCTCGCCTAATGAGGAATTCTTTTCTTCTTACGTTTTTCAGTTACGCGGATTACCCTGGCGGTCGTAGGAGATCGATACTAATATTATAAAAGCGAAAGTGAGTTTGTTTGTTTGTTACCTCTTCACGCTTTAATGGCTTAACCAATTTTGGTACAGAAATAGTTGGGAACCAGGAGACGGACATAGGCTATTTTTTTTTAAAAGAGTGGGAAATGAAATTTAGCGTTGCTATTACAAATCAATAAGGCGCTACCGAATTTAACGCGAGTGAAACCGCGGGCGAAAGCTAGTACATATATATTTGTTCCGTGTAAAAATTGTCAAGACCAGAAACCAAAGCCCATAAGCGCACGCACGCGCAGCCATCTCACTTTATAAAGATGCATCTGTGTTAAAAGTGTGGAGCAAGCAACTGTCTGACCTACTCATTTGTTATTATTAAAAGTCAGGGTAATCAAATAATGATTCTAAACGTAGTTATTTGTCGATAAATAAATAATCACAATGTGGTAGGGTCTACTTTCCTTAGTTATTTGTAGGACCACCCATTGAATTTCTGTGGGTTTTTATTGCCAAAACTGGCACTTTCAGGGTATCATGGGTGCCAGCAGGGCTTGCTTTCATCTGTTTTGTTTGGGGCACAGAAGAATGGTTAGATCGTGTAACAGAGGAGGTCGAAATATCCGAGAAGTGGCGCGGTATTTCGTTTTTGCACCACTAACATAACCAAGAATAGCATTAGCATGGCAGAAGGCATTGAAATATCGCCGCTATTTTCAGAAACCTTGTTTTTTCTTCTAAAACTGATACTTTTGAATTCCCTTCTCCATAAGAAGGCAAGCTGATCTATACTTAATATTATAAAGCTGGAGAGTTTGTTTGTTTGAACGCGCTAATCTCAGGAAGTACTGGTTCGAATTGAAAAATTCTTTTAGTGTTGGATAGTCCATTTCTTGAGGAAGGCTACAGGCTATATAACATCACGCTACGACCAACAGGTGCTGAGCAGCGTGGGTGAAACCGCGAGGACCAGCTAGTATTAGCTAAAACTCAGTGAACCAAAGTTAATGGCTATTCGCAGAACATTCAAATATCAGGATCAGCAATCTACATTGCCGGTGAATGCTGTCGGTGTCCTTTGGGCTTAGGATAATTTTATTTTATTTATTTATTACTAGCTTTTGCTCGCGACTTCGTTCGCGTGGAATAGTGACTTCCGGCAGAACGGAGCATATTAAAAGCGCGACATTTATAGTACTGAATTTATGCCGACTTTTGACCAATAGATGGCGCTGTATGTCCGGAATAAATTTTATTTTTGTAATAAAAGCTAAGTATCCTATGTCCTTTCTCAAGTTCCAAACTATGTCTGTACCAAATTTCACACAAATCGGTTCAGTAGATTAGGCGTGAAGAAAAGACAGACAGACAGACAGAGTTACTTTCGCATTTATAATATTAGTTTGGATTAGGCTTCTCAACAATGAGTATCTGCCAACAGCTTAATTGCTATGAGGCTCGAGCAAAACCTGAGGAGGCTCTCGTTAGACGGCTGGATCAGGGGTTTGACCGTTTGATACAGAAAGCGGTACTCCTGGACACGCTAGTACCGTTAGAAGGTTTTTCTCTCTGGAGCCCTGACTGCCGGTAGCTTGGACCCTATTCATGATACCGGTGGGCTACCATTTTTTTTTGTATTTTTAAATGTTTTTGTTTTCTATTTTTTTTTTATTGGAAATTTGTAAAAATGTGTAAAATAAATAAACGAATCAAAAGTAAGCTATTACCTACATTATAACTTGTACATTGCTAACTTTAGTTTAAACACCTTATTACTGATGAGTTATATCTGCAATTATGTTGTTATCCATAAAACATCCATCCATATGGATAATAAAAAAATAACCTCGTATCTTTATACCTACGGCATTGTTGCATTATAAATAAACAAAAATAAACAAGATAGTAGAATCACCCTTTTGTTTAGATTTGGGAGTTCCCCTAGCAAGTTATGAAACAGGGATGTTATGATAACACGTAATTTCTCATAATTAATTACATTAATCTTTAATCTACAAGTTACTGTGTTGTTTAAATTTTATAATTATCCTTTAAAGCCTGATTTCTGTTAACGATAAAACCACTTATAGTAGCTGTTTATAAATAGTACCTATACTAAAACAAGAACACTACATTCTTGCCTATTATCAAAATGAGTAATATTTGTATACCTTTTTTGTTTTATTTACAAAGCAAGCAATGAAATAATAATGATTGTTTTTATTTACACTACATTATATTCACAGTAGCATGGTGCGGGTGACTTTAGATGAAAAGATATGTTTAGTGCCTCATAATAATAAATATTCCATCACTCATCTGTGGGTAGTACTATACGGCTATGATATTTAGGGTAAAGCTTTAAAGGCTTTCAGTCATGATCAGAAAACGAGGTAACATTCCAATTTGCAGAGGAATGGTACAATTTTACTAATGTCACCCACACCATGCTTTAGAAAAAACAGTAAAACTAACATTTAAATGAATGCCTATTTATACGCAACTAGCTTTCGCCCGCGTTAAATTTGGGGTAACACAGTTCCCTTGCGCCTTATTGATTTGTAATAGCAACGCTAAGTTTTCCCTTTTCTTCCCTCTTTCTCCCTCACATCCCACTTTTTTCAAAAAAAATATTAGCCTATGTCCGTCTCCTGGTTCCCAACTATCTCTGTACCAAAATTCATCAAAATCGGTTTAGCCAATAAAGCGTGAAGAGGTAACAAACAAACAAACAAACTCACTTTCGCTTTTATAATATTACTAGCTTTCGCCCGCGGCTTCGCCCGCGTTAAAATTGGGGTAACCCAGTTCCCCTTGCGCCTTATTGATTTGTAATAGCAACGCTAAGTTTTCCCTTCTCTTCCCTCTTTCTCCCTCACATCCCACTTTTTTCAAAAAAATATTAGCCTATGTCCGTCTCCTGGTTCCCAACTATCTCTGTACCAAAATTCATCCAAATCGGTTCAGCCATTAAAGCGTGAAGAGGTAACAAACAAACAAACAAACAAACAAACAAACAAACAAACAAACTCACTTTCGCTTTTATAATATTAGTAAGGATAGTAAGGAAGTAAGGATGATCGCACTATTGGAATGTCAATTCTCATGTTCAAAATTGAACAGCATTATTAAATTCAGGCACTCATTTAGGTGGTGCTTTGCTTTAGTGAAAACGTTCATGTTAATGGAATGCATTTAAGTAATGAAATGACGACATAAAGTATTTCATAAACATAGAATTGTTTGTATTCATGCAATAGTATAATGATATTGAATATAAACGTGATTTCGTGTTTTCTTTGTAATGCGAGTTCGGAGTGTTTTTGTAGGTGTTAAAAAGTACCTACAATAAGTATTTTTTATATAGCTAATTTGATTTAGGAGTTATTTGCCTGCTTTTTTTTTTTGTAAAGCCATTTTGAAATTGCCTGTTAGATTGCTGTGGGCTATTAAAATGTGTAAGGCTTGTTTGCAGCTAGCATACAGCCCATTAAATGTAATAAGCACTACTTACTCATATTATATAAGTTTCGTCCCATTTCTGTGTATAGTTTAAAATTTACAGAGACGGAATGTTGTTCCTTACAATTAAAAACTTTTATGGCTTAGTAAAGTTAACCACATAAATTAAACGAGCATATTAGCTTATTTAGAAAAAGGCGGGAAATAAATTGATTTAGAATTTTTACGCCATACAATTTTTTTGAGAGAAAGAAAGGAAATTTGAAACGAAATGTGTAACAAAAAAAAAAAAAATAGTCTAATTGAGAACCTCTTCTTTTGTATTGAAGTCGGTTAACAGTGTTAACATTTTCATCCTTTCTAATAAAAATTATTATTATAAACTTTCACAGGAAATGTAAAACAGAGACAAGAATCTGAGTATCTTCTTAATTACCCGACTGAAATGATTAAGGCAAGTGTCTGAAAGTGCAGACATTATTTAAAAGTGTTTTCATTGAGCTGAAGTAGCACATTGAACAATGTACGGACACAACATGAGTCACTATATAAGAAGAACACTTAATTACTTTTAATTGCTGTCTTGAGTTATTTTCTTTTGCCTTGTATGAGTATACCGGAGTTACACAGAGGTCATACTGTCAGGATTAAAGTATTCAAAGATAATTTGATGTTTATTTTAATATATTTTGAAGTTACAACCACCACTGAGTATTGAGAGTTTTTGACTAATGATAGATTCAATTTGCAGAGTATACTGAGTGAAGAAAAAAAATTATGTTTCAAAATTTTCATATTTGGTTGAATATCACTGCCAGAGATTTTAAAGTGTGAAAAGAGTTATGGTCAATTTGTCTGCTCATAAAATCAGTTTAAAAAAAAAAGTTGCCTCACACTAGAAATTTCTCCTGTATTGTGGGTGCGTTTACAAACATTTAAACTCACATACACAAACAGCCGCAGTGGTGTCTTATTTTAAGGTTTGATACCTTAAAAAGAAAAAAAACGGAGCCTTTATGGGATCACTTTGTTGTCTGTCAAGAGCCTTTATCTCAGGAATGCATGGAAGAGTTGAAATTAAAACCATATACTTAACTCTATGGTTGCTTTGTGATGTGAAAAATACAACCCTCTAAGTCTATGCAGTCAAAAGATATGGCTGAATGAATATATACCACTACCACCATAGTGGATGCAATTTGGCATCAATGATAGAATCAAAAAATATATATAATATTGAAAAGGAGACAAAGGTCAATTGGACATTAAGCTAATGGAATAATAGAGTTCTGTTTTGATTGGATCAACTGAATTATGTTTAATTTGAGGTGGTATGGTAACAAAACTAATCAATCATCAAGCTGGTAGTTGGTCCTACAGACCCTGGTTTTGTGTGGAGTAAATTCAAGTATAGGTTCTCACAGAGGCTATTTTAATGCACATTACTTTAGTAAGAGGGAATTCAAGATAAGGCACTCAATAAATCACTAGACTTATTATTGGTATTGCTTGTAAGTTAATTGATTGATTTCTTTGTTTGTATCGGAATGTAAAGTACCTATTTGGAAACTTGTCATTTAAACTATCCTTTGTTGCATGTCAAACAGTTATTTTTTACTTTATATAATGTTGATTGTTTTTGCAAAGGTAAACAATAAATCTTTTATAGAACGTAAACTATGTCTCAAAGCTTACTATAATATAAATCATTACCTTGAAGATAAAAAGGCTTGGGATTAAGCTGCTCCAATTTAATTTACTCAGTGAGTGTCAAAATTTGCCTTTGTTTCATTTATTTATTGTCTATTCCTTTATTCTATACACTTTGACATTAATATTTACTTTATTTTTACATTCTTTTTATTATTATGATTAGTGACATTTTATTTTCTTATTATTTTAATTTATGACATTTTATGATTTCATTATGATCTCATTAATTATTTTATTTTATTTGTTTATTGTAAATGTGAGGACCATGTGGATCATTTCTTTTATTTACTTTGTTTTTTGACGAAGGTCTGGCAGTTTGAGTGCTATAAGCGACCTACACAAATGTCCTTTTTTTGGTATTGTTCGTCGTGTCGTTGAGCTCCTTGGGTTATGAGTTGAGCTACACGATAACTGACAAATGCTTGCACTGACTGGACAGGTCCACTCAATCTGTGTGGTGCTTTCTTAAAAAGACCATTTCAGACACTATCTGCATAGTCCTCATGTAAGTTGACCAAGATTATTTTGTCTGGACTTTAAAAGAGACTATGACCTCTGAGTTTGTTTCGGCTGTTTCTTCTCAGAGTGGTCGGGTACGAAACACCGGCCTCATCTAGTTTTAAAAAAAGATGACGTGTAAAAGTGTTTGTGAAAACCTACTTGCAAAATAAACATCATTTATCATTTAATATTTTATTGAAAACATTCTTCACAATGCCTCATTTTGTGATATTAGAAATTTAAAAAGCATACCTAGCATGATAAAATGCCTTTTTCTAAGTCATTAAGGATTAATAATTTCTGGCTTTGATTTGTGAAAATCTAACAGTCAGACTGACTTACTGTTACTTTTGTAAACAGTAGTTTGAATAGTTCATTAATATTAGTTACAGTTACAAGTTAGTAATAAAATCTAAATATGAGGTTAATGTGATATTGTAATAAGCTCTGTTTGCGCAAGTATTAGTTGGTGTTACTAAATATGTGTTAAATTGTTCAAACATGGCCGTTACATTATGTTTACTGTAGCGTACTTGTGGTGTTAATGTGTAAGCTTATTCAGGACATCATTCTAAGCCCCTGACATAGAAAATTTTCATCACTAATTGCAAAAAAAACCAGGTGTTTTTTGCCGAAGTGTAATACCTACTTGAATTAAATGTATGAACAGCAGTTTTATTTTATATTACAGATATTAAAATCTATGAATTCCGAATTTTGAGGGGTCTGAATTATGCACTGACCATGTAGGGTAACATGGAATGATCAACTACTAGGCATTGGTATGACAAAGAATTATACAACAAATAGCATAATTTTATTTTTTTAAAGATTCCTTTCATGACCAGAGTCACAGGTTTTCTTCTACATAGGTTCCAATACTACTGAAAAAGCATCCAGAGAGGAATATGAATTCAACAAACAAGTCAGATTATAATTGATTGTAAATCGATCGTGTTAATAATTCTTGGTGAACGAGCAGACATTGTGGGCATTGTAAATTCATAGAGGCTTGTTAAATTTAGTTAACATCTTATCTTACTTTACATTTTATAAAGTAAGCAATGACTTATTGTGGGGCCTATGCTGTCTTCTCATACTTAAGTACTAACACTGTAACAACATTGTAAAATCAAATGATTTTAAAAGAGTAATGATGGAGT
This sequence comes from Ochropleura leucogaster, assembly GCA_958449745.1. Lineage (NCBI taxonomy): Eukaryota > Metazoa > Arthropoda > Insecta > Lepidoptera > Noctuidae > Ochropleura > Ochropleura leucogaster. The sequence continues at coordinate 2,411,294 of OY288213.1, read as the reverse complement.
TTCTTGTAGATTTTCATTGGAAAAATCCTATGGAGAAGGACAATATCAATGCCTATTGGCATTGATATTGTCTACTTGGTTGTTACTAACCTGAACCGTAAATATAGGTCTATGTGAGATGAAAATATTTTTCATTTGTGATAAAATAGCATTTGTTTACGTTGTTTTATGCATTTGTTGCTTACATCATGTTTCCTTTTAAATAACTATGACAGTGTTCAGGTCAACAGTAGGTACATATGATCAGCTCAAGTGATCATAATATAATCTGACTTCTAGACCAAAAATGTATTTTTTGTATTCATATTATGTTTTATTTATTAAAATGTGACATCATTTCTTTTAATATACCGTGATTGAATTAATATTATCTTTATCCTCAAGTAATACAAAAGGAACTAGTTTTTGTGTAAATTAAGACAAACTAGTCTTTATGAGAATACCATAATGTAACAACAGTAATATAAGAGTGTCTTTATAATTGTTTGCAACAAGGATGACATAACTCAAAAATTTAGACTGTCCAGTGGTGTTTGAAGTTGAATTAAAATTAATTAAATATATAATGCAAACATTTCACCTTTTAATAAAAAGGTTTTTATGCAAAAAATATTAGTTGTAATTAAAAACAGTTCTGGACTGTGATTCTTATTTTTAGAGTTATGGCATTTTTGTCACAAAGAAGTTTATAATATAGCAGACTTGTCTTGTTTAAGTACTTATGATATACATAAAAGAGGATGATTCTATTGTCATCAACAGGGCAGAAATTCAGACTGAAGGCTGCTTACTAAGACATTTTTATCCTTTGGTATGTGTATGAACACACATTCACATTCTCGCACACCAACGCTTAATAATGCCAATTTAGCCTACCTGGGATTTTATCCTAAATCCTTATGCTCAGCAGTGGAACTCGCAACCACTTGGTCAAAGACGCAGTCATGAGGATTAATAACTTAAAGTATGGATGTACACAAACTAACGATTCTTACATAAGATGATTACAGCCGCTTCACATAAGCTATTATACGACAAATGGGAGTTAATTAATCAATTAAGTGTAGTTTTGATTAGATGATTGACTTATGAATTAATAGTTTCTTGGTTCTTTGTCATGCAACACAATCAAGACATCTGAATATGGTATAAATAATCTGTTCAATCATAACCACTTCATCATGTTAAGACTTGGTAATGTTTATAAAGAGATATTGTCCTATATTTGATTGTTATTATAAACATAGTATTTTGAAACCCATTTGTGTATATTTAATAGCAGTTAAGTTTAGTGCAGGTTTATTATGTAAAACAGCCTCACCTCGCGCGCTTGCGCCATGTCTACGGCCCACGCCTGCAAGTCGCACTTGTTCCCCACCAGCACCATGGGCACCTCCTCCGCGTCCTTCACCCGCTTGATCTGCTCGCGGTACGAGCCAATGTCTTCGAAACTTTTAGCACTGTTCACTGCGAACACCAGCAGGAACCCCTCGCCAGTCCGCATGTACTGGTCCCGCATCGCGGAGTACTCCTCCTGACCCGCCGTGTCCAGAATATCCAACAAACACGTCTCACCATCGATAACTACTTGTTTCCGATACGAATCCTCGATCGTCGGATCGTACTCGTCCACAAAGTGATTCTGTATCAGTTGTATAGTCAATGCGGATTTACCGACGCCTCCGGCGCCTACCACCACCAATTTGTACTCGGTCATCTTGCGACGAGTTAGGAAAAATATTTTTTCACACCACTAATGTCACTAGATGAGAAACTACGCCCCTTGTCGTGCCACACCTTTTAAATTACTCACATCGGCATGGCTGTCGCGACCTATGTTATTGCACTCGCTGTGTCCGTAAAACGGCTAATTAATGTATTATTAGAGGCAAATGCAATAAATAACAATGAGGCGGTTCACTCACCCTTTTACCGGAGTGGGAATGCGTTCGGAAATGTTGTGTGTTGATGAGTCATCGCTGTCTTAAACTAAAGTTGTGTTTTCTTTTAATTTTATTTTAAAGCGAATCGTACTTTTATATCTAAAAATATATATTTCATGCAGTTTTTGATTCAGAACTATGTGATCCATGTTATTTTTATGAGTAGAAGCATTCGAGACTCAAATAAAAAATAACTTCAGAACGCACGCTTTCATGATTTGCCAGCTTGTAATAATGTCGACGACTAACCATAGATGGTGTGGATCGCACTATTTTCCTTTTTTCTGAATTTGTTTCATTGCTGCATCAGAAATGTTGAATAAATAATTTCATTGTATCAAATCATATCATCAACATGTAGTTTATGTTTAAAACTATTTTTATAAAACAGTTACCACGCTGGCTAGTGTTTCTTGTGGATGTAACGCAAAAATAAAACAAAGACAAGAATCAAAATTTAAATTTGTCGAGTTGTCAATTTAAATTTTGTCCCACTATTTACTGGGAGCTTGAAAAGACTCGAAATTATTTATATATAATATTGATTAACTTCGAGCAGTATAATGTCTGGAGATAATAACGGCGAAGAGTCTGCAGGAGAAACTTTGGAAGAAGCAGGAGCACTAGAAGCAGATGTTGGAGCTACATTGTAATATTTAGTTTAATTATTCCTAAGCTTCATAGCTTTCCTAAGGTTAAATTAAATAAGCTGGAAGATTCTAGACCACTTTGGAGTTTGCAGCTGTGGTAATTTGATGGTAGTGCCATCTAGCAGTGGTTTCTGTTGTGTTGATGTGGTTTAGTTATGATAGATTTTAATAATTTTGGCAACTACATACTTAGCAATGTTTTGCTAAGTTTCTAAATTTCTTATTTTTTCGCTCCAAATGAGCAGAAAATTATCTGTAAACAGCTTAAATACATTCCTCACTAAAATAATATCCGACATGATTCGGTTCGCTTGGCACTTATAAATATAATTATTATTTAACATTAACCTACAAAAAAATAAAATGAATAGCTTCTTTGTTGCTAAAATACCTCCATAAACATTCGAAGTTGATAAAAATGAACCTTTAAAAAAATATATCAAAATTCTATTTCCATTTTCGCCATCTGTATTCACTTAGTGTAAAAATGTAACAACCAGTTTTTGTTCAACAAGTATAGATGCCGGTACTAGTCCTTACTAACATAATAAACGGCACTCATTGTTTTACTAGATTTTAGTAATTAGGATAATATTGTGTGAGTTTTATAGTATCAGATGTCTTTTATTATCATTTTTCAGTGACCAACAGCTTGCGGGTATCGACCCCAGGTTGCATATTAACATGGATCCGTTCGCTCACCGGGACCTACGACCTGAAATGATGTTCATCCGCGAAGAATTGCGCCAAGCGAAGTGGCAAACATTGGCGGTTAGTTTGATAATTATTAATTTTAGTTAAATACGTATGTTGTAGATTTCAGTCTCTCCCGCCATTTAATTTAAATTTGGGACCGCAACAGCTGTCATGTTTGGTTTTGGTTACTAGACTAAAATGAATTCAGTGTAAATGAAGGTGAACGCACACTTATCCGAGGCAAAGGCGTCGAAGAATCAAAGTCAAAGAGGCTTCGTACACAAATATCCACACAAAAGAATTGCCGATCTTCGTCTAGGATTTCTTAGGTCTTTCCAGATTCGGACGATTCGACGTGCGACGTTTCGTATTGACGTATAAAGTATTCTAAAATTCATTTCGACTCTGATAAGTGTGCGATCACCTTTATCCAGTTAGTTGTTCGTTGTGACAATGCTGACCTTTTCAATTATTATTAGGCACCGTAAAATCATATACAACACGTAGGTTCTATCAAACTCGTTAATTAAGTTAACGTAACGGATAATAGACAAACAAGATGTGCTTCCTTAATATTATCCTTAAGCACATTGCCAATTAAAGCATACTCTGGTGTCGACAATAATAGGTAATATATTAATGAATACTGTAAATTTTGCCGGGGTTGCGGGTTGTTCGAAAGAGATACCGCGGCCCCGGAATAAAAAAGGGCAGTTGAAGGAGTATGGGTGGGTTTTAGTCAGTACAAGTCTGTCACTCCCCCCCGCTCCGACCAGAGCGAGGGAAGTTATTTGATGATTTCCCACCCAAAAAAAAACTTTAAGATTTTCGTCTGTCGCCGTCCCGTCCTTCGAGGTTGTCAGGAAGGTACAGGTGTGCGTGGTAGTACGGTTCGGGGATGTAGTTAAATTGTAGCAGGAGTCTACTTCTACCCGAGCCTTAATCTCGCCGCAACATCCACAACTCCCTCAACTCCCACAGTGAGTTCCCGTAGTCTTCGGGAACTGTTCTCTCGCTCTTACTACCCCTAACTAGCACCAGCACGGTGCGCGGAGACTTCAATACTAGGAACTTGGTATGGAGTTCTTCCTGCACGGACACATGGTGAAGGATGGAGAAGGAATGGGCTCTGGAGGCACGGAAGTTTCGGGAGGTATCTGCTCATAATCGCACCGGGGAAACGCTCGAGTGTCACTACTTTGACGATCGCCCGGAGGACACGGTGGAGTACACTGTGGCGGTCTGCCCCTCTCTGTCCCCGCAGAGGCGATCAACGACGGTGACCTCTCGCGTCTGGCCCTGATTTTTAAATAAAAGGCTTCCATCTACTGTAGATATAGGAGTCTATACTCCTTTACTTTCTTACTATTACAAGAATATTAAAGTAGAAGAATATTAAAATTGACAATCCAGTTCAAACACAAATGAATACGTAATTTTCCTACGTTAAGTAACCTTTCATTAAAAATACTTCGAGAATTCGAATACAGCTTGCTTAATTTATGTAAGTTTAACCTGTAGAGCCCCAGCGGCACAGAAACATGCCAGTAAACAAGTATGACCGTTGAGCCCCGCTGGCACGAATTTGTGCCACTAAAACCCCGACCGATTCAAAACTGTATTTGTAATAAAGATGAGTCTTAAAATCAGATTACGCTTACGATAATAGCCCGCCCGGCGATGCTTGACGGATAGTTTACGTAAATGCGGTCCTTGAGAGGTTAAGCTATAAAACGTTACAGTACCTATTGGAGAATTCGTTAAAGCTAGAAGCTAACTTAAAGTAGAAGTACATTGAATGTATAATATCTAAATTGGTAGATGTATGTCTAAACTGTAGGCTCTACAAAATATAATTACATTTCAAGCACACTTATCATCCTACACATCTGCTCAGGACATCACTAGCGCATCGCGGTCGCTCTTAATGTCACGTCCGTTCCTTTGAAATCTATAATAATCCTCATTCAAGAAACAGATAGATACCACCTACATATTAAAGGAAATTTGAATTTTTGATCAGGCCGCCTCATTAGTTCTATCTGACTACAACAGTTCGTTGTTTTTTTTTTCGGTGTGGCACTAGTTGTGTTTTTGTACAGTCTTGAAGTTAGGAATAGATACTTCTTGCTTCTTTGCGGAGTGTGGGTTTGAATCGCATGTTAGGCAAAGTTGGGAGGAAGGCCGCCTGGTATGCGGATTGATACCAGTTGGGGGTGCGCGCAGTAATGTACTTGTAGGTATCTCCCAGCTTCCTGACACATGGTAGTAGAAGGAACAGTAGGCCTACTATGACATCTTAAAGCAGAACTTATTCCACTGAGTGAAAGAGATGGTGCTAGACACCCTGTATAGCTCTGTCCCTTTCCCTCAGCGGAATAAGTTCTGCTTTAACACGTCATGGTAGGGTAGCAGTAGGGTTTTATTCGGTTAAAGTCCGACATAACCTTGAGCCTCCCAGACGGAGGGTATCCAGGAGGATCTTCCCACTCAAAACAAATTCTGCCAAAGTTTCACTAGGTTTGCCGTCAATAATCTATCAGTAGCGTACTCTAGAGTTATTGATACCCCAATATCTCGGTACACAAGTTCAGTTTGGTCCTTCCCACGCACGATCTCTCTCCGGTCAAGTCGGTTTGCCTTTACCTCGGAGTGTGTTAATGAGGGAGGAAAGAGTGATCCTACGTTTCTCCGCACACTCTGATTACTACGCCTCCAGAGTTTCAACGGCAAACGGCTCTATAATACATTTTCCACAAATTCAGCTGTCACATTTTAGCGCTAGCACAGCACTATGAGATTGAAAAATGAGATTGTACAAGAGTTATTAGATTACATTATTGTAAAAACAAAAGAGCTGAGATCAAGTATTTAACCTCTTGTACCTATTGAATCAAACTTAAAACAAATCTGTCTAAATTTGAATTTTCATCTTGCAATTGGAATTATTTTCGCTGGAGATTTTCGTAAATCATTGTGTATTAATATTTTACTTCTTTCGAATGTTTTAAAGCTTAATACGAAAATAATGGCTTAACCGTTCAAAATGAGTCTATTTACTCGTAAAGATAGGTTATTGACACATAATTGCGTAACCAATCTGCAGGACATTCGCTTCCAACGTTGAATCTAGGTACTTCTTTTGACGAATGCATCGCTAATGTAGACGTCAAGTGCTTTTGATGAGCATGAGGTTCTGGGGTTTTTAAATCTGAATTCTCCGTCACGAATTTCTCAGAAGAAGATACCAATAATTTATTTGATGCAGGGAAAAAAGTAGCCAAGTACGAGAGGGACTCGCCCACGCATGGTTCTGTACCTACCGTTAACTAAAAAAAAACATGTTTGTTGTGTGCGATACCCCTCAACGATTTATTTTATTCTATTTCTAACTATCACGGTTCATGAGGTACAGGCTGGTGACAAACGGACAGATGGACGAACCATAGTCTTGCCTACGGGGTCCAGTTTTAGCTTTTGAATTAACCCGCCACAGACACATCACATACATTTATAACGATCGCCCACTACTGAGCGTGTAAGTTTCAAGGTTGCACTAAATGGGCGCCCAGCTCAGCATAATTATGCCAGGTAGAATACCTGACGGAAAACCGGAGTCTGATATTATGTCCGACTGTTGTCGATAGGCTCGCTCCCTATTAGGTATACGGGACTTTAAATTAAGTGGCGAAGTGTGGGTGTACTTTATATCAATAGGTGGTCTGTGCCCAATCCTTCACGGGTAATACATACTTCACTTTATAAATGTATTTAATTTATAAAACGTGAGTTCTATCCTAAAATAGGATTTTTCACCCAAAAAAAACTTTTTTTTGCGTAGAGTTATTTGTTTTGATGTACTACATAATGTGTGCTTAGCGTCTTTGTTTTTGCCTTGTGTATACTAAGTCCATATTAATTCGTCTTCTGGGAAAAGGTATTGTCCATTTCTTCCACTTATTTTTAATAAAAAATAAACTAATTCTCTTATCGAAAATATACCCCTAATAAATAAAAAATACACCCCAAATAAATCTTACTAAAACTTATAAGTGATGCGAAGTAAAAAATATGCGAAGTTAAAACCTTACTAAAAGTATCTTACTAACCATACTAAAATTAAGGTTTTAACCTCCATTTTTACTTCGCCTAGTCCACGTTATCTTAATATATAAAATTCTCGTGTCAGAGTTTTCGTTCCCATACTCCTCCGAAACGGCTGGACTGATTTGAACAAAATTTTGTGTACATATCGGGTAGGTCTGAGAATCGGCCAACATCTATTTTTCATGCATATAAAAAAAATAAGTTTTCATCAACTGGAACATCCATTTTATGTGATTTAACTACATTAAGTTGATTGTCTCTCCGTCTTCCCAATCATCCAAAAGTTGTCTTAAAAGGTCGCTTTTAGCGATAAGACTTCCTATTGTTTCACCCTTTGAGAAATGTTCTCAGTAATTAAGTTATTTGTATGGTGTACATAATAAAGTTATAAGTTCTATTCTCAATTTAGAAATAAAGCTCATTAATTTATATAGACTTATTTGGTAGTGGGTTGTATCGCGTCGGCACTCGATTTAGTTAACTGCCAACATTAGGGACACCTTAGCTAGTCCTTTCCAAAGATTTATACGGATAAATCACCTGGCCCCCAAGATACAGGCGCAGCGCAGCTTGGGGACCACTAATTAATATGTAAAAATATAATTTGTTACCAATATTCATAATACTGAGATAGATTAAGAAAATGTTATTAACAATAGTTTAAAATATTTGAAGGAGTATCAAAGGGTTTGACTCGCATAGGAAGTTCGAAAATCTCACCAGTTATAGAAGCGTTGTAATTGAATGGCCTGCCTATGTTGAGGGATGAATCGTATCGCATATACCTTGTGATGAAAATTTTAGTGACAGGGACACCAAAACAATGATGGATTGTGTGGATGAATTCGGAGTAAATGATAGCGTGAAGGTTGACAGAGGATAATAGAAGAAATTTTGTGGTGCTTAACTTGGGACAAGGTAGGAAGATGGTGACACGACCTCACTTCACTCAGAAACTTTTAAAGCGTTTTTTTTAAATATTTTATTGATACACGTTTTACTTTGTATAGCACATAGTATTTTTGAAGCCAATGCTATGATAAAATAGTTGTTATTTCAAACTTATACCATTTTTACGAAAATATACTTTTTATTTTGCAAAGTTTTCACGTACCCTAAGTGCTTGAGTGCTGGTGACTGCACATCTAATGATTTAAATCTTGGGTCCTTCCTACGCGGTCGATCTTATTCAAGTAAACTAATAGTTTATAAGCTCGTGACATTTCGGTAACATTTTCTTTATACTAGTCTCTTATTTATTCAATGAATAGGTAGACATCTTTTTCTTATTGTCTTTTAAAAGTTTACGGTTTTTCATAAAAAATGTATTTTTTTGTTGAAAACCAAGTGTAGGCAGTTTTTATCCAATAAATATTCAAAGCAATTGAATGAAGATTACGTTCTAGGGAGAATTCACACGTACAACACCACATCGCAGCGACAAGTGATTTAGTAGTTGTTACGTGTGAACAGTGTCGCTGTAGCGTGTTGCAGTTGCGTTGTGGTAACTACAAAATGTCGAGGTGGTTGCGTTGTCGCTAGTCGTTGCGATGTGCTTTACTTTGTGGCTAGTGTTTGCAGACAGCAAGGGTTTCTAAAATGGCCGCTTAAGCAGAATCGTATTAGGTTATAATATAAGATTTACGTTTAAATACTTAAAATGTTTACAGACGCAGTTAATATTGTGAATTATCACTTAGTGACCTTTTTACTCTACGATCGACATCGGCTTTAGGAGTACGTAGGAGTTTTCGCGTCGTTACGTGGACGCAATGTTGTGTTTGCGTTGTGGCCGGCCCGCTAGGTCGCAGTGTCTTCGGATGCTGGTTGCCTTATCGCCTATACGGTTGAATTTGGCGGATTAATACGTGGACTGTGTGAATTCAAATTAGTGTCTGCCTTAGATGTGTTTTTAGATGTGGTTGTGGTTGTAGACTGCCATGTGATGTGGTGGAGTTGCTGTCCGTGTGAAACACGCTTTACAGAAATGTGAAAAATGTTGTAGGCGGTGAAATTCTTTTATTTAAAACCAATATTTGATTCTTTCAATGAACATATTTTATTGTTTGGGTATGATCACCCTCAACAACAACGTTTGAACGTTCTTATGAATTCTTTGAAAGTAAACTTCAACTTTTTGTGGAAAAACTTTTTGACAAAACATAACCGAATTCACAAATTCTCTAAAAAGACGGAAAATAAATTTACTTCCGGGAGTCGGTGACTTTTGTGTGATTTTATAGATTTTGTTATTACCTGGTTTCATTGAATTTTCACTTATACACTACTGGAAAATATAAGGAGAAAAAAAAAACATATTTTTGGGAAAGGAGAATGCCCACGACAATATGGACCACGGTACAGAGTTGCGTCAATTCCAAAGTTGTTTTGGAGGTTTATAAATTAACCAAATAACCATCTATTGCTTTTTTGGAATCAAAACCCGCGTTTCCAAGTTTTTTAGAAAACGTAACTTAACCTCAAAATATAAATATCCGTCGTGTATAGAGGTAAGTTTATAGGTCGTTGTTTGGAGAGCAGATTTATAAGCATATCTGATGGGATGGAGACTTAAATAAATCAGTACCTTTTTTTAACCAAATTCTTTTTGTTGATCTAGACATCAACAAAAAAAAATCACTGTAACATTTAAATCGCAATGAACAAACTTAGCATGCACCACGCGCGCAATTCGGCTGTCCAAAATCAAAACTTAGCAAGTACATCTGAGTTAATTTTACAGGAGAAGACATGAAACATTTTCAGCTGCCATTTAGAATATAATTCCCTTTTTAAACATATCTTGTTTTCATGGCAATAATTATGATTTGTTTTATTTTACGAAATAGATAAATTAAATGAAAATGCATTTGGACAAGTTTTATGTGCCTTACTAATGACTTCTTTGGATACTTCAAGGTTTAGTATCATACATACTAAACCAATAGCAAAAACCTAGTTAGATCTCTACCTACGTTTGTTAATTGGTTTCTCTATTCATTAGTTTTTGGATTTATCATTGAAAACCTAGCGAAAACACTTACTAGGTTTTTGAATTGGATTTTTTATTATTTTTAATACCTTATGTCGTATTTCAACCTAGTAAGTAGCATAATTACTTATAGTAAAAAAAAAAGTTGACTTAATATAATGTTTGATAATCGTGTTCAACACATCAGTCATATTGTAAATCAAAAACCTAGCAAGGGACAATTCCAACTTCAAAAACTTAGTAAAAAGACTAATTTCAAATTCAAAACCCTAGTAAGTCCATTCACAAATTCAAAAACCTAGCATGTACCGTACTTAATAGGATTTTGTATTTGGAAATGTTACTTACTAACTTTTTCACTTTGTAAACACCGAGTACGAAGTGCACTTGCTAGGTTCATACATGTTCATATCTCCGATTCTATTTAAGATAGAAATACAGTTGTTTTTGCTATAGACGCAGCAAAAAAATTTGGGAATATTGGTTGAAGAAAACGTGTTTCATCAAAAATGTCCCTTGCTAGGTTTTGATTTTGGACAGCCGAATTGTCATTGGACTTTTTGACAATGACAAATTCAATTTGACACCAACACAAATGTTGCCACTTTAGATTTTAAATGAAAATCGATTACTTGAATAACACTCGAACACTCGACACATAATTATTTCAAATAACTTATTTAGTTCTATAATCATTGATTTATTAAAAAGGTTCGATTTATATCAAACCGAAGCAAGATAATTAAAAAAACTATGCAATCATTCATATGTATCGTTAGCCAACAAAGTGAAATTGCTTTAAAAAGTTTTGAAAGCAAAATATTTATACGACTACATGTATGAAATACTAATTATTTCACACCACAGTAGTATCATCTCGCTTTATTATTTATAAAAACCCCGCGATTTACCTTTCCAATGACTTTACATTTATATTAATTTGTAATCGTATACAAAAAAAAATCGATTAGAGTTGTCAATATATTTACTTATTTTGATTATGGCAACACATGAACGTAAGAATAGCCGGCAGTGGGTAATTCATTTTATCAAAACAATTTCATTACTTATTAAGTTTACAAAATAAACCCCTATACAAAATTGGCATTCTATTTGCAGAATGTCTACAAAAATAAAGAAAATAATTGTAATATAATTTTTATCTTGATGCATGAGAAAAACCAGTACCGTTGATGGTCATGATCCTTTTCAGCAGGCCGTAACTTCGAGAGAAATGGTCGTACGGAAAAAAAAAAGAAAATTGTAGCTCCAAATGTCTAGTTTAATTTATTGTTCTATTGTTCAATTAATTTATATGACTAATTCTATTTTGAATGTAATGATGACCCAGAATTTTACTAACCATATTTTGTACGCCGGAAGCGGCAAAATGTTATAATCGTTAATACACTTCTCATCAGAAAAATCGAAATAGGTACTTTGCCAGTTTATGTATTGTAAGGATTATCAGAATAATATGTAATATCGTTTATAGTAAAATAATATGAGGATTTCAAATCCTAATGTTCTAAATTCAACATCTCTTTAATTCATCCCATAGATGTTCAATCGGATACAGAACAATTGTTTAGTTTTTATCGTGTATGATCGCAGCCATTACCTAATGCCAACCACCCCTATGGGTACAAGTACCTAATGGGGTCATTGACTATTTAAGTGCTTCATCGGCTCTTTGAATTTCGGCACCTCCCAAAACACAATTACCATATTAGTCTAGACTTAGCTAGAGTAATCACGTATCTTTGTTAGCAAGTAGCCTACTCTAAGATTTACTTACGTCGACAATGGGTATATTAGTTCTGTAGATTTCGCTTTGACTTGTCTTCATTTCTTGTAATGACTTGGTTGACATCTACTGCCAATTTTAGGTCCCGGTGGAACCCACAAGATATATTCATTTAATATTATATTAGGCCTACATTACCTATGCTTTGTACGTTGTCCTCTAACTGCCCCATTGCTGTCGTGGTCGCCAGTATGACTGCGATGAGTATGGGGTCCTGGGACAGATTCTTGGGTAGGTCAAAAATTGTTCCTTCGGAAATCACGTTAAGCTGTTGGTCCTGCGTCTGGATCTCTGTCCAGTCATCTCGGATTCAAAGTCAAACTCAAAGCATTTATTTCAACAAGATTATTACAGGCACTTTTGAATGTCATAAAAAGATGCTGCTAAAGTCCCAATCACAAGACAAAATAACTTGTGAAAGTACTGTAGTACCTGAAAAGTACTACTTTAAATAAAGCGCATATAATATTTTAAGGATTATAATTTAAATAATATTTTAATTTACATGTCACACTTCTTATATCAAACCTACCATTTTTTCCCATGCTCTTCTCAATTTAAAACGACCTGAGTATTTGAACGATATGTTATATCAGCTAGCATTGGTTAGGTTATAAAACCTCTTACAGTACTGTAGTTACCCGGTCCATTCCAAAGCATAGATCTCTCTCTATGGAGAAGAATAGGCTAGAAACTCTTTGGACACTCTATGATTGCAATCCAGTCTGATTAAGAGAGTAAAGGAACAGAAAGTGCACCTGTGTGTGCCTGCGCATACACTTGTGCAGTATAATATCCCACGTGGTCGCCCACCGTGACCGAAAATGGTCAGGAGTTACAATGTTGTAATCTAAGCAAATATATTCAAATATAATCAACAGGTACGTCGTGCGGCGCTAAAGAAACTTCTCCTCAAGGATTTCATGCTGGAAGACTGTGAGCTCCGAAACATGGGCCTTGCGTACGCGCCACCGGATCCATGAACGAAAATTATTGCAACGAAAGCGCCAGAATGGCTCGGGAAATTCAAGTTTTTCCTAAATTTTATGTTGATTTTCAGGATGGTCAATTGATAACAAATTATGTAGTAGCTGAACTTACCGTTAATAAATACTTTCATGAGGAGGCGATCCGGACTGCAGGGTTATCATAAAAATCCGGAGGTGTGTACAAAATTTCAGCAGTTCAGTTTGGGCGAGCTGTTTTGAGATTAATTTGCAATGTTTGACCAATACATACTAACTAACTTCTTAGGCAAGTTAAATTAAATCTTATAAAAATACTACTATCATCCAAAGGGCCTTAGTACAATCTGTCAAAGCACTTGAATATTTGAGAACGTGTTTGAAATCAATGATCACTGGACTCTCACATCGGACAAACAAAAATAAAACCAATACAAACATTTCATTCACCCTTTTCAATGTCAAAGTAAAACTGAACTGGTTTCGAATGAAGCGTTTGGCTAACACAAGGGTTGCACTACATCTGGCAGCATGGAATTGCAGTTTTCATGCTCCTGTCCTTTTTTGTCTTTCAGAAGAAAGAATAGAAGTATTGGAAAGTGCGTTTCGGTGCTTCTAGGTGTTGTTGAACCCTTTGGTTTAAGTTCTTATTGCTCCAAAGAATGACTATTTCATGAAATCATCAGTTTAATCCAACACGAGTTTAGTGAATGTATTGATGAAACTGTAAGTTAGAAAAAAAACGTTGAAAAAATAATAAAAAGAAAAGCAATTCTCGGGCCATTTTAGCGCTTTCTCTTAAATTTTTACTAGCCTACTTGTAAAATACGTCGGAATAAACTTCATGAATCATAACTGTTTTATTACTTGTAAACTACGAACAAAGGCGAGGGAAATTTAATTTCTGATCGTTGAAAGTAGGACATTGTATTTTTTGAGGTGTGTAATTGAATTGTTATTAGAAATTGAAGGATTCTTTTGCACTTTGAGTGGTAGAAGCAAGTCTACCGAAATGGATGGGTGTAAATAACTTCCCCCGTTCTGGACGAAGCGGGGGGAGGGGGGGGCAGTGTTTTACTTGTTTTGACTAAAAGCCACCCTTGTTCCTTCTATTGCCCTTTATGTTCCGGGGTCGCTGTGTCTCTTTCGAACAACCTGTAACCCCGGTAGGTAACAGGTGTTACGTAGGTAGCTGCGCTGTGACCGCGCGTTCGTATTCCACGCGCCCCTCAGTGCATGAGACGTCAGCAAAGCAGAGAGGCCAGGTTCGCTGCCTGCCAGGGTTGCGGGTTGTTTGAAAGAGATACCGCGGCCCCGGAACACAAAGGGCGAACACAAGTGGCTTTTTGTCGGTAAAAGTCTGACACTCTCCCCCACTCCGCCCAGAGCAGGAAAAGATATTTGGTGATTTTCCTCCGAAAAAAGGGCCCCGTAACACAAAGGGCAAAAGAAAAAACATAGATAGGTTTTAGTCAGTAAAAGTCCGACACGCACACGCTCTGTCTAGAGCAGGGGAAGTTATTTGAAGATTTTCCTCCGAAAAAAAAAACAGGCAAAACTTAAAATAGATTTGCAGCGATTTAAAAACGACGTTAAACTGATTTTCACATGTTTGAATGATTTATCGCATTAGACGCTTAAGTTCACAAAATTAATGAATTCGAATTTTGACAGCCCGCATGCAATTTAAACATGGCTGATTAGACATTGAACTGTGCCAATATTTGTGTAAAATCAATCGTTTTAAATTGTAATCATTGTTGTATTCAACTAAGCTTCTATTAAGCTAGGGGCTTATTAGGCCCAGACTCCACCAAAGCGGAGAGCAGCGGAGCGGAGAGGAGATGGGCGGAAACCGACCAATCACATTGCTTTAAATCTACATCGCGTCTCTCATTTTTCCTATGATTGGTTGACTTTTGCACATCTCCTCTCCGCTCCGCTGCTCTCCGCTTTGGTGGAGACCGGGCCTTAGTGTGTGTGATTTATAAACGTCAACTAAGAAATCGGAGTATGGATAAAGATCGTAGCTCAGGAGGATCCTTGAACCTCGAGGCTAGCAGCTGCTCGGGTCGATCTTTAGACCGCGCTTGCCTAGGTTTGTCTATGTAAGGCACGTTAACGTGCCTGTTGGTCTCGGCTGTCATTTGTAGAACTTTGTTGTCGTTACAGATTAGTGTTAGTGTTCTGAAAGTCTGACAATCAGCCTCATCAAGGGGTTTCGTATTACCCACTACTAAATAAAATTGTACCTACAGGTCAGAAAGGTAGTAGAAATAATAGTCAGTATAGTCAGTAGTAGTAATCTTGTATTAAACGATGCCGTTGCCGGGGACGGTACTCAGCACTTAAAGTTTTGACTAGGGTCTTTGTTTTCACTAGGGTCTTAAATAAATCAACCACTGTATACTGTTCTAGATATAATTATATTTTAATAGCATCGCATGACTCTAACCAAAATGGGGTAACTAAACGTCTATTTCAACGACAACGCCATCTAGTTACGTCTTTGGCAACTTTCCGAACCAATATTCTTTTGGTTTGTCCTGGATGAACGGTTTCATTATTAACAAACGTACACTATGTAGACAAGCATAACATTATCTTAATATATATAAATCTCGTGTCACAATGTTTTCCTCAATGGACTCCTAAACCACTTAACCGATTATAATAAAATTCGCACACCATGTGCAGTTCGATCCAACTTAAAAGATAGGGTAGGTAGGGTATGTAGGGTAGGTAGGGTATGTAGGGTATGTAGGGTATGTAGGGTATGTAGGGTAGATAGGGTATGTAGGGTATGTAGGGTAGGTAGGTTATGTAGGGTATGTAGGGTAGGGGTAGGTAGGGTATGTAGGGTATGTAGGGTAGGTAGGGTATGTAGGGTAGGTAGGGTATGTAGGGTAGGTAGGGTGTGTAGGGTAGGTAGGGTATGTAGGGTAGGTAGGGTATGTAGGGTATGTAGGGTAGGTAGGGTATGTAGGGTAGGCAGGTAGGTAGAAAGGTAGAAAATTGCATTGCAACGCATGCCGGGGCACAGCTAGTAAGTTATATTTCATAAAGGCTTTCGTACCTTAAAATGAAAAAAATGAATCCTTTATTGGATCACTTTGTAGTCCGCCTGTCTGTCTGTCAAGACCCTTTATCTCGGGAACAGAGGTAGGAAGTAGAGGTATCGAGTTGATATTAAATCCATATACTCAACCTCGGTGCGCGAGTCTTACTCGCTTTTGACCAGTTTTTTTCCCCTGACTGAAACGCCACAGCATAACAATTACACGTAACAGTAATGAGAATGAAGCAAAAGAATCCTTACAAATATTATAAAAGCGAAAGTGAGTTTGTTTGTTATGTCTTCACGCCTAAATAGCTAAACCGATTTTGATGAATTTTGGTACCTACAGAGATAATTGGGACCTTAGAAACGGACACAGGCTATTTAAAAAAAATATATATATGAGGGAGAAAGTGGGAAAAAAATGGAAAACTTAGCATTACTATTACAATGAATAAGGCGCAGGGCAAAAACTACAGGTAGCAGGTACCTGTAAATCAGGCAAGGGGAACTGTGTTACCCCGAATTAAACGCGGGCGAAGCCGCGGGCAAAAGCTAGTAATAAAACAAATCTATTTGATTGATATATACATGTCTATTAGTAATATATTATCCACGAGGTTACGCCTAAAACACGTGAACATCAAGGTCAAGAGTTGGTCCGTCTGCTCAATAAGGTAGTTTAATCTCGAATCGGGTTTTCAAGATGGCGCGGCGTAGGTTGTTATTACTGTCTGACGAAGCTTGTGGAATCTATACAAAAAATATAGTTGAATTTGAAAACCTTTTTTTTAACGCAATTCTTTTACTTTCCCAAATTAATGACTCAGATGTTACTTATATATTACAAAGTACAGACAGAACCTCGGGGTCTTGTGTTATCAATAAAATTCAGTAAATACTTATTCATTTATATACTACTAGCTTTTGCCCGCGGCTTCGCTCGCGTTAAATTCGGGGTAAAACAGTTCCCCTTGCGCTTTATTGATTTGTAATAGCAACGCTAAGCTTTCCCTTTTTTCCCTCTTTCTCTCTCACATCCCACTTTTTTTTAAAAAAAAGTTAGCCTATGTCCGTCTCCTGGTTCCTCCAACTATCTCTGTACCAAAATTCATCAAAATCGGTTCAGCCATTAAAGCGTAAAGAGGTAACAAACAAACAAACAAACTCACTTTCGCTTTTATAATATTCTATATATAAGTAAGGATACTACTGTAAAATAGAGCGCGACCGTCACTAAGGGTTGCCGTTGGACTGCTAATGGACGATGTTCCGTGGCAAGCAGCTGATGTCACAGAGCTGCTTGCGTACCCCATGTTGCTAAATGGTTAAATGCGAATGTTTGTGAGGATGTATATGTATGGATGTTTGTTATTCTTTCACGTCAAAACGACTGAACGGATCATGATGAAATTTGGCACAGAGGTAGATTATAGTCTGGAATAACAAATAGGATACTTTTTTTCGATCATTACGCCGGCGAAGTTGCGGGCGCCAGCTAGTTAAATCATAAAAGTCTGCTCCTTGTTTTTGGGATAACTCAATTTAGACGATGCATGTATGACCTAATAGATAGAATCTGCACTTGACAGTTTGTGGTTAAGTGGTAGTCATCATTGCCGCTGTCACCGACGAATTGTAATACCAGAAAGGCCAGGTGCCCTACCATGACGTCTTAAAACAGAACTTATTCCACTGAGGGAAGAGAGCTATACAGGGTGTCTAGCACCATCTCTTTCTCACACAGGAATAAGAGCTGCTATAAGATGTCATGGTAACCCTACTGGATAAATGTTTGAGGTTATGTCAGGCCCCGGAATTCGGGACGCATACATAGAAGATGAGTTTCTTTCTAATAAACATTCGTAACACCAAAAATAGTAAACTGCAATCTAATTTATTAAATTTGAATCCTAATTTATTTATTAACAATATTAATTGTGATTCAAGTTTTAACTAATTTGAAAAAAGTACAGATTTATGCATCGTTTTAGTCTAATATTAAGTTTTTTATGAAGCATAGAGAAATGAGAGAAAACTAATGAGAACCTAATATGGAGATTAAAAAAAAACTCATAAATGAATTCACTTTTTTTAGAAACATCCGATATTTTGCTCGGCTTAGGAATCGAACCCCAGGACCTTATGATCAGTAGGCGCGCTTGCGACTACGAGACTCATTCGTAATTTTAGATTGTTTATTGTTTATGGCTAAAACTTCCTTATAAGCAATATTACATCAACTAGCCAATTTAAGTCATATCACAAAATGAACTGCTGCCCTAACATGACGTCTTAAAGCAGAACTTATTCCAGTGAGGGAACGAGACAGAGATCTACCTAAGAATAAAAACACCATAGTCATCGTATTCGCAATTTTCCTGTTATTTTCGTCACATTTAAGACTTACTCATTCAAGGATTCATTATCACACTTCACGCTAATATTATAAATGCGAATGCTTATATGTTTGTTTGTTACACCTCCACGCTCAAACGTATTAACTGATTAGGATGAAATTTAGAATAAAATGGCTCATAATAAATAGGAAGACATCAAATAACTTCCTCCCGTTCTGGGTGGACCGACAGGGAGTGTCTTTTACTGACTAAAACCCTTATTTAATAAACATTTATACAGCCTATATACCCATGCGGTATCTTTTTTTGACAATCCGCAAACCCGGACAACCCGCGACCCAAGACAACCCGCGAAACCAGAGCAAATAACCTGGATTATAACACATAAGCTTAATTTTAACGTGAGTAAATCCGCGTGACGCAGCTAGTTTATTATATGAACAAAAATACACATGTATATTAGTGTTTATCAATCTGTTTTCAACTCAGTTGTGGAGCGCATACGCACTCAGGCGCACGCTTGTGTTATATCGAATTTCTGATCCGCGAATTTAAGTATCGCGTATTAAGTGTAGTGCTGAATTCAATTTACGACTTCAATGATCGACTGCTCAGACCAATATTGATGTAAGTGGGTGTTTTTCAGTAATGCTAATTATTTCAGAATTCTAATCTATCTATAATTATAATTTATTCTATAGTGATATTTGCTTAGCTTTTTAAATAAGGAGTGAATTTATTTTGAATCTACGAATGCCTCAAAATAGAAGATCAGTGATTTACTCATCACGACATCTAATTAACTACAAGTGTTAGGAGTCTTTTTGGCCTGGGGGATCCTGGGGACGTAGGTGCTCACAAAGATATAGTAGAAGACCACCCCTAGGGGGGTGAAACTATGTGGTTAAGTTGTGTGAATTCCTTGGCCTCGAATTGAATTGAAAATTTGCATAGGCATTCTTTCACGAAATTAATATTATATAACACTAGCTTTTGCCCGCGGCTTCGATCGCGTTAAGTTTTGGGTAACACAGTTCCCCTTTCCTGATTTGCAGGTACCGGCTATCTGCAGTTTTTGCCCTTGCGCCTTATTGATTTGTAATAGCAAAGCTAAGTTTTCCCTTTTCTTCGCTCTATTTCCCTCATATCCCACTTTTTACTAAAAATCTCTATTTCCGTCTCATGGGTCCCAACTATCCCTGTACCAAAATTCATCAAAATCTGTTTAGCCATTATGGCGTGAAGAGGTAACAAACAAACAAACGCACTTTCGCTTTTATAATATTAGTAAGGATTTACACAAATTCAAAATTTGAAAAAAGTGGGATGTGAGGGAGAAAGAGGGAAGAAAAGGGAAAACTTAGCGTTGCTATTACAAATCAATAAGGCAAAAGGGGAACTGTGTTACCCCGAATTTAACGCGAGCGAAGCCGCGGTCAAAAGCTAGTAAGAAATAAGAAGGAAAATCATAAAAATAAGGCTGCAAATAAAATTGATGTATGTCAGTTTGTTAATGACTAGTTAACCTCTTTATAATTAAAAAATAATATAGTTGAATGCATTCCATTCAGATATCACAAGATTCTTTCTTATCTTAGTTAATTCACAATATTTACGTTCACAAATGAATTCAAATTGTTTGCTAATTTAAAGAACTTATGTCAGTTCTTTAATAACATAGCTATGTAGCTATGTTATTTATAGTGAGGTAGGTAAAATTCATATAATAATTTTCAAATGAATTTTTGTTGGTTTTTTTTATTAACCTATTTTGTTCCATTGCTGGGAAAAGGTCCCTTATATCCCCTTTCCGTAAATGGTTACATGAAAATAAATACTTATAGTTCTTATAGTAAGAATTTTATAGATTCTCTTGATTTTATTAGCAATTATCTTCTGCAATACAATTGCGTGCGCAATCAATAACTCATAATAAATTAGAAACATTAAAACATCTCGCTATGTCTTGAATCCTTACTATCCTTACTAATATTATAAAAGCGAAAGTGAGTTTGTTTGTTTGTTACGTCTTCACGCCTAAATCGCTCAAACGATTTAGATGAAGTTTGGTACTGAGATAGTTGGGAACCTGGAAACAGACATAGGCTATTTAAAAAAAATGAAATTGAGAAATGAGGGAGAAAGAGGGAAGAAAAGGGAAAACTTAGCATTGCTATTACAATAAATAATGCGCAAGGGCAAAAACTACGGGTAGCACCTGCAAATCAGGAAAGGGAAACTGTGTTACCCCGAATTTAACGAAAGCGAATCTACGGGCAAAAGCTAGTGATTAAAAACTTAATAGTACACCCACATTTCACTAGTTATTTTAAGGTCTGTATGACAACAACAGCTACACTACTATGACGTTTTCCACTGAGGGAAAGAGACAAAGCTATACAGGTTGTCTAGCGCCATCTCTTTCCCTCAGTGGAATAAGTTCTGCTTTTAGACATCATGGTAGGCCTACTGGGCATAAATCCTGCTTCCGTGTCAGTGTCTTGTTTCTCATTGTTGTGACCGGACAACTTTAGATCAGTGTCAGTACAAATTGATGTTTGTTACCGTAATACGATCGTCTGTGTGTCTAGTATCATAGGCCGTCTGTTTGAGCTCTCATCAGCTCGCAATCCGGAAGGAAATATAAGAGGGAACTTTGTAAACAACACTTTCGCTCCCCAGAACTCAGCGTATGAGTCCAAAATCTAAAATTCTCGTGTCACAGTTTTCGTTCCCATATTCCTTCAAAACGGCTGGACCGATTTGAACGAAATTTTGTGTACATATCGGGTAGGTCTGAGAATCGGCCAACATCTATTTTTCAGACCCCTAAATGAGCAGCGGGTGAAACCGCTGGGCACAGCTAGTCTACTATATAAAATTCTCGTGTCACAGTTTTCGTTCCCATTCTCCTCCGAAACGGCTGGACCGATATAAACGAAATTTTGTGTACATATCGGGTAGGTCTGAGAATCGGCCAACATCTGTTTTTCATACCCCTAAGTGAGCAGAGAGTGAAACCGCTGGGCACAGCTAGTAAATTTTATAATAATATGGACTGCCTACTATTAACTACTGGAAACCTGCCTTACTGGGCAGCAAAAGGGTTCCCCTTTCGTTACCCAGTAAGGCAGGTTTTAGGCATTTGCAGTCGTCCTGGAAATTCAATAAACCATCTATATTTTTTTTAACATAAACTCCACGCTATGAATTTCTCCTGTATCGTGGGTATAGCCACAATTATAATCCAAATCAAATATTTTCAACGTTTAATTGACCAATCAAATATTACTTTTGCTCTATTGTGAACGAACAATTGATTGACAATATAGTAAATGAAGTATTTGTAACGGAATGTTGGCCGGAAAATGTTGATATGTTAAAAACATCTTTTTAATGAATATATTATCTGAACTACCTTTTGCCCGCGGCTACGCTCGCGTTAAATTCGGAGTAACACAGTTCCCCTTGCGCCTTATTGATTTGTAATAGCAACGCTACGTTTTCCCTTTTCTTCCCTCTTTCTCCCTCACATCCCACTTTTTTCAAAGCGTGAAGAGGTAACAAACAAATAAACAAACAAACTCACTTTCACTTTTATAATATTAGTAAGCATTATAAGGCATTTTTTGAGCTGGGTGAAACTTGTGCGCCTTTCAAATTAATCAAGAGCCTGTTAAAAGTCACAAAATTAAAGATGAAAGAGAAATAAGGATAAAGAAGAATATGTTGAAGAGAGATTTATGAGTAAGGGGATGGAGTGCAAGTGGAAGGATGGGAGTAGTAGTAGTTTAATAGTAGTAGCATAGTGGAAGTAGTAGTAACGTAATAGTAATAGTAAAAGTAGCAGCGTAATAGCAGTATTGAAGTAGTAGTTGTACTTTAGTTAGATGCCACGGTTCATTTTTAACTTATTTAGGTTTAAAATACAGGACAGCTGGATTGGTTGAAAAATGATGTCTTTAACTTTTTTTCTGATTATAAAAGTTTGGTATTCAGTTTTAACATCGGAAGGCTACCTTTACTTACTTAGAAAAAAGCCAAGCAGGTGGTTATATTTATATTGATACTAGCTTTCGCCCGCGGCTTCGCCCGCGTTAAATTTGGGGTAAAACAGTTCCCCTTGCGCCTTATTGATTTGTAATTGCAACGCTAAGTTTTCCCTTTTCTTCCCTCTTTCTCCCTCACATCCCACTTTTTAAAAATAAAAATTAGCCTATGTCCGTCTCCAGGGTCCCAACTATCTGTGTACCAAAATTCATCACTATCGGTTTAGCCATTAAAGCGTGAAGAGGTAACAAACAAACAAACTCACTTTCGCTTTTATAATATTAGTAAGGAAAGGAAGTAAGGATAGTAAGGATTTAAACATAATGCTAAGTCAGGGTAATAACGACACGTCTGTCGATTGACGACAGGCCGTGTCGACGGCGCATTCGTTTTTCACGCGCGCCTCAAAGAGATGTCAGCAAAGCAGAGGGGCTTACCAGAGCCTCCGCCTGCGCCTGCCGGGGTTGCGGGTTGTTCGAAAGAGATACCGGGGCCCTGGAACGTAAAGGGCAAAAGAAGGAACATGGGTGGGTTTTAGTCAGTAAAAGTCTGACACGCAGACCCGTTACGCCAAGGGCGTGGGAAGTTATAAATTTGATGACTTCCCACACCAAAAAAAACCATACCAAATAGCATCACCAAATAAAACCTATTAACTAACTAAACTTCATTCAAATTCGTTTACTCGTTTGAGCGCAACAGAGTTACAAACAAACACACAAATACACACTTTCGTCTTCTTAATATTAGTTTGATAAAGTATATGACAACAAATTGTTAGTCGGTCACAAAAAGCGCCTCGAATATTAGATAACTGATAACGTCATTCTTAGAATGATATCAGAATACCTAAATGTGTGAATGACACATTGATAACGGAAGATGTTATATCATTTGTGGATAATGAGAAATACAAACACTTTGAATGGTTTTACGTCGTTTAGACCCAAATGCCTATAAAAGTTATTATCTGCTTAGTCTATTCGCGACCTTTTTGGGTTAGAAGAGGGGGTTGCCAGGGCCATTGCCTGCCAGAGTTGCGGGTTGTTCAAAAAAGATACCGCGACCCCGGAACCCGTTATTGGCAAAAGAAGGAATATGAGTGGGTTTTAGTAAGTAAAAGTCTGACACACCCTCTGCTCCGCATAGTTCGGGGGAAGTTATTTGATGACTTCCAGTCCGTAAATAAATATGTTGGGATCGACTTCCAAGATACAAAAGTATCGCGAAGAAAACGGTATCTCTTTGCGAGATGTTTCTCCATAGTTTTGAGAGCAGAAATAAATCATGTCAATTTAATTCCTAAACATTGTTTAATCGTAAAGTCTCATGTAGAATTATTACATACTTATTAAAATAATTAATACAAAAAATTTAAAAACTAAATTAAATTAAAATTGTTAAACTAAACTAAACTTATAAATAAATTAAAAAATAGCGTCAAAAATTCGTCGTATGGCACGTTGTATGGCAACGCTAAGCTTCTGGCCAAAGTAAAAGCCAGCCCTTGGGTCACGGGAAGTGTCAACCAAACGTTTTGAAATTTCAAAAGGCTGTGAGCACAACGACCCCACGGTCCCAGAGTTTCAACCTTTGGGGTTGAAACTCTGGGACCGGCTCGAAAATATAGTTTCCAATAAGGTTACTTATTAATCTGATAAAACGTCTAAAACTAAATCACTTGAGCATTATTAACCATTTAATGGCTAAGGTCAATTAATACCACCATTAGTTGTTAATATGGCGTAAGTAGATGCCACAATCACAGCGAGATTATTGTTAACGAGGTTCCTCTAATTAACTACAATTAAACTAAGATCCATCGAGACCTACCGATTAGAGATGTTAAACTCGTTGTTTTCCTGCTTGATGACCTGCTCAGTTCAACTCGCTTCTACCAGTACTAAGAATAGTAGTAGTAGTAGTAGTATAGTGTAGTGTATATGAACACAATTGGTGAATGAATACAAGTGTACTTAGGTTATAAGCAACTCCCAAAAGGGCTCGAATTATACGAGGGAAGTTTATAGGCAACTATAGATTACTAGCTGTGCCCAGCGGTTTCACCCGCTGCTCACTTAGGGGCATGAAAAATAGATGTATGTATTTATAAATTATATAAGTATGTATATCAGTTTGTCTGGTTACCATAACACGAGCTCTGCTTAGCTTGGGATCAGATAGCCGTGTGTGAGTTGAAAAAAAAAAGAAATGGGACAAGGGCAGGAAAATGATGAGTAGGATGTTGGACTGATGACCATAGTGCATAGAGAAGTGTCCCTGGTTCTTTCATTCATAGCATTGAACTGTGTCGCATATGCCGCCTCCTCCCACCTTGTCACTAGAGTTTTAATGGAAATTGATAATTTTCATTTATTCATTCACGGTTCGAACAATGAGTCGCCGACTAGTTATTTCTAAACATAAATGTTTAATTAATAAACTAATACGTAAATTAGTTTGTGAGTTGTGTAGTTGTAACACAAATGTGTTGTAGTTTTCATAAATTGTAAGTAGAAAATTGTTTTTTTTTTTAATTAAACGTTGCCCCACACTAGGAATTTCTCCTGTATTGTGGGTGCGTTTACAAATATTTAAACTCACATACACAAACAGAAACCTTGAAACAACTTGAAGGGACGGGCCTGTTGGTCTAGTGGTTAGTGGCCCTGACTGCTGAGCCGGAGGTCGTGGTTTCGATTCCCACCCAGGACAAACTTTGTGTGATGAGCATGATTGTTTGTTCTGTGTCTGGGTGTGATTTATCTATAATATGCATGTATTTATAAATTATATAAGTATGTATATCAGTTGTCTGGTTACCATAACACAGGCTCTGCTTAGCTTGGGATCAGATAGCGCGGGGATCGAACACGCGACACGTAGCGCAGAAGTCAAACGCTCAGACACTGCGTCAACCGAAATTTAAATTAAGATATGAATTGTGTGTTTATAACATAAACTCATGTCTCTTTCCCATGGGAGCCCCAGAGAGCCACCTGCGGCGATCCTTAGGCGCGTCGCCCACACGACCAACAGTCGAGGTGCAGTTGAGGCTGCGCCTCCTGCGGACATAAGAGGCACGCCGCAACGAGATTTTCTTTACAAATGTCGTGTGGGCGACGCGCCTTACATACTCATTTACCTCATCCACATTCATTCATATTATCTTCCACGCACGCCGGTTGTACTACGCACCTGACCTTTCTTAAGAAACTCAGCAAAAAGGTTGTGTGTTTATTTATCTTTTACAAATATTCATAACTATGTCAATGTTTACCCATATATGTGTTTTTGTTCTTTCTTATAAAATAATGCACGTGTTTAGGATAATCACTATCAATGATAATACTGTCCGAATGTTTGTAGTCCGTATCAGTCAAATTAGGTCATTTATCAGACTATTATAATAGCATGTTATCACACAATATTGGACATAAAATATTGGAAGTATTATACAACATAAAATCAAGGTTATTGATACAGTCAATATAAAAAAAAAAAACAAAACAAACAACTATGCAGACCACGAAAGGCCAAGAACTATGATTTATTGGCATGATCTAACCCAACCAGTTTATTCAATAAGTAGGTTTTTGCTAAAAAACACACGACATTAAGTTTTTATCGTTTTTATTAAGGTAGGTACCATAAGTATGATGTAATTTATTTGGAATCTTAAAAAAGCGAATTTTATAGAATTGAAAAATAAAATGAACATTGCATTTTTAAAAACCTTGAAGTGCCACTGGAGTGTAGCTCAGGTACTTAATGGAATGCGATGCGCTTAAAAGTGAATATCTGCAGATTACCAACCAATCATTGAAAAACCGGCCAAGAGCGAGGACTCCCACAACGATGGTTCAGTACAAACTTGCGACATAAACGGCCATATCTTTTATCTTGTGATGTTGTTTCACTCATACATTACGGATATCAGTATTTATTTCCTTAGGTTCAGACTTGTGTGGCTGGCACGGCTATACTGCTTTTATTAAACCTACAATTTGATTGAAATTACAAACAATGAGCATAAAGAATCGGGGACAGTTCTGGGACGTCTCAAATCCGCTGCGATCAGACTCATTTTATTTATTAGTCTGTCTGTGGACCAGACACTGAATCCTTGAAAACATTACGACTCTGTAAAAGTGTGCTGTGGGTAGACCTTAAAGTAGGTCGCCTTTTTACGTATGGCAAATCATCAACTGACTTCTCCAAGTTTGGGCTCAGCGAAGTCTAACACTAACAAAAGCAAAGATGCATTTACGGAATTAAATGGAATAAATATTGGTCTAAATTTTATTTATTCATTTTATTTGGCTCTTCAACAATGATTACACTATTACATATACCAGAAGACATTTCAATCTTTAGTCTATCACTTATGGAATGCACTGTTTTAAAGGCATTTTTTTGGGGTTGGGAAAACATCAAATAACTAGACTAAAACCCACCCATGTTCCTACTATTAAGTTTTTTTCCAAAATTGCATTAATAATATTTTTGATTTGCGTAATAGTAGACCTAATGCACTTAGTAACATGAGTAGAGCCTTAGTTTAAAATAATGCCCATGATTTCAATTGCACCCTGTATAGTAAGGATTTAAAACATTCTCGTAGGATAATTTACGATTACAACGAACGAAGCCGCTTGCAAAGACTTGTCAACAATCATTCCGAATATTGATGACATCGGCGGGTTCACGCAAATAACCCTTGACGCATGGATTTCTGTGATAAAAGGATCGGAGTCAACAACTATTAAACGATCAAAGAAGCTTATATCGGCTTCATAAAGAATCTGTGTGACATGATTAGGTTTCGCAGGGAAGGGTGGCCTTTTAGGGGCTGGCTCTAGTAATATTGACGTTCAGCAAGTGCTGTTTTTATTATCATCATCATTATTTACCTAGTTTTTTTCAACTATTTTGGTGTCGGTTTTCATCAGTGCAATATAAATAAACTAGCTTCCGCTCGCGACTTCGTCTGCGTCGCATAGTTACTTTGGGCTAACGCTAACTTTAAAACGTGTAATGATCGAAAAAATACCTTTCTCTCTCCTTTTCTTCCCTCGTTCTTTTTGCCACTTATTTTTTTAAATCAGCCTATGTCCGTCTCCAGGGTCTCAAATATCTCTGTACCAAAATTAATTAAAATCGGTTTAGCCATGTAGACGTGAAAACGTAACAAACAAACTCATCTTTTGATTTTGCAGCTGTAAGCTAGGTATCGTATTTCTCATGGACAGATTTAAAAGGGTTGGTATCTGGTAACTGGGATGTTTGTCACGCTGAATGAACTGCACGTGAAAAACTTGGTTAACAACGTAAGAAAAATCTGGGGTTTTTTTTAAAATTTATTTGATATGATACACGACGTTGGATAAATTACTTTAATTACGCTGATTTTCCGCGTGTGAGCGCGGGTGTAACACGTGTGCAAGGTCAGCGCGGGTCACCTGAACATGGCCTAAGTAATTTTAAAAGAAAAAAAAATGTAATGTAAATAAAAACTTGAGAGGTGTCAAGGGACACCCGGATGGAACGAAGTTATTATTTATTAAAACCTGTATACACTCAACAAAAATAATCGTCGCGATACCACACTGTACAATGCGAAATAGAAAGACGAAACGAAAATAACTGGCTTGCTTTTTATGAGAGAGAGAGAGAGGTCGTTACAACTTTTTGTCTTATTTTTTTCCGTCTAGCCCCCTTTCGCAACACGCGATAAGGAACTTCGTTCCAATAATCAAAAACTTTATTTATTCAAATAATAGACACAGACATAGTTGGAAATAAAGCAAAATACAAAATAGGCATATTATCATATTTTTGTACAGAGATATTTAATATATTTATGGTACACAAAAATAGTCTATGAATTTAAAAATATATGAATCCTGCCTCTTAAACAGGAAACCTGTAACTTAAGAGACAGACATTTATTTAACAGTAGCTTTTGCACGCGGCTTCGCTCGCGTTAACTTCGGTAGCGCCTTATTGGTTTGTAATAGCAACGCTAAGTTTTCCCGTTTCGTCCCTCTTTCTCCCTCATATCCCACTATTTAAAAAAAAAATAGCTTATGTCCGTCTCCTGGTTCCAAACTATCTCTATCAAAATTCAACAAAATCGGTTAAGCCATTAAGGCGTGAAGACGTAACAAACAAACTCAGTTTCGCTTTTATAATATTACTAGCTTTTGCCCGCGGCTTTGCTCGCGTTAAATTCGGGGTAACACAGTTCCCCTTGCGCCTTATTGATTTGTAATAGCAACGCTAAGTTTTCCCTTTTCTTCCCTCTTTCTCCCTCACATCCCACTTTTTTCAAAAAAATATTAGCCTATGTCCGACTCCTGGTTCCCAACTATCTCTGTACCAAAATTCATCAAAATCGGTTTAGCCATTAAAGCGTGAAGAGGTAACAAACAAACAAATAAACAAACAAACAAACTCACTTTCGCTTTTATAATATTAGTAAGGATAAGGATTTAGTAAGGATACTATTTATATTGTCCACAGGTATTCTTCAGTAAACCAACATGTTGTTTGAAGTATTAATAGTAGGGGCTGTGGCCCTGGTGATATGGCTGTTATTCTTCAGGGAAGATGACAATCCTCTGGACAAGCTACCAGGACCTCCTCGGATGCCTATCATAGGAAACTCTTGGGAACTGTTTCAGTCACCACCCGGTAAGCAATCATTTCTTTTAAATAACATCAAGTTTGTTATCTTCGGAGACAAAGGTATTCTAATGTTACATCCACATTTTACCAATTTATGAATGACGACACGGGCGCTGCGTGTTGCGGGTTCGATCCCCGCACGGAACAAATATTTGTATGGCCTACAAAAAGTTTTTCCGGGTCTGGCTGTTTGTGTATGTATGTAAGTTTAAATGTTTGTAAACGCCCACGATACAGGAGAAATTCCTAGTGTGGGGCAACGTTTACGTTTATAAATAAATAAAAGAATTTGGTTTGAGTGTCATGTAAAAGGTGCGAGCCTATTGGCGTCAACAGGACACAGATTCCAGGGGTGCTAGTGAGAAATTCTTATTGGAAACACCCAATAACACTTTGTCTGACCTGGGAACCGAACCCAGGAGCCAAAGCTCCGCAGTCACGCTTGCGACCGCTTGACCCACAAAATAGTTTTAATTTCATCTCGATACCTCAACGCGTTCCCGAGATAAAGGGTCGTGACAGACAGACTTACAAATAACCGACAACAAATTTCAGTGGTCCAATAAGGGTTCCGTATTTTCCTTTCGAGCTACGGAACCCTATAAAAGATTTGTTTGAGATTAATATAAGTCAAAAGCTGTTAAAGGTAGGGTAATAAAATAGTCTAGAACTCCTTTGAACAAACAATTAGACAGTTTTCTGACTAAGTTGGATTTTCTTTGGATTTTAATTCGTAAACTAATGTAGTTACGGTGTTACAAAGTGCTGTTCGGAGATCAAAGGATTAGTTCCAGAAACTTTATGATGCTAACAGATTGTGATGAACGAAAATATTACTTAGTTCTCTTTTTTCTCACCTTTTTCTTTTAGAGTTGAATTTACATATTTTACTAATTAAAAATAATTTTCGGAACTTTCTTTTGATGAGAGACGACAGACCAGATATTTATTGAACTAGCTCATAGGTACCCGCGGCGTTGCCCGTGTGATATTCTTAATTATCAAACGGGATCGCTCTACCAGTATAAAAAGTATCCTATGTGTTATAAACTATCTGTGCGAATAAAAAAAACCGGCCACCGTATACGCGGGACTGTCTGTGGTGAGCAATGGGTTGCTCACTTGACTGCCGTCCTTCTATTGACGACAGGCCTTGTCCACGGCGCGTTCGTGTTTCACGCGCACCTCAAAGAGATATCAGCAAACCAGAGGGTCTAGAGCCATTTGACGGGCCTGTTGGTCTAGTGGTTAGTAGCCCTGACTGCTGAGCCGGAGGTCGTGGGTTCGATTCCCACCCAGGACAAACTTTGTGTGATGAGCATGATTGATTGTTCTGTGTCTGGGTGTGATTTATCTATAATATGTATGTATTTATAATTTATATAAGTATGTATATCAGTTGTCTGGTTACCATAACACAAGCTCTGCTTAGCTTGGGATCAGATAGCCGTGTGTGAGTTGTCCCAAGATATTTATTTATTACTTTCTCTTTCAGACAAGCTCCTGGATCTGCTGGTAGACTACACAAAAAAATATGGCGAACGCTACGTGTTCAAAGTGATGGGTCTAAGAGTCCTTCACATTTCTGGACCAGCTGATATTGAGGTGCGTACAATGATAATCATAATCTGCCTAGCCTTTTACCATATTATATCATAAAGTATGTTTTTTACAAACACTTTTACACGTTTTTTTTTTAAAAACTTCGTGCCAGCCAGACAGCCGAAACAAACTCAGAGGTCAGTCTCGTTTAAGGTCTAGACAAAAGTCTTCAACTTATGAGGATTATGCAGATTATTGTCTGAAATGGTCTTTTTAAGGAAGCACCTTACAGGTGGTATTGTGGTCGGCTTCCAGTCTAACCGGCTGAATGACAGTATTTTATATGAAGCGACTGTCTATTTGATCTTCACAATCCAGTTAGTACTGGGTAAAACAATATCCAATGGTAAGTCTGGTTGTCAGCCTTCAAGCCACTGACTACCTGTAACGACAGTCAAAGATCTACAAATGACAGCTGGGACCAACAGCTTGCTCGGCATTTTTATCGAGGCCGGAAAGAAACGCGGCATGTAATAAATGGTAGTGACGGTCGCCTCGTGCGGCTGTTGTAAGCACACACACCGAAGTGCTCGTTGCACTTCGGTGTGTGTGCCATCTAAAAATACCTGAACATAAAAGTAACCTTTTAAAAATAAAACCTTGCCCCACACTAGGAATTTTTCCTGTATCGTGGGTGCGTTTACAAACACAAACAGCCAGACCCGGTATACTTTGAAATCGTTTTATTAGAATTTATAGCATCTTTAATCCTATCTACTTAGTTCGGTTAAATCTACGTATTAATTAACACAAGTTTAAGTAACATGTTATTTATGTAGAGCCATTGTTTGTGCCTAAACTCTCGCCCAAAGTAAATAAAGGTGGCTATATCAATTCATCAAAGCCGTTGATAGCAGCTCTATCCTTTATTGAGATTGACATACTAAACTAACATATCGACGTAGTAATCTAAAATGTAGCTAGCGACATTTAAAACGCAGTTTGATTTGCAACGTTCGACGCAGCACGGAAGGTCGAAAATGTACGGCGGTGAGCTTAAGTTTAGGTTTTAAGGTTGGGTAACAGGCAGTTCAATCAAACACGTGTTTGAGTTAGTCATGATAACAGTAGAGGGATGAGTCGACCGAGTTAGAAAACCGTCAGTTTTCATGTCTTCCACCACAAATATTTGTTGGGTGTGCACGGTAGAAAGGCGAATGTATTACGTACTGAGGCGGGAGAGGTGGGTAACTTCCTCTGAGTTTGTCTTATGCAGCTGGCAGCTGGATATGGGCTCAGTTGATGGCAACGAGGCTCGCCCTAAAACACGCTTTTATTAAATCCACCTACAAAAAAAAAGATGTTCATTTTGATCCAGGTCCCCCCAGGTTTGAATGACAGTACATGTTCAGTTAAGAGACGTTCTTCTCAATGCAATATAGTGAACTCCCAAAGATACCAATTTTTTTTATACATTTAAAACTTCATCATTC
The DNA here is from genome assembly GCA_958449745.1 of Ochropleura leucogaster. Taxonomy (NCBI): domain Eukaryota; kingdom Metazoa; phylum Arthropoda; class Insecta; order Lepidoptera; family Noctuidae; genus Ochropleura; species Ochropleura leucogaster. The sequence continues at coordinate 2,378,941 of OY288213.1, read as the reverse complement.
AGATAATAAGAAAACTGGATTCAAATCATTTCGAAAAATATTCTATGTAGTCGGGCTTAATAAATGAAGAAGGATTCACAAGAGCTTTTAAAATGTCACTATGGAGTAGCGAAAAATTTACAAACTGTGTTCGAAAACTTTTTTATTAACTCAGCTCAAACTATGGCCTTACTGCCGTGAATTCCTTTGAGTGAATGATATGTGCGTTTCAGTAAATAGTTCAGCTACCCTAACATGACGTGTTAAAGCAGAATTTATTCCGCTGAGGGAAAGGGACAGAGCTATATAGGATGTCTAGCACCATCTCTTTCACTCAGTGAAGTTCTGCTTTAAGATGTCATAGTAGGCCTACAGTATTGTCTAGTATTTTTTAGTAGAAATTCACGTATACGTGTGATGTGGAGGAATGAGAAAAATATAGTGCGAATAATTTTGAGTATAAATGTGGATGGATAAGAATAGAGGAAGACCAAAGAAACGATGGAAGAACTGTGAGAAGGACGGCAAGAAAGGAGGTGACTGCTGGGGTAAAGAGTAATACAGAAGAATAGAAGAAGATGACATACTGCTCCGACTTCAAATAAGTAAAGACCCGTATTCATGGTAAACATTTGTTTACGGGGCTTTACGATGAGGACAGATGAATGATGATAATGCACATCTACGCATTTGTAGTACGTTAATTAAGCTTGTAGGTTTTTTGGAACTTTCTAAAGAGTATGTAAGGACGGTTGTTCCGAGGTTGCGCGTTGTTTCCAAGAAATATCGCGGCGCCGGATCATAAAGCGCAAAAGAAGGAACATGGGTCGTTTTTAGTCAGTAGTTTATGGTATTGGTTGTCGTGTCGTTGAACTCCTTGACTTCGAATAGAAGTCGAGGTACAAGATTACTGACAAATAATTGCACTGACTGGACAGATCCACACACTCTGAGTGGAGCATTCTTAAAAAAACCGGCCAAGAGCGTGTCGGGCCACGCTCAGTGTAGGGTTCCGTAGTTTCCCGTCCGTCACAATAAGTGTTCCCAGTTATGAGGCCAACCGAAAAATTCGGTAATACCCGATCCAATGTAATAAGTACCTACAGCGCCATCTCTCGGGGAATTGGGTTACTAATTAATACAAAGACGTGCAATTTCGGTGGTAATTTTGGATTGTGAGCACCGATTTCAATAATTCTTTTTTTGTTTGAAAAAAGATACGTTCAGGATAGTAAAATATGTAAACAAAGTTACAAAAAATGCTTACATATACGATTATACTACAAACTTAGTCCAGAAATTATTTTGTACAACTTTTTATCTTTTTTGTACAAAAACTGTTGTGTCAATCAAGTTCAAAATAATTTTCATAGAAAGTCCTTATAAAGTTCTACTTTTCAGAATTTTTTCATATTTTCTAAACTTAAGGTTCAAAAGTTAGAGGGGGGGGGGACACATTGTTTTTTACTTTTGGAGCGATTATTTCCGAAATTATTGACATTATCAAAAAATGATCGTAGTAAACCCCTATTCATTTTTAAATACCTTTCCAACAATATATCACACGTTAGGGTTGAAATTAAAAAAATAATCACTTCCTACTTTACATATAGGGTGGCAACCCTAATAAAACATTTTTTTCAAATTTCTATTTTACCACTTTGTCGGCGTGATTGATATACATATTGGTACCAAATTTCAGCTTTCTAGTGCTAACGGTCACAGAGATTAAGCGAGGACGGACGGACAGACAGACATGGCGAAACTATAAGGGTTCCTAGTTGACTACGGAACCCTAAAAAGACCATCTCAGACATTTATAGTCTCCATATAAGTTGACCAAAACTTTTGTCTGGACCTTAAAAGAGACGATGACCTGTGAGTTTGCTTCGGCTGTTTCTTCTCAGAGTAGTCGGGTACAAAACACCGGCCTTATCTATTTTCTTTTTTAAAGATAATGACGAGTAAAAGTGTTAGTAAAAACCTTCTTGTAAAATAATAACCATTATCTTTTATCACTTATTTCTTAGATGAATACTTCTTCACAAAGTTTAAATAAGATAAAATATGCTCTTCGAAAAGTCAGAAGCCAGAATCGCGTCCACCCCGAATATGGTTAAGCCCTATTTAATATAAACCTCTAACCATTTTCAAACTTTTTGCGTAAAACTTTCGGTAACTTTTTGTGTCAGCCCTAAGCAAAAAGTTTCCCTACTTACCCCAAACCGGAAACATATTCGAAATTGTTTGTAAGTTCTTGCGGTGATATTATTAATAGTAATGACAGTGTGAGGAGGGTATAAGCTAATATATACGTGACTAGATTCTGCCTATGGTAAATTGAATTACTTTTTGCACAATATATGTTTATAGTTTTAGATTTGTCCTTTTTCTGACTTGCTCCCACCATCCTATGATCCTACTAATATTATAAATGCGAAAGTTGGTGAGGATGGATGTAGGTATGTATGTATGGAAGTTTGTTACTTTTTCACGTCAAAACGGCTGAACGGATCTTGATGAAATTTGGCACAGAGGTAGATTATCGTCTGAAATAACACATAGGATATATATTTTTCGACATCCGGCTGAATAATTAACCTACCTAGCTTTTATTTCGCACGGCCGTATAAGCTAAAATATTGTAAAGTTTCAGCAAAATCCATACAGTAACTTTTGCATTCATGAAAGAGTAACAATCATTCATTCTGATAAACTTTTAGGTGTATCGTATTTTATCTAAGAAGTAATTATTATTTCGTTTATTCATTTTTCAACATATTATTGTTTTTTTTTACATATTTCTTAAATATTAAAAAAAATACATGAAAATACAAAATTGGGAGCCCACCGGGTCCAAGCTACCACCTGTCAGGGCTCCAAAGAAAGGAACCTCCTAACAATACGAGCCGTGTCCAGGAGTACCGCTTTCTGTATCCAGCTGCCTAACGAGAGCCTCCTCAGGTATTGGTCGAGGCTCTTGGCAATTAAGCCATAGGCAGATATGACTGAGCCCAGATCCCACATGACGACAACCTCGCGAGCCAAGTCAATATACTTCGTTTGCTTATCTGTGATGTCATCGTATCATAAATCACGTGACGTCACGTCCTGTATGATCTAACCAACAGTTTTGTTACAGGTGGTGCTGTCCCATTCGAAGAACATCAGGAAGAGTGTTCCGTACCAGTTCCTGAAGGACTGGCTGGGTGATGGACTGCTTTTGAGCTCAGGTTTGTGTGATACCCATACAAGTGCCGTACCTATGTGTTCTTTTTTCTAAGAAGTAGTTTTTTTTAGTCGATGTCCCACACTAGGAATTTCTCCTGTAAGGTGGGCCTTCACAAACATTCAATCTCACATACACAAACAGCCAGACCCGGAACAACAATCTATAGGCCATACAAAAATTTGTTCCGTGCGGGGATCGAACTCGCGACATACGTGTCGCAGAGGTCAAAAGCTTAGCAGTGGCTAAGCTTAGTGCTAACCGTGTCGTCAGAATGAAATAGTGTTGCACCAAAACACATGGTTATTTTGGGATCTCAATTTTTTTTTCGAAGATGATTGATTCAGAGATTAACCTATAAAATTCCACTGAGGTTTAGTAATCTTAATTGAATTTACTTAGGCTGATATCTATAAATGTTACTTCCCACGTGTTTCGACTTGAGCATGTCCAATGATCTCTTCTCTACCTTCTCTCGCGACGAAGAAGAACCGAACGTGACACCATGTTCATCTGCCGGGGTTGCGGGTTGTTCGAAAAAGATACTAGAACATATAGGGCAAAAGAAGGAACATGGGTGGGTTTTAGTCAAATTAATTTTGAATAAAAGTCTGACGATTCCCCCGCACGCGGGTTAGGTAAGCTTAGGTTCCCATCTCATTTTAAAAATAGGCAATTCTTCGACTGTGTGTCATTTCTTCAGATCAGTTCTTTCTGTGTAAAAAATATCGTGAAATTATTTTTGTATTGAAACGCGTTGAAGTACAGAGTTAAAATTAAAACCATATTCTCAAGCAGTCTGTGGAATTTTGAAAAAAATAACCCTCTAAATGTACGCAGTCAAAAGATTTGGCTATGTTGCAAGTTTGTACGGAACCCTCAGTGCGCGAGTCCGGCTCACACTTGGCCGGTTTCAATCTAAACCGCGTTCGAACCTCACATAGCTAAACATCAAATCCTAACAGTAATAGCGCGTAGCCGAAGCAAGTCCTAAGTAACGTTTCTAGATCTGAGCCTCAGAGTGCTCTAAGTCAGCTAAGAGGCGTCTTGATTGGTTGGCGAAGCGAGAGCTAAGCCGGTAAAACCGATGCAGCCTAGCGGTTTGAGATGATAGGCGTATACGTGGTATAGACCATACCATCTACACGTGTAAGGCTTAGTTGCCAAGGACGTACAGATCTCCCGGGACAAGAATGCGCTTCATCAATTATCGTCCGTCCTTGAGTGAGATTATAAGATCTAATTAAAAGCTGTTACAATCATAGAAGTATCTGTTTTTATTTTAAATTAACGCTGTGAGCAAAATACTGGATAAATATAATAAAATAAATACAATAATATAAATACAAAAATATTGTATTGTGCTATTAGAATAGTAAACTTGGCAGAGACAAAACTTTATACAAAACGCTCAATGATGGTCAACTACTATCAAGCGCGGTAGGAATTAAGTTAGAAGCTTTTTTTTTATTCTGTGGCATAAAGTTGGTCTCAATTCAGAACACGAAGGTTAGGTTATCGAAACGCAAACTTTCTCTGGTGCAACTGTACTCTCTTTGAAGGACGTTCCGAGTTCATAATGGGTGCGATAACGGTTAGCTGCCTCTCTTAGTTCCTAGTACCTCTTCGATGTTGCACCCTGGAAGCATTTCATAAATTCGAGGCCTAGCTTTAAAAGTTAATAATAATAAATCGTTTATTGGAAACGGTAGAATATAGCCTAGTACAAAATTTGACTACAAAAGGTTATAATATAAAAGGCTGCTACAAACTAAATGAGAGTCTGACTTCCAAACTAGGTAAAGAACCTGTATCTTGGACTCATCAGACTTTAGGAATTTAGGGAACTAGTGTGACTCAGTTAGTCACAATTTAGGGATATAATTTATTACGAGCCTTCTAAAATATATGTATAGAGTGACTAAAAATCAATAGTTAGCTGTGATATATAATCAGTTGGCACACACTTATTTGGATGGATTGCATTTTAGAGTCGGTGCGTCTGTAAGAGTTGTTTTTAAGAATCTGTTAAGAATTTACCAGTCAAACTATTTTTTTTTTAATAATTGATTTAGAACAAGGTTGTTATATACCTTTTTTGGATTTGATGCTTCATGAATAATAATAAAAAAAATGTTTTATTTATTTACACAAAACACATAATTATGATGGAAAAAAATATACAGATAAAAGAGCACAAAGGTACTGCTTATTTCTGAATGTTATTGGATAAGATTACAAAAAAGTCTCGCGAGTATTTTGGTTTTGGTCAAAATAAATTATGCTGTTATTAGAATCGCGACGTCTCAGACTAAAAAAAAAGTCTAGGTATTTTGTATGCAAGATTTATTTTTGTGTAGGCTACGTACTAACATAAATCAGCCATGCTGAGCGACCTTCATCAAAGTAATAATACGTACCTGGCAGGAAGCTGATAATTTAGTTTTTCTCTGATTCCATTAGATTACTAAATAATTGCTGCCTTTTGATATTCAACCGTATGTAAAACCAATTAAATGTTTAATTCTTGTGGCCGTTTTTATCCAAAAACATGAATTTATACCTGTTTAGTTTGACCACTTTAAGTATGCAGTTCATGATGGCGCTGCTTGTCAAGAAAAAATGCATTGATATATCAAAACTGGTACATTTATAATAGTTCTGTATTTTACCACCGGTACGGATAAGTTGGCTAATGTGTACGTACTTTTGGTAGTAGTATCTTTCATATTCCTCCGGACAAAAGTAGCTTGTACAAATACTAAGTTAGCGAATCATACTTATTACAGAGCCGAATATTCAACTGTCTTTTTTTTGCAGATGTGAATTCATCATATAACTTCCCCCGCTCTGCCTGTATTGCCGTTAATGTTTCGGGGTCGCTGTATCTCTTTTGAACAACCCGCAACCCCGGCAAGTGGTGGCCCTGGCAGGACCTGCCTTAAAAACCTTCCCTTACGGTGTGTCCATTTTTATAATCATATCTGCTTCTCCACCAGGTGCTAATTGGCACAAACGCCGCAAGATCCTCACCCCGACCTTCCACTTCAACATTCTGAAGAACTTTGCGCTGGTCATGGAGGAGAAGACCCAGGACATGGTGAAGATGCTCAAAGAGAAAAAGGGAGAAGAAGTCAGCTTGATGCCCATGATCAGCGACTTTACACTGTTTACTATCTGTGGTAAGTTCTTGGAAAAATACACCATTTTGTGCCGACCGAACATAACATAAATGTATTTCATACAATAATGTCACTACAAATAACATTCAATAAACAAAACTTAATTACCCTATAATGGCTTCAGTCTTGCATTCTATACAAATTAACAAAATTTAAATGTCTGTTTGTAATCCTTACTATCCTTACCAATATTATAAAAGCGAATGTGAGTTTGGTTGTTACGTCTTCACGCTTAAATGGTCATACCGATTTTGATGAATTTTGGTACAGAGATATTTGTGACCCTGGAGACGGACATAGGCTAAAAAATGAGAAAGGGGGAGAAAGAGGGAAGAAAAGGGGAGAGAAAGATATTTTTATTCGATCATCATACGTCAAATTAGTGTTAGCCCAAAGTAACTATGCCACGCCGACGAAGTCGCGGGCGGAAACTAGTTAGAAAATAAATGCTTTTATCAGTAAAGGCTATTATTTTATTATGTTTTTTAATGTTTGGGTGGCTTAAAGCTAACAATACAAAAGTTATAGAAATGTAATCAACGACAGGCCATTTACAAGCCTCCACAGTTAACAGTAAAGTATTTTTGTAGAAATTATTTTTATTATTAGTTTTTTTTTATAAATATAAATTAATATCTAGTAACAACGTAAAGGATTAAATTTAAAAATGATAATAATTTTGCAGTTTTTAAAAAGAGTGCTTATTGTACTTATGGCATTTTTTTTTAAGAATTTGACTTTCTTTGGGCATTTCAATTTAATTTGAAGTTTGCATGCTGATTGAAGTCAGCGAAATATGTGAAACGTTTTTAATTATAAGACCTTGCACCATATTTCAGAAAATCAAAAATCTTATCCAAAGTTAAATGTCACTTGTATCAAAAACAAAAAAAAAAGTAAAATAAATATCTTTATTTTTTACTAAAATTACCTATTTCTGTCACACATGTACGAATTACCACAAATATTTATTTGCAAAAAACACCAACCATTTTAAATTGCATTGCCCATTCTACTCCATAGAGATCTACGCTTTGGAATGGACAACTACAGTACTTTCACAAGTTATTATGCCTTGTGACCGGGAGTGTAGCATTTTTTTTTGTTTTATGACATTCAAAAGTGCCTGTATTGGTCTAATTGTAATAAATGCTTCGAGTTTGAGCTTGAAATAATTTGAAATTCTTTCTTAAAAACATATTGTAAACACAGAAGAAGGAAATAATCATGCGTCCGCAAATTGGCTCATTTGTATCTTACGTTTAATAATGTCACGGTTCAAGATAGCACGTCTTGATTGTTAAATTACACGTTAGTTATGATCATGACCGAGGTCAGGACAGTACTGACGTAAACAATACTGTACATTAGGAGCACTCAACTACCTACCGACTACACATACCATTTTTTTTTTTTCGGGTGGGAAATCATCCAAAGACTTCCCGCGCTCTGGGCGGAGCGGGGGCATGTCAGACATGTACTGACTAAAACCCACCCATGTTCCTTCTATTGCCCTTTACGTTCCGGGACTGCGGTATCTCTTTCGAACAACCCGCAACCCCGGCAGGCACTACACATACCCTACAACTACATGTATGTGTCCATATTATATACAAACTTTTTAAAATATTTTTGGGAAAAATATAACATGGTGTAAAAATTATTGCAATCGATTCTGAACAAACTATATTCAGGTTTCGCATATACTAAAAATAATGTTGTATATGCGACATAAATGACCATATCTTTTGACTACGTAGACTTAGAGATATGACTTTTCTACAACTTCAAGGGACCACAGACTTGAGTATATGGTTTTAATTTCAACTCGATACCTTCACGCGTTTCCGAGATAAAGGGTCTTGACAGACAGACTAACAATAAAGTGAACATATAAGAGTTCCGTTATTTTTCTTTCGAGGTACGGAATTTTAAAAAGACTTCTTTGAAATTCTCCTTTTCTTGTTAAAGTGATTCGTTAGTTTTCCAGCTACAAAGAGGAACATAGGTATTATGATATATTAGAGATGGTATAACAAAGGATTTGCGTTATCAGTTTTTCTTCAATGGACTGGGCGTCTAAAATGGTTTTAACAGAATCATAATCCTTACTAATGTTATAAAAGCGAAAGTATGTTTGTTTGTCGTCTTCACGCCTAAGTATATGGCCAAACCGATTTCAATGAATTTTGGTACAGAGATAGTTGGGGGAGTACGAGGAAAGAAAAGGGGAGAGATTTTTTTTTTCGATCATCACCCAGGTTAGCTTTAGCCCAAAGTAATTATGCCACGCGGACGAAGTCGCGTGCAGAAGCTAGTAGGATAACAACATGACAGTTAGTAGTAAGTAGTCAGTTAATATTGTGAATTGTTACCTTATGACCATATTCCGAATTTTAACGTACCTAATCCATATAGTCCTATTATGATTTTGCTAAAGAAGCCTTTTATAAAAAAAATATAATTAAAATTATAAAATTTATGCGAATGTTATTGAAAAACATGTATAATAAGATAGGTACCTACTTGAATAGAAGTAATTTTTAAGACGCGATATTTAATTTGTACTATAGTAATTGCTGGAGGTTAGCCTTTTAAAACGTTTAATTAAAACCTTTGCCTTGTTTAATGGTTCAATTAAATAAATGTATTCAAAGTTTTTACATCGTGTCTAAATAACTATATATTCAGACACGATAGAACTAACCTATAACCTAATATCATACATGCAATTCATCTTAAAATATTGGTTTTAAGATGAATTCCATTTATGATTGTACTGATTTAAGTAACAAGATATTGATTTAAAGATTTGTTTTAATCAACAAAAAATGAGTTAGTGTTTTACAAAAACATTATTAAAAAAAGGATGGTATTTAAAAGTACTTCAATTTATTCCCATTTCGTTTACCTAGTTTTGCCTGTGTTGCACCAAATATACTGAATGTGCACCAAAATATGTTAATTAAAATATGTCATAACGAGCATCAGGAAAAAGACAGCACTACAATAAAAAAGTGTTATATCTTTATCCATTTTCTATTAATGCAAGTCGTTACTGGCACACGCCGGCCGCTGCCGCGGCACCGCTCGCTCCGCTCGCTCGGCTCGTGCGTAGGGGGTCGCAGTTTTAACCTAACCTACGCATTTTTTTAGCATTCAGGAAAGAATATTTGGTGCACGATCAGTATTTTTTGTGAACACAAAATTTTTTCCCTTAAAAAAATAATGTCAGTCGATTGACGGCACGGTTGGCGCGGTGGCTTAGCGATCGGTTGCTGCGCTGAGTGTCGCGGATTCCATTCCCGCATGTAGCAAACATTTGTATGACCTACAAATAGTTGTTTCGGGTCTGGCTGTATCTGTATGTGAAATCCAAGCTAGTAGCTAAAGTAACACTTACTCTCAATAAAAATAGTCGGGAGTATTTTCTAGTATGGCAATATTTTAACGTTTACGTCAAAATTTGATATTTCGAACGCGCGAACGGTATGTTACATCAAAGTGAGAATTGACAAGAAAATTGTTTATCATTCGTTTATTTTAGCAAACACTAAAGAATTTACAAAATGGATACGTTCATACCAAAATAAGTACCAAGAATATTCGTACATATAAACACGGTGATATTTGTTGCACTTTGTCATAGGTTTCTCAATTTTTCGGACATCACATGGTATTTTATTTACAGAGGGAATAAGGATGTTTTGTTCTAAGAATAAATTGAACAAAAAAAGTACCTAATAAAAAAATAAATATTAAATAAATATCTTGGGACAAACTCACACACGGCTTTCTGATCCCAAGCTAAGCAGAGCTTGTGTTATGGTAACCAGACAACTGATATACATACTTATATAATTTATAAATACATACCTACATATTATAGATAAAGCACACCCAGACACAGAACAAACAATCATGCTCATCACACAAAGTTTGTCCTGGGTGGGAATCGAACCCACGACCTCCGGCTCAACAGTCAGGGCCACTAACTACTAGACCAACAGGCCTGTCAAAAAATGTAATACCTGGTCCATGGGTTTTAAATGGTCAATGTCAGAATGATATACCTTCTAAAAATGTCTTGCTCATATTTTTCCATTACTAGAAACAGTAAAACCATACAAAACACAAATTACGCCTATCTACACGACCGGTCCCCGTGGACTCTAATCAACATAATATAATCACTTTAAGTGATGTCATTCTTCCCCATAATTACGTTTGCAGCACAACTTTGTAAGAGTATATTCTGAAAGCTGGTGGCTTCAGTCATTGTAATTTAAACCTTACGTCTATGTCATAAAAGTCAGTAATTTTCAACTGCAGCATGTGGTTATCATTAGATTGAGATGATTGCAGGCTTGAGTCAGGTAGTTTGTATCTGAGAGTGTGCGGTTATGTTTTGCATTCGGAATCTTACAATGTAACAAATGTTAATTTTACTGATGAGAGACCAAAATACCAAGTAAGTATTTGAGGTTGCTTTATTTTTAACTGACTTCAGAAAAGGAGGAGGTACTTAATTCGTCTGTTTTTTGTTTGTTTGTTACGCGATTGTGCCCCGATTATCAAAATTATTTTTATTCAAAAGTCCCATATGACTTCTATCTATATTACTTGAGTAATTTATAAGTTATATTTTAATTCTTTAATACATATTTATTGAGATACCGTCGTACCACAACTAAATTCATAAAAAATACCGCCATCTTTTTTTTTTCAAGCTTTTTTGGTAATTCTAATCTGTATCTTGAAGAGGATGTACGTTTTATCTTTAGAGTCCCGGTCTTGCTTAGCTCTTATAACGACTTAACAAACCATTGAGATTTCCTTATTGTATGTTGTTAGATAGATATTAAATTATTTGTCACGGAAACTTTCCGGAATTCGTCCTTGAGGAAAACCAAGTTGAAATCTGTTGCGTGGATTTAAAATTAAACTGAAGAAACTAGTGAACACAAACTTGAAAGCATTTATTTCAATTAGACCATTACAGGGACTTTTGAATGTCAATAAACCAAAAAAAAAATAAGCTACACTCCCAGACACAATGCAAAATAACTTGTGAAAGTACTGTAGTTGCCTATGGTTAACTATTCTTAGAAACACTGAAAATAGAAACTCCTTCTCTTCTTATTTCCTGTAAGTTGATGGAACGATTTAGTTTTTCTTGAACACTGTTTGGGAGCAAGAAAAAAGAAAGTCGTTCGTAACGCCACAGAATCGCGGCGTGTCCTGTGGCGGTTTGTAAGTTTTTCACGGTGCAAAACGTTAATAGAGCTTTGTTGAACAATAGTACTAAAAGCTCTATTCTTACTAATATTATAAAAGCGAAAGTGAGTTACTAATATTATAAAATCGAAAATGAATAAGTTCTGTTTTAAGACGTCATGGTAGGGTAGCAGTTCAGCGGTTGCACTTGACACAAATGCAAAGTTACGAGTGCTAATATATGTATCCACTAATAGAAAACCGCTCTTGAATTTTATTCCACTAAGTGATTTCCCGTGATATAACGGTTTATACTTTCAGATGTATTTCGAAATACTGTGGCGTCCTAAATAAAATGTTCGTTAAAACGTTAAACGTTACGACGGCGACGGCCCCGGAACGTTAAGGAACATGGGTGGGTTTTAGTCAGTACAACTCTAACACTCCCCCCCGCGCCCAGAGCGGGGGAAATTATTTGATGATTTCCAACCCAAAAAAAATAAGGTAGATGCGGTTCTGTGGATGGTGAGTTGGGTAGCTCACCGTCCATCCTTCTATTGACGACAGGCCGTGGTGAAAGCGCTTTACTGTTCCACGCGCGCCTCAAAGAGATATCAGCAAAGACTCTGCTTTGCTGATATCTTTTTGAGGCGGAGGCCACCGCTTGCCGGAGTTGTTCGAAAGAAATAGCGCGGCCCCGGAACATAAAGGGCAAAAGAAAGAACATGGGCGGGTTTTAGTGAGTAGAAGTCTGTCACCCCCGCTCCGCCCAGACCGGGGCAAGTTGTTTGATGATGTACAAAAAATACAGTAGGAAAAAATCAATTTTAAAAGTTGCCGTTACTAGCTTTTGCCCGCGGCTTCGCTCGCGTTTAATTCAGGGTAACACAGTTCCCCTTACCGTACCTTACCCCGTACCTGATTTGCCTCCCTGAGGTACCTCCTACTTGTAGTTTTTGCCCCAGCGCCTTATTTATTGTAATAGCAAAGCTAAGTTTTCCCTTTTCTTCCCTCTTTCACCCTCTTATCTATTTTTTTTCAAAAAAAGTTATAATTTTATATAAGCGAAAGTGTGTTTGTTTGTTTGTTACCTATTCACGATTTAATGGCTAAATCGATTTTGATGAATTTTGGTACAGAGATAGTTGGGAACCAGGAGACGGATATAGGTTAATTTTTATTTGAAAAAAAAGTGGGATGTGAGGGAGAAAGAGGGAAAAAAGGGAAAACATAGCGTTGCTATTACAAATCAATAAGGCGCAAAGGGAACTGTTACCCCGAATTTAACGCGAGCGAAGCCGCGGGCAAAAACTAGTATGATATATATGGTTTTTAATTTCAACTGCATAGTTACCGCCAGAAGAGATAAAGGGTCTTGACATATAGACAACAAACTGATGCTATAAGGCAGAGATGGCGAACAAATGGCACAACGATTTGGGCACACAAACATCACAATTTTAATCATATTTTTATCTTCATATTATTTTTTAATTCTTTGGACGGATTCATTATTTTCAGAGATGAATAAAATTAATTCGCTTAGAAACCGTTTAGCGATGACTCTACTAGTCAGTAAAAAAGTTTCGAATTGATATTAATTATTTTCCTAATACAATCAGTTAGTCAAAATCATTTGATGGCACGTCTGTGGCCTCATTCAACATTTCTTTAGGGAAAATGGCACGTTGGTCTATCAAGGTTCGCCACCCCTGCTATAAGGGATCCGTTTTTTTCCTTTTGTTGGAGAAAAACCAAATCTTGGAATGATGGATCATGAAATGTAACAATGTTTTCTGATATAAACTCATATACAACCAGGGATTCCGTACATGATACGGTGTCAGAATTGACATTTTACATCAGTATACTAAAACAAAATGCCGCTTCTACTCGTAAAAACATGGCGATAGCTTTGCGGTTATCCTCTTATACTTAAGTACGCTGTAACAACAACATTGTAAAACTAAATAACTTTAAAAATGTAACCATAGAGTTTCTTCTCCATAATAAAGGACCAACCCGAACCTTGCAACTTTCCTCGACGTTTTATAGGTGTCCTATATGGGCATTTACTAATACGTGAGAACTTGTAATTGGCTTGCTGTTGTCTATGGTTTTTTATTTTTATTAAATGTCTGTTTAAGCTGTAAGTCCTCCATGCTATGATAAAAAAAATATATAAAATGTCGAGAATCATGTGAAATAAAATATTTTCATTTTGATTTTTGTTTTGGAAATATGGAACAGCTGATGTTTTGTGTCTCCATTGTAAAAGTTAAGCCACGTCGGACCACATTTCTACACACACAAAAAACAATAACAACCAGTGTAAAGACAAAACAATATAAGAACGCAAATAATGGCAAATGCTACACCGTTGTATTCCATTCGAACGAATAGTACATAATATCTTTCGATCTCAATTACTTCCAATTGTTGGAGATCGCTGCAGCGTCTCGTATTTCCTAGTATTAAGTTGTACAGGCTTCCTCGATGATATTATTAGGTACTATTAATGTTTGTTGTCTGAACGTCCGTATTGATTTTAATGTTAGACTGGATAGCTTACTTATGTTAGCAAACACTACGTTTATTTTCTTTATGTATTTATTAATAATGGTCACCAACAGCTTCTTTATACAAATATCTTAAAAAACACAAATTCTTGTATTGGACTTATACACTTGCCAATTACAGGTCAACCAACATTTTTCAATAATAATCTATACTAATATTATAAAGCTGAAGAGTTTGTTTGTTTGAACGCGCTAATCTCAGGGACTACTGGTTGGAATTGGATTTCTTGAGGAAGGCTATAGGCTATATAACATCACGCTACGACCAACAGGTGCTGAGCAGCGTGGGTGAAACCGCGTGGAACAGCTAGTATGAGTAATAAGTTAATAAGTAAAATAATTAATTAATTATGTATTTTAAAAAAAAATACATTTATTTAGAGTATTACAAGAGACAAAAAAAAACAAAATTGTTACAAAGAAAAAGCAAATGAGATCAAAATTTAATTATAAAGTAAAACAATAGATTGAAATTTTAGTACGCATGTTGTTTTATTTTTATTAAACACGGTAGAAAAGATTTCGACAAAAAACTGTGGAACAGCATATTTTAATTAGGGGAAGTACTTAGTCTAACTTATTACTAGCTTCGCATCGCGTTGTTACCCGCGGTTAAATACTATTTTTGAATTACTTAATCATCACACTGAAAAACCGTATGTATAAACCCAGAATATAGGCTATATTGATACCAAACTTCGTCCAAGTCCATTAAGCCGTTTACGCGTGAATGAGTAACAAACATACACTTACACAAACAAACTTTCGCCTTCATTATATTATACAAGTGTGATTATTTTATTTTAATTATCTTACTTTCTACCGTGCATATCTACTTACAAAGCAAAGGGAATAAATCAAAGTTTTGAACCTAAAAATGTGGGTCACCTCTTAACGTCCCCTACCTTCCCGGTACTTTGTAAATCGATTCACAAGCAACTTGAAAAAAAGTAATTAGTTTCCGTATATCCCTTTGAAAGCTGAGAAGAACAAACACGCCAACTCGTTACCTTTTCCATGCATACATAAATAACATTCCCTTTATCCCACCAGAGACTGCAATGGGTACTAAGCTGGATAATGACCAAACATCAGCCACCGTGGAGTACAAGAACGCTATTCTGCACATTGGAATACAAATGTTGAACCGGGTCACAAGAATTTGGTTGCACAATGAGTTTATATTCAAAAACTCCACACAAGGAAAGGAGTTCGCCAAGACCTTGTCAGTAGCTCGTTCGTTTGCAGACAATGTTATTATGGATAGGAAGGACCAGAGAGCTCAGAATAAGGGCACTGAGGAAGCGGAGGTGTCTGATGGTATTGGAACAAAGAGGAGGATGGCTATGTTGGACCTGTTGTTGGAGGCAGAGGAGAAAGGGCAGATCGACATGGATGGCATCAGGGATGAAGTCAATACTTTTATGTTTGAGGTAAGTCATAATTGAAATCATTGATATTGACCAGAGTGAATGTAACCTACGAATCTAACGCCATTACGACGATGGCACGGTTGGTGCTGTAGCTGAGTGATCGATTGCTGCGTTGCGTGTTGCGAGTTCGATCACCGCACGGAACAAATATGTGTATGGCCTACAGGTAGTTGTTTCGGGTCTGGCTGTTTGTGTATGTGAGTTTTAATGTTTGTAAACGCACCCACGATACAGGGTGAGGCGAAAAGTTAAAAAAAATAGTACATTGGAACTGCGCTCATGAGATGTCAGTGCTATATATATATTTATACATTTATGGAGAATATAAACTGACAGCTTTTAAATGTGGTTTTAGTTTCACCTCTTTTTTAGCTTCACCTCTAACTTAAAAACACACATTAATTTTTCGATTGAGTTGAAATTGAGCATGCTTGTTTAGTTTGGATGACTATGTATAGTTAGTTAAGTGACGTTATTCTAAATGAAATATGGTATATTCCCAAAGATAGTAGACTAGATTTGTTTGCTTAGAAACATACGAGAAATGGTTTAAATCGATAAATTATTTTGAAATCACATGTACATACAAAATAGTTGAAAAAAAAAGAACGATTTATTAACGAGCTATGTATTAGGAAAATAAGGTAACAATATAATTTGGTGGGCACATCTTATTTTATTCTACAAAAATATATTTTCCTTAGAAATAAGAAAATAAATAAATGATGTTTCTGGTAAGGTACTCTAAAACTTATCGAATATTAATATATTAAAGGATGTGAAACAAATAATCTTGTATCAAGTAAGTTTTGTTCCCAAGTGGTTCAAAAAACTTGGTCTCGTAGCTACAAGATTGATAACTATTTCTTTGCAATAACGAAATAGTTTCATCTTCTAGCTGACAAATTAAATGAGTAATTAATTAGATTTTTGTAATATATATGAGATAGAAATCATATAATAAGTATAAAAACACAACAGTCGAATTAAGAACCTTCCTTTTTTGAAATCGGTTTAAAACTCCGATGATATTATGAATTTCGATAAGAGAACACGATGAAAAGAAAATAATATTGATAAAATGTTTATTTTTAGGTTAACGACATTAAAGTTAACTGAAATAGGAGATTGACAAATCAGTATTTTTGTGTTCATGTGAACGATACTTAAATTGATATCTTAAATAGGTCGTTGAACCCAATTTTATTTATTGTGGTGTTAAAATATTATATATACCCTTAACGAAGCGGTATTTGATCTCCCCTTAATGGGGTAGTTTCCAGGGTCAAAGTTCGTTCGGGTTAGATTATTCAAAAATAACACGTATTTGTTTATTAGTAAACTAGCTTTCGCCCGCGGCTTCGCTCGGGTTAAATTCGGTATAACACACCAAGCAGACCTGCAGTTTTTGCTTTTGCGCCTGATTGATTTGTAATAGCAACGCTAAGTTTTCCCTTTTCTTCCCTCTTTCTCCCTCACATCCCACTTTTTTCAAAAAAATATTAGCCTATGTCCGTCTTCTGGTTCCCAACTATCTCTGTACCAAAATTCATCCAAATCGGTTCAGCCATTAAAGCGTGAAGAGGTAACAAACAAACAAACAAACAAACAAACAAACAAACAAACAAACTCACTTTCGCTTTTATAATATTAGTAAGGATATAGTAAGGAAGGTAAGGATTAGACCAAAATTCACAAAGATTAAAGTTACGTGTGACGTCACTCATTCACACTCAAAAATGCAGCAGCGCCCAATTAATTTTCTTTTTGAAAACTAGCCCATTACGATCATTTTTTTTTGACCATACCTTCTAGTTACGGATATATTGGGGATCAAAATTTCTCTTTTTTTTTAAATCAAATTTTAAACATTTTTTTACTAACTTTCATGTTTATGTAATATGATTGGTTGACAGTTTCGTGAAGGGTCAGTTTGCACCTTATATAGTGTAACTATCAATTCTGAAGTTTCGCTAGCTAAGTTAATTTGACTCCGTAGTTGCAAAAATAAAGAGTGTTTTGTTTTCAGGGCCACGACACAACAGCTTTAGCTATCACCTTTGGACTGATGCTGCTGGCTGATCACGAAGATGTTCAGGTACATTCTTTAATATATTGTTCCCTAGTCACGACCACGGCTGATGCAACTTGCGTCGAGCGAAACGCAGCTTGTTCCTTCTCGTTAGGCTGTCATTAGTAGATCTTTGGCAGTCGTTATAAGTCAGTGTCCATAAAATCTGACAACCTGTTTTACCAAGAGGTATTGCATTACCTAGTAACAACTGGGTTGTATTAGTAATATTTATTTTACCAAAAAGTATGATTGAAACATTAACATTTAACACATTTGCAACATGTTATCAAGATTTTAACATGGAATCCTCTAATGTCGGACTAAGACAGATCCTGTATCTAGGCAACCACCGCCATTATGGAGCTGAAACAGGCAGTTGTTCCAAGTAAAATGCTGATATTCAGCTGCATCTGATTAGACTGTAACCGAACCCAAAATAGTTGGGAAAAGGCAGATGATGAAGTGCCATCGCGTTGCAATTTGTGTCGCGGTGACTGAAAGAGTCACCGCGACACAAATTGCAGCAATGTTCTTCCGCTGTTGTCGTTGCCGCAAAACGCGTATCGATCGCGGCTAAGTGGTCAGTGTGGCCAGACCTTTATTTTGCGGTTGTCATATCAAACAAACCTCAATCGTGTTTTATTTAGCAGCTTGTATTATGAGATCCACCCTCACGGGAAATAAATTTCATTTTTATATTTATTTTAAACTAGTTTTTGCCCGCAGCTTCACTCGCGTTAAATTCGGGGTAACACAGTTCCCCTTTCCTGATTTGCAGGTACCTGCTACCTGTAGTTTTTGCGCTTGCGCCTTATTTGTTGTAATAGCAAAAGTAAGTTTTCCCTTATGCCCCAAAAAAATGCCTAAGAGTCCATGTCCGTCTCCAGGGTCCCAACTATCTCTGTAGCAAAATTCATCAAAACCGGTTTAGCCATTTAGGTGTGAAGACGTAACAAACAAACTCACTTTCGCTTTTATAATATTAGTAAGGATTCCCTACTCTTAGAACAAGTTGCATAAATAAAATAATAAATAGACATGAGAGGTGCACTTTTAATGAAACCTTTTTGCTGAGAACAGAAATGAAATTCCGTTTGTCTGCTCTCAAAGCAAATGCAATAAAAATATAGTATTCTCTAACAACGAGATAACTGATATTGCGAGTGTTTGTTTTTGGCAGATGTTGAGTCAGTGGAAAACTTACGAATGTTCTTAAAAAGACGTAATAATTTCGGTTCTTTAACAAAAGCACTTGGCTTATTTTGTTTAAGAATATAAAAAACCCGCCTGCTTAAAAAAATAACTTTTAATAAAAATTGTTAGAAAAAAAGGATGGATGTATGTTTGCATGGATGTTTGTTACTCTTTCACGTCAAAACGGCTGAACGGATCCTGATGAAATTTGGCACAGAGTTAGATTATAGTTTGGGCGCCAGCTAGTTCTTTGTTATAATTGTATAGTCGTAACCTTAATTACCAATTTCCTATATTCATATTCGTCCTTCCCCAGGATCGCATCTGTGAGGAAGTGGAGAATATCCTAAATGGCGCCGACCACGTGACCATGTCCGACCTGGCCGACATGAAGTACCTGGAGGCTGTCATCAAGGAGATCCTGAGGCTGTACCCTAGTGTGCCGTTCATCGGGAGAGAAATTATTGAAGATTTTAAAATGGGTAAGATGGATTGTAAACAAACTTTTAGGCACATTGAATCCTGCCGGGGTTGCGGGTAGTTCGAAAGAGATACGGCCCCGGAACGTTAGGGGCAATAAAAGGAACATGGGTGGGTTTTAGTCAGTACAAGTCTGACATGGCCCCTCGCTCCGCCCAGAGCGGGGGAAGTCATTTGATGATTTCCCAACCGAAAAAAAGGCACTTTGAATACTTTACTTTATTTAAAAAAAAAAAACGTTGCTACATACTAGGATTTTCTTCTGTTACGTGTAACACACAAGTACCTGTAGACTAGGTTAGGGCAAATATTTGTTCCCTGCATAAATCGAACCCGCGCCTCGCAGCTTAGCAGCCAGCCGCTCAGAAATTGTGCCAAACGTGCTGTCAAAGTGATACTAATTTGAATAGGGTAGTTTCTAGGGTCAAAGTAATTACATTCTATTTAGTCCGTCTTTTAGATTATTCAAAAATAAGGGACACGTATTTTTTTAATTGTAAATTGGACTGAAAATCTATACTAATATTATAAAGCTGAAGAGTTTGTTTGTTTGTTTGAACGCGCTAATCTCGGGAACTACTGGTTGGAATTGGAAAATTCTTTTAGTGTTGGATAGCCCGTTTCTTGAGGAAGGCTATAGGCTAGATAACATCACGCTACGACCAACAGGTGCTGAGCAGCGTGGGTGAAACCGCGGGGAACAGCTAGTTACAAAGATATAGCCCATTAAAGTTTATGTGTGACGTCACTTGTTGCAAAACTGTAGCAACGCGTGACGTTTCTAGGAAATTAGGAAACTACTTTATTAATTGTAGTTCGAGAAATTACAGTGTAACCATTGTTGTGGAATATTGCCACTGACAGTTCTTAAGCATGAGTTCTACTGATCGCTTCAGTTTTATAGTGAAACTTGCCTTTATTTATTTCTTATTGTGCTAGTTTTTGTACAGGATTAAGTGCTTGACAAACTCTTTTGACCATTAATTTTCGTAAGTCTAAAGGTAAGATTAAAAACATAACAGGTTTCTAATTTCTCTGCGGATCATATAACTTTTGATAAACGGCATTATTGTTTGGGCTGTTTTTTATTGAAAAATACTTTCAGTAAACAGAGTCAAGACCCTTTGGATAAGCAGTTCTAAATATTTTATTTGGAATTCAAAGTTTTAATGAAAATATTAGGCGTCTATCACTCTTAAACTCGGAGTTATTTGATTGTTTGAATCGGAGATGTTTACAAAAAAACACTTAAGTATTTCTTTGTAATAATATTTTTTACAAACAAAACAAAATTACAATAATAAGGACTGTTGCTTTTAGGCAATACTGCGGCCGAGATTCTTATTACGATATGAAATCAATTATTTTAAATTTTGAAGCGATTGGACTGCCTAGTCTACATAATGATATTTGTAGAAGGTTAATGTAAACTTAATTTTATTGATTACTAGCTGTGCCCAGCGGTTTCACCCGCTGCTCACTTAGGGCTATGAAAAATAGATGTTGGCCGATTCTCAGACCTACCCGATATGTACACAAAGTTTCGTTTGAATCGGTCCAGCCGTTTCGGAGGAGTATGGGAACGAAAACTGTGACACGAGAATTTTATATATATTAGAAGAAACCCTTGATGCGCGATTCCTTCTTGACTGATTTTTAAATACTTGTTGTTATTTCATACAGGTTTAATGATTAACTCGTTAAATGTCGTTAAGTTCCTATTGGGGGAAAATCAGACAACATGCCACAAGTGCCTTAAGTACCCACGGGGGAACTTTATATGGCGTAGCTATCGGTTTAACGGTAAAATCTTCGTTTTTATTAAGGCCTACCACGCTAAAACGCTACTCGTTAATTTGTCGGATTTTCGCGCGTTTGCTTCGACATTCAACAGGTAAAATTTAATGAAAACTCAATAATTTTCAAATTCCTTCGTGACTAGGCTACTCTAGACTAGCCAAGGAATTCCTACTCATAATCACTTTATTTATTATCTCTTTTCATCTTTGAAGCTGTCAGATCCTTGTGTGCATCCAGACGGAAAACGGGTTTTGAAAATTATACCCTTTAAATACTGAACGTCTAATTGGATTCAGATTTAGGATTTAGGCTTTTCTCGACAAATATGTACGCCATGTGATGTGTAGGCTCTACTTTAAACTATCTATAACTCTGCCACGTCAGTCTAAAAGCGTTAATCCAATAGATGTTTTGAGAAGACAAGGAAATAAACTAAAAAAATACAGTTTTCTTATTTAGTACAGAAATGAGTTATATCATGCCCATTAATTTTCTTTTAAAGATGCGGTTATATGTTTCATGTAATTCTTAAAATTTTCGAAAGCAAAATATAAACGTATGTTTTAGATTTTTTGCTTTAGCTGTTTTCAAAAATCAAAAGTCATTAACCTATTTCAATTAGGCTGATAACCAGCACTTTTTGAACGTTACAAGAGACAGTCCCACAGAAACGCCCTGCCCTTAGTTTTGGTTACAAAAGCGGAATAATAAATACAGTCATATTTCTTAATTAAATTAGTTGACTAAGATGCATGGCCAAGTTCATTAAAAAATTGATATTAAAGGTCGGTGGACACTTAAGTCAGATGACGTCTGTCGTATGAAATGATTATGATGAGTGATGATTAAGTATGAGTGCGAAGTGCAAAATTACGTCTAACAAGTATTTTTAACCGACTCCTTTTTTAAATTTAAGTACTTCAATTAATCAGAGATGATTAATCATGATTGATTGATTGTGCCGATTGTTTTTTTCATTTGATTGAGGAAATCTGCGAGGTCGTCCCAGATATTAAGGTTGCTTAAGTAGTTTAATCTTCAAAATAAATTTGCTTCTACGTATGTGTAATACTTAATACTCCCTTCCTACCTGTATTCAGTACTAGCTGTTCCACGCGGTTTCACCCACGCTGCTCAGCACCTGTTGGTCGTAGCGTGATGTTATATAGCCTATAGCCTTCCTCAAGAAATGGACTATCCAACACTAAAAGAATTTTCCAATTCCAACCAGTAGGTAGTCCCTGAGATTAGCGCGTTCAAACAAACAAACAAACTCTTCAGCTTTATAATATTAGTATAGAAGAATACCTACGTGTTATCGGAACTTATCATTCAAGTTGTGCCCACAATTGAAAGGGCACTGAGAAGCATTATTCCCGACCATGCTATATGAAAATGATTCTATTAAAATGTCCCTGTGGGTTTCTTTTTTATTTTTGCTTCTCAAACATTTTTTGTGTTTTTTTACACAATATTTACTCGCCAAGATTTACGTTTGATTGCGAGATGCGCTCGTTTCTTATAAATACACATAAATCTTATACTACAGTACGGCCAACGAGAAGCGATACGAAAGGTCATTAACTAAAGAACAACTGTGGCGTTGACAATCTAATATTTAGCTCTTTCCATCTTGTGCCTTTGTCGTAATTTCTCGTTCTCCCGGCAAAAACATGACAACGTTAAGACGGGTTCGCCAACATTCGGGAGGCCATTTTAGATGGGGTTTTAGCATGGGTTTTGTTTACATTTGGTATCGCTTTTCGTTGGCCGTACTGTATCTTAATAAATTTATTGAAATTTAAAAAAAGAAACTGACATAATTTGCTGCTCAACAAAAAACGCAGGTGGGGCTGCAGTCGCAACCTCTAAGTAACCTTGTTGAGAAGCAAATTCTTTACTTTTGATCTTAAAATACCTTTGCTTAAATTACTGGTGTGTTGTTGAAACACTTTTGCCACTAAATATTTGGTCAATCTTTCTTCATAATAATAATATCCGAATATAAAGCGAGTGCAGGCTAGGGCAAAAACCTAGTTATAAATAATTATATTCACTGATCTTATGTCTTTTTGGAAAAAATGCTGATATCGTTATGCTAAAATCACTAAACCTTCCCCAGGCGACATATTAGTGAAGAAAGGCACTTCAGTGGACGTGCACATCTACGAGCTCCATCGGCGCGAGGACCTGTTCCCGGAGGCAGAGAAGTTCAAGCCTGAGCGGTTCCTTAGCAACGAGGTCAGGCATCCCTACGCCTATGTGCCGTTCAGCGCCGGCCCCAGGAACTGTATTGGTTAGTAGATTTATTTTTAAACTGGCCGGCGCCCAGCTACCCTACCATGACGTGTTAAAGCAGAACTTATTCCGCTGAGGGAAAGGGACAGAGCTATACAGGGTGTCTAGCACCATCTCTTTCACTTAGTGGAATAAGTTCTGCTTTAAGATGGCATAGTAGGCCTACTGATGATCGAAAAAAAGGGATCGTATGTGTTATTCCAGACTATATTCTATAGCTGTGCCAAATTTCATCAAGATCCGTTCAGCCGTTTTGACGTGAAAGAATAACAAACATCCATCCTCACAAACATTCGCATTTATAATATTGCTAGCTGGGCCCCGCGACTTCGCCCGCGTGATGTTAAATAAAAAAGTACCCCTTCTCTTTTTTTTAAACTATAATCTACGTCTGTGCCAAATTTCATCAAGATCCATTTAGTAGTTTTTTTCGTGAAAGAGGATCAAACATACATCCGTACTCACAAACTTTTGCATTTGTAATATTAGGAGGATAGGATATGGTAGGAGAGAGAGATCTTAAGTGTATATGACTAGCTTGGTTGCTTATCTTCTTTACTGACTGTATAGTACGGCCAACGAGAAGCGATACGAAAGGTCATTAACCTAAAGAACAACTGTGGCGTTAACAATCTAATATTTAGCTCTTTCCATCTTGTGCCTTTGTCGTAATGTCTCGTTCTCCCGGCAAAAACATGACAACGTTAACACGGTTCGCCAACATTCGGGCGGCCATTTTAGATGGGGTTTTAGCATGGGTTTTGTTTACATTTGGTATCGCTTCTCGTTGGCCGTGCTATAAGTCCATAGTTGTCCATAGTTCCTGAATATTGAATGAGTTCCCTTTCTTGCCCACAGGTCAACGGTTTGCAATGCAAGAAATGAAGACCACGCTGGCTGAAATCTGTCGCAATTTCAAGCTCGTGCCCAAGGTGAAGGGAGCCAGACCCAGGGTCATGGCTGACCTGGTATTGAGACCCGTTGACCCTATCTACGTCAAGTTTATCCCACGTAAAGCATAGGGGTCTTGTTATATGAAGATGGAGTAGTGATTATTTATCTACTGCTAAACCGACCAAGAAACGTGAAAAAACTAGCCGACCCGCATTAGTATAAGTTTTTTGCCAACTTTTTTTATAAAACAATTAACCCTTACCCTTACGGGTACAGTTTTACAAAATCCTATTAATTTTACAATTATCTTAATAGGTATATATTTTAATGATAAGAGCTTTAGGTGAATATTATAAATTTTGATTGTAAAAACCTGCAATATAAATTCTTTTTTTTTATTATTATCAATCAACATAAATCGTCAGAGGAAATCAACACAAATTGTTATCTTCTTAAAATAAGTTTTACGATGTTTATTTCAGCTTAACTTTAAGAAAATATTTAAGTAATGTACTTTTACGTAAGATGTTCAACTAATTTTCAAGTTAAGGAGGTAAATTAAGCATTAAGTGGGCAAGTTTAACTTTACCCAATTCTGTTTACTTTCAAGTAAGATATATATTTCAAAGCTTGGCTTTGTACGGTTTGGGCTCCACCCAATCTGAGATGAGTGGCGCGGACAGATGGTGGGAACCCACCAATCCCATTGGTTGAAATTTACACCTCGTCTTTTGTGATTGGTCGAATCTTGCACATCTATCCGCTCCGTCATCTCCGTTTTGCTGTAGTCCGGGCCTAAGGTTAAGCTCAAAACATTGTTTGCATGTTGTACATTTTTTTTTAATAAATTTATAAATAAAACCATGTTTTTTTTTTACTGACCTTGTGTTTTTTTGTTATTGCTTGAATAATAAGATGGTGTTTTACTGTCTTGTTTTAAAAATAAACCACAGAAAACCGTTATTATAAATTTAGAAGCCGGTTTTTGTTTTGTATTTGTTTTGGTCACAGCCGTGGGCGAAAACGGACTTTGAGGATTATATTTTAACAACTAGCTTTTGCCCGCGGCTTCGTTCGCGATAAATTCGGGGTAACACAGTTCCCCTTTCCTGATTTACAGGTACCTGCTACCTGTAGTTTTTCCCTTGCGCCTTATTTATTGTCATAGCAATGCTAAGTTTTCCCTTTTCTTCCTTCTTTCTCCCTCATGTCTCTATCGTTTTTTTTAATAGCCTATATGTCCGCCTTCAGGGTCTCAACTATCTCTGTACCAAAATTCATCAAAACGGTTTAGCCATTTAGGCGTGAAGACGTAACAAACAAACTCACTTTCGTTTTTATAATATTAGTAAGAATATTTTTAATGTCAGCTCTACATAACATAACATCACGGTTTGTACTCCCCTAATTGTTATGTAGAGGTGTACCTAATTAGTGCACCCGCATTTTGCCAGGTACAATAGGGATAAGCCTATTGCCATCAAACGAGACTAACCTAACACTAGACGAACAAGCCAGCTAATGTTTTTTTTTGTTTAGATTACAATGTGGTCCAGTGTGTTAGTAACAATATGACTTAGCCTATGTTAGTACTTAATAACTAGACGAGATCGAGTGCAATTAGTTATCGCCCACATTAGCGGACTGTCTGCCCGGTCAGCTATCGATTGCAGGATAGTGTTGGGAGTAATGAAGTCAATAAAGTTTGTAATTCTTTTGTGAGTAGCCATACGCAAATTGCAATGAAATAAATCTGTTGATCTTTATATTTTCTTGAATAGTGCAAATGTATCATATGATTTATGCGAATGCGAAAATCAACTTTTTGAAATTTTTAAGTAGTAAAAGTTCTACAAAATGACTTCTAAAGAGATTTTCAGTCATTTCAATTTTATTTTGTGTGCATTTTAAAGGCACATCAAAGACTAGAGCTGTACTTAATGGATTCTTTCAAAGAATTCATTGATGTATCCTAAAATATATAAGGTAAAATTAGGCACGATAAAAATGAATATCTTTTGAATGATTGATCTTGAACTTTACAAAGTTCGTTTTATACATTAAAAACCATTCTGAGTACTTTACGATTAGGCAAATATCCCTCATAGCTTGTAGTTATTAAGGAGCTCGTGGCTAAATTATAGCAGCCGCTCAGGTCGATCTTTAGGTTAAGCCTCGCTTGCCTAGGTTGGTCCGTGGATGGCTGACCACCCGTTACATACCGAGTTTCCTCCGTGCCTCGGAAAGCACGTTAAGCTGTTGGTCCCGGCTGTCTTTTGTAGATCTTTGACAGTCGTTACAGGTAGTCAGTGTCCCGAAAGTCTGACAACCAGTCTTATTAAGAGGTATCGTATTACCCGGTACTAACTGGGTTATGGAGGTCAGATAGGCAGTCGCTCTATGTAAAATACTGGTAGGTTGGATTATAGTCTGAAATAACACGTAGGGCCAGCTAGTAAATAAATCTAATATATAAAATTTCCGTGTCACAATGTTAGTTACCGTACTCCTCCGAAACGCCTGGACCGATTTGAACGGAATTTTCCTTCCTTCCACTTGACACCACCAAAACGACACCACCGGTGGTGTCGTATGGAGTCTCTAGTCCATATGACACCACCCTAGTGATGTACAGAAACGCGTGTTTTCGACAAACAGCTCCCAATTCATTATTTTAAGTTATCTATTATAGATAACTTAAAATAATGAATTGGGAGCTGTTTGTCGAAATTAACTTACGGCTTAGTTATAGATAATTACTAGCTGTGCCCAGCGGTTTCACCCGCTGCTCAGTTAGGGGCATGAAAAATAGATGTTAGCCGATTCTCAGACCTACCGGATATGCACACAAAATTTCCCTTCCTTCCACTTGACACCACCAAAACGACACTACCGGTGGTGTCGTATGGAATCTCTAGTCCATATGACACCACCGATTATTAGTGAGGTTACACACAAAGTTGTTTATACGAAAACTCCAATTAATTTCAAGCAGTTTCATTAATGAGGTACGTCATTTGACAAAGTTTATATTTAAAGTTTTTTTCTCGGAAAAGAAACACTAAAAGAAAAGTTCATTAAGCACGTAACAACAATTGTTGACATGCTGGAAGACTAGTTTTTCGGTCCGTTCTTTAATACCTACATAACTAATTACTTCACTTAAATAAAAAAATAATATTTTATAAACTCTGTTTTATTAATTATCGTTTAACTATTATAGTTAAACGATAATTAATAAAACAGAGTTTATAATAGTATATTTTAGTAATTAGTTATGTAGGTATTAAAGAACGGACCGAAAAACTAGTCTTCCAGCATGTCAACAATTGTTGTTACGTGCTTAATGAACTTTTCTTTTAGTGTTTCTTTTCCGAGAAAAAAACTTTAAATATAAACTTTGTCAAATGACGTACCTCATTAATGAAACTGCTTGAAATTAATTGGAGTTTTCGTATAAACAACTTTGTGTGTAACCTCACTAATAATCGGTGGTGTCATATGGACTAGAGATTCCATACGACACCACCGGTAGTGTCGTTTTGGTGGTGTCAAGTGGAAGGAAGGGAAATTTTGTGTGCATATCCGGTAGGTCTGAGAATCGGCTAACATCTATTTTTCATGCCCCTAACTGAGCAGCGGGTGAAACCGCTGGGCACAGCTAGTAATTATCTATAACTAAGCCGTAAGTTAATTTTATCGGTCCGAAACACCCAAATTAAGCCGGAAAACGAAACACAAGGAAAAACATTTTCCATGATAAATTCAACTCCTGAATAATTTATGAAGTCGTGTCCTAGCATAAGATGAAAAAAACCCTTTTTCATTTCCCACTTATTACCAATAAACATTTTCTATTTATATACTGCCCGAGAATGCTGTAACTACGTTTAGAGGCAGGAAGTTAGATATGCTTACCGCTTGATCACGATGTACGCGTGCGTTTCGACGGCGACGAACGACAAAAAAATATAGTTTACCAACTAGCTTTTTCCCGCAGCTTCGCTCGCATTAAATTCGGGGTAACACAGTTCCCCTTGTGCCTTATTGATTTGTAATAGCTACGCTAAGTTTTCTCTTTTCTTCCCTCTTTCTACATCACATCCCATTTTAAAAAAGAATAGCCTATGTCCGTCTCCTGGTTCCCAATTATCTCTGTACCAAAATTCTTCAAAATCGGTTTAGCCATTAAAGCGTGAAGAGGTAACAAACAAACAAACTCACTTTCGCTTTTATAATATTAGTAAGGATAGTATATAAAATTCTCGTATCGTGCTGTTTGTTACCTAACTCCACCGACACGGCTGGACCGATTTGTATAAAATTTGTATGCATATCGGGTAGGTCTCAGAATCGGTCAACATCTATTTTTTATACCTTTAAGTAATAAGGGGGACCTAAACAGCGCCATTGCACAAATTGTAATTAAATAAATTTCTACTTTCTTTAGGCACAGTGTGTATCATAATTCTGCTAAAGCGGCTGTTTTAAACTCCCCAGCCTGTTTATAGGTTGATTGGAAGGTAGATAAGGATCAAGTTTCATTTTCATAATAGTACTCTATGGGATCAAGCCAGCTGCAGTGACGATCTCAGCAGGATGGCTGGTTATCTGGTAGCAACTGGAAGAGAGGCTAAGGAAAGAAGGAATGCGTGTGCGACTGTGCGTGTCGTTTGTCGCAAATCGTTTATCCCGAGGCCGTGATCAAGTCCTTTAGTAAAGCACATTATTTTCCGATCTATAATGTACAGTAACGTCGATGTATTTCGGGAACGCTTAACGCTTTATCGATTTGATGGAGAAATTTTGTTCCCAAAGTTCGAAAATTCGATACCTTATTATCGGATTTTGCAAAGTGAAGTATCAAATGTCGAGGATTCGTCAAATGTTGTTGGATATAAATTCTTGCTCAACTTATAAGACTTAGTGTAAAAACATGGTTCAATGGTTCCAGTTTTCGTTTATCTCACGGTCACAGACGCTTCTCCTAAACGTAGGGTTCTGGATAAGATTCACAGGTTAAGCAAAATGTATGATGCATGGATATTTTCCACCCTATTGTAGTGCGTCCGGTATGTTCGCCGATGCGCACACTGACGACTATTTTGCAGTTATGCGTAAAAAGGTGGTGTTTGCCGAAAGGCTGTATGGGGCCACCTTTTTTTTTTGGGGTGGGAAATCATCAAATAACTTAGCCCGCCCTGGGCGGAGAGCAGGGGACTGTCAGACTTTTACTGACTAAAACCCACCCATGTACCTTGTTTTGCCCTTTAAGTTCCGGGGCCCGCGGTATCTCTTTCGAACCACCCGCAACCCCGGGGATGGGCCTACCTTGGGTACGTTTTGTCAAGCTACATGTCTTACATGGGCCTTGATAAATCTACCCGGGGCCGAGTTTGGCTACACAATTTTGTTTTCTCTATAAGTGCTAACATAAGTTTTAATGAAAATACTAACACAAATTAGGCCAATTGTAGTCTGTAAATAAAAGGTTTTTATTTTATCATTGTTATTTATCAAGTCTCTTGAACAAAAGTGGCAAAATGTGGGTGTTCTGAATTTGGTATTTTTGCCCAACTAGGCCTGATATCTACTATATAAAAATAAGTCGGGTTTTCCTTCCTGACGCTATAACTCCAGAACGCACGAACCGATTTCCACGGTTATGCATTCGTTGGAAAGGTCTCGGGCTCCGTGAGGTTTAAAGAAAAGAAAAGGTAGGGTAGGTAGAAAGGTAGAAAATTGCATAGCAACGCATGCCGGGGCACAGCTAGTTTTAAGTATAAAAATAAATGTATACGTAAAACCGCAAGCTTTAATAAAATTTGGTCAATATTAAAGGTGTGAACAAAGTTACTTTTCGAACCATTAAGAAGTTTTCTCGTAAGGAGGCGATCTTTGCTACATTCGTGCTACTCTGTAAGAATACAGCGTCGAGCTTAGCGCTGCAGCGTCAAGTCTTCTGGGGTTGTCACTGCGCTCATTACTGCATTCTTAGAGAAACATAACAAGAGCTTCTATTCCTAGAGGGGTACGTAAAGATAGTAGAACACAGAGGCGGACCTTAAGTTTGTGGGGCCCTGGACGATTACTATTTGGGGGGTAGCTTAATTAACCAAGTACTTACCCTTATGTCAAAAAACTGTTATCGATAATGATATCATTTGCATTTTCAGTATAATAAAGACCAGTTTTTAGTAGTTTGGTAAGGTTGCTTATAGAGTTGTCAAATTCCAGTGTTTGTTTTTTTTATTCACAATTGTCTGTTCTCTTAAACGGTAAATGGCCCCCTCAAGGAGCCCTGGGCTTGAGCCCAAAAAGCCCGTATACAATGAGTCTGGTCACGGACTATTCTATGTACTTATATAACAAACATTCTAGCACTCAAATTGATTGATTAAAAACAAGCACAACACAAAAAAGTTTTCTTTTTGGACTTTAATTTAGTTTTCTAAAGTTTTGAAAATGTAAGCTCATCATTTCTTAATTTAAACGATAAGACAGAAGAGCACAAAGGTACAGCTTATTTCATAAGAAATTTCTTCAAAAAAAGATAAAAGATAAAATTTTAAATTTTATCTTTTATCTTTTCCACACATTGTGTCTACATATCTTATCCAACTTTCCTCTCGCAGGTCTGCTGGAAGAAATTTCTGGAAGAAAAATAAATGTATTTACTTACAACATTATTTTTAGTATATGCGAAACCTGAATATAGTTTGTTCAGAATAAGTAACTGAATCGATTCTAATCATTTTAACACCATGTTATATGTTTTCCCAAAAATATTTAAAAAAGTTTATAATATGGTCACCATGCGACACTAAGTACCTATTCGCAAGCACACAAAACACCCGGCCGGACCTCAACAAAAAAAATGCGCCCATGTCAAAAGACGCGGCGCAGGGACGTCATGCGCCGTTGGTGACAGTGTATTTGTACGGATATTCCGGTAACATAACAAGCTTATTATAACTAAAAATAATGTTGTATTTATGTTTTTTTTGAAAGAGTCATTGTCAGAAAAAGTGAATCAAACATACTGTCACCGAGTTCTTTGTAAAATCGTTTAAACAAATATTTGTATAAAAACTTTCAACCGTATTCGGGATTTTCGGGAACTCGATTTTATCCTACAAAAAAGCTGCAATACTGGCATAGTTTGCAGAAGCTGCGTCGGAACGTCGGGTGGAGGGAACATCGACTCACAAACGAATACCCCTTTTTCCGAACCACACGTCTATACTCTTTTTCAGTTAGTGGTTTCCGAATGGTGTACTAAAAACTAGAATTTTTCTAGTGTTGATATCCCTACACACTACTACGGCACGGTTGGCGCAGTGGCTGAGCGATCAACTGCTGCGCTGCGTGTCGCGGGTTCGATCCGTACAACGTGCCGTCTATAACATACACATAAATAATTGTTAGGATGACCCATTACATCATATATGTATTGTTCGATGAGGTAAGCACAGGTGTAAGAACAAATATTACACCCATATTTTCGTAGGTAATAGCGACATAATTAAAATGAATGGCAGTTTACAAATTTTGTTATAATGTTTCCAACGCATATTCAACCTTTTTACGTTATGAACTTTTAATTACTTTGAGGTAAAAAGTTAGAAAGTTTCACCGTTGTCGTAATAAGCTTCGGAGTTGGCAGAAAAGACGTCGCCATCAAATTTGACTTCGTTGGGTTTTTAGTACTTACTCGTGAGAGCTGACGTCAAGTTTGCAGTGGAAAGCTGTAAAATCTCTCCGTTGAAATAAGGTGAAGTTGTTAAAACAAAGTGCATTTACGTTCGTTCTTTTAAAAAGAATGGCAAACCTTCTTTGTTTAGAGGTTATGAGTTAGTTCTATTCCTGCTCTGGGTGATGTGGTCGCTAAGCGATAAAACCCTTTAGTTAGATAAATAAAAAAGTGTGTGTGTGTCAGCTCCGACGCACGACTGGAGTTTACTCCTTAAGTACGAGTATCTATCCTTACGCAAAAAGAGTTTATTCAACTGAAATAAGATTAATATCATATGAAAGGGGAAATTCACAAATTAATGAAAAAAAAATAGCTATATAATACATCGACATTAATAGAAACAAACAAGCCTAATAACATATAGTATATAGGTATAGTCGCCTATACAGCATACCATATGTACGTCTTAATACACTCACAGCCAAATTAGAAAGTTGCGCACTAAAGGTGCGCACCAAAAACGTGACACATTTTCGTTACTTTAGTAGGTTTTACCCCTCGGATTTTTCTCATACCGGGCGCCTTATATATGAAAATCGATTCTTAAGGAGTAAACTCCAAAAAAAAAGTTAGTAATAAAAGCTATAAATAGACACAAACTAATAATTAAATTATGTACAAGTAAAAATGGTAAATTACAGGGCGTCAAAAAATTCGTCCGCATCGCTGTCAACAGGAAAAGTGTCCAGAAGGCTGGCATCATTACCGCGTTGGATGGCAATGCTTATTTTTTGTGCAAAAAACAGGCCAGCCTTCTGGTCACAAGAAGAGTCGACCAACCGCTTGGCGATTTCTCGAAATACTACGTGAACACTCGAACCCCATGGCTCTAGTGTTTCAACCCCAAACAACTAATTAAGTTGTCGTACTTACGCTGTTTGAGGGTCTCAGCGGCCTAAGCAGCAGCGTCAGCACAACCCGTCGTGCTTTAAACATGGGACGACCAAAGGCCTACCCTCCAAGGCGCCAGCGTCGTGCCGTCTGGTCTCTTCCCATAGTTACGCACCAAGCCATTAGATGGAAAATGTTATATGTGAAGATTGATCTAAATCTTACTAATATTATAAAAGCGAAAGTGAATTTGTTTGTTTGTTTATTTATTACGTCTTCACGCTTTAATGGCTAAACCGATATTGATGAATTTTGGTACAGAGATATTTGGGACCCTGGAGACGGACATAGGCAATATATTTAAAAAAAAAGTGGGAAACGAGGGCGAAAGAGGGAACAAAGGGAAAACTTAGCTTTGCTATTACAATCAATAAGTAACAATTGCAAAAACTACAGGTAACAGGTACCTGCAAATCAGGAAAGGGGAACTCTGCTACTCCGAATTTAACGCGAGCAACGCCGCGGGCAGGAGCCGAGATCTGTTTAGAAACATTAAAACTCACATATACAAACAGTCAGACACTTAACAACTACTTTTAGGTCATGCAAAAATTTGTTTTCTGCGAGTATCAAAATCCACGCCACTGCGCCAAACGTCAAAGATTCAAAGTTTTAGAACGTTTTCGATTTTGCATTGAACTAATAGAATAGTTCAATGCAAACAGAAGCCAGCTCCAATATCCGGCTCATATTAAAAATGGCGATTGAAATTGTTTGAGAGCATATTAGAATTTTTTCCAAGTGCTGCTTCAACTCAACCCGTATCTATATTCAAGACTAGCTGGCGCCCGCGGCTTAGCCCGCGATATATCGAAAAAAAGTATCCTATTCCAGACTATAATCTAATGATGGATCTGAA
Source organism: Ochropleura leucogaster (assembly GCA_958449745.1). Taxonomy (NCBI): domain Eukaryota; kingdom Metazoa; phylum Arthropoda; class Insecta; order Lepidoptera; family Noctuidae; genus Ochropleura; species Ochropleura leucogaster. Next base: position 2,345,076 of record OY288213.1, on the reverse strand, counting down.
TGTTGATGGACGGAGAGCGAGAGGAAGGCCAAAGAAAAGATGGATGGATTGTGTAAGGAATGATATGAAGGAGAAAGGAGTGAATGATGCCGTGACGTCTGATAGGGGAGAAAGGAAGAAGAAAACGTGTTGCGCCGACCCCAAATAGAATGGGAGAAGGTTAGGAAAATGATGAATCTACCTTTGAGATGGAGGTATCGAGTTGAAATAAACCTGTGTACTCAAATCTGTCAAAAATTCAACCCGTTAAGTCTATGCCGTCAAAAGATTATGAACACGTAATCCTCGGTACGCGATTCCGAATCGCACTTGGTCGGTTATTTGATCAAATTAATTGATTAAAACTTGATTTAACCTTGTTCAAAAACATTCATGAGAAATTTGCAACTGTATCTGACGACCTTGGTTACTTATCTCTTTTGCTGATTGTACACTTACAATCTATCTAGCCTTTTCCCAACTTTGTTGGGGTCAGCTTCCAATTTAACCGGATGAAACTTCGTATGTACCTAACCAGTCAATCGTTTGCTTTTAAAACCTTAGTTACTAATCATTATCATTCCCTTTAATATCTTTGATTTTTTCTGAATAAATGTTAGACACCATCGTATAATATTATAAAGCACATGTTGAAAAAATAGATTATATGTCTTTATTTATGTATTTATATCTTTATTTTAATTATTTGTGTAGTATTAGCAGTAGGTACCTACACCATTGACTACCCCCCGTTGTATTTTTATATTCGTGTAATCCATCCAAAGGTTGTCTGGAAGATATTGCTATTAGCGATAAGACCGCCATTGTAAATGGTAGGTAGGAAGATAGAATGGAAGGTTACAATGGCTAAATGTATGGAGATTTAGCACTTTTTCATTATAAAACAGTTTGGTTTTTTCAATTTTGGTGTGCAATAAAGTGTATTCTATTTTATTCTAACGTTTCCATCCAGTGACCAACCTAGGCAAGCGCGGCTTAACCTAAAGATGCTATTATTAAACTTCAAACTACTCCTCTTTGATGACAGTACATTAATACACATTATCCTATTACCATTTTATCAAAGAGTTGTAAAACCAGTCATCTCTTACAACATTCCTGATAATAAAAACTCGCGATGATAAAAAAAAAAATTATTTTTTACCTGTTACGAATCCAATCATCACGATGTTTTTGCATGTTCAAAGTCCGGTACAAAGTCCAAAGTACTATACCACACGGATCTGCCATTATCAGAAATTTCTGGTATCAGTATTTTAATAGATTGGACTTTACACCGAAACGTGACCATGACTGTAGACTATAAACTAGTTGGTGTGTTATGTGTTCTAAGAATAAATAGGTAGGTATGAATCATTCTGGTTTTTTGTCTTGAGTTCTTGACCTTTGTCTAAAAGTTTCTCTTAAAAATTGTTTTCAACAAGACATTTACCATCTTGAGAATAAAAGAAAATAAATGTATTTGGCACATGCCAAAAGTGCACACACAATTTAAAAAAAAGAAATCAAAATAAAAACCTACAACAAAATTTAAAAAAAAGAATGACTGAAAACTATTGTGTGTCTCAAGATCAGAATGGGATAGGACTCGTTAGCCGTACCTATGGATGAGGACATCTGGGTAAAAGTCTCCATACGATGGGTTCCAGAAGATGGACGGCCTGGATGCCAACCGTATGTTCGAGGCTCGATAAAAGAGCTCATGGATGGAATTGGGGGTGGGCCCAGCTGTGGGACAGTACATTATTATTATATTATTATTTTTTATATTATTATTATTTGTATTGAGTTCACTATATTTCGGTGCATTACAGATAAACATATCAATCGGATTATTATTCTGATAACATTTATGTTTTACCTGTACAAGCCATTATTATGTAGATTACATTATTAGTTCTTTTGTACTTAAATAGATAAAGTGTGGTGATTGTGTAATAGGTATCTTTTTTTAAAAAGCGTTGCCCCACACTAAGTATTTCTCCTGTATTGTGGGTGCGATTACAAACATTTAAACTCACATACACAAACAACCAGACCCGAAACAACTATTTTTAGGCCATTCAAATATTTGTTCCGTGCGGGAATCGAACCCGCAACATGTAGCGCATCAGTCAATAGCTCAGAAGCTGCGCCAACCCTGTCGTCAACAGATGTTGAAACTTTGCCCCACACTAGGAATGTCTCCTGTATCGTGGGTGCGTTTACAAACAGCCAGACCCGGAACAATTATCTGTAGGCCATACAAATATTTATTCCGTGCGGGAATCGAACCCGCGACACGCAGCACAGCAGTCGATCGCTAAGCCACTGGGCCAACCGTGTCGTCAGAACTGGATGAAATTAAATTGGGACCACAAAATGGGACCAAAATAATTTTTTTTAATTCTTCATGTGACACTATGGTACATAGGCGGACTTAATGCCATAAGACATTCTCTACCAGTCAACCTTTAGGTAATATAATACAACATTATCATCGATTCTCGAACCATCGAGTCCACCCAGTGCAAAGTCTTGAGGTAACAAACATAATAAAAATTACTTTGTATGACCTACAAAATAATCTAATCAGTGAAAACTTAGCCTTACAACTGCAATCAGTTTTCCTTGTATTATCACATCGTAACTTGCAATTAGCAACTTATCACGGAAAATGTACCAAGCCCACTATCACATACCTACAGTTCACTGACCGCAGAGCTTGGTGAGATGACCTTGTGACTAAAGAAAGATAACCGATCGCATCGAATATTCGTTGGATACCGGATTTCTCCGTGCCTTATGCCGAATAAAATAAAATCAAAATAGCCTTCATTCTACCATAATTTTACACAAAAAATTAAAAGGAGTTTCTCCTGTATCGTGGGGGCGTTTACAAACATTTAAACTCACACACACAAACAACCAGACCAGAAACAACTACCTGTAGGTTATACAAATATTTGTTACGTGCGGAGATCGAACCTGCGACACGCAGCGTAGCAGTCGATCGCTCAGCTATTGCACCAACCGTGCCGTCATTTGAAACCATATTGTTTATTTCCTTTTTCCTTAAAACGGCTAAGAATTAATTCCTAAATTATCACATAGTTTGAAGTCTCACAGCTTTTATAATATAATAATAACAAGGGTACTTGTATGAAAATCCTTACTAATATTATAATAGCTAAAGTGAGTTTGTTTGTTTGTTACGTCTTCACGCCTGAATGGCAAAACCGATTTTGATGAATTTTGGTACGGAGATAGTTGAGACCCTGGAGACGGATAAATACGGTTTTTTTTAAGTGAGAATGAGTGAAGAAAAGGGAAACTTAGCTTTGCTATTACAATAAATAAGGTGCAAGGGCAAACACTACAGGTAGCAGTTACAAATCAGGAAAGGGAAACTGTGTTACCCCGAATTTAACGCGAGCGAAGCCGCGGGCAAAAGCTAGTAAAACATATTTTCATGTTAATTCTGAATATAACATGAAATTACATAACCAGCTGTTTGATATCAGTATATTACCCATCAAATTCACGTATGGTAACAATTTTCCGTTTTACGATACACGGTAAAAACACACAGGAAGTTACTTTGATGGAAACCACATGTTGCACACCTGGATTTGAATGGAGACATCTCAAAAACCATGACTATTAGGGTTCCTTAAAAGGAAAAAGTCGGAACCCCTATACGATCACATTATTGTTCGTCTGTCTGCTTGTCAAGACCTATCTCGGGAACGCGTGGAGGTATTGAGTTGAAATCGTTACTAATATTATAAAACCGAAAGTGAGTTTGTTTGTTACGTCTTCACGCCTAAATGGCCAAACCGAATGAATTGGATGAATTTTAGTACAGAAATAGTTGGGACCTTGGATACGGACATAGGCTAATTTAAAAAAATAGTGAGAAGAGGGGGAGTAAGGAGGAAGAAAAGGAGAGAGTTTTTTTTAACCCATCCATGTTTTTCTTTTGCCCTTTGAGTTCCGGGACCGCGGTATCTCTTTCAAACAACCTGGCCTGGCCTAAGTCTGTGTAATCTACTACATACTAAACTTGTCAAAATCAACCATTACGCGATCAGTGATCGACCATTCTGACACTATTGTAATAGCAGACTTAGGCCCCTGCAACCCCGGCAAGCGACAGGACAGTAAGACGAACGCGCCGACGACAAAATTACTTTAATTAAGGTACTAGCTTTTGCCCGCGGCTTCGCTCGTATTAAATTCGGGGTAACACAGTTCCCCTTTTCTGATTTTCAGCAGTGGCGGGCGAGGGGCCTGGATGGAGGGCAAGCCATCGACTTTTGATATGCGCCCCCCCCCCCCCCCCTCTTAGTGTTTATGTGGCTGTTAGGAGTCATTGGTATAGTTACATTACTGCTCAATACTGCTAGTAACACAATTATTGTAAATTATAGTTTTAAAAAATCTATTACCTATTTATTTACCTTTCACGTATAGGATTAAACGTTCCACGCGCCATCTATTGGTACCGAGACTCCACGCGACATCAAAGTTCTATCTTATAACGTAGGTTTAATAATTCGTAAAATAATTCAATCGATGGCCACTAGATGGCATATTACAAATTATCGATTTGTTGTTTTTCAAGCTTACGAATATATATTCAACGTTTAAATCTCACTAATAAATTAATGAACAACTAATTCTTTATTTTGCTTTTCAGCTTTTACATTCACAAAGTCTGAAAGTATAAATCATGCAAAATGACATACGAAATAACCATTAGGCATTATTCTGAAGCGGATTTTGATGCGTTTTTTATACTTACCAAAAAAAGTTTGTCACACTCGTTGAGAACAATAGAATAAACATACCTACCTACTGGGTCTGTACAAGAAATCATTTCTTGTGGATTCATTGAATATACGGTGAATTATAAGTTATCTCAATGTAGCATACCTTTCAGGCGCCAATTTCCGAATTCACATTTTAAAATTAAAATCACTAAATCAGTTAATCACTTAACAAAATCGTAGGTTGTCACATCGCACCAAAAACATTAACCACATTACTCAGTAATTTAAATAACATAGGTAACTAAATCAAAACTCCCAAACTATACAAAAGAAACATATTAATAACAAATTGTCATTCGCAATTTGTTGCACTTGTTCTTGCAACTATATTCAGGTAGGTCATCGGATGGTTCATATGCGCGAACTTAATGGACAAGCCAGGCTTTACTAGCCCATATAAATCGCCGTACAAGTACCTAAAATTTATCAATGAATTGTATTTAACTTCTATACAAATGAAAAGCCCCATTGAAAGCCAACGAGTGCGAAAGAGACGCGCTAGAGCGAGAGATCATTACGCGCGCTTTCGGTAGTGTTGACATGTCACGAATAGCTCCGAATCAGACACGATTGAATTTTGTTCGAATTTGATGAATGATTGACTTTAGTGAGTCGTAGTATTTTATGGATCTGGTAATGTAAGCGCGCGGCAAATTAATTTGCGTGTATTTAAAATATTTTTGTTCGTGAATGTTTATGTTAGTTTGGGTACAGTTAGGTAGTAGGTTATAATATAACTATTGGTCTGATTGGTGTTATAATTTTGGCTTATGGGCTTCTATTGGACCTTCGCCCCTGATTTTCAGGTACCTGCTACCAGTAGTTTTCGCCCTTGCGCCTTATTTATTGTAATTTGTTTTCCCTTTTCTTCCATCTTTCTCACTTTAAAAAAAAATCCATGTGTGTTTCCTGGGTACTCAACTTTCTCTGTACTAAAACTCATCAAAATCGGTTCAGCCATTTAGGTGTGAAGACGTAACAAACAAACAAACTAACTTTCGCTTTTATAATATTACTAAGGAAGTAAGGAGTTCGGTTTAGTTCCAGGTGTACGATATGACGGTAATGAAAAATATCATCGTGTAAAATTTTATGGCTCTTTTAAAGCTACATAAAAATGAATCGCCGGTAAACTGTTAATTAATTGGAATCAAAATCTCCTCTGTAATATAATTACATAACATAAAATAGCGTCACGCTGTTTATGGAAGGTAGAAGAAGGTCCTGCAGGAGTTGTGGGTTGATTCCTTCAATAGAAGGAACATGGGTGGGCTTTACAGTACAAGTCTGACACTCCCCCCTGCTCCGCCCAGAGTGGTGGAAGTTATTTGATGATTTCTCATCCGCAAAAAATAAAAAGGTTTCTAGAAGAATACACCTACATTTTACAACCATGTTTTAGCCTGAAATAACAGGGCGCATCCTAACTCCAGGAACACGTCCATCTGTCACGTTGGAATAACCAGATTAAAAAAATATATTAAAAATTATAAATAAATATCTTGGGGCAACTCACACACGGCTATCTGATCCCAAGCTAAGCAGAGCTTGTGTTATGGTAACCAGACAACTGATATACATACTTATATAATTTATAAATAAATACATATTATAGATAAATCACACCCAGACACAGAAAAAATAATCATGCTCATCACACAAAGATTGTCCTGGGTGGGAATCGAACCCACGACCTCCGGCTCAGCAGTCAGGGCCACTAACCACTAGACCAAGAGACCCGCCAAAATTAAATCGCGATCCCGGGAAAATCATTTTCTGTGATATCCTATGAGATATATTAAACAAAATTTGACACAAATGTTGCCTGTAACAGGGCAACATTTGTGTATGCAATACAGTTGCTTTTCTCTGATTTTATTGTCAGTGATTTTTCACGACATTTGCAACAAATGTCGAATCGGACTTATTCCACCTCAGGGAACATACGTAAATAGGGAAGTTAAGTAAATATACCCTGCATCCGATAAGTTGTGAACACCCGATCAATTTAATCCAGATTCAACCCGAATCTATGTTGTATATTTGTAAATATGTATAAAGTTGTGTACTTTTTGTTGTTTAAAATTTTAAGGAGCTTACGAGTATTTATAATTTCGACCTTTAATGAGAAGCCAAATGGATATATACGAAAATAGAATAGATTCAACCAAAGTTCAGATATTTATGAATGGGACTCATGTACGTCCCTATTAATAAACGCGAATTTAAACATACCTTTTCAAGGATTCAAGCTAGATAAGGGTTTCATTATTTCAAAACCTTTTAAGTAAAGCCCTTCTTTTGTCGTTTACAAAGATAACACGATATAAAGGGTTACCAACAAATCCACGATTGGCCGCCAAGAATTGACAAGTCCTAACTGACATGTTTTGTCAAAATGAAACAAAAAAGTACTTGAATTAAAAAGAAGTCGCAAAAAGTAAAACAAGACCTTGGGTTTGATCCAGCTTACTGTCGATTCCCTACCAAACCCGCTGAATTCGTAATGAAAGTGTTAGGTTTTTTTCGTTACGAAATTTCTAGATTCGGTCTCCACGATCAAGGCCCGCTATAGAAGCTATGCAATAGCTTAAAAACAAAAATATCGATGCCTCACAATACGAACAATGAAAATCTTCTAAAGGGAATTGGCAATATTTCGGGTATTTTTTTCTATCATGCGTACCTACGAAATACGCGACAATTGCTGCTAAATTGCTCCTTCTGTCAAATTTTGATATTTTGAAGTCGGAAGCGGAACTGACAGGTCTTGACGGTTAACCGTCAAAATGTCAAAGGATACGGAAATATTATTATTATCATTTTGGATATCTATGGAGACAGCCATGACAGGACGAAAACAGAATGTGACAGGGGTTTTGAGAGTTAATATTTTAGCGGTCCGTTAATAATTTCGACTTCAACTTACGAAGAGGTTCTCGATTCGTAGCGAGCGGTTTTTGTTTTGTTTGGGGCTTCCCAAAGGTCTCATGGCCATCAGGTCAGGTTGACGGAATCCTGGATAAATCGAGTTAATTATTCAAATTTTATAGGCAAACTTAAAGCGAAATTGTTTTTTATATCATACTTTTCTTTGAGCAAGATTACGTTTAAAAATGTTAAAATTAAAAAAAAAGTGTTCGCAAAAAATAAACACGACTTCAAAGTTACTTAATGGTGAAAAACAATAACTCTAGGTGCAGAAGTCGGTGGCAACAACTCTAGATAAAAATAAGCCGCCTAAAAATAAAAATATGTCGTTGTCAAATAACATGTTTACAGAACAAGTTTTACCAATAAACCTTGTTAATTGAACTTTGATCAGATTCTTGTAAAAACAATTTATGTAGAACGAGCTTCGGTTGAACTTTGAGCTGTCTAACTTTATACCGGACTCGTCATCCACTTATTTTTGTTTTTCTGAGGACTGATGTACAGTCAGCACAGGATATATGTACCCAAGCTCGCCAGCTACAGTTGAAATTTACTTTAAAATCCTTGAATGTTTTCGAATATAGTTATAGGACATTACTCTATGTTTCGAATTAAGTTATAGTACATTACTGCCGCGGTCTATAATGACCAGCGAAGCAGTCATTGTGGGCCAAGGTTTGTATAGTGCTTTACTCAAAAATGCAAGTACCTAATCTAAATAAAACTAGCAAGTAATTTAAATAAAAAATATATTAATAAACTAGAATTTTAATTAAAATGACAATTATGAAAATTACAGTTACTAAAATTCAACACCGACTTTCCCGGTTTGATATTACTGATAGTTTGCGATAATTCTAATGCGGTGTTTGCCTGCTGGATTATTTCTTCATTTATTTTGAATTGATTTTTTAAAACGTTGAAACGTCAAAATTGCGGTTGGCAAAACATGGCCGGCCTGTTAGAGCGGCCAGCAAAACTTTGCCGGCCGCTCCTTGAAACAGAACGGCAAGGTCGAGTTTGCTCAAACAAGGTTGTCAAAATATAGTACATTACTGCCGCGGTCTATAATGACTACTTTGCTGGTCGCGCTGATGATGGCTGACAGCGCAGCGTAGCGCAGCTCCAGGCCGACACAGCGCGGTCAGCGTGCAACACTTGATGGACGAGCTGAGATAAAGGCCGAGACCGTAGGTCGAGGCCTTTACAGCGAGGACAGCAAGGGCTGCAATGATGACCAAGCTGAAAGGCCTAGAGCGTAGCTAGGCTAGCTCGAGGCAATCATAGCGTGACCAGCGAAGCAGTCATTGTGGGCCAAGGTTTGTATAGTGCTTTACTCAAAAATGCAAGTACCTAATCTAAATAAAACCAGCAAGTAATTTAAATTAAAAATATATTAATTAACTAGAATTTTAATTAAAATGACAATTATGAAAAGTACAGTTACTAAAATTCAACACCGACTTTCCCAATAGCGGTCGGCAAAACATTGCCGGCCTGTTAGAGCGGCCAGCAAAACATTGCCGGCCGCTTCTTGAAACAGAACGGCAAGGTCGACTTTGCTCAAACAAGGTTGTCAAAATAATGACAACATTACATGCATTTTTGAGTAAATGACATTACATGCATTTTTGAGTAAAAGGACATTACTCTGTGTTTTGAATAAAGTTAAAAGATTTTAACATTTCATTGTTGGCCCTGGAGCAAAGAGCATCAGAAAATCATTTTTTGTATTCGAAAATGGTCCTTTATTTAATTTTATAAACCGATGAACCGATCGACGTCCATCGGTTTCTAAAAACGATTCAACTATATCTGACGGCCCTGAAGGGCTACTATGACATCTTATAGCAATTCTTATTCCACTGAGGGAAAGAGATGGTGCTAGACACCCTGTATAGCTCTGTCTCTTTCCCTCAGTGGAATAAGAATTGCTTTATGAGGTCATAGTAGGGTAGCTGGTTATTTATCTCATTCGCTGAGTATACTTAATCTACTTGAAATAATCGAATATTCTGACTGGGTTCTGAACGTTGAACTAAGCTCAGTAAAAAAGGCAAGTAACAGTTAATTGGCTTAAGAATTTTGGATAAATATAAAAAAAAATACATATTGAGGATTGCGCATGAGATGTCAGCAAAGCAGAGGTGCTGGAGTTGAGGGTTGTTCGAAAGAGATACCATAAAAGGCAAAAGCAGGAACATGGGTGGGTCTAAGTCAGTAAAAGCCTGATACTCCCCTCCCCTCCGCCCAGAGCATATGAAGTTATTTGATGAATTCATACCCGCAAAAAAAAGCGTAGACAACCAACTGTAGGCCTACTATGACATCTTAAAGCAGAACTTATTCCACTGAGTGAAAGAGATGGTGCTAGACACCCTGTATAGCTCTGTCCCTTTCCCTCAGCGGAATAAGTTCTGCTTTAACACGTCATGGTAGGGTAGCTGATCATATACAAAATTGTCCTTAAACCTATCTGGATGTATGGGATACAACTGTGAAAGGGCAGTGCTTGTAACTCCAATCTTATAATAATACAATGAATGCAGAATGTGATACTCAGAAACCTATGCCATGTCCCAGAGTACATCACTAATGCTTCTGCAGTACATACATCATAATCAAAGTGAAGGAAGTGAGCCATTTAAAAAGAGAAGCTGGAAAGACACTCTAACTAATGGCTATAAAAATGACAAATGCAGAAAAAAAACATATAAATTGTGTTGAAAATATAAAAAAAAAATCATTAAATTAAAAATAGCAATTAAATTAACATCCATTAAAATACATTCAGAATGTCAATTAAGTGAATGAAGGTACAACCAATTACAAATGTCAAATCAAAATAATAAAATAAAAACAATAACAAAACAAAATTATTATCATAAGTTAGAATGACATTTTTCATCTAATTATGAGGAGATGACGTCGCTGAAGGACATATTCGAATGTCGAATACTGGCCACGATAGACAACAAAAAAAAAGAAGAAAGCGACAAAGCAGGTATGTTGTAAAATATCTGCGCATAGCAAATGCTGAATGCAGATAAACAAAAAAAAACATTTTAAATACGTTCTAGAAAAAAAGAACCTCAAATAGTTCTCGAAGAATTTTTATTAGCTTTTAAATCACCGGATGGCAACCGCGGTGGCAAAAAGCAATCTCGGCGTTTATAGGCAACCACGCTATAAATAATAAATTGTGTTTTTCTGTAGAATATTACAAATAAACATGATCACTTATAAAATAATTTGTTTAAGTATAGATAACAAAAAAAAAAAATTGTTTAAGTATAACAAAAACAAAATCTCATTTTCAATTTTAGGCTGTATGCCGATGTCGTGCCTTTGTTTCTCCTTCAGTAGTCAGAATATTCTATTATTCCAAGTAAATTAAGTACAGTCAAATTAAGTCATAGTTTCATATTGATTAATAATAATAACAAAGGCACTTTTTATTCTGTTATTCAATTTCTCCGAAGTGTATTGAAAAGCGTCGTTTAATTACCAAAAGGATTTGTTATTGCTGTTCTCGGCTCTATAACGCTCTCGCCTGGCGGCTCATGCGTTGTTCCTCGTATGCAATGACAAAGTTTCCTCACTTGAAAATGTACTATTTTGGATTTAACTGAGTTCCTCGTCATCCTTGGCTCCAACCAGCTCTTCACCGGAGGCACACGCATCGCTACCACTAACGTTATCATGCAACCCTAGTATACCGCACACAACCTTAATAACGATATTGCCATGATCATTCTTCCTGTCAGCATTATGTTCAGTAGTAAGTATACCTACATAGTACAGATATATCTTAAAAAAAAAAAAAAAAAAAAAAAAAAAAAAAAAAAAAAAAAAAAAAAAAAAAATGTGAAAAGTAGAACTTTATAAGGACTTTCTATGAAAATTATTTTGAACTTGATTGACACAACAGTTTTTGTACAAGAAAGATAAAAAGTTGTACAAAATAATTTCTGGACTAAGTTTGTAGTATAATCGTAATGCAAACTTTGTTTACATATTTTAGTATCCTGAACGTATCTTTTTTCAAACAAAAAAAGAATTATTGAAATCGGTTCTCGCAATCCAAAATTACCACCGAAATTGCACGTCTTTGTATTAATTAGTAACCCAATTCCTCGAGAGATGGCGCTGTAGGTACTTATTACATTGGATCGGGTATTACCGAATTGTTTGGTTGGCCTCATAACTGGGAACACTTATTGTGACGGACGGGAAACTACGGAACCCTACATTGAGCGTGTCCCGACACGCTCTTGGCCGGTTTTTTGTTTTCTTAAAAACGTTGCCCCACACTAGGAATTTCTCCTGTATCATGGGTGCGTTTACAAACATTTTAAGTCACATACACAAACAGCCAGACCCGAAACAACTACATGTAGGTCATACTAATATTTGTTCCGTGCAGTGATCGAACCCGCGACACGCAGCGTAGCAATGGATCGCTCAGTCACTGCGCCAACCGTGTCGTCAATAGAAGGAACATGGGTGGGTCTAAGCCAGTCTGACATTCTGACACTCCTTTCCGCTCCCTAGATCGGGGGTAGTTATTTTTAAAAATAACACGACTGCCGGCCGTGTCAAAAAAATTAAACTAAAAAGAAAAAAAACAAGATGTTAGTTTCAACAAAAATTTTCATTGCAGTCGGGGGACCAATCTGTAGAATACTCTTATAAAAAGTCGGGGGACTTTCTATGCAAGACTCGGGACCATGCAAGGATTTTATAGATACCCCAAACATGTAAATCGGTTCAGGCGTTTAGAAGTTATGATGGAATAAAGAAACTCACATACATACAGACATACATGAACCCTAAAAACATAACACTTCGTTTTTGAGTCAGTAAAAAGTGCCAATCAAATCGAATCACTCTCGTCTAATCTTAATGTTCTCTATGTTCTTCAAAAGTCGCGTAATGTTCAATGTGTCCTAAAGCTATGAAATTACCTTTTATAAATAAATATCTAAGTGCTACTAATCTTTGACACAGCCCAATAAGTTAGGATTGTATTTGTAAAACCAAATGATTTTAAAAGAGTAACTATGGAGTTTCTTGCCGGTTCTTCTCCATAGAAAACGACCAACCCGAACCGTGCATCTTTTCTCGACGTTTTATAAGTGCCCATGTAGGCCTATGTGAAATAAAAATATTTTGATTTTGATTTTTGATTGATTAACAATAAAAACTACGAAAAAGTAGGAGTTGAAAATAAAACTTCACAATTTTAGATCGAATTTCATGCTCGAACAAGTATGAACACAGATTTTAATATGTATCGACTCGTAGGTCACTGAATCGATCAATCGTTCACATTTGCTGTCAATTTTTGGTGCACGTGAACAGTTTAATTAAACTTAGAATTTTCAACTCTAAGGCGCGTCGCCCACACGACATTTGTAAAGAAAATCTCACATCAGAGTCACGCCGCAACGAGATTTTCTTTACAAATGTCGTGTGGGCGACGCGCCTAACGCGCCCGCGCTCCGTCTGCGCCTCGACTCTTGGTCGTGTGAGCGACGCGCCTTAGAAAGTAAGCATAGGACTTATTATTTTGGTGATATTAAATAGATAATAATAATGAATAGCATTTGTATGAAATCTGTCAATTTTCAATTAAGATTCATGCTTTAGAAAGTTTTTAGATTGAATTTCCAATTAATTTTCTTGTTTGCCCCAAAAGTTATTTATCAACGTTCATTATAGCTTCATCGTGTCCTTAAAACTTTAAATTAATGATTTGGCGAGCCATAAACTTGTGTTCTTTTTAAAGAATATAAATAAATGTCTTTGAGAAAAGATTCATTTCATATCAATCTTGGTACAATAACCATGACGTCATAAAGCAGGAGTTATTCCAGTATAAGAAAGAGACCGCGTTATGCAGGTTGGCTAGCACCATCTCTCTCCTACGCGATAAGTTGTGCTCCTATAGGTCTATAGGTGCTATTATGTCTATTAGGTTTGTTGAAATTCTCATTATTTTTCTAGATCTGGACGAAAGTGAGTTAGTTTGTTACATCTTCACGCCTGAATGGCTAAACCAATTTTGATGAATTTTAGTACAGAGATAGTTAGACCCTGGAGACGGACATATTATCCTATTTTTTTTAAACGTGAGAAATGAGGGAGAAAGAGGGAATAAAAGCGAAAACTATAACTTTGCTATTACAATCAATAAGGCACTGTCGAATTTAACGCCAGCGAAGTTGCGGGCAAAAGCTAGTGGTTAATAAAAAATAATTTATGAAAAAGAAAATAAATGTTTACCTTAAAAAAAACAATTATTTAATCAATTTACCACCAACAAAAGATTAGAAACGAAACCTGCAGCCTGCAGTTTCGCCCTTTGTAAAGATAATTGTTTCATTTCAACATCGGAGGGATTTTCACAAATCAATTAAAAGAGCACTTTGTGTTTCGACCCAGAATGCTGGTGAACCGGCCCCGAAGGCATTTCAATATACAAAGTAATTATGACCACAAACCAAACGTTGCTTTTGTGATGTAAAATGGAAAAATTATCTACTGGATTATTTTATTTAAAGAAATTAGTTATTATTCATTTATTCACAGACTACAAGGTGGTCCAGTGTGTTAGTAACAATATGACTTAGCCTATGTTAGTACTTAATAACTAGGAGAGATCGAGTGCGATTACTCTAGGTTAAATTCTGGGGTAGGACAAAGTGTTGTTAGATTTATCTAGACTGGATTTGTGCCTGGTTGATGGCAATAGGCTCGTTCTGTATAATATAGGACTTAAACATAACTGTGGAAATGTGGGTGTACTATTAGGTAACCCAGCCTGACCCTTCGGGTATTACGTTCGTGATGATAATGTAATTTGTAACTATCTACGACATTATATCTACATACCATCACATCTACGACTCGTAAGAATTTATTTGTGAACCATTTTCCACAAAGAAATTCTTAGATCGTAGATTTTTGTTTTTGAACAGAGATTCCAGATACGCGATGCAGATCATTCTAATGAGTGGATGATCTGGATGTTGGATGTCTTGATGTCTAGATTTCTGGATGTCTGGATATTTGGATGTCCCGATGTACGGATGTCTGGATGTACGGATGTCTGGATGTCTGGATGTCTAGATGTCTGGATATTTGGATGCCTGGATGTTTGGATGTACGGATGTCTGGATGTACGGATGTCTGGATGTCTGGATGTCTAGATGTCTGGATGATTACATCATATTTTCTTTCACGCAAAAATCTACTGAACAGATTTGGATAAAAGGCACACATATAGTTTTAGCCTAGGTTAACACTTGTACTCCCGAATACTTTTAATCCCGGTAACGGTAGAACGCCGTGAGCATAAGCGAGTACAATCTTAATTAAACATTTACTGTGATTAAATAGTATTCGCTATTTTTATGGCAATCTTTTGCTTCATGGCTACAGATTGCTATGGGTTTTTCAATAGCTTTAAAAACATGATATTCATACATACCACAACTACATCAGCTGACGACCTACAGTCACCCTGAGCAACTTAAGGTTGAAATGGAAAATGAAAATCGGTCAACACGGTCAGGAACTACGATGACACGGATACGCAAATATACACATAAAAAAAACTTTTTATTTCAGACAGTTTTAGCCCGTATTGTTGTTAGTGGTATGACTTATTACTTACCGTATTGTTGTTAGTCGTGTTGACGGCATTTTCGTGTTACTTTGAGTCTTTGATACTGTCTGTTGGGGTTACGGGTTCGATAGAGATACCACGGCCCCGGAACATAATTGACAAAATATGGAACATGAGGATGGGGTTTGGTCAGTAAAAGTCTATCACTCCGCCAAGTCGTACGGCGATGCGCCACCGTTACATGATAGACATCCCACCCACACGCACTAAACGGTTTGGGAATACCTTCATTGTGCGTACTGCTAAGGAGTGGAATTCCCTGCCGGAGTCTGTATTTCCTGACAGCTATAACCTGGGGGTCTTCAAGTCAAGAGTGAATAGGTTATTTCTAGGTAAGCGTGCTTCATCGTCGACCACATCATCACTTACCATCAGGTGAGATAGTGGTCAAACGCGAGCCTATCAATAATAATAAAAAAAAAGTCCTAACCCCTTCTTTTAAATATTGATCATATTCCATCCCAAAAAAATAAGTTATATGTGATGAGGTTTTTTATAGATAAGTTACTTAGGAAGTTACTTAGGAAATAAGATTGACTGTGTACGATAACACAATGTTATTACTATTACAATTCCGTAGTAGTTTCTAACACAGAACACACAGAAACGCGTAGTTTTTGAATGGGATACAAACACAGACTTAAGTATAGGGTTTTTATTTTAACTCGATATTTCCACGCGCTCCCGAGATAAAACACCTTTGCGTTAGGGAACTTGACGTAAGTACCAAATTTCAACTTAATCGGTCTAGTAGTAGATACGGAGAAAATTGACTGTGACGGACATACAAGTGATAAAAGAATTCCATTGTTTTAATTCGGACGTTCGGAACCCTAAATACATACCTTTTGCTTACCAAATAAATAAATAAATATCTTGGGACACACGGCTATCTGATCCCAAGCTAAGCAGAGCTTGTGTTATGGTAACCAGACAACTGATATACATACTTATATAATTTATAAATACATACATATTATAGATAAATCACACCCAGACACAGAACAAACAATCATGCTCATCACACAAAGTTTGTCCTGGGTGGGAATTGAACCCACGACCTGCGGCTCAGCAGTCTGGGCCACTAACCACTAGACCAACAGGCCCGTCAAAAAAAAAACTAAAAAAAAATATACCTAATATAATAATAAGTTATATACTGCTTAGTTCAAATAAGTAAAGTAAGGCTTGTTAAACACGTTGTAAGTGATCACGTTTCGATCAAGTAACGTGTTTGCAGTTTGTTACTGAACTGGAAAAGTTTGTTTGGCTGCTGATTGCTCGAAACTTGAAACAGGTGGGTTTATCGTAGATGTGTTATAAAATGTGTCCGGTCGTGGACTAGCGATGTTCTAGATACTTATGTAATGAGAATCCTTACTAAAATTATAAAAGCGAAAGTGAGTTTGTTTGTTTGTTACCTCTTCACGCTTTAATGGCTAACCCGATTTTGATGAATGTTGGTGCAGAGATAGTTGGGAATTAGGAGACGGACATAGGCTAATTTTTATTAAAAAAAAAGTGGGATATGAGGGAGAACGAGGGAAGAAATGGGAAAACTTAGCGTTGCTATTACAAATCCATCAGGCGCGAGAGCAAAAACTGCAGGTCAGCTTGGTATGTTATACCGAATTTAATGCAAGCGAAGCCGCGGGCGAAAGCTAGTATAATATACGATTACCACTATACACTTGGGTCTTATTCACTTCCCCGCTTTTCGGCAGCCATTTTGAGATATTCTTTATGCGTGTACAAAAAATAATCATATCTGTCAAAGTTTTGGTCCTACTAAGACAAAAATAGCCTTATTCGGAGGGCAAAAAAAACATCGCCTATCGTTTGAATTAGGAAATGATGAGCTTACATTTTCGTAAATTTAGAAAACTAAATTAAAGTCCAAAAACATATGCAAATTAACGAATGTTTAGTGAACTTTTTTGTAAAAAAAAATGGTAGTTTTTCTCATCATAAATTTGAGTACTAGAATGTTTGAGTACATAGAAAATCTATGTAAAAATGTCGGCTTTGCTAAGGGTAAATTTACAGTCTATATGTCCGGACATATAGACTGTAAATTTACCCTTAGCAAAGCCGAAAAACACACGTTGTTCCCATCATTACGATCATATGTTTGTTCTAGAATTTTCTAGTTAAGGATATATTACCACTTATTGTCTCTGCATCACCCGAAGGTAGACTGGTAGAAAATGCCTATGGCATTAAGTCCGCCTCTTTGCTTTGTGCTTGAAGTGTTATAAATAAATATATTGGGGTCAAAGTTCCAACTGATTAACAAGTTCTTTTTAGGGAGTTCACTTTATTGTCCGTCTGTCTGTCAAGTGTCTTTCTCTCGGGAACGCATGAAGGTAACGAGTTGAAATTAAAATCATGTACTCAACTTTGTAGTGTAGTGCCTTTGTGCTGTGAAAAAACCAACCCTCTAAGTCTACGCAGTCAAAAGATATGGCTGTTTATGTCGCAAGTTTGTACAGAATCCGCGGTCCGCGAGTCTGTCTCGCTCTAAGCCGCTTTTTTAATGTCATGGCCCAGACTTTGTATACAGTTGTGCCTATTATGTTGTGTGTGCTGTGCAACCTAACAAAAAATATTCATGTGCATTCATGTACAGTACGTTATATTCAAGCTTACATGCAGGGTTTTTTAAAGATACTAGCTTTTGTCTTGCTTTGCTTTTTGTGTAAAACAGTTCCTCTTTCCTGCTTTGCAGGTACCTGCTACCTGTAGTTTTTGCCCTTGCGCCTTATTGATTGTAATAGCAAAGCTAAGTTTTCCTTTTCTGCCCTCTTTCTCTTTCATTCCTCACTTTAAATAAAAATGAGAAATGAGGGAAATAGCCTATGTCCGTCTCCAGGTTCCCAACTGTCTCTGTTCCAAAATTTATCAAAATCGGTTTGGCCATTGAGGCGTGAAGGCGTAACAAACAAACAAACTCACTTTCGCTTTTTTTAATATAAGTAAGGAAGTAAGGATAGTACGGACTATACATACGATATAAAAAAGCGCCTACACAATTTAAATAGCAATGATCTTACATTCAGAGTTTTATAGTCGAAACAAGGCGTGAAATATAAGTAGGCTAAGCTGTTAATGGTTAAATTAGATGCACAAAGTAAGGAATGAATATCTTGGGACAACTCACACACGGCTATCTGATCCCAAGCTAAGCAGAGCTTGTGTTATGGTAAGCAGACAACTGATATACATACTTATATAATTTATAAATACATACATATTATAGATAAATCACACCCAGACACAGAACAAACACTCATGCTCATCACACAAAGTTTGTCCTGGGTGGGAATCGAACCCACGACCTCCGGCTCAGCAGTCAGGGCCACTAACCACTAGACCAACAGGCCCGTCAAAAAATATATTCGAGGAAGTTTGAAAGTTGCGCCTGTTACAGAAATTAAAGGGAGTCGTTTGTCTTGGTATGGACATGTAATGAGAAGGGATGAAGGACATGTGACTAAAAGAGTGATAGATCTGAATGTTAATGGACGGAGAGCGAGAGGAAGGCCAAAGAAAAGATGGATGGATTGTGTAAGGAATGATATGAAGGAGTAAGGAGTAAATGATGCCGTGATGTTTGATAGGGGAGAATGGAAGAAGAAAACGTGTTGCGCCGATCCCAAATAGAATGACACAGGGGCAGGAAAATGATGAAATGATAGCCGAAATTAATGGCAGAAGTAAGAGATCGGCAAATATGTATTTTCAAAAACCTTCTGTAGGTTATTTACATAAATAAATGATTAGCCTACTAGGTCATCGAACTCCACCTTAAATTGCAGTCAAGCGTACGTGACACCAATGCAACTGAGCTTATCGTGATAATATACTTTAGTTTTATTGCTTACTAGCTTTTGCCCGCGGCCTCGGCCGCGTTCAACCCCCATTTTTGGAAAGTGGGGGGTTAGAAAGAGACAAAATGTAGCCTATGTCATTCTCCATCCTTTCAACTATCTCCTCTTAAAAAAAAACACGTCAGTAGGGTAGTTTCTAGGGTCAAAGTTTATTATTTAAAGTTTACGTGTGACGTCACTTGTTGCAAAAAACTGCAGCAGTAACTGGTGGTAGGTTTCGACCGCAGGCTTGCGACCACCCACCGGGCAAAGACGTGCCGCCAAACGGCCTAGCCGTGTTCCGGTACGACGCCCGGTGTAGCCTATTGAGGAGTTGGGTCGAAATAGTTGCTCCACTGCAGGCAGACCAATCTGACTCACACTGGTACGGATGTATCGGGAGACTAGTCGCGGAGGGTAGCGGGATCCGAGGCACGGTGCGCCGCTGGCCGACCGCAGGTAGTTGAGGGCCCAAGTAGTATTCTAGCCACACACGAAAGGCTGCCCTACCAACTGTCGAAAAATCCCGGAATGCACCATCGTGCTGGTTGGCGACCAGATGAGAGGGCCCGATGGACATTCCCGGGGGGGCTCGGGCGTCCCCGCAATCTCCAGGCTAGTCCCCCAGTCGATACCATCCGTCCAGTGCGTGTCTGAAGGTTAGCAGCGTGGAGCCTCATTTCACTTCCTTCTCCTCCCCTTCCTTCACTCTTACAAATATGCCAAGAAAAAGAAATAGGAATAACGTTAAACAGCGGCTGCACACCCTCTCTCTTAAAGTGCACCTCAGCAACATTCGAGGTCTGCACTCAAATCTCGTCGCAGTCCACCACCACCTCGAGACTGAGAAGCCATCACTCCTATTTCTTTCGGAGACGCAGATCGGATGTCCGTCAGACGTGTCGTACCTCTCTTACCCAGGGTTTACCCTGGAGCACAATTTTAAACCACGCGCGGGTGTATGCATGTATGCCCGGGACGACATCTGTTATCGGCGTCTCCGTAACCTTGAAGACACCAGGTTTTCTGCACTTTGGGCTTTGGTGGACACTGGCATAGATAAAATTATTTATGCCTGTGTCTACCGCTCGCATAGCGGTGACCAGGAGACAACCAGGCTTGCACAGTACCTTAGTGAGGCGGCGGATGCGGCTCAGCAGCGGTACCCCTCTGCTCAGTTTGTGTTACTGGGGGATTTTAATGCCCACCACCTGGAGTGGCTTTTCCCATACCAGTCCACAGACCATGCTGGTCGAGAGACGCACAAGCTAGCGCTAGCGTTAAATCTCACCCAGCTGGTCCAGGGAGCTACTAGGGTGCCGGATGTTGAATCGCACACTGCCAATTGCTTGGACCTTCTGCTGACTACAGATCCAGACCGCTACTCGGTTGAAATATCATCACCATTAGGTAGTTCCGACCACTGTCTGGTGAAATCTGTGTCTGTCTATTCCCCGCCCGATCCCAGTGTTAAAGGCACGCGGCGGGTTTGGCGATACAAGTCAGCGGATTGGGATGGGATGCGATCTTTCTTCGCATGTTATCCTTGGCAGCCTTCTTGCTTTTTTTCAACTGACCCTTCGACGTGCGCAGACGCTGTGACGGACGTTTTAGGACAGGGGATGGAGTACTACATTCCATTCTCTGACCTAACGATGTCCAGCGAAGCTCGACCATGGTTCGGCGCCGAGTGTAATCGTGCTGAAGCGCTTAAACATGAGGCGTACCTGGCCTGGGTCGATGCTCGAAACTGCAAAGCAAATGATGTAGGTCAGAAGAAGAGGGCCTTCAATAGGGCTGCCAAGTCCTGCAAGAAGGTGTTGCGGAAAGCTCGGTTCGACCACGTTAGCCGAATTGGGAACAAACTTGCTTCATACCCGGCTGGTAGTAAAGCGTTCTGGTCCCTGGCTAAGTCGGTCGAATCGAACTTCTGTCGCCCCTCACTCCCACCACTGCTTAAACCCGACGGGTCACTGGCCCACTCCGCTGAAGAGAAAGCAAATTTATTTGCCGCTCTTTTTGCGGAATCTTCACGTCTTGACAGCGGCGACGCAAGCCCCCCGGCCTCTCCTGCTGGATGCGAGACGAGTATGTCGGACATTCGCATCCACCAGAAGGACGTCCGTAGGGTGCTGCGTAATCTTGACGTGAACAAAGCTAGTGGTCCCGACGGGATTCCGGCAATTGTTCTTAGAACGTAAAGGATAACATGCGAAGAAAGATCGCATGTTATCCTTGGCAGCCTTCTTGCTTTTTTTCAACTGACCCTTCGACGTGCGCAGACGCTGTGACGGACGTTTTAGGACAGGGGATGGAGTACTACATTCCATTCTCTGACCTAACGATGTCCAGCGAAGCTCGACCATGGTTCGGCGCCGAGTGTAATCGTGCTGAAGCGCTTAAACATGAGGCGTACCTGGCCTGGGTCGATGCTCGAAACTGCAAAGCAAATGATGTAGGTCAGAAGAAGAGGGCCTTCAATAGGGCTGCCAAGTCCTGCAAGAAGGTGTTGCGGAAAGCTCGGTTCGACCACGTTAGCCGAATTGGGAACAAACTTGCTTCATACCCGGCTGGTAGTAAAGCGTTCTGGTCCCTGGCTAAGTCGGTCGAATCGAACTTCTGTCGCCCCTCACTCCCACCACTGCTTAAACCCGACGGGTCACTGGCCCACTCCGCTGAAGAGAAAGCAAATTTATTTGCCGCTCTTTTTGCGGAATCTTCACGTCTTGACAGCGGCGACGCAAGCCCCCCGGCCTCTCCTGCTGGATGCGAGACGAGTATGTCGGACATTCGCATCCACCAGAAGGACGTCCGTAGGGTGCTGCGTAATCTTGACGTGAACAAAGCTAGTGGTCCCGACGGGATTCCGGCAATTGTTCTTAGAACGTGCGCGCCTGAATTGTCTCCAATCTTGACGCGCCTGTTTCGCCTCTCGTTTGAGACTGGAAAAGTACCGAAAGCTTGGAAGCAAGCTAACGTGCAACCCGTGCCCAAAAAGGGCAGTCGAGCTGACCCGGCCAACTACAGGCCCATTTCAGTCACGTCCATACTCTGTAAGACTATGGAGCGTGTACTGAATGGTAAACTCCTGGCATACCTAGAATCCAATGACATCCTCAGTGACCGACAATACGGCTTTCGCCGAAACCGGTCCACTGGGGATCTTCTAGCGTATGCCATTCACATTTGGAGTGAGGCCATTGAGAAACACGGGGAAGCGCTTGCCGTTTCCCATGACATCTCTAAGGCCTTCGACAGGGTGTGGCATGAAAGCCTTATTAAAAAGCTTCCTTCTTTCGGTCTGCCCGCTGGTTTTTGTACTTGGGTTGCGGACTTCCTGAGGGATCGGTCCATTCGAGTGGTCTTAGATGGCTGCTCGTCTGACCAATTGGCTATTAATGCTGGGGTCCCTCAGGGGTCGGTTCTCTCAGCAACTTTATTTTTGCTGCACATTAACAGTCTGCTAGTGCCCGGCACCTTTGGGTATGCAGACGACAGCACTGTTGCTGAGAGATATACGTCCAACGCAGGGGCTAGTGGGTCTCAGATCCGGTCTCTTCGCGAGGCCATGGTTGAGCGGTTGAACTTGTCCTTGAGGGCTGTCTCCGATTGGGGAGATGCCAACTTGGTCAAGTTCAATGCTGCTAAGACCCAGGCGTGTCTGTTCTCCGCAAAGAGGAGTGAATTTCAACCTGCTCCTTCTTTTCGTGATGTAACCGTGCCAATTACCGACCATATTGAGCTTCTTGGTGTAACGCTTACATCTACCCTCAATTTTGGTCCGTTCATCCAGGCTAAGGCTAAACTGGCTGCTAAAAAGTTGGGTATCCTAGCAAAGGTGAGACAGTATTTCACACCGGAACAGTTGCTGAACTTATATCAAGCGCAAGTTCGATCGTGTGTGGAATACTGTTCTCATCTCTGGGACGGATCCGCCAAATACCAGCTTGATGCGCTAGAGTCTATAGAGAAACGAGCCAAGAGGCTCATCGGCAACGACGCGCTGGTTGAGTCAAAGCTCCAGAGCCTGGAGCATCGCCGGCGCGTTGCCAGCCTTTCAGTTTTCTATCGGTTACATTTCGGAGAGTGTGCGATGGAATTGCACAGCCTAATTCCGCCAAGCCCGTTCCATCATAGGACTACAAGACGTACGGCGATGCGCTACCGTTATATGGTAGACATCCCACCCACACGCACTAAACGGTTTGGGAATACCTTCATTGTGCGTACTGCTAAGGAGTGGAATTCCCTGCCGGAGTCTGTATTTCCTGACAGCTATAACCTGGGGGTCTTCAAGTCAAGAGTGAATAGGTTATTTCTAGGTAAGCGTGCTTCATCGTCGACCACATCATCATTTACCATCAGGTGAGATAGTGGTCAAACGCGAGCCTATCAATAATTAAAAAAAAAAAAAAAAAGCAACGCGTGACGTTTCACGTATCTTTAATGGGCTATATCTTTGTTATTTTTGGTCCAATTCACAAATAAGTGTCCCTTATTTTTGAAAAATCTAAAAGACGTATTAATAAAGAAACTACCCCGCTCCGTTTTGCACTGAAAGACGGACAAACACATATACACACATACACTTACAATATTAATATGGATTGTGAATTGCCATTATTATCTTGTATAATTCACACCTCGGTATAGCGTGTATATAATATTTGTTTTTTATTGCACATTAAACCACACGGATATAACAACTGATATTGATTTTCCTGGTAATGCATGTGTGGAGTAGTTCGTAATGAATACGCCAAATAGATGATGACAACGATAGACGCATTTTTATTGTCACTAAGGCATTTCGGCTTGAAGATAGGCTCACTCAGAATACTGTGGTTTCTAGACTAAAAGAATTAACATGGGTGGGTCCATGTTTCTTCTCTTGCCCTTTGTGTTCCGGGGCCGCGGTATCTGTTTCCAACAATCCGCAACCCCGGCAGGCAGTGGTCCTGGTCCTGGCCTGACCCTCTGCTTTGCTGACATGTGTTTGAGATGCGCGTGGGACACAAACGCGCGGCTGTCGTCACTAGACGGACCGACGCGGTTAGCTACCCCCATTGCTCACCGTCCATAGATCCGCGTATACGGTGGGTGGGAATCGTCTAGCGGCGCCCGACGCCCGGAGCATCTCCCGCGGCAGCTGGGTTGGTTTAAAGTGCTCTCTCTCATACGTCCGTTCGTATCCTTCGCTAGCATAACTGCTTAGCAGAAGGAGCTAACCGTTTCCATATCCTCTCGCTCCGGACTATGGACTGAAACAAGACTGGATGTGTGCGAGACATCGCCGCCGTCATGTGGGACCCTTTCGTCAAATTGAGAACCTAATCGTTTTTAGGGTTCCGTAGTCAACTAGGAACCCTTATTGTTTCGCCATGTCTGTCTGTCCGTCCGTCCGTCCGTCCGTCCTCGCTTAATCTCTGTAACCGTTAGCACTAGAAAGCTGAAATTTGGTACCAATATGTATATTAATCACGCCGACAAAGTGGTTAAATTGGAAAAAATGTTTTATTAGGGTAGCCACTCTATCTGTAAAGTGGGAAGTGTTTTTTTTTTAATTTCAACCCTAACGTGTGATGTATTGTTGGAAAGGTATTTAAAAAGGGTTTGCTAAAATCATTTTTTGATAATGTCAATAATTTCGGAAATAATCGCACCAAAAGTAAAAAACAATGTGTCCCCCCGCCTCTAACTTTTGAACCATAAGTTTAGAAAATATGAAAAAAATCTGAAAAGTAGAACTTTATAAGGACTTTCTAGGAAAATTATTTTGAACTTGATTGACACAACAGTTTTTGTACAAAAAAGACAAAAAGTTTTACAAAATAATTTCTGGACTAAGTTTGTAGTATACTCGTATATGCAAGCATTTTTTTTAACTTCGTTTACATATTTTATTATCCTGAACGTATTTTTTTTTCAAACAAAAAAAGGATTATTGAAATCGGTTCTCGCAATCCAAAATTACCACCGAAAACTTCTTGCACGTCTTTGTATTAATTAGTAACCCAATTCCCCGAGAGGTGGCGCGGTAGGTACTTATTACATTAGATCGGGTATTACCGAATTGTTCGGTTGGTCTCTCCTTGGCATTGGCGGTATCTTGTAACTACATAAAACTTTTATTAAGAACATGCTAAGGCAATTTAGAACAAAACTAAAATTCATTTTTAACACCATCAAAATGTTAAGGTAAAAACCAGTTCATAAATGGTTCGATAGATGGCGTTGTGTAATGACGTAATTTTTTTAAAAGTCGATGTAAAGAGTTTCCGTGCTTTCATGACCTACCGTGGTAAAGTAAGTTGCACCTTAAATATATTCGTAATTTGATTTATGAGTGCATAATCTAATTAGTTGTCGAGGTTTGAGCGCTCCCCTTTGTGTTCGCTCTAAAAACCGTCACAAGTCGGAGCCGGAGCGCCTGCCGCGGACTCGCGGAGCGTGCAACATTGCACGCCTTTAAACTCATAAGTGGGAACACTTATTGTGACGGACGGAAAACTACGGAACCCTACACTGAGCGTGGCCCGATACGCTCTTGGCCGGTTTTTTTAAAAGTCGAATTAAATAGATAATGTAAGAAATGCACATTAAGAGGAAAGTTACAGAAAAGATGAAAATAAGCCGTCCAGCTTGGTATGGTCGCTGAGGAAGGATGCAAAATATTGATGGATGGAGAGGGAAAGGAGGACCAAAGAAAAGATGCATAGATTGTGAGAGGAATGATATGGGAAGAGAAGTAAATGATAGCGTGACGCTTGACAGGGGAGAGTGGAGCAAAAAAGTGTTGCGCCGACCCCAAATAACATGGGACAAGGGCAGACAAGAAGGAGGGCCTGCAAGAGCTATCGTCTGCCGAAGTTGTGGGTTGTTCGAAAGAGATATCGCGGCCCCGGAATATACCTTTATCTTAAAACCTTGCAATAGAAGGAACATGGGTGGATACTGGGTTTTACTCAGTACAAGTCTGACACTGCCCGCGTTCCGCCTCCCGCTCAGAGAGATAGATCAGAATTATTAAACATTTAAGATAAAATAAAGCTATGAGCTTGTTTGATGCTAGGTTGAATTTAAAATTAATAATATTTGTTAGACTTAAATTATTTCCTTAATTTAATAATTTATTCATATCTATGGATGCTCAAGAAAATAAAAATAAAACTTTTCTATATTTTTAACGTACACAACTTTAAAAAAATAGATCGATTTTATTTTCAATTCATAAATCGCGAAAAAACAAACGTTTTTTTATATACGGGTAATTGTATTTTCAATTACTTACCTTCTTATCTAAAGATCTTACAGTTCAAAGTTCAATGCAGCCAAGCGTCAAATTGCAGTAATTAGGTACTTATGTTATGTAGATCAACATCAGTTGCGCTGAGATAATTAGATACCTACTGCGTGTGAGTGGCACGAACTACGGGGTAACAACGCCATCTATCGAATTATTCATGTAACACAACTCTAGATCTAAACTTAGAGATATCTCAAATTAATGCCGATTTTAATGAACCATCTGATTACTCTAGAGACTAAACATTAAACTGACCTATCTAATTTTATTTTACACCAAAGATAGTCCGAATTAGCTTGACAAACACTATTTTTGGTGACAAACGTCAATTTTAGATTGCCATTTTCTGTGAATTGAGTAACTAAACAATCATTAATTCTGTCAAACTATAGTTAAGTTGTATCACTTATTTCTATTTCAAAATAGGACACGTCGTTCGACCGGAATAACTCAATTTTAGTGTTTATTTATAGTAGTTTAAGTTTATTTTGTGAGAGAATCGAGACCAATATAAGTGTATAAAGATACAAACTTGTGTTCACAATTTACAACGTTATAAAACAAATCATTTTACCACTCCAATGAATAGAAACATTAATAATTATGCGGCAAAAAATTGATATGAGATGCCGGTAACTAACCTTGATGGCACTCGTTACTTCGCGTTGTGTTTATACATTGCCACTTGTGTCCTGTGTAGTGTTTGTGTTAATGTCGTTCCGCCATCGATGGACGTGCGTCAATGTTTTATAAACGCGGTTTTACTAACCTTGATGGCACTCGTTACTTTGCGTTGTGTTAATACATTGCCACTTGTGTCCTGTGTAGTGTTTGTGTTAATGTCGTTCCGCCATCGATGGACGTGCGTCAATGTTTTATAAACGCGGTTTTAATACGTGTGATTGGTTTAATATCTTCGATGAAAAATAATGTTCTCAGTTTGTTGTTAGCGCCTGTCTGCGTTCAAACGACGACTTAATTTATTATTATTTTTATCTAAACATAAATTAAAATAAATTCCGGTTTTTCGACCAGTCTGTGTGACGGAATAATTTATCTTTTCGTCAAAACGTTTTTTGTTGCAGTTTTTTTATAATAATTTAGAAAATTTATTCCGAAAAGTTAGTTTTTGCAATCGTGAAAACAGTGCGAAATTTGGGAACTAGTGTCTAGTTTAATAAT
This sequence comes from Ochropleura leucogaster, assembly GCA_958449745.1. Classification (NCBI taxonomy): domain Eukaryota; kingdom Metazoa; phylum Arthropoda; class Insecta; order Lepidoptera; family Noctuidae; genus Ochropleura; species Ochropleura leucogaster. The sequence continues at coordinate 2,317,278 of OY288213.1, read as the reverse complement.
AGATAAGTTAATTTGACATTCGTATTGTTTAAGTGTTAAATAGGTATATAATATGTGCAAACAATAGTGTGTTTCGATCTCAGTAAGAGCCGTATCGACGTATGTGATGTTTGTTGTTTTTGGTCTTATCTCTCCGTGATAGTCCGCTGAGAAAACAGTCAATATAGATGTGAGTTCATAATCTTTGTTACATAAAGTTATTACCTTTTTATGTTTTAATGTTGTTAATAATATCTTGTTTCTACGTATTGTAATGTGTCATGTTTATAAGTTGGTTATAGAGTTATAATCCTACTAATATTATAAATGCGAATGTTTGTGAGGTTGCTTGGATGGATGTATGGGTGTTTGTTACTCTTTCACGTCAAAAAGGCTGAACGGATCTCAATGAACTTTTGCATAGAGGTAGATTATAGTCTGGAATAACACATAGAATACTTTTTTTTTCGATACCACGCGGGCAAAGCCGCGGGGGCCAGCTAGTACAAAATAAATCTTGCTCTCTATTTATTCGTCATTTGTTCTAGGCAGTCCAAGTGTTACTAAAATTATCTTCTTAACCAAAGATATTCTGATTCTCGTTGTTGTAGTTACAACATGTATGTTTTGAAATACAGTTTGTGAATATATTTTCCTCGTGTTTTTTTTGTTTAACTTTAGTATAGTCTCGCCAAGTACCTATAAAGAGGATCAAAATTGACGCTCGACTTTTTTAACATTGCAGCTATGGGAAAAAAATCCACAAACAAAGAGTTTTTTTTTTAATAACTATTTTCTAATATCCTTTTTTACCATTGTGTTTTGTCTATCCGTCACTGTAAGGTAGACTGGTAGAAAATGCCTAAGGCATTAAGTCAGCCTTTATACAGTTTTTACTTGTGCATCGACGAGCGATTCGATCGATTGAGCGATCGACTGCTGCGCTGCGTACCTATCGCGGGTTCAATCCCCGCACGGAACAAATATTTGTATGACCTACAGGTAGTTGTTCCGGGTCTGGCTGTTTGTGTATGTGTGTTTAAATGTTTGTAAACGCACCCACGACACAGGAGAAATTCCTAGTATAGGACAAAGTTTTTGAAAAAATAAAAATTTGAAAAGTTTTATTATACAGGGTCATTGAAAAAATACCCGAAACCTCTTAATCCTGCCTTCAAATCATGACCCTGAACAACATTTGTTCTACGACTTTGACCTCAACTAAACAACGTAGCCAAAATCAATTTGTTTTCATTTATTTGACGTCTGTAAAATTTGCGTATACTACACGCGTACCCACTTTGATAGCCGCGCCGCGCGCATGTTAAATTGGACCTTGTCGACTTGCGTTTAACAAGGTAGGTACCGTACCTACAGAAGATTTGCTCAATTATTGGCGATTATTAAGTGCAAGCAACCAAAATCGAGTAAAATAACAAATGTAGGCAACATACAAGTAGTACATTGACCCCTGAATATTTCATCGCATTACAAGTATGTACTTACATAACACATTCTTCAATATCAACAGATGGATGAAGTAAATTGAATTCAAAATATGAAACCGCTAATATGTAGTTAATTTACTAATACGCGCGAATTTCGATAGCGGTATACGCGCACGCGGCCGCGCCGGCGCGGCCGGCGCGGCCGGGCATAAATGATATATGCAAAATTTTGACTAAGTTAATTTTTTTTGTATGGAAAAAAAATGCTTCGAAATTTGAAAAGTCGTAGAACAAATGTTGTTCAGGGTCATGATATGAAGGCAGGATTAAGAGGTTTCGGGTATTTTTTCAATGACCCTGTATAAATTGCTGCACTGATAATAATTAACATTACCATTTAGGTACGTATTTTCAATGCAGTTTCCATAAATAATTGCATTAATGTTAACTAATTGAATCGGAGTACCTACCTACCAATGACATTAAAATGCCAAAATACCACGTAGTAATATTACCATAGAGTCCCATGTTGCTCACCACAATTTCCTTTAGGTACTCGTGCAATGCTGAAAATTCTCTAGTATCTGTTAAGACTAATATAATTTCTCATTGTTTGGTTTAAATTAACAGTGTAGATAGTGGGTGGTTACATTCATTTATTGAACACTGAAAGAGGAACACAGATGCTTTGTTTTCATGATAACAGAAATAGTATTTCTAATTTCTAGTTTAGTATTTCTAAGAACTTGGCGGAACTTCTATAATTCTACTAATCCTACTTATATTATCTTACTAGCTGTTCCCTGCGGTTTTACCCACGCTGCTCAGCACCTGTTGGTCGTAGCGTGATGTTATATAGCCTATAGCCTTCCTCAAGAAATGGACTATCCAACATTAAAAGAATTTTCCAATTCCAACCAGTAGTCCCTGAGATTAGCGCGTTCAAACAAACAAACAAACAAAAAAACTCTTCAGCTTTATAATATTAGTACAGATTTATATTATGAATGCGAATGTTTGTGAGGATGGATGGATGTTTGTTACTCTTTCACGTCAAAACGGGTGAACGGATCTTGATTATCTTTGGCACTGAGGGAGATTGAGGTGTGGAATAACATATGGGATAGATAGGTACCTACTTTTTTCCGAACATCAGGCGAGTGAAGACGCGGCTGCCAGCTAGTATATCATAATAGCGTCTATCCGCTTGGGTCTTATTTCTTGCGGACGGGAAATCTTGAAAACTTGCTCTGACTAAAACTCACCCATGTTCCTTCTTTTGCCCTTTATATTTCGGGGCCGCGGTATCTCTTTCGAAAAACCCGCAACCCCGGCAGGTACCCGCTTAGGTCTAAACTTTGTTTAGTAAAATCAGAAAATAAATGCGCTTCGGTAACCTTTTTTTTTTTTTTTTTTTTTTTTCCGGGTGGGAAATCATCCAATGACTTCCCCCGCTCTGGGTGGAGCGGGGGGGCATGTCAGACTTGTACTGACTAAAACCCACCCATGTTTCTTCTATTGCCCTTTACGTTCCGAGGCCGCGGTATTTCTTTCGAACAACCCGCAACCCCGGCAGGCAGAGGCTCTGGCAAGCCCCTCTGCTTTGCTGACACTCTTTGAGGCGCGCGTGAAACACGAACGCGCCGTCGACACGGCCTGTCGTCAATCGACGGACGGACGGTGAACTACCCATTGCTCACCGCCCACAGGCCCGCATCTACGGTGGCCGGAAGTCGTCTCGCGGCGCCCGGCGCCATGGGCGTCTCCCGCGGCGGCTGGGTTGGGCAGATGTTCTCTCCCGCAAACGCCCGGCCACCTCCTTCGCTAGCATTACTGCTTCGCAGAAGGTGGTGACCGCTTCCCATTCCCTCTCGCTCCGGACCATGGCCTGAACCAGGGCCGGACGCGAGAGATCGCCGCCGCCGATCGCCTCTACGAGGGCACGGCGGTGCTCCGCCCAAGCCGGGCAGATCGCCACTGTGTGCTCCACCGTGTCCTCCGGGCGATCGTCACAATGGTGACACCCGGGCGCTTCCTCCCGCCCGATGATGTGCAGGAACCTCCCGAAACTTCCGTGTCCGGTGAGGACCTGCGTCAGGCGGTAGGTGAGGACGCCATGACGCCTCTCCAGCCACTCCTCAAAGAGGGGACTTATCGCCACTATTGTGGCGTGCCCTCGCTTCGGTAACCTTCGTGTTTCCGAATTAATACGAACGTTGCCGTTTTATAGCCGATGGAACCTTGGACTCGTATCCTTTTGATTAATACTGATTGGTCTCTGCAGACAACTTCCACTATATAACCGGAAAGTAAAACCAGAAAACGTTTGCACTTCGGTAACCTTCGTGTTTCCGAATTAATACGAACCTCGTGATTGTTTTGATTAACCCGTTGAATGTCATTAAGTTCCTACGGGGTACATAAGACAAAATACCACAAATGTCTGAAGTACCCACAGGGGAACTTTATATGGTGTAGCTATCGGTTTAACAGTAAAATCTTGGTTTTTCTGAAATCTTACCTCGCTAAAACGTTCTAAAATTTTACGATTTTTGGAACGTTTTTGCGCGTTTTTTGCAACATTCAACAGGTTTAGGCTGTTTGCTCTCTACTGATTGATTGAAATTTCTTTATTTTTTTATCATAAACAAAACAGATAAATAACGTTCAGATCTTATTCTAAAAGCATTAAAACAGATCAGATATTATTCTATATTTTGTGCAGGCTATGGCGCCTTTTTAAAATACTGCTGCTAGCTGTGCCCAGCGGTTTCACGTCGGGCTATGAAAAATAGATGTTGGCCGATTCTCAAACCTACCCGATATGTACACAAAATTTCGTTTAAATCGGTCCAGCCGTTTCGTAGGAGTATGGGAACGAAAACTGTGACACGAGAATTTTATATATGCATTAGATTTAAAAAATACAAACAATATGTAATGTGTTTAATCTTTCTTGTTGTAATCATATCTATCTATCTCAATACTTACGTTAAACACATTGTACTGTACAGCGCGATGATTTGACACATATACGCACTTTATTACAATTTTTTTTGCGTGGGAAATCATCTAATGACTTCCCCCACTCTAGGCGGAGCGGGGGGGCATGTCAGACTTGTACTGACTAAAACCCACCCATGTTCCTTCTATTACCCTTTACGGTTCGGGGCCGCGGTATCTCTTTCGAACAACCCGCTACCCCGGCAGGCGGAGGCTCTGGCAAGCCCCTCTGCTTTGCTGACATCTCTTTGAGGCGCGCGTGAAACACGAACGCGCCGTCGACACGGCCTGTCGTCAATGGACGGACGGACGGTGAGCTACCCATTGCTCACCGTCCACAGGCCCGCATCTACGATGGCCGGGAGTCGTCTCGCGGCGGCTGGGTTGGTTTGAGGTTCTCTCCCTCAACTTTATTACACTTGTCTTGATAATTTAATCTACTGGTTGATCTTCCTGCTTATAAAACCGGTAGTTTTAATGAGTATAATGTGATATTCACACCGCAGAGGATGTCGAAGGTATTGTGTACCTTGTACAATGCATACGATTGTAACGTGATATAGCATTGTTGCAATCGTGGTGATTTTGTTTTGTTTTTTTCTTCTATACTAATATTATAAAGAGGAAAGATTTGTTTGTTTGTTTGTTTGTAATGAATAGGCTCCGAAACTACTGGACGGATTTCAAAAATTCTTTCACTTTTGGAAAGCTACATTATCCCCGAGTAACATAGGCTATATAACATCACGCTACGACCAACAGGTGCTGAGCAGCGCGGGTGAAACCGTGGGGAACAGCTAGTTCTTTATAAAACGTTGCCTCACACTAGGAATTTCTCTCTTTACTCTTTACAAACACACAAACTCACATACACTAACAGCCAGACACGGAACAATTATCAGTAGTTTAAAAAAAAAAACAAGATTTGAAATTTATTGATGTATGATGATGAATTTATTGAAAACTGTTCGCGATACAGGAGCGTTTAAATACTGACTCTTTTTCCTAACAAAATGGTGTTGTATTATAATTGGGTACATCTCTGGCTAGCCCTTCGGTGATTACACGCGCGATGATACGGTGTAGTTTACAGGCGACTTTTACCGGCTTTGTTCACAAGTCCAATATACACACGACGGCAAGTCAACCTATTCGAATTAGTAGAGATCAACTACCCTACCATGACCGTTAAAGCAGAACTTATTCCGCTGAGGGAAAGGGACAGAGCTATACAGGGTGTCTAGCACCATCTCTTTCACTCAGTGGGATAAGTTCTGCTTTAAGATGTCATAGTAGGCCTACAGGTGTAAATGGTTTATTCCGTCCTCGCCGACGAGGCCCGTCGCGACGTCCCGGTAACTGCCCCACCCGTCCCTTGCCAGAGCCAGCCCGTGCTGCTGAGCCAGTAAGTTAAAATAGTCCAAAAATAATATCACTCAGATCCAGCCTGTCCCTGCTGACCCTCAGCGACGCCCTAAGCCGAGGCTCGTACCCCACAGGGGGTGCCCTTAGCGTGTAGTCGCTTAGTTTGTAAGATTTTACCTTGGCTGGCGGTCTTAATTTTTAAGGCACCCACAGGATTCGCCCGGTTAAGCAGACGACAACCTACTTGGTTGAACTGCGAGATGCCATTCATAAAAAAAGTAAATGGTTTTTGATGTGCCCTCGTGTGTACTTTGGACTTAAGTCTCTCACTTAGGTACTTAAGTGTGTTAAAGTTGTTTATCGAAAGTAAGTAAAGTAACGTTTGCTCGGGATGGGTTTTATCAAGCGATGTTTCGCATATACCGCGTAATATACAACTATCAAAGTCCAGTTGGTTGCCCTCAAATCGCGGTTAGGTTTCAATGACCGGATGGACTTTGAACTTTATAATCAAAAAGTTTTTATACCACAAATAATATGTACTTTGGTCAGTATTCTTGGGATCACGACCAACGGAACTGGGGTGCTAAGCTAAGTTGGGTGAGTCAAATTTATATTTTGAATAAGATAAATGTGCGCGAAAATGATTGAATGAATGAAACATAGATAATGCTTGTTATCTTAATAAATGTATTTCGTGGAAGTTTATATTTCTTTTTGTGTAGAGATTTTTGCTTTATTAACATAACTAGACGAAGAACTTTTCTAGACATAACAATATTTTGTAAGACGTTTTGGTTTTTACTTTCGTTTGGTTCATAGTGTTTTCTATTCATAATGTAACGCATTGGATCTTTAGGATGAATAGAACATCATACAAATTAATGACAAAAGTAGTTTTGTGTGTGTGAGTTCTATTATTTAATTTCTCCATAAATGCATTGAACGACATCGTTGGTAACTCGTGAAAATAAGTCAATTGTGTTCTTGGCTCTATAACACCGTCACCTGGCGGCTCGGTCGTTAAATCCGGGTCGGCTGCAATGACAAAGTTTCCTCACTTGAAACAAACTGTACATAGTGGCGGTCATAGTTATGTAATGATTTTTTTTAATTGTCAATGTCAAGGTAATTAAAGAATAAAACTTGCAAATACGTAATTAGAAACAATTTTAGTATATTATATAGGACTATTACTTGGTATTTTCCTTAATTTTCACACAAACCGAATGACGGGAAAAACATCTGTATAATTCCGTTAAGTAGATTTCTATACTGATATTTTGTTTTTAAAACCAGTTTTGATACAAGAACCCGATTTTGTTTCATGGATTTTTGATAGTAATATTTATGTTAGCTTCAAAGAAACCATACAGATAAATACACTAGATGCACCACAGTTAATCATTGTTTTTTTTTTCGAGGATATAGTATTTAGTAAAGTTTTTGGTAAATCAAAATATTTTTATTTCATGCCATGTAGGCTTAAAAAACGTGCTCAGGATCCAAAGTCAGTCACTAATCTGTCTAATTTGGATGAAAACATTTTAATTTGCTCATTTCAATACTAATTAATTATTCTGTACTTATGTGGCTCTGATGGGAATTCATCAAATGAATTCTCTCGCTCTTGGCGAAGCAGAATAGAATGTCAGACCTATACTGATATACATCATTTATCAATTAGTGACCGATACCGGAATGGGTTTGTTTGTTCCTTGCAAAGTACAAAGCTTTCGAACAGCCCGCAACCCCTGCAGGCAATAGCCCTGACGAGCTCATTAGCTTTTGCTGACTGTCAATCAGGCGCGCGTAGAACACGAACGTCAACACGGCCTGTCGTCACAGGGTAGCTCACCGTCCATACCCGCGTCTACGATGGCCGGGAGCCGTTTCGCAGCTCCCGACGCACGGGAGGTTTCCCCAAAGCGGCTTCTGGGTTTGAAGTTACTTAGGTTTCTATTTTTGCGGATGGGGGGAGCGGGGGGGGGGGGGGGAGTTTCCATACTGTCCATATTTATACTGTGATAATATTAAGTCATATAAATATTAAAATTTATTGTTGCCTTGAATTATCACTAGATTTTATTTGACATTGTCAAGGTTACAGATCTGACAAATTCTGATAAATATTTATGATTCGATGCAATATAATTTAAGTTTTTTTTCACCTTTATATACAATTTGCATTATACAACAAGGTAAGTATAGGAAATTAATTAAAATTCAATAATTATAATATTTTGTAATAATATTCACTTCCTCACACAAACAAATCATTAGTTGCTCTTAAATTGTTTTAATTGATTCGTTAAATATAATTTTATGACATTTTTAAGCAAAGTCTGGTAACTTTTTTTTCGCGAAAACACATGTACTTGATATCCTTACTAATATTATAAAAGCGAAAGTGAGTTTGTTTGTTTGTTAGTTACCTCTTCACGCTTTAATGGTTAAACCGATTTTGATTAATTTTGGTACAGAGATAGTTAGGAACCAGGAGACGGACATAGGGTAATATTTTGAAAAAACTGGGATTTGAGGGAGAAAGAGGGAAGAAAAGGGAAAACATAGCGTTGCTATTACAAATCAATAAGGCGCAAGGGGAACTGTGTTACCCCGAATTTAACGCGAGCGAAGCCGCGGGCAAAAGCTAGTAAGATATACTTACGCGAAGATCTATTCAATTAATTTTATTGCGTCAAGTAACTAACAAACAAGTGATTAATTTAGGTAGACACGATAATTTGTGTCGATCAAAACTACTAATGCTATATGTATTAATGTTGATTAATATCGTGACTCCAAGCTACGTAAGTACTGGGTTTACGAGTTGTTCGAAATAGATACCACGGCCCCAGAATATAAAGAGCAAAATACATGGGTGGGTTTCAGTAAAAGTGTGACACTCCCCTCACCCCAGAGTGGGAGAAGTTGCAACGAGTGACGTCACACGTACGAACTAAATATAATGTAATTACTTTGACCCTGGAAGGTATACTATTTTATTACTATTTGGATTGGTATTTGGATAAATGATGCATGTCATTTTATATGGGCATGTGAAAATAAACCAGTTGTCATCCGGACTCGTAGTTTCATGCAACGCTCTCGAGATTACATTTCTGAAAATACAATTTTTAAAACGATGACTTCTCCAGACGACCAGACGGCATTAGTATGTACGGTCGTCAATTGTTTGTTCATGACGTCACTAACCGTAAAACGACCGGAATGTCACCTTCTCTGTTGCCATGTACGTTTCCTCATTTAAGTACATTCCGTACCTTAAAAGAAAAAAAATTGAAAGGTGTCAAGGGACACCCGGATGGAACAAAGTTATTATTTATTATGTACAAAAAAACCTGTATACATTCAACAAAAATAATGAGGCGCAAGGGCAAAAACTACAGCTAGCAGGTACCAGCAAATCACTAAATGGGAACTGTGTTACCCCGAATTTAACGCGTGCGAAGCCACGGGTAAAAGCTAGTATTAAAATAATCCAACTCAATTATTTGAACACCATACATTATCACGCCTGTCATCCCCGAAGGATTGGACAGAGGAGTGCCTTTTTTTTCGGGTGGGAAATTTTCCAATGACTTCCCTCGCTCTGGGCGGAACGGAGGGGCATGTCAGACTTGTACTGACTAAAACCCACCCATGTTCCTTCATGGGTGGTTGTCCCTTTACGTTCCGGGGCCGCGGTATCTCTTTCGAACAACCCGCAATCCCGGCAGGCGGCAGAGGTGTGCCTTACATTTCGTTAGCTATGATTAAGTCTCAGGTAATACGGGGTGAGCCTAATGTCATCAACCAAGCAGAAAACTGATGCCGCTGCTGAGAAATTTCTAATGGAAAAATCCCAATAACACTTTGCCCGACTTAAGAATCAAACCTAGGACCTTGTCGTTAGCAGTCACTTTCGATCAATTACCAACTGTCTTGACCAGCGAGGCAGTAAGTAATTAGTTTTCATGAATTAAACATCTTTAATAACGTTCTTTCGTTCCGTTTCAATTAGTTGAATAATCATGATGAGAAAATGAGACGTCTTCCGTTGGAAATTCAATCAATGGCGTTCAATAACAACACATTTACGTTTAGAAGGTTAACTTCACACAACACGTGAAATGGGCGCGCATATAGAAGGTTTAATTAACTAGCTAGACTCAGCAGTCATGGCTGTAATCCCTACTAATCTTTACTAATATTATAAAAGCGAAAGTGAGTTTGTTTGTTTGTTACCTCTTCACGCTTTAATGACCGATTTTGGTGAATTTTGGTACAGAGATAGTTGGGAACCAGGAGACGGACATAGGCTAATATTTTTTTGAAAAAGTGGGATGTGAGGGAGAAAGAGGGAAGAAAAGGGAAAACTTAGCGTTGCTATTACAAATCTATAAGGCGCTAGGGGAACAGTGTTACCCCGAATTTAACGCGAGCGAAGCCGCGGGCAAAAGCTAGTATTATATAATCGAAAGTGAGCTTTTATGTTTTTCAGATTTCGAATTGTATGTGCCATTTTTTAGGAGCAAAAGGTTTTATGGGTGCAGAAAGCTGCAAGTCGCTTTTTAGTTATGGTATAATGATATATCACCATTTTTTATCGAGTATTCACCACTTAGGACCTTGGTAGTATACCTTTTCATACGAAAAAAAGAATTTCGCAAATCGGTCCAAGCGTCTTTGAGTAATCGGTGAACATACATAAAAAAACAATGAAAAGAAGTCGCAAAAAGAAACATTTTTATCAACTTAGACAATAAATAAAAAATAAAAAACAAATATAATCTTTAAAAAGTACTTCCAATGAAAAGAAGTCGCAAAAATAAACAAGAGCTTGGGTTTGATCCAGCTTAATGTCGATTGACTATCCGATTCTCTACCAAACACTCTATTAGAACATTAAAATCGGGATTGAAATAACTGACCGTATTATGTAAACGACGTTAGACAAGCCACACCTCCGTGCCCGTCGGAGTGGGGAGCGTCAGGTTTTTTTTCGTTACGGAATTTCTGGATTCGGTCCCCGCGCTCAAGGCCCGCGATAGAAGCTATGCAATAGCTTAAAAAGATTCCGACGAATTGAGAACCTCGTTTTTTTGAAGTCGGTTAATAAAACACTGTAAACCCTGCTCTACACGTCGATAGACGCGTCTGTGGACAGATACATCAGCAAATTGATCATCTCCAGCCGATCACACATCTGTCGTTTGTTCAGTCTGTAGGTGTTCATTGTCAATAGACTCAACTTGGATGAGCACATCAAAGATGGATGTTAAGACCGTTTACCGTCCACTACTGTCTACGTTTCATTACCTCTCGCAGGCCTTTGTGCTCTGTGTTGTTTCTATGATGTTTCCTTGCATATTCTCCTGTGTGTGCGTAAACTATTCAATAAGTGAATGCATCTATTGACGGGAGCAGGCATAAAAAAGACACGGTCAGCGCAGTGGCTGAGCGATCGACTGCTGCGTTGCGTGTCGCGGGTTGGATCCCCGCAAGGAATAAATATTTGTATGGCCTACAAATAGTTGTTCCGGGTGTTAGTGAGTTTAAATGTTTGTAAACCCACCCACAATACAGGAGAAATCATAGTGCGGGGCAAAGCTTAAAAAAAAACAAATTTGACTCAACCGACCCCAAAATGCAAGTTTGTTTGCGCTTATTATTAATTTTGCATGTATACCTTCTGTCGTTTCTTAAAGAGCTTTTGGCTAAATAACAGCCACACAAGTCAAACTTCAAGGTTAAGACACTCGCCTAGGCCCGTCTATGGATGGGTGCCAATCCTCTAGTTTCTTCCATGCCTCAGGAAACATGTTCAGCTGTTAGTCTCGGCGATCATTTGTAGATCTTACACAGTGATTATACGTGGCTCAATAGTCGGATAACCAGTCTTTGCAAGGGATACCGTATTACCTAGTATTAACTGGGTTTTGGAGGTCAGATAGGCAGTAACATCATGAAAAATATTGATAGTGAAAACCAATGCTGTGCTGTGGGCTCCCATAGCACAGCATCATGCTGAGTTTTGACCTACCTGTCGCAGTCACGGCCTGACAGCTATTTTTATTAAATCCCATATATTTGTAAATGTTTGTAATGCTCTGCATGTTTAATGTAAATTTTTTAGACGAAGTTCCTTATCACGCGTTGCGAAAGGGTCTAGACGGAAAACAATTAAAATCAAAAGTTGTAACGATATGCTATAGTTGTAGGCAGTGCGGCGTGCGCGTATTTCTCCGTCTCTCTCCCTCCCTCTCTCTTTTATAGAAAGCAAGCCAGTTATTTTCGTTTCGTCTTTCTATTTCGCATTGACAATCGCGACAATATATTTTATATATTTGTTTACAAATTCCCAGTTTCGTTCTACAATTGTTTTAAGACTACTACTAAATCCTACGATTTTCATTTCGCCAATCTAAAGTGTGGTCCCTCAGTTCACACGCACATGATTATTTTTGTTGAGTGTATACAGATTTTTTGTAATAAATATATATAACTAGGGGTATGAAAAATAGATGTTGGCCGATTCTCAGACCTACCCGATATGTACACAAAATTTCGTTTAAATCGGTCCAGCCGTTTCGGAAGAGTATGGGAACGAAAACTGTGACACGAGAATTTTATATATTAGATAACCTCTCAAGTTTTTTTTGTTGTGTGCTCATCGTAATTTGCGACAAATTAATATTTTTCTTTCTTTCTATATTCAACTGCATCTGGTCAGTCTAGAAGCCGTCCCCTAAATGTTTCGGAAAAGGCATTGACCTTCTGTTATTACAATTTGTGGCAAATTGTCTGTTTTAATATTCCGGCAGGAATTTATATCAAGCACTCATATATAATTATTTTTCTTTTGTTCACTATTTTCAGAGGAATCTTCGCAACTTCCGCAGAACCTACCTCATCTCGAAAAAACTGGAGAAAAAATGCTTCTAACATTGGGACTTCTTGGTTTAATCACCTTTGTGTTATGGCGACTCTTGGCTGATGAAGAGAATACTCTGGACCAGTTGCCTGGCCCACCACGACATCCAATAATAGGATGTGCGTTAGAATTCTTGAGGATAAATCCACGTAAGTACATCATTTTCCATCTTCTTGAATTTTAAATGTGCGGTTGCCTGTTGCGGTTGTTAGATCTTTAAGTTAAGCCGCGCTTGCCTAGGTAGGTCTGTGGATGGGTGCCCACCCGTAACATACCGAGTTTCCTCCGTGCTTCGAAAAGCATGTTAAACTGTTGCTCTCGGTTGTTATTCCGAAAGTCAGACAATTAGTTTTACCAGGAGATATCATATTGCCAAGTACTAATTGGATTGTGAAGGCCATACTTGTATTTTTTTTATATTTAGAGCAACGTTACAGTCACTCCATGTAAAATACGAGTATTCCGCTGCATTCGGTAAGACTGGAAGCTGACTCCAACATGGTTGGGAAAAGGTTAGGCAGATGATGATAATGCGGTCAGTGACCCGTTTCTGTGGTACCACACAGATTTAAGTTCTACAACCTTCACTAAAGGTTCATTACAAAGAAATCAAATAAAAACGAGAGGGGGTTCATTGGAATATACGACTTCAAATCTCTTTGTTTCATTCGAACTGGAACGTATAGATTGAAACGAAACATAACTGGCGGAATGTGGGTGACTGTTAGGTACATCTCTGCTTAACACTACAAGCATTGTAGGCGTGATATTATATTATGTTTACTAGGAAATTCAGTTCAGAATTAGGAACCTGCTTAATTAAAATAATGTGTTTTTTAATCTTACCCACACTAGGAATTTCTCCTGTATGCAGGTGCGCTTACATTTAAACAGCCAGACCCGGAAAAACTACTTGTAAAGTACGGCCAACGAGAAGCGATACCAAATGTAAACAAAACCCATGCTAAAACCCCATTTAAAATGGCCGCCCGAATGTTGGCGAACCCGTCTTAACGTTGTCATGTTTTTGCTGGGAGAACGAGACATTACGACAAAGGCACAAGATGGAAAGAGCTAAATATTAGACTGTCAACTCCACAGTTGTTCTTTAGGTTAATAACCTTTCGTATCGCTTCTCGTTGGCTGAACTATAGACCATTCATATATGGGTTCCGTGCGGGGATCAAACCTGCGACATGACCATATGGTGTAATATAAACCCAGGTATTATTCTCGGACTAGCCAAAAAGTAATTAGTTACTAATTGCCGTAGGTTTTACCTATTTCAATTTAGAAAAACAATAAATTGATTTTCAAGTTTAATTTAATTATTTAAATTTCATGTACAATGGTCGTACATAGGCGGACTTCTCCACCAGTCAAACATCCTATTAATTTGATAAATGCGAATGTTTGCGAGGATGGATGTGGATGTTTGTTACTCTTTCACGTCAAAACGGCTAAACGGATCTTAATGATATTTGCCACAAAGGTAGAAGATAGTCTGGAATAACACATAGGATACTTTTTTTTTCGATATAACCCGGGCGAAGCCGCGGGCGCCAGCTATTCTACTTCCTACTAATATCCTACTTCTTACTATAATATTATAAATGCGTATGCTCGTAAAGATGGATGGATGTATGGATGTTTGTTACTTTATGATTTTAAAAGAGTAACTATGGAGTTTCTTGCCGGTTCTTCTCCATAGAAAACGACCAACCCGAACCGTGCATCTTTTCTCGACGTTTTATAAGTGCCCATGTAGGCCTATGTGAAATAAAAATATTTTGATTTTGACTTTCACGTCAAAACGGCTGAATGAATCTTGATGAACATGATTTCAAGTTTTAATAACAATGTCAGTAACCATGTAAGTTTAAAGACTTATATGGAACTTGATGAAATTTGGCACAGACGTAGATTATAGTTTTTTTTCGAAATCACGCGGGCGTAGCCGCGGGCACCACCTAGTTTTATATAAAAAAATATAAAAGCATTCGTTAGGTATTTGCTTTTTCCTCAATTAATTTTACATTCAAGATAGCTTTCTGTTTTTCAAAATATTCCAGGATGAATACCTTCTAGAAATCTCTTAATGAGGCACTTATATATAAGATTTCTAATTCAAATGATTCTTCTGCCCAGCTACGTTATTACATTACTTTTAAACTTTTATCTAATTCGTTCAAAGGAATCGTAATTATTCAGGAATCCTTATCCTTACTTAATATTATAAAAGCGAAAGTGAGTTTGTTTGTTTGTTACCTCTTCACGCTTTAATGGCTAAACCGATTTTGATGAATTTTGGTACAGAGATAGTTGGGAACCAGGAGACATAGGCTAATATTTTTTTGAAAAAAGTGGGATGTGAGGGAGAAAGAGGGATGAAAAGGGAAAACTTAGCATTGATATTGCAAATCAATAAGGCGCAAGGGGAACTGTGTTACCCCGAATTTAACGCGAGCGAAGCCGCGGGCGAAAGCTAGTATGGTATAAAAGCTAATTATTTGCCTGTAAACAGTTCTAACAATCGTAGTTTCGTCTTTTTTCTTTAATTGGTAATCATGACAAGATCTTCAGTTAAAACTAGATTAAGTACTTGTTTGTTTTGACTGCCGTTTTGGTGTATCGATCGTCAGTACAATAGCTGAATATATCCTTACTTTCCTTATATTTTATAAGCGAAAGTGAGTTGGTTTGTTTGTTACGCCTTAACGGCAAATCCAATTTTGATGAATTTTGGTATAGAGATAGTTGGGACCCTGGAGACGGATATAGGCCATTTTTTTAAGTGGGAAATGAGGAAGAAAGCGGGATGAAAACGGAAAACTTAGCTTTGATATTACTAGTGCTAGTGGGTATGTTAACAAACATTTAAACTCACATACACAAACAGCCAGACCCGGAATAACTATCTGTATGCCATACAAATATTTTTTCCGTGCGGGAATCGAACAGGCGATACGCAGCGCAGCAGTCGATCGCTCAGCCACTGCGTCAACCGTATCGTCAATAATTCCACAATATATCTCGGAAAAAGCTTTACAAATCAAATATCCGATAATTTCTGTTAAGAGAACCTACTCGTAGAAGTCCACTAACAATTTTAACGTTTATTTTGCTGTGAAATATCGAATTTAATCAAGCGGCTAGCCGAACGATTTTCAGATTTTCGTTTTAAATATTTCGCTTTTCAAGAGGATCATTGATTTAAATTGCCAATTTTCCAGTCAATACAAACTGTGAAAAGAAATTGACCAACTTCAATTTACTTATAAACACTTACTTAAACTTTAAGTTATATGTAGAACTAGCTGTTCCTTGCGGTTTCACCTACGCTGCTCAGCACCTGTTGGTCGTAGCGTGATGTTATAAAGCCTATAGCCTTCCTCAAGAAATGGACTATCCAACACTAAAATAATTTTCCAATTCCAACCAGTAGTCCCTGAGATTAGCGCGTTCAAACAAACGAAAAAACAAACAAACAAACTCTTCAGCTTTATAATATTAGTATAGATAGTATTTAGTATGTATGTAGAATTTATAAAATAACAAGCACTATTTAATTCTTAAACACAAAAACGTTAAATTACAAGTTAAGGCATGATAACTGTGCGAGTACTTACTATTGTTGTTCATTCCAAAGCTTGGATCTGTATGGAGAAGAATGGACAAGGAACTCTATAGAAACTTATGAATTAGAATCATCATTTTCCTGTCCTCGTTATAATTCTATTTGGGGTCGGCGCAACACGTTTTCTTCTTCCATTCTCCACTATCAGACGTCACGGCATCATTTCCTCCTTTCTCCTTCATATCATTGCTTACACAATCCATCCATCTTTTCTTTGGCCTCGTTCAAACCACCAAGTCACCAAGTCCAAGCCACCTATCTTACTAATATTATGTTACCTACTCTTTCATGTCAACACAGCTGAACGGATCATGATGAAATTTGGCACAGAGGTAGAATATGGTCTGGAATAACAAATTGGATACTTTTTTTCGATATCTCGGGGGTGAAGCCGCGGGCGCCAACTAGTATTTACATAGTCTCCCATTCGTCCGTCCTTTTCTCTCATTTACGTTCCAATCCTCACAATTATTTAATCTCTTATTACATTTGTTTCAGGCGAGTTATTCTTGAAAATACGGCAGTACAAAAAGCAATATGGCGACCGGTATGTCATAAAGATGATGAAGAGACGGATCCTGCACTTGTCTAACGTGAAGGACGTTGAGGTATGTAATAAAATGTAATGCACTTGACTATTTATTGGGTCTCCCTCTACTTTTCGAGCAATTCGAAGTTCTGCTCAAAACTAAACTTCGGAATATAAGCTGGCTCCCGCGGCTTCGCACGCATGATGATCGAAAATAATAATAATAAAAATTGTTTATTGGACTCAGCAGTATATAGCCTAGTACAAAATATATTATAATATAATAACTACACGGTGTTGTAATATAAATGGCTGCTAAAAACTAAATGAGCGTCCTTCCAAACTAGGTAAAGAATCTGTATCTTGGAAATCAGTTCACTTCACTTTCAAAGACAAAATGAATTGAGGAGCTTGATATAAAAATAGTATGACAATTCCAAGTTGGTGGTAATTAGACTATAAAAAAAGATTCCTATGTGTTATTCCAGACTACCCTAGACTATGACTTTACCAATTTCATCAAGATCGGTTTAGCCGTTTTGACGTGAAAGAGTAACAAACATATAAACACTTGCATTTATAATATTATTAATATAATATTAATCCCAATGTAAATTAATAATGAAATGTAACACGTTTTCCAAAGCTTCGAAAATTATTTCATCACACACCAAAAACGTGTTTCTGTGACACGTTTTTTTCAGTTGATATAACGTAGAGCGTGTCGAATTCCATATTGAAAAACTATGCCATTTTTAGTTTTATTTCTTTTGTTGCAACAAAAAGTTTTAGAATAAACCAGACTGGTACATTTATCGCATACCTAAATCTAAACTGGGACAATTCAAAAAAAGTTTTTTTTTCAGGAGACGATAAAACGTACCTATTACTGTTTGTATGAGAAGTTATGAAGGTTATCCTTACTAATACTCTACCCCCGATAGTTAAAAAGACGTATCTAACACTTTTTTTCCAATTTTGAGGTATATACATTGCCGGAATCAGAAAAAAAGGAGCATCTGCCTGTATTTTTATTAAATTTAGATACTTTTTGTTAGATTCGTCTTTTTATTTATCGGCCTAAATGGTTCTCTTCACGCCTAAATGGTTTTACCGATTTTGATGAATTTTGGTACGGAGATAGTTGGGACTCTGGAGACGGATATAGGCTATTTTTTTTTAAGATTGAGATATGAGGGAGCAAGAGGGAAGAAAAGGGAAAACTTAGCATTGCTATTACAATAAATAAGGCGCTAGAGCAAAAAATACAAGTAGCAGGTACCTATAAATCAGGAAAGGGGAACTGTGTTACCCCGAATATAATAGTAAAATATCACTATATGTAAATTATATTATGTTAGATAATTGCTCATGATCACAGAGCATTCGAATTCAAAAGTTACGTAGGTACTAAAAATTAACAACTTTTGATTTGTCTACGTTTAGATCTAGGTATGAGATACATACTTTATCAGTATCGATGCTATATTATATTTTGCCGATATGATGGAACATTTTCACTGAGACCTCTTCAGCAGCTTGGGCGTGAAAGACACAGATGTTGCTTTTGAAGTTGTACTACATACAGATACATGATATTTTCATGTTAAAGTACTATATATCGAAATGTGTTCGAAAATACGATAGATTAATTATATAATATGTTCTGTGTATTTATGGTAGAATTAAAGGCTTTTTTATTTATTTTTTTACTACATACAGATGCGTGCAATTTAATTGGATAACGATATTCACTGTTTTCAATCTTGTTGTACAATTTGCCAGACGGGTCTATTCTATTTTGCATATAGTCTATTAAACTTGTGCAATGTTATCTAAATGCAAATAAGACACATAATTGCACACACGACGACATATCAGGCTATACATTTCCAGTATCACGTGGCCTCGCCTTGTATAGATTACCCGTGCAATGAGAGATCCACATAAACTAGTTTTGTATAACGTGATAAGTTGAACTAGAATAAATTTCACTTGTTTGTAGCACTCCAAGTAATTTAGTTAGTTATTTTATCATTCTAAAATATAATAAAAAAATAAATAAAACAAAACTGTCCTGAGAGCTACTAAATCCTTTTACATTTCAATGAGAAAAATAGGGAGGCCATTTCGTTAAACTTTGTATCATATTCTCAAACATTTGAAAAAAAGAAGACCAACTTTATGTATTTACCAAATTAAAACATTGACCAACAGGTTTTTTTTTTATAAAATAAACTTAGCTCACACTAGAAATTTCTATTTTATCGTGGGTGCGTTTACAAACATTTTAAACTCACATACACAAACAGCCAGACCCGAAAGAACTACCTGTAGGTCATACAAATATTTGTTCCGTGCGGTGATCGAGCCCGCGACACGCAGCGCAGCAATCGATCGCTCAGCTACAGCGCCAACCGTGTCGTCATAGTTTAAAAAGCAATTCAGTCAATCATTAAAAATTGCTAAAAAACATGACATTGGTGCTGATTCTGATGAACCACCGAATTAAACTAGACTAAAATACAGGCATACCTAATCCCAACTAATTTTATTCCACACCATTTTAATTGCGATTACGGGGACTACAGGAGCTAAACGCGAGTTTTATAATGCAAAAAAAAACAGATAATTCACTGCAATGAACAAAACCAGAATAATATATGATATTCTTCGGGATATATGCCAGTAAGATAGTGTTTTTAAAACATAATACAACAAATTTTACTCGATAAAAAAATCGCGAACTTATCTCTAAAAATTTCTTTTAACGAGTAAAAACCATACTAAAATTAATGCGATCGATCAGATTTTTTGACAAATAATGAATTATTTTTTGTAATTCGCAAAAAAGCACTCATTTCGCACTATTTGGCCCGCAGTGACTGACGTAACAACCACTTTGTAGTGCAATCTGATTAGAAATTTATTCTAACAGTGAGAGAGTTGCTAATTTCGCTCATGTAGTCGCCTTAAATATAGTCCGATTTAGCTTGCACTACTATATTTGGTGAAAAATGTCAATTTCAGAATAATGAAAATGCGATCCTTTGTAAATTGAGTAACTAAACTATCATTAATGCTGTCAAACTATAAAATAGGTAAGTTGTGTCGTTTGATAGGAATAAACTAGATTTTAGTGACATTTAGAATAGTTTGTATTAACAGAAGTTCTCGACACCATTGCCTATGCTTTCAGTTATTTACAAAAGCTAAATAATCTAGTTACGTTAGACTATGAAACTAACAGATAGACAAACTAAATAGTGATGTTTGGATAACGTGTTTGCTCATAAAACAACGTTGTACCTATATTTCCACTGAGAATAGTCTGAGAATAGTCGTGTAAACAGTCCATTAAGTAATGTTATAGAATCTGGAGGCGATAGTATCTGGAGGCGATAGTCCTCGCGCGCCTGTTTGAGTGGCGCGCGGAGGCACTACACCGGGGGGAAAACCCACTGCCGCGGCAAGTTGCCGCTCGGCGGGCAGACCTCCGGTGCGATCTCATGGTGGCATGGAGAGAGCGACTGTCGCAACCCCGTGCAGGGCACGCTACAATAGTGGCGGTAAGTCCCCTCTTTGAGGAGTGGCTGGAGAGGCGTCATGGCGTCCTCACCTACCGCCTGACGCAGGTCCTCACCGGACACGGAAGTTTCGGGAGGTTCCTGCACATCATCGGGCGGGAGGAAGCGCCCGGGTGTCACCATTGTGACGATCGCCCGGAGGACACGGTGGAGCACACAGTGGCGATCTGCCCGGCTTGGGCGGAGCACCGCCGTGCCCTCGTAGAGGCGATCGGCGGCGGCGATCTCTCGCGTCCGGCCCTGGTTCAGGCCATGGTCCGGAGCGAGAGGGAATGGGAAGCGGTCACCACCTTCTGCGAAGCAGTAATGTTAGCGAAGGAGGTGGCCGGGCGTTTGAGGGAAAGAACATCTGCCCAACCCAGCCGCCGCGGGAGACGCCCATGGCGCCGGGCGCCGCGAGACGACTCCCGGCCACCGTAGATGCGGGCCTGTGGGCGGTGAGCAATGGGTAGTTCACCGTCCGTCCGTCGATTGACGACAGGCCGTGTCGACGGCGCGTTCGTGTTTCACGCGCGCCTCAAAGAGAGTCAGCAAAGCAGAGGGGCTTGCCAGAGCCTCTGCCTGCCGGGGTTGCGGGTTGTTCGAAAGAGATACCGCGGCCTCGGAACGTAAAGGGCAATAGAAGAAACATGGGTGGGTTTTAGTCAGTACAAGTCTGACATGCCCCCCCGCTCCACCCAGAGCGGGGGAAGTCATTGGATGATTTCCCACCCGAAAAAAAAAAAAAAAAAAAAGTAATGTTATAGATATATCAATTTGTATCTAGTACTAGTTTTTGCCCGCTGCTTCGTTCGCGTTAAATTCGGGGTAACACGGTTCCTATTTCCTGATTGGCAGGTACCTACTACCTGTAGTTTTGCCCTTGCGCCTTATTTATTGTATTGGCAAAGTTAAGTTTTCCCTTTGCTTCTTACTTATAAAAAAACGGTTTTGCCGTTTAGGCGTTAAGGCGTAACAAACAAAACAACTCACTTTCGCTTTTATAATATTAGTAAGGATATAAACACGACAGGAACAGCGCAAAACCTTTGCGGGTGTTAAGTTGTCTGCTGAATAACGTAGCAAATAAAGCCAGTAGAGTTGACCCTGAAATAGCGTGTTATACATAGATAACGCGGCTTATGTTGAAACTGAGAAAGTATCCTGACGGTTGACCAGATTTAAATGGTAATAATAAATTATTATTATTTTGCAAATTAAGCACTAATAAACATTAAAAGAATTAACTACCTAACTTATAAATAAATTAGAAAATAGCGTCAAAAAATTCGTCCTCAATGCTGTCAATGTTCCCAAGGGACTGGGAGCGTCGTGGCAACGCTCCCAGTCCCTTGGGAACATTAGTACATAGTTAGGGTAGCGGGAAATTTCAACCAAACATTTTGAAATTAGGATTTTACAAACACTTCGTTTTTTTTCGTACCCGACTACTATGAGAAGAGATAGAAGTTATAGTTTTTTTATGGGTCCAGACAAAAATCTTTGTCAATTTACATTAGGATAATGCAGTTTAGTGTCTGAAATGATATT
Source organism: Ochropleura leucogaster (assembly GCA_958449745.1). Taxonomy (NCBI): domain Eukaryota; kingdom Metazoa; phylum Arthropoda; class Insecta; order Lepidoptera; family Noctuidae; genus Ochropleura; species Ochropleura leucogaster. The sequence goes on along the minus strand of OY288213.1, from coordinate 2,295,260 downwards.
TTAAAGAAAACACCTTTTCACCATTTTGATTATAAAAATAATTTTGAAAATCGTTTTTAGCCAAGCAGCCCATTTTCCCTGATTTCTAACCACCTTCAAAAAAAGGGTTTTCAACTCGACTGTACTTTTTTTTTGTATGTTCATACTCATGAATCAAAATCCAAAAAAAAAAATCTCAAATAATTTTGATAAAGTGCACGCGCGTGCGTTTATGCTCTGGCGTTTTAAAAAGTTAATTTTTGTTTTTCTTTTCTGAATGGCATCTCGCAGTTCAACCTAGGAGGTTGTCGTTTGCTTGACCGGGAAATTTCTGTGGATGCCTTAAAGATTAAGACCTCCAGCCAGGGTAAAAAACTTAGTGACTACACGCTAAGGGCACCCCTGTGGGGTACGAGCCTCGGCTTAGGGTGTCGCTGGGAGAGGGCGGCAAAGGGACAGGCTAGATCTGAGTGATATTATTTGGGGACTGATTTGAACTTACTGGCTCAGCAGCGCGGGTTGACTCTAGCAGGGGACGGGTGGGGTTAATGTTTGATTTCATGTGTCACTTTTATCTTATCACTAGCTTTTGCCCGCAGCTTCGCTTGCGTTAAATTCGGCGTAACACAGTTCCCCTTGAGCCTTATTGATTTGTAATAACAACGCTAAGTTTTCCCTTTTATTCCCTCTTTCTCCCTCACATCCCACTTGTTCTTAAAAAAGTCTATGTCCGTCTCCAGGGTCCCAACTATCTCTGTAACAAAATTCATCAAAATCGGTTAGCCATGTGAGCGTGAAGACGTAACAAACAAACTCACTTTCGCTTTTATAATATTAAGTAAGGATTTTGTCTGCAGGTCGTGTTGTCTCACTCCCGGAACATAAAGAAGAGCAAACCATACACATTCCTCGAAGCTTGGCTCGGCACAGGACTACTATTGAGTTCTGGTAAGTCAACATTGTTAATAACTTGTCTAATAAGTAGGTACGTTGGAATATTCCTAGTTTCGAGCTTCCAAAAATCTACTCCTCCAAATTTGTTTATACCGCACCGGTTTTATGTCCAATTGACATAAATGAGTGTTGAAATTTTTGTTTATCCCTCCTGCGTGTCCTAAATGACACACTTTTCTTGATAGGGTTCCGTGCCTCAAAAGGCAAAAATTTAACCCTTATTGGAACACTTTGTTGTCCGTCTGTCTGTTTGTTTCGAGAACACTAGGCCTACTATGACATCTTAAAGCAGAACCTATTCCACTGAGTGAAAGAGATGGTGCTAGACACCCTGTATAGCTCTGTCCCTTTCCCTCAGCGGAATAAGTTCTGCTTTAACACGTCATGGTAGGGTAGCACGTCGAGGTATCGACTTGAAATTAAACCATATACTCAACTCTGTGGTCCCTCTTTTCTGTGAAAAAACGCCATCTCTCTAAATCTACGGAGTCACTAGATATGACGGTTTATGTTGCTTTGTCCGGAACCCTCGTTGCGCAACTCCCCCCCGAATACTGAAACGTCACTCACAATTTAAATACCACTTAAATTTAACAGATACTCAAAACTGACGTTTGCCAATACAAAATCTAAAGTTTAAGAGCTGCTCAAATGTTAAGCAGCCCTCACATTTTGAGTGACGTTTCAGTATTCGGGCATCAGACTCGCTCTTGAGCGGTTTTTTTCAATTTGGATGGAATAATTGAATGTAACGATCGAATAAACGTTAAAGAAATCTGTAGACCAACATTTTGCAGGTTATATATTCCATGTAGATGGTGAACCAAAATGCATTACTGAAACATTTAACCTGACGGGCCTGTTGGTCTAGTGGTTAGTGGCCCTGACTGCTGAGCCGGAGGTCGTGGGTTCGATTCCCACCCAGGACAAACTTTGTGTGATGAACATGATTGTTTGTTCTGTGTCTGGGTGTGATTTATCTATAATATGTATGTATTTATAAATTATATAAATATGTATATCAGTGGTCTGGTTACAATAACACAAGCTCTGCTTAGCTTGGGATCAGATAGCCGTGTGTGAGTTGTCCCAAGATATTTATTTTATTTATTTACGAAACATTGAATGAGATTGCGATGAGATTCAATGACGCGTTAATTCCACCAAAAAAACTACCTTTTTTCGTGTCGATGAAAGTTATATTGTATTAGGCCAGTATGTAGACACCTGCATACCTTTAGCATTTAATTAAAAACAAATAGCTCTATTAATAAGTATGTAAAGCCCAAATAATGACGATTTATCAAAAATACAGATCGATAACCATACAAGAATTTGTAAGTCTAAAACTGCTATTTCTCCTTCAGGTGCAAAATGGCATAGACGTCGCAAGATCCTCACTCCGACCTTCCACTTCAACATCCTGAAGAGTTTCGCCGTGGTGATGAAGGAGAGAAGCCGAGGGCTGGTGGAGAAGCTCAAGGGTCTCGAAGGTTCGGAGGTGAATCTGCTGCCGCTTGTCAGTGACTATACGCTGTTCACTATTTGTGGTAAGTGGGGTTGATGGTAATATATGTATATTTTTTTGCCTTATGACCCTTATTTGCGGAAGGAAAATACTCAAAAAACAAGGGGGGGGGGGAGTGTCGTACTTTTACTTACTAAAACCCACCTATGTTCCTTCTCTTGCCCATTATTTTCCGGGGCCGCGCTATCACTTTCGAACATCCCACAACTCCAGCAGGCGGTGGCCCTGACTGGCCAGGCTGTTTGCTGACATCTCTTTGAGGCGAGCGTAGACACGGCTTGCCGTCACTAGACGAATGGACGGTGACTAGCCATTATTCACCGTCTACAGACCCGCAACTACGGTGGCCGGGAGTCGTCTCGTGGCACCCGGTTTAATATGGGTAACAGCTAAATGGTTACGGCGAGTTAGTCGAGTTGAATTTCCTAACCTCTTAACCTCCTGGTGGTCGCTACTGTGGATTTTAGGGGTCAGGAATTGCAGTGGTTGGGGAGACGGCAGGCTTGTTAAGTTGTACACCGAATGCCGGCGCAGTGGCTGAGGGATCGACTACTGCGCTGCGTGTCGCGGGTTCAATTCCCGCACGGAACAAATATTTGTATGACCTGCAGATAGTAGTTCCTGGTCTGGCTTTTCGTATATGTGAGTTTAAATGTATGTACAAACGCACCCACGACACAGTAGAAACTCCAAGTGTGGGCCAACGTTTTAATAAAAAATAGACTAAGTTTCATGACATCTCGCTGCTTCGTTATACGTCCGTGATTACCTCTAACGTTGATCTATAAGTGTTTGAATCTAAAAACCCTCTGGACACTTCTATAAGAACCTATTAAGAAATTATTCAGTGGACCGCTTACGAGATAAACATAAATCTTTTAAACATGCCTCGTTGTGACACGGGAAAAACGTTGGTCTTCCTTGAGAAACATAGCGGGCGGCTCAAGTTAAGCCGGTACAATCTCTAGGATATAAAGGAAAAACGATCTCTTGATTTTCCAAGAATTGTGGCGTTCATTGAGTATTTTTTATCGAAGCCGGGACATCATGCTCAGAATTTCCGCTATGACTACTAGTCCAAAAAACAGCCTTTTCTTCTTCTCATCTTTTTAGACCATATATAAATAAAAAATAAATAAAATATCTTTATTTCAGACCCAGAAGAGTCCATAATTTGTTAGTGAATTAGTAACAGAATATGCTTATATGTATACTATGTTAGTGTTATTAGTACTTCTTATTTACACAAACCTATGGCTAACTTCATCCAGTGCCCTTGAATGGGGCAGTCGGGCCTACCAGCAATCATTTTCAGGATGCTGTTACGAGTGTTACGCAAGCGTTGCAGTAAGGAAGCTGCTTTCTTGCGCATGATGGCATGGAAGCCATCCGTCTGGGCTGCAGCAAACATTCCTGATGCACTACAACGCCGCGGCAACCGCTATATGCTATATGCTAATAACGTAAATATTTCCAGAAACTGCCATGGGAACCCAACTGGACGCCGACAAGTCCTCAAAAACTTTGGAATACAAATCCGCCATCTTAGAAATTGGAAGCCTGCTACTTGGCCGTCTAACCCGAGTATGGCTTCACAACGAATACCTTTTTCGAAAGTTTCCAATCGGTAGAAGGTTCGAGAACTGTTTAGAAAAGGTCCATTCCTTCGCTGATGACGTCATTATGGAGAGGAAGAAGAATTGGAAACCTGGACAGAGTGATTTTACTGAAGATGATATTTCTGTTGGTGGGAAGAAGAGGTATGCGATGCTTGATCTGCTGCTTGAAGCGGAGAATAAAGGAGAAATAGATTTGGAAGGAATAAGAGAAGAAGTTAATACTTTTATGTTTGAGGTAAGTTCTATGTTTCAAGTTTACATGATTGTCTTACTTATCTTTACCTAAGTATTAGTAATTTATTCGTATTAAAAAAACTCAGAGAAACTTACCTATATATAAACTAAAACATGGCGTCAAAAAATTCGTCCTCAACGCTGTCAGTTGGCAATGTCCCCAAGAGATAAATAAATGTAGTTACCTATAAGGTTAATTTACGCCGCTTGAGGTTCTCTGCAGCCGTAAATCTGCTCTCTTTTATTTTCTATTTATTCAAAAATACAATTCCATTGTGCTTACAAATTGGGACGAAATATAACTTATAAGTACTATGTAATGTCATTGACTCCACGGTTGCCCTGGTGGTTGAGAGATTGTCCTGCTCAATTAAATGTCTCGCTGATGGTGGCGTTTGTATCGGGTCATTTAGTTCCCTCCAAAATAGTTGAGCTGAATGGGGCTGATCCATACGTTATGTTCGTGAACGGGCGCTGTCAGTTGTGACTGGCCATCTCTTAGCTACCACGGTTTGTTTTAATTCATCTATTAAACTCTTGCAAATTTTTGCTTTTATTCACGCTCTAAATGTGCTCGTTCTTCTACGTCATTCTCACATATATGTGTAATCTCAACATGAATGACGTATCCATGGTTTTGTAAAATATTATGATTTAAAAGAGTGTCCATGGATTTTCTTGTCCATTCTTCTCCTTAGAGATCTACGCTTTGGAATGGGCAACTACAGTACTTTCACAAGTTATTATGTCTTGTGACTGGGACTGTAGCAGCAACTTTTTTTTTTTGTTTTTATGACATTCAAAAGTGCCCGTAATGGTCTAATTGAAATAAATGCTTTGAGTATTGGGTTTGAATTAAAAAGAATTGTATGCTGTCCCAAATGACAATTTTGACTTTTACATAATTCTAAAAAGGACACCTTTAATAATCATGTAAAAATGTCATCTTGTAATGTGATGCGTCATCAGGGCGGTGTAGGTACATGTTAAAGGCTTTAACGCATTTCATACAAGCTAATACGACGTGAGATCCTCGTCACGGTGTCCTGTGCTTTAATTTCGGCCTTAAATTTCGCCAGTTTAATTATGTCGGATTCAGTAATTAGTAGGGGCATAAAATTAATAGCACGCGCCAGTGGGAACATCAGCTGCCCTTATTACAAGTCTACTCATATCTACAGCATGCTTCTAGAGAGTCGTGATGTTTAAAGCTCATAGCGAGAACAGCATTCAGTGTTTGACCGCAGTCACGCAGTGGAGTGGATACTTTCCAGAACTGCTACCTTAACATGACGTCTTAAAGCAGAACTTATTCCGCTGAGGGAAAGAGACAGAGCTATACAGGGTGCCTAGCACCATCTCTTTCACTCAGTGGAATAAGTTCTGCTCTAACACGTCATAGTAGGCCTACTGTATCCGATTCAAAGTGGTCAATGTTATATTTTTTTTTTAAAATAAGTAACATATAGTGTCCAGAGGGTTTTTAGATTCAAACACTTATATATCAACGTTAGAGGTAACGCGGACGTACAACGAAATAGCGAGACGACATGAAACTTGAGTCTTTTTTTTATTAAAACGGGCAACGTTTACACAAGGATTTTCACCTGTATCGTGGGTGCGTTTACAAACATATAAACTCACATACACAAACAGCCAGACCTGGAACAACTATCTGTAGGCCATACAAATATTGTAATCCTACTATACTTCATGCTAATATTATAAATGCTAATGTTTTTGATGATGGATGGATGTATGCTTGTTTGTTACTCTTTCACGTCAAAACGGCTGAACGGATCTTGACGAAATTTGGCACAGAGGTAGATTATATAGAGATTATAGTCTGGAATAACACATAGAATCCTTTTTTTTCCTTAAAAGACACACGGGCGAAGCCGCGGGTGTCAGCTAGTTACAAATACTTTGATTTAATAAAAGCAATATATCGGCCTTCATGATTTCAGAGCATAGCATAATAACCTTCTGACATTTCGACATTTTGGCGTATAATTAGCGATATAACAGTTACCACGAAATATATTTATGAATGAGCTCTTTCATACAATTTTAGAAAAAACATTCCAACATTTTTATATTTTTCCAATAAATACATAGTAATTTTAACAATAAATTCGTGAATAGAGATCAACCATTTTTTTCTAGAAAAACCATTTCAGCATTTTATATTTTTCCAATAAAATACATTCTAATTTTAACAATAAATTCGTGAACAGAATTCAAACAATTTTTGTATTGTTTAGCTAGTCGGAAATAATGCTTATTTAATCCCAATTCGCTGACGATGTTATGTTTTTTGCAAAGCTTTTTTTTATTTGTTGTTTGTTTTAGGGCCACGATACCACCGCAATGGCTATTGTTCTTGGACTGATGTTGATAGCAGACCACGAGGGGGTCCAGGTATGTTTTTATTATTTTATACTTTTTTCACTTTTCATCTTAATCTATACTATCTATACTAATATTATAAAGCTGAAGAGTTTGTTTGTTTGTTTGTTTGTTTGAACGCGCTAATCTTAGGGACTACTGGTTGGAATTGGAAAATCCTTTTAGTGTTGGATAGTCCATTTCTTGAGGAAGGCTATAGGCTATATAACATCAACCAACAGGTGCTGAGCAGCGTGGGTGAAACCGCAGGGGACAGCTAGTAAAATAATAAAAAGCTTTGTTGTAGCCTCTACACTAGGATTCCCTGTGTTGTGGAGACTAGAATCTTAAAATTACATTTTTAAATATTTCTTAGAAAATAAATAAAAAAAAAACATTAAAAATATAAAAATTGGTTTCTGCCGGTAACGGCAGCAGGGTCCAAGCTACCGGTGGTTAGGGTTCCAGAGACAGGAACCTCCTCACAATGCGGGCCGTATCGAAGAGGACTGCCTTCTGAATCAGACCCTTGATCCAACCACCTAAAGAGAGTTTCGACAGATGTCCTTCGAGGCTCTTGGCAATTAAGCCATAAACCGTTACGACAATCGGCACAATAAAAGCTGACATTCCACATGTCAACAACCTCGTCTGTCAAGTCAAGATATTTTAGTTGTTTCTCTTTCTCAGCTTTCGCATCATGTGGGATGGTAACATCGATTATAATTACGCGGCTCGCTAATCGGTCTATTACCAGTATGTCAGGCTTATTGGCGACAATAGTCCTATCTGTAATGATAAGCCGATCCCAGTACAGCGTGATATGTTTTTTTCGAGAACTGGGTCGGGCACATACTTGTAGTACGGTACCTCAAATATCAGATTATATTTCAAGGCAAGTTGCTGATGAATAATCCTGGCTACTAGGTTGTGCCAAGTACTCACCGTTAGCTAGACGAGAACAACCAGAAAAAATATTTCTGACGGATTCATCCGGAGGGTAGCATGCCCGACACACGTTATAATCGCACAAACAAAACCTTCAGTTTCCCCAAATAGGTCAACGAATCGTAGCTAGGACACGGATGCTAGAAAATCTACATCGGGCCTCTGGAAATCCCTGTAGAAGCGCCTGTGAAGCTCCTTACCTTGCCATACTTCTTTGCGGTCATCGGTAGTTAGTACTACAGGTTTGCGCCAATTCTCTTTAGCCATGAACTGCGGGCTGAGTCTCTTGTCCACTGCGACCATATCTCGGTGCAAACCCATCTCGACTTATAAAATTATTTTATACTAGCTTTCGCCCGCGGCTTCGCCCGCGTTATATTTGGGGTAATACAGTTCCCCTTGCGCCTTATTGATTTGTAATAGCAAAGCTAAGTTTTGCCTTTTCTTCCATCTTTCTCCCGCAAATTCTACTTTTTTTTAAATAAAAAATTGCCTATGTCCGTCTCCTGGTTCCCAACTATCTCTGTACCAAAATTCATCAAAATCGGTTTAGCCATTAAAGCGTGAAGAGGTAACAAATAAACAGACAAACAAACTCACTTTCGCTTTTATTAAGGATTTTATTTTAAGACTACTGTGTTCCACTGTAGGGCAAAGACCTTCCTTCCCTTTTAAGGGTCCCGTACCTCAAAACGAAAAAAGGGACCCTTATAGGATCACTTTTTTCATTCACCTTTTATCATGGGAACGCGTCGAGGTATCGAGTTGAGATTAAAGCCATATACTTCAGTTTATTGTCCCTCGGACTCCTCGGACCTGTGAACAAATGAACTCTCTAAATCTACACAGTCAAAAGATATGGCCGCGATGCGCGAGTCCGACTCGCGTTTGGCCAGTATTTTCCACTCTACTCTCTGTGGTGCTATTACAGCCCCATCTTTCAAACAGAAACCCATTTTAACACGCCATCTTTTTCTGGGCTTGCTGCATCAGCGATTCCTCTTGTTCGGAACCCAATCTGTAGAATTTTGTATATTGTGTTTCTGGGGATTACAGACGAAAGAAAAATAAAGTTCAAAAATATTTATTTCATCTCAAACATTGTTTCATAGATAAATCGTTACTAATATTGTAAACTAAAAGTGTGTGTTGTTTGTTACGTCTTCACGTCTAAATGGCTGAACCAATTTTGATGAATTTTACTACAGAGATAGTTGGGACACTGGAGACGGACATAGGCTACTTTTTTTTGTAAAAAAAATGAGATATGAGGGAGAAAGAGGGAAGAAAAAGGAAAACTTAGCATTGCTATTACAATAAATAAGACGCAAGGGCAAACACTACAGGTAGCAGGTACCTTTAAATCAGGAAAAGGAAGCTGTGTTACCCGAATTTAACGGGAGGGAAGCCGCGGGGAAAAGCTAGTTATACAATAGTACTTGTGTCAGAGCTGCCTCACTGTTCTCGTAAGTCTTGACTTAATGAAAACAAAATATTGAGCAGCTCTGGATGTGTAAGGAGAACAAAGTTATTTTTCCACTTTTTTCTTAGTTATTCGGTTATATTTTTTACTATGTTAATAAGAAAGTCTACGTGTCTTATCTATCTTTCCTATCGCATTATGATTTCTTTATGAAATAAGCAGTACCTTTGTGCTCTTTTGTCTGTCTGTACGTATTTTTTTTAATAATATGTATTTTGTGTGTGGATTCTGAAATCTAAGGTCTCAGAAAAATCTCTCTATAAAGGTTGTATATCCCGTGCTTTGACTTAAACCAGTTTCACGTCACTTTATTACACTTCTAGTTTGCCATTAAATAAATAAGTCAAGTCAAGTCACATCTAGTTTGACAGTTGTCCCCAGTTGTATGACATTTGCCCGATTACATCTCTCGAAAGTACGCAACAAGTCGCTCGTCAATATTAGAATGTGTTTTGTTCCGACGTACGTCAACCGATCTTACCCCGAGAACGTGTTTCTAATACAAAAAATATATTCCAGATTTTCGTTTTTGCAGATCTTATTAGATTTGTGACACAGTGTTACGTTACGTTGCCACTTCAATCTGTTATAGGAATAGCTTTTGTTCGTGACTTTGCTCGCGTCCTCCTCTTGTTTTAGAGACGTGGGGGGTTAGAAAGAGACAAAAAGTAGCCTATGTCTCTCTCCATCTCTCAAATTATCTCCACTTAAAATCACGTCAATTCTTTGCTTCATTTTGCCGTGTAAGACGGACAAATAAACAGACACACACTTTTCTCACTTAAAAATAAAATTAGCCTATGCCCATCTCCAGGTTCCCAACTATCTCTGTACCAAAATTCATGAAAATCGGTTATGCCATTTAGGCGTGAAGACGTAACAAACAAACTCTCTTTCGCTTTTAATATCTAAGGATTATCATATCACTTACATTATGAAAAAATGCTTTCTCAGATATAACTGCTATATCTACAATAAAAGATTAGTATTAAATATAATTTGTACCGCGATATTTACCATGTTTGTTATTTATTTCGAGTTTCCTATATTTCGGCGTAGTTACAAATGCTATGATTACGGATAAACTAAAGTCATTGCGGGTGGGTGTTTATAAGCGGACAAAACGGCGTACCCTCTTTCTATTTTTCGTTTCAATGACCTTGCCAGAATAAAAACTCATTAAAGTTCAGTGTTTAGAATTTCTGACAACTACTAGAGATGAAATTTGAACTTAAGCTTTTCTGTCTATAGCAATAAAGCCTTTATTGCTTGGTAGCAATCGTTTAGAGAAAAGCAGAACCTACGAGACGACTAAGGTCGGATTTCACCGAAGAATCTGAACGCACTCAGTTCGTTTAAACTGCGATTAAAAGTTGTGTTCAATAATTGTGTTTATCAACAGTAGACCGAGTTGTGCTGTTAGAATTTATTTCTAGAATATTCAACTCTAGAAATAAATTAAAATATTGGAGCATTATATTTAATGCAAAGTAGAATGGCCGCTTTTTCGGACTCCAGTTTGTTTTGCAAGGGTTCGTAATCGCGACCTGCTACATATCCGCAAAGGAATCAGCTCCGCATTGATTTATTCGGATGCTGATGCGGATGTCTAAATCGATGTGGATGCGGGTTTGAACTTTGGATATAAACATAACTGATAAAACATGGGTGTACTATAAGGTACTCTGGCTAAACCTTCGGAGATTAAGGCGTGCTTGTAAGTTATGTGATACATATCACAGAGCAGCTGTAAGTCTCTAACCCTCGATTGTAGGAAGCATCGCACTACGAATCTTAACTTGTCTCAATTAAACCCTAGTTAAACCCACGTGATACATCTTGTGGTGGCGTCCGTCCAAACATGTTTGCCGCCACGTTTTCATGATGTGGGTAAATAAATAGCTAGGTCTTCAATGTAGTATTAATATTAAACCTTTACTTGTATACATTTTCCTAGTATGGACTCCAGTCTCTCACAAAGGAACATACTTTTTTGCATTATTTGCCCGCGGGTTCGCTCGCGTTAAATTCGGGGTAACACAGTTCCCTTTCCTGATTTGCAGGTACCTGCTACCTGTAGTTTTTGCCCTTGCACCTTATTTATTGTAATAGCAATGCTAAGTTTTTCTCACTCATATTTCAATAATAAAAAAAAACCTTTGACTAACAATAACAGTATAATAATTAACGCTTGGTTAGCCCATTTATAGTCGGCAGATACTTTTCATAAACCCTGAAATGCCGCTAACGGGAAGGCCAAACAGCCAAGTACGTTATCAGTTAATCCAAGCTTACCAGGAGAGCACAAGTTAGGACGAGATTAAAAACTTCCTGAAAAGGAAAACTTTCGAGGTTTTTATTTCAAAGCTTTTTTTTTACTTCAGACACCTCTTACAAGGGCCTTTGTATATCTAATCTTGTGGAACGTTTGGCTTTTATTGCTGTCGTACATTTTAGCGATACACAAACCAAACGAAAAAACTTTAGGCCTTTTCGGGGAATTTTATCGTACTCTGTACCAAATTGGCGCCTCTTATTGTATCTTGGGTAGATCTTAACAAATCTCTTGTGGATTTAGAAAAGGCGGGTAAATATATTGCATCCACTTCCATCCTCTCCATGATCAGCGTTTTATTTTATGTTTCTTTAACCATTCTCTTATTTTTTTGTAGTGTCCAATTTATGACGTATGAGTGTAAAATATCCAATTTATATTTTTCTAATTTACCATTTTTAATCGTTATTTCATATATTTTTTAATTGTCTAATGTATTTGTTTCTTTTGCAAAGTGTATACAGGGTTATTTGTAAAACACCGACAACCTCGCAGGACTGTATTACTATCATCATGAACAACAACTTTTGTTCTATGATTTTTTACAAAATTTTATACATTTATCAAAAACAAATCATCAAGATTTCGTTGTCCTATCTAACATATTTCAACTCCGTCCGTTTACTGTACCTACATACCTACACCTGCCGCGCACTGTCCCCGTAGTACGTTTGCTTCGCATAGATTTCGTAACATTTAGAGCGTTCAATTTAAATATTTTTATTTTTGTATGAAAATCTGATGAACTAAAATATGATAAATGTTTAAATGTCATAGAACAAAAGTTGTTGATTATGATGCTGGTAACATGGTCCTGAGAGGGTGCCGGTGTTTTACAAATAACCCTGTATATAATTTGTAATTACAACTTCTTTTCTATGATTCTGCAAGTGCTGTGCACTTCTGTAAGTGACGAACTCACTATAGTCTCATTGTTTGTGATGTTGTAGCTTTGTGATAAAAAGTTGTAGAAAAGAAAAAAAAAGTAAGTTAGTTGTTGAAGTGCCTTAATAAATAAAAAGCTTTAAAAGTATCCGTCATTGGAAAAGGAAAAAGCGACCTTTTTTGGATAACTTAGTTGTCCGTCCGTCTGTCTGTCTGTCTGTCGGGAACGTGTGGAGGTATCGAGTTGAAATTAAAACCATATTCTCATACTCCATACTCCGTTTATGATGTGAAAAAATAACCCTCCTAGTCCTTTAGTCTTAGCAGTCAAAGGATATGGCTGCTTAAGTCGCCAGTTTGTACATATTAGAAACTAGCTGTTCCACGCGGTTTCACCCACGCTGCTCAGCACCTGTTGGTCGTAGCGTGATGTTATATAGCCCATAGCCTTCCTCAAGAAATGGAATATCCAATACTAAAAGAATTTTCTAATTCCAACCAGTAGTCCCTGAGATTAGCGCGTTCAAACAAACAAACAAACTCTTCAGCTTTATAATATTAGTATAGATAATAAAACGAATTAGGTTTTAACGCAGCTATATTACTCACAAAAACACACGGAACAGAGAGAGAGAATCCATAGACAAAAACATAGATTATCATTCATAGACTTGCACAGATATTATTTAGATAAAAGATTACACTTCTTCGGTGTTGCCACCAGATGACACTAATGTTTAATGGTTTCGATATCAATAAATAACAGTACAGAACCCTCGGTATGCGAGTCTAACTCGCACTTTCCTGATTTTTTTTTGTTTTGAATCATACTTCAGAACATTCCAGTAACGGAGATATTGAAGATCGATGTTCCAACTTTACTAAGGAAGTAGAAGGTTATGTTGTACTATAACCGACAAAAAATCCACTGTATTTTCTACTACCACGTTTCTTCTTTTGCCCTTTGTGTTCCGGAGCTGCGGTATCTCTTCCGAACAACCCGCAACCATGAACTTCTTTGAGGCCTGCCTTCCTTCCTGGCTCCTCCAACCGACTCATTACCCTAATTTACATCACCGTAAATACCACTTCAAGGGCACGCCACAATAGTGGCGGTAAGTCCCCTCTTTGAGGAGTGGCTGGAGAGGCGTCATGGCGTCCTCACCTACCGCCTGACGCAGGTCCTCACCGGACACGGAAGTTTCGGGAGGTTCCTGCACATCATCGGGCGGGAGGAAGCGCCCGGGTGTCGCCATTGTGACGATCGCCCTGAGGACACGGTGGAGCACACAGTGGCGATCTGCCCAGCTTGGACGGAGCACCGCCGTGCCCTCGTAGAGGCGATCGGCGGCGGCGATCTCTCGCGTCCGGCCCTGGTTCAGGCCATGGCCCGGAGCGAGAGGGAATGGGAAGCGGTCACCACCTTCTGCGAAGCAGTAATGCTAGCAAAGGAGGTGACCGGGCGTTTGAGGGAGAGAACATCTGCCCAACCCAGCCGCCGCGGGAGACGCCCATGGCGCCGGGCGCCGCGAGACGACTCCCGGCCACCGTAGATGCGGGCTGGTGGGCGGTGAGCAATGGGTAGTTCATCGTCCGTCCGTCGATTGACGACAGGCCGTGTCGACGGCGCGTTCGTGTTTCACGCGCGCCTCAAAGAGAGTCAGCAAAGCAGAGGGGCTTGCCAGAGCCTCCGCTTGCCGGGGTTGCGGGTTGTTCGAAAGAGATACCGCGGACTCGGAACGTAAAGGGCAAAAGAAGAAACATGGGTTTTAGTCAGTACAAGTTTGACATGCCCCCCCAGAGCGGGGGAAGTCATTGGATGATTTCCCACACGAAAAAAAAAATACCACTTCACAAATCCGTTTACTTTTAGGTAAATTGTATTTTTTTTTTATTTTTGTATAATTTCCTTTTTTTTTACGGTTTAAGAAAAAATATTTCGCTCAAAAAGAATACAATTAATCATTTTTATGAAGAAAATTATAATAATGAAGATAAACGACGTTTCGCATAGTTCTTTTTTACCTTTAATTGTTTTGTGTGACTGTATTAAATTTTTTTAGTTTTCATGTCTTATGTACGACCTATAACATGTATGTGTGGTGTTTACTGTTAGTATTAGTTGGTTATAAATAAATAAACAAGTTTTTTTTTTCTAACAGGAAAGAATATACGAAGAATGTCAGAAAATCCTTGGTGATGCTGACTGTACCCCGACCATGTCTGACCTGGCTGACATGAAGTACCTGGAAGCTGTCATCAAGGAGACGTTGAGACTGTACCCTAGTGTGCCGTTCATCGCTCGGGAGATTACTGAAGACTTTATGCTGGGTAAAAATATATATACTAGCTTTCGCCTGCGACTTCGTCCGCGTGGCATGGTTACTTTGGGCTAACGCTAACTTTAACCTGCGTGATGATCGAAAAAATATATTTCTTTCTCTCCCTTTTTCTTCCCTCTTTCTGCCCCTTTTCTCACTTTTTTAAGCCTATGTCCATCTCCAGTGTCACAACTATCTCTGTTTCACAATTCATCAAAATCAGTTTGGTCATTTAGGCGTGAAAACGTAACAAACAAACTCACTTTCGTTTTTATAATATTAGTAAGGATGTGTGCATTTATCAGTACTAACTCTAACTAGTTTTTTTTTTGTTTTAAAAAGTTTTCTTCTTTTTATGCATTTGTAGATAAAGAACTAAAGTACTGGCCAGTTCTACAAATAAAATATTTTAATCCAAACTTCTTTACCCTGCTTTGATCATTTCGATTTGAATCGTTTCTTTTTTATATAGTATTTTTTACAAAATTGTGAGACTGCAAGTTAATTGCCTTTTTAATGATGAATAAAAACCAGCCTTGATTGGGCTTTAGTTAACAAATAATATATTTAATTTTAAAAAGCAATCCTCGTTAAAACTAACGACGATTGCTTTCTAAGATAAATAAATGTTCACCGAGAAAACGAAATACCTACTTAAACAATGCGGGTCCGCTTTATTTACAATCTTTTTTTATTAATCCATCAGATTTTCTATAACTTACTGGATATTCAATAATACAAGAATGAGTTACAGTAAAATCCGTTTATATTGACTCCGCTTATAATGACCAACCGCTTATTATAACGTACACAATGTTTGGTTTTCATTTACAGTTCTTTAAACAAAGTTGGGTATAATGACTCCACATTGAGTGACAGTTCGCTTATTTTGACCCATTTTTAATAAATTGTGTTCAGTTGATGAAGTGACCGACATAATTCCTAACCAACGACCGTCGTTGTTACTAACACTTTCGATAGTGTTCGGTGTTATATTTTTTTTGACCTAAGTAGTCATATATACGACTTCGATTATTTCCAAAATAGGACACCTAACTTAGTCCATTTTCCTCAGAACACAAGGTCTTTGAGAAAGGTCACAAAACTTTACCGATAAAACTTGATATTGGGCCGAAAATGTCCAAGATATTTTAACAAAACGTGGCCAATAATTGGATGGTCAACGCGAACGGCGAAATATCACATTTATGTAATCCTCCTAAATCCAACATTATATGAACGTTTTGAGAATGTTTTTTTTATTCATCCGTTACGTTAAGAACAAGAAAGAAAAAAAATAGGACACTCACACAACAAAAAAGCATTGAACATACAAAGCATCACAAACATTGGTGAATGCATTATGGTACAAAAAAAGTGTGTGTGTCAGCTCCGACGCACGACTGGAGTTTACTCCTTAAGTACGAGTATCTAACCATACGCAAAAAGGGTTTATTCAACTAAAAAAAGATTAATATCATATGAAAGGGTAAATTCACAAATTAATGAAAAAAAATAGCAATATAAATACATCGACACTGATAGAAACAAACAAGCCCAATAACATATAGTATATAGATAT
The DNA here is from genome assembly GCA_958449745.1 of Ochropleura leucogaster. Lineage (NCBI taxonomy): Eukaryota > Metazoa > Arthropoda > Insecta > Lepidoptera > Noctuidae > Ochropleura > Ochropleura leucogaster. The sequence goes on along the minus strand of OY288213.1, from coordinate 2,279,004 downwards.
AGTCGCCTATACAGCATACCATATGTAGGTCTTAATACACTCACAGCTAAATTACAAAGTTGCCACCAAAAACGTGACACATTTTCGTTACTTTAGTAGGTTTTACCTCCGGATTTTTCTCATACCGGGCGCCTTATATATGAAAATCGATTCTTAAGGAGTAAACTTCAAAAAATGTTTGCTCTCTGTGACTGTGACAAGTAGGTCACTGTCAGCATGACGCTGTGCTATGGGAGCCACATCAAATCATTTATTTCAATTAGACCATTACAGGCACTTTTGAATGTCAAAAAACAAAATCAATCTACAGTCCCGGTCACAAGGCATAAATAACTTGTGAAAGTACTGTACTTGCCCAACCCAAAGCGTTGAACTTTATGGAGAAAAATGGGCAAGAAACTCCATGGACATTCTTTTAAATTATAATATTTTTACAAATTCGTATTTACATCATCATGTTGAGATTATACAAATATGTGAGAACGATGTAGATAGACGTCAAATCAAATCAAAATATTTTTATTTCACATAGGCCTACATGGGCACTTATAAAACGTCGAGAAAAGATGCACGGTTCGGGTTGGTCGTTTTCTATGGAGAAGAACCGACAAGAAACTCCATAGTTACTCTTTTAAAATCATTTGGTTTTACAATGTTGTTGTTACAGCGTTACATACATTTGTCTCGCTATAATTTACTCTTTTGCCCTTTAAATTATCCTTACTAATATTATAAAAGCGAAAGTGAGTTTGTTTGTTTGTTACCTCTTCACTCTTTAACCGCTTGTATGTCGGAATTACAGACACAATTAAAAACGCATTGTTTCTCGCGTAGATCTAAGTTCCGACAAGGGGTTAATGGCTAAACCGATTTTGATGAATTTTGATACAGAGATAGTTGGGAACCAGGAGACGGGCATAAGCTATTTTTATTTAAAAAAAGTGGGATACGAAGGAGAACGAGGGAAGAAAAGGGTCAATCAGGCGCAAGAGCAAAAACTGCAGGTCTGCATGGTGTGTTATACCAAATTTAACGCGAGTGAAGCCGCGGCGCGAAAGTTAGTTTAGTGTTAGTTAATTATAAAATCCAACCACCTTTGCCTACATATTTGCTTAAAAATAAATCTATACTAATATTATAAAGCTGAAGAGTTTGTTTGTTTGTTTGAACGCGCTAATCTCAGGAACTACTGGTTGGAATTGGAAAATTCTTTTAGTATTGGATAGTCCATTTCTTGAGGAAGGCTATAGGCTATATAACATCACGCTACGATCAACAGGTGCTGAGCAGCGCGGGTGAAACCGTGGGGAACAGCTAGTAAATAATAAAACACATATCTAAATTTCCGTTTGAAATTAATAAACACATAATTTAATTGCGCATCACATTAATAGTTAAACGATTTTCCTTTTAAAAAAGTAATCACATCCTCGAATTTGCTTATTTTGTTACTGAGTAACAGAAGCGAATAGATCTTCAAAGGAATATGAGAGGATCTCAAACGTAATATTTCCATTACACAAATCTCTCTTGATGAGCAAAAACATGATAAAGTACTCCTTTGTATACAAGTGCGTTCATTAAGCTGGTATTAGACTGTGATATTTGGGACTCCTTCAAATCAAATGTAACATTTGGTAACAGACAGAGAACAGAAGTTGAGTATATAGTTTTTATTTCAACTTTATGCTTTCACGCGCTCCTGAGATAGGTCTTGACAGACACAATGAGATAAATGTGATACAATGAGGGTTCTGTTTTTGGAGTTTACTCCTTAAGAATCGATTTTCATATATAAGGCGCCCGGTATGAGAAAAATCCGAGAGGTAAAACCTACTAAAGTAACGAAAATGTGTCATGTTTTTAGTGCGCACCTTTAGTGCGCAACTTTCTAATTTGGCTATGAGTGTATTAAGACGTTCATATGGTATGCTGTATAGGCGACTATACCTATATAATATATGTTATTGGGCTTGTTTGTTTCTATCAGTGTCGATGTATTTACATTGCTATTTTTTTCATTAATTTGTGAATTTACCCTTTCATATGATATTAATCTTTTTTCCGTTGAATAAACTTACCATACCATACCATAACACAAGCTCTGCTTAGCTTGGGATCAGATAGCCGTGTGTGAGTTGTCCCAAGAAAAAAAAAATCGTTTCGATATGTGCGTGATCGAACAATCCTTAAAAATATTATAAAAGCGAAAGTGAGTTTGTTTGTTTGTTACGTCTTCACGCTTAAATGGCTAAACCAATTTTGATAATTTTTGGTACAGAGATAGTTGAAACCCTTGAGACGGACATAGGCTATTTTGTATAAAGTGAGAATTGAGGTAGATACAGGAAAGAAAAGGGAAAACTTAGCATTGTTATTACAATCGATAAAGCGCAAGCGCAATAGCTACAGGTAACAGGTACATGCAAATCAGGAAAGAGGAACTGTGTTACCCCGAATTAAACGCGAGCGAAGCTGCGGGCAAAGCTAGTTTAAAAAAAATGACGGCGTTAATGGCTTTGAAACGAAACAATGGACATACCTAAATTTTAAAATTGTTTGTTGATGGTCCCTTTCCAATTAAAATGAATGCGGTGTGTAACTTTGAGATAAAAACAAATCAAAGTGAACTGCTTTCACTCGGACTAAAATATGTTTGATTGTGAATTTATAACGAACAATCACGATGTTATTTATTTACTAGCTTTTTAAATTCGGGATAACACAGTTCCCCTTTAATAATTTGCAGGTACCTGCTAACTGTAATTTTTGTCCTTGTGCCTTATTTATTGTAATAGCAAAGCTATGTTTTCCCTTGTCTTCCCTCTTTCTCCCTTATTACTCACTTTAAAAAATATAAATGTCCGTCTGCAGGGTCCCAAGTATCTCTGCACTAAAATTCATTAAAATCTGTTTTGCCATAGAATAGAATAGAATATTCATTTATTTGCTCTGAATGTAGGTATTTACAATAAGGTGGTTACAATAATTATGGAGAATCCTTGCACATTCAACCATTTCGGCATGCAAACTTTAGATTTAGATTAAATTTAGGCGTGAAGCGTGACACAGTTACAACTTTCTGATACACGTTATAAAATAAGTTACTTGATGGTGTCTCGGCCCACGCAACTGACCGTGAAACTATTTACTTGTGTTCTAATTTCTTGAATGAGCAAAACCAAAATATAATTTGTAAAAAAAAAATGTGCGAAAATAAAATAAAAGAAACAGCCAATGGTCTGGTAGTCAAAAGCCTCGATGATCATCTGTCTAAGCTCTCCTTAGGCGGTTGGATCAAGGGCCTGATTGCGAAAGCCGTACTTCTAGAAACGGCCCCCATTGTGAGGAGGTTCCTGTCTCTAAAACCCTAACCAACGGTAGTTTGGACCCTGCTCCTGATACCGGCTGATCACTATTTTGTATTTAAAAAAAAAACATAAATAATGAGATAAAAAATGAATTAACAATATATAAACAAATATCTCATCAGTATAATATTTATAAACATTTTTATAAATTCCCTAGCTCCTTTGCTAGTATACACTACAGGAGAAATACTACGACTTGTATAAGTTCTCAGTTTTTAATAGATCAAAATTGTGTAGTCCAATTTAAAGCTCCTATTTCAAACTTCTGGTTGTGATTAATTAATTGAGGAGCGTCTGTTCAAAAGGTCGTATTTCACTTTCCAAGTTTTTATTTTTTTTATTTTTTTTTTGAACTCATAACAAAAATCTACACTGAATGAGCCTAAATACTTGTTCAAAAGGAGCGTATTTACCATATAATAAAATCTTAAAAAAATTGATTCCAATCAAAACGGATGTATTTCTGCATTAAAATGTTATTTTGGATTGTTTTAAACAGAACAGGCATATTTCTTCTACAAATAGCATCTTTTATTTATTTTTCTGTTCAAAAGGTCATATTTTTTTCCATACATAACAACTTTAATAAAAATCGATTTGTTTGACTAAAAAACGGTATCGAGTCAAAAGATGACGGCTGTACGTTGAATGTCATTGCCAATAGCAACCCTAAAAAAATAAAAAATAAAAAAAATATGACTCTACATCTCTATAACGACGTCGACAGATGACACTGACAGAAGTTACTCCTAACGTTTTGTCTTTCGATGCGAGTTGATGGATTTTGTGAAATTTTGAAGTTTGGAAGTTATTATAAAGTAAAAATCAGAGTAGAAGTAGATAATAAACATCAAAGTATTGCTCATAATTGATTGATTTTTTTATTTTCACAGAATGCCAAAAAACTTCACTAGTATTTCTCTTTATTTTGTATTTCCAAAAAGTCCATTCACAAAGCTTTATTTCTAAAAGTGTTAAATCAAAAGGGCATATTTCTAGAAGTGACAAATCAAAAGGTCGTATTTCTAATTTGTCCGATCAATAAGTCGTATTTCTAAACTAAAATTAAATTTAAAAAAAAAATGATGTATTTTTTTTATTTTTTTATATGCATGTATTATTGTAGTCTTAATCCTCACAATGAGCTTACATTTAATTAAATTTTAGCATTTTTATAATAGAAACTAGATGTTTTTGTCTGTTTTTGTGAAGTTTGTTTATCATAGAAATACGTCCTTTTGAACAGATGCTCCTCAATTGGAGGTTGAAGTCGAACTGGCCAAACTTTATATTGTAAATCATTTCTTGGAATCCAATTTGTGTCGTTTGGGCTTATTTGAAAATTTCGGGCTGACAATACTGTTCATCACTAATTACCGGTAATTTCAAATTTGGCACGTGTTTTAAATTTGCGACATTAACCGCCAAATCTTTTGACTGCGTAAATTTAGAAGATTGATTTTTTCACAGCATTTCAACAATTTCAACTCGATACTTTCAAGCTTTCTCGAGATAAAATGTCTTGAGAGACAGACAGACTGATAGACCGACCGACAGACAGTTAAAAAAAGTTCGGGTTGATCCTTGTATTTAATTACGACTTCAAATATTATTTCCATTATTCCCTGTAAGACGTCACGGCATGATTTACCTCTTTCTCCTTCATATCATCCTTTCCTCAATCCATCTTACAATTTTATTAAGAAGGAGCGTGTCTATGGTCAATCTGAAAAAAATACGTTAACTTTCAATTTTTTTTTTAATTTCAGAGAATCTACCAGTGAAAAAAGGCTCAGAAGTGTCTATCCATATCTACGACCTACATCGTCGACCGGATCTGTTCCCCGAACCGGATGCTTTCAAACCGGACCGGTTCTTCAGCGGGACACCCATGCATCCGTACGCCTTCGTGCCGTTCAGCGCCGGACCTAGAAATTGCATAGGTATGGTTTTTAATGTAAATATAATACGTGTATACTGACAATCGTGCCCTTGTCCAATTCTATTTGGGGTCGGCGCAACACGTTTTCTTCTTCCATTCTCTCCTATCAGACTTCACGGCATCATTTACCCTTTTCTCCTTATATCATTCCTTACACAATCCATCCATCTTTTCTTTGACTTTCCTCTTGCTCTCCGTCCGTCAACATCCAGATCCATCTCTTTTAGTCAAATGTGCTTCGTCCCTCCTCATTACATGTCCATACCAAGACAAAGGACTTCCTTTCAATTATTCTGTGACAGGTCTTTCAAACCTTCTCTAAAGCGCAAAATATAGTCTTCCTGGGTGATTTCGGCCACAACGGCCAATATCAGCAGAGATTAGTCTATAGCACGGCCAACGAGAAGCGATACCAAATGTAAATAAAACCCATGCTAAAACCCCATCTAAAATGGCCGCCCGAATTTTGGCGAACCCGTTAACTCCTTAACGTTGTCATGTTTTTGCCGGGAGAACGAGACATTACGACAAAGGCACAAGATGGAAAGAACTAAATATTAGATTGTCAACGCCACAGTTGTTCTTTAGGTTAATGACCTTTCGTATCGCTTCTCGTTGGCCGTACCATAGTATTGCGCACGCGTGTGTGCTTAGCCACAGTAGCACTCTATTTTCCCTCACACTCTTAGTCAAATAGGATGCCAATTTGACATTTCATCACCCGAAATATTATTAAATTATCTTTGTAGAAACATTTTGGCAACAGAACCTTGTAACGGCATTAAAGGCTTTTAAAATCTTCTGATGTAATTAATTATTGTGTTAGAAAACTCGGAAACGTGATTCGTGGGTAAGCATGTTTTAATAAATGATTTAGGTTCTAAGGAATAAGGTTTTGAAAAGGGTAATCCTGTACATTGAGTGGCGGCTGAAAAACACTTGACGTCATATTCAATTTTATGTTATTTTTCAAATAGAGAAACAATTTTGTTCTTGGACAAATCATTTGAAAAAATGTTGTGTAACGCTTTGTTAGTGGCGATATCTAAAGATTGTTTTTCCTTATCAACGAGGCCAAATAAAGTTAACTTTTGAATATAAAAATCTCTTTAGTTTTTGAATTTGAAAAAAAAAATCGATTAAAAAGAAGAAAGAAATTAGAAAGAAGAGATGAATGGGTCTGGCTGTTTGTGAAAGTGAGTTTAAATGTTTGTAAACGCACCCACGATACAGGAGAAATTCCTAGAGTGGGGCAATGAGCAAAAAAAAACACAAAGTAGGTACATTCATTTAAATTTACATTAACATTTAAATATATGATTTAATCGGTTGGCTTGGTATGTGATGTTCAGGAATGAGGAAAGTGTCGTGAGGAAAGATTTTAGTACGATTGTGGATGGGTATACTAGTAAAGGAAGACCAAAGAAACTATGGACAAATTGTGTGAAAGATGATATCGCATAGCCCTAAATGGAGATAACTCAAATATCGTGATTTTTTAGTTACCCCTGTATTCGAATGCTCGGTGATCACGCGCAAATATCTAACATAACAGAACTTACATTCAATGACATTTTACAACCTATTTATGATCTAAAATAATTACTATGTTCGCTGCCACCTACTTTTCGCCAGGCGTTTTAGTTACTTTTACATCTAATATATAAAATTCTCGTGTCACAGTTTTCGTTCCCATACTCCTCCGAAACGGCTGGACCGATTTAAACGAAATTTTGTGTACATAATATCGGGTAGGTCTGAGAATCGGCCAACATCTATTTTTCATACCCCTAAGTGGGCAGCGGGTGAAACCGCTGGACACAGCTAGTTTATAATAAAATTATTCAGTGGACCAATAGATTAGCACCCAACGGAATTTTATTTATTGAAGTACTTATTATGTATTAATGTAAGTACCTACATACAAAACACTATAAAAATAAAAATGAAAGACAAAAGAGCACAAAGGTACTTTAAAGAAATCTCTTCCAGCAGACCTGCGATAGGACAGATGAAAATAAAAACACGTAGACACAGTGTGTAAAAATATCAACTTATGCACTAACTTAAATAAACAAAACTTTATCAATATTGAAAAACTTACCTACATATCTAATAATAAAAATAATAAATAAGAACTTTTACAAATAAAACCAAAAAAATCGTGAAGTCTGTTCGGTTTTTCGTCAACTCACATACAACAACTGAACTTTAACTAACCGGCTACCTATGAACCATACACAAATTAAAATGGTTTTGTCTCCTGAAAAATGACCTCTATTGAGTTGTCCCAGTTTAGATTTAGGTTTGCGATATCGCAAGAAAAGAAGCGTCGGATGAAATTAAGAGTAACAGAGGAGTATGGAAGAAGATGCTGCACCGATCCCGAACTTGGGATAAGGGCAGGAATGATGAATGATAAAATTTTCAAAGATTTATTTGTATAAACATGTGTAACATGATACATTGGATATGCACATATAGATGAAACAGGTATAAAATTGTTGGCTCAACATGTTTTGCAATATTTCACAATTCATTATAAATAGGTATATTTAAATAAATAATAGCCAAAAATTCAAAAACACCATTACAGCTAAAAATAGTCAGAAATAATACTCAGAAATAAACTATAATAAAAAATAATACAATAAGGTAATAGACAAAAATAAAACAAAAAGAATCATGAAATTTTGACGCACAAAACACCTCAAAACACGAGGTATTCCTCGTAGCGCTCCCGTTTTGAAGCGCTCCCATCTAAGCGCTCCCGTTTTATTCCTCTAAGCGCTCCCAAAAGGAGCGCTTTGAGGAACGATTAAAAATAATAAAATTTATTTCCTCGAAGCGCTCCCACGTTTAAAAATAGGGAAAAGCATGAAGTAAACGTCATGAATTATATCGATAATTTTTAAAAACTCATGTGTGAAGTTGCTTAACTTAATTACGAAATTGAGAGAATAATATCTTTTTGCTTTCGGCACTCTTATGTGTATACAAGGGCCAATGTTATTGTCATTTCTACCATTGACGTAAACGATAGATTTTTTTAGGAATGGCATCTCGCAGTTCAACCAAGGAGGTTATCGTCTGCTTAACCGGGCGAATCCTGTGGGTGCCTTAAAATTAAGACCTCCAGCCAGGGTGAAAACTTACAAACTAAGCGACTACACGCTAAGGGAACCCCTGTGGGGTACGAGCCTCGGCTTAGGGCGACGCTGAGGGAAAGCAAGAGATAGGCTGGATCTGAGTGATATTATTTATGGACTGGATTAAACTTACTGGCTCAGCAGCGCGGGCTGGCTCTTGCAAAGGACGGGTGGGGCATTTACCGGGACGTCGCGACGGGCCTCGTCGGCGAGGATGGAATGACGGCGCTTTGCGTCTGAATTTGCGCAGAGTGCTAGTCTCCCTGCTGCTCTCCTGGAGCAGGGTTATAGCATCGTCAGGAGTGACGAGAAAATGTCTAGGACGATGAATTTTACTTATTCGCGAGGGATCGTATCGAGCGGCCGATGCGATAAGGGGGTTGCGATGTTTTAACGCGGAGTCAAAGAAGCGCATGGAAAGACGCTTCATGAATTGAACGACGGTGGGGATTCTTAAGTCGAAGTGAAGACTATCGTTACGGGCTCCCGTGATTTTACGAAGGAATCGGTTTTGCAAGGTCTACATCTTATGAAGGAAACGCGGGTTGGCGTGGGCGAACACGACACATGCGTATGTCACGATGGGACGGATGACCGCGGTGTATGAACGCAATTTGCACTTAAGTGACAATTTGCTTTCTGCCTGAAATAAAAAGTGAAACCTAAACCCATAGCAATATGTGCCGCGAAGGACAAGTGGCTGTCGAGAATGACACCTAAGTATTTGGCTTGCTTTTCCCAGGGGATAGGCTTGCCGTACATAGTGATCAAACTGGGGATCAGGGGATTAAAGCGCGGTTTGGAGTAGATAACCGCCTGACTTTTACCGGGATTCATCTCGATTCTCCATTTCCTGAACCAAGCGCCCAGGATGTCGGCTGGGGTCTGAAGGGTACGAGCGATAGCGTTTGTACAGCGGCCAGTATAGTAAATGGCCGTGCATTCCGCGAACAGAGCTAACTGAGCTTTTTTGCTCTTGGGAATGTCGCTAGTGAACAGCGTGAAGACGAGGGGGGATAAGACGGAACCCTGAGGGACACCGGCCCTAATAGGATGAGGGGAAGAGATTGAGGAAGTCCCGTAAGATGAGCGTAAACGATAGACACCTCATTGCCAGGTGTGCGGGGAGGGGGGTAGTAATGGTAAACATAATGGAGAGAAATCATAAGCTAAACAATAAAAAAATATGAATAGGTAAATATGTCGGCAGATTATATTCATCGATTTGGTGGACTAAAGGATTTACAATAAAACAAAAAAAAAATACCAAACCCGTGCGAAGCCGGGACGGGCCGCTAGTTGTATATTATAGTATAACAATGTGTTCTACTTATTACCTAGTTATTATTGATAATTTCAGTTAGTATAGTCCCATCTCTATCCGAAAATTAATCATGGGAGCGCTTCGAGGAAATAAATTTTAATATTTTTAATCGTTCCTCAAAGCGCTCCTTTTGGGAGCGCTTTGAGGAACAAAACGGGAGCGCTTAGATGGGAGCGCTTCAAAACGGGAGCGCTATGAGGAATACCTCAAAAACAGAGGAAAAACACAAGTATTAAACTATTAACACTCAAAATTTTACAGTAAAAATTCTCTGTTATTTAATAATATCCCTTACAAATTAGCAATTTTAAATGAATTAATATTCAATATTCAAAAGAATTGTATTAATAATTGTACTTAAAGGCAAACTTAAAAGTTGAAAACGACTTCAGTAACGATTAGAAATAAAGACTTTTATATCTTAAAAATAGTCAATTGTAGTCCTTACTAATATTATAAAAGCGAAAGTGAGTTTGTTTGTTTGTTACCTCTTCACGCTTTAATGGCTAAACCGATTCAGATGAATTTTGGTACAGAGATAGTTGGGAACCAGAAGACGGACATAGGCTAATTTAAAAAAAAAAGTGGGATGTGAGGGACAAAGAGGGAAGAAAAAGTAAAACTTAGCGTTGCTATTACAAATCAATAAGGCGCAAGATGAACTGTGTTACCCCGAATTTAACGCGAGCGAAGCCGCGGGCAAAAGCTAATGTTAAATAAAACTTTTTTTACTTTCTTAAATTAGTAACAATTTTGAGAATCATACAGTAATAAAAGACTTTCAGTTAAACTCATAAAAATTGAATACTTACTTGAAAAGTTTTTTGTATCAATTGTATCAGATTTCAATAGTTTTATTCAAATAGCTTATTAATGTCTCTTATCAGAATATTTGCATTCCTTTGTTCACAAGGTAAGGTTTATTAATTTTTTACGTATATTTTTTTGAATAAGTAGATAAAATTAATGTCTTTTCTTCTTTTTTTAATTCAATTTGATGCGCAGTTCCAAATAAACCCAAAAATCTATATAAATTTAACTGTTTGTATTGTTAAACAAACAAAGAAACTTGTACAGTTAAATATTATAAATGCGAATGTTTGTGAGGATGGATGGATGGATGTATGTATATTTGTTACTATTTCACGTCAAAACGGCTGAACGGATCTTGCTGGAATTTGGCACAGGGGTAGATTATAGTCTGGAATAACACATAGGATTTGATTTTTTAATATAACGCGGGTGAAGCTGCGGGCGCCAGCTAGTTTTAAATAAATCACTCTCTACGTCCCTTTTAAAGTTCCCTAGACAACCAGGAATCCTTATAGTTTCACCATCATGTCCGTTTTTCTATCCGCCTGTCTCTAAGGCGCGTCGCCCACACGACATTTTTAAAGAAAATCTCGTTACGGAGTGCCTCTTATACTGCACCTCGACTGTTGATTTTGTGGGCGACGCGCCTAATGCGCCCGCGCTTCGACTGCGCCTCGACTGTTGGTCGTGTGGGCGACGCGCCTAAGTTGTCTATTGTAATGTGCAACTACGAACATGGCATATATGTACGAGAATAAAAGTACTCCGTGACTGTGGCCCAACACGCACTTGGTTGGTTTTGCTTAGTGTTGAAATAAACTAGACATAATTGTACTGACGCTTCATTCATGAAAATTGACAATTTAAATGTGGAGGCACTTTTTGCAGAATATCCTACACGTTTTGTAGAATAGATAGATAAGCAACTTTCTGCTCGTTAAAGTAGGTGTGTAATAAATAACTTACGTGATAGTAACGCAAAATACGCGCCTTAGACGTGGAGTTGCGGACACCAGCCCGTTATACAATACAATAGTTTACCTTGCGATAAAAACTTGTTTTTTTTTTGTCTTTGTTTCATAAAAATAACATAAAGTAGATGTAGGTTGTATAATTTAAAATTATTCGACCATCGAAATACAAAAAGTTGAAATGTGTATACTTGTGCCATTAAAACAGTCGATTTTGATCTGACTATCCGTCCGTATGTGGCAGCCATCTTGCTCCCAGACTATTGTCATCAAATAGTTGAAATTTGTATAATAGGTGCCTTCCATCAACCGCTATAAGTATGAAATACGAAATTTCCATACATACACGACCAAAATGTATGAGACAGCTGAATGGTTTTAGCCAAGTGCTCTTTTTAGGGTTCTGTAACTAAAAGAAAAAGTTGAAAGGTGACAAGGGACGGATGGAACGAAGTTATTATTTATTATGTACAAATAACCTGTATACACTCAACAAAAATAATCGTCGCGACACCACATTGTACAATGTGAAGAGAAAGACGAAACGAAAATAACTGGCTGGCTTTTTATGAAAGAGAGAGATAGATAAAGAAACACGCGCACGCCGCACGGTCTACAACTATAGCAAAAAGTTTCTTTACAACTTTTGGTCTTATTTTTTTCCGTCCTTTCGCAACGCGCGATAAAGAACTTCGTCCATAAAACGAAACCCTTATTGGATCACTTTGTTGTCCATCTGTGTTTCTGCCTGTCTGTCAACACCCTTTATATCGGGAACGCATGGAGGTATCGAGCTAAAATTAAAACCATATACTCAAGTCTGTGACTGTCCCTCGTAGATTTGCTTAACCCTCTAAGTCTACGCAGTCAATAGACATAGCTGTGTACGTCGCAAGTTTGTACGAAACCCTCGGTGCGCGTGTCTGACTCCCTCTTGGCTGGTTCTATAATACTAAGTAAATATAATCCCATTGTCCGCAGGTCAACGATTCGCAATGCTAGAGATGAAATGCGTGCTAAGTGCAATATGTCGTAACTTCAAACTATCACCGAAGCATAAAGGCTTTCGTCCAGCGCTTCTTGCAGACATGCTGATAAGACCTGCTGAGCCAATTTATGTTAAGTTTAGTCGTAGATAAACTATAAGGTTATACGAGTCTGTTTAAGCCGAACTTCGTGGTAAGTGGTCATGAAATGTGAGAGCGAGACGACACGCGAAGAGACCAAAAAGGTTTTTAAGCATAGAGGTTTTTGAACGGGTTGTTTTTAAGGTTAAGTGAAAAGACTCTAGAGGTAAGTAACACTTGAAACGGGATATTTACGTTGTTTATTATTTATATTGAGTTTCCGATATTTCGGCGATGTTGCAAACGCCATGATCACGGATGAACTGAAGTTATTGCGGGTGGATGTTTACGAGCAGACAAAACGATCTACCCTCTTTCTTATTCATTTTTTGCGTTCGTTACCACTAACACTGTCACTCACAACTCGATTTTGCTCTCGATACACAAAACTCACTGAATCAATTTGCGTTCTTTTCCCTATTTTTTGGGTTTTTTTTAACATCGCCGAAATATCGGAAACTCAATATAAATAATAAACATGGTAAATATCCCGTTTCAAGTGTTAATTATAATGTTAGTAACAATGTCAGTTTAAAGACTTATATCTAGAGGTAACGTTAACCTGTGTTATAGGGTTAATCAGCTTAAATTAACCAGTTCGTCGCGCATAGAGTTAATTTTTCGGGTTCTGATTCAAAAACGGAACCCTTGTAGGATAGCTTTGTTGTCTGTCAAGACCCCTTTAACTCTTTGCCGTGGATGGTTTTACTTATAAATCGTAAGTTCGTAATCTCACATTTTATGAACATAACTACCACGAGTGTTAGTTTTAAGCATAAATAAGATTGTTTAAGGTTAATTCTGAAATGTAAGAAAGTGGTTGTTTTAATAAACTGTATGTTAAAAAATGAGACATTATGTTACTTCTATCTAGTCTTTTCCAGCTGAATTGGTTTTGGCTTGCTAACTTCTTAGGTGTTAAGTACTATAAAAACCTGTGAACCGGTGAAGTGGTCATTGTAATCCGTATTAATATTATAAAAGCGAAAGTGAGTTTATTTGTTACCCCTTCACGCTTTAATGGCTACACCGATTTTGATGAATTTTGGTACAGAGATAGTTGGGAACCAGGAGACGGACATAGGCTATTTTTAAAAAAAGTGGGATGTGAGGGAGAAAGAGGGAAGAAAAGGGAAAACTTAGCGTTGCTATTACAAATCAATAAGGCGCAAGGGGAACTGTGTTACCCCGAATTTAACGCGAGCGAAGCCGCGGGCAAAAGCTAGTCATAATTATAAACAACTTTGATTATGGGAACTACCACGATCGTATCAAAATAAAAACTTGAAGCGTAGGTAGACTAAGCGGTTTTTTTTTATTTTTCACTTTTCAGCTCGTGTTTTTTCAGTTCAATATGTTCAGCTGCTCTATACGGTTGTATTCCCATAACTTGACAAGCTTGCTGTAAAAACTCGTTCATAAATTAGAACGAAGGCCTCTTAAGGCGTTCCTTATTTAAAGAGTTATATACGTTTTTTAAATAGTACATTGTTCCTTTAAAAGGTAACAAGAATTGTACAAAAAACATATGCAATACTTTAATTCAAGCTGTAATTTTTTTCAGATGTTGTTTATTGAAATAAAAACGGGCAATCCCATTTCTTGTTTTCTTCAAATTTGGCTGTGACATTTTACAGGACACTCGAAATATGACTTTTTACCATGTGGAAGGGGAGGTGGGTCTAGCTGTGACTAGTTAGAAAACTACAAATAAAACCCTCATAGGTTAAGTATTTTGATATATTTTAAGGTACTACGTACCATTTGTAAAGCGTATATTTCCAAACGTTTTTGTAGGGAGCCCCTTAACACGTTTCCAGATGTTTCTATGACAACAGCCTTAGAAGAAAATTACTTTCTTATTTTAAGAAGTTAAGCATGTGTGTTATCGTATACACGTGTCACATCTTATTTAAGGTTTCGTACCAAAAGACTACTAAGACTTTGCTGTTCGTCCGTCTGTACGTCTATTACCAGGCTATATATTAGGAACCGTTATAGTTAGAGACTTGAAATTTTCACAGATGAGGTATATTTTAAGGACAAATACAAAAAAAAAAACAGAATAAAATCAATATTTAGGGGGTTCCCATGCCGGGGTTGCGGGGTTGTTCGAAAATAATACCGTGGACCCAGAACATTTAGAGCAACGTAATGATCATAGTTGGTTTTTAGCCAGCAAAAGTCTGACACTCTTCTCCGCTCCGCCCAGAGCAGGAAAGTTATTTGATGACTTCCCTTCCTCGAAAAAGGGGTTTTAAAGCATTGCGAAGTGGTTTACGGGGTACTCTGAAATTAAACCTACATACCAATTGTGGGCAGTAAATAATGTTATTAAGCAGTTTATAAGCGAATCTCAGAACCAAGAGTTCCCTTCGAGCTTCCACGGTACGCATTTTGTATAGTACGGCCAACGAGAAGCGATACGAAAGGTCATTAACCTAAAGAACAACTGTGGCGTTGACAATCTAATATTTAGCTCTTTCCATTTTGTGCCTTTGTCGTAATGTCTGGTTCTCCCGGCAAAAATATGACAACGTTAAGACGGGTTCGCCAACATTCGGGTGGCCATTTTAGATGGGGTTTTAGCATGGGTTTTGTTTACATTTGGTATCGCTTCTCGTTGGCCGTACTATCCTTACTAATATTATAAAAGCGAAAGTGAGTTTGTTTGTTTGTTTGTTTGTTACCTCTTCACGCTTTAATGGCTGAACCGATTGAGGTGAATTTTGGTACATAGATAGTTGGGAACCAGGAGACGGACATAGGCTTATTTTTATTTAAAAAAAGTTTGATGTGAGGGAGAAAGAGGGAAGAAAAGGGAAAACTTAGCGTTGCTATTACAAATCAATAAGGCGCAAGGAGAACTGTGTTACCCCAAATTTAACGCGGGCGAAGCCGCGGGCGAAAGCTAGTAGTTTATAAAGACAGGAGAGATATTTAAATTGCCCAATTGATTTCTAAGATAGCTCTTTGAATTTTACTTGGAAATGGATCACAATTTAACCTAAGAAAAGGTTAGTACTGCCACTTATAGTAAATCGTAATAGTCTAGTGAAAGGTGTGTCTGATATAGTTTATTTTACATAAAAACCTAAGGATATCTTTAACTCAAATTTAATTTATTCAATAAACTATTGTTGGATAAAAAAATGGATTTTTAGTTACCTACTTCTTTTGCTGATTGTACATAAGTACCGAATCTCTAGTCTTCACGCCTACATGGCTAAAACGATTTTGATGAATTTTGGTACTGAGATAGTTGAGACCCTGGAGATGGACATAGGCATTTCTCTTTTTAGGGTTCCGTAGTCAACTAGGAACCCTTATAGTTTCGCCATGTCTGTCTGTCCGTCCGTCCGTCCGTCCGTCCGTCCGTCCGTCCTCGCTTAATCTCTGTGACCGTTAGCGCTAGAAAGCTGAAATTTGGTACCAATATGTATATCAATCACGCCGACAAAGTGGTAAAATAAAAATTTGAAAAAAATGTTTTATTAGGGTAGCCACCCTATATGTAAAGTGGGAAGTGATTTTTTTTTAATTTCAACCCTAACGTGTGATATATTGTTGGAAAGGTATTTAAAAATGAATAGGGGTTTACTAAGATCATTTTTTGATAATGTCAATAATTTCGGAAATAATCGCTCCAAAAGTAAAAAACAATGTGTCCCCCCCCCTCTAACTTTTGAACCATAAGTCTAAAAAATATGAAAAAAATCTGAAAAGTAGAACTTTATAAGGACTTTCTATGAAAATTATTTTGAACTTGATTGACACAACAGTTTTTGTACAAAAAAGACAAAAAGTTGTACAAAATAATTTCTGGACTAAGTTTGTATCATAATCGTATTTGCAAGCTTTTTTTGTAACTTTGTTTACATATTTTATTATCCTGAACGTATCTTTTTTCAAACAAAAAAAGAATTATTGAAATCGGTTGTCGCAATCCAAAATTACCACCGAAATTGCACGTCTTTGTATTAATTAGTAACCCAATTCCTCGAGAGATGGCGCTGTAGGTACTTATTACATTGGATCGGGTATTACCGAATTGTTCGGTTGGCCTCATAACTGGGAACACTTATTGTGACGGACGGGAAACTACGGAACCCTACACTGAGCGTGGCCCGACACGCTCTTGGCCGGTTTTATTTTTTTAATTGAGAGAGAAATGATAGAAAGTGGGAAGAAAAGGGAAAACTTAGCTCTGCTATTACAAAAAATAAGTCGCAAGACTGACAACCAGTCTTGCCACGGCGTATCGTATTACACCCCAGTGTGAACTGGGCTTAGGATGTCAGTCACCCATGTATATTGTTAGACTGGAAGTAGGCTCTAACTTAGTTGGAAAAAGCTACTCAGATGAAGTCTGAATAAAATTGTCCCAACCTCCAAGCCAAAATTGTCTACCTACAGATAATTAAAATTTTCACGTTTGTTAGAAATAGATAAATGGTTAGAATATTCCTTATAGGTACCTAGATAGATAGAATACTTATTCTTTATTATGTACACCATACAAATTACAACAATAACAGTATATACCTTATAAATAGGGTGACACATTGGGCGGTCTTACCGCTAAAAGCGATCTTATCAAGACAACCTTCGGTTGAATTTAAAGGAGGAGAGACAGTACTATAGGTATTCTGTGGTGTTTCATTTTTCAAAACAAATAGCTACATTAAAACAATATAAATACTTATACATACAGGGTGGCCAGTTGATAGACGTCCAAAGAAAAAAGTTAGAAGCCTTATGCTAAGGGGTACCCGAATTACCCCCATGTATGTTCCGCGATTGTTTGTAGTTTAGGAGCTAGAATTTTTTAAGTACTATTTTCAAAATTTTCACCTAACATTGGTTTTTATTTTTTATGTCTTTATTCCTATCATTTTTAGATATTATTTTTTGTGGAAACTATTGGCGATAACAATAGCTACCATGCAAAACAAATCCGTTTGCCTAGGCATTGTAGAACTTACCACAAAATTAGTCCAAAGTTCAAAATTACCATCAGAGTTCGATAATCAAAAATGTTCAGAGCTTAAAAAAAAATAAGTTAGGAGTGCCAGAGGTTTCTAAATGATCTTAAAAACTTCTATGGACCTTCAACAGACAAAATCGGTAAAAAAATATAGAGCTTGATCGGGGATTATTTCCTGTAATTAGCGTTGATAGCAATAAAGGTATTTTTACAGTTATTGTTATAATTTGGGATTTCTTTATTTTTGCCACTTTTATGATAAAAAAATACGGTAGATAGTTTACAAATTTTATTAAAACACGTTACAAAAGGTTTTCAAAGTGCCGCCGTACCACAGAAATGCACAATCTACATTTACGGAGGAAATTGTCTTTTAGTTGTAAACCATGTCTCGTCTCAGTGTTAAGTTAACGTCTGACAGCAAAATTGGTAATTCTTCAAGAACTCTTTGTAGGTGGCTCCATCGAGCTTGGACAGCGGTCTGGCTATGGATTCTCCATAGTCCGCTATCGAGAATCCTCATTCCGTAAGACCATAAAATTTTCAACACCACTTCAGTGTGAACATGTGGTCCGGCGTTCTCAACGGTGAACTACCAATTACTTTACCACCACCATTCGAGCTGCCGTCCAGGCTCGTGATGGTACGCACGGGACACTAACAATGAGGAAGAGCTAAAACGGAAAATTGAAGAAGCGGGAAATGTGGCGGGCCTGTTGGTGTAGTGGTTAGTGGCCCTGACTGCTGAGCCGGAGGTCGTGGGTTCGATTCCCACCCAGGACAAACTTTATGTGATTTTTTTACTTTGTCTGGTTACCATAACACAAGCTCTGCTTAGCTTGGGATCAGATAGCCGTGTGTGAGTTGTCCCAAGATATTTATTATTTATTTATTTAATGTTGTAAGAAGTAACAGAGAAGCCTTTAGACTTTAGACAACTAAAAGACAATTTCCTCCGTAGATGTAGATTGTGCATTTCTGTGGTACGGCGGCACTTTGAAAACCTTTTGTAACGTGTTTTAATAAAATTTGTAAACTATCTACCGTATTTTTTTATCATAAAAGTGGCAAAAATAAAGAAATCCCAAATTATAACAATAACTGTAAAAATACCTTTATTGCTATCAACGTTAATTACAGGAAATAATCCCCGATCAAGGTCTATATTTTATTACCGATTTTGTCTGTTGAAGGTCCATAGAAGTTTTTAAGATCATTTAGAAACCTCTGACACCCCTAACTTATTTTTTTTTAAGCTGTGAACATTTTTGATTATCGAACTCTAATGGTAATTTTGAACTTTGGACTAATTTTGTGGTAAGTTCTACAATGCCTAGGCAAACGGATTTTTTTTTGCATAGTAGCTATTGCTATCGCTAATAGATTCCACAAAAAAGAATATCTAAAAATGATAGGAATAAAGACATAAAAAATAAAAACCAATGCTAGGTGAATATTTTGAAAAAAGTACTTAAAAAAATTCTAGCTCCTAAACTACAAATAATCGCGGAACATACATGGGGGTAATTCGGGTACCCCTAAGCATAAGGCATCTAATTTTTTTCTTTGGACGCCTATCAACTGGCTACCCTGTATAATATGCTGACATTTTAAATCGTCAAAACTTACTTATTCTTAAAAAAAACAAGTCTTTCAGTAGGTTTAGTCCATCTAATAATTTTATTGTAAACCCTAAGGCCATTAGTCTTAAAGTTGGATTTCATTCAACATAGTCAGCCTTTCTCGGTTGGGGACGTGGGGACCATTATTCCATTACGTGGGCCCTGTTCGCGTTGGTGCGATACACACTTGGCAAAAGCCAATAGAAAGTATTTAACCTTTTTAGATAAATAAAAAAGAAAAAATAACAGCATTAACATTTTGACAATAATGTCAAACGGATTGCTTATTACGCCAATCAGAAAATGGGTAGGACTGTATTATGTATGTCAATAATAATAGTTTATCAAAAATCAAGTATATTGACTTGGCTCGCGAGGTTGGCGACATGTGACATAGTCGTTACAGTTAATTGCCAAGAGCCTCGACCAACTCCTGAGGAGTCTCGTTAGCCAGCTGGATCAAGGGGTTGATACAGTGCGCGGTACTCCTGGACACGGCTCGTATTGTTAGGAGGTTCCTTTCTCTGGAGCCCTGACCGCCGGTAGCTTGGACCCTGTTCCCGATACCGGTGGGCTACTATTTTGTTATTTTATATGTAAATATCCTACTAATAGGTATTATGAATGCAAATGTTTTTGAGGATGGATAGATGGATGTATGGATGTTTGTTACTCTTTCGTCAAAACGGATCCTGACGAAATTTGGCACGGAGGTAGATTATAGTCTGGAATAGCTCATATGATCCTTTTTTTCTGATATCACGAGAGCGAAACCGCAGGCCCCAGCTAGTCATCTATACTAATATTATAAAGCTGAAGAGTTTGTTTGTTTGTTTGTTTGAACGCGCTAATCTCGGGAAGTACTGGTTCGAATTGAAAAATTCTTTTAGTGTTGGATAGTCCATTTCTTGAGGAAGGCTATAGGCTATATAACATCACGCTACGACCAACAGGTGCTGAGCAGCGCGGGTGAAACCGTGGGGAACAGCTAGTTTATAATATCCAGAGACGCTACAGCAGCAGCTACAACATGTCGAAATGCTGTAAATCTTCTATATACAAGAATAACGTTGGAATATAACGTTGTTGGATAACATAAAGTCAGTTTACAAAGAAGTGTAATAAATTCTATCACAACATTCACTACCTCTCTCCTTAAACAACAACATGAAATATTTCTTTGCTCTTCATGATTATTATTTTATATGTATATTATATGTATTATATATAAGTATTTGTTTTTGTAAATTTTAAGTTAAATTAAATTTTGAAAAATGTTACGCCACAGATTACCTACAGTACTGTTTCTCCTCTTCTTAAATCCATCCAAAGGTTGTTTTGAAAAGATCGCTTTTAGCGATAAGACCGCCCATTGTGTCACCTTATTTATAACTTTGTCTAGTGTTATTCTTGTTACTTGTATGGTGTACATAATAAAGAATATTCTATCTATGTAACATTCTGAACGACTGATGAACGACTATCTTGGACACGGAATATTCCCCCACAATCTATTACTAAGTAGAAAAGTACTGAGATAATTTTAATTCAAGTGTGGAATTTTGTCATTGCGTTTGAGGCGGAATTCACACACGAGCTGTTAGACGAGGGTAATATGGAGCCGTTGCCGTTGCGAGCCCACGTGAATAAAACGTCGTTTTCAATACACTTACATAAATTAGAGAATTAGAGAATGCCTTATGGCATTAAGTCCGCCTATGCACCATTATTGTACGTGAAGTTTAAATAAAAAAATAAAAAAAATTATATAACAGAACGAAAAGTGTTCTGTCATTAATCACTATAAAACTATGATTTAATTGCCTTTTTTCCCCGCGCTTAATCTTCATAGGTTGAAGGAGAAGCAAATGTATGACGCCGCTAAACAGCCTAATTTAAAAAAAAAGAATTTTAAATATTTAGAACTTAAATTAATAAAAAAAAAATTGTTTACTACATGTTCACAAAACTATTGTTCTATTTTTGATATTCTGTTGATAGACACATTTTTTGTTGTTTTAAATAGAAGAAACTCCTTGCATAAATAATCACCACCGACTAGAGGGAAATGAAAGCCCGATAAATGAGAAAAATGCACGCATTTGAAATACATTGCATGTTGAACCTAATGGTAGTGGAATAAGAGCCAGTTTTGGAGTATGTTGGAAAAGTAATTATCGCGCCAGAACACCAAAACGTTTAGATCTTGTTGGACATGTGCTGGCGAAACAGAGTTGTTAGTTTTGTCGAAAATCTAGTGTGGAAATTGGAAAGCGTGTTCCCACGAGGTACGGGGTAATTACGTATGAAATTGGGTTGAAGTATCGGATACCACACAGATAACTGGAGCTTGTGGCTTAAGATCAAGTGACAATGAATGAATAATTTCTTATTTTTTATAATTTCTTAATTTGTTGTGATAAACGGAATTGTATAAAATCTGGTTCTTCTAACCCGACAGACAAATGTGTTGCTGAGGAGTTTGTTCCGCCATTTCTTCTTCCCAGATGAAACACTAGGAAGTGGCGAAGGTCAGGGCGTTTTTGTGGGACTGTCTCTTGTAATCTGACGTTCAAAAAGTGCTAATTATCAGCCTTATTTGAATAAGGCTACTTTTCATTTTGATCGGTACGATGTTAGCCCCGGCAGGCGGTGACCCTGGAAGGCCCCTCTGGCCGTATGCCCCTTAAATGTTATTGCTCCTTTTTTACGTGGTATTCTGAGTTCCTTCGTGCCTCGGAAAACATGTTGAGCCGTTAGTCCCGGTTGTCACTGTAGATATAGAAACTCAGTGGTCCGAAAACCAATCTTAATTAAAAGAGGATATCGTTTTATTACCTACCCGTTACAAACTTGGTTGTGGTAGTTAGGTTAGTCGTTCCATGTAAAATACTGGTATCCTGCTGCATCGCATTGACTGGAGGCTGATCCCAACATAAAAAAAACTTGAGAATGGAGTAAAATATGTGTAGTAATAGACAACGTTTTATACAATACTTTGCCCGCGGCTTCGCTGGCGTTAAATTTGGGGTAACACAGTTCCCCTTCCCTGCAGTTTTTGCTCTTGCGCCTTATTGATTTGTAATAGCAATGCTAAGTTTTGTCTTCCCTCTTTCTCCCTCATATCCCACTTCTAAAAAAAAGAGTAAATAGAAACTATTATCCAAAAGTACTTAGAATACATGGGTTCATTTAAATTATGGTTCAGCTTAAATCCCTGTTGATCAACACATTTGTATTCATGAAGTTCGTGCTTAGGCATACGCGATACTAATACATACGGCAAATACTGACTCTATTTTGTACTAATAATGTTAGATCGTGTTTAAATAATATTTTTGTCAAGACAAAATATTTTTATTTCACTTAGGTTTACGAGTACATGGGTACTTATAAAGCGTCGAGAAAATGTGCACGGTTCTGATTGGTCGACCTAAATGCGTACCATTTTGTTTTTGGGTTGGGAAATCTTCCAATAACTTCCCCCGCTCTGGGCGCGGGGGAAGTTATTTGAAGCGGAGCGGGGGCGCGTCAGACTTTTATTGAATAAAACCCACCCATGTTCCTTCTATTGCCCTTTACGTTCCGGGGCCGCGGTATCTTTTTCGAACAACCCGCAACCCCGGCAGGAAATGCGTACCATGAAGGCTGCTTCAAGTGGCGTAAGAAAAGAGTTCGTAGCAGGAATTGGCCTAAAAATGCCTTTGCTCAACAAGTGGGACAGTACAGACTGATAAAAAAGTGTGTTTATAGTGTAGTTTCCCACGGTCTATGCTGGCTGTCTTGTTTGTGTAATCTTCGTTGTACTGCTTGATCAAGTTTAACGTGGAAAATGGCGAGGCACACTGCAAATTGTAAAAAAAAATGACGTTTGCAAAGATAAGACGGTTAGTATTGAGATCTTCTATAATGCAGCTATCCAAATCAGGGTGAAATGGGTTTTTTTTTGGAGTGGAAAATCATCAAATAACTTTCTACAACTTTTGATCTTATTTTTTTATCTAGCTCCTTTTTGCAACGCGCGCTAAGGACTGCGTTCTAAAAGCCTAGTTCTCCATGCATATAGTTATGTGAATTACTGTACTATGAAATAAAAAAAAGCAACTAATTAGCATTCCAGACTAAATGAATTTCATTAACCAACAAGCTAAATTACATGCGACGTATGAGGACTTTACTTTTTTTTTTATTAAATCCTTCCTTTTAATTCAACTTTTAAAACCCCTTCGAAGTTTCTCTTTCAGTCCAGTATGTGTAATTCTAAATTTTCACTACAACTAATTGGTGATACTGAAGCCACTAGCGTGCGCTGTAAAAGTGACATAAATACGTCGATTTATTATTAAACATAGGTACTTATTTCACATCCTTCCTTCCTAGTATCCTACTAATATTATAGATGCGAAAGTTTGTGAGAATGTATGGATGTTTGTTTGTTACTCTTTCACGTCAAAATTGCCAAACGGATCCTGATGAAATTTGTCACAGAGGTACATTATAGTCTGGAATAACACATAGGATATTTTTTTTCGGGCGAAGTTTGATTGCGCGGGTTTTTTTTCGAAAATATTATTAATGCAAACTAGTTATTGCGGCAACCGGCACGCGCGCGGCATTTACTTAAAGTAGCAATAACAATAATATTTTTGATTAGCTTCCGCCCGCGTTAAATTTGGGGTATCAATCCTCTTGCGCCTTATTGATTTGTAATAGCAACGCTAAGGTTTCCCTTTTCTTCCCTCTTTCTCCCTCACATCCCACTTTTTTAAAATACAAATTTGCCTATGTCCGTCTCCTGGTTCCTAACTATCTCTGTACCAAAATTCATCAAAATCGGTTTAGCCATTAAAGCGTGAAGAGGTTACAGACAAACAAACTCACTTTCGCTTTTATAATATTAGTAAGGATTTGCGTTATATTAGCCCTAATACACTTAGTATCGTGAATTGCACCCTGTATATAACAGATTTCTTATATGCTAAATACCTATTCAGCATTACCATTTGTAAACGTTTCAAAGTTTTAAAGCGTTTACAAATTGCAACTTCAATAAATAACTCGTTAAAAACTCCTCCATGTTCGAAACTAAAATATCCTTTTAAGAACAAGTTTTTGAAAACATTCTCTTGCTCACGACTTTTCAAGCGAACTCACTGAGTTACTGAAGCTTCGGAGAATTGCAAAAGTGAACGAATGTTCAGATAAGTTCGTAACGACAGCTTCACGCTTCAAAATTTGTACAGACGCCTGCACATCAAGCTACTACAATCTATCACATTTCTTTGATAGATTTTCGACTTTATTTCTAAAGTATTAGGTTCAAGGTTCATCATCATCATCATCAGGCTATATTAGTCCACTGCTGGACATAGCCCTCCCCTAATGAGCGCCATAGCGCCCTGTCTTCAGCTTGCCAGCATCTGCCTGCAGTCTTTCTTAGATCGTCATCCCACCTGGTCGGAGGGCGTCATACACTACGCTTCAAGGTTCATTGGGAAAAATTGTCAGTTTCGAGTAGCTTGACCTGCTGGCGTCTGTACTTTAACAGTTATATTTGCACGAGAAGTGTGGAACTAGATTAGCTCACTTGAACTTGAAAGGTTTAAAGTTTAAAGTGTAAAGTTAAAATATCTTCGTATCTTGAGGGAATTTGTAGGTAAAATGTCATTGGTGTCTCCATTCGAACATGGAATATGGAGTTGGTGCATGCTGTTGAGTGTTTAGAGAAGCAATATTTCTAGTGTTATTTTAACAGTTTATAAAGTATGCGGTAAGGTCAGGCGGGGCAAGGGCGCCATACTTTTTGCATAGATGATTTCGATGCAAAATATTTTTTTTCAGGGCTGACTTATGAGTACCCATTTATTAAATTGTAAATATTTGGAATGTTGTAGCTGCAAGAAACGACGATTCAATCAAATCTATCAATATTAATGCGATATTTTTTACTAAATTGAGACACATGGATATAGGCGCACTTGCCCCTGGAAACGGGGCAAGTGCGCCTATTAAAGAAAATACGCTAAAATCGTACGTTACAAGAAAAACAGATATTTTACATAATAGAACTTATACAAATAAGCGCATTACTCTTGGCTTCTTTTTAATTAACTCATCCTACAGGCTACTACAGCTTCCATTAGAAATTTGGGGCAAGTGCGCCATAGACTAGGAATCAGGGGTTCTAAACACTTTAATGTTGTTTTTTTTTTATTGTAAAAAGTATAAACTGCTGAATTTAAATAAAAAAAAATTCAGGTTTGACTGGAATGCTACATATCTTTAATTAACCAAATCAGGCGTTATTTAAATAATACGAAAATAGGTAACAATTTTTCTTTTGACGCCATAGGACGTAAATACTTAGTAATCTAGTGGATGGCAAGCGAGAACTTAAATGGTAAAGTAGAATACATTCCAGTCTTTATTGGGCTAAGGTATTTCAAAAACTGAACACGTTAAAATCAAGCAATAATAAGTCTGAAGTTTAAGACTGTTTTACGAGTTATACCACAAGTTTTAGCTGCTTCATATCTAGATAGGCCTGACCGAACGGCGTCAACTGCTTGACATAAAGTTGCTCTAGACCAAGAAGGCTTCTCGCTTTTTCTTTGACAAGTACGAACCATTTGTAAGAAGATAGCAAGTAAACCCATCACCCAATGCCTTCTCATCACATGACCTTAAGCACTAAGCAGTCTAAGCAGTAACTTCTCTAAGCAGTAACTTCTCAATACAGAAAAACATGACCCTTACTCAGAGGCCGTCGGTCGGTTAAGAAAATATTTTAATCTTAATAGTTGACGACTTCTGGCTCGGGGGAAGTGCGCCATACTACTAAAAACTTAGGCGCACTTGCCTCACTTGACTAATTTAAGGTTAAGATTTTAAATTTACAAAAATAATATGAATTTCACTATCTAAGCCTAAAATACAGACATAGATTTAAAGGAAAGCTACCAAATTCTGTACTCAACTCATTGGTTTCCCGCAACACGTAAAATATTTTAAGATATATGGGGATTAGTAAGACGTGCTCATCTCTGGTAACAGGTTTAAATGACACTAAAATTAAAATGACGGATACATTAATGTATGGTGAACAGAGGCATCTGTGATTTTGAAAAAGAACTGTGTGTTAGTTTGTTGTATGGATGTAAGATGTCGTTAGTTATATAACATCAGTAGTTTTCGATATTTTTATGGTAGGCGCGCTTACCCCGTCGGCGCGCTTGCCCCGACTGACCTTATCTTTTTTGCTTTGAGTGAAATTAATAATTTAATTATAAAAAATAATGATTTTTACCACCTCAAAAAATTAAAAATACATTACATGTTACATAGGTCGAAATTCTTTTTTTACATTTATTTTTAATTTAGGTAAATCTGGGAAAACGTAGTACCTACTTTCAAGAGGAAAGCGCTGATGACTGTGACATGAAATGTCATTATGCAATTGGTAATTCTTACGGCAAAAGAAGGAACATGGTCTCGTCCACAAAAGCCATTAATGAAGAGTTGAAGTTGAAGGAACATGGATGGGTTTTAGTCAGTAAAAGCCAAATACTTCCTTCCCTTCGCTCCGCGCAGAGCGATGGAAGTTATTTCCCATCCGTAAAAAATGGGTAGATCATAAATCATCACAAAGTCGTATTACCATCGACAAGATTTTTTACAGCCCTCCCCTCATCTTCCAAACATTAGCGTTCGCCATGACAGCCTACTCGTTCGCGCCATTTGATGTCGCCAATTCATCATACATACATGTACAGACCACTGCACATCAAGCTACTACAATCTGCCAGATTTCTTTGATAGATTTTCGACTTTATATCTAAAACATTAAGGTTCAAGGTTCATTGGGAAAAATTGACAGTTTCGGGTAGCTTGACCTGCAGGCGTCTGTACCTAGATCAAAGTGAGTAGCAGTGAGTGTAACTAAGGTTTTTTGGCTTATTCGTCAACTAATCAACAAACAGTCATCTACAAAAGTGTTTAGTCTTTTGTAGATGATTTGATTGACTGTAAATACGTCAGATTTTCACTCGGTCGCGAGTTGATTACAACAAAAATAGGTAAAATCGCGCAGTCGCGAGTTTATGAGGCGCGAGTTGACGAATAAGCCAGTTTTTTTTTTTTTTAAAACTGCTTCTTTTATTTAGTTCTTTTGCGATAGAAAAATCACATAAAACTGCGATATCCTAAGGAAAACACGAACTATTTTAAGAACACAATCACAACACAATCGTGTCCTCCACTTTACAAATTATTGTGGGTAGTCAAAAATTAGTGACATAACGTCAGGTATCGGGGTCCGGGGTTGCGGGTTGTTCGAAAGAGATACCGCGGGCCCGGAACGTACTTAAAGGGCAACAGAAGGAACATGGGTGGATTTTAGTCAGTACAAGTCTGATATGCCCCTCCGCTCCGCCCAGGGCGGGGGAAATCATTGGATGATTTCCCACCCGAAAAAAAAAGGTATTAAGATGCATGACCGTGTCCGTTCCATGCGCGCCTCAAAGAGATCTCAGCAAAGCAGAGGGGCCTGCCAGGGCCTCCGCCTGCTGGGGTTGTGCGTTGTTCGAAAGAGATACCGCGGCCCCGGTACATAAAGGGCAATAGAAAGAACATGGTTGTGTCAGTCAGTAAAAGTCTGAGACTTCTCCCCGCTCCGCCCAGATCGGGGGAAGTTATTTGGTGATTTGCCATCCGTAAAAAAAGGTAATAATATGCATGCAAAAGAATAACAGACTACTAAAATAAAGATATTTTGCTTTTAAGTCTACTTAAAAGGAAAAAATATCTTTATTTGCGAAAGTTACTGGTAACAAAATCAAAGAAACAAATAAAAGTCAGCGACTTCCGACAATATAGTTGTTTTCCCATTTTACCTATATTGTTTTTTTTTTGTCGATGGTTTTCAAAAGGCATTGTTGCGGACGGACGGAATTCCGCGAACAGTGAATAGGAATCGAAATGAAACCATAAAGTATCAGATTTGACGTCAACTTTATTTTTATTTTTATATTTCTTCTGATATTGAATAACAAGATGTACAACATTGAACATGTATTTAGACTGGCTTGCAGACATTACAAGAATTAAATGTAACAGTTAGGTGAATAGATTTTAAATCAAATAAGTTTTAGTAAAAAACTCTTTAGTAGGTAAAAATCTTATATTATAAATAATTTAGGGCCAGTTGCACCAAAAATCACTAAATACGTTTAGTTTAAACATCTTTACTTATCGGTACAAAATAATTTTGGGGTTTAATTAATTAACTGTTTAGCCCTAAAAGTTTTTAGTGATTCCTGATGCAAACGGGCACTAATATTAGGCATATTGCCTTAACTAATAATATAAAACACTTATTTATTACAAATAATTTACACAACATTTAGTTTAAATGCTTTTGCAATTATAAATGCATTTATAAATTATATTCTTGAACACCTTTAAATACATTTATAAATTATATAAAAACTGCTTACGCGACAGACTCAATGGCGCAGTGGCAAAGCGTTTGACTGCTGCTCTGCGTGTCACAGGCTCGATCCATGTATAGGACAAATATTTGTATGACCTACATGATAGTTGTTTCGGGTCTGGCTGTTTATGTATGTGACTATAACTGTTTGTAAACGCACCCACTGTACAGGAGAAATTCCTAGTGTAGGGGAAAGATCTAAACAAAAAATTCAGTGGTTTTTATTTAAAATTTAACCATTTACATTCACACATTTCTCGATGTGATCAGGGTTCTGTTTAGTTCGGATATAACCTTAAAACAAAAGCATACAATTTTGCCATATTTATTAATTTATTTATTTCGTACACAAACATCAGTACATAGGTACTATTAATGCGTGTGCAGATTAGGTGCGATATACAGGGTGTTTGGAAGATCGATGCAAAGCCGTGAAGCAGACCTAGTATAGACTATTTAGAACCATTTGAACCTAACTTGTCTTCGGCGAAGTGTGACTATTTTTTTTAAATCAAATTTTAATGATTTTTGATGATAATCCTAAAATTTTGCAGTTATTTGCAAATAATTAGTCAGTTTGAAAGATAAATCATTTATTTTTTTAATTTATTTTATTAAAGTAATGTCTGAACAATCAAACGAAACATGATTAAGGCATCTGTGTCATGAGAATTTTTTTTTTTAGACAGTTGAAGTTAATACTTCTGTTTTTAGATTAAGAAAACAGATTTTTGACAGTTTAAAAAAAAATCACGGATCGTGCTTTTTCTGTTCAAACATTTTTAAAAACATGCCTAGTTATTAGACTTTCTTTTGAGGTATCAATTACGCAGATAGCTTACAAATTATTGAAATTAGGATCTACAAACTAAAGTAAAATAAAACGAGACTAGTGCTTTAAAATAATAACATTTATTATTATACTTATTAAAAAATAGATTTTATGTTAAAAAAAAAATAAGAAGATAACTTTAATTTTGGACATTCGAAATAAAATTTAGGGGAGACTCTCTAACACTGCCGACGCGTGACGCGAGCGATAAGATGGCGATAACTTTGACAATTTCAGGTAGCGCCCGCGCACCCCTAGTTACGTGAACACATTTCACAGCAAAAACGACTTTATTGGTAAGACAATAGGGTCGTGTTTCTTTAGATAGGGTCAGTAACTACCTGTTTTTTTGAAGGGACGCCAGTTTACTCAGTCGAGTAACAACTGCGCTTGTGACTAGACGTTATCTCCTTTTTCGTGACAATTCATCGTGTTCAGTTGTAGCCCTTTGCGCTCCTGCACGTGACTCTTGAACTTTTATTTTAAGTTGAACTTTTAGTGCGTTACCAGCCGTTTTTGTGAGAACTGACTATGGCTACTTTCTCGAACGAGGAATATGCTGACATCGTTTTTATGTATGGCAGAGCAGACGGCAATGGATCTTTAGCACGACGGATGTACCAGGAACGCTATCCTAATCGGAGAGTACCGAACGTAAGAGTGTTTTACAACACATTTCGTCGGCTTGCTGCAGATGGGATACACCGTGTGGAACCTGGAGTCAATCCAGGTAGACATGGTACTGACATCGAACAAGATATCTTAGCGGCATTTCAAGCTGATCCACATACCAGCACTAGAAAAGTAGCTCGAAATTTAAACATCTCCCATTGGAAAGTGTGGAATACAATGCACCAAAATAACAGGTATGCGTATCATGGCACGGGCGTTCAAGGTCTTGAAGAGCGAGATCCTCAGAGAAGGATACAGTTTTGTCGTTTTCTTCTTAACTCTGACATTGAAAATGCATGGTTTCTGAAGTCAATCTTGTGGACAGACGAAAGTAAATTTTCTAGGGAAGGCATAACTAATTTCCACAATCTTCATCAATGGGCTGAAAAACACAACAATCCACATTGGAAAAAGCAGAAGTCATTTCAAAGGAAATTCTCGGTCAACGTGTGGGCCGGAGTGATCGGCAGAACACTGGTTGGGCCCCATTTCTTACCGGATAATTTGAATGGCAATAGTTATTTGGAATTCTTACAAAATGATTTTCCAGAGCTTGTAGAGGAATCCGGGGCCCTAATATTCACAGGAGACCGAGAAATTATTTTCCAACAAGATGGTTGTCCAGCGCATTGGACATTGAATGTACGCGAGCACTTAAAGAATTGCTTCCCTGACAGCTGGATCGGCAGAGACGGACCAATTCCTTGGCCCGCCCGGTCACCCGATCTAACGCCGCTTGACTTTTTCGTGTGGGGTCGGGCCAAGGAACTAGTTTATACAAACGTAGAGATAAATACTAAAGAAGAACTGATTGCGAGAATAAATTCAGCATTTGAAACAATGAAACTAGAGATGAAGTTGAAAATTACAACAACGGAAGTGAGAAGACGGGCCCGTGCTTGTGTTAGGAACCGCGGCGGACATTTTGAACATGAAAAATAAATGATTTGTATTAAAATTTTGTTTTAATTATTTCACCGATACATTTTAATTTTCTCCCTCACTTTAGTTTGTAGATCCTAATTTCAATAATTTGTAAGCTATCTGCGTAATTGATACCTCAAAAGAAAGTCTAATAACTAGGCATGTTTTTAAAAATGTTTGAACAGAAAAAGCACGATCCGTGATTTTTTTTAAACTGTCAAAAATCTGTTTTCTTAATCTAAAAACAGAAGTATTAACTTCAACTGTCTAAAAAAAAAAATTCTCATGACACAGATGCCTTAATCATGTTTCGTTTGATTGTTCAGACATTACTTTAATAAAATAAATTAAAAAAATAAATGATTTATCTTTCAAACTGACTAATTATTTGCAAATAACTGCAAAATTTTAGGATTATCATCAAAAATCATTAAAATTTGATTTAAAAAAATAGTCACACTTCGCCGAAGACAAGTTAGGTTCAAATGGTTCTAAATAGTCTATACTAGGTCTGCTTCACGGCTTTGCATCGATCTTCCAAACACCCTGTATTACTTAAATGCGTTTTGCTTAATATTACTTCGATCGTTCGTTCTTAGGCAAATAGATTTTATCGAGAATATTCACCACGAACTATATTCCCACGTCTTCTCTTGGATTATTTACACACATACGTATTGTAATATTTACAAGTTATTTTCAACAATATCTACTTTTCGGAACCATCATAATTCAGTCTTTTTCCATTAAATTTACATTTTAATTGATCACTCAGTTCCAAGTTCATAAAGTTCCCTTGAATAGTTATTTTTGAAACAATTCAAAAGATAGAAACGCTAATAGTGTTAAACACAATTAAGACATGATTGAATTAACAAAATTTATAGCTCAAAATGTTAATTCAAAGGAATTGTGTGGCGTACTAGGAATTTTATCAAAATACAGTCGAATTATTTTCAAATAGTCGTTAAGTTAGGGACCTATACTTAACAACTAGGACAAGTAAAATAATATTGAACAAGTTATGATAGTAAAACTATGAAAAGAATGAAAAATATTTATTAGTCACAATTACGATGACGCACAAAATTACAAAAAAAAAACATTGAACATACAAAGCATCACGAACATTTATACATTTTTGCCCGCTTTTGCCCGCGGTTTTGCTCGCGTTAAATTAGGGTTAACACAGTTCCCTCTTCCTGATTTACAGGTACCTGCTACCTGTAGTTTTTCCCTTGCGCAATATTTATTGTAATAGCAATGCTGTAATAGCAATGCTAAGTTTTCCCTTATCTTCCCTCTTTCTCCCTCATATCTATTTTTTTTAAATAGCCTATGTCCGTCTCCAGATTTCCATCTATCTTTGTACCAAAATTCATCACAATGGGTTAAGCCATTTAGGCGTGAAGACATAACAAACAAACAACCTCACTTTCGCTTTTATAATATTAGTAAGGATATAGTACCAAAACAACAAACAATTGCTAACACTTCAGTGGTTAATCTATGGCATGGCCATAGGAGCCCACAGCACAACGCTAGTTTTCAGTGGTTAGCCCGTGTGATAAACGTACGGAGCTACGTGCTATGCCGTGGTATACTTCAAGGTTACTTCTTTAATGGTAATAATACATGATGCTAGCACACCGTGACTACGACAAGGGGGTTACCAGTCATGATGCCGTGCTATGGGACAGTATAGCGCTGGTTTTCAGTGGTTAGCCCGTGTGTTAAACGTACGGAGCTACGTGCTATGCCGTGGTATACTTCAAGTTTGCTTATTTAATGGTAATAATACATGATGCTAGCACGCCGTGACTGCGACAAGGAGATCATCACTCACCATGATGCTTTGCCTTAGGAGCCCACAGCACAACGCTGGTTTTCAGTGGTTAACCCGTGTGTAAAACGTACGGAAGCTACGTGCTATGCCGTGGTATACTTCAGAGTTACTTCTTTAATGGTAATAATACATGATGTAAACTAACCCTTCATGAAGCTTACTATACGTTAAACTAAAAACTGACTGGACAGGTCCACTCAATCTGTGTGGTGCTTTCTTAAAAAGACCACTTCAGACACTAATCTGCATAGTCCTCATGTAAGTTGACCAAGATTTTTTTTGTCTGGACTTTAAAAGAGACTATGACCTCTGAGTTTATTTCGGCTGTTTCTTCTCAGAGTAGTCGGGTACGAAACACCGGCCTCATCTAGTTTTAAAAAAAAGACGTGTAAAAGTGTTTGTGAAAACTTACTTGCAAAATAAACATCATTTATAAAAAGCTTTACACAAAAGTTATGGTTGGAGTTTTTTTTTGTTGATTGAAATCTTCACTGTCAGTTTTCCGTTCCTGTTATCATTTGTTCGTGTGTATTATTTCTTCTGACCGTTTCGCAGAGATAAGCCATTGGCGCGGGAGATATTATAGTGCACAAATGTGTGCGCAGGCACAGCTGCACTCTCTGTTCCCTCACTCTCATAGTCTGATGGGACGGCAATCCGACACGACCGGAGAGAGATCAGGCTTTGCGAGGCACGGCGGCATACCCCCGGGCATAACTCGGAGTTTGAAAGTTGGTGGTATCATAATACCACCAACTTTTAAACTCCGAGTTGTCACTGAGAAATTCTTAATAGAAAATCTCGATGACACTATTTTTTTTTTGACGGGCCTGTTGGTCTAGTGGTTAGTGGCCCTGACTGCTGAGCCGGAGGTCGTGGGTTCGATTCCCACCCAGGACAAACTGTGTGATGAGTATGATTGTTTTTTCTGTGTCTGGGTGTGATTTATCTATAATATGTATGTATAATAAATTATATAAGTATGTATATCAGTTGTCTGGTTACCATAACACAAGCTCTGCTTAGCTTGGAATAAGATAGCCGTGTGTGAGTTGCCCTAAGATATTTATTAGATATTTACTATTTGACTGACCGGGGAATCGAAACTAGGACCCCATGCACGGTAGTCGCACTTGCGACCGCAAGACTAACATGACAGTATCTAACGATATGATTTAAAAAATTAGAAATTAAGGACAACGTTATTTTAAATTTTACCAAAAATATTTTCAATACGATTGCTAATATTATTTGAATAAAAACCTTTTATCAAAAGTTGAAACGTTTATATTACGTATCTGACTCTATTTCGTTATTCTTATTTTCAACTTCAAAAAGCATAGAAAATCTAATTTTTGAGATATGTTATCCTTGTGCAATACGATGTAGGTACAGAATAGACTGCATTTTTCCGTTCGTTCTATCTAATATATAAAATTCTCGTGTCACAGTTTTCGTTCCCATACTCCTCCGAAACGGCTGGACCAATTTAAACGAAATTTTGTGTACATATCGGGTAGGTCTGAGAATCGGCCAACATCTATTTTTTATACCCCTAAGTAACCCCTGAGTAGCGGGTGAAACCGCTGGGCACAGCTAGTCAACTCTATATATTTCATTCACTATTAACACATTTGCTTTAGGGCTAATTATATTTTCACATTTAAAGCTTCATATTATGTGCCTTAAGGAAAAAGCGCTGCTAAGTAATTAAAATTTTCCGTTTTTTTTATACATTTGCAAGCCAGTGTCTAGTTGTGTTAATTAAAATTAAAATATTTATTGCGAACGTTACACGTTTTTATTTAAAAACTAGCTTTCGCCCGCGGCTTCGCTCGCGTTCTATTCGGTATAACACACCAAGCAGACCTGCAGTTTTTGTTCTTGCGCTTGATGGACTTGTAATAGCAACGCTAAGTTTTCCCTTTTCTTCCCTCGTTCTCCTTCATATCCCACTTTTTTAAAATAAAAAATAGCCTATGTCCGTCTCCTAGTTCCCAACTATCTGTGTACCAAAATTCATCAAAATCGGTTTAGCCATTAAAGCGTGAAGAGGTAACAAACAAACAAACTCACTTTCGCTTTTATAATATTAGTAAGTAAGGATATACTCATTAAAGTTAATCATACAACTCTTTCAGTTTATCTTATTCCCATGAATAACTTTTTCATGATTAGTCATTCAATGTGATTAAATGGACTAGAGGGTTTTATTGATGCTGACGGACTTGCGGGTTGTTCGAAAGAGATACCCCGGCCCCGGAACATAAAGGGTAAAACAAAGAACATCGGTGTGTTTCATTTAGTAAAAGTTTGACTCTCCCCACACTTTACCCAGAGCGAGGAAGTAGATAGAGATTGGAAGTTATTGGATTAATTTCCATCTACAAAAAAGGGTTGTATAAATAAATAAATAAATATTTTGGGACAACTCACACACGGCTATCTGATCCCAAGCTAAGCAGAGCTTGTGTTATGGTAACCAGACAACTGATATACATACTTATATAATTTATAAATACATACATATTATAGATAAATCACAACCAGACACAGAACAAACAATCATGCTCATCACACAAAGTTTGTCCTGGGTGGAAATTGAACCCACGACCTCCGGCTCAGCAGTCAGGGCCACTAACTACTAGACCAACAGGCCCGTCAATAGATGATTATAACTCATTAAAAGCATTTTTTTTTAATATCGCCATTTATATTTTAAACAACATACAACCTGACACTGTCCTGCATAATAGAAAAAAATAATTTGTCTACCCGGGTGCTCTCACCCTAAGATAATCCCAGTGATGGCCACCGCACGCCCAACTAAATATGGCACGAGAAGATTTGGTACTTTGGCGAATTTCACCAATGATATTAAAAGCGACCAGTTCGTCTGAACTACGTTCAAGAGGGGTGAGTAACGATTGACATAATAACAAAATATCTAACGTTCACTTGATAATTTTAGTTGACATAATTTTGTTTAACATAACGATCAGTTGACATAATGAATTGTTGATATATAATCATTTCACCTAATTTCATATGACATAATGAACATTTCACATAATATTCATTTAGCATAATATTATTCATTTACTACTTACCTATATGTAATATTCATAATCTCATAGTTAATATTCATAGTTTAAACAAAAAGGAGCGAATCGATAATATTCTTAAAAAAAAAGAATACACTGAAATTTATTAAATAAATTTTGTATTAAGCTTTTTTTTCTTCACTTTATTCCCTATACACCTGCTACCCTCAACTATTGTTACCAGGAGAAACTGGATGCAATCTGGACTTTAGGGCACCCCGACTCGGATAGGTTAGGTTAGAAGGATGAGGTTTTCTTTTAATAAACCACCCAGAAGTAGGAGCCCCGCGGAGTGGGGCTCCGTCTACCAAGCCCACCCTCGACCATACATAGAATATTTTAAGGTTTAGTTAAGCCATTTGTGTTAGGCTAGAACTGTGCCCATTAAACATGAATTTAAGGTCAAATGAACGTTATATTAAATGTTATTATGTTAAATGAATATTATATGATATGAAACATAAGGTCATATGAATTTATGTCATTTGATATTATGTCATATGAACGTTAGTTCAAGTGAAATTAGAGCATTTGTTATTATGCCAAACATTACACACCCGTTCAAGAGATGTCAATGTCATTATAATGCGGTTTGCAGACCCAGAGCTAAGCTAAGTTAGTTTAGCTTAGCTCGCATCGCTGACGCAGTTTTTCTGAGTACATAGTTTGCATAGAAGTATGGAAGACTGCGTCACTTAAGTCTTTTTCTGAATATGGTAGTTAGTACTGGGTATGGTAGTT
The DNA here is from genome assembly GCA_958449745.1 of Ochropleura leucogaster. Classification (NCBI taxonomy): domain Eukaryota; kingdom Metazoa; phylum Arthropoda; class Insecta; order Lepidoptera; family Noctuidae; genus Ochropleura; species Ochropleura leucogaster. The sequence goes on along the minus strand of OY288213.1, from coordinate 2,242,089 downwards.
AATACTATACCCCTTGATGAGAGGTTACAGCTTCAACTGTACAACTACATTTATTTGACAGGTTATTATGCATTGTGTCTTCATTTTTTTTTGTTTTTTGACATTCAAATGGTCTAATTGAAATGCTTTGAGTTTTGTCAGAATTTTGCCTTTGACAACTTGTTAACGACTGTCAACAGTGTTTCTTTTTGGATTCCAGTAATTTGCCACATATTTCAATTTTAAAATTGTAAAACTTTTGCATGCCCATGTGACTGTTAAATTATGGAAACCTTTACTACAAAAAAACACCTATACAGGATACCTATGTTTGCAAAGAAATAAATGATTTGATTTGTCAAAGATCTACAAATGACAGCCGTTACTCTCTCTCCCATCCACGGACCAACCTAGTCAAGCGCAGCTTAACCTGAAGATCGACCCGAGCAACTGTTATTATTTATCTACGAGCTGACAAGAGTTGTCTCAGTCAGTACCAATGACGTTAAGATCAGCTGTTGAATACAGTTTAAATAAACCTGTCGCGTCGGTTTCATTTGTGAAATCGGCCTTAACGGTTCTCAGAAATGAGGCGACAATATTTATTTAATGTTCATAGCCGCCGACGTAGAAACAGCTACCACAAATTTTCAGAATATTAAAAGAACTGCTCGTTATTGAGTTTGTATTTTGTGTGAAACAGCTGGGATTTTTATAATAAATTACAACAAAATAAAAATTGTGGCTTTAGAATCATGTTATGTTAACAGTTTGAGGGTCGATGTCTGTATATATTTTTTACGTTAAGCGGTCATCACACGACACCGTTCATCCGCACGTACGGACGGTGAAGCAGATTCCACATTACAAAGGCTTGTATGCAATCTGGTGATGCTTAACACGCCGGACGGACGATCTGTGTCGTGTGGTAATCGCTTTAGATGACTAACTACTTTCTTAAAAAACAACACGTTACTTTAATCTCTAATTAAACAGTGGCGATCTTATCGCTGTAATACTGGTGCAGCACTCGACAGCGCTCGTGCTCAGCGCAGCGGAGGCGGGGAGGTGGGTGTCAGGCGGGACCCCTCACCACCTTTGGGACCTCCAGGCGAGAGGGCACGGCTGTCAGCGAGGTTTCGGCAAAGCGCACCCCCAGGCGAGTCCGGACCTTGTTGTTCTGTGGACAAATGATAGGGTAAGAAAATAGTTTATTGCAAACCGAAATTCAAACACAACTGTTTCTAAAAATTGCTAATTCTATGGTTACAATGGCAGTCTTGTCGCTGATTGCGAATATCTTCCAAACAACATTTGGATGGACTGTACGAATATAAAAATATAACGGGGTGTAGTCAACAATAAAGTTGTTTATTCAAATTAAATACATACAGTACAGTGAAAGGTCATTAACCTAAAGAACAACTGTGGCGTTGACAATCTAATATTTAGCTCTTTCCATCTTGTGCCTTTGTCGTAATGTCTCGTTCTCCCGGCAAAAACATGACAACGTTAAGACGGGTCCGCCAACATTCGGGCGGCCATTTTAGATGGGGTTTTAGCATGGGTTTTGTTTACATTTGGTATCGCTTCTCGTTGGCCGTACTTTATGTATTTAACATGTGTTATATAATATGTGGTGGACAAATGAGATATTGCTAAAAGCGATCTTTTCAAGACAAGCTTTGGATGGATTAAAGGAGGAGAATACTGTAGGTAGTATGTGGGGTTTCATTTTACGAAGAAAAGATACATTTATAAAAACAAATACTTATATATATAAACATCCTTACTTTAATATTATAAAAGCGAAAGTGAGTTTGTTTGTTTGTTACCTCTTCACGCTTTAATGGCTAAACCGATTTTGATGAATTTTGGTACAGGGAACCAGGAGACGGACATAGGCTAATTTTTATTTAAAAATAAGTTGGATATGAGGGAGAACGAGGGAAGAAAAGGGAAAACTTAGCGTTACTATTACAAATCAATCAGGCGCAAGAGCAAAAACTGCAGGTCTGCTTGGTGTGTTATACCGAATTTAACGCGAGCGAAGCCGCGGGCGAAAGCTAGTATAAAATAATAATCATGAAGAGCAAAGAAATATTACGTATTGTTTTTTAAGGAGAAAAACTTTTTGACCATACTCCTAAAAGTAAACAAGGTTTGAGCGCTCCTTACAGACACGGGAAGGGCATTCCATAGCCGTACAGCTTGAACTGTAAAAGATTTATCATAGAAGCTAGTAGAATATAATCTTAAGTCTCAGGTATTCTGTGTGTCATGAAGGAACTTAAAACGTGCTTTAAGATAAAGGGGGGTTCTAGGATTAATCAAAATATTGTGTAATTGAAACAAGATATGAATATTCCGGCGAAGTCTTGTGGGATGCCAGAAACTTGAGCTTTATACGAAACTAGCTGTTCCCCACGGTTTCATTTGCGCTGCTCAGCACCTGTTGGTCGTAGCGTGATGTTATATAGCCTATAGCCTTCCTCAAGAAATGGACTATCCAACACTAAAAGAATTTTCCAATTCCAACCAGTAGTCCCTGAGATTAAAGCGCGTTCAAACAAACAAACAAACTCTTCAGCTTTATAATATGGGTTCCCTCTATCTGGCAGAATCTTGATGCTCCGAAATTTATTTGGCATAACACACTTAGCATAATTTTCTTTAAACGAACATTTTAAAGGCATAAAAATTATTTGGTATAATTATCGTTTGGCATAATGTTTAAAACTTCGAATTAACAATGGCATACTTTTAAGATGGCAGAATTACATTTAGTATAATTACGATTCGCAGAGTTCAAATTTCGCATAACATATATTATTTGGAATAATTTCACTTGGCATACTATGCAGACGGCAGTAATGGCTAGGTTAGGTTAGGTTAAAACTGTGACCTCCAACGCACGAGCCGAGCGAGCGAAGCGAGCGGTGCCGCGGTAGCGGCCGGCGAGTGCCATAAGCGACTTGCGTTAATAGAAAAAAGAGATTGTTTTAAGTAGGTCACCCGGAACTGAACTATTTAGATTAGGATACCTAATTACTTATTGAATTCAATGACATTATCTCAAATTCAATTAAACAATAACTAAAATAGATGACATTATTTTAAAGAAATAATTAATCAAAATAAATTTATAATGGCAAAGATGACCCTAACTATAAATTTTCTACAATATGACAATTCTGCCGTTTAATGATCATCGATATAAAATATATTATGCCAAAAGACGATTCTGACTGTGAACTTTCTGCGATATGATGTTTCTACTTTTTAAATATTATGGATATCGACGGTAAAAAGGAAGTAGGGCATAAGCGACATTTTGGTCAAAAATGAGTTATATATGCCATCATACGTAAAATTTTCCGCTCTTTCAAATGCGCTTACTCCCATGGCTCTACGATGACTTTTTTGGCGTTTATGCCCTAGCAAAAAAAATCATTTTACTAGTATTATTTTTCGTAACCGACGAAAATTCAGATCATTTTTGCTACAAAGGTGCTTGTACCCCTACAAAAATGACTTATTTTAGGTTTGTTGTCGGTAATGCTTTTTTACTTCATAAGGGTGTCGAGCTTTCGGTTGTTTATGCCTTTTAAGCTTTTCCCTCAAAAAGTACAAACGTTGTTTATAGCCTACTTCCATTTCATAATTTAACATAGCTGTGGCGCTTGTACCCTATATACAAAATTCATTTTCATATTACTCTGTCGGTTATACCCTATTACCATTCAGTACTTTATGACAGCTATGTAGGTTATGCCCTATTACCTAAATTTATTTTAATATCACACTGTTGGTTATACCTTTCTTCCGTTTACAAAATAAATACAGTTGTGTCGCTAATACCTTATTATTTAAATTAAATTTGATATCATGGTGTCGATTATAACCTACTTCCACGTTTTACAGTCGTTCTCATACGTCACATATACTGCAATACCCAATATAATTTTAATTACGAATCGGTGCTTATGCCATTTGATATCACAAAAGTAGGTTTTAAGCGCGTCGCTTGTCTGAAAAACACTGCCGCGTGCTGTGACGGCGGCGAGAGAACTATAATGTTCGTTACTTTTTTTTAATGTTTAATACATGTACCTACCTATTACGGATACATACCAAGTTTTCGTAATTGATTCTTAAGTTATCTACTTACTAGCTTTTTTTTTTCGGGAGGGAAATCATCGAATAACTTCCCCCGCTCTAGGCGGAGCGGGGGGGCATGTCAGACTTGTACTGACTAAAACTCACCCATGTTCCTTCTATTGCCCTTTACGTTCCGAGGCCTCAGTATCTCTTTCGAACAACCCGCAACCCCGGCAGGCGGAGGCCCTGGCAAGCCCCTCTGCTTTGCTGACTCTCTTTGAGGCGCGCGTGAAACACGAACGCGCCGTCGACACAGCCTGTCGTCAATAGACGGACAGACGGTGAGCTGCCCATTGCTCACCGTCCACAGGCCCGCATCTACGGTGGCTGGGAGTCGTCTCGCGGCACCCGGCGCCCTAGGCGTCTCCCGCGGCGGCTGGGTTGGCCTGATGTTCTCTCCCTCAAACACCCGGCCCCCTCCTTTGCTAGCATTACTGCTTCGCAGAAGGAGGTGACCGCTTCCCATTCCCTCTCGCTCCGGACCTGAACCAGGGCCGGACGCGAGAGATCGCCGCCGCCGATCGCCTCCACGAGGGCACGGCGGTGCTCCGCCCAAGCTGGGCAGATCGCCACTGTGTGCTCCACCGTATCCTCCGGGCGATCGTCACAATGGTGACACCCGGGCGCTTCCTCCCGCCTGATGATGTGCTGGAACCTCCCGAAACTTCCGTGTCCGGTGAGGACCTGCGTCAGGCGGTAGGTCAGGACGCCATGACGCCTCTCCAGCCACTTCTCAAAGAGGGGACTTACCGCCACTATTGTAGCGTGCCCTGCTCGGGGTTGCAACAGTCGCTCTCTCCATGCCACCATAAAATCGCACCGGAGGTCTGTCCGCTGAGCGGCAATCTACCGCGGCAACGGGTTTTCCCCCCGGTGCGGTGTAGTGCCTTCGCGCGCCACTCAAACAGGCGCGCGAGCACTATTACCTCCAGATCCCACGGTAGTAATCCGGCAAGGAGGCTCGCTGCCTCGCCGGAGATCAGGCGGTAGCCCCGGATCAGCCGTATGGCCACCACCTTTTGGGGCGCGTTCAGATAGTGGGCGGCCTGCCGCCCTAAAGAACGCGCCGATACCGGGGCCCCGTAAAGGGCCATGGACCGCACGACTCCGGCATAGAGCCTACGGCAGAAGGCGTTTGGCCCCCTCAGATTGGGCAGGAGCCGCTTGAAAGCAGCCCCCGTCCGCTCGAGTTTGGGACCAAACGTCGGAAGTGTTCCACGAAGTTCCACCGGCTGTCGAGGACGATGCGAACTTCTCCTACCGTCCAACTGGGATCCCGATGGTGGCGTGTTTCCGCGGCCATGAAATACCACTCGGGCCCATAGGCCTCGGATTTTCGCAAGGCCACCTTGAGACCCAGTAGCCGGATCCTCTCCGCGACTATCGCAACCCCGCGTGTCATGTTGTCGGCCGTCGCTTAATGCATCTACTTACTAGCTGCAGTATTATTGTTTCTAAAAATGATTAGCAGGTTGATACCTACCCACTTTTTTTAAGTAGCTTTGATTTTTCTTGATTAAAAAATATCAACAAAAATGTCTTTTTTTATTTAAAAACATCCTACTATCCGCTTGTTAATAAATAGGTAGGTAGGTGACATGAAAATCAGTATAATGACGAACTATCATCTTTTAAATCAACCATTAAGTGAAAATTTGAATTACTTGAACGGGTAGGGTATACTAAGACAGACCCCTAAGACTAAGGACTTTACTCTTTTTGAGTACTGACCTTAGTCTTTTTCTATAAAAATCGACGCCCTTAAATACTTATAAGGTACTTCACTCTATTTTACGAGTTAGGGGCCCAATTACAGTGTAGTGTAATACCCGTTTTAGCTCTTATTCTGATGAAGGATCGTGTTGGTTACGCTACTTCATTATTTTTTGAGGTGTCTTTTCATCTATATTTCCATAGACTCACGCAATGCCAAATGTTGATTATCCTTCTTTTCCTTTGCTTTCAAGCGACATTGTGTATCACTTATGTCTTATATCCTGTTATTGTTTTGAAAGCCGACTGTTTCTTGTGCTCTATTACCTTTTGTACAACCACTGTGAAAAGTACCTTATCCTTCTTTTCCTATAACTCTTATTTAACTGTCTAGTCTCTTATACCCTTTTACCTTGCGATGTGAGAAATCAGTATGTCTCTTAGGCTTCTTATCCACTATTATTTTATTTTGTCATTTGTATGTTATGCCATATTTCCTCATTGGAAAATTAAAACCTATTGTCATAAGCGACAAAAACCACTTTAAATAGCGTCAAATGATTAAACCTAAAAATACCTGTAACTGCTCTATTTTTTTCTGATTTTATAACTGTTTTATTTTTCACGATATCTTAATAAATGACAAAAATACGTCGGTTTTTCTAAAATTTAAAACTTTGAACGGCTCTCCTGAACATTTCACTTTTTGTCGCTTATACCCTATTTCCTTTTAACCGTCGATATGAAGTTTATGCCTAGCGATGTTTCTGACTTACAAAATTATGAGATTAGAATGTATGATAAATGAGTGTCTGCTAAACTATTTTCTGCGAAGTGAAGTTTATGCCATCCGTTGTTATGCAAAATAAAATTATGACATAAAAAGTTCTGCTATAAAGGGTGGACCCTTATAATATTAGTAAGTATTAGTATAGATTCAGAGACATGATCATATTTGCGCAAGCCAAATATAAATCTTATGCAGACATTCTGAAGTCACTTAAGTTTATTTAGTTGTGCCTCAGTGAGATCAAGATAACTGACATCGGCGTAATCAAGGATGAATTAAGTTCAAGAATCAACGATTAAATTAAGTTTTTTCGGGAAGTAAATATGTAATAAATAAATATCTTGGGACAACTCACACACGGCTATCTGGTCCCAAGCTAAGCAGAGCTTGTGTTATGGTACCCAGAGAACTGATATACATACTTATATAATATATAAATACATACATATTATAGATAAATCACACCCAGACACAGAACAAACAATCATGCTCATCACACAAAGTTTGTCCTGGGTGGGAATCGAACCCACGACCTCCGGCTCAGCAGTCAGGGCCACTAACCACTGGACCAACAGGCCCGTCGAGTAAATTTAGTAAGTGAATTTGTAATTCTTTTGAGAAATAATTATCTTTAAGCGTAATTTAATTAAAAAGATGCTTTGTGAGCTACAAAATCCTTTAAAAGTCACGTCCCGGGTTGGATAGTCCAAGTCCGACAGAGATAGAGAACGGTTTCATTACTGTCAAGACCGGAGACATTCCTACGTGTAAGGGCTACTGATGGCATGAACTATATAAGATTCTGACGAAAAAAGAACAATTTTTAAATAGGTTAAAATCTAGATATGTTTTGGCATAAAGGTTGTCGATACAACCTTTATGCCAATTCTCTATTTACATTATTTGGTCCAAAAAAATCGGTTTTTGTTTAAAAAACGTTGCCCCACACTAGGAATTCCTCCTGTATCATGGGTATTTACAGACATTTAAACTCACATACCCAAGCAGCGAGAGCCGGAACAAATATCTGTAGGCCATACAAATATATGTTCCGTGCGGGAATCGAACCCGCGACACGTAGTGCAGCAGTCGATCAACCATGACGGCTAAATATCTAACTAAATGAATAGGTACTGTAAGAAGTTGGTGGCAATTTCGGGTAATAAAAGGTAGGGAAATATAATATTAAGGTTTAGGAAAAAAAAAAATTATTCAATACTAGCTGCTGTGCCCAGCGGTTTCACCCGCTGCTCACTTAGGGGTAGGAAAAATAGATGTTGACCGATTCTCAGACCTATCCGATATGTACACAAAATTTCGTTTAAATCGGTCCAGCCGTTTCGGAGGAGTATGGGAACGAAAACTGTGACACGAGAATTTTATATATTAGATGTATATTGTACTAGGATAAAAAAGAATATAAATAAACATACAAAAAAACTACATTTTCATATCATTTTTTAACAATAAAATACTTTAATATTTTTGTGTATATTTCACCAATACAATCATGTCACTTCAATTTCAAAAGCTATCCGATTCTATTTTTTTACTTACAGGGGAAATATGGGGACTTTCAAATTTTGTTTTTATTGATATTTTAAACAATCTTACCGATTTTCAGCTTGGTGGGAATTTATGTAACTTTACTTTTATTTTTTGGTCCAATTTGACCGGACTAATATCTGATTTGACATAATATGACTTGAACCAAAGAATGTACCTTTTTGAGAGAAATAAAAACCTGTTCTATTCTAAAAAAAAAAAACCAAAAAAAAAATGATATTCAACCTCTACAGTACCTTGGTAATAGTTTCGTCTCAAGTGTAATCTCTAATTCATGAAACTCCTTGTTGCCTAGGATAACAAGTATGTTTGTTCGTAATTTATGGAAATTGTGTGTGGCATGTGAAGCTAAGTCTGTTCGTAGTTGTTTACTTGTTGAAGTATACTCGTAACATAGCTAGCAGTTAGCCGTGACTTTGTTCGCGTTAGATTTGCGATTTGTTTAAAACAAGTTTTATAGTCAGGATGTTCTTGATTCGTTGTTTTGTTTGAATTTAATAGAATTTTATTTCGCAAATATGAAGGGCTACTATGACATCTTATAGCAATTCTTATTCCACTGAGTGAAAGAGATGGTGCTAGACACCCCGTATAGCTCTGTCTCTTTCCCTCAGCGGAATAAGAATTGCTTTAAGAGGTCATAGTAGGGCTACAGGGCTATATAAAATAGTTCTTATAATAAATCAAAGCTCTGCCATATTTCAACATTGAGCATGCAAACATTTACAATATTTCTAAATACCAAAAAAAAATACGTTGCCACTATCTAGGAATTTCTCCTGTATCGTGGGTGCTTTTACAAACATTTAAACTCACAAACACAAACATTCAGTAACCGGAACAACTATCTAGAGATCAAACAAATATTTGTTCCGTGCGGGGATCGAACCCGCGACACGTAGCGCATCAGTCAAACGCTTAGCCACTGCGCCAACCGTGTTGTTAAATTAAAATTAAAGAATTAATACATATAAGAGATTAAATAAAAAATATCAATAAATGGTTTTTTTCCGTTAGGAACTCAGCTACACTGTAGTAAGTTTTATCTATTTAAAAAAAATCGTAGTCTAAGAGTAGACTACGATTTTATTTTAAAGCGTTCTATTTAAATAAATAAATATCTTAGGACAACTCACACACGGCTATCTGATCCCAAGCTAAGCAGAGCTTGTGTTATGGTAACGAGACAACTGATATACATACTTATATAATTTATAAATACATACATATTATAGATAAATCACACCCAGACACAGAACAAACAATCATGCTCATCACACAAAGTTTGTCCTGGGTGGGAATCGAACCCACGACCTCCGGCTCAGCAGTCAGGGCCACTAACCACTGGACCAACAGGCCCGTCATAAAAAAAAATCCCTCCAACCACTTGGTAATTTATTGTAAACTAACTCTTGCAGATTTGCAGGTACCTGCTACCTTTAGTTTTTGCCCTTGCGCCTTATTTATTGTAATTAGGCGTGAAGACGTAACAAACAAACAAACTCACTTTCGCTTTTATAATATTAGTAAGGATATCCTTACTTAATATTATAAAGCGTAAGTGAGTTTGTTTGTTTGTAACCTCTTCACGCTTTAATGGCTGAACCGATTTTGATGAATTTTGGTACAGAGATAGTTGGGAACCAGGAGACGGACATAGGCTATTTTTTATTTAAAAATAAGTGGGATATGAGAAGAACGAGGGAAGAAAAGGGAAAACTTAGCGTTGCTATTACAAATCAATCAGGCGCAAGAGCAAAAACTGCAGGTCTGCTTTAACGCGAATACCGAATTTAACGCGAGCGAAGCCGCGGGCGAAAGCTAGTATAAAATAATAATCATGAAGAGCAAAGAAATATTTCATATTGTTTTTAAGAAGAAAGGTAGAACTTTTTGATCATAGTTCTAAAAATAGACAAGGTTTGAGCGCTCCTTACAGACACGGGCAGCCGCAGGGCATTCCATAGCCGTACAGCTTGAACTGTAAAGGCCTCACATCACACTTTTTTATTTAAAAAAGTGTGATGTGAGGGAGAAAGAGGGAAGAAAAGGGAAAACTTATCATATTCATATTCATATCTTTATTGCATTCCATAATGTCTGAGGATCTTAAAATAGGCTTAAAGCTAAGGTACAATTATGGACCCTGTAGGGCACAGCAAACAAATTAAACAAATTCTTAATATTAATTACCAAATTATAAATAAATTATTCATATTGAAGTTAACAAAAAATATACTTATTCTAATAAAATATTAAAAAACTAAATTATAACAAAATAAAATAAAAATTGAGATCAATGGGAACATATTGTTAAAATTTAAATTACAATTTATTCGTATTTATTAAATACTTTACAATAATAGTAATCTATCTATCGGCTAATAGTGTTTAGTGTCTGTTTGTGTTAATCATATTTGTTTGTCATTTATGTATTCGTTTATTGAGTAATATGCTTTTTTAATCAATATTTCTTTAAGTTTATTTGTAAAAGTTCTGTCGCTAGTTTCGTTTTTCATTGTATCTGGTAGTTTATTATCGTTGCTATTACAAATCGATAAGGCGCAAGGGGAACTGTGTTACCCCAAATTTAACGCGGGCAATGCCGCGGGCGAAAGCTAGTTAGTAATATTAGCAAGGATAATATGTTAGAATGATTCGTCTTGGGCAATCGAGATTTATTTGTGGTCGTTGTTCATGTATCGTGATGTAGAGGTGTAAGGGAATACGCAAGCGTCTTGATCAATTAGTAATCGGGTGGCTTAGAGGAAATTGATCGCTGTTGCTGTGGGTACATCTAGGTTGGTTTAATAGTGTTTGTTATGATAAGGGTTAATGTCATATTTTTATTATATTATTATTTTTTTTTTAAAATATGGATGGATTGTGTTAGGAATGATATGAAAGAGAAAGGAGTAAATGATGCCGTGACGTGTGATAGGGGAGAATGGAAGAAGAAAAAGTGATGCGCCGCGCCGACCCCAAAAAGAATGGGACAAGGCCAGGAAAATGATGATGATGATCAGAATTTTTTTTTAGATCGGAAATGATTGGTCCACTGTGAAAGAAGTGTCCGACTTGTACTGACTAAAACCCCTAAATAATATAAGAATCACTGATATTTTTATCACAAATTTCTCAGGAGAAGCCACAGAGGCTTGGCTTGTACCAGCCTGCTCCTATTAGGTACATTGCACTAGTGATAAATTGTCTAAAAGTATTTATTCTGGTAATTTCAGAAGTAATTTTACTTCTCCAGATAATCTATATTAGAACATTACAAGTCTAGTTTAAAAGTTGAAAAAAACATCGGATCGAAATACTCGTGTCAAAAGTCGATTTCGATTAAAAAGTTTGTTCGTTTACATCGAGATACGGGTTCAAATCCAATCGAGGAACTTCGGTGTTTTATTTTAATGTCAACATATTAAAATAAATCACCAAAGTTCCTGGTTTGGATTCACGCCTGTAATTCTTGAACTGTTGGGCAGAATTGTACCGACTAGTGCACCTACAGTTCGAAACTCATGCTTAAAAGTAAGTTTGTATTATCTAATAGGAGGCAAGGCTTTTGGCATGAAATAAGCCTAGACTCTGTGGTTCATACTGAAAAAATCCTGATGAAAAAACCCAATAACACTATGCCCAACCTGGAACTCGAACCTGAGACTTTACGCTCTACAGTCACGCTTACGACCACTAGATCGACGAGGTAGCTGAAATGGTGGCACGGTTAGCGCAACGGCTGAGCGATCGACTGCTGCGCTGCGTGTCGCGGTTTTGATTCCTGCACGGTACAAGTATTTGTATGGCCTACAAGTGGTTCTTTCAGTACTGTATCTCCTCCTTTAAATCCATCCAAAGGTTGTCTTGAAAAGATCGCTTTTAGCGATAAGACCGCCCATTGTGTCACCCTATTTATAAGCTGTATATTGTTATTCTTGTCATTTGTATGGTGTACATAATAAAGAATATTCTATCGGTGTGTTTTTTTTTTGTTTTTTAAAACGTTGCCCACACTAGTAATTTCTCCTGTATCGTGGGTGTGTTTACAAACATTTAATCGCACATACAGAAGCAGCTAGACCCGAAACAACTACCTGTAGTCATACTATTAATATTTGTTCCGTGCGGGGATTTAACCCGCGACACGCAGCGCAGCAGTCGATCTCTCAACCACTGCGCCAACCGAGTCGTCGTGTGTGTGGCAACGTTTTTATTTTCTTTTTGATATTTACTAGCTGTGCCCAGCGGTTTCACCAGCTGCTCACTTAGGGTTATGAAAAATAGATGTTGGCCGATTCTCAGACCTACCCGAAATGTACACAAAATTTCGTTTAAATCGGTCCAACCGTTTCGGGGGAGTATGGGAACGAAAACTGTGACACGAGAATTTTATATATTAGAAGATAGACACGTTTTAGAAATAATGTAAAGCCAAACCATGATCCTTTTTTTGCCCTTTGTGTTTTGAAGCCGCGGTATCTCTTTCGAACAACCCGCAGCCCTGGCTAAGCCGAAATTATAATTGACTGTTTATCTCATAAAAGCCAAATGCTGTTGTAAAAAGAAAACTTTTTAAAATTGCCATTGTATTTTAAAAACTTTTTAGACAACAATTATTTTGTTTGTGTAAAAATTCGTTTCTCACAGAGATTTAAAAACTTATTTTGAATGGTCCTCTCTCATATTTATTTTAAAAATGATTGTGTTCTTCTTAAACACTTTTACTTATGCGTATGCATTAATAATATTAGTCAAAATTAAATTTAATCGTAGCCCACCCTAATGACGGTGGCAATTAAAATCAATTCCTTTAGAAACTCACAAATACACAGACAATAAAAAAGCTTAAACCCAACCACGACAAAAAAATGTCGCTGAAAAAAATATGAAACAAGATTGAAGGATGTTAAATTAAAACAAGGTTACTGGAAAAACAAAATAAAAGCTGTCGACACACTGTTAAATTGTTACGGTTGGTATCATTTTTTTTAATACTTTAACGAATTATATCAAACGTGTATTTTTATGTCATATTAGCTTTTGTCCGCTAGAGGGCGACACTTCAAAGCTGAGCAATTTTTTGAAATGTAAAAGTGTAGCCCTTTGAAATGATACCAAAACACGGTGTATTTGTTTATCAATTTTTAACACAGAAATTTTGTCCGCTAAAAATCTTCATATTGAGTTTTTTGACACGCCACGTAGCCTGTGGCTTCAGCGGTTGATTAAGACGGCTCTAATAATAACTCATTTGTCGAGTTCAAATAAGCAGTTTTGAAGCTACAAGAAAACAAATGAGCATACACACAACCAGTTTTAATCATCCCACCTTTGACATTGCTGTAGTCCGGTAAAACCAATTTAGTAGTAAATTTTTGTGTAGTAATATTAAAATAAAAAACAAATGGAAACACGAAATAAGACAAGAGTATTTGACCTTGTATGTCTTTTACACAATAATTACAGAAGACGTTTGAAAGTCTTCAGAGTTAAAGAGTTTTCTAATTTGCTTGTATCAGATCTAGATTTTTGCTCAAGGGGAGGTCGGGACATCTTAATGAGAATTTCGTGTCTTTCAAGGAATCTGTTAGAATTTAATCTAACGTAAAGGTCCTTGCCATTTTTGTCGATAAAAAGAGATATATATGTTACTGTAAAAGCTCGAACTACGGGAAATCTTAAGATTTTCCAGTAAAACCTAAGATTTACCGACATGACTTGGTAAATGTAAGTATTTATTATAAAGGGACTATTTTTTCGGACTTTTGCCATTCCAATTCAGTACATGCTAGGTTTTACCAATGTGGACTGGTAAATGTTGGTTTTAGTTTAATACATCTCTAATATTTACAACTGATAACCACCTGCCCTAAGATAAGTCGACTCCTATTTCTGGGTGGTTTAAAAAAATGTGAAGTGAACGAAACGTGAAACATGAGTGAGAGAAAGTGATGATGATTTTTTTCGACATTTATCGTTCCTTGAATGCAAATCCTAAGATTTACCAAGTGAATGATAATAAGAGTTCGAATCCCAAACTTTTATGGACATTTACCATTCATAGTCGGTAAACATTAGGTTTTACTGGAAATTCTTAAGATTTGCCGTAGTTCGAGCTTTTACAGTGACATATACATGTTGAATTGAGAACCTCCTCTTGTTTTCGTTGGCTTAAAGTACTGTTAGGACTTGGTTAGAATACGTTAATAAAATGCGCATATTATATCCCTTTAGATTATACTAGTTTTTGCCCGCGGCATCGCTCGCGTTTAATTCTTTTGCTCGCGTTAAATTTGGGGTAACACAGTCCTGATTTTCAAGTATTATTACATTGTATACATTGATTTGTAATAGCAAAGCTAAGTTTTCCCTTTTCTTCCCTCTTTTAATTGCATATTTAGGCTTGAAGACGTAACAAACAAACTCACGCTTTTATAACAAAAAACAGGAAATATTTTCTTTACGTCAACCATGATTATGATCTCTTTGTTTATGAAGTATTCCGATAACGAGATTTCTCCCCCATTCGCAGTGATTCGAGTGTCGTTGTTGTGTATAGAACATTGTGTGGTATCGACGTGTGATATTCGTAACGGGAGTAAGGAGTTTTGTTCTATTGTGTTGGTTGATGTTAATGTTCAAGCAGTAATATGTATTACTAGCTTCCGCCCGCGACTTCGTCTGCGTGGTATAGTTACTTTGGGCTAACGCTAACTTTAACTTGCGTTATGATCGAAAAAAAATATCTTTTCTTCCCTTTTTCTCCTAATTCTCTTACTTTAAAAAGATAGACTATGTCCGTCTCCGGGATCCCAACTATCTCTGTACCAAAATTCATCATAATCGGATTAGCCATTAAAGCGTGAAGAGGTAACAAACTCACTTTCGCTTATATTATACTAGCTTTCGCCCGCGGCTTCGCCCGCGTTGAATTTGGGGTAACACAGTTCCTCTTGCGCCTTATTGATTTGTAATAGCAACGCTAAGTTTTCCCTTTTCTTCCCTCTTTCTCCCTCACATCCCACTTTTATTAAATAAAAAATAGCCTATGTCCGTCTCCTGGTTCCCAAGTATCTCTGTACCAAAATTCATCAAAATCGGTTAAGCCATTAAAGCGTGAAGAAGTAACAAACAAACAAACTCACTTTTGCTTTTATAATATTAGTAAGGATTAGTAAGGATAAACATAGAGCTTGGATGAAGCACCACCGTGGTCCGGAGCGAGAGGGAATGGGATTTGGTAACCTTCTTCTGCGAACAGTCATGCTAGTGAAGGAGGTGGAGTCACGGCCACCGTATATGCGGGCCTGTGGATGGTGAGCAAGGGGTAACCCACCGTTCGCCCGTCTATTGACGACAGGCCGTGTCGACGGCGCGTTAGTGTTCCACGCGCGCCTCAAAGAGATGTCAGCAAAGCAGTGGGGCCTGGGCCATTGCCAGTCGGAATTGTCCGAAAGAGATACCGCGGCCCCGGAACGTAAAGGGAAATAGAAGGAACATGAGTGGATTTTAGTCAGTACAAGTCTGATACTCCACCCCAATCCA
Organism: Ochropleura leucogaster; assembly: GCA_958449745.1. NCBI lineage: Eukaryota > Metazoa > Arthropoda > Insecta > Lepidoptera > Noctuidae > Ochropleura > Ochropleura leucogaster. The sequence continues at coordinate 2,226,329 of OY288213.1, read as the reverse complement.
CCCAGAGCGGGGAAAGTAAATTGATGTTTCACAAACGCAAAAAAAAAAACAAAACAGAATCCAAAAAAAAGCAATTAAGAGCCAGGCTTGTATTGATTTGCGACCGTTAGCGTGTGTGTGTAAGTGTGAATTGAGTGATCATTCAATTTTCAGTTGATTGCGGTGGGAGGAAGTCCACACTCCACGCACGATCCGTTGTTTCGGCCGAAGTTTTGATCGTTTCCTACTCCGTATCACTCAAAATCAAGGCATTAATTTCAAATAGACCATTACAGGCACTTTTAAATGTTATAAAAACAAAAAAAACTTGCTACATTCCCAGTCGCAAGGTACAATAATTTGTGGAAGTACTGTAGTACCGCAGATCTCTCTGGAGAAGAATGGATCAGAAAATTCATGGACACTCTTTTAAATCCTTACTAATATTATAAAAGCAAAAGTGAATTTGTTTGTTTGTTTGTTACCTCTTCACGCTTTAATGGCTAAACCGATTTTGATGGATTTTGGTACAGAGATAGTTGGGAACCAGGAGACGGACATAGGCTAATATTTTATATATAATAATTATAAATAATATTTTTTTGAAAGAAGTGGGATGTGGGGGAGAAAGAGGGAAAAAAATGGAAAACTTAGCGTTGCTATTACAAATCAATAAGGCGCAAGAGGAACTGTGTTACCCCGAATTTAACGCGAGCGAAGCCGCGGGCAAAAGCTAGTCTAACATATTTTTACAAAACCGTTTGGATACATCATTCATTTCCCGATTATAAATATACTAGCTGTCCGCTGCTTCACTCGCTTCGTTAAATTTGGGGTAATACAGTTCCCCTTTCCTGATTTGCAGGTACCTGCTACCTGTAGTTTTTACCCTTGCGCCTTATTGATTTGTAATAGCAACGCTAGGTTTTCCCTTTTCTTCCCTCCTCATATCCCACTTTTTTTAGGGTTCCGTAGTCAACGTCCCTTATAGTTTCGCCATGTCTGTCTGTCCGTCCGTCCGTCCGTCCGTCCGTCCGTCCGTCCGTCCTCGCTTAATCTCTGTGACCGTTAGCACTAGAAAGCTGAAATTTGGTACCAATATGTATATCAATCACGCCGACAAAGTGGTAAAATAAAAATTGGAAAAAAATGTTTTATTAGGGTAGCCACCCTATATGTAAAGTGGGGAGTGATTTTTTTTTTAATTTCAACCCTAACGTGTGATATATTGTTGTAAGGTATTTAAAAATGAATAAGGGTTTACTAAAATCATTTTTTGATATTGTCAATAATTTCGGAAATAATCGCTCCAAAAGTAAAAAACAAAGTGTCCTCTAACTTTTGAACCATAAGTTTAGAAAATATGAAAAAAATCTGAAAAGTAGAACTTTATAAGGACTTTCTATGAAAATTATTTTGAACTTGATTGACACAACAGTTTTTGTACAAAAAAGACAAAAAGTTTTACAAAATAATTTTTAAATTCATGTAATTATTCATCTGTATCTGGTTTGACTGGAAAACGACCCTAGACTCTCAAGTTATTGCGGGTTGTTCGAAAGAGATACCGCGGCCACGGAACGCAAAGGGCAATAGAAGGAACATGGGTGGGTTTTAGTCAGTAAAAGTCTGAGTCAGTAAAAATGGTTTTACGTAGGTTGATGTGCTGTCGTGTGTACGATGGATTCCATGTTTTCTTTTAAAAAACTGGCCATTAGCGAGTCAGCCTCGCGCACCGATGGCTCCGTACAAATTTGTGACATAAACGGCCATATCTTCTTACTGCCTAGATTTGGAAGGTTGATTTTTTCATAGCACAAAGGAAGCACAATCTTGAATATATGGTTTTAATTTCAACTTGATACCTTCATGCTTACCCGAGATAAAGGATCTTGACAGACAGACAAAAATGTAATCCAATAGGGTTCCACTTTTGCCTTTTGAGGTACGGAATCGGAAAAACCACAAAATCTTCCAAATTGTAACAATCTCTCGACAGTATAACTCATGTTCTTTACATTTTAAGACTTATATGAACAATTTTATCCGAATTATAATAAAAGTTAAACACACCGAACACGACTGAAGTTTTACAGCGTAACATTGTGTTTGGATGGATGAATTTTACACCGAAGCGAGCATTATAATATCAAAATGTAAATTTATTTGTGTAAAATCTAGAGATATTGCGAATTCGTGCTATCTGTTGACTATAATATTACTAACAGATAATCTAAATAATGATATCTATGCTTTCGGAACCATCTACCTACTATGTATGTATGTTGATTCTTTTTGGGGTTCCGTATCTCAAAAGGAAAAAACGGAACCCTTATTGGATCACTTTGTTTTTCATATCTATGTCTCTCTGTAAAGACCCTTTATCTCCAGAACACGTGGAGTTATTGAGTTGAAATTGTAACCATATACTCAACTTTATAGTCCTTTTGTGCTTAAAAAATCAACCCTCTAAGTCTATGCAATCAAAAGATATGGCTGTTTATATCGCAAGTTTGTACGGAACCCTCGGTATTGTAATCTAACTCGCTCTTGGCAAATTTTGTCAATGCTTTTAAATTTTTGTAATAATATTTATATTTTAGGTTTTAATAGTTTTATGAAAAAAAAACGATCCAAACAGCATTCTGTTGGGATCGTTTTTTTTTTCGGTCAAGCGCAGGAATAAACTTAGTTTCCACCAAGCAAAAATATATCTAAAGGATCGTTGTCTTAAATGTCAACAGCTACCTATAAAGATTTCATATTATTAAACTCCGTATCACTCAAAATCAAGGCATTAATTTCAAATAGACCATTACAGGCACTTTTAAATGTTATAAAAACAAAAAAAACTTGCTACATTCCCAGTCGCAAGGTACAATAATTTGTGGAAGTACTGTAGTACCGCAGATCTCTCTGGAGAAGAATGGATCAGAAAATTCATGGACACTCTTTTAAATCCTTACTAATATTATAAAAGCAAAAGTGAATTTGTTTGTTTGTTTGTTACCTCTTCACGCTTTAATGGCTAAACCGATTTTGATGGATTTTGGTACAGAGATAGTTGGGAACCAGGAGACGGACATAGGCTAATATTTTATATATAATAATTATAAATAATATTTTTTTGAAAGAAGTGGGATGTGGGGGAGAAAGAGGGAAAAAAATGGAAAACTTAGCGTTGCTATTACAAATCAATAAGGCGCAAGAGGAACTGTGTTACCCCGAATTTAACGCGAGCGAAGCCGCGGGCAAAAGCTAGTCTAACATATTTTTACAAAACCGTTTGGATACATCATTCATTTCCCGATTATAAATATACTAGCTGTCCGCTGCTTCACTCGCTTCGTTAAATTTGGGGTAATACAGTTCCCCTTTCCTGATTTGCAGGTACCTGCTACCTGTAGTTTTTACCCTTGCGCCTTATTGATTTGTAATAGCAACGCTAGGTTTTCCCTTTTCTTCCCTCCTCATATCCCACTTTTTTTAGGGTTCCGTAGTCAACGTCCCTTATAGTTTCGCCATGTCTGTCTGTCCGTCCGTCCGTCCGTCCGTCCGTCCGTCCGTCCGTCCTCGCTTAATCTCTGTGACCGTTAGCACTAGAAAGCTGAAATTTGGTACCAATATGTATATCAATCACGCCGACAAAGTGGTAAAATAAAAATTGGAAAAAAATGTTTTATTAGGGTAGCCACCCTATATGTAAAGTGGGGAGTGATTTTTTTTTTAATTTCAACCCTAACGTGTGATATATTGTTGTAAGGTATTTAAAAATGAATAAGGGTTTACTAAAATCATTTTTTGATATTGTCAATAATTTCGGAAATAATCGCTCCAAAAGTAAAAAACAAAGTGTCCTCTAACTTTTGAACCATAAGTTTAGAAAATATGAAAAAAATCTGAAAAGTAGAACTTTATAAGGACTTTCTATGAAAATTATTTTGAACTTGATTGACACAACAGTTTTTGTACAAAAAAGACAAAAAGTTTTACAAAATAATTTCTGGACTAAGTTTGTAGGATAATCGTATATGCAAGCATTTTTTTTAACTTCGTTTACATATTTTATTATCCTGAACGTATCTTTTTTCAAACAAAAAAAAGAATTATTGAAATCGGTTCTCGCAATCCAAAATTATTAAAAAAAGTATTAATTAGGAAATACAATTCTCTAGTGTTCAACGTCAAACAAATAATAAACTCATAAGTGGGAACACTTATTGTGACGGACGGGAAACTACGGAACCCTACACTGAGCGTGGCCCGACACGCTCTTGGCCGGTTTTTTAATATAATACGCCTTTGTCCGTCTCCTGGTTCCCAACTATCTCTGTACCAAAATTCATCAAAATCGGTTTAACCATTTAGGCGTGAAGACGTAATAAACAAACAAACTCACTTTCGCTTTTATAATACTAGTAAGCATTATGATAGATGGCCTTATGATGTTGTCGGCTTCAATTCCTGGGTCGGGCAAAAAGTTTTTTTTTTCATTATGAGTTTCTTGGCCGTTTGTGTCACAGCTTGGAAGTAGGCAGTGAAGCATGTTCAAAAATCAAAAGTCATTTATTCAAATTAGGCTGATAAATCATTACTTTTTGAACGTCACATTACAAGCTTCGCCATTTCCTAGAGTTAGTTTTTGAGGCGCTAGTTCTGCACCTAATCTGTCTCCGGGTTTTATCTGATAGCCGTATAAACGGGTCTCCGCTGAATTTGGCCGCGCGACCGAAAACGGTCAGAATCGAATCATTCATCCATCAATCGCATGGTATTTTTAAGCCTCAACCAAAAAGAGAGGTGTCATAACTTTTGAAGTCTGTATAATCTGACGGGCTTGTTGGTCTAGTGGTTAGTGGCTCTGACTGCTGAGCCGGAGGTCGTGGGTTCGATTCCCACCCAGGACAAACTTTGTGTGATGAGCATGATTGTTTGTTCTGTGTCTGGGTGTGATTTATCTATAACTAGCTGTTCCCCACGGTTTCACCCGCGCTGCTCAGCACCTGTTGGTCGTAGCGTGATGTTATATAGCCTATGTTACTCGGGGATAATGTAGCTTTCCAAAGGTGAAAGAATTTTTGAAATCGGTCCAGTAGTTTCGGAGCCTATTCATTACAAACAAACAAACAAACAAACAAATCTTTCCTCTTTATAATATTAGTATAGATATGTATGTATGTATAAATTATATAAGTATGTATATCAGTTGTCTGGTTACCACAACACAAGCTCTGCTTAGCTTGGGATCAGATAGCCGTGTGTGAGTTGTCCCAAGATATTTATTATTTATTATTATTTAATCTGAGCAATGTCCGGTTTTGATTTAGTTTGTGTTGTTTAAGTAGTGTTTTTGGTGTCCCTATTGTTGTTTTTATCGAAAGTGTTCTTTTGACCTTTCAAAGGACGTTGTGGAACTTAAAATTAACACTTACCTTAACAGACTTCATAAGCGGGGTCTCCAAGTTCATATTTCTGTTCTTCATCGAACTTGATCCAGAACCGTCGATCCCTGTGTAAAAGAGAATAAGGATTAATGATAAAAATAACACATCTGGTGGTTGGCACGGAATCTAATGCAAGAAAATCATGCCGGCCTCTATGAAAATAAAAAATTGTGAGTAAAGAAATAAGAAAGAATATTTATTTATTACTAGCTTTCGCCCGCGGCTTCGCCCGCGTTAAATTTGGGGTAACACATTTCCCCTTGCGCCTTATCGATTTGTAATAGCAACGCTAAGTTTTTCCTTTTCTGCCCTCTTTCTCCCTCACATCCCACTTTTTTCCAAAAAATATTAGCCTATGTCCGTTTCCTGGTTCCCAACTATCTGTACTAAAATTCATCAAAATCGGTTAAGCCGTTAAAGCGTGAAGAGGTAACAAACAAACAAACAAACTCACTTTCGCTTTTATAATATTAGTAAGGATTAAAAAAAAGTGAGATAAGGAGGAGAAAGGGGGAAGAAAAAGGGCGAGAAACATATTTTTTTACGATCATCACGCGGCTTAAAGTAAGCGTTAGTCAAAAGTAACTATGCCACGCGTTGCGTTGCCACTTGTTTTTTTTTTTTTTAAACGTTGCCCCAAGCTAAGAATTTCTCCTGTATCGTGGGTGCGTTTACAAATATTTAAACTCACATACACAAACAGCCAGACCCTGAACAACTATCTGTAGGCCATACACATTCCTGTATGTCTGTCTCCTGCTGATATGGAGAGCGAAATACAAAAGATAAAGATCCGCTATTTCTTCTGATTAATTTCACTGCGGCATGCTGAATTAATTTGACAACGAAGTTTGTGGAAGACTGTGGTAAATCACCACAGTCTTCCACAAACTTTGTTGTCAAAGCCGGGACCAACTGCTTAACGTTATTTCCGGAGCACGTAGAGAATTTAGTAAAGGATGGTCACATAAAGATCGACCCGAGTCGCAGTAATTATTTAGCCTCCTCAATAGTTTTGCAGTGTTTCACTAGCTCGTTTGCATTAACAACAATCAAAATCAAAATATTTTTATTTCACATAGGCCTACATGGGCACTTATAAAACGTCGAGAAAAGGTGCACGGTTCGACTAGGTCGTTTTATATGGAGAAGAACTGGCAAGAAACTCCATGGTTCCTCTTTTCAAATCATTTGTTTTTACGATGTTGTTATAACAGCGGTAGTACTTAAGTATGAGAGGACAGCGTAGGCCCGAAAAAGTCATTGCTTACTTTACAAAATAAAATAATACGTTAACAAAAGTTAACAAGCGTCAATAATTAACAAGGCCAACCATGTCCTCTCATTCACAACGAAACCTGGAACAATGTTGGGATTGTGTGGAGTAACCGAGTCTTTGACATAACTGATAGAATTTAATCTTCAGATTTCAGGTTAACAAAGTGCAGTGAAAAGGTGAATGTTTTTACCTTCATACTAAAGTTGTTGCTCGACTGTAAATAAATTCTTGGGATAAGATTCAGGGTACATAGTTGTAATTCTGCTACGACGTAGCTCTCGCTACGATGTCGCTACGCTCGCTAGCTACGTCCATCAAGGTATGTATATTTAAGCTTCACCGTCGGACAAGTATTTGAGTTTATATAGGTTTTTTTTTCGGATGAGAAATTATCAAATAACTTCTCCCGCTCTGGGTGGAGTGGGGAGGATAGTCAGATTTCTCCTGGCTAAAACCCATTCAAGTTCCTTCTATTACCCTTTGTGTTCTGGGGCCGTGGTATCTCTTTCGAACTTTCCGCAAACCGGCAGACGATGGCGGTGGAAGGCCCTCTGCTTTGCTGCACTCCTATGCTTAATCCTAATTCTGGCAATATCTGAGTATATAAATATGGACCACTACCTAAACTATTCCAAACAAGTTTCTTTAACAAAACACAAACCACTTCATATAAATTGCTTTCGCAGACAGTTTCGTGTTAAATCCTAACAAGATTAAGTACTACCGAATACGGTTACAACTTGAAATTGTATTTATCTAGCAAAGAGCAAATCTAAATGAAATTAACGTATTTGGATGGGAACTAAGTACAGTCGTGTTAGTACTGAATATTCCGCCTAAATTAATTAAGCGAATCTTAACTATAGTATATCCTACTAATATTATACTATACTAGCTGTTCTCCGCGGTTTCGCCCACGCTGCTCAGCACCTGTTGGTCGTAGCGTGATGTTATATAGCCTATAGCCTTCCTCAAGAAATGGACTATCCAGCACTAAAAGAATTATCCAATTCCAACCAGCAGTCCCTGAGATTAGCGCGTTCAAACAAACAAACAAACAAACTCTTCAGCTTTATAATATTAAGTATAGATACTGATTTTAGTCAGTAAAAAATTGACACTGAACTCCACTCCGCCCAGAACGGGGGAAGTTATTTGATGATTTCCCATTCATAAAAAGTCATGGGTGCAGATAGGACACCTACTTTTTACCAATTCTTGTTGGTCAACGGGCTGATCTTCAGCAAGTCAGATGACGAGCGACCACAGTCCTATCTAGCTTAATATTCAAGAAATGGGGCCAAAAATTGCTTCGTTTCAGATGCGACAGGACTGGTCACCATGACGAAATAAATAACTAACTGGGTTATGAAGGTCAGATAGGCAGTCGCTTCACGTAAACTAAACTAGAAGAAAAAAAAAAGTTGGGAAAAGATGAGTTGATTGACCAGTGAAATTCACCAGTTGCTGTATATTGTCAAAAAATAACATTAAAGGATGACCCTCTAATACCTATCGTATCCGAAGCGGCTGAGGAGTGACAGCAGGCTTTCTTCAGCAACCTCCGCAGCAGACCCTTGATATCCAGGGTGTACGATCCGTAGACCAAAGGGTTCATGCAGGAGTTGGAGACTGCCATCACGAAGAGTAGGTCTTGGACTCTCGGGGACACGCGGGCTGCTGATTCGCGGTCTACCATGTACCTGAAAAGATCTGTATTGATTATACTGGCTAAGATACAGTGCTTGTATGAAGATACAGGTTTTTTGGACCCAGCGAACTAGGACTTCTCCATCAAACTGCAGCAGTAACTTTGATTTTCATTTAAGATATTATGAAAAGCAAATTTAGTTTTGCGGTTGAGTGTAAATTTACATTTAATTTGAATTACAAATGCATTTATTAGTTTGATTTACTTGTCGTAATAAGTTTTCAAAAACAAATGAGTGTAAATTCAAAAACAAATATATTTAGATATAATTTTTGGACCCTATCATAATGTTGTCGTATTAAACCCAAAGGTGCTGTTACAGAATGCCTTATGGCGGCTTATGGCATTAAGTCCGCCTACGTGCCGCTATTGTACAGACGCCTGCACATCAAGCTTCTACAATCTGTCAGATTTCTTTGATAGATTTTCGACTTTATTTCTAAAGTATTAGGTTCAAGGTTCATTGGGAAAAATTGACAGTTTCGGGTAGCTTGACCTGCAGGCGGTTGTACATATAATTTAAATAACTAAGCGTTAACAATATGGTTATGATATTGATTGATGCTACCTTTTGTATGCTAGTCTGACTCGTACTTGGGCTCTCAGTTCAACAAGGTTGCAAACATACTGACCACATGGTGATGGTTGCGTACGGTAGCCAGCAGAGCGCGAACACGGCGACTATAGTGACGGTCATGCGCAGCGTGCGACGTCGCGCTCGCTCAAGCACACGTCGATCCGATCGGCGCAGGCGCACGTGGCCTACAGTGCTGCGGTGTTCGCGTTTTTCTGAGAAAGAAAAAAAACTGTTACGAATAGAACAAAAACCATAACTAGCCAATTACGATAGCTACACAAATAAATGTTTTAAATTATAATTGAATTTGAAAAAAAAATACAAATTCTGTTATTTGTTTAAATCACTCACACTTGATCAAACAAAAATAAAATATCAATAAAAATGGTTCCAAAGATTTTTGTCGATACCCATACGGTTCTAAATTCTCCCATTAGTCTCAGTTATCAAAGATACCTAAAAAAACCATTTTCTCGTGTTCTTCTCAGCAAAACCCTTTCATTTGATACCTTTATGAGTAAAGGTAAAAAATAATTGCTCCATTATCGTTTTGTGAGTCCGCCAAATTGGATTTGGAATGTCGTTATTTTATTTAACTAGCCATGAATTGACATGACTAAACATATATATGCAAAATTTCAACGCAATTGAAAACCAGAAATATTTTAATACTAGTTTTTGCCCGCGGCTTCGCTCGCGTTCAAATCAAATCAAATCAAATCATTTATTTCAATTAGACCATTACAGGCACTTTTGAATGTCAAGAAACAAAATGAATCTACAGTCCCGGTCACAAGGCATAATAACTTGTGAAAGTACTGCAGTTGCCCATTCCAAAGCGTTGATCTCTATGGAGAAGAATGGGCAAGAAACTCCATGGACACTCTTTTAAATTCTAATATTTTTACAAAATAGTATTTACATCATTCGTGTTGAGATTATACAAATATGTGAGAACGATGTAGAAAGACGTGCACAGTAAGAGCGTCCAGAGTAAATAAAAAACAAAATTCAATTTAAATCTAAATAAATTAAAAATGACCGTGGTAGTTAAAAAATGACCAGTCCCAACTGACAGCGCCCGTTCACGAACATGACGTATGGATCAGCCCCATTCAGCTCGACCATTTTGAAGGGAGCTAAATGACCCGACACACCCGCCACCATCAGCGAGACATTTAAGTGAGCATGACACTATTAACCACCAGGGCTTCGTCAAGTCAATGTTGTTCGTTAACTTCGGTAGCGCCTTATTGATTTGTAATAGCAACGCTAAGTTTTCCCTTTTCTTTCCTCTTTCTCCCTCATATCCCACTTTAAAAAAAAATTACCTATGTCCGTCTCCTGGTTCCCAAATTCATCTAAATCGGTTCAGCCATTAAAGCGTGAAGAGGTAACAAACAAACGAACAAACTCACTTTCGCTTTTATAATATTATTATAGTAAGGATTTTATCTAAAAGTTTTGTTTCCAAAACTACCCGCCCGCACTAAATTCGTGTAATTGCAAAACAGCCACAAAAAAAAAACTAGTGCGAAAAATGTCGCTTTTCTAAACACCCCCGCTATTTCGTTGACAAAGAAAAGGAAATGTAAACAGAGTTTCAGCTATTTTATAGATTGTATCTAAATGATGATGGAATGGCCTCAATTACGGCTGTAATGTAGAACTTGTTACGTTTAAGTGGCCGGTAAGTGAAATAGCTTGTATTGCGCCGGCTACATAGTTCGACCCCGATATTTGAGTAGCCTATTTGATACTTATAGCCGGTACCTTCTTAATTTATTAGTCGTATAAACCTACTACACAGTCAATGAGTTCCTAGAAGACATTTTTAAATTCATTGACATTTTGTGTTTATTAATATTTTGTTTTCTTTCACTCATCATTTTAAATTAATCAAACCATGTTTTTAATTATAATTTATTGTTAATGTATTTGTTGCTTTAAAATAGTTTAATTTCTTATTATCATTACTATTTTATTTATGCAAGACCTTGATTAATATTAACATGGTTTGTACTTGTGTTTGGTTTGTCTACGTTCTACAAATAAAATTATTTAAATTTTGAATTTGTATTTTTACCTACGTTTTTTTCCGGATGGGAAATCATCAAAGAACTTATTCCTATAGATTATAAATCCTTACTAATATTATAAAAAGCGAAAGTGAGTTTGTTTGTTTGTTACCTCTTCACGCTTTAATGGCTACACCGATTTTGATGAATTTTGGTATAGAGATAGTTGGGAACCAGGAGACGGACATAGGCTAATTTTTATTTTAAAAAAGTGGGACGTGAGGAAGAAAGAGGGAAGAAAAGGGAAAACTCAGCGTTGCTATTACAAATCAATAAGGCGCAAGGGAAACTTTGTTACCGCGAATTTAACGCGAGCGCAGCCGCGGGCAAAAGCTAGTAGATTATAAATTAAAAATAATTAATTGCCAAAAATATATGTGACAGTTTGTATGTTGGGATATCTGGATGTTACTCGATCATGCAAAAACAGGTCAACGAAAATTAAACGCACATCAGATTTTAAAGTTAAAAATACTCGTTTCACATGAAATTCTGTTGCAAGATTTTACCAATATATTTGCATATTAGTACCGTCGAAGCTCGACCGAATTCCGTATAAAGAGCTATGTGAAAAAGTCATACTATGAAAACCATACTATTAAATACATAAATAAATTTTTGATCCGTTTGACAAGAGATTTAGTAGGAATAGTTCACTAAAGATAGTTATTCTTATTAATTGCCGTGGTAACTAAACTAATATAAGTAGGCAAGTTCAATATAAAAGTTTTTAAATATACAAATATCATTTTCAAACGTTATTGAATATTTTACGCCAGTACCTATGCGCTACTGGTTCTGTGTGTTAATACTGTTGCTGCTTTTTTTTGTATGTCAGAGTTTTACTGACTAAAACCCACCCATGTTCCTTCTATTGCCATTTTCGTTTCGAGGCCGCGGTATCTCTTTCGAACAACCCGCAACCCCGGCAGGCGGAGGCCCTGGCAAGCCTCTCTGCTTTTGCTGACATCTCTTTGAGGTGCGCGTGAAACACAAACGCGCCGTCGACACGGTCTATCGTCAATAGACGGACGGACGATGAGCTACCCATTGCCCACCGTCCACAGGCCCGGTCATCAACGGGCTTGTGGTGAGAAACAAACATTATATTGTTATTATTATGTATATAGCGCTATTAGAGGATCCCGTGGCTTTCATGTAGGCATGGAGACAGCGACAATCACAACCCCGTGCAGGGCACGCCACAATAGTTGCGATAAGCCCCCTCTTTCAGGAGTAGCTGGAGAGGCGTCATGGCGTCCTCAGCTACCCCCTGACGCAGGTCCTCACCGGACACGGAAGTTTCGGGAGGTTCCTGCGTATGATTAAGGCGGGAGGGAACGTTTGTGTGTTACCATCCAGAGAGAGACCAGTCCGGAGCGAGAGGGAATGGGAAGCAGTTACTTCCTTCTGCGAAGCAGTTGTGATAGCAAAGCAGGGCGTTTGAGGAAGAGGACCTCCAACCAACCCAGTCTGCCGGAGTTGCTGGTTGTTCGAAAGAGATACCGCGGTCCCGGAACATAAACGGCAACAAAAGGAACAGAAATCCACCTTGGTAACAGAGCAAAATAGATATATTATGTGCCCATACGAGAAGACGAGATGCAAATAGACAAACGCTATCATTTTATTTGCGCTTGGCGGCACACGAATTGTGGCTTTGTTGGCAAAGTTCGTAATTAATTTTAACGCCTTTGTTCAAAAGTTGCGTATTAAACTGAAGTTTCGACATTTCTACCCAAGAAATGTGTAATATTTGCCAGATGGGAAAACCCCCGTATCCTGTGAACGTATTATTTATTTTGTTAAGCATATTGAAAAACAACTACTTTGGACCAGCAGATTTTATCCATGATCCATTATCCATGACCACCGTAGATACGTGCCTGTAGACTGTGAGCAATGGGTAGCTCACCGACCGCCTGTCTATTGACGACATACCGTGTCGACGGCGCGTTAGTGTTCCACGTGCGCCTCAAAGAGATGTCAGCAAAGCAGAGGCGCCAGCCAGGGCCACCGTGGGTTGCAGGTTATTCGAAAGACATACTGCGGCCTCGGAACATAAAGGGCAGTAGAAGGAACATGAGTGGGTATTAGTCAGTACAAGTATGACGGGCGTGTCATATTTGTACTGACTAAAACCTATAATTATGACCCGTTCCGCCCAGAGCGGGGAAAGTGAAAGAAGTGATAATTTCCCAACCGCAAACAAAAGGTTTTTGTTTTTTTCAAAAGTCTCTTACCATCCAATTCCTTACTACTTTTGTGTATCTCACAGAAGATGCACACGTAACACACAGTGATGACCACCAGCGGTAAGAAGTACATCGCGCACAGACAGAAGATATTGTAGACCACTTCTTGTTGCTCCGAGTTGAAGGCGTCAAATGAGACGCATTGCTCAAAGCCTGCTACTTGTGGGTGACGCTTGACACGGAAGACTATGCTCTGTGGACAAGGAAAAGTTGAATTTAGAATACAAAACTTTATGGTGCGCCAGGGGAATACAATTTTTTCTTACGTGTTTATGGTTTCATACCTCAAAAGAATATAAATAAAATCGAAAGTGAGTTTGTTTGTTACGTCTAAATTACCAAAACGATTTTGTTGAATTTTGGCACAGAGATAGTTGGGACCCTGGAGACGGACATAGGCTAAAAAGTGAGAAAAAGGGGAGAAAAGGGAAAGAAAGATATATATTTTTCGATCGATCGCGATCATCCCGCGGCTTAAAGTTACCGTTATCCGTTAGGTAAAGCTAATTCTTTGTATAAAACACAGGCCAGCCCTCTGGTCGCGAGAAGAGTCGACCAACTGCTTGGCGATTTTTCGAAATACTACATGGGCACTCGGGCCCCTTGGCCCTAGTGGCGGCTCAAACACATAACTACTGTTTGAGGTTTTCAGCACCTGCAGCAGCATATTTAATTAATGACGAAAGTACTTTTTTTCTGTTATTCTCTGTGAGTGTGAAAATCGTCGCATATTGACGTGAGAATTTATCCACATGTCATTTGTTAAGTTCGCCTCGGGCGCAATAACAAAGTTTAACCACTCAGCACGACAGGATTTTGACATATGACACATCAGCTGAATCGGTGGGGTGACGCGAATTGTCATGAAATTCAAGAATTTTCATCAATTTACAGCATTCAATTTTGTTATTAAAAATAAGTCACAGCGGCTGTATCATATGATAAGTTTGAGGTTTATATTTCCAAAAACCTCATAAGGTCGATAAAACGGCGTCAATCTATTGTAAAATGTGTGTAAAATACATATTATTACACCCTTCCAAAAATTAGGTACTTTAAAAACGCTGGAAATAATGCACATACACAAGACAACCCTTTGATAATAAAATCGGAAATCCAAAATAAAAACAGTGACATTCCATCTGCATTCTTATTTTTGCCATTTTACATATAAATTCAAAATAAAACACGATACAAATCTCGACAAAAATTACTAAAAACTATGTTGCAACATGACATTTCTTAGTGCTGACCGTAACTCTAAGTTTCATCATTACGATTAAAAAGTTGCATTCAACCTAATCGATAATCGAAATGGAGTAAACTTTAAAAAAAAGTTTTGGGACCATCGAGGAATTTACCTATGGAGATTGCATATTATTCTACTATTGATATTATAGTTGTTCAAATATCTATGATATCGATAAGAAAAGAAAGACAACAACATTTTGTCACGTGCTTTTTTGTTATGCTATAATTATTTTCTTATGCGCCAAGATTTGAGGTACAGACGCCTGCACATCAAGCTACTACAATCAGTCAGATTTCTTTGATAGATTTTCGACTTTATTTCCAAAGTATTAGGTTCAAGGTTGATTGGGAAAAAATGACAGTTTCGGGTAGCTTGACCTGCAGGCGTCTGTACATTTTGCTGTCAAACGGTTTTCTTGAATGACGATGAATGAAAATGGCGGCCATTTTTGTAGGAGGTCATGCTAATTCTGTAGGTACCTAGTCAGGCACCCCAGCTGGCACAACCATACCGTACCGCACCTAGAAAGCCATGCCTCCGCAGTAGAGCCTTGTTTTAGACGGACAGGGACTCCGCACACATCGCGGCCCTAAAATATTGATATAGACACCCGACGCCCGACGCGCGATGCCTGTAGCGTCTCCCGCGGTGGCTGGCTTGGTTTGAGGAGCGCCTCACTTCCCCCGCTCTAGACGAAGCGGGGTCCCCCCCCCCTTCGTCTAGAGCGTGAGCGTGTCAGGGTTATGCAATAGAAGGAGCATGGGTGGGTTTTAATCAGTACTAGTCTGACACTCCCCCCCGTTTTGCCCAGAGCGGGGGAAGTTATTTGACGATTTCCCACCCAAAAAAAAACCCCGGTACACGACATCAAGAAAAATCCTGGTTCAAAATGGACTCATTTTGAACCAGGAGTTTTCTTGGTGTCGTGTTTCCATCTCAATTGTGCTCTTCCTCTATAGACCATTTTTACCCCAAGGCTTCCACTCCAAGAACACTTTGGCCTACGAGCCATGTTTTAGGAAAGAATGAATACGCTTTTCAAATAACCAATCCAACCAAACAATTTTGTCGAACAAATGTAATTTATCTTAGCTGATTTTTTTAATGTCCAAGATCATAATTGGCGCGTTCTATATTCAACCTTATTTATTTCTATTTACAATTCATATTCAAATAGTAGGTATAAAACCAAATTATTAATAAAATAGCAAATAAACATTTTAATATAAATTTGAACAGCGAGCGCATTCCTTTTTTGAATTTTTATCTGAAAATAAAATTGGCGCGAATTTAGCCATAGATCAGTTTGTAGTTTGTTTTTTAATCGGTTTT
Organism: Ochropleura leucogaster; assembly: GCA_958449745.1. Classification (NCBI taxonomy): domain Eukaryota; kingdom Metazoa; phylum Arthropoda; class Insecta; order Lepidoptera; family Noctuidae; genus Ochropleura; species Ochropleura leucogaster. The sequence goes on along the minus strand of OY288213.1, from coordinate 2,210,422 downwards.
AGTGGCGTAAAAAATATTATTATCAATATTTATAGTATTTTACACGTATTACAAAATTAATTTTTATTTTCATCTATCAATTACTGATGTTCCTTAATTTAATTATTCGAGTTGATTGATTTACAAGAAAATAATCGATTGAAATAATCGCATTTACACATCACAAAATTAAAAAAAAAAGAAATGGACGTCAATTTCGAAAGTGAATTTAGTAGTGGTTATGAATATTCCGTGTTATTGGTCCTATTATTGCAAATTACGATAAGATCTGGGCATTGTCATGTTATTTATAATATTTGAAATGATATTTGTGTCAGTTGTTATAGAATCTATTCGTGAATATATGATATAATGTGGAATTAAAAATGTAAACAAGCACGATTGGCGCGAAACTTCGACTTTAGATTTCAAAATATATCATTACCACTACTAATATAAGTTCAATTACGAATGATTTCTTCACGTAATAAAAGGACACGTTAATCATGCCCAATAATGTGGAGTTTACATGTCCGAAAACCTATTTTTTTATGATTTTTAGCGTCGACCTACACTGCCATCAAAATGGCGATGATCGTAATTTACGCATTTGGATTTTATAAGACTTAATTAAGAAACTTCCTCAATAATTAAAGAACTTCTAATGACGTTTACATATGAGTTTTTTATTCTACTATCTTAATGAATGCACACCCATATTATTTATTAACCAGAAAATAAAATATTTACAAAAATAATGAGGAGGTCATATGACTTAAATGTCCGACCCCTTTCGGGGCCAGTACCGAGCCAGCGGAGGTTTGAATGTCGAGCCCCCGAAGGGGTCCGTACCGAACTATACGGTTAATTGCGGCCCAAAGAGGTTTGAATCAAAATGTAATATCCCATACTAACATATAAATAAAGCCCATTGATAGCTTAACATTTATTTATGAATTCAGCAGTGGCGTTCTGCTAAATGTAAAATAATTCGGACTGATTTTCGATTTAATTAAGCATGTTGTATTTACAATGAGCTTTTTCATAATTGTACAAAGTGAAATGTTATTTTGTTTCATGAAAAATATATTTACAATTTAAAGGGATTGTAGGTATAAAAGTGACAGTTTGTACGTTTGGATACAAACAAACTGTGACATTTTGGATGTGGGTACTTACTTACATTTACGCATAGCACAGCAAATTTTAAAAGTTGAAAATACTCTTTTAATATTATAACAGTGAATGAGTTTGTTACGTCTTTTTGCCTAAATTGTCAAACCGATTTTGATGAATTTTGGTACAGATATAGTTGGGACCCTGGAGACGAACATAGGCCAACTATTAAAAAAAAAGATTGAGAAATGAGGAAATTAGGATGGCAAAAAAATGTGAGAGTAGGGGGATAATAAGGGAAGAAAAGGGAGATTATGATTTTTTTCGATCATCACGCGGGTTAAAGTTAGCGTTAGGCCAAGTAACTGTGCCATGCGGACGAAGTCGCGGGCGGAAGCTAGTAAACAAATAAGTTTTTATCAGTACCTGTCTGAAATTTCCTTTCGCTCTCGCTAACAGAGGGAGGAATCATATCATGATTTCCAATCCGAAAAAAACAGCCTACTGCGACTTACGTACAAACTTACGACTTAAACGGCCATATTTTAGTCTGAGGGTTGATTTTGGTCCAAGGTAGGACAGACTTTAGTATATGGTTCTAATTTCAACTAAATAAATAAATAAATATCTTGGGACAACTCACACACGGCTATCTGATCCCAAGCTAAGCAGAGCATGTGTTATGGTAACCAGACAACTGATATACATACTTATATAATTTATAAATATATACATATTATAGATAAATCACACCCAGACACAGAACAAACAATCATGCTCATCACACAAAGTTTGTCCTGGGTGGGAATCGAACCTACGACCGGCTCAGCAGTCAGGGCCACTAACCATTAGACCAACAGGCCCGTCTAAACTCGAGAAAAACTCGAGAGACCACGCGTTTCTAAGATATAAAGGATCTTAACAGACAGACATACAATAAAGTGATTCTATAAGGGTTCCTTTTGAGGTACGGAATATTAAAAAAAGGACCCACTTCAAGAAAATTGACATCCCGTTGAATGCGAGTACAATGAGAGATCCACTTAAACTGGTTTTTAATAGCTTGAGTGGTCATTATATGTAGATATTCGTACATGTCAGCTGTAGAGAAAAAAACTACGTTGAATAGCACTTAAATTATCAGTTTCCAACTGAACTCTAGGTTAATATCCTCACTAATCTAATCTAAATCTAAACTATCTAAACGAATATCTAAACTAATATTATCTAAATCTAAATTTCTAAACTAATATTATAAATGCGAAAGTAACTCTGTCTGTCTGTCTGCCTCTTCTTCACGCCTAAACCACTGAATCGATTTTAATGAAATTTGGTACAGATATAGTCTGGGATCCGAGAAAGGACATAGGATAGTTTTTATCCCGGAAATCCCCCGGGAACGGGAACTATTAATCCACGCGTACGAAGTCGCGGGCAAAAGATAGTATCAAATATATAAAATTCTCGTGTGCCAGTTTTCGTTCCCATACTACTCCGAAACGGCTAGACCGATTCAAACGAAACTTTGTGTACATATCGGGTAGGTCTGAGAATCGGCCAACATCTATTTTTCATACCCCTAACCGAGCAGCGGGTGAAACCGCTGGGCACAGCTAGTAATATTATAAAAGCGAAAGTGAGTTTGTTTGTTACGTCTTCACGCCTACATGACTAAACATATTTCGATGAATTTTGGTACAGAGATAGTTGGGACCCTGGAGACGGACATAGACTAACTTTTAAAAAAAAATGAGAAGTGAGGGAGAAAGTGGGAAGAAAAGGGAAAAATTAGCTTTGCTATTACAATAAATAAGACGCTAGGTCAAAATCTACAAGTAGCAGGTACTGGCAAATCAGGAAAGAGGAACTGTGTTAAACACGAATTAAACACGAGCGAAGCCGCGAGCAATAGCTAGTTCAGGTATAATTTGAAATTAGGTATAGTAAACAAATTTATTTAAATTCACGATCATCCGAACTGATTTACCGAATAACCATCAGATTATCACGTTGTTTGTTGTTTGTTTACTATTTATTTTGATGTGAAACGCACGGATTTATTAATCTGATTAAGAATATGTTTATATTAAACAAGTTTTCATGCATAAAACGTTCTGCGTGTTTGTGTTCGCTTCACTAAAGTTGAAATAATTTTTCGGCACAGTGATTTAATTGCGACTGTAGCTCAATTTTGTGTACCTATTAATTATCAGGTAATTAAGTATTAAATATCTTAAAAAAATATATAAAAATTTTAACATTTGGTAAAAGCAATAATTATAAGTTTCATGGAAAAAGTACTAAGTATTACATTTCATAAATTGCTTTACTGAGAATTAAATGCTTTGATATTAAAATTACTTTAGAATATAATTTATTTGTATAAAAAAAATTGTACATACGGTCTAATAAATTATAGTTGCGAATTCAAATGGTTCACCATATAATGGCATACAAATATCAGAGGATTTTTTATACTAAACTAGCTTCCGCCCGCGACTTTGTCCGCGTGGCACAGTTACTTTGGGCTAACGGTAACTTTAAGCCGCGTGATGATCGAAAAAAAATATCTTTCTGTCCCCTTTTCTTCCCCTTTTCTCACTTTTTTTAGCCTTTGTTAAAATTCATCAAAATCGGTTGGGCCATTTAGGCGTGAAGACGTAACAAACAAACAAACTCACTTTCGCTTTCGCTTTTATAATAAAAAACTTAGTAACCATATCTATTAACCATTTTTTTTTCAAGAAATTCTTTTTCACTATAAAAACAATTCTACAAGCCATTTCTTAAATATTTCACTTATTCCTTATTACTTTTGAATGTTGTTAAAAAAATTGCAGTAATTAAACAATTTTTTTGGCAAGATGTGCTTTGATGTTTAGGCGTTCTTAGTCTTGTCTTGTCACGATAAGTGTATTCCGAATACATTCAAATTATTTATAGCATGCGACAGCTCGCATGCTATAAATAATTTGAATGTCTGTGTGGATGATTTGCTAATCTTTTTGAAACAATGGAAAATGAATACTCGATAAAAAGTTAAGTGATATATCACCATACATACCGTAACTAAAAATTATGAAATAAAAACATGGAAAAATAGTGGAAAATAACTTTACTTCCGGAAGTCGGTAACAAAAAAGTCAACAAAACAAACGAAAATCACCGACTTTTGGAAGTAATGTTATTTTCCACTTTTTTGGAACTCGGGTTTATTTTTACAAAAAAGTTTTTTTAATGAGTCGTACTGATGATAGTACGAGGGATTGTAATACTGGGATACCAGGATCCCGAAATACCAGGATACCGCACTATTTTTGAAGGACCAGTCCATCTATGTGTGCACATATCAAGCGTGATCCTCCGGCATTAGCGGGACTGCGCAACAATGAACACCATGTGTTTTTTGAGAAAGATTTCAGCCAATGCCAGACGGGAACGGGGTTGAGCGCGTACAGAGTGTACAGAGTGTACGCGCTCAACCCCGTTCTGGAATTAATTCTCTCGAAGTTTTGTTAAGAAAAAAATGAATTTGTTTGAGTCTAGTGGCTTAAAAAGGCATAATATCTTCAGTTCGCCTACCCCGCTTCAAGTGCAGTTGTACAAGCGTGGGTGCAGATGCGGTTTCTGCTGCTGGCTATCTGGTATGTAAAGTCAGGAGTCGTTTGGCAGACAAAACTATCAACATATTTTATGTGCAGTTATTTTCAAAATAATGCCTAAACTACCTATTGTCTCTTTATTATATTTTTTATTACATATTTTTTATTAATCTCTCAATACATTTTTTTGTCTCATTTTTAGTTCTAGGTGCATGAATGATACAGGATTTCTCTCTTTTCTCAATGACTTTCAGAAAAATGTGGGATCCCGCAATTACCAGGATCCTGCGGGACTAAGACCTCTTAGTCCCGCAAATACGATTTGCGAATTAAGATTTTGTTGCGAGATTGCATTCTCTAGTACGGATAAAAGCGAAACGAAATGAATCTGCAAAAAGGTTTTGTTACTGAAATCTTTCGTAGTATTGGAAGCGAAATTAAAAATCTGTCTGTTACCTTTGAGCTTGAAGTCTTTGTGAATTTGAATTAAAAAAAAAAGAAACCAGAATCAGGGCTTTGAAAAGATTTGAAAGCGGTTTTAAAAAAATGGTAAAATAATTACAGGACGTTAAAAATTCATCCGCATTACTGTAAACAGGAAATGGACCTGAACGCTAGCTGTATTATCGCGTTGGATGGTAATTTTAATTATTTGGCCAAAAATTAGGTCAGCCCTCTGGTCACGTAAAGATATTTTATATCAAAATTCCCACAGTTATGTTTAGTTACTTTTTTATTGACTTCAAACAAAGGAGCAAACTTCTTAATTCGTCTTTTTATGGCAAAAACATACCTTTAATTAAAACGTCAACTGATGATGTAGTATTTTAATCAAAGTCCTGAAAATAAATCATCCTACCCAACGAGATTTACCTACTAAACTTAATAGAAATAAGGAATAATTAATAAAAAATATTATAAAAGCAAAAGTGAGTTTGTTTGTTTGTTACCTCTTCACGCTTTAATGGCCTAACTGGTTTTGATGATTTTTGGTACAGAGATAGTTGGAACCCTGGAGACGAACATATGCATTTTTTTTTAAAGACTGATAAATGAGGGAAAGAGGGGAAAAAAGGAGAACTTAGCATTGCTATTAAAACTACAGGAAAACTACAGGTAGCAGGTACCTGCAAATCAGGAAAGGTTAACCGTCTTATCCCGAATTTAACGCGGGCGCAAGCTAGTAATTAATAAAAATGAAGTTCGAAAAATCTTTAAGCTCTTGCTGTTGTTAAGAAGTTTAATAACAGAGTTAGAAATGTCCGTCTGTAGTCAGTGACCTTGACATTTAAGTTGGCAACGTGTTTTTGTAGACGGAAGCGTTTAAAACAAGATTAACACTTTAGTTGAATGAAATGGGTGCTATCTGTAGGGAATCGTGAGTCTCATCTTTTCTTTTGTTTTTGGACTTTACTCCTTAAGAATCGATTTTCATATTATATAAGGCGCCCGGTATGAGAAAAATCTGAGGGGTAAAACCTACTAAAGTAACGAAAATGTGTCACGTTTTTGGTGCGCACCTTTAGTGCGCAACTTTCTAATTTGGCTGTGAGTGTATTAAGACGTCGTACATATGGTATGCTGTATACGGTAGGCGACTATACCTATATACTATATGTTATTGGGCTTGTTTGTTTCTATCAGTGTCGATGTATTTATATTGCTATTTTTTTTCATTAATTTGTGAATTTACCCTTTCATATGATATTAATATTTTTTCAGTTGAATAAACTCTTTTTGCGTATGGTTAGATACTCGTACTTATGGAGTAAACACCAGTCGTGCGTCGGAGCTGACACACACACTTTTTTCTTCTTCTATTTTCGCGTTTCATTGTGAGGAAACTGGCATATTCTAATAGAATTAACTAATCCTTACTTATATTATGAAAGCGAAAGTATGTTTGTTATGTCTTTACGCCTAAATGACCAAACCGGTTTTGGTACAGAGATAGTTGGGACCATGGAGACGGACATATTTTAAAAAAAGGGCTTAGCTCCCTGTTTTTAAAAAAAGAAGGAGGTAAGGGGAGAAAGAAGGAAGAAAACGAGAGAGAGAGTTTTTTTTGTTTTTTCGAAGTCGCGGGCAGAAGCTAAATAATTATAAGTCCAGGTTTTCTCACTATATTTTCTTTCACAGATGTCTGTGATGTCTAAAATAAACTTTAGAAAGTATTATGAATAATTTCAGAACTAACTAACCACTAAAAAATTTGTAAGACCCGTGGAATTCACCAACCCCAACCCACACTGGGTTCGCATTGTAAATAAAGGAAACAATGTATGAAAAATTTTAGCTCAATCGGATACCAGATTTCTTAGAAGGTACTTTCTAACCTACTACTAACTTTCTACCCCTACTTTCTAAGATTTCCTTACATTTTTACTGGTTAGGTTAATAAAACCACGGTTTAACCCGTGAAGTAATATTTGAAAGTTCAGCCAGAATAGTTTTACGTTGATTTGAGAAAATAAAACGATTGAAATCGAATTTCAAATGACTTCCAATATCGCTTGTTTTAAAGCTCCGCGTCAATTCTATTCCGTACTTGATTATCTACGATACAATTCAATTGGAAAGAGATTTAGTAGATTATTCAGCGTTGGCCATTGTTTAAATTTAAATCTCATCGGATTCATTTGGTTGTTGTTAAAGATAATGGTTTAATGAAATCCAGGGAACTGTTGATTTGTGATTTTGTAACAGACTGAAGTATAGATTTTTTGCCGAATCTTTGTAAATCGCCCTGTACCTTTAAAAGATTGGATTTTCTTTTTTAACTAGCTTTTGCCCGCAACTTTGCTCGCATCAAATTCGGGGTAACACAGTTCCCCTTTCCTGATTTGCAGGTACCTGCTTCGTATAGTATTTGCCCTTGCGCCTTATTTATTGTAATAGCAAAGCTAAGTTTTCCCTATTTTTTCGTCTTTCTCCCTCATTTTTCACTTTGAAAAAAGGCTATGTCCGTCTTCAGGGTCTCAGCTATCGGTTTAGCCATTTAGGCGTGAAGACGTAACAAACAAAAAAATTCACTTTCGCTTTTTTAATATCAGTAGGGATTATGTACACCATAAATAACCTTGTGCGTTCTTATTGCTAAAAGCGATATTTTCATGACAAACCTAGAATGTATTGCAGATAGAGGCAGAAACAATACTGCAGGTAGTCTGTGGTTCACCAAGCAACTTTCATACATGCAGCATATATACAATTCTAGATTAATACTAACTATGTCCAGCGACTGATAAGGGTGCCCTTATCACTCAGCGGTATGAACAATAGATTACGACCGATTCTCAGACCTACCGAAAATACATACAGAAGTTCATTATAATCGGTGGAGCCCTTTCAGAAGAGTTTAGCAACTAAAATTGAGCATGACGACACGGTTGGGGCAGTGGCTGTGCGATCGACTGCTGCGTTGTAGCGTAAGTCAGTAAAAATCTTGTAAAGGAAGCTTGATTAGCTCTCAACATAGCGGAAATCCGGGAGTTGCGGGTTGTTCGAAAGAGATACCGCTGCCCCAGAACGTAAAGGGCAGTAGAAGGAACATAAGTGAGCTTTAGTCAGTACAAGTCTGATACTCCACCCCGATCCACCCAGAGCGGGGGAAGTTATTTGATGATTTTCCACACCAAAAAAAGGGGGCAGCAGAAAATATTAAAGTTCTTACACTTTGAATACTTCGAATTTAAAAGCACTCGACACAAGTCGGAGCAGAGTGCACACAAGGAATTTCTCCTGTGTCGCGGGTGCAAGATTTCTACTGACTTACTACTGCGAACTTTTCCAAAAGTAAAAAAAAACCTGGAAAAAAAGAGCCCACATTTGTGCCCAGTTGACGGAAATAGGGTCTACTGTGCCCTTTTCTTATTCTTGTTCTAGAAGATCTTTACTTTAAAATGACATAAATTTTATATGTGGTGTACATTCTGGAGCACAGCTTCAAAAATTTTTGGCCATGTCCTTTCTGTTGTAGGCTTCTATTGCCATTCTAAACAAAACGGTGTATAACGTTGTCGTGTAGTTTTGTGAATATTCACAAAGCTACACTATAACGTTATATACATGTGCATAATTATACCCCGTGGCTGTCCCTACCCTTTGTCTATGCTAGCTTTATTAACATGCAATGGACGAGAGCGAAGCACTAACGTCCATGGATTTGAGTCGTTTTGTGTTGCCAGCGTATCTGCATTTATGTGCTTCGATTTTGACGCCCACACAAACACTCACACACACGCACACATTTTCCAGTGAAACGTTCACTTGTTTATTATATTTTTTTTCTCTAATTATAACTTTTGTTTTGAACTTAATAACTTAAATGATAATCATTTCAACGAAGGTGCGCTGATACTTATCTTAGCTTAGGTTTTGGCTGCAACTATAATATTCAACATTATTTACCGTACCTTTTTGCATACTTGTATTTTAAATTTTATTTATTTTGTGAAGGTGCTAATAAACATTTTAAGCCCATAAGCCACAGCATTAGTATTCAACGTTTCAATGACTAGCCTTTTCCCAACAATATTTTGATCGGTTTTCACTCTAACCGCATTCAACTGAATACCAATATTTTACATGGAGCAACGGATACGGATATATGAACTGAGTTAGTACGGGGTATTAGGGTAAGACTGGTAATAAGATAAGAAGGTTATAAGCTTAAAAAAAAAAACTCACTGGAACTGGAACAGTCTAGTTATAAAAATCTCTTTGATGATGAATTTGTTACAAATCCAACTGATATAGCTGATATAACTGGTAGAAAATGCCCAAAGTCCGCCTTTGTACAACGTTTTTTTTTACTTTTGCACTTCTTTGCATGAAGTTTTAATAAATAAATAACTATAATAGAATTATTTAATAATCATTTAACTGTCCAGATTCATGTAATAACACTACTGACCATAAAAAAAATAACAGAAACAAATTCTTACATAAATTCATAATTTCATTCTCAGTACATAGGTACCACTTGAAATTTAAATAATAATTATAACTTAAAGAAATATATCCTGACATTGAAACCAAAACTGAAATTAATTACCAATCAAGTGTAAGAAAAATCCATAAAAGATTAAATAGAAACTTTTATAACATATAGATACGCATAATACATCATAGAACAATAACTTATTACCTTAGGTTTTATTGACACACATCACAAGTTATATTAGAAGATGTTCCCTGGAGAATCTCCGAACGACTGACGATTTAGCCGGGTTGTTATCGTTCGTAATTTCCAATTACCGCCATTTCAATAGTGAAATGGGCGCGTTCCTTTGATTGGTTGGTATTCAACCAGACAGAGTTACTTTGAGTGTTGCCAATTAATAAAATAGTGGTATTATCGACGTACCAACAAATGAGTGAGGTGGGAGGATGACCTCAACCTAAACGCTGGTCATCAATGGAGAAGAGTAGCCAGGGATAGAATACAGTGGCAGTTGTTAGAGGAGGCCTATGCTAAGTGGCACACTGAACTACGGGACATCTTATAAACATCAAAATGAAAACATGTCGTAAAATGTATACCTAGTAGTTCAGAATAAAAGGCTTATTATATTATCGACGTATAGTTGCTGTAACGACGGCCAATATTGCATGTTAATGAATCGAAAGCATATCAAATTTATTATAAACGCTAACATGAGAGAGTTATATTTTGCACGCCACAGGGAAGTGCATTTGGCCCTTTATTATTCTTGCTTATCAAACGATCTTAATCCAATCCAAATCCAAAAACCAAACCAAATATTGTGACCCTATGTGTCTGTAATTAAAACCAAAATAAGATTATTTAAACGAACCAAATTTCTAGATAATCTGGTGATTAATACAAGAAATGGGGCAAATCTGCCACAAAAAAAATGGCATTAAAAGCTCAAAACAATGTGTATGACCTCGTAATTATACTTGTTAAAACTACCAAAAACTGCAAACTATATTTCGTTAACTAAAAATACTTACGCTTCCATCCCTCTATATTTAGGAGAATGCAATATTTAAAAAAAAAGTCTTAATATTTGACACGATTATTACTAAACGTCATCAAAGCACACGTAAGTTAAAATAAAATATTTTTAAAAAACGTTACCTCACACTAGGAATTTCTCCAGTATCGTGGGTGCATTTACAAACAATTAAAACACATACATAAACAGTCAGACCCAAAACAACTTTTTGTAGGTCATAAAAATATTTGTAACGATCGAACCCGCGACATGCAGGGCTGCAGTCAATCGTTCAGCCACTGCGCCAACCGTGCCGTCAGCATAATACTGAACTTTTATAAACATGTAAGTACTTGCATTATTATATCGTTGTCTTTGTCATGTATACATGACAAAAACAACGATAGGCATGGCCTATGCATGTAAACATGTATAGGCATGGGACTAATTTTTTTTAATAAATTACTAAAAGATTATTACATTACATTATGTCCATTTCACCATAGTTCCATACGTATTTATTATTATATTTTATTCATATTGTATTTAGTCATTATTTGCCTATGTTTTTATGTATTTTTATTTTTTACGCACTGTGTCTACATCTCTTTTTATTTACTCTCCTTTCGCAGATATGCTGGAAGAGATTTATATAACTTTGTACCTATTTTCTGTTCCTGTCTTTTATATTTCTGTATCCAATATGTACATAAATCGTTAAATAAACAATAGCTTTAAAAAGTATATAATAACCAAAATAAACCATTTCAAATAGCATCCTTTAAAAACATTGATTGAAAAGGCAAAATAATGAGCAGAGCTTTCAGCTATACGCTGTATATTTATTATTGATTCTGAATTCACTCTGAAAAAGCTGGTCATTGAAATCACGTTTCATTATTTGTCACAAATGAATATTTTGATTCAGTCCGTAAAACAAATTTTGTATTGGAAAACACGTCACAGTTTTAATGAATACTCTGTATAGAATGTGACATCTTATTTTCAGGAAATGCCTATGAAAGAAATGCGCTTTATACCTTGCTAATGATGCTTTAAGTCACAAATAATATTGGGGAACCTTTGCGCCTTTCATCAAAGCATCAAGTTTCTAAAGATAATTTTCGTTTCATAAAGATTTCAACTAAGAAACAAATCTAACTTTACCAAATAACTCAAATTCATACTAACCAAACACAAATCATTATTTAATTTAATATATTTTATTATTTAATCAAAAGATAATATGTTTTTCCACAGAATATCACAAATAAATCACAAAAGCAAATTGACATTTATTTGAGTTCTAAATTCAAAATGTTTCAATTTCTTATTTTTAATATTAGGCTGTTTATTGACGTCATCATGCCTTGTACTTTCTTCAGCCTGAGAAACCAAAGCGCGGGAAAAAGGAAGCAAATCATAGTTTTAAAGTAATAATGACAAAAATACTTATAGTTATGTTTTTAAATTTTTCCGTAAGTGTTTTAAACTGCTGTTTTCAATGAAAATTACATGGGCCTTAAGTGGCAGCAGGATCATAATCATATTTTTTTATTCAATAGCTTCTTTTGCCAGTGTAGTGGCGTTCTGTCGAGATGACCTGAGCCTTATGTAAATAAGCTATTGAGATTACCAAATATAGGAACAACCGAGATGATGGATTGGGTAAAAATTCAAAAAGTAAGAAAAAAATAATTGAGAGGTGTCAAAGGACACCCGGATGGAACGAAGTTATCATTTATTATGTACGAAAACCTATATACACTCAACAAAAATAATCGTCGCGACACCACACTGTTCAATGCGAAATAGAAAGACGAAATGAAAATAACTGGCTTGGTTTCTATAAGAGGGAGGGAGAGACAGACAGTGATACACGCTTAAAACTATAGCAAAAAGTGTCGTTACAACTTTTGGTCTAATTTTTTTCCGTCTAGCCTCATTTCAAAACGCGCAATAAGGAACTTTTTTTCAAAAGATCGCGACATAGCCTTACGGACCAGCAGCTGTGGCAATCAAAGATCTTAAAATGTCAGCCGGGAACAACAGCTTAACGTGGTTTTAGAAGCACTGAGGAAATTGGGTATGTACCGGGTGGTCACCCATCCACAAACCGACCTTGGAAAACGTGGCTTAACTTCGAATATTGACTCGTGGGGCTGCTATTTATTGAACCACGACCTCTTTGAAATAAACTCGAATAAAATTAATTTCATATTTATTTTTCTTAACATTTACTATACATGTTGAAAAGCTTATCAAGAAAAGCAATATTGTGGTATTGGCATAGGGGACAAAGAAACCTAATTTTCTGTTTAAGTCCCTAACCAGGGTTTCATAATACTAAGAAGGCTAAGATTAGGTTTTTTTGTGAGACATTGCAAGTATTAGGGAGGCTGCCCACTATACCGTACCGTGCATACCAACTTGCTATAAACTTCTAAGGTTCGAAAAAACATAACAAGTAATAAAGTAGTAAGGAATGATGATGAAGGAGAAAGGAGTAAATGATGCCGTGGCGTCTGATATGGGAGAATGGAAGAAGAAAACGTGTTGTGCCGACCTCAAATAGAATGGGACGAGGTTAGGAAAATGATGATGATGATGATAATTTCAATTCAATAAATATTCTTTTGCCTAGCATGTTTCTCACATGATCATGACCATGATACGGTATAGTAGACAGATTCCTTTATTACAATGAATTATGTTGAACAAGAAATAACAGCAACCTACTTGGTTTAGGCAATTTGTAAATTCATGTGCTGAATCACAATGGCTGACACGAGATTTTCTTTACAAATATCGTGTGGGCGACGCGCCTAACGCGCCCGCGCCCGGACCGCACCCCGACTGCCAATCGTGTGGGTGGGCGATGCGCCTAAGTCAACAAATAAAATACGATGGCACGCTTGGCGTGTCGCGGGTTCGATTCCCGCACGGAACAAATATTTGTATGACGGAACACATATCTGCAGATTGTTGTTTCGGTTTTGGCTGTTTGTGTATGTGAGTTTAAACATTTGTAAACGCACCCACGATACAGGAGAACTAGTGTGGAGTAACGTTTTATAAAAAAAAACAAATAATATACCATTACCTAGTCCATACATACGATGAAAAATATTAACCCTCTGTGGGCTAGCGGAAGATTAATGTGTCCGCACACAATATATGAACGTATAAATCTTACGGTTAATTACATGGGGGTGTTAAAAATATTGTTTCGAATATATTGCTCCAAGGTTTTGAGCGTACCTGCCAGGGTTACGGGTTGTTGTACAGATACACTGCGGCCCTGGAACGCAGAGGGAAAAAGAAGAAAAGAGTAAAAGTTCGTAGTAATTTTAGCTCAGCCAAAGCGAGAAGAAGTTATTTAATTATGTCCAAAGTGAGAAAAAAAAGGCTAGGAGCGTAAACCAAAAGAGTTTACCCGTATACATGTAACATACCATCCTTACTATCCTTACTAATATTATAAAAGCGAAAGTGAGTTTGTTTGTTTGTTTGTTACCTCTTCACGCTTTAATGGCTAAACCGATTGTGATGATTTTGGTACATAGATAGTTGGGAACCAGGAGACGGACATAGGCTAATTTTTATTTAAAAAAAGTGGGATGTGAGGGAGAAAGAGGGAAGAAAAGGGAAAACTTAGCGTTGCTATTACAAATCAATAAGGCGCAAGGGGAACTGAGTTACCCCAAATTTAACGCGGGCGAAGCCGCGGGCGAAATCTAGTTAAATATAACTTTCAAAATTTAAATGAACCTATACAATATCTGTCTAAGCTTTTGGGGATTACAGGCATGACGTTATGACAAAGAGAGAGAGTTCAAAATTGATGTTAAATTAGGGGGAGGGGTTATTTTATAATTTGCGTGAACATAAGGAACAAGGAATACAAAAAAACATAAGGAATATTAGATTCTGCACCAATTGGATATAGCAGTGTCTTACGAGAGTTATATCCTTGGGTTATGAGTTGAGCTACACGATAACTGACAAATGCTTGCACTGATTGGACAGGTCCACTCAATCTGTGTGGTGCTTTCTTAAAAAGACCATTTCACAGACACTATCTGCATAGTCCTCATGTAAGTTGACCAAGATTATTTCGTCTGGATTTTAAAAGAGACTATGACCTCTGAGTTTGTTTCGGCTGTTTCTTCTCAGAGTAGTCGGGTACGAAACACCGGCCTCATCTAGTTTTTAAAAAAGAATGACGTGTAAAAGTATTTGTGAAAACCTACTTGCAAAATAAACATCATTTATAATAGGCCTCCCGAGCGGGAATCAAAGGAGCATTTTTTTGCGATTGGGAAATCATCAAATAACTTCCCCCATTCTGGGCGGAGCGGGGAGGAGTGTCAGCCTTGTACTAACTAAAACCCACCCGTTTTCCTACTTTTGCCCGTTATATTCCGGGGCCGCGGTATCTCTTTCGAACAACCTGCAACCCCAGCAGGTGGCCCTGGTAGGCCCCTGGGCTTTGCTGACATCTCTTCTTCTTTGGAACTGGAACGCGCCGTCGACACAAAGGACAAGCACTGACTCTTTTTCTTATATCTTTCAGAAAGGTCAGGTGCGTAGTACTTGCAGCTGATGTGCGTGTAATGAGTAAACTCGGGATAAATACCACACTTTTAGAAATATTTGTTTATCTCCCAATACAACAATCAAAATATTTATTTGTAAAACTGGCAAGTACTATGGTCCTTTGTCTACAATAATTTTGCGAAAAAAACATTAAGTTTTTTGATATTTCTAGAGTAGTAGCGAGTTTTGTGGATCTCTACCTTTTCGGATGATTAGTCCATATAATTTACATTTAAAATAGACGACTCACTGAAAAGCAATGCATAATATGCATCTTCCCATGCATCGCCAAAAAGACAAAAAACACGGGTACTTAGTGGTAATTGAAAAATCTTATCGATAAACTAGCTGTTCCACGCGGTTTCACCCACGCTGCTCAGCACCTGTTGGTCGTAGCGTGAAGTTATACTATATAGCCTATAGCCTTCCTCAAGAAATGGACTATTTAACACTAAAAGAATTTTCCCATTCCAACCAGTAGTCCCTGAGATTAGCGCGTTCAAACAAACAAAAAAACTCTTCAGCTTTATAATATTAGTTTAGATAGTATATATAAATAAAATAGCAAGCGATTGCCGCCATGAATGTTACAATCAATACACTTATCCTCCTAAGACCTATCCTCTGGAGGATGTTTCAACATGGAGGAGACAAAAGGAGTAAGTAAGTATGGCTGTGGTTCCTGCGTTCCTTTTTTTTAAGTTTATAAATGTTTGTGTAAAAATCACTGCTTTCTATTGAATGTGCGCATTACATTCAGTCCCTTTGGGAATGAAATCCATTTGACTTTTACGACAGCCATAGAAATGAACGAGTAAACACGATTTCAAGATAATGTTACAAATCGTGGATAAGGTTTCACCATTCCATAGGTTACTCTCTATAGGTACTCGTAATATCAATAAAACCTTATGATCTTGGCACATGAAACGTTACGTGTATCGCCTTTCAATTCGGTGTGGTTTCAAATAGAATTGTAAGATAATATGTAGTTAAGATTATGCGTAGTTAACATGTTCATTTTGACTTAATGGTTAACTGTTATGTGTGTATGTTATGTTATGAGGAGCTCGTGGCTAAATAATAGTAGCCGCTCGGGTCGATCTTAAGGTTAAGCCGCGCTTGCCTAGGTTGGTCTGTGGATGGGTGACCACCCGTTACATATCGAGTTTCCTCCGTGCCTCGGTAAGCACGTTAAGCCGTTGGTCCCGGCTGTCATTTGTAGATCTTTGACAGTC
Organism: Ochropleura leucogaster; assembly: GCA_958449745.1. Classification (NCBI taxonomy): domain Eukaryota; kingdom Metazoa; phylum Arthropoda; class Insecta; order Lepidoptera; family Noctuidae; genus Ochropleura; species Ochropleura leucogaster. The sequence continues at coordinate 2,193,925 of OY288213.1, read as the reverse complement.
GTTACAGGTAGTCAGTGTTCCGAAAGTCTGACAACCAGTCTTACCAAGGGGTATCGTATTACCCAGTATTAACTGGGATGTGGAGGTCAGATAGGCAGTCGCTCCATGTAAAATACTGATATTCAGCTGCATCCGGTTGGACTGGAAGCCGACCCCAACATAGTTGGGAAAAGGCTAGGCCGATGATGATGGTTAACTGTTATACAATGGCTAGTAATATTTATAGTGATTTTGTATAAGAACAAGGATTTTCCCGGACTACCTTTGGTCTAGTGGTCGCAGCGCCTTCTGATGAAGAAAGTTGTTTAGGTTAATGAGTTGTTTATTCTGTAGAACATAGGTGTTTACAGGTAGTATACATATAAGAGATAGGTTCACTATGTGTTGCCAATAGATGGCGTACAAAGTTAAGGTATAAAATAAAACAAGCAAAAATGACATGATTATAAATAAAAATTAAATTAAAGAGTTAAATGCCTAAATTTAAAATTAACTATGTCGATTAAGTGAAATGTTGTCAATATCATTATTAATAACATCCCCCGCTCTGGGCCTCAAGTCTGCTATTTTATATAACTTAGTCATTCCAACACGATCCCACTGTCATTGTGCTAAAAGTTCGTAATCTGCTAAATTACAATGGTCGATCATTGCTCGGCCAGTGGTCTCGTAATGGAATCGTAGCAGAATGACATTGTAGTATTGCCATTATTATAAAACCCGTTGGTAGAAATGATTTTCGAAAAACTACTACCACATTTTAAAAGTTTATTCAAGCCAGATTTTATTTAATATATTTTTCGTGTCCCGATGCATTTTATGTTAACACGTTTAGTCAACTTAAAAAATATAAAATGATGATTTTAAAATGATCTACATAATGCATCCTAACCAATCCAACACTGAAATTTGTCAGTTGACAATATTAGAAATGTCATTTCATAACTTTGTTTACATTTGCATCACTGATCACAGTGAGCTTCGTTTTCTATTAAAATCGCCGTTTATGACCATGACTCTGGTGATTCTCCTATACCTGACGACCACGGCTTGAATATGGATTCCGCTCTTGCTGATAATGACAACTCCCATGATAACATGGATTTGATGTCAGCACCTATCGAAGACCCGGCATACAATCTGATTCGAGTTCTTCACTGCGAACTGTTGCAAGTGGATATGTACGCTGTGTAAATAAATTGTAATTTTTAACATATCAAGATTGCAAAGACACCTTTTGGAAATTGTCGAAGTTTGATCTCTCGTAAAAACATGGGTTGGACTGTGGACATCAACAGGTAACTATAACAAGTCTACAAATGTAATGATAATATGCAAATATGATTCAAACTACGATACCTTGCAAATAAATACATAATATTGTTTTTTCTTTTCCAGTCAGTTACAAGACAGTGATAGTTTGGTGTGCCATGCATGTTGGACCAAAGCAGGAATAAAATCAGTCAGGGAACAAGTCAACACTCAACAGTCCACATTTTGTTATTGTTGTCCACATTCATATCTCTATTAGCTGTGGCACCTCTCTTCTAAGGCAAAGGACATATTTGCTGAACATTGATATACCACAACGGTAAACCAAATAAGGAATGTGATTGCATAACAAATTGCACCACAACCAGGTTAAGATAACAAACTATACTATTTTTAGAATCCTATTGAATGCAGTAAGATTGCTCTAAAATGTTAAAAGGCTAACATTATATAACTTTTTTTTGCAGCCTGTCTGTGTGATACTCAATTTTTGACAATGTTTTAGTTTATGATGAATTAAATGTTTTCTATTAATACATTATTATTGTTTTATTTTCAACTATCTGTAATATTGAAATAGTATATATTTAGCTTTTATATTTTATGTAGGAAGAGTTTTCAATACTTGTGTAGGGCACATAAAAATAACCTTATAGTTTGGAAACTCCAATGTTATTCAATTAATTTTCTTTTATTACTATACTAGCTTTCGCCTGCGGCTTCGCCCGCGTTATATTTGGGGTGACACAGTTCCCCTTGCGCCTTATTGATTTGTAATAGCAACGCTAAGTTTTCCCTTTTCTTCCCTCTTTCTCCCTCACATCCCACTTTTTTCAAAAAAATATTAGCCTATGTCCGTCTCCTGGTTCCAAACTATCTCTGTACTAAAATTCATCAAAATCGGTTTAGCCATTAAAGCGTGAAGAGGTAACAAACAAACAAACAAACAAATAAACAAACAAACAAACTCACTTTCGCTTTTATAATATTATATATAAATAAATATATAATATATATAATATATATATATATAGTATATAGTATAGTATATAGTATAGTATTTATAGTATATAGTATAGTAATAGTATATAGTATAGTATAGTATATAGTATATAGTAAGGAAGTAAGGATTATTTGGGGGGCATACTAATATCAACATTCAATGTTGCTTGTGGGCGGGCACTCAGGGCCTTAAGTCACTATGGCGGCTTGGCATTCCTCTTTATGAGTAACACAATTTTTGTAAAACAACTCAATAATGTTTTAGCTGTCACAGTCAAATGTGATATTAACGTCAGTAAGCAACTAACGTTAACCATATAGTTCTGTACAGACCACAGAGTACATTTTATATACGGACCCCTTCAGGTACTTGACATTCAAATCTCCGCTGGCTCGGTACTGTACTGGCCCTGAAAGGGGTCGAATATTTAAGTCACACCACCTCCACGTAACGCACCGGATCAACGCAGGATGGATAAAATGGCGACAGGTCACTGGAACAACTTGTGACCCACGGATGCCCCTCAAGTTAAAGGGGAAAATATATAAGTCCGTGATTAGACCTGTTGTACTGTATGGGTCACAATGCTGGGCTGTAAAAAAGGTGGATGAAAAACGATTGCATGTAGCTGAGGTGAGAATGTTGAGATGGATGTGTGGAGTGACAAGAATGGATAAAGTCAGGAATGAATATATTCGAGGAAGTTTGAAAGTTGCGCCTGTTACAGAAAAGATGAAAGGAAGTCGTTTGTCTTGGTATGGACATGTAATGAGGAGGGATGAAGGACATGTGACTAAAAGAGTAATGGATCTGAATGTTGATGGACGGAGAGCGAGAGGAAGGCCAAAGAAAAGATGGATGGATTGTGTAAGGAATGATATGAAGGAGAAAGGAGTAAATGATGCCATGACGTCTGATAGGGGAGAATGGAAGAAGAAAACGTGTTGCGCCGACCCCAAATAGAATGGGACAAGAGCAGGAAAATGATGATGGACCACCTCCTCATTATTTTTATAAATATTTTATTTTCTGGTTAAAAAATAATATGGGTGTGCATCAATTAAGATAATAGAATTAAAAACTCTTATGTAAACGTCATTAGAAGTTCTTAAGTTATTGAGCAAGACGCTTGTAAAGTCCAAGACCGTAAATTACGATCATCGCAATTTTGATGGCAGTGTAGGTCGACGCTAAAAATCATGAAAAATGTGGTTTTCGGACATGTAAATCCACTTTATAGGGCATGAATATCTTTAATAAATATTCTTTAGCTCTTCGTGAACATATTTCTCCAATCAATACTCCACAAACACGATGGATAGCAAACACTTTTTGTCAAACCGAGCTACTAAAAGCAATGACTGCACAATGACTTTGTAATGGTAGATCAATGATCAAAGGAACTGTCAAAATTTTAGCAGATTACCGCATGCGTCAGTCATTCGTTTGTCATTATGTACGAGATTACCATTCTAAGCAATTTCTTTCAATGGACTGTCAGTGACTGACCAGTGGAATGTCATAATGACGACAGTGTATTAGTAGATTACCAAACTTGTCAAAATCAACCATTATGCGATCAGTGATCGACCATTCTGACACTATTGTAATAGCAGACTTAGGCCCCTGGATGGGAGGACTGGAGGGACTGTCAATGTGTTCTGGTGCTTCGGTACCTCTTTTGAAAAACCTGCAACCCCGTTAGGCATTGGCCCCGGTGGGCCCCTCTGCTTTAAATACCTACCATGGTCTATTTGAAATTGTCTGAGTTTCCTAGAATAAGGTTTTAATACTATCGCACGCAGCCTGACCCTTTGAGAAATACTATATAAGTATAAAGAATATCTACGCCTATATTAGCATATTCAAATTGCTCGGTAAATATCTCAGTTTAGGATTGCTTGATTGGCGCCAGATGTCTGTTTTCGATAAAGTTTATTAAAATTCAACCTCATCTGAGTTAACTAAATCCAAATAGGTATTTGGAAACTAAACCAATCAGATTATCTATTTTAATTGTTTTTAGATAGTTGTAAATAGTTTCATTGGTAAAATACAACAAAAGATTTTGCTCCTAGGGTCCTATATCTTCGAGAAGAATTTTGAAAGTCGGTTCACAATCGACGGAGAAGTCGAGTAACAACAATACCAAAAAATAAATTAGAGCTGTCAAGGGACACCCGGATGGAACGAGGTTCCTATAGAAATGAAAATATCTGGCTTGCTTTCTATAAGAGAGAGAGAGACAGACAGACAGACAGAGAAACATGCGACGCCGCACAGCTTACAATAGCTTACTATATTAAAAAGTGTCGTGACAACTTTTCGTAAGAATTTTTTCCGTCTAGCCCCCTTTCACAACGCGCGATAAGGAACTTCGTTTCAAAAACATGCAATAGAATTAAATACCACCTTTTTAAGTCAGTTTAAAATATGGCGTCATTTCGCGCGTTTTCACTTATCGCTTTTTGCCAATGTTTACATTGAAAATCCAATATGGAAGAAGAAAAACGTAAATAATACTGTACCTCCTGGTGAAACAATTTTAAATAATAACATTAATAATTCACTGCTGTTGTGTGTTCATGAATATTTATGCGGACGTCCGAATTATAATAATAAACTCAACATTTCTTTATGAATGCGAATTTGACTGTTTTTCAAGTGGCGAATGATGGTCGGGGCGTTAATGCGTTTTCAGGTTAAGTTATTTGTTTTTTTTTACAATAAATCTATCTAGAGTTTTGTAGTGTTAGCTAAAAATTAACGCCTTTCCAGAATTGAGAAACTACTTAGGTTCGCCCGTTATCCTTACTAATATCATAAAAGCGAAAGTGAGTTTATTTGTTTGTTATGATTTTGATAAATTTTGGTACAGAGATATTTGGGACCCTGGAGACGGATATATGCTATTATATTTTTTTTTTAAAGATTGAGATATGAGGGAGAAAGAGGGAAAAAAAAAATAAAAACTTAACATTACTATTACAATAAATAAGGCGCAAGGGAAAAAACTACAGGTAGCAGGTACCTGTAAATCAGGAAAGGGGAACTGTGTTACCCCGAATTTAACGCGAGCGAAGCCGCGGACAAAAGCTAGTCTGCCATATTAACTGAGTTTTTCTAAATCTCGCAGCCGGCTACCAAACTAACCTAATACAGCTGGCTACCGTACTTAACAATAAGTAACTTAAAAATAAGTATTTCTACATATTCGCCATATTACCTTCAGCTACTGACTACTTACCTGTAACAGCAACAATTCAAAAGCAACCTTATTGCCACAAAAATAAAGGATTCTATAATTTTCACAGAATAGGGTAGTTTCCAGGGTCATTCTATTTAGTCCGTCTTTTAGATTAATCAAAAATAAGGGACGCGTATTTTTTATTTGTAAACTAGCTTTCGCCCGCGACTTCGCCCGCGTTAAACTTGGGGTAACACAGTTCCCATTGCGCCTTATTAATTTGTAATAGCAACGCTAAGTTTTCCCTTTTCTTCCCTCTTTCTCCCTCACATCCCACTTTTTTTTAAAATAAATATTAGCCTATGTCCGTCTCCTGGTTCCCAACTATCTATGTACCAAAATTCATCACAATCGGTTTAGCCATCAAAGCGTGAAGAGGTAACAAACAAACAAACTCACTTTCGCTTTTATAATACTAGCTTTCGCCCGCGGCTTCGCCCGTGTTAAATTTGGGGTAACACAGTTCCCCTTGCGCCTTATTTATTTGTAATAGCAACGCTAAGTTTTCCCTTTTCTTCCCTCTTTCTCCCTCACATCCCTTTTTTTTAAAATAAATATTAGCCTATGTCCGTCTCCTGGTTCCCAACTATCTATGTACCAAAATTCATCACAATCGGTTTAGCTATTAAAGCGTGAAGAGGTAACAAACAAACAAACTCACTTTCGCTTTTATAATATTATAAGTAAGGATTACACCAAAAATGATAAAGATACAGCCCATTTAAGTTACGTGTGACGTCACTCATCCCGAAAAATGCAGCAACGCGTGACTGCACACGCATCTTTAATGGGCTATATCTTTGCAATTTTTATTAGAATAATATAAAAGACTATAAGTACGGCCAACGAGAAGCGATACAAAAGAACAACTGTGGCGTTGACAATCTAATATTTAGCTCTTGCCATCTTGTGCCTTTGTCGTAATGTCTCGTTCTCCCGGCACAAACATGACAACGTTAAGACGGGTTCGCCAACATTCGGGCGGCCATTTTAGATGGGGTTTTAGCATGGGTTTTGTTTACATTTGGTATCGCTTCTCGTTGGCCGTACTATAGAAGTGTCAGTGAGATCTAGCCAACATCAACTTTATTTTGACGAGAATAAGGTTCACTGTGGAGTAGGCAATGACTTAACATTAGAAGTAAAGTTTCAAAGGTCTTTAAGCTTCGATTTACATTGAACAATAACAGTTCTTAGTACTAAAGCTTAGTGTTCCTTACCTGTGGTAAACTACAGGCGAGCGCGAATGCCCAGGCGCAGAATAGCATCTGTTTACTGCGCCGGCGCGCCACTGGTAGACGAAGCGGGTATATGACAGCGAAGAACCTGCAAATAAACACTCTGTTACGTCACACATAAGGACGAATTTTGTAATAAATATATGGAACACGTGTATTGGCTTTGTGGTTTCCTGTTATAAGCGGCTTAATTAAGAGAAATCCAAAACATGTTGTATTTACTGGTTTATTAATCAAGATTTTGTTACATAAATTTTGCCTCGTTGGTCTAGTTGTTGCAAGCGCGACTGCTGACCATGAGGTGCTGGGTACGATTCCCAGGTCAAGCAAAATTAATTAAGTTTAATTTTTTAAACCCAAAGCTCTATAGACCATCTAAATCTAAACTAATATTATAAATGCGAAAGTAACTCTGTCTGTCTGTCTCTTCTTCACGCCTAAACCACTGAACCAATTTTAATGAAATTTGGTACCGATATAGTCTGGGACCCGAGAAAGGACATAGGGTAGTTTTCATCCCGGAAATCCCCCGGGAACGGGAATCATTAATCGACGCGTACGAAGTCGCGGGCAAAAGCTAGTATAAACTATAACATTGATGACGGTGATTGCTTAAATACTTAGTATATAATTTGTAAAGGTCAAACGTTAATTTATTTAACGTGGCCAATTTTCAGAATACACCCTCGTATTCACGGCCACGTCGTCAATATCTGCAAATATATAATAATAACTAGCTATGCCCAGCAGTTTCACCCGCTGAGGTTTAGGGGTATGAAAAATAGATGTTAGCCGATTCTCAGACCTACCCGATGTGTACCCAAAATTTCATAAGAATCGGTAGAGCCGTTTCGGAGAAGTACGGTAACTAACATTGTGACACGGAAATTTTATATATTAGACTAGCTGTGCCCAGCGGTTTCACCCGCTGCTCACTTAGGGGTATGAAAAATAGATGTTGGCCGATTCTCAGACCTACCCGATATGTACACAAAGTTTCGTTTGAATCGGTCCAGCCGTTTCGTAGGAGTATGGGAACGAAAACTGTGACACGAGAATTTTATATATTAGATGTATGTATTTATAAATTATATAAGTATGTATATCAGTTGTCTGGTTACCATAACACAAGCTCTACTTAGCTTGGGATCAGATAACCGTGTGTGAGTTGTCCCAAGATATTTAAAATTAAAGTGAACGTTTAAGATCCTAATCTTTGTGTTGCTTTCTATACCAAAAACCTAATTACAAAAACCTATTAGTTTAGTTAGTAAGCCAATATTTTAGTGCGACACAGAGCAACAGTTCATAATTTCATTTAATAATTTAAAACGTTGCAATGTAAAGGTAGACTTCGTAAATTATTGATAGGTAAAACATACTACAGTGGTGCTGAGCTTTTAACGGACAATTTTGATCAATACCTACCTCGAATTTTCAATTAATTAATATGTTTTATTTTTGTTTACTATTATTATTATTTTTTAATTAAGTTGATAATTTCAATGACAATTAAAATTTTAATCATTTTATTTAATGAGAATTACTTTTATTTAATTACTTTAATAATCTAATATATAAAAAAATAAATTTTAACAATTTTATATAATAGTAATGTTGCATGCCGAATGGTGACCTACTTATGTATAACTTATATTTTCAAATAAATACTATTCTATTCTAATAATATTCATTAAAATAGCGAAATAACTGACAGCTATGTGCAAAGATGTCAACTTTAAAAAACACACTCTTAAACTTACAAATGTTTTTTTAAGCCTACGCCGTAGGCATTACGTAAGCCTACGTAGCGTCGTAGGCCCGGCGTAGCTCGTAGGCGCGCTTATGTAGCTATTGCGAGCAAATTAAACAAAACAAAAAAGAGCTCGATTGGCACAGTGGCTGAGCGATCGATTGTTGCGCTGCATGTCGCGGGTTTGATTCCCGCACGGAACCAATATTTGTATGACATGCAGATAGTTGTTTCGGGTCTGGCTGTTTGTGTATGTGAGTTTAAATGTTTCTAAACGCACCCACGATACAGGAGAAATTCGAAGTGTGGGGCGACGTTTTAAAAAAAAGTTAACGAATCATTGTCATAGTGCATTCAGTTTTTATTGTTTTACCATAAATTGCAGTGAAAATGACGATAAGAAAGTTTAAATGTATTGTTGAAAACTGCCGAAAGGCAAATGATAAAACTCTTAAACGTTCTAGTTTATTCATTGTTTGGATGGTCAAGCGACTAAAACAAGTAAACTACAAGATATGGAATCGGAATCTGGAACTAAAATCAATTCTCAATTGATTACAGTCAGAAACATTGCAACCTTATTGTGTTCAAAGGAATGTCTAGTGCCGTTCAAACTGATAACCGTCCATAAGGTTCAATTTCGAGGAATAATCGAGCGCGTACTATCGAAGTTGAACTCCACTTGGGTTGAAATGTATTCGTTCAATTTCTAATCTAGATTCCTCTTTGTCTGAAGCTATATTAAGGTTCCTATCTAGAACTTAGGATATCTACAAATTAGGAATACATGATGTTCATAAAGTTCTATTTATTGTATTGAATAGTAGATAGTAGTACAGTTATCAACAATTGTGAGTTTACCCACATTAACCAAAGTGACATTAGACTGACTAATAAATAAATATCTTGGGACAACTCACACACGGCTATCTGATCCCAAGCTAAGCAAAGCTTGTGTTATGGTAACCAGACAACTGATATACATACTTATATAATTTATAAATACATACATAATATAGATAAATCACACCCAGACACAGAACAAACAATCATGCTCATAAAACAAAGTTTGTCCTGGGTGGGAATCGAACCCACGACCTCCGGCTCAGCAGTCAGGGCCACTAACCACTGGACCAACAGGCCCGTCAAACTAATGAATGTCTTTATCAGTATTGTTGGAATGGTAACGGCATGACAGTCGGTACGGTTGGCCCAGTGGTTGAGCGATCGACTGTTGCGCTGCATGTCGCGGGATCGATCCCCGCACGGAACAAATATTTGTATGATCTACTGGTAGGGTCTGGCTCTTTGTGCATGTGAGTTTAAATGTTTGTAAACGCACCCACGATACAGGAGAAATTCTTAGTATGAGACCATGATTAAATGTATATTTATGTTGTTGTTTTTTTTTAGGTACTGATCGGAAATCGTCAAATAACTTTCCTCATTTCCTTTTCTCGTTGGGCCCGCAAACGTGACCGCTGAGCATGAAGTCCTGAGTTTAATTCCCGATCTGGCAAAATGTTAGGTATTGGGTTTTCTGTAATTGTTCGTAAAAGCGTAAGCCTAGTCTAGTTTTGTACACTAGGTGTTCCTTAATGTGTATCGTGGGTTCGTCTACAAACATTTAAAAAGAGTGACATTTATTAAAATAAGAGTTACAATAGTTTAATCAAGAATATTGAATGAAATTTACTACCTAACTTATAAATAAATTAAAAAAATCGTCCTCAACGCTGGCCGTTGGCATTGGTCCCAAGAGACTGGCCGCGTTGCCACGTTAAATGGCAACGCGGTATGTTAAATATTTTTTTTATTCTAAACTCAAAAAGAAAATAACCTGAGTCACATAAAACATCCTAGACTAAACAAATCAGATTAATAATCACATCATATCAAATAAAGATAAAGTATAAAATAAAAACCTGAAAATAAGTCTTTTAGCAAATCATGAAATTGTTACTTTTGTCTCCAACTGTACCAAGTTTAGTGTACTAATGTGCCGTATGTTATGTCCGCACGTGTAACTTGACAATGAATTGATATCCATTGAGCTTGTTCTCAGAAAAACATAGTCACATTAGAATAGAATCTCACTATCCTACTTGACCTACTTCCTACTTTAATTAATTAATAATACATACAGTACGGCCAACGAGAAGCGATACCAAATGTAACCAAAACCCATGCTAAAACCCCATCTAAAATGGCCGCCCGAATGTTGGCGAACCCGTCTTAACGTTGTCATGTTTTTGCCGGGAGAACGAGACATTACGACAAAGGCACAAGATGGAAAGAGCTAAATATTAGATTGTCAATGCCACAGTTGTTCTTTAGGTTAATGACCTTTCGTATCGCTTCTCGTTGGCCGTACTTTATCATAAATGTGAATGTTTGTGAGGATGTATGGATGTTTGTTACTCCTTCACGGGAAAACAACTAAACGGTTCTTGATGAAATTTGGCACAGAGGTAGATTGTAGTCTGAGATAACACATAGGATGCTTTTTTTGATCATCAAGCCGCGGGCGCCATTTTGTAATATATCAATTCATCATCATTTTCCTTGTCCCATTCTATTTGGGGTCGGCGCAACACGTTTTCTTATTCCATTCTCCCCTCAGACGACCCCTCATCAGACGTTGGAGTACATATTATTTATCTAGAGATAAAAAAAATGGCACAATGAATATAATTTGAATCCTCGATATGATGTTGGTAAAACAAAGTTCGATGCCTGTACTAGGTTAAGTTAAACCTGCGGCATTTTCCAATAACATAAATGAAATGACGTGTGAATCATAAAAATCGGCTCAGCCGTTTAGTCTGTATAGTGCTTCAAAGGAACAAACATACATACATACATACACTGATGAACACATTACCCTCCTTTGCCCGACAGCGCACGGGTTTGTCGGGTAAAAAGTTGGTATGTACGTTATGATATGTGTACATTCTATTTTAACGCTATTATAAGATACATGTACAGGGTGGCCCATAAGCCCTTTGAACTGACAAAATCAAATAAAGAAAAACTATTACAATATGATTTTTTTATTTATTGTTTAGTAATTGACATTAAAAGGGATTTTTTTTTTAAATCACTTCATCTTAATGTGCTTCATTTCGTTCTTGGCACTCCTGTTAACGATTACTAAAATTTTCAAAGACAGGAAATTAAGACTATTAGTAGGGTCAGTATATTTTAATTCCTGTACTAACTGAATTTTGTATGGATGAAGTTTCTTGCTATTCTTTAAAATGCGCTGCTACCCTACCATGATGTGTTAAAGCAGAACTTATTCCGCTGAGGGAAAAGGACAGAGCTATACAGGGTGTCTAGCACCATCTCTTTCACTCTGTGGAATAAGTTCTGCTTTAAGATGTCATAGTAAGCCTACTGTAAAATCGATCTGGGTATATTTGATGCACTAGAACGCTTATGAATGCATTAAGTAGGATTTTCAAAAACTTACGCACTACATCAATGTCTTCTTCCGTCCGTGATGCCTTTGGTGGGTCAAATCAAATCATCAAATCAAATCATTTATTTCTTTGCAAACATGGGTATAGTGTATATGTGTTTTTTTTTGTAGCAGAGGTCTCCATATTTTACCGTCACATTGTCATGCAAAGGTTTTACAATTTTAAATTAAAATATCTGGCACATTACAATCCAAAAAGTAAAAATTAAAAATCAAAATGTCAGTGTTTACAGTATTATAGAACAATAAATTAATGCTATATAATATTAAATAAAAAAGAAAGTCAGCCAGGATTACAATTTTATATGTCAGTCAGAATAATGTCAATCAGTTAATAAGTCATCATTAAGAAAATCGTCAATCGAGTAATAGGATTTCACAATTAAAATTTCAATGTGTCCGATCGTTGCTTATTCAACGTAGAGCTAGTCTCCTCAAACTTTTGGACCCCTAATCTTAATCGTTTGAACACTAGGACAGTCATTAAACGTGCGTGAATTGCGTCGCGCAATAGTGGCCGAAACATTGTTGCGATAAAAAAGCACGGTCCGCTCCGTTGAAACGCTCCATGGCGACCGAATTCCGAAAGACCATTGGTGTTTCACCCGCACCCCACGAGCTATTCCTGCGCGCCACTTGAGTTTTATTTGAAACTAGCTGTTCCACGCGGTTTCACCCTTTATAATCTATACTAATATTATAAAGCTGAAGAGTTTGTTTGTTTGTTTGAACGCGCTAATCTCAGGGACTACTGGTTGGAATTGGAAAATTCTTTTAGTGTTGGATAGTCCATTTCTTGAGGAAGGTTAAAGGCTATATAACATCACGCTACGACCAACAGGTGCTGAGGTTAAGGTTAGGTAGGGCAGTGGCCCTACCTAACCCTTCTGTTATAACGAACAACCCGCAACCCTGGCAGGCCACTGCCTGCCAGGGTTGCGGGTTGTTCGACGGAGATACCGCGACCCCGGAACTTATTTTATGATTTTCTACCAATCTAGGCGACAAGGCTAATTCTAGGAAAGCCAGCAACGCCTCAATATTACTGATGATCTTGCATGTTTATTGTTCACTAGCTTTTGCCCGCGGCTTCACTCGCGTTTAACACAGTTCCCCTTTCCTGATTTCCAGGTACCTGCTACTTGTAGTTTTTGCCCTAGCACCTTATTTATTGTAATAGAAAAGCTAAGTTTTCCCTTGTATTCCCGCTTTCTCCCTCATTTCTCACTTAAAAAAAAGTTTGCCCATGTCCGTCTCTAGGGTCCCAACTATCTCTGTACCAATATTCATCAAAATCAGTTTAGCCATGGACGTGAAGATGTAAAAAATAAACAAACAAACTCACTTTCGCCTCTATAATTGAAGTAAGAATGATAGTGTTCAAATTCAAAGCATTTATTTGCCCGGAGGAACCGGTGGAGCACACAGTGGCGGTCTGCCCGGCGTGGGCGGAGCACCGCCGTGCCCTCGTAGAGGCGATCGGCGGCGGCGATCTCTCGCGTCCGGCCCTGGTTCAGTCCATTTTCCGGAGCGAGATAGAATGGGAAGCGGTCACTTCCTTATGCGAACCAATCATACTAGCAAAGGAGGTGGCCGGGCGTTTGAGGGAGAGAAATTCAAACCATCCCAGCCGCCGCGGGAGACGCCCCGGGCGACGGGCGCCGCGAGACGACTCCCGGCCACCGTAGATGCGGGCCTGTGGACGGTGAGCAATAGGTGGCTCATCATTTGTCTATTGGTGACAGGCCGTGTCGACGGTGCGTTCGCGTCACGCGCGCCTCAAAGAGATGTCAGCAAAGTATAGGGGCCTGCCGAGGTTGCGGGTTGTTCGAAAGAGATACCGCGGCCCCGGAACGTAAAGGGCAATAGAAGGAACATGGGTGCGTTTTAGTCAGTAACAGTCTGACACTCCCCGCTCCACCCTGAGCGGGGAGGAATTTAATGGATGAATTCCCAACAAAATAAAGCATTTATTGCAATTAGATCATTACAGGCACTTTTGAATGTCAAGAATGTTTGTGATAGTTCAAAATACCGTAGTATGAAACTCATTATTTTGTCAGTTAACATGTCATTTTGATTTTCCAATGGCGTGACTCTAACATGTCAGCTGGGGAAGGCTGGGGGCCACTAATTACAAGTATGCATGATTTTGTTCGATAATTTCCTGTTAATTTGATTGTTTCTTTTGAACGCTACACGTTCTTATGCATATGCAATTATGGCTTTTTTTATAAAGTTTTTACTTATTTACTTGAACACAACATTAAGCTATTATGAACTAGACTATGCCCGCGGCTTCGCCCGTATTGTACTTCTGTAATTGTCATACAGGATCGTAGTACCCAGTTAAAAAGTATCCTATGTATCTTGGCTTTATTTTTAACATTGCCCCATACTAGGAATTTGTCCTGTATCGTGGATGCGTTTACAAATATTCAAACTCACATACACAAACAACCAGGTCATACAAATATTTGTTCCGTGTGGGGATCGATTCTGCAACACATAGCACAGCAATCAAACGCGCCCTCTAGAGCCCCAGCGGCACAAAAACGTGCCAGTAAACAAGTATTACCGTTGAGCCTCGCTGGCACAAAAGTTTGGCACCAAACCCCGATCGATTTAAAACTGTATTTGTAGTAAAAATAACTCTTAAAATCAGATTACGCTTACGATAAGAGCCCGCCCGGTGGTGCTTGACGGATAGTTGACGTAAATAGTGGTCCTTGAGAGGTTAACCACTTTTAAGCTACCTATGTATCAGATTTCATCCAACGGACTTGGATGAAGTTTTAGTATTTTTGCGTGAAAAATATCAATTTTCAGACATCCATAACCAAGACAACAAATGTCTTCAATCTTTGTCCTCATCAATCTTTCTCATTCATGATAGTAGTACGATAAAACATAACCCTCCTTTCGGTAGTTGGGTAAAAATAGGATGAGATTAAGGAGTTTAATAACGTTTAGCTAAATAGTAAAATCGTTTGTATAGTACGGTTTCAACTTAATTTTATAATTAAATATTGATCTTAATTGATATTGTTACAATTTGTTCTAATGTCGATCATAATTGTCTCATCAGTGTCAATTAATTTCAGGGGTGGAGTGAGACAACCCCGACACAAGTGTTAATAATCACTTACTGGGGCTGTTTCATTCACATTTTTGTTATGTCAATTTATAAGAATAAACAGAAGGGCTACTATGACATCTTATAGCAATTCTTATTCCACTGAGTGAAAGAGATGGTGCTAGACACCCTGTATAGCTCTGTCTCTTTCCCTCAGCGGAATAAGAATTGCTTTAAGAGGTCATAGTAGGGCTACAGTTCTTTTTTGTTTTCTTGGTATGGTAGTTTTATTGACAAATTGGGGCAGGACAATGATGATGAAGACTGTTGGCAAAAGAACCTGTTGGCGTCGCGTGCTCTCACCGCGCGTCTCTCATAATTATAATGACAGGGCGAGGAGCAGCTCAGCTCCTGCCTTTTACCTGAGACGGTGTTTGCCGCAAGCAGACCGTCACTGCTGGGGTGATTGTGTAGAATTCAATTGTGTTCCCGCACACCATCCAGAAGTAATAAGAAGGAGGGGCATGTCGGAAGGAGTCTGACAAGCGTCTGCCGCCCCGTGGTAGAAGACATCCATCAAGGATTTCAACACGCAAAAAAGAAAAAGGACAATGATGATGAAAGACAGTCCTAAATCCGGGATTGCGGGTTGCTCCAAGATTTTTTTAAATAAAAACGTTGCCCCACAATAGGAACTTCTCCTGTATAGTGGGTGCGTATACAAACATTAAAATTCACATACACAAACAGCCCGACCCGAAACAAATATTTGTTCCGTGTGGGAATCTAACCCGCGACACGCAGCGCAGCAATCAATCGCTCAACCACTGCGTCAACCGTGCTGTTAATCGGTCTATCGGTGCCATCAGTCGGTTGCGGGTTGACTCGGAATATAAAGGGCAATAGACACTACCTGAGAAAGTTATTTGATGATTTCCCGAATAAAAAGGCAGTCCTAAATGACGTCATAATGACGATCGTATAGATCGTAAAATAATATCCTCGTCATAGATGAGGTCATACTGATCCAATGCCTTTCATGATCAGTTCATAAATTTCCTGCTGCTTCTATAAGAGAGAGTGGGCTGTCATCAACCACGTTAGTCCAGTACAGGTTGGTAGATGTCACCATGTCTTCGAATTTTCATTTCAATTCAATTTCAATTCATTAACAATTAAACATTGTGTTTGAAGTTATACAATTAACATGTCAGAAGTTAATAAAGTTACAATCCATATCTACTGTAATGCCAATGCCATACAAAATGTCAAAATAAAGTTTTGATAACAAAGAAGAATTAAAAATTTTGTATTGAGAGAAAAAACAGACTTAATTCAGCAATAGACTAGGTAGGGTAGTTTCTAAGAAATGCTTCCTAGCCATGATTTCGTTTACCGTATTGAGAGGAATATTGATGAAATATTATACTCAAAGTAATACGCTTGCATGGGTTCGAATTCACAACCTTCAGTTCGGTAGTCAGGGCCGTAACCACTGAACCACCACAGTTCTCTCAGTGCTTTGACCCAATTCTTGCCACTGCATCACACAAAGGACTTTCTCCTTTTATAAGTGAAGCGTAGTTGCAATAACTGGATGCGATTGGCTGGAAACCTTTCTAGGTATTGCTTTGTGAGTCTGAGTTATGATTGTGCTCTTTGTATGCTTCTGAAACTTGTATTTAATAGGATAGAAGAAAATGATTTTGTTATGGTTGTCGTGGGAGTTTACCATGGTTATACCATAAACGGGATAGGCGCTGTACAAAGCAAACACTTCGTCTAGATTTTCGTCGCAAAGTTAGTCGTATCTGTACATACCACTAGCCAAAAAAACTTACCGTGTATAGTTCAATACATAAAGTAAAGACTTAAACAAAATCAGTTTACAAAAGTGGTCTAGTACTACGAAATAAAAAATGTTTAAAAAGACCACGAAAAAATTTTGTTGTCTCGTAATTCTCAATTTTTTCAGCGACAACCATCATATTTTTTATATGTAGGTATAACAAAGGAAATTTTATAGGCTACTTAAGAGATATCTTAAATGTTTCAAACACGGAACTGTATTTTTTTCTGTTTTCCGAAGGAAAAGCAAAACAAGGCAACGAAGAATGAATAATGTACTGAATCAATGTCCCGTGTAAGTTAAACCGTGCTTCAAAAACTCGAAGGGTAAAACTAGTTATAAATTCTTGTTTCGCCTCAGTAGGTTTTTCTTCGTGTATTCTGCGTGAAACAAAATAACATTTTTTCTTTCAGTTAAAGGGATTGCCATTGTCACTGTAACGTTCGGAAACGTGTAAACACCGAATTTTTAAAGACATTTATATGTATATAAGGAAAATTATGTTGTTTTTTAATGTCAAATTTTAAAGTATGTATGCAGTAAGTAGATAAAACTGATATTTAACCTATAAACAATTATTTATAGTTCCTACGATGTTAGAAATAAAAATTTCTGGATGTTGTTTTAGAACGCGCTAATAAATGTCATTTCATTTCGATTGCTTGCACAGTAACCACACAAAAAAAAAACATTGCTGCACAAATAACTAATTTATGAAAGAGCACTTAAGAGGAAAAATTACGGAACTTATCGGTGTTGGTTCAGTATTGTATTTCCAAGGCTATTAGACACGATCTTACGCCTTACGCAATTTGGGTGGTCTCGAAAATAAACATTTGGCTAGCGAACATTTTTCTAAGTCACCCATAAGACGTCACAACTTACAAAATATAAATAAATAAAATATCTTCTTATCTTGGGACAACTCACACACGGCTATCTGATCCCAAGCTAAGCAGAGCTTGTGTTATGGTAACCAGACAACTGATATACATACTTATATAGTTTATGAAAGTTAGTAGTTAGTATATTATAGATAAATTACACCCAGACACAGAACAAACAATCATGCTCATCACACAAAGTTTGTCCTGGGTGGGAATCGAACCCACGACCTCCGACTTAGCAGTCAGAGCCACTAACCACTAGACCAACAGGCCCGTCAAAATAGTACCCATAGTTCTTCGTTTTACCAAAAATACTTCAATTATTGAAAGACTTATTCGATTTTTGGTACCTAAAATTCTTTTGTTTCATTTTTGTGGCTGTTACCAAAAAATAAGACAAAATAATTTTATTTTACATAGGCCTACATGGGCACTTATAAAACGTCGAGAAAAGGTGCACGGCTCGGGTTGGTCGTTTTCTATGGAGAAGAACCGGCAAGAAACTCCATGGTTACTCTTTTAAAATAATTTGGTTTTACAATGCTGTTGTTACAGCGTTAGTACTTAAGTATGAGAGGACAGCGTAGGCCCGACAATAAGTCATAGCTTACTTTAAAATAAAATAATATGTTAACAAAAGTTAACAAGCGTCTGAGAATCTACAAGGCCACGGAGTCTGTGCCCAGTTGATGGTAATAGGCGCGCCCCTATAACATAGGAGTTAAAAATACCTGGCGATATGTGGGTACACCTCTGCTTAACCCCTAGGAATAAAACAGCGTGATGTTATGTAACAAAGTTAAAAGTTATCGATGGTTATAATGAATCACCTGACTGAGTGATACGTACGCCGTTGATGGTTGAGCATCGAATTCCGATATTTGACGAAGATTGAACACATATTCATGTCATGCATGACTGCGAAACACGTGTTCACGGCAAAATTTTGTGTTCAGAAGGGTAATGGATATTCAGGGGATTTATAAGGACTTTTTGCACTAAAACTCAAGGCGCCTTGGGAGTGAAAGGCCCCCAGTCACCATTAAAAACAATGGACAACTGAATGAATGATGGATGGATAGAACGAAATTATTATTTATCATGTACAAAAATCTGTATTTAGGTACTCACAAAAATAATCGTCGCGACACCACACTGTTCAATGTGACATAGAAAGACGAAACGAAAATAACTGGCGTGCTTTCTATGAGATAGAGAGAGAGACAGACAGAGAAACACGCGCACCCCACACGGCTTGATGAATTTTGGCACAGAGATAGTTGGGACCTTAGAGACGAACATAGGCTATTTTTTAAGTGAGAATGAGGGAGAAAGAGGAAAGAAAATGGAGAACTTAGCTTTGCTATTACAATAAATAAGGCGCAAGGGCAAAAACTACAGGTAGCAGAAAAGGGGAGCTGTGTTCTCCCCGCTTTTCCGCACTCCGATTTTAACGCGAGGTAAGCCGCGGGCAAAAGCTAGTAACTTATAAGGGTGTAAAACAGCATAATACCTTTATGACCCAGATATGAATGCGCGAATAGCTTTGCAGCTCCGCTTCCATTTCGATTTGTGGTCTGAATCGAACTACCCTGTAAATCCAGGTTCATTATATACGATTTGAACTACAAGCTCAACCTGATTATCTACCCACACACGATACATACAGATCGATCGTATATGTGTGTATACATACAGATCGTAATGCAATTTGAAATCTTATGCAAGAACTAAATAGCCGATGGAAACATCGTTTAATTTCGGAAATATTCGGATATGAACAAATTTACATTAAATTGCGTGGTTAGATGGTCCATGCAACTACGTAGATGCATGCCCATGATTAGAAAATGATAGATTAACAATTCCATGAAAATCATAAATTTTACATATTTGTGTTATTTTTCTATACATTTTTTTAAGCGTTGCACCATACTAAGATTTACTCCTGTATCGTGGCTGCGTTTACTAACATTTAACTCATTATCATTTTCTTGCCCTTGTCCCATTCTATTTGGGGTCGGCGCAACACGTTTTCTTCTTCCATTCTCCCCTATCAGACGTCACGGCATCACTTACTCTTTTCTCTTTCATATCATTCCTTACACAATCCATGGATCCATCTTTACTTTGGCCTTCCTCTCGCTCTCCGTCCATCAATATTCAGATCCATCACTCTTTTAGTCAAACATAAAAAAAACCGTCAGACCCCAAAACAACTACCTGTAGGCCATACAAATATTTGATCCATGCGGGGATCGAACCCGCTACATGCAGTGCAGCAGTCGATCGCTCAGCCAATGCGCCAACTGTGCCGTCATAATATAGTAATTTTAGTAGAAGATTACTTGGACTAATAAATATTACAATGCGGCAAGGACATTGTCCTTTTGGCGTTTTTAATGCTGATATCCTAAGATATACTTTTCATACCTATCAACAGAGATGCAGACGAGTACGTTCGAAGACAGGTACAGTCCGAAGGCTCGTAGGACCAGCAGCAGCTTACACATCAGGTTACCCACCAACCACGCGTTTGTAAACTTCCAACCGATCTGGGAACAAAATAACAACCTGGTCAGATAGTCCAAAAAACGGTTTTCTAAAAAAAAACCTTCTGCAAAAAAAAAGTCGAAAATAACATTACTTTCGGAAGTCGGTAACTTTTGTTGGTTTCGTTGAATTTTTTACAAAAAACTTTTTTATTCTAACATTTTTAGTTATGGTATAATGATATATTTTATAGTCCAGACGTCTTTGAGTAATCAGTGAATCCTTACTTATATTATAAAAGCGAAAGTGAGTTTGTTTGTTTGTTACGTCTTCACGAATAAATGGCTAAACCGATTTTGATGAATTTTGGTACAGAGATAGTTCCTGGACCCTGGATAAGGACATAGGCTATTTGTTTTTAAATATTGAGATATGAGGGAGAAAGAGGTAAGAAAAGGAAAAACTTAGCGTTGCTATTACAATAAATAAGGCGCAAGGGCAAAAACTACAAGTAGCAGGTACCTGTAAATCAGGAAAGGGGAACTGTGTTACCCCTAATTTAACGCGAGCGAAGCCGCGGGCAAATGCTAGTATACATATTAAAAAAAAACGACGAATTGAGAACCTCCACCTTTTTTCAAATCGGTTAAAAACTAATTGACATTCCATAATCAACTAGCTTTCAGTAGTTTCAATCGCGTTATAGATTACTGCCTTCTCCCGTGGGTAGTAGCGTGATATTGTACAGCCTATGTCACTCAGTAAAAATGAAGCTTTTTAATGGTGAAAGATATTTTTATATCGGCCCAGTAGTTTCGAAGCCTATTCAAAACAAACAAACAATCAAATCTTTCCTCTTTATAATATTAGTGTAGATTACGAAGTCTGAAACGTTTAATTTAAATACATTGCCAGACGGCGCGGTTTGCGTAGTGGCTGAGCGATTGACTGCTGCGCTGCGTGTCGCGGGTTCTAACCCCACACAGAACAAATATTTGTATGAATTACAAATACATAGTTGTTTCGGGTCTGGCTGTTTGTGTATGTGAGTTTAAATGTTTGTAAACGCACCCATGTTACAGCAGAAATTCCTCGTCTGGGGTAAAGTTAAAAAAAAGTACAATAAAATATGTCAATCTATTCGGTAATGAAGGCGGTATACATCAAAACTCCAACACAAAATCGTTTACGAATAATAAATTAACGAGACAGACTTTTATAAAATATATAATATTCTTTGATCAAGTGCCAACAACCGAGAATTTCAACAACAGCCCTTAACATTATTAAAAGTAAACGCTCGATTAAATGCTCATATTTCTCTGAATTACTCAATACAAGCTTCTAAAAAGATTGTCGTTCTTAAAGAAGTTTATGGAACGTAAAAGGAAAAATACCGGCTAAGTGCGAGTCGGAATCGCACACACAGGGTTCTGTAGCATCGAAAACAATATAAATATCTTGAGACAACTCACACACGGCTATCTGATCCCAAGCTAAGCAGACCTTGTGTTATGGTAACCAGACAACTGATATACATACTTATATAATTTATTAATACATACATATTATAGATAAATCACACCCAGACACAGAACAAACAATCATGCTCATCACACAAAGTTTGTCCTGGGTGGGAATCGAACCCACGACCTCCGGCTCAGCAGTCAGGGCCACTAACCACTAGACCAACAGGCCCGTCAATATGTTTAACTCTCATTAAAATTAAATTAAATGAGGAGGTCGTGGCTAAATAATAACAGCCGCTCTGGTCGCCGTTGGTCCCGGCTGTCATTTGTAGATCTTTGACAGTCGTAACGGGTAGTCGGTGTTCCGAAAGTCTGACAACCAGTCTTACCAACGGGTATCACATTACCTAGTACCAACTGGGTTGTGGAGGTCAGACAAGCAGTCGCTCCATGTAAAATACTGATATTCAGCTGCATGCGGTTAGACTGAATGCCGTCCCCAACATAGTTGGGAAAAGGCTATCAATAAAATGAAATGGAAATTCATACACTTCTTCGAAAACTGGCTCTTATTAAATGATAAATGATGTTTATTTTGCAAGTAGGCTTTCACAAACAAATAAACACGTCTTTTTTAAAAACTAGATGAGGCCGGTGTTCCCAACCCGACTACTCAGAAAAGAAACAGCCGACACAAACTCAGAGGTCCATAGTTCTTTTAAGGTCCAAAACAATATCTTGGTCAAGTTACATGAGGACTAAGCCGATTAGTGTCTGAAATGGTCTTTTTGAAAAAGCACCACGCAGATTGAGTGGACCTGGCCCTTTAGCCAAACAGCAGTCGGCAGCAGACGACAATCATTATCGCTCAGCAGTCACTAATACATTTTCAACTTTATACCCTAGCGCATATAGTTGAAATCTATTGACGTTTACATATCGTTTTTAGGGTTCCGTAGTCAACTAGGAACCCTTATAGTTTCGCCATGTCTGTCTGTCCGTCCGTCCGTCCGTCCGTCCTCGCTTAATCTCTGTGACCGTTAGCACTAGAAAGCTGAAATTTAGTACCAATATGTATATCAATCACGCCGACAAAGTGGTAAAATAAAAATTTGAAAAAAATGTTTTATTAGGGTAGCCACCCTATATGTAAAGTGGGAAGTGTTTTTTTTTTTTAATTTCAACCCTAACGTGTGATATATTGTTGGAAAGGTATTTCAAAATGAATAGGGGTTTACTAAGATCATTTTTTGATAATGTCAATAATTTCGGAAATAATCGCTCCAAAAGGAAAAAACAATGTGTCCCCCCCCCTCTAACTTTTGAACCATAAGTTTAGAAAATATGAAAAAAATCTGAAAAGTAGAACTTTATAAGGACTTTCTATGAAAATCATTTTGAACTTGATTGACACAACAGTTTTTGTATAAAAAAGACAAAAAGTTGTACAAAATAATTTCTGGACTAAGTTTGTAGTATAATCGTATATGCAAGCATTTTTTGTAACTTTGTTTACATATTTTATTATCCTGAACGTATCTTTTTTCAAACAAAAAAAGAATTATTGAAATCGGTTCTCGCAATCCAAAATAACCACCCTTTTCCCCGAGAGATGGCGCTGTAGGTACTTATTACATTGGATCGGGTATTACCGAATTGTTCGGTTGGCCTCATAAGTAAGAACACTTATTGTGACGGACGGGAAACTACGGAACCCTACACTGAGCGTGGCCCGACACGCTCTTGGCCGGTTTTTGTTTGTTTCGTTCATTATCGCTCAGCAGTCTTTAATAGATTTTCAACTATATGTGCTAGGGTATAACGTTGAAAATGTATTAGTGACTGCTGAGCGATAACGATTGTCGTCTGCAGTCGTCTGCTGTTTGGCTATAGGAACTGTCCAGTCAGTGCAAACATTTGTCAATTATCGTGTAGCTCAACTCATAACACGAGGAGCTCAACAACATTGGACTAATAAAAGGCTCAATATGAAATTCAAATTTATTATCGACTAGCTTCCGCCTGCGACTTCGGCCGCGGGGCATAGTTACTTTGAGCTAACGCTAAGATATTTTTCTTTCATCTGTCTCCCCTTATCTCAATATTTTTTACAAAGCCTATGCCCGTTACCAGGGTCCCAACAATCTCTGTACCAAAATTCATCAAAATCGGTTTATCCATTTAGGCGTTAAGACAAACAAACTTATTTCCGCTTTTGTAATATTAGTAAGGATAAGGATTTAAGCCATTTGAACCCTAAAGAAAGAGAATTAAGTACTTTTTCTCGGTAAAAACCACTAGAGACAGTACTTGATCCCTATGTTATAAACGTTATTTTTACTAACACTTAATATATACGACATATTGTTGTACCTACACTTACCTCGACAAAAACTTTCCTCACCGCCTATGAGGGCCTGTAAGGCACACAAATGTTGATTGAGACTTAACCCTTATAAGCCTACTTAAGAAAGGATTTGAGAAAATGAATAGGATCGGCGTTTCTTGCCGGATTTTCTTTATAGGACCTACTAGCTTTTTCCCGCGGCTTCGCTCGCGTTAAATTCCGTAGCGCCTTATCGATTTGTAATAGCAACGCTATGTTTTCCCGTTTCGTCCCTCTTTCTTCCTCATATCCCACTCTTTTTTAAAACAAAAAAGCCTATTTCCGTCTCCTGGTTCCCAACTATCTCTGTACCATAAATTCATCAAAATCGGTTCAGCCATTAAAACGTGAAGAGGTATCAAACAATCAAACAAACAAACTCACTTTCGCTTTTATAATATTAGTAAGGATTATTACAATTACAGAGATTTGACGTTCAATATAATTTGTAAAAAAAAAACATTAGTGTACAGCCAAATTTAAGAAGTTAATTTACGGAACGGACGGTGAGCTACCCATTGCTCCCCGCGTCTATCATGACCGGTAGTCATAACGCGGGCGGCGCACGCCGCCCGGAGCGTCTTCCACGGCGGCTGGATTAGTTTTGGGGTTTTTTTTTTTGCTTTACACAGACAGATCTTTTGATCTACCACTTGATTCACAAAAGGAGAACCTAGAAGTTGCGCAATTTATGTACCTGCATACTGTACGCGCTACCAACTGAATAAACTATCGGCTAATACAAAGAATTTGGTGAGTGAAAAATAGGTACACGATAAAATAACCAGTAGTAGGTACACGATAAAGTAATAATTTCCGGAACATACATTTTCCTAGTCATGTTTTTTTTTTAAACATGGGGAGGTTCTTCATTCGACTCGCAAGTGTAGAAACGGATTTTCTCGGAAACTGAAATTCTAAAGTAACATATAATTTCCTTTTACTTTCTGGCGTGAAAGTAAAAGTTTCCGTTTTGTTCTTATTTCAAATTCTGAGCAAATATGAAAATAATTGAATACGTGTTCGCTTAAGCTATTTGCGTTGGTTGAAATTGAACGAAAACATAAAATAAATATGAGATGTGCGAACGCTGTATCTACATTATTTGAATTGGATCTTTGGTATATAGAATTGATTAAATTGGTGGCTCAAAGTTAGTGTAAAGATTTTTGATAACGATGGCTTAATTTGATGTTTTTTTTTTTCATTTTGTGATTTTATTTTCATCTATCAATTTCTAATATTCCTAATTAAATTAATTACTAAATATATACAACCTATATAAAAAATTGAAAATTACAGGGCGTCAAAAAATTCGTCCGTATCGCCGTCAACAGGTAAAGTGCCCAGAAGGCTGGCAGCATTACCGCGTGGATGGCAATGCTTATTTTTTGTGCAAAAAACAGGCCAGCCCTCTGGTTGATGGTTAAATAAAATGAGATATGTGGAAGCTTAAATTAGCAGTATCTAGGTAAAACGGAAAAAATCTTTGGGACGTGAACTGGTATTTTCATGTTTTTTTTTTTAATTCAGTCTTCTGTCAAATGGTGTAAAATCTGAATGTAGTTTGTTCAGAATAAGTAACTGAAAAATAATAATTTTGCAGTTATTAGTTAATTTCGTATGATGGGCAGCTGCACCGTTAATCTTTTGTTTTAATTGTTATTTCTGTTGTTTTTTTTGCATTCTATTTTAGACCTTTTAATGTGTTTGTTTATGTTTTCGAGCACTCGTGAGCTGTAGCCTCAGGGGTTGCTCACCGTTCCAGATGTCAGCAAAACAGAGTGGTCTGCCACGGTTGCAGATTGATCGAAAGAAATACCGCGGCCCGGAACATAAAGGGCAATAGAAGGAACATGAGTGGGTTTTAGTCAGTACAAATCTGACGCTCCCACCCGCTCTACCCAGAGCGTGAGCAGTTATTTGATGATTTTCCATCCGCAATAAAATCACTAATTTGGTATTAATCATTTTTTTTTTAAAATTTCAGGTGTTTCAGTTTATGTTAATTGCTCGCATTTTCAGTCACATGAAAATGCGAGACTATATTATTTAAAAACTCGTGTAACAATGGAGATAATTATGTATAAGAAACTGCGTTCAAAAACATTTTACTAATACAACATAACTATAGCAATCAAGCGTTCCAAACATTAAAATCAAAGTACAGTTTCGTTTACTTCTAAAAGTTAAATCGGAACACAGCGCAAGCAATTTTCAGCTATAGTTACTGTGAAATAAATCATGATTTTCCTAAGAACACCGAATAATCAGGAAAACAATTGATAAGTATTGAGAAATGGAGATATAAACAAGTGGAAAGATTTGTAAAATAAATCTTTCCGTGGAAATGAAAAGGTAGAGAAAGCAATTCGTAATTTAAAATTCTTACGAACAGAATATGAACATAACCCTATCTTTGATGTTGCGCCTTTAATAATGTAATTAATTATATCATAACTTTATGAGAGGAATTAAATCAATAAAAAAGCCTTTTAATGCCAGTAATTTAAGATCTAGCGATTATAATAATAAATATCTTGGGACAACTTACACACGGCTATCTGATCCCAAGCTAAGCAGAGCTTGTGTTATGGTAACCAGACAACTGATATACATACTTATATAATTTATAAATACATACATATTATAGATAAATCACACCCAGACACAGAACAAACAATCATGCTCATCACACAAAGTTTGTCCTGGGTGGGAATCGAACCCACGATCTCCGGCTCAACAGTCATGGCCACTAACCACTGAACCAACAGGCCCGTCAAAATTACAGAGATTACATAACAAATGGAAGTATCAATGATTAAATGCAAATAATAATTTGAATAATAAATTGAGTTGGTAATAGAATTGGTAAATGATACATTTAATGTAATATTTGATTGTGTAGTAGAAATGCAAAGTTAAAATTGAAGTAAACCTTATTTAAATAATGATAAATTAACAAGAAAATTCCGCATAACCTCTTCAATCCTGCTAATATTATAAATGCGATTGTTTGTGAGGATTGACGGATGTATGAATATTTGTTACTCTTTCATGTCAAAACGGCTGAACGGATCTTGATAAATTTATCACAGAGGTAGACTCTTCTCGTGACCTGCTGGGCTGGCCTGTTTTTTGAAAAAATAAGCATTGCCATCCAACGCGGTAATGCTGCCAGCCTTCTGGGCACTTTACCTGTTGACGGCGATACGGACGAATTTTTTGACGCCCTGTAATTTTCGTTTTTTTTTTTTTATATTGGGACAACACACACACGGCTATCGGATCCCAAGCTAAGCAGAGCTTGTGTTATGGTAACCAGACAACTGATATACATACTTATATAATTTATAAATACATACATATTATAGATAAATCACACCCAGGCACAGAACAAACAATCATGCTCATCACACAAAGTTTGTCCTGGGTGGGAATCGAACCCACGACCTCCGGCTCAGCAGTCAGGGCCACTAACCACTAAACCAACAGGCCCGTCAAAATTACAGAGATTACATAACAAATGGAAGTATCAATGATTAAATGCAAATAATAATTTGAATAATAAATTGAGTTGGTAATAGAATTGGTAAATTATATATTATATGTAATATTTCATTGTGTAGTAGAACTGCAAACTTAAAATTTAAGTGAACCTTATTTAAATAATGATTAATTTAACAAGAAAATTCCACATAACCTCGTCAATCCTACTAATATTATAAATGCGATTGTTTGTGAGGATTGACGGATGTTTGGATGTTTGTTACTCTTTCATGTCAAAACGGCTGAACGGATCTTGATAAATTTATCACAGAGGTAGACTCTTCTCGTGACCAGAGCGCTGGCCTGCTTTTTTTGCAAAAAATAAGTATTGCCATCCAACGCGGTAATGCTGCCAGCCTTCTGGGCACTTTACCTGTTGACTGCGATACGGACAAATTTTTTGACGCCCTGTAATTTTCGATTTTTTACTTGTATATATTTTTACTCTTAGTTTGTGTCTATATATAGTTTGTATATACCTAGTAATTAATTTAATTACATGTAAATTGTTTTTCTGTCAGAGGTAGATCATAGTCTGGAATAACACATAGGTTACTTTCTTCTATATCATCCGGGCGAAGCCGCGGGCGTATCCTACTTTCTCCTAATATCCTACTTCCTATCCTAATAATCCTTGGCTCATAAGAAAACAATATAACGGCCATTTTGATTGGTAAACTGTTTTGAATGTTCAGGAGCGTAGTATTTGCAAGTGTTCTCAAGGTATAAACGAACTGTTTACGAAGGGAGAGTAAAACTTTTGAAAAAGTTGGTTTTGACCCCCAATATCTCCGTAACGGGAATGTCTCTATCTAGAAGAAAAATACCATCAAATTGCGAGTCGAACTTCTGTACAAACTTGCGACATAAACCGCCATATCTTTTGGCTGCGTAGACTTACAGGGTTGATTTTTGCCACATCTTCAAGGGACCAAAGATTTGAGTTTATGGTTTTGATTTCTACTCGATAGCTCCACGAGATAAAGATCTCTTATAGGTATCGATTACAAATTAAAATTTGTCGGTCTATCTGTCTGTCAAGACAAAAGCGACTTGACAGACAGACAGACCACAAAATGATCCTATAAGGGTCCCGTTCCCTGCCGGGGTTGCGGGTTGTTCGAAAGAGATACCGCGGCCTCGGAACGTAAAGGGCAATAGAAGGAACATGGGTGGGTTTTAGTCAGTACAAGTCTGACATGCACCCCCACTCCGCCCAGAGCGGGGGAAGTCATAGGATGATTTCCCACCCGAAAAAAAAAAGAGGGTCCCGTTCCGTTTTTTCTTTTTTCCGACTGCGCAACACATAGGTGGGTAATGTGTTCATCAGTCTATGTATGTATGTGTGTATATATGTATGTTTTTGTAGTACGAAATCAAAATAACATGAAAAACCCCAAATAAAAAGCATTTATCATACACTTGAGTCCTCTTCTTATCTTGAGCTTGGTTATCAGCAAACCTATTTATATTTATCAGGCAATTTGAAACCCACACACTTGTACCAAAGGTTGAATTTTCTCAGCGGAAAAATCTAATAAAACTTCGCCCGATCAGCGAATCTAATTCTGTACGTAATTGAGACTGGCTGCTCACAGAATCCAGTTTTCATTGCGATATATGAAATGACAATGGATTATCTGGGTATTACTTGCCATCATGGTTTAATTTCACTGTCTGCTTGTCTGTTTTTGCATTTTAGACCTTCTTGTCAGTCACGTAAAAGTCATACGAGGCGCGGTTGTGATTTGTTATGAGGGCATTGCTACGGCATCACGCGAGTGCTACGGCGTAGCAAGCGTAGCTGGCTAAGCTACGACGCACTTTTAAGATATCTATTTGTTTAGACAAAATCTAATGGGATTGTTTTATGTATTTACATTTGTATATTTTTACAAGCTTTTATTTAGTTTCACCTGTCCCGTTGTCTGTCGTTCTGTAATCAAATCTTGCAACTTAAATTTGATCCACTTCCCGGTTTCCGATTGAGCTGAAATTTAGAATGCATGTATAAATCGGATGACAATGCAATGTTATTGTGACATAGAGCTGATCTGATGATGGAGCTGGAAGGTGGCCATAGGAACTCCGTAATTAAACGATGCAACCCTATCGAGTTTGAGCTCATTGGATTAGTCTTGACGAGTACTTTGATACTATATGGTAACCAGGGTCTGATGATGGAGCCGGAAGGTGGCTATAGGAACTCCGTAATTAAACGATGCAACCCTATCGAGTTTGAGCTCATTGGATTAGTCTTGACGAGTACTTTGATACTATATGGTAACCAGGGTCTGATGTTGGAGTTGGAAGGTGGCCATAGGAACACCGTAATTAAACGATGCAACCCCATCGAGTTTGAGCTCATTGGATTAGTCTTGACGAGTACTTTGATACTATATGGTAGCCAGGGTCTGATGATGGAGCCGGAAGGTAGCCATAGGAACTCCGTAATTAAATGATGCAACCCTATCGAGTTTGAGCTCATTGGATTAGTCTTGACGAGTACTTTAATACTATATGGTAACCAGGGTCTGATGATGGAGCCGGAAGGTGGCTATAGGAACTCCGTAATTAAACGATGCAACCCCATCGAGTTTGGGCTCATTGGATTAGTCTTGACGGGTACTTTGATACTATATGGTAACCAGGGTCTGATGTTGGAGCCGGAAGGTGGCCATAGGAACTCCGTAATTAAATGATGCAACCCTATCGAGTTTGAGCTCATTGGATTAGTCTTGACGAGTACTTTGATACTATATGGTAACCAGGGTCTGATGATGGAGCCGGAAGGTGGCTATAGGAACTCCGTAATTAAACGATGCAACCCCATCGAGTTTGGGCTCATTGGATTAGTCTTGACGGGTACTTTGATACTATATGGTAACCAGGGTCTGATGTTGGAGTTGGAAGGTGGCCATAGGAACTCCGTAATTAAACGATGCAACCCCATCGAGTTTGGGCTCATTGGATTAGTCTTGACGGGTACTTTGATACTATATGGTAACCAGGGTCTGATGTTGGAGCCGGAAGGTGGCCATAGGAACTCCGTAATTAAACGACGCAACTCCATCGAGTTTGGTCTCGTTTGAAAAGGTATTGAACGCTTTAAGAGTAGGTGAGCTGACTACCGAACACTTTTCTGATCTTATGCAGAAAGTATCTTCAAATAGCTCTGGAGAGTTCTCGATTGAAAAAGCTCTACGTATTTACCCAACATATCAGCAGGTCAATAAACATAAGTCAGCCGTTCTCGAACATTTTAGGAAGAAGAATACACAAATGTTTAAAATAATAGCACAAGATCAATTAATTGATGGATCAAAAAAGAATGATCAGATTGATATTAATAAAATAATACACACGGACATTAACAAAACAGGAGGTCTTCCAAAAGAACTAGAAATATTTGTTGGTGCTAAAGTTATGTTGAGGTCTAACGTTGACGTTGCTAAGGGACTTGTGAATGGAGCAATAGGTCACATCACTGAAATCATATGGCCGTATTACAGACGTGCTCAACTATACGATAGCGATGTACCATCGGTTCGCGTAGACTTTGGTAACGATGGCATTCACATAATACACCCTAAATCAGTTCAATTCCCTGCTAAATTTAATCACGGCACAGCTGAAAGAAGAATGCTCCCGATTGTCTTGTCTTGGGCTTCAACTGTGCATAAAATGCAGGGAACTACTGCAGATCATGCTGTTATTTATCTAGGCTCCAAATTGTTCGCTGCTGGTCAAGCTTATGTAGCTTTAAGCCGAGTTAGGTCATTAGCAGGTCTTCAAATCGAAGAACTTGACTGCTCCAAGTTGACGTCGAAGAAACCTTGTAATGTTGATGCATTAAAAGAAATGGATAGAATGAGAAACGTTACAAATAACTAACAAGTGATTACAAACTTTCAACATTATTGATATTTAAATCAGTACATATTACATATCATGTGAACGAACTACGGACTTCACAACGGAATAACGCTGCTACGCGCTGCGAACTACGTCGTAGTAAATCTCGAATTAAAAATAGAGGTACTAAAAAGTTAAAAATAAAATTAAAGAAAAAAAACCTTTTTAAAAACAAGCTTTTAATATTTGTTTATAAAATGAACTAAAAATCTAAAAATAAATTAACTCTAAAACTTTTCACCATACATAATTATTCAATCTCGTCCCCCCTCTTTATCATAGTCCCCATTTATAAATGAAAGCGTGTTACATTGTGATAGCTTGAGGAAAATGTTGTGTTGTATTAAATGTAACACGCTTTCATTTATAAATGGGGACTATGATAAAGAGGGGGGACGAGATTGAATAATTATGTATGGTGAAAAGTTTTAGAGTTAATTTATTTTTAGATTTTTAGTTCATTTTATAAACAAATATTAAAAGCTTGTTTTTAAAAAGGTTTTTTTTCTTTAATTTTATTTTAAGTAGGTTGTAGCGTGATTCATCACAAAGGCTGTGTAATGTGTGTATTATTATGTCAGTAATTGACAGTGACGAATGGAAGAAAATAATATACGTATTATTTCGACTCTAAAATCACAGGACAGGAATTTCTACCCACATTATTGAAAGCTCTTATTTTTATTGTGTAAAATTTCATGTTTATGTTTCTGATCGTATACTACCACAACTCCCAAACGACCCCAGGCCAACATAAATATTTACACCGTATGGCAATCAAACCTACGACCAATATTGTTGCCAATGCGTCATTTGAACTGTAATAAAGGCGATAGATTGGCAGTTTCGTCTATGTGTTCAGTCGTACGTGTATTTTGATTGCCTGGGCCACTATAGACCACTATAGGCCACGATGGGTTGAATAATACTACTTTAAGGTTATGAAGAGTCTATGGTCCGGAGCGACAGGGAATGGTAAGCGGTCACCTCCTGCTGCTTACTTGTTGGCGCGTCAGCCTCCTATGGGTCGACTGATGCGCCACGACGGAGTGTTGCTTTCTTTAAATAAAGAATGAATTTAGCGGTAATGTTTTCAGATCCACACTATTCTATTTATCTTTTATTATTATTACTTATTTACATCACAATTATATCGTTATTTCACACTTATATTATTATTATTTTATCACTAAGTACCTACTTATTTATTTGTACTTGTTGCCATCGTCCGTGTGTCACTGCGGGTGCCAACTGAAAACCAGCGTTGGGTGTCTGACGCCTAGCATATGCTGAGTTGGTAACCCTTTCGTTATGGGCACGCTCAGCGCAACCTTGTCCATGTTTTTTCGTTCTGTGCACCTTTTTTTATTTTTCTTTTGCTGCAGTGTTGTGTCTGTTTCGAATAAATATTTTTCTATTCTATTCTATTCTATTCTGCGATGCAGTCATGCTAGCGAAGGAGGTGACCGGACGTTTGAAGGAGAGAACTTCAAACCAACCCAGCCGCCGTGGGAAACGCCCCGGGCGACGTGACACGACTCCCGGCCACCGTAGATGCAAGCCTGTGGACGCCTGTCTACGCGCGCTACAAAGAGATGTCAGCAAAGCAGAGGTGCCAGAGAGCCACGGACACCGCTTGCCGAGTTAGCGGCTTGTTCAAAAGAGATACGGCCCCTGAACGTAAAGGACAATAGAAAGAACATGGGTTGGTTTTAGTCGGTACAAGTCTGACACCCCCGCTCCGCCCAGAGCGGGGGAAGTTTTTTGATAATTTCCCATCCGCAAAAAACCATGCACCATGTCTTATTAATGAGTCTGTAGAGTTTTATCAAACTAGTAAATATTATATCTACCTTTTTAATTATCTCTAGACATAAATATGTGTTTTATATGTTAAACAAGGCTATCAAAATATTTCGCCGTAAGGCTGTATACTGTTAATGAACACTAAATATTTTGAAACGAAAAAAGCTAACACTCGTTGTTGTTTCTCAGAAAATTAAATGATCAAAGCTAGCTTTTGATCATTTACTTTTCTTAGAATCCAAGAAAAAAACAAATGTGAATTATTCTGAGGATTTAGTTTGCTAGTTTTTACCCCAATGGCAAATCTTTCTTCTTGCCATATTTTTCCAAAGCGGTTTTTATCGATTTTTATGAAATTTTATATGTATCTTCGGTCTTAATTAATTTTTCATACCCCTAAGAGATAATTATTATTATTTATTTTTCATTTATTTACAGACTACAAGGTGGTCCAGTGTGTTAGTAACAATATGACTTAGCCTATGTTAGTACTTAATAACTAGAAGAGATCGAATGCGATTAGTTAGCGCCCATATTAGCGGGCTGTTGCCCGGTCAGCTATCGATTCCAGGTTAGTGTTGGGACTGCCACGCAGCCTGAGGAGTAGCGAGGCAGATTTTTTTCGCCACAATGCATCAAAACTGACAGTGCGTGCGTCAGCAAACATTGCTGAGGCACTACAGAAGCGTATAAAGCTTGCCCTCTTCAGAAGCAGGCTAGGTTGAGTCCGACTCATACTTGCCCATTTTTTTGTCTTAAATCCGTTAGTGATAAAAACTGTGAAAGCTTAAAACAATGTTTATGTAGCTACTGTCTCATTTTCAGCAAAATATTACGGAATTTCATGTACGGTTCTTAGAAATGAAATGTTTATAGTATATACTTGAATTATTTAATAGGATTATAATTCCTCTGGTATAAAACATATAGAACGAATTTGAAGAGGGAATTCATGAAAGGGAAAATCCAAGAACATTTTGTAAAGCTTTAATATGAATGAAAACGTCGCGAAAGGTTTGTAAAGAAATTTTCAATTAATCAATAATGAACCAACTTACTTAACTTACCTTACTCACTTAGTTGCTGGTATGATAAATGATGTTTATTTTGCTAGTAGGTTTTTAAAAACCCTTTTACACGTTTTATTTTTGGAACGAAATTTGAAACGAAGTTTATTGCGCGTTGTGAAAGGGGTCTAGACGGTAAAAATTAAGACTAAAAGTTGTAACGACAGTTGCTATAGTTGTAAGCCGTGTGACGTACGCGTGTTTCTGTCTGTCTCTCTCTCTTATAGAAAGCAAGCCAGTTATTTTCGTTTCGTTTTTCTATTTCGCATTGAACAGTGTGGTGTCGCGACGATTATTTATGTTGAGTGTATAAAGGTTTTTTGCACAAAATAAATAATAACTTCGTTCCATCCGCGTGTTCCTTGACACCTCCCAAGTTTTTTTTTTTTAAATAAATGAGCCCGTTGTTTCGAACCCGACTACTCTGAGAAGAAACGACCGAAACAAACACAGAGGTGATTGCCTTTTTCAAGGTCCAGACAAAAATCTTGGTTATCTATCACAAGGATAAAATAGACTAGTGCCTGAGATGGTCTAGCTCAATAGGGTTGACCTCAATCTGAATCAAAAGGCAGAATTGAGCCCAGACGAAGCCAATTAACTCGAGACTTGGCTATTTCTCAAATTTCTTATTCTCGAGGGTAAGTTTTTCAAATCCTTACTAATATTATAAAAGCGAAAGTCAGTTTGTTTGTTATGTCTTCACGCCTAAATGGTTAAACCGATTTTTATGAATTTTGATACAGAGGTAGTTTCCCAACTATCTCTGTATCAAAATTGATCAAAATCGGTTACAAAAATATAGCTTATGTCCGTCTCCAGGGCGGACCCTGGAGACGGATATAGGCTATTTTTTTTACGATGGAAATGAGGCAGAATAAAATTAAAGAAAAAAAACCTTTTTAAAAACAAGCTTTTAATATTTGTTTATAAAATGAACTAAAAATCTAAAAATAAATTAACTCTAAAACTTTTCACCATACATAATTATTCAATCTCGTCCCCCCTCTTTATCATAGTCCCCATTTATAAATGAAAGCGTGTTACATTTAATACAACACAACATTTTCCTCAAGCTATCACAATGTAACACGCTTTCATTTATAAATGGGGACTATGATAAAGAGGGGGGACGAGATTGAATAATTATGTATGGTGAAAAGTTTTAGAGTTAATTTATTTTTAGATTTTTAGTTCATTTTATAAACAAATATTAAAAGCTTGTTTTTAAAAAGGTTTTTTTTCTTTAATTTTATTTTTAACTTTTTAGTACCTCTATTTTTAATTCGAGATTTACTACGACGTAGTTCGCAGCGCGTAGCAGCGTTATTCCGTTGTGAAGTCCGTAGTTCGTTCACATGATATGTAATATGTACTGATTTAAATATCAATAATGTTGAAAGTTTGTAATCACTTGTTAGTTATTTGTAACGTTTCTCATTCTATCCATTTCTTTTAATGCATCAACATTACAAGGTTTCTTCGACGTCAACTTGGAGCAGTCAAGTTCTTCGATTTGAAGACCTGCTAATGACCTAACTCGGCTTAAAGCTACATAAGCTTGACCAGCAGCGAACAATTTGGAGCCTAGATAAATAACAGCATGATCTGCAGTAGTTCCCTGCATTTTATGCACAGTTGAAGCCCAAGACAAGACAATCGGGAGCATTCTTCTTTCAGCTGTGCCGTGATTAAATTTAGCAGGGAATTGAACTGATTTAGGGTGTATTATGTGAATGCCATCGTTACCATTTAAAAAAAAAAAGTTAATATCAAAACAGTATTACTGGCATATCATAGTCTTGTCGTTTCTATCCTAAGGTTCGGTATAATATATTGGGGCAATTGTACCGAAAGAGAAAGTATTTTTAAAGCCCAAAAACGCTGCCTACGAGCAATATTTGGTTTAAAGGTAACTGACAGCTGTGTTCCAGTTTTCAAAAGTCATAATTTATTGACCTTTCCGTGTCTTTATATCCTGGAAACTGGACTTTTCGTAAAATGTAATCCTCACCTATTTACGTCTTTCTCTGAGAGCAGATACCGGGATGTAACTTTGCGATCTCAATACCAGAACGTGTTACGCACAGGTGGATATAAGACCGCGTTGTTAAAAAAAAGTATCTTTGGTATGGCACCGACTATTTTTAACCACATTCCTAATTGTATAAAAGAACAACCAGTAACAACCTTCAAAAAAAAACTAACTGCACTCCTATTAACCAAATGTTACTACTCCGTATCGGAATTTCTGTCTGATAAATTTTAGTTGTATAGATTTCTGTGTTATAGTATAATATGTTTTGATGATGAACTACATCAATGTTTGCATGCCGAAATGGTAGAATGTACAAGGATTCTCCGTAATTATTGTAACCACCTCATTGTAAATACCTACATTCAGAGCAAATAAATGAATATTCTATTCTATTCTATTCTACCAAAGTCTACGCGAACCGATGGTACATCGCTATCGTATAGTTGAGCACGTCTGTAATACGGCCATATGATTTCAGTGATGTGACCTATTGCTCCATTCACAAGTCCCTTAGCAACGTCAACGTTAGACCTCAACATAACTTTAGCACCAACAAATATTTCTAGTTCTTTTGGAAGACCTCCTGTTTTGTTAATGTCCGTGTGTATTATTTTATTAATATCAATCTGATCATTCTTTTTTGATCCATCAATTAATTGATCTTGTGCTATTATTTTAAACATTTGTGTATTCTTCTTCCTAAAATGTTCGAGAACGGCTGACTTATGTTTATTGACCTGCTGATATGTTGGGTAAATACGTAGAGCTTTTTCAATCGAGAACTCTCCAGAGCTATTTGAAGATACTTTCTGCATAAGATCAGAAAAGTGTTCGGTAGTCAGCTCACCTACTCTTAAAGCGTTCAATACCTTTTCAAACGAGACCAAACTCGATGGAGTTGCGTCGTTTAATTACGGAGTTCCTATGGCCACCTTCCGGCTCCAACATCAGACCCTGGTTACCATATAGTATCAAAGTACCCGTCAAGACTAATCCAATGAGCCCAAACTCGATGGGGTTGCATCGTTTAATTACGGAGTTCCTATGGCCACCTTCCAACTCCAACATCAGACCCTGGTTACCATATAGTATCAAAGTACCCGTCAAGACTAATCCAATGAGCCCAAACTCGATGGGGTTGCATCGTTTAATTACGGAGTTCCTATAGCCACCTTCCGGCTCCATCATCAGACCCTGGTTACCATATAGTATCAAAGTACTCGTCAAGACTAATCCAATGAGCTCAAACTCGATAGGGTTGCATCATTTAATTACGGAGTTCCTATGGCCACCTTCCGGCTCCAACATCAGACCCTGGTTACCATATAGTATCAAAGTACCCGTCAAGACTAATCCAATGAGCCCAAACTCGATGGGGTTGCATCGTTTAATTACGGAGTTCCTATAGCCACCTTCCGGCTCCATCATCAGACCCTGGTTACCATATAGTATTAAAGTACTCGTCAAGACTAATCCAATGAGCTCAAACTCGATAGGGTTGCATCATTTAATTACGGAGTTCCTATGGCTACCTTCCGGCTCCATCATCAGACCCTGGCTACCATATAGTATCAAAGTACTCGTCAAGACTAATCCAATGAGCTCAAACTCGATGGGGTTGCATCGTTTAATTACGGTGTTCCTATGGCCACCTTCCAACTCCAACATCAGACCCTGGTTACCATATAGTATCAAAGTACTCGTCAAGACTAATCCAATGAGCTCAAACTCGATAGGGTTGCATCGTTTAATTACGGAGTTCCTATAGCCACCTTCCGGCTCCATCATCAGACCCTGGTTACCATATAGTATCAAAGTACTCGTCAAGACTAATCCAATGAGCTCAAACTCGATAGGGTTGCATCGTTTAATTACGGAGTTCCTATGGCCACCTTCCAGCTCCATCATCAGATCAGCTCTATGTCACAATAACATTGCATTGTCATCCGATTTATACATGCATTCTAAATTTCAGCTCAATCGGAAACCGGGAAGTGGATCAAATTTAAGTTGCAAGATTTGATTACAGAACGACAGACAACGGGACAGGTGAAACTAAATAAAAGCTTGTAAAAAGGGAAATCTTAGAATTGCTATTACAATCAATAAGACGCAAGGGAAAAAATTCAGGTAGCAGGTACCTACAAATTAGGAAAGGGGAACTGTGTTGCCCTGAATTACGCGAGCGGGCAAAAGCTAGAAGTAATATATTGTGTTAATTTAGGAAATGTGGTAGGTCTTTGTGCAAAACTGATCTAAATCCGTTAAGTCGTTTTTGCGTGAGAGAGTAACAAACATCTTACAAATCTATTTGGTATTTAAAGCCTTACCTCGTCTGGTTGATTTCAACCTCTACTTTTAATTCTTTGCACAAAAATCCTTGAATATTTTGATGCACCAGGTTGATACAATACAATTTGATGGCACGGGTGGAGCAGTGGTTGTACGATCGACTGCTGCGCTGCGTGTCGCTAGTTCGATCCCCGCACGGTTCAAATATTTGTATGATCTGGGGCAGCTGCACCAGAACATACAAATATTTGTTCCGGGCGGCTGTTTGTGTGTGTGAGTTTAAATGTGTTTTTTTTAATAAGTATAAAATAAATACAATCAGAATTCCCAATACTTTCATCGGATTTATTATCGTAAGATATTTATTATTGCAAGAGGTTGCCTCTATTGTCTTAATCTCTAATTTAAATAATGAGCTGATTCATAAGTAAGCTATGTATCTATTTACATTTAAGTAAATATTTTGTTATTCTTCAAAAACAAAATGTAAATTCATTTACTTTATAAATCGGTGTTATTTCTTCTAGCAACTAATTTTCTAGGAATTTTTTCGACTTCACCTCAGTTTATGTTAATATTTCTGATTTATAAATACGAAGTAAATTATACAGTCCTAGATTATGCCCGCGGTTACGCCCACTTGGATTTCAAAAATTATTCATTGTATATCTGGGATAGAAAGTTGATAATTATGAGCCTATTTCAGACTATAGAATAAATCGGAGGCCATGGGAGTGGCCTCGCCAAGTCCAGCTATACTTTACTAGCTTTTGCCCGCGGCGTCGCTCTCGTTAAATTTGGGATAACACAGTTCCTCTTTCCTGATTTACAGGTACCTGCTACCTGTAGTTTTTGCCCGTGCGCCTTATTTATTCTAATAACAAAGCTAAGTTTGTCCATTTCTTGCCTCTTTCTCCCTCACATATCACTTTAAAAAAAATGCCTATGACCGTCTCCAGGGTCCCAACTATCTCTGTACCAAAGATAGTAAAATCGGTAAAATCCTTCATCAAAATCGGTTTAGCCATTTAGGCGTGAAGACGTAACAAACAAACTCACGTTCGTTTTTATAATATAAGCAAGGATTGCACACCAAAAGTTGAAACTTAACTGTTTTACAGAAATTGCTAATTTTATGATGACAATGGTGGTCTTATCGCTGATAGTGATATCTTACAGAAACCTTCATTCCAATTTTAAAAACCTTCATTCCAATTTTGAAAACCTTCATTCCAATTTTGTTTTTCTTATGGCAACAAAATCAAAATCAAAATCAAATCAAAATCAAAAGTCATTTATTCAAATTAGGCTGATAATCAGCACTTTTTGAACGTCAGATTACAAGAGACAGTCCCACAAAAACGCCCTGCCCTTCGCCACTTCCTAGTGTTTTAGCTGGGAAGAAGAAGTGGCGGAACAAACTCCCCAGCAACACATCTGTCTGTCAGGTTAGAAGAACCAGATTTTATACAATTCCGATTATCACAATAAATTATAAAGAAAAAAATAAGAAATAATTCATTCATTGTCACTTGTCAGCTAGCAAACACCAATTATATATAAAAATAAAAAAATAAAATTACCCAAGTCTAAATAATAAATTCACTAGTCTATCGGGTGTGCCCGCTTACATGTGCAGTGAAGAAGTATCAAGTGATAAACTAGGACCATAGTGCAAAAGAAATAAGCTAAGCATAAAAATGATTTACCAATAACAGTAACAAAAAAAAAAAGATAAAAAAAATATATATATATTCAGTCAATGCTCGAGGTCACTAGTTAACCACATGTCAATAAATAAAAACACACAAAATGAAACAGGTAAAAAAAGAAAAAAAAAAGAAAAAATATAAAATTACATGACGAAGACATGTAACATATCAATAAGCTAATTTGCTAATTTGGCGAAAGAACATGAAGAGAAAAAAATTAATAATAATAACCGTCTTGAGTTCAACACAATGACCAACTATGCTTATCGTCTAAATAGTCGTTAATTGAATAGTATGCTTTTAAACAAAGGTTAGATTTTACTTTAGCTTTAAATGCATTAAATGGCAAATCTAGCACAGAAGAAGGTAGCTTGTTATAAAAAGTTATACCAAGCCCTACAAATGAATTATGAACTTTATGAAGCCGGTGGAAGGGAGCACGTAGTTTATGCTTATTTCTAGTGTTAATGTTGTGAATATAACTGTTTTTACTATATAGATGAATATTTTGCCTAATATATAAAATGTTGGCCAAGATGAATTGAGAAGCCACAGTGAGAATACCAATCTCTTTAAAAAAATCTCTCAGGGAAACCCGGGCACCTAGCTGGTAAATTGCACGAACCGCTCGCTTCTGCAGAACAAATACATTCTGGATATCAGCGGCTTTGCCCCACAGCAGAATACCATAGGACATGACGCTATGGAAATAACTAAAATAGACCAATCGTGCCGTGTCAACGTCAGTGTATTGTCTAACTTTTCTGACGGCGTATGCGGCCGAACTAAGCCTTCCCGCTAGGCTTGATATATGTGGACCCCATTGTAATTTTGAATCTACTGTTATACCCAGGAACACTGCCGAGTCTACAGTTTTAAGCTTCTCATTGCCAAGGACAATGTTAGGACCAAGATTTCTAACATTGGGTAGAGCAAATTTAATACATTTAGTTTTATTGGCATTAAGAACAAGGTTATTTGACGTGAACCAATCCGTGACCATTGATAGCGCGCTATTGACATCGTTAAAATCTTGTCTATTTCTATCTACTTTAAAAATAAGAGACGTATCATCAGCAAACAGAACAACGTCACAAATATCCTTTAAATTATATGGTAGGTCGTTAATATAAACCAAGAATAAAAATGGACCTAGTATCGAGCCTTGAGGTACACCTAGCAGAACAGCTAGCCCAGAAGATTTCACGCCATTAACATCTACACATTGAAATCTGTTTTGTAAGTATGAGTCTATTACATTTAAGGCTTCATTTTGAACTCCGTAATGATGTAATTTCCGTAAAAGCGTGTCATGGTGAACGCAATCAAACGCTTTAGAGAGATCGCAGAAAATACCGATTGCATTTTGAGCGTTCTCCCACGCATTAAATATGTGCTTCAGCAAAGCAACACCCGCATCTGTTGTCGAACGACCTTTTGTAAAGCCATATTGATCGTTGTGAAGAAGGTTGTTTAAATTAAAATGTCTCAATAACTGCTTGAGTATTAACTTTTCAAAAATCTTACTAAAGGCAGGTAAAATAGAAATTGGTCTGAAGTTACCCATATCATTTTTATTGCCAGATTTAAAAAGAGGGATAACTTTACTGCTCTTCATAAGGTCAGGGAAAGTACCTAAATCAACGCATTTATTAAAAGTAATAGCTAGATGTGGGGCAACAATGTCGATAATATTACTCAAAAGTTTAATGGAAATGCCCCAATAATCACCTGTGTTTTTCGACTTAAGAGAATTAAAAACATTAACTACATCACGAGGTGTTACATGATCAAAACTAAATACGTGATCACATTTAGGCACGCTAGTTTGCAAAAGATTTTGAGCTTTAGACGGTGATGAATTTAAGGAGCGAGTCGTAGTTATCGGTATACTGGCAAAATAATTATTAAATGACTCTGCTATGTCCGCTGCTTTATTAACTAATTTGTTATCAACCATTATTTCAACTTGATTTTCTCGTTGAACCGATTTACCCGTTTCATTGTTTATAATTTTCCAAGTGGCTTTTACTTTATTATTAGAATTTTTAATAGTATCGCTTAAAAATTTTGATTTTGCAATGACACAAATCTTTTTAAATAATTTTGAATATTTTTTAACATACTCTAGAAAAGTAGTATCAAACCTGTATCGTTTCAGACCATACAACTCATATAGTCTAGCTCGACTTTTATAAATTCCTGGCGTAGCCCATTGGTTGAAGCCAACGGAAGGTCCACTAAAGTTAACAGTTTTACTCTTAAAAACAGATTGGTACTCATTTTGCACAACATTAAAAAGGGCTTCATAGATTTCATTAGGACTCCCGCGTTCTACTAATGACGGTGTAACTTTAAGAGCTATATTATTTTTAAACTTATTGCAACGACTAGCTGTATAAGGCGTGCACTCTATTTTACGAGACTTTTTACATGATGATGGCATAGGAAAGCTAGCTATTAATCCACAGTGATCTGATGACAAATCATTTAACACTAATTTATTTTCAGCATCACAATCAGTAAACATGTTATCAAGACAAGTCGATGACGATGCCGTGATTCTAGTTGGCTCAAAAAACAAATTAACTAGATTAAAAGATCTAAACAGGTTAAGAAGCCTAATACTTAGAGGAGAAACATCTAAAATATTAACATTAAAATCTCCACATAAAATTATATTTTTATTACTTGCTTTTAACTTATTAAGTGAATCCTCCATTACAGACTCAGAACATACAATATACATGATGACAGACGCAGTGGAGTAATGCGAATGAGTATGATAGGGGGCGCGCGCGCATGCTACGTGAGGGGTGGGGCGAACGTGCCTAAAAACACGCTATGGCCTGTTTTTACGTATATTTATAATTTTTTATTCTATTTGTTCTAGTGTCACGTAAATCACTGGGTTGTTTTTTAAACTCAATATTATTTAATTATTTAACTTATGAATGCTATTTTGAGTTCCGTACATTTTACTCACAGGTTGACTACCGAAAACGCTGTGTGCTCGTCGTAATTTGCGATTAATACATGTTTTTTCTTTCTTTCTTTTTCTTTATATTCATTCATTACTTCCCCTGCATTGGGTGGAGCGGGGGTTGGTTAAGGTTGGTTAAGGCTTTCTCAGTTTCTAAATACCTATATTTTACTATAGTTTATTGTGTTCTAAATTCAAAAATATTTGAAAATATTAATTTTAAATTTAGGCTGTTTAGATGTATCATACCTTTACCTCTTCTTCAGTATGAGAAGACAAAGCGCTGGAAAAACCAAATTAAATCTATTATTTAATTTCTCCATAAGTGTTTTTGAAAACGTCGTTTGATTCACGTGGGAAGTCGTCACGAAATCACAATCTTTCCTCACTTTAGTCAAAACTAGCTGGCGCCCGCGGCTTTGAGTTATTCCAGACTATAATCTACTTCTGTGACAAATTTCATCAAAATCCATTCAGCCATTTTAACGAGAATGAGTAACAAACATCCATACATCCATCCATCCTCACAAACATTCGCAATTAAATATTAGAAGGATGTACTCTTTCCGTT
Organism: Ochropleura leucogaster; assembly: GCA_958449745.1. Lineage (NCBI taxonomy): Eukaryota > Metazoa > Arthropoda > Insecta > Lepidoptera > Noctuidae > Ochropleura > Ochropleura leucogaster. The sequence goes on along the minus strand of OY288213.1, from coordinate 2,149,835 downwards.
CTTATTAGTAGTAAAATAATAACAGTAATTATTCAACAGTGTTTGTAACAACTAATTACTTTCTCCGTTGTAATTACTACCTACGTTTAGTTAACTTGAGGCATAAATTAGGAAAATAAGTGAACTTATCTACAGCACCACCTTTTTGTGGATGGGAAATCATCAAATAACTTCCCCGGCTCTGGGTGGCGCGGGGAGTATCAGACTTGTACTAACTAAAACCCACCCATGTTCCTTCTATTGCCCTTTATGTTCCGGGGCCGCGGTAACTCTTTCGAACAACCCGCAACTTCGGCAGGCGGTGGGCCTGGCAGGTCCTTCTGCTTTGCTGACATCTCTTTGAAGATCTCTAACGCGCCGTCGACACTTCTTGTCGTCAATAGAGGGACGGACGGTGCCATTGCTCACCGTCCATAGGCCCGCATCAACGGTGAATGGGCGTCTGCCGCGGCGGCTGGGTTGGTTTGAGGTTCTATCAATAGAAGGTCGGACGGTGAGCTTTACAGTATCCTCTTGTCAGAAAAATTGTTGACCATAAAGGCAGTGTCTTCTTCTCTTTCCTTGTTAACACTGAGCATGCGCAGGTTGCAAAGTTAGCTACGCGTCTCCTACTGTCAGAGCCGTAGATAGGGAGAGCCAAGATTACTATAGAAAATCAAAATGTCCTATAGCGATTAGACATCTTAATTTCCTTGGTGTAATAAGCTTTTCTTTACAATTTCGAGATCGAACCTCGACAAACTCACCTTCTTTCAATTCAAATTCACCTCAGTTTAAAAAAAAAGAAAATATCTTATGTTTTTTTTTTTTGTGTAATGGCATCTCGTTTGTAATCATTGAATTGCAACGTAATGTCACAATTAGGTAAAAATAAAATGACTAAAGATTAACTTTGTAGTGACAAATTGGGCGACAAATTATAGACACGCGTCGCCTAAAACGTTTCATGTACTAGGTACTGCTGTATATTTAGTCTGTACCTAATTATGAAATCTGAATTGGATTAATTAATAGCCAAAGGAATTTAAATGGAAATTTTGAACGTTTGAAATTGAAGTTCTAAATTGGCAAACAATGGGCTAAATGTACCCTTAAACTACAGATAGTTGTTCGGGTCTGGCTATTTGTGTATGTCAGTTTAAATGTTTGTAAACGCACCCACGATACATGAGAAATATCTAGTGTGGGGCAACGTATTAAAAAAAATAACAAAATGTTGCTTTTGTTTGTTTTTAGTTTTATCCCAAGAATATTATAAGCACGGTCAGAAAATGTAAATCAGATTAGTGGAATCACAAGACTTTAATGATATTAGAATTTTTTATATAAAATTTCATTAGGAATTCTACAGAGCTATCTCTGCAAGAAAGGAATTTTATCGTTAAGGAAACAAAATTGTTCTTTATTGTATAATAAACAGCACATCTAACATACAACACACGCAATAAATAAAATACCGAAGTATACAGATATACAACAAATTGCCTGAAAATATACGGTCCACAAAAACATTGTTAATATTTGAAGCAAGGTTAAAGTCATTGCTCTTAGATAAAGCTTATTAAAGTATCCAAAAAATTATGGAAGATCCAAAGTTAAAATAGAATTTTAAAATATAATTATGTATGCGCTAAATTTTGATGGCTAGATATAAGTTAAATTAATATTGTTTATGTTGTTTATGGCTAAATAATTAATATAATATTGTAAAAGTTCCTACCATACGTGATATTAGATTCTGCAATATATTTTTTTTAGTTTTAAGACATTTTTCTGCGCCCTAACAGGGTCATGTACTCATTAGTTATTAGCGTAGCGTGCAACTATTTGTACATTGGGCATTAAAAGAATAAACAAAATGTAACTATGTTTGCTAACAGAGTTTTACAATGGCGGGATTTAGCAAAATTATACCCGTAAGGGGGTGAAACAACTCAAACCAACCCAGCTGCTGCCGGAGACACTCCGGGCGTCGAGCACCGTAGATGCAGGTCTGTGGACGGTGAGCAACGGGTAGCTCACCATTCCTCCGTCCTTTTAATGACGACAAGCCGTGTCGACAGCGTGCTCGTGTTCCACGCGATTCAATGAGATGTCAGAAAAGCAGAGGGGCGCGGTTGCGGGTTTTTAGAAAAAGATACCGCGGCCCCGGAACATAAAGGGCAAAAGAAGGAACATGTGTGGATTTTAGTCAGTAAAAAAATGACACTCGTTCTGCTCCCCTGGAGAAAACCTTAAACCGGGGAAACTTATTTCATGACTCCCTTCCGCAAAAAAGGGGGTGAAACAGGGTGTCAAAAAAAATACCGTAATTTGAGAGACACTAGGTGCTTTTCGATTTCGTTAAAGGTTCATTTACCCTTTGTTTGCCAACCAAAAAAAATCAAACGTTAAAAAGTCCTATTTAAATGCCTTTGGCGATCAATTAATACAAATTTGTTGTGCGTGAAATCGAGATATTTTTTTAACTTTTCCCCACACTAGGAATTTCTCCTGTATCGTGGGTGCGTTTACAAACATCTAATCTCACATACACAAACAGCCAAACCCGGAACAACTTTCTGTAGGTCATACAAATATTGGTTCCGTGCGGGGATTGAATCCGCGACACGCAGCGCAGCAGTCGATCGCTCAGCCACTGCGCCAATCGTGTCGTTATTATACCGACTGCAACTACACTAAATGAAAAATACAGAAATTTGAAAGCTAAGTTAATCTTAATTAGTGATTACGATCTTCATAAATGGATCCCAAGTGTACAGTCCGCTTTGGACATTCGTCTATTGACGACAGGCCGTGTCGACGGCGAGTTTGTGTTTCACGCGCCCCTCAAAGAGATGTCAGCAAAGCAAAGGGGCTTGCCAGAGCCTCCGCCTGCCGGGGTTGCGGGTTCGAAAGAGATACCGCGGCCCCGGAACGTAAAGGGCAATAGAAGGAACATGGGTGGGTTTTAGTCAGTAAAAGTCTGACACACCCCCCGGTCCACCCAGAGCCGGGGAAGTTATTAGATGGTTTACCAGCCCAAAAAAAGTGTAAAGTCCGTACAACCGGTTTCCCAACAACAATAAGTTATTTCAAGATCGCGGTTCACCAAATTAGTTTTCAAGTACGTCAGTACTTTAGCCAATAGCAGGATTGCAATTAACTTCAATACGGGCCTGTTGGTCTAGTGGTTAGTGGCCCTGACTGCTGAGCCGGAGGTCGTGGGTTCGATTCCCACCCAAGACAAACTTTGTGTAATGAGCATGATGGTTTGTTCTGTGTCTGGGTGTGATTTATCTATAATATGTATGTATTTATAAATTATATAAGTATGTATATCAGTTGTCTGGTTACCATAACACAAGCTCTGCTTAACTTGGGATCAGACAGCCGTGTGTGAGTTGACCTAAGATATTTATTTATTTATATTTATTTATTAACTTTAGTTTGTCCACGTCTTTGAAACTTTTACTTTTTAAACTAGGTCAGTCTCTGGAATGCAATTGAGTTTTTAATCCCGTTGTTTTTTTTTAATTTTACAGCCTGTGATCCAACCTCTCACGAAGTCGCCAACTTTTGCATTTTGTACATCAAACAGAGTTACTCTATGCAAAAATTATTGCTTTGGAACATCTTTTTTTTTACCCAACTTCGAAAACAGGAGGTTGTTCTCAGTTATATAGATCATCATCTGCCTAGCCTTTTCCCAACTATGTTGGGGTCAGCTTCCAGTCTAACCGGATGCAGCTGAATAGCAGTATTTTACTTGGAGCGACTGCCTATCTGACTTCCACAACCCAGTTAGTACTGGGTAATGTGATACCCGTTGGTAAGACTGGTTGTCGGAATTTTGGAACACTGACTACCTGTAACGACTGTCAAAGATCTACAAATGACAGCCGGGACCAACGGTTTAACGAGCTTTCCGAGGCACGGAGGAAACTCGGTATATAACGGGTGGTCACCCATTCACAGACCAACCTAGGCAAGCGCGGCTTAACCTAAAGTTAAACTCGAGCGGCTGCTATTATTTAGCCACGAGCTCCTCTCTCAGTTATATGCATGAAATTCTAATATATCTTGGTAAATAAAATAATACTCGATAAGAATTTATGTAGGACACCATCATAAAACAACTAAAAAGTCTAAAATAATAGAAACATTTTGGCCAAAATAAAACCGACTTCTTAAAAACACTACAAAGACGGAAAATATATTTACTACCGGAAGTCAGTGACAAAAAATACTATGAATGAAATAAAATGTGACCTTTGAGTTTGTTTGTTTGACGACACGGTTGGTGCAGTGGCTGAGCGATCGACTACTGCGCTGCGTGTCGCGGGTTCAATCCCCACACGGAATAATTATTTGTATGACCTATATGTAGTATTTTCGATTCTGGCTGTTTGTGTATGTGAGTTTAAATGTTTGTTTAAAAAAAATTGTTTTTGGTGAAAAATTACGTTTTCCGGCAGAACTCAATGTTACGCCTTTAAAATGTTGTGTTGATGTATTGTATAGTTCGGAGATCAGGGAGGTATTAAAACGCAAGAACACACAACGGCACTTCAACCTACACAAAACCATTTTAACCTGAACTCTCTACTACGGTGTGCGATCCGTAGTAGAGAGATCAGGTTATAATAGTTTAGAATAGGGGGACCTGCCCTCGTGTGTACATTTAAAACTTAGATTAAAAAAAAATGTGAAACAGTTGGAACCTTTTTATCTCATAGTAAATAGAATGTGTACTAACTAAGTTTGTCCAGAATTTAAAAAAAATATCGCAACGATAAGGGTATTAACTTAACATTCATTTTCCATAAATTTAATTACAATTTAAATAATGTTCAAGTTAAAATTTAAGCAAATTATGAACATTTCTTGAGTAGTCAATTTGTTGAAAAGACTTTATTTAGGTCATAAACTTTTATTCATTTAGTAGTTTGTTACAATCCAAAATATAGTCCAAAATTCAGAATTATATTTAACGTTATCCATCACTAGAAATATCTTCTGTATAATGGGTGTGTTTACAAACATTTAAACTCACAAACAAAAACAGCCATACCCAACACAACTACCTGTAGGTCATACAAATACTTGTTTCGTGCGGGTATCGAACCCGCGACACGCAGCGCAGCAGTCGATGGCTCAGCCACTACGCCAACCGTGCCGTCAAAACTGCGGGACAGCAAAAGCAAAAAAATAAACTAAAACCTTTTTTGTAAATTCTTTACACTGAATCATTTGTTATCGCAGTGGGACAAAAACTCGGCTTACACAATATTTTTTAGAATTAATTTCATAAAGCGGAATTTATGGAAAAACGATAACGCCCAGCGCTTTTTTGCTGACCTAACCTCCGAAATTATTACTGAGGCAATTATTATAAGCTGGGGAGATCCTTTTACACAAAATATACTGTTGGTCTGTTGGATAGTTTTTTTGGAACGAAGTTCCTTATCGCGCGTTGTGAAAGGGGGCTAGACGGAAAAAATTCTTACGAAAAGTTGTCACGACACTTTTTGCTATTGTAAGCTGTGCGGCGTCGCATGTTTCTCTGTCTGTCTGTTATTGTAAGCTGTGCGGCGTCGCATGTTTCTTTGTCTGTCTGTCTGTCTCTCTCTCTCTTATAGAAAGCAGCCAGATATTTTCATTTCAATAGGAACTTCGTTCCATCCGGGTGTCCCTTGACACCTCTAAATTTTTTTTAACACCGTTGCCCTTTCTCCTGTTTCATGGGTGCTAATTAGGGGATAGTTTCTGATAATCTTTAATTTACAGTCCTCTATATCAATCTTAAGTCAGATAAATACCTAAAAGGTTAATGTTAGATATGCTTTTATGTATTTTTGTTTACATTCTTTGTTTAATGTCGGGTGCACTTGTGGCATGTGCCAAATAATCTTATTTTCTTTCTTTCGATAACATTGTTGGACTTAGAAATCTAGCCATTGTCTGCGTGTACTAAAAGCTACAGACTACTCCAAAGCTTATCCAGACGTCCTTGAGATTTTATTGTCAAGATTGCCATGGCAACGTGTTTGACTCCTTCATTTTGGCTCGGCTACACTCGCCTTTGGTCGGAGGTTATCCTGCTTTTTATCTTTATTATATTACTAGCTTTTGCCCGCGGCTCGCGTTAAATTTGAGGTAACACAGTTCCTCTTTCTTGATTTTGCAATTACCTGCTACCTGTAGTTTTTGCCCAAGTGCCTTATATATAAGCACTGTTAAGTTTTCCCTTTAATCCCTCTTTCTCCCTCATTTCTCAGTTTTTTTACAAAAAGTATGTCCGTCCCCAGGGTCCCAACTATCTCTGTACCAAAATTCATCAAAATCGGTTTAGCTATTTAGGCGTGAAGAGGTAACAACCAAACAAACTCACTTTCGCTTTTATAATATTAGTAAGGATGGACTACTTATTTCTTACTTACTATCTTTAAACTCGCGATTTTATAGCCGTTAGTTTCTCTTTTATTTAAGTTACTAGCTTCGCCCGCGGCTTCGCCCGCGTTAAATTTGGGGTAACACAGTTCCCCTTGCGCCTTATTGATTTGTAATAGCAACGCGAAGTTTTCCCTTCTCTTCCCTCTCTCTCCCTCACATCCCACTTTTTTCAAAAATATTAGCCTATGTCCGTCTCCTGATTCCCAACTATCTCTGTACCATAATTCATCCAAATCAGTTCAGCCATTAAAGCGTGAAGAGGTAACAAACAAACTCACTTTCGCTTTTATAATATTAGTAAGGAAGTAAGGATTTGGTAAGGTTCTAAATTCCATTTTTTGTATGCTTAGGTTACTTGACGTGTCCAGTATTAATACTTTATTAGCTGCCTTTATTCTAATACATGTCTTGGTCTTGCCGGAGTTACGTTTTGTTTGAAAGAGATACCTCGGCCACGGAACGTAAATGGCAATACAAGGAATATAGGTGGGTTTTAGTCAGTACAAGTCTGATACTACCCCCCGCTCTGAGCGGGGGAAGTTATTTAATGATTCCCCATCCGCAAAAAAGGGGTGTGTCTTGTACTTACTAAAAAACAAATCCATGTTTCTTATTTTGCCCTTTGTGTCTACCTTGATAATCCTTACTAATATTATAAAACCGAAAGTGAGTTTGTTTGTTTGTTACCTCTTCACGCTTTAATGGCTACACCGATTTTGATGAATTTTGGTACAGAGATAGTTGGGAACCAGGAGACGGACACAGGCTAATTTTTATTTTAAAAAACTGGGATGTGAGGGAGCAAGAGGGTAGAAAAGGGAAAACTTAGCGTTGCTATTACAAGTCGATAAGGCGCAAGGGGAACTGTGTTACCTTATTTTAACGCGAGCGAAGCAGCGAGCAAAATCTAGTTACTGAAATAAATTACTGTTAAACAATTTCACTTTCCATAACAAAAGAGTAAGACAATAAAGGGTAACTAATTAGTTGAAATTATAAAAGTGTCCAGAAGTTAAGTAGGTCCATTAGTTCCTTACTTTTAATTAAATATAAATAGGTTTTACTTTGTTTTGATATAGTCTGGGGCGCTGTACAGGTTTCCGCGAACCTGGTTTCATTTTTGTTGAAATAATTTGGAAGTTTTGCCATTATTAAAAAAAACTGGCCAAGAGCTAGTCAGACTCACGCACCGAGGGTTCCGTACAAACTTGTGACATAAACGACCATATTAAACCATTACAGGCACTTTTGAATGTCAATAAAACAAAATGTTGAAACTACAGTCCCGATCAATTACAATATTATTACAAAATAGTATTTACATCATTCGTGTTGAGATTAAACAAATATGTGAGAACGATGTAGAAAAATGTATTGCTGTTATACTTGCAAGAAAATAAATTAATGTCGAGTAAGCCCTCGTGAGAAATAATATATGTTTGTATTTATATGCCAAAGTAACCTATTCAGTATACATAAGAACTTGTGCCTAAGACGCGAGAAATAATGAAAAAGCCCCGAGCACAGTTTACCAATATCTACAGTAAACAAAAAATAAACCTCATTTAAGATAAGCCTTTTCAATTTACATACATAGTGTGAACTGAACCTGAATTCTCCGAACAACGAGTTCACCCACATTTTCCTAGTTGATTGTAATAGGGACTGACCTAATCACAACAAGGTACAAAATAGACGCAGAGTTGCTATTGAGACCGTGGCCCCAGAATATAAAGGGCAATAGAAGGAACATGGGTGGGTTTTAGTTGGTAAAAGTTTGGCACTCCCCCCCGCTCCGAAAAGAGCGTGGGAAGTTATTTGAAGGTTTCCCTTGCGTAAAAAAAGGATTGCTATTGAGAATTTTTATCAAATAATCGTGTTAAGGATCTGCACCGAATTATACGTAAGCCGAATTACTATAACAACTTTTCGACAATAAAGACAGTCAATTAAGGTTCAGCTCCTGACCTGGTTTATCGTCGACGTCAGGTCATCATCAGACGGACGGTGAGCAATGGGTAGCTCACCGTCCGTCCATCTATTGACGACGGGCCATGGCGACGGCGCGTTAGTGTTCCTCGTGCGCCTCAAAAAGATCTCAGCAAAGCAGAGGGGCCTGCCAGGGCCACCGCCTGCCGGGGTTGCGGATTGTTCGAAAGAGATACCGTGGCCCCGGAACATAAAGGGTAATAGAAGGAACATGAGTGGGTTTTAGTCATCCAAAGATTTAATGATTTTTCCTTTTTGGATATGGGACGTGAAGAAATGAGGAAAATTACGTGAGGAAAGTTTTAGATGGTTTTAAGACTGAAGAAAGACCAAAGAAACAGTCTGTTTAAAGCATGATATGGCTGGGAAGGAGGTGTCTGATGAAATTAAGAGTAATAAAGATGTATAGAGGAAGGAGACATGCTTTTTCTGCTTCTGGTAAATCATCAAATAACTTCCCCCGCGCTGGGCGGAGCGGGGGGAAGTGCTAGACTTGTACTGGCTAAAGACCTACCCGTGTTTCTTCTTTACCTTTTAAGGTCGCAGGCCGTGGTATGTCTGTCGAACAACCCACAACCCCGGCAGACGGTGGCCCTGTCAGGCCCCTCTGCTTTGCGGACATCTCTTTGAGGACCGCTGGAACACGAAAGCGCCGTCGACATGACAAGAAAACATGCTGCGCCAACCACAAATTTTTGTTACTGTTTTGGTTTGATTTTGTGTTTTTTATTTAATCTGTCATAACGCGTTAATTAACCGTATAATGACAGTACGGCCAACGAGAAGCGATACGAAAGGTCATTAACCTAAAGAACAACTGTGGCGTTGATAATCTAATATTTAGCTCTTTCCATCTTGTGCCTTTGTCGTAATGTCTCGTTCTCCCGGCAAAAACGTGACAACGTTAAGACGGGTTCGCCAACATTTGGGCGGCCATTTTAGATGGGGTTTTAGCATGGGTTTTGTTTACATTTGGTATCGCTTCTCGTTGGCTGTACTATATATAAAAACGCTTCATGACACACAAGTACCTACAGACAGAAACTACAGCCTAAAAATTTCTAAAACAAGAATTAGCTTCAGGTTCCTTCACCCAAGTAAATAACCCTAATTCGTTCACTGAAAACCAACTTCAAGGCACTGAGGCGACTAATTAAGTTTACCAAATAAGTAACTTTAAATACTTCTTTCTAGGGTTGAAATTGGTTTGGGAGCATACAAACGTTGATGTACAGACGCCAGCAGGTCAAGCTACCCAAAACTATCAATTTTTCCAAATGAACCTTGAACCTAATACATTAGAAATAAAGTCGAAAATCTATCAAAGTAATCTGACAGATTGTAGTAGCTTGATATGCAGGCGTCTGTACTTTAAGTGACCGATAGTTTGACCTTTGTGACCCACATGATCCGTTTCTATTGTCGATTGTAACGTTTGCAGGTAAAAATCACAGAGGTAAGCATTCGATGTGATTAACAGAAGTAATATAACTTTTTACTTAGATTTATTTTTAGCATAAATTTAAAAAAGGTTTCATAAAATATTCGTTTGAAAATTTTGTATCCCGATATTAAATTTCATCAAAAATTCTTATATTCATAAATACGATATGAATTCTATATGTCTTGTTTTAATAAGTACGACAACTATTGTGACATGATAATGATACTTGCCGTGAATTGATGGCGCCATGGTAGTACATACATACAGCGCCATCTAAAACGTTATTTTACTCGTATATTTGTTGTTTTATTTGTACTCGTTCTTTGTTTCTTTGTACAGATATAGTTGAGACTCTGGAAAGCTTTAAAGTGCGAAAATGGGGAGAGAGGGAAGAAAAAGAGAGAGAAAGATATTTTTTTTTCGATCATCACGCGTGTGTAAAGTTAGCGTTAGCCCAAAGTATGCTACGCGGACGAAGTCGCGGGCGGAAGCTAGTAGAATATAAGATATATTTTTGTTTCTGTATTTGTTTGTTCATCCCTCTTTATTCTTCGTCTATTTCGGGTATCAGGTGTTTTTTGCGATGAAAAAACCATCAAATAATTACCCCGGCTCTGGCCGGAGCGGGGGGATTGTCAGACTTTTACTGACAAAAACTCATCCATGTTTTATGGAACAGGGTTGATGTATTGTTTTGTCCAGTATTTTATCTTCTTTGGTTTTATTGGAGGTTACTTGTGACTTTTACTCTGGACGCTCTTAATGTACACGTTTCACTACATCGTTTTCACATATACCAATGTATATTCACAACATATTTTTTAAACTCCATGAAAAATAATGAATATTTTTCATGGAGTTTCTTGCCCATTCTTTTCCGTAGAGATCAACGCTTCGGAATGGGCAACTACAGTACTTTCACAAGTTATTATGCATTGTGCCTAGGACTGTAGCTTCATTTGTTTGTTCTTGATATCAAAAGTGCCTGTATATTTGGAATAAATGCTTTGAGTTTGAGAAGGCGCGACACTCAGCACAAAAAAACGGTTAACAGCGATGTTATTTAAAAATGGTTTATTATCTTTTTCGTATCTTTTCTTATTGTGGTTTGTTTTGAGAAAGCTTGCAAAGTAAATTCTCAGACAAAATAATAATGAAGGCTTATTAAAAACGAGTAGATAAAGTCAACATAAAGATAACAGGAAAGCTAGTACTTTGTAGTCTCAAGAGAAATATTTCTCTAGACAGTTTATCTGATAGCTTTCGAGAAAACTGGAGAAATGTTATTAGAGTTCTGTTGCGTCTAATTGTCAATCGATAGTTCTTAAAAAGTCATTCTTAGGTTTCTTATTTCTTAAATAAATGATTGATGAGATTCTTGCTTCTAAAATGTCTCGTTTTAAAGTGGTAAAAATTTCATCGCAGGGGTATCTTATCGACAACCGCCAGGCTCCGGACGACACGGTTGGCACAGTGGCTGAGCGATCGACTGCTGCACTGCGTGTCGCGGGTTCGATTCCCGCACGTAACAAATATTTGTATGACCTACAGATAGCTGTTTCGGGTCTGGCTGTTTGTGTATGTGAGTTTAAATGTGTGTTAATGCACCCTCTATATAGGAGAAGGAGAAATCCTAGTGTTAAAAATTACCAAAGTCCGGGCTGTTACTGAGAATGGAAAAACCCAACAACATTTTTGCCCAACTTTTGAATCGAACCAAGGACTCCGTGCCCAGCAGTCGCAGTTGCAATCGCGAGACCAACGAGCATTTATTTGTTACCTACCTTTACAGTGCAGCCATAGATTTCATATTTTTATGATTACAGTACAGTTGGAAGGGATGCGACTTATTTGTATTTACAAAATGTAAAATGCCTATTTAGTATTTTTAGCAGTATTATAAATTACTAGCGTTTGCGGGGTTTCACTCGCGTTAAATTCGGGGTAACACAGTTCCCTTTTCCTGATTTGCAGGTACCTGCTACCTGTAGTTTTTGCCCTTGCGCCTTATTGATTGTAATAGCAAAGCTAAGTTTTCCCTTACTTTCAAACTATTTTCAACATCTCTGACAAAAGCTAGTCCTTACTACTTAATATTATAAAAACCAGAGTGAGTTTATTTGTTTGATACCTCTTCACGCTTTAATGGTTAAACCGATTTTGATGAATTTTGGTACAGAGATAGTTGGGAACCAGGAAACGGAGATAGGCTAATATAAATAATTTTTGAAAAAAGTAGGATGTGAGGGAGAAAGAGGGAAGAAAAGGGAAAACTTAGCGTTGCTATTACAAATCAATAAGGCGCAAGGGGAACTGTGTTACCCCGAATTTAACGCGAGCGAGGACGCGGGCAAAAGTTAGTAAATGATATTTTAACATTTAGACTACAAGCTGTGCCTTGCGTTGCAGTGTTATACTATTGTACCCTACCTACGGTGTTACGAGTTGTTCGAAAGAGACCGCGGTGAAAGTCTGACACTACTCCTCCCCCCGCTTCGCCTAGAGCGGGGGAAGTTATTTGATGATTTCCCATTTAAAGATAGATTTCAAAGTCCAAAAGCAACACGAATTTTCTAAACATACAATTGTACGTAAATCACACATAAAAAACTTAAAAACAACTTCGCCCCTTTTCCGTGGGAGTTTAAATCTGTTTTTGAGTAACGAAATCTAGAAACACGGCAAAGTCAGTCAAGTTCCAAAACAAAAGGGCGAACTTCACAATATTAATGAGGGACGATGCTGTACGAATTTAAATAATTAATTCAGAACTTCTTGCATATAATACGAACTTGTTATTTGTAAGTTTTGCTGTATTTTCAAGAAACTGACGAAGGTTATTTGTGACGTAAAATCACGACTGTAATGCCTGAAGGGTACCTACGTAATAGTCAGACCACATTTTTACAACCACATTTTCCAATTATGTTTCAATTTATACATTGTATGGTTCTAAGGTAGCCGGTTAGTTAAAGTTGTGTTATTGGATGTAAGTTGACTTAAAACACACAGACTTCACGATATTTTAACAACTAAATAATCCTAATATCCTTACTATCCTTGCTTAATATTATAAAAGCGAAAGTGAGTTTGTTTGTTTGTTACCTCTTCACGCTTTAATGGCTACACCGATTTTGATGAATTTTGGTACAGAGATAGTTGGGAACCAGGAGACGGACATATGCTATTTTTTTTTAAAAAGAGTCGGATATGAGGGAGAACGAGGGACGAAACGGGAAAACTTAGCGTTGCTATTACAAATCAATAAGGCGCTATCGAATTTAACTCGAGCGAAGCCGCGGGCAAAAGCTAGTAATATTATAAATGCGAATGTTCGTGAGGATGGATGGATGGATGTATATATGGATATTTGTTAGTCTTCCATGTCTTAGATACAGAATGAATGCCAAAGCTTAAAAGCGGTGTCAGCGCTTTGGTAGTAGGGTGGCGCGGCTGTTTCTATGCGCGGTATCTAGGCTGATGCATTCTTGCAGTTTTGGGTGTTGGCACATACTATAACACACAAACAAAATTACCAAAAATAATACACAAAACAGAAATTATAAACCACTTATTTTTTAAGTCCGGAAAGATCGTAACAGAAAGTCATGAATAAAAATAAAATAACCATAACATATACAAATAAAGATTCTAACAAAAACATGTGGAATTTATTGTTAAGGCCGTCCTTAATGGCTACCACAATGGGCTTTTTTAAATAGAAAAAGTCGGCAGTAATATTAATGAGATGACTTAATTAAGGGTCCCTGCCATTATCCCTATTATTAAAACATTACTTAGTATGTCCCTAGGGTCTGAAACATGAGAATTTAAGAGACATGTTCATTTTGTTACCCTACCATGACGTCTTAAAACAGAACTTATTCCAGTGAGGGAAAGAGACACAGCTACACAGGGTGTCTAGCACCATCTCTTTTTCACACAGGAATAAGAACTGCTATAAGATGTCATGGTAACCCTAATGATCTATAATGTGTATACTTCTTACGTTTAGGGTGACGTATCCTCAAAAGGAAAGAACGGAACCCTTATAGAATTACTTTTTTGGCCGTCTGTCTGTCTGTCAAAACCCTTTATCTCGGGAACGCGTGGAGGTATCGAGTTGAAATTAAAAAACCATACACTCAAGTCTGTGCTCCCTTTGTGCTGTGAAGACAAAATCAACAAAATTATTAAGAAATCAACCCCTTTTATTGCCCGTTACGTTGCGGGGCCACGGTATCTCTTTTGATCAACCCGCAACCCCGGCAGGCCCCTCTGCTTTGCTGACATCTCTTTGAGACGCGCTTGGAACACTAACGTGCCGTCGACCTGTCGTCGTCGGCCTGTCGTCAATAGACGGACGGACGGTGGGCTACCTACTGCTCACCGTGCACAGGCCCGTATCTACGGTAGCCGGGAGTCGTCTCGCGGCGCCCAACGCCCGGGGCGTCTCCCGCAGCGGCTGCGTTGGTTTGAGGTTCTCTTCCTCAAACGACCGACCACCATCGCTAGCATGACTGCTTCGCAAAATTAGGTGACCGCTTCCCATTCTCTCTCGCTCCGGACCATGGACTGAACCAGGGCCGGACGCGAGAGATCGACGCCGTCGAACGCCAGACCAGAAGCCCTAGAGTCATCATTTAAAAAGCAGCATTAAACCTGCCAACCTACTGTCCAAATTCCGATGACTGAAAATCCGAGGCAAATTGAAAAAGTTTTTCGATTATTCCACAAAGGACTTGAAAACAAATACTTGTAACCAAACCTATGTCGATTGTTTAAACACTAGTGAAACAGGAGAAACTTTAAGTTTATCTTTGGAACAAAAGCTTGTCGAAATACAAATCCAAAAACCGTCTTGTGACGGCGATTGTCTATAAAATCCATACTAATCCTTACTAATACTATAAAAGTTAAAGTGAGTCTGTTTGTTTGTTTGTTACCTCTTCACGCTTTAATTGCTACACCGATTTGGATGAATTTTGGTACAGAGATAGTTGGGAACCAGGAGACGGACATAGGCTATTTTTTTCTATTTAAAAAAAAAGTGGAATATGAGGGAGAAAGAGGGAAGATAAGGGAAAACTTAGCATTGCTATTACAAATCAATAAGGCGCAAGGGGAACTGTGTTAACCCGAATTTAACGCGAACGAAGCCGCGGGCAAAAGCTAGTGTTTTTGTGAAAGTGAGTTTGTTTGTTTGTTACGTCTTCACGCCTTAATGGCTTAACCGATTTTGATGAATTTTGGTACAGCTATAGTTGGGACCCTGGACACAGACATAGGCAAACTTTTTATTTAAATGTGAGAAAATGCGACACTGAAAGTGGGAAGCAAAGGGAAACCTTAGCATTGCTATTACAATAAATAAGGCGCAAGGGCAAAAACTACAGGTAGCAGGTACCTACAAATCACGAAAGGACAACTGTGTTACCCAGAAATTAACACGAGCGAAGCCGCGGGCAAAAGCTAGTAAAACATAGATTAATTTCTGCTTGTTTAGTAAGGATATTGAATCAAAACTTTAACCTTTTATTACTTCTAATTTATCCCACTAATAGGTATTATAAATACGAATGTTTGTGAGGATGACTGTATGGATGTGTGTTACTCTTTTTTGGAGCCTCGCTTTTTTTTCACGACATTTTTTTAATGGCATTGCAATGCTTACTTTAAAAACTTAGTTTTATATCGAAATTGATCTAAGCCTTTTTCGCAGAAACCTAACTTGAAATACCTACACGTTTAGTAAGGATGACATGGTTACTTACTTATCGTTTCATAAGTAGTAGTAACGTAATTCTAAAACTGTGTGATTTTCTCTGTACCAAAATTCATCAAAATCAGTTAAGCCATTTAGGCGTGAAGACGTAACAAACAATCTCACTTTCGCTTTTATAATATTAGTAAGGATGTCAATTAAAAAATAAAGGTAAATCAAACCCATCAATGTTGCTATATAAAACGCAATGTTTATGATTTAATAGCCTGTCTAGAGATTCAACACACACAACACAGATAAATGTAGTGACTAACTTTTACAATGTTATTTTTTTTGCTGTCGTTAATACCTGTTAAAGACCTAGTTTCAAAGTGAAGTTTAAAATAAACCAAATTCTATTTTCGAAGTGCGCGCATGGAGGGAGACTGTTTTTTTTTAATAGTGATCGGACTGGGTGCAAATGATGACTAGCCGTGACACTTTTGTCATCCAGTTGTCACGTCGTAACATGCGCGCACCTCCATACATAGTCTTGGACTTAATCAGAGTGACGAAACAGTTACCCTGACAAAAGTAACCAGTGCGCGCTAGCTCTAAATCTGCAAAAAAATACTTTTATTGTTTCTATATTTTTGAATTACTGTTATTACTTTCTAAATATTCTCCAGCGTTTGATAGTTTATTACCAGTTTACACGTGTTATTGGCAAAATTGTGGTATCTCTCGTCCACAAAAGCCATTGATAAAGAGTTGAATTGAAATACTTTAAAAGGAAACTCAACAACTTCATAATAATATGATTCAACGAGTGAGGACAAAGGAGCTCTTAGTAGATTATTTTTTCCAAGAAAAGCTGGTGCCTGTAATAGGTATAATAATACGCCTCCGTAAGTTTCAATGTTTTCAACAGTATACCAGATGTTCGCGTTTAAATGAAACTTTGACTTTAAAGTTGTTTTGTAAGTTCCAGTCTAGGCCTGTACTAGACAGATTGATTTCAAAATGTATGATAATAATAGCAGCAGCTCTGGTCGATCTTTAGGTTTAGCCGCACCTTCCTAGGTTATTCTGTAAATGGGTGCCCCGCGTTTCCTCAGTGCCTCGGAAAGAAAACTAAGGTGTTAGACCCGGTTGTCATTTATTTGTATACAGTGTCCCGAAAGTTTAACAACCAGTCTTACCAGCTGGGTATATTAGCCAGTAGTAAGTTTGTTGTAGAGGTCAAATAGGCAATCACTCCATGTAAAATACAGGGGCCTTAGTCTGCTATTACAATAGTGTCAGTATAGTCGATCACTGATCGCATAATGGTTAATTTTGTTAAGTTTGGTAATCTGCTATATACTAAACTTGTCAAAATCAACCATTATATTCAGCCCCTGGTATTCAGCTGCATCTGGTAAAACTAGAAGCAGACCCCAACAGAGTTGGTAAAAAGGCTAGGCTAGAAAATGAATGACGATAAAAATAGGTCAACCAAAAAGTTTAAACATTCAATTTCATTTTATTGTGTGAATGTGGTAAACTGGTCTTTTTTTGCGAATGGGAAATCATCAAGTAACTCACTAGACACTCCCCCCCCGCTCTGGGCGGAGCGGGGGGAGTGGCAGACTTATACTGGCTAAAACCCGCCTATTGCCGTTTATGTTCCGGGGCCACAGTATCTCTTTCGAACAACCCTCAGCCCCGGCAAACGGTAGCCCTGGCAGGCCCCTCTGCTTTGCTGACATCTCTTTAAAGCGCGCATGGAACACTAACGCGCCGTCGATACGGCCTGTCGTCAATAGACGAACGGACGGTGAGCTACCCATTGTTCACCTTCCACAAGCCCGCATCTACGGTGGCCAGGACTCATCACATTCTGCCACTCAGGGCGTGCAAATATTTGGTACATGAAATAAAAATACAAGTTAGTGCTCCTGTTCCGAAAATAGCTGCACAGCATAGACCGTTCCGATGGTACGTTACGTACGTCCGATATGTTTCTACAATGTTATTTAAACCGATCTTTTAGGGTTCTCTACCTAAAAGGAAAAGTTGGAACCCTTAACCCTGTCTGTTCAAAATCCTTTATCTGGGGAACGCGTGAAGGTATCGACTTGAAATTAAATTAATCCTATGGAGCTACGATAAAAATCAATCCTCAACTTCTACTCTTGGACGAGAGATACCAAAATGTACAGTACGGCCAACGAGAAGCGATACCAAATGTAAACAAAACCCATGCTAAAACCCCATCTAAAATGGCCGCCCGAATGTTGGTGAACCCGTCTTCACGTTGTCATGTTTTTGCCGGGAGAACGAGACATTACGACAAAGACACAAGATGGAAAGAGCTAAATATTAGATTGTCAACGCCACAGTTGTTCTTAAGGTTAATGACCTTTCGTATCGCTTCTCGTTAGCCGTACTGTAATGTATATTTGATGACACGGTTGGCGCAGTGGCTGAGCGATCGACTGCTGCGCTGCGTGTCCGATTACCGCACGGAACAAAATATTTGATGGCCTACAGATAATTGTTCCGGGTCTGGCTGTTTGTGTATGTGAGTTTAATCTTTGTAACTGCCCCCACAATAATGAAATTCCTATGTGGGGCGACGATTTAAAAACAATTGTTGCCCATATGATGTGAAAACTGGTAATAAACTATCAAACGCTGGAGAATATTTAGAAAGTAATAATAGTAATTACAAAAAAACAATCCTCAAAATCTTCCCAGGTAAAAGATATGCCCGTTTATTTCGCATGTTTGTACGGAACACTCCTGACCAGTTTTATCAGAATAGAACGTTTTGCAAAAAGAAAAAAAAACCTTCTGCAAATACCGATAGAGTGAACGATATATTTTTTACTCTTTGCAAAATTCTATTTGCACTTCACGTGATCAGCTACCCTACCATGACGTGTTAAAGCAGAACTTATTCCGCTGAGGGAATGGGACAGAGCTATACAGGGTGTCTAGCAACATCTCTTTTACTCAGTGGAATAAGTTCTGCTTTAAGATGTCATAGTAGGCCTACTGTTCTTCATGTATTCTGCCAAAACACATAAAAGGTTGTTTATGTTTGTCGTAAACTTGACCTATAGTTACATGAAGATTCTAATCCTTTCAGGTCCAAGCCTGCCAACAGAATAACAAGTAGGTTCCGATTGACGCAGATTTTCTAAATAAATACCCCATTTTCCCAGTTTTCTCGTGGGATGAGTAAACCTCGTTTGCGTCCACGCCTTAACAAGGTCAGATGAATGTCATGTAGGTACCTATATCGAATTACGAACGGATACGTGGGTTACGTAAAAATACGTATTCGCCGACATGATACTATAGGCAGAGGAGATTGGAAGTGTGACTACGTTTTACTAGTTTGATAAAGCCGTTTCCTTATGTACCCACTTTAAGCTATTGGGTAGCTCGAATCGAAGTTTCGTAACGAAAACACCTAACATTACGAATACGGTCAGTTATTTCATTCACGCTTCCAATGTTCAATTAGCGTGTTTGGTAGAGAATCGGGTCGTCAAGCGATATTACGCAGGATCAAACCAAGATCCAAATTTTCTTTTTGCGACTTCTCTTTATTAGAAATACTTTTTAAATATTATACATATATTATAGTTTTTTTTTTTTTTAATAATTGCATATGTTTTTTTTCTTTATTGCATAAGTTGATAAAAAAAATGCTATAGCTTTACCGCGGCAGTCCCCGAGTGCCACACGTATTTTTTTTATGGAATGTCATCAAATCCCTCCCCTCGCCTGCCCAAACTTTTACTGAAATGAAAATCCACCCATGTTCCAGCTGTAGCCCTTTATGTTCTGGGCTGCGTTATCTCTTTCGTCATTAAATTAATTACTCAGTGAATTAAAAGACCTACATTCGAGTCTTCGAGTTTGTAAGTTAGTAACTAACTGACTCTTAATAAAAGTTAGAATAGATAAGATTTACATCCAAAAAGTCTTTGTTACGTATCTTTAAAAGAAACTTATTTAGTATCTAAAGCTGTTTTAAAAACACAATTAAGCGAAAACATACTTTGTTGATGAGTTACGTCAATGTGGAATGAAAGTCGGTTACGGACTTACGGCTACAAGTAGGCAATTATATTTATTGGGGAACCAGAACTCTCTGGTTCTATGGTCGCAATGAAAGTATGGTCGCAATCTATGTGTAAAAGTGCTAAGTCCCAATAAATATAATTTTGTGATAACTCTATTACCACAGATAATATTAGAAGAAATAAAATAGGGATGCCATATAGAAAATTATCTGTTGTATATTTTAACATACTTCCTAGAAGCTCAGCTAAAATGAGCTGTTTGGACGAATAAAAATCGCGCCATAGCGTCCGTCAGTTCTTTGAGAAAAAAGTGTTGCCAAAAAGAAATAAGAACAAAATAAAAACCATAATAATGTCGTTATTATAGTTTTTATTTTGTTCTTATTTCTTTTTGGCAACACTTTTTTTTTGGCTTTTGGCTTGGTGTACCGCAAAGTATGTTTTTTTAATTAATAACTACTATATTTTTTTCTGCTGTAGACTTGATAATAAGATAAATAAGTCTGGTTATAGTTCCTTCTGGTCGCATGCAGCTTCCTTGGTAGCTCATAAATGGCACTTTGTAGACGTATAAATATTGCAATGGTAAAATCGTGTTTGTATAAAAATGTTATATGAAATTACACATTTTGTTGAAGCCATCGTGGAGATGAATATATTATCTTTTAATTGAAACCATGACAACCTCACTTTTATGATTACTTGTGCATCATAATGGTTCCCGAAAAACAAAGTTATGTGTTGAAAATTTTAAAAACGTCCTTAACTTCTTACCTTATTTTACGTTTTGTAAAGTAAGCAATGATTTATTGTCGGGACGACGCTGTCCTCGTACTAACGCTGTAACAATAACAACATAACAACAACAACAACAACACTTTAAAATACCAAATTCCCATGTAGGCCTATGTGCAATAAAAAATGTTTTGTTTTTTATAAATTTAAAAAAAGAAAGAAATAAAACCCGTATTCCCCCGTAGGAACTTAAGACATTAAAAGGGCACCTCTTTTCTTTTTAAAACGTTTTAAGTGGCTTAATAATTGTATTTTTATTATCTTCTTATTTTTCTAATAAAATTAAAAGATACAATAGGCACACAATAAACAATAGTACCTATTATTTTTTTTCATCAGTCTTAAACAGGGCTTAACAAGAGACCATACCGTACCTTTTAGTACTAAGCTACCGCGACCTTGTATCCGGCTCGAAGGACCGTTGAAAGATTGCGTAATTCTAATTCCGTGATTGCCACTATTTATCCAACAAACATACTGTCTGACTAATTTCGTTTTAAACTCACTCTTGTACATTCACATTTAAACAGAATATAATATTTTACTGCCAATAATATTAACCAACCAAATTAGCGTTCATAACAATCTAAATTCAGAGCTAGCATGACCTATGCGTGGATTTGAGGATTTAATTGCCTTCCGGAGTTGTGGGTTGTTCGAAAGAGATACCGCAGGCGGAGCAGGGGAAGTTATTTGATGAATTCCTTTCCACAAAAAAGGACATAATTGCCTTTTTAAAAAGATATTAGCACTCGTATACAAATAACCTGACAAAACGAAACATTCATATGGAAATAACATGCTAAAATAACAATGTTGCTCCCCATCTTACTACGATGCCGAAAGAACAACAAAAATTCAGTATACGATCCAAGTCAGCATAACGCCTCGTCCACGACCACATGCAAAGCAGCTTATGACGCGTCTTGCATCAAGTCAAAATCACAATCAAATTATTTTTATTTCACATGGGCACTTATAAAACGTCGAAAAATGATGCACGGTTCAGTTTGGGCGTTTCCTATGAAGAAGAACCGACAAAAAACCAAGTGACACGCGCCTGTGATACCTCGTGCCTTCGCGTGAGTACCGATAGTCGTTTCCAGGTGGCTCGTGCCTCTAAGCATAAATTCTTTTATTTCATTGCTCCGCACTCACAATAAGCGTGTCGCTACTACTTGTAGGTCGTGGCTAAGCAGTAAATCAATACCTATATGTATATAGTAAGTGCCCTCCAATAACTTTCTTTGTTCTCATTCCACGGTACATTAAATCGATATTTTCTCGAGTAATATATCAAGATGAAATCGAGAGAAAATACCCATCCATCTCTTCACGTTACTTACAAATGGACATATGATTTATAGCAAGAATGTTTATTTTAACTCGATCACTGGTGTGTTAAGGTGTCATCTTGTTGCTAGTCATCGAGTTTTTTGTCAATTATTCTCTTAAGGAAACGACTAATTCAAATCAATTACCTATCCTTCTTCCTCGTAAGTGATGATTAGGTGAAGTAATAAAAAAAATCGGCCACGAGCGAGACCGACTTGCGCACTGAGGGTCCCTTAAAACTTGCGACATAAACAGCTATATATTTTGACTGCGTAGACCACATAGTTGAGTGATATGATTTTTGGAGATAAAGGGTCTTGACAAAAAGACAGACGGACAACAGAGTGAGGATTCCGTTTTTTTCGGTTGTTGGTTGGGTTATTTTTGACAGCACAAAGGGACCATAGAGTTAAGTATATGGTTTTAATTTTAATACGATACCTTCACGTTTTCCTGAAATAAAGGGCCTTGACAGGCAGATAGAGAGACGGACGGACAATAAAGTGAAGTAAGAAAAATTTCAAGTATAGAATCTGTTGTCTCCCTCTTGGAAGTAGGCGTTAATAGCTGCGACACAGTTTTCCAACTAATGCAGCTATTTACGTACGCAATACATTTTGCCCGCGGCTTCGCTCGCGTTAAATTCGGGGTAACCCAGTTCCCCTTTCCTGATTTGCAGTAACTGCTACCCATAGTTTTAATGCTAAGTTTTATAGCCTATGTCCGTCTCCAGGGTCCCAACTATCTCTGTACCAAAATTAATTAAAATCGGTTAAGCCATTTAGGCGTGAAGACGTAACAAACAAACAAATAAACAAACTCTCTTTCGCTTTTATAATATTACTAAGGAGTGAGGATAGTAAGGATTATAATTAACTTTTGGGCCACTGACTACCTGATAATGACTGCCAAAGATTTATAATGACAGCTGGGAAAAACGGATCTACAAGTTACAGAAACAGGTTCATAAGCAGATAAAATAGCAGTAAGGACTATACGTGAGGACTTGTAATTGGTTTGCTGTTGTCTATGGTATTTTTTCATTTTAATCAAGTTTTTTTTAAGCTGCAAATCCTCCATGCTGTAATAATTAAATAAGTAAGTTGTATCTACAGACAAACATTTGTAAACTAAGTAGAAGTAATATAGGTACTGTACCTATATTACTTCTACTTAGTTTATTTCATAGAAACTACGAGCTTTCTTATAGAACTGGTAACACGGTCGATTTCATGTCTAAGTGTTGTTCACACTCAGAAAAATTAGAAAAAGGAGTAATTGGCACTGCTGGGATAGTGTTTGCTTTGTCTGAGTTCAATTTACACCGTTGGGATTCAATGAATTTCTCGAAATATTCTTGTCATTCCACGAATGCATTGCAGATGTTTATATGTCTAGCTTTTGCCCGCGGCTTCGAATGCGTTAAACTCGGGGTAACACTTTCCCCTTTCCGGATTTGCAGATACCAACTACCTGTAGTGTTTTCCGTTGCGCCTTATTTATTGTAATAGCAAAGCCAAAGTTTTCCTTTATCTTCCTCATTTCTCACTTAAAAAAAATAGCCTATGTCCGTCCCCGCGGCCCCAGCTATCTCTATACCAAAATTTATCAAAATCAGTTTGGCCATTTAGTCGTGAAGACGTAACAAACTCACTTTCGCTTTTATAATATTAGTGAGGATTAAGAAGGATACAGTAGGATAGTAGTAGATACTAATAAGCTGTCTTCCGATAATGGACCTGTCATTAACAACTATACAGCACACCGAGCGTTAATTTCCATAATTAACACGCTTAGGCAAGTGTAATGGAGATGTAGGTGTAGTACAAGATATCCTTACTAATATTATAAAAGCGAAAGTGAGTTTTTTTGTTTGTTTGTTACCTCTTCACGCTTTAATGGCTAAACCGATTGTGATGAATTATTTAAAAAAAATGGGATGTGAGGGAAAAAGAGGGAAGAAAAGGGAAAACTTAGCGTTGCTATTACAAATCAATAAGGCGCAAGGGCAACTGAGTTAAAATTAAACCAAATTTAACGGACCAAATGAATACGGTCCGTTTACTCTTTGTATGTTCATGAGAATTTACATTTTGTATGGCATTATTTGTTGTTATAATAGTGTTTACACAATCTGTAAAAAATTAGTTTAACCATCCTTATTATTAATATTATAAAAGCGAAAGTGAGTTTGTTTGTTTGTTACGTCTTCACTAGTAAATGGCTAAACCGCTTTTGATGAATTTTGGTTTAGAAATAGTTGAGACCTTAGAGATGGACATAGGTTAATTTTTTTAAGTGAGAAATGAGGGAGAAAGAGGGAAGAAAAGGGGAGAGAAAGATATTTTTTTCGATCAACACGCGTGTTAAAGTTAGCGTTAGCCCAAAGTAACTATGCCACGCTGACGAAGTCGCGGGTGGAACCTAGTAATTAAATAAAATATGGACAATTCCCAAAAAGGGAAACAATTACAGGACGGCAAAAATTTGTCCAAATGGCTATCTATAGGAAAAAATGTTCTTTAACAACATTAAAAGAACATTTTTTTTTAAGAAAAATGTTCTTTTTGGATAGGTCTATTCCCGAGATAGTCCCATATCAATCATGTTTTTGGTCTTATCTTATCTTATCTTATCTTGTACAAATATATTTTTTTCTTTGTATGTGGATGAAACGGTTATTTTTTAGTTGCAAAGGAAAACGAATAAAACAAATAACACTTTGTAAATATAAATGTGTAAAAATAACCGACTTCCAAATAATACAAAAAAGGTGGTAGGTTACCCCTCCTAAAATAAAAGAAAAAAAATGAAATAAGTTATTCGACCTCAGGTCATAGGACGAAGCATCGCAATGCGACGATACACATGCAAAGCAAACAAATGCGCATCGTTTGAGGTCGTGGGCGGGGGCAGACGCGGCGTAGACGCATGCGTCATTGTGCAGGTAGGTATAAACATTAATCCATCCTCTACACTTAACACTTCGCCTCCGGCTTAAGTAAGTACTTGCCACCAAGGACCGCTCAGGAGGTTTATACTCCGGAAGGTTTGATTAGAAATTCAAAAGTCCATAATTATTTAAACAGATTATAAATTATTTTCCGCCTCTTTTGTTTCCTCAAGTCCTTGCTCGAGGCAATCCCCGTTGCTGAATCAGTAAACTCAAACAATCCACTAAATAATGGAACTCAGATCCAACCCGTGCTATTGCTGTCCTCAACAAGCTACGCCCTAAGCCGAAGCTCTAACCCCGCAGGGTGCAGTCACTAAGTATATAAGTTGTTTCCCCTGGATGGAAGTATTATCTCAAGGCACCCACAGAATAGTCCAGTTGACCAGCTGACAACCACATAGGTTGACCTGCGAGATGCCATCCTTACTAAACTAATTAACTACTACTTATAAAAGCGAAAGTGAGTTTGTTTGTTTGTTACGTCTTCACGCCAAATGGCTACACCGATTTTGATGAATTTTGGTACAGACATAGTTGGAACCCTGGAGACGGACATAGGTTACTTTTTTTAAAAGATTAAGATATGAGTGAGAAAGAGGAAAGAAAAGGGAAAACTACAGGTAGCAGGTACCTGCAAATCAGGAAAGGGGAACTGTGTTACCCCGAATTTAACAAAAACTAGTTAAAAATAAAAAAAAGAATCTTTGGTTTGCTTCGAAGGCATAGTTTTGGTAAGCCACCGCTTGCCCAGGTTGGATAGTGTTTCATCAGACATATCATAGCAGTAGTACCTACATAGTTTGAGAGCCAGAGGCGAGTGAGCGCTGTAAAAGTTACGTTAAAACATCGATTTTAAAATTAAAAATTTGGCTTAATACTGAATACAATAAATAAAATAATAAATAAATACCTTGGGACAACTCACACACGGCTGTCTGATCCCAAGCTAAGCAGAGCTTGTGTTATGGTAACCAGACAACTGATATACATACTTATATAATTTATAAGTACATACATATTATAGATAAATCACATCCAGACACAGAACAAACAATCATGCTCATCACACAAAGTTTGTCCTGGGTGGGAATCGAACCCACGACCTCCGGCTCAGCAGTCAGGGCCACTAACCACAAGACCAACAGGCCCGTCAATATTTTCATAATGTTAAGAATTTATTTATATCCATGGATGATACTAGTTGTGCTACTTGCAAACAATTTAACCAAAATGCTGGGGTGATTGTATTTTCAATTCAAAAGTCAACTTGCTAGGCCGTCTGAATTTATGAAACCAGTCTCTAATCAATTCTATTTCTTTAAGCATTTTGTTGGCTTACCAAAGAGCAGAAAAGTATGATTTAATTGTTAAAATTTATGTCTTCACAATTATTATTATTTTGACTTTCATTTTGTAGTTGAACGAAAATGAATTAGAAAAGTGTAAATAGCTATTAAAATTTACCAAAAAAAAAACAAACTGCCGATAAATCAAAAACAAAAAAAAACCTTTTTGCTATAAAAAGGTTGTAATAGTCACAACAGAAATAATTTAAAAAAAAAACAGAGTATTTCATTAATATAATTAATTTAAGTAATACGATACCCCTTGGTTAGATTACCTGTCAGACTTACGGGGCACCTGTAACGGCTGTCATAGATCTGCAAATCACAACCAGGACCAATAGCGCACGACAGGATTTTGACACATGACACATCAGCTGAATCGGCGGGGTGACGCGAATTGTCATGAAATTCAAGATTTTTTATCAATGTACAGCATTCAATTTTGTTATTAAAAATAAGTCACCGGGGCTGTTTCATATGATAAGTTTGAGGTTTATATTTCCAAAAACCTCATAAGGTCGATTAAACGGCGCCAATCTATTGTAAAAGTGTGTAAAATACATATTATTACACCCTTCCAAAAATTAGGTACTTTAAAAACGCTGGAAATAATGCACATACACAAGACAACCCTTTGATAATAAAATCGGAAATCCAAAATAAAAACATTGACATTCCATCTGCATTCTTATTTTTGCCATTAAACAATTATAAATTCAAAATAAAACACGATACAAATCTCGACAAAAAATACTAATAACTGTGTTGCAATATGACATTTCTTAGTGCTGACCGTAAATCCAAGTTTCATCATTACGATTAAAAAGTTGCATTCAACCTAATCGATAATCGTTATCGAGTAAACTTTAAAAAAAAGTTTTGGGACCATTGAGGAATTTACCTATGGAGATTGCATATTATTCTACTATTGATATTATAGTTGTTCAAATACCTATGATATCGATAAGAAAAGAAAGACAACAACATTTTGTCACGTGCTTTTTTGTTATGCTATAATTATTTTCTTATGCGCCAAGATTTGAGGTACATTTTGCTGTGAAACAGTTTCGCGGTAAAAGATTTTGGCTGTTTTTTTGAATGACGATGAATGAAAATGGCGGCCATTTTTGTAGGAGGTCATGCTAATTCTGTAGGTAAGTAGTCAGGCACCCCAGCCGGCACAACCATACCGTACCGCACCTAGAAAGCCATGCCTCCGCAGTAGAGCCTTGTTTTAGACGGACAGGGACTCCGCACACATCGGGGCCCTAAAATATTGATATAGACACCCGACGCCCGACGTCCGATGCCTGTAGCGGCTTGGATTGAGGAGCGCCTCACTTCCCCCGCTCTAGACGCAGCGGGGGGGAGTGTCAGGGTTATGCAATAGAAGGAGCATGGGTGGGTTTTAGTCAGTACTAGTCTGACACTCCCCCCAGTTCTGCCCAGAGCGGGGCAGTTATTTGACGATTTCCCACCCAAAAAAAACCCCGGTACACGACATTAAGAAAAATTTAGGTTCAAAATGGACTTCCTCTATAGGCCATTTTTACCCCAAGGCTTCCACTCCAAGAACACTTTGGCCTACGAGCCATGTTTTAGGAAAGAATGAATACGCTTTTCAAATAACCAATTCAAGCAAACAATTTTGTCTAACAAATGTAATTTATCTTAGCTGGTTTTTTTTATGTGCTTACCAAGATCATAATTGGCGCGTTCTATATTAAACCTTATTTATTTCTATTTGTTATTCACATTCAAATAGTAGGTACAAAACCAAATTATTAATAAAATAGCAAATAAACATTTTAATATAAATTTGAACAATGAGCGCATTCCTTTTTTGATTTTTTATCTGAAAATAAAATTGGCGCGAATTTAGCCATAGATCAGTTTGTACTGTTTGTTGTTGAATCGGTTTTAGTGGCGTAAAAAATATTACAATCAATATTCATAGTATTTTACACGTAATACAAAATTAAGTTTTATTTTCACCTATCAATTTCTGATATTCCTTAATTTAATTATTCGAGTTGATTGATTTACAAGAAAATAATCGATTGAAATAATCGCATTTACACATCACAAAATAAAAAAAAAAAGAAATGGACGTCAATTTCGAAAGTGAATTTAGTAGTGGTTATGAATATTCCGTGTTATTGGTCCTATTATTGCAAATTACGATAAGATCTGGGCATTGTCATGTTATTTATTATATTAGAAATGATATTAGTGTCAGTTGTTATAGAATCTATTCGTGAATATATGATATAACTAGCTTTCGCCCGCAGCTTCGCTCGCGTTAAATTCGGTAAAACACACCAAGCAGACCTGCAGTTTTTGCTCTTGCGCCTGATAATAATAGCAACTCTAAGTTTTCCCTTTTCTTCCGTCGTTCTCCCTCATATCCCACTTTTTTTAAATAAAAATTAGCCAATGTCCGTCTCCTGGTTCCCAACTATCTCTGTACCAAAATTCATTAAAATCGGTTCAGCCATTAAAGCTTGAAGAGGTAACAAACAAACTCACTTTCGCTTTTATAATATTACTAGCTTTCGCCCGCGGCTTCGCCCGCGTTAAATTTGGGGTAACACAATTCCCCTTGCGCCTTATTGATTTGTAATAGCAACGCTAAGTTTTCCCTTCTCTTCCCTCTTTCTCCCTCACATCCTACTTTTTTCAAAAAATTATTGCCTACTCTATTCTCACTTTTTTTAGCCTATGTCCGTCTCCTGGTTCCCAACTATCTCTGTACCAAAATTTATCCAAATCGGTTCAGCCATTAAAGCGTGAAGAGGTAACAAACAAACAAACAAACTCACTTTCGCTTTTATAATATTATAGTAAGGATAAGTAAGGAGTAAGGATAGTAAGGATAAGGATATTATACACTTCTGTCTAAGTTGACACACTAATACTTGCTTTTTATAACATAAATGCGCATTTGTGTTATAGTCCGTTGTAATAAGGGTTGAGCCTATTGCCATCAACTCGGCACTATTCTAGTTTAGTTAGTTTGTTTGTTACGTCTTCACGCCTAAATGGCCTAAACGATTTTGATGAATTTTGTTACAGAGATAGTTGGGACCCTGAAGACAGACATAGGCTAAAAAAAAGTGAGAATAGAGTAGGGGGAGAAAGAAGGAAGAAAAGGGCAGAGAAGGATATTCTTTTTTCGATCATCACAGGTGTTAAAGTTAGCGTTAGCCTAAAGTAACTATGCCACGCGGACAAAGTCGCGGGCGGAAGCTAGTTTGTTATAATTAACTGTAAGTAACCTATCTATAAAGTAATTGAATTTTCAATGAAGTAATTCGTAAAAATGAAGTATCTTTTTGTACGTGTAACTCCTAACCAAAAAGAAACCTGGCAATAACTAACCTTAGGCCTATATTACTTAAAGTAGGCGACCATACGTTTTTATCAAATCGCTAGTGCCTTGAAAATTCGCAAAACGGACACAACCGTCAACGACGTCTGCCCTCACGTGTCTGCCCGCGTTCGGGTCGCGCACTCAGCGATGAGCCACTTCTTCCCCACCGCACCTACCCCGCTCCCCCCACGCCCCGTTCGCCTGGCACCGCTGCCGGTATTTATCACCGAAACAGTATTTATCGCCGAAATTGCTATGACTCTGCATTTTAAATCTGTGATATCTTCGAAAATATTTATTTAATTTACATGCTGTAAAAAGCCATATTGATCTTTATTAAATGCACAATGTATTTAAGATACTTAATTGGATAAGGATTAATACTGTATTGCTTAAAATCGCTTCGTAAATAAGCCATTATTTCTCGTACAAATTCAAGGATAAAAAATGGTTATTGTGGGTTATTCCTAAGAGATAAACATATACCATCACGGACTTTTTTGTAGACCTTTTTAAGTTGTACAATACTGTAGTACATTGTTTTGATCTATCTTGTAGGATTCAGTCAGCGTTTGCAATGTAAGCGCAAAAAATGTGTTTTTTTACGACCTCACATTAGAAACCTCAAAAATTGTAGCCTATGTGTTATTCTGATGTATAAGCTATAGCCTATGTGTTATTCTGATGTATAAGCTATATTGTGGTAAAATTTCATGCAAATCCATTCAGTAGTTTTTACGTGAAAGAGTAACAAACATCCATACATCCATACATACAAACTTTCGCCTTTATAATAGTAGTAGGATGTGGAATTAAAAATGTAAACAAGCACGATTGGCGCGAAACTTCGACTTTAGATTTCAAAATGTATCATTACCACTACTAATATAAGTTCAATTACGAATGATTTCTTCACGTAATAAAAGGACACGTAAATCATGCCCAATAATGTGGAGTTTAAATGTCCGAAAACCTATTTTTTAATGATTTTTGGGGCGACCTACACTGCCATCAAAATGGAGATGATCGTAATTTACACATTTGGATTTTATATGACTTAATTAAGAAACTTCCTCAATAATTAAAGAACTTCTAATGAGGTTTACATATGAGTTTTTTATTCTACTATCTTAATGAATGCACACCCATATTATATATTAACCAGAAAATAAAATATTTACAAAAATAATGAGGAGGTCATATGACTTAAATGTCCGACCCCTTTCGGGGCCAGTACCGAGCCAGCGGAGGTTTGAATGTCGAGCCCCCGAAGGGGTCCGTACCGAACTATACGGTTAACGTGCTTTCCGAGGCACGGAGGAAACTCGG
The DNA here is from genome assembly GCA_958449745.1 of Ochropleura leucogaster. Taxonomy (NCBI): domain Eukaryota; kingdom Metazoa; phylum Arthropoda; class Insecta; order Lepidoptera; family Noctuidae; genus Ochropleura; species Ochropleura leucogaster. Next base: position 2,119,047 of record OY288213.1, on the reverse strand, counting down.
TATGTAACTCACCCACAGACAAACCTAGGCAAAATAAAGAAAGAAAGAAGAGTTTATTTGTTAGAATATAGTACATACAAAATATGTTACAGTTATTACAGACTCATTATATTCTACCATTTCTGGTGTACAAATATTTACATGCAATACTTGCATGCAAGCGCGGCATAACCTAAAAATCGACTACTATTATTAAGCCACTTAAAAAATGTGGATAAAAAATGTCGTTGTGAAGTGGCCCAACAAATATGTGTCGAAAACAGTACTACCTTCCAGGTCAAATTAATCTTAACGATCTAATTAATCAGTCAATCAGACACAAAAAAAAAAAACGGTTTAGTCGTTTACGTGTAGTTCAACAACACGTACAGGTTTTTTCGTCACCGCAGCTGCTATTATTTAACAAAGGCTCCTATTGTTTGTATTTTACTATTTTAAAAACAATTTATCTTCAAATGAAACTCTGACTTGATTTTAGCAAACAGATTACATGTAAATATCAAAGGACTTTAGTCAACAAACGGCGGTCACCTTTGACTGCACACAGTCACAAGCTGTAAGGAGATTCATTTAGTATTCTATTTTTGAATATTTTATCAAATGTTTTTTTTTCCATTTGTATTTGCAAGCGAGGCTGAAAAAGGTTAAAAGAGTTGAGTTTTTACTTTTTAATATCAGCCAGTACGCTGCGTGATAGAAAATCGTGTCCTAATCACATACGGTATGACTCAGCGCCCGACCGACCTAGCCACATAGAGAGTGATCTAGCAAAACCGAGGTATCTAGTAAAAAAAAAGGTTTTATTTAATAAACCAACTGCTTTAAATAAATATAATATAATATCAAGTCTGGCCCCAGAACACAAAGAGCAAAAAATGAAACATGAATGGGTTTTAGTCAGTAAAAGTGTGACACTGTCCCTCGCTCCACCCAAGGCAAATTATTAGACCCATCCCTAAAAAAGAGAAAAAAAGGTTATATTTATGAAGTCTGTATTGCAGCTAGCTCCCTCAAATTGAAAATTGTGCGGTGCCCATAATCCCACTACAATACAACGGCCACAGTACCTTTAAATATAACTTTAACAATCACAATGGCAGCCTCAAGGGAATCACGAACTCATTATTTTAGCCACTGAATCGAAAAATTGTTTTGAAAACTATAAAGTTTCTTTTTTAAACCCTTATCCTTACTAACCCTTACCAATATCATAAAAGTTAAAGTGAGTTTGTTTGTTACGTCTTCACACCTAAATGGCAGAACCGATTGTGATGAATTTTGGGACAGAGACAGTTCGGATCCTGGAGACGGACTGTGTTACCCCGAATTTAACGCGAGCGAAACTGCGGGCTAAAGATAGTAAAAATAACTTTTCAATGTAGACAAAAAGTACGGTTCGGTTTTGGCCACGGAGTTAATTCCTAGTTTTGGCTCAAGGACCACATTTACATATTTTTTTATGAAAAGAACTAGCTGTATTCAGCGGCATCCCCCGCTGCTCAGCTCCTTAGTATTGTAGTGTGATGTTAAATAGCCTAGAACCTTCCTCGATAAATTAACATTTTTTTTATATTTAAAAGGTTAAGAGCCTTTTAGCTTCGTTAAGGGTACTTCCTTAACTAAGCTGAGAGGCACGTGTTTTACCCGTCATTTATCATTTTTTTTTAGGGTTCCCTCTATCTGGCAGAATGTTGATACTCCGAAATTTATTTGGCATAACACACTTAGTATAATTTTCTTTAAACGAACATTTTAAAGGCATAAAAATTATTTGGTATAATTATCATTCGGCATAAGTTTTAAAACTTCGAATTAACAATGGCATACTATTAAGATGGCAGAATTACATTTAGTATAATAACGATTCGCAGAGTTCAAATTTCGCATAATATATTATTTGGTATAATTTCACTTGGCATACTATGCAGACGGCAGTAATGCCTAGGTTAGGTTAGGTTAAAACTGTGACCTCCTACGCACGAGCCGAGCGAGCGAAGCGAGCGGTGCCGCGGCAGCGGCCGGCGAGTGCCATAAACGACTTGCGTTAATAGAAAAACCGGCCAAGAGCGTGTCGAGACACGCTCAGTGTAGGGTTCCGTAGTTTCCCGTCCGTCACAATAAGTGTTCCCAGTTATGAGGCCAACCGAACAATTCGGTAATACCCGATCCAATGTAATAAGTACCTACAGCGCCATCTCTTGGGGAATTGGGTTACGTGCTTTCTTTGCAGTTTTCGGTGTTAATTTTGGATTGCGAGAACCGATTTCAATAATTCTTTTTTTGTTTGAAAAAAGATACGTTCAGGATAATAAAATATGTAAACGAAGTTAAAAAATTTGCTTGCATATGATTATACTACAAACTTAGTCCAGAAATTATTTTGTAAAACTTTTTGTCTTTTTTGAACAAAAACTGTTGTGTCAATCAAGTTCAAAATAATTTTCATAGAAAGTCCTTATAAAGTTCTACTTTTCAGTTTTTTTTTCATATTTTCTAAACTTATGGTTCAAAAGTTAGAGGGGGGGGGACACATTGTTTTTTACTTTTGGAGCGATTATTTCCGAAATTATTGACATTAACAAAAAATGATTTTAGTAAACCCCTATTCATTTTTAAATACCTTTCCAACAATATATCACACGTTAGGGTTGAAATTAAAAAAAAAATCACTTCCCACTTTACATATAGGGTGGCTACCCTAATAAAACATTTTTTCAAATTTTTATTTTACCACTTTGTCGGCATGATTGATATACATATTGGTACCAAATTTCAGCTTTCTAGCGCTAACGGTCACAGAGATTAAGCGAGGACGGACGGACGGACGGACGGACAGACAGACATGGCGAAACTATAAGGGTTCCTAGTTGACTACGGAACCCTAAAAAGAGATTGTTTTAAGTAGGTTACCCGAAACTGAACTATTTAGATTAGGATACCTAATTAGTTATTGAATTAGATGACATAATCTCAAATTCAATTAAACAATAACTAAAATAAATGACATTATTTTAAAGAAATAATTAATCAAAATAAATGACAACTTATAATGACAAAGATGACCCTAACTATTAACTTTCTACGATATGACAATTCTGCATTTTAATAATCATCGATATAAAATATATTATGCCAAAAGACGATTCTGACTGTTAACTTTCTGCGATATGATGTTTCTACTTTTTAAATATTATGCATATGAAGTTTATGCCTAGAGATGATTCTGACTTACAAAATTATGAGTTTAGAATGTATGATAAATGAGTGTCTGCTAAACTATTTTCTGCGAAGTGAAGTTTATGCCATCCGTTGTTATGCAAAATAAAATTATGACATAAAAAGTTCTGCTATAAAGGGTGGACCCTTTTTTTTAATATACCTGGTAACCATCTAGATACAAAAATATTGCGGATAAAAGTAGCAAAAATTTCACAAGTGCTTTTTTTATTTTTTAACTTTAGAACTCTGCTTTATCGTGATCTGACCCCCCGTGCAAAACCGGGATTTTTAACCCAAAAAAAGAACGTTACCCAGCTATAATTGTTGCGTAGTTTGAAATACAGAAATCCACAGTTGAAGGCGTTGTGAATAGTTGGTTTTTACACCCTGTAGATAGATTATTTTTAGTGAAGAGTAACACATTTATAGTTATTTAGATAATAATATTATCTTTAGGCAATAATGTAGAGTGAGAGGAAGGCCAAAGAAAAGATGGAAAGATTGTGTAAGGAATGATATTTATTTTAAAAGAGTATCCATGGAGTTTCTTGCTCATTCTTCTTTATAGAGATCAACGCTTTGGGATGGGTAATAACAGTACATGTACAAGTTATAATGTCTTGTGACCGGGACTGTACCTTCAACATTTTGTTTCTTGCCATTCAAAAGTGCTTATAATGGTCTAATTGAAATAAATGCTTCTGAGTTTTTTTTTGAGGGATTATTCTTAAACATATAACTTTTTCCTTTCTGTGCATATGAAGAACTATTCAATACACTCTATATTACTCCGTTGTAATTAAGTAGAATAGTAAAAGTTTATAACGAGGAACAAACTGTCACCTAATCAACAAAACACAACCATGCCCATAGTAATTTGGATTAGGTACTAAACATAATTATTTTCTCTGTGTATAATTAAACCGTCACGCGCCACCTTTTTTTATGTCAAATTTAAATGAGAGACAGGAATATTATGACAATATTTAAAATACCGCTTTCTGTGTTGTGCCATTTTAGTTAATATTTTACACACCTTAATTAATTGTTTGACGTAGTCTGTATATCTATATAGTCTATTTGTATTTTAACTTACCTTTTTTTATTCAATGAAAATTTGCATACTAACCTACACATTTTATGGTGTTACTTTAGTAGTATTAGGAAAAGAAAAATAAAATATATTCCAACAAATTTAAGACTATAAAAAAAATAAGATAAATGGTTCGGTGAACCGTCGACTACCCAAGATACGAGCATGGCTCAGTTTGGGAGTCGTTGAATCACTTCTTAAAAACCTTTTACAATTACTTTACTTTGTAAATTTTACCTTGTAGGTATTTTGCACTTTTTGTGTAAATAAATTTTATTTATTATTTTTTACTTGAAATTGTGTAGATTAATTAAAATTGTATTATTTTATTTTATTTTGTATTAAGTATTTTGGATTGTACATAATATGCAAACATATATGTATTATTTTTATTAGTATGTTTGTTTTTCTATATAGATAAAGTTTTGTTTATTTAAGTTAGTATTAAGTTGTTATTTTTAAACACTGTCTGTCCTATAGCAGCTTTGCTGGAAGAGATTTGTTTATGAAATAAGCAGTACCTTTGTGCTCTTTTTTCTTTATGTATTTTTTTAATAATGTTTTGTGTGTAAATAAATAAATAAGATATCAAAGTGCCTAGTCTCCTGATACAAGCATTCCCTTTCTTAAAAGGAGGCCAGAAACTCTTGTAAAAACGAATAAACCTTATATGTATGAAGTCAATTCTGGCAATTTTAAAATTAATTTCCATAAAAACCGCTGTACAAACAACAAAAGAGATGATTTCTATATCATTTATAACTGACAGGCACGTCAGATACATTTAAATTAACACGAACGGTTTAGATCAAAGTTGAATTGATTTGATATAAAACAAACAGTTTAATAAATAAATTTAAATTTGAGTTGCAAAATTACATCGGTTTCTAAAAAAAACACTATTAAATATAAAAGTAATATCTAGGCCCAAGAAATAATGGCAAAATTTTGGGTTGTTGATTAAATTCCCAGATAGGCATACAAAAAAACACAGAAAAGCTTGGAAGTATATGAGAAGACCATTGCCCAGCTTAGAAAATAAGAATTAATAACCTATCCATTGCCCTTTGTGTTCCGGGGCCTCGGTTTTTCTTTTGAATAACTCGCAATCCCGAAAATAATAAATTATGTTAATTTTGCAAGAGGGTTTTAACAAACACTTTTACACGTCGTTTTTTTAAACTATATGAGGCCGATGTTTCGTAGCCAACTACTCTGAGTAACAACCAAAACAAACTCAGAGGTCATAGTCTCTTTTAAAATCCCGACAAAAAACTTGAAAACTTACATTACGACGATGCAGATTAGTGTCTGAAATGGTGTTTTTGATTTGTCAGTTATCCTGAAGCCCGACTCATAACTTAACTCTATGTTTTTATTTTGCTTTTATTATATTTAATGTTTGTGTAGAATGTAAGAATTTATTTTTTGTTTTCTCTAATTTATTTTATATAATTTATGAATTTATTTTAATATGGGTGTTTTAGTGTAATTTAATATTGTTGTAAATGTGATGAAATGGGTGTAACTTACCTGAATTAAAGTTATTTATTTATTATAACTCAAGGAGGAAAAAAATCAACATGGCGACTGTCTCGCAACTAGACGGACAACTGTTATTCTCGACGAAGACCCAAAAAGAAATTAACTGTCTTAACTTGAATTGATCCCAGTACGAAATTAATCAGAAAAGAAATTCAGATGAGTTTTATTTCCAGAACTGTTGCTATATCCTTACTAATATTATTATAAAAGCGAAAGTAAGTTTGTTTGTTACCTCTTCACGCTTTAATGGCTAAATCGATTTTGATGAATTTTGGTACAGAGATAGTTCGGAACCAGGAGACGGACATAGGACATATACATAATTTTTATTTTAAAAAAGTGGGATGTGAGGGAGAAAGAGGGAAGAAAAGGGAAAACTTAGCTACTACAAATCAATAAGGCGCAAGGAGAACTGTGTTACCCTGAATTTGACGCGAGCGAAGCCGCAGGCAAAAGCTAGTTTATTATAATTAACACTTGAAACGGGATATTTACCATGTTTATTATTTATATTGCGTTTTCGATATTTCGGAAAATAATAAACATAGTAAATATCCCGTTTCAAGTGTTAATTATAATATTAGTAACCAAGTCAGTTTAAAGAATTTTGTTGCTATTTAGTCACGAGGTCCTAATTAATACTTACTAATGAGCATTGAAACTAAATTGCCTCGCCTCAATTTGTAAACAATCAGCCATCCAACTTCTTCCTACGCCATTAGTGCATTCCATTACTCCCTATCTCCCCTCCCTTTCACAACTTCGCGGCAAAAGTGTTCTGTAACACAATGCCATCAAAATGGTTACCATGACATCTTATAGCAGTACTTATTCCTGTGTGAGAAAGAGATGGTGCTAGACAGTGAAGGTAAGAGACAGAGCTATACAGGATAGGTCTGTCTCTTACCTTCACTGGAATCTATACTAATATTATAAAGCTGAAGAGTTTGTTTGTTTGTTTGTTTGTTTGAACGCGCTAATCTCAGGGACAACTGGTTGAAATTGGAAAATTTTTTTAGTGTTGGATAGTCCATTTCTTGAGGAAGGCTATAGGCTATATAACATCACGCTACGATCAACAGATGCTGAGCAGCGCGGGTGAAACCGTGGGGAACAGCTAGTAAATTATGTTTTAAGACGTCATGGTAGAGTAGCTAGACTTAATGTAAGTGGGCGCGGAAGCAAAATGACGTCAGGGTTCTCAGTTTTTTTTAATGTAAGTAATAACAAACAGTCTTCGCAGAATTAGCCAAGTTTGGTATCGGGGTGGTATCGACCTCATCTGAAGAAGATTTTCTACATTGCATGCTATTTTATTGTAAACTAGCTTTTGCCCGCGGCTTCGCTCGCGTTAAATTTTGGGTAACACATTTCCCCTTTCCTGAATTGCAGGTGCCTGCTACCTGTAGTTTTTGCCCTTGCGCCTTATTTATTGTTATAGTAATGCTAAGTTTCCTTCCCTCGTTCTCCTTCAGAAAAGGGAACTATGTTACCCCGAATTTAACGCAAGCGAAGCCGCGGGACAAAGCTAGAACCTGATACAAGCCTTTTGCCATCAAGCCGTCACGTCACAACTCCAGACTATGTGACTGCTACTAAAAAAAATCTGATGGTAAGACCCAATAACTGTTATCCAGACCTGGAAATCGAACTTAGGACCTCATTCCTAGCAGCGCTTACTACTAGACCAACAAGGCATATTTCAACTTCTATACTTATCTATACTAATCCATACTAATATTATAAAGCTGAAGAGTTTGTTTGTTTGTTTGAACGCGCTAATCTCAGGGACTACTGGTTGGAATTGGAAAATTCTTTTAGTGTTGGATAGTCCATTTCTTGAGGAACGCTATAGGATATATAACATCACGCTACAACCAACAGATGCTGAGCAGCGTGGGTGAAACCGCGTGGAACAGCTAGTATAATATATACGAGTATAGTGACACCAATAAATCGCTCCTTTCTATATTTATCCTTGTCATTTTACTCCTTTTCACAACGATGTTGGGGACGGTGCCCAATCCAACACGATACAGCTGAATAACTAAATTCCACGTGGAACTACTCTCCCAATCTAACTTTCATATTCAGTTAAACTTTGTATTGACACGAATATACTGGAAAATGGGTGAACAATGGCATAGCATGTTGCGTCGACAAATAACTAATATTATAAAAGCGAAAGTGAGTTTGTTTGTTTGTTACCTCTTAACGCCTTAATGGCTAAACAGAGATAGTTGGGACCCAGGATATTATATATGGAGAAAGAGGGAAGAAAAGGGAAAACTTAGCTATGCTATTACAAATCAATAAGGTGCAAGGGCAAAAACTGTAGGTAGCAGGTACCTGCAAATCAGAAAAGGAGAACTGTGTTACCCCGAATTTAACGCGAGCAAAGCCGCGGGCAAAAGCTAGTAGATTATAATTTTGATACCACAATACGACTGACGAACTGATGTTGATGGAGAGCTTCATACAATGAATGTAAAGGATGATATTGTGGAGCTGTATAACATAGTGGGGTCAGTGGGTCATCTTATGCGAGGAGAAGCACAGAATACTGTAACAGCGTGGGTATTTTACCCTCTCTGTTGCCTCAACCTCATTCCTTTTAGATCAACATTGATTTTTAAATATTCATATTTCGAATTTCATTCTGTCACTAGCTGTTCCACGCGGTTTCACCCACGCTGCTCAGCACCTGTTGGTCGTAGCGTGATGTTATATAGCCTATAACCTTCCTCAAAAAATGGACTATCCAACACTAAAAGAATTTTCCAATTCCAACCAGTAGTCCCTGATATTAGCGCGTTCAAACAAACAAACAAACTCTTCAGCTTTATAATATTAGTATAGATATTCAATATTTAAAAATGTAACTTATACTTGTAAAGAAATCAATTAATGAACGAAATATTTGATAGGGGACTTCGGAAGTATTCCTTTTTAATTACAAAAAAAGTTATGAAAATCGGTCTACAGTTGGAGGAGTAATCGGTCAATAAACATAAAAAAAAATATAAGTTCGAACATACTTCCTCCTCTTTAAAAAACAAAATGATAACATTATCAATGATATTCGTTCTTTACGAGGGCAAAAGGTCACTATCTCAGCATGGTGCTATATCATACATGGCTTAGTTTGTTTTTTTTTTACTTTAATTTAAAATGAGTAATGTACTCGAAAGGTGTATAATGTATAGGTTTGACATTAACTCCCGAAAATCTTTGGACAAACCATTTATAAGATTGATGTATTAATCGTATAGTTCGGTACGGACGGACTCCTTCAGGGGCGCGACATTCAAACCTCCGCTGGCTCGATACTGGCCCCGAAAGTGGTCAAACATTTAAGTCATACGACCTCCTCATTGTTTTATTTTTTTTTTAAATATATAAGTGTGCATTGATTTAGATAGTTGAATAAAAATCTCATATGTAAACGCCATTACAAGTTCTTTAAAATACAATAGTTAAAAAAACCGGCCAAGTGCGAGTCGAGAACTTAAACAAATTGACAGCACACGGTTGACGCAATGGCTGAGCGATCGACTGCTGCGCTGCGTGTCGCGTGTTCGATCCCCGCATGTAACAAATATTTGTATGACCTACAGGTAGGTGTTTCGGGTCTGGCTGTTTGTCTAAGTAACTTAAAATGGTTGTAAACGCACCTACGATACTGGAAAAATTACTAGTGCAGGGCAACGTTTAATTAAAAAATAATCTTATTTTAAACATTTATTTTGTCTAAAACAAAGTCTTTAGTTAAAACGAGCCTTAAACAGTACACAATCAAGTGGCTAGAATATAAGTATTTTGGTCTTTAATTACACATTGATTTGATGTTTAGATTTCTCCCGGAAAAAAACGTGGATACCTTTGAAGTCTGCAACCGAAAAAAATAAGTAAAACAATCTTACCGAATCTTATCTTTACTTTCGTAAAAAAATACTTTTTGTACGTGATAAGGTTTTAAATTGTTATTTTGGAAAAGTAATCTAATATTCCGCTAAGGAAGTATTTCTCTTTTGTTCACGCCCAAAGAGAGGGGCGATGGAAGGGAGGGAAAGGGGGACACATAAATAAATTTAAATGGTGCGGAACCTACGTAATCACCTCAAGCGTTTTTCTAGTAAATTAAGCCTGGCGAGAGGCTCTAGGCGCTAAACAAACCAACTGTCAGTGCATACATGACCTTAAGGCGTCGTCCTAACTGGCAAGGATCGTACGATGAAACGATGCGTTCTTGTCGCCCGATGAGTTCTAAGCTACAGATTTCGTACTCGTACGATGACTATTTGAGCTTCAATTATGTTTTTTTTGCGGATGGGAGGGGGGGGTGAGTGTCAGACTATCTGGTGATAGTCTGACACTCGCCCCCCACGGACCACCACGGTATCTCATCTCTTTCGAACAACCCGCAACCCCGGAGGAAATATTTCTGTATATGTATTCTAATATATAAAATTCTCGTGTCACAATTTCGTTCCCATACCTACTCCTCCGAAATGGCTGGACTGATTTAAACGAAATTTTGTGTACATATCGGGTATGTCTGAGAATCGGCCAACATCTATTTTTCATACCCCTAAGTAAGCAGCGGGTGATACCGCTGGGCACAGCTATAGTACAGCCAACGAGAAGCGATACGAAAGGTCACTAACCTAAAGAACAACTGTGGCGTTGACAATCTAATATTTAGCTCTTTCCATCTTGTGCCTTTGTCGTAATGTCTCGTTCTCCCGGCAAAAACATGACAACGTTAAGACGGGTTCGCCAACATTCGGGCGGCCATTTTAGATGGGGTTTTAGCATGGGTTTTGTTTACATTTGGTATCGCTTCTCGTTGGCCGTACTATAGTTATATATACATAATATTCATGTATTGATTCTCGTCGTGCGACTATATCGCATTTAGGACGACGCCTAAGGTCTTTATGAACTGGATTGCATGTTTACATTTCAGTGTTTTACCCTAACGAGTTGTGGTTTATGGTAACAAGAGTGTTTGCTTTTTATTTGTATACTTAACTTAACGATAAACCCCAGCAAACACGCACAGCTCTAGAACTTTAATGAAAATGTATCATCGCTCGTAAATCTACAACATGTAATAAAAGTTTTTCGTGCGACCCTTTTTTTGGAGAAACTAAACCCTTAGCTCTCCCGGAAATGTCCACTTTTGTTAGGGATGCTTTACACTGGGATGTGCGTTAGGTATTTTTGAGGCACAAATAAGTAATGTCTTAAGGTGCTCTTTTCTGTGATATGATTTTTTCTTTTTCTTAATTATCCTACCAATATTGTAATGCGAAAGTTTGTGAGTATGGATGTATGTTTGATTGATCCTCTTTCACGAAAAAACTATTTAACGGATCTTGATGAAATTTGGCACACAAGTAGATTATAGTCTGGAATAACACATAGGATTTTATTTCTTGATATCACGCGGGCGAAGCCGCGGGCGCCAGCTAGTTTATAATAAACTTAAACTGTCATTTACGAGTTAAAAAGTTATGATTTTTTTTTAACCCGATCCGTGCATCTTTTCTCGACGTTTTATAAGTGCCCATGTAGGCCTATGTGAAAGAAAAATATTTTGATTTTGATTGATTTATTTATTAAACCACTTCGCAGAATGAAAATTAGACGAGTGCGAGCAGTCCCAACTAATTCCTTTTGTTTCCAAGACATTGTCGACGCTCGGAGGCACTACACCGGGAAGAAACTCCGCTGCGATCTCATGGTGGCATGGAAAGAGCGACTGTCGCAACCTCGTGCAAAGCTCTCCACTATAGTAGTTATAAGTCCACTGTTGAAAAGTAGCTTTAAGGACCTGCCAAGCTACTGCCTGCGAAACACGGAAGTTTCGGGAGGTTTCCTACACATAGTCGGGTGGGAAACGCGTGGGAGTCACCACTGTGACGATCATGTCAATGTCATAGGGCGAGCCCATATCTCCAATTACACCTATATAAATTCCATTATGCCGCGCGCCTGTGCCGTATTATACCATCCCGAACATGAGGCGTGTAGTACCCCTCACTAGTTAGTTCAAGTACACCAGAAAAGAGGTCTAATTTCATACTTGTAGTTTGTAAAGAGGTTCTAGTGACCGGAATAGCAGACCTTGACCTTTTTTTCTTTATTGGCTTAATCCAATTAAGAAAAGCTTTATAAAGGAAAAATATAAATTGCTACTTTATTCAAAGCTACAGGCGGTTCTACTGTAGTACTTTGGGATTAGTGAAGTCTTAGCTTATAAGTAGCAGATACGGAGACTGGATTGACGGGTTGGTAGCAAAATATAAAGATTTATATATAAAAGATAACACATATTTATAAATTACTAGCTTTTGCCCGCGTCAGTTCCCCTTGCGCCTTATTGATTTGTAATAGCAACGCTAAGTTTTATCTTTTCTTCCCTCTTTCTCACAACCCACTTTTTTTAAATTAGCCTATGTCCGTCTCCTGGTTCCCAACTATCTTTGTACCAAAATTCATCAAAATCGGTTTAGTCATTAAAGCGTGAAGAGGTAACAAACAAACTCACTTTCGCTTTTATAATATTAGTAAGGATTGTATAATAACACGTGAATTGTTTAATGATAAAACTTCAACAAAGAAAAATAATAACTATCTTCTAAAACAGAGCTTCCTCTCCTCTACCCGTTTGCTGTGCCCTACAGGATCCATAATATTTTAAAAACTACCACCTAAGTGTACATTATGGTAAAGCAATTACTTAAAATATTGAGTTTGGAACAAAAGGCTCGCCGCATGGAATTTTGAACAAACTACTGGCAACTTATGGCCCATTGAGATAGCCGGACACGAGTCCCTACTTTGTAGCTGCTACTAAGATATTCCCGATATCGTTATCGGGAATATTTGGTTATATTTCGTATTCGTATACGAAAACCAAAAAACACTTTGCTCGGAATTTTGAGAAAATCTAAGCACTTTTCAACTGTTTTAAAGCTATATCACAACTAGCTTTTGCCCGCGGCTTTGCTCGCGTTTAATTCGGGGTAACACAGTTCCCCTTTCCTGATTTGCAGGTACCTACCTGCTACTTGTAGTTTTTGCCCTAGCGCCTTATTTATTGTAATAGCAAAGCTAAGTTTTCCCTTTTCATCCCTCTTTCTTCCTCATTTCTCTTAAAAGAAATAGAATATGTCCGTCTCCAGGGTCCCAACTATCTCTTTAACCATGTAGGCGTGAAGGCGTAACAAACAAACTTACTTTCGCTTTTATAATATTAGTAAGGATTTAAAAGAATAAAAAAAAACAATATTACAAAGAACGTGTAGGTATCTTACAAATTCGGCAAACAAATGAAATTACTTTTATTTATAAAAGTACCTCTTGTATCCATTTGGTAACAAGTACATTGTTATTCATTTCTTTTACATCTGTTTGAGGAGAAATTAATTCCTACGTATAAGTGTTTCTATTGTTTTTGACTTCGAAAAAACAAAAAGTATTTGTGTCTTTGAACACTTTGTGCGAAAAAGGCTTTTGTAAGTCAAAGAGAAGTAAAATAATACAAGGTTGATAACCAAGCCTGCCGGGGTTGCGGGTTGATCAAAAGAGATACCACGACACCAGAGCATAAAGGGCAAAATAAGGATCATTGGGTTATTGTCACGTCTACGCTGTCCTCTCATACTTAAGTACTAACGCTGTAACAACAACATTATAAAAACAAATGATTTTAAAAGAGTAACCATGGAGATGGAGTTTCTTGCCGGTTCTTCTCCATAGGAAACGACCAACCCGAACCGTGCACCTTTTCTCGACGTTTTATAAGTGCCCATATTTGTCATTATCTTCATGTTGGTATCAAATTCAAAAGTGCCTATAATGGTCTAATTGAAATAAATACTTTGAGTTTTGGTTTTATCCGGGAAGAAGAAGTGGCGGAATAAACTCCCCAGCAACACATCTGGCTGTCAGGTGGGAGGAACTATTAGATAAGTACCTCTACCTAAGTCCCCACCATTCCCTTTGTCATTTAACACTGCGGGAATGACAGGCGTGGCATTGTGTTATATTTTTCCTTATTTTCTTTTTTTTTGTTGTGCAGGGTCGGTACATACTGGCCAAACACAGTATGAATATGAGTTTCATCGACACGACGAAAAAGAAGACTTTTTTCGTATTTATAAAAAGAAAATCTACTAGAGTCGTCTTGAACTAAATTTACAGGTCGGGTAATTTGTCATAATGTTGGGTTTTGTCATCACGGCTTTTTCAGTCTGATTATGCCATAGCAATAGGTTTGTACCTCAGCGGGTCCTGCTTGGGCCACTGCCTCCCGGTTTTGTGTTGTTCGATAGAGTTATCACGGCCCCGGAACATATAGGGCAAAATAAGGAACATGGGTGGGTTTTGTCAGTACAAGTCTGGCACTCCCCCCGTTCCGCCCAGAGCGGGGGAAGTCATACCATGATTTCCCATCCGCAAAAAAGGTGTAAAATCTAGGTATATAGGTTTGACATAAAGCTCCCGAAAATCTATTTACAAACTTATAAAGTTGATGAAAAAAGGCTCGCCTATTAGTTAGAACTTAAATATAACTATTGAAAGGTTAGTGTACTATAAGTACACCACTGTCTATCCCCTTGAGGATTACAGCCACGACGTCATGTTATGACTTTTAAGCGGACCAAAAAACAACAATAACGAAACCAACGTCTTAGAAAATTGAAAACGAAGTTTTGTTAAACTTTTTAAATTATTTTTATCTATGTCTCTTTTTTGACTGTAACCTACATTTTTATCTTGGTTTTCGTCGCGAAACAACAAGAAAAAAAAAACTTGACTTTGCAAAACCCAATTACAAAACTTACCTCCAACGGGATAACTCCACAGGTAACACAGACATCAGCAAGCGCCAGATGGGTCATCATAAGATCGACCCTAGACTTCCTCCTCCTCGACCTGGCTAGGCTGACCAGTACAGCCACATTGCCCACTCCTCCCACAGCCAACAAGATGCCATAAATCACCAGCACAGGTCCCTGATCACGGAGAACAGTCTCCGTGATGTTCGAACTCGTTGTACTGGCTCCATCGAAGTAGTCCCAAAATTTCTTGTCAATCTCTGAGGTCGCTAGGAGAGGAAGTTCTTCGTCATAATCGTAATTGTGTATCATTTTCGGCATTTTTGTTCACATGTTAGTTTTAGACCAGAGACAATATTTTTTTTAGTTGAAAACTTTTTTTGGAATTTAATGGTAGAGACACTTTGCACACACACAGAACTATTTTTAAAGTCATGAAGTTTTAATGATACCAAAATTGATTTAAACTTTAAGATCAAAAATATTTTACACCAAGTTTAGTTTTGATGAAACACTCATGAAAGAAATTAACTTTTATAGAAATGACTACCACACTGTATTTAGTGAACTAAACTGCTTAAGTGATTTTATTAAAAAAAACTGTATTCTCTTGAACACGAAAAGTTTGCAACACTTCGCGCTCTTTCGGCCCGTGCGAGAATGCGTGTCAGCTACGCGGCTACGCTGCTACGACTGCCGCTACGGAGCTACGGCGTAGTCTCACAGAAGTTTTGATAACACATGCTATGTTTGTGTTTGTAGTTGATAAGGTTTTCCGCTTTGAACTTCAGCCTCAGAGAGTTGTTTCGATCGTTACATTTCACCTTAATAAAAATCTAAGTATTTTTTTTTCAGTAATCTGAAATATTTATTTGTGAAATATAGATAGGTACAGTTTAGTCATGTTTTATGAAAAAGTGCGCTATTATCAGCATATTAGAGGCATAAAAAAGTGATGAACTACATATTTAACAATCAATTAAAAAGATACTCTTACTAAATTATAAATTAAATAGCTTTCGCCCGCGGCTTCGCCCGCGTTGAATTTGGGGTAACACAGTTCTCCTTGCGCCTTATTGATTTGTAATAGCAACGCTAAGTTTTCCCTTTTCTTCCCTCTTTCTCCCTCACACCCCACTTTTTTTAAATAAAAATTCGTCTATGTCTGTCTCCTGGTTCCCAACTATCTATGTACCAAAATTCATCACAATCGGTTTAGCCATTAAAGCGTGAAGAGGTAACAAACAAACAAACTCACTTTCGCTTTTATAATATTAGTAAGGATTTAACATAAATAGTTTCATTCCATTGTAACTTTGCAATAGGTGCACACCAAAGAAGTCATAATATATTTAATAGCATGGGGTCTCATTGCGAAGAAAGAAAAAGTAGTTCAAAAAAACATCACTAGATGGCGTTGTGTGTATCGATTTGTTTTTGAAGTTTGTGTAACTGTTTAAATTTGACCATGGAAGAAGTATATTCTTGTTTTTAAAAATCCCCATAACACAAAAAACAGGAATAATGGGCTCCTAGTTCCAAATTCCATGATTTTTCTAAATAATATTATGGTGTTGGCTCTGGTGAGAACAATTTGTACTACGTTGTGGTTAGGTAACTCATTTGCTGTTATTTCTATGAATAGATGGCGTTGTTTTCATTTTCTGAGTTTTACTACACAGCTCAATATTACCATTTACCATACCTATTTTGATAGAATGAAATATTATGAAATACAAACTATCTATACCTACTTATAATAAATCTGTAGAGAGGTCAATTTTGTACATGAAATATATTTCCAAAATAACTATCAGAGGGTGATTAGTGATCGATACTGATGCCAAAAATGCAATCAGTAATATTTTTGTCTGTATGTTCGTTATAGAAACAAAAACGGATTTTAACGAAACTTGGTCAAATTATTCTTTATTCTCCTGGGCAGGTTATAATATACTTTTCATCACGCTACGATCAATAGGAGCAGAGCAGTGAAGGGAAATGTTGGGAAAACGGGAGAAGTTACTCCATTTATTAAGCTTCTGTCGCGTGTATAGCCTTAATGGTTAAAGCTACACAGAAATCATGTATGACGGAAATATTCTCCTTAAAATTATATAAAAAATAATCATACGACAGCATATGTCTATCTTTAATGGTTAACTCACAATAACACGTGTAACTCCCGATAGCTAAGCAATTCGGAGCTTTCTGATTATATTTGTCTACTCTTACGTTTAATAACACTCTCACTCATCTCTTATTAAAAATAGTTAACATTATTACCTATACAATAAAAAAATAATCATATATATCGGTAATTATAAAGCTGAAGAGTTTGTTTGTTTGAACGCGCTAATCTCAGGAACTACTGGTTGGAATTGGAAAATTCTTTTAGTGTTGGATAGTTCATTTCTTGAGGAAGGCTATATAACATCACGCTATGACCAACAGGTGCTGAGCAGCGCGGGTGAAACCGTGGGGAACAGCTAGTCATATATATCGGTAAAGAAACACCAAAGTTATACATGAAATACGCTAATAAGCCATCGCGCATGAATACTGGATCATGCCATAAGGATTATTTTTGTGTGCGCTCGACGCGGCTACCGTAATATTTGGCTGTTGATGCGAATAGACGTTCAGAGTGTTCGGCCTTATTGACAGACAATGCTTATCACCGCGACTTTTAGTCTTTAAATAATTTATTTTTAGATTTCTTTTGTTGTTATTTAATAAAATAGGTACTTATTAGTTATTTTGGTAGTGTTTAAATAGGTAATCGTTCAAATTACAAATTATTAATAGTTTACATTTAATATCTTTTTAGGTAAAGTAGGTAGGTACGCATAGATTTTTAGATAGGTAGGTACCGAGTTTTGGTTAATTTAAGTTAAGTTTTTTTATATCAAGTAGGTAAAAGCGTAGGTAGGTACTTTTATTAATTATATTAAAGGTATTATTAATTAAGCATAGTAGTGATAGGTTTTTATCACAGTTTTAATTTTTAAGTGATGTAGGTATAGGTAGATAGTATTGGAGAGGCGTTTTAGCTTTATTTTCATTTCTTTTTTTGTACAACACGCAAGGTCATCCGCACTCTATCGTCTAGCGCCCAAGATTCGAGCCGGTAAGTATACTTACCTACTTTTGTAGGTGCCAACACAACATACAAATATTACTACCTACTTAGTTAAGTAACAACTTGTATTTAAAATAAAATAAAAATATTCTACACACTCCTGAGTCTGTTAAAAAATAACTCCCTGCTTAAAATCATCTAATTTGCAGCAAATATCATTTCAAGAGCTACCTACCTATTTCGATATTATAATCATCAGCCTAGCTTTTTCCCAACTATGTTGGGGTCAGCTTCCAGTCTAACCGGATGCAGCTGAATATCAGTAGGTACCTATTTTATATGGAGCGCCGTGCGACTGCCTACCTATCTAACCTCCACAATTTGAGGAGGAGCACAACCCAGTTAGTACCTACCTACTGGGTACCTAATACCATACCCCTTGGTAAGACTGGTTGTCAGACTTTCGGGACACTGACTACCTGTAACGACTGTCAAAGATCTACAAATGACAGCCGGAACCAACGGCTTAACGTGCTTTCCGAGGCACGGAGAAAACTCGGTATGTAACGGGTGGTCACCCATCCACAGACCAACCTAGGCAAGCGCAGCTTAACCTAAAGAACAACCCGAGCGGTTGCTATTTTTAGCCACGAGCTCCTCTATTCGCTATTTCGATATTATAAATAACTTTGATTGACTTAGATACTTGATACCTAATTATCAAAATTTGCGTTGACTTTTACGCTGAACCTAACAAATACCTCAGTTTACCGAAAAACATGTAGCTATACCCCACGCCTCAGATAATATAATACTAGGCATGAAAGAACGTGAATTTATTAATGGCGATTGCCGAGTGACTGACGACGTAAGCTTCAAGGTCAAAGGGCTATATACCTACCTTAGTTTACAGTACAAAAGTATAGTTTGGTTTTATCGCCATCTATTGGTTCTCTGTAAAATAAACTGAACTTGAGCTATCGCTCGCTGCAAGCACCATCTAGCGCCGTTGTGAGTAAAAAAAAATAGCCCGGATAGCCCGGAGAAATGAGCAAGTTATGGCGGTCGCGTTTCTTTGTATGAGATGGAGTATCTGTACGTTAGTATTATATTATCTGTGTTTAATAGTAAATAAATTTCAAAACAATATTATAAAAGCGAAAGCGAGTTTGTTTGTTAATGGCCAAACCGATGTTGATGAATTTTGGTACAGACATAGTTGGGACCCTGAAGTCGGCCATAGGCTAATTTAAAAAATGCAAGAAAAGGGGAGAGTAAAATATTTTTTTTTTATTATCACGCTAACTTTAGTAGCGTTAGCCCAAAGTAACTATGCCACGCGGACGAAGTCGCGGGTGGAAGCTAGTTTAATATTATTCTTTTGTTGCTGTACCAATTTATAGGGCGTATTTAATATTTCTGTTCTGTACATCGATTTCTAGCATGTTGGTGTGTGCTTCTAGACTAACCGAATGGAGCTGAATACTTATATTTCACATGGAGGGACTGTCCGTTTGACCTCCACAACCCAGTTAGTACTGGGTAATACGATACCCCTCGGTCAGACTGGTTGCCGGACTCTACGTTACACAGACTACAGTACGGCCAACGAGAAGCGATACGAAAGGTCATTAACCTAAAGAACAATTACTGTGGCGTTGACAATCTAATATTTAGCTCTTTCCATCTTGTGCCTTTGTCGTAATGTCTCGATCTCCCGGCAAAAACATGACAACGTTAAGACGCCAACATTCGGGCGGCCATTTTAGATGGGGTTTTAGTATGGGTTTTGTTTACATTTGGTATCGCTTCTCGTTGGCCGTACTTTACCTATAAAGACTGTCCAAGATCTACAAATGACAGCTGGACCCAACAGCTTAACGTATTTTCCGAGGCAGGAAGAAACTCGGTATGCAACGGGTGGTCACCCATCCATAGAGCAACCTAGGCACGCGCGGTTTTACCTAAAGATCGACCCGAGCGGCATTTTTGTAATCAATCTGTCTAGTACATACCTAGACGGGAACTTACAAAACAACTTTAAAGTAAAAGTTTCATATAAACGCGAATATCTGGTATTCTATAGAAAACATTGAAACTTACTGAAGCGTATTATTATACCCCTTACAAGCACCAGGATTTCTTGGAAAAAAATAATCTAGTAAAATGAACATTTCAATTCCTCAACAACCTGTAGGCCTACTATGATATCTTAAAGCAGAACTTATTCCACTGAGTGAAAGAGATGGTGATAGACACCCTGTATAGCTCTGTCCCTTTCCCTCAGCGGAATAAGTTCTGCTTTAACACGTCATGGTAGGGTAGCTGTTCTACGAAAGTTACAAGACTTTTTAACAAGTATAATTTGAAAAGGAATATTTAGCATGTTAACTATTTATTTTGAGTTTCCGACATAATATTTAAAAAATTTGAACCAACTAAAACTCGAAGTAAAAATAAAAACATTTTATTATAGTCGATCATTGTTTATTGGCTTTGTCTCAATCATCGAATCAAACTCAGAGCACCTCATCCTTTTGTATTGTTGTCAGTTAAGATTAAGCTTTAAAACCATTAAACATAATATGAGTGGCGCCCGCGATGTCGAAAAAAAAATAGTATCCTATTTATTCCAGACTATAATCTACCTCGGTGTTAAATTTCATCAAGATCCTTTCAGCCGTTTTGACGTGAAAGAGTAACAAACATCTAAACATCCATCCGTCTGTAATAAGACAATGAGGCGAAACAAAGTTTTTAGTGGTTTGATTTTCATGAGAGAGATGTGGAGAACAAAATAAAAAAAATAAAAAAATATCTTGGAACAACTCACACACGGCTATCTGATCCCAAGGTGAGCAGAGCTTGTGTGATGGTAACCAGACAACTGATATACCTACATACTTATATAATTTATAAATACATACATATTATAGATAAATCACACCCAGACACAGAACAAACAATCATGCTCATCACACAAAGTTTGTCCTGAGTGGGAATCGAACCCACGACCTCCGGCTCAGCAGTCAGGGCTAGTGGCCCTGACTGCTGAGCCGGAGGTCGTGGGTTCGACTAGACCAATACGCCCGTCAAATTATTAAATCTGTGGTCCTTTTGCGCTATGAAAAAAAAAAGCAACAAAGTCAGATCATAAGATATGGCCGTTTATGTCATAAGTATTTACGAACCCCTTTATTTTTTTTTTTAATTTTCTTTTGACTTGGAATTGGACGAATTTGTACTAAAGCGAAAAACTGTAATATAAACTATGAAAGTAAAATCTCAAATAAAATTCTCGTGTCACAGTTTTCGTTCCCATACTCCTCCGAAACGGCTGGACCGATTTAAGCGAAATTTTGTGTACATACCGGGTAGGTCTGAGAATCGGCCAACATCTATTTTTCATACCTCTAAGTGAGCAGCGGGCGAAACCACTGGGTACAGCTAGTAAGTATCTATAATTGTACACGTGTTATTTATCTATTTAAAGTAAATATGTACGACAAGACGACCTAGAACTCCCAAAGGGGTTTTTGTCAGAAAACTTCACGAACAATTTGATACATAACAAAAGGTACATCAAATATTTGAGTTTGTTATTAAACTTCTTAGAAAGACTCATGGCCGTTTATTGGATATCAGTATTTGCCTATCGAGCCCCAAAATACGAAGTAATTTTAATGGCCTTTATAAATAATATAAAAACTGGATAAATGTGAATCGGACTCGCACACTGGGTTCCGTACAAACTTGCGACATAAATTACCAAATCTTTTGACTGCGTAGACTTAAAGATATGTTTTTATTCCATAATCATTCTAACCACACTTTAAAAATTCAACTTGATACGTTTACGCGTTCCCGAAATAAAAACTTTTTAACAAAAAAATTAACCGACGAAAAGTGGAAAATAAAAACCTTTTAGTCTAGCTAAGCTCCAAAGTTAAAGTAGGTATGAAATTAATTTCAAGTTGCCGCCAAACAAGCAAGAAAACTAATAAGGTAAAACGGGAAATATTGTCAGCTTTATTGATTCTCAATCATAATATGTTGGCGCCAAACCATCCAATAAAAGTTCCACTTTTTCCTTTTAAGGTACGGAACCCTAAAGAGCATGTATCTTGTTCAGAGAGACATGATAATTGTCTGTTGTATTCAATACAACAATGCGTTCCTCGTGCTACTGGGGCTGCAGTACGTCGGGAACGTTTGCTGATGTGCACACATCCGACGTAAACTTGCTAGGTCGCTGCTGCAGTGGGTCCGGGGCAGCTCTAACAGTCTCCTGAATGTCACTGCTGGAAAATTTGATTGCCCGTTTATGCATGTATGTACATTTTATAAACGGTTATAAAACGGTGTCACGGTTGATTGACTGAGCTTCGCTGCGTGTCGCGAGTTTGATTCTCGCAAGGAACAAATATTTGTATGGCTTAAAGATAGTTGTTCTGGGTCTGGCTGTTTATGTATGTAAGTTTAAATGTTTGTAAACGCACCCACGATCAAAACAAACTCCTACAGCGGTGCTAAGTTTAAAAAAAAAATCGAGCTTTAGCCAGCGGTTTTACCCGTTTAAGCTCTTCTATCTAATAGCTAGCTCGTCTATTAATTTCTTGAAAGCATGTCTATTTTAAGATTTTAAGTCAATCCGACTAACGAATCACGTTCTTCCACACAAACTTTGGTTAACCCCTTAGGATTTGAATTTTGCTTAATCCCGTCTCAGTACGTCTACCTACGTCTTAAAAGATTATTGTAATTTCTGAGATTTGGTGATGAGTGTGTCGGTGATTTTCTCCTATACCTATATGTATATTGATTAGTAATTTTGATAGTCTACACATACCTTCAAATCGCTTCAAAACCAAAACTATGTAATGATTTTAAAGATCCATTCCCAAAATTTCGTAAAATCGATCATAATCTGCTCTGTTGACAGAGACTATATTTGTTTAATAATAGTAAATAAAGTTAATTTCGGGTGGCATAGACCCATAGAAGCTTTAAAACTAGTATAATATTGTAACACAAACACATACACTAAAACAGTTTCAATATGGTTAAATAAATTAAATTTCATGGAATATAATATATAAATATTATAAAAGCGAAAGTGAATTTGTTTGTTTGTTACCTCTGCACGCTAGAATGGCTAAACCGATGTTGATGAATTTTGGTACAGAGATAGTTGGGAACCAGGAGACGGACAGGCATTTAAAAAAAAAGTCTGATATGTGGGAAAACGAGGGAAATAAGGGAAAACTTAGCGTTGCTATTAGAAATCAATAAGGCGCAAGGACAAAAACTGCAGGTAGCAGGTACTGTGTTATACCGAATTTAACGCGAGCGAAGCCGCATGCAAAAGCTAGTATATAAATAAAAACAAAATTTTACTTGCCCCATGCCCTATAATATATGGGTGCAAGTAATGCCTGCCAGTGCTGCATAAAAAAGTGCCCTATGTGTTATTCCAGACTCTAAACTATCTCTGTGCCAAATTTCGTCAAGATCCGTTCAGCCGTTTTGACGTAAAAGATTAACAAACATCCATACATCCATCCTCTCGTCACCAACATTCGCATTTATAATATTAGTAGGATACCTAATCTATACTATAATATTATAAAGCTGAAGAGTTTGTTATGCTATTCTCAGGGACTACTGGTTGGAATTGGAAAATTCTTTTAGTGTTGGATAGTCCATTTCTTGAGAAAGGCTATAGGCTATATATCACGCTACGACCAACAGGTGCTGAGCAGCGTGGGTGAAACCGCGTGGAACAGCTAGTATAATATAAAATGAAATAAGTATGACTAGGCATACCTCTGCCGAACCCTTCGGGAATTACAACCGTGATGTCATGTTGTATGTTGTTATGTCGGAGAATTTAGCATTTTCCCTATAAAGTGCGTAGGTATTTTGTATTCGTATTAAAAGATTTGGAGATAAATATGTAAATGCAAAATAGCTTGACTGGGAAATGGCGTCATATTTCGCGGAAACGCTTCGAGCTCACCCAGTGTGGGTTGGATCGGTATTTTTAATTCTTGTCCTTGATCAAAATAGACGTAGGTAATATTTTCAACCAGGTACAAATTTTCAGCATGTTTGTGTGTATATTATTACTTTTTTATCCTCTTTATTTATTTGACACTCTTGTAACTACATTTTTAAATATTTCTTTAAAAAAATAACAAGAAAAATATAAAAATAGGTCTCCGCCGGTATCGGGAGCAGGGTCCAAGCTACCAGTGGTTAGGGCTCCAGAGACAGGAACCTCCTCACAATGCGGGCCGTATCGAGGAGTACTGCCTTCTGAATCAAGCCCTTAATCCAACCGCCTTGTGAAAGGTTCGAGAGATAGTCGTTACTACTATTATTTGTTTTACTTGGTGGTTATTTAGACGGGCCTGTTGGTCAAGTTGTTAGTGGCCCTGACTGCTGAGCCGGAGGTCGTGGGTTCGATTCCCACCCAGGACAAACTTTGTGTGATGAGCATGATTGTTTGTTCTGTGTCTGGGTGTGATTTATCTATAATATGTATGTATTTATAAATTATATTAGTATGTATATCAGTTGTCTGGTTACCATAACACAAGCTCTGCTTAGCTTGGGATCAGATAGCCGTGTGTGAGTTGTCCCAAGATATTTATTTATTTATTACTTTTTTTATTGTGTTCTGCGGCCGCGGTATTCTTTCGAATCAACCCACAGTCCTTTCCTATTTTAGGGTTTCGTACCTCGAAAGAAAAATACGGAACCCTTATAGGATCACTTTGTTGTCCGTCTGTCTGTTCGTCAAGACTCCACGTTGCGCGAGTCCTACTCGATCTTGACCGGGCACACTAACATACAACTAGATTTTTTTTTAAAGTACTAACATTTAAGATCTACCATTGTAAGTTATTTAAGGTTGCAAGAATATAAGGATTATTTATTTTAAAACCACCTGACGCTACAATGGAAAACCGGCCAATAGATGCTAGTATCAACAGCTACACAATAATAACTATAATTTTTAACTTGATTCAAAAGTTAGCTCCGCAAAATATTGTTTGGGATGTAGGTACCCTCTGGTAAAACAAGGGCCCCTCTATAATATTTACTACGGGCCCACATGCTACGAGCTACGGGCCTACGGGCCCATATGTTTATAATAAGTTTATCCACCCACTGATTTGTTGTTGCTATCTGTCTGTGTTAGAAATATCTTATAAATACACATTTGTCTAAATTATTTCAACAAAATATTACTGAAACAATCTTATAATACATAAACAAAATGTAATTCCAATTGTGTCAAGATTATTAGCAACCCACAAAACCGCTGTTTCAATTTGTTAAATTGAGATACTGTCAGTTGCCAGGGAAACAATTCAGTAGATTTACCATCGCTAGTATACAGGGTGGAATTTAGTAATGCCACCTGAAGAGTAAAGTACTCTTAATACTTTAGATAGAAAATTTTACTCAAAGAAAACATTCCTTTATTTTTGAAAAGAAAGTAGGTAAATGGCATTCAAAGTCTTTTTTTTTAACTCGCTTCCACCCTGGATAATATGATTTATTCAGAAAACCAACATGTAAAATATTGGTATCTAGTCTAAAGCCCTCGTTGAAACAAATGAGAAAAAAATCACACGAGCTAAATACCTTACATTTGTCTAATCGTAGTGCATTAGAAACCAGTTTTCTAGTCTAGGAAGTGTATTGAAAAAAGTGCTAAAGAGCACAAAATCAGAAGCACAAAAATAAGAAGCAAGACTAAAGTCATAGATGCTCTAAACTTTGCTATGAAATCTAAATGGAAGTGGGCTGGACATATTGCCAGATATGAAGATAAGAGGTGGACACTGAGAACAACAACATGGAAGGGGCCAATAGGAAAACGTAGAGTGGGAAAACCAAAGAAAAGATGGTCAGACGATATAAAAGGAATAGCTGGACCAGAATGGATAAATATTGCCAAGGACAGAGAAAAATGAAAGAGTTTGGAGGAGGCCTATACCCGAAAGGGAACTGTTAGTATGTAAGATGTAAAATAAATGTTAAAATAAGAAACCTGTATAACGGAAAAATAAAGGCTTCATTATTATTATTAAAGAGCACAAAAGCACTCTTTTGTGCTCTTTAGCACTTAGCCGGTTTTCATAAATACCCATGAAAAACGAACCCAGGTCTTCATATTCGCAATGCAGAGATTGTATGGTTTTTTTGTGTTTAAAAACAATTCTCATCTATTCTTATTTTCTTTACTTTTTTTGTACAAGTCGTCAGATTTTATCTTACAAGTACCATTAACGCAGCAACGAAACGTAATTTTGACATAACGTTGCTTGTCCAACGTCAACAAGTAAATGTCAAATTAAAGTGAAATGTTGCGATTTCACTGATTAGAAAAGTTTGGACGCAAATATCTAAATAAGAATAAGTATTGAAGAGAGTGTTCGTAGTGTTAATTTATCCAAAATGTCGGCTACGACATCTTATAATAATGATAAAGTGGTGATGGGTGAAGTGGAGTACCCGGCAAACGATCCAGCTTCTGGGGCGTTTTTTCAACCAGATTACAAGAAGTAAATAAATGTTTTATTTATTATCTGCTGTATTGAAGCATCAATAGATAATTCAAAGTAATATTCAAGTAGTTTTTCGGTATAAGTACAAGTCAAATGCATTTTTACAGTGACTTCGTTTTCAGAAAATATACACAAAATCTCAGGGCATTCTCAAACTTACTTATTACTTACAAGCCCTACATAGGTTTCTACATCCAAACAATACTCTATGGTACTCATAGGTGTACAATACATGTCTAAATACACAAAATTGAACAGTTTTAAAATTGTTTGTGTGTTTTAGGAATGATGACTTAAAGCTCATGTTAGATGGGTCCAAAGATTCGCTCAAGCTAGAAGCAATGAAGAGGATTATTGGCATGATTGCCAAAGGAAGGGATGCTTCAGATCTGTAAGTAGTTTATAGTAGTTTATTCCCACAGAAGGCACGGAAGTGACAAACATCGAAGGAGTTGAGTTGAGAGTGCATATTCGATGAAGAAACCATGGCTTGTCTGCGTGGAATTGCGCTACTCTGTGCCACTGGCAAATCTTCGTGCAGCAGGTGGGTGTTGATCATGATGCAAGGGCAGCAGCATCCACCACAGCAGACTTGTGTCCCAGTTCAATAAATCCAACAGATAATAGTCAGTAGAACAATCATTGTATATCCGTGCATTGAAAGCATGTTAAGCTGTTGGCCCTGGCTGTCATTTGTAGATCTTAGACAGTTGTATTCAGTGGCTTGAAAGTCTGGGTCAGTGGGTAGTCTTAGGGGCGTCTGACAACCAGTCTTACTAAGGAATAATATAATACCCAAACCAATACTAACGCGATTATTGAGGTCAGATAGGCAGTCGCATCCAAGTAAAATACTCTGGTATTCGGCTGCATCTGGTTGACCTCAACACAGTTAGTTCACCAATTATTTGAACCCACAACGTGTTTTAAGTTGGAATTGAGGGAGAAAGAGGGAAAAGAAAAGGGAAAACTTAGCTTTGCTACCACAATCAATAAGGTGCAAGGGCAAAAACTATAGGTAGCAGGTACCTGCAAATCAGGAAAGGGGGGGATACCTGGGTTACCCAGAATTTAATGTGAGTGAAGCCGCGGGCAAAAGTTAATTTAGTATATGAGATGACTTATAGAAGAAAATATAATAGCAGTAGGTTGTAAGATTGTTCCTAAATAATTAAAACTTATGTCTACAGGTTCCCAGCTGTAGTAAAGAATGTTGTATCAAAGAACATTGAGGTGAAGAAGCTGGTGTATGTGTACCTGGTGAGGTATGCTGAGGAGCAGCAGGATCTGGCTCTGCTGTCCATCAGTACCTTCCAGAGAGCTTTGAAGGTAATATTGTAATTATGAATGTACCTAATTATGTTAACATTTGGCCAATTTGGTGTTTTCACTACTTTAGAAATAAAGAATAGAGCAGTCTTTTTGACTGACTTCTAAAAAAGAGGAGGTTCTTAATTCCATTTTTGTGGGCTGATTTTTAAAATCCTCATATTTTCACTAAAGCTTAGGACCACCTTAATACAAAGGCACTAAAGGATTTTCAACATTTGAACATTTTTCTGAATAATAAATTAATGTACAGTCAGCAAAGTAAACAGGCAACCAGGATTGCTTTTTTTAAATTCATAATTTATTTCAAATAATATAAAATTAGTATGATAAAAAACAAACCCCAAATAAATTAAATTTCAGTTGCAAACTTTAATTTCTAAGAAAAACTCATTGTACATAAAAAATTATTTTTGCAATATGAAAATTCTGTTTCTGTGTACAACTAACACCTTTTATATCATTCCCAGGACCCCAACCAGCTGATCCGTGCAAGTGCCCTCCGTGTCCTCTCATCCATCCGAGTGCCAATGATAGTGCCCATAGTGATGCTAGCTATAAGAGACTCTGCCAGTGACATGTCCCCATATGTCAGGAAGACCGCTGCTCATGCTATACCCAAGTTGTATAGGTAAGCTTATTTGTATAAAAAGTAATAAAGCCAATATCAGCTACCTAGCCTTATTCCAAACATGTTAGGGTCGATTTTCAATTGAATTGAATGCAGCTGAATACTAATCCCACTAATATTATAAATACATACGCATAATGGTCTACTGCAAGGACTAAGTGCGGAAACCGGACTCCCCCAAGAAGCGGGGTGCACATAAAGAAGAAGATATTATAAATGCGAAAGTTTGTGAGTATGGATGTATGTTTGATCCGCTTTCTCGAAAAAAGAACTGAAAAGATCTTGATGAAATTTGGCACAGAGGTAGATTATAGTCTGGCATAACACATAGGATTCTATTTTATCATCACGCGGGCGAAGCCGCGGGGCGCAGCTAGTATTTTATATAGAGAGACTACCTATCTGACTTCCACAGCAAGGTTAGTACTAGGTAATACTACAGACTACTTTGTAACAACTGTCAAAGATCTCCAACTGGCAGCTGGGACCAAAATGACTTAACACACTCACCGAGGTATAGAGAAAGCTCTGTGTGTAATAGGTGGCCACCCATCTACAGTCCAACCTAGCTAATAAGAAGATATGATTATGGAAGAAGAGAAGGTACAGTACAGGTAGAAGTTTTGTATGTTCAAAAAAGATGATGAGCATCAATTTGCTACAATAGTATCTGCGCTTTTATTGGAATTTGACAAATTACTTGTAAGCAACTCTAATAATAATATGCTGAATAACTTCAATTTAATTCCATCTGACTTAAATTGATGGCATTCAGTTGAATAAAGAAAGAAAATTGCGTTTATTCAACATTTTAAATACCAAAAACAGAAACACTTTAACACTAAACAAAATAAAATAAATAATGGGCCTCAGCTCAGCATCATGCCAGAAGCAACACAAGGCGACCACCTGACGCTGATTTTCAGCTGCAGCCCACGAGTGCCACACACTCGAAAACATAATCAAAAACAGTGGTCAGGAAACATACTTTTTTCATAACAACTAACAGCACTGTAAGACTTAGAATTTCATAAAAATAATCTTAGAAATAAATAAAATTAGACTACAGCTACAGTACTTTCACAAGTTATTATGCCTTGTGACCGGGACTGTAGATTCATTTTGTTTCTTGACATTCAAAAGTGCCTGTAATGGTCTAATTGAAATAAATGATTTGATTTATTAGAAATAAAAATAGAAATTATCAAAGTACTTCAACTTCTTCCCCACAGTTTAGACCCTGAACAAAAAGAGGAGCTAGTGTCGATCATAGACAAGTTGTTATCAGACAAAGCGCCCCTGGTGGTCGGGTCAGCGGCCATGGCGTTCTCCGAAGTCTGCGGCGAAAGGATGAGCCTTATACACAGAAGTTACAGGTGAATATAATTATTTTAGACACAAATAATATACTTTTTTAATATCCCAACTGGCAAAAGCCACAAAAGCAGACCAACACGAGTTAGGTAGACGAGTTGATAAAGATAGCTGGCTGCAAATTGCCCAAGACTTATGGAATTCTTTAGAGGATGTCAAATAACTTACCCCCCCTGCGCGGAGCGGGGGGGAGTGTCAGACTTGTACTGATTAAAACCCACCCATGTTCCTTCTTTTGCTCTTTACGTGTGTAAACATTGTCATCATCATCATTTTCTTGCCCTTGTCCCATTCCATTTGGGGTCGGCGCAACACGTTTTCTTCTTGCATTCCCCTATCAGACGTCACGGCATCATTTACTCCTTTCTCCTTCATATCATAATCCATCCGTCCTGCAACAATCAGATCCATCACTCTTTTAATCACATGTGCTTCGTCCCTCCTCATTAATTGGGTAAACATTGTGTGGCTGACAAAAAAAAACCTTTTTTTTTGTCCACAGAAAGCTATGCGCTCTTCTAGCAGATGTGGATGAGTGGGGGCAGCTGACATTGCTAAATGTGCTGACTGTCTACGCCAAGACATGCTTCGCGGATCCCAATAGTGAGGTAAGCAGAGTTTATATTAGTAACTAGCTGTTCCACGCGGTTTCACCCACGCTGCTCAGCACCTGTTGGTCGTAGCGTGATGTTATATAGCCTATAGCCTTCCTCAAGAAATGGACTATCCAACACTAAAAGAATATTCCAACCAGTAGTCCCAGAGATTAGCGCGTTCAAACAAACAAACAAACTCTTCAGCTTTATAATATTAGTATAGATGAGTGTCAATTTTTAGGGTTTCATACCTCAAAAGGAAAATACAGAACTCTTAGAAGATCTTTTTTTTGTCTGTAGAACTATTTGTATGTTTTGTCGTGATGGCCCAGAGTTTAAGCCCTTCCCCTCTTATGCATGATGTTGTGGGTTCAAATCCAAGTACCAATATGACTTTTTCAATTCAAATTTTATCTAAGACATCACAGACATCCGTGAAGTAAAACATCGTGTTTCTCACGATGTTTTGACCTGGACTTATAATTGACTAGCTTCCGCCCGCGACTTCGTCCGTGTGGCATAGTTACTTTTGGCTAACGCTAACTTTAACCCGCGTGTTGATCGAAAACAAATATCTTTCTCTCCCCCTTTCTTCCCTCTTTCTCCCCCTTATCTCACTTTATTTTAGCCTATGTCCGTCTCCAGGGTACCATTATCTCGGTACCAAAATTCATCAAGACGTAACAAACAAGCAATTAAAAAAAAGCAAACAACTCACTTTCGCTTTTATAATATTAGTAAGGATATAGGTATATCTTAAAATCACCAATCCTTCTTGAGGTAGCGTGGTGATGATTTCTCGTGCCTTCTTCTTATTAGAAGAGTCCTTTGCCCAGTAGTGGGACAGTAAAAAGCTGGTATTATTTGTAGCAAGTAAATGTTCTTTCTTCTGCTAGACGTACTCCAGTGACAGCGACACCGACAAGCCCTTCTACGAGTCGTCAAGCGACGGCACAGGCCGCAAGCACTCGTCCACGTCGCCCAGCCTGGACGCCGATCACCGGCTGTTGCTGCGCGCCGCCAAGCCGCTGCTGCAGAGCAGGAACTCAGGAGTTGTGCTGGCTGTGGCGCAGCTGTTCTATCATTGTGGACCTGGTAATTTTACATATACGTTTTTAGATGTTTGCTTATTTGAATTTGTATGTCATGGTGCTGTTGGTGGGTTTATTATAAATGTATTAATTAATATATATATAGGTAAATAAATTAATATAATATATATTTAATCTACACTCACATCACAAATTAAGGGATCAAAAAACTATCATAATGTTTATTGTCCTCTATATTACAACGTTCTCACATAATTAAATTAATTACTAAATATATAAAATCTATAAATATACACAAACTAATAATAAAAATATTTAGTAAGCTAATATAAGTAGCAAGTAAAAAATGGAAAATTACAGGGCGTCAATAAATTCGTCTGTATCGCCGTCAACAGGTAAAGTGCCCAGAAGGCTGGCAGCATTACCGCGTTGGATGGCAATGCTTATTTTTGGTGCAAACATGAATGATGTAACCACGACTTA
This sequence comes from Ochropleura leucogaster, assembly GCA_958449745.1. Lineage (NCBI taxonomy): Eukaryota > Metazoa > Arthropoda > Insecta > Lepidoptera > Noctuidae > Ochropleura > Ochropleura leucogaster. The sequence goes on along the minus strand of OY288213.1, from coordinate 2,087,209 downwards.
AAAGAGTGACCATAGAGTTTTTTACCCGTTCTCCATAGATATCAATGCTTTGGAATGGACAACTTAGAAAGTTATTATGCCTTGTGACTGGGATTAGCTTCATTCTTTTATTTATTGACGTCCAAAAGTGCCTGTAATGATCTAATTAAAAAAAAGGTTTGGGTTTAATTGATTGATTGATAATAATTAATTGTTTTTTTTTCCTAGCTCAAGAGTTGCCCCCGGTCGCGAAAGCCATGGTCCGTCTACTGCGCGCGCCGCTTGAAGTTCAAAGCGTTGTACTCAACTCTATTGCATCACTTACTGTCACTAGGAGGGTAAGATACAAATGAATTACTAAATTTAAAAATTGACCCACTCTTTAGTTTGGCTGACAATACATAGTCCCAATATGGCGGATTTCTAAAGATGGTGGACTTCCAAAGATGGCGGACTTGTCACTTTAAAGGCATAACATGGTTATTAAATGAAAGGATTTTCTAAGAAAAAATGAGGATGTGTGGTTTTAGGGATTTGTACTTCAAAAAGAACAACATATCTTGGGAACGCGAGGTATCGAGTTGGAATTAAAAACATATACTCCAGTCTGGTCCCTGGGAGGTGTGAAAAATATCAGCCCTTTAAGTCTGTACGGAACCCTCGATTCGTGAATCCGACTCGCATTTGGTTGTTTTTTTTTTGACAACTATAAAATGTATTATATTTATGATTTTTAATATATTCATATTGGAATATTATAATTAACTAGCTGTTCCACGCGGTTTCACCCACGCTGCTCAGCACCTGTTGGTCGTAGCGTGATGTTATATAGCCTATAGCCTTCCTAAAGAAATGGACTATCCAAACACTACAAGAATTTTTCAATTCGAACCAGTACTTCCTGAGATTAGCGCGTTCAAACAAACAAACAAACTCTTCAGCTTTATAATATTAGTATAGATAGTTGCTGTTGATATTCAACCAGAAGTAAATCGTGCCATTCCAAAAAAAAAACTCACAATATCATCAATTTTATTTTATTTATTACAGTTTAAAATATTCTAACAATTACCCATTCATTCACAGACACTCTTCGAACCATTCCTTAAATCGTTCTTCGTACGCAACTCAGACCCGACTCACATCAAGTTACTGAAACTCGAGATCCTCACGAACTTAGCAACGGAAGCCAGCGCCGGCGTCATACTGAGGGAGTTCCAGACGTACGTCACGTGTAGCGACAAGGCTTTCGCCGGAGCCACTATACAAGCTATAGGCAGACTTGCTGTGGCTATACATTCAGAGACTGAAACCTGCTTGAATGGTCTGTTACATCTGCTGTCCAGTAAAGATGGTGAGTACTTTTACCTGCGGTTTCGCTCTCGTTGTCTTTTACACAAGCATTTTTCCGGTAAACAATCATATTGTACCACAATCTGTCAGATTTCTTTGATAGATTTTCGACTTTATTTCTAAAGTATTAGGTTCAAGGTTCATTGGGAAAAATTGACAGTTTCGGGTAGCCTGACCAGGCGTCTGTACGTTTTACACACGGGTTGACCACTGAAAACCAGCGCTGTGCCGTGGGCTCCCATGGCACAGCATCATGCTGAGTGGTGACCTACCTGTCGCAGTCACGATGTGCAAGCTATTTTATTTTGTCCCGTATTTATAAATGTTTGTGAGACTTTGCATGTTGAATGTTTTTTTTTTATTATTTTGTTGCTCGTCGTGATTTGCGACTAATAAATGTTTTTTCTTTTTATTGTTAACATCTCGCACACCTAGATGCCTTAAATTAAGACCTCCAGCCAGGGCAAAAAAAAACTTACAAACTAAGCGACTACACTCTAAGGGCACCCCCCTGTGGGGTACGAGCCTCGCTCGGCTTAGGGCGTCGCTGGTTGAGGATAGCAAAGAGACAGGCTGGATCTGAGTGATAAAGTACAGTACGGCCAACGAGAAGCGATACGAAAGGTCATTAACCTAAAGAACAACTGTGGCGTTGACAATCTAATATTTAGCTCTTTCCATCTTGTGCCTTTGTCGTAATGTCTCGTTCTCCCGGCAAAAACATGACAGCGTTCGGGAGACGGGTTCGCCAACATTCGGGCGGCCATTTTAGATGGGGTTTTAGCATGGGTTTTGTTTACATTTGGTATCGCTTCTCGTTGGCCGTACTATTCTATTCTATTTCATACACAGAATGGGTAGTGTGCGAAGCTGTGGTGGTGGTGAAACGCGTGGTGGGTGGTGGCGCCACGTCTGCACGGGCTGCTGTGTCCAGAGCGGCCAAACTGCTGCGATCTGACAGGTTAGATATACGCTACAGTTCTTCAATAATTGTTTTACGAACCAGAGGGTCTATCAACCCTGTAGGGGTTGCGGGTTGTTCGAAAGAGATACCGCGGCCTCGGAACATGAAGGGCAATGGAAGGAACTTGGGTGGGTTTACTCAGCACAAGTCTGACACTCCCCCCGCTCCGCCCAGAGTAGGGGAAGTTATTTGATAATTTCCCACCCCAAAGAAAAGGGTCTATCAATTGTGATAAGTTTGTTGATATTAAGGATGGGTTTTGTGAAAAGCGACTTTTGTTTAAGGATTTGAGAGACCATAGTGCATTGACAAGAAATCACAGAGACCGCGGCTAAATAATAGCAGCCGCTCGGGTCGACCTTGAGGTTAAGCCGCGCTTGCCTAGGCTGGTCTGAGGAGTGGGACCACCCCTTACATACCTACCGAGTTTCTTCCGTGCCTTACCGAGTCTTTTCCGTGGAAAGCACGTTAAGCTGTTGGTCCCGGCTGTCATTAGTAGATTGTTGATAGTCGCAAGCAGTCAGTGACCCAAAAGTGACAAACAGTCTTACCAAGGGGTATCTGGTTTGTGGAGGTCAGATAGGTACTCCATGTAAAATCCATGTCAATCCATGAAGCCGTTCCCAACATAGATGGTAAAAGGCTAGGCAGATGATGATGTGAAATTATACGCACTTTACAGAGTAGTGCAGTATACAGCACCAAAACTCATGTCGTAAACAGCGATAACATTCTAGACATTTGTGTGGTACAGACTGGCGGGTAACGCGCGCGCGGCGGCCGTGTGGCTGGTCGCGGAGCACGGCGCCCGCCACCCGCGCGCGGCCGCCATCTTGGCACATATGGCCGCTAACTTCGCGGATCAGGTCAGTGTATCAAAATCATACCATTTATTTCAATTACACTATAATATTACAGGCACTTTTCAAGGTCATAAAAACAAAAAAAATTCTGCTGCAGTCCCAGTCACAAAACATAATAACTTTTGAAAGTACTGTAGTTGCCCATTTTAAAGCGTAGATCTCTATGGAGAACAAATTTTCCAAAATCATGGATACATCAGTCATGTTGAGATTATACATACATGTGAGAACGATGTAGAAAAACGAGCACAACACCATTTTTGATGGTTTTTTTTTTATAAATGGGTTAGATCATTAAAATATACTAAAAAGAGGAAAGGACCCAAATCACCATCCCAAAATGGGCAATTATAAAACGTCGAGAAAAGATGCACGGTTCGGGTTGGTCGTTTCCTACGGAGAAGAACCGAAAAAACTCCATGGTTACTCTTTTAAAATCATTTGGATTTACAATGTTGTTGTTACAGCGTTAGTACTTAAGTATGAGAGGACAGCGTAGGCCTGACAATAAGTCAATGCTTACTTTACAGAAAGTAAAATAAAATAATAAATAACCAAAGTTAACAAGGGTCTAAGAATCTACAAGGCCAACCATGTCCACTCATTCACTACTAATTGGTAGAAGAGAATCTATACAAGAAAAAAAAAATAAACAAAATAATACCTATGAGACGAGTCACACAGATGTTGCTATCAGTCTGTAACTATTCAGAACAAGGGTGATATAAATATGTGATTTGACAACTATTGCAAAAAAATGATTAAAAGAGATCACAAAAAAGAATAAGATTGAGAATAGTTAGAGTCATCCACAAATTTGTGCTGATTATAGCTACCAGGGAAGCCGCATGCGCAGAAGGAACTATAGCCAAACTTCTTTATCTTCAACGTAGTCCTTGATTATGTAATTATGATTTTTTAATAAGGACACGTTTAATGTAGTTTTTAAACTTTCCATCTGTCAGTTCTATAACTGATTTTGGCAACTTGTTATAAAAGCGTATACTGTTTATTAGAAATGATTTGCTAGTTTTTGTTAATCTAAATTTGGGAATTACAATTTCGTGTTTACTGCGTGTATTAATACTATGGTAGTCGCTCCTAATTCTGAAAAGCCCCCGATTTTCACGGACATACAATATACATTCTAAGATATAAAGTGAAGGCAGAGTCAGTATATCGATCTCTTTAAATTTTCCTCTGAGGGACTCGCGAGGACCCATTTTATAGATCGCGCGGACTGCCTTCTTTTGTAATATGAAAACTGAATCTACGTACGAAGTGTCGTCAGCAAATAAAATTATATCCGAGAGCTTGGCCATCATAAAAGGAAGATCATTTATATAAACAAGAAACAGGAAGGGACCGAGAATAGAACCTTGGGGCACGCCCATCTTAACTAGAGACCCAGAGGACGTCGCCCCATTAACTTTTACTTTTTGCTGCCTGTTTGATAAATATGATAAAACAAGATCAGCAGCTCGTCCACGAATTCCGTAGTGATGTAATTTACAGACCAGTGTGTTGTGGTCGACGCAGTCGAACGCTTTTGAGAGATCACAGAAAATGCCAATGGCATTCTGGGACTGCTCCCAGGATTCCAAAATGTGACTGATGAGTTTTACTCCCGCGTCCGTTGTCGACCTGCCCTTCGTGAAGCCAAACTGTTGACTATGCTGTCAACAGTTTGGCTTCACGAAGGGCAGGAATCCTGTTTAAGTTAAAGTGAGACAACATCTGGTCCAGCATGATTTTTTTCATAGATTTTACTTAATGCTGGAAGCACAGATATAGGTCTATAGTTAGAGGAATCACTCTTGCAACCCGATTTGAAAATTAGTACTACTTTACTATATTTCATTAAGTCAGGAAAATTGCCGCTATCTAAACACTGATTGAATATGCCTGTTAGGACAGGAGCAATCGAGTCAATAATATTAGCAAGGATCTTGACGGATATCCCCCATAAGTCTTCAGTATTTTTTATGTTTAGACTTTTGAATGCATTTTTAATGGTAGTAATGCATATTGGTTTAAAATTAAAGTTAGGTATATCCTTAGTAAAGTTTTCCTTAAGAAGAGTTTCAGCTAATTTAGAAGAAGAGGGGAGAGATTTCGTAACCTCTAACGGAATGTTGGTAAAGAAAATTTTTAGTGTCTCAGCGACTTCTAGCTCATCAGAAATAGTTTTATTATCTATTTTCAAGGACCATTCATTCTGATCCCGTTGTGTCTTTCCAGTTTATCTGTTTATAACCTGCCAAACAGTTTTTATTTTATTATTAGAAACATTAATTTTGTTACTTATTATTTGAGACTGCTTGAAATCACCCAACAATCTTTTACACATTAGTTTACTAAGTTATTGGAAGTGGTTTCGGTTAATATATTTTAAGCAACTGTAAAGTCTATCAAATTATGTCTTTTTTATTAAAAACGAATTCCGTAAATTATGGATGTACTTTTTAGAAGCACCCTGCTTAACCCTCCAGAGGTTACAAGGCGTCATATTGTGTATTGAACAAGAGACTTCCCTCCCACAGGACGAGCTAGTGAAGCTGCAGCTGCTGTCCCTGGCGGTGAAGCTGTCCGTGACGCAGCCCGGCACGCGGCCGGTGTGTCGCTACGTGGTGTCGCTGGCGCGCTACGACGTGAGCTACGACGTGCGCGACCGCGCGCGACTGCTGCGGCGGTTCGTGGAGCCGGCGCCGGGGAAGGTGCTGCATCAGTACGTCGCTGATATATTCCTACCGGAGAAGCCGAAGCCTGATATACAGAGTAGTTTTAAAGGTGAGTTTTTTTCGTTTATTCAGTTTTGTACATATTTGTGTGTCATGTCTTTTTCAATAATAAATAAAACGTTCCAAAATACAAAAAAAAACTGGAGAGGTGTCAAGGGACACCCGGATGGAACGAAGTTATTATTTATTATGTACAAAAAACCTGTATACGCCCAACAAAAATAATCGTCGCGACACCACACTGTTCAATGCGAAATAGAAAGACGAAACGAAAATAACTGGCTTGCTTTCTATTAGAGAGAGACAGAGAAACGCGCACGCCGCACGGCTTACAACTATAGCAAAAAATGTCGTTACCACTTTTGGTCTTAATTTTTTCTGTCTAGCCCCCTTTCGCAACACGCGATAAGGAACTTCGTTCCAAAAATAGTAGCCCGCCGGTATCGGAAACAGGGTCCAAGTTACAGGCAGTCAGGGCTCAAGAGAGAGGAACCTCCTAACGATACGAGCCAAGTCCAGAAATACCGCTTTCTGTATCAAACTCTTGATCCAACTGCCTAACGAGAGCCTTCACAGGTGCTTGTCGAGGCTCTTGGCAATTAAGCCATTGCTATAACGAGTTCATTTAATTATTATGATAAAGGAAAAAGGAACCCTTTTAGCATCTCGTTGTTGTCTGTCAATAGCCTTTATCTCGGGAACGCTTGCAAGTATCGAGTTGAAATTAAAACCATATACTCAAATCTGTAGTCTCTTAGAGCAGTAAAAACATCAACCCTCTAAGTCTACGCAGTCAAAACTTATGGCCGTTTACGTCGCAAATTGACGACACGGTTGGTGCAGTGGCTGAGCCATCGATTGCTGCGCTGCGTGTTGCGGGTTCGATTCCCGCACTTATACTCATAAGTATTTGTATGACCTACAGATAGTTGTTCCGAGTCTGGCTGTTTGTGTATGTGAGTTTAAGTGTTTGTAAACGCACCCACGATACAGGAGAAATCCTAACGTGGGGCAAAGTTAAAAAAAAAATTGTACTTGAATTTCTACTGGCCGCTTTTTGCCTTTTAAACTTAAAAAATGTCACCATGTATGCTTTTTTTTTCGGGTGGGAAATCATCCAATGACTTTCCCCGCTCTGGGCGGAGCGGGGGGGCATGTCAGACTTGTACTGTGTACTGACTAAAACCCACCCATGTTCCTTCTATTGCCCTTTTGCGTTCCGGGGCCGTGGTATCTCTTTCGAACAACCCGCAACCCCGGCAGGCGGAGGCTCTGGCAAGCCCCTCTGACCATGTATGCATAATGTCACGTTATGTTGTCCCCAGACCGCGGCACGTTCACGGTGGGCTCGCTGTCGCAGTACATCGGCGCGGCGGCGGGCGGCTACCGCGCGCTGGCGCCCGGCCCGCGACACACGCTGCACGCCGCCGCACGCGAGCCGCAGCCCGCGCACGACGTGCCCACCGACAACCATCACGACACGCCGGTAAATATACACGACACCAGGGGCCTAAGTCTGCTATTACAATACTACAATAGTGTCAAAATGGTCGATCACTGATCGCATAATGGTTGATTTTGATAATTTTGGTAATCTGCTACAGATAGACCATTCTGACACTATAGTAATAGCAGACTTAGACCCCTGCTCCATTTTAAATCAATTACAGCACCATGCTGAGCCAAAAAGATCCCTAACCTTATTGGCATCGTATAGGGCTAATTTATTTAATACTAGCTTTTGCCCGCGGCTTCGCTCGCGTTAAATTCGGTAGCGCCTTATTGATTTGTAATAGCAAAGCTAAGTTTTCCCGTTTCTTCCCTCTTTCTCCCTCATATCCTACTCTTTTTAAAAAATAATAGCCTATGTCCGTCTCCTGGTTCCCAACTATCTCTGTACCAAAATTCATCAAAATCGGCTTAGCCATTAAAGCGTGAAGAGGTAACAAACAAACAAACAAACTCACTTTCGCTTTTATAATATTAGTAAGGATATGTCTCATTTTCTAATATTTATTCTTTTGTTACATTTCTTTTTATGGTTCCAAAAAATAAAACGGGACCCTATTACTAAGACTTCGCTGTCTGTTCGTCTGTCACCAAGCTTAATCTCATGAAAGTTCATTAATGATTTTGAAAGTTAGTTTGAAAGTTATTTAAGTGGGCTCCCATACAACAAACATGTTTTTTTTTGCCCTTTTTTAATTTTTTCTATTACTATTTTGTCCCGTGCGAGAAATACTTATTATTAAATACTTTTCCTTTCTTTCTTCGTCCTTCCAACTTGCTTTGAGATACCTTCACTGCATGCAAATATAGCGAAGGTTGCATTAAATAATCTCATCTTTTCCAGAAAAACAAGAGCTTCTACTCGGAGCCGGAGAGCAGTGGCTCCGGATCTGCCTCGTCATCATCTGAAGATAGTAGTTCAGAAGATTCTTCAGAAGAGTGAGTGTTTATTAAGAAAATTGTGTTTTACGACACGGTTGGCGCCGTGGTTAAGCGACTGACTTCTACGCCGCGTGCCGGATTCGATCCCTGCACGGAAAAAATATTTAGGTAGTTGTTCCGGGTCTGCCTGTTTTAATGTTTGTGAGTACGTTACCCACGATACAGGAGATTTTGCGTGGAGCAACGCTTTTTTTTGACACTAATATTATTTGATTTTTTCCGTCTATAATCGACAGGGTATACTTAACATCATATTAACGCAAGATCCCTCGTATGGTGTCTCAAACCAACTACTTTTGTTCTATCTACATCTTTATGAAAATCATAACCTTTTTTGATTTGACTTCCATGTTGACCTTCATTGTTGTTTTTTATTTAAAATTAGTCCAACAAATGTTGTTAAGTTTCGTATTCTGAAGGACTACACGTAAGCTCTTGCGTTTATAATGATGATTTCAGTTTAATCGTCATTTGAGAAAATACATCAATCAAAATATGTTTATTTCACATAGGCCTACATGATCCTTACTATAATATTATAAAAGCGAAAGTGAGTTTGTTTGTTACCTCTTCACGCTTTAATGGCTAAACCGATTTTGATGAATTTTGGTACAGAGATAGTTGGGAACCAGGAGACGGACATAGGCATTTTTATTTAAAAAATGTGGGATGTGCGGGAGAAAGAGGGAAGAAAAGGCAAAACTTAGCGTTGCTATTACAAATCAATAAGGCGCAAGGGGAACTGTATTACCCCAAATTTAACGCGGGCGAAATCTAGTCACTTATATAACATCGATAAAAGGTACACGGTTCAGGTTGGTCGTTTCCTATAGAAAAGAACCGGCAAAAAAACTTCACGGTTTTACAATGCTGTTGTCACAGCTTTAATAATTAAGTGTGAGAGCAAAGCGTAGGTCCGACAATAAGTCATTGCTTACTTTACAAAACGTAAAGTATCAAGCGAAGCAAGCGTCTAAGAATCTACAAGGCCAACAATGTCCACCCATTCAGAAAGAATTATTAAAAAAGAATTTATCAAAGAAATAAATAAAAATATTATTCTTTTTATAAATCATCATCATCTGCCTAGCCTTTTCCCATCTTTGTTGGGGTCGGCTTCCAGTCTAACCGAATGTAGCTGAATATCAGTATTTTACATGGAGCGACTGCCAATCTGACCTCCACAACCCAGTTAATACTGGGTAACACTATACCCCTTGGCAAGACTGGTTGTCAGACTTTCGGAACATTGACTACCTCTAACGATTGTCAAAGATCTACAAATGACAGCCGGGACCAACGGCTTAACGTGCTTTCCGAGATACGGAGGAAACTCGGTATGTAATGGGTGGTCACCCATCCACAGACCAACCTAAGCAAGCGCGGCTTAACCTAAAGATCGCCCGAGCGGCTACTATTATTTAGCCACGAGCTCCTCATTCTTTTTATAAATACTTTTATATTTATTACATTGACACTGTGACGTAGATGCGCCGCCGTGCCGTAATAATTGGTGTACTGTATTATATTTCTCTCATTTCTTTTTTAGGGAAGAAAGCACCACTGAAGACAAGAAGCCAGAAAAACCTGAAAAAGAAACTAATAATTACCGGTGAGTGAATTATACTTTAAGAATTCCAAAGTATTCGAAAGTGAATAATAAATAAATAAATATCTTGGGACAACTCACACACGGCTATCTGATCCCAAGCTAAGCAGAGCTTGTGTTATGGTAACTAGACAACTGATATACATACTTATATAATTTATAAATACATACATATTATAGATAAATCACACCCAGACACAGAACAAATAATCATGCTCATCACACAAAGTTTGTCCTGGGTGGGAATCGAACCCACGACCTCCGGCTCAGTAGTCAGGGCCACTAACCACTAGATCAACAGGCCCGAATGCTACTTTCGTTTCTTTAGAAAAGCAACTATAATGTTATGCGAATCATACATGTTGATTCAAGAACTACACGTCAGCTCAATTTAAGTTTTGTCCATAGGAAGCAACAATTTATTTCAAACTATTTCAATTAATTCTTCTTGAATAAAGTAATTAACGTTAGCTTATCTTTTACCTAATTGTTGTCAGTTTCTCAATTCAAATATAATGCTCGAATAATCCGTCAGTGGCGAATACTCAAATCGAGTGTGCCAACATTAAAAAAAAAATGCTCGAATATAACGAAGCCGCTTATAGCAATTCACTGCTAGACGTGTGTACTTCCAAAACTGCAAATATAATTTCCTGCACTCACTAACTGCGGCCAAAGCAAAGTGGTAGGAGTAATTGGTTAAAGCCTTTACCAAGCTTTGTTGCAGTCATCATCTTGCCAGCCTTTTCCCCAACTATTTTGGGGTTGGCTTCCAGTCTAACCTGATACAGCTGAATACCAGTATTATAAACGGAGAGCCTACCTATCTGACCTCCACAACCTAGTTAGTACTGGGTAATACGATACCCCATGGTAAAACTGGTTGTCAGACTTTCGCGACTGACTGACTGTAACGACAGTCAAAGACAGCCGGGACCAACATTTTAACGTGCTTACTGAGTTTCTGAGGAAACTCTATGTAGCGGGTACTCACCCATCCACAGACCAACCTAGGCAAGCGCGGCTTGACCTAAAGATGGACCCGAGCTTCTCCTGGGGCAGTATAAAGTAAATATTTAATAATACATTTTAAATGATATTTTTTGCCTTTTCAAAGCAGCTCCCCAACATTACCTCCTTTAAATTATGCAATAACACAATCTGTAACTCGTAGGTCATCTAACTCCGGCACATCGGACAGTGATTCGGACAGCGAGTCGGACAGCGCGTCCGATAGCGAGTCGGACGAGTCGGCGGACAGCAGCGACGATGAGGCGAATAAGAAGACTGATGTTAGTCGCGAAAAGAAGGTATGTACAGAAGATTTATTACTATAGAAGAATACACAGCAATGTAGAACATTATGGGTTATTTATTTGTAGATTTTCTCTATGATAGAAAAGTGATTTTATCTATGGTTGTGTTAGTTATGAAGTCATATTATTTATGTTGTTTATGGTTTATGTAATTTATTTATTTTATCAATAAATATGTAAGCAGTTTTTATAGCTATTTTATTTTAATATCTATAGCATGCTGGGATTAATAACAAGGTATATCATCTCATTATTGGTCTCTATATTCCACTGGAATTCAAGATCAATTAATTGTACAGTGTATAAAAATACAGGATTCGTGGATTCTGTTTGTCTACTCTACGTGGAGTCAAACAAAGTCTTCATACGTTTTGACTAAGATTATGTTTGTCCTTTTTTTTGCTGGGACGCTTTTGCTTTGGGTGGGTAATTATGAAATAACTGTCCCCCGCTCTGGGCAGTTAAAATTTACTGACTTAAACTCACCCAGGTGCCTTCTTTCTTGCCCTTTATGTTCCGGGGTCGCGGTTTCTCTTTCGAACAACCCGTAATCTCAAGATGTCTGGGGTTTGGGAAATACTTCTATCTCTGTCACACGACCGATATAATCTACTACACTGCTCTAGCCGGATATAAACACTAACCTCAATATCCTTACTAATATTATAAAAGCAAAATGAGTTTGTTTGTTTGTTACGTCTTCACGCCAAAAGACAAAACCGATTTAGATGAATTCTGGTACAGTGATAGTTGAGACCCTGAAAACGGACATAGGGTACCTTTTGTCTCTTTTTAACCCCCCACTTCCCTAAAATAGGGGGTGGAAGCTTGTATGGAGCATTCCGCAATTTTCAAGGTAGGAAGCTAAAGTTGGTATGCCGACTAAAAACGTCGTGCATCATTTTTGTTTTAATCTGCCCCAACCCCTTAAAAGAGGGGATGATATTTTATATAGGATATTCCGCAGTTTTCTAGGTAGAAAACTAAAAATTGGTACACACACTCTTTTTTACCAACGAAAAATACCTGCAAAGCAAGAAAGGGGATCTGTGTTACCCCGAATTTAACGCGAGTGCAGCCGCGGGCACAAACTAGTAACTGAATAAAAGCAAGAAGAATGCTATAAGTGTTACATAAAAACCAATTTACAAAATAAACATTATCAAGCACATCTTAGTAATTTCATTCACAAATATTCTACCAAATTCTAGCAAAACGCCCAGCAACAGCCTACAAAAGAAGAACAGAAGAAGAATGAGAAGTCGAACCTGGAGCTGCTGCTGGAACTGGACGAGGTGGCCAGTTCGCTGCCCACCATGACTCCCACGTGCGGCGGGTTCCTGTCGCCGCCCAGCCTGCCGCCGCAAGGACCCGGAGATGGTACGGAATAATAATAAATAATAAATAAATATCTTGGGACAACTCACACATGGCTATCTGATCCCAAGCTAAGCAGAGCTTGAGTTATGGTAACCAGACAACTGATATACATACTTATATAATTTATAAATACATACATATTATAGATAAATCACACCCAGACACAGAACAAACAATCATGCTCATCACACAAAGTTTGTTCTGGGTGGGAATCGAACCCACGACCTCCGGCTCAGCAGTCAGGGCCACTAACCACTGGACCAACAGGCCCGTCAAATGCTAATGTACATTGGTTTTTAGGGTAGCGTTCTCAAAAGAAAAATCGGAACCTTTGTTGGATCAAATGAAATCATTTGTTTTTGCAAACATGGGTAATTTTTACATAGATGTTTTTGTATACAACATTAGTTTTACCTTATGCGAAACCCGAAACACGTGTCTAGTATGTTTATGTGAAGAATCTATGTACAAAATTTCAGAACAATCATAAAGATTATGAAAAATCAAAAAGTTATAAGCTTGTTATTTTACCTGGCTGTCCGTACAAAACACGGTCACCGCGTGGCACAAACAGCACCGCACGTGTGTACTGTCGCTTTGACCTGCCGTGACCTTGTTGCGCGCCGTATGATTTCGTATACCTACTAAGTACCTCAACTCCACTTACTAAGTACTCGTAACCTTTTATTAATATTTTGAGACATGGTGTAAAAATTATTGGAATCGATTCAGTTACTTATTCTGAACAAACTATATTCAGGTTTCGCATTTACTAAAAATAATGTTGTATAATAAGGTCCTCCATACTCTACCGTTCGGGCATGCAAATAATATTAATTTCCAAATTTAAAAGAACGAGTTAATTAAAATTAAATATAGTAATCACTTTATTGTCAGTCTGTCTGTCCGTCTACTTGTCTGTCAAGACCCTTTATCTCCGGACCGCGTAAGGGTATGGAGTTGAAATTAAAACCATATACTCAACTCTATTGTCCCTTTGTGCTGTGAAAATATCTAATCTACGCAGAGACAAAAGACGTGTTAACTGACGTATACAAGACAGACATTTGTCTGGACATCTAATTTCAATTAGATTCTCAGCAGGCTGTCTTCGAGTTATAAATAGATTTTGCAAGCAGCATCCGCTATATATTTTTAAACTTATCGTAGTTGCATTAAATTAGGCGTCACTTAGTGTTGATGAAAACGGCCAATAGTCATGCAATTAGGCGTTAATTAGTGTTGGTGAAAACGGCCACTAGGCATGCAATTAGGCGTTAATTAGTGTTGGTGAAAAGGGCCGCTCGGCATTCAATTAAGCGTCGCTTAGTGTTGGTGAAAACAGCCACTGGGCATTAATTTAAGCATCGCTTAGTGTTGTTGAAAATGGCCGCTAGGCATTCAATTAAGCGTCGCTTAGTGCTGGTGAAAACGGCCACTGGGCATTCAATTAAGGCATCGCTTAGTTTTGGTGAAAACTGTAACTGGGGATTATTTTAAGCATCGCTTAGAGTTGGTGAAAACGGCAGATAGGCATTCAATTAAGCTTCGCTTAGTGTTGATGAAAACGGCCACTGGGTATTCAATTAAGCGTCGCTTAGTGTTGGTGTAACCGGCCACTGGGCATTCAATTAAGCGTCGCTTTGTGTTGGTGAAATCGGCCACTGGGTATTAATTTAAGCATCGCTTAGTGCAGGTGAAAACGGCCGCTGGGCATTCAATTAAGCGTCGCTTAGTGTTGGTGAAAACGGCCACTGGGCATTAATTTAAGCATCGAGTGTTGGTGAAAACGGCCACTGGGCATTAATTAAAGCATCGCTTAGTTTTGGTGAAAACTGTAACTGGGCATTATTTTAAACATCGCTTAGTGTTGGTGAAAACGGCCCTAGGCATACAATTACAATAAATTCTAGAAGTATTCAAATCAAATCATTTATTTCAATTAGACCATTACAGGCACTTTTGAATGTCAAGAAACAAAATGAATCTACAGTCCCGGTCACAAGGCATAATAACTTGTGAAAGTACTGCAGTTGCCCATTCCAAAGCGTTGATCTCTATGGAGAAGAATGGGCAAGAAACTCCATGGACACTCTTTTAAATTTTAATATTTTTACAAAATAGTATTTACATCATTCGTGTTGAGATTATACAAATATGTGAGAACGATGTAGAAAGACGTGCACAGTAAGAGCGTCCAGAGTAAATAAAAAACAAAATTCAATTTAAATCTAAATAAATTAAAAATGACCGTGGTAGTTAAAAAATGACCAGTCCCAACTGACAGCGCCCGTTCACGAACATGACGTATGGATCAGCCCCATTCAGCTCGACCATTTTGAAGGGAGCTAAATGACCCGACACACCCGCCACCATCAGCGAGACATTTAAGTGAGCATGACACTATTAACCACCAGGGCTTCGTCAAGTCAATGATAATAAATAGCACTCACATATGGGCTTAATAATTATACAATACTAGAGAATTGATTCTATACATTGCAAAGATAGTCTTACAATCTTCTGCAGCTTCCACTATAGCTTCGGATACTTATTAATGAGTTTACCCCTATGCTTGAGGAGCAGGACCAGCATTGAGCCAAGCATTTTTATCATCAATATAATCCCCCAACTTATAATATGCTTGCCTACATAGTGTGCGTTTAATACAAGATTTAAATTTCGTTTCATTCAGTTAAAGAATGTGGGGAGGTATTTTATTGTAGCATTTCAAACAGT
Organism: Ochropleura leucogaster; assembly: GCA_958449745.1. Classification (NCBI taxonomy): domain Eukaryota; kingdom Metazoa; phylum Arthropoda; class Insecta; order Lepidoptera; family Noctuidae; genus Ochropleura; species Ochropleura leucogaster. Next base: position 2,071,814 of record OY288213.1, on the reverse strand, counting down.
ACCCCATGAAAGATGAGTCTACTTTAGCTAACCTGAAACCTGGTTGAACTAATTGGTCCCTATTTCTAGTATTATAATTGTGTCTGTCACCTCTTTTACTAAAAAGAAGCGAGTTTTTCCTGACATACATGATGTTTTCATAAATATATTGACAAGGTACTGTCATGATGTTAATATCCTTAAACTGTTCCCTTAAAGAATCTCGCCTACGTAGGTTATATATGGCTCTAATGGCTCTTTTCTGCAGAATAAATATAGACTCGATGTCTGCAGCCCGTCCCCAAAGTAAAATACCGTTTGACATTATACTATGAAAATAACTAAAATAGACTAGTCTCGCGGTATCAACATCAGTAAACTGACGGATTTTTCTAACAGCATATGCTGCTGAACTAAGGCGTCCTGCAAGAGATGTTATATGCGGACCCCATTGTAGCTTTGAATCGAGTGTTATTCCCAAGAAAACAGTTTTTTCGACGAATTCTAGTTTCTCTTGATTCAATACTATGTCACACTCACTGTTTTTGACATTTGGTAGAGCAAATCTTATACACTTCGTTTTTTTCCCATTTAATACTAAATTATTAGCGGTAAACCAATTATGTACCTGCATTAGGGCATTATTTACGTCGTCAAGATTTGTGGCACGTCTGTTTATCTTAAATATTAAAGAGGTATCGTCAGCAAATAACACCATTTGTGGTTGGTTTTTAAACAAATGGGGTAGATCATTTATATATACTAAAAAGAGGAAGGGACCTAATATCGATCCTTGTGGTACACCCATCTTTACATTTAAACCCATTGAATTGACACCATTTATTTGTACTTGCTGCTGTCTATCATTTAAATACGATTTAACTAAACTAAGGGCAAGTTTCCCTTTTCCCAGCAAATTTCATTCTGCAGGTTATTTTTGTAAATGCTATAATTGAATGTCATCTTTTGTTTCGTTTCCAGCGGACAGCATAACCCCAGTAGGTCCGTCGCACACGTCCCCGGGCGGCACGGCGCTGGTGGCGCGCGTGTCGTGGGCGGGCGTGTCGTGCGCGCTGCGCTGGACGCGCGCGCCGCACTTGTACTCGCAGAACATGTGCGCTATCGAGCTATTATTCACCAATCACAGTCCTAATGATGTCACTAATATTAGAATACATAAGAAGGTAAGTAGTTTGATTTTGAAGTTCTCGGCTCCATGTGTCCTTTGAGTACGGCTCGGGTGTGAATTTAAATAGAAATTTTGTCAATGTTTCTGACGCAAACGTCAGACACATTGACAAAATTTCTTCACGTGAAACAAAATGACACGATCATGCAGGTTGACTTTTCAGAAACGTTTTTATACCGCACATGGACTTTTGGCGTCGCACTGCGCGTTGAAAACAACAAAAACGCAACATCACGCATCCCTAGTGCACAATTGTTTACTATGGTAATTTGATCGACTACCGTCCATGAAATTTTAGGCTTACTGATGTATTTTTTTATAGCCGAATATAATTCCAAAAAATACTCATAACCAGTAATATTACCAACGGCCAACTTTAATCAAATTGAAATTATATACATTCTCGTTTTATAGCTATACTAGCTGTGCCCAGCGGTTCCACCCGCTGCTCACTTAGGGGTATGAAAAATAGATATTGGCCGATTCTTAGACCTACCCGATATGCACCACCCGTCCAGCTGTTTTGGAGGAGTATGGAAACGAACATTGTGACACGAGAATTTTATATATAAGATGATCATTATGGACCCTGTAGGGCACAGCAATAGGGTAGAGTTTTCCATGAATACTTGTCTTCCACAGACCCTCACCGGCTCCCGTAACATCCACGACTTCGCCCCCATACAGCTACTAGCACCGTCAGCAACAGCCACTGTGACGCTGGGCGTAGACTTCGCAGACACCATACAACCCATAGAGTTTACCATCAGCGGTTCTATAGGTGAGTTCAAAGGACATGGCCGGATCCTGCCCAGCTACCCTACCATGACATCTTAAAACAGAACTTATTCCACTGAGGGAAAGAGACAGAGCTATACAGGGTGTCTAGCAACATCTCTTTCTCTCAGTGGAATAAGTTCTGCTTTAAGACATCATGGTAGGCCTACTGGTAGTGCACAGTAATGATTTATATATGAAAATTCCTTTTAAAATAATTAAAAAATAACCGCATTAATTACATTTCCCTAAAATAGGCGAGAGAAAATACAAAAAAATATGTATGTTTGTTCATTGATTGTGTGGTTTTATATTCTGGCAATGCATTGATTGACATTTACATTGTCATCTTGCGTTGATTTTATCACGTACTAGCTGTTCCCCACGGTTTCACCCGCGCTGCTCAGCACCTGTTGGTCGTAGCGTGATGTTATATAGCCTATAGCCTTCCTCAAGAAATGGACTATCCAACACTAAAAGAATTTTCCAATTCCAAACAGTAGTCCCTGAGATTAGCGCGTTCAAACAAACAAACAAACAAACTCTTCAGCTTTATAATATTACTCACGTATATATTGTACTATGTTACTATTCTCTCGCTTATTTTCTGATCATAAAAAATAACCGATTGTAAAGCCCTACATGTAAGCTTTAAACTGACGTAGGTACTGTACATCAATGTAGGTACATGATTTTTTTTTTTGTTAGGGCACAGCTCTATACCAATTCCAGCCGTGTCATTTATGTTGTAAAATAATAAGCACAAGACTTCCCGTGTGGTCTACCGGACCATGTGACAACTTTTCGCAATCAAAAATTTGAACTTATTTCAACATGTAAAGTAAAACTAAAAACTATTATGAATCACCAAAATTGCTAGAACCAAAGTTGTTCCATTTCATTTTCTGAAACAACATACGAGACTTCTTGCGTTTATAATATGACTCCTAGTGCTTGTTGAAATAAAGTCGAAAATAAAATGAACTAAATATAGTCTACAGGATTATCAAAGCTTTTACTACCTAAATAATTATTTTTTCCATACTCGATATTAATGTATTAAAATTAAAGCAGCGCAGTGCTCCGCCATCTTGAAAATTCCCATAACTTCATTCGGTTTATACAGACCTCTCGATGTATTGAAAAGCTGTTCAAGGCGAGGCCATGTAATACTGGAAATGTAAAACCTGGTGTGTCGCCGTGTAGAGGAAGGTCGTTGTCAATAGTGACATAAAAAAAACTTTGGTTAACTTATAACAATATTGACATTTATTTTGTAAAAATACCAACAGGATCAAAGAATTAAGGTACTGTAAGGAGTCGATGGTTATAAGTGATTAAAAGAAGCATGAAATGCTATAATATTATATTTTTAGTTTATAATTTCAGCAATACAAGTCTTATACTTCTAAGCTATCCTATTCTTTTTGGAACGAACCACTTTATAGCGCGTTGCAAAATGGGACTAGACGGGAAAAAATAAGACCAAAAGTTGTAACGACACAATTAAGACCAAAAGTTGGAACGACACTTTTTGCTATAGTTGTAAGCCGTGTTTCTGTCTGTCTATCTCTCTCTCTCTCGTAAAAAGCAAGCCAGCTATTTTAGTTTCGTCTTTCTATTTCGCATTGAACATTGTGGTGTCGCGACGATTATTTTTGTTGAGTGTAGGTGAAGGTTTGTTCAATGTTATTCAACCTTTACCTACCTCCAGTGTTTACACTTCACACAAAGCCACTAACTGATTGTCTCCTATATTGCAGGTGAAGTTCCCGTATCAATAACTCCGCCGGTGGGGGAACTGATGAGATCTGTCACCATGTCCCAGACGCGGTGGGACTCCGAACAAAAGAAGTTGAGAGGAATGACTGAGGTAATTTCTATACTTATAGTGCATGTATCCTGACTAGTTTCAGCCAATTTCAGTGGAAATCAGGCATTGGCGCAGGAGATAATTATAGTGCAGACGTGTGTGTCCAGGCACAGGTGGACTTCCAACTCCCTCACTCTCATAGTCCTCAGCGACGGAAGTCGGACACTCGCGGAGAGCGATCAGGCGCAGAACCAACGACAATTGGGTAGTTGACACCATTAACCAATATTTAAAAAACAATTTTTTTCTGAAAGAACACCTTATTCTAGACCTGAGAACTCCATTCATTTCAAAATAACTTTAAAATTCGATTTTTAGTTGCTGTTAAATCAATAAATAGTTGCATCATTGACTTGACAAAATAGTGACGTCATCGTTGCGAGTCTTAAACAAAATCTATGGGGGAAGCGCGTTTTGACAGCTCATAAAAAGTATATCAATTGATTGGTGGTGTCATCTACCCTATTGCCATCCGGGGCACGTGGGCATAATTTTACCAACTTCTAAACTCAAAAATTGTTAATGGAAAAATTCAATAACATATTTTTCTGGACCCGGGAATCGAACCCAGGACCCTCTGCTCTGTAATTTGCGACCGCTAGATCAACGGCGCAGTAATTGCAAAAAACCTTTGATTTCCTAGGGTTGCGGATTGTTCGAAAAAGACACTGCGGCCCCGGAACAAAGGCCAACAGAAAGAACATGGATGGGTTTTAGTCAGTACAAGTCTCTCCCTTCCATTTCACACGAAGCGAGAGTAGTCACTTGTAGAATTCCGGACCAGAAAAAGAAAAAAAAGTTTGTGTGTCAGCTCCGACGCACGACTGAAGTTTACTCCTTAAGTACGAGTATCTAACCATACACAAAGAGTTTATTCAACTGAAAAACGATTAATATCATATGAAAAGTTAAATTCACAAATTAATGAAAAAAAATAGCAATATAAATACAGCGACACTGATAGAAACAAACAAGCCCAATAACATATAGTATATAGGTATAGTCGCCTATACAGCATACCATATGTACGTCTTAATACACTCACAGCCAAATTAGAAAGTTGCGCACTAAAGGTGCGCACCAAAAACGTGACACATTTTCGTTACTTTAGTAGGTTTTACCCCTCGGATTTTTCTCATACCGGGCGCCTTATATATGAAAATCGATTCTTAAAGAGTAAAGTCCAAAAATCATTATTTGGTACATCGATATCGTTATTCCAAATCGATGGATGAACGACCATAAATCGATAATGGTGTCAACTCTGCCGTCACAAACTAAACTACTCTTAAAATTTGTTCATTCCTGTCAAACGACGTTTCCTGAAGTTAATTAAAGTAAAAAATCGTATCTGCCACTGCCTTAATTGCCAAGAGCCTCGACCAATACCTGAGGAGGCTCTCGTTAGGCAGCTGGATCAAGGGCTTGATTCAGAAAGCGGTACTCCTGGACACGGCTCGTATCGTTAGGAGGATCCTTTCTCTGGAGCCCTGACCGCCGGTAGCTTGGACCCTGTTTCCGATACCAGTGGGCTACTATTTTTATATTTTTAAATGTTTTTTTTATTTTTTGTTTTTAAGAAATATTTAAAATTATAATTATACCTATGTATTTAAAACAATAAATGGACGAAAAGTAAAAAAAAAAACTTTTTTTCCATACAGGAGATACATGAAAACTTTCAAATTTTATTTTTAATTATATTTTGAACGATTTCACCAATTTTCAGCTCGTTGTAAATGATATGTCATTTTAATAATGGTTTAGTTTAATCCGAAGTTTCATCAGAATCGGCAGCATTGTCTTTTCTAACTACAGCATATATTTTCAGTGTGACAAGAAAGCAGTAAAAGTAGAAGACGAACAAACTATATGCAAGCGTGTGTTCGAGACAGCCAACGTGGCCGCTATAACGACGACCGGAGACTTGCTGAGGTAACACATTGATTTGGCATTATTCAGAGCTCTCTTAGATGCCGTTGCAAGCGGCAAGATCGCGAGATAACAGTCAAAGATTCTGAAACGGAAAAGCCCGCGGCTCTGCTCGCGTTAAATTCGGGGTAACACAGTTCCCTTTTCCTGATTTGCAGGTACCTGCTACCTGTAGTTTTTGCTCTTACGTCTTATTTATTGTAATAGCAATGCTAAGTTTTCCCTTCTTTTCCCTCTTTCTCCCTCGATTTTACTCTTTTTTTTTTAAATTGCCTGCGTCCATCTCCAGGGTCCCAACTATCTCTCTACCAAAATTCATCAAAATCGGTTCAGCCATTTAGGCGTGAAGAGGTAACAAACAAACAAACTCACTTTCGCTTTTATAATATTAGTAATTAAAACTTCTCTCTCAATAGGTTCGCCGGACGCATGGTGTCGTCACAAGACCTGGTCCTGATATCAGTCCGCAATGAGGAGAACAGTTCGCGAGTGACGGCGAACTGCCCCAACATGGCCATCGCGTCCCTCCTCGCCAACGAAGTGGCACAGGCGCTCGCCAGGACTTAGTGGACGTTCACACTGAAGATCCGTATTTACAGGATTAAAAGGGACCGGTATATTTTTTGTCGGTTCGATTTTTATTACTGTATCCGGAATACTGTCGTGTGTGAATTCCGTCATACAATCTACCATCGCGATCGCTAAATAAAACAGCCTTGTAAAATGGACTGTCTTGTGAACGTTAGCGAATCATTTCAACAGTGAAAGTGAATACGATCAGCGCCATCTTTGACAAAATATAAGAACTAAAAATCTTGCATCCCGCAATCAGTGTTATCCCAGAGTTCCCAGTGTGCACTAAAAACAATACGCTCTGCTGTTTGGAGAATCCACCCTTTTCAGTGGACTACGAGGAACTTTACACCTTATTTCTCATACCCATAAAGTCTAAACTGCATTCGAGTGTTGTCAGTGTATATTCCATAGCAATCTGTCAATTTTTGAATAGCATGTAAATGTTCTGATCGCGTTCAGTTTCTTTAGTGAAAACCGTTTTAAATTTGATCTGCTCACTAATATTTTATAAAATATTTCCACAGATATATATATTTTTTTTAAGTTTATTGGAATTATGAATCATTGGAGAAAAAACATTATGTCATCATTACAAATTAGTAAGTTTTCTACTTCTCTAGTCAAATATTACTGCCATATTTGACTTCTAGCATCTAAATAACAAAAAAAAAAGAATTAACAATGAAAATTGTGAGAGGAACCAATAACGATCGTGTCGATGATATTTGGAGATATCTCACAGTCTACAATTTTAAAAAGTGTTTTCTAAATACAAATAAAGCCTTCTTGTCTATTAACGTTAAGTATATAATATTAAAAATATCCAGTCTAATAAATATCTTTATTCGTTGTACAGACGCCAGCAGGCTACCCGAAACTGTAAATTTTTCCCAATGAACCTTGAACCTAATCCTTTAGAAATAAAATCGAAAATCTATCAAAGAAATCTGACAGATTGTAGTAGCTTGATGTGTCTGTACTTAAGACTGAACTATATATGACTATCATTGACGTAATTCTAACTCATTGAAATTATCATAAAAATATGATATACCTACATCATAATATCAAGTACATTCTAATAGTACGCTCATACGTACAATGGGTCCATTGGAAGGATCAAGTGCGGAAACTGGATCCCCCTAAGAAGCGGGGTCCACATAAAGAAGAATAATAGGCTCCTATAAAACAGAAAATCTGTTAGAAAAATCTGTTGGACAGCACTACTGCTGGGTTCAATTTCTTCTATGAGCTCTTTTCCGTGCCTCCTCGAAAATTAGTTTACATAAAGAATATATTGCATGAGCTGATACAATTAGCAAATTGTAACATGCTCATGCAATATATGATTTTCTTTACCATAATTTTTTCGGGAATCGACGCACTGTTTTTCTCTCATATTTCTTTATAAGTCTAAAAAGTTAAAAAAGATATCTTGAAAGTATTACCCAAAGATGTCTGTCTGGTTGATGAGAAACTGATGATTTTTTCAACTTGTTTAGTGTTTATAGAGTCTATTAAAATGATAAGGAATTGTATTTGGTATGACAAATTATATTGAAACAAAGAATCTTTATGTGAAGACGTAATTTAAAAAATAAACACAGATTATTATGTACACAGCATGTATTTTTCTTTAAAAACTAATGATATACATAAGTCCTTTGAGATTCTTTCCAACCTAACATCGCACTTATATTCCTAAATGGAGTTTCAATTCTTATAATCAAATCTTTCCACTAAAGTACACTTCATTAAAACATTCATTTTGTGATGTCTTTTTATTGTTTTTTTTTCTGAAATAATAATTAAAAAATATAAATATATCATAACTTACATACTGAGAAAACCAAAAATAAGGATACAGAAACAAATTATTGTCAAATCCTATTTCTAAAATACCTAACTTCTTCCCTAATACTTCAGACATGTTATAAAATATTTAGAACTTCGTAAAAAATATACATGATCAGTTCATTACCATACATTCAAAATATCTTGCAATCTGCACCATAAACTTATAGAAATAAACCAACAGGGCTGACATATGCAAGACCAAACATTAAAATACTTGTGAATTCGCCCGCCCATCAACTACTAAAAAAAAACATGTTTATGTTTCGTAGATTTTTTGCTGAATATTTGAGCAAGACGACTTAATTGGTGTTGCCATGTCAAATCTGCTGGTGTGACCATAGTAAAAATATATAAACTTAGCAATCTCACTGTTACATTTCTGTTTCCAAAGCATTCACTGCGGAAAACACGTTTTGCATGGCTTCTATAGCACTAGCCTCACAAACAATTTTTTATGAAATACTGCTCTACAAGATGCAGGATCCCTATGTATTGGTCGTTGTCCGTCTGATTTTCAAAAACATGGGCCCATATGAAAAGTAAACAGCATATTTAGATTTTACATTTGGGTGGCACTTAGTATTACTTAGTACGGGTCTGTTCCAATGCCGGATTTGAAGGCCTTTGGCACTGAAAGTACGGTCGATTCAATATCCAAATATTTCATGTGTTGATCACGCTTTGCGTGTAGGTCTAGACGTATTTTCCTCAGCCAATACCTTATAAAACATCACCCTCAATGTTGTGGATAGTGTCCCCACCCGGGAGGCACTCCTATACTATATGTAGGTGTAGTCATGGATAGGATTCGAGGCCGTTTACTCATGTCTTCGTGATGCGTTTGATGATGTATCTGCTGCGGATGATGGTGCTGTTGCTGCTGCGGCGGTGGCTGTACATGAGTCTGATGATTTTCCAATATCCTGTCCTTCTTCGACATCCGTTTCTTAGGAGGACATTCAGGCACAACGCGACGCTCATTCCATAATCTTTCTACTAACCTAGCTCTTGCTTGAATACCGTTTGTGTCTTCAACTTGCTTTCTAGGTATAGGGCCATTGGCTACCTTCTGTTTCATAGCCTCTAATCTCTCCTCAGTTTGGGTCATAGGAACTACAGGTAATCCTCGCCGGTTACACATGTTATGCAAGACACAGCATGATACAATCATCATAGCTACTGTGGCAGGATCGAATTGTTTGTTACAATTTGCTTGAAGGCATTTAAACCTGCTTTTTAACTGTTTGATCGTTTCGACGACGGCCCCATGTGCTTGTGCGTGTATGTTCGAGTAATACTTTTCCGGTGATACTGGCGATTTCTTGGTTATTTTCGGGATGGGTGTCATTATGTAAGATTTTTGGGTGTATTGTGGTCCGCCTAAAAGTTAAAAGAAAAATTAGTAAGAAATCAATGGTTGACGATTTTTTATTTACTGCAATTTAATCCTTACTAATATGTTTTATAAAATCGTAAATTAGATTTATAAATATAAATAAATAAATATATCTTGGGACAACTCACACACGGCTATCTGATCCCAAGCTAAGCAGAGCTTGTGTTATGGTAACCAGACAACTGATATACATACTTATATAATTTATAAATACATACATATTATAGATAAATCACACCCAGACACAGAACAAACAATCATGCTCATCACACAAAGTTTGTCCTGGGTGGGAATCGAACCCACGACCTCCGGCTCAGCAGTCAGGGCCACTAACCACTAGACCAACAGGCCCGTCAAGATTGATTGTTATGTCTTCACGCCTAAATAGCCAAACCGATTTTGATGAATTTCGGAACAGAGATAGTTGAGACCCTTGAGATGGTAAAAAAAAATAGGGGAGAGAAAGATATTTTTCTTATAATCAAGCGGGTTAACGTTAGCGTCAGCCCAAAGTTAAATACATTCAGTTGATTTTGGTCATATAGCGGTTTCTACTTAATTTCTAGCAGACCAAGGCTCTATACCTTGCTGCCAAAACAATGAAAATTCTTCTCATTAAGGTGCGTCTTAATTTGACTGGTTTTTATTAAGACAGCCAACTCAGCTCCTCTTAGGAAAGACATCTTTTAACCTGTAGTCACGTAAACTGATATTATGACGTAAATGATGAAGCTCTTACCAATAAGCCAGCATGGTTCTCCAGAGTAGTTCAAGCTGTCCAGGTCTATCCTGACGGCGTGTCTGTTGAGGACGTTATCGTGTGAGTACGACCCGCCGGCAGTCGCGTCCACGCTTATTATTGTTTGGTCACTGTCGCAAATCTGTGGATAGGTGACAAATTAAATAATCTGTATTGAAAAATCTATCAATGTCTAAGGGCGTTGAGATATACCTTGAAATTACGGACGCACAAATCGTTATGACGTATTCAGTACACCATTCTGAACCCCCCTCCCCCCTTAAAATATATTTTTTTTCATCACTTTCGACAAAAGTGTGGACATGTACGGAACACAACTATTTTCTTTTTTAATTACTGGTTTAATTTATATTTATCCTTGAAAAGTAGGTCACATTCAACAAATACAAAAGTACATTTGAAATAAATGGTACTAATTATATCACACTAATATTATAAAGGATAATTTGCATGTGTGTGTGTTTGCTACTCCTTCAGGCTGAAACAGCTTGACGGATTCGGATGAAAAATGCGGTATTCCCGTGGGATAATCAAATAATTCTAATAAGGTTAGTCATAGCGGGGCTCAGTCAGTAGTTACATAAACTCATGCCTGAATCCCTGGTAGAGTTTGCAGAATCCAATGAACACCACCAGCTACAATCTTTGTTATCCCTTTAGCCTCTGGCGCATCCATACCCCTGTCAGGCATGCACGCTGTTACAAGTACTATGCACCAGAAATTATATCTGAATAAAACCTAGCTGGATACTTACAATCTGCACCTTCTTGGAATGGTAAGACTTGTTGAAGTGGCTCTTCTGGTCATCGTCGGGACGCGCCATCGGTACGTGCGTGCAGTCCACGCATCCAACTACATTGGGAATGCCATACTTCATGTAGAATCTGCAATTATTTTCTGTTTTTAATATATAGTTATCGCTTGAAGGAGAAAGGGCAGCCAAAGAAAAAATTAATGGATTGTGTAAGGAATTATATTATTATAAAAGAGAAAGGAGTAAATGACGCTGTGACGTCTAACAGGGGAGAATGGAAGGAGAAAATGTTACACAGGCTCAGAATGGGAGGGTGGCAGGAAGATGATGGTGTCATTAAGGGTAATTTATAGTGTCCTGGGTTATTTAACCAAAAAAAGAAAGCTTAAACACTAGGAAGTTGAGAAAGGTTGTACACTGATTTCCGTGGTATTGTAACCCACAGAGCTGACTCTCAGCATCCATCACATAATATTCAGCTGCATGCTGTTACACTGAAAATTACCATAATTGGCTGGAGAAAAGCTAGACAGTCAAAAATATCCTTATTGCCATAAAAATATGACTAAGATTTCGTTCTTACCAAGAAATTCTACTTACTAAAAAGCCTTGGTTCCAAAGACAATTTATTTTCAGAACTTATCAGACTTCTATGCTCAAAGGGGTAGTTATTTGTCATCCACAAAAGAGCAATGTATAAATCTAGACACATTCCCAACATTTTATAATCTACCTGGTTCTCTCACCTTGCTTTAATGATATCCCTCTCCTGTCTTAGATGAGGGAAGTGAATGTATTTTTTGACTATAGCAGGGTGATTCATAGCCTCTGAGACCTGCATCACTGCTGTTGACACAAAGTACTGTGTGATGCTGGGGTCATTTTTCCCTATTATAGACTTCTGGAACTTTCCTGTTGCAAAGAATGCAAGAGCTGCCATCACCTGTATTATTTTAAAGGAATTATTAATTAGTGTTGGTCTTTTCACTATCATTTAATGTTTTGACTGCACAGCATGTATATGAAAGTAAAATGTGTCCAGCAAGCCACAGTCTATGTGAAAGACTTTTAAATGTATTTAAGGGTGAAAACTATAGCTGGGCACCTAGAAGATGCTTTTGCATTATTGATGTGGTGGTCAAAGGGTTAAAATAGGCTTATGACCAAGGGACTAAATGTAAAAGGTTACAATTGTACAAGTTGTACAGTATGGCCAACGAGAAGTTATACCAAATGTAAATAAAACCCATGCTAAAACCCCATCTAAAATGGCCGCCCGAATGTTGGCGAACCCATCTTAACGTTGTCATGTTTTTGACGGGAGAACGAGACATTACAACAAAGGCACAAGATGGAAAGAGCTAAATATTAGATTGTCAACGCCACAGTTGTTCTTTAGGTTAATGACCTTTCGTATCGCTTATCGTTGGCTGTACTGTAAATGTTAGTATCCCTAATATTTACCTCAGCCTCATCAGTCAAAACATTTAACAACTATTATTTTAGTTCTTGACTAATACAGTTATTGATCTCTCTAAGTCTAACAAATTAGTGGAGAAGGATAAGCAGTGTAGTTGGCTACATTTAGATCTAACAAAATTTCGACAGATAACAAAGAAGATAAATTAACTTAAAATAACAAAACGCGCAAGTACTTAGCAGATATAAACAACACAATAGCACTACATAAACTTTAGTTTTTATTAATAAACGAAATCACTTTCATTATTTAACATTTTACTGTCATTGAACATTTGTTATCTTAAGTTTCGTGACTTAACACACCCGCAGCAGGCTCTGGCGTGTCATTATATTGCTACATACTTTCTATACAGACAACAATGAACTTACTTTACTTTCAACAGAGAATTCAATAGACTTTATAGAATCAGGCATCACAGGTTTCAGTTCTTCACACAAGTTTCGCGCCAAATCCTTGGACAGTCTATAAGTTTCTATAAACGAAGGCTCATTCAAATCAAAAGGATCGAGTTCAGCAGGCTTGAGAACTCTTTTCTCCGGACTCCTTGGTTTTTCTATAGGCCGCGGTGGTTGTTCTGGTTTCTGGGTATGTGACGAATCCCATTTTAGTAACTCAAAAATTTCAGGTTCTTCATCCACTACCGATATGTAGCCTTCCTCCGGTGGTTTTTCGGCCATTTTTACTGTGTATAAAGTTTATTTTGAAATAAAATAAACGCAGCTTGGATTTTTGTTTGTCAAGCGAGTTTTGACGTATGCTTTTAATGTTGCCAGTAAAATAAAACATGTTTTCTACCATATTGTGCTAGTTAGTGTTACAAAGTTTAGTAAATGAGAATCGAGGGATACATTTTTGTATGTTTCTTGAGTACAATATTATTAAAGCATGTTGGTGCGTAGGTAGATAGGATAAAAATGCTTCTGTTGTGAACAAAACTAACGCTCTTTTAACAATGTGATTGGGAGCGTTACAGCACTCGACATTGAAAGAATCAACAGGTTACTAAGTTAGGACAACGAACCCTTATTTTTTTTTTATGAGGGCGTTAAAGGCTACACACAGGCAAACATCCCAATAAATTACACTTTAGGTAACTCAAATCTGTGCCGTTGAAGCACTTTATTAGGGAACGGTGACGTCACTCTCACTTATCTGGCGCCAGTTCGTCGAGACTACAGACATTGTTATCCGTGTTTTATAAAGGATATAGCTATCCATTCGTAATGGGAATACTACGGCCCATTACTCGAAGCTTTACCGCCATTCGATTATGAAAAAATCCACGTACCTATTATCAGTATCACAAATAGAGACAGGAGTATGTAAGGAAAAGGAAAATCATGTTTTTGTCTTAAAAAAGTCTTCCTCAACAATTTTTCACCTTGTTTTTTTACCATCTCATCACACTTGTATTTCAAGCCTTTTTGATATAGTATCTCCATGAAAGAGAAAACAAAGAAACAAAAAAGATTGCTGATGCAGATATCGTAATACGTAGGTATTTTGTTTGTATTTTTGGGGTATGGGTCGTATCTTGAGACCCACTATCTTGATTGAAAGTCAAAGACACCACAGGACTAATTGTATATTCATAATTATAAGTTTACAATCTTTTTGCATAGATCGACAGTGTCGACACGTCAGGTCGGAACCGTGTGCGTTGAGCGAGAGAGCTGGCGCTAATTCCGCTGCACAGATAATCTAATCTAAAACTAGTGTTGTGACACAATCCGCCACAAATATAAAACTAGGGTTGTGACACAATCCGCCACAACCACCCCCCTACGGAGAAAATAACATGTTATTTATAAACACGAAATAGAATTATTTATAAACACGAAATAGAAAAAAAAAAAAAAAAAGAAGACGTACATATACATTATGGTAGACAACACAATCGGTAAAAACAAACACTTAAGCTAAAGATCTAATCTATTCTTAAATCTAACAGTGCGACCTGACCGAGTGCCCAGCCAACACAGATTAGCTGAATACATTTTGCGTAAAAGCAATTCTTTTGACTTAAAGCTAGATAAAGTATTTGTATAACTTCTGTGTAAGCGCTTATACAGATGATATTCAAGCAATTTGGGCACAAAATACCTTGCTTCAATTTGGATAACATTTGATTAATAGCCACATATCAGCTGAATAAATGTACAACACACTGAATATCTTCTGCATAAATTCTGATTTTTCTTTAGTCCAGAAATTATACATCTTTTGTGCAGTTGTTAATTTGTGAGTTCAATATTCAAATGATATTCAAATTTCCGATCTCAGGAGTAGTTTTACAAAGAAATTATGCAAGTAAAAAAAGTATAAATGTATTTTTCATTGTGACGAGATTATATTTTTGTGTTACTTAGTTCAAAAATTGTAATGGTCGCTCTGATCACGTCTTCAAAAATTTGGGAAGTAAATTGTTTCATACATTTTAAGTAAGTTTAAGGTGAATAATATAAACGCATGGCACTTTACTGTGAATTATGAATATGATTATTTTACATTTTTTGAGCGCCTTAAGATAAAGCTACAATTTAAAATGTAAACAAATGTGAAATAATATTTAAATTAAATTATCTTTACTTTTTGTCAAATTTCAGTCCCAGCAAATATGAGAATAAAATTTTGTATAACTGCTAATATTTCCTACTCACTAAACAAAATGTTTTATAAGATAAATGTTGAGGATTTTTATAAAAAGAGGTTATGTCGAACGTTAGTTAATGGCGAACGGCCAATTTGAATAAAAGTGTCTATTTCAGTGATTATTTTGCTTATTTCTGCATAACAGTTCACATACGACTCCATGTCCAGAAATTATTTGGTTTATAGTACAATAATTATACATATCTCAGAGAAAGGTCTTAAATTACATAATGCAGTATACTCTTATTCAGATTTTTAGGGTTCATTTTTATAGAAACTAAATCCACACAGCACATTGTAGGTAATCGCAACCAAATTATCGCGCTTTCTTTTCCACAACAATAACGCGGTAATGCTTCAAATGGGCGTTCGGCTAAACTCGGATTACGATCCGCTCGGCCACGCTCGCGGGGCTGTTGCTTTACTCATTCCAAATTGTAACTTAAAGTAGAGAGGTCCCCGCGTTATCATAGCTTCATTGTTGTGCTCGTGAAGTTAATAAGTAAGATAGGTACAATACGGTCGGCGTAACTTGGCGGGTCTGAACATAGGCTTTGCGAACGTTAGCGCACGTAGTCGTAAAAAAAACTGTTATGGGCATTATTTTTTTTAAAATCATCGTGTACAGAACCCTCTTCAACTGTATTGGTCGCACTTGACCCGGGCCTATTTGTATCAGTTGTCAAACCCTTTTCTATTACTGCACAGATACTATTTTTTATCTTTACATACTCTCGTGAACACTTTCTTCTTATTCCTCCCGTTCTCCTTCTTTTTTTCCATACATCATTTACGCTTTTGCTATTATTTTTCTGAAGAGGCATATTGCTGATGCAGCATACAGTTTTGTCACAAAATGGTGAAATATCTGGATACAAACATACGATATCTTCAACTAATCAGTTATTTGCTGCATAAGATACCCACATTGTAACTGATATTGTTTTAAGCTGAACATAAAGACAATTGTACGCTATAGCGCTATAAGTTAGGTAAAACAAGGAGTTTATTTTCAATTATGCAGAAGTAAGCTGTGTAAAGAAGAAAAAATTTAAAACATTCAGCATCTGAATAAATTAGTACCATTTCGTACACTATGCAGCTTAAAGAAAATATTTCGTCTAATATTCAGCGTTTTGCTGTTTAACTGCTTTGTTTAAATATTTTATACAGGACAATGCAAAAACTTCAGCTACTGTGCAGATAATAGCTGTTTCAATTACTTTAATTTGAACATCGCTTGTTTAGCAGATTCTACTCTTGATTACTATTCAGCTTGAAAAAATACCGCGAACTTTACACAGAATTTAGTAAGCTTACAACATTATTTTAATTTAAGAACTCTCTTATTCAAAATAAAGCCATAACGTCAGCTGTAATACAAAAGAAATAAAGCTTGACACTGCTTATTGTGGTATATTTTCGCTACTATCTGGCTTATGTGTTGGCTGGGTGGTAACTGGCTGTTCTGTAACAGAAGGCACAGGCGACTGTGCGGCCTCGGAAGGCGCGGGCGCGGCAGGCTGTTGCGGGGCGATTGCCCGGGAAAGGTCGCTCTCTGGGTCAGGTGCAATATATGCAGGCTTCACGCGGTCAATTGTGACCGTCACACGTTTACCTGCAATGTCAATATCGATTAATTTGTCGGTCCGTGACATTACCTTGTAAGGACCAGTATAGGGCGGCTGCAACGACCGGCGAACGGTGTCGTCCCGGAGGAGGACATGGGAGGCATCCTGGAGGTCCTTAAAAATAAAGGACGCCGGCCGCGTGTGTCGCGACGCCGGTATCGGACGGAGGTTCGCCATCTTCGCTCGCAAGACCGTCACGAAGTCGTTGACGTTGTCGCTGGTATAGGAGGTGCTGGATACCAGGAACTCTCCCGGTAGGCGCAGCGGCTCCCCATAAACGAGCTCGGCCGGCGAGCACTTAAGATCCTCCTTTAAGGCAGATCGAATGCCCAGAAGCACGACCGGTAGGGCTCGGTGCCAGGTGTCGCTGTGGCACATGAGAGCGGCTTTCAATTGTCTGTGAAAGCGTTCTATCATGCCATTGGCTTGAGGATGGTAGCCGGTGGTTCGCCTACGCTCGGTCGCGCCAACGTTCATGAGCCGTTTGAAGAGATCGGACTCGAACTGGCGGCCTTGGTCAGTAGTGACCGTGGTAGGAACGCCGAAGCGTGCAATCCAACCGTCTACGAATCGATCGGCCACCTCCTCGGCGGTTATCGAAACCATTGGCCAGGCCTCTGGCCATCGAGAGAAACGGTCGATCGCCGTTAGGCAATACGAGTAACCCCTCGATGTTGGCATAGGGCCGATTATATCTAAATGGACATGACGGAACCTAGATGATGGTGAGGCGAAGCTTCCAAGCGGCGCGGACACGTGGCGTGTCACTTTGGCGCGCTGGCAGTGGAGACATTCCTTTGCCCATGCGCGGCAGTCACGCGTCACGCCTGGCCACACGTAGCGCTGTGCCACGAGGCGTGCGCTGGCGCGGCCGCCGGGATGACTGAGCGCATGCAGACCGTCGAACACGGCGCGGCGCAGCGGTGATGGCAGGTAGGGCCGCGGTTTGCCTGTTGAGACGTCACACTGGATGGTGATGTCCGTGCCTGGAATTAATGTACGTTGTATATTGAGAGACGAGTCGGACAAAGTTTTAAGCTCAGCTCTAAGGCTTCTTGTTCTCGAGCCAACGCGGAATAGTCGTAATCGAGTGAGACGGCCTCAATGCGAGACATCGTATCAGCAACGACGTTGTCATCTCCCTTGACGTGCCGTATGTCGGTAGTGAATTGGGAGATAAAGGTGAGCTGGTTAAGTTGGCTGGGTGGCAGTTTTTCTCTACGTTGCTTGAACGCATATAATAAAGGTTTGTGATCCGTATATATTGTGGCGTGTTGCGCCTCTAATATATGTCGGAAATGCTGCACCGCCGAATATACTGCCAGCAGTTCCCTGTAATAAGCTGGCCACACTGACTGACTCGCCGTAAGTTTCTTGCTGAAGAAAGCAAGTGGTTGCTCGCCCTGGTCAGTTTGTTGCTGTAAGCACGCACCCACCTGAGTGCCGGACGCATCTGTGTACAACGCCAACTGGGCGTTAGGTACAGGATGTGCTAATCTGGTGACATGTGAGAGGCTGTCCTTGCATGCCTGGAAGGCGTGCTCCAGTTCAGGATTCCAGGGCATGGGCTTGGCTCCCTTGAGCATCGTCGCCGTAAGGAAGTCAATGAGCGGGGCTTGAGTCTCGGCAGCATTGGGCAGGAACTGTCGGTAGTAATTTATCATACCTAAGAACCTGCGGAGACCTTGAGCTGTTTTAGGCAGAGGGAAATCTTTTAAGGCTTGGACTTTTTCTTCCGGGGGGCTTATGCCTTCCTTGGAGACCTTATAACCGAGGAAAATAACCTCAGGTGCGCCTAACACACACTTTGTAGGATTGACCACTACCCCATAGTTAGCCAAACGTTCAAAGAGAGTGCGTAGGTGGTTACAATGCTCTGTAGCATCCCTGGAAAATATAAGGATATCGTCCACATATGGAAAACAAAAATCCAAGCCCCAGACAATTTCATCCATGAAACGCTGGAAGGTTTGTCCAGCATTTCTCAGACCGAACGTCATATAAGAGAATTCAAACAAACCAAATGGTGTTGTAATGGCAGTTTTGCACACATCAGCTGGCTCCACTGGTATCTGTTGATAAGCTTTGACTAAATCAATAGTACTAAAAATGGTGGAACCAGCGAGAGCATGGCCAAAATCTCCTATATGGCGCACGGGATATCTGTCTGGTACAGTACGGGCATTCAGCGTTCTATAGTCGCCGCAGGGGCGCCATGAAGAGTCTTTCTTCTGCGCTAGATGCAGTGGCGAGGACCACGGACTCTTAGAGGGGCGCGCGGTACCGGCTTGCACCATTTCCGCGAACTCCTTCTGCGCGGCGCGCAGTTTGTCCGGCGCGAGGCGGCGCGGCCGTGACACCACTGTTGGACCGTCGGTCGTCTTGATGAAATGCACTGTGTTGTGCTTCACCTCGCGATGGATACCGGGGGGTCTCGTGATCACTGGAAATTGAGACAAGATTTTATGAAATTCTGAATTTTCAATTTCAACAGTTTTTACACTAAGCTGATAAGATTTCGCTATGGAGGCGGGAGCAGTGAGACCAGTAACTCCACAGCGTAATATTTTGTTTTTGCAGTCCGGAAGTAGGTTGTAGAAAGCCATGAAATCTGCACCAATTATGGCAGTATCAACATCAGCTATGATGAAATTCCATTTAAATGCACGGCGGAGACCAAGATTTAGTGTTAATGTGTGACAGCCATAAGTTTTAATGGAACTGCCATTTGCAGCACACAAGTTGTAGTTAGCATCTGCTACTTTGTTACCTAACAGTTTTTTAGGAAAACAGCAAATGTCAGATCCTGTATCTAACAAAAATCGGAATTTAGTCTCTTTGTCTACTACAAATAAGCGGCTACTAGCAAAACAATCAGTCGCCGCTGCTACGGATTGCTCTGTTGGTTTTCCGACCAAGAACATGGTTTATTACATTTTCCTGGTCTTACCTTAGCACCGAATTTTTGGTGATACCAACAAATAGGCTGTCGGGCCACCTGGGATGCAGATCTGGACCTAGGTTTTGATTGAGACCTGGAACTAGAACGATATCTAGAATTGGAGTGCCCTGCAGTTAAAGTGGCCACCTGACGTGTAAGCTCTTGAATCTGCACTGTTATGGCAGCAAGGTCAGGGGCACTAGATGGTACCTGAGATATGGCATGCACAGAGATGGGGTTGACTTCTAAAATTTTATCAGCCAATTCAGCAACTTTGTCTAACGTGAGATCCCCTTGCGCAGTCAAAATGGCTTGCACATTTTTGGGCAGCCGCTGGAGCCACAGTTCTCTGATAATTTTATCATCTGTGAAGGTTTTCCCAGCCAGGGACTTAAGGTGACGAAGAAACTGGGTTGGCTTTCGGTCACCAAGTTCCTCACCTGATAACAGTTGTCTGACCTTTAGAGACTCGGAGGTGGAAAATCGTTTGATGACCTCCGTTTTGATCCACTCGTACCGGCCACCTTTAGCAGGTGGGTTGGTCACAAGGTCTTCAACCTCGTGTGAGATCCTAGAGTCGAACTGTGAAACAACATAGTTATACTTAGTTTCATCAACAGTAATCTGACATAGTACAAATTGTGATTCAAGGTGAGCAAACCACCCAGCGGGATGCTCCTGCCAAAAGGGTGGCAGTTTAGGACGGACTGCATATGCTGCAGGGTTTTGAACACTATGGGTGTTTAGTTGCGCCTGCAAGTCCGCATTCTGTTGAATCAGTTTTTCATTGTTAGCCAAAATTTGATTGAGTCTCTCCTCAATTTGTTGATTCTCCATCTTGTAAACTGACTGAATTAATAATGATTAATTATGAGATATGTTCAATTAATAGTAGCAGTTGCCAATCAGTCAGGTCACTTAAAACTAGAACAGGCAACTTAAAACTAACAGGTGTTTACCACATCAAAATGTAAACAAATAATAATTATAAAACACTTAAACGTTACCAAACTTATTGCAATAGAGTGCAATGCCTTGTGAGTTAATGACTGAATAAACAAGTCATAGCTAGTAGCCAAACACATGCAAAAAAAGATTACCGAAAATATGTAAACAAAACATGACAAAAAATGATAGAAAACATACCTACACCTGGTTATGACTTAGCCTTAAACGTAAAGTTACTTATTTACAGCGGTATTTGTAGCAACATGCATGCACTGGTTACTTCAGAAGCTTTTCCGTGAATCCGCGATGCAATGCCAGCCAGTGACGTTTCAGCAACTTCGCTACTCCCCGATAGGTGGCGCATATGCGCAACTCACGCACGATGGGATGCAGGGTCGTTGACCTCGAAGCATTTTAGTTAAAACATTCACGAAATCCTACAGCGATTCGTATGATGGTAAAACCTGTTCATCACTGATGCACTAGGAAACCAAAAACACGCTGCAATCTGCTGATGCACTTTCCAATTTCCAACTCACGAAGAGGAGCACGTGGCGTGCCTGGGTGAGCCGGTAGGTATCTCTCGACGATTTTCACGATTTTCCCGGCGGTTAGAGGTAAAACCAGCCTGGGAACGTAGCGGCGTCGTTCGATGGAGTAGGCTGAAGATCATAGCGTGGCTCAATGCAGAAATCCGGTTCCACGTGGTGTACTGCTGCTTACTGGTTTCGTGTTTGCATCACGTCGGGGTCACCAATTTGGGGTATGGGTCGTATCTTGAGACCCACTATCTTGATTGAAAGTCAAAGACACCACAGGACTAATTGTATATTCATAATTATAAGTTTACAATCTTTTTGCATAGATCGACAGTGTCGACACGTCAGGTCGGAACCGTGTGCGTTGAGCGAGAGAGCTGGCGCTAATTCCGCTGCACAGATAATCTAATCTAAAACTAGTGTTGTGACACAATCCGCCACAAATATAAAACTAGGGTTGTGACACAATCCGCCACATATTGATTAATACAGATTCATTATTATAATTATTGACCTAACTGTTTACTAATTAAAAGGTATAATATTATATTATGATTAATACATGGCCACCATTTTCTAAATTTAAAAAATGTCGGTAAATAGGCTGGCACTGGCAGGCTAAATAATTTATAGGTAGGTACTCCTCGCTTTGATTTCACAAAACTTTACGTTAGCTGCGTTTAGGAAGCAATAAATTGACAACCAAAGTAGTCGTCTTTTAGACCTTTGTCGGCTTGTTGACTACACTTTATTTAACAATAATGACCGCCAACAGAGCCGTGAAGGGTTAGTTTAATCAGCGCAGTTGGTAGGGCTCGGGCTATTTCATCAAGATAAATGAGTAATAATTAATCCCTGTCAAAAAATATTAGCTTGTCGACCAAAATAATAATTGTCCTGGCTCCGAAAAACTCATCTTGTTCCCATGACTGTGTGTTATGTGTGTGAGTAGACGAGTAATTAATTCGTATAGTAATATCCTACTTAATGTGTTGACCTAGTAATCGGCATTATGTCACGCTCGTTCGTGACGAATCATCAACTGCCTAGCCTTTTCCCAGCTATGTTCGAGCTTCTAATCTTAAAGGATTCAGCTAATATTTTCAGAATTGATTATGGAGATCTAGATATCTCTAAGATAAAAGAAATGTTACGTCTCTGTTAGCGATTTAAAAAAAATAATTGAAATATTTGCTTCACCATATCATTACTATGGAAATAAAATTAAACTTAAAAAATAGCCTACGTCCGTCTCCAGAGTTCCAATTATCTCTGTACCAAAATTCATCAAAATCGGTTTAGCCATTTAGGCGTGAAGACGTAACAAACAAACTCGCTTTCGCTTTTATAATATTAGTAAGGATGAGTCTAGGTTTACTCATGATGTTTTCCTTTACCGATGTCTGTGAATTCTGATCTGAGATTGTGAATTTAAGATGTCACATTGGTAGGTACTTCTTCGGATTTGAACCCACAACCTCATGCATGCGAGGCGCTTAACATCAAAAGAAACACTCTTTAAACCTACCTATCAACGTCATTTTATTTCTCAAATTCTTCAAACAGTAACTTTCGTTTGTCACCATAAAATGCTTAAAAAAGAGTCTGCTAAATTAAATTTCGAATGACGCTACTTAGCTGAGCGTGCATTGCCAGCCAAACTAAAAATTAGGCAGTTAAGTGAACGCCCGTGGTCTCACTCTCTAAAAAAATACTTTGACGTTTTTATTTAAAAAAAAAACAAAAATGAGAAGACGTATTTAAGTTTTTGCATTGCCATTAAAAAAAAAGTGCGGAAACAGATAAGAGAGGTCTATGTCACCGGTAGATGTGTACCTACATAATATTATAGATAGGTTGAATATCCTAATATAAATACCGCTAGCACATATGTATTTAAGTATTTGATTAGATACTCTGCATGAACATTAGATAAGTAGGAAGGTAAAATACTGAAACGTGGTTGAATGATTTGTTGATGTTTAAATTGATTGTCAAGGTAGGTTGTGAGTGCGTGAGATGTAGGTACAGTCGCAACAATTTCAAATGTTATGTTCAAGTAAAATAAACCAACTATTTAAATAGACAAAGTAATAAAAGAAAATATCATCATCTGCCTTTTCCCAACTATGTTGGGGTCGGCTTCCAGTCTAACCGGATGCAGCTGAATATCAGTCTTTTACATGGAGCGACTGCCTATCTGATCTCCACAACCCAGTTAGTACTAAGTAATGCGATACCCCTTGGTAAGACTGGTTGTCAGACTTTCGGAACACTGACTACCTGTAACGATTGTCACTGTGGTGGTGGTGGTGTGGTGGTCACCCATCCACAGACCAGGTAGGTCTGTGGATGGGTGACCACCCGTTACATAACGAGTTTCCTCCGTGCCTCGGAAAGCACGTTAAGCCGTTGGTCCAGTGCTAAGGGTCAGGTGCTCAGGGTCAGGTAGGCAGTCGCTCCATTTAAAATACTGACATCCAGCAGACATACAGCTGCATCCGGTTAGACTGAAGCTGACCCCAACATAGTTGGGACAAGGCTACTCAGATGATGATGATACCGTAACGAAATAGGTCTTATCTTAAAGTAGAATTCGTCACGAGAAAATCGCTTTTTAATTTTGCTAACTATACTTAGTTATTGATGCTTGTGACTGTACCAGAAGGAAAACAAGTGTATTTGTAGACCCACAATAGAAGATAGGAATTTTTTCAAATATACACTAGCTTTTGCCAGCGCCTTCGCTCGCGTTAAATTCGCGGTAACACAGTTCCCCTTGCGCCTTATTGATTTGTAATAGCAACGCTAAGTTTTCCCTTTTCTCCCTTACATCGCACTTTTTTCAAAAAAATATTAGCTAAGTATTCCCCTTTTTTCCCTCATTTTTCACTCTTTTAAAAAAAAATTACCTATGTCCGTCTCCTGGTTCCCAACTATCTCTGTACCAAAATTCATCAAAATCGGTTTAGCCATTAAAGCGTGAAGAGGTAACAAACAACCAAACAAACAAACTCACTTTCGCTGTTATAATATTAAATAAGGATACTGGACCCCCAAATCGCCTACTTAGGAACAGATTATTCATTCCGCTTGGACGGATCCATGAAAAACTCCTGTAACTTCTAAACTCATAAGTAGGTCTCTATCGTTGTTTGTTTCCTTGAAAATCCGTCAAAGTCACTATGACGTCATCTGTACGAAGAGAGCGCCAAATAACTTTGTTATAGCTAGGTTCCTTCGAGTTGTCTTATCTTCGTCTTCACTGTAAATAATATGCGGAGTTTAGGAAAGCCATAATTAAAACACGAAGTTGAATTGTCAACCCCCATGTTTAGCACCGAGACAGCATGAATATTTTGATTTGATTTGATTGACACGGTTGGCGCAGTGGTTAAGCGTTACACTGCTGCGCTTCTTGACGCGGATTCGAACCCCGAACGTAACAAATATTCGTATGACCAACAGTAGGCCTACCACGACGTCTTAAAGCAGAACTTATTCCACTGAGGGAAAGAGATGGTGCTAGACACCCTGTATAGCTCTGTTTCTTTCCCTCAGTTGAATAAGTTCTGATTTAAGAGGTCATAGTAGGGTAGCAGGTCTATGTTCCGGGTCTGGATGTTTTTGTATGTGAGTTTAAACGTTTGTATACGCGCTCCTTGGTAAAGCTTAAAAAGAAATGTTTCGCTGCGCCCTAACAGGGTCTTGTACTCACTAGTTGTAACTTTGTTTACATTGTGCATTAAATAAATAAATCAAATTTTAGGCTATGCCTTTCTCTTGAGTGAAAAAAGACAATGACTAATGCGAAATCATCCATTATTGAATCAACAGTTAGGAACTTAAGTTGCTCATCTAGGTACTTGTAATATGTATTAAACATAATGTGTATGACAGTCACATTCCTAACTAGCGAATGATCTGTCAAGGCTTAGTGTTAGAGCTGTCACGATGCGATCTGCGCGTGAAGGTTACTGATGCATGGGTTACCTGTGGTCGACCAGTCGATAGTACCAAATAGCTTTACCAATGTACATTTGAATGCCACTTACACAATATAATATGACGAGCCTGTTGGTCTACTGGTTAGTGGCCCTGACTGCTGAGCCGGAGATCGTGGGTTCGATTCCCACCCAGGACAAACTTTGTGTGATGAGCATGATTGTTTGTTCTGTGTCTGGGTGTGATTTATCTATAATATGTATGTATTTATAAATTATATAAGTATGTATATCAGTTGTCTGGTTACCATAACACAAGCTCTGCTTATCTTGGGATCAGATAGCCGTGTGTGAGTTGTCCAATATGTTGTCAAATAATAAATATCTTGATATTATTTATATTTATTAATATAAATTGACGAGCTTTGCCTAGTGGTCTCCTAGTGGCTTATTGGAAATCATCAAATTACTTCCCCTTCTCTGGGCGGAGCGCTGACTTTTACTTACTAAAATGTTCCCATGTTCCTTCTTTTGGCCTTTATGTTCCAGGGCCGCGGTATTTCTTTCGAACAACCCGCAACCCCGGCAGGCAGTGGCCCTAACAGGCCCCTCTGCTTTGCTGATATTTCTTTGAGGCGCGCGTTGAACTCGAACGCGCCGTCGATACGGCTGCACCCCCTGCTCTGCTCCTCAATGTCGTAGTGATGTTAAACAGTCTATAAATTTCGTGAAAACATGCCTATGCAAAATGTGAAGTCAAACCGACAAGGAATCGCGTTCGCACATACATATTTTGCCACCCTGTTTCACTCAATTATGGATTGAATTTTGCAAAATCCCGTCTTCCTTGACACTTGTAGTTTCTGAGATGTCGTGAAGAATAAATCGGTGATTTTTTTTCCCTTTTTTTATAAGTACAAGATAAGTTTTCTAGTTTGTCTATTGTACGTACTTACATATCTACCAATTCAATCAACTATCAGGCATCGCAATCTACGGCTAAACATAAGCTTCATGACTCTTTAAATTAAATAGTTTCTGCAATATTGAAGACATTGGGAATTGTCGAAAAATGTGGTAAGTAGGTACTAACCAAATTCCAACGTCTACTTAGGAACTCTTAAAAATCTACTTAGGAAAAACTCTTTGAAAGCGCATGTGGTCACTATCAATAAATGTGAACTCCAAACTGGCGATTATGTCAACGGCCAGTATCATTATTCGTTATCGAATTATTTGGCTGAAATATTAAAAAAAAACGTACCTATGTTAAATAAAGCTATCTCATTTTTGTTCTCATTAAATGTTAGCCAGGCCAAAGCCGTCTCGTCTCGCCGGTTTTTGCCGTCAGCGTCAGCGTCAGTCTCGCGTTGACCGTGCTACCGGTATGACGTGTCACTTTTAAATAAGTTTTTTATTTATACTTAATTTACAAACTACGATAAAGTTTGTATTAGTTTATTTAGAAAATAGTGTAAACAGTTTTATTATGTGTGAAGTTATTGGATTTTAAGTCTTCGTAGAAAAACAGTAAGTTTGACAAGTTTTTTTTTTAAGTTTTTGGTTAAGTGCCGGCGCACGGCGCCGCCTGGTTGGTATCAGAAAGATGAATGAAATTCGGTAACGATGTGCCTTACATAATTTTAGGGTTCTTTTTTTAATGGCCCGAACGCATATAATTATACCTTATAAGTATAAAACACTGAAAAGCATCTGAAGACAAACTTTAAGTCTAAGTTCAGAAACATGACTAACTACAATATCTTCAGATGTAAAAACGTATTTTGCATTCATAAGAAGTAACACATTTGACACCCAAAAATAACTCTGGGTCAATAAAACCATAGACTAGTCTCCGATACATAAAACCTTATGTATCATTTGACGTAATATTTATGTATTTAAATACTACTTATATACCTAGGTGCTCGATTCTTACTTGAGCGGTTTTTTTATCAATATTTGTATTAGGTATTAAAACAATTCTACGAAACGGCAGCATGTCACAATTTTTATCAACTTTTTTTACAATGTCGATTGGTGGAATAAAAATAAAAGTTAATAAATGTTTGTACAACTGCTTATCGCATTGTAACTATGTAAATAAGTAGGTCGAAATTAGCGCTATTTTTTAAAACTAAAAACAAAGTAGAAACATAATTATCTTCGCTAAAGGCGGGGCAGATGATAATGAATATTAAAATCGCATTTTAACAGTTATGACTTAAGGTGCTCCCACACTGGGAGGATTCACCTGTAATGTAACACTCTTGATTTTGTAAAGAAACAAGTGAATCTCAAATATAACATTACAAAATGCTCCAGGTGTGACACCTTTAAAATCCAACGATGTTATTGTTAGTAAGATGTCAAGATTTTCCTGACAAAAAACCTGACTCTTGCCTTTACGAAATTACTTACTAGCTAGACAATCGGGTCGGGTCGGATCGGGTAAATATTTAGGAACACCTCTCTCTAATCCTTGACCTTCGGGGAAGGTCCGTCATATTTTAATCAACATACAATCGGACACTGACCTTAAAAAGGAAAGCTCCCTAAGAATAATCATCTGGCATAGTTGGCGCAGCTGCTGAGCGATTGACTGCTGCTCTGCGTGTCGCGGGTTCGATCCCAACACGCAACAAATATTTGTAAGGCCTACAGATAGGTACTTGTTCCGGGTCTGGCTGTATTTGTATGTGAATTTATATGTTTGTAAACGTACCCACAATACAGGAGAAATTATTATTGTGGGGCAAAGTTTATAAAATAAAACGCGAGCTAACTTAGCAATTAAATCTTAAGGTGCTGATACACTTGAGGATTTAATTGTTATAAGCATTCTTGCGAGTGTTTCATCACAGAATTAAAAGAGAGCGTTTTAGCGAGCATTCTATCGAACATTTTGGCGAGCATCCTATGCTCGCAAAAACGCTCTATATTTGTATAGACGTAGCAGAAAAAATAATAATATAGACAATAAACCATAAACTACCCAAGCAATATAAATAATTTATACTTGACCCTCGGAAATTTAGAACTTTCGAACAAAAAGTAAAAAATCTGAAAATCGGTCCACAGTTGGTGGAGATGAGACATAGAACCTTCTCCTTATTTGCAGTTGGTTAAAAAGAGAAAGCACTGCTCCCATACCCGACCAGATCTCCGAGCAGGTAGCTCGTAGTTATACAGGTTTCAAGTGCCCAAAGTTGCGTGGAAGGTCAAAAAAGGTACGGAACCAGTATTATAGCTTGTAACATACTTAATCAACATGTGACTAAAAGAGTGATGGATCTGAATGTTGATGGACGGAGAGCAAGGCCAAAGAAAATATGGATGGATTGTGTAAGGAATGATATGAAGGAGAAAGGAGTAAATGATGCCGTGACGTCTGATAGGGGAGAATGGAAGAAGAAAACGTGCCCCCTTTTTCACCCTTTTAAGCCTATGTCCGTCTCCAGGGTCAAAACTATCTCTGTACCAAAATTCATTTATGACTGAACTAAACTTGGTCATACAGCATTTAATCTAGCCATTATTATCATTTCAATTGGCCACGTTCTATGCGGTAATTACAAAAGTTAATGAATTTGTTGTCTCTGGTTCAGTAACCTAACCTCTATCAGAATATGACGCACAAAATGTTTGTGCCCAGATGAGATCAATCGGCGTCTAGCGTTGCTATAAATACTATACTAACATTGAATGGTTGATTGAAGATTTTATCTTGCTTTGAGAAAACAAACGATTTTTGACACTGAATCGTAAAATCCCTGACTGTCATAAAAATAAATAATTATTTTTGATCATTGGATAATGTTATGAGTAGCTAACGCCCGGTTCCAATAAAACGACTCGTTGAAGGAGAGTTGTGTTTTGACATAAGTTTCCTCCGTGCCTCGGAAAGCACGTTAAGCCGTTGGTGCTGGCTGTCATTTGTAGATAGTGTTAGTTTGTGACAGGTAGTCAGGAACACTGACAACCAGTCATACCAAGGGGTATCGTATTTCATAGTACTAACTGGGTTGTGGAGGTCAGTTAGGCAGTCGCTCCATGTAAAATACTGATATTCAGCTGCATCCGGTTAGACTGGAAGTCGACCCCAACATAGTTGGGAAAAGGCTAGACAGATGATGATTATACTTTCTAAAGTTTATCTTAGACATCGCAGACGTAGGTGAAGGAAAACATCGTGAGGAAACCAGAACTTATAACTAGCTTACGCCCGCGACTTTCGTCCGCGTGGCATTGTTACTTTGTGCTAACGCTAACTTTAAACCGCGTGAGGATTAAAAAAAAAAATATCTTTCTCCCCCTTTCTTTCCTCTTACTCCCCCTTTTCTCACTTTTTTTAGCTTATGTCCGTCTCCAGGGTCCACACTATCCCTGTACCAAAATTCATCTAAATCGGTTTAGCCCTTTAGGTGTGAAGACGCAACAAACAAACTCACTTTCGCTTTTATAATATTACTAGCTTTCGCCCGCGGCTCCGCCCGCGTAAAATTTGGGGTAACACAGTTCCCCTTGCGCCTTATTGATTTGTAATAGCAACGCTAAGTTTTCCCTTTTCTTCCCTCTTTCTCCCTCACATCCCACTTTTCTATGCCTAGGTCCGTCTCCTGATTCCCAGCTATCTATGTACCAAAATTCGTCACAATCGGTTTAGCCATTAAAGCGTGAAGAGGTAGCAAACAAACAAACAAATAAAATTATTTGTATGACCTGCAGCTAGTTGTTTCGGGTCTGGCTGTTTGTGTATGTGAGTTTAAATGTTTGTAAACGCACCCACGATACTTGAGAAATAATTAGGGTGGGTAACGTTTTTTTTTAAAAAAAAAACAGAGTAAATATCTAAGGGGGCTTTTCCATACAACAAATATAATGTTTTTTGCCGTTTTCATTGATAATGATACCCTTGGTGCGCGATTCCAACTCACACTTGACCGGTTTTTGTTAACAAACATCTTGCCTACTTACGAATTACTAATCAATGTAGGAAAAAGTTAATATAGAAACCTAAATTCCGTAGAACAAAGACATGCTAGACTCTGATGTCCTCTACCTGCGAGATGGCTTGAAACAATGTAACAATGTATTTAATTATAACTACAAGGGAAGAGGAAACAACAAAACAAATAGGTTAGATTTAATTAATCCCGGGGGTCTAGAATATCCGCTTTTTTTTCGGATGGGAAATCATCAAATGATTTCCAAGTCAGACTTTTACTGACTAAAACCCAACTATGTTCCTTCTATTGCCCTTTACGTTCCGGGGCCGCGGTATCTCTTTCGAACAACCCGCAACCCCGGCAGTCGGAGGCCCTGGCAAGCCCCTCTGCTAGAATATCCGCTTAAACAGAATTATATTAGGTTAATAAAATGAATTCCAACCAAAGTTACAAAGACAATTCACAATATAAACAGCTTCTGTGACCATTGATAACAATTTTAACGAGATTCGTATTATTATTCTATTATGATTTGCTAAAGAAGCCTTTTTAGACGAAAAGAAAAAAAATCCTTTTAGGGGTTCCTCGAAGGGGTTGCGGGTTGTTCTTAAGAGATACCGCGGCCCCGGATCATAAAGGGCAATAGAAGGAACATGGGTGGGTTTTAGTTAGTAGGTATGATCCGTTTTTTTTATAAGAAAAAAAAAGAAAATCCTTACTAATATTATAAAAGCGAAAGTGAGTTTGTTACCTCTTCACGCTTTAATGGCTAAACCGATTTTGATGAATTTTGGTACATAGATAGTTGGGAACCAGGAGACGGACATAGGCTAACATCTTTTGAAAAAAGTGGGTTGTGAGGGAGAAAGAGGGCAGAAACGGGAAAACTTAGCGTTGCTATTACAAATCAATAAGGCGCAAGAGGAACTGTGTTACCCCGAATTTAACGCGAGCGAAGCCGCGGGCAAAAGCTAGTCTCTGTATAAATGAATAAACGAATACACACAAAAACGCACACATAATATTTTACTAAGAGAAAATTGTATAGTATGACAAATAGAGTCACCCCTTGATGAACTCGGTGACTAACTCACTACCCTTACAATAAACAGCACATTTCCGATTCTGAGTCACAATTTCACAATCGTTTCGTCTGCCAAAATTTCACCGAGGTGAGACGATTGATCGAATTAATGGTAAATTAATTTGAATATGATGTTTGTGGAGATTGGAGATGACTCACTAAAAATATCTCATAACTTCACGACTGAAATTTCAGAAGGGTGATACAGACAGGTGTAGCAGTTTAGGTACACACGACAGCAGGTCAACCTATTCTAAACTATTATAACCTGATCTCTCTACTACGGATCGCACATCGTAGTAGAGAGATCAGGTTAAAATGGTTTTGTGTAGGTTGATGTGCCGTTGTGTGTACATCCATATTCTGCCAATTGTGTTTATGCCCCATGTAAAAGAGAATGAGTCTATTGAGCTGGTATTTATTTATTTAACAATTCAAGCACAAAGTTCAGCAGACTTAATGCCACTTCTACCAGTCAACTTTTAGGTGACGTGACTCAGAGACAAACAGTGGTAGGTGTTGAACAGAAAACAAATTAAGTATTAATTTATACTTCATCGATGTACGAAAACAAAATACTATAAATATATATCATAACTAGCTGTGCCCAGCGGTTTCACCCGCTGCTCACTTAGGGGTATGAAAAATAGATGTTGGCCGATTCTCAGACCTACCCGATATGTACACAAAATTTCGTTTGAATCGGTCCAGCCGTTTCGGAGGAGTATGGGAACGAAAACTGTGACACGAAAATTTTATATATTAAATATAGATACTCAGATATACTAAAATAAAAAGACATACAATGGAATTACTGAAAAATTACTGGGGTAAAATTCTCATTAACACTTTACCTGACTGAGAAGCGAACCCAGAGCCATTTAACTCGGTAAATGCGGTTACAACCGCCATACCAAAGAGAAAAAAATCTCCTGTATCGTGGGTTGCGTTTACAAACATTTAAACTCACATACACAAACAGCCAGTCCCGAAACAACTGCATGTAGATCATACAAATATTTGATCGATGCGGGGAGCGAACACGCGACACGCAACGTATTAGCTAACCGCTCAGCCATTGCGCCAAACGTACCGTAAAATTATTAATTAAATAATAATAATAAATATCTTGGGACAACTCACACACGGCTATCTGGTCCCAAGCTAGGCAGAGCGAGCTTGTGTTATGGTAACCAGACAACTGATATACATACTTATATGTATGATTTATAAATACATACATATTATAGACAAATCACACCCAGACACAGAACAAACAATCATGCTCATCACACAAAGTTTGTCCCGGGTGGGAATCGAACCCACGACCACCGGTTTAGCAGTCAGGGCCACTAACCACTACACCAACAGGCCCGTCTAAAATTAAATTTATTTAATTATCTCCTATGATGCGTCCTCGTGTCTATGATTAGCATAGACTTCCGTAAATACAAGTAGAAACTATCTGACGATCTCTAGAAGTGTAGATCTGAAGATTAATTTGTTATAAATGAACATGTGAAGGTTAGTTAGTTATTACTAGTATCTAGGTAGGTTAACCTTAGTTGAATCCATCTTAATAATTATGTCATCAAAGAATAAGTGTAAAAAAGTATAGTTATTAAGAAAAAAAAAAGTGGAGCCCATATAGGATAACTTTAATGTCCGTCTGTCTGTCAAGACCCTTTACGTCGGAAACGCGTAAAGGTATCGAGTTGAAATTAAAACCATATACTCAAATCCGTAGGACCCCTTAAAGCTGTGAAATTAACCCTCTTAAGTCTCAGTCAAAAGATGTGGCCGTTTATGTCGTTGTACGGAACTCGCGGTGCGTGAGTCCGACTGATACTTTGCCGGTGTTTGTTTCATCGACCAATAGTTCCTTCAGGCGAAATCGGTGCGTCTAGCCAATTCTTTATCCTGTCTCGCCTGGAAGGAGACTATTTGACCGGGGTGAATATACACATAGACATTTCCGTAGGTACCTACATCATACGTAATCAGTAACTTCAATTTCTGTTTGTGAATGGGTGAATAGGAATACCCCACAATGAAAGTAGGTACGTATCTTGCTTTTAGTAATTAAGTTATGAATGAGAGTACCAATACAAAAGATTTATGGTGTAATGGTGCAAAATCAATTTTAAATTTTCAGCTATGTATGAAAAATTAAAATACATTTAAGTAATTGAAATCTTTCCTGTTTTTTTCTTCCTTTCGATAGTACCTAGCTATTGATATCAAAGAGTAGAAAGATAGAAAGAATATGTAGAAAAAAATCATAATTCCTTTCGTAGGCATTTTTTTGTGGATGGAAAATCATCAAGTAACTCCCCCCGCACTGGGCGAAGCGGGGCGAGTGTCATACTCGTCGCTCGTCAGACTAAAACCCACCTATGTTCCTTCTTTTGCCCTTTATGTTCCGGGGCCGAGGTATCTCTTCCGAATAACCCGTAACCCCGGCAGGCGGTGGCCCTAGCAGGCCAGCCTGTTCTCTATGTTTTGTTATTATGTTTTAATCTGTGTGTACATAATTTATTAAATAAATATAAAGCAAAGTTATAAAAAGAACTCATGGTTAGAATTGAGGGCGGCCCTTTTCCAGCAGAGGGACCTGACTTTTGCATCTGTATTTGAGACTGAAAGTCGTGCCTACTAGTCTGAAACACTATGTAAATCAGTGCTCTTCAATAGTTTAATAGCTACAACCGAAGATCCATCACTATCTATTGATGGCACAGTGGTTAGTTGGCCCAGTGGCTGAGCGATCGACTGCTGCGCTGAGTGGCGTGGGATCGATCCCGGTACGTAACAAATATTCGTACAGGTAGTTGTTTTGAGTCCGGCTGTTTGTGTTCAAATATCTGTAAACGCACTCCAGATACACGAGAAAATCCTAGTGTGGAGCGACGTTTTATAAAAGTAGATTAAAAACCACAACCGAAAATCCATAATAAACACTATCGTAGGTACTTGACGGATGAAATTCCCGACAATCCAATCCAATGTCTGACTCACACTTGACCCGGTTTTAGTCAAACCATTCACGTTCTCCCATCATTCATGCATGATAACAACAGTAGGGTTACCATGACATCTTATAGCAGTTCTTATTCCTGTCTGAGAAAGAGATGGTGCTAGACACCCTGTATAGCTCTGTCTCTTTCCCTCAGTGGAATAACTTCTGCTTTAAGACGTCATGGTAGGGCAGAAGATTCGTTTCGAAACAGCAATGAATTACGATGAATTTAATCATAACAGGAGAGCATGGAATGTTCCGGAACTCGTTGAACAGATGCAAATGTATCTAAGTTCTGTTAGGGCAAAACTCCCGATTACCTAAATATTTTTTTAATACTTATACGAGAATGACTTCACTTAGCTAGCGATGTACGGCACGTGTAAGCGGGCACACACCCGTTAGACTGGAGGATTTATTTATAATAATAATAATAATAAATTCTTTATTCGAGTAACCATGACTCAATAATGTTAGTAATACTTAAAACTATGTTAGTGACATTTCACAATTATTTAATTTACCTAAAAATAATCAATCAACTCACACGAGTCACCGCTGCTTCACCCCATGCGAGACGGCACAACAATGGTTTATGTATGAGCAATCCAGACGCTCAGCAATCATACTCAGGACACTGTTGGAGCTGGCCCGCACCCTGCGCACCAGAGAAGCACATCTCTTTCGCATGGTCGCATAAAAGCAATCTACGTGTGCGTCAGCAAACATCCCCGATGCGCTACAGAAGCGAGGCAGCCCCACCAGTACCCTAAACGCATTATTGTATTGAACGCGGAGAGCGCTGTACGACTTTTGAGTATATCTGGCCCAAAGACTACACGTGTAGAAAGAAGTACAGTAAGCTCGGAAGAGTGTGATCTTCACCTGAAGGGAACAACGTGCAAACCTACGGGCCAGCATGTTCGCTCGAATCGATAGCGCTCTCCGCTCCCGTTCAATGTCGTCATCATCGTGGAGGTTGGGGGTCAATAAGTGGCCCAGATATTTAAACTTATACACTCTCTTTAATGGCATTCCATTGAGTGCAACAGGTGGTACAGCACTAGTGTTTTTTTCCCCAACCTCGAAAACCATGATTTCCGACTTTTTAGTATTATACGTCAGGCCATGTTGTTCTGCGTATCTTTCACAATGGGCCACAAGTTTTCTCAACCCACAGACCGACGCACTTAACAGCACCATATCATCTGCGTAACTAATATTATTGACGCAGACACCATCTACATGGCAACCGACTCTGGTGCTGCCAAGTTCCTCAATCAGCTCATTCACATAAAGGTTAAAGAGCGTAGGTGAACTTAACCCCCCCTGCCTCACCCCGCACTCCAACCTATATGATTCAGACAGCTCTCCATTCCATCGCACATTGTTGATCTGGCTTCCATACCAATATTTAAAGATGTTAATGAGTTCTTTTGGCAAGTTAGTGTTTTCCAATTTTTGCCACAACTTATTGTAGGAAACCAGATCAAATGCCCTAGAAAGGTCCAAAAAGCAGGCATAAACGGGCGTTCCTCTCTGAGTGTAATACGTGACAGTATGCTTAAGACCCAGCACTGCAGCCTCCGTTGACAGCCCAGAACGAAATCCGAACTGGTTGTCGTTAAGGCTGACAACAGAGTTCAACTGAGCATTAAGCACACTGTCAAACACCTTTGACATTACCGTGGCGAGTGAAATCGGTCTATAATTGCTACTGTCTGCGAGGTCTCCAGTTTTGTTTTTAACAATGGGCACCACAACTGTACGCGTCATCTCATCTGGCATGTAACTATGATTCACACAAAAGCTGTACAACATAGCAAGGACCCTCGACAGATGTGGACCCGCATATTGAAGGTGTTCAATGCTTAACCCATCGTGGCCAGGGGACTTACCTCGCGTCATAGATTTTATAATTTTAGCTATCTCAGTAGCGCGAAATTTAACCTGTAATTTCACTCCAGGTTGAACATCCAACCCCATACGTGACGGCCCTAGTGGCGACTTTACAAAAAACCGTTTTTTAAAAAGGTTGGCAATTTCTTTTGAATCACTCACGCCGTCTACGCTCACAGGCACACCCGCTTTACTCTGCAACCTATTAGTCTGCTTCCAAAAGCTTTTAAAATCGTGTTTAGCATGACATGACGCCAAGACATCCATTTTCAGCTGATCTTTATGATCTTGACACCATTTGACACGTGACTTAAAGATTTTTCTACTTTCGCGCATTTCAACATACAAATTCCCAGACGTGGGCTTTCCATTAAGATCCCACCGCAAAAATTTCTCCCGAGCATGCCTGTGAGCGTCAGCAACATGGGTATTCCATCCTACAATTCTTCTAGAAGTTCCATTGCTATCAACCCTTCCCACTAGTGCTGCTTCACTTAAGGCGTGTACAATTTGTGAATAAAATATGTCAATTACATTCCTGTGACTAGGGTTGTTACAAACATAATCACAACACTTGCTTAATTCCTGAGGGAAGTCAATTAAACGTAATTTCTCATGACATTCTTTTTGATAGCTATTTATTTGACATGGATTTCTATCACCCCACAGAATTCCATTCGAGATTACACAATTCACAGGTTTTTTTGGTAAAATTGTATTGAAACAACATTCGATGACTAGGGGAAAGTGATCAGACCATAAAACGTCATGTAGGACATACACGTTCCTAACTGACTTCAGGGCTGCTTCCGTTACTAAACAATGGTCAAGCCACCTTTTAGACCCGTAGACTTCACTTAGAAACGTGTACGTGCTCGAACCTATTCCTAATATTTCTACGTCAATACATTTCCAATTTTGTTCATTACAATACTGAGACATTTCATCAAAAAATTGTTCAGACGGATGAGCATTAAAGTCTCCCAGGATGTAAACGTTTTCTACACTACAGTTATCAACAATTGCACTCACCGAGCTCATTATAATATGCTGGAATATATTTTTATTTCATATAATTAGTGTTTGCTAGCTGACATATTACAATAAATTAATTATTTCTTTAATTTACCTTGAGATAAATGCAATTGTATAAAACCTGATTCTTCTAAGCTGACAGATAGATGAGTTGCTGGGGAGTTTGTACCGCCATATAGCTAAAACCAGGTAAAACACTAGAAAAAGCGAAGGACGAGCGTTTTGTGGGACTGTCATTAGTAATATGACGTTCAAAAAGTGATGACCATCAGCTTAATTTGAATAAATAACTTTTTATTTTGATTTCATGTATTGTCATACTAAATAAAGGTGTATGTGTTACACAATTTGACCAAAACAAGCATACAAACATAGCAAGTTACATAAAAACCTGTAAAACAAAATGGCGCTAGTTTTGACTACGACCACATGCAAAAGAAACCAGGTGCCTGAAATCTGTTTAACATGACAAATAAACATAGGCTACCTGTTTGTTAAACAATTGATTTCCCTGTACAGTCAATAAAAGAAAAAGGTAACCAGCCTCGTCAGAGCCATTGTCTGCTGGAATGAGGGTTGGTTCAAAAGGGATACTGTGGCTCTGGAATATACAGGGCAAAAGAATATCACATGGAGGGCTTTTAAGTCAGAACAAGGCTGAGACTCCCTTCCGCTATGCTCAAAGATTTCCCAACCAAAAATAAGTTATAATTGTTTTCGAATAAATTTAATAAACAAACAGTTCATCATAAAAAATAAACTTAACTTGAAGACGTTCATCGGTTTCTAAGAAAAAAATAATCTCTGACGAGCCTGGTAACTTATCTTCTTTGTTGACCGTACTCGTGCTAAACTGCTCAATAAACTTTGCGATCGGCCTTCGAACATGTTACGTGCTTGTTGCTTTGGTTTACAATAAAAAGAGACTTAATCTGAATCGTTTTATGTTTTATACGTGTCCAATCTAGGTGTGTTTGTAAAAACAACCGACTTCAAAAACAAACATCAAAAATAAAGTACTTACAGTCCTTTTTTTCAGTCAGTACTTTTCTTCTTTTTTTTTTGTATGTTTGTAAAGAGATAAGTATCTACGTCAATGAGCCTATTTTCTTTTTGTTATCGAAAGGGTGTAGGTACTTCCGAAGGGTATGGTAGTTTATCAGTTGTCTTCTATATTACACATGTTTTCTTCTAATGTATTTAAAAAATAAACGTTGCCCCATCCAAGGAATTGCTCCTGTATCATGGGTGCTGTTTTTTTGACGATAGAGTTGCTGTAGTCGCTGAGCGAGCGGATTGATCCCTGTACAGAACAAATATTTATATGACCTACAAGTAGTGTAGGGTAGCCCTACGGTTCTGGTTGTTTGCATAAGTGAGTTTAAATGTTTGTAAACGCACCCACGACACAGGAGAAATTCTTAGTTTGAATTTCTAAGTTTAAATTAGCTGGTTTAAGTCCTTATACTTGTCGAAACATTTCTGCAGCATAGGATATAGCTAGAACCGCTAACAAAAAAAAAATACTCCTAAGACCAGAAATAACTGGGGTTGCGGTTTGTTCAAAAGACATACCGCGGCCCAGGAACATAAAGAGCAAAAGAAGGAACATGGGTGGGTTTTGGTCAGTAAAAGTCTGACATGCTCCCCCGCTAAGTTATTAGATGATTTCCCGGAACCCGAAAAAAAGGGCCCGAAACACAAAGGGCAAAAAAAGGAAAATGGATAGGTTTTAGTCCGTTTCCTTATTTCTCTAGTGAAAAATACATAATTTTAATTTACATTCTAAGTACATAAAAATAACCACACATGTCAATATAGGAAATGAGATCATTTAAAAATTACAGAGAATTGAACTTATCGATCGGTATACATACATACATACATATAGCTTCATACTACATACATACATACAACGAATAGCATAGAAATTTTTTACCAAAACGTTAGAGGACTTCGAACAAAGTTAGAAGAGTTCAGAAATAATATTGATTCAGTAAATTTTGACATTTACGCAATCACAGAATCCGGTTGCAATGAGTCGATTCAAGATCCGGAAATCATCCCACCGGGATATCACATACTTCGATGTGATCGAGCGGACGGTCGGAAACAGGGCGGCGCGTTTCTCGTGGCCGCACACCGATATGAGCTACGACAAGTACCTATCGCGGACGCGTCGATAGACACCTGCGTTTTTGAAATGGTTTGTGCAACGATTTATTTAAATAGTAGATTTTTGTTTTTGTGTTGTGTCATTTATATCCCGCCTAGTAGTTCAGAGAATGATTATTTGGTTTTATTTAGAATAATAGAAAAGTTATGTGATAGATACAAAGAAGTTATTGTGATAGGAGATTTTAATTTATATTCGTGTCCTGTTAATATTAGTAATTATTATGAATGTTTTGTGTCCTATTGCGAGTTCACTCAAAGCAACGCAGTACCCAATTGTTTAGGTCGTCAGCTGGATTTGGTTTTGAGTACAGGTTTTAGAGGGAAGGTATCAGTAGTGGCGGCAGACGAGCCGCTCGTGCCCATCGACGTGCATCACCCGCCGCTCGCGGTGAGTGTGCATCTCGCCCCCGCCCCCGCCCCCGCGTTGGCATCCACGCCGGAGATTCCCGCTGGTGCCGTGGACGCCAACAGCGACAGGGACAATAATAGACCGCAGTGGAATTTTTATAAAGCCGATTTCCAGCTGTTATACTCCTCGTTGACTTCTGCTGACTGGAGTGCAATCTATGAGGTCCACGATGTGTGTGAAATGTTGAATGTCTTTTATGATAAACTAAATTATATCTTAGATAAATGTGTACCCCGTAAAAAACTTAGTCGTGTAAATTCGCCGTACGTGTATCCTGTATGGTACACTAGAGATATTATAAAAAACATAAAGATTAAAGCCCAACTTCATAGAAATTTCAAAAATACTAAGTTAGATTCCGATTACTTCGAATTTGCAAAATATAGAGCCCTTGTTAAAAGATTAATAGAAAAGGCACACAAGGAACACAAAATTAAAATTCAGTACCAATTTGCAAAAGATCCGAAATCATTCTGGCAATACATTAAATCAAAACGAAGTACAGTAAATAGGCAGAGTATCATAAAGGATGGTCAACATCTTACCGACGTGGAGTGTGCGAGGCAATTCGCGGAATTTTTTGAGTCGGTGTACAATAAGGAAGCTCCTCGACTAGACGCGCGGGCTGCAGCGGAGGAGCTCGGCGCGACCAGCGCAAGAGTACATGTAGGGACTATTAACCTTCGAGAAGTAAGCGAAGCGCTGGAAAATCTCAAGCCGAAACGGTCATCTGGCCCTGACGGTATTCCAGCGTTTCTGTTCAGAGACTGTGGCCGAGTGTTGGCTGAACCACTGCATCATATTTTTAACACCTGTCTACAACAAGCGACATTTCCGGCTCGGTGGAAGATCACGCGTGTCATTCCCGTCCCTAAGGGTAAAGCAGGTCCTGATGTCAGTGGCTATAGACCAGTGGCTGTACTGTCAACGCCAGCAAAAGTGTTCGAGTCCACCATCCAGCGTTGTGTACATCGACAGGTGCGAGCGCAACTGTCGGATGCGCAGCACGGTTTCAGGCCGGAGCGCAGTACGGCCACCAATCTACTCAACTTCATGGCAAAGGTAATACCATCAGTCGATGCTGGTGTGCAGGTAGACGCGGCATACTTTGATTTCAAAAAGGCATTCGATACCGTCGACAATGACGTCTTGTTAAGAAAGCTTGCAAAAGTCGGCTGCACACCACACTTGTTGCAGTTCTTTGTAAGCTACATGAAAGATAGGCAGCAGTATGTAGACTACAATGGTTATGAGTCCGAACTATATTTCACAAGGTCCGGAGTGAGTCAGGGCAGCAATTTGGGGCCTCTCGAATTTATTATAATGATAAACGACATGCCGGAGGTCGTCAGACATAGCTTATGTTTATTGTTTGCAGATGACCTGAAATTGCTTCACGAGGTTAAAGATGTGTCCGATTGTGAACGTTTGCAGGAGGATATTGACAAAGTGGTAGAGTGGAGTCATAAAAACAAACTCTACTTTAATGTTAGCAAGTGCTCTGTAATAACGTTCACTCGCGCGCGGACGCCTATACGCTACCAGTACAAAGTAGAAGCAGCGCCGTTGCAACGGGTGTCACAAGTACGAGATCTAGGTGTATGTCTCACTTCGGAACTCACCTTTCGCGAGCATGTTGTTAAGGTCTGTAAGAAGGCTTACAGGAACCTAGGTTTCGTGCTGAGACAGTCAAATGGGTTTACCAGTATTGCCACTCTCAAAGTGCTGTATGATGCTCTAGTCAGGAGCCATCTTGAACATAGTGCGGTCATTTGGAATCCACATGAAGAAAAATACATCGTCATGTTGGAACGGGTTCAAAACAAATTTACGAGACATTTGTTTTGCAAATTGTATGGAGTATATCCATTT
This sequence comes from Ochropleura leucogaster, assembly GCA_958449745.1. Lineage (NCBI taxonomy): Eukaryota > Metazoa > Arthropoda > Insecta > Lepidoptera > Noctuidae > Ochropleura > Ochropleura leucogaster. The sequence goes on along the minus strand of OY288213.1, from coordinate 2,030,137 downwards.
TATCCGTTAATGTACCCAACACTATTTGTACTGGGTATGGTAGGGTATAACGAGCTCAGGGTGCGCAGGGAATTTGCTCTCGCCGCGTATGTAGTAAAGCTACTGCGGGGAGTAGCACATAACCCGGGAGTGCTGCGTCACCTAAAACTCAACGTGCCGGACCGGTACGTGTGGAGGCGGCGACGCCCGCAACTACTGAACATTCCGGTAGCCAGAACCAATCTGTTGGCGAAAACACCCCTCAGCAGAACAATTCGAGTGGTAAACGAACTGCACGAGCGATTGGATGTTTTCTCGTGCACTTTGAGTGACTTCGCAAGAGTTTTATTAAATATAGTTAGTTATGTAAGACTATAAGGAAGCAGTAATATGTTATTTTATTTTGTTTGTTTATAATTAAGTATTTAGAAATTAAGAAATTTGATGTAAAGAGTTTTATTTTTAGCTTTATTTTTATTAGTTGATAGCTTCACTGTCGCATTAGGTTAAGGCCTGTAATGATAGTTGTAAGAAGGATAAATAAATAAATAAATAAATAAATAAATAAATAAATACTTTACATAGTAGTTTCTATTATGTGTTAAGTAATAAAACTATTTATCACATAGGTATAACTATGTGGCTTTGGCGTTACTAATAATGGACACTATTTCATGGCATTGTAATGGCTTTATTACAAAACTAGCTTTTGCCCGCAGCTTCGCTCGCGTTTAATTCGGCGTAACACAGTTCCACTTTCCTTTATTTATTGTAATAGTAGCAGAGCTAAGTTTTCCCTTTTCTTCCTCATCTCTCTCTTTTTTTAAAAAAAAAGTTCGTCTACAGGTTCCATACTAGGTATCTCCGTACCAAAATTCATCAAAATCGGTTTAACCATTAGGGCGTGAAGACGTAACAAACAAACAAACTCACTTTCGCTTTAATAATATTAGTAAGGATGTCAACATAGTGTAAACTACATAATATATACTTACAATATAGCCCCTTAAATGAGCAAAGACGAAAGGGTTTCAAAAACATTCTTAATCGAAGTACCTACCAATAATTTAAATCCTAAACTTGTTATTTAAAATCTTTAAGTCATCATTAATTATGAAAGGCTCAATCTTAAATTTTTGACCACAATCTGGAAAATTAATTTAAAAAAAAAAAAAAAAAACGCGAACACTATGAGTACTATGACATTTGAAATTTCAACAAAGAAATCCTATGACGGTTTGGTTTCACCTTTTGAGGTACAGAACCCAAAAAAACGAAGTAATTATGCATTGATTGTACAAACGCCTGCACATCAAGCTACTACAATCTGTCAGATTTCTTTGAAAGATTTTCGACTTTATTTCTAAAGTATTAGGTTCAAGGTTCATTGGGAAAAATTGACAGTTTCGGGTAGCTTGTTCTGCAGGCGTCTGTACATATGTTATCAACACAAGGTCAGCGTATTTGTACAATTGATTATGTAATGTCATACCTACCTACATACTATTATAATTTATATTCGCGGTCAAACGTGTTATTCAACTATATACATAATGTGTTTAAAAATACCTCGCATGATGAATTTATACATGCTAACTCTACTTTTATAGCAAACAATGTCGGTCTGTCTAGGTAGGCTGGTTTGTGTCCTAATTCTTGTCTAAACATTTTTGCAGCATAGGTAATTACAGTAGTTAGTCATATGTATATTTGTATAAGCATAGTTTTTAGCAGCTAGAAGCGAAGCCAATAAAAAATAAAGGGAAAATGCTACACAGTATGTGTCTAGCATTATCCCTTTATTTTTAAATATAAAAAATTTAGAGGTGTCAAGGGACACCCGGATGGAACGAAGTTCCTATAGAAATGAAAATATCTGGCTTGCTTTCTATAAGAGAGAGAGAGACAGACAGACAGACAGAGAAACATGCGACGCCGCACAGCTTACAATAGCTTACTATTATAGCAAAAAGTGTCGTGACAACTTTTCGTGAGAATTTTTTCCGTTTAGCCCCCTTTCACAACGCGCGATAAGGAACTTCGTTCCAATACACATACGATCAGAAATTACCGGGGTTGCGAATGCAATCGTATGTATGACCAGATGGAGAAAGGAGTACATATATGAAAGAAAGAAACGGTTTTTATGATTTAGATCTTTGGCATAGAAACCCAAAATCAAAAGCGAATGTGAGTTTGTTTGTTTGTTACGTCTACACGCCTAACTGGCTAAATCGATTTTGATGAATTTTGGTACAGAAATAGTTGGGACCCTGGAGACGGACATTTTTTTTTAAAGTGATAAATGAGGGAGAAAGGGGGAAGAAAAGGGAAAACTTTGCTTTGCTATTACAATAAATAAGGCGCAAGGGCAAAAACTATAGGTAGCACCTACATGCAAATTGGGTAAGGGGAGCTGCGGGCAAAAGCTAGTAATTCATAGCTTGGACAAATTTTAAATCACATTTTAAATCTGTAGTACGATCGGTCGGCGAAACCTTGAAACTTGTAAGCAGAAATACTAAAAATATCCAAAAAGGAAAACCGTAGGAGATTTTATCTAATGATTTGATTGATTGATTGTACCAATTTCGTAAAAAAATATGATCAAAATAAAATACCTACAAAATTTGGCCGCGAGGTAACCCCAAAAGCAAACAAATTAAATACATTTAATTCAGACACAAAGTGATATCCATACACGTGTTTGGTTATAAAGATAAACACATTAAATTAATCGATTTAATCGTTCAACTATCGTCTGTCGGCGATAAGGATAATTTTATTAACTTTCAGTTGGTCCGTGGCTTCTATAGACTAAACTGTTTTTGCTTTAATATGGTGCGGGTGACATAAGATGTTGAGACAATGTCTAGTGATGGGATGTACAGACGCCTGCACATCAAGCTACTACAATCTGTCAGATTTCTTTGATAGATTTTCGACTTTATTTCTAAAGTATTAGGTTCAAGGTTCATTGGGAAAATTTGACAGTTTCGGGTAGCTTGACCTGCTGGCGTCTGTACATATGTATATTGCTATGATGGGTAGTCCTTTACAACTATGATCATCATCATTTTCCTGCCCTTGTCCCATTCTATTTGGGGTTGGCACCACACGTTTTCTTCTTCCATTCTCCCCTATCAGACGTCACGGCATCATTTACTCCTTTTTCCTTCATATCATACCTTACACATCTTTTCTTTGGCCTTCCTCTCGCTCTCCGTCCGTCAACATTCAGATACATCATTCTTTTAGTCACATGTGCTTCATCCTTCCTCATTACATGTCCATACCTACCAAGACAAACGACTCCCTTTCTGTTTTTTTCTGTAACAGGCGCAACGTTCTTTCAAACTTCCTCTAATTCCTTACTTTATCCATTCTTGTCACTCCACACATCCATCTCAACATTCTCATCTGTGCTTCAAGCAATCGTTTACAACTATGATATTCAGGGTAAAGCCTATATTTTGTCCGGGGTTGTGGGTTATTCGAAAAAGATGCAGGGGCAAACGATGGAACATGGGTGGGTTTTAGTCAGTACAAGTCAGACAAGAGAGCGGCGGAAGTTATTTGATGATTTCCCATCCTCGATATGGTTATACTAATTTGCATAAACACTTAAAAGTAACTATTAATTAATTATATGTATGAACTAATAAATTCAAAATATACAATAACTATAGTTCCTATTTTTACTTTAGCATATTTCATTTTCCTTATTTTATTTATGGTCATTGGCATACCTTTGTGATAATTCCTGACCGGAGAGGTTTTTTAACAATTGTTGACGTACTGCGTGTCACGGTTTGTAGTCTATGTATTTAGCGTATAAGCTATCTACATACCTACAAACTAGCTGGCACCTGCGGTTTCACCCGCGTGATGATCGAAAAAAATTATTCCAGACTATAATCTCACTCTGTGCCAAATTTCATCAAGATCCATTCAGCCGTTTTGACGTGAAAGAGTAACAGGCATCCATCCACACAAACATTCACATTTATAATATTGGTAGGATTTTTTTTTCAAATCGGTTATGCTGTTTGTGTGAAGGAGTATTTATAACATTAGTGTGATGTTACTTGCGCCTGACATTAAAACTAAGGCCACACAATATGCCACACCCATCTCGCTCCACTGAAAGGGGTGTGAGAAAGCATGTGTTGTATCTACAAATAAAAACTAAGCCAGACAGGCATAATATATGCACCCTGTCACCATCTGCCTAGAGTTTTCCCAACTATGTTGGCGTCGGCAGGGCAAAACTGGATGACCCTTGCTAAAGAGAGATGTCTGGAAGCAGAAAGGCCTTTATCCATACGGGCACCATATCCCAGGAGCAAAAATAACCTGACTACTAGATTAATAAGTTGAAAGTACTAACTTAACTAACAATGTGGAAATAAAAGGCTAAAATAAAAAACATGTGGTAACTCGTCTTTATCAAATAATAAATGTGTAAAAACTGGTTCTGCCGAGAGATCAATTAGACCTCCTTTTACGACAAAAGTTTATTCCGATAGCTATGATTGATCACAATGCAACTGTACTACTTTATTGAATGAGGAATACCTCCGATTCTGTTCTATGTTTGCACTGATGACATCACACTACAATTACTAATCTACACAGTAAATGTCGTGATTATGCCATCAAGGTTCATGCATTGTCGTATCCTAGTGAGCAGGATTTTATATAGATGCAGATGATAAAACATAAACAGATTATAAGGCCTCATCAAATAGTTATTTGTTATTGTGTTGCCAAGTAGAAATTCCATTTAGCTACCTGCGTTTTGATTAATCACACAATAAGGATAACGTTTAATATTTCATTGCATGACCAAAATAGAACAAACAATAACTGTTATTTTATTATCTTTCCAGATCACAGGAATCTGCAAATAAAATCAACGTTATGCTATAATAAGGAAACAATTATGGCTGAAACAAAAGAAGCTGAGAAACTTAAAGAAGAATCTAACAATGGCCATGCAAACATTAACAATACAGATATCAACACAATTAATTCAATTAAATCAGAAGAAAAAGACATAGCCGCCCTTTATACTAGAGACGGATCAGAGTCTCCCGTCGATAGAGTCAAGTTCGTAGGACTAGATGATAATGATAGTATATGTTCTGATGAAAGTGAAAATGCACCACTACCGCCGATACCAGACGGTGGATGGGGTTGGGTAGTAGTAGCCTCAGCATTTCTTGTATCAGCATGCGCTGATGGCCTGGCCTTCTCTTTTGGACTCCTCCATGAAGAATTCACTTCATACTTCGAAACTACTCAATCAAAAACGTCATTGATTGGCAGTCTTTTCATCGCTACTCCGTTATTAGCGGGGCCAATCATGAGTGCCTTAGTTGATAGATATGGATGCCGAATTATGACTATGATCGCTGGAGTGCTGTCTACAATTGGATTCCTATTAGCTGCTATTAGTAACTCAGTAGAAATGTTGTGTTTGACTTTCGGGTTTATTAGTGGATTAGCGATGGGAATTTTATACGTAACTGCTGTAGTGTCAGTGGCATTTTGGTTTGATAAGAGAAGAAACTTAGCCGTATCTTTAGCTTCTTGCGGGATAGGTTTTGGTACGCTTATTTATTCACCAATGACTCATTATTTCTTAGAAATATACGATTGGAGAAATACTATTGTTTTATTAGCTGGTACTCTACTTAATATGTGTGTTTGTGGAGCGTTAATGAAGAACCCAGAGTGGTTAGAAATTAAACAAAAACGAGAGCGTAAGCTTTCCAAAATTAGGTCTAGAAAAACATCGAGTGCAGGTTCTACCTCGTCAAGATCGATTGGAGGAGAATCAGCTTATTTAGACTCTGAAGAATTGAAAACTTTGTTGGAATGTGGAAAAAGCCCCGAATACATTTTAGCGACTTTAGCAACAAGTATAAAGGAGGCTGAAGAGTTAGAGGCAACCACACAAGCAAACGCGGAGCAAAAGAACAAGAGAATGCATTCAGCCATACATCTCCCCACATTTGTACAGCAGAACGAAAGGGTATACATACTTACATAATTTGACAAATTAACTACAGTAGTTCTAAGTTTAAACAGTGTACAATAATATTTGTTTACTTTTTCATAGGTTCCGGCTGAAGTCATAAACAAATTGATGAAGAACAAACGTCTGTACAACATCATACTGCAAAACTACCCAGACGTGCTAACACGGAGGCATTCTGAAGTCAACGTAACCGTCGACAATCCAGAAAATGCGCCACCACCTGCTCAGTTACCAATCGAACTGAAAGCAAAGAAGCCTAAAGACGGGGCAGGTAGAGAAGCAAAAAAAAGTGAAAGTGAAGGTGCAAAAGTTGAAACAGCACCGCCGAAGTCAAATGCAAACGTTAACTCTACGAAACAGAAAGTTGTTGCAAAAGACTCGAAGATGTCGCAGCAGCAGCAGCAACAGCAACAACAAAGCTGGTTCAGGCAGATATCGACTGACCATCACTACTTGAGAGACGTACCTTTGTATAAGACCACCATGATGCACCGAGGTGCTATGATGTCTACTATAAGATACAAACTAAGAGCATCATCCCTGCCAGATATGTATAGGAACTCATCGTGGTCTCTTGATTCTGAATCTGATGACGAAATGGTTAGTTCATTATTCATACTTAAATCTGTTATATACTCCAATTGTTTTATCTTAAAACTTCTTTTTACTTTTTACAGAGATGGTACAACCGCTTCGGAATAACTCTAAAATCAATGTTTGACTTCAAAATGTTCACGGAGTTCCATTTCTTGATGTTCAACCTGTCTTCCCTGATTCTGTCTGTGTGGTTCATCGTGCCGTACTTCTTCCTCAACTCCTACATGAACGAGATGAAAGTGGAGGGTGGACCTATGATGATCGCCATTATTGGAGTTGCTAGCAGTATTGGAATTGTGAGTACTTGATATTTTGTAGATCATAAAGTTATTCTCATGAAAATTGTAAACAGTGTTGTTTGTGTGGGGTTAAAATATCTAATCTCTTATTTGCCACTTTGCCATTTTTTTTTAATTGCCCTTGTTGGGTTACCGTCGTCGTTATGCGAGAATTTCCTTTTTTTGTCATTGAATATCTCCAGATTTTACAGTAAAATCATCATCTTCTTCTAGGTTGCCCTCGGCTGGGCAGGCGACCAGCCTTGGTTAAACGTGACCAAGACCTACGCCATCTGCCTCATCATCTGCGGAGCCTCCGTAGCCACATACCCTTTCTTCATCACCAACTATTGGGTCGTTGCCGTTATATCTGCAGTATTTGGATTGTCTTTCGCCAGTTCCTATTCGTATACGCCGACGATTCTCATGGAGTTGATGCCTCTGGACAACTTTACTGTGGCTTACGGACTCATCTTGTTGAGTCAGGGTATTGGGCATTTAGTAGGACCGCCTATTGGAGGTAAGAACTTCTATGAATCTGCTATTTAAATTTTTGCTTTTACTCTGGAGGCTCTAAATGTGCTCGTTTATCTACATCGTTCTCACATTTATGTATAACCTCAACATTAATAATATATCTATGATTTTGTAATATATTATGTTTTAAAAGAGTGTCCATGGAGTTTCTTATCCATTCTTCTCCATAGATATCCACGTTTTGGAATTGGCAACTACAATACTTTCACAAGTTATTATGTCTTGTTACCGGGACTGTAGCAGCATCTTTTTTTTTGTTTTTATGACATTCAAAAGTGCCTGTAATGGTCTAATTGAAATAAATGTTTTGAGTTTGAGTATGAAAAGAATTAAAAATTGACGTTTATATAGGCATTTTAAACTATAAAGCACAGTGAAATTATAGTCTTGAGAAGGAAGTTTGTTTTTTATTAAGTTAAAGTACATATCTGTATAAATAGTCTTTTAATATTATGAAAAACAATTAATCTCAGAAACCAATTAATCGATTTCAATGGAATTTGGCAAATATTTTATTTTAAAAGAATTTATTCTAAAAAAGGATAGTTTAAGACCCGATGGGTAGGTAGGTAGACCCGATGGATAGGTAGCGTTGTTGTGATACATTTTGATGCTTTGTCATGTTTCTATTGCACTAAGCAGGGGCGGATCACTACTACTTAGTGAAATATTTCAACGACGAACAGCTCATCTATAAACAAATACATTACAAATCAAATCAAATCAAATCAAATCATTTATTTCAATTAGACCATTACAGGCACTTTTGAAAGTCAAGAAACAAAATGAATCTACAGTCCCGGTCACAAGGCATAATAACTTGTGAAAGTACTGTAGTTGCCCATTCCAAAGCGTTGATCTCTATGGAGAAGAATGGGCAAGAAACTCCATGGACACTCTTTTAAATTATAATATTTTTACAAAATCGTGTTTACATCATTCATGTTGAGATTATACAAATATGTGAGAACGATGTAAAAAGGCGTGCACAGTAAGAGCGTCCAGAGTAAATAAAAAGCAAAATTTAATTTTAAATCTAAATAAGTTTAAAAATGAACCGTGGTAGCTAAAAAATGACCAGTCCCAACTGACAGCGCCCGTTCACGAACATGACGTATGGATCAGCCCCATTCAGCTCGACCATTTTGAAGGGAGCTAAATGACCCGACACACCCGCCACCATCAGTGAGACATTTAAGTGAGCATGACACTATCAACCACCAGGGCTTCGTCAAGTCAATGATAATACATAGCACTCACATATGGGCTTAATAATTATACAATACTAGAGAATTGATTCTATACATTGCAAAGATAGTCTTACAATCTTCTGCAGCTTCCACTATAGCTTCGGATACTAACCAATGAGTTTATCCCTATGCTTGTGGAGCAGGACTAGCATTAAGCCAAGCATTTTTATCATCAATATAATCCCCCAACTTATAATATGCCTGACTGCATAGTGTGCGTTTAATACAAGATTTAAATTTCGTTTCGTTCAGTTGAAGAATGTGGGGAGGTATTTTATTGTAGCATTTTAAACAGTACCCCATGAAAGATGAGTCTACTTTAGCTAACCTGAAACCTGGTTGAACTAATTGGTCCCTATTTCTAGTATTATAATTGTGTCTGTCACCTCTTTTACTAAAAAGACGCAAGTTTTTCCTGACATACATGATGTTTTCATAAATATATTGACAAGGTACTGTCATGATGTTAATATCCTTAAACTGTTCCCTTAAAGAATCTCGCCTACGTAGGTTATATATGGCTCTGATGGCTCTTTTCTGCAGAATAAATATAGACTCGATGTCTGCAGCCCGTCCCCAAAGTAAAATACCGTATGACATTATACTATGAAAATAACTGAAATAGACTAGTCTCGCGGTATCTACATCAGTAAACTGACGGATTTTTCTAACAGCATATGCTGCTGAACTAAGGCGTCCTGCAAGAGATGTTATATGCGGACCCCATTGTAGCTTTGAATCGAGTGTTATTCCCAAGAAAACAGTTTTTTCGACGAATTCTAGTTTCTCTTGATTCAATACTATGTCACACACACTGTTTTTGACATTTGGTAGAGCAAATCTTATGCACTTCGTTTTTTTCCCATTTAATACTAAATTATTAGCGGTGAACCAATTATGTACCTGCATTAGGGCATTATTTACGTCGTCAAGATTTGTGGCACGCCTGTTTATCTTAAATATTAAAGAGGTATCGTCAGCAAATAACACCATTTGTGGTTGGTTTTTAAACAAATGGGGTAGATCATTTATATATACTAAAAAGAGGAAGGGACCTAATATCGATCCTTGTGGTACACCCATCTTTACATTTAAACCCATTGAATTGACACCATTTATTTGTACTTGCTGCTGTCTATCATTTAAATACGATTTAACTAAACTAAGGGCAAGTTTCCCTAGGCCGTAATGTTCAAGTTTTAAGAGCAGGGTTTCGTGGTTCACGCAATCAAATGCTTTTGAGAGGTCACAAAAAATCCCTATGGCATCCTGTGCCTCTTCCCACGCAGTAAATATGTGTTTTAATAGGGTGACACCGGCGTCAGTCGTACAACGTCCTTTGGTGAAACCATACTGCTTTTCATGTAAGATTTTATTGGTGTTAAAGTGGTTGAGCATTTGGTTAAGCATTACCTTTTCAAACACCTTGCTGAAAACCGGCAAAACGGATACGGGTCTATAATTATTGGTGTCTTTACTGTCCCCAGATTTGAAAAGCGGTATTACTTTGCTGTATTTCATAAGGTCCGGGAAGACTCCTTGGTCCACACACAAATTAAATATAAAGGCTAAGTACGGTGCTATAGTCTCAATGATAGCTTGACAAACTTTAATAGACAATCCCCAAAGGTCTTCGGTTAACTTGATTTTTATTTGTTTAAAAGCTTTAATGACTACAGTGGGATTAATATGCTTAAACTGAAACTCAGCCGGGCATGGTAAAACGTTTGCTCTTAATAAGTCAACAGAAAGCAAGGGTGAGGAATTTAACGTTTCTGTAGTTTTAATTGGGATACTAGTAAAGAAATCCACAAATTCTTGAGCAACTTCGTTTTTTGTGGTTAGAAGACCACGTGAAGACTCTAGTGTTATATCATTATTATATTTTTTATTTCTATTAGTTTCACTATTGATTATTTTCCAAACCGTCTTAATTTTATTATCAGCGGATTTAATCTTGTTGCTTATGAATAAGGCTTTAGCTACCTTGCAGGTGTTTCTAAACATTTTTGAGTAAGTGGCAACATAGTGATTGAATGTTTCCGAGTTGATGTAAGGCTTAAGGCCGTAAAGTTCAAACAGCCGTTCCCTACTTTTTCTTATACCCTTAGTTGCCCAATCACTAAATAGAAACTTTGGGCTAATAGATTTAGTTTTAATTTTTAGCGTATCATTGAACTCTGTGTAGACAACCGAAAAGAATTCCTCATAAAAATGATTTACATTATTAATATCATATCCCGGAATGCCTAGATTACTTATTAAATTATTGTTAAATTTATTTAAATTGCTGGGTGTTATTTGTCTAGACTGTATCTGAATTTTTTGTGATGATGTGTAGGACTCGAAAACAACGGTTTGACCGCTGTGATCAGAGGGAAGGTAATTTACAATGGATTTATCTAAGAAGTCGCAGCAACAGAAAACATTATCAATACATGTAGCGGTATTTGTAGTAATTCGGGTTGGCTCCGAAAACACATTCAACAAATTAAATGATTTAAAAAGATTTAAAAATCTACTGCTATTTGAATTTTCATCTAAAATATTGATGATAAAGTCACCACAGATGACTAGCGATTTATTACCTGTTGCAAGTTTTGCCAAAGCATCTTCCATTACTGACTCAAATATCGAGTAGTTTTGATAATTTGGGGGCCTGTAAACACACACTATGACATGCTTATCTAGCTCAACACAAGATAATTCAATATTATGTTCAACCGATAGATCAACTATATCAATACGACTTCTAAATTTAATACTATTTTTGACTAAGATTAGTGAACCCCCACGCATCTTAGATTTACGGTTAAAGCAACTGCCTACACTGTAATTTTCATAATTAATTAGCATTTCATGATCTTTTAACCAATGTTCGGTGAAACAAACAATATCAAACTTAGTTTTTTCTAAAAACAATTCAATCTCTAGTTGTTTTGAAGAGAAACCTTGAATATTTTGATGAAGTAATGTCAAGGAATTCTGCTTAGCCCCTTTTTTAAATGTAACTATTTGAGAGCCAGAAGGTACCTTGGTGTCTGTTGTCTTACTAGCTAGTTTAAATGAGCCGGAGTGAGCGACAATACTCCCCCGCCTTCCTTGTAAAAAGGTATATTAGTAGAAGTCCTAATATTTGCAGTGTTAATAATTGTACAAAACATAGACATAATATTTACATTGGAACATTAGAGTTCTTTATGAAGCCACCCCCTTATCTGAGATCTCTAATACTATTTATAGTAGTCGTGACATTGTGAGTACCCATGAACAAAGCAACCGAATCAGCAAAACATTCTTTAGGTACATTTATAGAACTAAAGCCACGCTATCTGCCTCAGGCGATGCGACTAGCGTTTAGGGACACTCATGCTTTATTAGTGTTTAAACTGACATGGTTACTAATATTATAATTAACACTTGAAACGCCATGATCACGGATGAACTGATCATCCGTGATCATGGCGTTTGCAACATCGGAAACTCGATATAAATAACAAACATGGTAAATATATCCGTTTCAAGTGTTAATTATAACTCATGCTTTAGTTATTTCCGTCGCGTCGTGGTGACGTTAGCATGCTCTAAGCCAGCGGTTCTCAATCTTTTTTGGGGACGGAACCCTTTTGGAAAGCGAAATACTTGACGGAACCCTAACATAAAACAAGTTTTTAAAAGTGTATTCTTTAATTATGCATAATAAAAGTACAATGTAAAAGTTACTTATTACTTTTTACATAACAAGTACAATTACAAAAGATTATTTCAGGGCGATAGTTTGAGTCCACTTTAGCTCAGTTTAGCCTTGAATCCCCTAAGCACGTTCCTGGAGGATTCAGGTCTGGGCTATCGATTGAAAAGAGGTGGTCAGGTTATATCTTACCTCCTTTACATGGATGACCTAAAACTCTTTGCCCTCAACGATTTGCAACTGATGGAGCTACTGAAGGTAGCTGAAACTTTCAGTGGGGCCATCCGGATGGAATTTGGTGCGGTCATGTATGTGAAGATGCAAGCGAGGAGAGATTGTGGAATCTGTGGGAACCCAGCTCTCTCGATTACATAAACTTTAGATCCCTCTCAGCAACCGAAACCTACAAGTATTTGGGGATGTCGGAAGCGCTGGGCATCAATGTTGCTGACATGAAGCAATCGTTGAAGGAGTGCTTCTTTGGCCGCCTAAGAAAAGTATTTAATAGTCTTTTATCATGCGGAAACAAGGTACGCGCTTTCAACTTTGGATCATGCCGGTTTTTGATGTACTCTTTCGGCATACTCAAGTGGACTCAAACGGAACTAGATGGCCTGTATAGGAAGGTCCGTAGTTCTTCGGTTACGAGACTGTATATTCCGAATTGTGGTGGTCGAGGCTTTTTAAACGCTAAGACTCTCCACAAGCGTGAGATATGCAGTCTCAGAGAACATTTCCCGACGTGGGGATGCAACAAGATGTGGTTGCGGTGGACAAGGACCTCGCTCCACTTTCCTTAAAGTTTTCCCACTCCTGGCTAAAGAGAACTGGCGCAAACCTGTAGTTCTTGACACTAACGATCGCAGGGAGGTATGGGAGAGTAAAGAGATTCATGGACGCTTTTTCTGGGCCCTACATGGGCCTGATGTAGACCAGTCAGCGTCCGTAATAAAAATAATCGGGATTGTAGTGGTCGTAATTTGATAAAATTGATAAATATTTTTACAGCTTTTTCAAGAGCTTGTCTATGCAGGATACAATGGCTGGAATTACAATTAGTTGCTTAATTTTTTGTAGTCACACTAGTCGTACTGTACCTACCCGTTCGCCTTGGTTCCATCTGTACAAATGTCAATGCAATCGATTCGTCAAGATTAATTTCCTCAAAAAATGTTAAAAAATAATATTTAAAATTTCCTCTCCGGTAGTGTTTGTGGATTTTTGTGGAACCCCTACAGAAGTATCGCGGAACCCTAGGGTTCCGCGGAACACACTTTGAGTATGGCTGCTCTAAGCTAAGCTATATTTCTTCATTTGTTCTTCCCGCAGAAATGCGTAATTTCAGTCCACTCCAAATTACTAACGGATATAAGATTAGTTAGACTAACAATTATTAATAGCAAACCGATTGGGCGGATGTCCCCACTCTCGAAGTGTATTTATAAATCGTAATATAAGTAATAGGTGTAGGAAAATTAATAGTCCTTTTTCAAAGTATTGAGCGACTTTCGAAGACGTCCGTATCTACCATGACGGATTTAGAGAGTAGACTCCTCGGTCCGCCGAATGTATGAGATATTTTGAGACTTATTTTACAAAATGGAATCTTTTCGTAACTTCCAGGTATGCTGTACGATCTCACCGGATCCTGGGACCTGACATTCTACATGGGAGGTATCTGGCTAGTCATTTCTGGTCTGTTTGTGGGTGTCATCGCGTATACGAAGGACCTGCGCTTGTGTGGATCCTCTCCTCTCATGATGGAGGCGGAGGAAGCCAGGACTGAGAGCGGACCCACCGAAGTATGATATTGTAGCTTATGGCTTCGTAATAAAGTTTGTTTTTAAGTGTTCAGATTTGTTTCAGTACTACCTTTTAGATGTAAGCAAGAATTAAAAAAGTTTAAAAAGTGGATAATAACTTTACTTCCGGAAGTCGGCGACTTTAGTTTGTTTCGTTGACTTTTTGCCACCGACTTCCGGAAGTCGGTGACCTTTTGTTTGTTTCGTTGACTTTTTACCACCAACTTCCGAGTAAGTAAGTTAAGTATGGTCCACTTATTTTAGGATTTTTTGGAAGTGTAAAAATGAAAATCGCTCATGTTGCTTTGAATACGTAAACTAAAAAATACGTGTTAATTTTTAGGTCAATTCGAAAAGCATGTGCTATCGTTCATTTTGTCAGCACGAACGTATCAGACGCCATTATCATATGCCACGATACCTAGAGCACTGGCCGTTATCAGTCGGTAGTTAGGTAAACAAATTAAATAAAATAAACTTACCGACATTATCAAAGGCAGATAAGCTCCCGTGATAGATATGTTTTTAAAGTAGCAACTAAAACCATAGAAGGTATTAAAAACAGACAGATTTTTGAGGAATTGTAGATAGATAGATAGAATATTCTTTATTATGTAAACCATACAAGTTACAAGAATAACAGAATACAACTTATAGGGTGACACAATGGGCGGTCTTATCGCTAAAAGCGATCTTTTCAAGACAATCTTTGGATGAAGGAGAGACTCAGTTCATTAGTACTGTAGGTAGTCTGTGGGCGAACAGCTACATTTATATAAACAAATACTTATATATACACCTATATATAAAATAATAATCATGAAGAGCAAAGAAATATTTAAAATTGTTGTTTCAGGTCAAAAAGCATTACCTCTCTGGTAGTGCTTTTTGACCAAAGTTCTAAAAATAGACAAGGTTTGAGCGCTCCTTATAGACACGGGCAGGGCATTCCTTAACCGTACATCTTGAACTGTAAAAGATTTATCGTAGAAGCTAGTAGAATCCACCAGTATCTCAATTTTCAAGTTTTCTGATATCTATTATGATTGTACATACTTACATGTACTGAGTATGAGGTCATACCTGGTTTCGATTCCTGGGTCGGGTAAAATGTAATTAGGTTTTTTTCTTTCAGAAATTTCTTAGTAGCGTAGCAGCCAAGAAATCTAGTTTTGTGCCCTGTTGATACCATTAAGCTCGCCTTTTAAAACTTGGGACTTATAATTCTTGAAATGTGGGTGTACTATTAGGCACTGTTCTGTGTTACCCTTCTGAGATTGCAAGCGTGATGTAATATTATTATTAATATTTAAGTTAGCGGAACTCTCAATAATAATATCATAATATAATACAACTAGCTAATTTGCCCGCGGCTTCACACGCGTTTAATTCGGGGTAACACAGTTCCCCTTTCCTGATTTGCAGGTGCCTGCTACTTGTAGTTTTTGCCAAACCAAAGCAAAGTTTTCCCTTTTTTACCCTCTTTCGCCCTCATTTCTCACTTTTAAAATAATGGTCTATCTCCTGGGTCCCAACTGTACCAAAATTCACCAAAATCGGCTTAGCCATGTAGGCATGATGACGTAACAAACAAACTCACTTTCGCTTTTATAATATTAGTAAGGATATCTGCGAATGGCTTAATTGCCAAGAGCCTTCACCAATACCTTAGGAGGCTTTCGTTAGGCAGCTGGATCAAGGGCTTGATACAGAAAGCGGTACTCCTGGACACGGGTCGTATTGTTAGGAGGTTCCTTTCTCTAGAGCCCTGTAGCTTGGACCCTGTTCTCGATACCGGTGGGCATCTATTTCTTTTTGAATTTTTATATTTCATAATCCACTTTGTCTACCCAAACAAACCACTTCTAACGGTCTTCTAAATCATTAACTCACTTCCTGTTTGCGCCATCGCGCAGCCGTCGGTTTTTAAACGCCATGTGTTTTATATTTTTCCACAGTTAACAATACTATGCCCCAGCGGGCACGTTTTATGCTGTTTTAGATAAAGGCAAATAAGGATAAATAAATAAAACATGATAGAAACTTTACAATAACAACTTTATTGTGAAGGGAACAACAATTGAGGAAGTCAATTCTGTTTACAACAGTTCTTAATCTACACCATGTCAGTTATATTGAAGAACTTGCGATATTTTCAACTTTTCGAACCATCACCAATCAAAATGACGACGCGGTTGGCGCAGTGGCTGAGCTATCGACTGCTACGCTGCGTGTCGCGGGTTTGATCCCCGCACGGAACAAATATTTTACGTCCTACAGATAGTTGTTCCGTGTCTGGCTGTTTGTGTATGTGAGTTTAAATGTTTGTAAACGCACCCACAATACAGCAGAAATTACTAGTGTGAAGTAACGTTTATTAAAAAGGAAATAAAAACTGTTGGTCGACTATTCAATTTACCTACGTTACCATTCGTAAAATGGTCATAAAGTCAGACAAATTATAATGTTAACGCGCCTGTGACCGTTTGAGAATTTTAACATAATTCATAATGTTATCCTACTATCTGCCGCGCCTGCGGCTTCGCCCGCGTGATATCGATTAAAAAAGTATCCTATGTGTTATTCCAGACCATAATCTACCTCTGTGCCAAATTTCATCAAGATCCGTTCAGCCGTTTTGACATGAAAGAGTAACATAATGTTAGTAAGATAGGTGGCCCCTAGCTGGCCCCCTAGCTGGAAATAAATAAATAAATAATCTACCTTGACGGTAGTGTAACAAACATCCATACATCCATCCATCCTCACAAACATTCGCATTTAAAATATTAGTAGGAAGTAGGATTATGATTCTGCAAAAGCGGCCTATTTAGTTCCGCTGGAGACAAGCGTAAAACTCAGTGTTTTACCTCTTGCAATTTAAAACAGAAAAATTCATTACCTATACAACTCACAGACATTCAAATTTTGTGCGGTACAGATGTTGCTCATAAATTATACATTACCTCTGTGTCATTTTGACCTAAAAAAGGATAGAAAGAGTCAAAAACATACCTCGCTCTCTTTCTCACCTAAGTTTTTGCTCCTAATGAAATTCCTTAGAACCACTCTTGCGCAGCTGTGAGTGATGTTAGATAACTTGTTTATTTTTATGTAAAAATATTAGGATACGGTTGTTGCCAGGCGATTTTAAACACAATTTACAAAGAAATAGAATAGAACTCTTAAGAATTGCGTGTTTTTGCTGATATATAGGTATGGTTTTAACACAAAGAAGAACAAATTCCAAGTATAAAGTGAAACGAACATTAAATGAAACAAAAGATAACTTAACAAACATGTGGCTAGACGTGTAAGCATATTTGTATCTGGCACAAATAAATACTAGCGCAGTGAAGGAACTCTTACAAAGAATATTTAATTTGCTGACGACAATGCAAATAACAATTCTTGTTGCTTTAAACAATGTGTAGCGACATCAAATACGAAGAGGCAAAAAGTACTACAACGCCATCTATGCAACCACTGAAGAAAAAACGGCAAAAATTCCTACATCGCGCAAGCAAAGTTGTAACATATATACGAGCACCCAACAAGCAACTATCGCCGTCTCCCCACCTGTCCCTTGCAAGAGCCAGCCCGCGCTGCTGAGCCAGTAAGTTTAAATCAGTCCACAAATAATATCACTCAGATCCAGCCTGTCCCTTGCTGTCCATCAGCGACGTTCTAAACCGAGGCTCGTACCCCACACAGGGGGTGCCCTTAACGTGTAGTCGCTTAGTTTGTAAGTTTTTAAACTGGCTGGAGGTCTTAAATTTTTAAGGCATCCACAGGATTCACCCGGTTAAGCAGACGATAACCTCCTTGGTTTAACTGCGAGATACCATTCATAAAAAAAAGGAACTGTCGGGCAGTGGCCCACCAGACACGACACCCGTCTGGTCGGAGGATCCTCCCTTTTCCATAGAGGATGGAGAACTTTACACCCTGTTCTTCATACCTCTAAAACTGCAGTACCAGCATTCATTAACCGAGTCCATAAATGAAATGAATGCTTATGAATTTGGTGAGAATCTCTTTGACTATCTGCGGTCGGCACCGGTGAAGACAATTTCTCAACAACATTCATCGTACACTATTCTGCCAAAAACAACCATTTTATCAATGACTAGCTTCCGCCCGCGACTTCGACCGCGTCGCATAGTTACTTTGGGCTAACTAACCCGCGTGATGTTCGAAAATAATATCTTTCTCTCCCCTTTTATTCCCTATTTCTCCCCCTTTTCTCATTTTTATTTAGCCTATGTCCATCTCCAGGGTCCCAACTAAATCTGTACCAAAATTCATCAAAATCGGATTTTCCACAAACAAACAAACTTACTTTCGCTTTTATAATATTAGTAAGGATTAATTAAAATTAAAATGTTAATTATACAATAATGTGTACGAGATAAGGATTACTGAATATTTAGTACCTTATTTTGTTAACAAACTACTAGACGACCTGCAGACGTTACATTCATATACTGGACAGGGGGTCTACTCTCTTTCTCCGAAACGTAACTTCGTTAACGAACGAAAGTCAAAAGTAGTTACGTTTGTAACCCTACTCTATATCATTTTGCGTGAATTAGTGTAGGTTTAGAAAATTTTAATGTCAAATAAACTTCGGACGTCCGAAATTTCGAAATGAATGAAATGAAATGAAACCGTGGTAGAAAACGTTCGAAGTTTCGGCCGCAATTTCGTTTTACGTAGAATTAGAGTAGACCCCCAGGTTCGAAAAGTTACATGTACAAATCTAAACGATACTATACACTAAGCATGCTATAACGCAATATGCATATTGAGTACAAAAAAAAGCTATCCAGCTCACAGAAAAACCATGAGAGGTTTGCGTGTATGACAAAACAATGTACCAAATTTTGCAAAAGTCTTTTGGAAATAAATAAATAAAGTAAAAAGTCTGGTCATAGCCCAATATAAAATTCTACACGTGTTTAATCAGTTCAATTTTGGATATCTGGTGGTTTTAGTGAATCAATTAAAACACGATCTTTTTCTGAATTGGTTTCGTGACTGACTTTAAGGTTCAGAGTACGTTGACGTTTGACTGAGATTGTTAATTTTATGTCTGTGATAAAAGTGTGAACATTCGTTTCAATTTGAAATTTGAATGAATTGTTCTAGCCAGATGGATATATCATTTATTTGATGCAACAAAAGACGCAATCAAAGACTACAATATAATATAGAGTAGACGCAATAAAACACAAAATAAAAACAAGCATAGATAAAAAAAGATTGACCCATAGACTATTCAAATTCTATTCGATTCTAATCAATAAAGGCATTGGTACAAACTATGTAACTGCATTTTGCCCGGTTGGTGTATTATAGCCCACCCCGTGGGGACAACCAGAAAGTCTGTCTTTATCCCAGCATTAGGAAAGTACTAATAAAATTTGAGGTAAAAATTAAAATGGGGCCTACTTTGAAATATACTCTGTCCAATGATAAAAGAATTTTTAAAATCGGACGTCCCAGTAAAAAGTTATGCGTGGTCATACTTAAAAAAATATTTATATGTATACCTACATCGACATATATACCTCAATTCGACATGTACATGTCGAATTGAGAACCTCCTTTTATGCGTCGGTTAAAAAAGAGAAAATAATTCAAAGCATAGATGATATTTTTTTGTGTTAAAAGTCAACGACCATAAGAATGAAAATAAATAATTAACAAAGCAATTCTAAAAGTCAATAACCCGATAAATTAACGATTAAATGTATTCAAAATCATTGACTCACAATCAAGGACATTTTCAACTATTTTTTTATAGTTGCAAAGACGCATGTTGATTAGCATGGCAACTCGGAACCATAGGACGAGCATACAATTGAATGCTTATAACGAATTCATGAATAAATTAAACAATGAATGCTTTGGTTACTTAAACTTTGATACTTTGTGGAAAATGTCGTAGGTATTATACATATTTTATAACTCTTGTATATTTATGACATAACTATATACATAAAATTCCAATGTATTACTGTTCTTCTCTCTATCTTCCCAAATAAAAAAAAACTAAGACTTCTTCGCTTAGTCTTGTTTTTGTAGATAACATTATGTGTAAAGCAAATATTAAACATATTGTTTCCAGAAAACCTGTTTTTGTCGACTGTCTAAATGTTCCAACGTCCGCCACTGATGGCCGTTGGGACAAAAAATAATGCACTGATCCAACGGCCATCACTGGTGCCCGTTTTAGTGGTGGCCCTTGGGAGTAAACCTTTTTTTTATATAGGATTAGCTGTTCCTAGCGTTTTCAGCCTCTGCTCAGCTCCACTCCTATAGGGGGCCACCCTGATCACTTAAAAGTAAGACTTCTAAAGTAAGAATCCTTACTAATATTATAAAAGCGAAAGTGAGTTTGTTTGTTTGTTACGTCTTCACGCCTTAATGGCCAAACCGGTTTTGATGAATTTTTGGTACAGAGATAGTTGGGACCTTGGAGACGGATATAGGCTATTTTTTAAATGAGATAAGGGGTAGAAAGAGGAACGCTCGGGGGGAGCGAAAAGATAATTTATTTTCGATCATCACGCGGGTTAAAGTTAGCGTTAGCCCGAAGTAACTGTTTCACGCGGACGAAGTCGCGGGTGGAAGCTAGTAATTTTATATGTAGTAACATATAAAATTTCATAAAATCGGTCTAGCCGTTTCGGAGGAGTATGTCAACTAAAAATGTGACACGAGAATTGTATAGCTAAGATGATATCGTAACTATTTACTATTATAATCAACTTTTCATTGAATATTTGTTGATATATTTGATCCTAGTTTGTTTCTTTCACAACACTGACTTGGTGTAGACATGGCAACTGCAGTATACAGAAAACGAACATAATCTGTTACAATTATAAGATCGGTATATCTAAACACATATTATGTTTACAATTTAACATGTAGGTAAGTATTTAGCACATTTATCTCACACTTAGTTATTTTGAAGTCGCTCAGTGATAAATTGAAAAAGATATTTTAAAGTATATACCAAAGTATGTATGTCTATCAAATCTTCAAGGAAAATAGGATCATCTAGTACACAATTTATTTATTTATAGTTATAAATTAATCATTTATTTTCAGTTTTACACCCAAAGGCCATAGGTAAATAGTAATGTTCTATCAGCCTACTGATAGAACATAACTATTTACCTATGGCATTAAGTCCGCCTCTGTACTTTGTCCTTGAAGTGTTAAATAATCAAGCACTCTTTATCAAAATAAGTTACAAAAATCGATGGGCACCTGCTTTTTTAACCGACGAAAT
Organism: Ochropleura leucogaster; assembly: GCA_958449745.1. NCBI lineage: Eukaryota > Metazoa > Arthropoda > Insecta > Lepidoptera > Noctuidae > Ochropleura > Ochropleura leucogaster. The sequence continues at coordinate 2,008,651 of OY288213.1, read as the reverse complement.
AGGAGCCTAGGCATAGCGTAAGTGACTCATCCAGGCACGAATCAAGCAAAATCTGTGAATAATTCCTGGTAAAACTCAATAACTTTGTCTGAAAAGACTTTTCAATTTGTTATAGTTTTAACAATTTATCTCTGAGCGACTTCATCTATAGTTTTTCTATATAAATAGGTTTGCCAACACCCGTATTGACTATACCGGACAATACTGCAAAACTCCGGCTATTGAGGTAAAATTCAAGGTCTTATTTAGTTGTAGTTTAGAGTAAAAAGTCGAGTCCGGTCAAAACTCTATCACTTATTGTGGAATCCGGGCCTGTCGAAATCGCTCTAAAAGATTGCATATAACTTAAACTTTTTTTTCTTATTTTGTCCGGGGTTTTAAAGTGTTTCCGGGGTTGATAGCAACCCTATTTATGGGGTCATCGGGAGATTATATAATATAAGGAGTCCCAAGATGTATTTTGTTAGAATTTTTCTAATAAATGTGTTTACAATCACAGCCAAATTATGATTATTTTTCGGTTTTCTAATTAAGAATTGAAGTTGACAACCTGTCAAAGTCTATTTTAGCAGTGCAGTCACTTTCTATAATCAAAATGTTGTGCTAAAGTAGAGTTGACAATGTCTTAATAGGGTAGTTGACACCACCAATCAATTGATATACTTTTTATGAGCTGTCAAAACGCGCTTCCCCCATAGATTTTGTATGGGACTCGTAATCGATGACGTCACTAAGTTGTCAAGTCAATGATGCAACTATTTATTGATTTAAAAGCAACTAAAAATCAAATTTTAAAGTTATTTTGAAATGGATGGAGGTCTCAGGTCTAAAATAAGGTGTTCTTTCAGATAAAATGTGTTTTTAAATTATTGGTTAATGGTGTCAACTACCCAATTATAAATGCGGAAGAAATGCAGAGACTGGGTCATTATGTTGCCCATAAAGAAGGTACTATGAATATATTGCAGATACTATTTCAATATTTAGACCCGATGACCCTTCAGTGTTCCTTCTATTTCTTCACGACAACTTACATAATTATACGTTGATATTTTTCAGTATTAAGTTCTTATTATATTGTCGAAATTCATAAACAATTACTAAAGTTAATAAAGGAATTAAATAAAAATATTATATTACAGTTTTTTTTTATAATTACAATTCAGGTTAGGAAACATAGTGAAGATAAACAATTGGTAGCAGTAGTGTTTTTTTTTGTACAGTGCTAAAAATCTAAAATAAACTTAAAAAGACGTTTCTAGTACAATGAGGATTATTATCAAAGTATTATCATCACTCCCAATATGGACATCTTAATAATCAACGGATATACAGATAACATGAATGCTAGAATATAATACTTAATCAAAAATAATATTTTGGCTACTTACTATTGTAATGACATGTATCCTTACTAATATTATAAAAGCGAAAGTGAGTTTGTTTGTTTGTTACCTCTTCACGCTTTAATGGCTAAACCGATTTTGATGGATTTTGGTACAGAGATAGTTGGGAACCAGGAGACGGACATAGGCTAATATTTTTTTGAAAAAAGTGGGATGTGAGGGTGTAAGAGGGAAGAAAAGGGAAAACTTAGCGTTGCTATTACAAATCAATAAGGCGCAAGGGGAACTGTGTTACCCCAAATTTAACGCGGGCGAAGCCTCGGGCGAAAGCTAGTTATAAATAATACATGTCATTACAATATCATTTAACCCTTGAACTATAAGACAACGTGTACCTACGATAGGGATTGAGGTATCCACGATTAAATTCGCCTGATACGTGGAATCTTAGAAAGTGCGGCAGATACTAATAACAACAACATATGAATTAAAATTTGAAATTGAAAAAAGTAAATGATTATATTGCTATTAACCAGCTTTCAATACAGAAAGACGCGTTCTATATCCACGAAGCAAACCTAAAAGCTAAACATACGTCCTGAACTATAAATGTGGTTGAACTTGAAAAGGTTTAATAGAAGAAATTGCTCATAAACTGCTTATCTCCACTACATTCATCTAAAATGCTTTCGACGCGCCGCAAGATCAAGGTTGAAAATATATCCGTCAGTTAAAACCAATACTTGCCAATAACATAACAATTACTAAAGCATTACAAGTGGTTGATGCAACACTAAAATTAGAAGTTGGATTGGCGCCAAAAATAGTGTGCATAATGTGCATTGTTAAACGTATTGTTAGAATTACCTCTGTGATGGTTACTTCTTACATATTTCTTTCAAATATTATTTTTCTGGTTATAGCTGGTATTGGCTGGTTTGTTGGGGCGCGATGAAAGAGTTCGTGAAACGAGTTAGTCCTTTGACAAAAGGAAGACAAAAAAAATAAATGACGTTCGTTAATTTCTTCGAAATTCTTAATCATTGTTGGATTTCAATCAATGACGAATTTATTGAGTGATGTAGAGTACATAGACTGATAATTATATCCGCCACATCAATTAGGTTAAATGCATCGGGATATTTGGCTAAAATAAACCCCTGTTTATAAGGCCCCTGCCTTAGTCTGCTATTACAATAGTCAATGGTCGATCACTGATCGCATAATGGTTGATTTTGACAAGTTAGCAGGGGCCTTAGTCTGCTATTACAATAGTGTCAGAATGGTCGATCACTGATCGCATAATGGTTAATTTTGACAAGTTTGGTAATCTGCTACATACTAAACTTGTCAAAATCAACCATTATGCGATCAGTGATCGACCATTCTGACACTATTGTAATAGCAGACTAAGGCCCCAGATTACCAAACTTGTCAAAATTAACCATTATGCGATCAGTAATCGACCATTCTGACACTATTGTAATAGCAGACTTAGGCCCCAAGCGTTGAGGAGAAATAATAATTTAGGTATACAACAAGAAGGACGAAAGGATTTTTTTTTCATAAAAGTTGATGATTAATGTTGTTTCAATACCAGTTGTATTGTGACCACACGTAATAACAAATTAGTTAAATACATAATAGAATCGCGCGACGCATCTAAAACAAGTATCCTGATAAAGAAAAATCTTAAAATTACTTTGATACCTGATAAAGAATAAATCTTAAAATTACTTTACAATTATAGAAAAAATACTCTTCAATAAATCATAGTAATAATTATTTCGTAAGCACCTACAATGTAATAATATAAATCTAACATTGTATAAATATTAATACAAACGATTACTTTCAAGTAATTTTATTAAGTTTTTTTTTGTAGGTTTAAAACACAGCATTTCTGTGTGATATGTTTTTTGGGGTCAAACTAATAAAAAGGTTTTTAAGCTACTACCACTGTTAGAATATACACAAAATATTTTACAATAAATTTTCGTATTTTTATGTATTAATTATGTACTTTCAAAGTAAATATTTTTTTCAGATACTGATGTAAAGTTACAACCCTTAAATATAAACTTGATATTAAATTAGATATAATTTCTGTAATATTTAAAACATTTATTGAAGAGGTAGATCCGAAGATAGTTTTTAAAATATTTTTTACAATTACGTATTCATTAGAAATCCTTATTGGATATTTCATAAGAGATATTAAAATCGAAGCGTAGTCGGGTGAAATTTCATAAGTAGGTTCATATTTTACAACGGTTTTAATTACATCACATTGATAATCACTATATTTCAATTTAATGTGATGTAATTCAATCGTTGATTAAAATATTTCAATCTTAGGGCTACTAATCTACTTAAATTAGGAAAAAGATATAAATCATATTATAGGGAAGAATATTAACAACTCAACAAATGAAAATATACATATCTACACACGTAATTATTAAAATCTTACTTTCAATAAGATAAATGTGACAGCCTTTAGTGATAATACTTTTAAAAATTGTGCATATAAAGGTAAGTGGAAAATCACCAAAATATTTTTTTTTATAATTTTAAAATACCTATTTAAAAACAGCCAATAATTTTATAATTTATAATGATAATAACAGTACTTTTAAACTTAACATACACACTAATTACCCTAAACTTTGCCACAATCAAGCGAATACTTATGAGATATTAAGATTATAATTCGCGATTCAATTTCTTATAGTAGCATTCTTAAAATTGTGAAGTTGACATTGCTTAAGAAGACAACAATGCCTGTAGACGACAATGATCTCAACTTGACTACATAATACAGTACATTAAAATCTATTGTAACACTAACATTAAATGACATAGAAAAGGACGTAGAAAAGACTTACAGACAGTACTCTCACTTGAAATCACGTTTAGTTACGTCAGACATCATGAAGAAGTTTCATCATTCTTAAAACTCGAGGAAAGAACAATTATGTTAACATCAAATTAGTACCTATATGTAGATCATAATACTGACGAAAATTATATTGATTTACTAACACAGTAATACTAACGAGTACTTAAACTTGTTTTTTTGTTGTTTTCATCTTCATATACATTCAGTAAAATATAACTTCATCTTTAATTCATACTTATAAAATATAAATAATTCAATTCAATGTTTTGGTTAGATTCTCCAAATAATATAAAACAGGTCCTATAACATATCCTTGTGGTACACCTAAGGTCTTAACATACATTATAACTAACAAGCACGGTAGAATAACAGGGGAAATATATAAGACGATCGTGTAAAAGCAGTCGAAATGACAATAACAACCGTAGTAACATGTAACAACCACTTTCATACTGTTTTATATACTTTACAATATAAGACGCTTTGAATAAATCTCACGTAATCACAATCCTTGATAAAATGTCTACACTTTTTAAGTGAGGTTTACCTTTCCTTTGGGGAAAGTGTCAAGATATATGTATGTTAATAAACAAAAGAATCTTCTTACAATTTATTCAATCCGTTTGTAGTCATTGCAATAGATTTTTTTTTATTAATAATTTCTCTATTAAAGATTGATAAGAAAGATTTATGTTTTAAAACTGGTCTTGAAAGTTTAATTTAGGCCAAACCTCATACATCATTCAATGCAAGATAAACTTTGTTTATGGTGGTAAATTAAATGAATTTCCCACCTATGCTCCAAGTTAGAGATCTTATGTTTCAATCGAGGGCAATCCTTGATTGAAATATAATTATCACACTTGTGCCAAAAAATCAAGAAACCCTTGTTTGTGTAAAATACTTTGATTTTGTTGTTTGATTTAAGGTCATTTATGATTACAGTGTTAACATTGGACATCAAAAGGGAGACACCGATTTTATTAAGCTAGTTATTTTTTTATTATTTATCTTCTTTTAGGAAACTATTTACAAAAGCTCTCTTTTCTATATTATTGTTACTAACAATACGTTTTTATTACTACCTTCTTCATAGAATAATATATTCTTCATAGAGTGGAAACTCTATGAAGAATGCATTATTCCCATTGCTTATAATCGCAAAACCTTTGATGGAGTCTATTTAGATTTTTTAATCCAACAGTTGCTTTACTCCTCGCGTGTTTAATTTTATATTGACATATTTGACATTCATACTTTTTACAATTTTAAATAAGTATTTCTTTGAATGCATCATACCGTGCATTAAGTTAGAAATTGTCAGTGATATGTTTTTGCTTATTATTATTATCTACCTAATTGACAAATAATGAAGATCATACAAAAATAGAGAACCATCATAGGCGACTTTTACTTCTCCCATTCAATCCCTTTGATCTTATAGCTAACTAAGAAGATTACCCTTCTATAGACTAACCTTACCTGTTATATTACTCCTTAAATAAATATATTTAAGGAATAATTAGAAAACATTAAAATACTTTAATAGTTACTTAATACACTGTCTATTTACTTTAGAATTGGGTTTGCAAATTGTAGATCCGTGTTTATAGTTAAGTTCGATATTATTTTTAAGCGTATAGCAGAAGCGTGTATGGATTTAGCATTATTTTACTTTTAATCACACAAGTTATCCTCATCAAAATCATCATTTGTGATAGCTTCAGTACTGCTATTTTTAAGGTATTGAAACTGAAGTAAGCGGTACAGAATGTAACAAGCTGATTAAACTACTCACATCAAATTTAAAACACTATAGTTAAACTAAAATTTAATTGATTAACTATATCTAAGCCACTCAGAGTTTTAACCGTGTTTTGAACTATTTATAGGATCGTTGCTTTTATTGCCGCATCCTTGTGGTATAGACTGCTAATGGCAGACGACTCTATAAATTATCAACTGTTCAAAACGCAGGCTTTTAAACCAGTTTGTCACTGTGCTCTAGCCTGCTTATCCGCAACACACGGTATGATATTACAAACTCTGTGCCAATCACTCCTGGATTCAAAAACGACTGAAGACTCTTTCTGTCGCTAATGTACACCTCGTAATAAAGGGCGGAATACATATGCCAGTGACGCATTAAAAGTACGCGAGTAAGTTGCGTGTCATTGCACCATTCAGATTTGATTGGGCACAATAGCAAGCAAGCAACTTGTATACTTTTGTGCACATTACTGGCTTGTTTATTTGTGGCTGGACAGAGGCCGCATTAAACAGAAGTACATTTGAGTATCCAGCCGCCATTCGATCAGAATCAAACAAAACACTCGCAACACATCTTACACCAAAATAACTTAACTATGAAAGTCAATAAGCATCTTTCTCGCAAATCACTTGAAACTAGCCACATAGAAGAAGTAACGTGTACGGTGAGGTGCGTGCGTCGGTAGCGTGCGATAGCCCTGGGCGCCTAGCGGTCGTTGCGCAGCGGAGCCAGCGCGGCCAGGGACGCACGGCGCCGCCGCTACGAGCCCGGCGACGCGCCCGGCGGCAGCCCCGCGCCCGACCCGCGCGCCACGCGCGGCTCCAGCTCCAGCGACAGCGTGTACTGCCGCTCCTCGGCGATCACGAGCGAGTTGTCCAGCAGGAAGTCGCATACCTGAAGCATTCGACGACTGTTATCCTAGCTTTTTGCTACGTTTACGGTGTATTGATAATGGAGTACCGCAAGGTTATGTTATAGTTCCGCCACTGCGTTGTGATAGTTTTAGGTACAGATTTTATACTAGTTCAAAAATGAACCAGATACTGTGCTTACCTTTGGTATATGATCAATCTTGTATGGGGTTTGCTGGAAATTTCTTATTTCACGGATCACGTGCGCTATCTGGAATACAATAGTACTCATATAGAGGTGCGGTTTAATGTAAAAGTATATTTTTTACTTCCAGCGTTCCATAAGTCTCTACTAGAGATATCTAGATACTGCCAATTCCACGGTTAGTTTTTCTGTAATCCCAAGCTAATAATAAGTAATTAACAAATAAACAACGTACCATTCTCATCTTTGAGAAGTTGAGTAGACCATCTGGCGTGTAGTTGGTCGTTCCTTCTTCGATGAACGACAGATCAGATAGATACATCCCCAAGTAAGGAATGCATGGTGGATCACACCTGTTAATCAAAAGAAAAAGAATCTTGATTTCTTGGATTTACAGTCCTTTTTACCAAAGCTTACGAGATTTGCATTAAATACACGACTCAAGTAATTTATCGATAGTGAAGTACATAAATTAACTTACCTATGCAGAGCATCCCGCAAAATTCTGAATCGGCATTCCGATGATATTATGGTTTGCATTCGTTCTATTGTTTGTTTACTCTGTCAAGTGAATAATTAAATTAACATTATCTTCACCACTATTAATGTCAACGATTTTGTATCTAAAACTATACATACCGTCTTTGACACCTTTTCCCATGTTTTCTTGAGTCGGTAAACTGATGTGTTCGAAAGTGCTGCACAAACTTGCAGCACTCCATTAAAGTTGTGGAGACAACGAGCTATGTCTGCCACTGCTGCCCATTTTTCTATTGCTGCTACGCGGCCTGATGAAAATTAAAACAAGGTAAGCCTAAAAAAATTGCAAATGCAATTATTATATTTTCGTTTATTTTATGTTTTTGTTTTTTGTAAATTTGATGTCTAATTTTAACTTCAACATAAGGTTGAAGCCATTCCTGGATGGCAAAACATGTAGCCATTCTGCAAATTTTATCATCTTTATACACACTCATGTTTTACAAAATAAACACATCTTTATCTTTATGAATTATCTGCAGCATTATTAGATTTAATAAAGTAAACTTTTAGTCAACCAAATACGGTTGATATTTTAATTAACTAGAACGACCATTTTCTGTAAACTGCAACTACTTCACTTAACGATCGTTTCAGTGCTAAAATGCACTGAAACGTGTTTAATGATATAATTGATATTATACTCATATTAACTGAAATTGTCTCAGATTCTAATTATTTTTGAACCCAATCAATGCTTTGATTCGATATTAAATTAAAAAAAAAACCCAATTAACAAAAGCCAAAACATCACAAAAGTACTCGACGATTTTTGACTTGTAGCACTTTTTACTAAAGGTACAGAATTTATTTAAGAAAAGACTGACATCACTCTTCTTCGTGTGTGATACGTTTAGTATAGGTCAACACAGTGTGGCAATAAAACTAGAGAGGCCAGGATTAAGTATTACGTTGCCCCACTCTTGGTTTTTCTCCTGTATCGTGGCTGTGCTTAAAAACATTAAATATCACAAACACACATAGCCGGTCATACGAATATTTGTTCCGTGCGGGGATCGAACCCGCGACACGCAACGCAGCAGTCGATGGCTCAGCTAGTACGCCGACCATGCCGTCGAGAATGCAGCTCAAGATAAGGAAAAGTATTTAAATAATATATCACAAACAATAAGTATTAACATACCCGCCAAAGTACACTTCTTCAGTATCTCAGATATGACCAAGTTGGAGATGTGATTGAAATGAGAAGTCATCATAAGGATATGAGGAGCTCTCTCTGCTTTATCTGCCTTTGTCCAAGCTTGTCCTAAGAACTCCCTTCAACAAGTTAAATATTTCTATTAGAGTTATTATGATCAATTTTATAATCAAATTGGTAATTTAGTAATACTTACTCGCTGTTAATCGAACTGAAGATTTGGTAATCTAAATATGTCATTTGTTCAGCAATTTCTAAAGCTGAGAGTGTTTCTACGCTTTCTTTAGTTGGTACCTGTAAAAATAATTTGCTTTTATTAGTATCTAGTTCAAAAGTACCAGGTATATGCGAGTCGAATATGCCCAATAGAGTTCCGTACAAACTTGCGACATTATAAACGACCATATCTTTTGGCTCCTCTTTGATAACAGACTAGAGTGTTTGGTTTTAATTTCAACTCGATACCTCGAAGCGTTCCCGAGTTAAAAGAACTTCTCTTAATTCTATAAGGCTGCAGGTGTTTTCCTTTTGAGGTATGAAAACCCTAAAAATAGTTGAAACTTCAGCCTTTGTGACTTTGCAAATATACGCGTCAAAGTGAAGTACAAAAGTTTAACAACAAAACAAAATAAACATGGATATTTTTAAACGTACTATCATTTGGTAAAGTAGTCTTAAAGAAAACTTACATGAGGAGGAACGAACAATGATTTCAAATCAACTGTTCTTTCAGGAGCTCTTTCCAGTAGACGCAGCAGTTGAGCTGCAGCCTTGTGTTCAGCTGGCAGCAACCCTGGACTACCTTCTATCTCCTTGAGGAAGTCCATCGTAAGGCCTCGAAGTCGCTCCTCAGACCAAAAGTCGTGAGAGTGCTTGGAGATCCAGTGTCTACAAAATATAAAGAAAATAATGGAACAATGGGATATCACTTAGTAACTGCCAATCTTTAAGGCAACAATTGCGGGCTCGGACGGTCGTGACTTAAGACATGCAACAGACGCGCGCGTTTCCTCTATCCGTCTCCGTGACCGGCATGCTCTATGCGATTATTTTCATTTGTTTTCTTTGCAGTCGCTGTTGTGACGACACGCTTAATGCTTGAGCACATTACTACCCTACAAGCTATCATTACAAGCTGGATAGCTTGTAGAAGTAATAGTAACTAACCTTAATACATTGAGCACTCTCATAGTAGCAGCTGTAGATATAACCGAATCCCTTCGAGTTGCTGGTGGTGAATTAGGTGGAGGTGATCTTGGGTTGGAAGAAGCAGAAGTGGCCACTGCAAACGCCACTGCTGCAGTAGATGTGCTGCTCCTAAATCATTATTATGATTGTAAATATACAACACTTGATGTGGATGTAACAGTCAAATTGTATTAAAGACCTGACGATGTTTTGTCAATGGTTCATGGTGATTTTAGAAGTGAAACTGGAGTAAAGTTGCAAAGAGTAGAAATTGATGTTGAAGAGTAAAGAGAGATTAAGTTCACATAGAATAGTTAACACATGCATAGACGGAAAGACAGGCAGAGTGAAGATAAAGAAAAGAAAGTGACAGAATTTGAAAGATAAGTTATTCCTTCTGGAATAAATGTCGTACTTTTACATTTACCGATTAGTTCCGTAATAAAGCATGCAAATTTTGACAATCTATTTAATTTAATTCTTTTGTAAAACAAAAATCTAATCAAAATACCAATTCCCAATTCTAACGCTATTTCAAATGTACTGAACAAAAATATTACCGAAAGTGCAGTTATTATCTTAATCAAATAACCGAGGTGAATGAAAATCTTAATTTTAAAGATAATTTTGAATAAATAAAATCTAATTCTAATTTTTCATAAGCCAAAGACATCAAATTACAAATAAAAGTTTACATGTGTGTCGTCTTTTTTGAAGGAGAAAATACAGTTGTAGATGTTGATATGATATGTGACGGTGAAAATAACGTAGCAGGTAAAGACGGTGAATAGACATTATCCACCTAAGATTGATCTGAAAAGAATCCTGACAGTTGAAAAGACCTCTTTAACACCCACATTACAACAACTGAAGTGTGTAAAATTCCTGAAAAAATCACAAAATACAAGAAAGTTTTTGCGAAGGAAGCAGATAAACAGAATATATCTGGTCAGTGCAGAATACTAACAATGGTTATTGTAACCATCAAAATCTTTTATTCATGTTAGTGCTGTCAGGTATTCCATTTTGGTGGCGTCAGGGCGTACCTGAACATCTTAATGTTCTCCTTGTTCAGTTTTAACGATATCGATAGTGTTTGCTGTAGTGTCGTGTCTACGTTTTACATAAGGGTTTACAAAATTGATAAAAAGGGGTAAGGAAACTTCAGAATGCTAGGTAAAGCGGAATTATTAAAAGAACTCTTCTACAGCACCACTACTAGGTTCAGTCTCTACGTCTTTTACCTTACCAATCACTCACCATAAGAGGTCTTTTCCAAAGCTGTTAAATCAATAGTAATAGTTTCATTATCATTTTTACAGTCATCAAGTATGAAGGAGCTAAGTCGAGGTTAGAAAAACTCAATCTCGATAGAATATCGTGCAAAAGCATCATAGCTTTAGTAAAATTTACAAAGAATTTTAGATGGTTAAGAAAAAGGTGAGCAGCATGCCACAACATTGAGAATTGTGAGCTCCCATGTGTGCTAGATGGTCAATAATCAAGTTAGTTCGCAATCCTTTAAAGTACAATACATAAGTAATGTTCTGGATAAAACGAATTAGATGACAAATATGTTTGTGTTCCATTTACCTTCGGTGAGATTGTCTGAAAGATGTGATGACGACACCCGCCTTTGGTTGACTGGTCTCGCGCCGATAGTTCTGAATTTAAAAGAATCACATTCGTTATTTAGACTATTTTTTTATCGCTTTGGATGTAGAATTTTACGCCATTACCCTAGAGGTGTTTTCTAACTAGTGTAATAAAAACAGATCAAATATCTCCATACCTGTGCGTGTGACACCTGGGAAGTCACTGAAGATCGAGGTTCAGATCCGCCCCAGTAACGACGACGCTCGCTGTTGATCGATGAATTGGTGTAGCGACGCTCACTAGAAATATTGAAGCTCATTTAACAAAACATACCTACTAATATAATGATGATTTTTCGCATAATAGTATTCGACTAATATTTATAACTGGAATTCAGTGGGAGACTTTTACACAGGAGTGAGATAGAGCAACCAGATAGTGACCAATAACAATCGTGAGTTTTAACACATGGGTGTGGTGTGGGTCCACTGACAAGAGTCCTTGTGGAGGGCGCGTTAGGGTTCCACGCGTGTCTCAAAGAGATGTCATCAAAGTAGAGGAGCCTACCAGGGCCACCACCAGCCGGGGTGAAGGGTTGTTCGAAAGAGATACCGCGGCCAAGGAACATAAAGGGCTAAAGAAGGAACATGGGTGGGTCCGCCCAGAGCGAGGGAAGCTTTTGATGATTTCCCATTCACAAAAAAGGGTGTGTGTGTGTGGGTTTGTGAGTGTGTGAATAGATCTATAAAGTTTTGTACAGTGATGTGGTCGTGAGAGAACGATTTGTAAGTAAACACTTAAATATTAAAAAGATATCACCTGGTGAATTGCTGTGATGTTTTAGCTGTAGTTATGTCTTTGTAACCTAATCAGTCATTTGTCACTGTGTTAGTTTTAGCCTCTGTTTGTACTTGATCTACACAATGTTGTAAAATTATGCCATTATAAATCTCCTGCTGAAAAGATAGTCGAACAAAAGATGATGCAATAATTTTTGGAACGTCAAGTTCCAAAAATTATTGCATCATCTTTTGTTCACATTTGTATGTTACCTCACAGATCTTCTAGCAGCAAATCTCGTTCCAGAATCAGATGCCCGTCTGCATTCTTCAGCAGTCGCAAGTGCAGCTGCAGCCGCAGCTTCAGCAGTTTCTCGTGCACTATCAGACCTGCGCCTAGCTTCGGAAGTAGCCGACGCTGGCTGCAGCCGACGGGGAGACTCCGACATAGTACGGACGCGCTGTTGGATAAACTGTTTAACTCGTTGTGCTTCCGTCACTCCTCTCTACTTGTAGCAGTGACGACAGCAGGTACATTAAATCGCTGCCAATTTAACCGCCGCTGCCAACTTGTTAGGTGGAACCATATTGGAGACATTCAAAGCTTCGAATTAATGGTAAACCAACTTGTTACCATAAATACGGGGCATTAATATTATGGCAAGCAAATAGCAATAGCAACCGATCCAGAAAATTAATTGAGTCGGAAAACTTTTCAGTAACTAAGATAATTAAAATTGTCTATGAGCATCATCGAGCAGCATTTTTCAATATGGTAATTTCTAATACATTTCAAGTATCTCTTCTCAGCGAGTCGCAAAATCTTTATCAACCCCAAGTAGGACAATAACTGAAGATGACACAAGTCTCCCTATAGAATTAAAATCATTTGCTAAGTTTACCTCTGAAAACCGTTGTGATATTTTAAACTTATCATCAGGTTTCTTTTTATTCTTTTCCTGTTCCTCTTCTTTGTACTTAACGTCTTCATCACTCTGATCCACCATCTCAATGCTCTCATCTTTCATCAGCGCTACGGCTGCTGCATCATTGTCTTTAGCTGGTTTCTTCTTGGTCGTCGGCTCGTTGACAGGACTGACCTTCTTTGGGCTCCCAACTAGAGTCACTGAACTTATCGCTCCGGGAGAAGACGGTGATGTTCCTTAATTAGAGGATATTACTTGAGTAAATATTATTCAGCTTATTTTGACAAAAGGATTTCATCAGATAGACATAAAAAAGCCGTTATGACCAAAATAGTGTGTTCGTATTCAATAAGAAAGCGAAAAATTTGTCTTTTTAACTTGGGATGTTAAAAACTAACCCTGTATTAAGAAAAAAAAACTACTAACTCAAGAATTCGGTATGTACCTTCTTTACCTTTCAACGTCTCGTTACTGGATGATGTTGCCATTATTTTTGGTATTGTTAAGTGACTGCTATCCTCCTCAGTCTTTAGGTAAGCGTGTTTACAGAATTTTTAATCATTAACACTTATACTATTCATTTATTGATAATAACATAAATGTTTACAATGTAATAACATAAGAGAAGTACGTCTTTAAATACAAGAGAAAATAGTAGTAGGTAAGATTTTTTTATTATAATGGTAATGCTAAGAGAGTAGATAATGAAAACGGGGACAGATTGTGTAAGTAATGATATAAAAGTAAAAGGAGTAAATGATGCCGTGACGTGTGATTGAGAATGGAGGAAAACGTGCGCCGACCCCAAGTAGAAGAAAAAGAAGAAGAAAGCAAGGAGATCATGATAAAGGTAATTTTAAAGATTGTTTTAAATGGATGTGAATGCATGAACTATTACCTTACTAACGGTTGACGTCCTGCGCGATGGTGCTGTCAAGTATGGGGACAACTTGTCTTCATCTTCGCCTAGAATTCGACAGACTTTATCACATAGAATCACGTTTCTTACTCCTTCATTCCAAAGCAAAGGTTTCTACAATACTAATGGGTACATCTATAAACTTACTCTTTCTAGAGGCTCGCCAGAATCTTGACTGCCAATCCCGGTCGCTGTATTCGGATCCATAACCTGAAATGGTTTGTGCTTTTTTTCTGTCAGTTTATGTAAAAACCTGCTTATATTTAACTTAAATCTATTTTGTATTTACATTGGTCATTTGTTTTCAAAATATCATCTGTTTAGGTTCTGCATTGTTAACAGTATCTTAATTGGTAGTTGTTTTATTGATCGTTTCAGTAGTATGAATCTTAAATTTATATTATTTTACTACTAGATTACATCTTCACTTAAGCCTACCGCTCCGAGACAAAAGCCACTCCTAATCAGAGTCACAACACCCCAACGATATACCTGCTGATAAGGAACGAGGCGCAGTTGGTTAACCGATTGTAGTATAATTAACCACCCTACTTAAGTACTCCAGACCGTTGACAGGCAGCACTGTCATCAAAAAAGGCTTAGCTCAGCGGTCACCAACGTGTTATCCCAACTTGATTAGAAGCATCACACCTCCTTACTATGAACAAAGTGCCACTTTTTTAAACACTAGGTTTTGATCGCGGTATTTTTCTGTTGTGTAGCCTATGACGCTCGCTTACGTAGTTTCCCGTTAGTGGAAGAACAATCGGAATTAGATCAGAAGTTCCAAGGATTACCCCCACACAAAAACTTACAAAAAAATATTACCTGGCGCCTGCGTCATGTCGAAAAAAACATAATCTACCTCTGTGCTAAATTTCATCAATATCCCTTCAGTCGTTTTGACGTGAAAGAGTAACATAATAGTAAGACAGCTGGCCCCCGCGGTTTCACCCACGTGATATCGAAAAATCCAGTCTCCTATGTGATATTCCAGACCATAATCTACCTTTATGCCAAATTTGATTTGGATCCATACATCCATCCTCACTACATTCGCATTTATAATATTAGTAGGATAGTTATTCATAAAACCATTAAGTTCTTACCAGAAACCGAACTGGCTGCGCTGGTCTTCCTTGTGGGGTCAGGTGGTGGCGCCAGTTCCATCTCCTGCTGCGACTGCTCGTAGAAGACCTGCTTTAAAGCCTCCAGCACCGTGACGCCGTCCGTGAACACGCGATACGTCAGCAGGAATGTGTTGAGGAAGTCCACGGAGAGGAAGCGAAGGTCTGCAGGGATTCATATGTTTATTTTTATGTACAGATTGTGAAGCTCAATATGATTGGAAAATAAACTAGTGGGTACTGCTCCGTTGGTCTCGTCAGCACGGAGTCGTGGATTTTATCCCCGCGAAAAATGCAATATTGGGTGTTTCAATTAGGAATTTCACAGTAGCAGCCGGGAGTTTGTAAGTAAACCGTCAGTATATGAGACTATGAAAATAAGGAAACAAAACTGTATCTGTGCCTAAGCATACACTTGTGCATTATAACATCTCCTGCGTAGATATCTCATCTCCGCTGAGATTGGCTGAAAACGGTCAGGAGGATTATAAAACCCGTTTATAAGCAATGTGACTTGGTTTGATTTTTTGCTATACGCATAATGATAATGCAATCTTCCAACAATATGGTTTATTAACATTGGTATGATTCGTTCGTACGTTACGGTTTATTGCTAACTAACATTTAACAAGCAACTTTTTGAACCGTTAGATTCTGCTTCCACTTGACATCAGCTTAAAAGCCTTAGAACAGTCCGTGGATGAGTGACTCACCGGTCAACCTCTGCAGCAGCCGCTGCGGCGTGGCGGAGCGTATCTGCGGCACCTTGCAGGAGTTGAGCGTGCGGCTGAAGCGGATGTCCACGTCGTCCGTGAACAGCGCGCGGTCGGAGCGGCACGCGGGCAGGCTGGCGGACGCCGCGCCGCACGCGCCGCACGCGCGCAGCAGCTCCGTCAGCGCCGCGCTCTCCATGCACTGCGCCAGCTCGCTCGTCCAGCCCGCTTTCTCCTCGACGCTGCCCGCGACTGTGTTCACGTGTTTTATTTCCACGAGTAATAAACGAAACGGAATCTTTTCTCGGACGGAACAAGTATTTGTTTGGCCTACAGATAGTTGTTACGGGTCTGGCTGTTTTTGTATGTGAGTTTAAATGTTTGTATACACGCCCACGATACAGGAGAAATTCCTAGTGTGGGGCAACGTTTTCCTTAAAAAAAAAGTCTTAAAAAACCGGCCAAGTGCGAAAAGGACAGAGTATTTCGTACAAACTTGCGTTAAAACCGTCATATCTTTTGACTTCGTAGATGTCGATGGTTAAATAAATAAATATCTTGGGACAACTCACACACGGCTATCTGATCCCAAGCTAAGCAGAGCTTGTGTTATGGTAACCAGACAACTGATATACATACTTATATAATTTATAAATACATACATATTATAGATAAATCACACCCAGACACAGAACAAACAATCATGCTCATCACACAAAGTTTGTCCTGGGTGGGAATCGAACCCACGACCTCCGGCTCAGCAGTCAGGGCCACTAACCACTGGATCGACAGGGCCGTCAGGGCGTCGTCGGTTGATTTTTTCACAACTCCAAGAATCCATAGATTTGGGTATATGGTTTTAATTTCAACTTGATACCTCCACGTGTTTCCTAAATCCATGATGATAATATGATGGTTTTGATAAACAGACCAACCAAAAACAGGTACCAATTTTTTTCCTTTTGAAGATCAAAGAATCAAGCCACCTTGGATTGTGTTGATAATTAATAGAGAATGGGTAGGATCAAATGTAAACTAAATTTATGCTGATAAAAAAGGCCCTGAATCCGAATAATGAGAAGAATGGCAGGATAATGATGGTTATAATGTTAAACCTAAAAAAACAGTACATTTTAAGCACAATTTTAGGCCATATGCAGGCAAAACAAATTTTATAACGGATATACCTACTCGTAAATGATGTTTATTTTGCAAGTAAGTTTTTACAAGCACTTTTACACGTGGTTTATTTTTTAAACTAGTTGAGGCCGATGTTTTCTACCGGACTACTCTAAGAAGAAACAGCCGAAACAAACTCGGAAGTCATAGTCTCTTTTAAGGTTATGTCAAAAATCTTGTTCAACTTACATGAGGACTATGCAGATGAACTACAGTACGGCCAACGAGAAGCGATACGAAAGGTCATTAACCTAAAGAACAACTGTGGCGTTGACAATCTAATATTTAGCTCTTTCCATCTTGTGCCTTTGTCGTAATGTCTCGTTCTCCCGGCAAAAACATGACAACGTTAAGACGGGTTCACCAACATTCGGGCGGCCATTTTAGATGGGGTTTTAGCATGGGTTTTATTTACATTTGGTATCGCTTCTCGTTGGCCGTACTGTAGTGTCTGAAATGGTCTTTTTAAGAAAGCACCACACAGATTTTAGTAGACTTGTCCAGTCAGTGCAAGTATTTGTCAGTTAAATATAGCTCGACTCATAACTCAAGGCTCAAGATATAATAGGGTCTTACCTAAATGCGCACAAATCTGCTCTCCCTTTACTTCCACCAGAATTTTGAAGTCTTTCCCTTGATAAATATCTCCTCCAGGCGATGAACATACTGATGTTGTGTCTGTAATCAATGCAAAAGGATGATAAGAACTATTATCCAATTCAGTAGTTTTTAGCGTTTATTATTTTAATCAGCTCATAGTTTTACAGGTCAATTATTGTCTAACCATAGATTAATGATCAAGCTTTTCTTCTTTATGTTTTTCAACCTATTCAATGCGCTTCAATATAAAATAATTGGCCACATACTTTATAAGGAGTAGATCCTTTTAAGTATATGGTTAATTATTTTGTGTTTACTGCATGTGTAATGGGATTATGCTTGGCTATATTTTAATTTTATATAATTGGTGTTTGCTAGCTAACGTGACAATAAATTAATTATTTCTTAAAATTAATTTGTGACAAAAAGAAATTATAAAATTTGGTTCTTCTAAAAGTAACTGCCAATTCTGCTGTCCAGTTAAAACACTAGGAAGAAGCGTAGAGCAGGTGTTTTGTAAGACTGTCTCTTGTAATTTGACGTTCAAAAAAGTTAAGCGTAGTCATATATAAGAAAAAATATAAGTACATGTCGAATTGAGAACCTCCTTTTTTTCGTTGGTTAAAAGTGCTGATTATCAGCCTGATTTGAATGAATGACTTTTGATTTTGATTGATAATGTATATGGGTCGTATTCGTATATAATGGTTGTCCTGACCGTCGTCATCATGGTTGGCGGGGTCGTCGATGAGCAGCGCGTCGTGCAGCGGCAGGCGCGCGGCGGGCGGCAGGTGCAGGCGCCCGCCCGGCGCGCGCGTCGTGAGCAGCAGGTGGTTGCTGAACAGGAACGCCTGCCGCGCCGCCAGCCCCGCGCGACGACCCGACCCCACCACTTGCGACAGGGTGCCTGGACAAACGTTATTAGGTCAATGTTAAATAGCCTCCGAGACCCCGACACAGGGGTAGCAAAGCCGTGACCATATATATTCATTGTTCACATTTTACTTCAAAATAATAAACTGTAACAACAAATAACAAAAAATCTAATTAAAATAACATTAATATCAGTTACTTAATTTAATTATTTTCCCAAAAATCACTAATTGACAATTATTTGACAGTACGTCTGTGGATTTATTAAATATTTATTTTGAAAAAAAAATAGCTCATCGATTCGTAACCGTTCGCCATTCCTACCCTAACAAAAGTGATTAGTGGTAAGATTTTAGTGAGCCTTAAAATATTTTGACAAAAAAAAAAGAAATTACATAAACGGATAAATAGATAGAATATTCTTTATTATGTACACCATGCAAATAACAAGAATAACATTAAACAACTTATAAATAGGGTAACACAATGGGCGGGCTTATCGCTAAAAGCGATCTTTTCAAGACAACCTTTGGATGGATTTAAAGGAGGAGAAACAGTACTGTAGCTAGTCTGTGGTGTAACATTTTTCAAAATTACGGAACGGATCCGTCGATAACGCATTTTTTTTTTAATTGCACTGTTATTAAACAACTGAAGCAGCTTTATTCTAAAATTATTCTATAGAGATACTTTGATAGAGAATTCACGAGGATTTTTCGAGAACACACCAGTTCCTGTACTTCTTTCTCCATAAATTAAATGGTAAATATATTAAAATGAATTGATGTTTATTTGTCTCACTTAATCTCAATAACGACTGGACTGATTTGGCAAATTTTGGTCTTGAAATATTTGTGAAATTTCTGGGGAGGTTCAAACTGTTAGAGAATATATAGGTACGAGGTTAGGTAGGGTAAGGTAGAGTTGGTAGGTAGTGTAGGGTAGGGTAGCTACCGGTACCTACCCTACCCATTTACCTCCACCTACCTACTAGGCGAGTAGGTAAGTAAGCAAAGCAAGAACTTGATAAAAAAAAATCGTACCTTGGCGAATGAAGACTTGATTAACATCCAGGAGAATATCGCAGCCCTCGATTATCATGCGTTCAACTGCTAAATTCTTCCTTAGATTCTCGGTTTCACTGACCTGTGTACGAACAATTATGAATTAAGCTTTGGAATGCGCTCCCTGTGAATATCAGGACGGCCACCAGTCGGTTCACATTTGAGGTTATTAAGCTCGGGAACACCTACTTAAGAAATTAGTAAACTTACCTCTATACTCTAATATCTTTATTTGATTTACCATAAGAAAAAAAAAGAAATTTTTGTTTCACATTACGTCTTTTAATTTTTGTATTCTGTTTATGTATGTATATGTATTCATTCTATTTTTTTAAAGCAGAGCTTACTTGACTAAAATAATTTTAACATGGCAAGTAATATCACGAATGTGCCGATATTAAAAGTGTTGGATACTAAGCATAAAATTAAAAAATCTACCTTTGTAATGTTCAATTGTAAATTGCAAGAAGATTTACTACCTACTTTAAAAAAAATAAGTTTATCAAAACCTCATCATGCATCTGTCGCGAGAGCTCCTCAAGCTGCGCGCGCGCATGTTGTAGACTGCGTCGCTCCACGTGGTCGTGCGGCGTGTGCGCCAACAGTTCGTGCAGCGTGATTATATAGCGAGGGATCTGGAATTATGCAAATTTAATTATGAGCAAACATCTAACTTGTGACATATAATATAATGTAAATCAATGTTACCATCCCGCTTGACGAGAACCTCGTGAAAGCTGAGAAAGAAAAACAACTAAAATATCTCGGCTTAGCACACGAGGTTGTCGACATGTGGAATGTAAACTCGGCTATCATTGTGCTTATTGTCGTTACGGCCAATGGCTTAATTGCCAAGAGCCTCGACGAACATCTGTCGAAGCTCTCCTTAGGCGGTTGGATCATGGGCCTGATTCAGAAGGCAGTTCTCCTCGATGCGGCTCGTATTGAGGAGGATCCTGTCTCTGGAACCCTAACCACCGGTAGCTTGGACCCTCTTCCCGATACCGGTGGGCTACTATTTTTTTGTATTTTTAAATGTTTCTTTTTTTATTTTCTATGATTTTATTAAGAAATATTATTATAATTATGGTATGCTATAAAAGGTCTTACAGCACAAAGATAGAACATGCAAATATCAGTAGTTGAAGTTAGGTTACAATAAAATAATATTTATATTTCAACAATGCTATTTTCTTTCTAGGAATTGTTTTATGTTATAAAAGTTGCTATTAATTAATCATTCGTTCAATTTGGTCTTGAAAGCACATCTCGAATATGCTATATGCATATATTCAGGTTACTAGGCAATTTGTTATAAATACGTACACACATAGTTAAGCAGCTGTTGTTGTATTTAGCAAGCCTGAGAGCATTGTTAAGCACGAGTCGGTAAGGATCTCGTCGGCTTCTAGGATTTACATCGTTTACTATTTTAAACAACTCTTTATATTTTCATACAACACGACGACGCTTAGGTTTTGATCAAGCCAAAGGAAAAGCTAACCTTTTGTGTACGGGTACAGACAAACAACAACAATTAAAATGCTACGTATACAAAGATATTGGTAGAAATATAAAAAGACATTTCTCTCTGCTACCAACCAAAAACCAAATTAACTACGCCGCCAAAATGACAAAAGTTGAAGCAATTAATTTTCTCCTAAATTGTTAAAAGAACGATACGCCTTTTGAATGTTAAAGACGTTTCTGTTAATTACTCGCGCAAAAAATAGCTTAAGAAGTCCAATATTTCGATGCGAAACTAAACTTTAAAATGTTTCTTTCTCGTTTTATTTGAAATGTTTTTTTGATTTCACCAATCACAATATTACATGCAAGTAGAGGTACTACTTAGAACTAGATTAGGACCTATTAATGTCTGAAGATTCTCAGCTCTACAAATATTTAATAGGGTATTTTCTAACGTCAAAATAATTACATTCTATTTAGTCCGTCTTTTAGATTATTTTAAAATAAGGGACACGTATTTTTTGTATTTGTAAATTAGACCAAAAATGACAAAGGATATAGCCCATTAAAGTTACTTGGTACTGTCACTCGTTGCAGCAACAAAATGCAGCAACGCGTAACGCTCCTTATTTTAGAATAATCTAAAATACGGAATAATATTAAAAAATATATATATTAAGTAGACTCACGTACCCGTATACATACGTGGATATTTGGATCGAAAATACAATTATATAGCATTTTAGTGTTATACATATGTAAATATGAGTAAATAATTAAAATTTTGAAAAATGTTTAATTTTACAATCAACATAATTATGTAACGTGTATACCCCGTTTTGTGCTAGAATCTATAATCCCGTTAAATCGATGAAACCCACACAAAATAAGTCTAAAAACATACCTGATGCATCGGATACGTCAGGAACGTCTCCAACGAGCGGCTCTGACAAGCCGGCTTGCTCTCCAAGCGCGCCAATAGCTGCGCAAAGGGCTGGCTCTGCTTACACTCCGTGAGGACTTGCAGCGAGTAGTGATGGTTCCTGACGTACTCTTGGTAGATGGTCAGCATCGGGAGCAGCATATCGAATAGGTCTCCTGTATGTAGGTGCACTACTAAGTGTAATCCTTTGTTTACTTTTAAATTGGTTGATGATTTCAATGAAGTTGTGGAGGACTCTCTTAGTTCAGTCTTGATACTTGAGAATTGTATTCAAGGATGAGAGTGTCGAGAGATCAATAGTGATGATGGAAAATTTAATCTATAAAAATGTCTTTTATTTCCTAAAACATAGGTACTTACAATTATAAGTTTGAGTTAATAATTATTTTAAAGATTCAAAATTTAATGGTGGTTTAATGTGTAGTTATTTTTTCTTTATGATCAGGAACCCTTCGTAGGTAAAGACCTTAAATTAGGTGAATTATTTATATTTTATGCATATTCAGTAAGTCTGAGAATCAGCTACTATCTATTCTTAGTGAAGTGAGCAGCGGATAAAACCGCTAGTTATTTATATTATAATTATGTTATTTTGCGTGGTTTTTTTTGCTTACCTTTACAACATCTATTGGCAAAACATCATGAACATATTTAAACCCAAAATATAGTTCAATTAATACCAAAACCACAGTATATTCTACGATTGATTGATATATCGCTAAAGTTTTACGATCATTTTCATGAAGCCCTATATTCTTTGTTCCTTCAGGAGCACTCAACAATGATGATTCCATGAGCAAATCACTAAAATAATAAATTTATTTAACACTCACCTAAGACCAACGTGGGCCAGGACTCCATCCTCGATGTGAGGCCCTTGAAGAAGATCTGGTGGAGGAACAGCACCGTCTCGCTGTTCAGAAAGATGGAGTTCACGTCCTCGTGCGTACACGGCGGCTTCTTGGAGCTGGCCGCCATTTTGAAGGGTCGGAGGAAGCAAGTGACCTGAAAAAATGTTTATCATATAAAATGAGGTGCACAGTCATATGTTCCGCCATTCAATTATCTTCTTCTTAATATATATAAATCTCGTGTCACAATGTTTGTCCTCAATGGACTCCTAAACCACTTAACCGATTATAATAAAATTCGCACACCATGTGCAGTTCGATCCAACTTGAGAGATAGGGTATGTAGGGTATGTAGGGTAGGCAGGTAGGTAAAAAGGTAGAACATTGCATTGCAACGCATGCCGGGGCACAGCTAGTGTATTTATATATTAAAAAACGTTTCCCCACACTAGGAATTTCTCCTGTATCGTGGGTGCGTTTACAAACATTTAAACTCACATACAAACAGCCCCGAAACAACTATTTCTAGAACACAGTCCAAACAAATATTAGTTCCGTGTGAAAATCGAACCCGCGACACGCAGCGAGGAGTCATTCGTGTCGTTGAATTAGAGTGCGTCTTTAATTACAATTATCATCAACATAATTTCTGCCTAGCCTTTTCCAAAATATGAAGGAGTCGGCTTCCAATCTAACCAAAACCACCTGAATCCCAGTATTTTTTATTCAACTCTTCCTATACGATACCGCTTGGTAAGACAAATTATCAGACATCCAGGCCACCTGTAACAACTGTCAAAGATTTACTAATATCAGCAGGGGCCAACAGCTAACGTGCTTTTCGAGATATGGGGAAAATTCGGTATGTATCCTTACTTAATATTATAAAAGCGAAAGTGAGTTTGTTTGTTACCTCTTCACGCTTTAATGGCTGAACCGATTTTGATGAATTTTGGTACAGAGATAGTTGGGAACCAGGAGACGGACATAGCCTAGGCATAGCATAGGCACTTTTTTATTTTAAAAACTGGGATATGAGGGAGTACGAGGGAAGAAAAAGGAAAACTTAGCGTTGATATTACAAATCGATCAGGCGCAAGAGCAAAAACTGCTGCTTGGTGTGTTATACCGAATTTAACGCGAGCGAAACCGCGGGCGAAAGCTAGTCTCCAATTAAAATCATAATTTGGCTGCCTTTATCAAATGTAATTTGGGATCGGCGCCCTAATAGGTCCGTACCTATTAGGGCGCCGATCCCAAATTACATTTACGGTACGGTACGGTAGGTATAAAGTAACGTCACATGTTGCGAAAAAATGCAGCAACGCGTGACGTTTCACGTAACTTTAATGGATCGCCCATTATAGTTACTCTCTTGGTAATTTTTGGTCTAATTTAGAAATTAAAAAATAAGTGTCCCTTATTTTTGAATAATCTAAAAGACAGACTAATTTATTTATTTTTGGTAACTAGCCCTTTACAATATTATAACCTCTTCAAGAATTGACCAACTACGGTTGCTCACGACCAAATAATCAATATGAAGAATTTAAGACGCATTAAAGAGACCAGCTACCCTACCATGATGTGTTAAAGCAGAACTTATTCCGCTGAGGGAAAGGGACAGAGCTATACAGGGTGTCTAGCACCATCTCTTTCACTCAGTGGAATAAGTTCTGCTTTAAGATGTCATAGTAGGCCTACTGTACCTACCAATAACAGACAAGGGTTTGCAAAACTCACCATAATTTCCATCTGCTCCAGATATTCTTCTTCGGCCTCCACCATCTTGAAGACAAGACTGTTCCTCTTGCGCATGCTCTCGGCGTGGGGGCTCTTGATGTACTCGTCCACGATCTGCTTCCAGCGGCGACGGCATAACCAGCCGCGGAAGAAACTCTATGCAAAGAAAGATTGATTGGTTTCAACATTCGACATTTGATAGTAAAACGAAGTAGTAGGTTTAGTTTACAAAAGAGATAAAAACCCATGCTCGTCACATACAGTGGAAAAAATATTTATTATTATGTGGGGTGGGGGTGAAAAGCGCCCTTAAGGACGACCACAAAGCGGCCCTGTGGACGATGAGCAATGGGTAGCTCACCGTCCGTCCGTCTATTGACGACAGGCCGTGTCGACGGCGCGTTTGAGGGGCTTGCCAGAGCCTCCGCCTGCCGGGGTTGCGGGTTGTTCGAGAGAGTTACCGCGGCCCCGGAACGTAAAGGGCAATAGAATATGGGCAGTTTAAGTCAGTACAATTCTGACACTCCCCCCGCTCCGCTCACAGCGGGGGAAGTTATTTAAAGATTTCCCATCTGCAAAAAAAGCGTAAGTACTAACCTGAACTTTTTTGATCTTTTTGAGCTCGGCGGGGTCTATTTCTGGCGAGTGGCTCGGTGAGGAGCTGGAGGTGGAAGCCGCGCGCGTCGCTGGCTCGTGCTCCTTCTTGTAAGTGCACAGCTGTCATTGAAAGCTATACTTTAACGCCCGGTTCCAATACTATAGTAGTATAAGTAGTATTTTGACATGAGTTAAATAAATAAATATCTTGGGACAACTCACACACGGCTATCTGATCCCAAGCTAAGCAGAGCTTGTGTTATGGTAACCAGACAACTGATATACATACTTACATAATTTATAAATACATACATATTGTAGATAAATCACACCCAGACACAGAACAAACAATCATGCTCATCACACAAAGTTTGTCCTGGGTGGGAATCGAACCCACGACCTCCGGCTCAGCAGTCAGGGCCACTAACCACTAGACCAACAGGCCCGTCAGTTCTATGAGACGTATGTGAAAATCTTACTATCCGTAAGCGAAACGACTCGTTTTTTGTTTATTGCAACTGGGCGTAAGTCTACTCATTGCAGGGTGTACAAATAGTTATTAGAAAAAACCGGCCAAGTGTGAGTTGGACTCGTCCACGAAGGGTTTCGTACCATAATCAATAAAAACGGCAAAAAACACAGCATCTGGGAAAATTTCAACTGTCTAACTATCGCGATTCATGAGATACAGCCTGCTGACAAACGGATAGACTGAGGACAACGGAGTCTTAGTAAGGACCTCGTTAGTCTTGTTCTCGCAATCACGACTGCCGAGCATAAGGTCCTGGGTTGAATACCCGGCTCGAGAATATTGTTATTTGGATTTTCCATATGGAATTCCTCAGCCAAGGAGTTTGGTCCAGAGTTTAGCATCTTCAACGGCAGTTATCAAATTTAGAAACGTGCAGACCTTACATCAGTCATCCTCGTATATGTGAAACAACACCACACTTCATACTAGTACCAGTTTGATCACCAAACTCACTTCAGTCCTTAGTTTCTTAACCTCACTGTTGAGCTCATCGCACTGCTGCGCGTACTGCCAGCGCGAAGTCCTCTCACTCTCCACCACTTGCAGGAGGTGCAGCTGCTTCTGCTCCAACTCTTCCTTCTGAAGAAGGAGTTTGTTGAAACTGGGGACAAAAACCATGATTATACATACTAAAATCAGTAAACTCCAAGAACGACGTGAGCAGCGGTGGTCAGCTACTCTACCATGAAGTCTTAAAGCAGAACTTATTCAACTGAGGGAAAGAGACAGAGCTATACAGGGTGTCTAACACCATCTCTTTCTCACACAGGAATAAGAACTGCTATAAGATGTCATGGTAACCCTACAGGTAATTCATATCAAAAGTCGTGATATCGATCTGGACTCTCACTTTGTATTATTGATTTTTTCACAACTGCTCTCAAAAGGATGAAAAAAAAAACTTTTTTGGGAAAAAAACGCTTCCAAAAATCAATAAGAAAGGTAAATTAAATTTATTGTATTTATTTACGAAAGACAGAAAGTGAGTTTTGTTTGTTTCATAGATTTTTTGACAGATTAAACAACTTCCCTACTCCGCCCAGAGCAGAGAAAGTTGTTTCATGATGATTTTAGAGTGTTGGACTTTTACTGACTCAATCCCAACCTTGTTCCTTCTCTTGTCTTTTTTGTTCCGAGGGCTCGATATCTCTTTCGAACAACCCGCAAACCCGGTTGGTATTCCTCTTGAAAGTAAATTTTAATACAACTGTGGTACAAACTTAACGCAAAAAAATCGTAATAGTCGTGGTCCAAAAAAAGAGAAAATGCATTCTTCCTAGAATTAAAATTGTTTGTTAAAATATCACGGATTGCAAAACCTACACAAACATTCACTTTTACTAGTGAATAATATATTATTTTGTTTGTAGTTTTTATGCGGAATCCTATCTCTATTTCAAAACTGCATTTAAACCTAGCTAGAATAACGCTGGATTGAAATTTATTATCAGTTATTGCCCCGCGCTCCGCGTCCGGTTGTAAAACGGTTTTCTCATAAACGGATCACGGATGCAAAATTGAAGGAACAGCATACATAATCGGATTTTCTTTCTAGGACGTCGGTTTGACGTGTATTCTGGGTTATAAAATGCGGATATAAATATTTGTGGGGGCGAGTTTGAATTGTGTCTTTCTTTTAGACTATTTGTTTATAAGTATTATGATTATATTTTTCTTGATCATCGTCATCATTCTCCTGCTCGTATCCCAAGTTATTTGGGGTCAGCGCAAAACTCAAACATTTATTTCCATTAGGCCATTACGGGCTCTTTTAAATGTCATGAAAACAAAAAAAATGCTGCTACAGTCCCAGTCACAAGACATAATAACTCGTGAAAGTATTGTAGTTGCCCATGCGGAATCGAACCCGCGACACGCAGCGCAGCAGTCGATCCCTCAGCCACTGCGCCAACCGTGCCGTCAAGTCGTACCGTTTTTAGATCCTATCTGATGACTAAAAGACTGAAGCTTGTATAGTATGTATGTAATTAGAATTCTACTTTTCCTCCAATGAGATCAACTATAGGTAAGTACAGCTTATACATTATGTAAATTTAGGTTTTTTAAACTTTTGTTGTAATGTGGAAAACTTTTTACAAAAATAATGGTCACTTAGTTACCAAAAACCCCGTTACATTTTTTAATCTCAATTACACGGTCATATAATAACTCGAAAGTCTCGCATCACGCTCGTAACATTAATACTGCGCGCCCTCGGGGACGTCGACGCCATGTTAGGGCTACTACACACCGGTTCGGGTCACCATGATGCGGCACAGCCGTTCGGTAAAGAAACAATCCAAATGCGGTTTGGATAGACAATGAGGATGATAGGCGACAAAATTAGATAAGTAAATAAGACTTGACTTAATTCGGATAGCGCTAGATGACCAGCGTTGATAAATGCCGAACGGAATTTGACGAACGATAAAAACCGAATTACCGCTTGAGTTTCTTAACAAAGCATCACGCCATCTCTGAAGAGATAGTAAAATAACAGATGTGAATGATTTTAAAAGAGTAACTATGAAGTTTCTTGCCGGTTCTTCTCCATAGAAAACGACCAACCCGAACCGTGCATCTTTTCTCGACGTTTTATAAGTGCCCATGTAGGCCTATGTGAAATAAAAATATTTTGATTTTAAATCACGTATGTAATGCCCAAATGATTAGACAGAGTTAGTAGTTACAATAGTACATTTTCACCATTAATGATAACGTTCCATGTGATATCCTTACTTAATATTATAAAAGCGAAAGTGGGTTTGTTTGTTAAGACTTCACGCCTAAATGGCAAAATCGATTTTGATAAATTTTGGACCCCAGGGTCCAAAATTTATCAAAATCGATTTTGAGACGGACATAGGCTATAAAAAAGTGACAAAAGAGGGAGAAAAAAGTAAGAAAAGGGGAGAGAAAGATATTTTTTTCCATCATCACGCGGGTTAAAGTTAGCGTTAGCCCAAAGTAACTTTGCCACGCGGACGAAGCCACGGACGGAAGCTAGTAATAATATTAAAATGAATTTATTTCAAGTATCAGACTCATGTAAAAAAAGAAATCACTTTTATAAGGCGAGCCTATTGCCGTGAATCTCAGCCGACTTAGTTGTTCAATAAAACTCTGCCGAATCAAATGTGCCGACCCGAACAAGCGTATACTACCCTTAACTTAACAAAGACAATCACCACACCAATCTCGGTGACGGATGGTTTGTAATGTAGCATGCTTTCATTAAAATGACACGCCTACTTGCTTTTGTTTTTACGACTTTTACGCTTATGTCATTTTAATACGTACAGTTAAATATTGAGGAGTTAACAGCTAAATACTTACTGTTTCTGCAGGTTAAGCCGCTCTTGCGTAGGTTGGTCCGTTGATGGGTAACCACAAACGAATACCGAGTTTCTTTCGTGTTATGGAAGGTACGTCAACGTTAAGGTGTTGACACTGGCTGTCAATTGTAGATCTTTGACAGTCTTCAGAGGTAGCCTTGAAAGTCTTACACACAACTCACACTCCTCAACTCAAAGTATGACACTGTTTTACGTCCGTCACATTACACCATCACAGGACCAGTTGAAAACCAGCGTCGGACACTAATTGCCAGCAGTTTGCTGAACTGGACCTATTCGCAGCCGTAAGACATCCAATAATCCTAACTATAATATAAAAGCGAAAGTGAGTTTGTTTGTTTGTGGCGTCTTCACGCCTTAATGGCTAAACCGATTTTAATGAATTTTGGTACAGAGATAGTTGCTACCCTAAAGACGGACATAGGTCTTTTTTTTTTAAAGTGATTAATGAGGGAGAAAGAGGGAAACGAAAAAGAGAGCAAGGGTAAAAACTACAGGTACACAGCAGGTACCTGTAAATTAAGAAAAGGGAACTGTGTTACCCCTAATTCAACGCGAGCGAAGCCGCGGGCAATATCTAGTTATATTATAAATAAACTTTCTGTGTCATACTCCGCAGCAGAACCACTTTGACTACATTTTTTTCAAATTACAGGATAAAATGTAGATAATGTCTATATTTTTGTAGCTTAATATCAAAAATTGTATATTGTAAGTTTCTTAGAAAATATGAATTCAAAGTGGTCATGCCACAGAGCATACTCTCCAGCAGAACCACTTTAAAATAACAGCTATTTCACGCTGATTATACACAGGCCATAATATAAACAAATGTATATTTATTGTATATCAAGATAACATCTACAATTTTAGAGAAATTCTTACTGATTTTTAGTAACATGTAAATATTTTATCGGAAAGCGCCTGTCATGAATTTTTTAGCAAATAACGTGATTAATACATATATTTCTTTACGATAAATAAATTGTATATCAAGATAACAATGTCTACAATTAATTTATATTTTTTTCGGAATTTTTAATTGTAAATGAAGAAAAAAACCTGAAGAAACAGACTGTTCAAGACAATTCCAGTCAAAGTAGTAACTGCTACTACCATTCTAATATTGATGATAGAAGCAGTGATGTGAGTGAGTGTTTCTTTTCTTTTTTATATAAAAACGTTGCCTCACACTAGGAATGTCTCCTGTATCGTGGGTGCGTTTACAAACATTTAAATTCACATACACATACCAGACCAGACCCGAAACAACTACCTGTAGGTACATGTCATTCTTATAACACCATTGTAACAGTGTATTCAGCAAAAAATTCATGATTTGATTTGATTAGGCCATACAAATATTTGTTCCGTGCGGGAATCGAACCCGCGACACGCAGCGCAGCAGTCGATCGCTCAACCGCTGCGCCAACCGTGTCGTCATTAATTAATTATTATAGTGTAACTAGCTTTTGCTCGCGACTTCGTTCGCGTGGAATAGTGACTTCCGGCAGATTTTTGGTTTTACCCACATAGTTCCCGATATCGCGGGATCTCTTCAAAAATGAAATGTGGAAGATATTCTAGGGAACTCTTCAAAAATCAACATAATGAGCTCTGCGTTTGAATTTAAGAGATGTATGTATACTCACTTAGGGCATTAAAACCTTTATTGCCGATCGGAAAAGGCGAAAATGTTATTTTGCCCTTATTTTCCCATCATTCTACTGATTCGCCATTTCAGTTCAAATGGAAAAAAAGACTGTTTTTGCATTGACAATTTTTTATTATTTTAGGCTTTAGAGATTATGAAAGTTTCTTACACCAAGACATTTCTGTATACCACGTTTTTAGTTTTGCCATCCCTTGCAAAAATATAAAGGTTTTGTGGTTTCAACACTCTAGAGCACGCAACGTAGAGTTGTCCATGGGAGAAACAAACAAACGTCTTTTTCAAGATGTACCCCCGCAACTTTTAGCTTTTAGCGTTTGCCCTTGGGCTTTATTTATGGTCATTGCAAACGCAGTTTTCAGCGGAAACTGTACTTACTCTTTTGAATTGGAATGGCAAATCAGTTGGAATGATGGGAATACGGGAATAATTACAGTTTCACCTTTTGCCATTCCAGTCATAATTATTTAAATTTTTCCGATGAATTAAAACAATAACATGAACCGAAAACGTGTAATAACACCATTGCGCGATCAACGCCATCTATCTACGGAGCATAGGAACAGCTCGACATTTATAGTACAGAATTGATGCCGAAATTCTACCAATAGATGGCGCCGTATGTCCGGATTTTTTTTTGTAATAAAAATATCCTATGTCCTTTCTCAAGTTTCAAACTATGTCTGTACCAAATTTCACACAAATCGGTTCAGTAGTTTAGGCGTGAAGAGCAGACAGGCAGACAGACAGAAAGACAGACAGACAGAGTTACTTTTACATTTATAATATTAGTTTGGAAGTTTGGATTTGTTTGGATAATTACACTCTCATATTTAAATTATAATATAAATAGTATAAAATTATATTATATTTACATTTTTGTATTTTTTTCTTAATCTTTAGAGCTTATGACTCCATTTCCTTGATATACAATTTATTTATCGTAAAGAAATATATGTATTAATCACGTTATTTGCTAAAAAATTCATGACAGGCGCTTACCGACAAAATATTCACATGTTACTAATAATCAGTAAGAATTTCTTTAAAATTGTAAATGTTATCTTGATATACAATAAATATACATTTGTTTATATTATGGCCTGTGTATAATCAGCGTGAAATAGCTGTTATTTTAAAGTGGTTCTGCTGGAGAGTATGCTCTGTGGCATGACCACTTTGAATTCATATTTTCTAAGAAACTAACAATATACAATTTTTGATATTAAGCTACAAAAATATAGACATTATCTACATTTTATCCTGTAATTTGAAAAAAATGTAGTCAAAGTGGTTCTGCTGCGGAGTATGACACAACTTTCTTTCTTTCTTTCTAAACTTCCATAAAGTAACATATTAACTGTATCTGTGACGTCGATTGCGAAATGGCTTGTCAAAATCAACTACTTAAAGTTGAAACTAGATAATCTCTTAAACCTTTTACTAATTTGTTTTATATAATTTTCTCGGGAGACAATAAAGAGCGTTGGTGGTTTTTCAAGCTATTAGAGCATTTACCACTCGCGTGTATGGTCCATTTACCTCCATCATCATAATTTAATTCTTGTTCCTTGACGATAAAACTCAAAAATGACTGTTTAATTTTAATATTTTTACTTGAACTTTGAATAAAGCTAATTCCTGAGGATCAGCCGACTTTCCGCATGATTGCTACGCGGAGCGCCTGTCGTTTATTTTTCAAAGTCCTTGGAGAAATCACGCTCTCGTTGTATAATTTTCTCCGTAGCTTGGAATGGCAGCTAATCTTGCTGTAATTGGGTGTCTGAATAGGGCATACTTCATATTAAATAACTGCAATAACTATTTCAAGATGCTATTATGTTAATAATAATTATAAAATATATAAATAGAGATACCGCGACCTCAGAATATAAAGAGCAAAGAAAAGAGAAATGGATGGGTTTTAGTCATTAAAAGTCTGACACTCCCTCTCTCTCCGCCCAGAGCAGGTGAAGTTATTCAATCATGTCACATTCGAAAGAAAAAAAACGCAATTTAAACATTTATTTTGAACTAGCTTTTGCCCGCGGCTTCGCTCGCGTTAAATTCGGGGTAATTCAGTTTCCCTTGCGCCTTATTGATTTGTAATAGCAACGCTAAGTTTTCCCTTTTCTTCCCTCTTTCTCCCTCACATCCCACTTTTTTCAAAAAAATATTAGCTTATGTCCGTCTCCTGGTTCCCAACTATCTCTGTACCAAAATTCATAAAAAACGGTTAAGCCGTAAAAGAGTGAAGAGGTAACAAACAAACAAACTCACTTTCGCTTTTATAATATTAGTAAGGATAGTTACATTGTTGCTAAAAGCATGTGATTTTCAATTCAGACAAATGAGTTTATGGTATTCAAACAAATTCTCTAATAAAGACTCTATATTGCATTTATGGATTAAAAACCTTTTCTGACTCTCCGTTTTGTGTTCATTTTGCGTTCATACTTTGTTATTTTTATTCAGGAACCTTTTGAAACAATACACGCGGGCCGGATTTTATTTCGGGGGAGATCTGTTTAATTGCTCATTTTTAGAAATCCCTACATCAAAAGAAAATAACGGATCCCTTATAATAACCTTGATGTCTGTATTTCTGACAAGTTCCTTTATCTATCAAAGGCGTGGAGGTGTCGAGTTGAAAATAAAACCAAATGCTCAAATTTTTGGTCCCGTAGACGAAAAAATCAACCTTCTAAGTTCAGGCAGTCAAAAGATATGACCGTTTATGTCGCAAGTTTGTACGGAACGCTCGGTGCGCGAGTACGACTGGCTCATGCCCGGTTTTTTAGCAAATTACTTACCTATTAATATACTTCCTTATATTAATTAAGCTGAATTCCATTAAGCCCATATTATAAACTTTATATATCAAATTAACATGCTTTTCAGCAGTATTTTGAAACTGATCCCACAACAAAATCAGTAAAGAATATTAAAATTAGTTAAATTATTAGTTACTAGCTTTTGCCCGCGGCTTCGCTCGCGTTATCCCCTTGCGCCTTATTGATTTGTAATAGCAACGCTAAGCTTTCCCTTTTCTTCCCTCTTTCTCCCTTTCATCCCACTTTCTCTGGTTCCGGTTTCCCTGTCTCCTGGTTCCCAACTATCTCTGTACCAAAATTCATCAAAATCGGTGTAGCCATTAAAGCGTGAAGAGGCAACAAACAAACTCACTTTCGCTTTTATAATATTAGTAAGGATTGTGTCAATTGGCTACATTTGATCATATTTTAATTAAAATGTTGCAAACTGCCAGGCGTTGTGCATCGTGTTAATTATTAATTACATTTCAATTTTAACCTCTAACAGAGTATTTGGTTTCGTGGTTAAAATTGCCATTACAATTTTAATTATAGAC
Source organism: Ochropleura leucogaster (assembly GCA_958449745.1). Taxonomy (NCBI): domain Eukaryota; kingdom Metazoa; phylum Arthropoda; class Insecta; order Lepidoptera; family Noctuidae; genus Ochropleura; species Ochropleura leucogaster. Next base: position 1,974,379 of record OY288213.1, on the reverse strand, counting down.
TGTATAATTAATATCGTGGTCATAATATTATTTTGGTGGAATGTTTTTTGTTATGTTTACGTGAATTCATTGTTTGTACAGCATTGGGTTGTGATGTTTGTTTTCTCTAGTAACAGTTATTTGGTTTTACCATTTACGTGTGTTTGTTTGAAACAATTGTAGGTAACAACGGGTTACTAAAACATATCTATCAAGTTTTGAGTGCGTATTAAAAAAAACAAGGAACAATCTGTACTTTTTTTTTCAAATTAAATACTTTTTGACATTTCTATAACCTACTTAGAAAATGTCACTCACGTTGGAGGTCAAATCTGACCCACTGGCCGCTGGGCGCCATTACGAACAAAATCGAAATATTTCCAAAAATCATAGCCAGCCTATTACCGCAACTCTAAAGTTCTGTTTAAAAGAACAAATTTGGCCACACCGCAAATATTGAAAGCAACTTTAGTTATAAAATACATTTTCTCGATATTTTATAAGTGCTCGTATAAGTGCCTGCCTATGTGAAATTAAATATTTTTGATTGTGCTTAATTCGTGAAGAAGATTGACCATAGTCCTGTTTCACACTGGGTACTCATTTATAACAATATGTTTTACTAGTTCTCTTTAAACATAGTTTTATTGTTATTTAAGCGATTACTATAATATTTTTATAAACCTTATACATATCTCAACGACTAAAATCATATAATATCATCTACCTAGCCTTTTCACAACTTTGTTTTGGTCGGCTGCCTGTTAAACTTAACAGGATGCAGCTGAATACCAGTATTTCTCATGGAGCGACTGCCTATGTGACCTCCACAACCTAGTTAGTACTGAGTAATACGATACCCCTTGGTAAGACTAGTTATCCGAATTTCGGGACGCTGTCTTAAATCTACAAATGACAGCTGGGAACAGCTTAACGTGTTTTCCGAGGCATGGGAAAAACTCGGTATGCAACGAGTGATCACCCATCCACAGACCAACCTATGCAGGAGCGACTTATCCTAACGATCAACCCTGCTATGGGTCAGATTATATAATATACATCATCTGTTAGAGCAGATACCCAATAAATCAACTACACAACTAAGGTTTAAAAATAACTCTACATGACCAATTAACGTTGTTATCATAACGTACCCACGTTCCTAATTATATTAGCAACTAATTAGGTTACGCCCCATCGGCCATCTATAAAATTTTAAAATAAAATCTCTGTTCATGTTATCAGAAATGTCAAAGAGGCCGTGACCCTGTTTCCATGGCAACCAATATCTCTAGTTACTTCGCTTGCCCGCTTACGAGATGACACGTTACGTATATCGCATCGATAATATTATTTAAGTACCTATGCTTGAATAAATCTAGGAAACCTATATTTTTCTTAGAATGCAAGAAAAGGGTGCATATGTTAACATTATTTGCTATGGTTACAATTTTGGTTTGAATAAATAAGCCAAATTTTTGTGTTCAGTTAGATCTTGTTCCTAATGGCGCCCAATGTGGGACAGGTTGGGCGCCAAATGGGCCTAAAAAATTGAAAGTAAAAAATAATGCACGGAGCGTATCTAATTCCTATTTTAAATTTGTTTCGTTCTAAACCCAGAAATAAAACTAAAACTGTGTGCTGAAACCCGAAAGAGAAGTTGCTTTGCGCATTTAAACTTAGCAGGTAAGAACTAGTTAGCAGTTTTACAGTGCATAATATAGATAGAAGTTGCAACATGAATCTAATTTGCCGTGCACTACTTGCTGATCATTAGGTACGTAGGTGCTTTACAGAAGCATAAAATTTTTAAACTTCGCCTTTAAGGTGGGCAAGCATTCGGATATAAAACTATTTGGTGTTCTGATACACTTTTCTAAAGAATACAATGTACAGTAACGTGACTTCACGCCTGTAATTCCTTAATATATCCTATATTAAGGAGGGAGCCTATTGGTATCAACCTAGTATTACTCTAGACTGTTTCAATTTTTTTTTTTTTGGGAAAATCCAATCAAACTTCGTCTGACCGAGGGTCTAACCTAGGACACGAGGTACTGGGTTAACCCCTAGGTCAAACAAATTTGGGAGTCACCGCTTGTAAACACTAGAACGACTATAAACTCAAACCATTTATTTCAATAAGACTATGAATGGCACTTTTGAATATCAAGAACAAAAAAGAAATGCAAAACAACTTGTGAAAGTATTTACTATAGTTGCCCATTCCAAAATGTTGATCTCTATGGAGAAGAATGGGCAAGAAACTAGATGGACACTCTTTTAAATCATAATATATAGTTTTACAAGAACATTTTACTACATCATTCATGTTGAGTTTATACAAATATATATTACTAGCTTTCGCTCACGGCTTCGCCCGCGTTAAATTTGGGGTAACACAGTTCTCCTTGCGCCTTATTTATTTGTATTAGCAACGTTAAGTTTTCCCTTTTCTTCCCTCTTTCTCCCTCACAACCCACTTTAAAAAAATAAAAAATAGCCTATGTCCGTCTGCTGGTTCCCAAGTATTTCTGTACCAAAATTCATCAAAATTGGTGTAGCCATTAAAGCGTGAAGAGGTAACAAATAAACAAACTCACTTTCGCTTTTATAATATTAGTAAGGATATAAGAGTTTGCCGTCTACAGACTGTAAAAGTATATTGAAAAAAAAAGGATCGAAATAGTGTTACTAAAAATACTTTTCAAATTAATGTAAGCAGTTGAAATCAATCACTGTTCGATAACGTAACTACAACGATCTAATAACCATTATTTGTACATTTGCTGTTAAAAAACTAACGCTTAGAATTTAATCGTTAAATAGTTTGACAATAAGCTCTAATTAACTCACTCTACTTGTAACTGTCATTTTTAACCGAGTTTTCTTCAACGAGTGTGGCTCGATTTTCATTTTTTAATCAATTTTAAATATATTGATTGAGTAGTATTTTTTTTAGAACGAAGTCCCTTATCACGTGTTGCGAAAGGGGGTTAGACGGGAAAAATTAAGACAAAAAGTTGTAACGACACTTTCTGCTATAGTTGTAAGCCGTGCGGTGTACGCGTGTTTCCCTGTCTGTCTCTCTCTCTCTCTCTCTCTCTCTCATAGAAAACAAGCCAGTTATTTTCGTTTTGTCTTTCTATTTCACATTGAACAGTGTGGTGTCGCGACGATTATTTCTGTTGAGTGTATACAGGTTTTTTGTACATAATAAATAATAATTTCGTTCCATCCGGGTGTCCCTTGACAACTCTCAAGTTTTTTTTTTTCTAATATATACATAAAAATAATCGTGTGAGATACCTTCTTACCAAAACTAAATATAATAAATTTACTTCCGAAAGGCGGTGGCAAAAAATCGATCTATGAAAATAAATCCCCGACTTCCGGCAGTAATTTTTTCCGTCTCTTTTGCTTTTTTGGTAGTCGGTTTTTGTTTCAAACACGTAACATATTGGCATTCGTTTCACAGTTTAAAAAAAAACTGTTGCTTTGCCTTTTATGTTCCGGGGCCGCAGTATCTCTTTCGAACCCACAACCCCGGCAAACGGTGGCCTTGGCAGGCCTCTGAGCTTTGCTAACATATCTTCGAGGCGCGCGTAGATAGGTAGCGATTTTGTAAAGCAAATTAGTAGGAAATAAACCATAAATTGTCCTGTATCTCGCCATAAGCAACGAAGTTTCAATGTTGTACCTATGAAAAATTAATAAAAGAAAATATATGTATCACAAATATTTATAAATACACACGGATCAATAAAATAAATAGCTTGTACGCCGTGACTGCGACAAGTCGGTCATAACTGACACAAAAAACTGGTCAAGAAATAAAAAATAATACAAAAACATGTAACCATAACTAACATAAATCCATAAATATACTCAGACGAATACAGAAATATTTCATTCACAGGAAGTAATATACCATATCAATATTTTATCCAAACGGATCGAGAGAAGACACATTAATCATTCATCTTTTATCTACAAAGCAATAGATTCAGGCCTTTGACTTCTCAGCGAGTTTCAAGATGGCGGAGGGCGTTGGGCCAGAATCGCCCAAACTTACGGCACACGGCTGAATAATTCAGTAGCTTTTATTATTAAAGTTACGCAGTATTATTTGGCTGCGAGGATTGCGAGTCGATGATAAAATTAAAATTTTATGAAAAGGCCACACGGTAAATAGGCTAGTTCAAACTTGGAGAGCTTTTGGGGATAGGTAGAGATGTAAGATTAAGATGCTAAAATACATTATTGCTACTTGCAATTTTTCGAAGCAAGTTTGTTTTTCGAATGTGTTAAGTTCCACCGGGGAAACTTAAGGGTATCGGGCCTGTGGTGCGGTGAGCTACCCTTTGCTCACCGTCCGTCCGTCTATTGACGTCAGGCCGTGTAAACGGCGCGTTACTGTTCCACCCGCGCCTCTAAGAGATGTCAGCAAAGCAGAGGGGCCTGCCAGAGCCACCGCCTGCCGGGGTTGCGGGTTGTTCAAAACAGATACCGCGGCCCCAGAATATAAAGGGCAATAGAAGGAACATGGGTGGGTTTTAGTCAGTACAAGTCTGACACTCACCCCCGCTCCGCCGAGAGCGGGGGAAGTTATTTGGTGATTTCCTAACGGCAAAAAAGGGTATCCAAAGAAAAATTCCACAAATCAATGAGCAAACGATTGATCGGAATTCTTGGATGTAACACGTTTAGTTGTAATGACAGTGCATGTTTAGATCACGCGACTAACTTATGCATCGCACAATGCGGGGGTACTGTGCTTAGCTCTTCGTTTATTATAAGCGAGATATTATGTTTATTGTGTCCACGAAAGAACACTAGCATTATAACTAACTACATGCCGCCCGCGGCTTCGACGGGTGCCTATGTGTTATTACAGACTATAATCTACCTCTGTGGCAAATTTCATCAAGATTCGTTCAGCCGTTTTGAAGTGAAAGAGTAACAAACATCCATCCATCCTCACAAACATTCGCATTTATGATATTAGTAGGATTAACAAAAAATCACAAAACAAAACTCTCACAAACGTCTCTATTGTCCAATTCAAACTTAAATCATTTATTTCAATCAGATCGTTAGATACAGACACGTTTGAATGTCATAAACAAAAAGATGAAGCTACAGTCCCAGTCACAAGGGTATAATGTGACACTACCTGTGAACGTACCGTAGTTGTCCATTCCAAAACGTAAATCTCTATGGAGAAGAATGGGCAAGAAACACCATCTCCTCCGATTTACAGTACATACAAAACCTAAATATAACTGTATACGCATTACTCGCACACGAGCGCATAAAATCAATAACGAATTAAAACCACATTTGGTGAAACGCATGACTAGAATCAAACGGATCCCTGACGCATGCCTCTTGTCTGATCCAGGGTTGCCATATCAAGTCACAATATTTTCCCAATTTTTCTCAAATTCGAATTACAAAGCAGGATTTTTTTTTAAATTTTGAGATATAATTGTTCACAAAATAGACGGGTGTACACAGCACACAGACCAACTTTTATTTGCCTATATTAGGTATCGATTTTGTTGTCTGTGTGTGTGAAATATGTCCCTAAGTAGTACAAGGCCAATGCGTAAAAGGAACATGGATGGGTTTTAGACATTACAAGTCTGATATTCCTTTCGGCTCCACCAAGTTCGGGAGAAGTCGTTTGCTGATTTCTCATCCGAAAAAATAAATAAAAGGTTCTTTGCGAAAACATTTGCGTTTTTTTTCCATTCAACTTGTCAATCCGTTTTCCCCGAAAATATCGAAACGATATTTTTCCCATCAAAGGGAAAAACATCCCCAATCCAACGCTGATTGTATCTGGGTTGCTCATGCCAGTAACTGGGCCCTGTAGGTCAAGGGCACCGATGTAGGACGTGTCCTCCGAACTGTCTTGTTGCTTCCATGTTCTCTGATTTCTGCTTATTGATTTAATTATTTTTATACTTCCATGCTGTGTTTACTTTTATGTTGACGATATTATGTTTGTGATTGTCATCGGGCAGAATTTTTTTGATTGCATTCACATTTCCCAAGTTGCTACTAAAAATATTGCTTGTAAAAAGCCATCCTACCGGGATCGAAGACAAGTTGAATACATGAATGAATAAGTTGAATTTATGGTGATCAGGAAGAAACTACAAAATATTCTCTTTTTTTGGGGTTCGGTAACTCAAAAGAAAAAACACGGAACCCTTACACTATGTTATCCGTCTGTCTGCTGACTATCAAGCCCATTTTCTTTTCTCGTGAACGCGTGTAGGTATAGGTTTAGTTTTGTATAATTTATTCTGATAAGAAAATACATAGGTTGTTAAATAATGCAATTTGCAATGTTCATGAAGTTTTTATAACGTAACATCGTTATCACCACGAGGGCTGATTACATTATAAATTTATTGACAGCTGTTGATACACTAATAACTATATCTACTGTTTTTACTATAACATCGTGCATTTTCGTGACATTAGATGACATAACATTTTTAGTGGTGTATCGATAAGATGGATACTCGATTCGATCGAATTTAATTCATTGTTAACGATACTCACAACAAAATTCTCTTTCTCTTTACTTCATTATAATCTTAAAAAGTTTTTGATTGTACTGACTCTGTTTAGGCAATAATAGATATTTAATCCTTACGTACTTATGTTCTGTTGTTTTATTAAATGCTGTCACTGACAATGACTAAAGCAAAAAACTTTACCGAAAACTTTTTTTTCCATAAAAAACATTGACTATCCATCATAGCAATACATCCCATCACTAAACATTAGTCAGGCGCCATGTTACACGCATTACGCTTGATGCTTCATTTTCCATTCAATTTTATTTTTAAACGAAAACTTTTTAGATTTTGAAATTTATAAAATTTTCTGCAGTTATTACTGATTCCATATTTCACGACTAAGATATTCACGGTGCAGCAAAGTATTCAATCGTTATTGTAAATCGTGGTAACGTTTAAGATTGAAAAGGAACGGTTTCTCTAATGTCAACTGCACAAGGCTACAGCAGCGGAAACAAAAAAAAGTGTGTGTGTCAGCTCTGACGCACGACTGGAGTTTATTCCTTAAGTACGAGTACCTAACCATACGCAAAAAGAGTTTATTCAACTGAAAAAAGATTAATATCATATAAAAGGGTAAATTCACAAATTAATGAAAAAAAAATAACAATATAAATACATCGACACTGATAGAAACAAACAAGCCCAATCTAATATATAAAATTCTCGTGTCACAGTTTTCGTTCCCATACTCCTCTGAAACGGCTGGACCGATTCAAACGAAACTTTGTGCACATATCGGGTAGGTCTGAGAATCGGCCAACATCTATTTTTCATACCCCTAAGTGAGCAGCGGGTGAAACCGCTGGGCACAGCTAGTAACATATAGTATATAGGTATAGTCGCCTATACAGCATACCATATGTACGTCTTAATACACTCACAGCCAAATTAGAAAGTTGCGCACTAAAGGTGCGCACCAAAAACGTGACACAGTTTCGTTACTTTAGTAGGTTTTATCCCTCGGATTTTTCTCATACCGGGCGCCTTATATATGAAAATCTTAAGGAGTAAACTCCAATAAATGTTGCATTGTAATACTTGCTTATTAGGTTACTGAATTATTGTATTTAAATAAGTTTATGGTAGAAATGTTCGGTGACATCTTACTAATATTATAATCCTACTATCCTACTATATATCCATATCCTACCTCCTACTAAAATTATAAATGCGAAAGTTAATGAGTATGTATAGATGTTTGATGCTCATTCACGTCAAAACGGCTGAACGGATCTTGATGAAATTTGGCGCAGAGGTAGATTATAGTCTGGAATAACACACAGGATACTTTTTTTTCAATAGCCAGCTAGTCAGCTAGTCTTTACTAATATCATAAAAGCGAAACTGAGTTTGTTAGTTTGTTACGTCTTCACGCCTAAATAGCCAAACCGATTTTGATGAATTTTGGTACAGAGATAGTTGGGACCCTGGAGACGGACATAGACATTTTTTTTAAAGTGATAAAAGGAGGAGAGATGCAAGAAAAGGGGAGAGAAAGATTTTTCTTTTTTCGATCAACACACGGGTTAATTTTAGCCTTGGCCCAAAGCAACTATGCCAAGCGGATGAAGTCGCGGGCAGAAACTAGTCATTTATATCTTTAACGTAAAAAGCTCTCGCATAAATTGATTCCTAGTTTATAGTCCTCCTCAACATATTCGGCCACGGGGGCCAATCTCAGCGGATATTAGCCATCTGCACGAGTCATATTATAGTGCTCAAGTGTGTGTGCTAGCACGGATGCACTCTCTATTCGACACGACCGGAGAGAGTTCGGGAGCAAGACCATCAGCTTAACGTCCTTTCCTTGGCACGGGGGGGTAACAAACTCTTCACCGCTACTGTGAAATTCTTAATGGAAAAACTCAATTTCACTTTGTGCCTTACCTGAAGATCGAACTTAGGGTTCCAAAAAAGTGGCGTAATTTAATAGAAAAGGCTTTTAGTTTGTATTTTTTCCAGACAATAAAACTGATACTAACTGAGATCAAACGGTCCATAATTCATCAAATATCTGGAAATATTCTTGTACTAAAACAAAACAATCCTTACTAATATTATAAAAGCAAAAGTGAGTTTGTTTGTTTGTTACGTCTTCACGCCTTAATGGCTAAACCGATTTTGATGAATTTTGGTACAGAGATAATTGGGACCAAGGATACGGATATAGGCTATTAAAAAAATAGGGATATGAGGGAGAAAGATGAAAAAAGGGAAAACTAAGCTTTGCTATTACAAATCAATAAGGCGCAAAGGCAAAAATTACAGGTGGCAAGTATCTGCAAATCAGGAAAGAGGCACTGTGTTACCCCGAATTCAACGCAAACGAAGCCGCGGGCAAAAGCTAGTGAAAAAATAAAATAAAAAGCCGAACAAGCACGAGTCGGACTCGCGCACCGTTCCGAACAAACTTTTAAGTAAATAATGTTAATGAAAGTACAGAACATTACTCTAACGAAAAGATAAACTGTATTAACTTCGCTGTTAGAAAACTGGGTCGCGGTTAGTTTACCAACAGCAATTAAGTATATAATCTCATTTTTTTTTGTGGTGCCATCAATAATATTGTTTTTTTTTTAGTTTACTGGTGCGTTATTATATCGTTTTTTTTTGGGAGGGAAATCGTCACATAACTTCCCCCACTCTGGGCGGAGCGGGGGGAGTGTGATTTACTGAATAAAATCCACCCATGTTCCATCTTTTTCCCCTTTACGTTTCGGGGCCGGGGTATCTCTTTCGAACAACCCCCAACGCTTAATAGATCGCTTCATGCCAAATATCATGATTCTAGGTCATCGGGATGGACTCACAGACACACACACGCACACATACATACAGATTTCAATCGCTTTTGCGAATGTATAGGAAATGCGACGTAACTAGCCAAATCTTGACAGATTGTTTCGCATTTTCTTGGTTGCATAGATATAGGGGATTGTTTTCATTTCATTGCTTAATTGTGGTCGGTGGTGTGAGAAGCTCGTGGCTAAGTAAATAGTGGCCGCTCGGGTCGATCTTTAGGTTAAGCCGCGCTTGCCTAGGTTGAACTGTGGATGGGTGACCACCCGTTACATACCGAGTTTCCTCCGTGCCTCGGAAAGCACGTTAAGCCGTTGGTCCCGGCTGTCATTTGTAGATATTTGACAGTCGTTACAGGTAGTCAGTGATCCGAAAGTCTGACAACCAGTCTTACCAAGGGGTATCGTATTACCTAGTATTAACTGGGTTGTGGAGGTCAGATAGGCAGTCGCTCCATGTAAAATACTGATATTCAGCTTCATCCGGTTAGACTGGAGGCCGACCCAACATAGTTGGGAAAAAGCGAGGCAGATGATGCTTAATTGTGGTCCTTACCACATGCTAAAGTATGGTTTGAATTTCAACGCGATACCTTCACGCGTTTCCGAACTTAAGGTCTTAAAAAACAGAGAGACGGACAACAAAGTGATACATAAGGGCTATGAGGGTACTGGTTTTTTCGTTTTGAGCTACGGAACTCTAAAAACAATATGCATTTCATTGAAATAGAGCAATAAAACAAAACAGAGTATAACTTTGTCCGCAACCTTTGTTCCGCTACATTGAGCAGTCATAGTTTTCAGAGTAAATATGAAAAGCCCCTTATACAGCTTGGCTCTGAGCTCACGCTCAAGTGAAGCAACGCGTGTTACGAACACAATTTGAGGAGAAAACAAATGAAAGTCGCCTCTTTTGAGGGTTGAAAACAGAGTGACAACAAGGGAGATTCGTTAGCTGTAAGGGGCCATTCACGCAGACAGAGTGCATTGCGCGCCGCGTACAGCATGGCGTTGCGCGTCGCATACAGCATATCGTTGCGCGTTGCGTACAGAATGCGTTGGGCGTCGCGTTCACGCATCCCGGACGCCGTTTTTCCGTTTACAGAGACGCCAATGCTAGCAAAGGAGGTGACCGGGCGTTTGAGGGAGAGAACATCTGCCCAACCCAGCCGCCGCGGGAGACCCCATGGCGCCGGGCGCCGCGAGGCGACTCCCGGCCACCGTAGATGCGGGCCTGTGGACGGTGAGCAATGGGTAGTTCACCGTCCGTCCGTCGATTGACGACAGGCCGTGTCAACGGCGCGTTCGTGTTTCACGCGCGCCTCAAAGAGAATCAGCAAAGCAGAGGGGCTTGCCAGAGCCTCCGCCTGCCGGGGTTGCGGGTTGTTCGAAAGAGATACCGCGGCCTCGGAACGTAAAGGGCAATAGAAGGAACATGGGTGGGTTTTAGTCAGTACAAGTCTGACATGCGCCCCCGCTCCGCCCAGAGCGGGGCAAGCCATTGGATGATTTCCCACGCGAAAAAAAAAAGCCCACGTTGTCACTCTCCAATATCATAGGAAAATGTACGATGTTGTTAACGAAACTTGTAGCGATATAAAAGTCTTGCAACACTCGTTTACAAACCTTAAGGTCGCAGATAAATCCTGGCAGAAGCAGCTTTATGTACTTTTTTCTCTCACTTTTTACATATGTGTTTTTACATACTACCAGTTTGAAGCGGTACCTAAATACAGTATCTACCTAAAGGGACCGTAACTGATGAAGTGTGAAAAGTTTGACAACCGATTAAACTATTATCACCGTGTATACACAAACGGGGTGTGTGGACAGGTGTAAATAAAAGGGGTTGTAAAGAGGGTAGTACTCGTGTTTCACTAGGTTATTTGCCTTTGCTCCCCTATTATAGGTAAGCTAATCCTTACCAGTATTATAAAAGCGAAAGTGAGTTTGTTTTTTTGTTACCTCTTCACATTTTAATGGCTTAACAAATTTTGATGAATTTTGGTACAGAGATAGTTGGGAGCCAGGAGACTGACATAGGCTATTTTTTTAATGTGGGAAATGAGAGATCACGAGGGAAGAAAAGGGAAAACTTAGCGTTGCTATCACAAATCAATAAGGCGCAAAGGTACTGTGTTATACCGAATTTAACGCGAGCGAAGCCGCGAGCAAAAGCTAGTAAATAAATAAATGTTATAGTGGAGTTAATCTTTCATGAAGACATCTTTATTAAAATGTTGCATCGACACTTTTCAACTTAAGTTTGATTAAATTCTTTCTTAAGATACAGGTGTCCTAGTTTAAGATTTTTTTATGCATAGACAAGACATGTATCAAAAACATGAAAAAAGAACTGTCTGTGACAGGGTCTATAAAGAATTAATGATATGTACCTACATAGGTTCGTTTGTTATCATGTAGTTAGTGGCTAACCTGATGATTCAAATGCGAAAAAAAGACACAATGCATAGGGTATTAACTCTTTTGTTCCACTGATTTCTTTGCTTCAGACTTCGGTTTTTTTCTGGAAATTGCTTTTGAATAATAATACTCATTTATTTTCATTTCATAACAATTACATAAACAATTTAACGCGTATATTACTCACATTTTATTTATCAAAAGTGATAAATAAAAAAATACATGTTAATAAAATATATTTGTACGGGCAACACATAGAGGATCTACCTACTTATCTGTAACATCTCACACATAGTAACTTGACCTATGTATACAAATAAAGCTTTCTGATTCTGAAAAAAAATGTGTGTGTCAGCTCCGACGCACGACTTGAGTTTACTCCTTAAGTACGAGTATCTAACCATACGCAAAAAGAGTTTATTCAACTGAAAAAAGATTAATATCATATTATTATGAAAGGGTAAATTCACAAATTAATGAAAAAATAAACTATAGTATATAGGTATAGTCGCCTATACAGCATACCATATGTACGTCTTAATACACTCACAGCCAAATTAGAAAGTTGCGCACTAAAGGTGCGCACCAAAAACGTGACACATTTTCGTTACTTTAGTAGGTTTTACCCCTCGGATTTTTCTCATACCGGGCGCCTTATATATGAAAATCGATTCTTAAGGAGTAAACTCCAAAACGTTTCTATCGTAATTATCTCTTAGCCTTTTAAATCTTACTTATTTTACGACGTTACCATCCTCAACTCAACATATACAACAAACACAAACGGTGACATGTTATGTTATGTGGTCGACAACATGTTTGGCAACCACATAGCATGTGGAATGTTTAGCTAACGTAACCACATTAGTGTGGGTCTGTCTAACACCATGTCACTGCGGCCAGCAAATGTAATATGCAGGCATCGCTGGCGCTCAAGCACAATATGTTGGGTACTTAGTTTTTACTAGCTTTTGCCCGCGGCTTCGCTCGCGTAAAATTCGGTAGCGCCTTATTGATTTGTAATAGCAACGCTAAGTTTTCCCGTTTCTTCCCTCTTTCTCCCTCATATCCCACGCTTTTAAAATAAAAAAATAGCCTATGTCCGTCTCCTGGTTCCCAACTATCTCTGCACCAAAATTCATCAAAATCGGTTTAGCCATTAAAGCGTGAAGAGGTAACAAACAAACAAAGAAACTCATTTTCGCTTTTATAATATTAGTAAGGATAGTGTAGCAAAGTAATAACTTTTCGTCACGCTTGTAATCTGCGTAGTAATCTGCGTAGTACAAATCAGTGGAACAAACGAGTCAGATCCTATGCATTATGTCTTTTTTTTTTCATATGGGAAATCATCAAATAACTTTTTCTGCTCTGAGTAGAGCGGAAGGGAGCGTCAGACTTGTACTGACTAAAACCCATCCATGTTCCTTCTTTTGGCCTTTTGAGTTCCGGGGCCGCGATATATTTTTGGAATAACCCGCACCTCCGGCAGGCGCCCATCACACGGCAAGCACAACAGCAAAGTGATTCTCAAGTGTTCCGTGTTTCCTTCTAAGACATGGAACCCCAACAACACAGGCACCGAGTCAACTTGCCTGTAATTTTAGGGGAGTGACTTGTCACTCCAAGTCACAGACTCAAGTCTTCTTTTGCCCTTTAGGTTCCGGGTCTGTGTGTGTATGTGAGTTTAAATGTTTATTATAAACCCACCCACGATACATGCAAAATTCCTAGTGTGGGGCAAAGCTTTATTTTAAAAAAATCTTGGGAGGTGTCAAGGGATACCCAGATGGAACGAAGTTATTATTTATTATGTACAAAAAACCTGAATACATTCAACAAAAACAATCGTCGCGACACCACATTGTTCAATACGAAATAGAAAGACGAAACGAAAATAACTGGCTTGCTTTCTATGAGAGAGAGAGAGACAGACGACAGAGTGTATGTCAGGAAAAACTCGCATCTTTTTAGTAAAAGAGGTGACAGACACAATTATAATACTAGAAATAGGGACCAATTAGTTCAACCAGGTTTCAGGTTAGCTAAAGTAGACTCATCTTTCATGGGGTACTGTTTGAAATGCTACAATAAAATACCTCCCCACATTCTTCAACTGAATGAAACGAAATTTAAATCTTGTATTAAACGCACACTATGTAGGCAAGCATATTATAAGTTGGGGGATTATATTAATGATAAAAATGCTTGGCTCAATGCTGGTCCTGCTCCTCAAGCATAGGGGTAAAGTCATTAATAAGTATCCGAAGCTATAGTGGAAGCTGCAGAAGATTGTAAGACTATCTTTGCAATGTATAGAATCAATTCTCTAGTATTGTATAATTATTAAGCCCATATGTGAGTGCTATGTATTATCATTGACTTGACGAAGCCCTGGTGGTTAATAGTGTCATGCTCACTTAAATGTCTCGCTGATGGTGGCGGGTGTGTCGGGTCATTTAGCTCCCTTCAAAATGGTCGAGCTGAATGGGGCTGATCCATACGTCATGTTCGTGAACGGGCGCTGTCAGTTGGGACTGGTCATTTTTTAACTACCACGGTCATTTTTAATTTATTTAGATTTAAATTGAATTTTGTTTTTTACTTACTCTGGACGCTCTTACTGTGCACGTCTTTCTACATCGTTCTCACATATTTGTATAATCTCAACACGAATGATGTAAATACTATTTTGTAAAAATATTATAATTTAAAAGAGTGTCCATGGAGTTTCTTGCCCATTCTTCTCCATAGAGATCAACGCTTTGGAATGGGCAACTGCAGTACTTTCACAAGTTATTATGCCTTGTGACCGGGACTGTAGATTCATTTTGTTTCTTGACATTCAAAAGTGCCTGTAATGGTCTAATTGAAATAAATGATTTGATTTGATTTGATTTAAAAAAGACAGAGAAACACGCGCACGCCGCACGGCTTACAGTTATAGCAAAAACCGTCTTTACAACTTTTGGTCATAATTTTTTCCGTCTAGCCCTCTTTCGCAACGCGCGATGAGGAACTTCATTACTAAAACATAAGTTACATTATAATCTGTGTTATCATGTACACCAGAACACTCGCCAACACCTTGTCACCACATAACACGCGTCACGTTTAGCTAACATATCGTTATATACATTCATTTAAGTCTGCATAACACCTTGTCACACTGTGGTTAACCACCAATTGTAATATTCAAACATGTCGCTGTCAAGTATATGCAATTGGAACGAAGTTTCTTGTGAAAGGTGGCTAGACGGAAAAAATTCTTACGAAAAGTTGTCACGACACTTTTTGCTATAGTAAGCTGTGCGGCGTCGCATGTTTCTCTGTCTGTCTGTCTGTCTGTCTCTCTCTCTCTCTCATAGAAAGCAAGCCAGATATTTTCATTTCTATTTCTCATTGAACAGTGTGGTGTTAAAAAATAATAATAACAAGGAATTTCGTTCCATCCGGGTGTCCCTTGACACCTCTAATTTTTTTTTAGGGATATCTATCATCACATTATTTTCCCACTCTGGGCGAAGATGGGGGTATTGTCAAACTCATCAACTTTTGGGTGCGTGGGTGCGTTTACAAACATTTAAACTCACATACACAAACAGCCAGACCCGAAACAACTACCTGTAGGCCATACAAATATTTGTTCAGTGCGACAATCGAACCCGCCACACGCAGCACTGCAGTCAATCGCTCAGCCACTGCGCCAACCGTGCCGTCTTTGCGAAGCGAGCACTGGTCACGGCCGACGTTAATCCTTGTTTATGTAGCAAGCCTTAGTTATTATTATTGCTCGGTCTGCTCTGTACAAGACCGTACAATAATGAAAATTCACGACGGAAAACAACGATCTCGAGTTGCGGGTTGGTTAGATAAAGATATGGCGTCCCCGGAACACAAAGGGCAAAATAAGGAACATTGATTAATCAGAAATAGGAAATAGACATAATCTTGATTTTGCACTAACAAATTACTAACACCCTGTTATTGTATTTTTATGTGTTACCAACGCATCTACTAACATTTCATTTGTTAAAAATATATGGACGTCTGAAATAAAGATATATTCGTATTATATTGATGAGTTTGACACTATCCCATCTTCGCCCAGAATGGGGTTATAATTGACGAATCCCTTCATGGTGTCTCCATATGTGTTGGTTACCCATCCAAAGACCGACCTTGGTAGTAATGGCAGGTGTAGAACACCGTGTGATAAGAACGATTCATAATCATAATTTTCCTGCCCGTGTCCCATTTCTATTTGGGGTCGGCACAACACATTTGATAAGACTGATTTCTAAATGACAACCTTTTAGAATGTTTACATTTTATTGATTTATTCTTGCTTTTAATTACTTGTTTTGAGATGACTAAATTTTGTGAAAGTATTTTTAATATTGACATCTATAGCACGGCCTATAAGCGATACCAAATGTAAACAAAACCCATGCTAAAACCCCATCTAAAATGGCCGCCCGAATGTTGGCGAACCCGTCTTAACGTTGTCATGTTTTTGCCGGGAGAACGAGACATTACGACAAAGGCACAAGATGGAAAGAGCTAAATATTAGATTGTCAACGCCACAGTTGTTCTATAGGTTCATGACCTTTCGTATCACTTCTCGTTGGCCGTACTATAGCTGATGTTTAGTATAATCTAATGTAATAATCTTTATTGTGTTGAATGTACTTAACTTGAGAAAAAAGTTGTATCATGCCTAACGGCGGAACGTAGATAGTTTCTGAGTTCCTTAATTTACCCTCTATTATTTATGTTCACAAAATAAATGAATTTGATTTATGAGTGCAATTAAAAGTTCAGATTATTTATCTGCATACGTTTGAATACTCATAAATACATTTAAAGTTTCAAACACGTGGCTTTACTGTCCTTATGCGGACAAAGCAGAACAAGTTAATGTTTGAATACAAATTATTTGTTAAATTCTACTCAGCAGTTTATTAAAACTGTTTTGTTCAACAGTTTCATGATTAAAACCTTACTTTTAAAATAAAAAAGACACGCTTATTGTGTCTATGGTTTTCACAGTGAAAGAAACCTTCTCTTTGAGAGTTCAAGTAGTGAGGTAGACACGGCGGTCCAAGGGAGGGTTGTGTAAGTCACTTGTCTTCGATTTTAGTTTTTAGGAAATGCCAGGTGCCAGACCATGTTTTCAGCTGCAAGTGAGACACAACTTTTTATGTTGCACCTGTAAGATTTGCCAAAAAAACATGTTCTTTTTTCTTTATCGAGGAAAAGATTAATTACAAAAGTAAATTTTATGTTTTTTTTTGTGAATAGCAGGGCAAAAAAAACTGGAAGACTAAGCGTCTACTCGCTAAGGGCACCCCCTGTGGGGTACGAGCCTCAGATTAGGCGGTCGCTGGGGGAGGACTGCAAAGGCACAGGCTGGATCTGAGGGATATTATTTAGGTACTAGTTTGAAATTACTGGCTCAGCATCTTGGGCTACACGGTGGAACACACAATGGCGTTTTGCCCAGCTTGGGCGGGGCACCGCCGTGCCCTCGTAGAGGCGATCGGCGGCGGCGATCTCTCGCGTCCGGCCTTGGTTCAGTCCATGGTCCGGAGCGAGAGGGAATGGGAAGCCGTCACCTCTTTCTGCAAAGCAGTAATGTGAGTGAAGGAGGAGGCCGAGCGTTTCAGGGAGAGAACCTCAAACCAACCCAGCCGCCACAAGAGACGCCCCGGGCGATGGGCGCCGCGAGACTACTCCCGGCCACCGTACACGTCCGTCCGTCTATTGACGACAGGCCGTGTCGACGGCGCGTTAGTGTTTCACGCGCGCCTCAATGAGATTTCAGCAAAGCAGAGGAGCTTACCAAAGCCTCCGACTGCCGGGGTTGCGGGTTGTTCGAAAGAGATACTGCGGCCCCGGTACGTAAAGGGCAATAGAAGGAACATGGGTGGGTTAGTGTTTAGTCAGTAAATGTCTGACACTCCCCCTCGCTTCGCCCAGAGCGGGGGAAGTTATTTGATGATTTTCCACACCAAAAAAAACATCGTGGGCTGTCTCTAGCAAGGGACTTTTTTCGTTTTTTTCATTACGAAGGTTTCATTTGTATAATTTAAAAAACGAAACTTCATACTCCTCACTTAATGAAAAAATAAACTAAAACTCTAGTATGTGCAACCGAAACTCGTCCTCGGGCTTCCTCGGTCAACTTCGTAAAACTTCGGTCCTCAGAACAGCAGTCTAATTAAATGTCTAGTAATATCACTACAAGGTTTGTTCACTGGACATTGGATCACAAAGAGACTGCTCAAACTATGCATAGCGTCAATCGGAAAAGGTCAGTACTATTGTAAACGCTCATTTTTATTTGTTGAGCGTATATTTAATTCACAAACAAAAGCGCTTTGAAAGTTATTGCATGCTTTTTCAGGAACGTTGTGTGGAATGTTCTCGGCGTATTTTGATTCATCTTTGAGAGTTTTTATCTATACTTACTAATATTATAAAGCTGAAGTGTAAGTTTATATATCTATACTTACTAATATTATAAAGCGAAGAATGAGTTTGTTTGTTTGTTTGAACGCGCTAATCTCAGGGACTACTTACTGGTTGGAATTGGAATATTCTTTTAGTGTTGGATAGTCTATTTCTCGAGGAATGCTATAGGCATAACATCACGCTACGACCAACAGGTGCTGAGCAGCGTGGGTGAAACAGCTAGTTTAATATATATCTGTCGGCAACGAAAAAATACAGCTGTTTTCCAATAAAATGCAATTATCAAAATGTTTGTAACGTTTTTTTTTTTATTGAAAACTAGCTTTGGCCCGCGGCTGCGCTCGCGTTAAATTCGCTACAACACAGTACCTACTACCTGCAGTTTTTGCCTTTGTGCCTTATTGATTTGTAATAGCAACGCTAAGTTTTCCCTTTTCTTCCCTCTTTCTCCCTCATATCCATTAAAAAAAAATCATCAAAATCGGTTTAGCCATTAAAGCGTGAAGAGGTAACAAACAAACATACTCACTTTCGCTTTTATAATATTAGTAAAGATATATGTATCAGCATTAAAAAATAAAGCTGTTTTCCAATAAAATGCAATCCTTAAAATATTTGGAACGTTCTTTTTTTTTATTGAAAATACGTCAGCGAGAGCGAGTCGGACTCACGAACCAATTATTCCGCACAAACTTGCGACATAAACAGCCATATCTTTTGACTGCGTAGATTTTGGGTCGGCAAAAAATCAACCCTAGGTCGATAGACTTAGGGTTGATTTTTTACAGCAAAAAGGGACCACAGACTTGAGAATATGGTTTAAATTCTACTCGATACCTCAAAGCGTTCTTGAAATAAAGGTTATTGACAGACAGACGGACAATAAAGTTATCCAATAAGGGTTCCGTGCTTTCCTTCCGGATAGCTCTTGAGGTACAGACCCTTAAAAATACCTCCCGATGTAAGATGTTCAGGATGATGAAAAATATTCAAGACATTCTAAACAACATGTGGTGTTGGAGAAATTAACATCTTTAATACTAAAAGATGAAAGAAGAAGTCCAATTTCAAACATTTTGGGGATTTAAAAATACCAATTTAGCAGAATTATAATCGCAGGATACTTTATACATATAACATTCTTAAAATGTTCAATGCAGTAAATATTGTGAATTTTCACTTTTTGAACATTTTACGAATGGTAACGTAATTCATATTATAAACCTATTATGATTCTGTTTATTGATTTTGCTATACATATCTATCTAATATATAAAATTCTCGTGTCACAGTTTTCGTTGCCATACTCTTCCGAAACGGCTGGACCGATTCTTATGAAATTTTTTATGCATATTCAGTAAGTCTGAGAATCGGCCAACATCTAATTTTCATACCCCTAAGTGAGCAGAGGGTGAAACCGCTGGGCACAGCTAGTTACTATTATAAGCTTTTCCGAAAATTTTATCAAGACAGTATAATCATCATCATCTGCCTAGCCTTCTCCCAACTATGTTGGGGTCGGCTTCCAGTCTTACCTCGCAGCTAAATATCAGTATTTTACATGGAGCGACTGCCTATCTGACCTCCATAACCCAGTTAGTACTGGGTAATACGATACCCCCTTGGTAAGACTGGTTGTCAGACTTTCGGTAAACTGACTACCTGTAACGACTGTCAAAGATCTACAAATGACAGCCAACGGCTTAACGTACTTTCCGAGGCAAAGAGAAAACTTGGTATGTAACGAGTGGTCACCCATCCATAGACCAACCTAGGCAAGCCCGGCTTAAAAAAGTTAAATTTGAAAAGTAATATTTACGTGAAAAATACACACACAAACTTTTACCTCTACAATATTAGTGTGACAAGTAATTCTGAAATGAACTTGATTTACAATATCATAGAGTTGATATTCGATAGAGCAGTAAGAACAATGGGAAATAGTGCCTGAGTAGACTATGACTTTGTAGGGTTTAAACTCGTGTCGTCCCGATCGGAGCCTTATGAAGTCGGAATAAAGCCTCAATTAACTACAGCAGCTTGTTCACTTCATTACAGCCAAACGTGACGACAAAAAGCTTGACAGACGAAACTCCTTTGTTCAAGAATTGATCGTTTATTGGATAAATTGAAGCTTTCAGTAAAAACTGGCTAAGTGCGAGTCGGACTTACGCACAGAGGGTTCCGTACGGTTCACGTACGGGCAAATTGCTAACCCTGCGACCTATTTTTCGCTATATCGCATTTTACAGCTCTCTCTCTCAATCTAATAGTACCCCCACATTTCCCTCGTTTTGTTTAAGTCTCATAATAATCTCATCCTATATAAAAAGGAGCGAGCCTATCATCATCAAACAGACACAGATAGATCTAGATTTTAGTCAGTACAAGCTTGACACTCTTCTACGCTCTGAAAAAAAAAACTATGCCTCAACCGGGATTCGAACCTAAGACTTAAATTGACTTGACGGGCCTGTTGGTCTAGTGGTTAGTGGCCCTGACTGCTGAGCCGGAGGTCGTGGGTTCAATTCCCACCCAGGACAAACTTTGTGTGATGAGCATGATTGTTTGTTCTGTGTCTGGGTGTGATTTATCTATAATATGTATGTTTTTATAAATTATAAGTATGTATATCAGTTGTCTGGTTACCATAACACAAGCTCTGCTTAGCTTGGGATCAGATAGCCGTGTGTGAGTTGTCCCAAAATATTTATTTTTATTTATTTATTACTTCTTGCAATAGCGCTTGACATACCTAGAACAACGAGATACTGCCAAGTTTTCAATGAATTTAGCATCTCTTCTAAGAAAAAAGCCTTTTTATAACGACAAATTAATAAACTTAAAAGTCCCTGAGAATCTTCCATGCAACCTTACACCTAAGCTTCATTGCTTTAATAACCCTACAATGTGCTTACCGGGTATAAAAGGTGCATTAATAAAATTGTAACAGGTTATTTAAAAATAAATTTCAACCCTCCGGGTGGCGCGGTCCCCGGACCCCGGGAGCGGGTCAGGGTCACCCTGACCCTAATCCCATGGTCTCTATGGTTACCGGCAGTAATGTTTGAAAAGCCGTGTTTTGAACTTCCAATTGAATTTTACTTAAAATGGAGTTGTATCAACTGAATGAAGGTTATATTTCAAATCTAAATTGGATGTTGTTAATCGAAATACGCGTTTCTCGTTAAATTTTGGAGTAAATGTTAAAGTTCCCGTTATAAATAGGTAGGCTTATATTTGTAACAGTGGTCGCTGGGTTTTTTAGGCAGACATATTTTTGTGTAATAAAATTATTTACTTTTTTTTTGTGTCTTTTTGCCAATTCCGGGTAATAAAGGTAGGGAAATATTTAGAAAATCGGAGAAAATTATTTACTTTAAGTAACGGAAGTTATTTTAATCCTTACTAATATTATAAAAGCAAAAGTGAGTTTGTTTGTTACGTCTTTACGCCTAAATGGCGAATTTTGGTACAAAGGTAGTTGGGACTCTGGAGACAGACATAGGCTATTTAAAAAAAAAATGATTGAGATATGAGGGGGAAAGAAGGAAGAAAAGGGAAAACTTAGCATTGCTATTACAGTAAATGAGGCGCAAGGGCAAAAACTACAGATAGCAGGAACCTGTAAATCAGGAAAGGGCAACCGTGTTCCCCGAATTTAACGCGAGCGAAGCCGCGCGCAAAAGCTAGTAATAAATAACTAGATTATGGTATAAAGAGGCTGACATACCTTTGTAAGGCCTTCAAACAAATAAATGAATTAAAAAAAAAAAATCGAAAAGAAAAAAAACAACATAACTACGTTTCGGTGCGAACTTAACAAAATCGTTAACCAAATAACCAACTGATTGTAGTTGATATTTCGATCATTAACTCCTAAAAATATAATAAGACACACATGTTAAACGTGGAGTCTATTTTAACCCTCCACCTGACGCCGTCGGCAACTAACCACAATATAGTACTCACATGTCATGACATAACATACTAAAATACTTAAAATCAATTCTTTTCGCCCCAAGGTCGCATATGACGGGTTGATTGTCATGAATGATACAAATGATGGGTTTGCGTGTCATGGCGTCGTACAAAACGTTTAATGTTTAGTATTTACTTTTTGTATAACTTCATAGTTTATGCCTAAATGGATATGGTTTTAGTCTAGGTTTACTGATAGTCTTCTTCATCTCAATGCTAGGTAAAGGATATTTAACTCCCAATTTATTCGATCACTAGCTTATGCCTGCGGCTTCGCTCGCGTTAAATTCGGGGTAACACAGTTCCCATTTCCTAATTTGCAAGTGTATCTGTTACCTGTAGTTTTAGCCCATGCGCCTTATTTATAGTGATAGCAAAGTTAAGTTTTCCTTTTCTTCCCTCTTTCTCCGACATTTCTCACTTTTAAAAAAATAGCTTAGGTATGTCCGTCTCCAGGGTCTCAACTTTATAATGTCCAACCATTGTTGATACTACTAATAATTCTAGGAAGGGAATTGTGTTTAAATAGCCTGCCAGCCTTAGCCGGGGCTAAGGGGTTGGTTCAATGAGAAAGAAAGTAAATTGCGTTAGAACAGCATTATTAAAAAAATAGAAACACGTTAAAACTCAACAAAATAAAATGATTAATGCAGATAGAGACTCAGCTCAGTATAATGCTAACTGATAACACAAAGCCACCACCTGACGCTGATTTTCAGCTGCAGTCCACGAGTGCCAAAAAACGCTCGAAAACATAATTAAACATATATAGCTAAAAAGTCTGAAATATTCTGCATAAAAACCAACTGAAACGAAAATGTTACGACTAATTATAAATCAACAACAACAAAGGCAAAAGAGGTACCGCGTCCCCGGAACACAAGGGGCAAAAGAAGATATAAGGATGGGTCAGTACAAAACTGAGACTCCTTTCCGCTCCGCCCAGAGCAGGGAGAGTCATTTGACGATTTAAGATCCGAATAAAAACGTAGCTCAGGCGCAAATTTCGGCCATGTCAACTGCGCATTTGTGTTTCACGCGCGCCGTTACAGAGATGTCAAAGCAAAGGGGCCGGCCAGGGTCACCGCCTGCCGGGGTTGCCGGTTGTTCGAATGAGATACCGCGGCCCCAGAACATATAAGGCAAAAGAAGAAACATTGGTGGGTTTAAGTCAGTAAAAATCTGACACTCCACCCCCCCCCCCCCCCCCCCACCCGCTTCACCCAGAGAGCTACAAAAATGCGCAAATGCTGATATATTATATTCTTTGCTTAATTCGAGCTGCATTTTACATTTTTTTTTGTACATTCAAGTAACGCCGTAAAATAAATAAATAAAAACCTAAGTTAAGCCCCGTCTAGTCACAGTCAACAGGCACAAAAACATTCACTCTGTTCCTTTTTCCAGCGACTAGCTGTTGGTCACCTATCAAAGAGCCTGGACGAGTGGATGACACTTTCAAAGCGTATCACATTTCCACAACAACTTTTAACAGTATTGACACAAGCTAAAAATGCCTGAGCGAAGTGACATTGTAATTTGTGTCGGAAAATTTACGCAAGATTTAAATTGAATAGAAAACAGTTCTATCACATTTTGTTCTTATTTAATGTTTAATTTCAAAGTCAGGTATGGCGTTATTCTCTTTGTATAGTACTCCATTTTTGCTAACTTTTAACGACAAAAAGAAAAACGAGTAAACTTATAAGATCTCTTTGTTAATCCGTCCGTCTGCCAAGACCCCTTTTTTTGGGGTGGCAAATCATCAATTATCTTCCCCCGCTCTGGGCGGAGCAGGGTGGGGGAGATTCAGACTTGTACTGACTAAAATCCACCCATGTTCCTTCCATTGCCCTTTATGTTCCGGGGCCGCGGTATCTCTTTCCAACAACCCGCAACCCCAGGTCAAGACCCCTTTACCTCGAAAACGCGTGAATTTATCGAGTTGAAACAAAAAACCACACACTTCCCTCACGGTCCCTTGGAGTTGTGGAAAAATCATATACTATCTCTAAGTCTACGCAGTCAAAGATATGGCCGTTTATGTCGCAAGTTTGTACTGAACTCACGGCGTGCGAATCCGACTCACACTCGACCGAATTTTTTGTTTCTAACTCTTTACCGCAAAAATGGCGGCAAATTAAAATCTTGAGCAAATTTTGGCGGCAAATTCAAATACAAAAAAAACTATTATCTCGGTTATTTCGGCTTTAATAGTTAGATAGGATATTGGACTGATCTTTTCCCCCTAGCCCATACTTGCCCACTGCTGGTCAAAAACTTCCCCCAAGTCTTTCCAAGAGTTCTGGTCCCGAGTCTACTTCGAACCAACCGGCCGCGCGGTATGCGTCCAGGTCATCACCCTACCTATTTCTAGAACGTCGATCGGAGTACGCTCGCTCGTTGGACGCTCTTACTGTGCACGTCTTTCTATATCGTTCCCACATACTTCTATAATCTCAACATGAATGATGTACATACGATTTTGTAATAATATTATAATTTAATGGAGTTTCTTGCCCATCCTACTCCATAGACATCAACGCTTTGGAATGGGCAACTACAGTACTTTCACAAGTTATTTAGCCTTGTAACCGGGACTGTAGTTTCATAATTTTGTTTCTTGATATTCAAAAGTGCCTGTATTGGTCAGATTGAAATAAATGCTTTCAGATTGAGTGTTTAGCTAAAAAAACACCGGTATATTATGTGAACCGAAACATCGTCCGAAAATAAAATTGTCTACGGTACCTGGCTTCCCTGATGGCGTCGACCCAGTGGACGCAGTCTACCTCGGAGGCCGCTCGCAGCTCGTACTGCCGCTGACTTTCACGGCGGTACGAGATGATGAAGCAGAACTGGGAATAAAGGGGCACAATCATTCAGCTT
Source organism: Ochropleura leucogaster (assembly GCA_958449745.1). Taxonomy (NCBI): domain Eukaryota; kingdom Metazoa; phylum Arthropoda; class Insecta; order Lepidoptera; family Noctuidae; genus Ochropleura; species Ochropleura leucogaster. Next base: position 1,949,228 of record OY288213.1, on the reverse strand, counting down.
GTTTATACCAGGCGGTTGGTGGGTAAGTTAGTGAACTGTGTGAGTCTCCTTGATTGTGATACTGGCCGCAGAAGCAGCCACTTTGCAAGCAATACTTCTAAATAGCCGACGTCAAGAAAAGAGGAGGTTCTATTTTTGACAGTAATTTTTTATGTATGTTCACCGATTACTCCGCCAACTGCGTACAGATTTTCATTTTTTTTTCTCTTTTGCAAGATGCGAACCACGTGCTAAACGGTTTGGTTGATTATCACACCTTCTGCACATGCATATTTTTTCGGAAAGGAGTGTGGTTGGCATTCTGTGTCTTGTATTGAGACACACTTTGCCGCAGTGATATGTACACCAGATCTAGGATAGCTGTCATATCTGTCAGTTAAAGGATTTGAGGTTCTATCCTGTTTTGACCTGAAGATGTTTCCACTCCATGGGGGCCAGTCAGTTGTAGTAAGAGCCCTCTAATACGAGCTCACCGGTCGGACGTGTGTTATTGCCATATTACGTCTACAAGACTCACCGAAGCGTTCCTCTCCATGGGCGCCTTGCTGAGTCGCTCGCAATACGAGCCCTCCAGCATGAGCACGCCTGTCGGACGTGTGTTGTTCTCCGACTCATAGTAGAACAGCATGTTCTGTGAACAAATAAAAATGGGAACTTAGACTTAGTGACATTATTTCAGCAGTGAAGCCACTTACATAAGATAGTGGTGTCTTCGGTATGTCTGTTTATTTTTCTCTTAGTTCCTTTTCATGCCAAAAATTTTGAACTCCGGAGCATAAACACCAAAACCAAAATCTTTAAAGATTTTAACTTCTCTGTCTTTATTTGATTTGGAAAAGGGCTCTTTTTATATGAAATTATTCACAAACGTTTAAAACACTGTTAGCAGTCAGAAAAAAAGCAATAAGTACTCAATATGTGTTAAGTAAATGTAAAACTGCACTAAGTTAATGCAAGTTTTTTTTTTGTATCGCCACACGCATTTATTAACAAAGTACCTACCTAATGTAATAAAAATTATGACTAACGAAATTTAAATTGCACTAAACCAAACATAAATTGAAAAAAGCTGTTATAAATACAATTGATATCTTCCTTAATGAAGGGTGAGAAATCACTGACTGACTAAAATTTTCGTAGCATAACTGCCAACCAATTATACAAACTTTAGTAACAGTATTTATCTGCAAATTAAAGTAAAACTTTAACTTTGACCGTTCACAAGTGAAAATCAGTGGCTTAAATTAATAATAAAAAATATAAAATACAACACACCTAGACTAGAGTACTTTAACCCCGCTTTGTACTACGAAGTAATTTTTCAAATAACGGCTATCTGCTTCATCCTCCCTTCATTGCACAAACGAGCTAAAACTTTGTAAAAGACTCCGAAGTTCATAACAATTTGATTGGCGTTGCCTTTCAACGTAAGAGGCTCTTGTTTATGCCTTGCATCCTTACTAATATTATAAAAGGGAAAGTGAGTTTGTTTGTTGGTTTGTTACGTCTTCACGCCTACATGACTAAACTGATTTTGATGAATTTCGGTATATAGATAGTTCGGACCCTGAAGACGGACATAGGCTACCTTTTGTTTTAAAAAAATAAGAAATGAGGGAGAAAGAGGGAAGAAAACGGAAAACTTAGCTTTGCTATTACAAAAAATAAGGCGCTAGGGCAAAAACGAACTGTGTTTCCCCGAAATAAGCGCGAGCGAAACCGCGGGCAAAAGCTAGTTATTCAATAAACTTAACTTAGGTATGTATAGTAAGTTACATGGCTTGACATGGAACACAGAGCTTTTTTTGCTTTTAATATTAACGCATTATTTCGATGGATCATTTATAAGGCTGGCAGATTTGTGCGTGAACATGTTCTTGCAGCCAATCAATATGTTTTGTGTTTGTGTCTATTGTATGTTTTTTTTAAATTATTGATTTTACTAATATAGAATGTGTTCATACTAACACTGTGTGGATCGCTTGCTCTATAATAAATAATTTCATTTGATTTGATTAAGGTTAGATACGTTTTCTTCCACCAGAAAAATTAATGTAGCGTGTTGATGTGGAAAAAACCTTTTTTGTCAGCTTAATTTTTTATAGATATGTGTTAAAAATATAAAGGCTATCAACAGCAAAAGTATTTAGATGGCTTGCAGCCTTACTACGTTGGACAGCTATGCTTAATCTTGACCAAAAAAGGCCAGCCCTCAAGTCAACAAACCGTTTAGCGATATATCGATATTTTTTTAATGCGCATGTTTGTGAGGATGAATGGATATATGCCACTGTAAAAGTTCGAATTACGGTAAATCTTAAGATTTTCCAGTTAAACCTAAGATTTACCGACTATGAATGGTAAATGTCCATAAAAGTTTGCGATTCGAACTTTTACCATCATTCACTTTTACCAAGTGAATGATGGTAAAAGTTCGAATCCCAAACTCCCAAAATCCCAATCTTAGGATTTACATTCAACGAACGGTAAATGTCGAAAAAAATCATCATCACTCACGACTCAGAGTACTCCCGAAGTACCCCTTTTTTTTAAACCACCCAGAAATAGGAGGCCCGCGAAGCGGGGCTCCGTCGACCTATCTTAGGGCAGGTGGTAATCAGTTGTAAATATTAGAGATGTATTAAACTAAAACCAACATTTACCAGTCCACATTGGTAAAACCTAGCATGTACTGAATTGGAATGGCAAAAGTCCGAAAAAAACGTCCCTTTATAATAAATACTTACATTTACCAAGTCATGTCGGTAAATCTTAGGTTTTACTGGAAAATCTTAAGATTTTCCGTAGTTCGAGCTTTTACAGCAACATATATATGGATATATGGAAGTATGGATGTATGGAAGTATGGATGTATGGAAGTATGGATGTATGGAAGTATGGATGTATGGAAGTATGGATCTTTGGATGTATGTTTGTTACTTTCACGTCAAAACAGCTGAACGGATCTTGATGATATTTGGCACAGAGGTAGATTATGACCTGGAATAACAGGATCCTTTTTTTCGATACAACGCGGGGAATGCCGCGGGGTCTAGCTAGCACCGAAATAATAATTAAGCTCGACCTGGGAATCAAAACCAAGGCTTCGTATTCAGTGCTTGCCATTGTGACTACTAAACCAACAACGTAGTACATTTAAATTGTTCTCACAAAACACAAAGTGTTTTAATTGGATGAGCTGCCAATGTATGCTTTTCATTTTGGGCCATCAGCTATAAAAGGACGCATAACGTTGATCGGCTAAGTGATTGCCTGTTTAATATGTTAACGAGGTTCCATGCTACAATGTGTGTTTTGTTGCATATAAAGGAATATAGAATGTCGTTTAATGTTGATTTGATTATGAGCCAGATGTGTCCCATGCAGGGCAAATGCCTCCCTTTCTTTGTCCCATTTTTTCCTGTCGTTTGCTTTTGTGTGAAGTTTTTTATTTATCTTTAAATTGTCAGTTTTATAGTAAAAAAAAACGTTTATTTTTCTAGTAGGTTTTCACAAACATTAAAAAAAGAACTAGATGAGGCCAGTTTCGTACCCGACTACTCTAAGAAGAAACAGCCGAAACAAACTCAGATATTGTCTCCAACTTACATAAGCCTATGCAGATTAGTGTCTGAAATGGTCTTTTTAAGAAAGCAGCACAAAGATTGAGTTGACCTGTCCAGTCAGTGCAAGCATTTGTTAGTTATCGTGTAGCTCGACTCATAACTCAAAGAGCTCAACGACACGGACCAAAAAAGGACGTTTGTGTTGGTTACTTATAGTACTCGAACTGCCAGATAATCGTCAAAAAAAAAAACAAATTAAATAAAAGTGCATCCATAATAAAATTATTTTCCTAACATTCATAATAAACCTTTTCCAATTGGAATTGACAAAAACTACAGAATAAAAACCTCGATAATTGTGAGTGCCATAGGCTATTATACAACATTACGTCGTGGCACTAACTTACTGAGCAGTGGGTGAAATCGCAGAGCATAGTCGTAGTACTATTCGTTCATGCAAACATCATCATAACATTCGTTGAAATTACATTTATTGACATGGCTTAATAGTTTTAGGAATAAAAAGCTATTTAGCTATGTCAATAAAACGTCTCGAGAATCTAAATAAACTAGATGTAAAGACTCTTTTATCTAGCTCTTTAAGAAAGAGAGGTAAATGAATGAATAATTAACTCTTTGACGGTCGCCCTACTTTCTGCTTCTTGTACAAACGACTTGTGTTGAAGACAAAAGTCTTTACATTACAAGGTCAAGGACTGTCGCGAATGATGAGGTAAGAACGAAAGTGAGCGCTTCTTTTCTGAGCGACAGAAATGTAACATGCAAATGTGTTGATATCGGCTTCTAGTGTAACTGGATATAGCAGCATTTTACATGATAATGTAAAGATTTGATCATAGATGCAGGATAAATGAAATGGCGACAGGTCACTTAAACAAATTGTGACCCACGGATGCCCCTCAAGTTAAAGGGGAAACTATGCAAATCCGTGATTAGACCTGTTGTACTGTATGGGTCAGAAAAAGTCAGGTTTAAGCAGGGTCCAAGAAGTTTCTAGCCCATTCTCCTCCATAGAGATCAACGCTTTGGAATGGGCAACTACAGTACTTTCACAAGTTATTATGCCGCGTGACCTGGACTGTAGCTTCATTTTGTTTCTTGACATTCAAAAGTGCTAATAATGGTCTAATTGAAATAAATGCTTTGAATTTGAATTTTCTGGGCTGTTTAAAAGGTGGATGAAAAACGATTGCATGTAGCGGAGATGAGAATGTTGAGATGGATGTGTGGAGTGACAAGAATGGATAAAGTAATGAGTTTATAAGAAAAAGTTTGAAAGTTGCGCCTGTTACAGAAAAACTGAAACGGAATGATGATGTATGACTAAAAGAGTGATGGATCTGAATGTTGGTGGATGGAAAAGGAGAGGAAGGCCAAAGAAAAGATGGAATGATTGTGTAAGCAATATGAACGAGAAAGGAGTAAATTATGCCATGATAAATGATAAATGATGTTTATTTTGCAAGTAGGTTTTCACAAACACTTTTACACGTCATCTTTTTTTAAAACTAGATGAGGCCGGTGTTTCGTACCCAACTACTCTGAGAAGAAACAGCCGAAACAAACTCAGAGGTCATAGTCTCTTTTAAAATCCAGACAAAATAATCTTGGTCAACTTACATGAGGACTATGCAGATAGTGTCTGAATTAATGGTCATGACTTCTGACTGGGGGAATGGAAGAAGAAAACGTGTTGCGCCGACCCCAAATTGAATGGGACAAGGGAAAGAAGGTGATGATGATGATGATGTAAAGATTTAATAATTGATCAAACCTTCAACAGCGCTGTCTGGTTTGCAAAGACTTTTGAATGCTCAGGGTTTTAAATGGACAATTCATATAAATAGTATCGGATAGCTTTGGATTCAGTGTGTGACATGTACTATTGCTGAAATTATAAACTAAAATATTGTCTTAAAAGTATTTTTCTAATACTTAGTATTGAATGAAACAGTAACAATTTGTGATTTGAATATATATTTTTAACTGATAAACGCCTGGGAACTTAATTTAAAAAAAAATTATTAATATTTTTTTTATAAATAAATAAATGATTACAGCAAACTTAATATAGGTACTGTGTTTTAATTTCATGTCGTAATTTCATGCAGCATAAGGTGTAAAATGCATCAAATGTCAGTATTTTAAGGAATTTTATACTTGACCGAATATTCGGTTTCGGTTTTAATTTCGGGCGGAATATATCTACCAGTTCTTTAGAGTAACAACAACTGCCTGTCTGACTTTTACAACTTGCTTTGCCGATGCTTGTTTTTATTGCAAAACATGACAGCCGCGACCAACGACGGTGCGTGGCGTATGTTATAGCACACGCCTAAGTGCGAGTTGGTCTCTCGCACGGAGTGTTCCGTACAAACCGACAAAAACGGCTATATTCAAATGCGTTGACATAGAGGGTTGATTTTGTCACAGCTCTGAAGTATCATAGACTTTAGTATAGGGTTTTAATTTCAGAGGGGCCTGCCAGGTCCTCCACCGGTTGCGGGTTGTTCGAAAGAGATACTGCGGCCGGTTACATAAAGGGCAGTAGAAGGAACATGGGTGGGTTTTAGTCAGTACAAGTCTGACACTCCCCCCCGCTCCGCCCAGAGCGAGGGAAGTTCTTTGATGATTTCCCACCCCAAAAAAAAATGGTTTTCATTTCAACTTGATACCTCCAACGTGTTTCTGACTTTAAGACACAGACAGACAGACAAACGGACAACGGCACGGTTGGCGCAGTGGCTGAGCGATTGACTGCTGCGCTACGTGTCGCGGGTTCGATTCCCGCACGGAACAAATATTTGTATGGCCTATAGGTAGTTGTTTCGGGTCTGGCTGTTTGTGTATGTGAATATAAATTAATGTAAACGCACCCACGATACAGGAGAAATCCTACAAGGTTCCGTTTTTTCTTAAGATACGGAACACTAAAAATACCAAAATTTAATTTGCAATGTTTTTCAAGACTAAGTAATATAATTATAACTACTTAGACTTGAAACACGGCGCAAAAGTGCAGCATTGAAAATGTAAACAGACACTACTAAAACAATAAAACATGCACTAACTTTACAAACATTTTCACAACTGACACGAGATACCAATAAGCTAATAGTGCCTCCCGTACCGGTGCCGCCCGCGTGCCGTTTCCGGCATTATGCACGTTCCATTTCCCGTGGAATGTGTACTCTGAGGATTTCCTTTGCGTTTGAAGTTAGCGATAAAATGTACTACACGCTTATTTCGCGTTGATGTTTAAGGGTAGCGACACAAAACGTGTTCGGGTCGGCACGTTAGACTTGGCATTGATTATCCAGAGGCCCTAACGAGAACGTTAGGAAATACGTTAGGTAATTATAAAATTACATTTAGCTTTACACAATTTTAAGAATTTAATCATATTATATTTGGATGATATTGAGTGTGCTTGTTGCAAATAATTTACCTAAAATACTATAGGATAATTGTATTTTAAATTGTTGTGTATTCGTTAACGCCGCAAACTCGTACTAGCACATCACGTATGGTAGCAAAAATCATTTCAGGGGGAAAAGCAAGCCAGAAAAGAGTTATTTATGTATTATTTAGTTCCCTCTACGACCCCCGTTATATTCCATACATCCACCATCCGCATTTTTTCGCAACAAGTGACGTTACACATAACTTTGACGGGCTATATCTTTGTTATTTTTAGTCTAATTTACAAATGAAATGCGTGTTCCTTATTTTTAAGTGATCTAAAAGACAGACAAATATATATTTTTTGGAAACTAGCCTATTGCTGCAATTTTTAACTACAGTTTATTAGTTTAATGTACAGTATCGATACAACACGCAACAACCATTTACACCGTGTATGTTGATTGTATTCTTTATGTGCCGATCGGCAAACTTCGTTCGGCATCCATCATAAATACTTAGCTCACGAATGTTTGTTTCAGCTCGGCACAAATTGAAGACGGCCAGTGACTTTAAACCGAACTAAGACAAATCAACGAAATCACACATATGTGCTAAATTTTGCCGACCCGAACAATTTGCGTAGCACCCCTTAAATGTGTGCCGCGCTTATTTTGCTTTCAATGCGTATATGCGAAGGAATGCCTCGTCTCTTTATGTTCAAGTTTCAGCGTATTTTCTGGCGGACTTATTGCTTGGTGGAGGGTGAAATTTTAAGGCCTTTTGTAACGATTTGATGTAAGAAAGGTTGACACTATATATAGCTTCGTAAATAAGGTAAGGCTTCGCTAAGGTCAGATTCTAGAAAGAACTAAAGCATTACGATTATCTTTTCTGGTCTTGCCCGCTTGCACCTCAAATTACTAAATGCGTTTAGTAATTTGAGAATTTCGTAGTACTAGACCACTTTTGTAAACTAATTTTGTTTGACTCTTTACTTTATATATTGAACTATACACGGTAATTTTTTTTTGGCTAGTTGCATGTTCAGATACAGCTAATTTTGCGACGAAAATGTAGACGTTTTACGAAGTGCTTGCTTTGTACAGCGCCTTAATATTCACGAGCCCTACAAATGGAGCAGTGGGCACAGTCCGTCATGCATAAACATTAATTCTAAAATTATAAATTCACAATCGAATTCAATCGAATATTTTCTGTTCGAGAATATTCGCTTATAGATCGGAAACCGTGGGACAAGCATAACAAATGTCCTTTAACACCCTTCCCCCTTAGGCACCGGTCCCACCCGACGTGGAAGCGATTCGCTCAATATATGTTGTACCAAATTCTCTAGGTCTCGTTCAAGTAATTTTATAGCTGACTAGCTTTTGCCCACGACTTCGCTCGCGTTAAATTCGGGGTAACACAGTTCCCCTCGCGCCTTATTGATTTGTAATAGCAACGCTAAGTTTTCCCTTTTCTTCCCTCTTTCTCCCTCACATCCCACTTTAAAAAATATATATATATATTAGCCTATGTCCGTCTCCTGGTTCCCAACTATCTCTGTACCAAAATTCATCAAAATCGGTTTAGCCATTAAAGCGTGAACAGGTAACAAACAAACTCACTTTGGCTTTTATAATATTAGTAAGGAAGTAAGCATTATCACGAAGACGCGCACCTAGTAATCTCATTCGTCACTCTGACCAGAGCGGTCGAAGTGCCCAGCTCAGCTCTGAAAACAAACACGTTATTGCCAGCAACAAAACAAGTTCAAGCTCGAACACAGAGCATTTATTTCAGTTAGTTAGAGCATTAAAAGTTATTTTGAATGACATAAAAGTTAAAGATACTACCGTCCCAGTCACAAAACATAATAATAACTTGTAAAAGTAATGCAGTTACGCTTGGATAAAGGTGGCGAGGCGTCCTGCTAGGATTAAAAAAAAAAGAATGTCTTAGATTTTCAGAAATGATTGCCTGATTCCATGGCCTAAAACTATGAAACTCAAACTTAAAGCATTTATTTCAATTAGACCATTACAGGCATTTTGAATGTCATGAAAACAAAAAAGATGCTGCTAAAGTCCCAGTCACAAGACATAATAGCTTGTGAAGGTACTGTAGTTGCCCATTCTAAAGCGTAGATCTCTATGGAGAAGAATGGTCAAGAAACTGGATGGGCACTCTTTTAAATCATAATATTTTTACAAAATCATGGATACATCATTCATGATTATACATACGTTGTAGATAAATGAGCACATTAAGAGCGTCCAGAGACCACGAAACCTAGAGATTTTAGTACGTATCTTTTACATAATAACTTGTGAAGGTACTGTAGTTGTATCTGAACTTCATTTTGTTCACTTATCACAATCGCTAACGGTGGGACAGGTGCTCTAGTCCCCATCCTCCTTCGTCCCCTCCGCTTGAATGCACTCCGATCGTATCGTACTGGCCGTATAATCTGTAATCCCCATATTCCTCTCTGGAGGAGTAATCCCAAAAGGTTTAGTGAGCGTCTATAATCCACTTACCTGACTAAACTTTGGATCACAAACTCAATGGTTCTTAGTTGTAAACCGCTCTTCAAATATCTTTTGATTTCGCAATAAAATGTTTTTATAACTGCCCTAAGCACGCAATATGTTGGACGATTATTGGCTGTGAACAATAAAATTGCTGAACAATTTTATTATTTGTGATAGTTTAGTTAATAAATATACGTAACAACTTCTGAAGAATGGGAAAAATATTGTAAAACAAAAATCTATCAATCAATAAAAAGAAAACAAAGTTTATTAAGTTTTCTCTAGGTCCTAAGGTATTTTTGTATGCCCACAATTTTGTGATGTTATTAGTTTAGAAAAGGGCAAAATAAGGAACAGGGATGGATGTTTAGTCTGACACTCTTGAAGGAAGTTATTAGAAGATTTTACATCCGAAAACAAAAATGCAGCATTCCACATTTAATATGATAATTATTGATTTATCAATGCTGTTGCTAAGATTCTTGTGAATGAAACCCTCTCATAAACTTTGTTATAAGCTAAGTTATTCTTTAAAATGTCCCAATATTACCAAAGGAGAGGTTTAAAAAACGCCCCCTATTTTTGGTGGGAAACCATCAAATAACTTCCCCGCCGGGGTAGTGTCAGACTTTTACTGACTAAAACCCACCCATGTTCCTTCTATTGCCCTTTACGTTCCGGGGCCGCGGTATCTCTTTCGAACAACCCGAAACCCGGCAGGCGGAGGATCTGGCAAGACCCTAAAAAAAAAAGCCCCTTCAATATTTTTTTAGTATTTGTTAAGAGAACTAAACATTTGTGAAAAATGTAAATGTCTAACTATCACTGTTCATAAGATTCAGCCTGGTGATTCAGACGGACCGGCTGATTTTCCAGGCTGTCATTTGTAGATCTATGCGCTTGTTTCAAGTTGTCTGTGCCCCGAAAGTGTGACAAGCTGTCGCAAAACCCATCACTTACTGGATTGGGGAGGTTAGATAGGTAGTTGCCCCATGTTAAATACTGGTATTCAGCTGCAGCCAGAAGGTAAAGAATGAGAAAATGGGGGTCGGGAACCTCCCTCCCTCTTCTGTGAACCTTCACAGAACACGTGTTGTGTGAAGGTGGATAGACCTATAGACAATCGGGGTTATTTCTGATTTGCTATGCGTCTTTTGCGGCGTAGCCTAAAACTGTGATATACGCTTGTTTTGTATGGAATGTCTTTCATCAGCTGTCTGCGTGCTAGCTATGATGTCACTGATATGTAAAAGGTGTCTGTCAGAACCGGATTATCCCTAAAACAAAAGAGGCAAGTGCCTAGCGGTGCGACGTCATAAATGGGCGCGCGGAAAAGTTTTTAAACGAAGAAAAGCTATTGGTTTTCTTGACTAATACGAGGGGAAAATACTGGCCAAGCGTAAGTCGGCCTCACGCAAAAAGTTGCGTATCACCAAACAATATAGTAACGATATTTGGAAGCTCTTTTATATGTCAACTTATAGTGAACAGCAGAACTAAAGTCTTATGAAAAAGAAAGTTACTAGCCAATTATTCAAAAACCAACTATCAAACCTTATTTAAACAAATTTTCGTTTAATTTTTTTTTTACGTTCGACAAAACCATTTTTTTTTTATTATTATCTTAAATTCTGTACTTACTTTACAAATCTCTATTTTTTAAATAAGGAGAGGTGCTTTCCAAATTTGAAATACGTGATACCAACAGTCTCGAAATAAAATAATTGTGACATACTGACAGAAAGACCGACTTTACCTACCTTCATGATATTCACAATAACTAAACATTCGAAGTCACATCTATTTCTGGGAAGAGAAGGCACCATACCACGAATTTCCAAGTTCTATCCTTATTGGTTTCTTTACTATGGCGTCAGCAAACTTGCAAATAAAATTAAGTCCTCTTTTACTCTTTCCCAGTGAACACTGAGCATGCACAACGAATTCAATAAGCCTGGCATTTCCCATCGTCAAAGCAGTAGGGGGAGCAAGAGTTACTATAGATAAACTTATTTGTCCTAGGCGAAAAGCTAAACTTTTCGAGCACGCTTCGCTCTCAAAACCTCAGGAGAGGAAAATTAAAATTTTCAAGCTTGCTTAAAAAAACAGTTGCTCAATACATTTATATTCACTTAATCGGACCTAATTTTTTTTAAACAGTTGTTTTTTTGCTATTACTAATAAAAGGGGTTCGTTAAATTGCATTCGATTTCATAAGTAAAATTAATCTTACGGGCCGCGGTATCTCTTTCGAACAACCCGCCACCCCGGCCACCAGTGGCCCTGGCAGGCCCCTCTGCTTTGCTAACATCTCTTTAAGGCGCTTGTGGGGTTGCGGGTTGTTGGAAAGAGATACCGCGGCCCCGGAACGTAAAGGGCAATAGAAGGAACATGGATTTGGTCAGTAGAAGTCTGACACTCCCCCCCGCTCCGCCCAGACCGGGGGAAATTATTTGATGATTTCCCAACCCAAAAAAAGAGGCGCTTGTGGAACACGAAGGCGCCGTCGACACGGCCCGATTGTTGACCTTTACAATAAAAACTTCAACCATTTTGTTTAGTGCTGCATTTTGTTGCGACTCAAAAGGTCAATGCCTTCCTAAGTAGGTACTAAGCTACCTTCAGTTTGAGTGCAGCCAGACTTATGATATATACTAAGTAGAAACATAGTACCCTTCATGAAACTAGTTATATCCATATGGATGTCGTTTTTCATACTTTCTTCTTTATCGTGTGCTAGTACCTAGCCTGTTGTCAGAGTTTGGCTAACATGCTGTCGAGAAATGCTTTTAGGCATGCTGATTTCTCCGCGATGATTCCCTCAGCGAAGCAAGTGATGATCCTACTTCCTACTATATTATTAATATTATAAATGTTTGTGAGGATGGTTGTATGGATGATTGTTACTCTTTCACGTCAAAACGTCTTTTGATGAAATTTGGCACAGAGTTAGATTGTAGTCTGGAAAAGCACATAGGATACTTCTTTTCCGATCATCAAGCGGACGAAGCCGCGGGCGCCAGCTAGTTATACAATGCAGACATGAATCTGAGAAATCAGAGGTGTGTGCCTTAGTATCGAACTCAGGTCCTATGAGTTGGCAGACCGACGGTCACACCACTAAGCTGTCACTACTTAAGTCACTGTCACTTTTTATGTCAGTGATGGATCTAATTGTTAATGGACGGAGAGCGAGAGGAAGGAAAACGAAAAGATGGATGGATTGTGTAAGAAATGATATGAAAGAGAAAGGAGTAAATGTTGCCGTGACGTTTGATAGGGGAGAATGGAAGCAGAAAACGTGTTGCGCCGACCCCAAATAAGAATGGGACAAGGGTAGGAAAATAATGATGATGGTTGCTACGAAGCAATTCCTGATGAAAACAACCTAAAAATACCAGGGTAACGAACCTAGGTCTTTAATAAAAATATCTTAATCACTTACCTGATAGAGGATGAACCATCGAAGCTGCCATTTGGTATTGTCGGAGCTTCGTTTGTGAAGGTAGCCAGTCTGCAAAAGAAAAATCTGATAATGGGAGACTCTTATACAATAGGGATGTAGCCAGGGGTGGCTCTCTAAAATTTACTTATTATTAAGGAAAATGAACACTTGATCATTATGAAATAAGGTTTCTTTGTTTCATTTATTTATTGTTTATTCTTTTATTTTATACATTGACATTTAATTATTTGACATTATAATTTACTAGCTTTCGCCCGCGGCTTCGCCCGCGTTAAATTTGGGGTAACACAGTTCCCCTTGCGCCTTATTGATTTGTAATAGCAACGCTAAGTTTCCCTTTTTCTTCCCTCTTTCTCCCTCACATCCCCCTTTTTTCAAAAAAATATTAGCCTATGTCCGTCCCCTGGTTCCCAACTATGTCTGTACCAAAATTCATCAAAATCGGTTTAGGCATTAAAGCGTGAAGAGGTAACAAACAAACAAACAAATAAACAAACAAACTCACTTTCGCCACAGATTACTAAATCTTTCGCTTTTATAATATTAGTAAGGATATTTTATTATTTTTTTACTTTACATTTTTTTAAATTATTATTTTTGATTTGTGACATTTTATGATTTCATTATGATCTCATTAATTTTATTTTGTTAATATATTCTAGTCTGTAGTTGTTATTGTAAATGTGAGGACCATGTGGATCATAAGTTTTATTTACTTTGTTTGTTTTTGACGATTGTCTGGCAGTTTGAGTAGGTACTATAAGGGACCTACACAAATGTCCTTTTTTTTGGTATTGTTCGTCGTTTCGTTGAGGTCCTTGGGTTTTGAGTCGAGCTACACGATAACTGACAAATGCTTGCACTGACTGGACAGGTCCACTCAATCTGTGTGGTGCTTTCTTAAAAATACCATTTCAGACACTAGTCTGCATAGTCCTCATGTAAATTAACCAAGATTTTTTGTTAACCATGCCTTTTGACTACGTAGACTTTACCTTTGGACCACAGAGTTGTTAATATGGTTTTGATCTCCACTCGATACCTCTATGCGTTCCCGAGGCACAGGGTCTTGACAAACAAACAGACAGACAGACGGACGGACGGACGGACAACAAAGTGATCCATTATTTATTTTGAGGCACGGAACCCTAAAAAAAGTCTACCCAGTGATATTCAACGTAGGTAAGCTGATGGTCTACCAACCTGAGAATGGTCATACTGCGCCCTGTCGGACAGAGCAAGTAACTGGCCATCGTTCACGCGGACTGAGCGCGTCATCTTCGGGCTCAGCATCATGGTGAATTCTGGAACAATAAATTTAGGTACATTCTAAAGATCATGTATTTTGACTTGCTTTTTAAGGGAGTGTATGAAGTTCTAGACGATCTAGGATGGTCCCGTAGCTTCTAATTAAGTTTTAGGAAAATTGAAAATATTGCATTGAGTTAGAGATAAAGTTTAATGTTAATTGTTTTTTCGATGCGAACGCTGAAGCTTCGTTTTGAGTTTATGACCAAACGCTTAAAACACAGATCTTTAATACTTAATTCATTGATTGCATTCCACAATGTTTATGCTCTCGTGGTAAGTCATATTTACCACTTAACTACTACCATGAACTTCAATGCATGCTTCTAGAAAGATCGTCATTAATCTTTGATGTGACCTTTTAGCTTGAACATAAGTACAGAGTGCCTACATAGATAAGTAGATACCAACTTGAAACAAAACATAAACTGGATAAATCCTATCCAAAATATGATTAATATAAAGGTCTGTTTATAATTAGGAATTCTGCTACGTAAGTATTATGCTTGCTTAGCTGCGCCTCTCGATGCCGTATACATAGCTAACTACCTACCCGTATTTATAGCATCAAGTGGGACGATATGTGTATGTTTATAATCTTACAATACAGTAAAAATATCGATTCCTAACTCACCTTTACTTAATCGTATTCATATTATAATACAATTATGTCATAGTCACCACACGAACATACGCAGGCACCATTGAGTTCAAGATCAACAACAACGGAAACAACATTATAAATAGAACGTGAACACTTAGATCTCACACAAGTCAATAGGCAAACGGACAACACTATTTAACAACAGTAGAGAAAACGAGACAACGATTAATATTTAAACTTTAAAGAGTATTTACACTAGTCATAAGACTCGAGCACGAAATGTTCTGAGCGCCTGTTGAATTTGTAAGCGCAATAAGTTGTAATGACACAACGTCTTGTTAATACTATTCGTACAGGCTGCAAAGTTATTTTAATAAGCGTTTTAGTTAGTTTTACATGATGTTTGGTTTATCAGTCTGTTAGTAGTCGGTGTCGCCTTGTTTGTCTCCGAAAGCCGAGGGCTGTGAGGTGGTGCGCGGTAGACGGCGGCGATGCGACTGCCGGGCCAGCACCTGTAGCTGAATCGACCGTTGCGCGCGTGCGTGCCCTTGATGACGTACGAAAAACGCCATAGAACGGAGAAGAGCTAGTTTTGGCTAATTATAATGAATATGCAGATTATTTGCGAAACATTAAAAAAAGAAATTATTCTGAATCGCAATTCAGAAATGTAGATATTGTTTTTTTCCTCCAATCTAAGATATTATAAAATTCTGAACGATGTAACGTTTCAACTGAAGGTTTTGATTTCCAACCCCAAATTAGTTGGGATTAGGACAGTAGACTTATTTTTGCCTTTGTTGTATGTTAGTGCTATCTTCGTAGTTTTGGTTATAACAAATCAACATAATTTCCTTAGGTACGATGTTTTCCTTCACCGTGTCGAAAAAGTAACATAAAAAAGTAACACCAAAAAGTTAAAAATAATACCTAACTAAAAAGCACGAGCTGTAACAAGAACACAAATGTCGCTTAAATTATGCCTTTATTCTCCAGGACCCGATCAGACCCATTTAATATACCACTCCAATTTTTTTTTTCAAATCATTTATTCCTTTACAAAAACATAGAAACAAACATAAAAAGATTCCTGAAAAGAAGAAGTGAAAATAGCGTTTAAAAGTAAAATACAGAATATCAAAATCCTTCTTCCTTTCCTAGCCCTGTGGATGTTCAGTGAGTCGCAGTTTCTGAGGTAATAAAACACCTGTGTCCATCATGTTCTTCTGTCACATGCGCCTGTAGCTTATACCAAAACAACATGCTTTAAATTATATAAATATAGTAAAAAGCTTATGTATATTTACATGATATCGAAAAAAACGATGTCCTATATGTTATTCCACACCATAATCTAACTCTGTGCCAAATTTCATCAAGATTCGTTCAGCCGTTTTGACGTGAAAGAGTAACAAACATCCATACATCCATTTATCCTCACAAACATTCGCATTTCTAATATTAGTAAAATTTATTTCGTGAAATAATACCTATGCAAAATTTCAAGTCTCAGATAGACTTGAAATTTTGCATTCTAAGGAATCATGTTCTCCCATACAAGCTTTGTCACCTAGTTTCACCCTCTTAGAGGTTGAATTTGGCAAAATACAGTCTAAATAAGCATTTACATCGTAAAAGGTTCCCCTATGCAAAATTTGTGACTCCTAACACTTGAGTTTCTAAGATTTCGTAGTGAGTCAGTCAGTGATTTTCTCTTTTTTATATAGAACACTACCTGACCCGGAGAGGAGCTCGTGGCTTAACAATAGCAGCCAATCGGGTCGATCTTTAGGTTAAGCCGCGCTTGCCTAGGTTGGTCTGTGGATGGGTGACCACCCGTTACATACCGAGTTTCCTCCATGCGTCGGAAAGCACGTTAAGCTGTTGGTCCCGGCTGTCAGTGTCTCTAAAGTCTGACAACCAGTCTTATCGAGGGACTTCGTATTACCCAGTGCTAACTGGGTTGTGGAGGTCAGATAGGCAGTCGCTCCATGTAAAATACTGGTATTCAGCTGCATCCGGTAAGAAATCGACCGGAAGCCGACCCCACCATAGTTGGGAAAAGCTAGGCAGATGATGGGATGACCTGTCCCGGTGAACTTTGTTCCGCCTAAAAGGCAATAAATGAGCAGATTTTAGAAGCAAATGCAACCGCATTGTTAAATCTCGCACTACTGACATGAGGAATGTTGTTGTTAAAACCGTTGATTCCAGCAATCATTAATACACATTCGTAACAGGCAGTCGGTGGCCCAAAAGTCAGGCTACCAGTCTTACCAAGGACTACCGTATTATTCAGTACTAACTGGGGTTGAGAGGTCAATTAGGCTCGCTCCATGTAAACTAATGGCTTTCAGCTGTATACGGATAGACTGAAAGCCGACCCCAATAAATTAAGAAACATAATATTTCATGCTAAAGTATGGCGAAAGATAAATAATACAACATTTAAAAATAAGTTTTATTTAAATATAAAAATTACAAACGTAATGACTTTGGTCTAACTAAAATTAAACTTACAAAAACTAGAAATGACTATTACAACGTTTTCGTAATAATTAGAAAATAAGTGCTAATTTATATTATGAGAAAAATAAAAGACGGAGCACCAAAGCTAAGCTAAAAAAAATATTTTGGCAAACACACTATTTTAAAAGTCAGTCTTTTTTTCTAAAAATAGATTTTTATTTTAAAATTTGTAGTTTGTAAGAGGCTTCCGGCGACTGGGACCGCAATTAACTAGGACCGCGGTCCCAATCGCCGGATCTGTATAAAATAAATAATTTTCTTCCGGCGACTGGGACCACTTTTATAATAACTGAAATAAAAAAAAATGTACAGTCAAACAAAAGTTTTTAGATGTAACAATTGAAGAAAAATCCTTTTTGATTTAAAAACATCATTTATTGATATAAGAAAAACAACCACTGACTACAGTTCTGTTATTTAAAACTTTCGTTATCAAAACATACACTTAGATCGTGTTAATAACAATCAACAAAAAAAACACATAAATCGTGCATAACAATTAACATTTTTTAAATAATTAACAATCAGAAAGTAATTGTTTATTACAAAATCAGTCTTTAACTGGTACCGTAAATATAATAAAAAAAGGGGTGTGTGTACTTATGTACACGCGTTAGAAGTTATACTTCTTTGGCGTATAGAAAAAAAATAACTAAAATGCTGTAGTGATTAACGATAAATATAAAAAATAATCAAAAGAATGTGAAGCGTCGCGGGACGCCTGGCAGATGTGAAACATCGACATTATTTTTAAAAGTAGTATGCAGAAACGAACAGATTGTGATAGGAACTAAATATGTCATTGAAAACATCATTATTCTGTTTCATTGTGGACTTACCAAAAGGACATCGTTTTCGTTTTCGTGTTCATCCACGTTTATGAATTCGAGGATCGAAGGCACTTTGAATAAAAACTCTATTACTGGCTATCTGTGGTAACCCATCCATTTTCAAACCTTGGCAAGGGTTGCTTAATCTGGCCCCCTGTGGTAACCCATCCATTTCCAAACCTCGGTAATGGTTGCTTAACCTGTCTCCGTGTGGTAACTCATCCATTTCCAAACCTCGGCAAGGGTTGCTTAACCTTTCCCCTGTGGTAACCCAACCATTTCCAAACCTCGGCAAGGGTTGCTTAACCTGTCCCCGTGTGGTAACTCATCCATTTCCAAACCTTGGCAAAGGTTGCTTAACCTGCCCCCCTGTGGTTACCCATCCATTTTCAAACCTCCGCAAGGGTTGCTTGGAATATGAAATTAATTTAATAACAACACCAACATAATATTTATTTATTATGAAACACGTGTTCTAAATAGTCGCTCCATGTAAAATACTGATATTCAGCTGCATCCGGTCAGACTGGAAGCCGACCCCAACATAGTTGGGAAAAGGCTAGGCAGATGATGACGTGTTCTAAATATGAAAATACTAGAATATACAACTTGAACATAGTTATCGATTTTCATGCCACCTAGAACTAACTTCACGATGTCGCTGGCTAAATTCACTCTCATCATTTTTCTCCATCGCGCCAAAAAAAGTATAACTTCAAAAACACAACAAAAATAATTAACGTGGTACTATCTATGTCAATCAAAATTAGTTTAAAATGGCCGATAAGGCTTCACACAAAATCAGTCAAGTAAGTAATTATCACATAATCAGCCTTAACTGTGTTAAAATATAAAGTTAGAGAGGGATAGTATTATACAATGCTATTCCCTTTGGGTGTATTTACCTGCATGTGTAAATTATGTCAAAACGGGCTAGCTTAATCGATTACTAAGCGCATAAGATAAAATCATGTCTAGAACGAGTCAATGATATTTATATAAATATTTTTTTTTTTTCGTTTGACTGTACTAATTTTGGCTTGAATAAAATATTTTTTTAAGTTATCTATGAATGGTCCCAGTCGCTGGAAGAAAAATATTTATTTTTTACGGATCCGGCGACTGGGACCGCGGTCCTAGTTAATTGCGGTCCCAGTCGCCGGAAGCCTCGTTTGTAATTTGTCAGTATGATGGTAACTTACAGCAATTGTTATCGAGTATTGATTTTCCATTGCTACCAAAAGATTTAACCACATCATCCATAATCATTAGAAATAAAAATATGTAATATAGAAGATAACTCATAAACTACAGAAGCAATAGAGATAAAATTGATATGGGACCCCTTCGGGAGTATACCCTTTCGATTTTAAAAAGAATTTTGAAAATTGGCAAACAATTGTCGGAGAAATCGTGTAACAAGCATACAGTCGAAAAAATAAACAGTAGGTTCTTAACCTCCTGTTTTTAAACCGGTTAAAAAGTATATTAAACCTAACACTTAAAGTCTTATCGAGAAGATTGTTTTGTCTGAGGAAGTCTTATAAACTACAACT
Organism: Ochropleura leucogaster; assembly: GCA_958449745.1. Classification (NCBI taxonomy): domain Eukaryota; kingdom Metazoa; phylum Arthropoda; class Insecta; order Lepidoptera; family Noctuidae; genus Ochropleura; species Ochropleura leucogaster. Next base: position 1,929,409 of record OY288213.1, on the reverse strand, counting down.
TAAGTACTTATAGAAACTTTTTTTTTTCTTCCATCTTTATCAAGTTGACTCTATGTTCCTCTTTAGAAATAAATTTTTTGATGGCATGATTACCTTCGAAGATTACCCTTTTCTCTGCTTTAATGCGGTCAAATCGATTCACAGATTTATCACTCAACTCAACAAAGTCTTTGACACTAACCCCATTAATAACACTCTCATAACTCAAAAACACTCTAGCGATTTCACTAAGAACATTCTCTGGAAAAATGGTTACTAAATCGTCTTGGAATTTCTTTTTTTTCAAAACATACTCTCCAAATTCGTCTAAGGTTGGGAACTTCTTGTTCTTCTTCACATAGCGCAGATACAACTTGTACGGAGACAATATTTTACTGAGTTCCAACCGAGTTATTTGGTCATACTTCAGCTGAATCATCCCTTTAATGTTCTTCACGACCACTTGCTTAGTTCCTTTGTACAATTCGGTATAGAAAGATACATCTTCGTCGATCATGAAAAAAGGGCGAAATGTTTTATCACAGATTTGAACCACTGCGTCGCCAGTATCATGCAGGAAGTGAACGTACTCCTCTAGATTGACTGTCTCCATGACCACGTTGTCTCTCAACATTTCTTTGTGGTTCAACTTCAAATAATTCAGCTTTTTAACATTTTTATGATATACTATCTCAGGAATTAGAAAACCGTTTTCCTTTTTAAAAATTTTCTCCACCATGTACAAAACTTTCTCCTTCTGTGTTGGAATTCTCTTCAGGATACTCACATGCCTTAATAAATCTCTTCGCTTATAGATAGTTTGCAAGTCTAACTCGTAATTCAAATAGATCAGGATTTCGATCATGGCATGTGCGACGCCGAAGTACATTCTCAAACGTTCATGTGCAAAATGTTCAGGATCGTCTTTGAAGATTAACGTGGACAGTTCGACGCAGTACCATAGTGCACTTGGTAATGTAGCATTCATTTGAGGGTCTAATGGCAAAGATGACAGTCCAATTTTACAGTTTGTAATACTGATACGCCTAAACGCGTACTTTTTGAACTGTGCAACTACGTTTTTGTCCATCCACTGTTTCTTTTCACTAATTTTCCATAACACGTAGTAGAATAATCCGACGTTGTATTTCACCATTTTAAAGTCAAAATATGTAGCAGATAAAATATAGTCGTTGTAGGCATCGAAGTCATCAGTATCCACTAGCACTAGACCGCCATGGAATGGTCGGCGGGTGCGAGGCTCTAATTTAGTTTCTTGCTGTATAAGCTGCTTGTAGACAGTTAATGTATAGAAGTATCCCAATGACTCATTGAGATCAGGATCCTCCAACAGAAACAATGGGCATTCCATTATGGAATTGAATTTTGAGAAAGACGCCTTGCTTTCCGCATTTTGAAAAATAAGTTTTTCCAGCAGATTTAAATGAGTGCACAAGATCACAGGGATCCCTTTCTCTTCATCCAAAATGATGTCAGGAAACATGATTTCTTTTCCCTGTTCAAACTTGATATCCTCGATTGGATTATCGGGTACATTTTGACTGAATGTGGTATTGAACTTTAAAGCATCGAAACTGCAAGACTTTTTCTTACTGACGATGTAGTTAATTAATGTAGTAACCGACTTCTCAATATCTACTTTCAAGTCGTATGATGGAATGCTCAAACTTTTGTACCAGTATGTGTTCTTGAACTCACGTAAAAATGTATTTTTATCCATAGTGTCTGGGAAGTTTGGTGTGGATACTGTGTTTAATCGATTCTTCAAATGTTTCAGCTTGTCTATTTCGGCGAGACATCTTGCATCATTTTTCGGTGTAGTGAGGAACTTAAATCTGATATAAGACTTCAGACTCTCTTTTTCGGTTGCAAAGTTGTTAAGAGTTATACTTTCGTAGTCATACTCCTTAGATATATCAGTTTGATCGAGTAGTTCATTGTTGCGATAAATTTTACATTGGCCTGTAATGAATGACGTTACCACCGATAAGTCGATTTGGCTTAAGTCTTCACTTAGAGCATGGAAAACGACCTTTTCATAGATCATATTTTTATTAAGTACCAAACATTTGCCTACGCTTGCAGTGTCGATTTCACCGTCGGTAATGATGTACATCAATTTAATTTTGCCATTGCCATCCATGTTTGCTCTTAACCACTGAATGATTGTATTGGGCATCGTACTACCTTCGCCAATCTGCTGCTTATAAGCCTCACGAGTTTTAGTTTCGCCGACTTCCTCGCACCGATCGTCCCAATGTAAATAAACAATTTTCGATTCTTCATCTGGATAAGTTTTTTGAATTTCCTTGACATCACTTTTAAACTGTTCAATTGTGTTTAGTCCATTTTTGTGATAATACGCAACTCCGTTCGTAGAATAAGAGTAATCTTTTGCGTAAATGTAATAATTAACCATTTTATACAGTAGACGCAATACGGAGTGAACTACAGAACACTGCTCTCTGGCGAGCGAGTGATACGTTCACTCGTTAGTTAAGAACTGAAGGATTCTTCGCCAACACCGCTATTTAAGCGGCGGGCGAACGGGAATTCCGTACGCGATAAACTTTTGATTATTGACGGTTTTGCCTGACCGAATGCGACCTTATTATCTCCCGGTTCACGGGTTCAAATCAAATGCTTCATGCATTGCACTAAAAATCTGGTTCTTGCAAAACTTGAATTTAATCTACAATATAAAAAACCGGCCAAGAGCGTGTCGGGCCACGCTCAGTGTAGGGTTCCGTAGTTTCCCGTCCGTCACAATAAGTGTTCCCAGTTATGAGGCCAACCGAACAATTCGGTAATACCCGATCCAATGTAATAAGTACCTACAGCGCCATCTCTCGAGGAATAGGGTTACTAATTAATACAAAGACGTGCAATTTTGGTGGTAATTCAACAACAATTTTTTGTTTGAAAAAAGATACGTTTAGGATAATAAAATATGTAAACAAAGTTACAAAAAAAGCTTGCATATACGATTATACTACAAACTTAGTCCAGAAATTATTTTGTACAACTTTTTGTCTTTTTTGTACAAAAACTGTTGTGTCAATCAAGTTCAAAATAATTTTCAAAGAAAGTTCTTATAAAGTTCTACTTTTCAGATTTTTTTTCATATTTTTTAGACTTATGGTTCAAAAGTTAGAGGGGGGGGGACACATTGTTTTTTACTTTTGGAGCGATTATTTCCGAAATTATTGACATTATCAAAAAATGATCTAAGTAAACCCCTATTCATTTTTAAATACCTTTCCAACAATATATCACACGTTAGGGTTGAAATTAAAAAAAAAATCACTTCCCACTTTACATATAGGGTGGCTACCCTAATAAAACATTTTTTTCAAATTTTTATTTTACCACTTTGTCGGCGTGATTGATATACATATTGGTACCAAATTTCAGCTTTCTAGTGCTAACGGTCACAGAGATTAAGCGAGGACGGACGGACGGACGGACGGACGGACGGACAGACAGACATGGCGAAACTATAAGGGTTCCTAGTTGACTACGGAACCCTAAAAAGACCCTAGTTCGCAATTTTAAGTTAGCCCAAAACCGACAGTTGTTAAAGTAGTCATTCGCCCGAAAGTCCCCTTCGGTAAGACTGGTTGTGGAGGTTAGATAAGCGGTCGCTTATATTAAGTCTCAAAAGCGAAAAAGCTTAAACAGTTTTTTTTTATACGAATTTCATCGGTTTGTAAAAATTTCAATAAGGAAAATAATGGTTTTAATGCAACTTAAAAGTTGCGCCATATTTTTCAAATGTTTATTGTTGTGCTCTTTCACAACAATTTTTTTAGTTTTGCAATTCAATTTAACCGGATGTCGTGTTAAAAACATGTAATTCGAAAAATAAAGTTTTGTTTATAAATGTGGTTGTCTAAAAAAGAATAGAAGAAGACATGCATTGGCTACCACAAATATATTGATCTTCCGAATTTTACAAAATATCACTTTGTGTTTTGTTTTTTTTTGTTGAATGTTTATTTTTATTAATGATTTATTTTTTGCCAATTTAAGATAATTAGGCTGTAATAATAACAGCTAATTTACTCTCCAATAACTACAATAACATTCGCTACTTTATGTGTAAACATATGAATATATTATCACATTTATGAAACATTTTTATTATTTATGAATACTCGAAAGAATTTTTAAGATACCAGCAGTTGTAATATTTTTGGCAAAAATAAATTACTTTTAAATAAACACTAAAAAATGGAAAATAACTTTACATCCAGAAGGCGGTGGTCATAAAAAATAATGAAACAAACAAAAATCACCGACTTCCGAAAAATCAATGGGATTAAATACTACATTTATTAATAGTCAGCAAAACCTAACGGTCGGGCATCTTATTTTAATCAAGATACAACACAAGTGTAGTACAGGGGCCTTTGGCTGCTATTACAATAGTGTCAGAATGGTCGATCTCTGATCGCATAATGGTTATTTTGACAAGTTGGGTAATCTGCTACATACTAAACTTGTCAGTTTGTACAAGTCATAGGGTTTTTCAATCCAAAGATCTCATTTGTACTCGGTTGGTGACAGTAGTCTCGTAATCTATTACTTGGCAGTAGGACTTAGACAAGGCGAACTGTGGGCGCAACTTTAGTTACTGATGACGTGAAGTTAAGTTAATGTTAGTTTTACAAGTAGGTAACACCTTGATTACACACAACAAAGATAATAAGACTACAAAATATCTCAGTTAAAATCAGTTCTCATCAAAACGGAGAAGGTAACTGGTAGATATACCTACATACGGTCAGCAAAGAAAGTATAGCTTTTGCCCGCAGCTTTCCTCGCGTTAAACTCGGGGTAAAACAGTGCCCTTTTCCTGATTTGCAAGTACCTGCTACCTGTAGATTTTGCCCTTGCGCCTTATTTACTGTAATAACACAGCTAAGTTTTCCCCTGTCTTCCCTCTTTCTCCCTCATGTCTCATTTTTATAAAGAAAAACATAGCCTATGTCCGTCTCCAGGTTCCCAACTATCTTTGTACCAAAATTCACCGAAATCGGTTAAGCCATTTAGGCGTGAAGATGTAACAAACAAACAAACTCACTTTCGCTTTTATAATATTAGATACCAGTAACCTGGATTCGTTAATTTTACCACAATAGTCAGTATCAGTATTACTGGATGTGTAACTATTTATTGCACAAAAGGCTAATCTGTTACTAAATATTGTGTAAAATTCAATGTGATACTTGGGTTTTTAAATAAGGAAAATATTGATTAACAACACATACGATAACATAAGAATGAACATTTTAATGTTGTCAATCTACGATTAGTAAAGTTTATTGACGCTTTTGTTTTTTTTTTCCAACAGATCGTCTCTTGTTTTGGATTAATTTATCTATTCGCGTAGCTCCACACAGACTTGTGAAATAAGTTTATTTCATAAAAAGCTTGACTGTTAGTAAATATTGTGCAATATTTCATTCTTACTCACACACAGAAACATCTTGTGTTATATCAAAACCAATATATTCCCATTTATGCATCGAGTGGAGTGCGATCCGCTGTTGCGATCGGACGCGCCTGCATTGTACGCCAAGAGCGTGTCGCTACCATCATGCGTTCAGAAGACCTTGTAGTAAACGAAGTCCTGGCATTCTTGCAGTACCAGCTGGATATCAAAGATGACGTTAGCGTGACCCAGATCTGCTCATCCAATTTTAAGGAAGAGGAGATACGCAGGGCTAAGGAACTATTGTACGAATCGCTACAAATAGCTCAACGAATACCGACCCACGAGAGGCCTGAAAAAGCAGAGAAGTGTCTCCAAGATATAACCAAGGTGTTGAAGGAGACTGACCCAGACAACGTGCCAACATTCGTGGCGAAGGAGTTGCGCAAGGTGCGCCCCTTAACTTTTGACTACGTATACGTAACCAGGCTACTAAGGGATATTGATACTCTAACATCAAGAGTGGCCGAGATGCAGTTGAAGTTGAAAGCATCGCAATCCACCATTACTGATCTACGTACTGAGGTAATAGCAGCTTTACGTAAGGCGGTATGTACACGATCACACGAGCGAGCAACCAACGTCGAAACAGGTCGTAGAGCTATCAAAACATCACAGCAAAACTTCGAGTCATCAAAATTCGACTCGGCGTCGGCTGCCGTCACTGCGAGCGAACCAAAAACAAGCCCCGCCATCCCCGCGTCCCCCAACATTAGCACGTCGGCGAACGTGAGCACATCAACACCGGGATGTGCATCTGCATCTGCCGTTATTGCAACACCAACAAAACATCAGCGGCAACCTAAACTCAACGAGAGTTCCCAGGGACTCTCCGAGCCAGTTCGAAGCTCGTTGCCGCTGGTAACAAGCCGAGGACAGCCTGATGAAGATGGCTTCATTCTTGTGGAAAAAAAGAAGAAGAAGAAGCCTACTCGCAATCAGTGCTCTCACAGGAATAAACATGTGCCAACTATTCCAAAGATGACGCAACTGTACGTGTCCCATCTACATCCCACCACGACGCCAGAGGATATAGTGGAGTATATAAAGAGTACGACCAAGCTCACCTTGCGAGTCGAGAAGTTGGAGTCGCACCACCAGAATTTCAAGTCTTTTTTGGTCCGGGTCCCTACACGCCACCTCGAAACTTTTTTGAAGAAGGACTTTTGGCCGCATGGTACCACGTGTCGCCGTTTTTGGGGAAAGCTACATGACAACTCGACTCAGAGCAATACATCACCGAATAAACGTAGTTAAATAGTTTTTTTTTGTAAATGTTTTCAATCTCTAATAGACATTAAGTTATTATTGTAATTATAAGGTTATTTTTTATATTGTATTTATATGGGCTTCTATGCCTGAACTGAAAATAAAAATGATTGATTGATATTATATTGGACAATTTAATTATCTCTATCATCACTACATGTCAGCTACGTGTTAAAGCAGAACTTATTCCGCTGAAGGAAAGGGTCAGAGCTATACAGGGTGCCTAGCACCATCTCTTTCACTCAGTGGAATAAGTTCTGCTTTTAGATGTCATAGTAGGCCTACTGGACAGACAAAAAGGGCGCTCCGAGCTTTTGCGGTTGGCCCACTGCTGCTATAGTCTGTGTCGTCGACGGATCTTTATGCTCCGAAAGGAGAATATTCCAGATTGACTAAGGAAGTATAGAACCTACTGTGGCAGAAATATTTACCCATTCGCCATTTTATTGGCATCATCTGCACTACAAAGTAACTAGGTCCCTAAATCTATATTTACAATGGAATCTCTGTTAAATGACACTAATATTAGAAAGGCGAAAATTTGTATAAGTCTGTGTTTGTTTGTTACTTCTTCACATATGAACAGCTTCTCTGATTTGGATGAAATTTGGTATGTTGATAGCTTATACCCTAGATTTACGCACATGATATTAGGCTTAATCCGGCCGGTCTACGCGAATAAAGCCAGAGGGCGCACCTAGTTCGAAATACGAAGTCAAATAAGTTTTGGCTGCAGTTTTTGTAAATTCTGTCCGATAAAGGTTGATATGAATGCATTTTAGCTAAGTCTAAGTCTATAAAAAGAAATGACTTTTTACAAGATCAACAGGTCATCGAACATTGCACAGAGTAGGTACTTACGTTTGTCTTGGAACATTAACTATGCATTTTGAAGGAAAATGGCCCTTTAAATTTAAAAAATTAAATTAAATTTAGAACATAGTTGACAAAATTAAATAAAAATTACAGAACGCTTTTAAAAATTATAAAAAACAAAAAGTTTAATTTGGCGCTCATTGGTTCTGCTACAGGTACAAATGAGACACGACATTTTGTTACTAGATAGATAGATTGTTTGTGGTCGTCTTAAAAAGATCGCTTTTAGCGATAATACCGCCTTTCTGTAACCCTATTTATAAGTTGTATATAGCAATTCTTGTAATTTGTATGGTGTACATAATATAGAATACCTACTCTATCTATCTACCAACCGATTAACTCTTACATTCCCAATAAGCATAAAATTAGGCCTACATCCATACTTACCATGACCATGAGATCTTGTAATACCCCCCTTATTAAGATCGTTGGCCGCAGTAAAATTTACCGCCCGCAGTAAACCACATAGCTCCCAATACTTCTGCCAACCCCCTCATTACTATTACGACACTCATGGGAAACGGGCGGGTGGTTCAGCGGCTCCATTTGACACCGCAAACCACAGCAATATGTAAATTTTCGTTTATGTACGGGCGTGCTATGTTTACGTTATGTGGATACGGAAATTGGTTTGTATTTCTTGTAGGTACCTGCCTAAGTATTCATGTTTGAGTTAACATGCCCCGCGCGTGTTGCCCGCCGACATGTTGGCGGCTTGGGTACGCCTGCACTCAGTTGCCCGGCGACGCTAGACCTGTAGTGCTGACTGCCAAATAAATTTCTCACTCAAGCCGCCGACTTGACGCCGACCAAATTTTCCGACTTGTATTAAGTGAAGCCGCCAAATAGACTGCCGACAAAAAGTTGCCGACATATGTCGGCGGCTCGGCGTACTCAATGTGTATTGCGCTTATTATTCGTACCTGTTATCACATGCAGAACACAAAGCGGTACATTCTTTCATTTATGGCATGTAAAATAAGCAACATTCATGTTTTATTAGGCCGTAGAAACGACAGTTATGTTCCATGCAAAGATAAAACACATTTTTCACTTATGTTCTGTATTGATGGTAAAACAAAAAATATTGACCCGTCCACCGTATGTATGTACTTTAAAAGCACAGTTGGTCAATCTTTATTAGCACATCATTATTCCAATTTTCGTTCTTATTCCAGTGATTCCCTTTTTATCTGTTATTTATGCATATGTTGCTTCTTTGCATAGCACTTCGACATCATTCTATATAATATCGTAATTATACCACTTGATTTTTGGGCTAAGTTAGGTGGACCCAAAGACATTAAATTATACTACACAATAATCTCTTTGGGTGGACCTCATACTTTGTTTCAGTGACCACCTTTCGAGCTGTTATTTGTTCGTATTTTATTTCATTAGTAGTTTGTTCCTTTTATGAAATCATATATTTGGTCCTAGGTACCTAGAAAAGTAGATATACCTACTTAGGTATCTACTTTTCGTCATACTCAAGAGAGTTGAGAGGTCCTACTTAATGTCGTTTATTTTATACTGTAAGAAAATGAAAATTGTAGGTACACCGTTTGATTCGAGTTATAAAACCAATCTAACGATATTGGTAAAGTTTATCGAAATGTTTTCATCAATTTAGGAGAAACGAGGGGAAAATGGAACATGCATAAACACAAACTTCCATACTTACAAACAGGTCAACCACGCAATAATAATTTTTTTGGGCTTCTCAGCAATCAGGGAAGAGTAGGTACATTTTGACTTAAGTGAGGATACTTTGTCATTGCGGCCGGCCGAGGCGGATTTAATACCCGAGCTGCGAGCTGCGTGAATAACGTTTTTCAATACACTTGCGGAGAAATTATATAATACAACAGAATAAATATAAAATTATAATATGAAATTATTTATTATTAATTTGATTTTTTCCCGCGTTTTGTTTTCTTAGACTGAAGGAGAACAAAGGTAAGAAACCGCTAAACAGCCATAAATTAAAAGTAAGATTTTTTAAATTTAGATCCAATTTTTTTTTTAAGTAAATAAATATGAAGGCCTTAAAACATGCGCCTCCTTGCTTTAAAAAAAACTTCGCTGGCTATAGGGTTTGAGCAGTAAATGTTGTTTTAAATTCTTCGATAAATGAGAAAAAAGCAAGTGTGTGTAATACATTGCATGTTGAACCTAATCGTAGTGCAATAAGAGCCAGTTTTTGAGAAAGTGTATTGAAAAAATATTATTCATCTCGTGGTTTGATTGATAATAAATCTACTATGACTACAAAATCGTGACTTTTGGTAGAATTTGTGATACGCAAAATGGCAATATCAAAATTTTCCTGTCACGCGTCAAAAAATCTTCGAAACACCTCTGTGCTGTGATAAACAAAAATTGAGGCTAATTACTACAACAAATCAGTTCAAATTGTATCTCACACCCACGTTCTTGATACAGACAGCCGTTTTCAAACATAAACATCGTGTTTCGAGCACGACCGGCATTCCGTGTAATGTGTGATAGTTGAAAATCCACGCGTTATGGCATCTGGGTCTAAAAATGATATAGTTAATAGACTGCTTAACGTGAGGCTAGACGATGGGGGTGGTGGAGACGAGCTGCCGCCGCAGAATATGCTACCGTCTAACCAGCAGTCGCGGCAACAACTCGGCCAACAGGAGGATGACAACGGACAGGCGAGCGAGTCTCACGCCTCGTCTTCCGCAATAGAAAACCTCCAGCCAATTAACAACACAGGCGGCCGCTTGCACAATTGGCAGGCGACGAAAACTACTGTAAAAGAAAGGTTATCGTTCCTTTTCAACAATGAGATCTTGTGCGACGTTCATTTTATCGTCGGCAAGGAAGCTAATCAGCAGGTCATACCTGCGCACAAATTCGTGTTGTCTGTGGGCAGCGCGGTGTTTGATGCCATGTTCAATGGAGTGCTAGCAACTAAGTCTGATGAGGTAGAGTTACCTGATGTGGAGCCTGCGGCATTTCTACACTTACTAAAGTTCCTATATTCAGATGAAGTACGAATTGGTCCAGAGAGTGTGATGACAACACTTTACACGGCTAAGAAGTATGCCGTAGCTGCATTAGAGGAGCATTGTGTGGATTTCTTAAAAAGTAACTTGGGTACAGACAATGCGTTTCTCTTGCTGACGCAGGCAAGATTGTTTGATGAGCCACAGTTGGCTGCGCTTTGCTTGGAGATGATAGACAAGAATACTGCAGATGCATTAAACGCTGAAGGGTTTACGGATATTGATCAGGATACACTAAATGCTGTGCTGGAAAGGTATGTCTGTTTTGTATTTATTATCTATCTACTTAGCAATTTAAATGGCCTTTCACCTTGTGGATTGCATAAATTTAAACTATGTAAACTGTGTCACCTAATTTTTTAAATATTTTTAAGATTGCTTAAATCCACATGACGAGAACAAGGGCCTCTAAACCATTAAATCATGAGAGAACTAATCTTCTTTGATAACTTCATGATTATAAACTAAATAAATTTATTCAGAAGCAACAGGATACATAAATTCATGTTACTATGCCTTGGAATCTTACAAGAAATCACTGATTATTTTTATAGTTATTTATTGAGGTAAATAAACAAATTAAACTAAAGCATTGGTCTACTTAATTTATTTATGTATTCAATTAAAAAATAGTGCAGTTATTATGATAAAATATTAGTTATTTTCAAAATTACTCACACATCTTTTTTATTGAAGCTAAATGAAAATGGTTGTTAAACTGACTTTCTGAAAAAAAAAACACTAAATCAAATTTAGATGTCAGTCTTATTTAAAAATTCCAGGCAATGACATTGTATTGGTCTAATAGTTGTATTTAATACAATTGACTATCTAATCCCTTAATTTTCAAGTTTGAGTAATGTACGTTAAGAACTTAGATTTTTCTCTGATCTTGCAACAAACCTACAGTTATTTATATTGACATTAAAATAAGGTTCTTATTGGGTTGCTGCCTCTAAAAAAGCACATCTTTTAAGATTGCAGTTAAGTAGCTGTTGTCATAAATATTTTAGAAAGATACAATAAAGTATTTCGAGTATTCACTAAAATCAATACCACACAATTATGTCGACAAAAGAAGGTCATTGTCAACATGCCAACAGTTGGTACACTGTCTGCCAATGCCAGAATACATGTTTAGTAAACTTGTTTGTTTACACTGTGGTGCTAATTACTGCCCACAATAAGAGATAAGGTATATCACAAACTTCAACATTTATGAGTACAACTGGTGATAGAAGAATAGAGACTCAAATTCTAAATGTGTAGAGCTTTTACGTCCGAAATGAAGCCGGATGCAGTTTGGGATGGGCCACTATCGCATTCCAAAAGATCCTCCTTGATCATTAGTGTACATACTCAATGGTTGCACTGCATTTTTCCGGATCAAAAAGTACTGAGCCTACTATATGCGCTTAGTTTAATTGTCAATCCACATGTTATCGACTTGTCAAAATTGATCGACAGTTCCTCCGCTCTTTTTTGCAGACGGGAAATCATCAAATAACTTCCCCCGCTCTGGGCGGTACGAGTAGTCTCTGACTTGCACTGACTAAAACCCACCCATGTTCCTTCTATTGTCCTTTATGTTCCGGGGCCTCGGTTTCTCTTTCGAACAACCCGCAAACCCGGCGTTCCTTCGCCCTTTGTTGGTAAAACGGCTGTTAACACGGACCACGGATGATCGTCAAAAAATTGTCTTTCTCTATCCTTTTCGTCCCCTCACTTTTTTTTTTAAATTAGCCTATGTCCGTCTCCAGGGTCCCAACTCTCTGTACCAAAATTCATCAAAATCAGTTGGGCTATCTAGACGTGAAGAGGTAACAAACAAACTTACTTTTGGCTTTTATATTATTAGTAAGGATATGGAATATTATACTTATAATACCTTCAATCATTAACACTTCTACTTTTAAGTAAATTCATTCGGTGATTTACACTTTCTCATCTCGTCTACTAATTAGAGTTCTATTCGCGCTCTGATTTACACATAGCTAGTACAGTCGATTAGTTTTCATTACTCTGCTATTGTGGCATTATCATTTTTCGGGCTAAAACTTGGGCACTGCCCTCACATTACATTGATCAAATCTCTTTGGAACTGTCTAGATCAAATGTCTTTTGTTATCTGCATATTAAGAAGCTGCATGATCAAGCTACACGTATGCAATACCGACTACGGAAAAAACAAAATATGAAAATAATTGCTTAGCCCATGCCACGAGTCACTGCGATGCGAAAGTACTCGATCACCTGCCTAGCCTTTTCCCAACTATGTTGGGGTCGGCTTCCAGTCTAACCGGATGCAGCTGAATATCAGTATTTTACATGGAGCGACTGCCTATCTGACCTCCACAACCCAGTTAATACTGGGTAATACGATACCCCTTGGTAAGACTGGTTGTCAGACTTTCGGAACACTGACTACCTGTAACGATTGTCAAAGATCTACAAATGACAGCCGGGACCAACGGCTTAACGTGCTTTTGGATGCGAAAGTACTCATATGAAAGAAACAAGTGACTGACACAACATATCGCTTGACACAAATTGTATCACCTACTACCCTACCATGACGTCTTAAAGCAGAACTTATTCCACTGAGGGAAAGAGACAGAGCTATACAGGGTGTGTAGCACCATCTCTTTCTCACACAAGAATAAGAACTGCTATAAGATGTCATGGTAACTCTTCTGAGGTTCGGTTTGGAGTGAGACGCAACTGCGCACGTGGTAAGGTAAACGTACCAATACTCGTCGGATTTCGATAATCACTGACTTTGAAGCGCTACTGTGTGTTAAATATTTAATAGACAATGACAATTTTTGCATGACGTGATAGAGAATTTATTCGTTATTCTAAGTAACATTTTTTTTTAAATCATTTTGATGGGTATAAATATTTATTAAGGCAAAAGTAAAAAAAGGGCGATTTGTACCAATAGTCGTCTGAATTGTACGGATACTCGTCAAATATTCCCAGTACTCGTCAACTTTTAATGCTAATATAAACTCTCTGCTCTTGAACATAGAGTTCAAGATAAGTACATTTTTTTTGTGCTTGAATTTGTTAAGCATGCTTGTGCCTTTGAAACATTAGGTAGATAGATAGAAAACCAAATCCCTATTCAGAATAGCAGGTTATAATCTTTTAGAAGAGCAGGTATTCAATAAAACAGATGGTTGCATTTTAATTTATATTCCTAAAATCAAACGCTTGGAATCACAAAATCAGTCTATAAAATAAATGTTATATTTCTTAATTATAATAATCATGCAGTCATGTGCATATGTAGCACGAGTTAAATTATTATGTGTACAAAATACTTAAATTGCAAAATCAGTTCTCTTATACCTAATAAAATAATCAGTTTTAACAAAAAATAAAATCCACATTCATTTATATAACTTTCCGCGAAATAATTACTAACATTCATTAATATGTAGTTTAGATTGTCATTCATAAAAACTTCTGAACTGCTTAGCGCATGATAAGTACGATTTGCAAAAATCTCTATAGAGAGTTTGAATTCAAAATCTGTTTTAAAGGTACCAAACCAAATTATGATTACAACTAAACGTTCAAACCCAACAATAATATATCTAATAATAATCTTAATTATTTATAATCAGTCCGCAATGTAAACTTAAATCAGACATTAGAAAACAGGTACCTAAACTAAGTGTTACTTTTGAATTATACAATAATATTACACAGTAGTGTTGAAATTGACTAGCAGTAAATCAAATAAAAAACCCTGTACTATAATAAACAATTAAATATTTTAACAACATGCAATTTTCCAGGTGAAGCTCAACATGCAATTATCTAGGCAAACATTTTTATGTTAAAGCTACACTAACATATTTACAAAAATAATTATGTCTGGGCGGTGCAATAGACACAATGAAATATTTTCTCTGTTGGATCTATTTCTGCACAAGTTGTATGGTACCAGATTGAACAACTAAGACATTGTATCATATCCATTTCTGCACTTGTTTGACACAATCGACAGAACCAATCTTCGTTTTTGGCTTCTTGCACCGAAATGCTTGTTTTATTGCTTTCTTTTTTCGCTTTATTGCTTCCTGCCGTCTGCGCTCTTTTAGCTTTCCCAATTTTTCTTGCTTCGACTCTTTTCTTCTTTATCTCTTCCTTTTCGGTCTTGGCATCGATCTTTCGTTGTTCGAAGATTTGCCACCGGTCTGAGGTTATAACACTGGGCTTTTTTATTTTTGGTATGGTCTGTGGGGTCTGGTGTTGAGGTGGTGGCCAAAATAAAACATCTTTAAAAGGCGTTGGTATCGTAAGATTATATGGCGTTGGTATCGTAAGATTATATATATATGGCTGTGGCTGTGACTCGGTTAAATTGCAATCTGTTCCATCGTGTTGTGTTGTGTTATTCATATGTCCCGCAACAGTATCCGGCATGGAATATGATGTTACTGTCGATGTCACTTTTGGTTTTTTTATGGAAGGTGCAGGAAATGTGATTTTGTGACATGGAATAGGCGATAATTGTCTGCGAGGCGTCAAATAAATAGTTCGAGGTTGTATTTGCGACATGGTTGGTGTAAAATTTGTGTCGTCATGTGGAGGAGTGGTTTCCGAAATTCCAGAAAAAGTGCTTGATATGGAAGTGGATGTTACCGTCGATGTTACATTAGTTTTAATTGTATTGCGAGGCTTTAAATAAATAGGGTTTGAACCTGTTGTCCGAATTATATCCCATATTGGGATGACTGGAGGTGCTGTTTGGTGTAATTCAAAATTTGGCGTCTGCTCTAAAAATACTGGCATTTCTGTATTCTTTGTGACAGATGGTTGAGGATTTATTTGGTTAAGCGTTCCATTAACAACTTCAAAAAATTCTACCTTTCCTTCAGTTTCTGATTTATTTGTGAAATCAAATTCGGAAACATCGTTTAACGAATAGTCCATTATTTCACTTAATCTAAAATCGCCAATCGTATAATTACTAAAATCATCTTCAACTCTATTACTAATAGGAAAGGTTTTTTGCACATTTGCGTTTTCGATATCTGTATTCTCCTTATCACAGTCGTCTTCAGAACTAGTGGAAAATTGAGTAACCATAGACTTCCAGACAGTGAACAATCCCTCTAACGATTTTTCACCATTCCATGTAGACATTCTATTATCATGGAAAGTTTTAAGTGTCCTGGGGCTGATCTGAGATTCAAAAAATTTTATGTGATTATGTTTGTCGGACAAGGAAACTTTATCAGCTGTTTTGGTTTTCTGGGTGGACTGGCTTAACTTTTTGGTGACACATTTAGTATAATCAACGTTATTAGCGTCAAATGGTGACAGCCCACATTTACGAAATCCATTTACAATAGAATTTCTGTTTAATTGTTTGAGAGTCTTGTCTAACAAGGGACAGAAATTTTCCTTTTTTAATTTTACAAAGTGATTCTCATTGCGCCAATCATATACAGATTGTTTCCATATTCTTTTGAGAGGCCTAAATACTGCTACATCCATGGGTTGAAGAATATGTGTAGCATTTGGATAGAGCGCGATGAGTATAATTTGATTTTCTCTACAGAAATTGCTCAATGGTAGCGTCGTATGAGAGCAGTGGCCATCCAAATAAAATATTATCGGCAACTGGATGCCACTTCTTATAACCCAAGGGTAGAACACATTTGCTATATATTCATAGAAAGCTTCGCCAGTCATCCAGCCTCTATTTGTGTGCCCTAATCCCCAATCATTGGGTGCTGAAGTCGAAATTTTGTGAGGGATTGACTTGAGCTTAAAAAGAACCATCGGCGGTGCCAATTCACCTGATGCATTAGCTGTTAGGAGAACTGTTACGCACTCTTTTTCTCCACTTGGTATTATATTGTAAACATTTTTAGACCCACGTTTCGCTAAGACTCGGTTGTCAGCGGGGGACAAGAAAAAGGCGCTCTCATCGCAGTTAAAAATTCTCCGCGGGTCTTCAGAAGTTGCCTGTAGCTGAGCAGTACTAAAATAATCCTGAACTTCTTTGAACCAGGTACGAACATCACCTTCCGTGACTAATGCTCGAGATTGTGTTAAATTTTGGGACACCCTCCGACCCACTTCAGGGTGACGCTTTATGAATGACTCGAACCAATGTCGACCTGGTCTATTGTTAGTAAATGGGTTACTACGTTTGAATTTGGTAACTAATAATTTGACGCTATCTAATAACTGATCTGATGTTACAGGAAAACCACTTTCTGCCATAAAGATTAACCAATTCTTTAAATGTTCTTCTTCTTCTGGAGTTAAAACAGTAGTTGGTCCTTTAGAGCAGCCGACTAGACTACGCCCTTTAATCTTGTCATTTAATGTGGTCCTTGGCACTTTAAATTTTCTTGCTGCATCTGATGTTGTGGCCCCTTGATGTATAGCTTCTATGGCTTTTAAAAGGTCCTCTTGCTTGTATTTTCTTTCAGTCATGATCTGTAATTAAAATTACGATCATGCAATCACTAGGTCCATACAATCAAATAAAAAAATCTTACTTAAGATTACTCTTTACCCATCAATATCGAATACGACAAGCAACGAAGTGGCAGCGATAGAACCTATGTCATCTTAGTTTTAAAACTAGTTGAATGACATAATTTTTATACAGGCGCTATTAAGAGACGTTAGGAAGACGCGGTACAATACGCGTGACGACATGCAGGTATTTCGAACAAAAAGCATAGTGTAATGCGTCGCAAGCAAAAATTGACAATTGAAGCTTGCGACGTATTGTAATCCAAGCGTAGTAGAAGCAAAGGCAAGTGGTAGACCTACTTGTACCCAAAGCGGTAGATATGTATCGCGTGTCCTTAATCGAATGGCGGAGGCCTACAGCGGCCAATATATACCTAACAAAAAACGCACGTAGAAAGTGCATATAGAAAACAGGGGGTTTAAACCATTAAGAAACAAAATAATTAAATCGAATAACATGACTGTGTGTACGTGCATCTAGAACCAGCAGAGTAAAATATACACCTAAGAAAAAGCTTAAAAGAAACGCAGTTTTATCAACAAATGTAGTCTAAACTTTAAATATGTTTGTACAAGAGAGTTAACAGTTTTATAAAAGTCCCGATATTAGCTATTTATTAGCATTTTGTACTGTAAAACACAAAATATCTTCATTATGACGAGTTTAGGTGCAACTTTTGAGCATGTCCCAGTAGTCGTCATAATAATTCTAAAAATGACGGGTTTTGGGTCAAATGGGAGTTTTAAAGTACCAATAGATGTCTCATTAAAAAAAAATATCTTCTATGTTAAAAGTATTCCAAATTGCATATTACATCGTTAGCAAATAAACTTAACTAACTCATTAAACAAAGAAACTTACCGCAGACCCCACTGGAGTTATGTAAATCAAAACACAAAATCACGTGCTGAGTTTCACGTTTGACAGCTGAACTTCACGAAAAAACGATTTTGTTAGGGCACTCACGTTTCGACTAACATATCTCCGACGCCATATCTGTTAAAACTCAGTGTTGCCATTTCAATTGTGCAATATGTTACCAGCAATATGTTTCCATATAAACCGGCCCATTTTAAGTTCAGTAGAAAAAAATATACAAGTTTTTAGATTAATTGTCGACTATTGGGGCATGACGACTTCACCCGCGTTTACCTTAATCGTTAGCATCGATGGCGTCCGGCCGTCGTTCGTCTTCATTATTACGTTTACTTCCACGAAGAGGTTGAAATATTTTGTATGAAGCTGCCTGCCTAACTACCGCCATTTTAATAGCAGCAACGCATATAACTTGCCTTTATTAAATAGCTTTCCATACAAAAGTTTTATATAGGACGAAAACTTATACATATATGGTGACGATTGATAGCTTATATTTCGCTTATATTTTGGTAACATGATGCTTTTTCAAGATATGACACTGAAGTTGTTTGTATTAATAAATACAGAGTTAAAATATTTTTCGAAAACATAATACAAAAACATTGCAAGCCTTTTTCAACCCCTTTGATGTGTTTACTTTTCTACCACATCTTTTTTATAGAATGTTTACTCTATTCAGTATTGCGTAGATAAATGTAAAACATGCAATTGTTTGGATATAAATTCAGGCAGATACTAGTTTGCGGAATCGATCGTAACTTGTCTAAGAATCTAGAAGATATTTTTCGATATATCTTGCATTTGCAAATAAGGAAAAAGTCGCGAGAATTTGTTTTAAATGGCTATAAGAGTAGGGGATAACCAAAGCAAAAATGTATAGACTGCATTACTCCTTAAAAACCGCAAAACTACCCCAAATATCGTTTGACGGAACTCAAGACAGTTACTCTTGCAGCGAAGAAACGAAAAAATTGATCACGAGTTTTTATTTTAGTTTATTTTGTCACTGTTGTATATTAATTGTCCAAATAAAATTCACGTGACAGTCCTCAGTAGTTGGCATTGCCAGCGATAATAAAATAAAAAATCAATCAAACCATAGCAGCCATCAAGTCAAAAATAAAAATATGAATTGGGTCCACCATTATACCAGCGTGAATTTTATTATATAATGTTGGACTGTCTCGTTGCTTATGAGGTTCTAGATTTTATTCCTAGATATGACATTTTTTTTGGGGTTTTTCATTAGCTAATATAACATGAATATACAACTGTAGCTGACACGGAGTCTAGAGAGCCACTAGGCTGGTTGATGGAAATAGGCTCGCCCTCTATTACAAGGGACTTCAGGTGAAATGTTGGTGTATTCGGTATACCTTTACCTAACCCTTGGTGATTACAGCCAAAACTTGGCTTCCGTCAAGTTATAGGTCAACCAGGTATGACAATTCTCATCTCTATTTTTCCAGGGACACACTCCGCATCAGGGAAGCAAAAATCTTCGCAGCCGTTCTCCGCTGGTCGGAAGCAGAATGCATTCGACGTCAGCTGCCCGTCACGCCCACCAACCAAAGAATGGTCCTAGGCAGAGCCTTCAACGCCATCCGTTTTCCCCTAATGTCCGTAGAAGAATTCGCCATGGGTCCTGCCCAAAGCGGTCTTTTGGATGACAGAGAAATTGTACAACTGTTCCTATATTTTACTGTGAACCCTAAACCGAATGTGGGGTTTCTCGACACCCCGAGATGTTGCATGACTGGGAAAGAACTGACAGTGAATAGGTTTCCCCAGACAGACTCTAGGTGGGGGTATAGTGGAACCACAGACAGGATTCGGTTTACGGTCGATCAGAGAATTTTTGTGGTCGGCTTTGGACTGTATGGATCGTATTTTGGGCCGACGGAGTATGAGGTGCACTTACAGGTTAGTCACTTGTTATTATGTTTTTTTATTCGCTTTTGTTGTTTTAGTACTGAATAATTTCTAGTTTTTTTTTTTTAAATTAAGAACGCTCTGATTCGCAAGAGGTGGAAGAACTGGAGGGAAGCCTTTGCACAGGAGTGAGACAGGATTGAAAAGAAATTACCCAGTTGACCTATCTACCTTCTCGCTATGATAATCCGCGTGATCAGTCAGATTGAGCGGCTTTGCATTTTTTAAATGAGTCTTAATGAATTTAATTATTTCCAAGTTTAGTTGCTTCACATTTAAGTAACTAAAAACGTCTCTTACATTATGACGATCTCTCTTGGTCCTATCTTATAACTGATACTATTTATATTTACTCCTTAAGAATCGATTTTCATATATAAGGCGCCCGGTATAAGAAAAATCCGAGGGGTAAAACCTACTAAAGTAACGAAAATGTGTCACGTTCTAATTTGGCTGTGAGTGTATTAAGACGTATGTGGTATTCCGTATAGGCGACTATACATATATACTATATGTTATTGGGCTTGTTTGTTTCTATCAGTGTCGATGTATTTATATTGCTATTTTTTTTTCATTAATTTGTGAATTTACCCTTTCATATGATATTAATCTTTTTTCAGTTGAATAAACTCTTTTTGCGTATGGTTAGATACTCAAACTCAAATCATTTATTTCAATTAGTCCATTACAGGCACTTTTGAATGTCATAAAAACAAGAACAAAAACAATGATGCTGCTACAGTCCCAGTCACAAGACATAATAACTTGTGAAAGTACTGTAGTTGCCCATTCCAAAGCGTAGATCTCTATGGAGAAGAATGGGCAAGAAACGCCATTAACACTCTTTTAAATCATAATGTTTTATAAAATCATGGATACATCATTCATGTTGAGATTATTCATAATGTGAGAACGATGCGCGATGTAGAAAAACGAGCACATTTAGAGCGTCCAGAGTAAAAGCAATAATTAGCACGAGTTTAATAGAAGAATTAAAACAAACCGTGGTAGCTAAGAGACGACCAGTCCCAACTGACAGCGCCCGTTCACGAACATGACGTATGGCTCAGCCCCATTCAGTTCGACCATTTTGAAGGGAGCTAAATGACCCGACACACCCATACTCGTACTTAAGGAGTAAACTCCATTCGTGCGTTGGAGCTGACACACACATTTTTTAGCAACTATCATTTAATAAAGTTATTTTAGAAGTCAATGATGTTAAACTGGGATCATCAAACAAAAGAAACAAGCTAACCATAAAAAGGATTTACTGATAGCAGTAAAAAAAAAGCTGGTCAATCGAACTAAAGCCTACTTTAACATCAATAATTATAATATCACTAGCTATTGCCCGCGACTTCGCTCGCGTTTTCGGGGTAACACAGTCCCCTTTCCTGATTTGCAGGTACCTGCTACCTGTAGTTTTTGCTCTTATGCCTTATTTATTGTAATAGCAATGCTAAGTTTTCCCTTTTCTTCCCTCATTTCTCACTTTAAAAAAAAGTAGTAAGTAAGTAAGCCTGTATCAGTCTCCAGGGTCCCAACTATCTCTGTACCTAAATTCATCACAATCGTATCAGCCATTTAAGCGTGAAGACGTAACAAAGAAACAAGACTCACTTTCGCTATTTTAATACTTATTAGTAAGGATATTCGACGTGACATTGCAGATAATCCATCTAGCGACGAAGAAGGTCTGTGGCTCGAATACGACCACGTTCTGCTGCGACGGGACGGACGACACCTTCCGCGCCATGTTCAAAGAGCCAGTCGAGATCCTACCCAACACCTCGTACATAGCTAGCGCTAAACTTAAGGTAAATACTTTTTGTAATCTTAAGCTGAATGCTTTAGAGGCTTCAAAAATCGATTTTTTCGAAAAAAAAATTAGGAATGAAAGAAAAAACGATACTTTTAGGTTTTATTGTTATACATTTCAACAGTCTTCTCAATATTTTTCATTAAAATATATGTCATATTATTTCTGGTACAAGTATTTCGTCGAGGCGCTTCGAATGTGCATGTGTCGTGGGGCGGGAAAGACGCAGGTTGCAATTTCCATGCAAAAAAATTTTGAGCCTCTTAAGCAGGCTTCCCCCTTAAGCTGAATCACTGTCTCTCAAGATACAGGTTCCCTAGTTTGAGAGGCAGGGTTTCCCATATTCTGTACAGGTTCCAGTTCTTAGCTTATATTGCATTGTGTTACTACCAAAGCTCATTTAATCTGTGTATATCTATAACATGTTAAATCTGGATTTTTGTGAAATAAAACCATTTATTATTATTATTGAGCTTGCTCCTTCTCTTTATTTCTAAACTAGCTTTTACCCGCGGTTTCGCTCGCATTAAATTCAGGGTAACACAGTTTCCCTTGCGCCTTATTAATTTGTAATAGCAACGCTAAGTTTTCCCTCACATCCCACTTTTTTAAAATAAAAATTAGCCTATTTCCGTCTCCTGGTTCCCAACTATATCTGTACCAAAATTCATCAAAATCGGTGTAGCCATTAAAACGTGAAGAGGTAGCAAACAAACAAACTCACTTTCGCTTTTATAATATTAGTAAGGATTCCCCGGTCAATGGTATATCGACAAGGGAATTTTGATTGTCAAATTCCTCGAGTAGCCTACCTCAAAAAAGTCAATGTGTAAATTAACCATTCGTAAAAAAATCCTCCAGACTCACTGTTAACAATACGATGATTATAACATCATTTAACCTCTTAAATGTATTTTCCAGGGCACCGATTCCTACTACGGCACGAAGGGTCTACGCCGTGCAATAGTTGACTGCAACAATGGCGAAAAGGTCGTATTCCAGTTCTCATACGCCGGTGGTAACAACAACGGGACATCGGTCGAGGACGGCCAAATACCGGCCATCATTTTCTACATATAATCCCACCTAAACGCTGGCAACATTTATAGAGCCGGTGTTTAAAATTTAATTTTGGGCTGGCAACATTTGTTTGAGGCTGGTAACTTTGACGTTCTTTAAAAGCCTGTTTTGTTTGTTAAAGAGTCCAAGCGATATAATAGAAAAGGTTTCAGCAAATAGTTAATGTGACCGTAAAATGTATTTATAATTGGAGTAACCTAAGGAGACACCTATATGAATGCCTAAACTAATTCGTGCTGTCGGATTTTAACGCTTTTAAATTATTATTTACGCATTAATTGAGGTGTCGCTTTAGTAAACATTGGCATGAGTTTTTGATAAAAAAATGAGCCCCGTACGATTGTTGTCTCTGTCACTCATATCTGTGTGGGATACCTAGAGAAGGTATGCCACCTAGATATGAGTGAGAGCGTTCTAAAGGGTAATATGTCATATTCAGGCTCCGCAGCAGTGATATCCTAGTTGTGTGACCTAAGGATGCCAAGCTATAGTCGAGTTCGAACCCAAGATACGCACCTCTGATATTTCGGGTTCATTTTGCATATTGTATCACTTGCTTCGGTGCAAGAAAACCAACATGGTGGAGAGATATTTCTCGACGGCATTTCTAGCCTACTCAGAGGCCTTAAGTTCTGATACCAGGCTAGGCACTTAGCACGAAAAAAAACAAACCCCATTTCTAGATTTTTGTTACTGTCTCCTTTCATAATGATTGTCTTTGAATACAACAAAACAGGCTTTTGTAAAAACGCGTTTTTGAATAACTAATTAACATCGAGATTTGTAGTCTGAAGCTGAATTCGTGCGTGCTTTGTCTCTATTGGCTGGTTATCCTTTCATCAGTTTTAAATTTGAATAACGCTCGATAAAATCTTCGATTTTAATAGTATTGAAATCGAAGATTTTTTTAGCTTTGAGGAAAGGTAAGCATATAAAATACAATATTTAAAACAGATCTGTAATAATATTAATCGAATTCATTTCCAAGTAGTTAAATTGCATCTCAACAAAACAGTGATTTTATTCAAACATATCAACTTTATGTTTCAGAATGAGCCTTAGAAAGATCACAAACACAACTGAAAAAAAAAAACTTTAAAACAGAAAAAATATAAAAATAATTTTAAATTTTATACAAGACATTTTAAATTACCAGTGTTACATGCAAAATGCAAAAAAATAGAAAAACAGAAATTCATTCATAGAACCTTGGTAGATTTTAGTTTCAGTATTGCAACTATAAAATAATATATTTCTTCTAAATAGAATTCAATGTCCAGTTAAGTTACTGTATGAAGTATTAAATAGTCATAATCTTTGATAACGGGCCGAAAACGCTTAAAGTCAAGAGTAGCGATTGCAAGTGGAAAACCTGTTGGTTAATAGATAAATTACATTTTATAGCTTTTTTGTGTATTTTCGTATAAAAGATGTCTCACAATTATTAGTCTGATTTAGTATTTTTGGGCATTATAGTTCCTCTGAAGCGAGTATGTATAAACATGGTTGCAACGTAAATTACAATATGTTGTGTGGCAACATTATTTATTTATAACAAAAAAACTATCGCAAAAAGCCTTGTATATAAAAATGCGTTACAGCTTTCTTAAAGAACTCTTTTAGAACGATCTCTTTGGTTCACTAGTTGTGTTTCAAGTGAAAATGAACCTTATTTGAATGTTTATGTGTGTCAGAATGAGACGCTTGATCACGGGCGCTTTTAGAAGAGATATTCACATAAACGTCATAGAACTAAACTTGGTTTTTCTATGAAACGCACCGTAATTAATGTGACAAGTGAAAGGTTTACTCGATGGTTCTCAGCTATGATCTGTAGAAATCTAGAGAGTACGATTCTAAAAAGGGTGAAGTAACTTATTGTATCCAAATTGTTTAGTATGGTACAGTTCTAGAAACGAAATTTGAGCTTTTTACTCCAGGCCCTCAATGTAAGGACAATGAGTCTTATATGCTACAGGCCTACCCGTTTACTGAGAGTTACTTCAGGTAGATGCACGGTGCGAGGGGCGTGGCTAAATGACAGCCACCCGTCAAGACCTCCCCCCTCCCCCCGCGCCGCGCATCTACCTCAAGTATCGTCTCATTTAATCAGTGGGCCTGTAACTGTCATATCCGCAAATAATCGCCATCTTATCTGGTTCTATACCTTAAGTACTTAATAACCTTATGGCTATATGTGCCGAATTTGGGTCAAACAAATTTGAACTTTTTGTTAGAGCTAAGAAGATCGCGTATGAACATTCTCGTTACAAAAACTGGTATTTGACTTTCGGCTCCCACGACTCATAAAAATCTCAAGTTTCGTTGCTCGAACTTAAAATAATATGTATAACGATAGTGAGACTTGAATGGTAGCAGAGAAGAACTATAATCCTTTGACCGAATTAATGACTAGTAGTTGTTTCATTAAATTTATTTTGGTACTGAAATGGTAAATATAATATTCAAGTCTTACTCAAGGCCTGTTCACAAAAACTGAAGACCGACAGCAACTTTCAAAATGTAAACCCTTTTCTTCGGATGGTCAAATAAGTAAAAGATCATCAAATAACTTCTCCGGCTTTGGGATGAGCAGGAGGGAATGTCAGATGTTTATTGACTAAAACCCACCCCAGTTCCTTCTTTTGCATTTTGTGTTCCGGGGCCTCGGTATCTCTTTCGAATAACCCGCAAACCCGGCAGAAACACCTTAACTCTTTGGTAAAATTATACAGCGTGAACTAAAAAGGTGTCGATATATTTCAGAATGTGATTCGGACCATCAAATTCGCAAAAAAAAACTGCTGTCCAATACATTTGGGTCCAGTAGGTTTTTTATTCTTATATTTTACTGAAGGCTTTTATCGTCAAAGGCAAGTCAGCCTCATTAGGACTTAGTTTAGATAGAGAGAAACTGGCGCCCTGACACAGTGCAGTGGGGTCGCGGCAGGTCACGAAGGAGATGGATAAGTTACTTCAGAACTAGAAGGACGATGCACTGATTCGTGAGGGGAGGAGTGGGGGAAAGCTTTTGCCCAGGTGTGGACAGAGCAGACTAAAAAAAATGTTACCAAAGGTCGAGTAGCTCTTGGAAGTTTTGTACTAGAAGGTTGAATTTATTTTCGCACTCTGGAATATGAGCACACTTTTCTGGTTAACGCTGTAGAATGAAGGGCTGCGCGAACACGGCACACCATCACAGGAAATTGTAATTTTAAATCGAATATACCCTGGTAGCTTGTATCCGGCATAAGAGTCAACGTGTGCAGCGCCTGTTGAGGTGTGAGAAAAATAATATTTCCGTCGAATAACACCTACTTTTTAGTCACTGGCGTATAATGTTGCCAAAGAAAAAACAATTTGCAATTGGTATATTTTAAAATAAAAATGACAATTTGTGAATAGGCCTTAAAAATGTCCCTTTTCTATAGATAAATCTGTGATAGGCTTGTGGAATGTATGGAAAGTAAAAATGTATGGATTTATTTCTTTTATGTATGGTAGCTATATTTGTATGGGACCACAATACTCTGGTCTTTTTTCTTTAAATGACGGATGAGAGAGTTTTCCTTGAACATGAATCTTATTAGCTTTAGTTGTAAGCTGCCTTATTTATTGTTATTATTTTGATATAATTTGTCGATGATATGCGATCCGCTCAGCATTCATCATCATTTTCTTGCCCTCATTTTTATTTGATTGGGGTCGGCTCAACATGACTTCTTATGTCTTACTTTAGATTATTAACTGTTATTAATTTTTGAATTTCTCACTAACAGCCGAGAAGTTTGGTTGATGGAAATAGGTTAGCCCCTATTTAACGAGACCTAACATACTGTTTTTTTACTATTAGGTAAACCCATAATGTTGTGCCATGGAAATCCATTTCATCGACAAGTTATAAAATATTATACTATTATTATTTATAGAACTTCGTTTAAGCGAAGTGCCAAAAATATTATCTAAAAATGAGTTTAAAAAAATATTATGCTTTATTATTTTGTTTTTTTTTTATGGGGTTAATAAAAGACTATGTTATCACGGTGAATTTTCGAATGATCTTTGAGATGGTTATTAAATTACGCAAATCTATTTCACGCGTTGCGCTTTTGTAAAATTGATCTTTGACGTATTTTCAATAGATGAGCGGAAAATATCAGGGAACATGTAAAAAATATCTAAAAAGTAAAGAAAAATCTCGTAAAATTGGTATATGTTTTTAAACCATTGTTCTTATTCAAAGATGACAACTGGGCATTTTCAAAATTTATTTTTTGTAAACTAGATGTTTGTAATAAAAAAATGTCTTCACTTTTTTTGGTTGATCTTCATTTAAGTGTTAGAAAATTATTTGAATTGGTACTTTTCTAGTCAAATCGAATAAGGCTAGACGCGCACTACTGCAGACAATCCTCCCTCAAATATTTGCAAACAGACCAAGATCTATAAATGCTACTTAACACATACTTTAGCTAAGCGTAATTTACGACAAACTATTCATGGAAGCTAATGTAGAGAACTAAAACTGACTATTCCAATATTCCTATTTTATACTCAAAATTGTGTGACTATAATTCAATTTTGGACAAGAATTTATATGTTCCATTTTTTTTTAATTGTAGCAACTTCCATGTCGTTGTTTTAAACTAAATTTAAACGGTCACTAACAGGATATATTGTAACAGCATCGAAATATCCGGATCTCAAAATAAAATGACAGTATACATTTTCCATGTCGACGTTTTACCATGTTTTGTGGGCCTGCAGCAGTACACGTCAAGCCTTAAGGATTCCGTTTGATTGACTACATTGCAGCTGTATTACGCATTAGGTTAGAACTTTCCTTATTAGTATCCTATTAAATTATCATGTACTAGCTTTAGCCCGCAGATTAGCTTGCGTTATGTTTGGAAGTTAGCCCACGCTTATGACTGTATAATTTAACTTTAGTCATTAATATCATGGTTTTTGTTTATGGATCTTTAGTTCTGAAGATTACCCTTAACATCAAAATAAAGAAAAAGAAGTTGTTAGTCGCAAAATGGCCGACCATGATTTGTATTAAGACAGGATATTTTTTGTTTCAGTAATACGATTTTTTGTGATAATTCAAAAAATCCAATTACACCAAGTCGCCACCTATTTTCAAACTCAAAGGATTTATTTCAAGTAGACCTTAACAGGCACTTTTGAATGTCATAAAAACAAGATGATACTACAGTCCCAGTCACAAGGTATAATAACTTGTGAAGGTACTGTAGTTGCCATTTCCAAAGGGTAGATCTCTATGTTAGAAACTTCATGGACACTTAAGTCAAAATCTATACTAATATTATAAAGCTGAAGAGTTTGTTTGAACGCGCTAATCTCAGGGACTACTGGTTGGAATTGGAAAATTCTTTTAGTGTTGGATAGTCCATTTCTTGAGGAAGGCTATAGGCTATATAACATCACGCTACGACCAACAGGTGATGAGTAGCGTGGGTGAAACCCCGGGGAACAGCTAGTATTGTTATAAAACCTTAATTGCATCATTCATGTTAATATTAAACGCAATATCATACTAGCTTTCGTCGGCGACTTCGTCCGCGTGGTATAGTTACTTTGGGCTAAATTTAACCCCCTTTTTTAATGGAAAATAAATATGTTTCTCCCTTTCCTCTTTCTCCCCATTTTCCTATTATCGTATGTCCGTCTCCAGGGTACCAACTTTGTATCTTTGTACCAAAATTCTTCAAAATCGGTTGGGCCATTTAGGCGTGAATACGTAACAAACAAACAAATTCACTTTCGTTTTTATAATAATAGTACGGACTTCTGAAAGGAAGAAAGAATTCTGATCATAGTACTTCCCTATCCATCTCTACTTACCTACTAGCCAGCTGCTATTGTAAATATTTGTCTTAAGTTAAACGGAATCCTTAATGTATTAGATCAAAATCGCTAAAACAACGGTTCAAGTTTAGTTATCAAGTATTATTTTATCATTGGTAAATTGTAAATGATTTTAGACCTTATTAAGTTTGTATAAATCTTGTTTTAGATTGTGTGGAAGCGAATGCAGGAATTGAGCTGTGTTTGTAGAGTAAGTTGTATCAAGATGAAACAATATTTTGTATAGAGGAACTGATGTTTGTCTAGATGTCGTCAATAAATAATAACAGTGTATTATTTGCCGTTTTATTAATATACGTATAAATAACAAACTGCCGTCCCTTTTACTTTTGTTCGCGTTAAACAAAGTTATGGGTTAGCTTGTGCCCGCGGCTTCGCTCGCGTTAAATTCGGGGTAACTCAGTTCCCCTTTCCTGATTTGCAGGTACTTACGAGCTGTAGTTTTTGCCTTTGCGCCTTATTTATTGTAGTAGCAAAGCTAAGTTTTTCCTTTTCTCCTTCAATCTCCCACATATCTCACAACTTGCACAAGATGTATAATATTATGCCTGTTTCATTGAAGGGAACTAGTATGTCTGATTGTTAATCTTGACGGCACGAATGGCCTTTTGAACGTTAGAGCATAAACGCACGGCGAGACCTTACTCATTTTACCTAAATTTTTCTCATAATAATATATTTGTGTCGTTGGAAAACGCTCAAACTTGAAAAAAGTATTATTCCTCTGGATTATCTTTTCTCTGTAAACATCAAACTACTTGCTAATAATTGCCAAACGTGATTGGGATAGAAATAAAAAACAGAAAATAATCAAAAACATTTATTATTTTTTCCGCAAAAGCTGGTCACACATTTTTCTAATATTTTATAATAAAAAGATAGTATCTCAAAGTACATAATTTACTTAAATAAGAATATCAAATCATTCATAAAAACATAATTTAGCATTTTTTATGTTATAAGATCCAAAAAGCTCAGAGCTTGTGGTACCAGTACCTTTTAAAACTGCAATTTTGTGTGGCAGAAAGACAGCTCAACAGGATGTCCAGCCCCTTTACCTGACCAAACTGAATATGTTGTATTCAGGATTATATTATAATCCTATTATCCCCAAAGGAAAGCAGAGGTGTACCTAATTAGTACATCCACATTTTTTATGTTTAAATCTGATAGTGGGACGGACAGCCTTTTCTCATCAACCGAGCACAACTGTTGCTTACGGACTGACAAATTCTTTATTCAAAAACTCTGCCCGACCTGAGAATCCATCCCAGAGCCTTCTGCTCTGCAGTCCCGGTCGCGACCACTAGACCAACGATACACACGACTACACAGAATAATAATAATTAAGAGGTGATTATGAGGTAGGCCCACATAGGCAAAAAATGAAGATTTTTTTTTTTGATTTTTGCTTTGTTACCCGATACCTACCCAAGTGTTGATCAAACCTATAATTAACAAACAAGAAAAGTCGAGGCCTACATACTTATAAAATCTACGACTGACTTTAACTCCCTATTTATTTAAAACTAAGAACAACCCATCTCATTCTGCCACTCGACGTGTTTCTTAGTGAGGTTCTTGGAGACTGGCTTGGTCTTCTCGATGGCAGTCAATATGTCGTTCAGGTCCAGTCTATCCTTGCGATTGGCTACGCTACCTGAAATAAAAGGATAAGTAGTGTACATTATTTTATCACCGCTGCCTTTAAAATGGTCGAAATACCGGTTCTTGTCACCAGTGCCGTCATAATGGTCGAAATACCGGTTCCCATCAGAAAAGAAGACCAGATAGTCCTAGAATTCAAAGACATGCAACAACCACCAATGTTCACGGCGCTCGGTGTCCTCCTGTTTGGTTAAGCCGCATGCTTTCTCGTAGAGGAAAGGTCAGTGTGTGACCCAAAAGATGTAATAAGTAGACTGATTGTACAAGTAAAAATAAGACTAAAAGAAGTTAGGAATTTCTCCTGTATCATTTACACTTTTTAGTTTAGGTACAAACATTTAAACATACCCAGACGAAATCCGGAACAACTACCACTGCACCCGCGTCATGCGCCGCAGCAGCCATTCGCTTAGCCACTGCACCAACCGTGCAATCATAAAACAAGCTACTTTCAGATCGCCTTATCTGTCCCTAGCTACCACTAGTGGATACCCCGCTGATTGGCCCTGTCTGGCTAGTTGCGGGCCCAGCTTTTGCTAATGATCTACCGTTTAAGAGACGGATGCCTAAAGTAGCACGGTGCAATATCCCTGTGGACAACACCGGCTACCTCAAGCACCACAAGCATTAAATGTGCCCTGGTAAAAAAAAAAACACAAAATAGCATATTGCCTCATAAAAAAAAAGAAATAGTTACCTTTTCCAGTCATAGAGGGCAGCATCTTCCTGACAGTAGACATGAGAGCCTCCTTGCACACCAGCTTGATGTCACTGCCGGAATACCCCTCAGTCTTGGAAGCCAGTTCCTTGAAGTTCACTTTGGGGAACAGCTCAACATTCTTAGAGTTCAGGTAGTTCTGGAACAACTCTTCTCGAGTCTTGAAATCTGGGAGGGGGATGAAGATTCGTTTCTCGAGTCTTCGTAACATGGCTGGATCTATTTCCCTGCGTAAAAAAAAAACAGGTGTTGGTGTGGTGAATTTTTAGTCAAAGGTTATGTAGAAACAACAGTAATAAAGATGCTATCATCGATCTATGGAAGAGGACCACCGTAACTACGAAACGCTTTTTTTTAGCCGAGACTACATATTTCACTTTTTTTTATTTAATTTCATTATTTACGCTCGTTTCTTATAAGTAGGTACACATAAACCTTATATCTAACCAAATGCTTTAATGTACTGTGCTACACTGAACAAAGTTAAAAAAAAAAACAACTCATAGCTTAAAATTTATTCAAGTCAACGCACTAGTAGAACACCATACTGGTGGTCAATCTCTTTACGACACTAAGTTCAACATGTCTGACCTTTTTTCACTACATATAAAACATAGTGTATGGCTTACCAAGGCATGTTAGAATTGGCCAACAGAAATACGATTCCTTCTCTTCCCCCGATACCATCAAGCTCAGTAAGGAGTTGTGTTTTCAGACGTCGTGACGCCTCGTGTTCGCCTGGAGAAGACCGATCTGATGCCAGGGTTTCCACCTCATCCATGAATATTATTGAGGGGGAGTAATAGGAAGCCATCTCGAAGAGAACCTGAAAATAGAAAAAGAAACACAAGCTTAAATGCTTACCTACTATGCTAAACATGAATCAATTGAACCATATTTCCAGATAGAAAAACAACAGATAGGAATGGACTTCGACACAATGTGGTTTTATAGCCATGATTGGTTACATGGCCGACTGGAATTATTTCCTTTATGTTGATTGCACTATTTGACTAGAGACCCTCCATAAAGTAACAAATTTGAAACCAGGCACGATTGTGGAAGTGCACGATATCCCTCATTATCACAAATGTGCCAAACGCAAACCATAACACAACAACGCGGTTTTAGGACCGATGACGATAGAAAGCTTCTGCGTGTGCTTGTCTCGCTACGTCCTCAAATTGCTAGAGTGCAAAGTTATCATCTCAAAATATCATACGTGTAGGTAACATCGCTCGTTAGATTTCTTACCTTTATAATCTTCTCGCTTTCTCCACGCCACTTGTTGATGATAGTACTGCAAGACATGTTAAAGAATGTGCAACAGCTCTCGCCAGCCACAGCTCTAGCCAGCATCGTCTTGCCGGTGCCTGGTGGTCCGTGCAGCAGCACGCCGCGCCATGGCTCCAGGAGACCAGTGAACACTTCTGGATAACTGGAGGAAGATACATGCTTAAAACTCGAATGATAGTAATATACAGTAATCTATCTACACCATCCCACTGCTGGGCAAAACCTTCTCCCAATAGTCTATATTTGTGTTCCAGGCCTGCTCAATCTCGATCTGTCTGTCGCAACACCTGACTCACATTAGAGGTCCACATGCAATGGGCTATTTTGTACCACAGCTCACTATCCCCCGAATACTGAAACGTCACTCAAAATTTAAGTACCACTTAATTTTAACAGAGACTCAGAAGTGACGTTTGACCATACAAAATCTAAAGTTTAAGAGCTGCTCAAATGTTAAGCAGCCCTCAAATTTTGAGTGACGTTTCAGTATTCGGGCATAAGTGTACGGCAGTCGTGACCAACCCACTCCCACTCTCCATGGAAGCAGCCAACAGTACCTAATTGTAAGCTTGGCTTGAAAAAAAACGCATACAACGCAACTTAAAGCATCAGAAAGCAGACAAATTTACGAGTACTTTAGAGCAGAAACAGCTGTATTCTACCTATGGTTATCCCTGGGGTACAAAAAACCCCAAAAATATCATACCTAACAGATTTCCAGTTCTCCCATCCCTTACCGTACAGGGTACACAACAGATTCCATAAGCAGACTCTTAGCGGAAGAGAGTCCCTTCACATCGTCCCACGACACCCCTGTTGGTCTGATGATGTCCTGGTATAAAACTTCTACCAGCTGCTTCTTGTCAGGAGTCATGTGGTTCAGGAAACCGGCCAGGGACTTCCTTTCGGTCGCTGGAATTGTTTGAATGGCTTGTTCATCCTGGCGGAGAGAGATAATCACTAATGTATAAAATAGCAAGTACACCTTCCTTGTCAAAGCCGTTTCTGAGACATGTCTAAATAACTATTAAGTAGTGACCGTACTTAAGGTGAAAGCGCCGAAATACAATATTTTCGACGTTTTGTGTAATCATCAATGCAATCCTATAAGTTCACTATGGGATTTGGAGCGACAGTCCTCGGGCGCCTTTGCGGCGATGAACTCTCGCGTGCAATCATGGTCCGGCGAGGGATTGGGAAGCACCTCCTCCCGCGAAGCAGTAATGCTCGAAAAGGAGGTGGCTGGAAGTTTGAGGGAGAGAACTTGAAACGAACCCAGCCGCCGTGGGAGATGTAGACGCGAGTGTGTGGCACTGGAGTAATGAGTAGCTTACCGTCCCTCCGTCCAATAAGAGAGCAGAACGTGTATAGGGCGCCTTTGTGTTCCCTGCGCGCCTCAAAGCGATATCAGCAAAACATAGGGACCTATCAGAGACATTGCCTGCCGGGGTTGCGGGTTTTTCGAAAATATCCAGCGGCCAGGGAACTTTAAAGACAAGATAAAGAACATAGATTGGTTTCAATCAGTACAAGTCTGACAATTCCTTACGCTCCGCCAATAGCGGCAGTTTGAGAGTTTCCCATCCAATAACCGTTGATCCCATTAAGCACGTTTTCGTGAAATGGTCTTTGAGTGGGGTATAATTATAGTTATTATAAGTATGTAAAGCTATATTTGTTACGGTCGAAATGACACGGTCGGAACTTGTATAGAGCAATGCCCTAACAAAAAATGTTCATATACATTAATGTACAGTACGTCATTTTAAAGATTACATACAGGGCTTTACAATTGATTATATTTTATGATCAGAGAATAGGCAAGAGCGGCTATAAATAGGAAACAAAAATAGCGCCTTAACAATATGAATAGCAATGATCAAACATTCAGAGTTTTGTAGGCGTTACAAAACGAGAAATACTATTCAGACACCATTTAGTAAATAGGCTAGGCTATTCATTAAACGGCTAATTCCACAAGAAAGGCCAAAGATGCGTTGGTACGAGGACATCACACAAACAGCAATCATGCTACAAATACAACAGCGTCAAGCTTTGCGCTGCCGCAGCGTCAAGTTTCATAGAAAGTCGGCTGGAGTCGTCGCTGCGCTCAAAGTTTACTACAAGAATAGTAGTGTAATGTAAGTGATATAATAGTAAAGTAGTGTGAAATGGTTCCGGAAATGAAAAGAGTTCAGGTGCATTTTCCTGCAATACCTACTTAAAACTAATTGTCGATTGGCTCGCATCCATCAGGAATGAGATTTTCCTCCGATCTTGTAACGATGATTGTCATTTTTAGCTTTGCATGTTAAATTAATAAAAATGTCACAGACAGTTTAATAAATGCGTTTTTTTTTCTCAGGATACCCAGATACATTTGTAAAACGTAACGTAAACTAGCAAGTCCAATAAGCATCCGGAGTACTATATATTAGAAGCGTAAACGATAGTTTGTGGTCTAGTTTCTATAGTAACAAAGTACTATCCTACTTATCGTACTTTTATGTGATAAAATTAACGCAAGACAACAATGTTAGTGTGACAAACAATGAACAAACATATATTTTTTGCATTTTCTCTCGCCTATTTTAGGGGAATGTAATGAATGCGATTAGTTTTTTATTTATTACATAAGGAATTTTCATATATTAATCATTTCTGTGCATTATCAGTGCGGGATCTGGCTATGTCCTTTATATTTTAATCAACATTCAACTTATAATATTGTGTTGTTTAAGGTTTCTATGGTCTATGCCACCCGAAATAAAGTTTATTCATTCATTGCCTAAATCTCTTGGCCCATAAATATCTATTTTCCACTCAATAAGAGAAACTGACAGTTTTATTATGAAAATGAATCTCCAAATAAATACTTTCTAAAGCTATATTTATTTGCCAACAGAATTAAATTGCTCATATTAAGCCATCAAAATCGCGATGACCCTGAGACATGATGACTCCATAACAAATTGCTGGAAGCTCGCCAGATGACGCAATAAAACTATTTCCTCTACCTGAATTTATTTTTAAATGGAATTATTAACTGCGCTGTTCAGTAGGTGGTTGGAGTGATGTGTAAGGATTTTCAGTGTAGTGTGGCTTGGTCAATTTTAGGTTAGCCTTTAATGCTTGTTTTTACGCACACTGGCCTACACTAGAATCAAAGCCGAAATAAAGACGCGTCGGGTTGACAACCCTCTGTTCAGCACAAAGAGTTGAAATTTCATCAATATTTAAGCATTAGCTGGCGCCCGCGGCTAAACCCCGCGTGATGGTCGAAAAAAAAGTATCCTATGCGTTATTTCAGACTATAAAATAACTCTGTGCCAATTTCATCAAGATCCGTTCAGCCGTTTTGACTTGAAAGAGTAACGGACATCCATACATCCAACTATCTGCATCCTCACAAACATTCGCATTCATAATATTACTAGCAGGCGCCCGCGGCTTCGCCCGCGTGATGATAAAAAAGTATCCCATGTGTTGTTCCAGACTAAAATCTACCTCTGTGCCAAATTTCATCAAGATCCGTTCAGTAGTTTTTTCGTGAAAGAGGATCAAACGTATATACATACTCACAAAGTTTCGCATTTATAATATTAGTAGGATAGGATAGGATAAATAAGTAGGATACAGATACGTGTCGCTTAGTAAAAACGGGTAAAAACTGAACGCGATCGGCACATTTAAACCACGTTACACCAATCACACTAGCAGCGGCTCTTGAACGCAGTTTAGATGTGCGTGTTCAGTTTAATTGGTGAAATTCACCCTCAGCCGCAGAATTACCTGACACAACTTGGTAACAGTGAATGTAGAAGGCAGATCAGGATGCTCCTTCTCACAGGCACACTCTGCGCTGACCACTGGTTCTGTTCGTTCCCTCGTTTTCCTCGTCTGAGGTCTGCGAGGAGGTCGCTGTTCCTCTACCTTACGGCAAAACTGGGGCTGCTTGTTGAATCGGATCAGGTAGTAGCTGCAGTAGTCCTGCAGAAGAGAATGAAGAGTTTAGATGGACAAATGGTCTTTGAGCCAGCTAGGGCAGCGCATCAGTTTAATATTCGTAGGTTTTCAGGGAAGTCAATAAGTAGCTGAACTTTAAAAGTAAATAAGTAGGATAATCTTTAGAAAAGTAAGATCCTTACTAATATTATAAAAGCGAAAGTGAGTTTGTTTGTTACATCTTCACGCATACATGAACCGATTTTGATGAATTTTACAGTACTATTTTGGTACAGAGATAGTTGGGACCCTGGAGACGGATATAGGCTAACTTTTTTAAAAAAAAGATTGAAAAATGAGAGAGAAAGAGGGAAGAAAAAGGAAAACTTAGCATTGCTATTACAATAAATGTGATTAAGGAAAGGGGAACTGTGGTACCCCGAAATTAACGCGAACGAAGCCGCGGGCAAAAGCTAGTATAATAATAATAATCATCACCGGAGTACCCAATTGATGTAGCCCATGGTACCTACACAACACACACTAAAAAATTATAACAACTAAAAATGTATGTTCTCCAATAGGTTGGTACCTATACTTTTTGTCGGTAACTAGTTAGATTAAGGTGACCTTACAATTAGGTAACTGAAAGGTCAGTATTATAATAGATAAGGTGATTATAGGCTTTACCCTGAATATCATAATCGTAAAGAAGTTCTCATAAAAGCAATCTATTTCATCACTGAACATTTATTTTCTTCTTACGTCACCAGCACCATGCAACAGCGAACACATTATAATTTAAATACAACTGGGGTACCTAATTGAAGCAGCCCACTGTACAAGTTTATAACACACGAACTGTATCCCAACTGACAGAAATAAACAGCTGTTACTATGTCCACATATCACGGTATTACAGGACCGTCCGTTTTCAAGCCTGACTAATGTCCAACGTGACTACAGAGGTCCAAGGAATTGCGTCAAGTTTGAAATAAGGTTAAATATCTCCGTGCTAGTTGGTCTGTTTGTAAGCTTTTTTTTTTTGGCCCTAGTTTATCACCTGTGACTTCTTCACTGCACGTGTAAGCGGGCACACCCGTTAGACGGGTGAATTTATTATTTAGACTTTGGTATTTTTTTTTGTTTTTTATATATAATTGGTGTTTGCTAGCTGACAAGTGACAATGAATGAATAATTTCTTATTTTTTTATAATTTTTGTGATAATATAAATTGTATAAAATCCGGTTCTTCTAACCTGACAGACAGATGTGTTGCTGGGGAGTTTGTTCCGCCACTTCTTCTTCCCAGCTAAAACAATAGGAAGTGGCGAAGGGCAGAGCATTTTTGTGGGACTCTCTCTTGTAATGTGACGTTCAAAAAGTGCTGATTATCAGCCTAATTTGAATAAATGACTTTTGATTTTGATTTACTGATGGAATTTCATAAAATAACTTCCCGGGCTCTGGGCGGAACGGGGGGAGTGTCAGACTTTACTGATTAAAACCCACGCATGTTCCCTATTTTTTAACCAATTGCAAAAAAAAGAAGGAGGCTCTCATTCGTTGGTTTTTTTTATATATTTAGTATTGATCGTCGATCATTGTATGTTGGCGCCGACTTGACATTAATTTCATACTTTAACTTTGGATCTTACCTATCTAGACTAAATGGTTTTTATTTTTCACTTTTCGTCGGTAATTTTTTTTTGTTAAAAAGTTTTTATTTGCAAGTCGGTTTTGCTCTTTATGTTCCGGAACAAGTCGCAA
The DNA here is from genome assembly GCA_958449745.1 of Ochropleura leucogaster. Lineage (NCBI taxonomy): Eukaryota > Metazoa > Arthropoda > Insecta > Lepidoptera > Noctuidae > Ochropleura > Ochropleura leucogaster. The sequence continues at coordinate 1,891,209 of OY288213.1, read as the reverse complement.
CCCTGGATCTGTTAGAAAGCTGGAGTTTTGTTAAGGGTCGAACGATTTAGTCAGCCTTGCTATAAGTAATTGGCCTAACGAAAGGTGATGATTGATTTTTAAAAGAACGAACAAATACGGCTTCATAGTTTTCTCTGAATTTTAAACTGGTGAATGTTTTTTTTTTTTTTTATAAAATATAAGCTAGCGCCCGTCGCTTCGCCCGCGTGGTATAGAAAAAAAGGAGTAGGTATTATTCCAGACTATAATCTACCTCTGTGCCAAATTTCATCAAGATCCGTTCAGCCGTTTTAACGTGAAAGAGTAACAAACATCCCTACATCCATCCTAACAAACATTCGCATTTATAATATTATGGTAGGATAGGATTACAATCTCTTAGCGATATGACTACAACATGGTCACCCCATATACTTACATCAAAAGAGGGAAATGCAACCAAACTTTCAGTTACGCAACATGGCGCCCGTGACGTCAGCAGCGGGCGTGACGTCAGCGGCGTCTGCGCGTCTCGCGTCGCATCGTTGCGTCGCCAGGCAAGAGTCCAAGTGATCAACACGTTAAGATGGATGGAGATATTTTGGTTTTTATGTGAAACTTGTTCAAACCACTTATGCTTTTAAAAAATCTGAGTGTTTTTGGTTGCTGAAGAATGAAAGAGAGACACTTTCATATCAAAAATATTACCTACTTTTTAAAGTTTTTAAACGTTTTAAAACAGAACAAGAGAGATGGCAATGGCCATGCGACTTGTCCGAATAAATTTTAAATCCTTACTATAATATAATATTATAATATAATATTAATATTTAATATTTAATATAATATTATAAAAGCGAAAGTGAGTTTGTTTGTTTATTTGTTTGTTTGTTTGTTTGTTACCTCTTCACGCTTTAATGGCTTAACCGATTTTCATGAATTTTGGTACAGAGATAGTTGGAAACCAGGAGACGGACATAGGCTAATATTTTTTTGGAAAAAGTGGGATGTGAGGGAGAAAGTGGGAAGAAAAGGGAAAACTTAGCGTTGCTATTACAAATTAATCAGGCGCAAGAGCAAAAACTGCAGGTCTGCTTGGTGTGTTATATCGAATTTAACGCGAGCGAAGCCGCGGGCGAAAGCTAGTATTTTATAAAAGCGAAAATGAGTTTGTTTGTTACCTCTTCACGCTTTAATGGCTACACCGATTTTCATGAATTTTGGTACAGAGATAATTGGGAACCAGGAGACGGACATATGCTATTTTTTTTAATGATATGTGAGGGAGAAAGAGGGAAGAAAAGGGAAAACTTAGCGTTACTATTACAAATCAATAAGGCGCAAGGGGAACTGTGTTACCCCGAATTTAACGCGAGCGAAGCCGCGGGAAAAAGCTAGTATGATATATCTTGATTGGTCGCCGTATGTACTATTCACCCGATGTCTTTACCAATCCTATAATTATAACGTTAGCATAGACATCATTAAAACGAATGATCTTGGCTCGCTTCAATGTTTTCGTCAAATTAAAATTATTTACGACTAAGAATCTCGGAAACCGTTTTATTAATATATACTACGCAATTGAGCAATCGTAGTGGAACGATCCGCAGCTAAATTATACATTAGCTGTGACATTAAAAACATAACCACTTAAAATCGTGGGTACAGTCAGCGATGAAACTTGATTAACAATGTTATTTTGTCATAATCTGTCATTCGTAAAATCCCGAATGTCTGTCAATCAGCCTTTATAAAGAGAAATTGTGTTACCCACACTACTACTACCAACGGAAAGTTTTGAAATATATTTATTTATATATTAATCAAAACACTTTTACTGCTAATATATAAATGAACTAGCTGTTCCCAGCGGTTTCACCCGCTGCCCACTTAGGGGTATGAAAAATAGATGTTGGCCGATTCTCAGACCTACCCGATCTGTACACAAAATTTCGTTTAATCGGTCCAGCCGTTTCGGAGGAGTATGGGAACGAAAACTGTGACACGAGAATTTTATATATTACATTACTGTTCTTTTGTCTCCCTTAAACTCGAGAATGGCTGGACCGATTTGGTTAATTTTAAATCGATAAAATTCAGCTTCAACTTCGTATAGGCAGCTTCCCATTCCTCCCAGTACTATAAAACAGTAACCGTCTATCTTACAGTAAGTAGACCTCCAAAAATAACCCTCTACTTAGTAATTCACTCTGCTCCGTCCGTGGGGTCAGTTTGTCATTACGTTGCCGTCTAAGCCGCTTGGCTGACATAGCACACAAAATCTCTTTGAAGCTAGTTAATGACCTGCTCCAGTTATGTTGTAAGCCTTCCTTCAGCTTTGCAAAGGTGATTTTAACAGTTATCAGTTTGTGAAAGCGTACATGGGTGTTAAGAAAATAGCGGGTTACTCCAAAACTGTTCTGATCATAATGCTTTCAGTCTCAATATTCCATTCCAAAATTTCAGTACTAATTATGTTACGTATAACATAACTGACAAATGCTTGCACTGACTGGACAGGTCCACTGAATGTGTGTGGTGCTTTCTTAAAAAGACCATTTCAGACACTAATCTGCATAGTCCTCATGTAAGTTGACCAAGATTTTATGTCTGGACCTTAAAAGAGACCTCTGAGTTTGTTTCTGCTGTTTCTTCTCAGAGTAGTCGGATACGAAATCTAGTTTTAAAAAAGACGTGTAAAAGTTGTTGTGAAAACCTACTTGCAAAATAAACATCATTTATCATTTAACGTCAAAACATCGCGTTTGTAATCTTCGAAGGGTTAGGCATAGGTGTTCGAAAGAGATACCGCGGCCTCGGAACATAAAGGGCAAAAGAAGGAACATGGGTGGGTTTTAGTAAATGTCTGATTATCCCCTCCGCTCCGCACAGAGTGGGGAAAGTTATTTTAAGATCGTAAAAAAAGGCTTAAGATACATGTATACGTAAATAAACGCCCACTATAGTATTGTCCCATTATAGGAATTTCTCCTATATCGTGGGTATCGTGGGTGCGTTTACAAACATTTAAACTCACATACACAAACAGCCAGATGCGGAACACCTATCTGTAGGTCATACAAATATTTGTTCCGTGCGGGGATCGAACCCGCGACACGTAGCGCAGCAGTCAAACGCTTAGCCACTGCGCCAACCGTGTCGTCCAAGTCAAGTTGGATGCAGTCAAGACCGAACTACTAAACAATTGTAATAAGCTGCGGTAAAACTCTGAGAAAACCATCTCTCTCCACAGACGAAAGTGTTGAAAAAATCCAAAAGCCAATCTTTATAGAGCCTTGAGTTTATGAAGTGGAACACACTATTATACACGACTGAACGGCCACTCTCCGGCAGGGCTGCCGCGCGAATGGTCTTCAATCAAAACGGTCCGGTTTTAGTGAACGTGGCACTTTACATTGCAGTGAGTACATACAATTGATTAATATAGATTTGATTTTATTTTACGCCAGCTTATGCCCGCGGCTTCGCTCGCGTTAAATTCGGGGTAACACAGTTCCCCTTGCGCCTTATTGATTTGTAATAGCAACGCTAAGTTTTCCCTTTTCTTCCCTCTTTCTCCCTCACATCCCACTATTTTTTTTTAATTAGCATATGTCCGTCTCCTGGTTCCCAACTATCTCTGTACCAAAATTAATCAAAATCGGTTTAGCCATTAAAGCGTGAAGAGGTAACAAACAAACAAACTCACATTCGCTTTTATAATCTTAAGTAAGGATAAGGATTTTGTAAAATAAGCAATTACCTATTGTCGGGCCTACTTTGTCCTCTCATACTTAAGTACCTACTAACACTGTAACAACAACATTGTAAAACCAAATGATTTTAAAAGAGTAACCATGGAGTTTCTTACCGATTCTTCTCCATAGGAATCGGCCAACCCGAACCGTGCAACTTTTCTCGACGTTTTATAAGTGCCCATGTAGGCCTAGGTGAAATAAAAATGTTTTGATTTGATTTGATTGACTACACTACATGCTACTCACATCCATACATCTGCACAAAATAATACGTACGAGGAGCCATTTACGTTCAAAAACTTTACCTTCAGTAGCTTTTTTAACGTATCCACGTTAAAAAAGCTACTGGAAAGGGCTGCAAAAGTTAAGGATGCACAAAAAAAGATAGATAAACTGTCTGAAAGATGGAATATATGGATGAAAAAAACATGCTACGCCGCCGCGCCAGACTGATGATGACGGACTAAAATTACCATGGATAAAGTACTGGGAAGTCCTCAAAAAAATAAAACTAACGTGTCAAGGCGATTTAGCACACACTTGGAACTTGGACTGCGTTAATAACTAGAAACTTAAGTACACGATAAAACGGCGTACAAATCATGGGCTGAAATTATATCTAAAATCTAGCTTTTGCCCGCGGCTTCGCTCGCGTTAAATTCGGGGAAACAAAGTTCCCCTTTCGTGATTTGCAGGTACCTGCTACCTGTAGTTTTTGCCCTTGCGCCTTATTTATTGTACCTAATAGCAAAGCTAAGTTTTTCCTTTTTCCCTTTTTTCTACTACCACTTTTTTTTTTAATTAGCCTATATCCATCTCCAGGGTCTCAACTATCTCTGTACCAATTGCCATTTAGGCGTGAAGACGTAACAAACTCACTTTTGCTTTTATAATATTGGTAAGGGTTGGAAATATTTGTCCTTCGCGGACAAAATAAAGTCCCTCGTCAGCGCAAATCTTATGACGTGCTTTGTCCAGCGAGCCAGACGCGAGTGGAAATGAAACGTCCGGTCAATTCTCACTGATGCAACTGCCAATCGATGCTTACATTTCAGGGAATTGGTTTCACTTGAAAATTACTAGTGAATATGTATTTGAGACTCTTGCCAGATAGATATTAAGAGGGTTTTCATATTTATTTAAAAGTTTCTTTAAGCACATGTGACTTCAAAGTGAATGTTGATGGACGTAGCGCGAGAGAAAGGCCAAAGAAAAGATGTATGGATTGTGTAAGGAATGATAAGAAGGAGGAAGGAGTAAATGATGCTGTGACGTCTGATAGGGGAGAATGGAAGAAGAAAACGTGTTGCGCCGACCCCAAATAGAATGGGACAAGGGCAGGAAAATGTTGATTCCATACTTAGTTTCTTTAAAAATATCATTGACAAACTTGTGATATTTTAATAACAAAGTCGTTGAAGAACTTTACAGGAGTGTGAATAAAATTACGTGATTACATCCAGGTAATGGTAGGTACATACGCCAGCAGGTCAAGCTACCCGAAACTGTCATTTTTCCCAATGAACCTTGAACTGTAGAAATAAAGTCGAAAATCTATCAAAGAAATCTGACAGATTGTAGTAGCTTAATGTGCAGGCGTCTGTACAATACCTAGCCCTTTAATTAATTTAAAGGCAGCTCCGACCTTTGCAAGCGGAAAAGTGGTCTAAGATCACTCAATCACTCTTAAATTCATAAGAAAAAATACTATCATTCCTGCCACCCCTGTCTGCAATCCGCTCAATTTCCGAGCTGCCATAAATAAGCTCATGAACTCACAATACCTCCTACTCTTCAGTCTTCGTACATACTTACACACCATGACCACGCTTTATGTAAATGAGGTAAATCGCTGTTTGATCAAGATCAAGAGTTTTTTCGTAAGCCTATGATGTGCGTACCGCTGGAAGAATTTATTGGGGGTAAATATAGAACAAGTCATTTTCCGTAAACTTCTCGAACCTGCATAAATTCTGAGGTTGTCAGTTTATTCACAGAAGAAACTTTTGTAGTTTTTTAAGTGAGTTTGTAAACGAGAATAGAAATACACTCTCACCTATTATACAAGAGCTAGGCGGACTCGTGCGGGTTCAGAACCGTTATCAATAAAACGACAAGAAAAACATGTTTGAAATGTATGGAAGCCCTATTTTTTTTTTTTTGGTTTTAGCGGCAACAGAAATATATCATCTGTGAAATTTTCATATGTCTAACTATCAAGGTTCATGAGATACAGCCTGGTGACAGACGGACGGACAGCGGAGTCTTAGTATAGTCCCGTTTTACCTTTTGGGTGGGGAACCCTAAAAACGAACGTTTACTAGAATGTATGGTAAACATTATTTAAGTTATAAAGGAAAACCTATTATTAGCCTTACTAAACTATGTTATATTTATTTGTAATGCATTATATGTATCGCCGTTGGTTTTCTAAATAAATAAATAAAATAAAAATAAAAAAATGTATGAATATCTGTTACTCTTTCAAACGTAATCAAATGAACGATTTTTTATGAAATATCTCAAAGAGATAGTGTTTACCTGGATTAACACACTGACTACTTTTAACCCCGGTACAGCTAGCAACTTGGGATAAATTCGACGTCTACGCGAAAACCGCGGCGGCTAGTAGGAAATTAAACATATGTGCTTACGTTTTTTTCAATCGCTAGAGCCTGCTATGTCTGCCGTCATAAAATATATAATTCTTCTGTACGCGTGTTTGTCACCTAGCGCCTCTTTACCGACTGAACCAATTTGGAAGAAATTTTGTGTGTATATTTCAATAGTTTCCTGGATTGTTTGAAAATAAAATTAAACCCGGTAGGGGGTGCTGCTGTCGGTATCTAACCAAATTTGTTTGGCTGTACCACGGGCAGGACAACGTCTACCGAGTCCACTAGTTATTTATATTTTTTTTATACATTTCAAGTAAATAACCAACGATTACGAAACATTTTTAGTGAATAAAAGTCTGTAAAATACAACATTAAAATCTGTCATGAACAGACTGTTACTAGAGCAAATTTCCTTGAAACACCAGTATTTTTTTTCAAAACATTACGTCCCAACGTAGTACTCGCAAATAAGGTTTAAAATTTATTTGGTATCCAACAAACGGAACTATGCAGGGAGTCGGAACATTTGGTTCAAATTAAAAGTTTTCAGTCGCCATTTTGTCACAAACGAGAGCTGACGGAATGTGGAACGTGCGTGTGAGTATGTTGATTGCTCGTATGATGACGCAGACAGGTACGGTAGAAATACAGTTGGGAAGTTATTTATTTTGGAAAATTGAGGCGTATGTTAGAAATTTCACTAAATTAGATTAAGTAGAAAGACTGCCAATTTTTTTCGTTGGTACTAGAACAGTGATATGCCGTATTGCTTGTGTTAAATGTTTAATAAATAATATAGGTATGGAGTACCAAATACAATACAATCCGATACTGTGATTTTTATTACTTTGGAAAACACAACAACAGTCTTAAACCTCGGGGTAGGCCGTAGCGCTTATGTCGTAGGACGTAGCGCTTGCGTCGTAGGCCGTAGCGCTTGTGTCGTAGGCCGTAGCTCTTACGTCGTAGGCTGTAGCAATAGCAAAGAAGACCGTAGCAAACCGCAACACAGTTGCAGTCCGTTAGCCATCAAAACCCTGTTGTAACCTCTAAACGCAATTATTGAAAATAGAAGCTCTATAAAACATTATTAGTGAGATTCTTCAGAAAGTTCAGGTACATATTACTTGCGCGTATGAACAGATGTAGGAACGTGGGTAAGTTCTGTGGTTTCTGCCTACTCCCACGGAATAAGGCGTGAGTTTATGTTAAGAATATAGTAGTGTTAACAACTTAACAGAGTTTCGTGTGAGACTGTCCCAGTAAGAGCTACATACAAGGCACGGCACGGTCCGTGTCACGCTCAACATGGTGACGTGACCATTACGTGTCGCCACTAACAAGCGACATGGACTGACGTCAATTACTAAGGACAAAGGCACACGAATGTGGTCTTGTATGTAGGTACGACGGAGAGAACATGACCACTACTGTACGTGGATTTTGAACAAAGTCACTTGTGGAATATTAAACTGGATTTAATTTATAAGACTAATGCATGAGGTTCAAATCCGGGCAAGTACTAATATGATTTCTTCCTTTCATAAATTATGTACTTTACGGTTTAAGAAATTTTATTTCGCTCAAAATGAATACAATTATAAGGAAAACCATAATAATGAAGATGGACGACGTTTCGCATAGTTATAAACTAAAATAAGGTTAAAACAAAAATGGTAAAAAACTTAAAATTATTTTACATTGTTTAGGTGGTGCTTGAGTAGCCTTTTAAAAGTTGGAAGTGATTTTGATTCCTTAATTACTGTAGGTAAAAAATTATAAATTTCAGCCCCCTCATATACAACAGTCTGACTTTATTAAATGTAAGACATGACAGATTGTGTAAGGAATGATATGAAGGAGAAAGGAGTAAATGATGCCGTGACGTCTGATAGGGGAGAATAGAAGAAGAAAAGTGTTGCGCCGACCTCAAATAGGATGGGACCAGGGCAGGAAAATGATGATGAAGAGATAATGCGGCCCCGGAACATAAAGGGTGAAAGAAAGAACATGGATGGATTTTAGTCAGTAAAAGTCTGATACTCCCCCCGCTCCTCCCAAAGCGTGAGTTATTTGATAATATCCCATCCGCAAAAAAAAAGAAACGTGCATTATCCTTACTAATATTATAAAAGCGAAAGTGAGTTTGTTTGTTTGTTACCTCTTCACGCTTTAATGGCTAAACCGATTTTGATGAATTTTGGTAGACAGATAGTTGGGAACCAGGAGACGGACATAGGCTAATTTTTATTTTAAAAAAGTGGGATGTGAGGGGGAAAGAGGGAAGAAAAGGGAAAACTTAGCGTTACAAATCGATAAGGCGCTAGGGTAACTGTATTACTCCAAATTTAACGCGGGCGAAGCCGCGGGCGAAAGCTAGTTTTTAAATAAGTTCCCTAACATCTGCATCCTGCAATTAATTACAAACTTAAACACACTCCAAAAAATACAAAATGGCAGACTTCCTTGAAGCAATAACTACAAATTACGTCCGACACAGAATTCACTGCCGACCTTGGACATCTGCTTACCCCCGGGAGGCGCATAAGCGTGAAAAATACTTCCTTCCCGCTAACGAGGCTGGCACGAGTCCACACCGCACTAACATAACTCAATGATAGCGAAGTGCACCTCTCCAGGGAGCCAGCCTCTAGCTTAGTAGCTATTGAATGTATCTTTAGGTAGCGTTTAACGAAATTCTAGAAGGATCAAAAGTTTTGCCAAGTTTTGTTCTAGTAGGCCAAAAAGGTTTTTTTCTTCATTACACCGAAACACAAGTGCCTCGGAAAGCACGTTAAGCCGTTGGTTCCAGCTGTCATTTATAGATCTCTGACAGTCGTTACAGGTAGTCAGTATTCTGAAAGTCTGACAACCAGTCTTACCAAGGGGTATCGCACTACTAACTGGGTTGTGGAGGTCAGATAGGCGGTCGCTCCATGTAAAATACTGATATTCAGCTGCATCCGGTTAGACTGGAAGCCGACCCCAACATAGTTGGGGAAAGGCTAGGCAGATGATGATACCGAAACACATGTGACTGAAAGAGTGATGGATCTGAATGTTGATGGACGGAGAGCGAGAGGAAGACCAAAGAAAGATGGCGGGATTGTGTAAGGAATTATATGAAGGAGAATGGAGTAAATGATGCCGTGACGTCTGAAAGGGGAGAATGGAAGAAGAAAACGTGTTGCGCCGACCCCAAATAGAATGAGACGAGGGCAGGAAAATGATGATACTGAATAGGCCTGCGTTTGGCCGCAACTCACCTGCTACCCTACCATGACGTCTTAAAGCAGAACTTATTCCACTGAGGGAAAGAGACAGTGCTATACAGGGTGTAATGCACCATCTCTTTCTCACACAGGAATAAGAACTGCTATACGATGTCATAGTAAACCTACAGATGTTAAGTAATGATCGAAACGGATGCAGCTGAATACCAGTATTTTAAATGGAGCGACTGTGTGTCTGACGTCAGCAGCCCAGTGAGTACTGGGTAATAATATCCTTTGGTAAATGCTGTTGAGAGAGTCTGTTGTTATTAAACCACAAGAAGAATCTATGTAGTACAATAAAAGAAAATGCAATTTCACCTAATGGGAAGTAGGTAAAATTACATTTTCATTTTCCCTCTCCGTATTTCTACTTTGGGTCGAGTCCACCTTCCCGTTCATGCGTCTCTTGAGATTGCTGACATTCAGTGCTCCATAAATTTCAATAGAGACGCCTCATTCATTTGATATTAATTTGTCTGCTGAGCGAAGATCAGTAAGCGTTTAAGAACGGCTACAATGCTTATGACGCCGTTTGCATAGACAACACCTAGCCACAGTAAACTTCTATGAATTGAATCAAAAATCACTATCATATGATGTAAAATAATATCCTTAATAATATTGTAATAGCGAAAGTGAGTTTGTTTGTTACGTCTTTACCCCTAAATGGCTACAAAGATGGTTCATTATTATTTTTTAAGTGGAAAGAGGGAAGAAAAGGTAAAACTTAGCTTTGCTATTACAATAAATAAGGTGCAAGGGCAAAAACTACAGGTAAGCTACCTGCAAATCAGGAAAGGGGAACTGTGTTACCCCGAATATAACGGGAGCGAAGCCGCTGGCAAAAGCTAGTTTTATGATAAAGCTTTACTTGTAACAACAACTAACTTGATTTGAATTGTAATTAAATAATTTTTCTTGTAATGAAATAGTAGCAAAACTTTAAGAAGTTTATGATTCTATAATTGTGTGGTGTAAACTCTGTACTTTTGCATGCCTTGTTATTGGCAAACCATATCAGTGAAAGATCTGACATAACATTAATGTTTTCAAAGTCAAAGTAAAAGTTCATTTATTTTTTTATCATAGGTAATAAGGTAGATATAATGTTAATATGTGATGCAATAATAACTTTTGTGTGGCAATACGAAAACCTTCACAAAAAATAAGCAACAAAACAATAATGAAAAAAAAAAACAATTAATATCTTTTTTTGTATTTCATTAATAAGTTACACGAACTTAGTTTAGTTTTTTGAACCAAACAGGCTAGGCATGCCGCTAATCCAAGTTGTCATCCAATTATCTGAGTCCTTCACAGGAAAGAATTGACCCAAATTTAAAATATCAAATGGCGACTTGGTTGTGGTGCTAGTTGGTTCCTTTGTTTCTGATGAATCAGATGGTTTATCAACTGTTGTTCCTGTATGTTGCTCACCACTGCCGCTATCACCACTGCCGCTATCACCACTGCCGCTATCACCACTGCCGCTATCACCATCGGCTCGTTTCATTCTAAACGAAGCCGAATGAATGGAGCCGATCAGGCAAACGAAGAGGAATGCTGTGAGGAAATTCATCTGGAATAATTAAAGGGCTTTGAATTATTTTAACCTGAAAACGAACTAACTTTGATAGCTTATATGTCAGCAGGGAGGTACTTTAGAAGATACATACCTATACTAGGAATTTCTCCTATATCGTGGGTGCGTTTACAAAAATTTAAACTCACATACACAAACAGCCAGACCCGAAACAACTATCTGCAGGTTATACAAATATTTGTTCCGTGCGGGAATCGAACCCGCGACACGCTGCGCAGCAGTCAATCGCTCAGCCACTGCGCAAACTGTGCCGTTTGTATTGATAACAGCTGTTGATTAACAGGTTTTAAGGCGCGATTAAGTATAGTATACGTATGTATACTATACTTAATCGCGTGTAATTTTTCGTGATTTATTTATTTATTTAAAAGAATAATAAATAAGAATACAAAGATAAATTGATACCAAATTTAAAGCTGAATCAATTTAATTTGGATCTAAAAAAACAGTTTTGTTTATTAAAACAGATTCTAGAACAATCTGATCTTTTCAATAATAAAAGGGGGGGAGGGGTAGCTAAAACCTCATAACGGGGAAGAAACTGCAACAACACAGAACACTGGCCCAAAAACTCACATGATCTAAAAATGGCATAATATCAAAAGTAAACAATTTTTAATCTAATTGTGTTAAGCTAATTTTCATCAATATTTCGTTATTTACTTAATTTGGTACTGTCATTAGTAGATGAATGGGAAAAAAACCATTAAAAATTCTTCAACCTAGGAATCGATCGCTGGTCCATGCTGAGCGGTAGTTACGTATGAATATTTGCGAACTCTGATCAACGACACAAAAACAACTGGCTAGTGGACAAGTAAGATAAGTTGAAGGCCGTCATGGTTGGCACAGTGGCTAAGCGATTGACTTCTACGCTGCGTGTCGGGGGTTCCACATCAAATACTTGTATGACCAGGTAGTTGTTTCGGGTCTAGCTGTTTGTGTATGTGAGTTTAAATGTATGTAACCCACACCCACTACAGAAGACCAATTCCCAGTGTAGGGTTTAAAATGTATAATCTACAATAAGAAAGGCTGAAAAAAAAAATACAAAGTTATATTTAAAAATACTTCTTACCTTAAAAGCCATCGTGAAGACTTCTTGTGAGGAATTTTCTTCGCCTCGGAATATATATAACACTCATATCTACTTTTGTAAACATTACAATAACTTGCATCGTACCCGTTCGCGACGTAATTGACGTTTGGATAATACAATTACTTTACGTTATCTTGGGATTCAGGTTAATTTGGTGTCAGTTATCTTTTGCGTTTCCTGTTACGTATTTAAATTTTTCCTTGTGTTAACTGTTAATGTTTTAACCGTGACTTGGTGTCATAACTGGCAAAATATGGGGGTATTATGGTATATTAGGAACACCTCTGCCTGGACGAGAGGACTCCCGGCCACCGTAGATGCGGGCCTGTGGACGGTGAGCAATGGGAAGCTCATCGTCCGTCCTTCTATTGACGACAGGCCGTTGACGGCGCGTTAGTGTTTCACGCGCCTTAAAGAGATGGCAGCAAAGCAGAGGGGTTTGCCAGAGCCTCCGCCTGCCCGGGTTGCGGGTTGTTCGAAAGAGATACCGCGGCCCCGGAACGCAAAGGGCAATAGAAGGAACATGAGTGGGTTTGAGTCAGTAAAAGTCTGACACGCCCCCCCCCGCTCCGCCCAGAGCGGGGGAAGTTAGTTGATGATTTCACAGTTCTGAAATCCCGAGTGACCAACTAGTCGTTGCAAATGAACGCAGGAACTTCGGTTTCCATTGCTCATTGTCGTGCAACGTGTCACTAATATAACGTTAAACAAGCTACACAGTGACTTCAATAACTTAATCTGTGTTTCGTTCTGCTGCAGCAACACGTCTCTAGTCCCCTGTGTCATCCCAATTGAGTGGGTTGACAGCGAACAGTGCAATGCAGTATTATGTGCTTGGGAATTTGTTTGTTGTCAACTATTATAATGTTCAACATACGCGGTTAGAACCCATTATTACTAAAGCTAGTCCACACGATATTCTACTAATATTATAAATGCAAATGTTTGTAAGGACGGATGTATTGATGTCTGGATGTTTGTTAGTCTTTCACGTCAAAACCGCTGAACGGATCTTGATGTAATTTTGGCACAGAGGTAGATTATGGTCTGGAATAACACATAGGATACATTTTTTTTATCACGAGGGCAAAGCCGCGGGCGCCAGGTAGTCTGAAATATTGCCAACTAGCACACCGCGGTTTCACCTTTGAAGACTGGGACATTATACTTAAAAAACACTCTTTTGAATCAACCTATCTATTGCTGAAAACTCCGTTCAAATCGGTTAAGTAGTTTAAAAGATCAAACTGACAGCAGAGGCGACTTCATTTTATACTATGTTAAGAAGTAAAAAGATCCATATATTTATATTTTGGTGCTACTCAGAGTTGTGATCCTTGTTCACCTTTAGAACTCCATTTTCACATTAATGTGACAAGCAATCGTGTGACCTGGACGCCAACGACACATATGTGACAAAAATGTATGTAAAATGAGTTTCTGGGTGTGAAGGGCACGAGCTTTGTGCTTTGGCGTTCAAAATGTTAATTAGAGTAGAAATAATTTTACAGATGACAAAAGTGAAGAAAAAAGAATGCCAACCGTCAAGATCAGACCATCTATTTAAAAATACCAGCACCACCTTTGAACATTTATCTTTATAAAACGACGGCACGGTTGGTGCAGTGGCTGAGCGATCGACTTCGCGGGTTTAATCCCCGCACGGAACAAATATTTTTGGGTCTGGCTGTTTGTGTATATGAGTTTAAATGTTTAAAACGCACCCACGATACAGGAGAAATGCCTAGTGTGGGGCAACGTTTTAAAAGAAAAAGAAATAGAATGATTCTAGTTGCCCACTGCATACAAATCTTGCTCTCCCTCCGCTTCACACATCCAATTTTATAGAATCCGGATACTGGGCCACCACCGCAACCTTTGTTGAGTTATACAGGTTCTCCGAGACTCAACCTTACCTGTAGAATGATGTCCAGGTCGATGTTATCACAGACTTCGTACTCCCCGGTCAGCGCAGCCTCCGACGTGAAGGTCTCGGCCGTATGGAAGAAGCCTTCCTGCTTCAGGTAACCCAACACCAAGTACTTGAGGATTCGCTTCCTGGCGCGGAACAGAGCCTCTTTCTACAACAATCGAGAAAAATTAAATCCTTACTAATATTATAAAAGTGAAAGTGAGTTTGTTTGTTTGTTTGTTACCTCTTCACGCTTTAAAGGCTGAACCAATTTTGATGAATACTAATATTATAAAAGTGAAAGTGAGTTTGTTTGTTTGTTTGTTACCTCTTCACGCTTTAAAGGCTAAACCAATTTTGATGAATATTGGTACAGAGATAGTTGGGAACCAGGAGACGGACATAGGCTATAATTTTTATTTAAAAAGAATGGGATGTGAGGGAGAAAGAGGGAAGAAAAGGGAAAACTTAGCGTTTAGCGCTATTACAAATCAATAAGGCGCAAGGGGAACTGTGTTACCCCAAATTTAACGCGGGCGAAGCCGCGGGCGAAAGCTAGTACACTTATAAGGGTTGGAAAGTACTACGATACACAAACGGTTATCAAATTTTCAATAGACTATTCCGTACCATATTTTACAACGAAATATTTATTTATCTAATCATTATTCTCATTAATGTATTCCTTTTTTTTATTTATTTGAAAAATATTTATAAAATTAACCTGAAATTTATTTGACATGTATTTTGATTTGTTTGATTTGGTTCCAACATACTTGTCTTAAATTTCGTTTTGGAATAGTAATTTAAGATAATTTAGTTTTATTTTTAATTCTGGCTGACTAATTTAATGTATTATTTTATGATTTACTATGTTGTTACAAAATATGGGTTTTAAGTACACACGGCGACAGATCAACCTATACAAAACCAGTTTATGCGGATCTCTCATTGTACTTGAAATTTATGGTGTACGATCCGTTGTTGAGAGAGCAGCATAAACTGGTTTTGTATAGGTTGATCTGTTGCCGTGTGTACCTGAACAATTTTTAATGAATTTTTTGAATCGGCACCGATTCCAACCTGATTTAGCTAAATATCATTGTTTTACATAACTCTATCTAGCATTACTACGGCTCATACAGTTTAGAAAAGGGAAAAGGATCAAACTAAGTAATAACAGCTACGAGAGCTGCTCTTCACGGGTAAGCAACGCTTGCCAAGGTTGCTTTGTGGATGGGTGAATATTTATAGCATGCCGAGAAATGAATGAGAGGAGCTCGTCCTTACTATATAATATTATAAAAGCGAAAGTGAGTTTGTTTGTTTGTTACCTCTTCACGCTTTAATGGCTAAACCGATTTTCATGAATTTTGGTACAGAGATAGTTGGGATGGTTCCCAACTATCTCTGTACCAAACATTTTTTATCATTTTTTTGACCTTAAAAAAAAGTGGGATGTGAGGGAGAAAGAGGAAAGAAACGGGAAAAGTTAGCGTTGCTATTACAAATCAATAAGGCGCTACGGAATTTTACGCGAGCGCAGCCGCGGGCAAAAGCTAATTAGTTATAGGGCGTTAAAAGGTTTTTATATGAAACGGGCCAAAATATTATTTGATATGATTTGATTTGAATACAAACGGCACGGTTAAATAATAGCAGCCGCTCGGGTCGATCTTTAGGATAAGCTGCGCTTGCCTAGGTTGGTCTGTGGATGGGTGACCACCCGTTACATACCGAGTTTCCTCCGTGCCTCGGAAAGCACGTTAAGCCGTTGGTCCCGGCTGTCATTTGTAGATCTTTGACTGTCATTACGGGTACTCAGTGCTCCTAAAGTCTGACAACCAGTCTTACCAAGGGGTATCGTATTACCCAGTACTAACGGGGTCGTGGAGGTCAGATAGGCAGTCGCTCCAAGTAAAATACTGGTATCCACCTGCATCCGGTTAGACTGGAAGCCGACCTTAACATAGTTGGGAAAAGGCTAGACAGACAGATGATACCGAGAAATGTATCAAAAAGCTTTCAGGCATTCGATTTCACCTGTCATTTGTAGATCTTTGACTGAAGCCGGAAAGACTGACTACCATTTTTGCAAGAAGTATCGTGTTACTCAGTAGCTATACAACGTGTTCGGCCATGGACTAGCGATATTCTAGATACTTATGTAACGAGTGTTTTAAAATACTATTACGATACACACTTGGGTCTATTTATTTCACTTCCCCGCTTTTTAGCAGCCATTTTGAGATATTCTCTATGCGTGTACAAAAAATAATCAAAATATCTCTCAAAGTTTTGGTCTTACTGAGACAAAAATAGATTTATTCAGAAGGCAACAATATTGTCTACCGTTTAAATTAAGAAATGATGAGCTTACATTTTCGTAACTTTAAAAAAAATTACAGTTCAAAACAATATGCTAATACAACGAAAGTTTTGAAAACTTTTTGTGAAAATAAATGGTATTTTTTTTAATCAATAATGTTTGTTATATAAGTACATAGAATATCGCAAGTCTATGACCGAACACATTGTATAGGCTGGAGAAGTAAAAAAGCCACCCAAGTGCGAATCGGCCTCGCGCACCGAGGGTTCCGTACAAACTTGCAACATAAACGGCCATATCTTTTGACTGCGTAAACTTAGAGGGTATTTTTTTTACAGCTCCAAGATATACTTGAGTATACGGTTTAAATTTTCGACTCACTCCGAACTGACAGCGCCCGTTCACAAAGATGGCGCATGGATCAGCCATTTTTTTTTAATGTCATCTCGCAGTTTAAGCTTTGAAGTTGTTAGCTACTCAACCGGACTTTAATCAGCCCCATTCAACTCAATCACCTTAAATAGCATTAAATGACCCGACAATATCAGCGAGCCATTTCATTGTCCAGGACGAAGCTCTTTTATAAATAAACTACACACACACTCAAAGAAAGACACCCCAGTTATTATGGAAAACTATAAAGTTCAGGATAACAGGATAACCCCGAAGTTAGCATAACACAATCTTCGACCTCATATGTTATTCCTTCAATCGGCTTATTGGGGAACTTCTTCAATCTGTTCCATATGCCAATGCCTCGTAATATACAGGATGAATTTTCGATAAATGAGCGTATTTTTAGGTTCTGTACCCAAAGGGTAAAATGGGTCCTGTTACTTAGGCGCGTCGCCCACACGACCAACAGTCGAGCCGCAATCGAGGCGCGAGCGCATTAGGAGCGTCGCCCACAAGATCAACAGTCGAGGTGCAGTTGAGGCGCAGGCACATAAGAGGCACGCCGCAACAAGATTTTCTTTACAAATCAAGCGACGCGCCTAATGCGCCCCTGCGCTGCGATTGCGGCTCGACTGTTGGTCGTGTGGGCGACGCGCCTAAGACTCCGCTGTCCGTCTGTCTATCACCAGGCTGTCTGACTTACTGTCTAACCATCTCATAAGTTGAATTTTTCACAGATTATGTATTTCTATTGCTGCTAAAACAACAGATACTAAAAACAGTTTAAAATAAATAATTAAGGGTTTTTTTTTAATAATGTAACGGAATCCACTTGGCAGGTATTTTTATCTCAAAAAGTCTCTCAGGAATTAAACTAAAATGGAAATATGATATTATTATTGATTGTTTATACCTTGAGATATACCTTAGAGTAACCTAACTAAGGTAATTATGTTCTAGTCCCAAAAAGGGAAAACAATAATAGTGCGTCAAAAAATAATCTAAAAAATCAATAGGTAAAAGTAAAGCATTAATTGAACTAAAACTTCAATAAAAAGTAAAGCTATCTCTTTCAAACCATATAGAAGAGAAAGAGATGCCCTATTTCCCGTAGGCAACCACATGGCATTATAGTGACCTACATACTAAACATTCGTCGCTCTACTTGGCACAAGGATTAGACATTTGTCTTCCGAACTCTGGGTCACGCTTTCGATTCCAGAATCAGGACGAATGGAATGACCTATATTGTGTGAATCTAGATTTGTAGTACAAATTGTATACTACTAGAATTATTAACTGACTCTTATAATGGAGGAGGTTATGTAGGGGAGAAATATCTAATATTTGTTATTTAAATGTAGCTATTAATTTTGAAAAATGTTACGCCACAGACTACCTACAGTACTGTCTCTCCTTCTTTAAATCCATCCAAAGGTTGTCTTGAAAAGATCGCTTTTAGCGATAAGACCGCCCATTGCCCACAAAGCCACCCTATTTATAAGTTGTTTAATGTTTTCTTGTTGAATATTCTATCTTTTTTAAATAGATCGTGTTTTGGGTTCGAATACGAGGCCTATGTATTGGTAGTTGGGCAACCACACCACATAGCTATCACTGGTCGTATCATTATATGTTGGCCATTAGACGCGACAAGACGAAGATTGAAATTCAATATATGTTACTACTCGGTAACAAATCGTTCTCCCTGTTGTCACACATAAGCGAATTATTAAATAAGCGGGCTTATTTGATAATATATTTGTATCAAAATCGTAAATTTTCGGGATCAAAATGTTTGTAAGAAAATATTCCTAATATCTCCTCTCTAAGTCCCACCCGTTCCTTGCTAGAGCCAGCCCGCGATGCTGAGCCAGTAGGTTTAAACTAGTCCCCTAATAATATCACTCAGATCCAGCCTGTTCCTTGCTGTCCTCCCCCAACGACGCCCTAAACCGAGGCTCGTACCCCACAGGGGCTGCCCTTAGCGTGTAGTCGCTTAGTTTGTAAGTTTTTACCTTGGCTGGAGGTCTTAATTTCAAGGCATCCAAAGGAATCGCCCGGTTAAGCAGACGACAACCTCCTAGGTTGAACTGCGAGATGCCATCCATTTAAAAAAATCCTTAATAATATTATGAAAGCGAAAGTGAGTTTGTTTGTTTGTATTTTACGTCTTCACGACTAAAAATCCAAACCATTTTGATGAATTTTGGTGCAAAGATAGTTGAGACCTTAGAGACAAACATAGGCTAATAAAAAGTGTGAAGAGGGGGAGAAAGAGGAAAGAAAAGAAGAGAGAAAGACTATTTTTTTTCGATCATCACGCGGGTTAAAGATAGCGTTAGCTCAAAGTAACTATGCCTCGCGAACGAAGTCGCGGGCGGAAGGTAGTGCTCTATAAGTCTTTTAAAACTCTGGCTATATGACATAGATAGCACAGCGAAACATGGGTAACCCAGAGGCTTATGAATACCTAAAATACATAAAGGATCATAAATCTATTTACTTAAATAAAAGTAACTCACAGTTTCCAGCTTTCGCATTTGACTCATTGGTCTTGTCACTCCAGCCATTTTGCCTACCCTTTTACAAATAAATAACTTTTTAGTACTTCTATAATAAATAATTATTGTAAAACTCAAAACTTGTCATTGAAATAATTCAATACGTTGCTAGGGGCGTTGCGTTGCTGGGCAACGGACAATAAACAACCCTTGGAGGTCAATGGTTTAACTTTATTAGTCGATTATTTATTATATTTTTGGGGTTAAGTATATTTAGTATAGTTATTTTAGGTGACCCAATGGCGGAGTGGAATGGACGCGTTTTGTGACAAGGGTCGTGAGTTTGATTGTGGGCCTCAAATGTCTGTACAAGAATACCTTTTCTGCTTTTGTTCATGATAAAAAGGGATGATATTTTGAGCCCTGTATGCGGGTTCTGTTAGACAATGGTACTTCTAAAAATAGTTATTTCTAAATTGAATTTGAATAATTCTGTGGTGTATTTAAGACCATTCTAA
Source organism: Ochropleura leucogaster (assembly GCA_958449745.1). NCBI lineage: Eukaryota > Metazoa > Arthropoda > Insecta > Lepidoptera > Noctuidae > Ochropleura > Ochropleura leucogaster. The sequence continues at coordinate 1,871,215 of OY288213.1, read as the reverse complement.
TTACGAAAAAAAATCGTAGGTATTTAAATAATCTTTTGGCATTTAAATTATATTGATAGTGGTGCTGTTGTGTTGGTAAATATTAGGTCTTTACCTATGAAATTGTTCTGCAGTACTGGTCATTTCAAATCAAAATAAATTTTGTTTGGCTAAGAATTCTAATTTCAAATTAATTTTATTTTAAAAACATGGTTATTTTTTCCAATAGTAGTCATTTGTTTATTGATTACATTTTCATCGCATTTCAATCTTTTTCGTCATCATGGATACGTTAAAAATTCCAGTAATTATGGAATATGAGTACCGTCGTGGCAGCAACGCGGCACAAGCGGCACGCAACATCAACGACGTTTACGGAGCTAACACTACAAACCAACGCATCACCTGTTATTGGTTTGCTCGCTTCCGTTCTGGAAATTTTGACCTGAAAAATGAACGTCGCGGTCGTCCGAAGACTTTGCTCGACAATGACGAATTAAAGGCGATTGTGGAAGCTGATGATACACAATCTACGGCTGAATTAGCAGCAGCTTTCGACGTTAGCCTCAAAACAATATTGGTCCATTTGCGTCAAATTGGCAAGGTAAAAAAGCTTGACAAATGGGTGCCCCACGAACTCAATGATCGCCAGCGCGAGACGTGCCTTGCACTGCTCAACAGGCACACAAATGAAGGAATTTTGAACCGCATTGTTACCTGCGATGAAAAATGGATTCTGTTTGAATTGCGCGCAATGATTCGCGCTCAGCAAGTTGGTTGTCACTGTTTGGTGGTCTAGCGCCGGTGTGATTCATCACAGCTTCTTACCTAACGGGGTGAGCATTATTGCAGATGTGTACTGTGAAGAACTGAACACAATGATGGAGAAGCTGGCACATCTCCAAACAGCATTGGTCAATCGCTCGCTCCACTGCTCCTGCACGACAACGCGCTACCTCATACTGCACAGCAGACGGTCTCCAAATTGCAAGAACTGGGGTTAGAAGCTCTCCGTCATCTGCCCTACTCACCAGACCTTGCGCCTACAGACTTTTTCCAGAATTTGGATAACTTCTTGGCGGGAAAAAATTCAGTACCCGAGAGGCAGTACAACATGCCTTTGAAGAATTTGTTGCTTCCCGTCCAGCTGATTTCTTTAAGAAGAGCATCAATAAACTGCCACTGCTTTGGCAAAGACGCATTGATTGCATAAATAAATAAATAAAATAAATATCTTGGGACAACTCACACACGGCTATCTGATCCCAAGCTAAGCAGAGCTTGTGTTATGGTAACCAGACAACTGATATACATACTTTTATAATTAATAAATACATACATATTATAGATAAATCACACCCAGACACAGAACAAACAAAAATGCTCATCACACAAAGTTTGTCCTGGGTGGGAATCGAACCCACGACCTCCGGCTCAGCTGTCAGGGCCACTAAACCACTAGACCAACAGGCCCGTCCGTCGTGCATGGGTGATTACTTCGATTAATACAAATAAAAAATACATGAAAAAAAATCGTTTAAATTTTTTTCATACAAAACGGCAATTATCATAGGTAAAGTAAAAAAGAAAACCTATTATTATTAAAATATAAATTAATTCAGAAAAATAACAAAAAACTCACGCCAGTTCCGTTCTTGGGCAAGAGCCAAAATTATCATAAATCTCTGTTTTCCTTTCATTTAACTTATGAAGTTTGTTAAAGAGATTTCATCCTTATTGACCCTAACGATCGATGCAATAAAAGTACAGGGTGCAACTTTTACAGATTTTAGTCGGTTCGATAACGTGTGCGGCAAGCGAATGTTTAAAAATCTTAAAATGCCGTTTTCTTTCTATTCAAAAATAAAGGAATGTTTTCTTTGTGTGTAAAATTTCAGGTGGCATTACAAAATTTCACCCTGTATAATTGAAAAGATATAATAACATAGATGCGCAAGCGCATACAAATGTTCACCAATAGCGCCCTCCTAACATTGTCACTCAAGTGCCAAAACATCAATGCATCCGGCCACCGTAGATGCGGGCCTGTGGACGGTAAGCAATGGGTAGCTCACCGTCCGTCTGTCTATTGACGACAGGCCGTGTCGACGGCGCGTTAGTGTTTGAAGTGCCCCTTAAAGAGATGTCAGCAAAGCAGAGGGGCCTGCCAGGGCCTCCGCCTGCGGGGCTTGCGGGCTGTTCGAAAGAGATGCCGCGGCCCTGAACGTAAAGGACAATAGAAGGAACATGGGTGGTTTTTAATCAGTACAAGTATGACACTCCCCCCGCTCCGCCCAAAGCGGGGGAAGTTATTTGAAGATTTCCCAGCCCAAAAAAAAACCCTATAATGTCCTGCCGGGGTTGCAAGTTGTTCGAAAGAGATACGGCAGCCCCAGAACACAAAGGGAAGAAACACATAAGGAACATGGGTGGGTATTAGTCAGTACAAGTTTAACACTTCCCCCCGCTTCGCCCAGAGCGAGCGAAAAAATAATGACCTGCCGGGGTTGCGGGTTGTTTGAAAGTGATACCGCGGCCCCGGAACATAAAGAAGGAACACACAGCGGCAATAGAAGGAACATAGGTGGGTTTTAGTCAGTACAAGTGACACTCCCCCACGCCCCGCACAGAATGGGGGAGTTATTTGACGAAATCCAATCCGGAAAAAAGTCCTATAATATTTTATTCACATTTATAATCACCTGAAAAATCTCTTGTAACAAGATACAACTTATAAAGACAAAGGAACATAAAAAACACCCAAGTTAAACAACGCTGGACCTAAAAAGATCCCGTGAAAAACAGGCAAAAAGCCAAAGAAAGCGCTCGTCAAAAAGCTGCTGAAAGCGGCCTCATCCCTTTGAGCGTGTTTCATTAAGTTCAGCCGTGGAGAATTCAGCGCTGAAAAGGCTGTAATTAAAAAGTGTCATTAAAAACATTAGACAATCGAGGCTGTCGTCTTGTTGATGAGCGTGGATGTTTTTTGTAATGTTAATAGAGAATATGTAAGCAATGAAAAACTTTTTCATATATTTTCTATATGCCCCATCTATATTTCCTCATCATCTGCCTAGCCTTTTCCCAACTATGTTGGGGTCGGCTTCCAGTCTAACCAAAATATCAGTATTTTACATGGAGCGACTGCCTATCTGACCTCCACTACCCCGTTAGTACAGGGTAATACGATGTCCATTGATAAGACTGGTTGTCAGAATTTAGAGACACTGACTACCTGTAACGACTGTCAAAGATCTACAATTGACAGCCGGGACCAATAGCTTAACGTGCTTGCCGACGCACGGAGGAAACTCGGTATGTAACGGGTGGTCACCCATCCACAGACCAACCTAGGCAAGCGCGGCTTACCCTAAAGATCGACCCGAGCGGCTGCTATTATTTAGCCACGAGCTCCTTTTCTATATGCTTTGTCCTGCACCATTAAATGATACGGCACACTTATTGTATTTCCTAATACAGCAGTTATTTTACAATTTTTAGATACTTTTGTTTCGTGTTTTTGGGGAAACGAAAACTCAAAATACATAGTCTGAGATAATGCCGGTAGTGACGTCAAAGGCCAAGTGTCAAAACAAAGACGTTTATTTGAAAAGTACTTAAATATTCGGTAACATTTTATTATGATATTAAAGTGCAATTTTTTACTTATACAATTGGTATAATTCTTTTATGAAGAGCTAAAAATTAGATTAATAAAACTGGGCAAATTGGGTAGTTGACACCATTAACCAATAATTAAAAAACACAGTTTTTCTGAAAGAACACCTTATTCTAGACCTGAGAACTCCATTCATTTCAAAATAACTTTAAAATTCGATTTTTAGTTGCTTTTAAATCAATAAATAGTTGCATCATTGACTTGACAACTTAGTGACGTCATCGGTTGCGGGTCTCATACAAAATCTATGGGGGAAGCGCGTTTTGACAGCTCATAAAAAGTATGTATATCAATTGATTGGTGGTGTCAACTACCCTATTGTGGTAAACGATTTCACATCATGGCCGCAACATTAACAAGCGTATGAACAGTAGTAGAAAATTTTAGTTGAGTGAGTTTAATATTTTTTGCTACAAGTTGTACTTGAAATTAAATTTTAATAATTTTCTAGTTGGTGCTGTTTAGTCACACGACACGGCACATCAGCCTACCCTAAACCATTTTAACCTGATCTCTCTAATACTGTGTGCGATCCGTAGTAGAGAGATCAGGTTATAATAGTTTAGAATAGGCTGACCTGCCGTCGTGTGTACAAAAACCCAAGAAATTCATAGATTAAAGAAAAATTACATTCTTATTATTATTCCTTATTGCCAGTTCATTGATCTAGAGATCGTAAGCGCACTTGCTGAGCATAAACTGCTGTAATTAAAAACATTACACGTAGTAGTAAGGTAATGTAACTACACTAACTACCAACTCGTAGTGATTTAGATTTCTTCGTAGCACGCTACGAGTCTACGACTTTCGTAGACGCACTAACCGCTCGTAGCTCGTCTACGAATTGCTACGGATTACGGTTGTATTGAACCAAAGATTCCCTCGAAAATTATCGAAGCGTTTAAATTTAACGAAATTTAAATGCTGTGCCTGGTTTTTTTATTTTTAAAAACGTGGCCCCACACTAGTAATTTCTCCTGTATCGTGGGTGCGTTTACAAACATTTAAACGCATAAGTATAACCAAACAGCCAGACCCGAAACAACTATCTGCAGGTCATACAAATATTTGTTCCGTGCGGGAATCGAACCCGTGACACGCAGCGCAGCAGTCGATCGCTCGGCCACTGCGCCAACCGTGTCGTTAAATTAATGATCAAAATCCAATCGTTAGACTTCGTTCGACGTCTAATTTTAAAGCGTCGATAATTTTCGTTCCAGAAATCGAGCGTTAATCAGAAGGGTTACCATGACATCTTATAACAGTTCTTATTCCTGTGTGAGAAAAAGATGGTGCTAGACACCCTGTATAGCTCTGTCTCTTTCCCTCACTGGAGTAAGTTCTGTTTTAAGACGTCATGGTAAGGCAGCAGTTCTTGTTCTTATAGCCGGGAAGACATTCCAACTTGGATATGAATCAAGACATTGGAATATCAATTAGTACCAGATCAAACAATGGACGGTCCAATCACAAAGCGCAAGAAGATTTATAGGAGAGATTAACATGAATATAATTGTCTTAAGCTTTAATAATACCGTATTCATTATCGAAAACTTACACTCTATAAAAGGACTTACTTTACTGTTCTTGTTATCTCCCATTTCTCTAAGATGTTATAATGTCCATTAATTTCCTTGATTTTGATGGCCTGTTGGTCTAGTGGTTAGTGGCCCTGACTGCTGAGCCGGAGGTCGTGGGTTCGATTCCCACCCAGGACAAACTTTGTGTGATGAGCATGATTGTTTGTTCTGTGTCTGGGTGTGATTTATCTATAATATGTATGTAGGTATTTATAAATTATATAAGTATGTATATCAGTTGTCTGGTTACCATAACACAAGCTCTGCTTAGCTTGGGATCAGATAGCCGTGTGTGAGTTGTCCCAAGGTATTTATTTATTTTATTTATTTCCATAGACATTATAACATATTAAAGAAATGTCCATCAATTTTTACCATCAATAAATCTAGCATTAATAATTTGTGTAGAGAAAATGAACGATTTTTATTATTATTACTAGCTTTTGCCCGCGGCTTCGCCCGCGTTAAATTCGGGGTATCACAGTTCCCCTTTCCTGATTTGCAGGTACCTGCCCTAACGCCCTATTAATTGTAATAGCAAAGTTAAGTTATCCTTTTGCTTCTATCTTTCTCTCTCAATTCCCACTATTTTAAAAAAACGCTTTAATGGCTAAACCGATTTTGATAAATTTTGGTACAGAGATAGTTAGGAACCAGGAGACGGGCATAGGCTCATTTTTATTTTTAAAAAAAGTGGGATATGAGGGAGAACGAGGGAATAAAAGGGAAAACTTAGCGTTGCTTTTACAAATCAATCAGGCGTAAGAGCAAAAACTGCAGGTCTGATTGGTGTAATATACCGAATTTAACGCGAGCGAAAGCTAGTATTATATATTTTAACAGTAATCGGCAACACGAGGCTAAAGGCCCAGAAGGATCGTCGTTCGAGAGTCGTGTTGAGATGGACTCCTACTTAACGACTGGGCTGACATAGCACTTGAGAGAAAAGAGTGGAAAAAAGCAAGGGAGGCCTTTACTCAGGGTGGGACGAAATTTTTTTTTTTGTAACCCTGTTAGGATTATAATAAAAACTGTTTTTCGTCAACTGCCGAAGACATAAAAACGCGACTTTCTAACAAAATTATATTAAAAAAACGAAATTGTAATAGCAATCTGCTCTATACAACCACATCGCTAGCACTTGTGAGGTGATAAGCATTGAGTGGAAGCTGGGTACAGGCGTGAGATGAATGTGGCTGTATCACACACTAGCTGGCGTGTTTCCATTGTAACTTATTGTAAGTTTTGATTGTAGGAGTATTAAACAAGTTTCTATGCGACTTAGCGTTAGATCATGTCGAAACTTGCTGTGTCCATCTGCTTCACCTGCTGCTCAGTTCCTTAGCGTCGAAGCGTGATTTTATATAGCGTATCCTACTTCCTGATAATTTACCTTATGATTGTTGAAAAAATAGTTGAAATCGGTTCAGTAGTTTCAGAACCTATTCAGTGCAAACAAACAAACAAAATATCATTCCTCTTTTTAACATCACTAGCTGTCCTGCGCGGCTTCACCCGTGTTTTTGGTTACAGCCCTGGGTCCAGGTCCGAGTTAACTCCTGACATGGAGACCGAAGTGAGGGAGTTACGGCTAGAAGCTTGAGTAATCCGTGGGATTCATGTTTGTCTAAGACGAAGACAGTGTCCTCGAGGAGCATACTATATTGAAAAGTAAAAAAAGCCATTCGGCAAGTTAGTGGAGGTGTTGACTGCCCAAAGACGGCACGGTTAGCGCAGTGGCTGAGGGATCAACTGCTGCGCTGCGTATCGCAGGTTCGATTCCCGCACGAAACAAATATTTGTGTGACCTGCAGATAGTTGTTTAGGGTCTGGCTGTTTGTGTATGTGAGTTTATATATTTGTAAATGCACCCACGATACAGGAGAAATTCCTAGTGTGGGGCAACGTTTTTTTTTTTAAAAAAAAGGACTTCATAATACTTAATACCGATACTTACTAAGTTGCGGAGTATTTTTCTTTGCACTCTAATATTCACGATCTCGCATACCAAGTTCTTCACGCATACCGTATAACAATGGAGTCAGTGCAAGCGTGGAGTCGTCACAGAGCGCAGTGCCGCATTCGGGGGCGCGGGGTAACGGCGGGGGCGGGGGCGCGGCGTGCTGCGGCCGCGTGCGGCGAGCGTGCGACGCCGCTGGGGTTGCCAGGTCTAAGGAGACGTAGATTTTGAGCGGGTTTTATTATTGTAATGAGTGATAAGATTTTATATTCGGTATTGCAAAACAAGTATGCACTTAAGATTATTTAAAAGCTGTAAGGTAATTCGTGTTGAGATCCACTGAAATAATAAACGTGGTTTACTATTAAGTTTTATTAGGATAATTGCAAAACTGGGAGATACAAATTAGTCATAATTACATCACGGTTCATAAAATCTTCACGTTCTACAATCAGCATCAGTTTTTATCATTGACCTATGATCTCTTTATATAACAACTAGCTGTGCCCCGGCATGCGTTGCAATGCAATTTTCTACCTTTCTACCTACCTGCCTACCCTACATACCCTACCTATCGTACATACCCTACCTACCCTACATACCCTACCTACCCTACATACCCTACCTACCCTACATACCCTACCTACCCTACATACCCTACCTACCCTACCTACCCTACATACCCTACCTACCCTATCTCTCAAGTTGGATCGAACTGCACATGGTGTGCGAATTTTATTATAATCGGTTAAGTGGTTTAGGAGTCCATTGAGGACAAACATTGTGACACGAGATTTATATATATTAAGATAATTGAGTATTGCACTATGTATACATTCACGTTTTTACATTATCTGTAGCAATGCATGTCTTACATGACAATGATCTTCTTGACTTAAGACTTAAATAGATTACTAAGCCCCCGAATAAACTGAACTCACAAATTAGTACAATAATATTATCCCAACCGGAAAATTGGCGTAATTTTCCGCATGGCTCTGGCAACATCGCCGGCGTTTCTCCACTGCCCGGCAGTCATGCCCCGCGCCGCGCCCGCCACGGCCGCGCTCGCGACCGCCACACTCGCGGTTCTCGCGGCACTCGTCGGTGAGTTCAATTCGAATTTAGTAAATCATCACCAACTGTCATTTGATTTCAATTTTTTTTTAATTTAGGTATAAGTGTCTTTGGAATTTTTAAGGTGGTATTCTAGATGTGGTTGGTTTTTTAAACCGGTTTGTTTCAGACAGGTTGTTTTTTTCAGTGGATTATTTATGAATTAAAATGTTTATTGTTTACGGATTTGGTTGCATAACAGGAAGTGTACAATTTTTATTACCCAGTGTTGATCGTTTATCATGCTTTGTTCTAAACATAATGAAAATTTATAACACAATAAAAACTACATATAAAATCTGACCAATGAAAAACCGGTATCTATTTTACGGTTTAAAATTAAACGTAAGGGCGTTACATTTTGTTCTCAAACGTAGAAATACCGACAATACTCGTGTAGACAATAAACTCAACCTTTCGCTCGACTTACTTATGACAACGACCTCTATAAGGATTTTTAAAAATGTTTTTTTTTTTAATGGAACTCTAACAAGTAAATCCTATAAATTGTCAGTGACAAAAATAAGTTTAAAACCATTTTTTCCTTCGACAATTTTTTTTAATTACCTTTTTTGTAACGAAAATGTTTCGAAATAAAAATACTGTCAAAAAACATACCGGCCGAAAGCTTTTCAATAACACAGCCAGTTTTATTACTACAGTAAACAAGGCCTAATAAAAGAAAAACAGCTAGGCGCAACGGAATTTATCTGCATAATAATAATGCTGCATACAACTTTCACAAATTGAAACCGGGACCAAACTAAACGAGTTTGATGCAGCCCTGGCTGATTACATTAAAAACTAAACTTCATTTGAATATGGAACACTTCTACACTGGATTCGAAAGAAGGTTTTATTGTTTCTTTTTATTTGGGTCAGGGTATAGTCTGTAGTTTAGCTACGGATACCGCAGTGGTCCATTTGTTTTTTTAAGGCAATAGCAATGTTTTTAACAAAGACACGATTATTATCTCTATGGGTGCTGAAAACAGAAGATATTTTGAGATTATATTAAGATGACGAACAGTATATTATATTGTTTACTAAAGAAACCATGAAATATACGGGTCATACCTATATTTTCTTCACATAAACCTGAAAATAAATTCTTTCTAACATTATCTGAGTATATCTGACAGAAAAATAACAACAACCCAGCAACCGATGTAGGATATTTAGCTTGACATTTTGTTAGTACTAATCATCTATACAAAAACTTTATTTTGTGCCAGATTTCAAAATAAAAAAATCCTTGTTCCATTTTTAACTTCCATGTGTCAATAATAAAAATGGCCTCCATACTTTTTTAAAAGTAGAACTTAAAAAATAATGGCAGTAACTAAGACACAAGCTCTTAACAAAACCCGTCTTCCTCGAAAATAAACGTAGAGTAAATAATGAAGTGATTCTGATTAACGTTCCCTAGATGTAGGTCAAATTACCGAGTTTGCCTGTAGGTAAACAAACAAGCTAAGGCGGGTTCTGCTGTAATGCGGAACTTCTGAACGTTAACTTGCTAAGACGTTTTTCTTCACCTTTCCTCTAAACTTGAGGTACAGTTTCCGAGCTATTTTTTTTACCTCAGCAATGTTGAGCATCATTGCTAAAATTAAAGTGAACCTTATTTTCATTGCCTTAAGTTTGCTGAACGGCTGTTGCCACAAACAGGACAAATTATTGAGAAAAGGCTGTAGTCTTTGCGTTTTTTTGGTAAGTTGGCGTTTTCTTATTCATTGTATTGTTTTTTGTAGGTAGTGATTCTGTGAAATTTAATCTAAATTAGCTCAAAATAACCAGTTACTTAAACTTAATAAGATTTTTCTCTTCATCTTACATCCAAACTTGAGGTAGTCTTTGATTTAAAATTCTTTAATAAATGATTATTTCGGCAAGTCTTGGCGTTGTTTCAAATTATTCATTTTTAATTTTCTTTGTTGTTTGTTGGTGAAAAAGGTTTGTTGAATCTTGAGAAATGTAATTTTAATTAGCTTAAAACCACCAGTATTTGCATAAATCCAAGTTTAAGTACACTACGGCAGAAAACATAACGAATTCTGACGGCTTTTAAATGTGCTTCAGATTCTGTTTTCCAAGTCTATGGATTTTATTGTCTATAGTTTTTTATCGACTATGCCGGAATCGGCTTCCAGTATAACAGATTGTAGTAAAATACTAGTATTTTACATGGAGCGGCTTCCTATCTGACCTCCAAAACCCAGTTACTGTACTAATACGATTACACTTAATAAGACTGACATTAATTATGTTATTAAAATAAAAAATAACAACAATCTGAAATTGCAGCCATATTACGTAACTCATTTGTTACAAACAAAATTTATAAACAGCATTGTGTAATGTATTAAAAAACGACTCGCCTGTATTTTTTAATGTTTCGACTATGTAAACCGATTCTTTTGATTCTTTTTTATTTGGAATTTGCTGTGCTTACCGTGACCACCATTTGAAAATGGCATTCTTGAGAAAACAATTTCAGTCTTTTTTTTTCTAATGCACCTATGTTATGTGCACGATATGCCAATATTAGTAGCAATGGAAAATGAATATTCGAGTGTGATACGTAACGTATGTATATAATTACTTTGTGTGAGATACTGTCGTACCACAACTGAAAAGGCTAAAATAAAAAAAAAACTAAGTACTTCTAATAAAACACTTAAAAAAAGGGGCAATAAAAATCGATGCATCATCAAAAAGTCACCGTTCTGGTTAATTCGTCGATTTTTTGCCATCGATTCGAAGTCGGTTTTTTTTCTTCAAAATCATTATTTTTATGATTTAAAGTATTAGTGGAATACTATCGAACTGTTCTTTATCACTTCTCTTCACCCGTCGAAAACTCATAAACAAATCTCACGCTAGTCACTCGTACTTGCATAAAAGCGGAAGTAAGAGGAATTAACTATCACAGTAATAAAATCCCTCTCCTCTCAATGTGCCCTCTTATATCCACTAATGTTAGTTCACCCAATCTGTCTGTGCGACAATGAAAGACAAACTAAGTGCGCCCCCAGTTTTTGTCCAACTTATAAGATACGAAGTGAACTGGGTCACCGAGGTTTAGCAGCCCACAACCCGACAGTTATTTATTTATTCAATGTTCTTGGTAAATCTTTTAGATGTATTGTTTGTTTTCGTGACCGGGTAGGGTAGCTACCATACCATGAAGTCTTAGAGCAAACTTATTCCACTGAGGGAAAGAGACAGAGCTATACAGGGTGTCTAGCACCATCTCTTTCCTTAAGTGGAATAAGTTCTGCTTTAAGACATCATGGTAGGCCAACTGAACCACAATAAGTAATGTGGCTTTTATTTATGCTGGTCAGCTTCTTGGTGTCAGGGCGATGTTAGTAGTCTCAAGTCTTGTGTGGTCGTCGTAATTTTCAACAAATGAATATTTTTTCTCTCTTTAACTAAAACAATCTTTGTATTCTTGCCTTTTCAATTAAGCTGGTTATAGCCACATCGGTTGAATGTTTTCAAAGTTTATAACGGACGTAAATAGTAACAATTATTGTGTCTAATTCCTTCTTTCTACGCCTCCGTCCTAAACGGCTTGACCGATTTTTATAAAATTTTATATGCGTACTAGCTTTTGCCCGCGGCTTCGCTCGCGTTAAATTCGGGGTAACACAGTTCCCCTTTCCTGATTTACAGGTACCTGTGACCTGTAGTTTTAAAAATATATTATTTCTCATTTAAAAAAAGAACAGTAGCTTATGTCGGTCTCCAGGGTTTACTAACTATTTCTGTACCAAAATTTATTAAAATTGGCTTAGCCATTCAGTCGTGACACACAAACAAACTCCCTTTCGCTTTTATAATATTAGTAGGATGATTTGTGTACCTATGTCCTTTGCTGGAGGTTCTTAAACGAATAAATCTATGCTAATATTATAAAGCTGAAGAGTTTGTTTGTTTGTTTGAACGCGCTAATCTCAGGGACTACTGGTTGGAATTGGAAAATTCTTTTAGTGTTGGATAGTCCATTTCTTGAGGAAGGCTATAGGCTATATAACATCACGCTACGACCAACAGGTGCTGAGCAGCGTGGGTGAAACCGTGGAGAACAGCTAGTTAATTAAAAACATTACACATTAAAGTAAAGAGTACGATTCTTCCTTAAAAAAAAACAAAGATAGGAACTTCAAACCACTTAAAAGTTGATTCCTCTCCGTAGAATTAGAAAACTACTGTTGGACCGTTGTTGAAACTCCATGATGGCGGCATAAAACCGAATATATTCGTTCTGAGTTCTGTACTTCGTTAATTAAAATAATACCATCGAAACATCTTGAGCGAGTCGTGTAATTAATTTAGTTATTACTTTTCCTTGTACTTGGCTGATTTTGCGGGTCCTTTTGCTTCCTAGAGTGTATTAGATGTATAGGAACATTTAAAAGGATTTTTCATTGAAATTCTTCGAAAATGATGATCATTTTTTTGTGTTTTTTGTCTTGGTGGATTCGGGGCAGGTCTTTGACTAGCTGTGGGATAGTAAAAGGTTGATTAAAAACAAAAATCCAGACTCCGTGGAGAAATTCCAGGTGAGAAAACTCAGTAGCACTTTTTTTTGGGTGGGAAATCATCAAATAACTTCACCCGCTCTGGGCGGAGCGGGGGGAAGTGTAAGAATTTTACTGACTAAAAATCACCAAAGTTCCTTCTATTGCCCTTAACGTTCCGAGGACGTGGTATCTTTCGAACAATCCACAACCCCGGCAAGCGGAGGCTCTGGCAAGCCCCTCTGCTTTGCTGGCATCACTTTGAGGCGCGCGTGAAACACGAACGCGCCGTCCACACGGCCTGTCGTCAATAGACGGACCGACGGTGAGCTACCCATTGCTCACCGTCCACAGTGACTCAGTTGCACTTGTCCCGATCCGAGAATCGAATACAGCACCTCAGCAGAAACTCAGCAGTAGCTATTGCGACCACTCAGTTAAGGAGACAGCAAGTTAATATAAGTTCAGTGACTTATAACTTAATTGTTTAATTTACAAACAAACAAAAATGGAACGCAAAATAGAAATATGCCATTTTTCAAAAACCCTTTCTTCTGTTGATCATCAACCTTAAAAAAGCTATCAAAAGCGAGTCAAACTCACGTAACGAGGGCTCCGTACAAACTTGCGAAAAAAACGGCCAAATCTTTCGATTGCGTAGACTTAGGGGGTTAATTTTTTTTCAGCTCCAAGGGATTACAGACTTGAGTAAATAGTTTTAATTTCAACTCGATACCTTCACGCGTTTCTGAGATAAAGGGGTCTTGACAGACAGGTGGACAAAAAGTGATCCCATAACGGTTTTGTTTTCTCCTTTCGAAACACGAAACCTTAAGAATCGTGAAAAGTGGTGTCATGTTAGGGTAGGTTAAGTTTCAACACTATTCTGGCAAAGTTACCAAGTGTGTCACGGCCTACAAATAGGCTAGAGTAACCCATTGTCCTCATTCATGGGGTGACAAACAACTTGGATGTTATTTCAGCCAAATGTTATGAAAGTGGAATCGCAGACAGTATGGCACCGAGGTTTCGTTGGTGTGTGGTCTAAGTTACATCGAATAAACTTTTTAGAGATGAATTTATAATTTTAGGTTTACGCCAATTAACCTGTGCTTAGTATAAATAATGTGAAATATACCGTATTCAAATCTTAGTATCCTACTTCCTACTAATATTATAAATGCGAATGTTTGTGAGGATGGATGTATTGATGTATGTATCGGAAGTTTGTTACTCTTTCACGTCAAAATGGCTGAACGGATCTTGATGAAATTTAGCACAGAGGTAGATTATGGTCTGGAGTAACACATGGGATATCTTGATGGAATATTTTTTTTCGATACCACGGCTAAGCCGCAGGGGCCAGCTAGTACAATAAATCAAATCAAATCATTTATTTCAATTAGACCATTACAGGCACTTTTGAAAGTCAAGAAACAAAATGAATCTAAAGTCCCGGTCACAAGGCATAATAACTTGTGAAAGTACTGTAGTTGCCCATTTCAAAGCGTTGATCTCTATGGAGAAGAATGGGCAAGAAACTCCATGACACTCTTTTAAATTATAATATTTTAACAAAATCGTGTTTACATCATTCATGTTGAGATTATACAAATATGTGAGAACGATGTAGAAAGGCGTACACAGTAAGAGAGCGTCCAGAGTAAATGAAAAGCAAAATTTAATTTTAAATCTAAATAAGTTTAAAAATGAACCGTGGTAGCTAAAAAATGATTAAAAATCATCATCTTGATATCTCGAAAATTGATTTCTGTAATCCTTTTGACATTTAGTTTATTTTGCTTTTTGCAAGATATTTTGTCTTTGGTATCATATTGTTCTGCTAGCTGGGCACAATAACATTCAGTTCTATAATGTCAACGAGGGTGGGCGCTGATACCTTTTTATTTACGAAATATTAAGTTATTTTAGCTTAGGTATTGGCTGCTACCCTAATATACAACATGATAACTTTTAGGTGTAAATAAACGTTTTTTTTTCCACCAATGACATTAATCATACTGCCTCGTTGGTGTTGTGGACACTTCGTCCTTCGACTACGTTCTTGTTTCAAGTTCATAACGAGTACATACTCGTAATGAAACTGAAACAAGAAAGTAATCGGTATAAATCGATCTTTTGGAGAGTTATAATATCAGCACCTTTCATATGTTTTACGTAAGAAGCAAATAGCGGGCTTCTCCAATAAAGCTGTTCAGCTACCCTACATTGACGTCTTAAAGCAGACTTTATTCCACTGAGGGAAAGAGATGGTGCTAGACGCCCTGTATAGCTCTGGCTCTTTCCTTCAGTGGAATAAGTTCTGCTTTAAGACGTCATGGTAGGGTAGCTGATCAGCCTGTCTGTCTGTACGGCGCGCCGCTCAAGGTCTTTCAGTCTCAAAATTCCATTCAAAACTTTATTGCTGATTATGTTACGTATAACATAACTTCAAGCCTGTAGTATTCGAAGGGTGAGGCATAGGTATAGGTCCGAGGAGGAAAATAAAGGGCAAAAGAAGTAACATGGGTGGGTTTTAGTCAGTAAAAGCCTGACACACCCCCCCGCTTCCCCTCGTTCTGTTCCTGTGTTACCGTTACGCAAAATAAAACCCCTGACATTCAACGTGTAATGCGTTGACGTAATCACATTAAATGCTCCTAGTTTTATTTACAAGCAGTATTGCATTAGTTAGTAATTGAATTTGCTTAAGATTCTTTGTTCAATTGGATTATTGGATAGGATTTGTTGTGGCATCTTGGGATATGAGCAGAGATATGTGTTATGGTTGCATTTACATTTTAACGACACGGTTAGTGCAGTGGCTGAGCGATCGATTGCTGCGCTGCGTGTCACGGGTTCGATACCTGCGCGGAACAAATATTTGTATGGCCTATAGATAGTTGTTCCACGTCCGGTTGTTTGGGCATGTGAGTTTAAACGCCCCACGAAATAGGAGAAATTCCTAGTGTGAAACAACGATTTTATAAAAAAAAAGAAAACTTTTTTAACTGACTTCAAATTAAGGTGGAAGTTTTTGTACGCATTTTACGTGATTTCTCCGTCAATTGTGGGCTGATTTTCTTCGAAATTCTTTTTGTTTTATTCGAAAGGGTATATACCTACTCCCGATTTCAATTTTATCTATATTGGTTCGGTAGTTTATAAATTTATCTTATATAATACATATTTTTTTACAGTCCCGGTCACAAGGCATAATAACTTGTGAAAGTACTGTAGTTGCCCATTCCAAAGCGTTGATCGTTATGGAGAAGAATGGGCAAGAAATGGATGGTGATCCTATAATAACATAGGCTCCTGGGAAACTCCCTATCTCTCCTGGGAAACGCAAAAAGCGATTCAAGATAACATTACATATAGCAGCGTAATTAAATTCCACTGTAACCGTTAATCAAATCAAACGTGATGATTTGTACATTACCCCATACGACCGTACAGCGGTCCTTGACCTTCGAGGTGAATGACCGGCTTGGAAAAGGTTACCGCAATTTACGAGAATTTCTCCTTAAATCATCCAAAATTTGTTACGGTAGCCGAACGTCGAATGATAAATTCTAATGAGTGCGTTGTAACGAGAATTCTTGGGGCTGTATATCATTTATCACTGTCAACACCTTTTAAGCGTTTATTGCGAAATTCTAGGCTTTCAAATCAACGGATTTTCGAGGCACACACACACGCACTTCTGCAACATATAATCCTGTACTGTCATCATCTGCTAAGTCTTTTCCAGACCATGTTGGGGTTGGAGGCTTTCAGTCTTACCGGATGCAGCTAAAGACCAGTATTTTACATAGAGCGACTCAGCCCATCTGACTTTCACAATCTAGTTAAAACTGGGTATTACAGCACCACTTTTTACAGATGGCAAATCTTCAAATAACTACCCCCGCTCTGGGCAGAGCGGGGGGGAGTGTCAGGGGGACTTATACTGACTAAAACCTACTCATGTTCCTTCTTTTGCCCTTTTTATTCCGGTGCCGCGGTATCTCTTGCGAAAAACCCGCAATCCCGGTAGGCGGTGGCCCTAGCAAGCCCCTCTACTGTTTCATACCTTGCGTTTATTTTGTTGTATGTTGTATTTCACTTCTCAAACAAGTGCATTGGAAAATGAAAATAAGTCTTAAAACCTACTCTAAAACGTTAAGCGTTTTATGACGTTTAGATAGTTACTAGCCAATCTAAATACAACTTAGTATACACTATCAGAAAGTGTGTTTTCATTCAAGAGGATATTACATTAATTGGAAGCAGCGATTTGTTTGTTATAACTACATAAACTTATACACATAACCCATACAATTCGTCTTCTATTAGAACTGGGACTTGCAAAGCGGAAGCTACGTCACTTCTCTGCAATAGATCTCTGACACTATTACTGCGGTAGACTTCAACCGGCTTCTGACATAAAGGAAAGCACTGCTTGGCCACGATCTTCAAGCTCACGCGACACGCGTCTGCTGGTAAAACAAATGAATTAAGTTGTCGAACAACCCGAAACCACTTGATTGCCAGTGCCATTGACCAATAATACTCGAACTCAAATGAAAGGAAACGCGTTACAAATACAAAATGAAGCGAGCGTGTTTTGGAAATATAAAGACGACGGCGACGACACGGTTGGCGCAGTGGCTGAGCGATCGACTGCTACGCTGCATATCGGGGGTTCGATCCCCGCACGGAACAAATATTTGTATGGCCTACCGATAGTTGTTCCGGGTCTGGCTGTTTGTGTATGTGAGTTTAAATGTTTGTAAACGCACCCACGATACAGGAGTAATTCCAAGTGTGGGGCAACGTTTAAAAAAAGAAACAAGAGGATGGATCACCTTGTTTTTGTTTTCGGATAAGAATTCATCAAATGACTTCGCTGTGAGTGTCAGACTTGTGCTGACTAAAACTCACATATTCCCTATTTTTTTTTGTGTTCCGGGGCCGGTATCTCTAACGAACAACCCGCAACCCCGGCAGGCAAGACCATGACGGGCCCCCTCTGCTTTACTGACATCTTTTTGAGGTGCGCGTGGAATATGAGCGAGTTGCATCACTTGAGGATGTGATCGGGGCCTTAGTAAGCTGCAATAGCTGCTGTACTATATTACTGCTGTTTACTTAAGCAGGCTTCTAACATGCTAAACGAAGCTTCGGAAGGTGCCAAGTTAAGTTCAAGCTGATTTAAGCTCTGTTTAATAACTGTAAATTAGTAGCTTTTGGAGTTTGCCCGTTAAAGCATTTAATTTCTTGCAATCCTAAGTGACATTGAGATGTAAGGTGGTGCAATCTTAGAGCCCTTATATCCTTACAAATACATATTATAAAAGCGAAAGTAGGTTTGTTTGTTACGTCTTCACGCCTAAATGGCAACCCGATTTTGATGAATTCTGATACAGAGATGGTCGAGACCCTGGGGACGGATAAAGGCTACTTTTTGTGGCTTTCTAACCCACCACTTACCTAAAATAGGTGGAAGTTTGTATGGAGCATTCCGAATGCATTTTCAAGGTAAGAAGCTAAAAATCGATACACACACCAAAAACAACGAAAAATACCTGAAAATCAAGAAAGGGGAACTGTGTTACCCTGAATTTAACGCAGGCAAAGCTGTGGGCTGAAGCTAAATAAATAATCTCACGCCTTTTTTACGTGAGGGTGGGCAGAAATCACAGAACGCCACGGGCCCCGGAACATAGACGGCAATAGAAAGAACATGGGTGTGATTTAGTCAGTACAGGTCTAACACGGGGAGTGTTAGACCTGTACTGACTGACCATGCTACGCCCAAAGTGAGGGAAGTTATTTGATGATTTTCCATCCGCAAAAAAGGGAATGTAAGACTTATGCTGACTAAAACATAGCCATGTTTTGACGGGCCTGTTGGTCTAGTGGTTAGTGGCCCTGACTGCTGAGCCGGAGGTCGTGGGTTCGATTCCCACCCAGGACAAACTTTGTGTGATGCGCATGATTGTTTGTTTTGTGTCTGGGTGTGATTTATCTACAATATGTATGTATTTATAAAATAAATAAGTATGTATATCAGTTGTCTGGTTACCATAACACAAGCTCTGCTTAACTTGGGATCAGATAGCCGTGTGTGAGTTGTCCCAAGATATTTATTATTTATTTATTTATTATGTTCTTTCTTCCGCCCTTTGACTCTCGCTCAAACAAACTCCCAGCTGCTGATGAGAACACCCAAAAATGAATTCAAATACACCAGCTAGAACATAACATTATAAGCCCACGCTTCGTAGCTTCTTCCTGCCAAACCCCAAGAGAAATACGCAACTAACTATGTAAATATTTTGATTATCCTTATACAAAAGAAAGGAATCTTGTTAAGGAAGGGGATGAAATGTAACGAATGTGCTAGCAGGCACTGTGCCAGAGTTCTGCGAATGTGCCAATGTCAGAGTAGTCAGAGTATGGTCTCAACGGATTTATTCGCTGGTTTGAATGAAAGGAAAGCAGCGGTTTCGGCCTCTGTGGAGTATCAAACTTTTATTGGATGATCAATTGAAGTGAAGATGACCATCCAATGAAAGATTAGTTACTTATGGAAAAGCATATCTATTATCTGTGTATAGTGTAGTCATTTTGCGCAGATAATAACAAAAAAAAATATTTATTAAAACATCTAATACAGATTTTGGGCAAAAAATAATTATAAATATTTTAAAAAGACCTATTTAAGCTAAATTGTTTACAATAAATTTAAATTAAATAAAATGACATCATCATCATTTTCCTGCCCTTGTCCCATTCTATTTTGGGTCGGGGCAACACGTTTTCTTCTCCCATTCTCCCCTGTCAGACGTCACGGCATCATTTACTCCTTTCTTCTTCATATTATTCATTACACATCTTCAACATCTTTTCTTTTTTTTCTACAAAATCACATCCTACTAACCTACTAATAATATAAATGCGAATGTTTGTGAGAATGTATGGATGTTGGTTACTCTTTCACATCAAAACGGCTGAACGGATCTTGATCAAAAGCACAAATAGGATACTTTTTTTCCGATACGACGTGGGCGAAGCCGCAGGGGCCAGCTAGTAAACAATAAATTACACATTCTTCTCCGCGTCATTTAATTACAAACACAATCCCCCAGACATTTTGTATCGTCTGCAACTATCTACGAACCATAGGAACGCAAGATTTATTCGCCACAGGTCATATGATCGGATCTATCTGACACAGCACCTAAGGTACTAGTCTCATCACTGGCGATTAGCGGAAAGCGAGTGTGCGGCAACTAGAAACGAAAACGTGTTATAGAAAGGAATTTTACTATTTGTCCTTGGTGAAAAGAAGAAATGTATTTTAAACACTGAATTTTTTGACTGACAAGAGCCTTTTGTCATAAGAAAATTGGGGTTCAGTTGTTATAAGAGTTTTACAAGAACCGGTTCAAAGATGTAGGAAATTAATGTGTATTTTTATATTTAAACAGTTGTATTACTATAACCTTTTAACATTAAAATGAAGTGAATTAAAATCAGTGTTTCCATAATCTAATCCAGAGGTTATAACATCCTGTAAAAATGCGAAGATTTTAACACAACGAATAGCATCTGTCCATCTCCAAAAATGTTGGGGTCGGCTTCCATTCTTACCAGATTCATCTGAATACCAGTATTTTACATGGAGACCTATCTGACCTTCACATCAGTTGATCTGGGTTATACGATTCGGTTTGGTAAGAATAGTTGCCTAACTGTCAAAGATTTACAAATGACAGTCACGACCAACAGCTTAATGTTCTGTCCAAGGCAACCCTTCCACAGACCAAGCTAGGCAAGCGTAGCTTAACCTACAAATCGACCCGAGAGCATCCCGGGGCGTCTCACGCGGCAGCTCAGCAGACTCCCGGCCACCAGATGCGGGTCTGTCGACGGTGAGCAATGGGTAAATCACCGTCCGCCCGTCTATTGACGACAGGCCGTGTCGACGGCGCGTTAGTGTTTCACGCGCGCCTCAAAGAGATGTCAGCAAAGCAGACGGGACTTTCAGAGACTCCGCCTGCCGGGGTTGTGGGTTGTTCGAAAGAGATACAGTGGCCCCGGAACGTAAAGGACAATGGAAGGAACATGGGTGTGTTTTAGTCAGTACAAGTCTCACACCTCCCCACCCGCTTCGCCCGGAGCAAGGGAATTTACTTGATGATTTCCCAACCGCCAAAAAGGACCGCCTCGGACCCCGGACAAACTTGTGGGAACAGCATTTTGCAATTAGGGCAGGTAATGCGAACAGTCAGTGATCCTGGCCTGTTGGTCTAGTGGTTTGTGGCCCTGACTGCTGAGCCGGAGGTCGTGGGTTCGATTCCCACCCAGGACAAACTTTGTGTGATGAGCATGATTGTTTGTTCTGTGTCTGGGTGTGATTTATCTATAATATGTATGTATTTATAAATTATATAAACATGTATATCAGTTGTCTGGTTACCATAACACAAGCTCTGCTTAGCTTGGGATCAGATAGCCGTGTGTGAGTTGTCCCAAGATATTCATATATTATATTATATTAACTATACATGAGACTCGTCATGCTGAGTAAGAAAGTAGTCCACACAAAGTCGCTGCTCGTCAACTGTGGCACATGTGCCGAAGATAGAAATATATTTCGTTGCAGTGCAGTATTCTTGATTTGTTTCGTTTTTCCAACCGAAGCAACGTTGATTTATTGTGGCAATGAATTCAAGATACTGTTCTGGTTTTATGTCTTTCTTTCTGATTTATATCCGTGTGTCTTTCTGTATCAAACGACTGTCTGAAATGTTTGTTTTGTTAACTTTTGAAACGGCTGTGAACGTTTCCATTTAGTGTTTTTCTTGGACTAATGTTAAACACAGCGAAAAAAATGTTGAGTCTTCTGCAATAATCACATCATGTGTAAAAATACGCAGGTTGTTGCAAGTCAATAACATATTATGCAAAACTGTTATAACAGTTTATAGCTCACTTGCTGGCGCCCGCGGCTTCGCCAAAAAGTATTATATGTGTTATTCCAGACTATCTACCTAACTCTCTGCCAAATTACATCAAGATCCGTTCAGCCGTTTTGACGTGAAAGAGTAACAAACATCCTGACCCTGAGACCCTGTCTGTCTGTCTGTCAAGACCCTTTATGTTAGTAACGCGGAGAGGTATCAAGGTCGAAATAAAACCATATACTCAACTCTGTGGTCCCTTCGTGCTGTGAAAAAAATCAACCTTTTAAGTCTACGCAGACAGAAAATATGGCTGTTTAAGTCGCAAGCTTATATAAACCCTCGCGATATTGACTCGGTTTTGACCGGTTGTTTTGTAATATTGCCTGACACTAGGAATTTTAACAAAAAACCGACACACAAACAGCCTGATCCGCAACAACTAACAGTAGGCCTTAAAGTATTTGTTCCGAACGGGGATCGAACTCGCGACACCCAGCGTAGCGCCCAATCGCTTAACTGCACCGTCAAAATATCATGTAAGTTTCGCACACAATTCTTATACAAAATATTAAAGGTAGGTACACGAAACCCCCTTTTACATGTATCTCGACACTGCCTAACCCCACAATGATCCTAGCAATGTATACGGAACCTTAATACTGTTTTTACGATCTTGTCAGGTTGGGTACGACGCCTGATTTCTGTCCAATGTTAACATTTTATGGTTGTAGTATTATTGGGGGTACGGGTCGCTGTTTTCTGTACATTTCCGTGTGTGATTTGAATATTATAGAAGTACGCGTGGTAGCGGTAATTTAGAATTTCATATTTATTCTAGAACATCTAGGTAGTCTTTACTTTATAATTTACTAGCTGTGCGCCCGCGGCTTTGCCTGCGTGATATAAAAAAAAAACGTATTCTATAAATTTGTTATTCCAGACTATAATCCTCTGTGCCAAATTTCATCAAGATCCGTGCAGCTGTTTTGGCTGTATGGATGTTTATTTACAAACATCCATACAGCCAAAACAGCTGCACGGTTCATGTTGATGATGAACATGATGTTTGTAAAACAAACATCCATACATCCATCCTCACAAACATTCGCATTTACAATATTATAGTAGGATTATTATATAAGTAGGACTTTTAAAAAAAGTTTATCACTCCTTAACGCTAAAACTGCTAAACAGATTGAGATCACATTTGGTATCAAGATAGCATGTACTCCGGATTAAAATATAAGCTGCTTTTGACCCCGGAAAAATCCGGTGTTTGCATAGGATGATCAAAAAACTTAAATATGGTTTCTAACCGCGGGTGACATCACGGAGCGCAGCTAGTTAATAATAAATGAGTCACTGATTACTCCAAAAAATCGTCGCAAATATTTGTTTATATAAAACAAGAATGCCCAATAATGTGGTCAAAGATTAGCTGAAATTTTGTATAAACACATTTGTACATTTTATCACATTTTCTACCTTATATTTGTACATCATATTCTTAAAATTCCTTACCCGAATTTGACCTGGCGAAAAAACTAATCCCTGCCTGAAGGTATTGTAAATAAGCTAGCCAGTCGACACCGAAATCCCATTTAAGAGAACTCAAAAATACTGAAGTTATTAACGTATAAAAGTATTTATTTTCATACGGATAAATACTGATTGAGAAAAGCAGCAGAAAATTACTTTTAATCCTAGAGGTTTTTATAGCTAACTTGCTCATATCCCGGCTTTTTTTTGCGTATGTGAAATAATTTAATAACTTCCCCCGCTCTGGGCGGATCAGGGGGATTGTCAGACTTTTGGTAACTAATACCCATCCATAATCTAAATATCCATAAATAATGTGTGTACTATCCCATTTTGCCAGTATTATTTAAGTTCCATGTAATAGGGGACGAGCCTAATGCAATCAATGGGGCACGTATACTGACTAGCTGCTACTGAACAAAAAAAACTCAAGAGTACTTTGCTCGATGTTGAACCCTCTTTTTTTGGGGGGGGTGGGATATTATCAAAAATAACTTCCCCTGCTCTGGGCGGAGTGGAAGGGAGTGTCAGACTTTTACCGACTAAAACGCACCCATGTTCCTTCTATTGCCCTTTGCCTTCCGGGGCCGTGGTATCTCTTTCGAACAACCCGCAACCCTGGCAGGCCCCTCTGATGTTGGACCCTGGACCTCGTCGTTCGTGCTTTCGACCACTACACCAACATAAATCACGTAATACATAAATCACGTTGCATCACAGATCGTGATTTATTTTTATTGGAAGATCAGCCAACAATTTGCCTATGCCCTCCGTGAAATAAAAAAATCAACAAATTTCTCCACTGCTCTGGTTACATATTATGCCTATGCATACGCATGGCTGAACTACGGCATAATATTATGGGGAAATAGCACAGATGCACCTACACTTTTTATATTACAAAAACGACTGATTAGAATACTGGTTAACATAGATAGCATGGACAGCTGCAAACCCCATTTCCAAGAACATAAACTTCTAACCCTACCTTGTATTTACATCTTGGAAATGTGTAAATTTGTTAGAAATAATGAAAAACTATACACTACACGCGAAAACACACAGACTCACTACACACTACGACACAAAAATAGACTAAACGTACCAGGTTCTAAACTAAAAATACACTCTACAAGTACTTTAATAATGGCAGCTAAAATATTTAATAAACTACCAGGTGAAATTAAAAATGAACAAAAATTTAATATATTTATAAATAAATTAAAACAGCTTCTAATCCAAAAATGTTATTATAATGTACAGGAATATTTAAATGATAAATTTAAAAAATAAACAGTAATAATATAAACAAATAAAAAATAATAATCTATAATTCCAATGTATAATTAAAATAAATATTAATAAGTTAATCCAATAGGTATATATGACGTAAAAGTATGATAGTATTCAATTAGTTATACGTACATGTATTCAATTAGTTATTAAGCCTACCTACTTAAAAAAAAAAATGTCAACATTATTTGTAATAGCCCTCCTCCTAATTCCTAATTTTTCATTTTTATTTTTGTTATGCCCGACAGGGCCCACAATGCTCCTAAACTAATGTATGTTTACCATTAATTAATGTACCCTACCACCTAAGTTCACATTGTGGAATGCAATAAATATATTGAGTATTGAGTACAGTTCGCCCCTAACTATATTTCACTTTTTATTATTCACATTTCAACAATAAACTGATTCAGATTTATTTTCCAACACGTCAGTTGAAACAATTATGTTTTACGAACGTAAATGCCAACGGTATTTATTGAAATATTGCAAATTTTATCAATGCAATTTGTATTCATGTTAAAAACAATGTCGTTATAAAGTTTCATCATTGAAAAAATTATATAAAAACAAGACACTATTCTAATCCTTACTTCCTTACTAATATTGTAAAAGCGAAAGTGAGTTTGTTTGTTTGTTACGTTTTACAATACAAATAGCTTAACTGATTTTGATAAATTTTGGTACATAGATGGTTGTGTCCTTTTTTTTATAAGCAAATCAAGTATATTGACTTGTCTCGCGAGGTTTTCGAGATTTGGAATGTGGAGTATGCGAGTGTTTTACATATAAAATATATTATACATGTGCTTTCTCCAACATTTTTAAACAAGCAATACATTAAACTTATTACAAACGAAAAAGAACAAAGCCATTGTTATCCTTGAAAACTTCCTCTGCGTACATTTAAATCCGGAAATAACAATTATGATAAATCTGTAACCCTCTTAATGATATACATACATCAATAAATAACACTGGGGTCGGTTTGTGCCCATTGTCCTTTAGAGACCCCCGATTGAGTAATTACCGATGCGGACACAGTGTAAAGAGTAGCCAGTAAACCAATTTTGCACGTTTTGGGAAATGTGACATTTGACGACACGGTTGGCGCAGTGACTGCGCGAACGACTGCTACGCTGCATGGCGCGGGTTCGATCCACGCACAGGACAAATATAAGTATAATTTAAAACACACAACACCCAAAAAAACACAAGCATTTGTATGGCCTGCAGATACTAATTCTTCCGGTATTCCTCCTGTATCGTGGGTACGTTAACAAACATTTGAAACTCTCATACTCAAACAGCCAGACCCGGAACAACTATCTGTAGGTCATACAAATATATGTTCCGCGCAGGAATCGAACCCGCGATACGCAGCGCAGCAGTCAATCGCTTAGCCACTGCGACAACCGTGCTGACAAATATAAATATATTCATACTCGAAAACTTTCCTCATGGCATTTTCCTCATTTCTCCGTATCACATGCCCATACCAAGCCAACCTATTACCACACAGTTGAATTATTATCATTATTATGAGCCAGATGTGTCCTACTACATTGCAAAGTCAGTGAAACACACAAAGTTGAATTACTGCATTTTAAAACAAATGCTTGTACTGTGACATCGTGCAATCAATGAATAATCTAATCATGTTTACCTCGCTGGGGATTGGGGGTCGTTATGCGACAAATTGACGGTGTGGTTGGACCCGTTTGGAGATGTTTTATTTAATTGTACTAGTTGATTAACGATTCTGTTGATGCAACTCTCTGTTGCCTGCAACTGTGTATGTTTTTCGGGGTTCCGTACATCAAAAGGAATAAACTTCTTTCATCACTTTGTTGTCGACTAACGTTGTCTAAGGACAAAGATAAGGTCGACAATGGGACGAGCTAACTCAAAAGAAGCCTATTAAATCGTGACTTAAATAGATTGGGGCTACTTATGAATTGTAGGTAATTATACAAACATCACGCTCTTGTTGTAATTGTCTTAACGTTTCGGATCAGTATGGTCCAGCACATCAAGACAGCAAAATAACACTTTCAGGATATATCCACTTGGCTAACTCGTTTTGCTTACGGATAGTTGTGTTTTGACATAAGTTCTATGAGACTTTATGTCAAAATTCAACTATCCGTAAGAAAAACGAGTCGTTTTTGTTTATTGGAACGGGGCATTAGTTCGAACTGTGACGAACGGACAAAACAAATGAACCCAGTCGCGGAGAGACGGTACTTACTGTAAATTAAATCAACAACAAACATGCGTGTCGCTTGACTCAAATCGCGTCCTATGTCGCATCGCCCGAGGCTATGAATGGGACATTAATAAAACTTTTTCAGACAGAAAAATAAACAATTGTTAAACAAATTCCAAAATAACTCCTATTAAATACACGTCATTGTCCCGAAAACGTTCAAACTAAACTGATTTATATTTGATACTTACTTCTCCCGCAGTCATGCTCTCATTAATCACACGACTTGTGCAAGAACTTCGTAATAAGTTTCGCTAGATGTCGCTACTTGCCATGTCCCGAATTTCTGACAAAGAATGCGTGCTCTTCGAAGTTTTTCCTTTGTTAAAGCGTACGACCAATTTTCTTTATCGTATCATGGAATTTTTTGATTTTACTTGGGACGTTGGAGTAGATCGTTTGATACTGCTACGTATAAACTACAATTTCATGCCATATAAGTACATGTACAGTACGGTCAATGAGAAGCGATACGAAAGGTCATTAACCTAAAGAACAACTGTGGCGTTGACAATCTAATATTTAGCTCTTTCCATCTTGTGCCTTTGTCGTAATGTCTCGTTCTGCCGGCAAAAACATGACAACGTTAAGACGGGTTCGCCAACATTCGGGCGGCCATTTTAGATGGGGTTTTAGCATGGGTTTTGTTTACATTTGGTATCGCTTCTCGTTGGCCGTACTTTAGTAGCTTCAAAAGGCAGTATTTACATCAAGCTACACAAAACCATTTTATTCGGATCTATCATTGTACGGAAAATCTATAGTTACAAAGTAAAGTCACGGGATACTAGAAATGTATAGCCTGATGTGTAGCTGTGTGTACTAGCATTTTAATGTGTGTTATGAAATGCAATTGGTTCTCTTTTTTTTTGGGGTGGATAATCATCAAATAACTTCCCCCGCTCTGATCGGAGCGGGTTCCTTCTATTGCCCTTTACGTTCCGGGGCCGCGGTATCTCGTCAGGCGGAGATTCTGGCAAGCCCCTCTGCTTTGCTGATATCTCTTAGAGGCGCGCGTGAAAAACAAACGCGCCGTCGATATGGCCTGTCGTCAATAGACGGACGGACGGTGAGCTAATTGGTACACCTTGCTTGCCATCTTCAGAAACGTAGTAAAAGCCTAGATCTGGATTTGTGACCGGTCGCAATAGGTTCTAGGCCAAATTTGTTTAATTTCTATGTAATACATAGAAATTGAACCAAGTTTGCAAAACATGGACCCACTATAAAGTGCATTTCTATTTAACCCTTTAAGCATTACAGGCATGATATTATGTATATGCTATTGGTATCTTGGACCATACCATCTTCCATTCACAAATTATTAACACCAGCTATTCAATTCGCACTAACATTATAATGGCGAAAGTTTGTATGTGTGTGTGTGCGTATGTTTGTCACTACGTTACGCTCAAACAGCTTAATGGTTTTGGATGAAATTTGGTAGGCAGTTAGCTTATAACCTATATTAAAACATAGGCTAACTGATACAGACTTTTATCTGGGTTTACGCGGGTGAGGCCGCGAAGAGCAGCTAGTTGAAACATTACACAAAATGCAATTACCACGTTAGCCATGCCTTTATCTTAGTTTCTGTCATTTAATAAATTCATTCATACTTGCAGGCGACCCACTTGCATGCTAATGAAACGTTTTCATTAAGTAACTTGGTATTATATTCTGTTTTCATAATAGAGAAGTCAAGCCATTGTCGGGATAGTGCAGTAATTTGGTGGTTTTACCTGAAAAGATTGCGGGAGTTTTATACGAGGTTATTTAAAGATTTCAATCTGCTCTTTCTGAATTTCATTTTTGCCACCTCGAGCAATTGCACTTGTTTTGCAAAAACAAGTGAAAAACATTCCTCAATTCCTTTGTTTAGTTAGCGAATCGGGAAAGTTACCAAATAGGATGTAAGCCTATCCTGGCAATACCATTCGCGTCGCCATATTGGAAAAATGGCGACTAAAAGCAGTTTTTTGACAAATATCTCCAGATAACTATTGCTATTAAAAATATTGCTATTACTCTAAATTAATGTTATCCGCTTGTTTTGAATTATTTTAATTTCATATATTGTTTTTTTTTTCTATATAAAAAAATATTCTATTGGTATAAAAAAACCATAAATTTATAGTGCATGTGGTGTTAGCCTGTAAGTGATTGTTGCACTTGTAAAAGTATGTATGATTAATTAGTTGTAAATGTGTTGTGTAAACAATTGTTGGCTGACCGAAATAAATAAATAAATAAATAAATAAATAACGCGGGCGTGATTTAAATTGTTTGTTTTACCACTAATTAAATAATCATTTACTATTTATCGAAGGTTTTTTGCAGCTATGAAAGTCCCAGTTCAGTTTGAAATAAATTATTCGAGCACCACCTGCAGTACTATTCTCTAAGAATACAGCCTTGAGCATATTGACCCCACACGACTCTCTATGAAACTGGACGTTTTTTTTATCTCGGCTGAGCGGAGGAAGTATCAGAATTGACTGGATGATTTTAGTCAGTACAACTGACTAAAATCCAGCCATGTTCCTTCTATTGCCCTTCATGTTCCAGGACCGCGGTATCTCTTTCGAACAACCCGCAATCCCGAAAGGCAGTGGCCCTGGCAGGCCCCTCGGTTTTGCTGACGTCTCTTTAAAGGCGCGCCTGGAACACTAAAGCGCAGTCGACTCGGCCTGTCTTCACAGAACGGACGGACGGTGAGCTACCCATTGCTCACCGTCCACAGGCTCGCCCGACGAGCATCTCCCGCGGATGAAACTGAACGCTGCGGTGGCGATAAGCTCGACCATCTCAATGCCGTCATTTGGTCACCTGTTTTCTTCACAATATGTTATGTTACGTCTTGTAATCTACAAAGGTTTGTCTAACAAGCACTAGTACAAGCAATGTAAAAAAAATTGAGGTGTCAAGAGACACCCGGATGGAACGAAGTTCCTATAGAAATAAAAATATCTGGCTTGCTTTCTATAAGAGAGAGAGAGAGACAGACAGACAGACAGAGAAACATGCGACGCCGCACAGCTTACAATAGCTTACTATAGCAAAAAGTGTCGTGACATTTTTTCGTAAGTTTTCCGCCTAGCCCCCTTTCACAACGCGCGATAAGGAACTTTGTTCCAATAAGGGACGAACCTATTACTATAAAACAGGCACACAACCACCGCACCGGACCAAACTTCGACTCTTATTTTTTTTGCGGATGACATATTATCAAATAATTTCCGCTTCTGCTTTGAGCCTAGCGGGGGGGAGTGCCCACCCATGTTCCGTTTGGCCCTTTTAAATATTCCGGGGCCCCGGTATCTCTTTCGAACAACCCGCAACCTCTGAGACTCTAACTCTCTTTTCTTTCAAACTACAAAGTTTTACAGCAAAAAAAACATTCATTCAACACAATCCTCTTCTCCCCTAATCCTTATAACAAATAGCAGTAGCGATCTGATCACTAGTTCTCCGCCGAGCGATCAATCTTTCACTTAAAACTGAGCGCTCCCGATGCGGTTCGTACTATCCTTATTGTATAATAAAGTGTTCGGTGACCTACATAATTATATTGAACATTGCTAGGATAAGATTTCAGAATCAGAATATTTGCTTAAAATTTAGGCATGCAAATATAAATAATAAATAAATAAATTTGTTTATTTGTACACACAGAAAATCTTACATAAGCACACAGTAAATAAATTTTTGTACAGTGATGACAATTTATAAAAGCGAAAGTGAGTTTATTTGTTACCTCTTCACGCTTTAATGGCTAAACCGATTTTGATGAATTTTGGTACAGAGATAGTTGGGAACCAGGGAAAACTTAGCATTGCTATTACAAATCAATAAGGCGCAAGGGGAACTGTGTTACCCTGAATTTAACGCGAGCGAGTCCGCGGGCAAAAGCTAGTATATATATTGATGGATGAAGAGGTTGCGGAAAACCAAAGAAAACGATGGATAGATTATGTTAGGAATTATACGAAAGAAAACCCGGCAACGTGCGAGTCTAACTCGCGCACCGAAGGTTCAGTACAAACAGTCGACATAAACGGCCAAATCTTTTGTAAAAAAAGGGTTTAAAAAAAATATTTGCCTATGTCCGTCTCCTGGTTCCCAACTATCTCTGTACCAAAATTCATCAAAATCGGTTCAGCCATTAAAGCGTGAAGAGGTAACAAACAAACTCACTTTCGCTTTTATAATATTAGTAAGGATTTTCTCGGTACTGTAGGCTTTAAAGCAATTAAAACATGATATCTCCTCCCGGGGTTGCGAGTTGTTCGAAACAGATACTGCGGCCCCGCGGCGAACATGGAACATGGGTGGATTTTAATCAGCAAAAGCCTGACACTACCCCCCGCTCCGCCCAAAGCGGGGGAAGTTATTTGATGATATTCCTCAAAAAACACAGCCAAATGACGTCATCCTATCTGCCTAGTAACCTATTAACGCCTTCCATCTTAAGACGAAGTGCCCTCTTTTAGAGGAAGCCGTTAGGGTTGGCAATAATTAATTACGCTAGTGATGGATGGACAAGGCATTACGTGACATCCCTGTGATAATTACTGATTAATTATTCCTTTACGTGTTGATAACTTTGTGGCGTGCCCTATTATCTAGTTAGTCTCGTTTTTTGATTAACAATTTCAAAAGGATTTAATTTGATATTTCATGCGTGATTTAATCTCGTGTAGGCTGTTCTTGATTGTATTGTTATTTTGATTGTTTACGGATTTAGTCTCGTTTCATTCAGCGTAGGCAGTGAATGAATGAATGAATGATCTCTTTACTTGTTGGGTTTGGTTAGAGATCAAAGTTCTGGGTCACCGACGTGCTTTCACAAGTTATTATGCCTAGTTCAAACTCAAACTCAAAGCATTTATTTCAATTAGACCATTTTTTTTCGGATGGTAAATCATCAAATATCTTGCCCTGCCCTGGGAGGAGCGGGGGGGAGTGTCAGACTTGTACTGACCAAATCATGTGACTACCTGTAAAGACTGTCAAAGATCTACAAATGACAGCCGAGACCAACAGCTTAACGTGCTTTCAGAGGCACGGAGAAAACTCGGTATAAACTACCCTGATTGGTTATCAAAAGTACGACCAACCATGCGATTGCCAACCAATCATACATTGGCATTAAGTTTGACGGAAGATGAATATAACTGGCTTTCAGAAACATAGTGTTGGCTGTGTGATCGTTATAGGCGTACCTACTTCTCTGTTGTCCTAGTTTTTCCGATCGATCTAGGTTTTATAGCGTTGAAACACTTTTATAAGGATTGAGGATAGTCATAAACTTGTAGTATTAAACAAGATCCTTCGTGTTTTGATTTATATATGCTTTCAAGAAAGTCTCATCTGATTTATCTCATTAAATTTGTTAAGCATTAGAATAGGGTAGTTGACACCACCAATCAATTGATATACTTTTTATGAGCTGTCAAAACGCGCTTCCCCCATAGATTTTGTATGAGACTCGCAAAATTTACGTCACTAATTTGTCAAGTCAATGATGCAACTATTTATTGATTTAAAAGCAACTAAAAATCGAATTTTTAAGTTATTTTTAAATGAATGGAGTTCTCAGGTCTAGAATAAGGTGTTCTTTCAGAAAATTTGTGTTTTCAAATTATTGGTTAATGGTGTCAACTACCCAATTGACGACACTGCAGTGGCTGAGCGATCGACTGCTGCGCTGCCTGTCGCAGGTTCGATCCCGGCAAGAAACAAATATTTTGTATGGCCTACAGATAGTTGTTCCAGGTCTGGCTGTTTGTGTATGTGAGTTTAATTGTTTGTAAATACACCCACGATACAGGAGATTTTTTTAATGTGGGGCTATGTTTCTAAAAATAAAAATGTCCTCTTAGGCTTAGTGTGAATGTCTTGCCTTCAAAATGATCATAAAGCGTTTAATACATAAAGTAGCCTATATTTTCGCACAGGAGCTTTTGGATTGATAATATCAAATGCACACGTCGATCCTCAAGATTAAGCCGCGCTTGCCAAGGTCGCTAAGCGGATTGGTTACCATCATTACACAACTATTTGTCGTAGATCTTTGACAATAGTTACAGGTAGCCAGTGGCCAAAAATATTGACCACCAGTCTTACTAAAGAGTGACAAAGGGCGCGAGATGACGCCCGGCCACCGTAGATGTGGGTCTGTGGACGGTGAGCAATGGGTAGCTAACCGTCCGTCCGTCCAGTAAAGATAGGTTGTGGCGACGGCGTGTTAGGCGCGTCGCCCACACGACCAAGAGTCGAGGCGCAGTCGCGGCGCGGGCGCGTTAGGTGCGTCGCCCACACGACATTTGTAAAGAAAATCTCGTTGCGGCGTGACTCTGATGTGAGATTTTCTTTACAAATGGCGTGTGGGCGACGCGCCTATCGCGCCCGCGCCTCGTCTGCGCCTCGACTCTTGGTCGTGTGGGCGACGCGCCTTAGTGTTCCATGCGCCTCAAAGAGTTATCAGCAAAACCTGCCAGGGACACCGCTTGTCGGGTTTGCGGGTTGTTCGACATACCGTGGCTCCGGAATTTAAAAGGCAAAAGAAGGAACATGGGTGGTTTTTGTCTGCTCCGTCAGAGCAGGGGAAGTTGTTTGATGATTTCCCATCCATTAAATAGTACTAACGTGTATTACCCAGTACTAACTGTATCGTAGAAGTAAGATAGGCAGTCACTCGCTGTATAATACAGGTATTCAGCTGTAACTGGTAATACTGGAAACTGATGTCAGGGCAAATGATGATCCTGCCGGGGTTGCGGGTTGTTCGAAAGAGGTACCGCGGTCCCGGAACGTAAAGGGCAATAGAAGGAACATGGGTGGGTTTTAGTCAATAAAAGTCTGACATGCCCCCCCGCTCCGCCCAGAGCGGGGGAAGTCATTAAATGATTTCCCACCAGAAAAAAAAGGCCAAAAGATGATTCTCTCACACAAAAAATTCTAACAATAATTCTGAAGACGTTTAACAAAGATCACTAGAAATGACTTCCACTTGTCTTTACCTTCAGCCATGCTACGAAAACATAGTCTCATTTGTAAGCACTTTAATAAATTATTCATTCGATAGATTATTATTCAACGAGCTCTACTGAATCCATTATGTTCGGACAAGATGTTAAATTATGTAATCGTTTTATTGTTTATTTTTCTGTTTGTTTATTTTATTCTTTTGTAAATTGCAAATCTTATTCAAAGGTTTTGCTTCTTTTGTCGTTTTCGGCTAGTAGGTACAGGAATGTTTATAATGGTTAGGAGATTAGCCGGCGGGCAATATTATTATAGAAACTGGCTAACGATCTGAAGGATTTTAAAGGAAATTTCTAATTCACTGCTGCATGTAAATCCTCTGATCTACAAAGTAATTGACGCAATAATCTTTATTGTTCAGTCATTATGAAAGAAAGAAAGTAAGTTAAAAAAAAAAGGATTATATCATTAAACTACCCTATTCCCGATACCGGTGTGCTACTATTTTATTATTTTTAAATGTTTTTTTCATAAGAAATACGTAAAAATATAAAAAAAAATATGTATACAAATAAATAAAAAGGACAATAATAACTAAATAAAACAAGTAGTCGCCAAAAGAGCCTTAGCTCAGCATAATGCCAGATGGCAACACGAGACCACCACCTGACGCTGATTTTCAGCTGCAGCCCACGAGTGCCATACGCTCGAAAACATAAATAAACAGGTATAAAAGTCAAAATTTTAAACAAAATAAAATTGAATAATAAAACGAAACCAATATTAAAAAGTAAAAATATATAAAAAGAATTATAACAGTAAAAAAGTTTTGATAATTGCTTTTTATGCATCGAATTAAGGCCGCAAAATGCAACAAAAGTATTATCATTTATCAAAGAAATAGCTTTTGAATGCGGCTTCGCTCGCGTAAAATTTTGGGGTAACACAGTTCCCCTTTCCTGATTTGCAGGTACTTGCTACATGCAGATTTTTCCTTACGCCTTATTGATTTGTAATAACAAAGCTAAGTTTTCCCTTTGCTTCCCTCTTTCTCCCTCATATCCCAATTTTCGTTCCCAATGTTCGTGTCCTGGGTCCCAACTATCTGTGTACCAAAATTCATCAAAATCGGTCTAGCCATTTAGACGTGAAGAGTTAACAAACAAACAAACTCGCTTTCACTTTTATAATATTAGTAAGAAAGAAGGATAAGGATTACCATAGCCAATGATCAATCGATCCCTTCTATTAGCCAATTAATTAATGAATAATTAAATATGCTAATAAACGATAGGGTCCTTCAAGAGTAAAGTTAACCCCGCAAATTAATTAGTTTGCTATAGGAAGTTCTACCAATCGATAGAGTACCTACCTACCTATAAAGGGACTATTTTTGTACGTGGCTTCTTAATCTTAATTAAGCGTTTTCATGGTGAAACGACTAATTCTAAGACGCTTAAGCAAAGACGTTTTATACAGAACTAGCTTTTGCACGCGGCTTCGCTCGCGTTTAATTCGGGGTAACACAGTTCCCCTTTCCTGATTTGCAGGTACATGCTACTTGTAGTTTTTACCCTTGCGCCTTATTTTTTGTAATAGCAATGCTAAGTTTTCCCTTTTCCCCTCTTTCTCCTTCATTACTCTTTTTTTTTGTAAAGTTAGCCTATGTCCGTCTCCAGGGTCCCAACTATCTCTGTACCAAAATTCATCAAAATCGCCATCGTGAAGACGTAACAAACAAACATACTCATTTTGGCTTTTATAATATTAGTATATTTTAATGTCGGTAAGGTACAGACGCCAGCAAGTCTAGCTATCCGAAACTGTAATTTTTTCCCAATGAACCATGAACCTCATACTTTAGAAATAAAGTCGAAAATCTATCAAAGAAATTTGACAGATTTTAGTAGCTTTCAGGCGTCTGTACATCGAATGATTGTCTTAAAGATATCGCTATCAGCGATAAGACAGCCATTGTGAAAATAGAATTAGCAATTTCCTTACAACAGTTGCGTTTCAATTTTGGTGTGAAATAAACTATATTCGACAACACGGTTGGCGCAGTGGCTGAGCGATCGACTGGTGCACTGCATGTCGCGGGTCGGTGTCGATTCCCGCATGGAACAAATATTTGTATTGCTTACAGATATTTTTGTTCCCGGTCTGGCTGTTTGTGTATGTGATTTGAAATGTTTGTAAACGCAACCACGATACAGGAGAAACTCCTAGTGTGGGCAACGTAGCATACGAGCCGTGTCCAGGAGTACCTCTTTCTGTTATAATATAATTATTACGCCACCAAAAACTGACACATTAATTACCGGAAACCATACAAGCACATAATAGTTTGCCCATAAACACTGGCCCAGCGAAGCGGGATGACATGGGTATTTACTCCCCGCCTCCCTCGTCCGTAAATCATCCCTTAGTAATACCCCGCTTAAGCTATCTGTCAGAGGGCAGGCCACTTACCGTGTTATGACTTTACTAAGGAATTGTGCGGTAATTAATTATACCTAGCGACTTCTTGGGATAATTTAAGAAAGGATTTTTAGTGTCCTGATCTGTATCTTCTGTCTGCACGGTTAAAAATGTTAGTAATACACGCAAAACATTAAGTATGCCCACTTTTTATTAGAATGGGAAATCAGCAAATACTTGGGAGGAGTGTAAGACTTTTACTGACTAAAACCCAATCATGTTCCTTCTTTTGCCCTTTGTATACCGTGGTTGCGGTATCTCTTTCGAACAACCCGCAACCCCGGCAAGCAGTGCTCCTAGCAGGGGGTGTACTATGCCAAATCGAATGCCAAATAATCGAATATCAATTGATCGACAACTATAAGTCGAACATCTAAATACTCGAACGTTCTTAATATCGAATGGTAAATAAATCGAACCTTCAATATATCGTACACTCAATACATCGAGTGTTCAAAATATCGAATGATTGTTTGATCGAGCGTTCAATGCATCGCATATTCATTCTATCGAAATATCAATACACTGAATACTTTTTATATAGAATACAAGAAAAACACAAAATTTACTAATAAACCACATTTTAATCTTTACTTATTATCTTTTACAGGTACATCTTAATATTTTGTGTGAATTGCGATTGCACGGAGAAACTCTAATAAAACCATGCTGTTTTTACTGTTTAATATTTTTTCAATTGTCCTATTTGTTA
The DNA here is from genome assembly GCA_958449745.1 of Ochropleura leucogaster. Taxonomy (NCBI): domain Eukaryota; kingdom Metazoa; phylum Arthropoda; class Insecta; order Lepidoptera; family Noctuidae; genus Ochropleura; species Ochropleura leucogaster. Next base: position 1,834,134 of record OY288213.1, on the reverse strand, counting down.
CAGCTTGCTCCTTACTACTAAAAATTCTATCGTAGCATAAAGACCCCGTTTGTGCTTATCAAGCAACGTGTATCTTTTGTGCCATCCTTCAATGTTATTTTGAGTCCTAGGAAAACCCAGTGTATTATTTTGAAACACAGACCACAGTGAAGGTGGAAACATCGGTGGAAACAACAACAACAACATATGTACACAAAATTTCGCTTAAATCTGTCCAGCCGTTTCGGAGGAGTATGGGAACGAAAAGTGTGACACGAGAATTTTATATAATAGATTTATGAGAGTAGCCTGAAATAAATATGACTTACTTAATTGTTAGTTCAGAAATATACTTGATTTAAACGAAAGTTTATGTATTGTAATAAAATGATACATTTAATTTATCTATGATTAATTTTCAATATAATCATAAAACTCTTCAAAGAAAGAGGTAATCTATACTAATATTATAAAGCTGAAGAGTTTGTTTGTTTGTTTGAATGCGCTAATCTCAGGGATTACTGGTTGGAATTGGAAAATTCTTTTAGTGTTGGATAGTCCATTTTTTGAGGAAGGCTATAGGCTATATATAACATCACGCTACGACCAACAGGTGCTGAGCAGCGTGGGTGAAACCGCGTGGAACAGCTAGTAAAAGATAATAAGTAAAGATTAAAATGTGGTTTATTAGTAAATTTTGTGTTTTTCTTGTATTCTATATAAAAAGTATTCAGTGTATTGATATTTCGATAGAATGAATATGCGATGCATTGAACGCTCGATCAAACAATCATTCGATATTTTGAACACTCGATGTATTGAGTGTACGATATATTGAAGGTTCGATTTATTTACCATTCGATATTAAGAACGTTCGAGTATTTAGATGTTCGACTTATAGTTGTCGATCAATTGATATTCGATTATTTGGCATTCGATTTGGCATAGTACACCCCTGCCAGGGCGTCCGCCTGCCGGGGTTGCGGATTGTTCGAAAAAGATACTGCGGCCCCGGAACGTACAGGGCAATAGAAGGAACATGGGTGGGTTTTAGCCTGTACAAGTCTGACAATCCCGCCCGCTCCACCTAGAGCGGGAGAAGTTATTTGAAGATTTCACACGCCAAAAGAAAAAAAAAAGTAGTCAAAAGGTATGACTGTTTAAGTGTTCGTAGTAACACGTCTATTTTAACTTGGGCAACACCATTAAAGCAATGCCAGATAGAACTTCACAAATATATCAATCCTTATGCACGTCTTAAATACCCTCCTCTAATGACCTAATCAAGTTGACATCTTTTAAAGCGCAAAACGTATATAAGAAACTAGCAGAAACTTACGACCTTTTTGCTATTCGAATAGTAAAAGCATACGTGCAAATATTCCACGTATGTACGTGTTGTTAAAATATGCAAAATACGAAGAAAACTACGGAAACTTCAGACATTTGGGGGTCGAGGTCACGGCACTTACGTTAAAAATACATGAAGCAAACGTTGGGTCTCCAATACTCTGAACTTGGGGGCACTGTTTTGTGTTTATCATTAATTCAATTATTGGAGATCGTCTTTTATCCAATTGAATACTGGTATTGGACTGTTTTTAGGTTATGAATTTAGGGTACTATACCTAAGTATTAGGGTATGAAGTTTATCCAATACAGACTATACACCCTGCCGGGGTTGCGGGTTGTTCGAAAGAGATACCGCGGCCCCGGAACGTAAAGGGCAATAAAAGGAACATGGGTGGGTTTTAGTCAGTACAAGTCTGACATGCCCCCCGCTCCGCCCGGAGCGGGGGAAGTCATTGGATGATTTCCCACCCGAAGAAAAAAAAAATTACAGACTATACATAGGCTATACATAGCATACCTTTTTAGTTTTATTGAAAGTTCTTTTTTTAAACTTTGCCCTCCTATAGAAATTTCTCCTGAATCGTGGGTGCGATTAGGAACATTTAAACTCACATACACAAACAGTCAGACCCGAAACAACTACCTGGAGGTCATACAATTTTTTTTTTTCGAGCATCACGCATGTTAAAGTTAGCGCTAGCCCAAAGTAACTATGACACGTAGACGAGGTCGCGGGTGGGAGCTACTTTAATATAAAAAACGTCATTAAAAAATCGTGCCCTTCAAAACTTGCACGGAAAAAGTTTTAGTCTTGAATTATACTAGTTTAAGACCACTTTTTCTACTTTATAATATCCGCGGAAGTAATTAACTAATATGCAAGTATAAAATAATATAGCCTTCTGAGACAGAATGCATGCGCCCATCGACTTGCAGCTGTCATAAAATACACGTGTGTTTCTTAATAGTATACACTTAAGTGTACTTACGTTTCAGCTGCAAGACTCTGTGTGTAGTTAAAGGTACAAGTCTTCAAAAGAGTTATTGAAAAGTTTATTCCTTTTTCGCGGATGGTATATCATCAAATAACTTCCCCCGCTCTGGGCCGAGCGGGGGAGTGTCAGGCTTGGACTCACTAAAACATGTTCCTTCACCTTATGTTCCGGGGCCGTGGTATCTCTTTCGAACAACCCGCAACCTTTGCTGACATCTCTTTGAGGCGCGCATGGAACACAAACGCGCCGTCGCCACGGCCTGTCGACAATAGAAGGACGGACAGTAAGCTACCCATTGCTCACCATCCACAGGCCACAGTTTGTTCCTTATCTGTACTTTCATAAATATGTTAGGACCAAAATTAAACTTGCTACATAAACGGCCATATCTTTTGACTGATTTTTTCACAACACAAAAGGGAAATATAAGGGTTATATTGGATAAGTCCTACAGACTTAAGTATATGCCTTATAATTTCAACTTGATACCTTCACGCGTTTCCAAGATAAAGGGTCTTTACAGACAGACAGATGGACAACAAAGTGAACCAATGAAAAAGGGTTCCGTATTTTCCTTTTGGAATACGGAACCCTAAAAATAATAATTTGATCTCGAGTTTTAGCGAGACAAAAACAGCAATACGTTTTTATATCTACATGTAGGTACATTTATTTTTTTGAATATTAAATAGTAGCGGCCCGCCCAGCGGTTTCACCCGCTGCTCACTTCCTAAGAGTCAAGTCGTGAAATATTATACATATAAACCTTCCTCCTGAATCACTCTACCTATTAAATAAAACCGCATCAACATCAATTGCGTAGTTTTAAATATTTCAGCAATATATACAACATAGCAATAGACAGACAGCGACAGCGACTTTGTTTTACCTATACTATGTAGTGATATATATTTATTAAGGATCTCCAACAAAAGATGATAATCATTCTATTAAAATAATAGATAGATAACATTGTCAGTGGTGACTCCCGCTCCAGCCGGTTTCTGGCGCAAAGGTTGTCCATTGCCATCCAACGCGGGAATGCGGCAAGTGTTATGGGCACTTTTGCGCCAGGAATGGTCAGGGGCTTGTTACTTTATTAGATTATGACATGTAATTTTGTTTGTTAATTATAGTAAGTATATGTATATAGTAATATCCCGAATTTAAATTAAATCTATACTTAAAATTATAAAGCTGGAGAGTTTGTTTGTTTGTTTGAACGCGCTAATCTCAGGGACTACTGGTTGGAATTGGAAAATTCTTTTAGTGTTGGATAGTCCATTTCTTGAGGAAAGCTATAGGCTATATAACATCACGCTACGACCAACAGGTGCTGAGCAGCGCAGGTGAAACCGTGGAGAACGGCTAGTCACAGATATTATATTGGTTGTACTATTGAGTACATCTCTGCATCCCTTCAGGGATTACAAGCGTGTGCTATGTTTATGTAAAAAAAGCCCACAGATAAACAAGCAAGTTAATTTAATAGATTTATTTATGACGCAATATTGTCCACAGCACACATGACCGCCTTACTATAGCATAACACGTTGCCGGTTGGATGAGCCCATTATACCCGACACCACAGTATAAAGACAACCAGTATAACAACTAACCGGGCGTTCCAATAAACAAAAACGATTCGTTTTGCTTACGGGTAGTTATATTTTGACATACGTCTCATAGATCTTATGTCAAAATACTACTATCATCAAACCAAATGTTTTTTGTTACCATGGAGTTTCTTGCCGGTTCTTCTCCATAGGAACCAACTCGACGTTTTATAAGTGCCTATGTAGGCCTATGTGAAATAAAAATATTTTGATTTCATTTGATTCACCTAGCTTTTTTCCAGCTTTGTTGCTGTCCGCTTCTAGTCTAACCGCTTGTGTACATTCAGCAGAAGAGATAATTTTTAATTGACACACAATTTTGTATGCCTAATTAAGGTAAACTATATAAGGAACTCGAATAAGTGTCAAAAATAATCATGTTCATGTATCTACAGTTTAAGCAAATACAATCTGTTCTATTTTATTTTATTCTAAACCTAAACGTGTTACCTAAAGCATCATCGGATGTATGTATGAGCCGATTTCGATCATTTGTTCCCAGTTGAAATACTGTATGTGATGGATACTATGTCTTCTGTGCCAACGACTAATCTAACCTATGCCACGGATTATGAACTGTAGGTACACACGATAAAATTGTTGGCTTAACAGGTAAGTAATGGTCATCCAATTAGTTGGACGAAGGGGAAAAGGGTCATTAAAATGTGTGTGTAATTGTTACATGAGCCGTCTGGCAAAACAATTAGGTAGGTGGTACGTTTTCTAGCTATTTTTTTATTTGGGTGTTTAAATTATGGCTTATTAGCTGGCGCCCGCGGCTTTAGCCGCGTGATGTCGAAAAAAAAGTATCCTATATGTTATTCCAAACTATAATCTACCTCGGCACCAATTTTCATCAAGATCCTTTCAGCGGTTCTGACGTGAAAGAGTAACAAACCTCCACACATCCATCCATCCATGCTCACAAACATTCGCATTTATAAGTACCCAAACATCCATACTCGCAAACATGAATAATATTAGGATAGTAGGATTTTGACTCAAAACGATTGTCACTTCTAACGGGCCTCTTGGTCTAGTGGTTAGTGGCCCTGACTGCTGAACGTGGTTCAGCAGTCAGGTCATGGTCGTGGTTTCGATTCCCACCCAGGACAAACTTTGTGTGATGAGCATGATTGTTTGTTCTGTGTCTGGGTGTGATTTATCTATAATATGTATGTATTTATAAATTATATAAGTATGTATATCAGTTGTCTGGTTACCATAACACAAGCTCTGCTTAGCTTGGGATCAGATAGCCGTGTGTGAGTTGTCCCAAGATATTTATTTATTTATTTACTTTAAATAGTTAACATCATTGGATAATCTTACGAGTTCCTTTGAGAATCAGAGTTATTTCCTAAACACACATTTTTTGGAGAAAAACTTGAGCAGTATCATTTGGTTCCGATTTTTTTCGAACCCTAACCGTTATATATAAATGTATGTTGTCTTTAGTTTTTATTATTTTATTTAGAGTACATTTATGTAAACCCTACTATCGATGGCATGCTATTTACTTCTATTTTAAATATGAATTTTATTTCAATAAAATATGTATGAAACGCGACAAAAACAGTGCCTTTGTACAATTTTAGGAAGCTGTCGGTGTGCTCACCTATCACTTTTGCTCTATGTACCAATGTAGTGCCACTGTTAGGTTTTCCGTGTGACTCATTTGATAATACTAGATGCCTCTCATCCGTTCCTTACTTTCCCGAGCACGAATTTAACTTTTAATTCTCCGCTACAGAATGCATATTAATTACTTTTCAATACACTTTCTCGGAAACTGTCTCTTATTGCACTACGATAGGGTTCAACTTGCAATATATGTTACACCCTACCACACCACATTATATATTGTTGCAATTTTTTTTTCTTTTCTTTTTAAAAACGTTACCCCCATACTAAGAATTTCTCCTGTATCGTGGGTGCGTTTACAAACTTTCAAACTCACATACACAAACAGCCAGACTCGAAAAAACTATTTGTAGGTCATACAAATATTTGTTCCGTGTGGGGATCGAACCCGCGACACGCAGCAAAACAGTCGATCGCTCAGCCACTGCGCCAACCGTGCCGACAAGACATATTTACTTAATCAGTAAATGACCTTCGATAAATCGAGGATCATTCTCTAATTAAGTACAAGAGGACAGCTACCCCACCATGACGTCTTAAATCAGAACTTATTCCAATGAGGGAAACAGACAGAGCTATACAGGGTGTCTAGCACCATCTCTTTCTCACACAGGAATAAGTACTGCTATAAGATGTCATGGTAACCCTACAGTTAAAAAAACACAATCTATATATTCTTCTTCTATCTAATTAGTTTTCTATCCATTTCTACCAGACCCGGCAACACCTAATTGAATGCCTATGTAAAAACGTACTTTTGAATTCTAAGCTCAGCGACGAAAGTTGGAAATCCAACGGTGTTGAAGGTGATCCAATAATGTTTGGTAAGTACTGTTAGTGAAAACCGGCTTAAGAGTAGTATTGTACTCGTACGTACCCTTTGTTTTATTCAGAATCCGAATGCGGGCGCCATCTTACCTGTATAAGGGACGTTCCACACAACTTCAATGCCGTATTTCTAAATCCTCTTAAGGTTCCTCTAACTCCTAATAAAAATCGAAAAGTGAGTCTTAAGGTTGGTAAACTCAACCACTAGCTAAGATCTAAAACTCTCATGTCACAGTTTTAGTTGCCATACTCCTCCGAAACGGCTTGACCGATTTTTATGCATTTTTGTATGTATATTCGGTATGTCTGAGAATCGGTCGTAATCTATTTTTTATTTTATTTTAACTGAACAGCGGGTGGAAAGATTACGAGTTAAACATATATACTAATTAATGCCACGGATGGTGCATTGGCTAATTGATTGGCCGCTACGATGAGTGTCGCAGTTTCGATTCTCGCACGGAACAAAAATGTTTAATATTTTGTGAAACCTGCCCCGCCTTGGATATGACCCCAAAAAACGGTATATAGTATAATAACAGTGCGTGTGTGAAAGACTTTTCATATTGACCTAGAACGAAGCACTTGTAAAATTAATACCGGGTTCGTATTGACCCATATTTAATAATGGCTCCAACTATTGGAATCTACGAACGGTAGATATTCAATACCTTTATACTCCTGAAGTTACTTAGCCGTATGTTATATATGAATGTACTTTATGTAGTTAGCTATCCTCACTAATATCATAAAAGCGAAAGTGAGTTTGTTTGTTAAGTCTTCACGCCTAAATAGCCAATCCGATTTTGATGAATTTTGGTACAAATACAATTGGGGGCAACGGAAATGGACATAATTAAAAAAAACTGAGAAAAGAGGGAAGAAAAGGTAAGAAAAAAATTTTTTTGGTTCATCACGCGGGTTAAAGTTAGCGTTAACCCAAAGTGACCATGCCACGCGGACGAAGTCGTGGGCGGAAGCTAGTATAATATATTTGGAATGAGTCTTCTTGTGTTGTGTATACTTAGTTACTAGTGGTTATAATTATTTTCACCTTAGCAGCTCAAAACACAGGTTTTGCTGCGTGCAAACCTTGAGCAAAATGCGATTTTGCTCACTGCGAAAGACGAACTAACTTTTTAATTTTGCAATTAGGAGAGCCGCACTTTGTTATTGTTACGTTGTTACGAAATAACGCTGCTGAGATGAAAACAGAAAACATAATTTATTGTCAAAATGGTTTTTATAATTATTAAACGTTGCCCCACACTAGGAATTGCACATGTATCGTGGGTGCGTTTACAAACATTTAAACTCGCACACACAAACAGCCAGACCCTCTAAAAAAAAAAAGAAAAATAATGCACTCTTCTTTCACGTCAGCCACCTTTCTTGTTATATCATACTTCACATATAGTACGGCCAACGAGAAGCGATACCAAATGTAAACAAAACCCATGCTAAAACCCCAACTAAAATGGCCGCCCGAATGTTGGCGAACCCGTCTTAACGTTGTCATGTTTTTGCCGGGAGAACGAGACATTACGACAAAGGCACAAGATAGAAAGAGCTAAATATTAGATTGTCAACGCCACAGTTGTTCTTTAGGTTAATGACCTTTCGAATCGCTTCTCGTTGGCCGTACTATAGTTCATCCATCGTTTCCATAGTCTTCATCTACTCCTATAGCCTTTATATTATAAATAAACTGTCCACAATAACCCTTGTTACGTCGATAAACATAGAACACACACAGCACATAAATTGTTCTTATGTAAAGTTTAGCATGAAATATTGAAATTCCTCTTTAAAATATGACACGTTAACCACAAAATGGGACCTACGTCAAACCTATTTTATATTGTGCAAAATAACAAGCAACGGTGTAACAAAACATTATTTTTATACAATATACGTAAGAGTAAGATCTATTCAAAACCTTATTTCCAAAACTCAGGTGTTGTTTCAGTCAAACAAATTTGAACTTTAAAAATTATGACTTTAAGTTCAAATTCGTTTATTTGGATACTTAATTATTAGTTTCATTAGCTTTTTTTTTAATTACTCGTACTTTAAAAAAATTGCATTTAAATAAAATATAATAGTATAGCACTATCTGAGACTTACATACGAGTTTTATGGGTCCAGAAACACATATTTAAATAGGATAGTTAGAATATTCTTTTTATGTACCTACACCAAAAACTTACAGAAATTACAGTATAAAACTTATAAATAGGGTAAAACAATGGGTGGTGTATTTATTTACATGGTTGGAAACTATACGCGAACGCAGTATACCTACGATATTCGTTAGGCCCACATCATTTTATCATTTTAATAGTTCTTGGCACGTTTCGAAGCACTCTTTATAATATGTATTAAAAATAAAAAGCGCTTATTTAATAGATATTTGTGACGCAAAACGGAAATAATTTGTAATGTGACTTACTGTTTGTGAATCCAGTTTTTTTACAAAACATGTTTTGTTTTTTTTCTGAGATTTAATTATATTTTGTTTAAAACAAACAGATTTTTATTTCACCAAGTATAAGTCGTAAGCATTTTAAGTACTTTCTCATTTAAGAGATATCCGTTTCTATATCGTTTTTGTAAGATGTCTGTTGACATCGGAAAAATAAAACGTTTAGAAAAATGATCAAAAACGACATTTTTACTGACCTTTTTTATTTAGTAGGTTAATCATAATTTTGTACCTTAAAAATACCTATTCAATACTCCAATTTTTCGGAATAATATGCCGCGAAAAAATAACTCGTTCCATAGACTACATAACTTTTTAAATGAAAAAGCAACACGGACGAACGTCAAAGTCCATTCTTCCTTTATGTTGCCGTACAATAACGTTTGTCGTAAACGTTGTATCAAAATTTCATGACTGACGGACAGATCGTCTCAACATCTTGGATTTAGTAGCTCTTAGCTCACACGCCGGAAAACGACAGCATTAGCTTTGATCGACGAAATAAAAATGGCTTTTTATTTTGGCGCGAAGATGAATAGATTTCTTCGTAGTGTTGATTTGTAAAAGTGTTTATTTAATGACCAGCTGTGTGTCCATAGTTAGGGTAACATAATATAACCGTGGCTACCAATTTAGAGAATTAATGGCACATTCTTTTTGGATTCCTTTTGATATTGTAGCAGTGTTGATTACTGTAAGTTCGGCAGTAGGTCGATAACATTAACTTAATTACTAATTACGGGCTTTCACAGTTAATTACAAAAATAATTACTGCCAAACAGTAAAAGTTACTTCCTGAAAGTTGGTTTATTTTAATTTATTGTTTTTAATTTTGACCTGCAGGCCTACTATGACGTCTTAAAGCAGAACTTATTCTAAATTCTTAAACTGAGTGAAAGAGATGGTGCTAGACACCCTGTATAGCTCTGTCCCTTTCCCTCAGCGGAATAAGTTCTGCTTTAACACGTCATGGTAGGGTAGCTTGTGTAGACAATAAACGATTCATTTGCAGACATGCGCCTGTTATAGATAAATGGTATTGCTTCCTTTCTGTGCTTGCAGAAAAGGAAATATATTAAGAACAATAAAACCTTCTCTTATGCAGAAGCTTTTAAGGTATAATAAAATAGCTAAGTGACACCTTGCCTAATCTACGAATATTTGGAGCCAAATATTTTTGGCTAATTTGCCATCAAAAACTTTCAACTTGCAATTAACGTAATGATCTCTATTCTTCGAGCACCCTCTGTTTCCGGGGTCTTCATTGCTAGGCAATTTTGACCCCTAGAGGCCTCCAAATAATTAAGAATACAAATACTAAAATTGTATGCATTTAGTTCAGGCTTACCGCTTTAAAATATAAGCACCTTTAGAAGCCAAATGTTCATCTTGTAATTCAGGAAGCATTTTACATAGGTATTAGCTTTAAACTAAATGTTTTTGCTTTATGATTTTTCTGAAGAAAGTCTAGCCTACGGTACTTGTCTTTTATTTCCTGCCTTTGTACAGACGCCTGCAGGTCAAGCTACCCTACACTGTCAATGAACCTTGAACCTAATACTTTAGAAATAAAGTCGAATATCTATCAAAGAAATCTGACAGATTGTGGTAGCTTGATGTGCAGGCGTCTGTACAACAAACTTCAGACGCCAGCATTCATTTTGACATATTATGCTTACCGTACTTATGAAACATGTGTCAAGATAAGGAACTTGACAGTTCGCCTCGTTAGGTTTCCTACCACTGTTTATTTACCGTCAGATAGCTGATTTGGTTAACCTGAAGCTTGTGTTAAACAATAGTACATTATGATACAATCGAGGAAACTTTGTCATTGCGGCCGACGCGGATTTAACGCCCAAGCCGCAGGCGAGGGTGTTATATAGCCGAGAACAGGAGTGACAAATTCTCACGTGAATCAAAGTGAGTTTTTAATACAGTAACGGAGACATTAAATAACAGATCAAAAAGTACTTTTGTCATTAATTAATATGAAACTATGAGCTAAATTGTTTTTTACGCGCGCTTTTCGTTCTCAGACTGAAGTAGAGACAAAGGAAATGACACTGCTAAACAGCCTAATGTTAACAATTCGAAAATCAAATATTTTTATTTGATCTTAAAGAAAGGTGATTATTTTACAAATGATGATGCTTGTTTGTGATATTTTGTTGATAGACACAATTTTTTTACATTGATTTGTTTATTGTTAATCGTGGTGAAATCAGAAAACATTAAAGCCCTCGATGCGATAAATGAGAACAAAACACGCGTGTGAATATATTGAACTTAAACACAGTGCAATAAGAGCCAGTTTTCTAGGAAGTGTAAAGTGTAAATATTTTCGAGGAACTGTAATATTTGAAAAATATGTTACAGGGTAATTCAAACCACATGTTAACCAAATAAATAACAGTAGTATTTTGTACTTGTTTTACACAAATAACATGTTGCAAATCTGCACTCTTGAATGTCACAAACAAATGCTTAGAAAAATGCGACACTAGACTTTTAGTCGCAGTGCAACTCGACCCTAATTGCCACAGACAGCGTATCCCCCAAAAACGCTCCCATTTCTTGCAATGTACACATTAGTTGAAATACCTACCTACCTAAATCCTTCCTAATATTATAAAAGCGAAAGTAAGTTTGTTTGTTACCTCTTCACGCTTTAATGGCTAAACCGATTTTGATGAAATTTAGTACAGAGATCCAGGAGACGGATATAGGCTAACTTTTTTTTTTAAAAGTGGGATGTGGGGGAGAAAGCGGAAAAAGAGGGAAAACTTAGCGTTGCTATTACAAATCAATAAGGAATATACCCCGAATTTAACGCGAGCGAAGCCGCAGGCAAAAACTAGTTATTTCTAAATCCTTATACGAAGAGGGAATATAATTCTTGAGCATTGCCACTGCAATGCGGGTCTAAAATACATGGGCATGAGGGACATTCTTAAAGAGATTAAGTTAACCTTATAGTTGAGTTTCCTAACAGTATCCTCATTTGTTAGGTTTATCGTCTGTCCTTGAATGAGGAATATTTCGTAAAATCCTTACTAATATTATAAAAGCGAAAGTGAGTTTGTTTGTTTGTTACCTCTTCACGCTTTAATGGCTAAACCGATTGTGATGAATTTTGGTACAGAGATAGTTGGGAACCAGGAGACGGACATAGGCTAATTTTTATTTTAAAAAAGTGGGATGTGAGGCAGAAAGAGGGAAGAAAAGGGAAAACTTAGCGTTGCTATTACAAATCAATAAGGCGCAAGAGAAACTGTGTTACCCCAAATTTAACGCCGGCGAAGCCGCGGGCGAGAGCTAGTAAAGTTATAATATTGTCCTTAACGATATCATACGTAGATTTTAGCAGTTTTTACTGTTAAGTGTTTAAGAATATGGACAAAATTATGTAGAGCTAGCGAGCCACTCGGTTTCGCACGGGTAAACTAACATACAAATTTTATACATACAAACCTTCGTCTTGAATTACTATTGTATAAAAAATCGAATCAAAATCCGTTGCGTAGTTCTAAAGCAATCTAAGCAGACATAGGGACAGACAGACAGTGAGAAGCGACTTTGTTTTATAATATGTAGTGATCGAATATCGTAAGTGTTGATTTCAATGACTTTGTGCCAAAAACCGCAAATCAAAGTCATAGGTCTTGGAATTGCGGTTTAAGTTTAGGTTTCCATCTATAAACACGATTTAGGGGTATCAAGAACAAGGAGTAAAGCTCTTCATCCCCAAGAGAAGAAAGGGTCCTCAATGGTGAACGTCGTGTCAGGTTTTTTTTTCTAAATGGCATCTCGCAGTTCAACCTAAGAGGTTGTCATCTGTTTAACTGGACGATTCCGGTGGATGCCTTGAATTTAAGGCCTCCATTCAGGGCAAAAGTTTATAAAACAAGCGACTAAACGCAAAGGGCACCCCCCCCCGCCCCCGTGGGGTACGTGCCTTGGGTTAGGGCGTCGCTGGGGGAGCACAGCAAAGAGACAGGCTGGATCTTAGTGATATAATATAGGGACTGGTTTAAACTTACTGGCTCAGCGTGGGCTGGCTCTAGCAAGTACCCGTCCCTTGTCCGGTGTCGTGTCAGATGTCGGGTTTTCTATATATATCGCCATAACTCGCGGAAAGCATTCCTTGCGTGCTGTAGGAATTCTAAGTTAGTTCTTCACTGCTGGCATAGATGGCGCTGTCGTACTTTTTGCCGTAGTTGCAATTTGTAGAGTCACTACAATAATAAACACTTATGCCTGCTAAGGTTTGCGTCTGATAAGCGTTTAATTAGGGTACAGGTTTATGACACTTGTATACAAATGACTTATTCATAGATGAGAACAAGTTGACATAATTCAGACAGTAGAACGACGTGGACTACGACTCAATTATTTTTTGCCCCACACTATGATTTCTCCTGTGTCGTGGGTGCGTTTACAAACATTTAAACTCACATACACAAACAGTCAGACCCGAAACAAGTATCTGCAGGTCATACAAATATTTGAACGCGCGACACGGAAAGCAGCAGTCGATCGCTCAGCCACTGCGCCAACCGTGCCATCACCGTGCGTCACAACTTTCCTCACATTTTCCATCCATCAATCATCAATCCCCCATAATTCATATAATAACTTTCGAACGAATGAAAGCTAGTGTTTGGATACACACATAAACATTTGAAAAACAAAATTACACACGAAATATTGTCTTCTCTACAACGTAGACGCACTGGCTGTCGTAATAACTTATAAGAATTGAATATCGCGCGTGAGACGAGTATAATAAACTCCCACCAGCCCACCGCAAGCATAATCGCTTCGTTATAAATTAAATTATTTTTATTCTGAGCAACAACTATGAAAAAAGCGCGGTAAATTACAGCGCGGTAAACAAACGTGAAAAAAACACAGGCAAAGGAAACGTCTATTCTGACGCTGAGTGCGTTCTTTATCACAGTCTAGTTACCGCACAAACATGTTGTAGGTATTGTAATGGAACCTTCTTTGATACAGTCAACAATACCCAAACGTACTTCCACTCATTTCCCTAGTTCCTATTTAGTCATATTTCTTTTTTCGCACACACGTTTCCGAGAACTCCCAACAACATCCCGCGGGAGATTTAAAATACAATTTTATTCAACGGCGAACACATTTATAATTCAAATTTTGAGATGAATAGGAATAGCTTATTCCGTTTTCTAACAAACTCGAGTAGATTGCGCACTATCACAGATTTGGGAAAAACTAGTTTTTTCAAGTAATATCGAAACGTTTATCTGCAGAACAAGTCGTTTCTTTTTAAAAATGGTGTGGTGGGACGTATAGCTATATACCTTTGCTTCGGTATCGCTAGCTTTATTTCGCGCCATAACTCTTTCTATAAAAGTAAGCTTTATGGTTATGTGCAAAACAGTACGGCAAACGTTTAGTATTTTAACGATTTTCTTGTTTTCTTTTGCCGCAGCAACATAAGGCAATAGTTTTTGTCTTTCTTTATTTTGCAGTAGATTTAACTCAAGGTCTAGATCGTCTCGATATTGTGCAAAAGCCAAGTTCAAGCAAGCTTTAGCACACATAAAGATTTACTCATCAACTGTTTATCTGAGAAATACAAAACAAACGTTTGGCAATGGCAAGCTCCAGACGTTCCAGTAATAGTTTTGTGGCTAGCTTCTGTTATGTAAACAGAAATAGCTAAACTGACGGATATCATATTTTATTGTATTTAATACTTTATTATATAATTTTCGCATTCAATTTTTCATTTAAGTACCTATTATATTTAGGTATTTGTATTTAGCTCCAAGAAAGTTGCATCAGAAAGCGGTCTGTATCCAAACAGAAAAAAAAGAAAAAGAATCCATAAAGCATACGCGGGAAAATTGACAGCTGACTTTTTTCTTTCGCTCCTTCATCAGTCAGTTCAAAAAGTTTTATGCCAGAGCAAAAAGTTTTTATTTCTTTTATTTATTGAAGTGTTGCCTTTTGCCCAAACTCAACTCATAGGTTACGTAAATAACATCGACTTTAGCGTAGAAATTATTTGATAATCTGGTTTTATTTGTCGAGGTCTGTCGAGCGGGTCTGACCTTAATGAAATTAGGGTCTGCTGTTTTTTAGCCCTCGGATCTACATATTTTGTTTATCTTGTGTCCTTTTTCCCTTATTGTAACGGGGGTTAGAAAAGGCCTTAAACAGGAACAGTGAAGCATTTAATTTTAATAACGTAAATATAGAACTTTAATTTTCCTTGTGTAAAGAAATTAGCATGATTACAAAATGTCAACGTTTTAATTACTTACTGCATTTTGTTTCTCTACTTATTATAATTTGTTATAAGTCTTTTTCCTAGTTGATTTGCTGTGGTTTGAGAAACAACTTTTGTCTGACCTTCATATATTTAGGGCTCATAGCATCGCACATCGTAGGTACCTACTATTAAATAAGATATTAAAATAAGACACAAAATACAGTACCTAATGCGCAAAGTAAATTCGAGACTTCATTAATTTCTTGTTTGCACATTTGGCACAAATATAACGTAATACATTAATGGTCTTCCGCAATAATATCTAATCTCATCTTTGGCAAAATCTATTCATTCATTAAACTGTAGGTAGCGTGTCACCTGCTTGGCAAGTCCCACAACTAATTTACTATTTATGTCACTTCCAGTCACTTGCCGCAATTAACTACTATGGAAAGACAGAGTAATCTATCTATACTAATATTATAAAGCTGAAGAGTTTGTTTGTTTGTTTGTTTGAACGCGCTAATCTCAGGGACTACTGGTTGGAATTGGTCGTATTAATAAACTAGCTGTTCCACGCGGTTTCACCCACGCTGCTCAGCACCTGTTGGTCGTAGCGTGATGTTATATAGCCTATAGCCTTCCTCAAGAAATGGACTATCCAACACTAAAAGAATTTTCCAATTCCAACCAGTAGTCCCTGAGATTAGCGCGTTCAAACAAACTCTTCAGCTTTATAATATTATATAGTATATTATAGTATATATAGTATAGATACTGTTGAAATCTGAATTATCTGAACCTTGAGATAATGATGTCGTCACGCGGTGGAAGATGATGGTGGTATGACGAGACAGACTCTTACTATTGGGCCCAAATAGCTAATGACAGTAAAATATGAAAAGAGGAAAGAGAGGCGTATGCGCTGCAGTTATGGAACCCATCAGAACCATAAAATAATAATAATTACGCGCACCTACGATACAGAAGTCAGGGCCTAGAGTCCAGGATTGCGGGTTATTTCAACGAGATACCGCGGCCCGACATTGCGACATAAACAGCCAGATCTTTTGACTGTGTAGACTTAGAGGGTAGCTTTATTCACAGCACAAAAAGAGTTCAGAGTTGAGTACCTAATGGTTTTAATTTCAACCCGATACCTTCACGTGTTCCCGATAAAAAGGGTCTTGACTGACAGACTGACAACAAAGTGATCCAATAAGGGTCCAGTTTTTTTTTTTGATGTTTGGAGCCCTAAAATTGATGGCAAAAGACTAAGCAGATGAGGATGATGTTGCAACACTCTTGTTCCTCGAGCTCGTCGAGCAAATATCCCCATACTCCACGAGCGAATCGTTTTTTGCAGCATATTTTATGTCAATGTCGAATGTCGCAGAAACACAGCCATAGAGTTGTACCGTGGTCGATAAAAATAAAAGCTTTTGTTGTTTAGAAATCAAATACACATTAGCAATAACCTAGTTTCAGTTTGCACGTGAAGGTCAACAAACAGTGGTTATGACAAATCAATGTCAATGTAAATGCATTAAAAACGTGACTCGGACTATAACTTGTTTACGAGTATGTCGTTTGATCGATATCAAATGAAATATGCAGCTTTTCATTTGTCTTCAGCACGCTAGCGGCTCGCATGACACTTGAAAGAAATTGAAAATTATAGGTAGGGATAGATTTCTTCAAGCAATTTAGTTTTATGTTTACATAACTTTAAGCCTAACTTTAGCTTTCCACGGGTTAGGTAGAAGGGGAGATAGGCGCCTTTTTTTGGTTTTGTTCAATTTTTTTATCGTTTATGTCTCACTATTTCTTTACAATTTGTTTTGCCTGGTTCATTACCGTGTGTTTCACATGTGACAAATTCTCACGTGAATTAAACGACGTTTTTCAATACACTTTAAACATAGAACCTTTTTTGAAGTCGGTTATCCTATTGTCGCTTTCTAAAATACTTCATGCTATAAAAGATTGTATTGTGCGTCAGTTCGACGCATGTTTAAAGAGTAATAAATCGGTTACGTCAGCGTAGCGGCGTAGCAATGACCTCTACGCGTTAGCTACGCGGGCCTACGCTTATATTAATAAATATTATTTATTACCTAGTTAATAAATATTATTTATTAATATATTATAGGCTTGTGGTGTTTGTTCGCAATTTCTATTAATATAGACATAGTATATTATAACTAGATTTTTTTAATTGTGTGTCTGTAAGACCGTATCTTTCTTCTAAATTGCGCAACAGATTTTGATGCATCACTATCATTAAGAAAACTTTTGCTGGAGCTCCTCACGCTTTTGAGGAGCTTAGGGGTACAGCTGCCTTACCATGACGTCTTAAAACAAAACTTATTCCACTGAGGGAAAGAGACAGAGCTATATAGGGTGTCTAGCACCATCTCTTTCTCACACAGGAATAAGAACTGCTATAAGATGTTATGGTCACCTTAATGGTATAATAAATAAGCAATTGAATTATTGGGCATATTTTATTATGTTCCGTTACGGTCACAATTTCTAATCCTTGTCTTACGCTAAATAAATAAAATTAAAGTGTCTGTTCGTGATTTTTAATAACAGCTTTTTACTGAAAAAAGAAATGGCATTTATACATTAGTTAACGTTTTGACATTTTTGTTAGTCTGTTTTCGGCTGATCTCTGAAACGGCTGGTTCGTTATTGGCAGATAACCGGTGTTGTACGGACCAAACTAGGCTATTATAAAACAAACATTTTTTATTTAGATAAATTCAATCTAATTAAAGTTTCAGGTAACACTGTATTCCACTGTACTTGTAGGTACTAATTAAATATTACATAATCACGCCTGCGACTCCCGAAGGGTTAGCCAGAAGTGTTCCTGGTATTACAATCAATGATGTTGAAGTCCCATCTATTAGGGACCAAGCCATCAATCGCCACAAATCCAGAATCCGTGACAGTTACTGAGATATACTTGATGGAAAAACCGAAGAACAATTTATTCGACCTTGAAATTGAACCGAGGATCTCTTGCTCGGCAGTCATGCTTCTAACCACTGAAAAAACCAGCAGTTAACATAAAAACCTAGCTGTTAACATAAAAAAGAGCAGTTAACATAAAAACCTAGCAGTTAACATAAAAAAGAGCAGTTAACATAAAAACCGAGCAGTTAACATAAAAACATTGAACATTGACATAAAAATCACTTTTCTTCTAATAACAAGTATGAAAGATGTCTGCAGAAAACGATTTGCAGTGTAGACGGTTAGAATTCACTAGTTTCTCTCGATTAAAGTGATTCAAACTAATAGTCTGATCAATTCGATTTGCAGTTAGATTCATTTTCAGACACTAATGCTCACCAATGCTCTTAGCATTGTTAGTTAGATATTTTTCTATTTAGCATTTTTTTTTAAAGTTGAATACTATCTTTTGTTAGGTATTGCAATAGTTTTAAGATATGGGGGGGGTGGTTTATTCGTAACAAAAGGAGCATAGAAGACTCTTTTGACTATATTTTATATTAGTTTTTGCCCGCGGCTTCGCTCGGGTTAAATTCGGGGTAACACAGTTCATCTTTCCTGATTTGCAAGTACCTGCTGCCTGTAGTTTTTGCTCTTGCGCCTTATTTATTGTAATAGCAATGCTAAGTTTTCCCTTTTTTCCTGATTTCACACCATAATCGTATACTGTAGTTAGTACTGTATACGAACCAATGAATCAGTACCAAAAAAATACGGCTCTCGACTGAGATGTCTAAAAGCAACACAGCCTAATTCTGTAATTTTATTTCTTAGTAAAACAATTTTAAAACCCAAAAGAAATACATCTATTTTATTTACTTGTTCGTTAACAAAATCATCTCCAATCCCAAAAATCAAAGAAACCCTAGTTTATGAGTGATAGGATTAAAGGGCAAGAGTTAAGTATGTATTTAGGAGTACATAAAGTTCATGCTTGTTTTTTAATCAGATGATTTGGAACCAATGTAATTTGCCTCATACTAGGACCCACATCTTCAGAACACATCTTAATATAAGTTATAATGTAAAGCGTTAAACTTTGTTACGTCACAAGACATAAAAGATCATCCACCATAGAAAGGGCGGCAACTTTGATTCTCCTGGGAAAAACTAACTGGAGTATTTCGGAGTGCGCTCCTCCCGGAAATCGCAAAACCAAGCGAAGTGCCGTAGCCTACCATCTTGTTTAAGTCGGTAGAAATTTACCATCACCCTTTGTGTAACTTAGTGGCGGTACTTTCATGATGTTAGGGTTTCTGAACAGTACTTATTCTTACGTTATGGGCTTGCTGTATTGTTAGCCCCTAGGCACGCCACTGTAACCTCTTTAAACGCCTCCTCTTAAAACCAGAAACTTGACTTCAGCGACGGACCTACGTTATGCGACAAGAACGGAAGATTAACCATGGAGTTTCTGGCCGGTTCTTCTCCATAAGAAACGACCAACCCGAACCGTGCATCTTTTCTCGACGTTTTATAAGTGCCCACGTAGGCCTATGTGAAATAAAAATATTTTGAACGTAAAGAAATCAAACGACTAAAGTATTCTAATACTTCTGTCTCGCGTCACTCAGATGGGAAGTTGTTTAAGCCATGTCACCTATTCGTTGCCGAGATGTGACTTGCGACACGTGTTGCTTGACACCAGTCGCATCCCCCGAGCTTGTGAACAGGTCTTAAGACGGTAATCATCTTGGGTCTATTTGTACTGGGAACTTAATACTTGTTCCCTACAGGTTCTTCATGACGGTTAGATCCTGGCCTCATCACCATCATCAGTCTTTGATGCACTCAGTGTTCTTCATGACGGTTAGATCCTGGCCTCATCACCATCATCAGTCTTTGATGCACTCAGTGTTCTTCATGACGGGTAGATCCTGGCCTCATCACCATCATCAGTCTTTGATGCACTCAGTGTTCTTCATGACGGTTAGATCCTGGCCTCATCACCATCATCAGTCTTTGATGCACTCAGTGTTCTTCATGACGGTTAGATCCTGGCCTCATCACCATCATCAGTCTTTGATGCACTCAGTGTTCTTCATGACGGTTAGATCCTGGCCTCATCACCATCATCAGTCTTTGATGCACTCAGTGTTCTTCATGACGGGTAGATCCTGGCCTCATCACCATCATCAGTCTTTGATGCACTCAGTGTTCTTCATGACGGTTAGATCCTGGCCTCATCACCATCATCAGTCTTTGATGCACTCAGTGTTCTTCATGACGGTTAGATCCTGGCCTCATCACCATCATCAGTCTTTGATGCACTCAGTGTTCTTCATGACGGTTAGATTATGGCCTCATCACCATCATCAGTAGCTTTGATGCACTCAGTGCTGCTGATGCTTGTTCCTCCCATTTGTGCCATACTCCCCTAGTCTGTGCCAGTCTGAACCTGTTTGATTCTGGATTTTTGTCCTCAGCATGCGTAGAAGAAGAATGCATCGACTGGGAAGGGAAGTCCGTCCCCCACGGTCTGCTGTACGTGCCTGGACCAGGAGTCTGCTCGCTATGCGTCTGCTACCACTCTGAGCCCATGTGGTGCAAGGCTATTTACTGTGATCCACCTTATGTGAGTATAATTTACGTAATTTTTTTCTGGATAGCTAAAAATATTTGAAAAAAGTATATGTTGGGGTACTAAAAAGGTAGTAAATAAATAAAGAGATAAATTAGTTATATTGTCTAGAACTATGAAAAAAAAAAATGGTCCAGACGTCCTGATGTCAGAATGTCTGACCGTGTTGTGTATCAAATAGTAGTAAAAAGGTAGTAAATTTTGGTATTTTCTAAACACTAAATATCTCTATTGGTCCAGGGGTCCTGGCGCTTACTTTTATAATGGCAAAAGTTTATGCGATCAGCAATTGTTTTCTTCTTTGGCTACTGATCCGATGGCAAATTATACAAAACGTTCAAAAGAGGTTAGAGTTGTTTAGTTCAGTACTTTCGGCATTATGATTACGATTAATTACTTTGAAAACGAATAAAACCATACTATGCCAAAAGTGATTAAAAGTGCTTATTTGCACCCATTTGGTTGCATGGAATGTGCCCTCGAATCAATATCACAGAAAACGCACGAATGATTCTAGTCTCGTCTGTCTAAAACCGTAGTCCAGCGGTATCTTTTGGTTACTCCTTAACCAAAAGATACCGCTGCCCTAGAACATATAGAGCAAAAGAAGGAACATGGGGGATTTTAGTCAGTAAAAGCCTGACGGGAAGCCTTTAAACGGGGAGGCCCGTTTAAAGATTTCTCATCCAAAAAAAAAGCTCCTCTATATATAAAAAGCTGGTGAGTTTTTTTTTGTCGTGTGTTTAGCCGTCAATGTTATAGAATATCGTGTGTAATGTAATCCGCACTTGTTAGTTCGAATAACAACCACCTATGAGTCATTCTATATAACAAACTTCTGTTATGTTAGCAAGTTTTAATTGGCAACTGTCACGGCATACGCCACCTAGTTTGTACATATTTCATGGATTTGATAAGCCAACTAAAGTTGGCGTTGGGTCGAGGGTTCAGTAAAAAGAAATAGGGTGAATTTCAGCACAAAAAGAAATAAAACCTGTTATTGTTTGCCCCAAGTGCACAAACAATTAAATTCATCATCCTTTTCCTGCTCTTGTCCCATTCTATTTCATATCAGCGCAACACGTTTTCTTCTTCCCTATCAGAGGTCATGGCATCGTATAATCCCTTCTCCTTCATATTATTCCTTACAGAATCTATCTATCTTTTCTTTGAGCTTCCTTCTCCTCTCCATCCATCAACATTCATATCACTAGTTTATTCACATGCGCTTCGTCCCTCCTCATCACATCTCCGTGCTGGTGGAATACTTTTCCATTTAAACTTTAATTTATACAACACAAGCTGTGCCCAGCGGTTTCACCCGCTGCTCACTTAGGGCTATGAAAAATAGATGTTGGCCGATTCTCAGACCTACACAATATGCTCACAAAATTTCATGGGAATCGAGTAAGCCGTTTCGGAGGAGGATATCAAGGTATGGGAACGAAAACTGTGACACGAGAATTTTATATATAAGATAAAGATAATTGTGTGTCTCACGGAGCGCCAAGTAGGCCAGTTAAGCATACGAGCAACTAGTACCCGCCACTGGTTTTCAACTGGATCGGAACCAAAGAAAGTAAAGGCGTTTAGTACATCTAAGCCGGGTTCAAGTTCTGGCGCCGTCAACATTCCATAGCAATCACAACATTGACAACTCTTGAGCGTAGATTAAAATATGTTCTGATTGCGTTCAATGGTGAAATTCACCCTTAAGCAGCACCATACCCGGCCCGCTGAAACTACCGGAAACCGAACCACGAAACCATGAATTAGGTGTTTTTTAATGTGTATGATTGGATCAAGGTTAAAAAAGGGACTTCATTGGTTGGACGTCACGTTTGGCGCAGTGACTGAGAGATCAACTGCTGCGGTGCGTGTCGCGGATTCGATTCCCGCACGGAACAAATATTTATATGACCTACAGATAGTTGTACTGGGTCTGGGTGTTCGTGTATGTGAGTTTAAATGTTTGTAAACGCACCCACGTTACAAGAAAAATCCTAGTGTGGGGCAATGTTTTAAAAAAAAATATATAAAGTGCCCGTTCTGATGAAATACTTTACTTGTAGAACGACACGACATTCACATTTCTGTATTTTACTTCCACAGTTCTGCAAGAATTTCCGCGTGGGCTCGAGATGCTGCGAGTTCGAGTGCCTAGATCCGCCAGGCGAAGACCACCGGTACCGGGAGAGGGAGCGTCTCCGGGCCCTCATCCTCGCCGGCAACTCCTCCGCGCCCGATCAGGGCCCCTCGATGAAACTGAAAGCCGGGATATCCCTCCTAGCAGTAGCCGTCGCACGATTCGTATGAAACACGGACCGCGTAGACCATAACCAATTGATTATTTCAAATTGAGGGAATTATTTACCTGGCAACACTGGAGGGTTTTAAGTTTATATTGAATGCCAAAACTCACATTCGATGTACTTCGATTCGATCTGCCTATACCTTAAGGTGTCCTGTTCTAATACTTGCGGGACCTTATTTCTCTAGAACTATGATTTTTCATATTCAGAGTACCTTCTTCGTATTATTGTTATATTGTTTCCTTTTACAACAAAATGAATAAATTCGGACCAATTTTATGTAACCGAGTAGCGTCGTGTTGTCTTTTGTTTCTCTTAATTTCAATGTTGAATGTGAAATGTAAAATTAGGATCCTTACGTCATAGACAATTAGACAAAATGTCACTTTGTTTTAGTAAGAACAAAAAAAAACTAAAGAAAACGTTGTCAAAAAACCTAATGTTTATTCTACTCATCTTGAGAGCATGAACAACTTACAATAATGGTGTCAATGTAGTCGAAAATGTATAGAACAGAAACTAGGTCGTCAACTTACAGATAAAATACTAGTTTCCCCGGTCCATATGTAAATTGTAAGTTCATTAATCAGTAATAATAGGCAGTACTATAATACAAATCTCGATACGTTCTAGCCAACTCACACATTCTGTGCGCATGCGTATTTCTTCACTTCTTAAGATATTTCCACTTAGCTAGACACATTTCGAAATTGTAGCTTTAAATGTCATATCACCGGGCGTCCGATTCTGTAAATTATTTGAATACTTCAAGGATTTGCCGGCCGAATGAAATAGCGGAAAACCCTTTGAAGAAAACTAGTTTGAGTAATTTTAATAAGAAATGCTTTCAAGCAAACTTCAGGTTAAAAGTAAAGTGCCTTGAGAGACTCGAGGCAAATTTTATTACACGCTTAGAGTTTATTATGAATTAAAATTAAATTTTTACACTAAGACTTTTGATTTTTTCCATTCTCTGGCTTATTTCTGAAGTCAAATGCGTTTATATTGATTTCTTATTAAAATTATGAGGGACACTATCCCACGAGTTTGTCCTATGTAGAATATGTACAGAATCGCTCTCCAGCTATTTAGTATAAAATAAAATAGTGCAATGGTATAAATATTCTTTTTAATTCTATTAATATGACGAGATTTGACATTACTTTGTATTTATTCGTGAATAGTTGAGGAGTTCACCAACTGAATTTAACTATAGTGTTGTACCTACTTCGAGCATATTGCATGAGGGCAAACTGTGTCCTTTTTAATGCACACTAGCATGCTAACTAGTGCTTTAAATTTATTCCTTTTACTTACTCCGCTTCACGCTATATAATAAGAAAGTTTCGTTCAAAAACATTGACATGTCTGGGTCACGTCACGCAAAGCGACGAAAGTGATTTTACTTAAAGCTCTTTTAATGGCAAAGATAGAAGTGACTGAGTGATTCCGTCACTCAAGTCACTTCTATCTTTGCAATGGTTATAATGAAGAAAGAGTAAACTCGGCAAAGATGTCCACGCTAGGTTGTATAGTCTTCCCATCCCACTGATGGTCCCGATGAAACTTAATCAAACCGCTCAGAGACAATTCAGTTTCTATTCAATCCTTTTTCAAATATTTAGTTTATTATAGTCCTTGTAGGCCGTTAAAAATGAAGCGACACGTCCCGAATGAGGACATCCTCATCTTGCTCAAACAAGATCTTTTATCGAGCATTTTACATAAAGTGACAAGGGAATAAAAATGCGTCTCAGTTTTTATCTGGCTGACAGATAAAAAGGCCTGTCAGGGGATGAAAAATAGTTATCATGATTAATGTATGAAGTGGACGATTTATATCGAAAAACTTCGTCAACATAGAAATATATCAAAGTATGACTATATACGATTACCAAAGTACTATGATTGATGATATCACTATAACACTTAACGTAACGTTCGTGAAGCCTTAAAAACCTCTCTTGAATGTTTAATTTGGAGATTTAACATTTTCGCTATTATTTCAACCTTTGTGTGTATAATGGAAACTGCCAGTGCCTTTGCAAGACTCAAGACTTTATTGTCTATACGCCTATTAAAAACAATGTAGCAATGCTGCGGATTGACTACAGCCTACATTGTCACTTTAATTGTGCCCGTGCTCATCCAAGCGGAAACAATGGTCTTATGAGATTACGTCTTACTTTGTACATACCTTAACTACCAAACCTACAAAAAATAATTTCATCTATTCAAATGTAGCTCGCCTAGGAATAAATTAAAATTTGTATAAAATAGGGCAGTCATCTACATTAAATTACTTATGTAGGTAGATTTCATGCTTAGATAATACACCAAAATCCATTTCTGTATTATAAAAAAACTACGGCATAGAGTAGTGCCCCCGATAAAACCTAATGCACTCTAAAATATTAGAAAAACGAATATAGCACGTCATATTCACACTATGGTTGTTAGAGGCATCGATAGGCCGATTAGTTCGCGCCATTATTATTCATACGTGAAACTACACGACAATTAGTTAGCTAGCAACACCACATTGAAATATGAAAAACGATAGTACTAGCTACTTTCATCCTTTATTAAGGCCACGTGCGAAAAGACATATATAAAATAACGTTAACTAAAACCCTGCATGTCTGAAAGCTTTTTCTCCCTTGCGTGTCCGGCCAACTTACTCGAGAAAGTTACACCTCAATTGCTTATGGTTTAATACCGATTATAACCTTGACAATAAGAATTCCCACAATTAATTACGAATACCTACAATTTCCATGAAGTGGATTTCGCTTTAGTAAGGTAAAATCGAACTTGCTTACTTTCAAAAGAGAACCAATCAAAAGAGAATTTTAATGAGAATAAAAAAAACGTTTGCATACTTTTTTATTTATTGCTGGAGGTACGTTAGTGATGCGCCAAGTTCAATTAATAAATGCCGGCTGCTTTTTTGGATACTGATGAAAAAATTAAATTAAATTTGGAAAAAGCTTTTCTGATTGATTATTTACTCCAGGTAAAATTCTCTTAAAACAAATTTGTACCTAGTAAGTAGCTGATCAAAGCCGCTCTCGTAATATTCTATATTACGAGAGCGGCTTTAGAACCCTCTAAATTTATAGTACATACCTTTCTAGGTACTGTAAGGTTCTCAAATGAAACAGAAATGATCCGCAGAGATGGCAGTATAATTTAATAATGTCCTCAGGTCGATTTCATTTAACGGTGCTAATCGGATGCTTTTAGTAACGCTCGATTTGATACCTATTGTTATTCCTTATCGGCTTAAACATTTTGTTAGACCATTCTCTTACCTCTTTACGTTATACCTACGTAAGTACGTAACTGAAAATCTTATGTCGGTTTTCACTAAGACTTTAACGAACGCTTAACTAACGCCCGACACTGCGTCTAATGTAGAAATTAGAAAGTCCTTTAATATTTAGACATTCATTTGGGTGTCGTTTCGTGTGTAAACGGGTACGTACAGGTACAAGCTTTTTTTACCACCTACGAATCTCCCTAGCCGCTTCAGCCATCATGGCAAGGAAGGTTGAGGGCCACTCTATACGCATACTTTCGGACAGCATGGCTGTACTGCAAGCACTAAACAGCCAAACAGTCAATTGTGGGCTAATACATGAGTGTCACCAGCGCCTAAATAAGGTTGGTAATCTCAACAAAATAACTATCCAATGGATCAAAGGACACAGCGACTCTCGAGGCAACGACGCTGCGGACGAACTTGCTAGAAGGGGATCGAGCATGGTACCAGTGGGCCCCGCACCTATCGTGCCACTACCATTTGGGTACCTACGTACATTGGTAAGGAAACGCACCAAAAAACTACACCACAAACTGTGGCTAGACCACGGTGAGTGCAGGCAGGCCAAGGAAGCTCTTCCTAGTATCGACGGCCGCTTCACTAAACAGGCGCTTCGGTTGACAAAACCACAGCTGCGCACAATTACAGCAGCCGTTACTGGCCACGGCTCTTTTAATAAACACCTCTTTGTCTTAGGAGTCACAGACAGCCCACTGTGCCGAGCCTGCATGGAGGTAGACGAAACAGCAGCCCATGTGCTTCTGCACTGCCCAGAGGTTGCCCCATACAGGGCAAAGTACTTCGGTAACCCAGGTACTCTTCGCGAGATCGTCAGCAACACCAAGGCGCTGCTGACGTTTCTCGTGGAGCTGGGGTGGATCGAATAATATTCCCACCCATACGCAAAATACGCGCCTTAGACGTGGAGTTGCGGACACCAGCCCGTTATACAATACAATACAATACAATACAATACCACCTACGAAAAAACAATGAGTTAGATTTTGAAGGTTTCGATTGTTTGGCTCTGACATCATAGCTAATAAACAGATGATGCGATTCATAGTTATTATGATTTCAAAATAGTTTTTTGGTTTTTATTTAACCTTGGAAAATTATAACGGCAGCCGTAATTGTAAAAATATAGGGATTTGAGATTATTTAATTACTGATGCGGTCACACATTCAGTAGGTAGGAAATTATTATAGTTAGTATTTATTATATTGATGGGGTAGGCCACGAAAGTGCGGGATCAGAACTAGAGAACTATTGTAGAATACTAATTTAATACGCTCATTTAAATGGGTACTGTCCTTGTACTAATCACAATTCTATGATAATTATTTTGTATGTCTATTAAAAAAAAAAATTGTCGAACAAAGTGTACCTAGTCATTACTGTAATGAATTGTGCATTAATTACCACGCTTTTTTAATTTCTGATATTGTTAATAACTTATATTAGTTAAGTATAATTCACATGTAGGTAGAAAAATCATTAAAAATGAAATATTTAATTGTAATAAAATAACTCATTTTTAAAATGGCAATGAAGTTAGGGGAACATCTTTTAGAATAATAATTAAAAAACCTGAATTCCTGCAATTCTTCATGATTATTAAATTAGTAAAACCTAAAATATTTACTTATCTATAAAAGCTTCGGCCAAAATACAAGACTTTTACTTCTGTAATTTAAAAACTATTCCTATCTTCTATCACTTTCCCTGTTTTTTTTTTTAAATCCCTTGATATTATTGGTCTATTCAGCCGCATCTTGCTTATAATGACGATGAAATAGAAGTGTGCCATATAAATAAAATGTATTAAATATTGCATGAATATTTCTGCACCATTTAAAGTTTTACACAATAAATTATAAGTGCTGTGATTTTGGCTGACTTTTAACTTATATATAAATAAAATGAAATACTAAGCCAAATTATATAAAAAAAAAACAGATAGTTATGATTTCTTAAAAGGAGCAAGATTTTCTCTTCTTTGCACCGTCAACAACAAACTAAAAGTTAAATTATGAAAATAATAAAGGTATGTGATATTTTGCTGGTTGTATATTTTGCATACATAATTATTAAGAATGACAGCTTTAAAACATAGATAATAAGACCCAATTGTTTAACTTTTTTTATTTTTTATGTCATCAATTTATGGGAAATTAATTAAAATGTTTAATTAAATCAGTAAATCAAAAATGCATATTGTTATTTACTATGTTTACCAAAAAATAAAAAATAAGTTAAGTTACCCCTTTTGTGTTATAATTTTCAGTAAGATGTTACTGTAGAACTAAATATCAATTGTAAATATTGTATGCAAATAATTTTAATTAATTAGCTTAATAAAGATACCCATAAAGTACTGAATTGTTTTTCTTTCCTGCAAGCCCTAGTTTTTTATAAAGAAATATTTTATTTCCATATAAAAAATGTTGCTCCAAACTATAAATTTCTCAAGTTCCTAAATGTTGAGAGAGCTGCTGAGACGGCGTGTACAAATAGTTGTTTCAAGTCTGGCTGTTGGAATATGTGAGTTTAAATGTTTGTTACGAATACATGACACAGGAGAATTTCCTAGTGTGGGGCAAAGTTTAAAAAAAAAGGGTTGATAAACACAAATCAGCCAGAGCAGGCACAAATGCCAGCAGGCCATATGCAATATTTTTTCTGTGCAGGGATCAAATCCACAATATACCACAATTACCACAAACATGCTATTATTAAAACATAGTTTACTGAAGAAAGCAGATAAATTAGTTTGTGTTGGGTATTCACAACTTGACTTTGAATGTAGCTGCATATCTTGTTGATAACATTCAATTTATTTGGGTTTAACTATGTAAGTAAACAACAAGTCAATCAATAAAAATACCCATTAAAATAAACAAAATATAATTACTTATACAAATTCTATACTTAGATGTTAGAAATCAGGAATGAAAAAAATCACCATTTTAGTCCCTTGTCTTGCAAATCTTGTCTAGCCTCTTTAATTTCTTCCTGTAACTCCTTGGCCGCTTCCTCGCAATTATTGAATGTAAACACTCGATATAGTATCACAGTCACGGCGTACAAGCCAAAAAGTAACACGAATACTATAGGCGACACAAGTAACGAAGTCATGTTTTTCTCAATCCATGGGTGCTTCACATAACCGCCGATTAAGGAATACCACACGGCGAAGAATGCTGAAAGCACTGAAACCCATTCCAGTAACTTCGTCATAGTTCTGAAATTAAGATAATTGAAAAATGAAATCAAAGTAAACAAGGCAGATTTTTGTTGTATTTTATGAGGCAGTGTTGTTCTAAAAACCTTCATACCTGTATCAGCAAGCTTCCAGCTATTTATTTAGTCGCCTGATATTTCAGGAATTATCGTAAAACACGAGGTTTTTATTTGCAAGAGAAATTGTTTCGGCAAATCTAAAACACATCACCAGTCTGTGCTTGACAGCTGATTTCGACTTTGACAGTGACGTTTTTCGGTTTCAGGGTCAGTGGTTCGTTCGGGAATGTCTGAAACAAATCAGCTCTCTTTTGTCCCAAAAACCTTGGTTTCTCACTTGCAAAAGATAACAATTTTATAGTTTGTGGTGATGATTTGACATTTGACGTTACTGAAAATAAAAACAAAAATTATTGAAAACAGTAAAATAGCGAAAACAGCTGTGTTATTGTTAAATCTTAAAATATTTTTTTTGATAAAATCAATATGCACGAGATAGATGATAAATTTTACTATGTCTATAGTTCCTCGTTGGATCACAAAGTGGAGATAAAGATGTAAGTAGGATTCCATTGTGTATTTAGTCCTGCAATATCTATTTACCAATTGCGTATTTCATTAAAGCGTTTTCACTGTTTGTATTGCGAAGTAGCTAGTTCCATACTTTCGAATACTGATCGGTTTAATGCTCAAGCATTTGAACCAAAATCTCAAATTAAATAGGTTAGTTCTTACCAGTATTAAGTACTTTTAAAGGTACTTTTAGCCTTGTCTTACTAGTACTTTTTTGGCCTTGTCCTACTGGTACTTCTAAGACAATATTAATAATGATGTACTGTAATCTGATGTGCAGATTTTTTTAAATGAAGTATCAATTACCCATTCCTATTATTCTTCTAATAACTATTTAAAAGTATTTGATAAGGGTTATGAGAAGAAAGCTATAAAGCATTTTATATAATAATGCACTAGAAAAACGTAAAAAAAAAAACTACCTAATCTTGTATTAAGTCAAGGAGGAGTGTATGGAGTAGAAAATAAATAAAGAATATTGTGGACCTTCCCCTGATGGGGCATTAGAACTACATTATTTGTGATTCTACAATTTTGCTAGGCTATAAAAACTATAATTGGTCTTTTCAGTGGTACCTTGGAAGGCAAGCGTGCTAAACCAGAATATGACAAGCTGCTATCAGACCCCATGCTCAAGTTCTCCGGGCTCTATCAAGAAGGATGTTCAGACTTGTATGTGACCTGCCAGATACTGAGCGATGGACAGCCCTTGGCTCTGCCAGTCACGACTTCCTACAAATCTTTTAGTAATAGATGGAAGTAAGTATCTTTTGTTTTTAACGGAATTCAAAAAAGTAAAAGGTTCGGTGTTGCACCACATACATTTTTTTTAATGTATGTTCACCGATTACTCTGCCAACCGTGGATTGATTTTCAAAATTATTTTTTTATTTATAATGGTATACTTTCGAGGTGGTCCTATATCATCACTTATATTGCTTGTTAAGTTTATAAAGAAAGAAAAAACATTTAATGCGTCTCGCTCACACAGTTGCAAGTGCGGCCGTTCTCAGGGATTGTAAACCTTTTACATGTGACTGTAAAGTTTGTTCTTGTTTCCATGTGGTGTTTTGGTTGGCCTTGAGTCACGACAATTTTAACGAAATAATTTTTAAATAACAAACAAATGACATTCCATCTTGGGATGCGTTAGTGATAGCTCAGTTTTGGATACAGTTATCTATTCCTAATTTGTTGTTAAGTAAAAATGCTCAGTCCCTTGAGTTTTGTTATAAAGAGTTCACACTGTACATAATTTATTTAATAAGTTAGTTATTTTTATGCTTCAAATATTTCCTGTAAAAATGTTTGTAACCACTGGCAGTAGGTAAAGAGGTCATTGTACGAAATTCTTCCTGCTCCGCGACTGGCCTTCAGTGATATAGTATTTGTATTGTATTGCATGTTTTCTTCCTCCTTAATTTTCTCATACCTCCTCCTTTTCCCCTCCTCAGTTGGAACGAATGGGTTACCCTGCCCGTATACTTCAGCGACCTGC
Source organism: Ochropleura leucogaster (assembly GCA_958449745.1). Taxonomy (NCBI): domain Eukaryota; kingdom Metazoa; phylum Arthropoda; class Insecta; order Lepidoptera; family Noctuidae; genus Ochropleura; species Ochropleura leucogaster. Next base: position 1,802,418 of record OY288213.1, on the reverse strand, counting down.
CACGCAATGCCACGCTGGCGATGACGATCTACGACTGCGCTGGACCAGGCAAGGTCATGGTGGTCGGGGGGACCACTATCTCGCTGTTCGGGAAACATGGCATGTTGAGACAGGTTGGTTGAACACGATTTTTAGCACGAAGTTCCTTATCGCCCGTTGCGAAAGGGTGCTAAACGGAAAAAGTTAAGACCAAAAGTTGTAACGACACTTTTTGCTTAAGATTGTGCGCCGTGCGCGTGCTTCTCTCTCATAGAGAGCAAGCCAGTTATTTTCGTTTCGTCTTTCTATTTGGCACTGAACGGTGTGGTGTTGCGATGATTATTTTTGTTGAGTGTATACTGGTTTTTTGTACATAATAAATAATAACTTCGTTCCATCCAGGTGTCTCTTGACACCTCTCAAGTTTTTTTTTTATAATACCGTCTGTCTTACCGCTGGAAAGTTCCAAAAGAAAAAAAAACTACAAAAGTAAAAATAGCCTTTATTTACTCTGAATTTCTCAACGCATAAACAAGTATAGGCTGACCGCTTAACTGAGACCGCGCCTAACGTAGCTGCGCTGTCCGCGGGTGGGAGGGGAGGGGGTCGTGACGTGATGCGAAGGCTTAGTCATGTCAGGCCGACTGGCAATAGCTTTACACAGTTTGAGCAACAAAATGCGCATCTTATATAAAAAAAAAGTTCGTAAATATGTTAGTGATGTCATTGTTTTTATATGAAGACCTTAGTCATAGAGATAAGGGTATGATAACACTCTTTAACCTTTTAACGCAAGTCTCCTTACTGCTATTAGCACCTTTAGACATCTCATTAGCTACCCCTTTTCTAACCTTACCATCTTTCACAGTTCAACTATAGTTTACTAGCTTTTGCCCGCTGCTTCGCTCGCGTTAAATTTGGGGTAACACAGTCCCCCTTTCCTGATTTGCAGGTACCTGCTTCCTGTAGTTTTTGCCCTTGCGCCTTATTTATTGTAATAGCAATGCTTAGTTTTCCCTTTTCTACCCTCTTTCTTCCTCATATCTCAATCTTTTAAAAAAAATAGCTTATGTCCGTCTCCAGGGTCCCAACTATCTCTGTGCCAAAATTCGTCAAAATCGATTTTGCCATTTGGACGTGAAGACGTAACAAAAAAATAAACAAACTCAATTTCTCTTTTATAATATTAGTAAGGATAAAGATTTCCTTAGAATGATCCGAGTAATACACGAAAAAGAAAATTAAACGTTATTTTCATTAGATGACAGTACTTTGTTGTGTGAACCTGTTAATTGAAAAGGTTATCATTATTATCAGTTTATTCAATTACTTAGCTGCAATCAATTAATTAGTAATTTACGACTATTCCAAGGATTGGCAAGCATATAATACGACTGGTTTAATCACGGACTTAAAAGAACGGACAAGTCTAATCTATCCGAATTAACAAACATTGTTTTCAGCCACCTGGCGATTCAACAATTAAGTAGCAGCTAAAAGTTGACCAATAATCTACATGTCTAGTCTCAACCTCTAAGGCCTTAATTAACATGTGCCACACACGCACACGACCAGTTTTAAATAATGTATTAATCATGTTCCGCCATTGTCCCCCTACACCAATAAAGTGACGTCATAATGACCTATACACACCTGCATTAAGATAAAATAAATTTAGAATAGGAACTAGCTAAAAGGCTAAACTTGTTGTACTATAATCCTTACTCCTTACTAATAATATTATGAAAGTGAGTTTGTTTGTTTGTTACCTCTTCACGCTTACACGGCTAAACCGATATTGATGAATTTTGGTACAGAGATAGTTGGGAACCAGGAGACGGACATAGGCTAATAATTTTTGGAAAAAAGTGGGATGTGAGGGAGAAAGAGGGAAGAAAAAGGAAAACTTAGCGTTGCTATTACAAATCAATAAGGTGCTAGGGGAACTGTGTTACCCCGAATTTAACGCGAGCGAAGCCGCGGGCAAATGCTAGTGTTTATCTAAAACTTAAAATTATGTTCATCTTGTGGCATACCAAAAAAAACAAATCGGCAGGTAGTTCTAAAAAAACTAAGCGAGAAAAAGAGAGCGAGGCGGGTAGGACTCGGTACACTATCGGTAGCGTGTTTATTAAGGCCTACACCAGTCCAAAACAAATGCATGACAAGATTTTTATTAAAGTTTTTTTTTAATTTACTGATCAATTAAAATCCTTACTAATATTATAAAAGCGAAACTGAGTTTGTTTGTTTGTTACCTCTTCACGCTTTAATGGCTAAACCGATTTTGATGAATTTTGGTACAGATATAGTTGGGAACCAGGGGACGGACAAAGGCTAATATTTTTTTTTAAAAAGTGGGATGTGAAAAACCTTCAGAAGAACGAGGGAAGAAAAGGGAAAATTTACCGTTGCTATTACAAATCCATAAGGCGCAAGGGGAACTGTGTTAACCCGAATTTAACGCGAGCGAAGCCGCGGGCAAAAGCTAGTTATAAAATAGATACTAATATTTAAATGCGAATGTTTGTGAGGATGGATGGATGTTTGTTACTCTTTCTTGTCAAAACGGCTGAACGGATCTCGATGAAATTTGGCACAGAGGTAGATTATAGTCTGGAATAACACATAGGATACTTTTTTTTCGATATCACCTGGGCGAAGCCGCGGGCGTCACAAACATTCGCATTTAGAATATTAGTAAGGTTATTTTAGGCGTCCTAACTTATTAAAAGTCAAAGTGCAGAAACTTGTTGTTCTGTAATTGCTTTCAGAAAGTCAACAAACTACTTTAAATATAAAGAAAAATAATATTTTTACACATGTTTTGTTAAAAGCTTAAATCTAGTTTTCAATAAAAAACAAAATACCAACAACATAATAACAAATCACTTTTTATTATGTCTACCTCTTTAATTTATGTTTTATATATAGACTAGCTGTGACCAGCGGTTTTACCCGTTGCTCAACTCCTAAATATCGTAGCGTGATGTTCGTATCGTATTGAATCATTCTATCTATTACTGAAAACTGCATTCAAATATGTTGAGTAGTTTAAAAGATCTAAGCATACAGACAAGGGAAGCGACTTGATTTTTAACCGACTTCAAAAAGGAAAGAGGTTCTATGTTCGACCGTATTTTGTTGTTAGTCCGCCTAGTGTGGATCATCATAATTCTATTTTTGATCGAAAGGGCATACTTCCGAGGTGGTCTCATACCTATCAATTTTATTTATATTGCTTAGGTAGTTTATGAGTCTCTAATACTTTATTTTTTCGTCGTCTATCTATGTGGATGATCTGCTAATATCTTTAAATAACAAAAATGCTGAAATAAAAACTTTTTTGAAATTAAAAATTCACCTACCTACCTATGTAAAAATAATATCAACATTATTGTTTCCATTTGTCTGGACTATTAAGACAAGCTCAAACGGCGTCAAGCTTGCCATACAGTTGTTTTTTTCTTGTTATCTCAAGAATATGTAATAGGATATTTATTTATGTTTATGACCTGATATAAAGGCACATTGGCACAAACATCGATTGGCTGGAAAATACCGGAGGCGTCAGTTCAGTTTGTAACACTGAGGCAGAGCGGTGCGCGCTGTAAAAATGAATCCCTAAAAATATTGCCATAAATTAAATTCGCGAAAAAATTTCCTCCAAATATTTTGAGTGATTTAAAGTGCAGTTTTTAACTATTAAAAATGAAGTTCATTGTTTATTTGAATTTTAAAAATCAAATTCTAAAATACAACCGTTCTCACATGCAAGAAATCTGCAATAAAGAAAATATTTTTTAACAACACCTTAACGAATAAAACCTCTTTTAATCAAAATGGGCAAGTCTCACAGTACATTAGCCCTCTGCAAAGAATGTTACCTAAACTTCATTGACCGATTAAAAAAGTTTTTCGAATTCAAAAAGGGAATGTTCGACCTCCGAGTCTGGCCGGGTGTGGAAGGCAGCGAGAAGACCCCGGGCAAAGCTCCTGACCGGGGCAAGGAACAGATGCAGAGGCTGGCCAAACTAGCGAAGAAACATCGAAATGGACATATACCGAAGGTACTGTTATATTTTTTTTTATTGTGGTGTGGGTATCTGATAAGTTTTTTTTAAAACCGGTGCCTCTCTCTTGGAATTTTTCCTGTAGTGTAGGTGCGTTTCCAAAAATTCAAACTCACACACACAAACACCCAGACCCTACTATCTGTAGGCCATTGTATTGTATAACGGGCTGGTGTCCGCAACTCCACGTCTGAGGCGCGTATTTTGCGTATGGATCTGTGGGCCATACAACTATTTGTTTCGTGTGGGTATGGTCATACAACTTTTTTGTAGGTAACGACGGAATGTAGGTGTTAAATTCGGTATACCTCTGCCCAACCCTTGGGAAATTACAGGCGTTCTGTGTGTATTTTTCAACAAAAGCAAAGTCAATTGTGTTTGTGTTTTAATGATTGAATTTTATATTTTTGATGATATTTACCAAAACAACTTAAATCAGCAATGTGTAAATTAATATGCTGCTTCTAACTAGTTGCTTTATCTTATCCGTAGATCTTAAATATGAACCTCGATATTCGATATCTTTGGTCATCGAAATCTCAACGAAATCTTGAATATGTAATGGCTTCCTACACTCGTGTAAGCGAATTAAATACGCCTGTCATACTAAAAAGCGCCAATGAATATGGTATTTTAAAATAATTATTAAAAAAATAAAAATATTGTGTAACTTACTAAAATATGTACAACTAGCTTTTGCCCGTGGCTTCGCTCGCGTTAAATTCGAGGTAACCAAGTTCCCCTTGCGCCTTATGGGTTTGTAATAGCAACGCTAAGTTTTCCCTTTTCTTCCCTCTTTCTCCCTCATATCCCACTTTAAAAAAAAAAAATTTGCCTATGTCCGTCTCCTAGTTCCCAACTATCTCTGTACCAAAATTCATCAAAATCGGTTTAGCCATTAAAGCGTGAAGAGGTAACAAACAAACTCACTTTCGCTTTTATAATATTAGTAAGGATTACCTGACAAAAAGTGGTAAAACAATTTACAAAGCTTCAAAAAACTCAGCTACATCGCTGTCAATGGAAGAAAGGCCTAGAAAGCTGGCAGCATTACCACGTTGGATCGCAATACTCGTTTTTTTTTTCCAAAATAAAGTCCAGCCCTTTCTTTGCGGAAGGGAAATCACCAAATAATTTCCCCAGGAGGGAAGGACCAGGCTTGTGCTGGCTAAAACCCATCAATGTTCCTTCTATTTTCCTCTGTTCCTTTTTGGCCTCGCACAGACAATAACCTTGTCTGTACTATTTTTTTTTAATTGCTTGTTTTGTGCGAGTCCCAAATAAAAGTTTTACTTTCTTTCTTTCTTTCTATTGCTCTTTATGTTCCGTGGCCGCGGCATTTCGGGCAATAGAAGGAAAAGGAAGGAAGCGCATGCTCCGTCCAGAGCGGGCGAAGTTATTTGATTATTTCCCATCCAAATAAAAAAGACTTCATGCTCACCAGCAGCGCTTTCAAACCACTAGACAAACTAATGAGCCAGTCAATTAATCTATACTAATATTATAAAGCTGAAGAGTTTGTTTGTTTGTTTGAACGCGCTAATCTCAGGGACTACTTACTGGTTGGAATTGGAAAATTATTTTAGTGTTGGATAGTCCATTTCTTGAGGAAGGCTATAGGCTATAGGCTATATAACATCACGCTACGACCAACAGGTGCTCAGCAGCGCGGGTGAAACCGTGGAGAACAGCTAGTTAATTATATAGCTTAATGCGAGGAAGTTGTATTTAAAAAAAAAGATGTTGCCCCACACTAGAAAATTCTCCTGTATCGTGCGTACAAACATTTAAACTCACATACACAAACAGCCAGACCCGAAACAACTATTTGTAGGCTATACAAATGATTGTTCTGTGTGGGAACTGCGCCAACCGTGCCATCTCAGCAGCTCTCTCAACATTTAGGAACTTGAGAAATTTCTAGTGTGGAGCAAATTTTTTTTAAATGGAAATAAAAATATTTCTTTATAAAAAAATATGTAGGCCATACAAATATTTGTTCCGCGCGGGGATCTAACCCGCGATACGCAGCGCAGCAATCGATCGCTCAGCCACTGCGCTAACCATGCCGTCAATTTCTAAGTAACTGCCGAAGTGAGTCAAATGACGTCAGAAAGGGCAAGTCGTCATGTTATCTCATACTTGTGCCCCCTGCGACTTGTTGGCATGCCAGATACATAGCTATAATATGCAGTATAGCTATAATAGGTATCTATCAACATACTGCATAATCGAAGTCCGGTATAAGATTTATATTCCCGCTAGAAGTCAACCATCAAATGATTCTCAGCCATGCAAGTAAAAGGACAGTCATACCCAGGGTTGCGGGTTGCTCGAAAGAGATACGAATACGGAGATGCAGCCCCGGAACATAAAAGGCAAAAATGGATGGGTTATAGTCAGTAAAATTCTGACACACCACCCGCTCCACCCAGAGCGGGGATAATTATATTATGATGCTGGGATTTTAAATTAGTAGTTTTATGTTAAATAGTTATTTGTTCGTTTTAGTGATACTGTTAATCTTAAAGAGCGGTGGTATCGCTCTGCAATAAAGCCCTATGAATCAAGAAAAACACATATTTACTACTGTACGTACAAAATATGTCATCAATTGATAAAGTAGTGTCTTCGCAATGCACAAATAATAATGGTTTTAAATAGTACTAAGTCGTCAATGTTGAATTCATTGAAATTTGCAGTATACATAAATGTAAAATTCTCGTGTCACAGTTTTAGTTGCCACAGACTCCTACGAAACGGCTTGACCGTAACTATTTATGTAATTTCATGTGTAATTTTGGTAGGTCTGAGAATCGGTCGTAATCTATGTTTCGTACCTCAGAGGTGTTGAGCAGCAGGTGAAACCGCTGGGCATAGCTTATATCTTCTTTGTATATATAACTAGCTTTCGCCCGCGGCGTCGCCCGCGTTAAATTTGGGGTAACACAGTTCCCCTTGCGCCTTATTGATTTGTAATAGCAACGCTAAGTTTTCCCTTTTCTTCCCTCTTTCTCCCTCACATCCCACTTTTTTCAAAAAAATATTAGCCTATGTCCGTCTCCTGGTTTCCAACTACCTCTGTACCAAAATTCATCAAATTCGGTTAAGCCATTAAAGCGTGAAGAGGTAACAAACAAACAAACTCACTTTCGCTTTTATAATATTAGTAAGGATTCTTCTGTGAGTGTGTATGTCACAGAACTTCTCTCAAACGACTGGACCGATTTTGATGAAATTTTTTGTGTGTGTTCAAGGGGATCTGGGAATGGTTTAGATTCACAATTTTGTCCGGCAGATGGCGCTGCATCACATTTTTTTGTAAATACGTAGCGAAGCACATACCAGGCCGCTAGTACACATTAGTATAATCGGTACGTTTGAGAATCGATGCCCTGGCTGGAGGTCTTAATTTTTAAGGCATCTACATGAATCGTCCGGCTAAGCAGACGACAACCTTCTAGGTTGAACTGCGAGATGCAATTTAGAAGAAAAAAAAAAGAATCGATCGTAATCTGCTTCTGCATACCCCCAAGTACCATCCTTATCGCTAAGGGGTATGAAAAAGCTTGCCTTCTTTCTCTTCAGAAGGGTATTCAAGAAGCGGGTGAACCGCTAGACACAGCTAGTATTCATAATTTTCCTGCCCTTGTCCCATTCTATTTGGGGTCGGCGCAACACGTTTTCTTCTTCCATTCTCCCCTATCAGACGTCACGGCATCATTAACTCCTTTCTCCTTCATATCATTCCTTACACAATCCATCCATCTTTTACAGACACAGCTAGTATTCATATAAATATTATTAATTTATGTATAAACAATGACATTTCGTTTTTATTTTCTTAATCGCATAATAAAAAATCCATTTGTTTGTTATGTATGACAATGACCTCTACACAAGAATATACTTAAGACCTCCTCGAGATCCCATGCAGGTTTTGCAAGCCAATAAAATGTTAAGTGATCAGAAACAGGTTTTAAAAGATTTTGCAACTTTTTAAGTAAAATACAGTACTTTATGAAAGTTTCCCTATGCATTTTAATCTCTTATGTTATCAAATATGTGTTAGTATGGATGCATGCTCGTCGTTATTTTCTAAGAGCGTTTTTTTAACAGCACGGTTGGCTGCCCCGTTCCAATAAACAAAAACGACTCGTTTTGCTTACGGATAGTTGTATTTTGACATAAGTCCCATAGAACTTATGTTAGTGGCTGAGCGATCGACTGCTGGGCTGCGTGACGCGGGTTTGATCCCCTCACGGAACAAATATTTGTATGACCTACAGGCAATTGTTACGGGTCTGGCTGTTTGTGTATGTGAGTTTAATTATTTGTAAACAAACCCACGATACAGGAGAAATTCCCAGTGTGACAACGTTAAAAAAATGCTCAAGGCAATTGCTTACGTCACCTCTCTAAGACATTCAATTTTATAGGTACCTACGTCATACATAAAACTTAATTTGCCTAATTCGATTTCTCGAAAAGTTCATAAAATCCAAAATAGCATCACAAGGCTGTACAAAAATCTATTTTGTAGTTTAGACAATATAGTCCAAACTTGGTTTCCTACTTCCCAAACTAAATTATTTTTATTATTCAAAAAATACTTAATCGTGTTGTAGTAAAGTTCTGTTTTCCTTACCAGGTGGATTGGCTAGACAGACTGACATTCAGGGAGATTGAGATGATCAACGAGAAAGAGAAGCGCAGTTCAGACTACATGTACTTGATGGTCGAGTTCCCAACTGTGCAGATTGACGGAATTATCGTAAGTATTACTTATCTTTGGTTACTTAAGCGGTGGGTAGATGTAAGGCGGCCATCCTTTTATCAAGCAGCGACTTATTGTCTGGTCTACGCTGTCCTCCCATACCTGAGTCCCCTTCTTTTTTTCCGGATGGGAAATCACCAAATTATTTCTTCTGCTGTGAGCGGAGTGTAAGGGAGTGCCAGACTTGTACTGTTTAGCGTGAGAGTGCTTTTGTATTCTACAAAACAAAAAGAAAGCAATAAAATAAAACTTATTTTAAATCAGGTTCACTTAAAACATCCTTGTCTGACTAGCCAGGCAAGACCGCTTATTGTTGACATGTTCGGAGACGTTCTGTAGACAAAAAAAAATCTAGTAGCCCCTATGACGTAGTCTATGTGCACCTGTTACAATTTCTAAGAATATTATTATACTACTGTCTGTAGTCCCTATCCTAGTATTTCTCAGTCAAATGTTAGTGAACGTACAGCGTGCGTAGCTTCGTAAACACAAGAGCTGTAGAAAATCTTTGAAGGATAATTTATACGAAAGCAAAAGCCAGTAACGCCCGGTTCCAATAGACAAAAACGACTCGTTTTGCTTACGGATAGTCGAATTTTGACATGAAGTCTCATAGAACTTACGTCAAAATACTACCATCCGTGAGCAAAACGAATCGTTTATTGAAACCGGGCTTAAGCTGAAATATGACTGGGCTGGCTACATCTGCCGCATGCCAATGTGCTCGGCCAAAGAAGCCACTTTCTGGAGCCAGGACACAGCCAGAAGACGTTGCGGTATATCTCATAAAAGACAAATCCAACTACCAGAGGGAGAAGAAGGGAGGTTGGAGCGGCTTTTGCCCAGCAGTGGGATGACAGTATCAGTAATTACTACTACTCCAACACGCACTACACCAACAACAACAACATGTTTGGATCTAATATTTACAAATTTTACATTCAAAGATATGTACACAACAGTAGAAGAACATGGTTTTTCAGACCACAATAGTACAATTTTACATTTAAATTTACCCCAACAAACAAAACAACCCATCTGGTACACAAATAAAAGGCGTTTCAATGAAACAAATATTTTAAAATTTAAATCTAAATTACTGGAAATAAACTGGAATGAAATTATAAAGACTGAAAATAACGTTAATATAAATTATGAAGCACTTAATGATATACTTATTAATATTTTAAATCAATGCATACCGCTACAAAAAAATAAACTGAAATCTAAATTCAATCATTACTGGCTTTCCAAAGGCATAAAAAACTCTTGCAGAAATAAAAGATTATTAAAAGTATTAATAACTAAAACAAAAGATCCAATTTTAACAAAATACTACAAAAAATATGAAAAAATATTAAAGAAAACTGTAGTGGCAGCAAAAAAACAACACTTCAAAAATAAAATGATAAAATCAAACAATAAAGTTAAAACAATGTGGGGAATTATTAATGAACGAACAAACAAAACAATAAGACGTGAAAAATATAATATATCCTTACAAACAAGAAATGGCATAACTTCAGAGCCCAAGGAGATTGCCAACGCATTTAACAAGTTCTTCGCTTCTATTGGAGAAGCAAGTACGAGTACAAACCACAACAAACCAAAAGGAACCCCCACAGCGTTCTCCTCCAGAGAGAATACAATATTCCTAAACCCAGTAGATCCCTATGAAGTGAACGCTATCATAAAAAACCTCAAAAATAAAACGAGTTCTGGTATTGATGAGCTTCCGCCTTCATTATTTAGACAATGTGCAGATGAACTAACGCTACCTTTTTACAAACTAATTAACCAATCTTTTGAAGAAGGCACGTTTCCAAACCTCTTAAAAAAAGCTCTTATAAAGCCAGTACACAAGAAAAACGCAAAAACTGACCCTAATAATTACCGCCCCATTGCCCTCTTACCAACAGCATCAAAAATATTTGAAAAAGCAATGTGTAATAGAGTTTATGCGTTTTGTGAAAAATTCAATTTATTTAACGACAGTCAAAACGGTTTTCGGAAAAACCGTTCCACCGTCTTGGCCGTCTATAAATTCATACAAAAAGCACTCAATATTGTTAACACAAAAAGATACGCCATAGGTTTATTATTAGATATGACAAAGGCTTACGATAAAGTGCAATTCAAAATATTATTAAACAAATTATCCAGTATAGGAATCCGTGGAAAATGCCACGAATGGTTCACATCGTACTTGCAAAATAGAGAGCAACTAGTAGAAATAGAATTTTATAATAATAGAACTAATGAAATTGAATTATTCCGATCTGAAAATATACCAATTAATGCTTCAATTCCACAAGGAAGCGTAGTTGGCTGTTTTTTATTCCTTGTGTACATTAACGACCTTCCTAATCATATAAATGAATCCTGTGTCTTGTTTGCGGATGACATATCAATAATTGCCTCATTTGAATCTAACATTAATCTAAATAATAAATTGAATACTATATTAAATACTACTATGAATTGGATGACAGAACATAATTTAGAAATTAATTTTAATAAAACCAAAATAATGACATTTCACCCCCGCCAAAAATCACCGATAGATATAGATTTTAGTTTCAAAGACGCCAAACTAGAAGTAGTTAGTAAGTTTACTCTATTAGGCCTAGACATAGACTCGCATATAAATTGGAAATCACACATTCAAAAAATTAAAACGAAACTTTCAAAATTTTCTTATGCTCTTCGGGAAATTAAAAAAACCACAGACCTCAAAACGGCGCTTGTAATATATTACGCGTATGCCTATGCATGGCTCAAATATGGCGTTATCTTATGGGGAAATAGTACTGATGCGCCCATATTATTTACCCTTCAGAAAAAACTCATGCGAATTTTAGTAAATATAGTAGAAACTGACAGTTGTAAGCCCCACTTCAAAGATCTCAAAATATTAACATTACCCTGCCTTTATATTTTTGAAATCTGTAAATTTGTACGCAGATACCCGGAATTTTATACCAAAAGGGAAGACATACAAACTAGAATTACATTAAGATACAAAAATAGACTTAACATTCCAACATCACGACTAAAAATGCATTCATCTAGTACATATGTGATGTCAATAAAATTATATAATAAGCTACCGGACCAAATTAGGAATATAAATAAACATAATATTTTTATTCACAAGTTAAAACTATTTCTATTAAACAAATGCTACTATAGCATAAATGAATATTTGAATGATAAATTATGATATATGAAAAATAAATGATAAACTGTGTAACTATTTAATAAATGAATACTTAATATAGTTTTGATATAATCATAATACCACTCATATATATATATATATATATACAATTATATATTCTTAATTAGTAAGTATATTTTATGTTTTAAATAAAAAGTGGTTACTAAAAATGTATAAGTATATAAAAAATAAAATGATCTCACTATCTTACTTTATATGTCAAGTGCAACTGTATTACGTAGGTTTCAAACTTAAATTGTTATTGTTATTGTAATATTTTGACATTTAGATTATTTTTAATTTTAAGACTGTTGCTGTGCCCTAACAGGGTCCATAAATGTACTTTTAGCTTTAAGCCTTTTGTAACATCTACTAAACACATTATGGTACGCAAATAAATGAATATGAATATGAATAATTGGAAAAGGAGTTGTAGAGACCAGATAGGCAATCGCTCCGTAAGAAATACAGGTATTCAGCAACATATGGTTAGAATGGGAGCCGACCTCAAAATAGGAAAAATGGGGCAGATGATTTTTACGAAAACCCTTTTTAAGAAAGTTCGAAAAGTATGGGTGAATAAAGAGCGCATCTGCTATAATAATCATAATCTACTATATAAAAATAAGTCGGGTTTTCCTTCCTGACGCTATAACTCTAGAACGCACGAACCGATTTCCACAGTTTTGCATTCGTTGGGAAAATCTCGGGCTCCGTGAGATTTATAGCAAAAGAAAAGGGTAGGTACTAGGTAGGGTAGGTAGAAAGGTAGAAAATTGCATAGCAACGCATGCGGGCACAGCTAGTATTGTATAAAATACACAAAAATTGTTTAAGAAAAAAAACTGGCCATCTGAACCGTTCAATATTTTATATAGTCTTCTAGGGAATACGGACTAATTTGTAATAAAACTAGCTGTGTCCAGCGGTTTCACCTGCTGTTCACCTCCTTTTCTGGAGAAGGCCACCCTTATCACTTAAGAGTATGAAAAATAGATTACGACCGATTCTCAGACCTACTGAATATACATAACAATATATTACAAAAATCAGTTAATAAGCCATTTCGGAGGAGTATGGCAACTACAACTATGACACAAGAATTTTATATAAATATTTATAATATTTTACATTTGATTTGTCTTGTTGCAGCATGCAGTAGTTTACTACGAACAAGACGGCGATGAGATGTACCAGTTCAGGGCCCAGGCCGAGATCGTCACCGTGCCTGATTATGAGATCTTACAGGTATGTGCATATCAACGGAAAGTCAACCTTATTTCCACAGTAAAAGGTTCCTTCAAGGTGCGACCTCGTTTTTAACTCGGGTCAGATGTGGGGGCCTAAAATCGCCGCTTCTGAATCAATATTTATTTTGATTAAAACGGTATAACACCAATTACAATAATCCTTACTAATATTTAAAAACGAAAGTGAGTTTGTTTGTTTGTTACCTCTTCACGCTTTAATGGCTGAACCAACCAACTGATGAATTTTGAAACAGAGATAGTTGGGAACCAGGAGACGGACATTTTTTTTAGAGTGATAAATGAAGGAGAAAGAGGGAAGAAGAGGGAAAACTTAGCTTTGCTATTACAATAAATAAGGCTCAAAGGCAAAAATTACAGGTAGCACATACCTGCAAATCAGGAAAGGGAAACTGTGTTGTATGTGTGTGTGAATTTAACGCGGACGAAGCCGCGGGCAAAAGCTAGTAATATTATAAATGCGAATGTTTGTGAGAATGGATGGATCTATGGATGTTTGTTACGCTTTCACGTCAAAACGGCTGAACGGATTTTTTTTTTTCGTTATCACATCGGTGAATCCGCGGGTGCCAGCTAGTAATATAATAAAATTGAATCTGACTGCAAACAACAGATACTGCTTGACTGCAAAATGTGCTAAAAATATAAGGTGTTTTTTTCCGGTATAGCTACAATTTCAAACTCATGTTAATTTATCAAGTTTTTGTATTTACGTCACTTGTCGTCTGCGTTAATTCAAAGGTTGTAATCAATCAATTTTTCAAATACTCCAATTAGAATGTTTTTGATATCTAAGTAGGTATGCCCCGACTAGTTTGGCTCGCGATATCAGTGTGTAAGGAGCTCTTGATACCGAATTAAGCTTTGGACATACTTATCTAAAAATGCAAGTAAGTTGAAAACATGACACACGCAAAAGCCGCTGTCCGCTTCGTATTATATACCAGAAACTGGCAGAGTTACAGAAGTTGAATTTGGGTAAAAAACATCTCTTATTTTTGTTAACATACATAACATCATGCCTGTGGTCTTCGAAGAGATAGGCAGACGTGTACGTAATAGGAAACCCACATTTCGCCAGTTATTTTTAAGTCCCATGTACCATTAATCGGGCACAACCCGGGAATTTCCGGGTTTTTGTTGTTTTAAATCATGGTTATACTTAGAAGTTCCGTGGCGGGGTATAGAACTCCCCCGGTATGCACAATGGATCTTTAACCCAACCTTTTTTATTCGAATGGGAAATCATTAAATATCTTCCCTATAATATAATCTAACAGTTCCGCGTCAGACTTTTACTGAATAAAACCCACACATGTTCCTTTTTTTCCCCATTATGTTCGGGGCCGCGGTATATCTTTCGGACAACCCGCAACCCTAGCAAGATTAACCCCAACTTTACATGCCAAAAATCTGATATATGTATCTCCTTACCAGGAAAACTTAGTAGAAAGCAAACAGCACCGTCTCGCTCGCTCGCTGCGCTCGGGAGTTTCCGGACGCGACGCGAAGCCGACGGCTGCCGAACGTGATCAGCTGTCTGCGTTAGTAGCAGCCCCACCTGCACGGCCGCTCACTGCAACGGACCAAGACTTACTGTGGAAGTTCAGGTAGAGTTTAGAAGTTCAAGGTCGACCCGAGCGGCAGTTTTTATTTAGCCTCAAGCTTCTTCTGGAGCATCTATTGCACCATATTTTTACAAAAACATTTTTGATTTGATTTGAACTCCTTGCAGATCATTGTACCGGGTCTGTTTGTCACCCACGATACAAGAGAAATCCTAACTACAGCTCAATGTTTTAAAATGCCATCGATATGATATAGTCACCAATCACCATTTTAATATATTTCGAAATAATAAAGAAGCTTTACGTGATCAAATAAATAGGTTGTAAACTAAATTTTTGACCCTAGAATCCGCCAAAATATTAAAATCGCGTCTTTCTTTCAGATTCTATTTGTCTTCTCACCGCAGAGCGCTCACGAAGTTCTTGGAATGCGTCAACTGGAACCGCCCAGGTATGTTTGTTTGACTTTCAAGTTGTATGGAGAAAAGACACATTCTGAAACGGTTTCTGAAAGCTTGACTCCCCTGACTCGCCCGAACTTAACAAGATAGGCTCGCCCCCTATTACAGAGACTTGACAAAACGGGCGAAATGTCATCCAGTGTGTGTTCGCTAGTTATATTTCGCGTCTAACAACGTTTATCATGCCTATAATCAGAATATGACCGTGATTTTAGAATTCCGTAAAAACTTGTGGCAGTAACGGCCATATCTTTTGACTGTGCAGAATTAGAGTAATGGTTTTTCAATAACTCCAAGGAACCACAGCCTTGAGTATATGGTTTTAATTCCAACTCAAACTTACCAAAGTCGCACACATATATCAAGCGCCTAAAAAGGTGGCACATACTGGACCTAGACCAGAGAACATAAATTCCAATCAAAATTATATGCCGTCATTTAGATGGAATGCCGCCTACAACACTAAGAGCTTTAGAACACATCTGATTATGGCTAGAGAGCCGATTGCAGATTAAAAAAACAGAAAAAAAAAACAACTCGATACCTCAACGCATTTCCGAGATAAAGGGTCTTGACTGACAGACAGACAAGAAAGTGATCCATTTTTTCCTTCTAAGGTAAAAATCCTTAAAAAATAAATAAATATCTTGGGACAACTCACACACGGCTATCTGATCCCAAGCTAAGCAGAGCTTGTGTTATGGTAACCAGACAACTGATATACATACTTATATAATTTATAAATACATACATATTATAGATAAATCACACCCAGACACAGAACAAACAATCATGCTCATCACACAAAGTTTGTCCTGGGTGGGAATCGAACCCACGACCTCCGGTTCAGCAGTCAGGGCCACTAACCAACAGACCAACAAGCCCGTCAATTCTTAAAAAATGATGCACGATAGAAAAAAATATAAATATACAAAGCAGAACAAGATTATGTATTTACTAATGTATCTGGGTCTAGGATCAAGTACCTGTATATTCGTGCTATTAATTATTATTCAGTCTACTATTATTATCATTGAACAGTTTTTCCTTATCGACTAAATATTTTTCTTTCCTAACTTCATATTAGTATACTAGCTGTTTCTCGCGGTTTCACCCACGCTGCTCAGCACCTGTTGGTCGTAGCGTGATGTTATATAGCCTATAGCCTTCCTCAAGAAATGGACTATCCAACACTATAAGAATTTTCCAATTCCAACCAGTAGTCCCTGAGATTAGCGCGTTCAAACAAACAAACAAACTCTTCAGCTTTATAATATTAAGTATAGATTTGAGCTGTGCTACACTTTATTGGTACAGACGCCTGCAGGTCAAGCTACCCGGAACTGTCAATTTTTCCCAATCAACCTTGAACCTTAATACTTTGAAATAAAGTCGAAAATCTATCAAAGAAATCTGACAGATTGTAGTAGCTTGATGTGCAGGCGACTGTACGCATTTTTGTAAAATAAATGAGAGCCTATCTCAAAATAAACAACGTTTAATAAACTAATTCAAATAGGGTTTTAAATCTACCTTTTTTCATAGTAATCGTTCAAAAATAAATTTGAAAATCTTTAGCTTTAAAACACATAATCAAAATCGGTTCATCTGTTCCTGAGCTATGTATGAATAGACGGACACATTACTAACTCATAATATCCTTATATTTTGTTTGGTTCATAAAAATTGTATGTATTATAATATTTATGCCAAAGTTGTGCAGATTTAATTAATGATTTTGAATATTAAAGTAGCTAATTAATTGAGCCATATACCAGACAAACCTATGTAATACTTATGCCAGTTTTCATTAACATACGGCAATAACTAAGATTAAGTTTAAAAGTAGAATTGCTCTATTGGATTTTCCACGTTTGGGCCAGAGCGCCGAGAGTTAAAAATCCTTTGTACCCTAAAATCAAAGTTTTTGGTAACTGATTCAATCCGAAGCGAATAAATCGAATGCCTTTTGCGTTTCGTGTTTTCAACTTACTTGTATTTTTAGATAAGTACTAGCTTCCACTACTTACTAGCCCGCCACTTCGTTCGCATGGCATAGTTACTTTGGGCTAACGCCAACTTAAATTAATCCGTAAGATGATTGAAAAAAAATTCTGGCTCGTCCCTTTGCTCCCTTCTTTCTCCCCCTTTTCTCAAATTTTTACCCTATGTCCGTCTCCAGGGTCCTAACTATCTCTGTACCAAAATTCATCAGAATCGGTTTGGTCATTTAGGCATGAAGACTTAACAAACAAACTCACTTTCGCTTTTATAATATTAGAAATGATTTCCAAAGCTAAATTCGGTATCAAGAGCTCCTCACACTATGATATCTTGAGCCAAACTAGTCAGGGCATACCTACCTTTAGGGGGTAAGATCCGTGGTTACGGGTTGTTCCAAAGAGGTACCGCGGCCCCAGAACATAAAGGGCGGTAGAAGGAACATTGATAGGTTTTAGTCAGTACAAATCTGACACTCCCCCCGCTCCGCCCAGAGATAGTCCATTGAAAAGTTACATTTGGGGTTACATTTTTTAGAGGACGCAATTTAATTTTTTTTATGTGTAGGGGGGGTCAGTGTAAAGCTAAAACCGAGTTTGTGGAGTCGCCACCCTTGTCCCACGGCCGCCATCTTGAAAATAGGGGTTGAAATGGTTTTAACGATATATCTCTAAACTAATTCAAATTAAATTCGAATTAAATGCTCTACAACTTTGGTCCAGATGGGAAGTTATATGATGGTTTCCCATGCCAAAAAAGGGGGGGAGGAAACAAGTGTGATATTAAGAGTGTATTAATTACAAGCCTTTTTTACATCACCCCAAATAAACTTCCTCTATGATGCAACATGTTTTATAAGATAACATTCACGTTATACAACATCCGCTGTTTTTTTTAATAAGATGTCGACATTTTTGTAATCTACATTCTTTATAAAATAATAAAGATACCGCCTTTAGTTATTTACTAAGTTAGAATAAAGATGCTTTTGTTTTACAAAGATATATTATTTTAAATGTAGGCCCCTAACATACTTTAAATAATTTCTTTGTATGAATACTGATAAGTTTTTTTTTGTTAAGTACTTTGTTTAATTTAAAACAAGCTTCTGCCCGCGACTTCGTCTGCGTGGCATAGTTACTTTGGGCTAACCCAAATTTTAACCCGAGTGATGATCGAAAAAAAAATTATTTCTCTTCCTCCTGGCTCCTGGCGGCTGGGTTGGGCAGATGTTCTCTCCCTCAAACGCCCGGCCACCTCATTTGCTAGCATTACTGCTTCGCACGCGGTGGTGACCGCTTCCCATTCCCTCTCGCTCCGGACCATGGCCTGAACCAGGGCCGGACGCGAGAGATCGCCGCCGCCGATCGCCTCTACGAGGGCACGGCGGTGCTCCGCCCCGCGCTGGGCAGATCGCCACTGTGTGCTCCACCGTGTCCTCCGGGCGATCGTCACAATGGTGACACCCGGGTTCATACAAAAACTTAACTCAACAAACTCCATTTTCTTCTACCAACCGACAAGGTATTACTCCTTGCTTAAAACAAAACACACCTTACCCAAACTCAATTAAGTCCAAATCACCTTGAACAGTCATCGAACTTTGTTAACAAAAGCATTAACTGCAAGAATCAATTAACATATTTTTTCGATATAACAACTTAAACCTGTTTACCTTACAAATAACTTAACCACACGTGGTATTTACGCAACGAATGAATTAACTAGTTAAGTTTTATATCAGTTGTGGTGAAATGGCGTTGAGGAAACACGTACTTTGTAGTTTTAAAATAACTTTTTAACCGACTTCAAAAAAAGGAGGTTTTGAGTTTATGTTGTGTGTGTATATGTGAAATATTGTGTTGGTTTCGAAATGAAGGAACAAATTGAGACTGAAATTAGGATATTACCGAAATATGTTTGTAAGTAGCTCAAGATCTTGTTCTATTCACGTTGGACCGGTTTTTTTAAATTATTTATTTATTATATATTTATAACCAACTTATACTAACAGCAAACATTACATATGTCAAGTAATCGGTTGTACATACATAAAACATGAAAATCAAGAAAAAGTGGGATATGAGGGAGAAAAAGTGAAGAAAAGAGCTTTGCTATTTTTAAGGTCCAAGGGCAAAAATTTCAGGTAGCAGGTACCTGCAAATCAGGAAAGGAGAACTGTGTTACCCGAAATTTAAGTGCGAGCGAAGCCGCTGGCAAAATCTTTGAAGTTATATGTCACACTACTTTTATCAAACCTATTTTATGTTTTACTATTTTTAAAACGAGCTGAATATTTGAACATTATGGTCAACCAGCCAGTATTGGTTAGGGTATTCAACCTCTAACAGTAGGTACTCACATTCGTTACTTAATTACATAAAACAAGACACGTATTATAAATCAATATAATCAACATATTGTGAGGTAATCCCTCATTCGCATACAGAAGTTTAAGGTACTGAGTTAAAAACTGGTTCTACGAGTCAACGCAGTAAACACATACATACAGGTGCATTGTTTTTTTTGCTTCAAATGTTACAATTGTTGAGGAGTAATTGAGGAGCTCGTGGCTAAATAATAGCAGCCGCTTAAGTCGATCTTTAGGTTAAGCCGCGCTTGTTTAGGTTGGCCTGTGGAAGGGTGACCACCCGTTACATACCGAGTTTCCTCCGTGCCTCAGAAAGCACGTTAAGCTGTTGGTCCATGCTGTCATTTGTGATGTACAAATGATAGCCGAGACCAACAGCTTAACAGACAGTCGTTACAGCTAGTCAGTGTACCAAGGGGTATTGTATTACCCAGTATTAACTAGGTTATGGAGGTCAGATAGGCAGTCGCTCCATGTAAAATACTGATATTCAGCTGCATCCGGTATTAAACTGGGAGCCGACTTCAACATAGTTGGGAAAAGGCTAGATGATTCTAGTTAATATACATTTTTTTTGAACCAGTATATCACAAAAATAACGCACTTGTTTTCGTAAACTGCTAATTATTCCAGGCCATTCACTCTGTAGTAGAAAATAGAAATACTATCATCAATGTTTTTTTTGTACTTAATTCAAAATAAATCGTAATCATTCAATACAATACTCATTCATGTTTCTTACTGGTACTCATTCAAATTTTATAAGTAGATTTCTTGCGCGGTTTCATCCGCTTCTTTAGTTGCTGCCCCGCTCCCGTGTGTAGTAGCGTAATGTTGTATAGCCTATTTTACTTCCTGATAATATAGCTTCCTATTAGTCACAAAATTGTTAAAATCAGTTCAGTAGTTTTGGTGCCTATTTGATACAAAAAAATAAAACAAATCTCTCCTCTTTATAATATTATTAGTATGGACTCACGCTGTTTCGATAAGAAAATCAACACAAACTGTTTGCTTACAATACAATCTGTCAAGCGCTCTCATTAGCTGAATTACTTATCAACAGACTAGCTTGACTTACTTTTCATTTTGGCAGTATTATTTTCGTTTCAGTGTTATTGCCAACAAAAATATAACATAACATGAAACCTATATTTGGAAAGAAAGAAAGAAAAAGTATTTGACTGTAACAAATAAAAACAAAAGAAAAATATTAAAAAAGTAGACACATATAAATAAATTAGACCTGTACGAGGCTAAAAGAATCAAATCTGAGCATGGGACTTATTACATACTAGCTTGTGCCCGCAGCTTCGCTCGCTTTAAATTCGGGGTAACACAGTCTCCCTTTCCTGATTTGCAGGTAGGTTTGCACCTGCTACCTGTAGTTTTTGCACTTGTGCCTTATTTATTGTGATAGCAAGGTTAGGATTTCCCTTTTCTTCTCTCTTTCTCACTTAAAAAAGAGAAAAATAAGAAGCCTATGTCCGTCTCCACGGTTTCAACTATCTCTGTACCAAAATTCATCAAAATCGGTTGAGCCATTGCGGCATGAAGACGTAATAAACTCAGTTTCGCTTTTATAATATTAGTAAGGATTTTCAATATCTAACTAACTCCCATGGGCGGACCTTCTTTTGCTATCAATCAGCCACAAATCCAAACTCCAGGCGAACAAAGACATTCCTAAGGGAAAAATCGATTAATAATGTAGTCGACCAGCTGGATCAAGGGCTTGATTCAGAAAACGGTACTCCTGGACACGACTCGCTTTGATAGGAAGTGCCTTTGGCTGGTACAGAAGCGCGATATTTTTATTTGCATGGTAATTTTTGAAAAGTGTTAAAATAAAAAATAAGTATATAAATGAATAAACGTTTAAAGAATTAAAGTTCGTCTATTGAGTAGAAGTTTTTATCAGAAATGCTTTGAGCGATACCCTCAGAGACGAAAGTACTGCTGACTTTTTCCTCAGTACCAATTATCTTATGCGACATATTACGTACCTACAATGCTTTAAAAACATACTTTATTTTAGTCACAGTAACGCTCAGTTTAGATACCGTCTGTCGTGGTACTCGTGGTCAACCCAAGGTTACATAGATATAAAAATATTAGTATTAACTATATCAGTTAAGAGTTAAGACGATTGACCAAACAGTGGTTGTTTATTCATAAATATTAAATGGTTGATTAATTGATATAAAAATGTGTACTACAGCTATCAGTAAACATACAAGAATGATGCGATTTAAAGCGTGTAAAGGTATGTTTCAAGAGTTTGTTTTTAAAAAAAAAATATTTGGAATGAACGGTTGAAAATAAAACGCTTTTAAGATGTTCAGAGCTTCATTAGAATTTATTATTTTATTGTTTACTAGCTGGCGCCCGCAGCTTCGCCCGCGTGGTGATCGAAAACAAAAAGTATCCTATGTGTTATTCCAGACTATTCCCTATAGCCCTTCAGCCGTTTTGACGTGAAAAAGTAACAAATATCCATACACATCCTCACAAACATTCGCATTTATAATATTAGTAGGATCAGATGCGCCGCGCGGTTTTTTTATGCGGATGGGATCATCAAATAACTTCCTCCGGTGTGGTTAGAGCGGGGATGAGTGTCAAACTTATGCTGACTAAAACCTACCCATGTTCCTCCTATTTTTTTATATGTTATTTTTCTTTATGTTCCGGGGCCGCGGCATCTCTTTCGAAGAACCTGTAACCGCCCCACGGGGTGGATTTTAGTCAGTAAAAGTCTGACACGACCCCCGCTCCGGCCAAAGCGGGGGAAGTTATTTGATGATTTCGCACCCGAAAAAAAAATGGGCAAATGATGATTCTCGCCTCGCAAACAAAAAAAGAAAACAAAAAAAATTCACGCAAATTGACTTTGTAGCTCTTTGTTAGCTCGCCGCGAAAAGGGATAAGCGTGAGTATTTTGTATGTAAGTTTTGTAAATAATATTGTATTGTTTTCCCATCCAGGCGAGGTACGTCAAGCCCTGTCTATGATGAAGCAATGGGCGCCCATGGACGTAGAAGATGCGCTCGAGTTGTTGACGCCCAAGTTTACACATCCCGCTGTCAGAAAGTACGTATGATTTCTTAAAGACAATTGTTTACTTACATCACAACAGGGGCCTAAGTCTGCTATTACAATAGTGAAATCAACCATTATGCGATCAGTGACGGGCCTGTTGGTCCAGTGGTTAGTGGCTCTGACTGCTGAGCCGGAGGTCGTGGGTTCGATTCCCACCCAGGACAAACTTTGTGTGATGAGCATGATTGTTTGTTCTGTGTCTGGGTGTGATTTATCTATAATATGTATGTATTTATAAATTATATAAGTATGCTGTATATCAGTTGTCTGGTTACCATAACACAAGCTCTGCTTAGCTTGGGATCAGATAGCCGTGTGTGAGTTGTCCCAAGATATTTATTTATTTATTATTTATAGTGATCGACCATTCTGACACTATTGTAATAGCAGACTAAGGCCCCAGACCAACCACCTAGTCTGATGATTAATTTTGCCTCCCTACAATAGGAGGCAAAATTAATTAAATTATTATTATTTTCGTTTTAATTATTATTATTTTTTATAAAAAAAACGTTTTCCCTCACTAGGATTTCTCCTGTATCGTGAGTGCGTTTGCAAAAATTTAAACTCACAGAAACAAACAGCCAGACCCGAAACAACTACCTGTAGGTCATACAAATATTTGTTCCGTGCGGGGATCGAACCCGTGATGCGCAAGTCACTCGCACGCATCGCTCAGCCGCTGCGGCAATGAACAATAATAAAATCATAATCAATTTTTTAGGGTTCCGTACCTCAAAACGTAACCTCAGACCCTTATTGGATCACTTTGTTGTCTGTCTGTCTGTTAAGACCCTAAAGGGTATTTTTGAAAATCTCCAACAACCATAAAACCATATACTCAACTAAGTGGTCTCTGTGTTCTGTAAAAAATCAACTTTCTAAGCAGTCAAAAGATATGGCTGTTTATGTCGAAAATTTCTACGGAACTCTCAATGCGAGAGTATGACTCGCTCTTAACCAGTTTTCAGATTAAATTGTTTAAATGATAAATGATGTTTATTTTGCAAGTAGGTTTTCACAAACACTTTTAAACGTCTTTTTTTAAAAACTAGATGAGGCCGGTGTTTCGTACCCGACTACTCTGAGAAGAAACAGCCGAAACAAACTCAGAGGTCATAGTCTCTTTTAAAGTCCAGACAAAATAATCTTGGTCAACTTACATGAGGACTATGCAGATAGTGTCTGAAGTGGTCTTTTTAAGAAAGGACCACACAGATTGAGTGGACCTGTCCAGTCAGTGCAAGCATTTGTCAGTAATCGTGTAGCTCGACTCATAAACCAAGGTGCTCAACGAAACGACGAACAATACCAAAAAAGGACATTAGCGTAGGTCCCTAAATAGTATTCAACTGCCAGAATCGTCAAAAGCTAAAAAAGTTTAGTTATTAAAACATTTATTAATTATTTCAGATACGCGATCTCCCGTCTCAAGCAGGCTCCCGATGATGACTTATTGTTGTACCTTCTGCAATTAGTTCAAGCGCTCAAGTATGAAGATTTTATGGAAATACATGACGGTAAGATTTTATTGAACCAACTAGCTTCCACCCGCGACTTCGTCCGCGTGGCATAGTTACTTTGGGCTAACGCTAACTTTAACCCGCATACTAATCAAAAAACTTTCTCTCCCCTTTTCTTCCCTTTTTCTCCCATTTTTCTCCTAAAGGTAAAAAAGGTGTCTGTTAATCACTGGCGGGTTTAATCGGAAAAGATAAAATATTTGTATTTTTGTATGTAACTCAAAAACTACTGGACCGATTTCAAAAAATCTTTTGCCATTACAAAACTGCATTATCAAACTAAAAACAGGCTATATAACATCACGCTACTACCCACGGGAACGGGGCAGTAATCATATTATAAGACGCGGGTGAATCCACGCAGGACAAGTAGTCACTACATAGTATAAAACAAAGTCGCTGTTTCTGTCTGTCTATTGCTATGTTGTATGTATGCTTAAATCTTTTAAACTACGCAACGGATGTTGATGCAGTTTTTTTAATAGGTAGAGTGATTCAAGAGGAAGGTTTGTATGCATAATACTTCACGCTATGACTCTTAGTAGGTGAGCAGCGGGTGAAACCGCTGGGCGGGTCGCTAGTAAATAATAAAATAAATAAATCTTCGTAAGCAATTTTTTTCTTCCATGCAGCTTTGGTTCTTAAAGAAAAGACTAGAATAGAATATACTTTATTGCATACCATAATTGAAAAAATCTGTTTTACAAAAAAGTGCTCAATCTATGGTTACAATGGCGGTCTTATCGCTAATAGCGATTATCTACCAGACAACCTAAGTCTCAATTTATATTTCTGTTTTTCAGAATACGCTCGTGTGTGTGGTAAGGACCCCAGTACTGCCGAGTTGGAGTCCCGTGAGAGTCGCCTCATGCAGAGTGGACACAGAGGTAGCCAGGCTAGTCTACTATCCGCGTCCGGTAAGGAAAATTATATGTCGTCTCGAGCTTGTAAGACGGCAACATTTTTAAATTATTATTGCTACCCATTGATTTTATAATGTTGGTCAACTGTAACTTAGTTTTCTAATCTCTTTCTTCAATCGTATAATCTGAAAAGTAGCATACTATATATATGTATGTGTATATAGCCAATTTACCCCGAATACTGAAACGTCACTCAAAATGTGAGGGCTGCTTAACATTTGAGCAGCTCTTAAACTTTAGATTTTGTATGGTCAAACGTCACTTCTGAGTCTCTGTTAAATTTAAGTGGGACTTAAATTTTGAGTTACGTTTCAGTATTCGGGGGTAAGTCTAGAATTCTAGATCGACTTAGTCCACGTGTCTAGCAAGAAATTAAAGCGCTACCTCACGGCGTTCACTGTACAGTCACAAGCAATTAAATGTACAAACTTACCAAAATTCAAAAGCGATTTGTGATTCAAGTTACCTTTCACTGGTTTGCCTATTTTTCACACGGATCTCAAACAAATAAATCGATAAAAATGACTATATCAGGAGAAAATGGTTTTTGCCCACAAAAAAAATACTATGTTTTCGCTGGGGCCGCATTCCCGCGTACATGGCCCTCATGACGCTTAAACATAAGACGGGCCTGTTGGTCTAGTAGTTAGTGGCCCTGACTGCTGAGCCGGAGGTCGTGGGTTCGATTCCCACCCAGGACAAACTTTGTGTGATGAGCATGATTGTTTGTTCTGTGTCTGGGTGTGATTTATCTATAATATGTATGTATTTATAAATTATATAAGTATGTATATCAGTTGTCTGGTTACCATAACACAAGCTCTGCTTAGCTTGGGATCAGATAGCCGTGTGTGAGTTGTCCCAAGATATTTATTTATTATTTATAAGAGACTACTGGCTAATTATATTTTATATCTCTTACTTTCAGTTATTACAGCGAGTGAGATGACATCGTCTATCTCAAGTCGTCGCTCCACGGACGCGACGGTAGAGGAAGCCCCCGCAGCCATAGAGAACAGCGTCAGTGTCAACAACAACGAGAACGCTGACAACAACAACTTCAGGTAACAACTTTATCCTCTCAAGGACCGCCATTATTTACGTCAACTATCCGTCAAGCACCGCCGGGCGGGCTCTTATCGTAAGCGTAATCTGATTTTAAGATTTATCTTTACTACAAATACAGTTTAAACCCGTCGCGCGATTGCAAACAATGTAGGTAAAGTGCCCCAAACGTCGAGCTATTTTGAATGATTTTGGTTAGACCTTCGGAAAAACGAAGATTTCATAGTTATATCGATAATTATATATTACGAAGTATATGTTTCCAGAATCCTTATGAGTTTTAAATAAATTTTAAAAATAAATGTCTAAAATATGAAAACCACTGACCTGCTGTGAGTGGTTTTCATATTTTAGACATTTATTTCAAACTTTGCACCCGTGTGCACATGCGACATTTGTGGCACAAGTAAAACTTTGCACCCAGTGTGACACTTTGACGCGCGACGGGTTAAATCGGTCGGGGTTTGCGTTAATGCTTGCGCGGTCTAGGGTGTGACACGATCCTGCCGAGATTGCGGGTTGTTCGAAAGAGATACCGCGGCCCCGGAACATAAAGGGTAAAGGAAGAAACATGGGTATGTTTTAGTCAGTAAAAGTCTGACACTCCCACCTGCTCCGCTCATGGTTTACCATCCGTACATAAAAAATGGTGGTGCGCACGATTGCCTTGATGATACCAATCACCGTGTTATACTCGAACTTTTTTTTTTAAACTTTGCTCCACACTAAGAATTTCTCCTGTATCGTGGGTGCGTTTACAAACATTTATATACACATGCACATCGTTATATATATAATTCTTCTGTGAGTGTGTATGTCACTGAACTTCAATCAAACGACTGGACCGATTTTGATGAAATTTTTTGTGTGTGTTCAAGGGGATCTGGGAATGGTTTAGATTCACAATTTTGTCCGGCAGATGGCGCTGCATCACATTTTTTTGTAAATACGTAGCGAAGCACGTACCGGGCCGCTAGTTCATATATACATATTCATCTCCATCTTTTTCTTTGTAGTGAAACCACGGACCCAACGGAAGAGCGTCTCTCCCTGGCGTCGTTCCTGATCTCCCGCGCGTGCAACAACAGCGTCGTGGCCAACTACCTGTACTGGTACTTGCTCATCGAGTGCGAGGACCAGGACGGAGGACGAGACCACGCCGCCAGGGGAATGTACCTCGCCGTCATGAGGACCTTCAGCCATCGCCTCGCCAAGGGTATGTAGCTACTCACCTGCAACTTAGTTCTTGATGTGGTATCATTTGGGAATGTTACCCTAAACTCAGACAGCAGATGGAGCCACTGCAACAAAGCAGATAGACATGCATATATATTACGTAAAGTTTGGCGAGTAAATACTTACTAATATTATAAAAGCGAAAGTGAGTTTGTTTGTTTGTTACGTCTTCACGTCTAAATGGCCAAATCGATTTTGATGAATTTTGGTACAGAGATAGTTGGGAACCAGGAGACGGACAAAGGCTATATAAAGTTAGCGTTAGCCCAAAATAACTATGCTATGCGGACGAAGTCACAGGCAAAAGCTAGCATTGTATAAAACACAAAAACTGTTTGAAGAATTAACTTAAAAAAAAAATACTTTTATAAAAACTTGTGACATAGACAATTAATTAATACGGATCGTCAATCACTGGATAATTGACGGCGGACGACGTGGCACCGACCGCAGGGAAACGTATCACGAACTGATCTTGTTTACGGGTGAAAAAGACCAGAGATTACATAACATAGAGAGGTTTGGAAGGTAAAAGGAGACACCATTGCCCAGCAGTGGGACACTTGAAGAAAAACGATAAGTTCACGCTGTTCTGTCAAAAACTACTGTAATTATATTTTAGTACAATTTGATCAAGGGCAAGCCTATTGCCACTAACCAGCCAAAAATCCAAACCTCGTGACTGATACCAATCTCTATGGAAACGCATGCGCTTCACAAATCATCATTATAACTTCCCCCCTTTGGGCGGAGCAGTTGGGAGTGTCAGACTACCGACTAAAACCCACCCATGTTCCTTCTTTTGCCCTTTATGTTCCGGGGCCGCGGTATCTCTTTACCCCGGCAGGCGGTGCTGCTTTGTTGCCATCTCTTTGTGGCGCACATGGAACACTAACACGCCTTGGCATCATCATTTATCTTCAAAAAACACGTCATAAAAATGACATAATTGATGGACATATTTCCCCCACAGGCAACACGGACCACCAACGCACTCGTTCGTTCCTGGCGCGGCAGCAAGTGTTCATAGACAAGCTCGTGAAGCTCGTGAAGACCGTCACAAGGGAGAGCGGCAACAGGAACAAGAAGGCCGAACGACTGCAGCAGCTACTCGCCGATCCTGACGCATTCAAGTTCAACTTTACCAACTTTGAGCCCATGCCCTTCCCGTTGGACCCTAATGTTACCATTAAAGGTAAGTTTTGTACTGGCAAGACTATCCTTACTAATATTATAAAAGCGAAAGTGAGTTTGTTTGTTTGTTACGTCTTCACGCCTATTTTGGTACAGAGATAGTTGGGACCCTGGAGACGGACATAGGCTATTTTTTTTTAAAGTGGGAAATGAGGGAGATTGAGGGAAGAAAACATAGCTTTGATATTACAGTCAATAAGGCGCAAGGGTAAAAACTACAGGATATACGCGAGCGAGGAACTACTGAATATCCGCGATCGAAGCCGCGGGTAAAAACTAGTCTTACATAAATATACAAATTGTTAAAAGCCCTATCCGACCCGTGACGGTATTATTAGTAGATTCTATGTAATCGTTTTGGAATATCTATTTTAAAAGAATGCCCCCACAAAAATAAAATGTACTTAAATGAGTAAACTTGCATAGGAACACTCCGGTCTATTCTTGGGTAGTGACGTCATAACAAAAACAGTTGAAGATTGAAAAATACTTATGCCGAATATGGTGTTGTCGCGGTTTTTGGCTTTACGGTTGCCGCAGTGGCTGAGCAATCGACTACTGCGCTGCGTGTCGCGGGTTCGATCCTCGCACAGAACATTTATTGTATGACCTACAGGTAGTTGTTTCGGGTCTGGCTGTTTCTGTAATGAGTTTAAATGTTTGTAAACACACCCAAGATACATGTGAAAATCCTAGTGTGGGATCAGGTCTTTAAAATAATAATTAAAAAAGTTCGTTGAAATGGGGGTCGATCTCATCGTTGGGCAAATCAGTACTAAGCTTTTCCCATTAGGAATTGCTTAAAAAATGCTAAGAGCTCCCCAGTTGAACTTAATTTTGAAAGTTTGTAATACCACCAACACATCATATAAGAACATTATGAAACTTAAAATTAACTTTCCACCATAATTTCACTTATGAGACGGTAATTTCTAAACCTGTATTATCTTTCAGGAATCGTCGCCAAAAAAGCATCTTTATTCAAATCAGCCTTAATGCCTTCCAAATTGACTTTCCTAACAACAGAAGGAATGGAATACGAAGCGATTTTCAAACATGGAGATGACTTACGTCAAGACCAGCTGATACTACAAATGATAACTTTAATGGACAAATTATTACGAAGAGAAAATCTAGATTTAAAATTGACCCCATACAAGGTCCTAGCAACAAGTTCTAAGCATGGTTTCCTACAGTTTATTGAATCTGTGACGGTAGCCGAAGCTTTGGCTACGGAGGGTAGTATACAGAATTTCTTTCGCAAGTATAATCCTTGTGAGGGCGCCCCCTATGGAATTAAACCTGAAACTATGGATACATATATAAGGAGTTGTGCTGGGTATTGTGTTATTACTTATTTACTTGGTGAGTATGTGTAATCTAAACTATCTAAACTTCTAAACTAATATTATAAATGCGAAAGTAACTCTGTCTGTCTGTCTGTCTCTTCTTCACGCCTAAACCACTGAACCGATTTTAATGAAATTTAGTACAGATATAGTCTGGGACCCGAGAAAGGACATAGGATAGTTTTCATCCCGGAAATCCCCCGGGAACGGGAACTATTAATCCACGCGTACGAAGTCGCGGGCAAAAGCTAGTTATTAATAATTTTGTACAAATATTCAAAAAAACGCCGGGCGGTCACTTATCCCTGGGGCATATTGTATAATAGCTAATAAGATAATTCACTGCAAACACTTGTGCAAAATTGTAATTGATTTCCACACAAATTCTTAATAATCATTTTTTCTAAAAATCAACCCTGTTAAGTCTACGCAGACATAAGATATGGGCGTTTATGCTGCTAGTTTGTACGGAATACTCGGTGCGCGAGTCCGTCTCACACTTGTGCGTTTTGTTTTTTATATGCAACGGGTATCAATCCACGAATAAACTAAGCTAAAAAACACGCTTTTAGCACGCAGAAAAAATAAAAAATGGGGCATTTTGTCCAAAAATAATTGGACGTCCGCGATATTGGATTTAAGTCACGTGAATATTTTTTCTCGTATTTCTGACTGCAAACCCTTTCATTTGATACCCATATCATGGGGGTGGATTTCAAACAGCCAGTCCGCTATCTTGGGGAGGCCGCCATATTGGATTTGTAATGACGTTTCTTAGCTAGTCATGTATTGTTTTGACGGGCCTGTTGGTCTAGTAGTTAGTGGCCCTGACTGCTGAGCCGGAGGTCGTGGGTTCGATTCCCACCCAGGAAAAACTTTGTGTGATGAGTATGATTGTTTGTTCTGTGTCTGGGTGTGATTTATCTATAATATGTATGTATTTATAAATTATATACGTATGTATATCAGTTGTCTGGTTACCATAACACAAGCTCTGCTTAGCTTGGGATCAGATAGCCGTGTGTGAGTTGTCCCAAGATATTTATTTATTTATTGTCATCAGAACTCAGAGCGTTTTTTTATTATGTTTTATTTTAAGGAACAAAGTAAAGTTTTATTATATCTCTAACAAATCTCCTCCTGTTTCCAGGCGTCGGCGACCGTCACTTAGACAATCTGCTCCTGACTCAATCCGGCGCACTGTTCCACATCGACTTCGGCTACATCCTGGGCCGCGACCCCAAGCCTCTCCCTCCGCCCATGAAGCTCAGCAAGGAGATGGTGGAGGCCATGGGCGGGGTGCACTCGGAACTGTACCATGAGTTCAGGAAGCAGTGCTATACGGCCTTCTTGCACTTAAGAAGGTTCGTTACACTAATCTCAAGGTTAATCTTAGGTCAGTCGTCGATCTTCAAGGTTAAGTTAGTGCCGAAATCAGTCCATAGATGGGTGACCATCCATCACATACCGAGTTACACATAGTTCCCTTCGTGCCCCAAAAAGCACGGTTTTTTCAATAACTTTAACACTTGCAATTACAAAGTACAGAGGCGGACTTACCCCCGAATTCTGAAACGTCACTCAAAATTTAAGTAGCACTTATATTTAACAGATACTCAAAAGTGACGTTTGTCAATACAAAATCTAAAGTTTAGGAGCTGCTCAAATTTAAGCAGCCCATAAATTTTGAGTGACGTTTCAGTATTCGGGGGTTAATGCCATAGGCATTTTCTACCAATCAACCTTTGGATGATGCAGAGACAAACAGTGTTAGTGTGAGTTAGTGCTATATATCTCCCGTTTCAATTTCTTTTCTATTTACAGACACGCAAACTTGATGCTGAATCTGTTCTCTCTAATGGTGGACGCTTCAGTACCCGATATCGCGCTAGAACCCGACAAGGCTGTCAAGAAAGTGCAAGATAAGTTGAGGTATGTAACCACTACATAGAATTTTAACGTGGGAATGTCAATTATTGTTGCGAGTCAGCAGGCTCAAGGATATCTTACACATGAAGTACCAAAACCTCCCTTACCGCTACGGCAGAGGAGTAATCAATGCCATATTATATTGCCTTAGAGACTACAATTCACTAAACAAGTATCGAATATAAGGCTAAATAAATAGCAGCAGCAAAACCAGCTAAGTGCGAGTCGGACTCGCGCACCGAGTATTCCATCCAAACTTGCGACATAAACTCTTTCGCTGCCCAGAACTCAGCGTATGAGTCCAAAATATTTGGTATAATTTGAACTGGGCAGCGAAACGGTAAATGGCCATATTTTTTGACTGACTGAACTAAAGTCTGTGAATTTGAGAATTTTTCAGACTTTAGTATGGTTTTAATTTCAACTGTGTTCTATTTTCTTTCCTTATGAGGTTCGGAACCCTAAATACAATGTCTTGTCTTGTCTTCACGGGTTGAATTATCTAGTCTGTGGAGCGCGCTTCAAACATTTTCTATGCGCAATCCTAGAAGTTATTTGTAGCCACAGCCCACAGCTCCATTACTTAACACATCATCATCATTTTCCTGCCTTTACCCCGAATACTGAAACGTCACTTAAAATTTAAGTAGCACTTATATTTAACAGATACTCAAAAGTGACGTTTGACAATACGAAATCTAAAGTTTAAGAGCTGCTCAAATGTTAAGCAGCCCTCAAATTTTGAGTGACGTTTCAGTATTCGTGGGTTTGTCCCATTCTATTTGGGGTCGGCGCAGCAACACATGTAATCCTTTTTTGATCTTGTTCCAGGCTGGACCTAGGCGACGAGGAAGCGGTACACTACCTGCAGAATCTCCTCGACATGTCGGTGACAGCCGTCATGGCGGTGCTGGTGGAGCAGTTCCACAAGTTCGCGCAGTACTGGAGGAAATAGGCCGCAATCGTTCGACGCCGCTATAGCGGGGTTAGGGACTAAACTTATAAGAATATGGACTGTAATGACACTTGTAAATAGACTTTTATGTGCTCAAATTCGTTTGGAGTACTTTCATTCAAAATTCGAAAATAGAATGATAATTGAACTTAGAACAATTTGGGCATGAAGTTTCTTTTTTTAATTGACGATTAAATGTTCCTGAAAGGCATATATAAAGTTTGTAGTGTATCCTTCTTGCTCTTGCACAATATGGCACTGTTTATAATGTTATGGAATAAATAGGAACATGCAGTTGTGTGTACTTTTTTATGGATGGAAAATATAAAAAACGTACCCCATCCTTTTGCCCTTTATATTCCGGGGCCACAGTATAAGGTACACTTTTCGGTGCTTATTAGCATTCCAGTAGAGTACATATGGGGGTCCACGCGGTTCATATTAAGTATCTACAGATCACAATGCAGTAAAAATTGCAGTCTGCATTGAGATACTCCGTAAAAGATTGATATAATTTCTCGTGTTACCCAGACCTCGGAAGGAAACATCAATATGGGTTTAGTCCCGGTAGTCAAAGCGTGTCTATGGTTTATTATAGTCTAATCGGCTTATTAGCCTTTTTACGAAACATTTATTCAATTTCTTATCTATATTTTTACAATATTTAATCATTCTTTATATTGGAAATATTACTTTAAATATAAAAAAAAAGATTTAAAATACATTACTTGCCAGAATAAAAAAAAAGCTCTCGTGTTATTATATTTATTGACGAAATATTATGTTTGGAATACTTAATCTAGTAAATACTTCCATTTTCCAGTTTTTTTTATAATATAAAATAGGTTCGCCCTATGGAAATGGACAAACAATATTCTGTGATAAAATAGGTATTATAAGTGTTCATGAAATGTAATAAAAAAGCTATTTTAATATAAAAGAGATTTTCATTTCCATATTTTATATATAAACTAACAACAGTATTATGTATGACACATTTTATAGACAACACCCATTCTCACCACCACTAAGCAATGCCTAAGAATTATTACTTAAAATTATGAAATAAATTCTCCTCAGCAATAATTTCCTTTAAGGAAGTGGAGAAATGATGAAATCTGCTATTATAATCAATGTAGCAGATTTTACAATACAGTTTCAACTAGCTGCACCCTGCAGTTTCACCCACATAGATATTATACATATAAACCTGCCTTTTAAATCACTATCTATTGCTGCAAACTGCATAAAAATCCGAGAAGAAATTTAAAAGATCTAAGCGAACAGGCAGCAGAAGCAACTATGTTAAGATTATACAATTCTGTAAAGTTAATAAAAACAGATTGCCTGCCAATGATTAAATGACATAGATCAGGTGCCTTGAAACAACACTTATAAACTTTTATCCAATTAATTTCTAGTCATCATATTCCTTATCTCAAGTATTAGCAGCCATCAAATCAGCCCCACTAGACAAACAGTCACTAGCCACATATATCTTGCTCCCTGTGTTTGTTTGAACAAGATCACAAGCTGCAACCTCAGCATAGTTCACTCCTCCAACTACATACACCAACACAGTCTTAGGTTTCAGAGGAAAACAACCTCCTTTGTTTGGTTCGCTCTTCAAAACTTTTGCCAAGCTCCTTACATCTTTACATCCATATTCTAAATCTGTCTGGCTTTTCAAATTGGATAGTTTCACATTCAAAGTTTCCATTCCATCTTTGACCATATCCAGAATAGTTCCCCCTACCCTCAAATCGGTGATAGCAGATAATTTTGATAGAGCATCAGCGAATGTGTCAGATGTTAGAATAGCATTACAAACAACTGCAACTAAAGGAACATAGCCACCGTGGAAGACGTAACTGGGTGATGTCTTACCAACCTTGTCGGGTTGTGATGGAAGCTGTTTCAACTTGTTTGCAGTACTCTGAAACTCATTTTGCCATTTTGGCAGCCTGTCACTGAGATTCCCTAGATTTGAGATGTTCAGTGATAGCTTTAGGCTTGACGGCTGGACTAGCAACCCAGCATTGCATAGGTTGTTGAAAACATACAGATATTTGTAACCAAAAGCAAGTAAATATTTGCTGACTAAAGTATTGTACTCCTCGTAAGTTAATGACTGAGTTAAGCTTAACAAACACATGAGACGTAAACTGTTATAAATGTGGATGTCTGTTCCAAAGTTTTCATCAACAAATGTGAAGTTTGACTTTTTATTTCTGTTGTTCAACATCTCAGTTTCTGCTAGTTTTAAGTTTTCAAACTTGTTGCTCATTTCAGATATGATAGTCTCACAAGCAAGCACGTGGTTGACTAGATTCTGTTTAAATAGTGACACTTGTTGCAACTTTGTTGCCACAAAGTGTTTAATTTCTTGTATACCTAATGCTTTGATATCCTCATTTTTCAAAAGCTTTGCTTTAGAACTTAATACACTTAAGACTTCAGAGAAATGTCTGTGTTTTATTTCACCATATAAAGTATCTATTGAACTATCTAATGTCATGGTTGTGTTTTTGGAAGATGCGCCTTCCTCCTCAACACCAAAGTTCAATTTGCCTTTCTTTACTTTTGTTTGTTTGACGTTTAAATCTAGGTGTCCACAGTTTATGTTGAACAGTTCACTAAGTAGCCCACTGTAAGTTGCAGGGGTAAGCAGACTTGATGCATAATCTTGGTTCCTGTCAATAACAATCAGTGCTCCAATTTCTTTGGAACTATGTGTGTCCAGAAAATCTCTGGAATATGTTTCATTGTAAATCTCTAACATATCCAGTACACTAGCTGACAATTTGCCTACAGAGAAAATAGTTTTAGGTTTGCCAGTAACATGGAACATACTCCACAAAGACATAGATATGCTTGACAGTAATGAATGATTTTGTTCCACAAACAGTTGCTTGAAAAGAAATGGTAGTTCTAAACTGAAGAGCTGCTCATCCAAAGCCATGAGCTCCCATGAAAATGTATGGAGCTTCACTATGCCATACAAACCCTTGCTTTCAAGCATTGAGTTGTATGTTGTTAGGACTTTAGGTACTATGATGATGTGGAAGCATTTCAGGTCTCCCAGGGAAGGGTTCTGGCTGAGTACTGAAGCAATTTGGTCTAGGACACATTTGTATTTCAAAATGCAGGCTGGTATGAAGTACACTCTGTTTGTGTTGGCTGTGTTCCCAAGTTGGGGGTCCATTTTGTATATTTTGTCAATGCCATGTTGTCTGGAAAAATTAAATGAAATAATATTAGAATAGTTTCAGATGTCAATTATTGAAAAACATGTTTTCTTTTAATTTGATCATACCGCAGCCAGTTTACACCGCAAATCCTCTCTAATGGTTTGATTAGTGTAGGATCTATTATAAGATCTTTTTTATCACCGCATACTAATAAGATTTCCCTCAATTTGCTTTGCGATATAAGGCCCATCGAAGCCAATTTCATTGAAAGTGGTTGATCCATTTTAGCGACCTACTTTCACACCTCCACCAACCAATAAATACAATATTTATATGAGATGTGTCAAAACGAAAACCACGAGCACGACATTTTCATACAGTTACGCTTTCTGTTTGATTTAGGTTCATTCGAACAAATAAAAATTACAATAACATTGACAAATGACAAATCAACATTAGAACGTCAAAAACGATCCGCAAAGTAACGTCATCAAGACGGCAGCATTAAGGATGCGCGACTGAACTCTGTTTGAACTGATCATTGATTTGATTTAATTGAATTAATGTCTTATTTGCATTTGACATCTTCACGATATTCCTTTATGCTTCAATATGAAATAATATCTGAGGTTAGGTAGACTAGGTTGATTTTATAATGTTTTCGAAGGATCATCTTCATCATCATCGATCATCTCCAACAAAAAATTAACTTTAATTATGGATGACAATAGTATCACTATAATGTTATAAAGAGGAAACATTTGTTTGTATTGAATAGGCTCCAGAACTACTTGAGCGATTTTAACATTTTTTTCACTAAGATGTCTACATTATCAAAAAAGTAACATAGGCTACACAACCCACGGGAACAGGGCAGCAATTAAAGAAAGACTCGGGTCATCCGAGCCTTACGGTCTTGCGCGGTTTCACGCGACCCGGGTGAAACCGCGTAAGACCGCTACATTTTCCAGATGCAGTCAACAATCTGTTCTTTCTATTTATGTAATTCAACTGTAGGGTTATCATGACATCTTGCAGCAGTTCTAATTCCTGTATGAGAAAGAGATGGTGCTAGACACCCTGTATAGCTCTGTCTCTTTCCTTCAGTGGAATAAGTTCTGCTTTAAGACGGCATGGTAGGCTGGTGTTTAATAGAAGTAAAATTATATTTTTGACAATATCATAAACGAACCATTAACCAGTACGATACGATCCTGTGGAACAATTGCAGAACTACACATAACAGTACATTTAAAACTTTAAAGTAAAGAATGAAAAAGACTAGTTTTTTTGTATCCACACTGATTGTTCAAGTGGATTTCCATCGATTCAGTAAAGTTGTATCCATAATCGATACAAAGCTTTGACATCCCTAAAACCAACCTCTTTTCCTTTGACACTGACGGATAACGTTTGAAAAGTACCTTTTAAAGTTTGACGCAAGAGCTTAAGTGCTGCCAGCACACTGGACTTCCTGTTTAAATATTTCGCTGCTGCATGTCAAACCATTTGTTACTAATCAAAGTCAAATTAAATGCACTTTATGTACATTCTGAGTACAATAGAATAGCTTTAAACTTTAAAATACCATACAATTTTAGCCAAATTAAGGAAGATGGAAAATCAATGTTGCCACGCTCACTATGGTAATTTTTTTTTTCTTTAAACTAGATTATTTAATATAAATATAATTTCCTTGATTATTTGTTAATATTGCATAATAAAATAATTATAACGATTTATTTTATGAAATAAAATTGTCTTGAGATGTTTGGAATGTCCTTGATGGCTGTTTCCGGTCATGCGTAGTTACCGCGCAGCGCGCTGCAACTTCCTCCCCTCCGCCCTTCACCGCGGAGTTCACTTGTCGAATTAGCAAAAATTTGAGAAATGGCAGCAAGAATTATCAGGAAAATTGTAAGTTTGTAGAGGTGTTATGTAATAACTAACGTAAAGTCCTTTTGCATGGACCCTCATAACATAAAGCTTAAGTGGTTTGCTGTGTTACAATTCTCGTCATCCTAAAATAGACGTAGTATTATAGTTATGTCGAAGAATTACATAAAAGTGTTTTTGGAACCTTTTCGTGAGAGTAAAGTATTGGGTTCGCTGCTGAAATGGTTGGAGCCGGGTACGAGCAATGATACTAAGGTGAATAGGGGAGGGAAAGATTAGGTTACATATATTTTTTTTGTGATTAGTTGGTGATTTGTTTGAGGTTATGTGACTGGTATTTGCTGGTGGTGTTCAGGTGCCTGTGTCGCGGAGCGGGGTTGCGCAGTACAGCTCGGGCGTGCGCAAGGTGACGCTGATCCCAGGCCACGGTATCGGTCCTGAGATCACGGCAGCTGTGGTGAAGATCTTCGATGCCGCGAAAGTCCCCATAGAATGGGAGGAGGTCGACGTCACATCTGTTCGGGTAAGTTGCGTCTTTGTACTTTAGTGTAACTAGTTATAATTGTAATGGTTTGTTGCTAATGTGTTTCAAACTATGACATTCCAAATAAAAAAAAAAATAGAACAACATTTTATGTTTTTAACATTGTAAACAATGTATAATTCTTTCCCTTGAACCTGTAATAAATATTTATAGGTTTTCCTAATGAGTATGTTCTTAATATTTGTGTCTGGGCTGTGATCTATATTTATTTAATTGTTTATTTCTTATTCTTATTGGAAGTCATGTTTAGTTCAAAACATGATTGAGACATGAAAAATAAATAACAACATCTTCAAACAGTCTATCATCCTTAAACAATTGACAGAAACAGATCAATGTTTTATGTTAAAAAGATCTGGACTGGCTATTTGTTTTTGAATAAAATCAGCAATACCATCCAATATGGATATTCTGCCAGCTTTCTAAACACCCATCCTATGTGAACAAAGGTTTTGATAATCTGTTATTTCTTTTTTTGTACCACTTGTAACTTGTAGATATCTTATTTGTTGTTTGTAAATAATGTAAATAGATAACTTGAATAAAATATAAAAAAATGTTATTTAATTATATCATTCTAAATATAGTTAGTCATTAGCTGTTAGTGTTGCAAATAGGCTTGGATACAGGACAAATGTGCATGTAACAATTAATTGATCATTCTTCTTTCTAATAAAGTGTAGGTTTAGGGTTACACAAGTAATATCCTCGTTGAGCTAGATATTTTCAGGTTGCAGTAATGTTAATAAATTACAATGTTATATGGTTGTATTGTATAACGGGCTGATGTCCGCAACTCCACGTCTGAGGCGCATATTTTGTTATATGGTTTTAACACTGTAGTGTACATACCAATATGATATTACCCCTAAGATGCTGAGCTTAATCTCCAAACCCAAGAATCCGTTAACTTTCCTATGTACTAGTAGGTTGGTTTGCAAGACCAACAAAGACCACTCTTTTATGTTTTTCTTTTATATTCAAGAGCTATGGCAAAATAATAAGCGTCCCGTTGTTTATTGTTAGCAAAAATATATTGTGCATCTACTTACTAAACAATTCTATTCTAGGGCCCAGATGGCAAGATGGGTATCCCACAGAAAGCCATTGACTCTGTCAATGCAAACAAGATCGGTCTTAAGGGTCCTTTGATGACCCCGATCGGAAAGGGCTACCGGTCCCTTAACTTGGCTCTGCGTAAGGAGTTTGACTTGTACGCTAACGTCAGGCCTTGCAAAAGTATGGAGGGGTATGTATTTTTTTTTTCTCATTTCTACTAATATTATAGATACAAAATTTTCTCCATAATATGTTAAATGTTTACATCTCAAATGAAATCAATCAATCCTTACTAATATTATAAAATCGAAAGTGAGTTTGTTTGTTTGTAACCTCTTCACGCTTTAATGGCTACACCGATTTTGATGAATTTTGGTACAGAGATAGTTGGGAACCAGGAGACGGACATAGGTTAATTAAAAAAAATGGGAGAAAGAGGGAAGAAAAGGCGTTGCTATTACAAATCAATAAGGCGCAAGGGGAAATGTGTTACACCGAATTTAACGCGAGCGAAGCCGCGGGCTAAAGCTAGTCTTCAATAAAATTTAGAAATAGATTGTGTAAGGCTTTAGATTTTAGACTTTATCGCGCTTTTATGTATGCATGTAGGATAAATAGTGAGAAATAATATAAAATGACTAGCTGTGCCCAGCGGTTTCACCCGCTGCTCACTTAGGGTATAAAAAATAGATGTTGGCCGATTCTCAGACCTACCTACCCAAAATGTACACAAAATTTCGTTTAAATCGCACCAGCCGTTTCGGAGGAGTATGGGAACGAAAACTGTGACACGAGAATTTTATATATTAGATAAGCAATAATAAATCACGGAATTGAATGCATTGATACAACTTCTCTTATTATTCACTGAATGACTTAAACAGGATAATTTGTGAGAAAACTGCACACAGGATTGCAGTTTTTGTTTTGTGCATCTTGACATGCAGACTCAAAGGCGATTTAAGAACCTTTAAGGAAAACAATGTTGGAATCTTGTCTATACTAAGATTATAAAAAGCAAAGATTTATTTGTATCTAAGAGGCTCCAAATCTACTGGACCAATTTTAACCACTTTCTCACTATAGGAAGCTACATTATCAGGAAGTAACATAGGCTATACAACATTACGCTACTACCCACGGGAGCGGGGCAGCAGCTAAAGACGCGGGTGAAACTGAGCTATACAGCTAGTAACTTATAAAACATGCACAGCACAGTGTACCTAATGCAAATTAAATTAACCTCACTTCACTTGGTATCATAGAGTATAGAATTTAGTTTAAATTAAGAACATTATTCTAAACTAGCTGTTCCACGCGGTTTTACCCACGCTGCTCAGCACCTGTTGGTCGTACCGTGATGTTATATAGCCTATAGCCTTCCTCAAAAAATGGACTATCCAACACTAAAAGAATTTTCCAATTCCAACCAGTAGTCCCTGAGATTAGCGCGTTCAAACAAACAAAAAACAAACTCTTTCTTCAGCTTTATAATATTAAGTATAGATTTCTAGAACAAACTATACATATAGGTTTTTTGCTGACCTAATATTACCAGGTCACGCAGTGTAATTGGGTTATTGCATCAGGAATTTGACAGTAGCAGCCATCCTTACTATTATTATAAAAGCGAAAGTGAGTTTGTTTGTTACGTCTTCACGCCTAAATGGCTAAACCGTTTTTGGTACAGAGATAGTTGGGACCTTGGAGACGGAGATAGGCTAACTTAAAAAAAATAGAAATGAGGGAGAAAGAGGGAAGAAAAGGGAAAACTTAACATTGCTATTACAATAAATAAGGTGCAAGGGCAAAAACTACAATTAGCAGGTACCTACAA
Organism: Ochropleura leucogaster; assembly: GCA_958449745.1. Classification (NCBI taxonomy): domain Eukaryota; kingdom Metazoa; phylum Arthropoda; class Insecta; order Lepidoptera; family Noctuidae; genus Ochropleura; species Ochropleura leucogaster. The sequence continues at coordinate 1,760,897 of OY288213.1, read as the reverse complement.
ATCAGGAAAGGGTAACTGCGTTACCCCGAATTTAACGCGAGCGAAGCCGCGGGCAAAAGCTAGTATACTATAACATTGAAAGTTGAAATTCATTAAAATTTATTATAGAACAAAGCACAATGTTTTTGTTTTGTTTTTTATCTGTAAATATATATTTCCGGGATCACTGAAGTGCAGTAAACCAAAATACAAGTCATGTCTTGCGTGCGTTAAAACTGACACTTAGTGGGTCAATGATAAAGGCGCTGATAACGAGTCTAGACTGTTTCAAGGTCTGAGATAAAGGGTATCGGTTTACATGTGCAGTTGTTGCATATTATTTATAGTCTATGCTAATTAGCGAGGCCATTTCAACATGGAATGTTGTGTTTTAAAAATTATGCTTAGCCGTGTTTTTATGAGATTCTCATCTCGCACTGTACTGTACTGTAGTGCTCAGTAGAATAACAATATTCAAAACCAAGTCGTTAATTCAAACTAGGCTGTAAATCGTCAGTTTTTGTCGTCAAAACTTACTCCCCTTTACTTTTTTGTTGCGTTGCCCCACACTAGGAATTTCTCCTGTATCGTGGGTGCGTTTACAAACATTTGCGTTCACATACACACACACACCCAGACCGGAAACAATTATCTGCAGGTCATACTAATATTTGTTCCGTGCGGGGATGGAACCCGCGACACCAAGCGCAGCAGTCGATCGCTCAGCCACTGCGCCAACCGTGCCGTCAGTTGCTTATTGTATTGAATGTCATCATCATGATCAGGCTAGGTCTCTTCAACTACATGCCACTTAGCCCACTTAACTGGGTTATGAGTCGAGCTACACGATAACTAACAAATGCACTGACTGGACAGGTCCACTCAATCTGTGTGGTGCATTCCTAAAAAGACCATTTCAGACACTAATCTGCATATACCTCATGTAAGTTGACCAAGATTTTTTGTCTGGACCTTAAAAGAGAGTTGTTTCGGCTGTTTCTTATCAGAGTAGTCGGGTACGAAACACCAGCCTCATCTAGTTTAAAAGTAAAAGTTTTTGTGAAAACCTACTTGCAAAATAAACATAATTTTACTAAATTTCCGGAAAATCTCAGCCTTTTTTCGGGTGGGATAACATCAAATAACTTCTCCCGTCTTGTACTGTTCTTGCTATTATTATTGCTAACTTACTTTGTATAAGCTGGCATCCTGCCAAGACGAGAATCCTAGGCCGTTCACCTTATCGATCGGCGCTATAGCTTGTCAGTGCATATTACATTCTTCACCTTCTCGGTAACCATTAGCTTATTGAATGAATCTAATCGATTTCAAACCGATTTTGAATGGTACTGCTTTTTATGCATAAGGCCACCGATACGTCAATTTAAAAGAAACAATCCGTGCTTGATAAGTTGACACCCGAAGCCATAGCAAGAGACTGGGGTTTAAACGTACAATAGAAATTCGATTTTTAAAATGGGAAAACCCGCTTTACATAAAACGTTTTCATAGTTTTCAAAATTTTATTCATATATATATGGATGATGCTGATTGTGCTTGTTGCAAACAATTTAGTTTTTTTAAGTTTACTCGTCCATGCCACTATCAAGTGTTAATAAAAATAAACCACCCAAATGATTGATGATCCAAAGATAATCCAATAAACGCTAGATAATCCGGAAAAAAACAATCCCAGACAATTGATTACTATCGATAAATCAATACTGGTTTCTGGCTTCGAAAATAATCCGATACTGGGATAAAAAATATCTTACGTAACCTAACTCAGACTACACATCAAGCCGGATAATGTTGGTCAACTGTAGTTTTCTAATCTCTTTTCTCTTTCTTCTATCGTTTAATCTGAAAGTACAGTGTCAGCTACAGCCAATTTAATCTAGAGTTCTAGATTGACTATGTCCACGTGTTTGACAAGAAATTATAGCTCTACCTCACGGCGTTCATTGTACAGTCACGAACTATAACATGTATCCTCTTACCCAAAATTAAAAAAAGAAAACAGCCAAGAGTCAGTCAGACTCGCGCACCGAGGGTTACCTACAAGCTTACATAAACAGCCATATATTTTGACTACGTAGACTTACATCATCATTTTCCTGCCCTTGTACCAGTTCTATTCGGGGTCGTCGCAACTCGTTTTCTTCTTCCATTCTCTCATATCAGACGTCACAGCATCATTCACTCCTTTCTCCTTCCTAACATTCCTAACACAATCCATCCATCTTTTGTTTGGCCTTCCTCTCGCTCTCCGTCCATCGACATTCAGATCCATCACTCTTTTAGTCACATGTGCTTCATCCCTCCTCATTGTATTATTGACTACGTAGACTTAAAGGGTTGATTTTTTCGCAGCACAGAGGGACCACAGAGTTCAGAATATAGTTTTAATTTCAACTCGATACCTTCACGCGTTCCTGAGATAAAGGGTCTTGACCGAAAACAGACAGACTGACAACAAGGTCATCCAATAAGGGTTCGGATATTACCTTTTTAAAAAATAAACGAGTAGAGTTACTTTTTTATAATTTCTGAAATTATTGTAAACTAGCGACCCGCCCAGCGGTTTCACCCGCTGCTCACCTCCTAAGATTCATAGCGTAAAGTACTCGTATTATACATATATACCTTCCTCTTGAATCACTACCTATTAAAAAAAACCGCATCAACATCCGTTGCGTAGTTTTAAAGATTTAAGCATAATACAACATAGCAGTTTGCCCCGTTTTACCCCGTTGTATTTTTATATTTGTAAAGTCCATCCAAAGGTTGTCTGGACGATATCGCTATTAGCGATAAGACCGCCATTGTAGCCATAGATTTAGCACTTTTTTTTATTAACCAGTTTCTTTTTTTTAATTTTTGGTGTGCAATAAAGTATATTCTATTCTATAGCAACAGACAGACAGCGACTTTGTTTTATACTATGTTATTGTGAATTTAGTCCGTGTTCAAATCTTATCAGTGTTACAAATTGCTTTCATGAGTTGTTATATGATAAAATGTCGACAGGTTTATAACTGTGCGTTATTGATATAGGTGGTTGGAATTGATTTATGGAAGGCCCGTTTATCTTGGTACTTTAGAGGGCTCTCGTTGATAAGGAAAATGTGTCAAATACAGTAAATTTAGAGACCTTTTTCACCATCTGTGATAACATTGACAAGGCAGTAATGATTTCAATCAATGTATTAATGTCACATGGCACTTATAAAACGTCGAGAAAAGGTGGCATGGTGTGGGTTGGTCTTTTCTGTGGAGAAGAATTAGCAAGAAACATCAAAATTACTCTCTTTTTTAAAATCATTGGTTTTACAATGTTATTCATTTTCCATGTTATTCGTTTAAAAGATATAACCTTATCGCCCATATATACATTAGAAGAAAACATATTTATAATAGAAGTTATATCATAAACTATTAAAGCAATTCAGATAAAAACTGACACGAGATCCTTTCGGGAGTATAGCCATTCGATAATAAAAAAAAAGAATTTTGAAAACCGGCCCACAATTGACAGAGAAATCACGTCACAAACATAGACGAATAGAGAACTTTCTTCTTCAGAAGTCGGTTTAAAACTATAGGTACGTTGTTTTCAGCACGTAATTGACATTATAGATATCAATCAGTAACTGCAATCTAACTGAGGTCAGAGGGCAGCTTCATTATTATTATTAAATAAATTACTGTCAGCTACTGATTTCGCCGTGTTGACGGTCGTTCGTGTTCCACGCGCGCTTCAAAGATATGTCAGTAAAGCAGATAGGCCTGCCAGGGCGATAGCCCTAGCTTGCCGGTGTTGGGGGTTATTCTACTTATTCTAAAGAGATATCGCGCCCGGAACATAAGGGGCAAATTCTAAACCCATCCAAAAAATAAAAAAGGAACAAAACCTTGGAAGTGTATAGGACTATTATTGGTTAAACCGATTTTTATGAATTTTGGTACAGAGATAGTTGGAAACCTGGAGGCGGAATTAGCTTTTTTTTAAGTGAGTAAATGAGGGTGTAATGGGGAAAAAAGGGAAAACTTAGCTTTGCTATTACAATAAATAAGGCGCAAGGCCAAAAACTGCAGGTAGCAGGTACCTGTAAATCAGGAAATTTAACGCGACCGAAGCCGCGGGCAATAGCTAGTTGCCAATCTATACTAATATAATAAAGCTGAAGAGTTTGTTTGTTTGAACGCGCTAATCTCAGGGACTACTGGTTAGAATTAAAAAAATCTTTTAGTGTTGGATAGTCCATTCCTTGAGGAAAACTATAGGCTATATAACATCATGCTACGACCAACAGGTGCTGAGCAGCGTGTGTGAAACCGCGTGGAACAGCTAGTAAAAAATAAAAATCGAAACGATTTTTTTATTATAGTCATTTTTCTTACTTTTACAGTTTCCTTCATAACTATTAGCTATTCGATGATAATTTGTTAGGTTAATATTAAAGAGGCGCCAAAATATTAGTTTCATACTAAAAAGTCATGTGGACACGTAACGAGGTGCTAAATGATGCCAAATGAAATGATGTTTGCATAGTCAGCTTAGGGACGCCCATAAAAACACTAGAATCAATAGAAGCAGACTAGCTTTTGCCCGCGGCTTCGCTCGCGTTAAATTCGGTAGCGCCTTATTGATTTGTAATAGCAATGCTAAGTTTTCCCTTTTTTTCCCTCTTTCTCCCTCACATCCCACTGTTTTCAAAAAATGATTAGCCTATGTCCGTCTCCTGGTTCCCAACTATCTCTGTACCAAAATTCATCAAAATCGGTTAAGCCATTAAAGCGTGAAGAGGTAACAAACAATTTTTCGCTACAACAAGCAATCTTTCGCTTTTATAATATTACTGGCTTTTGCCCGCGGCTTCGCTCGCGTTAAATTCGGTAGCGCCTTATTGATTTGTAATAGCAACGCTAAGTTTTCCCTTTTCTTCCCTCTTTCTCCCTCACATCATACTTTTTTCAAAAAAATATTAGCCTATGTCCGTCTCCTGGTTCCCAACTATCTCTGTACCAAAATTCATCAAAATCAGTTTAGCCATTAAAGCGTGAAGAGGTAACAAACAAACAAACAAATAAACAAACAAACAAACAAACTCACTTTCGCTTTTATAATATTAGTAAGGAAAAGTAAGGATAGTAAGGATATAGTAAGGATATCAATCTACGTATAAAAAACCGACGCAAAGAAAATCTTCTGTTTCTGTCAAAATGTTATTTCTTTTTAAATTCTAGGTCAATTTAAAATTAGAACATCATTCGTAAAGTATATTGAAATCTTTGTTACCAACTTACAATGTTTCCAGCTAGACGAGTATTAACTTTATGTGTATTTGTATAAAGTTGATTTCGTTTACTAAAGTTTCTAACATGAACTGGATTTGAAGTTGTCTTTCCATGAATACCTATGCATTTTTCACCGATATAAAAAAGCAGATATCCTTACTCCTTACTAATATTTTATAAGCGAACACGCCTAAATGGCCAAACCGTTTTGATGAATTTTGAAACAGAGATTATTGGGACCTTGGAGACAGACATAGGCTAAAAAGTGAGAAAAAGGGAGAAAATGATTTTTTTTTTCGATCATCACGCAGGTTAAAGTTAGCATTAGCCCAAAGTATCTATGCCACGAGGACGAAGTCGTGGGCGGAAGCTAGTTATACAATAAAAATACCTGCCAAGTGCGAGTCGGACTCGCGTACTAAGGGTTCCTTACCATCCTTCCTAATATTATAAAAGCGAAAGTGAGTTTGTTTGTTTGTTACCTCTTCACGCTTTAATGGCTAAACCGATTGTGATGAATTTTGGTACATAGATAGTTGGGAACCAGGAGACGGACATAGGCTAACCCCACTTTTAATTTAAAAAAGTGGGGTGTGAGGGAGAATGAGGGAAGAAAAGGGAAATCTTAGCGTTGCTATTACAAATCCATAAGGCGCAAGGGGAACTGTGTTACCCCAAATTTAACGCGGGCGAAGCCGCGGGCGAAAGCTAGTTATCTATAAAAACGGCAAAAAATATCATGTCTGTATTAAATATTTATTTTATTCTGTTTTTAGTATTTATTGCTATTGCGGCAACAGTGACATCATCATAATTAACACTTGAAACGGGATATTTACCATGTTTATTATTTGTATCGAGTTTCCGATATTTCGGCGATGTTGCAAACGCCATGATCACGGATGAACTGAAGTTATTGCGGGTGGATGTTTACGAGCAGACAAAACGATCTACCCTTTTTCTTATTCGTTTTTTGCATTCGTTACCACTAACACTGTCACAACTCGATTTTGCTCTCGACACACAAAACTCACTGTATCGATTTGCGATCTTTTTTCCCTACTTTTTGGGTTTTTACACAATTGAACCACTGGATTCCAGGCTCTTGATAATTGAAACCCATCTTCACGGTTGAAGTTCCTATATTTGGTAATAAACATGGTAAATATGCCGTTTCAAGTGTTAATTATAATGTTAGTAACCATGTCAGTTTAAAGACTTATATAGTGACATCATCGTTGAAATTCCAGCTGTCTAACTAACGCGGTTCATGAGATACAGCCTGGTGACAGAGTCTCAGTAATAGGGTCGCGTTTTAAGCTTTGGGTACGGAACCCTAAAACAAAATCGAAAGATCCAATCGTTCATACAAATAAGTTACCGACTTCCGATAGTAAAATTATTATCCATTTTTAAGTGTTTTTTTGAAGTCGATTTTTTTACATGTTAGAAAACTATAATGCAACTGAAACCGCATCTTATTTTACGGGAATAAGAAAGGCCCGTAAAAACAAATAAACTTGATATCAACAAACCCACTGCAAAAACACAAGAGGTCACAATTCAGTGATTTAAATTAAATATTTAAAGATTAGAATGAATTAAAGATTTGAACTTGATTTTTAAAAAGTTAATAACTTATTGATAAAACGTTTATCACGTGTTGATAACGAAGAAACCGGAATGTACTGGTAGTATTACATTTTGAATGTAATTGTTTTGATACGGAGTTTAAATGCAATCTGATTTTTATATTGTGTTGATGACACATGTAGTAGATTGCCTGGTCTTGCATTTTTACACATAATAGACACAGATTATAATCAACTAGCTGTTCCCCGCGGTTTCACCCACGCTGCTCAGCACCTGTTGGGGTCGTAGCGTGATGTTATATAGCCTATAGTCTTCCTCAAGAAATGGACTATCCAACACTAAAAGAATTTTCCAATTCCAACCAGTAGTCCCTGAGATTAGCGCGTTCAAACAAACAAACAAACTCTTCAGCTTTATAATATTAGTATAGATTACGTGGTTGATGTATTGGTATTGTTAGTCTAAATAAAGTTAGGTCTAAAGTCTATTGTTGCTCTTAAATTCTTTGTTATTGTAGTTCAAGTTTAAAATTAGCGTTTGCCCAAAGTAATTATGCCATGCGGACGAAGTCGCGGGCGGAATTAAATTATACAGTGTGTAAAAAAGAGTTATTGGACAAAATTGACGATTTCCAGCAAGTACAATTTCGATAGATACCAGATGTGCCCACTTAAGTTCTAACTAATCAATTGTAGAGGTGCAGCGTAACTACCAATAATTGTCGGCAAACGCCCGCTCATAAATCTCAGATCTAGCTTGCTCGAAAACCATAAAATACGTCTACAATGAAACCCAAAGTACTGCGAATATATACCATTTAGATAGATAGATAGATAGATAGATAAATCATTTATTTGATGCAATAAAAGACACAATACAAGAATTAAAATAAAAAAAAAACATCACACAGAAAAAAAAATGGAACACGTTAAAAAAAAAAAGTAAGGTAGACTAAGTTAAATCGACCCATAGGCATTTAGACACATCACATAAATTTACTGAGGTCGCCCACTAATGGGCGGTGTGTGTCTCAAAATTGCACCAAAAAGGAGTCCAGCTCAGCATAATGCCATTTCACCTACTCGCTATGAAGGTTGATGGATTTTCCGTGAAGATAAGGAACGTTTCACTTTGCACGTACCGATAAGGGTATCTCAATTCTCAACACTAATCAGACAATGTCAATGGCGTCCATGAGTAAATTCGGTTTCAAGGTTCAGAACGAGAATGATACTATTATAAGATTGTCTAAAATGTTTTTGCTGAGATTTTTTTGGTGCGGTCAATGGCTTATTGAAATGTGGGAATGAAATAAAAAGCGGTACTTTTTCGACCGATATGTATTAAGAGCGGGTAACTTAGATATTCATTAGAATCTGCTTTGTTAGCCCGGCTTTTTTGCGTGATTCTACAAACTCACCAAATCTAGAAATCTCTCACCAAATCCTTTGAAAAGATTTCCCAAAATAAGAACATTCTATTCTGATTCTTCTTTGTATGGGAAATTATCAAATGACTTCTCCCGTTAATAAACTAACTAAAACCCATGTTTCTTCTTTTGCCATTGTGTTCCGGGGCCGCGGTATCTCTTTCGAATTAACCCACAACCCAGTCTGATAGTTCATTAACCTTTAATGAAACTTTAACGCTTCTTTAAGTTAGTTATGTAAGGCAATGAGGAAAATTAAATGGTTTTCTGTAAAACTTATTACATATTACTTAGAAATATAGTGTTTTGTTGTTAAGTGCTTTTTAGATTTCATTTTATTAATTTGATAGCTTCACTGTTGCATGAGGTTAAGGCGTCTAAGAAGGATAAATAAATGTCTAGAACTCTAGACGATAGTTTTAAAGTGTTTTTTCCTCTTATATCCAAAATCAGATATCATTTTCCTCATTGAAGATTATCCTCACTCACTTATTACAACAGATAAACTTGTCTACCACACAGTCATATAATTAGCATTAACAAAATTACAGTAATTTTGCTAATGTTATGTGCTATTATTCCGTACCACATAATCACATGTATAATTTGCTCATTGTTAAGATACAGACATTTACAAGGACATCTACATAACTATTCAATTTTAAAAATAAAAGATTCGTTTGTCAAATTGAATAACATATTCTGGTACTATTAAGATACCAACAGGTTAACTCCGATATGGATGATCGCTACTTTCACAATTTTAAGCTGTAAGCTAAAGAAAGAAAACCAAAATACAGCAATCTGAATAATGGATCTGGCAGTGCCTTATGGGGTACTAGCTTCTGGCCGCGACTTCGTCCGCGTGTCATAGCTACTTTGGGCTAACGCTAACTTTAACCGGCCGGCGTGATGATCTAAAAAAAATATCTTACTCTCCCCTTTTCTTCATTCTTTTCCCCCCTTTTCTTATTATTTCTTAGCTAATGTCCGGGTCCTATTTGGGACCCTGGAGACGGACATTGTCTCATCTCTGTACCAAAATTCATCAAAATCGGTTTGGCCATATAGGCGTGAAGACCTGAAAAACTTACTTTCGCTTTTATAATATTAGTAAAGATTATCAATCGCCAAAAACAGAACAAACGTGTAGGCGCAAAGTAGCTCGGCTACACATTTGTTGTTATGTATATTTTATGGAAATATATATTCTTTCATGGTGTCTCGCTAGGCAAAAGCCTCCATTATCTGGGGTTGCAGATTTTTCGAAAGAGCTATCTCGGCCCCGGCACATACAGGGAAAAATAGGAATCATGGGTGGATTTAAGTTAGTAACAGTCTGCCACTCTCCCCCGCTCCGCCCAGAGCGAGGGAAGTCATTTGACCATCGCAAAAAAAATAGGCCTCCAATATGTTCTCTACTCGCAGTTGCCCGATGCCGTGGTTCAATCTTTCTCAAAGCGGCAAGAGAAATCAGAATTTGTCTTGCCATTTTTGCTTAGGCTTTCAACATCTTAGCTTAGGTTTATTTTCCTTTGGCACCCATTTCATCGTTATTGTGCACGTGCAGTTTAAAAAGTTAAATTCATTTGTCGTCTCCATCGGTGCGTTACAACGTTTGGCCATCTGCCAAGGTACGCGTCGCTCGGAGAAGCTCGTCTTGCGTATTGGATCGAACTATTCTTGCACTACTATGTAATCTTGATTACGTATTTTATTTTGACAAGAAACCACTTGCAACTTTATCTGTAGGGTCTCTAAGCTTAAATTATTCTGAAGACTATTAATTGTAATGCTTTGTGTGGTTATATCTCTCTTACACAGCTGGTGAATTAAGAGCTTTGTAGAATCCTTACTTATAATATTATAAAAGCGAAAGTGAGTTTGTTTGTTTGTCACCTCTTCACGCTTTAATGGCTAAACCGATTTTGATGAATTTTGGTACAGAACCAGCAGACGGATATAGGCTAATTTTTATTTAAAAAAAGTGGGATGTGAGGGAGAAAGAGGGAAGAAAAGGGAAACTTAGCGTTGCTATTACAAATCAATAAGGCGCAAGGGGAACTGTGTTATCCCAAATTTAATGCGGACAAAGCCGCGGGCGAAAGCTAGTCTTAAATATTTTTGACATGATGTAAAATCGACAAACAGCCTCATCATCAGGCCATATAGGCCTCCAACGTTCATGTCTCAGCTTCATTCTTGATAACTGTAACCACCCCGCAGAGATCTTTACCCTGCCAAGTCTGAGGGCGAGACCTTACACTTAAACTTGCCCACTATGGTTACAGTTCCACGAACCCGAACAAAGCCTTATGCTTCCTATATTCTGCGAACCGCCAGCCTGTGGAATTCACTACCGGCTTTTCAGTTCCCGAAATCTATTCCGGATTCGGTTTCTTCTAGGCAAGCGTCCTCCACCCTAGGTCGCATCATAGCGAGCATTAGGCGAGTTGCGGCCAAACCCAAGCCTAGTAGACAAAATTTAACAACCCTCCTCTTAAGTATCCTTTATGACAAAAATGTAAACCCTCCTTATTTTTGTTCCAGCATCAAAACTTTATATGATAACGTAGACGTAGTGACAGTGCGAGAGAACACAGAGGGAGAGTACTCCGGTATTGAGCACGAGATCGTGGACGGCGTGGTGCAGTCCATCAAGCTGATCACGGAGGAAGCCTCCATGAGGGTCGCGGAGTTTGCATTCGTGTTCGCCAAGGAGAACAACCGGAAGAAGGTCACGGCCGTACATAAGGCTAATATTATGTGAGTATTGGATAACAAATCTAAACTGTTTCAGAGTTAAAGTTTAATTTTGATTAAAAAAGGCAGGAGAATAATGATGATGATTCGAATGTACCGTTAGTAAGCTAAGTCAAAATGTAGGGCGTAAGAGATCTGTTTAAAAAACTCAAAGCATTTCAGCATAAAAGATGCTATACAGTCCCTGTTATAAGATATACTATCTTGTGAAAGTACCGTAGCTGTCCATTCCGTAGATGTCTATGGAGAAGACTGGGCAAGAAAATCCATGGCCACTATTTTAAATACGCCGGTTTCTCGGTTGTCGGAAATAATTCACCTTGAATGTCAGTTAAAAATTCGTTTGAAACCTTAACTCTATTATCACACAGAATGAATTTGAAATAGTAACTAAAAAGTTGATTATTTAGCGACACTACAAATTTTGTCATTCTAAAATTAACTTAGCGTTCTGGCTTTTAGAGTTAGAATTTACTTAAAGACCTCGAACAGTTTTCCTTTGTTAGTTAGCGTTGTAATCTAGCATTCCGTTTAAGGAATATTTAAGTGTCACATAGTATGACGCGTATGGCGTGTCACGTGAAGGTTCAGTGCTGCGAAACGGTGTCAATTATCTTTTCGCACAGGGTATTTAATTGTTTTAAATGTTCTCGTAGATGCGTTGTTGGTAGATATAGATACAAAATGGAATATTCAGGGTACAAAGGAGGTGTCATTGCTAATCGATATTCACCAGATAACCTTTGGAAGAACAGAGATCACGAACGAGAGTTCCTTCCCACGAGTTCTAAATCGCGATAAAGCGACGCTCTTGTCGCGACCTGTGAGAGGTTTTGACGCCTCATCGGTGGTACGCATCTTTCTTTGCAACTGCCAGAAGGCTGAGTTAGTGTTCTCGAGCTTCATGAGCAACTTTTCCTAGCGAGTGGATCTCTACTCACGAATGCGTGTCTTTTCAGCATTCTCTAAATCGTCGCCTTAGAGTGAAAACCTCGTAAGTGTATAAAAGGTAACTTTTCAGGAGGAAGAAAAAACTGCGTACTGTAAAATTTTTGTACGTCTTTTATGATTTTTGAATCTTTCGAAAAACACTAAATTATACAGCTACAGCAGGATAAACTTAAGTACCTAATCAATTAGACAAATTAGAACACTATGGGATAAGAGATAATGTGTTAAAGCTCTTCAGTTCTTATTTACAGAACAGATCACAGTACGTCGAAATAAAGTCAGTTGAAAACGGACACGAAAAAATAAATAAATCTAAGCTTGTTAGAGTACAAAAGGGGGTCAGTCCTGGGTCCTCCATTTTTTATCATATTTCTTAATGATTTGCCAAATTATATGTGTAAAATAGTACCAGACATCAAAATGGTTATTTTTGCTGATGACACCAGTGCCGTGATGAACGATATATCTATTAGGGACTTAGAAAATAAAGTGAGTCATGCTCTGTCTGCTTTTGAACATTGGTTTTCCTGTAACAATTTAAAACTCAATGTGGAGAAAACTAAATGTATGTTATTCAAATCAACTGTGAGGAATAAGGATAATATTAATATAGCTTCATTAGGAAATAAAGTCGAAATTGTACAAAACTTCAAATTTTTAGGGATACAAATTGATGCGCTCTTAAGCTGGAAACAGGAACTGGAAGCAATCACAAATACTCTCAGCAGTGCATGCTATGCCTTGAGAAGTTTACGGGACGAACTAACCATTGCTCAATTACGAAATGTTTATTTTGCCTTAGTTGAGTCCAAGCTGAGGTACAGCATTAAACTATGGGGTAATAGTTATAAGTACAATATGGATGCAGCCTTTGTCATGCAAAAAAGAGCCCTTAGAACTATTCTTCGCATAGACCAGACTCAATCATGTAGAGAACATTTTGTTAATTTAAAAATACTACCTGTACCTTGTCTTTATATTTTAGTTCTTCTCAGTAGCTTCATAAAAAATCTAGATAAATACGAGACGAAGGAAGACAGGGATACTAGGGTGGAAACGCGCAGGAAAGATTTGCCTAATTTTTTGCAGCCAAAATTAAATTTTGTCAAACATGGATCTAAAGTACAGGCTGTAAAAATTTTCAATAAATTGCCATTAGAATTAAAAATTATTAGTAATCCAAGAATATTTAAATTAAAATTAAAATCATTCCTTTTGACGAAGTGCTACTATAGTATAGAGGATTTTTTTAGTGACAAAATTAATGCCACAGTGTAACTTGTCAAATAGCCTAGTTCCAAATATGGATGTCGTTATTTTTGATTAAGTTAAATATATAATATATTTTAATATTTTAATTGATTGTAACTTTATTACCTATTTATTATTATTAATTTTAATTTTGACTTTTATTTGCATTTTATCCATTTATTATTATTGTAAATTTAATTGATTATCATATATATTATTGATTGTAAATTTAATTGATTTATTAGTTATGTTAAGTGATTAATCCTGTATTCGACACAAATGTATTTTTGTTCAGAATAAATAAATATAATATAATATAATTTTCTCAAAAACCACACGTTCGTTGCAAGTTATTCACGCCAAACTGACAGATGCGAGTATTTACGAGGTTCTCATTTACTGTCATAGAAGGCGCTATGAGTATCGAATTAACAAATGAGTCAAATCGGGATATGCGTTGCAAGGTTTTCTTCCTAGAAACGCAATAAAATAAATTTGAGCAAAAATGCATTCCCGAGGTTTTCACTCTAAGGCGACGAAATATCGTTTGTGAGCTTTATTCGCCTCGCAGGGAAAATTTATAGACTATAGCTAAAGGCTATAGCTGTGTTTTTTTCGGATCACAGTTCACGTACGTTAGCAGGTCCAGCGATAGTCATTAATCAGCGGTCTTCCCGAGAGCAATCCTTCCATACGGATTGTATGTGCTCTGTAAACGAGTACATAGCAGCCGTGGTGTCTGTGACTGAGTCTAAGCGGTCAGGCAGGTCTTTACTCCTGTCATTTATCACCGTTAGTGGGAAGGGGCTGGCCGGGAGCATCCGAGCGAGGGCTTAATTGCATGAGCACCGGGCAGCGACGTGGCTTCTCAATGGAATGCAACCTAGCATTTACATTATTGAGTAGCGCTAAATATATATAGCTATCGACCATATCGGAGCGGTAGTTTAAAGAGAACGGATAGCAGATGTGCTCCAGAGGGGCCACAAGGCCAATTTGAAGGATTCGGCTCAATTTTGTTGTGCTATTCCAGTCTTGCCAAACACCACTTGGGGTGTTTATAGTTGGCAAGTTTAAGGTCTACACTGCTTTAGGAATGTTTTCTAAATTAGAAAAACATTTATCTGGGACCTTGCTGGCCTCGAGCACCGCCTTCGCAGAATGTGGCAGAACAGTCGTTGGGATCATGGGGCGTGGGTCTGCTGTGTCCATTAATTAGCCAAAGGATAGAGGAATGTTCTGGTGTTAGTAGAACTTGGATAGCCCGCTGATGGTTGAGCGATGGGATCCAGAGAGGGCCTCAAGGCTGAGCCGCTCAGGCAGGCATCTGGGAGGAGGGAATCCTCAGAGAAGGGCTCTCTCTGTTAAGATCTTTGGAGATTTTGATTGAATTGGTTTATTTTATTTTTTAAGGGTAATTAAACTTCCATCCATGTTTCATCTTTTGCCCTTTGTGTTCCGAAACTGGTATACAACTGGATCTGAAATATAGTTTGTTTTTCCTTAAAGTGACATGTTTTATAAAAATGTCGTATCTTAATTCCAGGCGTATGTCCGACGGCCTTTTCATCCGGTGTTGTCGTGAGGTGGCCAAAAAGCACCCCGACGTGAAATTCGAGGAGCGCTACCTCGACACTGTGTGCCTTAACATGGTACAGGACCCCGCCCTCTTCGATGTGCTGGTAAGTTTACTTGTGGACAGAAGTAAAGATTATTCCTGTTCTCACGAATTCACCGCTAGAGGCGCTCGTGTAGCGTCAAGTCTACATTGATGTCAAATGTCATAGTGTTTGCCTTTTTTTAAACTTATTTTAATTAATATTCATGATTGTGGTCAAGAATAATTTAATATTGAGCCATTTCTAATTAATGATGACTTGACGATTTCAAATAATAATTTTAAGGTTCAAGTTAGCATTTCGAGAAATAATTATTTTTTTGTAGTTACAATATTGTAGTTTAAAAACTTTATTTAACCCTTAATTGGTCGCGTGGGGTGTCATGCACCCCAAAGCAGGTTTCCAGGCTCACAACTTTTTATAATTTGAATTTAGCGAGTTGGCCTTCTAGGTAGCTTCGTAAACACGTAAAACGTACACGATTCAGTTGCGAGCGACTCTCTGTTGTGGACGGTTGGGCTCGGAGAGCGTGTTTGGGGTGCACGACACCCCAGGTGACTGTTTGTGTGGTCTAAATTCCGAGGTAGTGAATGATACTCAATTTCATTGTATCCGTTTCAAAACATTTTAATTTGAAAAGTAATAAATGGAATAAGTGTTCCGTTGTAATACTTCGACATTTTTGAGGTTATGATGTTCGAAATGCCAAAAACATGTGTGCAATGACCATATGAATATAGTCTGTCAAAATTGGGACGATAAAAACTAGGATTAGTAAAAAAATATTTTTCATATTTAAAAAAAAGTTAATTATGTTAAAAATACGTTTAAAAGTTGATTAATAAGTAAGTTCAAATGTTCTTATTAATAAAAGTCAGATTTTGCATGTATTTCGTATTTTATTTAATTTCCTAAATCTGGGGTGCCAAACACCCCTCGCGACCGTTTATGCAACTTTTTAGGCGCGCCCAATTAAGGGTTAAGAGTTTTTGGTAGTAAAAATAATTAACGATGAGACCTTACTCTCTAGTGGCGCCATCTCATATATTGAAACCGTTAAACCCACCGTTTTGTTTCTTGACACTAAAAGATGCCAGTAATTATCGAATTGAAAAAAAAAAAGTTTTAAAAGAGTTTTAATGAATGCAATCGTTCTTTTTAAGCTTACATTGTGCACGCTATTTAAATGTCAGTCTAACCTTTGGAACTTGTACTTCTTTACATGAATTCATGATAACTTCCAGGTGATGCCCAACTTGTACGGTGACATCATGTCTGACTTGTGTTCGGGTCTGGTCGGAGGCCTCGGTCTCACGCCTTCGGGTAACATCGGCAAGAACGGCGCGCTATTTGAATCCGTGAGTATTATGTTATGACAAACAGAGGAAAGATACGGTCATGAGGCCGAAGGAAGATAGAAAATATTTCGATGATTATCCAAGAAATCTTCAAGAAGTCTGCTTTTGTAATACAGTGAATTTTTCGTGTGTTTGCCTAAATAAATGCGTGCTTTTGTGAAGGTACCTGTCCATAAGTATTCCATACCATTCAAATGTGTTTTAAAGACAAAGAAAAAAAAAACTAAAGAGAAAAAAACACGACTACAAAAGGATGTTCACAGGGACCAGGTATTGATTACATGGTCGGTTTTTGATGAGATCTTTATTAACTTTACTAGTTCTTACAATAAACCTTGAGAAAAGCACGCATTTATTTACCTTTCTCCCTTGAAGGGGACAGGTAAAACGGGCAAGAATTTATTTACACACCAAATCAAACTAAGGTACAAAAAAAAGTAACAGCAAAAGATTAAAAAAAAAGGTAATTTATATTTATTGAAATACATGGTATGTGTGGTCTACACAATATGTGGGAATCTGTGACTCCGGCAATAGTTGATACTGTTGCAGGAGCCAGTATTCTGCCTAAACGAAATACCACATTATTCTTCAAAAACAACAGAAACTAGACAAGCGAATTTGGCCCGTATCGTCTAAACAACAAAATCAGCTTTGTAGAAAACTATTCAGTCTTACAAAAAGTATGGATGAATAGAATTCGCTGTCGCGTCAAAAAGGCTGGTTGTCTGATTTACGCTTTGGGTCGATAACCCTTAAAATCGATTACCGTGTTAATTAAGCTGAAGAGAACGTGCAATTAAAAAACTGTCAAAATTGAATTCAAAATTTTACTCTATAAACATAGACAATCGGTGGAATTGTTTTAAATATTACCGAGTTAATAGTGAAGTGAACACACAAATATTATAAAATCTCTGTCCGACAAATAAAAAATCTCTACACAAAAAAATAAAACTTGTAGACTGGTAAAGTATTTGGTCTTAATATAAAAGGCCTTTGGATTATTTGACCGGTCTTACTTTTGCCTTTGGATATTATTTTCAAACATCAGTACAAACAGCAGACTTTTTGCTTAGCCAACACGTTTCCGAAACATAGGCCATCGAAATTATAATCTGGCATAGATTAGCTTATTATTCGGAAAAATGATGTCATGTACAAAAAAGTTCCTAATACATAACGAAAGAGCTTTAACTTTTTGAACGCCACCGAAAATTAAAGTTGTCTAAATTATAATAAACTAAATTTGACGACACGGTTGGCGCAGTGGTGGAGCGATCGACTGCTGCGCTGCGTTGTTTGTTTCTGGTCTGGCTGTTTGTAAACGCACCTACGATACAGGAGAAATTCCTAGCGCAGGAAAACTTTTTTTTTTAAATCTAACTGGCTTGGCATCGGGGCTGGCGCCCAAAGGGTTTTTCAAAAAGTATGGACAAATAGATTTCGTTGTCGCATTCATCTAAACTTCGTATCGGACGGGGATTATAAATAAAAGTTCTTTCAATGAAAATCAAAGTGAATTCGGTGTATCAAATTTTATATAAAAAAAAAACATGAAAAGATAAGTTTTTTCAAATTATTGAGTTTGAACTAACAGGTGTGGGTTCCATTTACTAAAATTATTATATTTTTGATCTGGCAATAACCGCATGGCGATTTAAAACAAACCGTTACTCATATATGTTTTCTTTTAAACTAACAAAAATGTGATATGTGAATGTCTTAACTCTAAAGCGCAATACACACTGAGCCCGCCGGGCCGCCGACAAAGCGCGGCGACACAACCCGGCCTGTATAAAAACAATGTTGTCGGCAGCATGTGCCCGCGCGTGTTGCCCGGCGATGCTCGACCTGTAGTGCTGACTGCCAAATAAATTTCTCATCTCAAGCCACTGATATACGCCGACCAAATTATCCGACTTGTATTAAGTGAAGCCTCCAACTAGAACGCCGACAAAAAGTTGCCGACATATGTCGGCGGCCCGGCGGGCTCAATGTGTGTTGCGCTTAAAATACGTAATGTTTTGCTCACTGTAAATGTGAATTTTTACTTGAACCTGGCATTATTGCATGTGTACCATATGTGTTAATACGTAAATGTATGGAATATAAAGAAAATGAAAGCTCTTTCAAAAATATTAAGACAAACCAGCTCGACTCGAAGTCTAGTCGACTCGGAAGCTGTAGTCAAACCTACAAATATTCTGAATCATGTTCGGGTTGGTTCAACACAATTCGTGTGAAACGTGTATGTAAAAAGAGTAATAAATTTGTGCTTTGAACGAATCATGCTGACCCGTTATCATCATTTTAGTGTCTTTGTCCCATTCCATTTGTGGTCGGCGCAACACGTTTTCTTCTTCCATTTTCCCCTGTCCGACGTCACGGCATCATTTACTCCTTTCTCCTTCATATCATTCCTTACACAATCCATTTCTCTTTGGTCTTCCTTTCACTCTCCGTCCATCATCGTTCAGATCCATCACTCTTAGTCGCATGCGCTTCTTTTCTTCTCATTACACATCCATACCAAGACAAACGACTCCCTTAAAAAAAAAAACTGTGACAGTCGCTCGCTTCATTCAAACTTTCTGTAATAATATACTCATTCCTTACTCTGTCATGATTCGAACTAATACAATATTTTACTACAACACAAAACAGTAAATTGCAAAGAGCTTTCAAATATTTCTTTAACATACCTTATTCACAAATTATGCATTAATGATTGATGCATGGTATTGCCAGTGGTGACATGTTTGCTAAATTACGAAAGTCCTATCCACACATTTCTTGCTCGATATTTTTCCAGATTTTTAAAGATTCTGATTGTGAAATGTCTGGATAGACCCTTATTGTTAAAGTTATACCAGAAAAGGTTTGCGCTTGTGTAATCTTCTTATTACTAGTACACGAGTGACTAATTAGTTCACGAACGTCGCGCCATATGTAATACTTCCTTCTTTTTATATTAAATTTCATAACGCGTTTATATTTACGGAGATGAACGATGATTGCCTAAGCGCAAACTGGCTGGGTTTGTATTGTGTTTGATAACCATGAATAACAAATTGAATTGTGAAAGAAGATTGGAATATTATGCTTTTATTCATTGTCACAAATGCTGTTTCAACTCTCAGTACTGACCTTAGTGTTGAAAAACCACAAAAAAAACTATTTTAAGAAAGAATAAAACAACCGACGGCGATGTAAACACGAAATGAAAAGTGAAAAATAAAAAACCTTTTAGTCTAGGTAAGCTGAAAAATAAAGTAAGTAATTAATTTTACGTCGGTGTCAACTAAACAAACAAGAAAATGTACAGCGTAAAGCGTGAAATATTGACAGCTTAATTGATCGTCGATCATTGTTTGTTGGCGCTGCTTCCAAATTAATTACCTATAGCACGGCCAACGAGAAGCGATACAAATGTAAACAAAACCCATGCTAAAACCCCATCTAAAATGGCCGCCCGAATGTTGGCGAACCCGTCTTAACGTTGTCATGTTTTTGCCGGGCGAACGAGACATTACGACAAAGGCACAAGATGGAAAGAGCTAAATATTAGATTGTCAACGCCACAGTTGTTCTTTAGGTTAATGACCTTTCGTATCGCTTCTCGTTGGCCGTGCTATACTTACTTTAACTTTTTAGCTTGGCTACACTAAAAGGCTTTTTATTCAGTTAAAGTCTGTTAAAGTAATCTTATTATCTTCGTTTACATGTCGGTTTAATTTGTTATTTCTCTCTTTTTAGTTTTCTTTCACAACGAATTTGATGTGTCTAACCTTAATCTAATTCGTATTTAATCTGTGGTTGTCCTTGAAATTCCAAATTTCTTGGTTTTGTTACGAAAAAATTAGTTTTTGCTTTGACATCATTAATTTGCTAAAATCTGTTTCGTACTCAATTTTTGGTTGCTATTTGTATTTAAAAATCCTAAGGCCATAAAAGGCGCAATGTGAAGAATGAATTCTTCATCTTACACCTCTTTTTGCCTAGGATAGCGTTCCGATAACAATGTTCCTTACCGTCAAACAGGTTGACAAGTACAATACCAAGATGGCTACCATGAATTCGAAACACCATCGTGTCCTTGGGAAGAAACCTCCAGACACTAGTACCGAGAAATCTGAACAATTGTGGTGATGATGAAAGCATAGGAAGTAGAGTAATAGCGATGGCTGTCCCAGATCTTTAATGGCTGCAACTTTAACGAAAATAAGGTGTTTAAATTACCCGCATTATGAACGAGCGCCGGCTGAAATGCAGAGACTGAAACGTTTACTCACTCTGCTCCACGTAGTTAATTGTCAAATATACTTTCTGAGAAATATTTGCATTAATCGCGGTTTTTTTCTTTTTAATATCCAATGGGACCAACTTAGAAATATACTTTCTCCAATACAAAAATAATTAATCAAATTGGACGACATATATAAATACTAGCTGTGCTCAGCGGTTTAATCCGCTGCTTAGGTACCCTTCTCACTTAGGGGTATAAAAATAGATATCGGCCGATATTCAGATCTATCCGATATGCACACAATTTTTCATACGAATCGGTCCAGCCTTTACAGAGGGGGTAACAGACATGTAGAATTGGATCCTACTGCCTTTGTTTTCGTCGGTTAAAAAAATAATCCAAGGATCTAAATAAATCCTTATTGAAGCTTGACTTTTACAATGCCTTACGCAAGAACGCCGTCCTCGTACGTTTCTCCCATTGAAAAACATTCCTAAATAACAGTATAAGAAGTTATGTTTTCTACGAACGCATATCTATGATTTTTATCCCGTTTTTGGTGCCATCGAACCGTCGCTCTGCGGGGTATGTTTATGTGAATCAGTAGGGTTACCATGACATCTTATAGTTCTTATTCCTGTGTGAGAAAGAGATGGTGCTAGACACCCTGTATAGCTCTGTCTCTTTCCCTCAGTGGAATAAGTTCTGTTTTAAGTAAGAGTCGAGGCGCAGACGGGGCGCGGGCGCGTTAGGTGCGTTGCCCACACAACATTTGTAAAGAAAATCTCGTTGCGGCGTGACTCTGATGTGAGATTTTCTTTACAAATGTCGTGTGGGCGACGTGCCTAAGACGTCGTGGTAGGGCAGCAGGTGTGGAAAAGAGAGACCAATTATTCACATGTCTAGAGCAGGGGTCAGACGTTTTTTTTTTTTTTTTTTTATTGAGAATGAACTCACTCTTGACCTCGATCTCGCCTGATGGTAAGCGACAGATGAGGTCTACGTTGTTGATGAGACGACGAGTGACGAGGTTGTTGACGTTGTTGACGAGTGTTGGATAGTCCATTTCTTGAGGAAGGCTATAGGCTATATAACATCATGCTACGACCAACAGGTGCTGAGCAGCGTGGAACAGCTAGTAACTTATAATTATCAAAATCAACGCATTAAGTAAGTGCGCCTTTTAACCTCTCTGCTCGGCAACACTTTGAAATGTGTAGAAGGGAGCTTTTGACAACATCAGCTAGTATGCTAGCTATGAAATCCCTTCTATGAAATCAATGATCTTGTAAAATTTTATGGCAGCTTGCCGTCTGAATTTGACGAGTTGAAATTTGCTAAGCAGTTAATTACAATTTTTGTGGCACTTAGTTATACGAACAAACATTTTTAATTGTCAATTATAAAAAAAAATATGCTTCTCGTCTCACAGATAAGCATTTGAGATTGAGAGCTATTCTACGAATTGCCACCACAAATATGCTACTGCTAACATACAAGAAATACCTCTTCCGCCCTATCACCTCTCAAATGCAACCTCAAACACCTCAACCTCGGTCTTAGGGCCGCTCCTGTGGGACATCGGTTACGACTGGGTGCTGCGCGCCGACCTCCCCAGCGGCGTCAGTGTAGTTTGCTACGCTGACGACACGCTCGTCCTGGCTCAGGGGGGGTCGCAAGCGGCGGCCGAAACAATGACACGCGGGATTGCGATAGTCGCAGAGAGGATTCGGCTACTGGGTCTCGAGGTGGCATTGCACAAATCAGAGGCCATGGTCTTTCATGGCCGCGGGAATACGCCACCGTCCGGATCCCAGTTGACAGTAGGAGGGGTTCGCATCGGTCTCGGATTGAAGATGAAGTACCTGGGAATCGTCCTCGACAGCCGGTGGAATTTCGTGGAGCATTTACGACGTTTGGCTCCCAAACTCGAGCGGACCGGGCCAAACGCCTCCTGCCCTGGCCTGCCTGGCCCTTTACGAAGCCCGGGTATAGGCACGTCGCCCACTACCTGAAAGCGCCCCAAAACGTGGTAGCCATTAGGCTAATCCAGGGCTACCGCACGATCTCCGGCGGGGGGAATCTGCTGCCGCGGCAAGTTGCCGCCCAGTGGACAGACCTCCGGTGCGATCTCGTGGTGGCATGGAGAGAGGGACTATCGCAACCTCGTGACCAGTAACCAGTAACCAGGGCACGCCACAATAGTGGCGGAAAGTCCTCTCTTTGTGAAGAGTGGCTGGAGAGGCGCCATGGCCAGGTGGCCACGTGGCCATCTCAGGCGGTAGGTGAGGTAGGTACCTCACCTACCGCCTGACAGGTCCTCACCATACACGGAAGTTTCGGGAGGTTCCTGCAAATAATCCGGCGGGAGGACACGCCCGGGTGTCACAATTGTGCCTCACGCCCGGAGGACACGGTGGAGCACACAGTGGCGATCTGCCCAGCGTGGTGCCCTCGTAGAGGCGATCGGCGGCGGCGATCTCTCGCGTCCGGCCCTGGTTCAGGCCATGGTCCGGAGCGAGAGGGAATGGGAATGGAATTTTTTTTTATTTGACCAATTATTATGTGCAAATGCAAGTATAATGACTGCGGCCCGCCTTTAGTTTATTTAGCCACCATGTGGCCCTTGCTTGCCAAGAGGTTGCCGACTGCTGGTCTAGAGCAAACTATTTCCAACACTGGTATAAGACTAAATCAATCTTGTTTTAAGACGCAAACCCCACCTGTTCGATCCAATGCATTACGGTAGACTTGGGGAAGGGAAACCTTATTAGTAGGTACAGTTCCGGAGGCGAACCAGCCGTAATTGCAAACAAAATGGCAGCGGTAAAACTGCCTCAAAATGTAGCGACAATATCAAGACAATTTAAAGACCTAACGTAAAATGTAAAAAATAAACTAGTAGGCGCAATTTAGCAGCAAATGTAACCAAATTTTGCACGCACGTATTTTGTAGGTATTGGCACTATAGAAAAAATAGCCGAAATATTTTTCAATACGTCTGTTAGGAGGTCTGGCGGTTAACCCTCGGTTTGTCGCCGTGAAGTCGCGGCCTAAGGTGAAGCATGCGTCCCTAAAACAAATCGGTTCACTCGAACTTTGAAGAGATCCAGATAATGACTGACTTCTCTGGTTTTATGTCGCTGTAGTTTTGCATAAGGATTAGGCGTCGGGGGTTGCAGTTACCTTTCCAACTATACTCTTGCTATATTCGTATCCTGTAATCTACGATACAAAAGGCAACCAAAAAATGTGAGTTTTACATTGTACTAGTGTGTCTGTAGTAGACGTGCCCCAGTACAAGCCGCTGGCACCGCTTGCAGGTGCACGGCACGGCGCCCGCCATCGCCGGCCGCGACCTCGCCAACCCCACGGCGCTGCTGCTGTCGGCCGTCATGATGCTGCGCCACATGAAGCTGCTCAACGAGGCCGAGCTCATACAGCAGGCCTGCTTCAGGGTACTGCGGGAGAGTAAGGTCTTAACCGGAGATCTGGGAGGAACGAGCAAATGTTCCGAATTCACCTCGGAGATTATTAAGTATATTATGAAGCCGTGAATTTACCCGCTGCCATTATCATTTTTTGGTAACGACTAGAACCGTCTTTTATATTTATTGTTAAGCAAATTTACACCAAATCAGTGCATTTCTTTTATTATCGTTTACTAACTAGTCCAAAATTGTGATTGTGAAATCACTTTTGTGAAATGTGAGTTAGTTCAATTATTAGATCAAATTGTTGACCCTTTTAGTAGTAAGCGTAGTTGGTTAATTAAGATGGTGGCAAAACTTACTATTGTAAGACGCGATTTTGTTGAAGTTCAAGAAACTTACTTTTTTGTAATTAAATAAAATGTGGGGTACAAGTGTTACAAATCAGAATAATCCAAATTTTGTTTACCATCTCAGTTAGCCAACTCACAAACGGGTATTACGCACGCCGCACTTGCATTGCCTTGGAAGGACCACATTTAAACTTTGAGCTTTTGAACGCGTCAGCCCTTAGTAAAAAGTTATCGAACGATTTTTTATTGTATATTTTTTACCAATTTAAACTTTGAATAAAGATTTTTTATTTTTTTGATCGTAAATCCAGCCTTTAAAACCGGTTAAAGGTGGTCCCTCAGTCGCATTCAAAAGCTCATAATTCAAATATGGGATCCCTCTGTGGGAACAGACACTGCACACTGTACTACATGTGGCACTGCACGTGACTCGGCACATGAGCACCGCACGTTTGTTAAATGTCCGACACTCACTAGTCGTGTACACGGCATTGGCGAACTAAACAAGATGGACGTCATATGTTGTGAGTCGCGAATGCCACTCGAGAAACGTGATAGGTTGGTTTGTGGTCCCTCGCACTACACGTGCGTCCACGCCCATGTACGTGCCTGCATGAGCAAGTGCGCCAATATGAGCAAATGCAGCAGGCGCAACTGCCAAAGAAGTGTACGACGTAATTTATTTCACTATTTATGAACATTCCGTTGTGTAGAATATAGATCTGCAGGATATTTTATTTCTAAGGTATAATTAATTGAAAGGCAATACCTACAGATTTATTTATGCTCTGTGGATATGACGACTTTTTCACTGACCACAGCGACACTACAGTTTCTGTATAATTCTATGGACATGCTCCCGTTGATAACTGACTGCGTTTGCGCATGTTGTCGACTAACAGCTATCGCCTGAAATTGAAAGCGTCACAGCAGCTAACGAAACAAAAAAAAAATCGTATGTTCAGTTGCAGACCAGTGCCAGGTCCCCCCACAAAGACCTGAAAAATGCAGAAAGTCGAATAAATGACTTCTCGGGCAAATCTGACGCTTTCCCCTTAATAATACCTTCATTTATAATTTTTTCGAATATTAATCGTACAGTTTCAAGATGAGATCTTGCTGGTAACGATGATATTTTAGTATTGCCACTGAAGTTTTTATTGTATACAAAAAAAAAACAAAAATAGTGTTATGATTTTATTCACTTATAGGGGCAGACTGGTGTGATACATAAATAATAAACAAGCTATGAGTCCTATAAAATAATACTGGCAAGTAAGTATGTATTATTGCACCTTTCATGGTTTCGAAATATCGCACCCTTTACACAGTAGCGTGTCAATATATTTAGGACTTCAGTTGTTTTACATTTGATTGGAAATAGTGTGCAGGACAATATATTTATTATAGTACGGTTGTTAGTGCAACAAGATTATAGCTAATTGTGATATAATTGGCTGTTTTGTTTTTAGTAAATCATTTGACATTAAAAAATTAAGTATTGCATGTTTTTAAAGCTATTTATTGCCCATACGTTACCACTTAAATAAATAAAAAAATCAAGGCCTTTTGCTTTGCCATAATTATAAGTTTTTGGTTTAAGAGTAGGTTAGCTATATTTAATATTTATTTTGTGTGATATAATCAATTATGTTTCTATGATGCTTTCGCTGTAGCATCGCGCAGCAGGTGTCATTTCGTGACAGTATTTTTAGTGTTGTTTTGATAAGATGGGTATTCTATATTTTAAAGAAAAATAATACACTATGCAATTAAGTTTATCCTCAACGATTCTCATTCTCACTTAGTTATAGTTTTAAAATAATATGTCACTTAAAAAAACATATTCAAACATTTAGAAAAAAAAAGTATTTGTTCTTGTTGATGGTTATTTTTTGACAGATCAGTCAGTATGAGTACCTACTAGTGCCGTGTATTTTATTTGGCACATTACCATCACGTATTTTAAATTAAATTTTCATTAAGTTCAAATATTCAAAAACAATTTTTGTGCACTAATGCACAAAAATACTTTTTTGGGCAGTCAGGCCAGTTGTTTGCCAGAACTACAAATGACCATTTTTTCCACTGAGAGTAACTTGTTCTACAACAAGTTACTCTTTGCTAAAGCTTTTGATATTTACCAGAGTCAGATGACAAATCTAGTAATGATTCTGAAGGTTCTGACTGTTTAGGCAGATTTAGCGAACAATACAGTAGAATTTAATCTGGACCGTTAGGTATGTTCTGTTGTTTAATGTAAGGGTAAAACAACAACAAAAAACATCACCATGTTTCTTAACTATAAAAAAATATCCGACTCTCCATCATTGCAATACATTCCATCACTAAACAATTCTATGGCGCCATATTCCACGCATAACGCTTTCCTTCATTTTCTATTCAATAATAAGTATTAAAATATTCAGCCGTGATTGTGAATGGCGGCGACCGCGACGTTCAAAATTTAAAAAGAACGGTTTATCTAATGTCACCTGCACGATGCTACAGCGAAAACAATGGTACACTAGGTCAGATCTAATCTGACAATAAAGTAGTAACCATACTTCTAAAATGGGCACAAAAAGCCTTCCTAATCGGCTCAAGCTGATTTCGCGTAAATGTGTGTTCACTCCCTAATGTATATACTTCTGTCCAAACTTTCTGGCGGCCCGGAACATAGCTGCAAGTGGCGGTCTGTGCAGGTATAACTGCTACCTGCCTGTGCAGCTTTGCGTTGAATGTCTCGCGATGCCACAAAAATTTGAACAGTATTATTAGTATTTGGGCCTACCATGACGTCTTAAAGTAGAACTTATTCCACTGAGGGAACGAGATGGCGCTAGACACCCTGTATAGCTCGCAACGACGCAAAGCTGCACAGAATACAATTTAGGTGTCAACGGTGCGCAGAAGACACTCGCATCTTGAGTATTGAATGCGCCGAACGTTACTCGTAGCTAAGTTCAGAGCCGCCATCACTTTTGATTTTAGCTGTACAACATTATTAACGACTTTATTATGGTACTTAAATGAAATCGAACATGAAATATCAAAAATTATTAAGTATTTTAACACATTGTGTGCTATTTCTCATGTACAGACGCCTGCACATCAAGCTACTACAATCTGTCAGATTTCTTTGATAGATTTTCGACTTTAATTTCTTAAATATTAGGTTCAAGGTTCGTCGGGAAAAATTGACAGTTTCGGGTAGCTTGACCTGCAGGCGTCTGTACATACATGGGATATTATATTTATGTAGAAAGATTCTTGCGTTATATTTTACTAGTAAGTAAGTATATCAGCTAGCTTTAAGCTGGAAAATATCCATATGGTTTGCTTACACGAAGACTAATAAGTCAATCCCTCAATCAATACTACAAATAAAATTCACAGCCTTAGTTTTGCAATGGTGTAACTTCATAAGGAACAAAACTTTTATTTATTATTAAAAAGTAAGATTTGCACCATATGTTTCAAATACTTAGCTAATGATTCGTTTTAATAATAATAATAATAAAAAATATTCCAGGGCGATAGTTTGAGTCCACTTTGGTTCTGCTTAGCCTTGAATCCTCTAAGCACGTTGCTGGAGGATTCAGGTCTGGGCTATCGGTTGAGGAGAGGTGGTAAGGTTATATCTCACCTCCTTTACATGGATGACCTGAAACTCTTTGCCCCCAACGATTTGCAGCTGATGGAGCTACTGAAGGTAACTGAAACTTTCAGTAGCGCCATCAGGATGGAATTTGGTGTGGACAAATGTGCGGTCATGCATGTAAAGCGAGGGGACATTGTGGAATCTGTGGGAATCCAGCTCTCAGATTCCATAAACCTTAGATCCCTCTCAGCAACCGAAACCTACAAGTATTTGGGGATGTCGGAAGCGCTGGGCATCAATGTTGCTGACATGAAGCAATCGTTGAAGGAACGCTTCTTTGGCCGCCTGAGAAAAGTATTTAATAGTCTTTTATCAGGCGGAAACAAGGTGCGTGCTTTCAACGGTTGGGTCATGCCGGTTTTGACGTACTCTTTCGGCATACTCAAATGGACTCAAACAGAACTGGACGCCCTGGATAGGAAGGTACGTACATTGTTAACGGCATTTCGTATGCATCACCCACGCTCTTCGATTATGAGACTGTATATCCCGCGGAGTTGTGGAGGTCGAGGCTTTTTAAACGCCAAGACTCTCCACAATCGCGAGATATGCAGTCTCAGGGAATATTTCCTAGAAAACGACGTGGGAATGCATCGGGATGTGGTTGCAGTGGACAAAGGCCTCACCCCGCTCTCCTTGGCTAAAGAGAACTGGCGCAAACCTGTAGTGCTTGACACTAACGACCGCAAGGAGATATGGCAGAGTAAGGAGCTTCACGGACGCTTTTTCCGGGCCCTACATGGACCCGATGTAGATCAATCAGCGTCCGTAGCCTGGCTACGTTCCGGGGACCTCTTTGGAGAAACCGAAGGTTTTGTCTGTGCAATTATGGATGAAGTTATGATGACGAATAACTACCGGAGATTTATTGTGAAGGACGGCACGGTTGACTTATGTCGGGCATGCCACCGTCCGGGAGAATCAATACGACACATTATTTCCGGTTGTTCTCGTCTAGCTAACGGAGAGTACTTGCATAGACACAACCTTGTAGCCAGGATTATCCATCAGCAACTTGCTCTAAAATACAACCTTGTGGAATCGGAAGTGCCGTACTACAGGTATGAGCCCGACCCAGTTCTTGAACATGGCAATATCACATTGTACTGGGATCGCTCCATCATCACTGACAGGACTATTGTTGCCAACAAGCCTGATATAGTGGTGGTGGATCGGTCAGAGCGGCGCGCAATGATTGTTGACATAACAGTCCCGCATGATGAGAACCTCGTGAAAGCCGAGAAAGATAAGCAAATCAAGTATATTGACTTGGCTCGCGAGGTTGTCGACATGTGGGACGTGGACTCAGCGATCATTGTGCCGATAGTCGTTACAGCCAATGGCTTAATTGCTAAGAGCCTCGACCAACACCTAAGAAGGCTCTCGTTAGGCAGCTGGATCAAGGGCTTGATACAGAAAGCGGTACTCCTGGACACGGCTCGTATTGTTAGGAGGTTCCTTTCTCTGGAGCCCTGACCGCTGGTAGCTTGGACCCTGTTCCCGATACCGGTGGGCTACTATTTTTATATTTTTAAATGTTTTTTTATGCTTTTTTGAAATATTTAAAAATGTAATTATATGTTAAAAAATAAATGAATGTACGGAATAATAATAATCTGTGGCCCGACCGTCAAATTGACAGGACGTATTTTACAAAACTAAACAATTTTATTTTATTTTTTCTACTATCTCTAGTCGAAAACATATTAAATCAGCAACAAACAATAACAAAATAAGAAAAATATGAATCCACTAACTCCACAACACCTTCTTGAACTATGTGTAAAAATTACCAGAAAAAACCGTTTGTCAAGAATCAAGATTCTCTAAATAATTGACGTCGATGCTGACCAGACGCCGGGCCAAGAACCTAGAGGCACTCCCACCATCTCCGGGCTCGTCGCTCAGCTCCGCCTCGCAGCCGCCGGGACGCGCTACACGCGTGAGCGCCGTGTCGCCGGTCGCTGCAGTTGCGTCGAGCTCGAGCGACGAGTTTTTCTCCCCGCCGTCGTCACCACCACCACCACCAACAAGACAACGACGAGGAAGAGGACGGCCGCCAGCGAGCTTGGGATCTAGGGGCCAACAGGCCCCGAACAGGGTCCCCGCTGCCGGTGGAAATGTGTCGCGCATGCGATGGACTTCGTCAATCAACGCGAATGTCATGCGCGCATATTATGGGTCTACAGAGGGGGGAACTAACCTCACTGCGTACCGTGTTAGGATGCTGTCTCTGTTCCAGGACCTAGAACCGACCATCAATGTTTCGGCCCAACGACTGTCGGATCAGGTGCGGGTCATCCAACGCAATCACTTGTTGGACGATGCTGCACTTGATAGGCTGCGCTCAGAAGTACTGAGCAATCGTGTCATCTTGACTACGCCACAAACCGCGGTGCAAGCGTCAACAATTGATGTAACGCAGCCGCGGTCCAATCCCACTGTCGTAGAGGAGGATGATAGGGTTGCTACGGTAAGTAGCCAGTGCAACGACCGATTGAGGAGCGCACTGGAGGATGCGCTTCGCGACTATCGATCCACTCCAGCCGAACTTAGACCTCGATTACCACGGTTACCCATGAATAAAAAAAATAGGGCGCTGGTGTGTGCCCTGAACTCGCAGCTCAAGAATTTATTCGAGAGTAGCGAGCATCTCGTTGATACACACTCGATCCTGTACTGTGGGGCTGTTGCGGTATGTCGTGTAGCTAACGTCAAATTTCCAAATTGTGACGTAGCTACTCGACCAAAACCATCCGTACCAGCCTGGCAGTGCAGGATCGAGCGGCGTATCGACGAGGCCAGGGTACTCATCGGTAAACTATACTGCTTCAGGGAGGGCAATACAAGACCACGTGTGATGCGCTTTGTGAGACGGGCATTCTCGGGGACTGGAATTAGTCCTCAAGAATACATGTCTCGTACCACAGAGCGCATCGACTTCCTGAAGCAGAAAGTTTATGCATGGGCAAACCGTATTCGACGGTATAAGCGGCGGGTTGATCGGTATTCGCAGAATCGCATGTTCCGGAGCGATGAGAGGTGGGTATACAGAGCTTGGGAGCGACCCGAACAAAGTGTGACTGACGTGTGCCGCCCGGATGATGTAGCCACGAGTTCTTTCTGGCACAGCATCTGGTCGGTGCCTGTCTGTCATACTGAGGCTGACTGGATGCGTGATGTTGAGCGCGTGTGTGAAACTATTCCAGAAATGGAGCCTATTTTAATAACATCTATAGACATAGCCAGTGCAGTTCGTCCGTTACCAAACTGGAAGTCTCCAGGACCGGATGGACTGCACAACTTTTGGCTCAAGTGGCTCAGTAGTTCACACACTCGCCTGGCATCACAATTTCAGTCTTGCCTTGAGTCCGGGTCTCTGCCACAGTTTTTAACAACAGGCGTTACCCACCTGCTCTATAAGTCAGGTAGTCCCGCGGAACCCAAGAATTATAGACCGATCACGTGTTTATCGACGGTCTATAAACTTCTTACGTCCATTTTGAGAGCGAAAATTAATTCACACATTGACAAAAATTCAATTATGTCTGCCTCTCAGAATGGATGTAGGAACGGGTCTCGCGGTACTAAAGAGCTACTCCTCATTGACATGGCCATTAGCCAACAGGTTCGTCGATCCCGCAAGGATTTGTCGACATGTTGGATTGATTATAAGAAGGCCTACGACTCAGTGCCACATACATGGCTCAAGAGGGTGCTGGAGTTGTACAAGATAGATGCAACCCTACGCGCCTTTCTTGAGTCGTGTATGGGACAATGGAGGACGGTACTTCGATATCCAGGATGTCGACAAATCCAGGGGAATGATGAGCCTGTTTGGATTAAACGGGGAATATTTCAGGGCGACAGTTTGAGTCCACTTTGGTTCTGTCTGGCCCTGAATCCTCTTAGCACATTGCTGGAGGATTCAGGTCTAGGTTATCGGTTGAGAAGAGGTGGTCAGGTCATATCTCACCTCCTTTACATGGATGATCTGAAACTCTTTGCCCCCAACAAATTGCGACTGATGGAGCTACTGAAAGTAACTGAAACTTTTAGTAACGCCATCAGGATGGAATTTGGTGTGGACAAATGTGCAGTCATGTATGTTAAACGAGGAGAGATTATGGAATCCGAGGGAATTCAACTCTCGGATCCCATACACCTCAGATCCCTTTCCTCATCCGAAAGCTATAAGTATTTGGGTATGTCGGAAGCGTTAGGCATTAACGTGGCTGACATGAAGCAACTGTTGAGGGAGCGTTTCTTTGGTCGCCTGAAGAAGGTATTAAAAAGCCTTCTTTCCGGCGGGAACAAGGTGCGCGCCTTCAACAGTTGGGTCATGCCGGTTTTAATGTACTCTTTCGGCATACTCAAATGGACTCAGACTGAACTCGATGCCCTGGATAGGAGAGTCCGTACATTGCTGACTGCAAATCGGATGCATCACCCACGATCATCGGTGATGAGACTGTACATCCCACGGAAGTGTGGGGGTCGAGGCTTTTTAAACGCAAAGACCCTCCACAACCGAGAGGTGTGCAGTCTCAGGGAATATTTCTTAAAAGCCGACGTGGGTATGCACCGAGATGTAGTCGCAGTGGACAAGGGACTCACCCCGTTGTCCATGGCTAAAGAGAATTGGCGCAAACCTGTAGTACTTACTACCGATGACCGCAAGGAAGTATGGCAAGGTAAGGAGCTTCACGGGCGCTTCTACAAGGCTCTTCATGGGCCCGATGTAGATTTTCTGGCGTCCGTGTCCTGGCTACGATTCGGTGACTTATTTGGGGAAACTGAAGGTTTTGTCTGTGCGATTATGGACGAAGTTATGTTGACGAACAACTACCGGAAATATATTATGAAGGATGGGAGTGTTGACGTGTGTCGGGCATGCCATCGTCCTGGTGAGTCCATCAGACATATTATTTCTGGTTGTTCTCGTCTAGCTAACAGCGAGTACTTGCATAGACACAACCAAGTAGCTAGGATTATTCATCAGCAACTTGCCTTGAAATATAATCTTGTTGAATCTGAGGTACCGTACTACAAGTATGTGCCCGACCCAGTTCTCGAGAAAGACCATGTCACGCTGTACTGGGATCGGTCTATCATTACTGACAGGACTATTGTCGCCAATAAGCCTGACATAGTGGTGATAGACCGATCAGCGCGCCGCGTAATGATAATCGATGTTACCATTCCACATGACGAAAACCTCGTGAAAGCTGAGAAAGAAAAACAACTAAAATATCTTGACTTGGCACACGAGGTTGTTGACATGTGGAATGTAAACTCGGCTATCATTGTGCCGATTGTCATAACGGCCAATGGCTTAATTGCCAAGAGCTTCGACGAACATCTGTCGAAGCTCTCCTTAGGTGGTTGGATCAAGGGCCTGATTCAGAAGGCAGTACTCCTCGATACGGCCCGTATTGTGAGGAGGTTCCTGTCTCTGGAGCCCTAACCACCGGTAGCTTGGACCCTGCTCCCGCTACCGGCGGAAACCTATTTTTATATTTTTAAATGTTCTTTTTTTTTATTTGTTTACTAAGAAATATTTAAAAATGTAATCTTAAGAATGTAATGTTAATAAAGGTGATAATAATAAATTTATTTATTTGACACAAACATTGGTTACATTTAAACAGATACAACAGGACATATTAAAATTTTCTTAATGTTAAATTGAAGGCATCTGTGTCTGAACTAGATAAAAATATCTGTATCTCAGACATCAGCGCTCTTCCTTAAGATAGCCATTACATTAAATTACATTAATAATTCATTTGGACATTAGGAGTTATAGTACACAGTAGTAAACTTAAAATAAAATAAAAGGGTGTGGAGTGTTAATCTCTCGGTGAGTAGAGTGTGAAAGTGTGTGAAAGAGTGTGAGAGAGTGAGTACAAGATTTTATTATTTTAATATATGTAATAAGTTTTCTGTTTCTTCATATGTTTTTTTGCTTAAATAGTTAAAGATTTTAGTTTTCAATGCATTTTTATTTAGTGGGTATATGTTCAATTCGTTATTAATTTTATTATATAAGTATGGGCCTAAAAAGCAAAAGTAATTGTTGACGTAAGCATGTCTGAAAGAAAATCGATCAAAGTTACCAATAACATTTCGTCTTCTAGCTGGATTTCCTATTGAGAATTGTAGTAGAGAGTGTTGCTTCAGAACCACAAGAACTATAAACAGCTGTCGGATTGTCAGGACCTCACACGACTTATAAACCAGATGGGTTGGGTACAGGTACGGGCGAAATGTACTTACTTTTAGAACAGCCCTCTGAGCTATTTCTAAGGGCTTTAAAATAGTTTTAGGTGCACCTCCCCAAACAGTGATACAGTATTGAAGAATTGACTGTACGAGGGCTAAGTAGACTTGTTTCACTAATTTAGGGGGCGCAACATGTCTAAGATTCTTGAACACATATATCAGTTTTCTTGTCCTAGATGTAAGTAGGTGAATATGGTCTCTGAAGGAGAGATTACAGTCCAAAATAATTCCAAGATACTTAATTGACGTTGTCTTTATTAGGGTTGGACAAGTGCAAACTAAGCTATTACAACAACTATGTGCTGTAATCGAAAAGGTACAAGGAAATGGATTAATATGAGTGCGCATCGAGAATACCATATACTGGGTTTTATCCGGGTTAAGGGTCAAGGAGTTATCCTGTAGCCAATGGGTCACAACATTGAAACCGTCCTGCGCATCCCTATATACTTTCTCCCAGGTATCCGCTGAGAACAAAAGAACTGTATCGTCTGCATACGATATAATTTTACCTGCTGAAAGGTCTAGTTTACAGAGGTCATTCAAGTATACAAGGAAAAGCGGCGGTCCCAAAATGCTCCCCTGGGGAACACCGTATGATATTGGTAAGTCGCTGCTGATAAAGTCATTAATTTTTACGCACTGAAAACGATTAGAGAGATAGTCCTTTAAAAGTTGTAATTGGATTCCTCTAATTCCGAGGCGTTCTAATTTTTGAATCAGCAAAGGCGTAGAGACCGTGTCGAATGCTTTAGCTAGATCCAGAAAAATACCTATTGTCTTTTTGCCTGAATCGATATGCTGTACAACATAATCTTGGAGCTCGTGGACTGCATCACTAGTAGACCTGCCTGCTCTAAAACCAAACTGGTTGTTGGATAAAAGATTATTTGATTCCAGGTAATCAATCAGTCTACTATTTATTATCCGTTCTAGAAGCTTGGAGATCGAAGGCAATATAGAGATGGGTCTATAATTAGTGACACGGTCTCGATCACCTGACTTGTAAATTGGGTGTACTACTGATTTCTTTAACATCGTAGGAAACTGACCCTTATTTATACAGAGGTTAAAAATATAAGTCAATGGTCGGACTAAAATGTGCTTGTATTCTTTGAGGAAATTATTTGGTATAGAATCCCAACCAGCGGAACACGCATCTTTCAGGTTCAATATTAAACGTTCCACTTCCGATTCATCGGTTTCCATCAAAACAAATGATTTGGAAAATATTTCTGAGGGCGCTTTCTTCAAAATACTATGGGAAGGGTTTGAACATGAACTAGTATTATCAGCCAGTTTTTTTCCAATTGAGGCAAAAAAGTCGTTTACCTTCTCTACCGATTCTTTTGTGTTTGATGGATTTAATAATTCCGTAGCGCTATGTTTCAATTTAGTAGTATTTGTTATAGTTTTAATTGCTTGCCATATTTTTTTATTGTTACTTCCAGCTTTCGTCAACAAGTCTTTTTCATAAATGCGTTTGACCTTTTTTAATAGGTTATTGCAATGGTTTCTATACCTGGAATAAATAATTTTAATGGTCTCATTATTAGGTGACAGTCGCATTTTTTTGTGCAGCTGGTCCCTGTGTCGAATACATCTTAACAGCCCAGGTGTAATCCATGGTTTTATAATTTTACAACGTCTTGGATAAGCCTTCATAGTTGTGTTTTGAAATATAGCCCTTTGAATTGACTTGGAGAAGTATTCCATGGCAAAATTTGCGTCGGTTGCCGTATAGATAGGTGCAAAATCGGTTTTTGTTAGATCCGAAATTATTCCTTGACTATCCATTCGGTTCATGGATACGTAAGCAAAAGTTCTCTTTTGTTTAAGTTGCAGGCAGAGTAGAACTGCTTGGTGATCCGTGATTGTAGAGTTTAACACCAATGTGAGAGCTGAATTTTGAGTTTTTAGCATGACGTGATCAAGGCAAGATTTATTTTGTCTAGTCGGGAGAGAGTGCGCTGGTAAGAGCCCATGAAATGAACACAAATTCAGATAGTCCGACGACCTTGACTCATGGGATTCAGGGCATATATTAATATTAATGTCTCCAATAATGGAGATGTTTTTAAAACTGCCTAATTTATCCAAAATGTTATTTAAGGATTGGAGAAAGCTGTCAATGTTTCTATTAGAAGGCGATCGGTAAATGGCTAAAATAACACTTTCAGTACCAACCTTTACAACCAGACAATTATGTTCCACACAGGTAGCCTCTTCACAGGTAACTCTAAGATTAGATTTACAAAACACTGTAACTCCGTCATTTTGGTTAAAGCAGGATTTAGTAATGTGATGACTATAACCATCCAACCTCGGCACCACGGGGTTGCACGACAGCCAACATTCAGTCAAGATAATAATATCGCAATTAATCTGTAATCTATTCAACATTATAACAAAATCATCAAAATTTCGTGATATACTACGGATATTTTGAGTTAGTACTGTCAAGCAACTAGCAGAGCTTGTTACTAAAGTCCTACAATCCTCGACATCGCAGTACCGAGACTCGGATACAGATATGCCATCAATTTCGGAGACGAAATCAACCATTTTTAATAGCAAAAAATAGCGAAGTACCTTGTAGGAGTGGACTAGAGAAGCTACTTTTCGACAATGGAACAATATAAGTTAGACGATTATCTTGAAATAAATGCAACATGTCACTGTAGTTATTCATGAACAGATAACGAAAATCTAAACTTTTATTTTCATTATTATTTGATAAAAATATGTATTTGAGGTTAAAACTTTGCAATTTGTCAATAAATAAGATTAACATATGGTTTTGTGTTTGTGTGAAGTGTATATGAAAAGGGCAAAAGACATTTATATAGTAAAAGCTTAAAACTATTAGATATTTTACATGCAATTTATGGGTTATTACGATAGTATAGTAAAAGTTGACGTTGAGGAAGGATAGTCATTCGGTTGTATTTTTCTTTAGCTTAACAAGCTCGGCCTCCTCTTCAATACGAATATGCTGCATCCCCTCTTTCTTCCTTAGGTAAATTTTACCATAAGAAGTCCAGCAAAATGAATAACTGTGGGTACTTGCGAAGTCACGCGCCAAGAAGAAAAGTCGTCTGCCCTTGGGAGTAAGATAATCCGAAACAAATATTGGTTTCTGAGGTCCTTCAAGATTTAAAATAGAAGTATTCAGTTTGTCTTTCTTTTCTTGCAGTGTCAGCTTTTTAAGGTTATTCATGACACTTTCCTTTGTTAAGACTGAGGTAAATTCCACAACAATTGGTTTAACAACGTCCGCCTTCACGAAGGGCCGATAGATGTCTCTTATATTGGAGTTCTGCAAAGGAATGTTCAAAATTTCACCGATTTTAACGACTATCTTACAGAGGTTTTCTTTTGTCTCATTTTGTAGTTTAGGAACATTCCGTATCTCTAACTTTGTTGTGCAAGACTGTTTTTCAAAATTCTCTATTTTGTCCTCAAGACTCTTAATGTAAACGCATTGTTCTTTGCGTTCAAGCTTCAAACTTTCTAATTCTTTTTGAATATCATCATATTTATCCGACAATGCAGCTAAAGATGTGTTAATAGAATCATTTTGTTTTTTTATTTCGGATAATGAAGACTCCAAGTTTTGCAGTTTATTATTTTGCTGTGTAACAAAGTTTTCGAACATTTCCTGTACATCATTCATAAATTGTGATATTTCGTTTTCGCGTTTTCTTTTCAAGCGACTCGTATTTTTGTTGGATTGGGCGACAACGTTTAGATTGTCTAATACGCATCCATCCACACTCTCCGTGTCAGTCACCGATACTGTTGATTGTTTCGGGGGAGTACGATGAAACGACATTTTAAGCAAGAACGGCGACAAAAAGATGTAGGTACCAAGACTGCAGCAACGAGCAGCAGTAGTCCAAGTGTGAAGAGTGGAGTACTATAGGCAAAGAGTACGACAGATCACGTACCTCCCTCCGCTGGTAACGTTAGGTGCGGTGACGATGCTCACGCGCAGCTAATTGGGCAGGACCCGTGCCTCCTCTGTGGGCTGGTCTCGAAGCAGCAGTGGGCGTTGCTTTGCTGGCGGTGGTGGTGGTGATCATGCGGTGACTCACTGCTTGCTACTTGTATCAGTGTGATGATTTGCTCGTAACACAAAAAAGCTCCTCAGAATTTATGCACTCCTATTTTTTTACTTGATTTTATTGTATTAATTTTGTTAATATTTAATTTTTAAAATTGATAATAAGTCTACTTCGTAAGCGTCTGATCTCCTCAGAGGTCCGGGGGGAAGAGGTTTTAGACCAAGTACACACGCTGTGAGAACATGATTTTATTTAATCATTGTATTATTTTAAGCTTAGCTGTTTAGTTAATTTATGTATACAAGTAGACAAATAAATAAATGCTTTAATAAACTTATGTGGTCATTTACTACCTACTACTACTTTCCATGTGGTGTCGCAGCGATGATTAAGAGTGACCGCGTTTATCGATTAAAATCGGACTGACTCGATTACAGATCACCACATTAGACGCATTCGAGGCGAATGAAGTATTTTTTGGTGGTTTTATTATTTAATCGATTTCAAAATTATTTGTGACTAGCTTTCGCCCGCGGCTTCGCCCGCGTTAAATTTGGGGTAACACAGTTCCTCTTGCGCCTTATTGATTTGTAATAGCAACGCTAAGTTTTCACTTTTCTTCCCTCTTTCTCCCTCACATCCCACTTTTTTTAAATAAAAATTAGCCTATGTCCGTCTCCTGGTTCCCAACTATCTCTGTACCAAAATTCAACAAAATCGGTTTAGCCATTAAAGCGTGAAGAGGTAACAAACAAACAAACAAATAAACAAACAAACAAACTCACTTTCGCTTTTATAATATTAAAGTAAGGAAAGGATTGGTTCTGGCATTCGACTTCGATAAATGCGGTCAATACCAAATTGAACAACACGATATTTTTAAAAAAAAAACAATGGTTACCTTACTAACATAGTTGTAAGTATTAACCTTTTTTACGTCACGTTTCGTTGCTATACTTTTAAAACACGGCCTCTGTTCTCATACAAATCCCTCTATGATCGCAGGTACACGGTACAGCGCCAGACCTCGCGGGCAAGGATCTCGCCAACCCCACCGCGCTTCTGCTGTCGGCCATCATGATGCTGCGCCACCTGAAGCTGCAAGACCACGCCGAGCGCATCGAGAACGCCACGTACGCCGTGCTGCGCGAAGGGAAGCACCGCACTGGGGACCTCGGCGGGACCGCCAAGTGCAGCGAGTACACCAACGCCATCATCTCCAAGTTCAACTAAGCTGTACAAACATAGTTCCTTTGCCATCTTAAAAAAAGGCCGCAAAAATAAGGCCTACACAATCTAATTGTGTTTTGTAAATTAACAGGAGCGCCACCAAAGCTTACTGTATCCTTAGATAAGTAGTCGATTTCAACAAATAGTTTTACATACAGTATTGCTATGCAATCATAGTATTTATTTCGTTATAATTGAGAGCAATGTTACCAAACTTTATAGGTATTGTAAATATTATTTTTTATTATTATGAAGTATCCGAGCGATTCAACTTGCAGGGATGCCCTAGAGTAGATGCCAAAACGACATTAACATATTTATTTTGACGATTTATGTCTGGTTAATTTCGTCTGCCATCTC
The DNA here is from genome assembly GCA_958449745.1 of Ochropleura leucogaster. Taxonomy (NCBI): domain Eukaryota; kingdom Metazoa; phylum Arthropoda; class Insecta; order Lepidoptera; family Noctuidae; genus Ochropleura; species Ochropleura leucogaster. The sequence continues at coordinate 1,721,014 of OY288213.1, read as the reverse complement.
TAATCTCATCAAAAGGTAAAAAACGCCGAAAACACTAAAAAAATTAAATCATTGAATTTTTCACTTGGTTTTTATTTATTAACCCACAAATGCCTTTTAACTTCTAATACTGTTCTTCGACCACGCCTACGAGCTTGTGCCTACCGAACAAGTACAATGCGGTCTCATTGTAACGAATACCTTTATAGTAAGTATTTACAACAAGAAGTAAAATAACTGCTGATTGTAACGGCCAGCAAACTTCAGTGACGGCAGTAAAGGGGATTTTGCGCAGTCTAGTGTTCGCGTTAATTAACTGGTACACTGATTAGAGACTTTTTGCCTATTTCTGCTCTGCTCTGATACCAATCATTTATTATTGGGTTCAATTCCCAGACGCAGTTATTAGTCAACAGTATGCGGAATGAGATGGATGATTCGGAATGCCAGATGCAAAAGATCACACAAATACATAGAACGATTTTGTGTGCCTAGTGGTGAAAATGTCGAGATGCTAGGATGACGTAGATCCATCGGAAGTGTGCGTTCGCGCAGCGGAATGTTGATGAATTTAAAGATTTTAATTATGCAGATATTTAGTGTATGACGTCGTGTAATTGTGTATGGTAAAAAAAGATAAAAATATAAACGTCAAAAACGCTTATTAGGTCGTAGTTCTTAAAGTCTGCACTTTGGGGTCTAGATTTGCACGTTTATACTAACCTTGTAAGTGTCTGCAACATGTTGCCAAGTATCAATGATGTTCCGTTAGTAATTAAAGAGTTATAGGACAATTTACCATGAATAGATCACTGTTTACAAAGCAGTCAAATATCACGACATTCTAAAGGAATTACATGGTAAAATGTATGACCAATAATTAGTGTATTCATTCAACTATTTACATGGAAAATTTCATGTCATTAAATTCAGTAATTAAAGAAAAACAATTAAAATACTGACGAAGCCTCGAAAACCTACATAACCCCACCAAGTTCGGATGGCTACAAAAATGTTCGGATGCCTGTTTGTTGCGTTTTACGCCTAAATGGCAAAACCGATTTTGATGAATTTTGGTACAGAGGTAGTTGGGACCCTGGAGACGGACATAGGCTATTTTTTAACCGAGAAATGGGGGAAAAAAGGAAAACTTAGCTTTGCTATTGCAATAAATAAGGCGCAAGAGCAAAAACTACAGGTGGCAGGTACCTGCAAATCAGGAAAGGGGAACTGTGTTACCCCGAATTTAACTCGAGCGAAGCCGTGGGCAAAAGATAGTTTTTTTTTTATATATTTTTTTTATTTTTTATTATTGATAGGCTCCCGTTTGACCACTATCTCACCTGATGGTAAGTGATGATGTGGTCGACTGAGTCGTGGTGAGGTAGGGTCTTATATTTTTCGACCTCGTTCCGCTTGCTCTTGGAGCTTTAATTCTTAAGTCAGCCAATAACAGAAAAAAGGTGATCTGGAATTAATTCAAGTTATTTTATTGCAGATACATGTAAAAGTTATTGAAGTTATACTTCTTTTGGCGCGATGGAGAAAAATGATGAGAGTGATTTGCGCGCGCACAGCGACATCGTGAAGTTAGTTATAGGTGTTCTAGTATCTATGTTCATGTTGTATATTCTAGTATTTTTATATTTAGAACACGTGTTTCATAATAAATATTCTTTTGGTGTTTTTATTAAGCTATTGCATAGCCGAGGTTTAGAAATGGATGGGTTACCACATGAGGGCAGGTTAAGCAACCCTTGCCGAGGTTTGGAAATGGATGGGTTACCACAGTGGGCCAGGTTAAGCAACCCTCACCAAGGTTTGGAAATGGATGGGTTACCACAGGGGGCCAGGTTAAGCAATCCTTGCCAAGGTTTGGAAATGGATGGGTTACCACAGGGGGTCAGGTTAAGCAATTCTTGCCGAGGTTTGGAAATGGATGGGTTACCACAGGGGGCCAGGTTAAGCAACCCTTGCCGATGTTTGGATATGGATGGGTTAGCACAGGGGCCAGGTTAAGCAACCGTTGCCAAGGTTTGGAAATGGATGGGTTACCCCAGGGGGCTAGGTTTTTTTTTTTTATTGCAGAACTACAGCTGCAGCTGTAGGTACTAAAATAGATTCTTAAAAATCCTTTAAATTGTGTTTGTATTTGCACTTTTCCGCCTCTTAACTAAAAAGTGAAAACAGTGCGATGACATTGATTGGACGGTTAAAAATCATTCAATTCATTTGTATTTGTGCGTAAAGCGGAATGTGACTGGTAACAAGCAGCTGTCAAATTAAACGAGTGTCAATGTCAAAATTGATTTTGACAACGATTCTGACACATTAGGCATCAACGAGTTGCGCACGTTGTTTATACTTTTCTAACCTCTTTCATAACAATAATTTTGTTTGTTTTCTATGTATTGTAAGTGAATTCACAAATATGGTGAAGCGGGTAAGTTAATTAAATATATTTTTTCCAAATATATCCCCAGATTCTAGTATTTTCAGTAGATTTTGATAAAACTTTGTATTTGCATATTGGTATAAGTTCAGCCGATTTTTAACAAAAACTGTTTTATTAATTTGCGAAATAACGTTTTAGGATGCAAAGGTATCTATTTCTGAAGAGAATGGAGAGATACAAGTAATCAATGAAAACGGAAAACGCCCGGCCGAGGGCGAAAATAAAGATGGGCCAAAACGCGTAAGAGGCAAAAGTTTATATCGTCAGCCAACCGTAAACGAATTAAACAGACTGCAAGAAACAGAAACCTTGTTTAACTCTAATTTGTTCCGTTTGCAAGTGGATGAAATAATTGAAGAAGTGAAAGTCAAAGAGAAAACTGAGAAAAGGTTCCTTCAATTCTTCAAAGATTTAAAAACTTACTTATTGTCAATAAACGAAGATGGTACGGAATACGATTTGTCTGAACAAACTCTTTCTAAAAAACTCAAAGTAAAATTACCTGTGAGTGAACAGTTAAATAAAACAAAGTGTGTTTTTAAATTTCTCAAATTCTCCGATGTTGAGATTGTTGGTTCATATGCACTCGGGTGTGCAATCAACTCGAAACTGAGAGTAGACTTACAAATAACAATTCCAAGTGAAACATACACAAAGAATGATTCTGTAAACTATAGATATCATAAGAAAAGGTCAGCATATTTAGCTTGTATTGCGGCACATTTGTCTAAATATGAATCAGTTGAAGAATTACACTATTCATACACCAATGGCTCTGAAACTAAACCTGTTCTAGACTTCAGGCCTACAGGCAAGCTTGGCAACCACTTATCAGTCCGTTTAAACTTGGTATGCGAAAGTGATGCATACAAGCCTCACCGATTTAGCCCTGAACGAAACAACTTGCGAGAAGCATGGTTGTTCAATGAAAATTCTGAAAATAATACAGAAGTTGGTCCTCCAACACCTTACTACAACAGTAGTGTCTTATCAGACTTAACCGCATCTGTTAATCAAGAATTTCTTAATGAAATCTTGCAAAAAAGTGAGAATTTGAAGCAAGCTGTTACATTGCTAAAGATCTGGTTACGACAAAGGAGTTTGAAAGTGTCCGGACATGTTGTTGCTCTGTTCGTTGCATATTTTGTTCAGACAAAGAGAGTTAACAATATTATGAGCAGTTATCAAATTGTGCGGAATATTTGGATAGCACTCAGTAAGTTGTCACTTTAATTATGTATGATATTTTGGCAATTAAATAAATAAATTCAACCAACTGTTTATACTGTCATGCTAAGTGCAAAAATGGCATCTCAGTAAATTAGTCTAGAGAAAGATGAAGTTTTATAAAATAGCTTTCATTTTATATTATAGGTTGATTTTTGCTTTAAATAAATCATTACATGCACATGAAGCTATCTTAAGCCATAATAAACAATTTTGCGATTGAATGGACTGGCATGTATAAAAATCCCTTACAAATAAAAAAAAATACAAAAAAAAATGTTATAATTTTTTTCTGCTGTTAACCTTAGCATGGCAGTTATATACATCTTATTAATTAATATTGAGTACAGTAACACCAAAACTAAGCCTTTAACATTTTTTATCAAACTGATGTTACAAATATCTTTGATTTAAAGGTATATAACTTGTAATCTTACTTAATATTTATTAGTAAAGTGTGCACGTTTTCAAAACACTGCAACCCTGCCCGGGTTGCAGTGTCTTGAAAACGTGCACTGTTTTTAAAGCATAGCAACATTATATTTTTTCTCTGTAAATAATTTGATGACACGGTTGGCACAGTGGTTGAGCAATCGACTGCTGCGCTGCATGTCGCGGGTTCGATCCCCGCTCGAAACAAATATTTGTATGGTCTACAGATAGTTGTTCCGTTTCTGGCCGTTAGTGTATGTAAGTTTAAATGTTTTGTACCCACAATACTGGAGAAATTTTAGTGTGGGGCAACTTAAAAAAAATACAAACATTTCTCAAAAATTATAATCAATCCAACCTCTTTACAGAAACATCAGACTTAGACAAGCAAGGCATATCCCTACATAAAGGCACAGAGACATCACCTTCGTTAGAGGTCTTCCACAAGCATTTCCCGGTAGTGTTCATAGACAAGACTGGCTACTACAACATTTGTTGGCAGATGTGTAGGGGCACTTATCTTGCATTGAAGAGGGAGTGTGCTTTAGCAGTGGATATGTTGGATAATGGAAAGATTAATAGCTTTTTGCCTCTGTTCATGGTACCTGTGAAGCCATTGATGCAGTTTGATCATATTTTGAGGTAATAATTCATTACCTATATTTTGTTTTTTTTTTGAGCCACTTTATCTGTAACAACACATCTGCTCATAGTCAAAGAACTGATTGCACGATATATAGGAATTAAAAAAAAACATATATTTTGTTGTCAAAATAGGTTTAATATCTCGAAGTTAGGCCAAATATATGGTCGGTATTTGTATGTATGGTTGATAAGTCAAACTCAGAAAAGTTCAGGTTGGTTATATGCCATAGAGAAGACCAAAACTAAACTCCAAAGTTACTCTTTTAAATAACCTGAAATTGTTCTTTTTAATAATGAGCCAAAGCACAGTGCATTTCTGATGATGCTGTAATAATGGGGGTTCTGTAATGTGTATTCTGAATCTGTCTTGTCGCAGGTCTGCTGGAAGAGATTTCTAAATGAAATAAGCAGTATCTTACTGCTCTTTTGTCTCTATATTTTTTTCCCATCATTTGTTTTGTGTGTACATGACTTAATAAATAAATGATTTCTATAGCGACACTGGGCGACAACTCAAATAATTTATGTTTGATACCAAACTCTGGAAAACTTCAATAGACGAGTTTTTTTTTTTTTCATTTTCCAGATTCAAAAACCTCACACAGGTCAAAGAGTCAGTACTCTCCAAAACGCCGAAGGAGTCGCAAGTTAACCACGGCATAGAACAGCTGTCACTTGTCACTGACGTCATACTCTCCCTCTTGGCTAAGGGATTGGGGAATAGAGTGGATCTGATTCAGCAGTTGGTTGAGAATGACTTCTCCTGGCCAATTAAGAAGAGTTTGGATAAGGCAAGAAATGGGTAAGTGAAGGATCTAGAAATTTACAAAGAACCAATTTTTTTGATACATTTCTAAATCAAAATAGACAAGGAATAATAGCAATATTGCTTCAGAACAGCAAAACTTCTGCTCTGAATGCATCCTTATAATTTGGGATGTTAGGGCCATGTAAAACCTCTCATGTTCTTTCTATCTTCTAATATATAAAATTCTCGTGTCACAATTTTCGTTCCCATACTCCTCCGAAACGGCTGGACCGATTTAAACGAAATTTTGTGTACATATCCGGTAGGTCTGAGAATCGGCCAACATCTATTTTTCATAACCCTAAATGAGCAGTAAATTTTGGTTATAGCAAATACTAAATCTACGAATACGTTGCAGGTCTGAAGAGAAATTATCCATTGGCTTTATAGTGAATCCAGAAAATTCAATAAATGTAGTAGAAAAGGGACCCCCGGCCAATTTACCGGAAGCAGAAGAATTTAGGTAAGTATTTTTGTAGCAGTTCTTTTAATACCACCCTTTTCTAGGCCACATTGTAATGGCCTCGTCCAGAAAAGGTGAATTTCGGGCGGGAATTCATTCAGCGTAACTAGGAGAACCTCTTGGCATAATAACAACCATTGACGACATAAATATAACCATATTGACGACACGATTGGCGCAGTGTCTGAGCGATCGACTGCTGCGCTGCGTGTCGCGGGTCCGATCCCCGCACGGAACTAATATTTGTATGGCCTACAGGTAGTTGTTCTGTGTCGGCAGGTTGTTTGAAAGAGATATCTCCCTGAATATAAAGGGCAAATAAAGGAACATGGGTGGGGTTTAATGCGTAGAAGTCTGACGCTCCCCCCGCTCCGCCCAGAGTGGGGGAAGTTATTTGATGATTTCCCGTCCGCAAAAAAAAAACTTAGTGTTGTCTCGCTCTCTTGTTCCTCTCTTGCTTAACGCTTAGTTATTCCTACTAATATTATAAATGGATGTTTGTTACTCTTTCACGTCAAAACGGCAGAATGGATCTTGGTGAAATTTGGCACAGACGTAGATTACAGTAATTACACATAGGATACTATTTTTTTACGATATCACGCGGGCGAAACCGCGGGCTCTAGCTCGTATGATATAAACGTACAAGGTAATATATGTATTTATAATATATGTATTTGTTTGCAGAGCCTTCTGGGGTGACAAGTCAGAACTCCGTCGGTTCCAGGACGGGTCTATAACGGAGACGTGCGTGTGGGAGGGAGAGAGCATGACTGAACGACGTACCGTGACGAAGCAGATCATAGACTACCTCATGAAGTTGAAGTTTGGTAAGAGAGCCAGGTTTTTTTCCCGCTTTTTTCAATAGGTACTTACAATGTTAATGGTAGGTCTGTATTTGTGTAAGAGTTGTCACGAAATTTGGAAGATGATGCCTATGTATATACAGGGTGCAATTGAAGTCATGGACATTATTTTAAACTAAGGCTCTACTCACGATACTAAGTGCATTAGGGCTACTATAACGCAAATCAAAAAAAAAATCGTTATTGCTACTTCTAAGAAAATGCCGCGCGCGTGGCTGCAATAACCTACCCTCTATACTGTAATATTCTGCATAATTATATATTTTAGGTATATATTTATCTCAGTATTTATTTTTATATGTGCATTATTTGTATGTATGTTTATTATATGATTGATAATTTAAAATTTTCCTGTTTTATGTTTTCTACACAACTTTCCTCTCAGGTCTGCTGGAAGAAATTTCTTATAAAATAAGCAGCACCTATAAGCTCTTCTATTTTAATGTAATGTCCTGTCATGTATTTTGTGTGTGCATAGGTAAATCAATAAAAGTGTTTAACATTCAGTTTTGCTAAAAGACTAGAACACGATATTTTTCTTGTATTTGGATGTACTTTACTCAAAAAATCCCATCTTCCACAGACATAAGCCCATCTGATCTATTCCATATATCGGACCAACTGGACAGCGTACTCGCCCGCAAGCAGTGGGCGAGTGAGCGAGTACTGTACGTTGATGACAGTTCGTTGGCCGCGCTGCAAGCGTTCGATGCACTGCGGCGGGACTTGAGGCAGCTGGTGCAACTGCCGCTTGATATTAGTGCAGTGTATGGTAAGTAGCAGTGGCTCGACCTTCTAATCTAGGTTATAAATAAATAAATAAATTCATTTATTTCAGGAAATTTTCCCATACAAATTTGAGCAACAACTTGTACAAAAACAAAAAAAATAGTTCTTTAGCTTTCTTTCAGTGTGCTTTAATTTAATTTGATAAATACGAATAAATTTAATATGAATCCTAACAATATGTTTCTATAACTGATCTTAATTTTTATTTTGTTTTTGTTATAATTCAGTTTTTTAATATAATTTAATAATTTTGTTTATTTCAATTTAAATAATTTATTTATAATTTGGTAATTAATATTAAGAATTTGTTTAGTTTGTTTGCTGTGCCCTACAGGGTCCATAATTGTACCTTAGCTTAAAGCCTTAAGATCTTCAGACATTATGGAATGCAATCTAATATATAAAAGTCTCGTATCACAGTTTTCGTTCCCATACTCCTTCGAAACGGCTGGACCGATTTAAACGAAATTTTGTGTACATATCGGGTAGGTCTGAGAATCGGCCAACATCTATTTTTAATACCCCTAAGTGGGCAGCGGGTGAAACCGCTGGGCACAGCTAGTAAAGATATGAATATGAATAGTTCGGTCCGTGGATGGGTGCCAAACATTACATTCAGAGACCTCTCCCTGCCTCGGAAAGCATGTTAAATCATTTGCTACTTAGGCAGGCGTCTTTGGTAGTTAGAATTACGAAAGTCGGCCTACCAATAATAGCACGGGGAATGTGTTATTCAGTAACTAGGGCTTGTGGAGGTTCAGTTTCTCCGGCATAGTTAGAAAAAAGCTAGACAGATGGTCTTTAAAATTATTTGGGCCTGAGTACAGACTGTAGCTTTGTCATAGTGACTAAGGACTAATATTATTAGGTATCACAAGCGTCGTACTTCCAAACCAAATATATGTTACTAGCTGTTCCTCGCGGTTTCACCCACGTTGCTCAGTACCTGTTGGTCGTAGCGTGATGTTATATAGTCTATCTATAGCCTTCCTCAAGAAATGGACTATCCAACACTAAAAAGAATTTTCCAATTCCATGCAGTAGTCCCTGAGATTAGCGCGTTCAAACAAACAAACAAACTCTTCAGTTTTACAATATTAGTATAGATATTAGTATAGATTTTAAAATTCAAATTTTAATAAGTTGTTACTTCTATGCTGATTGCATGATGAAGATATTGCAGAAGAATCTCAAGGCGCTTGTTCTACTTGATGATAAAATATGTTTGGCAACTTTTTGGCATTCTAATAGCAACCTTATTGTTAAATTATTTGGGCGATAATTTTCAGGCAAGCTCGATCTAACATAAAATATATGTTTCCTCCCAGGCGTGTCCCCTATATTCAGCTACTGCGCCCCGCTCCCCGCGCTGCCCCGCGCCCCCCCGCGCGTCCCCTGGCGCCGCGCCGCCACGTGCCTCGTGAAGGACGTGCAGCGGGACGGACTGGCCTGTCTGCCGGAGTATACTCCTGTGTGCAAAGCTATACTGGAACTTGGTGAGTTCACGATATTTTTAAAATTGTGATTGAAATAAAAATGCCTAAGCTCCCAGTCACTACAACTTCAAAGTTGATTGGTCTTGGTGGCAAGTAGTCAACTTGAGGCAGACTATTTGGAGTTTAGATAGATAGATAGAATATTATTTATTATGTATACCATACAAATCACATTAAACAACTTATAAATAGGGTGACACAATGGGCGGTCTTATCGCTAAAAACGGTCTTTTCAAGACAACCTTTGGATGGATTTAAAGGAGGAGAAACAGTACTGTAGGTAGTCTGTGTTTATTGGCTGATCTTTGTATGGTCGGTATTATAATTATATTCTAAAGAGTTACGTACATTACATTATAACCGGCCCATACACACGGTACACGTATCTGCACATCTGCAAGTCACATCACTGACATAACACGACACACGGACCAAATATTTGTATGACCTACAAGTAGTTGTACCGGGTTTGGCTATTTGTGTAGTTTAAATGTTTGTAAACGCACCCACGATACAGGAGAAATTCCAAGTGTGAACAACGTGTTAAAAAAAAATATGTCAGTTCAATCTGGAATTGGCGCCTTATACCGTAATGTTATCGAAAATCAAACTCTAGAATACTGTCTTGGCTGCATGACTAAATTAAAAGGCAACAAGCCAGGCCCTATAGCCAAACAGCAGTCGGCAGCAGACGACAATCATTATCGCTCAGCAATCACTAATACATTTTCAACTTTATACCCTAGCGCATATAGTTGAAATCTATTGACGTTTACATATCGTTTTTGTTTGTTTCGTTCGTTATCGCTCAGCAGTCTTAAATAGATTTTCAACTATATGCGCTAGGGCATAAAGTTGAAAATGTATTAGTGACTGCTGATTGATAACAATTGTCGTCTGCTGTCGTCTGCTGTTTGGCTATAGGGCCTGCTACCCTACCATGACGTCTTAAAGCAGAACTTCTTCCACTAAGGGAAAGAGACAGCTATACAGGGTGTCTAATACCATCTCTTTCTCACACAGGAATAAGAACTGCTATAAGATGTCATGGTAACCCTACTGGTCTATTTTTGGCCTACAATGTAACTTCGTTTCAGGTCACAGCGGCAAATGGCCAGGCGACATCCACGCCTTCAGATGCCTTAAAGCTGCCTTCCACCTTCAGATAGCAGAACGATTAACCAAGCAATACTCCATCCCGACTCAAGCCTACGCTACCCACATCGATGTACTCAAGAACGGTCTGGTCTTTCGCCTCGAGATCGCGCATCCGAAAGAGATAACGTTATTGAAGAGGGAGATAGAGAGAGGAGTTGTGAAGTATAGGGAGAGTGAAGAGAGTGTTCGGTTGCAGTGTGAGACTGTGCTGATGCCAAGGTTGAGGGGGGCGCTGCATGGGTGAGTTGTAGCTCAAATTGTATTTATTGTTTAGTAGGTTTTTTTTGTAGTGGCAATTAATCTGCACACCAAAATTGAAACGTGTTTTACAATAATATTTCTCAATACAATAATAATATTTCGTAATTCTTGAAAATATACGATCCTCTGAATAATTAAGAGAAAGAGTGAAAGGTGCGAGCATATATTTTTCATAAATAACTTAAATTCTCACGCCAAAAAAAACATATTAAATCCTATATACATACATATTGTTCAAACTGACAACAAATGTTCTCTTACTCCTTGAAAACGTCTAGCGAAAGGCTATTATTGTATTTGATGCTCTATTCTCTCTCTAATCTTCTATTTTCTTCCTCAGCTTACACCAAAAGCACCCGTCCTTCGGGCCTACAGTCTGTCTGTTGAAGCGCTGGCTGTCAGCCCAGCTGCTGTCCGCGCCGCACTTCCCGGACACCGTGGCGGAGCTGCTGGTGGCCACTGTGTACATGCACGCGGAGCCAACACAGCCGCCAGCCTCGCCCACTATCGGTCTTATGAGGGTCTTGAAGTTGTTGGTGGAATTTGATTGGTCGAGGGAAATGATTGTCTTGGATTTTAATGAAGATATGTCGCGTGAGTTTCTTGTTTTTATTATTTTATAGCCATTATTTGGTTTAAAATATTGATTAAAATAAAAAAAGTATAGAAATAACGATAAGTGATTCTGATGGTACTGACATTTAAGGTAATGTGTGTTCTGTTGTTTTATTTAAGGCTAGGACAAAAAACGGTTCGTTTTGCTTACGGATAGTAGTAGTTTCTACAAGACGTATGTCAAAAAACTGCTGTCCGTAAGCAAAACGAATCGTTTATTGGAACCGGGCGTAAAAATTAACGTAAACTTCTTCTATGAAAAATATCGACTATACATCATTGCATTAAATTTCATCGCATTTGTTAGTTGTTAAATAAAAATAAGGTTATAATCACTTGTTTTGAAGTTTGTAAAGGCGATTTATTGAGCCTATGTAACAAAATAAATCCCGATTTTTGTACAAACAGAATAAGATCATTTGTAAACAGTTTGTATCTACTTATCTATACTAATATTATAAAGCTGAAGAGTTTGTTTGTTTGTTTGAACGCGCTAATCTCAGGGACAACTGGTTGGAATTGGAAAATTCTTTTAGTGTTGGATAGTCCATTTCTTGAGGAAGGCTATAGGCTTTATAACATCACGCTACGACCAACAGGTTCTGAGCAGCGTGGGTGAAACCGCGGGGAACAGCTAGTGTATAAATAAAAACCTTGGAAAAAAAAATTGAGTGTAGTAAGCCGGTCGCCCTTAGTCATAATGACTAGTTCGAACTTAAATAAAATCTTCTTGTTTCATTTATTTTAGACGAAGAAATAAGCCGTCTGGAGCAAAAGTTCGCTGCGGATCCAGAGTCGGTACCTTGCATGCGTATAGTGACCGCGTACGACGGGCCCGCGCCCGCCGCGTGGTGCCGCGCGGGGCCGGCCGCGCCCGTGCTGGCGCGCGCACGGGCACTGGCGGCTAGTGCGCTACAGTACGTGGGGGACTCTGTCTTGGTGGGACATAAGGATAATATACTGGTAAGAGATTTTCTTTAAGCTATTACATAGCTTCTATCGCAGGCCTTGAGCGTGGAGACCGAATCAAGAAATTTCGTAACGAAAAAAACCTAACACTTTCATTACGAATATGGTCAGTTATTTTTTAAAAAATTAAGTGACCTACATGCATTACCAAATATGGTTGCTGAAACACATTAGTAATTAACACATCATATTTTTTAAAAATTACAATAATTATTTGCAGTGTAGAATATTTAGATAGAGTGACACAATGGGCGGTCTTATCGGTTAAAGCGATCTTTTCAAGACAACTTTTGGATGCATTTACCCTTTCGCTGCCCAGTCTAAATTATACCATATATTTTGGACTCATACTGTGAGTTTTGGGTACCGAAAGTGTAAGGAGGAGGAGAGACAGTACTATAGGTGGTCTATTTTTGAATTAACACACCTCTATTGTTATTTCCAGGGCATGTTCATTCCGTCGTATGCGGGCTACAACGTCGTCATCCAGCTGCACGCCGGGCTGGTCCCGCACGCCAGCGAGCGCGTGCACAGCGCGGCGCGGCTGCAGCCACTACCGGACCAGCTCAGCGAGGACATCATACCCGTCGTGGAGTTCCATCCGGTTGTCAAGTACTTGGATGAATTGAGAGTGAGTGGACAGATTTTTAAAAGGGGTTTATTAAAGTACTAGCTTTTGCCCGCGGCTTCGCTCGCGTTAAATTCGGGGTAAGACAGTACCCCTTTTCTGATCTGCAGGTACCTGCTACTTGTAGTTTTTGCCCTTGCGCCTTATTTATTGTAATAGCAAAGCTAAGTTTTCCCTTCTCTTCCTTCTTTCTTCATCATTTCTCCTTAAAAATAGCCTATGTCCTTCTCCAGGGTCTCAACTATCTCTGTACGAAAATTCATCAAAATTGGTTTATCCATTTAGGCGTGAAGACGTAAAAATCAAGAAAAACTCACTTTCGCTTTTATAGTATATGATTTGAAAGGTATTTTAGTTCTGTGGCGACATCTGTAACGCTAGATAATTTTGCGCACCAGACGTCACTCAAATCTAACGTTGGGCAAGTAGATAAATTTGCGAGATACTCGGACTAATAGTCCGACATAACTTGTAAGGGACTAGGCTGAATTTGAGTCTGAACTACATATTATATCCTAGCCCAAAACCGGTTCTCCGTATTCCCGGCGTATCGTGTTCAGGATATACAAACCCATACAAAGCAATTACAGCGCGATGGACAGCAGCGACATGGTTGGTCACAGTTCTAACCAGATGATGTTACAACTGTGATCAACCGTAACTGTTCTTAGTCAGAATGTCTTTTTAGAGTTTGGTACAAAAAGAAAAAAGATCACTTTATTGTGCGTCTGTCTGTCTGTCAAAACCTTTTATCTCGAGAGCGCGAGGATGTATTGAGTGAAATTAAAACAATAAACAATAATGATGAAATATACTCAAGTTTGTGGCCTTAGAGCTGTAAAAATCAACCCATTAAGTCTACGCAGTCAAAGATATGGTCGTTTATGTCGCAAATTTGTACGGAACCTTCGGTGCGAAGTCTGACTCGCAATTGATCGAGTTTTTGTAAAAAGTCCTAGCTTATTAACTTTGCTTTGGGCTGAAATGGAGTTATGTTATAAGACTCAGTACCCGGCTTCTTTTCTTAAAGAGATTTTTTTTTTATCTGTGGATAAACTTCCCACCCTATCCTTCATACTTCTAAAACTAGATATCTTCATTAATTGCTGCTGTTCATCATTGTGATTTCAGAGCGCGTACGGCGACTTCGCCCTGTTCTTCCACGATCTATACGGCGGAGAAGTGATTGCTGTGCTGTGGAAACCTGACATCAAAGACGACAGAGAATTTCAGGTAAGTCTTCAAAAGATAGGCAGGGATCACCGACGCAGTTGTATTTTATATTATTATTATTTTGATTTTCGTACATTTATTTATTTTTTAACATAAAATTACATTTTTAAATATTTCTTAAAATCATAAAAAAAAAACATTTAAAAATATAAAAATAGTAGCCCACCGGTATCGGGAACAGGGTCCAAGCTACCGGCGGTCAGGGCTCCAGAGAAAGGAACCTCCTAACTATACGAGCCGTGTCCAGGAGTACCGCTTTCTGTATCAAGCCCTTGATCCAGCTGCCTAACGAGAGCCTTCTTAGGTATTGGTCGAGGCTCTTGGCAATTAAGCCATTGATATTATTAATTATTTTATATTCTGCGATATTTTTTTTGTACCCAATAACAATGTTGTCCTATTTCTCCCAAACGTTGGCTAGTATTAAGTTCGCCTATGTACTAGTATTGTACACACGACAGCATGTCAACCCATTCTAAATTATTATAACCTGATCTCTACTACGGATCGCCCACCGTAGTAGAGAGATCAGATTAAAAAATAATAATAATAATAAATCAATTAAAATTAACATTAAAAAGCAATAGAATAAATAAAAATACAAAATGAAACGAAACGAACGAAATTTTAAGAAACATAAAGTTGCTTATACGTCAACCGCCACATGCTAACAAGACGCCGGGCCCAAATACAGCAGGCACTCCCACCATCTCCGGACTCGCCGCTCAGCTCCGCCTCGCAGCCGCCGGGATGCGCTACACGTGTGAGCGCCGTGTCGCCGGTCGCTGCAGTTGCGTCGAGCTCGAGTGACGAGTTTTTCTCCCCGCCATCGTCGCCACCACCACCAACACGACAACGACGAGGAAGAGGACGGCCACCAGCGGGCTTGGGATCTAGGGGCCAACAGGCTCCGATCAGGGTCCCCGCTGCCGGTGGAAATGTGTCGCGCATGCGATGGACTTCGTCAATCAACGCGAATGTCATGCGCGCATATTATGGGTCTACAGAGGGGGGAACTAACCTCACTGCGTACCGTGTTAGGATGCTGTCTCTGTTCCAGGACCTAGAACCAACCATCAACGTTTCGGCCCAACGACTGTCGGATCAGGTGCGGGTCATCCAACGCAATCACTTGTTGGATGATGCTGCGCATGATAGGCTGCGCTCAGAAGTACTTAACAACCGTGTCATCTTGACTACGCCACAAACCGCGTTGCAAGCGACAGCAATTAGTGTGACGCAGCCGCGGTCCAACCTCGCTGTTGTAGAGGAAGATGATAGGGTTGCTACGGTAAGTAGCCAGTGCAACGACCGATTGAGGAGCGCACTGGAGGATGCGCTTCGCGACTATCGATCCACTCCAGCCGAACTTAGGCCCCGATTACCACGGTTACCCATGCATAAGAAAAATAGGGCGCTGGTGTGTGCCCTGGACTCGCAGCTCAAGAATTTATTTGAGAGTAGCGATAATCTCGTTGATACACACTCGATCCTGTATTGTGGGGCTGTTGCGGTATGTCGTGTAGCTAACGTCAAATTCCAAAACAGTGACGTAGCTACTCGACCAAAACCATCCGTACCAGCCTGGCAGTGCAGGATCGAGCGCCGTATCGACGAGGCCAGGGTACTCATTGGTAAACTAAACTGCTTCAGGGAGGGTAATACAAGACCACGTGTGATGCGCTTTGTGAGACGGGCATTCTCGGGGACTGGAATCAGTCCTCAAGAATATATGTCTCATGCCACAGAGCGCATCGACTTCCTGAAGCAAAAAGTTTATGCATGGGCAAACCGTATTCGGCGGTATAAGCGGCGGGTTGATCGGTATTCGCAGAATCGCATGTTCCGGAGCGATGAGAGGTGGGTATACAGAGCTTGGGAGCGACCCGAACAAAGTGTGACTGACGTGTGCCGCCCGGATGATGTAGCCACAAGTTCTTTCTGGCGCAGCATCTGGTCGGTGCCCGTCTGTCATACTGAGGCTGACTGGATGCGTGATATCGAGCGAGTGTGTGAAACTATACCAGAGATGGAGCCAATTTTAATTACACCATCAGACATAGCCAGAGCTGTCCGTCCGTTCCCGAACTGGAAATCTCCGGGACCGGATGGACTGCATAACTTTTGGTTAAAATGGCTCAGTAGTTCACACACTCGCCTGGCATCGCAATTTCAGTCATTCCTAGAGTCCGGATCTCTGCCACAGTTCTTAACAACAGGCGTTACCCACCTGC
Source organism: Ochropleura leucogaster (assembly GCA_958449745.1). NCBI lineage: Eukaryota > Metazoa > Arthropoda > Insecta > Lepidoptera > Noctuidae > Ochropleura > Ochropleura leucogaster. The sequence continues at coordinate 1,704,756 of OY288213.1, read as the reverse complement.
TCTATAAGTCAGGTAGTCCCGCGGAACCCAAGAATTATAGGCCGATCACGTGTTTATCGACGGTCTATAAACTTTTTACGTCCATTTTGAGAATGAAAATTAACAAACACATTGACAGTAACTCTATTATGTCTGTCTCTCAAAATGGATGTAAGAACGGGTCCCGCGGTACTAAGGTCCTACTCCTCATCGACATGGCCATTAGCCAACAGGTTCGTCGATCCCGCAAGGATTTGTCGACATGTTGGATTGATTATAAGAAGGCCTACGACTCAGTGCCACATACATGGCTCAAGAGGGTGCTGGAGTTGTACAAGATAGATGCAACCCTACGCGCCTTTCTTGAGTCGTGTATGGGACAATGGAGGACGGTACTTCGATATCCAGGATGTCGACAAATCCAGGGGAACGATGAGCCTGTATGGATTAAACGGGGAATATTTCAGGGCGACAGTTTGAGTCCACTTTGGTTCTGTCTAGCCCTGAATCCTCTAAGCACATTGCTGGAGGATTCAGGTTTAGGCTATCGGTTGAGAAGAGGTGGTCAGGTCATATCTCACCTCCTTTACATGGATGATCTGAAACTCTTTGCCCCCAACAAATTGCGACTGATGGAGCTACTGAAAGTAACTGAAACTTTTAGTAACGCCATCAGGATGGAATTTGGTGTGGACAAATGTGCAGTCATGTAGGTGAAGCGAGGGGAGATTATGGAATCCGAGGGAATTCAACTCTCGGATTCCATACACCTCAGATCCCTTTCCTCATCCGAAAGCTATAAGTATTTGGGTATGTCGGAAGCGTTAGGCATTAACGTGGCTGACATGAAGCAACTGCTGAGGGAGCGTTTCTTTGGTCGCCTGAAGAAGGTATTAAAAAGCCTTCTTTCCGGCGGGAACAAGGTGCGCGCCTTCAACAGTTGGGTCATGCCGGTTTTAATGTACTCTTTCGGCATACTCAAATGGACGCAGACTGAACTCGATGCCCTGGATAGGAGAGTCCGTACATTGCTGACTGCAAATCGGATGCATCACCCACGATCATCGGTGATGAGACTGTACATCCCACGGAAGTGTGGGGGTCGAGGCTTTTTAAACGCAAAGACCCTCCACAACCGAGAGGTGTGCAGTCTCAGGGAATATTTCTTAAAAGCCGACGTGGGTATGCACCGAGATGTAGTAGCAGTGGACAAGGGACTCACCCCGTTGTCCATGGCTAAAGAGAATTGGCGCAAACCTGTAGTACTTACTACCGATGACCGCAAGGATGTATGGCAAGGTAAGGAGCTTCACGGGCGCTTCTACAAGGCTCTTCATGGGCCCGATGTAGATTTTCTAGCGTCCGTGTCCTGGCTACGATTCGGTGACCTATTTGGGGAAACTGAAGGTTTTGTCTGTGCGATTATGGATGAAGTTATGTTGACGAACAACTACCGGAAATATATTATGAAGGATGGGACGGTTGACGTGTGTCGGGCATGCCACCGTCCTGGTGAGTCCATCAGACATATTATTTCTGGTTGTTCTCGTCTAGCTAACAGCGAGTATTTGCATAAACACAACCAAGTAGCCAGGATTATTCATCAGCAACTTGCCTTGAAATATAATCTTGTGGAATCTGAGGTACCGTACTACAAGTATGTACCCGACCCAGTTCTCGAGAAAGACCATGTCACGCTGTACTGGGATCGGTCTATCATTACTGACAGGACTATTGTCGCCAATAAGCCTGACATAGTGGTGATAGACCGATCAGCGCGCCGCGTAATGATAATCGATGTTACCATCGCACATGACGAAAACCTCGTGAAAGCTGAGAAAGAAAAACAACTAAAATATCTTGACTTGGCACACGAGGTTGTTGACATGTGGAATGTAAACTCGGCTATCATTGTGCCGATTGTCATAACGGCCAATGGCTTAATTGCCAAGAGCTTCGACGAACATCTGTCGAAGCTCTCCTTAGGTGGTTGGATCAAGGGCCTGATTCAGAAGGCAGTACTCCTCGATACGGCCCGCATTGTGAGGAGGTTCCTGTCTCTGGAGCCCTAACCACCGGTAGCTTGGACCCTGCTCCCGTTACCGGCGGAAACCTATTTTTATATTTTTAAATGTTTTTTTTGTTAAATTTATTTTCTAAGAAATATTTAAAAATGTAATCTTAAGAAGATAGATGAATAAAGAAAATAATAATAAAATAATAAAACATTTATTTTCAGGCAATTTAGGCCCATAGATAAATACCTTACAGACAAACATATATATAGCTAATACAAATTATAATAGATTAAAATGGCGGCATTTTTTGTGCCGTCGTGTGTACATGAAGTTTGTTTTTTTTGTTTCGTAATTAAATTCTACATTGAATACAATATTTTAGATGATAATTACTTAATTGCTACGTTGATTTTTAATTCCAATTTTGCTTTAAATTGTCACTGAACTTAGTTTTAACAATTTTAGGTTTCTTTGTAAAACATGTTAAAAGTTTCATATAACTATCGAGTTGCGGGTTCAAAACCTGGCAAGTACCGGTTTGTTTTTTTTTTTGTTTTTTAAATGATGTAGTAGTGTAGTGTGTATTTTATTTTTGGTGGGGAAACTTGAGAAACCCTTAAATCGTAATTATTAAGCAATTGAGTGGGTTACTGATTGTCGTTGCCAAATTGTGCTCAGTTTCTTTGGGAATTCACAATGGCGTGGATTCGATTTTGATTTAAATAGTTTTGTCTATCGGGCTCAATTCCGAAATGGCTTGGGCAGTTTTTGCCCCACTTCTTCTTCCCAGCTAAAACACTAGGAAGTGGCGAAGGGCAGGGCGTTTTTATGGGACTGTCTCTTGTAATCTGACGTTCAAAAAGCGCTGATTATCAGCCTAATTTGAATATATGACTTGATTTTGCTTAAAACAGCTAGACATGTTTTACCGAATCGAAGTGGTTATAAATACGGGGGTACTACATTAGTCGACTGACGCTAACGATCGCGGACTAGTTTTGTTTTTAGGCATTTCCATTTTACGGGTATCAAATGAATGGGTTTTGCTCACAGATATAGATTGACATGCATGTATCACGATCTGATTTTCTGTCTGAGTTTTGACTACCTACCATGAGGTCTTATGCACTATATTTTAGTGATTTGACGTCTATTTAGTGATTGACGACAGTTTATACAATTTATTACGCTGCATTTTAAATTTGATATCTGACGTCCAACTGGTGGCACTGACCGCGATAGTAGCAGCTTGCGATTTTTGATCGTAAGTTGGACCCGTGAAGTGGCACGCGAAATAGTTACCCTTGCGTTATCTATGTCTATCTATATCTATGGTTTTGCTGAGAAGAATAGGAGAAAGCGTGATTTTTAACTATTTTTCTTGTTTTTTTTTTCAGTTGATAAACGCGAACGCACTCAAGCCATACACTACAAACGGAGAGACAAAATACAAAGTGAACATTGAAGCTATAGTAGAGGACTTCAGAATATTAGGCGAAGGACTTGTTAGAGATATTATTGTTAATTGACATTATGTCTTATGTATAAGAAATAAAGATTTATTTTAAAGTGAAACTTTTATTACATCGTCTTGAACTTTTTCGTCTGAGTGTTGCATGTCGCGTGACGGTCGGCCTCAGAGTAGGGACGTCTAAATGTCAAGAATTTGAAAAAAAGTTTCACTTTTATCGTGGTTTCATAAAACTCTTTTTTAAGTTTAATGGATGGAATTCGTACGCATTCGTTTTCTCCTTACGTTTTGTGCTAGAACAAAACAGACCTTGTCATGATTACATTAAGCTTACAGTTCGGTACGGGCCTCCTTACAGCTTCAAGGACCATAGACTTGAGTGAATGGTTTTAATTTCAACTCGTTACCGCTACATATTCCCGAGACTAAGAGTCTTGACAGACGGACACCAAAGTGATTCGAAAGGGTTCCGCTTTTTGCTTTTGATGTACGTAACCCTAAAGAGCAAAAATGAATATAGGCAATTTTTTAATGATTAGTGCAATAAAGTGCTTCATTGTTCGAGAATCGAATCGAATGTTTTAAAAAATACGGTAATTTTTATAAATATAATAAAAATTAGTGACTTATAATTAAGTATCAAAATGGGTTAAGCAATAAAACAAAACTTTAGAACAAATAACACTGTTTGTATTCAAGCTAAAAAAAACTATTTACTAAAAACTAGGCTACTAGGTATGATTATAATATTCTGCTTTGTACTGTGTTTCCGTGGACTACAACGCCACTAAATAATGCTAATACAGTGTGAAATATGGTGCGCACTTATATTCTTATGATTAATTTACATTCCATCGCCATTTTAAATAGATTTTAGAAACAAAATGAACCAATTTTAGCTGCAATCTAATTAGAACTTTATCATTAATATTACTTACTACAAATTTCAGATTTAAATCCAAAATGTAAAATAATAAATCTTTTGGTAAACAGCCCTGAAATAGTATTCAAAATTAAGATGGCCACGATTAGTTCCGATTTCCGCCACAGACAAAAGATCCCCGTTCAACTTCAGAATCATTGAACTTTAACAAAATAAGGCAGCGTGTCGAGCGGCGCGGGGTAGTTCCGTATCCAGTCCCCCCCGCGCACCGCGCGCGACGCCTCGCCCTGCTGCAGCCAGCTGCCCGCCGGCAGGTACACGTCGCGAGAGCGAGCGCCGCGCTCTATCACAGGGGCCACTAGAATGTTCTCGCCGAGGAGGAACTCTGGGGGTGGAAAAGTAACATATAGACGTTACAAGTACACAATTCATAGATAATAATTCAATTTTGAGTGCGGAAACATCATTCTAATGGTAGGACCGATCCGCAGGCCGTTTTGGTAACCAGTAGCATCACATTATAGGGTGTCCCGTTTTTCCTTTTTCCATTATTATTTGTAGACCCAAAAAGATGAGATGCCGTGGAAACTGCATAGAACAAAAATTGGAAGGAAAGAAATGAATGTATTTCCTTTCCTGTAAATACTAACTACAGTTATTCGGCTTAATTCACCTATGGAGGAAGGCAGGATGCACCCTAAATTCATGAAGGAGACCGATAATAATGACTATGTCCTCATGTACTCTATAAATCCCAATAGAATGATTGTGCAGGTCAATTAAACTCACGTGGTTAACGCAGCTTGCTTGACCTATGTAGTTGAAAAAATGTTGCCTTTAACTTTTTGAACGCCATTGCCACATATTATGTGCGACACAAAAATTGAGGTAAATGAGTGGCTTGGCGTGGCAGGCACGGCGTACGTACGTTTATGGCTCTGGCGTTCAAAAGGTTAACGGTGCAATAGCTTGGATTTGGCTGTTACATTGTACAGACGCACATCATGCTACTACAATCTGTCAGATTTCTTTGATAGATTTTGGACTTTATTTCTAAAGTATTAGGTTCAAGGTTCATTGGGAAAAATTGTCAGTTTCGGGTAGCTTGACTTGCTGGCGTCTGTACATGCACGTTTTTTCAAATTGTTAGTTTTCAAAACTCTCGCCTTTTCCTTAGCTATATAAACTATGACATGATGACAAGTTCGACTTACCATCAGAAATATCATGCGCCTCTTTATCATTGGGCGCTATCCACCAGACGGGTGCGTTGACCGGCGTTCCGTCAGTGACCGCACGCTTGCACGCTGCGATGATAGCCGGCGCGAACTGGGCGTGCAGGTCCACAAACTTCCTGCTTATAGCCACCGTCTGTTGATGGGGAGAATTGTTTCATGAGTCAATTGTAAGAAAAACTTCGGTCGGACATCTTCCAAAATGTATCAAAAACTAGGTTTTTCCTGTGGCTTCGCTTGCGTTACAGTTCTGTTTTAAACCTGTGGCACTAAGTTCAATGTAAGGTAATAATGTAGCTTCCCATTTGTGAAGGAATGTTCAGAGTCGGATAAGTAGTTCAGAAGATCACCACTTAAATCCAAACTTACAAACTTTATCTCTTGATTACTTATACCTACTGTATATGCACATAATTATTATTTGTTAAAAAGCACATTTCACCGAAATGCCACCTCGCTTTAAAAAGCAAGCAGTTTATGCCAGACTAGAACAGTACCTAAAAAGAACTCAGACATGGTCCAGAACCGTTTGGCTACGGTCAGGGTCTACACCCATTCGATAGAAGCAGAGATATAGACTTACTTCATTATCAAACTCCCAAGGCACATACGAGAACTGCATGCTCGGCATAAAGGTATTCGCCTGGAGCCATCTGATGAACAGCTCCTTGTTTGGGGGCTCATTGTACCCGTTGCCCCCGATCATGTCGGGCAGCACCAATGGGTATCCGTTCATGTTCATCTGCAGCAACGTTGTGATGAGGGTCGGGAGACCGTTCTCGTAGGTCCAGTAGGTGTCCTTGTCTACCATGCGGATAAAGACGGGTAGGTCTTGAGTTCTGGAGATAAATTAACTGTGATTAGATGGTTCTTGGAAAGAACAAGGTATTTCTCTTCAAAATTTCCCATGGATAGTTTTGGCTATAGAGTAGAAAAAAACTAAAAGAAACGATGGATGAACTGTGTAAGAGATGATATGGGTAGAAAGCAGATGACTGCTGAGATGCTTAGTAAAATAAAAGTATGGAAGAAGACACGCAATGCCGACCGGTATGAGGAATGACTTGAGAATGATGGTTTACTATGGATATAACTCGCAATTATACTCAGAGCATATGCTGGAGCGTCCCAAGTGACTGTTTACTTGATAGCTTCGCAAAGTAACTGAATTTGCTACACACCGTTCGAGTTTTTGTCGAGAAAAAAAGTATAATGGCAATCATACCTGTATCCAACTCTCACTTCCACGAGGGGTCCGAATTGCGCGACAGTCCTCACATAGTCAGCTGATATCACTCCCGGCTGGTCTCTGATGTCTCCTTGTAATACTGGGATCTAGAACATTAATAACATAAGGATAAGTGAGAAGGCAGCTTCGGGATCAATTCAAATTAAGAAGTCGCTGAAGATAGTACCTACAGCTGCTCCATAAAACCATCAAGAAATACGGAATTAAAGCTAAAATATTACCTGACGACTGTAAATCCCACATGGTTGGACATGGGTGTATCTATAGAACGCCTAGATTTTGTCAGTCATGTTATATGGGAAGAGCTTATGACCATAAGCCGAACACCTATTTGGTACTTTGAATTTGCCTTCTTATCGGAAAATCTTAACAAGCCTTGACATGAAACTCAAGACTCATGTTCATCAGCAGCGTATGGAGATATACTAGACCAGCGAGGCAGTCCAGTATCGACGTATTTTTTAGTTAAAACCAAAATAATAAAATGTAACTCTCACTTGAGGGGACCAGCTAGATTCTCCGCCATCGAACTTGAAACTGTCGACTCCCGAAGTATTCTTGAGCAGATGCACTCTGTCCAGGTACCACTGCCTTGCAGCAGGCTTGGTGAAGTCGATGTATGACGTGGTCGTGTCGTTGTCATTCCACCAGCTAGTCTCCACTGAACCGTATTCTGAGGCTACCAGGTATCTAGAAAGAAAAACGAAATATACTTGTCACAAATCGCAGAGGGAGACTTTTCAAGAAACTGAAAGGAACAGTCAAAGGACGAACATATTTCAATAAGTTTTTATGCGTTCATACCAAGTCTACTTCTAGCATTGAGAATGTATTAAAAACAAAAGCTAGCTGGTCGGTAGATTGGAGGCTGAGTTTTTCCTTCATACATTTTGATTACCTGCGCTTACAGCTGTAGGATTGAATTCGTGCAAGTTTTTACGTTTTGCAGTTTACTGAAGCGTTATTCTCGTAAATTCAAACTTACCCGTTGGCTTTACCCTCAGAATACCAAGGCTCACATCCTTTATTTATAAACGGATGCGTCCACAACGTCACTCGATAACCTTTCGCCCTCAAAATATCCATCGTATTCCTCATATTCGGGAACCTTTCGACATCCACTGTCTGTGACCCGTAGCAGGTCTCCCAAAGGTCATCTATCTCGAGTTGACTGTTAGGGAACCCGTGACTGGTGATCTCATCAGCGAATTGAAGGACTGTGTTGTGATTCACATTTCGTTTGTACCTCGCCCAGGTTGACCAAACCGGGTAAGTGATCATCCTTTCATCTGGAATACCTGTCGGTTTCTCCAAATACTTTTCGACAGCATACTCATGGGCCTTTCTTACATCTTCGAAGACTCCTATCGCGTAAATCAGTTCAGTTTTAGCTCTTTTATTTGAGTATGGGGATTTTATTTGTGCGATGAAGCATGCTGCGTTCTTCTCTAAGTTGTTTTGGTCTACGAATAAAGGAACTTTTTTGTCGAAGTAGTAGAAGATGCCTTCGGAGTTGAGCCAGTAGGGCTCCGCCACACCGCAGTTGTCGGCCTCCTTGGTGATGTAGGAGTAATTCGGGAGGACCAAGCGTTCTATTGGCCAGTACTGACGCTTTTGCTGTGGCCCGCCGTACCAGTGGTTTGAACCTACAATAAATTATTTTAGAATCAATATTGTTTTATAGATGTATATAAATCCATTCTTGTACTTTCTTAAAATCTACAATTCTACAGTATTACCCATCATCTCGTATATTTCTTAAACCTGGTACTCTATCAATAAGCTACACCCAAATCAATGTCTTAAATGCATTGTTGAAATTCAGCACGTAACAGTCTGTTGTAGTTTATTATTATTTCTTTATTTTATGGACTACAATGTGGTCCAGTGTGTAATGTGGCCTAGAGTTTTGACAGCGTTATCATTTGAAATATTCTTAAATCGTTAAGCCCCATTATTAAATTCTGCTATTCTCATAGAATCTATTTGAATCAGGATTACCAAGAGAACAAAATGAGCATAGACTTTAAAAAATAAGAATCATCTCACCAAGATTAACACAGTCCTCCAAACCGACGCCCTTAGGCGCCTCCCAAGTAAAGGTGATGATGAAGCCATTGCGGTCCCCCACGACCTCTTCGCTGCTTATTCTGACAGTAGTATCGTTGGCGAACTGGATCACCACGTCACCATTTTGTACTACGTCCTTAATGGCACCGGTGCGGCGCCCCACCACGGCTATCACTTCTGACAGGCCCTCTGGAGACAGGAGTAATGTAAAATTAGTTGGTAACTTTGAAGATGGCAATGCGGGTCCAACAGGATTGGTTGAGCAATGGTTCACATGCCCAAATCCAAGTGAATTGATGACAAGATTTTGCACCTGAACTGCATTAAAACTTAAGTCCCAATTTCCTTAAATGAAGATCTCCATTATAGATTTTATAGATTCTTAGTACCGAAGGCAGTGCTGTGTGATGTACCATACACCACAATCAATGTCGTACTACTGGACTAAAAATGTATAAAAAAATGGAATGGAAAAGATGGAACTAATGTTATGGATAGAGATCTGTATAGAGATAGCTTTACCCAAATATTTATTTCCTCATTACCGATAATAAAAATAAGTCACTTGAAAGCTGGTGTTCGGAAACTAGGTGCCCTAATACAGTAGGTCCCGACAGTGCAAGAAGGACACGGCACGTAGAACTTAATAGATTTCCTCAGAAGTGGAAGTAGGACGCGTGGGTTTACGAGAAACAAAAGAAGTCCGCCTATGTCTCACTATAATTATGATAAATAAGAGCGGAGGGTGGTCTTTACCCAGGGCAAGAGGACAGGAGGTTAGGATAAAAAATCACACTTACTTCTCTCCAAAATAAAATTGTATCCTCCCAAGCGGTTGTTCTGAATCTCTGCCTTAACGTTGGGCGTGTCGAGAATGCAGATGTCGATGGCATGCGCACACGCAAGCAGCGCGACGAATACAACTGTGGGTAGTCGTGAAATTGTATCAAAATATCTTCGTCAGTGTACAGTATTCCCCAAAAACAAAGAAAAAAGGAAGAAATGGCGTGGGAAGGGGTCTGGTTACTTAATTTTAAAACTTCCATAACCGAGGGCCAAGGAAGGTGTTAAATTAAGTATTATAGGTACTTGGAGTTTGTGTGCCTGAATATTGAAGGCAACCCAATAGAGATGTGAAAGTCTCGAGTTGATTTTGAAAGAATTGCCAAATGCGAGTCGGAAATGCACACACAGGGTTCCGTAGCATAAAACAATACAATAACATAATATTCAAATTAAACGGATATCTGCACTCAACCGCAGTACTGAATTTGTTATGCATAAGCATAACAGAATTGTGGCTTCTGTAGCCGGCAGGGTGGACGGCCCAATATTATGGCACATATACCGTCATTCAGATACGAGAGGTAGGTTATAACTTTAGTATTTTCCAGGTATGTGCCAATTTTGTATTCTGCATTTGGTCTGATAATTAAGAGCCTACTTCCTACTAATATTTTAATTGCGAATGTTTGTGAAGTTGTATAAATTGATGTATGGATGGATGTTTGTTACTCGGGCGAAGCTGCGAGCGCCAGCTAGTTTATATTATATTAACATAATGAAATACAAAGTTACGGATGCAGTTTGATGAAAATGTCCTATATCTCACATTACAAGATTTTCCTAGGAGACCAACTTTTTAGGTTTTTTTTAAGCAAATATCTCATCAACCATTTACTTGAAATATCAAACATTGGCTTCTAAAACACTTTGTGGCCTAGTTTAGGAGACAGAAGTTCTTTTAACTTTACTGTACAAACTTTTTACGTTATGTGTTTTTGTAAGTTTTTCTTTGCGTTCTTTTTTTATTCAACATGTCCCAGATAACAGGCACATTGATTTCGTACCAATCACTTTATGTATCTTTATACCTCCAAGGGAAGACGTGTGAACCTCTATTTCAACTGCTGGGCTAAAGGTTTCCCCATAAGCTTCCTCTCTTCTTTCTTTGTGGTTCGTACTTCCTTAAACGTCTCTCAGACGTCATACCATAGAGTAGTAATGCATTTTTTATGCCGGAAAAAACAACTTTATATACCACGATGCGTTTAGTCATTAAAACGCTTTACTTAGGAAAGGTATTGTTAAAATAATGAGAAACATGTTTGTCCATCGATTTTAATAATGTTAGTATAGTTGCGTGAGGCGATCTAGTACCTAATGAGACCATTTTTTGCCCTATTGTCAACTTGTAATTGTTGTGACAATATAATTATGTTTTTCCAAGCAGGTATTATAATGGAGCGGTTTAAGCTTTATGCCATTAAAGTAATACGCATGCCTCTTCTAAGTAAATTGTAATTTCATAAATTTATTTTTATTTATTTATGTAGGTACACACAATACACGTATGGGAAAAAATACATACAGCCAAAAGAGCATTTAAGGTACTGCTTATTTCGTAAAGAAATCTCTTCCAGCAGACCTGCGATAGGACAGATTGATAAGACACGTAGACGGTGTGTAAAAATATCAAATTAAGCACTAAATTAACTAAACATAACTATATTAATATTTTTTTTGTTTAATTTAAGCTTAATTTTGTTTATGTTCTCGTTGCTTCAATTATTTTTCTGATCTAAAATCTTTATTATTTAGGTTCACTTCTGCCTTACCCTTCTTACTTTACAGGCGTGATTTATATACGTACACCACTTACATGGCACCTACTCAATTTTCAATCAAGAACGACACCTAGTAGCTGGGATTTCAGCTCTAAATGCAGGTTAAAAGCTAAAAGAGTTGTAGATATGAATGTTGATAGATAAAGAGGGTGAGGAAGGCCTAAGAAAGATGGATTGTGTAAGGAATAATATGAAGGAGAAAGGAGTAAATGATGCCATGACGTCTGACAGGGGAGAATGGAAGAAGAAAACGTGTTGCGCCGACCTGACATAGAATGGGACAAGGGCAGGAAAATCATGATGATGCCGGTTGACTTGTGTATGATATGACTATTTCACTCGGTTTTGCTTATTTATATACACGTATGCAATATTTCCATTTTTACGGGTTCGTATAGAATCTCACTAGCTGCCACTGATTTCTACTTTTGCTGTGGACGCTTCCAATGTTCACGTTTTGTAACATCATTTTCACATATTTGTATAATCTCGACATGAATAATGTAACCATGATTTTGTAAAAATATTGTGACTTAAAAGAGTGTTCATGGAGTTTCTTGCCTATTCTTCCCTATAAAGATCAACGCTTTGAAATGGGCAACTTCGATACTTTCACGTTTTTGAAGTTATACTTCTTTTGGGGCGATGGAGAAGATTGATGAGAGTGATTTGGTACTACAGCGACACAGTGAAGTTAGTTCTAGGTGGTATCCAGTGTGACCATATGTGGCAGGAACCTGCATTTTGGCAGATTAAGTCCTTTATTTTACTCTCTGGCACTTTTGTTGACAAAATGACAAAAGCGATGTATAAAGAAAGTGATCAAGAAAAATTCGATGTTAATACGAATGTACAATTTAATTCAGTTCACTTTTAGACTTTAAGATCAATTATTTTAAATAAAACTCCAAAAAATAATGTGTGTATTTATTTTAAATTTTTGGAGTGCTATTAAATTACATTGGCATTTTGTGCTTTCGATTTTGGCAGGATTTGTCAGTTTTTTTGCCTAAGTTGGGCAGGATCTCTAATTTGTAGTTGGTCACACTGGTGATTAATCGTGAAGTTAGTTCTAGGTGGCATGAAAATCGATAACATATGCCCAAGTTGTATATAATCTACTTTCTAGTATTTTTATATTTATAGCACGTGTTTCATAACAGTACAATTAAACAGTGTGAATAAATGAATATTATTTTGGTGTTTTTATAAAAGTATAAATGTCAACGACTTGTCAAAGTTACGAGCTGTTTTCAATGTGTTTACTTTTCGATTTCGGTCGGCTATCCACAAAAATGTAAAATATCTTGTTCAGATAGTGAATCAAGTGATTTTGAAAGATTTTTGGGCTGGAGTAACTCCGAACCAGTTGAAGATAGTGGTTCTAATCAATGAAGATATAAATTGAAGATGGATCATTTTAGTATCTTCGATAATAATAAGCCATCTGTACAAAGTTTACATGTCGAAGTTAATCCCCATCTTAGACTGAAGGAGCCAGGTATGTGTATGTCTTACCGTATAATATTCATTTGAGACAACCAAAACAACACCATTCATTACGCATTTTACTCATGGTAAACATGATACATCCTTTTCACCAACTCATAATGAGTACGATTTTACCCATTAGGGACAATGCTAATACGAGTGACTGACTTTGTTGGTGTATCTAAATCATCAGTTTGTTGTATGTTATAGCAGTATTTATTTGTTTCATTGGTACCTTGTAAATCATATAATAATTTTATTTCATCATCCATGTATTATTTAGTAGGAGATGGGATTAGGTTTTACTATATTAATTTTTGTTAACACAATTCAATTCTTTCCTTAGGTTCAGAGACTGGAGAATTTAGAAATTGAAAGGGATGAAATATGAATTTAGTAGCCCGTTGGCCTGGTTCAGCTTCTGATGCCACTATATTTAACAACTAATAAAAATTACAGGTAACTTTTCTATTATATTACAGCATTATAAAGCAAGTTTTGTGACCAAATAATTTGAATTCAGTACCTATCCCGAACTACATCTTTTATCAGCTCAGTGTGAAAGTAGATTGTACGGTCACAAATGGCTGCTTGCAGACATTGCATATCTTTTAAACCTTACACCTTTGTTAAACCCTCAATTACATTATTTAGGTGTACTAGTACTTATTTAAAATGTTATTTATTTTATATTTTTTTAGGTTTTATAAGAAAACTAACATACCCGGTGTTATATGTAGAATGTATAGATAGCACATTATTTGCTATGATGAGACCTAAGGAGAATGAAGAAAGATAATATATATAATAATATTACTGTCGCAAAGGATATCATGCAAGAAATGTTCTATTGGTAAGTTCAGTGAAAGAAACACATTTTTATTTGGATATCAAATAGTATAATAATAATATCAAATTACATAAGTACATTTAAAACCTAATCATTTATGTTATATTAAGATAATAACACCAAAAAAACCAATGTATTATTTTACTGTAAACAAAGTGTAAGTAATAAGTATTTTTTACTCTAATTGCAGATAACAGATGCAGATTTAAATATAATACATGTGGGTAAGGCGGATCATGTCACGATAAACAGCCTGGCACCTCAATTAAATAGTCATCAATATCCTGAATCAATATTTTTTTAATGTCAAAAATTAGATAGTATTAAACCAATATAAATAATTGAGGTTGTTGTATTTTGTCAGTTTTGTTTCTGTTGTTTCCTTGATCGTGTTTGTAAACATGAACGAAAAAGTGTTGTGTGCTGAACTGATATTGATTATGGTGACAAAATTCAAATATTAGCCTATAATTATTTTTCTATAAGTACGTCAAAGAAGTATAACTTCTAACGCGTGTACATAAGTACACACACCCCTTTTTATGGTACTGAAGCTTCATCTTTTTGTTTTTTGACATTCAAAAGTGCCTATAACGGTCTAATTGAAATAAATGCTTTGAATATGAGTTTACCATCTTCTAGAAGAAACGCCGAAACTAACTCAACGGAGACTTTTCAGTCTTAAAATGATCTTATGTGCTAGATTCACATATTATTTCGATATAATCGATCGCTTGAACTTGAAACATTATTGAATGAAAACATTATTACACGTGGGAACTGTGACGGTCAACTGAATCGTTTTCTTGAAATTGAACTAAGTTATATAACATTGGGTGGCTAAATTAAGTCAGAGATTTCGAAAACGTTAATAAATACCAGTAGTTATAAGAAAAACTGGCCAAGTGCGAGTTGGCCTCGCGCAGGAAGGGTTCACTACAATTCTTACTAATATTATAAAAGCGACAGTAAGTTTGTTGGTTTGTTACGTCTTCAAGCCTAAATGGGCAAACCGATTTTGATGAATTTTGGTACAGAGATAGTTGGGAACCAAGAGACGGATACGAAATTGCCTACAATTTAAAAAAAAAGTGATATGAGGGAGAAAGAGGAAAGTAAAGGGAAAACTTAGCGTTGCTATTACAAATCAATAAGGCGCAAGGGCAAAAACTGCAGGTAGCAAGTACCTGCGAATCAGGAAAGGGGAACTGTGTTACCCCGATTTTAACGCGAGCGAAACTGCGGGCGAAAGCTAGTTATTTATAAAAACGGCAATAAAATCATATTTGCTGCCCCCTTAAATATTTTTCTATTCTATTTTACAGTATTTTGTTGTTTTAGCGGAAACAGAAATTCATAATCTTTAAAAATTTCAACAGTCACGGTTCATGAGAAACAGCCTTGTTGCAGACGGATGGACAGCGAAGTCTTAGTAATAGGTTCCCGTTTTACCCTTTGGGTACGGAACCCTTAAAACATTTTAAAAACACTGAAAGTTTCGCTTGCACTAGTACGCGACGTAAACGTTACGTGAATAAGTTGATTTTAAATGAACGAAGTTATTATTTATTATGTACAAAAAATCTGTATACACACAACAAAAATAATCGTCGCGACACCACACTGTTCAATGCAAAATAGAAAGACGAAACGAAAAGAACTGGCTTGCTTTCTATGAGAGCAAGAGAGTGAGAGACAGACAGAGAAATACGCGCACGCCGCACGGCTTACAACTATAGCAAAAAGTGTCATCACAACTTTTGGTCTTATTTTTTCCGTCTAGCCCCCTTTCACAACGCGCGATAAGAAACTTCGTTCCAAAAACTCATTTTGCATTTAATATTTTCTTCATTAAAAAAATACATATCTATGAATGATACTGATTGTGCTTGGTTGCATGCTGCGGGATAACTGTATTTTCAATTTAAAAATCAACGTTAAATACGTTTATTTTTTTACAATAATGTAAAGGTTAAAATCCCATTTTTGAAATCTTAACTCCTAGTCGTTCTGAAACGCATTAATTTTTTCAAGTGAAAATAAACGCCATTTGAAAACGGAATGTTTAAAATCGATTTTTGAAATCTTAACTCCTAGTCGTTCTGAAACGCATTTGTTTTTGTTTAAGTGAAAATAAACGCCATTTGAAAACGGAATGAAACTAAAGTACTTACTGCAGAAATAAACGGCCATCTCGCCGGCAGTACACAGGTCGACTGGTCCTCTGACTCAATCCGCCGGTTATTAAGGCACACATTGTCCTACAGTCCACACGGTTATTATCGCCCAACAATAATAATCAGTAATCTTAGCTCATTTACATGTTTCTAGGTTTTCTTAATCTGATCGCTTTGAAGATCCGTTTAAGATCATGTTTAGATAGTCCTTGGGTCGTGGATCCTGGTTTGGGTAGGATGTTTGGGTACGTAACATGACCATAAGTGTTGCTACTCACCAAAAAAGTCCACTGTATTCAGAGCGAGCCCATTGATATTTACCGGACATATAACCAAACTCTACAGGGTTGTTTCTGTTTTTTTTTTGCGAATGTTTTATTATCAAACTAGCTTTTGCCCGCGGCTTAGCTCGTGTTAAATTCGGGGTAACACCGTTCCCCTTGCGCCTTCTTGATTTGTAATAGCAACGCTAAGTTTTCCCTTTTCTTCCCTCTTTCTCCCTCACATCCCATTTTTTTTTTAAAAAAAATAGCCTATGTCCGTCTCCTGGTTCCCAACTATCTCTGTACCAAAATTCATCAAAATCGGTTTAGCCTTTAAAGCGTGAAGAGGTAACAAACAAACAAACTCACTTGATGGAAGAAAAGTGAAAAATTAACAATTTTACAGTAAATAAGGCGCTAAGGGAAAAACTACAGGTAGCAGGTACAGGTAAATCAGGAAAGGGGAACTGTGTTACCCCCAATATTACGCGAAGCCACGGGCAAAAGCTAGTCATGATTACAAGGCAGTGTAAACATATAAATCTATCTTATGATCAGACACCATTCCTCGTAAGTAGATACAACAATTACCTACCTCTATAAGTGCGTGCTGAACGATAAATTAACAGTTAAACGTTGTAGAATTATCATAAACTGCACATAGATGTATCTCGACGGAAACTGTTGTTCTTTGACACATTGAAAACGTTTAACGAGCAAAAAGTTTTAATCTGCTACCCTACCATGACGTGTTAAAGCAGAACTTATTCCGCTGAGGACAAGGGACAGAGCTATACAGGGTGTCTAGCACCATCTCTTTCACTCAGTGGAATAAGTTCTGCTTTAAGATGTCATAGTAGGATATCTGATATGAGAATAATTATGAAATTCTTCATCTCTGTAGAACCAATCATAACATCATCTGCCTAGCCTTTTCCCAAGTTTTTTTGTTGCGTATGGGAAATTATCAAATAACTTACCCCGCTATGGGCGGAGCTTAGAGAAGTATCAGACTTGTACTGACTGAAAACCCACCCATGTTCCTTCTATTGCCCTATACCTTCCGGGGCCGCGGTATCTCTTTCGAACTACCAGCAACCCCGGAACTCATAGCATTAGGGGAATTTGTTGCCTTAACGGGACCCACTGTTGAGACACAGTCTGACTTTCTCTCTGTGAGAAGAAGTGACCATATTACCTGTTAGAGGTTTCCATACATTTGAGGTCAGCGTCTAAATAAGGGTACGAATGAAAAAATAAAATAAATCTATTTTTTTTTTATTATTAGTCAAACTGTTCTTAACTTAAGACCACTTAAATTGATATGCTTTTTTATTACTTAACAATTATTTACAACATACCTAAGTTTTACAAATTAGCTTAGTGCCTGCAACTGCACTCGTGTGATGTAAGGAGCGTAGTGACCTCTGTGGTTCATCTTACTTTTTTTTATTACTCGTTTAAGCGGATGATGATTATATTACAAACTTATTAGGAACTATTTCTTTTTTATCTATTTGTCTCTTACTGGTTTCTACTCGTAATGCAAGTAGCAGCTATATGGTCACTAACTACTGGAGAATATTAACAATAACTGCCGCTAGTACCAGCAGCGCAGAAAACACGGGAGCAACAGAACTGCTCACGAAGAATGGCAGCACGTTCAATGGTGCAGAGTAGTTGGTAAGCGTGGTGGGACCTACGATGACCTTGCTGGGGTCACCTTGTGCCAACCAGTTGCCCTTCGGAAGGTAGATGTCGCGGCTCCTGGCGTTCTGCGTCACCACCGGAGCTACCAGGATCGTTTCACCGAGGAGGTATTCTGGAAGAATGGTTTTTTTATATGAAACTCAAGTTTTAAACATATCAAATACTTACTCAGGTATGTTGTATTCAGTTTGTGTGCAAGTCTTGAATTAAATTGCGATGGAGTAAACTGAAATATTTTTTTAGGAGAATGGAAGATAGATATTTGCCCTTTTTGTAGATGGAAAATCATGAAATAACTTTCCCCACTCTGGCCGGAGCGGGGGGGGGGAGTGTCAGACTTTTACTGACTATAGCCTAACCATGTTTTTTAGGTAGGGTCGCAGTTTAACTCACTCGAATTGTTTTACTGCTTAACCGGTCTGCCTAACCACGTTCCTTCTATTGCTCTTTATGGTCCGGGGCAACAGTATCTCTTTTTGCCTTAAAGTTATCTTTACTCCAGTCGCATGGCTAAAAATTAACTCCACCATCTTGTTTTATACATTTCATCAAACAGTTATTGCGTAAACGACACTCTTTCAAAGTTTATGGGCTAAAAGATCCTTGTGGAGCTATAGATGACTTACCATCCCAAATCCCATGAGCGGTGGTATCGTTGGGTGCGATCCACCAGATGGGCATGTTGACCGGAGACCCATCAGCGACCGCCTTCTTGCAGGCTGCGATGATTTGAGGAGTATACTTCTCGTGAAGAGTCACGAAAGTCTTGCTTATAGCGATGGTCTGACAAACAAAAGACAATGAATAATACATTGGACACTAGGGCCAAGGTGTGTGCAGAAATAGTAGTTTTATTTTAAATAAATATAATAGCAGGCAATTTGCTTAGTAGCGACACAGATATAAAGGAACACCCAACAACACGAGCCTATTAATGTAGGGCTTAGAAAGAGAAAACAATCATTATTTATCGTTGTTTTAGGTAGCTCACGAATAAAGGTGGTATAATTGTAAACACACAGTTGCAAAGAAAATAAATTAACAGTTACTAATTATAAACTAACATTGATAAAATAAACTAATCAATAACTGTTTTACATCTGACATATACGTACGAATAGATAGCAAGAAATAAGAGAGCACCTGATTCAAAATGAATTATTGAAACTTAGCTCGCAGCTTTTGCTGTTTGCTGTTGATTGACTACGCATGTTCATTTTATTTTTAGTAATATTGTACTGAATTTCATTACTGCCCGCTGGGTATTTTGAAATTAGAACCTCAAATTAGCAAAAAAATATTTACTAAAGAGTTTAAATTTTCTCGCGGTAAGTGTGAAAAGTAGAGTACGATCCTCGGATATAAAGGTATCTTCTTCTTGGGCTTGCTTAAATCCCTCACTCTTCTCAGGCTTCTAGTTTCAACTCCCTCGCTTCGCTCAGGAGTTAAATCAAAGTTTCCTAAAATCCTTTGTTGCGTTCGAGTTTCAAAATAGTGCCCGTGAAGACACTGCTTTGTCCTCTTGATACATAATCTACTATTGTCACCTGCGTCCAGTGACAAAGTAAATTTATAAAATATGGACGCAAAGCAATATTTACCTCATTATCATAATCCCAAGGTACATAAGAGAACTGCAGGCTGGGCATGAATACATTAGCTTGGAGCCACCTGATGAACAGCTCGGAACTTGGAGCCCCATCGTATCCGTTCCCTCCTATCATGTCGGGCAACACTAGCGGGTATCCGTTGATGTTCATTTGGAACATTGTCGTGATGAGGGTTGGGAGACCGTTCTCGAAGGTCCAGAAAGAGTCCTTGTCAATCATACGAACGAAGACCGGGAGGTCTTGGGTCCTGTAGAATACGTAGTGAATTTTTAATATGTCGATTATGATAAGTTGACCCCGGCATGACATAGCTAGGAATGAAGAACTCAAAAGCAGACAAATTTTTAATTGTGATGTCATTGCTTATGGTAAATAGATAAGCCAAAAAGTAAGTTTGTAAAAGGAGCTGAATTTAATAAACTTTGTCATTGGTCGAAGTTATGTAATGTGATGCAACCCAGCAGTTCTAAGCAAGGTCTCTCGTCGTTAACTCATCCAATTACAAACAAATCGAGAAGTAGATCGAATTGGTTTAAAATAATCTAAGAATAGTATATAATATCACTGTGTGTCATTCACGATCGTCTCACCCTATTTATAATTAATTGCAGTCATTTGTTTGGTGTACACTATGAAAAATATTCTATCTATCTATGTCATATTTATGTTAGATTTTTAATCGTCTTGGCTTACCCGAATCCTACTCTCACTTCAACGAGGTTTCCAAAAGCTGCAACAGTTCTGACATAGTCTGACGTAATGACATTCGGCTTCTCATAAATGTCACCCTGTAGAACTGGAATCTGCAAAACAAGATTTAATATTTAGGGTTAGTTGTTGCATCACGTCATAGTGCTCCCAAGCAAAGGTTTGGGAACCTTGTCGGAACGGGAGTTGTTTGACAGGTTCAAAGTTTGATTTGCACGTCGAGACAATATTTTGAGTTCTAGCATTTCCATCTTTTGTATCGATGACATTCTATGTCTTTAAAAGTGTGGTACTTTGAAAAGTTCAGCTTTTATAGGTGGCCTCGATCTGGTCGGGAGCATCCCATTTATCCCGAGTGTCAGAAGGGTTAATCTCTTATTCTGCCAAATTCACTTTGCAGCGTCCTCATCAACGTTAGTGTAATAAATATTCCTCTCATTACTTACTGAAGGTGACCAGCTAGTCTCTCCACCGTCAAACTTATAACCGTCGACACCAATTTCACTCTGCAATCTGATCAGCCGCGCCATGTACCACTTCCGAACAGCTTCCTTGGTAAAGTCAATGTATGCCGTGGTAGTGCCGTTGTCGTTCCACCAATGGGACTCCACATTTCCGTTCTCAGCCGACACGACATAACTGGTGGCAGAAGAATAGAATTGAAAAAGAAGATCTGTGCAAAAAGTTTCTACTTTGATAAATAATTGAGTAGAATAATACCAATTAACACAGCCCTTTACTGATGGTGATTTCTTCCAGACCTCATTTGGATGGACTGTTTGAACGTAAAATTTAAACATTTGGTAGTCCACTTACCCCAGTGCCAGCGCATTGGAATACCAAGGCTCGCACCCTTTATTCAAGAATGGATGCGCCCACATCGTCGTCCGAAAGCCTTTCTGTTTCAAAGTGGCAATCGTGTTCTTCATACTTGGAAACCGAGCTGTGTTCACTGTCAAAGACCCGTAACATATCTCCCACAAATCATCCAGCTCAAATTGACTGTTCGGGAAACCATGATTAGTGATTTCGTCAGCAAACTTCAACACCAAGTCATGATTCACATCTCTCTTGTATCTGGCCCAAGTTGACCAGATTGGAGATTTAATCATGAGTTCATCTGGGTATCCTGAAGGTCTGTTTAAGTACTTTTCGATGGCATACTCATGAGCCTTTCTGACGTCTTCAAGAATGACAATGTCGTAAGTGAGACTGTTTACTGCTCTTTCTTTTGAATACGGTTCTGCAACTTTTGCGACGAAGCAAGCAGCTTTACTAACAATATGCCCTGAATCTACAAAAAGGGGGACCCTTTTGCCAAAGAAGTAGAAAACTCCGGCAGAGTTCAGCCAGTATCGCTCGGCAACACCGCAGTTATCTGCTTCCTTCGTAACATACGAATACTCAGTAAAATTCAAGTTTTGGATCGGCCAGTACTGCCTTTTCTGCTGAGGACCGCCATACCAGTTGTGGGATCCTGTGGAAGGGTAGACTCATACAAATTAGTTTCGAAAACCAAAGACAAAATAAATAAATGACATGTATGTCCGGTACAGAAAAAAAAGTAGGTGAAATTATCGAAAGAAGAAAGTAGGCACTGTACAGTATAATCAAGTATAGCCTTTATATATTTCCAATGGTTATGGCAAAAAAAAAAAACAAAACGTCATTTCTGGATGGCAAATTATGTGGCAACTTGGCAAATTTTATCTTTACATATACATATTCATGTTTTACAATAAACGTTGCCCCACACTAGGAATTTATCGTGGGTACGTTTACAAATATTTAAACTCACATACACGTTTGTGTATGACCTGGAACAATGCCAGACCCGAAACAAAATACAAATATTTGTTCCATGCGGGCATCGAAACCGCGACACGCAGCGCAGCAGTCGATCGCTAAGACACTGCGTGCCAACAGTGCCGTCAAATATATCTTTATCTACTACTTTGACATGAAAATACATCAATTATCGTCTCACCATAATGAACACAGTCAATGAGCTCCAAATCTCTCGGCGCGTCCCAGGCTAAGCTGATTATTTGGCCATTAGTGGAACCGACGGCGGGTGCGCTGCTGATGGTGAGCGTGGTGTTAACGCTGGAGAACGTGAGAATAGTAGTGCCACCCGTTGTTGAGGAAGACGATGGAGTTGGCAACGTTCTACCAATCCAGGCGATGGTCTCAGCTGTATTGGTTCCTGCAAATATGACATTAGCCTCACTAGTTCAAATAATACAATTTAAAATATGTGTCAGTAAAACTAACTATTTAACTATAATATTTAAACAATAAAAAAATATATATATTGATATCTATTTAAGACCAGAGTTAACAGGCTTATTTTGGATTAGATCGTCAATTATCGAATTAATTATTTATACATATGGTCAAGAGTGAGACAATTTACAAAAAAAAACAGTTTGTAAACTAAATTGGCAACACAGGTTAGTTAGAACTTCTTTTAATACTAAATAGGCTTGCGTCTGTTAGTTCTTCTGACAAGGAGTTGATTATTTTGAAGAGAAACCTTGAAACGCTTAAACGGGGACCGCTGAAGGTTGCTGTTTAAGAGCCATACGGAACCAGTCCAATGCGAAGTGGAGTGGCTATATTAAGTCCAAAGACAATCTAGATTTAGGTAAAGGTTATTTCATATGTGAATATGAAATAACCTTTGGAATTGTGAAGTATGCGTAGTAACTGAAACTAAACTAAAATAAGTAGGTAACTTAAAATAATAATCTGTTAATTTTTCCTTTAGGTCGGACTGAAGATAGCTTTTATTCGGGTCTGCTGGGGTGATTGTGTAGAATGCGATTGTGCCCCCGCACCCCAGTCAGAAGTAACGAGAAGGAATACCTTGTGGATTTAGTCAGTAAGAGTCAGACAAAAACCTGTGCCATAGCGGAGGACACGCATCGAAGATCCACACGTAAAAAAATACAGTCAGTAAATACCAGGCTCTTCCGATATAGTAGTTAATTTTTTTCTTAGAACGTTTGAAGTTTTCAATTTAAATTTAACTTAATTTTTTAATGAACTGTTTGTTTTCTATCAAATTTAAACTTAAACATTTATAGATTTTTAAGAAAATTTCAACTATATCTGACGAGCCTAGTTACTTATTTCTTTTGCTGACTGAACGCAGGTGAAGCCGCGGAAATAAGAAAAAAAATATACAGTTTGATAAATCAAATTGGTACTTACCTCTTTGTAATACGATGTCGAATCCAACACCAGTGGAGTGGTCCACTAACCTCGCCTTTGAGTTCCCAAGGTCAAGGATGGTGATGTCTATGGCTTGCGTGCACGCCACGAACGCGGCAAACACCACTGTTTTAAAAAAAAATGTTAGAACGTTGTCTTTGGGCTTCCGTACCTCAAAAGGAAAAAACGGAACCTTTATAAGTTCACTTTGGTGTCCGTCTGTCTGTCTGCTGGAATTGCTGGGAAATTCCTGAGGAAAAACCCAATAACACTTTGCTACACCCGGGATTCGAAACCAGGACCTTGTTACAATGTTGACGTTCCTGTTGGTCTAGTGGTTACTGGCCCTGACTGCTGAGCTGGGGGTCGTGGGTTCGATTCCCACCCAGGACAAAATTTGTGTGATGAGCATGATTGTTTGTTCTGTGTCTGGGTGTGATTTATCTATAATATGTATGTATTTATAAATTATATAAGTATGTATATCAGTTGCCTGGTTACCATAACACAAGCTCTGCTTAGCTTGGGATCAGATAGCTGTGTGTGAGTTGTCCCAAGATATTTATATTTATTTATTTATTTTAATGTGGGTATTCCACCTCCTATGTTGCCTCAAGCTCTTTCCTTCTGGATCCATATCGATTTAAAAAAAAAATATAGGTATTCATATTTCGAATTTCATTCTGTCATTTGCGTCATATTTTACTTTTTTTTCTTCTTTTTTGGATAGTACAATTTTATTACAGCTAGCAGCTCTACACCTTTTCTGATATATCTTATTTTAAAAAAACTGCTTCATTTTTATACTAAACTTATTTATATTTTGTATTATGTGCTTCCTTCAACGCGAATGAAGTTTTGAAATATTGCTGTAAAACCTAAAATAATTTCACCCAGTTAAAAGTTTTGATTTTAATAGTTACCTACCTACTTCTACAGGTCCTAATTGTTTTATTCGTGTTGTTCATAGGGTCCACTCTTGGGGCTGTATAAATAAATGAAATAACAAACCCGTCGTGGCTCTTTTATTATCTTCCCATAACTCCATACATCGTTTTGATTGCGGCATCGTTCAGAGGGACATGAACGATTGCTTCAACCTAGTGCCTAGTGGTCGTGCTAACGATCATTAGGACAACAAACCAGTCATCACCATTTTCTGCCCTTGTCCCATTCTATTTAGGGTCGCGCAATACGTTTTCTTCTTCCATTCTCCCCTATCAGGCGTCACGGCATCATTTACTCCTTTCTCCTTCATATCATTCCTTACTCAATCCATCCATCTTTTCTTTGGCCTTTCTCTCGCTCTCCGCCTTAGTCTCATGTGCTTCATCTCTCCTCATTACATGTCCATACCAAGACAGAACTCTCTTTCAATTTTTCCGTAACAGGCGCAACTTTCAAACTTCCTCTCATAAACCATACTTTGTCCTTTTTTGTCATTCCACACATCCATCTCAACATTCTCATCTCCGCTACATGCAATAAAAAAATAATGTAATATGACAACAAACCTCTTTGGAAAAAAAAGAAACCAGTCAAAAATAAAAAAAAGATACTTACATAACAGTGTGGCCATCATGACAGCAGACCAAACTCGACTGTCTCTCACAATCGAAGCTCCTGAATATCAATGTAGAACATATCGACGCCACTCCAAGGCGTGAAGCAGGCCCTTCACAGTCCACTCGTGGTTATCTAATAAAACAACATGGCCATAGGTAGCTGGTGTATTTCCATTAGTTAATGCTTGCTTTCAAAATTAACAGGGTGCCGTAGCCAAAGGGTAAATTGGGATCCTACTACTAAGACTCCGCTGTCCGTCCGTCTGTCACCAGGCTTTACCTCATGAACCGCGGTATTTAGACAGTAGAAATTTTCACTGATAATGTATTTTTGGTGCCGCTATTATAAAAACTTAGATTCGGAGGAACACAGTTCCCCTTTTCTGATTTGCAGGTACCTACTACCTGTAGTTTTTGCCCTTGCGCCTTATTTATTGTAATAGGAGAGCTAAGTTTTTCCTTATCCTCTCTCATTTCTCACTTTAAAAAAACATCGCCTATGTCCGTCTACTCTACAGGGTTTCAACCATCTATGTACCAAGATTCATCAAATTCAGTTTAGCCATTTAGGCGTTTAGGCGTAACAAACAAACTCACTTTCGCTTTTATAATATTTGTAAGGATGCTGTGGGTGTGTTTTTTTTGCCTGTCTTCGCTTTTGTTATGCCTTTTTGTAATTAACATTAAACTTAGAATTGCACCACTTGTCGAAATAATGTAATCTGTATGTGTATGATAAAATCACTTAAAGAGATTAAGTGTCACAAACAAAGTCAATTGGATGGTAGTCATGCATTATATTGTTAACGGTGTTTTATCAGGAATGCTGAATTACTGTCAAATCAATCAACACCTGATAACATGTACGAGGTAGTTTTAAATGTCTCATTTAATGTGTTGCCTACGTTGTGTCCCACATCTGGGCAAAGGCCTATAGCAATATCTATATTTAATTATATTATATTTGATTTTAATAGTATGTATTCTTTTTCTATTTTCTATACATTATATATATACGATATAGTAGGGCCCCGCGGTTTGACTCGCGTGGTGATACAATATTGTGAATTTATAATATTCTGATACATGTAAGCTATATTATAGTGAAGTTTCATCAAAATCCATTCAGTAGTTTTAGCGTGAAAGAGCAACAAACATACATACATCCTCACAAACTTTCGCTTTTATAATGTTGATAGGATATATATTTCCGCCCGGAATCGGGAACAGGGTCCACGCTAGCTGTGGTTAGGGTTCTAGAAATAGGAACCTCCTCACGATGCGGGCCGTATCGAGGAGGTACTGCCTTCTGAATCAAGCCCTTGGTCAAACGCCTTAGGAGAGCTTCGACAGATGGTCGTCGAGGTTCTTGGCCGTTGACCGTTACGACAATGGGCACAATGATAGCCGAGTTCACATCCCACATGTCGACAACCTCTGGTGCCAATAGTGGTGGTACTTCATTTATGCCCAAAAGCCTGGCTTGCTCTTAAATCGACTATTCCTCATAATGTTACGGTTTCTGAGCAGTCTGCTTGCTGCTTGGGGCTTGCCGTATTGTTAGACCCTTAACCACGCAACTGGTTGCCGATGAGATTATAGTGTAGTACTCTCGTACAATAAGGTGGCACGAAGTTTATAATCATCGGGTTTACATGGGATTGTGAAAGCAAGGCTGTCTGCCGGGATTCGGTTTGTTCGAAAGAGATACCACACGGTCCCAAAACATAAAGGGTAAAAGAAGGAACATGGGTGGGTTTAGGTCAGTAAAATTTTAACTGTCCCCCCTCTCTTCGCCCAGAGCGGGGGAATTTATTTGATGACTAGCTTCCGCCCGCGGCTTCGCCCGCGTTAAATTTGGGATAACACAGTTCTCCTTGCACCTTATTGATTTGTAATAGCAACGCTAAGTTTTCACTTTTCTTCCCTCTTTCTCCCTCACATCCCACTTAAATAAAAATTAGCCTATGTCCGTCTCCTGGTTCCCAACTATCTATGTACCAAAATTCATCACAATCGGTTTAGCCATTAAAGCGTGAAGAGGTAACAAACAAACTCACTTTCGCTTTTATAATATTAGTAAGGATTTCACATCCAAAAAAAAAACTTGTTTGAATTCAAAAACATGTAAATTTTTGACAAATTTAAAATCCATTGGTAATAAATAACAAAAACATTTAAAATACAATGAATAAATTTATTTATTTACACTTAAAACAACAAAACTTATAACACTCTAATAACATTAGCGATCAAGCCTAAAAGTACTAGGACGGCAGAAGTGTAAAGAGATACACTTGAAGCTGCCGTCTTCGTCTTGTCTAGCACGAAGTACGGCAGCACATTTATGGGCGCTGGGTAGTTTCTGAGCCAGATAGGACCTTCGACAACCCTATCTTCATCCCCTTCTTCGAACCAGGTGCCGACAGGTATGTAGATGTCGCGGGACCTAGCTCCTTCTGTGAGTACTGGGGCTACTAGCACGGTTTCAGCGAGGATATATTCTGAAAAGAGAAAACGGATTGATTATCAATTGTTTACGAAAACAGGGTTACCATGACATATTATAGCCGTACTTATTCCTGTGTGAGAAAGAGATGGTGCTAGACATACTGTATAGCTCTGTCTCTTTCTCTCACTGGAGTAAGTTCTGTTTTATGACGTCATGGTAGCTGTTCTCTAAATTGAATCATTCCCGCCATGTCGATTCCCTTTACGTTGACTCGTGGATTTTTCTTGGTTTGATGCATTGGTGCCGATTAACCATCGAATTAAACTAGACTACGTTTAAAATTAAGTACTTAATTAACTACCATTTGTTCAACCGCGGGGCACAGCTATATCCTACTAATATTATAAAATGCGAATGTTTGTGAGGATGGATTGATGTATGGATGTTTGTTACTCTTTCAAGTCAAAACGGCTGAACGGATCTTGATGCAATTTCGCACAGAGGTAGATTATAGTCTGGAATATCGCGGGTGCCAACTAGTAGAAAAATAAAGTTTACTTTTCTATCATCGATCCATTTCGCTCATCCTTTGAAATCGCTTTTTTAATAATATAAAGATGAACCCAACAAAATGTACTAGGCTAGAATCTAGGTGTACAAGATACAATGTTTAACTATGATATACTTGTCTTACCGTCCCAAATTTCGAGAGCTTCTTCGTCTGTAGGATCTATCCACCAGAGCGGGGTGTTGACTGGGGTGCCATCAGCGACTGCCTTCTCCATCGCTTGGAAGATCACGTCGGCGTAGTCCGCGTGGAGGTCCGTGTACTTCTTGCTTATGTTTACTGTCTGGAAAATAAGCAGGTTGTATTTAGTACTAGCTTTCGCTCGCGTTAAATTCTGGGTAACACAGTTCCTCTTGCGCCTTATGGATTTGTAATAGCAACGGTTAGTTTTCCCTTTTCTTCCCTCTTTCTCCCTCACATTCTACTTTTTTCAAAAAAATATTAGCCTATGTCCGTCTCCTGGTTCCCAACTATCTCTGTACCAAAATTCATCAAAATCGGTTTAGCCATTTTAGCGTGAAGAGGTAACAGACAAACAAACTCACTTTCGCTTTTATAATATTAGTAAGGATAGTAAGGAAGTAAGGATTTTTGATTTGCGACCACTGTCTTTTAAAGCATTTGAATATTGTCATAGAAAATGAAGGGTGGAAACTTGGTGTCCTGTCCTTCAGCCTAGTTTTGGGCACTAGTCTCCCAAAATATGTGTAATGTATTTAATGTATCCACTTGCTCGAGATATAAACCATGTATTTAATGTGCATGTAGTGAGAAAAATATAATAATATTTTGGTCTGAAGTTAAGTTTCTAAGGGTTTCTGAAAAGTACAAGCAGTCTTTGTTGGTGCAGACTGAGCAAATGGGATTGTAATTTGAAAAATATATTACCCCTTCTTCCGTACCCACATTGTACCCTTTATTCTCTTCATCTTAAACTAACCGTTAAATGGCAAAGGATCGGATTCGAACCCCCGATATAGCAACTTCTTATTCACCAGCCTTAAATTGATGATCTATCAAGTATTCAAAGTTATTTCCTGTTAAATAATGCAATCTTTCATTCATTCAATGTGTTTGGCTTGCAAACATATATGTATTATAGTCCTCCTAACCGCTTTCGACCACGGTGGCAAATCTCAGCGGAGGTTAGCCATCCGCGCGGAAGATATTACAGTACAGGCGTGTGCGCACGCATAGGTGCACTCTCTGTTCCCTCACCCTCATCCTCCGATGGGACGGCAATCCGACCGGAGAGAGATCAGGCGCAAGACCAACGGCTTAACGTGCTTTCCGAGGCACGGTGGCATATTACCGCCAAAATCCAAACTCCAGGCTGCTACTGTCAAATTCCTAATGGAAAAACCTAATAACACTTTTCCCCAACCTGGAAATAGAACCCAGGATCCCGTGCTAAGTTTAAACACACACAAGTGTTAACCAACTTTTCAGCTTTTACTTAAATACTTCCCTACATTGTTTACAACAATTTCTTATTAATTTGTTCTGATTTAATGAAAAGATTAATCATATAAAACAGACAGTTCTAATCATACAACATTTTATAAACAGATAGTTGTGAAACTTGATCCTGCGATATCTTCGTGCAGGTAATTTAGAATGATTGGCTGCGACACAAGCGATCAACGTAATGTTATAATGATACCGACGCAGGCGCAGGTTCAATTCTATTGTCAATCATCGTATGTAAATTGTAAATAGTTTAATTTACGAAATCGGTAATATTTGTTATATTATTGGTTGTTCAGTTAGTCTTACTATGGGGTATGAAAGTCAATGCATTTATTGCAATTAAACCGTTACTTACTGTACATAAGTATGTCAAAAACATTTTTGCAAAAAAATAACCAACTTAACCAAAAGCACCCGGAATTAAACAGCCGTATTAATAACTCACTGCTGAGCGCGTGAGTCAAACTAAATGTTATTAATTTTTCCATCAGAATGTTTGAGAATGGCAGCCATTTTTTTTTCAGATTACTTTTCCAGTTTTGGGCGGAGCGAGGGAGAGTGTCAGACTTGTACACGTACAGACTAAAACATTTTCCTTCTTTTGCCCTTTATGTTCCGGGACCGGGGTATCTCTTTCGAACAACCCGCAACCCCAGAAAATGACAGCTTAGAGTCTGATTTGTGTAGTAATTACGGCAATAGACTTGCCCCTAGACTTTTCAGGTAAAATGTGGTTGAACCATTGGTACAATACTTTGGGACATAGCTGCATGATTTTATGTAAAAACTCCAGAAATACACAATTTAATGAAAGTAAAGTGCTTACCTCCTCATCAAAGTTCCAAGGTGCAAAAGAGTACTGCATGACCGGCAAGAAAGTATTAGCTTGGACCCATCGAATAAACAGCTCCTTAGTAGGCAGGTCAGCCTGCTCATGGTCTAAATTGTAGCCGTTGCCCCCGATCATATCGGGCAGTACGAACGGGTAACCATTCAGATTCATTTGGAAGGTCGTTGTGATGATGGTGGCGAGGCCGTTGTTGAGGCCCCAGATGGAGTCGCGGTCTACCATACGCACGTAGATGGGGAGGTCTTGGGTCCTGAAACAATAATAAACGAGTGTTGTTAGTTCGGGATCATACTGGTTTCCAAAAATGTAATGAGTTAACTGCAGCACACTTATGAAAATTTTGGACTAATCAATGTTGACTTCAATTGATCATCTGGGTTTCTGGTCGTCATAAATGTGAGAGGTTTCCTATTTTTAACATTCATAGAAGTACTGCTACTCTACCATGACGTCTTAAAACAAAACTTATTCCAGTGAGGGACAGAGACAGAGCTATACAGGGTGTCTAGCACCATCTCTTTCTCAAACAGGAATAAGTACTGCTATAAGATGTCATGGTAACCCTACTGTTCAATAAAAGTCTATCGTTTATAAATTGCGTGAAATCGTTATTAAGTACTAATTGTTAATGTGTTTGTTCTAGAAGCAAGTAGGTGTCAGTTAACAGTATCGTTGACAACTGACGAAGTGTCTGTTGTTTAAATTGTAAGCGTGTGAAAAAGAGCACATCTAAACATTATCTGTGGTGTGGCTATTACGCGCTGTCCTGTTTGGCTATTTGATCGAACGATGTCGTGATACGTTTTCATCGATCTGTTCAAACATACAGATTTTTAATTAATTGAAAGCTCGCAAGCCACAGGCAACGTTTCAGTGACCATTTTGAGAGCGCATCATCATCATACGGAGTTCTGCCAACTAGAACAACACCTTACGATGCGGCTTGACCTAGTCTGTGTTTACCGCAGACGATGGTGCTAATTTATTGAACGGAAAATCTACTGATAAAAATACAGCAGTGTACTTAAGTTTGCATAAAGGCTTGACCATGGGTTTGATACGGTTATTAGCAACACGGTATCAGCTACCCTACAGCAGAACTTATTCCACTGAGGGAAAGAGACAGAGCTATACTGGGTGTCTAGCACCATCTCTTTCTCACTCAGGAATAAGAACTCCTATAAGATGTCATGGTAACCCTTCAGTGTAGCCTCAAATCTAGCCTTTCACTATATGAAACTCTATACTTTTCATAAAGGATCTCTTTGAAAGAAAATGAATATAAAATTCGTTAAAATTATGTCCGTAACTAGATCTTCAATTAAATAAACATAAGGTAAGATGATGCCGACATTACCGACTTGTAACTTTGCGTTGAGAATTATTGTAATGTACCTGAAGCCGGCCCGAACTTCGACCATGTCTCCGAATTCGGCGCAAACTCTAGCATACTGTTGTACAAGATGGTGGGGCTGAAGCTCAATGTCACCGGTTTGGATGGCAATCTGAAATAAAATACATCATCACGTTCTTCACTTCAAATATTAAATACAACTAGAAGAAAGAAATATACGTCATATGAATTATTTAGTAAAGATAAGTGAGTTTGGAAGCTTGTACCACAATGTACATAAAGTTCGACACAAGACCAAAGTTTTCAAAACATTGCTTCGTATGTTTGAAGGAATCTTCCAGGTAACAAGTGTAATAACGCAATGAATGACGCTGTACTGTTACTTACACACACACTTACTCCGTAGATTAAAAGTTTTGGAATTTTTTGTACCAAGAAACCTATTGTCCACTTTGTATCGTCACACGTTTATAGTAGCACTAGCTTTTGCCCGCGGCTTCGCTCGCGTTAAATCTGGGGTAACATAGTTCCCCTTTCCTGATTTGCAGGTGTACCTGCTATCTGTAGTTTTTGCAATTGCGCCTTATTTATTGTAATAGCAAATCTAAGTTTACCCTTTTCTTCCCTCTTTCTTACTTAAAAAAAGCTTATGTTCGTCCTATGTCCAGGGTCCCAACTATCTCTGTACCAAAATTTATCAAAATCAGTTTAGCCATTTAGGCGTGAAGAGGTAACAAACAAACTAATAAACTCGCTTTTATAATATTAGGATTCGTCATACTTGGCGTGAATATAAGTGGTACATTATCATCTTGAGTTGTTTACCTTACTTCGATTCAGGAGCTAAAAGACTTGAATTGAACGATAAACGTTCAAGGTCGATTGTCACAGTATGGGCTGTGGTGCGGGGGAATGAGGAAAATGTCATCAGGAAAGAGACTGAGTGTGATTGTGGAGGGCCGAAAGAGCAGATGTAGAACAACTACATGATGGATAGTACAGCTAGAAAGAGGGTGTCCACTGCTTATCAGCGTATCAATGACAATTGACAATATAATTGCAATAAGCAAAAAACTTGGCGACGGCTTTGGCACTTTCAGTTGCGTCCGTCACCTGCACCTACACTAGTCCAAAAAACAGGACAGACACCACGATGTCAAGTCTCGTATTACCGTCTATAGAAATAACTACTGATAGAGAAGTAGACGACATGCTACGCAGATCCCAAATAAATTGAAATAAGAGCAGGAGTATGATTTGAAGAAAAAAGAATGATTTGAAGACCCGTTAACTCTCACCTCAGGTGCGAAACTAGCTTCTCCCGCATCGAACTTCACGCTATCAATGCCATAGGCGTTGAGCACTGCTCTGAGCCGGTCGGCGTACCAGTTGGCGGCCTTGGGGTTGGTGAAGTCG
Organism: Ochropleura leucogaster; assembly: GCA_958449745.1. Lineage (NCBI taxonomy): Eukaryota > Metazoa > Arthropoda > Insecta > Lepidoptera > Noctuidae > Ochropleura > Ochropleura leucogaster. The sequence continues at coordinate 1,671,524 of OY288213.1, read as the reverse complement.
ATGTATCCTGCAACGGTTCCATTGTTGTTCCACCATGAGGTGGTGCTGTTATAATCCTGGTCTAGTACAAAGTACCTGGAGAAGAAGTATTCGGCATTTAAAAGAAAGTAGATAGGTACTTACATAAAATGTATTTAGTGGTGGGAACATCGTGTCAATGCCAGCATTATAATCGAGTCATTGCTGCATGTTTTTAAAATCGTTGTTATGGTTTACTAACCTGTTTTCTAATGCCTCCGAATACCAAGGTTCACAATTCCTATTAATGAATGGATGCGACCAAATCGTGACGCGGTATCCCATCGCCTTCAGATCCTGCACAGTTTGGTTGAAGTCTGGGAACTTCTCCTCATTCACTACGAGGGACCCGTAGCACGTCTCCCACTGATCATCAATCTCAAACTGAGAGTTATTGAAGCCGTTATCCCGGATTTGTTCAGCGAAATCGAGAAGCTTTGACGCATTAATGTCTCTGGAGTACTGTGCCCAGGTCGACCAGATTGGATGCTTAACCATTAGGTAGTCTGGAGTTCCTGACGGCTTTCCCAAATAGTTCGATACAGCATGCTGATGAGCTTCTTTTACATTTGGTAGGAACCAGAGATCGTAAGCTAAGAGTGTGCGCGGTCTGTTCGCAGTGTACGGATCAGCTAACTGCGCTCCAAAGCACAGATGGTTGTTCAGAATGTTTTTGTAATCTACGAAGAGTGGGACGTTGTCGTGTACGATGACGTAGCCTCCGCCTGAGTTGAGCCAGTATCTTTCCATGATCGCGCCATTATCTCCTTCTTGAATATAGCTAGGTCTGTAGACTTGTGTGGCGGTTTCTATCGGATAAAGCTGGTCTACTTGCATGGGGCCCGCGTACCAGTGTTTGGAACCTAGAACAAGGATGACAATTTCGTTACATAAAATCGTGAGTACCTATGAGTTTGATTTCACGTTCCCATAAAGTAACATTTAAGATGACTCGTTGTATTTGTTTGCTAAATATTGGAAGATAAAGTTGTCAGCAACACAAATAATAATCAGATAAGTTGTGTCACTGTGTCAAGATTTAACATATTGACACACAATCAATCATATTATACCTATTCGAATCACTAACTGTAATCTAGAACTTACCAAAGTCGATGCAGTCCTCCAGCCTGGTGTTCTGATCAGCGTCCCAACTGAACTTGATGCCTCTGGCTTGAGAGCGCGTCTCGTATAGGGTGTGTATGGTCAGGTTGACGTTTCCGATCCTCACCAGTAACCCGCCTTCTATGTCCTCAGTTGTAAAGGGAGAGGCCAGTGTGCGGCCAATCTGACCGAGGACTTCGCGCTCATTATCTGTAAAAGTAATTAAGGTTTAGAATCCTTACTAATATCATAAAAGCGAAAGTGAGTTTGTTTGGTACGTCTTCCCGCCTAAATGGCTACACCGATGTTGATGAATTTTGGTACAGATATAGTTGGGAACCAGGAGACGGACATAGGATAATTTAAAAAAAAGTGAGATGTGACGGAGAAAGAGAGAAGAAAAGGGAAAACTTAGCGTTGCTATTACAAATCAATAAGGCACAAGGGGAACTGTGTTACCCCGAACATAACGCGAGCGAAACCGCGGGCAAAAGCTAGAAAAATGAAATTGTATAAAGTCTGGTTTTTCTAACCTGACAGACATGTGTTACTGGGGAGTTTATTCTTCCCAGATAAAATACTAGAAAGTAGCGAAGGGCGAGCGTTTTGGAAACCGTCTCTTATATTTTGGCGTTCAAAAAGTGGTAATTATCAGCCTAATTTGAATAAATGACTTTTGAAATTTCAAACCCAGGCTCTCATGGACCTTGTAGGGAACTTGTTCAAAAAGACTTCCGTCATATTTTTGACTGCATTTTTCAGATGTAAGCAGGTTGATCTATGGTTTAGTTAGACTACTTAATTATTTTATGAGTCACTAAAATAAGTTACGGAGATATCCAAGATCGTAAGTTCCTTTGCAGTAATTTTCCAGGTCCAACGGATCTTAGAAATAAAACCATTAATTGTAATCATGATAGCTAAAGACAATGTGTCGTTACTGCAAGGATGAGAGCAATAAATTGTATTTAGCACCACGTCTTGTTCTTATCCGTCTAATATAGTCTTGTAATTTGCGTAAATTAGAATATATTTTGTTGTTGCCTTGACATTTGCATTATGCCTTGGCTCATTAAATTGGTACAGACGCCTGCACATCAAGCTACTACAATCTGTCAGATTTCTTTGATAGATTTTCGACTTTATTTTTAAAGTATTAGGTTCAAGGTTCATCGGGAAAAATTGGCAGTTTCGGGTAGCTTGACCTGCTGGCGTCTGTACCTATCTTTCTCATCATCATCCGTCTAGCCTTTTCCAACTATGCTAGGTTCGGATTCTAGTCTAACCGGATGAAGTTGAAAATATATTAATATATTTTACCTGAAACGACTGCCTATCTGACCTCCAAAACTTGGTTAGTACTGGGTAATACGATACCTCTTAGTAAGAATGGCTGTCAGGCTTTCGGAACACTGACTATCTGTAACGACTGTCAAAGATACAAGTGACAACCGGGACCAAATAAATCGTGATTAGACACGAGCTCCTATCACAAAATCTCAGACACTACATAAGTTAGGAGTCTCAAACGTTGCATTAGGGGATTTTTTAGGACGTAAGTGCTCACAAAAAACTTTGCAAAATTCAATCCCTAAGGGTATGTAAAAGTAAAGTTTGTATAGCAGAACGCGATTCCTTTCTTGATACCTGAAGAACATCACGCTATGATATTAAGGAGCTGAGCAGAGAGTGAAACCACTGGCCACTTTTGTGTTCCCAAATCATTAAATAACTTCCCCCGCTCTCGGCGGAGCGGGGGGGAGTGTCAGACTTACCTACTGACTAAAACCCACCCATGTTCCTTCTACTGCCCTTTACGTTCCGGGGCCGCGGTATCTCTTTCGAACAACCCGAAACTCCTATACCCTTGCTGCTCTTACCTTCAACAAGCACCAACTGGAACCCTCCAGTCAGGATGGGTACCAGAGTGAGCGTGACGTCATCAGCGCGAACGCTCGGCGTCTCCGTCACTGCCGCCGTGTGCGCCCGCGCACCGAGGGACAGAAACACTGAAAAAGAAAGTATTCCTTTAAAGACTTCACATTTGTGAACCCCAAAAGGTTCGGCAGAGTGTAGTTTTACCAGTTAGGTAACTGTAGTATTTTACCAGTTAAGTAAACGGTTAATCTACAGCTATAAAAGGATTTGACGACACGGTTGGCGCACACACTCAGATTCAGCCTGCCCCTTGCTGTCCCTCAGCGACGCCCTAAGCCGAGGCTCGTACCCCACAGGGGGTGCCCTTAGCGTGTAGTCGCTTAGTTTGTAAGTTTATACCCTGGCTGGAGGTCTTAATTTTTAAGGCACCCACAGGATTCGCCCGGTTAAGCAGACGACAACCTCCTTGGTTGAACTGCGAGATGCCATTCATAATAAAAAAGGTTGGCGCACAGTGGCTGAGCGATCGGCTGCTACGCTGTGTGTCGCGGTTTTGATCCCCGCACTGAATAATATTTGTATGGCCTACAGATAATTGTTCCGGGTCTGGCTGTTTGTGCATGTGAGTATAAATGTTTGTAAACGCACCCACGATACAGGAGTAATTCCTAGTGTGGGAAAAAGTGTGTTTTTTACAAAAAATGGTGGGGAGTGGTCCTTCAAAAACTGGCCACACATGATTCCGTAGTTTTTAAAACCTAAGATACATGTATTAAGGGGCCCCGTGGTTTCATTATTAACAACATATTTATGTACCTGTTCATTGAAGGAATCTATTTTCCATATTTCAACTTTGTGGTGCTAAAAATTTTGAAGTAAAATGGCCGTGACATACAGATAGACGAGCAGAGCGAATGTACTATATAAATAAATAAATAAAATATCTTGGGACAGCTCACACACGGCTATCTGATCCCAAGCTAAGCAGAGCTTGTGTTATGGTAACCAGACAACTGATATACATACTTATATAATTTATAAATACATACATATTATAGATAAATCACACCGAGACACAGAACAAACAATCATGCTCATCACACAAAGTTTGTCCTGGGTGGGAATCGAACCCACGACCTCCGGCTCAGCAGTCAGGGCCACTAACCACTAGACCAACAGGCCCGTCAATGGTTGGTATATGGTTTACTTTTTTGCCATTTGACAATCGAACCCCAAAAAAAACTTGCAAAATATACTAACAGGTAAACTACAAACATATTCTGTTCGATTTCAACTAGGAGATCAAACCCAGGATGCCACGGTCAGTTGTCCCAATTATCGTCGCCTGATTAAATGAGGCATTAAATATTTGTTTACATTTATGCCTATAATGTGCAAGAAAGTAGCCGTCACCTGGTATCATTGTTATCTTCCCTTTCTTTCCTACCTATAATTTTGAAAACGTACTTGGAATGCTATCTTTTACGTTTATTTAAGTGTTAGGTATGAATCAGACTGGACTTGACTATAGACGTCATAATTAAGTAAAGATCATAACAACACGCATGTAGGGTTTAGAAAAAGATCTAGGATACATAGTACATATAGCCAACACGCATGCAGGGTTTAGAAAAAGATCTACGTATCCATAGTACATGTACATTTAGCCAGCCAAGCCACAGATTAAATAATAGTACCTTAGTACTAACATTTTATGCGTAAGTCCCATATAAAAAGTGTGTCAGCCTATTGCCATAAACTTATTATAATACCAATTGTCCCACTGCTGGACAAAGGCCTTTTTGACGGATGGGAAATCATCACATAACTACCCCCGCTGTAGGCGGACTTGTACTTACTAAAACCCACCAATGTTCCTTCTTGCCCTTTATGTTCCGGGGCCGCGGTATCTTTTTCAATCAACCCGCTACCCCGGCAGGGGCTGGGCAAAGTTCTCTTCTTATACAGAGAAGGCACGAGCATTAATCACCACGCTATAGCTTATGACAGGTTGGTAATTTCAGACTCATGTTAACTATAAGTCCAGCTACCCTACCATGACGTCTTAAAACCGAACTTATTTCACTGAGGGAAAGAGAAAGAGCTATACACGGGCCTGTTGGTCCAGTGGTTAGTGGCCCTGACTGCTGAGCCGGAGGTCGTGGGTTCGATTCCCACCCAGGACAAACTTTGTGTGATGAGCATGATTGTTTGTTCTGTGTCTGGGTGTGATTTATCTATAATATGTATGTTTTTATAAATTATATGAGTATGTATATCAGTTGTCTAGTTACCATAACACAAGCTCTGCTTAGCTTGGGATCAGATAGCCGTGTGTGAGTTGTCCCAAGATATTAAGATATTATTATTATTATTAATACAGGGTGTCTAGTACCATCTCTTTCTCACACAGGAATAAGAACTGCTAAATGCTAATAAGATGTCATGGTAACCCTCCTGGTTTTCTCTTGATGATTTCCTTCGCTGTCTGTGATGTCTTAGAAATACTTTAGAATTCCTGGATTTGTACTCATAACCTCATTCATGAGAGGCTATTAGAGACTATTAGTTGCTACTAAGAAATTCCTGGACTGAATTCATTAACTCTTTGCCTAATCTGGGATTTGAACTCTAGAACAACACGCTCAACATAAAGAAACCATGAAAATTCATATATCTAATCTGAAAGGTGGCGAAGAATGAAAAACCAAGAACACGCAGGACGATAGCTTCTACAGAATAATCTTCATTATTTGGGTGTATTCAGCTACAAGTTTGTACAAAACCTCGGCGTTCGATCCCGACTCACACTTGGCCAGCTTTATATTTTAAAGCCTTGTAGTTCTTCATTGTAGATTTTAGCTCCTATTGCCTTCAAGCCACAATAGCTTTTTAATTGCATTACAATATAACACTACCTCGTTAGTCCAGTGACCGTAATTGCGACTGCCGAACAAGGTCTTAGTTTCGATTTCTAGGTCGAGCAAATTGTTGTTGGCTTTTCAATTAGGAATTTCTCAGTAGCAGCTAGAGTCTGAATTTGTGCTAGATTGATGGCAATAGGCTCCCACTATTTATATCAGACTGAAACCTATTAGATAGGTACCCTTTTTTGTCGGGGTGGGTACTCATCAAATAACTTCCCCCGCTCTGGGCGGATCGGGGAGTGTCAGACTTGTACAGACTAAAACCCACCCATGTTCCTTCTATTGCCCTTTACGTTCCGGGGCCGCGGTCCTATACCCTTGCTGCTCTTACCTTCAACAAGCACCAACTGGAACCCTCCAGTCAGGATGGGTACCAGAGTCAGCGTGACGTCATCAGCGCGAACGCTCTGCCCTTTACGTTCCGGGGCCGCGGTATTTCTTTCGAACAACCCGCAAGCTATTAGGTACCCTTCGGATTAACTGGCTTGATGTTATATTGCTTTCATACGAGTTCGGACAACACAGTAGGCACCGTTATTAATTGTATAATTAGATTATATAAGTAGTAAGTAATAACACTTACATAACAACGTCTTCAGAGCCGCCATCGTCGTCCACCAATAGCTATCGACTGTCGGTTCGTGTGACCTTATCTACATCGATATCTTGATATCTTTACATCTTACAACACTATCGCTTGCTCTTGGAGAACTCAAATCATCTCTCCGATAATTCCGGATGATTTCGTATTTTATGATCTTGTTTTCAAAAAGGGAACTTGTTTTTTTTTTCGTAGCACAAGTTTTAATCTTTGTGGTTAAACATTGACAATCATTTTTTATCGATGTTGATTAGGTTGGTTGATTGGAAGTAATTAAGGTGAGGCACCCAATTGTTGATTATCAACAACTATAAAGAGACAACAAATTAATTAGGATTATGCTATTTTTAATTTTCTTGGACGAAAATATGATAAGTTTGTTAATCATTTTGAATAGTGAGTGCTTGTGCACTGCTGAGCGTCTGCGGTCTTGCGTTCGATTCTCAGGAGTGGTAAAGAGTGCGAGGAGAAGAATAAGGAAATCGAACAAAAGTCACCGACTTCCGGAAGTAAATTTATTTTCTTTTATTAGTGTTTTTCTGGAAGTCTGTTTGATTTTTGGAAAAAAATGTTTTTTGTCACTTGTAAATGTCACATAAAATATAACTTCATTCAGAGCATCGTTCTGACTCCTCCTTCCTCCGCCCGGTAAACCCAACATATTAAAAAATACTTGAGTATGTTCGTAAGTATAAAAGAAAACTGGCCAAGCACCAAACAATATACCTAATGAAAAATAATTTTACTACTATTATTTTGGAAAATCGGGCGGGGGAATTATTAAACATTGTCCAACGAAAAAAAGTATTTAAGATAACAAATATATTCATTTACTGGAAGGTGGAACAGGATCCCCGATCCTATTTCCTTTGGTTCTTACGAAAAAAAAAAATGAAATGTCCATTTTTTAACCGACTTCAAAAAAAGGAGGAGGTTCTCAATTCGACTGTATGTTTTTTTTTTTTTTTTTTTGTGTTTGTTACCTCATAACTCAGGTCTGAGTGAACCGATTTTGATGATTCTTTTTTTATTCGAAAGCTGGTGGTTGTCGTTTGGTCCCATAAAAAAAAATCAAGATCCGACAAGTAGTTTTTGAGTTATCTTTAATAATACGTATTAGATTGACTTCGTGTACGTTGATGATATACTCATTCGTCGATTATATTTTAGAAGTTGTCGAAGACAAATGATCAAAAAATGGTATGTACTACTATGGTTTGGAAGGTCATCGCAGTAATTTGGTGATAGATCTTCAGTGATATACAACGGCACTCTTTAATAAATGACAGCAAATCTGCCGTGATTGCTGCAATCACATGTATAGGTATGGGTTTCGCCAGGGTAGGCAGGCGAGTGGGACCAGGGTGACCGTATCCCCTCCCCACCCCTCACCTAGTCATTAAGAAACATAAACATCAGATCAAGTATCAGCTGTATCCCCCAGGGGATGATGCATATGATTTCTGAATTGGTTTAATACTAAAGCATAATATAGATACTTAGTATTTAATCTATAGCTTGATGTGGAACTAAAAATTGTATCTAAGACGGCGGGACTAAAGCTAAACATATAAACTTTTTAACCGTGTTTGCGTATTACATCATAATACTATAACTAAAAATGTTGAAATAAAAACTTTTTAGTAAAAAAATAAAACCGACTTCTAAAAAACTAAAAACTGGAAAATAACTTTATTTCCGGAAGTCGGTGGCCAATAAAGTCAAAGAAACCAACAAAAACCACCGACTTCCGGAAATAAAGTTATTTTCCAGTTTTTAGTTTTTTAGAAGTCGGTTTTATTTTTTTACTAAAAAGTTTTTTCATATCTTTGTATCATTCTTGTAGACGGCTACTCTCCAAATTTCAAATGTGTAGTACCAATAGTTTCGGAGTAAAAAGGCTGTGACATTCAGACATACAGACAGATGGACTGGGCGAATCTATAAAGGTTTCGTTATTGCCATTTGGCAACCATTGCCATCGTAAGGATGAGACGTTGATTTTACATAAGCTTTCTGATCAAGATCAAGTGTTAGTGTGTTTGTTCTAGATATTCATTGACGCCATCTTTTCTTTCTCGCCGTATTCCTTATCAATTTTATCTTATTTCAAGTTCTGTTCCAATCTTAGTCACTGGGTTTTTTGAAGTCTGAACGTGGTTACCGCGTGAGACTGAATTTAGGTATCACTTTATCAGTTCTAATATAAACGCAAGACCTGTGTGGTCTCTCGAGTCATGAAGCTAACATAATTTTTTTCAATACACTTCCCCGAAAACTGACTCTTATTGCATTACGATTAGGTTCAATTTGCAATGGTATTTCACACCCGTGCCAATTTTCTCATTTATCACAAGGACTTTATTTTTTGTGATTTTATCACGGATAAACAATTAATTGCTTAAGTCCCTATAGCGATTTCTTGCCTGATGAACTCAGAAGAAGTAAGTATATCAATGCAAAGTTCTGTAATCAAAATTCAATTTTTTTCAATTTTTTTTTTTAAACTTTGCCCCACCCTAGGAATTTCTCCTGTATCGTGGGTGCGTTTACAAACATTTAAACTCACATACACAAACAGCCAGACCCGAAACAACTATCTGCAGGTCATAATAATATTTGTTCCGTGCGGGAAGCGAACCCGCGACACGCAGCGCAGCAGTCGATCGCTCAGCCACTACGCCAACCGTGCCGTCAAAATGTCAAAGAATCCTTACTTCCTTACTAATATTATAAAAGCGAAAGTGAGTTTGTTTGTTTGTTTATTTGTTTGTTACCTCTTCACGCTTTAATGGCTAAACCGATTTTGATGAATTTTGGTACAGAGATAGTTGGGAACCAGGAGACGGACATAGGCATTTTTATTTTAAAAAAGTGGGATGTGCGGGAGAAAGAGGGAAGAAAAGGGAAAACTTTGCGTTGCTATTACAAATCAATAAGGCGCAAGGGTGAAAGGTGAAAGCTAGTAGTTCTATAATTGTTTAGAAAGTAGGTACAAGTTACAGATGGTATGTTTAAGAATTATCCTTTTGCTAACTACCTTAACTAAGGCATGAGTTGCATTGTCAATTTTTTCACGAGTTCACTGTTGGTACAAATTTCTTAGTGGACAAACCACTAAGTTTGTACCAACAGTGAACTCGTGAACAGTGAAACAGTGAACAGTGAAACAGTGAAACAGTGAACAGTGAAACAGTGAAACAATGAACTCGGAACTAGCATTGAAAAAAAAAGAACAAAATGATAACGCAATGCACCGAAAGAATCAGTAAGCATACAGCGCCATTTTGTTTCTGGGATGCATCATTGTTTTTTTTTATAATTTCAATAATGGTAGTCGCACGTTGTTGGCGATTTTGCCGCCTCGGTAATTTTATCTTTGAATCATGGGATGGAACATCTTTCCCAGCTTGACCTACTATTATTCACGGCAGGTATCGTAAGCCAGAATTGATATTGGTATTCAACCAAAGCGATAAGACACTAAAGCTCAATCTCTCCAAACGAAACCATACAACTTGGTTTCCCTTGATCCTGAATGGTCGTACATGCATTCTTTTGGCAGCTTAGAAATAGATCTGTAGTTTAGCTTAAGTCCGGTCAGCGATACAGATAAATATTCTGAGTCTTTTAAATATATTTACAGATTTAGGAAAAGCTTTATATAATTGTCAATGTTTCTGGCTGCGAAATTCATAACCAACTGAAGACCTGAACAGTGAACGGTTCAAATTTTATAAGTTCTCCCACCATCATGGCATTTTAGGAAACAAACAAAAAAACACCGGTTAAAATTCAATAAATATTAACAATAATAATTTATTAACACAACATTCGAGTATTACACGAAAAAAAATTACAGTTGTTGCCGAATAAAGTATGGCAACACATCGAGCGGCGCGGGGTAGTCCCTCAGCCACAATGGGCCTTCGATGACATTGCCAGAGTTGCCATCTTTCCAGGTGCCTCGAGGGAGGTATATGTCGCGGGAGACTGCGCCTGGTTTCACCACTGGTGCAGCTAGGAGGTTCTCACCAAGAAGGAATTCTGAAAGAAGAGAAGAGTATTACTTATGTAGGTATTCATGTATTGTCATCATCATCCGTGTAGCCTTTTTCTATGTATGTTAGGGACGTCTTCCAGTCTAACTGAATGCCGCTGAATACCAGTATTTTATATGAAGCGTCTGCCTATCTTACCTCCATAACTCAGTAATACGTAATACAATACCCCTTGGTAGGACTAGGTCAGTATTCGTCAGATTGTCGGGCCACTAATTACCTGCAACGGGTCTTTATTCCCGTCTATTCTTCCTTACTTAGTATTAAAAAAGTGAAAGTGAGTTTGTTTGTCTTCACGCCTAAATGGTGAAACCGAACCGAAGCCGCGGGCAAAAGTTAGTTTATTATAAATTATAATACCGTGCCCTACAAATGAGTTATGAACTTTATGAAGCCGATGAAATGGAGCACGTAGTTTGTGCTTATTTCTAGTTAATCATACGTAAAGAAGATATTGAAAGGATTTTGCTAGGCTTTGTAGGAGCAAATCAAACTTACCATCAGCAACAGCGAGGGCGTCCTGGTCATGAGGGTCGAGCCACCAGATGGGCGGGTTTACAGGCGCGCCGTACTCCACCGATTTCTTCATAGCATCCACGATCTCATCCGCGTAGTCAGCGTGCAGTAAGGTGTACTTGCGGCTGATCTCCACAGTCTGGGGGAAAGAAGTGGTACGTTGTAGATCTAAATTGTCTGATCAGTGTCAACAAATTTCAGGGTTGAAACGAAACAACCCCGACCCGGTAATAACCACTTACTGGGGCTGTTTCATTCAAATTATTTGTTACTAGCTGTTCTCCGCGGTTTCACCCACGCTGCTCAGCACCTGTTGGTCGTAGCGTGATGTTATATAGCCTATAGCCTTCCTTAAGAAATGGACTATCCAACACTAAAAGAATTATCCAATTCCAACCAGTAGTCCCTGAGATTAGCGCGTTCAAACAAACAAACAAACTCTTCAGCTTTATAATATTAGTATAGATTATACTATATAGTTTTTTTTTTTGTATAGGTACCCTCGCTTTTTTACCCATGAACGTCCGTAACTACAGAACGCCATCTTGGACCCCAAAAGGGTTTTGAAGAAATGCCTACATCATATCTTCATCCAAAAGTCCGAATATCATTATTTTGTTTTGTCAGAGCATTTAAGATCACAGCCTATATTTTATTCACAGTGTTTTAATCTAAGATCACCAGATTTTGTTCTGTTTTGGAGACGGGTAATCATCAATTAACTTCCCCTACTGTGGGCGAAGCAGGGGGGAGTGTCAGACTTTTACAGCCGAAAAAACTCACACTCACCCAAGTTCCTTTTTTTGCCCTTTATGTCATCAGATGGTGGGTGATATTCAAATTCAAAGCTTTGAGAAATAGGACCTATATATTTTTATGTCAATTTATTTGAAATCATATTCTCTCGTTATACGACACCTATCTATAGATAATTTAAATATCCAAGACCTTGCATCTTGCAATTTTGAAGTATTTACCTCATCATCATGATCCCAAGGTACGAAGGAGTACTGGAGTGTCGGCATGAACACGTTAGCTTGGAGCCACCTGATGAACAGCTCCTTGCTCGGTTTCTCATTGTATCCGTTGCCTCCAATCATATCAGGCAGCACCAGGGTGTACCCGTTCAGGTTCATGGACAGGAGGGTGGTGATCAAAGACTCCAGGCCGTTGTTGAAGTCCCAAAGGGTGTCCTTGTCGACCATGCGGATGAAGACAGGAAGGTCTTGGGTCCTGGAAGTGTGGGTGGTTAGAATGAGGGACAGGGATAAACTAGCATAGACTAGTCATTTAAATTTTTACTTAGTTTTTTACCTAGTTTGGATAAAGGGGAGAATCATCGAAACTATTGATCCGATTCCGATAATTCTATCACTAATAAGAAGCTACAGTATTTCCAAGTATTAAAACCTTCTCATGGAATGATTTTCGAACTCAACCCGATCGAAGTCACGGGTAAAACACTAACGAACCTTCGTCTTTACCAAATCGCACATGGTTAATTTTCGTCTAAGCGAGTCGACGGCTTTCTATCAGACATGTTACGATATGATATATCTAACATTTCTATGATGTCCTGTTGTCCAGGCACATGCCAAGTGAGGTATGATATCATGTGCCTCATAGTTTGTTCAACAAAGCAGTTAACATTTAACCACTTTGGACGAGCATTGGATAGTTAACCATGTTTCTTCTGGAAGAGCCAAAGTTCTCACCTCATTCCGGATCTGACTTCAATGGCGGGTCCGAACTTGGCAACGGTGCGTACGTAGGATTCCACGATGTGGCCGGGGTGCAGGTTGATGTCTAGACCTTTCTGTACTGGGATCTGTACATGAAAAAATGGTTATATCTCTGGGAAAGGTACTAAATGCAGAGTGGCGATAATGTGCATCCTTCTAATGAAATGTGGGTAGATTCATCTTATTAATGATAACTGACTATAGAATTTCACAAAGAAACTCATATCAGTTTCATGTCAATGAAATATAGCTTTCATGCATAATCTTAATACTTCATCAAATCACCTGAGGAGACCAGCTAGATTCTCCAGCATCAAACTTGATGGTGTCAATGTCGTAAGTGTCAATGATGTTCTGGACTCTCTCGGAGAACCAGTTGGCTGCGGCAGGGTTGGTGAAGTCGATGTAGCCGGGCACGGAGCCGTTGTTGTTCCACCAGCTCGTGTCGGGGCTTCCCTGTTCGTTCAGGACCAAGTAGCTGAAGAGAGAAGGGGTGATTTCTTGTAAAAGACGAGTACAATCTTTTTTGTTTTAGTTTATATAACACGCACTAGGCCTATTGGTAAACTAAAAAATATACATATAGGTAAATGGAAGATCCAAGAAATTATGGATGGAATATGTTGAAGATAAGAAAATGTATGGGCTAGTAACTAGTGATATGTCCTCTTATAAAGAAGTGGGAAAAAGAAGAAACGAAAAATTATGAACAGGACTTGCTGGATGCAAATATATTTAAAACATGAACAAGTACTTTTATATATTCAACTTACCCCTTTCCTAGAGCTTCAGAGTACCACGGCTCACAGTCCTTGTTGATGAAGGGGTGCACCCAAATAGCGACTCTGAAGCCAAGACCCTTGATGTCCTGAACCAACTGCTTCAAGTCAGGAAGCTTCCTTACGTCTACAAAAAGCGATCCGTAGCAGACTTCCCAAAGATCGTCGATTTCAAACTGAGCGTTGGGGAAACCACTGTCCTTAATCTCATTGGCGAAGTCCCAGAGCAAGTCCTGGTCAATTTCCCTCGAGTACCGCGCCCAGGTAGACCAGATAGGGTACTGGATCATTCTGTAGTCAGGGATGCCAGAAGGTTTGCCGAGATAAGTCTCAACGGCATGTTGATGAGCGACCTTAGCGTTGTCAAAGAACCAGAGTTCGTATTTCAAGATGTTCTCTTGACGTTGCGTGCTGTAGGGGTCGGAAACCTCAGCGATCAGACACAGATGGTTGTCCATAACATTGTGGTAGTCAACGAATAGAGGAACTTCAGGAGCTACATAGATGTACATGCCGTCGGAGTTAAGCCAGTAGCGCTCACTGACCGCTGCGTTGTCTTCTTCTTTGGACACGATGGAGTATTTCTGGAGTTTTGAGTTCTGGATGGGCCAGTATTGTTCTTTCTGTTCGGGGCCGGCGAACCATTGGCTATCACCTGGCAGAGAGTGATATCGTTAGTAATAAAACATTAGGTATTTATTATGAGCCTATATTATCCCACTGTTCCCTCCTTCCACTTTTCTCGGTCTAGTTCAATTGTAGGCCTCATCCTTTGAGAAAGAGTACCGTTCATCCCCCCCACCTCCTTAAGGGTCAATAAAACCCAGTACAAAATTCTAGAACCCTATTATCGAAATTTCAGTCTCTATATGATGTACTAAATCTACGGTAAAACTGACTGTCACGAAGTTTCTTGCATCGTATTTAAACTTAGACATAGCTCATTAGATCCAGTTTTAGTTATAACTGGACCAAACTACTTTGGATAATATTTCATTCTTTAACTCTTGTTGAGGTGCCAATTTACATCGATGAGATTCGATTGATAACAAACATTGACAGATACTTCGTTTTCGAGCACCTTTATCAACTCTGATAAGCTTATTATGATGCTGTGGATTCCATAGAGTATTTCTAGATAACCGCAGGTGTAGTAACTCGTGAAAGATACCGATACTCAAGTGCTTCGAAAAAGTGATCTTGGAAAGTGCAAAAGAATATTCTTAACAATACTTTGAGTCTCTGCACTATTAATTGATTTTGCTTTTTAAGCATCACTCCTGTAATCCCCAAAAGGGGTATGCGACGTGTTTGACGTGAATTATTCCAAAAATCATTCAATTCCGGTACATATAAGTATAAACGTGATGAAATAGTGTGCTAGATCTGCATGGTAACACCTTACGTATTAACTAGGATTAAGTGATTCAGGTACACTTGGAACTAACGCAGTTACAACACCTCTAGGACTTGTGCATAGACATGACCTCTTATCGGAATCTGGAAAATCGGATAGTATACAAGTGCGCCCGAATTTCTCCAATCCAGGGTAATAGAAAGCGAGCCTACATACATGCATATACATACTGCTTGTACATCTACATTCTGGCAAATAAATTATTCTTATTCCTATTGCCTTTAAGAGGTCACAAATGCAGACTTCGAGCTGGTACAGATATAGTCCTAATGTACAAATTAAAACTTAGCTCAACTTCATAATGGCACCCCGGATCACTATAGAAGTATAGACCATCAAAACTTTTCCACTTTTGATTAAGTGTTTTTGTAACTTTATCACAAGATCCTGAAAAGAAAATGTTGCTTACCAAAATCGATGCAGTCCTGGAACACTATATCGCTGGGGCCAGTCCAGGTGACTTTGACCTTGTAGCCGTTTCTCCACGGGAGGGCCTCCATGTTGAAGTTCACCCGGCTGTCTTGGACGACGGCATTGCGGCCGATGTGACCCAAGTAATGGGAACCGGTAGCTGTTGGCATACAAAGTTAGATTAGGTATACATTTTGAAAAGTAGTTTTGACTGAAGGCATTTTGGTATGCAAAATTATAAATATTTATTATTTATGGAAAATCACTTCTGATAAATGTATTTCATTTGTTTTTTTACTTTGCCAACACTAGGATTTTTTCCTGTTATCCTATCGTAGGTGCGTTTACGGACACTTAAACTCTCATTCACAAACAGCCAGACTCAAAACAGCTACCAGGTTATATTTAAATACTTGTTCTGTGCGGGGATTGAACCCGCGACACGCAGCACAGCAGTCGATCGATCAACCACCTAAACGACACGGTTGGCACAGTGGCTGAGTGGCTGACTGCTGCGCCGCGTGTCGCAGGTTCGATCCTTGCACGGAACAAATATTTGTATGGCCTACAGATAGTTGTTTCGGGCCTAGCTGTTTGTGTTTGTGTTTAAACGCACCCACGATACAGGAGAAATCCTAGAGTGGGGTAACGTTTAAAAAAAAGCAACAAAGTACAACTTACGTCCTTCATTGGTGAGGAAGAAGCTGCCGTCGGTATTCTTGTGAGCGTGGATTTTACGTGCCTGCTGGGTATTGGGCACAGCGCATAGCGCCACAGTCACTCCTGTAGACAAACATACCTTGATAAATTGGGTACTACTTAAATGCACCTCATAAACAGTAAAATAAGCGGGCGAAAACAACTAAGGAGATAGAAGAAAATAGGAAAAACTAAAACTTGCTATAGTTTTGGAGGAGAATAGCTCATAATAGAGTGTAATGAAAGCTGCAAGACACCTTTGCTAAGACGTGCACTGAATTAAGAGATCTACTATAGTAACTCACAAATTCACAATAACAGCTTCGTAAGGAATATATACGTAAAAGCTTCATAAATCCGGCGGAACTGGCATGAACGGTAGTACTTTGTAGCGACACAAAGATGCCTGGCAAAAAGTACTACAGCGCCATCTATCCAACCACTGAAGAACTAAACTGCAAGATTCCTACATCGCGAAAGCAAAGTTGTACGAGAAGTTAGCATATATACGAGCACCCGACTAACAACTGTCGGGCAGTGGCCCACTAGACACAACACCCGTCTGGTCGGAGGATCCTCCCTTTTCCATAGAGGATGGAGAACTCTACACCCTGTTCTTCATACCTCTAAAACTTATCCAATATAGAAATCGCCAAGGAAAAATAAGTTTTTGGACATGTCGCCTGTTTAATGCCCGGATTCTCCCTAAGCTAAAAAAAGCGCGAAGCGGAGAGGAGGAGATTTGCCAAATTTGAACAATCAAATTGATAGAAATGTACATCAATCTGTCGCATATCCTGTGATTGGCCTAATCATGCACATATATCCGTTTCGTGGTGAAATCCAGGCCAAAAGCCGCTTCTTTCATGTCCTAGATTGAGGATTCTGGGCAAGTACAAATCTGTCTTACACTTACACTTTCCCTGCGCCATAATTTTCAAAAAACTTTCAGCTGGTGCTTTGGACGCCTAAAAGATCTGGAAACTAACATACCCTTTGGTGCGTTAGAGGTAACGAGTCTTCTAAAGATACAGGTTTCTCATACTTAACGTTAGATCTTCCCACAAGGAGTGAATCAACACGATTATATTCAACGCACAATAGAAAAGTCCTGCAAGAGATCTGATAGATGTCGTAATGCAGCGAGCTAATCAATATATTGCACTTTCGATGGAGATAAACATCAAAGTATGTACAAGTGTACTGATTGATTTATTGATGGACATGAGTGAAGAAGCAAAGAGTCTTTGTTAAACTGCTTTTAAAGAAACTATGAATGAGCTGCTGTGGGACAGTTATGGACTAGCTAACAGGCTGGTATTCATTTTTATAAGAACCAAATAAAAAATAATAATTAGAACTAGCAACAAAAAATTACCTACCTGCCAACAGGAGTATCACCTTCATCTTGTTAAGTGGTACTAACGAAAATATCTCAAAGTAAAATATATTTATGAGGCTGATGAAGCTGTATCTAGGGGCATTATCTGTACGGATCGACTGGCTTGTCAGATAAACGTGAGATCATGAGATCGAATCCCCTGTACCTATGGTTTACACAACAAACTTTTGTGGTATATAGGGTGTTGCTAAATATTTTAATGAACATTATTAATTTAAAGTTTTATAATGTAGACTTATAATAATTATTTTTATTAATAGCCTATAGGCTCATTTTGCTGATGGGAAATCACAAACAAAAAACTTCCACCGCTCTGGGCGGAGCGGGGGGGAGTGTCAGACATCTACTGACTAAAACCCACCCATGTTCCTTCTATTGCCCTTTATGTTCCGAGGCCGCGGTATCTCTTTCGAACAATTACTGATGTACCTTAGGTATGACATATGTATGACCGTCAATTTACTGATGTAGATACCGCGCGACTAGTCTATTTTAGTTATTTTCATAGTATAATGTCATACGGTATTTTACTTTGGGGACGGGCTGCAGACATTGAGTCTATATTTATTCTGCAGAAAAGAGCCACCAGAGCCATGTACAATCTGCGTAGGCGCGATTCTCTAAGAGAACTGTTTAAAAAAATTAACATCATGACAGTACCTTGTCAATACATCTATGAAAACATCATGTACGTTAGGAAAAATCTGCATCTATTTAGTAAAAGAGGTGACAGACATCAATATAATACTAGAAATAGGGAACAACTGGTTCAGCCAGGTTTCAGGCTAGCTAAGGTAGACTCCTCTTTTATCGTGTACTGTTTAAAATGTTACAATAAAATACCTCCACACATCCTACAACTGAATGAATCGAAGTTTAAATCTTGTATTAAACGCACACTATGTAGGCAAGCATACTATAAGTTGGGGGATTACATTAATGATATAAATGCTTGGCTCAATGCCGGTCCTGCTCCACAACCATAGGGGCAAACTAACTATCATTAATCAGCATCTGAAGTTATTGTGGCAGCTGAAGAAGATTGTAATACTATCATTGCATTGTATAGACTCAATTTTCTAATATTGTATAATTGTAATGCCCATGTGTGAGTTCTATGTAATTTTATTGACTCGACGTTTGCCCTGGTGGTTGAGAGCTTGTCATGCTCACTTAAATGTCTCGCTGATGGTGGCGGGTGTGTCGGGTCATTTAGCTCCCTTCAAAATGGTCGAGCTGAATGGGGCTGATCCATACGTCATGTTCGTGAACGGGCGCTGTCGGTTGGGACTGGTCATCTCTTAGCTACCACGGTTTGTTTTAAATCTTCTATTAAACTCGTGATAATTATTGCTTTTACTCTGGACGCTCTAAATGTGCTCGTTTTTCTACATCGTTCTCACATTATGAATAATCTCAACATGAATGATGTATCCATAATTTTATAAAACATTATGATTTAAAAGAGTGTCCATGGAGTTTCTTGCCCATTCTTCTCCATAGAGATCTACGCTTTGGAATGGAATGTCTTGTGACTGGGACTGTAGCAGCATCATTTTTTTTGTTCTTGTTTTTATGACATTCAAAAGTGCCTGTAATGGTCTAATTGAAATAAATGATTTGAGTTTGAGTTTGAGTTTGAACAACCCGCAACCCGGTGGAGGTGGAGGTGAAGGTATATATAAGGAGGCCCTGGCATTTGATGATTTCCCACCTCAAAAAAAAATTAACTATTTCCCGTTAATCAATATAATTATATTATTTAAATCTTTTCATTTTCATAGTTCAACATGTATTCATTTTCTTTTATTGACACTGATATAGGTTTTCTTTTCCCTTAAAAGTGGATATCAGGAACGCAAGCCATCCTTACTGGCAAAATCTTATCTCCGATATTTTGATAAGGAGAGACAAAGTTCTTTCAAGTGTCTCGCTAGTACATTATTATTATGTAATGTCGGGTATTTTCCTTTATTCACTTTTCTTCTTAAAATTATTTTTTTATTATTTCTTAAAAATTATAATAAAAAAACATTTAACAATATAATCATAGATTGCCCCGGTAAAGGGAGCAGTGTCGCAGCTACCGGTGGATAGAGTTCCAGGGATTTTTGTGAAGAGGTTCCTGCCTCCTCACATTGCCGGTCGTATTGAGGAGTACTGACTACTGAATCAGGCTCTTGATCCAACCACCTAAGAAGAGCTTCGACAGATGTTTTCCGAGGCTCTTGGCAATTAATTTATTGACTGTCACGACAATCGGCACAATGATAGCCGAATCCACATTCCACATGTCGACAACCTCGAGTGCCAAGTCAAGATATTTTAGCTGTTTCTCTTTCTCAACTTTCACGAGGTTCTTGTCATGCGGGATGGTAACATCGATTATGATTATGCGGCTCGCTGATCGGTCTATCACCACTATGTCAGGCTTTTTGGCAACAATATTCAGTCAGTGTCAGTAAGACTCGAGAACTGGGGCGGGTATTATTATTGTGTACCTATTCAAAGTTCGATGAAAAATCCAAAATATACCTACCTAAGCAATCCTTAATCCAAATCCAAACTTCCAAACTAATATATAAATGCGAAAGTAACTCTGTCTGTCTGTCTTCTCTTCACGCCTAAACTACTGAACCAATTTGTGTGAAATTTGGTACAGACATAGTTTGGTACTTGAGAAAGGACATGGGATAGTTTTTATTACAAGAAATAAAAAAATATTCCGGACATACAGCGCCATCTATTGGTCAAAGGTCGGCATCAATTCAGTACTATACATGTCGAGCTGTTCCTATGCTCCGTAGATAGATGGCGTTGATCGCGCAATGGTGTCATTACGAGTGTTCGATTCATGTTATTGTTTTAATTCATCGGAAAAATTTAAATAATATTATGACTGGAATGGCAAAAGGTGAAATTGAAATTATTCCCGCATTCCCATCATTCCAACTGATTTGCCATTCCAATTCAAAAGAGTATAGTTTCCGCTGAAAACTGCGTTTGCAATGACCTTAAATAAAGCCCAAGGGCAAACACTAAAAGTTGCGGGGGTAGATCTTAAAAAAGACTGTTTCTCCCATGGACAACTCTACGTTGCGTGTTCTAGAGTGTCGAAACCACAAAACCTTTTATATATTTTTGCAAGGGATGGCAAAACTAAAAACGTGCACAGAAATGTCTTGGTGTAAGAAACTTTCATAATCTCTAAGGCCTAAAATAATAAAAAAATTGTCAAGGGAAAAACAGTATTTTTTTCCTTTTTAACTGAAATGGCAAATCAGTAGAATGATGGGAAAATAAGGGCAAAATAACATTATCGCCTTTTTCGATCGGCAATAACGGCTTTAATGCCCTAAGTGAGTATACATCTCTTAAATTAAAACGCAGAGCTGTTTATGTTGATTTTTGAAGAGTTCCCTAGAATAGCTTCCACATTTAATTTTTGAAGAGATCTCGCGATATCGGGAACTATGTGGGTAAAACCAAAAATCTGCCGGAAGTCACTATTCCACGCGAACGAAGTCGCGAGCAAAAGCTAGTTTGTTCATAAAATCTTTTTCATTTAACCCTCGGTATGCCTGGTGGCGAGAAGTGACGCGGTATGCCTGGTGGGTCTGACAGACCCAGTTTTGGATCACTATTTCATATACATATTGCAGTAAATTAATAAAAATATTTATTTTATAGTGAAATTACATACTAATATTAGGATTAGAAATAAAAATTGTTTTACAAATCAACGATCTTTATTTTTTAAATTTTAAATGAAAAGTTCGTTTTAAACATAAAGTTAAGCTTTGGGCTTTTAGTTAACAATTGTTATGAATTAAAAGTAGATAGAGCACTTTAAACTAGTCTTTTCGTTGTGGGAACGCGTCCCGGACTGAGGTAGCGGGCGGAAAGCATTGAGTAGTTCGTGACGGCTAGCTACAGTCTGCGGGTGCGCTCAGAATTCAAAGAATAAAATACAACGGTTTTTCAGCCGTGGTGGGTCTGACAGACCCTACCAGGCATACCGAGGGTTAATTTAGGGTAATCTTGATTAACTGCCTGTCTCATAAATCCGTTTAAATTCTCATAATAACAATACTTACTTACCAACCTTTGAACTTGATTTCGAGCGCGTAATTTTTCGCCTTTGTGGTCATACTCCATGCAAGTTTGTAATGGGACAAACTCGCCATACTGTTTCAAAACCAAGTCAACATAAAATTCGGCCATTCATCCAGGCCAGTGTCAAGTTGAATGTTGTAATATAATTGGCTTTACTTTCTCTTCACTAAAATCATCAATACAATCTTCTACGTACATTGAATCCCATTTAAGATTTTCATTAAAAAAATGCGTTTACTTGCTGCTTGTGTTCGTTGCCTGCTGCCGACAGAGTTACAGGTTTTTTTGCAGACATTTTATGATGTTCAAGATTTTAACAATTATTGCATTGGAACGCACCCTTTCATTGCCAAGTTCATGCGCTATGATTTGCCTTCACGCAGCTGTCATTTTAGTTTGACACAAAAAAACAATAGGCGAGCTTTGAACATGGCAGATCCCAGAATTCGTCAAATTAAAATAAAGACAGGCGTTGTAAAACGCATAGCCAAGGAGAAAGTCGTGTACGAAAAGGAAGCAGAACTTCAGAAGAATAGAGTACAGAGGTTGAAGGACGAGGGTCAGGACGAGCATGATATACGAAAGCAGGAGGAGGTCTTGCAGGAGTCGCTGATGATGGTCCCTGATTGTCAAAGACGGTGAGTTGAGCTCTAAAATTACTGTTAATACCTAGAACTCCTCATAGATTAGTATTCCGAACAGTTTCTTGGCGTAGTTGCACCGCATTTGCCATCTAAAACCACAGGTGTACATAGAGGTTAGGATACGTTACGCGACATCTGTTCTTTGTTGGCGTCCTTACTCATTGAAGCGTGATGATTCATGTTTATGATCTTTTGTTACATGCATCACTAGATACAATTTTTTTTTTAACTTCAAGTACGAATCGATTTAAATCTGCTTCATTGTCTGAAGGTTTTTTATTATTTATACTAAATACTTACCAGATGTTGCAATTATAATAAGATAAGCTATAATAATTATGTTATAGGTGACCCATAATAATAGACACATGTAAGTTTCTTTCTAATGAGTTCTTCACACACATTTTATTTTATTATGTTTTCTCTTGTGTCCATTCATTGCTCAGACCATAAATTGCGATATTTATCTTTTTTTTTCACAGACTGGTGAAGGCATACGGCGATCTAAAATCTACATTAGAAACTGAACAAGATCTCAAAGAAAACACTGATTATATTGCTGCAGAACAAATACTCAAAGAAGCTGAAAGTCAGCTCCCTGAAACCACTACAGTTTTATAATTTATTACATTATTTTCTACTAATTTTTAAATTACAACAATCATGTCTTATAATCCTAATTTTTATAATAATGTTCGCGGAAATAATTCTACATTCCAAGGTGCACCTAATTATTTTGTGCCGCCTGCACCGCCTTATCTGTCTCCCGCACAAGTTATGTCTTCAGCACAGCATCCAGCTTATCTTCGTAACCCACCCCCTTTCATACAACAGGTTCCCTATTCTGGTAAACAACAGCCTCCCCGTCACTTTGTTCCACCCCCGCCACAGCCTCCACCGTTCTTCATTCCTTCCGCTACCCCTGCAGCTAAAAGAGAAAAGGCAGATCAAGACTTCCTTTCAATCTTTGACAGTAAAATACCTGTCAAAGAACTTAAAAAGTTCAGTGTCAATCGTCCAACAATATCAGGAGTCCGTGAAGAAATATATAATATGCTGTCACTTTTCACTGAATTGAATGAAAAAGAGAAGTATTTAGCAGAAAATATTAATACACTGAGTGAAGAAGAATGGAGTTCCCACATGAAGCAAGTGGAAGAAAATAAAACTCTCATCAATAAAACACTAACCCTTATCAATGGTCCTTATATGGACACGTTAAGGAAGCTTTTAGCTCAAAGGTCAGCAAAGAGGTTGCGTTTAAAAAGACTTCGCTCTGAGAAAAAGAGAGAGAAAGAGGAGAGGTCTAAAGAGTTAAAAGAGAGATCTAGGAAAATTGATGAGAACTTACAGAAAATAAAAGATGATATTAATAAAGCAAAACAGGTAAATATAACTTTCTTTTTAAATTTATCCTTGGAACAAAATTAGGTTTTGTTTTTTATCTTTAAGTGTTGATAACACTTTGATAGCAGTTACAGCTTATTTGTCCACAAAAATTATAAATACAAACAGCTTTTATTATTAACTGGACTTTAAATATTCCAGGAAGCCGAAGAAAAGCTCCAAGCTGATGTGGTTCTGAAAGAAGTTCTCCGCAAGAAAAGTGATGCAAAGAAATGTCTAACAAAACTCGATGCAGTGCTGAAACTGCGCAAAGCTAGACAGAACACAGCCATGGGCCGAGGGGAGCGTGTTTCTGACATAGAAACAACTGCTTTTAACTCTAATATTGGTAAGCACCTTAGTCGCACAGTGGTATAACAACAGAGACCATCATGAATCAATTAAAATTAAAATTGGATAAACACTGCTAGATAGATTAGTGAATTAAGGTGATATGATGAGGATGCTGCTTTTTCACTCATAATAAATTCCCACATTACCCCCCCCTGCCCACACGACCAACAGTCGAGCTGCAGTTGAGGCGCAGGCACATAAGAGGCACGCCGCAACGAGATTTTCTTTACAAATGTGTGGGCGACGCGCCTAACGCGCCCGCGTCCTTACCGCACCCCGACTGCCAATCGTGTGGCAGTGTCAGTTTTCAAATGACAGGTTTGTAATAAGGGGTTTAAAGCGAGTTATATACCATTATATAATGGTACCATCTATCTTATATATTGCATTGATAGCCTTGTGGTGATAGTTGTACTTCGTCTCGAGTTTGTACCCAAAGCACGCACCTTCCTGCTGGTTTTTGGGTTGGGTCGACAAACTGACAGGTTAGGCCCTAAACCACACGAAAAAGAAATCAACGACCACCTTTTAATTTTTCAGACAAACTGAAATCCCTGTGGGCACACAAACTAATTGTCTACGAGAAAGAAGAAGGGGAACTTCGAGCCCAACTGAAGCAAGATTCGCAGCTGAACACACTGCTAGCTCAGACGGAGCAAAATGTGGCTTCTAACCTGGCCAAGTGGCGCGAAACACTGTTCGGGGGACCACTGCCGCAAGTGGACTTTGGAGGCGATGTTGCGAAATTTGTTGGTGTCAGGTAATTAGCTCAACATTAATAATGATGATGCGTAACCTCGTGAAAGCCGAGAAAGATAAGCAACTTAAGTATATTGACTTGGCTCGCGAGGTTGTCGACAAGTGGGATGTCGACTCAGCGATCATTGTGCCGATAGTCGTATCTGCCAATGGCTTAATTGCCAAAAGCCTTGACCAATACCTGAGGAGGCTTTCGTTAGGCAGCTGGATCAAAGGCTTGATACAGAAAGCGGTACTCCTGGACACGGCTCGTATTGTTAGGAGGTTCCTTTCTCTGGAGCCCTGACCGCCGGTAGCTTGGACCCTGTTCCCGATACCGGTGGGCTACTATTTTTATATTTTTAAATGTTTTTTTTTTTAATTTATGTGTTTAAGAAATATTTAAAAATATAATTTTATGTATAGAAAACAATAAATGGACGAGAATGATGCGTATGATAAACCGCAATACACACCAAACCCGTCGACATGTGTCGGTAATTGTGTGTTGGCAGCTTCATTCATTGCAAATCGGAAACTTAGCTTGAGTGTCGCCGGGTAACTGAGCGCTTGTACGCAAGCCAGACATGTTGGCAGGCAAAATGCGCGAGTGCAAGGTGCCGACACGATTCTTTTCATATGGTTTTGTCGGCGAGTCGTCGCACTCATCGCAGTTCTTCTACATACCCAATTAATTATTTTGCGACAAACAAATTGATTATTTTAAAAGGATGATTGAATTATTAAAACCTGTAATGGAAAAAAATACTGTGAAGTTTTCATCAAGACTAACAACTTTTTTTTTTCTCTCTAGATCACAGTGGGACCGCTACATAAGCAGTGAAGGAAGTGGCCTGCCCATAGGATGGGTCCCTCCAGCCACAGCCAGGACTGATGACAAACCTGCTTGAATAAATGTGCTTTTTAATAACACCAATATTTGGAATATAAATGTAATCTAATATTTATTTGCATTTTGTGTATGAAGCATTAATTACAATGCTTTTTTTTATAAATAAAGTATGCATTTACGATGAACGCTGCAGTTATTCTTTTCAGTCATTTTACAGACACATCCTTACTATTATAAAAGCGAAAGTAAGTTGGTTTGATTGTTACGTCTTCACGCCTTAATGGCCAAACCGATTTTGATGAATTGGTACCCTGGAGATAGTTGGGACCCTGGAGGCGAATATAGGCAAAAAAATTGAGAAAAGGGGAAAGATATTATTTTTTCGATCATCACTTTGGTTAGTAAAGTCAGCTTTAGCCCAAAGTAACTATGCCACGCAGACGAAGTCGCAGGCGGAAGCTAGTCGACATAAAAAAATAGTTTGTAAAAAAAAACTGGCGATGCAATAGCTGCCTCCAGGCGGTGCACGTTATAGAGTAGTAGTATGTGGAAAGATATGGGGGAGGTATTTGCCCAGCAGTGGGACATTAATGGCAAATTAAAACACAACAGTTAATTTTTATACTATCCACATTTTCTGTAGCATCTATGTATGGCTAGGTTGTGCTCAAATCGCCACCGAGTATGATTTCACCAATTTATACTTTTTTTTTAAATAGGAATTTTGAAATAAACCCAGTTAGCGACCCCAACATAGTTGGAAAAGGCTAGGCAGATTAAGATGTGTCTTCAATCTTATTTTATGTGAAATCAACCAGACTAACATACAAATATGTAGTGATGACATCCCGAAGGTAAGTACTTTTTAAGATAGGCAAGTATCAATAAAACACAATAATCAGCATACTCAAGTCTTTTACTCGTCACGATTTCCACTTTTATGGATTATTTAGTAAGAAATTAAATGTAAAAACACACGGACACACAGTCCATTACACTAAGATGTTGGATATCGTGTTGTAACTATCATATTAGTAATTAACTAATTATTCTATGCCCAGTACTTAAGTCTTTATTAGGCCCCACGTTAAAAATTGCGACGAAAACAGCGCGATGTTGAATTTTTAACGTTCGGTTGAAGAGTTAAAGTTGAAAATCTAACAGCAGCTTGAGTGTTATTCGCGGCTTTTCGATATCTCCCGCATTGATTGCAGTGTCGCCACATTTTTCCCAATTTCCAAGGTATTAATTAATGGGAAAAAATGTTGTGTTCACCAAAAATACTGATCGTGCACCAAATATTCTTTCCTGAATTCTAAAAAAATGCGTAGGTTAGGTTAGGTTAAAACTGCGACCCCCTACGACCCCAGTAACGACTTGCATTAATAGAAAATGGATAAAGATATAACACTTTTTTATTGTAGTGCTGTCTTTTTCCTGATGCTCGTTATGACATATTTTAATTAACATATTTTGGTGCTCATTCAGTATATTTGGTGCAACACAGGCAAAATTAGGTAAACGAAATGGGAATAAATTGAAGTACTTTTAAATACCATCCTTAATTAATTAGTGTGGCAGTATGGGGCCCATTCCAAGACATACTTACTATGAAAAGTTTGTAACTATGTATCCGTGCAAACGGGACGACTTACTGAATTCAAATAAAAACCCTGAAGCATACTGAAACATTCATTTAAAAAGTAAACACGTCACAGTATCGTGACTTAATTTTCACTTAAAAACTAATTTAGAATTTTCATGGAAAATTATGTAAAACGAAGTGAAGTACAGACAGACGCCTGCAGGTCAAGCTACCCGAAACTGTAAATTTTTCCCAATGAACCTTGAACCTAATACTTTAGAAATAAAGTCGAAAATCTATCAAAGAAATCTGACAGTTTGTAGTAGCTTGATGTGCAGGCGTCTGTACAATAAAGTATTTATCCAAATTATATACAGTTTAAGACATAAGCGTCCCGTTTCGTCTACAACATTACTGAGGTAAATGCGGTATTCAATCGCGCAGTGACAACATTATTATTAATTTCGTGTTGTTTGATTACAAGGCATTACCAGAACCGAGTCGAACCTAGACCAATCTGCAAACGATCCTGTTTGATAGCCAAGAAAATAAACAATTAACATTTAACAATGGAATAATTTCAAGAAGTGCATTGAAATGTCCTAAATGAACGCATTCTTGGGATGAGATCAAATAACTTCCCCTGCGCTGGGTGGAGCGGGAGGGAGTGTCAGACTTTTACTGACTAAAACCCATCCATGTATCTTTTTCGAGCAAACATTCACCACTGCAGGCGTTGGCCCTGACAGGCCCCTCTGTTTTGCTGATATCTCTTTGAGAAGCGCCGTGGACACCATATACCCAGCTCACCGTACACAGACCCGCGTCTACGGTGGCCGGGAGTCGGGTGACACGGTTGCATGTTCAATCTTCGGCTCACCGTCGCGGAGTGATAGCCGAGTGGTGTGACCGTCAGACTATAAGTCATAGGTCTCGAGTTCGAATCCCGCTCTGATTTGCTTAATTATCACTTGTTTTGATGTAGGGAAACATCGTGAGGAAACCAGCGTGCCTGAGATATATCTCGACGGCATGTTAAGCCAAGTCAGCGGCCTATGGGCGCATAAGAACTCCAAGTTACACTAACAGCACGATAAAGAAACAACAATGACGACACGGTTGGCGCAGTGGCTGAGCTATCGACTGCTACGCTGCGTGTTGCGGCTTCGATCCCCACACGGTACAAATATTTGTATGGACTACAAATAGTTGTGCCGGGTCTGGCTGTTTGTCTATGTGCGTTTGAATGTTTGTAAACGCATCCACGATACAGGAGAAATTCTGAGGGTGGGGTAACATTAAAAAAACTGACAATATTTAGGCACTGACTTAGGCGTAGCTTGCTGTTAGTAAAAACGGGCAATATCTACCATTTACATAGACTTTCTGACTCTAGGTTCAGTACTTCCTGTTTATTATTTATTCTCTTGGCAACAAAAACAAAATCAATCACTGTATGACGTTATATTCACTTACCACGGTAAATTATTGGTGAATCATTTTTTTTTAATTTCTTTTAATACATTTTTGTGACTATTGAATGATATAATTTTTTTAAAACCATTTACCGCGGCATTTCTTTGTAGTTGTAGCAGTGATCTGAAATAGATCTACGTTTTTTTTAAATGTACACACAGTGTTTAAAAAGAAATAGGTAATTTTGGATGCACAGTCAACAAAACGACAATAATCAGGTAAATAATCTGGCTCGTTAGCACAGTTGATATTAAAAAAAAATACCATTATTTAATTCGTTAAATTTAATTTCAAGAAAACAACAGTTCATTTAATAACTTAAATTTAAGTTGTAAATGTTAATCAGTTTCTATTTACATTCTTTTATAAACTATATGTAAGTATTTCTAATGAGCCTGGTTATCTTTCTTTTTTGTTGACTGTACATTTCTGTCCCGCATATTATTATAAGATATTTGCTAACGTTACCGTAAGTATGATCATTTCTTTTTAAACCCCGTTATCTTTTTAGTTAATCTTTTCTATTGCACTCTAGAACCCGCCAATTTATACAAATCTTATAATTTTGCACTTTCCTTCTCTCTTATTATTGCTATGTCAATTACACAATTCCGTACACTTGTATACGATAAACCATTTTATTTTACTATAAATACTAAACTAGCTTGAATAGTTTTCACTAATAATATAAAGCTAACCAAGATACCCAACCAAGGTAGTTAGGCGACTGGACTCATATAGACCGCATTTCACCCAGTTATCTAATTATCTTGGTTGACTATGCGTTTATAATGAGAAAGTGACTGAGCTAGCGCCATATTGAATACTGTCAAATGATATTTATAGCGTCGTCTTTTCCTGTATCTTGAGGCCATTCTAAATCCTTTTATATATTTTTGAAAATATAAAAATAATCAAACAACCAGTTTTCTCGATTTATCAGCTGTGACGTCATCAACATGTCGCGAGTTTAGTCACTTTTTCATTGCAAACGCACTACAAAGTATTTAATTTACATGAGAACGCGGGATTCCTCGAAGACTACGTACTAGAATCAACTGTCTTGAGGAACATTACATCTTCACAAACTTCTTCAAGACCACAGCTAGCTATTATAATAAATCACGCGTCAATTTATTAACCAAGTAAGTCATTACCCCGGCGTTCGATTGGTAACCATTTTCTGTCCTTCATACGAATATAACCACGCTTGTTTCCCAATAAAGGGTCGGCAGAGGTTATCACACTTGTATTTCTCCAGTTATTTGTGTGCTCACACACTATATAACCCGATAATATTGTACAGTAAAGTAGAAAAAATAACTAAGTATCTTTATTATCGATACAAATGAGTTGTTTTTACCAAAATAATTTATCTATCACGTCATTTTAAAAGCATCCAAGTGGATTATTTTCCGTACAGGTTTTAAACCGTGAAAATTATTTGTTACTGGGGTACGGTCAATGTCTTATTTGTCCGCATCTTAACCAGAGCGAACGTCTGCCGCCGACGGAGTGCGCTTTCTTGTTTCCAAAACAAATGAGTAACATTTAAAAACGCAGATCGCTTAATTTATGACTCAGGGCAAAGCAATCCATACTGCATTTATAGCAAATAGTTTCATTGCTACAAATACAGTTTTTTCGTCTAATTAAAATAACTAATGTTAGTTATTTCGCCTTCTAATTGCAGCCAACGAGGCAGAATAACGAATCCCTCTGGATGCGACACGTGAGGTCGTGTGTTGAGCTTCCGAGGGATGATGATCCACATCTGTCCAGCCAGAAATGCCCGCAGTTTTAGCCCCTATTGCTGCCACAAGCTGATATTTTTGCCGCTGATGCTGTAAATGTCGTTTCCTGTACGTGTGGCTACTGCCACAGGCCTGCGTAGTTCCCAATGAGCGGCGCGGGTAGCGGGCCGCCCGCTGTGAAAATGCGCGTCCCGCTGTCGTCGTAGCAGTGCGTGTATATCGCGGGGACGTGCTTTACTTGGTTGAAGCCGTCGGCTTCTTCGTCAGGAAACTGGAAAGGAACGAGGGTTAAATTAAATTTGAAGGAAATGTATCGGTGATCGGTTGTGTATAAGGAAATGCTTTGTTTAACAAATTATCTGAATAGGGTAGTTTTCTATTTTTTTTATTAGTCCGTTTTTTAGATTGTTCAAAAATAAAGTGTCTATACAAGACATCCTGGCGACGGACTGGAGGTGCGGGCGGAGGGCCGGCGGCGGGTGTACGCGGCGGTGAGGCGTCCCGCACCGGAGACACCGCGTTACCTTATATATATTTTTTTATTTCCATTGTTCGTAGTAAATACACTATATTAATCAGTCCACGAGTTTGATTAGACTGCTCCCGCACAGCTATCGAAAATACAACGCAACATAAAGAATACCTTTTTTTACGTGTGACGTCACTTGTTGCGAAAAACTGCAGCCACGCGTGACGTTTCACGAAACTTTAATGGGCTATATCTTTGTAATTTTTGGTCCAATTTACAAATGAAAAATACGTGTCCCTTATTTTTGAATAATCTAAAAGTCGGACTAAATAGAATGTAATTAGTTTGACCCTGGAATCTATCCGATTGTTTGGGTTTGTAACCCCCGAATACTGATGAAACGTCACTCAAAATTTAAGTCCCACTTAAATTTAACAGAGACTCAGAAGTGACGTTTGACCATACAAAATCTAAAGATTAAGAGCTGCTCAAATGTTAAGCAGGCCTCACATTTTGAGTGACGTTTCAGTATTCGGGGGTACCTCAAGGAAAAATCGGAAACACGGAACAAATTTCTACGCGATTGAAATCGGATTGGTCTGTAGAAATGAAAAAAAAAAGAATTTTACAAATCGTGGTAAAGTATCTTTTTGCTACACATTCGCATGTTCTTGGCTGTAAATGGTGCAAATTTTACTACAGTAAAGGTGTTTCTAACAGAACGATATACATTATCATAATTCTAGCCTCATCCTAAAAATCTGGCCAAAAGCGAGTCAGCCTCGCGCACCAAGGGTTCCGCGTCCAAACTTGTGACATAAACATTTCTTTTGATTTCTTAGACTTAGAAGGTTGATTTTTTCACATAACAAAGGGACCATAGAGTTGAGTAATATAATAATAGCCTTTTATTCCTAAACATGGGTCACAAGAGTTCCCTAAGTTCGGTGTGCCTTTTGACATAGGTCTCCTCCAATTCCTTCCAATGGGTCCTGTCCCTTGCTACTCTCAACCAGATTGGTCCCGCTGTCTGCTTCAAGTCATATTCTCAACATAGAGTTGAGTATAAAGTTGTAATTTTAACTGGATACTTTCACGCGTTACGAGATAAAGAGTCCTGACAGACAGACAGACAAAAATGTGATCCAATTTGGGTTCCGTTTTTTCCTTACATGGGCTTGCTGATGAATAAGCGCTTACTCGTCATCACAGTAGTTGCTCCCTTTATAGCCTTATCTTTTCGACAGTCTATCAATTGTTTCCTTGGGGGACCAAGAAAACGTTACACGAAACGGCCATCCACATTCATACCCAAATCTCTCCTCGTGACATTTACCTCAGTCCTCCTCCTCAATTGATTACCAAACAACTAGTCTCAGTCACTAGTGCGTCTAAAAAGATCAATCAGATTCTTAACGCTGCAAGTGATTGATTGATAAGATGATGATAACATAAATAACCTTGTTGAACTCACCACATAACCTCTGGAAGCTTTGAGTGTGACAGTTTTGGTAGAATGAATATTGCTCTCTAAGTATTTGCCCGCGCGCAGGTCGTAGAACATTAGAAGACCTGCACCAGGAAAAAAAACATGTTAAAATTAGTCATTATTATTTTTAATCAAATTGAACCAGCTTTTTCTAATGTCAGTTAAATATTAAAGTATACTAGCTGTGCCCAGCGGTTTCACCCGCTGCCCACTTAGGGGTATGAAAAATAGATGTTGGCCGATTCTCAGACCTACCCGATATGTACAAAAAATTTCGTTTAAATTGGTCCAGCCGTTTCGGAGGAGTATGGGAACGAAAACTGTGACACGAGAATTTTATATATTAGATTTATTTATTTGGATCAGCAATAGATGATACACAGATACGTTATAATACTCAGTAAAATAGGTTGTTTTAAGAGTGTTCCTTCAATTATAGGAGACCACAGCATGCACATATAACTAGGTGTTAAGACAGAAACAAGAAAAAAAAATAGGGGAATAAGTAAAAACTAGTTTATGGAAATCTATCGAATATAAGAATAGTATTATAATTGATTTACATAAAAATTATAATCATAATCATTGTTGTAGTTGTCAAATTCTTTTTGTAATTAGTTATGGGGATTGTTATGTCCAAGCTTATTGTTTTGCCAATTCGTAATAGAAGAGTTTCGGACAAAAGACCCATTGTGTTAGTTACTAGTTAGTATTATGAAGGTTTATTAGTAAAATTAAACAAGGCTAAAAATAATATTTTTCTTTTTAAAAGTGCTAAACTTTAATCCGCCGACAAGACAGATAGATGATATTGAGTGTGGTAGGCCCGATGGTTGTTGTCGGTTTATTTTTTCTTTTTGATGTGTTGCCAACATGTGGCGACATCTATACCGCCTCATACGAAATATCTGACATCACCATGACACAATGTGAGATGTAGAATTTCTGTAATGTAATTTTAGAATTATTGGTGCACAAGTCACTGTGACAATTTACCCAGGCCAGTCCCGATGGTGAGCATGTTGCCTCTGAAGCTGGCAGATCGGATGCCGCAGCCGTTGTACCGCGATGTGATCTTCTTGACCGACTGCAGCGTGCGACAGTCTAGCAGGAGGGTGTAGGACTTGCAGCCGATTGCGTACACGCCGCTTTCCTGAACAAGCATTTAGTGTTTCTTGAGTATTTGGAGAAACAGGTGATAAAGTGTGGCGCGAGGACTTTAAAAGGAACAGTTATGGTTGGAATGCTCAAATTGTTGAGCATTTCAACCAGGGCAGTGCATCAGGGCTTTTGTGTATATTGATACACAAAAGCCCTGGTGTTGAGAGAAAAAAAAATGGTACCTGGGTAGCTAGACACACGAGGTCCTGGCACGAGGGCAGCTTCCGGGAGAGCGTCTGACGGAAGGTTTCCGCGTTGAACACGTGGATGTACCCGTTCAGTGTGAGCGCGGCTATCTCGCGCCAACGTTGGTTGAACGTCAGTGCGCGGACTTTTTGACCTGAGTACACGTTATTGAAACTAGTTAAAATCTGCAAGAGGTTTTATTTTTTTAAACTTTACATCATCTGCCTAGCCTTTTCCCAACTATGTTGGGGTCGGCTTCCAGTCTAACCGGATGCAGCTGAATATCAGTATTTTACATGGAGCGACTGCCTATCTGACCTCCACAACCCAGTTAGTACTGAGTAATACGATACCCCTTGGTAAGACTGGTTGTCAGACTTTCGGGACACTGACTACCTGTAACGACTGTCAAAGATCTACAAATGACAGCCGGGACCAACGGCTTAACGTGCTTTCCGAGGCACGGAGGAAACTCGGTATGTAACGGGTGGTCACCCATCCACAGACCAACCTAGGCAAGCGCGGCTTAACCTAAAGATCGACCCGAGCGGCTGCTATTATTTAGCCACGAGCTCCTCCTCCTTAAACTTTACAAGACTAAAAAGTGCAATAGTGAAATTATTTAGCATTTTTATGATGTTTAGATTTTTTTTATTAAGAAAACGAAGTCGGAATTAATGCTATCCTTACTAATATTATAAAAGCGAAAGTGAGTTTGTTACCTCTTCACGCTTTAATGGCCGATCATTTAATATTAAATGTTTACTAAAAACTTAAAATGACTCCAAGAATGAACATAATGAATAAATGAGAATAATTTTTATTTCTGGTATCTGCTAATCTGCCTGGTCTAAAACCTTTTTGAATTGTTGAAAATAAATTGAAGACTTTCAAATACTTTAGAGATTAGTAGTAGATTTCAATGTTTATCTGCTTAATTAGTTTTTCATTCTGCTTTCCTTCGAAGTATTCGTACGGCGATGTACACACCCGAGCGACACTCCTTGACACAGACGGGCGACACGTAGTGGTGCATGGTCTGTGAGGGCGGCGCGGCGGGCGCGCGCCACAACGCCAGCTTGGAGTCGCGCGACCCTGTCACTACGAACTCGTCGTCCAGCCAACACATGTCCAGGATCTGTACAAACACATATTACTTAGCAATGTATACTTTCTGCTCAAAGCTCTAACTGGAGGGGGCGGAGGGCTGACATGTGCAGGAATCGACCAATCACATTGGTTGAGCTCCACATCGAGTCCCTCTTCTTCTGTGGTTGGCCAATTCTTGTTCATCTCCTCTGTGCTCAGTTAGTCTACATTATTGTGGAGATCAGACGTTTAGGCTGAACATTTAGTATGCCTGAATTTGCTATTCCTTCTCGAAAACGAGTTTAAGTTTTTTCAAACAAATGACAAAGAACAATGGGCAAATTTCTATAGGAGCCTGACTATACATATGACATATTGGGACGCCATCTTTTCGTAGTCTGGTACGAAATGACCATCCTTCTTTGTATTCTTAAAATAGTTTTTACCCAGTCTTTATGCGCCTCGCCCACACAGACGGGGTCCAGGGTGGGCAGACTGTATATGGCTAACTCGCACGAGTTGCGCGCGCCTGTCGCTAGTAATGTTCTGTAACAAAAATATAGATGGATATTATAAACATTGCGTATGGTGTTCCTCAGGGAACTTACCGGGTTGTCAAGATAAGTAGCTCCATGTTAAATACTGGTATTCTGCTGCATCTAGTCATGGTAGAAGCTTACCCAGCATAGTTGATTAACTAGGCAAATTATGAATAACAGACATTCTGACTGTTAAATATTGGAACAGGTTTTAAGAAAACTTGGGCATTTCTGGTTTAGAAAAATGTTCCACACTAGGAATTTCTCCTGTATCGTGTGTGTGTTTATAAACTCACATACACACACAGCCAGACCAATTTGTAGGCCATACAAATATTTGTACTGCGACACGTAGCGCAGCAGTCGATCGTTCAGCTACTGTGCCAACCGTGTGGTCTTTGACTTCAAAGTACTAATTTTGTGCACTCACTTAGAAGGGTTGATCTGCAGCGCATGTATCCCGGTCTGATGGTCGGCGCCGGCCCAGGGCGCGCGCGGCCGCAGTGTCGGGATCGCGTCCAACGTACGCCGACGTACGTCGTACACCATCAACTGCGGTAAAAAGAATCATTTCAAGGATATTACAGTAACAAAAATAAAACTGGTTCTTTTAACCTGAGAGACATATGTGTTGTTGGGGAGTTTGTTACGCTCCTTCTTTGTCCTAGTTACACACTAGAAAATGGTAAATTGCAGGCGTTTTGGGGAAATGTCGCTCGTAAATTTTGACGTTCAAAAATAAATGACTTGATTTAAATCTTTTCAGTGTAAGAACAAACACTATTTAGGTACCTAACTAAGAGGCGCGCTTTCAAGGTTTTTCGGATTTCTGCATCCACGGTTTAACAGAAAAATATAGGCCCTTTGCATTAGATTCTTCTGAGTATACATTAAT
This sequence comes from Ochropleura leucogaster, assembly GCA_958449745.1. Lineage (NCBI taxonomy): Eukaryota > Metazoa > Arthropoda > Insecta > Lepidoptera > Noctuidae > Ochropleura > Ochropleura leucogaster. The sequence continues at coordinate 1,635,235 of OY288213.1, read as the reverse complement.
GATAGCAAGTGTTTATTTTGCAAGTAGGTTTTTACTAACACTGTTACACGTCATTTTAATATATTTATATTGTAAGGCCACTGGCTGCAGGTTGGTTCCAAAGAGCACAAAGGGCAAAAGAAGAAACATGGATGGGAATTAGATTTTATAATGTAATAATTTATTCAATTCAATGTTTAATCTTAAAACAATAATTATATTTTAACTTACATTTATATATTAATGTAAATTGTATGGGAAAATTTTCTGAAATAAAATGATTTAATTTAATTAGTCAGTACCAGTCTGACACCCCCTTCCGCTACATCCAGAGTGAGAGAAGCCATTTGATCATTTCCCATCTGAAAAAAAGCCGTATTCTTACACATACCTTGTTACACTTAGTGCCGAACACGACCTGTCTGTCGGAGAGCCACTGAGAACAGAACACTTTGTTCATGTTGCCCAAGTTAATGGCGGTCTCCCGGAACATGTCATGGGTGAGCATGTGCCTCGTGGCGTAAGATGGTTCCACTGACCGAGGCTAGAAAAAAAAATTAATGATTTATTCTAATGTTGCCAGCACTAGGACACAAAGACTCTCTTCTAGGTTTGAAGATGAAAGTGTCAAGATAGCCTATGAAATTCTTTTTTTTTTTAATTTTTACAATTTTCCGGTCAGATTCAATCTGTGTGTTGAAGAAAATAATAATAAAAGAGCAACCATAACATGTTTTAACAGAATTATAAAAAAAACCTGCTCTGGCCCAGGTTTAAAATCTAGCATAATCTTATAATATAAACATTAAAAATACCAGGTACTTAATAATACAGAGTCAAGGGCATCAGAGCCAATTGCAGCATGATAAGATAACAGTAATACTAGGTTTTGCCTGCGGCTTGGCCTACATATTTGTTGGAACATACATTGAAGTATCCTATATTCAAGGTGTACCTATGAGAACTGACGAAAATACTGACAGACATTTTATCTGTCTCGAATGCTAGTATTTGGCATAGAAAATCTGCCTATCTGACCTCCACAAGCCAGTCGGGAACCAAGTAATACGATACCCCTTAGTAAGACTGTTTGTCAGACTTTCAGGACAGAATGACAGTCATTGTCACATTTATAAATAAGTATGGATGGATGATGCAAATGTTTTGACAATACAATGATTACAAGTTAGATAAACATACAACAATGTATTAAACATTGAGGAAGGACTTTTGTCATTATTTTTCTTGAGATTATGTTCTTTATTTAACAAAATTACACTTTCCATTGGATTAATTAATGCTCATATTTTACTGTGGATATGAATTGTGTGTACTATATTTGATACTAGTTGCACCCCGCATTTATACATTCCACTTTAATCGCTCTTTCTATTTCCGAAAACTGCATTAAAAACCTTTGAATCATAGTAGTAGTGTAGCAGTGGCCGAGTGATCCCACAATAAAATAAAACAAAAGCATTTAAAAAATAAATAAATAAAGGAAACTAATTCTTTTTATTTACCATCTTGGATTGCAATCTATCTGGCCATGTTTAGTGTGACTTAGTTATTATGCGGTGTTAGGCTTGTGCCAGATTGTTAATTAACAATACTGCTTTATCATAATTGGTCTATAACTTTATAGTAGGTCATGTGTTTTTTTCATGTAAGCCTTCATGGCAATTACACTTGACTCAAAAAGATGTTAACCTTTCAGGAATTATAGCTAGATATATTAATTGCTCTGTTTATTTATCCTATTTATCAAAACATTGCATAAATTCGAAAGGGCCACATGTTGAAAAGTTATTTTTGTACAAGAGAGCCTTTGAAAATATTGACTAACTATGTCAAACAAAGTGTAATGTAAACAAAGTAAAATGCAAAACGAGCATTCATTTGATTGAAACCATGTCTAAAGAAGAAGAAGAATGCTGGGTGTTATTTTTGCATACAAAAATATAAAAGGAACTTATACAATTTTTGCAATAAAAAAAAAATAATAAATAAGTTTCGAAAATTTGATTTCTGGCCCTTTAAAATTTAAGCAATGAAAAGTAATAATTATACATTTATATAAATTAATACCTCAGCTGTCTGCATTTCCCTTGACCGTACATAATCAACAAAGTTGTAAGAGGTTGACAATATCTTATGTTGTTGCGTAGGTGTTTCCTCCTCACTATCACTGTCAGAGTAGCACACAAAATCTTCTGGCTTATCCGGTTTTCTTTGCTGCTCTAACCTGAAAATACAATATCAAAACTAGGTCAAGGAATGCGGTTAATATTGTTTTTAGTGATAAAATTTAATGGCATGTGGTAAAAATTGAGTAAATAAACATTTTTATTGATGACAGCAGGTTTTTGTAGGTGATTTTTTGATGATGAGAATGTAAGAAAATTATCATACAATTATGTTGTAATATCCAAAGGTAAATACTAAATTAACACACTAGATTACATCCTGCTATTAACAAGAAAAACAATGAAAAAATAACGATCAATAACACAACCATCAAAGTTTCATAGTACAGTGTTAGACCAATTAATTAATTCCTAACTGTGATCTTGAATGTATGTTTACTTTGCTATCCTTGCAAAATCGATTGAAAAACAACACGAAGAAAAAAAGCAAAGCACCTGGCGTGGCTGCGTAATGCCAATGCCCTAAGAAAAGCAATATTTACCTTAATGCCCTAGCTTTTGCTCTCCTCTCTTTTATCCTGCTGGGGATGTAACAGGACGGGTATCTCCCCTCAATCGCTCGTCTCACCGTCTGCGCCATTTTTATTCCAGTCGAGTGTTTCAATAAGCACCGTTTAACACACGGTCAACTAGTCACTTTCGTTTTGTTCGGCTGTACACACACCAATAATAAGACATCTTTCATTGTAGTATGGAGTTCGAACATTCACATCCACTTTTATTGACACGTTAACGCGTTGTACACTAACTAAACATGTTATTTTTAGTTTTAATATAAAAATACACTATTTATGAACTATAAAAATACAATAATTGACAATATTAACCCTTTATTTTCGATAATTTTTAGAAAATACTATTCTACGCTGACGGAAAGCTGGCTGTCATTGGTGTTGCCAAGTTTTACCACAGAAAAATAATAAATATAAATAGAGGTATTATCGGTTTTTTGAAAACCGGAAATTGGGTTTTTAAGTATTTTTTAATGAACCATTTCTATAAAAATACTTAAATTTCTACTTTAAAATATAGTAGTTCAGTTTTATGGGTATACACGAACTTAGGACTTTTTGCTATAAAGGAAATATTCCAATTTTCATATTACTTATGTATTGTCGGTAATTATTATAGTCAAGATTGTGTGCAAACCACTATTATTTAAATGCTGAAAATGACAGAAAACTAGTTTAATTCAGTACTTAGGTTTTAAAAAGTTTTACAGAATTCTTTATAATGATAATAATGTCATAGTAATAATAGATCGCGTTTAAGCCAAATTAGCTTCTGGTAAAGTAATATTTCTTTGCGGCATTCAGATAAAGCAAATAAATATCTAAATTCAAATTTATTGAGCAAAATTAGGGTCCATAATTGATACGTTAGGCACGGCAATAGGATAGATCAAGGATAGATTACTGTAGAGTAGATTCACTTCACGTATAGCTGTTCTACCCCAAGTAGGTATTCATCACGACAGCTTGATAGTATTTATGTATTTAAATCTATAATTTGGACAAAATGGCAACGGAAATAAATGCTTTGACCTGAAATATTCAGTACCCAATAATTTTGAAAGTTTATTAAAATCTGTGCAAGTTTAGGTACCTAATAGTAATTCGTGACCAGAGACCTCTCGTCGCCACAACTAAAAAAAAATATAATATTTCCGTTTAAATCAGATCGCTTTATTTAGATGCAAATTTAACTGGAGTAGGTACTTAAATAAATACTCAGCATTATTATTGTGGAAGTGCTCACAGAATCAGAATATAATGTTATCATGAGAATGCATTTCGCTTTGTCGCCATTTACATAATCTGACATTCGAGAAGTGAATGCGCAATCTTGACGTTCCATGGAAGGCTTTTTAGCATAAGTGGTGGGTTTGTATCGGGAGTTGGGCCATCACTATCTACATTTTAGGATACAAGACATTGTTACAATATATGTTATACATCTCGGAACAATGTTTTTTTTTCGAAACTTAGGAAAGTCAGAGAGTAACCAAAAGTGATAACTAACTGCCAATCAAATGACTATTTAAACGTTTTCAAAATCTGTCAGTATATACAATATTGTATTGGTTGTATAGGCGAATATTAGTGACTAGTGTAGGAAGCTTTTAGAAACCACTGTAGCTGAGGCATATATCTGAGATATTTTTAAATCACGTTTCCCGATACTAGGAATTTTTCCTGTATTATGGGTGCGCTTACAAACATATAAACTCACATACACAATCAGCCAGACCCAAAACAATAATTTGTAGGCCATACGAGTTTTTGTTTCGTGCGGTGATCGAACCCGCGACACGTAACGCAGCAGTCAGTCGTTCAACCACTGCACCAACCGTTGACTGAATGTTGAAAATATCAAGACTGCGTTTGCAATGTTCTGCGAAACAATTATTAGAAGTGATAGTTAGAAAAAAATGGAAACGTTGTGCTAAAGAATCTCGAGTAGAAAATAGCACTTGGAAAACAGTTACAATCCTAACAGGCCCCTACGACTAAACGTTCCTATTCCCAAAGCTTCTCCGTCCAGCTATCAACATTGCGCTAATAGCAGCCTCGAGTCTTAAAGCACAGTGCGGGTAGGGTCACCATTTCGAAAACTTTAGAAGTCCGGTCTAAAAACCAGACATACTCAAAGATATACCTACTCAAACTCAAAAAAATACAGCTATTTCATTTTACTATTCAATCTTTATTTATTTATGGACACACAAAATACTTGATAGGATATTAAGAGAAAAAAAAATTGCGAGAGATAAGTTGGTTCTTCATTCATTAGGATTTTGTTGTTGTGGTTTTTTCAAAACTTCTCATCTTTACGTCGTATACAATGCAGTCGCTTCCACTTTCTGTTCGCTTAGATCTTTTAAACTACTCAATAAATTTGAATGCAGTTATAAGGTTTAATATAATTATGTTAAATAGTATCTCCATTGCAGCCGTGCGAAGCCAGGGCGAGTCTCTAGTTTAAATATTTATATTTTAATCCGTACAAGTGAAAAAAAATCTAGAGGGGCCAAAAACCCAGACATCTCGTCTCCTGGCAACACTGGACGAAATGCGACCCTAACTGCACTCAATGTAATGACCACTTAAACTGTTGTCATCCTAGAGGAAAATACAGAGTATCGGGAAAATCTTTAAAGCAATTGTTCAGTAAGAACTTTAGCCTCGAGCTCTAAGTGTAAGCCGGCACAGTTACACCAGCTCAGGTGCAACAATCTTTTGTACGTGACGCGGGAAATACTTATCGCAAAGGGAATACAGAAATGAAAAACTTTGCTGCAGAAGAGGAATATTACGATTTATTTTACTAGGTGATTTTACTTACTGTTAATTGTAAGAGAAGGAAAGCAAATTTAAATAATTTTATTTGTAGAACATAGGTAAAACCAACACAGGTACAGATCATGTACAAATACTAATAAAATGAACGCTATGTTTCGCCGTCAGCGTCGTACAAATACCTATTCTAATTACATTTCCACAATAAATAAAACTAGTAAGTAATGATAATTAAATTAAACTATTATAAGGCAGCAAATATAATACATTAACATTGAATTATAATTACAAACATCATTTGATTAATTTTAAATAATGAGTGAAAGAAAATAAAATAATAATAAATAAGTAAGTACCTACATAATGTCAATGAATTAAAAATGTCTTCAAAGTATTAATTGACTGTGTAATAGGTCTACACAGTCAATTAGTACTTTGAAGGCATTTTTTAGTAACGGCTGATTTTAATGATTAAAAACAAAAATATGTAGTCGATCTGAAAGACATTTTGTTAAAATATTGATTGGCAGTTATAAAAAAACGTTTATAAGAACGACTTCAGGCAGCGAAGAAACTAAAGCTCACGACTCCATAGTTCAGCCATTTAATGAGTTTTGTGCCCTAAAAACATGAAGCCATCGATTGAAAACTATCACTATGATTGTTTGCCTGATATTTTCGGTAAAGAACTAACTACTGCAGTAAAAATGCAGAAGTGGTAGCAGTAGAATTTTAAAATTGCAAAGACGTTCATATTTCTTAGTTTTGTGCTTTAGCTATGTCATATAAATTATTGATAAATGATTTTTAAGATTGTAGAAGTTTATCACTTTATTGTCCGTCTGTTTGTTTGTATGTCAAGACCCTTGTATCTCGGAAAAGCGTGAACATTTTGAGCCTTGAAATTTAAACCGTATACTCAGTCTGTGGTCCCTTAGAAATGTGGAAAAATCGTATTTCTACGTCTACGCAGTCAAAAGATATGTTGCGAGTTTGTACGGAACCCTCGGTAGCGTATAGCGAGTTTGATTCGCACATCTGACTCGCTATTGGCCGGTTTTTTGAATTAGATGAGGTCGGTGTTCCGTACCCGACTACTCTGAGAAGAAACAGCCAAAGGAACGAAGTTCTTATTTTATTCCTAAATAAGAAGCGCATTTCAATAAAATATAAACTTTAACAGATCACCAAACTTAAGTTAACCTTATACCCAGCAAAAAAAAAAACAGAAATTAGTATTTTGACCTGGCAACACTGCATTATTGATAGTGATGCTCAATAATTGCTAGGTATTATTTGTCGGTAATGCGGTGGAACAATAAATTTTATTGCAACTGCATTCCGCCCACCATGCTGTAGGTATTTTCATGAGGTCATTGACTTACTGCTATGCGGTTGGTAACCGTGTGCAAAACAAACCAACTAGGTAAGTAGTTCCTCGAATAAAAATGTTATCGTGCGAAATATGGCGGTATTCTATGCCACCTATGCCATTGAACGCGAAGGAATTAAAATAAGTGTTTTTGGAACAGTTAAGTCATAAGTAATTTATTTGAGAACAATATAAATTGTGTTGAAAATATTAAACGAATAAAAATAAAAATTGCAATTAAATTAACATCATAACATAACTCTAAAGAAAATGCTTAATTTCATAACCTATTAGTAGTGAATATTTATTATTTATTTATTTATGCAAACATTACATTAAGTCATAAAACGAGATAGGTACTGCTTATTTCATTAGATAATTCTCCCAACAGAACTGCGAGCCGAGAAATGAATAAGAAATGTAGACACAGTGTATAGAAAAGACAAAACATGAAAAAGACTATCAATCATAAAATAAACAAACATAAAAAAAGTAATAGACAAATAAAAATAAATACTGATATAGTTAAGATACACCTAAAATATGTACCTATTTAATAATATCCTATTTATTTAATAAATGCGAATATTTGTGAAGATGGATGGACGTATGGATGCTCTTTCACGTCAAAACGGCTGCACGAATGAAATTTCCACATAGGTAGATTATGGCCTGAAATAACACATAGGACTTTTTTTTAGATATGACGCGGGTAAAGCCGCGGGCGCCAGCTTGTATAGTATAATGTTTGACATACTGCACTATGCCAGCACAGGTTGCCAGAAATTTAACTGCAATATTTCCGTTCAATCCACTTTAACGAAATAATATAACTTGACCAACAGCTGATATTTTATTACTTACTCAGCATTTAAATTAGAGATACTGCATCAATAATTTCAGATCAATTGCTGCCTTTGGCTTTAAACACTCGTTGAGGAAAACAGCTCTTTGAGGAAAGGGTAATCATCACACCTTGAGATCCCCTCAGGGTTAGGTTGACGTGTACGTAACAATTACATTTGACCAGTAATCGGACGTAATTGTTAAATGTCCCAACAAAGCAAGTAAGTATAAAACAATTCAACTTGGCCTTGTTTTTCTGAAATATTCAGGGTTGGCTTTTCAGTTATCTCCTACGTGGGATGTATCTGTGTAGCCTAATGGTTAGTGATACCCTCATTAATTGAATTAGGCACCTTCAGACCGAACTAAACTGCTCCCATACCTACGGAGTTTCAGCCGAGTTGCTTCCAAAACTTTCCTCTTAATTAGAGATCTAAAAATAGTTGTCAGTGATGAACTAGATCGTCAGCCACCTGATTGAACACTAATGTGGCTTTAAGACCTGCGCACTGCGAACATTCAATACATCTTTTTTTGTAGAAATCTATTCGAGCTGAAACATTGCTAACGAATGGAAAACTTTTGCGGTAGTCCTAAATTGTATTGATTGCTTTTGAGCACTCCAATCAGAGAGGAATTTTCTGTGGGCAAGAATTTTGCTTTTTTTATTTTTTTATTATTCGACAATGAAAATACGTAGGTCTATGATATGACTGGTTGGTAAGTAACTCTTTACAATAATTGATACATTTGCTAGAGCAATACTTTAAATAAAAGTAAGGTACTTTAAATAAATGCAAGTTTAAAAAATTTAGAGGGGTTATTTTTTATAGTCCCAAGGGACCACAGATTTGAGTATATTATTTTAAATTCATTTCACGCATTTCCAAGATATAGGGGCCTTGACAGACAGACACACAACAAAGTGATAAGGGTTCCGATTTTTCCTTTTGAGGTACGTAACCCTAAAAAACTGTGCGAATAATCTATCGTGGAAATTGTTTCCGGAAAATACTGGATTTTTCGTTCAATCAAACAGTACCTAAAACTCCATTGCCATCAGCTAGCAAGTTCAGGTAATGATGGCGAAATTATGGGACACTTACTCCACTTTTGATATATACTCTACCAATGAAAAGAAAACAGTAAAATTGCTCCACATAGCAAAGTAAACTATAACTTCAGAAATTATTCATAGATGGCGTTACTGATATGAATTTGTGTCAGCATTCCCAGTTCTTGGAAACCGACTGATTAGTTTTTAATTGCAGCGAAAGTTGGAATCTTCGTTAATACTGATTGTTTGGCGCTAATGGCAAGTCTGCTTTAATTTTGTAGAATATGTTACATCATTAGGTGTTATGTATATTCTTTCGAATTCATGAAATTCTTAGTAGGTTCTTTTAGTGTGTGATTGCGGTCATGAGTGTTGTATTGTAATTTTGAACGTACGGTAATGATATTTATGAAGAAATGCAGGGCTCTTGACTGCTTACAGATTTAACCCAGGCAAGCGCGTGTCATCACGCATTCTTCAAAGTTACTGCTTCTTGCCGAATACTCATAAGGAAGCGAAGGTTTACAAGTGGTTTTTTCTGCAATCCATATTTCTGTAGACCATTTTTATTACTCAAGCGTTGAGTGTTAGGTTAGGGCAGTTACTTGTCCTTGAAGTCAGTAGGTACTCCCAAAAATAAAACGTGATTATTCAAAGAATTAGTTTTGGTAAACTTAGGTTTAACTGCTCGGACAACTGACCTTCAACTGGTCACGCAACTAACGTGTGCCTATAGAAACTTTGGGGAACAAAATCCACTAGCTAAAGTCAGTAACAAGAACCTAAATTATTATTATTTTATACCCACTTAGATAAACCTCGAGGTGAAACTGATTGTGATCTTCGACCTATGTAAAATAATAAATTATAGCTAGAAATTCTTTTCGCTGGCAAAAATGTAGTACAACTTCACGTTGACCTCTTCCACTTTAATTTTAAAGTATATCTCGTAGGCGCTCAAAATATTGGCTACATCCCTCTAGCCGCCAGCTCTTGTCATTGGAAGCTAGCCAGACGATCGCGAAAAGTATATAATTTGCTGACTCAACCTAAGGTTTCAAACTTGCCTACATTTTGTTCGACGTTTTGTTTTTATTTTATCGGTAAATATCGGTTTTTTATGTTTGTTTGTGTTTTATTTTTGATTTGATTTTAATTTTTACTTGGGCAACATTAGTTTACTTTTTTTTGCATTATTTTATTTTATTTTTTGCTCAGAATTTACCCTGTTATGCTAGTGTTTTGCATTATGCTATCTACTCTGTTATTTCTACATTCTTAGGGCTGAGTATTGAAAAATCAGCCCTTATGCTATTTATAATTTATCCTATCTAATTTGAATAGAATTAACACGTTCGCTGCATTACGAGATCTATCAGATCTCTTGCAGGACTTTTCTATTGTGCGTTGAATAAAATCGTGTTGTTTCACTCCTTGCGGGAGGATCTAACTTGTAAAGTTCTTTATGTATGAGTAAGACAAATATACATATTTGCTTTCTACTTAAAACTGAATTTAAAGACATTAAAAAATAAATTAGAGATGGATTAGGTCCCTAACGCACAGTACTATAATTATTTTAATTTCTTGCGTTAGGAGATATGTCGATACTCGTGGAATCATAGGCCTCGTAGACGCAAGAGAGGAAGGGAGTGACTCCGTGACTCGTGTTAGTGTTGTCCTAGCATCGACGTGGGAGGTCGCGCGCACGTTTTGGAAATAACACTCGCGTATATACGTCGTGTACGTGTTGATTACTTTTTATTAACAAAGAGTGATTTTAGAAGAAAAAAGTGTAGAAAATCTATTTGTTTTGGTGAGGTTGCCAACGAAAAATCAACACCGGATTATAACGCTACATCGTCCAGTAAAATACAAATTTTGGATAATATTCAAATTTGCCCCCCATTGGCTAATAATGACAGTGATTCAGATTTTGATTGATTGAATTTTTTATTTATTTATTTTTTTATTAAAGACAATTCCCCGCACTAGGAATTAATCCTGTTTTTGTTTTATGTTGATTTGTTGTGATTGATTATATTGAAATAAGAATTGAATATAAAAATTTAATAAAACTTTTTCAATCGACAACTGAGATATTATTTTATTCCCATCACTACTTACTACACATATTGAACTATCTTCGGTTGCGGTACGAGATACAATCGATACCTAATTTTTTTTTGGTATTTGTAGTTTATTCAAATGTCATAACTGCGTGCGAACCTAGCAAAACATAGAGCAATAGGCTATCTTTCACCCACATAAACTTTAAAATATATGTCATTGGTTTTCTCGAAGATATAAGTTATTTTCAAAACTGTATTTTTAGGAGACTGATTAGGTCTCAAACGCACCAAAGGGCTGATTAGTTTCGAGATCTTTTAGGTCTCCAAAGCACCAGCTGAAAGTTCTTTGAAAATGATGGCGCAGTGAACGTGTTAAATAACACTACTTTATAATTTTGTGAGCCTTATATAAAATAATAAGGCCACCATAGTTTATTTTGTCCTATCATTACTGTCCAAATGAATAGCCGTGGTTGGTGAGAATAATAATTGTAGGTAATTAAAAAGACATGCCCCGTTCCAATAAACCATTACTGTATTAACTGGCATTACTGTATTCTGCCTAGCTCATTAAAAACCGAGTCGAATGCTTGAACAGCTATGAACTACAGCATTCTAACCATCCTTTCTTTAATACGACAACTTTCATACATACAAATTTGTTTAGCGCGACGATAATAACTTAATTCTGCCCGGTTTCTGTGTGTTTTGTATTATAATCGGGTTCGGGACACAGCGGCGTCTGTGCTTTGGCGATGCGCCAAAAAGGACATTCGTTTCGGATGCTAAATGAAAACGTATGAAAGTTCTAATAGAGAAAGCCGTAAAGTTTGGCCTTTTGTGTAATTGGACAAAGGAAATCATTTTAATAATGTTTAAGTTAGATATTGATGTAGATTTTATGATAAGTGGGACCTGCCCAAAGTCGCATAATGGAAAAATTATTCAAATTATTTCCAGGACCGTACGCCAATACATAATTAGAACATTTCCTGAGGAATATTTCATGGAAATTATACCGCACTAAAATTGCCATTCACCAAAGTTTCAGTGTGGGTAATGCATCTGTTTAAAATGATTAATTTCTTGCAGTTTTCTTAGTACAAATTGGAAGTTTTCTAGAAGCAAACAAACAGTAGTGTGATTTATAGAGAACTAGCTTTTGCCCGCGGCTTCGCTCGCGTTAAATTCGGTAGCGCCTTATTAATTTGTAATAGCAACGCTAAGTTTTCCCTTTTCTTCTCTCTTTCTCTCTCACATCCCACATTTTCTTAAAAAGAGCCTATGTCCGTCTCCTGGTTCCCAACTAACTCTGTACCAAAATTCATTAAAATCGGTGTAGCCATTAAAGCGTGAAGAGGTAACAAACAAACTTACTTTCGTTTTTATAATATTAGTAAGGATAAGGATAGTTCCGGCTCTCAATTTCTACCTCGTTGGTTTTGTACCTGCTGTAAAAGTTCCGACGACATTGGACGATTAGCATAATGTCGAGATGAAAGTTCTGGATCTTTCTTTTTTAACCATTCCACATCTTTGCAGATGTAAAAAGGTTCTCTTCCGACTTTATTGCTTCCAATTTGACCCGCTGTGGCACCTGACACACCTTCGCCAGTCACTTGGCAACGTTTCAAGAGTTCGCAAACGATACTCATCCATCTTAGCTTAGCTCTGGTTCCTCAGCTACCTGGGTATATCACGAATGTTTGGAAGAATGTGTGGCAGAGGGAACTGTAGTAACTGGAAACTACTACTTACTTGAAATAAAGCGCATGTAATTGTTTTAGGATTATAATTTAAATTATATTTTAATTTACATGTCACACTTCTGTATCAAACCTACCATTCTCCTATTCTTATTCTCTATTTTAAAACGACCTGAGTATTTGAACGTTATGATTTGAAAGCCAGCATTTGTTAGGTTATAAAACCTCTTACAGTACCTATGGATCTGTTTTTGTGTCTATGTTTTCGATTCAGATAAATCAGGCAATATGATCAGTAGCCCTACTATGACCTCTTAAAGCAATTGTTATTCCGCTGAGGGAAAGAGACAGAGCTATACAGGGCGTCTAGCACCATCTCTTTCACTCAGTGGAATAAGAATTGCTATTAGATGAGTTTTTCACAGTTTTCAAACGAGTGTAATCTGTGAAAAAACGTGTGAATAAAACGGGAACGTATTTACATAAAATACATATCGTATTATTTTTTTCCAACCAACATAGGCATGATTTTATTTTAATGTTAATAAAACAAAACAAGTCTTTGTACTGAAAACATATCTATACAAATGCTATGAAATTTTTACGTTTGACTTCATACCTTCTTTCTGATATCTATGCTTCATACCATAGAGTACAGAAACTCGCCGACAGTAACTAGAAGCGGCAGTACTAATATAATGCGTAGCGTCTAACTAAAGTACATTGAGCGTGCAACTTCTTTTACTGACTATTTTCAATAGTTACTGTCGGGTTCTTCACGACATAAATGTCTTACATAGAAGTTGTCTTTTTGTATTAAGAAGTCCAATTTATTTGTCGCACTTGATAAACGGACTATACTTTTTTTCTCTGCATTCAACAACAAGCTACGATTCTCGAACTTTTTTTTACTGCGTTTTGGCAATTTGAAAATAATCATAAATTAATTAATTAATCATAAATTATTGATATTTTAGCTGATGAATTGGAGTACTTTTCTTTATGTTTAATTTAATGTTTATTTGTTAAATTACTCCCGTTTTTATAACACAGTATTTCCACCCTTCCAAATTATACCGTAATGACCGTGACAGTGTCATGTCTATCCTAAAATTGATAAACAGTTGACGGTGCAGAGACTTCTTTCGAATTTTACTTTTGAGGTTATATTACCGTTAGTTAAAAGTGTGGTGGGCTGTGGTTCTGCTTACTCCCATGCAAAAAAGTCGTGAGTTTATGAATGCATGTAGCACATAGTAGCGGCCACCGGCAAGTCTCCAAACTCTGTGGCATCAAACAGTCTTGCCATAAATATATTACGAAAAAAAAAAGAAATAAATTCATGTTTCGTTTATCGAGAAAACAGGTCCATACGAATAATAATGTGACCTTGTTCCTAAGCAAATAGACAGATCCTGATAGTAAATCATAAATTGTTGAAATACAACATGTAGGGATGGTATGGCATCTCTTGAGATTTCTTTATTTTCTTTTGGAGTTTTAGGACTGATTAATAGATCTTTAATTTGATGCTGGTATTGCGATTCTATAAACCTATCTGAAGGGCTACTATGACATCTTATAGCAATTCTTATTCCACTGAGGGAAAGAGATGGTGCTAGACACCCTGTATAGCTCTGTGTCTTTCCCTCAGCGGAATAAGAATTGCTTTAAGAGGTCATAGTAGGGTAGCTGTTTTGCCGTGTTAACGGCGCGTTCGTTTTCCACGCGCGGCTCAAAGAGGTGTCAGCAGAGCAGAGTGGCCTGCCAGGGCCACGGCCTGCCGGGGTTGCAGGATGAAAGAGATACAGCAGCCTCGGAACATAAAGAGCAAAAGAAGAAACATGGGTGAGTTTTAGTCAGTTAAATTTTTGAAGTTATTTGATGATTTCCTATCAGCAAAACACATCTGTTTTTAGTTTTTTGAAAATTACAAACAGATATTTCAATGTTATTTATGTTATTATATTGTTTGGTGCTATGAAACCATGTGTACGAGTCTGGCTGGCATTTCTTATATACTTTATTTGTCTCATAAGGACTCTTTTACAGCCCCGCGCAGCGCGCTGCGTGTGGCGGCGCGTCATGCGGCGCGGCTGTCGCTGTCGGCTCCACCCCGATCATTTTATTCTGGACTAGCTTTTGCCCGCGGCTTCGCGATTCTTTTCCTGATTCGCAGGTACCTGCTACCTGTAGTTTTTGCCCTCGCGCCTTATTTATTGTAGTAGTAATACTAAGTTTTCCTTTTTCTTCCCCCATTCTCCATCAATTCTCACTTTAAAAAAATTGTTAGCCCTTGTCCGTCTCCAGGGTCCCAACTATCGCTGTACCAAAATTCATCAAAATCAGTTTAGCCATTAAGGCGTGAGGACGTAACAAACAAACTCACTTTCGCTTTATAATATTAGTCAGGATTTCTTTAAGGTGAGTGAACAATTTTCTTCCAGGCAAGCGAGCTCCACCTTAAGCCGTATCTTCGTTTTAGATCAGGCGAATTACGGTTAAACGCAAGACAATTTAGTATTAATAAACCAGCCAAGAGCGAGCTAGGGCGCGCTCCGAGCGTTCCGTAGAAACTTACGACATAAACAGCCATATTTGACTGCGTAGACCTAGAGGGTGGCTTTTTTACACAGCACCAAGGGACTGCAGAGTTCAATATATATATGGTTTAATATCAATTTGATATCTCCACGAGTTCCCGAGATAAAGGGTCTCGACAGACAGACAGACGGACAACGAAGTGATACAAAAATGGTGCCTTTTTTTTTCAGCTACCCTACCATGGCGTGTTAAAGCAGAAATTATTTCGCTGAGGGAAAGGGACAGAGCTATACAGGGTGTCTAGCACCATCTCTTCCACTCAGTGGAATAAGTTCTGCTTTAAGATGTCATAGTAGGCTTTAACGTTATGAACCTTAAAACAAACATCATTATGGCCATGCATGAGAGCGTTTACGCTTATACGTAAAGGCTCTTGTACATCACCACAATTTTTAATTTATTGCGGATCGTACGTTCAACGCGCTTCGGCATCGCCGCGTATCCGTAATTCAGCCGTAATTCAAAGCCTAAAAAGGTATATTTTTGCTTTTCCATCGCCTGGTAATTTCAATAGTAATCTTTTCTTCCTTACTAATATTATAAAAGCGAAAGTGAGTTTTTTTGTTTGTTACCTCTTCACGCTTTAACGGCTAAACCGATTTTGATGAATTTTGGTACATAGATAGTTGGGAACCAGGAGATGGACATATTTTTTGGAAAAAAGTGGGATGTGAGGGAGAAAGAGGGAAGAAAAGGGAAAACTTAGCGTTATTATTACAAATCAATAAGGTGCAAGGGGAAATGTGTTACTTCAAATTTAACGCGGGCGAAGCCGCGGGCGACAGCTAGTAGCATAATATTTAGGCAAGCATAATAAGGTGTCGCTTAGGTCTTGGTGTTTGTGAAAATGGGTGAGAGGCTTTTAGTAAGTGAGCTTCAACTAATCAATCGTCAACGCAATTAACCGTTAATCAATACTCTATGGTGGAAATAGTATCTTTCTTGTAACTTGACGGGCCTATTGGTCTAGTGGTTAGTGGCCCTGACTGCTGAGCCGGAGGTCGTGGGTTCGATTCCCACCCAGGACAAACTTTGTGTGATGAGCATGATTGTTTGTTCTGTGTCTGCCTGCTGAGCCGGAGGTCATGGGTTCGATTCCCACCCAGGACAAACTTTGTGTGATGAGCATGATTGTTTGTTCTGTGTCTGTCTGCTGAGCCGGAGGTCATGGGTTCGATTCCCACCCAGGACAAACTTTGTGTGATGAGCATGATTGTTTGTTCTGTGTCTGTCTGCTGAGCCGGAGGTCATGGGTTCGATTCCCACCCAGGACAAACTTTGTGTGATGAGCATGATTGTTTGATCTGTGTCTGGGTGTGATTTCTCTATAATATGTATGTATTTATAAATTATATAAGTATGTATATCAGTTGTCTGGTTACCATAACACAAGCTCTGCTTAGCTTGGGATCAGATAGCCGTGTGTGAGTTGTCCCAAGATATTTATTTATTTTACTTTATATAAATACCTATGTTTCTCAAATAAAAGTCTGATTCTGATGGTATACATGATAATCAACGCCCAGGGTGTCCACCCTGAGGGTCCAGGTACAGTAACAGCATCAGAATGATCATACAGTACTGTCTCTCCTTCTTTAAATCCATCCAAAGGTTGTCTTGAAAAGTTCGCTTTTAGCCTTAAGACCGCCCATTGTGTCACCTTATTTATAAGTTGTATACTGTTATTAAGTTGTATTTTGTGTGTTGTACATAATAAAGAACATTCTTTATCTATCTATCTATGGTCTTGTCTTTGACTTGTTCGCTAAGGTGCGTGTTTACGACTTGCACCAAATCGTTACAAAGAAAACAGCGTTGAGCTGCTATTAGAGAGAACGGGTTGAATCCTAATGGCATTCTGAAGATCCTAATGGACAAATTGAATTCACCGGTGATGTGATTCAACACCGATGTTTTTCTATAAAGTATACGTTTGAGTTTTCTGTGAGCGTAATATTATAACACACTAGCTGACGCCCGCGGTTTTGCCCGTGTGATATAAAAAAAAGTATCCTATGTGTTATTCCAGACGATAGTCTACCTCTGTGCCAAATTTCATTAAGAACCGTTCAGCCGTTATGTCGTGAAAGAGTAACAAACATCCCTAAATATCCATCCATCCTCACAAACATTCGCATTTATAATATTAGTAGGATTAACCCCCAGTTTTTAAGTTCTTTGTAACTTACCCTCGGACCATTGTTGACTGAGTAAATAAATTATATTATCATCTCCTTAATAATTTTATATAGCATTACTTACATTTTAAAATATTTCTTAAATTTGGTTTTGGTGTTTGTTACCAAACTCCTCCGAAACGGCTGGGCCGGTTTGTATGAAATTTTGTGTGCATATCGGGTAGGTCTGTGAAAAAATCGAGGTATTCCTCGTAGCGCTCCCGTTTTGAAGCGCTCCCATCTAAGCGCTCCCGTTTTGTTCCTCTAAGCGCTCCCAAAAGGAGCGCTTTGAGGAACGATTAAAAATAATAAAATTTATTTCCTCGAAGCGCTCCCACGTTTAAAAATAGGGAAAAGCATGAAGTAAACGTCATGAATTATATCGATAATTTTTAAAAACTCATGTGTGAAGTTGCTTAACCAAATTACGAAATTGAGAGAATAATATCTTTTTGCTTTCGGCACTCTTATGTGTATACAAGGGCCAATGTTATTGTCATTTCTACCATTGACGTAAACGATAGATTTTTTTAGGAATGGCATCTCGCAGTTCAACCAAGGAGGTTATCGTCTGCTTAACCGGGCGAATCCTGTGGGTGCCTTAAAATTAAGACCTCCAGCCAGGGTGAAAACTTACAAACTAAGCGACTACACGCTAAGGGCACCCCCTGTGGGGTACGAGCCTCGGCTTAGAGCGACGCTGAGGGAAAGCAAGGGATAGGCTGGATCTGAGTGATATTATTTATGGACTGGTTTAAACTTACTGGCTCAGCAGCGCGGGCTGGCTCTTGCAAAGGACGGGTGGGGCATTTACCGGGACGTCGCGACGGGCCTCGTCGGCGAGGATGGAATGACGGCGCTTTGCGTCTGAATTTGCGCAGAGTGCTAGTCTCCCTGCTGGTCTCCTGGAGCAGGGTTATAGCATCGTCAGGAGTGACGAGAAAATGTCTAGGACGATGAATTTTACTTATTCGCGAGGGATCGTATCGAGCGACCGATGCGATAAGGGGGTTGCGATGTTTTAACGCGGAGTCAAAGAAGCGCATGGAAAGACGCTTCATGAATTGAACGACGGTGGGGATTCTTAAGTCGAAGTGAAGACTATCGTTACGGGCTCCCGTGATTTTACGAAGGAATCGGTTTTGCAAGGTCTACATCTCATGAAGGAAACGTGGGTTGGCGTGGGCGAACACGACACATGCGTATGTCACGATGGGACGGATGACCGCGGTGTATGAACGCAATTTGCACTTAAGTGACAATTTGCTTTCTGCCTGAAATAAAAAGTGAAACCTAAACCCATAGCAATATGTGCCGCGAAGGACAAGTGGCTGTCGAGAATGACACCTAAGTATTTGGCTTGCTTCTCCCAGGGGATAGGCTTGCCGTACATAGTGATCAAACTGGGGATCAGGGGATTAAAGCGCGGTTTGGAGTAGATAACCGCCTGACTTTTACCGGGATTCATCTCGATTCTCCATTTCCTGAACCAAGCGCCTAGGATGTCGGCTGGGGTCTGAAGGGTACGAGCGATAGCGTTTGTACAGCGGCCAGTATAGTAAATGGCCGTGTCATCCGCGAACAGAGCTAACAGAGCTTTTTTGCTCTTGGGAATGTCGCTAGTGAACAGCGTGAAGACGAGGGGGGATAAGACGGCACCCTGAGGGACACCGGCCCTAATAGGATGAGGGGAAGAGATTGAGGAAGTCCCGTAAGATGAGCGTAAACGATAGACACCTCATTGCCAGGTGTGCGGGGAGGGGGGTAGTAATGGTAAACATAATGGGGAGAAATCATAAGCTAAACAATAAAAAAATATGAATAGGTAAATATGTCGGCAGATTATATTCATCGATTTGGTGGATTAAAGGATTTACAATAAAACAAAAAAAAAATACCAAACCCGTGCGAAGCCGGGACGGGCCGCTAGTTGTATATTATAGTATAACAATGTGTTCTACTTATTACCTAGTTATTATCGATAATTTCAGTTAGTATAGTCCCATCTCTATCCGAAAGTTAATCATGGGAGCGTTTCGAGGAAATAAATTTTAATATTTTTAATCGTTCCTCAAAGCGCTCCTTTTGGGAGCGCTTAGAGGAACAAAACGGGAGCGCTTAGATGGGAGCGCTTCAAAACGGGAGCGCTATGAGGAATACCTCAAAAAATCAAGGACTTTAACAAGACAACTAAAAACATACTGAATAAAAATTTTAATGTCAAATGTCAAATTTTATTGCTGAAGTAAGTTTTCCTAAGTAATATCTCATTGAAAGAACAAGACGTCGATAAAGTATTATATTGTGAAGCTTTGTTCTTTACACACTTCTTCTTCGACTTCACAGTATGATATTTTCGCAGTTAAATTGTTTGCAGTACGTAGTTATTCGATGTAACGAAATATCACCGTAACAAGACGTCGATTGAACGAGGCTTCACAGTATAGAGATGACGTGGAAAGGTTTTCGAAGAAACGAAATTCGCTTGTAGACATTTCCTTCGACATCGATATTTTTATATTTAGTAATTGCTATAAGTAATTATCCTTACTAATATTATAAAAGCGAACATGAGTTTGTTTGTGACGTGTACATGCCTAAATGGCTTAACCGATTTTGATGAACTTTGGTACAGTGATAGTTGGGACTCTGGGAGATGGACATAGGTAATTTTTTTTAAGAGTGACAAATGAAAGAAAGAGGGAAGAAAAGGGAAAACTTCCCCGCAACCCCAGTAGGCAGTGGCGCTGGATGGCCCCTCTGCTTTGCTGACATCTTTTTGATGCGCGCGTGGATAACGAACGCACCGTCGATACGACCTGTCGTCAAGATACGGATGTATGGTGAGCTACCCATTGGTCACCGTTCACAGACCTGCTGCTACGGAGGCTGGGAGTCGTCACACGGCGCCTGACGCACGGAGCCCCGTGGCGTCTGAGGGGCAAGTCAAACATCAGGAAATCATTACTCAGTTTGTAGATGCCTCAGTAACCGACCTATCTAATCTAGGAAACACTCAGCACATAACGTCCCTAGCGTTTCTGATAAAAAAATAATGGTCTCCACACACACAAGATAAAATTCGGTCCCGAAGAAGCTCTACCGGAGTATTTGTATTCCGTGGGAAATAATAAAAACCGGCCAAGAGCGTGTCGGGCCACGCTCAGTGTAGGGTTCCGTAGTTTCCCATCCGTCACAATAAGTGTTCCCAGTTATGAGGCCAACCGAACAATTCGGTAATACCCGATCCAATGTAATAAGTACCTACAGCGCCATCTCTCGAGGAATTGGGTTACTAATTAATACAAAGACGTGCAATTTCAGTGGTAATTTTGGATTGCGACAACCGATTTCAATAATTCTTTTTTTGTTTGAAAAAAGATACGTTCAGGATAATAAAATATGTAAACAAAGTTACAAAAAAAGCTTGCATATACGATTATACTACAAACTTAGTCCAGAAATTATTTTGTACAGCTTTTTGTCTTTTTTGAACAAAAACTGTTGAGTCAATCAAGTTCAAAATAATTTTCATAGAAAGTCCTTATAAAGTTCTACTTTCCAGATTTTTTTCATATTTTTTAGACTTATGGTTCAAAAGTTAGAGGGGGGGGGGACACATTGTTTTTTACTTTTGGAGCGATTATTTCCGAAATTATTGACATTATCAAAAAATGATCTGAGTAAACCCCTATTCATTTTTAAATACCTTTCCAACAATATATCACACGTTAGGGTTGAAATTAAAAAAACAATCACTTCCCACTTTACATATAGGGTGGCTACCCTAATAAAACATTTTTTTTTAATTTTTATTTTACCACTTTGTCGGCGTGATTGATATACATATTGGTACCAAATTTCAGCTTTCTAGCGCTAACGGTCACAGAGATTAAGCGAGGACGGACGGACAGACGGACATGGCGAAACTATAAGGGTTCCTAGTTGACTACGGAACCCTAAAAAATGAATAGGTACGTATGTACGTGGCTCCCAAGCTTTCCGTTCAAAATCCTTACTAATCCTTACTAATATTATAAAAGCGAAAGTGAGTTTGTTTGTTTGTTTATTTGTTTGTTTGTTTGTTTGTTACCTCTTCACGCTTTAATGGCTTAACCGATTTTGTTGAATTTTGGTACAGAGATAGTTGGAAACCAGGAGACGGACATAGGCTAATATTTTTTTGGAAAAAGTGGGATGTGAGGGAGAAAGAGGGAAGAAAAGGGAAAACTTAGCGTTGCTATTACAAATTAATCAGGCGCAAGAGCAAAAACTGCAGGTCTGCTTGGTGTGTTATATCGAATTTAACGCGAGCGAAGCCGCGGGCGAAAGCTAGTAATATTATAAAAGCGAAAGTGAGTTTGTTTGTTTATTTGTTACCTCTTCACGCTTTAATGGCTAAACCGATTGTGATAAATTTTGGTACATAGATAGTTGGGAACCAGGAGACGGACATAGGCTAATTTTTATCTGAAAAAAGTGGGATATGAGGAAGATAGACGGAAAACTTAGCATTGCTATTACAAATCAATAAGGCGCTACCGAATTTAACGCGAGCGAAGCCGCGGGCGAAAGCTAGTCAGATATAAAATAAACTCGTTCAAGCTAGCCTCCGTTCAAATATCTACCTTGTATATTGTAGTTTGAACTCTGGGGATTGTGACGTTTTATATGTGAGTGGACTTGCGGTTCTAAGCCTGACTATTGTTGTGTGGTTTAGAATCTGGCTGAAGTTTTGCTACTTTTTCTTTGCGCTATACTCTTGAAAGCTTCCCATTTAAGGTGCCTCCCTGACCAAAACATCGCGCAAGCCGTTTTTGTACTTGTTATTTAAAACGAACTAAGTAACTTAAAAATATCTACTTTAAATTTCTTTATAATCTTGATTCCATTATTATAGATAGCTGTTCCCCACGGTTTCGCGCGCGCTGCTCAGCACCTGTTGGTCGTAGTGTGATGTTATATAGCCTATAGCCTTCCTCAAGAAATGGACTATCCAACACTAAAAGAATTTTCCAATTCCAGCCAGTAGTCCCTGAGATTAGCGCGTTCAAACAAACAAACAAACAAACTCTTCAGCTTTATAATATTAGTATAGATTTATTTTTATAGAGTAATTATTTAGTAAATGTAAGGACAACAGAACCCCAGAAATACAACATTAAAAAATAAAACACGTACAAAAAATTTAGTGCTCTTTCACAAAAACACCAACTTGCATTACTTGAAAAGACCTGTTAGGGTCAATAATATATATTTTTAGATAGTAGTCTACATGATGTTAATGGGCTGATACCGCAAATTGCTCAATAGTTTGACAGTTACTTTCCACATGATTTTTTCCACAATCTCTTTCGTAAGATGAGTGTAGCTCGGTATGGTTTATACAAAACAGTCCATAATACAGCAGCTTTGTCCCGGTTTAAACGATATGGGTGCAAGGGACATTTTCGACATATGCTGCTTCTCAACTAAGGTCAGCACCGTGTTGGCCATATCCTACGGGTTGCAGGTGGTACCGGGAAACGTGTCCAGAGTATCGGAATATTTTAATAAAAAAATAAAAGAGGAACGAAGCAGCATGTTCTTTATTGTCTACAGACAAGGAAGGATGAACTGCTACCCTACCATGACGTGTTAAAGCAGAACTTATTCCGCTGAGGGAAAGGGCTGTAGGGAAGCTATACAGGGTGTCTAGCGCCATCTATTTCACTCAGTGGAATAAGTTCTGCTTTAAGATGTCATAGTAGGCCTACAGATGAGTGTTATCAGGTTTCTGAATATTCTTACTAATATTATAAAAGCGAAAGTGAGTTTGTTTGTTATATCTTCACGCCTTAATAGCTAAACCAAGCTGAATTTTGTTACAGAGATAGTTGGGACCTTGGAGACAGACATAGGCTAACCTTTTTCTTTAAAAAAAGTGAGAAATGAGGGAGAGAAGGGAAAACTTAGCTTTGCTATTACAATAAATAAGGCGCTAAGGCAAAAACTACAAGTAGCAGGTACGAGCAAATCAGGAAAGGGGAACTGTGTTTCCCTGAACTAAACGCGAGCGAAGTCGCGGGCAAAAGCTAGCCTGTTATATATCATAACATTACGCATGATAGATAGAAAAAATATTTTTTATTATGTGCACCATATAAATTACAAGAATAACAGTATACAACTTAAAATTAGGGTGACACAGTTGGCGGTTTTATCGCTAACGCTTTTAGCGATACAACCTTTAGATGGATTTAAAGGAGGAGAGACAGTACTGTAGGTAGTGTGTAGTGTTTCATTCATTAATAGCTATTTTAACAAAAAACAAATACTTCCCGATGGGTTAGGCAGAGGTAGACCTATATTTGGCCAGTCACGTTTGAGTCCCATATATTATAATAAGGGGCATTGCTATTGCCATCAGAACAAATGAATAGAATAGAATAAACGTTTATTGTCTCCAGCATTACAGCTAGTAGTAGTAAATACATAAAAACTATAATACCGGAAGCAAGAGGTTGAAAAAAAAATACAAATGCAGATTCCTTGGATGCTACAAAAAACTCCTGATAGAAAAAAACATTAATTTCTGCTCGACCCGGGATTCAAACCCAAGAGCTCATGCTCAGCAGTAGCATGTGTGTAGTAGACCATTAGACCAATGAGGCACTCCATCGGCGAAATTGAGTAATATCAGTTTTATCAAGTAGACTGTATAGATGCCGTCACAATTCAATGTCAAAAGTTGTATGATACAATTTTTTTTTGATTTGGGAAATAATCAAATAACTTCCCCCACTCTGGGCGGAGGGGGGGAGTGTCAGACTTGTACTGACTAAAACCCACCCATTTGCCCTTTACGTTCCGGGGCCGCGGCATCTCTTTCGAACAACTTTTACGGCACGGTTGGCGCAGTGGCTGAGCGATCAACTGCTGTGCTGCGTGTCGCGGGTTCGATTCCCGCACGGAACAAATATTTCTATGGCCTGCAGATAGTTGTTTCGGGTCTGGCTGTTTGTGTATGTAAGTTTAAATGTTTATAAACGCTTATAAACGCGATACAGGAGAAATTCCTAGTGTGGGGCAACGTTTTTATAAAAAAAAAAACTCGCAACCCCGGCAGCTCAAAAGTTGTATGATACATTGAACAAAGAGCTTGTTGACAAAATGTACACAAACTTTTTACGTACTCAATACTTAATCACAGAATAAGTATTCATTGTTTCCCGAACATTATCATAAAGTTTTATGCGTATCTTCTGGAATACTAAACAGCATCCCACCTGAGATGGCGTAAGAAAACAACGTAAACAGTATTGGAGGTAAGTATCGTTTTGTAAGCGCTTTTGTCGTAAAAATATGAATGAAGTAAAGTGTCTTTGTGCCCTTAGTTAGGCATCTTTCTGTCATGAGGACCATCTTCATTTTTTGTGGGGCGGAAGACCTGAGTTTCTTTTTCATTAACATTAGCTATAGGTTTGTATTTGGACTGTAGAAATATTTTTTTTTAATTTTATAATCTGTGGAAAATGTGGGTAGTATATACTTACTAATATAACATTATAAAAGCGAAAGTGAGTTTGTGTGTTTGTTTGTTACCTTTTCTTCCTTTAATGGCTAAACCGATTTTTATGAATTTTGGTACAGAGATAGTTGGGAACCAGGAGACGGACTTGTAAAAAAATATGATTGAGATGTGAGGGAGAAAGAGGAAAGAAAAGGGAAGACTTAGCATTGCTTTTATAATAAATAAGGCGCTAGGTTAAAAACTACAGGTGGCAGGTAACGTACCTGTAAATCAGGAAAAGGGAAATGTGTTAACCAGAATTTAACGCGAGCGAAACTGCGGGCAAAAGCTCGTTAATAATAGTATAGCCTTTTATTCAGATCACTTAACTTAATACACAAAGTATTTTTAGACTTAAAGGACTAACATTAAAACTTAAACTTAATAAACGATGTAAACTAAAACTCGATAAAATTCTAGTAATCGGTTTTCCTCACAGTTTAAATTTGAAAAACTCACCATACAACTTTTTAAAGCTCATTATAATATCAGAAAGTCCAAAATTCTATTTTCTACTCAACACTGTCTCATCAAAATACTTTTAATTTGCCGTGCTAATCGCAAAAGCGTAGTTCAGAGAAAGCGTGTTTCGAGAAAACGTATTTTCTAAAAATATAGTTAGGTTTTTACTTCATGGAATGATTTGATTTTATTTAGGATTTTTATGAACTAGTTCATTAGATGCGTTTTTTCCATTTTAAGCTATCCGACGCCATTTTTTTTAAGTTACCGATTTTGTGCTTAGCACAGCAGTAATTCCGTCCCGTTACCGACAAAGTGCTTAAACATAAAAGTCGGAAAACTGCTAAAAAGAGTTTTATTATCTTTCATTTTCCTTTTAAAAGATTTGCTGAAGAATCGTGACAGTTAGAAGTAAAACGATAAGCAATAAGATAGAAACTAAGCGTTTTCTTTAGAGTTCACTACCCGCGGTGTTACCAGTTTCAATTAAAATACTTAAGAATAAAGTTGTATTATCTACATTATCTTTCTTATTATACTCTGTGAAGCTTTTATAATTTCTAACGGTTTATTTTCAGTAAAGTTTGGACAGGCCTTGGGGGAGTTATTTCATTGTATTCTGATAGGGTTAACTCTGTCGGAAATTTTCTACGAGATTGAAGCCGGGTTTCCGTTTGGTTAGCACTACAAGGAAATATATAATTAAGATGATATTGTTTTAGATAAGACCTTATTTTATTATCTGTTTTTTTTTGTTTCGTTTTTTTGGCGAAAATTATATTGAAGTAGAGATTGATTCTCATAGTGTTAAAAGTATCTGTGGATACGTCATGGATTGTATAACTAATATTATGTGTTACTAGCTTTTGCCCGCGGCTTCGCTCCCGTTAAATTCGGTAGCGCCTTATTGATTTGTAATAGCAACGCTAACTTTTCCCGTTTCTTTCCTCGTTCTCCCTCACATCCCACTTTTTTCAAAAAAATGTTAGCCTATGTCCGTTTCCTGGTTCCCAACTATCTCTGTACCAAAATTCATCAAAATCGGTTTAGCCATTAAAGCGTAAAGAGGTAACAAACAAAAAAACAAACAAACTTACTTTCGCTTTTATAATATTAGTAAGGATATAGTAAGGATGATTTATTTGTACAAACATACTTTACTGTTAACTGAGGAGGCTTGTAAATGGCCTATATTTGGTTATATTACTCTGTATTGTTAACTGTGAGTCACACAAACAGTTTGTTCAAATATTTGGTAAGAATGACATGCAATGTTCAATTGTTTGTTATAAAATTTAAAATAAATTAATTACAAAATATAAAATATATATACTTTCGCATTAAAATCTTATTTTAATACATTAATACACAACTCATTGTCTTTGTAGTGGACAAAACTAACCCCCAAAATATTTCAAATGTGTAGATTTCTTCTCTATGATATTTTAATTAACACTCAAAACAAGGAAGCGAATCATTACAATAGTTACAACCTTATGGCGCCAAATTTCGAACATTAGACAAATGTAATTCGTTAATACTAGCAACACTGTAATACAAACCGTTTGGTTGCGTACTAAAGAGTAAAGAACGGTTTTTATCGGAATTTTACGGTTATCGCAACGTTAGTGCTTGTTTGTTTGTCGTTGGGCCGGGTTCGAATGAATCGTCACGATTCGCGGATAAAGTTTGAATTAGGAAGGATTTTCGTCCATATTTGTTTTAGTGGATTGTTGTTTTTTATTTCGTTGTTTGTCCAAGCATAATATTTTGAGACACATGCATTTCGAAACATCAATCACACATGTTTGCCAAACAATCAAATAACTTAGGGTCAATATCTTTCTAGTTACCTAATCTACGTGTAAAGCTGTGGGGCTCAGCGGCAAAATCAAATGTTGAAATTATTCAAAGGTTCCAGTCAAAAATGTTAAGAATGATAACAAACGCACCATGGTATGTCTCAAATGACAGACTTCATCGTGATCTCTGTATTAAACCTGTAATGGAAGAAATCTCAGAAAGAACTAAAGCGTACAAAGAACGAATTACAAACCATCCAAACAAGCTAGCAGTTAACTTGATGGACACCCAAACAGTCGCTAGGAGACTAAGAAGAAAAGTTCCTCAAGACCTCATATAGGAGGCTACAAGAATAAACGGGGAAGTCATTGGACAGCCTGCGTGCAAATCTGTTACTCTCTTCAAAAATATTGCTGAATATCTATATGATAGATTGCAATAATAATAATAAAAAAAAAAAAAAAAAAAAAAAAACCTAATCTACATTAAATAATGATAACAACCATGTTAAGACCTACTTTTCAACAAGATTAAACTAGAAAATTAAATTTGTCACACGGTTAGTCGAGTTAAACTTGATCACCCATGGGAAATAACTATTTTCCACACACATTTCCAAAATAGGCACACCTCACAGTCATGACAAATTATTTCGATCTAGAACATTCCGCTTGGCAGCACCTAATATTAGACCACCTTCAGAACTAGCCCAACTTTTACATTATTACATAACCTCCATTATATTATAATGCCACCATTATTTTATCACAATTCTTAATCTACGAAGGTGTTGTAACTAAATACAGTCCTTTTATAGTTTGCTACTGTCATTGTTAAAATCATAAAGATCTTTATTATCGCTACGTTAAGGTTGCTTGTTGGGTGACATTGACACGTTTGTAAAAATCACAGTTCATGATGTTGAGTTGCTGATGTCAGAAGAAAGAATTCGTTTGTTGAAATATTGCCACGGAAAATTCCACTAATGGTTATTACAAAGTCATATAAACTGCACTAGTTGTTGCCTTTGTCAAGTCTAAAATTTAAAAAAAGATTTTAGAAAGAGATTACTTATAAAAAAAAAACACGAATACACTTTATTCGCAAAGATACAGTTTTTAATTTGTGACCTTTATTCTAATAAAAATAAGAGTGCTGTTAGTTATTTGCAGAGGTAAAAAGACTGTGTAGCTAGGTAGCCCCATGCATAAAGGGTGGCGGCATGCCGTCATCGATCAGCTGCGACCTTGCGGGGTCAACGGCCGCTGAACTAGGTCGTAGGGTAGAGGTGGTAAAGGGCACGGACGTAAGGCAACCTTTTCTTCGTGAAGGAAGTGCAGGAATTTTGTGTTGATATGACCTCAGAAAGGGGGTAAAACTATATAACACAAGCAATTGGCTTGTGTTATGTAGTTTTTTCTACAGCTTTTTCTATTTTTAATCGGTTTGGATATATTCGATGAAGTCCACGAAATCCAATAAAGGTTGCTGATTTATTTTTGTACAAAACATTACGCTTGTAATTTCTAAAGGGTTAAGCAGAGGTATATTTATGGTGGTGGTGGTGGTGGTGTCATAGTACTCACAGATTTTGCTTGTTATGTCTCAATTCCTTGTAATAGGGGGCGAGTCTATAGCCATCAACACAAATCTAGACTCCATGACTGTTCCTGAGACATTCCTTACGAAAAAATCCTACAAAACTGTCGAACTTGAGAATAGAACCCAGATCTCATGTTAAGCAGTCGCGCTAGCGACCACTAGACCAGCCAGGCAATGATTTATTTTGTAAAATAAAGAAATTAGGCTTTTCCTATCCAAATTGGTTTAAATGTGGGAAATCCTATATCCGATTTTATATTTTTCTTCTTTTAAAAAACTTTGCCCCGCACTAGGAATTTCTCCTGTATTGTGGTTGCGTTTATAAACATTTAAACTCAAATACACAAACAGCCAGACCCGAAACAACTATCTGCAAGCCATACAAATCGGGGATCGAACCCGCGACAAGCAGCGCAGCAGTCGATCGCACAGCCACTGCGCCAACCGTGTCGTCAAATATCATATTTCAGCGAGCTGTAATGATAAACACAAAAATAGTTTTTAATAAGCTTTTCCAACGCTGTGCAAATAAACAATTGGGTTTCTCCCGTTTCTCCAAATTTCAAATTTAGAAGAAAAATATTTCCACACCCTTTTCATATTACGTAAGTAAATCATTGCACAATAGTAAAAAGCTACCTCTATTTATATCTATTTGTCTCACGAATGTTATTCAACCCCCGACTGAAGGTTGGAACTATACAAACCACCATTACCGCACCCGTACCATGGCGTGGTACTGTCGCCAACACAACTCACTTTAACCACAAACATCCAAATTTCTTTAAAAAAAACATAAGTGTTACCACAGATGTGTTACTAACAGAAGTTGTCGATATCCCTACCAACGAACCAAAATGTATAAGAAAAACTCGTACTGCAGTACGAGTTTTTCTTATACATTTTGGTTCGTGGCGATTCGTATTTATAATAAACTAGCTTTTGCCCGCGGCTTCGCTCGCGTTAAATTCGGGGTAACACAGTTCCCCTTGCGCCTTATTGATTTGTAATAGCAACGCTAAGTTTCCCCTTTCTTCCCTCTTTCTCCCTCATATCCCACTTTTTTTTTTAAAAAATTAGCCTATGTCCGTCTCCTGGTTCCCAACTATCTCTGTACCAAAATTCATCAAAATCGGTTTAGCCATTAAAGCGTGAAGAGGTAACAAACAAACAAATAAACAAACAAACAAACTTATAAATATATAATATATATATATATATATTAGGTTGTTTTATATATATATATATATATGTGTATTAGTATAAAAATATACCTTTCCGAAAACAAATAGTTTTAGATTTATATATTTTTTGTACCCTATCAAAATGTTGTCGTATTCAACCCAAAGGTTGACTGGTAGAGAATACCTTATGGCATTAAGTCCGCCTATGTACCACTATTGTACAATCAATTTGTCTTACTACTTACCTATTCGTAAAAAAAGCAGTTCAGTATTCAATAAATCGACAAATTAATTCTTTATCAGAAAAAAAGAATAAGTGACAAAGTAACTTCAGGGAAACTTACGCGCAACATTAGCAAAAGTGTTTCTAAGAATACACTTCACACTTCTGTCACCGCCAGTACAAAGAATCGATGTCTTTTGTTTCTTCCCCCCTCCCCTCTTGGTGGCTGACCTTTGCGGGGTAATAGATAACACGTGTGTCGGCACCGGGTTCCTTTGTCAAAGTGTCGGCTTACGGATTTACCGGACCTCGGCTCATTAGAGAGAAAAACGATGGGGCGATGTCGATTAAATGTAAATGTGTCTATGGAAGTGTTTTGAATGGAAAAGTACAGAATCATATAACACTACCTGGCGCGTGATATCGAAAAAAAGTATCCCATGTGTTATTCCAGACTATAATCTACCTCTGTGCCAAATTTCATCAAGATCCGCTTAGCCGTTTTGACGTGAAAAAGTAACAAACATCTATACATCCTTCCTCACAAATATTCGCATTTTTTAAATCACCAGCTGGCACCTGCGGCTAAAAAAATGTGTGATAAAAAAGTATCATATTATGTGTTATTCGAGACCATAATCTACCTCATATTCGATATCATGCGAGTGAAACCGCAGGTGCCAGATAGTACTATATAAAAGGGGGCAAGCTTACTTCCACCAGCCGCGCACAGGATGCTTTTGTGAAAGTCCAGGTAAAAAAAAAACAATTTTTTTTACCTTCCTTGGATTTGAAGGAAACGCCATGTTGAGCAATACCAGCCTGTAAACAACTATACATAATGTCAACAGTAAATCGTGACATCTGAAAAAGGTTTCTTAAATCTGTTTTTGTTATTTTCATGTCAATTAGTTGCAAGAAGACTTTAGAAGAAGAAGTCTCTAATTGTTTAAAAAGTTGGACGTTTACGAATTAAACCCTACATTCATCAAACTGAGAAGAAAGTCATGGCTAAATTATTACAACCACTCGTCTACCTTACTTGAAACAAAATGTACAATTTCTGAATTCATATCGGTAGTTACAATTACGTCATCTTTCATTTAGGATATGTATTCCCACACACAGAGAGGAGCTCGTGGCTAAATAATAGCAGCCGCTCAGGTCGATCTTTAGGTTAAGCCGCGCTTGCCTAGGTTGGTCTGTGGATGGGTAACCACACGTTACATACCGAGTTTTCTCCGTGCCTCGAAAGCACGTTAAGCTGTTGGTCCCGGCTGTCATTTGCAGATCTTTAAAAGTCGTTACAGCTAGTCAGTGAAGTCTGACAACCAGTCTTACCAAGGGGTATCGTATTACCCAGTACTAACTGGATTATGGAGGTTAGACAGGCAGTCGCTCCATGTAAAATACTGGTATTCAGCTGCTTCTGGTAAGACTGGAAGCCGACCCCAACATAGTTGGGAAAAGGCTAGGCAGATGATGATTCACACACACAAACATCGACAAACCCGTCAGTGAACCTCTTTACATTTCTTAATGAGTTTTTGAAGTCAACACTTGTAAGGCATTGCATGACACGCTCTGCATTCGTTCTAAGGGTACGAACGAACTATTCTGAAGATTTATGTGACAAACTTATATGTGCATAAGATCCCGACTTTGATCAAAAAGGAGGTAAACTTCTGCGTACAACTTAGTTTACAAAACTTGCGATTTATTTCGACACTCTACATTCGTCGAAAATATGTTACTTGTAAGAATTCGACTTCTTACACATCTACTTGAAGGTTCTAATGAGAATCTTATTTATAGTTCTACTGACCGTTTTCGGCCACGGCATCCAATCTCAGGGGAGATCAGCTGATCGGCTGAGATATTATAGTGTGTGCGCGCACGCACAGTTGCACTCTCTGCTCCCTCAGTCTCATAGTCCGATGGGTCGGCAATCGGAGTTCAGGCGCAGGACCAACGCCTTAATGTGCTTTCCAAGGCACGGGGGTATCTTACCGCCAACTTCCAAACTCTAGGCTGCTATTGTGAAGTTAATAATGGAGAACCCAATAACAGTTTTTGCTGGATCTCGGAACCGAACCTCTTGCAGCAACGAAGCAGTTCGTCAGTCTACTAGGAGACTTATTAAGTATTATATACACACACGATTTTTAACAAACTTGTATTAGTTCCACCTAATTATACAAACAAACTAGCTTTTGCCCGCGCCTTCGCTATTTAATTCGGGCTAACACAGTTCCCCTCTCCTGATTTACACCTGCTACCTGTAGTTTTGCCCTTGCGCCTTATTTATTGTAATAGCAATGCTTAGTTTCCCCTTTGCTTCCCTCTTTCTCCTTCATATCTCAATCTTTTTATTTAAAAAATAGCCTATGTCCGTTTTCAGGGTCCCAACTATCTCTGTACCATCAAAATCGGTTTAGCCATTTACGCGTGAAGACGTAACAAATAAAAAAACAAACAAAATCACTTTCGCTTTTATAATATTAGTAAGGATGGTTTCAAATTGATCTGTAATTTTGCATACCTACATGTTTAGTTGGTTGCGTCATTTTAATCTTCCCAATATTTTAAAAGGTAGATATAGGATCTGTTTGCCTATACACAATATCTTTGCAACAGAACATATTATAATTCAAATTATAACAACGTACAGACGCCTGCACATCAAGCTACTACAATCTGTCAGATTTCTTTGATAGATTTTCGACTTTATTTCTAAAGTATAAGGTTCAAGGTTCATTGGGAAAAATTGACAGTTTCGGGTAGCTTGACCTGCAGGCGTCTGTACATTTTTTCAACACTGATTATGAAATAACTTTACTAAACATGATAAAAATCTATGCCCTTTTTTGTGGATAGGAAATCATAAAATAACTTCTTGGGAGTGTCAACCTTGTACTTACTAAAACCCACCCATGTTCCTTCTATTGCCCTTTATGTTCCGAGGCCGCGGTGTCTCTTTCGAACAAACCGCAACCCCGGCAGGCGGTGGCCCTGCCAGGGCCCCTCTGCTTTGTTGACATCTCTTTGAGGCGCGCGTGAAATACTTACGAGCCGTTGACAGGGCCTGTCGTCAATAGACGGACGGACGTTGAGCTATCCATTGCTGACCTAAACGGTAAGCTATAATCTGTACCCTTACTTAAGCTCAAGAGTGAGCCCAAAAAAGCGTTTTTTTTAATAGTTTATAAACTTTGATATTTATTAATTTTTCATTTATACTTTTATGCCCTCAGATTTAATCAAATCTACTGAACAAATTGCAGATCGATTGGCGCTCGGCGATCGCGTCATCCGTACTAGGCCTGTAGCGGTTTTACCTATATGTATTTGAATAAGTCTGGAATCAGTGCGCCGCCGCGCCGTAGCGCCGTAGGGCTCGCTATGCTACGGTGTGTCTACGGCGTAGCACTATTGAAATGGCTTAGCCTTTTGGAAATTTGAAGACCAAAAGTTCATCTGTTTACAGTCAAACACCAATCTTCCTTCTATGATTTCTTCATAGGGACAGATCGTATTTGACAGGGATGCCCACTTCCCTTAATTATGACTTGTTAAGTATAATTTTGATCTATATAATTTATAAGTTTAATTAAGATAGGTATTAATATATTATTAATTTAATTAACGTGTTTTTTTTGTATGTTGTATTATTTGGTGACTTGTAGTATCGTATTGGATATGTCTGTAAAGGTGCTATAAATTGGTGGTAAATAAATGTACAATTATAGGAATGTTATTATGTAAGTAAATTATTCTTGTATATAAATATATTGTTACTTACTGTATTGTGATAGCCTTTAAGCTCATTTCTCATCCCCTTTGTTTTCTTTAGTCTTATTATAATACCCGTATTTGAAAATATTTTCATCTCATTAGTATAGCCACGTTAAGCGGTTGATCCCGGCTGCCCTTTGAAGATCTTTGACAGTCGTTACAGAAAGTCAGTGCCCCAAAAATCTGACAACCTATACTGTGTCTAACCGAGGCGTTGTGGATGTCAGATAGGCAGCTCCATGTAAAATACTAGTATTCAGCTGCATCCAGTTAAACGGGAGGCCGACTCCCACATATGTAGTTAAGAAGAGGCAAGGCAGAAGTTTAATTTACAAGCTCTATACTTAAGGCGCTGTACATAGCAAATACTTTTTAAAACATCTAGATTTTCGTAGCAAAGTTAGCCGTATCTGTACATACCACAATTTAAAACATTATTTCTATTCTTTCAATGCACTACTATTATGCTTGTGTCAGACTACGCCCAGTCTGCAGCTAGCCTCATCTCCGCGAATACCTAAAGATTAGCTTCTTACCGCGCCTTAAGTGGAAGTTGCACTTGACTAAGTAAATATGAAATTCCGTTCTCAGAATTAAACATCCATTAAACGTAGACTTTGTCGTCTTCAGAGAATTTTCTGGAATATTATTATTTCAGAAACTCTTTAACGATTTAATTAGCATTTAATTTGACGGGCCTGTAATGTTGGTCCAGTGGTTAGTGGCCCTGACTGCTGAGCCGGAGGTCGTGGGTTCGATTCCCACCCAGGACAAACTTTGTGGGATGAGCATGATTGTTTTTTCTGTGTCTGGGTGTGATTTATCTATAATAAGTATGTATGTATTTATAAATTATATAAGTATGTATATCAGTTGTCTGGTTACCATAACACAAGCTCTGTTTAGCTTGGGATCAGATAGCCGTGTGTGAGTTGTCCTAAGATATTTATTTATTTATATATGTAATTGATGTTTTCCAGTAATATTGTTGTGTAATTATTGTTTCCTGAAACCCGTTTGCTGTTGTTTTTGGAGCGCGTATATTAATACTAATTAAGTTTTCTTGGTAATATAAGTCCTGTAGGTTTAAAAGTAAGTAGAATTGAAATATAATGGTTTTCATAAATCTCAAGTTTTGTATTTTCTGTTAAATTTTAGAGATTTACAAACAAATACAAACTAATATTATTACTTTATTGAATTCCCTTGCCCATCTAAAATAAATTAAAAAAACGCATCCACGATACAGGAGAAATTCCTAGTGTGGTGTGTGTTTACGTTATTTAAAAAAAAGTTTTAATTTAATTTTTTTATTCGTCTTTTTTGGGGGGGCAGAGCTGTTCGCGTCCATAGGATTTACCACCTTCTCCTAGGCCCACCCTATACGTGTCCCCCGGGTGGTGCTAAATGAGCAGCAACGCCGAACAACAGGCGGCGGTAAATAACCTGCCAACAGGCATTCGCAAGCCTCGTAAGGATTAAATCCCTTCCAAAAGTGCGACTACAGCACCCTGGGAAAGTGTTGTATGTATGCCCCAACTCAGTTTATGAAGTATGTGTGATAACGATATTGATTTGTCTGGCGATCCGGCTAACGCCCGGCGCTCGCAGGTACCCGGGCCTGCGAGTGTGAAATTGGTTACCGAAGTCTGTGCAGGGGTAGGCAACCAGGCCCCTGTGTCAGAGAATGCTACTGGCAGCACAAAAAAGAAAAATTTTATACAGCAGGCGTTTCATCCGAGCATGCTCATCACAAGACCAAGATCTTCTTCAGTTGGGAATAAACCGAGCATAGCCACAATCACAAAGGAGAAAGATTTAACTGCCACATCACCGGCGATAATCACCATTGATGATGATGAAACCAGCTGCCCTCCCACATGGCAAAGAATACCCACGCAACGCAACCCAAAAAGGAAAAAGCTATGTAATAGCCCACCTTTTATGAATGAAAATTTAGCTCTAAACCAGCAGAGCTCCGTAAATACGTCAAACAGATACAGTGGACTCCCAATAGATTCACCAGATGATTCTGCCGAACCAATGGAAAGCCAAACCTATGCTAAGAAACCTAGCAAGCCTCCGCCAATAATCCTATATGGCATTACGGATATATCAAAACTAACAGAACTCTTAAATGGTTCTGTACAAAGCCAAACCTATAACTATAAAATAGTTAATAGAGACCAGCTGAGAGTAATGGCGCAGACAAGTGAAACATATAAAAATATTATAGACCTAATCCGAAAGAATGGACTTATCGGCCACACATTCACACAGAAAGATAAAAGAAGCTGCAGAATCGTGATTAAGAATCTGCACCACACGACCCCAAAAGAAGCCATTGCTGAAGAAATAGAAAAAACTGGAAATAAGGTAACAGGCGAAATCATATGTGCAATCTCAAGAAAAACCAAGAAGCCATTAAATATGTTTTTCGTGAACGTGGAACCCGGCCCAAATAACCCTGAACTCAAGTATATAGAATCCATATACTACACAAAAGTTAAAATAGAAGATCCACGAAAAACAAATGAAATTCCTCAATGTGCTAGATGTCAGCAATATGGGCACACTAAAAATAATTGTATGCGCCCCTACCGATGCGTGAAATGCGCAGAAGGACATAGAACCATAGACTGCCCTAAAAAGGACAGGAATACCCCAGCTACGTGCACATTGTGCCTTGGAGACCACCCTGCCAACTACAAGGGATGCCAAGTATATAAGGAAATTCGCGCTAGAAAAATCTCACCACAGACCCACAAAAAGCCTCCACTATCCAACGTAAAGAACAAAACAAATAACACTGTGTTCTTCCAACAAGAAGATTTTCCAAAATTACAACCAAGTAGGCAAATTAGACCACCACTAAATCCACGCACTCACGATGACGGAAACACAGTATACTGGAACAAAACACAAGAGAAAATAGAATCTCAGCCAACAAATTCATTAGAACACATCATTGCACAACAATCAGAGAAAATAGATATTCTCATACAACAAATAGGTACCCTACTGGGACTCATTACGACGTTAGTTGCCCAATATAAGAAATGAAATTCCTACGCATCGCAGCATGGAACGTAAATGGTCTGTCTCCCAATAGACAAGAAATAGAACTTTTTATAAAACAGAATCAAATAGACATTCTGTTAATCTCAGAGTCACATCTGACTGACGAAAAAGCCATATTCATTAAAGGATACAAAATATACTACACTAATCACCCTGATGGAACATCACACGCTGGGACGGCAATTATAATAAAAGACTGTATTAAACAACACTCCCTCCCAAACTTTAAACAAGCATACCTACAGGCTACTGTCATATCAATAGACGATTGGCAGGGCTCACTGAACATCGCTGCAGTGTATTCCCCACCTCGGCATCGAGTGAATGAACAAATGTTTAGCGATTTTCTTAACACGCTCGGTGGAAGATATGTCGCAGGAGGTGATTGGAACGCCAAAAACATCTTTTGGGGCTCCAGGCTGACCACAACTAGGGGCAGAGAGCTGAAGAAGGCAATAGATTTAAACTCACTGAACATATTGACTACAGGAGAACCAACACACTGGCCATCTGACTCCAATAAAATACCAGACCTCATCGATTTCTTTGTTACCAGGGGTATGTCAGGTCTATACACAAAAATCGAAACATGCCTCGACGGGTGCTCTGATCATACTCCTATAATATGCACTCTGAGCACAACAATTATTTGGAAACAGCCTCGCGAGTCATTATACAATTTTAAAACTGATTGGGACTCATTCCGCGATTATATTACGGAAAATGTCAACTTACGCATACCCCTTACAACAGAGGAAGATGTTGAAAACGCTGCCCAGTATGCAACTAACCTTATCCAAAGAGCTGCCTGGATGTCCACTCCATGTATTGAATACAAACCTCAGATACAGGATTATACACTAGAAATACGGGAAATGATCGCTGCAAAACGGAGACTGAGACGACAATGGCACACAAGCAGGAACTCATATGATAGAAAAGCCCTCAATAAAGCACAGAAGGAATTAAAAGAAACACTAAAAGGATATGAAAATGCCACTTTGCAAGATAAGCTCAAGACTTTATCACCTCACAAAGCGCATGACCACTCTCTGTGGAAAATAACTAAAACACTAAAACGACCACAAGAACACATGCCTCCGTTAAGACAGCCAAACGGTGAGTGGGCGAGGAAACCTGCTGATAAAGCAGAGCTATTTGCTAAATTCCTTAGCAAAGTGTTCAAACCAAATGAACCAGACACCATGTATCCAGAAGGAGAATTCGATAAAATACTTGACAGTGACCAGCAAATGTCCCTACCACTTAGACTGTGCACTCCAACCGAAGTTTGGAAAATTATTCGAAAGCTCAAGAAAAAAAAGGCACCAGGTTTTGACTTGATTACATCAGAAGTCCTGAACCATCTACCAAGAAAAGGAATTGTCCTGATTACCATTATATTCAACGCAGTTTTAAGACTACACTATTTCCCTCATATTTGGAAAATAGCAATTATAAAAATGGTAGCAAAACCGGGAAAACCTGCAACTGAAGTCTCCTCATATAGACCAATAAGTCTTCTTCCTTTGTTGTCTAAACTCTTTGAGAAGCTAATACTGCAACGACTGTTACCTATACTTGAGGAACAAAAAACAATCCCAGATCACCAATTTGGTTTCCGAGCGCACCATGGAACGACAGAACAGATACATAGGGTGGTCCACACAATTCGACAATCCCTGGAAAAGAAAGAGTATTGCTCGGCTGCTTTTCTTGACATACAACAGGCATTCGATAAAGTGTGGCATAAGGGTCTTTTGTGTAAACTAAAAATCTGCTTACCACACACAGCCTACATGCTTCTTAAATCTTACATAGAGGGACGAATTTTCCAAGTAAAAACTGGAGACTGCTTATCTTCATTCTATCCCATAGAAGCTGGAGTGCCCCAAGGTTCTGTGCTGGGTCCTGTACTGTACACAATCTATACTGCAGACCTACCCAACTCGAAGCAAATCATAACTGCAACTTATGCTGATGACACCGCAATTCTATCCTGTGATAAAGACCAGATTAAAGCATCCACAAAACTTCAAGAACACCTAAACAAGATTGGCTCCTGGCTGAAGAAGTGGAGAATTAAAGCTAGTGCTGCCAAGTCTGTCCATGTTACCTTTTCCCTTAGAAGAGAAGATTGTCCTCAAGTGAAGCTTGGTGAAGATGCGCTGCCACAGAAAAATTCAGCTAAATACTTAGGTATGCACATTGACAGAAGACTTACCTGGCGTAAACATATAGAGACCAAAAAGGATCAAGCAAACATAAAACTAAGAGAATTTCACTGGCTTATAGGCAGACAGTCATCACTCAGCTTGGAAAACAAAATTCTAATCTACAAATGCATTCTCAAACCTATATGGACATATGGGATAGAGCTGTGGGGATCAGCAAGCCATTCAAACGTTGAAATCATACAACGCTTCCAAAATAAAGCACTCAAAGCTTTAAGTGGTGCACCTTGGTTTACAAAAAACAGTGAAGTACATGAATACCTACAAATACCAACTATCAAACAGGTTGTAGAAAAGTCTTATAAAAACTATAAAGAGAGACTGCAACGGCACAGAAATGAACTGGCTGTTGTACTTTTAAAATCCTCAGAGTCTACCTACAGACTGAAAAGGGAACGAATTGCATCAATCTAAAACACTAAGAACTATGAGATGACACATCATTGGATGTGAACAATCTCGAACTGCCATGAGAAAAATTACCAAAACTGATTAAAGCTCACGGGCTGATTGCAGTTAGAAGAAAGGAAAAAAAAAAAAAAAAAAAAAAATCGTCTTTTTTGTGGACCTTTTAACTTCCACGATTTCCTACATCGTTCTCACATAATGCGCCATCTCGACATGAATGATGTTACCAAGGTTTTGTAAAAATATCCAGATTTAAAAGAGTGTGTATGGAGTTTCTTGCCCATTCTTCTCCATAGAGATCTACACATTGGAACTGCAGTACTTTTACAGCTATTATGCTTTGTGACTGGGACTGTAGCTTCATTGTATTGACAGTTCAAAAATGTAATTGGCCTCCTTGAAATAAACTCTTTTGATTTGCTTTGATACCCTCAAGTACTATACTCAAAGAGTTTTGATCATTGCGGATTCTCAAAGGTCCTAAGACGCAATGAAAAATATTGTAATGTATCTTCATGTTTTTACTCAGTAATATTTCCGGGAACGTTAGGCGAGTGCTCAGCAGCTCTCCTGAGACGTCACATCAAGTATTCAGCAAGTTCCCTCTACCTGCTCTCGCTTTGTGCACTTTCATAGTATTATTTAATAGATCTGAGAGTACCAGGCGTTCATATATGTCAAGATTGTGAAGTGTTTTTTAAACTTCGATTAATGCATGCAAAGGACATTGTTTTGCGCCCATACATTGTTGGCCCTGGAGCCAAGAGCAACGGAAATAAACTATATATACCTACATAACTTTTGAATTTCTTCAAGGCCTTTTCTATTTAAGCAAAGAAAACAATTCAAAAGTTACACAGCTCAATATTAAGGTTTTTTTCTCGGAACAACAACAACAATTGTCAGTTGTCAACAGATGGCCTCTACAACTTGGGCGAGAAAGGTCCCGCACAAAATGAAATAAACCGGACTTTCGCTCGTAAATCATAGAAATAAGACACGACTTACAATGTGTGTGTAATTTGTAGTTTATTGTCAAAATTATAAATGATGCAGACGGTTCAACCTATTTATATTACGAAATAGTGTTCTATGTGAAATAGAATTCGTTATGTAAATTTCGTTTGTTTGGATTTCAGTGATTCGTTTCATTCGGTGTTGCCATTCTCGACATGTAATGAGGAGGGACAAAGCACATGTGACTAAAAGAGTCATGGATCTGAATGTTAAGGACGGAGAGCGAAAGGAAGGCCAAAGAAAATATGGATGGATTGTGTAAGAAATGATAAGAAGGAGAAAAGAGTAAATGCCTGAATCTCCCCTATTAACCGTCACGGCATCGTGACGGTTGATAGGGGAGAATGGAAAAAGAAAACGTGTTGCGCCAATCCCAAATAGAATGGAACAAGGGCAGGAAAATAATGATAAAGTGTTTGCCAAAAATGATGAGGATTTACCAGCTGTTATTTTAAATCATTTAGCTACTGTGCGTATTCAAGTTTAGCTTCAAACAAACCTAGATGGCCTTACGTTCTTAAAATGGCGGACTGGTGGAGGAGGGGCTGCTGAAGTGCAGTTTAGGAAAGGCCCATGTCTAGCAATGAATTCCGGATAGGCAGAATTGAAAGATTGATTCGTAATCTTGATTGCAAAAGATCCTCATAATTTACTTAATTAGTAGGAACATTCTAAGGAAGGGCTGACTTTTACTTTGACCAGAGGCTAAGCGTGGCAACGTGGCCAGTCTCTTCGGGGTATTGCCAAGTGACAACGGTGAAAACGAATTTAACGACGCTATTTTTTGTTTATTTATAAGTTACTATTTTGCCCACGGCTTCGCTTGCGTTTAAATTCGGGGTTACACAGTTCCCCTTTCCTGATTTGCAGGTACCGGCTACCTGTAGTTTTTGCCCTTGCGACTTATTTATTGGGCTAAGTTTTCCCTTTTCTTCCCTCGTTCTCCTTTATTTCTCAATCTTATATCAAAAAATAGTCTACGTTCGTCTCCAGGCTCCCAACTATCTATGTACCAAAATTCAACAAAATCGGTTTGGCCGTTAAGGCGTGAAGACATAATAAACAACCAAACAAAGTCACTTTCGCTTTTATAATATTAGTAAGGACTTTGTGTAGTAAGTCACGTAAGTCGGGTAAGAAATATCTCACAGTAACTTACTATGAAATTATATTTCGTTACTAAAATTGTAACGAGCTCCTGCAGTACATTACGCCAACCAAAAATAACAGAGATAGGTTTACGTTTTTACAAGACTAATCGC
This sequence comes from Ochropleura leucogaster, assembly GCA_958449745.1. Classification (NCBI taxonomy): domain Eukaryota; kingdom Metazoa; phylum Arthropoda; class Insecta; order Lepidoptera; family Noctuidae; genus Ochropleura; species Ochropleura leucogaster. The sequence goes on along the minus strand of OY288213.1, from coordinate 1,593,293 downwards.
CAGTCATTCAAAACTTTGATCACAAGATCCCCATGAACAACAGTTTGTTAACAAACTGCTAACCGTCCCCTCTCTTGAAAAAGAAAATAAAGTTGATAGGAGTTAACAATAGCGATATTCAAAGGCGTTAAATATTTAACAAGTTAAAAGTAGGTCGCCTTCGTTAAGCCTCTCAAATTAACTGTGGATTTCTCATTTGGAAACAGAATTGATACTGTTAAGAGTTAAAAGTTTGTTTGATCTATTACTTTATCATTAGTTTGAGAGAAAAGGAATTATTTGGCTAAAGATTAAATATGCAATGGTGCCGTGTAAGTTAATGGTATCTTAATGTTTGTAAAAAAACACTATATATTTATATTTCACACTAGCTGTGCAATGCAATTTTCTACCTGTCTATCCTACCTAAACTACACTTAAACCTATACTGCCTTTAGCTTTTTTTTTCTTTTTTTTAAAACTATCCTTGGAACACCGAATATTTAAAAAAAAAATCCTAAAATTGGTCCACGCGTTTTTGAGTTATGCGCTTACCAACACATTTTGCGATTCATTTTTATATTATAGAAGATAGGTCTACACGGACACTTATAAACGTCGAGAAAAGGTGCACGGTTCGGGTTGGTCGTTTCCTATGGATAAGAACCAACAAGAAACTCCATGATAAAACTTTAAAAATCATTTGGTTTTACAATATTGTTGTTACAGCGTTGGTACCTACTTGAGTATAAGAGGACATATCAAAAGTCAAAATGCATTTCTGTTTAAAATATCTACAAAAATAAAGAGATCAGTGGTTGTCTCAGATATAAAACTTAATATGTATACTAATTAATAAGAATTTTAAGCGTGTCATGGTGTAGTGTGATATTCAAATTCAAATGTGTTTATTGGTCACACATATTATTATGTTAAAGTAAGTATACATGACTTGATACGGGTTGTTCGAAAGAAGTACCGCGGCCCCGGAACATAAAGAGCAATAGAAGGAACACAGGTGGGTTTTAGTCAGTACAAACCTATTCATGTTTCTTCTTTTGCCCTGTACTTATAGGGGTCGCGGTATCACTTTCGAACAACCCGCAACTCCGGCAGGCCCCTCTGCTTTATAACAGTTGTTACAAAACACGCGTGTCTAAAACCCAGCTTTTTAAAACAGTGAACCTTTTCTTAGTTGCAAATAGTATATTATATTCAATGTCAGGTTCTCCAAATCCCCAATCATAAAAGTGTCTGTAAATGAAGCATAGCCCAAGATGGCTTCATCTCAACCATCTTCAAAATAATCCCCATTTTCCAAAACTTTCTTTATCGCTTTGACAAACCGCTTCAATATTAATTAATCGCCGAAAAAACTTGTATCCCAAACCCTAAAAACGCGATTAAGAATATTTATGGTTTGCGAAAAAATGGCGGACGGCTATAACTCATTATATGACGCTTGTGGTTTGCTAATGGGCGGGAATCGATATCGGGGACAGAAATGGCGTTCGGATATTTTGTTTTTATCAGAACGTTTGCTGAATAATTTGAAGATTGTTTTGGCTTTATGTTCAGTTTTAAGTTAGTATTATTTTTGTTTAAAATAACTTAGACAGGACTTTTAGGCAAAGTGTCCTATTGTTTATTTAGTTCGTTTATATGTATTATACAAGGTGTAACAAAATGAACGTAACACCTCCCGCGTGGTTTCTTGGACAATAAAATGAAACAACTTTTGTCCTACGAGTTCCTAAAATTCTCAAAAAAAATGAACATTGTTTAAGAGCATCATCAAAACAATGAAACAATGCAATCGCAATCCCTCAATCATCCTTACTAATATTATAACAGCGAAAGTGAGTTTGTTTGTTTGTTACCTCTTCACGATTTAATGGCTAAACCGATTTGGATGAATTTTGGTACAGAGATAGTTGGGAACCAGAAGGACGGACATAAGTATTTTTTTTTAAACTGCAAAGTGAGGGAGAAAGAGGGAAGAAAAGGGAAAACTTAGCGTTACTATTACAAATCAATAAGGCGCAAGGGGAACTGTGTTACCTCGAATTTAACGCGAGCAAAGCCGCGGGCAAAAGCTAGTTTATCATAAGTTGACCAAGATTTTTGTCTGGACTCTAAAAGAGACTATGACTTCTGAGTTTGATAAGGCTGTTTCCGCTCAGAGTAGTTAGGTACAAACCGCCGAAGCACCAAGCCATTTTTTTTTAAATAAAACATTGCCAAATAAATATCATTTATCAATCAGCTGATCAAAAGATGAAAAAATGTATGTGAAAACAAATAAAGTTAAAAAATTGTTCATTTTCAGGATTTTAGTTGTTTTGCGCATATTTCGTAATTATTGTATTAATATACCCTAAATGAACATTCACATAAATAAGATTTAAGTTATCTTACATTGTAATAAAAATATCTAAAACAAACCTCCGAAACATAGTGACAAATGTTCGTTCTAAGTTTTTATAAAAGTAGGTATCTGATTTAATATTTAAAAACTACTTTCTCTCCTGTGAGAAAATAAGAAGCAAATATAATATTTAATACTGTTGGTATCAAAAATATAAAATGCATTCAAAGTAAAGAAAGCCTCATTTCTCCGCAAAATACGAGTATATATTCCAGCTCATTTTAAATGCCTTTTCTGTCGTATTGTAGGTAATAAAACTTTTATAAATAACATTTTTAATACCTCTGGCAACCCCAGACTTCACCGTACTGTATTCATTGAAATAATAACGGCTTTAATGGATTAACTTTTCTTTGTACAAGTCTTAAAGAAGTTATTAAAGTAAATATTATACAGTTTTGTTAAAAGGTGTTCTATTGTTTATTAAAATAGGTTTTGTAAGCTTGTTTTTCTTTTATTTTCCGTGGCAACACTGAGAAAGGTGTTGTATAATCACCTTGCTTCGGTCAATTTTGAAATGAAATATTTGTACAATTCAGTAGTTCTAATTGCAGTCTTCTATGGGACTAAGGTCTTAAATTATTTCGGAATACCGGCTTCAAGTTTTGTGTATTAAACCTGCTTGTTTAAAAACGACAGGAGTGGACTCCATATATATTTCCATTGCCTCCATGTCTAGCAAATAAATATTAAATTATTTAAGGACAAGACGTTATGCAGATCCTGGTCATTGTTAGCTTCCGTTATACTAAGAATGGGCCTCTCCCCATGACTTCCAATGTTTTAGATCAAGTGCTAACGTGAGCCACTATATAATTGTTGATTTTATTGTTAACTGACTTTTGCCCGCAGCTTTGCTCGCGTTAAATTCGGTATAACACAGTTTCTGCTACCTGCAGTTTTTGCTCTTGCGCCTTATTGATTAGTAATAGCAACGCTAAGTTTTTCCTTTTCTTCCCTCATTCTCCCTCATATCCCACTTTAAAAAAAATTGCCTATGTCCGTCTCCTGGTTCCTAACTGTCTCTGTACCAACATTCATAGAAATCGGTTCAGCCATTACAGCGTGAAGAGGTAACAAACAAACAAAGAAAAAAAAAGAAAGTGAGTTTCTTTGTTTGTTACGTCTTCACGCCTTAACGGCTAAGCCGATTTTGATGAATTTTGGTACAGAGATAGTTCGAAGACGGATATAGGCTAATATTTTGTTTTTTTTAAGTGGGAAATGAGGGAGAAATAGGGAAGAAAAAGGGAAATCTTAGCATTGCTATTACAATCAATAAAGCGCAAGCGCAAAAACTACGGGTAGCAGGTACCTGCAAATCAGGAAATTGGAACTGTGTTATCCCTAATTTAGCGCGAGTGAAGCCGCGGGCAAAAGCTAGTTATTTCATAAAACCTTAGAAAGTTCACGCACTTAGAAATTGATCGCGTGCCCTATATAAAAATAACCCAAAAAAGTAAAGTAAATTATACGTTTTAAGTAACGAATCGATTAGATTACGTAATTCATTATAACTGGGGTGGATGTGGCGAATACTGGCAGGTTGGGGCCATAAGGGCAGAGTTCATGGTAACGGACGCTGCTGGTCGTATCGCTAGTGGACGCTAGGGTGTGCGGCAACGAAGTCAGCGGAAATATATTAATACTTATTACTATAGATTTTTTAAGGCCTGGTTTTTTTACGGATAGGAACTCTTCAAATAACTTCCTTCGCTATGGGCAAAGCGTGGGAGTGTCAGACTTTTATAGTCTACTAGCTTTTGCCCGCGGCTTCGCCCGCGTTAAATTTGGGGTAACACAGTTATATATAATTATTATATATTATTGATTTGTAATAGCAACGCTAAGTTTTCCCTTTTCCTCCCGCTTTCTCCCTCACATCCCACTTTTAAAAAATAAAAATTAGCCTATGTCCGTCTCCTGGTTCCCAACTATCTATGTATCAAAATTCATTACAATCGGTTCAGCCATTAAAGCGTGAAGAGGTAACAAACAAACTCACTTTCGCTTTTATAATATTAAGTAAGGATACAATGTTCCCTCTTTTGCTTTTTGTATTCTGACATCTCTTTAAGGCGCGCGTGTTACACGAACGCGCCGTCGCGCGTCGACCTGTCGTCAATAGACGAACGGACGGTGACCTAACCATTGCTCTCCGTCCACCGGCTGGGTTGGTTTGAGGTTCAAGGTTCTTGAGCCTCATGATGATTCCCCATGTGTTTCTTCAAATTTGATGACGCTTATGTAGTTTCGTCCAGCTTATCTCCTAGCCCCACAGCAGTTTTTGATTTGATATGGTTGTGTAGCACGCGAGCGCCGTATAAAGCCAGCGCCACACCGCTCGCCTGGGACGCAATATTTAGGTTATTAGGTGTCAGACAAGCCTGTTTGAACTGTTCATCTATTTCACTATAATTGTCACCTTGGTTCACGCTCCGTCTGAAATAGGTCTGTGAAATGTTTGAGTTCTAAATTAACGAGGGAGGTGGCCCCAGGGTAGAATTGGCATAAATTAAATAAGTAAATAAAATTTAACTAAATATCTTGGGACAACTCACACACGGCTATCTGATCCCAAGCTAAGCAGAGCTTGTGTTATGGTAACCGGACAACTGATATACATACTTATATAATTTATAAATGCATACATGTTATAGATAAATCACACCCAGACACAGAACAAACAACCATACTAATCACACTAAGTTTGTCCTGGGTGGGAATTGAACCCACGACAGCAGCAGCAGTCAGGGTCACTAACCACTAGACCAACAGGCCCGTCAAGTCAATTATTATGTGCTATCAGCCTGTGTTTGCCTACTGTAGGACAAGGTCCCCCTTTTATTTCTTCCTCACGACTTTCTCTTCAGACGTATACAAGTCAGACAAGTCGAGTGTCAGACTTGTACTGACTAAAACCTACCCATGTTTCTTCTTTTGCAATTTATGTTTGCGCGGTATCTCTTTCGAACAACCCGCAATTCCGAATGATGATGTTGACTTACTCGTAAACTATGGGATCTAAGGAATGAAGCGGGAGCTCCTTGCGGGATAGTCCCTCGTTAGACGTGTTCCGGAAAGGAATCAGGGAACATTTCCTATCAATATAATCAATATGTATGTATGTATCTTAAGTTTATTATCTATTTATGTATTAAATGTAAGCAATTTTTATTTTTTATTTAATGTAAGTGAACTAACAACAGACCAGTTTTGTAAGTTATTTTAAGCCTCTCAATGTTCTTCTATGCACATTATGTACCTATCCTATTATGCAAATATATTAATCATTAAGAAAGGTTTGCTGTAAGAAAACCCAATTCTGGGTTAAGCTCGCCGTAGTACATAAGCTATATATTGTAATTTGTGTGTTTATTATTATTTTGTGTGCAATAAAGAATAAGAATAAGAAGCGTTGTACTAGAACACTTTTAAATAACTGGAACGTTCTTCATGGTAATGGTACGCCTTGTTACTTCTTTTACCGAGTACGTGGCCACATTAATTGCGAAATGCTTGCTGGAAAGTTATGCGAATGGCTTTGGGTTAACGAAGTAAGTAGCATAAACAGTCAATAACACAAACTGCCTACTATGATCCCACTAGGAATCACATATTTTTCTTCTTGGAAAAAGCCCCCAAGAGCACCTAGGGTTCCGTACAAACTTGCGACGTAAACGATCACAACTTGTGATTGCCTAGTTTTAGAGGTTTACATTTTTTAACAGCACAAAGTGATACATTCAAGTATATAGTTTTGATATTTCAATCATTACTTCCTTACTGATATTATAAAAGCGAAAGTGAGTTTGTTTGTTTGTTACCTCTTTACGCTTTGATGGATAAACCGATTCTGATGAATTTAGGTACATAGATAGTTGGGAACCAGGAGACGGACACAGGCTAATTTTTATTTTAAAAAAGTGGGATGTGAGGGAGAAAGAGGGAAGAAAAGGGAAAACGTAGCGTTGCTATTACAAATCAATAAGGCGCAAGGAGAACTGTGTTACCCCAAATTTAACGCGGGCGAAGCCGCGGGCGAAAACTAGTAAATTATAAATGTACTTATTATTATTTTTCTAAGAAAAATTTAACTTACTAAATTCGAAAATTGGCTTATTATTTATTGCCTTTAAGGCGGAACAGAGTTCGCCGGGTCAGCTAGTTTTGTATATATCAACTCGATACCTCTACGCATTCTGAAGATAAAGGGTCTTGACAGACAGAAGGACAACAAACATGTTCCAATAAGGGTTTCTCTTTTTTTTCTTGAGGCATGGATCGTGAAAAAAGACCCGTAATCCACTACGTGGTTTAAAAAACCAAAAATAAGCGAAGTTAATATTTCAAAATAATGCAGCAATAAATAACCGCAATGAGTTCATCGACACTACAAAGTAACAGCTGTAAAACGCACTAATACATTAGCCCACAGACAAAGTTTCGTTCTACATAGTATGTGGAATACTGCGGCATAGTTTCAGTTCTACCTTTTGGCATCAGACGTAGTTTACTTAGCGCTAAATGAAGCGACGACATGGACGCCACACTGCCAGCTTGCCAAGCGATGCCACGACAAGTTTCAGCTAAAACTTTAGATCATGCAGCTCAAGAATTTCGGTAATGGAAAGGTTCAACTTTGGGTGCATTGACCTTAAGAGTAATGATACAATCTTGGTCCGGTTGTGATGCAGAATGCTTGATGGCAAAATATTTTGCTGAAAAGAATGTTCTTTTTGTTTCGTTTTATATTCTTCGAATCAAAATCATAATAATATTTATTTCACATAGGCCTACATGGGCACTTATAAAACGTCGATAAAAGGTGCACGGTTCGGGTTGGTCGTTTCCTATGGAGAAGAACCGACAAGAAAATTCATGGTTACTCCATGGTGATTTCCATTCTCTCTCTGTCATGTTTTGAGTAAGCACTAATCCCATTGGCTTTATTTATACAATTCACATATTAACAACTGAAATAACAAAAAAATACTTTACCGCAGTTGCGTAAAACAAAACTATAACAAAAAATACATTTCTTTTAAGAAACGGGCCAAGTACGAAACGGACTCGCGCGATTACGATTCGCACTTTGCCGAATATTTTCCGAGGGTTCCGTATCAATTTTTATTTTGAACGTTGCCCCAAACTATTAATTTCTCTTGTATCGTAAATAACACACAAATATTTAAACTCGAATACACAAAGAACCAGACCGTTACTCTACCATGACGTCTTAAAACAGAACTTATTCCACTGAGGGAAAGAGACAGTGCTATGCAGGGTGCCTAGCACCATCTCTTTCCCACAGTTGAAAAAGTTCTGCTTTAAGACGTCATGGTAGGCATACTGGTAGGTACAACTATATGTAGGCCATACAAAATATTTGTTCTTTGATTACTTGTCAATATAATACTTTTAATTAATTCTACTCGATACCTTCACACGTTCCCGAGACAGTGTCTTGACAGACAGACAACGAAGTGATTCAGTAAGGGTTCCGTATTTGCCTTTTGAGGTACTGAACCTTAAAAAGCTGCAAAACTTTTTCTTGGACTACCAACCATTTATGAGTACGACAGAGATATACAATCCAGGATTACTTCAGTATTTTCTGTTACACGTTAAGGCGCGGTAACAAGCTAATCTTTAGGTATTCGCGGAAGTGAGGCTAGCTGCAGATTGGGCGTGGTCTGACACAAGTACACGACAGTATTGCATCGCAAGAATAGAAATAAGGTCGAAAATATTTTGGTTTTTTATTTTATTTGAATATCATGTCTGTTGTATCTTCCACACAAGGGAAGGAGGATAGTGACAGTGAAGAAATTGAGCGCACGAGTACCTACAGTGATGCGGCGGAAAGCATGAATGAGGGGCTGAGCGACAACAATAGGGCTGTGACTAGGTCGGCTAGTTCTTCTCCTGATTCTGTTGTAGTGCAGCCAACCCGAGCTGCTTCTCGAAGGGCACGTGAAAAACTTGCAATGTTTTTTAAAAAGTAATTAAGCACCGACTTATTTAGGTACCAATACACGGGTTAGACTAGTCGGTTATATAATTAAAAATAATGGTAAGTTAGTAAATGAATTTGTGTACTTAGAAAGGAACTGATCTTTAAACAAATTATGTGACGGATGATATTGTGCCTGTATAGATCAGATAATTGTAGAAGCTTTATATTTTCATATTTTTGTGTAAATGGTGGTGGGAATTTACTTAGTTTATTGTTTTTTCATAAAGGGGGAAGATGTTGTATGTTATTGTTATAAATGTGGGTAGCCTTATTATAATGTTTAGTTTGCATACCGCACAAATAAATAAATCAGTCTTTGTCTAGCAAGATCGTGTTTCACTACAATGTCCGCCAAAATGTAGGTCATTTTGCAGTTTTAATAGAATATTAAAAAAAATACAGTTCCGTGTTTGAAAAAGTTTAGATATCTCGTTAGTTAGTCTTTAACATTTCCTTTGTTGATAAAAAATATGATGGGAATTTCGAGACAAAAAAATTTTTTTTTTGTGGTCTTTTAAACATTTTTTTTTCCTAGTACTGGACCACTTTTGTAAACAGATTTTGTTTAATTATTTTCTTTATGTATTTGACTATACACGGTATTTTTTTGGCTAGTGCATGTACAGATACGGCTAACTTTGTGACGAAAATCTAGACGTTTTGCGAAGTGTTTGCTTTGTACAGCGCCTTAAAATGTAGTAGCCAGGTAATCTAGCAAAGAACGTAAGTTCGCGCTGATTAATATTTGGACGTGTCGTAGAATAGCTTATTTTATTTTTACAGAGAATTTACTTTATGCGACACTTTTGTAAGTGATACTTTTGTATTATTTAAATTGTAATAGCTTACTTTACTTTGTAGATTTCTGCATGAAGATTTGCGGTGGGAAAATTAACATATATCTTGTGGTGTTGAAACGTAATTGAATTGTTTTATTTTTAGAATTTTTATGGTTCTTGACGTATAGATAAAAAACAGAACCCTTATAAGATCACTTTGCTGTCCGTCTGTCTGTATGTCAAGACGCTTCATCTCGGGAACGCGTGAAGGAATCGAGTTGAATCAAAAACCATATTATAAGTCTATAGTCGCTTCGTGCTGTAAAATTAACCCTCTTAGTTCAAGCCGTCAAAAGATATGGCCGTTTCACTCTTGGCTGGTTTTTTGTTTATTAATTTTAACACATTTAAAAATTTGAAAATATAAAACACTAGCTTTTGCCCGCGGCTTCGCTCGCGTTAAATTTGGGGTAACACAGTTCCTCTTGCGTCTTATTGATTTGTAATAGCAACGCTAAGTTTTCCCTTTTCTTCCCTCTTTCTCCCTCCCTCACATCTTTTTTCAAAAAAAATATAGCCTATGTCCATCTCCCGGTTTCTAACTATCTCTGTACCGAAATTCATCAAAATCTGTTTAGCCAGTAAAGCGTGAAGAGGTAACAAACAAACAAACTCACTTTCGCTTTTATAATATTAGTAAGGAATAGTAAGGATAAGGATAGTAACCCTCGGTATCGGCAACAGGGTCCAAGCACACAGTCAGGGCTACAGAGAAAGAAACCTCTTAACGTTACAAACCGTATGTTCCTTCTAGAATACGGGGTCAAGGTCTTCATTATTTTCCAATTTTCCCCACAACTTATACCAATACATTTAACAATACACACAGTAGACCATCTCTAGTTGTTTACATTTCATTACTGGATCGTTAACGCGCCTTTCACGACCTCGGGTTTTACGATTTTTACAACAAAAGACAAATGCGTGTCACTAGTTTCCCTGAGTCTTCCGTCGCGATGTCTCACGGTATAAAACCTTAAAATTACACAATTAGAATTGACAATGATTGTGGTTTTATAGTTACGGTACGAGTCGCAATTGGCATCTTAGCTAGATTACAAAGTAACCTGCGTTAAAGATACCGCCATTTCCCATTGGTAGTTTAATACATTTTCGCAAAGGTTAAACAGATTTAAGCAATCTGAAGTTTATTAACAATGTGAGAAAATAACAATATTGCCCCACTCTTCATTTCTTTTTTCTGTATTGTGGTTGTTTAACAGAAATTTAAACACACATACACGCAGGCAGACCTGTCCAAACTACGTGTAGGTCATACAGATACTTGTTCTGAGCGGGGATTGAACCCGCGACACGCTGCATTGCAGCCAATCGCCTAGGCATTTTGTAAACCGTGGCGTCCGATTTCCTGAATATGTTTTCTTCTCAGACACTGAGGCTTCACGCGTGTCGCTTGAGTTTGTGGGTCGTGGCCTAGCGCTAAACGCAGCGTTGGTTCGATCGTGACCAGGACGGTGTGGGCAGCATTATCTAGGGCTAAGATACGAATTTGTATGGACTGGGCTTATCTGGGCTGTAGGATTAGTGGATAATGAAGGTTGTTGCTGAAATGGGTAAGTGGAATTGGAACAGCATAAGGTATTTTTATTTATTTTCTAGGTTTTGCCCGCGGCTTCACTCGCGTTAAATTCGGAGTAACACAGTTCTCCTTTCACGTCAAAACGGCTGAACGGATCTTGACGAAATTTGGCACAGAGGTAGATTAAAGTCTGGAATAACACATAGGATACTTACTTTTTTTCGATATCACCGCGAGTTTGTTTGTTTGTTTGTTACCTCTTCACGCTTTAATGGCTAAACCGATTTTGATGAATTTTGGTACAGAGATAGTTGGGAACCAGGGGACGGTAATAGGCTAATATTTTTTTTGAAAAAATTGGGATGTGAGGGAGAAAGAGGGAAAAAAAGGGAAAACTTAGCGTTGCTATTACAAATCAATAAGGCGCAAGGGGAACTGTGTTACCCCGAATTTAACGCGAGCGAAGCCGCGGGTAAAAGCTAGTAGTCTATAAACCTGAAGTAAGAGGACAGAACATCTCTATCTGTTTTCAGATTGTCTTAGCTTCTTTTACTCCTTTTTAGTTCCACAACAAAACAAATGACTCGAGAAAAATGTTATCACTTGACTGCCACCGAGATACAGGGCCATTAGTACCCAGCTATACTCTCCCAGTTGAATTTAACGAAGCGACAACAATTTGCAAACGTTCCCAGTGTATAGTTGACCGAACAAAATGTTGCTTTACTTGATAGTTGATGCAGTTACTGTCACATGTTATCGTCCTGTTTGTTGTGGAGGATATTGTTATTTTGTAGCTGTTTGGTTGTGTATAGATATAAGATGACGGTCGGCACGTTTGGCCGAAAAAAATCTGGTTCTAACCTGACAGACAGATTTGTTGCTGGGGAGTTTGTTTATAATAGTAATAATAGTAGTAGTAGCGTTACTACTACTACTTCTATTACTATATCAGCGAAGTTCAATGCAATTCCAATATTTTACAATGAGATAGCGATATTTCATAATCAAATTGAATTCATTATATTGATAAATGAATGAAAAATCGAAACACTATTTTTACCGTTGTCAACTTTCAGAGTACGCGATCAGTAACCAAAAACAGAAGAGTTACCATGACATCTTATAGCAGTTCTTATTCCTGTGTGAGAAAGAGATGGTGCTAGACACCTTGTATAGCTTTGCCACTTTCCCTCAGTGGAATAAGTTCTGCTTTAAGACGTCATGGTAAGATAGCAGCTCTAAATCCAAATACTGCAAGTGCTATATTTGTAAACTCGTCATAGATGCATAAGCCCTGGACTAACTTACTTGACTGCATAAGACTGGTAGAAAATGCCCAAGGCATTAAGTCCGTCTTTGTACAGTGTTTATACATGTGCATAAAGTTTAATAAATAAATAAATAAATAAGCCAATTTAAATACCTAATCTTCTGGCCCCAAAGGCTTACACAACCTTAGGCAATCAAACACGACAAGAAAACGAACAACTTCTTCATTTGCAGTCGCACACTAATAGCTCCCCACTTTATGACGTCATCAAACTGCAGGGCAGTGCTTTGAACTCCCACACACAAGGACTATGTTAGTAGTGTGTAGTTCACTGCAGCGAACGGGCCTTGAACCGCCATCTTTAGTTATTTATTCATTACTTCCAGTTGTAACAGCTGAAAGTCAGAAAGGTTATGTTATTGATCAGAACAACAGGTTTGTAGAACTGATTGACTTGTGCAGCACTGTGGGACTGGATCTAAGTGATGAGTTTAGGTCTTCAGATACTTTATCTGCTGGAAGTCTTCCACGAGACGTTGACTAGGAGTCCCCATGGCGAACGTGAAAAAAATCGATTTCAGACTTAAATTGACCGATAGATCTAGGAGGGTTTTGCATGTAATCTGTTGTTGTCAATTGCTGACAACCATTAGTGCATTTTTCTCTGTATTTTATTTAACCATTTGAGTATCTTTATCTTAGGTTTTTTGGTTCGTATTGCCTTTTTATAAGCACCCAGAGGGTACAACCCTATTACTAAGACTCCGCTGTCCGTCCGTCTGTCCGTCAGTCACCAGGCGATATCTCATGAACCGTGATAATTAGACAGTTGAAATTGTTGTTGCCGCTATTACAAAAAAGTACTAAAAACAGAACCAAATAAAAATATTAAGGGGGCCATAATAACAAACAGGTTTTTAATTGCGTTTTTATAAGTAACTAGCTTTTGCCCGCGGCTTCGCTCGCGTTAAATTCGGTAGCGCCTTATTGATTTGTAATAGCAACGCTAAGTTTTCCCGTTTCTTCCCTCTTTCTCCCTCATATCCCACTCTTTTTAAAAGAAGTTAGCTCCTGGTTTCCCACTATCTCTGTACCAAAATTCATCAAAATCGGTTTAACCATTAAAGCGTGAAGAGGTAACAAACAAACTCACTTTCGCTTTTATAATATTAGTAAGGATAGTGTAGCTAGTAATTCACTACTTCTCAGTTGTCGTTACTCTTTTTGGAGATTTTTCTTCTATGTGGTTATTGTGCGATCCACATATAGGAAACGAAGAAAATCAAAACAAATCGCTTTTTTGTTTAATTAGGTTTGTAATATTTATTTATTTATCTTAGTACTAGTACATAGCAACATTTCAGATACAACTTATACGATAATATGGAGCACAGGGCCTGTCAATGTGGCGACGCTTGTGAGAGGGCTATGCCCAACAGTAAACGTCTTCTTGATATTATAATTGTGCTAATTAATTTGTCACACTAGTTTCCTAATTATTCGTCGAGAAAAGTTGAGTTTCTACTTAAAAAAATAAAGAGATACTTTTCCAATTTCGAAAATGCGTTCGGCGTTCGGAAACTCGTGACTTGTGTGTTATTTCTCACTTTAAACAGTAATTGTCACTTTGAACTTTGCCTTTATCTTCCACCCTTGGCCCCCAACAAACACACAACATGTCCCACACACACACATTGCCTCATTTACTGTAAATATTTTCATGCAGGAAGAGTTGCACAAGAGACGCATAGACGTCGTTTCGGCTAGACTCTGTGGCGCGGCAGAGAGCCAACTTCATCCCCATGTTGTGGAGACATGAGGGTTTTAGGAAATGTGGGATATGACTAGAAGACAGTTTGTAAATATATACAATTAGGAGGGTGACTGCTCATGTAAACTGTAGCAGCAAAGCCGTCTTATCGCAATGACATAAACGCTTTATAAATGGAATTAGATACATAAATATAATATTACGGCTGTGTTTGTAAGGGCTGGGTAGAAATGTGCTTTAAAGTAACACTTTTGCCGTCTTATGAAACAAGGAGATAATCTAATAAATAATCGGGGAAAAAGTGATACATGCTCTTGCATGTATCACTTTTTCCCTGATTATTTATTACCTGATTATTTTTTTACAACAGGTTAAAGAATTTCATCGGAATGCCCACTTGGGCATTCCGATGAAATTCTTTTCAGGGAAAAGAATTTCATCTGTTCTTTAACCTGTTGTGCAATATTTCGAAAATGAAGCATAGTGATTGATTAAAAATATGAGGTTTCCGGCGACTGGGACCGCAATTAACTAGGACCGCGGTCCCAGTCGCCGGATTCGTAAAAAATAAATATTTTTCTTCCAGCGACTGGGACCACTCATAGATAACTTAAAAACATCTATTATTCAAGCCAAAATTAGTACAGTCAAACGAAAAAATTTATGAATTATTTAGCTTAGTAATAGATTAAGCTAGCCCGTTTTGACATAATTTACACATGCAAGTAAATACACACAAAGGGAATAGCATTCTATTATAGTACTATCCCTCTCTAACTTTATATTTTAACACAGTTAAGGCTGATTTTGTATTGTGACGATCGCCCGGAGGACACGGTGGAGCACACAGTGGTGATCTGCCCAGCTTGGGCGGAGCACCGCCGTGCCCTCGTAGAGGCGATCGGTGGCGGCGATCTCTCGCGTCCGGCCCTGGTTCAGGCCATGGTAGGGAGCGACAGGGAATGGGAAGCGGCCACCTCCTTCTGCGAAGCAGTCATGCTAGCAAAGGAGGTGGCCGGGCGTTTGAGGGAGAGAACATCAAGCTAACCCAGCCGCCGTGGGAGACGCCCCGGGCGCCGGCGAGACGACTCCCGGCCACCGTAGATGCGGCCCTGTGGACGGTGAGCAATGGGTAGCTCACCGTCCGTTCGTCTATTGACGACAGGCCGTGTCGATGGCGCGTTCGTGTTTCACGCGCGCCTCAAAGAGATGTCAGCAAAGCAGAGGGGCTTGCCAGAGCCTCCGCCTGCCGGGGTTGTTCGAAAGAGATGCCGCGGCCCCGGAACGTAAAGGGCAATAGAAGGAACATGGGTGGGTTTTAGTCAGTACAAGTCTGACATGCCCCCCTGCTCCGCCCAGAGCGGGGGAAGTCATTGGATGATTTCCCACCCGGTAAAAAATAAAAGCTGATTTTGTGATAATTACTTACTTGACTGATTTTGTGTGAAGCCATAACGGCCATTTTAAACTAATTGTGATTGACATAGATAGTACCACGTTTATTATTTTTATTGTGTTTTTTTTTTATTATATTTACGGTACCAGTTAAAGACTAATTTTTTGTTGATTGTTGTTAACACGATCTAAAACATACACTATGTTTTAATAACGAAAGTTTTAAGTAACAAAACTGTAGTCAGTGGTTGTTTTTATTTTATCAATAAATGATGTTTTTAAATCAAAAAGGTTTTTTCTTCAATTGTTACATTTAAAATTTTTTTGTTTGACTGTACATTTTTTTTTATTTCAGTTATCATATAAGTGGTCCCAGTCGCCGGAAGAAAATTATTTATTTTATACAGATCCGGTGATTGGGACCGCGGTCCTAGTTAATTGCGGTCCCAGTCGCCGGAAACCTCAAAAATATATCAACTGTATCAAAAACGTTACTTAAAGCATTGCACGTATTGATTGAATTTACTAAAACTCAACTATGTTGTCTGGAAAACTGCCAAAATCGTTGCAACACAGTATGGAAAATTTAGCCCCTAGTGTTTTACAAAATCCTAAGCATTTAATTGCACTACAACACGAGATTTACACATTTCTGCCGAACTACTGAAAAAATAACGGAAAAGTTTACGTTTAAAACTCTATGATGGTATTTTCTTTTTTTTTCAACGTTGGAACATAGCTTCAGATAGTTTTCAATTTGGAACTAGATTTTCTTTATGGCCTATATATTTTGATTTTGGTAATATAAACTTCTTCGTAAGACAGTTTTGTGTCAATAAAGGCGTGTTTAAATGGATGCTTATTGAATATTGTATCTTATGGGTTGTCTGGTGGTGTCTAGGCCCAACTAATAGTGAAACTATATTATATTCTATTTTTGAGATTCGAGATTTATGTTATCCTTACTTCCTTATCCTTACTAATGTTATAAAAGCGAAAGTGAGTTTGTTTATTTGTTTGTTACCTGATTACCTGATTTTGATGAATTTTGGTACAGAGATAGTTGGAACCTTGAAGACGAACATAGGCTATTTAAAAAAAAAAGAGAAATAAGGGAGAAAGAGGGAAGAAAAGGGAAAACTTAGCATTGCTATTACAATAAACCAGGCGCAAAGGCAAAAACTACAGGTAGCAGGTACCTGCAAATCAGGAAAGGTGGACCGTGTTACGTCGAATTTAACGCGAGATAAGCCGCGGCCAAAAGCTAGTTCAAAATAAATGTTAGAGAACACAGTCCTTAACCAAATAGCCAAATGATCGTAGTTGATTTTTAGATTATTAATTTTCTAAATAAATGCATCAACTCTTAATTATCATGCATCACACTGCTCTATTTGTTTTGCGGTCACAGGCGCGACTGCTGGGCTGAGTACGGAGTCCTAGGTTTGATTCTCGAATCGGGCAAAAAGTGATATTAGTGAGAGTGTCAGACTTTTACTGACTAATACTCAGCCATACTCCTTTGTTGCCCTGTACTTTCCAGGGCCGCGATATCTCTTTCGAACAACCCACAACCCCGGATTAGTTGGGGTTATCGTTTGATTCCTTTAGAAAAATAGACATAAATTTGAGCACTTCATCTAAATCTAAACTTCTAAACTAATATTATAAATGCGAAAGTAACTCTGTCTGTCTGTCTGTCTCTTCTTCACGCCTAAACCACTGAACCGATTTTAATGAAATTTGGTACAGGTATAGTCTGGGACCCGAGAAAGAACATAGGATAGTTTTCATCCCGGAAACCCCCCGGGAACGGGAACTATTAATCCACGAGTATGAAGTCGCGGGCAAAAGCTAGTCCTCAAATAAACGTCTATTTAGTTCTAGACGAAACGACGCGTCGTAAGCACCTTCGTGCTACCTATCTGCAGCCATTTGGAAAGGGTCCCATAAATCTGGCGGCGTCATGATGGACGCCCAATAATAGCACACGCAGGAATTCACACAAACCAACAATTTTGCGTCGTGGCCACGCATATATTGGAGAATTATGGATTTAGGACCATGTTATGCCTATCATGTTTTGTTTATGGACTGAGTGTACTGATTAAAACCTTTTTGATTTTTGGAGTCTATTTTTTCCGCGTAACTTCTGACACTTTTTTACAAAATGCCTGCCACAGAACTGAATAAATGAACAGTGTAATGGTTTGTAATGTGGGGCCGTGTATTCAAAATAAAAGAATCATAATATAACACTCTTGACTATATTTCATATTAAGACTTGCTTCCGCCCGCGACATCGTCCGCGTGGCATAGATACTTACTTTGGGCTAAGTTTAAACCGCGTGATGATCGAAAAAAAAATCTTTCTCTCCCCTTTTATTGACTCTTTCTTCCCCTTTTTTCACTTTTTCTTAGCATATGTCCGTCCCCAAGGTCCCAACTATCTCTGAACCAAAATTCATCAAAATCGGTTAAGCCATTAGGGCGTGAAGAGGTAACAAACAACAAACAAACTCATTTTCGGCTTTATAATATAAGTAAGTAAAGGATGTAGTGTCAAACAAGTATTGTATAGGACATAATCTTGTAAAGCATCACATTTCTGAGATTTAAGGTATTAAATTTAAATTTGAACTTTCAGTATTTAGATAGCATATATTTATAACAATCTTTTTCGAATCAGGTTAATCTGCTGCGGATTCAACCAACTTAAACACCTAAGTGTTATTCTGCGATTTAATCTCTTTTTAACAAATCTACCCTTAGTCTTTACAATACCGGTGGGAGTTGTCTTGATATACTATAATAACACAAGTATGGAAAAGTTTTACTTAATTACGCTACTCGTATCAAAATATTGCCTTTAATTAATATTAAGGCTTTTTTACTAAAGAGAAGAAAAGGGCCTACTAAGTTTGGAGAAGTACTTTTACGCAAAATATTTATTTTATGAACTAAAAAAAATCTTGATTTTCTTTTGTTTTTCGTTCCGAACTCCGCTATCCTTGAGAACTTGTTAGAAGTTGGTTTAAAGGCAATATTTTGATACGAGTAGCGTAATTAAGTAAAACTTTTCCATACTTGTGTTATTATAGTATATCAAGACAACTCCCACCGGTATTGTAAAGACTAAGGGTAGAAATAAAAGAATCATAATATAACACTCTTGACTATATTTCATATTAAGACTTGCTTCCGCCCGCGACATCGTCCGCGTGGCATAGATACTTACTTTGGGCTAAGTTTAAACCGCGTGATGATCGAAAAAAAAATCTTTCTCTCCCCTTTTATTGACTCTTTCTTCCCCTTTTTTCACTTTTTCTTAGCATATGTCCGTCCCCAAGGTCCCAACTATCTCTGAACCAAAATTCATCAAAATCGGTTAAGCCATTAGGGCGTGAAGAGGTAACAAACAAACTCACTTTCGGTTTAATAATATTAATATATAAGTAAGTAAAGGATGTAGTGTCAAACAAGTATTGTATAGGACATAATCTTGTAAAGCATCACATTTCTGAGATTTAAGGTATTTAATTTAAAATTGAACTTTCAGTATTTAGATAGCATCTAATATATATAAAATTCTCGTGTCACAGTTTTCGTTCCCATACTCCTCCGAAACGGCTGGACCGAATCAAACGAAACTTTGTGTAAATATCGGGTAGGTCTGAGAATCGGCCAACATCTATTTTCCATACCCCTAAGTGAGCAGCGGGTGAAACAGCTGGGCACAGCTAGTATATTTATAAAAATCTTTTTCTGACCAGTTTAAACTGCTGTCAACCAACAGGTACACTTAAGTGTTATTCTGCGATTTAGTCTCTTTTTAACAAATCTACCCTTAGTCTTTACAATACCGGTGGGAGTTGTCTTGGTAGACTATAATAACACAAGTATGGAAAAGTTTTAACTTTATTACGCAACTCGTATCATAATATTGCCTTTAAACCAACTTCTAACAAGTTATCAAGGATAGCGGAGTTCTGAACGAAAAACAAAAGAAAATCAAGATATTTTTCTTAGTTCATAAAATAAATATTTTGCCTAAAAGTACTTCTCCATTTTTAACAGGCCCAGGATCTTTAGTATAAGCCTTAATATTACAAAGATTAGATGTATAAAAATGTATAAATGTTTGTTACTCTTTCACGCAAAAACTACTGAACGGATTTGTGTATTTATTTATAGTTAATTAAAACGGTATAACACCAATTACAATAATTAACATAGAAACAAAAACAAATTTACACTAGGTTACATATAAAGTAAACAACTTACACTAGGTTCAGTTAAAACTAACATGGAACACTGGACACTCTTGCATACTTTGTTTAACAAAACACCAGACATACTAGCATGACTTTTTTCCATTCATCCGCAAACACATCACATTCAGGGTGGGCAGTCAGGAGAGCGTTGAGCATCTTTAAGATACGGCATATAGGTGATTCAGCTCTGGAAAATGGTGTAAAATTAAAGACACAGATAGTTTATAACTTAAATTAATACATAGGATACTTTTATCTGGGTATTACGCTACCGCGGTACGTTTATCTAGCTTCAAAAGCAGGCGCAGGCTAAGCTAGTCGTATATGAATTTGGCTCGACTTTATTCTAAAATATTCTTATTTTAGTACTAGCTTTTGCCCGCGGCTTCGCTCGCCTTAAATTCGGGGTAACACAGTTGCCCTTTCCTGATTTGCAAGTACCTGCTACCTGTAGTTTTTGCCCTTGCGCCTTATTGATTGTAATAGCAAAGCTAAGTTGTCTCTTTTCTTCCCTTATTTCACACTTTTTTATGCCTATCCGTATATATTCGTCTCCAGTGTCCCAACTATCTCTGTAACAAAATTCATCAAAATTGGTTTAGCCAGGCGTGAAGACGTATTAAATAAACTCACTTTCTCATTTATAATGTTCGTAAGGAAGTTAGGATATTCTTATTTAAGTATGGTAGAAATAGGACCCCAGACATACTTGATGCAAAAATCAAAGCTTATAATATTACCCGAGAGCTTCACGAAGTAAGGCACCTCTCAGACGTGGGACCCGGCAGCCGGTGACACCCGACTACGGCAAACACATTAGAGACACTCCACACTGTCGGAACAAGTGTACCGGTATTGCGGTAGTATTAAAAGTATGATATTTCAAGGACGAAGTGTGGAGGCTAGTTTGATAATAAGAAATACTGGTTTATATTAAGTTTTTTGGAACTAAGTTCCTTATTGCGCGTTGTGAAAGGAGGCTAGACGGAAAAAATAAGACCAAAACTGGTAACGACACTTTTTGTTTAAGACAAAAAGTTGTAACGACACTTTTTGCTATAGTTGTAAGTCGTGTGACATGCGCGTGTTTCTCTGTCTGTCTCTCTCTCTCTCATAGAAAGCAAGCCAGTTATTTTCGTTTCGTCTTTCTATTTCGCAATGAACAGTGTGGTGTCGCGACGATTATTTTTGTTGAGTGTATAGGTACAGGTTTTTTATACACACAAAATAATAACTTCGTTCCATCCGGGTGTCCCTTGATACCTCACAAGTTTTTTTTTTTATCAGAAATTGAATAGTGCTGAAAGTAAATTCACCTGACTTTAATTTTGTGCCTGTTGGTCTAGTGGTTAGTGGCCCTGACTGCTGAGCCGGAGGTCGTGGGTTCGATTCCCACCCAGGAAAAACTTTGTGTGATGAGCATGGTTGTTTGTTCTGTGTCTGGGTGTGATTTATCTATAATATGTATGTATTTATAAATTATATAAGTATGTTTATCAGTTGTCTGGTTACCATAACACAAGCTCTGCTTAGCTTGGGATCAGATAGCCGTGTGCGAGTTGTCCTAAGATATTTATTTATTTATTTGTCTGCTCGTCTGTCTGTATATTTATCTTACTGTCTTCCCGTCTATCAAAATCAAATCAAAAATGTTTATTTGTAAAAATATGGTTGTTCCAGCATATCCTGTCATATTATGGCGTACCAATATTTTCATAAAAATCAAGACTTATATTATTAAACTATTAGTAATCAGAAATTAGTGAATGAAACTTGTTTAACTGTCAGGCTGTTTGTCCGTCTACTTATCTGCCCTGTCTGTCTGACTATCTATCTTCCTATCTGTCTGCCTGTCTGTCTACTGTCTGGCTTTTATAGGGGTGAACTAATTTAAATTAAGATTGGCGGATAGTTATACGATGGTATGTGTTCAGACATATTTTAATTCTGGTAGTACATCAAACCAAATCCGCGAGTTTAAGCTTATAAAGTAGCGAAAGTGAGTTTGTTTGTTTGTTACCTCTTCACGCTTTAATGGCTACACCGATTTTGATGAATTTTGGTACAGAGATAGTTGGGAACCAGGAGACGGACATAGGCTAATATTTTTTTGAAAAAAGTGGGATGTGAGGGAGAAAGAAGGAAGAAAAGGGAAAACTTAGCGTTGCAATTACAAATCAATAAGGCGCAAGGGGAACTGTATTACCCCGAATTTAACGCGAGCGAAGCCGCGGGCAAAAGCTAGTTTGTATATACAAGCTTTATAACTCTTAACACCAATACTAGGAAGTTCGCATAACCATTATGCACTTATCAAAATTCAATTAATAGTAAGAAGTCCTTGATTAAGAGAAGTTTATTCAATCAAGTATATTACTTGGTTTATCCTTTGTTCAAATTATTCGGGAACTTATATGCTTAACTAAGAAGTTACGTAACTCAATCGATTGATTAATTAAATTGGTGATCCATTTCTTTTTCTTTTTCGGGTGGGAAGTCTTCCTATGACTTCCCCCGCTCTGGACGGAGCGGGGGGGCATGTCAGACTTGTACTGACTAAAACCCACCCATGTTCCTTCTGTTGCCCTTTACGTTCCGGGGCCGCGGTATCTCTTTCGAACAACCCTGTTATTTAGAAATTTTTATTTTTTGTGTATTTATATGGCTATGCAAATAAATAAATTTATTTAAAAAAAAAACCCGCAACCCCGGCAGGACCCGCAACCCCGGTAGGACCCGCAACCCCGGCAGGGGTCCATTGGTGATCCATTTAAAATATAATTTTTCAGCACAAAAATATTCAAAGCCAAACTTGATACTTTCACGCGGTCCCTAGAAAAAGAGGTTTGACAGACAGACAGATTCACAACAAAGTGATAAAATAAAGGTTTCGTTTTATTGCTTTTTGAGATATCTATACTAATATTATAAAGTTGAAGAGTTTGTTTGTTTGTTTGAACGCGCTAATCTCAGGAACTACTGGTTGGAATTGGAAAATTCTTTTAGTGTTGGATAGTCCATTTCTTGAGGAAGGCTATAGGCTATATAACATCACGCTACGACCAACAGGTGCTGAGCAGCGCGGGTGAAACCGTGGGGAACAGCTAGTGGTTAATAATACACCGACAAAAGCTACATAACACAACACATTTCGAACGATATAAAAGTTGTTCCGTATTCAAATACAAACATTTTCCATAGAATCTCGCCAGTAGACGTCAAAGGGAACACAGTCCACTGGTTTGTAGCCTCTTGCCAATTCTCCCAGTATTTGATTTGTGAAACCATTCAAGTTTGCAGACTTGAAAGCTGGAAGTAGACGTAATAAAATTTGTATGCTTATTTAAATCAGGAAAGTTGAATTGTGTGTTTTGATGGATTTTTACTTGTAGACTTTAACTAGCTGACTGCTTAGCAATATTTTTTTTTCCTTATGGGAAATCTTCAAATAACTTCCCCCGCCGTGGTGGGCGGAGCGGAGGGAAGTCTCAGACTTGTACTGACTAAAACCCACCCATAATCCTTCTATTGCCCTTTGTGTTTCTGGGCTGCGGTATCGGTACAACCCGTAACCTCAGCAGGAAACTGTCACCCTTGCTATGTTTTTTAGGCTTGCAGTAGAATAGTCGTTTCATGTTAAAATACTGTCATGACTAAGTAGGTAACAATGGTAGATAGATCTTAATCTAGAAGATTATTTATGTTTTTGGAGATTTTTTTTCTAAAATTGAAAAGCTTAAACTTATTTTTAACAATCTCTATTATAATTAATCTCTTCAAAACTATTTATATTGCAAAGGTAAATTTTCATAAAATCTCATAATAACGTAAAATGAGCGCTAGCAATAGCTCATAATTATTCCTTGAGGGTGCTACGTAAATCTCGTAGCGCGTAGCACCGCTACGCCGTAGCTCGTAGCGGTCTCAGGTTGCTACAGCCTTCATACGTCACAGCTAGTAGGTAAGCACTAGAATAATATGAGGATTATGAACTTAGTTTATATGCAGGAATAGAGTATGTTTCAGTTTAATGGGTTGGATATAGCGGGATGTGGGTTATCGTTAAACATGCGTTTATGAACTGCAGTTTAACTACATTATATTAAAGAGGGTGCATCAATATCTTTTAGAGTATATGTCTAACGTCTATTTTATTTCTGATTATTTTACATAGGCCTATAAAGGCACTTTAAAAGGTTCACGGTACGGGTTAGTCGTTCCCTATGGAGAATTTAAGAACCGGCAACAAACTACATGTCGTGAAAGTCCAGAGGTTAAGCGCCTCGCCTCTCATACATGAGGTTGTGAGTTCAAATCTGAGCAAGTACTCATGTGACTTTTAAAATCATATGTAATTTCTAAACTTTTATCTAAAGACATCAAAGACATCGGTGAAGGAAAACATCGTGAGGAAACCTGGACTTAATAAAAACCTGGATTAATATAAGTCTAAAATCGCCAACCTGTCTTGAGCAAGCGTGGTGATCAATGCTCGTGTCTTCAATGTATGAGAGGAGGCCTTTGCCCAGCAGTGGGACAGTTACAGACTGGTATTATTTATTTTTATTATGAACTAGCTTTTGCCTCGGCTTCGCTCGCGTTAAATTCGGGGTAACACAGTTCCTCTTGCACCTTATTGATTTTTAATAGCAACGCTAAGTTTTCCCTTTTCTTCCCTATTTCTCCCTCACATCCCACTTTTTTATAAAAAATTTAGCCTATGTCCGTCTTCTGGTTCCCAACTATCTCTGTACCAAAATTCATCAAAATCAGTTTAGCCATTCAAGCGTGAAAAGGTAACTAACAAACAAACAAACTCACTTTCGCTTTTATAAAATTAATAAAATGAAGTCCTTTTTTAAGCTACAGACCACTTTGATGTAACAGTGAACTAACACAAGCCATTACGTAGCTTAGAACCAGTTACGTGGAATAATATTCGCAGGAGAACAATGAAACGACGGCAGGTACCAAAGTACTGCTATTTACAACTCCCAAACGACACATTCTGTGAAAAAGGAACAAAAGTTAAGGGGAATGTACAAACATTGATTTCTGGAGAACACAATATCATAACTACTACAATCAGTGTATAATATTGGTAGTTCATTTTTATGCGTACCGTAGTCTATGTAATACGATTTGATAATGGTGCTATTTACAAAGTACTTTTTTTCATACTCCGTTACATGGTAGACATCCCACCCACACGCACTAAACGGTTTGGGAATACTTTCAGTGTGCGTACTGCTAAGGAGTGGAATTCCCTGCCGGAGTCTGTATTTCCTGACAGCTATAACCTGGGGGTCTTCAAGTCAAGAGTGAATAGGTTATTTCTAGGTAAGCGTGCTTCATCGTCGACCACATCATCACTTACCATCAGGTGAGATAGTGGTCAAACGCGAGCCTAACACTAATAAAAAAATTAACTAGGAATTTCTCCTGTATCGTGGGTGCGTTTACAAACATATAAACACACATACACAAACAGCCAGACCTGAAACAACTATCTGCAGGTCATACAAATATTTGTTCCGTGCGGGAATCGAACCCGCTACACGCAGCGCAGCAGTAGAACGCTCACACAATGGACGGTGAGTAATAGATAGATCACCGTTCATTCGTCTAGTAAAGACACGCCGTGTCGACAGCGCGTTTGTGTTCCACGCGCGCCTCAAAGAGATGTCAGCAAAGTAGAGTGGTTACCGCCTGCTGGGACTGTGGGTTGTTTCGAGGCATAGGAAGAAATGGGTGTAGTAAGTAAAAGTCTGACGCTCCCTTCCAGCTACTGCGGGAGGAATCATTAAAGATTTCCCGACCGAAAATAAAAAACCTTAGACCTAAAATGCGGTTAAACTGAATCCATTTACATTTATAAGCATATCTGTACGAAAAGGAAAGCACGTCTTTGGATAATAAACTCATTGGTATGCAATAAGGAGGCGTGAGTGGATTCCGTAATGGTGAAGCGGTTAACCGCAGTCATAGTGACCGGCTTTGTGGCTGAGCCGGTTATTTACTTCAGGTGAGGTTAGATTGGGGTGAGGGAGACGGCGATATATGCTGCTTATAGAAAGTCTTGTGACCTTGTGTTGTGAAGTTTGTTCTTGTTATTGATATATCCTTAATGATATTATAAAAGCCAAAGTTAGTTTGTTTGTTACGTCTTCACGCCTAAATGGCTAAACCGATTTTGATGAATTTTTGTACAGAGATAGTTTTAAAAAAGTGAGAAATGAGGGACAACGAGGGAAGAAAACGAAAAACTTAGCTTTGCTTGTACAATAAATAAGGCACAAGAGCAAAAACTACAGGTAGCAGGTACCTGCAAATCAGGAAAAGGGAACTGTATCACCCTAAATTATACGCGAGCGAAACCGCGGGCAAAAGCTAGTACATAATAAAAACATACCCCATCAATCTATTTATTCAAGACTGCGTAATACTGGTCAGTTTATTCAATTTTACATTGTCATTGATTCGTCAGTTGTATTGACTAGTCAGTTTGCCTAATATTTATAAAATATGTTTTACAAAACTATTATACGATTTGTGCGATACGATTCGTTCGGTTCGAACGACGTGGGGTTATTAGCAAGCTGAGTCGAATGAAACTTCAGCTTAATCGGGTAGGTGAAGTCAAACGACTCTTTTTTTATTATTCACAGGTTTACGCTTGACCGCAAATCGCCTGATGTGAAGTAAAGTTGCAGCCTAGGGTGGAGCACGCTTGCCTAAAAAAAACCGATTAACACGAACTTTGAAGAGATCTAGATTGTAAGGGTCAGGGAACAGCCAAAGCCAGTGGTTAATTCCACAGAGGAGCGGGTCGGTTTGTGGAACTGTAACCAATACGGTAGCAGTTTGACGACACGGTTGGCGCAGTGGCTGAGCGATCGACTGCTGCGCTGCGTGTCGCGGGTTCGATTCCCGCACAGAACAAATATTTGTATGACCTGCAGATAGTTGTTTCGGGTCTGGCTGTTTGTGTATGTGAGTTTAAATGTTTGTAAACGCACCCACGATACAGGAGAAATTCCTAGTGTGGGGGAACGTTTTTTTTTTCTTTAAAAATGTTCCACATTCCAAATCGCCCTTTTTTTTCTTTTTTTTTTCTTCGGGTGTGAAATCATCTAATG
The DNA here is from genome assembly GCA_958449745.1 of Ochropleura leucogaster. Classification (NCBI taxonomy): domain Eukaryota; kingdom Metazoa; phylum Arthropoda; class Insecta; order Lepidoptera; family Noctuidae; genus Ochropleura; species Ochropleura leucogaster. Next base: position 1,566,636 of record OY288213.1, on the reverse strand, counting down.
ACTTCCCCAGAGAGACAGGCCCGCATCTACGGTGGCCGGAAGTCGTCTCGCGGCGCCCGGCACCAAACCGCCCTTATATAAGGGTGACGCTTCGCCGTATCTCTGCTTGTTCGATGATAAAATGGGGAATTAGATTTCAATTACATAGCACATTCCCAAAAATGTATCCGATAGAAAACCGATAGTGTTGCAACTTTGTGGCGATGTTCAAGGTTTTGAAGCTCAGCTTGGACAAAAGAGACTATGTCTATGAGCCTCTTGGCACATCACTCATTAGCTGCCAGCTGTTCTATCCCAAAGGTGGGAAAAGTAACTCTTGAAGATCCGCCCGTAATTACGTTTTTAAGCCTAAAGAAAGAAGAACATAGATACCGTTTAAAAACAGGGTAAAATAAAACGAGTAAAGTTTTATCAACGTTCTATAAAAAGCTCAAAGAAAAATTTATTTAATAAAGTGCAAGGCAAAAAGGTACAGTTTGCTTAAAAAATGTTGATATTTACTCCAGAGTACCGTCAGCAGACAAATGTTAAGCTAACAAAAAGTAAAGATAGTAAAAACATCGTCCTGTATTTTATTTGTTGCTTGTCGGAAAGGGTAAAAGAGTTTATTCAGAGAAATTATTAATATCACAAGGGACTTTTTTGACGTATTTTCTCGAATTTTAACATGAATGATGTCAATATGATCTTGTAAAATCATTATGATTTGAAAGAAACTCCATGGAGTTTCTTGCCCATTCTTCTCGATAGAGATCAACACTTTGGAATGGGCAACTACAGTACTTTCACAAGTTATTATGCTTTGTGACCGGGATTGTAGCTTCATTATTTTGTTTCTTGACATTCAAAAGTGCCTATACTGGTCTAATTGAAAAAATGCTTAGATATTGAGTTTTCAGTTTTTTGCGTATGGGAAATCATCAAATAACTTCCCCCGTTCTGAGCGAAGCGGCTGGGAGTGTCAGGCTTTTACTGACTAAAACCCACCGATATTCATTCTCTTACTTTTTATGTTCTGGGACCGCGGTATCTCTTTCAGACAAGCCGCAACCTCGGCAGACAGTGGCACTGGTTGACCCCTCTGGTCTTTACGATCCTTTTTTTTTTTTTTTTCAGGTGGGAAATCTTCCAATGACTTCCCCCGCTCTGGGTGGAGCGGGGGGGCATGTCAGACTTGTACTGACTAAAACCCACCCCTGTTTCTTCTATTGCCCTTTACGTTCCGAGGCCGCGGTATCTCTTTCGAACAACCCGCAACCCGTCTTTACGATCCTTACATAATAATTTTGCCTCATCCACGTTCATACATCTGGTCATACTCGCATGCCAGTTGCAGGTACTACGCACCTGACCTCTCTGAAGATCTTTACCAATAAGATTTAAGTATGCATATGTCTTTCTAAAGCGCCTTCTCCCGAAAAATAAGAAATATTATGCTTATTAAAACTTCATGCACAATTAAAAATCATTGTACAAAGGCGGATTTAATGCCTTGGGCATTTTCTAAAAATCATATACCATATAGTACCTATTTCTAAAATTAGCTGTAATCTACCACTGTATTTTTGTATGTCAACAGGCAAAATATAGTGGAAATATATCTCAACCTAACATAATTATTGTAACACCTGCATTATACACATATAAAAGAATTATCTTATAATACAAAAAAACAACTGCGAAACCTGCACACGAGAATTATGCAAGCACTAGCTGTTCCACACGGTTTCACCCACGCTGCTCAGCACCTGTTGGTCGTAGCGTGATGTTATATAGCCTATAGCCTTCCTCAAGAAATGGACTATCCAACACTAAAAGAATTTTCCAATTCCAACCAGTAGTTCCTGAGATTAGCGCGTTCAAACAAACAAACAAACTCTTCAGCTTTATAATATTAGTAAAGATTGTCACTCGTAGTCTTCCGTAACTAAAATAATTATTGATATATTATCAAGCCAATTTCCGCTAAACTTCCTGTGACCTACTTATCAAGGATGAACGCATCAGAGATGTACGCAGTTACCCCACAAATTAATAACATTAGTCGCTAAACCTAGAATATTACGACATAAACTGTTGAACTTAACATGTCGGGTAACTTAGAGTTATCATGATTTAGTATGTAGGTTACGAGTTCTCAATTATGTTAGGGGTGAATTTGGGTGTGAATTTGAAGTGGCTTTATCTATTGGTTGAAGTGGTTGAAAAGTTTAGTATAGGAATGTAATCGTCAATCTAGCTAGCGTCTTAAATTCGTTTCTTATAAACCAAAATAATTAAAAAAAGAAACAAACTTATAAACTAACGGAAAGAAAGATGGCGGGGACCATGTACAATGGGACCCACTCTTAGGAGTACCGTACAGTATAGAAACTTATACCTAGTTGTAGAATTATATAAAACTATAAAAAAAGCAAATGGGCAGGAAGTCGTAGAGGATGGGAGAAAAAAGAAATTCAAGGTAGAAGATTATACCTAACCTAAAACGAATCCAAGATTGCGTATTTAACAATACAATATTATCTTTTTTATGTATTCGTTAGTTTATAAAATAACTAGCTTTTGCCCGCGGCTTTGCTTGCGTTAAATTTGGTAGCGCCTTATTGCCCTCTTTCGCCCTCATATCCCACTCTTTTAAAAAAAAATATGTCCGTCTCCTGGTTCACAACTATCTCTGTACCAAAATTCATCAAAATCGGTTTAGCAATTAAAGCGTGAAGAGGTAACAAACAAACAAACTCACTTTCGCTTTTATAATATTATTATTATATTATAGTATAATATAGTAAGGATGTGGGTCCAATCTCGCCCTGATCCTTTAGCGTCAATAAATTCGTCGATCAGGGCCACCGTCTGCCGGAGTTGCGGGTTGTTCGAAAGAGATACCGCGGCCCCGGAACATAAAGGGCAATAGAAGGGACATGGATGGGTTTGAGCCCGTACAAGACTGTTACGCCCCCTATGGGAGTAAAGTTAATTGGAGTTATTTAAAGTTATTTCGGGGAAGTTATTTGATGATTTCCCATCATTCATGTTGACAGATAGTTTTCTTAGCTATGGCATAGCTCTTTTAGTCATATTCACAAAATACTACCAAAACCAATATCTGCAATTTAAGATAACTTAGGGACTAATATTAACGGATCAAATTCTGTAAAGTTAGTTACATTTTTTAAATATTCATGTCTAAGAAAAACTTAACTAACTATGAAAATGAAATTACTATGAGATTAACCTCTACTTTTGTTCTCACAAAGACCAATCAACTCTCAAGGCATGATTAAGTTGAAAAATCTGCATATCTACGAGTCCCCCCTAATGCAATCTTGTAGCAAGCGCACCATCGGTATTCATCGCTTAACTTGGATTAACCTGCTTAGAACTTCGAGCTGAGAACTTTGTCTGCACTTGTAGCTGAGACCAAGTAATCAATATATACATAAACAGTTCAGTACATCTAACTTTGGATTAGGTAATGTTTCAATATCGTGTTTTCAATTTCCAATCCCTTATATTATCATCATCATTTTCCTGCCCTTGTCCCATTCTATTTGGGGTCGGCGCAACACGTTTTTTTCTTCCATTCTCCCCTATCAGATGTCACGGCATCATTCACTTCTTTCTCCTTCATATCTTACCTTACACAATCCATCCATCTTTTTTTGATCTCAATAACAATATTGTGTCTTTACAAAAGACCCAATACAGAAAAAAAAACACAAAAAATATCGACCTGAGAAATAGATCAAAAAAAGAAAGGTAGAAGTCAGATTGACCCATAGACATTTAGACACATCACATAGGTACAGACGCCTGCAGGTCAAGCTACCCCAAACTGTCAATTTTTCCCAATGAACCTTGAACCTAATACTTTAGAAATAAAGTTGAAAATCTATCAAAGAAATCTGACAGATTGTGGTAGCTTGATGTGCAGGCGTCTGTCTGTACATTTATAACGGTTGACCACGACACTACAAAAAGTTCCCAGATATGGAATAGGGCAAAATATCACAATTACGGGAAAAATAACTGCGTATTGCTTTGTTAAATGTACTTTTACAACCATAATACATTCGAAATGACTTGAAAGTTTATAACACAAGGTCGGTAAAGTTCTAACATTTAGGCGCCTTATGACTCTATATTGAGGTTACATTATGACCTTGTTAGGCGTGAGACCGGCCGCCATTTTGAATTCAAGTTAATTAATCCTTCTGATAAGATCTGAAGACCCTAGCATCTAGACGTGGTTAGGTTAAAGTTTGGTCTAGACTTAAACGTCATTTTCAAGGCTCATTTTGTAACATACATATACATATGTAACAGTTATGTAATATATGTATGATAATATTTGATTCCTATATAGATAATTATATTCAATTTATTTATAATTATTTCACTAATATTATGTTATCACTCTTCCACATCAAAATGGCTGAACGGATCTTTATAAAATTTGGCACAGAGGTAGATTATGATGATACATGGGATACTGATATTTTGATATCACTCGGGTGCAGCCGCGGGCGCTAGTTATATAATATATGTATACGTTACCGTATCTATCACAATTCAGAATCCATTAGGAGGCTAAAAAAAGCAATTTAGAAGCCCATAATATATGTTACGAATAATATAGCATTGCAACAATGAACAGTGGAACTGATATCTTCCTCCTTGATGAAGTTGATTAAAAAGAAAAGTAAAATATTATCTAAGCAGTTGACATGATCAATATGATCATATCTTTTTTTGACCCAAAATAACCTCTTACAAAATACAAACAAGCTTGAATATTCCAATTTATCTTTGTTCATCCACCATGAAATAACTCTCCATGTTATCATGTCATCTTTTCAACAAAAACTATTCTACCTTATACAGGGTGTTTGGCGCATGGGATTTTTTGGGAGTTTGAGGGGGTCATGAGCTAGTTTTCAGACCTAGACCCCATGTCCTAAGTTTCACTATAAGCCAGATACGATGATTTTATTGTTTTTGAAAAATACTTGAATTATCTTCTTAAGAACGTTATAACTCTTCAGTTAAATGAATGTGAAAATAAATGTACAGCATAAGATGTTATAAAAATACTTGTACAGAATCCAAACTCATAAAAATGAAATAAACTATGAAAAATATCAACATCAAAATTGATTATAAAAAAAAAACCAAAAGCTTTTTTGACCTTCACATGACCCCCTAAATCCCCCAAATAAATTTGTCGCTCTATGCGCCAAACACCCTGTATATTAATGTAAATATTGACAAGTTATCCCAACCGATTTCGGGAGAGCTCGTAAAACAAGCGGGTTTAAAAGTTTAGCGGACCCTCGACAGCCTGTTTTACAAGCTGTATCTAAGGATACGAAATTGTTCTGGATATTACGCTGTAAACTAATGAAATGAAGTGTAAATTAGCTCCATCCCTGGGCAGCATTTTACAAGGTTTACGCATGAATATTTTAAGCTGTGTAAAAAAGATTAGAAGGTATCAATTTGATGCTTGTTTTGTCTTTGTAAATTCAAAGAGTGAATGCTCCTTAACAGTTTTAGTATTATAGGTTTTAAATAGTGTAATGAAATGAAATGTTTATGAATTTGCTGGAATTGTTGGAAAATATGAATGGAGTTATTAACATTCGGATTAGCATGGAAAATCATGGAATACATTAGCAAAAAAAATTAAGGCAATAGAATTGATATGATATAATATTATAATGTATGATAACATAATATAATGGATTCATTATTATATTTGTAGGAGCTCGTGGCTAAATAATAGTAGCCGCTCGGGTCGATCTTTAGGTTAAGCCAGGCAAGCGCTTGCCTAGGTTGGCCTGTGAATGGGTGACCACCCGTTACATACCGAGTTTCCTCCGTGCCTCGGAAAGCACGTTAAGCCGTTGGTCCCGGCTGTCATTTGTAGATCTTTGACAGTCGTTACAGGTAGTCAGTGTTTCGAAAGTCTGAAAACCACTCTTACCAAAGGGTATCGTATTACCCAGTATTAACTGGGTTGTGGAGGTCAGATAGGCAGTCGCTCCATGTAAAATACTGATATTCAGCTGCATCCGGTTAGACTGGAAGACCCCACGTAGTTGGGAAAAGGCTAGGCAGATGATGAATGTAATATAATGTATTACATGATATAATAATGTCAATGAACATAAAGGGCAAAAGAAGGGACATGGGTGGGTTTTAGTCAATGAAAGTCTGGCATTTACCCCCCTCCGCCCAGGGCGGGGAAAGTTATTTGTTGATTTCCCAGCAATCTTGAATATTAGTAAAAATACATGATCAATTAACGTGACATCTGACATTTCTGAAGACCTCACACTACACGACTCAGGCAGTGAATTCATCCGCGATATTCCCCTATTCAAGGAAAAACCAGTAAATATTTATATGGTGATAATAGAGTTTTCTAATACCCTGCTTAGAATATATTTCTAGGGTACTAGCTTTTGCCCGCGGCTTCGCTCGCGTTAAATTGGGGGTAACACAGTTTCCCCTTTCCTGATTTGCAGGTACCTGTTACCTATAGTTTTTGCCCTTGCACCTGATTTATAGTAATAGCAAAGCTAAGTTTTCCCTTTTCTTTCCTCTTTCTCTCTCATTTCTCTATTTTTGTTTTAAATAGTCTATGTCCGTCTCCAGGGTCCCAACTATCTCTGTACCAAAATTTATCAAAATCGATTCAGTCATTTAGGCGTGAAGACGTAACAAATAAGAAAACTCACTTTCACTTTTTTAATATTATTAAGGACTAGCTTTTGCCCGCGGCTTCGCTCGCGTTAAAATCAGGGTAACACAGTTCCCCTTGCGCCTTATTGATTTGTATTAGCAACGCTAAGTTTTCCCTTTTCTTCCCTCTTTCTCCCTCACATCCCACTTTTTTAAAATAAAAATTAGCATATGTCCGTCTCCTGGTTCCCAACTATGTATGTACTAAATTCATCACAATCGGTTTAGCCATTAAAGCGTGAAGAGGTAACAAACAAACAAATAAACAAATAAACAAACAAACTCACTTTCGCTTTTATAATATTAGTAAGGAAGTAAGGATTATTACCCTTAATCACATTGAGAATAGTAAAGATAGATCAATAAATAATATTTTATTACAAAACTGCCAAACAACTTAAAATAACCTCCTCAAACTCACATAATCCAGCCAACATACTGAATTCAATTCCTCGGAGAAAAATAAGCAAAAGTTTCAAAACTTTGCTGGAAAATAACCCGAGATTGAAGTACAGCATGAAGTCATAACCAGTTGGCTAGGCTAGGTTTGTGTAAGGTATCTGAAAATGGTTCTATTAATATTTAATATGATAATGTTCTGCTGGCTGTACATACATACGCTCTGTAGCCTCTTAAGTGCTAAATTTTCCTCGGGCTAAGAGGCATGGTGCAAGTCAGAAGCGTAAGACAGGCAAACAACTTGACTTGGCTTTGAAGGAACGGTTGGTGCAGTGGCTGAGCGGTTGAGTGCTGCGCTACGTGTCGCGGGTTTGATCCTCGTACTGAACAAATATCTTTATGGACTACAAATACTTGTTTCGGGTCTGGCTGTTTGTGTATGTGAGTTTAAATGTCTGTAAACGCACCCACGATACAGGTGAAATACCTAGTGTGGGGCAAAGTTTATAAAAAAAGAAGTTATATCATCAGCTGCCTAGCCTTGTCCCAACCAGGGTCAGCATCTAGTCCATCCCTTTGATTTATTCTGTAATGCAAATTTCTTTGTACCGTATGCAAGAGACTGGCCTTTACGACATGGGAACCCTAGTGTGGATACCAGGGGCCAACTTTGAAAATGTATTTTTTTAAATTTAATTTGTGAGACAATTTGAGGAGCTCGTGGCTAAATAAATAGTAGCCGCTCGGGTCGATCTTTAGGTTAAGCCGCGCTTGCCTAGGTTGGTCTGTGGATGGGTGACCACCCGTTACATACCGAGTTTCCTCCGTGCCTCGGAAAGCACGTTAAGCCGTTGGTCCCGGCTGTCATTTGTAGATCTTTGACAGTCGTTCCAGGTAGTCAGTGTTCCGAAAGTCTGACAACCAGTCTTACCAAGGGGTATCGTATTACCCAGTATTAACTGGGTTGTGGAGGTCAGATAGGCAGTCGCTCCATGTAAAATATTGATATTCAGCTGCATCCGGTTAGACTGGAAGCCGACCCCAACATAGTTGGGAAAAGGCTAGGCAAATGATGAATTTGTTAGACATTTTCAACTTATGTTGCTGGTGATAGTGACCACCTTAGCTATTCACAAAAAATCCAATCATAACCGTAATCATCAATCGTCAAACCGGCAAAACGCTATACACTGATTCTTGTAGAGTTTCTTTTTTAAAACATTGAAAAGTATGTATAACAGAGTACAGTACAAAGTAGGATACGTTACATAATGGCAGCAAGTAGAAATTAGTGGTAACAAATTTAAAGTAAAAAATATGCGGCATGCGTTGCAATGCAATTTTCTACCTACCTGCCTACCCTACATACCCTACTTGCCCTACCTACCCTACATACCCTACCTACCCTATATACCCTACCTACCCTACATACCCTACCTACCCTACATACCCTACCTACCCTACCTACCCTACATACCCTACCTACCCTACCTACCCTACCTACCCTACCTACCCTACCTACCCTACCTACCCTACCTACCCTACCTACCCTACCTACCCTACCTACCCTACCTACCCTACCTACCCTACCTACCCTACCTACCCTACCTACCCTACCTACCCTACCTACCCTACCTACCCTACCTACCCTACCTACCCTACCTACCCTACCTACCCTACCTACCCTACCTACCCTACCTACCCTACCTACCCTACCTACCCTACCTACCCTACCTACCCTACCTACCCTACCTACCCTACCTACCCTACCTACCCTACCTACCCTACCTACCCTACCTACCCTACCTACCCTACCTACCCTACCTACCCTACCTACCCTACCTACCCTACCTACCCTACCTACCCTACCTACCCTACCTACCCTACCTACCCTACCTACCCTACCTACCCTACCTACCCTACCTACCCTACCTACCCTACCTACCCTACCTACCCTACCTACCCTACCTACCCTACCTACCCTACCTACCCTACCTACCCTACCTACCCTACCTACCCTACCTACCCTACCTACCCTACCTACCCTACCTACCCTACCTACCCTACCTACCCTACCTACCCTACCTACCCTACCTACCCTACCTACCCTACCTACCCTACCTACCCTACCTACCCTACCTACCCTACCTACCCTACCTACCCTACCTACCCTACCTACCCTACCTACCCTACCTACCCTACCTACCCTACCTACCCTACCTACCCTACCTACCCTACCTACCCTACCTACCCTACCTACCCTACCTACCCTACCTACCCTACCTACCCTACCTACCCTACCTACCCTACCTACCCTACCTACCCTACCTACCCTACCTACCCTACCTACCCTACCTACCCTACCTACCCTACCTACCCTACCTACCCTACCTACCCTACCTACCCTACCTACCCTACCTACCCTACCTACCCTACCTACCCTACCTACCCTACCTACCCTACCTACCCTACCTACCCTACCTACCCTACCTACCCTACCTACCCTACCTACCCTACCTACCCTACCTACCCTACCTACCCTACCTACCCTACCTACCCTACCTACCCTACCTACCCTACCTACCCTACCTACCCTACCTACCCTACCTACCCTACCTACCCTACCTACCCTACCTACCCTACCTACCCTACCTACCCTACCTACCCTACCTACCCTACCTACCCTACCTACCCTACCTACCCTATCTTTTGGGATCAAACTACACACGGTGTGCACACGGTGTAGTTTAGGAGTCCATCGCGGACAAACAACGTGACACGTGATTTATATATATTAAGATTTTGTACCAGGTATTTGTTTTTTCATATCGTTCCGTGGTTGTGCAGATATGTAAAAATTGGCCGATTCTGTGAATAACGTTTGGAGGATTTTTTCGATTTTACGTACAATCCAGTGTTTGTGATTAGCTATTCGGTAATGGTATCAGAAACAAATTTGCGTTATTATCATCTTGAACATGAATAATCTCGCTGACTTTTCGCTTGTAACTTGGGCCAACAGAAGAGGCTAGGCGCGTCTAAGTAATTCGCGAAAGGAAAATGTCGTCGGTTCGTAGGTACTACAGTTAATTATGATTTAGGGAACTTGTTTTTTAGGTCGCACACTAATTGAATGTGGGTATCTTGAAATGGTGAGTGAGAGAGGGAACAAGTTTAACGGGTTTGTTCTATTTTAACGTTGTGTTCAGAAATTGAGGACTAGAAGAAGAGAAGCCTGAAGTAAATACATCATCATTATCTTCCTGCCCTTGTCCCATTATATTCTATGTCTATTCCGTTTTTCAAACTGAACATAATCCTTACTAATATTATAAAAGCGAAAGTGAGTTTTTTACCTCTTCACGCTCTTATGGCTAAACCGATTTTTATGAATTTTGGTACTGAGATAGTTGGGAACCAGGAGACGGATATAGCTATTTTTTTTAAAGTGGGATATGAGGGAGAACGAGGGAAGAAAAAAGAAAACTTAGCGTTTCTATTACAAAGCAATAAGGCGCAAGGGCAAAAACTGCAGATAGCAGGTACTGTGCAGGTACAGGTTAACGCGAGCCAAGCCGCGGGCACAAGCTAGTCGTACAATATATTAATAATATTTTAAGTATCTTTTTAAGCCCATTATTACAAGAAAGCCTGTTCCTCACGCTATGAGGCTCAATGGAGGGAAACGGCAGACTAATGGTGCGTACGTATCGAGTGAGCAGCGTTTAGCTCATCGTTTAATTTGCTTTAAACTTTTCGGCTGAGCGATATTGGTGTTAAAAACTTGTCAATGTGATAATAAGTGAGCTTTAGTTTTTTTTAAACAGCCTTGTAAATATCTGTGAATCTACCGGCCAATATTATATCACAATCTGAAGTTATTTTTTTTTTAATTATGTTTTTTTTTTACACTAAACACACATTCTAATTGATACATTTTAAATATTGATTCGAAATAGTTGTTGGTTTGCCAATAAATAAAAAAAAATAAGTAAATCTGAAAAAATCGTTTTCTCTATTTCGTAAATAATGCAATTAAGGATGATAATTTTAATACCATTGGCATTGTGAGTGCATTATCGGCATAATTCCATTATCCTTTGTGTATTTTTATCTTGCAAAATCGGTTTATATTTAGTATTTAGCCACCTATCTTATAACTTTTGAAAATACTCAAAAAACTAAAAAAAAAAGTGTGTGTGTCAGCTCCGACGCACGACTGGAGTTTACTCCTTAAGTACGAGTATCTAATCATACGCAAAAAGAGTTTATTCAACTGAAAAAAGATTAATATCATATGAAAGGGTAAATTCACAAATTAATGAAAAAAAATAGCAATATAAATACATCGACACTGATAGAAACAAACAACCCCAATAACATATAGTATAAAGGTATAGTCGCCTATACAGCATACCATATGTACGTCTTAATACACTCACAGCCAAATTAGAAAGTTGCGCACTAAAGGTGCGCACCAAAAACGAGACACATTTTCGTTACTTTAGTAGGTTTTACCCCTCAGATTTTTCTCATACCGGGCGCCTTATATATGAAAATCGATTCTTAAGGGGTAAACTCCAAAAACATGATTATTTCAAACACTATGTCCATGGGAACAGATTGGCATGTTCAACGTGCAGCCTTCTTATGTGAACACATGCGTAATCAAGGCCACAACATTATCTCTAAGCGTTTTCAGGATTCACGTGAAAATGTGTGTGAAGTCAAAGTCCTGTAAATAATCCTTAATGTTCCATACACTTAGTGGTAGTCGTTAAGTTGAATAGGAACCGGTATCATTTATTCTGAGGGACTTAGCCTTCGGGGATAAAAAGTGTCGCGGCTGTAAAGTGGGTTGGTCTCTAGTGGTTGTTGTCATTAGTGTTTTAAGGTTAGGTTCTCCTGGATGAGTGTCTAAGCTGGGTGGTTAGTGGTCTACAAATTAGCAGCATAAAATAGGCTATTGAGGTCATAAAAATACTTTTTAAACGTGAACAGGCTTCGTTTTTATTCGGATTGGAAATCATCATCGATATCACAGTTAGCGATACGACGGCCCATTGTGTCACCCTTTTTTTTTTTTTTCGGGTGGGAAATCATCCAATGACTTCCCCCGCTCTGGGTGGAGCGGGGGGGCATGTCAGACTTGTACTGACTAAAACCCACCCATGTTTCTTCTATTGCCCTTTACGTTACGAGGCCGCGGTATCTCTTTCGAACAACCCGCAACCCCGGCAGGCGGAGGCTCTGGCAAGCCCCTCTGCTTTGCTGACTCTCTTTGAGGCGCGCGTGAAACACGAACGCGCTGTCGACACGGCCTGTCGTCAATCGACGGACGGACGGTGAACTACCCATTGCTCACCGCCCACAGGCCATTGTGTCACCCTTGCGTGGGAGATCCTCTTAGAATGAATCTGCTCAATAAGACTGAATTTTGCTAAATTCAACTCCGGAGAAGGTATAGGAGAACGAAAGTCCTTTGCCAAATTGACATGAATTTTTACATAGACATTGTTTCACGTTTTAATTAATCTACTATATAAAAATGAGTCGGGTTTTCCTTCCTGACGCTATAACTCCAGAACGCACGAACCGATTTCTACGGTTTTGCATTCGTTGGAAAGGTCTCGGGCTCCGTGAGGTTTATAGCATAGCAAAGAAAGGGTAGGGTAGGTAGAAAGGTAGAAAATTGCATAGCAACGCATGCCGGGGCACAACTAGTTGATTATATATCTAATACCACGCTACGACATTAAAGAACTGGGCAGCGGGTGAAACCGCTGGGCACAGTTAGTACAACTATAAATTAACGAGATCCATTAACCTTTTCACGCCATTGATTGCGTTTTCGCGACATTACCTGCTACGCACTACATCTGTGTTTGAACTGAAAAAGTTATGGGCTGGTTATGTAGGAGACGGGTAGGTTTTAGTAGGTTAGGGTTAATCTTTTGGCATAATGTGGAATGTTAAACAACGGGTAAAAAAAGGAGCAATAATAGTTTTTTTGACGGGCCTGTTGGTCTAGTGGTTAGTGGCCCTGACTGCTGAGCCGGAGGTCGTGGGTTCGATTCCCACCCAGGACAAACTTTGTGTGATGAGCATGATTGTTTGTTCTGTGTCTGGGTGTGATTTATCTATAATATGTATGTATTTATAAATTATATAAGTATGTATATCAGTTGTCTGGTTACCATAACACAAGCTCTGCTTAGCTTGGGATCAAATAGCCGTGTGTGAGTTGTCCCAAGATATTTATATTTATGGGGCATATAGCTAAGGTAATAAGCAGCCTTTATGCATGTTCCCAGGTTCTCAAATACTATACTTTTAGAGATTCCCAAATAGGTAACTTTAGAGAAAAACACATTTTACTTTTTTTGCACGAACTCCGTGCAACAACTCTAAAATCAGCTGACAGCTTTTCATTTCCAAGTTTTTTTAATTAGGTAGGTATCTATATATCCAGTAAGTAGTAGTTATTTATTTATGTACATACAAAAACAAGATGAAAAAAAAATATACAGACAAAAGAGCACAAAAGTACTGCTTATTTCGTAAAGAAATCTCTTCCGGCAGACCTGCGATTGGACAGATTCTTATGACACGTTGACACAGTGTGTAAAAAATTAAATAAGCACTAACTTAAATATACATAACTATTTTAATATAGAAAAACACATATTTACTTATAAACACATATTCATTTATACGCGCTAATCTCAGGGACTACTGGTTGGAATTGGAAAATTCTTTTAGTGTTGGATAATCCATTTCTTGCGGAAGGCTATAATAGGCTATATAACATCACGCTACGACCAACAGGTGCTGAGCAGCGTGGGTGAAACCGCGTGGAGCAGCTAGTAATACATATTCCAATAGGTGAGAACTTAAAAAAAAGTATATCATGTATCCAGCGCATTCGTATTTAATACCTTTAGTATCTACTATCGTCGGTCATTGACCTGAACGCCTAGAGTCGTTACAGTGAATTAAAATGAAATAAATGTATGGAAAGATGAATTATTGGTTTTAATTATGATTCTTTCATATTGTACTAGCTTTTACCCGAGGCTTTGCTCGCGTTAAATTTGAGGTAACACAGTTGCCCTTGCGCCTTATTAATTGTAATAGCAATGCTAAGTTTTCTCTTTTCTTCCCTCTTTCTTCCTCATATCTCAATCTTTTTAAAAAGAAATAGCCTGTGTCCGTCTTCAGGGTCCCAACTATCTCTGTACCAAAATTCATCAGTATCGCTTTAGCCATTTAGGCGTTAAGACGTAACAAACAAACTCATTTTTGCTTTTATAATACACTAGCTTTCGCCCGTGGCTTCGCCCGCGTTCAATTTGGGGTAACACAGTTCCCCTTGCGCCTTATTGATTTGTAAGAGCAACGCAAAGTTTTCCCTTTTCTTCCCTCTTTCTTCCTCACATCCCACTTTTTTTTTAATAAAAATAAGCCCATGTCCGTCTCCTGGTTCCGATCTATCTCTATACCAAAATTCATCAAAATTGGTTTAGCCATGAAAGCGTGAAGTGGTAACAAACAAACAAATAAACAAACTCACTTTCGCTTTTATAATATTATACATATATACATACATATATATATATATATATAACACAATTTACACAGTGATATTTTACAACCAATTTATGATCTTAATATATATATATAGGATATTGGTATGTACCGTACCTGTATATATATATATAATATATATATATATATAGATTCGTGGGAACACCAGCTACCCTACTATGACGTCTTAAAGCAGAACTTATTCCGCTGAGAGAAAGAGACAGAGCTATACAGGGTGTCTAGCACCATCTCTTTCACTCAGTGGAATGAGTTCTGCTTTAAGATGTCATAGTAGGCCCACAGGAATTAAAATACAAGAGTTGTTCCAATTATTATTAGGTAAAAGCTATTTTTCAATAATAGAAATCTCAATAAAAAATAAATGTAAAAATAAAATAATCGTTAATAGTGAAAAAATAGTGTTGTGTTTTTTTTTTTGTTTTAGTTGTCTTTGATGTTTTAATTATAATTGAAATCTATCTAAGATGCAAATATTTGTACACCAGCAATGGTAGAATATATGAGTCTGTAGTCTGTAACATCTATTGTAAGTAGGTACTATATTCTGACAAATAAACTTTTCTTTCTTTCTTTGCGTCCGTTTAAATCAAGGAAAAGTGACACAGAAAAGCAGTTTTATAAAACGATAAATAAGGAATGAAGAGGATTAATGTCCATGATTAGTGTGACTAAAACACACGTGAAGCAAAATTCTAGCGTTAAAATGAAAGTGTTTGTAGAGGAAAAATTGTGAGTGACGCATTGAAATAAAACCGCGTTGAAAACACATTTCATTTCTTTAGAATTCCGTTGCAGGCGAGTTTTGATGAAAAACGCATTTCACTCTTTTCATCTATTTTTAAATCGTAGTTTGAACGAAGGTTATTTTAAATGCAATATACCTGTGTGTCAGTTTTTTTTCAATTTATAGTTCTGACAACATTATTCTCATATTATTTGGTCAGGGATTTTGTGGCTAAACAATAACAGCCGTCTGGTTGTTCTTTAGGTTAAGCCGTACTTGCCTAGGTTGGTGTGTGGATGGGTGACCACCCGATACACACGAGTTTCTTCCATGCTTCGGAAAGCACGTTAAGCTGTTGGTCCTGGCTGTCATTTGTAGATTTTTGACAGTGTGTGTCTCGAAAGTCTGACAACCATTTTTTTCAAAGGCTATCGTATAATAACAATCCATTATTAACAGGCCTTTTCCCAACTATGTAGGGTTGGCTTCCAGTCTAACCGGATGCAGCAGTGTTTTACATGGAGCTACTGCCCATTTGACTTCCACAAGTCAGTTAGTATTGACTAATACGAGTTTCATGTGGATAGAGGCAAAGTAAATGGGCAACAAAACCGACTAAGTGCGAGCATTAATTTACTTTAGCACGTTTAGTTGGTCACTGAGCTTGCCAAGTTATAAATATTTTGCAAGTAGCGGTAGAAAGAAGCTTTTTAAAGTTATAACTGTTTGTTGAAGTTAGTACTTATTAGTTCCATGGTTGTTCAAATGGGGAAACATCGATGATGAAATTTTCTTGTTTATTCACTACAGAAATAGATGAATACCCCTGAAAGAAAAAAGACCACCAAAGAGTCGCCATTCTGTTCTGGTCCGACATAATAAAGGTACGTTCAAACCGACCGGACGGAGGACTGGCTTTGGGCTTTGACAAATATTTCAATACATTACCAGGATCGTGTGGACTGGACAGAGTTCACACTTATATCTATTTATTGTTCTAAAAACAGTACAGTAACACTAGGATACCCTGTATAGTGAGGTTCACTCTCTTTCGTCTCTAGTGGAACAATATACAATACCTTTTTTAACTAAACATTTTCCCGAATGACACATATCACTAACATAAAATGCATGGAACTAGTATGTACTCTCCTTGATAAACTGTACAAATAAAAAAAAAGTTAAATTCTAAAATCGAACACGTCAAATCCGCGCGGTGAAAAATTTAAAAAAGAACACCGCACAAATTGCATTATAATGGCGGTGGGCCATAAACCGGCCAATGAGCGTGTTTGGAAATCAGCTGTTGAGGAAATCGCGTGTTGCCGCACTGCGACGGGCGATCGATCGCGACCGCGGCCGCTAGCACGCACTGCCCATTACGGCCGGAGGAATACGGCTACCTCCGTAAATCGGTCGGGTTATGTGTCTTAGATAAGGAACTGAAGAGATCTGACGGACCTTTGATATTTGTAGGTGAAAACTGATGGCTTCGTGATATATTTTTATTTGGCCTTTTTTGCGTTTTATCAAATGATGGTTATCCATTTTCTGGAGCCTGGGCACAGCCTGTAGGCGTCGCGGAAGACCTCGCAGAAGATCTGGTAAATACCAATGACTCGTGGTTCTACTAGCCTTGGATCGTACCAACTGGAAATCATGGGAAGAGGCCAGCAGTAAAATGTTGCTGTTTTATTTGACTGCCAAATGAACAAGTTAATGCTATTTATGGTATTCAAAAGCGCGTGCTGGTAACATATTTTATTGAAACCTTTTGTAAAAATGTAAATAACTGTGACCCTTTCATATTCGACCCCATAGTTGTTTCCGCTTTCCGTTGTCACCCGAAATTCTTCCTGTATGAAACATCCAAACCACCGTTTTAGCATACAGTCCTTTTACTTTTATTTTCCCTCCTCTTTTTTTGGGGTGGTAAATGATCAAATAACTTCCCCCGCTCTGGGCGAAGCAGGGGACCGTATCAGACTTGTACTGACAAAATCCCACTCATGTTCCTTCTATTGCCCTTTACGTTCCGAGGCCGCGGTATCTCTTTCGAACAACCCGTTTTATTTTCCCTCTGACATAGCATCACAGTCTAAATCACCGTGTTCTTTATTTTCGGTGCCAAAAGGTTGCTATTCGGATAATGCCACTGACTTAAATATAAAATTACTGTAATCTTTATTAGAGTCGTTGGTTTCCGACTATCAGTGATCCTTTCAAAGTTTAATTATCTCTAGCTTTTAAGTTACCTAACCTGAGTTCTTCATGGAAATCTTCAAAACTTCAGGTTAGCCAACATAAAAGCTGGCGGTAAATATCCTGTGAAACGACCATCTGTTTCATTTTATAATCTATGGTTCATACAAATTCAAATTTGGAAGGCGCTCGGAATGGCGACTTGGCGCGGTGGAAGTTAATTGGGCTCTTTATATGGGAACGATTGTTTCTAGTTTGTTTTTGGTTGTAATTTATATTTCTCTTATTGTTTTTGGGTTTGTTTCTTGTTTCAGAGGTCGGTTGAGGTCTTAGTTATTATGTCAGAGTAACTAAGATTTTCTGAAATTAATATAGGAAATGTTTATCGCTTTTATTTTGTGTTTTAGTTGCTAAGCACGTGTATATTTACCGATGTTATTTAAGTGACATCCTACTCCTAGTCTTTATTTCTTCTTCTTCTTCTTCTCTTGTCACAGTTTTAGTTGCCTCCAAAACGACTTCACCGATTTTTATGAAATTTTACATGTATGTTTAGTAGGTCTGAAAATCGGACGTAATCAATTTTACCTATAAAAGTAGCCCTCGAGCGATAAAGAGCGGTAGCCAGCCCTCTTAAGAAAAGGAGATGAGCAGCGGGTGAAACCCGCTGGCTGGGCACCGCTAGTAATTTAAAATATAAATAAATTCACAGGTTAGTAAATACTCATGAATGTTTGTAACTCATTCACGCAAAAACTGCAGAACGGATTTTGGAGAAATTTAGTACAGAGATAGTTCATAAGCTTTATTAAAATATTAAATATTTTTAATCCGGGTACAACGATCCTGTTGGACACTAACGCCACGGGCATGGCAAGCTAGTTGTCTATTTGTGAACTATCGGATCAATTAACGCAGTTTCGACATTCTTTTAAATCTTTTTAAACGACTTAACTTCATCTATACTAATATCTATACTTAATCTATACTTAATATTATAAAGCTGAAGAGTTTGTTTGTTTGTTTGTTTGTTTGAACGCGCTAATCTCAGGGACTACTGGTTGGAATTGGAAAATTCTTTTAGTGTTGGATAGTCCATTTCTTGAGGAAGGCGATAGGCTATATAACATCACGCTACGACCAACAGGTGCTGAGCAGCGTGGGTGAAACCGCGTGGAACAGCTAGAATTTTATATAAATAAGGTTCTCTATAAGATTTTGTCTGCATGTTTGTCAGGCGATTTTCTGGTCAATTGTAGGGCAATTTTTAAAATACTCTTAATTATTGAAAGCCTATGCCAAAGCTTTGGTAGTTTATGAGTTATCCTTACTAATATTATAAAGGTGAAAATGAGTTCGTTTGGCGCGGGCACAAGCTAGTTGTCCTATAAAGTTGTAAGAACAAAGGACAGGGACGGTCTTTTATTAAATAGTTTCTGCAAAAAGGGAGCGATTTCTATTTGTTTTCGGCCTTCACTTTGTCAGGTAGTTTTTGTCAGCAATTTTACGGTCTGCGGTGATGCCCTACCTAGAAAGAAAAAAATATTTATTAGTAACAAATAACGATGAGCACATAAAATAACTGTTGTAATTGTATCAAAATAATATTTAATTTAAAGATTTAAAGAATACTAGCTGTGCCCAGCGGTTTCACCCGCTGTTCACTTAGGGGTATGAAAAATAGATGTTGGCCGATTCTCAGACCTACCCGATATATACACAAAATTTCGTTTAAATCGGTCCAGCCGTTTCGGAGGAGTATGGGAACGAAAACTGTGACACGAGAATTTTATATATTAGAAGAATATATTGTTGTTAGAATAATTTACCAGTATTAATATACAATGATAACCAGAATGCACAAAAACTTACTAAGAACTCTGTATTGCATAAGAGAAGTAAACATTTAGATGTAATGTAATTTCTTTTTATCAGAAGTGCTGTTGAAAATAAGTTTGTAATAATATAATTGACGGCAAGGTTGGCGCAGTGGCTGAGCGATTGTCTGCTGCGCTGCGTGTCGCGTGTTCTATTCCCGCACGGAACAAATATCTGTATGACCTACAGATAGTTGTTCCGGGTCTGGCTGTTTGTGTATGTGAATTTAAATGTTTTTAAAGGCACCCACGATACAGGAGAAATTATTAGTGTGGGGCAACGTTTTTAAAAAAAAAACTCATCTTCCCAACTTCTTTGCAGTCTGCTTTTCCTCCATTATCCGTCCCTGAGGTACGATTTTTTAAGTGAGAGATAGTCGACCTTTAACCTACAAATGTCACAATAACCCTCCGCTAGCTTGACAAAACAAAGTACTGTTAATACAACAAATGCACTCCCCGAGGAAATAAACTCTACAAAGTACTAAAATAAAATGTATACTATAGTTTAACTTCAATAGGGTTAAGTAGGTACACAAATGCTGCACTTATATTACTTACACCCGTATCTATTGTAAAGATATTACTTGATCTTAAATAATTCAAAATATTTTGTGCAATCCTTACTAATATTATAAAAGCGAAAGTGAGTTTGTTTGTTTGTTTGTTTGTTACCTCTTCACGCTTTAATGGCTAAACCGATTTCGATGAATTTTGGTACAGTGATAGTCGGGAACCAAGAGATCCGTCTCCTGGTTCCCAACTAAAATCCCAATTAAAATATTAGCCTATGTCCGCATAGGCTAATATTTTTTGAAAAAAGTGGGATGTGAGGGAGAAAGAGGGAAGAAAAGGGAAAACTTAGCGTTGATATTACAAATCAATAAGGCGCAAGGGGAACTGTGTTACCCCGAATTTAACGCAAGCGAAGCCGCGGGCAAAAGCTAGTAGATAATAATTTAAGAACCATTAAATAAAACGACCTTGTATATGCATTTAAATAATGAAGCAGCTTTCATCCTCTTCAAAAAAACCGCTTTTCATAAAACGACAAAATAAAACACTATCAAAACAAACAGCGACAAATATATTCTCACCCCGATAAAGCGTTCAAATCGATAATAATTAATTCATATCCAATGCGAGAGGCGTGAATTTTCAAAATGAGTATTCGAGTATAATATTGTACAGTCAACGCAAGTGATAAGTAACCAGGTTCGTCAGATTCAGTTGAAGATTTTTTTTGGAAATTCATAAATGTTTCCGAATAATGTTAAATTTAATTGGTAAACAAATACATTAAATAAATTATATTTGAGTTGGTTTCTATGAAAAAATCATAAATTTAGACGAGCCTTTTTTATTATTTCTCCATTTTACGACTATCAATACAAAGTTAGCTTACGTGATAGTGCACAATAACAGCATCTATGTTATGTAACTAATTACAAATATTTTTTGTTTGTGAGCAGACTCAGAGAACTTTGAAATAAATCAACGTCACTAGTTATGAGATTAAGAGTGGCGTCTCAACCAACAGACAAATTGTAAAATCTCTATTTTACAACTAATAATAATAAATCATGTTAATTTAATTTATTGTTTTTATTTTCAACACAATTTTATTGTTATGAAATAAATTACTTATTTATGACTTAATAATACACACAAGGATGGGCGGGCACGGCACCGTGCACCGCCAGCAAGCGTGGCTGTACGTCGTCTTGCATAACTGTCCGGAACGCATTTGTTTTTTTCTGAATGGCATCTCGCAGTTCAACCAAGGAGGTTGTCGTCTACTGAACCGGGTGATTCCTGTGGTTGCCTTAAAAAATAAGACCTCCAACCAAGGCAAAAAACTTACAAACTAAGTGACTACACGCTAAGGGCACCCCCTGTGGAGTACGAGCCTCGGCTTAAGGCATAACTGAGGGAGGACAGCAAAGGGACAGGCTGGATCTGAGTGATATTAATTGGGGGCTGATTTAAACTTACTGGATCAGCAGCGCGGGCTGGCTCTAGCAAGGGACGGGTGTGTGTCCGGAACACACAAACGTATCGGACGTAAAATGTCCGCATTATGTACTTTCTCTTTAAGTATCATGAATATGTGCAAGTTGAGTGTGTGACCCTGACCCTCAGCTTATTAAACCCAACACCCAAAATAAATAAAGTTGTACTTATCTTATATGTTGACTGTACATATCGAATTAAGCTCGCAATTTGGATGATGAGGCGAAATCAAATGGAAGCAGTTATTTGATTGTTGAATGTTTGCGGATCAGTGTGGTGTGTATGGACGTGTATGGATATTGGATGGTCAGTGGGCACATCATTTAGAAATTGGGCATATATTTGGTGCAGTCATGTTTGTTGAAGAATGTTTAAGCTATAAATAGAGACTTGTTGTTTTCGTCATTAAGATCATATTTTTGTTCCATACCATACCATACCTCAGATCACCTGACACCTTTTAGTAATGGGGATATTGTGGGTCAAAGTGCCAACTATTTCAATCCTAGTTTTTAATGTAACTTATTTTAAACTCGTCCGCGTGGCATAGCTACTTTGATCGAAAAAAAAAACTTTATCTCCCCTTTTCTTCCCTCTTTCTCCCCTTTATTCCATTCCTCCTTTTTTTAGCCTATGTCCGTCTCCAGGGTCCCAACTGTACCAAAATTTATCAAAATCGGTTTGGCCATTTAGGCGTGAAGACGTAACAAAGAAATAAACAAACAAACTCACTTTCGCTTTTATAATATTAGTAAGGATTACTGGATTATCAGCTAGTTTCGATTAAGTATATCGAAATTTTAAAATTGTAAATAAAGTAAAATTCAAATTTTAACACTGAAAATTGCAAGAGACACGCAGCTTGTATGACAAGGGACGACGGGCGTGTAAAAAACTAAAACTGTACTAATGTGTCATTTAGACTCAGCCTTTATCTGTAATATGTATGTATTTATAGATTATCTAATTTATAAAATTCTCGTGTCACAGTTTTCGTTCCCATACTCCTCCGAAACTCGATTCGATTCTTATGAATTTTTTCATACATATTCAGTAAGTCTGAGAATCGGCTACTATCTATCTGAGCAGCGGGTGAAACCACTGGGCACAGCTAGTATAAGAATATATATCAGTTGTCTGGTTACCATAACACAAGCTCTGCTTAGCTTGGGATCTGATAGCCGTGTGTGAGTTGTCCCAAGATATTTAAGATATTATTAAGATAGGATATTTAAGATTTAAGATATTTATCCGAAATTTATATCGTATTTGGTTCCGCATATTTTTTTATTTCAGATATCTGACAGTTTCGGTTTCGAAACTCCATAACATCCTTGGTCTACACTAAGCAATCAATAACCAGTGCGGTTCCAATAACCAGACCGACAACCGCAGAGCGCTCGTAAGCCACCAACCGTCAGCAACCGCTGACCATAACCAAACTCCTCAGTAATACTCCGCCAGATCGGGGACTAACCGGGTAGCAACACCGTGTTTATACATTGTTTAATTGTCTAAAACTCGGTACAATAATGGCTAACGCTAAAACGCCGTTCAAGTAGGTATTTAATCTTGCTTTTAAACCCTCCACCAAAAAAGAGGGGTGCTATTAATTAATTTAAATAAAGCAATTACACTATTTAAACATATACATAATTTATTTGACTCAGTTATGCATTCTTCTCACAAAAAATAAAAAAATCTGAAAGTAGTCTTTTGTTCATCAGCAAGACCTGTGTTTGAGAGACGAAGAAAATTTTGATATAAGTGTCGTTGCATCAGGTGGCTCTTTCATTCTGCTGAGTACAAGCAGAGGAGTAGGTACGTAGAAAACAAACAAACAAACCGGTCTCCTGGAGCATCGATGCTTGGATTAAATATTCTACTTCTTTAGTAGGTATTTAAAGAAATAATAATATTATTTAATCCTTCTCTTAATAGGTATTTATTTAAAAGATTTTTTATGTCGGTTGTTTTATTAATTTAGTAATTTGGACCCTGTTCTCGATACCAATGGGCTACAATTTTTGTTTTAGCTAACAAATATGTATAAAAAATATTAACGAAATATAATCTCCTTTATAACTTAACTTCTAGAATATGAAATTAACATTTTCAAATACTAGATACTTTCACTAAAACATTTTCACCTACGTAAAACTAGCAACAAAATAGCAATAATCCGCTGCACGCCATTTGATGTTATTTAGCTGATAACATACTCTATCCATTTTCTAAAAAAAACTGTGGCTTGCATACATAATTATAACGCATCCTTCACACGACTAGATGGCAGCAAATGAGGAACTGCAAAAAGGAAATATTGTGTTTTCTATCAGTAATAGGGTAGTTGACACCACCAATCAATTGATATACTTTTTATGAGCTGTCAAAACGCGCTTACCCCATAGATTTTGTATGAGACTCGCAACGATGACGTCACTAAGTTGTCAAGTTAATGATGCAACTATTTATTGATTTAAAAGCAACTAAAAATCGAATTTTAAAGTTACTTTGAAATGAATGGAGTTCTCAGGTCTAGAATAAGGTGTTCTTTCAGAAAAAATGTGTTTTTAAATTATTGGTTAATGGTGTCAACTACCCTATTCCCATAGTTACATGAAAAAATGTTAACTACCGAATGTGACATTGCCCATTTTATAAAACACACTGGGGAGTCTAATGTATTGAACCGGCACCTGAATTGCGTAACATACTTTTGTATTACAATCCAGTAGGTTTTTTTGGGAAAGTCGTAACCATTGCTTCACATCTATGTAAAATAGTAAAATAAGTCTGGCTTCACAAAGTCAACCACGCAATGAATATTGTGGAATAGGAATGATGACTGTTTTTCTTTTCTTTGTCTATCAAAAATTACTGGCGACGTATTTTTACTTTTACACATAATTTAAAAAAAAAAACAGTTTTAAAAGTAAATTTTTTATTCAGAAGTGACGTCACGACTTCCGAACTTTGACGCGTTTTATCTTTGTAATTTTTTTTTGTCTGACAGAAGAAAAAATAGTTATGCAATATTTTTTGGCGATTCTGTTTATTGATATTAAACTGATTGATTAAATATAATTTTGTTACCTTTACCGAGTCATCATCCCTATTGAAAAATTTAGATACTTTTCTACTTTCGTCGAGAATTAATATAAAACAGAAAATGGGAATATTAATACTTATATTGACTTTAACCCAAGCAACCAACGGACTTATTAATCCTCCCTTCGTTATTGACAACAATTCAACTTCAAAATACGAGTTTACCCTACAGTAGTCATATAGCTACAGGGATGAAACACAACCATTTCTTTCCAGAAAAAAAGTTGAACGAAAAAAAAACAAATTAATTTTCTTCCTCTAACCCAACTCAACCCGACCAACTGGCGGCCTACCTCAATACCAACCTCGTTAGGTAAACTTGTAGAGGCACCATTACACTCACTGGCGCAGATTTCCATATTCGCGTCGCTCGCTCAGCCGTAACGCGTGTTTAATTATCTGTGGCACCACAGATTATGAAGAAAAATAGTTAAACTGTATATTGAAAATCCTTTAGATTCGCTGGTATGGTGTAACTTGTTTCTTCTGCGCTAATATGTAAAAATGTATCTTGTGGGAACAAAGGACAGAAATTAAAGGTAGCCTATGTGTTAACCCAGGTTAAAAACTATCTGTGTGAGGATTTATATCAAAATCTGTTCTGCTCCTCACAAGCTTTCGCATTAATGAGATTGTATTATTATAAATTGATTAATGACTAGCTTTCGCCCGCGGCTTCGCCCGCGGCTTCGCCCGCGTTAAATTTGGGGTAACACAGATCCTCTTGCGCCTTATTGATTTGTAATAGCAACGCTAAGTTTTCCCTCTTTCTCCCTCACATCCCACTTTTTTTTAATAAAGATTAGCCTATGTCCGTCTCCTGGTTCCCAACTATCTCTGTACCAAAATTCATTAAAATCGGTTTAGCCATTAAAGCGTGAAGATGTAACAAATAAACAAACAAACTCACTTTCACTTTTATAATATTAGTAAGGATTGTCATAATGGGAGGGCGCTACTATCAAACATTTGTGACATTGTCTATGAAAATTTTAGGTATGTGACAAATAAAATGGCGGCGTTAGTATGGACTATGGCCACGCGCCATAAGGAGTAATTCGTAAACTCGTCCTACATGCCTACGAAACATTTAAGACGACATGTAGGAAATCAATTAATTATATTTTCATTCTACAACTCGTCCCACGTTTTTTTTGTGTGGAACTTAGACAAAAATATATAGTTTAGGATTTATTTGTTTTTTACTTTTATAAAAATCGTATTTGATTGAACTGCAATTCCTTGAGATAACATTTGCAACGGGATATTTTTCATGTTAAACAAAAAAAAAAAGTAAATATGAAAGTCTTGGCATTTTTTATACACGTGGATAAAGTTTTTATAAATAAATAAATAAACATTCCGCTTCAAATATTAAAAAAAAAACGTTCCTAAGCAACGGAGATGGAGAGGATATATTTGTCTCCCTTACTCTTATGGTCCAGTAAATGTGTGTTTTATCTCATTGGCATAATTAATTATTGCCTTGTCTATACGATTATCTGTCTACGAGTAAAACCGATGAAAATATGCGATCTGTTATCTATGGTCGTTCATTATTCGGATGACAGCGCGGGAGTATTATCAAACAGATTTAAATTGACTTTTTCCAATATTTAAATTAATTGTGATCAAAATGCAGTTGGATGTTGATTGGGGGTAAATGGAAATTGGTATGTTATTTATGCAGGTGTGCGTGATGTGTTCGTACTTTTTATGTTGGTTATGCGGATGGGAAATCATCAAATAACTTCCACTTTTCTGGGCGGAGCGGCGGGAGTGTCAGACATTTAATGACTAAGACTGTATAGAAGATGGGTAACGACAATAAGTGGACTGTATAAAATAGGTAGGCACTTGTATAATGCCGTAAAGTTAAAAGTACAATAAGTCCCGGATAAACATTAATATTTTAGAGGTCGGGTCCGTGGAAGCGAGTGCCGTGGCGGGGCCGGGCGGTATGTCGCTCGCCCGCCGCTCCCCTGCTCACCAGCTGATGACGCAGAGAGAGTGCACGCCGCCAGTGTGGCCGCGCGTATGTGTTGGGTTCGATTCCCAACAAAGACTATACCCATGTTTCCATATCTCTCTCGAACAACCCGTAACTCTTATATATTCGTTCTGTCCGTCTGTCTGTCTGTCCGAGAAAACACAGCCATTTTACTCTAAGGCTGTTGTTATCACTTATCACGCAGTTGGTTAAAACTGTTTTTTTTTTAATTACATAAAACTGGCAGAGAGCGAGTTAGACTTACGCACCGAGGGTTCCGTACATACTTAAGACATAAACAACCATATCTTGTGACTTCGTAAACTTAAAGGGTTGATTTTCACAGCACAAAGGGACTACAGTCTTAAGTGTTTGGTTTTAATTTTAATTTCGATACCTCCACGCGTTCTTGATATAAGAGGTCTTGATAGACAGACAGACGAAAACAAAACTGATCCATTAAGGGATCCGTTGTTTTCTTTGGAGTTAAAGATCCATAAAAATACCCAAAATCTTTTCGTATCGTGTCGGTCCATGCGCCAAACACCCAGTATATCCAGCAACTTAAAAATTAAAATAACTTTGCCGCACACTAGGATTTTTCCTGTATCGTGGGTGCGTTTGCAAACATCTAAACTCACATACACAAACAGCACGACCCGGAACAATGATCTGTAGGCCATACAAATGTTTGTTCCGTGCGGGGATCGAATACGCGACACGCAGCACAGCAGTCGATCGCTCAGCCACTGCGCCAACCGTGTTGTCACTCGTGAATAACTAGGGCACCCCCCGCACTTTAGTATCTGCCTACCTAGTTTCTAGTTTTCAGTGATATTAATAAGATTCAAGATGTCTTCCTCCCAGAGGCATTGTGACAAGCACTTGTAAATTTTCACAAGTCGCTGTCACAGCGGGGCGCTGGAGTAACGAGAAATGACAAGGATTTTAATCTACTTTGATAAAGTTATAAGATAGACTAGCTTTTGCCCGCGGCTTCGCTCGCGTTGAATTTGGGGTAGCACAGTTCTCCTTTCCTGATTTACAGGTACCTGTTACATGTAGTTTATGCTCTTGCGCCTTATTTATTGTAAGTAGAGCCCCCTTTTCTTCCCTCTTTCTCCCTCATATCTAAATATTTATTTGTCTCACCTTGTCTTCCCCCTTTCTCCTTCTCTTCTCACTTTCGTTAGACAATGTCCGTCTCCAGGGTACCAACTATCTCTGTACCAAAATTCATCAAAATTGGTTCAGGCGTGAAGACGTAACAAACAAACTCACTTTCGCTTTTATAATATTAAGTAAGGATTTATCCGATGGATAATGTGAAGAGTGGAAGTCGGTATGGTTTTATGTCAAAAACGAGATGTTTTTTTAACTTCTTAGAATTGTCTTTGGTCATTGATATTTGCTAAGGAAAATTGGAATAGGCTGGTTTTCAAAAAAACATATTGGTCCGTTTTTAGATTACTTATTCAAAAATAACGTTTGACCAATAATGATAAATATGATACAAAGATATAGTCCATTAAACTCTAAAGGACTAAATAGAATGTAATTACTTTGACCCTTTTTTTTGTTTTTGGGGTAGTAAATCATCAAATAACTTAGAGAGTATATAAGAATTTAAAAAATCATGTTACTTGCCCGGATTTGAACCCACAACCCACAACCTCATATATGAAGAGGCGTGGCGTTTAACCCCTAGACCATCACAAAATAATGTTAGAATTAGCAATTTATAATACTAATCTTGCCGAGCTTCATATCTCTTACCTATCTTCTTTCAAAACAATTTTGAAGACAAAATACATTCTGGGTTATTGGAAACAATACCCATAGTTTCCAATTAAATGATAGTTTATAGTTATTTCAGTTTGCATTAATGGTTAGAAGTCAATGTACTCGGTATTCGCGACACGATAGTTTGAAATAGCTGGGTAGTACAGTCAGGAAAATAAATTAGTGTACAGGCTCTACTACTTTTGCCTATTACGCTTTTTGTAAGAAATGGAGTTTTGGTAATGACTTTTCTAAGAGCGTCTTAAGTTTAAAAGAGACATTCGGTTAAAATTTAAATAGCTGATCTCTTATAAAGTAGTTATCTTTGTACTCATGGTGTTTTGTTCGTAGAGCAATGCATTTAAAAACATGCACCTGGCTACAAAACGAAGCGACATTAGAATTTCCTGCTAATCTGACCGGATTCAGCTGTATGACTAGAGTGTAAGTCAATTTGACCTTGTTGTTTGGGAAACTTAGCTAAAATTTGTTTACATTTTACCAAACATATTCAACATAACCATTGAGAGCTATTAATATTCTTAAAATAAAAGCATGTGAAAAAAACCGTAGAATTATATTAAACCATTTGAAAGCAGTTCTAGAACTGTCAAGGTGTCGGTTAGTTAGTCAGAAATTGGTGTCAATTCTGTCATAAAATAATTTAAGATTTACTAAAACTTTTTAGGTATATTCCTGTCAAAAACGTTTCCTCTTCTGAAATTTATTAAAGTAACAGAACTTAACTATATGATTTATGTAGTTTGACAGAATAAATGATAGTTAAGTTACTTAATTTAGAGAAAATTGCAATCTGGCTTTTTTAAAATTGACTTTCTTAATTGACGTCTGTCGTCAAAAAATAGTGATTGTCGAGCTAAATCGGACTATATTAATTGTGACTAAAATGGTGTGTGAAATAAAATAAGATGTGATTAGGTATGTCATTTTAATATAAGTCTAGTTTAAATCATCAGAATTTGACGACACGGTTGGCGCAGTGGCTGAGCGATCGACTCCTGCGCTGCGTGTCGAGGGTTCAATTCCCGCACGGAACAAATATTTGTATGGCCTACAGATAGTTGTTCCGGGTCTGGCTGTTTAAATATTTTTAAACGGACCCACGATACAGGAGAAATCCACTAGGATTTCTAGTGGGGCAACGTTTTAAAGAAAAATCGTTACCATTGCTTGTATAGGTACCAAACTATTTTGCCGTCTGTACGTCGAGCGGTGACCTGGAAGTGTCTGTATGTGCCTATGTGCTAACTATTAGTGCTAAACTCGGAGCTAGGTCGATTGGTTCCGATTGAATAGGAGCGGCATGTTTTAGAGGCCCTAGTTCTTGCTTGAGCGCCTAATTTACGATATTTCATGGATGAGCTATGTTTTTTTTGCGGTTTTGTCTACTTTTGATAAAAACGTAACAGTTAATGATCCAAGTCGTCGTCTCTTGTTGAGTTTCTTAAAATGATTTAAATCTAAGGAATGAATACCGTTTTTCTCAAAAAACATTTAAAGGTTTCGTACCAAACTTGTAGATAACTCTTGAAAGTACGAACATGCTCTAAAGATTAAACTGTTTTGAACGACAAACTTAACTTTGCCATTGGAAAACTATTATCCCCGTACATCGACAAAGGCCACTGTTAGTTTACCAACTGCAATTAAGTTTGTAATCATATATTTTTTTTGGTCCTGTTACATATACTGTTTTCAGATTTTTCCCCTTTCCCTCTTTGATATTACTTAAGTACCATTTAAGTTTTAATTCCCTTACCTTTCTTAACTTCAACTCGATACCTTCACGCTTTTCCGAGATAAAGGGAATTGACAAACATATTTGATGTCACCAAAGCAGAGGGCCTGTCAGGGCCACTGGCCGCCGGGGTTGCGGGTTGTTCGAAAGAGGTACCGTAACCCCGGAACGTAAAGGGCAGTAGAAGGAACATGGGTGGATTTTAGTCAGTACATGTCTGACACATTATTTGATGATTTCCCATTTTTCTATCCGCAAAAAAGAGTTACGTTTTTGGAGTTTACTCCTTAAGAATCGATTTTCATATATAATGCGCCCGGTATGAGAAAAATCCGAGGGGTAAAACCTAATAACAAGTAACGAAAATCGTGTCACGTTTTTGGTGCGCACCTTTAGTGTGCAACTTTCTAATTTGGCTGGGCGTGTATTAAGACGTACATATAGTATGCTGTATAGGCGACTATACCTATATACTATATGTTATTGGACTTGTTTGTTTCTATCAGTGTCGATGTATTTATATTGCTATTTTGTTTTCATTAATTTGTGAATTTACCCTTTCATATGATATTAATCTTTTTTCAGTTGAATAAACTTTTTTTGCTTATGGTTAGATACTCGTACTTAAGGAATAAACTCCAGTCGTGCGTCGGAGCTGACACACACATTTTTTTTTGTTTTTGTAGTACGGGTCGGGAAAAACAATAGAACAATTGTTTTAGGCTTCTCTGGGCTAAATATACAGGTTAGAACACTGGACGTACCTATAGTAGCAGCTCTGAGGCTGCACGCATGGTTGGCGCCCGTCTTTGTGACATGGGGCTTCTTATGAAGTATATGAGTTTAACTATATGGGTAACGAGTACATAGCCGACCTTTTCCTACTTCATTGATCAATCAGTATATAACGTTATCGGTTTAAAGACATTTATTTTCTCAAAAAACATACAGTTTACTTATTGAGAAACTTAACTAAACTAAAAAACAAAACAGACGGTTGGCGCAGTGGCTTAGTGATCGATTTCTGTGCTGTCTATCGCAGGTTCATTCCCGTACGGTACAGATATTTGTGGGACCATTTAATCCTTACTTAATCTTATAAAAGCGAAAGAGAGTTTATTTGTTACGTCTTCACGCTTGAATGGCCAAACCGATTTTGATGAATTTTGGTACAGAGATAGTTGGGACCTTGGAGACGGAGATAGGCTTTATTTTTTTTTTAAAGATTGAGATATGAGGGAGAAAGAGGGAAGACAAATGAAAACTTCGCAATTATTACAATAAATAAGGCGCAAGGGCAAAAACTACAGGTAGCAGGTACCTGCAAATCACGACAGGGGAACTGTGTTACCCCGAATTTAACGCTAGCGAAGCCGCGGGCATAAGCTAGTAAAAATTAATATTCTATTCTTTTCTGTACTATAGAGTGGAAAACTTCAACTTAACAGTTATTACACTCAAAACTATCTTCTACGTCTATCTTACGACTTCCCACAAACATAATACCGTCCCTATCAAGTGTTCGTGACCTTAATAGTTCGTATGCTAGATATTTTTTGCCGACATGTCACAGACAGGATTAGAGGCGTGGACGGTGGTCTCCAAGTGTCACACGAGCTTGTAATGGAAGCCAAGTTTTTGCTAGCAAACCGCGTTAATGGTTATGCCAGTATTTACGCCCTTTTTGTGCCGCTAAGTGATATTAAAGTTGGTATCAGTAAGGTTTGAGGTAAAAAGGTCGTATTTATCATGCTGTCGTTTTCAGTATGTCAGTGGTAAGGTTTTGTAGGAAAACTTTGTAAGGGCTGTAAAAACTGCATTCTGTTGGGTGGGACCACCTGGATTTAAAGTCGAAAGAAAATTAGAGACATCTCGGACTAAAGACACCTAATGACAGAGCCTTTCAACAATTATGATGATGTGAATTACCTAGCTGGGATTTAAAATAGTGTTCATTCCGAAAACGTCGTGGATATACAGTACACTTTGTGTAAACAGTAACCACTTAAGTGGCGCGCGGAGTTATTACACCGGGGGGAATCTCCACTGCCGGCAAATCGCCGCTCAGGGAAGATATATTTTTTTTACCGACGGCAAATCATCAAGTAACTTCTTTTACTTCGCTTTGGGTGGTGTGTCAGACTTTTACTGACTAAACCCCACCCATTTTCTTTTGCCCTTTGTATTCCGGGGCCGTGGTATCTCTTTCGAACAACTCGCAAACCCCGGCAGGCGGTGACCCTGGCAGGCTCCTCTGCTTTGCTGACATCTCTTTGAGGCGCGCGTGAACAGTCCTCCGGTAGCGTGGAGAGAGCGACTGTCGTAATTCCGTGCAGGTTACTCCACAATAGACAAGATAAATTATCTCATTTGAACAACCCGCAACTCCGATATAGTCATCACTTGAGGCGATTATTTAATGGCTGTATTTACAAATCAACATGGACGACACGGTTGGCGCAGTGGCTGAGCGATCGACTGCTGCGCTGCGTGCCGCGGTTTCGATCCCCGCACGAAACAAATATTTTTATAACCAGATAGTTGTTCCGGGTCTGGGTGTTTGTGTATGTGAGTTTAAATGTTTGTAAACGCACCCACGATACAGGAGAAAAACCT
The DNA here is from genome assembly GCA_958449745.1 of Ochropleura leucogaster. Classification (NCBI taxonomy): domain Eukaryota; kingdom Metazoa; phylum Arthropoda; class Insecta; order Lepidoptera; family Noctuidae; genus Ochropleura; species Ochropleura leucogaster. Next base: position 1,533,808 of record OY288213.1, on the reverse strand, counting down.
TGTGTGGGGTAACGTGTTTTTTTAATAAAAAAAAATCCAAGTAAAATTACAGTAGGTATTATTTATTTTCTATTATTTTATTACAAGCTACCTTGTACGTCCACGCAGAAGCTTAGCCTATACTAATCTCTTGATCGCTTATTATAACACCCACGGGAAGATCTACGTAGGTATCTATCAGTATTAGGACTGAAAGATTATCGGCTTGATCGACGCCCTGGCTTGTGATTGGTTTCCTGGAGTAAGGGGTCGAGGTTGTCTGCCGGGGTTGCGGGTTGTTCGAAAGAGATACCGCGGCCCCGGAACGTAAAGGGCAATAGAAGGAACATTGGGTGGGTTTTAGTCAGTACAAGTCTGACATGCCCCCCCGCTCCGCCCAGAGCGGGGGAAGTCATTGGATGATTACCGACCCGAAAAAATAAACAATAAAAATGGATACTTATCGGGGTCTGATTTATTGTGGTCAAAAAGAGGAAATGTCCTAGTTATTTGCAGGATCACTGTATGTGCAATACTAATTCTGGTATTTAATTAATTACTATTTGTTCCGTTCATATAGACAAACCTTTAAAATGGTTTGTTGGGGCATAGTTATCCTTACTAATACCTACTATAAAAGCGAAAGTGAGTTTGTTTGTTACGTCTTCACGCCTAAATGGCAATTTTGGTACAAAGATAGTTGGGACCCTGGAGACGGACGTAGGCTTTTTTTTAAAAAAAGATATGAGGGAAAAAGAGGGAAAAAAGGGAAAACTTAGCTTTGCTTTTACAATTAAATAAAGCACAAGAGCAAAAACTACAGATAGCAGAGACCTAAAAATCTGGAAAGGGGAGCTGTATTACCTCAAATTTAACGCGAGCAAAAGCTAGTATTTTTATAAACTTGATGACAAAAAATGTCATTGTACTAATTTACTATTTTCCTATATTGGAGCTTGTTTCCAAAATTTTCACAACAGACAAGTTGAGGATCGACTGAAGACCTTGGAGCCTGATACTTCGGCACACTATGATGACCTATGTTATCTGTACCGGTTTTGGTTTCCATTTTAAACTGTCCCTACACGCGGGCTATCTAAAAAACTTGTGAGGTGTCAAGGGACACCCGGATGGAACGAAGTTATTATTTATTATGTACAAAAAACCTGTATACACTCAACAAAAATAATCGTCGCGACACTACACTGTTCAATGCGAAATAGAAAGACGAAACGAAAATAACTGGCTTGCTTTCTATGAGAGATAGAGAGTGAGACACACAGCGAAACATGCGCACGCGCAAAACCTTACAACTATAGCAAAAAGTGTCGTTACAACTGTTGGTCTTCATTTATTCCGTCTAGCCCGCTTTCGCAATGTGCGATAAGGATCTTCGTTCCAATAATAATTAATTTCCAATAATTTTTCTTCAACTATGTTTTGTTTTCAATTGCATACACTGCTTAATTTGAACTATGTCAATAAACAAAAACTACATATGACGTAGTGAACTTTGTCAGAATTTACGGCCTCATTCATTATATTTTAATAACTATTGACCAGGATACTTACCATCACAAACCGATTAAAATTATTTGACGGGCCTCTTGGTCTAGTGGTTAGTGGCCCTGACTGCTGAGCCAGAGGTCGTGGGTTCGATTCCCACCCAGGACAAACTTTGTGTGATGAGCATGATTGTTTGTTCTGTGTCTGGGTGTGATTTATCTATAATATATTCCAAGTCCCAAGATATTTATTATTATTATTAAAAGTCAATAACTTCACAAACTACAAAGATAATCACATAACATGTTTTCAAATCACATCTTCAGACATTCCTTGACACAAACACAACAAAACTCTTATTCTAGTTCAACGACAAAGTCTTGACCCCGCCTACTAAAAAGTCATCGAACTGGGGATGACTTACCAAAACACTGGCTGAACAGAACTGTTAATAGGTCAGCATAACAGATGAACTGGCGAACAGCCAACTGGAGGTTCAGCAAGTTATAGGCAGACTAGCTTTTGACCGCGGCTTCGTTCGCGTTAAATTCGGGGTAAAAAATTTCCCTTGCGCCTTAGTGATTTCTAATAGCAACGCTAAGATTTCCCATTCTCCCTAAAAAAATTAGCCTATGTCCGTCTCCTGGTCCCCAACTAGCTCTGTACCAAAATTCATCAAAATCGGTTTAGCCATTATAGCGTGAAGAGGTAACAAACAAACAAACTCACTTTCGCTTTTATAATATTACTAGCTTTTGTCCGCGGCTTCGCTCTCGTTAAATTCGGTAGCGCCTTATTGGTTTGTAATAGCAACGATAAGTCTTCCCGTTTCCTCCCTCATATTCCACTCTTTTTTAAAAAAAAAAATAGCCTATGTCCGTCTCCCGGTTCCCAACTAACTCTGTACCAAAATTCATCAAAATTGGTTAAGCCATTAAAGCGTGAAGAGGTAACAAACAAACAAACTCACTTTCGCTTTTATAATATTAGTAAGGATGGCAGATAAGCAAGCGTTCAATAAATAAACTGATATAACTCAGCGGTGAATTGGCAGAGATCGGTTATCTGGTTTGGAGTACGGTGAATGGTGATGGATGGTTTAGAAGAGAGCAAAAAGCTGCAAAGGCTTGTAAATGTCATTTAAGGCGCGGTAACAAGCTAATTCTTAGGTATTCGCGGAAGTGAGGCTAGCTGCAGACTAGGCGTGGTCTGACACAAGTACACGACAGTAGTGCATCAAAAGAATAGAAATAAGGTCGAAAATATTTCGGCGTTTGATTTTATTTGAATATCAGGTCCGCCAAAATGTAGGTCATTTTGCAGTTTTAATTGAATATAAAAAAAATTGATATCTCTTTAGTCTATAAAATTTCCTTTGTTAAAAATAATTATGATGATTTCCGTTGAAAAAAATTGAGAATTTCGAGACGAAAAGGTTTTTTTCGGTGTCTTTTTAAACATTTTTTTTTCGTATATTAAACCACTTTTGTAAACTGATTTTGTTTGTCTTTTCTTTATGTGTTTGACTATTCACGGTATTTTTTTTTGGCTAGTGACAGGTACAGATACGGCTAACTTTGCGACGAAAATCTAGGCGTTTTACGAAGTGTTTGCTTTGTACAGCGCCTTAAGTCAGTAAGGAAATGGCGTACATGTCTGCTAAAGACAAGTGACGATCACCGATCACCTGTAAGGAGTGGTGATTTTGGATATTACACACTAGCTCCTAAGTATCATAGCATGGTATTATATAGCTTATGTTACTTCTTGATACTTTAGCTTTCTGTTAGTAAAAACATATTTAAATCGGTCCAGAAGTTTTGAAGTCTATGCGGTATAAAAATAATCTTTCCTCTTATTAGTATAATAGGATTACTTTGTTGTCCGTCTGTTTGCATATAAATACCCTTATATCAAAAACGCGGAAAAGTATTGAGTTGAAAATAAAACCATAAACTTTAGTCTGCAGTCCCTTGGAGGTGTGTACAAATCATCTCACTCTAAGTCTACGCAGTCAAAAGATATGGCCAGTACCTTACAAATTTGTACGGAACCCTCAGTGCGAGATTTCGACTTGTACTTGGCCGGTTTTTTGCATGCCACCACAGTAAAAATATGGACAGTACGGAAACTACGTACTAACGTTCGAAATGGCATACTCCGCGACACAAACACGCGAATCTACGAGACCTCTAAGCGGACATCACGGTGGTTGCATTTATCTCCACAAAATGCATAAACACAAAATCAAATGTTTTAATAATACAGTTCAGTTTCAAGAACATTTAGTGTGACAACCCTTACTTAAGCTGAAGTGGCGCGTAGGGATTTATTTCTACAACTAGGCCTTGTTTCCATACTGTCCATATTTATACTGTGATGGAACGATTGCGTACTTGACGTCAATAACCCAGAGTGTACTGGGTAATACATCCCCTTTGGTAAGACTGGTTGTTAAACTTTGATCCCCCTCAAAATTATAATAGTACAAACCCAGTTAAAAAGGTACAGGCCGCGTCGACGGCGCGTTCGTGTTTCACGCGCGCTTCAAAGAGATGTCAGCAAAGCAGGCGGGTTTGCCAGAGCCTCTGCCGGCGTTGCGGGTTGTTCGAAAGAGATACCGCAGCCCCGGAACGTAAAGGGCAATAGAAGGAACATGGGTGGGTTTTAGTCAGTAAAAGTCTGAAGTCATTTGATGATTTCCCACCGGAAAAATCTATACTAATATTATAAAGCTGAAGAGTTTGTTTGTTTGTTTGTTTGAACGAGCTAATCTCAGGGACTACTGGTTGGAATTGGAAAATCCTTTTAGTGTTGGATAGTCCATTTCTTGAGGAAGGCTATAGGCTATATAACATCACGCTACGACCAACAAGTGCTGAGCAGCGTGGGTGAAACCGCGTGGAACAGCTAGTAATAAATAAAATAAGGTGAATTACACTGCGGCATTACATATTTATAAAAAAGTGTGTACCTACATGACGCAACTATACTCTTATTACGGAGATTAACATAACGTTATCAAAGTGTACTTAATGATGCACTCGCGAATTACACCGGCACTGATAGCTAAATGTGGCCCGAATTTTTAGTACACACGGCAACACATGAAGCTACACATTTGTAGTACAATATGGCGTCGATTTATTTAGATCTTGAGTATAGTGGGAGTTTCAGTTATATTGTATTTGTATAGCTTGATTCGTTGTCGTACGTACGTACTGCTTTGAAGAGAGAGTACAGAGAACAATATCGTGCCTTTAATTTCTCCTCAGGTAAGACAGTTGTACTTCAAGTGCTCCTGAATTTCACCTCTTATCTTTAAGCATATAAGTACGACCTTATTGCCATCAAGTGGGCACTAGGCAAGGTGGGAGTTAAGGGTCAGTGCAAACTGTGTGTTATTGTGCAATCCTGATAAAAATACATTTGGCCCCAGCTGGGATTCGAACTTAAGACCTCATGTTCCTGCCGGAGTTGCGGGTTGTTCGAAAGAGATACCGCGGCCACGGAACGTAAAGGGCAATAGAAGGAACATGGGTGGGTTTTAGTCAGTACAAGTCTGACATGCCCCCCGCTCCGCCCAGAGCGGGGGAAGTCATTGGATGATTTCCCACCCGAAAAAAAAACCTCATGTTTGGTAGAAAAACAGATGTCTGTTAATCTGATAGGCTCATCTGCCGGCAGTGGGTTTTTCGAAAGTGATACCACGCACACCAGAACACAAAGGGCAAAAGTACGTCGTTTGATTCACGTGAGAATTTTTCACTCTTCTTGGCTCTATAACACCCTCACCTAGCGGCTCGGGTGTTAAATCCGACTTGACCGCAATGTTTCCTCTCTTGGCATAAAATCTACTCATTCTACCCAGAAGAAAAGTTAAAGACATTAGACATTAGCCTTGTAAAAAGAAAATGTCCCAACATGTTATACTCATTCTAAGGGCACATCCAGACACGCACGAACGACGGAAGACACATACTAATGCGATGTAGTACTGCCATACGTACGTCAATAGAGTTACAAAAACCGTCCTTACTGCTCCGACATAAAGACGTCTTCAAAGTTTTCGAGTTCTTGTTGTTGACTGTAGATATCGGGGTTGTAAACAACGCATAGTACTTTGAACTCTAATCATCTGTAGACAATTTTATTTGGGATAGGTCACCTTGATCAGGATATTGTTATTCCCCGTGGCTTCGTCTCCGATCCAGAATTAAAAAAAACCGTTTAATTGCAAGTTTAACTTTCATAAACGGCCATGTTTTTGACTGCGTAGACCAAGACAACCCCCTAAGGGTTGGGTTTGGGGTTCACAGTTCCAAGGCACCACACACTTGAACATATTTGGCTTTAATTTCAACTCGACATAAAGAGTAGACAAACAGACAACCAGAAGAAAAACAAAGTGATCTTATAATGGTTCGATTTTGGAACGAAGTTTCTTATCGTGGGTTGCGAAAGGGGGCAAAGGGTTGGAAAAATTAAGACCAAAAGTTGTAACAACACTTTTTGCTTAAAACCAAAAGTTGTCACGACACTTTTTGCTATAGTTGTAAGCCGTGTGGCGTGCGCGTGTTTCTCTGTCTGTCTCTCTCTCTCTCGTAGAAAGCCAGCCAGTAATTTTCAGTTCGCCTTTTTATTTCGCATTGAACAGTGTGGTGTCGCGAGGATTATTTTTGTGTGCATACAGGGTAAATAAGGCGCTAGGGCAAAAAAAAACTACAGGTAGCAGGTACCTACAAATCAGGAAAGGGGAACTGTGTTACCCCGAATATAACGCGGGCGAAACTGCGGGCAAAAACTTGTAATGTAATATTGTTCACCACCCTTAGTTATTAGCTTGATAATGTATAGCCGGCGTTATTCCACAGATTGAAAAACTGTCTTCTTGACGTTCTGATAAGCCGTTTATTAGTAGAAAGGTAACAAACAAATAAACAAAGTTCACATTTATAATATTAGTATGGATATAAGTAAGTATCCAATAGATTGTGTATAATATACTAGCCGTTTCTAGCCAATCGTAGTTGAGATAATCTCGAAAGGATTAACCGTTATGAGATTGTATTTTAGAATTTGGTCCTAATTCGTAACTGGTCCTTTGGTATCTAATGTAAATTGCGTTGAAGTTTGTTTTTCGGTTAAGCGATCCAAAAGATGAATAAGTACTAGTATGCTACCGAATATTTTGGGATTTTATAAAAACATGCGAAATAGAAATGAATAAATTTTTGTTTATTTATATTACCAGTGGGTATCAAATGGTAAGGATTTGTGCTGACAAACAATTTTAAGGTGACTAAGTTTTCAGATATTCTTGAATTTTAGGTTATATATATCATGGCATGGACTTCTACCAACAATATAGAGGTCGGCTTTCAGTCTTACCAGAGACAGCTGAATAATAGTTTATTACAGGAAGCCAGTGTCTATCTAGCCCATATAACATCGCGCCAGTAATCCATGAGACTTAGGCTTGATTTTCAGCCCTCCAGTTGTCAGCAAAGCAGAGGGGCCTGCCTGGGCCACAGCCTGCTGGGGTTGCGGGTTGTTTGAAAGAGATACTGCGGCCTCGGAACACAAAGGGCCATTAAAAGTCTGTCACCCCCACCCGATCTGCCCAGAGGGAGAAGGGGGAGAAGTTATGTGATGATTTACCAGACAAAAAAAACTTTGTAAAGCGTATTTCAATTTTAATTAAAATAAAGAGCTACAAGTAGATCACTTGTAATCCAATCACTTAGCATCGAATACTCGAGAGCCAGCTGAATTTCAGTGGCGGTAATATCATGAAAAAACTTGAAAAGTTGAGAGGTAAGTACTAAAGCAATTCTTCGAAGTCTTTCTAGTGCGGTTTCAGGGTAAAAAGTTACATAATCGACTGAAATTACTAGTTTTTGGATTTTACTAGCTTTTTAGTAACTTTTAGTGCCTACATAATGAGCAATTTATGAACAAATTATTATGAAATATTCAAGTAATCATTTTAGTTACCTAAAGAAAGTGAATTAGTTAGTTGCCTAGAATTTAATATATAATTACAATTAAAATGATCAATTATGATTAAACTAGCGTTTGCCTGCGGCTTCGCTCGCGTTATTTTCGGGGTAACACAGTTCCCATTTCCTGATTTGCAGGTACCTGCTACGTGTAGTTTTTGCTCTTGCGCCTTATTTATTGTAATAGCAAAGCTAAGTTTTCCCTTTTTTCCCTCATTCTCTCTCATTTTTCACTTAAAAAAATAGCCACATAGGCTATTTTTAACCGACTTCAAAAAAAGGAGGAGGTTCTCAATTCGACTGTATGTTTTTTTTTTTTTTTTTTTTTTTTTGTGTTTGTTACCTCATAACTCAGGTCTGAGTGAACCGATTTTGATGGTTCTTTTTTTATTCGAAAGCTGGTGGTTGTCGTTTGGTCCCATAAAAAAAATATCAAGATCCGACAAGTAGTTTTTGAGTTATCTTTAATAATACGTATTAGATTGACTTCGAGTACGTTGATGATATACTCATTCGTCGATTAAATTTTAGAAGTTGTCGAAGACAAATGATCAAAAATGGTATGTACTACTATGGTTTGGAAGGTCATCGCAGTAATTTGGTGATAGATCTTCAGTGATATACAACGGCACTCTTTAATAAATGACAGCAAATCTGCCGTAATTGCTGCAATCACATGTATAAGTATGGGTTTCGCCAGGGTAGGCAGGCGAGTGGGAGCAGGGTGACCGTATCCCCTCCCCACCCCTCACCTAGTCATTAAGAAACATAAGTTACATCAGATCAAGTATCAGCTGTATCCCCTAGGGGATGATGCATATGATTTCTGAATTGGTTTAATACTAAAGCATAATATAGATACTTAGTATTTAATCTATAGCTTGATGTGGAACTAAAAATTGTATCTAAGACGGGACTAAAGCTAAAAATAAAAACTTTTTAACCGTGTTTGCGTATTATATCATAATACTATAAGTAACTAAAAATGTAGAAATAAAAACTTTTTAGTAAAAAAATAAAACCGACTTCTAAAAAAAACTAAAAACTGGAAAATAACTTTATTTCCGGAAGTCGGTGGCCAATAAAGTCAACGAAACCAACAAAAGCCACCGACTTCCGGAAATAAAGTTATTTTCCAGTTTTTAGTTTTTTTTAGAAGTCGGTTTTATTTTTTTACTAAAAAGTTTTTTTTAAGTGAAAAAAATAGCCTATGTCCTTCTCCAGGGTCCCAACTATCTCTGTACCAAATCCATCAAAATCGGTTTAGCCATTTGGGCGTGAAGACGTAATAAACAAACAAACGAACTCCCTTTCGCTTATAAAATATTATAAGTAAGGACTTAGTAGGATGTCTGTAATTTTAATGGTTTGCATAATAAAGAGTATTATTCTATCTAAGGGCTACTATGACATCTTATAGCAATTCTTATTCCACTAAAGGAAAGAGATGGTGCTAGACACCCTGTATAGCTCTGTCTCTTTCCCTCAGTGGAATAAGAATTGCTTTAAGAGGTCATAGTAGGGTAGCTGGCCGTACTTCGGTAAAGTGTTACACATAATTTGCAAGGACAGCATCTCAAGCTATACCATAAATCATTTCAGCTCGTAACTGTCCTCTGTTGAACATGGGTCGCGCGTTATCCGTAATAACAAACGATATCACTAGAACACAGAGTAATCATAATAAATATCATACTCATTTGACGGGCCTCTCGGTCTAGTGGTTAGTGGCCCTGACTGCTGAGCCGGAGGTCGTGGGTTCGATTTCCACCTAGGATAAACTTTGTGTGATGAGCATGATTGTTTGTTCTGTGTCTGGGTGTGATTTATCTATACTAATATTGTAAAGCTGAAGAGTTTGTTTGTTTGAACGCGCTAATCTCAGGGACTACTGGTTGGAATTGGAAATTCTTTTAGTGTTGGATAGTCCATTTCTTGAGGAAGGCTATAGGCTATATAACATCACGCTACGACCAACAGGTGCTGAGCATCGTGGGTGAAACCGCGTGGAACAGCTAGTCTATAATATGTATGTATTTATAAATTATATAAGTATGTATATCAGTTGTCTGGTTACCATAACACAAGCTCTGCTTAGCTTGGGATCAGATAGCCGATTGTGAGTTGTCCCAAGATATTTATTTATTTAATTAATTAATTTATTTATTCATTTACTTGTATAAGGAAGGATAGGTGATATTTTGTTTCTTAAGACTAGAATATGATAACGCGGCCTCGGAACATAAAGGGCAATAGAAGGAACATGGGCGGGGTTTAGTCAGTACAAGTCTGACACTTCCCTCTGCTCCCCCAGAGCGGGAGAAGTTATTTGGTGATTTGCCATCTGCAAGGCAGGCAAGGCCAGAATATTTTAATCACGAAAGAAAAATATGACAGCTGTTAAGTCCTATAGATAGTCTCTGTTTTCTTCAAAACTCTTTTCCAATTAAAATATTTTATTTAAAAAAAAAATGCCCCACTCTGAAAATTTCTCCTGTATCGTGAGTGCGTTTACAAACATTAATCTCACACACAAACAGCCAGACCCGAAACAAAAAACTGTAGTTTACACAAATATTTGTTCTCTGCGGGGATCGAATCCGCGACACGCAGCGTAGCAGTCAAATAGGCTTGATATACAGGGTTATTTGTAAAACACCGGCACCCTCTCAGGACCATGTTACCAGCATCATAATCAACAACTTTTGTTCTATGACATTTAAACATTTATCATATTTTAGTTCATCAGATTTTCATACAAAAATAAAAATATTTAAATTGAACGCTCTAAATGTTACGAAATCTATGCGAAGCAAACGTACCTAACGGGGACAGTGCGCGGCAGGTGTAGGTATGTAGGTACAGCAAACGGACGGAGTTGAAATGTGTTAGATAGGACAACGTAATCTTGATGATTTGTTTTTGGTAAATGTATAAAATTTTGTAAAAAATCATAGAACAAAAGTTGTTGTTTATGATGATAGTAATACAGTCCTGTGAGGTTGTCGGTGTTTTACAAATAACCCTGTAAAGTATTGATATATATATATATTTTTTTTTGTTTTGGCAGGAGTGGGAAATCCCCACGGACACCTCGACTATCTCACAGGTTGTGAGACAGTCGAGGTAGTGCCGGACTCGAACCGGCTAAAACCACACTCCTGCCCCGCTAGTGTCCCTCTGACATTATCAGAGACCTTCTTTTGCGGTTGTTTTGCCTTAATTAGCGACTTGTTACCATGAGGTCGAGGAGACCACGCTCTTTGTTAAAGATTTATCATTTTATTTATGAAACTGTTTTTATATACTTTATCTTGATTTACGATCTTATTTCATAATCCTGTTTTAATTTACTGTATGATTGTATGTTTGTGTTTTGATTATGCTTAGATTTTACCGTTTTTAATATACCATCGTAATCTTTATGAATGTTTTTATAAGTTGTTTTGTTTATCTTTTGTTCCCGTTTATTAATGCCTTATGTAAAGCTATCTATTTCGACATCTTTTAGTTTTATTACATTATTATTTTGTGTCTGTGATATTCAAAAGTATATTATTATTATATATTAAAATATCAATTAATAAATATAACAAAACCACTCTTAAGAGATAGCAGCAGGCTTCAAAGCCAAATTCGACACAATCAAACGAGTCCGCTAGGGCTAACTTCAGGTGTCGTCTAACGTTGGTCGTTTCCTTACGAAATTTCCTGCAGTTATCCTTTTCCACAAAACCAACCCCAGCGAGCTCTGTGCGCCTACTCTTCGGCTGTGCCGATCTCGGAAAGTTTTTGTGCTCGGAAGTGGTCGCATCGCCAACTTTAGCAGTAAGCTATCGAAGCTCTTGCGAATGCGTCCCACTTCCTTCGCACCGGGCATTCATTATAGAACGCGTTGTGCTCGGTGGCCCCTAGTTTAGCTCTGGTGCAGTTAATGCAAACCGCCGCTTCGCCGATCTGTCTAACCGGGCAGTCTACCCTAAGGTGAAGACCACCGCAGTGGCTACACAGATCGGCTGGCTCTGTGCACAGGCGTTTGCCGTGCCCGTAGGCCAAGCAGCGGATGCACTGCACCAGAGGCGTCTGGTCCTCGACGCGCACTCTTTGGAGGTCGACGCGAAGTTTTCCTACCTCGATCGCTCTCCTCCGGATAGTAGGGGTAACAGCGAGAAAGTATTGATATTAAGCAGCATCCATTTAAACTACATATAAGCCGACCCCGTCATTATTGGGAAAATTCTAGCCATTTTTTTTTTCGGGTGGGAAATCATCCAATGACTTCCCCCGCTCTAGGCGGAGCGGGGGGGCATGTCAGACTTGTACTGAATAAAACCCACCCATGTTCCTTCTGTTGCCCTTTACGTTCCGAGGCCGCGGTATCTCTTTCGAACAACCCGCAACCCCGGCAGGCGGAGGCTCTGGCAAGCCCCTCTGCTTTGCTGACTCTCTTTGAGGCGCGCGTGAAACACGAACGCGCCGTCGACACGGCCTGTCGTCAATACGGACGGGCGGTGAACTACCCATTGCTCACCGCCCACAGGCCCGCATCTACGGTGGCCGGGAGTCGTCTCGCGACGTCCGGCGCCATGGGCGTCTAAATTCTAGCCATTGACTGCACTCCAAGATACTCCATTCATCTCTTACGGTAGACACTTCAATTCTTTCCAGGTAAACAAAACCCGTCCCGTTTACAGATACCTACACTGATTAACAACACAACATTTTCTCCGTATGTAGGCAATCAGAGCAGTCGGAACAATACGGTGATGATTCAATGCGCCGGCGCCGATAGTGAAAGTATCAAGATATTTATGTTGCAGCTTCTCTAGCGCTGGCTTGAGGCGGTGTTGCGATGGCTCTCATTGATTTTTTATTTCAGAAAACCTTCTGGCACTGGGATATATATAATAAAATTACACTTTATTGAATGAAATAAAGACTTAGAATAGTAGTAATAAAGACGTGTTTTCTGCAAAGAGAAAATTAATTTATTAAAAGACGTTTTATACAAAAGGTTTTTCACACATTTTTAGATTTTTGGCTTTAACTGTTGTTTACAACAACAGTTAAAGCCTTTATTTAAGGTGTAGATATTTGCTATACAATATTTTATTATTGTTTTAATTTTATAGGCGAATTTTCCTGTCACTGTCAAAAGTGACATCTATAAATAGTTAAGAAAAACGAAGAATTATTAGCAAAGAGGTTTTCTTACATATATTTAAATATTTAATTTGAGACACAGTCGTCAATATGGTATATACGGATTATGAAAAGTATTTTTTCTACTCTAGCGTTGGATAATCCTGCCGATACCGCGGCCTGAAACACAAATTACAAAAAAAGGAACTTAGATGGGTGAAGTAAGTAATAGTCTGACAGGGAAAATATTTGATGATTTACACCATCCACAAAAAAGGATAGGATAATATTTTACAAGCTTTTTAACTTGCAATGCTTTTTTGTATATTTCTATAAATTTAGGTCAAATTTTAAAACACCAATCTTTTATCGGTTGACAACAATACACAAAAATCATGTGGTTCAACTTCAAAGAAAAATAATCATACGTTAAAGTCCCATAAAAAATGGTAAAGCCGTTTCAGAGTGTAGCTGGAAGAATTACACAGAAAAAAATAGTATTTATTCATTTATTTCAAGTAACACTGACTCATTTTGGTAACATTAAACACAAGCATACCAACTTCAGTTAAATAAAATAATGGAACCATAAAATTACACCAAACAAATAAATTACAAAACGTACAAATTTAAACTATTAATGTCAAAATAAAATGCAATAAATTACAACTAGATTGGAAATGTTAGCAGATTCAAATTTCATAAAAATAAGAAAAGTCAATTCAATTTCGTACAAGTAAAAATAATACAAGCCGAATTTTTTTTTACTTCTGATGTTGGCCAACCTCAAAAGCTATTGCAACTAGTAAAAAAATGCATAATATGCACACTGGCAGACTTTAAATAGGTATGAACTAAAAAAATATATAGCCATCAAGTCCAGGGACATGGATCGTTAATTTAATTATGAAAATAAGTTCCTAAGGACCAATTTATAATTAGGTTATTTCTGTTAAAAGTAAATTGCGTAGAAACCTGTAAAATAGGCTACTTTTACACTTAGGTAAAAATTAGGCTTGCTTAATTATGTTACGCACGCATTAGTTACTACCAAAAGACTAATTTATAAAATATGATAATTCTATAATTGGTATAAAATTCTATACCAATTTATATTATTTCCAAAGGATAGTTTGTAGTAATATTAGTATCTAAAATAAACAAATACAATCGTCTAATTTATTGGCCTGATAAAACTTAAAACACGTAGCAAGCAATAAATTATAATTAATAATTTTTCCGAATCAATATAAAAAGAATACCCAACTCAAAAACATGCTTGAAATAAAACTTAGAAGAAAGAAAAAATCCTAAATTTCAAAAGAAGCCAAACATGCAAAAGACTAATGCGGAAAACGAAAAAAATAAATGTAAAAAATTAAACAACCCTGCTAAGTCCGCTAACAATCAAGCTAGTTGTAGGAAAGTGATAAATGTCAAGAAAACAAATGGGACATGTCACTGCAGACCTGCGCAGATATATTGCCGGAGACCCAGAGCCCCAGAGCCCTAAAGCCGAGCCTCCACTTCCGGCTAATAATAGAGCCTTCTTTAAAATAAACTGACCAAACGACCATATAATAACGTCAAGTCATTCCGATTATATCATTATCGATTGTAACAACCATGGCATTCTGTTGAACAGCTGAGCCACCGGTCCGAGGTTATTTAGCCGGGTTGTTTAGACGCAATGCAGATCACGTGTGCGCTGAAAAACCTACAGCGGCTTCTGTATACGCCCTACGACATATTCCATCTCTATCTTTCATATAAAAGAAATGTTAAGTTAGAACGAAAAGACGGTTTTGGGGTTGAGTCGAGTCGCCGACGCGTCTGCGTGTCGCGCACATCCCGCGGTCGATGCCGGAGCGTTGCGCGCGCCGGTGTCTACCTCGCAGGCCGTTCCAATCCATTCCGATCGGAGTTGTCGTGCCGAGCGGTCGAGTCATACGCTAGCCCTGGGCGAACCGTCGGCAGTCGCGCCGGCGCCGCCGTCGGCGATGGACCACGACGAGGACAGGTCCTTGTCTTTGGGGACAGAGGTATCTGCCTCTGTGCCCCCACCGAGCCCTCTCACGGGATGTTATTTGCTCGCGGTGATCGGGGAGCCCCACACTCACGAGCACAAGGAGATTATTCTGCAGCGGCTTGTTAAAGGTAAGCTGAACACTTTGTCGTCTTTGCTCACGAAAAAAATTGGAACTGTCAGCGTGACAGCTGTCAAATTGGGAGAAAATTCAATTTGCCGGCGAGCGTCTATTGTGGAATTAGAAACGTTATTTTTTTTGTATCACAACACGCACTTTCTCCATTGATTCTTTCCGATGAAAAATTATAGTTCCGATGGTTTCCGAGTGTTTGTTTTTGCGTAAACAACGTGGTTATTTTGTGTTTTTTTGGGGTAAATAAGCACGGGGCGGGGGAAAACAATGTGAGTAAAGTACGTCGGTGTGAAATTGGAGAAATGTGATGTAATGCGGTAATTATGGGGAAGAAGGTTTCGCTTATCGGGTTGTCCGTTTTTCCTGTTACGTCACCGGTGACGTAGTTTGGGGTACAAACTATTAGGTTGGTAAATAATTAAATGAAATACTGCGGCAAATAGACCGCAGGACATTATTTATATTACGTAATACTTTTACTTTTTTATGTCTGAACTAAGTCTACAATAAAACTAGAGTAACAATTACTTCAACATAAAACAAGCTTGATTTATTAATAATGAATAAATGCCGGTTGTAACTATTTTATTTAAGTTGTAAATTAACAAAAATATAGTATGATGGCTCAATCTGAAACTATTTATTGCTGAATATTTTGAATGAGGCTAGTTTTATCGATCAACGTAACATGCGGTAAAACAAAAACAACTTCACTTTTGCTTACAGCTAAAAACCGGCTTAGATAAATGCAATTGAATCAATCATTCCTCAGAAAGATTTGTAATATGCTTTTCTAATATTGTAGAATACTATGTTACGCATTTTAAAAAATCATACTACAAGATACTGGCAGTCGATAAAGCGAAGATTATCTTGAAACATATGATTCAAAACATTCGATTCCGCGGAAAACAAAAAACGATCAGGGTTCTTCATGCTGAAACTTTTTTTTTTTGCGATATTTTTGGTCAATGACGATTTATGCCAGTGCATTGACGTAAAACCTTATTTCTTGTGTTCTATATTTGAACAGGTGATAATCTTAGCTGCAATTTTCTGCCTGATCTTTGGTAAAAAGGAAAATATTCTATCAGCTGTTTTTTGCCGGCGGATGTTCGGCAGCTGTTTTTTGCCGACGGAAAGGTCAACGCAATATGCCTAGGGTTGCAGAGGTCAACCAGCTGTCATCCGCATCATTATATGGAGCTAAGGAAGCCATCTTAAAGTTAATAAAGGATTGAAGGACCAGACTTTTTTTGTGAAAGGGACTGAAAGCCTTATGCAATGGATATTTTTTCTACTTGGCTTATGAATCCACATAGTCGCAGGGTGGCGGTAGGTAGACTTAGATTATACTTAAGGGGAATAAGAGCAAAAGACCATCTCAGAACTTTACATTTGTTAATATATATTTTGATTTTTTATTGAATAGGTAGAATTTAAACAATTTATTTTACATAGGTACTTTACAAAAAACTGCATTTTTTCATAAAGTATAGTTTTATATTGGACATTGGAGATTTAAAAGTAACATATTAAAGAATCAACCGAGTTACGCAAAAAGATAACAAAAAGATGCAGGCCAGATAAAATTCGCATTTATCAACATTATCACAAAAATAAATAAACAGTTTCTGATTGCGCAAAATAATCTCGATGTTATCGAAATCTTGACTTAAAACTACAAACAATATATAAGGCCTAAACTGCACTTGCGGTTTCCACAAACGTTTTTTCTTCCGCATTCGTGACATAATGCATAATTCACACTAACGTACACTGCATCGTTTTTCCGCATGAAATATTTACCGACATTGGTTTAGGTAAATTGACACATCTAATTTATCAGTTGTCAGAGAAATAGTTTTCTTTTTACAGATTTAAAATTTTTTGTTTTTTTTTTAAGTAGGTTTTATTTCGATTTATGTCTACTAAAAATCAATACTGTCCACAGCTAGTATTTTAGATGTAACTTCACATCTAACCTTCTGTTTCGTATACTGGTAATGAGGCTAGCTTCTGGTTAAGTAAAACCTATTTTTGGTGATAAACCGGTCTTCAACTGAAAATTACAGAGGCTTGGTAATCCTGTTTTGCAAAGAACCTAAGGTAGGGTACAATATTAGGAACATGTGCGAGGAAGTGTACTTTCCGTAACCTACCTCAATAATTTGAAAAAGTTGAGTCATTACAACAAAAAAAAAGACTTAGGTGTTCCTAATTATCAGAAAACAGAACTATTTAGGCTGGATTTTTTTTAAGAGTTTGGAAATCATAAAATAACTTTCCCCGTTCTATAAGAGCAGGGGGGGTGTCAGACTTGTACTAACGAAAGCCATGGGTGTTCCTTCTTTTGCCCTTTGCTTTCCAGGCTCGTGGTATCTTTTTCAAACAACCCGCAACTAGCCTAGGTTAATGCTGGGTTATAACTTGATTTCTTTATTTTTTGACGCCAACCTCTTTTATTGTTAAATGCTCTCTAATTATGTCCAAATAGAATGTGTCCTGAGAATAGTCAATGATCTTACATTTACTCAACAGATTGCGATGACATTCGGCACACAAGTAGGCCATGACTATGGTTAGGTCATAGGATACTTTTGGAGTTTACTCCTTAAGAATCGATTTTCATATATAAGGCGCCCGGTATGAGAAAAATCCGAGGGGTAAAACCTACTAAAGTAACGAAAATGTGTCACGTTTTTGGTGCGCACCATTAGTGCGCAACTTGCTAACTTGGCTGTGAGTGTTTTTCATTGATTTGTGAATTTACCCTTTCATATGATATTAATCTTTTTTCAGTTGAATAAACTCTTTTTGCGTATGGTTAGATACTCGTGCTTAAGGAGTAAACTCCAGTCGTGCGTCGGAGCTGACACACACACTTTTTTATCCCAGTTGATTATTCGCGGGCCTCAAAACCGTGGTCAAAAGCATTCATAGACACAGTTTATGTTCAAATACAACAATATTACGTAAAGTATTGTCCTGGGAAACTGACATTATTATAAAATATAGAATTCTCTTTTGTATCACAAAGCATATCTTGAATTTTGATGATTATAAACATTGTAACTTATGTGTTTATGTAATCCCTGGATTATTAGACATTTATGATACATTCATGATTTTATGAGAATGAATCTGTTTAGTTTACGAAATTCAGCTATAACTTCACAAAACATTTTCATAAATAAGTAACAATGTTATCTATGAAGACCAAAGAGGTTTCATGTTCTTTGTAAATTGACACTAGTTGTGAATTAGGACTAAATGTATAAGACGTAAAAATAAAAGGTGCAAAAATATTAAATATTATAAGAACCAAGAAACGTGGTATTCTTAAAAATTATAATAAATATATTTTTTATGTTTTTTTTTATTCAACTTTATTTTAGAAACCGATGGACGTTTTTAAATCAGATGTAATTCATTTAATAAACCGTTTGTTTTCTATCAAATAAATTTTATTTTATTCCAAAAAATAATGAATTCAAAATAATACAATGCAAACTAAATTTGATGAGTCTGGTTACTTATCCCTATTGCTGACAGTACACAAATAAATAAAGAGAATAAATTACTGTTTCCTACTGAAATGCTTTATTTTAATCAGTTGTTATAGCATAACAATTGTAATAACATACTGACTGAAGCAGTTGTGGAGTGTTGTCACCGCTTTCAAGCACCCACTTCATTGTAATCATGACAAATTTATGAAATAATACGAGTATGTTTCCTTACTATACTAAAAAACACGTGTGATAAATATAAATTGTCATTACACTTACCTATAATATCAACGACGACACGGTTGGCGCAGTGGCTGAGCGATATACTGCTACGCTGCGTGTCACGGGTTCGATCTCCGCACGAATTAAATATTTGTATGGCTTACAAATAGTTGTTCCGGGTCTGGCTGTTTGGGTATTAGAATTTAAATGTTTGTGAACGCACCCACGATGCACGAGTAATTCCTAATGTGGGGCAACGGTCAAAAAGTTGCTAAGCTGAAGACTAGGCTGGCCATGTCTACCTACCGAGCCGAGGGTCAAAATAACCATGTGGAGCCCTGACACAGCCAGAACACCACGTAGTAGACCTCGCAGGAGATGGTGTAATGAGGTGGACAGAATCGCAATCATATTTTACCTGTTTGGAGCATGCAAATAAATTTTACATAAGTAAAATAAGGCGTATTTAAGCTAAACTTAGCAATAAAAAAAACCTTATAAAAAATTAAAAAATCTTTTTTTAACGACCAGTGGTCGTCATTGGCCCAAGATTGATAGATTTTTAGACCTTTTACTAGCTCCAAGATGGCACAGGCAACTAGTAACAGTTTGTGTAAAGTATCGAAAAAATATAGCAGAGGAGCCTGCCGGGGTTGCGGGTTGTTCGAAAGAGATACCGTAGCTCCGGAATAAAAAGGGAAAAAGAAGGAACATGGTTGGGTTTTGGTCAGTAAAAGTATGACACTCTCTCCCTCTCCACCCAGAATAGGGGAAGTTATTTGATCATTTCCCATCCACAAAAAGAAGTATCACAAAATTTTAACTGAACTACATAATTTATTTTCGAAATTCCATATTGTACCTCCGTGTATCAAAATCTTTATTCTCTCATATTTTATGACTTAGCTTATATTGACCGCATTGGATCCAAAGGGTGGTTAATCCCTTTCAGGGTTTGGAGTCGCATGATATTAACCAATGGATTACAAAGGGTTAGGAAGGAATCACATAGCATCGCGCTTGTAATCCTTACAGAGAAAGGCAGAGGTGAACCACCCACATTTCACCAGTTTAAATGAGATGCAATCGGGGGCGAGCCTAATGCCATCAATCAGTCACTAATAGAGACTCCGGGGTGGCTACTTAAAAATTCTTGATACACATTATAGTTACGAAAGACTATATTTAATTAAATTGCCACATGTTAGGTTTAAAATACTAGCTGGCTCCCGCGGCTTCGCCCGCATAATGATCGAAGATCCCATGTGTTTTTCCAAACTATAATCTACTTCTGTGCCAAATTTCATCAAGATCCGTTCAGCCGTTTTGACGTGAAAGATGATCAAACTTACATCCATGTAGGATAACAAAAGAGATGAAAGAACTAGTCTATCATAGCAGTGGTGAGATAAGGGATGGTATTGATAATGACACGTAAGAAAGATGGCCAAAACCGTATATTATTATTATGAGATAAAGATGCCATGCTCCTAGAAAACGGCTTGCTAGAAAATTAATTTTTGAGAATCGGTTGTAATCTATTCTTGATACCTTTAAGTGATATGCTGGCCCTCTTCAGAAGAAGACCAGAGGAGCGAGAGAAACGCTGGGCACAGCTAGTATTCAACGAATAACTTCTCCCGATTTTGACGGCGGAGGGGGGGGGGTGTTAGACTTTTACTGACGAGACGGAGCTGCGGTATCTTTTTCGAAGGACCAGCAATTCAATGCAGTGACCTTGACAGGCCCCTCTGATCACATACATATCTTAATTACAGTCATAAGTGTTTAGTATCTCTATCTACCTACACGTAATTGTGCAACTTATAATCTAAAAATCTCAAGGCCGTCCAAACGAATTCGCACGAGAAAGTAGAGAATTTAGCACAGATATAGCTGCGTGTTATCTCGCATGACATAATGATAACAAGTGATAACACAGCTTGTGATAATTCGGTGATACAATGCAACTCTAGGACTATATTCTGTGTGTTTTAATTCATAGTCTAATTATACAGAGAAGTCAGAGAACAGTCTTGCCGTGGCGTATGGTTTTCCGTTTTATTTGGTTCAATCATGGTAGGTTAAATCATGAACGCATATCACTGGATAAGCAGGCAATTACAGGGAAACAGGAAAACAATAGTTATTCCGCACACACTACTAATTTATTATAAAAGGACTTTTCTCTAATGTTCATCAGATAAGAACTAAATACCTCTTCTTATTCCTCTATTCAGGCAATTCTAGCAACGTTTACTAGTAGAAAAACAATAAACATAAAACCGTGGGGTCCTTGTGCTCACAGCCTTTTTAAGGAAATTTTAAAACGTTTGGTTGACACTTCCCGTGACGCAAGGGCTGGCTTTTACTTTGGCCAGAGGCTTAGCGTTGCCATACAACGTGGCAACGCGGCCAGTCTCTTAGGAACATTGACAACTGACAGCGTCGAGGACGAATTTTTTGACGCTATTTTTTATTAGGTAGTACTTATATTAAAAAAATAAAATCCTCAAAAATAAGCTTCCATACAAAATAAAATAGACGAAGAATATCACTTACCAAGTTCTCGATTTCGGAGATTTTGATACGTGGCTCCACCACCGCCGTATAACCGAAGCCTCTCAAGTAAGGCCGAGGGATGGACGCTATATTATGAGATTACGCCTTACGCCACGCTCTGTGAAAATAATCCAAGAGCGGACGCTCGAATTCGCTATATTATTACATTATCCTACGTTTTATCGTGTTCTCACTTATGCCGTTTTAGTTGTAAGAATGGTTTGGTTTTAGTGGCGTTTCTGTTTTGTTTGATGTTCAGTTGTTTGGTTTTTGTTTGAGACTAAACGTGTTTAATGGTTGGAAATGGGTACAGTTGTCTTTGGATAGTTTTGGAAATAGACCAAAGTACACACATATATAAACTCATGACTTTTTCTCACAGGGATAGGCAGAAACCTCAGATCGCCACCAAAGCTAGGATCCTTATACACTTCTTTTGCATCGTCCAATTCATATATCTGGTTATACACGCACGATGGTTGCGGGTACTACACACCGCTACCGGGAAGTTTCTATAAAAATAACAGATACAGTTGGTCAAAAGAATGGTCTTCCTTTGGTCACCCATCTAAAGACCACCCTAGACAAGCGTGGCTTAACCTAATCGGCCCGAGCGGCTACTATTATTTGGCCACGATCTTACGTTAAAAACAATGTGAATAATTTTAATTACCTTCAATTAATACTTAAATAGTAAGAAAAAAGAAGATACCCCGACTACAAATGACATTGAGAAGTAACTTATAATCACCAGTTTTACCTCATACCTAGAATCTATTCAGCGTGTTGGTAAACACTGAACGAAACAATAGAGATATTAACGCAGCAATACAAATAATAGCCGAAAATAAATCCACATATAAAGATAAACATTGACGTATGATGCAAGAGATTATTTAACTCTGAATCGCACTTACAAAACAATCATCATAATTACACACACACCTCCTTTTTGTAGGCACGAGTTCGATAATATAGCAAACGAATATGTATGACCATCGTCACCGGTTTTTAGATAGCTGATGCCGTTGAAACCAGTGTCCCTTCTGACATATTGTCAATGAACGATAGCAAACAGTCTTACTTGGAGGTCCGTGACACTCAATTATTGGGTTGTGGAGGTCAGTCAGTCACTTCATGTAAAACTAGCTTTGTCCGCGGCTTTGCTCGCATTAAATTCGGGGTAACTCAGTTCCCCTTTCCTGTTAAGCAAGTACCTGCTACTTGTAGTTTTTACCCCTGCGCTTTATTTATTGTAATAGCAAAGCTTAGTCTTCCCCTTTTCTTCCCTCTTTCTCCCTCATTTCTCACTTACAATAACAACGCACTCAACAGGACAATTCTCAAGCCTCGCACGGTCGTGCGAGGCTTGAGAATTGTCCTGTTGAGTGCGTTGCAGGTCCGCAAGACTATGTCCATTAGCCATTTTTTGGCTTCCTCGCGATGTTGTAGTGAAGCAGGTTTGTCTGGAAATAATAAATTCACTCGAACCTAGAAGATATCCAGATTAATGATCAATTTATTGGAACGAAGTCCGTTATCGCGGAAAAAATTAAGACCAAAAGTTGTAACGACACTTTTTGCTGAAGTAAACCATGCGGCGTGCGCGTGTACCTCTGTCTGTCTCTCTCTCATAGAAAGCAAGCCAGTTGTTTTCGTTACGTCTTTCTATTTCGCATTGAACAGTGTGGTGTCGCGATGATTGTTTTTGTTGAGTATAAACAGGTTTTTTGTACAAAATAAATAATAACTTCGTTCCATCCGGGTGTCCCTTTTCTCATGATTGTCTAACTAGGTATCGATCTACGATAGCTGTATGTCGGTAACATTATAAACCTAGGTGGTCAAATCGCGTGTGCGTCTGATACAGTCGTGCGACTTCATGATCTCAATATATTACAGCTTGACGTATCAGATCAGCATCAAATTATTGGCTTCACTTAATTATTTTGACATTGTTAATAACAGGTTCTTTAACCACTTGCGAAGATTAGAATCTTATAATATAGAAGATGTTATTAATTTAAATAAAATGATTAAATTGATCGTCATATCCTTCAGACAATTGAGTCTAGTTCATTAGTTCCATTCGCATTTATTAATTTTTGAAAATTAAGGCAATTATACACTCGGTGAGTAGGTAATTGATATTTAATAGAAATATGGAAAATATACACATATCAAATAAATTTGAGAGAGTGCAAGATAATCATAACATTTGCAGGCAGATTTGTAGATGACAGTCTATTTAACCTGCTGAGATTTCTTCAAAGGACAAAGATAATAATAATTATTATTGAGAGCGATGCCCACCTCCCTCAATTGTGATTTGTCATGTTTAATTGAATCCTATTTTTAAGCTCTGTAATTGGTAATAAAGACAGGTATTAATTTATTTTTAATTTGTGACTTATAGCATCGCATTGAATGTATATGTAAAGATGCTTTAATTGGTAGTAAATAAATAAATAGATCAGTGAGCATAAAATCGAAAAAAATTGTTTACCCTTGTTGAGACCGCGAGTCACAACATCGCCGCGCGGCGCGGCAGTGAACGAAGGGTGGTCTAGCGGCAGTGAACGAGGGGTGCGGGGAATGCTCGGTGTTCATGTGCCATTATCTAACAAAACATAAATAACATACAGTGACATTTTACAACCTAATTTTGATATTAACCATAACTTCCCATACAAGCAGATATACGTTTTTTTTCTCTTGAAAACATACCTTCTTTGAGTTACCCCTGTCTAGATCTAGGTATGCGATATTACATCTACGAATTAAAAGCAAATGATTGTACCATACATATTCAAACTCATCTCTAACCGTTTAAACAAAGCGATCTGTCTACAAGTCCTAAGCGAACGATGCAAAAAGAAAGCATGCAAGTAAGACTATAATTATGTCCGTCACATACCGCGGCCATCGGCGCGCGAGTCTCCGTTTTGTAACGATTCTAGATCTGTTATCGACTAGAGTATTCAAGATAGTTTCATTATTTTCAGTTGTTCTAGTAACATCTATGGATACTTCAAAATTGTGACAGAACTGTGGTTTCCGTCTACATTTTCTTTGTGTATTCTCATTGACAGTCTTGTTTAATTCACTGTTAAGTATAAAACCTCCTTCATCTTGAGCTATTTATTTTTCAAAATTAGAATAACTGAAATCCATAGTATGAGAAACATACTTTTTGCCTAGTTAGTACATAAATACAGTATGAGTTTGAGAAGCATTTTGCACAGAAATTGAAAAAAAAATTCATCAGCTTCTTCACAAAATGCATGTGAAAGGGAGAAACACACTCTTTACCACTGTTTAAATTGCTTTAGTGCCTAGGTTCTAACGACGAGAGATAAGCCGTCTGATCTATCTTGCTCAAATATCTCCGAAGCACTACAGAACAGGGGCAGATTCAAGAGAATTCTAAAAACATGACTATATGCCTTTATGCTTCCCTGGTCATTCCAGTCTAAACTCTTGTACAGCAGCGATACCCTAGTGCTGTGACCATCGATCGGCGGTCTGCCCTACCACATCATTTCTTCTCTTTATAAAGAATCGTCAAGTTTACTGAATTTTCTAGAATGACGGGAAAGCTATATTAAATTTTAATTCAAATATTTCTCTAAGATATTATTATGGTGTGTTATATTTTTGGTGGATTTGAAAGAATAATTTATTCAACGTTTGCATGTTATCATTTGATTTTTTAACTAAGATTCTATCGTATTTGAAATTGTCAGCAAAGAAGCTTTGCTATTAATTTAGTAGTATTATTCCAGTGTTTGAATCATCTCAAATTCGTCGTACAGTAAATTAGTCTACTTTTAATTTTCACTGTCTTCTATCCGAAACGAATCATGCACTAAAAATAAGTGTCATCATTCATCATTCTACAATCTGGATTACGTTTCTCTCTTTTGAATTCATGAAAATATTATTCACCTAGCACTATTAATCTTACCATAAGAATTTAAATTATACTAAAAGGCTAAGAAGAAGTGACACTCTGCCAGTTTAAAAAAAGAATGAAAAACGTATTAAATATCCCGTTAATAATAATGATGGTAGTGACCATGTCAGTTTACAATCTTAAGTCGAACATTTATTAGATTGATAAATACCAAAAACCTTTCAGTACGATCAAACCTGCTGATAGTTTTAAAATTACTTACGAAAAGCTGGCCCCTTCGGCCTTTTTTATACTTTAACCCAAAACATATAAAACCCTAAATAGCAAAACATGCGTGTCATCCATATTTATGCAAGAACTCTAGGGAGTAACTAAATAAGCGTAAACATTAACTATACCTAAAAAAGTAGCAACTGTTATTTTGTTTTTAAGTCATCAAATTTATATTTTCCAAACAAGTACAAATAATATGAAAACAACGTGTTATTTTCTATAAACATTACATTAATAATCACTTCAGTTCAGTTGAATCATCAAAAACATAATCTAAGTTAATGAAAACAAAGTGCATTTGAGATTGAAAGCTGAGTTTTAGAACATCGTTAATTGAAGTTGACTGAGCATGTTTATAGAAGCAATGAAACTTGGAAATGATACCGAACAATTTAATTCAAGATTGAAGACGTAGATGGAAATAGATAATGGAAAGTAAATTAAGACTTAGGAAACGGTAAAAGAATCTTTAAAATAAAGGGTTTAGGAGAAGACTATAATTTAAAGAACTCAACGAAATAGAGGTTGCAGAACAGAAAAAAATGATTGATGAATGATGATGATTGTCTAGCTAGAATGTGACATCAAAAACGCAGACCTGGCTCTTGAAAAACTTGTAATTCAAATTGTTACTGCTGTTACAAACAATACTATAAGCATTACTATCCTATTTCAGGGCAAAAGCCTCTACTTGAACGGAGTAGGCACTTTGGCACAAACAATGATAATTAAATCCTCACCAAATGGAACATTTATTATATTTCAAAGCAAATTCATTGTATGAGAATTATCCTTAAAACACCACATTTTTGTATTATCTGCACCCCAGACATAAATACTAGAATTACCCCAACCATTATCAATTATACAACCACATGGCTTAAAATTAACATTAAACTGGATTATGAAGACATTCATAAGGTCAAGGTCACAAACGAAGGTCATAAGGTTAAATACCGGCGCGGTAATTCTCAAATGCCGGATGAGAGTAACAATGATAACGTTACCTTACCGGTAAATATGATATACTATCTATAGGAATACCGGATTCTACGATCTACAAATTAGAGAATTGTATAATAGTCTTTTAAACACAATTGAAGAGGTAGAAGAGATACTAAAGGAGATAATATTTATGACCGGTATACGGAAATTTAAATGGCCGCTGTTTGGAATTGGGATTTAGAATTGGAGTCTATGGTCGTTCATTCTGTTTAAATGATATTATCTTTATTGGTAGTGAATTATCCAAAGGGTCAGATTATATATACGATCTATCCAAGTTCTGGTTTGAAGTTTTGTATTTGTTCATTGAGATTTTTACGTCTTGTAAGTGAGAATGACTTAACACTGTTATGAGTAATCGTTGTATCATTTCTATGTATTTGTTTTTCTTATTTACTTAATATTTTATTGTACAAAGTAACTCTTTGTAAGTTATTAGTTAGTTGCCTAAACTAGTCATTTATTACAACCTGGAGCCGTTTACAGCCAACCATAAACGTATTTTAACATAAAGAATTATGATTCCAAGCACTATTACAGCAATTCTGTATTTCTGTACAAAGAGGTTTGCTAAAAATATAGCTTAAACTCTTTGGAGTATTGTCCCATTCGGCCTTCCAAGCGCAAACTCATTTTTACCATTTTCGCAGTTGGCAACACTAACCATAAATCTTTAGTGAAGTAACTAGCACGCGATGCTTGCGTGTCAAAGTTAAACTACAGTTGAAATATATTAACACTACCGAGTAAGTGCAACTTTTTTAGATTAACAACATTAAAATAGGCTTTAAAAAAAAGTCGTTATATTTTATGACCTAATATTACGGCCTAACTTTATGTTTTCAACATAAAACAAGCTATTTAAATTATAAACCCTTTTTTAATCTTTGAAAATTATCCACATACCAAAAACTTTTTGATAAAAGAGAACGTGGTTGGCGCAGTGGCTAAGCGTTTGACCTGCGCTACGTGTTGCGGTACAAATATTTGTATGGCCGTTTGTGTATGGGAGTTTAAATGTTTGTAAACTTTCCCACGATATGGGAGAAATTCCTAGTGTGGGGCAAGGTTTTTTTTAAATAAAAAATACAGCAAAACCGACTATACGGCTGTCCTATAAAAATAAAAACAATTGAATAAGGACTGAATAATAATGTGAAAGAGAAGAAACTCCCAGAAACTCTGTTACAATAATAAGAAATAATATCGGAAATGTAGTCCTCGGCGCTAAAATGGATTCTGAAACGACGATAAAATCTTAAGAGGCCATAATAAATATTACTGTTACGAATATCGACACGAGATGTTTATGCTAACCATTTATTTGGCATTTTCTGGATAATTTCAATTTATTGCTGTGAAAACCTGGTTCTCTTAAGCGGAAATTGAATATTGGATACGTTTTGCTACAAATCTACGTGATGTTTTAAGAAATATGCTAATTTCATTTTCATTTCCTTCACCTATAGTAGCATTGAACTGTTTTAAAATCTATTTACTTGATTTGTCGTTTGTTTCTGACGCTCTTTTGATATTGTCCTATCTTATTAATTCTCATCTCGGATCCATTCTTTCACCAGATGAATGGTATGAGACCTTTCATCTGATGAATGAATGGATCACCATTTTGTCAACTCCAGTATCGCTGCTTTAATATCAATATCATTCATTACTAGAACTTCAAAAACTTGATAATTTTCATCAACGAAGTCTGTAAAACCCGAAACTTCTATTCGATCTCAAATGACTGTGACATCACTACCCAAAACTAAAACATTATTGATTATGATAAAGTTAATACCAACAACTTAAATACTGTGTACAGCAATGCTTAATTGTTGGGTCCTGAATATAAACATACATCATCATTATCTGCCTAGCCGTACTCCAACTATGTTCAGGTCGCCCTATAGTCTATATATATTTTACATGGAGCGACTGTCTATCTGACCTCCACAACCCTGTTAGCACTCAAATCAAATCATTTATTTTATTTACACCATTACAAGCACTTTTGAATGTCATGAAAACAAAAAAAAATATGCTGCTACAGTCCCCGTCACAAGACATAATAACTTGTGAAAGTACTGTAGAAGACATTGTGTAATACAATAAGAATGATGGTGGACTAGTCGAAAACGTAACCAGTCTTACCAAAATAAACATCCATATAGATATACATGTCATGGAAATACAATAAACATAACAAGATATCGAGCCCTTAAAAGTAAATCAAAATGTCGAACATACTTCAGTTAAGAATACCCCAGAAAGCTGCAAGATGCGCCGTCATTCGAAACCACTTGTTACCAACCTGTGGCTTGTTGGGTCTACTGACAACAATGCATAATGTTGTGTTGTCGCGCATTGTCGGCGACAACCTACTTCCCATTGTCGTTTGTGTTATGATTTACGATTGTAATACTGGATTTTGACTTGTTTCTAGATTGGATAGAGATCTTTTTAATGACTAGACTTGATATGTGACTGAGAAGTGGGAGCCTCTATGAGATTTATAAGAAAGAGAGAAAATTCATGACAAGGTTGTAGGCTATCATGAGAAAAAAAAACACGCTATTAAAAAAGCTGATTGCATTAAATAAGAAATAAAAAAAATTGAAGCAGTATTTGCAAAGCTCCTATTGGCAGATTTCAAAATCTTTGAGTAAACCGTCTTTATTGCTCATAAATAGACCCAATTATTGTAATACAACTTGAACCGATCTCTTCAAATACGCTAACGGCCTTTGCAATTCTACCTACTAGGTCAATAAGCCAAGAAGTCTTTAAAAAATAAACAGTTACCTCATATCTATTTCTGTGCTAAGTAAATATTTACCTAAGTGCGAATTGACACGTGTGATTAGTCACGTCTCATTTCTATGAACTGTCACATTGCAGTTACATACTTGTTAATGTAGAAATAAAAATAACGATTATTTTACTGTTGACATAATTATGTACAAACTAAAGATGACGATAGCGTCCATGAAGCACTTAGCTCATCTTTTAAATTCAAGAAACAAAAATATGAAGATACTGCAGTTCATTTTTTTTGAAGATCATAAAGTAGTAACATAGGTAGATAGATAAATCAATTATTTGAAACAACAAAAGACACAATACAGGAACCAACACAAAAAAATAACAAGGTGAAAGAAAAAAATAAGATTTAAAAAAGGTGGAGGTTAAATTGACACATATAGTAAGCAATGATGGCGTAGTTGACGTTAAAAACGATTAAAAAGAAAATGTCAAAAACTACAAAATAGGACATGTGTCTGCTGACCTGTAAGATGGTATTACTATAACAGATGAAATTAAAGATTTAATAAAGTAGAAAAAGCTATTTGGACTGCCTGATGAGTTGATGACTAGTATTATTTCCATCATTGAAATTTTAAAAAGTTTATTCAGAAGTTTTATTTAAGTATGACACATATTTGGCGAATCCATGCGTTGCATGTTAACACTAAGTTTGAATAAACCGGAAATGTCTCGACAATGACCTTCCAAAATTGTAAACATTACATCACGATAAGATGTCTGTTCTGCACTCCGCAATTTATCACATCGATGTCAAAATCAGTGATGTCATTTTAAAATTATAATTAGAAGGATCGCTATTATATCATTTTTGGATGCATCACAAATCAAAATAGCTTTCAGACACATTTCACATTATCTTTCTACTCTTGTCAAATTCTTTTCCATTCTCCCTTTTCAGACGTCACAGCTTAATATATTCCTTCCTCTATCATTATCATTCCTCACATAATCCTTCTATCTTTTCTTTGGGCTTCCTCTCTTTTCATCCATCAAAATCTCATCACCCTTCAGAGACAGTTCTGATTCAAAAATGAACTCAAATTTTGACTTGTATTGTGCAACAGGGTAATTTCCAAAAACAAAATGTCTGTCTTTTAGATTATTCAAAAAAGGGACACGCGTTGCTGCATTTTTTCGCAACAAATGACGACACACGTAATTTTAATGGGCTATATCTTTGTCATTTTTGTTCTAATTTACACATAAAAAATACGTGTCCCTTATTTTTGAATAAATAAAATAAATAGAATGTAATTACTTTGACCCTGGAAATTACCCTATTCTGTTTCGTGCTTAGATATTACTTCTTGCACATTCATAATGACCCACATTTTCAGTGAATGATATAATTTCGTGTTTTCTTATCATCAGTGTGATAACGTATCATTTGGATAGTAATCAGAGATAGGATTATTGCTGACTTTTTAGCGTCAATATCGAATAATTACTTTTATCGAATTACATAATTATTGCATTAATAGACCCTTCACTTGTGCTCTTGTGACAGAGAGCGATTATTCATCACCCCTGTGATTTATATCTCCCTCTTTTAAATCTATATTTTCTCGGCGTATTCATTGGGCGTTTATAGTTGAAGCTTAACTTACTGAAAAGAAATGTCTTTTCAGTGTTCTCAGCAGTGTCTTCATTTCCTGGAAATCATATACTTTCCATAAAGTCATACAATTATTTGCAAATATTTAAATCTCATTGAATTCCTCCGAAATATCAACAAACAGTTAAGTACTATTATGCCCTCGCCATTGACCTCCAAACAGTCTCAGTCCACCATTCCTGACAGTCACACTACTAGAAGTATGAATCACGGCTGCGCGCGCGCCGGAAACAGCGCCCGCTTCCTTATTTTACTTATAGGGGGCAATTAGGTCCGAACCCGCGGTTTTCATTGGTTAGGATGCCGTTATGATGCGGTGTGAAGTTATTAGTATGTTTTCTGTGCTAGTAACGTTTTGTTTTGTAATTAATTTGATTGAAGAAGTTTTGCGATGTTTTGTCTTTAAACACGGTTTTGTAAGTTTAGCTTCGCCTGTAACTATATAAAAAAATAATTGAAGTTAAATTTGACCCATATCCCGGTTTCCATTCGAGTTGAAATTCAAAGAAAATAATGACTAAAGTATATATTTATAAATAACAATTAATACTTATATACATGTATAAAACAAAATAATATGAAGTTAAGCGACCGTAACAAGGCAACATTTTCTATTACGAGAATTAATCAAACCTGCGACCCATAACACAACATGCCAATCTCTATGGATATAAAGTACAAGGAGTTCTATTGAAATCCATATGCGTGAAGCTTTTAATTAATAATTATCTAGTTATTAAGGAGATAGCTATTTCTTTATCAAACTAATTGCGATCAATTATGTTACGACAAATAATTATTGTCTCGAATCTGTTTTGTACTGAATGAGGTTAAATTATTGCAATAATTTCTGTTGACATCTTCATAATTGTGGCTACTTTATGCGTGGGTTACTTGTTACTTTAAGTTATTTATACCAATATTCTAAGAGGAAAGATTTGTTTGTTTGTTTGTATCGAATAGGCTCCAAAATTAGTGGACCGAACGACCATTTTTTCACTAATAGGTTGCTACATTATCAGAAAGTATCAGAGGCAATACAACATCCCGCTACTACCCTCGGGAGCGGTGCTGCAAAGACGCGGGTGAAACACAGAACAGCTAGTATTTAATAAGTTTATAATTTAACAGAGGTTTTATTTCAATAGTTATTTATACTAGCAGTTGCCTGCGTTTGTGTGGGTCGGATATTGTTCAGTGATACTGTACCTTTTACCGGAATAAAAATTCTGTCTGACCCAGTCCAGCTCATGATCTACCACAGAGCCAAATTTAGTTCTGTTTAGCCACCAAGGGATCATTGCTTAGAACTTTACTGTATTCGATCCCAGCACGGAACAAGTATTTGTATGGCCCACAAATAATTATTTCTGGTCTGGCTGTTTGTGTATGTGAGTTTGACTGTTTTTAAACGCACCCACGATACAGAAATTGTGTGTGTGTGTGTTTATAAAGCATGATAATAACTAACACAGATTGATAGACAGAGCTGGTCGCATTGATGGTGCCTGAATTGATGATTCGTCTGAATGCAATATGCAAATAACATTCAGCATATTATAACATTTAACTACATAACCCGAGAATCAAACCCAACACCACGATTACTCAAGCTATTATCTATTAAGGTCTATGACCATAATATGACGTCATCCAGGATCGGTGACCGCAAACTAAATTGGGAGCAAGGAAGAACCGTATTATTTGAGTTTAACGCCATCTAGTGGGACGGTTGTAAACTTAGTTTGATTTATAGATCGTCTGCGTATTTCATTTGTTTTTGATTTTCCTTTCCTTTAGTTAAGATCTAAAATGGGTGTGTAGTGTTCATTGAAACGATTCTGAAGAGTGTTGAATCTTTAAAATGCTTTATAATATAACATACATGCCAGAAAATTAAAGAAAGAAAGACAGAAAGTACTTAAGTTAATTTGGCACTAAAAAAAGCAAACTTAAACAACACAAAAACCGATTTCCAATTTGGTGACTTGTTTGATACATCGTTCAATTGATAACCTCCACTTTTTTTGAAGTCGGTTAAGAAAGAGACAGTACAGCCAAATTGTCGGGCAACTTGTGTCCGACGCTGGTTTTTAACAGTCTCAAATTCAAATTCATTTATTTGCATAAAACATGGTATACAAGATGGTGGAAACAGTTTTAGAATATACATCTTTTGCTTTTTAGCCGCAAATAAGCATGCAAATTATAATAGTAATAGTAAGTACACAACATTCAGCAACCGATTTTAGACTTTACTCTCATATTTGTATTGAAAACAAGAAAGTTGAGAATCATTTGATCCTCTTATAAAATAGATTCGTGTTGCCATTACCCGTACCTTGACAATGTTGTACCGTAACTACGGCAAAACAGTTAATTATTATGTGTTTCATTTAATCTATAATTACTGCGAATAATAATGAAAAAAGAAAATTATAGCTCGGTGTGCTCACCGTAAAATGGATCAATTAATCGGTTGCTTTCAGGTAAAATATATATAAAGTTATTTGCTTGATTGTTGCACCATTTATATATTTATGAAGCCGTTTCTTGTGATGGTGAGAATAAAACACTTTTTTTGCTTTATAAGGCACCAGTTGTGCCCCTTGTAGATCGGGATAAAAAGTACCTTGTGTGTTAATCTAGGGTATAAGCTATCTCGATACCAAATTTCATCTAAATTCGTTAAGGACTTTTGAGTGTGCGTGAAAGAGTAACAAACATACACACATACCAACTTCCACCTATATAATATTACTAGCGACTCAGCCCGGGTTAAATGTTTATATATATTAGTAGAATTTTAAGATTTTTTTTTTTAATTATTAGTAGATAGTTAGCTAGAATTACTATCTATCTATAATATTTTTGATTTGCGTTATAGTAGGTCTAATGCACTTAGTACGTGAGTAGAGCCTTAGCTTAAAATAATGCTCATGACTTCAATTGCACCCTGTATAAAAAAAAAACAAAGTCACTTCCCGCTCTCTGTCTATCCCTATGTATGGTTAGATTTTGTAAACACCGCTACGGCTTTTGATGCGGTTTTTTATCAAGTGAAAACTGAACTCTATGTCTTGACATATCGTTTATTTTTAATATTGACATCTGGACCTATGTTAAGTTTACATATGTTCTACAAATCAAATTATTTGAATTAAACAATATCTGGCTCACTTACACTCCTTGCTTCTGAAGAAGGGCAGGACACACCTGCTTCTACTAGTACTAGCGCATAATCTAGCTGTAGTGTCGGAACACTTAAGAGATACAATGTAATCGCATTAAATACAATTACCATGCAGCAGTAATCGTCCATGAATACCTGTGTCCGGTATGGATGAGTTGACGCTACATCTCAGCGCCCTTGTGGCACACGACAGGCAAGGTTAGAAGGTCCACTCAATTTACATACCAAGATAAAAAGAAAAAACAACTGACTTTTACTCATAGTTCAGATTGCGTGGGAGATGGAAATTATAATTAACTTTCTGCCAGGATTCGTTGTTCTAACAAAATGAGGAATAGAACATCACACTATAAAACTCAAATCCTGAAAGCCAGAATCGACAGTGGCCACCACTAGAAAAGTGCCAATATGATGAAGTACGACGTAATCTTGGAAAGTTAAACTGTCTGGGATCTCGCAACGAAATTATTAAAAAAGGATAGCGAAGGAGAAAAAACAAAGCAAGACTGATAAGCACAAAGTGACGTTTACAACTGGAAAAACCACAGATATTAGTAATTTTTATATGAATAGACCGAGGTTTTCCTCTACGTCAAATTTTATCGAGATTCTTTTAGCAATTTATAAATTATTTAATTACCCCCGCATGTAAGTCAAATACGTATAACCTAATTTTGATTTATCGTGTCTTGAAACTCATATTATTGTGTTATTTGTTAACAGTATGTAGTCACCTGCACAACTGGAATAATAAAATATCGTAATTATAAATATACAGAAAGGTACAATATATAAAGCCCGGAAATAAATCATAAACAAAACAAATTTTGGTTTTCTCTTTTAAATCATTTTTTTTCTGATTTTCAATTATTTTTAAACGTGACCGTTCTATTGGGTCGTTGTTAGGAATAAAACTTCTGTTTTTCACTTTCTTGTCTATAGTTTGATGACTTGATTACCGTTACGCGTTCATGCTTCTTATCCGTTGGGGCATAAATAGAGATGGTCAAAGCAATATCTGGATTTGCATTTCAATTTAAAAAAAACAGCGTGTTGCGAGTGGGACTCGAGCATTGGGGGTTCCATACAAACTTGCGACATAAACAGTCATATCTTTGGACTGCATAGACTCAGAGAGTTGGTTTTTCCGCAGCTTCAAAGGAATACAGATTTGAGTAGATGGTTTTAATTTCAATTTGATACCTTTACGCGTTCTAGAGATAAAGGGTCTTGACAGATAGACAGACGAACATAAGTAATCATACGAGGGTTTTGTATTTTTCCTATTGGGATACGGAACCCTAAAAATTTACCATATACTGTTCAAGTCACCAATCTGTATTAAATTACTCTTGTACGATCGTATCTATGCGTACATGTTTCTGTTGGCTTTGGAGCCTGAAACTAACGTTTTGAGACATCGCGTCGAAACCACAAGTAACTACATTATATTTTTGACTTTTGCAAGCAAATAACAACACCTTTTCATTATACTTGTTGTGCGTGTTCCCCTGTGTTGGGTGATACTTAAATTACAAGTGACTTTAACATAATAAACGTCTTTATTTAAAGTTCCACAATACTTCGTTATATTTAACTACGTTCTAGGTATGTGTAGAGGCAGTGTACTGTATGTGACTGGCGAGCCGTCCGCTCGCGTCCCCATATAACATCAAAAATGCAACTCGGCAAATCGCGGTTACCAAGCCGCTACTTACTAATATAAATTTAATCTTGTTCTGGGTGTGGTGGTGGCTGTTTGTGTATTTGAGTTTAAATGTTTGTAAACGCACCCACGATACAACGATACTTAAAAAAAAGAACTTGTCCCTTTCCAGACGAATATCAACACAATACCCTCTACATCTACAACGTCTGACCCGAAAAAAGACCCCTCGCAAACACCATAATAATTACACACAAACACCATTGTTAGTCCCCATTGTCTTAATACTATATAGACCTCAACACTCGATGTAGCGATAGCAAACAAAAAGCTAATTAAGGCTCTCTACTCACTCGTATCCGCTATACTTAGGGTTCCCAACATTTGGATGGATACATAAATAAGATTTCCGGACATAAATCCGGACATTTGAAGAAAATTCCGGACTTTTGAATTTTGTTTTTAATTTTTTTCTGCGAATTTTTAAAAGTATTTAATGATTGTTTTATATACTTTTATTAGTTGTGCCCAATGCGTTGCATTGCGATGCAATTTTCCACCTTTCTACCTACCCTACATATCCTATCTTTCAAGTTAGATCAAACTGCACACGGACACGGTGTGCAAATTTAATTGAAAATCGGTTAAGTAGTTTAGGAGTCCATCGCGGACAAACAACGTGACACGTGATTTATATATATTAAGATTATTATTAGAAAGTAATCATTAATTAGTTAAACAAGAGAGAAAATGTAATCTATATTAAAAAAATGTAACACATAAAATATTTCTGAAAATTACCGAACCCTAAAAATATAAATAATAAACACTAATTGCATTTAACAAGTGCTTTATGTGTTGATATTATTACAAATATATATATTTTTTATATAGACTGTTTTTATTTTTCCTTTTTTAGTGATTAAAACATTCAACTATAAATTTGGACTTATGGCAACCCTAGCTAAACTTGTTCGCAAAGAATATTAGCTTATATAGTATTCATAAGAGTGCAACATTTTTTCAGGCTCATTGATTAAGTTGTGTTTTGTTTTTGTCATGCTTAGCTGTTCGCTTAGCGGTAGAAGAAAGTGTGTGGGGAGAGATTGTATTTTTTTTTATTAAAAACTGTTTAAGCGCGAGAGGCGGTTTTTCTAATTTGTTTCACAACTTATACCGTTTATTTTGCATGTGCATGCTGTCCACGTTACAGCATTTTTATATAAACTAAAGTTGCGGTTAAAATGAGCTAATAAGAGTCCAGACCAGTGTTGATATCGAATTTTGACAGGTAATGTCTGTCAACATCCAGTGCCCGCAGCGAGTCCGCTGTCTGTTCCACTCTCTACTTTATAAATTTTAATGATCAAAATAAGAGTTTGGTAATTTAATAATAACCATGTCTACATAGGCATGATTATTATTAAATTATCTTATATCATCTCGTATTTTATATAATTCTGTGTGTATACACACTGGTGTTGAATCCTTACTAATGTTATAAAAGCGAAAGTGAGTTTCTTTGTTTGTTACGTCTTCACGCCTAAATGGCTAAACCGATTTTGTCAAATTTTGTTACAGAGATAGTAGTGACCGTGGGGAGGGACATAGGCTAAAAAAAGTGGGAAGTTAGGGAGAAAGAGGGAAAACTTAGCTTTACTATTACTATCAATAAGGCGCAAGGGCAAAAACCACAGGTAGTAGGTACCTGGAAATCAGGAAAGGGGAACTGTGTAGGCCGAATTTAACGCGAGTGCGTGGGCAAAAGCTAGCGATGAATATTTTTCTTTGATCACAATTCCGACAAACCAAACGCTGATATTAAGTACAATTTCTGCTCAAACCAAAAAGACTGCGACCTCGAACTATTACTTTCATCTACTTTCAGACAACAATGCACTAGTTTTCGATTTTTATTACATTTCTACAACACGTCTAACTGCTTTGAATGGTAACTATCTATGTTATTGATCTGAAAGCCGTTATTATTTGGAACTGGTCGTGCTCGGCATCGTTGCAGTGCCTTGTATTTTTTTGCTCAGGAACCGTTGTCGACTTACCCAGAAGTACTCATCGAAGTTTCATCACAATTGGATGAATGGTTTAGTAACGCATAACTGACAAACATACAAACATTATTTTTAGTAATCATACTAGCTTATAACTCTCCTATTGCTGGGAAAATGCCTTTTCTCGTACAGAGAAGGAAAGAGAATTCATCACTAATCTAATTGAATCAATCTCGCTAGCTAGACACCAAACATCTCGTTTTAAAAAGCGCACCGAGGATTTCGTATAAACTTGCTCCATAGACGGACATTTTTTTTTATATTGCGTAGACTAAGTGGGTTGGTTAATTCAAAGCAAAAAAAGACCACAGATTTGAGTTTACGGTTTTAATATATATGCGTCGGGTTGTTCGAAAGAGATACCGCGGCCCCGAAACGCAAAGGGCAATAGAAATAACATGGGTGGGTTTTAGTCAGTTCAAGTCTGACATGGCAACGCCCAGAGCGGGGGAAGTCATTTGATGATTTACCAGCCGAAAAAAAAAATACGTTCACGCGTTCATGAGATATTATAGACTCTTGACAGACAAATGTATAGATGGACAACAAAATGATCCAGTAGGGGTTTCGTTTTCACTTTTCATATGCGTAACCCTAAAAATTTCTACACCGAAATTTTTAACAAGGAACCCAGCTCCCCTGCTACTATAAAATGTCACAAACAAAAACACTTTCTACAAATCCGCAATGTCAATGAACCCGTTAGTCAAAAATGACAGTTATGACATTTGTCTACTACATAACCTTTCGATTAAATGTCAAAATATGTACATTATATACATTGTTGATTCGCTGAATAATGTAGAAAGTGTACATAATTGAACAGGCTTCAGTACGCTATGTAAGCATACTCAAATTGATCTGTAAAAAACATTTTAGTAAAAAAATAAAACCGACTTCTAAAAAAAAACTAATATCTGGAAAATAATTTTATTTCCGGAAGTCGGTGACTTTTGTTGGTTTCGTTGACTTTTTTTGTCCGATCTTGATATTTTTTTATGGGTACAAACGACAACCACCAGCTTTCCAATAAAAAAAGAATCATCAAAATCGGTTCACTCAGACCTGAGGGTAACAAACACAAAAAAAAAACATACAGTCGAATTGAGAACCTCCTCCTTTTTTGAAGTCGGTTAAACATTTGAAACTAGAAATTAAACATGGCTGCATGTCAATATTGAGACTATCATATTATACAGAACCGTTTTGAAGTCGTAGGTCTTCCCTTTTAAACAGCATCGTCAGTCAGTCAATCAGGTAAAAAAAAGCTAATTAATCTATTTTATAATTATTTTTCTTCTTTCTTTTTATAAAAAAACGCCTCGTATCACGGTGTTAGTTGCCATTTTTCTCCGAAACGGCTTAACCGATTATGCAATTTTCATGTAAATTTAAGAATTTAATTAAAGTTTAAGAATCGGTCATAATCTATTTTTAATTTTAATATTTCTTTATATTTTGTAATGCTTTCACTATGTTATTTTATGAAATATTAGCCATGCCGCGCGTGGTGATAAAATATACCAAATATCTTTATGAATTGTAGCCTATGTGTTATTCTGATATGTAAGCTATATTATTGTAAAGTTTCATTAAAACCCATTCAGTTGTTTTTGTGTGAAAGAGTAACAAACATCCATACAAACTTTCGCGTTTATTATTTATATTAATTAATGAATTATTAAGTAGGATTTAAAAATGTGTAAAGAAAGTAAGTAAATTAATGTCTTCCAAAAAAATATAAGGACTTATCCAGAATGTATCTTTAATCTAGAAGCCGAAAGGAAGGAAAAGGTTGACAGATGACGCTACTTACTCGAATCTTTACAGCTCAAACACATTTTAAAGTCTAATTTCAACGTGACCAACGTTAAAGACCTATAAATTGGCCTCTAGACCAAGTATCCAATAATTTTTAGATCAGCTTAGTGTTACAACATTGATCAAAAGCCTCTAGCCAATTAGACCAGTCGTGTGGCTTCGGGAAAGTTCGTGGATATTCGTCAATTATAAAAGATTATTCCGTATAATGAAGCCGGTCAAACTTGAGTTTCATGGGCAGGTTAAGTGCTTCTTTATTTAAATAGTTGTCATGTAGTTAGAACTTTTTTTGTTTTATGGTGCGATCTGATGAAGAATTTACTTGAAAAGGGAAGTAGATTGTATGATGTTGGCACTATTGTAATACATTTCGAAAAGTGTTCACCAGTAGTGTGAAGTTATTAAAAAAAAAATTGCCGCCATTTTTATTGTAAAAGGGCACAAACCAAAAAAATACCCGGCCAAGTTTGAGTCGGACTCGCCCATCGAGGGTTCCGTCCAAACTTTTGGCATATCTTTTGACTGTGTAGATTTACTTCCACGCGTTCAGGGTCTTCTCAAATATACAGACGGACAAGACAAAGTAATCCTACAACGGTTCCGTTTTTCCTCTTGAGGTACCTAACCATAAAAACAAAGAAAAAAAGTACTTAGTTGTGTAAGTAAAGTCTATCTTTTGTCGAAGTTTTATAAGCGCTCATGTATGCTGTATGCTCGCCAATGTGAAATAAAAATATATTGATTTTGATTTTTTTTTATTTCAAATATTTTTTTTTTAGCAACGGTAGAGTTACTTCTAAACATAGCAGGTACACAAAAGTATGGTAGAAGCATATACATCAAATTTAAAAGAAAATCTATCACACCTGATTAGTACACCTTTAAAATGAGCTTGTAGCACCAAAATTTTGTACGCATTCAATTGAAATATCACCATTTTAAGTCGGCAATTGTGACGTGCAACTACGGAACACATTACGCACTTGGATAGCATTTTTAGTTAGATTATGTATTAAATAAATTGACCAGTTTATATAATACTATGTACATTTTATAATAAAAGTTGAATCTAGATTAGATTCGCCTGCATTGCGGTGGTTGGTAATGCAGATTTTTATTATTGATGTTTTAGTTCTAAATGCACGGATCGACTGACGCAATTTGAATTTTGATTTGAATACTAAGCTGTGTTCAGTTTTGACTGGGTTTTATTTAGTTCAGGGGTGAATTTACCGGAGTTGCGGGTTGTTCGAAAGAGATACCAGGGGCCGCAAACCAAACGTCAAAT
This sequence comes from Ochropleura leucogaster, assembly GCA_958449745.1. Taxonomy (NCBI): domain Eukaryota; kingdom Metazoa; phylum Arthropoda; class Insecta; order Lepidoptera; family Noctuidae; genus Ochropleura; species Ochropleura leucogaster. The sequence continues at coordinate 1,493,046 of OY288213.1, read as the reverse complement.
TCAGCCTTTCCTGCAAAACCGGTCACCATGGCAACCAGTAAACAACATCTTTTTTTCTCGCGCAATGCATTTTGTCATTTCCTGCGAAATGTATTAAAATAACTCCGTGGTGATTCAATCTCGATTCTTTGGCCTGTCTGCAAATATTGGCACTTCTCCAACGGAATCCTTAGAGGATTTTAACAATGACGTCACGCACTAAATTGGTGTTAATCGTGGAATTTCGGTGTTTTTTTTGAAAAAAATCTGTAAGCAAGATAAATATGAGGCATTTTTTTATGGGAAATCATCAAATAACTACTCCCGCTGTGGGCGGAGCGAAATGGAGTGTCAGATTATTTCTGACTAAAGCCCATTTATGTTCCTTCTCTCGTACTCAAACTTGGACAACGACATTTCTCTCCCGCCCGATAATGTGCAGAAACCTCCCGAAACTTTCGTGCCCGGTGAGGAGTTGCGTCAGGTGGTAGATGAGGATGCCGTGGCGCCTCACTTCCCCCGCTCTGGGCGGAGCGGGAGGGGAGTGTCAGACTCGCAACCCCGGTAGGGTCCTGAAACATTGTCGCAGTCCAACTACGACGTGTGTATATTTAAATGAGTGATTAATTGTTATGTTTTTATTTCATGGATGTTTGAACGTTTTCTCTGAATATGTAGTAGGTAGTGGGTATAATAACTACATAACCTATCCTACTATATAATATTAAAATGCGATTTTTTTGACTGGATGGATGTACGGATGTTTGTTACTCTTTCACGTCAAAACAGCTGAACGGATCTTGATGATATTTGGCACAGAGGTAGATTAAAGTCTGAAATAGCACATTAGATACTTTTTTTCGATCATCGGGCGGACGAAGCCGCAACAATAATAAGTTAGAGTTGAATTTGGTTAATAACTAACTAAATAAATATTTTTTATATAAAACATTGCCCACACTAGGAATTTCTCCGGTACAGTGGGTGCGTTAACAAACATTTAAGCTCACATAAACTAACTGTCAGACCCGAAACAACTATTTGTAGGTCATACAAATATTTGCTTCGTGCATCGACCATTAACTTGCTCCTATAACCACCATCTTAGTCAACATCCTTTTCCTTACTAATATTATAAAAATGAAAGTGAGTTTGTTACGTATGTACGCCTAAATGGCTAAACCGATTTTAATGAATTTTGATACAGAGATAGTTGGGATCCTGGAGACCGACATAGGCTTTTCTTTTCAAGTGAGAAATGAGGGAGAAAGAAAGAAGAAAAAGGAAAACTTAGCATTGTTATAACTCAAAAATAAGGCGCAAGGGCAAAAACTACAGGTAGCAGGTACCTGCAAAACCGAATTTAACGCTAGCGAATCCGCGGACAAAAGCTAGTTCACTATAAATCTTAAAGCTATATACCTACATACACACGAAACCAGCTGAAGCACTTTTACTCGCTCGCTTCAAGGCCAGCACTGGTCTTATCTCACTGGCCTATATGTGAAGTGATTGACGACAGTGCACTGTAGTCGTGTGCAGACGGCCTTACTTCGGAGCTTTTGTTTTGAATGAAGTTCTGTTGTGAAATGCTTTATTGAATCTCGATTATGATTTTTATAAAGGACTAATAGCTTTTGCCCGCGATTTCGTCCGCGTGGATTAATAGTTCCCGTTCCCGTTGGATTTCCGGGATGAAAACTATCCTATGTCCTTTATCGTGTCCCAGACTACAACGTCTGTACCAAATAAATACATTAAAATCGGTACAGTGTTTTAGGCGTGAAAAAGAGACAGACATACAGAGTTACTTTCGCATTTATATAATTCTAGCTGTTCCTCGCGGTTTCACCCACGCTGCTCAGCACCTGTTGGTCGTAGCGTGATGTTATATAGCCTATAGCCTTCCTCAAGAAATGGACTATCCAATACTAAAAGAATTTTCCAATTCCAACCAGTAGTCCCTGAGATTAGCGCGTTCAAACAAACAAACTCTTCAGCTTTATAATATTAGTATAGATTAAGTATTAAGTAAGGAAAAGTACGGATAAACATATGCATGAAACCGGTGCGTCAGGCAGGTTACTAACAAATGCAAAAAAAAATAAAGTTGTGTGTGTGTTACTGGACCATTGTCTGAAATAAAAGATTTTTTTAAACTATATTTCGACAATACCTAGTCAATGGGTTGTGGTAGTTAGATTAGGAGAACCATGTCAAATACTGTGATTCAGCCGCCCCTGGTTGAATTAGAAGCTGACTCGATCATAGTTAGTTAATCCACTATCAGCTGGAATGTATTTGTTTTTATGGATTAGAGATGATTTTAAGAAAATAAAATACACGTATTTAATTGTTTTATTTAGTGTCTTTGTTGTATTTAGTGGTTTTTAATTGTTTTTGTTTAATTGAGCACAAATTCAAACTCCGTGTCTGCTACTGAGAAATATCTAATGGAAAAAACCAATAATAATTTGCCCGGGAATCGGACCCATTGCCTCTTGCTCTACAGTTGCGCTTCCAACCACTTGACTAACGACACAGTCAGTTACTGTTAGTGCCTCTCGATAAGTAGAAGTAGTGACTCTTCCAGAGAAAAACAAAATGGCTGAACACGCACAATTCCCCAGTAATATTAACAGCAATTCCTCTTCAAAATGCAATTCAATCAATCATTACATAATCGTGTACCGTTACATACTTTCAGTTTTATTGTCTAACTGTTCCGATGGTTCATATAAATTCGGCGCACGATCATACCGCGATCAATCGCTCACTTTATACGATGACGCGGTGAGCCTGTATAGATAGGGTTGTCATTCGTCCAAATTTCTACGGACTTGCCCGACATTTTGGTTTTTCGTTTGCAGTTTAACAGGCTCTGTCATTGGACTGAAATAGTCAACTTAAAAATGAGTTAAACATGACGCATCAAATAGAAGAGTGCACAAAACAATTTAATTATGAGGAAATATAACTACCTACTCAAGGAGGTAATGAATTGTGCAACTGCGAAGCCAGTGTCCATATAAACTTGCGACATAAACGGCCATATTATCTTTTGACTGCGTAGACTTAGAGGGTTGATTGTTTCACAGCTCTAAGGGGTCAAAAAATTAATAATTTATGGTTCACTAGCTTTTGCCCGCGGCTTTGCTCGCGTTAAATTCGGTGTAACACAGTTCCTCTTTCCTGATATGTAGCTTTTGCCCTTGCGCCTTATTTATTATACTTAATAGCAAAGCTATGTAAGATTTCCCTTTTCTTCCGTCTTTCTCCCACATTTCTCACTTTAAAATATTGCCTATGTCCAGGATCCCAACTATCTCTGTACCAAAATTCATCAAAATTGGGTTAGCCATTTCGGTGTGAAGACGTTAAATCCAAGCAAACAAACTCATTTTCACTTTTATAATATTAGTAGGGATGGGTACTACCCACGAATATGATCCTATAGTGGTTTCATTTTTTCCTTTTAAGGTACGAAACCCTAAAAAAGTAACTAGGTATTAATAAAAAAAGACTTTTCTTTAATTTCACACGAATAACAATAACACCGCGCATCAGATTGACCATGAAATGACACGCTTGATGTATCAGACTGTTTATTGCCTTGTTTGGCACGATGTACCAATTTTTTTGATTATTGGACAATTGTTCAGCCATCTAAATATAATATACTAGCTTTTGCCCACTTGGGCCGTGTAGTATGTATCTTTTTTATTTATTTATTCAGGAACAATTTACATTGTATATGAATATTTTAACACGAAACAGAATATTGAATTGAGTATACAATCAACTATTAGATAAAAATAAGTTATATATATCGACTATTAAATATCGATCTAAGTTTAGGTTGGGCGTTACGATTATATAACCTCACGCTACGACAAAAAGGAGCTGAACAGCGGGCGAAACCACCGGACATAGCTAGTTGTTTGAAAAAGCAAAATCCTGACAATCTCACAATTTGTACGCTTGCCATCAGGGAAAGGGTTGAATGACGTCACTGTGCTACTATCTCAGCTTACCCCTTGGTGTAAACATTTTGAATAATTTATGTATAAGAGGGGACTTGCGGTTGGAGAGATACCTGTCTGCGCTACAAACCAATGCTTGTCTAAACCGCAAACAACTTGTTTTCCATTATTTAAGTAACTAGTTTATAAAGATTTGTTACACAGATGTTTTTCGTTAAGTTAAAAGATTATTTAATGATGATACTAATGTGTGTAAGTATGTTTATCACTTCTGCACGCTCAAAAGGCTAAAAAGATTTGAATGAAAATTTGTGTGCTCTCGATAATCATCCGAAATCGATTGGATGGCACCATTATCATTCTCATGATTGAGACATAGGATTTTTACCACGGTCTACGCAGGTGCACCCGCGGGGCGCAGTTAGTTTTAAATAAAAGTGAAGGCGGCAAGCTTAGACGGTGAGGGCATGTCCTAGACTCCTTTAATAATAACTGGACCTTAGCAGCCTTAAATAAAAAGAATTAAAAAGCAGTAAGGTATGCAATGTTTTGTAAAAGAAAGAGCGCAGTCCTTTTGAATGAAAGATTTTTTTAAGAGAAGAATAAACGCGTGGAAATGTTTCTACTTCTATCAAAGGCTCAATTTACGGAGCTAATTATCAAACAACAAACTTGTATTTAACAAACAAACGACTAATTATTCATAAGGCATTATTAACAGCCTTAACATGGAGCCTACCTATTAAGTTTACCTAAACCAGCCAGCATTTTACAAAGAAAATGACGCGAAGACTTTACGTACATAACCCTGCAAGACTAATGGGTAGCAGGCGTTACCTCTCACGAATTTCATCCCTCAATGACTTGCAAGTTTTTGTGTTCATCCTAATGTGAATATGAGTTTTGTTCCCGAAACAAATGATAGGATTAATGTATCGTTATTGTTTGGGTGTTATATTTATATACATATTTGGTAGGCTAGCTTCCGCCCGCTACTTCATCCGCGTGGCAAAGTTACTTTGGGCTAACGCTAACTTGAACCTCACGCAAGTTAAAGTTAGCGTTAGCCTAAAATAATCGAAAAAAAAATCTTTCTCCCCCTTATCTCACTTTTAAAAAAATAACCTATGTCCGTCTCCAGGGTCCCAACTTCATAAAAAACGGTTTGACCATTTAGGCGTGTAGAAGTTAATATTAGGTAAGGGTATACCTATTGTATAGGTACAGACGCCTGCACATCAAGCTACTACAATCTGTCAGATTTTTTTGATAGATTTTCGACTTTATTTTACTGACTTAGGTTCAAGGTTCATTGGGAAAAATTTACAGTTTCTTACCTGCAGGCGTCTGTACCTTTTTTTGGATAGGAAATCATCAAATAACTTCTCCCGCTCTGTGTGGAACGAAAGGTAGTGTCTGACTTTTCCTGACCAATTCCCATCCATGTTCCTTCTGTTCCGGGGCCGGGATATTTCTTTCAAACAACCTGCAACCCCGGCAAGTTACCTTAATACAAAGGTACCTTTATATTACACAGTATTGTGTACTGAAAATCTAATGGTTTCATGTTCAATTGACCGTAATATAAAGGGGAGAAATTAATAGTAAATCGAAAGAAGTATGAAGGTTCTCTCCAAAAGTATAAAATACTTTCCAATCTATACAATAGTGAAATGTATCTCCCACTAAGGCACTAGATTCCGCGTGTTGCTATCAAAAGTATTTCTTTCTTTTTCCGCTACAGAGATAATCAGTTTTTCAGCCTCATAATAATGATACCTGCCAGTAGGCATTATCTAAGTAGCTATTCGAAGGTTCCAAACTATACAGCTAGCAAAAACCACAAGGTTATAGAGCAATGACCGCCTCACGGAGTCAGAGTCGAACTCGTTGTAATAATGATTAGTTTTGCCAAAGTTGCAGTGAAGTGACTCGGTCATACGAATTGAACTGTTCGGAGTTTGCTGGAGCTGAAGTTTGCCTAGATTTTAATTGTTTGAGGTCACAAGTGTTTATCTGTATTGTCTATCGAAATGTATAGAAGGAGGAAGTAGTTATTGAATTGGCTGTAGTTTCGTTGTACTGCTTTAGTAAAGTCAATGTTTCTGTCTTGTAATTTTATACAACATCACTAGGATATTAAAGACATCTGGATAATTCAGGTATTTTTATTACGCCTACAAAAATATGCACAAACACGTTTATTTTTGGTTACAAGAAAAATGGTAATCTTGACCTTATATTGTGGCACTGCTACCCTACCATGACGTGTTAAAGTAGAACTTATTCCGCTGAGGGAAAGGAACAGAGCTATACAGGGTGTCTAGCACCATCTCTTTCACTCAGTGGAATAAGTTCTGCTTTAAGATGTCATAGTAGCTCTAATAAAATTGAGTAAATGAACCACAATCTAGTAACTACAAGCAATCCACAAGGAATTCATAATAGCAGAGGGGCCTGCCAGGGCCACCGCCGGGGTTGCGGGTTATTCGAAAGAGATACATCGGCCCCAGAACGTAAAGGGCAAAAGCAGGAACACGGGTGGGTTTTAGTCCGTAAAAATCTGATAGTCCCCCCAGCTCCGCCCAGAGCGGGGGAAGCTATTTGATGGTTTCCCATCCGCAAAAAAAACCCTCCATAACATTGATACAGTCATTACTCAAGTACGTAGGTTACTGAAGTAAGGCGTCCTTGCAAACCTCAAAGTTTGGGGTCTTACAAATTTTATGCATAAAGTTTCATAGCATTCGGCTTTGCAGCTCTGTTCGGCGCGGCACAAAGACGTGGCTAGCAGTGCCGGCAATCCATTTAAATGATTAGTTTTACTAGCAGCCAGGCCGTGGCAACTTTGTGGTTGCTTTCAAGACGTTTAAAGAGATTAAAGAGCAACGGATTTGAATTACGTTTGAGCGCCAGGCAAAACGAGTAGATGACTGAAATTAGTGCTGTTGCAAGAATAATGAATATTGAAAAGTTTGTTATGAAGGATTTCAATTAAGACCGTGTTTGTTTTTATTTTCTTCAATGATCAAGGTTGTAAGAAGCTTGTGGCTAATTAATAGCAGGGGCTCGGGTCAGTCTTTACCTCTCCGTTGATGACCACCCGTTACATACTTTTTTTTTTGGGGTGGGAAATCATCAAATAATTGCTCCCGCTCTGGGCCGAACGGGGGGGAGTGTCAGTTTACTGACTAAAACCCACTCATGTTCCTTCTATTGCCCTTTACGTTCCGGGGCCGCAGTTTCTCTTTCGAACAACCCGCAACCCCGGTAGGACCCGTTACATACTGAGATGTCTTTGTGTTTCGGAAAGCACAATAAACTGTTAGTCTGACTGTCCTTTGAAGATCTTTGACAGTCAACACAGATAGTCTATATCCTGAAAGTCTGACAACCAGTCTTACTAAGGAGTATCGCATTATCCAGTACGCTAACTGTTGTATACAGCTTGTTAAACACTCAGAGATGGAATCCAATTGCTTAATATTGTTAGGTCTACCCATCTTTTTGGAATAAGCTGTACGATAGTAGCTGATGACGTGTAGAAGACAACAAAGTTAGTAGGGGATGACTTTAATAGCGTCATTTCAAACTTATTTAAGTACCGAATGGAAGCTTCAATACCTCCGTTTTACCATAAAAGTGTGAAAAAGCCTTTAAAAACAAAACTTTCCCTAAAAAAGTAGTAAAAATGTATGATCAGTATTACCTTTCATACACCGATAAGCGCAGTTAACTGGCGTAATGTCTTAACTCATAAAAGTGGTTACGACCCAGTCTGGCATGCTTATCGTTGGCGGGGTGCCAACCGGCGTGTTCCGGGTTCACTTCTCGGCTGTGGCAAATGGTGTTTTGTTCGAGTTTTCGATCATTTCCGTCCGTTATTGGTTGTGGTGATTTAGTGTTGTGAAAGCAAAATTAACCGAGTTTGAGGATGCGTCAGAAATATTTTGTTTTAGGGCTGTTGAGCTTACTCGGACGGCAAGCTTAAACTAAAACCTCTCTAAAATTTCTAATTTATCGCCTACTTATATATAAAACAGTTATTTAATTTCTTCGAAATAAACTCTTAATAGTCACAAAAAACCTAAGTATTTAGTATTATGTACGACAATAGAAGACAATTATAAAAGTGAGATGTTACGTTTTCTATTGTAAGTAAAGATTACCTAGTTCACATAGCTAATTACTGTATCAGGCTACTTAACATTATTTAATACAGTGACTCACTAGCTGGGGTTGTCGGTTGTTCGAAAGAGAAACCGCTGCCTCGGAACATAAAGGGCAAAAGAATGAACATGGATGGGTTTTAGGCAGTAAAAATATATATAACCCATTTTTGATAACATATAAGCAAAACAAGTACTTAAACACAAGAAACTATTGCGAAAATGAAGTTCAAAATAAGAGTAATGAAAAAAAACAACTTCAAAATTAATTTGATGTCAAATTCACTTCAAATTTAAATAATAATAATTATATTATTATAATTTGATAATGATTCTTTCATTATATTTAATTATATAGACGTAATATAAATCTATTTCATTCACCAATAGACACTATTGTGTATCGTTTTGTGTCGCATTTGATAATGTGATATTGATAATGTCCTAACAAAGACGAACAATTATATTTAAAATGTGTCGCACTGTTGGACATTATTAATTAACAAATATGGTTCAAAATTGTCTGATTAAATGTAATGTTTTAAAACATTATTAGTTGGGTTAGCTCATCATACATGTTTCATGATAAATATACAACAGCATCTTCAACGGTATATTACATGGAAGTCTGAAACCAGACGTAAACATCGTTGTTTGCATAACGATTACGTCTCGATACTCGATCGATTTAGATGGAATCGAATCGATTGATGATGCATTTGAATCGAATGTGTGCCGATTGAGGTTTTTATGACTGGCTGTTTGACTGTTAAATAAATAGACATTATTGAAAACATTATGCTTTTTCTATATTAATATTAAAGTTTCTCGATTCTTAAACTTCAATTAAAAATCATCATTTCCCTGGTCATCTTTCTGGCCTTATAAAATTTCGTTCCACTATAATTTTCTTCTTTTTTTTTTCTTGTAATCCTTTCAAAGTATTTTTAAAATCACTACCATTTGCAAAGCCAGCCTATAAAAATTAAAAAGATAAGAAATTATTTTTTATACATTCGCAACACTGCGTCAGCTGACAAGTGGTGGGCGGCCATTTTGAAAAAATCTAAACGCAATAAGTCTTTTTAAGCTTTTAACTTTCACTGAATTGTTAGTCAATTTCTCTTTTATATAAACGAATTACAGACTAATCGTGTGTTAGTAAAATTAACTATCTAATAATTCCGTGAACATATTTAGTTTCGTGAGCCATGCAAAACAACTGCGATGACCTTTTACTGTCACTAGCCATTACACAATACAAGTTTACTCAAAACAAATAAAGTTTAAATCAAGCCAGCATAAAATTGAGAAAAAAAAGCCAAGAGCAAGTCAAACTCGCGCACCGAGGTCTCCGTACAAAATTGTGGCATAAACAAACAACCACATATTTTTAATGCGTAGATTTAGAGGATTGATTTTTACAGCTCCAAGGGACTCAAGTATATGGTTTTAATTTCAACTCGATTCATCCACGCGCTCTCGAGATAAAGGATCTTTACAGACAGACGGACAACAAAGTGACCCAATAAGGGCTCCGTTATTTCTTTTCGAGGTACGGAACCCCAAAAATACCATCTTAAAAACTGCACAGTAAACACACTGTCATCTATTGCAATGGCCTTATTCTGTGCGAACAAACATCGGATGAGTTACCAAGGCCGGCCGGTTACGTGCGAAACGAAAACAATACGAAAATATCGCGGAGATAAAAACTTGCAAGTCGTGAAGAAAAATACTAGATACTGGAATTATACGTGAGCTAGCTTGTTTTAAGTTCTATGGTTTTTCAGAATTGAGGCCCGTTTGCACCACGCTTTTTTTTTGCGGGTGGGAAATCATCAAATAACTTCCCCCTCTGGGCAGAGTTGAAGTGGGGGGAGTGTCAGACTTGTACGTACTAAAACCCACCCATGTTCCTCCTATTGCCGGTGGCCGGCGGTAACCCTATCCCCTCTGCTTTGCTGACATCTCTTTGAGGCGCACGTGGAACACTAACTTGTCGTTGACCCGGCCTGTCGTCAAAAGACGAACGGACGGTAAGCTACCGATTGCCCACCGTCTACAGGCCCGCATCTACGGTGGCCGGGAGTCGTCTCGCGGCGCTCGACGCCCGGGGCGTCTTCCGCGGCGACTGGGAACGTTTGAGGTTGTTTCCCTGAAAAGCCCGGCCACCTCCTTCGGTATCATGACTGCTTAACAGAAGGAGGTGACCGCATCCAATTTCCTCTCGCTCCGGACCATGGACTGAACCAGGGCCGGAGCTTGCATCACTAATTATGTGTTTAGTGCTAACGGTGTTTAAAGAAACAATTACTGTTTGTGTTTTCATAACGTCATTTTTAAATAATAAACACGGTGATTATCGCGTTTCAGATATTAATAATATCGTATTTTTTTTCTTAGTCCCGCGTTTCGCTTAGTGCAACGTTTGAGAATGTTAGAGATTTTAAGATCACTCGATAATATTTTTGAGTGACTGGTTGCAGAGTCACCCTTGATTACTACAAACAGTTCCAAAGAGATATAAACACGGACAACAACCCATTAGATTTTCTGACCAAAAGCAACTATTTGTAGGTCATACAAATATTTGTTCCGTGCGGAGATCGAATCCGCGACACTTGCACACTTACAGCGCCAACCATGCCGTCAAAATCAGTTAGAAGTTCCTGCCCTCTATTCTATTTAGGGTCGGCGCAACACGTTTTCTTCTTCCATTCTCTTCTGTAAGACACGTTTTCTTCTTCTGTCACGGCATCATTTCTTATTTCTCCTTCATTTCATGTTTCCGAATATCTAAGTTATATAAAACCATTCAAGTACACGAAGATAACTTATAACCTGACCACCAACGAATTCTAACTAATCGATACAAAAATCGATCAGTTACACTTTTTTTTTCCTAAAAAGACGCCATTATACAATATACTATAAAACATTTAAGTAATATAACAGTACTCGCGAACACCATTTAACTATGGCGCGGCCTTGGAGCGGGCTAAGTGCTTAAATTCGGCGTGATTCATATCTCCGTGCGTTTCGCGGCAGAATTTACGAGCGATTAGCGGATTTGTTCGATTTTATGACTTAGTTTTATACTCTCAAGGTTGAGGATTATACTGGCAATAAATTATTTTGGAGGAACTTTTATTTGCTTTCTTGAGACATGCGGGCCGCTCGGGTTAAACTGCGACTGTTACCAAAGGTAAAACAACAAAGATAAAAAAGATTGTTGTAACTCTGAATAAACTGTTAGATATTGACCAAGTTGTTACTTTGACAAACAGACTTACCTATTTGTATTATTATCGAGTATACAAGTAACTAAATATATAATTATTATAATAAAAAAGTTGACATCATACCTACATCTTAAAAAAATAAAACTGTGCTAGCTATTGGACTACACTGTATCTTAGTTAAGTATTTATTCGGTGAGTGAACAATGTATGTTCTTTTACAATAAATAAATAATCTTTTAACCCAATAAGTCTGTCTCCAGGGTCCCAACTATCTCTGTACCAAAATTCATCAAAATCCGTTTGGCCATTTAAGCGTGAACACGTAACAAACAAACAAACTCACTTTCGCTTTTATAATATTAATAAGTATATATGTTCCAACGCAACGTAGAACTTGCAGAGATATAACTTATTGTTGAGCTACATGACATATCTGCTTTTTCCTTTATAATGCAGTACATGCCCAACCTCCTTTAATTACATTTATCTTTGTACGAAAAGAAATGTTTTCTTCAGGCCCGGCGCCCATTATCGGCATCGGCAGGATTCTTCGGCATCCTACATGCAAGCGCACACTGTCGGAAACTATGCATTGGTATGCTGCAATGTTCTTAGGAATGACGAGGCGTCCTTATGCAAGCTATCCCCGAGTGTTGCTTCGGCGCCGGCGGCGTACCGAAGGATGCCGAAGCATCCCGAAGTATTCTCAAGGCTGCCGATACAGCAGCCTTAAGCATACCGAAGCGGTATTTTTGTTATTACGACCATATATGGAAATTTCTACTTTATTGCCATAATGTTAATGTATAATGCTATTTGCCACCTAAAATCCTCAGTCGTGCCAATCGCCATCAGCGTATCCCTTGTGCCACAGTTAACAGCTATCCAGCCCGCTGAAGTGACGCAAGAGACGATTTTTGCACATTTTACGATCACCGAGAATTCGTCAGTCTTCAATGCAGACTATTTTGCATTTTATTTTAATGAATCCAAATGCATATGGCGTTCGCTTTATAAATAACTTTACTGCAATACATTTATTTTATGGCCTTCTGTCTAGATTAAAAACAGGTTTTGTTTTTCCTGTCTTTTAAATAGATGTTTGTGGCATAAATCTCGTTGGAGGGTACGTAGAGGAGAACTGTAATTTTCTGCTTTATTCTATTACTGAAAAAAGAAAAATGAGTTTCACACTATGTAAGTCTAAGTAGGTTGTTCAATGACCATGTTCAAAACTTTTACACAACAACATTTTTAAAACCTGTTACGGTCGTTGTGTCCTGTTTGACATCTCTGTGAATAAACAGCTAAATGATCTCAGATGTGACGTGAGATTCAACTGGTATATTTTTTTTTAAACTTTGCCACACACCAGTAACAATGCGAAAAGGTTTTCGAAAAACAGTTCCAATATGTGTTGCCTCTATTCAATCAAATAATTGCATGATCATTTCTGTATTATTTATCGAGCACTTATTTTCTCATAACCCTCCCATTTTATTGGATGAAAGAAACAGCAACCAATAACGTATGATGTTTATTATTAATATTACGGAACCCAAGAAAGGGGTCGATTCCGGTTGGAAGTTATTACGGGAAGTTCTGTGGTACTTAGCATATATTCTCATTAGCTATTACATTGTATAGCTTCCAGTAGGTAGTTACAGTAATAGTAAGTACGTAGTTCTAATTACCAAGCCCATGCTAATTCCTGTTATATATTTCAAAACTTTAGGGTTGTCGGCAAGCCCAAGTTGAATTGTGTTATTTGGATTTGCTATGTACAACACCCTTTATTTTTGAATGAATACTATTTTCTTAACTACTGGGGAAACCTTCTAAACGGGATTACTTAGATTTAACGAGAGTAAACTAACTATATACATTATAACAATTAAATAAACTATTCTTCTCTCTGGAGCTCTTATAACTGTCGGTAGTTTGGACCCTTAAAATGTTTTTTTATCAATGTTTTTATTTAAAAAATATTTAAACATGTAAAATTATATATGATCATATTATTAAATGAAAAATAAAGTAACAAAAAATTATGTAAAATTATAAAAGGGCATAAAAAACTTGTTTTCAACGCCATCGGTTTGTACACTTAGCCTTTGACGAAGTGAAAAACCAGTCTTTGTATGAAATCTTTATTGTATTATTTGAGACAATCATAGAGAGTAACTTAACTATAATCTATAAGTCAACAGTTGTAAAATGTGAAATGGTAGATGTGACTGATAGGTCTTTTTGATAGAGTTTGATTGTCTTCGGACTGATTCGCCCTATCCCCTCGTACCAGTAAAAACTGTATCACGAGCTTTGGCTATGCTATAAGCACGCGGGCCCAAAAACACCAGAGTTTTAACCCTAAACGGCTCAAAAATATATTCCTACATGTAGTTTTTTTTCTGACACCTTATTTGTAAATTGCCTGGTTCGATAAAAGGCTTTCATTTCAACAACCTTCTAGATAAGATAATTATGATAAAAACCATTTTTGCAAACCGCAAAAATTATAATATGGTGTTACAATGGCGGTGTTATCTTTTTGATTTCAATATTAACATTACCGAAAATTGCTTTCAATAAAAACTTTCAGTATTAAGAACTCTTTACATAAATATTGAAGGAAATACATAAAACGAAATGAGAAGCAGATGACCACGAGTGATTGATTTTGAACTGCTAAATTTTCAGAAAGGAGGTTTCTTTCCAAGTGCAAACATTATAGGCTGACAATGCTCATTTTGGCATAAAAATCAATAGGGTAGCTCCCATGGTAAAAGTAATTACATTGTATTTAGTCCGTCTTTCTCTCTCGTTGCGAAAAAAAGCAGCAACGCGTGACGTCACACGTAACTATTATAGTTACGTGTGTGGGCTATATCTTTGTCATTTTTATTCTAATATACTAATAAAAAATACGTGTCCCTTATTTTTGAATAATCTAAAAGACGGACAAAATTTTTATTTTTGGGAAACTAGCGTATTCTCAAATTGTTTAAAAATCCTAACTGAACCTTACAGATCTGTAATAATCTGTAAATCTGAACATACAGTCGTAACAGCCCATATAACGACTGCTTCACGGGTGGCGTAGCCCCAAATAGCCCATCGGCTATTGTTTATTGCCTGTTTGCAGACTTATTGCCTGTAATCCGAAGGGCGCTATGTAGCGTGCCCAAAAAACTTTCTTCAGCTAATAATTACGTAAATTTTTGACGAAACTGTTGACCTAATTTGAGGTTTACTGCTAGTACCGTCGTAGAAAGCGTTTGTAATTTCAATTTTTTGTTGTTTTGTTTCAATTACCGGGTACTGTATGCATAAGGTACGAGAGTTTTTGGGAGAGAGAGTTAAGGGCTGTTATTTTTTACCCGACTAACGAAAAGATGAGGGTTATGTTATTCGAGTGGAAGCACAAATGTAAGTATGTTTGTATGTCTAATTCTTTGGCAAGTCTAACCCGTTTCATGGAATTCGACTTATTACGGGATCCATTTAAAATCCAGACCTGCTGAAATCTTCTCTAGAATGCGTCCCAACACTTAAAGTTTTTTTTTTTTTATTTTAATTTTTTTTCCAAGCAGTCGGTTTATTGTTGTTTTGTTTTATGTTGTGTTACTCTTGGCCACAACCTTGCACTCAGAACAGAAATCATGGCGATGAAGGAAGAGCAAACTCAAAAGAAGCCTTTTAACTCGTGATTTAAATAGAATAATGTGTTTTTTGTTTTACAAGTTACTAATTAATAATCAGATCCTCTATTTGCATAAAAAAGTAGGTTTCTTAGTCTGTCAACTCTGCTACAGCATGTTTATTATTCAAAAAGGAGAATATAGATAGCCAACAGTTTTCTGTGAATAAAGTCTCAACACATTATTTCGGTTAGGTACTTTCTTTTTAATATTTTCTCTTCCTTAACTCATTGTACTGCATTTTTATTTCCAAATCAAACAAACTGTTCATATATCTATTCTATTTTATTCTGGTCAAAAAGCACGACCTCTCTCCTTAAACAACAATATTAAATACTTATTTGCTCTTGATGATTATTATTTTAAATGTATATTATATGTATAAGTATTTGTTTTTTTTAAATGTAGCAATTAATTTTGAAAAATGTTACACCACAGACTACCTACAGTACTGTTTCTCCTCCTTTAAATCCATCCAAAGGTTGTCTTGAAGAGATCACTTTTAGCGTTTATTGTGTTACCATATTTATAAATATTTTTTTAATGTTATTCTTGTTATTTGTACGGTTTACATAATATATAATATTCTATCTATCTATACCTCCAACAAACCAGGAACAGTTCCTAACTTTAAGATTACAAACAGAAGGACCAGCCAAGCTATCAGCGGATCGATCGCCGTCGTCGACGCCAGACGTCTTAGATCGCAGACCGACGCATCTATCCGTTTCATGTCGGACGGCGACGTGCGTATGTCGAGCAACTTGTGAAATATATATACTGAGTCACTATGAGTCATGTTTGTGGGGCGAATTTTGCTGCATAAATGAAATTAATAATACGCAGGCGCAACTTTAAGTCATTTGGGTCATTTTTAAAGAAATTGAAATTGACTTTTAACCTTTTTTTTTAAACGTTGCCTAACACTTGGTCCTGTATCGCAATTGACTTCGCTGATTAAAACATTTAAACTCACACAAACAGCCAGACCCGGTACAATCACCTATAGGTCAAAGAAATATTTGTTCCGAGCTGGGATCAAACCCGCGACACGCAGCACAGCAGTCCATCGCTCAGCCACTGCGCTAACCATGCTGTCAATATTAACTAGGTTGTGGAGTTCAATGATCGTGTCGACTTTTACTGGCTCATAACTCACACTCCCATGTTCTTTCTTTTGCCCTTTATGTTCCGGAGTTAACCCGCAACACCGGAACATGCCGTCGAAAAGGCCTGGAGGCCACAAACGGTGAACCACCCATTGCTCACCATTCAAAGCCCCGTATCTACGGTGGCCGGGAGTCGTGTCGTGGCGTCTGATGCCCTGAAAGTCTCCCGTGGCTACTGATTTGGTTTGAGATTCTGGTTACTCGTTTGTGCGTGGTTCTTTCTTTCACTCTATAATAATGGAAGATATTGATCACATTGATGGAGGTACTTAATATTCTATCCGCGTTTTCTAATCAAACTTTTTCTTGGATACAGTCTCGGCTTATTCTGTTGAAGAATGGATTTATTAAAATGTATTCATGTTTCATAATTTTCTCTTTACGAGGAATCCTTGGTAGGCTTATAATATGACTCCCAATAAAGAAATATCTTTGGAATAATTCATAGATATTGAATTCATCAGAATTTGAAAAACAGATGCTTCGCTTGGGATAAGGATCAATCAATCATCAATCAATCATCAATCAACCTTCAATCTTCTAGATAAACAAGTCTATAGAGAAACGAGCCAAGAGGCTCATCGGCAACGACGCGCTGGTTGAGTCAAAGCTCCAGAGCCTGGAGCATCGCCGGCGCGTTGCCAGCCTTTCGGTTTTCTATCGGTTACATTTCGGAGAGTGTGCGATGGAATTGCACAGCGTAATTCCGCCAAGCCCGTTCCATCATAGGACTACAAGACGTACGGCGATGCGCCACCGTTACATGGTAGACATCCCACCCACACGCACTAAACGGTTTGGGAATACCTTCATTGTGCGTACTGCTAAGGAGTGGAATTCCCTGCCGGAGTCTGTATTTCCTGACAGCTATAACCTGGGGGTCTTCAAGTCAAGAGTGAATAGGTTATTTCTAGGTAAGCGTGCTTCATCGTCGACCACATCATCACTTACCATCAGGTGAGATAGTGGTCAAACGCGAGCCTATCAATAATAAAAAAAAATATATAAGATGGTGGCGATGATGCTCTTAGATTTTGGAAGTTAAGGTGCTGCTGACGAGTTTGAGTTTTTGGTTTCGATTCCCGGTTCAGGCTTAATTTTATTAGGTCTATTTGTGCCCGGTTGATGGAAATAGGTTAATCGAACTGTGAGTGTACTATTACGTACCAACCTAAACCTCTGCCTAACTGCTAAGGTTAAGTCGGATTAATACAGTTGTAGATTGTAAATATATATTTTTGAATATTGTGTTCTAAATATATGTTCATAATGATTATCTTTCAATAAACTTTTATGACAGTTGTGAACGGACAATTTCTTTAACTTGCATGTCGCGAATAAAGATCAAAGTTTTGTATTATTGATTAATATTTTATACGACAGAATCGTTATAAGATATTACGGGTAATATTAATTAAATTGCCATTCACACTACAGTTAACTTATATGGTGCTAGGTTTTGCAAGCGGCTTCGCTTGCGTTCCCCTTTCAAGATTTACAGGTACCTGCTACCTATAGTTTTTGCCCTTGCGCCCTATGTATTGTAATAGCAATGCTAAGTTTTCCCTTTTCTTCCCTCTTTCATATCTCAATCTTTTTTTTATATGCCTATCTTCGTCTCCTAGGTCCCCACTATCTCTGTACCAAAATTCATTAAAATCGGTTTAGCCATTGGTTGCCATTGGCACATTGGTTTGGCGTGAAGACGTAACATACAAACAAACTCACTTTTGCTTTTATAATATTAGTAAGAATTTCCATTTAAGTGAAAATACACTTGTGTTAAGAGCGGAACTTCCTAACACAAGTGTATTTTCACTTAAATGGAAATTCCCAAAAACACATGTAAAATATTTTTAAGTTATTGAAATAAACATTTTTTTTTTTTTTTTTTTCACTATTTTTGTACCAAAATTCATTAAAATCGGTTTAGCCATTGGTTGCCATTGGCACATTGGTTTGGCGTGAAGACGTAACATACAAACAACAGTTGTAGATTGTAAATATATATTTTTGAATATTGTGTTCTAAATATATGTTCATAATGATTATCTTTCAATAAACTTTTATGACAGTTGTGAACGGACAATTTCTTTAACTTGCATGTCGCGAATAAAGATCAAAGTTTTGTATTATTGATTAATATTTTATACGACAGAATCGTTATAAGATATTACGGGTAATATTAATTAAATTGCCATTCACACTACAGTTAACTTATATGGTGCTAGGTTTTGCAAGCGGCTTCGCTTGCGTTCCCCTTTCAAGATTTACAGGTACCTGCTACCTATAGTTTTTGCCCTTGCGCCCTATGTATTGTAATAGCAATGCTAAGTTTTCCCTTTTCTTCCCTCTTTCATATCTCAATCTTTTTTTTATATGCCTATCTTCGTCTCCTAGGTCCCCACTATCTCTGTACCAAAATTCATTAAAATCGGTTTAGCCATTGGTTGCCATTGGCACATTGGTTTGGCGTGAAGACGTAACATACAAACAAACTCACTTTTGCTTTTATAATATTAGTAAGAATTTCCATTTAAGTGAAAATACACTTGTGTTAAGAGCGGAACTTCCTAACACAAGTGTATTTTCACTTAAATGGAAATTCCCAAAAACACATGTAAAATATTTTTAAGTTATTGAAATAAACATTTTTTTTTTTTTTTTTTCACTATTTTTGTACCAAAATTCATTAAAATCGGTTTAGCCATTGGTTGCCATTGGCACATTGGTTTGGCGTGAAGACGTAACATACAAACAAACTCACTTTTGCTTTTATAATATTAGTAAGGATTATCGAACCCAGGTCCTTAAGTTCAGCAGTCGCAATTGCGACCACTGGACCATCGGGGCAGTATCTATTTCATATAAAAAAAACAATCATGTTTGTAACAGACAAACCCAAAAACGTTTACAAGATTTGTAAACCATATTGAAACAATTATTGTATCAAAAGAACCGTCAAATAAACGATTGATTGAATTGAAATAAAGCATTTGTCAATTCTATATTTAAAATGTATGAAAGCGTTCCATTCTGTCATGTCGTGTGTCGCAACTGTCAACGTTCCGTTTCACTCGGCCAAGGTCTTCATTTATTGTTCCTTTATATTTTTAAATACGATGCCTTTTTTGGACATGTGATGCGTGGAATGAAAACGGGTTCTGAATATATCTGCTTTTAATTGGGTTGTGCAACATTATGATTATTTTTAAGCGGGATTGTGTATTTTATTTTTTGTATTAAGTGAAGTTCTAGATTATTGTTAAGTTGTATTACATTATTGTAAAAAAGAGACTGACAATATTTTTATCAACAAAAATGTACTGTGACTGTTTCTAGTTCAACATTTTAGCTTAAATACACCATTCCAGCATAAATCGATAACAAAAGTTGCATAACAATCAAATAAGCCATTTTCTCGCAAGAACTCATCATTCAGTTCATTCATCTACAAATCTTTTGTTCACTCTCACATTGTCTTAAAACAAGCGCCGTCTGGCGAATCGGAACAAAAAAACAGTTGAGTTGTGTTAAGCCAGTATTTTTTGAATGAGAAACTGTATTTATGATCTCATAATATTTTCAATGAGAGTTGATTACACGGAGTTTGATTTAATAAAAAGTAAATACTTTCTCCACGGTTTTGGTGTTATTTTCATGAAAAACAGCAATCAAGTTTCAATCAATAAGATCTCATCTTCAAAACAAAGTAATTACTTTATGGCTTTGTATTACCTGTCCCTTCTAATTAAATAAATAATAAATCGTTTATTTATAAAAAGGGGGCACATTATACAATAAAATAAAGCATTTAACAAACAAAAGAACACAGTTGCTTAATTGCCTGAACTAGGTTGGACCTGTGTTTCAGACTAAAAAGAGCATTAATACTAATTTCAAATAAATAAATTAACAGTAATGTAAAATAAAAGTATCATAATTGAAAAATTACACAATAATAAAGTAAGCGTTTTATTTGCAGACAGCAAGTAAATCTTCTATCTGTGCATAAGTTAAGGTTTGAAACAATTCAATTATTATTTTTTAATTGATAAACCTTTTCAGTATTCAACATAAAAATATTCTCAAACTTCAACAGTCAACAACTATGCATTCGAGCCTCAAAGACTGCATTTTGCGCAACACACACTACTTTCAAACCATTGCTCAAAATTCCGAAAAGTCTGCACTCTCAATCGTCGTCAATTAGCACTAGCATACAACTTAACCTAAGTTTTCTAGTTTTTTTTTCTCTTACCTAACGCATTGCAGTTGTTTTCGCAACGGCTACTGGTTGTAAAACAGTGGCAATTAGGTCTATGTGGTGTGGCTACTAATGTGGCAATGAATCATGTTTGTAAGGGGTTAGATTCAGAATTGGTTAGAAATGCTAATGAAGTTTGTACTTAGTCACTTGCTTGGGACATCAACCGTGTAAATAGTGTTGCATAGCAATTTGTTGTATTGACCAAAATATATACGAAGATAACAATTAATTAATAAACATAATTGTTGCTATATTACTTAAAGTAACTAATTTTGATCTAAAATCAAAGGTTTATGTGACACGCACAAAACTGGGCTGTTTGTGTCTATGAGTTTAAATGTTTGTAAATGCACCCACGATACAGGAGAATAAAATTTCTAGTGTGGAGCAACGCTAAAAAGATATTGAGAAAGTATAGAATAGAATATTAAACGTTTGAAAATAAATTATTGAAACACAAATCATCATCTGCCTAGCCTTTTCCCAACTATATTGGAGTCGGCTCCCAGTCTAACCGTATGCAGCTGAATATCAGTATTTTACATGGAGCGACTGCCTATCTGACCTCCACAACCCAGTTAGTACTGGGTAATGCGATACCCCTTGGTAAGACTGGTTGTCAGACTTTCGGAACACTGACTACCTGTAACGACTGTCAAAGATCTACAAATGACAGCCGGGACCTACGGATTTATTATTATTGAAACACAAATGTTTTAAAGAAATTGCTAATTCTATGGTTACAGTGGCGGTTTTATTCCTGATAGCGATATCTTCCAGACAATCTTTAGACCTTTGGTATAAGCCAAAGCTGTTTGTTCTGACCTCATTATTCTCCTGCCCTTACCCCAATTTATGTATTTGGGATCGGCATAGCAAGTATTCTTCTTCAATACTTGTTATCTCGTCAGACGTTATCTTTATTGCCATATTATTCTTCATACAGTCCGTCAATCGTTTTTTTTGGTCTAACTTTTTGATGCCAACATAGTTTCTAAGAAATATTAATTTTGGTTTTTTCGTAAATACAATTGATTGAAGTTACCGGTCTTCCATTGATATTATAACGTGCTTGATGAAGTGAATTGTCTATTAGCCCTAGTTATCTAAGTTAAAATCGAGATTGACCTTCATGCTTAATACCCGTATATGAAAGTAGGTAAGAACTAACTAACGAGTATGTAAAACAAAATGTAACGAGAATAACATTACCTACAGACTATCGTCCCTCAGTGCGAATGATGTCATCGTTAGGGCGTGAATATACGTCTAATTGGTAGTAATTATACTGATATAAACATTCTACCGAGTACCTCGTCACCTCGCAGACGACACGTTCTATTATTGCCAGTAAAAGAGAGTAATTGCCTTCGTGTATGAATGCTTTAGAGAATATGGCGGTTTCAGCGTATGTAAGAAATGTCATGTATGTAGATAGCGGTTTTTCTTTTATCTATTTTATTAGGCATTGTCAGCTTCGGAAATGTGGCACCTGTTTCTAATAGAGCGATAAACATAAGTTTGTAAACATAACTTATATCAATTTGTTTGTAAAAAATAATGGTTATACTACAAAGTAGCAATGTCAGCGAGAAGTTGCCTTAAATACACTTTGTCGCGTAACATTTTTTGTTAGAAATCTAATAATGATAGTCGATACAAAAACATTTAGATTAAAGATAAAAAAGAAAACCAAATCCGTTCAAAAACAAATCGCTGGGAATCCAACTTTACCTATAAATAAAACTTCAACAATCGGAAATCAAAACAAACTAAAACTACTTTAAGTGGAAGGAAAACTTATAACTTAAGAATCGATCGAAGCCAATTTCAATACAGGAATGCCCCAAACTTAAGCGCTGGCGCTCTGACTCAACGCTGACTCATTCGTATAAAAACGACCAGCATAATTAGACGCTCCTTCCCCCCTGGTATCAGAACATCGTCTATATAAACAAGAGGTAAACAATTGAATCGTAGGGCTCAGAATCAATTGGTCGTGTCTCACGCACGTCTCAGCTCCATGACCTTCGTTCTATAATGATGTTTGTTGTCTTTGATACTTGATGTCTCGTGGCGATAAAATTTGACATTCGAAGTGCAATTTGGTGAAAGGCGGACGCCATATCCATTATAGTGCTGTCGTGAATATTAATAAGACATAATTAGTTTATTACCGATGACATTACGTCCTTTTGTTCTAGTAACTTTTGCGATAAATGGATAGTTTTATGTAAGGGTGTGTGAGAGGAAAATTGGTAGAGGAAAAGAAAATAAATGTTTGTTTGTGACCGTAGTAACATTTATCAAGGTTAACAGGTCATCAGAAGTAAGAGAATGGAAGTGAAATTCAGTTGTTGTTTCCGTTTTTTTTTTAAAAAAAAACAGAAGCCTTGTAGGATCACTTTGTAGTCGGTATGTCTGTCTCTCTGTCGAAACCCTTTATCTTGGGAACGCGTGAAGGTGTCGAGTCAATATTAAAACCATATACTCAAATCTGTAGTTTCTTAGAGCTGTTGAAAAAACAACCCTCTAAATCTACACAGTAGAAAGATATTGCCGTTTATGTCGCAAGTTTGTTGTGAACCCTCAGTTCGCGAGTCCGACTCGCACTTGGCCGGTTTTCTAAAAATCTATTTGTGCCAAACACACAGTAATAGCACACAAATTAGTAGTCCATTGGAACGTCCACCGAAAACCCAAAATTCATTTTTTCGACACGCACCGGTCGCTATGGTCCATTTTCGCCAATTAGTTGGGTCCCTGTATCCTAACTAACTCTGGAACTGAACCCTTTGTACAAATTATGTCCAATTACTCCACTTCAGTTTGGTGTTCGAAATATTTCAGTTGAACAGTCAGGGTTCAAATAATTAAACGTCAAAAGTAATGTTTGGTGGTGCATTAAAAATGAGGTTAATTTTTTACTAAATGTTTAAAATACATTATTCTGTATTTGACCTCATTAGAATAGATAAACCCTAAGCCAGCAAAACGTAGATCGTTTTGCTATATTTCATCACTTTACGTAAGTGTACGAAAAATAAACTAATGCGTTTGGCATCAAAAATACTCCATCAACGAAATACTGATCAAAAAGTAATCAATCTTTCTTTACCTCCTTTGAAAGCATTCCAATATAAGTCATACAGTTATTTACTACTAATATCGGTATTGCACATACACCAATGTAATTTGGGACATCAATATCTGTAACTCAGTTGCGACCCGTATAATGCCAACATCTCGATGACCACTCAAAGCCGGGATAGGCAATAAGCACAACTTTTCCAATTGGAATTCGCTCGCCAGTCCCGGGATATTGAATCCCGGACAAGTTCCCGGGATGCACGCAACTAAGTTGCTACATGTGTAACTTTTGCAGCTGCGACTTCGACCTCGATTCCATTTAAAAAGTTTGTTTGAACTAGCTTTTTAATTTTTTTATTTGTGTTTTCCTGTGCATTTACTTGT
This sequence comes from Ochropleura leucogaster, assembly GCA_958449745.1. Taxonomy (NCBI): domain Eukaryota; kingdom Metazoa; phylum Arthropoda; class Insecta; order Lepidoptera; family Noctuidae; genus Ochropleura; species Ochropleura leucogaster. The sequence continues at coordinate 1,469,056 of OY288213.1, read as the reverse complement.
TGCTGTGACTTTAACGTATTTCTTTTTTTTTTAATAATTTACGAAAATAAATACCTAGTTTTTTTTTAAATTACCAAATTCTTTCTAATATAAAATTACTTTGTGTTTTTAAGCATCGATTTCCATTAAACGAAAATAAAAGATTAGAAGACAAACATTTTTTTCCGCTAGATTAGAGAATCGCAATTATAACAATATTATTATTTTATGTTTTGTGTGTTTCTATCTTATTAGTCGTATTTCAGTGCAATATGCCTAGCTATAACTTTTGTTCATCGTTCCATTGGAATCCATAGAACCATAAGGGGTATAGTCCTAGATCTAATCAAAGTCGTCCCAACGTGCCTCATTTCGAGTGAGCTATAAGAAATTCTCCACGTCATCCGGAATGACCTCGTAAAGATGAAATAACTGCCGTAATAAAATTCGCAGTCATAAACATTAAACTAGTGAACTTATTATGTCCGCATTATCTCATTGACCCATCCAATTATGGCCAGTTACCAATAAAATCATTATTCGTACCACGTGCGTGTTTCAGTACTTTTGTTGAATGGTTTTCTATTCTATTCTAATTTGTGGTTTGAATATATTGTAATGTGTGCTTGAAAATAGTCGCCTTATTTAGTCACTAAAAACAGGTATTCGTCTTTATCAGAATTTTGGCTAGCTAGTTCAGCTCTATTTGGTTAGCCTGGAAACTGGCCTCAAAGTAGTTAAAAAAGACAAGGATAAAGATAGGTTGATGATAAATTGAAAACAGTTCCCCTTTCCTGATTTGGTAACTGCTACTTGTAGTTTTTGGCCTTGCGCCTTATTAATTGTAATAGCAACGCTAAGTTTTCACTTTTCGTACCTCTTTCACCCTCATTTCCGCTTAATAAAAAATGCCTATGTCCGTCTCCAGGGTCCCAACTATCTCTGTACCAAAATTCATCAAAAATGGGTCAAGCCATTGGCGTGAAGACGTAACAAACAAACAAAACTCACTTTCGCTTTTATAATATTAAAGTAAAGACAATCCTTGTCTGAAAATGTCTTGTTACTAAGCAAGAAAATTACATTTATTCCTTTCTTTCTCTTCGTTTTCCAAGCAAATTTAGTCTTAACGGCTATCTGAATAGATACGAATCTTCCAAGCTTTCCATATTAGTAAAACGGGACGGGTTTGCATTGGTTAACCACATAATCTTTCTTAAATGTAAACCAACCAAGCAGATCGTTAACACAATCGTGACTCGCTAACCAATAACCACAATCAACCGTTTAATATTATGATAGATAGAATCATTTGATTTAATAAATATTAGCTGTCTCCACGGTGTTTAAAAAATGTTTGAGTTATTTGATCATTTTTTCGGGTTTAAAAGTCTGTCTGTGTTAAATGCAGAATATAAGCTATCTTGATACCAAGTTTCATTCAAATCCGTAAAACCATTTGAACATGAAGGAGTAACAAACGCACATACACATACAAACTTTTGCCTTTAAAATATTAGTGTGATTTATATTTGAAGTGTGCTTATATTTGCAAGTCAGTCTTCATATGGTAGACACGATGACCTTATAAATCTATTAAACGTTTTGCTAACAAATTGGGTGACCGTGTTCTAAACGAATGATGTGTGGCGTCTGAAACTTTGGCACACGCGATTCGTCTATTAAGTGCAAATACTATGTACCATCACGACATCTTCTTATGAAGAGAAATAGTTGTGCCAGTGTGTGGATGGTACCGGGGTGATAGAAGTAGTTAGGAACTGTAGCTGAAAGGATAACAAAAGTGACAAGTTGAAGGTCGAAAGTAGGCTATGTCGACGGTGTGTTAGTATTCCACGCGCGCCTTAAGGAGATGTCAATAGAGCAGAGGGGCCTGCCAGGGCTGCGGGTTGTTTGTAAGATACACCGCTGCCCCGGAACATAAAAGGCAAAGGCAAGGAACATGGGTGAATTTTAGTGAGTACAAGTCTGACACTCCCCCCCACTCATCTTGTAGGGAGGGAAGTATTGCCATCTGCAAAAAAAGAGTCGAAAATAAATATAAGAGATGAGAAGAATAATAAATATAAGGGGTTTTAGTTGATGAAATATAGAGTAAAAAGCTTCTCAAAATGTTCGCTATTAAAATTTAAGCCCAATATGGGCTCCCACAGCTGGACAAAAACCAGTTTGCGTTCGTTCTACTATTCACGGCTGTTGACTGTTGTGAACCATTATTTCATGATGGTTTCCAATTCATCTTACTATCTTCGCTGGGGTCTTCGGCTTCTTTAAAAGATGATGAAGGAATTCCCTGAACAGACTTTACACAGCAATCTAATGAAATCCAAGTGACTTATATTTGCATTCTTAAATTAGCATTTGATTACGAAACAGATGACTCATCACAAACTTTTGGAGTGCATTTGGTATCAAATTTAGGCCTAAGTACTCTTTATTCATCAAGACGTCGATGATATCATTTCTCTTATTCTGTAAAGGGAAACAATACACAATTAACTCTTTTTGTAATCTAAAATTGGTCACAAAGTAATATTGCAATGTGACATAGATTACTCTAACCTTAGATAAAATGTGAATTTTTGAACAATGTTCTTTATTCATATACTAACTTCCACCTGCGACTTTGTCCGCGTCGCATAGTTACTTTGTACTTTGGGCTAACGTTGACTTTCTCCCGCGTCAAAAAAGAATCTTTCTCTCCTTTTTTTCTCACTCTAAAAAACCTGTGTCCATAATCCATATCCAGGGTCCCAACTATCTCCGACCAAAATTCATAAAAATCAGTTTAGCCATTTAGGCGTTAAGACGTAACAAACAAACTCACTTTCGCTTTTGGAATTCCGAATTCCATAGAATAAGTCACAAATTTAAACAGAAATCACGAATTTAATGAGAAAAACACTGCACAAAATCCAGTAGAAATTGAAGAGAATTCGTTGCTCTTGATTGCCTAAAGTATACAGTCATCTCGGTACATAAGATGGTCAAGGCCAATTCATGTCTCAGTTATTTTTGTACCAAACTGTCTTATGAATGTTGTACAGGTTTTTTCGCGAGTCTCTTTTTGTGTTTGGCTTGATTTAAAGCATTGTGGGTCAGTAAGTTTTGTTCCCAGTTTTAGTATTATTTTTGTATTTGTTGCTGTTTGCTTGACTACAATTTGGTTAAACGTAGGTTTAGTCATATGATGCGGAGAAATGAGGAAAGTTGTGAGTATAAATGTGGATTGGTAAAGAAGTAACCATGGTTGGACTGTGTAAAATATTATAAGGCCAGAAAGGAGCTGAGTGATAATTAAGTTAAGAAGTAATGTATGGAGTATGGAAGAATAATACTTGCTACTACGACCCCAATCACTTTTTTGTAAAAACTGGAGAATGATGGCTAAGCCAAGTCGAAAATCATACATTTTAAACAGTCCACTAAGTAAACACACTAAGCAAACAGATTACAACGTTTTTTTTTTACAAAACTTCAATTAAATCCGCTTAAAACCATCATCATCTGCCTAGCCTTTTCCCAACTATGTTGGGGTCGGCTTCCAGTCTAACTGGATGCAGCTGAATACCAGTATTTTACATGGAGCGACTGCCTATCTGACCTCCACAACCCAGTTAATACTGGGTAATACGATACCCTTCGGTAAGACTGGTTGTCAGACTTTCGGAACACTGACTACCTGTAACGACTGTCAAAGATCTACAAATGACAGCCGGGACCAACGGCTTAACGTGCTTTCCGAGGCACGGAGGAAACTCGGTATGTAACGGTTGGTCACCCATCCACAGACCAACCTAGGCAAGCGCGGCTTAACCTAAAGATCGACCTGAGCGGCTGCTATTATTTAGCCACGAGCTCACTCAAATCCGCTTAAAACCCCAACAGGAAAATAAACATAAATACTTCAATACAAAAATCTAGATATCTAAAATTATAGCTCTAAAAAATAACAACCCTAAATTCACCCCTCTTTGCAACATGACTCATGCAGAGGGGTTGCAATTTAAAGGGGTTGCAGTTTTCAAGGGGGTTTGTCCAGCTGGCTGGTCTAAAACACTCTAATGACCGGTCAAGTCTTGTTAACATAATTGACGAGTGCAGAAACAAGAGGGGAGGTGAACCTAAAAGGGCTTAATAATGCTAACAAAAGGTGCATGTATGCCTAGCTTCCCCATTTGGAGCACTGTTGCCGACGCCCGACGGTGGTAATTACGTCTCCTTTCAGCCGTGTTTGAATATATCAGATTTACAATCTATTTTGAGAAATAAAGAGGTTTAATACATAAAAGGTTTGTTGTATGCCTATTTTCCCCCTGGTGAGGGGTTGTTCGGACAAGTCTAATAATATTTTCGTCAGACTGTTTTTTCTGGTTTGTTTTTTTATTTTTAATAAAAATGATGATGGTTGATGGATTCATTGATGCATTATCTTGTTGTCTTTTGTAAGCGATGTTAAAAGTTTTGTAAAAAGCATAAGTTAAATGGAAAGTCTAGCGACTAATAAACCTGGGGTTTTGTAAGCTTTAACAAGATATTGAATACAAAATTCGGTGCCTTATCAAGATAATATGTATCTTGTATAAGTTATAGGTCGCTTTAACCCCGAAAACATCTGCATAATGTCGATAGCTTTACCACATCGCTTAGCATTAAAAGTCGTTTTGTGTCCATACATGGATACCCCCATAAAAGGCAAATGTCATAACCTGAACCAATCCCACAATCCATACAAGTTTTGTACACCTGTGAATCGAATCACGTAACAGGGAACAAGTCTGGAGGCATTAACTCCACGACTCTCTTCTGTCCGTGTCTGATTTCAAGATAGTCTTAATAACACTGTACATAACTTAAGTATCAAACCCTTGCCTTCACACTCAGCAGTATTCATTCCAACCACTACACCAACGAGGCGAGGCAGGCATCAAATTGTCGCAAATCTAATTTTGAGCTGTCAGTCTGTACACTGCGCCATTTTGTGACGCGCGAGGGACGCCATGATGGCGCAGATTCGGGACACGACTGAGATTCAACAGATATGGGTCGGGATTGATACTAAAAATAGTTGTGATACGCGTGTTTTAGGATGAAATCATTACGTGAAAGATTGATGGGTCTTTCTTTTTGACGTGACTTGACAATATACGGTTTTTATATCTGTGTAAGAAAAAAGAAATTCTGAAATGTATTCCCATAAACACACATGCATGAAGTTGGTTAAATGTTTACGCAGATTATATAAAACGGAGCAAGATCCCATTTATACGACATAAAAAATATTCTTAGATAGAAAAACTCTCTCACAAAATCAGAAATGAATCAGAAATCTACATTTCTTCAATTTCATTTCTTTTCTTTCATTCCTTCATTTTCATTTCTCAATGTCAATTGAAAAAATCAAGTAGTTCATCAGAATCGGCAAAATTAAACTGGACTTAGATTAAAATGAAATACCTAATCACATTTCATTTTATTCCGCACCATTTTAATCGCGATTAAAGACAGTCCGATTTAGCTTGACAACCACTATTTTTGATGAAAAACGTCAATTACAGGATAGTGAGATTGCAATTTTTTCGGAATTAAGTAACTAAACTGGCATTAATAGTGTCAAACTAACGCAGTTAAGTTTTTTGGAGTTTACTCCTTAAGAATCGATTTTCATATATAAGGCGCCCGGTATGAGAAAAATCCGAGGGGTAAAACCTACTAAAGTAACGAAAATGTGTCACGTTTTTGGTGTGCACCTTTCTAACTTGGCTGTGAGTGTATTAAGACGTACATATGGTATGCTGTATAGGCGACTATACCTATATACTATATGTTATTGGGCTTGTTTGTTTCTATCAGTGTCGATGTATTTATATTTTTTCATTAATTTGTGAATTTACCCTTTCATATGATATTAATCTTTTTTTCAGTTGAATAAACTCTTTTTGCGTATGGTTAGATGCTCGTACTTAAGGAGTAAACTCCAGTCGTGCGTCGGAGCTGACACACACATTTTTTTTTCTTTTTTGGCAACTGAGCCGATGTCGACTATTCTGCCAGGGTCACGTAGAGCAGTTAAGTTGTGTCACTTTCATCAATTTCAGAATAGGAAACGTCGTTTGACAGGATAATTATTTAGTGATTTTTAGATTTAGTTGGTTTAGTTTGTGACAACATGGACACCAATGTCAATTTTCAGTCAAAGTCTGATCTAACAGCTGTCTTGCTCACCAAGAAACACATGATATTCTTCAATTGAAGAAATGGCGTTATAAACTTAATTCCTTCGACACGATGAGGTAATGGTACAGTTTCTGCGCACACAGTGAAGTCACCCGTTTTATGTAGGATTCGGGAACCGGAGAGAATAAACAGATTTGCCTTGTTATGTTGGTAGATTAATTGCAGCTAGAAGAAACGAAAGTAAGTAATAGATCTTGATTTACTTTGATGAGGATTTTGTAAAAATATTATTATTTAAAAAACCCCATAGAGTTTCTTGCCCATTCTTCTCCAAAGAGATCTACGCTTTGGAATAGGCAAATACAGTACTTTGATAAGTTATGATGTCTTGTGACTGCGACTGTAGCAGCATCTTTTTTGTTTTTATGACATTCAAAGGTGCCTGTAATGGTCTAATTGAAATAAATGATTTGATTTGATTTGATCTTGAATCAAATAAATTACCTAAATTTCACGTGTAAGTGGCCATGACACTTGACTAGAAATATCCGAAGACGCATACCGAAGAATTATAAAAAAAACACATAAAATTTAAAAAAAATCACAACCAAACGAACCAATCTCGTTTACACAAGTAAACAGATAGTTTACAATAACAACGCAGTCTCCTTCACTCAAACAATAGCACCATTGTCGGCGCAAATGAAGTAATTACCACTATTAATAGTATTTATAGTGAGAACTCTTCTATTAACCTTTTTCACTTCAACACGCACAGCAGTCTTAAGTGATTGTGATTCTTAGATGACTCATTTATAAACTAGTATGACAAGTTTATCTATGACTAGCTGTGCCCAGCGGTTTCACCCGTTACTTAGTGCCTTAGTGTCGTGGCGTGATGTCTATAAGTTTTGTGAAATAATGCCCTTAAAAGATTTTAAGTCTTATAAACTTTGACACCCTGTTTCACCCCCTTAGTGGCTGAGTTTTGGATATCCTACTTATATAATATTATTATAAAAGCGAAAGTTAGTGAGGATGTATGTACGTATGTTTAATGCTTCTTCACCCAATAACTGGTAAATGAATTTTGATGAAACTTCACATAAATATAGCTTACATTTTATAATACAACATAGGCTACAATTCATAAAGATAAATTGTAAATTCTATTCTCGGGACGCAGCTAGTATAGATTTGCAGTTTGAAATTTGAAATGAAGTTATGCTGTTTCTGAAGATGACAGCCTAATTAGAATATGTTTATGTGCGTGAACTAATAAATATTCGTAGTTTACCTTTGAAGTATTTACAAAAATATGTACTTAGTTTTAATTATGAATGTGCCACTCACATCATACTAACACGATTGCACAACAATCTATAAGTAATAACCCTCCTCTTGGGTCTTGCCGCAGTCGGGTAAAAAGAATATAAATCTGTTCCAACTTTATTAAACCAAACTTAATTATTGCAATACATTAAGGGCACGATGAAAAGTAGACAAAATCACAATTCAGCTGCATAATGCGTTTTAAACCAAAAATCCTCGATGTACTGCATATCCATCATTCGTGGTCATACTACTCGTTAAATGGCACGTTTGTTTGACATAAAGTGCCCATATTTGGCTGTGTTTCGAGACTGATTGCGAGGTCACTGTGGAACAGCCAATTTGCAAATTACTGACTCAAACTGAACGCTCAATTCATGTACATTTTTGGGACAATATGTCAGCCTGTCTGATTTTACTGTAGCTAAATATTTAGGAGTTTTTTTTTGTGCATTGGAAATCATAAATAACTTCCCCCGCTCTGTGCAGTACGGGGGAGTGTCAGACGTTTACTGACTAAAAGTGCTTGCACTGACTGGACGAGTACACTCAAATCGGTGTGGTGCTTTCATAAAAAGACCATTTGAGACACTAATCTGTAAAGTCCTTATGTAAGTTGACCAAGATTACCTTAAAAGAGCTTAGAAAGAAAGATACGTTGAGTACGAAAAACCTACTTGCAAAATAAACATTTTTTAACATTTATTTTTGTAAATAAGCAATGTATTTATTCTATCTCATCTTATTATATTAGCTAAAGATTAGTATCAGACAAGTGATACTAAGAGACTAATTTCTTTCAATTAACTGTTATTAAGAAAGATGTGCTTTCATTAAGCTTGAGCTTAACCTTAATAAGACTAATCCAATCTGTAGGAACATTTAATAAATATTATGTGTATTACTCATTTCTGTATGAACATAAGTTTTATTTTTTTAAATAAATCTTTGCCCCACACTAGGAATTTCTCCTGAATCGTGGGTGCATTTAAAATAAAAAATAAAAATAGCCTTTATTTTCTCTGACCTTAAAATAAATACACTATTAGCTACAATTTTTGTGTAACATATATTCTAAACTATCATTAATTCTAAACTATATTTTTTTTTTAATATATGTATCTACACTTAAAATTAAAAAAATATAATTAAAAATGTTTTTCTAATCAGCTACCAGGTCAGGCTATCTTGCGACATAGGCCTCCTCAAGTTCCCTCCACTTTTGCCGACGTGGGTGCGTTTACAAACATTCAAATTCACAGATATTTTAAATAATTTTATATGCCGTCTTGACTACCGTACGGGTTTCACTGACAACCAGCGCTGAAATGTGGGTTCCCATAGCACAGCACCATGCTGAGTAATGACCTTCTTGTCGCAGTCATGGCGTTAAAGCTATCCATTGTTTTGTTTCGTTCCGTATGCATTTATAAATATTTGTGTGTTTTGTGTCCTATTAATATTATAAATGCAAATGTTTGTGAGGATGGATGGATGTATGGATGTTTGTTACTCTTTCACGTCAAAACGGCTGAACGGATATTGATAAAATTTGTCATAAAAATAGATTATAGTCTGAAATAACATATAGGATACTTTTTTTTCGTTGTTGTGTTTAATATTATTGAGTTGTCGTCGTCATTGCGACTAACAAATATATTTTCTTTCCATCACACGTTTTCTTAACAGTTCGTACATCATCTTAAAGCGTTAATAACAATGTATTTTACATATAAAACAATACCAATTTCGTCTGGAACCCCACTTCAACACGTTTTACAACTTGACTTTGAAACAAACTTCGAGAGAGTTCCAAGTACTAACGTTAGCTTAATACAATCGTGAAAGGTTCGACTACGAGGCCTTACGCTCCAATTATTTCCTACTTACATCCTTAAGTGCCTGAATTTACTTTAGGATTCTGTATAAAGTTGTTCTCGTTTGTAAAGTTCTTGTAATTTCCTTAGTGAGAGCATAAAGTTTCTTTCTAGATAATTATTGTGTACTTTTACTTTTGCACCATATATAAATTAAAAAAAACAAACTCATAAGGAAAAACAAACCCTTATACGATCACTTTCTTGTCCGTCTGTCTGTCTTTCTATCCAGAGCTTTTATTTCTATAGAAATTAAAACCATATACTCAACCCTATGGTCCCTTCCTGTTGTGAAAATATCAACTCTCTAAGTTTACGCAGACAAAAGATATGGCTGTTTATGTCGCAAATTTGTACGGAATCCTCGGTACGCAAGTCTGACTCGCTCTTGGCCGGTTTATTAGTTCTGGTATAACTTTGAACCGTACAAATTATCGCCAAGATTCTTAGGGTAAAATGCTTAGAAATGACATAAGCACACAAATGCTGCATAATGTACGGCGTTGGGCTAAGAAAAGGATGGTGGACACTTTGAGATTTTCTAGTAGATTATCTCAACCGTGTTAGAAGCTAAGAGCTATGAACATAGACTTGTGCGAGGGGTCCGTGGCTATACCGGTAACCGGTGCTGGCAGGAGCCGGTCTAAAGCCTGCTCTAAACTATGTTAAGTACATACCTAACATATATTACAGCATATAGTTGTGTCATCCGCTTCTGCCATTTTATCATTGCTGTCATTAAGAGTCCTGTGATTAGCAGATAATATCAACTGTCTTATACAGTAATGAAGATGATCTATGTCTTCATGGAATACATCTATAGCACGGCCAACGAGAAGCGATACCAAATGTAAACAAAACCCATGCTAAAACCCCATCTAAAATGGCCGCCCGAATGTTGGCGAACCCGTCTTAACGTTGTCATGTTTTTGCCGGGAGAACGAGATATAACGACAAAGGCACAAGATGGAAAGAGCTAAATATTAGATTGTCAACGCCACAGTTGTTCTTTAGGTTAATGACATTTCGTATCGCTTCTCGTTGGGCGTACTATATCTTTTCTGTGAAATCATAATATCACGCAGTCTGTCGTTCAATCCTTCAGAATATTTTTTCTTCATCATCTGCAGTAATATTCTTATCAATAAATTTATTTTCTGCTATTACGCGGTTTATTCCAACAAAGCTTACGTTTAATATGTTTCCCGAAAAAACTAAGTCATTCGTGAACGATAAATCCCAGATTACAGCACACGCAGCAGATTCTGTGAAAATTATTGAATCAGAAAAGCTTATCTCATTTACGTTACGAATATTATTTCCACTTCTTACTAAACATTACCTAATGTTCCTGGTGTCCTGGTAGATAAGAATGTCCCAAGTACTTGTTTCATGATTACGCTTTTGTTGTTAATGAGGTTTAAGATAAAAGAGAATTTGCTTTTATTCCGGCTTCGTCTTCGCTCGGAGATGGAAGGCAAAAAGTTATTCTTTGTCTTTCTTATGATCAAGGAGAGTGTAAAATTGTATTTTAAAAGCATTTTTATTTGATGTAAAATCGTTCAAGAGGAATAAGATAAATTCCAAAAAGCAGAAAATTCTGTTTATTTATCAAATGCGGAAAAACGTCAAACAAATATAAAGCTTACTAATGCAGACATTAACAAATGAATGCCAAATATCCGAAACAGTCAAATAAAAACAACTGTAAGCAATAATGTTTACAAACACAAAGAAAATAAAAATCTTGAAAAATAAAACCTCCTCTTCAAAATCGATACTGAAATCCAGCTAGATACAATAGACAGAATACTACACGGTAATAATCCAGTTCTCTTGTATACAGACCGTGGAATATCGCCTAGCGCCTTTGAGCTAGTAAATCCAAGTGAACTAAGGAGAGCCTTTGAGTTGTTACTGAAATATACACTTTGTTGCTACATTTATAGGTTTCTTTTCGTGTTGCAGTTTGTCTGGAAATGTTAAAAGTGTTCATAAAAGATGTTAGTTTTGCTTTCAAGATTTATATTCTTTGCACTTTAATTTATTTTTCTTTTTGTGAAGCATCCTTAGTTTCTCTAAATATTTTTTTAATTTAAAACATGGGGGGTGGTCGTTTGGAAAGAGTTAGTGGAGGCTTTTTCAGAAGTGGGAAATAGTAAACAAAAACTATTCAGGTGAAGTTTCTACTTCGATTTTTCTAGAACTATTATTTTACTCTTGCCTTGCTAAGACAGTCATCGACATATTCGTGGGATTGACGACTCAAGCAGTACCGGATTAAGCAAGCGTAGGGTCCGTAGCAAATTCTTTGGAGGGGCCAGGGAACCTCCATCCCAATTAATATTTTGTTGTGTGCTAACTGTTAAACATTGTAATCATTGTTATTTAGGTTTAGATGAGTATATTAGAGGAAGTTTAAAAGTTGCGCCTGTTACACAAAAAATGAAAGGGAGTCGTTTGTCTTGGTTTGGACAAGTAATGAGGAGGGACGAAGTACATTTGACTAAAAGAGTGATAGATCTGAATGTTGATGGACGAAGAACAAGAGGAAAACCAAGGAGAAATGATATGAAGGAGAAAGGAGTAAATGATGCCGTGACGCCTGATAGGGGAGGATGGAAAAATAAAACTTGTTGCGCCGACCGCAAATAGAATCGAACAAGGGCAGGAAGATGATGATACTGCGTAGCTTTAGATACTACCATCGATCCATTTGTTATCCACTGTTATGACTCTCAAATGTAAATGAGCTGATTTGGCCACGTGGGTCCTTAATTTGCGCGAGGCCCGTAGCAATTGCTACTTTTCTAATTCTTTTTTTTAAAAACATTGCCCCACACTAGAAATTCCTCATGTATTGTGGGTGCGTTTACAAACATCTAAACTCACATACACAAACAGCTAGACCCGAAACAACTATACGTTGGTCAAACAAATATTTATTCCGTGCGGGGATCGAGCCCGCGACATACTGCGCAGCAGTGGATCGGTCAACCACTGCGCCAACCATGCCGTCAAAGTGCCCTTGCTAGGTTGTTAATCCAGTACTTGCTTCGGCAGTACATATACTAAAATTGGAACGATACAGAGAAGATTAGCATGGCCCCTGCGCAAGGATGACACGCAAAATCGTGAAGCGTTCCACATTTTTTTTTTCGGCGGAGGACTGGACGTTAAGGCTGTGCCGGTTTCCCAGTCCCCCGCCTCTTGGACGAAGCGGGAGTGCCGCTGGGTATTTTTAGTGGGTATACCGGGTCAGACCGGGGAGTCCCACATAGCCCCCCATCCCCCGATGGGAGGGGGGTATGCGTAATGCATTTTTTCCCAGCGCAAAAAAAAAAAGGTTGTTAATCCAGCCCTGGACTCAAGCTTTAACAGACGTAGATTGTCACTCGTGAAGCTAATTTTAATGCACCCCTTCTTACAAATTCATATAAGACTTCTCCTCTCGGTCAATAAAACACATCTCCTCTCTATAAATAGCTATGTTATTGCGAACGCCGTGAGTCAGTGAAGCTATTTCCTAACTATTGTCTATGCTCTGTTGTTTCTCCTCGGAAGCAGACGTCGCGATCGTATCGCTATTGTTGTCTGTGTGAAATGGACCTGTTGTTGGACGCTGGCGTTTATTGTGGCAGGGAAACATGGATGGGAGGGAGGGTATGGACTGATGTTCCTCTAACGGTGTTTAAAAATAACTGATGTAATGTCTTAGTTGTTTTGAGGGGTCCGTACCTCAAAGGAAATAACGGAACCTTTTTTGGATCTCTTCGTTGTCCGTCTCTGTCAAGGCCATTTATCTCAGAAACGCGTTTACGTATCGAGTTGAAATTAAAAACATATTATCAACTCTTCGGTCTCTTTGTGCTGTGAAAATGTTTTCCCTTTAAATCTACACAGTCAAAACATACGGCTGCTTGTATGAACCATCGGTGCGAGAGTCTGACTCGAATCAAATCAAATCAAAATCATTTATTTCAAGGAGACCAGTTACAGGCACTTTTGAACTGTCGAAACATTGACAACAATAAAATGAAGCTACAGTCCCAGTCACAAGGCAGACTGTGAAAGTACTGTAGTTGAAAAAGTACTCACTTTTAGCGAGTTTTTTGTCCCAACAAAATGAGAGTTTGGTTTGTCTTTGCCTTACTGAATAATTATACACAAAAATTCAGTCGATGAACTTGGTATAACAAGATCTACATCATCAATTTCAACTTTATAAAACTGCCAAAAACAATACTAAAATCAGACAGTAGCCATGAAAAGTTGAACACGAGCATAAAGCTATAAAACCAGCTTAAAAACACGTTACTTTTTCAGCTAATGAGTTTCAGGGATCTCTTGCTTTTCCAACACTGTGTTGAAAATTTATACCCAGGGCCGTTCCCTAACAAAATGTAACTTTTAATTCAATTATAAAAAGTTCTGATGTTCTGACAGGTGTTCAGAATTTTGTCAGACTCTCAAGCGGAATACTAATACTGTTAACAGCAAATTATGTGCGAGTACACTGTGTTTAAACTGATAAGAATTTTAACATTTTAAACGGACAAAATTGTGTCTACTGACAGAATATGGCAAGAGGTGACTGCGGAGTTAACTAGCCATAGAGAAGTATGGAAGAAGAAGAGGTGCTGTACCAACCCCAAATAAATTCAATCAAAATCAAAATATTTTTATTTGACATAGGCCTACAGGGGCACTTAAAAATTGTCGAGAAAAGGTGCACTGTTCGGGTTGGGCATTTCCTTTGGAGAAGAACCGGCTAGAAACTCCTATTTGGTTTTACAATGCTGTTGTTACAGTAAGTATGATACTTAGGTATGAGAGGACAGCCTTTATTTTTTTTTTTTAGGGTGGGAAATCATCCAATGACTTCCCCCGCTCTGGGCGGAGCGGGGGGGCATGTCAGACTAGTACTGACTAAAACCCACCCATGTTCCTTCTATTGCCCTTTACGTTCCGGGGCCGCGGTATCTCTTTCGAACAACCCGCAACCCCGGTAGTTAGGACCCGGGAGACGATAATAGGCATTTTTTTCAAGTAACAAATTGGGAAGAAAGAGGGCAAAAAGGGGAGATAAAGATATTTTTTTCGATCATCACGCAGGTTAAAGTTAGCGTTAGCCCAAAATAACTATGCCACGAGGACGAACTCGTGGGCTAGTCTTATATAATTTACTAGCTGTGCCCAGCGGTTTCACCCGCTGAGGTTTAGGGGTATGAAAAATAGATGTTGGCCGATTCTCAGACCTACCGGATATGTACACAAAGTTTTGTTTAAATCGGTCCAGCCGTTTCGGAGGAGTATGGGAACGAAAACTGTGACAAGAGAATTTTATATATATTAAGATTTGCTATGCGTCAGGGAGACGGCTAACAGAACGGCTTTTCAATAGAAGTTAATAAGTATTGAAAACAACCGACAAAAACAAGATACTTTCAATAACTATTGTTGAATTTCGATTCTTCAACTAAACGACAAATAAACTAGTCCAAAAACCTCATTCACTACACCTATCACGATAATACAACTAAAAACCATAAATAGGTACTAAACGCCATTTAAAATCAATTCCCTCCCTCACGATTCTGTCACGAAGTTCTCCGATAGCTTCCGATCGCGTTGCGATAAGGCGAGATGATTTGTGCGAGTTGGTGCTATCTCACTCCATCTAGAAGTTGGAAGGTCTATTGAGATAGTTTTACTTCAAGCGCCACTTTTTGTGACGGCCAGTTGGTTTAGTGATTTATCGAGTGAATTTGCAGATAGAACATTGTGCATTGGTGCGATTTGAAATTAGGTTTGACGTTAGTTTGTAGATTTGCAAATTCAATCAACGTTAATTGCTACATTTTAACTAGCTTCAAAAAAGGAGGAGATTCTTTGTTGGACCGATTTTTTATGTATGTCTATATAAAAATGAATACTCGAAAAATAGTGTGATATACTTATATTATCATCATAACATAACTAAAGATGCTGAATTTAAAAAAAGAATTGCAAAAAAAAAGTGTTTGTATCAGCTCCGACGCACGACTGGAGTTTACTTCTTAAGTACGAGTATCTAACCATACGCAAAAAGAGTTTATTCAACTGAAAAAAGATTAATATCATATGAAAGGGTAAATTCACAAATTAATGAAAAAAATAGCAATATAAATACATCGACACTGATAGAAACAAACAAGCCCAATAACATATAGTATATAGGTATAGTCGGAGCATACCATATGTACCTACGTCTTTATACACTCACAGCCAAATTAGAAAGTTGCGCACTAAAGGTGCGCACCAAAAACGTGACACGATTTTCGTTAGATGTTATTAGGTTTTACCCCTCGGATTTTTCTCATACCGGGCGTCTTATATATGAAAATCGATTCTTAAGGAGTAAACTCCAATAAACTCCAAAATACGTCGGTGGCAAGAAAGTCAATGAAACAAGCGAAGGTCACCGACTTCCGGAAGTAAAGTTATTTACCATTTTTTGTTTATTTTTAGAAGTCGTTTTTTTTCTGTTTTAACATTAATACTTACCGTTCGACTGATAAATCAAAACTGTTCTAAGACCAATTGTTAAAAATATTCTCATTATTGGATGTAATATCAAAATCTAATAACTTACCCAAAACTAATATCCGACAATCAAAAATAAATCACAATTCTTCAAAATCTTCTATAACGAATCACGGCGAACACTAGCGAAAAATTAAATTCCTCTGAAAGTGGAACGATGATTGATATAACTCGGGCCTCTTGGTCTAGTGGTTAGTGGACCTGACTGCTGAGCCGGAGGGTTCGATTCCCACCCAGGACAAACTTTGTGTGATGAGCATGATTGTTTGTTCTGTGTTTGGGTGTGATTTATCTATAACATGTATGTATTTATAAATTATATAAGTATGTATATCAGTTGTCTGGTTACCATAACACAAGCTCTGCTTAGCTTGGGATCAGATAGCCGTGTGTGAGTTGTCCCAAGATATTTATTTATTTAACTAGGTTAGTGTGATTCAAGTTAGTCATCGATTGACGCAACACAACACTGAAATAAAAAAGAAATTAGTCGCCACGTTACAATGATTATATCGTGTAAAATAGTCATTTTTCTGTTTGTCACGCATCATTGACTAGCCTCTTTGATTGATTACTTTATAATTAGAGTTCTGTAAGAAACTGTTGGAAATAAAAACCGTTATTTCATCTTCCATTATTAAGACAAATAAGAAAAAATAATACTGAAATTAAAAATGTATTTATAGTACAATACAGTGTTACACTTTTTTTGCGGATGGGAAATTATCAAATAACTTCGCCCGCTCTGGGTGGAGTTGGGGGGAGCGTCACTTGTCTGACTGACTAAATAAATAATAATTTATTTCAGATTCATCCTACGATTACATCCATATTTGATAGTACAATTACAAAATTACAGACCAATGTTAGTAATAATAATTAATTAATTAATGAACAGTAAGTAGCAGGTACGAGTGGGCTTCCCGATGATGGTGGCAAATTACTAAAACCCACCCATATAAATTCTTGTCCTTTATGTTCCGGGGCCACGGTGTCTCTTTCGAACAACCCGCAACCCAGGCAGGCGGTGGACAGTGTTACGCTTGAATTAAAACATGAACAAAAATAGGTAGCAAACTTTTGTACAATATGTGTGTTTTCAAACGAAAAATATTTTTAAATTTTTCCCGTAACAAACTGTCGCTAACAAATTATATTGATATATACAGGCATGCCCGGTATTTATTTACATTGACCCATGTATTGGAAAATATTTTGTAGGAAAAATTTGATTAAAATAGTCGACAGGCATGCTTTTTGCAATGTAAAATGAAATTTGGAGCAGGAAAACACGGAGTAAGTTTAAAATCGATTAAATTTATGTTACGCATAGTTTTAGTTTCTTATCTTTAATTAAGGCATTTCTTTATGAAAGCGGAGATTGTTTTTTTTTTGCTAGCCTCTCAATCGCCCTAATGCTGATCATATGCCTATACTTTGCCCTTCCAAAGATCTCTATTCTGTAGTATATCAGGACCATTTTTGCCCCGTATATAAGACCAGACCGTCACACTACCTTAGCCGAAAGAAAAAAAGAAAGTTTGAACTTCTTAAATACATATTTTTTCTTATTAACTATTTCTATAGTTAGAACAACCAAAGTCTAAACTAAAATTCAACACGCTAATACACACTTTAAAACACATACGTAACCTTTATACAATAGCCAAACTTGTAAGCAACTGGTCACAGTTCGCTAGCTCACGACGATTTTGACAGCGCATGCCACAATCGATTCGATCTCAATTCTCGTGCATGTGCATAATTATTGCGTTATATCGATTTTTATTCGATCACTCGGGCTAATGATAGTGTTGTTTCGTTGCAGGTACGTTGGTTATTACTAAGCTGTTGAGAAAGATGAGAGTTGGCGTGAAGATGATGTTGCTGATGATGTAAGTACTTAATCGAATAGTACTTTAAAAAAAATGAAAATTTTAGCATCTGTGGCCGAACTACGAGACACTAGTGTTGCAGCTTACAGCGCCATCTCCCTCAAGTTACATAATTATAAATGGATGGTATTTAAAAGTACTTCAATTTATTCCCATTTCGTTTACCTAATTTTGCCTGTGTTTCACCAAATATACTGAATGTGCATCAAAATATGTTAATTAAAATATGTCATAACGAGCATCAGGAAAAAGACAGCACTACAATAAAAAAGTGTTATATCTTTATCCATTTTCTATTAATGCAAGTCGTTACTGGCAGTCGCCGGCCGCTGCCGCGGCACCGCTCGCTCCGCTCGCTCGGCTCGTGCGTAGGGGGTCGCAGTTTTAACCTAACCTAACCTACGCATTTTTTTAGCATTCAGGAAAGAATATTTGAAGCACGATCAGTATTTTTGGTGAACACAAAATTTGACACAAAAATGAATGAAAAGTTTTTTTTTAGCAAGCCCGTTTATTTTACACGCCATTATTTTTTTAAACTAGATGTGGCCAGTGTTTTGTTCCTGACTACTCTGAGAAGAAACAACTGAAACAAACTCAGAGGTCTTTTTTTTTTTTTTTTTTTTTTCGGTTGGGAAATCATCCAATGACTTCCCCCGCTCTGGGCGGAGCGGGGGGGCATGTCAGACTTGTACTGACTAAAACCCACCCATGTTCCTTCTGTTGCCCTTTACGTTCCGAGGCCGCGGTATCTCTTTCGAACAACCCGCAACCCCGGCAGGCGGAGGCTCTGGCAAGCCCCTCTGCTTTGCTGACTCTCTTTGAGGCGCGCGTGAAACACGAACGCGCCGTCGACACGGCCTGTCGTCAATCGACGGATGGACGGTGAACTACCCATTGCTCACCGTCCACAGGCCCGCATCTACGGTGGCCGGAAGTCGTCTCGCGGCGCCCGGCGCCATGGGCGTCTCCCGCGGCGGCTGGGTTGGGCAGATGTTCTCTCCCTCAAACGCCCGGCCACCTCCTTCGCTAGCATTACTGCTTCGCAGAAGGTGGTGACCGCTTCCCATTCCCTCTCGCTCCGGACCATGGCCTGAACCAGGGCCGGACGCGAGAGATCGCCGCCGCCGATCGCCTCTACGAGGGCACGGCGGTGCTCCGCCCAAGCCGGGCAGATCGCCACTGTGTGCTCCACCGTGTCCTCCGGGCGATCGTCACAATGGTGACACCCGGGCGCTTCCTCCCGCCCGATGATGTGCAGGAACCTCCCGAAACTTCCGTGTCCGGTGAGGACCTGCGTCAAGCGGTAGGTGAGGACGCCATGACGCCTCTCCAGCCACTCCTCAAAGAGGGGACTTATCGCCACTATTGTGGCGTGCCCTGCACGGGGTTGCGACAGTCGCTCTCTCCATGCCACCATGAGATCGCACCGAAGGTCTGCCCGCCGAGCGAACTCAGAGGTCTTACATGAGGACTATACAGATTAGTAGTCTAAAATGGTCTTTTTAGAAAGAACCACACAGATATTTGACGGATCTGTTGGTCTAGTGGTTAGTGGCCCTGACTGCTGAGCCGGAGGTCGTGGGTTCGATTCCCACCCAGGACAAACTTTGTGTGATGAGCATGATTGTTTGTTCTGTGTCTGGGTGTGATTTATCTATAATATGTATGTATTTATAAATTATATAAGTATGTATATCAGTTGTCTGGTTACCATAACACAAGCTCTGCTTAGCTTGGAATCAGATAGCCGTGTGTGAGTTGTCCCAAAATATTTATTTATTTATTTATGTAGTGGACCTTTTCAGTACAAGCATTTGTCAGTTATCGTGTAGGTCAAGGAGCTTAAAAACTTAGTTGGAGAACTGAAGAATAAAAAATGTTACAAAGACTGAAAAACATACCTCAGCCGTCACTTTAATCGTAGCCCACTGCTGGACACATACGTTTTGCAAGCTAAGCCATAACATTCTTACACTATTCTGCACTAGCTAGCGCTCGCGGCCTCGCCCGTGTCAGAATCGAAAAAAAAGTATTCTGTGTTATTCCAGACTATAATGTAAGTCTGTGCCAAATTTCATCAAAATCCGTTCAGCCATTTTGACGTGAAAGAGTAAAAAACATACATACATCCCCACAAACATTCGCATTTATAATATTAGTAGGATCTAGTTTTTCCTAGCAACTATTTAGGTTCACGTAGCTATAGAAACGAACAGTTCGACAAAGTAACTGTTTAAATCCTTAATCCTTACTAATATTATAAAAGCGAAAGTGAGTTTGTTTGTTACGTCTTCACGCTTTAATGGCTAAACCGATTTTGATGATTTTTAGTACAGAGGTAGTTGGGAACCAGGAGACGGACATAGGCTTTTTAAAAAAAGAGGGATGTAAGGGAGAAAGAAGGATGAAAAGGGAAAACTTAGCGTTGCTATTACAAATCAATAAGGCGCAAGGGGAACTGTGTTACCCCGAATTTAACGCGAGCGAAGCCGCGGGCAAAAGCTAGTAGTGCTATAAAACCTGAAAGCTTTTTATATTTCTTTTTTTTTTGGATGTAAAATCAACATCTCCCCTCCCCCGCCCTAAGCGGGGCGGGAGGGGATGTCAAAAGTCAGTAAAATCTTCCATTAATGTTCCATCTTTTGCCCTTTGTGTTCCGGGATCACAGTTTCTCTTGCAAACAACCCGCAACCCTAGTTATAGGCCCCTCTGCTTTGCTAACATATCGTATTGTGTCTGTTGTTGCATCAAATAAATTATTTATCTATCTATTTTTATTATGCTCGTATTTATAATCAACTAGCTTTTGCCCGCGGCTTCGATCGCATTAAATTCGGTAGCGCCTTATTAATTTGTAATAGCAACGCTAAGTTTTTCCGTTTCTTCCCTCTTTCATAGCCCAATTTTTTTTTAAATAGCCTATGTCTCCTGGTTCCCAACTATCTATGAACTAAAATTCATCAAAATCGGTTTAGCCATTAAAGCGTGAAGAGGTAACAAACAAACAAACTCACTTTCGTTTTATAAAAGCTTAGTAAAATATTAGTAAGGAAGTAAGCATAATAATTAATAATGAGTTACAATCATTCGTAACGTCTCACATTCCGCGTACAATACTTCATCATCCAGCTATTGATCAATGATTTGAACAATTAGATCCATCATCATTAACCATGAAAATTCCGAAATGGACAAATTTGTTTATTATGTCTTTTACTCTTAATTCACAATGATTTGTTAGCTATTTCAATTCTAATAACTTTTCCTGGCACTCTTTGAAGCCGTGTGTTTTAGTGAGAATCTTCTAATTAATCACTTAGCGAGAGTCTTAATTCACTTCTCAAATATTTTCTTTTCTTTTCACACTTTGCAGGGACTGACATAAGTCCTCCAGACTATATGTCCCGCATCACAGAGCGCATCGACTTCCTGAAACAGAAAGTATATGCATGGGCAAACCGTATTCGTAGGTATAAGCGGCGGGTGGAACGATACACTTTGAATCGCACATTCCAAAGTGATGAAAGGTGGGTGTATAGAGCATGGGAGCGACCGGACCAAGGTGTGTCTGACACGCACCTACCGGATGATGACGCCATGTGTTTGTTTTGGCGCAACATCTGGTCGGTGCCTGTCAGTCATACCGAAGGTGAATGGACTCGGGAAGTCGAACGAGAGTGTGACCCCATACCAGAAATGGGGGCCTTAACAATCAGCCCCCAAGATGTAGCTTGTGCTGTCCGTCCGTTGCCTAATTGGAAATCTCCAGGGCCGGACGGACTGCACAACTTCTGGATAAAGAGTATTCAGAGGTCGCACGCTTGTTTGGCAACCCTATTCCAGACAGCCTTAGAGTCAGGGTCGCTACCCAAGTTTCTGACAACTGGTATAACCCACCTGCTCCATAAATCGGGTAGTACGGCGGAACCCAAAAATTATAGACCAATTACGTGTCTTCCGACACTTTATAAAGTTCTTACATCCATTTTGAGAGCTAAAATCACTAAACACATTGATGACAATTCTATCATGTCTGCTTCTCAAAATGGATGTAAGAACGGGTCCCGCGGTACTAAGGAGCTGCTCCTCATTGATATGGCCATTAGTCAACAGGTTCGCCGTTCCCGAAGGCATCTGTCGACATGCTGGATAGACTATAAGAAGGCCTATGACTCCGTGCCACATACATGGCTCATGAGGGTGCTAGAATTGTATAAAGTTGATGCAACTCTGCGCACCTTCCTGATCTCGTGTATGAGGCAATGGAGTACAGTCCTTCGCTATCCAGGATGCCGGCAGATTCGGAGGAATAGTGAACCGATAAGGATAGAGCGAGGTATATTCCAGGGCGATAGTTTGAGTCCACTTTGGTTCTGCTTAGCCTTGAATCCTCTAAGCACGTTGCTGGAGAATTCAGGTCTGGGCTATCGATTGAGGAGAGGTGGTCAGGTTATATCTCACCTCCTTTACATGGATGACCTGAAACTCTTTGCCCCCAACGATTTGCAGCTGATGGAACTACTGAAGGTAACTGAAACTTTCAGTAGCGCCATCAGGATGGAATTTGGTGTGGACAAATGTGCGGTCATGCATGTAAAGCGAGGGGAAATTGTGGAATCTGTGGGAACCCAGCTCTCAGATTCCATAAACCTTAGATCCCTCTCAGCAACCGAAACCTACAAGTATTTGGGGATGTCGGAAGCGCTGGGCATCAATGTTGCTGACATGAAGCAATCGTTGAAGGAACGCTTCTTTGGCCGCCTGAGAAAAGTATTTAATAGTCTTTTATCAGGCGGAAACAAGGTGCGTGCTTTTAACGGTTGGGTCATGCCGGTTTTGATGTACTCTTTCGGCATACTCAAATGGACTCAAACAGAACTGGACGCCCTAGATAGGAAGGTCCGTACATTGTTAACGGCATTTCGTGTGCATCACCCACGTTCTTCGGTTATGAGACTGTATATCCCGCGGAGTTGTGGAGGTCGAGGTTTTTTAAACGCCAAGACTCTCCACAATCGCGAGATATGCAGCCTCAGGGAATATTTCCTAGAAACCGACGTGGGAATGCATCGGGATGTGGTTGCAGTGGACAAAGGCCTCACCCCGCTCTCCTTGGCTAAAGAGAACTGGTGCAAACCTGTAGTGCTTGACACTAACGACCGCAGGGAGGTATGGCAGAGTAAGGAGCTTCACGGACGCTTTTTCCGGGCCCTACATGGACCCGATGTAGATCATTCAGCGTCCGTAGCCTGGCTACGTTCCGGGGATCTCTTTGGAGAAACTGAAGGTTTTGTCTGTGCAATTATGGATGAAGTTATGATGACAAATAACTACCGGAGATTTATTGTGAAGGACGGCACGGTTGACATATGTCGGGCATGCCACCGTCCGGGTGAATCAATTCGACACATTATCTCCGGTTGTTCTCGTCTAGCTAACGGAGAGTACTTGCATAGACACAACCTTGTAGCCAGGATTATCCATCAGCAACTTGCTCTAAAATACAATCTTGTGGAATCGGAAGTGCCGTACTACAGGTATGAGCCCGACCCAGTTCTTGACCATGGCAATATCACATTGTACTGGGATCGATCCATCATCACTGACAGGACTATTGTTGCCAACAAGCCTGATATAGTGGTGGTGGATCGATCAGAGCGGCGCGCAATGATTGTTGACATAACAGTCCCGCATGATGAGAACCTCGTGAAAGCTGAGAAAGATAAACAAATGAAGTATATTGACTTGGCTCGCGAGGTTGTCGACATGTGGGATGTGGACTCAGCGATCATTGTGCCGATAGTCGTATCTGCCAATGGCTTAATTGCCAAAAGCCTCGACCAATACCTAAGAAGGCTCTCGTTAGGCAGCTGGATCAAGGGCTTGATACAGAAAGCGGTACTCCTGGACACGGCTCGTATTGTTAGGAGGTTCCTTTCTCTGGAGCCCTGACCGCCGGTAGCTTGGACCCTGTTCCCGATACCGGTGGGCTACTATTTTTATATTTTTAAATGTTTTTTATTTTTATTATTTTAAGAAATATTTAAAAATGTAATTTTATGTTAAAAAATAAATGAATGTACGAAGCATGATATAAATTTTGTTCTTACTAATATTATAAAAGCGTAAGTGAGTTTGTTTTTTTGTCTTCACACCTCAATGGCCAAACCGTTTTCGATGATTTTTTGTACAGAGATAATTGGGACCCTGGAGACGGGCATAGGCTTATTTAAAAAAAAAGTGAGAAAAGGGGGAGAAAGAGGGTTGGAAATGGGGAGAAAAAGATTTTTTTCGATCATCACGTTGGTTAAAGTTAGCGCTAGCCCAAAGTAACTATGCCACGCGGATGAAATCGCGGGTGGAAGCTAGTATATTAATAATCTAAAACAAAAAATAATTTTGGTTGAACGATAATCCCATATAATCAAGGGTTTGTATCTTCTATTGCTTGTAAACACCTTTCAGATGGTGGAACCAAACTAAAACTTCGAAATTATAATTGACAGTATTTATTGAGATAGAATCATCATTCTTACCTACATAAGAACTGTAGGGCTACCATGACATCTTATAGCAGTTCTTATTCCTGTGTGAGAAAGAGATGGTGCTAGACACCCTGTATAACTCTGTCTCTTTCCCTCAGTGGAATAAGTTCTGCTTTAAGACGTCATGGTAGGGTAGCAGGTCTCATTATGAAACATTTCTTACGTACAATTTATGCCGTTCATACGAAGCAAACAAGAATAATGTAGGTAATTCGAATTGAAACACAAATGTAATTACAATTCCGCATCTTTTGATACGTTTCATCTGCCATGTTCTGCTTACTTTGCATAAATTGTGACGTCTCCGAAATTGTTATCTTGTTACCAGGTTCCGTTATTAATGCAAAATTATATGATTTCGCTAAATTGTTGTTTGTTTCTGAAATTAAAATTATGGTTTTGTTTATTATTCGTTCAGCAATTAGTCAAGAATCAGTAATGATATCTTTATTCAACTTAAATTCAGTTCGTACATAAATTCACTTTGATCTGCATAACAGTTTTTGTCGATGAAAACTTTGTCCACGCTTCACAACACAGTGCACGGCGTTTGTTTATAAAACGCTTGCAAATAATTTTTGTAATAATATTGTAAAAAATATGGCGTTCCAGCGTTGTTGCTGCTTTCTGAAACCCAATTAGAGCACACGCCAAGTTTTTGCGAAGCGATGAGGCGGTACAGTGTGCAGTTAATATTTTATATTTTGTTTAGCATGACGACTAGTTGATGCATAAATCTTCCCTTTGTCTCTAATTACTAGGTGTCTGGATTATACTTCAATGATTATTGATTAGCGTTTGACGCGTGGATTAATTTACTTAATTGGATTTGTAATAAGTTAGGTTCTGTATTGCGTATCTGTGCAGAGGGATTAAAAAGGATAGATGGCACAGTTGGCGCAGTGACTGAGAGATTGACTGCTGCGCTGCGTGTCGCGGGTTCGAAAACAAAAATAAATAAAGTAGAAACAGGGAAATTTCGTAGAGATTGGAAACGTTTAAAAAAATAACTGATGACATTTCGAATAAAAACAATATCGAGAGGAAACTTTTGTGTATGAATGTGGATGGGTATAAGAATATTTATTTATTAAGAATATAATATGAAGAAGAGGAAGACCAAAGAAGTAATGGATGGACTGTGTGAAGCATTATATAGCAAGAAAGGAGGTGTTCGATAAAATTATGAGAGATAGAGGAGTATGAAACAAGAAGACATGTTGCTCCAAATAACTTGAGATAAGATTAGGACAATGATGATACTGATAAAAAGAAACGCCAAAAATGGGGTTTATTCGAGTAATAAAATACCCGAAAATGTCCACAACTTAGCCTTATTCTTATCTCCAAAACCTACTCTAGATTTACTCACGAAATCCTTTTCTATAATAACTCATATCTAAAATAGGTTGCGACTGGCGAGAATTTTTGGGAAAAGAAATAAAAGATTTTGTCCAACCAATATCAATTCGACCCACAGTGTTTTACGTTACATAGTTACAGTACATACGTAAGAAGTTTGGGACTTTTTGTGAAAATATTTCCTAACACGCAAGGCAAAGAAACAACCAATTACCGTTAAATTCTTCGGTTGGAATGTCGCCTGAATTAACTACACCCAGTTTCAGAAAACCTGACCAAGTCCTCAACTAGTAATTAATTATAGAACAATAGCTTGACAAATCATTTGACATTAGAAACTAGGTTCTTTCATCTTGCAGCGTTAAATCAACCCCGTATCTACCTGCCGGATGCGGGTTGTTCGAGACAGATACAGCGGCCCCGGCACATAAAGGGCAAAATTAGGTACATGGATGGGTTTTAGTCCGTAAAAGTCTGACATTCTCCCTCACTCCACTTGAGATTAGGGGAAGTTATTTGATGAAATCCCATCCGCAAGAAAATGCCCGTATAAATATACAGTCAAGTTAAAGTAATTGCTTAATCTTAAGTTTTGCAAACTGTTTTTATTCAGCAGATTCAATGCACGTTAAGCTATTGGTCCTGGCTCTCATTTTTAGATATTCGACAGTCGTTACAGTTAGTCAGTGGCCCGAAAGTCTGACAAACAGTCTTACCAAGGGGTATCGTATTATTAGATTGAGATTAGATTAGATAATGCTTGTAAAACATTAATATTTCTACATCGTAGCATTTACATCGAGTCTCATTTAAAAACCTATTTATATTTTAAAATAAATTCAATTCAAGTTTATAACTTCCCATACAAACAATAATACATTCTTTTCGTCTCCTGAAAAAATTTCTTTTTTTGAGTTGGCCTAGGTCAGATCAAGGTTGCGATGCGGTAAATGTATGTATATGTATAGATATACCAGGTATGATCTTGGTAGAAAGCTGCCTAGATTAATCATCTGTGCTTTCAAACTTGCATATAATTGTCTCTACGGAGAATCCTGTAGCTTAGTAATTGCCAACCTACCTTAGGCGTGCCAATGACAATGAGATTATCATAGAGGATTCTCCGAGACAGTCTCCGTGATCAATTCCTGGCTTCATATTAATATTAAAAGGGAATTTAAACCTTTAGCTAAGTGTAGTCATTCTAAATGCAATGTGGTGAACTTAAAAATACATCGCAATAGTTATTTAGTTATGTATACGAAAAGTAAATCCTTACTAATATTGTGAAAGCAAAAGTGAGTTTGTTTGTTACCTCTTCACGCCTAAATGGCTAAACCGATTCTGATGACTGTCGGTACAGAGATAGACCCTCGAGACAGATATAGGCTAACTTTTTAAAGAAAAAGCTAGAAATGAGGGAGAAAAGGGAAAACATAGCTTTGCTATTACAATCAATAAGGCGCAAGTGCAAAACTACAGATAGCAGGTTACTCCGAATTTAACGCGAGCGAAGCCGCTGGCAAAGGCTAATAAATGTATAATTTACTAAGCAAATGTTTCCAATTCGAGTTTGCTAGCAAAGTGCAAGTATACCAATTATAAAGTCAGCAAATAAATGACTAATTAGTGCACTATTCTAACCAAGACCTACGTGTCCCTGTGATGGTCGTTGACATTGATACTCGGCGAGAACGTTGCACTCCGCGCCAAAATTAACTGCGCCGGCGCACGCATTTAGATCGTCTAGATCCGTACGCGAAACTTAGGCGCTTGCTGTTTCTAATGTGGGTAGTGGATGTGACTATACGTGGGTTTGTTTGAACTTAGATGTGTACTAAGAATATTTGACTGTTATACCCGTGACTTCGTGCACGTAAGGTTTGAGATTTGCCTTAGTGAAAGAAAGAAAGAAAGACAAAGGATAAAACAATAAAAACAAAAGCAGAAGTAGGTGCACTCCTTCAACTACAGGATACCACAGCATGCATTTATTTAACTAAAAGCTAACAAAATAAACATCCTTACTATCCTTATCCTTACTAATATTATAAAAGCGAAAGAGAGTTTGTTTGTTTGTTGCCTCTTCACGCTTTAATGGCAAAACCGATTTTGATGAATTCTGGAACAGAGATAGTTGGGAACCAGGAGACGGACATTTTTATTTAAAAAAAGTGAGATGTGAGGGAGAAAGAGGGAAGAAAAGGGAAAACTTAGCGTTGCTATTACAAATCAATAAGGCGCAAGGGGAACTGTGTTACCCCGAATTTAACGCGAGCGAAGCCGCGGGCAAAAGCTAGTTAACTATAAGCTAACAAAACAAACATTTATAATAGAAGCAAAAACATAAAAGTCTATAATAATCGAATATTGAAGCTGCACATTAGGTAGTATTTAGAATAAAAATTAAGAAATAAAATAAACACATTGATAAATGTTTTACAAACTTTCTATACTTAACAAGATTTCAAAAGTTGGTGGTTTTAGCTAACGCGTTATTTTGCCTACAAAGTCTTGGTACAGCGGCGTAATGACCTAGGTTCGTTTTTGAGCTAGGAATATATAATAATTCATAAATGTATTATGCCTAGGAGTCGAAGTTGGAATTTAAATATCTAAAGAGCTCAAAACTTTTCAGTATCCTTCATAAAATATTAATATTTTATGAAGGATGCTGAAGTTCAGTTTATTCCTATGATTATCCAGTGTATCCAAGTGATAATGTTTCAACCTTTCAGAGTAGCTAGTCAGTTTTTTAGCCAAATGATCTTAGTAGCCCAGATGATAAGGGCTTTTGAGGGAGAGAACCTCAAGTTACCCAGCCGCATTGGGAGACGCTCCGGGCGTCTGGCGCCGCGAGACAACTCCCGGCCACCGTAGATGCGGACTTGTAGACGATGAGGAATGGGTAACACAGTCTGTCCATCTAGTGATGACAGGCCGCGGCCCTGGAACATAAAGGGCAAAATAAGAAACATGGGTGGGTTTTAGTCAGTAAAAGTCTGACACTTCCTACCGTTCCGCCCAGAGCGGTGAAAGTAATTTGATAATTTCCTATCCGCAAAAGAAAAAAACGTTATTGTTTCACGCGCGCCGCAAAGAGATGTCAGCAAATCAGAGGAGCCTGCCAGGGCCACCGCCTCCGTCTGGGTTTTTTCCTGTTTGACGGCAATAAGCTCGTCCCCTATTACGTGTGAATGAAAACATAGCAGGCCAAAAACTGGTACTATTAGATACACTTGTGCCTAACACTCTTTGGCCTTAGAGGCGTGATACTATGGTATGATAAGACACAGTGCTTAGTTGTCTCTGCACTTCAATTAATTACGTTTTACCTAGTCAAATATCTACCACAAACAAGTGAACTGTAACCATCAAAGGTATTAACAGAATTTACCTCGACTCGCAACAACATACATATATGTACACCAGTACCTACATATATAATCTACATAGTAACAACTCGTGTGCTGCATACTGTGATGGACTGGAAATTGGATTTCGCGTCACACGCAGCGAGTAAATAATATTATATGGTTAAGTAACCCTTGTTATAAAACTGTAGAGTGTTGTGACACCATTTTTAACGTTAAAATGTATTTCTGTAAATACTGAAAATAACTTCTTTGTTTTTTTTTGTACTGTATACAAACGTGCTGTATATGAGGGAGAACGAGGAAAAAAAATGGGAAAACTTAGCATTGCTATTACAATCAATAAGGCGCAAGTGCAAAAACTATAGGCTACCCCGAATTTAACGCGAGCGAAGCCACGGGCAAAAGCTAGTGTTATTTATTCCTAAAACTGCGGTAAAGGCACATTATTCACTTATTATATTATTATGATATTAAAAAGAACAGTTACTAAGCAATCAACAATAATGAAAAGTTAACAAACGTTGACAAAGATTATGCAGAAGTATTCTAAGTTAGGTTACTTCTACCTAATCTTAAGACTTACAGGTATAATGGAGTCCATGGAGGTTTTTGCCCATTCTTCTCCATAGAGATCTACGCTTTGGAATGGGCAACTTTCACAAGTTATTGTGTCTTATGACTGGGATTGTAGCAGCATCTTTTTTTGTTTTCTTGACATTCTTAAGTGCCTGTAATGTTCTAATTGAAATGAATGATTTGATTTGATTTGATTGAATGTTATGATAAGTTAAAGGTAGCAAAGGTTATCGTTACAAAAGTTAGATGTGAAAAATGCTACTAAATATAGTGATTTTAAAACAAACTGGACACTAAAGAAAAAATCTTATTTAAAATGCACTGGTTTGATATTAAGAACATTTCATAGAATATTCTCGTCAAAATTGCAAGTGAATATTTAGAAAATATTTTTCCACTTTATAAATATTGCTAAGAATATTGTGCACATCATATTTTTAAACATTTTAAAATATATATATTTAAAACGTTAGAGATCGTAGGATTTCTTTAATATCTTTCATTCATAAATCCGTTTGAAAGGCTACCTTTGAACGGAGTCAAGGAAATATGATTTCTATATGAATTTGCAGTCAATATATTTTTGAATAGATGGATTTTATGCCCGCGTGAATTGAGAACGTTTTGTGGTGCAAGTCAAAGGCGTGATGCATTCAATGCTTTGCCTTTTATCAAATGCTTTCGTCTTTTCTAAAAAGTCTTCTTTTGCTTTCATGATCTGTTACACTTTCGAAAGCGTAAACGTATCTCATTATATCTCAACTATGTTTAGTCGACTTCCAGTCTTACCGGATGCAGAATACCAGTATTTATATAGAGCGATCTGACCTCCACAACCTAATTAGTACTGGGTAATACGATAACCCATTGTTTTTTAGCGGATGAGTAATCACAAAACAATGGCCCCCGCTCTAGGGGGAGTGTCAGGTTTGTACTGACTAAAACCCAACCATTTTCCTTCTATTGCCCGTTATGTTCCGCGGTTTCTCTTTCGAACAACCCGCAACTCCGGGCAGCGGTCCTGGTAGACCCTCTGCTTTGCTGACATCTCTATGAGCGTGCTTGAAACACGACACACGCACCGTCCACAAGCCCTGTCGTCGTTAGATGGACGGACCCGCGTCTACGGTGGCCTGGAGTCGTATCGCGGCCATCTCGCCCGCTCACGCCTATCACTTGAATACCAACAAATCGTATGCAGATTTCATTTTGAACTCATCTCGAGCGAGAGTCGATACCGAAATGAAAATTTTCTGCCTTTCACATACAGTTATTGAAAATTTTATTTTATTTTGTAGCGAAATAAATGCGAAGACCTAGTTAACGGTTCTACGTGGTGTAAAATCCAATAACATACCGTTCAACTGTAGATTTTATTTGTCGCTTTCGATATTTGAAAATAAAAGTTGGTTGTTGTTGGAGTGATGAAGCGCATGTGACTAAAAGAGTGATGGATCTGAATGTTGAAGGACGGAGAGTGAGAGGAAGGTCAAAGAAAAGATGGATGGATTGTGTAAGGAATGATATGAAAGAGAAAGGAGTAAATGATGCCGTGACATCTGATAGGGGAGAATGAAAGAAGAAAACGTGTCGCGGTGACCCCAAATAGAATGGGACAAGGGCAGGAAAATGATGATGATGATGTTCCTACACCTTGAAAATATGTTTTCAGAACGGTGCAATTAATTATATTGCCGATTCGCCTATTGACTACTTTGGACTTTGACAGGCGTGCTCAAATAACATCGGCAAAATGCAGGCTGAATACCAGCCGTGTCGACGGCGCGTTAGTGTTCAACGCGCATATCAAAGAGATGTCAGCAAAGCAGAGGGGATTGCCAGGGCCACCGCCTCCCGGTTGTTCGAAAGAGATACCGCAGCCCTTGAACGTAAAGGGCAATAGAAGGAACATGGGTTGGTTTTAGTCAGTACAAGTTTGACACTCCCTCCCGCTCCACCCAGAGAAGGGGAAATTATTTGATGATTTCCCATCTGCAAAAAAGGCTGAATACCACTTTTTTACATTACGCAATTGCCTATCTACCCTCCACAACCCGGCTAGTATTAGAGGAATACCCTAGCTTTGCTTAACTATAACGACTGTTAAAGATCTGTCAATGAAACTTTACAATCGAAACTATTTAAACCAATATATGAGATATACAAGAGATAATGAGATAATAAAACTAGTTCATATTAGAAAAATGTTTACCAGCTCTCATCTCTTAGTTCAGCGCGACTGCCTCATCCATCAGTATCACCTACATTCCAATATCTTCATACTCTAACGGATTACATAATCTCTTTAATTGTAAAACTTTCACTCCCTCTCCCTCCCCAAGGGTGGGAGGGGGGAGAAACTGATTGCAGCCCTTACCGGATTAACTTGGAGTAAGCGTCGAGATTTGAAAAGGCTTGCGTCTGATTGATAGTGCCAGTTTGACCGAGGGTTCTGCGTTCCGGATCCCGGGTTCCGTGCCCCGAGGCTGAGGTCCGGAGTCCGGGGAATAGAGGCTTATGTGGTTTTAATTAGTGAAATTAAATTTATTTAACTGAGAGATGGTTTTTTGGTCTGGTTGATTCAGATAGCTCAGTGGTTGTGAGGCTGCATTTATTACCTTATTTAGGTACTTTAGGCCAAGGACAAGTTTTTTTTTTGTGGTGAATGATAATTATCAAACAAAGGGTAAATGCCTGCCGGGGTTGTTCGAAAGAGATACCGCGGTTCCAGAACATTAAGGGCAATAGAAGGAACATGAGTGGGTTTTAGTTAGTACACGTCTGATACTCCTCCCCGCCCTGCCCAGAGTGGGGGAAATCATTTGACGATTTCCCATCTGCAAAAAAAAATGGTCTAATTGTCCAAATGGTTTGCAAAATAAGGGGTAAATGATAGCACGTAGACGTTGCGTCTCAAGGTAATTAGATGAACAAAAGATGATTCACTTAACTGTAGATTAACAGGGAAGGTTTTGGTGAAAATAGCAGAGAGTTCGGCCCTTTATTTGCATAAACACAATGTTAATATTCAACCTTCATAAATTCCTATAAGCAAATATTTCGACACGAAAAACAATAGCCGAAAAATAATAAAACGCAATACTACCAAGTTTAATTTGACCCCTACAAAAGCAACACACAAACTATCAACATACCAACACAGATAGTTACTTTCCATTGAAATGTAGCTTTTAGTCAAAACATCAATATGAAGCGAAATCCTGAAAGCGCTTGAAAGTTCAATTTTCAGCTGTATTTTATGTTAACGAATCTCTATATTGCCTAGTTTTCAGCCCCTCCCAGAGGGTGGGGTAGGGCGGGCCCTGCGTTTGGGGGACCTAGGATCAACTCTGTACCTTTAGGATAGGGGGAATGGGGGTTTTAGAGCAATAAGTTATGGGGGTGTTATAGTAATATTTGAATATATGGTGTTAAAGTTTTCATGTTTGTTTTTTTGGAGTTCCGTGATTGTTGTTTGTTAACGTTGTGGTTTTAGCAAACAATATTGTTTTCAACTCAGCAGCTCACACATGTAGGTTTTGTTGGTAGACAAACAGTGAGCGAAACGCGATTTTGCTCACGGCGTGAGACAATCTCTCTTTAATTTGTAATCATTGTTACGTTCAGAAGCATTCAATGACCCAAAATGAAAGACTTTAAAATATATCATTTTAGCATTGTTTTTAAACGTAGATAAAATAATTATAATTAAATGATTATTGCAGCAAATAAAGCTGATATTTTAACTAAAAATACATACCTTTATCTAGTTTCAACGTTTTTTAAATGATAAATATTTGGTGCGTTCATAAGCGCGTTCTGAAAAATCAGAACGCGCTTATAAACGTTATTGCAATTCAATTTATCCAGTCCTGTCAATTCCTGTTGTAATTACTTATACTAGCTGCGTTCCGCGGTTTCACTCACGTGGTGACAGAATATACAATATATCTTTGTGAATTGTAGCCTATTTATTCTGATATATAAACTATATTATTTTTTTTTTTAAATAAAATTAATTCAGTAGGTTTTTCATGAAAGAACAACAAACACACTTAATATCCTCACAAACTTTTGCTTTTATAATATTATAGTAGGAAGAATTATTGAAATATTGTTATGCTCAATTAAAGTGACGTCTAAATATAATAAGCTCACAAAGGTATTTTTTTCCGTAACAAAACCGTATACATCTTTAAATAATTTTTTCACGAATTTCCCCGCTCACACAAACATTTATTCGGCTCTATTATTAAGATTTCAATATGATATAATTTGCATATCGATCCTTTCGTACACTGTACGATTGCTTCATTGATATTCACGAAAACTCAATAAAGGGCAGAACGTAATTGTACGCGAACGACATTCTTTGACATACAGACACGCGATTACCGGAATATTAATTGTGTTATTGGAAAAGGGGATGTTGTAGCTGTGTGCGTTTGTTTTTAACCGACTACAAAAAGGCGAAGGTTCTTAATTTGATTGTACTATTTTATTTTTGAAAATTTTGTTTTCTCAAAGCTTTCGACTCGGTGAATCGATTCTCGGCCATTTCTTTTGACTGCATAGACTTAAGGGGTTGATGTTCTCACAGCTCCAATGGACACAGATCTACGGTTTTTGGGTTGTTCGATAGAGATACCGGGTTCGGGTTCGGGTTGTTCGATAGCTCCGGAACATAAAAGGCAAAAAAGGGACACAGATTTGAGTATTCGGTTTTAATTTCAACTCGATAGCTCCACGCGTTCTTGAGATAAAGAGTTTTGACTGACAGACAGACAGTAATAAACATTCAGGCGAATCGATAAACTATTCCTTTTAAAAGTCGGTTAAAAAGCACAATAACTCACCTAGTCTTAGTACTCCACATAATAATACAGTACGACGGATGTTTCCCGGAGATCGTAAAATGGCCGACTGAATGTTTCCGCTTACTGAACGTACGGTAGGCTCGCTGCATGGAAGATTATTCTGAAATTACTGCTTTTGTACTGAAACTCTTCTAGCTTCTCTATAATAGTTCGTGCATTGTGCATGGCTGTTTTCCACCCGGTTAAGTGGATGACAACTAACAAATACTATCTATCACAGTCATTAAAAGCGGTGAGCAATGGACAGCTCGATGTCTAGTGACGAAAGGTCGTATCGATGGCGCGTTAGTGTTCCACGGCTCAAAGAGATGTCAGCAAAGCAGAGAGGCCTGCCAGGGCCACCGCCTGCTGGGAATGTGGATTGTTCGAAAGAGTTACCGCGGCCCCGGAACATAAAGGGCAATAGAAGGAACATTGGTGGGCTGGGCACTGACCCGTAGGCTTGTCAGTACAAGCCTACGTCCTAAATGGATCCCACATGCAAAATTTGAGACTCCTAACACATTTAGTTAATGAGATTTCGATGAGTCAGTGATTTTTTTTTGTAATGTATAGATAGATTAATTTTGTTTTATATAATATTTATGTTGGCACTCAAATTGAAATTTAACCTAACTCTTTTGTATTCATATACTTATGTATTTATTTATGTGAAAGTAGGTAACTGTCCCCCGAATACTGAAACGTCACTCAAAATGTGAGGGCTGCTTAACATTTGAGCAGCTCTTAAACTTTAGATTTTGTATAGTCAAACGTCACTTCTGAGTCTCT
This sequence comes from Ochropleura leucogaster, assembly GCA_958449745.1. NCBI lineage: Eukaryota > Metazoa > Arthropoda > Insecta > Lepidoptera > Noctuidae > Ochropleura > Ochropleura leucogaster. The sequence continues at coordinate 1,433,679 of OY288213.1, read as the reverse complement.
GTTTAACTTAAGTGGGACTTAAATTTTGAGTGACGTTTCAGTATTCGGGGGTCAGTCTGGTACTTACACATAGGAACCTACTTGTCATCCTAGATCGCAGACAAAGTCGCGGCCTACATTATATAGTGATTCCATAATGTTTATAGAGCTTCCTAAAAGCCTTTGTTCCAAATCAAACACACTAACAAACATCTTTAATTTAAAAATCGAAAACACACTTTTCTCCAAAACAAACACGCGATGCAATAACGTTTCGTTTAGAAATAGAGACTGGCAGTCAATGTAAACATTGGTTCAGAAAATAGTTGAAACATTGCAAGTAATAGCTAGACATTTTGTTCCCTTTGAGCTCTTGCGAGCTTGAAACGGCCTAGAGTCTAGACAAATATTTTATGTAGAAAGAAAAGCAGTAACAGAACTCCTTTGTTATTGAGCTGCTATTGATTTGCAGATTGTATCTTATGAGAGTTAGATATCTGTATTCATGTAGGCGTTTATTGCAATAAGATTATTTCGAGGAGTTTCATACCAGAAGGCATAATAAGTGATTTGTATTTCACTTTACAGATCTGAAGGGCTACTATGACATCTTATAGCAATTCTTATTCCACTGAGTGAAAGAGATGGTGCTAGACACCCTGTATAGCTCGCGCGGAATAAGAATTGCTTTAAGAGGTCATAGTAGGGCTACTGAATCAAATTCAAATAGGTTTATTCGTTTCACTTGGGTAAAAGTATGTTTATATGGTGTTAAAAAAAGTGTTTCACTATGTGCTGCCCTGCAAGGCGTATGATTTTTTTTACATTTATAAAGAAAGAAAAGAAAGCAAGAAATATGTATATTTACTTTTGCCCGCGGCTTCGCTCGCGTTAAATTCGGTAGCGCCTTATTGATTTTTAATAGCAACGCTAAGTATTCCCATTTCGTCCCTCTTTCTCCCTCATATCCCACTCTTTTAAAAAAAAATGCCATTGTCCGTCTCTTGGTTCCTAACCATCTCTGTACCAAAATTCATCAAAATCGGTTTAGCCATTAAAGCGTGAAGAGGTAACAAACAAACAAACTCAATTTCACTTTTATAATATTAGTAAGGATACACAGGTTGAAAATTAAATCGACCCTGAATGAAATAACAAAACAAATTAGTAGGTATGACCACTCAAAAGTATTCTTCGTAATCAAAATGTTATTTAGTATGTTGCACTGTAAGTGCAATTAATTTAAAATGATTTCAACTACTAAATCTTATGAAACCTGCTACCGTAAACCACTTAAAACATTATTCATGCCTCGCTCGCACGAAGTGCTGGGAAGTCTAGCAAGCGCCTGACATATTACAAGAGCAACGAGTCGCAGGAGCGATATTGATCCAGTTTACCTTGCAGGCGCACCTTTTGCTTGGAGAAAACGGCTTCATTCATACAGCATTGTATCTAAGTCCATATTCATTCAAAATGCCTGTTTATAATTCGGGTTCTCACAGAACTGTTTGTTTTGGAATATAACAAATCGTGGCCATGGAGAAAGTCTTCTCAACCTAGGGTACAGATAACGTAAAGCCAAGGCATTAAGTTCGCCTTTGCACAGTATTTTTTGTACATGTGCATGAAATTTAATAAATCAATAAATAAAGTCACGGGTAAGACCTATTCTGATAGCAAAAAACCTGCAAGTGCAAATAGGACTAGCGCACTGAGGATTGCCCATATCTTTTGACTGCGTGGACGTTGAGCTCCAAGGGACTTCAGTATATGGTTTTAGTTTCAACTCGATACCTTCCCGCGTTTCCGAAATAAAGAGTTTTGACAGACATACGGACAACAAATTCATCCTATAAGGGTTTTTTTTTCTTTGGGGTGGGAAATCTTCAAATAACTTCCTTGTTCCTTATATTGCCCTTTAGGTTCCGGGGCCGAGGTATCTCTTTTAAACCACCTGCAACCCCGGCAGGATCCTTTAAGGGTTTCGTTATTTTTTTCCTTTTGAAGCACATAACCCTAAAATCGATATCCTATATATCTATAGCATATCGATTTTGAATACCATTTGAATACCAATTTTGGATACCATTTAACATTAATCCTGTATCTATTACTTCGGTTTAAAATAAGGTGACTTTAAATAGAGGTTGGTTTTCGCGTCGTATCACATTACGTCAATGAGATTGAGCAGACAGTCGCCCTTCTGACGTCACCTCCCGAGCCCTTTTGTAAGTAACAAAGTACCTCGGACGATATCGCACCTTTATAGAAATGACGTCAGAGGCTGATGCCATTAGTGACTATGTTTAGGTCTAGCTATTGCAGTGAGTAGACTCTTTTGTAAATACTTTTAGGTTTGTGAGTGTGACATAGTATGTGAGTGTGACATAGTATTGAATCAAGAGAAACTAGAATTCGTCGAAAAAACTGTTTTCTTGGGAATAACACTCGATTCAAAGCTACAATGGGGTCCGCATATAACATCTCTTGCAGGACGCCTTAGTTCAGCAGCATATGCTGTTAGAAAAATCCGTCAGTTTACTGATGTTGATACCGCGAGACTAGTCTATTTTAGTTATTTTCATAGTATAATGTCATACGGTATTTTACTTTGGGGACGGGCTGCAGACATCGAGTCTATATTTATTCTGCAGAAAAGAGCCATTAGAGCCATATATAACCTACGTAGGCGAGATTCTTTAAGGGAACAGTTTAAGGATATTAACATCATGACAGTACCTTGTCAATATATTTATGAAAACATCATGTATGTCAGGAAAAACTCGCATCTTTTTAGTAAAAGAGGTGACAGACTCAATTATAATACTAGAAATAGGGACCAATTAGTTCAACCAGGTTTCAGGTTAGCTAAAGTAGACTCATCTTTCATGGGGTACTGTTTGAAATGCTACAATAAAATACCTCCCCACATTCTTCAACTGAATGAAACGAAATTTAACTCTTGTATTAAACGCACACTATGTAGGCAAGCATATTATAAGTTGGGGGATTATATTGATGATAAAAATGCTTGGCTCAATGCTGGTCCTGCTCCTCAAGCATAGGGGTAAACTCATTAATAAGTATCCGAAGCTATAGTGGAAGCTGCAGAAGATTGTAAGACTATCTTTGCAATGTATAGAATCAATTCTCTAGTATTGTATAATTATTAAGCCCATATGTGAGTGCTATGTATTATCATTGACTTGACGAAGCCCTGGTGGTTAATAGTGTCATGCTCACTTAAATGTCTCGCTGATGGTGGCGGGTGTGTCGGGTCATTTAGCTCCCTTCAAAATGGTCGAGCTGAATGGGGCTGATCCATACGTCATGTTCGTGAACGGGCGCTGTCAGTTGGGACTGGTCATTTTTTAACTACCACGGTCATTTTTAATTTATTTAGATTTAAATTGAATTTTGTTTTTTATTTACTCTGGACGCTCTTACTGTGCACGTCTTTCTACATCGTTCTCACATATTTGTATAATCTCAACACGAATGATGTAAATACTATTTTGTAAAAAATATTAGAATTTAAAAGAGTGTCCATGGAGTTTCTTGCCCATTCTTCTCCATAGAGATCAACGCTTTGGAATGGGCAACTGCAGTACTTTCACAAGTTATTATGCCTTGTGACCGGGACTGTAGATTCATTTTGTTTCTTGACATTCAAAAGTGCCTGTAATGGTCTAATTGAAATAAATGATTTGATTTGATTTGATTTGATTTTGATTTGTTTATAAGGATCGAAATGATAACGAAAGCTATCGATAAAAAATACTGCAATCTGAATCAACTGTTTTTTTTAAATTAATTGGTTAATCTTCTTTCTTTAAGTAGAAGAAAAATGCATTTTTTTTATTAAATTACTAATGTTTTTTTTTTCGCCGATAAGGAACTATTTTCAGCAGATACAGTTGACATCCATGAATGTCACAAAAATTAATGAATGTTTTCGAATAAAGCTAAATTTGTTTTATAGAACACTTAACTGTTCATTAAATAACTTGAAAATGAGTTTGTTATCAAAATTCAACTATATTTATTTATTTATGCACACACAAAATACATGACAGGACATTACATTAGGACAGAAGAGCACAAAGGTACAGCTTATTTCATAAGAGATTATGTAGATACAGTGTGTGGAAATGATAAAACAAAAAAATGATTTTAATATAAATAATACATACAAATAATACACGTATAAAAATAAATACTGAGATAGTAAATTTATAATTATGCAGAATATTACAGTAAAGAGGAGAGGTAATACTCTATATGTGATAAGACTGGTTATTTATTCCTTAAACTGACTGTACGTTCCTGTATTTAATCGAAATAACGATTACTGCTTTCCAAACTAGCTTTGAATCAACTAAGTAATTCAGCGGTTTGTGTGTTTGTTTAGTTTTGTACCTATATTTGTTTGCAAACTGACCTTTAATATTCAGATTTCATAAACTTCGTAACAATAACATTGTAAAGCCGATAAAATAGTTATTTGTCTATTCTCCGAGGGAGTTCTCTTGAACAAAGGTTTATCCGTTTTTTGTTTTATGCGCACTGAAAAGAGCAGATTATGTCGTTAACTTGTGACTTATCATGACACTAGCTTTTGTCCGCGGCTTCGCTCGCGTTAAATTCGGTAGCGCCTTATTGATTTGTAATAGCAACGCTATGTTTTCCCGTGTCTCCCTCTTTCTCCCTCATATCCCAATCTTTAAAAAAATAGCCTATGTCCGTCTCCCGGTTAATAACTATCTCTGTACCAAAATTCATCAAAATCGGTTTAGTCATTAAAGCGTGGAGAGGTAATAAGCAAACAAATAAACGAACTCACTTTCGCTTTTATAATATTAGTAAGGATATTTAGTTAATTAGTGACGGTTGTTTAAGTACCTACCTGCCTATACTCTGTTTGTGACTACTTTATTTATACAGTCCGGGTTTCTTTTTTATTGTTCCGTACCTCAAAAGGACCAAAAACGGAAACCTTACAGAATCACTATGTTGTCCGTCTGTCTGTCCAAATCTTAAGAACGCGTGGAGATATTATCTTGAAATTAAAACCAAACAGTCAAGTCTGTGGTCCCCATTACCTTGTGTTAATAATGTAGTCATGTGTAATACGTATTAAGTCAGTGCTAAGTCTTTTTGTCATCATCATCTGCCTAGCCTTTTCCCAACTAAGTTGGGTTCGGCTTCCAGTCTAACCGGATGCAGCTGAATATCAGTATTTTACATGGAACAACTGCCTATCTGACCTCCACAATCCAGTTAGTAATGGGTAATGCGATACCCCTTGGTAAGACTGGTTGTCAGACTTTCGGAACACTGACTACCTGTGACGACTGTCAAAGATCTACAAATGACAGCCGAGACTAACGGCTTAACGTGCTTTCCGAGGCACGGAGGAAACTCGGTATGTAACGGGTGGTCACCCATCCGCAGACCAGCCTAGGCAAGCGCAGCTTAACCTAAAGATCGACTAGACCGGCTGCTATTATTTAGCCATGAGCTCCACGAGTGCTACGACTTTTTGTGCCGTTTAAAATACTGTGTTCTTTATGAACTTGCTATGTAATTAAATCATCGATAGTAATCTCAGTGCAAATCCTTACTTCCTTACTAATATTATAAAAGCGAAAGTGAGTTTGTTTGTTTGTTTGTTTGTTACCTCTTCACGCTTTAATGGCTAAACTGATTTTGATGAATTGGTACAGAGATAGTTGGGAACCAGGAGACGGACATAGGCTAATATTTTTTTGAAAAAACTGGGATGTGAGGGAGAAAGAGGGAAGAAAAGGGAAAACTTAGCGTTGCTTTTATAAATCAATAAGGCGCAAGGGGAACTGTGTTACCCCGAATTCAACGCGAGCGAAGCCGCGGGCAAAAGCTAGTTGTTTATAAAGGTAGGTTAGTCTAGAAACTAGTTACATTTTTACAGACAAATATTATGAAAAATAAAGACCTTTAAAAACCAATCAATCAATAATAACGAATCACGGAAGATATCCCACATGACAGTTTAAATATGAACACTGCTCTATGAATTATACCCTGCTTCCTATATTATTTCTGCAATTCACATTATATCTTTCTATTAATACAATTACCCCTTCTTTATAATAGGGGTTCAACGACAATTGACCACGCAATAATTTATTTAATACCCTCAATAAAAGTATAGAAAGTTAGTAATAACACGTCGTAGCCTGTCAATTGTCTAGCAAATTATAGTTATTGTATTACCCACTAACAATCAACGTTTTGTCACACAAGTGCAGTAAGTATTTTATGATCATACTAATATTAAATATGCGAATGTTTGTGAGAATGGATGGATGGATGTATGTTTGTTACTCTTTCACGTCAAAACGGCTGATCGGATCTTGATAAAATTTGGCAAAGATGTAGATTATAATCTGGAATAATACATAAGATACTTTTTTTCGAAATCACGCGGGCGAAGCCGCGAGTGCCGGCCAGTATTTAATATAGCTAAATGTTTTCTTTATAGACTGCCTCGTTGGTACTGGGGATGCGGTGCTGAGTTCAATTCCCGGGTCGGGCGAAGTGATGTTGGGTTTTTCGCAATCAGGAATTTCTGTTGATGGCAATAGGGTCGCCCCTAATACATGAAACTTAAAAACATAACTGGCGAAATGTAGGTGGCTATTAGGTATAAATAGTTTGATGTTCTTGCAAGCAAAAACTACACTATGGATTTTGATGAAACTTCACAACAATATAGCTTATATATCAGATTAAAAAATAGGCTACAATTTCTAAAGATATTTTGTATATTCTATTCCCACGCGAGTGAAACCGCGGGGCGCAGATAGTTTAAAAATTAAAGTAAGTTATAAGTACTTAAAATCGTAATAAACTCTGAAACAGTCAATATAACGTTCTAGTCTGGATGTGATACTAGACTATATTTTAGTCCTAAAATAATAATCCAAACCTAAGTCTATTTAAACAATAAAACAGGACTAAAATCAGTACTTTAGGACTTCTACAAGACTTTCATAGAAAACTATAAAATCGTAAGAAGACTTCAATATACCGCCGGTACTAAATTGAAACCAATCGAAATGGTGCTGTAACACGTTGACATAAAGTTTGTATTGCTGTGGCAGGTGGACGTAACGGCAGTAAAAACAGTCAGTCCTGAACTGCTGATAGTCGTAAAGTTTATGATATTAGAGACTTGGAAGCGGTACTAGTATATTTCGAATTGAATTTTGTTCATTTATAATACTCAAACTCAAAGCATTTCATCACTTGACTGTCAAGAAACATACATCTATACTTGTATACTTACTAATATTATAAAGCTAAAGAGTTTGTTTGTTTGTTTGAACGCGCTAATCTCAGGAAGTACTGGTTCGAATTGAAAAATGCTTTCAGTGTTGGATAGTCCATTTCTTGAAGAAGGCTATAAGCTATATAACATCACGCTACGTCCAACAGGTGCTGAGCAGCGTGGGTGAAACCGCGAGGAACAGCTAGTTCAACATATACATGACGGGGAGGCAACAGAAATGTTACCTTCGGGCAAGCTTGCCTCCTCGTGCATGTTTTAGGATACGGGAAATAACACCACAAACTGTTAGCTTTGATCTTCTCTTTAATTATTTTTAGAATCTCGAATCACAATGATCACAAATAACCGTGATGGAAATGGGTGGAGGTTGTGTGGTCATTCGTCCATGTGCACGTGCTGTTGACGAACCAATGACACTCTACGCTTGCACCTTTCAAACAACGACAGTGACACTGACAGTCAACTGCCATCTTGTAACAATAGGGTAGTTGACACCACCAATCAATTGATATACTTTTTATGAGCTGTCAAAACGCGCTTCCCCCATAGATTTTGTATGAGACTCTATTTATTGATTTAAAAGCAACTAAAAATCGAATTTTAAAGTTATTTTGAAATGAATGAAGTTCTCAGGTCTAGAATAAGGTGTTCTTTCAGAAAAATTGTGTTTTTAAATTATTGGTTAATGGTGTCAACTACCCAATTATTATAAGGTGTAACAAATATCTTAATCTTGTCCTTCGCTATCCAGGATGCCGGCAGATTCGGAGGAATAGTGAACCGATAAGGATAGAGCGAGGTATATTCCAGGGCGATAGTTTGAGTCCACTTTGGTTCTGCTTAGCCTTGAATCCTCTAAGCACGTTGCTGGAGAATTCAGGTCTGGGCTATCGATTGAGGAGAGGTGGTCAGGTTATATCTCACCTCCTTTACATGGATGACCTGAAACTCTTTGCCCCCAACGATTTGCAGCTGATGGAGCTACTGAAGGTAACTGAAACTTTTAGTAGCGCCATCAGGATGGAATTTGGTGTGGACAAATGTGCGGTCATGCATGTAAAGCGAGGGGAAATTGTGGAATCTGTGGGAACCCAGCTCTCAGATTCCATAAACCTTAGATCCCTCTCAGCAACCGAAACCTACAAGTATTTGGGGATGTCGGAAGCGCTGGGCATCAATGTTGCTGGCATGAAGCAATCGTTGAAGGAACGCTTCTTTGGCCGCTTGAGAAAAGTATTTAATAGTCTTTTATCAGGCGGAAACAAGGTGCGTGCTTTTAACGGTTGGGTCATGCCGGTTTTGATGTACTCTTTCGGCATACTCAAATGGACTCAAACAGAACTGGACGCCCTAGATAGGAAGGTCCGTACATTGTTAACGGCATTTCGTATGCATCACCCACGTTCTTCGGTTATGAGACTGTATATCCCGCGGAGTTGTGGAGGTCGAGGTTTTTTAAACGCCAAGACTCTCCACAATCGCGAGATATGCAGCCTCAGGGAATATTTCCTAGAAACCGACGTGGGAATGCATCGGGATGTGGTTGCAGTGGACAAAGGCCTCACCCCGCTCTCCTTGGCTAAAGAGAACTGGTGCAAACCTGTAGTGCTTGACACTAACGACCGCAGAGAGGTATGGCAGAGTAAGGAGCTTCACGGACGCTTTTTCCGGGCCCTACATGGACCCGATGTAGATCATTCAGCGTCCGTAGCCTGGCTACGTTCCGGGGATCTCTTTGGAGAAACTGAAGGTTTTGTCTGTGCAATTATGGATGAAGTTATGATGACAAATAACTACCGGAGATTTATTGTGAAGGACGGCACGGTTGACATATGTCGGGCATGTCACCGTCCGGGTGAATCAATTCGACACATTATCTCCGGTTGTTCTCGTCTAGCTAACGGAGAGTACTTGCATAGACACAACCTTGTAGCCAGGATTATCCATCAGCAACTTGCTCTTAAATACAATCTTGTGGAATCGGAAGTGCCGTACTACAGGTATGAGCCCGACCCAGTTCTTGAACATGGCAATATCACATTGTACTGGGATCGATCCATCATCACTGACAGGACTATTGTTGCCAACAAGCCTGATATAGTGGTGGTGGATCGATCAGAGCGGCGCGCAATGATTGTTGACATAACAGTCCCGCATGATGAGAACCTCGTGAAAGCCGAGAAAGATAAACAAATGAAGTATATTGACTTGGCTCGCGAGGTTGTCGACATGTGGGATGTGGACTCAGCGATCATTGTGCCGATAGTCGTATCTGCCAATGGCTTAATTGCCAAGAGCCTCGACCAATACCTAAGAAGGCTCTCGTTAGGCAGCTGGATCAAGGGCTTGATACAGAAAGCGGTACTCCTGGACACGGCTCGTATTGTTAGGAGGTTCCTTTCTCTGGAGCCCTGACCGCCGGTAGCTTGGACCCTGTTCCCGATACCGGTGGGCTACTATTTTTATATTTTTAAATGTTTTTTTTTTATGATTTTAAGAAATATTTAAAAATGTAATTTTATGGTAGAAAAATAAATAAATGTACGAAAATCTTAATCAAGCGTCCTTCTGCGACATACATATACAATATGTCTAATCATGGACTAGCGATATTCTAGATACTTATGTAACGAGTGTTTTAATATACTACTACGATACACACTTGGGTCTAATTCACTTCCCCGCTTTTTGGCAGCCATTTTGAGATATTTTTTATGCGCGTACAAAAAATTATCATATGTATCAATTTTGGTCTTACTGAGACGAAAATAGGTTTATTCAGAGGGCAACAATATTGTCTATCGTTCAAATTAAGAAATGATGAGATTTCGTATGCGTAATTTTAGAAAACAAAATTAAAGTCCAAAAAAATATGAAAATCAACGAAAGTTTTGTAAACTTTTTTGTGAAAAAAAATCCTAGTTTTTTTTAGAAAATCAATAAATTTGAGTACTAGAATGTTTGTTATATAATACATGTACATAGAACATCGCTAGTCCGTGACCAGACACATTGCATAGAATAACTAGCTGTGCCCAAACGTGTCACCCGCTGCCCAAGTCCCCTTCTGAGAATAGCGTTTATCACTTAGGGATATGAAAAATAGATTACAACTGATTCTTAGAGCTACCGACAAGCCGTTTCGGCGGAATATGGCAACTAAAACTGCGATACGAGAATTTAACACATACTTACTTCAGGTTAAGCAACCTGGATTGAAAATAGATTAAACTTTGTCACACAAGTCACAGAAAGCATGTACCAACTAGGCATAATTTAACATTCGGTGATTAAATGACACATTTAGTGTTCCCTCTGGGAGGAAGACACGACTTCGTATGATGTGGTGGGCATCGCAGTAATAAGTGACTAAGTCTCAGTTTCATGTCAGTTATTTAAGATTAACTGCTAAAAATCCATGCAAAACTATGGAAAATTACTGTAGTAACAACTGAAAATCGATTGTTCTATCAATAACACAATCGGAAAATTCCTTAACCATTACCGCCTTTAAAAATCCCATCTGCCACTCCTTAAGGCTTAAAGTATTCCCCTAATTCCCAAGAAATAAAGTAAAAACCTATTCCTCTGTGAACCAATAAACCGGGCTACATAACAAATTGATATTAATTGTCTTCTGGCAAACAATTACTTCGAAGGCGTCGATCCGAGCTAATCAATTGAGTGTCCTGTCTTATACCTACGCAGTTTTTGTTTAGTCTTTGTCCTATTTTGTTGTATATTGGTTCGTATAATGTAAGTAATTATCTGGCATATTATTTTAATTACTTGGTGTTAACTGCTTTGTGGGTACTACTATAAGCAAGCGCGGCGCTGAGCAAGAGCTCTTTTTTGTGGGAAATCATCAAATAATTTTTCCCACTATGGGCGGAGTGGAAGGTTGTTTCAGACTTTTGCTGATTAAAACTCAACCATGCAGGAGACGGACATAGGCTAATATATTTTATTTAAAGTGGGATTTGAGGGAGAAAGAGGGAAGAAAAGGGAAAACTTAGCATTGCTATTACAAATCAAAAAGGCGCAAGTGGAACTGTGTTACCCCGAATTTAACACGAGCGAAGCCGATGGCAAAAGATAGTAATTCATAAAGACAAAAATATTTCTCATTTTCATGACTATGAAATATACTCAATAATAATCTTACCTACACTTGCGGCGCCGACAATTTTCTGCCACACACACAAAAAAAAACACCAAACCGTCGCACAAAACGATTTGCCATCTATAACAACGACATACACCACCCTCTTACTTCTTTATCTCACAAGATATATGATAACTCGGTCTTACAACCGCAAAAGTTGCAAAAACTCCGGTTATACGCACCTCCTTGAACGATTCTCAACGGAGATACTGTAAGCAATAAAGCAGATCAATTGTGGTTCTGTAAAAGGGGAAAGAAAAGGTTTATTGTTCTTGAGTGATGTGTAGGGGGTCCCCTAAGAGTATGTGAGATCGATTCCCGAGGGTCTTCTGAAGAATGATTATGATATGGTTTTTGGTGGATAAGCATGAATAAGCATTTTTTTGAGTTTCGAAAATGAGACTTCAACTGAATATAACTTCGCCAACAACCCGTTTATTTCATACTAACTACCCTGTGCGGTTTCACTCGCGTCTTTAGTTGCTGTCCCGCTCCCGTGGGTAATAGTGTGATATTGTATAGCCTAAAAAAAGAAATCGGTCCAGTAGTTTTTGAGACTTTTCGTTACAAACAAAGAAACAAAAATCTTTTCTCTCTCTCTTGAATAATATTGGTATAGATAATAAGGTAAGTTAAATACAACAGCTCCCTGTTTCTTGAAAAGTGCAAATTCGAAATTGGAATTTTGTTTTTTTTTTTCCTTCGAGTTTACACCAACAAACCTCTAGAGAATCTAGCAAGTGTTGGTATAGACGTAACGATTTTATGGGCCTCTTTTCATTTTCCTCTTTTCGGTTTTACGCAGCGCTCATTGGTCGATTAGTGGGTTGTATGTCGATTTTGCAGCCCTGAAAAAGCAGTTTTATTTCTATAAATAAACAATTGGTTCCTTTAAATAAAAAATATTGCTCTTTAAAAAACAAAAAATAAATAAATTTAAAATCACATCATTATTCTTTAACAATTTTAAGAAATTATTTATGATGACATTGATTATGATATTTGCAAACGATTGAATCAAAATGCTCTTATACTATGTATAGTTACATTTTCGATTAAAAAATCAACATAGTTACGTTACGTTGTCACCGCGTACTCGATGGTAGAAGCTCAGCCCATTCGAGGAATTCTAATGAAGGTAACCCTCACAACTCAACCAGACAGTATTTTTTATTAAGAAACCCTAAAACTAATAATAAAACGTATCAAATTCTAAGCCATTTTTAACGTTAAATCGTTTAACAAATCTGGGACATGAAGCCCCTTCGCCCTCCTGTTGAAAGACGTTAATACTTAATAGTCTTATGGGCAATATGGGGGCGGATATGATACCTGACACCGTTATCGGTATTACAACGGTTTATAGAAATTTTAGGGGTTTGGTCAAGCGTTTTGCTATTTTCTGATTTTTTATTGGTATAAAGTTTGACGGGCCTGTTGGTCTAGTGGTTAGTGGCCCTGACTGCTGAGCCGGAGGTCGTGGGTTCGATTCCCACCCAGGACAAACTTTGTGTGATGAGCATGATTGTTTGTTCTGTGGCTGGGTGTGATTTATCTATAATATGTATGTATTTATAAATTATATAAGTATGTATATCAGTTGTCTGGTTACCATAACACAAGCTCTGCTCAGCTTGGGATCAGATAGCCATGTGTGAGTTGTCCCAAGATATTTATTTATTTTTTATTTATTAAAGTAGGAGTTGAAAGGTTGTAAGGGGAGTTGCGGGTTTTTCGAAAGAGATACCGTGGCCCCGGACCATAAAGGGCAAAAAAAAGAACAACTGACTAAAACCCACCCACGGTTTTAGTCAGTACAAGTCTGAAACTCCCTACTGCTCCGCCAAGAGCGGGGAAAGTTATTTCATGCTTTCCCACCCGCAAAAAAGGGGTGTTTGTAGGTCATTTTAAGGTAACTTAGATACTACACCAAGTATCTAAGTTACCTTGAATTGCGAATACTGAAGACTTCTTATCTAAAACCAGTCTTGCATAACTTTGGAAGAAAATCAAAATACCTAGAGAAAATCTCACCGTAAGTTAACTTGCAGAATCGCACCATGTGATGTCATGCAGTACTTTAATTCCAAAACGTAAACGACAAAACCACGCTCCGTCAACCCCACCCCAATTTGATTGGAGAAATTTGGACCTTTCCTGAAAATGCAAAATCCCTCCGATTTCTCTCAATCAACACCATAACGTATATTCCCCGCAAAATACACGTTTTGCCTCCCTAACATCATTAAATCAATCCACGTACTACAGATATGTCGACACTAGGGCGATATGCGCTTTACCCGCACCATCTCACGGGTGACCCGGTTCCTAGTAACGAGGCGACATCTGTCGTATAATTGTGACAACTCCACTTGAAGCCGACTGCCGTGAAAGAGAATTGCTGCTTGCTTTTAAAAATGTGTGCTCTTTTTATATGGGTTTTTAACTTTAATTTTAGCAGAAAAATGGTACACAACTTGGTATTAATACCTAACATAAAAATAAAAGAATAAATTAAAAATCTACAAAAAGGGTGACCTGCTTATAACAGTATGTACCATTTTTATTTAACGTTTAGGGATCCTCAATGGATGTCCTCCGCCAGGGGGCATGTTAGACTTCTACTGACATAAACCACACGATGTTTCTTCTCGTCATTTTTCGCTGGGGTGCGGGCACACAATCGCATTCTACACAATCACCTCAGCGTTGATGGTTTGCTTACGGCAAACCCCTTCTCAGGTAAAGGGGAGGAGTGAATTCCTCTCCCTGTCATTCTATATGAGAGGTGCGCGGAAACAACAAGCGACGCCAGCTCAGGTCTAATTGCTTGGATAACAGACTTCCCCAAGCCCATTGCCAGCAGGCCATCTTATGGGAGGGCAGAAGAGGGCATTGTCGGCCCTCCTCCTGCGCCCAGATTTTCGGGTGCGGGAAGTTACAGTGGAAGTCATCTCCCTCTCCCTTTCTGCTGGCCCTTTTGCTGCCTTAACTTCTTTGGCGAACAGTCTGTACCTTATCCTAAGTTCACAATACCAAAATTTGCACAAAAAGAACTGAAAACCCACAAAATGAAAAGAAAAGGTTCACAAGGTCAAACGTTTCAAAGGCCTCTCTAAGGTCGATGCTCCACAAAGTATCATAAAACCTTAAACCCGCGTTACTTTCTTTTCACTTTCCTTTCAAAAATATTTTCAGCCACTCTTGGATTTATTCAGACGTTGTCCCACGAATTATGGGAAGCCTGAAACGTACACACACAATTCTTAAAGCCTTTAAAAAAATATGTAACAAGTTCGCCTCGGGGATGGTGTAAAAGGATAAACTCATACATTTTTATGTCTGTAAATTTTCTTTGCAAATTTTGTTATTATTTAAAAGCGAAGCTAAAAGTGAGGTCATATTTATCTCGTCTTATCTACAAGCGTGTTCATTCAAAGGCTTAAAATTTCGAGTTTTAGTTTGACTCTTATCAGTTTTCTCGTTATTGCTGTTTATTTTAACCTTGCTGGATATTTTGTAAATAACAAGAACTTTTTGTGAAAGGAATTATTATTACACATACCTACATAAATACATCTTATTTTAAATATTCATCTCCATAAAGAGACCAAATTGTCTGTAAGTGGTCATCTAACTCAAAAGAGAAAAACATTTGAAGGACGTGACCAACAGTGAATGTCTTGCAGCTACCAATAAGTCATGAATTTATTCATATCTGTCTCTATGATGAGCATATAAGTACCGTATTTGCTCACATTCTTTGGTATGTATGTACTCCAAAATGTACTTGAAATACTTAAAAAAGCTACCAAAAATCTGTTATATATGTGTATGTCAGTATGTTATATGTGTGCGTGGCCCGCACTCCTGCGCTGCCCGACCTACGAATAAACCAGTGTGCTTTGAGCTGTCAGTAGTTTCACTTGTGTCCCTACGTACCTACACAACAGTGGCGACGAGTTTACCCACAATACTACAAATTATAAATCCTTGCGAGAAATGGCACAGTCATTTTGTGGCATCCTATCGACTTTCGATCATGGTGTCAGCGATTGGAAGACATATAAAGGTCGAATCACTCAGTGGTTCATCGCAAATGACATCGATGCAAAAAGTGATGCAACGGGAACCAGGAGGCGAGCGATACTACTTAGCGCACTCAATGATAGTACCTACAAGTTGGCAACAAACTTAGCCCTGCCAAAAGACGTACAAGAGGTGCCATATGAAGACCTATTAACGTTATTGGATGACCACTTCACTCCAAAACGTTGCGGGTTTAGCGAGCGGCACAACTTTTACGCAGCTTTGCAGCAGCCGGGTGAGACGTACACGCAATGGGCAGCAAGGTTGCGTGGGCTAACGGTGCATTGCGGGTTCAGCAATGTTGAAGAGGCGTTGCGTGATCGATTCGTGATGGGGATGGTAGCGGGTCCTGAACGGGAGAAACTGTTTGCGCGGGACTTGGAGACCTTAACGTTGGCGAAGGCGGTGGAGCTAGCAGAGAGCGTAAGATGCGCGCGCGCGGGTGCTGCCGCGTCTGCTTCTACATCTGCAGATCAAGTACAGGTGTTCAAGATAGCGAAAGGACGTAGTGCCAACCCGATTAAAAGTGCCGAGAAAGAAAAGTGTTCTGTGTGCGGTCGTGCTAATCATAAGTCGTCTCAATGTCGGTTCGCAAAATACAAATGTACAAAGTGCGACACAGTAGGTCATTTACGTAAAATGTGCAATAAAATTAACTACGTGTCCACGGGGAATGTGAGCGAGGACGACGATGGTAAGTCGCTTTATAACATTTGTTCGGCTCGGGGGGAACCTATGACAGAAACGGTCACAATAAATGGCCAGAATATAAAATTTCAAATAGATAGTGGATCAGCTGTGACAGTCATATCTGAAGGTACATATAGAAGATTGTTTGCAAGTATACCATTACATAAGTCTAACAAAGTTTTTTATAGTTACACGGGTAACCCGATGCAGTGTTTAGGATATGTGCGTTTAGCAATAATGTATATGCAGCGCACACACATACTTAATGTATTTGTTATACGTCACGGCGGCCCACCGCTATTAGGCCGGGATTTTATATCTACATTTGAATTAAAATTAACTAGAGTAAATTTTATGAACGGTTGTCAAAGTCCAATTGAGCGGTTACAAATACAATTCCCTGAAGTATTTTCAGACAAACTGGGCGCTTTTAAAAACTATCAAGTAAAATTGCAACTAAACAATGAAGCAAAACCGGTATTTTTTAAAGCGCGTCCCATTGCCTTTGCGTTGCGCGACAAAGTCGATAAGGAGATTGAACGTTTATTAAAGCTAGGAGTGTTAAAACCGGTTAAATATTCGGACTATGCATCACCTATTGTGCCCGTACTCAAACGCGATGGTTCTGTTAGATTATGTGCGGATTATTCGGGGACCATTAATAAACAATTAATAATAGAACAGTATCCTTTGCCGACGGTTCACGAATTATTTTCAAAATTACACGGGGGCCAGCAGTTTTCGAAAATTGATTTGTCCATGGCCTACAATCAACTTTTGCTTGATGATGAGTCACAAAAAATTACATGTATTAACACTCAGCGGGGATTGTTCAACTACACTCGTCTCGTATTCGGGTTGTCGAGCGCACCGTCTATATTCCAGCGCGCAATGGAAACTCTTTTGTCTGGATTAGATGGAGTGTTATGCCTGTTAGACGATGTATTGATAACAGCACGAACTGAGGATTTACACATTGAAAAACTACATATAGTTCTCAAAAGGCTTCAGGACGCGGGATTAACATTGCGAAAGGACAAATGTGAATTTTTTAAAGATCAAATAAATTACCTAGGATATGTTATCAACAAGAACGGGTTAAAGAAAGACCCGACTAAAGTAAAAGCCATTGTTGACGCTCCCGTTCCAACTAATGTCAATACCTTGCAATCATTCTTAGGACTTGTTAACTACTATCGGAATTTCGTTCCTCGAGCGTCTAGCATACTAAGTCCATTGTATGATCTATTAAAGAAAGGAGTTAAGTGGCACTGGTCAGCAATTCATCGGAATGCTTTCAATGTAATTAAAAAATGTTTAACGTCGGAACAAGTGTTAACACATTTTGACCCAAATTATAAAATAATATTGACGGTAGATGCTTCTCCGTACGGGTTAGGAGCTATTTTGTCGCAAGTATGCAGCGACGGGTTAGAACGACCTATTTCGTTCGCGTCGCGCACGCTCTCATCAGCCGAAAAACGGTATTCGCAAATACAGAAAGAAGCCACGGCGATCATATTTGGTGTAAAGCGTTTTCATCAACATCTATATGGCAGATCTGAACCGTTTACATTACGTACCGACCACAAACCCTTAATTTCTATCTTTGGTCCCCATAAGGGCATACCTGAGGTATCGGCCAACAGGCTACAAAGATATGCAATGTTTTTAAGCGCGTACAATTATTCGATCGAGTATGTCCGAAGTGCCGATAATAACGCAGATTATTTGTCTCGAGCGAGTTTACATGACGAGCGAGAATCGGTAGAGGAGCGGGGGGACAGCTGCGCGCACGCGGCTGCAGCCGCAGCGCCTATCGACCGGGCCGCTTATGTTAATTTTGTGGTTGAAGGTAGTATGCCAGTGACGCTGGATGTATTGCAAAAAGAAACTGCAAAAGATATCACTTTAGTGAAAGTAATTAATTACATTCATCGAGGTTGGCCTAGACAATTACTTTCGGATTTGTGTATTAAACCATATTTTTTGTGTAAGACACAATTATCATACGAAAATGGTTGTCTAATGAGAGGGCATAAGGTTGTTATTCCGGAAACATTGCGCTCAAAACTTTTACACGAATTACATAATTCGCACTTGGGCATTGTGAAAACCAAAGCAGAGGTTAGATCACGATTTTGGTTCCCAGGGGTTGACGCAGCGTTGGAGGCAATGATTAACTCGTGTGACATCTGTCAACAGTTACGGCCGTCCCCGCCGCGAACACCGATTGCTCCGTGGCGATACCCGCCAGAGCCATTCTATAGAATACACATTGACTTCCTAGGCCCGTTAAATAATCAGATGTTTCTCGTGGTTGTAGACGCACACACCAAATGGGTGGAGTTGTACGACGTTACTATGTCTACAACTTCCACAAACGTCATAGGGAAGCTGTACGATTTTATGTCCAAATATGGACTTCCACATACAATAGTAAGTGACAATGGAACCGCGTTTACGTCATTTGAATTTAAGAACTTTTGTTCAAGGAACGGCATCGACCATTTGACGTCACCAGCCTATAATCCAGAAAGTAACGGGCAGGCGGAAAGCTTTGTTAAAATCGTGAAAAAAGGTATTAAATCCTGTGTAATGTCTTCGAGCAATAAAGGTGATTGCAAGTTAAAAATGTTAAAATACCTCTTTGACTACAGGAATTCAGTTCATTCTGTCACAGGGTTCTCACCAGCTGAGCTAGTGTTTGGCCGCAAGTTGAGGTCACGCTTAGATTTAATAAATCCAATACCACCGGCGGCCTCTCTCACAAACACCACTAATAATATTAATCGTCAACAGTGTTCGCAAATTAATACATGTGGAAGAAATAATAAACAAGTGTTTAAGCCAGGGGATGATATTATGTATAAAAAGTTTCTAAGTAATGTTAAATTCGAATGGCGCAGAGGTATTATTAAAAAGAGATTGGGTAAAGTGGTTTACCTAATTCATGATTTAAGTTTGTCGGGTGAAATTAAGAAACATAAGAACCAAATAATGTTATATAAAGGTAGTAAGGGTAATGTTTCTCAACTGCCACAATATCATTACGACTTCGACGACAATAACAGCTGTCATAACGAACCGACAACAAGCAACCCACAGGTTCAAAGTCCCGCAAGAGAGGAACCTGATGAGGCAAACCAATCACCACCATCTGCAGACGCAGAGGTATCGTCAGATCCGGTTTCAAGGAATCCTGATCGGTTATTGAGAAACATTCCCAGGGTAGATTACAAACCCTTCCTATGACTTGTAATATTTGGTCAAATAAGGGGAGGAAATGTTATATATGTGTATGTCAGTATGTTATATGTGTGCGTGGCCCGCACTCCTGCGCTGCCCGACCTACGAATAAACCAGTGTGCTTTGAGCTGTCAGTAGTTTCACTTGTGTCCCTACGTACCTACACAACAATCAAAATTCAAATCAAATTCAATCAACACTTTCAACATCTTTTTTCACTTCAGTCTTTTCTATAGAACGTACAATTTCGTAGTATCATCCCGGAGAGATTGCCTCGCGATACAATCAACGTTTCAATTTGAGCGAGAATTGCTTCACATGGCACACCTATCTGTCCCCTAGGGCTTCGATACAAATGACGGATCGATATCGGAACTTATTACTATCGGGACACTTTTTTCTATCGCCATCTAATATTGTAGTATTGGGATTGGTAATGTTTCGACTCCTGCTTTGATGTTATCGTTATCGTATATTATAAGCTTTCTTCTTGCTTTCTATTCTCCAATTGTATTATTAACGTTCAGACGGCCTATACAAGTGACGCTTTTGAGATGTTTAATATTTCTACATCGACTTTCAACAAGATTGACATGAGATTTTTGGAAGGTTCAATCAATTCAATACATTTTTACTTCCCGATCATTATTATCGCTGTATTTACTTAGTTTAGGTTTTCAGTCTGTTCCGCCATCTTTGTTTAACTCTATTTAGGTTGCGTCCTCTTTATTTATCGTGCTACCAGTTGATTTGTGACTAGGTTTTTGTTTCAGTAGTGAGTAGTGATACACTGTTTTAAAAACTACTCATCATATTGCAATAGCACTCGGTTTTCTACTTGAATTAATATTGTTGAAGCATCGATACCGATGATTTTCGAATCTAGTAAATATTAGTTAATATTCAGTTAGAAATTGGTCAAAACAATTAGGAGTCTTCTCAGAACTTGTTCGTATAAAAACACTAGCTAAGAGAACTGTCCGTACTGCTTCTTCTCAATAATTCACCCTGTTTAGTAGGACTTTCACCTTTGACCTTAAAATTTTCGCAAAGGAATTGGTATCGGAAAAATTATACGCCGCTCGTTTATATATAAGATAAATGGTAATTACGGAGATGGAAATCTACCTTTTGCTGGAGTAAAGGTTAATGAAATTGGAGATTCTGGTTGAGATGGTTTGTGATAATTTGTTAGTCTGAAATTAAATAAAAAAATTGAAATGAAAAATACTTATGGCAGAAAAGTTTTATCCTGCGATATTGATAAGTCCACAATTGACGGCGCCGCCCACGTAGAGGTTAAAATTATCAAACGGGAATTATTCTATCAGGATAAAAAGTATCCTATATCCACGTCATGGATTACTTACAAGCAACTGTAACATACATAGTCATAGTTACATTCGCATTTAAAGTATTAGAATGGGTTAAATTTGTTTTTTCTTTCATTTAAATTAAAGAAGTATCACAAATTGTGAACTTCGTTTTATTATTTATTCATCGAAAACATCACGATCTGTTTACCTGTTCAGGCTACATTAATTATTAACATGTCTGCGGTTCATATCTTAATTGAATGTCGAAACGCCGGTGCTGTTGCACTCGAATTTTCCAGTGAAATTAATTATTGATCAACTTGGGTGTTGCGGTTACACGTTAATGCAAATTTGATCATCCATTGCTGAATCAACGTTGGTTTTAAGCCTTGGGGCACTTTGAATTGACGTATTTTTTCTGTTTTCTTTTTCCAAAATTACTGACAGATTATCACTTAATTCCAGCTTAAATTGTTTTATGACCGGAAAATAAAAAGGTCGAATAAAAAACCCGATCCGCTGCTCTTTTAATTTACCTAAAAAAGAAAAATGCCATTTTTCAAAGCAATTGATGTCACCCAAAATTATGCTCACAAAAACTAGCCAAATTTGACCCAAACCAAAAAAAAAACCATGATCGTAAGCAGACTTCTTAAAAATATCCAGGAAACTACACTCCACTGTTAGAATATTATTACCGTTGAGAAATTCACCATTGAAATCCAGCCTTTGACGGCAAAGCATTTGATACACAAAAGAGTCCATATTGTGAATGTACAATGAGCTCTTTAACTTGGTATAACTTTGCAAGGAGGAATATTGGGTCCTCGGGTGTTTAGAAGAATTTCAAGGAACGTAATGGAGTGGAAGTATTTTTTTCGGAATCCTGCGCAAAATTGCGATGGATTCGGAGTTTATTACCGAAGTTTATTATGCGGAGTTTTGAGATTCGGCACTTACCAAAGATCTTTATGTAAATAAATAGAGTAAAGTTACTTACTTACAATGTAGAATTTTGTAAATGGGCACACTCTTACGTCTACTTGCTATATTCTTTTTTTGTTTCTTTTTAACATTAAAGGTGCCAAAGTTTTTTTAAGAAACCAATTGTTCATTGTGTATTTATTCAGTACTGTCTGTTGTATGGTGTGTCATGAAAGTGTTGGTTCTCATGTCATTATCGCCTTACCGTAGTATTTCAGCGGGTCTGTGGACGGTGAGCAATGGGTAGTTCACCATCCGTCCGTCTATTGACGACAGGCCGTGTCGACGGCGCGTTAGTGTTTCACGCGCGCCTCAAAGAGATGTCAGATAGAGGAAGCAGAGGGGCCTGCCAAGGCCTCCACCTGCCGGGGTCGAGGGTTGTTCGAAAGAGATACCGCGGCCTCGGAGCGTAAAGGGAAATGGGAGGGAAGGAACATGGGTGGGTTTTAGTCAGCACAAGTCTGACACTCCCCCCCGCTCCGTAGGTATTTGATGATTTCCCACCCCAAAAATAAACCTCTCTAATCTTTATCCGACTCTTTTTTGAATGTAATCCAATAACTTGCTTTAGGAAGACATTATTAAGATTTCGGTCTCTAACATATCCTACAGTCGGTCTACTCCGTTTCCGGTACCCAATTTGGTACTGTCGTACCCACAAAGCTCTCATTTCCTGCTGATTTTATTTCGTATGCAAAAGATATCAATAACATCAAAGTTAATATAAAGATCAGAGGATTCTGATATGGAACTGGAAGATTGAATTGGCACACATCATAGTTAAGGACTATTTTCAGATTTAATATCCTTTTTGATCCTCTCGGGTACCATACCGATGGGACCAACATCCTTTTTGAAAACCTTACTTAAATTATAAATTGGTTTTATACGCCAAAGGTACTTTATTTGTAAATAGATCGTGGCAGGTAAATTCCGTATCTTCTAACCCGCAATAGATTTTATTAAGTACGTGAATAGTTGTTTTTTTCTCAAGCAAATCTACAAATCCGTTTTCATCTAAGACACAGTCTTCTCACACATGATCTCATTCGTCTAGTTAAAACGGATTCTCTCCATTCTTCACCACAATTTCAGTTTGTCAGAATCTAATTCTGCCCGTCTTTGCTGTCGTAAGCGCAAATTGCTCTACAAGTGTATGTCAAGTGTCGTTCTTAGGTGTATGACACTCGCAGACGACTCTCAGCGATATTTAGTGACACTATGCTGCGTAGTTCTGACGTTTAATCATGGAGAAGTAGGATGGTGGCGTCATCTACGTAATTCGGATCTTATTATGTAGGTATATTCTCGGAAGTGTAACCTTATTTTGTTTATATTTTTATACTTCCATGACCTGTGACATGACCTTAAGTGGCTTTGCCCGCAGCTTAACTAAAATCAACTATATTACGACCGATTCTCAGACTTACGAAATTTCGTAAAAATCGGTCAATTTTTTTCGGAGGAGTATGGCAACTTACATAATAAGATTATCTGAAGGCTTAGTTAAAGTAAAATCCTATCAATGACAGCTTAAAGTCAAAATTCAAAAGATTGTGTTTGCAAAGTTTTAGTTAATTTTGTAGACAATCCTGATAGATATTTGAAACTTGTAAGCGATTGTCCCTAATTTCTTTCGCGAGATTTAGGTTTTAAAAATATTGCTCAACTTTTTGCGATAAAATATGAGGATTATTATTTGGCAGTTTATTCGGGAAGAAAATGTTAACCTTACCCTAACGAAGATCGGATACTTTATATTCCAAACTAAGTAAATATCTTGAGGAGTATTACATTTCTTTAGAATATTTCCTTCAAGTGTTCTTAGATCGAAGGAAAAAAAGTTGACTGTATCCTCTTCTTGGGTTTCCAATTAAAAGATGTACCTTTTTATAGGGAGCGTAATTGTCAAGCTTAACGACTTCGCCTTCTCTGGACGGTGTGTCAGATTTGTACTGACAAAAACCGCCATGTGCCTTGTTTTGCCCTTTGTGTTTCGGGGCCGCAGTATCTCTTTCGAAGAACCCGCAGTCAGACCAGTAATTATCAACTCACCTGAAATCTACAATACTCAATTCTATTTAATTTTCTCCGTTATCGATCCAGTTCGCTCCATTTTCACACAGTTCTCGAAGTAACATTTTATCGCGATGTCTCCTGAGGGTAGAGCTATATTTTTTTTATTCCCGTCCGGAGCAAAAAATATCTAGCCTGAATCAGGCTTTATTCCCACTGTTTTAGCATTATCTCTGGTCGCTAGCCCTGGGGATACAACATTTTCGTTTATTTTTATTAGGGACTGCGGGATTCGGGAAATATTATTTGTTATTTTGTATTGTTTTTATTTACTTTGCCGACAAGGGTACACGAGTTGGTTCATCTGACCTTTTAGATTTTAGAACTAGTATAAATGTGGACAATATTGTTTGTGTGTATTGTTATACAGGGTGCAATTGAAGTCATGGACATCATTTTAAACTAAGGCTCTACTCACAATACGAAGTGCATTAAGGCTACTATAACGCAAATCAAAAATATTATTAATGCAAACTAGTTATTGCGGCACCCGGGACACGCGCGGCATTTTCTTAGAAGTAACAATAACAATAATATATTTGATTTGCGTTATAGTAGCCCTAATGCACTTAGTATAGTGAGTAGTAATAATGCCCATGACTTCAATTGCACCCTGTATAGTAACTGCATTGAATAACCGTTTCACAAATAAAAAAACTACCAATAGCTGATATTGGGCGTAAGTAATACATATATATATATATATAACTACCTACTGAGATAGAAAGATCTAAACACAAAGCGTATAGAAAGCAAGTACTAGAATCTGCATTTCAATTCATCAACACAGAAACCAAACCAAAAATATTATAACAAATAATTTCCATTTCCACTCCAAGCACATTAATATATTCTTCCACGTTCATCGTACGTGACAACACAAAAGACGTGAACGTTTTTAACCATTAATTATAAATGTATTTATGTATTTTCACATAAAATTGTCACCATACTGCGTAATATATGCCTTTCTTCATGTTTTCAAAGCCTTTATGTTCGTCGTTGGCCTCTGGGGCGATGATAACCTAAATAGTAACTTGAAATTCAAATTTTAGACCCTTTTTCAGTCTGTTGGGTTTTATTTTATTAATTAGTAAGCTTATGTGCCGTTGTTGAGTTTGGACGAAGAATTATTATCATAGAAATGTTGTAACGTAGCGAATGGGTGTGATATTGTTAATAATAGCATTATAGGGTACTAGCTTTTGCCCGCGGCTTCGCTCGCGTTAAATTCGGGGTAACACAGTTCCCCTTGCGCCTTATTGATTTGTAATAGCAACGCTAAGTTTTCCCTTTTCTTCCCTCTTTCTCCCTCACATCCCACTTTTTTCAAAAAAATATAAGACTATGTCCGTCTTCTGGTTCTCAACTATCTCTGTACCAAAACTGCATTGAAATAATCCATTCAATAGGTTCACTGTTTGCTCATTTGATTAATTCTGCCTGAAAAATAAAAAAGTTCTTTTGCTAAGCAGTCTTTAAAATTATAGGGCGTAGACAACGCGCCGTTCTAGAGAAGCCAGAAATATATTCGATCGATGTGTTACCAAAAAGATTTTATATCAATACCGTTGTACATTTCATCAGTAATACGAAATGTTTTGAAAGCTTTTCCTGTTCATTAGCAGCTCTCACTATATTTGTTCATTAGATCCTAATGAACTATTTAATTAGCACGTCATCCACATAACATTAGTAGACATCTTTTTTACGAAGGGTCTATAATCCTCCAGATACCGTTTTTATAGTCAAAACAGTCATAGCACTATTAATCTCACCTCTCAATTAGATAGAGTGGTGACTACAGGAGCAATAACGTAATTGTAGGCATAGTCATGTCACAAATATGTAGCGCTGACAAATTGCGGGCAGTGTGCTTCCTCATTAACTACCATGTCTTTTAAACAAGTATGTATGTTTGTTAGTTTTTCGGCCAACGATACGAATCCGTACGTTTAAACTAGCGTGAAAAAGATTGTTATTGTTTTAAAATCAAACTCAGATCATTTCTTTTACATGCACATTTGTATTGTTACGAATTCATATCGTTGGTGAAAACGTTCGAACTAATTGTTTTTCACATCTTGCATGATATTTAAAAGACTTTCAGGAGACTTTCTTGTCTTTTTTTCCTTACAAATTTGGGCTTTTGGATCTATGTTGAATCAACCATCTCCGTAAATCCCTAGAATTCAAAGAATTTTGTTAAAAAATCAGTTCCTTTACAGTAAAACATTTATCCGTATTAGCTTGACACATAAGAGCCATTACGCTAAACGAATCAGAAGTACCCATGCTTCCACAGTTAAATGAACAAATATTTGTCTCAAAGCAGGAATTGAAGCAAATATCTCGTAGAGAGCAGACGCTCCTAATTGCCATTTAAATAGACTCAGACTGCGAGGGGTAACTTTGAAACTAGCATTTGAAATACGGGAACCATTCTCTGTAATTACTTTTAGAAGAGTCTCTTGACTTGTACCAAAACATCTTCAATGTGTATGTTTTTGCTTTTTACGTGAATAAATATATGTTTTGTCTCGTTCTCAACATTCAAAGTTCCCCTACTGTCAATAATTTATTTATAAGCACCAACAGCCTTTTCCCCTGCTTACCTATTTATGTTTCCCCTAAATGTCATGTTATTTACGATGTTGGTCTTTGTTGCAGGTAATACTCGTGATTTATGGCAACCATTGTTAACTTAAAAATAAGCAACAACATTATAACGAGGTGAGTGCCTACTCTGATTCTCAAGGGTCCTCACGCTGACGACGGATTTCTTGAAAATGTTACGTCACATTTGAAGGTACGAGTTTCTACTGCAGTATTAAAAATGGGTTCTATAAAGTTGCAGTTATTCTCATAGCTTTGTGAAATTAGCGTAATTCTTTGCCAATATTACCATTGAATTCATTCAGGCAAAATAGTTTCTTTCAAAAGAAACTAGCATAAAGCGAACACAATATTTTAAATCAAATACTTTTCAAATCTTCTTCGCAATAATATCCATGGCTGCAATAAAAGCCAGCCTATACTCTTAAAAGGAAGCAAAGGACGAAAATAAGAGTGTCAAGATAAAAATAACAGTATCATTAAGTAGGCCATTTTCCTTTCTCATTCCCAGTCAAATGCCATGGGAAAATATGTACTTGATTCTATAGAGAAAACCTTTGTGCAATTTCTTAAGGCAAAATAATTGCGACCTTACCTAAATCAAATGATTGTGTTCAGTTGTTGGTAGACTATTTCTTTACATTAAGACAGAGTAAACAAGTATATAAATAATACATAACGGCTGTATATGAGGCTTGAGCAGTTGCGTGTGTCTACAATATAGGTCAGGCGAACAATATAATTTTATGCCTTGTTCCAACTAGTATATGCCATGTTTTGGTAACATGTAAATAAAATATTGTACTTCGACAACTATTTTTGCGGCGACGACGAAAATAATTTGATCATAGTATTTAATGTGGTTCTACCATACCATAAGGTTTAATACACATAGAAATAAAAGAAACGATATTACTATTTTAAATGGAAATATACATAAACCCATGCTTTTTTCCAAGGGGTTAGGTAGAATGCACAGGACGCCTCCTTCTACATCTTTACATGCTACTTTCACATTGTCTACGTTCAAAATAGCTCAAAATTTGCATTTTTTGTATGAGAAGTCATCAAATAACTACCCCCGCTCTTGGCGAAGCGAGGGTAGTGTCATACTTTTACTGACTAAAACCTATCCACAAAGACAGGTTGCAGGTTGTTTGAATGAGATACCACGGCCCCAGAACACAATGGGCAAAAGAAGGAACATGGTTAATTTTAGTCAGTAAAAGTCTGACATTATGTGATAATTATCCATTCCTAAAAAAAAACATGTTAATATAAATTAAACAACTAAGGCCACATCAAGTATAATCACGGTAAATATCATAAAAAAGCTATTTAATATTAGCATAATATAATCCATTGCCAAATAGCCATGTGCCCCAGTAAACATCCATTTCCACGATACATTTCCTATTACCCACAACACAATTATTCGCAGGTGGTTTAGCCATCATAATTCTCCTCAAGGCGTTATTATAACAACGTTATTAGTGTAATGGTAGGCAGTCACGGCACCTCTCAGGTAAGCTCTAGCAATAATTCAGAAGAGCTCTCTCGGTCGCCATTCTCGTTCGTACAATTTTCGAGACATTTCAATAGCTTCTGTAGGTTTCCCACCAAAACTTTCAAGTGTATACTGAAATGTAATTGGCTTTGTTTATGAATAGATTTAGAACCGTTTGAGAGTCAAAGGGTTTAATTAACGTGGTAGATATTTAATCATTATCGTTGGTCCCGAAGTTCTGAATGCGAAGTTTTAGTTAAATAATGTCGCGGAACATCTGAAATGATCATAGGAAATTCTGTTGATAAATTCTAGCGTATATCAAATGTTTTTTTTAAAGTTGAATAAAATTAAACAAAATCAAAACACTAAAGAAGTGAATGTAAAATGCACCTGAGTGCAAAAAAAGCAAGCATAACTTACTTATTTTTTTTTAAATAATTTTGTTTTCATAAATCTGTAAGTTTTCAACCTGTCGCTGCTCCATTGAATTTCCGTCAACTATGAGGTAAAACTTAACTAAATTTTGAGCGCGCACAAAAGGCTGTGTAATAACTTTGCATAAGCAAATTCACATGCTGAACAAAATTCTGAACAGTTTTCCATGGAAACTTTGCGTACAATAGTTAACGAGCTTAAATCAAGAATAGAGCTATATTGTTCAAGGTTTTTGCTACTTTATCGTTGAAGTTGATGATATAAAGTAAAGTTTGAATACAGGTGTATGGAACATATTTTTATTGGATCCCAACTATGTATGATACATAAAGGTATTGTTCCTATTTGTAAGGTAACCAAGGTGATGTGCGTTCTTTTTTCTGAAACGGATTAATTTTTAATGTATTATGAAACATTACGAATCCCAAAAGAAATCAACAGTCACGTTTCAATCTTACAAAGCAAAATGCAGAAAATAACACATCCGGAAGATAAAAATATCATAGACTTACAAAAAAGCTCAAAATTGATATTACAAAGGTAACGCAAAGCGTAATTTGAACGCCATCATTTTTTACGCCAACATCACATACGCTCGCGAAATATTCACATCAATTTATTGTACACGGCCTACCAACACATTATTCTGAAAAATTCAAAAAATCCCAACATGGAATCTTACTTAGACGTAAAAGCGTTACTTTTACGCAATCATCTATCATGTCTGAACCCAAGAATGTATTACATTACACAAATTGAAACCGTAATAATCTTTCGGCTGAATTCCGTCGGAATTGCGCGCAA
The DNA here is from genome assembly GCA_958449745.1 of Ochropleura leucogaster. NCBI lineage: Eukaryota > Metazoa > Arthropoda > Insecta > Lepidoptera > Noctuidae > Ochropleura > Ochropleura leucogaster. The sequence continues at coordinate 1,404,430 of OY288213.1, read as the reverse complement.
TTCTATCGTCCGGCCTCGGGGCAGTCGCTCGGATACCAACAAGTACCTATGTAATGCTTTTTACTTCGATTTCTTCATTTGGAGAACATTTTAGGGCCCCGAGAATGCCTCAGCTGGCTAAACGAAAGCGTCCTGGGATATTTATAGCGAGAAAATATTTTCGTGATAGAAATTGTGGTTGTGGTTGATTTATATGGATGATATTGTTATTGCGGCACAGTTTGTCGTTGACGCGGGTTATGTTATTGCGCAATTTATTACTATTTGTATTGTATGTGGATATTCAAATACATTAACTTTTTTAGAATTATTGAAATGGTTATTTGGTCTTCAGCTTCAGTAAATGTTGAGAATATTTTGTATTGTGAAATGATCGTGTTTACAACATTTTTGACAAAAAGCATGTTAGTTGTTGTTTATAACAAAAAAACATGCAATATACATTTCTGCAACTCAATATTAATAAAAATAGATAACTATTTTATAGAACAAGCTAAAAAGACGTCCCTCACGTGCCTTAGTCCGAAGAACTTGGAAGAGTATTTATTATTTAAGTCGTCAGTCGAATTCCTGACATCGGTATCGACAAAATAGATTCTGTCAGAAAAACTTTTACGTTAAGACAGACGAGATCAAACTTGGGCCAATAACTAGTTCTTTGAGTGATCGCCCACAGCTCTCTTATATAGTTTGCTGTATACTCACATACTCGAGGTGAGTACTTTTGGCGGATCTAGTTTCTGATATCTGGGAAGCTAAAGTTGAAGTGAAGAGAAGCTTCTTCGCAAGAAACTTGATAACTTTATTACGATCTCAACGTAGGTACCTATGTGGAGAGGTAGTTTAGGGCTCTATCTAGTACTTTGTTTGACGGGGCTATAAGTGTGTGACGTGATGTAGTATTTTAATGAAACATTCGGTAATAAGGAAGCGAAATACTGGTTAATTTCTAAAAGAGGTTGGAAGTGATAATACGATGTGCAGTCGAGATACAATGCGAGTTTGAATTTCCATTATTTTGTTAATTTATTTAAGGTCACCGCTTATGGCATATGGTAAATCTTTTTTTATATTGTTTTATCCAGTGCGAGTCTAATGAATAGTTTTTCATTCTTACCGTCTAAACACTGTAATTCTTTGTTAAGTTTTGTCTCAGCTAGTACATTTATTTTATAACTCAATGACCTTCGTACCTAACATTATTTATTCATTCAGACCTTTTGTTAGTAAATCCTATAAATTCGCGCATCGACAACTGATTTCCGAACAAAAGTGGAGGGTTCAGGCCGTTTATAAGACATAAATCAAGTGATATTAGACAGTTTGATCCTCATTGTTCGTTATCAGACATAATAAGGCCATGGCCAGCGATTTAGTTTCTTTCTTTCTTGGAAATTGACTTAGATTTTGTGTAGGGAATAAAAAATGGGTGACAGGCCGATTAACAACTCACGCAATTCAAAGGCAAGGAAAAGAGTGATGGTATCTTTTCACTGTTAAAGACGATCCAGTTATATACATAAAGCGTCTCTCAAATTTATTCAGTTATCCGTGAAAATTATGCTTAAAACAGAAATACTGCTTGAAAAATGAAGTCTAAAAGCTCAAAATGCCAATGTCAGCATAATCAATGAAGGCATCTAATTATTTTTTTCGTAAAGAAAAAGAACCGACAGAAATATTAGGCTCATTCGTAATTTTATTACCAGCATCTATATTTTGTGAGAAGGCAGCCTCCCTCATAAACATCTCAGCATTAATCTTGGCAGTAACCAAAAAATAATTTTCTCTTGTTCTTTCCCTTCGTCTTTCAAGACGTTGTGCTTACTAATTTCCACCATTCCATCTTCAAGTGTTAAATTGCTGTTAAGAACGGTCTTGAACCAAACGATCTCTTTAAATAAATATTCATTAATTGAATAAACGTCTTTCAAGACGTCTTCCGCGCTTTTGTCTTAAAGCTTAGTGAGATTAATTATATGTTTCTTCTTTAGACAATATTTGAATCGCAGATTTTGGATTTGTGTAAACAGTTGTGTTTGTGTTAAGTAACAGTAATGCTAACAAAGCTACTTGTTTAAAGTAGGTTAGTCGAGTATTGATCAAACAGAATTATCCTCGAATTGGGGTATTATTTGGTTTACGTAACAGGTTGAGCTCACCTGTCACAAAGGATTAGGAAAACGTTATTGTAGAGTCGAAATGCAGGTGTGTTTGAAACAGATAGTGTTTTGTGTTTTGAATATGTTAGTATAACTTGACCCGAACTGGAAATTCTCCGGGGATTTCAAGGGAAACAATTTTTGGGTTTCACTCGCAATTATAGAAAATTAATAATACACATTTAATGATGATATTATTGTGAATCATGTATTTTTATTACTAGGTCATGAGTTTAGGACAAAATTGTTACATTAGTGAACTGATTACTACCGAAAGTATACGAAGTCCCTTATCAAGATAGAGACGAAGAAGAGGGAGGTATCGTAAAAAGAGAGATACTTAATTGCATACTTCTTAATTAAAGTACTACTTAAGAATCTCCCATTATAAATGTATATCTACATTTCATTCTACATCTTTCTTCTACTTATCAGCAGTAAACGACATAACACTTTTAGCACCCCTAGCACATATATTCTACAAAGTCTCCACACAATATAATCCATTTTCTCCAGTTCTTTATTACCGGCTAACGAACCGCTTCTTGAGAAATTGTTCTCCAATACAATATCTATAAAATCCCTAGTTTCAATTACTCAGCTTACACCCGAGACGTGCGGTCGTGAGTTATGGTGGATTAGATCCAATTGTCAAGAACTAGACAAATGATTGTGAAAGATAAATGGTTGTGGGAGAAATTGGCGATGGTCACTGCCTTCGAGGTGACTTTAGAAATACTGAATTTGAAGATTTATGGGCTGAAGATGAAGCGGGGATTCTTGATGTAGAAGAGCATAATAATATCGATTACATTGTAAAAGAAGAAATGGAACTGAATGAAATGGTAATTTAAACGATAGAAATTGTAGGAAGGAATTCAAAGAAGCAGATATTCATAGCAAGTTTTAGGAGGATTTTGTTTAAAAGTCTTTTTCGTTTCCTAATTATTTAACATGTTCGAAAGTTTATTCATCCTTGTCCTTTAATTTCGATGTGATGTTACTGGTAAGTTCGTGAAAAGGGAAAAGCCAAAGCAAATTAAGCAAATTCTGTTGAAAATTTTGGATATTTATTAGGTCGAATCTATATGGAGTCTGCCGCCCCAACACATCAAGTATATTTATTCAAATGGGATTAGATACTAAGCCTCTTCAATCCGATATTCGAGTGAGGGAGTCCCGAAGGAGTATGTAAAGTCAATGTACATTTATACAAATAGAAAAGTTTTCCTTTGATGAACATTTAAAGATCATTTCTATACTCGTAGTTATTCCTACGTTTATAAGCAGATTTGGATAGCGAGAGAATCTCAAGGCAAATTCTTTATATTCTTCTAAAATTATATTTCTTAATACAATCGGTGTTGATTCTTACAATATGAAAGTATTTTTAATGATGGTTTCTTTTTCTTTAGTAGATTGATTAATGATGTTACCAACATCATGAAATCAAAGAATAATCTGAAAGACGAAATACTATGAGGAATTGTGCTAACCACAGTCAAAAATGAAAATAGCACAGTGCAGCAATGCTACAATGCAAGAGCTTGATGCTCGACTTCCCTACTTGGTTTTACCCAATACTGTCTCAATTCTAGATAAGAGTATCTCACCATTAGTTAAAAAAGAGATACTAATGACAATAAAATTTTCAAAAGGATTTCTTACCAGTATGTCATTTAAAAAAGCTTCACAGAAAAAAAAACACCTAATAAATAAGGCACCAAGAGTTTCATATCCGTATGTTATACACGGCCATCTTGAATTCATCGCCACGAGCTACACATTGCTATACATTGCGAAACTTTCCCTTGACAACGTTAAAGTTAAATTATAATTTGCATACTCACATAAAACGGTTTCAAATTACATTGTGCGAGGAGCCAATTAGCTGGTGATGAAGCTATGCGACGGTGTGCTTTAACACTTTATTATTTTGTTAACTGGTTTTTGGATCGTAGAGGAAGATTATATTATGGGTGGGTTTTTCGTTTTTATAGATAGATAGATAAATAATTTATTTGATGCAACAAAAGACACAATTCAAGAATTAATTTTAAAAAAAACATCACACAGAAAAAAAGTAGGGTAGACTAAGTTAGATCGACCCATAGGCATCTAGACACATCACATCTATTTATTAAGGTCACCCACTACTGGGCAGTGTGTGTCTCAAAGTTGCACCAAAAAGGACAATTACTTTATGATAAAGGAGTTTTGAAATATTAAAATAGTTTATTTTAAAAATAAACTGCACCCACAGTACATGGTGGTAAATATAAAAAAATAGGATCAGCCATAATATTGGACCAGTAGGCATGCAAAAATTTGGGACAAAACTTTTGACATAAAACTAAAAACAGAATAAAAATGCACCAACAAAAGAACTTACAAATTAAACTTTACTCTCCCCTGATCCGCCCAAAGTGGTACTGACTAAAACACACCCATGTTCCTTCTATTGTCATTTACGTTCCGGGGCCGAGGTATCCCTTTCGAACAACCCGCAACCCCGGCAGGCGGTGGCCCTGCCAGGTCGCTTTGCTGTCATCTCTTTGAGGCGCATGTCACTAACGCGCCATCGACACGGCCTGTCGTCAATAGACGGACGGACGGTGAGCTACCCATTGCTTACTACCCACAAGTCCGATCTGCGGTGGTCGGGAGCCGTCTCGCGGCACCCAATGCCCGGGGCGTTATATAATACTCCTTACATATTATTTTTTGATCCAAACCATAACTTAAATCTTACCCAAATATATTTGCCCATTCTTCTTGTGGTTAAGTGGCCTGTCCATCAAAAATGATTTGAATAGGCCGAGCAGGACTATGAGGATATTTGAACTGCCTCATTTTCATATCTTCCACAGGATCACTGTGTTGAGTGATGTGGGTATGTTTTTATTCTCATTTTCTTTCCGTGCCCTCATTTCGACGTAAAGATTTTCTTGTTAGGAAAATAAATTGTTTTTCATAACAATAATCAATGGGAGCTTCAAATCAATAATTGTTATTTCACGAAATCGCAATTGCGAAAACAAAATCCTCACAAAGATCATCTTCCAGTCTCATTTTAGCCTTAGTAACACATCATTTTTGTCTTCTTTAATATACAAAATAACCCTCGAGAAATAGGTTACTCTAATTATAACATGAGATTCAGCAAACATTTTGGGAGCTGACCCTTTCTGTGATAAAAGCCATTCATCATCAAAACGACATCCGTAATCTATCATGTTGGGAAGTGCAAACATTTTTATATTCACCCTCGCATTTGGTGCAAAATTGCCTGACTTTTAACTTCATGGAGGAAATAGACCTTTCAGAAATATTTTAAACAAAATTTGAATGGGCGTTTCAAAATCTCATACTTACTCCACATTTTTTTTATTTGTACCTACATGTTTTTTGACTACAAATACGCCTTAACTAAATTAAACTGAATATATTTTTTCATGTACATGTTTAATTATATAAAAATAATCAATTTACACAATTAATTTGAATTTATATTACCATTGTTTCACAAAAGATTGTAGTATCTTTAGTATTAAAAGAAACACAAAGAAAATCCAAAAACATTAATTTGTCTAAATCTTATCAAAAGTGATAGATTACCTTCTTACCAGTCAATCATAGTAACACGCTACAGGAGCCCAAAAATATCTTCTCGTTCTAAAAAAACTACCTCCTTTTATTTTTTCTAACCTCATTAATATTATTTCTCCCACCTGCCCTTAACCTTACTTCCTCGGCAAAAAAGACACGACAAACAGTAATAAACAACAATTATTTTCAAAAATATAGTCTGTTTTCTCTTTTTTCTTGTTTTTTCTCCCGGCAGTTAAGTGTGACGTGTTCTCATCCATCTTAATTCCGGTTGCTTTCAGCTGAGACACTCAAAGCCTCATTTAAGGCCCTGGATGTAGGTATTTAGGTCGTGCAAACACTAGGACTTTCTGCAGACGACCCACTTTGGTTCGAAGACAGGTTTGGTCTAAGTTGTAAGTTGACTTGGGAGCGGGAAATGACATGACAAGAAATGACATAGGGACTTGACTTTTTTTACTAAGTTAACCCACATCGTTTTTAGAGTTCCGTACCCAAAGAATAAAATGGGACTCCATTCCGTCCCCCTGTCTGTCTGTCAGCAAGCTGTATCTCATGAACCGTGATACTTAGAAAGTTGAATTTTTTACAGATGATAATATTTCTGTTGCCACAAATACCTATAGCAACAAATACGAGACAGAATAAAATAAATATAGTTTTTTTTTTTAAAACGTTGCCCCACACTAGGAATTTCTCCTGTATCGTGGGTGCGTTTACAAACATTTAACCTCACATACACAAACAGCCAGACCCGAAACAACTATCTGCAGGTCATACAAATATTTGTTCCGTGCGGGAATCGAACCCGCGACACGCAGCGCAGCAGTCGATCGCTCAGCCACTGCGCCAACCGTGCCGTCAATTTTTTTGCCGTCAATTTGGTTGTTTGATCCTGGCCATTTTTAGCCACGGCAGCCAATCTAAGCAGAGCTTTGCCATCTGCGTATGTCCGATGGGAAGGTAGTCCGACACGACCGGATATACCGTAATTTTTTGTCCGACCCGGGAATCGAATCCAGGACCCTGTGCTCAGCAGTCGCGCTCGCGACCGCGATACAAACGGAGCAGTAGGACATGATTAGTAGTATTGGGTAAGCGGAAGACATGGTAACGCGATTATATACAGTTTTCCTTGCGTGCTTGAATTTTATAGCCTCGCGTTTTTAAGTATCTCGTCTAATAATCTTTTGATATTAATTTTCTTTTGGCTGTTGGCTTTGAGGTTGAGCAAAATTAGGTATATTGCGTGTAAACCAGTTCTATCTTCTAATTTATAAAATTCTCGTGTCACATTTTTCGTTCCCATACTCCTCCGAAACGGCCAATATCTATTTTTCAGACCCTTAAATGAGCAGCGGGTGAAACAGCTGGGCACAGCTGGTTAAAAATAAAACTAACTGTGCTTTTAGATATGAAAATTTCAATAGGTATTTACTTGATATTTGACAAAATAACTTTATGTAAAACTAACTTAAAAAACAAAAAGTTAACTATATTCAACAAAAAGTTAATTATATTGACGGGCCTGTTGGTCTAGTGGTTAGTGGCCCTGACTGCTGAGCCGGAGGTCGTGGGTTCGATTCCCACCCAGGACAAACTTTGTGTGATGAGCATGATTGTTTGTTCTGTGTCTGGGTGTGATTTATCTATAATATGTACCTATGTATTTATAAATTATATAATATGTATATCAGTTGTCTGGTTACCATAACACAAGCTCTGCTTAGCTTGGGATCAGATAGCCGTGTGTGAGTTGTCCCAAGATATTTATTATTTTTTTTATTCAAAATACGTTTACTAGACTGTAATTAAAATTTAATCATGTCAGATTCCACGATCCTTTGTGAAAACCTTCTGGTACTTTTCTATTAGCTTTTCTAAGAAATAATTTCGTTAGATATTTAGGCATCGGTTTTATAAATATAGCTTAAAAGGTTCGCTTTATTGAAACCCAAGCAATCATATTGATGTTACGTTACATATTGAAATTAAAAATGTATGGGTTTGACTTCTCATCTTTTTTGTAGTTGTATAAAGCGGCTTATTTATTCTGCCGGTCATGTAGTGAGTAACTTTTTTGATATATATATTTAAAGGCACAAGGTCATAATCTGATGTCTCCGGGTTCATTATGACTGCCGAGCTATCAAAGGTAGGTGGGCAAGGAGAAATTAAACCACGTTACAATTTACTTAGGATTATTATTTTAACGAAATAGGAAAGAAATCATAAACAGTAACTTCTAATTAAATGGAGTATAGCGATGTTACACCGAACACGTCTTGCTTCAGCGGTATGCGAACGGCTTTATCCTCGTTTGAAGGTCGCGGTTCTTGACACGCTTAAAGCATCAAAGCGCCGTCATATTTTTTAATTTATATGATCTTATGCCAACCGCCATGCTCTCCCAACTTGCGCCAGCATTTTTTAAGCGCATGTACGTAGCGTTAGGGACACAAGTGCAAAGCGCCACTTGATCTAATTACATCTGTGATATTTCGAATTTTCACGAAAATATACGTTTATACGTAACGTACGTTATATATGTTTTTGAAGAGGCTCAAAGAAGAAGTGTTTAGTTTTAGGATAATGTCACCGGAATAATGATAATTTTGAAAATAGGCGCTTATATGTCTATTCAAATAATGTAAAAGCGAATTTCACCCACAAAACTAAATATGAACAGTAGGCCTACTATGACATCTTAAAGCAGAACTTATTCCATTGAGTGAAAGAGATGGTGCTAAACACCCTGTATAGCCCTGTCCCTTTCCCTCAGAATAAGTTCTGCTTTAACACGTCATGGTAGGGTAGCTGTACACATACACCGCGTGAAAGAGCTGTCAAAGTGATTATTGTTATGGAATATTGACAGTGAGTTGACAACTCATAGGTGTGTGCATATTCCGTACATTGGTGTGCGTCGTTAGTTACGCTTGTCTCTGGAACGTATAGTGTACGCGTACAGTAAAGACATGGCGTTCCAGAGACACGCTTTTATATGTACGCGATATTTAAACGCTAATTAAATTTGCTACTGGCTTTCAATTTCTGAAGATATTTGCTTTAAATCTATTAAAAGAACCAAAAACTTTTATAATTGGAAAACTAAAATCCAATTGTAAAAATATATTTTGTAATGGTATTATAACGTCAAGTGAGTTTTAAGTACACTCCAGTGAAAAGGGTCATAACCAACAATAAAATAAGATAAACAAAATAAACTCATCCAAATTATTTTCTGCTATAATCATAAAGATTATCTCTGTTTCTCGTTTTCGGTGAATAAACCAGAGGTCGTCAATTTTTTATTGGGGCCAAAGTCATAAGCAATCTCTAGAGAGCTTTCAACTCATCTTAGGATACAAAACTTTTTGGAACGCTGTTCGTAAATAAGAATTAAGTTTAGACGTTTTAACGATTGTGAAAAAAACTTTATTTGTTAAAAAAAAAGTGAAATATTACTGAAGAAATAAGACTTCAAGTCTTATTTCATTTTTAATATGTCTTGTTTAGGATCTGTTGGATTCCTATTTCTTTCTCATCGCTGCGTCTTATCTAACTTTGTCTTGGATTCTTTTTTAAAATTCTGTTGTCGCGTGTGTCAGAACGTGATCAGTTTAAATCGCTGTATATGTAGTTTTTGGTATAATAAAGAGCAATTAAAATTTATTTATATTATACACTATTAAATTGAATTTATTTGTTTTACCAAAACCGCTGCGTATTATAAATATTTTGAACATTAATGAGTAGTGGTGGGTCAAACTAATTGTTAATTTAGTTTTACAAATAATAATTTTCGTTTTATTTGCTCTGTGAACGACTGTAAATAGACGGTCTAATATTGTTTGTTTAGGAACAAGTATATTATTAATTAAGAGTATGCAGGAACCTCTAATTTTGAAATAAATAACGAGATTTAAAGCACTTTTCAAAGAACTTATATCAACATAACAGAACTAAGTCCTTTAAGCAATCGCTTAAAGAACTTGTAGATTGTTGTATGTTGGTGCGATTATAAAGTTTGCCATTTTGTAGGAAATATATCGAGTTTCACAGATCCATTACAAAATTTAAAAGTTTTAAAGATGTGGGTAAGAAAGTTGTTGAGATCATTACGACCGTAAGTTTATTTTTGCTTGGTTTCTCATATATTTTCTTCACTACATTTTTTTTAAATAAAAATTGTGTTGAGCTATATAAAAATTGCAAAGTTTATAATTAAAGGAAAAGTAGGTACCTATTTATTTTCTGTCTCGTTAAAAATATAAACTAATTAGTCTAATTTATAAAGTTTTACTAATTAATTTATATGACAGGTACTGACAAAGTTTAGTTTTTAAGCAGTCTTAATATTAGCCTAAATATTTTATAATGAGTTTTAGGTTAACTAAATTTTCCAACAGTGGGATAGTTTTAGGCTGGTTTTATTATTATTAAAGATTACCCGACACTAATATCGGGTAACTATAACGACCAATACGAGTATTGTTTTAATCTTATGTTGGACCCGTACAGTAAAACTCACTTTTAAATTCAACTAAATACTTTATTTCACTGACTTGCTAGTGCACGGTTCGGGTTGGTAGTTTCCATGGAGAAGAACCGGCAAGAAACTCCATGGTTACTCTTTTAAATCATTTGGTTTTACAATGTCGTTGTTACAGCGTTAATACTTAAGTATAGCAGGCTAGCGCAGGCCCGACAATATGTCCTTGCTTACTTATCGATCATAACCGACTAAATTTAAAACTAACGCGCCACACTGACAACTCGAATGTTGCGCGCCACTTTGGTTGGTACAACCGGGTAATATGAATATAAGACAAACAATTATAGATTAAGTTTTACGTATTCGATTTCAAGAATTAATTAAACATTATTATGAATATCAATTCTATTTTAAAATGAATTGATAAAATGGAAAAATATCAAACAAAAGAAGCGCCATCTAGTGGTCAATGGTTTATGATGACAGTCGTACCAACTTAAAAGGCATCATCGCAACTACTTATACTATTGACCACAAATTACTAACAAAATACAAAAGTAATATTAATTTATTTTCTACATTATTCTAACATTCGGCCATCCGCATAACTTACGCGTCCTCGCGTATGTATACGAATAGCATTATATACAATAATCAATATTGCGTATATAAATCAACTGTTCCAGTTACAATGCAACTATTGAAGCCATATTATACTGGATATCTTAATTAATCATGACTAACACACCCAACTTATGAAATAGTTTGTTACTCGTCGCTACTACTTTGCACCCTATTCCAACATTCGGCCATCCATGTAACTTACGCGTCCTCGCGTATTTAGGTAAATGGTTTTTTTTATTTGAAAATATTTCAATTGTATACAGTTATACAGGTAATATTCAAATCAACAACACAAAGCAATTACAACTGTAAGTACCTAACCATAATACACTAAGAATCAACTTTAAATATTATAAATTGGTGTAAATATATGAGTGGTGCAAGTCGCTATTACCTTAAAACCACAAAACCGTTTTATTTACTAGTGGTACAAGTCGCTACTAGTACTACCTTGAACTACCAAGCCGTCTTATTCACTAGTGGTATAAGTCGCTACTACCTTGAAACTACCAAGCCGTCTTATTTACTAGTGGTACCTACAAGTCGCTACTACCTTGAAACTACCAAGCCGTCTTATTTACTAGTGGTACCTACAAGTCGCTACTACCTTGAAACTACCAAGCCGTCTTATTTACTAGTGGTACCTACAAGTCGCTACTACCTTGAAACTACCAAGCCGTCTTATTTACTAGTGGTACAAGTCGCTACTACCTTGAAACTACCAAACCATTTTATTCACATGTTTTAAATTATAATTAGATCAATCAAATAAAATAATGACAATAGCTAACAGTCGGCCTTTCCTGACAAATTCACGTCTCGGGAATTTAATCCTTACTAATATTATAAAAGCGAAAGCGAGTTTGTTACGTCTTCGACAAAAGATTGAGATATGAGGAAGAAAATGGAAAACTTAGCATTGCTATTACAAGGCACAAGGGCAAAAACTACAGATAACAGGCACCTGTTTGTCATGAAAGGGAAACCGTGATAACCCGAATTTAACGCGAGCGAAGCCACGGGCGAAAGCTAGTATATGTAATAAGCTTTTACAAGATTTAATAATTCATCATACTGAATACTGAAGCCCCTTTATGTCTTCAGTACTGCTGAGCCATTCCACTGGAACCTCTACACAATTTTCGGAGGTTTGACAACAATTACTATAAACTATCAATACTGAAGCCCCTTCATGTCTTCAATACTGCTAAGTCATTTCACTGGAACCTCAACACATTTTCAGTGGTTTGACAACAACTATAATAAACTATCAATACTGAAGGCCATTCATGTCCTCAGTACTGCTAAGTCATTTCACTGGGACCTCTACACAATGTCCAGTGGTTTGACAACAACTACAACAAACTATTTATACTGAAGGCCATTCATGTCTTCAGTACTGCTAAGTCATTTCACTGGGACCTCTACACATGTCCAGTGATTTGCCAACAACTACTATAAATTATCAATACTGAAGTCCCTTCATGTCTTCAGTACTGCCAAGTCATTTCACTGGGACCTCTACACATGTCCAGTAGTTTGACAACAGCTACAATAAACTATCAATACTGAAGGCCATTCATGTCTTCAGTACTGCTAAGTCATTTCACTGGAACCTCTACAAATGTCCAGTGATTTGACAACAACTACTATAAACGATCAATACTGAAGCTCCTTCACGTCTTCGGTACCTACTGCTAAGTCATTTCACTGGAACCTCTACAAATGTCCAGTGATTTGATAACAACTACTATAAACGATCAATACTGAAGCTCCTTCACGTCATCGGTACTGCTAAGTCATTTCACTGGAACCTCTACAAATGTCCAGTGATTTGACAACAACTACTATAAACGATCAATACTGAAGCTCCTTCACGTCTTCGGTACCTACTGCTAAGTCATTTCACTGGAACCTCTACAAATGTCCAGTGATTTGGCAACAACTACTATAAACGATCAATACTGAAGCTCCTTCACGTCTTCGGTACTGCTAAGTCATTTCACTGGGACCTCTACACATGTCCAGTGATTTGACAACTAACCAAAGTTCATCTTTAAGAGGTTCATTAACTCTTTTGATCAGTTTACTTCTCAGTACTTAATCTCATTACCACATTTACAATCAAATCAATCAAACAGGTACATCATGAGAAACCCCTTTATAAAACGGCGTAAGAAACTTGATAGGCCAATAAATTGCCTAAAACCTTGTTGTTCTCCTTTCTAGCAGGGCAATCGTCAACTAAATGTCCTGCTTTATTATGTTACCACAGCAAACTCAGCCAACCGCTGAGAACCAGATATTGAGAAGACAGCCATTATAACGCCATTCGGATTATTCGAATACCCTCGAATGTGTCCAGGTTACAAAAAATGCAGGACAAACTTTTCAACGGTTCATACATCGTATGCTGAGTAGATTGGATTACGTTTTCCCATTTATCGATGACGTAATCATAGAATCTGACAAAGCGAAACAGCACAAGAAAGACTTCAAGTTGTCCTACAAAGATAACATGACCATGGAATCACAACTAACCATCAAAATGTATTTTTGAAAAACCAACCGTTAACTTTCTCGGCTATGACACACCGTCCAAAGGAATCAAACCACCGAAAGATACAAGTTAAAATCATCACTGGCTACACTAGGCCTGAAACCATTGAAGATCTTATTTAGTTTCCTGGGAATGGTGAACTTGTATCGCGACAACATTCCAAACGCCGCGCATGTACAACACCTCTCAATGCATATCTACACAACTGTAAGAATCGTGACAAGACAAAGATAGCTGGACAGCGGAAGCATCAACAGCTTTTGAGTCATGTAAGGCTAGCATACAAACCGCAACCTTACTTGCTCACCCGTCACCAACCGCATCTATGTCACTAATGTGCGATGCGTCTAACAACTGTGCTGGAGCCGTACTACAACAGCGCATCAACAACAAGTGGGTTCCTCTCAGCTATCCCTCAAAGAAATTCTCAGAAACTCAGCTCAGTACGTTTGACAGACAATTTTGTCTATTTATAAGGCCGTCAGACGCTTCAGAAATACTTTCGAAGGAAGAGAATTGATAGTGTTTATCGACCACAAGACGCTAACCTACGCAATACACAAGCTATTGTCTAAGAACCAAATCTGACAGACTCGTGAAGACGCCTGTACGCTTCGCTAGACTGGGAGCACTGTAGCTGTATACCAATACATCGTGGAACACAATACACCGCTGGACTGAAAGGCGCGCTGCCGCCACCTATATTTGTAAACTTCGTCCATTTTGTTTCTCCGTTAAGAATATTCTATTTTTATGTAAAGCTTTGTGATTGGTCAAATTAATAAAACTAAGAGGCAGATCAACCACTACATGCCAGTTCCAAGAAAATAGTAGAAATAAATCGAAACATACAAGTTGCAACATAGTGTTATCATTCATTATCTTTCCCTACGATACACTACAATTACAAGCAGTACACCGTTTGATTGCTTGTTTACACTTATAATATGGGTGACTTCTTCGCCACAATTATAGCATTTAGCTGTGGTTTCTGACATATTGGTGTCATTATCAATTAGCCTGCTGCACCGTTTTGTCAATTTCTTTGTTAGTTTTAACCCCTTTCAAATAAACTAGTAATTTATCGCGATCAGAATACTGGACTGCTTCCGCAAAAGTTCTCATAGAACGATCTTCGATACCCAAAAGTATACAATCAATGGCATTCTTGCACGTAATTGTATATCGATTAAGTAGAACTGTTTAGTCATGAAAATATTCCTCTAATGTATCTCCTAAACGCGATTTACAAGCAAGCATGTGTAGTTTGTTTTGCCATTCAGACTAGGAGGCCTACCATGAACTGTTATTGCGATTCAATTGATGTTCTACAATAAACTGTTTTGCCATTTCATACCATAATTATCCTTAATACGATCTAGTTTAAGCAACGCCAAATCAAGTCGGCAATTGGATCGCAAACTGTTTTCATTCATTCTTTTTTCATACCATAACGTGACCTATCAACCTAAATTGGATAGCTTATGTGTCAAATTAAGCAATTCATATAAGTTTCTACTTCTTGGCGTGAAGTGAGTCGTTTTGCTAATAACTTTATAAAAATTGTGATAATATACGTAATTCAAAGTATTTCAGTAGAATACTGCCCAATTTCCTGATTACCGTAAACTCCAAAAGAATAGTTATGCCATTATTCGTAATACTAATTAATATAACTTCAAATAATACTAATAAAATTTAGTAATTAAGCAACAACAATTTCAACTTTCAAAACAGCTGTCAAATCTGACATAAGTGAAGGTGCGTTCCTAACTCGTCTTAATCAATTTATTTTAACAACAACAATAAGCAAACCTTTGATATTTCCAAATAAAATAATTATTTAAACTACTATCATTTACTACTAAAATTATACTTACTAATAAGTATATAATCTGACGCTAGAAAACGTAATTTAAAAATGTTTTTTGTAATTTTTATACAGATGAAGTTTCGAAACGCAACGCATATGGTGCGAGTAAAAGAGACAGACTTATGTTACGACTTTACAGCGTCAGCTCTTTCTCACACCGCGGACCACAGACAAATTTCGATCTTTCATTTAGTCCGTGAGCGATTCAAACGCCTGTCAGCTAAAGGCACTTCATGGTACGCTCTGCATGATTTAGTTTAGGTACTTATACTGGATTGCATCGGAAGTGAATGGCAACTAAAAAAGTCGATGGTAGGTCTACAGGAAAACATTACACTGGGAAGCTCTTGGTACCATTTTTGCACCGAACCTACAAGTTTTGGCAGTTTGTACTAGTTCGTAGCGACTTGTTCACCTGTCTGACATGTTGTAAATTTGTGCACACTCGTTTACTTTGCATATCCACATTGTTTGATTTCATTTTGATGGATCCAATTCTAAAATAACATTAAAAACAGGAAAGCATTCATTGCTTCCAAAAGTTTACATGGTCTGAATGACGTCTCTTAACATTTGCGCCAGTAAAAACTGATTACTGACCTATTCGGCAATGTTACCTACACCTTGAGAAAGCCTCGAGTTGCCACAGCTGCGCCTCGAACAGTCTTGAACAGCTCCGGCTGCGCCTCGCACCGTTCCGGCTGTGTCTCGAACCGCTCCGGCTGTGCCTCGAACCGCTCCGGCTGCGCCTCGAACCGCTCCGGCTGCGCTTCGTACCGTTTCGGCTGCGCCTCGTACCGTTCTGGCTGCGCCCCGAACCGCTCCGGCTGGGCCTCGCACCGTTCTGGCTGCGCCTCGAAACGCTCCGAAAAAGAAATCATACAAGTATTCATTACAATTATGGAATAAAAATAAACACACGCACACACTCAATTATCTGTGTTTTCTTTATAAAAACAAATCATACAAGTGTTATGTCTTTCGTTTGGGCACAGGTGGTTTAGAATAAAACACGGAAATCAATTACTTAGTGCGTGCGCGACACGACCGTTCGCCCGACGTCTGTCAATGTAATGCGGGTAGCGGGTGTCGCAAGCGCACCTATTTAATTATAATATCTATACACCACATCTCTCCCTTTCAATAAATTTAAATTGAATCACATTGTTATATTAAACAGTAATTTTTACAAGAGTAATTTAGTCATACTTTGTCTCTATTCTAAACAAACAATACAAATTTGATTGACTACGTAACTTCATAATATGATTGAGGAGAATATTATGTTTACCAGATATAAGGAAATAATAACAATAATAACAAAACAAAACAATAATAGCAATAACAATGATAATATTAACATTATTAATCTTCATAAATAAACTTCATCTAAATCAATTTATTCTAATCTTCATCAGTGTTTATTTGTACCCCATTATCATTTTCCTTTTCATTATGGATTCTCCATTTTCCCTCTACTTTCTTGAGGTGAATTACATTTCTTCTTATTTCTTGACCTGTTTCATCATTTTGTACTCTAATATCACCACCTTTAGCGCTAATGACCGTGTGTGGAGTAGAGTTGAAATCCGGCGTTAATTTGTTTTCCTTAATCATATTTTTAACATAAACCTTTTCTCCTACACTGATTTCATTATCTACTGCTTTTCTCTTTTTGTCTTCAATTATTTTGCTCTTTTCTTTTGTTGATTTGTCCTTATCATACACTTCTAAATCAGTGCGCCTGGTTTCAACATCTACAATTGAAGGTATTTTGTCTCTAAATTGCCTGTTGAAAAATAATTCTGAGGGTGACTTCCCGGTTGTATTATGTGGAGTGCTATTATACATCATGAGGTAGCGAAGGAGATCATCCTTCCAATCGGACTTTTGGCACTGGCTAATTTTTAAGCGTTTCATTATGTCACGATTTTGTCTTTCGACCTCCCCATTTTGTTGCGGCCAATACGGTATAGAATTAAATAGCCTAATGCCGAATTCCGAACAGAAGGAATTGAACTCTTCGCTTATAAATTGCCGACCATTATCTGATGTGATACTGACTGGAATACCTAGCCTAGAAAATATTTCTTTTAATATGCTAATGGTTTCCCGAGATGTTATGGATTTCATTATTTTAATTTCCTTATAGCGGCTATAATAATCTATGACTACTAATAAATTATGCCCACTGGGTAGTGGACCAAGGAAGTCGATAGCTATGTCAGTCCAAGGCTGTAATGGTAATTCACGTCTCTTCATTGGCACCGGCGGGCTAGGTCCAGAAACTAAAGTGCAACTTTTACAGCTTTTTACCATATTTTCAGCGTCTTTGTCGATTTTAGGCCACCAGACTTTAGTTCGTAGTCTACCCTTCATAGCAACGATGCCCGGATGCCCTTCGTGTGCTGAAGCAAGCACTTGTTTGCGTAACTCCGTGGGAATGATTATTTTGTTTCCACGTAGTAGGATATCGTCATGCATCCAAAGCTCATGCTCGAAGAGCTTATAATTGTTGACTTTAGGGTCCCAATTATTTCCAGAAAGTGCCATTTTTACTAACCGAATATCTTCATCACCTTGTGATTTATTAATAATTTCTTCCATAGACATAGCCATAGGTCTTGCATACTCTACGATTGCATTAATATGATGCTCATCCTCATGAGGACGTGGATTTGGTTGATTTGAGCATAACCGAGACAGAGAATCAGCTATATTATTTTTACCAGAACAATACACCACTTTGTAGTTGTACGCTTGTAACCTTAATACCCATCGTTCGATTCGTGCACATGGCTTCGATCGCGGGCCGAATATTACCTCGAGAGGTTTGTGATCCGTGATCAGATCAAACTCTTTTAAACCGTATAAATACATGTTAAAATGTTCGATGGCCCAAACTAAAGCAAGTGCCTCTTTCTCTGTTTGGCAGTATCGTTTTTCGACATCTGTCAAACTTTTGTGGCCAAAAGCTATGATTCGAGGTCCTTGTATATCATGTTGAATGAGAACTGCTCCTAAACCTACAGGACTGGCATCGGCCATTACTTGAGTTCTATCAAGAGGATCGTAAAACCCTAGAGTACGAAGGTTATTTAGACTTTCTTTTAACTCTGCAAAAGCGGCAGATTGTTCTTTACCCCAGTATTTGACAATGTCGGCGTGTTTGGATAGCTTGTGCTTTAGAATGTCTCGAATTGGATCAGTCATAGTAGCTAACCTTGGAATCCACTTTCCTATATAGTTGATTAGTCCCAAAAAACTTTGTACCTCTTCGACTGTTTTAGGGTCTCTAAACGATTGTATAGTTTTAACGTACTTGTCTAAAGGCTTGATGCCACGTGGAGACAATTCATGACCCAAGAAATCTATTTTTGATACGTTAAAAATACACTTTTTATTGTTTAGAAGCACGTTGTTTTGTTTTAAAATCTCTAACACATGTTTTAATCTATCGTTATGTTGATTAATGTCGCTTCCAAACACTACGACGTCATCAATGAAATTAACGACACCGTCACAAGGTAGGAGCGTCCTCTCCATGATTTTTTGGAAATGTTCGGGCGCACATGATATTCCGAACATCAACCGTTTATACCGAAACAGGCCTTTATTTGTTATGAACGTTGTTATGTCCCTACAATCCTCCTTTATCTCTACCTGGTGAAATGCATCTTTTATGTCCAGTTTAGAAAAAATACAAGATTTCCTAAGTTTAGGTAAAAGTTGAGTCATTGTTGGCAAAGGATGATTCTCTCTTATAATGGTAAAGCCATTATAAGAGAGCCATTAGAAGAAGATTTAGCACATCTCATGTCGACACAGAGTCTTAAAGAGCCATCATTCTTAATAATGGGCACGACTGGGGAAACCCAGGATGTGGCTTGGCCTACTGGCTCGATAATATCCCTTTTAACTAACTCATCAATTTTTTCATTGATTTTATTTTCAAGTGGAATGGGAACTCTTCTATATGGCTGGCAGATTGGGGAAACAGATGGATCTATTGCAATACTTAACTGAATATTTTTAAATTTGGGAAATGGTTCTGTATTGACTAAATTAATACCTACCCCTAGTTTGAGTACGTTGAGAAGCGTAGCTGTGTCCTTGCCAAGCAAATTACGTGTCCCATTCTTAATGACATAAAATTTTGCTGTATTCAATTTTGGTCCAATCGCTATTGAAGCCTCAAATGAGCCAAGTACATTGAGGGGGTTATTTGAACCATATGCCATAAAAATTTGATTTGAACCTTGTTGTTGATTAGACACAACGACAGCGTTTGATTTTAGGTACTCCCACGTTTTATCATTGATTATATTATTTTTGCTACCGGAGTCAATGAGCATATTCATTTTGACGCCACCTACTTGGCAAGCTATTTCGGCATCATCATCAATGTGGAATATGTAGTTCACATTACTGACGGGTGATTTAGTTGGTTGTTCATTTGTTTTGACTTTTTTCCTGTCGTCCTTTTGTTTATCCGTAATAGTTGATGCTTTGCGCTTATGTTTTCTTGTGCGACATAGACGTGAAAAATGACCTTTATAGCCACATTTGTCGCATACTTTGTCTTTAGCGGGACAGTGCATATCGTCACTATTGTGATTTTCACTCCCACATCTAAAGCATCGTTTTTTACTTGTGTTGTTAACACGACTTTGGGTTTTGTATGGTCTCGTCCCGATCCTGTTAACCTGTTCAGTTTGTTTCCCATGAAATTCCTTTAGCTGTCTCTCCACGGTCTCAATTGTGTTAGCTTCTAAGATAACCTTTTCTATTGTAACCGAGTCTCCTAATTGTAGTATTTTTTTCCGAAGGTCCGACGAAGTACATTTTTCTACTATTTGGTCTATTAGATCATTGTCTTTTTTGGCGAAGTCACATTTGGAACTCTGATTGCGTAACCTAATTAGAAATTTTTCAAATTTTTCCTCTGGTTCCTGTTTCATGAGCCGGAATACATGACGCTCATACAGGAAGCTCTGCTTCGGGGAAAAGTACTCATCTAATTTTTTTATAGCGGTTTTAAACACGTCAGGAGAGACTTCCTCTTCGACATGTGCGCCAGGGAGGTTATAATAAATATCTTGCAATCCTAATCCCCCCATATGCAAAAGCGTTGCACGTTTCATTAAGGGTTGGTTTATACCCGAAGCTAGAAGGTAAATTTCGAAAGCTCGTTTCCATTTTTGCCAACGATGCCCTAATGAATTTGGGTCTGTTTCGCAGTCGAGAGTTTCTATTGCCGGTAACTGAGACATGTTGGGACCTGTAAATAAGTATATCGAAAATCTGCTGTAAACTCACTGATGTACTAACTACCTACTAACTATTTAATATATTTCCATTTTACAAGTTATTCGAAGGTATTTTGGATATAAACATAATTATGTACTTGTGACATATGTCTGCGAATTAAGAGTAACTCTGTATCTACAACTGAACTTATAGGACCGGGACTAACCATGATTTATTTTGTTTGCATACACTGGTTGGTTATACCAATGTATGAACTTAATGAGTTTTCACCCATTGGAAATACTAATAAAATAATTATTGTTATTATTGCTAGTATAGTTTTATACCGATGTATGAACTTGATGAGTTTCCACTCATTGGCAATATTGTTAGAATAATAATTATTGTTTTTGCATAACTAGTATATTTGTTATACCAATGTATGAACTTGATGAGTTTTCACCCATTGGGAATATTGTTGAACTAATTGTTATTATTATTGTATAACTAGTATACTTTCATAACAGTGTATGAGCTTGATGGGTGTTTACCCATTGGAATTGTTCACATTTTAAATTGTTAACGACTTGGCTAACGCTTACAGGCACAATTTTTGTTAATGTTGTTGTTGTTGTTGGTAGTTGACACTATAATAGCAGGAAGCCGCAGAAAAATCGAATCAAGCTATAAGCATGTTAGTATATAAGCAGAATAATTAAGTCAAGTTGCAAAGATAAATTTAAAGGCGCACACATACTTAGAAACAGTTTTACGTAAACGAGTGGTATTTCCCATTTACTCACAAATCTTTATATTTAAATCCATCAACTGGTTTACGATCACTTACTGTGGTGACGGTAATATTATGTTATACTGTGCTGTGAGTGTGCGAGATTAGTAGAAAATAATAATTATATGTGGGTATTTTTGTTACTATCGGTCAACTGCACAACAATGGAATATTTATATTGGTAAGCGTTAACTGGCACCGTTTTTTTAAGACTAATCTGACCGAAGGTATCAGCCTGTTTACTAGAATTGAATACAATAATTTATCGAATATAGCAAAATAATATCATAACATTGTTTTTGTTTTCGTCACAAAATGACTCGTTTGTTATTGAGGGGAGGTTGTATGCCACTTCTCCCCTTTATACCGAATAAAGAAAACTTAATTTTGAAATGTAACAGTTACGAAATTATAAATGCATACCTATTATTTATGTTTTTCCAACTGATAGCCTCGGTCATCTTTGAAGTCTCATTATATATTGCTTATTTTACTCACGTTCTTTATCCTCGTCGCCAATGTTATGTCTTTCGTTTGGGCACAGGTGGTTTAGAATAAAACACGGAAATCAATTACTTAGTGCGTGCGCGACACGACCGTTCGCCCGACGTCTGTCAATGTAATGCGGGTAGCGGGTGTCGCAAGCGCACCTATTTAATTATAATATCTATACACCACAACAAGTATTCATTCCAAAAGTTAACCAGTGGGAAAAATATTAATTAATGCTTTTCGTTTAAGATATCACTCCATGTTATTAGCATTATTATTACCATTACATTTATTATACCTACGTATAATAAGAAATCAAGCGAGTTACACTATTTATCTAACTGCTGGTCATTTGATTGAATTTATAAACGGATAAAAGAAACTGTACCTTAATATTGCGCTTTGCTGGGCGTTCGGTAACACTGAGATACTTAATTGTTTCTAGTGCTATCCCACTTCTGATATGTTGGACCCGTACAGTAAAACTCACTTTTAAATTCAACTAAATACTTTATTTCACTGACTTGCTAGTGCACGGTTCGGGTTGGTGGTTTCCATGGAGAAGAACCGGCAAGAAACTCCATGGTTACTCTTTTAAATCATTTGGTTTTACAATGTCGTTGTTACAGCGTTAATACTTAAGTATAGCAGGCTAGCGCAGGCCCGACAATATGTCCTTGCTTACTTATCGATCATAACCGACTAAATTTAAAACTAACGCGCCACACTGACAACTCGAATGTTGCGCGCCACTTTGGTTGGTACAACCGGGTAATATGAATATAAGACAAACAATTATAGAATAAGTTTTACGTATTCGATTTATCGTAATATAATATTTCAAGAATTAATTAAACATTATTATGAATATCAATTCTATTTTAAAATGAATTGATAAAATGGAAAAATATCAAACAAAAGAAGCGCCATCTAGTGGTCAATGGTTTATGATGACAGTCGTACCAACTTAAAAGGCATCATCGCAACTACTTATACTATTGACCACAAATTACTAACAAAATACAAAAGTAATATTAATTTATTTTCTACATTATTCTAACACTTATTCCAGTGCAAGAAAGAGATAACGCTACACATCTTGCATAGCTCTGTCGCTTTCCAATACTGAAATGTCATTAAAAAACCTGATATAAAACACCATGGTGTCATGAAAACCAACTATTCGATCTAGTATGGCCGTTACACTTAATATCCTTTTAATAATTAAAGGATATTAACTCCTCCCCCTTGGTACCAAGTTACAGATTAGAGTTCTGCGTTCCATGCTCTGTGTTTCAATGATTTGAAGAATTCCGCTGTCAAATACAAGATACGGAACGCAAGACCCTTGTCCGAAGCTAGTGCTTTAAGAAATATGTACGTTACAATTGTATAAAACCTAAATATTTAATCTGTCAACCTGCCGACAGATACGGGCAATTTGCTCGTTGATCACGATTACCTCATTCATACTGCTTACGATAGAATGATGTACTAATAGTACTTGTATAATATTAGGTGGCCTAGAGCAAATTGGATGGGTAAATCTCGTGGACGTTTAACCTTTGGCGTTCATAGTACAACTCAGCCTACATTCTTTTAAGTATTGACAAGTCTTTCGCTGCCCAGAAGTGAGCATAAGAGACCAAAATGTATGGTATACAGTAATAATTCAGTAGTAATTCGGACTGGGCAGCGATAGGGTTAAAAATGTAACTGGATTTTTTTTTTTATTAATCAGAATTATACATGGGCTATGGTGAATAAAATGGAATGATTTAAGGTTAAAATATAGTGTTGGGATTTTAAGGATTGTTAATCGTTTTTAAAGTGCTTTTTCTTAGAATATAAAAACGGCGATTGCTCTGTATAGACCAGAAAAAAATGTATCATTTTATTTATATGTTTATGCCAAATAGTTAAAAATCAAATATAAGGAAAAATACATAACATATTAGGTAAAAGAAACGGTTATTTTTTTAGGGATCGTTCATAGCTCGTCTTCTAACCCAATTATAATACAAATTGTAGTAGAAAAGCTTTCTAAAACTTGTGCACAAACACAGTCCTTAACCTCAAACCACTATTTGCCCAGTAAGCCAGCTCAAATCATTCTAAGTTCAACACAAACTGTGCTAGTTTGCTACGAGACCAATAGCAAATGGCGTCGCAGATAAACGTCAAACTATTCGTCGCAACCCCGGTTCGACGGCTTAGGGTGAACGGAAAGCATTCAATCTGGCCACTTGTTCAAACACAGGCCATTCGGTATTCGGCATTCGGCTCGCGAAATTCTGGCCTAAAATGTTCACTGTAACGTTCCTACTTGGGTGTTCCATTCGTCGAAATTGAATTCTGTTTTTGAATTTGAACTTTTTGCGGTCGTATTTGTTTTTGAGGTTAGGATTCGGTTGTGTGCGCGTTTGTGTTTTGTTTTTTTAGAATTGGGGTACATAGTTTCGTTTTAAAATTTACCTTTAATTTCCCAGTTTAGCTATAATTGTATTTATGTTTAAATACAATCATTGTAAGCAACAGTATGTAAGAATCGTATCGTGTTAATGTCTTCTATTGTGGAAGTTTATCTCATCATGAAATCGACCCCTATTTTCTGATCACATTTTCACATACCCCCTTAAATTCCATGGGGTCTTATGAAACTTTAAGCACCCTTGCAGAACCCGCCGTGTGTTCGGGATAATGTGTTTGGCTCAGTACCTTCCTTGCAATAATAATGATAATATTACACCACAGCTTATTGATACGACTATAACATTTCTATCTCCATTCAGTTTTACTATAATGGCGCTCTTGTATGGCTAATGTTCGACATAATTCATGTTAATCACTTTATTGAGAGAATACAAGTGAATCATTTTAATACTTGGACGAGATTATTTACCAAGGAATTGCTTTACAAATAATATATTAAATGACTCCACTCTATTGTAAATTGTTTTAGGAATGCTTAAATCTTCTGTTCTTATTGAAAAAAAAAAAACGGCCAAGAGTGAGTCAGACTCGTGGCTAAATAATAGCAGCCGCTCAGGTAGATCTTTAGGTTAAGCCACGCTTGCCTAGGTTGGTCTGTGGAGGGGTGACCACCCGTTACATACCGAGTCTCCTCCGTGCCTCGGAACGCACGTTAAGCTGTTGGTCCCGGCTGTCATTTGTAGATCTTTGATAGTCGTTACAGATAGTCAGTGTCCCGAAACTCTGACAACCAGTCTTACCAAGGGGTATTGTATTACCCAGTACTAACTGGGTTGTGGAGGTCAAATACGTAGTCCCTCCATGTAAAATACTGGTATTCAGCTGCATCCGGTAAGACTGGAAGTTGACCCCAACATAGTTGGGAAAAGGCTAGACAGATGATGAGCGAGTCGTACTCCCGCTGTGAGGCCGTGAGGTTTCCTTACAAACTTGCGACATAAACGACCATATCCGTTGTAGACTTAGGGGATTACTTTTTTAACAGCTGCAAGGTGCCACAGACTTGAGTATTCAGTTTTAATTTCAACTCGATACCTACACGCGTTCCCGAGATAAAGGGTACCTAACAAAGTAACAAAGTGATCCTATAAGAGTTCCGGTTTTTCCTCTTAGATACGGAACCCTAAAAATACACAAATCCGTGGCATTCTTTTGGTTTTCAAAATATAAGAAGACACGCAATCTCGGTCAAGCATCAAGTAATGGTCTAACTACAACTGACATTAAATTGCAAGAATACAGAAATTGCTCCTCAGAAAACATAGACCGGGATTCTATTATGGATGTACTCAAGTTCATGTTACATTTTAAGCCTCCTTATAGGAACTACAGATAAAAAAGGACGTTTGTTTATGGCATCGCATGACAAAACCATAAATCCGTCTGAATTTTCCACGAAGATCCTCTGAAGTTCCGTCATACCATAGGCAGATAAGCCAGACTTAACCCTTTTTACTCTCCTGATAAAAAAAGAACAATTTGAACATTGGCATTGTTCTAGACAGGCGTAAGGGTGCGGCTAGACAAGCGATCGATACGCGGCGAACACGTCACAGCCGCCAGTGTGTCCGCAGTATTGTCTAGTTTTCCTGCAATTTTATGGCTACTGTATTTTATTGTTTGTTAGTTGAATGACGCCTCTCATGCGTGTGCCCTTAATTATTGGAACAAAGTAATACCGTTGTCGCCATTTTGTTTTTAGTTAAAACGTCCACGTTACGTTTTTCTGTACCAATATTAAGAATTCCACGTTCAATTCCTTTTTTACCAACAGCGCCATTCTGTTAATTCATTGAAGCGCCAAAAGAATTCATGATGAAATTGGACAATTCTTTTGAAACAGAATAAAAATGACGTTTCCTAAGAATGTATGGTTGAAATTGGTACATTGTGAGATACAAATTGGTCCTGAATATTGTAGAAGAAATAATTCCCACAATGGTACGGGTGGGATAAAGGAAAAATGTACAATATCATATTCTAAATCAACCTTATACATAACGTGGGCATGAGATCAGAAATTAGATTCGGTATTTCCAATTTGTTATTGTGTATTCAATTTTGCAATAATAAATTTTTGAGTAGGATAACAGAATCTTGATGAAGATAATACAAATATCGTCAATTTTACGATCTGACGTTACAAAAACGTCGACAAACGTCAAATTTGATATTTGAAGTCGTACTCAATGTAAAAAACGAGGCGCGACGTCTGAATGCGTAATAAGACAGCGTTTGTCGCGACATTAGGAATCTTTTGTGTGGACACAACATTTTCAAATATCGTTGTTTTTTCCGATTCGTCTATTTTTCTGCTTTGGTAAGTCGGCAAGATTGGTAGAATAGCAACACATTTCATATAAGAACAAGGAATCCCTTGGAAAACTTTTAAATCGATGACTTATCTAGCATCAGAGTTTCTAAACCGCCCATGGGTTGAGGTCCCATTCAAAGTTATTCAGAGTTAGCTAAGTCAGAGGACTTGGATAACGAGAAATATCTGTCAGACATCCTGTTTTCCTCACTGAAACGTGTAATTATTAATACGCACATAAATCTGAATAATCAGAGGTGCGTGCCTAAATGTAAAATCATAATGTATATGAATTTCTATCTAAGGAAATCACAATATCATTTTATATACAATAGCTTCCGAGAATCCGGCGACCATAAACTTAAGTTCTTTCAATACTTGAATTACTTTCTGTACTTTATTAACCCAAAGATAATTCGTTTCCGACTCTCAACAATTCTGAATTTATTTAGACTAAGCAAAACTTTGAATTAAGTCAAGAAATTCAACTGCTTGAATTTCAATAGGCCTCAATAAATTTTACGGGTCAACCGAAAACTTTCAAATACCGTCATTTGAAACTTTTTGAGGATTCTAGAAATTTCGACACTTCTGCCCCTTTATTATTCGTTTAATATACTAAGTCTAGACTCAGATATAAATAGCGCAGTGTCTGTCTTTTATGCCTCGGGTCGAATAGGATTCGCATTAGCAAAATATTCTTTAGACCAAAGTAGTTTGGCTTTCTTTAGGGCCTTTGATCGTTTTATATTTCAATAGGCGGACTAGATGGAAAAAGGTAATCATTTTCTCATCCCAAAATAAAGTAATTTCCGAGCCGCTATTCCTAGGTTTTATAAAAAAAAAGTAAGTATTCTATTTATTTTCCCGGTCTGGATGTTAACGTTCACAATAAAAGAACAATCCTATACTGTTTTCGTTGGTGACATTAGTAAAATGTACCATTCCTCTTCAATCTGGAACGTTACCTTGATGAAAGCCTTTAAGCATGTACTCTGAATATCATAGCCGTATGGGACTACCCATAGACACGTTTAGTGATGGCATGTGTTACTATGAAGTATCATTTTCCTGCCCTTGTCGCATTCTATTAGGGGTCGGCGCAACACGTTTTCTTCTTCCATTCTCCCCTTTCAGACGGCATCATTTACTCCTTTCCCCTTCATATCATTCCTTACACAATCCTTCATTCCATCTTTTCTTTGGCCTTCCTTGCTCTTTTGGCTTTTCTATGAAGCACTAAACATACCTTTTTATCTTATGTCACCCACACCATATTACAGTGAATATACTATATATAGTATAGTAAAACTTTTAAACTGTTAATTCATAACTAACGAAAAAAACCACACACGTATTTAGCTCAAAAACAGAAACACCAACGTACGAAACAGCAAAGCTAGAGGTAAAAGCTGCAGAGGTTTTCAACGGTACTAAAAAGAGATGAATAACTACACCTTTTCCTGTGCAAACCGTGACAAATGTCCTTTAATTAACTTTTAAAGCTTCCTTAATGTTTGTTTAGTTTATGTCGGCAAAGCCCCATGGTCCCACAAGGTATAATTTTGTGCAATTTACACTTCGTTTCAGTGATTTTAACGTCTTTTGAATTAGCTAATGGCTTGCCCCATTTGGATAATAGCTCCGTCAGTTTTCAGCGTGGGGCGTAAATGTTAATTTTGATAAGTACTTTGCCTAGAGTGGTTAATATTTTCCCGATCTAAAACTTTTAGTAAATTGCTACAACGCTTCTTTGACAAATATTTCAAAAACTAACAGGAAATTGTCCCAACCCACAGATAACTCTCCCGGCCACCGTAGATACGGGCCTGTGGATGGTGAGGAATGGGTAGCTCACCGTCCGTTCGTCTATTGACGATAGGTCGTGTCGACGGCGCGTTAGTGTTTCACCTCAAAGAGATGTCAGCAAAGCAGGATGCGTTGCGGGTTATTCGAAAGAGATACCGCGGCCCCGGAACGTATAGGGCAATAGACGGAACATGGGTGGATTTTAGTCAGTACAAGTCTGACACTCCCCCCGCTCCGTCCAGAGCGGGGGAACTTATTTGGTGATTTCCCACCACAAAAAAAACCTACAGATATTTAGGCCCCGAGTCTATTTTTCTCGTCTTTTACAAACCTTCTTTTTTTCTGACATAACCAGATTGTTAACATCGTTACGTAGAACGATCTTCTAAACAATATCTTGATATATTTCAGGTCACGTCTCGAACTGATCATCTTCGTCTTTAGGAGCCTTCCCATAAATATATTCGAAACGTGTTTCGTTTCTAAGCATTGTGTTAACTTAATGGACAGTATTGGCAGTTTCTATGATTGTGTCTTAGTATGTCACTGAAGTAATAAATATACTCGTATCAAGGACGATACGTGAATTTTTCTTTTCTTTTTAAAGCTGTCAAACGAGTGAGTCTAGAGAAGTCTAAATCTAGACCAACTGGAATATACAAGACCTTTTTTATTTTTCGTAATTTTTTTTCTTTAAGCTCGTGGCAAAATAATAGCAGCCGCTCAGGTCGATCTTTATGTTAAGCCGCGCTTGCCTAGGTTGGTCTGTAGATGGGTGACCATCCGTTACATACCGAGTTACCTCCGTGCCTCGGAAAGCACGTCAAGCTGTTGGTCCCGGCTGTCATTTGTAGATTTTTGACAGTCGTTACAGCTAGTCAGTGTCCCGAAAGTCTGACAACCAGTCTTACCAAGAGGTATCGTATTACCCGTATGGGTTATGGAGGTCAGATAGGCAGTCGCTACATGTAAAATATTGGTATTCAGCTGTATCCGGTAAGACTGGAAGCCGACCCCAATGTAGTTGGGAAAAGGCTAGGCAGATGATGTGTAACGTACTCTTTAATCAATATATGACTGCGAATAAAATGTGCATTCATTTGTTTCACTGAACCCACACTATAGTTTTCACTAGCTGTTAACGCGAAAGAAGCCCGCGGCTTCTTTCGCGTTAAATTCGGTATAACAAATTACCTGCTACCTGCAGTTTTTGCCCTTGCGCCTTATTGATTTGTAATAGCAACGCTAAGTTTTTCCTTTTCTTCCCTCTTTCTCCCTCAATTCTCACTTTAAAAAAAAATAGCTTATGTCCATCTCCTGGTTCCCAACTATCAATGTACCAAAATTTATCAAAATCGGTTTAGCCATTAAAACGTGAAGAGGTAACAAACAAACTCACTTTCGCGTTTATAATATTAGTAAGGATTGTTTACAAAATCAAAATCAAAAGTCATTTATCCAAATAGACTGAAAATCAGCACTTTTTGAACGTCAGATTACAAGAGACAGTCCCACAAAAACGCCCTGCCCTTCGCCACAGTATTTTAGCTGGGAAGAAGTGGCGGAACAAACTCCCCAGCAACACAACTGTCTGTCAGGTTAGAAGAACCAGATTTTAAAGTCATACACATTACTTGTTTATCCGATAAACCCATTTAAATTATAGAATTCTGTAGCTGTCTAATCTATTTTTTCCAAATTGTATTACGTCAGTTAGTCCTTTTCTACCCACACATCCGTTCTTAATCGTCGGATTACTTCTGGATTAGGGTCCTCTTATCGGAACGCAATCTCATTTCTCTCTAGAAATTGACGTGACTGAAGGGTTATATCATCTGGAGATTCAGTACGATATTGAACCTGAAGTGTTGATAGCATTATAATTTAATTTGATATTTTCAACCTTATGGACTTACTCTACACACCAATTATGTACGCTTATTTTGAAGATAAAGAAGTTCGACTATAGTTCTTTCTGCTCATGCCGGTTCCCTGGTAGCTCATAAACGGCACAAATTAGTGGGTGTCTCTAACTATTCTCAATCTTATTTTTTGTAATGTCTTTAATTTTTTTTTTTTTTACAATACCTTTCAATTTATTCTACCTTTGTTCTGAGCAGTTACAGTACTGATAGCAACATCTGTGTCTCTTGTTTCATATAGTTATTTAATTTAATATTTTTTTCCATTTCTTGTATCGATTCTTTTTTTACCAATTCTTTGTGAACTAGTAGACATGGTGGGCCTTGTAGATTCTTAGACTCTTATTAACTTCTTATCTTATTTTAAGTTTTCTGAAGTAAGCAACGACGATGATAATTAAGTACTAACGCTTTAACAACAACAATATTGTAAAAATAAAAGATTTTAATGGAGTAACCATTGAGTTTCTTGTCGGATCTTCTCCATAGAAAACGACCAACCCGAACCGTGCGCCTTTTCTCGACGTTTTATAAGTGCCCATGTAGGCCTATGTGAAATAAAAATTGTTTGATTTGATTAATAGATTTACAGTTCAAATGTCTTGAAAATTCATCAGCTTAAAACGTAGATCAAGAAATTAATATTTCTGTAGGCCTCAGTGGAATAACTTCTCATTTAAGACGTCATGCTTTATTCAGAAGTTATTCCACTGAGGGAAAAAGGTGGGGCTAGACACCCTGTATAACTCTGTCTCTTTCTCTCAGTGGAATAAGTGTTCTGCTTTAAGATGTCACGGTAGAGTAGCTGGTTTGTTAAAATGATCGAGTTGGTATATTACGGAGCCCGCTAGTTCTTTATCTGTAAAGTTTTAATGCAATTTGACGGGCGAGTGATTTGACATTTTTACTTTGCGGGGTCCCACCAGGGACAACCTAAACCCTGATATTTTTAATTGCTCCGTTAAACCCTAATTCCGGGCGTCCATTAAAATACATTGAAGCAATTCCGGACAGACCCGGGTAGTAGTGAGTCATTAAGGACAGCACACAGATCGTTACAGCCGTTCCGATGTTCGCTCGTGTCAATTTGACTGTTTGTGGGCTAGTACGGGAAACTAGAGTAGACTTCAGAATTAGAAGGAATATTTTATTTGTGAAAACATAGGTACAGTGGTTGGTCATGTGCAATGTAAAATGTGCATGTGTAAATACAAAAATAGTGAATTACAATTTTCAAAGTCACATAAAAAGTTACTTTTACTAATTACTTAAATAATTACATTGTCTCATTGGTATAGGTACAATAAAGTTACAGAAGTCAATTTGTTTAGTAGTAATTTTCAAAACAATTCAGATTTAAATCATTATTTGCGGTTTGATAATTTACAATTATGTAAAAAAGAGAACTACATAAATAATATTACAAAAAATACAATTGGATGATGTCAAAAAAATATCTATTAAATAATCTGATACATTATAACAACATTTTTGACACAGTTTTTGATTAAATAAATTATTTTGTTTTTAATTTTAACTTTTTAAGTAATTTGTTAAATTTAACTGGTATAACTTTACTACAAGATTAGTATTATGTAGTACTTTGTGACCAGCACGCTCGTATATCCAGATATATGAATGTGGACGAAAGATAAGGAATATGTAAGCACAGTAGCATGAGGCGTTTTGCACTAGCACTAGTTTTAGCCTACCCCCATTTAAAAAAGCGTGAGTTTATGTGTGTTTGTGAATAGGTTATTTCTAGGTAAGCGTGCTTCACCGTCGACCACATCATCACTTACCATCAGGTGAGATAGTGGTCAAACGCGAGCCTATCAATAATAAAAAAAAAAAAAAAAAAGTTTAGGAGTAAAAAATACGGCAATTCCTGGCGGGATATAGACATTTCAAGAATGTTCTTAATCATAGAAAGCGAAGATATCGAAGGCCTTGGCAAGGACAGAAAATGGCTTGATAAGGTCGTGGGTAGTCGTTTGCTGCAAACTGATCCTTGCGGAAATCTATGGGCGCTTCCAATTGGTTTGGTCCTTAATCTAAGTGCTTGAGTTATGTGAGCAATATGGGTTTGTTGGAACTAGAAGAACCAAAACAAAACCAAAATAAAAATGTATTATATATTTTTTTTTCAATATCTATTTTCTAATATCCTTTACTTCTGCCTTCGCACCTATGTTTTATCTCTGCATCTCCCTAAGGTAGACTGGTATAAAATGCCTAAGGCATTAAGTCCGCCTTTGTACAGTTTTTACTTGTGCATAAAGTTTTAATAAATATATAAATAACCCTTTTTCATCATGTTTTCTTAAGTAAGTTTAATAGAATGAATGCCTTCACTAGCTTACCTAACTACAATATCCTAGTTTTTCAACCAGTCTTCTCCAGAATATTTTCTGAGAGGAAATTGCACGTCTACCGTGTATGCAGCAACAAATATTTATGTTCTAAGATTTGCATCAAGTTGCAAATTCTACTGCTTTGTTTTAAAAATTCAAATTTCATCCTGAGTACATGTCTTGTTCAAGACAAGTGCTATATTATACTGTTCATTTTCAGTATCTACTGCAATACAATATACAAGTTTGCATATAAATTGTTCTTTGTTTTTTACTCCTTTTGATGGTTGTGTCTTGTTTATTTGTTTGTTGTACCGTTGTGCTGTAACAATGATATAATTGTTTCTGTTTATTGACTTACTGGTTACGTTCAGTCTGCATCATGCTACTGCTAGGCAATTGAATTCCCATGACCTTAATTTGTTTGTATCTTCTTCTTCTTTATTTTTTATTTAAAATACTAGCTTTTGCCCGCAGCTTCGCTCGCGTTAAATTCGGGGTAACTCAGTTCCCCTTCCATGATTTTAAAGTACCTGCTACCTGTAGTAGCTTTATTTATTGTAATAGCAATGCTAAGTTTCCCTTTCTCCCCTAAATGTCAATTTTAATTAAAAAATAATAACCTATGTCCGTCTCCAGGGTCTCCAGAGATATCTGGGGACCCTGACCCCCAACGGACATAGGTTATGTTATCTCTGTACCAAAATTCATCAAAATCGATATGGCAATTCAGGCGTGAATACGTTTCAAACAAACAAACTCACCTTTACTTTTTAATATACCTAAGTAAGGATTTTGACTTACTACATGTTTGAATTATTACCTCAGTGTTTTTCAATGCCTTTGTTATAGTCACTATTGATGGATTAAAACACTCTTTCCTTTCACGAACTTTTCTGAACTCAAACAAAAAACTCCTCTGCAACTAAGAAACTACTAAATTTCCCCGTAACCCTCGCTTTGGCTTGAAATGGTTTTACTTCAAATAAAACCTGTCAAGGGAAAGTCGCTTAAAACTTAACCTAACTTGGAAGTTGAAGCCTTCGGCAGTGTTTCAGCCGTTCAAAGGAAAACTTTTATAGAAAATTTCTTCACTTTAAAACGTTTTGTGAGTGGAAGTAAAATGTGCTTCGAACACCAAGTGTTTTGACGTTCTGTTAAAACTATGTGGAAACTAGAAACATGTTGTTGAATTAACTTCATTAGTTTCATAGAAAAAAGATGCTGAATGTAATGCTATATGTATTTTTTTTTTTGGACTAAATTGCTCCAATACGTTTTGACCGAAGCATAGATCCTAGTAATAGGATCCTAAGAGCATATTAGATCGGGGTTGCGGGTTGTCCGAAAGAGATACTGCAGCCTAGGAACAAAAAGAGCAAAAGGAAGAACATGGATGGGTGTTATTCAGTACAAGTCTGACACTCTCTTCCGCTCGACCTAGAGCGAGGTAAATCATTTGATAATTTTCCATCCCGAAAAAAAAGAAAAGGTTTACCTATGATTGAAGTGCGAGTCCAGAACGACACGAATGTGTCATTGATTCGAAATGAAACACTCCATTCAATTAATACAAGCAAAGTCCACAACTCAGTTATGATAAATAATCGAAAAAATGACAACTGCAAACTACCCCGGGAGCCTGGGAGTCAGTGAGTCCCAAATAACTACAACAAACAGTCCTCAAGACACTTTACAATAACACACTCGTGGACCTCCCAGAGGTCATAAAACCGAACATTACACCAACAGAGAAATAAACGCATATAGTTCCCATATAGTTTTTTCATCCGGTCCGAGAGAGTAGCAATAATAATTTGGACCAAAAATTGAACCTAATTTTTTTAGGTCTCCTGAGTGTGGTTATATCCGGATAGGGGTATTAATAATAACAATTACATAACACATGTCTGTGTTGCCACAGATAAAAAAGATTTTTCGCCAGTCGTACAATAAAATGGAGCCAAATTTTATTTTAGGGGTTTGAATTTCGACGCTCAAGGCTAAAGAATTTTAGGGTGAACAATAAAAATATATTTATTTTGTGTCTTTGTGGTAATAAAACGTTACATTAAGAGGATACTGAAGAAAATGATTATTGCGAAGTTCTCAGACGGTTAATTTCTCGCAAAGAGCCGTTTTGTGGTCAATCGCATAGACAATCGTTTTATATTATTTGGTCACATCGAGTGAGGCTTTTCTGTAAATATTAATTATCGCTAGTACTACCTCCTTTTGGATCATACACATAAGTATGTCATGTACTGATATAACTTAGGACTTAGCCTTCTTGTATTATTCTTCTCCTCTTTTGGGATGTGGAAATTATGTTTCCCCCTCTAATCTGCAATTTTTATTTTTATTTTGATGACATGCTCAACCTCCTTCTCTGAGTAAATTCACAAGGTGAGTATTGTTTATAATTAGAAAGGTATAAGTGTCAATTAAGTTATGATTAATTTTAACGCATTCGGTTAGCCTGTAATGGTAGATGTGTGAAGATCAATAAAATGCATTGCCTGTAGCGGCATCCAAGACACTTCGTCAAGCTTCATTGTCTCGGCGCTTTTGGTTGCCTTATAATATCTCCCGCGCAGATGGCTGATCTCCGCTGAGATTAGCTGCCGTGTCCAAAAATAGTCAGGACGACTATTATTTACTACTTTTGATTATTACAAGTTGTTGCGCTACCAGTACGGTCTTTAAAAGCATTAAAACTTTACATCGACACACAAGTGAAGTATTTCCTAAGTAATTAGGATAAAAAAGCTAGTTCTAAAAACCAGATCACCATTAAACGAATGAGAAATCAAACGCGAAAACGAACACTTTTTCCTTTGTTACCAAATCTTCAAATAAAATTGAAGACCTTGAAATCTCTACCGCAATAATATAAACGCCCTTCACACAATAGGTATACCCTCATACCCTGTTTTCCCATTGAGAGTAATAAGTGTGCTCTTGAGGCGGAATTTTAACGCTTCTGTTCCCCAAGAGGAGAAAGTTTCGTGAAATATTGGGGTGACGAAATGTTGAGGTAGGTATGTTGGGCCATTGATCAAGCGGTTGTGGCTTAATTGTTGTTTCAGGGAGGAAAATTACAGAATATACAGTACTTAACTTAGTACACAGGTTTCAAATATAAGGCCATAGTTTCAATATTAATGTAAGCCTAAATGTAACTTCAGAGAGGCTTGCCAGGGCATCCGCCTGCCGAGGTTGCGGGTTATCTGAAGAGATACCGCGGCCCTGGAACGTAAAGGGCAATAGAAGGAACATGGCTGGGTTTTAGTCAGTACAAGTCTGGCACTCCCCCCCCTCCCGCTCCGCCCAGAGCGAGGGAAGTTATTTGATGATTCCCACCCCAAAAAAAAGCCTAAATGTAACTTTTTCTATAGAAATATATCTTCAAGCGAAAGGCAAAAAAAATGATTTCATAGGAAAATTACAGAATGTAGAAGAATAACTATAAATAGCAAACTTAGTTTGAATTCACTATTCAAAATATGTATATTAATAAATGTATTGTGAACATTCTCACAACATAAAACAAAAAAAAATACCTAAAACGTTTCATTATAAAACTCTATCGTCCCATAAGCGGAGTAGCACGGGCGTACCTTACTATCTACTAATACCCCAACGTCCCCAACCGTTGTCGGGAAACGGAAATTAAATCCCCCATTCTACCCGCAGCTAGGGGTCTGATGGGGGATTAGTGTGTCTGGGAGCGACGATACTAATTATGTATTTATTGCCCTTTTTGTCTGCAATAAAGGTCGTGGAGACGCTTCGGATTTTAATGAGATCGTGTTTGAGATACAAGTAATTGTGGTATTTCATTTTGTGAGATAGGAAACGAAATTGCTTTGGGGGAATAATAAAGATTAATATTTTCTAAACAATAAATTGTGTTTAATCTTTCGTTGACAGATTATACAAGATTAATTTAAGGATTTTAATTGCTAGATTAGTTGGAGGTAGCCATAAATTAGAGAGGGCGCAAACGACTTCTAATAATTGGGGATAAAATATATTAAAATATTTACCCAAATGGATACGAGAGACAAGTTCAAATAAAAATAAATAACATATGATTAAAAGAGTGATGAATCTGAATGTTGATGGACAGAGAGCGAGAAGAAGGCAAAAGAAAAGATGGATGGATTGTGTAAGGAATGATGTGAAGGAGAAAAGAGTAAATGATGCCATGACGTCTGATAAGGGAGAATGGAAGAAGAAAACGTATTGCGACGACCCCAAATAGAATGGGACAAGGGCAGGAAAATGATGATAGTTCCACGAAATGACCTAATAAAAGCAAAAGCAATTTACTTTTATTTCTTTAGGAGTATTTAAGTTAGTGCCAGTTATAATATACCTGTTATTTTATGATCAAATCTGTCTCTCAAGCACCTGGTGCTGTGAATATTCAAGCAGTGCGGTCCTTTTCATTTCATGAATAATTTAAATATAAATAAATTGAATGGCAAAGACTTTCTAGTCGTAATAAATAATTGTTATAGACAATAGTTTAAATACCTTAGTACCTAAATGTCACGTACGTTTCATTTATGTATGTAGGTACATCTAATATATAAAATTCTCGTGTCACAGTTTTCGTTCCCATACTCCTCCGAAACGGCTGGACCGATTTCAACGAAATTTTGTGTACATATCGGGTAGGTCTGAAAATCGGCCAACATCTATTTTTCAAACCCCTAAATTAGCAGCGGGTGATACCGATGGGCCAGCTAGTATACACATAAAATACAAAATGCAATATACAGTACTCATGTGAATATCCTACTTAATATATAGTATAATATTTTTTCCCTATTTCTATTATTTATTATGGTGTACATACGGCTACACATCAAGCTATGTAAACCAGTTTATGCCGATCTCTCATTGTGTAGTAAATATATACAAGGTGAGGCCACGTTATACTGGAAATGTAAACCATATATTATAGCAGGATGGGTAAATAATTTTTAGCCTCTCACGCAAAAACTGCTGAACGGATTAAGATGAAATTTAGGACATACACACATAAGTAAGTAATGTAATAGTTTTGGAATCAGGTAAAAATCGTGATAAGTAAGTTTAAGAGATAGCAATTTCACATTATCATCTTATAAGTTTACTAGCTTTTGCCCACTGCTTCGCTCGCGTTAAATTCGGGTAACGCAGTTCCCCTTTCCAGGTTTTCAAGTACCTGCTATCTGTATGTTTTGCCCTTGCGCCTTATTTATTGATGATAAATGAATGCTAAGTTTCCCTTTCTCTTTCTCCCTCATTACTCACTTTAAAAAATAAAACGCCTATGTCTGTCTCCAGGCTACCAACAATCTTTGTAACAAAATTCATCAAAGTCGTTTAAGCCATTTAGGCGTGAAGATGTAACAAACAAACTCACTTTCGCTTTTATAATATTAGCAAGGATAACAATGACTTAATTGCTTTTAGCCATATCGATAACTTGCGGTTTGTGGTGTTAGGGTTTAGTGTTAAAATTCCCTCAGCTGTGCTGCGGTCAAAAGGTCGGTAACGGTACTTTGCATTCAAATGTAATCTACTAGAATTTGAAAGGAACACAATATCTTGTTAGTGTAGGTATGTGTTAAAATACTGTTAAATAATACAGGATTGAAGAGAAACCGGCGATAAAACAGTTAACAAACATAAAACTTTCGGTTTGTTTCACTGAGGGAAAGAGACAGAGCTATACAGAGTGTCTAGCACCATCTCTTTCTCACACAGGAATAAGATCTGCTATAAGATGTTATGGTAACCCTATTGAACCAAGAACAAAAAGGAAACAAACGTTTAATACAATTTACCTACACGATCAAAATGTATAGAACAGCTATTTTTTTTTACAAAATAATTAACTGATTACGTGGTAACCATTGTAGCGTCGGGCATCTGTTTACATGGCATAAAAAATAATCTTAGAAATAAAATCCTCTTAGCAGCGTAGTCGTAAAGCAAGCAATTTCTTCCACTTCTTCCAATCGCTATAATAAAACCAAATCAATAAAAATCCCACCTTAAACTCGAGCAAGATTTCTATTAAGCCATAAACCACACTTGACTTTAAACCCCTCTCATTGCACCTAACGGGCGTTTAAACCGGT
Organism: Ochropleura leucogaster; assembly: GCA_958449745.1. Lineage (NCBI taxonomy): Eukaryota > Metazoa > Arthropoda > Insecta > Lepidoptera > Noctuidae > Ochropleura > Ochropleura leucogaster. The sequence goes on along the minus strand of OY288213.1, from coordinate 1,365,540 downwards.
CCAAATCCGCTCTTATGGCCCCACACGAATAGAGGTGGGATAAATAAAATATCCTGCTAGCTTCGTCTTTTATTCATTGCCTTGAAGTAAGAGTTCTTTATTGGAACATTTCCCACCTCTATGTCTCCAGGATACGCCAGAAATGGTTCACGGGATCTTTGTTATGTGTCCCTAATACACATAGAATAGTTGTCATGAAATATTCTTAAGGTGCGCCAATATTTGATGAAAAAAAATAAAGATTTTTTTATTTGACTAGAAATAAGTCTCATAAATACCGGAATTGCGGGTTTTTCAAAAGAGATAGAGGCATAAAGAGCTAAAGAAGGTACAATGGATGGGTTTTAGTCAGTAAAAGTCAGACACTCCCCCTGCTTCACCAAGAGTGGAGAAAGTTATTTGATGATCCGCAAAAGAAAGGTGCCTAAGTTACTACTCATACGCTGTAAAGATTCGGTCAAATTGAAAAAATAATAAACACGTTTCCAGACACCGAGGACTCGGTAGAACATCATCTGCTAGTCTTTTCCCAACTATGTCGCCATCCAGTCTAACCTGATGTAGCTGAAAATCAGTAGTTTACATGGAGTGCCTGCCAATGTAACCTGGTGTGTGTAATATTCCCTTGGTGTGTGTATGTGACTGTCACGACTATCAAAGATCTACAAATGACAGCCGATACCAACAGCTTAACGTGCTAACCGATTCATGGAGGAAACTCGATATGTAACGGGTTGTTTATACCCTCGATGTCTTTGTTAGCTTCTAGTATTCGCAGCCGCTCTGCATTCGTTTCGTACAGGATTGACTTTATACCATAACCTCTAAAAGGCCCGCCATATTTAACGCTAAATTGAAAGGCTTATACAGTAAAAACCATTAACAAAAACCATTATTTACGTTGATGATAAGCGGAGCCATAACCAGAGATTTACGTTGCGTTCCCTTTCCAAGCCACACTACCGTTCATAACCACATTCAATATTCTATCTACCACTAAATACATTATTCAACGTACACCAGGCACGCTAACAGAGTTTTGGCAATAAAAAAATGTCGAAGCATAAAAGGGAAAAAATCTCAGGACTTTTTTCATTTATTGCTGGCAACACTGTATAGACTGACGTCACTTTATTAGAGGCGACGCGTCTCGCCCTCACATTGAATTATGCAAAACGTCGCGCTCAACGGTTTTAATTTGAAAAAAGTAAATTACGCGACTGGGTTGCCAGTGGGGATATTAAATTTTAGCGTCGGGTAAAAAATGTTAGTAGCAATTTTCAAGTGAAATTTCATCGTAAATATGATGCTAAATTAATTAGTCACGCGAGTATGGAAAAACGTTAAATATTTCACAAGTACGTGGTTCAAATAGGAAGCTATTGTTCATTGTTTTTCATAATAGGCTTAACGCAACACAGCTAAATGAAAGAAATGAGGTTGACGCCTTTTCTTGCGGATCATCAATCATCATATAACTTCTCTTGCTTGCTCTGGGCCCCGGGATACTAGCTGGCGCCCGCGGCTTCGCCCGCGTGATATAGAAAAAAAAAACTATTTTGTGTTTTATTCCAGACGATAATCTACCTCTGTGCCAAATTTCATTAAGATCCGTTCAGCCGTTTTGACGTGAAAGAGTTACCAACATCCATACATCCATCCTCACAAACATTCGCATTTATATTATTAATAGTAGGATTATAATATTAGTAGGAAAGATTAAACCTACAGTTAATTTAATCAAGTATATATGAATTGAAGACGATCAACGGTTTCTAAAAAAAAAATCAACTATATCTGGCGAGCCTGTTTACTCATCTATTTTCCTGAAAGTACATGCAAGCTCATAAGCAAACAAAGTCTTACTAAATACGTTCCCCAGTAAAGACCTATCACGTATAACAATGTTTCTCTCCACACAAGAATCACAATATCTAGACCCTCTTAACGAAGACTTAAGAGCCTATAAACTCACGCGCATGTAAAATATTCCGTTTTACGACGCTATAAGCGTTGTAGCGATGTTTTCATTAAAGCTTTAAAGCGATTTTGAGCGCTTACGTGAATAATTAATGGCGCCATATTAAGGAGCGTGTTAAGTTGTCGCGATCGATGTGAGTTTAAAGGTCATGTTTGAATTTTAGGGGTTGGGGTAAAGAAGGGGCAGAGGAGTCGGTGTTTTCAAGTTTCCTCTAGATTTTGAGCAATATCTTACTTAGCGCGCAATGATACTTACACCTACCACTGATTGTCTCTGCATCACCTGAAGGTTGACTGGTAGTAAATGCCTTTGGCATTAAGTCCGCCTCTGTACTTTGTGCTTGAAGTGTTAAATAAATAAATACTTCAGTGGTGCGACCATCGAAATGCCAAGTCATAGATTTTTGAGTTCGAACCCAAGAAACACACTTCTGATTTTTTTGATGATTCGTATGCGTATTGTATAATTAACACTTGCTTCGGTATAGGAAAATATAATGAGGAAAACAAATTGCTCAAGAAATATTAACTCTGTGGATTTGCTCACATTCTACAGCCTAACTTCAACCACTAGTAGAATAATATATAAATAACTGTTATTGCCTACACTAAATAGTCTCTTATTGCTTGTCACCAATTTTCACCGTCTCGTACCGGCTTCATCATTCTTCGAGGTTGTATAAGAGACACCAAGTGAGCGATTGACTACTGCACCATGTGTCGCGGGTTGATACCCCGTACGGTACAAATATGTGTATAACCTACAGGTAGTTGTTTTGGGCTTGGCCATCTACTGTACATGAAACATTCCTAGTGTGGAGCAAGGTTATTACAAAAAAAAACTTTAACCTACTTTTAAAAAAAATACTTCAGATCGAAACAATTCATATTAAAAATATTACCATCACAACTACCGACCAACACATAGAACTTCCTCTTAACTTTAAATCTCAACTAAAACTCAACACCTCAGAAAACATTCCACCAAAGAACAAACACAACGAAATCGCCCCAAAATCTCATCAACACACATTAATTACCCATTTCTTATCGAAAACAAAATGGCGTCTTACCAAACTACCCTCCTCTAGCCATCAACAAAACATTAGGAACAAGAAAAGCAAGGAGCAAATTATACGGAACTATGACGCGCAATATGGCGGCGGCGGCGGTAAGAAAGTTGGCGAATTCAAATTAGATGAAAATGGAGGCTGTCTTTAGAAAACAATTTTATTTGTGAGGGTCGAGGCTTTTTCGGTAGACTTGGTTTTAGGCTTCGAAGGTTCTAGATTTTTTTTCCTTTGGTGTTGGAAATTTTGGCTTTCTTTTGAATGAGAATAGAACTTGTGAATGCTTTTGTCAACGTCTTCTCGCTTGGAATGTAGAAAAAGTAGGTAGGTCTATTGGCAAGATCATCGATAATTGGCATTTTTTTATTTATGTTTTAACTAGCTTTTGCCCGCGGCTTCGCTAGCGTTAAATTCGTGGTAACACAGTTCCCCTTTCCTGATTTGCAGGTTCGCAGTTTTTGCCCTTGCGCCTGATTGATTTGTAATAGCAACGCTAAGTTTTGCCTTTCTTTCCCCTTCATATCCCACTTAATTTAAGCCTATATCCGTCTCCTGGTTCCCAACTATCTCTGTACTAAAATTCACCAAAATCGGTTTAGCCATTAAAGCGTGAAGAGGTAACAAACAAACTCACTTTCGCTTTTATAATATTAGTAAGGATAGTGGGGTACTTTTGTAAATCAAAACAAAATTGTTGAAAAAGACATGATACCACTTCAAAAGACGTCAATATTAAAGTAGGTTGCCAATTTATTTTCCCCAAACAATTGTAAGAAAAAAAATCCCCGCAGAACAGCTGTGGAACCCTTTTCCTTACATTTAAATTTCACACACATTCTAAAAACTACACACCAATGAGAACAAAATAACTTAATGACTTTATCCACAAGAGGTTTCTAGAAAAATAGAACGAAACGAGATCCGACACTAAGGGCGATGACCCTCCTCTTTGTTTAGGGATAACCCGGTCAGAGGTCGAGACTCCCTCCTATTTATACCCTCACTCCCTCCCAACGACCTCTTTTCGTATTTTACCACGATTTTGTTCTATTGACAGTAAGTGCTAATGAACAAACTGTTATTTAGATCGACCAATCAGGGCGCTAGTTTTAATTGTCATTAAGAATTCTGGGCTGGGATTGGTGGGTTTGAATTTGGAAGCGAAGATGTTAGTTTAATTGGTTTGTGTTCTGGATATTTTCCCCTTGAGTAAATGAATGGAATTAGTTCTCTGTGTTACTATTATTCTCAAGGTTTTTAAGTAAATAGGCGTATGGGGAAAGTCCTTGTTTAATTATATAACGGTATTTACTTAAAAGGGTCAAGGTTTGAAATTGTAAGCACCAAAATTTCTAACTTTATGAAATTCAATGCTGCTTCATTATTTTTTAAGTAAAGAGCCTCTTTGTTGTTTAGGCTCTTTTGTTTTATTTAAAATGTCTCTTTCTTGAACATTTTATTTACACTAATCCCTTAAGAAATTACTGACAAAATCGTCCTTTGAACTTTTTTGCGGGAATTTTTTTTCTTACAATTGTTTGCGCAAGATTATAGCACATTAAGGAATTCTTTCAATCTCGTTCCTTGACACATTCAACGAATTTTTAGCACATTTTTTTAAATAAACCCATGTCCTGTTTTTAGGGTTCTGTACAAAAACGGTATCCTTATTGGATCTCTTTGTTGTCCGTCTGTCTGTCTGTCTGTCAAGACCCTTTATCTCAGGAACGCGTGGAGGTATAGAGTTGAAATTTAAACTGTATACTTAACTCTATAGTTTCTTGGAGCTGTGAAAAAATCAACCCTCTAAATCTACGCAGTCAAAAGAAATTTATGTTGAAAATTTGTACGGAACCCTGGGTGCCTGAGTCTGACTCTCTTTTAGCCGGTTTTTTTTACAATCATGTCGATTGCAAAACAAATAAATTGCAAATCATTATTAAACGACTCTATCGTTTAATAATGATTTATATTAAACGATATTATCAAAAAACTTGCATAGTTATGAGCACATGTACATACATACGTAATCAGCCGGATCCGAATACCAGATTTGTACACGCGAATTGATTTATTGTGTAGTAAAGAAAAAAAAGTAAAGTGAACGAATTTTCTCGGAAACACCATGTATTTGTTTTTAGTTGGACTAATTAGGGAAACTGGGCTATTTAACTATAGGTTTTAATCGTACATTGTTTGTGTATATGTATAAACAATTAAACAAGTTCATGTTTGTTTTAGTGTAATGAGATCTTATTTACAACGACCCCATTTGTTTCAAAATAGAATCAATTTAACATAATAGAACAATTGAGAATCTATGGTCCCACTAGTTCTACCTTATTTTTTTTATTTCCAAAAAACGATACACAAATTACATAATTACAAAAAAAAAATGTATAGGAATTTATTACTGTGCTTCTCCAATTTCAGGAAAGCACAGCATTCACGACTATAACTACTTACTGGAAAAGATAAAAGATGAAACAAAAGACACATGGTACAACAACTATGATCATTTATACTACATAATATAAAACAAAGTCACTGTCTGTCTGTTGCTATGTTGTATGTATGCTTAAATCTTTAAAACTACGCAACGGATGTTTATGCGGTGTTTTTTAAAAGATAGAGTGATTCAAGAGGAAGGTTTATATGTATAATACTTCACGCTATGCCTCTTAGGAGGTGAGCCAGCGGGTGAAACCGCTGGGCGGGTCGCTAGTAAAATTATAAAGACAACAAAAATAAAAAAGACTTTGATTTGAAGCAATTAATTTCCCCAACTGTAATGCTTACTTTTTGGTTCAATCTAAACAAATCAACGTTTTTAAGACATTTTCATGCATAGTAAAGTTATGGATGACTTATTCTAATTCAGGATACAGGTTGATTACGTGATAACAATTTAGTAATTGAAAAAATTTTAATTGCTTCAGTGTGCGACACGCGAAACTTCCGCAATTAAAGCGGAATGCTCAAAAACTATAGTTTTCGTGTGTTTATATGCAAATGTTACTGTAACACTAGGAAGTTTAGTATTTAGTGTAGTTTTTATGTGTTTTTTAATTGGAGTTACACACAAGGTTCAGTAAGTATGAACATCAATATTTTGTTAATAAATTTTAGGTTAAAAAACTCAATTATTGTTCTAAATAAATGCTGAAGATCTCTTGGTACTTGATTGAAGTCCTAACTTGACCAAAGGGATTTTTAAATTTGTAAAACGTTTCCCTACAGTATTTATGGATTACCCTTGTAACTATTGCGAAAAAGTTTACAAACAAACATTTTTAACTATGGCCAAAGTAAAAGCCAGCCCTTGAGTCCCGGCCACCGTCCGGCGTCCGTCCGTCGATTGACGACAGGCCGTGTCGACGGCGCGTTCGTGTTTCACGCGCGCCTCCAAGAGAGTCAGCAAAGCAGAGGGGCTTGCAAGAGCCTCCGCCTGCCGGGGTTGCGGGTTGTTCGAAAGAGATACCGCGGCCCCGGAACATAAAGGGCAACAGAAGGAATATGGGTGGGTTTTAGTCAGTAAAAGTCTGACATGCTCCGCCCAGAGCGGGGGAAGTCATTTGATGATGTCCCACCCAAAAAAGAAGGCTCGGTTTCCCTTGGTTTTTTCCCCGGCCCTTGGGTCATGGGAATGTCAACTAAACGTTCGCGCCCCAGAGAATCAACCCCAAACGGGTCGTTACCGTCACCAATAGGATTACATAAAGCACACCGATCATAGAACGATTTTATTAATGACCCAACAAACCCAGGTCAATTTATTTTCATCCAAATGCGCTGTTCTATAGAAATTAAATAACATAGTCAGCGTTGTTCCTAACAAGTGGGTCATAGTTTAGAGCTAAACCCGCATTATCTGTGCAGCCTAGTTAACGTTAATTAACAATTAATTTTACCGTGTCTAATAAGCGGCCAGCGCTACAGATTCTGTAAAATATTACACGTCATACTAGCAAACTGGCGTGTTATCAAATTAACTGCGAGATCGGTTTTGCATAATTATAATGATGTTTTTTACACCCTCTTCTCTCCCGGAAGTGTTTATGATTGGAATCTTTTCACATACCTACTGGTATTTCTGAATCCGGTTTGACTGAAAACCGACCCCAACTTAGTCAGAAAAAGTTAGATATGACACAAATCATCAAATAACTTCACCCGCTTTGGGCGGAGCAAGGGGGAGGGTCAGATTTTTAGTAACTAAAATCCACCCATGTTCCTTATCCTATCATCATTTGCTTGCCCTTATCTCATTCTATTTGGGGACGGCACAACACGTTTTTGTTCTTCCATTCACCCCTATCAGACGTCACGGCATCATTTACTCCTTTCTCCTTCATATCATTCCTTGCACAATCCAGCCATCTTTTCTTTGGCCTTCCTCTCGCTCACCGTCCATCAACATTTAGATCCAAACCGAACCAAACTCTCATACAGTATGTATAATCCCGAACTATGACCTCAAACCACAACACACTCAATTTACCTGAGACTGGACATGGTTAGGTATTCTACTAGATTTTATGATAAATCCTTTACAGTTCAAGCTGTACGGCTAAGGAATGCCCTGCCCGTGTCTGTAAGGAGCGCTCAAACCGTGTCTATTTTTAAAACTATTTTCAAAAAGCACTACCTCTCTCCTTAAACAACAACATGAAATATTTCTTTGCTCTTCATGATTATTATTTTATATGTATATTATATGTATTTATATATAAGTATTTGTTTTAGTATTTTTTTTAAATTGTTTAAAAAACTAATTTTGAAAAATGTTGCGCCACAGACTACCTACAGTACTGTTTCTCCTCTTCATAAATCCATCCAAAGGTTGTCTTGAAAAGATCGCTTTTAGCGATAAGACCGCCCATTGTGTCACCCTATTTATAAGTTTGTCTAGTGTTATTCTTGTTACTTGTATGATGTATATAATAAAGAATATTCTATCTATCTATCTATACAGGATGGTTCTACTCTCAGTTTCGAACATTCTCGTCCTCTCGCAGTCTCCAGTATCGGTGCAACAAGTTCACAGCATGTTCACATCGCTGCCTACAATTAACCCAGTTCCGGCCACCTTCGACATTTAGCTCACATTTGGGGTTGTGAGGGGTAGAGGGGGTGGGAGTGTTCACATGTGTTTGGGGTAATTGTCATTTGCTAGTTAGTAGGTACTTGTTGGTCCCAATTATGATGTTAATGTTGATTAAGTTTATCTATTTTAACATAAAAATTAAATTAGTAGAACAGTATAAATACAATTAGAATAAAGTGCAAATCTTTACTAATTATGTCGTCCATTTATTGATCTTTATACATAAAATTACATTTTTAAATATTTCTTATAATCATAAAAAAAAAAAAAAAAACATTTAAAAATATAAAAATAGTAGCCCACCGGTATCGGGAACAGGGTCCAAGCTACCGGCGGTCAGGGCCCCAGAGAAAGGAACCTCCTAACAATACGAGCCGTGTCCAGGAGTACCGCTTTCTGTATCAAGCCCTTGATCCAGCTGCCTAACGAGAGCCTCCTCAGGTATTGGTCGAGGCTCTTGGCAATTAAGCCATTGGCAGATACGACTATCGGCACAATGATCGCTGAGTCCACATCCCACATGTCGACAACCTCGCGAGCCAAGTCAATATACTTGATTTGCTTATCTTTCTCGGCTTTCACGAGGTTCTCATCATGCGGGACTGTTATGTCAACAATCATTGCGCGCCGCTCTGATCGATCCACCACCACTATATCAGGCTTGTTGGCAACAATAGTCCTGTCAGTGATGATGGAGCGATCCCAGTACAATGTGATATTGCCATGTTCAAGAACTGGGTCGGGCTCATACCTGTAGTACGGCACTTCCGATTCCACAAGGTTGTATTTTAGAGCAAGTTGCTGATGGATAATCCTGGCTACAAGGTTGTGTCTATGCAAGTACTCTCCGTTAGCTAGACGCGAACAACCGGAGATAATGTGTCGTATTGATTCTCCCGGACGGTGGCATGCCCGACATATGTCAACCGTACCGTCCTTCACAATAAATCTCCGGTAGTTATTTGTCATCATAACTTCATCCATAATTGCACAGACAAAACCTTCGGTTTCTCCAAAGAGGTCCCCGGAACGTAGCCAGGCTACAGACGCTGATTGATCTACATCGGGTCCATGTAGGGCCCGAAAAAAGCGTCCGTGAAGCTCCTTACTCTGCCATACCTCCCTGCGGTCGTTAGTGTCAAGCACTACAGGTTTGCGCCAGTTCTCTTTAGCCAAGGAGAGCGGGGTGAGGCCTTTGTCCATTGCAACTACATCCCGATGCATTCCCACGTCGGTTTCTAGGAAATATTCCCTGAGACTGCATATCTCGCGATTGTGGAGAGTCTTGGCGTTTAAAAAGCCTCGACCTCCACAACTCCGCGGGATATACAGTCTCATAACCGAGGAACGTGGGTGATGCATACGAAATGCCGTTAACAATGTACGCACCTTCCTATCCAGGGCGTCCAGTTCTGTTTGAGTCCATTTGAGTATGCCGAAAGAGTACATCAAAACCGGCATGACCCAACCGTTGAAAGCACGCACCTTGTTTCCGCCTGATAAAAGACTATTAAATACTTTTCTCAGGCGGCCAAAGAAGCGTTCCTTCAAGGATTGCTTCATGTCAGCAACATTGATGCCCAGCGCTTCCGACATCCCCAAATACTTGTAGGTTTCGGTTGCTGAGAGGGATCTAAGGTTTATGGAATCTGAGAGCTGGGTTCCCACAGATTCCACAATTTCCCCTCGCTTTACATGCATGACCGCACATTTGTCCACACCAAATTCCATCCTAATGGCGCTACTGAAAGTTTCAGTTACCTTCAGTAGCTTCATCAGCTGCAAATCGTTGGGGGCAAAGAGTTTCAGGTCATCCATGTAAAGGAGGTGAGATATAACCTGACCACCTCTCCTCAATCGATAGCCCAGACCTGAATTCTCCAGCAACGTGCTTAGAGGATTCAAGGCTAAGCAGAACCAAAGTGGACTCAAACTATCGCCCTGGAATATACCTCGCTCTATCCTTATCGGTTCACTATTCCTCAGAATCTGCCGACATCCTGGATAGCGAAGGACCGTATTCCATTGCCTCATACACGAGCTCAGGAAGGTGCGCAGAGTTGCATCAACTTTGTACAACTCTAGCACCCTCATGAGCCACGTATGTGGCACGGAGTCATAGGCCTTCTTATAGTCTATCCAACATGTCGACAGATGTCTTCGAGAACGGCGAACCTGTTGACTAATGGCCATATCAATGAGGAGCAGCTCCTTAGTACCGCGGGACCCGTTCCTACATCCATTTTGAGAAGCAGACATGATAGAATTGTCATCAATGTGTTTAGTGATTTTAGCTCTCAAAATGGATGTAAGAACTTTATAAAGTGTCGGAAGACACGTAATTGGTCTATAATTTTTGGGTTCCGCCGTACTACCCGATTTATGGAGCAGGTGGGTTATACCAGTTGTCAGAAACCTGGGTAGCGACCCTGACTCTAAGGCTGTCTGGAATAGGGTTGCCAAACAAGCGTGCGACCTCTGGATGTTCTTTATCCAGAAGTTGTGCAGTCCGTCCGGCCCTGGAGATTTCCAATTAGGCAGCGGACGGACAGCACAAGCTACATCTTGGGGGCTGATTGTTAAGGCCCCCATTTCTGGTATGGGGTCACACGCTCGTTCGACTTCCCGAGTCCATTCACCTTCGGTATGACTGACAGGCACCGACCAGATGTTGCGCCAAAACAAACACATGGCGTCATCATCCGGTAGGTGCGTCTCAGACACACCTTGGTCCGGTCGCTCCCAGGCTCTATACACCCACCTTTCATCACTTTGGAATGTGCGATTCAAAGTGTATCGTTCCACCCGCCGCTTATACCTACGAATACGGTTTGCCCATGCATATACTTTCTGTTTCAGGAAGTCGATGCGCTCTGTGATGCGGGACATATAGTCTGGAGGACTTATGTCAGTCCCTGCAAATGCCCGCCTCACAAAGCGCATCACTCGAGGTCGAGTGTTGCCCTCCCTGAAACTGATTAGTTTGCCAATGAGTGCTCTGGCCACACCAATACGCCGCTCAATCCTGCACTGCCAGAATGGAACAGCTGGTTTCGGTCGTGCAGCTCTGTCATCAGGAAATTTAACGTGAGCTACACGACACGCTGCTACAGCCGCACAATACAGGATTGAGTGAGCATCAGTGAGGTTTTCGCAGTTGTCAAAATAGTTTGACAACTGCGAATCCAGAACAGCCACCAGCGCCCTATTTTTATTATGCATGGGCAAACGAGGTAAGCGTGGTCTAAGTTCGGGCGATATGTACCGATATTCTCGAATCGCACTCTCCAAAGCACTCCTCATTTCCTCATTGCACTGGGTACTTACATTAGTAGCCATGTCATTACTTACCTCGTCAGCGTGACTAACTAGTTGGTGGGACTGTGGTGGCACCACAGCCTGCGACGAAGAGGTAATGACCTGGCTACTCTGCATTTCGGTTCGCAAGCGATCAAGTACGGTGTCATCCAACATACGATTACGCTGGATTACCCGCACCTGATCCGACAGTCGTTGTGCCGATACGTTGACAGCTGGCTCAAGCACCTGAAACAGAGAGAGCATCCGAACACGGTACGCGGTCAGGTTGTTTCCTCCCTCTGTAGCCCCATAGTATGAGCGCATGACGTTTTCATTGATGGAACTAGTCCATCGCATGCGCTGCACACTTCCGCCGGGAGCTGGGACCCTATCAGAGGCCGGTGGGCCTCGAAGTCCAAAACCGTCCGGCGGCCGGCGTCCTCCCCGTCGACGAGCAGGTGGTGGCGTCGTGGGCGGGGAAAAATACTCGTCGCTCGAGCTCGACGCAACTGCCACGGCCGGTGTCACAGCGCTCACGACGAGGCTGGGTTCCGGCGGCGGCGAGGCGGAGCTGAGCGACGAGCCCGGAGGTGGATGGCGTGCGCTTCTGGCGTGAGCTGATCTCGTCAACATTTTCTTTTTGTCTTCAATTTCATATTAGGTGTATTTTTGATTTTGTAGATGACATTTGTCATTTATGTCACCTTTTTTCTTTTTGCTTCTATTTGAACTATTTAATTTCATTTTGCACTGGAAATCGATTGATGAGGTTCAGCTATTGCAACTTTAGATGTAAGTATTTGTATAAACTGTTAAAAAAATATTTTTTGAATAAAACTAAGATTAAAATTACAGGAGAAGAAATTGAAGTAGTTGACACTTCAAGTGTTGCCAGATTATTAAAGCGAAAGTGAGTTTGTTTCTTTCTTTCTTACCTGTTCACGCCTAAATGGCTAAACTGATTTTGATGAATTTTAGTACAGAGATTTGGGACCCTAGAGACGGACATAGGCTATTTTTTTATTTTTTTAAAGTGAGAAATGACGTAGAAAGAGGGAAGAAAAGGAAAAACTTAGCTATTCTATTACAATAAATAAGGCGCTAGGGCAAAAACACACAGGTAGCAGGTGCAGGTACCTGCATAAATGTTAATGGGAACGAGCAAAGTTGTACGTTGGGTAAGACATTTCAAAAAGTGTAAACGCCAGCACAATGTATGGTAATCAATATTGACTGTAGGTTGTCCGAAAGAGATGCCACAGCCCATGAATATTTAAATTTGTTATTAGGTCAATAAAAGCCTCTCAATAAATTATTAGTATCGTTTATTCTGACGTGATCGGTTCTGTATGTTTAGCGGCAATGAATATCAACCAAGAGTCATTATTGTCAGACTTTGTCGAGCGCGCGTTCGTTTACCACTCGTGCCTCCAAGAGATGTCAGCAAAGCAGAGGTCCGCCAGGGCCACCGCCTGCCGGGGCTGCAGGTTGCTTGAAAGTAGACCGCCGCCCTGAAATACAAAGGGGTAAAGAACACGGAACATAAACAGGTTTCAGTCAGTAAAAATTTGACAGTCCCTTATGCTTCGCCTACAGCGAGAGTCATTAAATGATCTCCCATCCAAAAGCAAAAATAGTATATCAATGTTCTCTCATCTAGTTTTTTAACATTCTTGTAAATATGTACAACTAAAATTAATTAAAAAAAAATTAGAGGTGTCAAGGGACACCCGGATGGAACAAAGTTCCTAAAAAAAATGAAAATATCTGGCTTGTTTTCTATAAGAGAGAGAGAGACAGACAGACAGACAGAGAAACATGCGACGCCGCACAGCTTACTATAGCAAAAAGTGTCGTAACAACTTTTCGTAAGAATTTTTTCCGTCTAGGCCCCTTTCACAACGCGCGATAAGGAACTTCGTTTCAATTATATTTGTTTAAACGGCCAAATATGGTTTGTGCCCATAAAACTCATTCCTTCCAATACAAGTACAAAAAGAAAATATTTGAACGGACCTTATAGTATTCGCCGAGAATCTTGACACCGCGATTCAACAACCATATCAAGGAACACAAAATTCTCTCCAAATAAAATATACTCTTCTCAAGAATAAGACTTCGCAAACAACAGAACAGTATAAATAACTCTTGAACGTAATGCGACACCCAAGACTTCCAATCAGCGACTTGTTCCCAACTTAAACAAAGTTTGTGACCTTTCTGCATAAAACATAAGCAACGTTGATAAGAACAGCGGGATAAAATTAGTAAGTGTTTGACGTAATCAGCCTATTTTTGGCTGAGGGCAACTTTCTATGTAAGTCTTCTTTTCTTTAAGGTCAAGACAAACAAAACAACTCACACGTACACTATTGTAATTTTGTGTAAACTGCCGGGATGGATTTTAAATAAACAAAACCAGTCAAGTCATTTGATATTTGATTTAAAAACAGATGAAAATAAGCTTTTAACAAATGGAAGATAACTTGTGTTCCTAAAAATCAAAGTTGTTAAGCTTGAAGAAGAGTCGCGACGACTGTCGGCCACCGTAGACGCGAGTCTGTGGACGGTGAGCAATGGGTAGCTCACCGCCCGTCCGTCTAGTGATGACATTCTGAGTCCAAGGCGCGGTCGTGATTGAAGGTGTTTTTTTTTATGAATGGCATCTCACAGTTCAACCAAGGAGGTTGTCGTCTGCTTAACCGGGCGAATCCTGTGAGTGCCTTAAAAATTAAGACCTCCAGCCAGGGTAAAAATATACAAACTAAGGGCACCCCCTGTGGGGTACGAGCCCCGGCTTAGGGCGTCGCTGAGGGACAGCAAGGGACAGGCTGGATGAGTGAATTGAAGGTGTTGCGTGTTGTTCGTAAGATATACCGCGGTCCCGGAACGTAAAGGGCAAATGAAGAAGCATAGATGGCTTTCATGAAAATCTAACACTCACCTCCACTCCGCCCAGAGCGAGGGAAGTTATTTGAAGATTTCGCATCCGACAAAAATGAGCAGTAATGAGGCAGTTAAGTTTTACATTGACTATTTAATATCTAAAATCCACTGTCAAGTCAACAATAGTTTATAGACAGACAGGATTACATTTGAATTTAATACTGTATCAACAATGCTTATCTATCTATGGGTATTTCTAAAGTACTCCTAAACTTGGAAACTCCTTAAAAGAATTAGTAGCCTTAAAAGTACCGTAAGAATAAAAAGTAAAAGTAATTAACTTTACGAAAAACCTTAGTCAGAATCCATAATGTGATTTGTAAAGAAATGTCTCTAATTAAGAAACTGAACGAATCTTTTCTCTGTAAGCAATGTTACGATTGAAACAAAGAAAATGTTGTACTTATTACTTTGAAAATTATAAAATGGAATATCACGCTTGTTATTTACGAATGGCAAGGCAGAGATATCCCTGTATTGTACTGTTAGAGGCAAACATAATTATAACCACCAACTAGGCTCAATACTGAGAACAGAAACGTCCATGTTTGTTATTAACCTACTATTATCTTCTTACTTAATATTATGAATGCGAATGTTTGTGAGGATGTTTGTTACTCTTTCACGACAAAACAACTGAACGGGTTTTGATAAAATTTGGCACAGAGGTAGATTATTATCTGGAGAAAACATACATACTCTTTTAAATATCAAGCAAGAGAAGCCGCGGGCGCCAGCTAGTGAAATAATAAAAATAACACCATGCTTTTGCAAAAATAACCAATTTAATTATAAATTTTCATATTGCAATATATAATCTGGATCTCTTCAAAGTTAGAGCAAATCTGTGTCTTTTTTTTTTTTTTTTTTTTTTTTTTTTTCGGGTGGGAAATCATCCAATGACTTCCCCCGCTCTGGGTGGAGCAGGGGGGCATGTCAGACTTGTACTGACTAAAACCCACCCATGTTTCTTCTATTGCCCTTTACGTTCCGAGGCCGCGGTATCTCTTTCGAACAACCCGCAACCCCGGCAGGCAGAGGCTCTGGCAAGCCCCTCTGCTTTGCTGACACTCTTTGAGGCGCGCGTGAAACACGAACGCGCCGTCGACACGGCCTGTCGTCAATCGACGGACGGACGGTGAACTACCCATTGCTCACCGCCCACAAGCCCGCATCTACGGTGGCCGGAAGTCGTCTCGCGGCGCCCGGCGCCATGGGCGTCTCCCGCGGCGGCTGGGTTGGGCAGATGTTCTCTCCCTCAAACGCCCGGCCACCTCCTTCGCTAACATTACTGCTTCGCAGAAGGTGGTGACCAAATCTGTGTCTTCTACGCAAACGTGCTCCACCATAGGCAGTAACATCGCTTCAGGCGAGTTGCGGCCAATCGCAAACCCATTTAGTATAAAAAGAAAATAGCTTAGTACAATTTTCTTAATACCTATTCATTACCCTCAACTTAAAAAATCCCATTAGATGCCCTTCAAAGTTTCCATTTCGTTAACTTTTCCTTCAATAGCCCTCAGGCTTTCAATCTGCGACCTTTTTGGACATTTTCGACGAATATTTTACTTAAGAAAATGTTATTTTCATGCCTTTTATGTCTCAATTTTAGGTATTGGATATTTTTTAGGGTATTTTTCATTTCAGACTAAAAATTGGGTCTTCTATGATTTTCTTTCTTCGGAAATTGGATCTTCTTTTCGTGAATAAATTATAGGAATCGGTTCGGTAAAACTTTTGACTACACATTATAATATTTCTCAAATTCAAAGTAGATAACCGCATTGCGATCATCATAAATATACCATATTGATTAATTAAAGATACATACATTATTTTATTTGATGTAACAAAAGACACAATACAGTCATAAACAAAAAATATCAAGTTGAGAAAAAAGACATAGATTTAACAAAAAATAGAAGTTAGATTGACCCATAGACAATAAGACACATCACTAGATTTTATAACTGTTGCCCAATACTGGGCGATGTGTGTCTCAAGTTGAAATGACAGTTGGAATACCTTACGCCCCGGTATCCTTCAGAATACCGCTAGTGACACACGGAATAATGATATATTTTTATTATTAATGATATAGATTTTGACGGGCCTGTTGGTCTAGTGGTTAGTGGCCCTGACTGCTGAGCCGGAGGTCGTGGGTTCGATTCCCACCCAGGACAAACTTTGTGTGATGAGCATGATTGTTTGTTCTGTGTCTGGGTGTGATTTATCCATAATATGTATATATTTATAAATTATATAAGTATGTATATCAGTTGTCTAGCTACCATAACACAAGCTCTGCTTAGCTTGGGATCAGATAGCTGTGTGTGAGTTGTCCAAAGATATTTATTTAATATTATTATTTATATATGCGTATGCATTAATTACAAAATTATATACTTAAAAAAGCAACCAAACGATTTTGATTCATCTCTGAATAAATATCACTTAGTTAACAAGCCATTCGCAAGATTAAACCTGCGTCCAGTCACTATTCGCAAAGATACAATCTTAGAAGTAACTACAAACCACGCCTAAAATGTAAACTAGCTTTTGCCCGCGGCTTTGCTCGCGTTAAATTTGGGGTAGCACAATTCCGCTTGCGCCTTATTGATTTGTAATAGCAACGCACATTTTTCCTTTTTCTTCCCTCTTTCTCTCTCACATCCCACTTTTTTTAAATAAAAAATGATCCTATGTCCGTCTCCTGGTTTTCAACTATCTCTGTAACAAAATTCATCTAAATCGGTTAAGCCATTAAAGCGTGAAGAGGTAACAAACTCACTTTCACTGTTGTTATATTAGTAAGGATGGTAAAATCATAGAAAATGAGCATAATATTAACAAAAACGAACACAACAAACAAACATTCTAAAGAAACAAACCAAACATTCATCATACTGTATAATAATTACTGAGAACAACAGAGATCCATCACCCGGAGAGGTTTAATGAAAATGTATTGCGGCGCCGACCCCAGTGTTATAGTGCCTGTTTATTATTCTATTCCTAGTTTATATTGCCTTTTGTATTACTACAGCCTTTGTCTAGCGTTTAGTACAGTCCAAGTGATAAACAGGTGAATTTTCCATGTCATATAATTGTCTTTATATCTCCATTAGCTTTTGCCCGCGGTTTCGGTCGCGTTAAATCCGGTATAACACAGTACCTGCTACCTGCAGTTTTTGCTCTTGCGCTTTATTGATTTGTAATAGCAATGCTAAGTTTTCCCTTTTATTCCCTCTTTATCCCACATATCTCAATCTTTTAAAACACAAAATAGCCTATGTCCGTCTCCAGGGTCCCAACTATATCTGTACCAAAATTCATCAAAATCGATTTAGCCATTTAGACGTGAAGACGTAACAAACAAACAAACTCACTTTCGCTTTTATAATATTACTAGCTTTTGCCCGCGGCTTCGCCCGCGTTAAATTTGGGGTAACACAGTTCCCCTTGCGCCTTATTGATTTGTAATAGCAACGCTAAGTTTTCCCTTCTCTTCCCTCTTTCTCCCTCACATCCCACTTTTTTCAAAAAAATATTAGCCTATGTCCGTCTCCTGGTTCCCTACTATCTTTGTACCAAAATTCATCCAAATCGGTTCAGCCATTAAAGCGTGAAGAGGTAACAAACAAACAAACAAACAAACAAACAAACAAACAAACAAACAAACTCACTTTCGCTTTTATAATATTAGTAAGGACTAGCTTTCGCCCGCGTTAAATTTGAGGTAACACAGTTCCCCTTGCGCCTTATTGATTTGTAATAGCAATGCTAAGTTTTCCCTTTTCTTCCCTCTTTCTCCCTCACATCCCACTTTTTTCAAAAAAATATTAGCCTATGTCCGTCTCCTGGTTCCCAACTATCTCTGTACCAAAATTCATCAAAATCGGTGTAGCCATTAAAGCGTGAAGAGGTAACAAACAAACAAACAAACTCACTTTCGCTTCCTTCCTAATCCTTACTAATAATATTATATTATTAGTAAGGATTACAATTTTTATTTGACATTTAAGATGAAAGTATGAATATTATTTTATTTCAAATACGTAGGTACCTCACTAACCTCTAAATTTTGCTTAAACGTCTTAAGTCACGAACAATCTTAAACAAAGACTCATTTAATAAACCAATTAACTTATCCATTTGGGATCCCTAAGGCGTTACTTGAAAAAGTATTCAAACAATTAGGGACCTAATAACAATGCCTCTAAATGCTAAAATAGTGAAATGCTACAGTGAATTTCGTGACACATTTCTACTGCCAAATGAAGGACCAATATTTCCACCAGGCATAAAACTCCGACAATTTTATAACAAAACTTTCTCCTAGTAACTAAGCTGCTAGATTACTCTGACAGAGATCCATCCACAGAGGTTTAATTAAAACATATTGCAGCACGACCCCAGTGCCAACTGTTTATTGTTTTATGCCTATTTGTGTGTGTGTGTGTGTTCCCTGGAGATATGGCCGGGTTACGAATAAAACGATACGGATTTATATTGCCTAGACCTAGATATATGTAGTAATTCTATCCTTACTAATATTATAAAAGCGAAAGTGAGTTTGTTTGTTTGTTACCTCTTCACGCTTTAATGGCTAAACCGATTTTGATGAATTTTGGTACAGAAATAGTTGGGAACCAGTAGACGGACATAGGCTAATTTTTATTTAAAAAATGGGATGTGAGGGAGAAAGAAAAGGAAAAACTTAGCGTTGCTATTACAAATCAATAAGGCGCAAGGGGAACTGTATTACCTCAAAAAGTTTTGTAATTGAGCTACGCTGGGATTTTGTTCATTTCTAGTAAACTTACCTCATATTATATTGTCTATGTGTATATCTATTTTGCGGTACGACCCCACTGTTGTTTTATTTATATCTGTGTGAATGTGTTTGTGTGTGTTCCCTGGAGATATGGATGGGGAACGTGGAAATAGGTATGATAATTCTGACACAGTTTTGTATATGAGATAAGTTTTTTTTATAGTTGTTATTAATTTGATGATCTGTGTAGTCAATGTGTCACTATACTCATTATTTTATGTCTAAAATTCTATCTAATAAACCAAGCCAGTCTATTTGAAGTCTTATTTATATAACTATCCGGACCACTATACTGTCAAAAATCTTCAACTAGCCAGGATCTACAGCTTAACGAGCTTACCGAGGCATGGGATATCCTTAGACCAATCTAGGCAAGCGGGGCTTAACCTAAAGATCGAACCGAACGGCTATTATTATTTAGCTGTGAGTTCCTCTCGAAACCTGAAAAACTGTTGGAATCTAATTGACAGTAAATGGACTGATGATAAACAAAATCACGTTCAACAATTTCCGAGCATCCTTACCAATATTATATAAGCGAAAGTGAGTTTGTTTGTTTGTTACCTCTTCACACTTTAATGACTACATCGATTTTGATGAATTTTGGTACAGAGATAGTTGGAAACCAAGAGACGGACAGGCTTAAATTAAGTGGGATATGAGGGAGAAAGAGGAAAAGAAAGGCAAAACTTTGCGTTGCTATTACAAATCAATAAGGCGCAAGGGCAAAAACTGCATGTAGCAGGTACCTGCAGATCAGGAAAGGGGAACTGTGTTACCCCGAATTTAACGCGAGCGAAGCCACGGGCAAAAGCTAGTCGTAATATAAAAAAGAAATACAAAGACATACCTCGTACAGAAAAAACAAACTGGTCCCAGATAGACACAGAATGAATAAAAGATAAAAAAAAACGTCTTACCGTCGAAGAAAAGACGCAATTGTCTGAATAATTAAGAAGAAAAGGGACGACAAAGAAAAAGTGCTCTGGAATGATATTAATTTTGAATTGCTTAGAGATGGGAACAATTTTTATTGTTTACTAGCTGTTCCCCACGGTTTCACCCGCACTGCTCCGCACCTGTTGGTCGTAGTGTGATGTTATATAGCCTATAGCCTTCCTCAAGAAATGGACTATCCAACACTAAAAGAATTTTACAATTCCAACCAGTAGTCCCTGAGATTAGCGCGTTCAAACAAACAAACAAACAAACAAACAAACTCTTTAGCTTTATAATATTAGTATAGATTCATGAGTTACTGTTTTAACAATCAAACAATTACTTAAGCTGGTCACAACACTATTTTGTCGGTGTACAAAAAAAGGTACTTAGTTTCTTAATCCTGCATGCTAGCTCTGCGGGGAGTGGGTGGGAGTGTCAGACTTTTACTGACTAAATCCCATCCATGTTCCTGCTTTTGCCCTTTGTGTTCCGGAGTTGCGGTATTCTTTTGAACAACCCGCAATCCTAGCAGGCATTGGCCCTGGCAGGCCACAATCAGAAAGCTGCTTTGCTAGCTTTCTCCATCTCAGATACTTTGAAGAAAGAGAGAAATTGTTCGTATTTCTCACATAAAATATAAAATAATTTACGCATTTCGGTATATTAATGAACATTTATATTTCAAGCGTTCTATTTGCAAAAGAGAATAAAGTCTTTTATAATTTCTTAAAAAAAAAACACATTGTCGTTTTTATCTTAAATAGCATCGCATTTGCAATGAAGAATAAATATGTTCAGAAAAAATACCTGTTCTAATCTTAAAACCAATAAGTAGTGTAGTTTACCCAGTGGTTTTACCCACAGCTGAGCTACTAAGAGTCGTAGCGTGATGATGTAATATAGTTTATATTACTTCCTTATAATTACGTTTTCTATTAACGAAAAAATGGTTAAAATCGGTTCGGTACACACAAACAAAAAACTACTTCCTCTTTTTAATATTATAGTATAGATGAGACCGATAATCTCCAAATCCAGGAGGTTTGTATCTTCAAAAAATAACGAATTACTTAATTCAAAATATTTCTAAATCTCGTTGAGCCGCTTTCTTATTAATATTCCTCATTTATTAGTTTATCCTTTTAAATCTGTTCTAATCTGGTCTAAGATTTCTTTTAGGAAGAAATTGTTTGTTTTACGTTTTCCGAGACTCCATTAATTTTATATCTACTTTTCTTTTTTCTTGTCAGCTAGTATTGTTTATAGAAAAAATCAACTCGCCACTACTTACAAAACTTAATACAATAGAAATAGTTATTGAAATAAATTGCATTGTTTTAAAATTCTAATTAAGAGAGAGAGATTTTCACAAACATCCGTTGCGTAATTCAAAAGAAAAAAATGAAAATTTATCTTGTCATAATCACATTTAAACTCAAATTTGTACAACGACTAATTAGTGTATTTAGCTCTACTCGTTAATGAGAATCACGAGGATTTATAACTCGGAACACAATAGTTACTTTAGCCAC
Organism: Ochropleura leucogaster; assembly: GCA_958449745.1. Taxonomy (NCBI): domain Eukaryota; kingdom Metazoa; phylum Arthropoda; class Insecta; order Lepidoptera; family Noctuidae; genus Ochropleura; species Ochropleura leucogaster. Next base: position 1,343,826 of record OY288213.1, on the reverse strand, counting down.
CCCATTTTGCATCCCACCCCTAGTTTCCTACCACCCGTACTGCACGTGTTGAGTACGTATGTACTGTAGCGTATAATATTTATTTAATCATTTATGTACACGCAGGATATAACATAAGGAAAAATTATAACAAGTACGAAAGCACAGCTTATTTCAATAGATATTTGTAGCAACAGAAGGGCTACTATGACATCTTATAGCAATTCTTATTCCACTGAGTGAAAGAGATGGTGCTAGACACCCTGTATAGTTGTTTCTTTCCCTCAGTGGAATAAGAATTGCTTTAAGAGGTCATAGTAGGATAGCAGGTCTGCGAAACCAAACATGACGATAAAAATGTAGACAGTGTGAGATCAGGAAGAGAATAACATTTAAAATGTGAATGTCATTATCTAAATATAAGTAAAATAATATATACATTAAAATAAATTCTAAATCAAAACCATAATTCTCGTGTCACAGTTTTAGTTGCCATACTCCTCCGAATCGGCTTGACCGATTATTATAAAATTTTGTACGTAAATTCGGTAGGTCTGAGAATCAGTCGTAATCTTTTTTTTTTCATTTTAACAGAGCAGGTGAAACCGCTGTAATATCTTTTATTTCTTCGTCCAGCACGTTGCAGCCACGCAGACGTGTGTATTAATATTAAATTCTCGCATATTTATGCTCTCTTCTTATTAATATTGGTACAATAACTGTGAGTGGACTGTAGTTGTTTGAAAAATGGGAAAGAAACTGCCTGGACACTCTTTTCACACAACCTAACATTCTTCTTTGTTGTTCCAGGGCTGCTATCATGGGACTCTGGAGAGCACCAGGTCGACTTGGAGAAGGAGCTAGCCACCCTCACGGCGCAGGCACCCGAGGGGGAGGAAGCTCGATATGGTACGTACTTTCTTGTTTGATGAAAATGTTATGTAAACTGCAACCTTATTACTATGAGTATAAAGATGACTACAATGGCGGCTTCGTTGGTCGAGTAGCAAGTTCGACTGGGGGCATGAGGACATGGATATTTTAATAAAACTCTGAAAGACCTAAAACTAAGTTCATATTTTCATAATAAATTACTTACTTAACCTGCCTAGTGCAGAAATCTGTTATTTCAAAGGAAGTTACTCGATTCAAGATGACATTAGAAGTTAAATAACGCTATATCTCGTTAACATTAAAACATTATTTTGGTTTACGCATTAGTTTAACAAATACATTTTACCATTTATGTCTAAAGACAAATGATTGAATTTTATTTCAATCAGACCATAACAGACACTTTTGAATGTCAAAAAAAAAACAAAATGCTAAAGCTATAGTCCCGGTCACAAGACATAATAACTTGTGAAAGTACTGTAATTGCCAATACACTTACAATGTAGTAATTCCGGTAATCACAATTACCATCGTTATTTCGCTGTATTTTGTCCAATGTTAATACTTTACGAAATACAATTTTAACTGCACTCTATATTTATTTTAGCGGCTTTAATGGATTACTAACCTAATTATTTGGAAATAAAATCCACCAAACATCATCGCTAATTTATTTCAATAATTCAAGGCAATCGGTTGTAATTAATTAATTATCCAGAAGTGTCCATGCAACAATGATTATTGTTTCCAATTACACTCTTTTTACCTAATATTAAATTATACGTATATAATTAACACAACATTAAACAATTATGCAACAAGCTGAAAACAAGTTTGACACATAATAATTACTACCTGTTCCCCGCGGTTTCACCCACACTGCTCAGCACCCGTTGGTCGTAGCGTGATATTATATAGCCTATAGCCTTCCTCAAAAAATGGACTATCCAACACTAAAAGAATTTTCCAATTCCAACCAGTAGTCCCTGAGATTAGCGCGTTCAAACAAACAAACAAACAAACTCTTCAGCTTTATAATATTAGTATAGATTAACATCACCACAAAAGCGCTGATTGTGCTTTTCCTTTTTTAATCTTTTTTGTTCTGAAAATCATTAATCAGAATTGAATGACAGCTCATATTTCAGTCGGTTTTACCACCTACTTCACTATGTTATAGGTACCTATAAGAAAATAACATTTAGTTTTTTGTTAAAAAAACCGCATTTTGTTATTTGTGGTACAAGTGGACTTTAAAAAATTGATTATTAAGTTTTTTTTTAAATGCAAATATTCAGCGTAGTCCGTTTTCATCACAATACAATGAAGTCACTGATAAGTTAACCTAATTTTAACATTCATATCACATGTGCCCGCCTAGTATTAGTGCGTTACTGACTTCTCCCGCTGTAGGCGAAGAAGAAGGGAGTGTCAGACTTGTACTGATTAAAAACCCTTTTTGTTCCTTTTTTTGCCCTTTGTATTTCGGGGCAGCGGTATACCTGACGGGCCTGTTGGTCTAGTGGTTAGTGGCCCTGACTGCTGAGCCGGAGGTCGTGGGTTCGATTCCCACCCAGGACAAAGTTTGTGTGATGAGCATGATGGTTTGTTCTGTGTCTGGGTGTGATTTATCTATAATATGTATGTATTTATAAATTATATAAGTATGTATGTCAGTTGTCTGGTTACCATAACACAAGCTCTGCTTAGCTTGCAATCAGATAGCCGTGTGTGAGTTGTCCCGAGATATTTATTATTTATTTATTTTTTATCTTTCGAACAACCCGCAACCCCGGCAGGCGGTGGCCCTGGTGGGCCCCTCTGCTTTGCTGACATCTCTGTGAGGCACACGTGGTAAACGAACGAGCGCTCGACAAAGCCTTTCAATAATGGCTCTGGGTTGACATTTATAGCTGCTAAAAATACAAAACCGATCGCGTCAAAATAAACGATACTAATAATTTATTGATCAAACATAGAGAGGCTTTTACTGACCTAATAGTAGACTTTCAATTTGTGGAAAAAAAAGAAAGAAAGATAAACTCAAAGCATTTATTTCAATTAGACCATTACAGGCACTTTTGAATCACAAGAAACAAAAGAATGAAGCTACAGTCCCAGTCACAAGGCATAATAACTTGTGAATGTACTGTTGGAGTAGATTTTTTTTTTTTTAAAGTTGCCCCACACTACGAATTTCTCTTGTATCGTGGGTGCATTTACAAACATTTAAATTCACATACACAAATAGCCAGACCCGAAACTACCTGTAGGCCATACAAATATTTTTTCCGTGCGGAAATCGAACCAGCGGCACGCAGCACAACAGTCAATCGCTCAGCCACTGCGCCATCCGTGCCTTGATAGTTGTAGATTTAAAGAAGAACATAGAACTATTATTCCTAAATTATTCTTTTACTAAGACATGTGTATTGTCTAGATAGACAGACAGCTAAAACAAAGGCTAGACAGGTAACCAAAAACAAAAGAGGACCTTTCTCGTAGTGACGTGACAAGACATAAGTGACACAAAAGAGTACCTACCTATATTAAACCTCACAACAAATTGGGATCCATGTCTATACTGAAACGTGAGGGTCACGATAACCTTGTGTTACTGGCCGAATTATTTAAGTAACATAACTTTTTTTTTATTGGGCTTACTTTTGACTTCAATCTGGTCTTGAGTGTAGAAATAAGTTAGACTATGGTGTGACCTTACCCAAAAAATAGCTTTTAACCCGCGACTTAAATAAAACTTGAAAGGTGTCAAGGGACACCCGGATGGAACGAAGTTATTATTCATTATGTACAAAAAACCTGTATCATACACTAAACAAAAATAATCGTCGCGACACCACACTGTTCAATGCGAAATAGAAAGACGAAATGAAAATAACTGGCCTGCTTTTTATGAGAGAGAGAGAGACAGACAGACAGAGAAACACGTGCACGCAGCACAGCTTACAACTATAGCAAAAAGTGTCGTTATAACTTTTGGTCTTATTTTTTTCCGTCTAGCCCCCGTTCGCAACGCGCGATAAGGAACTTCGTTCCAAAAATCCGGGCTATACGAAATCAATTTGGAAACACAAACGCAGGCAATGCATTGCCGGGACTGCGGGTTAGTTTAAGAGAGACACCACGGCCTCGGAACACATACCTACTTCGTGTATTGTCAGTACAAGTCTGACACTCCCTGCCGCTCCGCCCAGACTGGAAATTTGAGATTCCAGTCCCATGTTCCTACTTTATGAAACGGGGACCGACATTTCATTTACAACTAGAAATTCAAAATTGTATGTCAATAGAAACAATAGTATGTATCGTGACATTTTATCCAGAATACATATTTAAGTATATAACTTTGTTTATTACTTTCCTTTTATGTAAATTCCCTTACAACCCTGTGGTTCTCTCTAACCACAGACAATGTAAAGGGTTTAAAACTTTCAAAATTAAATTTTCTACGTAAAATTCGAAATATTATTAAAAGTTGGATTTTAGTTTCAGTTTCAAATACTAAGGATCTCGGCATTTTGTTTATAAACAGAAATTTTAATTAGGCATAGGGAACTTTAATTTTTATTTTTAAAGAGTTACAGAAAATGTTAATACTTGACAAGCAAAGAGATCTTGATAGAGTATAAAAACTGCGTTGAAATCAAAACAATGTTTAAAAAACTTATTGATGTGAATGTTTGAAATTAGATGATTTTAGTAGTTTTTTTTTTAAGTTGGCAATACAAATGAATGTCAACTTGTACCAAAAACTCTCAATTTGTAAACGACATTTATCGCTAATCACACGCGTATCATAATACCGGTCCTGTGCACTTGTTTTGACAGCATAAAACTATAGTCTCGGAGACCCAAACTTAATAACATTGTCTATACTATATTAGTTACTATTTAAATTATATTAATGGCGGCAGTGTCAGACTTTTACTGACTAAATCACACCCATGTTCCTTCCTTTGCTCATTATGTTCCGACAGGCGGTGGCACTGGCAGGTCCGTCTTCTTTACTGACATATCTTTGAGGCGCGCGTTGAACACGTACTCGCCGTCGACACGGCATTAACTGCCCTGCAGAGTTTGTTTGGTTCAGCACACGAACCTCAAGAACATTGAAAAGAATACTTCAGTGATGGAAAGCCCATTTATGGAAGAAGCTTTATAACTAAAAGCTGTCTAAACAGCTATTTTAATAACGTCAGTGAAAATTCGAAAACGTCTCATGGTAAAAATGAAAACAGGCATAAGCTGAAATTTATTTAATAATAAAAATTTCCCGTCCATTGCCTACATAATAAACATAAAAAAAGAAAACAATATTCCTATATAAATACCATTTTCTTTTAAGTTATTGTTCTCTACGGCGATAACGAACAATACTTTTGGGAAATAACCGCTTATTGTATTTAGACGCCCCAAAGCGTAGTATCAAAAACAAATTCACGCTTATTTACTTAGACTTGGAAACAGGTATTGTTAGGATTCCAATTTGTTAAGAAATATCGAGCTCTTTCGATAAAAGAATTCCTATTTTGAAAAATGATTTCGAACCAATTCGTTTTTTTTTGGTATTTTTTTTTTTTTGTAACCAGCCATTACTTTTGTGTGGCCATTTCTTTTTTGTCAATTATAGACAGGGGGACTCTTTTGATTTTTTATCTTATAATAATATCACGCCTTTTATAGCCAGTAGGGTTAGACAGAAGTGTATCTTACAGGTATTAGTATTTTTCCGCCAGTAATGTTTAAGTTCCATATAGATAGATAGATAGAATATTATTTATTATAAACACTATACAAATAACAGTATACAACTTATAAATAGGGTGACACAATGGGAGGTCTTATCGCTAAAAGCGATCTTTTCAAAACAAACTTTGGATGGATTTAATTGTGTTATGGTGTTTCATTTTAAAAACGAATTAGACATTAATAAAAACTGATATATAATATATACATATAAAATAATGATGAGGAAGGCAAAGAAATATTTAATACTATGCCCGCGACTTCGTCCGCCTGGCGTATTTATTTTGGGCTAACGCTAACTTTAACCAGCGTGGTGATCGAAAAAAAAAAACTTTTATCTCCCCTTTTCTTCCCTCTCCCTCCCAATTTTCTCATTTAAAAAAAAATTAACAAACAAACTCACTTTCGCTTTTATAATATTAGTAAGTATACTAATATCCACATTCCACCCGTGCACAATTTCCTACTAATATTATAAATGCGAACGTTTGTGATGATGGATGTATGGATGTTTGTTACTCTTTCACGTCAAAACAGCTGAACGGATTTTGATGAAATTTGTCACAGAGATAGATTATAGTTTGGAATAACACATAAGATACTGTGTTTTCGATCATCATGCGGGCAAAGTCACGGGCGCCACCAGTGTCAAATATCTTACAATCTAGTCGATCCCGACTTACTTGGGAATAGTTTAGGCAGATATAATAGAATAGAATAGAATATTATTCAAAGATTGGCACTATAAATACTTAGATGATGATAACAAAGATGAATCTCTCCCTAAAATTTTTTTACTATCGCATATTGGTAATTTTCAGCTCGATTACTCAATCTGTCTATCGTTTATTCCTCGAACACAAACTGTCGTAACAAACTTATTTACGGCCTAGAGGTATCTCTTAGTTTTATGTTCCTCTCAACAACCAATGCGTATCCTTCCCCAATTGATTTAATGCCCAAATTGTTTTCGCAGAGCTTTTATATCTGCATTAATTTATATGACTCTGTAAACATTCTCTAATAAACGAGGACCCCTGTTTTTCTTATGACTCCTCTAAGTCATGTCAAATCATTTGAAACCTTATCCTACAGTACCATAGTACATTATTCTATCGAAATAACCCACTGCGGTGCAACCAAATCTACAGGGCGTAGGGCTCTTATTCCTATGGACAGTGAGCCACCCGTTCCTCACCGTCCGTCTGTCTAGCGACGACAGGCAGTGTCGACGGCGCGTTCGTGTTCCATGTGTGTCTCAAAGAGATGTTAGCAAAGCAGAGGCCTACCACGGTCTCTGCCTGCCGGAGTTGCGGGTTGTTCGAAAGACAAAGGGCAAAGAAAGAACTTGGGTGGGTGTTAGTTAATAAAAGTCTGACATTCCTTTCCATTCAGAGCCCAAGAAGTTATTCAATGACTTCCAATCCTATAAATTAAAACCCGCTCGTTACCACTATATTAATTCAATTAATCTATTGCAATAATACATTAATTCAATTAATCTATTGCAATAATACATTAATTCAATTAATCTGTTGCAATAATACATTAATTCAATTAATTTATTGCAATAGTACATTAATTCTGTATTTAATTTAAAACCTGTTAGACAATCGGAAAAACATCCTTACCTAAGTATAGTTGGCCACAACAATGTAAATGAATTTTTGAAATTCAGTACAGTTTAACAATACGTAGGTAATATAATTTTTTTATTACACTTTTATTCTTTTTTTTCTTTCTAGTTTCGAATGTAATCTCATTCTAAAATGTAGTTATCCCGTTTAGTTCACATATTTCCAGTAAATCAGTTGAGCCACTATCGACAGTATAATAACTCTGGGTCGATTCATCAGCGGCGCGAGTCTGTGAGCAATCAATCAGTACACCGCAGCTTGGTTGAGGCGCTGACGTGACTGATTGCTGCAGAACCTACCTACAGGGGCACCTGTAGCTAACTTAACTATACTCTGTCGGTCGTACTTCATTAATTCATTTAGTTTTTGAATTACCTTCACGCCTGATATTCCCGAAAGGTTAGGAAGATATATCCAGTTATATTTAAGTGTCATGTCTGTAAAGGGTCGCATATTACCATAAACATGGTTTCCACAAATCTTATAAGTTCCTAATCAAGTACACACCTCGAATATTGTGTCTACGGTCCTCAAACAAAAAATAAAATAAAAACACGCTTTTAATTTGTTTAAAACAAAAGCTGTAAGCAATTGTTTTAGAGAAATCAAACCTATAAACAGCTATGAAAACTCTAAACAATGTTTCAAATCAAAATACATTTATTAGTGAAATCTTTATAGCAATATAGTGATAAAATAATGCAGATGTGAACACGGATTCTCTGTGGTGATAATCTTCACAGCAGAAGACGACTACTTATTCTTTCAATGGGTCTTTATCCCTGAATACTATTCAGATAACCACGACACAACCATTTAACAAGTTCTCCTGCTACCCTACCATGACATCTTAAAGCAGAACTTATTCCACTGAGGGAAAGAGACAGAGCTATACAGGGTGTCTAGCACCATCTCTTTCTCACACAGGAATAAGAACTGCTATAAGATGACATGGTAACCCTACTGTTCTCCTACACAAGAGCACTAGTTGTGCGGTTAACAGTAAACTTAGTTATTGCAATCAATCAGTTTGACGTCGTACAAATGACACGATGACGTGAGCGATTGACGCACCTGACGCCCGCAACATATAACTTACTAGCCAAGGTGGGGCTTATATAACCAGTACCAACATAACAATACTAGTAATACATAAAACTAGTTTCCGCTGACTTGGGCAAAGCGGTTTCATCTTGGCAAAATGAGGACACGTGTGGGAGCCAGGGTATGCTCTTTTTGTATAATAAATAAAATAATGTCTGCATATGTATAGGTTTTCATTGTTTATTCTTACCTCTTACAGCGGAAGGGAGTGTCAGATTATTACCGACTAAAACCCATCCATGTTTCTTTTTTGCCCTTTGTGTTCCGGGGCCAATCCGCATTATCTCTTTCCAACAACCTGAAAACCCGGCAAACATTATAATAAGGTAGCTGAATATTGTAATAAGATAATTTAAAAGAAAAAAATCCGTGAGATAGCTAGTACAAAGTAAGTAGGACAAAGTATAGAATATATTATGTTTTAACAAGTTTCTTCAAACTTGTAAAATTCACTGTGCCATGATCTTCAATTAAAATATATGCTGTTGTGAAAGAAGTATTCGCATCTTGAAACTTTTATTCACCGTTCCGAAATCCTTATACAGCACATATAAAATTGGGTTACACCGCAAAAACCAGGATTAAGCGAGTAACGATTAATCCTATTACGGAACTTGATTAATTTAATTATGAAACATGTAAGTTGGTTAGGAAAAGACGTCATATACCAGCTCGAATATGTAGGAAAACTCGGATCCGTAATTTAATTAATCTCTTCAGAGAAACCCCGTTTCATGTTGATTTTTGTTCCTCACCAAAGAAAATAGACCGAACAAAGGAGGATTGCCTTTTTCGTTTCTTTTTTTTCGCTCTCGGAAAATTAAAAAGTATAGTTTGACAGCTGCCTGAATTCCCACGCCGGTTTTAAATATCGAACGAGGGAATTGGGTTACTAGTCAAATTATTGAGAGCCTGTCTTATTAATTATTCAGATAGGCTATACAAACTTTTTAGTTATGTATTGACTTTGATTACGTCATACTAGGCTCGTTTCGATAATAGGTATTATTACAGTATATACTTGACCTAAGTTCTGTTTTTCATTGCAGTATTTACTTGATTGTTCTGCTTTTCGTAATAATATATTTTTTTAATTTTGAATTCATCAATTTCGCATAAAAAATTGAAAAGTAATTAAAAAACAACATCAAATGGTTTTACAAAAAGGTACCTTTTAATTTATTTTTGTCAGTTTACAACAAAAAAAAGATAAATACCAAATTTTTTCGTTCATATTTTTCAAGATAATAATTCAAACTATATTAATAAACCGCCTTTTAAAACTATCAATAGATAGACCTTTACACCCTTGTCTATATTGATAATGCCATTGAACCACATAAATACATACACCCCTTTGCCCCTTAACAAAGCCACAACAAGTAAAAATGATAACAAAAACTTCCATATCCTATATTGAACTTTAAACCCGTTGGAATAAAGTACAAAGTTCTAAATCGCAGGTTATGTTAAACGTCGTTTTCTGAGATAGATGTTTTTTTGTACCCTACAAAATGGCGTAGTTGTATTACATCGTAATTTCGAGCAGCGATCGTAAAAAACGTCGTAAAGTTGAGATTTTAAGCAAACGCTAGATAAGCGGCTTCAGCTGAAATATTACTGAAGTTAGGCTTGATTTGCGGGAACGAGATGAACTATGGTTTTTAAGATAATGATAGAGATTTTTCATTTTCTTTTATTATACGATATGGAGCTTTCTTTGTTACTAGATTTTAGCAGAAGCATGAGTATTTTCCAGTCGAGCATTTCTCCACACACGACTAGATCGGACTAATCTTAAGTTAAGTTTGTCGGAGAGTAACTGAAATACAATATTGTAATGTAATTAAGACCGCTGAGTATGTGAGTTTCTATCTCTAGTAGACGATCTGACATCCCAAAGACAGATAGACAACTTCTGTAGAATATTGAATGGTAAGTAAGCGTAAAAGTTTAGATTTGCCTATCTGTAGAAACTAGAACTAAGGATAGATAGATTACTAGCTTTAGTTTGGGGTAACACGGTTCCACTTTCCTGATTTTCAGGTACCTGCTACCTGTAGTTTTTGCCCTGGCGCCTTATTTGTTGAAATAGCAAAACTAAGTTTTCCCTTTTCTTCCCTCTTTCTCCGTCATACCTTACTATTTAAAAAAAAGTGAGATATAAGGATGCCGTCCGTCTTTAGGGTCTCAACTAACTCTGATGAAAAAATAAGGGAAAAAATTTTGTGTTCACCAAAAATACTGATCGTGCACCAAATATTCTTTCCTGAATGCTAAAAAAATGCGTAGGTTAGGTTAGGTTAAAACTGCGACCCCCTACGACCCCCCCAGTAACGACTTGCATTAATAGAAAATGGATAAAGATATAACACTTTTTTATGGTAGTGCTGTCTTTTTCCTGATGCTCGTTATGACATATTTTAATTAACATATTTTGGTGCACATTCAGTATATTTGGTGCAACACAGGCAAAATTAGATAAACGAAATGGGAATAAATTTAAGTACTTTTAAATACCATCCAAAAAATAATGCCTAATTGTTATCGATAAGTTACATAAAATACATGTAGTTGTTTACGGTCTGACTTTTTGTGTATGTAAGTTTAAAGGTTTCTAAACGCATCCACGATATAGGACAAGTTCCTAGTGTGGGGCAGAGTTTATTTATAAAAAAAAAACATGGATAGTCCCTCAGCGGCTTCAGCACAAAAACACAAACATGTTTCAGAACAGGCCACGCATGCTAAATCTAATATCTAAATTACGACCTATATCGCAGTTGGGCCTAACATTAATTAGTATTCCGCCTGCGTTGGTAATCCACACGTCATGCAACATTCGTGACCACTGGAAACTAATTTATTACATTCAATTATAAACTTTATAAATATTAATACATTGGGTTTAGGGTGCCTAAGCACACAATGAAGCTTAACAACTATTGGTTTACTCAGGTAGAACTGGAAAGTTCCATATTTTTGAATATAGAATGTCGCCTTCTTTTATGAAAAAATAAAAAGTAATGGTGTTTTGCGTTGTTCCGTTAACATCCTTACTAATATTAAAAAAGCGAAAGTGAGTTTGTTTGTTTGTTAGCTCTTCACGCTTTAATGGCTAAACCGATTTTGATGAATTTTGGTACAGAGATAGTTGGGAACCAGGAGACGGACATAGGCTAATATTTTTTTGAAAAAAGTGGGATGTGAGGGAGAAAGAGGGAAGAAAAGGGAAAACATAGCGCTATTACAAATCAATAAGGCGCAAGAGAAACTGTGTTACCCCAAATTTAACGCGAGCGAAGCCGCGGGCAAAAGCTAGTCTAATATAGTTTTTTTTTTGCGATTGAGAAATCATTAAATAACTTCTTCCCCTATTCTGGGCGGAGCTGGGGATCAGACACGTACTGACTAAAACCCACCTATATTCCTTCTTTTGCCCTTTATGTTCTGAGGCCGCGGTATCTCTTTGGAACAACCCGCAAACCCGGTGGCCTTGGCAGGCCCCTCTGCTTTGCTGACATCTGGTTGAGGTGCGCTTAGAACACTAACGTGCCGTCGACAACGGCATATCTAATTTGGTCTTAAGTTTCAATTGGCTTAAGCTGCCACTATATTTCCTTTGAAGTAATAATTCCTCAATAGTTTCAACAAAACAATTTTGTAACAGCTGGTCACACTGGTGGGGTTGACCATTGTGGTGGATGTCTCAAATTTGATCAATCGTTAATTTGAAAATCTCGGTTATATTTTCTTCGCCTTAAACCATCTAATATATAAAATTCTCGTGTCACAGTTGTCGTTTCCATACTCCACCAAAACGGCTGGACCGATTTGAACGAAATTTTGTGTGCATATCGGGTAGGTCTGAGAATCGGCTAACATCTATTTTTCATGCCCCTGACCGAGCAGCGGGTGAAACCGCTGGGCACAGCTAGTCTAATATATAAAATTCTCGTGTCACAGTTTTCGTTCCCATACTCTTCCGAAACGGCTGGACCGATTTAAACGAAATTTTGTGTACTTACATATCGAGTAGGTCTGAGAATCGGCCAACATCATAGCTCTAAGTGGGCAGCGAGTGAAACCGCTGGGCACAGCTAGTAATATTATATATACCTACAGTCGACAAAAGAAAAATGCGAGACATTTTCTTTCTACTAGATTCTTGTCCAATCGCGTATGAACATATTTCCATTAGTTGACTTTTATGAGTCAGCTACAAGCGTTAGATAACAAAAGTAAAGAATATTATACATATTTGATATTATCTAGTTCGTGCTAAGGAAAATTGTTTTACAAGAAAAATGCTAAAAGGAAAAATGGGGTAGTCATATTTGAGTTCACTATTTTTATTTGGTGCTGTTGTTGATTGAGACAAGATGCTCGAGGAGTTTATGGCTAAATTAACAGGCGCTTGGGTCGATCTTTAGGTTCAGCAGCACACTTATTACATGCCGGGTTTCTCCTGTGTTTGGGGAGCAATAGAGCCTTGGTCCCGGCTGACAGTCGTTACACGTAGTAGTTTTAGACAAGGCAAAATGCCCGTGTATTCAATTTGGGTGGCCTAGAGTATAGAGTTTTTCAAATATTCTCTGCTTCTTACTTGGGAAAACTTAGCATTGCTATTACAATAAATAAGGCGCTAGGCAACAACTACAGCTGGCAGGTACCTGCAAATCAGGAAAGGGGAACTGTGTTACCCCGAATTTAACGCGAGCCGAAGCCGCGGGCAAAGGCTAGTTCTTGAATAATTTCTAACCTCTACGCAAGTAAAGTCTGGTTAAAAAGCAAGTTAAATAAACAGGCTTCAATTTATCGCCCATTGAGACGTAAATATAATCATTAAATTCACTTTGTTAACCAAATGTAGGCCACGAAATGAACGACAGTTTAAGCGTTTGCCAGTTTATCGGAGTTTCTGGCCCATTGGCCCGAACACGATCGAAGGAGCGCACCAAATGGTGGCAGATTTATGTGTTTATTTTTTGTGGCCCGAAATATTTCGATGAGAAACTTTGGGTTATAGAGTGTGAGTTATTGGCAGGGTGAAATATGGTTAGGTTTGTGAGCCTCAAACTAGCTTTTTAGTCAATGATGCTTGCGGTTAAGGGTTTAGATTATCAAACTTTACGCACTGGAACGAATTCTTACTACTATTATAAAAATGAAAGTGAGTTCGTTTGTTTGTTTGTTACGTCTTCATGGCTAAACCGATTTGCATGAATTGTGGTACAAAGATAGTTGGGACCTTTTTAAAAAAAAATATGAAAGGGGGAGACCGAGGGAAGAAAAGGGGATTGAATGATAATATTTTTTCGATCATCACGCAGGTTTAAGTTAGCGTTAGTCCAAAGTAAATGCCACGCGGATGAAGTCGCGGGCGGAAGCTAGTATATAAATAACGCAATAGACGCACCGGCGCCGGGCGCCGCGAAACGACTCCCGGCACCGTAGATACGGGCCTGTGGACGGTGAGCAATGGGTAGCTCACCGTCCGTCCGTCTATTGACGTCAGGCCGTGTCGACGCCGTGTTAGTGGTCCTCGCGCGCCTCAAAGAGATGTCAGCCAAGCATTAATACAAGTCTGACACTCCCCCCCGCTCCGCCCAGAGCGGGGAAAGTTATTTAAAGTTTTCCCACCCGCAAAAAAAAATACATCCATCGTTCCTTTGTACATGCATACTAAATGCTTACCCCACGACCTAACAGCTTCAATTACAATAGTCTCTTTATACATATATATATATAAATATATATCTCTTTACATCTCTGGTTACTTTTCATATATTTTGTAGGACTCATCATCATCTTCTACAGCCTGACTTGACACCCACTGCGGGTCTAAGCTTCTCTTTTCTTGTGCCAACGATTAGATAGTTGTTCCGGGTCTGACTGTTTGTGTATGTAAGTTTAGATGTTTGTTAGAAATTCCTAAAGTTAAAAAAAACACCGTTTTTGTGCCAGTCATAACCATTCCTTCGATAATCATGTCGTGTAAGTTTGAATGAAGATCATTTGTTTTTTCTAGCTTCTTTTGTTTTATTTTTCCTCTAAATCCTTTTGGCATTGAATTTATTCTAATGATATAATCTACTTTACCCACATATACGATTATTTATAAAACCGTAATTCTAATTTGCATAATGACCCAGTAATCCCACCTGGTTTTCATATCAATTACTAATTGGTTTTACCAATGGAATGTAAAAGCAAAGGTTCGCATAATCCGATTAAATTTAAACATATTTCAAAACGACGTATGGTATCTCGGATAATTCATTAAAAGGGAAATCCTTTTGAAGCCATTTGATACGAAAATAATCCGTACATTTTACTAATTGTGATATTATATAACTTAATTGAATTTTACTTTGAACTAATTATAGAGTATAACAACAACAGCAAAAGGTCATGTTATGTAACGATTTAGTATATATTTGTATTTACCTGGGATTCTAGGTTCTATGGTATCCTTACTTAGCTGATTACGTCTATCTTTACGATTGATTATCAAGTAATCACGGTCTGTGTTTTATATACACAAATCACACAAATATTTCTTTAAAACACACACCCAAACATTGACTAGCTCCCTCCTTGGCCTCCTGGTATAAAAATTCTTCTTTTAGGGATAAGTTTTTGCTAGCGGCTACGCTCGCGTTATGGTAATAAATGATCCAACAGGTTTCTTGTAAACATAGTTAGAGCAACTCAGGGGTAAACACACAATTACACGGACTTTTCATATAGCCCAAAAAAAAACATGTTTGACTTTCAATTGCAATTCCTTTTTTTTTCATATTAATTCGGTTTACTGATGTCTAAAGGTCATTAATATGACAAATTATAAAGTGTTAAGTGCGGGCTTCACAAGAAAACATAAGAAATAGTAATAATGCTCTCTATGGAACCCTGACTGCCGGTAGCTTGGACTCTGTTCCCGATAGCGACGGGCGACCAATTGTATATTTTTAATGATTCTATGTTTTTCTTTAATTATTTAAAAATTTATATTAGTATGTTGAAAAAAAATAAAGGAAAATAATCCAAGTAATTGGACCCAAACATTACGATAATTGACGAAATTAAAAATATATATCATAATCAAACAAAGTAGGTTGGACAATGTTGGATACCTGTACTAGGATAATCCTCAAAAAGGCGGAGAAAAAAACGAATCAAAATAATAAAGACATCGCAATCCAATAGCATGCCAACTTTAATCTCCGGAAATTTCTCCAACCGTTTCAATCATCTTGAAAAATAAACAAGACTAACTCTACAAACTGAAAGCAGACTCCAATTATCCCGGGAGGACATTGTGGACCCAGTCAATACACCGGTGTTTATCTGCGCTGCAAGTGAACGAAGATTTGCTCAGCAGCTTTATAGACCTTCAAGTGTGTTCCACAGAAGCATTGTAACCATGGCAACGAAATTCGAAAGCTTTATCAAATGTTTGTCTGCATTTTTTTTTCTTTTGGTCGGAGATTTATTTAATGGCGTCTGCTAACCGTTTTTTTTTTGGGATGACAGAATGAATTGGGGTGTTTTCGGATATTCTGGATTGTAGCTGTGTTATCCGATTTCTAGAATATATTATTTCTGACACCATACATTAATAACCTTACTATTTAATTTATCACTTTTGTAACACTAAACTTTTCATCGTCTTTGTTATAAATCATCAAACTAGCTTTTGCCAGCGGCTTCGCTCGCGTTAAATTTGGAGTAACGCAGTTCCCCTTCCCTGATTTGCAGGTACCTGTTACCTGTAGTTTATGCCCTTGCGGCTTATTTATTGTAATAGCAAAGCTAAGTTTTCCCTTTTCTTCCTTCTTTCTCTCTAATATCTCACTTTTTTTTAAATAGCCTATTTCCGTCTCCAGGGACAAAATCGGTTCAGCAATTGAGGCGTGAAGACGTAAAAAACAAACAACTCACTTTCGCTTTTATAATATTAGTAACGATTTCAGAATTACACATCTTCATAACTATATTCTATACCTAATTGATACGTAGAAACATCAGTGTAGTAAAGCTTCAACTAAACACGGGCCCTACCTACTGAGTAGCTTCACACGTGAACTACATTCCGAAGGTCGCATCTCTTGTATGGCATCAAAGCCGTCGAGGCATTGTCACAAGTCCTCTCCTCTTTGTGTTTATGTGAACAAAACGCTTTGTTCTTTGATGTCATTATTTTTCACTCTTTCACCTCTGACACGGCGACATTTAGGCGTGATTTTACGATGAATTTTTCGCTAAAGGATTTAAGGTTATTTTTCACGAAAAATTTGGTGATTTTGTTATCTTTCGTCTTCTTTTACAGCGGTGAATTTGTTTTTGTATTTCTTAGAATCATGAATACAATTTTCAGCACAGTTGAAAGTTACATTGTAAAGTTGCCAAGAATCACATTTAACAAATTAAACTTACAAATTACAGACTTTCTTAATGCAACACTTTTGAACCAAGAAACATTAATGGAAATTAAACAACCAATTGATTTATTTCAATACCATTTCTAAAACATCCAGTTTAAATTCAAAATCTAATATTATTTCTGGGAATCATTCCACTTGGACTGATTCAACATTATTCGGCCATTTCAAACTTTTAAACAATCGGAGTTGATTGAAATCTACTTTCATTTTGTAAAACGAAAATTTGGGAGTGCCCTAGGTGTTTTAAAATTGTTTCGACGGAATAATAATGAGCCTAATTATGTTTCTGTTTAAGATAATGGGCTTTTAGAAAATTTATACACGACGAGAAACATTTTCAGTGGAAAGTGAAAAGGAAAATTACGAAAACTGTTCGTACCGTTATAAGGGTACATGAAGCTGATGTGGATACAAGTAATATATTTTCATTAGAAAACGACGTAAGTATAAAAATAGCACAACGAACGGAAAGAAAATGAAAAACATGTAAAGGTCATGTGAAGGTTACATGGAAAAGTTTTACCAATCTGATGTGGCTTTAGAATTTAAACAATATATTTCAATTAGAAAATTACAGGCATTTTTTTGTCTGTCTGAATGTCAAGAAACAAGAAAATTAATCAAAAGGCAGAATAACTTGTGAAAGTACTGTAGTTGTCCATTCTAAAGCTTTGATATCTATAGAAAAGAATGGGCAAGAAACTCTATGGACACTCTTAAATCATAATATTTTTATAACATTACTAGCTGGCGCCCGCGGCTTTGCCTGCGTGATATCGAAAACAAGTATCCTATGTGTTATTCCAGACTATAATCTACCTCTGTGCCATATTATATACTCATCAAGATTTGTTAGTAGTTTTTTCGTAAAAGAGTATCAAACAAACAAACATACTCACAAACTTTCGCATTCATAATTTTAGTAAGATTAAAGATTTTATAATGTCATGGTTACATAATTAATGTTGAGATAATACAAATATTTGTGTACGAGAAGAGTCGACAAACCACTTGACGATATCTCGAAATACTAGATTGGCACTCTGACGCCATAAACGGCCTTAGTATGTCAACCCCAAACAGCTCAATCTGCGCCGTTTGAGGTTTTCAGCACCAGCCACTGTGTGTCCTACTAATTCAAAAAATCTCTCCAATATTGAAATTTTATGAAGCTCCTCACAGTTTCCAAGCTCTCTATTGATCCAACCTTCTGGAGTTCTTGGGAACTATCCTTAATTAAAAACACTTACATCTATACGAAGAACTTCGCTTGCTACATTGTCTTTTGTTAGAAATGTTCTTTTTACAATCTCGCCTTCCTTTGCTTTATTGTCACTTTGTCTTTTATTTACTACTTGCAATTGTATGGTTTGCTTTATTATTTGTTTTAAGGAAGTCGTATTTGCTTCAAGGCAGTTCTAAATTCATATGTCTAGACATGATTTTTTTTAAATCGTTGCCCTACACTAGGAATTTATTTTGTGTAGTGGGTACGGTTACAAATATTTAAACACACATACGCGAACAGATAGACAATTAATTAATTACCTGTAGATCATACAAATATTTCATGCGCGGAGGGTCGAAACCGCGACCCGCAGCGCAGCGGTGGACTGCGCCAACCATAAAAAAATTTAAAAGAGTGTCCATGGAGTTTCTTGCCCATTCTTCTCCATAGAGATCAACGCTTTGGAATGGGCAACTGCAGTACTTTCACAAGTTATTATGCCTTGTGACCGGGACTGTAGATTCATTTTGTTTCTTGACATTCAAAAGTGCCTGTAATGGTCTAATTGAAATAAATAATTTGATTTGATTTGACATACCGTAATTTTTGAGAATTATAAGATAATGTTGTATTTATTTTGTTACCTGGAGTATTATTTTTTTTGCAGATAAAGTACCTTTTGACTGATAAATATTCTTTCTTTGCTTTATTTCTGCATCATATTGAAAACATCTATTGACACGATTTTATTTTAGAATACGGGTTAGTTCCAACACCACCCTAAAAATTATATCTGGTAGAGACGATTCTCCGATAGTGACGAAAGAGTGTTTACTAACATAATTCTTAGACTCCTGCTAATTGTAAAATTGACAGAAAAAGGCTATTTTATTTCAAAAACAACTTTGTTTTGTTAAAAATAATTTTGTTAAACCAACACTTTTTATTACCAACTAAATTGGCTTTACTCACCTTTCAAATTTCTACCCACATTGTTACAAAAAATACGTATCAGAAGCTATAAATAAAATTCCAGCCTTTTGTTAGAAAACATCAATTAGTGAGAGCCCATGAAAAATTCGTTGGCCTTTGACATTCAGGCGACAATAGCTGATAGCGAACGTTATTAATTCGATATCGATCGCGAACAAATTGGGCACTAATTGATAGCGATAATTGGAGGTGGATGTATGAGGATTTATGTCTTTACATTTTTTTTTTAAACTTTGCCCACATTAGGAATTTCTCCTGTATCGTGGGTGCGTTTACAAACATTTAAACTTACCTGTACAAACAGCCAGACTCGACACAACTTTATGCAGGTCATACAAATATTTGTTCCGTGCGGGAATCGAACCCGCGACACGCAGTGCAGCAGTCGATCGCTCAGCCACTGCGCCAACCGTGCATACGTTTCTTTAAAGCGGTATCTCTGGATTAATGTCTGCTTTGCTCAAAACATATGAAGCTTCTTTCTTCATCAAGGCATCATCGTACCCTGTTTTTTGGTTGGTATATCTCAAAAAACTTTCTCCACTCTGGGAGGAGAGGGGGCAATGTCAGACTTTTATTGACTTAATCCCAGCCATGTTCTTTTTTTGCCCTTTATGTTCCGTGGACGCAGTATCTCTTTTGAACAACCTGCAATCCGGCAGACGATGGTACTGGCATGTTCAATGTTCACATACCCAGTTTGGTGAACATTTTAAGAATTGTATTAATAAGTTTCTGCTACAACGGCCTTTTAGTACCACATGGACATTTTAGTTTTCTAGAAGGTCTACTCACTAGTTTCTCCGCTTTTGAACTAACTAACAGATTTACAGTTCTACGACACAACGCCCTAGATCCTATCAGATGCATCTCTAATTGCTGTAAGGCTTGACAATTTACCCCCTTGTTTAGCAACCCCATAACACTTAACAAGCCAGACTTTATCACCTTGTCAATTGCTCATTTAATTCCTCCACACGACTAAAGGGCGCAGATAGGGCCAAACACGAATTATATTAAGACGGTAATCAAATAAATGACGCAGAATTGGTACGTAACGCGGTAAGGTGAATGGGGTGGATAGCGATGAATGGGGGCGAAAAAGCCTGAATGGGGTAGAATAGAGATGTCGATAGCGAATAACTGGTGGTGGAAATGGCGCATTGCGGAACGTTTTTGTCGCCATGGATTTAATATTTTTTCTTGAACGTTTGTGGTTTCGTGTTCAAGGTTGAACGTATGTGGCAGCTGAAAGTAAGTAGAGGTTGGGGGTTGGAAATTATGTTAGGATGAGACGTGACTTCGAAGCGGCGAAGGACGACTTTTGAAGGTTTTTTTCTTGTAATTGTATATGACGGCACGTTTTTCTTTTTTTATTTTAAATCTTGTCCCACACTAGGAATTTCTCCTTTCTCCTAAATCGTGGGTGCGTTTCTTTTTGTTTATTTTTGTTTTTTTTACAAAAACAGCCAGATTTGGAACAACTATCTGTAGACCATACAAATATTTGTTCGGGATCGAACCCGCGATACGCTGCGCAGCAGTCGATCGCTCAGTCAGTGCGCCAACCGTGTCGTCGTTTGGCGAAGTGACTGAGTGTTTAGCAACTTTGCTGCGTATTGCGGGTTCGATATTAGTATGTTGTACAGGTAGATGTACCTGGGTCTGGCTGTATGTGTATGTAAGTTTTAATGATTATAAACGCACTCACTAAACATAAAAAATATATAGTGTCGGATAACGTTTAAAAAGAGACACAATCATAAAATAAAAGCTACTTAATCAGCATTTGAACATTATGGAGTCAATAAATTAGCAGGATACCGTCGTCAAAACGACGAATACAAATTTGCCAACAGAATACTACGACAATACTCTTTTGGAGTTTACTCCTTAAGAATCGATTTTCATATATAAGGCGCCCGGTATGAGAAAAATCCGAGGGGTAAAACCTACTAAAGTAACGAAAATGTGTCACGTTTTTGGTGCGCACGATCATTGCGCAACTTTCTAATTTGGCTGTGAGTGTATTAAGACGTACATATGGTATGCTGTATAGGCGACTATACCTATATACTATATGTTATTGGGCTTGTTTGATTCTATCTCTCTATGACTGGGCCACCTTTGGTATTCATAAAAGTAGAAAACGGCTTTATGAGCTGTATGAAGAGCGAATTTGTATTAATACTGTAGAATTTAATTTGTATGTTAAGAATTATTCTAAAGTTTTTAAAAAAGTTTGTGCTATAGCTAAGTCACATTATTTGAGTTCAAAAATTAAAAATAGCAGTAACGTAATTAAAACGACTTGGAACATTATTAATAGCGAAGCAGGAAGGTCTTGCAAGCGAAATAGTGACTACAGCCTTGCTATCGGCGATAATATCATAAAATCAGATACTCAAGTTGCTACAGCGTTTGAAAATTTCTTTGCAGATATTCCTGTATCGACTACTAAATCGCTAGACTCGTCACCTGCTGCTGCAGATGCTTTACTAAAGGAAAATATTCCATTCCATGATTCCGAATTTAATTTTCAATATGTTAATTGTAATGATGTAATTAAAACTTTTCATATGTTAAATGTTAAGAAGACCGCTGATCTATGGGGTCATTCTATGGACGTTGCCAAGTCCATTATAACCATTGTAGCTCCTTCATTAGCTGTTATATTTAATGATTGTATTGACCGTGGTGAGTTTCCTGATCTAATGAAAAACAGTAAAATAATACCATTGTTTAAATCGGGTAGTACATCAGACCCTACTAACTATAGACCAATTTCAGTGCTACCAACATTTAGTAAAATTTTTGAAAAAATAATTTTAGATCAAATGCAAAGATTTTTCAATAAACATAAGTTATTGCATAACAAACAGTTCGGTTTTACAAAGGGTCGTTCAACTACTGATGCCGGTGTTGAACTTCTAGGACACATTTATAATGCCTGGGAAGATAAATGCGATGCTTTGGGGATTTTTTGCGATTTGTCCAAGGCTTTCGATTGCGTTCTCCATAAAACATTAATCAGAAAACTACACCACTACGGAATCCGGAACGCCTCTCTGAATCTTCTTACGTCATATTTGAGTGGTAGGATTCAGAGAGTTGATGTAAACGGGAAAAGATCTCCCGGATCTGTAGTAAGCATGGGAGTACCACAAGGGTCCATTCTTGGCCCTTTTTTATTTCTTATTTATATTAATGACTTGCCTTACCTCATAAAGGATAATCATGATGTAGTGTTGTTTGCAGACGACACTTCTCTTTTATTTAAACTAAAACGTCAGCAGCTAGCTACTGACGATGTTAATGGCGCTCTGGCAAAGGTCGTTAATTGGTTTAACGTTAATAATTTACTTCTAAATGAGAAAAAGACCAAATGCATTAAGTTTACGTTACCTCATGTTAGACAAGTGGAAACTAGTGTACTAATCAAGGATGAAGAGTTGAAACCGGAAGATAATACAGTGTTCCTAGGCTTAACTTTGGATGCTAAGCTTCAGTGGGGCCCTCATATAGATAAGTTGTCAAAAAAGCTTAGCTCAGCAGCATACGCCGTTAAAAAAATTCGTGATTTGACTGATTTAGAGACGGCCCGTTTAGTTTATTTTAGTTATTTCCACAGTGTGATGTCGTATGGTATTCTCTTGTGGGGCCATGCCGCCGATATTCAGACAATTTTTATTTTGCAAAAGAGGGCAATTCGTTCAATGTATAAATTAAGTCCTAGACACTCCCTCAGAGAAAAATTTAAAGAGATTAACATACTAACTGTGCCCTCTCAGTTTATTTACGAAAACCTTTTGTACGCGCATAAAAATATAAAATTGTTTAAAAAATACAGTGATATCCACGACATAAATACAAGGAACAAACACAAATTTGTTGTTCCTGCAACGAGGCTCAAAAAAATAGGGGGTACGTTCACATGCCAATGTATACGTTATTATAATAAACTGCCAAGCGATATTCAAACACTAAGCCTCAATAAATTTAAATCTTTTATAAAACGTAAACTATGTCTCAAAGCTTACTATAATATTAATCATTACCTTGAAGATAAAAAGGCTTGGGATTAAGCTGCTCCAATTTAATTTGATTTACTCAGTGAGTGTCAAAATTTCCCTTTGTTTCATTTATTTATTGTCTATTCCTTTATTCTATACACTTTGACATTAATGTTTACTTTATTTTTACATTCTTTTTATTATTATTAGTGACATTTTATTTTCTTATTATTTTAATTTATGACATTTTATGATTTCATTATGATCTCATTAATTATTATTTTTTTTTATTTTACTTGTTTATTGTAAGTGTGAGGACCATGTGGATCATTTCTTTTATTTACTTTGTTTTTTGACGAAGGTCTGGCAGTTTGAGTGCTATAAGCGACCTACACAAATGTCCTTTTTTTGGTATTGTTCGTCGTGTCGTTGAGCTCCTTGGGTTATGAGTTGAGCTACACGATAACTGACAAATGCTTGCACTGACTGGACAGGTCCACTCAATCTGTGTGGTGCTTTCTTAAAAAGACCATTTCAGACACTATCTGCATAGTCCTCATGTAAGTTGACCAAGATTATTTTGTCTGGACTTTAAAAGAGACTATGACCTCTGAGTTTGTTTCGGCTGTTTCTTCTCAGAGTAGTCGGGTACGAAACACCGGCCTCATCTAGTTTTAAAAAAAGATGACGTGTAAAAGTGTTTGTGAAAACCTACTTGCAAAATAAACATCATTTATCATTTATCATTTATCATTATCATTTATCAGTGTCGATGTATTTATATTGCTATTTTTTTTCATTAATTTGTGAATTTAGCCTTTCATATGATATTAATCTTTTTTCAGTTGAATAAACTCTGTTTGCGTATACTCGTACATAAGGAGTAAACTCCAGTCGTGCGTCGGAGCTGCCGCACACACTTTTTATTACATCGTATGAAATTAGGTAGCTTAAAACAGTTAACTTTTCACACGTACCACGACATTTATATTTATCCTAAGCAAGGGCAAAAAATTAATAGCTAAAGTGTACTACGTTAAAAGCATAGTTATTTACTGTGCCAACAAAAAATGGGGCCAAAAGTAAAGAATTGTCCCTTCGTAATATTATGTGGTCACAACACGCAATATTTTACTTGGCCGTGAAGCACGAATATTAAGAATGAGAATAAGTTCTTTACGTAACTAATATACGAAAACAGATAAATAAAAGTGCTTGTAAGTAAGTCAGGTGCTAATATTGTCGGTCTCGTGGGATGTATAGCGGGAGAGAAAACGAGGAGCGTAATAAATCAAATAACTCAGATGTTTTTTTTTTGCGGATTGAGAATTATCAATTAACTTTCTCCCGCTCTGTGCGTAGTGAGGGGGAATGTCAGACTTTTACTGACTGATACTCATGTTCCTTCTTTTGCTCTTTATGTTTTGGGGCTGCTGTATCTTTTTCGAATAACCCGCATCCAGGTCAGGAACTAAGTTCACTTAGATAATCTTAACAGGGTTTTTTTTCGCAAAGCAAAACCTAAACAAAAAAGTTTAAACAAATATTATCTATCGACATCAACTCTATACATAGTGTCACTTTGTATAGACTTTTAATTACTGCAAATAATATAAAACTTAACTATTGTATACTAAAATAATTAAGAATAAAACTAGCTATTAACTTAAGTAGATAACACTGTTTTTTTCTACAAAAGAAGTCTGCTCATATCTTCAAGACATGAAATAAAGTTCTTCAGTTGTATCGTTTTAACCAGTAGCAACTGGGCTGTGGAGGTCAGATAGGCAGTCGCTCCATGTACCTATTGGTATGCAACTGCATCCGGTAAGACTGGGGGTCAACCCCAACATAGTTGAGAAAACCCGTTTGGGGTCAAAACTCAGCATCCTTATGCTCACAGCCTTTTTAAGGAAATTTCAAAACGTTTGGTTGACACTTCCCGTGACCCAAGGGCTGGCTTTTACTTTAGCCAGAGGCTTAGCGTTGCCATACAACGAGGCTACGCGGCCAATCTCTTGGGGACATTGCCAACTGACAGCGTGGAGAACGAAAGTTTTTGACGCTAATTTTTTAATTTATTTTAGTACGGCCAACGAGAAGCGATACCAAATGTAAACAAAACCCCATCTAAAATGGCCGCCCGAATGTTGGCAAACCCGTCTTAACGTTGTCATGTTTTTGCCGGGAGAACGAGACATTACGACAAAGGCACAAGATGGAAAGAGCTAAATATTAGATTGTCAACGCCACAGTTGTTCTTTAGGTTAATGACCTTTCGTATCGCTTCTCGTTGGCCGTACTCGTTGGTAGTCAATTTCATTTAATATTAATATTCTTAATCGAACTATTGTAACTCATATACAAACTAACCAGAACCATTCTTTCCAGGCGAACGCCTCATCCAGTTCGCGTCAGAGAACCTGGTGACGGAGATCCTGATCCACCCACAGATGAACACGCTGATGCAGTGCATGCGCAACCTGCTCAGCTCGTTCACACGACACAGGCACCTTGTGCACGCCGGATATACATTCGCTGGGAACGGCTCCTGGATCATGCAGGTAAGGGAGATATTTTTTATTAGATCTTAAGTCCGAATGGCCACACACAATGGCCTACCTCCCATTTTGCGCTGCATGCCTTGATACCTACAAACCTGACGATTTTAGCGAGTGTACTTCGCAAATCCTTGATTGACATTATAAAATCGAAAGTGAGTTTATTAAATGGCCAAAACTGATTTTGATGAATTTTGGTACAGAGATAGTTGGGAACCAGGAGACGAACTAATTTTTATTTAAAAAAAAGTGGGATGTGAGGGAGAAAGAGGGAAGAAAAGGGAAAACTTAGCGTTGCTATTACAAATCAATAAGGTGCCAAAGGGAACTGTGTTACCCCAAATTTAACGCGGGCGAAGCCGCGGGAGAAAGCTAGTAATATATATATATATATATATATATAAGTGGATTAAATAAATTACTTGTTAAAATACATACCTACCTAATTACAGCCATTATATGAACAGCTGCTAGTCTTTTTCAATACCCGTGGCCCAACGAAATCCTCATGAATAAATAAAGGTTTGTAAGCTAATAATACACCTCCTTCGAATTTAACCAAACTCCGAATTATCGTCAGTACATTTTCAATTCCAATTTAGTCAAACGTAATGGGAACAGAGTATTCTATTACATTACAGTCGTTCCCTTGATAATGTACCTTAATTTGTCACAAAATGGCGTCCCATTTTGATTCGGAGTCGTTGTTTGGTGACGTAAATACCTTAATTTCTCAGCTAACTTCAGCTTTGGGTTTGGGAGCTTTTAGTATTCATAAATGTTGATTTAACTCTGGGACCGTGGAGTCCTTGTGCTCACACCCTTTTTCGCAATCTCAATCTCATCATCAATCTCATCGCAATCGGTTTAGCCATTAAAACGTGAAGAGGTAACAAACAAACAAACTCACTTTCGCTTTTATAATATTAAGTAAGGATTAAATATGCATGACGTATAAATATATATTGGGATTGTACTTATATGCGTCCAAAATGTCCTATAGGAACTTTAAGTAAACCAATACGATAAACGATGAATAAACTATGCATTTCTTGCTGCCGGGGTTGAGGGATTTTTTAAAAGCAAAAGAAGGAACATGGATGGGTTTTAGTCAGTAATAGTCTGACACTCCACTCCGCTTCCGAAAAGCCATACATTTCAAAGTAATAGAAAGTAGGCGTACTGTAAACCTATGGCTCTAGCTGATAAATGTTAACTAAACAAGAAATTAAACAAGTAATTCAGAATATAAATTGATGACGTACAAATGCCTATCTTATAACAATTTAGATAAAGTTGAACTTACGTAAGACCGTATATAAACTATAGCGAGAGAAATTCTTTACTCTTAAAGTAATTTAATATCGTTGTTACTTCAACTTTCTTAATTGGATAAAGTTTTTATTTTTATTTCACGGTACATAACGTAACAGATGAAAAACAAAATTCGAAGAGCTAAAGATTAAAAAAATATTTTGTTGTTAGTTCGAAAACCGAAAATTGAATTATAAATAAATAAATATCTTGGGACAACTCACACACGGCTATTTGATCCCAAGCTAAGCAGAGCTTGTGTTATGGTAACCAGACAACTGATATACATACTTATATAATTTATAAATACATACATATTATAGATAAATCACACCCAGACACAGAACAAACAATCATGCTCATCACATAAAGTTTGTCCTGGGTGGGAATCGAACCCACGACCTCTGGCTCAGCAGTCAGGGCCACTAACCACTGAACCAACAGGTCCGTCGAATTTCCTGAGATATGTCAAAATAAAAATCTGTTGAAAGAATTACGATAAAACAGTAACAACATTATGACGGCACGGTTGGGGCAGAGGCTGAGTGATTGACTGCACGGAACAAATATTTGTATGACCTACAGGTAGTTGTTCCGGGCCTAGCTGTCTGTGTGTGTGTGATTTCATATGTTTGTAAACGCACCCATGATACAGGAGAAATTCCTAGTATGGACAACGTTTTTTTTTAAATATATAAAAGTAACAACTTTGCTTTAGATGGTTTCTAAATGGCTTATTCAAAGCAACTTCTTTGCATTCATTTTAATACTAGTTTTTGCCCGTGGCTTCGCTCGCGTTAAATTCGGGTAGTTTCTGCCTTTGCGCCTGATTTATTGTAATAGCAAAGCTAAGTTTACCCTTTTCTCCCCTCTTTCTCCCTCATTTTTATTCTCTTTTAAAAAAAATATCCTATATCCGTCTACAGGGTCCCAACTATCTCTGTACCAAAATTAACTAAAAATCGATTTTAATTAATTTTGGTACAGCCACTTAGGCGTGAAGACGTAACAAACAAACAAACTTACTTTCGCTTTTATAATATTAGTAAGAGTACACGTTGTATCAAAAGGCTATTTGCAAGAAAATCGAGTCATAAATAAAAACTCAACGCGGTAATGCTGCCAGCCTTCTGGGCACTTTACCTGTTGACGGCGATACGGACGAATTTTTTGACGCCCTGTAATTTTCTGTATATATATTTTTTTATTATTATTAGTTTGTGTATATTTATAGGTTGTATATATTTAGTAATTAATTTAATTATCCGAAGTGCACTTCAGCTGCATGGAACACTCGTATTTGATTACTTTCCTACACTATCCCGGATTTAAACATCGAACACCTCCGAAACTTACTCCAATTGATTTTGAACAAAAATTCGAAACTGATTCGAATTTCAATTTCGTTTGGACAGAACTTTTTTCAACCCGTATTTCGATTTTAACACAAAATAAAGCTGAAGTGGCACAAAAGGCTGCCCAACTCAAATGTGACTTGACAGGATCTGTGTGCCACACCGTTGTAAATCGTTGGCTGAAATAACAAAAAACTGGTGCCTTCACACAGTGAGGTGAAATCGCGGCAGCCCACGAAGAAGGTAGCGGGTCGAACTGAATAGGTACCAAACACCAGTAACCAGTTTTGTAAGGACTGGAGTGAGGCCTGTGCCCACGATTGGAATAGAGCAGGCTAAAAAATAATAATGAAAAAAAAAACCCGACTCCGTAAAAAATGAACCAATCTACACACCTAATAAAAACAAAAGTGAAAAGAGAAAAACAAGTACTGTAATCTGGAACTATGAAGAATAGTCGGGATCCATAATAGGGTAGTTGACACCACCAATCAATTGATATACTTTTTATGAGCTGTCAAAACGCGCTTCCCCATAGATTTTGTATGAGGCTCGCAACCGATGACGTCGCTAAGTTGTCAAGTCAATGATGCAACTATTTATTGATTTAAAAGCAACTAAAAATCGAATTTTAAGGTTATTTTGAAATGAATGAAGTGTTTTTAAATTATTGGTTAATGGTGTCAACTACCCAATTGGAGTGTGAGCCGTTCTAGATTCTAAGTTCCAGATTACAGTACTTGTTTTTCTCTTTTCACTTTTATAATACATACATAGACTGATGCACACATTACCCTCCTTTGCGGCGCGCAGTCGTGTAATAACGAATTCTCGAATGGATTTTTGAAAGCGTAAGCTCGTTCTGTCGCGAACGTGTTCTGAATGGACGTAGAATCGTACGTTGAGTGACATTTTCCTGCAATCGTCGACGGAAATTAAAACTGCAGGCAAACGTCGAACAAGATTTTATAGCTACATGTTGCAGTGAAATCGTGATGTTCTAGATAGATTAAAGTAAGAGAAAATGATTTTAACGTACGGATAGATACTAAAATGTGTTATGTCATGAGTTTATTTATGATTGTTTATTTATTTTTAACTAGCTTTCGCCCGCGGCTTCGCCCGCGTTCAATTTGGGGTAACACAGTTCTCCTTGCGCCTTATTGATTTGTAATAGCAACGCTAAGTTTTCCCTTTTCTTCCCTCTTTCTCCCTCACATCCCACTTTTTATAAAATAAAATTTGCAGGGTCCCAACCATCTCTGTACCAAAAATCATCAAAATCGGTTTAGCCTAATGGCTAATGAAGCGCTAAACTCGCTTTCGCTTTTATAACATTAGTAAGGATTTAGAATTTGCTTAACAGAAGACCGAAATTTTGACTTAAGCTGACTGTCACAACAGATTCGTCGTGATTTAAAGTTAAAAAAATATTTTACACTGAATATATAGTTCGACTGCTTTGTTGACATAGTGGTCGCAAGCGCGACTGTTAAGCGTTTACTGAGTTCGATTCCCGGGTCTCGCAATGTGTTATTGAGCTTTGTCATCAGGGTTTTTTCAGTAGCAGCCTTGGAGCCTGGTTTTAGCTCGATTAGTGGCAATAGGATGGCGCTCACCCAAATTACGTGGGACTTAAACATTAGGGCCGAAGTATGGGTATACTTTTAACTAACATCTCTGCCTAGCCCTTCAGAGATGAGAAGCATGATGTTATATATTTGTGAAATGATGGATAAATATATTTACCAAAACGACCTCATTCAAATAATTTGGGCAATCAATCGATACCAAACATACTTTGACATCATTTGATAATCTACTACTTTTTACCATACTATACTTTAATATTATAAATGCGAATGTTTGTGAGGATGGATGGATGTATGGATGTTTGTTACTCTTTCACGTCAAAACGGCTGAAAGGATCTTAAAGAAATTTGGCACAGTGGTGGATTATGGTCTGGAATAATACAAAGGATACTTTTCTTATCGCACGCGGGCGAAGCTTCGGGCGCCATCTAGTTTTTAATAAAATCGAACGACATCAAATCAAAACTGAATTATCAACGTTTCAATAAATTTCAAAAGAAATTCTGTAAGTCTAATTGAAAAGAACAGAGGTAATTAAAAACATTTACTAAAAACACATTGGAACGGCACGCTGAAAATTAATTCATTCGCCGCTTATTGACATGGCGTTAAATATTTTTAATTAAGTCCAGATAATGAGGCTTAAAAAGCGAAGCTACCAGTAGTACGGTAATTAAATAAACGAGGACCATAAAACTGTTGGCTTTGGAACAATTGCCATTGTATGGCAGTGAAAAAGTATAATCCTTTTGTTGAAAGAATGGATTATGGAGCTATCCGTGAAAAGGAATACTCGCATTTATGTCGAGGAGGGTAATGTTAGAGGATTTTGTAGAAATATGGAAGCGTGTTGATTAAAATGGTGGGCCGTAAAAAAGGTGGATGAAAAACGATTGCACAAAGCGGAGAAGAGAATATTGAGATGGATGTGTGGAGTGACAAGAATGGATAAAGTGAGGAATGAGTATATTAGAGGAAGTTTGAAAGATGCGCCTGTTACAGAAAAAATGAAAGGGAGTCTTGATATGGACATGTAATGTGGAGGGATGAAGCACATGTGACTAAAGAGTGATGGACGGAGAGCGAGAGGAAGGACAAAGAAAGGGGGGATGGATTGTGTAAGGAATGATATGAAGGAGAAAAGAGTGTCGATATGTCAATGTCGATATTTTCTTCCCAATACAAGCCACTCAGATGCTTGTAGCTAGAGATATCGATACTAATGACCCATGTTAGACACGTGTCACCCTTGATGGATGGCGCGCCTAACTGCTTCTACTAATCACCGAGCCTTAGGTTGGCTCCATTAGTATATGGAGGCAACCTAAGGCTACTGGGTATCGGGCACCGCGAGACGACTCTCACCTTCTGTAGACGCGGGTCTGTAGTGAGCAATGGGTATCTCACCGTTCGTCCGTCTATTGACGAAATGCCATGTTGACGGCGTATTCCACAAAGATATGTTATTGAAGATACCTACACACATTTTATATATATGGGAAATTTTCAATTACTTCTCCCACTCTGGGCGGATCGGGGGGAGTGACTTTAACAACCCGCTACCCCAGATAATACTACTTTTTTTTACTATATTGCCTTAACTATCCTTACTAGTCTTCAGATGATAATGGGTCCCTGTATCTTATACTTGCATCTATTGGTAGCATAGTGTTAGAAATATAAATCTTTTATTTATTTTAATGGAGGTACAAGTATGGAGGTACTTCCAATACATTTTGCCTTACGACATACAATATTATTTAATTTCGTTCCATTCATTAAGAAAACTACGTGACAATAATTATTAATGAAAATACTCAAATAGTTCAAAAATATAAAGAGTAAAATGGAAATATATAGGAATTAGGCACAATGTCAACAAATCAGAATCTAAAAATATCAACAATATAAGAGGCATAGAATCAATATCAAATGTCAATAATATCATTTAATTACGAATAACAACAGAAAAGATACCAAAAAAAACAAATGTAATTAGAATTGAAATACTAAATTAAAAAAAGTTAAGGTAGAAATGGCATTGCCTAGATTAAATAACAAAAAAGCAGTAAACATGTTATCAGACATTATTTTATTGTTCTTACTAACTCCTATTCCCTTGTTACAGGACGGGACCTTTTCCCTAGCTGATTTCACTGATGCTTACCAAGAGAACGAAGTTCAGCGCGTAATTCGCGCTTACGAGAACTCGATCTCCATTGATGTACACTGCTCCACTAGCGGTGGCGGAGAATGGGCCAAGCTCCCTGAGATGCCCTTCGTCAAATACTGCAAGATTAGGGTCAACCCTACTGATATACTCGACTCTGGCTCTCAAGCCATCAAGGATTTTATTGGTAAGTGTTTACTTTATTTGTCTAATAAACAGTATGTTCTTGTTTCTGCTTTCTTTCTTTCATTTGTTTATGTTAAGGCGCGGCAACAAGATAATCTTTAGGTATTCACGGAAGGGAGGCTAGCTGCATACTAGGCATGGTCCGACACAAGTACACGACAGTATTGCATCGAAAGAATAGAAATAAGGTCGAAAATATTTCGGTTTTTGATTTTATTTGAATATCATGTCCGCCAAAATGTAGGTCATTTTGCAGTTTTTATTGAATATAAGAAAAATTTTGCTCCGTGTTTGAAAAATTTTAGATATCTCTTTAGTCTATACAATTTCCTTTGTTATAGATATAAAAAATATGATGGCTGTCGCTGAAAAAATTGAGAATTTCGAGACGTAAAAATTTTTTTCTTGGTCTTTTTAAACAATTTTTCTTTCGTACTACTAGACCACTTTTGTAAACTGATTTCGTTTAAGTCTTTACTTTATGTATTGAACTATACACGGTATGTTTTTTTTTGGCTAGTGGCATGTACAGATACGGCTAACTTTGC
Source organism: Ochropleura leucogaster (assembly GCA_958449745.1). NCBI lineage: Eukaryota > Metazoa > Arthropoda > Insecta > Lepidoptera > Noctuidae > Ochropleura > Ochropleura leucogaster. Next base: position 1,311,034 of record OY288213.1, on the reverse strand, counting down.
GACGAAAATTTAGACGTTTTACGAAGTGTTTGCTTTGTACAGCGCCTTAAGATTGAATTTAAGATTAAACTTATCCCGGTATTACGATCTAGTGAAATAATATTCAACGCAGATGTATATATATGTATAATCAAACCTGTTTTATTGAAATGAATTAAGTGAGATAACATATTTTTTTAAAGAATAAACTAACTTATAAATAAATTAAAAAATATCGTCAAAAAATTCGTTCTCAATGCCGTAGAAATATCCTTAAAAAGGCTGTGAGCACAAAGTCTCAAAGTTTCTACCCCAAACGGCTCAAAAATATAGTTAGCAAGTGAGATAACTATATCAATATGTTTGTGTTCCATCTACTCCAGCCTCGTTACTAGCCGTGACACTGCCTATAATTATGTTAGGCTCAAGTGCTATCGATTCAGTTCAATTTAGTATTGTGTGTGCTTAAGGTTAGTCCAGACGACATACTTACATTTCGGGGGTATCACTCCACTTTTTGACACCGTATGTACATCCAAAATTAAATACCACACAAGTACGGTCAGCAAGTGTGTCTCTTATAGTAATTAAGCGAATCATTATTTTGCACCAAAAAAGCTCAATTCTTAAAGTTAAATAAATAATATTTGTAAGTAATTGAATTATTTTGTTGTACATTCATAAAAATCAATTTTCCAAAAAAACTAATGGTAAATTTTAACGCACATGTTTTCATAATCATCATTAGACCCATCTATGTTCTTTCTTTTGCCCTTTATGTTCCGGGGCCGCGGTATCTCTTTCGAACAACCCGCAACCCCGGATGTTACGTGGTCTTGAATTTACATTTTTTATCATGGACGTACACATTTTGTTTTGATATGAATAATCGTGCATTTCACTTACCAGATTGCCTTTGATGCCAGATACAGATACCAGATTTTATGACAGTCACCTAAGTTAAATCTATTTGACGTCATTTTTAAGTCACTACTTGAAGTATACTTTACAGTAGATATCGACTGCAGTTTTTAATAAGCATCTAATCTATACTATCTATACTAATATTATAAAGCTGAAGAGTTTGTTTGTTTGTTTGTTTGAACGCGCTAATCTCAGGGACTACTGGTTGGAATTGAAAAAATCTTTTAGTGTTGGATAGTCCATTTCTTGAGGAAGGCTATAGGCTATATAACATCACGCTACGACCAACAGGTGCTGAGCAGCGCGGGTAAAACCGTGGGGAACAGCTAGTTAAACTAATAAACTTAAACAGTCCACAAACTAGAAACCCTACCAACTTCTCACCGTCACGCAAATTGCAATTAATAATCCGTTAATTACTAACCATGAAACTTCTCAACGGAAACTCCTGCTATTTGGCTTTAGCAGAAAGTTGTACAACAACTCGAGTTGCATGAGTTTGTGTTCAGTTTGTGCCATTCGCAGTGCACTAACGATGCCGTTTGTGAGAGGCCCTGGCGTTCTGGCACGTGTATAGAGTAGGGTCACCTTCTTTAAGGGCGGACTTTTCTATAGAATATGTCCGGTCATGGACTAGCGATATTCTTGATACTAATTTTACGAGTGTTTTAATATAGATAGATGGAAAGAATAATCTTTATTATGTACATAATACAAATAACAATAAAAACATTAAACAACTTATAAATAGGGTGATACAATGGGCGGTCTTATTGCTAAAAGCGATCTTTTCCAGACAACCTTTAATTATACTAATACGCCACGCACTTGGGTCTAATTCAAACCCAGGTTTTTGGCCGCTTTTTTTGTGAAAAAAATGGTAGTTTTTTTTGTCAATAATATAATTTGAGTACTAGAAATATAAATATAAAATATCTATAAATATCTTGGGACAACTCACACACGGCTATCTGATCCCAAGCTAAGCAGAGCTTGTGTTATGGTAACCAGACAACTGATAAACATACTTATATAATTTATAAATACATACATATTATATACACAGAACAAACAATCATGCTCATCACACAAAGTTTGTCCTGGGTGGGAATCGAACCCACGACCTTCGGCTCAGCAGTCAGGGCCACTAACCACTGGACCAACAGGCCCGTCGAGTTTATATGTTTGTTATTTATGTTCATAGAATATCGCTAGTTCGTGACCGGACACATTGTATATATACTCAGCTTAGCTCAGCTCAGCTCTTTTTCTGGAGAGGGCCACCCTTATTACTCAGGGGTATGAAAATTAGATTACGACCGATTCTCAGACTTATCGAATACAGATATAAAATTTCTTGAAAGGCGTTTCAGAGAACTATGGCAACAAAAGCTGTGATCAGCAAGGTATACAAATTTTGGATATATCATTTAAAATTAATTATACTAAATGATATATACCATATAATTCATACTAAATGATAGATATCGCTGTTGAAAAATATGATGTCATCCATTTATTTAATCGTTTTTCATAAAAGAGAAATAGAGGAGAGTCATTGCAAAAGGATTTTAACATGTTTTCTCCAAATAATAAATTAAATAACAAAAGCCTTTTATTTCGTAGCAGACAAAAAGTAAAATTAAAAACAGTTTTGTTAATGTATTAGTTTTTGGTTTTCCAAGTTTTAGTGCTAGACTCCGTTTAAAAAAAAACTCCGAAATTAATTTAATAATTATTAAATTTGAGTTCTGGACTGGTCCTAAAAGTTTAAATCCAAAATAAAGCTGTAATGTCAGCTTATAGTTAACTAAACCTGAAAATCCAGTCTAAAAACAAAGCACATTTTCGCTCTAACTTCTTTAATATTAACTCAATTACCTGTCTTACAGTAAATTAAATTTAGTAAGCAGGTTTGAAGTGTTAACGGTAGGTGTCTGAGTGTTAACTTTGTCGGCGCTTACAAAGGGAGGTTTATCCTTGTAAATATTTAACGAAGGATTCCCTTACTCAACGCTGAGGGATCTTGTTTCGAACAGATTGATTTTGTTTTTCGTCGAGTTTATTTATTATTTTTTGATTTGGAAAAGGGTCCTGTGTCTGGTTAAAAGAAAGGGTTTTTTTGGGATTTATGTAAGTGTATTTTGTATGTAAAATATAAATCAGCTTAACTAATATAAACAAGACAGCTCTCACAGGCTACATTTAAAATTATTGGAATCTTCTTGAAAATATAATATATTCAAAAATCCAACAACTTCGAAAATAATCTCAACAATTTTCATGAAACAATGGTTACCCTACCATTCAACGTTTATAATGCTGGCAATGACAAGCGGTTTGTAAACGGCAAGCAAATCAGCGTAGCTCCGTAGACAAGTGCTACGAGTTGCTACGTGCCCCTACGAGATAGCTACGGCGTAGCTTTCAGTAGTGCTTTGATATTATTGTGTTATCGTTTCAGTAGTACTTGGTTGTTTAATTACTAAATTACACTTATTAATTAGTTAATGTATTGGTAAAATACGGTAATATTATTTTGGAAATAAATTGTGTATGATTAATTTGGTATTTAGAACAAAGTGTTAAAGAACGTGGTACTTTAAAAATCAGAAAACAATGTATTATATAGACATTAAATTTCCCATAAATTTAATGATTGTCTTTATATTAGAACATAAACGTTTGAAATAGTTTCGAAAGTACCATCAAAGATAAATATATTACAAAATTAGCACTAAAATGATGAAATTTTAACTGTAACAGGATTTTAGTTTGTTCGTTAAAAAATTAGTACACTCCTTCCATTAGTTTATTACCTATTAACTACAAAAGTGGGTAAGCTGCGTGTTTCGAACTATTACAACTTTGGTATTAAAACCTAAATTAAAGTACAAATAGGTCCAAATTGTAGGTTTTGTTCTAGTTGTATATAATTGTGCGATAAAATTATTTATTGGACATAATGACTAAGTTATTAATTTAGACTAGTCGACTACCGTCTGTATTATTGTAGTAGGTAGCCCAAAAATAAAATCAAACTAACATTTTATAAATTCAGGATACCTATGTAATTTTTTTCTAAAATACTTATACTAATTTGTTTCAGTGTTTTGCTTTACACGCTAACCTCGTTTTTTTATTAGTTTGCATTTTTTGTGTATAATATTCTATATAGTGTCTGTTGTGCATCAAATAAATGGTTTATCTATCTATCTATATACAAACCATCTCCTTGTTAAAACAGTAATTCGCAAAATATCCAACAAATCCCACATCAAAATCCTTTCAACAACATAAAAATTATGTCCAAACATCCAACTTCCACATTTATCCGCAATTTACCTTTCAAAGCACATTTTAACCCTCTTCCTGCAAAAAGCAGTAATAAAAACTCTTTTGTTGACGTACAACGAGGTCGGTTGTCATTCGCCAAGTTAGTCGGTACACCCGCACGGCAGCTTGGCGCGAAGCTGTACAAATACTGTGTGGAGTTAATTTGACATTCACGAGTTGCAAATTGTTCGTAACACTGAAGTTTGTTCGTGGGCTTATGTATGGTGAGGTGAAACGGGAACGGGGAGATTGTAATGGAATTTAGAAATGGGATTTTATTTACATACTAGCTTGCGCCCGCGGCTTCGCCCGCGTTTAATTTGGGGTAACACAGTTCTCCTTGCGCCTTATTGATTTGTAATAGCAATGCTAAGTTTTCCCTTTTCTTCCCTCTTTCTCCCTCACATCCCACTTTTTTAAAATAAAATTAGCCTATGTCCGTCTCCTGGTTCCCAACTATCTATGTACCAAAATTCATCACAATCGGTTTAGCCATTAATGCGTGAAGAGGTAACAAACAAACTCACTTTCGCTTTTATAATATTAGTAAGGAAGTAAGGATTATGCAAATTATGATCGAAATGTCTTCTTTTATTATGGGCGTTATTAGTTTATGCCAGTGACTTTAAGCGGTTCGGGGTCAGAAGTTATACCATGAGATTGTGTTATTAGGATGAAAAGAATCCTCATTTCTAACCTAAGCTTTTATCTACTTACATATGTGCCAAGTGTCGAAATTCAAGTTTTTGTTGTTATATCTTTACTTTAAATACCTCTATGACCCTGGTTTATTAAACTAGTGGTTTCAGCCACGTGATGATCGAAAAAAGAATCCTATGTGCCTATCCTATCCTATTCCAGACTATAATCTACCTCTCTGCCAAATTTCATTAAAATCCGTTCAGTCGTTTTGACGTGAAAGTGTAACAAACATCCATACATTCTCACAAACATTCGAATCCTTATCCTTACTAATATTATAAAAACGAAAGTGAGTTTGTTTGTTTGTTACCTCTTCACGCTTTAATGGCTAAACCGATTTTGATGAATTTTTGTACAGAGATAGTTGGGAACCAGGAGACGGACATAGGCTTGAAGTGGGATGTGAGGGAGAAAGAGGAACTGTGTTACCCCGAATATATCGCGAGCGAAACCGCGAGCAAAAGCTGGTTTATAATATTAGTAGAATACAACCACCAGCACAATGTTTTGAGTATCGCACATTAAATTCAACCGTATTGAGGTTAACCGAGAATCGAATTTACTACAGTGGTAACAACATTAGTCAGTCAGTAGGTAAACCCAGGGTGTGCCGAGCGCTTTCTACTAAAGGAAACATGAAAATCTAAATGACAAACTTTTAGAATGTTGACTTTTATTAATTTATTCTTAATTTTATTTTAATTACTTGTTGTGAGACGACTAACGTTTTGTGCATGAATTTTTAATATTGACTTCTAGCTGACATTTTATAAAATTTAATTTATAACGGCGGAGTTTCTGACTTCCATATTTTACCATCTATTTTTTACTTATGTTCACAAAATAAATGAATCTGAATCTGAAACATTTCTGTCAAGAATCAATATACCCTCACATTTTATTCATAAATTTTCTATAGTTCACAAATCTCACGACATTAAATAACTACAGAAAACTCTCGATGTTTTCCTTCATCCTTAAAATTCCAAATAGAATCTTCTTCAAAGAAATTTGATTTAACGACAGAATTACCTCCCACAGTTTCCTTTGGTTTTATTTTCAAACATCTTGAACCTTCGACTTACAAATCAAATTTATAGTGTACGGAGGTCTTCCTGTTGATGTCCTTTTCACAAGAATAGATTTATCTTGAAAATATTTTTCTTCGCGCCTTCAATTTTGTTTTATATTGAAAACATGATTCATATTTCTGATTTGCTACCGGGAAATAACGTTGTTTAAAAAAAAATAAGTCGGTCTTGCACACCGGTAAAAACACAAACAGTTTTGACTGCGTAAATTTGAGGGTTAATTTTTACAGATCCAAGGGATTACATGATTTTTGGGTTTTATCTAATATATAAAATTCTCGTGTCACAGTTTTCGTTCCCATACTCCTCCGAAACGGCTGGACCAATTTAAACGAAATTTTGTGTACATATCGGGTAGGTCTGAGAATCGGCTAACATCTATTTTTCATACCCCTTTTTTTTTGGGTGGGAAATCATCCATGATTTACTGGGGGGCATGTCAGACTTGTACTGACTAAAACGCGGGGCGCGGGTAACATCTATTTTTCATACCCCTTAGTGAGCAGCGGGTGAAACCGCTGAGCGCAGCTAGTTTAATTCATAAATTGGTATCACCACGCATTCCCGAGATAAGAGATCTTAACAGACAGATGGACAAAGGACTGATCATATAAGGGTTCTGTTTATTCTATTCTTATCTTGTTATTTCGAATTGAGTTACGGAACCCTAACAATAACCTTTTTCCACCAGCTCCATACTGAACAAATCTACATCAATTATTACCTCATTAAATTCAAAACAACTTCTCGAATACTCAAATAATTTCCAACATAAAACCAATAATGTTCAACATTGAACACCGCACTAACTTCGTACTTCCAACACATACATATTTAGTCGTATGTCGGCTGTATCCGCAACTTGTTACAACTTTAAATTGCTTTTACAACTTACACCTATCGGTTAGCCGTTTAAAGTTTCATTGAAACACTCAACGTTAAGCATTTTGATATTCAATTTTAGCAAATGTTTTCGTAAAAGGAAAGTTTGAGAGAAAATGTGTCAGCCTACTTAGTTTCCAGTCATCATTATCATCACCATTCTCCTGCCCTTTTTAGGGCATCATTTACTCCTTTCTCCTTCATATCATTCCTTACACAATCCATCCATCTTTCCTTTGACCTTCCTCTCACTCTCCGTCCATCAACATTCAGATCTATCACTCTTTTTTTTTCGGTTAGGAAATCAAAAACCCACCCATGTTCCTTCTATTGCCCTTTACATTCCGGGACCGCGGTATCTCTTTCGAACAACCCGCAACCCCGGCAGGAAGCTCTGGCAAGCCCCTCTGCTTTGCTGACAGATCTATCGAGTGATAGATCTGTCAGCAAAGCAGAGGTCAAGGCAGAGGCATGTGACTATAAGAGTTTATAGTCACATGTCCTTCATCCCTCCTCACAAGTTCCACATAAGAATATAAAAACAAATAACTAGAATTTAAGACCATTCTCTCTCTCTCTCTAAATTACGTCCTATCAAAACCTAGTAATTAACAAAGAAAACTTTACTAGCAATAAAACCCAGAACTTGACTACGACACTTAAGTCCGCCATCTTAGTTCTCTCACTTAAGACGTTATATAAGATACATAGCTGTCATCTATATTATAATATCCTCAAGAGAGGCTGGAGATTGTAGGACAATGGTTTTAGTCTGAGCTCTAACGGTCTAGACTCAAGAAAATAGCCTGTGATACTTCCAGGCTGTGTCCTGGAGTGGGCACGAATTATATAAAGAAATAGGGCGCTTGATTGTGAGCGAGACTTTGAAGAAACGCAAAAAGAGCTCTGGCATAATTGTAATAAGTTCAAATGTTCAATAACGACTTAACCCGCCGCGTTTTTTGAGAAAGTTTTTTGAGAAGTCTATGGATAATAAAACTTCATTTTAAATGACTTACTAAGCCCTATCCCAGTCATTAGTTCAATAATCAAATAAAATCAATAATAATCAATAATCAAATTTGCTTCGTATCAGATCAAACATTTATTTACAACAAGAAAATCTTTCAAGCCGCGTTGCGTTTAAAAACATTTAAACTTACATTTAACTATCTGCAGGTCATACAAACATTAATTTGTTCCGTGCGGGAATCGAATACGCAAGACGCAGAGCAGCAGTCGATCGCTCAGCCATTACGCCAAGCGTGCCGTCTAAACGAAAACGTTCACCAATCTTCTTCAAAAGATTCAAAACATGTGACCGAAAACTCCAACCTATCGCCCCCTATATTGAAAAACATATAAAACATTATTAGTGTGTATTGGCACGTCATCCCGGGAATTTTCAATAACCGCATACCAGGCCGACCTTACAATAGCCAGGCCATTTTATTGTTTACCCACACAAACGTGTGCCCTAACCTTTGATCCTACGAAATTAAAATCTGCCTATGTATTGACACTAGAGCCTAGGGACAATGTAGACCCGAAACTAAGGCCTGCTAGTAATTATTTTGGGACAATATGTGACGAAAATTGAAATTGGGAATTTGTAATCCTTTGATAAACTTTGATGAACATGTTACGTCTTTGTTTAGATATTCTGGTTTATTTTGTACATGTTGAATATGAGCTATCGACGCATATAATAACACTAGCTGTTCCCCGCGGTTTCACCCACGCTGCTCAGCACCTGTTGGTCGTAGCGTGATGTTATATAGCCTATAACCTTCCTCAAGAAATGGACTATCCAACACTAAAATAATTTTCCAATTCCAACCAGTAGTCCCTGAGATTAGCGCGTTCAAACAAACAAACAAACAAACTCTTCAGCTTTATAATATTAGTATAGATATAGATGAATGTAATCCTTTAAGGGTTAGGCAGTGGTGGTGGTGGATAGACTTTCAAATAATTGGGTAAACTTGGTTTCAACGTTAGAGCTTTCTAATCAATACTTATTATAGAAAAGTGGGAAAGAATATGAATTCGCGTTATATAAGTATCAAGTTTAGCAACATGTATTTGGGAATATAGGAAGAGACAGAGAAAGAAAATTACGACGAGCACAGAAAATAACAAAAAAAATTGAACATATAAAGCATCACAGATATATATAAATATACATACGGAATATTAAAGCTTGCACGTCGAAATAAGTCAGATAAGCTACTGCCTAGATTGTTCTTCTAAGCTTGGTGTCCATCAATTTTGTTAGAGATCTGTTGGTAACCAAAACTTATCTTCATAGACTAGTATTCAATTGCACCCATCATCCGCCTAGCCTTTTTCAAACTATGTTGGGGTCGGCTTCCAGTCTTACCGGATGCAGCTGAATATCAGTATTTTACATGGAGCGACTGCCTATCGTACCTCCACAACCCAGTTACTTGGTATTACGTTGTTCCTTGATAAGACTGGTTGTCAGACTTTAGAGACACTGACTACCTGTAACGACTGTCAAAGATCTACAATTGACAGCCGGGACCAACAGCTTAACGTGATTTCCGACGCACGGAGGAAGCTCGGTATGTAACGGTTGGTCACCCATCCACAGACCAACCTAAGCAAATGCAGCTTGACCTAAAGATCGACTCGAGAGGCTGTAATCCCTGCCATAGTTGGGAATAAGCTTGGCGTAAATAGATATCTCTAAATTATGTCACATTACCCTGTTTACCTAGATCGCTATTAATTAGCAGCATCCTTGAAATTAACCAAGTCCACTCAAGCGTAGCATCGCATCCGCTTCCATCGCTCAACTTTAAACTTTATAGTACTGGGTGTAAAGTTTGAAATGCGTTGGTTGATGCTCAGGTGAGAGAGTTATTAGGGCAGGTAGGTTCCAGGTCATTAATTGGGTTGAAGTAACGGATGCAGGCTGTTAGGATACAATCTAGGTCATGGAAGCTTGTTAGGTTCTCCTTGGTTGCGCTAAGTTTGTATAGAAAGTAGGTTAGTTTAGTTTGTAGTGACGAGGTTTTTGTGTAAAACTATTGTTTTGCACCACAAAAAAATATAAGTATGCCAAAAAAAAAATGTTCTAAAAATATGGGCACCATTTACTACCCCGTTGTATTTTTATATTCGTAAAGCCCATCCAAAGGTTGTCTGGAAGATATCGCTATTAGCGATAAGACCGCCGATTGTAACCATAGATTTAGCATTTTTTTTGTATAACAGTCTTATTTCAATTTGGTGTGCAATAAAGTATATTCTTTTCTATGCTATGGGCAATCAAAGTGCTGTTTATTAATAGAATTTACGTTTAATTTTCATAAGTTATACAGCTCAATTAATACGGTATTACACCCATTTTTAAAAAGTATTTCATTTTGATCCTAGGGTCCTAATAAACCACCAAAAAAAAACAAAAAAATAATATTCAAACGATAAGTGCCATAAAACTGCATTTCAATTTTACAATTTCTATGTTCGCGCGTAAAATCACAAAAACGCTTGACGCCATGTTACTCTGTGGTCATGACGTCAGTTGATGACCAACTGACGTCATGACCTGAGTAAACAAATGCGCTATTATTAGTCTTTCTGTTTAGTTGTATTTTTCACTATAGTTTATGGTATTATTATATGGTAGTATTTATGTCTTCCATGGTATGATTACTATTATTTCAATAAAAATTAAAATGTAAAGTTTTAAAATACTAAAATAGTAATAGTTGCTCAGTTGACAGTTGTCACTTTTCGTTCTCATGACCATATGACGTAATAATCATGGCGGACACTGTTTCGCGTAGTAAAAGAACAGACTAAAAAAAGTGAAAACTTTGAAATCAATTTAAAAATTTATTTAGTTATTTTATTAACTAAATTTAACATTTTCCGACTGCTTGTTGCCTAAACTATCTGAATTGTATATTTTTAGAATTTCTTTCATATAGAGTAAAATACCCTATTGGCACTGTATTTTTTGTGAAAATACGCGGTGTTAAATATTTTTCTAGAACAAACTTTCGTTTGACACTAAATATTAATTGTACAAAAACTTTACGCCAGCTTTGGCCGGTTTCGTTGATATGTTCGTTAATATTTTTATTCCATGTGTACCCGAGTATTGCCCCGGTATATAATGCTATAGAGTAATGTTATATGCTTAACCCAAGTAATTAATTTAAATGTACTAAAATATGTAAAACGTTAAAAAAAGCTTTTATGCATTTGCATATACAAACATGCAATTGCAAAATGCATACAATCCTATGTCAAATCATCATTTATAACTTGAGATTTCCTATTGTTGGAATAAGGCCTCTTTTTGCTTGTGCCAGCCTCCATGTTCCTATGCCAGCCCCAGTTTCATTCCTCACACACTGAATATTAATCCATCTTTATCAAAACCACCTGCACTAACTTAATCCACTCCATACAACAACTACAAAGATCTATTGAGCAAGCACAATCCTGTATTCTATATTCTGATCCCTATTACCATAGACATAAAGGTCATTCATACTAAAGCTATTCACTGCACTGCAGTATTGTACTGTTAAAGGATTTAGCTCAAATCTCTGCGAGCATAAATGTTAATAGGGTCTATTATACTCTGAACGCGTTTCACGGGTTATTCTCTCTTTGTTCGCGTTGATAAATGGGCGATATTTCTGTTAATTATAATTTAAATTTTGAAAATATTTTGTGCGAAAATTTTAGTTTGTGGAATGCTTTTAAGTTCACACGCTCTGGTTTTATGAATAGTTGTGGTTTTAAAATGTTAATGCATTTGTTTTCAGTGTGATTGTCATGTTTTTTCTTTTCATAACATCAATTGGTGCAGTTTTAAACCTTTTCATATTATATGTATCAAGCCAGACGCATTGGTTGTCAGATTTCTTAATCTTTTGCAATTACTATCTTTCATTATTCTATTTTTCCATTTCCCATACTTCTTAGTTAGTCTTTACCTCAGTTAATTATCTGTACCTACCCATAATCATCCTTAACAGTCACAGTCATGAAACTTGAATAAAACAAGAAAACTTGAACATGGCGTTTATTTTTCAGTTCAACCACGATTTTAAAGTAAAGAACACCACCAAACCACATTATTTAAAACAAAGTTTATCAAAAACCATCTTTTTTTAAACTAACACCTATGAATTTCTCCTATATCGTAAATACAACTATCTACAGATAGTTGCCATGCAATTATACCTTTATTCCGTGCGGGGATAGAACCCGTGACTTGCAGCAGTCAGTCTTTCAGTCACTACGATAAAAGTGTCGTAAAAAAAATATGCTTTCAATAACAAAGATAAACGTTAAGAAAAAACTTCTAAAACTCTGAAAACACCTGTCTCGTAAATTCTTTGTTAATTAGCGATAAAAACCTAATTAAAAACTTAGGACCAAGATTTAACATGAAGTGTCCGTGTAATTAAGTTTCATGCACACAGTTATTACTGCCCATTATTTTTCAAGAATTTTATAATTAGAGCAAGTTCGTTTTTTTAAATGGTAACTCGGTAATAGAAGTTCTGTGAAAAAAGTAGTCTGAATTCTTATGTAAATAATGTAAAGAGGTTTTATCTAGCCTTACCTACCTTTACGACTACAACCTGCAAAGTGAGCCGGACTCACGCACCGAGGGTTCCGTATTTCTTTTAAAACTACATGAACCATATCATTTTACAGTTATTAGACAGGCCCTTATTCTCTATCATCTTGCATTTAACATGCCTAGTATGACACAAATTCTTACATACTTCAACAAATCTAACCTTACTTCTTCTCCACAGCATACCTGGACCCATACGTAGTGCCAGCCAGCCTGGACCAACTCCTGGTGTCGAGCGACGTGGTGGGCAACATCAGGTTCAGCCACCCGACGCTCTACGTGTTCCCAGGAGGGCAGGGCGATGCTGCACTCTTCGGAATCAATGGATTTAATATGCTCGGTAAGTCTTCTTTCATTAGTGGCCTGAAGATAGACCCTTGAGGGATGCCAGAAATATTCTCCTCAAGATCGAAAACTAATTATTGCATTGTATTGGTTTTGAAAAGAAATAAAGAAAGGTATCAAATTTTTAGTTAAGACCAGGGCCACATAGGGCCAAACATAGATCCCTGTGGTACACCAGAGATATTTTGTTTTTTGTTCACGGTCCAACACTGAGATGTAATAGCATAACTGTCCTATATAGCTAAGTTACTTAGATAGTTTTGCTGTATCCAATGGCAATAAGATCTAATTTGTCAACTAAGTACAGACGCCTGCAGGTCAACCTACCCGAAACTGTAAATTTTTCCCAATGAACCTTGAACCTAATACTTTAGAAATAAAGTCGAAAATCTATCAAAGAAATCTGACAGATTGTAGTAGCTTGATGTGCAGGCGTCTGTACATCATCCTATTCGAGAACGTTCTAGAACCTCTTTATTGAAGCCTGCCAATCAATAAAGTCATTTTGTATTTTGGCAAAACATTAACTAATTTACTCTTTAAAGGGATACGTAATACATTATTCGATACCAACAAAGTACCAGCGCCTTAATTCTAACACCATATATTTGTATTGGTAAAGTTTCACCAATACAAATAGCACATCGTAAGAAACCCCAACTACCAAGATCCTCGTTAATCTAATTGATAAATTCCACTACGAGCAGCAAGACGCTAATGTTGCCTCGGAGACCTTTTCTGGAGGAAAATCGAGTTTAAAATAAAAATTACTTAGTTTTTCCCCAAAGTATTACATAGCCAAGCTGACTAAAGTTCCGTAAATACAGTGCTCCCCATTCACCACGTAAGGCCGACACGCCTATACGCCTCGGGCTCCCAATGCGGATTTTTTCGGGTGTTCGCTTTTCACTGGCGCGCTGCCAAAACTCCTCTCTTGGTTACATTGGCAAGATTACTCTGTGTACTTCGTTCAATGTTGAACATTTTACAATTTAGTTTTACGAGTCTTTTGTTGTTTCGACTGCTTATGGTTTTACTCGCATTTGGGTTGGAAGAAACTGTTTGATTTTTATTGCTAGCAGCTTGTAAACCTTATTTCATCTTGAATGCATCTTTAGAGAATATTTAACCATCGTTTTCTCAACCTTTTCCTAATGGATTTGAAATGGGCGTAGCTGCTTATTCTATATTGCTCTATTAGCATTACATCAGTAGCTATTCTCTTTCGAAGCATGCTATCTCTCAATTAGTGGATTGAATGGATACAGGTTTCATTGGTCTTCCTTTCTTTATCGCACATAAAAACTTCCTTGAAGTGACTCTTCTCCTCTCGCTTTTTAGAGCCTCTACTAAAAAAGAGAGTCCCATCCCGGATTCTTCACAAAGTTTCTTTCTACAAAAAACTTCACAAAAGATAATTCACAAGAAAATTCCACAACCAATTGACTTACAAAAGTCGAACCTTGACACAATCTCGAAGGCAGTACAGCCACTTAGAAGTTGGTACTGTGCCAAAGAAATATTGGTTGTCTCCGGTACAAAGACGCTTGAGCGTTCGCTGATGGCCTGTCAAATTCACAATATCATCTTGTTTGTAGAGTTTTGGATCGAAACGTCTCGGTATTTAGATAATTGTTTTGATATTTGATGTTGTTGGCTGCTATAATTATTTGTTTGTTAGTCTTGTGTCTGGGATGGGCTTGTCTGTCTTAATATTTTTATTGTTTTTGTTTTTGTATGTTTGTTGTTGGACTATAGAATCTATTTTAATATTTGAACCTTGACACAATTGTCTGAATCGTAACTTCATGGTTTTTGTATTTTTTCGAAATTGTTAACTGTTTTTTTTTAAGCAAAACGTTGTTCCACATAAGGAATTTCGCCTGTATTGTGAGTGCGTTTACGAACATTTAAACTCACATACACAAATAACCAGACCCAGAAAAAAATATCAGTGCGGGGAACGCACCCTCAACACGCAGCGCAGCAGTCGGTCGCTCAGCCACTGCGCTAACCGATTCGTCAAATATGGGTTGTGTGCTAAATGGTTGTCAGTTTTCTTTATTCGCTTCTACTACAAGAGACAATTTTAATAAATCTTAGAGAAATGTTGATTTTTGTCATATTCAAAGTTTTAGTTCTAGAAATATTGAACTCATAGTTACATAACTCAATATTCTACCGTTGACCTATCCAATTTGCATTGAACGAATATTTGCTGATTCACCCGATCCATTTCTGCGATTTCCTACATATTGAGTTTGACTGAAGAATATTTCTGCGACTGCTCTAGCATTATTAGATTTAAAGTAAATCACTGATTTATTGAGTTTTATCGTGTTATTGAGCTTTCATTTGCATTGATTTAGTTGAAGAATTTTATTTTAATTATTTGTGTAGTATTAGCAGTAGGTGCACCATTGACTATTTTTATTTTTTACCCCGTTGTATTTTCATATTCGTAAAGTCCATCCAAAGGTTGTCTAGAAGATATCGCTATTAGCGATAAGACCGCCATTGTAACCATAGATTTAGCACTTTTTTTATAAACCAGTTTTTTTTTTCAAATTTTAGGTAAATTCTATTTTAAGAACTTTAGTTTCAGTATCCATTTAGTCATAAACATCATCAGTCTGTAATGATAGCTGTTTGCTGAGACAGAGGCCATCTTTCTGTGAAATGGACTCCGCCATAATCCATCACGTGGGTCCATTCTACTATGCCAAAATTCTTCTAAATTGCTGTCATCAGTCGCATATTATCATTGAACTAGATGATGTTTTTTTTAACGATTGATTGAATGAAATAGCTATCTCTTGTCCAACAAA
Source organism: Ochropleura leucogaster (assembly GCA_958449745.1). Taxonomy (NCBI): domain Eukaryota; kingdom Metazoa; phylum Arthropoda; class Insecta; order Lepidoptera; family Noctuidae; genus Ochropleura; species Ochropleura leucogaster. Next base: position 1,295,312 of record OY288213.1, on the reverse strand, counting down.
TGATGATTTATAAAAGCAACTGTGTGTCACGTCAAGTCGGCAGCGTGATAGTATTTGGTAATGTCAACGTGATATGTAGGGGTCGTCACGTTCTTGAATTTTTGCGTGACCTTTGCGTTGGTATAGACAAAATAGTGGTCAACATACTTTTCTTAAAAGAAACACAAAGTTAGGTGCCCCTTGGTTTTTTTTTATTTTCTTGTTAATATTTCCGAATACAATCAATGATTTATACTATAAGAAAGTTATTAGATTCATCAATAATTAAACAATCAATAGGATACTGAATTTCGAATAGCCTTAATTTTCAGCCCCGTTAGAATCAATGCTGGTATATTCTAAGTGTTATTCACCTAGCCCAGCATAAAATATAGGGTACCTAGATTTACCAGCTGACGCAAGCTAGGTGAAGGTAAATAAAGTGTGTCCCACAAACAACGGTTTCCATTAACCCGCCGCACACGTCAAGCGAAGAGCGTGCTATCGTGTTACTAAGTAAACACGTTGCTGTCACGCTGTTGGCTTATCTGCATGACGTCACGTTAACACGAGAAATGGAGCTGTTAAAAGTAATTGTCAAAGTGTTTCACTGAAAGAAATGTCGGAAAATGGATTTGTTCAAGTAAAAGAAAAAGGGAATTATATTTATTGGTATTTTTTGTTGACTTTACCTGTAAGAGGTTTCCTAAAATGTTTTTCAAATTAATACGCAATCTCTGTATCTACTAGACTAAACAAAATCTATTTGACCAACGGAAATTACTTTCTAGGTAGTATTGACGAAACTGTCAGGTATAAAAAGAGATACATTTTTCACAAACAATATTTTTCATTTAATCCTTTACCTACACTGCCACGCCTAGGCAACAGTGGGACAGCGTGTTGAACAAACACCTACAGAACGTGACTGTCACGTTTTCGAGATGGTTTATATTGAAATATTGAAGTTTTGTGTTTGAGTTTAACGCGAGTCCTTTTGCAAGTCTGCTGTAAGAGATTTCTAAGTAAAATAAGGGGTACCTTTGTGTTGTTTTGTCTTTTTGTATTTTTCCGTAGTATGTGTTTTATGTGCCCATAAATATATGAATGAGTAACGGGGTTGCCTTGTCTTGTTTGAAGAAGGTTATGTAGAAAAAACAATTCTGTCATGACTGAAATATTGACATACGTAAATTTATTCCAAAATTATATCTAAAACAAATCCAACGTGTTAGATTATCAGTCTTATAAACAATACAGTCAACTTGAGCTCGTGAGTTAATCCCACACCTTTCTTGATACCGAATAATGTCAAGTATATTCTCTTTACTAGACATTTTCCGGATAAAAACACAGACATACTCCACAAACAGCATTTCCCATTAAGCCTTTTGTGTCACGTCACGGCCGAGAGCGTGCAGCCTCGTATTACTAAGTAAACTCACACAAGTATAAACACGCTCACTACTTGGTGGTGTCACGTCGTTGGCTTGCAAGTCTAGTAATATAATAATGTTGGAGTGTTATTAGTTTGGGTTTGCATTTCATTTTGGTGTTGCATGTTGTTAACTTATATAATAGCTGTTTTTAATTATGTCTATGCTACCAGTTTAATTAGGTGCAGCTGAATACCATGGCTCAAAAATCTTTCCCCGCTCTGGGGGGTGCGAGAGGGTGTCACAGACTTTTACTGACTTAAACACACCCATGTTTCATCTTTTGCCTTTTATGTTCCGGGGCCGCTGTATAGCTTTTGAACAACACGTTACCTGAATATCACACTATTGAATATGCAGTAACTAGATACTTAATACGATAGTCCTTTTAAGACTGATTTTCAGACATTCGCCTGGTGCTAGTCATTTGAATCAAAACATACTTATTTAAAGTGAGAGAATTATTTTGTTTTTCATAGGTATCTAAGTAATTTATTTGGAAATTAATGTCTGTTTCTTTAGGCTTAGTTGAAACAGCCTTAGAATTCTAATGTAGGCACGTACTATACTGGTCTGTTTGTGTTGTTTGCTGAATATTTTGATAGAATAATAATGGAATATTAATCTTGCTGCTTTGTAATTTCGAGAAATAAACCAACCATGAAAAAGAACTTTTATATCATAATATTTTCTTGCCTCTAATAATCTTTCGAATTCTTTAAAATATTTGAAATAAATGGTTTGTAAACTAAAAAGTGGTTTATTAAAACCACTTTTTAGTTTCTTTTTCTTTTTACTAATCTCCTACCGGATCGTATTACTTTTGAATCGGCAACACCTGTCAATCTACAATTTTCCCGCCATCTGCAAACAAAATGGCGCGAGGTAGCGTCATTCTTTGTTCAAACAAAATGCGCATCGACACCCATTCCCGCTCCAATTTATTTTTCAATCAAACGTCCATCGGACGATATTATCGTTCGTGTTTGAGTTGGTACATGTCAATATTTTATTAGTTGAAGTGGTTTATGGTTTATTACATTAGGTTGGTAGCAATGTAAGGTTCGAATGAAACTGGGAGAGTTAAATTGTATCTAATTAAGACAATAATTCATGATTTATAATTGGCTTATTTATTTATTTATAAATAATTAAATAAATAAAAAAATATATTATAAATAATTTATTTATTAATTTAGCCAATTTTGTAGGCTTATGTGAAATATTTTAGGCATAGTGGTTTTGATTTTAAAGAAGACATACCATGGATGAACACAATGTGAATGAACATTGGAAAATCGTTTTGAAAGTGCATTTTTGTCTAAAACGACTATCTATTAATCGTTTTGGTGATGGAAGGTGTCTTTGTCCATACCTTCACAGTTTATTTAAATTACTCATGAAAATGAATGCACTACATGCCAAAACGTAATACTTATTTTAAATAAGTGAACTCAAATAAATACTTGCGCAAAAATAACCAATCCGGTATATTTACCACAACGGAAATTAAAAAACATAATTATAATGGCCAGTACCCCAGTTCCATTAAAGTCTACCAACTGCCAAGCACACATCAAGCTGACATCCAATTAAAAACTTAACATTCCGTTCTTTATTTAAATCAGCATCCGACCTCATTCGACTACATTTCCCGAATCAAAGGCTCATTGGTAGAGCCAATGAGTTCAGTGTCTATAGAAATAAATTAAAAGCAATATAAGACAATGCAAGCCTGATTATTGTTTACCGGGAGCATCATTTCAAATTGGAATTTGTGTTCACTGACTATTCTGGAAACGTGTTTGTAAACGAGTTTGTATGGCAAGCCATCAATGTATGCCTAACGGCAGGCTGTGTGTAATTTGTATGCTGATTTCGGAATGTTAGGGGTATGAACTGTATTCATGTGATTAGATTCAAACAGGGTGGTAGTTTGGTGTGAATACTTGAATATGGTTTTGGAATTTATGCGAACTGCGGTGGTGAAACCACGTACATTGTGTTTGTAGTTAATTAACACGTATTGTTAACCGGATTCGGTTTGCCCTTTCGTTACAGGGTACAGGTTTGATTAAGCCTTTTCAAGTTTTAAGCTAAATATTCATGACATGTATTGAATAGCTGTAGAATTAGTAGCCTTTTCCAGTCTGTGGTTTAGCTTACCTTTGAATAATAACCGATAAATCTTAAGTTGGCACAGTGATAGCTAAAATACACAATTTTACAGTCGAAATTGCAAACGAACATAGTTTTTAAAACTATATAATAGTCATAAATATGAGGTTTTTTTGTGGATAAGAAATTTTCAAATTAAATTTCTCGTCACTGGGCGGAGAGTGTCAGACTTGTACTTACACCTATGTTTCTTCTTTTGTTCTTTACGTTCCGGGGGCGCGGTATCTCTTCCGAACAACCCACAACGACAAATGAGGTGTTAGGACCAATATCTTCCGATCAAACAAACTAGGTAATAAAAAGAGAGGACATTTTGCGAGACCTCTGTATTGTTGACGCTAAATAAATAATACCAGTCTAATTTAAATAAAGTAGGTACTGATTTGATTAAACAGAATTTAAAAGCATCGCTTCTCCAACTACAGTTCAGCAATACCAATTGAATGCATAAGTACAATTTATTTATATTGGTTATCCAGATATCTACAGTCAAATAAATCCTCGTTATCAACAACGAGAATCCTCTAGCTTTAGCCTTTCTGCAGTTGAAACCTACACACATAAATATTCTGGAACGTTCTAAATGCACGCTATCTCCGTGCCGAGGGGATGTTAGCAGGATGATAGCGGTGTGGCTGTTGTGGTGACTGACGATTAAGGCCCAGACTGCACCAAAGCGGAGAGCAGCGGAGCGGAGAGGAGATGGGCGGAAACCGACCAATCACATTGCTTTAAATCTACATCGCGCCTCTCATCTTTCCTATGATTGGTTGACTCTTGCACATCTCCTCTTTGCTCCGCTGCTCTCCGCTTTGGTGGAAACCGGGCCTTAAAGGTCCCAGCTATCCGAACTCGTTTAGCTATTTTAGTTTATGTTACGTATGATGGATGTGGTTTTAGCTAGATGCTTTTTTGTATCTAAATATAGCGGGGGGAAGTGTCAGACTTATTAACTAAAACCCACCCATATTCCTTCTTTTGTCCTTTATGTTTCGGAGACGCGGTCTCTTTCAAACAACCTGACATGGGTCTCGATCACCTTTTGGGTTTTAGTCGCGAGTTTCTTATTACAAATAGGCTAGTACTAGCTTCCGCCCGCTACTTCGTCCGCGTGTCATAGTAAATTTGGCTAACGCTAACATTAGCCCGCGTGATGATCGAAAAAACAATATCTTGCTCTCCCTTTTTCTTCCCTCTTTCTCACCTTTTTTTTCAAACTATCTCTGTACCAAAATTCATCAAATCAGTTTGGCCATTTAGGCGGGAAGACGTAACAAGCAAACAAACTCACTTTTACTTTTATAATATTAAGTAAGGATTATTATTTTATTGTTTGCTTCAAATAACGATGTTCTAATCAAAACGTTCTCCACCTTCCAGTTGACGGAGGCTTCTCCCGCAAGGCATGCTGGTGGGACTTCGCCCGCCACCTGGACCGCTTGGATGCCGTCCTCTTCACCAGGATCAACAACTGCTCGATGTCCGGCATGGCCTCCGTGCTGCGCCGCAAGGCCGGAGCCACCGTGTACCCACAGATTGGACACTTCTTCTGTAACTTAGAGGTTAGAACTGTTCTATTGCTTGTTCTTTATTATTTTCATCAAGAGTTTGTTCAAGTTAATGGCTTGTCCTCTCATTCCAATTGCATCGTCTGCCTAGCCTTTTCCCAACTATATTGGGGTCGTCTTCTAGTTTAACCTGATGCAGCTGAATACTAGTATTTTACATGAACTGACAGCTTATTTGACCTCGACAATCCGATAAAAACTAGCAAAAATGTAAGCTCATTAGAAGTTCTACCAATTAGAAATATATACTCATTTAACCTATTCGACTTGGAAAAATGCTTCCGTACTTTATAAATTAGGGATCCAATTCTTAGCTAATTATTTTAATAAGATTTTTTAGAAACCCCACCTACTAAGATCTTTATATACTCCTTTTGCCTCATCCACATTCATTGACAACCTGTTTGTGATCTAATCTACTCATCGTCTCCATCTTCAAACCAACCTCTGTCGTTATCAACCGGATGAAGACGGACTTTGCACCTTCAGCCAGTATGTCCTACATCGCCAATGGAAGCAGGGCACAGGCGCCATACAGACGCCCTCACAAGGCCGACACATGACACTACTCTGACACACCTGATTGAACATACTGCTTACTGGTTTTGTGATCTTTGGAATCTAGTAGAATAGATTATATCAGAAGTCGGATTTGCACTAATTATTCTTTTTTTGTCTTTTTTTTATTGTGCTAAATACTGGCTAACTAAATTTGTTCTTTACAAAAATAGAACAGTCAGATATTAATTGAAGATAAGTTTTTTTTTATACCATAAGGCTTGCGTTTGGCCGTACTGGCTTGATGTGAAGCGATTATGTGGCCTAGGGTGGAGCACCTTTCTAGGAACCTTTTTAATGCAATTAAAATCATCCCTATTATTATGACCGGGGAACAGAGACTAATTTAAAAGCGTAAACTTAGTTCTTATTTTCAACGTCCTTTCGAAGATCTGTCTTTATATAAAACGCAAACTTCTAGTTTTTTTATTATGTGAACAGACTAAACGGCGTCAATGTGGTAGAAAAAACAAAAGGTGTCTAGCAGAGGCTAGCGTGACTACGATAAGTGCGTCGAAGATTGTCACTTCCAATAAAATTGTTGCTGTTCAAAAGAATCGGCTCCCATTTTTTTCGCAATCAAGTTTTTGTTGCCATTTCCTTCCACGAACTGTTTTCTCGCGCCACTTGAAGCCCTCAGTTCCTATTTAATTAACTAAATTCTCTACTGTCTGAATACAATATTCTATAATCTACGGTACTCAGTGAGGCATATAGTATCACCTTGCAGTCAGTTTCTTATGATCTTGTACCAAGTACGGCAGTGTCGTGGTATCTCAGTTAGACTAACAAAAACTTGTTTAAATTGTTTATGTTTTTTATAAAGTGTTCCAAAAACGAGTGATATTATGTGATGGGTCGGGGTATGTAATAATGTGCGTCTTATCTATACTAATATTATAAAGCTGAAGAGTTCAACAAGCAAACTCTCAGGGACTACTGGTTGGAATTGGATAATTCTTTTAGTGTTGGATATTCCATTTCTTGAGGAAGGCTATAGGCTATATAATATCACGCTACGACTAACAGGTGCTGAGCAGCGCGGGTGAAACCGTGGGGAACAGCTAGTATCTTATATGAGTCTTCTTTAGACTTTTTCTTAAAAGAAATTCTTGACTTGAAAATAAAAGTAAAAAGAAATTGGAACTTCTAACCGATTGATTTGACTGACTGACTGAATTCTGAAACACAAGATCCTTTTGAATACAACTGTCGTGTTATTAAAACTTATAGCATAGTATTGTAGAATCTACGGGTTTTTATCTAATTAAATAAGCGCAAATAATCGTTTTAGGATTATATTTTTAAATCATTCAAATTTACATCTCACACTTCAGAGAGATAAAACTATTCTATCTTTAAAAACGACATGAGTATTAGAACGTTATGCTCTATCAGCCAGCATTGCTTAGGTTATATAAAACCTCTTACAGTATCGAAAATTAAATTCTAGATTTTGGAATCAAAATAGCCTGTAGCACATTATACAGGGTTTTAAATTGATGTATCGTTTGCCAAATTAAAAGGATCGAAAGAAAGGTTTTGCTGTTTCTTGAAGAACCTTTCTATACTTTTCAACCCAATAACGCAATGCTTTTTTGCACAAAATATAGGTGTAACAAGGTGTTAATCAATATAATATTAAATAAAAATAAGTGTTAATTTATTTATTTTTGTTGTCAGGATTTTATGAGTGAGTTTATTCGAGAATGTTACCATAGTAATAGATTTTTAAAACCTTTGTTACTAATATTATATGAACAAGTTTAATTATGTCTGAAATAAATTAATTTAATTTTAATAATATTTTAAAACTTTTTAGTTTTTTATTTATTTATTTGAAAAATACGTGTGTACTTTTCATTTAAATCTTTTCGTAGTTATTTGGAAAAATCGCAAAAACTGCACCAAACGCCCAGTATAATTATTTTACTTACATCTATCTTGTTTAACTAGTATTGATCACGTATTCCTTCTTATTCTGAAATTCATAGATGCATCCCCCTAATAATGTGTGTGTGTGTGTGTAACGTTAATTATAAGATCATACTACAACATTTACATTCTACCTAATACATATATTCCAATAACAAAAAAAATGGTTTAGTAGCTGTAGGGTTTTTCTTTTCTATAGGAAATGACCAACCCGAACCGTGCACCTTTTCTCGACGTTTTATAAGTGGCCATATCGGCCTATGTGAAATAAAATATTTCGATTGGATCGCAAGCCCGACTGCTGAGAGCATATGGTCCTGGATTATTGGGTTTTTTTCCATTAATCATTTCTCAAAAGCAAGCCGCGTGGTCTGGATTTGTACCCGGTTGATAGCAATATCGCCCCATTACATGGACCTTACACATAACTTGACGGCACGGTTGAGCGATCGACTGCTGCGTTGCGTGTCAAAATCAATCAAAATCAAAATATTTTTATTTCACATAGGCCTACATGGGCACTTATAAAACGCCGAGAAAAGATGCACGGTTCGGGTTGGTCGTTTCCTATGGAGAAGAACCGGCCAGAAACTCTATGGTTACTCTTTTAAAATCTTTTGGTTTTACAATGTTGCGGGTTAGATCCCCGCACAGAACACATACTTGTATGACCTGCAGATAGTTGCTTCGGGTCTGGCTGTTTGTGTATGTGAGTTTCAATGTTTGTAAACGTACCCACGAAACAGGAGAAATTCCTGATGTAGGGCAATGTTTTAAAAAATCTGGCGAAATGTGGTACTATTAGGTATAGCTCTGTCTAACCCTCTGGGGTTCACAGGCGTAGCGATATGATATTATGTTTTTAAAACGCAACTCTCGTGGTTCCAGGAACGCCGCGCTCTCGCGAGCCCCGACGGAGACAAGGACGTGGATCCGCTGCTGGTGTCGTTGCTGCAGGAGGGCTCCGACATGATGGCCGACCTGCGCCACATCAACCTCAAGCCACAGCACTGCTATCGGAACCCCGAACCCATTAACTTGTACCACAAAGTTGGTCATGGTACGTTTTACTGTACTTCTATTGATTTGAGGGTGTGGTTGGCGCAGTTGATGAGCGATTGGTTGGTGGCGAGTTCGATTAGCCCACGGATTAAATATTTGTATGGCTTACAGATAGTTGTTCTGAGTCTGGTTGTTTTTGTATGTGACTTGTATTGAAACGATTGTAAACACCCGCGATGGAGAAATTCTTAGTGCGGGTTTTATTTTAATGTAATACATTATTATATAAAGTTATCTAAACACTGATACTATTAGATTTCGCCACTATATATCTGGGTAACAAGATTTTGTCATAACGCTTTTCCTCACTAATATTATAAAACCGAAAGTGAGTTTGTTTATTTGTAACGTCTACACGCCTGAATGGCTCAACCAATTTTGATGAATTTTGGTACAGAGATAGTTAGGACCCTGGAGTCGGATATAGGCTTTTTTTTAAAAAGAGAGTGAGATATGAGGGAGAAAGAAGGAAGCAAAAGGAAAACTGAGCATTGCTATTACAATTAATAAGGCGCAAGGGCTAAAACTGCAGGTAGCCGGTACCTGCAAATCAGTAAAGGGGAACCGTGTTACCCCAAATTAAACGCGAGCAAAGCCGCGGGCAATAACTAAGTTTTCATATAAAACTAACGTTTTTTTGACGTAAAACTAGTGCAGACCACTGGCCGTTGATTTTGACCATCTCGTGTCGCAATTTTCTACGAGATTCGGCTCCAATATGCTGTTCGCCAAAATAAACACTTAGTGGAGCTCTGATACCGTCTGAAGCTTTTCAAAATACTGCCTACGCAATTAATTTTAACAAAAAATCACGTGACGCTCGACAATAATAGTGTAAGATTATTCAATTCAAAGATTCTTTAAAATGGGTTAATAGTCTGGGATATTATCTTCACACTTACAAATGTCTTAGTAACAATTTATTAATTAATATAGATAATGTCAATCAAATAAAAAAAACGTTAATAAGGTACAGAAGGTTGACAAAACGGACAAGATTGATCTCTTACTCTGCCTTTAATAAAATATTATAATTGCAATGCTCAATCCTTACTAATGTTATAAAAGCGAAAGTGATTTTGTTTGTTTGTTTGTTACCTCTTCACGCTTTTATGGCTAAACCGATTTTGATGAATTTTGGTACAGAGATAGTTAGGACCCTGGAGTCGGATATAGGCCTTTTTTTTAAAAAAGAGATTGAGATATGAGGGAGAAAGAAGGAAGCAAAAAGAAAACTGAGCATTGCTATTACAATAAATAAGGCGCAAGGGCTAAAACTGCAGGTAGCCGGTACCTGCAAATCAGTACCGTGTTACCCCTAATTGAACGCGAGCGAAACCGCGAACCAGGAGACGGACAAAGGCTAATGGCTGAGGGAGAAAGAGGGAAGAAAGGGTAAAACTTAGCGTTGCTATTACAAATCAATAAGGCGCAAGGGTAACTGTGTTACCCCGAATTTAACGCGAGCGAAGCCGAAGGCAAAAACTAGTTTTTAACCTATTGTATATATGTCGGAACGTAGATCTACGCGGGACACAATGCGTTTTTATTGTGACTGCCATTCCGAAATACAAGCGGTTAATGGAAGAAATTCAATATAAATATACACAAATAACAATATATTAAAACGACCGTGGAGTTCACAAAACTTATTAGGTATTTAGATTAAGTTATAATCTAAAAATACCTAATAAGTTTTTTCTCAACGCACAGGGACTAGGCAATAGGCAGTTTCTAATGTTAACAGATAATATTGTACTAGTATAATAATATTAATATTGTACTTAGGTCATATTGTAATTTTTTATTTTCTTTGATTTCAGGAACCTTAGACATGTACGTACTGAATCCGTCCAAGGACTCCAAATACGTTCGTGAATTCCTAAAACGTTGGCACAACAGTGAACAAAAACTATTCGAAGGCGCCAGTTCATCCGGACAGTTCAATTTCCCGATTCCGAACTTAGTATCGATATGCGCGCTACTAGTGTGGCGCCCAGCCAACCCTGACGATACGATTACCAGGATAATGTTCCCAGGATCGACACCGCAACACAAAATTTTCGAAGGCTTAGAAAAACTCAAACATTTAGAATTTCTACAGCACCCCACTTGCACGGGGAGACAGATGGCTCCCGCCACCCCACCCGCCACTACAACCACCACAACTGTAACAACTATAAAGACTAGCGCTAAGGTTGGAACTAAATCTAGCAAAGAAAGAAGCATTATTACTGAAAAGACAAAAGAAGAAAAACTCGTTGAACCAGAACCTCCACCAAAGGACCTCAAGGAAGGAGAAACGAAAAATATTATAGACAATAAATTACTCAGTGAACTCGTAGACGGAGAAGATAAAATAGACTCCGTTATACACGATGCTATCACTGCGAGAATAGAAACTAAACTAGATGATAAGATTGCTCAATATGAGAGCACTGTGATAGACGGTCTACCTAAAAAGAAGGAAGTCAAAAAGAAGGCTGTGGAAAAGAAAACAAAACGCGTTGATAAGACTGATGAAGTTAAGGACTCTGTAGTTAAGGTTGATGCTAAAAAAGTTGATGCAGAACCGAAACCTAAAGTAGAAAAGAAAGCACGGGTAGAGGCTCGTAAATCTGAAATGACGTCATCAATGACTAGGAGTAAAATCAGCCATCGTGCAATGCGGGCCGTTTCAGAAAGGAAAACAACAGTGAGCGCTGACAAAAAGGCAGTGACTGAAGACAAAAAATCACCTCCAACTACACCCAAAAAGACAGTTGACGCCAAACCTACTCCATCCGCACCAGCGGCTAAAGACAAAATTAAAGCCAAAACCAGAAGACTGAGCCCAAGTAGCACACCAGCCAAAAGCACTAAGGAAGCGAAAAATCGCATGGTTGTTGAATCGAAATATAAACAAGCATCACCTAAACGAGACCTTACAGCTAAACCAGCTGAAAAGAAAGAAACTAAAGCTAAACGAGAACCTATCTCGCGTCGACCTAGACCTCTATCGTCACCGGTGAAAGGATTAAAAGGTATGAAGAGCCCAACTAAATCAGTGAAGTCAGTTAAGGCCGATTCTTCAAAGTTAAAAGGATTACAAAGAGTGAACTACGAAGATATTCTTAAAGATGCAAAGAAATCTGACGAAGACACTTCAAAGTCAATTGATGATATAAAACAACAAGAATTAGATGAGAGGGAAGAACAAGAAATTGTTAGAGAAATCGAAGCAGTATTTAACAGGGATAGCGAAGCTGAGGAAAAAATTGAGTTTGTGGGACGATCCGATATCGAAAAAATTACTTGTTTGTTAGACGATACAAAGACTGAAACGACTGCCGACGGTGAATTCGAAGAAGAATATTTGATTATTGAAAAGGAAGAAGTTGAGCAATATACTGAGGATTCTGTTTTAGATCGAGAAGATAGCCATGAGCATGAGGATGAATTACAAAAACACGCTAAAGATAAAGAAGAATCAGAGAAAAAGAAAGATGTCACAGTATTAGAACCAGAAGAAACACAAATAAAGACTGAAGCGATCATCGAAACGGAAACAAAACACATTGAATCTAAAGAACACTCAGTCAGTGTTGAGGAAAAACAAGATATTAGTAGTGAAAAGAAAACTTCTGATAGTAAGAGTATTCCCAAACCTAAAGATTCTCTTGAAATGCAGGTTCAAGAGTCTCAACCGGATGAAAAAATCTCTACAACTATCGAATCTGGTGCGACAACTGCGCCCACGCTGCCTGAAGATGAACGAATAACGCTTGATGACATCAAAGAAGATCAACAAGTTGAAGAGAAACACATTCAAGAGGAAACAAAGGAAGTAATTCCTCCTCAAAGTTTAATCGATACTAAACCATTATCTCTTGAAAAAACTCCTAAACTTGAGGCAATACCAGTACCTATAAGAGAAATTGTCAAAACACCTGATGAAGTAGCCGACCTACCTTTGCACGAAGAAGTAGACTATAGAACTTATGTAGAAAAGAAAACGCCAGAAGAAGAATTCGTTAAACGCAAATCGGATGAAATTAAAGTACCTAAAGACCTACCCATTCTAGACCAGGAAATTCCTATGACATACAAAGGAATGAAAGCAGTCCAAGACGATGTGGTAGTCAAAACTGTTCAAGGTGCGTCGCATCCTGAACTCGTAACTGTGACACCTGGTTCAGCACCAGAGTCCCCAATGTATCACGAGCAAATGAAAGTTTCAGCAATCCCTGATAAAGACCTAAAACCCGTTAAAGAATACGATGATGCTGAATATGACTATGGTCATTATACTGAGAAATTGAGAGAAACCCACATTACGACACTTGATTCCCCAATCAAAGATGATATAATTGTAATTGAAGAGATCCCATGTATGCCGGAAAAGATTCCATCAATACCCGAAGACGTTGAAAAAGAAATTGAGGAGGCCCGTAAGTTGGAAATGGCCGATAAACCTCCTATAAGTCCTAAAGAAGTGGAAAAAATTGTAGCTGATGTAGCTGAAGTACTAAAATCTGAAAAGAGCTTAGAAGAAATCATGGCTGAGAAGTCACCTTTGTTAAGTAAATCACCAGAACCACCAGCCTTTCCAAACGAAGACAAAACTGTTAGTGTCATTGAAGCAACAAAGATGCTTTTGTCAAGTGAACAAGAAATCAAACATGATTTGCATGACGATGTTAAAGAGAAAAAAACCCTTGACGCAAAGCCTACTCATGAAATTGCAGACGCCATACATAAAGAAGTGTCACCAGTGCGGTCCATCACGTCAGAAGAGATCAGTGAGACTTCAGATAAGACTGTACTTAGCGAAAGTAAGCGAGTTAAACGAGAACTTCTGGAAGAAAAGATCAAAGATAAAGTAGACGATATTACAAAGATTACAGAAACGGACAATAAAATTGAAATTTTGGAAGCACAGATTAGCACAGATACTCCCGATCATGCTGCTGTGGATCTGGAAGAAATAATATCTGAAAGAAGAGTTAGCACTACCCTAGAATCAGCTAAAACACTAGAAAAGCTGGAAGAAAAAATTGCTGATTTAAAGAAAAAAGAAGAGAAAATTCAGCAAGATAAAATTGAAACAAAACCATCCGAAGTAAGCGAACCTAAAATACTAGTAGACGCTACTCTGGATGTTTCTGTCAAGTCAACCAGCTTAGACGAAACTACTGTCGAGACAAAGAAAGAAACAATCCTCGACAAATTTGAGCACCACGAAAAACGTATCAAGGAAAAATCCCTTGTTGAGGAAAAACCAATTAGTCCTGAAAAAGAGCCTAAGAAAACATTACTACAAAAAGCTGAAACGAGAGTAGAAAAAGTAGCTGGGAAAGTATCCGCTTTCAAAGATGAAGTATTCGGATTCTTTGGCAAAAAAACTGATAAGAAAGAACCTAGCCCAGATAAAGAAATCCCAGAAAAGGCCGAATTAAAAGAAATTGAAACTAAGCCAACTGACAGCAAAAAGGAACAAAGTCATGTAAAGGAACTGAAAGACAAAGACCTTGTTCCTGAAAAGGCTGATATAAAAACACCAAGCCCTCTTGAAGAAGTACCTTCAGAAGAAGTAGTTTGTATTGATAAAAGACAAGAGGAAAAGCCAGTTCTATCTATATTTGATGAAATGAAAGATCAAATTGTCGAAACAACTAAAGACAAGATGGACTTAAAATTAGAAAAATTAAGTCCCGAGAAAGAAATTAGTACCGACAAAGAAATTCTTAGTGAGAAAGCGCCAGTGTCACCCAAACCTAAAGAGAAAATTAATACCCCTGTTAACGAGACCACAGATGATAAGATGCCTAGCTTAATTTATGATGAAGATCAAGAACTTGATATTGAAGAAAGGCTGATTGGATTTGAACCCATTGGAAAACCAGAGGAAGTATCTACTACTCAGATTTTGACAACTACCGAGAAAGGTATTGTTATAAAAAGGAAATCTGCGGTTACTACCATCTTACAAGAATATAGTAACATTACAAGAACAATTGTTAGATATAAAACTACTGTCTTAACAGTCGAAGATGATGAACTTCCTGATGGTACAAAGACTGAAAGAACTTACAGAAGAGTATCACTTTCTCATGAAAGGCCAAACCTAAATGCAGATGAGCCAGATGAAAAATCACAAATTTCTACCCAATCTGACAAAAAAGCTCTTAGCCAAGTAAAACTTGATGAAAAGCCTGCTTCTCCAGTAATGCCGGAGGAGCAAATGTCAAGTTTAACTGATGTAGAAGAAAAGATTCCTAGCCCAACTACATCAACAATGTTAACTCAAATAATAGACGATAAACCAAGCTTAATTTATGATGAAGATGAAGAATTAGAAATTGAAGAAAGACTTATGAGTTTTGAACCAACAACAAAACCTGAGGAAGTTACTACGACACAAATTATAACAATTACTGAAAAAGGTGTCGTAATACTTAGAAAATCAACAGTTACGACAATACTGCAGGAATATACAAATGTAAGTAAAACAACATTCAGGTACAAAACCACTGTTTTAACGATTGAAGAAGATGAGCTGCCAGATGGTTCTAAAATAAGTCGTACTATCAGAAAAGTCTCACTAGCATATGAAAAACCTAAGCTTATTTCTCCAGCTGCTGATGAGAAATCGCTTAGCCCAGACAAACCTCTGACTGATGACACCCTTAGTTCAACCAAGGAACTGATAGAAAGAAAATCTTTGAGTCCCGATAAGGAAAAACTACTAGACGAAACTACTAGCCCTGTGAAACCTACAGCAGAACCAGAGCGCAAAACATCAGTAAAGCCAGATGGCGAACTGCTTACACATATTTGGGATGAAGCTCAAGAATTAGAAATTGACAAGCTTTTGGAAGAATTTGAACCTCTGGGTAAGTCTGAAGAACATTCTACTCGTAAAGTAGAAAAAGTAACCGAAAATGGTATTGTAATTTCGAGAGAATCTGTAATAACAACCGTTATTCAGGAATTCAAACATGTTACAAAGAAAATTGTGAAATTTAAAATTTGTATTATGACTATTGAAGCGGATGACTATCCAGATGGTTCCAAATACACTAAAGTTATTAGACAGATGAAACTTTTTGACAAAAAACCAGACACTATTCCATTTGAATTCGAAGATAAATTGTCTAAACCCGAAAAAGAATTGCCCAGTGCAGTTGTTGATAAAGAAACAACGAAAACTGATTCAGAAGCTGCAAGCCCAGTTAAGTCAGAAGACGTTAGTCAAAGCACTGTAGAAGAAAAATTACCTGGGTTGATTTACGACGAAATCGAGGAAATAAAAATTGAAGAAGCGCTCAAATCTTTCGAGCCGTTAGGTAAACCGGAAGAACAAACAACTACAACGTCTAAAAGTATAACAGAAGAAGGGATAATAATAAAAAGAACATCCACTATAACAACAATAACACAAGAGTACTTTAATATTGCGAGGAAAATATTTAAATATAAAGTCACAGTTTTAATATTCGAAGAAGATGAAAAACCTGATGGTATCAAAATCAGTCGAACTATAAAAAATGTAAAACTTAATGACAAAAAACCTGAACCATTCACATCATCGCCAATTGAAGAAATAAATCAAGCCCAAATCAAGCCTGATGAGAAGAAACCAAGCCTATTCTGTCCAAAGGATAAAGCACCTAGCCCAATTCACCTTGACGACAAGGAGTTGAGCCTAGTCGGGACCTACGAAAGAAAATCAAGCCTTATCACTCCTGATGAGAAGGTAACTAGTGTAAATCAAACTGACCACAAAGAATCAAGCCTACTTAAGCTTAATGACATCAAACCAAGTCACCTAGAAGAAAGAGCACCTAGCCCGCTTCACTTTGACAAAAAAGAGCCAAGCCCAGTCACGCCTGACGAAAAAGCGACCAGCCCAGCCAAGCATGACGATAGAAAACCAAGCCTTATAGAAGAAAAGGCACCTAGCCCGGTGCATCTTGACGAAAAAAAGACAAGCCCACTCAAGCCCAATGAAAGAGAGCTAAGTATAACTACTTCGGAAAAAACGGCAGCTGAAAAAGAGCCAAGTCTTGTCAAGCTTGATGAAAAAGAACCAAGTGATGACAAATCTGATGAGAGAAAGCCCAGCATACCAGACGAAAAGGCACCTAGCCCGGTTCATCTGGACGAGAAAGAGCCAATCCCGGTCAAGCCCGAAGAGAGAAAGCCAAGCTTAATTACTGCGGAAGAAAAGGCGCCTAGCCCGGTATATCTTGATGAGAAAGAGCCAAGTCTTGTTAAGCTTGATGAAAAAGAAGCAAGTGATGACAAATCTGATGGGAGAAAGCCAAGCCTGCCAGAAGAAAAGGCACCTAGCCCGGTTAATCTTGACAAGAAAGAGCCAAGAATAGTCACGCCGGATGAAAAACCGACCAGCCCAGCAGCAGATAACGACAGAAAACCAAGCCTAATGAAAGAAGAGGCCCTTAGCCCAGTGCACCGTGATGAGAAAGAGCCAAGCCCAGTCAAGCCCGAAGAGAGTAAGCCAGGTTTAATCACTTCGGAAGAAACGGCAGCTAGCCCGGTACAACCCGACAGCAAAGAGCCAAGTCTTGTAAAGCTTGATGAAAACGAACCAAGTGATGTCAAATCTGATGAAAGAAAGCCAAGCATACCAGGAGAAAAGGCACCTAGCCCACTACATCTTGATGAGAAAGAGCCAAGCCCAGTCGAACCCGAAGAGAGAAAGCCAAACTTAATCACTTCGGAAGCAAAGGCGCCTAGCCTGGTGCATCTTGATGAGAAAGAGCCAAGCACAGTCAAACCCGCTGAGAGAAAGCCAAGTTTAACCACTTCGGCAGAAATTGCAGCTAGCCCGGTATGTCCCGACGACAAAGAGCCAAGTCTTGTCAAGCTTGATGAAAACGAACCAAGTGATGTCAAATCTGATGAGAGAAAGCCAAGCATACCGGGAGAAAAGGCACCTAGCCCAGTATATCTTGATGAGAAAGAGCCAAGCCCAATCAAACCCGAAGAGAGAAAGCCAAGCTTAATCACTTTGGAAGAAAAGGCGCCTAGCCCGGTGCATTTTGATGAGAAAGAGCCAAGCCCAGTCAAACCCGCTGAGAGAAAGCCAAGTTTAACCATTTCGGAAGAAACGGCAGCTAGCCCGCTACGTCCCGATGACAAAGAGCCAAGTCTTGTCAAGCTTGATGAAAAAGAATCAAGTGATGACAAATCTGATGAGAGAAAGCCAAGCCTGCCAGAAGAAAAGGCGCCTAGCCCGGTGCATCTTGACGATAAAGAACCAAGCACAGTCACGCCGGACGAAAAACCGACCAGCCCAGCAGAGGATGACGACAGAAAACCAAGCCTAATAAAAGAAGAGGCCCTTAGCCCAGTGCACCGTGATGAGAAAGAGACAAGCCCAGTCAAGCCCGATGAAAGAAAGCCAAGCATAACCACTTCGGAAGAAACGGCAGCTAGCCCGGTACGTCCCGACGACGAAAAACCAAATATTGTCAAGCTTGATGAAACAGAACCAAGTCTTGTCAAATCGGATGAGAGAAAGCCAAGCCTACCAAAAGAAAAGGTACCTAGCCCGGTTCATCTTGTTGAGAAAGAGCCAAGCACAATCACGCCGGACAAAACAGCGACCAGCCCAACAGAGGATGACGACAGAAAACCAAGCCTAATGAAAAAAGAGGCCCTTAGCCCAGTGCATCTAGGTGAGAGAGAGCCAAGCCCAGTCAAGCCCGATGAGAGAAAGCCAAGTATTACCACTTCTGAAGAAACGGCAGCTAGCCCGGTTCAGCTTGACGAAAAAGAGCCAATGCCAGTCAAGCCCGAAGAGAGAAAGCCAAGTTTAATCACTTCAGAAGAAACAGCAGCTAGCCCGGTACATCCCGACGACAAAGAGCCAAGTCGGGTCAAGCTTGATGAAAAAGAACCAAGTGATGTCAAATCTGATGAGAGAAAGCCAAGCATACCAGAAGAAAAGGCACCTAGGCCGGTTCATCTTGACGAGATAGAGCCAAGCCTAGTCAAACCCGCTGAGAGAAAGCCAAGTTTAATCACTTCGGAAGCAAAGGCGCCTAGCCCGGTGCATCTTGATGAGAAAGAGCCAAGCCCAGTCAAGCCCGAAGAGAGAAAGCCAGGTTTTATCACTTCGGAAGAAACGGCAGCTAGACCGGTACAACCCGACGGCATAGAGCCAAGTCTTGTCAAGCTTGATGAAAACGAACCAAGTGATGTCAAATCTGATGAGAGAAAGCCAAGCATACCACGAGAAAAGGCACCTAGCCCACTACATCTTGATGAGAAAGAGCCAAGCCCAGTCAAACCCGAGGAGAGAAAGCCAAGCTTAATCACTTCGGAAGCAAAGGCGCCTAGCCCGGTGCTTCTTGATGAGAAAGAGCCAAGCACAGTCAAAACCGCTGAGCGAAAGTCAAGTTTAACCACTTCGGAAGAAACGGCAGCTAGCCCGGTACGTTCCGATGACAAAGAGCCAAGTCTTGTCAAACTTGATGAATACGAACCGAGTGATGTTAAATCTGATGAAAGAAAGCCAAGCATACCAGGAGAAAAGGCACCTAGCCCACTACATCTTGACGAGAAAGAGCCAAGCCCAGTCAAACCCGACGAGAGAAAGCAAAGCTTAATCATTTCGGAAGCAAAGGCGCCTAGCCCAGTGCATCTTGATGAGAACGAGCCAAGCGAAGTCAAACCCGCTGAGAGAACGCCAAGCTTAACCACTTCGGAAGAAATAGCAGCTAGCCCGGTACGTCCCGATGACAAAGTGCCAAGTCCTGTCAAGCTTGATGTAAAAGAACCTAGAGATGTCAAATCTGATGAGAGAAAGCCAAGCATACCAGGAGAAAAAGCACCTAGCCCACTACATCTTGACGAGATAGAGCTACTGCCAGTCAAGCCCGAAGAGCGAAAGCCAAGTTTAATCACTTCAGAAGAAAAGGCACCTAGCCCGGTGCATCTTGATGAGATAGAGCCAAGTCTAGTCAAACCCGCTGAGAGAAAGCCAAGTTTAATCACTTCGGAAGCAAAGGCGCCTAGCCCGGTGCTTCTTGATGAGAAAGAGCCAAGCACAGTCAAAACCGCTGAGCGAAAGTTAAGTTTAACCACTTCGGAAGAAACGGCAGCTAGCCCGGTACGTCCCGAAGACAAAGAGCCAAGTCTTGTCAAACTTGATGAATACGTACCGAGTGATGTTAAATCTGATGAAAGAAAGCCAAGCATACCAGGAGAAAAGGCACCTAGCCCACTACGTCTTGACGAGAAAGAGCCAAGCCCAGTCAAACCCGACGAGAGAAAGCAAAGCTTAATCATTTCGGAAGCAAAGGCGCCTAGCCCAGTGCATCTTGATGAGAACGAGCCAAGCGAAGTCAAACCCGCTGAGAGAACGCCAAGCTTAACCACTTCGGAAGAAATGGCAGCTAGCCCGGTACGTCCCGATAACAAAGTGCCAAGTCCTGTCAAGCTTGATGAAAAAGAACCTAGAGATGTCAAATCTGATGAGAGAAAGCCAAGCATACCAGGAGAAAAAGCACCTAGCCCACTACATCTTGACGAGATAGAGCTACTGCCAGTCAAGCCCGAAGAGCGAAAGCCAAGTTTAATCACTTCAGAAGAAAAGGCACCTAGCCCGGTGCATCTTGATGAGATAGAGCCAAGTCTAGTCAAACCCGCTGAGAGAAAGCCAAGTTTAATCACTTCGGAAGCAAAGGCGCCTAGCCCGGTGCATCTTGATGAGAAAGAGCCAAGCCCAGTCAAGCCCGAAGAGAGAAAGCCAGGTTTTATCACTTCGGAAGAAACGGCAGCTAGACCGGTACAACCCGACGGCAAAGAGCCAAGTCTTGTCAAGCTTGATGAATACGAGTCAAGTGATGTCAAATCTGATGAGAGAAAGCCAAGCATACCACGAGAAAAGGCACCTAGCCCACTACATCTTGATGAGAAAGAACCAAGCCCAGTCAAACCCGAGGAGAGAAAGCCAAGCTTAATCACTTCGGAAGCAAAGGCGCCTAGCCCGGTGCTACTTGATGAGAAAGAGCCAAGCACAGTCAAACCCGCTGAGAGAAAGCCAAGTTTAACCACTTCGGAAGAAACGGCAGCTAGCCCGGTACGTCCCGATGACAAAGAGCCAAGTCTTGTCAAACTTGATGAATACGAACCGAGTGATGTCAAATCTGATGAGAGAAAGCCAAGCATACCAGGAGAAAAGGTACCTAGCCCAATACATCTTGACGAGAAAGAGCCAAGCCCAGTCAAACCCGACGAGAGAAAGCCAAGCTTAACCATTTCGGAAGAAACGGCAGCTAGCCCGGTATGTCCCGATGACAAAGAGCCAAGTCTTGTCAAGCTTGATGAAAAAGAACCTAGAGATGTCAAATCTGATGAGAGAAAGCCAAGCATACCAGAAGAAAAGGCACCTAAGCCGGTTCATCTTGACGAGAAAGAGCCAATCCCAGTCAAGCTCGAAGAGAGAAAGCCAAGCTTAATCACTTCGGAAGCAAAGGCGCCTAGCCCGGTGCATCTTGATGAGATAGAGCCAAGCCTAGTAAAACCCGCTGAGAGAAAGCCAAATTTAATCACTTCGGAAGCAAAGGCGCCTAGCCCGGTGCATCTTGATGAGAAAGAGCCAAGCCCAGTCAAGCCCGAAGAGAGAAAGCCAGGTTTTATCACTTCGGAAGAAACGGCAGCTAGACCGGTACAACCCGACGGCAAAGAGTCAAGTCTTGTCAAGCGTGATGAATACGAGTCAAGTGATGTCAAATCTGATGAGAGAAAGCCAAGCATACCAGGAGAAAAGGCACCTAGCCCACTACATCTTGATGAGAAAGAACCAAGCCCAGTCAAACCCGAGGAGAGAAAGCCAAGCTTAATCACTTCGGAAGCAAAGGCGCCTAGCCCGGTGCTTCTTGATGAGAAAGAGCCAAGCACAGTCAAACCCGCTGAGAGAAAGCCAAGTTTAACCACTTCGGAAGAAACGGCAGCTAGCCCGGTACGTCCCGATGACAAAGAGCCAAGTCTTGTCAAACTTGATGAATACGAACCGAGTGATGTCAAATCTGATGAGAGACAGCCAAGCATACCAGAAGAAAAGGCACCTAGCCCGGTTCATCTTGACGAGAAAGAGCCAAGCGTAGTCACGCCGGACGAAAAACTGACCAGTCCAGCAGAGCATGACGACAGAAAACCAAACCTACTGGAAGAAGAGGCACCTAGCTCATTGCATCTTGGTGAGAAAGAGCCAAGCCCAGTCAAACCCGATGAAAGAAAGCCAAGTATTACCACTTCTGAAGAAACGGCAGCTAGCCCGGTGTATCTTGACGAGAAAATGACAAGCCCAGTCAAACCCGAAGAGAGAAAACCAAGTTTAATCACTTCGGAAGCAAAGGCGCCTAGCCCGGTGCATCTTGATGAGAAAGAGCCAAGCCCAGTCGAGCCCGAAGAGAGAAAGCCAAGTTTAAGCACTTCAGAAGAATGGGCAGTTAGCCCGGTACGTCCCAACGACAAAGAGCCAAGTCTTGTCAAGCTTGATGAAAACGAGCAAAGTGATGTCAAATCTGATGAGAGAAAGCCAAGCATACCGGGAGAAAAGGCACCTAGCCCACTACATCTTGATGAGAAAGAACCAAGCCCAGTCAAACCCGAGGAGAGAAAGCCAAGCTTAATCACTTCGGAAGCAAAGGCGCCTAGCCCGGTGCTTCTTGATGAGAAAGAGCCAAGCACAGTCAAACCCGCTGAGAGAAAGCCAAGTTTAACCACTTCGGAAGAAACGGCAGCTAGCCCGGTACGTCCCGATGACAAAGAGCCAAGTCTTGTCAAACTTGATGAATACGAACCGAGTGATGTCAAATCTGATGAGAGACAGCCAAGCATACCAGAAGAAAAGGCACCTAGCCCGGTTCATCTTGACGATAAAGAGCCGAGCGTAGTCACGCCGGATGAAAAGCTGACCAGCTCAGCAGAGGATGACGACAGAAAACCAAGCCTAATGGAAGAAGAGGCACCTAGCCCATTGCATCTGGGTGAGAGAAAGCCAAGCCCAGTCAAGCACGATGAGAGAAAGCCAAGTATTACCACTTCTGAAGAAACGGCAGCTAGCCCGGTTCAGCTTGACGAGAAAGAGCCAATGCCAGTCAAGCCCGAAGAGAGAAAGCCAAGTTTAATCACTTCAGAAGAAACAGCAGCTAGCCCGGTACATCCCGACGACAAAGAGCCAATCCCAGTCAAGCTCGAAGAGAGAAAGCCAAGCTTAATTACTTCGGTAGAAAAAGCGCCTAGCCCGGTGCATCCTGATGAGAAAATACTAAGTCTTGTCAAAACTGATGGAAGAAAACCGAGCCTGCTAGGAGAAAAGACACCTAGCCCAGTTCATCTTGACGACAAAGAGCCAAGCTCAGTTAAGCCTGATGAGAGAAAACCAAGTTTAATCTCTTCGGAAGAAGAGATGCCTAGCCCGGTGCAACTT
The DNA here is from genome assembly GCA_958449745.1 of Ochropleura leucogaster. Classification (NCBI taxonomy): domain Eukaryota; kingdom Metazoa; phylum Arthropoda; class Insecta; order Lepidoptera; family Noctuidae; genus Ochropleura; species Ochropleura leucogaster. Next base: position 1,272,147 of record OY288213.1, on the reverse strand, counting down.
GACGAGAAAGAACCACATCTTGTCAAACCTGATGAGAAAGAACTAAGCGATGTCAAACCTGATGGGAGAAAGCCAAGCCTGCCAGAAGAAAAGGCACCTAGGCCGGTTCTTCTTGACGAGAGAGAGCCAATCCCAGTCAAGTTGGAAGAGAGAAAGCCAAGCTTAATCACTTCGGAAGAAAAAGCGCCTAGCCCGGTGCATCTTGATGAGAAAGAACCAAGTCTTGTCAAACCTGAGGGGAGCAAACCAAGCCTGCTAGAAGAAAAGGCACCTAGCCCGGTTCATCTTGACGAGAAAGAGCCAAGCCCAGTCAAGCTCGATGAGAGAAAATCAAGTTTAATCTCTTCGGAAGAAGAGATGCCTAGCCCGGTGCATCTTGATGAGAAAGAGCCAAGTGACGTCAAATCTGATGAGAGAGAGCCAAGCCTACCAGATGAAAAGGTACCTAGTCCGGTTCATCTTGACGAGAAGGACCCAAGCCCATTCAAGTCTGAAGAAAGAAAACGAACCTTTGTATCACCAGAGGATAAGACGCATAGTCCAATAGAGTCTGATGAAAAGGAATTAAGTCTTTCAGAAACGGATGAAGAGGTTTCAAGTATTAAATCTGTTGGGAAAGTTACAAAACTAGTTGATATTAGTTTCATTTCCAGTAAACCTGTTGAAAAAGAATCTAGTCCAGTAAAAATTGATGTTTTTGAAGTAAGTCCCATCAAACCAGATGGCCATATAAAAATTGATAAAACGGTGCCCAGCTCGACTGATTCAATAATATCGGAAACATTTAAAACAGACGACACCAAGCCGATTGATCTGGATGTAGTTCTTATACACAAGGCTGACAAAATAACGCCTAGTTTAGATGTGTCCGTTTCTTCAAAAGAAAAGTTACCTAGCGTGACCTTTGATGAAGACAGCGAATTAGAAGTCGACCAAAAACTGGAAGGGTTTAAATCAGAAGGAAAACCAGAAGAACATTCAAGTACTCAGTTCTTAACTATCACTGAAAATGGGGTCGTAATAAAACGTAAAGCTATTACTATGACCATCATCCAGGAATATAGCAATCTAACTAAAACAATCATACGGTACAAAACAACGATTTTGAGTACCGAAGAAGATGAACTTCCAGATGGTACTATTACAACCCGAACTACTAGGACAGTTAATCTTGTTGATGATAAACCAGACATTGAAGAAACAGATTATGAAAAAGAACCAAGTGCTATCAAGTCTGATAAAATAAAGTCAATCTTACAAACTCCAGAAGAAAAACACCTTCGCACGGACGAGAAGCAAGAACCCACTAAACCTGATAAACAAATAAAACCATCTGAAGAGCCAACCCCAAAAGAAAAAGATACACGCTTGCCAATTGACGACAAACATGAAGAGAAAAAGAAAGACCACTTAGATGAAGATGGCTTTGTTGTCGTTGACAAAGCTCTTCTTGATGAAACTTACGATGAAATTGAAGCCACTCCATTATATGAATCAAAAATGTCACATATATTGGAGACAGAAAAACAAGACGATAAAAAAATCACCATCGATGAGAAACCACAAGTCCTTAAAATTTCTGATGCCGTTCTCAGCAAAGTTCCTGTAAAAGAACCTAGTCCAGAGAAAGAGGCTCAGACAAGTGAGGAAGTGGATCAAGGTATCAAAATCAAAGATAACCTGACACATGAAAATATAACAAAAGAACTCACGATTCACACCGACATACAAGAGCAACTTGAAGGAGAAATACCAAGCCCAGAACTTGTGCTAGACGCATTGAAAGACACCGAAAGAAAACTAAGTCTTAGTAAAGTCATGAATGAAATCACAAGTGAAGAACGTGACTTGAACACCGAAAAGGAAATTCTTGACGCTATGACTGATGTTTCCTTGGAAGACTCGAAATCACAACGGGTTCCAAGTCCATTGTCAGCCAAAGAATATATGAAAAAACTAATTTCCGAAAAAGAAGAAGATGAAAAGTCTTCTGACGAAATAGAACCCATAGTAGAAAAAACAATCACTGAATTAAAATCACTTGATACCAAAATCAAGGATATAACCAAACACTCAATCGGATCTGAAGATTCTATTGGTTTAAAACAAGACACAAAACCAAAAGAAGAACTTGATGAAATTACGAAAAAAGATATCATTTCTGACAAACTTGATGACAAGCAAGTTGGTCTAGAAAAGGATATTCATGACATCAAACAAATTCAAAAGAAAATCGATGGTGAAGGTTTATTAGGTAAATCTAAAGAAATAACAATAGAAAAAGCGACAATCGCAAAACCTCTAGTAGGCATATTTAAGGAATCGATTGACAAAACGAAAGAATTTAAATCGGAAACATTACTTGAACATGAAAAACCGGAAGAACTTAGTCCAGAATCGGAGAAGGTTGCGACCAAAATAGAACAACTTGGTTCCGTCAGGCTCACTGAAACGACGGCACACCCAGAAGAAATCGATGACGAAGCAAGACATCTGTATCCCAGTCAAAAAGAATGCAGTCCAATTGAGCCTGGCGAGAAAGAAACAATCCCAGTGCAGCCTGTTCAAAAGGAAGCTGGTTTCATCATGCCGGACCTAAAAAAACCTAGCCCTGACAAGTCTGATGAAAAGTTACCAAGCCCGGTCGTATCAGTGGAAGATCAACTTAGCCCAACCAAGCTTGTTGGCAAGGTACCGAGCTCGTTGCTATCCCTCGAGGATCCAGATGAAAAACCACCAAGCCCGATAACATCTGCAGAAAATGAATACTCAGCCAAACCAGATGAGGAAGCACCTAGCCCAAAATCTTCTGTAAAGGCTACAATAAGTCCAACAAAGCCAGATGAAAAGGTGCCTAGCCCAACGTTACCTGTTAAGGATGACCTTAGTTCAGCTAAGATAAACGAAAAGACGCCAAGCCCAGCGTCATCTGTAAAGGATGAGCTAAGCCCAGCCAAGCTTGATGACGAGGTGCCCAGCACGGCGTCATCTTACCAGGACGAACTTAGCCCTGCCAACCCAGACAAAATGGTGCCCAGCACAGCCTCACCTGTAAAAGATGACCTTAGTTCAGCCAAGCCAGACGACAAAATGCCCAGTCCAGTGTTATTTGTCAAGGATGAGGTAAGCCCAGCAAAGCCAGACGACAAGATGCCCAGCACAGCGTCACCTGTAAAAGATGACCTTAGTCCAGCCAAGCCAGGCGAAAAGGTTGCCAGCCCAGGGACATCTGTGAAGGACGACCTAAGCCCAGCCAAGCCAGACGAAATAGTGCCTAGCACAGCATCGTCTGTGAAGGATGAGCTAAGCCCAGCCAAGCCAGAGGAAGAGGTGCCTAGCCCAACGTCATCTCTCAAGGACGATTTAAGCCCCACCAAGCCAGACGAAAAAGTACCCAGCCCGGTGTCATCTGTGAAGGATGAGCTAAGCCCAGCAAAGCAAGACGATAAGGTGCCCAGCACAGCGTCACCACCCAAGGACGAGTTAAGCCCAGCCAAGCCAGACGAAAAAGTGTTCAGCACTGTGTCAGCGCCCAAGGATGAATTAAACCCAGCCAAACCAGATGAAAAAGTATCCAGCCCCGTATCATCTGTGAAGGATGAGCTAAGCCCAGCAAAGCCAGACGACAAGGTTCTCAGCACAGCGTCACTGCCCAAGGACGAATTAAGCCCAGCCAAGCTAGACGAAATGGTTCCAAGCCCAGTGTCCCTTGTGAAGGATGACTTCAGTCCAGCCAAGCCAGAAGAAAAAGTGCCGAGCCCAGCGTTATCTCTCAAAGACGAACATGGCCCAACCAAGCCAGATGAAAAGATGCCCAGCCCAGCGTCACCTGTCAAAGATGACCTTAGTCCAGCCAAACCAGACGAAAAGGTTGCCGGCTCAGTGTCATCTGTGAAGGATGACCTTAGTCCAGCCAAGCCTGACGAAAAGGTGTCCAGCCCAGCGTCACCTGTGAAAGATGACCTTAGTCCAGTCACGCCAGACGAAAAAATGCCTAGCACAGCTTTACTTGCGAAGGATGACCTCAGTCCAGCCAAGCCAGACGAAAAGGTGTCCAGCCCAGCGTCACTTGTGAAAGATGACCTTAGTCCAGCCAAGTCAGACGAAAAAACGCCCAGCACAGCGTTACCAGTGAAGGATGACCTTAGTCCAGCCAAACTAGATGAAAAGGTTGCCAGCTCAGTGTCACCTCTCAAGGACGAACACAGCACAGCCAAGCCAGATGAAAAAGTGCCCAGTCCAGCGTCACCTGTGAAAGATGACCTTAGTTCAGCCAAGCCAGACGACAAAATGCCCAGTCCAGTGTTATTTGTCAAGGATGAGCTAAGCCCAGCAAAGCCAAACGACAAGATGCCCAGCACAGCGTCACCACCCAAGGACGAATTAGGTCCAACCAAGCCAGACGAAAAGGTACCCAGCCCAGTGTCATCTGTGAAGGATGACCTGAGTCCAGCCAAGCCAGATAAAAAAATGCCTAGCACAGTTTTACCCGCGAAGGATGACCTCAGTCCAGCCAAGCCAGACGACAAAATGCCCAGCCCAGTGTCATCTGTCAAGCATGAGCTAAGCCCAGCAAAGCCAGACGACAAGGTGCCCAGCACAGCGTCACCTGTAAAGGATGACCTTAGTCCAGCCAAGCCTGACGAAAAGGTGCCCAGCACAGCGTCACCTGTAAAGGATGACTTTAGTCCAGCCAAGCCAGACGAAGTAATTCCTAGCACAGCGTCACCTGTGAAGGATGACCTTAGTCCAGCCAAGCCAGACGACAAAATGCCCAGCCCAGTGTCATCTGTCAAGCATGAGCTAAGCCCAGCAAAGCCAGACGACAAGGTGCCCAGCAAAGCGTCACCACCCAAGGACGAATTAAGTGCAACCAAGCCAGACGAAAAGGTACCCAGCTCAGCGTCAACTGTGAAAGATGACCTTAGTCCAGCCAAGTCAGACGAAAAAACGCCCAGCACAGCGTTACCAGTGAAGGATGACCTTAGTCCAGCCAAACTAGATGAAAAGGTTGCCAGCTCAGTGTCATCTTTCAAGGACGAACACAGCACAGCCAAGTCAGATGAAAAGGTGCCCAGTCCAGCGTCACCTGTGAAAGATGACCTTAGTTCAGCCAAGCCTGACGACAAAATGCCCAGTCCAGTGTTATTTGTCAAGGATGAGCTAAGCCCAGCAAAGCCAGACGACAAGATGCCCAGCACAGCGTCACCACCCAAGGACGAATTAGGTCCAACCAAGCCAGACGAAAAGGTACCCACCCCAGTATCATCTGTGAAGGATGACCTTAGTCCAGCCAAGCCAGACGAAAAAGTGCCCAGCACAGCGTCACCTGTGAAGGTAGACCTTAGTCCAGCCAAGCCAGATGAAAAAATGCCTAGCACAGTTTTACCCGCAAAGGATGACCTCAGTCCAGCCAAGCCAGACGACAAAATGCCCAGCCCAGTGTCATCTGTCAAGCATGAGCAAAGCCCAGCAAAGCCAGACGACAAGGTGCCCAGCAAAGCGTCACCACCCAAAGACGAATTAAGTCCAACCAAGCCAGACGAAAAGGTACCCAGCCCAGTGTCATCTGTGAAGGATGACCTTAGTCCTACCAAGCCAGACGAAAAAATGCCCAGCACAGCGTCACCTGTGAAGGATGACCTTAGTCCAGCCAAACCAGATAAAAAGGTTGCCAGCTCAGTGTCATCTTTCAAGGACGAACACAGCACAGCCAAGCCAGATGAAAAGGTGCCCAGCCCAACGTCACCTATGAAAGATGACCTTAGTTCAGCCAAGCCAGACGACAAAATGCCCAGTCCAGTGTTAACTGTCAAAGATGAGCTAAGCCCAGCAAAGCCAGACGACAAGGTGCCCAGCACAGCGTCACTTCCAAAAGACGAATTAAGCCCAGCCAAGCCAGACGAAAAGGTTCCAAGCCCAGTGTCCCTTGTGAAGGATGACCTTAGTCCATCCAAGCCAGACGACAAAATGCCCAGCTTAGTGTCATCTGTCAAGGATGAGCTAAGCCCAGCAAAGCTAGACGACAAGATGCCCAGCACAGCGTCACCACCCAAGGACGAATTAAGCCCAACCAAGCCAGACGAAAAGGTACCCAGCCCAGTGTCATCTGTGAAGGATGACCTTAGTCCAGCCAAGCCAGACGAAAAAATGCCCAGCACAGCGTCACCTGTAAAGGATGACCTTAGTCCAGCCAAGCCTGACGAAAAGGTGCCCAGCACAGCGTCACCTGTAAAGGATGACTTTAGTCCAGCCAAGCCAGACGAAGTAATTCCTAGCACAGCGTCACCTGTGAAGGATGACCTTAGTCCAGCCAAGTCAGACGAAAAAACGCCCAGCACAGCGTTACCAGTGAAGGATGACCTTAGTCCAGCCAAACTAGATGAAAAGGTTGCCAGCTCAGTGTCATCTCTCAAGGACGAACACAGCACAGCCAAGCCAGATGAAAAGGTGCCCAGTCCAGCGTCACCTGTGAAAGATGACCTTAGTTCAGCCAAGCCAGACGACAAAATGCCCAGCTTAGTGTCATCTGTCAAGGATGAGCTAAGCCCAGCAAAGCCAGACGACAAGATGCCCAGCACAGCGTCAACACCCAAGGACGAATTAGGTCCAACCAAGCCAGACGAAAAGGTACCCAGCCCAGTGTCATCTGTGAAGGATGACCTTAGTCCAGCCAAGCCAGACGAAAAAATGCCCAGCACAGCGTCACCTGTGAAGGATGATTTTAGTCCAGCCAAGCCAGACGAAGGAATTCCCAGCACAGCGTCACCTGTGAAGGATGACCTTAGTCCAGCCAAGTCAGACGAAAAAACACCCAGCACAGCGTCACCTGTGAAGGATGACCTTAGGTCAGCCAAACCAGATGAAAAGGTTGCCAGCTCAGTGTCATCTCTCAAAGACGAACACAGCACAGCCAAGCTAGATGAGAAGGTGCCCAGTACAGCGTCACCCATGAAGGATGACCTTAGTCCATCCAAACCAGACGAAAATGTCGCCAGCTCAGTGTCATCTCTCAAGGACCAACACAGCACAGCCAAGCCAGACGAAAAGATGCCTAGCCCAGCGTCACCTGTGAAAGATGACCTTAGTCCAGTCAAGCCAGACGAAAAAATGCCTAGCACAGCGTTACCTGTGAAGGATGACCTTAGTCCAGCCAAGCCAGACGACAAAATGCCCAGCCCAGTGTCATCAGTCAAGGATGAGCTAAGCCCAGCAAAGCCAGACGACAAGATGCCCAGCACAGCATCACCAACTAAGGACGAATTAATTCCAACCAAGCCAGACGAAAAGGTACCCAGCCTAGTGTCATCTGTCAAGGATGACCTTAGTCCAGCCAAGCCAGACGAAAAAGTTCCCAGCACAGCGTCACCTGTGAAGGATGACCTTACTCCAGCCAAGCCAGACGAAAAAGTGACTAGCCCAGCGTCATCTCTGAAGGATGCCCTAAGCCCAGACAAAGCAGACGAAAAGGTATCCAGCCCAGTTTTATCTGTAAAACATGAGCTAAGCCCAGCAGAGTTTGAAGATAAAGTGCCCAGCAGAGCGTTATCGCCCAAGGACGAATTAAGCCCAGCCAAGCCAGACGAAAAGGTACCCAGCCCAGTGTCATCTGTGAAGGATGACCTTAGTCCAGCCAAGCCAGACGAAAAAATGCCCAGCACAGCGTCACCTGTAAAGGATGACCTTAGTCCAGCCAAGCCTGACGAAAAGGTGCCCAGCACAGCGTCAAGTGTGAAGGATGACTTTAGTCCAGCCAAGCCAGACGAAGGAATTCCCAGCACAGCGTCACCTGTGAAGGATGACCTTAGTCCAGCCAAGCCAGACGAAGGAATTCCCAGCACAGCGTCACCTGTGAAGGATGACCTTAGTCCAGCCAAGCCTGACGAAAAAGTGCCCAGCACAGCGTCACCTGTGAAGGATGACTTTAGTCCAGCGAAGCCAGACGAAGGAATTCCCAGCACAGCGTCACCTGTGAAGGATGACCTTAGTCCAGCCAAGTCAGACGAAAAAACGCCCAGCACAGCGTCACCTGTGAAGGATGACCTTAGGTCAGCCAAACCAGATGAAAATGTCGCCAGCTCAGTGTCATCTCTCAAGGACGAACACAGCACATCCAAGCCAGACGAAAAGATGCCTAGCCCAGCGTCACCTGTGAAAGATGACCTTAGTCCAGTCAAGCCAGACGAAAAAATGCCTAGCACAGCGTTACCTGTGAAGGATGACCTCAGTCCAGCCAAGCCAGACGACAAAATGCCCAGCCCAGTGTCATCTGTCAAGGATGAGCTAAGCCCAGAAAAGCCAGACGACAAGATGCCCAGCACAGCATCACCAACCAAGGACGAATTAATACCAACCAAGCCAGACGAAAAGGTACCCAGCCTAGTGTCATCTGTGAAGGATGACCTTAGTCCAGCCAAGCCAGACGAAAAAGTGACCAGCCCAGTGTCATCTCTGAAGGATGCCCTAAGCCCAGACAAAGCAGACGAAAAGGTATCCAGCACAGTTTCATCTATAAAACATGAGCTAAGCCCAGCAGAGGTTGAAGATAAAGTGCCCAGCAGAGCGTTATCGCCCAAGGACGAATTAAGCCCAGCCAAGCCAGACGACAAAGTGCCCGGTCCAGTGTCATCTGTGAAGGATGAACATAGCCCAACCAAGCCAGATGAAATAGTGCCTAACTTGGCATTACCTGTTAAGGATGACCTTAGTCCATCCAAGCCAGACGAAAAGACGCCCAGCCCAGCATCATCTGTCAACGATGAACTTAGCCCAACCAAGGCAGACGAAAAGCTACCCAGCACAGCGTCATCTCTGAAGGATGAGCTAAGCCCAGCCAAAGCAGACGAAAAGGTATGCAGCCCAGTTCCATTTGTGGAGGATGAGCTAAGCCCAGCCAAGCTTGAAGATAAGGTGCCCAGCACAGCGTCATCTCTCCAGGACGAACTTAGCCCAGCCAAGCCAGACGACAAAGTCCCCGGGCCAGTGTCATCTGTTAAGGATGAACATAGACCAACCAAGCCAGATGAAATAGAACCTAGCCTGGCATTACCAGTAAAAGATGTCTTTAGTCCAGCTAAGGCAGACGAAACGGTACCCAGCCCTGCGTCATCTGTGAAGGATGAGCTTACCCCAGCCAAGGCAGACGAAACGGTAATCAGCCCAGCGTTACCTGTTAAGGATGACCTTAGTCCAGCCAAGCCAGACGAAAATACGCCCAGCCCAGTGTCATCTGTCAAGGATGAATTTAGCTCAGCCAAGGCAGACGAAAAGATACCCAGCCCAGCGTTAACTGTTAAGGATGACCCTAGTCCAGCCAAGGCAGACGAAAATGTACCTAGCCCAGCGTCATCTGTGAAGGATGAGTTAAACCTAGCAAGGCTTGATGATACGGTGCCCAGCAGAGCGTTATCGCCCAAGGACGAATTAAGCTCAGCCAAGCCAGACGACAAAGTGCCCAGCCCAGTGTCATCTGTGAAGGACGATCATAGCCCAACCAAGCCAGATGGAAAACTGCCTAGCTTGGCATTACCTGTTAAGGATGACCTTAGTATAGCCAAGCCAGACGAAAAGACGCCCAGCCTATCATCATCGGTCAAGGATGAACTTAGCCCAGCCGAAGCAGACGAAAAGGTACCCAGCCCAGCGTCATCTCTGAAAGATAAGCTAAGCCCAGACAAAGCAGACGAAAAGGTATCCAGCCCAGTTTCATCTGTGAAGGATGAGCTAAGCTCAGCCAAGCTTGATGACAAGATGCCCAGCACAGCGTCATCTCTCCAGGACGAACTTAGCCCAGTCAAGCCAGATGAAAAGGTGCATAGCCTGGCATTACCTGTTAAGGATGACCTTAGTCCAGCCAAGCCAGACGAAACGACGCCCAGCACAGTGTCATCTGTCAAGGATGAACTTAGCCCAGCCAAGGCAGACGAAAAGCTACCCAGCCCAGCGTCATCTGTGAAGGATGAGCTTACCCCAGCCAAGGTAGACGAAAAGGTACCTAGCCCAGTTTCATCTGTGAAGGATGAGCTAGGCCCAGCCAAGCTTGATGACAAGGTGCCCAGCACAGCGTCATCTCTTCAGGACGAACATAGCCCAGCCAAGCCAGACGAAAAGACGCCCAGCCCAGTGTCATCCGTCAAGGGTGAACTTAGCCCAGCCAAGGCAGACGAAAAGATACCCAGCCCAGCGTTATCTGTGAAGGATGAGCTTATCCCAGCCAAGGCAGACGACACGTTACCCAGCCCAGCATTACCTGTTAAAGATGAGCTAAGCCCAGCCAAGCATGATGACAAGGTGTCCAGCACAGCGTCACCTCTGCAAGATGAACTTAGCGCAGCCAAGCCAGACGAAATGGTGCCCAGCACAGCGTCACCTGTGAAGGATGAGCTAAGCCCAGCAAGGCTTGAAGATAAGGTGCCCAGCCCAGCGTTACCTGTTAAGGATGACCAAAGTCCAGCCAAGCCAGACGAAAAGACGCCCAGCCCAGTGTCACCTGTCAAGGATGAACTTAGCCCAGCCAAGCTAGACGAAAAGGTACTCAGCCCAGCGTCATCTGTGAAGGATAAGCTTACCCCAGCCAAGACAGACGAAACGGTACCCAGCCCAGTTTCATCTGTGAAGGATGAGCTAAGCCCAGCCAAGCATGATGACAAGGTGTCCAGCACAGCGTCACCTCTCCAAGATGAACTTACCGTAGCCAAGCCAGACGAAATGGTGCCCAGCACAGCGTCACCTGTGAAGGATGACCTTAGTCCAGCCATGCCAGACGAAAAGGTTCCCAGCCCAGTATCATCTCTCGAAGACAAACATAGCCCAGCCACCCCAGATGAAAAGGTACCCAGCCCAGTGTCATCTGTGAAGGATGAGCTAAGCCCAGCAAGGCTTGAAGATAAGGTGCCCAGCACAGCGTTACCTGTTAAGGATGACCAAAGTCCAGCCAAGCCAGACGAAAAGACGCCCAGCCCAGCGTCATCTGTGAAGGATGAGCTTATCCCAGCCAAGGCAGACGACACGGTACCCAGCCCAGCATTACCTGTTAAGGATGACCTTAGTCCAGCCAAGCCAGACGAAAAGACGCCCAGCCCAGTGTCACCTGTCAAGGATGAACTTAGCCCAGCCAAGCTAGACGAAAAGGTACTCAGCCCAGCGTCATCTGTGAAGGATAAGCTTACCCCAGCCAAGACAGACGAAACGGTACCCAGCCCAGTTTCATCTGTGAAGGATGAGCTAAGCCCAGCCAAGCATGATGACAAGGTGCCCAGCACAGCGTCATCTCTCCAGGACGAACTTAGCCCAACCAAGCCAGACGAAAAAGTGCCCAGCACAGTGTCGCCTGTGAAAGATGACTTTAGCCCAGCCAAGTCAGACGAAAAGGTACCCAGCTCAGCGTCATCTGTTAAGGACGAACAAAGCCCAGCCAAGCCAGACGAAAAAGTGCCCAGCACAGCGTCACCGCCCAAGGACGAATTAAGCCCAGCCAAGTCAGACGAAAAGGCTCCCAGCCCAGTGTCATCACTTAAGGACGAACATAGCCCAGCTAAGCCAGCTGAAAAGGTGCCCAGCCCAACGATACCTGTTAAGGATGACCTTAGTCCAGCCAAGCCAGACGAAAAGACGCCCAGCCCAGTGTCACCTGTCAAGGATGAACTTAGCCCAGCCAAGCTAGACGAAAAGGTACTCAGCCCAGCTTCATCTGTGAAGGATAAGCTTACCCCAGCCAAGACAGACGAAACGGTACCCAGCCCAGTTTCATCTGTGAAGGATGAGCTAAGCCCAGCCAAGCATGATGACAAGGTGCCCAGCACAACGTCATCTCTCCAGGACGAACTTAGCCCAACCAAGCCAGACGAAAAAGTGCCCAGCACAGTGTCACTTGTGAAAGATGACTTTAGCCCAGCCAAGCCAGACGAAAAGGTACCCAGCTCAGCGTCATCTGTAAAAGACGAACATAGCCCAGCCAAGCCAGACGAAAAAGTGCCCAGCACAGCGTCACCGCCCAAGGACGAATTAAGCCCAGCCAAGTCAGACGAAAAGGCTCCCAGCCCAGTGTCATCTCTTAAGGACGAACATAGCCCAGCTAAGCCAGATGAAAAGGTGCCCAGCACAGCGTTACCTGTGAAGGATGGCATTAGTCCAGTCATGCCAGATGAAAAGGTACCCAGCTCAGCGTCATCTGTAAAGGACGAACATAGCCCAGCCAAGCCAGACGAAAAAGTGCCCAGTACAGCGTCACCGCCCAAGGACGAATTAAGCCCAGCCAAGTCAGACGAAAAAGTACTAAGCCCTGTGTCATATGTGAACGATGAGCTAAGCCCAGCAAAGCCAGGTGACAAGGTATCCAGCACAGTGTCATCGCCCAAGGACGAATTAAGTCCAGCCAAGCCAGACGAAAATGTGCCCAGCCCAGTGTCATCTATGAAGGACGAACATAGCCCATCCAAGCCAGATGAAATAGTGCCCAAAAAAGCAGACAGTCTAGATGAGAAAGTTCCTAAGCCAATAAAACTTGATGTAATATCAAGTTTTAAGACACCAAGCCCATTGGAATCAGATGAAGAAGTACTCAGTCCAGCGTTAATGGATGATACTGAGCCAGCTGATGTAACAGAGCTTTCATCCGCCCAATTTGATGTAGAAGGTGTTAGTCCAATCAAATATAATGTCGCAACACCCAGCGCTAGCCACTTTAATGAGACAGTGACTATTTCTTCGAAACCTGACGAGAAGGCACCTAGCCTGGAAAAACCTGACAAAATGGGCGCTCAGACTGATGAAAAGACCGCATCAGTTGTAGATAGAGAAACACCAAGTCCTCATGATGAATTAGACATTGAAAAGCTATTACATGGTTTTGAACCGATAGGTGAATCTGAAGAAGACACGACTACTCAAATTATTACAGTTACCGAACATGGTGTCATCATCAAGCGAAAAACAGTAATAACTACCATCATTCAAGAGTACTGCAATAGAAACAGAACTATAACTAAATTTAAAATTACTGTTATCTCTATGGAGGCAGATGAACATCCAGATGGTAAACAATCTAGTAGAACCCACAAAGAGGTATCCATTGCTGATATGAGACCTAAGAAGAGCTCGGTAAAAATTGAAGTGAAAGAACCCACTCCAGTTACTGATAAAGATATAACAAGTCTTAAATTAACATTAAGTCAAGCTTTGCCAGATACATCTGATGAAAAACTAGATAATAAAGAACCAAGCCCAGATCACCCTGATGAGTTTGCTAGTCCAGTCAAGCCAGGTGGCAAAGAACCTAGCCCTGGCAGGACTGATGAAAATGCCGATTGCCCTACTAAGCATGATGATGAAGAAACGTCTAGCCCAATAAAAGAGATAGTTCTTGAAGTGAAACCAACAAAACCGTTAAAACTAGACGTGATCTCTGTACTTACAGAAATCGATATAGAAGGACCTGGCTCGGTCAAGGCTGATGAAAAAGAACCTAGCACAGTCAGATCTCATGAAAAAGAGCGTAGCCCTGTCAAAGCTGATGAAAAAGAATCTAGCCCTGTCAAAGCTGATGAAAATGAGCCCAGCCCTGTTAAACCTTATGAGAAAGAACTTAGTCCTATCCAGTCTGATGAAAATGTAGCTAGCCCTATCAAGCGTGATGAAAAGGTGGTTAGCCCTGTCAAATCTTATGACAAAGAGCCTAGTCCACTTAAACCACAAGAAAAAAGCCCAAGTCCAGACAAACCTGGTGAGACGGAGTCCAGCCCTCTTTACCCTGATAACAAGGCTGTTAGCCCTATCAAAGAGATAGTTCTTAAAGAAAAACTTACAAAACCCTTGGAACTGGACATTATCTCCGTACTTACTGAACTTGATAAAAAATCACCTAGCCCTATCAAAGAGTTAGTTCTTAAAGAAAAACTAAGGAAACAATCAGACTTGGTTCCTGGTGGCCTTAGCATATCCGATGAAGAAAAGCTTAGTTCTGTCAAATCTGACGAAGTTGAACCTAGCCCGCATAAACCTGATGAGAAAGCCCTAGTCAAGCTTGATGAGAAAGTACCTAGCCCAGTCCAGCTTATTGAAAAGACAATTAGCCCAGTCAAGCTTGATGAGAAACAACCTAGCCCTATAAATCCGAATGAGGAAGTACCTGGCCCTGATATACCTGATGAGAAGACAGCTAGCTCATTGAAGCCCGATGAGAAAACAGCTAGCCCAGGCCAGTCCAGTCCTAGCAAACCTGACAAACCTGATGACAAAGCAATTGATCACATATTTGGAGAAAAGGTTGTTATGCCACTGGAACTAGACGTTTTATCTGTACTTACGAAACCAGATGACGTCCAACAAAGTATCGTAAAATCCGAAGAGCAGGCACCTATTTTAGTCGAAACCGTAGAGAAGCCTGGTCTCGTGGAACCAGTTTCACTAAAGTCTGAAAAGAAAATATTAACTCCAGAGACACTTGACAATGGACACCTCAGCCCCAGTAGTCCAACACAAGAGAAACCTTTCTCATTCTTCGGTGACAAGGAAATCGAGGAAAGACTGAAGGGTTTCAAACCAATGGGCGAATCAGAAGAAAAAACAATTACTCAATATCTAACGATAACCGTAGATGGGGTCGTCATTACGCGAACATTTATAATCACTACAATTGTTCAAAAATACTATAGTGTCACGAGAACAACAGTGATGTATAAGATAATGATCGTTACTGTAGAAGAAGATGAACTACCAGATGGTACTAAAGTCAAAAGAACATACACGAACACGACACTCAGTGACTCCAAGCCTACCTTAGAACAACTAATGCAACTTTTAAAAACGCTAAGTGACGAACAACAAAAAGAATTACCATCGATTCTCGAGACAAAAGAACGTTCAACGGTCGACCTTAGTGCCGCATCATTGTTTACTAAACCAGATGAAATACAAAAAAGTCTGCCAGATACGCCTATCCAGAGGGAAAGTGTCTCAGACAAGCCTGATAAGGCAGACTTTGACACAGTTCAGCCTGACAAGAGGGCAGCTAGTCCAATCCAACCTGAAGAAGAGGTTGGTAGCCAAACCAGACCTGGTGAAGAAAAACCTGACGTAAAATCTAACGAGATAGAAACTAGCCCAACCAAACCCGACGAAAAGGAAACTAGCCTAGATAAATCTGATGAGGCGGTAGCCAGCCCAATCAAACCAGATGATAAGGCAGCTAGCCTATATAAATCTGACGAAATGGCAGCCAGCCCAGACAAACGTGATAAGAATGTAACCAGCCTAATCAAGCTAGATGATAAAGCAGCTATCCCAGACAAACCTGATGCAAAAGCAGCTAGCCTAGACAAACCTTGTGAGAAAATAGCCAGCCCTGACAAACCTGAAGAGAAGGCAGCTAGCTCAGACAAACCTGATGAGGACGGAGCCAGGCAAGACAAATCTGACGCAAAAGCAGATAGCCCAGACAAACTTGATGAGGAAGTAGCCACACCTGATAAACCTGATGATAAGGCAGCTAGCTCAGACAAACCTGATGAGGACGGAGCCAGTCAAGACAAATCTGACGCAAAAGCAGATATCCCAGACAAACTTGATGAGAAAATAGCGAGCCCTGATAAACCTGATGAGAAGGTTGCCGGCTCAAACAAATCTGACGAGAAGAGAGCCTGTCCAATCAATCCAGATGATAAGGCAGCTATCCCAGATAAACCTGATGAGAAAGGAGCCAGTCAAGACAAATCTGACGTAAAAGCGGATAGCCCAGACATACCTGATGAGGCAATAACCAGGCCTGATAAACCTGATGAGAAGGTTGCCGGCCCAGACAAGTCTGACGAAAAGATAGTCTGTTCAATCAAGCCAGATGATAAGGCAATTAGCCCAGACAAACCTGATGAGAAGGTAGCAAGCCCAGACAAACTGGAAAAGAAAGTAGTCAGCCCAATTAAACCTGATGAAGAGGCAGATACCCAAGACAAACCTGACGAAAAGGTAGCCAGCATTATCGAACCTGACGAGAAAGCACCTAGCCTAGACAAACCTGACGAGAAAGCACCTAGCCCTGTCAAATCTGATGAGAAAGTAGTAAGCCCTGTCAAATCCGATGAAAAAGCAGCGACTCCTGTTAAACCTGATGGGAAAGAAGCTAGCCCTGTCAAACCTGACGCGAAAGCAGCTAGTTCTGGTAAACCAGATGAGAAGGAAGCCACCCCAGAGAAACTTATTGAAAAACTAACCTGCCCAACTAAGCCAGATGATAAAACAACTAGCCTAGATATACCTGATGATGTGGAAGCCAGCTCAGATAAACCTGATGACAAGGAAGCCACTCCAGACAAATCTGAAGAGAAGGTAGCCAGCCCAATCAAGCTAGAGGATAAGACGGCCAGCCCAGACAAACCTGATGAGAAGATAACCAGCTCAATCAAGTCAGATGATAAGGCAACTAGCCCAGACAAACTTGACGAGAAAACAGCTATCCTAGTCAAGACAGATGATATGGCAGCTGGCAGTCCAACCAAGCCAGATACAAAAGAACTTAGCCCTGACAAGTCTGGTGAGAAAGCAGCTAGCCCCGACAAACCTGATGGGAAAGCAGTTAGCCCTATCAATTATGACGGAACGGCAGCTTACCTAATCAAGAAGGACAATTCGGGTGTCTGGAGCCCAACCAAATCAGATACAAGGGAACCCAGCCCAGACAAGCTTGATGAAAAGGACGTTAGCCCAGTCAAACATGATGAGGATAAACAAACAAGCTCTGTCAAAGCTACTGAAAAAGATAGACCAGAAAAATCTGAAGTAACTAAAAAAGAAATTGAAACTAAGGCAAAATATGACGAAAAAGACATTGATGAAAAAGAATCCTTTGATGAAAAAGCTACGTCTATTATGAGTGAAATGTCAACAACTCAAACGAGTTTTTCTGCACAAAAAGTCAACAAAAAAGAGCAAATCGTAGACGAAAACGGTGTCCAAAATGCTATGACTCTAGTAGCAGCAGATGTCCTAAAAAAAGATACTGGAGAAAGTATCGACCTTCAAGACCTCGACACGGATGAAAAAGACATTTACGAAGATGGTGAATCAATCAGTGAAGATAGTCAAGTAATAGAAAGAGTTGATATCAAAAAAGAATCACAGGCTCAGATAACAGCTATGAAAATGCAATCTTTATCTAGTCAAACCGAAGAAATGCTTAAACAAGAAAGACAATTTGTTTCTAAGTTAGAGCCTAACCTGAAGGAAACTGTCAGCAAGCCACATCAGATCAAAAAGAGATCTGTGCTAGATGATAAATCTGCTCAAGATTCTCTTGATAGCCAGACAGACGGTGTTACTCCCCTACCGCATGGTAGCAGTTCGGAAGATGTGTCTAGAGAAACGAGTCTTGAAGAAAAGTATAGTTTTGAAGGCACTGAAAAATCGGAAAAGAAATACATCAAAGACAAGCTATACCCTGATGATACTTCTAGCCAAAAACTTGAGTCTCTCACATTTGATGATTCATTTACATCAACATTGAAAGATACTGCGTTGGCCAAGATTGATGATGATAAAACGCAAGAGCTTGGATCACCAAAAGATGAAATTCCTCTTTCAGAAGCATCGGACTCAGGAGTACACAGTATACCCATCGATTTAGGAGATAGTGATGACAAACGTGTAACACAAGCAATGAAAGATAGTGCTGTACATCTTATGGAGTCTATACATAAAGCATTTGGAGAAGATACTGTGCAACAGGGTATCAAAACAGAAAGCGTTGAATCTTTGGTAAGAGTATCAACGCCCCCAACGGTGCCAGTAAGTCCACTTCCTAAGACTCCTAGTAGTTTCCAGGATGTAAAAATCAGTGATGGAGTTCAAAGCGAAGTGACCTACGATAAATCAGATGGCAGCGAAGAAACAATTACAAAAGTGGTTCACGTTGGGGACGATGTTCTAACTCAGAGAATTTCAACATCTACTGAGAAAGTACCTAAAAAACCAACTAGCCTTATAGACGATGAACCTGATCTTTTATCTTTAATGCAAAATGTAGGAAAAATTAAAACAGAAACCGACACTGTCACAAAAATCATAAAAGAAGGTGAAAATGTCGTCACTCAGACTATAACTACTGTCACTACTAAAGAAGTAATTTCAAGAGAAGATGGAACACCACAAAATATTAAGACTACGATAGAAACAACAACACTCAGCAAAGGCTCTGATGGTTCTACAACTACAATAAAAGACACAGAAACATTACTTTCAGAATGTTCTTCCAGCCTTAGATCTACCTCATCCATGGATTTATACGCCAAAGACAGAACAGATAAGGAATATTTAGAAAGTGAAGAAAAGTTCGAAATTAGAGACTTGACTGATAAACGCGAGTCTTCCGTCCCTAAAGATGTAGAATCCCTTAAATCTTTTTTGAGTGAAACTGACGAATCTGATGATAACATTGAAGATACAATCATCGATACAGATGTTAGCAAACGAATTATAAAGGAAAATAACAAAGATATTGTAGAAACTGTAACAACAACAACTAAAAAGGAAACCATTAAAGTCAGTGACCATAAAAGGTTAATTCGGACTACAGTTGAAACAAATATCACAAAAGAACACTCGGATGGATCAAAAGATGTACAGAAGAATGTTGAAGTTAAGACTGAAGAAATTATTTTAGATTCTAGCAGTAATTTAGACAGCATACTGAGTGATTTTACGATTTGTGGTGAGCCTGAAGAAAGTGTTGCTACTACAACAGAAGATATCAAACAGGAGACTTTTATCATCAGACGAACAATCGTTACAAGGATAGTAAAAACAAAGTATGCTGATAAACAAGGCATACCTAAAAAACTCAAGACTGACACAACCATAACTACAACTGATGATTATCCTGACGGTTCGTCTCGCACTAAAGTTGACAGTAGTACAGCTCTGACAGATATTGAAGTAGAATCTGTGGAAAGCCCTGAACTTCACGATTTAACCCTAGAAAGCAAAGCAGTTGAAACTGATAAATATGAAAAAACTGTAATTATTAATGAGGAAAGTGCTTTGCAAATCGTAACAACAACCACAACGCAGGAAATATTCTGCTCAATAGACAGGAGTAAAAAGAAGCTTAAGATTACTGTAGAAACTGTAACTGAGACCATGCTTCCTAACGGAATGACAGAAGTTACAAAAGACGTCAAAGTATCTATTTCAGACGTTGGAATACATGCCGTAGATGAAAGTCTTGAAGGCTTTGCATCAATCGGCAAACCCAAAGAAGAAACTACTAAAGACACTGAAATAATTATGGAAGGCGATGAAACTATTAAAAGAACAACAACAGTAACAACTATCGTTCAAGAATACACTAACATGTCTAAAAGCATAAAACGAATTAAAACTATAGTCAAAACTGTCATTGAAGATGAACACCCAGACGGCTCTGTAATCAAAAAGACCAGCGAAAAGATTTCACTCTTAGATGAAAACCTTACAGAAATACAAGATGAAGGAGTTGATCCTGATACTGAACAAATAGAAGCCATTCTTAAGGAACTTGTTCCATCCGAACCTGAAATTAGTGAAAATGTAGAAACAGAAGAAATTAAAGAAAATAAAATAACTATCTTTAGAACTATTACTACAAAGGTCGTTAAGACTAAATACACAGACGGTCGAGGACTATTGCAAAAAGTTATGACGGTGACGACAGTCACTACAAGTGATAAATATCCTGATGATACTACTAAAGTTACTGTTGATACGAACACCACAATAACTGATATGAGCGTTGAAGAAATTCAAACAAAGAAGAAAGTACACACTGAAGAGAGTACTATACCAGAACCAAGAGAAAAAGCCCCATCGCCAGTTGTCAATGGAGTTCATGAACATTCCGAAGAAGACAGGCTTATAGAAGACAAATTAAAAACCGGTGAAAAAGTTCCATTTGATGATGAATTGACATCAACTGAGGAAAGCACTAGTGAAAGTGGTAAAGTTGATGCTGCTCTCAAAGAGTTTACACCAGTTGGTGAGCCAGAAGTTAGTGAATTCAGCGAAACCGCAGAAATAAAAGAAAAGGGCATAATAATCAAAAGAACTATCATTACTAGAATAGTCAAGATGAAATATTCTGACAAACAAGGCAATCTCAAAAAACTGAAGACTGTTACCACTCTTACCACAACTGATTACTATCCAGATGGCTCAGCGCGAACCATTGTTGAAAGCAGTACTTCAGTAACAGACATAGAAATTGAAACGACCGATGCAGTTGAAGAAGGATTTGATCCCATTGGAGATCCAATAGAAGACACGACCACGGAAACTAAAACCATTACTGAAGATGGTATTGTGATCAAAAGAAAAATAACTATCACGACAACAGTACAAGAATATGCAAACACTGACCTAAATATTAAGAGGACTAAAACCACAGTCAGAACTGTATCAGAAGATGAATACCCTGATGGCTCGGTTGTTACAAGAGCCAGTGAAAAGATCTCATTAGTCGACGAGGGTCTTAAGACTATTGAGCCTACTGTCGAAGAACAAGCTGAGATTAGAAAATTAGAATCTGCTCTCAAAGATTTGTTACCTTTGGGAGAACTTGAAGTAAGTGAGGATACAGATGTAAAAGAAATAAAAGAAAACGATGTACAAATTAGAAGAATGATCAACACAAAGGTTGTTAAAACTAAATACGCTGATAGTCAGCACGTGTTAAAAAAATTAAAGACAGTGAAAACGGTAACAACCACTGACGAATATCCTGATGGCGCTGCAAGGACAACTGTAGACACTAGTACATCAGTCTGTGACATAAAAGAAGAAGAGCGGCAAATCCCAAGCCAACAGGTGGCAGGCTATGAGCAAATTGGAGACGTGCAAATTAATGTAGAAACCAAAAATAATGTAATAATTAGAGACGGTAAAGAACTTGAACAAATTATTACAATCAAAACAACAAAAGAAATTCTTGAGTCACAACAAGAGGATGGAAAGAAAAAGGTAAAGACAACTGTAGAAACTGAGAGTCAAATTGCATTACCTGACGGCAATACAGAAATCACAAGAGACAAAAAAGTGACACTAGATGATTTTAAAACAGAAACATTCTATGAAAATCTTACGGGATATATTGAAATCGGAAAACCGACAGAGTCAGTCCAAGTTCAAGAAGATTCAGTAATCGAAAATAGCATACCAATCAATAGAAAAACTACAGTAGTAACTATTAAGCAGGAATTTGAAAATACGGTAACACGTTCTAGGAAAGTCAAAACTATAATCAGACGTGAAACTGAAGATGAACATCCTGATGGTACTGTGATAACCAAAAAGAAAGAAACAGTTACTATCACTGACATAGTTGGTTACTCGCAAAAACGAATGGACGATGACCCTGACCGTCCTGAAGAATTACACATAGGTGACACTGAAATTGTAGAAAGCCTGACCGAGGATTTGGATGTTAAAAACGAAGTTATAGAGCGTGGTTCCATGTCTATCAAGCGCAAAATCACAATTGCAACAAAACGAGAATTTTTGGCTAGCAATGATGTAAATATTAAGCGCGTCCGCACCACTGTCGAAACAACTACTGTAGATGAATTCCCTGACGGAGCAACAGAAACAACAAAAGATGTAAAAATAACCGTGTCCGAATTCCAAAAGACATCTGATAGTGACCTACAAGCTGCTTTGCAAGGTTTAGTTCCTACGGGGAAGATCAAGACATCCGTTGATAAGAAAACCAACATCATCAAGTCGGACCATGGCGAAAAAATTACTCAGACAATTACAACTAACGTGACAAAAGAAGAACTTAGCAACAGTAAAACGAATGACGTCGCAGTTAAAACAGTCACAGAAACTGTAACTGAAAACGCAAAAGATGATGGTACAGTCGAAACAACAAAAGACGTCCGCACACAAATAACATATTTACCTCCAGGTACCGGTCTCGACGATTGGTCTCCAGAAGAACTCGAAGAAATAGAAAAACAGCCAGTTGCGCAGGAAGAAAGACAAGTACTAGATGATAGACCTGCAGTCAATAAATTACCATTTGAATCAAAGGACAAACTAGAACAGAAACCAAAGAAACAACGTTCTCCCGTGGGAGAAATAACTACAGAAACAGACACCTACACAAAAGTTATAAAAGAAGGTGACAATGAAATCACACAGACTGTCACAGTGGTGACTACAAAGGAGGTCATTAGCCCAGAAAAAATTAAGATTACTATCGAAACTACTACGGTTAGCAAAGGCAGTGACGGTGTCACTAAGACTACTAAATCCACTAAAACTACGATTTCAGAGTTTAGAGAAGAATTTGAAGAAACCGTTGACACTGGTGAAAGCGAGAAGTCTTTCTCTAAGCTTTCCTCGAAAACTAGTGATATGCGAAGCTCATCAGCAGCTAGTGATGATCTAGATCATCCTGGCATCTCGACTCCACCATCAGATATCAGTTCAAGAGGTTCTCGGGCTGCTACTCATGTGTGGGGCACTGAAAGTGGCAGCGGAATGTATTATAGCGATGAAGATGGTCAGGGCAGCCCAAGCAGTACCAAATCACAAGTAGCTCACTCTCCTAGATCCAATCTTAGCTTTGAATTAGACACTGCAAAGTCACATCAGGAGTTATTTGAAAAAGACATTATGTCAACCTCAGTTTATGGTCAACTCCCTGAAGATGATTCATATAAATCGTTGTCACATTCTGAAGTAAAAACGACTGAAATTATTACCGGCTCAACAACAAAAATGACGGAAGCATTCTTGGCTAAAGAGAGATCTGAACATTTAAAACACAGCGACGCTACTTTCCTAAAAGAAGCTGATGAACATTTTGAGAAGGCTATCGAGGAGCACAAGAAGGTTAGCGGATCTCAAGTAATTTCCAACATAACTGCTAAATACGAGCTTGATTCTAAATTCCACTCAAGTTCAAGCCATTCCGCTAAAGAAGAAAGTACAATTACATTAAAAGATATTAAATCAGAGTCGAAGAAAGTGACCGAAAGCAGTTCATCAAGCAAGCAGGAATCTAAATATGAAAAATCGGAACTTACCAGTGAAATTAGTAAAGCATCTAAAGATCCTATCGAGTCTTGGGGAAAGCCACTTGGTCTGCCAAGTCCAATTGGAGCACCTACACAGCAAGATGGCAAGAGTACTCCAAAGAAGCAAACAAGTTCGACCGTGTTAAACAAGAATAAAATCAACCAGGAGAAGAGCAAGGAAGCGAAGAGCCGTGCCTCGGAATCACCGAGCAAGAAGAAGGCACCAACACCAGTTTACATGGAACTGACCTATGTTCCCCATCATGGCAACTCGTATTACTCAGCCATTGAATTCTTCAAACGAGTCCGAGCACGCTACTACGTTTTCTCGGGCACTGAGCCATCGAAGGAGATCTACAACGCCCTGCTCGACGCCAAGAAGACATGGGAAGATAAAGATTTAGGTAAGTTAACAATCTCTATTTAATTTTTATTTTATACTAGCTGTTCCTCGCGGTTTCACCCACGCTGTTCAGTACCTGTTGGTTGTAGCGTGATGTTATATAGCCTATAGCCTTCCTCAAGAAATGGACTATCCAACACTAAAAGAATTTTACAATTCCAACCAGTAGTCCCTGAGATTAGCGAGTTCAAACAAACAAACAAACAAACTCTTCAGCTTTATAATATTAGTATAGATATATATACATAGTATAGATTAGAAAACTGAAAAGTATGTTGAGTAGTAACATAATTCTAAAACAACAGCGTCTCTTTACTTGTATATGTAAGGGAGACAAGATAAATAAAATACCTTTGTTCAGGAGTGAGACATCATAATAGGCTCATTGAACTAGTTCCTTTATCTCTCTAAAGTAAAAATATAACTTATCTGTGTTTCCTTTGCAGAAGTCACCATAATCCCTACGTACGACACCGACGTCCTTGGCTACTGGGTGACAGAGAACGAAGAAGCTCTAGAGAAGTACAAGATCGACCTCTCACCGTCTGCCTCACGGTGCACCATCAACCTCCAGGACCACGAGACTTCGTGTGCGGCCTATAGACTCGAGTTCTAGGTTTCGGGTCTATTTGTAGCCTTCTCATCGAAGAAGTAAGCCCCTTCCGTGGAGTCGACGCTTACGAACTGAATGAACCAAAGAAAAGTGTAATTGTTGTTGTAGAAAAAAAAGGCTGTGATATGAAAAGAAACGCTCGTAAGCTTTGACTCTTGGGGCCACTCCTCCGTATGAGAGTGTTCGCAAATAGATGCTGAATTTTTGTGATATATGAATGCAATTAACAGACTGCTAAAGAGTTTGATAAAATCTTAGTAATAATGAAAGTAACGATAATGAAATGAAAACGAAAGTGCTGGTGTCAAAATGTGTTGTGCAACCCACGGCCGATTCATAACTCCCAAACTGACAGTGTCCTAACCACATCCAATTGTAAAGTCAATAACCAATTCTCGACCTAAGAACAGAGACGTCCATTTTTTTCTAAAAACAACTGTTTTCTAGTAGCTTGCCATTTAAAATATATTTCTGATGATGTTTTAAAATTTGGTCTTATACAAAACTGTAGTGCTTTTATACATGATATTTAGCGTAACCAGTCCATTTTGTTTAGCCAAAACACCGCTTTGCGATCAAAATTTTTGGGGGAATGAAAAAAGAAAAATTATTTTGCTATCGCCATTTGTAATTTACAAATTGTACAAAATGTCTTAGCGGCAATTCTTTTGTTTAGCGTAGTCGCTTTAAAAGGACGTGATTAACACATAAATGTCATTCTAACTGGCATTTAAATAAAACCTGATGGTACTTTATAAAGGTTTAAAATAAAGATATACTTATAAACAAATGTTGTCTTATAAAGGCATCCTTAAATGTAAAGTCGCTCGTTGGACTAGTGCTGCGTGCACTGGTTTGTATTAATGTTTGTTAGATGAGACTTATTATAACGACTCTAGAACGACAAAGATGACTTCTCGTGTCAGTCTGTACCTCGTAAGTAATTCAGTTAGATGTAAGGAGTGACGTTTTCCACATTTATTTTCAACTCGAGCTTATTTCCCTGCGATTATACATAGACAAAATCGTGACGATTGATTGCAGGATTCGACGTAGCTCTATGAAACTCCACGAGATGGCGTTGTTTTCAAGATCAGGTTTTACATCACGCTAACGAAATTTATCTTCTCGGCTATTTAAAAATAAGTTGCGCATACTATCACAAGCTAACGCAACATTGATCTATATTTGTAATGCCATCCTAGACGACTTTAATTTAAAAATATTTGAAATTAGATACAGAGTCAACTATTATTGGAAAATCCTGCAACTTCTAATATTAGTTGAATGTGTATCAAATGCTCTTATATTAAATTAAAGTTAAGTAATGCTGCAATCGATCGAAACTATAAAACTGAAGACATCTGTGTTATTCTAGACCAACAGTGAGCCTAAAACGATAGAGAGCTTAACCATTATACATAATAAATGTTTTAGTAGAAAACTATTATTAAAGAATTCATTATATTTACCTCTGTTTAAGTTGATACTTGCTTGTTGCGTCGAGGTATAGTAATATAACATAGTTATAATTACGTGTTATATAAAATTTACTCATTTCCAAAAGATAATTATTAAATGAAACGAGATTATTGAATCTCTGTGTTTATTACGTTGGCATCTATAATTATATATTTTCGGTCTGTTGTATTTTTGTTTTGAAATTTCTAGTCGTGGCGACCCAAATACTTATAAAAATCGTTATAGTCTTTAAAAATTCGTTCCTATACCGATGAATTGTTTTTTAAGCGTTTTGTAATATTTGTTTTGTTGAAGATTAAATCCTCATGATTGTAATTATAGATAAAGATACCTACTCCAATAGATTACCGACTCGTTTCAGAATATTATGTTCGGATGTGAGCGAATGTGATAATGATCCATAAATGATTCAGCATCTAGCGTGTAAGCAGACTTCGAGGCTTTTCTAAACACGTGCAGACGCGAGCATGTTCAGCCTTTTGACTTATATTGACGTAACATCTAGTTAAAGCTCACTTGCTCGTATTTTCACTGTTACATTGTCCTTATTTGCCAAATATCCAATGAAAATGTTTGAGTCAATTAATTTTAAGTCATCCATAGTTATAAGTGGATTAATGTCACACAACAATCGCTTACTTCGCTAACATTTCTTAATATAGAGAAAAATATAGCGGAAACAATTCGTATTCAGAACGCACCAGCACAATGTTATAACATATATAAAAAAAAAACATTTAAAAATTGTAAACGAATACATAAAAAATACTTTTTTTTATTTTATTTTTTATGTGTCAACGAATGAGTTTTTATTTTATAGTTTAAAATACATAATTAATATAGTATGTGTTACTGTGTGGATTGATGTGAGCACAATATTGTTTCATTCTGTGGTTTATGCTTTATGTAGTTTGGATGGGACTAAACAGGGATGTGAGGAATACCTTGTGGGGTGAGGTCAGAACCGATGCTACACTATCACCATCATTGGCTTCTCCAGTCAATTTTAGTAATAAGCAGCGCTTCACATCTCTACGTTGCTAAAAATCTTCAATTATTGTGAAGTTGAGTTGCTCAAATGAATGGTAGTGAGAAATTTTGGACAGTTGTGTGAGCAAAACAACCTCAAAATAACAACAGATTTACGCTAAAATTTACTATAAATAAATCATTACGAGTGCATCGGTGATGACGAATATAAATGCTTCGAACAAAAATATTTTGAGTATTTTTATTTAACTAGGCTTTGTTATTTTCAGCCAGCCGCCACTGTTTAGCTGGCTATAAAGCCTGACCCTAAAGTTTACTATTGTATTTTATAGCTAGAATTCTAATTAATGCATATTATTAGGAATATTAAAAATGTTATTAAAATTAAGAATTGTATCAGCTTAGTGAACATCAATAGCTCTGAGAAATAAACCATTATTGAAATTATTAAATGTTGTATTCTTCCAACTGTGGGTTACTTTAACATGTTTAATTGTAGTTAACTAAATATTTACTGTCTTCATAGAATAAATAATCATGACTGTCAAACGTTGGCAGGCAATCATGCGGCTTACCTGATGGGAGCGTGTCAATATTACCTCAACAAGACGTCAAATAATACTGATAATTTTGCCAACTTAGAACCAGCCTTACCTCAACGCCATCTATAGATGCCTAGGATCATATATATTTATATATAATAAAAAAAACATTAAGTAAAGAATAAAGTATATATCTATATATATTAAGTTGTTTGCTTAATGTAATATACATGCTTTGGTGCGAACTGTAAGTGCAGCAAGTATCTTTATAAATAAATAATAATAAATATATTAAGTAAACTAATCTTGATGGATGACATTACAACTTAATGATCAGGTACACCGTATGACTGTTTGTCATCACTCAGATCTTCATACATTAAAAATGATGAGAAGGAATTGGATTGTTCGAAAAGTTCGGCTTGAGAAATAAACTCTCAAGAAAAAAACATCGATTTAAGAAGTATAATAAATGGGAAATATGGATTTGTAGATAGGCATTATGTGGGATACTCGTTATAAAATAGAGCGTGCTAAAACATTGCTAATACACTTTGAAACTTTATTATGTCGTAAGTGCATCGATAAAAGTTCAACCAAACCCGTGCGGGCGATTGTGGATACGGCTCCAAATATGACAGTTGAAACTATTGTCCGCAACTAGTTAAAGATCTGCCCATAACCTTTTGGAGGAACAACTCCAATTATTCTAAAAAGTATACACAACCTCTGCATTTTAAATAGTGTTCAATATTTTATTTCGCCATGTTGATGAGATCTGAAAAAACCGTCACGCTCTATTTTAGTGAACGATGTTGAATGTTTAAGTGGTGCTAGAAACCGACGCGTTACAATATTAATATTGAATGTTTGCGCCCTGTTAATGATGAGGGTGGAATATTGATAACAGAAGATTTTCTCACACAAAACTTATAATAAACTAAATCATAGCTTGATATTTAATATTTCCTACTCTACGCACTTTGATAGATAATGTACTGAAATATCTGGCAATACCTACAGTTTACAGCCAGCAATTTGTCCATAGCAGTATGAACCGAACCTTTACAACGAAAAAACACAAATTCCATAACTCATTTGACCGTTCACGCAGCTCTCTTTGGATTAGTTTGGAAGTTCTCTGAGAAAAATGCTAAGACTCCATTATGCGTGACGTGTTAGTCACTTTATTGGAAGAGTAGTTGGCGTGTTGGTCACAAATAGTGGCACAACTTTAAATGATCCTTTCAATAATCGGTCAAACCAACCAGAGATGACTCTAGACTGGCTGTGGACACAAGACTGTGACAGATACTTCAGTAAATTTTCTATCAGTATCCGACGTCTGGATCCGATCCGTAATCTGCCCGCGCCGGTTTGACCGTACCTTTAATAACAAGTTCCACCGTCATCGTTTATTGTGGTGCAAGTTACACGCTTAGTGGTAAGTAAGACTGATCAGATTTGTTGAGCAGCTACTGTCAATGCTTCAATCCGTTGCAAGGTAAACGCTGTATACGCCTAAATTGTGAATTAATTAAAGGAATTTGTTTCTGAAATGTTATAGTGCATACGATGTTCTTGTTATCATTAAATGAAAATAATTAAACTATCAAATTAATGGTTAAAGATGGGACTAGATTGCGATCGTTCGAACATCAACCGTAACTTATCAGCATGCTTGTTAGCCCCAAGGGGTCAAGTAGAGGAGTGTTTAAAGCAAACACATTATGAGAACTTTTAGTTTTTTCAATATATTTCCAATCTAGTAGCATAATTAACCAAGATCTGTAAACGTTACTAAGCATTTGCTTTGACTTAGACGTGGCGTTAGTTTCTGTCTTGAATTTCAATTCGGCAGTTGTGCGAATGCGATGGCAGTAACGTTAGGATATAAGTGCTAAGTAACGTCTATAAATCTCGCCTGCAAAGTTCTTTCGTATGCACTTATATTTTGATATCGCTTTGCTTGCGTTACTAACAAACTTGCTACTTTAAATGTTTAATAATTTAAATAATGTTCGCCCTTAAGGGTGCCTAGGTGCATATTTATGATTGTATGTAATATAAAGTACTCATTAATTATCATTAATCAGTCGCGTCGCTATATCCCATTCAGCGTGTTTGGTGGTAATGTATGAATCATTATGAGTAATAAAAATGTTTGAAAACGTTGTCGTTTTATTATTTACTGGAGCTTTTGCCTGCGGTTTCGATCGCATTAAATTCGGGGTGACACAGTTTCCCTTTCCTGTTTTGGAGGTCCCGCTACCTCCTGCCGGGGTTGCGGGTTGTTCGAAAGAGATACCGCGGACCCGGAACGTAAAGGGCAATAGAAGGAATATTTATATATTTTTTCACGTTTTCTTGGAAAAACTGATAGATGACCGTTTCTACGACACTTACATTTTGTTGTATTTATAATACTTGTTCTCTTATACGAGTTCTAAAACAAGGTAAATAAATTAAAATAAAATAAAAATCGTATGTCAGCATGAGCGCATAGATAATCTAAAGCCAATTATACACAAAAAATGCCATTTTGGACTTGTCCTTATGTACGTAGGGACCGTCGAAATATTTCCCCTTGACTCTACGACAGTATGTTTTGTATTGATATATTAGAAACGCGTGGTGGTCATACAACATATTATTGCGAGCTGAATATGGGTAATATATTCTGATAATCTGTATCAAAGACCCAAACGTTTTTTTTTTTAGTTTAATATTTACTAGCTACGCTGCGCAGTTTTACTCGTTTGTTTAGTTGCTGCCCCCTTTCCCGTTGGTAGTAGAGTAATGTTTGTCTCTATGTTACTCAGTGATAATGTAGCTTTCTATTAGTAAAAAAACCATAAGCGATTGTATCGCTTATGGTCCAAAACTACTGGACGGATTTTAACCATTTATATAATCAAAAAAATCTTTCTTCTGAGGAAAGACTTTTTGCCTCTTCTGAGGAATTTTTTTTTTCGCGCAGGACAGTTACTGCCCTGTTCCTGTGGGTAGTAGCGTGATTTAGCCTATAGTATGCTACTCAGAAATAATGTAGCTTTCGGTCCAGTAGTTTTTGACTTTATTCGTTACCTTCATATAAAATTAAAAAAAATACTTTATAATATTAGTAACTGCCAAATACTTAAATGAAACTTTTTGATATCAAAAAGGGTAGAAAAAAAACGAGTCAATAATTTTCAAAACATTTAATAACAGCACGTTTTTCACAATTTAAATGCATTATACAATAAACAGTCGTATATAATACTTTTTGGTTACTTAATCCATCAGACAAAGGCGATGCATAGTTTAAAATATTACTTAAAACCAAAAATATACAGAAATTAGCAAAATATTCATCATATTAAATAATATAATTATAACTAAACAATAAGGAATGTGATTTAAAATAAAAACAATCTCAAAATGGCATTTTACATGATTCTATAACATGTTAAGATTCAAAATGATGAACAAAATTCTGGCATTTACCAAAGCTTTGTTTCCACTATTGGCAACATTTGACGCGCAACAAAATGACGCTGAACAAGTTCGGCAACGATGTACAACAACGCGCGACGTTGCCAGCGGGCTTGTTGTTTGTTTATTTGCAACATTCAGTTAATGTGGAAGCGCCAAGGCAATCCATGAAACTCATAATTTTCTATGTTCTTTGCAATTTGTAAGCAAACCCGATTGTAACAAATAAGTTATAATATTTAAAAACACCAAAACAACCAGTAACGTTTATTACACCCCAATAAATAAACATTTCATTTAAATAAAGTGTCAAAGGAACTGAACGGTCTGCATTGATGATTTAAATGATTACAATTTAATAAAACCCGTATTGTAAACAATCGCTATTCATATTTGAATGAAACATACCATCCGACTCCGACGCACATCATGTAAAAAACGTCGAAAAACATCGAATTTTCCGGGCCCTTTCACTCTAACCACACACACATACTAAATAAGTATTAGTAAGCCTATTTCCTTTATAATAGACAGACACAAATGCAATAAAACTTCAGCCCTTATTTTTTTTTATACTCACAAAATGCAAAAAACACTGGCGCTTTTAACTTCAGTATAAAATGTTCTCAAGTGACATGAGGTGCAGCACAACAGAAATCAATACTTTTTCCTTCGGCGCCATGTTGTTGGTGACTTGCCATGCATAGACAGACAACATTGCAAAACAAACAAAAGTTGCAACGTAAGCGCGTTGCGCTCCGTTAGAACATGTCGTAAGTCAAATGTTGCCAAATTGAAACAAAGCTTCATACATCAAATGACACATTATTAATTTCTTACCTTATATACCTAGGTTATTTTAACTAGTGTTATTAAATTAATGTACTTATAGGTTCCAATTCTTTATTTAAAAAGGAATGGCTTACTAAAACAGCTTTTTTAAAAACACAACGCGCAGAGCATTCTGTACGGCCAGTAAGAAATATTGGCAGGTTAGAAAGGATTCATTTGAAATAAACGGCAGATTTTTCGGATTCATACGCGTATTGTATAATTATCACTTGCTTTCGTGAGGAAAAACCTCGTGAGGAAACCAGCGTGTTTGAAAGACATTTCTTGACGGCATGTTAACCAAGAAGGAAACCCATGGGCGGCATTTAAACTCTGACACCAGTGGCCTACTGGTGTCATCTTAAAGCAGAACTTATTCCACTGAGTGAAAGAGATGGTGCTAGACACCCAGTATAGCTCTGTCCCTTTCCCTCAGCGGAATAAGTTCTGCTTTAAAACGTCATGGTAGGGTAGCTGGTCAAGTAGTACTAACCACAAAGAAGATTCCTAAATTATTGATAAGTAGATTATTATATTTATTGCAAACTTGTTATAAATAAAATACATCTAAAGTCATTACACAAACTAAAAAGCTTCTAAACTTTGGAATGTTATAGTAATCACAATAATGTTTGTTTATTAATTACGTACTTAATTACGTATCTACATCAGCTTATGAGCACTTATATTCTAGAAACAGACATAATTATTAACCTATTAATAATATGTTTGAATAAAACTATAGAATGGACATACAATAAAAAATACATTGAGAGAAGCGTCATTTTAACGCGCTTACAAATCGAAATTATTAATTTTTACAAATCTTAGTCTTGAAAATTTCCAGTGATTTGGCGACAAAATATATTAGATTTTAATTTGTTAAAAAAGAATGTTGTTTAAAAATCTACTGAAATATTTCTATCAAACGGGGAATTGAAGCCTTAATAAATGCTACGATTCAGCACATATTAAAATTTTGGAGAAAATTCAATACGTATGAGATCTTTTCAACTGCCTATTTTATGTTTTAATGGACACAGTGCAATTTCTATCTCATCATCTTCCTAGCCTTTTTCCAACTGTGTTGGGGTCAGCTTCCAGTCTTACCAGAAACAGCTAAACATCAGTATTTTACATGGAGTATCTGACCTCCAGAACCAAGCTAAAACTGGGTAATACGATACTCCTTGGTAACTCTGGTTGTCAGACTTTTGAGACACAGACTACCGTAACGACTGTCAAATATCAACAAATGACAGCCAGGTTCAACAGCGTAACGTGCTTTCCAAGGCACGGAGGAAACTCGGTATGTAGCGGGTGGTCACCCATCCGCAGACCAACCTAGGCAAACGCTGCTTCACCCAAAGATCGACCCGAACGGCTACTACAGTAAATCATAATTATTTATTCTAAAACAGAAACATACCTATTATTATCACTAGATATAATTATGTAAAAATACATCCTACATAACAGGCTGGTTAGTTATCTAGTTACTTTCAGGGCCCTGCATTACTAGAACCCTTTGGTAAAGAAGAAGAAGAGAGAATGAAGGGTCAGATAATGCTGGGCCATTGACTGTATCATCTTGTTTCTAGATTTCTATAATCAGGATAGTATGGTACTGGGATATGCAGACATTCTGGTTTTTACGCTAGTTCGTACTTTGGTCAATTTTACTACACGCACCTATTATACAAAAACTGGACAAGTGCGAGTCGGAATCGCGCACCGAAGGTTCCGTACAAAATTGAGACATGAATGGCCATGTATTTTGACCTGCGTGGACTTAGAAGATTGATTTTTTCTCATGTCCAAAGGACCACAGAGTTGAGTTAATGGTTTTTACTCGACACCTCCACGCTTTCCCGAGATATAGGGTCAGGCAGACAGACAGACGGACAAAAATAAAACAATAAGGGTTCCGTTTTTGCCTTTTGAGGTACGGAACCCTTATTGTTTTATTTTTGTTATTTCCAGATATTTGTACATTTTGTATATAGCGACTAGAATTGAAGTGAGGAAGAAAATTAACAGTTAAAGGATGACAACATAAAGCATAATTATTGATGTTCCATTTGAACACGAAAACATAAACTATAGGAATGTTCACATACACGATTTTCTATCATAGAATAATTTAAATAACTACCAAGCTCTTTTCTCCGAATTAGTCAATATTTTCTCGAAAACCTGTGTTTTTGGAGGGACTTTGATACTGTAGAAGGCTCTACAAATCGTTTTAATTGAAATCATTAGATTGTGCGCTTTTAAAAACTGATCACGGATTTTTTGGGCTGACAAAAACACCTACATCTGAATAAAATTGTCTTGTTCACTCATACCGTTTCACTCAAAATATGTGAGCTTATTCTTTTTCATGACCTACGCACATCTAACGATTTCAATATTTGCATTCGCTTCAATAAATAAAACATTCCGTTTTGGTAACCGAATATTACTTGAATCTCATGTCATCTGGTTTTCTGACGAAGTAAGCCACTTTGTCGATAGGAACTTTGTATTCGTGCATCCAGCGGTTGCCTTTACGTAGTGAGCCGTCGATACCGTCTTGCCATAAACCAGTTGGGAGGTACACTGAAAGAAGTAAATTAACAAATATTAATAAGTAGCTTTTGCCCACAGGTTCGCTCGCGTTAAATTCGGGATAACACAGTTCTCCTTGCGCCTTATTGATTTGTAATAGCAAAGCTAAGTTTTCCCTTTTCTTCCCTCTTTCCCCCCAAATCCTACTTTTTTTTAAATAGCCTATGTCCGTCTCCTGGTTCCCAACTATCTCTGGGTGCGGGAACACAATCTCATTCTACACATTTACCCCAGCAGACACAGTTACCCCAGCAGTACCGCGCAGCTACCTCAACCAACTCAGTTAAGAGGTCAACCTAGGCTATGGTCATGAGTATAACCATTGAGATAAACCACAAAATGCTTTGAAAGCCTGTCAGGCCCTATAGACACTCTACTTTCAGATTTATTTAGACCTATCCCTCTGTCGACGATAAGTGAGAAGCAAGTAGAGGCAAAAACTATAAACCAGTTGTAAGCAATCAAATGCAAGACACACATACCATCTCTATAAGTCTGGCCCCGTTCCAACACGGGTGCAACAACGATCTCTCCTCCAATCGCGAACTCATCTCGTAAGGGCATCGGCGCAGTGTCACTGCCGCTCAGGAGCCACAGCGGTCGGATGAGAGGCAAGCCTTCCTCCAGGGCCTCGCGTTTGTACTTCAGGAGGAGAGGGGTAACCTAGAGAAAGACGCAATCATGATTATAGTGTGAAAAGATGGACGACAAATTGATTTTGAGCTGAGTAACTTTAGTGGGTCTGCATTTTGCGTTATCATAACTAAGATTTAGGTATGGTAAGGACTTTTTTACGGTATACTATATTTCTACTGGGCTATCAACCAAGCACGCCCAAGTTGGGCTGAACGATAACAAAGACACTTAAAAAAGTTAAATAAACCAACATGCATAAAACTGCTTCTTTAGACCAAACTTTAGGGTTGTTTGAAAGATAAGTAAAAGTCTGACACTCAGAGCGGGGGAAGTTATTTCTTTTTTTAAAAAAAAACGTTGCCCCACACTAGGAATTTCTCCTGTATCGTGGGTGCGTTTAAAAACATTGAAATTCACATACACAAACAGCCAGACCCGATTTGATGCGGGATTTGGGATACGGAACGCTGAATTTTGTATTTATTGTTCTTGTGGTAAAAAAACACTTATTTGAAAACATTGTAAATATGAAAGATAAATCATCATCATCAAATATTGTTACTTACCATTCTCTGTCTCAATGAAGTCAAGTTCTTAGCCAGCTCCAAAACTCTTTCATCGTTGTACTTGCTCGGCAGGTGGGTAAACTTCATCACGGGCAGGAATGTCGCCATTTGCAACCATCTCATATACAGCTCCCTCTCTGGCAACTCTATTCCATTCTCTTGAGTGGCATTCGTTGTATCCACTAAACCTTTTGAAGACGGCAGGAACTGCTCACTGCCAGGCCAGTAGATGTCACCTCCAACTGCTCCAGGCATTATAAACGGAAAGCCATTCACTCCGTAAGTCAGCATCGTAGGTATTACTAGCCTTAAAGCCTCCCAAGTAGACTCAAATGGCGGTAAAGATACAAATATAGGTGGACGTGGTAACGAAACTGCTGAAGATACTCCAATGATACTCAACTGCTTCTCAAATGTCTTGGTAAAGATTTTCTTGTACTGATCGGGGTTAGTTAAAAGATGTTCACACCGGAAATAATGTGGCATATCGTAAGCTGTTCCCAAGTCCAAAAAAAAAGAGTCGATGTGGTATTCATCAATTACTGCTTGCAGTTTATCCAAGAACCAGGGTACTGATCTGTTATTCGTTATATCTAGGACTCCAGCACTTGCTAAAGATTTGAACCGAGTCAAAGCTGGTATACGTCTGTCACTATTTCTTTCACTGATCAACAATCTTCTTTGAACACATTCTGCAAAGTTTTTACTCTCAGTACTTATAAAAGGTTGGATTGTGAACGCTACTTTGAAACCTCTTCTATGCAATTTATCCACGGTTGTGTTGAGAGTTTCAAACCGACTCGTATCTACAGACAAATCTCCTATTTCATTCTGCCAATGTTCATTGATCAAGACATGTCCTTGTTTTAAGAATCCCAAATTGATAACGTCTTCAGTATATTTAGAGATGGTTTCCGCTTGTAGCTCATGTTTAAATCTTGGTGCTATTAGCCAAACTGGTTCTGATATTAAAGATTCTAGTGTTTGCATATCAGCGGGTTTTAAACCATCCCATAATGGTGCTCTCCGGTGGCTGTGGATTGAAGAGTGTAATGACGCCATGTCTTCGGAAGTACAGATATTGTACTTCATTTCTGGGAACTCAGTAAGTTTGTTCGGGTAAGCAAACTCGTGAAACATAGCTTTGATACAAAGTTGTTTGCCTCCTTTGTTGACGGACACATGAAGAGGTGTCTCATCATTGACGATGATAGCAGCTCCTTTAGAGTTGATGAAGTATCGTGTGAGGACGTTACCCCACTGGGCCTTCTGCATGTCTCCGGTAATGAATGGAGTGTAGTCCAATGATCCACTGTCTAAAGGCCAAGTTAGGTTAGAAGACTGGCCACCTCCAAACCAGTGGACCTTTGTAGCGCCCCAGTCAAAGCAGTCATTTGGATAGACATCTGCAAAAATAAATAATCATTAGGAACAGATTTCAAATAGTTTGATTCTGCTTTCATTTATTTACAAAAAACTGCCAAAGAAAATATTAAACAATTATACAAAGAGATTGTTGACGTAATTTGGCGAAATCCCAAAGACATTATTACCTAGAGAATAATAAAACTTTATGGTAAACTAGATATTGATTCATCCGTGTCCCAAGACAATGACATGATGATCCTTATACCAAATTTCAAGCAACTCTATACAACTTTTTCAGCGTTAAATGATAACAGATAGAGTTACAGGTGAATTTATAATATTAATATGTATCTGTGGATAAACAGACAAATTTACTTACCAGATCTCAAGGCTTTCCAATGCACATGGTAGCAGGTGGTATTATCAACACCAGGGTCATGCGGTAGAGACTTGAGGTAGAAACGGAGGGTGTGTAGCCACTCCAAGCATTCTGAACCATCTTTACGCCGGTGTTCAGGAAGACATGGATACGCGTTTACCTTGCCCTGGATGCCCACAGCTGAAATGAGAAAACGGTACAATTTGAAATGAGGAATGACAAAAAGCATGTCGACGAAGCACCATTTAGTAAGGACAGGCAGTGTCGACGGCGAAAGAGATGTCAGCAAAGCAGATTAGCCTGTGCCAGGGCCATTGCCTGCCGGCTTTGCGGGTTGTTCGAAAGACATACTACGGCCCCGGAACACAAAGAGAAAAAGAATAAACATGGATTGGTGTTAGTCAGCAAAACTGACACTTCCTTCTGCCCCGCCAAAGTGGGAACAGTTTTCTGATAATGAATAGGTAACGTACCGTTATTAACATTGTCTACTTCATCATTGTTATTTGTTTTATTTATGGTATCCTAATATGTCAGCCTTCTAGTCTTTTCAACAAGCGCTGTAGTGGTCAGGATTACTCTTTCTCTCGGTCTTTAGATTCAGTCCATGATGATCTTGACCTTTGATTTAAAATATCATGTTACTCACCTAAACTAGCCCTCAGAATCTCAACATCATCCTTATTATAGATCCTGATGAGTCGTTTGGGCTCGTTGAACTGCACGTTATCGAAGTAGGCCTTGGTGAGAGCCTGCTGGTGGTACAACACGTACGCGAAGCCCACGAAGAACACGATGGCCAGGAACATGAGGCCTACGAAGGCACGGAGTTTGTAGTCTGTGGGCTTCTTGCGGATTTTTTGAGGAATGCTCTGGAAGTATCACAATGGAGTTTTAAGAAGTATCTAAAATTTTCATCAACATGAACGACAGTATAAATAAAAGTCCTAGTTTGCCAATCATCAATGATTTTCTTCCCACTTAATCTCCATTACTAGCTAAAACTATTTAACTGACTCCTCAAAAGTGCAAGATGTGAGTGCCTGCAAAGGATTTGGCAGCATAAGAACAACGTCATACCTGTAGTTTTTCCCTGAGGAGACTGGCGAGGGAGTTGACAGAAGTGACGGAGTTGCTGGGCGAATAGTCGTCATCGTCCATGCTGAACTCCGACCGCCCGAACCTGCGGGGAGCCGTTGATTTGCGTCGTGGAGACCGGAGGGGAGTCCTGTAATACAGAAAAAAACGGCTAAGTGCGAGAAGGTCTTGTGCTCTGAGGGGTCCATACAAACTCGACGGCACGGTTGCCGCAGTGGCTGAGCGATTGAATGGAGCGCTGGGTGTCGCGGGTTTGTTCCCCTAACAAGTATTGTTGTTCCGGATCTGGCTGTTTGTGTATGTGAGTTTAAATATTTGTAAACGCACCCACGATACAGGAGAAATTCCTAGTATGGGGCAACGTTTAAAAAAAATACTAGCGACATAAACGCCCATGTCTTTTGACTGCGTAGACTTAGAAGGTTGATTTCGCAGCTCCAAAGATTCGCAGACTTAAGTCTATGGTTCAAATTATCTCAATACGTCCACGCGTACTCAAGATAAGGGATCTTGACAGATGTCAACAAAGAGATCCTATAATTACCTGTTGGAATGTCGATTTGAAATATTATTTTATTAATATTTATATTATTGCATTTCTAACCGATTTTCTTATGTGACTATTAAATATTTTTAAAAAATCTGATTATTAATAACTTATCACCAATGTAACCTACATATTTCATAATTATACGCTGTAGTAATTTATCGACCCTAATCTTTCAAATAAATTATTATAATTATGAACCTTAAACCATTTAGGTTTTGAGATATATGGCACTCAGACGCACTGTTTCCAAAACTGCCTCCCCAAGTCAATATTAAATGTTTTCACTACCTACATAATTATATCCGTCAGTAAACTTGTTATTAAACATAAAATTATATTAATAGACATGTTTTTTTTTTATGACGAGAGACACAAAATCACAAGACAATGTAAATATTTTCATACAAAATCACCGCCGTCTGTCTTTCCCACATATTTCCAAGACAAAAAAATCTTAATACAAATAAAACTGTCAAAAATACCTGAACATGACGTCACAAGCCAAGATAACGGACGGACTGACAAAAGTAAGATGGAAATAAAAACTGTCGCATGTTGTCGTAATGAGGAAACTCATTTACGTAGGTATCATTCAGTTGACACTGACAATCGCTTGAGTTTGTGATAATGGACACTTGGACTTCAAGCTTTTGGAGGTCAAAAATTTTTAGGTAGGTATCAACTAGCTGAATAATTTTTTGCAAAGACTAGCTAGTCTGGAAACGGTCAACTGTAGACATGCATCAAAAGTTTGCCAGTAATAATATCTCTTTAAAATCAAAAGATACTGATACCTACAGTAATATAAAAGACAATAGAGTATGAATAAGAAGACCTAGTAGTGAGTTATTGCCAGCTGAAGATCAGTCATATAATTGTGCTTTTGTAGTGCTAATCCCATTGCCATGCCTAGTTACTATGGAAAAGTATTGCAAATTCATTTTAGTAATAGTAACTTTTCATGTCGTGACAGCAGATTTAGCATACAGACACCTTGGTGTGGGATAAGACGTAAGATTTCTCGGTAGGGAATTTCCATAAGGTCCACGTGGACATAACCGGGAGGACAAGCTAGTAAGCATCCCCAAAACTTTGTGGGGAAAGTTTCAGGCTAAAATGAGGATAATATCCTTACTAATATTATAAAAGCGAAAGTGAGTTTGTTTGTTACCTCTTCACGCTTTAATGGCTACACCGATTTTGATTAATTTTGGTACAGAGATAGTTGGGAACCAGGAGATAAGATGGAGAGAGTTGGATACCAGGTTCCAGGATGTGAGGGAGAGAGAGAGGGAAGAAAAGGGAAAACTTAGCGTTGCTATTACAATAAGGCGCAAGGGGAACTGTGTTACCCCGAATTTAACGCGAGCGAAGCCGCGGACAAAAGCTCGTCTATTATATTCCTTTGTTGACCACTACAGCGAAGCTACCTACTCAACTACTTATATAACCACTAGATTTGACCAAAGTACGTTTAAACGAGGTAAATCTAGATAATGATCTAGACAGGATCATAAGTCTGCCAAGAAGCTTAAGTAGTCTTTATGACCAAGGCAAAGCCGAGTTTAATTCTCGATGCAAAACGAACTAAATGTACGCTGAAAATAAACAATAAGATGAGGGCAAGCAGTGTAATGCTGATAAAATCCTCAACCAGGTTAACACAAGAACAACCATAATGAACTAGACCGGCCTGGCATAGGAGAGAAGAGAAGAGAGGACTATGTTCTACGTCCAGTAGTGTAAGAAGTTGGACTGTAGATAGAGATGACGATTGTCAATAGGATAAATGTTTGCTAATTAGAATGGCGAAGCACCAGTCATGTCTTGAGACTCAAAGACAATATAAAAGTGACACGTTGGAAAGAGCTACCAGGAAAAAGAAATGTCGACAGGCCATCGGAACCAAAGGAGGGCAACGCTAGAGAATGAGTTATCTGGAAGCAGAAAGAAGAGGCCTTTACCCCTACAGGTAAAACACAAAAGCAAAACTAAGCTTACTAACACTAAATTAATAAATTAAATGTACTAACTCAACTAACAAACATTTGAAATGTAAATAATAAGATGTGGAAATAAAAGGCTTAATAAAATGCAATAGTAAATAAATAAATCTCTTTTTAGTGTCGAGTGTCTCTTGTTAGCTCGAAATAAACCTTTCATATTTTTTGTAGATGAACTTGCGTAAATAATTCTATAATCAAACAGCGAGATCACTATCAATTCTATTCATTTAAAATTGATAAGTATTTAGTTCTTCACTTCTATTAAACTCACTGCGGTTTATCCAATGATTTAAATAATAACGTTTTTGTGCAATTTACTTATTACAACCCATTGGTGCTTTTGTTTAATCGATGTTTCTCCTTAACTGTAAGATATGTAAAATTATTCAACTCGACATTCAAAGATTGATTAATGTTTGGATTTTGAAAATACCTTCTTGAACCAATTGTTGACTTCATACTTCTAACCGACTTCGGTGAAGCACAAAAGAAGCGTTACGTGTTTTTCCTTAATGTTTTTAGTATCTATGCCATATTTGAGAGGCTTCATTACTTTTTAATTTTATGAAGAATCTGAAAGTTATGTGTAATCTGCATTTGTTTGTGTTTCAATTTCACGTCTTTTGATTACTTTTATCTCAGTTTTACGACGCGTCTAATTACAGAGTTTGATGAACAAAGTAGGCCAAGGCTACAAATGAACTGCCAACTAATTTGTCTTTTAGAAACACTATTTTTATTTACACTTTTTAGATGCTCTGGTGTCACGGTTTAAAACATCAAAATATGAATAGTTTTGAGCACAGATACGGTGGGACCATTATTCATTTCTTCTTAGGGTTCCGTAATTCAAAAGGAAAAAAGGAACCCTTACAGAATCACTTTGTTTTCCGTTCGTTTGTATGTCAAGACTCTTTATATTACGTTACCATTCGTAAAGTGGTCACAAAGTGAAAATTTACAATAGGTACCACACAAATCTGTGAGCATTTTAAGATTGTTAACGTAATTCATATTATGATTTATGGTTAAGCGAATTTTAAGAGAAGCTAGCTTGAAATTCCAATAATAACATTGATCATATTTGAGCAGATTATCTAAATATTCTGTGCCTCGGAAGGCGCGCCAAACCGTTTGTAATCTTTCCTTAGGTACTAATGATCGGAATGTAATACACATAAAAAATAAAACACGTTCAAGAGAAATGCAATTAACGTCAATCAGCTCATTAATGTTAATCACTACACAAACAGGGATAAATTAATGTCAGTCCCACAATCCGCGTTTAAGCCATAAACGTAATCTCTACGTACACAATATTATCGATAACCTCAGAGCTTAACTTAACGTAAA
Source organism: Ochropleura leucogaster (assembly GCA_958449745.1). Taxonomy (NCBI): domain Eukaryota; kingdom Metazoa; phylum Arthropoda; class Insecta; order Lepidoptera; family Noctuidae; genus Ochropleura; species Ochropleura leucogaster. The sequence continues at coordinate 1,230,201 of OY288213.1, read as the reverse complement.
TAACCTTTCATTTTATCTTACCATTGTGAGAAAAGTATACAAAATAGAGGCTAACTAGAACTGTCCACCTTTTTTAGAAGTTTTCACGTGCCTCTTGTAGGTTGTTGTGAAACCGTCTGCCGCGGTTGCGGGTTTCTTGAAAGAGATATCGCGGCCTCGGAACATAAAGAGCCAAAGAAGGAACATGGGTGGTCGGCAGTAAAAGTCTGACTCAAGTTATTTGATGATGTCCCATCCGCGAAAAAAAAGCAATTGTGAAATAATATGTTTTTATTTTGAATCACCTGAATACGATTAAGGATCTCATTGACATAGTCACTATAATAGTGTTAAAAAGATCTTACAACACTAGCCTGCATCAAAAATTTATAAAAATCGATTTCCCAGAGATAGCAGGATAGCACAATCGAATGGAATTAAACCTCAGTTCTTACAACTACCGTACTTTCACAAGTTATTAGGTATGTCTTGTGACTGGGACTGTAGCAGCATTTTTGTTTTAATGACATTCATAAGTGCCTGTAATAGTTTAATTGAATTAAATGCTTCAGTTTTGAGTTTAGATGAAGTAGGTAATGGAGAAATCTAGACCGCAAAACCCGCTGTCAAACTAGTACCCGCCAATGCAACTGGCACCTCATGGGTTTGATTCCCAAGTCAGGCATGCTGTCATAACTTTTATAGAATAGAATAGATTATATTTTTTTCTTAAACTGTAGTTACATAAAAAATTACCTGCCTAATTATAATTTCGTAAAATTATTTTTAAAATGTTGGAGTGTGTCACTCTTTTTTACTGAAGTTTCCCTTCAGATATTTCTCGCTTTTGGTGACAATAGGTTTGCGCTCTGCCTCATAACTGACAGGATACATCTATGTTTCCATCTTTGCCTTACTTTTACGATGAATCTGTAGGGTAACCATGGCATCTTATAGCAGTTCTTGTTCCTGTGTGAGAAAGAGATAGTGCTAGGCACCCTGTATAGCTCTGTCTCTTTCCCTCAGTGGCATGAGTTCTGCTTTAAGACGTCATGGTAGGGTAGCAGGTATGTTATGTTTTATATAGAGTATAAACCAACTATAGATTTTAAAATCCTCAAGTGTACACCATCACTAAATTGTTCAATTATTATTGGGACCAATTAATTAATATTGAGTTCACGAATATTTACCTTAACAAATCACAGTTGATAATGGCTGTATAAACAATCAGAAGCTGACTGCAATACGAGATAACAGAGGGTCAAAGATTAAGTATTGATTTAATGTGGAATTCTGAAGTTGAGAGGAACAAAGAGATTTTTTACACAATAAGTAAGTATTATCCTTTGTTATAGAAGGTAATTTGTTGTAATATATACTTCTGAATATTAATGACAATGTACCTGTAATGTTTGAGAATCATTCTTTTTCTATATCGTGTAGTCAGCGTAACCTAAGCTGGTGTCAGTCTTTTTAGGGTTCCTTATCTCAAAAGGAAAAACCGGAACCCTTATAAGATCTCTATGTTGTCCGTCTGTCTGTTTGTCAAGACCTTTTATTTCAGAAACGCATAGAGGTATCAAGTTGAAATCAAAACCGTATACTCTTCTTTCTTTCTTTCTTTCAGTCAAATGATATGACCTTTTATGTCGCAAGTTTGTACGGAACCCTTAGTGCGTGGGTCCGACTAACACTTAGCCGTTTTTTTTTAATATGTAAATATATACATATCTCTCAAGCATGCCGGTTTCCTCACGGTTTTTCCCTTAACTAGTAATATCACTTATTTTTGTGCAAACTATGGTTAATCTTTTGGATATTTAAGTTTTATTTATAACGTAGTTTTTTATGCATTAAAGTATCAGCGAGCTGTGATTAAACATGAACAATTGTTTTCGTGAAATGAGGAACTTAAGTATTAATTTACTTTGGTTTTATCGTACCGTGTGAAATGGAGGACTTTGTACTGCCGATCAAACATGGTGTTTACTTTGTTACAAGAAAACCAAAGCGTATTTTTATTCCTCAAGCCAAAACAGGTGACGATGGTATCAACAATATTAATGCCAATATTATTGCCCCAGAAATGCAGTTTACTAACAAAATTGTATCCTTACTAATATTATAAAAGCGAAAATGAGTTTGTTTGTTACCTCTTCACGCTTTAATGGCTAAATCGATTATGATGAATCTTGGTACAGAGATAGTTAGGAACCAGGAGACGGACATAGGCAAATTTTTATTTAAAAAAAGTGGCTTGTGAGGGAGAAAGAGGGAAGAAAAGGGAAAGCTTAGCGTTGCTATTACAAATCACTAAGGCGCAAGGTGCAATTTAACGCGAGCGAAGCCGCGGGCGAAAGCTAGTTTTAAATAAAATGTTCTCAGGCCCTAAGGTATTGTTGCTATAAAGAAGACATCACTAGGTTATATCAATTAACATAAATAAAATAGAGTATTTTTATTACACTTTAACACTGCGTAATTTAAAAAAAATAGGTATGTTTAATTAATATATGTACCAACGTATTACTTTCTAATCGTAAATCTATCTCTATATGACAATTTCACCACAGGCCCAGAAGTTCCGGGGTTGCGGGTTGTTCGAAAGAGATACCGCGGCCCCGGAACGTAAAGGGCAATAGAAGGAACATGGGTGGGTTTTAGTAAGTAAAAGTCTGACACTCCCCCCCGCTCCGCCCAGAGCGGGGGAAGTTATTTGATGATTACCTACCCCAAAAAAAGGTCATATCAATTAACATAAATAAAATAGAGTATTTTAGTACTCTTTTACAATTTATAAAATTTAATAGGTGTATTTAATTATTTTTGTACCAACGCATTACTTTCTAATCGTAAATCTATCTCCATATGACAATTTCACCACAGGCCCAGAAGTTACAAATATTGATAAAAAAAAAACAAATTCAAACCTTTCACTACGTTTTGCGCTTTCCAAAAATCCTCGAAATAGTCCACAACACAGTTCACAACACTATTACAGTTCTATATAAAACTCAGTAAAGATCTTAACATCAGGTTGCGCAGGAGTCTCTCGGAAGCGCGTGCGAGTTACACTGACCGGTGAGTTACATATGCGCATGCGACAAACTGGAGTGCGTATTTTTACCCGATTACGGCAAAACCCAAAGATGGGTTGTGATTTTAAGGCTATCGTATGTTAATACCTAACGGTTTTTTAGTATGGGGAAGTTTTTCTTGATTTAGGGGATGATAGAGTAGTAATGAAAACTCTTAATAAAATCACTAAAAAGGCGGAAAATAAATTCGTAAGTCGGCGACTTTTGTTCGATTCATAGATTTTTTACCGAGTATTCAGTTTTCATTGCGAAGTATTGGCATAGCGTCCATATAACATTAGAAAAAAAAAATTATAGAAGTAACTTATAAATTACCTAAAAAATATATTTTGTCATATTGTTTTGCATTTGGGAGCCCTTCAGGAGTATACCCTATATATACTATAAATGTATAATATTATAAAGCTGAAGAGTTTGTTTGTTTGAACGCGCTAATCTCAGGAACTACTGGTTGGAATTGGAAAATTCTTTTAGTGTTGGATAGTCAATTTCTCGAGGAAGGTATATAACATCACGCTACGACCAACAGGTGCTGAGCAGCGCGGGTGAAACCGTGGGGAACAGCTAGTCCATCCTTACTAATATTATAAAAGCGAAAGTGAGTTTGTTTGTTTGTTTATTTGTTTGTTTGTTTGTTTGTTACCTCTTCACGCTTTAATGGCTAAACCGATTTTGATGAAATTTGGTACAGAGATAGTTGGGAACCAGGAGACGGACATGGGCTAATATTTTTTTGAAAAAAGTGGGATGTGAGGGAGAAAGAGGGAAGAAAAGGGAAAACTTAGCGTTGCTATTACAAATCAATAAGGCGCAAGGGGAACTGTGTTACCCCGAATTAAACGCGAGCGAAGCCGCGGGCAAAAGCTAGTAATAAAATAAAAAGAAATTAGATAAATTTGCCTATAATACAAAAAAAAATAGAGTCGTTATAGAAAACAAAGTCGTTTTTTTTTAACTTTGCCCCACATTTGGAATTTCTTCTGTATGGTGGGTGCGCTTACAATCATTTTAACTGACATACACAAACAACCAGACCCGAAACAACTACCTGCTACCCTACCATGACGTGTTAAGCAAAACTTATTCCGCTGAGGGAAAGGGACAGAGCTATACAGGGTGTCTAGCACCATCTCTTTCACTCAGTGGAATAAGTTCTGCTTTAAGATGTCATAGTAGGCCTACTGTAGGTTATACAAATATTTGTTCCGTGCGGGGATGGAATCCGCGACACGCGGCGCAGCAGTCGATCGCTCAACCACTGAGCCAACCGTGCCGTCTTGCACGGAACGACCATGTCCTCCTTTTTTTTTGAAGTTGGTCAAAAACTGGGAATAGTCCTAGTGGTTTAGCATTGACATTGTTTTAGCCTCGTCGGTCTAATGATCGTTAGCTTGACTGCTGATGATGGGGTCTTGAGTTCAGTTTCAGGTCGAGCAGTGTCATTGGGTTTTTTAGTCAGGAATTTCTCAGTAGCAGTCAGGAAGTCGCTCTTTCAAACTTTTTTTTTCTTTTTATGTACCTTTGTTCACCGATTTCTCATTTTCAAAATTCTTTTTTTATAATAAGGTATACTTCCCAGTTCCCAGGTGGTCCCATATCAATTTTATTTATATTGCTTTGGCAGTTTATGAGTTATCGTCTATAATATATTTTTTTTTCTCTATGTCTATATGGATGATCTGCTAATCTTTTAGTAACAATAGAAAATTAATACTCCGTAAAAATATGTGATACTAGCTGTGCCCCCGGCATGCGATTTTCTACCTTTCTACCTACCCTAACTTTTCTTTATCTATAAACCTCACGGAGCCCGAGACCTTTCCAACGAATGCAAAACCGTGGAAATCGTCGTGCGTTCTGGAGTTATAGCGTCAGGAAGGAAACACCCGACTTATTTTTATATAGTAGAAAAATATCATTTTACCATTACTAGAAATGCTGTAATAAAAAACAAAACCGACTTACCGACCAAAAATAAACTAAAAAGTAGAAAATAACTTTACTTACGGAAGTCGGTTGCAAAAAAGTCAACGACACGTTGGTGTCGTTGACTTTTTTCACCAAAAAAAAGTCACCGAGTTTCGGAAGTCATATTCAACTTTTTAGTTTTTTTTTTTAAGTCGGATTTGTCACAAATCGTCTAGATTTAAAATAATCTATTTTCCTTATACAGCAAACAAATTAATGACTCGTGTACTTCCATATATAAATTAACATCCAGAGATTATTACCCATTGTAGTTTCCATTTTGCAAAGATTTCATTGATCACAATGATTCAGAAAATTATAATTTAAATCAATTTACGACGACCATTACCATTACTTAATGCACACAGTCGTAGTGCCTATTGTCAAGGATAAGACGGGTGACTCATCGGATTTGTCTAATTACAGACCTATCTCGGTTGCGACTGTCATAGCTAAGGTGCTGGACAGTTTGCTTGACCAACAGTTGGATAAGCACCTCCATTTGCATGACGCTCAGTTTGGGTTCAGATCAGGGTTGTCAACTGAGAGTGCTATCTTCTGTCTCAAGCAAACTGTTCAGTACTATACTGACAGAAGCACGCCTATATATGCGTGCTTCTTAGATCTTTCAAAAGCTTTCGATTTAGTGTGTTATGACAAGCTGTGGCAGAAGCTACAATGTGAAACAGATGTGCCGGATGAGGTTGTATCTTTGCTCCGGCACTGGTACAGTAACCAGCAGAATACTGTTAGATGGAGGGGTTCACAGTCGGACGTATACAGGTTGGAATGCGGAGTGAGACAGGGTGGCTTATCCTCTCCTCGTCTTTTTAACCTGTACATGAACTGGCTGATCGGTGAGCTCAGCAGCACTAATATTGGATGTTCCATAGACGGTGTGTGTATGAACAACATAAGTTACGCGGATGATATGGTGTTGCTGAGCCCTTCGGTCAGTGGGTTACGTAAACTTTTGCGCATTTGTGAGTCGTATGCGGAGGCCCACGGGCTCAGTTACAATGCTAAAAAGAGTGAATTCATGGTCTTCAAAGCCGGTACCAAATGTTACTCATCTGTACCACCTATCACTCTTTGCGGCATCGCTTTAAAACGGGTGCAGCACTTCAAGTACCTGGGCCACTGGGTCTCTGATGACATGTGTGACAATCTGGACATTGAGAGGGAGCGCAGGGCGCTGTCTGTCCGGTGTAATATGTTGGCTCGCAGGTTTGCGCGATGTACTAGGCCTGTAAAGGTGACATTATTTAAGGCATATTGTCAGTCGTTTTACACGTGCAGCCTGTGGGCCAACTTTACGCAGCGGTCATACAGCGCCCTGCGTGTGCAGTATAACAATGCTTTGAGGATACTGTTGGGGCTTCCGAGGTTTTGTAGTGCTTCGACTATGTTTGCTGAGGCGCGTACGGACGACTTTTTTGCGATTATAAGGAAGCGGAGTGCTTCATTATTAAGTCGCGTACGTAGCAGCCCGAACAGTCTCCTAAGGGTGTTGTCCGAGCGGTGGGACTTGTCCCTGATACAGAGGTGGATGCAGCTTCATGTTAGCGCCTCTCCCCGTATTTTTTGACATTATTTTATTTTATTTAATATTTTATCATTATTTTTATTATTGTACTATGGGAATTTGTATTATTTTAATTTAATTGCTGTTTTTAAAATTGTATGTGTTTTTGATTATTTTACTTTTTTTTTTTTTATTTATTTTAACGTGTAATTTGTTGTCATTATGGACTGTATGTCTGAAATAAATGAGTTATATTATTACACTGTCCCGTAAATTTTATTGATATGAACATGCACGAAACAAAAAAGAGTGAGAAGTTTGTGGATATATGTTTAATAACAGCCGCTCTTGTCGAACTTTAGGTAAATCCGTGCTTGACTGGGTTGGACTGTGGATGGGTCCACCGGTCCCGGCTTTCATTTGTAGTTCTTTGACAGTCGTTACAGATGTATTAACCCCTGTTGTTGAGGTCAGATAATACTGTTGGTTAGACTGGAAGCAGTATAGTTAGGAAAAGGGTAAGTAGAGGTCAACGTGTTTTGGAAATGTTGAAAGAAAACCTTCTTTTTGGGGATGGGAAATCACCAAATAACTTCCCCCGCTCTAGGCGGAGCGGGGGGGGAGCGTCAGACTTGTACTGACTAAAACCCACCCATGTTCCTTCTATTGCTCTTTACGTTCCGGGGCCGCGGTATCTCTTTCGAACAACCCGCAACCCCTACAGGACAACCAGCAAATCCGGCAGTATGGTACGGAACCCTTCGTGTGCGAGTCTGACTCGCACTTGACCGGTTATTCACCTGTTATCAAATGCATTCCTTTTCTGTCACTTTTCTTAAGTAAAAATTACTAAAAATGTATTTGTCATCCATCACACAAGGGTTGCGTGTAGTTCGATAGAGATACCGCAGCCCCGGCACATAAAAGGCAAAGGCAACATGGGTGGGTTTTAGTCCGCTCCACCCAAACCAGGGGAAGTTATTTGATTTATCTATCACACAATATACGAGTGTTTTTTTAATTAAAACGTTGCACCACACTAGGAACTTCTCCTGTATCGTGGGTGCGTTTAACAAACATTTAAACTTACATACACAAACAGCCAGACCCGAAACAACTATCTGCAGATCATACAAATATTTGTTCCGTGCGAGGATCGACCCCGCGACACGCAGCGCAGCAGTCGATCGCTCAGCCACTGCGCCAACCATGCCGCGTCAACTATTTATCAAAGTTAATCGATTTACTGTACTCGTTTATACGCTTGCTTGCTTAGATTGAGAGCTGTGTTATTTCTAATTTCTTTCAGCTTTTTTCCATCTATCACTTTAGTTAAAATACATAAAAAATCAAAAACGTATCAGTACTTACTATCGGGAGTTTAACACTCAAATGCAAGACTGTATACACTATAGACAGTGTGGTACAAGCTACACTAAAACTTTTATAATTTTTTTAATTTAATTAAAATGCCCCAACATATGGATGCACCTTCTCTATAAAAATAATATTAGTTAAAATACATACATCAACATTAAAGTCATTTTATTTTATAACTCAGTAACTAGACACAAAATTCACTGATTTTTATTATCAAAGTAATAATTTAAATCATTAATTAAAATAAATAAATGGTTGTTCATACTGCGTTAACAGTAACAACTATACTGATTTATCTGCGACGCTATTCGATAACATAGGTCAGATATTAATTGATTTTGTCGTAAATGATCTATCATTAAGTCAAGGTGAATCATAATTTCCCTAGTAAATAGGTAGATACGTACTTTGTAACTAATTACGTTCTCTTATTCTGTCTATAACACAATATAAAAATATACATGACATACAAATTGCAACAATAAAGCTTATGTACAATGGCAATATAAAACCATTTTTTTTATTATTAAAACGTTGCCCCACATTCCCACATCATGAGTGCGTTTACAAACATTTAAACTCACATACACAAACAGCCAGACCCGAAACAACTATCTGCAGATCATACAAATATTTGTTCCGTGCGGGAATCGAACCCGTGACACGTAGCTCAGCAGTCGATCGCTCAGCAAACTGGGCCAATCGAGTCGTCAAAAAAAAGGGTCTCCCTAAAGCAAACCTAATTTTGATTGCGAGATTTTTGAAAGAGGATGAGTAGGTATTCTTATTTAAATCTAATGATAAAACTTGGAAGGTATTAATCACACGAGGCTGGGCAGAGGGCCTATGCCTTCCCTTTCTTACGATCCAAGTCTATTATGGACCTCTGGTATTACTTTTCATTGACCAATTGAATCCTACCTTATAATCCTAATATTATAAACGCGAAAGTTTGTATGGATGGATGATGTTTGTATGAATGGATGTTTGTTACTCTTTCACGCAAAAACTATTGAATAGATTTTAATGAAACTTTACAATAATATAGCTTATTCATCAGATTAACACACAGGCTACAATTTCATAAAGATATACTGTTTATTCTATCACCACGTGAGTGAAACCGCGGGGCGGAGCTAGTATTAAATAAATAAACTGGGAAAGCTCACGTGCTCACATACTTTTGGTAACCGTGTTTACGCAAAAAGAGATTGTTACATTTTTAAAACCAATAAAAAAACTCGTTGCAACCGCAGTGGCAAAAGCAGCGACAGTTTTTATACGATAGCAATTGGACGGTTATTTGCACAAGCTGTTTTTTTAATTCCCACTCTGGGCGGAGCGTACGCGTAGGGCAGTGTGTCAGGCTTTTATTGACTAAAAGCCATCCCTGTTCCTTCTTTTGCCCTTTGTGTTTCGGGGCCGCGGTATCTCTTTCGAAAAAACCGCAACTCGCGGTTGCGCAACCGCAACACACGTTATTCTCTTTTATTTGTAAACTAGCTTTTGCTCGCGGCTTCGCTCGCGTTAAATTCGGTATAACACAGCACCTGCTACCTGCAGTTTTTGCCCTTGCGCCTTATGAATTTGTAATAGCAACACTAAGTTTTCCCTTTTCTTCCCTCTTTCTCCCTCATATCACACTTTAAAAAAAAAATTGCCTATGTCCGTCTCCTGGTTCCCAACCATCTCTGTACCAAAATTCATCAAAATCGGTTTAGTCATACAAGCGAAAGTGATTTTGTTTGTTTGGTCAAACAAACAAAATCACTTTCGCTTTTATAATATTAGTGAGGATAGTTGGGTCATTCACATACAGAAGCGAAACAACTTGTTCATGCTTTACATAAAATCTGATAACTATTTCGAAGAAACATTAAACATTGTGCAAGAATATTTTCCTTATTTTTGAAATCATATTACGGGTTTGTTATACACCGTCATCGTCACAATCATAAGAGCAATCTTGCCCTTATTTAATGAATATGAAAGTCACCTACGTCATTTCTGTACTTATGTCATCTAAATTACATAAATTTTATAATACATTTATCTGGGTTACTAAACCACTGAACAAGGTCGACAGAATGGTCACAGATGGAGTTAATATTGTGAACTTTGTGACCATTTCACGATTCTTAACGTAATTCATGATAAATCTTTTATGTTTCTGCTTAGATGGTCATTTTAGACACCTAGATTTAAAGAGATTTTCAAAGACAAATGTACAGTGAAGTTATAATCACGCCCTTACAGTAATCATATTTATGATTATGCACGGATGATAATGTAAAATAGAGTTCTTTGAAATTAATTTCGTCTGGGAAATTACCACCGACATAAGCAAAGCAAGTATATTACTGTACTTACGTTTTTCCTCAATTCCTCAACAAGATTATATCAGTTTGCAAAACATATCTACCGAACAGTTTCGACAAGGACACAATGCACAACGCGTGTTAAGTAACATGCGTTCCGCGTTTATTGCTTTAGTTTAGCAAGGGGTAGCCCCTTCGTTGCACCGTTTGACGTCATCGCGTCAAAATGGTCAGCCGCTAAATTGAAAAAAATCATCGATCAAGAAGCTATTTTTTTTATTAAAAAACTAATAAAAAAAATTGAATATTTTATATGTATATTACACAAAATCCGGCCACTGGTTCTATTTGTGTGGGTCTATTTGTGGTGAGCAATAGTAGCTTACCGTCCGTCCATCTATTGACGACATATACTCAAGTCTGTAGTCCCTTTGTGCTGCGAAAAATCAACCCCCTAAGTCTAAGCGGTCAAAAGACATGCCGTTTGTGTCATAAGTTTGTTCGAAACCCTCGGTGCGCGAATCTGACTCTCTCTTGTTTCCGTTTAAAATACAGAACCCTAAAAATACAACTGAACTGCTACCCTACCATGACGTCTTAAAGCAGAACTTACACCACTGAGGGAAAGAGACAGAGCTAAACATGGTGTCTAGCACCATCTCTCTCACACATAGGAATAAGAACTTCTATAAGATGTCATGGTAAACCTACTGAACTCTCAAACTGGCCCGCTAAACAGATTCCTTCGCCACCCATCATCGCATGCCCTGATTGCAGCCACACAACTCGCGGCGACTGTGCCACGTTGAGCTCCGCGCGCCGCTCCGACATTTCGCAATGCATCGGTCAACGTCCGCACTTCCTTATTAACTCCTCACTTGATGCAACCCTCGCACTAAGAGGACCTAGATATCAAGTGGACTCATTCGGAGGAAGGAAACGAAGGTATTGGACTTGAGAATGTATTTGAGGAGCTGGTGTTTACTTAGGATTTACGAATATTTGTAGCTAGTTTGTTGTGTTATAGAGTTTTATGTCTTGTTTCAAATGTAAACACAGTTGGTAGTTTATTATGAATATATATACTCGTCTGACTAGCTATTTCATAACGGTTTTGGGGTCTACTTCTAACCCAGTAACCACAGTAACTTATATGGAAGTACTGCTTAGACTTTCGAGCAACTGGGGCGGCCTACAGTCTAACGTGCTTTCCTAAGCAAGCGAGACACCAGCTATTGTATGGGACCCATCCAAGAACTAACCTTGGCCAGCACGACTTAACCTTACACTCTACCAGAGCGGCTCTTATTATTTACCCACGGGCTCAAAAAACAACATTGGTTTCCTAGGCTGAATATATTATTCCAAAGAGTTCTCAAGCATTTGATGACATACAAGTTAATTGGGTAAGTACTTACTTGACTCTGTCATCATCAGACAGTACTTCGGTGTGGTCATCCGCCGTGTTGTCGCCATCGCTGAACCCTGACGCCGAGCTCTGGTGGTGCTCCGGAATCTGGAAACAGCCACAAATGTTGTTGTTACATTTTCTTATTACATACATTACGTGACGTCAATTGTTTACCCCAAAGGGTCTAGTAGTCTGTAGATTATGTAAAGAATCAAATTCAAATAATCTTAGGAAAGGGAGGCATCTTTAATTAGCAATGTAACTTACTTTACTTTACTAATATTATAAAACGAAAGTGAGTTTGTTTGTTTGATTATTAGTTTGTTACGTTTTCACGCCTAAATGGATTCATCAATTTTGATGAATTTTGGTACAGAGATAGTTGGGCTATTTAAAAAAAAAATATTGAGATATGAAGGAGAAAGAGGGAAGAAAAGGGAAAACTTAGTATTGCTGTAAAAATAAATAAAGCGCAAGGGCAAAAACTACAAGTAGCAGGTGCCTGTAGTTTAACGCGAGTGAAGCCGCGGGCAAAAGCTAGTATTCAATAATTCATGAGTCTTTTAAAAATGGACCGATCTGATGAAGGTCGTGGAAACAGGCTTCTAACTTCATCATTTCAAAACTTTCTACAGCAAATTCAGGTCATTGTTCGACAGTTATTATTCCATCAAAAGACGGTAGGTACAAATTGCCAATGTACAGACGCCTGCACATCAAGCTACTACAATCTGTCAGATTTCTTTGATAGATTTTCGACTTTATTTCTAAAGTATTAGGTTCAAGGTTCATTGGGAAAAATTGACAGTTTCGGGTAGCTTGACCTGCAGGCGTCTGTACCGGTCAGCTACCTATTGCATAATGAGTCATGGGCAACAGGAAATCTCTCCACAACAGGGACCTCCGCTCAGCAGCAATAAAAGCAGACGTTATCAGCAATATGAAAATTGCACTTTGTTTCCGCTTAACTCTTTGTAGTACTTTCTATAGTATTGTTTAATTTATTACCGTCTCAAGAAAAATATCTGATTGGTGAACGATAAAATGGTTTTTATTATTTTTCGCTTTTATCCGTATACTTAGTGATAATTTCTTTGGGGTTCCGCTACATTTTTACTACGCCCAATACGCAAACTGGGCCATTTCCCGGGTGACGAATTTTAACGTTATTTTTTGCCCTTTTATAGTCTACTAGCTTTCGCCCGCGACTTCGTCCGCGTTAAATTTGAGGTAATAGGTACAGTTCCCCTTGCACCTTATTGATTTGTAATAGCAACGCTAAGTTTTCCCTTTTCTTCCCTCTTTCCCCGCATATCCCACTTTTTTTTAATAAAAATTAGCCGGAGACGGATATACGTCTCCTGGTTCCGTATCTCTGTACCAAAATTCATCAAAATCGGTTTAGCCGTTAAAGCGTGAAGAGGTAACAAACAAACAAACGAACTCACTTTCGCTTTTATAATATTAGTAAGGATTGTTTGTTAGTTTAATTATTTTATACTAGCTTTTGCCCGCGGCATCGCTCGTTAAATTCGGGGTAACACAGTTCCCTGCCCTTGCCTTGCGCCATATCTATTGTAATAGCAAAGCTAAGTTTTCCCTTTTCTCCCTAATTTCTCAATTTTTAATTACCCCATATTCATCTCCAGGGTCCCAACTATTTCTGTACAAAATTTATCGAAACCGGTTACATTAAGGCGTGAAGACGTAACAAACAAACAAACTCACTTTCGCTTTTATAATATTAGGAAGGATTATTTAACTATTATAATGATTCTAGACCTCACTGATACATAGGATCACTTATTTCATGTAACATTTCTTCTGATGTCTTCTCGGCAGTTCCCTAAATCTGTTTTTAATCAAACCTGAGTAAGAGGAATGCAGTCAAACTCGACTTTCCGCCTGGACCCTCGCATGTCCTGCACTACTGCAGATGCACCCAAACTGTGACTAAATCACCGAGCCAGACCATTTGTTAGTTCAATTGTAATTAATTTATTGCATTAATCACCAGAGAGGTGTCTGAGGCAAGTCTTATTAAAGGATGCCTTACAAAAGATGTAGCTGAATTAAATATTCATTTGGTTATTTTTTTTTGCGAACGTGTATGAGATTGTGATTTAAAAATAAAAGTCTGTCCCACAACTGGGCACTGATCGCCACGCTTTTTCAAGATGGGTTTGAGATTTCATAACTTGGAGTTTAAAAAAATATAAGTCGCAGTTACCTCATAATGTTTTTTTTTCACATTCTAGCCCGGATTTGAACCCACAACCTCCTGCATGAACAGCGCTGAGCCATCTTAACATTGTAAAAGATGAAAAGACTAATAATTAAAAATACTATTACATAGATTGACTAAACCTGTGATGCTCTGCCATTTTTTTCTGATAAACGACTTATAATATAATTATATCTTAACTTTTGTCAACCAATACTTAACGTATTAAACAACAGTTTAAAGAAAACCAAATCATATAACATAACATTAGACATAAACTATCAATAAAAATATGCATAGGAATGTTACCTAATATAAAAAAAAAACATTAGAATCAATTTCTAATGTTTTTTTTTTACTGTACTCGGAATTGGTTCGATCGGAATAAGTGTATCACCGCCCATCACACAATGACGACAGTCGAATTCATAAAAGTGTAAAATCTGTATTTTACTTATAAGTACCATTGGAACTTATAGCAGCCCTACGTCTTGGTGAAATAAATTGATGATCTAAAATTACAACACAAGTGCCACAAAAGTATAATAAAACTATAAATAGCTTTACGTGCGTTAATTAGCTAAGTACCCGTGTCACGTCCTATTGAGGTGCCCTGCGAATTGAATTTAACTGCATTGATAAATAATCTCAGGAAGCGATTTTTTTCATAAACAAGTTATTTCAATCATAAAGTAAATAGTAAGTTTTAAAAAGCAATAACTAAAATCTTATACCTAGTGACATCTAGCTATCTTAGTCAGTACACCATACCATACCCTTTTACGGTGACCTCAGCGACATCTGGTATAGCATAGCCACACTCAGTTAGTTCAAGCTAATTCTACAAGATGGCGCTTTTAGAAATTACTTTAAAATGAGGGTTTTATAAATAGGCCACTGCACAAACTTGTGCAAAATTAAAACTGTAAATACCTGTTTAAATATAAAATTGACAGTGCCTGACGTCAAGTAAAGGTGTCATTATCGGTTTGAAGGTTCCCTGAAGGAAACTGCAAACCACTCGGTAGCAGCACTTTTGTCTGTGGTTTTAATAGACACTAATGAAACGTGTTGTTTATGCGTGAGGAACTAATTATTGTGTTCGTTTGTTTTCGTAATGGTTATGAGTAGCAACCGTAATTAACATTTTATAATGTGATAAATGAACGGTTTGAGAGAAAATTGCCTTAACCGTAACAATACCTTTTTGTTTTGAGTAGGTAGTCAACATACGGACTCGGTCATAAATCTTAAAAAAATAACAATAGTGACACTTATTGACTATTGTCAAAAATTTTCGTTTACTTGACCAAAATAGAATTCTCACGTGTCTAATTCACTCAAAGCACCTTTAGAGCATAGCACAACTAACAATATGTAATGAAGTATAATCACACTAATTATAAATTTTCTTACCAAGCGCAAGCGGGTTTCCTATCTACTTTAGGATCTTTCTTTGACAAAGAAAAAACTTATTGACAATATTTGACATGTTTATTCTGAATAACCGAACAACACTTCCAATTTGTAAATTGACAATAACAAGCTCGGCAATCCTTGCTAATGAGGGAAATATAAGAGAGAAAGAGGGAAGAAAAGGGAAAACGTAGCATTGCTATTACAATAAATAGGCGCTAGGGTAAAAACTACAGATACCTAGCAGGTACCTGTAAATCAGGAATGGGGACCTGTGTTACCCCTAATTTAACGCGAGCGCAGTCGCGGGCAAAAGCTAGTGTTATAATGAAGGTAGAATAAAATTAATAAAAAAACAACAAAACCTTAGAATCCAGATAGTTGTTGATACTCCCGGAGCTATCACTACTATGGAGGCCGATGCTATCATCACTGTTGCACAAACCACTATTATGATCACCATCTCGCGAGTCGCGGGAGTCACTCGACTTGCTGACGTCAGAGTCCGATTCGATCCACAGTGGTGATCGATATTTGAACTTGTGAGCGAACGCACTGAACTTAGATTCGTTATTCATTTTGCAGAACTATGTGGTGAAGTGTGATATAATGATGATAGCGTAGGGATACTTAATTGAGTTGTGAAAACTAATATTATTAAGATTGGTTTGATTGCAAGGATTTGCTTTGCGCTGTCACCAACGAACCTTGAAATAAACAACAAAAATGTTAAAGATAATTAGGAAACCATGTTTCGGAAAACCATTTTAACGTTAAACTTTAACTATGTTTATAAGTAACACATCGTTGACGTCAGTTACACATACAAATAAACTTATTCAATTTAAAATGGTTTCACTGCTACACAAAGCGTAGTGAATGATGATAGCAAAAACAATGGTAAAGGCACTTTAACAGAAATAAACACAGTGAAAATAATGGTTTCTAATACTTTGGTTGTTTAAACTAGTGTTGTGATGCAATATGGTCTGTATAGGTAGGGGAATGAGACGAATCTGTGTCTAAGATCACGGACAAACCCCGAGTATTTGAATGTAGGCAAATAGGTCGAGGGACGAGCATGTTGATACAGTGAGGTACGGCAATTCTGTTCCTTTTCGAAGTCTGAAAGGTGAGACGAAGTAATCGCGAAAAGGGGTAAAGTTTATAAGTAGTTTTACTTCACAATTTCCAGAAATTTCATTTTGTACCGACTGTAGGATCCACTTTTATTTTTATTTTGTTTAATATGTTTCTTGTAGGATTATTTCCTTATATTTAATATATTATAGAAGAAAACCGGCCAAGAGCGAGTCAGACTCGCGAACCCAAGGTTCCGTTGGAACTTGTGACATATAGTAAACGGCCATATCTTTTTAGTACGCAGACTTATAGGTGTTATTTTTTATAGCATAAAGGGACCACAGACCAGTGGCGTAACTATAGGGTGGCAGGACTGGCAAAATGCCACGGGCCCCCGACCCAGAAGGGCCCCGGCCCAAGAAGCCGCCAGGGCAGAAATATTTTTTCTTATTATCACTACTAAGTGGTTTATTAAAATTAAACTAAGCACAGCGTGACGATTTTAACTGATAGGGCCTCAATAAATGAATTAGCCACGGGCCCCAGTTGGTATAGTTACGCCACTGCCACTGACTTGAGTATATGATTTTAACTTCAACTCGATACCTCAATGTATTCCCGAGATAAAGGGTCTTGACAGACGGACAGATGAACAAACCCTAAAAAGTAAAAAAATACCAATATCCGCACAATACCTTGAGAAAAACCTGAGCGTTTTTTCTCTATTAGTATCGCTACGATTTAGACAATTCCCATGCTGTTAAACAATCGTATAACTGGTTTTATCTTGTAGATTATCTTTAATTTTATCACGAATCTACCAAATTATCTAAGGACGTTAATCTCAGATAACATTAATTCACACAAAGTTTATTGGCTAAGTAACCGTGTGATGCAGTGACGTCAACACCATGGGCCATATTTTGGATAAAACCAGTGTTTTTTTTTAACAGACTGATCCTTGCTGTTCCCTGTACAGGCTTAGACGACGTTACAAAGTTTTAAAAGATATGATTGAGAATAATTTACAAAGGTGTTCAAATTTGGCTGGGGATTAGCAATTTTACAAAGTGTCGTAACTAAGATTGTTACTTTTTCTTGCATACAAAAATCTCTTTCTTTCTTTTTCTTAGGTTATTTACTTCTTAAAAGGTGTTAAATATATAATTAACACAAACCTGAAATGAAATCCCATACTAACAAGCAAATCCTACGAAATGAAACTGATACCAACACTAACTGTAGGACTAAATTGATCCTCCCGCCAGGATGTCGCCATTTATTAGACGCTTCTTCGCTTTCAGTGTCACAGTAGATTGCCTCGTCTCAAATGATTGTATTAGTCCTGACTCCTGGTGTCCCCTACAGTGAGCTTGGAGGAGAGAAGAAATTGTGGGAAAATGGAAAAGTCGTTACTTAGAAAAGTGCCGTTTATATAATTCTTAATGAAGAGGCCAAAGGTCTCGGGCTTAAGCCCATTAAACGAACCTATGATTTTTTGGATGCATGTACGGATTGCATAAAGATATTTCTCAACGGCTTGTAAAGCCAAGTCAGAGGCCCATGGTAGCCCAAAAATGCTTTGACACCAGAATTGGCACTATCCATGCAAGAAGAACTGTTAAAGGTAGAATATTAATAATCTGACTTAAGATTACGGTGGCAGAACTGTATACATTTTTCTACATGATAGTGTATCCTTATGTGAAGAACTACACTCTATAGCTGAGTATAAATAATGGAATGGTGTGAGATAGGTAGGTAATATGGACTCTAGTTCCCCTTGAAAATACTTAGAATATAGTAACACCCAGCGACAATGCTACGAGTATAGTAGAACAGACTATATTATTATGATCAAAATGACTCACATTTAAAACATATCTTTTTGGTTTCTTTTCATTTTCATCTCGATCATTTTCAACAGTAACTTCTGCTGTATTTGCTTTCCTGTAAACTACAGGGCTGTCAGCCGAAGGCGTATCATCTTCTGCCTCAATTTTCTTATTTTCCACTTTCGCGTCTTCTGGAAACACAATTGTCACTTCAGGAGTCCTCGTTCCCTCTCTAATGTCATCAGAACCTTGAACGTTGCTAGTAGAAGGATTGTCTATATTGTCGCCAATGCTTGGGCTAAGACTGCTTCGAATCACTTCTTCTATTTTCTTTCTTGTCTCAGGAGGCATTTCCACATAGTCATGAGGGTAAAACGACATGTCAAGCCTAAGATCTGGTTTCTTCCGAACCCTCATGTTGTCACTTTGTTCATTCACTCACTGATAAGATACTTAATTTAAGGGCAAAGAAACTTTCCTGATAATTTAAACACCAACATATGATTAAAGACAGTTCATTTTAGACTCATCTATTAGCTAATTTAAACACTTTTAAAACTTGTTCTAATAATAATTGAAATGTCTTATAACCTCGTTTTTCACTATGAAGTTGTACGGAAAACAGTATAATAAGATAATTTTGGGTAATGTTATCTAAGCATTTTTCTTTGCTTTGTTTTATCAAATTCGCACCAATAGTAGCGATGTAGATAAATAACACGTAATACCGGATTGTTTTTTTTTTATTGTCAGATTAGTTATCTTTCTTATGTTTTGAATGCTATCATTACCGGGTTAGATGAAGATCAGATCATCTAGTAATCAATAATGAAAAAGAAGTAAATATGAAAGAAGTCAATAATGCCATTTTTGTTCATCGACACCAAAGATGTTATTATGATTTTTTAATGATAGGATCAGCATGTGGTTTCATCAATTTGATTTCCTTTTCTCTATTAATATAATTCGGAAAATTACCATAAACTGTATTGTTAAAACCTCTTTTATCAATTCCTCTTCCACTTTCAAATCTTCTTAGCTAGCAGGTCCTCGGTGTCTTAATATACACTAACTTGAACGAGTTGTGGTCCATGGTTAATATCAACAGCGATTATAAAATTATATAAAGAAAAACAACTTTGCGGTAAAATCCCGCGATTTTACTACACATTTGTTTTTCTTTTAACGATTATAAACATAACATCGATAAAAACAGTTTTTAATCCTCTAATAAATGGTAAAATACTAGCCAGCGCCCGCAGCTTCGCCCGCGAGATTATCGAAAAAAAAATATCCTTTGTGTTATTCCAGACTAATATCTGAGCAAATTTAATCATGACTTGTTCAGCCGTTTTGACGTGAAAGAGGAACAAACTTCCATACATCCAGCCATCTTTACAAACAATCGCATTTATAATATTATTAGGATTGTTAACTTGTCCGACCCGGGACCCATGGAGTTTTAATTTGTGTCCAGTAGATGCAAATAGGCTGGCCACCTTCATCATGGGATTTAAAACATAATAATTGGTGAAAGGTAGGTGTACTCTAAGTACACGTCCGTATTTAATAATTCTTCAGGCGTCATGTTATAAGACATCATCATCATCATCATTTTCCAACCCTTGTCCCATTCTATTTGGGGTCGGCGCAACACGTTTTCTTCTTCCATTCTCCCCTATCAGACCGTCAAGTTATAAGACAAAGTTTGCAAAAAATCCGTTAAAATTTTCTGTTGCCGTTCGTGGCTGTCAGTATATATGCGTTGTTCTTTTAAACTTTGCAACGGATTTCACCGCCATTCAAATAGATAGGTGTCTATTATATTTAATTTTCATCAAATTGCTATCTTATTATTAATCTTAATTTTTTTTAAATCATTTAACTGTGCCATATTGAAATGGATCCTCACCACATTAATAAATCAATTCAGTTCAAAATATTGTTATCAAAAAGTTACAAAGGTATGGGTATTTCATCGTCAAAAGGTCGCATTGGTGTAGCTCGTAGAATATTTATGAGGTTTTGGCTGTTATTGTCCTTTATTGCCGATATATTAGATCACCGATGATGCCATGAGCCATATTACACTTTATTTACTTACTTGTAAATCCATTTTTTATTAAACAACATACCTATCTTGTCTCTTCATTACTGAATGAAGTTGCTACAATCATCAAATATTTAGGTATCTAAATACAATTATTTAATCTCCTTTGTTCGTGCCAATGTCCTTTGCTAATTTAAATAATGTATGGTATTCATGCAAAAACAAGTCGAACGAGTCTTGTTTTACACATCCCACCAAGCTATGAATTATCATAATGTAGCTAAAATAAGAAATCGCTAAAATAAAATATAATATAGAATAATAAAAAATCCTTACTAATATTATAAAAGCGAAAGTGGGTTTGTTTGTTTGTTAGGTCTTCAAGCCTAAATGGCTAAAGCGATTTTGATGAATTTAGGTATAGAGACAGTTGGGATACTGGAGACGGACATAAGCTATTTTTTTAAAGTGAATAATGGGGGAGAAAGAGGGAAGAAAAGGGAAATTTAACTTTGTTATTACAATACATAAGGTGCAAGGGCAAAAACTACAGGTAGCAGGTATCTGCAAATCAGGAAAGGGGAACTGTGTTACCCCGAATTTAAATCGAGCGAAACCGCGGGCAAAAGCTAGTACTTAGCTAAATAAAGTATCTAAGTAACAAGTATTTCAAAGGGTAATATAAGTAATACGTAATAACTAGAACGTAGTGTATCTGTTATTTGTACAAAGTAATATAGAGGATAAAGATTCAGGTAAGACTAGAAAACCCGGTTCTGTTTCGGATGAACCACTAACAAATATGACCGGAGATTAAGTTGGTTGTTCTTTAACCAGACCAAGGTCACCGATGCTCAAACAATTTGGATCATCGTTTGTAGACTAAGTACGAGATAAGCCTCTCTTGTTTGTTCCGATAATACAATCGAACTAGGTTGTTTTATTACGACTTTCTTTGGAGAAGCCGCTATTATAAAACTTGGTACACCTGCAAACTTGTACAACGCAAAAATGACCTTATAAACGTCAGCTAGTAACCTGAACTTTAGTTAGGTACGGTTTCCTAAAACACATTTAGTGTCTATAGTGTATATTCCTCAGTCACTTTGGGATAGGATTCTAGACTAACTGGAATCACCCATACAGCCAAGACCTCCAGAACCTAGATATCTTGTAACAATATATACATTAACTATTAATTCGAACAACTAAAATATAATCCTGAAAATTCAAGAGACCTAGTTGAGGGATTGTTAAACGCTGATAAGACACACATTCTCTAAAATACACCGAAAATAGTTCTTAGTTTCAGTAAAAATAAACTCACCTCGTCCTGTGGATTATTCAAGTATTGCTGCTTCAGCACCTCAAGCTCCAAGTTCTGCAGCGTCGGCATCGAGATCGAGTTCCTTCTCAAGCTCATCTTTCTCTGTTCCATCGCCTCTCGTTCTCTCCTTATCAGTTCATCAGACTCTGCTGCTCCGAAACTCTTCGAAGTACTTGGAGAAAATTCCAGTTCAGTAGACTCTGTTATTGGACTAGTAGGCTTCGATGATCTCCCAGAATCAGGCTCTAAAGTTATATATAGAGTCCCTTCTGGAGTATTCACTATTATCGTATCATTATTTGGAGATGTATGAACATCTCCCAAGTCTGAGGCATGCAATTTTCTATCTTTTTCTGCAGCTGGTAGAGATCCATCTTCCCTTTCATCTTTTGTACGCTTAGGACGTATTGGTTCGTCGGGTTTGACTAGATTCAGTTCTATGAAATCATCTACGTATGGAATGTCTTCGTTTCGTTTTAATTCCGGGGAGTTGAGCCCTTTTTCTATGTCTTTTGAGACTTGATCCTTGTTTTCCATTATTTTATTTCATAGTAAAGATCTGCAAATAGAAATATGAATAATGTTTAACGATTGAATAAAGTTACTAAATGCTACATAGATTTATGAGACATGATGAAAAGTTCAAGTATCTCGAGATTGCTTTTTATATCATACGGATCAAGAAAAAACTGTCTTATTAAGTTTTTTGTTACAACCGCAAGAACCGCACTCGTAACACTGTAATTAAAAAATGTACGGTTGTAAAAAAGGGTTCATTAACCATTTTGTTGTGTCATAGTTTGTAATAAGGTAGGTATATTTTAGCATATTCTTCGCTTCAATAATATATAATACT
Organism: Ochropleura leucogaster; assembly: GCA_958449745.1. NCBI lineage: Eukaryota > Metazoa > Arthropoda > Insecta > Lepidoptera > Noctuidae > Ochropleura > Ochropleura leucogaster. Next base: position 1,207,728 of record OY288213.1, on the reverse strand, counting down.
ATGATAATCTATCAGAATCTATTGAAATCTATCAGATTGAAGACAGATGAACTCAAGTAGGTAGGTTATTGGATAGAAAACGCAAATCTCAAATTCCTAATTTTAAGTCATATTTTTGGACAACACATGACAATAACTCAATGTTAAAGTTGCATGTGTTTATTATTCATGGTATTATTAACAGTCAAATTAACACCTTATTCATGGTTAAATAATTCAAGCAATATAAGACATTTTCTATCTGAATGCCTAAATAACTTTTGTTTCAGCATAACTAAATGCGGCGGAATATTATGGACCCAGACAAGTTCTCAGTATATTATTATGTGGGTACTACAGAGAGGCCAAAGCAAGCATGTATTGATGAATCTATTTATTAAGACTTTGTGCACAAGTAAAACTGTACGGAAAGGAAACCCCATATTATTATCCCCCTTTTTCTGCTATCGCACCTACTGTGTTTTGTCTCTGCATCACCCTAAGGAAGACTGGTAGAAAATGCAGGCATTAAGTCCGCCTTTGCACAGTTTTTACTTGTGCATAAAGTTTTAATAAATAAATATTGGGATAAGAAAAGAAAACTGACGAAGAGCAACAGGACGATAAGACAGACATAATACTTTTCATCCCCCGAAAAATGTTTTATTTCTACATACAAAACTGCGTGAATATCTATTTATTTGTGACTAGCTTTTGCCCGCGGCTTCGCCTCGCGTTAAATTCTTTGTAACATAGTTCCCCTTTTCTGATTTGTAGGTACCTGCTACCTGTAGTTTTTGCCCTTACGCCTTATTGATTGTAATAGCAATGCTAAGGTTTCCCTTTTATTCCCTCTTCCTAGATCATTTCCCACTTTAAAAAAATAGCCTATGTCCGTCTCCAGGGTCCCAACTATCTCTGTACCGAACTTAATCAAAATCGGTTAAGCCATTTAGACGTGAGACATAACAAACAAACAAACTCACTTTCGCTTTTATAATATTAGTAAGGATTTGTAATGACGTAGATAGTTTTCTTGGTAGTGTAAGCAGGCTATGTGACTTGGTGTCTAATGTAGACATTTGACAAAGTAGTGACGCAATGTGATTAGAACCTCCCGTATACAACAAGCCTGAGTCAAACCAACTTGATTTATTGTTCGTTTGTGAGGAGAATATTGTTTTATATCATTGTTTAAACACGTTGTTGTATGTTAAAAGTGTCCTGTAGTAAAGACATCGTATTAGATGGAGATATTGGCTATCACCCGGTCTGTCGCAGAATCGTGGTGTTCAATTAATGGTTTTAAAGTGAGTCTGTTATTTTGTAAATCAATTCAAGCAGTTGCGTTATTTCTTTGTTTATAATTTTACAGGCTTACATAAAAAATACGTACTTATTAGACATTTTCTGGCACTCTCTACTCCCCTAACTCTTTTTAACTCTTGCATTAATAACCATCTCTAGAGAACTAAATAGTATATAAAGGAAATAATATAATTAGGGAATTGATCATGCCAACGAAAACTGCATTTCCATCGTTTCTACTTATCAACTTTACAAACCTAATTTATGGACTTTTATATATTTAAATTTCCTTTTCTTATTGACCAATAAAATAGGCTTTACTGAACATTGCCACAATAAAAACGAATAAATAGCAGAAAAAAAATAAACAGCACAAACCGGTAAAATTGAATAAATCACCACAAATGAACCCAAATCACTTGACCACTTTTAAAATTTACAATATTTACACTTGAAACCTTCTGCCCGGCAGGATCCACTCTTGCGCACCGTAAGGCTCGACACACACTGGCACAAGGTTACTCACACGTAAATGTTTGCTGTTAGATTATCGTGTGATTAGCACTGCTTACTTTTTTGTATAATATGTGACGTCAAAACCCGATCGCCACAACATATTTGAAAGAAGAAAAAAAATATTGATTTTTTTTTGTCCGAGACTGTAGGCTGCCAGTCTCTTATAATTGAAAATAGTATTACATGGTTATTTTCGTTCGAGGCTTTAATCGGAACTAACGCGGCCATCTCATTTTATCAACCAAGTTTTCACAATCAATTTCACAGTATTATTTTTTCTCCTGAAAACGCCATTTATTTATTATAACTTTATATGCATATGTATAAAAACAATGTACGAAGGCGGACTTAATGCCCTGGGTAAGTCAAGTCTACCTTACATTTAAGAGTAGAGAAAGATATTGCACTGAAACACAAGCCAAATAAATTCAGCCATGTCTAGTTAGACTGAAATCTAATACGACTGAAAAATGGTTAAGATTATGATTACCTTAAGGTTGTTATCAGAATTTATCGATCGTTTATCGGCTGAAGTCTCAAGAGCTACGGTCGAGGTTAGTCTTAAAGATTTATCTTATTTGAGTGCATCCTTGTCTGTTATAAATTAATTGTGAATTTGAGATGCTGATGGTACCATGTAGGATTCAAAAGTATTTCGATGATAACACAAAGAAAACAAAAGAATGATCACAATAAATCTTCCAAGTAGTGTCACCTAGTGCTCCTGCCGGGGTTGCGAGTTATTCGAAAGGGCGGAACAGTGGTGGCGTTAGACGTTGGTGACAAAAATGCCTCGCATAAATGTTTCGATTAGGGTCACAAAGGGGATATAATGGGTCTTTACAGACAGACAGACGGACAACAAAGTGATCCTATAAAGGTTCCGTTTTTTCCTGTTGAGGTACAGAACCGTAAAGACTGAAAAGAAAGTGGAAACAGCGGCTGGTGTTAACTATGATATAATCTGGAACTGAAAGGGGCCTCGTAAAGCTGATGTCGCCGAAAACCACATTTGGTCTAGCGCCGCCTCTGCTGCTGAAATAATCTGACTGACTCCAAACCGACACAAACTGTAATTCGTTACAGCTGATTGAAACATAATAATTGCGTACGAAACAAATTATTGGTCGCTGTTTTGAAACTCTGATAGTTGAATTTATGAAGTTAAAGGCTAGTTTGAAATTACCGAATTTTAAGATGAATTACTAGGTACGTAGTTTATCCAAGAGTTTTATTTTTCAAAATCACAATAACTTTATCTAATATATAAAATTCTCGTGTCACAGTTTTCGTTCCCATACTCCTCCGAAACGGCTGGACCGATTTAAACGAAATTTTGTGTACATATCGGGTAGGTCTGAGAATCGGCCAAAATCTATTTTTCATACCCCTAAATGAGCAGCGGGTGAAACCGCGGGGCCCAGCTAGTCTAATATATAAAATTCTCGTGTCACTGTTTTCGTTCCCATACTCCTCCGAAACGGCTGGACCTATTTAAACGAAATTTTGTGTACATATCGGGTAGGTCTGAGAATCGGCCAACATCTATTTTTCATACCCCTAAGTGAGCAGCGGGTGAAACCGCTGGGCACAGCTAGTAAGTACATAAAAACTACTTTATAAGTATATATAAAGTTATAGTTGGATGTTTGAAAACCATCATCGTAAGTCTTAAAACAGGAGCTAAAATAAAAAAAGAACTTTCGATAATTCTCCAACTTCTGTCGTTGATTAATATTTGATTAGATTGATACAGCTAGTTTAGGTTGATATTCCATGTTCAAATGCTTGCTTGAAATTGATATGATTTCTTTGATAACGAAATGTCAACATAATGCGAATTTGCATACTAAGTTAATTTCAAAATAACTAGTACTTACTTTGCCTGCCAGTCTTTTGCATTATTTTTTCTGCTAGTTTTTTAAGCTCAACTATGTTGGGGTCGGCTTTGAAATATTTTAAAAGGTTGGTACTGGGTAATACGATACTTTTTGGTTAGACTGGTTGTCAGACTTTCAGCCCACTTACTTCCTATATAGTTAAAACAGGAAGTAAGTGGTGGCCAAAAGACCTGCAGGGGCTGCGGGTTCTTCGAAAGAGATACCGTGGCCCCGGAACGTAAAGGGCAATGAAATGAACATGGGAGGGTTTTAGTCAGTACAAGTCTGACACCTCCCCCCGCTCGGCCCAGAGCGGGGAAAAGTTATGTGATGATTTCCCAACCCAAAAATTAAGTGGGCCAAAAGTCTGATAACGAGTCTTACGTTATTTGCTCCAAAGATCTATAAATGACAATCGGGACATTGGTCCCGCTAAAGCACGCCAAGTTATTGGACTTAGCTTGCTTTCCAAAGCATAGAGAAGAAACTCGGTATGTAACGGGTGGTAACCCCTCTATGAACCAACCTAGCGCGGCTTTACCGAATGACGATCGACCCAAATGGCTAATTACTGGTACCTAAACCACATATTTTTTTATTTGATCTTTTACAACCTCTACAATTGCAAATTTTACACAGAATATCGAATAACAGTTTCAAGCATTCATAAACCAACACTACAGTTAATGGGCTATTTAATTTTAGATTAGTCTGTGTTTAAAGAGTTCTGCATTTACCTTTACAAACAGGCCAGCTACGCAATCATAAAGTAAAGAAATATTATAAGCAGTATTAGAACAAACGTCCCATAAAGCAGATAATCCAGGTTCTCCAAACACCAGAGCCAGGACACTGTTATGTAGGTTGAACACTGGGTAGCCATCTTTTTAAGTCACCAAAAAGGTTTTAACACAGATTTTTTTTATATTCTTATTTAACTCAAATTTAAATTGTTCTATTTGACAGTTAATCAAATGTCAAATCAGCATTTTGATTTGATTTTGATTTCCAAATTTAAAAATACAACGTAACACTTTCAATTGTTTTTAAAATTAACACTTTCCACGAAACGAACACTATAGGAATGCAAAATCAATGATGAATTAACACCACATTAAAGAGGAAACAAACTTCAATTTAAAACATTTGTGAATGTAATTAGAAGTTTATATTTAAACCAGTAATTGTTAACGATTACCGCGTGACTTGCTGGAGCGATTTTCAGTCTAATTTGGTTGCCTCTGACGCGGAGTAGAGGCTCTAAATGACGAGGTAATCCGATAAACAGAGTAAATTATGATAATTACTACGTTGGTTTGAGTATAGGCTCAAAGTTTGCCATAACCGTCCAGGAAGTGGTAAATATGGGAAAAATACACTTGGTGATGATGGCATGGGCATATGTATATTCGGTGTAGGGTTCTGCGACAGATTCCCATCTTGTTTGTTTATTTCACATTTCTTCAGAACAAGGAGTCATCTCGGAGTTAGGGTATGCATCTAAAGAAACAAATATAAGATCGTTGATCGCCTAATCAATTAGGTATCTACAAAACCACGAATTATTTACCGAATCTGGCGACATTGTATCGTACATTACGCAAGCAGAGATTATCTACGAGATTAGGATATGCAGAAATATACATTAATGCAATCAAAGGAATAACCTATTTGTGAAAACAACCGACAAACGGATAAACAATTTAATTTAGTTTCGGTTGTCTGTGTTCAATTACCAAGTAAAAAAAAATATTTGAAAGCAAACCTGTTTATCATATTAATGTGGTATATCTTTGTGTTGATTTTATTATAATTAGGACATCAGAACAGCCAGGTCAATCAGTCAATCAGGTCAGCCATAAATTCAAGGTTGGGGGGTTAGCAAGCAGAAGTGGAAGCTGCAGTGAACGGATAGCTGACAGAGCAGATGAGCCCTAGAGACGTGAGAATTGGCAAGTGTAGTAGGCGTGTGAGACACCACCGAGCTAAACAAAACGATGACCTTGAATTTTGTTTAGATTTGGTTGCCGAAAGCAGAAGGCAAGAGACAATGAACGCGTAGCAGACATCATCGGCAGCCAGGAGAGGAGAGATAAGAGACCAAACAACACAAAAACATTGTTTTCGTAAGAGGTTACTTAAGCATTAGTAACTCAAGTTATGCACAATGTCAGAAAACGATAAAGTAAATCCTACACAAAAGTGGAGCCAAGTCATCAAAATGATTGCAGACCATTACGGTGTCCTAGAGACAGCAGTTGTGGTAACGACTGTGAAAACAATGGATCAAGTATTTTAGTTAAACTACTTCAGTCTTGCACTTAAAGATATGAGACTTGTGAAGCGTTAGTTTAGAAGTGTCGATAAGAAAAGTAATATTGGGACCTTAAAATAACCGGGCCATAGGAGCATTGGTATGATAATTTACAAAAACCAAACAATTTCGAAGACCATCTCACCTGTATTTTTCCAAAGTGTTCTACAGAGGTATTACATTTTTAATAGAATTCAAAAAAGGAGGAGTGTGTCAACTCGATTGTTATTTGTTTGTGTGTTTGTTACGCGACTTCTCCGTCGATTGTGGACCGTTAATTTTTTGAATACCCTTCGCGGTGGTACACTCAGTGGCGGTCTGCCCAGCTTAGGCGGAGCACCACCGTGCCCTCGTACGGCGGCGATCTCTCGCGTCTGGCCCTGGTTCAGTCCATGGTCCGGAGCGAGAGGGAATGGGAAGCGGTCACTTCGCGAGACGACCCCCGGCCACCGTTGATACGGGCTTGTGGACGGTGAGCAATGGGTAGCTCACCGTCCGTCCGTCTATTAACGACAGGCCGTGTCGACGGGGCGTTAGTGTTTCACGCGCGCCTCAAAGATTTGTCAGAAAAGCAGAGGGGCCTGCCAGGGCCACCGCCTGCCGGGGTTGCGGGTTGTTTGAAAGAGATACCGCGGCCCGGAACAAAAGGGCAGTAAAAGGAACATGGGTGGGTTTTAGTCAGTGCAAGTCTGACACGCCCAGAGCGGGGGAAATTATTTGATGTTTTTCCATCCGCAAAAAAAAGGGTATACGCTTGTAAAATATTACTTGAGTGATTTATGAGTTATATTCTATAATACATTTTTCTTCTAATGTAATGGACGATATTCTAATATCTCTTAGTAGCAATGAAAAATTAATGCTCGATAATAATTTGTGTAAGATGCCACAACTAAGGCATTTTCTAGTTATATTTAATAAATTGTTTCTTTTATATCAAATAAATTTATCCTTATTCGAAAAATATAATAATTTGACGCGCCCAGTAACTTCTTATTTAGTCCTTTGTACATAGAACTAGTCTACCTACAGTACTTTACAGTAATCGTTTGTGGTTGTTAAGATACAGATCTAAATACATATATACAGTACACACAGTTAAAAGAATTTTAATTAACAGCCTTAACTGCTAGCAACGTGTGAATAATTATGATGACTCTATTCTTGTTCAAGATTTTTCAGATGAATTAGGTAAAACAACTAAGTATGATACCTTTTTAACTACCCATGTACTTAAGCTGGTTGACAGGAACCATCCAAAAACAAACTTTGCTGTTTAACTGGTTAAGACCAACCAAAATAAGAGATACTAATAGAAAATACAGGTTCTTGTTTAAAAAAATAAGTGAGTAAACTGGTTGACAGGAACCTTTCAAAAACAAACTTAGCTGTTTAACTGGTTTAGACCAACCAAAATAAGAGATACTAATAGAAAATACAGGTTCTTGTTTAAAAAAATAAGTGAGTAAATTGGTTGACAGGAACCTTTCAAAAACAAACTTAGCTGTTTAACTGGTTTAGACCAACCAAAATATGAGATACTAATAGAAAATACAGGTTCTTGTTTAAAAAACTAAGTGAGTTGTACTTAGTTTTTCATCATAATTACGATAATTGATCTTATGAAGTCTTCAGAAAACCTGAAACTAGAGATGCCAATGCACAAATAAATAATTAATAATAAATCATTTATTTGCATGAAATAAGCTAACAGCTTACAGATCTAAAAATACACATTCATACTATTATATAATACAGTTCATATTCCCTCCACTAAATTAATAATAATAATTTATGGATGTGCCATGTTATTGATTGACAATTTTATTAATTCAAATTTGTTAAACAATGTGAAAGAAACTTAATACAAAACAAATATCAAAATAAGACTACAGGCACATAATGTGCACTTCAGTGTCAACGGCGTCTTAGTGTTCCACGCGCGCCTCAAAGAGATGTCAGCAAAGCAGAAGGACCTGCCAGGGTTACCGAAGGGGTTAAGGGTTGTTCGAAAGAGAAACCGCGGCCCAACATGGGCAAACGAAGGAACATGGGTGGGTTTTAATCAGTTACAAGTCTGATATGAAATAACTTCCCATCAGCATCATCAGCTTCCACGAGAAATCTTTTATAGTCGCAGCAGTACGGCTATGGAATGAATTGCCTGTGTCAGTAAGGCACCCGAACCACAGCCAATTTAAAAAAAATGTATGGTCAAAAGTCACTACCTCTCACCTGTGTTTCGTATTATTTTCGTCCATTTATTGATTTCTATACATAAAATTACATTTTTAAATATTTCTTAAATACAAAAATTAAAAAAAAAACATTTAAAAATATAAAAATAGTAGCCCACCGGTATCGGGAACAGGGTCCAAGCTACCGGCGGTCAGGGCTCCAGAGAAAGGAACCTCCTAACAATACGAGCCGTGTCCAGGAGTACCGCTTTCTGTATCAAGCCCTTGATCCAGCTGCCTAACGAGAGCCTCCTCAGGTATTGGTCGAGGCTCTTGGCAATTAAGCCATTGGCAGATACGACTATCGGCACAATGATCGCTGAGTCCACATCCCACATGTCGACAACCTCGCGAGCCAAGTCAATTTCGTATTATAATAATTATGGTCTAAAGAACTTCCTACTTAATATTATAAATGCGAATGTTTGTGAGGGTGGATGGGGATGTATGGATTTGTGGGTGTTTGTTACTCTTTCACACCAACACGGCTGAACGGATCTTGATAAAATTTGGCACAGAGCTAGATTATAGTCTGGAATAACACATACTTTTTTTCGATCGTCACGCGGGCGAAGCCGCGGCCGCCAGCTAGTTTTATTATATTTTTAGTAGATCAGTACCTAATTACGCACTGTTGTCTATAACTTGTAGGAGTATATAATTATATTATTAATATATTTATTTATATATTATATTGCAGTATTAAACATAGTTCCTAGTTAGGATCGTTTAAACTTTAAAAGGACTTGCAGCTACCAGGTCTGCATGAGTAATAAGACAGTTGATGGAAAACGTCGTCATTTGAGGAAAATATCAATCGAATGACAAGTGTGTCATCTTATTTATATTTTTTATGATTTTAGGTTGCAGTTTGTATTAGTTCGTAGTTGCTATCTCTATTTTGGTTGAAAGGATAACTGCCATAAGCCTTTCTGGACCTTAGATAGATAGAATATTCTTTATTGTGAACACCATACAAATTACAAGAATATTTAATTAGCATACAACGTACAAAGCCTAAATGTTAGCAGAATTGTTGTCCAACAAAAATATTTAAAAAAAAACACTTAAGTTGGTTTTCTCTAAGTAAAAAAAAAATGTTTTGTACAAATAACTAACTAACTGTGATAAGCAACTAAGAAAAACCCGATAACCAAGGGTCATAAAATTGAACTCTGAATCCCTGAATAGAAGTTACATCTTGTTAGTAAATGATGTTTATTTCGCAAGAAGGTTTTAACAAACATATTTACTTCGTCTTCGTTTTTTTTTTCAAACTAGATGAGGCCGGTGTTTCGTACCCGACTACTCTGAGAAGGAACAGTCGAAACTAACTCAAAGGTCATAGTCTCTTTTAAGGTCCAGACAAAAAACCTGGTTAATTTTCATTGTAGTAGGTACCTATCTAGCATCGAACATCATCAGCATTCTCCTGCCCTTATTCCAATCTATTTGTGGTCGGCGCAGTATGATTGTCTTCTTCTATACTTCGCTATTACATTCATCTCATAGGACACTTCATTTCCAGGTTAGTGCAGAACACGACACCACAAAAAAGGACCATTTTGTGAAAACTCTTCCTTAAGTTTACAACACTGCAATGTTCCAGAATAGGAATTAAAAGGAATCAGATTTGCGTTGAAGAGAATATGGTCACTGACTAAGGTTTTTTTTTTTTTTAAATCGTTGCCCCACACTAGGAATTTCTCCTGTATCGCGGGTGCGTTTACAAACAAAGTCACATACACAAACAGCCAGACCCGGAACAACTACCTGTAGGTCATACAAATATTTGTTTCGTGCGGGGATCGAACCCGCGACACGCAGCGCAGCAGTCGTTCGCTCAACCACTGCGACTGTTACTGATTTGCGACTAAGTGTCTAAGGTAGAAACAAACCAAACAACTAGCTATTGAAGAAATTCGTTTAGGAAACCAAGACTATCTAAAATGGATGTTTTATTTCGCTACTTTTCCCACGTCAGGTTGGCCGAGTGGTCTAAGGCGCCAGATTTAAGCTCTGGTTCCCGAGAGGGAGCGTGGGTTCGAACCCCACACCTGACAAATCCTTTGTTTTGCAAGAATGACCTTTTGGATCTGAAAAGTTTACTAACAAATTTTTTTTTGTTATAATTTGTATCATAGTTTGATGGTTATTTCACAAAACAACTAGTCAAATAATTATTAATGTTTGCATGCCTGCTATAGGATAGATTGTACAAGGCTCAACCAATCATTGTCAACTTATTTTATGTACCTTCAATCTATGCAAATAAATTTTACTTTACTTTACTTTTCTTTACTTTAGTCGTATTTTAAAGCAAGATGCGAAATGCGTGTTTTTTAAACCTACCTACCCCTAGAAGAATGTCGTACCAGTATAATATTGTTGTCTTTTCTGGACGACATTCATAGATATTAACTGACGTAGAAGAATAATAAAAATTGGCACACGCGTTTGGTCTGTAGTGCGCTACAAATGAACAAACATATAATATTAACGCTGATTAACATATTACCTTCCTTTACATCCTTGCAGTAGCCATTCCTAGATTAAATCCTAGCCTTACTAATAATAATATTATAAAAGCGAAAGTGAGCTTGTTTGTTACGTTTTTACGCCTAAATGGCTAAAACAATTTTGATGAATTTTGATACAGAGATAGTTGGGACCCTGGAGACGAACAAAGGCTAACTTTAAAAAAAGGTTTTTTTTTTAAATGAGAGAGAATGAGGGAAAACTTAGCTTTGCTATTACAATAAATAAGGCGCAAAGGCAAAAATTACAAGTTGCAGATACAAATCAGGAAAGGGGAACTGTGTTACCCCGAATTTAACGCGATCGAAGCCGCGGGCAAAATCTAGTAAATGTATAACTTTGAAAGTACCATCTCAAATCAAATCATTTATTTTATATATATAGATCTTTTCGTATTAATAGGTTCTCCATATTCTACCGTCTTATGGGCATGCAAATAATATTAATTTCCAAATTTAAAAGAACAAGTTATTTAAAATTAAATATAATAAATTGATTCAAATAAATTATATAGTTGCAAAACAAAAAATGTCAAACTAATAAACAGCACAAAAATATTTAGTTACTAATGTCAAATAAAATGAATAAAAATGTCAATCAGGAAAAAAATATATAAGATAAAGTAAATAAAAAAATATAATATTAAAAAAATTATAAATATATATATATATATCTCATGAATAACCACAAGCCTATGGCGTCATTAATAAAGACACTAACTTCATTCAACAACTGCCAAGCCGGTGACCACGTGCAATAAGATATGTATCGCGGATGATCATCTAGTTAGCATGCTAATTAGACCTTGTGCTAACAATGGGCCCTATTCATTAACTGTATGTACTTTACATAATACTTATTACGTGCAGTTGCTTATGTTACTGCATGTGCTGCGATAAAATTGTGAAGGATATTTAAATGATTATTGATTGACATAACATCACGCTAAATCCCCAAAGCTTTAGACAGAGGTACAGAGTAGACCCACGTTTCTCCAATCCATTGGTTTTGCAAACCTAACTTTTTTCGTTTTATTTATTTTTTTCATTTGTCAGACAAGATACCATAGTCGCCAGTTTTTTTTTTTATCTAAGACGTTGCCCCCACACTATGACTTTCTCCTGTGACGGGGGTGCGTTTACAAACATTAACACTCACATTATATACCAACAGGCAAACCCGAAATAATTATTTGTAGGCCATAAAAATATTTGTTCCGAGCGGGACTCGAACCCGCGGTCAATCGTTCAGCCACTGCGCCAACCATGCCTATTACCACCAACCGGGCACAAACCCGGACCCCGTAGCTGCTATTGAGAAATTCCTGAAGGCATAACCCAAAAGTAATTTACCCAGGCCAGGAATTTTAACCCAAATAGATTAATTATTGAAACTAAAGTACTGGATTATTCTTTAGGGCGTATGCAGTCAATCGAGCCTATTGAGCGGATTGAAGCTACACATATACATGTATATAATATAGGTTAGGTTAAGTTTAGGTTTTAGTCAGTAAAAGTCTGACACTCCGCCCGCTTAAACCAGATCGGGGGAAATTATTTATTGATTTCCGAGAAGCAAAAATGTTGACCTACAAACGGCGGGCATATCAAAGCTCAATAATCCAACTGTCAGATTACTAAAAACATGCATTTTATCTAGAAAACACTTTGTCGGCAACTGTATCAAAGAGATCTCCCGCTACCGAACTGTTGATTTGTAACGATAACATTGATTACCTTATCAGTAATTTGTAAAACAAGGTCTGCAAACATGATTACTATTGACCTACTTAATTCAAAAGTGTTTTCCTCAAAATCAATCAAAATCTTTGATCCGAAATGTTGCATCATAGAAGAGCTCATGGCTAAGTCATAACAGCTGCTCGAGTTTAGCTTTAACCACGCTTTCCTAGGTTTTTAGACTTGAATGGTTGACAACCCATTACTTATCAAGTCTCCTTCGTGACTCGGATCGCAAGTCATGCCTTTGATCCCAACTGTCAATCTTTGAAAGCCTTTACAAGTCAAAAGGTACCAGTTTACTCAGTACTGGATTGTAAAGACCTGACGGCATGGTTGGCGCAGTGGCTGAACGATTGACTGCCGCGCTGCGTGTCGTGGGTTTAACGCCTCATGGAACAAATATTTGTATGACCTACAAGTAGTTGTTTCGGGTCTGGCTGTTTGTGTATGTGACTTCAAATGTTTGTAAACGCACCCACGACACAGGAACACCCAGGAGTGTGGGGACAACGCAAAAAACGCGTCAAAATCAAAACATCTAGATAAAAAAAAACTCGTCAAGCCAGTCAGACTCGCGCACTGAGTATTCCCGACAAACTTGCGACATTTATAATTACGACAGACTTAGATGGTTGATTTTTTACAGTACCACAGGATTCATTATACCTACCTATAATTTTAATTTGAACTTGATACCTTAACGCGTTCCCGAAATAAAGGGTCTTGACAAACAGACAGGGTTATGTTTTTTCCTTTTGAGGTACGGAACCCTAAAAATTATTACAATCTTTCCAGTAGTTTTGAAACCTATTCCATACAAACAAACAAAAAAATGTTTCCTCTGTATAATATTGGTATAGGGCAGAAAAACGAACACTGTAATTTGGCAGGTATACAACTCTACCATAAGCAACCTTACAAAATACAAAACTACAAAAAAACTGGTCTATATTATACTGGAAATGAGCTTGATGTGTCGTCGCCGTCGTATGTACCTGCTACCCTACCATGACGTCATTAAAGCAGAACTTATTCCACTGAGGGATAGAGACAGAGCTATATAGGGTGTCTAGCACCATATCTTTGGAATAAGTTCTGCTTTAAGACGTCATGGCAGGCCTACTGGTACTTATATCATTACCAAAAACAGTTTTTTGACATAAAGGGACTAGCTTAATTAAGCAAGCACCCAAATAGAAAAATAAGGTAATTAGGTACTTGGTTAATTAAGCAGGCCCCCAAATAGTATTAGTTCAGGGCTTCACAAACTCACGTTCCGCCTCTGATGTCACTTATGTATCGTTTTAAAACACTTATTTCGACCGCAACAACAACCGACACACATTATTTACATTGTTTTTAGATGACAATCGCGAATAGACACTTGTGTCACTTATCAAGTTATCACATTCGATTGAAAGGTTATCAGCTGTCAGCTCATTGAGGCACTATCTCAATGGAATAGGTAAAATTACTCGCACACATTTATAGTATAAGTGAATATAATGTGGACACTTTAAATTTTAGGTTTGTTTTAGGATAGTTAATATTCAGATTAATTGTCAGGGTCTTTTTAGACGTTGCCCTTTATTAAGAACCTTTATTAGCTTCCACCCGCGACTTCGTCCGCGCGGCATAATTACTTTGGGCTAACGCTAACTCTCTTTCTCTCCCGTTTTCCTTCCTCTTTCTCCCCCTTTTCATACTTTTTTAACCTATGTCCGTCTCCAGGGTCCCAACTATATCTGTACCAAAATTCATCAAAATCGGTTAGGCCATTTAGGCGTGAAGACGTAACAAAAAAAGTCACTTTCGCTTTTATAATATGTATTAGTTAGGATTTAGTTTACAAACATTTGGCAAACCCGTAACAGGTAACAATACTAATATTAATTGTTCCGAGCAGGAAACGAACTCGTGTTAGAAATATTAATGTTATGATAAAAAGTCTGACTTTTATTCGCGAAAATCTTTCAGACGGACAGTAATTTTCTTAATTGCTACTGTGTGAGTATGGCGAATGGTGACTCTAAGCAGAGGGTCTCGAAGCGTTGGTCGAATGGTCGCACTTTCGACCACAGCGAAAAAACAAAGCAAAAGTAAGAAAAAGAGTATGATGAGATGTCGAAGCAGTCCAGAGTCCAGACCATCTTATAAGTTCTGGCAAATCTGAATAGGTCCCGTATAGATTGGTTGACAAAATTATATGTATAAAAGCTGTAACAGTTCGTAATGTTTTCAGTAATCTATTACATACTCGTCGCTTCGGGTTCATGTGGACTTAATAAATAGACAATAGTAATGACAGTTAATAGGAAAATTGTTAAAACTACAGTCGATTACTGAAATGACAATGATTTACTCATTTTGTAGGAAGGACGGAATTACGACGTAATGCAAAAATTGCACAGATTTTCGTAATTACAGCGGAACAATCATATATACATTTTGCGGCTGCGAGTTGCTTTTTTTTGAATTTTTGTTGATGTTAATAAAAAAAAAATAATTTACATCATTCATTTTGAATTTTTATTTTCCATTGCTACTAAGAGATATAGCATAATTATCATCCATACTAATGAAAAGAAAAAAGACGTATTATAGAAAATAAACAAGAAATATAGATAAAATTCATATGGGACCCCTTTTTTTTCTTTTTTTTTTCGGGTGGGAAATCATCCAATGACTTCCCCTGCCCTGGGCGGAGCGGGGGGGCATGTCAGACTTGTACTGACTAAAACCCACCCATGTTCCTTCTGTTGCCCTTTACGTTCCGAGGCCGCGGTATCTCTTTTGACCAACCCGTAACCCCGGCAGGCGGAGGCTCTGGCAAGCCCCTCTGCTTTGCTGATATCTCTATGAGGCGCGCGTGTAACACGAACGCGCCGTCGACACGGCCTGTCGTCAATCGACGGACGGACGGTGAGCTACCCATTGCTCACCGTCCAATATGGGACTCCTTCGACAGTATAAACATTCGATTATAAAAGAATTTTGAAATTTGGCCCATAATAATCGTCGGAGAAATCCCTTTCGCTTCGCCCCAAGCGGGTGAAGTCTTTCTGATGCTTTCCCATTCATAAAAAAAGGGTTTCCGATAATTCTGGGTTTGCAATAAAGTTAACCCGGGCACCACTGCTATCAACCCACCTTTTCTTTTTTTTTTTTTTTGCTCTGGGATGGGGGGGCTATGTGGGACTCCCCGGTCTGACCCGGTATACCCACTAAAAATACCCAGCGGCACTCCCGCTTCGTCCAAGAGGCGGGGGACTGGGAAACCGGCACAGCCTTAACGTCCAGTCCTCCGCCGACGATTGCCCTCCATGCCTGGACCCCTAACGCCCTCCCCTAGGTGGGGAGGGGGGGCCGGGCCCGGGAGTGACCGACGAAGGTGGCGATGGGTGCATTGCAGGCAAGGGCACCCCCGTGCCCATCGCCCGCCCATCGCCACCATGAAGAGGAGGGAGAGGACGGCGCCTTCTCCGACCCCTTCGTCGTCTGCGGAGCGGCGCAGCGAGAGGGTCCTCCTCCCGCGCGCGCTCCGCCTCCTCTTTTTGCGAGATGACATCCTCGCAAAAGGAGGCAACCGCTGCCCAGGCCTCCTCGCTCTCCAGCATGGCATTGACGACGCCAGGAAGCTATCAACCCACCTGGTGGATGCACTCTCCGTCTCATAGACACCAGTCCAGTATACCAGCAGTTGGAACATTGCGCTGATTATGGTAAGGAGGTTAAGCACAAGCTATAATCTTAATCAAACTTCAATATCAAAGGTAAACATGAAAACGTATTCAGTCATGGTTTACGACACCATAAAACAGTTGAGGTGGTTCAACGGTTTTCCTTCTCAAAGAACATTACGTGTGCTGAACAAAGTCATCTGAGATGTGCATTTTATTATGATTAGGTACCTACCTAATCATAACCTACCTAGGTTAGAACAAAATATTACCTACTAGCTTTTGCCCGCGGCTTCGCTCGCGTTAAATTCGGGGTAACACAGTTCCCCTTTCCTGATTTGCAGGTTCCTTCTAACTGTAGTTTTGGCCATTGCGCCTTATTTATTTTTATGGCAATGCCAAGTTTTCCCTTATCTTCCCTCTTTCTCCCTCATATCTCAACCTTTTTTTTAAAATAATAGCCTATATCCGTCTCCAAGGTCTCCCAGCTATCTCTGTACCACAATTCATCAAAATCGGTTTAGCGTGAAGATGTAAAAACAAACAAACAAACTCACTTTCGGTTTTATAATTATAGTAAGGTTTATTTCAGGATTTTCTCAGAAACAGCCACAGAGTACCTATGTATTTGTGTCATGTTGATGGCAATAGGCTGGTCCTCTATTACATGGGACTTTTAACTGGCGAAGTGCAGTTCCAGTGCTACACCGATTGACAATGAATGTTATCAAAATCACCCTGAGTATCAATTTTGTAGGTATAATAAACACAGATAGGTACCTCGTTAATAAATACAATTAATAGATACTTATTGTAATTATCCTTTGTAATTTTAGCAACATAATCTTATTATTCGTGTAGGTAATAATAATCTGTGGCAAGTTTACGTCCACGATCATAAATTTTATGTTGTATATTATAATCAATAATATCTCCATTGTTTTATGATTGGAATCAGTATCGACTCCATAAGGTACAGCAGAAGGGTAAGAAAGAGGAAGTCCTAATGCCCACAATAGTTTTAATTAATATTTGTATACTTACCAGTATAAAAAACATTCTACCCTCAATTTAGGCTGACGTAAAACGCAAAAATTAACAAAATAGATCTTTACTTCTACTCTCGTCCGTACAATTACCGCATAATATCAATGAAAACCCTAGTTGTATATTAAAAAAGTTATTTAAATTAAAAAAAAAATGTCATCCCATACTTACAATCACACAAAAACACAGAAATCACTGCCACCCAAAAAATCTACATTAAAAAAATCGAAGCCACTTCACTGTATCAACAACCAATCACACGCGTTCCTCGGATGCGCAGGAGTCGGTTCGGGGGCGCGAAGTAAACTGTTCATTATCTGCCTTTACCCGAGTGCCGGCAAACTGAAGTAATGTGTGACGACAAACACACGTGAGGACTTCCTCACGACTTGGCCCAAGTGGGTAGGCAGTGGCTGCCTTTGTAAGGCAAAATGTGGTATCTCAACAAATGTATGTTTTGAGAAAACATGGAATCTGTAAAAAAAAACATATTATTTAGTACTAAAACGATTTATAGGCTACGGTTATTCTGACGGGGTTGTGGGTTGTTCGAAAGAGATACGGCAGTCCCGGAACATACAGGGCACAGGCAAGGAACATGGGTGGGTTTTAGGCAAGTAGAAGTACAACACTCCCCCCCCCCCGCGTTCCGCCCAGAGCGGGGAAAGTTATTTGTCGACTAGCTTTTGCCCGCAGCTTCGGTCGCGTTAAATTCGGGATTGGCAGGTACCGGCTACCTGTAGTTTTTGCCCTTGCGCTTTACTTATTTTAATAGCATAGCTAAGTTCTCAGACGTAATAAACAAAGAAACTCACTTTCGTTTTTATAATATTAGTAAGGATTTCACATCCACAAAAAAAGCTACAGTTACCTATTAACCGAATCCAAAATGGAGGATGTAATTCATTCGGCGAGTACCTACATTTCTTCCTGAATTTTCATACTAGGTATATAATTATCAAGTCAGACAAACAAAAAAGATTTCATATTTTTTATGAGATACCGCATTTTGGCTTGCGATGGCTGGGCTGTGGTGTCTAATTAATCAACATTTTAATATTACGTATCACTTAGCATAAGGTACCTACACGCTGGGCCCACGCAATAACTCGAGCATGCTGGATTAGTACTTATGCTACAACAGTTTTATATTAATCTCCTATGAAAACTCATTATGCCAATCTACACGTAAAGTCTATGTCATGGGAGGTCTTAAACGGTTGTACAAATAATCTGGTCCTGCAAAAACAAAATAGATAAGTGCCTACAATTAAAAGTCAGTGAGTGTCACATCTCGATATTTTTTTATCATCTTCGGCTACATATAAATGAATTGTTTTTTGACATAAAATAAACAACTTGCAGGTCAAAGTTGATAGATAGTTAAGTATTGTTATCTCTACTTACCAAATTAATCTTCAGACTCAGGGGGGGTTGCCAGGGCCACCGCCTGCCTGGGTTGCGGGTTGTTTAAAAGTAAGTATTGTATTGTATATCGGGCTGTTGTCCGCAAGTCCACGTCTGAGGAGTGTATTTTGTTTTAAAAGTAATACTGCTTCCACGGAACGTAAATGAAGCGCAATAGAAGGAAGGAAGAAAGAAGAAAGGGTGATATCCCAGCTGACAAAAAAGACTGTCAGTCTCGTGTCGGTTAGGCAAGTTACTCAACGAGCTTTTTTACTTGCCTACTGATACTGATTGTTTGTATTTCAAAACATGTTGGTAAAAACAATGAATAATCCTAGTAATATTAAAAATGCCAATGTTTGTGAGGATGTATGGATGTTTGTCGGGTTGGTCTAGTGGTTAGTGGCCCTGACTGCTGAGCCGGAGGTCGTGGGTTCGATTCCCACCCAGGACAAACTTTGTGTGATGAGCATGATTGTTTGTTCCGTGTCTGGGTGTGATTTATCTATAATATGTATGTTTTTATAAATTATATAAGTATGTTTATCAGTTGTCTAGTTACCATAATACAAGCTCTGCTTAGTTTGGGATCTGATAGCCGTGTGTGAGTTGTCCTAAGATATTTATTTATTTGTTCCTCTTTCACGTCAAAACGGCTGAACTAATATTAATGAAATTTGACACAGAGGTAGATTATAGTTTGGAATAAAATGTGGGTAGCAAATTTTTTTTCGATATTACGCGGGTGCAGTCGCGGGCGCCAGCTACTCGTATATAAACAAAATGACGCCTGTTATTCTACGGAAATATGCCTAATATTACAGTACACTCACATTTCGCCATGTATGTTTAATTCCCAGGTAAAAGGGATGGAAATACCCGATAGCACTTTGCCCGACTCGAGAATCGAACCCAGAACCTCATGCTCAGCAGTCACGGTTGCGACCACGCAACCCCCAAGTACCAATGTTGCGGCGTAACGCCTCACAAGAGTGGTACTCCACGCGTACCTGTCATGCTATTAGTTGCCATGCATATTTTGGTAGGCGCGTGCTTCTTACACGCAGCCACATAATGTTCTATTTCTTCCATGTCATTCTACCGACGACATTTGCACTGTACGCAGCATATTTGTTAAACCTTTGATATATCACAATTAAATCCGTTCCATTGTAAATTGGACTTTAATTAGCCCCAGTGTGTACTCTAAATACACATATTGGTGGCCCATGAGGGGAACCAAACCGCGAAAAACTAAAAGAAGAAAAAAGTCAAGAAAAAACGTGGCAGAAAAATCTCGTCGAGGCGGAGCCGGCCGGTTGGTGAGCTTCTTCTTGGCGTGATTTGAAGATTGAAGAAGGGGTTCAAGAGCGAAGGTGCAGCCTGGCTGGGATCACCCACGAATTCAGGCTGAAGCGAGCAGTGATTCAGCAAAAGTATCACATCGCGCATCGGACTTCAACAAAAGCAGATAAGTGCCCTATCCTTCCTATTTTTCCTAATCTTCCAAAAAACTCATCCATATTACCCAGAATTATCCTATTCCTGATTGTTGGGAATCAAATTCATTTGTGCAAAGCAAAAATTTAACGGAAAAAACCACCGTTACGTTAAAGCATTTTGTCAACCTACCTCCTGGTTCAAAGAAAATTGTTCTTTTGTGTGCTATTTAAAATACTTCTACATTATTTGGTCGAAATCTATTGCAAAACTAATTACTAATGGCTCAGTAATTAATAATATAAAATAGTACCTACGCATAGAAAATAAATAATTTTAATTTCATTTCAGTATAGTTCAAAGAAATTTAATCCTTAATTCCAAGGCTTAGGTACAATTCACTCTGTGAGATTATTCCTCATTTTGATGATAAATACTTAGATGTGTTTCGGTCATTTCAGATTATTATCTACGCCAAGCGCAATCAGCTGTGCGGGCGTAACCGGTTTCCGAGTAACCAGGTGTCGTCGAATTGAGGAGCGTGAGCCTTTCTTTGTTAAATTAACGGATTGCTCATTAGGCATTCTTTACAATTTGTTTTGATACTTTATTGAACTTAATACACGTATTTGTTTGACTTTATACTCGCAATGCCTAACGAATCGGTAGATAAATTTCGTTTAAAAGATTTAATTACTAAAAGGTCATCTGCAAAGGGGCAGATAACTAAATTCAGGAATTATTTAACTAGTATTGCTGACGTTACAGAGCTGAATAACATACAATTAACTGAGTTAAGTTTGAAACTTGCAAAATTCGAGGCATTGTCAGTTAGGGTTGACGACTTGCAAAATGAGATTGAGGTCTTAAAACCAGATGATTTAGACGCAGAAATTGATGAACGTGATAGCATCGAACGCGATATTATTGTCAACATTGCGACTGCAAAAACTTTGTTGGACAAATTCTCTAAGATTGAATGTGAACATAGACGTGGTTCAATCCATGATACTTCTTGTTGTTCGGATCATCAATCTTTTGGTTTAAAATTACCTCAGATTCAGATAGCCAAGTTCGACGGAGCTTATTTCCGATGGTTAGAGTTTCGAGACACTTTTGAGAGTTTAATACACAAAAATGAACGCTTAACACCAATCCATAAGTTTCACTACCTTACGTCTTATTTGGAGGGTGATGCCGCAAGAATTATTTCGAATCTTGAGGTATCGTCCGATAATTATTTTGAGGCATGGAATTTACTTGGTAGTCGTTACAATAATAAAAGACTTTTAATCTATCACCACTTATCCTCATTATTTTATGTAAAGCAACTTTCACGTGAATCGGAAAGATCTCTGAGATTTCTAGTCGACCATGTTACAAAAAACTTGCGTGCTTTGGCCAGCTTAGGACAACCCACGGATGGGTGGGAAGTTATAATTGTTTTCTTGCTGGCGCCAAAGTTAGACCCCAACACTTTAGCAAAGTGGGAGGAATATCGAAATAGTTTAGACAATGATGCTCCATCATTGGAGCAATTCAATAAGTTCTTGATTGAACGTGCAGGCGTGCTGGAGGCATTAAATCGTAACAAACATGATGGCAATATGCCTAAGGGTCAAGTGACCACCGCGCGTAATAATTCTAGCACAAATAGTCATAAAACCAGTCAAAATAATTATACGAAATCATTTGCTACTTCCAAGGTCAATAAACCTAATAACCCTCGTAACTATCAATGTGTCATATGTAATGAAAATCACAGGATTTTCGACTGTCCCACTTTCAAAGCAAAGGGGATAGATGATAGGACGAAAGACATTACAAAATACAAATTATGTGTCAACTGTCTTAGGCAGGGACATCACTCAAGCGCATGTCGAATGGGACCGTGCCGTGAATGTAATAAAAGGCATCACACTTTGTTGCATCGCCCCGCTGCGTCTTCTGATGTTAATAATATTGCAATGGTAGACGAGCCTATTAATAACGGTTACGAAACCGTTGCCAGCTTTTCAAAGCGAACTTCAAGTCAAACTCTTTTATCTACGGTCATGATTGAAGTCTCGAATCCACAGACCCAGCAAAAGGCGAAGGTTCGGGCGCTGCTCGATAGTGGCAGCCAATCATCTTTTATTTCTAAAGCTTTAAAGGACAATATGGCATTAAAATCGGTACCAATTGACTCGCTAAAGGTCATAGGAATTGGTAATACTGTTTCTTCTAACATTGCCGAAAGTTGCAATATTAAAATTAATTCTCTAGTTAACAAATATAGCGCAAATTGTTCATGTCTTGTTTTAAAAGAATTAACCGGTGTAATACCTAGGTACCCGGTCAATGTCAATACATTAAATTTACCTAAAAACATTGTTCTTGCTGATCCTACATTTAATCAGCCAGCACCTGTAGAGGTTCTAATAGGCGCTGATCTATTTTGGGACATCATGGGTAACGAGCAGCGTTCCCTTGGCCCACAAAACCCATATTTAATAAATACGCGTTTAGGCTGGATCATATCTGGACCTATACATTCAAATGTTGATCATAAAGTCACACATTGCAATCACACCACGGTAGGTGCCGTGTCAAGCCAAATGAACATTGAAAAATCAATTGCAAAATTCTGGGAACTAGAAGAGGTTCCCACAAAACGAGTAATGAGTGAAAATGAAAGGTTGTGTGAAGAACACTTCAAAACTCACACTCGTAGAGAAACCACTGGTAGATTTTGTGTAAGACTACCATTAAAGGACGCTCCAGACTGTCTGGGGGATACCTATAACTTAGCTAAAAGGCGGTTATATTACTTAGAAAAACGGTTTAAAAAAAATCCATTGCTTAAATGCGAATATACAAAATTCATTAATGAATACGCTGAATTGAGGCATCTTTCATTAGCTAAAGACGAGCGAAATATAATTTATTATCTATGTCATCACGCGGTACTTAAACAAGACAGTGAGTCAACTAAATTACGGGTAGTTTTTGATGGGTCTGCAGCTTCTACATCAGGATACGCGTTAAACGACATTTTAAGGGTGGGTCCGCCCGTACAGGATTCTCTGTTCGCTATACTCATACGTGCTAGACAGTACAAGTTCCTGTTAACTGGGGACGTTGAAAAAATGTACCGTCAAGTTAAAGTTGACAAAGAAGACCGTGGCTTACAACGAATTCTATGGCGAGAGGACGAGTCTCACCCCATTACATCGTTAGAGTTAAATACACTCACGTACGGCACCGCGAGTGCTAGTTATCTTAGTACTCGTTGCCTATGGCAACTGGGGGAGGAACAACGCGACGAACGCATTAAAACTGCTATCCAAAAGGATTTTTATGTCGATGACCTCATTACAGGTGCTGATGATGAGCAGGACTTACGTCACATTCAAAAGGGCGTGTCCGAAGCTTTAAAAAGCGGTTGTTTTAATTTAAGGAAGTTTAAAAGTAACCATCCGTCGATATTAAACGATTTAAACATAAATCAACAGGACAAATTAACTATCAGTGAATCATCAAGTACTCTTGGTATCGGGTGGATCCCATCAAGTGACACTTTATATTTCCCAATTAAAAACTTTACACTTGATATAAAAGCGGTTATAACAAAACGATTTGTGATGTCAAATTCATTCAAAATATTTGATCCTTTGGGTATCCTTAGTCCTCTTATTATACAACCTAAAATTATGTTACAAAAAATGTGGCAGCAAAAAATAAATTGGGACGAACCGGTCGCAAAAGAGTTAAAAGACGATTGGTTAAACTTTACAAATAATTTAAATTGGTTAAAGAAATTTAATATTCCAAGATTAGTGTTATGCGATAAGCCTATATTTATAGAATTACATTCTTTTAGTGATGCGTCTCAAAGCGCCTATGGTGCATGTATCTACTTAAAATCAGTAAATGATCATGGTCAAATCACTGTCAACTTATTATGCGCCAAATCAAAAGTAGCGCCATTAAAACCGGTTACCATACCACGTCTTGAATTGTGTGCTGCATTATTAGCCGCTAAGCTTTGTAAATCCGTTACAGATTCTCTCCGGTATCGGCCGGGAACAATGGTACATTGGTGTGATTCTAGTGTAGTGCTGGGTTGGATAAATAGTGATCCAACTAATTTAAAAATGTTCGTTGCTAATCGTGTTTGCGAAATAACTGAAGTTACTAAACCATCTGCATGGCGTTACGTTCCTACTTTAATGAACCCAGCTGATTTGATCACTAGAGGAATGGATGCAAAAAGCTTATTGTCCGCGGAGTTATGGTGGTCCGGCCCTAGCTTCCTACGTCACAATGAATCCAACTGGCCAATGTTAAAAGAATCCAAGTTAGATGACTTACCTGAAATAAAAACACACACGTCAATAATTAATGATAACTTTATAGATTTTAATAATTTTTCATGTTTTAAGAAACTTAGAAACCTTATGACGTTGGTTTTAAGGTTCATATTTAATTTGAGGAATCCTCATAATAAACGAGTAGGTATACTTACCGCGGATGAGTCATCTGAGTCGTTTCTGTCGCTATGCCGTATCGCCCAGCGTGAGTCATTTCCTATAGAATATGACTTTCTTAAAAAAGGTAAAGAATTACCGGCTAGCAGTAAAATTTTATTATTGTCTCCGTTCTTAGATAAGGATAACAAGTTGATTCGCGTCGGTGGTCGCATAGATGCCGCGGCATGCGACTTCGAGAAAAGACATCCAATACTCCTGCATGCTACGCATAAACTAACAAAGTTATATTTTGCTAACGAGCATCTTGTAAACTTACATGCAGGCCCGCAGTTGTTGCTCGCAACAGTTAGGGAAACAGTCTGGCCTGTAAACGGCAGACATCTTGCACGACGCACTGTTAATAACTGCGTAAGATGTAGGCGTATTAGTGGTAAAACGTTGTGCCCAAAAATGGGTGACTTACCTTCACAGCGCGTGAATCCGGATTTTCCATTCCTGTCCGTTGGGTTGGATTTTGCTGGTCCATTTTTTATTTTAAATCGCAAAGGACGTGGAAGTCGCGTGACAAAGTGTTACATGTGTCTTTTTGTGTGTTTACGTTACAAATGCATTCATTTAGAGGCCGTCAGTGACTTAACTAAAGATGCATTTGTAATGACTCTCAGGCGATTCATTGCCCGTCGTGGGAAACCAACGGAAATATTTAGCGATAACGGTCGTAATTTTGTCGCCGCCGCGAAGGAAATTGGCGCTTTTATAAAAGAAACTAAAGAACCTATGTCTGATTTTGCAAGTCAACAAGGTATTAAGTTTAAGTTCATACCTACTTACGCTCCTCACTTCGGCGGCATTTGGGAAGCCGGCGTAAAGTCTGCTAAACACCATATAAAACGAGTTATGGCCAATAGTCATTTCACATTCGAGGAAATCTCGACTTTGTTTGCACAAGTGGAGGCGATTCTTAATAGTCGTCCCTTGTGCCCCTTGTCATCCTGTCCTAATGACCTCCTCTCCCTATCCCCAGGGCACTTTATCATCGGTCGACCGCTCACTGCGCTACCTTCACCAGCCCTGGAAGATGTACCCAACACAGGCAACGCAAGAAACCGATATGAACGTCTGGAGAAAACAAGGCGCCACTTCTGGCAAAGATGGCAGAAAGAATATTTATCGGAGCTTCAGCAGAGAACGAAATGGCGCAAAGGAAATTCTGCGCGGCTCAATATAGGAGACATGGTGCTATTGGCAGAAGAAAACGCGCCCCCACTAAACTGGCGTCTCGGACGAGTTCTGCGGCTATTTCCCGGACCAGATGGAGTGGCACGAGTCGCTGAAATCAAAACGTCACGAGGCTGTGTGCGACGGCCGTTTACCCGTCTCTGTCCGCTACCTACCGCTGAAGAACTGAAGGGTTGAAAGCAGGCTTTCAACGGCCGGGAATATGTTGCGGCGTAACGCCTCACAAGAGTGGTACTCCACGCGTACCTGTCATGCTATTAGTTGCCATGCATATTTTGGTAGGCGCGTGCTTCTTACACGCAGCCACATAATGTTCTATTTCTTCCATGTCATTCTACCGACGACATTTGCACTGTACGCAGCATATTTGTTAAACCTTTGATATATCACAATTAAATCCGTTCCATTGTAAATTGGACTTTAATTAGCCCCAGTGTGTACTCTAAATATACAACCAATGTACTACTAGTTTATGCAGATCTCACGTCGTACGAGAAATCTACGTTATACGTTCCTGAGTTGAGAGATCAGCATACACTGGTTTTGTATAGGTTGATTTGTCGTCGTAAATACACACGACTGCAAGTCAACCTATTCTAAACTATTATAACCTGATCTTTCAACTACGAATTGCACACCGTAGTAAAGAGATCAGGTTAAAATTGTTGTATATAGGTTGATGTACCGTCGTGTGTAGGTACATCAAAAAGCAATCCAAATCTGATCTTGTTGTCATTTAGAATAGATGTATAGGAAGTTACTCCAAGAAGTGGATGCCAAAATTATACTTCATCCACCCCATGCATCATCTAACGTTGAATAATGGCCCAGACCCTCGTACACTGCCCTACATTCCCAACCGTAATTCCAAGTCTGAAAGGAAACATTAACGCCACAATAAGATCCGGCGCCGCGCTAACTGGACGGCCCGTAGCGAGGGATTATGTATCTACATAGGTAGGTAACTAAGTATTATAATGTTTTACCTACTTCTCAGAGTAAGGAGGAGCTCGTGGCTAAATAAAAGGGTGATGGGTGACCACCTGTTACATATAGAGTTTCCTCCGTGCCTGGCAAAGCGCATTAAGCTGTTTGTCCCGGCTGTGATTTGTATATATTTGACAGTCATTACAGGTGGTTAGTGTCCCGAAAATATGACAACAAGTCTTACCGAGGGGTATCGTGGAGGTCAGATAGGCAGTCGTTCCATGTAAAATACTGGAATTCAGCTGCATCCGGCTAGACTGGAAGCCGACCCCAACAAAATTTAAAAAGGCTAAGCTACATCTAGGAGGCATAGTGTTAGCATGTTTTACTGGAAATGCAGAATGGATTTTGCAGTCATTTACATAGGTTTAAATAGGAACCCCTTTGCCTCAACCTTTGCAGAAAATACTTAATTACGGGTTCAAAATCCGGCCAAGTGCAAGTCGGACTCGCGCACCAATGGTTCCGTGCAATCTTGCAACATAAGCCAAATCTTTTGACTGCGTAGACTAAGAGGGTCCCAGAGCTCCAGCTGAACATATGGTTTTAATTACACTTCGAAACCTCCAAGCGTTTCTGAAATAACAGACAGCCAGACGGCCCTTGAACTTGAAGTACTTAACTAACATCTTAGATCCAACAATTCGAAGACTCCTGAATCCTCACTTGAATCAAAATGTATTATTTCTTTCATTACCCTGTCATTCACCAGGCTCTCATTCCTCCACTTCCTTTACTCCTCTTTCCTTCAAATCATTCCTCACACATTCCATCCATCATTCCTTTGGTCTACTTTTTCTTCTCCATCCATCAATATATATGTGCACTCTTTTAGTCCCATGTGCTGAATCCCTCAACACATTCCCATACCAAGACAAACCGCCGGGGTTGCGGGTTGTTCGAAAGAGATACCGCGGCCCCGGAACGTAAAGGTCAATAGAAGGAACATGGGTGGGTTTTAATCAGTAAAAGTCTGACATGCCCCCCGCTCCGCCCAGAGCGGTGGAAGTCATTTGATGATTTCCTACCCGAAAAAAAAAGACAGAATTTTTATATGCTTATTTCTTACTTTTTTCAAATCAGTCTACATACCGTTCTTAATACCATTAACTACCCCCCGTTGTATTTTTATATTCGAACAGTCCATTCAAAGGTTGTCTGGAAGATATCGCTATTAGCGATATGACCGCCATTGTAACCATATATTTAGCATATTTTTTTTTATAAAACAGTTTTACTTCAAATTTGGTACGCAATAAAGTATATTCTATTCTATTCTTAACATTCTCCCAAGACCTTTACCTGAGTATTTAGAAAAATGTTAAATGCCTAACGTGAAAAGTCCGTCATCATAAATTATGATGATGAATTAGCAGACGCGATCGTGATCGCTTATTTAGCGCCACACTCACGTGAGCTCCTTGATACGTTAGCGCTATCATTAAGGTGGCGCTAACGTATGGACTGCTAATATTTTACTGAAATTACATAAGTTTGTTAGCAGTTTTTTAAATTACTCATTTAGTTGTCGGTAATGAATTTGGACCGTTTCGCATAGACCTAGTGCTGCAAGACGATCAAGGAGTAAAATACTTTAACAATGAACATATCCATTGGCATTGACAAAGGTAGATAGGTACGTTAGTGGGTATATAAACAGACTAGCTATGCCCGAGCATGCGTTGCAATGCAATATTCTACCTTTCTTTTCGTTTAGTAGTTAAGGAGTACATCGCGGTGTTTGTCCGCGTGACACGTGATTTAAATATAATAAGAAAGATATGAAATTGTATTGAAACAAATGAATAGGCGGTGATAGTTCCGATTTTGGCCACGCATCACAGATCCTTTTAAAATTCTTAGGAATTGTCTGAGTTCCCAGTTTGTTTTTTTCTGTAAATAGTTTTCAGTTATGTTTCTAATGACTTTGTGTGCTAAAAAATAATAATAGATCGGACCCTAGGACCATAGGGATATCACCAAGCGGTTGGTTGAATCTTCAGGGGACAAGACAAAGAAAGCATTGCCATCCAACGCGGTAATGCTGCCAGCCTCCCTCCTGGGTGCTTTTCCTGTTGACAGCAAAGCGGACGAATTTTCAAAAAATTCGTCCGCTTTGCTGCCCTGTAATTATTTTACCATTTGTAGGTACATATTTCAATTATTAGTTTATGTCTCTTTATAGTTTGTAAATAATAAAATGTACATAGATGTCAATAAAGACCTACCTATTTACAACCACTCCATTGCAATGGTGCCGTGAGTAGACAGATCTAAGCTTTGTCATTTATTATCGAAAAACAACCCTCCAAACGTTATTCACAGATTCGTAATGGGCCTGTCGTAGGCATTTTGTAAGAATGATCTTTTTACATATGGCGTCGTCATTTTGCAAACGCGAAGCGCTTTATAAATTGCCGAAGGCATATTTGTTATTGAACTGAACGATGTCAATCTACACGTTATTTGTATAAGATGTCTGTTTCAGGGTGACCAGGATATGAATAAAAAGAGACCAAAAATACTGATCGTGCACCAAATATTCTTTCCTGAATGCTAAAAAAATGCGTAGGTAAGGTTAGGTTAAAACTGCGACCCCCTACGCACGAGCCGAGCGAGCGGTGCCGCGGCAGCGGCCGGCGAGTGCCAGTAACGACTTGCATTAATAGAAAATGGATAAAGATATAACACTTTTTTATTGTAGTGCTGTCTTTTTCCTGATGCTCGTTATGACATATTTTAATTAACATATTTTGGTGCACATTCAGTATATTTGGTGCAACACAGGCAAAATTGGGTAAACGAAATGGGAATAAATTGAAGGTTGCAAGGTATTTTATAAAATTACGACATTTTACAATATGCCTGCGGCAATTTATAAAGCGCTTCGCGTTTGCAAAACGACGACGCCATTTGTAAAAAGATCATTCTTACAAACAAAATGACAGGCCAATTTTGACATGTCTACAAAACTGCGTTACGATGTAAATACGTCAATCATACCGACAAAAATCAAATACCCGGTGAAAATAATATATTTCTCACTTAAAATGTTCTACCACAAGTTTCTATTTGTTATCATTTATATTTGGTAACGTACCCTGTGAAACATACCTTGCAAAGTTTAAAAAAACCTCCACACGGATCTCTGATTAGCGTTTTGCCGTTTTCACGATTGGATTACGAGAACATACTTGTGTCGATTGTCGATAACGCTGACGATTGGATTGTTTATGAATAGCTATGCTAATCGGGTGATTTGCGTGTAAGATATTCTTTTCCTAGCTATCCAGTCTGTTTAATCTTAAGTCCTCAGTCTTCCATTTCCATAGATGCTGCTATTCAACAGTTAGTATATTCCCGGCCGGCAGCGGCGATCTCTCGCGTCCGGCGGTAGCGGTTCAGTCCATGGTCCGGAGCGACAGGGAATGGGACGCTTCCCATTCCCTCTCGCTCCGGTCGTCCCTCCGGACGTCACCTCCTTCTGTGAAGCAGTCATTCTAGTGAAGGAGGAGGCCGGGCGTTTGATGGAGAGAACCTCAAACCAACCCAGCCGCCGTGGGAGACGCCCCGGGCGCCGCGAGACGACTCCCGGCTACCGTAGATGCGGGCCTGTGGACGGTGAGAAATGGGTAGCTCACCGTCCATCCGTCTATTAACGACAGCCCGTGTCGATGGCGCGTTTGTTTCACGCGCGCCTCAAAGAGGTGTCAGGAAAGCAGAGGGGCTTGCCAGAGCCCCAGCCTGCCGGGGTTGCGGGTTATTCGAAAGAGATACCGCGAACCCGGAACATAAAGGGCAATACTATTATTGCCCTTTATGTTCCTATGAACCCACCCATGTTCCTATGAACATGGGTGGGTTTTAGTAAAAGTCTGAAAAGCACCCCCGCTCCGCCAAAAAAAAAGTATATTCCCGGACAGCAAACTCAAACAACTCCAGGTTTTCACACGTGTATTATGTAATTGGCCAATTCATGAATGGTTGAAGCACTCCAAGCAAATGGGATTGTCTAGCGTTTCAATTCAGTCTGGGAAGGAAGTCTGAATTAAAAGGATATTTGACGTGTCCAAGCAATGATATTGACCTAAATAGTGCAGTGACTGAGAGAAGCTCTGTTCTAATGCTCATGGTCGTAGATTCGATTCTTATCGGGCTGCCGTTCGGCCTTAATCGCCTTTTCGGGGTAAGCAATTTGGTTATTATTTCTGTCGGTCTTTGTCTCTCTGTCGTATGGTATTGTCTTACTTAGGAAGGTAATTCAAGTTTTCGCCCGTAGTCATAGTAAAAGCTAGGTGAATTTGTTGGCTGGTGAGATCTATACGTGTATTTTATAACAATACAATCACGCCTGTAATTCCCGAAGGGGTAGGCATAGGTGTACTTAGTAGTAGTAGTACATTCAGATTTTATGCTTTATCATGTATCATTAAACATTATTTTTTCTCTTTTAAAAAAACATTTCCCCTAACTAGGAATTTCTCCTGTATCGTGGGTGCGTTTACAAACATTTAAACTCACATACACAAACAACCAGACCCGAAACAACTATCTGCATGTCATACAATTAATATTTGTTTCGTGCGGGAATCGAAACCGCGACACGCAGCGCAGCAGTCGATCGCTCAGCCACTGCACCGCCTGGGTTGATTAGACAACGTGGTACACTTATTGTATTTTCTAATACAACACTTATGTACTCCTGCACATCAAGCTACTACAATCTGTCAGATTTCTTTGATAGATTTTCGACTTTATTTCTAAAGTATTAGGTTCAAGTTCATTGGGAAAAAATTACAGTTTCGGGTAGCTTGACCTGCTGGCGTCTGCACATGAAAAAAAATTTTTTTTGTTGCGTGTTTTTGGTGAAACGGAACGCAAACTCAAAACGCATCGTCTCAGATAATATCGGTAGTGACGTCAAAGTCCATGTGTCAAAGAAATCATTTTTTGAAAAATACTTAATTTTCGCTAAGATTTTATTATAATATTGAAATTGCAATTTTGGCTTGAATAAAGCGTACATGCATTACAATTTGTACAATTATTTTATTTAGAGCTAAAAAATAGATTAAAAACCGGCCAAGAGCGTGTCGGGCCACGCTCAGTGTAGGGTTCCGTAGTTTCCCGTCCGTCACAATAAGTGTTCCCAGTTATGAGGCCAACCGAACAATTCGGTAACACCCGATCCAATGTAATAAGTACCTACAGCGCCATCTCTCGAGGAATTGGGTTACTAATTAATACAAGACGTGCAATTTTCAATAATTCTTTTTTTGTTTGAAAAAAGATACGTTCAGGATAATAAAATATGTAAACAAAGTTACAAAAAAAGCTTGCATATACGATTATACTACAAACTTAGTCCAGAAATTATTTTGTACAACTTTTTGTCTTTTTTGTACAAAAACTGTTGTCAATCAAGTTCAAAATGATTTTCATAGAAAGTCCCTATAAAGTTCTACTTTTCAGATTTTTTTCATATTTTTTAGACTTATGGTTCAAAAGTTAGAGGGGGGGGACACATTGTTTTTTACTTTTGGAGCGATTATTTCCGAAATTATTGACATTATCAAAAAATGCTTTTAGTAAACCCCTATTCATTTTTAAATACCTTTCCAACAATATATCACACGTTAGGGTTGAAATTAAAAAAAAAACACTTCCCACTTTACATATAGGGTGGCTACCCTAATAAAACATTTTTTTCAAATTTTTATATTAGCACTTTGTCGGCGTGATTGATATACATATTGGTACCAAATTTCAGCTTTCTAGCGCTAACGGTCACGGAGATTAAGCGAGGACGGACGGACAGACAGACATGGCGAAACTATAAGGGTTCCTAGTTGACTACGGAACCCTAAAAAAGGAAAATTCTGGTAAATGACGTCACACCATGGCCACAACCGTTTGAACTGAATTAGAAAATTTAACTCTTACAATTTTCTAATTCAGTTCAAACGGTTGTGGCCATGGTGTGACGTCAATTATGTTTTTTGCGACAAGTAGTTGAAATTAACTTTTAATACTTTTCTTGGGTTGTAAGTACTGTTTTTCATTGATAAAAAATTGCTTATTCCCTATTGTTCATGCAAATGATAAATAGTGAAGTAGTTTAGGAAAGTTTACAAAAAAAACTACGTAATTGAATACAATGTAATTTATTTAAGCGAAATCTATACATACTGATTTTATCACACGAACACTGTGAACAACATACATTAATTACATTTATCAAATAAAGTGAAGTTGGGCGACTTTTTAGATATGTGTCAAAATAGCCAACGCGAGGGGGAAGATGGTGGAAGACAGATCTAAGCTTTGTCATTCCATAACTTATAAACTTAGCAAATTGATCGGCCAACAGTTGCCCGACAGTCGAACGACACTTTTTAAAAATGGTTATTGAATTTTGAGATTATTTTAGTAAAAATATAATAACTTCCGTTCATTCACAGTTTTATCTAACAGCGACCTTACTTTAGCGAGAATAAAGACTAAGAGAAATCACTTTAATATTGGCTGACATTATTATCTGTGGCAGTATTCTGGCATCATCCTTTTGCAATGGACAAACAGAACAGTATGGCTCTCTTTATAGTGCAAAGTCGTTGATAAATTAACTATGAATGGACTATATAATATAGTGTAATATTTAGCAAAGATCCAAAAAAAAATCCAATCGAAAGATATGATTTATTTTGAAAATTGCATTAGCAATGCAATTTTCAAAATAAATCTTTTTGTGATAAACAACATCACATTTTCTTTTAAATACCTTTTCTTTTGAAAGACAATCAACAGCAACACATATGCAACTAAAAAGTTGCCCAACATTCATTCAGTATCGGACACAGCGATGTGAAGTGAATCTATGCTATGATTGGAATGTATGATTTAGTAAACCGCATCTACAAACATTGGGAAGCCAACACCATCTTTTACGCCCAGCCTGCTTTCATAGACAACAAATGTTGGCCACCAATGTTTCTAAATCCAACGAGTAGTTACATTAAAGAAATGAGATTTTAGTCTTACACTATAATACCACTATCCATAATAGTACACTGGAGTGCAATAAAAAAGATTAATTCATTAATTTTAGTTTTGATAATTCATGACCTCTAATTGGTAAAAATTGATTTAGGATTTAATTAGTCACAAAAACAACTAAAACATCATTTTTAACATTGACTTTTCAAAATTACATCAAAGCGGAAATAACTATGTTACTTACAAAAAATATAAATAAAACAGAAATTATAAGTATTCTAAATAAAATTAGATTTAATGTAATATTCTATTAATTTTTAGTTAGACATGTCAACAGAAACATGCGTGCGAGCTATCATATTTAATATGTTACATCGCTTTTTATTAAAAATATGCAAACAGCAAAAACTACAGAGCCTCGCCATAAAGCAACTTATATTTTTTTTTAACAAATACCACAGACTATATAACCTCTTTCTCAGTCCTTCGTGCAATGGCACCTTTTCAAGCCAACAACTATGCTCTTGTAACGAGATATACATTATTTCATTTTTCTAACACTCATTAAACCAATTTCTAACATCTACCTTCAGTGCCAACGTAATTTAAAGCACTTTTTGCATCATATATTTCTTTTTGTATTCCTGGACAAAATAAAGAAATCGCATCTTTTAAACTAAGACTTAAACCGTAACCAGAAGCTTTACTTCGTGTTCATTTTTATCTGACTTCAAAAAGGAGGAGGGTCGCAATTCTATTATGGCTTCTGATTTCAACATTTTAGAACGTATAGGTTTTATACAGTATTCATTCAATTTAGCTCATTTTCCCAACGTCTTATAAGTGCTCTTGTAGGCCTATGTGAAATGAAATATTATTATTTAAGATGCGACTTCTATGTTGTGTCCATATTTCCAACAGTGTTTATCCATTTAACCCACACAAACCAAACAGGAGATAAATAAGTACTTGTCATTAGTTACCAACTTGTCATGAGAAGCTAAATATCTATTACGACTACTGAGATTATTACACTGACGTGCAAAATTACCTAGCCCCATATCCGCAAAGCCACAATCTCATATACGTCATAAATTTAAGTGAATGGGCAAAAACTTAAACTTGTATTTTCGGGAAATGTTTCTTTACGCAATAAAAATAAATATTCCGGAATTAAGGAGGAAACATGTGACAAAGTGGTCGATGTTTTCTTTGATTTATTTATTATTTAACTCAATAAAATGTCTCTTCGACTTAATTTTAATATTATAGGAGTAGGCGTGGATAGCCGAATCGAAAACTAGGAGTAGTGAAAAATACTCAAAAGAGTTTCGAGCCGGACTTGGATGAAAACTAAAAAAAAAAATGTAAATAGAAAATTTGAAACAATGGAGTGAAAAGTTTTTATTAAAATTGAGCTCAAGAATTTTGAGCATATTTCGTTATCCCCATATTTCGGATTTGGCCATACACGCGCACATGGAAATATCACCTTGAATACAATTCTAGTGTGGCCCAACATTTTGCACGTCAGTGTAACATAATAAAATTTCCTATATACATAATTTACGTGACACTTAAAACGCGGCTTAAACAACATAAGATTACAATCACAATAGGACGATACATTATATTTATTTATTAGCAACATTTAGATGATAACATGACTTCTACGTAATTTTAAAGTGCATCAACTTTCCTTTGACATTAATTTTATTTAACTACAGTGTATTATGATAATGGACGCTTGCAAAAAAAAATTCCGGTAAGAGTTAGTTGAAACCATCTAACCAAAACCTGTACCATTTTTAACCTTTTTTTTATATAATTAATAGGCCTAGAAACGCAGCAATCGCTGCGTACTGATGCAAATTTAGTCTTTTAAAGCTACGAAAACACAACGACAAATCAAGCTATACAAAACCATTTTAAACAGATCTCTCACTCTACGGGAAATCTATGTAATGTTCGTATTTTTCGAGAGGTTGTGTGCGTGTCGGCGAATGAAATCACGGTTCGCTTATGCACCCATTTGTGTTGTTGTTGCTACTTGGAGGTTCTATGTAGCTGTTTATTTATGCGAACGTTTTCATAAAGTACGGTTCTCGGTACGGCTCTGTACCTTTAAAGAAAAAAACAGATTCCATTGAGGATTTGTTGCCCGTCTGTCTGTTTGGATCCTTTATCTTGGGGACGCGTAGTTGAATCGAGTTGAAATTAAAACCATATTTGCAAGTCTTCAAGCTACAAATCGACCTTTTAAAGTTTCAAAAGATATGGCCGTTAATATCGTTTGTACGGAAACCCTCAGTGCGCGAGTACGACTCGCACTTGGCCATTTTTAATTTAAATAAAAAAATATCGATCTCTTTAGGTCAGGTATAGATTTTCCGATTTCAAAAACCAGTAACTTTGTGCAAGCAACCAAACATCTGTACAAGTGCTATAGCGGTATCTACCTACCAATAGGAAATAAATCGATTGACACGTCATCAGACTCGTCCAAATCATACAGGGCTGTTAACAGGCGTTGCAATTGCATATTGCTTTGTATCGATATGTGTGTCTAATCGAATGTGTAACATCCCTAACGTTGCATTAGCGTGTGAGCTAGTGTTGTTACACGTCGTTAGAGCGGGGATAAACGCTATCGATATTTGTAATTAATTTATAAATATTACCGTACCACTTTCTTTCTGCTATAATATCGTAACTTCTATCCTTTCCGACGTTACTAACAACACTAGTTTAATAATTCGCACGTTTTATGGCACCAACAGTTATTCCATACAATTAATACTGAACTGCACTTCTAACAAATAATTGTAGCATATACGACCCGCTCACATATCGTTGCGAAAGGCCATGTAACTGCGAAAATCATAAAAAAAAACAGTAGACCATTAAAGTAAAGACGAGAAAATGAATTGTTTAGCAAATTCATTAATGAACAAATTTAAGAATGAAAAGTAAGTTAATTTGCTTAATAATAAATTTCCCCAACGATTTTTTTTAGTATGATAGTAAAATCGGTCTATTACTTCCCACACATTTTGTACTAAACCTTTCATGAATCATTTCGCTGCCATCAATCAATAATTATATAAAAAACACGATCATATAAAATCTATTCAATATAATGTAAGATAAAGGTATAATAATAGATATGTAAGAAAGGCTTAAACTATTAGAATTAGCTTTAAACAGCAACAAACATTAACACAGTTATGCTGATTAAAATAACTTTTTCAAAGCTTCATTGGGATTGAGAGAGGGTAAAATTGCGGCGATAAAAATACCCTGTTACACGTTTTTTTGTACAGCACAAGCTTTACGAGTTACTTTTCCACTGCAATTTTACTTGAAACTCATCAACTGGGAATTGTCTCTGAAGACAAAGATTTTTAACGTATTTAGAGGCCATTTTAGAATGATTAATCGTAGTTAAAATTACTTTTAAACATGTATCACTTATACAGCCACAAATAAACTCTAAAAATGATAATAGTATAAAGGCGGTTATTCGAATACCTAACACATACACCTCACAAACTATATAATTGATTTTGCTTACACCATTTATGATATTATTCGTATTTTGTAAAAAATATTTAATTACAATCTTACAATGCGTGATTTAGAATGTCTTTTAATTGTTCGTAATAGCGACATCTAGCGGATCAGCTACATGTTGTGATTGAGCGCCATCCATGATTTATTTTCATAGATTACTAATTAAATATTTTTATAAACACATTAATTACTACACAATGAAGATTATTTAAAGTTAATTTGTAATATATTTTACATTATCACGATAAATGCGTTAATGATTCACAGTACTACAATCACTACACGAATATATTAAAAATAAACAAATAAAACTAAATAAAATCGTCTTATATTATAAAATGAGCTTTTAGCTGCTATTATCATAGTTTATCTGGAAATTCTTTTTTTTAATTATTATAAACATAAGTATTAATTAAAAAAAGGAATTCCTC
This sequence comes from Ochropleura leucogaster, assembly GCA_958449745.1. Taxonomy (NCBI): domain Eukaryota; kingdom Metazoa; phylum Arthropoda; class Insecta; order Lepidoptera; family Noctuidae; genus Ochropleura; species Ochropleura leucogaster. The sequence continues at coordinate 1,169,942 of OY288213.1, read as the reverse complement.
GATAAATTATTTTCGAACTATCGATTCAAAATTGTATTCGAAAAATTTATTTGTTAATAAAATATTTGGACTTATAGATTATTAGAATTTTGCTACTTAAATTTTGAATTTAAAAAAAAAAAACTGAACTAAATATTTTGCGTACAGCAAAGTAAATGAAGCAGATCTAAATAAAATCGTATCATAATATTGTAAGTACATAAAACCTAACTTAGGTAGAGAGAGACCTTGAGTTTAGGGACAGTCGACACTACAGTTATAGGAGATACGATGAATGGAAGAAAGTTAAAACAAAAGAGAATTTTCCATACATTCATTATCTATGTTTTAAATTCCCTCCGCGCTAGTGCGACTGAATATCAGTAACATTTTCGCATCAGGTTAGAGTTGGCATACAACGAAGGTCATTTTATGTTTCAATTCTATATTTGCCTCCCTAGATTTTTATCCGACTTCAAATTAAGGAGGAGGTCCTCAATTCGACAGCATTTTTTTGTATTCAAAGAAATTATTTTTAGCTACAACTCGTGAAGTACATTTGCTCCAAATAATAAAACTCCATCTTAAGATTTAAGATAGTTTTCTTCAAAATGCAGGTAAGTTTTAAAATGAGTAACCATTCATAATATCTCCCAAAAATCCATGAAATTGGAATCTAAGTAATTCTTATAACTCTACAAATAAACCTTTGATAAGCATAGCTTAAAAGTTACTAGTATAATATGAATCTAGAGTTAACATTTCGATATTGTGTCCAATTCCGCAAGAAGTGATACTACTATTCCCTAATAACCAGTTATGATTGTGTTTCTTGGACAAAATGTCACTAGAAAGTAACGAATACACTTTGCAATACTTGACCAACTTATAACTGTACGTCATGCTGTGTGCCTGGTTGATATCAACCAATCACAGCAGCCTTGAAATTTGAGACCAAATTTTGTGATCGGGAAATTTTAAGTAAAATGTACATTTTTCAAATATCTTTATAGTGACATATTGTCCAGAAACCGAAATTGATTTATCATAATTATCACTAGAAGGTAGGTATTGAAAAGATTTACGATAAATAATTAGTAGGTATTTAATATAATATTAGAATAAGAATAACGAACTAATACTCCCGCGCCATCATTTTGGTAGAAATTTTATTTTGAAAGGCTCCACCTGAGTAAATGTTGCCAGTTGTAAAATATTTTTCCTACCAAACAGTGTGGTGCTAAGGTGGCATAATACCGTTTCCGTGGCTTACTCGCTACTGTGTTTGTGGAGGATGTGACGTGATTTATTCGCCGGTGTCCACCCAGTTCGCCTCTTCGGCTATTCTGTCCATGCAGTTGCAAAGGAATTGGTACTGGAACAAAACGTAAAACAAATTAAATGATATTTAAAAATAAAAATTATTTGAAGTTTTATTGCATTTGTAATTTGGTCTATCTGTTATTAAAAAATAGGATTTCTAATATTTATTTTTTAAATACGAAATTCAAGTGGGTTAGTATCGGATGGTATGTTAATAAAGTATCAATTTCAGCCGTTTATAATATGGGTTACCTGAATTATAATTTTGATCGTTTGAGCCTATAAAATGATGGTTCCAAGAAGTAGACATTTGTTAGAGTGGAAGGAAAGAGCCATATTTGTTACTATATATCTATATCATGATTAAAAGTGACCTATCAGTTGCTACCGATTACACTGTACAAATGAACCATAAAAAAAGTGGCATTAGATACTCACATATGGCGTGAAGAGCGCGACGGTCCGGTTCTGGTTGTCGTGTCGCGTGTACGTGAGCCGCGCGGCCGCCGCGTCGTCGTCCGCGCGCCACTCGCGCACGCAGCGCCAGCTCACGTCCGCGCACGCGCCGCCCGCGCCGCCCTCCAGCCACGTCGACAGCTTCAGCCCCGACCAGCCTGCGGGCCACGGTAACTATACACTCTGCAGCACTTTCATTATTATTAACTACAACATTGTCCACGTGGCATACGTCCTGCAGCGCCTTCAGCTGGTACAGTACATACCGACAGTGATGGCGAGCGCGGGCGTGGCGCGGCAGTCGGTCCTGGCGGGCGGGAAAGCGACGTGTCCGTAGCCGGGCAGCGCGCGCGCGTGCGCCAGGTAGTCGGTGGCGCGGCATACGTCCTGCAGCGCCTTCAGCTGGTACAGTCGTGCGCCCGCGCAGCACACGCCGCGGTTCACGTCTTCTACTGCCTGCCAAAAGTTATTGCCACATTTAGACCACAATCTACACAGACTTGCCTGTTTCTGGATTCAACTAAATACCATACTAATATTTCATGCGAACAACGAAGCATCTGGCTATGAAGGGTCTTCCACTTCAAGAAAGAAACAGGCGGAGCGTATGGCAAAGGAAGAAACCTAAGTTCCACCCTCGTACATAAAGAACACCCTGCTTTAACGACCCTGAATTAACCAAAACGTGCAGAACTCTGAGCTGGACAGCAGATAGCAACCACATACACATACACATCTTAATCACAGGTTTGAGCCTTACCTTTTTTCGGCTACTTGCCGGGAGAAATAAAAAGATTTGCATCGAAAACGTCGCTACAATATCTTACCTGCCAGAATATAAAAGCTGCTGCGGTACTATCTTCGGCGACCACCGATATCTCCGTGCGCGGGTTAAACAACCACTTGCGTATTGACAAACAACTGCTGGATGCCGTAGAGTAGTTCTGGATGTACAGAGAATGGGGACACTCGTTGGGTTGCAGTTTGCGTTCTGGAACAACAACGTTGAATTTTATTGACCGAACTTTAAATAGATAGTTCTTTAACAATAATGCATTCATAATATGGGTATTACACGTTAACACTACATACAGGTGTACACTGCCTGCACTCTGAAAACGATGTTTGAATTAGAAGTAAAGTTCTGGAATGGAATACAACACGGATAAGCGATTAACAGCTGCGCTGCGTATCGCGGGTTCGATCCCGCAAGGAACAAATATTTGTATTGCCTACATATAGTTACTCCGGGTCTGGCTATTTGTGTATGTGACTTTAAATGTTTGTAAACGCACCCACGATACAAGAGAAGTTTCTAGTTTGGGGCAATGTTTAAAAAAATGTATAAATACGCTATTTACATGGAAAATATAGCGACAATTTTGCTATCTTATTGAACATTAGCGCGACCTTTGTCCGACTTGATTTATAATAAAAACACATATCAGATCCAGTTTTTTAAATACTTTCATCATGAAATATTGGTCATATCAAAAGATATACTTCTTTTTTTATAGTCAGACGTAACGATATACTACGATCAAGCCGATTACAACGTCATCATTACATTAGTACTTATAATTTAAACACATAAAATGACTAACATAAAATATCTTATCTCATACCTAATAATTAAAAAAACACAATTCACTCACCAAAATTATACTCCACAATTTCAAACAGATAGAAGTACTTTTGCACAGATTTCGAAAGTCCGATCTTTTCGCAAACGGCTCTGTAGACATCATCGGCGTTGGTTGATTTCAGGACACTGACGGTGACCACTTCCTTGTCAGGCAGGAGAACCTTTAGGTCTACTGGTGTAGGGTTTGAGGAGTCGTCTGAATCTGTCAGGAACTCTTGGACAGCATCTGATTCTGCTATTACGCGTACTGCGCATACCTGTAAAGATATATAGGTTATTTTCAATGTAAGAGTAAACTTTTCAATAGCTTACCTATGTGAAAATCATGCTTTTATTCTAACGTGGATATTTTTCGTGAATTTGTCAGAGAACGTCCGCTGACCTAACCCAGTATTTCATAATAACAAATAAATTCAAATTTTATCCAACCTTTTCTAAATACTGTTCGAGACCTCTCCTTCTGGCGTCCAGCTGTTGTTCACTCAGCGTGAACGGCCACTTGCCGGGCAGCTTGGGGAAATTAAAGCCTGAAATAGGAAATATAAGGCATAATAAATTTTGTTACTGTACTTTCTAATGTCACAAAGGCTTTTGATTCCGTTGACAATAACAAACTCGAAATAATTAGTATGTCATAGGTGTGCCCCGAGGATCTATTTTAGGTCCAATACTATTCTTAACTTACTAAAGCTTAACACTACGCTACTAACCTAGGAACTCCTTCCTCAACGTATGATGCAGAGCCGCGAACTCTCTATACCGTCTGCTACACAGGTGTCTTCCTGCCATATGTACGTTGAAAGCCACATAGGATCTTCCGGTGTTTCTCTCCATCACAATCCGGTAGTCCGGGATGGAGACGGGGAGGGAGCGCTTGTCGGTGTAGTCGTAGCGTTGGTAGACGGTTGCGCGGGAGTTGGCGGCGCCGCCGATGACGCCAACTGGTGCTGAGCCGTCGTCGCATGGCTCTAGGCGTTCTGCTTCCTGTAAGTGATGCATGTTGTTGTAAAAAGGAAGAATATCGGGAAAACTTAATCACACCATCATCTTCTTAGATTCTTATTACATTTTTCATGAGAACACTTGATACTGTGATAACACAACTATATAACCAATACTTTTGTTATGAACACAAGTTGATAACAAAAGTATTGGTTAATGATCAAACATATAGATCCAATGAATTTTCAGGACTTCTTTTTTTCCACGATATTGAACAGACACGAATTCGTAGTGTTATTTGCATCGTGCACCGTGTCTGTGTCATTACAAAGCCTTTTCCAGTGGGTCCGTCCTACACATTAAAAGTTATGTTTTCGCACACATTAATATATACGTTATAGTAATTAGGGTTTGGGTCCCGAGACGTCTCGAGTCTCGAAGTCTTGGGACTTTACGTAATTTTAGCTGTTTTAGTCCCGGGAATCCCCGGGACTTTGGAATTGTCGGGAATTCCCAGATCCGAGTAGTGATTTTTTTTATTTATGTAGAACATAATTATGACTGCATAATACGTACCCAATTGGTTGTTGCCTTGTAAAGGCCATAAATGGTAATAAAATAATTAAAATGATAGAAGTGAAGTCATTGAAAACGTGTCATCCCACCACTTTTTAGTGTTTGTTAGTTGGATTAAATAGCTTTTTGAGTACAAGGACAATTGGTTTACAGTTTTATCAATTTTAAACCCACGCTTAGACCGCAGTTTGTTTTATAAACTTCACTATCAATTATTTATTTGAAAAGGAAATATGACAGACAAATCAAAAGTACAGACTGTACAGTTAAAAGGATAATTTTTACCACCAATATGACCGATATGACCTCTGAGTTTGTTTCTTCTGTTTCTTCTCAGAGTAGTCGGTTACAAAATACCGGCCTCATCTAGTTTTTAAAAAAAAGACGTGTAAAAGTGTTTGTGAAAACCTACTTGCAAAATAAACATCATTTATCATTACGATAGGGAATGTATAATAATATGATACTGATAAAACATAATTAATATAATATTTCAAAATATTAAAAAAGGCATCTTTGTCGCAGGACAAAAACACAGGAAAAAGACATGTTTCGATGATTCTCACAGAATTTTATACCTAGTTAAAACTAATATGAGATGATGTTCTTCTCGTGAATGAAATATTTTAATAGACTAGCTGTTCTGCGCAGTTTCACTCGCATCTTTGGTTACTGCCCCGAAACCGTTGGTGATGCGTGATGATAAACTACCTATTTTACTCAGGGATAATGTAGCTATCGAATGGCAAAAGAATTTTGTGAATCGATCCAGCAATTTTGAATTTATTCGTAACAAATAAAATTACACATCTTTCGTCTATAAAATACTAGCTTTTGCCCGCGGCTGCGCTCGCGTTAAATTCGGTATAACACAGTACACAGTAAACTGCAGGTAGCAACCTGCAGTTTTTGCTCTTGCGCCTTATTGATTTGTAAGAGCAACGCTAACTTTTCCCTTTTCTTCCCCTGTTCTCCCTAATATCCCACTTTAAAAAAAAATTGCCTATGTCCGTCTCCTGGTTCCCAACTATCTCTGTACCAAAATTCATCAAAATCGGTTTAGCCATTAAAGCGTGAAGAGGTAACAAACAAACAAACTCACTTTCGCTTTTATAATATTAGTAAGGATTAGTGTCCTGAGCATCTTTACAAGTTCCCAACAAATCATCGAACGATCGTTGATCATTATATGAGCTTAGACTGGTATACGGGCTTATTATTATGTGCACGGTTAGTACCCTGCATTACAAGACCCCCCTCTTCCTTATTATAAAAGAGGTCAAGTAGCACTGAGCACCGAACAAGTGTGCTGTAAACTTACTCTTTGGGTGACAGAGATGACGGTGAGCGTGAGACAATCGCCCCCAGACTTGATGAGGTCTACCACCTGCCTATGGGTGGAGCCTTCAACGTTTACGCCATTACTGAAACAAACAAAACCACGTGTTAGTCATCATCAAACAAAAGTAGTACCGAACTGAAAAGGGAGGATGGGAAGTCATTAAATAACTTCGGCTGTTTTTTGGCCATCATTAATGATTTGGAGGCAGTAAAGGATACCTTACGGCACAGATGGAGAGATTGGATCATCTGATGAGGATCTATATTAATAACTTGTTAACTTTTTTATTTTTAACGTTTTGTAAAGTAAGCAATGGTTTATTTTTGGGCCTACGCTGTCCTCGCATACTTAAGTACTAACGCTGTACAACAACATTGTAAAACCAAATGATTTTATAAGAGTAACCATGGAGTTTCTTGTCGGTTCTTCTCCATAGGAAACGACCAACCCGAACCGTGCACCTTTTCTCGGCGTTTTATAAGTGCCCATGTAGGATATGAGAAATAAAATTATTTTGATATTAATTGACCTTTTACTGCACAATTATCCCACGGGATCACACTACCGGGAAAAACGTATCCTATGTGTTATATCTAGGTTATATCTAGGTTATAAACTATTTGTGTGCCAAATTTCACACAGATCCGTTCAGTTGTTTTTATGTGAAAGAGTAACAAACATCCATACATCATAACAAACATTCTCATTAATAACATTAGTAGGATGTTTTATAACACGCGTATAATGTACGAACACGAAAGGTTTATAATTCATTAGCAATAACGTAGACTGAACAGACCGTAATGCAGCATGAATGCATGATAAAGCGATATTAGTGATAAGAATGTTAAAATTATTTGAACCAACAAATAGCAGCCGTTTATTACTTAATTATTAACACGCTAATAAATCATTATTTAACAACTTGTTATCAATGGCACGTCGAACACAAAAACATGTTGTTTAAATCGTACCTACATTGGATGTCATTTTGTACAAAAATCTAGATTGTAGATGGTAGAAAATATCGTTGAAATAATGGTATGAGGTTGTGAGTTAAGATCAGTGCAAGTACCAATTTCATTTAATTAATTAATTTGTACTTTTCAAAAGTTTATCTATGACATCACAGACAACGGTGAAGGAAAATATCTTGAGGAAACCCGGACTTATAATTAATATGAGTCTGAAATCGCCAACTCATCCTGCTCGTGCCTTTTTTGTATGAGAAGAAGCCTTCCAAGCAGTAGGGCAGTATAGGTTGTAGAAAACACAAGAAAATAAATTGGCGAAATTCGAATTATGAATATTCCAAAATTAAAAAATCGATATTGATCCAGAAGAGGTTGAGGCAACGGAGGAGGTGGAATACCCACTCTGTTACACTCCTATCTGAAACTACACGGAATTCACTGTAAGAAATAAATATTTGCATTGTTTTTATTTCATTTTAACAAAGATACTCGATTCTTCCCAAAAACAATGATAGTGTGGAATCTCTTTACATACACCTGCTTTCTTGCCTATCCTGCAAAGACACCTGACTTCCAGGATGTATACAAAGCCAATAATGGAGCTGTGCAAGTGCCTAAATACTGGCTGGTATTTTTTTTTAAACCGAGAGATAAAGCTATGATTAAAATACTAGGAAACCAAAGCTCCCCACGACACAGGGTTCTTAGTGTGGAGTCGAGAGACAAAGTTACGAAAATATTAAGTACCTACTGTATTTATTGGACTGAATATATTTTTTTTATTTATTTATAAAGCTAAAGACAAAGGCTAAAATATATAGAAAATCTATAAAATATCACATTTCACATAGACGCAGTATCAGCATTCTTAGTCAACACATTACATCATACAACGGCGGGTTGTTTACAGATAGCGCCGCGACCAGCCAGTGTAAACGAGACTTGTATACCAAACAGCGTTGGAATTAACCAATATCTGTTTGTTCGGCTGTATTGTTTCTGTGCAATTATCTGGAAAACCTGATAAGAAAAAACAAATTGGATGGTCGTTCGTACAGGCTTATCTTTTCATTGTGCTGGCAAACCGGCCGACATATTTCATTGAGGGAAGGGATTACAGCGCTTGCATCGACCAGGGTTGGCTGAAAATGAGCAACCATTTTTAGAGCACTCCATGAGAAATGGATTTGGTGCAATAATACTGTTTTTATATGAATGGCATGTGGAAGGTAGCCGGAAAATCCTATGGGTGCCAATGTAAAAAATCTGTGAGATTTTTGCCCGGGTTTTAATTGTTTAGAAGGGACTTTTTAAGTGAATGCTTTACAACGGTAAAAATTCATTTAGAATTAATATCCGGTTCAAAAATATTTTCGTTTTTTTTCGTGGTTTTGATTAAAGGTCATTTAGACGAAAACTTAGCTTTTTGTTTTTTTTAAGATGTCTTCCCTCTTTATTATATTTCTCTAGGCTATAACTATTATTTACAAACAACAAATAGACAAACCAAAAATTTCAGATGGTCTTTATCTACTTAAACGTACATGTACGTCAAACACAATTATGCGTAAACCAAATTAATTTTAATCAGTTGAAAGTTAACATAGGTCAAGGCTAAAATAATGTAATGAATAATTACGATAAAGTAAAACAGAGTATATTAATATCCGTTCAGCGCAACGCGATAAGTTTTACGAAAAACATAGTTTTTGCGGATAAACTACTGGCGGAAACCATAACTCATACACAGTTTGATGTGTAGAACTAACACGTGAAGCTGTGAACAGATGCATCGATTAGAATGTTTAGAAATCGGAACTCGTAAACAACGCTGGCAAAAGCAGCCTTATACGTCTTAGTACTCAGTAAGTTCACTTAAACATGCGCATTAAGTTGGAGAACTTTGTGGTAGATGTCATATCTTGAAGATAGAACTGAGTATTAGCAAAACAGAGGTCTAAAACGGTTGCTTTAGCAGAACCATAAGGATAATGATATGAATTACGTTACCATTCATAAAATGGTCACAAAGTGTCAATTCGCAATATTAAGTGCGTCTGTGACCATTCAGTCGGTTTGGCCATTTAGGCGCGAAGTCGTAACAAACAAACTGACTCTCGCTTTTATAATATTAGTAAGGATTATAATACGATTCGCCTTCAGCGAACATAATAGAATAATAGTAGCTGTGCCCAGCGGTTCCACCCGCTGCTCAGTTAGGGGCATGAAAAATAGATGTTAGCCGATTCTCAGACCTATCCGATATGTACACAAAATTTCGTTTAAATCGGTCCAGCCGTTTCGGAGGAGTATGGGAACGAAAACTGTGACACGAGAATTTTATATATTAGAAGATAGATGAATTAAGTTAAAATTAATTACTTAGTGACCATTTTACGGATTGTAACGTATTTTTTCTGTGGCAGCGACTACTTTAGAACCGACAGATCAATCTATCACTAGCTTAAAGATAATTAATCGCTGCGTATGGGATTAGGATTTCGGTGACTTTATGATTGAAGGCAGACTGAGAAACGATAAACGAACTATGTGGAAATTGGTATGGTAGAATTTATGAAAGAATACATGTTGCACCAACCACAATAATTTGACTAAAAAAAATGAGATAAGATTGTCAGCAGGAGCTGCCGTCACATTCGTTATTTAAAAAGAAAACTGTCTCATCGGTTTAGTGGTCAAGCGCGACTGCTAAGGTCATGGCTTCTATTCCCAGCTCAGGCAATTCCTATCAGGGATCTTTCAGTAACCGCCTCGGAGTCTTGATTTGTGTCCCAGTTGCTGGCAAAAGGCTCGCCCATATTACGTGGGCCTTAAAAATAACTATCGAAAAGTAAGTGTACCCAATTACCGAAAGGTTAGAGAGAGGTGAACCTTTGTCTATCCCTCCGAGGGTTACATACAGGCGTGATGTTATCCTTACTAATATTGTAAAAGCGAAAGTGAGTTTGTTTGTTTGTTACCTCTTCACGCTTGAATGGCTAAACCGATTTTGATGATTTTTTATACAGAGATAGTTGGGAATCAGGAGACGGACATAGGCTTAAATTAAGTGGGATATGAGGGAGAAAAAGGGAAGAAACGGGAAAACTTAGCGTTGCTATTACAAATCAATAAGGCGCTACCGAATTTAACGCGAGCGAAGCTAGTGAATATAAAAAAAAATACTTTTAGTACATTCTATCCCGAAGCACAAGTACTATCAGAACACAAGAGGTATTGAGAACATATTCACCTAGTATTCTTTGCGTCCTCGGTTTCCAAGTCATATATCTCGAAGTCTGTGTTAGCACAGTAATAGAAACAGTACCGAAAGTCACCAACACCGCCCCTTTGCACCGACATTGTGAAACACACTGGCACATTGACACACACAACACAACAAAAAAAGAAAACGGTTACGTTCAAATTAAAACTTTTTGGAATTGCGTTTTTTTATTTTAGAAGTTCCAATTAAAAAAAAATGTCACTCGTAAGTGTTCCGAGGAAACCTCCGCACGCAAAATCTTAGCAATTTTCTTTCAGTTAATAAATAGGTTTGAACCCAACACAAACTAACACTTGGTCTTGATTGTAGGATAACTGAACTAAAAATAAGGCTTTGTTTATTCCAATAAAAGTATATTATTATATCAATATGTGTTCATCTTACACGCGCGAACAGAAACACTAACAAACTAATAATGATCATTAATTAGATTTATTTTAACAATAAACATTGATATTTCAATTGCGACGTTGAATTATATGGGTCGCGTCCGTTGATGACAGTTGATTAGATGCAGTTCTGACCTCTAACACATAAATAGGTTATGAGGTAGTCATTCAATGTCCAATCGGATATATTTAATTGAATACGCAATTTTATTCTAGATTTCATCAGTGCAAAGGGGTCCGATATAACCTTAGAAATAGTCGTTATGTCATTTTTGATTTATGGTATTGACATTCAGTTGTCTGTTTTAATTGCAAGTAGGTTTATTAAAATCCATTTCCTTACTGCTTACCAGGATACATAATGCTTAATAGTATAGTAGTTTTCTATGGTTATTCCCTAGACTTAGCTACATACTTTTTATTTTGTTCGCGTGTTACCATTTTTGACCTTTGGCGTATAAACTTTGACCTTTAAAAGCTGACATTGACCTTATCCTCTCAAATTGAGCTTTTGATCCATGTTCAATTTTGTGGTGCGGATCAGAAGGCTAAAAAGGATCTTTTTTTTATTAGAACAACCTTTTTCCCTGTAACAACCATCACCCCGAAATAGCCGTTCGTGGTTGCATGGCTGTTAACATTATAAGCTAAGAATAAATCTATTTTTCCTTAATAACTTATTTATTACTAAATTAAATTTAGAGCGAAATAAACCGAATCGAACACACTATCATTAACGGGAGTGTTAAATTTCTTGTCCACCAGATAACGGATTAAATGGGTTATTAGAGTAATAATGCAGTCATGAGCTATTTCGTTAGACAACCGGTTTGAACCCGTCGTTGCCGTGAACTTTGATTGTGCGTACACGAGTACTGAGTAGGTAAAGATTTAGGCAAGATAACTGTTGCTTTGGATTAATGCTTAAGGAATCCGGGTAAAATGTGGAAGTGACTTGCATAATGATGTGCAAGAAGATTTGCATGCTATTGTGTAACATATCTAATTACCTAGATGTGTATTCGGTAAAGATTTTTTTCTGTGGTAATGTTGAGAAATGCAGCGAAGACTTATTGCTGCCGCCGAAAATGATAAAGACACAGCTGATTTAAGAAGAATTAATGACTAAAAAATAAGCCTCATCCTGCCTCGACGGCTTTGGTTTTTCATAATAAGTGATTTATGGTAAAGAGGAGAGAGGTTTCCAAAACACACAGAATTTTCGATTTACCCAAATCAGTTTGAGAACCCACCTTGGGTTCTCAAACCCAACTGGTGAAATTGGGTCTAGTATTGCCAATTGCAAAGGAGGCACCTAATTAACAATCACTCACTTTTAAGCTCTATTGATCTATTCGAATCCGTGTGACCATCCAGCTTTTGCCGATATAAAAGTAATACTCTTCTTGGATTTCAATATTAGTAAATTATGACAATAGAAGCATTCAAGTAAATACATCATATAAATAATAGGTAGGTACTTACGTACAATCATGCGTAATATGAACCCGCCAACTACGTACAGATTGGCAAAACAACGTTACAAGGAAATTATTCACAAAAACAACAGTCATGTTATAATGACAGCTATTTCCGTGGTTTGAATGTTATAAACAAATTAATATTGCGGTTTACCGGGATTATTGATATCTACCGGAATTCATTGCAGGTTCAAGCCGAATTGTTGTTAATCGCGTTTCTCTTTAGACAAGTAATAATTTGTATTTTAAATGTTCGTCAATACATCATCTTAAATGCTAGTTTAAGGCATCAATTAACTTTCTTCTAAGACTAATTTGTCATACAGTGTGTTTTTAGTTTTAAAATACCTTTACCTGCCGAAATTACTATTTTTTTTTTACACAAATTTACTCAATTAATCTGTTGTAGATATTCAGGTTAGCACCAGTACTTAGTAAGTGTTGGCATCCCCAATATTTATATATTTACTAGCGGTTTCACCCGCTGCTCACTTAGGGGTATGAAAAATAGATGTTGGCCGATTCTCAGACCTACCCGATATGTACACAAAGTTTCGTTTAAATCGGTCCAGCCGTTTCAGAGGAGTATGGGAACGAAAACTGTGACACGAGAATTTTATATATAAGAAGATATTTCTTATTATTGCAACACTGCGTGCATATTGTCAAATCTGCCAGTGATGAACCAGTTAGCTGCATACAAACTCACAGACAGGTTAATGAAGATAAGATTAACAGTAGGTCTGATATCAACCCACGTTTTGAATATTCCATACCAGAAACTTGGGCAAAGATATTCGACTAATTTGAAAGGTCAGGCCCGGGACCGAATAACTAACGAATTTCGGAACAATCAGGTCTAGGAATTGAGGGTTGTAAGTTGAAAACTTGTCTTAGATTACTTAAGAGGGACAACGTTTTGCCCAATCAGAAAACGAGTGTTGATCTCCAATGTACCAGAACAGTTTGTTGTGATGGATATTGAAAACGTGGGCGTTAGCAAGCGAAATCTTACACATAAGGAATGTTAGATCAGCACAGTTACCTAATGATCGGGCTAAAGATTTGGTGCTACTTGCCGGTACGTTGGCATCGTGAATACTTTCTAATTGATCGAGGCAGATAAGAGTTGGCTGTACGCTGACTGCAATCCTAACTTGAAATGCATTACAGCAATGGCGTTTCACATCTGCAACTGTTTCGTTGGTTCACCTCATCTTAACTATGCGAAATCTAACGCCATAAGTGAATAGTGCAGTTCGAGCATAAATAAGCAGAAAGAGGAAGGAAAATGATGAATGACAGATGAGAAGACGAGTAACATAGAAGTGTGGAATATCATGATTTTCTTTGGCTGTTAATTAGAAGGTCTTCTTTTCAGTGTCTAACTTTTAACCCATCCATGTTCCTTCTTTTACTTTTTGTGTTTTGGGGCTGCGGTACCTATATAGATCTATAGAACCAATCCGCAACCCCGGCAGGCAGTGCCCCTAGCGAAATCTCTTTGAGGTGTGCGTAGAACACGGCCGTGCCGTCGACACGGCAATTAGAAGACAGAAGACCTAAGACCTATGGTCAGTTTTAACAATAAACGTTGAGACTTTCACTGCGTTTTTCATTGAGGCTACCGGCTGATACATCTATAAAGCAGCAGGAATTTTGTTGAATGTCACAAGTGATGAAAATTTTAATTGTCTTTAAACGCTCTCAAACATTTGTACAAATGTAAAACACATACCCCGTATCCAGCAGAGTGTATCCTCCTTTCTCAACACCATTCTGTCGAAACTTCGGCTCGTACAAGCAATGCATGTTGTTAAACATATTGTATCACTACGTCCTAATACAACTCGCATTTGAAACCCGAAAGATTCCAGCGCTGTGATTGGTTAGATTGGATCACAGAACGTTTTCCATTGGATGAAGTTACGCAGGACTGGAGTCACTTCCATCGGCCAATTTCAAACGAGTTCGATGTTCGTCTTGTTCCGGTGTCAAAGCAACTTTAATACTGCGTTCACATTATTGAAACTTGGACAAAAAAAAGTTATGTAACATGAGACCCGCCTGACTTGATTATCACGTCATACTTGTATTATAAAATAAAAGAAAGTTAGTAGGAATACCGTGTGCATAGGTGTTGAAGATTTTTGCGTTGGCTTGGAAGAAGCAAAGGTCAGATAGTCATGACGAGCAAAAAGAGTAATTGGGTTTTTCTGAGAAAACATTAGTATGTTGGTATGTTTGAATTTGTGTGAGGAATATTAATATTAGAAAAACTTGAACGGACAACTTTGTACCGAAGGACCAATATTTTTTAAGATAGCACGCATACCTATTTCTAATTGGAATTGAACACTACAGAACGCTACGAGATCCTTATAATATATACTCCTTTTGTTTCGTCTGCACTCATACATCTGATCATACAGGCACGCCAGTTGCGAGCTATACACAAACTCCGGTTTCTTTCGTTGACTTTTTTGCCATCGACTTCTAAGGTACAGCTAATTTCCACTTTTTTTTGGAAGTCGTTTATCTTATTTATAAAATAGTTTTTTTTTATTTCAGCCTTTGTGGTCATGGTATGAGTTTCTTGTAAAAAATATTTTCGAGTATTCCCTTTTCATTGTTACTAATCGATATTAGGAGATCATCCATATAACAAAGACGATGTATTACAGATGATCACTCATTAACTACCACAAAAACTACAAAATTGATATGAGACCACCTGAGTATACCCCTTTCGATGGTAATCGAGTTACAAACATAAAAACTAAGTTTTTTTTTTAAATCGGTTGAAAAGGGAAGAAAAAGTGCCAAGCGATAAAAACTTTTCGCAACAAAAGAATTCGCTTTTAAGTTAAAGTAAACAAGTTCCGAAATACCAGTAGCATATGCAAATTTATTGACACCGGAAACTTTATACCAACATCAAACTCCTTAAAAAATTCAGGACCAACCGTAAAGTACAAATAAACCCGCTTTCAAGGACCGTGTAATTCGGAACCACTTTCTCACATGAAGCGCTTTCTCTGGCGACAATTATATTGTTATGCGTTTTCGTACTATGTATTGTGAGATGTGTGTTTAAATGAACAAAAGACAGTAAATGGCAGCTAAATATGTATATTTAAAGACAATGGGCGTTTGTTTAGGCAGCGGGCTTCGCTGATTGGTGGTGATTACAGCATCCATCTTGCATTTGGAAAAGCAAAGAAGCTTTCCATCATATTTTTTTTTTACTTTTTGGGGTCAAGTTTCAGTACCGTTATTCATAGTTTACGGGTAGTCAACTAATAAAACTGTTGTCGAATGCCTTTCAAGTTTGAAACCGCACGATCTGGTTGGAGACCTGATCAGTGAGAGCTATATTATGGCGCAGAAGTAAGTACCCTAGTTACAAACTTAGTCAGTTTGATTTGAATTTCCAGTATACTTACTTAATACTTTAAGCTTGTTAAAGTACATTCGGAAAAACATCGAATAAAGCCCCAATCAATAAGTTTCCAACTTTTCTCTTTAATATTAATGTTTTGACAACGTAGCAACGAGCTTATTAACGAAATAGAAACAACCTTGGAAAGTTTTTCGGCTTGGAATCGAATACAAGGACGAAGCTTCATTAATTAATTGATCCTTTTTTACAAAAATAGTTGCCAATTATATGGCTGGAAAGGAGGTAATTGCTAAGATGGAGGAATCGAGAATAGGGATCGAGGAATAGAGAAAGAAGAATGGAAGAAAAGACATGCTGTGCCGACCACAAATAAATTGGGATAAGAGCAGGAGAATGATGATGCGTTACAATTTTATTACAAAAATATGGAATATATTCGGTATTGTAATGGGAAGCATCTTATTTAGGAACGCAACCGTAAGAAATATGATTAGATACTTAGATCCTGACCACAAGTTAGGAATGCAAGACGTATGTACCAACCCTAAATGAATTGGGATAAAGTGATGCTGATCCGTTTAAAGGGTGAGTGTAAGCTATCCAGGCAATCTTTGAATGGACAAAAAACCCACACACAAGAAATAAATTCATAAATTTTAAATACGTGAAGGATACTCAATTAATGGAGTTTTCTTTACACGAAATCTCTTTAGTAACAGGTCCTTGTCCAATAGAACAACTAGTATAGTGTAAGTACGTGTAAAGACTTAAATTGGTCGATAAAAGCCGCGCTCTACAAGAGTAGTCATGTTTTTGTCATTGATGTAATATTGTTGTAATAATTGGATTACAATAGATTACAAATTGTAAAGGATGTTGTTGTACAGGTCAGTAACTTCGGCAGGCAGTTGATTTAGAAGACGCTAAAGTTAGGTTTGAGATAGAAAACTTGAGGTTGGCTGATAAAGCCAATACTCAAAAAGCCAGATATTTGGGCGAGATAGTGTCGTTCAAAATTCGGCAAGACAAAGAAGTCAAAAGACGAATTGAAAATTCCAGGAAGACCTTCTAGGCCCTGATGGAACATGAATTGACGCCTTCCATTAATAATAAAAAGAAAGCTCGTCTGCACGTGCATTCTGTGCGTCCCGCCCAGTAGAAAAAGTCACGATTGCCTAGTGAGCAATGGAACGCAGCATAATGGGTGTTAAAGATCGTAACACACTGCATGCCTGAGGATGGAAGACCCCGTCGAGGTTGACTGTGGCGTGACGTTCTGATCATGTTTTGCGAGACTTGCATGGCCAGAGATCGCATATGCTAGATTTATGGAAGGAGAAAGGGGCATTTTCCCAGCAGTGAGACAAAATGTAGGCTAGGTTGCAAAGGAGCTAAAAGAGGAGGAATTCCACATTGACAATGCTGATGACTTTTTCAAGGCCAATCTCTCAAGAATAACCTTGTAAAAATCAGAACATCACGTTTGCCTTTTCCGAAGGTTTAATCAGAAGTGTGACTAGTCTCATATGATAGATAAGAAGCATATTGCCATTCACTGTGCCAAAATCACAGCCCGGCCTATCACTTAGAAATTCCAGATGGCAAATCATAAAAGTAGGAAATAGGAAGTCTTTAAATAGCCCTAACCTTTGAACTCCAGGATAAGAAAATCAATAAAATAACTTTCAACAATTATTATCAATTCACTGTTCACTATTCTAAACAGATAGAAACACGTGTGGAACTACTATGCAATAGTATGACAGGGTTTCATTCTTGTGTTATCATTCAATTACTAGTTCCAACACCAGCCTATCTCGATTCATGTACCTAGTAAATGTTATTTTATGTGAACATTGTTATCTACTGGCCGGTTGTAATATAACTGTGGCACAAATTGTTAAGGAGTTCGTAGTTAAATAATAACAGCCGCTAGGGTCGATCTTCAGGTTAAGCCGCGTTTGCCTAGATTGGTACGTGGATGGGTGACTACCCATTAAGTGCCGAGTTTCCTCGGAAAGCACATTAAGTCGTTGGTCCCGGCTGTCAAATATAGATCTTTTTTCTCTGACTTTGGTCTTTGGCAGGCATTACAGGAGGTCCAAGTCTGACAACCAGTTCTACCAAGGGGTATAGTATTACCTAGTCTAACTGAGTTCTGGAGGTCAAATAGGCAGTTGTTTCATGTAAAATACTTCAGCTGCCTCCGATTAGACTAAAAGTCAAGCCCAGTCATCTCAACTGACACCTCCTTTCTAGCCATATTATCTATAACCCAGTATAGTATGTTAGACATTTTAGTAAAGAGAATGTGGTCAGACAACATGATGTGTAATAACAAAGAAAAACCTTCAGATAGATGTCGTTGATCGTATCTTAAAGGAGAGACTAACCATTCGTCATTTTCCTGCCCTTGTGTCATTCTATTTGGGGCCGGCGCAACATGTTTTCCTCTACCATTCTCCTCTATCAATCATCACAGCATCATTTTTTCCTTTCACCTTCATATCATTCCTTACACAATCCATCTATCTTTTCTCCTTCTCCATCCATCAACATTCATATCTATCACTCTTTTAGTCACATGAGAGATTAAGCGATCAATGGAAAAAACTGGAACCCCAATAAATGGGATCTCAAAGATGAGGTATTCAAGCGATATCTAGAAACGAATAGGCTTAAACTCACCAGCCAGCTTAAGCCAAAGCAGCCAGGGCTTGAAGGGATACAGGACCAAACTGACAAACTCAAGTCAAAGTAGATTACCAAGGCAACAAACTATACAATGCTAATTAAAAAAGAAACTCACAATGAACTAATACGAAAACGCAAACAAACATAAAATAATTGTTATTAAAAATAAGTAAACTGCAATTAATACAACAAACGGTTTTAAAGTTAAACAGAGAAAGTGACCAGTGGCGTTCACTGATAGTAATGCACTATTCAATATTATCACTAGTAATGTTGTATCAGTACTAATAGATATGTTTTGCAATAAAAATTGAATTATTTCTACAAGTAAAGGATGATGTGTGTCAAGTGGTCGATAATGATTCCACTTCAAATATAGAGAGCAGTTACCTCTAGTAAGTATGTATAGCCTTCGATAGATAGTCACTAAAACCTTTCACCAACGATTGTGTCTTGAAAGATCCCATTGTATAGTTCTGGAACGACACTTGACGATTTCGTTTTATAGCCTTCCTAGAATAGTCTTCAAATCTAGTATCCATGTACAAAAGCCGCGTGAAAATTGCTATACATGGCTTAAAGCTTTGTCCCATGGGAGTAGTCGGAAACAAGAGAACGTCTGCTACGATCCTTGTCCAAACTCCTTTCCCTTTGTTCACGTTCATGTATAGCTGGTCATACTCGCCCGGCGATTGCTAATGCTACATACAATGAACTTAACGATATAAATAAAGCATGTTACAGTAATCCGCTGGATTATGCGGTATTCCAAGAACAAAATTTCTACCGACCATGACCCCCGCAATCGCAACAGAAGTGGGGAATTTTGAATTCCATTTCAACCATGCGTACCATTGCCAACAGTGCATTGGCACCAATCAAAACCACGTGTTTTGGTGTAGGGTTCCAAGTACCGGTTCAATTATTTATTTTTTGTATTTGCTGTTTTTTGGATGAGCATTGGGTATTTACAATTAATGATTGGGGCTCAACAAACGCCAGAAAACCTTGTGGTAGATCCAGAGAGAGATTTAGTGGGATTCGAGACACGAGAGGATTCTTGGCGGAAATTTTCAAACGGAATTTTAGAAGGAAACTAGCTGTGCCCAGCGGTTTCACCCGCTAAGGTTTAGGGTTTTTAAAATAGATGTTAGCCGATTTCAAAATTTCATAAGAATCGGTCGAGCCGTTTCGGAGGAGTACGGTAACTAACATTGTGACACGGAATTTTTATAAATTAGATTAGGGTAGCTACTGCCAAGGTGTCGATTTATGTTTGTATTCTTTTTGAGTAAGTGACAACTGCATGTAGTAGTTTGAATAACTGGTAACGTGAAAAATTCCATTAATGAATACGTTAAACGACAATCAGCATTATTAACCTTATCACCATTGCAAGCAAAATATATTTTAAGATGACCTCCATCTCACTTGCTTCGTAAACATTCCTGAAATGAAACGGTCCCATAAAACGCCCGTATAACCTTTAAACGTTTTACAGGTGTTATTTATAGAAAAAAAAACTTTTAAAAGGGATCCTCAATCAATCATTCCGACGTTAAAATAAACAACATTAAAATCTGCCCAGTTGTTCTGAAGTTATGGGCTCACAGACAGACAGATAACAAAAAGTTTTATGGTTTAACAACACAGACGTTGTGTTTGTTATCAAGTTTGAGTTTAAATATAGGATCCTCCCACCCTTGAATGTGCCTCCTACGAAAGCTGATAATGTAACTTTGTGCTATTATCTTTGATGTGGGACGAGAAGTTATAAAGCGAGTCGCTTTTAAATAGAATTCCCTGGTACTCGGTAAATTCTGTTTTCGCTATCGGCCTATCGGGAATTCATTAAAGATTGAATCAGTGTTTTCAAAGAAGTTTTTGTCAAATGATCTTTTCTTGGAGAGATTAGTCTTTGCAGAATTTAAATAAGATGCGCTAATTCATATTTCCATACATTTAATAAGCATTTCATAGGTTTTGATTTGAATTTGTAAATTCATACGTGTTTCGGTCGCGAGATAGTCAGCAAATTAAAAAAAAAACTAAAAATAATCATTTTCGCGAGTCATCTGGCGCTTCCCCTTTTTTTCGGTTGTGAAATCACCAAATGACTTCCCCCGCTCTGGGCGGAGCGGGGGGGCATGTCAGACTTTTACGGACTAAAACCCACCCATGTTCCTTCTATTGCCCTTTACGTTCCGGGGCCGCGGTATCTCTTTCGAACAACCCGCAACCCCGGCAGGAAGCGCTTCCCCCTTAAGCTGAAACTAGACCGCAACCATAAATAAAACAATATCAATTAATTTATTCAAGCGAAAAATAAATAACACGATTTCAGATCCACGTGGATAGAAGTCAAAATTGCAATTTTTAAATCACCAATTTGCTCTCAGACTTCTTAGACTAGAAAAACGAATTGGACACCTACTCGTTACAAAGGCGTCACAATTTTACTACCCATTCTTTTAATGTCTTTCTCTTCGTCTCATTCGTCGTCCATTTTATTAAGGAGTTATAACTGTCGCGTCGTAAAACGTAATTGTTGCCGAGAAGGTTTGCTGTAGCAATGTGAGTAATCAATGGAATGTCATCTTGAAGTAATGGACCGTGTTACGCTTACGATAGCCGTTTTATTGTTTCACGATAAAATTGGCATATCGAAACGCTGAGGGCTGGTTTCATTGTTGAATTGAACGCGTTTAAGAGCTGTTGGAGACATTACTATTCAATTTCGTAAAAAAAAAAACGAAGGGTTAATAATAGCACAATTGACTAATTTTATATTATAAGTCCCATGTAATAGGGGACGAATCAATCGGGCACAAAGCCAAACTCCGTGTTTGTTACTGAGAAATTCTTTATGGAGACCCCAATAACACTTTACTCGGCCAGGGAATCAAACTTGGGACCACTAAACCAACGGGGCGGTGGCACTGGTGAATTTCGTCCTAAATTGGTATTGCAAGTAACTAGTAAAGGCTTAATTAAAGCATAGATAAGATCAGAGAGCTTAATGAATGCTAATGATGATAGCATTCTTGCCTGTCTAGTTTATAAAAAAAATTAACCAACCAAACTACTCGCAACGTCATTATGGGAACTACAACAAACAGCTAAATTGTTGGACTGATTGACACAATAAGTGTTCCTCTGCATATTAGGGATCATAAAGCGTAACGCTGTGCTGTAATTGTGTGATGAAAAACTAACATGTACCTAATACAGTCATCAAGGCATCTAGGCTACCTTCCTGCAAGTCATTATCAGCCTACCTTTTTGCCAACTAGATTGGGTAGGCTTCCTGTCTAACCAGATGCAGCTGAATAGCTGAAAACTAGTATTTTACATGGAGAGACTGCCTATCTTTTCGGTTTAAAGAAACTTTATTCTCAATAAAAAATCTTTATTATTTTTGCCTATCTTTTACCTAAACAACCCAGTAGGTACTGAGTAATACCATACTTTTTAATAAAACTAGTTGTCAGTATTGCGCGACTTTAACGACCGTTAAATATCTTAAAATGAAAGCTGGACTCATCTTCTTAACGTGCTTTCCGAGGTACGGAAGAAACTCGATATGCAAGAGGTTTTCACTAATCCCCGGAACAACCTAGGCAAGCCCGGGTTAACCTAAACATCGACCCGAGGAGCTGTTATATTTAAGCTACGAGTTTCTTTAAACACAGTCTATCTAGGCTACTCTCATACAAGTGCGTTCTGTTAAATCTAGAACGTAGCTGATAATGCAATAAAACATAATGCATGATTGCGAAACTATTGCCGATTGTGCAAACGAAAGAATGGCGCTTGCATTTCTTTGTAGTATGGCTTCTTAAGACTGTGTGCCCTGGATTCCAACCGATATACTCATCCACGACCTTTCATTTGACCTGAACTAGGTTGAACTTTGAGAAGCTGGTGCAGTAAAACGCAAAACAGTATCATTGAGACTAAAAATCTTGATCAGATGTCTGAATTAATGAGACCTAAATTTGCGTTTAAATGTATTAAAATGAAATGAGCCTAAGACACATTTTGATATGCATTTGAATGTCAATATGGCAAAGCTTACAAGGCCTTTGTGCAGCAATAGACGTCTTTAGACTAACATATAATGAATTATCTAAATTCTAATCAGACCTATGAATTCTAATATTAATCAAGCAGTTTCGTGGAGTCGAAATTAGATCGCAATCGATCGATCCACAAGAGAGCCTAACTCCCAAACTATACAAAGTTATTGGAGCGCCTGTTAATGAAAACTGACTGAACTAAGTGGGCTTAGAAGTCGGGATCCGTTTGAATAAAGTGAAGGTAGGTGACCTGGAAGAGTAGGGAAGGTTTTGTTTTGCTCCCGTGTATATCGACGACACGGTTGCCGCAGTGGCTGAGCGATCGACTGTCGCGGATTCGGTTCCCGGAACTAATATTTGTATGGCCTACAGATAGTTGTATCGGGTCTGGCTGTTTGTGTATGTGAGTTTATATGTTTGTAAACGCACCCACAATACAGGAGAAATTCCTAGTGTAGGGCAACGTTTAAAAAAAATATTAAAATAAATTGTTTATTCGTAAAAATTTGTGGTTAAGTTTCATCGGTGAGAGATAGTCATAATCTTCCTGCTCTTGTCCTTTGTAATTTGCGGTCGGCAGAGCACGTTTTTCTTCTACTTACTGGCCAACCTACATTCTATATATCAAGCCTTTTTCTATCATGTCATTCCTCACTCAATCCATCGCTCGTTTCCTTGGTCTCTCTCTTTCCCTCTGCATCCGTCAACATTTATTTTCACCACTCTTTTTAGTCATATGCGATTCGTTCCTCTTCATTACATTCCTTTCAACAAATTTTGTTACTGGCGCTACTTTCAAAGGTACTCACTACTCATACTAATTTCTTTGTTTATTCATTTTTGTTACTCTTTGGTAAGAAAAGATAATTATTACAAAATTATTTTTGTATATTCGATTTGGAAACGTAGAACTGACTGGTGCCTCTGTCCCGAACATGCATGGCCCATTTGCTGGTCGAAACTGTCCTAACCCTTACTTACACATTGGACTATGCGCAATGGTCGAATATTTGCTTTTAAAAACTAGCAACCCTAAAATGCAGGCGTGAACACACATGCCCCACTTAACAAGTGCAGTGCAGCAATAGTTGTATTGATTGGTATCGTTCATTGCGAAATAATTACCAATCATAGCGCCCGTCCTTTCTATATCATTGCAATTAATTGAAGCCATTTGACACATCGTACGCTAGCCAATAAGGTATGATACTACTGTTCTTTTGTCTCTGGTCCTCGAGACAATTGAGTTTGTACATTGTGATCATGTTTTAGAGTATTCGTTTTGTTTGATATTTTAATTATCTATATCTTCGACCGCGCGGAGAATGTAATTTATTTAACAGGATGATGCCGAAGTACTGCCGCGATAAATATAGGTACTAACCCAAGTCCCATGGTCTCTGTCTGATTATTTTTAACCAAATCCGTTCAGAGCTTTCTAACAGACAGACCGAATTACTTTCTACATTAAAATCATTATAAAATATATATGATAAATTTTACGTCTTTTTTGTAAACTTGATGAGGCCGGTGTTTCGTAACCGACTACTCTGAGAAGAAACAGCCGAAACAAACTCAGAGGTCATAGTCTCTTTTAAGGTTCAGACAAAAATATTGGTCGACTTACATGAGGACTATGCAGATTAATGTCTAAAATGACCTTTTTAAGAAAGCACCACACAGATTGAGTAGACCTGTCCAGTCAGTGCAAGCATTTGTCAGTTATCGTGCAGCTCGACTCATAACTCAAGGAGCTCAACGACACCACGAACAATACCAAAAAAGGACATTTGTGTAGGTATATATGTTAAAGATATCTTGTACATACATACATACAAATGAGTTGTTAGTCAGTTCATTCAATCCCAAGTTATAAGTTCCTAGCTAAGCTTAGACCTAATTTGACCAATGAGATCAAGCTATTTTGAAGTAAACAATGACATTGAGAGATTTTCAAACAATGTCAATCTTTGATACAAGCTATGCTATCGCCATTAGATTAGCAATAGTTTTCCCTATTTATGTGATTTACAAAGCGTAGCGTCTCCTTGTTTGAATCACAAATTCGCCGGATGAAAGGTACCAAAAAAAAACAAAAGACAAGTAGACATGATCACTATGAATTCCAGTCATTTGTTATCCCAAAAATTTATAAATCTTTTCATTCATAAATTACAATAAATAGTGATAATAATAAAACGCTTTAACAGAAAAACTTTGCATGTTACAATTTATTCCTTGTTTCTACTATTTCACACCCAGACGATAAGGAAAAGTCGATACATTGGTCACGAATCAATTTGATGGATTGATTGTAGTAATGGACAATTACGATCAATATAAAGCGATTGGTTGCCCGGCAGTTACAATTACAAAGTAAGCACACTGACTTGTGTATATCTATTCATAGTTTCGAATCAGCCCGGACATTAGGGACCCATTACGCACTGCACTGCCCAGAGGTTGCCCCATACATGGCAAAGTACTTCTGGAACCCAGGTACTTTTCGCGAGATTGTCAGCAACACCAAGGCGCTGCTGACGTTTCTCGTGGAGCTGGAGTGGATCGAATAATATTCGCACACATACGCAAAATACGCGCAGACGTGGAGTTGCGGACACCAGCCCGTTATACAATACAACAGGGACCCATTATTATTGGGAAGATTTGAGCCGGCCAAAATTTTTTAATGGGTCCCAGCTGTTATGGAGCTTGTTGTTTTCTTGTCAATTTCTGTTATGCAGCTATTGGACTTTTTTTTTCTTTTAAATTTTTGGGTGTCCGTGCCTCAAAAGGAAAACGGAAACAATAGGATCACTTTGTTGTCTGTCAGTCTGCCTATCAGGAATTTTATCTCGGAAACATGTGGAGGTATCGAGTTGAAGTTATAGGTAACCATTAATATACTCGAGTCCCTTGGAGCTGTGAAACGAAAATCAACCCTCTAAGTCTACGCAGTCAAACAATATGATCGTTTATGTCGCGTGTTTGTATGGAAACCTCGGTGAGCGAGTCCAACTCGCACTTGGCAGGTTTTTTTTAACACGTTGAACGCCATATGAAATATCTAATATATAATATAATCGAATATTTCCATTCAGGCCATAGGGCCCACCGGTGAGCCTTATGTTACTGAACCATTCGAGCCATGGGGGTCACCCGTGAGCCGCGTGGAAGGTCCAACGAAAACGCTTCTTACAGGCCACAGATTGCAGCTATCAAACAAAACGCGTATGGAAGTGAGCCGCGTGGCCCTGTAGCCGAACCGCACGGCGTGGTTTTTAAATCCAATAAAATCTTGCAGTTTCAAGGTTTTTTCAATAATGCTAGGGTTATTCTTAACGATACGGTAGAAATTATTGTTTAAAATTTATTAGCGGTAATAAAACTATAAAAAATAATAATACAATATTTAATCAAATACAAAAAAAACATAGGCAACATTTTCTTCATTTCCAAATAAGTAAAAATATCGGTGACGGTGTACTACAAGCTTTTATAATACTTTCTAAATAATTTATAATTTTCAACAATCAAAACCATGGCACTTCTTTTTATTATAACATTATTAAATAATCAGTCTTCTTATGAAGCATAAAACATATATCTAAATTACTTGTGAATCTTGTTAAAACAAGGTAAACAGAGGAAAGGTTTAGTATAAAAATAAAAAAGTATCCTAATTTAATCTCTAATTTTTATTTTCCATACGAATTACCACATTTTATAAACTTTGGAATTAAAATCTCAAGTTGATGAAAATTACCGATTTCCTGTTTTCGGCTTGGCCCGAATGGCATAGTACGCTAGGCCCACCGGTGAGCCGTAAAGCGTGCAACGTGTTAAAAAAAAAACGGGTTTTCAGTTTTCTTTTAATTTTTCTATTTCTCAACAGCAGCCACGAAATCTAGATTTATACCATTTGATATGGATTTTACGTCGGTGTTGTGGTCGTACTTTATTATTTATTACTAGCTGGCGCCCACGGCTTCGCCCACGTGATGGCCGAAAAAAGTATCCTATGTGTTATTCCAGACTATAATCTAACTCTGTATTAAATTTTATCAAGATCCGTTCAGCTGTTTTAACGTGAAAGAGTAACAAACATCCATACATCCATCCATCGTCACAAACATTCGCATTTTAATATTAGTGGGATAATAGAATCAAGAAACAATCAATACCATTTTTTCGATTGCTTATTTTACGGTCGTACCTACGCATAAATATTGATAACTACGGAAAAAGCGGTAAAATGATTTTCAGCAATAATATTTATTGGATAAAGTGAATTAGTTGTTGCAATCTATGTTTATAATATAATGGCTTATTTAACGGTGTAAATGGATGAATTATTTCATCATAGCAGCAGAAATGGTCCTCCTACAAAGATCGTTGTGTAATATTAATTAATGATGTAGATCAATACACGCATGCGTATATGACATTATGTCTACTATTTACGATAATTAATACAACGATATAATTTTTATGATATTTTAGTCACATTTTAATTCGTTAATTCGTATATTTCTTAATACAAACATTTAAAAAAATACATATAAAAGATAGTAGAGTAGAGAGTAGCCCACCGGTATCGGGAACAAGGTCCAATCTACAATACGAGCCGTGTCCAAGAATACCGCTTTCTGTATCAAGCCTTTGATCCACCTGCCTAAGAAGATCCTCCTCAGGTGTTGGTCGAGATTTTTGGCAATTCAGCCATTGGCTGTAACGACTTTCGGTACAATGATCGCCGAGTCCACATCCCACATGTCGACAACCTCGGGAGCCAAGTTAATGAGATTTTTATAAATTGTTTTTTTTTTATATATTACTACTACTGTTTGAAAGTTACTATTTATATTTAGCTGTTATTAATTCATTCATGTAGGACAATTATTAACGGTTAATTACTGTAAGTCAAACACAATGCAAATTGTTACATATGAATGAATAAATAAATAAAAAAATATAACTAGGTACATGTATGAAGATGAACGTGGCGAAATACGTGTGCAAGAATCGTAGCAGGTGTTCTGTGATTTTTGCTTACCCCCTTGGAGAAGGCGCGAGTTTATGTATTAATGTATGTATAGCACGGCCAACGAGAAGCGAAACCAAATGTAAACAAAACCCATGCTAAAACCCCATCTAAGATGGCCGCCCGAATGTTGGCGAACCCGTCTTAACGTTGTCATGTTTTTGCCGGGAGAACGAGACATTACGACAAAGGCACAAGATGGAAAGAGCTAAATATTAGATAGTCAGCGCCACAGTTGTTCTTTAGGTTAATGACCTTTCGTATCGGTTCTCGTTGGCCGTACTATAGATTCAATAAATGGTGTAAAAATCTAGACAGCCTTTTCAGTCCAACCTGTTATGAAAACAAAAGTTTCAAATGGGTAGCAAAAGCATACTAAGTACAGTCAGCTTCTGTTTGCCTCGTTGGTGGACCGGTCGCAAGCGCGGCAGCTGAGCATGAGGATCTAGGTTCGGCTCCCGTTCGGGCAAAGTAATATTGGGTGTTTACATCCTACTAATATTATAAATGCGAATGTGTGTGAGGATGCATCGATGTATGGATGTTTGTTACTCTTTCACGTCAAAACGACTGAATGGATCTTGAGGAAAATTGGCACAGAGGTAGATTATAGTCTGGAATAACACATAGGTTTTTTTTTTCGATATCACGCGCGCCAGCTAGTCACAAATAATCTCAACAGGTTCTATACAAAAGTGAACTATCGCGGGGCCACATACGGGGCCCGCCAGCGGTAACACGCGGGAGATAGTTCAGTCAAACTCTCGGCGACGGAGACGGCATCCTTCACATACTCAGAGCCCATGCGAGTGGACACACGCGGCGAGTGCCCATCACGGGCGCCAAATAAAGATCAGTTCGCACTTGACCGATTTTATCAAAACGTACAAGACATTACTACAAGTCTGCGTAAGTAGAAATGCTGATAACTGAGTCAAGGTTCATCGAGAGAAACCTTACGAACGCCTGCACTACTTACATAGTTTTTGTAGTACTACTCTGTTAACTGGTACAAATTAGTATCGGTTTACAACCTACAACTGTTGAATGTGTTATGTAATCTTCATTTTGTTAGTAGATAATTTAGCCCTTTTTATTTTAGAGTGGGCTTACAAGACGAAAATGTTCGGGGAGCCTAAAACTGGGGTTGAGGGGTGTTCGAAGGAGATATCGAGGTCCCGGATCATAAAGCACTCCATACTCATCATACTCTGGACGCTCTTACTGTGCACGTCTTTCTACATCGTTCTCACATATTTGTATTATCTCAACACGAATGATGTAAATACGATTTTGTAAAAATATTATAATTTAAAAGAGTGTCCATGGAGTTTCATGCCCATTCTTCTCCATAGAGATCAACGCTTTGGAATGGGCAACTACAGTACTTTCATAAGTTATTATGCCTTGTGACCGGGACTGTAGATTCATTTTGTTTCTTGACATTCAAAAGTGCCTGTAATGGTCTAATTGAAATAAATGATTTGATTTGCAAAAGATGGAACGTGGGTAGGTTTTAGTCAGTAAAAGATTGACACTCTCCCCGCTCCGCCCAGAGCGGGTGAAATTATTTGACCATTTCCCATCCGCAAAAAATCCTAAAAAGATAATAATTAGTTTGTCCTAACAGTAGCCTGAATGGCCAAGAGCCTCGCCGTCCATCTGTCGAAGGTCTCTTTAAGCGGTTGGATCTAAGCCTTGATTCAGAAAGCAGTACTCCTCGGCACAGCTCACATTGTGATGAGGTTCCGTCTCTGGAGCCCTAAACACCTGCAGCTTGGACCCTACTCCCGATTTAGGCGGCAAAAACGTAAAAAAAAAACTTGTATAGAAAAGAATTACGTTACAATTCATAAAATGATCACAAATCGTAATATTATAACTGCGACTCTGGTAATTTCAAGAGTTATAACGTCATTCATACTTGTATCAATAACAATTAATATGAATCAGTGTAACTCTTCATTTGGTCAGTCTCTTGAATGTCTTAGGAGTGAAAAACGCTAGAGGTAAACAGCTACCTCCAGTGTTTTTAAACCCACTAACTTCACAGGTACCTAAAATAATAAGGTGGAACTAGTTATAACAAAAGGTAAAGTTACCAATCAATATCATCATACTAGCTGTTCCCCACGGTCTCACCCGCGCTGCTCAGCACCTATTGGTCGTAGCGTGATGTTATATAGCCTATAGCCTTCCTCAAGAAATGGACTATCCAACACTAAAAGAATTTTCCAATTCCAACCAGTAGTCACTGAGATTAGCGCGTTCAAACAAACAAACAAACTCTTCAGCTTAATAATATTAGTATAGATATAGATTCTTGTAAAATGGAACAGAAACATCAGTAGTTCCATCGTAGAACTGTTAATGGTACCTACTAGTAGCAACGAAGGTTGTTTCTGTTCAAAACGGCAATTTCAGGGCCCCAGAATTTTCAAGAGATGATAATGCTATTTACCCGATTTCAGTCACAAAGACTGCATTCGAAAAGTATTGAGACTGCTTGTGAGTATGCATAACCGACTTCGGCCAAGAAGTAGCTTAAAGGTCACGTCATATGTGAAA
Source organism: Ochropleura leucogaster (assembly GCA_958449745.1). NCBI lineage: Eukaryota > Metazoa > Arthropoda > Insecta > Lepidoptera > Noctuidae > Ochropleura > Ochropleura leucogaster. The sequence continues at coordinate 1,139,761 of OY288213.1, read as the reverse complement.
GCTCCAAAAGAGCTACAAGTGAAGTGATGATTCTGAAGAGCAGTCTGTCGGAACTTTTCACAACTTATTCTCGAATACCTCATGCGAGAGCAGCCTTTTGATCAATGCAATCGAAAATCGCATTACGGAAGACTGGTTCCTAATACTGTTCGTCTAGCGACCGGGCCGACGATACGCCCACCTGACCTCGACTCACCGATAGGGTTACCAACTCGAAAAATAGTCCTGTCATTTTTATCAGGATCGGATGTGTTCAAATAAATCTGGATATTCCTATCCTTTTTTATCACAACGTTTTCTATGTTGTAAAACACGATAAATGACAAGGCCGGATATCCCCGAACAAATCCAGATGTATGCTAACCCTAGCCTCGGTCAATTTTGTGGGTACGCTAGCAACCGGGTCGGATGACGATCCGCCCACATTGCGTCTGTCCCAGAGGCAATGTGGATGAATGAACACTTTTAGAAGATTGGACTGTATAGTAATTTAGGTAAAGCGCGAAAACCAATTTGGTACAGGAACTCATGTTTGTTTGATCTGTTATACACGTTAGGTAAGTATAGAGACGGTATCCGGTAAAAAGCGAGTACACAACACTGATGCGACGTCGCATTGTTAAAATCTACGAGTACGCACGACGCAAGGCAAGAAATTGCGAATTGATTCACATACATAATTCCCATATCTGCTTAGCAATAGCAGAAGTCTGAAGTACACACTTATACAATCCAGTAAACAAAATACGTAAGTTGACGGTCGTCGAAGGAATGGTCGACCGAATCGTGGAAAGGAAACGTCTTACCGCGATCGCATCGCAGTTTCTTGCGTTACGAATTTGCATCGCACAGATACGCAATTTTGTGTACAAGCCTTAACTTGGAGGAGAATAACCTAACACAGGAACAGGGGCCAAGGTCTAAGGGACGCCTTTACAGAAATAATCTTAAAACTGGTCTCAAATTGAGTATTTGTTAATAGATAAGTAAAAACTACGAGAAAAGGTGCACAGTTCGGAGAAATCCTATAAAGAAGAACGGACAAGAAACAGCTTGTGATGCTATTGCTACCAATAACATCATTAGTAGTCAAATATTCAAAATAGGCTATAAAATGTGCATTTTGAATGTCATGGTTATTTAAGATGGGCTTAAAAGTGGTCAAGGTCCACATATTATTTCATAATTATCTTTATTGTTAGTTTATTTATAATCAAGACTTTAAAAAAGGTTTTAGATTTGTTTAAGAATTAAGAATCAGCCTAAAATCCTTAAGCATACTTTTTAGTCGTCCATTAATTTTTAAAATTATATTTTTGAACAATTTCTCCAATTTTCAGCTTTTAGTAATTTAAGTAGCTGTCAATATTAACCAGAGTATTAACTTTTTACTCTGTATTTTATACAAAATCTAACCTTGCAGGAAGTTAACTATCATATTTGTATAAAGCACTTGAACATTCATTTAAATGTGAATTAATGAACCAACTCATACAAAATAAGGTTTATTGTTGTGCCTACCTTAACATGAGTAAAGTCAAAATTTTATGTAAATATCAGAAATCTTGTCATACCTACTTGCTAAAAACAAGATAGATTAGCTGTTTCATTTTCATTTTATCAAAAGCTTAGATCGGAATGCTATTTATATTGCACAATAAGTAAACAGGTTCAGCTTATAACAGGTGAGTATGTTAATTTTTAATAAATATAGACTTTCAATAGTATATCCATGTTAGAATATAAAGTTAAGCTTGTTTCTGGTATTTGATAATTGACACTATTGAACTTGTATGTAAATGGGGAAACACAAAAATAGGTTTCTACTTGACACACAAACAGCTGGACAGTGGGGTAAAGTCATCAGTTATTATTATTTTTCAAAATATACACACAAATTCAATAAAAAAGCTTAACCCAGAATTAAGTAATTTTTTCCTTTTTTGTATTGAACTTCTACCTTATTTAACCACTTAGGGCCGGCTGGTTCCAAATGGTACCACCTGACCCTGAGCTGTTAAGTTAAATATGTGTGCCCGTAATCATTCATTCTAAAACCCTGTTCAAGGATACAGAGTCAAATCTTCTTGTAATTGAAAGTACAGCTTTGGGGGCAACAAAGATGACGTTATGTTAACTGGTTTGGCTGTTTCATTGTTTGCCAAAAGACCTTTAAAAACTTATAAAGAAAATTAAATTATGATTAAACTGCAAGTTTGGGGCTGTGGCTGAGTGATTGTTTATAGTTTAGATTTAAGATTAAAACAAATATTTGTTTGGCCTACAGATGGTTGATGGTTCTGGGTCTTGCATTGTGTTTATGAGTTTGAATATTTACAACACACCCATAATACAGAACAAATTCCTAATGAAGCCCCATCATTTAAAAACATTGAGTAGTAAAGTGGTTAGAAGCTCATTTTCACTCTTTACAATAAAAACCAACACAGTGGTCTGACTTTTAAATAATGATCAATATTACGAGATTGATCTTGAAATCACAATCTTTTTGAGGTCACAGTTTAAGAGCAAATAATATATTGTACGCAAAGATAAAAGATAATGCAACCACAGTGGTTTTCAATGATTTCGACAATATCAATGAGTATTAAAGTAGTAACTTACATGTTAGCACTGTAGCTAATGTTTTAGTGCTTTATGATTAACTTTATTAAAAGAGTGGGGAGTATTAGACCCTACAACTTGCCGTTACCCAACTGTGGGGAAAGTAATTTTTATAGAATTAACTAGCTGTGCCCAGCGGTTTCACCCGCTGCTCACTTAGGAGTATGAAAAATAGATGTTGGCCGATTCTCAGACCTACCCGATATGTACACAAAATTTCGTTTAAATCGGTCCAGCCGTTTCGGAGGAGTATGGGAACAAAGAATTTTATATATATTAGATTGGGTACTTGGAAACATCTTTTTTTGCGTAAATGGATTCAATAACAATTTTTGTTGTTATATTGATAAACAGAATTGCATAAGTTTATTTTGCACATAACATTCAATATAATCAGCAGTTTAGTTAAAGCGTAACATTAGGGAAGTGTCAAGTTGCTTGGTAATTATTGCATGAACATGAAGTTGGACGTTTTATATATTTTACAGCTATGGTATAAATATGGTCAGGTTAGCAATATCTTTGATGTTTTTTAGTTTTCATTTTATTTACCCACATTTTTTGTTAAATTTGGACAACTGATACATTGTAAAATTCTACATGATGGGAATTAATAAAACCTCTGTTGTTGCCTTCATTAAAAAAAATGTCCTTGTACATTAAAACAGGTAAAAAATATGCCAAATGAGTTATTTATTTGGCAAAAAAAATTAACATGATGTTTAACTTGTCGTTTTTTGCTGTCTTATAACATGTTATTCAGACATACTGGCAATTTTATGCCTAGTTAGTATTATTTATGTGACACTGAAACTAGTGAAGCTGGTCAAAATGTTGAGATCTCACTACAACCTATCTAGGTGTGTAGCTTAAGTTGCTGAATTATTCCAAATAGTATATGTACTGAATATGTACATATTTCAACCTAAAATACATTAATAGTAGCTCAAGTACTAATGTCATACAGCAAATACGATCACTTCAAACTCCAGCGACTGTCGTTAACAAAATCAAACAAGTTTTGAATGAATCACCTTAAACATTATGTAAATGAGCATGTTCGAAAATGAAAACTTTTGGTTCCATCTCATGAGGAATCACGTTCCAAGAAGTATTTAAACACAAAGCATCGGCGGGAAACGCGTTGCTATGTTAAGTAACACAAACAATTATGGGAAAATCCAATGGGAACCAAGATTGCTTCAACCAAATGTTGGGGGCTGGTAAACGTGTTATTTAAAGTACTTACACTTCAAGTATCCGGTCCCCCTTCCTGATCCCGGCCTGCTCCGCCGCCCCGTTCTCCAGAACAGCGCTGACATGCTGCAGAGGAGCATAAAGTTCACCGTTAATCGATCTCAACTGCCCACCCTCAGACACTTGACCGCGTACATTGAAACCAAATCCGGTCTCAGTTTTATAGATAGTAACGCGACGGGGCCCATTGGCAGGCCCTGAACTCTTATTATTTCTTTCCGTTCTGATAATACTGTTATTATCGGTTTCTGTCTCAGCCATTTTGAACAATTTTCATCACAGAAGATAAATAACAATTTGACGTTTGCATGCAGGGTGACCACATTCCAACTAGAATGTAAAAAAAGTGAAACCGCCTGATATTCTCGAAATTTTGTAATAAGGTCTTCAGACATAACTGTTTGTCGCAAAGACAATTTTATTCACCAGAAAAATATCTGATCCCAATAAATATCATAAAATAAAAATCCAAGATTTCATTTTTATTTGTCATTGCTCTATTGTTTTTGTTTTGAGGGTTTTTGCAAGCGCGTGTGCCATCTAGTATGGATATTACAGCAACTCAGCGCTCTTACGATAAAACAGTACCAAAGTTTATTTATTTATTCGGTAGAGAGCGGTGGCATCGAAACAACGTGGTACAAAAATTTCATTTTCTTTCACATCAAAATCAGCTGTGAACATCAGTATGGCCGCTCCATTATCTAAAAAATAAAATTGTTTTTGTAAAATCATACAAAAAAATAGTAAAGTGCAGTTTTCGTACTTACACCGTCTAATTGTACATTTGCGAAAAGTGTTGATGTTGACTAAAAGTGTTGCGTCATGACAGAGACCTCTCACTGACAAACAAATACAATAAAAATTGCGACTCGCTTATTACGGCGACTTATTGTAATTTCTATTTGGCTCGTATAACGTTTCTGTCGTTCGGTCGAGGGCTGATGTTATTACTGAATCGTTGTCGAAGTTTATATAATGAGTAGTGTTAGATTGAGTTTCGTATCCGTGGGAAGGATAGCAGTACGAAGAAATTCACAAATATCAGGTGAGTGCATATAATTTCTCGGTTTAGTATTGTTTTTTGCTGGTTGGCGTTGATCCAGGCTCGTGTCTCAGTATCTAGCGATGTTCTTTGTGTTCGAATGCGTACGCGATTAGGTGTTTGATAACAAAACGTGATGTTTTCTGTTGCTTATCTTGCGTGGTGTAGTGTCTGCTCATTACACGCGTGATGGCGCGTGTTTGGCGGCTGGACATTCTCGTAGTAATTAATTCTTTGTGAAGCTATTTTCCTTCGGATGCGGTGAGCAGGGCCTATCAAGGCGAATGTGGAAGCAAGGTCAAGGGAGTCACGTGTATGAATGACACTGGCCGCATACAATTAGTAGAAACTGGTATTATTCTGTAATTTCTAATAGGAACTTGTCAGACAATATTGATAAACACTAATGATCTGCCCTAAACTTGAACACCAGTTATTGGTCACATTCCAATTATGAAAACAACTGGTTTAGAATGTCCCTGCTGCACTGTAAGATTATAGTGTTACCACACAAGCAAAATATATAATTGAATAAGAAAAGAAAGTTGTTATGCATGTAATAAAATTGCCTTTTACTGTCTTGCAGATATAACTATAAGCTTTTGAATTATCCTGTAAAAAGCATTCACTTCTGATAAGAATAAGAACTATTTGCTTCAATTGTTTACATAAATGATAAAACATTGAAAACAAATCTCATAAATAACTTAATTATTTCCTCTATGGCAATGATGATACCTATCATTTATTTTTATGACCTTATGCATTACAAAACAACTTGTTTGATATTGACTTTATTAAAACTTGTATTTAATTGTGGCATTTGCCTTTGTGGAGTTAAATTAACAAAATTTATATCTGCTGGAATTGTAGCAAGGGTAACTGCTTTTTTTTTTATAAAGTCTACTTTAAAAGTACAGCGAACCAATTAACTTGAAATGCTGTTTGTTTATGAACTCAAACCAAAATGGGTTCATAATTATCTTGCTTGCCTCGTTTTTTGAGAATGTTGTTTATTGTTACTGAAAGATTTCTGACCAACAATAAACAATAAGGTGCAGATTTGTATGGTCATTTAGCTCTTATTTTGATCAGGGGGTCATGTCAGTAATTGTGGCTACACATTGTGCCTGTCACACATATGTCGAAACAACACTTGACAGATAGAGATTGAACATTTCTAAGTTAAAGCGGGAGACATCTAACTTTATAGATCTCTCTCTCATTTTTAACCGACGAAAAAAAGGAGGTTCTCAATTTGACATGTATTATATATTTTTTTATGTATGACCATGCATAACTTTTTACTGAGACGTCCGATTTGAAAAATTCTTTTTGTTCATGAGCCTCTTTGATAATTTTACATTGAAATTAAAGATGCAAGACATTGTCTGTTCCCTTCATATAAATTCAATTTATTTTAACCCATTAACTTAGTGTCTTAGTAGATTCAAATAAATGCAATTATGGATGTATGTGTGGCAAAGGCACCCTCGATCAATTAGCTCGGGTGTATATCTGTGTGTGCTAACTGATATCCCCTTACCATATGGGAAAATTGATTTGATATTAAAGAAATGATGATATTAAAGATAAAGAAATGAGCAAACAATATGAAAAAAAGAAAAGCAAAAAATAAACTTAGACCTTATTATGAATATTCAGTATTATTCCTACAATTTTTTTACATTTACAAGTATATTATCAGGTCACCAACTTGAAAATCTACTTTGAAAAAATGTATCTTGGCAGACACTGACATAAGTCCGAGTCCAGCGTTTTCGCTCACTGCTCGGGTCTAAGTGTCATAGTGTGTTATTGTATATATAGCCGCTAGGTTCAGTAACAAACATACAAATCTTTCCTCTTTGTAATATTAGTGTAGATAAAATGCCTCAAATTAGATCTCTTAAAATTTTTTTTTGCAATCCAATGAAATCTGTTATAACATTCACAGGTCTTTCAATAATGTTAGCTTAAGCTCATTATCACCCCACATATAATGTGCCTTAACTCTTTGCGGCACAGATTTTTAGGTTAAGAGTAAAACTAATATTTTTGTGTATTCTGTATTACTTAGGCTTACTTTTAAGTAGATTTTGCGGTTTTACGTATGTGGGTTGATGGGGGGGTCAGATATGGGGTGGTTACTGTGGGTGACCACTGTGAAGAAAACAGCTAAATATAGTAACATTTTTTTATTATTATAAAATAAAATCAATTAACAAAATGCGTACGTATGTACGCATTTACGTACGTATTTTATTACTAGATGATAGAACGTAAGTATTGCAAAGTATTCTAAACACAAATTATTGTTTGTGGTGGTCCTCAAAACAAGATTTGCCCTCTCGGTAGCATAAGGGAACTTTGCATATTTTGGAGCCCCAAATTGTTCGCACGGGCTCTTTTTTCGTGCTGCATCTACTGCAACGCCTGGAAGTTCCTCTAACTGGCTGATGATTTGCGACAGCTAGGCGAACAGATTAGGAACTTCAGGTTTGTGTTTTTTTATGGAGACCAATCTTGGTGAGGCTGGATTGCTTCCTATCCTATCTTTTTTTCATAAGCGTTTTATTTCTTACATAGGTAAGCAGGCGCCAACAAATCTTGATACACGCTGCGTCTAAAATCTTTTAGACAGAGTTTGTCGAGACATGTGTAGGATCTTCTTGAAGGTCCTTGTACACAATAAATGCATTGACTACTGAACAGTCTAAGAAATGAAAGAATATGCGGTGCCACCATTTTTAGATTTTCTATCAATTGCGTAACTCCCTTTCAGTTGGTCAAACTTATCAACAAAGTTCATATTGTCATTGTAATTGGACTCTTTTTTATTCCCATGACTAAATTGAGACCAATAAATACTTCCATTTCTTCTTCTGTGGCAGGATTATAAGATCCTCATTTTTGTTGAACATATAAGTTAGTCTGAAAGGTGATAAGTTGAACGAGTTCTTATGTCCAGAATAATTGAAAAATGCTAAGTGGAGATAGAGCAGCCAGAGATAACAAGTCAGTAGGTATGTGATGTGAGGAGGGGTCATAATCGTCAGGAGGTATAATGGAGTATGACTTTTCCATTTTGGAACCTATATATCAGCCCGCGCAGTAGATGGTCCTGGTTGTGGAGCTGCTGCTGATGATGATGATGAAGGTAACGGCCGAGAAGAAGATAATCTGGCTAGAGGCGTGTCTTCTTCTGATTCAAATTCAGAGTTAGATTGATTAGTACCTTCGAAGTCTTCACCGAGTAAAATTTCTTGAGTCGTCGTACTTGAACCTTCGACGATGAGCTCATCTTCGATATCCGTACCATCGCCACCCGCATAACTGTCATCGTCAGAAGGTATATCGACATAATTATCCCGATAAAACATTCTCGATTTCCTGGGTAGATAAAGCCGTTCTTTTCATTATCCGCAAAAAAAAAACCAATGTGAAATAAAACTAATTTATAGAAAAAATCATACCTTTACAGTACGGTGGTCACCGCTGCTAACCACTTTAAATAGGGTGTAATTTTCAAAAACCTCTTATGTTTATTTGTGATATTTATACTTATTATACAAGATAATTCATATTTCAACAATTTGAGCATAAAAATAAATCGTTATTGTAAATATTAACTTACCAATGAAATAAAACACTTGCAGAACTACGAAATTCAAATTTCACCAGTTTTCGTTTTATAGTTTAGTTCTCCTTTTGGCCGTCAGAGTATGACAATTAGCACTTTTCAAATGTCACATGATCGTGTCGTTGATATTAATACGAATATTAACCAATAGATGTTGCTATATCATAAAACACGCGAATAAATATGTGGTTAATTCTACTGACCACTGTGAAGAAAAGAGTTAATGCTTTGTGGTATTAAGTCCAGCCAGACTTATGCATACATAGATAAAACAAAAACATTTTGCCTGTGCATGTATTGCACTTCTGGTAGATGTGATTTAAAAAAAAACTGGCAAGTGCGAGTCGGACTCGCGCCCAAAGGGTTCCTTTCCATTATCGGCATCTATAAAAACGGCGGTATTTGTTGTTATAGTCGCAACAGAAATACAACAACGGTAATTTCAACAGTCTTATTCATGAGATAGAGCCTGGTGACAGACAGACAGCGTAGTCTTAGTAATAGAGTCCTTCCTTAGTATTTAGGGTATCAAACCCTAAAAATATGTGGATTTTTATGTCTTCAGAATGATCAACTAAAACCTTGGCATTGACCAAATTAAGAATTGATCAGAAACACACATTGTTTAGCTGGTCATTTTTTTTTTTCGTTTTGTTTCTTCCAATTCCATTCTTTATTGACGCAATATCAGGATCCATTAAACCCTGGCTGCATTCAGAGATGTAATGTAATGTAGCTGTAACTAAGGCAAACAGATTCTCCATTTACCAAAACAAACTTAATTTGAAAATTCCAGTCACTAAACAACTTAACATAATATTGGCAACTGTTGGAAGGCTAGATGAAACCGTCTGATACAAACGTGACTCAAGTCCTTAAGTCCGGCCGCGATTTGTGCCTCCTGACCCTGACCGATTTGTCAGAACCTGCTAGGGCTCTGCCCCCCCTTATCGGGCGTAAATGATTACATAGGCACTGTACAAGGTGCGTTGACATGAACTTTTTAATGATAATACCACGTGACTAGACTGATAACTTATCTTTGGAGAGAAAACAAAAAGAATAATGTTTGTTTGGATTTGTATGTAAATTATTTTATGGAGATTTTATTGGCTGCTGAACTCGTAAAGAAGATCCTAAGGCTCCGTTCACAGCCTCGGGCGGTTCGACTTACGTCAAGCAATGATGCGCGCGCACTTCATTTGTTTCGCATTGCATGGCATGTTCTACTATATCGCGCGCTTCGGAAAAAAGCAAATGAAATAAAGTACTTTCCTTGGCGACGGGTTCCGTGTTGCCAAGACTCGTATGGTGGAGAACCACAAAAGGGTGAGATCTTCATCCATCCATTGTTAAAATCGCAAGTTGCTGTACATAATAATTATCTCAGATCTTATCCATCTTATTGCATAGAATAATAAGATAATAACTTGGTAATTGAAACCAGTTTCTAATACAATTTATCAGATTTATTACTTACAGCAGTAGCTGGCAGCTGTAATCGTACATCTAAGATATTCTAAGAAGTTCATTGGCTGCTATTAATCTGATTAGAAGACAATGTGTTAATTAAATTGGCAAGCTCGAAAACCAACAAGAATCTTAGACGAACCCGTGGAAATTGAGGAATCGCTAATAGATGTGCAAAAAATATGAGTGGCAAAACCATTAAGTAATAACAATTTTTTAAGATAAATTTCACACTTTGAAGACGAATTAATGCTTATTTTTTGAGCTGACTCATGCTGACAACTATTAAAATCGCGACCGTCCAATGTCCTCAACAGTATGAAAGTCCAAATTTCGGATTTCAATTATCCGATAAGACCTTACAGAGTTATCGTTCAAGCTGTAGTGGTAGTGAACCGGCTATTTATGTAGAAATTCATTTATTTAGCTAAACCCTTTTATCTGCATAATCCTCATGTTGAACAAGATTTATTTCTGGACCTTAAAAGAAACTATGTCCTCTGAGTTTGTTTCGGCTGTTCCTCCTCAGAGTAGTCGGGTATGAAACACCGGAATCATTTGGTTTAGAAAAAAGACGTTTAAAAGTTTTTGTAAAAACCTATCTGGTATTACATGGTCCTAAACCTAACATAAATCCGGTCAAGTGCGAGTCGAACTCGTGCACCAAGGGTTCCGTACAAACTTGCGACATAAACGACCATATCTTTTGACTGCGTAAACTTAGAAGATTGATTGGAGTTTATTTCTAAATAATAGTGAAAACCGCGTCAAAATCCGTTACGTAGTTTGGAAGAAGTTTGTGGTAGGCGGCAACTTCAAATTGAACAAACTTCTTTGAATAAAAAGAAACAAACAAAAAAGTCTCAAACACGTAAAGTAACTGGGTTCTATAATAGAAGAAACGCACAGTTAAAATGGGTTTTCTAATGCATCACAAATAAACTAAGAATTTTATCTCTAAGTGGTAATTTTACAGATTTCTAAAGCACTGTCCGAGACTACTCCGTTTTGTCGCTAGCTTCGTTTCAAGTAAAAGTTTATAATTGCTTTTTAATTTGTCAAGGGAAACTAGGCGTTATAGACTTTTACTTTCTATGCCAGGCCAGTGCATTCTTAAATAACAACTGTTACGCATCTTATCTTTAATTATGATCTGACTACTGCATACGGTAGTTCCGAGATGATCAAATTAACTACGAGCACGTACTAAGTACTGAGTTAACACTGACTAAAAACAAGCTTCTTAGGGCTTGTGGTAGTACTTGCAAATTTGCATCCTTTTAAATCTTAAGTTTCGCAAAACAGCTCCAAGTAAGCCAACATTGTTTTTCTCAGTTAGTAGCAAAGGTCCATTTCATAGGTCGCCAGGTTTCCCATGAGGCACATGTGACTAAAAGAGTGATGGATCTGAATTTTGATGGACGGAGAGTGAGAGGAAGGCCAAAGAAAAGATGGAAGGATTGTGTAAGGAATGATATGAAGGAGAATGGAGTAAATTATGCCGTGACGTCTGATAGGGATGAATGGAAGAAGAAAACGTGTTGCACTGACCCCAAATAGAATGGGACAAGGGCAGGAAAATGATGATGCCAGTTTTCCCATTAAATTGCTTCCCAAATCTACCCTGTATTGTGCCCCTTGCTCCCACTATCGGGACCCCGGTTATACTCACCTCAAGATCATAATAACTAACCAACCAATAGCCCAAACCAAAAAAATACACGTATGTTTATTCTACCGTATGATTGCGGCTTATTATAAAATCGGTAAAGAAGCCCAGACACATTGAACACTTCCTTCAGCCCGTTGCTTATATAACTTCTTTCACACTTTCTTAAACATCGCTCGTTTTATACACTCCACTGCTTGTGTAGTAATTTGAAATTAAAGGTATACTAGGACAGACTTTCCCAAAGGACTTGATAACACGTGTGCGTTATATAAGATGGAGTAACCATTGCCTCCATCTTTTTATCTGTGATTGTGATTGCCCATCCGGCTGCCAAGTGCGGTCTTTATTGACCATGACTCGTGTTTTTGTTGGTCATACTCGTAGTTCCTTTCGTTTGAGAGAACGATGAAAGTGATCAGCGATTATTTTACTCATAAATGTGTGTTAGCCTATGTTAGCAGTTTTTTCACGGGGCACGTAGAACTTACCTAACTAACCTAAGTCTCATCTACATTGATGAAGTGTTAGTAACTACATCAATGTTGACAAGAGTCGCCAAATGAAGTGGAGTCAATGAAAATTGAGATCTTTTGTATCACAATAATACACAGTTTCCTGTGTATCCTCGAATCTCCTGCTTTCCGTATTTTGTTATTGTGTGACAATCAAGCAGACGGCTACTTGATAGTGGTTACTGCTAGCAACGGCCAGATGTCACCAATGCGGTGCCGTTGCAGATGAGTAATATTTTCCAGTGCATAGGTATCTCAGAGACAAAGCTTTTAAGTATCTTAAACGCCTAGAAATAAGGTACCTTTCTAATGTCTTGTTACAGCATAAGTGTAAACAACTCTTGGACTCAATTACGGCTTGATTCAAGTACGAATCTAACCTAACATCGTAATGATAATGGCTTTCGTCTCACATTCACTGGCGCCGCTCATTCCGTATTTCTAAAGCTTACGTAACTTAAATAAATAATTATACTGCTCTTATGTTAATTACTTCACCGCCATGGTTTCCTTTTGTTGTTTTGTCTAATTTTACTGGGGCATTGTATAAGAATCGTCATGCAATTGATAAAGAGATTTTTGGAGCATTTTTTTAAGTGTTGGGCAAAGAATTTCCTCCAAAATGTTAAATGCAGGTCACCTGTGAATGATACCGCGGCCCCGGAACGTGAAGAGTAAAACTATTAACATTGGTGTGGGTTTTAGTCAGTACAAGTCTGACACTCCCCCGCTCTGTTATTATTTGACGATTTCCTATCCGCAAAAAGTGACCTTTTCACTTGTGAAAGACCTCCAGACTGTTATTGGACTTACCGTGTCATATGGATCACAGCCAAGAGTATGTATGGTCGTATTAAAACATCTAGCAGTATGTTGAATGTCAGTGCAATACAATGAAACAGGATGGAGGAAGAAATAAAGAACAATCAAAACTTTCCTTTATCGCATGCCTTAAAGAAATTCATGCTCATCTTGAAGCGGTAAATATTATCACAACATGCGATGACCCTTGTAAGATTATATTCAGATACTACACAGATGACGCATCATTATGTTGATGTCAATACTACGTCACTCTACATCGGACCATCAGTAGAAAGGTATGCTGCGCGTGTACAGCTGGGATTAGAGATGTAGAGAAGCAATAGACTCTTTCGTCTTCTTGACTCAAAATTTCCCACAAAATGTGATAGGGGCAGAAGAATGATGATGATGAAAAGGCTATCAAGCTTAGCAGATGCGTTGTTGATGATCACATTATTTTAAAGCGTCGTCAGACAGTGAGAGTTGGATGCGCCTTAACTGTATATACTCTAGTAGTTTGATTATTTTATCTTAGAAGCCTATTAAATGCTTGCTATTAAATATAACAAATATAAATAAAAATTAAATAAGTATACAAACTTCATGTCTAACAATATCCATCCATGCTATGTTTATAAAACTTGAAGAACAAGAACAGTAGATTCCTTTTACTTCTGTATCAAAATCAGCATTTATTGGTGATTATACCGCCCCAAGCGATCCGAACTCGTAGCTCACGAGATTAATATCCGCATTAATTCAACAATGTGCCTTTAAATCACACTTAAGAGAGAAGGCAACAGCAGTGAAAGATGATTGACATAGCCAAAAAAAAATAAACAACACGGCCAGAAAAAAATAGCAAGCAAATATCAACTCTAATGTGAGTCATAAAAGCCTATTTCACCTTATTGTCGGCTTTATAGTCAGGGAGCTACACATAACATTTGTAACTTCACCTAGATTATCTAGCTAGATAGTTAGGAAAGTGAAAGCAGTTACGTCACGCTTATTTTATTACATTGTATGCAAACTTTTATACATTTATTTTATTATACCAGATTCGGTTCGAATCAATGAAACTTGTTTTATGCGTATAATCGATCGGTGCACGAAACTTTTAACATATTTTTCTTATAACTTGTATTGCAATATGGGTGAATATACAAAAATTGGGTAACTCAATGTCATCAGCCGATAGATACAAAGTGTTATTATATTTTATTGATATTACATTTAATTTACAAACAATTAAAAGTCCTTTATGTGGTCACCCAACTTCAGCTCTTTATTTGAAATAGAAATTAATTAAAAAATACAATAAATCCTTAAAATGTCAGTCCTTTGGCATGTCACAATCCCTAAAACCAGCAATCAACCGACTATGTATTAAACATTATCACTGATTTAAGAAAACTTTTAAATTTTCTACAATCTGTGTTGTACACAGTTATGTATACTGCAACTTTCATAACGTAATATGTACCACTTTATGAAAAAGAAAGAAATAAACTTTGTGTTTAGTTTTTTTCGTCAGTCCGTTGTGTGTTGTTTAAATTTAAAATTCTCGCCAAATATCACCGACTCAAGATCAAAACCCTGTTTAAATATTAAAGTTGGTAATGAAGTTGTTTGTGTACTGCAACATTTCGTGGCCACCATTGCTGCACCAGTGCTAGAGTTGAGTTTACGTCGTATTCACGTGCTGATCCAGTCAAAATATCAGTCTTTTGGTGAGTCGTTATTTTCTTGATAACCTGAGGTTTATTTTTATTTATACATATTTAACTATGATTTGTCAAAATGTAGTCGGTTGATATTCGAAACGTCCAAAAAAACATAAGTTCTGATTATAAACTCAAATTAATGTCTATTTTGTCAGTCCGCTGGCGTCAGTCTTTTGTCAGATATTGCGTCAGAGGACTGACGTGTTTCCACAGTACTGATGTTTTTGTTTATTTTAGAGCACTTTTATGTTAATTATTACCACGTATAAACATTTTTATTTCATATTTCGGTTTAAAACGTCATGCGGAACGTTAAATAAAAAGAGAAACCGAAAAGGCTCGCTTGGCCAGAATTAAAAGTGACCCCATTATATTAGCGGAATACAAAGAAAATCAAAAACATCATTATATTTAGCAATAAAAAGATTATCTAAAACCAATGGCATGGTACATTTGGGCCAGGGCACACCACAATAGTGGCGGTACGTCCTCTCTTTGAGGAGTGGCTGGAGAGGCGTCATGGCGTCCTCACCTACCGCCTGACGCAGGTTTTCCACGGAAATTTCGGGGGGTTCCTGCACATAATCGGGCGGGAGGAAACGCCCAGGTGTCACCATTGTGACGATCGCCCGGAGGACATGGTGGAGCACACAGTGTCGGTCTGCCCCGCGCAGGTGTCACCACTGTGTGTGTTTGCCTCACGGCCGCAACACACGGTGGAGCACACAGTAGCGGTCTGCCCCGCGCAGGTCTTACCACTGTGTGTGTGCCTCACGGCCGCAACACACGGTGGAGCACACTGTGGCGGTCTGCCCCGCGCAGGTGTTACCACTGTGTGTGTGTGCCTCACGGCCGCAACACACGGTGGAGCACACTGTGGCGGTCTGCCCCGCGCAGGTGTTACCACTGTGTGTGTGTGCCTCACGGCCGCAACACACGGTGGAGCACACAGTGGCGGTCTGCCCCGCGCAGGTGTTACCACTGTGTGTGTGTGCCTCACGGCCGCAACACACGGTGGAGCACACAGTGGCGGTCTGCCCCGCACAGGTGTTACCACTGTGTGTGTCTGCCTCACGGCCGCAACACACGGTGGAGCACACAGTGGCGGTCTGCCCCGCACAGGTGTTACCACTGTGTGTGTCTGCCTCACGGCCGCAACACACGGTGGAGCACACAGTGGCGGTCTGCCCCGCACAGGTGTTACCACTGTGTGTGTCTGCCTCACGGCCGCAACACACGGTGGAGCACACAGTGGCGGTCCGCCCCGCGCAGGTGTTACCACTGTGTGTGTCTGCCTCACGGCCGCAACACACGGTGGAGTACACAGTGGCGGTCTGCCCAGCTCTGGGCGGAGCAACGCTGTGCCCTCGTGGAGGCGATCGGCGGCGGCGACGATCTCTTGCGTCCGGCCCTGGTTCAGTCCATGGTCCGGAGCGAGAGGGAATGGGAAGCGGTCACCTCCTTCTACGAAGCAGTGATTCTAGCGAAGGAGGTGTCCGGAGGGAGGGAAGTTGAGGGAGAGAACCTCAAGCCAACCCAGCCGCCGCGGGAGACATAGGAGAATCAACAGCTTCAAGAAACAGTAAACAATAAATAGAAAAGTATATATTGTTATGTATAATTACCTCAAAATAATACTAAGGCTGTTTAGAAGACTAAGATAGTATTTTCTCCAAGTATCAAATATTATTTTTAATTGCTTTTATGATTTTAATACCTTAAAAATATGTGCCATAATTAAATCCTAAGAGATTTGTACTAAGTTCTCTTAAATTCCATTATAATTCTTAAGAAATTGTGTTTTTTATCAGTACTATGTCACCCTCGTCAGTCCCCTGGCAGTCAAATTCTGTTTTTTCTAAATATCCGACAATCTACGTAAAAAAGTGACTGGCCCGATTTGGAACAATATATTCATTAGATTAGCTATTATAAACACCCGATTTTGCAGAGATCTGATTTAAAAATTGTAGTAAACAAAATATCCTTAAGAGTTACCCAACTTTTGTATAATCACCCATATGAGAATTGGTTTTGTTTGTTGCGTAACTTTTTAAAACACTTTTGATCTGAATTTACTTTCCAGTTCAAAACTGCTTAAATTATGAGTTTTAACAGTTTGATGAAGGTGATAAACTGAAAGTAATGTTGCAGTTTAAGTCATGATCTCTCGTGCCGATATGGAAAGGGAAACTTTATTTGTTCACAGGAAATGACGTGAATATAATTATAGACCTGGTTCAGTTAAATTTCGTACGATCTGGTGGAATCGGAAATCCGCGGGACCGTGGGAAAACATTAAAGTCTTGGGAAGTAAAAGAATAGAATATCGACTAAACTTATTTAAAAATGAAAAATAGATTGAGAACAGTCTTTTACTGACTCATTCATCATTTTCCTGCCCTTGTCCCATTCTATTTGGGATCGGCGCAACACGTTTTCTTCTTCCATTCTCCCCTATCAGACGTCATGGCATCATTTACTCCTTTCTCCTTCATATCATTCCTTACACAATCCATCCATCTTTTCTTTGGCCTTCCTCTCGCTCTCCGTCCATCAACATTCAGATCCATTACTCTTTTAGTCACATGTCCTTCATCCCTCCTCATTACATGTCCATACCAAGACAAACGACTCTCTTTCATCTTTTCTGTAACAGGCGCAACTTTCAAACTTCCTCGAATATATTCATTCCTTACTTTATCCATTCTTGTCTAGTCTTTTACTGACTAATGCAGCGGTTCTCAATCTTTTTTGGGGACGGAACCCTTTTGGAAAGCGAAATACTTGACGGAACCCTAACATATAACAAGTTTTTAAAAGTGTATTCTTTAATTATAAGCATAATAAAAGCACAATGTAACAGTTACTTATTTTTTTTTTTACATAACAAGTATAATTATAAAAGATTATTTCAGGGCGATAGTTTGAGTCCACTTTAGCTCTGCTTAGCCTTGAATCCCCAAGCACGTTCCTGGAGGATTCAGGTCTGGGCTATCGATTGAAGAGAGGTGGTCAGGTTATATCTCACCTCCTTCAGATGGATGACCTAAAATTCTTTGCCCCCAACGATTTTCAATTAACTGATGGAGCTACTGACTCAATGAACTCAAATGGAACTAGATGGCCTGGATAGGAAGGTCCGTACATTGTTAACGGCATTTAGTATGCATCACCCAAGTTCTTTTTCTGGGCCCTACTTGGGCCTGATGTATTCCAATGAAACTGTTTTTTTATTTTGTTGTATGTTTGCTGCCGTAATCTTCACATATGAATGAAAACCATTGGGATTGTAGTGGTCGTGATTTGATAAAATTCATAAATATTTTTACAGCTTCTTCCATAACATTTGACGGCATTTTCTTAATGCAAGTGCTTGTCTATGCAGGATAAAATGGCTGGAATTATAATTAGGTGCTTAATTTTTTTTATTCACACTTGTCCTACTGTACCTACCCGTCATAGCCTTGGCTCCATCTGTACAAATGTCTATGCAATCGAAGCGTCTAAGATTAATTTCCTCAAAAAATTTAAAAAAAAAATTAAGAATTTCCTCTCTGGTAGTGATTATGGATTCTTGCGGAACCCCTACAGAAGTATCGCGGAACCCTAGGGTTCCGCGGAACACACTTTGAGTATGGCTGGACTAATGAATATAATATTTCCTATCACCAAAATGTAATAAAAAGATTCAATGGTAATGTACACGTCTGAAATTAAAAACTCGTTTTTAATGCTTTTCTAAAACTGTCTGAGTATTTGTTACTAAAGATCACGCAAGCAAAATTACCTGTACACGCCTCTTCTTGCAACTTAGTAAAGAGTCAGGCGACCTAGCGATAACAACGGTGCGTTTGTTTCTTTTATCACTACACATGCGCATGCAAACAATATCGGGGTTTGTTTAAAATTTGCATAGCATCCGCACATAGTACTACTGTGTAACAGTAATTCCTTGCTATTTAACGGTATCTTTAGTATTGGGTGGATTTAATTAAACCTCAATTGCTTATGCAAGAGGACAGTAAGGGAAGTGTCAAAAATCTCAGTATACAAATAAATAAATAATTTTGTTTATTTCGGAACAATAACATAATAGTTAGAACAAGCAAAACAATGTTAGCTGCAAAAATAAACTGTAGCGTAGCTAACAAAAAATAAACATCGATGGCGTTCCACGAAGTGAACTTAAATGGTAAAGCAGAAAGACTTGATAATTGTGGAGATTTTAATCCTATTGGAATCAGCAAAGTGGGAGAAAGTAAATATGGACTCGACTTTATTTGAATCCAACCCTTGTGATAGCTGATAGCTCAATTGTATTTTGAAGCCTTTGCATAAATCCTAGGTTATTCCCCTGTCGACTTGATTCCTAAATAAATAATACAGATAAGTAAATCTCAAATCCTATTGGAAGTAAATATTTGTTTTAAAATCTCGGTGTGTTTTCTGTGGATGAATGAACTTTTAAGACGAATGTCGTCTTACAGACGATGATAAGCCGTTTCAACGAAGCCTGCATGGGTTCAACTGTTTAAAAATATTAGCGATAAAACCGCATACCAGATTGTTTTGACAAGGTGGTATACTGGAACGTGTTTCATCGTATTAATATATTTTTTCTTTTTATCAGAATATCATTAAGAACTAAGAAAATAGCATAACATATGTGGAAATCAAACGAAATCCAGTTTTATCGTTTCGCTTCTCCATATTTACGATAGTCCGTAAGTTATTGACGAAATCAAAACAGTGCTTCGGTTTGGTAATACGGCTAATGAGAACCGAAATATATTATTTTTTTATAAAAACATCTTCAGTACTCCAAAATTACGAAATACGTAGGCCGTTAAGGCCGTCAGTATTCTTCAATCCTTGTCTGTAAAAGGCATAATGAAAGAGTTTAAGCCAGTCGGGCTTACACAATATCATCACCTTGACATCAAGCTGAAGAATATTAAGCAGTAACAATTGCGATTAATGGACACGCTCATTTTATTGACCATTATTTCCTTTGCCGATGATTCAAAAGTTCAAAAATGCTCATAATTTCTTAATTTATATGCCAAAAATCTGCATAAATGGTGAAGATTTGTGGTTAAATATTCTCGCCTGGAATTGGGTCAAGGCCGCTTACTTTTTTTGTTTGGTTCAAACAAATTACATGTCAAGCTTAAGTAAGTAGGTATTCATGAAGCTTAATGAAGTGGTTTTATAATGATGTCGCCTCTGTTATAATGAGATGACATGGGAATAACAGGTGACTTGACATCACTTTTGGGACAATGTACTGTCAGCAAAGGAAATAAATAATCAGGTTTGTCAGATCAGCGTACCGGGGCCGTATGGTTAGGTTAGATGCCATGATTGAATATAATAGTTGATTTTTTCTTGTAGAAGGAGTATTAAACTGAAATCTATTTCATAAACTGTTTGTTTTCATTCAAATAAACTTAACTTTATTCGAAAACATTCATGCATTTTTAAGAAAATTTATTTCCTTTGTTGAGTGTACCTAATCTTTCGATCAACCAAGCCTTTAAATTAAATGATCAAGTCCTTGACCATGTCACCACATACTACTTGGGCCTGCATCTTTCGAAATCTATGATTTATTACTGAATTAATGATGCATTTGCCAAAGATAACCACATGATAGCTGGCATTTTTTATCATAATTAGTTGCACGACCTTGGTTTCACGTGTATCGTATAGAAAACATTCGTATGTGTTTTGATGCAGCACGTGTAGTACGTAGATGCATGGTATTATTTATTTTTAAATGCAGTCGTAGGCGGTTTAATAAGTCTAAAGTATAAATAACGTTTCAAACCTGAATTAACGGGTCTCTTTAATAAAACTCTCACTCAGTCACACACTTTACATAATAAAAATCCAAAATTCTCGTAATCTGATTCCGTTTGATGGAAATAGGCTCGCTTTCGATTACAAGGAAATAAAAATACTACGTACTTAAATGTAGGTAGCTATGCTGTCAGTATACCTGTGCCTTACCCTTCGTCGGGGTTTAGGCATGAAATTACGCATGTGCGTATTCTGCTAAACTCCATAACATAAAAACGTTCTTCGTATTTATTTATCATCATTTACAATGAAATCCACCAAACTGGTTCCTATGTTAATACATGTAAATAGTGCAACTATTCAGAACTCTATAACTACTCGATTCGCGACTCTAAATGATTCTTTTTCTGAATAAATTTGCGATTTTGCGTATTATCTAAGCTTCGAATAAAAGATTCTGATTCAATGATCAACGTAACTAACATCTTTGTAAAAACTGGTTTCAGTATTAGTTAAACCTGTTTTGTCGCATTTGCCGAACCGGCTGCTGTAAGGCTCTCCCATATCCTCTCCGAAAATAAATCATTGTAAACGATTAAAAAATCTAATCATTTCTATAAGAAATGTTGTGCAAAGATACTGTTTTCACTACTCAAGCGCCAACAATGGTGGTCAAATGACATGCACAGCACAATACCTACCTATTGTTATAGCAAGTTCCCAGAGACAATACTCATCCACGGTTTTGTAAACTACTCATAATTAGAGTGAAAAGCTATCGTTATGACGGTTGCCTTTGTCCTTTGTTCAACATTCACTTCTCCGTCTTGCATGCAAAGCCAACATTCTTTTATGAAAGTGACAGTGAGATGCGATGCATAATTGGCAACCTGGCTCTTCGACCATCATTGCGAATATTTAGATGATATAGTTTTTAGATGTAATAATGTTGTTATTGCCAAATATAGTTGTTGTTAAAACGTAGTTAGTTTTAGTTTTTTTTTTGACGATTTTGGTACATTTAAAGAAAGCAAGAGTGGATTACGAAACGGCTATTAAGTAATCAGAGGAGGTATTTAAACTTTTATTAGTCATCAACTTAAATAAAAATGATTTCGCAACATCCTGAGCTGTGGTGGCGCCAGTCCCATTTCGAATGTTGACAGTAGGTACTTGTATGACAACTTTGTGGGTACTTATGTAGCCTCTATGTACATTCCGCAAAAGACATAAGTAACCAGGCTCATCACATGCAGTTGATTATCTATCTATACTAATATTATAAAGCTGAAGAGTTTGTTTGTTTGTTTGTTTGTTTGTTTGAACGCGCTAATCTCAGGGACTACTGGTTGGAATTGGAAAATTCTTTTAGTGTTGGATAGTCCATTTCTTGAGGAAGGCTATAGGCTATATAACATCACGCTACAACCAACAGCTGCTGAGCAGCGCGTGTGAAACCGTGGGGAACAGCTATTGTTTTAATATTTTTGAATAAAATTAAAATTTATTTAACAGAAAACAAACAGTTCATTTAATGAAATATATTTGAGTTAAAAAAAATACGGTTTTCTAAAAATAAAAACAACTATTTTAGACGAGATTGGTTTGTTATCTCTTTTTTGACTGTACATAGGACTTGCTAAAAGCTTGAGATGTATGTATGTCTCCGTTTATCCTTATGGAAAGCTTCCAAGTCATCCTTGAGTTTTGAAATGCTATTAAGCTCGCTTGTGTCATTCTGATGGGATTCCGAAGGGCAGGGCGTTTTTGTGGGACTGTCTCTTGTAATCTGACGTTCAAAAAGTGCTGATTATCAGCCTAATTTGAATAAATGACTTTTGATTTTGATTTTGAATAAAATGAGGTAACACAGAAAGTAGTACACTATTTTTGGGGTTTGGAAACCATCAAATAACTTCGCTTGGGGAAGTTTCAGACAGTTACTAATTAAAATCCACCTACGTTCCTTATTTTTCCCTTTTTCCTCCGGGGCCATGGTATCTCTTTCGAACAACCTGAAACCCCGGGAAGTTGGTAAGTAACTAAGATTTTTTCCTTTTACCTAAAAGTTCTGAGAACTCCCAAACTATTATAAACCTTACGTAGGCGTCGTTAAATTTACATGAACTCAGTTTGCCGTATAACATAATTAATAGCTTTTTCTATGCAAGCAAGAAGCACCCAGCTGATTGTCTGTAGGACTCTTAATGCTGCTTTTCCACGATGTACAGTGAGAGATGTTCTTAAAACAATTCATGTAACTATAATAAGCTTAACTATGGCTTAGTTTCACAAACATTTACAACCTTATTTTAATTCCAGAACACATCCGTTTATCTACTCATGTGTCCTTACTAATATTATAAAAGGGAAAGTGAATTTGTTTGTTTATTTGTTACCTACCTCTTCACGCCTAAATGGCTAAACCGATTTTGTTGATTTTTGGTACAGAGGTAGTTGGAACCCTGAAGACGGACAAATGTTTTTTTTTGTTAATAAAAGAGAGAAAGAGAAGAATAGGGAAAACTTAGCTTTGCTATTACAATAAATCAGGCGTAACGGCAAAACTACAGGTAGCAGGTACCTGCAAATCAGGAAAAGGGAACCGTGTTACCCCAAATTTAACGCGAGCGAAGCCGCGGGCAAAAGCTAGTCATGTATAAGCTTTGAAATGTTCATATGTCAAGTTCAGTAGGATGAAATCTTTCAATACTATTGATAAAGTCAACAAAATTATGCATTTATTTAAAGTTGATCAACTCGGCAGTAACTTTGAATATTGACCTTGATTATGCAAAATTCGAATGACCTACCGTAATGATATTATTGACCTTGCTATCCTAAACATTAGTGGTTTTATATTTAGAGGCTTTAAGTTATTTTTGTTGTTTCTAGTTTGTATAAATTAAAGTTTAATATACTGCGGGCCATTTTAGATAAAATGTAGTTTTCATTTCACCAAAGTTAGTATCGGGTAAAGTGTTGCACTTCGATTTTTATAATTGTAGGTACTAGGTTTTGCCCGCGGCTTCGCTCTCGTTAAATTCGGGGTGACACAGTTCCCCTTGCGCCTTATTGATTTGTAATAGCAACGCTAAGTTTTCCCTTTTCTTCTTTCTCCCTCACATCCCACTTTTTTTAAATAAACATTAGCCTATGTCCGTCTCCTGGTTCCCAACTATCTTTGTACCAAAATTCATCAAAATCGGTTAAGCCATTAAAGCGTGAAGAGGTAACAAACAAACAAATAAACAAACAAACAAACTCACTTTCACTTTTATAATATTATAAGTATATAAGTATAAGTATATAAGTAAGGAAGTAAGGATGTTTATATGTATTCATATGAATTGCCAAAGCAGTTGTTTTCATCTCTCAACGCAACGACCGACTTTGTAATCAAAATATGTATTTATATTGACCAGAATGAAATAAGACCAAAGGATCCCTCCTTATGTCTAATTTTATTCTGGCCAAAAACAAGATGGATGGATTGTGTAAGGAACGATATGAAGGAGGAAGGAGTAAACC
Organism: Ochropleura leucogaster; assembly: GCA_958449745.1. Lineage (NCBI taxonomy): Eukaryota > Metazoa > Arthropoda > Insecta > Lepidoptera > Noctuidae > Ochropleura > Ochropleura leucogaster. The sequence continues at coordinate 1,115,670 of OY288213.1, read as the reverse complement.
GTGGCGTCTAACAGGAGAAAATAGAAGAAGAAAACGTGTTGCGCCGACCCCAAATAGAATGGGAGCAGGAAATTGATGAATTGACCAGAAGAAATATGCATTGCTACGTCAATTGTAGCGACGCAAATAAAGTTAAAAGATAAAGGTTACCAACAGGTTATGTAGGTATAAAATAGATCTTAAGTATACGTAGGTAACCTTGATAATGTTATCGACCTTAGACTTGCACAATCGCCAATTACCTACAAGTTAATCTTCAACAATACCTATTGTCTTATTGAATACTAGGTTTTGCCCGCGGCTTCGCTGCGTTAGATTAGGGGTGAGATTGTTCCCCTTTCCTGATATGCAGGTACCTGCTACCTGTAGTTTTGGCCCTTGCGCCTTATTGATGTAATAGCAAAGCTAACATTTCCCTTTTCTCCCCTCTTTCTCCCTCATATCTCACTTTAAAAAAACACCATGTCCGTCTCCAGGGTCTCAACTATCTCTCTACCAAAATTCATCAAAATCGGTTTAGCCATTTAGGCGTGAAGACGTAACAAACAAACTCACTTTCGCTTTTATAATATTAGTAAGGATTCTAAACAAGGTTCTTTTTCGAAGTGTTTCAGCATTTCTCGGCTGTTATCATCAAATTTACAAGCTATATTCCTTTGTCACCAGGTGTACCGCAATGTCGCGCTCTACGACGGACCAACCCCCGCGGGCTCAGCACTTGCTCGGTGATGTGCAAGAGCCCCACCGAGCAGCCGCCCGGACCGCCGCATCATCCGCCTAAAGAAGCCGCTGCTGCAGGTGAGGATACGAACAGAATTAGTTAGCTGAAGTGGCAATTTGCCGGACATATTAAGCGTAGAATTAATTACCGTTGGGTAGGCGTGTTCTCCGAATCTGTGAGCGTAAGGTGGGAAGCCCTTAATGCGACGATCTCTGCAGGGTGGCTGGTAGTCACTGGATGCAGGTTGTCCAAACTCCAGTTAAGTAAACTAGATTTTGGACAACCTTCATTTGCCCCCTGTCTTTGCCCCGTAGTGGTTGCTGTATGATGTTGATAATACCAGGAATTGCTATAGAACTCTCTGGAATAATAACCTTAACTGTTAACAAGAACACATTTTCTTAACGTGAAATGCTTAGGCCAAGGCTTGGGCCCTTTAGTAGCGTCCTTCCTTTACTGGTAAAAAAACAAGCTTATCGCCTTTTGGAGGAGAAGAAAATCTTGTATTGTCGTTGATCATCTTATTGGTTAGGTCATTGGAGGGAAGTATTATGGCTGAGTAGCCAAATGTTATTTCCTGTGCGACAAAATACAAGTGCCACAGACAAATTCTTGCATCTTTAATAAAATTGGCACTACGGCGTCCAATAAGACAAGGTTGCTTAACCCTAAAAGGTCACCTCTACATATATCTGTATGCTTTTTTGACGCAAAATTCATTGTATAATGACAATGATAATTCCATTGTAACTGCTGCAACTGTTTACTAGACAGTGACCTAGAAGGCTTGGATTCTCTTGCTTTCAACACAATTGGCCAGTTTAGCTTATTAAGACTGACAGAGGTCACGCAGTAACAATTATTATAACTAAAATGGAAGGACTTTTTTGTTGCTCGAGTGGTCGCAAGAGCGACTGTCGAGGAAGAGGTCCTGAGTGCGATCCCCGGGACGGGTAACCACGGAATTTGTATTTGGGCCTGGTGATCAGCTTGCCCGTTATTACATGGGACTGGCGAAATTTGGGTGTACTATTAGGTACACCTCTGCCGAATCCTTCAGGGATAACAAGCATGATGTTATGTTATAATGAAAGGAAGCATGCCTCGATTGCTTATCTTTCCGAAGGTTGTTTTCAGACCGTAATAGACGGAAATGGGTTCCGTGCAATACTTGCAACGGCCATCTTATTAGATGGCAAGGCGATTGCACGCTAAATTATTTGTACATTATAATCTTATAGTTCATTGCCATGTAATTATGGTCATGCAATTCTGTTTATTTGAATTACATCTTGGTTTTTACCTTGTTCTGCGGTTTTTCGTGATTGCCTAAGTTTATGCAACTTCGCTATCTCAGCTTTTCTCTAGCACAGGGCTTCCCTAAATGAATCTCGACGCCCTGGGACGCCGTGGCTAATTCTATGGGCATCGTGAGGTGATATACTTAGATTAGATTGGCTTTATGTCTCATTTATAAACAACAAGTACAGGTCGAAACAAATATAGAGAAAGAGGTGAGAGTAGCAATTTCTAAACTTGAACCGCATTTTGAAAAGCTATGCTTAGTCAACCAACAAAAAAAAATGTCTCCATTAATTTTGTTTTAAATTTTATGCTTTTCAATCAAAAATTAAAATGCCATTTGAGTTTTTTCTTTATAATTCGTTATTAAGTTAAAAATGAGCACATTCCCAAGGGCGTCACAGTTAAAATAGATTTTGGGTAGCCCTGGTTTAGCCAAAGAACAAGACCCCGTGTAGTAATTCTAGCGAAAGCTGTATTACACTTTCCGTAGTACTATTATTTATTCTGTACTATGTACGGTGTACGTTCACACTTCTCGCACACAGAAAGCTCGACTTTCGCCAGAACTGCTGTAAATCTAAGACTTTTCCCTTCAACTTGCTATACCTGTCTATAACTTAAATCGATAGCATCTATAAGAAATGAACACTGATTTCGCTGCCTTTTCTATATATCTTATTCCTCTGCCTTAATGGTTTAGCGATCACAAACGCTGTTGCTAAGGTCTCACCTCCTGGATTCGATGCCCAAGTTGAGCTTTTAAGGAACCCAGTTTCCATTTATGCTCATAAGTGTCCCCAATGACACATGGGACTTGAAATCTGGCGAAAGACGGGTGGAGAAACACGCCGACACATGAAGCTATACATTTATAGTAAAACATGGCCTCGCTTTGTATCTATAAGATTTTTTGTATAAGAGATCCGGGGAATCAGGGGTCTTACTCAACTGTTAAAGCCACACGCACAGTTCTATTAAAACAACACTGAGGTTACCTTTCCAAAGACTGTATATGGAGTTTCTTGACCATACTTCTCTATGTAATCTACGATTTTGGAATGGGCGACTACAGTGCATAATCAGTTACTAGCCGGCGCCCGCGGCATCGCTCGCGTGATAACGAAAAGAAGTATCCTATGTGTTATTGCAGAGTATAATCTACTACTAGTGCAAAATGTTATCAAGATCCGTGCGGCCTTTTTGAAGTGAAAAAGTAACAAACATCCATACATCCTCCCAAACATTCGCATTTATAATATTAGTAGGATATAATTAAGTCATGCCTGTGGCTGGACGGTAGCTTATCTTTGTCTGCCTGTCAAGGGTCTATTTGAAATAAATCCGTTGAGTTTTATTTCATGAGTGATTACTGACTTACTCCACTGTAACTCCTCAGGCTCAACATCCGGCGGCAAGAAGTCAGGCTCGGGCAATGGCGTCCTCACGTGCCCCAAGTGCGGAGACCCCTGCACCCATGTGGAGACATTCGTCAGCTCCACGCGCTTCGTCAAGTGCGACAAGTGCCACCATTTCTTCGTGGTCCTCAGTGAGGTCGACACCAAGAAGAGCATTAAAGACAACGCGGATAATAAGTCTGGATTCTACAGGTAAGCTGATGATGCCATGGAAGGTTTTAAACTCAATTTTTGGACTTAAAAAAATGTTCTGAAACAGTAAATTTTTTGTCAAAGATGTCATGTAGGTAGGTAAATTAGAAATATTTTTGACAGATCGAAATGAAAATTCTAGCTGCTTAGAATTATTCGGTCTAAAGGCAGAGTTTAAATTACTACCATGAAACTGTTGCCTATCCTAATTAGGAAGAAGGCTTTTAAAAAGCGATCAGCAACTTTCGATTTGGTAGCTAGCGCAGCTTAACTAAGCTGTCATTTATCGACACAGATATATACTGTGCTTAATGTTTGCGATTGCAATAGTAAAAAACTGGGCAAGTGCAAGTCGTATGAAGTACTGAAAGTTCCGTACAAACTTGACTGCCTCGAAAAACTATTAAATAATTATTACTATTTTTAGGTTTCCGTATCTCGAAAGGAAGAAAAGGAACCCTAAAAATAATAATTATTAAAAGTTTTGTAAATAAATATTATATAATCGTATTAAAAACTAAAAGAGAAAAACAGGAAGTTATAATAACTGATTACAGTAGCTGTGTTAATTTTACTAAATGCTAGTGATAACAATCTAATTCCAATATATAAAATTCTCGTGTCACAATGTTCGTTCCCATACTCCTTCGAAACCGCTCGACGGATTCTTATAAATTTTGTGTGCAACTCGGGTACATCTGAGAATCGGCCAACATCTATTTCTCTAACCCCTAACTAGTACGGGTGGTCTGAAAAGCGAGTGAAACCACTGGGCACACTAGTATTATCATAGATTTATGGCTTGGCATAGGTCTGAATTAACACCACTTGTCTAACAACTAGCTGTGCACTATGCGTTGCAGTGCAATTTTTCTACCTATACCTACCTACCTAAACTACACAAAAACTTTTACTGCCTTTAGCTTCTTTTTTCTCGCCGTAAAAATCATCTTTGGACTTCAACGAATATTAAAAAAAAGAGACAGAGCTATACAAGGTATCTAGCACCATCTCTTTCTCACACAGGAATAAGAACTGTTATAAGATGTCATAGTAACCCTACAGATAAGATAGAATAATCCGTTTAGAAGTTTCGCAACACCACCATAGACACGTGCCAATAGAGAATCGTGACTTAACTCTTGTGTCTTGTCATGTTTTGTCCAACAATCACGGTGATCTATTAAAATCTCCAATGTCATTTTCCTGTTCGGCAATGTTACTGTATTTAAATAGTAAAAATAGTTTACAATAACACACTCCGTTTTTGTAACAAGTCTTTTTTTTGGGTGGGAAATCATCAAATAGCTTCCCGGGGGGGTCAGTCTTGTACTGACTAAAACCCACCCATGTTCCTTCTATTGCCCTTTACGTTCCGGGGCCGCGGTATCTCATTCGAACAACCCGCAACCCCGGCAGGCGGAGGCCCTGGTAAGCCCCTCTGCTTTGCTGACATCTCGTTGAGGCGCGCGTGAAACATAAACGCGCCATCACGGCCGATACGGCCTGTCGTCAATAGACGGACGGACGGTGAGCTACCCATTGCTCACCGTCCACAGGCCCGGGGCGTCTCCCGTAGTAACAAGAGTCTTAAGTCGTTGAATATATTAAAACCTTGTTGTTTTTATTCAGAGATGTGTAAGAATGAATAGAAGGGTGTAAAAAATAATAGACGTTAAATTTGTTTGTTTTTTTATTTATAAACCAATCGCACTAATATTATAAATGGGAAAGTTTCCGAATGGTTGTTTGTTGCTTACACGCAAAATCTACGTAACGAATTTGAACAAAATTTGGCACACATATTGTTTATACAATAATAACAAATTACAACAACATAGCAAATAAAACCCACGCTCTATGACAGCGTCAAAGTCAAAATTCAGACAATCTGTCGCCTTACAATTGGCTAGCTATAAAGAACGCACTCTAAAATTGCCAGAACACACACACACAGAGGTGTGAAACACACATGAATAATGTATGTATTGTCATACGGCAACAATGACCAAGCAATAAACTCATCTATCTTACTTTTACATCGGAACACTTCTTGGACTAGGGTTGGTAAATATATCAAAGTCACACACAACTGTCAATTAAACTGGAAATGCGTCAATGGCCAATCTAGTTGACATATCCGTGCTATAAAAATGTAGTTTCAACAACCCTACACGAAGCGGAGCTAACTGCTACCGTATTCGGGGGCTTGCCAACGAGGACAAACAAATTGGGGCTTTATAGTAAGCGTATCAAGGTCTTACTCGTATTTCGGCAAACAAAGGCAGGAACTTATACATCAACGTAATCTAATTCCATTTGTGTAGCAAGAATAGATTGGAACATTTCTTCGAAAGCCTGTAGCAGGCTGTAGAATTGTATATAGATGTCATCCGCCATTTTGTTTTTGGACACAAATGCCCGTTTGCCCGTTGCCCTCTTGACGTAATTAGGCGTTAAAAGATCTTTGCAGCACTATTTATGATGCTGTCAGAAAAATCAAAATATTTTTATTCCACATAAGCCTACATGGGCACTTATAAAACGTCGAGAAAAGGTGCTGTAGGGTTACCATGACATCTTATAGCAGTACTTATTCCTGTGTGAGAAAGAGAGGGTGCTAGACACCCTGTAGAAGGTGCTAGACGTCATGGTAGGGTAGCGGTAGTGGATGCGACTGATGTTTCGCGATTATTTCTGACTAGCGTGTGCCCAGCGGTTTTACCCGGTGCTCATCTTCGTAGTGTTGCAGCGCAATATTAGTAGCATTATTACCTCAGTAATGAAACCGTTTGGTGCATGAAATCCGGTGGTTTCAAAGTCAATAATTGAGACATTCAAACCTTTTACCATTTATTTCAAGTAGGCCAGTTTCAGGCACTTTTGAACTGTCAATACAATGATAACAATTATAATAAATTAAGCTAGTCCAAGTAATAACTGTGAAAGTACTAATCTTAGAATTCTATGGAGAAGAATGGGCAAGAAACTTCAAAAATGTCAGTTGTCAACCCTAATAGCTACTTAGTTCACACAGTTCTGAAAACAAATAGGTTCATTGAACGTCCCCACTTATCTTGAATCGTCAAAACGAAGGTTTCCAAAAGCCAATTGCCGCGATACGTTATGTTTTACTAAAAAGGTCTTTGCTCTCGAATTTTTGAGGAAAATGTAAATTACAATAAATTGTATGTTATTTACATACAATTGTATGATAGTTGTTACATTTGTGTTCCATTTTCCCCTGTTTCACTCAATAAGTTCAGTTGCTTATGAGATATAAGAACTGCATTATTATAAAAGTAATAAAAACTGCATTAATATAGTATAAAAAACCGGCCAAGTGCGAGCCGGATTCGCGCACAAAGGGTTCCGTACCATTATCTTTAAAAACCGCATTTATATCATGTCTATTGTATGGGAAAATGCTCCCTTAAATATTAATTTAATTCCGTTTTTTACCCGACTGCACGCCGCAAAGGAGGGTAATTAGTTATTATTGTTATAGCGGCAACAGATATTCATCATCTGTGACAATTTCAACTGTCTAACTTTCACGGTTCATGAGACAGACAGGACAGGACAGACAGCGGAGACTTAGTAGTCCCGTTGTAAGTTTTGGTTACGGATCCCTAAAATCTAATTAGGTTAGGTATATTTCTTAAAGCATTTAAAGGTTTTTAGTTTCACAAAATTACTGCGGAATTTACCTCGGAAAATCCATTTTCTACCTAATAACATAAACATAAATAAAATAAATTAGTTTCTTATTTCTCTACAGCGTAGATTCAAACTCACATTGAATGAATAGCAATTTTTCACTTGTATCTTCTCGTTTGAGCTATCGACCGGACGACATTGTAGTGTACCTAGGTATTATAGTTGGCATTCACAAATGTTTGTTTTATTTCCTACGTAACGTTTGTTTGTATATTTTTCTTTATTTATAAGTTAGTTTTTTTTCTTTTTTTAGTTAGGTAATTTATCTTATCGTTGAACGGATTTTAGAGGAGCTTGTGGCTAAATAATAGTAGCCGCTCAGGTCAATCTTTAGGTTAAGCAGCGCTTGCCTAGGTTGGTCTGTGGATGGGGACCACCCGTTACATAACGAGTTTTCTCCGTGCATCGGGAAGCACGTAAACCAGTTGGTCCCGGCTGTCATTTGAAGATCTGTGACAGTCGTTACAGATAGTCTGTGTCTTCAAAGTCCGGCAACCTGTCTTACCAAGGGGTATCGTATTATCCAGTACTGAGTTGTGAAGTTCAGATAGGCAGTCGCTTCATGCAAAATATTGGTATTTAGTTGCATTCGGTTTGATGGAAGCCGACCCCAACATAGTAAGGAAAAGGCAAAGCATATGATGACATACAACAATAACTATTTCGCTTTATCAATAATTAGGTGCAGAATAAGAAAAGGCTAACTGCAAAGGGTAGCCTCACACCGAAGTAAAAATACAAAAAAGAACGAGTTCGCGGGAACTTCACCAATGTAACTGAACTAGATCAGCACGTACAAACGACGTTCAAGTTCTTTCAGTGTGCCGGGGTTGCGGGTTGTTCGAAAGAGATACCGCGGCCCCGGAACGTTAAGGGCAATAGAAGGAACATTGGTGGGTTTTAGTCAGTGCAAGTCTGACACTCCCCCCGCTCTGCCCAGAGCGAGGGAAGTTAATTAATGATTTCCCACCCCAAAAAAAGGGTCTTTCAGTGCGGGTTGTTTTTCTTTTCTTTTTTTCGTATATTTTAATACTATTATTCTGCTATTCGGCACGGAGACAAATTAAAAAATCAAGAATTATGGAAATCGGTCCAGCCGTTCTCGACTAATAAGTGTTCGAACAAACCCGACTGATTTCCCTTCCGTAAAAAGGTATCAGTATCATTGTGTTGACATATTGATACTGACAGTTCTTTGACACCGATTAAGTTTTGCTGAACAAGTTCAAATTTCATCGCTGAAATTGACCCTTATTTGTTACATTTCGAAATGAATTATACATCATTTGTCATGGAACAAAATATGGGTATTATATTCTTGAAAACACACTTCTATTTCCTCACAGTTCTGAGCAATACTTCTGAAAGTTGCAATTACATTACCATTGCTTTTGAAGTCGCCACAGCCTACGTGAGCTTTGATTATGAAGATCCTTATTGTGACGCGATTACCAAATCGGACATGATATTCTCGTCTCGCTCGCTTTCCAAACAAACCTTTGTTTAAAAAAAAACGTAAAACAACGTTTGTCCGTTGATGGCCGACGATCGTGTGTCATATTAAAAGGATTAAACTTTCACTGACTGTCGTTAAATGTAAGGCCTTGTCAAAGAACCCGTAAAAATGCATCGGGTTTTTTTTTGTAGGTTTTACTTTGGATTTATCGTTAAACATGCATATGTATTAGTTTGACAATACGTGTGTGATTCATATGAAAAGGTAGATAGGTATTTGTGAGGGGTGAACGTCCGTGAATTTGACCTACTTTTTGTATCAACATCGCGCGGGCATGATTTAATGAAAAACAAAAGAACTGAAAGATGTTTCGAATTAAAAGGCTTATTACACCACCCGATATGAAGGGCCCTGCATCCAGGGTGGGCGTGTACCTTAGTTAGTGCGGCGCTTATTACACTTCTCTGCGAATTGGGCCCTAACTCAGTTAATACGCGAATGTCTAGAGAGATAAACGTATTGTCGCATTTTACATTATGCCGTCGGTAGTCAGTATCGAAACTTCAAAAAATTGCTGTAGCAGTGACGACCGTGCTCGCAACAACAAATATTAAAAAAAGAAAGAAGTGAAAGATCTGGGTGAAAGAGTATTTGCGGTTACGTGAAATGCTTTCAACCTGCACTATTCAAAAGGATTTCGGTTGACTTCGTAAATCATCCAAATAATATTCCGATATGCTACGCACTAGTCGCGCGGCAACTGAGCTCCCTAACCGCCCTAAACGTTATTACATTACCCAATCTGCAGGGCGCTTAGGGAGCTAGGCAGATCGGGATGACCCGATCGCCCTAAATCGGAACACTAACTCCCTAAGTCTTATTACACCACTCTTAGTTAGGGTTAGGGTCCCTCGAAATTGGGTGGTCTAATAAGGCCTTAGAGCTTGGTAGCAAAAGTTAATAATTAGAATATAAGGGGGCGTCCATAAATTACGTGGGATGTTTAAGGGGGGGAGGGGGTCGAGTCAAATCTCATCTAATCTTACGTTGGAGAGAGGGGGGGTGGCAAATATCACGCAGTTTTTTTTTTCTGTTTGAAACTAAAAGAGAATATACTATTTTGGTCCATTTAATCCAGACTGGACCTACATGCTTAAGGTTTAAGGTCACAGCTCATTAGACCCACCCCGGGGTTGAAAAAAATCTCACAACATCTCACGAGGTGGGGAGGGAGGGATAGAAAATAAAAAAAACACCTCACGTAATCTGGACGCCCCCTAACTTTAAAATTCTTAAAATGGTCACAGATGCAGTTAATATTATTATGGATTACCACGTTACCATTATACTGAATTATAATGTTATCATAATATATTATTGTCCTGCTATTATACCGCTAAAACGGCCCTTATGTCCCCTGGAATCGTGGGAATATTAGATATCTTCTACTCATATAAATCCTAATACTTCTTGAAGCATGAAATTTAACCTGGAGTATCTGTTGTGACGTGTTCCATATGAAAGGTTTTTTGGCAACTCATCGTATATGGAGATTAAATGCCAATGGGTGACCCGTCATCACCCGATGACGGGGTGACGAGACAACCCGAATATCCAATCGACTAGTCGTTTTATACATCATCATGCTAATTTCTTCAAAAAACTTCTATAAACCTGTAGTTTACTTAAATCAGAAGATTGATGCTAATTTAATATTTGGAAGTTCCATCCAGAAAGTAGACAATCTAGACATTACGTGCTCGCTGACCTAATACATGTAGCTGTAGACTGATAACAATTATGTAGTTATCTGATAACGTATAGGTCATGACAATGATATCTAAATCACTATTTGATTTGTTACTATTTTTGGGATGTATTTAACAGTCATGAATGAGAAAATTTGTTCCTCCATGTTATTGTAATATCGGGCTAGCAGGCTGAAGTCAATGTTAAACGTCATGAGGAAACCAACATGTCTGAAAGATATTTCTCTCATGGGCGTCTTTAAAACCCTGAAACTAGGTTAGGCATCCAACCACACAAAAAAGAAATAATGTTGCTTTGTCCGCCTCTTTTTTTCCGGATGGGAAATAATCAAATAGCTTCCGTCGTTCTGAGCGGAGCGGAGGGAGTGTCAGACTGTAACTGATTGAAACCCACCCATTTGCCTTCTTTTGCCATTTTAGTTTCGGAGCCACACCTCTTGAAAAACCGGCAAGCCGTGGCTCTAGCAGGCCCCACTGCTCCTTTCTAGTCTTGGGGCTTTTATTTTGTACGCTTACGAAAATTTTAATTTTGTACTCAATTAATTCATAATAAGATCTTGCGTACCATCCAGGGTAAAAATATATGTGTCCCAATTTAACGAAAGCATTCAGAACTCAGACCGGTGATTGGATAAGTGATTTGATTAGATCAAAACCAATCGACGACCAGGCGTCCGAAGTCGTTGATAATTGATTAAGTTTGATCAACTCCTTAGCAACGCCATCGACCGTGAACTAACCGCGTGTCGGTTCGGGAACTCACTTATATTCCACTATTAAAAATGCGAGAATTTGTGAAGATTTTGGATATGTAGATTTTTGCTACTCTTTCACGCAAAAAATAGAACGGATTTGAATGATAGAACGATCCTGTTGGTCCATTTTGACGGGCCTGTTGGTCTAGTGGTTAGTGGCCCTGACTGCTGAGCCGGAGGTTGTAGGTTCGATTCCCACCCAGGACAAACTTTGTGTGATGAGCATGATTGTTTGTTCTGTGTCTGGGTGTGATTTATCTATAATATGTATGTATTTATAAATTATACATATAAGTATGTATCAGTTGTCTGGTTACCATAACCACAGATAATATAATACTAACGTACAGATACTCCATCTCATACAAAGAAACGCGACCGCCATAACTTGCTCATTTCGCCGGGCTATCCGGGCTATTTTTTTTTACTCACAACGGCGCTAGATGGTGCTTGCAGCGATAGCTCAAGTTCAGTTTATTTTACAGAGAACCAATAGATGGCGATAAAACCAAACTATACTTTTGTACTGTAAACTAAGGTAGGTATATAGCCCTTTGACCTTGAAGCTTACGTCGTCAGTCACTCGGCAATCGCCATTAATAAATTCACGTTCTTTCATGCCTAGTATTATATTATCTGAGGCGTGGTGTATAGCTACATGTTTTTCGGTAGACTGAGGTATTTGTTAGGTTCAGCGTAAAAGTCAACGCAAATTTTGATAATTAGGTATCAAGTATCTAAGTCAATCAAAGTTATTTATAATATCGAAATAGCGAATAGAGGAGCTCGTGGCTAAAAAATAGCAACCGCTCGGGTTGTTCTTTAGGTTAAGCTGCGCTTGCCTAGGTTGGTCTGTGGATGGGTGACCACCCGTTACATACCGAGTTTTCTCCGTGCCTCGGAAAGCACGCTAAGCCGTTGGTTCCGGCTGTCATTTGTAGATCTTTGACAGTCGTTACAGGTAGTCAGTGTCCCGAAAGTCTGACAACCAGTCTTACCAAGGGGTATGGTATTAGGTACCCAGTAGGTAGGTACTAACTGGGTTGTGCTCCTCCTCAAATTGTGGAGGTTAGATAGGCAGTCGCACGGCGCTCCATATAAAATAGGTGCCTACTGATATTCAGCTGCATCCGGTTAGACTGGAAGCTGACCCCAACATAGTTGGGAAAAGGCTAGGCTGATGATTATAATATCGAAATAGGTAGGTAGCTCTTGAAATGATATTTGCTGCAAATTAGATGATTTTAAGCAGGGAGTTATTTTTTAACTCAGACTCAGGAGTGTGTAGAATATTTTTATTTTATTTTAAATACAAGTTGTTACTTAACTAAGTAGGTAGTAATATTTGTATGTTGTGTTGGTACCTACAAAAGTAGGTAAGTATACTTACCGGCTCGAATGTTGGGCGCTAGACGATAGAGTGCGGATGACCTTGCGTGTTGTACAAAAAAAGAAATCAAAATAAAGCTAAAACGCCTCTCCAATACTATCTACCTATACCTACATCACTTAAAAATTAAAACTGTGATAAAAACCTATCACTACTATGCTTAATTAATAATACCTTTAATATAATTACTAAAAGTACCTACCTACGCTTTTACCTACTTGATATAAAAAAACTTAACTTAAATTAACCAAAACTCGGTACCTACCTATCTAAAAATCTATGCGTACCTACCTACTTTACCTAAAAAGATATTAAATGTAAACTATTAATAATTCGTAATTTGAACGATTACCTATTTAAACACTACCAAAATAACTAATAAGTACCTATTTTATTAAATAACAACAAAAGAAATCTAAAAATAAATTATTTAAGGACTAAAAGTCGCGGTGAAAAGCATTGTCTGTCAATAAGGCCGAACACTCTGAACGTCTATTCGCATCAACAGCCAAATATTACGGTAGCCGCGTCGAGCGCACACAAAAATAATCCTTATGGCATGATCCAGTATTCATGCGCGATGGCTTATTAGCGTATTTCATGTATAACTTTGGTGTTTCTTTACCAATATATATGACTAGCTGTTCCCCACGGTTTCACCCGCGCTGCTCAGCACCTGTTGGTCATAGCGTGATGTTATATAGCCTTCCTCAAGAAATGAACTATCCAACACTAAAAGAATTTTCCAATTCCAACCAGTAGTTCCTGAGATTAGCGCGTTCAAACAAACAAACAAACAAACTCTTCAGCTTTATAATTACCGATATATATGATTATTTTTTTATTGTATAGGTAATAATGTTAACTATTTTTAATAAGAGATGAGTGAGAGTGTTATTAAACGTAAGAGTAGACAAATATAATCAGAAAGCTCCGAACTGCTTAGCTATCGGGAGTTCCACGTGTTATTGTGAGTTAACCATTAAAGATAGACATATGCTGTCGTATGATTATTTTTTATATAATTTTAAGGAGAATATTTCCGTCATACATGATTTCTTTTAACCATTAAGGCTACACACGTGACAGAAGCTTAAAAAATGGAGTAACCTCTCCCGTTTTCCCAACATTTCCCTTCACTGCTCTGCTCCTATTGATCGTAGCGTGATGAAAAGTATATTATAACCTGCCCAGGAGTATAAAGAATAATTTGACCAAGTTTCGTTAAAATCCGTTTTTGTTTCTATAACGAACATACAGACAAACAGACAAAAATATTACTGATTGCATTTTTGGCATTAGTATCGATCACTAATCACCCTCTGATAGTTATTTTGGAAATATATTTCATGTACAAAATTAACCTCTCTACAGATTTATTATAAGTAGGTATAGATAGTTTGTATTTCATAATATTTCATTCTATCAAAATAGGTATGGTAAATGGTAATATTGAGCTGTGTAGTAAAACTCAGAAAATGAAAACAACGCCATCTATTCATAGAAATAACAGTAAATGAGTTACCTAACCACAACATAGTACAAATTGTTCTCACCAGAGCCAACACCATAATATTATTTAGAAAAATCATGGAATTTGGAACTAGGAGCCCATTATTCCTGATTTTTGTGTTATGGGGATTTTTAGAAACAAGAACATACTTCTTCCATGGTCAAATTTAAACAGTTACACAAACTTCAAAAACAAATCGATACACATAACGCCATCTATTGATGTTTTTTTGAACTACTTTTTCTTTCTTCGCAATGAGACCCCATGCCATAACACAAGCTCTGCTTAGCTTGGGATCAGATAGCCGTGTGTGAGTTGTCCCAAGATATTTATTTATTTATTTTATTTATCCACTGGGACAATTACACCAATACAAAGTTCAAAGTTTTAGTCTTACTTACGTCGTATTTTCTTTCGTCACCAGAAAACCTCCGCCTCCTCCTAAGAAAATCTTCGAATACTTGAACAAGCACGTGGTCGGGCAGGAGTACGCCAAGAAGGTGTTGTCGGTGGCCGTGTACAACCACTACAAGAGGATCTACAACAATGTGACGAGTGGCGCGCCCGCAGATGCCCATCATCCTTTACATCATACACATAGAGGTGAGAATACCACACCACGTTTACTATGTTCAGAAATAAGGATTGGTTTGATTTGTTCCTTTAAAACCCATACAAGCTTGGGGTCTTAAATGGCTAGTTAAGCAAAATCACAATTCGCAAAATGGTCAAAGAGTGAAAATGTAGAATATGAACTGCGTCTTTGACCATTTCAAGAATTTTAACGTAATTCATATTTTTATCCCATTATGATTCAGCGGAAGCGGCCATTTTAGATCCCCTGTGAAGTTTCTGTTTATCATTAAATTTAACGCTAATAATTTCATATCATTTATGTTCAATATTATTTATTTTATCATTAAACTATGATAACAGTTGTTGAATGCGGTTTGTATGTGTTGCCTTCAGATTCAGTGGCTTTATTTACCGATACCAAACGAATTGCTAATTAACGGAAATTATAATTTTATTATCCTACAAACAGCAAGATCAACGTTAAAGTATCTTTGCTCAACCATTATTAAAGTGTCTCATCAATTTACATGCTTTCAAAAATATTACTACCTACTTAACGACGTAAAATTCAAATAAGCCTCGAAAGTGAAATCAGAGTAGATCAACGTAAAAGCGCGCCGCTTGCGCAGGTGCTTTTTACTGAAAACTATTGTCAATTGCATCGTGAAAGTGTGACGGATGCCCGAACTACGTGGTCATTACGCCTCAGTGGGCAGGTGACCTTATGACACTTTTTTGAGCATTCTATGCCTCATTACTATTTTGACGGTCCTGTTTTTTCGTTTGTGCTGATTGAATTTGGCTTTGGGAAAGTATTTTGGAAGCATTGTGATTGTGGAAACAGTCAATTTTTCAGTATTTGTTGACCGATAAAGCCGAGCTAAAGCTTTCATCCGGCTCGTCCTATTCGGCACAACTTCGTTCGTCATCCACCATCTTTCTCGAGCATAATATGCTCGTGTCAATATGTACCTACGTGATTCAATTAGAGCAGTTATCTGTTCGTAGTTAGTGACTCTGATGCGCCGCATTTGGGGCAGCTCCCAACAGCTTCCTACATCTCATACTAAACTTGTCAAAATCAACCATTATGCGATCAGTGATCGACCATTCTGACACTATTGTAATAGCAGACTAAGGCCCCTGATGGCTGGTTCCCATTGTTGTGTCTATTTCTTGTATTTGTATTATAATATTTAAAAAAAAACATGATGGTATGAATGAGTATAATAACTGCTAACGATTGAGATTTTTCTAAGATACAATAAAATTGAGTTAGCACATTATGCCATATTTACAATAAAGTACATTTCACAATACCTACCTAGATGACCTAGATGTTTCGCACACAACAAATCCCTGTCTTGATCAACGAATCAATAACAACTGATGAGTCAACTTCACGCTTTAACTTAGTGTAGCATTGTCGTTTGTCACCTGCCTTGCGCAAGCGCAACGTGAGCCGATGGCCTAATCAAACAGTTTGCAATTATCTGGTATTGAATTGTGCTCGAATAGATTTAAAGACGAACTGGCTAGAGAGGCGTAAACGTGACCTGCACCTGAGGAAAGGTCGAATATATTAATTTTAGGTGACTTACATTTGACTTGCCAAGTGACATCGCCGTGGCGGCGGCGGTGACGTTTGCAATTGTCACTACTGTCAAAGATTGACAGCTTCATGTGCTGTTAGAGGCATGGAGGTGCCTTGGTGTCTGGTCGATTGGTTGCTATTAATTAATCACAAACTCGTCCCTCAATTACCCCCCCCCCCCCAGTCCTGTACCACTATTTCGTTATTAAAACCTAATCTACGTTAATCATGATCTTCTTACAATGTTACAAAGCTGAACGGAAACTTAGTTTTAAATGAAAAGTTTATAACCTCTTTTTATATCCGTCTACCAATTAAGTCATAGTAATAACTGTTTATGTGTTTATTACTTTATTTCATATGTATTTGTGTAACAGTATTATTTTATATATCATAACGTTGTCGTATTTAACCTAAATGTTGACTGGTAGAAAATGCCTCATGGCATTGAGTCTGCCTATGTACCACTATTGAACATGAAGTTTAAGTAAATAAATAATGTTCTAGATCTCCTTCACCTAAGTCACGGCCAGAACAGCGGGGGCGCCGAGGTGCTGGAGCGTCAACATCACGAACTGCGGCTTGACAAGAGCAATGTACTGCTGCTGGGACCTACTGGATGCGGTGAGTCACTTGGAACTCACGACTATTACCCATGAGGGTAGGCTGATACTACAGTTAACATGATTGGCGCAGTGGCTCTGGCGGCTGCGCTGCGTGGCTTCGATCCCCGCACGGAACAAATGTTTGTGTTATCACAAGGTAGTTGTTCCAAATCTGTGTATGTCTGTAAACGCAACTAGGATACAGGAGAGGTTGCTAGAGTAGGAAATTATTATTACAGTACGGCCAACGAGAAGCGATACCAAATGTAAATAAAACCCATGCTAAAACCCCATCTAAAATGGCCGCCCGAATGTTGGCGAACCCGTCTTAACGTTGTCATGTTTTTGCCGGGAGAACGAGACATTACGACAAAGGCACAAGATGGAAAGAGCTAAATATTAGATTGTCAACGCCACAGTTGTTCTTTAGGTTAATGACCTTTCGTATCGCTTCTCGTTGGCCGTACTTTAGTTGCAATGACGATGAGCACACAAAATAACTGAAAATAAAATAAACAAATCAAATCATTTATTTCAATTAGACCATTACAGGCACTTTTAAATGTCAAGAAACAAAATGAATCTACAGTCCCGGTCACAAGGCATAATAACTTGTGAAAGTACTGTAGTTACCCATTCCAAAGCGTTGATCTCTATGGAGAAGAATGGGCAAGAAACTCCATGGACACTCTTTTATATTATAATATTTTTACAAAATCGTATTTACATCATTCATTTATACAAATATGTGAGAACGATGTAGGAAGACGTGCACGCACAGTACATCATTGAACAAACAAAGCAACACCAATAGAACAAGACCCCACGACAGCCAGACATTTGTTATTTTATGAGACTAGCTTTTGCCCGCGGCTTCGCTCGCGTTAAATTCGGGGTAACACAGTTCCCTCTTGCGCCTTATTGATTTGTAATAGCAACGCTAAGTTTTCCCTTTTCTTCCCTCTTTCTCCCTCACATCCCACTTTGCAGGTATCTGCTACCTGTAGTTTTTGCCCTTGTGCCTTATTTATTGCAATAACTAAGCTAAGTTTTCTCTTTTCTTCCTTCTTTCTCCCTCATAACTCATTTTTAAAAATTAAATAGCCTATGTCCGTCTCCTGGTTCCCAACTATCTCTGTAAAATTCATCGAAATCGGTTTAGCCAATAAAGCGTGAAGAGGTAACAAACAAACTCACTTTCGCTTTTATAATATTAGTAAGGATGAAAGTTTTCCTGTGTATATCCACTGAAAGAAATTCCTGTTAACAAAACCCAATAACACGTTAGTCGAACTCAGGTCCTCATTCTTTGCGGGTTGTTCGAAAGAGATACCGCGGCCCCGGAACATAAAGGGCAATAGAAGGAACATGGGTGGGTTTTAGCCAGTAAAAGTCTGACATGCCCCGCCCAGAGCGGGGAAAGTTATTTGATGACTTCCCACCCCAAAAAAAAAAGATCCTCATTCCAGTAGTATCGCTTACGACAAATGAAGCAGTGCCTAATCGACTTATTCCCATTATTCCCATTATGACGGGCCTGTTGGTCTAGTGGTTAGTGGTCCTGACTGCTGAGCCGGAGGTCGTGGGTTCGATTCCCACCCAGGACAAACTTTGTGTGATGAGCATGAATGTTTGTTCTGTGTCTGGGTGTGATTTATCTATAATATGTATGTATTTATAAATTATATAAGTATATATATCAGTTGTCTGGTTACCATAACACAAGCTCTGCTTAGCTTGGGATCAGATAGCCGTGTGTGAGTTGTCCCAAGATATTTATTTATTACCTACAAATTCATGACGGAATAATATAAACAACAATACAATAGCATACTGCTCAATACTGTATAATAAGTACATTAATTGTTGAAGAATAAGTAAAAAGTCAACAGCCCCATCGTAGTTGTTTATTAAGAGTCAATATACTTGTCCAATGGGTAGATCGAGGTATCAATGTACTATTATATAACGTTTGAGTCATGTGCGTTAATGTAAATAGAGTTCCATTAGCTATTACATATTAATTGGTGCTAGGGGATCTTGTGTCTTGGATTTGAATATCTTCTTTAATATAAAAATCTCTGAATTTGTTGCTAAGCGCAAATCTCGAGAACAGCTGAACCGATTTCGCTAATTCTTTTTTTGATGTGTTGGTTAATTTTAGAAGAGAATTCCTATTAAAAAAGTAGGGTATGTGGGGTAGAAAAAAAGGTTTGCAACGCATCGGCATGCGTTGCATACGGATGCATACGAATTCCGTAGCTGCTGTTGAGATTATTTGTGACTAGCTGGCGCCCGTGGCTTAGCCCATCCTATGGATTATTCCAGACTATAATCTACCTCTGTGCCAAATTTCAGCAAGATCCGTTTAGTGGTTTTGACGTGAAACATGTTTGTTACAACATCCATAAATCCATCCTCACAAACATTCGCATTTATAATAATAGTAGGATATACGACTCTACTAATAACTCAATTAATAGCCTCTTACAAAATATATCAAAATTGATTCGGTGAAGTAGCAGGAAACCAATAAAACTGTTTACATTAAATAATGAACAAACATGACTCATGGGTTTGTCTTTTTAGTCTAAATAAATGTTTGGAGTGCACTGTGCGCTTGGGTAACCATCGAAATACATAATAAAAATATACCAGTCATTGTTTACTTTGCCTTTTTATGTTAAGGCGTAGATCAGTGATACAACTGAACAAAATTGAATTACTAGCTTCCGCCCGCGACTTCGTCCACGCGTCATAGTAATTTTGGCTCACGTGATGATCGAAAAAAAATATCTTTCTCTCCTCTTTTCTTCCCTCTTTCTCCCCCTTTTCTCACTTCAAAACAAATAGCCTATGTCCGTCTCCAGGGTTCCAACTGTCTCTGTACCAAACTCTCCCTGTACTCAATCTTTGTACCAAAAATTCATCAAAATCGGTTTGGCCATTTAGGCGTGAAGACGTAACAAACAAATAAAGAAACTCACTTTCGCATTTATAATATTAGAAGGGATAATACAACCATACATGGAAGCCAAATACCCATATATGTCAATGTTTGCGAAAATGGCTGACAAACAAATTGCAAGGTTATATCTCGCTATGGGCACTATTCATTACACATGGAGACCGATTAGTAGCAGAAACCCAAAAAAAACCGGCCAAGTGCGAATTGGACTCGCAAACTAGGGGTCCCGTACACACTTGCAACAGACATAAATGGTCATATCTTTTGACCGCGACTTTAAAATGATTTTCCCACAACTCCGATGGACCACAGACTTGTGTAGGTATATGGTTTAAATTTGAACTCGATACCTTCATGCGTTCCCGAGATAAAGGGTGTTGACAGACAGACTGACAACAGAGTGATCCAATAAGGGTTCCGTTTTTCCCTGTTGAGGTATGTAACGCCAAAATTAGAGTTTCTACCTCCACCTCAAAAACGTGTATTCGCCTGTAATGTCAAGATTTTATTTAACAAGATCCAAGATGTTAATTTGTTTAGAAACAACTGATTAGAATAAAAAATTCTCACTCTAATGCTTGATCCGTAGTGCTTTTTTTATGAAACGGAAATTTTCAAATAACTTCTCCCGCTCTGGGCTGAGTGGGGGGAGTGACAGACTTTTACTGACTAAAACCCGTCTATGTTCTTTATTATGCCTTTTATGATTCGGGGCCGCGGTATATCTTTCGAACAACCCGCAACCCCGGCAGTCGGTGACCCCGGCAGGCTCCTCTGCTTTGATTCGTAATACTGCAATTGAAAAAATTACTAATACGGGCGGTTTTGCATCAATACAAGGCAATGACAACAATTATAAAATTGTTAATTTGATTTTGCTAGCTACAGTTAATTATTCAATTAAACTCAACCGAGGAGGCTGTCGGTCTGACAGCCTCCTCGGTTGAGTTTTTGCTTGTTAGCTTGAGGTCCTAGGTACCACTCCTGGTCGAGCATAGTGGTATTGGGTTTTGTGCCCGGTTAATGGCCATAGGCTCGCCCCCTATTACATTTAACTTAAACATAACTGGCAGAATAAGTCTTTCAACTGACATGGTTACTAACATTATAATTAACACTTCAAACGGAATTAAACTTTGCAATTGAGATTACCAAATATAGGAATTTCAACCGAAAATATGGGTTTTAACTATCAAGAGCCTGGAATCCAGTGGTTCAATTGTGTCAAAACCCAAAAAGTAGTGAAAAAAGATCGCTACTTGATACAGTGAGTTTTGTGTGTTCGACATGTGAGTAACGGTGTTAGTGGTAACGAACGCAAAAAACGAATAAGAAAGAGGGTAGATCGTTTTGTCTGCTCGTAAACATACACCCGCAATAACTTCAGTTCATCCGTGATCATGGCGTTTGCAACATTGCCGAAAAATCGAACCTGGTAAATATCCTGTTTCAAGTTTCAATTTTGTTAATAAAACTGGCGAAACGTTTGTACTATTCGGTACACCTCTGCCCTACCCATTTGGTACTACAAGCGAGATATTATGTTATGATAAACCAGATCCAAGGCCACTGTTTCATCACCTTACTCTTTAATTCCTCACCAATTCAGTCGTGGGTGGGATGAACACAAACTCGAGAGCAGAATGCTAAGTGCACACAAACTGTTTTGTATGCCGGTAGCGGAAAGTGCAAATTAAAGGATTCTCATCAAGCTTGCGACCCGATAGTTTTGTTGCAAAACATTGAAGATAGATTTGTTCGTGCCGTGTGTGGCTTTTGAGTAGCATGTCTTATTGTTTTGTAATAACATACATACAGATTATGCCTAGTTAGGGATCCTCTTTAAAACTGGTTAGTTCTATTTATTTATGCACACACAAAATACATGATACATGAGGAGCTCGTGCCTAAATAATGGCAGCCGCTCAGTTCGATCTTTACGTTAAGCCGCGCTTGCCTAGGTTGGTCTGTGGATGGGTGACCACCCGTTACATACCGAGTTTCCTCCGTGCCTCGGAAAGCACGTTAAGCTGTTAGTCCCGGCGGCTACAGTAGTCAGTGTCCCGAAAGTCTGACAACCAGCCTTACCAAGGGATATCGTATTACCCAGTATTAACTGGGTTATGGAGGTCAGATAGGCAATCGCTCCAAGTAAAATACTGGTATTCAGCTGCATTCGGTAAGACTGGAAGCCGACCCCAATTTGGCTGTAAGGTGCTTCTTTATCTTCTTAATGTATATAAATCACGTGTCACGTAGTTTGTCCGCGATGGACTCCCTAAACTACTAAACTGATTTAAAGTAAATTTGCACACCGTGTACAGTTTGATCCAACTTGAAAGATAGAGTAGGTAGGGTAGGTTGGTTAGGTAGGGTAGGAAAGGAAGGTAGAAAGGTAGAAAATTGCATTGCAACGCATGCCGGGGCACAGCTAGTCTTATAATATAGACCAACCGCATCCATCCAATTACCATATGTCAAATCTTTAAACGTAGTCGTATCCGAAATAAAAAAAAAAAAAAATTTTATTAAACCCGGTTTTAAACCTTGGGCTATTAGCCAAGAAAACGAGACGACCAACACAAATCGACACAAAAGGGTCGTCTGACAAGAACTCGTAAAGTTACACAAACAATAAATGAGTAAGCACTCTCCTTTGCAACAATTTCATAACACGATCTCAACAGTGAACAAAGTGAATACATTATTCAACACACGTCCTACCCCGCCGCAATTACACGAAATAATGAGCTTTCTGTATGACGAGAGCGTGAGTTGCCTGTTTAAAAAACACTATTTTTGGAACGAAACTAATATTTTCGGTTTCTCGTGATATGTATGGTAATTGCAAAGCAGGATTTATTTGGATTTTGTTTTGTTTAGAAAATAATATGATAATTTAAAGGTTAATGTATTCGTTATTTTTGTTTGTTAAGGAAGTATGGCATTGTATCTTTCATGAGATTAGCACTAATACAAGTTACCTTGAACTATTGGAATTTCACTTCTGATATTGAAAAACAAATAAAAACTTTTTTAAAAACGTCCCGCAATAGGTATTTCTTCTGTATCGTGGGTGGCGCAGCCAGACCCGGAACAACTATCATTTTGTAGGTCAAACATACAGATATTAGATCCGTGCGGGGCTCGAAACAAAAGTAGCTTTTGCCCGCGGCTTCGCTCGCGTTAAATTCGGGGTAACACTGTTCCCGTTTCCTAATTTGCAGGTATCTGCTACCTGTAGTTTTTTTTTTTTTTTTTTCGGGTGGGAAATCATCCTATGACTTCCCCCGCTCTGGGCGGAGCGGGAGGGCATGTCAGACTTGTACTGACTAAAAACCACCCATGTTTCTTCTTTTGCCCTTTACGTTCCGAGGCCGCGGTATCTCTTTCGAACAACCCGCAACCCCGGCAGGCAGAGGCTCTGGCAAGCCCCTCTGCTTTGCTGACTCTCTTTGAGGCGCGCGTGAAACACGAACGCGCCGTCGACACGGCCTGTCGTCAATCGACGGACGGACGGTGAACTACCCATTGCTCACCGCCCACAGGCCCGCATCTACGGTGGCCGGAAGTCGTCTCGCGGCGCCCGGCGCCATGGGCGTCTCCCGCGGCGGCTGGGTTGGGCAGATGTTCTCTCCCGCAAACGCCCGGCCACCTCCTTCGCTAGCATTACTGCTTCGCAGAAGGTGGTGACCGCTTCCCATTCCCTCTCGCTCCGGACCATGGCCTGAACCAGGGCCGGACGCGAGAGATCGCCGCCGTAGTTTTTGCCCTTGTGCCTTATTTAGGCATGAAGACGTAGCAAACAAACAAACTCACTTTCGCTTTTATAATATTAGTAAGGAGTCCAAACTATTGTAGCAACAAAAATAATATATTCTTGTTGTTGACAGGTAAAACTCTATTAGCACAAACGATAGCGCAATGCCTGGACGTGCCGTTCGCGATCTGTGACTGCACGACGCTGACGCAGGCCGGCTACGTCGGCGAGGACATCGAGAGTGTCATCGCCAAGTTACTGCAGGACGCCAACTTCAAGTGAGTTGGAAATATGTATCGATAATATCAACACTGAATGAATGAAATAGCGGCCGGTCACGGGAGCAATCAGCGAGTTCCGCATTCGAGCTTTTGCCTGCTTTTTTTTTTAAAAAAAAGCCTATGTCCTCCAGGGTCCCAGCTGTCTCTGTACCAAAATTCATCAAAATCAGTTTAGCTATTTAGGCATGAAGACGTAACAAACAAACTCACTTTCGCTTTTATAATATTAGTAAGGATGGTTAGACCTACTGTCTTGTATGGATCAAAATGTTGGGCCACAAAATGGATGACTGAAAGGCATTTGCATGAGGCTGAGATGAAAATGCTAAGGGAACGTACCCATACTCGTGACCCATTCAGGGAGGGGAGCCAAGGTACCACGCTAGCTTACGGGGGCGGGGGAAGGGCTTAGGTTTTCCTTACTTAAACCTCTACGAAATCTCTTTTTCAAGCTAGGCGTCGATCGCGATATGAATGTGGATGTCTATGGAAACGATGGATGGACTGTGAAGGTTGATTTGGCTAAAAAGGGAGTGTCCGATGAAATGATGACTAATAGAGAAGTATCGAAGAAGACATTCTGCGCCGACCCCTAACAGATTGGAAATAGAACATGAGAAGAATGTTGCGGTTGCAACATGCAACATATTGCACTATAGTCATCGCAGTTTCTGTATATGAATATTGTATTTTATGGGAGGAAAGATGATACTACATTCTGCATCTATTCCCGGAATATGTTCCGGTTCTTTTGTTCTCTAAAACTGAATAGAAATAACTTGCGTAATATTGAATGAACTAAAAAAATTGGCAGTTCATTGACAGACATCAATTAAGGACATTGTAAGAACAATTTCGTAATCAAGACAGTCTTATTGAAGCATGAACACATATAAGTAACTTAAATTAGCGTGGTTTTCAAGTAATTAAGCATCAATAATCACCGACATTGTTTTTTTCTTACAGCGTTGAGCGAGCACAAACGGGCATCGTGTTCCTAGACGAAGTGGATAAGATCGGTGCAGTGCCGGGCATACATCAACTAAGGGATGTTGGAGGTAGGCAGATTCTTCTTCTCTTCAGTCTTCCAATATTTTGCAGAAACAAACATACATTAAAAACTAGCTCTTACCCGCGGCTTCGCTCGCGTTAATTTCGAGGTAACACGGTTTTCCTTTCCTGATTTGCAGGTACCTCTTACCAGTAGTTTTTGCCCTAACGCCTTATATCGCAATAGCAAAGCTAAGTTTCCCTTTTCTTCCCACTTTTTCCCCCATTTCTCACTCTTTTTTTTTAAATAGCCTATGACCGTCTCCAGGGTTCCAACTATGTCTGTATCAAAATTGTTTAGCCATGTAGGCGTGAAGACAACCAACAAACAAACTCATTCTTTATAATATTAGTAAGGATGAACACAACGATGTCTTTTAATTCTGCGGTTCCGTGGGACAATTATTATTCTTCGTGCAAGCGAAGCTGCGACTATAAACTAGTTTTTTTTTTATTTAATGTAATAATTGGTATGTACTCGTACTTAGGCGAGGGCGTCCAGCAAGGCATGCTGAAGATGTTGGAGGGCGCCGTGGTGTCCGTCCCCGAGCGGAACTCGCGCAAGCTGCGCGGAGACGCCGTGCAGGTCGACACCACCAACATACTGTTCGTGGCCAGCGGGGCCTACAACGGACTCGACAGGTCAGTAGTGATGTTAGCTAAGTGTGTGTGTGCAGGCTGGTACAGCGACGTAACAACGAGAAGTACCTCGGGTTCGGTGCGTGGGACCCGCGCTCCGTTAGTAGTAGTGATGTTAGCTAAGTGTGTGTGTGCAGGCTGGTACAGCGACGTAACAACGAGAAGTACCTCGGGTTCGGTGCGTGGGACCCGCGCTCCGTTAGTAGTAGTGATGTTAGCTAAGTGTGTGTGTGCAGGCTGGTACAGCGACGTAACAACGAGAAGTACCTCGGGTTCGGTGCGTGGGACCCGCGCTCCGTTAGTAGTAGTGATGTTAGCTAAGTGTGTGTGTGCAGGCTGGTACAGCGACGTAACAACGAGAAGTACCTCGGGTTCGGTGCGTGGGACCCGCGCTCCGTTAGTAGTAGTGATGTTAGCTAAGTGTGTGTGTGCAGGCTGGTACAGCGACGTAACAACGAGAAGTACCTCGGGTTCGGTGCGTGGGACCCGCGCTCCGTTAGTAGTAGTGATGTTAGCTAAGTGTGTGTGTGCAGGCTGGTACAGCGACGTAACAACGAGAAGTACCTCGGGTTCGGTGCGTGGGACCCGCGCTCCGTTAGTAGTAGTGATGTTAGCTAAGTGTGTGTGTGCAGGCTGGTACAGCGACGTAACAACGAGAAGTACCTCGGGTTCGGTGCGTGGGACCCGCGCTCCGTTAGTAGTAGTGATGTTAGCTCAGTGTGTGTGTGCAGGCTGGTACAGCGACGTAACAACGAGAAGTACCTCGGGTTCGGTGCGTGGGACCCGCGCTCCGTTAGTAGTAGTGATGTTAGCTAAGTGTGTGTGTGCAGGCTGGTACAGCGACGTAACAACGAGAAGTACCTCGGGTTCGGTGCGTGGGACCCGCGCTCCGTTAGTAGTAGTGATGTTAGCTAAGTGTGTGTGTGCAGGCTGGTACAGCGACGTAACAACGAGAAGTACCTCGGGTTCGGTGCGTGGGACCCGCGCTCCGTTAGTAGTAGTGATGTTAGCTAAGTGTGTGTGTGCAGGCTGGTACAGCGACGTAACAACGAGAAGTACCTCGGGTTCGGTGCGTGGGACCCGCGCTCCGTTAGTAGTAGTGATGTTAGCTAAGTGTGTGTGTGCAGGCTGGTACAGCGACGTAACAACGAGAAGTACCTCGGGTTCGGTGCGTGGGACCCGCGCTCCGTTAGTAGTAGTGATGTTAGCTAAGTGTGTGTGTGCAGGCTGGTACAGCGACGTAACAACGAGAAGTACCTCGGGTTCGGTGCGTGGGACCCGCGCTCCGTTAGTAGTAGTGATGTTAGCTCAGTGTGTGTGTGCAGGCTGGTACAGCGACGTAACAACGAGAAGTACCTCGGGTTCGGTGCGTGGGACCCGCGCTCCGTTAGTAGTAGTGATGTTAGCTCAGTGTGTGTGTGCAGGCTGGTACAGCGACGTAACAACGAGAAGTACCTCGGGTTCGGTGCGTGGGACCCGCGCTCCGTTAGTAGTAGTGATGTTAGCTCAGTGTGTGTGTGCAGGCTGGTACAGCGACGTAACAACGAGAAGTACCTCGGGTTCGGTGCGTGGGACCCGCGCTCCGTTAGTAGTAGTGATGTTAGCTCAGTGTGTGTGTGCAGGCTGGTACAGCGACGTAACAACGAGAAGTACCTCGGGTTCGGTGCGTGGGACCCGCGCTCCGTTAGTAGTAGTGATGTTAGCTCAGTGTGTGTGTGCAGGCTGGTACAGCGACGTAACAACGAGAAGTACCTCGGGTTCGGTGCGTGGGACCCGCGCTCCGTTAGTAGTAGTGATGTTAGCTCAGTGTGTGTGTGCAGGCTGGTACAGCGACGTAACAACGAGAAGTACCTCGGGTTCGGTGCGTGGGACCCGCGCTCCGTTAGTAGTAGTGATGTTAGCTCAGTGTGTGTGTGCAGGCTGGTACAGCGACGTAACAACGAGAAGTACCTCGGGTTCGGTGCGTGGGACCCGCGCTCCGTTAGTAGTAGTGATGTTAGCTCAGTGTGTGTGTGCAGGCTGGTACAGCGACGTAACAACGAGAAGTACCTCGGGTTCGGTGCGTGGGACCCGCGCTCCGTTAGTAGTAGTGATGTTAGCTCAGTGTGTGTGTGCAGGCTGGTACAGCGACGTAACAACGAGAAGTACCTCGGGTTCGGTGCGTGGGACCCGCGCTCCGTTAGTAGTAGTGATGTTAGCTAAGTGTGTGTGTGCAGGCTGGTACAGCGACGTAACAACGAGAAGTACCTCGGGTTCGGTGCGTGGGACCCGCGCTCCGTTAGTAGTAGTGATGTTAGCTCAGTGTGTGTGTGCAGGCTGGTACAGCGACGTAACAACGAGAAGTACCTCGGGTTCGGTGCGTGGGACCCGCGCTCCGTTAGTAGTAGTGATGTTAGCTCAGTGTGTGTGTGCAGGCTGGTACAGCGACGTAACAACGAGAAGTACCTCGGGTTCGGTGCGTGGGACCCGCGCTCCGTTAGTAGTAGTGATGTTAGCTCAGTGTGTGTGTGCAGGCTGGTACAGCGACGTAACAACGAGAAGTACCTCGGGTTCGGTGCGTGGGACCCGCGCTCCGTTAGTAGTAGTGATGTTAGCTCAGTGTGTGTGTGCAGGCTGGTACAGCGACGTAACAACGAGAAGTACCTCGGGTTCGGTGCGTGGGACCCGCGCTCCGTTAGTAGTAGTGATGTTAGCTCAGTGTGTGTGTGCAGGCTGGTACAGCGACGTAACAACGAGAAGTACCTCGGGTTCGGTGCGTGGGACCCGCGCTCCGTTAGTAGTAGTGATGTTAGCTCAGTGTGTGTGTGCAGGCTGGTACAGCGACGTAACAACGAGAAGTACCTCGGGTTCGGTGCGTGGGACCC
Organism: Ochropleura leucogaster; assembly: GCA_958449745.1. Lineage (NCBI taxonomy): Eukaryota > Metazoa > Arthropoda > Insecta > Lepidoptera > Noctuidae > Ochropleura > Ochropleura leucogaster. The sequence continues at coordinate 1,087,097 of OY288213.1, read as the reverse complement.
GCGCTCCGTTAGTAGTAGTGATGTTAGCTCAGTGTGTGTGTGCAGGCTGGTACAGCGACGTAACAACGAGAAGTACCTCGGGTTCGGTGCGTGGGACCCGCGCTCCGTTAGTAGTAGTGATGTTAGCTCAGTGTGTGTGTGCAGGCTGGTACAGCGACGTAACAACGAGAAGTACCTCGGGTTCGGTGCGTGGGACCCGCGCTCCGTTAGTAGTAGTGATGTTAGCTCAGTGTGTGTGTGCAGGCTGGTACAGCGACGTAACAACGAGAAGTACCTCGGGTTCGGTGCGTGGGACCCGCGCTCCGTTAGTAGTAGTGATGTTAGCTCAGTGTGTGTGTGCAGGCTGGTACAGCGACGTAACAACGAGAAGTACCTCGGGTTCGGTGCGTGGGACCCGCGCTCCGTTAGTAGTAGTGATGTTAGCTCAGTGTGTGTGTGCAGGCTGGTACAGCGACGTAACAACGAGAAGTACCTCGGGTTCGGTGCGTGGGACCCGCGCTCCGTTAGTAGTAGTGATGTTAGCTAAGTGTGTGTGTGCAGGCTGGTACAGCGACGTAACAACGAGAAGTACCTCGGGTTCGGTGCGTGGGACCCGCGCTCCGTTAGTAGTAGTGATGTTAGCTCAGTGTGTGTGTGCAGGCTGGTACAGCGACGTAACAACGAGAAGTACCTCGGGTTCGGTGCGTGGGACCCGCGCTCCGTTAGTAGTAGTGATGTTAGCTAAGTGTGTGTGTGCAGGCTGGTACAGCGACGTAACAACGAGAAGTACCTCGGGTTCGGTGCGTGGGACCCGCGCTCCGTTAGTAGTAGTGATGTTAGCTAAGTGTGTGTGTGCAGGCTGGTACAGCGACGTAACAACGAGAAGTACCTCGGGTTCGGTGCGTGGGACCCGCGCTCCGTTAGTAGTAGTGATGTTAGCTAAGTGTGTGTGTGCAGGCTGGTACAGCGACGTAACAACGAGAAGTACCTCGGGTTCGGTGCGTGGGACCCGCGCTCCGTTAGTAGTAGTGATGTTAGCTAAGTGTGTGTGTGCAGGCTGGTACAGCGACGTAACAACGAGAAGTACCTCGGGTTCGGTGCGTGGGACCCGCGCTCCGTTAGTAGTAGTGATGTTAGCTAAGTGTCGTGTGTGCAGGCTGGTACAGCGACGTAACAACGAGAAGTACCTCGGGTTCGGTGCGTGGGACCCGCGCTCCGTTAGTAGTAGTGATGTTAGCTAAGTGTCGTGTGTGCAGGCTGGTACAGCGACGTAACAACGAGAAGTACCTCGGGTTCGGTGCGTGGGACCCGCGCTCCGTTAGTAGTAGTGATGTTAGCTAAGTGTCGTGTGTGCAGGCTGGTACAGCGACGTAACAACGAGAAGTACCTCGGGTTCGGTGCGTGGGACCCGCGCTCCGTTAGTAGTAGTGATGTTAGCTAAGTGTCGTGTGTGCAGGCTGGTACAGCGACGTAACAACGAGAAGTACCTCGGGTTCGGTGCGTGGGACCCGCGCTCCGTTAGTAGTAGTGATGTTAGCTAAGTGTCGTGTGTGCAGGCTGGTACAGCGACGTAACAACGAGAAGTACCTCGGGTTCGGTGCGTGGGACCCGCGCTCCGTTAGTAGTAGTGATGTTAGCTAAGTGTCGTGTGTGCAGGCTGGTACAGCGACGTAACAACGAGAAGTACCTCGGGTTCGGTGCGTGGGACCCGCGCTCCGTTAGTAGTAGTGATGTTAGCTAAGTGTCGTGTGTGCAGGCTGGTACAGCGACGTAACAACGAGAAGTACCTCGGGTTCGGTGCGTGGGACCCGCGCTCCGTTAGTAGTAGTGATGTTAGCTAAGTGTCGTGTGTGCAGGCTGGTACAGCGACGTAACAACGAGAAGTACCTCGGGTTCGGTGCGTGGGACCCGCGCTCCGTTAGTAGTAGTGATGTTAGCTAAGTGTCGTGTGTGCAGGCTGGTACAGCGACGTAACAACGAGAAGTACCTCGGGTTCGGTGCGTGGGACCCGCGCTCCGTTAGTAGTAGTGATGTTAGCTAAGTGTCGTGTGTGCAGGCTGGTACAGCGACGTAACAACGAGAAGTACCTCGGGTTCGGTGCGTGGGACCCGCGCTCCGTTAGTAGTAGTGATGTTAGCTAAGTGTCGTGTGTGCAGGCTGGTACAGCGACGTAACAACGAGAAGTACCTCGGGTTCGGTGCGTGGGACCCGCGCTCCGTTAGTAGTAGTGATGTTAGCTAAGTGTCGTGTGTGCAGGCTGGTACAGCGACGTAACAACGAGAAGTACCTCGGGTTCGGTGCGTGGGACCCGCGCTCCGTTAGTAGTAGTGATGTTAGCTAAGTGTCGTGTGTGCAGGCTGGTACAGCGACGTAACAACGAGAAGTACCTCGGGTTCGGTGCGTGGGACCCGCGCTCCGTTAGTAGTAGTGATGTTAGCTAAGTGTCGTGTGTGCAGGCTGGTACAGCGACGTAACAACGAGAAGTACCTCGGGTTCGGTGCGTGGGACCCGCGCTCCGTTAGTAGTAGTGATGTTAGCTAAGTGTCGTGTGTGCAGGCTGGTACAGCGACGTAACAACGAGAAGTACCTCGGGTTCGGTGCGTGGGACCCGCGCTCCGTTAGTAGTAGTGATGTTAGCTAAGTGTCGTGTGTGCAGGCTGGTACAGCGACGTAACAACGAGAAGTACCTCGGGTTCGGTGCGTGGGACCCGCGCTCCGTTAGTAGTAGTGATGTTAGCTAAGTGTCGTGTGTGCAGGCTGGTACAGCGACGTAACAACGAGAAGTACCTCGGGTTCGGTGCGTGGGACCCGCGCTCCGTTAGTAGTAGTGATGTTAGCTAAGTGTCGTGTGTGCAGGCTGGTACAGCGACGTAACAACGAGAAGTACCTCGGGTTCGGTGCGTGGGACCCGCGCTCCGTTAGTAGTAGTGATGTTAGCTAAGTGTCGTGTGTGCAGGCTGGTACAGCGACGTAACAACGAGAAGTACCTCGGGTTCGGTGCGTGGGACCCGCGCTCGGGGCGGCGCGCGGCGCTGCAGGCGGCCGCTAGCGATGCGTCCCCGCTGGACTCGGCGCGCGCTGAGAACGACGAGCGGGACGCCTGGCTCAGGAAGGTGCAGGCCAGGGACCTCATCGACTTCGGGATGATACCGGTGAGATAACTAACTTATTTATTACACCAAATAGAAGTCTTGTCAGAAATAAATCTTAGCTTTGAAACTATATCTACCTCAGTTTCATCGTTATACCTCAAATAAAACTATCTTACTTTAAAGACAATAATAAAGTAACTTTAAGTTCATAAAATAAATTCCCTTTCATCGTCTACCCAACTTTTTTGGGATCGGTTGCCAGTCTAACCGAATTTAGCTGAATACTAGTATTTATACGCCATTGTCGGGAACCCAGCTGACGGTAGGAGAAGTTCGCAACGGCGTCGGATTGACGATGAAGTACCTGGATATCGTCCTCGACAGCCGGCGGAATTTCGTGGAGCACTTTCGACGTTTGGCTCCCATACTCGAGCGGACGGGGCTGCTTTCAAGCGGGTCCTGGCCAATCTGAGGGAGCCAAACGCCTCCTGCCGTAGGCTCTATGCCGGAGTCGCGCAGTCCATGACCGGACACGGGGCCCCGGTATGGGCGCGTTCTTTAGGTCCCACTACCTGAACGCGGTGGTAGCCATACGGCTTGTCCGGGGCTACCGCACTCACTCCGGCGAGGCAGCAAGCCTCCTTGCCGGACTGCCACCGTGGGATCTGGAGGCGATAGTGCTCGCGCGCCTGGAAGAGTGGCGCGCGGAGGCACTCGGGGGGAATCTCTGCTGCCGCTGCAAATTGCGTCCTTTGGCTCTTTGGTCTTTGGTTCTTTGGTGCGTTCGTTTTCCACGCGCTGCAAAAAGATGTCAGCAAAGCAGAGGGGCCTGCCAGGGTCACCGCCTGCCGGGTTTACGGGAAGAGATGACCGTGAAGACCGTGGCCCGGAACATAAAGGGAGGTCACCTATCCACACATACCTAACTAGACAAGCGCTGCTTAACCTCAAAATCGAACCGAGCGAAGTTATTATTTAACGAAGCTTTCCAAAATTTTTAACCTTTAAAAAAACTCATAGATTCCCCATGAAAATCGGCAGAAATTGCTGAACGCTGCTGATGACTACGCTACGATCTTACAGACATACTACACCAAAGAATAATTCTAATTTATCTGTGTTTTCTTTTATTCCGCAGGAGTTCGTGGGCAGATTTCCCGTGCTAGTACCTTTCCATAGTCTCAATCAAGACCTGCTCGTACGGATACTAACAGAACCTAAAAACGCTATGGTGAGTGTAAAAAACATTGCAGTTTTATAACAACAAAATTATAAAATAAAACATGACGAATGTAACAATTTACACGTGCCAATTTTTGCCAAAGGTGCCGTGCCTTTATTTGTATCGAAAACGTTGCCCCATACTAGGAATTTCTCCTGTATCATAATTTCTCTTGTGTAAGGAATTTTTAACTGTCCTGCCGTATTTTACACTCACATTACATTGTTCCAGGTATCTCAATACAAGCTCCTGTTCGCGATGGACAAGTGCGAGCTATCGTTCAGCGAGGACGCGCTGAAGGCCGTGGCCGCGCTCGCCATGGAACGTAAGACCGGCGCCAGGGGACTCCGGGCTATCATGGTAAGTTCATTAGAATGTTATTAGCCTAACCAGCGTTTCTGCTGTCTTCAATATTCATAAGGCATATTCAATATTATTTATTTAATCATTTATGTACACACAAGAGAAAACACAGGAAAACATCATAAAAAACAAAGAGTACAAAGGCTTATCTTATATTATCTATAAGCAAGGAATTTCTATTCATGCGGTTCGAGACGGTCTTATCATTTTCTAGGCGACAACTAAGATAGAAGTAGATACAAAGCAAAATAGGTACCGGGAATATCCCAGTTGGTAATCCCGCGAGACTTGTCACGTGAGCACACGCCACTCGACCCGCCTGGTGGCCGCCACACGCGCACGCACGCACACGTGTGGGACGCACACGTGTGGGACGCACACGTGTGGGACGCACACGTGTGGGACGCACACGTGTGGGACGCACACGTGTGGGACGCACGCGGGAGGTGGGGCAATGGGGGGGCGGCCATGTTAAGCCAACATTTCACAGGGTGATATTATAATCATAATTATGTATTCTAAATATTTTACTGTATTAGTACAGTTTATCACTGGTTGACCACCAGCGCCGTGCTGTATGTGTATACCCACCATAACACATCATGACGCTGAGTGGTGACCTCGTTGTTGCTTGCCCAATTGGTTAAAGTGAGGAAACTTTCTCATTGCGACCGAGGCAAAATTCAATACAAGCCGTTAGGTAAGGGGTTTCTGGAGCCAAGAACGGCAGTTTCAAATTCTCATGTGAATCAAACAACATATTTCAATTCACTTACGGAGAAATAAAAAAATAAAAAAGGAAGAAGTCTCTAATCAAAATTAAACTAAGATTCAATTTGTTTTATCCCCGTGCTTTGGTTTTCCAGGCTAAAGCGAAAAGCAAAGGTATGACACCGCTAAACAACCTACTTTAAAAAAGTCTCATTTTTGATTTTAGAACTCAAATAAATTTAATTCTTTTGTTATAATCTAATTATTTATAAATAAAAATCTTTATTCGTGATATTCGGTTGATAAACACATTTTGTTAACAGACTTCCTTGCTCTAAAAAAAAATACCGCCAGCTATAGAGATTTGAACAGTTGTTTATTTTTATCTGTGAAATCAGGAAAAAAAATTAGACCCTCGTTGTTATAAATGAGAAAACAGCACGCATATGAAATAGGAATCATAACAACTATTTAAATCCGCCGTATAACCGGCGTTGGACTTTTTTTTTAGAGCGAAGGAGCCGTATATTTTTAAAGCCTACTGATATTATAAATGCGAAAGTTTGTGAGTATGGATGTATTGATCCTCTTTCACGAAAAAACTACTCAACGGATCTTGATGAAATTTGGCACAAAAGTAGATTATAGTCTGGAATAACACATAGGATACTTTTTATCATCACGCAGGCGAAGCCGCGGGCGACAGCTAGTATTTAATAATAAAAAAGACTATATATTTTGTAGGCAAATCAGCTTTGGCCGAAATGGCAAAGTTTTCTCGTTTGATTAAAAATGTACAATTTTATTTCTTTCAGCAAATGTTTACTGACAGTTGAATAAATGTAAATTGCCACCACCTTATCTAACTAAAGTCGGAATTACAGTTAATGAATTGGAAGGGCCACATGTTGAAAAGCTAGTTTTGTACAGGAGAGCCTATCAAAATATTACTTAGCCAGACAAAGTGTGTAAATGCAGAAAGGGCATTCTGATTGGACCATTTATAATGCGAGTGTCTTTTTTGCTTATTGCGATTTTGCAATAAACATAATATTTGATTATTTTGCCCTCTTGAATTTAAATAAAAAAATTAAGTCTATTCAACGATTACACGCTAGGATAAATAAATGTCTTAATGCTAGTCACGTAAACATGTACTCTAGTCGCGGCGACGGGCAATCGACTGGCCGCCCGCCGCCGACCCGACTGCGTGGGGCACATAGCTTTTTGCCTTATCGGCACTTTTGGTACTTGTAGTCCCCACAGGTTTGAACTAGGTTTGATAATTAGTGGTTGAGATGTACGACTTATTCATCAAAATGCAGGTGTAAGTTTGTTGTAAGTCGGTCTCTTTTGTTTTTATCCGCCAGGTAGTTAGTAATTCATTGACATTTGTCTAAAGAGCGTTGAAGCATGTTCCTTGTACTGGTTATTAATGGGCAGTTCAAATCCCTTCAAATCCTGTTGCTATTGTTATATACTAGTCAAAACAAAATAAGAGCCACCATGTATTGTCTATATTCTAATAAATGTACTGGGTTTGAAGGTTGATAAATTATTAAATTTAATTGGCTAGCTAGATTTTGTTGCACAAAAAAGACGGAAGAAGTTAACGAGTAAATGAGTTTTTTTTGCACTTCCTTATAATCGTCTATGTCCTCCCCTTTACCGAACACATTCTTGACGCCTGGATGGCACACTCTCCACCTGATGTCGTACTTTCTCTTCCGAAATTTGTTCTTAGCTTGACTTGTGCACATTAATGAGCTGTCGTTCATTATGTACGGGATGATTTGTGTCCCGGGCACTTCTTTTTAACAAATATCACATGTGTTTGATGGGGTTAAGGTCCGGACTGTTGGCAGGTCATGACAAGGCACGTATACCATCGTAGTGCAAGGCTTCCCTAGTGGCTCCACCTGTGTGAGCGCGGGCACTGTTGTGCATTAATTTGAATCTTGCATCAATTCTTTGTGCAAATGGCACATGAGGTCTTATGATCTTCTCAATGTATCGTACAGCCGTTATCGTACCTCCGCTGAGCATTGTGAGTTCTGTTCGACCTGATAAAGAGATTCCTCCCCATAACATGACACTGGGACCCCAAATCTATCACTTTCATGAATACAAGTATCCTAAAATCGCTCACTTTCTCGTCACCATAGTCTAATGCGATGATTATCTCTACAGTACGGCCAACGAGAAGCGATACCAAATGTAAACAAAACCCCATCTAAAATGGCCGCCCGAATGTTGGCGAACCCGTCTTAATGTTGTCATGTTTTTGCCGGGAGAACGAGACATTACGACAAAGGCACAAGATGGAAAGAGCTAAATATTAGATTGTCAACGCCACAGTTGTTCTTTAGGTTAATGACCTTTCGTATCGCTTCTCGTTGGCCGTAATGTAAAAGAAATTACTTTACACTCATTAGTGAACAATACTGTGCTCCATCATTCAAATCCCAGTCCAGATGCAGCAATGCGATTGCGAATGAGACTCGGTTTGCACGGTGACTACACGGTGTCAATGGGATCCGCACTACTCGTTTTCTTGAAAACTGCTAGTCTTCGTGTAACCGATTTCTATTCGTTTGGTCACTCCCACGAGTGCCGGTCGCTAGGTGCAAGCGATTTTGTAAATAGCGGGCGGTGACGATGCGGTCTTTTCGCGCAGTCAAACGTTTGTAGCGCCGCCTGTAAGGCGTTTGCTCGCTTTCTGTCAGATTCCCGTCTTCTGGTTACACACCCATTCTCTTGAAACCAATTCCAAGCAGGCTGGATCACTCGACTTGAAAAGCTGAGCTGTTAAGCTACAGAAGGTTGCGAATCCCTCTTGGATCAATCTGATGGCTCTAGTTGCGGTTGTATGCAGATCCATATGTCTTCGAAACCTCGGCATAGTGCTTTCAAATGATTATCTACGTTCTAAGTTAGCAAATGTAAGACTGTTCACAAAATAATCCATACTTACATGACTTAAGAATTCGTCTTAAATCATGAAAGTATGGAATAGGGCAGGGGTGGCGAACCTTGATGAACCAACTTGCCATTTTTCCTAAATAAATGTTGAATGACGCCACAGACGTGCCATCAAATAATTTTGACTAAGTGATTGTATTAGGAAAATAATTACTATCAATTCGAAACTTTTTTTACTGACTAGTAGAGTCATCGCCAAACGGTTTGTAAGCGAATTAATTTTATTCATCTCTGAAAATAATGAATCGCTCCGGCGAGTTAAAAAATGATAGTAAGATAAAAATATGATTAAAATTGTTTGCGTGCCCAATTCGTTTTGTCGCGTGCCGTCTTTGGCACGCGTGCCATTGGTTCGCCATCTCTGGAATAGGGTAAATCGTGCTTCGTGAATAGGGTAAATTCAAGTGGTAACAAAAAAATTAGCTAAGAGTCATCCTTCAAAAATTATGCGTGTGGTATTCTCATAATGTTTGGTAACATTTCAGGAAATACTACACATAAGATATGTCGTTTAAAAACGCATTAAAATAATTTAATCAGTCCGGATTTTAAAATTCACAAGTGGCCCTTATTTGGTTTTGACTAGTATATTTGTATGTCCTCACTTGTAGGTTTTGAGCCACAAGATACAAGCGCTGCTTAGTTTGGCTCACCGACAATTTTGATTAGTTTTACTTCTTTTCAAAAATAAACTTATTACTTAGTTAAGGCCGCTGTGTCTGTCATGGGTAGATCTGAAGTAAATATATCAGGGTCGTACCAACCGGGGTTTCTGGTTATTGCACAAAGGGTAAAATATGGAACATAGATGGGGTTTATTCAGTAAAAAGCTGACACTCCCTTCCGCATTGCCCAGAGCGGGAGAAGTTATTTATTTGATGATTTCACACCCAAAAAAAAGTCGGTCCAATCACGCTACCTTGTAGCACTCTCTATCATCATAAATATTTACTAAGGTCGAGCTTAGTAAATATTTATTATATCGTCTCCTGTTTAACGTGAAAAAAGTCGGCAAATTTTAAGGAATATGTAGTAGTTTTTTGGTGCTTGGTTTTTTATTGTGTATAATTTATTTTGTGCCAAACTTTGTCAAAGGCCTGGGAAGTATTTAGAAGTGTTACGAATCTTTCTTGTTTACGAAAGATTTTTCTTCCAGTCTGTGCATTCTATGGTATAACAATAAATAAAAGAAATTCGCTGCTATATTCATGTTACTCGTAGGCTAAATGGTCAATGGCCAGAAAAATGTAACAGTCATGTAACGACGGGAATTTTTCAAATCCCTAGCATTAGTCGATTTTCTGTAACGTTTCGTGTGTCGCACAGGAAAACCTGCTCCTGGAAGTAATGTTCGAGATCCCCGGGTCAGACATCGCGACGGTGCACATCCACGAGGGCTGCGTGTCCAGCGCCGAGCCGCCGCACACGTCGCGGCGCCGCGAGCACAGCGACCCGCGCGGCGCGCCCGCGCACGACCTGGACGACTGGCCCTCGGTGCGCCTGCACAATTGTACGTAGCTAGTGGGGCTGGGGACGTAACAGTACAGCCCTCTCTTACGTCGCGGCGCCGCGAGCACAGCGACCCGCGCGGCGCGCCCGCGCACGACCTGGACGACTGGCCCTCGGTGCGCCTGCACAATTGTACGTAGCTAGTGGGGCTGGGGACGTAACAGTACAGCCCTCTCTTACGTCGCGGCGCCGCGAGCACAGCGACCCGCGCGGCGCGCCCGCGCACGACCTGGACGACTGGCCCTCGGTGCGCCTGCACAATTGTACGTAGCTAGTGGGGCTGGGGACGTAACAGTACAGCCCTCTCTTACGTCGCGGCGCCGCGAGCACAGCGACCCGCGCGGCGCGCCCGCGCACGACCTGGACGACTGGCCCTCGGTGCGCCTGCACAATTGTACGTAGCTAGTGGGGCTGGGGACGTAACAGTACAGCCCTCTCTTACGTCGCGGCGCCGCGAGCACAGCGACCCGCGCGGCGCGCCCGCGCACGACCTGGACGACTGGCCCTCGGTGCGCCTGCACAATTGTACGTAGCTAGTGGGGCTGGGGACGTAACAGTACAGCCCTCTCTTACGTCGCGGCGCCGCGAGCACAGCGACCCGCGCGGCGCGCCCGCGCACGACCTGGACGACTGGCCCTCGGTGCGCCTGCACAATTGTACGTAGCTAGTGGGGCTGGGGACGTAACAGTACAGCCCTCTCTTACGTCGCGGCGCCGCGAGCACAGCGACCCGCGCGGCGCGCCCGCGCACGACCTGGACGACTGGCCCTCGGTGCGCCTGCACAATTGTACGTAGCTAGTGGGGCTGGGGACGTAACAGTACAGCCCTCTCTTACGTCGCGGCGCCGCGAGCACAGCGACCCGCGCGGCGCGCCCGCGCACGACCTGGACGACTGGCCCTCGGTGCGCCTGCACAATTGTACGTAGCTAGTGGGGCTGGGGACGTAACAGTACAGCCCTCTCTTACGTCGCGGCGCCGCGAGCACAGCGACCCGCGCGGCGCGCCCGCGCACGACCTGGACGACTGGCCCTCGGTGCGCCTGCACAATTGTACGTAGCTAGTGGGGCTGGGGACGTAACAGTACAGCCCTCTCTTACGTCGCGGCGCCGCGAGCACAGCGACCCGCGCGGCGCGCCCGCGCACGACCTGGACGACTGGCCCTCGGTGCGCCTGCACAATTGTACGTAGCTAGTGGGGCTGGGGACGTAACAGTACAGCCCTCTCTTACGTCGCGGCGCCGCGAGCACAGCGACCCGCGCGGCGCGCCCGCGCACGACCTGGACGACTGGCCCTCGGTGCGCCTGCACAATTGTACGTAGCTAGTGGGGCTGGGGACGTAACAGTACAGCCCTCTCTTACGTCGCGGCGCCGCGAGCACAGCGACCCGCGCGGCGCGCCCGCGCACGACCTGGACGACTGGCCCTCGGTGCGCCTGCACAATTGTACGTAGCTAGTGGGGCTGGGGACGTAACAGTACAGCCCTCTCTTACGTCGCGGCGCCGCGAGCACAGCGACCCGCGCGGCGCGCCCGCGCACGACCTGGACGACTGGCCCTCGGTGCGCCTGCACAATTGTACGTAGCTAGTGGGGCTGGGGACGTAACAGTACAGCCCTCTCTTACGTCGCGGCGCCGCGAGCACAGCGACCCGCGCGGCGCGCCCGCGCACGACCTGGACGACTGGCCCTCGGTGCGCCTGCACAATTGTACGTAGCTAGTGGGGCTGGGGACGTAACAGTACAGCCCTCTCTTACGTCGCGGCGCCGCGAGCACAGCGACCCGCGCGGCGCGCCCGCGCACGACCTGGACGACTGGCCCTCGGTGCGCCTGCACAATTGTACGTAGCTAGTGGGGCTGGGGACGTAACAGTACAGCCCTCTCTTACGTCGCGGCGCCGCGAGCACAGCGACCCGCGCGGCGCGCCCGCGCACGACCTGGACGACTGGCCCTCGGTGCGCCTGCACAATTGTACGTAGCTAGTGGGGCTGGGGACGTAACAGTACAGCCCTCTCTTACGTCGCGGCGCCGCGAGCACAGCGACCCCTCTCGGACAACATTTCGCCCATTTTTTAGATTTTAAAAATATTCTACGCGAAAATGCCAGTACCCCGCGAAATTCGATTATTCTTATGTTTTCCAATTTTCGGTTTCAAGTTGTCAAGAATTAACTTAAAAGATATTAAGAAATAAAAAATGAAAAATTCACGGGATATGCTGACACTTTAACCTTAAACAGAACAAAAATACTTGACATCGACTTGTATTGAAAACATGAGCTTTTATGTTTGTTTATGGTAATTTTATAATGTAGTTATCGATACCCACCCAAAGTTGTGGCCCCGCTGAATTTTCCAGCTGTTTTAACACCATCCAATTGCTTAAAAAAAATAATGGTTACCTGACTTAGTACGTGATAATTACGTTGACCTAATGAAGTAACATTTCTTTTTGTTATTTTTCCCGCTACTTTATTTGTATTATTTTCCAGAATGTTGTTTCTACTGCGGTGTGGCCAAGATAGCAAAACGGGTGTTATTTGTGTGGGTTTACATTTCCTTATTTTTTCTTAAGATTGAAACGTTACTAAATTATTTTACTGATAGAAATACATTTCATGTTTTCACCCACGAACTAAAAAAAACATATCGTTATAAAAAGGTTGATACATAGGAGTTACTGTCATTTCACACTTAAAATTTTTAGAAATGATAAAAAAATTTGCTTTCGCTTTACAGCAATTTAGTATGGGCCAAGGGCCAATTAAGTTGGTTGAAGCATAAACATGATGAAGGCAATAGCTTTTGACAGTAAAGAAACATCTGCCTAGACATTATCCCTTCCCTAGAATGTTATTGTGTAAATCATTTGCCCATCTCCTTGGCCTCAACTGTACTTATATTTGATGTTAGTTCTCATTCGTTACAGAGGCTCAAGGCGACAGCTACGCAACCATCTGTCACTCATTCGTGTGTGCTGTGAGCGGTAACAAGTATGGTGGTTACAACGAACGGACTCGACAAGTGCTAGTGATATACCCTCGACTATAGGACGTCTTACTGATGACGTAGTAGTTAATATTCGATGTACTTGGCGCCAGTAATAACGCTCACGAATACAATCGAGATAAGAATTGTTCGTTACTGAAAAACTAAAAAAATGCGGTCATAAATGTTGGAAAATGAATAAAAAAAAAATTAAAAAAGTGTGTTGTAGTGCTTTTTGTGAAATTTATTACGTGTGGCGTTCAGGAGTCCTGGTTTAAGATCTAACAGCGTTCCTATATGAAGTCTCCGGTTTGCTTGGTTTTCTAAATGTTATTCTAACATATCATTTTTAAAGTCAGTACTTTTTGTTAAGATTTGCTTTGTAGTAATGATACGGCGATAGTAGAAGAAAACTTGATGTTTAACAGCAAAAGCATTTTAGTAACAGAGATAAATTGTATGCAGAACGACTGTTTTGTAACGATAAGTTAACAATATAATGGTTTATTAGGACTCCTGAGTAAGCATATAGTTCCAGCTAGCATTTCATAAAAAAAAACGGGACGGTTTTTACTGAAAGTTTGCAATACGATGAAAAAAACCTTAATATCCACAAAATTCAAGAACAATATAAAAACAATAAACGTATTTGTTAATTTTCGTAAAACCGTTTTGTTACTTTCAGGCCGTACTGGTCTTACTATTAGTTCCTTACGTTAGTTTATGTTGAAGAAAATTTAAAAAAAAAATGTTGTATTGTCCACGACCACCATACAACATACTCTTGTGATGTAAATTACTGTAAATAGTAATAAATAATAATGATAAATAGAAAACTGTTATTATTAAGGTTTATTAAAAATTAAAAATAGGGTTCATTATTGTACATCCCAGATAAGTTGTAAGTACGAAAAGTCACACACAGATGTTGTTAGTTAAAAAATAGATGTTTTTATTTCGGCCGGCAACACTGGTAAGGAATGACGTTTTGACATTTTGTTAATTATTATACATAATTATTTTTTTATTTATAAATGGAACGTTGTGGTGTGATTATAGTAAAAGTGTGAATATTTTTTGTTAAAGAACCTCCAAAAAGATATGTCTAATATAATTCTGGACTTGTGATAGGATAAATTTTATGGCATGTTGATATAATCACATTGCAACTCGAGTAAAATAGTATAAGCCTATTTTCAATTTAAAATATAAAGAAAACGAAATTCTGATTGTTTTATTTAAAAAAATATATATTCTTCTTCATCAATACAGGAAGAAAGTAACAAAATAATATCTACACACATACAATTGTCTCGTATTCCAAACAGCTATTTGTTTTCAATCATTTTTTCAGTGCAGCGTGGACAAATCACAGAACACATTTTGAGTACCTAATAAGCTTTATAAGTGTACATTTTATAAATACTAACGTAACTTAAGTAAGTTTAAACAACATAACTCCTATTCTTATCTATTGCTTTGTAACTCTCGGTCTTTACAATATCCAGTAGAATATCCACCACTTTATAAACTTCTTCATAACTCGTGTACAAAGCCGTTGGAGTCAACCTGATGACATTGGGATCTCTAAAGTCTGGCACGATGCCTCGAGACTTCAACGCGAGACTGATCCTGTAACCTTCATCATGTTCCAGGCAAACATGGCCGCCTCTCTTGCTATTTTCTCTCAAGTTTCCCACTATGAATCCGTAATCAGCAAGTTTCGTCTCTATAAGATACATCAGATAACCAGTTATGTGTAAGGACTTTTTCCTCATATTCGGTATGCCAGCTTCATTGATAACTCTCAAAGCCCCTTCTAAAGACGCCATCGATAAAACGTTAGGTGTTCCAATCTGCCATCCATTCGCATCTTGCTGATGATCAAACTCTTGTCTCAATAAAAACTGAGTCTCAATTTTGTTTCCATACCATCCAGCTAGACCCGGTAATCTCGTGTGATGTCTTCGGTTGATGTAAAAAGCAGCAGAAGATCCTGGACCTCCGTTTAGATATTTATAAGTGCACCAAATTGCAAAATCAGCGTCTACTTCCTTCAAATTGATTTCTATAGCTCCAACACCGTGACAAAGGTCCCATCCAATAAGAATGCCTCTTTCTTTTGCTGCTTTGGTGATTTTCATCATGTCTAGAACTTGGGCACTTCTGTAGTACACATTAGGAAGAAACACCAAAGCCACATCGTCTGTCATTGCGTTTATGATTGCATCTTCATCCATAAACTTCCCGTTACTTTTGACGACTTTCACAGCATCTTTGGGTTCGTAACCCTGTAATCTAACCTGGCTATCCACTGCATAACGGTCTGTTGGAAAGTTGATGTCATCTACCAATATTTTGTACTTGCCTTTAGTGGGCTTATAAAATGTGCTAATACCTTGATGAATGTTGATTGTGGTGCCACCAAAGATGCATAATTCGTCAGGATCGGCTCCAACTATAGGTGCCATGAGCTTGGACAAATACATGGAATACAGGTAATATTTGTTGTCGTCCACCATCCAAATTTTAATACCTTCCTGTTTCCATTGCTCCATGACTTCTAAAACACAGTCTTCGGCATCTTTAGTTGCGAGTCCCAGGGAGTTTCCACACATGTAGATGTAGTCTTTCTTCAGATGAAATCGTTGTCTAAAGTGTCCCAACGAATCATTGTTGTCCATTGATTTTGGATATTCAGGATCATCGGTATATTCTGCCTTCATTTTGACCTCCTTTGTAATTGATACTCCTTGAGATAAACTTTTTTTAGCAACTTAGGCGGACCAGGAAATAGACTCAAATGCTGCCTTCTCTATGATTTTATACGGTTCTCACCAAAAATAGAACTTATTCTTTGAGGTTTAATGGTGCCAAAGCAATTTCTGGATGTCAAGGGAGTACTAATTGATTTATATATACTCGTAACCTTTTATTGTTTTGTAGCGTTGATAGCTTATCATTGAGTCAACGGAAGGTTTAACGTTGCGATACGTTTGCGAATATTGTAGGATCATTGTGCTTAAGTAGTATCACCAAATCGTTAATGAAAGTGGGGTCAACATTTGGCAATTGTTAACCGAAATATAATATAATCGCAACTGCTTTACCAAATACAAATATTTTATTTGTTGAACATAGGTGAGTTAGGTACAGATATTATTATTAATTTTAATGAACACTAAGTCTAGCCGTGATCGGCGTACAAATATTTTTGGTACAAGCATGCTGATTTTAACAAATTATAAAGTTGTATTACTTAAATTAGAAAATAATTATAAACAAGAGAAAAAATCCAGCGGCAGCAATTGCCAGTAGATTAAAACTAAAGTTGGTTTATTATAGTCACCACATTAGACTAAAATCAATCAAGGGTTATTGTTTTTATTCTTTATGAACGAAGTTCCTTATCACGCGTTGTAAAAGGGGGCTAGACGGAAAAAATTCTCACGAAAAGTTGTCACGACACTTTTTGCTATAGTAAGCTATTGTAAGCTGTGCGGCGTCGCATGTTTCTCTGTCTGTCTGTCTGCCTGTCTGTCTCTCTCTCTCTCTCTCTTATAGAAAGCAAGCCAGATATTTTCATTTCTATAGGAACTTCGTTCCATCCGGGTGTCCCTTGACACCTCTATTTTTTTACGTTTTAGGTTTTACTCAAGTAAAAATGGCGTCAACCTTAAGTGAAAAATTATTTTTCACTTCACTTCTTCGAAAACTGACTCTTATTGCACTACGATTAGTTTCAACATGCGATGTATTTCACACGCGTACTTTTTTCTCATTTATCGCAACAAGGGCTACCCTTAACCCTTATCAGTTCATTCGTAGACACTTTTCGAGGAAGTGTAGATATTGAAAAATTATTTGATTACCTACCTATTACAACAAATTGACATTTTTTTTATATTAGGCTGTTTAGCTGTGGTATACGTTTGTTTCTCATTCAGCCTGCGATGAGAAACCGCGGGGAAAAAGAACAAACAAACAAATAGTAAACTGTTTCAATCATCAATCTTTAGCGAGAAATTGCGTAACAAACGTGCAAAAACCCACTCGAATCGATAACCTCCTTTTTGTAAAAGTCTGGTAAAAAAACCGCACGATTGAATTTTCAAGATTTAAAAATATCTAAAACAGTCTCTCCTATTTCACAAATTATAGTCACCCGATTTGAATAGCAAGTATACGTTATCTCCGGTAACAATAACAAGCTCGGATTATATCATAAAAGTGATAGGTTGATCTTGCAATTGTCAAAAATCACTGATTTGTGTATTATGCTGATTTTAGGACTAACGTGGGAAATATATTCTGCGGGTGGGATCTTATATTTTAGTGTGGTTTTGGACTTCCAAAATAGTTCCTTGTTCAAATACCGCTATGGTTATAAAGTTGACAACCGGGCTAGTAAGACTAATGCCAGTACCATATCACCCAGCCTTACTGCTGCGCATGGGAGGTGGGTTCGAAGCCCAAGTCAGGCAAAGTGTGATTGTGTTTTTTCCACAATTTTTTTTTTAGTCGTTACTTAACTTTTACAGTCCGGATTTTGTCTCGTGCCGTGATGATGACAATAAGCTCGCTGTTGATTTTTCGTGGTATTAAACTTGTGTGTCATTCTCACATACCTATTTAAGAGAATTTGACAGATAAGTGCATGCCCTTTACGCCAATGACACAAATAAGTGACAAAAAAATGTGGTTGCAGCGTTGCGTGTCGCGGGTGCGTACGCGTCACTGGTGCAGCAAAATTTCGCAGGGCTTAATCTTCTCTGCTGTCAGCTAATTCGCAATCTGCATGCTAAAACACACACCCCCTGTAACCTCGACCTGTTGTTGACGACGACTCGATCAACCTTGTCACGATAATCTTACTAATAAACCTGTACTTATAAATAACAAGATTAGTTTGTAATGTATAGCTATCGATAAAGGCATAGCTCGATAACTTTCCATTAGTTTTTAGGTAGATACCTACTACGGAAAGATCAATCACCTAATTTAGTACAACAATGTAGGTAATCTTTTGCGAACACATGAATGCAATCGATCCCCTACCTACTTACTTAGATCGAAATTGCGAATAAATTATCTTATAATTAAAGTATCTAAGTAGGTACCTATGTTAGATTGATAAGATGGAGGTACGTACCTAATTAGGTGCTTATTGATTTGATTAATCAGTTATCATATTATCTTAATTCTTTATCTTTACTTACAAAGGCGGGCATTTTATAGAAGTGCTAGGCTCCTTTGATAGATTTCCGATTGGATTTCCTATTCCTAAAACTAGTTTTTTTAACAGTTTTCAAGGTTAGGTGAAGCGATTTGTCAATACTTACCAGATTTCTAGCCAATGACGATGCTTGGTTAAGCTAGCGCTATTCGTTTCACAGCAAACACGTAAAAGGTAACACGTTTACCAACAGCGCCAAAAGAATTAAAAGAAGTTTGATGCACTGTAATCTTATCATTTCTCACAGTCTGTCTCACTGCCTAATGAGAACCGTTTTAATTAAGTACGACCTTTTTGGTCCCAATGCCAGAGAATAAAGTTTACTCCTTTTGGTAGGTAATCAATATTTTACTCTCTGGTTCATTCTTGCACGCACTATTAAACTGACAACAGTTTCTATTTACATTACAAGAATATTATTGCCTATTCCTAGCAACAAGCGTGAATCATGAATAAAATTTATAAAATTTCGAAACGTATGTTTTCGGTTGGCCACCGCAGGCCCAAAGCAGATTATGGCCCTATGGAAGTTATGCGTTCTTGTCTGCTCAACGGAATAGGGGTAGCAGCGTCTAAGACATTTGGGGCTCATATGGGTGCTTGCACGATTATGTATCAGGTAAAAAGAACAACTTCTCCATTAAAATGCTCTTCTGAATACCCTTTTATTTCATGCATTTTGTTTGTTTCATTATTCTGCTGGTTTTCCCACGCAGGCAGGCTCCCGTCACGAAGTTGACGATGCTATCGGCGCTTGCCACTTCATCCGTGCCGCGTCCTCTACGTCCAGCTGTGCGTTTTCTGGTTTCACTAAGATGCGCTACATGGCACAGCAAGGTGTGTCCGTCACCTGCACCAGCGACAGGCAATCTGTAGCATACTCTCTCAGATGCCCTATCACTTCCTTTGCAGAAATGAAATGCTATTTGCTGGATACTGTTCTTAGGTAAACCAAATTTAATATATGTACTAATTTCAGATCCAAAACGAGGATAAAAGTAGTTCTAGATGGACACATCACACACGATAAATGATGTTTATTTTGCAAGTAGGTTTTCACAAACACCTTTACACGTCTTTTTTAAACTAGATGAGGCCGATGATTCGTACCCGACTACCTACTCTGAGAAGGAACAGCCGAAACAAACTCAGAGGTTATAGTCTCTTTTAAGGTCCAGGCAAAAAATCTTGGTCAACTTACATGAGGACTATGCAGATTAATGTCTGAAATGAAAGCACCACACAGATTAAGTGAACCTGGCCAGTCAGTGCAAGCATTTGTCAGTTATCGAGTCGTGTAGCTCGACTCAAAACCCAAGGAGCTCAATGAAACGACGAACAATACTAAAAAAAGGACATTTGTGTAGCATTTGTTGCACGTTATTCATTAAGGATTCTTTGTCTTACTAGAGGCTGCTTCAGACAATGGGAGATTGATGATTTGAAACCCATGGTGAAGGACGACCTGCATCGCATTCATCCTTCACAACGTGTCATAGATCTAGCCCAAAGAGCGTGCTGGGCGGGTCCGCTTTCCAACTCTTCGTTCTGCGAAGAACCACGGATGGCCGCAATGACTGGAGAAATTCTCAAAAATTATGCCATCGCTAACTTCAAGGCTGATCACTGTACTGTAGCCAGTGTTGGTATGCCTTACGAGGAGACAATCAAGTTGGCGGAAGCCATCGAGCCAAGACGAGTTAGTGCATGTTTTATTTTTGCACAGAAATTAGTGAGAAGAGTTTGCAGTTCATTGTAGGTAGGTACTAAATCACATTTGTGTTCTGATGATTGCTTACATTCCCTAAATATTTAAGGACCGAATTCTCTAGCGAGAGCGTGGTGTAGATAAACGTAACGTATTTTACAATCGAAAATACTTACAATAAAATAATGTAGCATTTAATTAAAATTATTTGCAACAAGCACTATCATTATCATTAACTAGCTGTTCCCCACGGTTTCACCCGCGCTGCTCAGCACCTGTTAGTCGTAGCGTGATGTTATATATATAGCCTATAGCCTTCCTCAAGAAATAGACTATCCAACACTATAATAATTTTCCAATTCCAACCAGTAGTCCCTGAGATTAGCGCGTTCAAACAAACAAACAAACTCTTCAGCTTTATAATATTATAGTATAGATAGATAGATAGATAAAAATAATAAAGTATTTATTTCACAAAAACATAGCACTTTGCACTGCATACATTGTTTGTAAATAATATTTACATTATTATGCAATAGTAAGTTGACTATCTTTTAAACTAGGACTTCATGAATAAATTATGAAAATATTACATGTGCAGCGGGTTTTTTAAGCTCTAAAATAATTGTTACTTACCCAGGTATGTAAGTTAAGAATTTATAAGTATCTAGACAGTAGTTTGTTTATGTAGCTTCCTGATAAATAATAATTCGGAGTAAATGTCTAGGAAAGGCCGCCGCAAAGGACGTGTGTGCCTTCCCGGCCGCGAGCAGGGTTCGAGCTCTACGACTTGGGGCCCGACAGCGACACGTGGATATGTGTCGTAGTGCCTGGCTGCGGCACGTGTAACTTAATGTAAGTTTACATAAATCCCTACCGCTACATCATCAGACCCCGAGCCTTTCTCCAACTACTAACGTTGGTGTTTAGGGATTGGCTTTTAGCCTAACAGGATGCTGCCGAAAAATAGGATTCTACATGGAGCGACTGCTTATCTAATCTCCATAGCGACCACAACCGATTTATTGGGTAATATGATACCCTTTAGTTAGACTGGTTTTTTGGTGACATTACTTATAAGTACCTATATGATTTAACACGGTGTCCTCCAAGGTACGGAAGGTAACTCGACAAGCACTTCTCAACATTTTGTAGCTAGGTACACAGGGAAGAAAACGATTGTTTTGTAAAATTTTGTCGATAGAAAAAGATGGCGGTGTTATTTTCGATTATTGGCTATCTAGGTAGGTTCGACTCTTTCACATGCCTCCTATTGCATTCGTGCAACCCAATTCTGTTGTTGTAAATTTACCTATACATAAATTCATGCTTTTTTCCCAAGAGGGTTGGTAGAAAATACATAATGCCATCTGCTACGATCCCTGAACACGTTTTTAGGGTTCCGTACCCAAAGGTCAAAACGGGACCCTATTATTAAGACGCAGCTGTCTGTCCGTCTGTCCCAAACCTGTACCTATCTCATAAACTGTGATAAGTTTGACAGATGAATATTTCACAGATGTATGCATTTCTGTCGCCGCTATAACAACAAATACTAAAAATCAAGTCAATCAAAGTAAAATTAATATTTAAAGGCATACAACAAACATGTTTATTATTGCCGTTTTAAAATATTGGTACCGATTCGCACTTACATCTAGTCATACATGCACACCAGCTACCCTACCACGACGTCTTACAGCAGAACTTTTCCGCTGAGGGAAAGAGACAGAGCTATACAGGGTGTCTAGCACCATCTCTTTCACTCAGTGGATTAAGTTCTGCTTTAAGACGTCATAGTAGGCCTACAGTTGCCAGTAGGTAGAAACGACGCACATAATTTGTCTTAAGAACTCCAACAGTAAGATTGTTCTTTTGTTGTGTCAGGGAATTGTACAAGCACTCGATAATAGCCCACGCCTGTGGAACAGCCAACATGCAAGAGGGCACTCACACCACCATGGACCGCACGCCGGAACTACCAATCGGCCTCATGCCGTTAGGTGACTTGTACACCACGTATAAGACTTTCAACATTGCATATTACGAGACTGGCGTATTTGGTAAGATTGTGATGATGTCTTATTTTTATTAGCAACTAGTGATCCACCCCGGATTTGCAGGGGTGCAATGTAGATACTAATGTTATACATATAAACCTTCCTCATGAATAATTCTTATATATTTGCTGAATTAAAATCCGTTGAGTAGTATAAGATCTTTGCGAACAGACAGTGGAAGTGACTTCATTTTATACAATGTAAAGATGTAATATTCTTTTTCATATATATATTTTTAGAATATTATTTATAGTTTTTAAAGTTAAGCTGTTGGGTCGGGGTTATTGAGAGAGGAACCTGAGGAACTCCCTAACAATACGCGCCGTGTCTAGAAGTAGGTATTGCTCAGATGTTGATCGAGTTAGCGTTTCTTATTATTATTTCACCACCTGATTGCTGACAAATTATGCAGCATAGTTAAAATACATTTTCTTATACGAGGTGACAGTATAAACGCCAGTGACGGGTCGACGTTACGACAGTAGGTACGGGTTTCCGCGCTAGGTGTGTTTCAGTCGTCAGTCTGCTCTAGTTGTCCATCCATAAAATATGGTCTCGTATCGTATGGAGAAGAATGGGTGAGAAACTCCTTAGTTACTCTTTAAAAATGTTTCAATCCAATCACTTCTTGTCATGCATTTGGTGCACAGTATGGAAGAATTACGGACATTGGCGAAAATTGAGGTTTACCTACCAAAGATAAGCACATGTAATTTTGTCTTTTTCCAAAAAATCCGAAGGAACTCCGTCCTTATTTTATTTTGAAATGTTTTCATGTTTAACTTTTCAAACAAAAGAAAGGCCAAAGTCTAGACGTCATTGTCATTGTGTAGACTCTGTGTTACTATGAGTGTTTGCTTATCTCCCTTTTTTATTGTATTTCAGGCATTGTAGCCAAGACTCGTGCATGCACAGCGTGGAACGTCGCTAAATCTGCGGCTCAGTTCCTAGCTAACGTCGGAGACCTTGACTCTAACCAGATTGATGCTGGCAAGAAGAGGCTTAGTAAGTACTTTACTATTCTGTTGTATTACTTATGTTTTATTCTGGTGTATACCTTCATATGTATGTATGATACGGCCTAGGGTGGTGGAGCACTTTTGCCCAGAAGAAACCGATTCACTCGGAACTTTGAAGAGATCCAGTTTTTGTTATTCCTCTAGGAAATTCAAGAAACCATAACCAGATTCAAATCTCGCCCCCTGCCTAGATTTTATTGATTTCTTAAGAGGCAGGTTTTTTTTTTATTTGGTGGGCTCAAAAAAACGTTCCCGTAACTGTCAAAGATAGTTTAAAAAACAAAACTATTTTTACTATTTTAGCAATAGCTTCGATTACATAATCAGTAGGTGTACACTCGCGTTGTTTATGGTTCATATGGTTCAATACATTTTTCTGAATTAAATCTCTTTGGCATAATTATTTGAGCTCGGTGTTATAGATAAGTACACATACTTCTACTCAACGTGGATTCAGCAGTTTTGATGGCTAATTTATTTTGAAGCTTGTCTTAAATAATTAGTGCTTGAGAGAAGGCTATTTGTACAACTGCGATAGAAAAGGGCAACAGCAAAATTCCTAACGCTTCCTCATAAAAATTCCCTAATCCCAAATTTTTACCTCCACGTATCCCCCCAAAAACTCTGGCCCCCATATCAATAAAGAAAAACCGATTTGGTGGAATGCCCCCCAATCTACCATCACCGTTTCACCATTTCATTTTGTGAAAACTTTATGCTGGTTTAGATTTTGGCCACGCGCCAACAGACTCGTGTCACACGCAGCGACCAATCCAGCTATACAAAACCAGTTAATTTGCATCTCTCATTGTACGGGAAAAGCGAAAAAAACGCAAAGCGAGGCCATGTTATACTGGAAATGTAGGTATAGCTTGATGCGTCGCACTATGCACATCTATATTTATCAGGATAAACCCGCTTCCGGGTGTAAATAATGTAAGTTAAAGTAAAAAAAACCGGCCAAATGTGAGTCCGATTCGCGCACGAAGGGTTCCCATACCATTACTTATATAAAAAAAGTTTTTACCTATTTGTTGTTATATTACAGGCAACTTAAAAATATCATCTGTAAAAAAAAAAATAACTATCACGGTTCACGATATATACAGCCGGGTGACAAACGTACGGACAGCAGACTTTATAACACAGCGTCCTGTTTTACCCTTTGAGTAAGGAACCCGAAAAAAAAAGTGGTTCATTTTCCCATAACTTATTGCTAATACAAAATTTATTACAGAAGTAAGATTAGCCCTCCATGACGATGACTGCGTGAAGGTGGCCGAGGGGCTGGCTCTTCAGACAGCGAACGGCTATTGTATAGACAATGTACAAGCCTCCATTACTATGATTGACTGTTTGTGCAATGAGGACATAAAGAACACCGCTATGTCGCTGTCGGGTAAAAGTAAGTCCACGCGAATGTTGAATTACTATTCTATACAAGTTTAGTATTCGGTACCAACTATTCAAACATGAGATGAGTTACAGTTGTACAAGGATCTAATGGCGTCTGAATAACACCATCATCTGCTTAGCCTTTTTCCCAACCATCTTGGTGTCGGGCTTCCAGTCTAACCGGAGACAGACTGAATACCAGCTTGTGGGGGTCATTAATTTCTACTGCCTATCTGACCTCCACAGCCCAGTTAGTACTGGGCAATACGATACCTTTTGGTAAGACTGGTTGTCAGACTTTTGGGTCACTAACTACACAAGGAGGAATTCGGTATGTAACTGGTGGTCACACATCTACAGACCAACCTAGGCATGCGCGCCTTATCCTAAAGATCGACCTAAGCGGCTGCTCCTAATTAGCTTTGTATCCTTATCCTTACTAATATTATAAAAGTGAAAGTGAGTTTGTTACCTCTTCACGCTGTAACGGCTAAACCGATTTTGGTACAGAGATAGTTGGGAACCAGGAGACGGACATAGGCAAATATTTTTTGGAAAAAAGTGGGATGTGAGGGAGAAAGAGTGAAGAAAAGGGAAAACTTAGCGTTGCTATTACAAATCAATAAGGCGCAAGGGGAAATGTGTTACCCCAAATTTAACGCGGGCGAAAGCTAGTAGGTAGTTACATAATTTGTTGTACCTACATAATATTTGGTTGACGGCTTCCTGAAGGTTTCACTTCGATTACATCTTGCTTAAAGAATTTTTTGGTTGCTGCTGTCAGTTTTAGAATAATTGTGAAAGGACTGTTCTTAGCAGTAAGTGACGACGCGGTTGGTGCAGTGTCCAAGCGATTATGTGCATATCATATGCTTTTGCTCGATTTATTAAATAAATGCTGTAACTTGAATTCCACTTCTGATGACGCTTCGTGTCGCAGGTTAGATCCCCACACGGAACTAATACATATTTGTATGACCTACAAATAGTTGTTCTGGGTCTGGCTATTGTATAACGGGCTGATGGCCGCAACTCCACATCTGAGGCGCGTTTTTTGCGTATGTATGGGAATATTATTCGATCCACCCCAGCTCCACGAGAAACGCCAGCAGCGCCTTGGTGTTGCTGGCGATCTCGCGAAAAGAGTACCTGGGTGGGATAACCCATACAGGGCAAAGTACTTCGGTAAGTACTTTGCCCTGTACCTTGGGGTATCCTCTGGGTCTGGCTATTTGTGAGTTCTAACGATACAGGAAAATGTGGGGCGAAGATTAATAAAATCTAGATCTTATTTTTTAAAAATCGCCAGACTAATTGTATTTGTTGTTGTTCCAGAAAATCAAATGGCCTACGCCGTTGTAGGCGATATTGGACGAGTGCCCTACGATACAGAGATACTATCGTGATTCTGAACATACATAGAAAATTTTATAATGTATTGTTTTAAAAGCGAAATACTTACTATACCAACTTAATGACTTATTTAAAAAGATAAATGATGTAAAAAAAAAACTGTTTTTTTTTTACATCCATTCCCAGTCCCAGATAAAAAACATATATGATGGTTTGTAATCCCTAAAAGGGTTTATCCTAAATCCTTATTATAGACAGTAAGTCTATTGCCGTCAACCATGCCATGCACAGTTCCAGAGTATTTCTAGATTTAAATATACAATTACAATAATGCCAACTTGGCCTTGCAAACCTTTTTTTAGTAGGGTATCTTGAATTAGCTTCTCCTCCACTAAGCATAGGGGAAGGAAGTGTCAAACTGTTACTCAACTATAACCCATGTTACTTCTTTTACCCTTTTGGTTTTCAGGGCCGCAGTATCTCTTTCAAAGATCCCGCAAACCCAGTAGGACTCCCAACCCCAACTGTTGGAAAATTAACCTCAGCTGATTGTAAAGTAATCTATTGGTAAGCTTGTATAACACAAGAATTAAGAACAAACCCATTTAAATTAAATCTACTTTAATTCTTAACAAATCAAATCTAATCAAGCTTTATACACATCAGTGTGTTTGTAATTAATCTTCTTGTCAATCCCCATTAACTGCCTGATGATAAACTCTGGTAAACGCTTGTGTTTCCAGCGTGTTGGTAGCGGGGTGTGGTTAGCTTTCTGCAGTTTGTCAGCTACATACTGCTCTGCTTGGAACTCGTTGGCATCCTTTACCATAGCTATCAAGGCATTTTGGAAGTTCTTTTCTTTGGTTTGACGGCGATGCTGTTTTATCTGCAATTTAGTTTAAGAGATATTAGTTGTTAGGCTATGAATGTGACTAGCATTTCCATTTGTGGGACTCATTCTGTGAGAGGGAGTGGGCAAATATTCTCACAGGTACTTTTGACAGATCAGTGTTGAGATAAACCCATAGAAGTGACACTCCAAATAGTTTATAAAAAATAAAAACTAAATCTATTAGCCCAAAGTTTATATTTAGTGATTGGGCAACTAAGGGTATAAGAAAAAGTAGGGAACGACTGTTTGAGCTTTACGGCCTTAAGCCTTACATAAACTCGGAAACATTCAATCGCTATGTTGCTACTTACTCAAAAATGTTTAAAAACACCTGCAAGGTAGCTAAAGCCTTATTCATAAGCAACAAGATTAAATCCGCTGATAATAAAATTAAGACGGTTTGGAAAATAATCAATAGTGAAACTAATAGAAATAAAAAATATAATAATGATATAACACTAGAGTCTTCACGTGGTCTTCTAACCACTAAAAACGAAGTTGCTCAAGAATTTGTGGATTTCTTTACTAGTATCCCAATTAAAACTACAGAAACGTTAAATTCCTCACCCTTGCTTTCTGTTGACTTATTAAGAGCAAACGTTTTACCATGCCCGGTTGAGTTTCAGTTTAAACATATTAACCCCACTGTAGTTATTAAAGCTTTTAAACAAATAAAAATCAAATTAACCGAAGACCTTTGGGGATTGTCTATTAAAGTTTGTCAATCTATCATTGAGACTATAGCACCGTACTTAGCCTTTATATTTAATTTGTGTGTGGACCAAGGAGTCTTCCCGGACCTCATGAAATACAGCAAGGTAATACCACTTTTCAAATCTGGGGACAGTAAAGACACCAATAATTATAGACCCGTATCCGTTTTGCCGGTTTTCAGCAAGGTGTTTGAAAAGGTAATGCTTAACCAAATGCTCAACCACTTTAACACCAATAAAATATTACATGAAAAGCAGTATGGTTTCACCAAAGGACGTTGTACCACTGACGCCGGTGTCACCCTATTAAAACACATATTTACTGCGTGGGAAGAGGCACAGGATGCCATAGGGATCTTTTGTGACCTCTCAAAAGCATTTGATTGCGTGAACCACGAAACCCTTCTCTTAAAACTTGAACATTACGGCCTAGGGAAACTTGCCCTTAGTTTAGTTAAATCGTATTTAAATGATAGACAGCAGCAAGTACAAATAAATGGTGTCAATTCAATGGGTTTAAATGTAAAGATGGGTGTACCACAAGGATCGATATTAGGTCCCTTCCTCTTTTTAGTATATATAAATGATCTACCCCATTTGTTTAAAAACCAACCACAAATGGTGTTATTTGCTGACGATACCTCTTTAATATTTAAGATAAACAGACGTGCCACAAATCTTGACGACGTAAATAATGCCCTAATGCAGGTACATAATTGGTTTACGGCTAATAATTTAGTATTAAATGGGAAAAAAACGAAGTGTATAAGATTTGCTCTACCAAATGTCATAAACAGTGAGTGTGACATAGTATTGAATCAAGAGAAACTAGAATTCGTCGAAAAAACTGTTTTCTTAGGAATAACACTCGATTCAAAGCTACAATGGGGTCCGCATATAACATCTCTTGCAGGACGCCTTAGTTCAGCAGCATATGCTGTTAGAAAAATCCGTCAGTTTACTGATGTTGATACCGCGAGACTAGTCTATTTTAGTTATTTTCATAGTATAATGTCATACGGTATTTTACTTTGGGGACGGGCTGCAGACATCGAGTCTATATTTATTCTGCAGAAAAGAGCCATTAGAGCCATATATAACCTACGTAGGCGAGATTCTTTAAGGGAACAGTTTAAGGATATTAACATCATGACAGTACCTTGTCAATATATTTATGAAAACATCATGTATGTCAGGAAAAACTCGCATCTTTTTAGTAAAAGAGGTGACAGACACAATTATAATACTAGAAATAGGGACCAATTAGTTCAACCAGGTTTCAGGTTAGCTAAAGTAGACTCATCTTTCATGGGGTACTGTTTGAAATGCTACAATAAAATACCTCCCCACATTCTTCAACTGAATGAAACGAAATTTAAATCTTGTATTAAACGCACACTATGTAGGCAAGCATATTATAAGTTGGGGGATTATATTGATGATAAAAATGCTTGGCTCAATGCTGGTCCTGCTCCTCAAGCATAGGGGTAAACTCATTAATAAGTATCCGAAGCTATAGTGGAAGCTGCAGAAGATTGTAAGACTATCTTTGCAATGTATAGAATCAATTCTCTAGTATTGTATAATTATTAAGCCCATATGTGAGTGCTATGTATTATCATTGACTTGACGAAGCCCTGGTGGTTAATAGTGTCATGCTCACTTAAATGTCTCGCTGATGGTGGCGGGTGTGTCGGGTCATTTAGCTCCCTTCA
Source organism: Ochropleura leucogaster (assembly GCA_958449745.1). NCBI lineage: Eukaryota > Metazoa > Arthropoda > Insecta > Lepidoptera > Noctuidae > Ochropleura > Ochropleura leucogaster. The sequence continues at coordinate 1,058,166 of OY288213.1, read as the reverse complement.
AAATGGTCGAGCTAAATGGGGCTGATCCATACGTCATGTTCGTGAACGGGCGCTGTCAGTTGGGACTGGTCATTTTTTAACTACCACGGTCATTTTTAATTTATTTAGATTTAAATTGAATTTTGTTTTTTTATTTACTCTGGACGCTCTTACTGTGCACGTCTTTCTACATCGTTCTCACATATTTGTATAATCTCAACACGAATGATGTAAATACTATTTTGTAAAAATATTAGAATTTAAAAGAGTGTCCATGGAGTTTCTTGCCCATTCTTCTCCATAGAGATCAACGCTTTGGAATGGGCAACTGCAGTACTTTCCCAAGTTATTATGCCTTGTGACCGGGACTGTAGATTCATTTTGTTTCTTGACATTCAAAAGTGCCTGTAATGGTCTAATTGAAATAAATGATTTGATTTGATTTGATTGATTTGATTTTCTTCACTACTGACATGTTTTTTTCATAAACTTGTTCAATAAATTAATTACTATCTCTGGCAATGGTTTACAAATAGTATACAAAACTTAACTACCTCAGTTAGTCATTCCAGTAAAACCTTAATATAGATTTATTAAACTTTATAATTGTTATTTTAACTAGGTTTGAAGTAACACACCAAATTAACTGTTCTATATTCATCAACACACGCATTAGTTACTTATTGGTACTAACCCTAGCCCAGGTGTACCGCATCTTTTTCCACAGCTTCCTTCTCTGATGCTTCTTCATCTTCTTCCTCCTAATAACAATTAACCTTGCAGCTTGAATCTCCTCCTGGCTGATAGCTGGCAGACCAATCTCATCCTTTCTCCACTCTTTGTCCAGCAGTGGAAGGATGGAACGAGGGTTCACAATAGGTATGTAAGGTATTGGGGCCTGTCTAATACCATTAGGCCTCCGCTTCTCGATGATTTCGACACCAATACTCCTTGGTGCAAAGGAAAGAATTCTTGGACTACAAACCAATTCATTCTTAGCTTTTAGAACGTTAGGGGCAATAGGCTTGCATTCGGATATGGTTTTCAGCGCCGTGTTGAGATTGAGCATGCGAAATTCTGGAAGTTTAGAAATGTTTCGTGAATAAATAAATATAACGTAAGACATAACCTCAAAACATTCTTTACGTACGTTTGATAGTATTGTGAAGAGAGTTCATGGTAAAGCTTTCTTCTCTGTTTTTAATTTTATTACATAATTCGTATAATAGGGAACAGGATTTAAATTATAAAACAAAGAAATCCATCCACAAGTTTAGGTTACTGAAACTATTGACAGCTGACGTCTAGACAATGACACTGGCATTTCTGTTGGGTGTTGCAAACAACATGGAATTATAAAAAAAAAACCGTAATAATCACAACACATTTTAGCACAACTGGAAACTGATCTAAATATGTAAACAGAATGTAAACGAACCCTTCAAAAAGCCGTCAACTATACATTCTGTACATCAAACTAAAAAACGACGTAAAGAATATTGCTGGGAGACGACTTTAAGGTGAAAAATGCACGATGCACTTAAGACTGGCTGTTGAGGAGATAAAAACAGTAACTTCGACCTTCGAATGCCTCCGTACCTAGGTATGGTATAGAAAAAAAAGTGATCGCAATAACGGGGAGAACACGGTGTCTTTCAGCTTCGTTAAAGGTACCCACTTTCACACCGTTTATGTATTCTGGCCCCAAACATTTCAGAACGTGGGGTCCTTGGCTCGATTTCCAGATTAGGCGAAGTATTGTAAGGTTTTTCTCAAGTACCTACCTAGTAGGGAAGTGGTCGGATAACCATGAGAACTCTTTCTTCACTATAAATTGTTTAAAGCATCGACTCGTCTATGACTATTCTTTGCTGATGTGGGCTGCTATCAGCGAAAATGACTTAGTATCACACCTGTAATTCCCAGTTAGGTAAGTAGCTGTACCTAAATATTCCAAGTAATTAGGCGAATGTTGATTGCTCTCAATGACACCGTCGAACTAAATGTTTCATGCTCGGCAGTCGCAAGTATATAGTTATTATTAGTTACTAACGAGGTATATCGTTAGGATTCTCGTTTGGGGTGTCAAATGTCGCGCCAATTTCAGACCAATCTTACGGGTAACGCTCGGTTCCAATAAACAAAAACGACTCGTTTTGCTTACGGATATTGACATAATTTCTATGAGACTTATGCCTGACTTACCCACCATGTCGACATTTTCAGGTGTTTTATGCACGATTTTTAACACGCCGTTAAGTTTCGTAAATAAGGTTTGGAAACTCAATTTTCATAAGGGTTGGTAATTCAAACAAGTAGGTAGATAATGCTGAATCATTTACTTTTTCTTAAATCATTCTTCTTAAGGTTTTTCTGTACAATCATTACGTTTAGTTTAATTGAAAACATAACATCACAAGTTTTTATGATCGCATGCGTATGAATGCTTGTTGGAAGAGATACGAATAGGTCACATACAGAATTATGTAGGTAGGTACATATTCATTCTTTTGACATTTAAAATATTGATAAAAAGGCAATTAACCTATTAAAACACAAGTTTTCTATAAGCAAGTACATAGAAGCAATCATTTCTGACATTTTTTTTGAAAATTTCCGTTTTGGTTTTGATTTAATATCTTTACATAAATTTTTAACCGACTTCGAAAAAGAGGTTATTAATTCGTTCACCGATTACTCAAAGAAGCCTAGACCGATTTGCAAAATTCTTTTTTTATTTGATATGGTATACTTCCCAGGTCCAATATCAATTATTGCTTAGGTAGTTTTTGAGTCTAGTAAGTAGGTAGTCTGTACTAGGTACATATTTTTTTCTCTATGTCTATTTGGATGACCTGCTAATCTTTTGTAGTAACAATTGAAAATGAATACCTACTCGATAAAAATTATGTGATATATCATTATACCATAACTAAAAATGCTGAAATATAACTTTTTTTTGTAAAAAATTAATGCGACTTCCAAAAACAAACTTAAAAAGTGAAAAATAACTTTACTTCCGGATGTCGGTGGCAAAAACTTAACGAAACCAACAATAGGCACCGACTTTCAGAAGTAAAGTTATTTTCCACTTTTAGTTTTTTTTTTTTTGGTAACGGTTTAAATTTTTACAAAAAAGTTTTAATGCATCAAACTTTCTGTACAGTGCAAAAATCAAGCTGAGCTTGAAGTTTGCGTCGCATTATTATTTCTCCTACACTAATCGTTCTTCTTTTATAATTGTGTGTGATATGATCAGAAGGGCTACTATGACATCTTATAGCAATTCTTATTCCACTGAGTGAAAGAGATGGTGCTAGACACCCTGTATAGCTCTGTCTCTTTCCCTCAGCGGAATAAGAATTGCTTTAAGAGGTCAGTAGTTCTTAACAGTGATTGCTTCAACTTTTTTTTTAAGGAGGGTTGTACCATATTTACGCTATATCATATATTTACGCTATATAATCAACTCTGCCTAACAGCTGGTCATAGACCTCTTTTGAACTTTGCAATCCGGCGTTTGCATCAAGTCTGTCCCAGCTTTTTAACAAGTTTGGGTACTGTAAATGTAAAATAGTTTTGCAGCTTTCAAGTTTCTTCCAAACGAAGTAACTCTCTAGTATTAACATTGTCAGACGATTTAACCTGTCCCCCCCTTCGTCTTCGATTTTTTCTTGTCGACATTCTCTCCAGTTTGCTTGTACTTCTTTGACCTGAATTTTTTAAAATTATTTTGATAAAATGGTAGCAATCCATCATAGAGAAATTGCTATCACATTCATGTATTATTTCATGAAAAAACTTTATTATATTGTGGTATACTTTAAATGGTATTTTAGATTCCTCTCCTCGGGAACCTCCAGTCCAAGAACATCGAGTCAAGAATTTTCTACAAAACAAGACGTCCATTAAAATATATGCACAGGTAATACCATCTCCTCTTCCATTAAATAGTATTGAGTACTTGTCCCGTAGCATTCGCCTTTTCTCTGGATCATTGAGTTCCATTTCAAAGTCATCCATTTGATTCTTATTCTCAATGATGGTTCTAGAATCAGCTATAGGTGTTGATAAATTATAACTAGCGTAGTTTCTTGTTAACATATTGATGTTAGAGTTACCCTGAAATCTGCTTGAGAAATCAGACAATTTAGACATTATTGTGTGTTGGTTGGCTATCATTAAGGTTTGATTTTCTAGTATCTTTAAAGATATTTCTGATGGTAAAGGGTTATAATCGTCATTTGTGTTATCCGTGTCTGGTTGCTGAAATATGAATAATACTATTTAGTGGCGTGCCTTGGGTGATAAAAACAGCAAAACCTCGAATTCGCCAACTCAATGTTGTGCAGAGAATGAAATTAAAAAAAAAACGGCTCAGAGCGAGTCAGACTCGCGCACAGAGGGTTCCGTACAAACTTAGGACATAAACGGCCATATCTTTTAACTGCGTAACTGCGGAGGGTTGAGTTCACAGCTCCAAGGGGCCACAGCCTTGAGTATATGGTTTTAATTTGATAGCTTCACGCGTTCCCGAGATAAAGGGTCTTGGCAGACAGACGGACAATAAAGTGATCCTATAAGGGTTGGGATTTTTCTTGTGAAAGCAGTTCTATCAATAAATACGTGCAAGACCGAATTAATATCAAATAGAGCGAAAGTCAAGATAGAAGTGAAAGAAGACACGAGGATAATTATTTGTGGGACAGGACCGCTCAAGCGTCAGGGTGACCAAAACGTGGTCATCGGGTTTTGACGGTTGACAGTTGAGCCAAGCAGTAAGAGTCAATCCACTAGGGAAGTGTACAGAAGAGTAAATAACAATAGGCTAACATACTAGTCTCATAAATCTTTTCCTACTTATATCACAACTGCGAAAGTTTGTTTGTCTAGAAGCTTGTTACTCTTTGTTCACACGTGAACCGGAATGTGGCCACAACAGGCGACAGCGGGGAGGTGCGCGGGACGAGAGAGAGGACCAGTGTGCGCGCGCGCGACCCGCTGCCCACCAACTGCCAGTTTCCGTTCAAATTTCGACTGAGGCAGTTATTTAGTACTATCAAATCACCTATTAAGAGAAACCTATTTTAGTCCACATACAGTCTTTGAAGAGGCCATCAGACCATCCCCCGGCACTTTTTCACGCAAAAACTACCGAAAACCTACTTTAACCCCTCGAGCGTACCCACCCGCGTGCTCATAAGGAAAAATGCTTCAAACGTCGCGTGTGCACCCGTTGGCTCATAAGGAATCGGTTGCGATTGGATGTAACTTTTTGGCGTTTTTTCGCATTTAGCAACACAATATGGTTTTTAGTTAAGTAATACAGTCCTTGAGTAACATTTATTTGATCACAACCTAATTTGGTACCATAAATACCGCAAAGTCGTGCGTGTGCGGCTCTGTTCGGAAATTTTTTTTTTGTTTGCAAATAATAATATGTTTGGAAGTAAAATACGGTGTAATATGAATGCCTGAACATATTTGTTATCGTAATATAGTGTTATTTAGGTGAATATGTGTGTGAATTCGGTGTATTGTGATCAAGTTTCAAGGTTATGTGAAAAAAAATATCAAAATAAAAACATTTCACGTCGCTGTGAAGTCAGGTTAGTTTTAATTTATTAGATATGTATACCAATAAACAGGTAAACTCATAACGAATCCAAAAAGGTATAATTTGTATTGTGTTATTATCTGTATAATGACGAAATCTTAATTTTTGTGAACGTCTACCCAAAATAATTTTATACCTACTAACTGCTTCGACATTTGAGGCATTTTCAAGCAATGTTTGCGGACGTGCGAGGGGATATACTCATGTCTGTGGTCCCTTTGTGCCATGAAAAAATTAACCTTAAGTCTACACAGTCAAATGATATGGCCTTCATTTCAATTGAGTCTACAGATACCAATTCTACTTACCTCATCAACAAAGTCATCTTCTTCTAAATATACTAGACCATTTGCATTCGCTTTTTCCTAGAAATAAATAAATGTAAAAAATATTGTTCAGTACTCTAATTTTCTACAATTATTGGCGAAAAGTGCAACTAGCGATCACGGCATAATCTACTAAAGATTATGCCGTGATTACGTATTAATAGATCAAGTTGAGATAAAACTCACAGTGAGTTTGGCAACATCAAAATCTTTTAATGTGCTTTTGTTTCCTTGCAACTTTCTCATTTTGTTTGAAGATTCCCCTGAATCATTTCTAGAGTTCATGATATTCTTTCTTTTAGATGTGTGTTGCTTCCTGCTCATGAAATCCACATTTACCTGAAATGAAACCAAACATTGTGATAAGTACAAAAACAAAGATGAGCGCATTAAAGTTTTTATTAAATCTTTTCAGTTTTATTTTATTTTTGAAAACAGTAACCCAATTACAACCCAATAGTTAACACAAACACAGATTTCTACCATCCAAATAGCAATCTTATTTCTTTATTGCAACAACAATAAAGATCATTACAATTTTGAAAAAAATCCTAAAATAAGTATAAAATGTGCGTGTTCCTGTTGCAACATTGAACAGATTGTAACGGATAATACATGAGAATGGTGTACAATTCTGTAGTTTTCTTTACACTCATTTTATGATGTTACAGTTACCAAGGCAGACTGACAACAGCAGTCATGATAATTTTCTATGTATTCTTACTAGCAAAACATTCACATAAAAACATGTTGTGTATTGAGATAAGAGATTTCAACAAAGAGTAAAGGAAATGGAGATTTCACAGAGTTTTATGGGAATAATTTGTCAGTGGGACTTTGTATGCACCAGATGATAAAAAAATTAAATCCTTTCTAATTTTATAAAAGCGAGAGTGAGTTTGTTTGTTTGTTACTTCTTCACGCTTTAATGGCTTAACCGTTTTTTTTTAAAGCGTGGGATATGAGGGAGAAAGAGGGACGAAACGGGAGAACTTAGAATTGCTATTATAAATCAATAAGGTGCTATCGAATTTAACGTGACCGAAGCCGCGGGCAAAAGCTAGTGAATAAATCCAAACTTACATGCTCAACTTCTTTCATAGAATGCAAAGGAACATCATCTTCACTGCCACTGTTATCCATTTCATTTTCTACTGTCATCTCCAAAATGTCATCTTCAATTGGGTCAAGTTCTACTTTGATTTGACATAGCTGTTCGTCGATAACAGTTGTTGACAAATTGGAGGTGAGATTGGATGCTACTCTATCAATGTTCTTTATTTCTTGTTCGGTGACCTGACAAACAATGAAGCAACTCCTTATTTATTTGGTACACCAACAGCAGTACATATTAATACTAGAATAACAAGTCAAATAATATAAAAATACTGATATGTGTGTCTGTTACAGGGTAACTATGAAGTAAAACCTGTGTACAAGAACACCGTCCAATTAGTCTAGCATTGGAAGCTCCATTAGCCTATTTATAAGGTTTTGTACTTTAAAAGGCAATTAAATGGAACCCTTACAGGATCACTATACTGTCCGTCTGTCTGTCAAGACCCTTTATTTGGGAACATGTGAAGGTATCTAGAAGAAACAACCCTCTAACTAAATCTACGCAGTCAAAAGATATGGTTTGTTTATGTTCCAAGTTTGAACTCTCATCATGCAAGTCTAACTCACTCTTGGCTGGATTCTTGTTCACATTTTGGTCAGTCGGTCATCTTTTTAAATTTAGGAACAACTCATTTACAGTTCAAAAGTGCCTAAAGCTTGTTTCAATGAAATAAACACTTTGGAGTTAGAAGTATATTCAAAACAAGTGTATGTTAATATTAGAACATTAAAGCTCTCACCACACCATGGTTCTGTAGTATACTGAACAATAACCCCTGGGATGTGAAGTATTTCTTCCTGAACTTACTGAATTTGGTAATTAATGCTGAACATTCATAACAACAATAGTCTGGCATGTCTGAGGAGAGCAGTACCTGAAAGATAATACAATGATGGGTGGTCAGAATTGTGACAAACTAGCAACTAAAATAATCATCATTGACAAATGAAACCGACCGGCCGTGGAAATAATGTTTTTTATTAGACTATCAAAGAAGAGATTTTGTACTTACGTTATGCCCAAACACAGATTTGAAATTGGTTTCTAAGGATCCTTGAATCCTATGCATTTTAATATCTGTGATCAAACATATTCTACAAGCTTCTACTCTTCCCATCCTTACATTTATTTAATGCAAGAAAATAAGATTAAATTTACTAAACACGGGTTGACGTTTACTATGTTAGAATTTGACAATTGACTGACACAGATAAAAGTAGTGACGTACCGGTTCTAAAGTGTTGCGAACAAAAATAGATGGTATTAAATTGTAAATTGTTTTGAAACTTACGGTTATTGCAAAATTGCGATTCTTTGTGCCTACGTACCTACGTAATAAAAATAATAGAATAGAATTCACCTGTGGAATAATCACGTAAATAAGAACCTCTTATAATATTTCTGAAATTATTGTGAACTTGATACAAATCTTCATTTGAATGCCTTTTTTTTTCACGGATAGGAAAACATCAAATAACTTCCCCCATTCTGAGCGAAGCGGGAAGTGTCAGAGTTTTACTGACTAAAACTCACCCATGTTCCTTCTTTTGCCATTATGATCCGGAGCCACGGTATTTCTTTCCAACCCTGGCAGGCATTGGCCCTAGCAGGCACCTCTGCTATTTGAATGATTTAGATAGGTATTTAATATTATGTTTATGCGATAATATCGTGATAACTCATTTATTCTGACTTCTCTTTATATATCAATAACTTTGTAGTATGTACAAATGTAAACGACACTTGTGATTTATTATTTAAAAAGTGAACATTTTGGGCGTATTCATCAGACGAAATCAAAATAACATTACTTGGGGCGCAGCCAGACTGTTAGCGAATTGAAATAAGTGTGATAGCAAAAAATACAACAACATACAATGTTAATCTATCGATAGGTACCCTATTTTTATTTTTTAACAGACTTATTAAAATTGACCAGTATATGTATATTTTAGGATTCTGTATATGTATAAAACAGAACCCTTAAAGATTAGCTCTATCCGTCTGTCTGTCTTGTGTGGCTGGTAAACAGAATGAATTTGATCTTGAGAAAATATTCCAGAAAAGTAACCATTAAACCATATTATTCGTACCCCTAAATTGAGTGAGAACATTTTAGACTTATCGGTGAACTGCAGACTGATTCGATTGATTGATTAAATTATTTTCACGCCTCTTCCTGAAAGGGATTACCCACGGTGACCCATAGGGATTCCAACTGCCAGTCCACATACTCAAATGGAATACAAACGATTACAAAACAACGTTATTTTTGTTTACATCCCTAGCTCCGCTCCGCTTGGCTTCGCTTCGCTCCCGACCTCCGATATTTAGGTCGCTTGGCTGTCAAACGCTTTATTTTTTCCATTTTACCGGACTTAATTACAAATTCGGAGTTTCATTGACATGGATTAATGATCCACTCGCATTTGAAGTGTACGGTTTGTTTACATTTTTATATAGGTACCTATGTTTGTTCGCATCTAATTGCTTATTGTAGGCACGTAGGGAAATAAATCGCAGGTATCGAAGCATATTTATGTTTAAACCGGCTAACTAGGCCGATACCTACGTAGAAATGGAACGTGTGATTAAATTGGTTGTTCTGGTTCAAAAGTAAAATTAAATCTGCCTTTGATGTAATCTTTGGATTATAATGTGGTTTATTAAGCGCAAAATGAACTGTATAACCTATTTTTACTAGTACACTGTGAACTAAACGGGGACTTTAGATGCTTTAGTACCTATTGAGACTAAAGTTACAATTCCTACGTTCAGTAGAGCGACGCACAAAACGAGAAATGATCAACATCGTCGTACCTAATTAGTTACGTTGAGTTACCAACCACCATAGTACCTACCTACCACAATTTCGTTTGACCCCTTATTGAATCCTAAGTTGCTGTATCAAATAAGTCTTGATGCAATAATGTGGCAACCCAAACCTAACCTAACTAAGGGCTGATTCATATTTCTGTCGTCAACAAAGAATATGTTAGAGAAACCATCAACAGGCGTGTTTGTGTTTGGGTTAACAGATAGCTATTACTTTCCCTTACGCAACCCTTCTTATGGGATTATTTGCAAGGCCTTTATATCCAATATAAATATATTATTCCGTGGTTGTATTATACCCATATATCCATGGGTTTGACCCCATTTAGAATAGCTGAATTATTAAAAATCTTTATATAAGTTGGTAATGGTGTGCCCGCGGCTTTATCTTGTAATGTTTACCTAGAAGAACGCTCTTGATATGTAACGATAGAAATAAAACCTTTGATGAATTATGTGATTTTTTCAAAGAAAGAAATAAAGATTGTTATTTAGTTGACATGGTTGAAAAAAAATTGCTGTTCTACTAATTAAGTATTCTACACTTTGTTGTCTTTATAAAGCCCTGTTTGAAATGGATTTCAGGGGTTGCAAAAAAAAATTGTACCAGATATAGTTAGTTGTTTGACCTACAGCCCGTACTGGTCCCGCTTAGTGGCCAGCGAGCCACTAAGCGGGACCAGTACAGCAGACCGAGTGCGGTCTCACAGAGGAGGGACCTGCGTCCCAGCCGCGGAGGGATATTGTAGGCCAGCAACAACGAAATAAAGTTCACTAATATATTGCGTTCGAGCACTGTCTGTAAAAGTCCATCTCTCAACATTGAAGACTTCAAAAGCGTGTTGGACTTCAAAGTAAAATACAAAAACATCAGCTGCCAGACAATCAGAGGGTCTCATTACGTCGCAGATCTTTCATGACAGTGAATGGAGTTCAAAGCTGCGTTTATCTGCGACATCGCACGCTTCAAGGGACCCTTTGAGCGGCTGGCTAAGATGGCGGCGTCTTCAGGAACCGACAATCGATATTTAAGTTTGTGACATGAATTTTGGAGGAGGATATTTGGGTTTTATGGAAGCACTAGCTGTGTCCCGTGGATTAACTCGCCGTTCTATTTTTGCTGGCTCCTTAGTATAGGGTGTCATGTTAAAAAAAGCCTAGTAAATACCGTAAGTATCGGGATATCAAATGCATGAAGAACTTTCGAATTAATGACTGATAAACCTACTCTTATTTTTATCGTCACTCTGCTGACTATGACAGTAAGGGCAGACAGCTGCCCTGACTCTCATAGTCCTATGGAGCGGCAACCCGACACCACCGGAAGCAAATCAGGCGCATGAACAATAGCTTAATGTGCTTTCCAAGTCACGGGTATCAAACAACCAACTTCGAAACTCCGGACTAAAATCCAAATAGCATTTTGCTTCCGGTACCCAGGATTCGAAACCAAGGCCTTTTCTCAATAGTCCAACGAAGCAGTTCAAGTGCAATGGAAATAACATATGTGTGAAAGGATTGCAGATAAACATTATTAAGTAATTAAATGGTTACGGTCTCTCTAAATCAGGGTGCGGTCAGTGAAATTTCGAGTTCAATTTCCACCCGTAGCACAAATCAGATAAAGGCTAGTATCATCTTCTACACGTTACAGATTGACAGCAAAAACACAACGAAAATTTAATAATGTAATCATGAATAAAATTAAATGATTTAAACCACACAACTGTTTGTGTATGAGAGTTTAAATGTTTGCCAACGCACCCACGATATAGGAGAAATTCCTAGTTAAAAAAAAAACTGTACTCTGGAAAACCATCCTACCGATATCAATATCTACGACAAACTTCAGAATTCGATGTCCAATTTAAACTCGCATTTAATCAACACAACCCAACACGGGGCCATTCATTTTGTTTTTATTCGATACGTCTCGATGAAACCCACGATAGTTCGCACTGGCGTTCAATTTCCTGGCGACCGCGACCCGCGACCACCCTCGGCGACCCGCGGAGACCCGCAGCGACCCGCAACTTACCCACGGACCACGATCGCACGATCCGATTCTAACAATTTTTACGACACTCCTCGGGTATAAGAATGTTTATTACGCTATTACTTATGAATATTAATCTTTTAATCTTATTCCTTTTCTGGGCGATTCTCTTAATGGAAAAGCTGACACTGTGGAAGGCTGTATAATAGAAAATACTTTATAGTACCTACATCAAAAGTGAAACAATAGTGTTTTACAAAATGGCTAATTCTTTGATTACAATGACAGTCTTATTGCTGCTAGCGATATTTTCCAGACAACATACACAGAAGAAAGAAAGGGTAGTTCCACTTTGCCCCACCAAGCCCGCCACCCTGGTGTGGCAAAGTGGACTGCCTAAAATTTTGCAGTGGAATATGCCCCACTATTCTGATTTGATGGGGCGGATAACACTAGCATAAACACTTTGTGGATTCTGCCCCACTAGGGTTGGCACCTCAGGATTTGTGTATGAAGGTTAACATGTATTTTTACATTTGTTTGTAAAAAAAATAAATGTAACCACTGACGTTAGGATTTGACAAGTCTGAGACAAGCAAACGTAAATCTAAATACATCAAAATGGTTATTTAAACAGTGTATTAAGGTTCTACTTTTGTAAAAAACTGTCACATATTAAATCTTCCTGGATTTAATTGCACAAATGCAAATGTCCGTCTATTTTGTAAACAAACAGAATGAAACAAAAAATGTCAGACAAGGACAACCGATAAGTCGCGGTGGGCGAGGCAGTGGTGAACCATAACCGGTTTAGTCATTTTTACTCCAACAGCATGTTTTAATCTCAGATTAAATAAAAAAATACTAACAAACAAATGAAGCCATGATGTTTGTACGTAAAGGACCTCAAAATAATAGACCTATTTTGACATTTGTGTTCGCGGCGTAATTAGTGATGTAACCATACGACTCGTAGCTAATTTTATGAGCTTATAATTACAAGTATTTATTTACTTTTTCGAAGCCGGGATAAAATGATATAGATTTTTTTTTAAACTTAAATCCTTCCGATATTTTTATTACTTTCGAATGCATTTCAACGCATTTTTTTATTATTTAATAAGTATTTGATTTATTTAAAGATAAAAAATAATAATATGACAATAATACAAGTACATATCACAAGACTTAATAACTAGACTTAATAACTAGACTTAATAAATTAACATAAAACTATAACTCTCATAAAGCGTTTCTGAATGCATTCTTTCACAATCTGTGGTTACGTTACGTTTCGATACTAGTAATATAGTATTTACGATTTCTTTTAATAATTATTATTTAAATTATCCCTTTAGTAATAGTGTTCTCGTACATTATTCTTCGTTTTTTGTTATTTAATAGTTATCAACAGTGATAATGTATCAATTTCTGGGCAAACATCTAAATATATTTTTAAATCATTTAATGTTTGCAACGGATGGATCGGAACGTAAATGGAATACAAATAGCAAATGTCACAGCTATGTCAGACTAAATTGAATAAATACAGCAAAACTATATAATGTATTTAATTAAATCCAGGAAGATTTAATATGTGACAGTTTTTTACAAAAGTAGAACCTTAATACACTGTTTAAATAACCATTTTGATGTATTTAGATTTACGTTTGCTTGTCTCAGACTTGTCAAATCCTAACGTCAGTGGTTACATTTTTTTTTTTTACAAACAAATGTAAAAATACATGTTAACCTTCATACACAAATCCTGAGGTGCCAACCCTAGTGGGGCAGAATCCACAAAGTGTTTATGCTAGTGTTATCCGCCCCATCAAATCAGAATAGTGGGGCATATTCCACTGCAAAATTTTAGGCAGTCCACTTTGCCACACCAGGGTGGCGGGCTTGGTGGGGCAAAGTGGAACTACCCGAAAGAAAAGGTTTAAGTACATAGAAGTTGTTATTTTTTACACGAACTAAAACAATGTATCGCTTTTATTGATAAAATCGTAAATGATCATGAAAGATGTCAATTCAGGGCGCTTATATATGCTTTTATTCCCGGTTTTTAAAATGAAGAGCTTCAAGAATGACAACAATACATTAATATTCATAATCATTTATTGGCGTTTTAGCAAACGTTCAGTTGGTTAGTGAGGTATGTGTAAAAAACCAGCCAAGATCGAGGCAGACGCGCGCACCGAGGGTTCCGTACAAACTTGCGACTTGAATGACCATATATTTAAACATGATTTTTCCACAACTCTAAAGGACTTAAGTATATAGTTTTAATTTCAGCTCGTTAACTTCACGCGTTCCCGAGATAAAGGGAATAAAGGGAACGCGAATTAAGGATCTTGACCAACAGACAGATATACAGATAGACGGAGAACAGAGTGATCAAATAAGGGTGCCGGTTTTTTCTATTGAGGAACCCTAAAAAATACAACCTGCCAGGGCCACCGCCTGCCGGGGTTCAAACAACTCGCACACCCGGAACATAAAGAGCAATAGAAGGAACATGGGTGGGTTTTAGTCAGTACAAGTTTGACACTCCCCTCTGCTCCGCCCAGAGCGGGGGAAGTTATTCGATGATTTCCCATCCGCGAAAAAAACGACTAGTCAAATTAATAACTAAAGGGACAATAACTGTCAAACAATAGTTAGTATATTATTAATATGACATCTTTAAGTGTGTAGTTCGGAGTGGCGTTGATTATTCATTAAGTCGAATATGTCGAATTTGGTAGATACATTTATTTTATGTTTTGCCTTATGCACAGATAAGTTTGTTGAAGTGTAGATACTTTGTGATAATTTCCTCACACAAAGACACAAGCTTATGCCATCCACTTGGTAAAACCGTAGATTCAGCAACATTATTATCGCGAAACTGTTTAATATTCACCATCCGCATTAAGAACCAGTCTTCCCGAAAGACTTTAATATTTTAGCATAAATAACTCTATTCATTAACATCGGAGTCCCGGCTTAAGTTCCGCTAAATTATAACAAGTAAATTGAGATAATAAATGAATTTTGTACCGAAAAAGCTGCCGGGTAGTCTGAATGGGATCCAATTATAAAATTGGTTTACCTTTCACGAATTAAACAACAAAAAATTACGCCCGTATTTAACGGTTGGTAGTAGGTAGAGGTGTGGAGTAAGCATCCATTTCCAATGTTTAAAGTAAACGAATCATATGTACACTTGCTATTAATTGGCAATACATTCAGACAAAAAAAAATTGACAATTAAATGTCACGTTGGCCCAGAGGTTAAGACCTCACCTCTCATTCGAATCCGGGCAAGTAGCAATTTAATAACAGGGTGTAAACCAACTATTCACGAAGTCGTTAATCATGCATTATGTACATCAAACTACTCAAAATTATTGCTAGGAAACAACATTTTTTGGGGAGAAATCTTATGTTTTACTGTAAAACTCCATGTTACGTACTTCAAACATTGTGCATTGTATAGTATGGGGGTCAGCGAGGTATAACATATATATGCTATAAATCATATAAAAAAAGAAATATTTGAAAAAGTTGAAGCTTTGACCCCCATTATCTCCGTAACTCAAAGGTTCCTCTATGATCTAGATCTAGAACAAAACAAGTGCAAATCGGCCTCGCGCACTAAAAGAAAGAAAGAAAGAAAAAACATTTATTAGTCGCAAATTACGACGAGCAACAAAATAACAAAGAAAAATAAACATTCAACATGCAAAGTATCACAAACATTTACAAATACATATAGGTATGGGACAAAATAAAAATAGCTGGCACGTCGTGACTGCGACAGATCGGTCACCACTCAGCATGATGCTGTGCCATGGGAGCCCACAGCACAGCGCTGGTTTTCAGTGGTCAACCCGTGAGTAAAACGTAACGTAACGTACACTGAGGGTTCCGTACAAATTTGCGACAGAAACAGCCATATATTTTGCCTGCGTAGACTTAGAGGGTTGTTTTTTTTCCTTTTGAGGTACGGAGGTACTCTAAAAATAGTAACAGCCTGGTATTATTATTACATCACGACTCTTGGCTAACCGATTTAGGGACTAAGCTCTGCGACATGCCACCACAACTACCCTGAAAAACTATTTCCTACCAGATATTAATTCTAGAAACTGAATTTCTGGCGACTTACTAGATACAAAGACTGATACCGTGGCCGCGGAACATGAAGGGCAAAAGAAGGAACATCAATGGGTTTTAGTCAGTACAAGTCTGACACTCTCTTCCGCTCCGAGAAGTCATTTGAAGATTTCCCATTCGAAAAAAAACACAACCTAGCTTTGACGTCACAAAGAATTGTGTGACGTCAGAGCAAGGTTGTAATGAGAGTGACGTCATAAAACTTTTCTTCTAGTCTGTGTGAACAGGTGTACCGTGATACAATTAAGGACCTTTTTGCGCTCGAAAGTCGTTGACAGAGAGGCTGAGAGTTCTGTTAGCGAACATTTGCGTAGTCGTTCTGTGAAATTTTCCTTTTAGAAAGAACAATATTTACACATATTAGGCTCATCCTACGCGCAATTAGCGTTTTATCCGTCCAGCATTGTTTTCAACTTATCTGGGTAATAACATTATACCTACATTACCTACGTTCCCCTAGAACTTTTAACAAATAAAATAAAATTATTTCGCACAGATTTGCTTTGCTTTTTCGGATAATCATAATCATTTATTTGAAAGAACATGGTCGGTATGTTTATTACACGGTTTTGAGTTTACATTTTGCCTCATCCCATTCTTACGCATGGGCGTAAATTATGAAATATTGCTGAGAAGTTATTAATAAATCATTAAATTCATAAAAAAGAAGTCGCTTAAAAAAGAAATAATAATTAAATTAAATTAACAGGATAAAGTATAATTTAGATAGTTATTCAAATTATAACAGCATTTATTACATAAAAAAATCTTTACATTGTTTTTTAAATCCAGTCAAATCTAAATCTCTAATGTTTTGCTGATTCTGCAGATATTATTGCATTTTACTGTTTAAACGATTCAAAATGTCTTGGAAGATTTTTAAATAATAGTGAGCATCTGAGCATGGCATAAATAGAAGTACTACAATTCAGTTTAACGTGAGGAAGAAAAGGAACTAAAGCGCAACTGCAACTGAAAACTGAGGTCCTGGTTATTGGCGTAATGTGGGTACCATGCTATAACTCTGCTAACCCTTCCAAAAACAGGCGTGGTGCTTGTTTGTTAGAAAACTAAATAAATAGTACCGTACTGTTTCGATAACGAATACACGATTCGATACAGTTTCGAAAAGAAGCTCCTGATTAGCAAATCTTTTTATACTTATTTGTATGGTAGTCTACGGAGAAACGTAAATCGATCAAACGAAAGACCGAAATGTAACATGATTTACAAAAATATTCTATTCCACCTATTGTTCTGCTCACCCAGTCAACTACCTATTTAAGTAGATAGCTACGTATCTACTTAAACTACATCAAATATATTGTTAGTTTCGACCAGCCAGTCATCTCGCCATACCGCCAACGTCAGATTCAAGTAAAACCGATTTAAACCTGTGCCAATTGGATTTTGGTTTGCTTTCTACGGAAATTGAATAATTCCACTTTCCTCTGTCGCTGTACTCTCGCGCTGAGTCACGACACACGAACATCTAGAAGGTTAATGCATTCAAATTAACTTTGATGGAAACCCAACCCCATCGTCCTATACTTACGTGTAGCCACCCTGGGCACCAGCGTCTGCTTTTGGGCACTTGAATGGTCAATATTTTTACGACGGCAAAAGCGGAATCCTTACTTAATATTATAAAAGCGAAAATAAGTTTGTGTTATTGTTTGTTACCTCTTCACGCTTTACCGATTTTGATGAATTTTGGTACAGAGATAGTTGAGAACCAGAAGTCGGACATAGGCTATTTAAAAAGTGAGATATGAGGGAGAAAGAGGGAAGAAAAGGGATAACTTATCGCTGCTATTACAAATCAATAAGGCGCTAGGGCAAAAACTGCAGGAAGCAGGTACTGTGTTATACCGAATTTAACGCGAGCGAAGCCGTTGGCAAAAGCTAGTATTTGTATATAAGTAAGTTATCAGTTTGGAAGATATTAAGTGCAAGACACAGAGAGAAAGAGATAAGAAGTGACTGATCGTAAGTGCTGGCTACAAGGATTCAGGAGCCCAGTTATTTGACATTGGAGAGGCAGGCGCATCTTAACACACTCCACTCCGTTAAACCATGTTGCACTCACGATCACAAGATCCTATCACAAATTGCAAGATCGTTATTTGCTAGAAGTGAACCTTCTGAGTCGTCAGAGAGGAACGCCGCCTCCGTATCGATAGTGTCCATTAATTTAATTTTATTCCGACCTCTGGTCGTCGGTGTCGCGACGTCCCTGTTTTATTGGAATCTAATACGTTTATTTTGATGAGAAGTAATCTATTTTATTGGCTCCATTCGACCTCTCTGAGTGGTCGAAGTATGTCATCATACTTGACGTTAACCACGAATATGTTTTGATACCGGCTGCCCTGATTTTTCATTCGATTGGACGAGAAAAATTGAGAAGAGGAAATTGTCTCGACGAACGGCGTTTCAATGAGCTTAGTACTCGTATAACAAAGTTATGAAATCAAGTAATCTAGAAAGAAAACAAGGAAGTCACACATTCCTCAATTTGGCGAAGTTATTTCTATTTAAAATTAAACAGAAATAACTTCGCCAGTAACACAGCAGCTACTCAATTCTGAAATAAAGGCGTTCACTCAAAATCTAAATAGACTTCCAAATATTCTGTGGAAATTCAATTAACTTTTTTTCAAGCCGCAGTCAGCCGAAGGGTATATAAGACTGTCATGAATATTCAATATATTTTTCCGCTCTTTCAAAGGGATTTTATATTATATATTTTTTCTGGCATAGGCTTAATGACGTTTCATAATTTTGAACTCTTTTGAAGTTATTCGTAGTGGAAAGTTTAGCGTTTATTGCGTGGCCGCTCGTTAGTGCGTGCTTGAGGCGTTATGATGAGGATGTCTCTGCAAGTATGTTATGACGGATTTAAGTTTCAATGGTAAATTATACTAAAACAGTACGCATCAAATAATCAATATATCAGGCTCCTCAATAGTCTCAGGTGCGTCAACAACTATCTTCTACTTTATTGTGTAGATTTTTTTTAGTGTCTTCCCTGTAATTTTTTATGATGGCCATGGATCACTTCAGGGTCCTGATGTATTATTTAAAGATTAAATTATATTCTATGACTTATTCTTGACGACACGGTTGGCGCAGTGGCTGAGCTATCGACTGCTGCGCTGCGTGTTACAGGTTCGATCCCCGCACGGAACAAATATTTATATGACCTACAGATAGTTGTTCCGGGTCTGGCTGTTTGTGTATGTGAGATTGAATGTTTGTAAACGAACCTACGATATAGGAGAAATTCCTAGTGTGTAGTGGGGCAACGATTTCTTAAAATAAAATAAATAAAAAAATTATTATATCTACCTTAGTAGACAACATAACCGGCTAAAAACTAAAATTGACGTAGTTAAACAATTTCAATATTAGTAAACCAGCAGAATGGTACTGAAAATGAACAGCATTTTGATTTGACCCTTTGCATAAACAACCCAAGTTAATGAGGTCAGATATTAATCGAAATAAGTAAATCGATACTAATCTGAATATTTGAGTTTAGCTGCTCATAGTTTTGCTTTTGTACTTGTTTGATTTAATCCTTATTTTAAATGGATTAGGTATCCATTTACGCCCGCTGTTCTAAAGATTTTTGTTCACATTATTTAAGTTATAAAGGGAAACCTATTATTAGCCTTACTTAACTATTTTATATTTATTTTTAATGCATTATATGTATCGCCGTTGGTTTTCTAAATAAATAAAATAAAATAAAACATGATGAAGTAGATATTTCACACCCATCAAAAAGCTGTGATAAACGTATATTTAATCAAACATACATTAAATAACTTTAGCTTATATTGTTTTTAGACTGATTATATTATTAGAAATCGAACGCAACATGAATCAAATCGAACTCAATATAGAAAACCACCTGTCGGGGTTGCGGGTTGTTCGAAAGAGATACCGCGGCCCCGGAACGTAAAGGGCAATAGAAGGAACATACAAGTCTGACACTCCGCCCCCGCTCCAGAGCGGGGGAAGTTATTTGATTCCCGCACCAAAAAAAATATAGAAAACCTACCTAGCTTTTTTTCGGATGGGAACTCATCAGTTGATTCCTCTAGCTCTGGGCGGAGCGGAAGGGAGTGTCAGAGTAGGACTGATTAAAAAGCATTAATGTACCTTTTTTTGCCCATTGTGTTCCGGGGCCCCGGTATCTCTTTCGAACCAATTGAAAACCGCGGCAGGCAGATTTGCTGAATTTGTACTGCCAAAACATAAAAAAGTCATGAACTATTTTGCACATAGAGAGTTGTACTCGTTATAAAATACACCGGTTCCAGGCAATTCATTAGTTTAGCGCTGTTTACTTAACTAGGCAGCTTAGCTTACCTAGTCTAGTGATGGCATAACTCAATGGCGACGGCGGTTTAAGCTGTAGATAGATTTTAGAACTAAGAAAAGTGTCAAGACTAGCTTTTGCACGCGGCTTCGCTCGTGTTCAATTCGGGGTAACACAGTTCCTGATTTGCAGGTACCTGCCTCCTGCACTTTTTGCCCTTATTTGTAATAGCAATGCTAAATTTTCCCTTTTCTTCCGTCTTTCTCCCTCACATCCCACTTTAAAAAAAAAGCCTTTGTCCGTCTCCTGGGTCCCAACTATCTCTGTACCAAAATTCATCAAAATCGGTTTAGCCATTAAGCCGTGAAGAAGTAACAAACAAACTCACTTTCGCTTTTATAATATTAGTAAGTAGTCGATCACTGATCGCAAAATGGTTGATTTTGATAATTTTGGTAATCTACTACATACTAAACTTGTCAAAATCAACCATTATGCGATCAGTGATCGACCATTCTGACACTATTGTAATAGCAGACTTAGGCCCCAGGTTGTTTGAAAGAGATACCATGGCCCCGGATCACAAAGGGCAAAAAAAACATGTATGGGTTTCAGTTTGTTAGTTTCACATGTAAGAAAGATCAAAGATAATCTTCGAAAAGTTTGTAGCAGTATCTTTATATGGACTCCATTTTAAACTTATCGGGCACAGAAATCGCTAATCGCTTACAAATTGCACCGCTATAAATAACTGGCGCTTTGTCGTAAATAGTTAATAAATAACACTAGTTTACTGATGTACTTAATATTTAGATTGAGCCAATTTTAATCGCTAAACCCTGGCAAAAAATAACACTGGCTGAAAATTATTGCCTTTTCTATTTTTTTCAGCAACGTAAGTTTTAAAACAAAACTCAAGTAAATTAAGTTAAACGAAAAAATCTCAGTTATTTATCACAAGATGTTATTAATAAAGGAATATTTCTCAAAAACTCCACTTTGGTACAAAAATGTTAATTATTTAATTAAAGCTCTCCGCTCCACGGGAATCTTTAGCTGGGGGCGAAAAATTAAAAGGTATACCCTAACATTGTATGTATAGCTAAGTAAGAGTTGGTAAAGTACTAAAAAGGGATGATTCTTTTTGAAGTAAATGTCGTAGGCGGAAAACCTTCATTAAGTTACAAGGGTAGTCCCTACTCTTTCATGCTAATTCGACCTAAAAGCAATAATATTGGTATCTATCTACTTGGCTACCTGTGGCTGATATGGTGATGTAGTACTGAGATAAAACACAATATTTGTGTACTACAGAATTTTCAGTAGGGTTACCATGACATCTTATACCAGTTCTTATTCCTGTGTGAGAAAGAGATGGTGCTAGACACCCTGTATAGCTCTGTCTCTTTTTCTCAGTGGAATAAGTTCTGCTTTAAAACGTCATAGTAGGGTAGCAGGTCTTTCCTTAATACGGTACCGTATTACCATGCATGCATGATTGCATGAATGCCTGTAAATACCTAAAGTTTTCGTCTACATGAGCATATTATGACCAGATACTTCATCATCATTCTCATTAAACATCTCCCCTCGACCCCAAACAATAAGTGATCGGTTCCCTGGTCATGTAACCGTTATTGATTACCAAGCCAGCTGGGTCAGCGCCAGCGATTCAATCACAAATTATCAAGCTATGCAGTTTCCAAGCTAAGCTTGCTACTACGTTGTGGCAGAAAATGCAAATTTTCCATTAGTCCTTACTGTGTGGGCTGTGAATTATCCAATTTTCTGCGTTGCTGGCAGAGTGGGCTAGCTCTAAGAGTATTATAAGTTCGTAAGTTGCATCTGCAGTCGATAAACTTAGCTTGGAATAATTATACGATGGATAAAATGAGAGAGAGAGAGGCACACTAGCAACGGTTAAGGATGAGTTAGTAAAAAACCGCACCATCATCGACATACCATACCATCGACGACACGGTTGGCGCAGTGGTTGATCGATCGACTGTTGCGCTGCGTGTCGCGGGTTCTATCCCACCAAAAAAAATATTTTATGACCTACAGTAGTTGTTCCGGGTCTGGCTGTTCGTGTATGTGTGTTTAAATGTTTGACAATGCAGGAGAAATTCCTAGTGTGGGGCAAAGTTTTAAAAATAAGAAAAAAAAAACATTTGACTAAGCTAGGGTTAGAGAGTTGATTTTTTCACAGCTCCAATTGACCACAAACTCCGCGCGTTTCTGATATTATAGGGTCTTAACAGACAGACAAATAGACAGACGGACAACAAGGTGACCCCATAAGGGTTACGTTTTTTCCTATGTCCGTTTCCAGGGTCCCAACTATCTCTGTACCAAAATTCATCAAAATCGTTTTGGCCATTTAGGCGTGAAGACGTAACAAACAAACAAACTCACTTTCTCTTCTATAATATTAGTAAGGATTTAGACTACCTCTCTGCTGTTGTCTCAGGATAGAGGTAAGGCTGGCTCGTAATCTGCAAAGCAACGACGTAGATTTTTCTAGAACTATGTCGTGAGAAACTCAATTCAAAATGTCACCATCATTATAACCTTTTCCTAATTTAATATAGTGTCATCGGCATTCCCCTGCGTATACTAAAACCCCAGAGAAAAAGCTTGTGTAAACAACAAATGAACAGCGCTAACAATGTTAGTGTTCGTCATCTGAAAGTGAAACAAAACAAGCGAACAGCTGTTTGCACGCGGCCATGTTTGTCTTTGTTATCGTGAGTTGAGCTCAACGCAGCTCAACTGAGCTCAACTCACTGAAAAGTAACGCCGTCGGGCTGTGTGTTTTGATTTTTCGGTGTTTTTGTTTTACACCTGCGTGTTAAGCTACCTTCATTTGGGAAGTTTTCACTGATGTGTGACGTTGTTTAATTAGGGGAGAAGTTTATGTGGCTATGTTGTTTTCTGTTATAAAATTTAATATTCGTTTACAGGTGATACTTAGCCAGATAGATAGAGATATGTTAAGAAGCAGATAACTAATAACACTACTATACCTTTTAAAACCGTCTTAATTTAAGTAAAAGTTAACCCTTGGCTTTCTAGAAGTCGAAAATTATATCGCTAGAACGTTTCACTGGGATCCTATGTCCTAATCTATCAATCGCTAAGAAAACCAATCTGAAAGTGATTTTGGAGAATAGAGGCGTCCTCCAAAATCTTATTATTAATTGCTGTTATGTAGATATCATGAGATATTGTACCCGTTCTGATATTAAGAGAAGATCTCGCCAATTTGCTCTGATAAGCCGGTTTCGATCAGAACAAGACTGTCGCAATCAGGCACTACCACCGAGAGCCATCGTATGTGCATAGTTAAATTAATTCCCTCGTTCAAATACAATTTCGATAGGTCGGTAATCGGATAACAGAGATCCCGCGATAAATTACTGTGTTCCAATTAAACTGGACCAGTTGGGTAATGGGGGAGCAGACTGGCGGGTAACACGCTTAGAAGATGTTGGAATACGATTTGTTTCAAGATTATAGTTTTGTCAGTACAGGGTGTCAAACGCCCGATAGTCTATTAGGAGTCAAGTATTACCCAGTACCACAGATATAGATAGACATCGATAAAGCAAGAGCAACTACTTCGCGTGCTATTTCGCGCGCCCGGCTTGCGTACAAAAATCGCAACCTGTTACTTTCACGCTCAGTTTGCATTAGCTCAGGTTGTGCCATTAGTTGGACATCAGTTATCAAATTTAAAATGGTTATTAACTTGTAATAAATTGTAAAAACTATCGTCATATCGCTAAAATATAGTGCAAGAGATGTCATACTTGGTTTACAAAAAATGGCACGCTTGGTTTTCATTCAGATCCTGATACCTGCGTTATCTATGTCAATCTATATCTGTGCCCAGTACTAACTAAATAAATAAATATCTTGGGACAACTCACACACGGCTATCTGATCCCAAGCTAAGCAGAGCTTGTGTTATGGTAACCAGACAACTCATATACATACTTATAAAATTTATAAATACATACATATTATAGATAAATCACACCCAGACACAGAACAAACACTCGTGCTCATCACACAAAGTTTGTCCTGTGTGGGAATCGAACCCACGACCTCCGGCTCAGCAGTTAGGGCCACTAACCACTAGACCAACAGGTCCGGCAAAAAATTGGGTTGTAGAGGTTAAATAGGCAGTCGATCCATGTTAAACACTGTTATTTAGCTGCACCCAGTTAGAGTGGTACTCGACCCCAACATAGTTGGGAAAAAGCTAATCAGATTATGATGACTAGAAGCCAAATGCGGACTCTAAAATAGTTGCTCAAAGTCTAGGCAAATATTGATTTGTTTGTTCTAGTGTTCGCAAGCGTGATTGCTGAGCGTTGAATTCGGGTGGGCCAAACTGTGATAAGGATTTTCCAACCGGATTTCTCCAGTATCCGAAATCTGGATTGTCTATTGTAACAGGCTCGCTGTTACTAGGTTCCATTTAATTAGAAACCGTACAAATTAAATGTTTATCCCCACAAATATAAAAAATTAAAGTGTCTGTTAGTGATTTTAAAATAAAAGTTATTTTTCCGAACTATAAATTTCCAAAAACAAAAAAAAATTATCTGCCTGTCTTCTTCAGAATAACCTGAAGAATAATTTCTTCAGGTTATTCTCCGTAACGGCTAGACTGATTATGACGGCACTTACTGGCAGATAGCTGATATTGGAAGAAGCAACTTAGACTACATTTATTTTAGAAAAAATGGTTAGGGTTACATCCAAAAAAAAACTTACAACGTTGAGTCAATTAGGGAAGTTTAATTTTTTTTTTAAATTATACACGGACTAGGGTTGCGCGCAACAGTCTATAAGACACTAAGGTATGCTCAAAGCAAATGGGCCTGCTAGGGCCATTGCCTGGCGGGGTTATAGGTTGTTCGAAAGAGACACCGCGGCCGCGGCCCCGGAACATAAAAGGCAATAGAAGGAACATGGATGGGCTTTTCAGTACAAGTCTGACTCTCCCCCCGGTCCACCCAGAGCGGGGGAAGTTAGATGATTTCCCATCCGCAAATATTTTTTTTTTTCTTAAATTTAATTCTTTTGCTCGTGTAAAACACAGATGCCATAGAAAAGTAAATTCAAAGGAGCACCGGTACCGCCCGTCTGCCACGGGTCCCTGGGGAGAAAATTTTCATATTCCTGCCGTACGCAGAAGGCAGTAGGCAGAGTCAGAAAATAAATTAACGTTCTTACGCCGACCTTACGTGCCCATTCGCTCGATACACCCAGTTCCGCATGATTTATTGTTTCATTTTCATATACATTTTTTGTTTCACCCGTTTTATGTAGCACTGTGTTTGGTGTGTGTTTTCCAGCAAGAATTCACAGTGTTTATGTTTATTGAGTTACAAAGTTTTTGTGGTATTATAAAATGAGTCCTACAATTTTCCTTTTATCAAAGGTTATCCGGTTGATATCAGAACAAGCGATAAGATCGCACAGTAAATATTAGGGTTTCGCAAAGTAATGAGCTTTGGTTGTTGTACATTAAATATTATATATTAACTAGCTTTTGCCCGCGGCTTCGTTTGCGTTTAATAGAAAAGCTAAGTTTTCCCTTTCCTTCCCTCTTTCTCCCTCATTTCTCACTTTAAAAAAAAACCCTACGTCCGTCTCCAGAGTCCCAAATATTTCTGTAGCAAAATTCATCAAAATTGGTTTAGCCATTTAGGCGTGAAGATTTTATAATATTAGTATGGATATACGAAGTGTCCAGTGTTAGTGTCCATCTACTAGATGTTGTCGATTGTAGCTTCTTTCACTAAGTTGACACATTTGACTGCTTCGTCGGTCAAGTGGTCGCAAGTGCGACTGCTGAGCAATTCGCAGTTAGCAGCCAGCCAGCAATAAGGTCGCCACTATCAGATAGCTCTTAAACATACTTGGCGAAATGGGTTTTTTTTAAGGTATACCTCTGGCTAATCCTACGAGAATTGGTTCAGTTATGTTGACATTTTCGAATAAATAAGTTTGATTTTGATTTCGAATCCTTACTAATATTATAAAAGCGGAAGTGAGTTTGTTTGTTTGTCACACACACACACAAGCATACTTTATATCTAAGTTACTACACAATTTACAAGATATCCTGACACAGGCATTATTAGCTTAAAAGGAGGCTTCAATCACCTACTAATGTATTATATTATGTATACATATATATATATACATATATATATTATATTGTTGGAATCCTGGAGACGGACAAAGGCATTTTTTTTTAAAGTGAGAAATGAGGGAGAAAGAGGAAAGAAAAAGGAAAACTTAGCATTGCTATTACAATAAATAAGGCGTAAGGGCAAATATTACAGGTAGCAGGCACATGCAAATCAGGAAAGGGGAACTGTGCTACACTGAATTAAACGCGAGCGAAGCCACGGGCAAAAGCTAGTTTCGTGATATTTCGCAAACTATCACCACACTTTCATTAATTAATAGAGTATTATTTACAAGTAGAACCGACAGTCAACGGCTCGTTTGCCGTCAAACAGTGAATGTTTATTCAATCTGTCGCCGGTGACGTGCCGTAGCCGGCCCGGGGCGATGCCGGTCCGGGCGAGTTCAGAACTACCTTTACGGGAATTATGAATCTGTTTGTGTGTTTACTGTTGTTTGATGTTGTTGTGTGACGTTCGACATAGTGTAATGCAGGTCGGAATTTGTACGTCGTGTACGTGTTCGTTAGAGAGTTCAGAGCATGTAGTGCATTTCTCCACTGCCCGTCTTTTCAGTTGACACTTTACTTATGAATTTAATTTCACATGTGACTAAAAGAGTGATGGATCAGAATGTTAAAGACCAAAGAAAAGATAGATGGATTGTTTAAGGAATGATATGAAGGAGACAGGAGTAAATAATGCTGTGACGTCTGATAGGGGAGAAGGGGAGAAGGCGGAGGCTTTAATTATGAATTTGGGATGATGTGGCCATGTTGAGAGGACGAATGACACATGCTAGATAGGCAGAAACACTGAGATGAAGGACGCTTCAAGGACAGACGCCGGACTTATTAGTGGTATTTTTCGGAAAATAAGTGCGGAGTACTTGCATGCGTGTATAAGTGCGCAGGGATCCTAACAGATCCTGTGTATTTACAGTTTACTCCCCAATGTGTATGTGAGTTTAAATGTTTGTAAAAGCACTCAGGATACAGGTGAAATTAGGAGTGTGGGTCATGGTTTTTTTTTTAAAAAAAAACCAAAGATTTCTCAATTTAATCCATTAATTCGAATCACTAACATTATCTGAGTCTCTAAGGCCTTAAGCACATAATACTTACGTTTTAATATTTAGTATTACTTCGCTGCTTGATTCTAACGTTTCAAATGTAATACAGACAAGTTCCTCACAGTTCATAGCGAGGAGCTCACAAGTAGTGTCACAAAGGGCTTTACACAAAAATCCTTTAAGTTGGGTGGAAGGTGCGAACAAAGCTCTCGGAACTAGTGCCCGGGGACACCGGGACGAACTGTAATCGCTGTATCAGTGTTGCCAGTTCTAGTGATTTGTTCTTTGTTTGGTTTGTAAACCTTTTATGGTAACATTTGTGTCACTTGTTTAATATAGTCCTTTATATAATATTTTTTCCATACTTTGTTTATTTTTTTTTCTTACTTACTGTTTTTTTTTAAATTTGTAGATGCTAGAACTTTTATCTTGTTTTACGTTTTCATAACGCTTTACGCTAACGTTTCCTTCGCTGTCCTTCCATGCTTAGGTTTTAAAAGAGTTACCATAGTGCTGCCAGTTCTTCTCCATAGAAATGACCAAACCGAACCGTGCACCTTTTCTAGATGTTTTATAATATTATTGTGAAAGTTTCTAACATACATTATATATCTACCCTACCTTGCAATATTAGTTTTAAGACATTTTGCTGCGCCGTAACAGGGTCATGTACTCAATCGTTATTATGATAATGTTATATGCCTCGTGTTACTATAAGTACATTGTGCATTAAATGAATAAGCAAATAAGTGCCCATGTGGCTTATGTGAAATAAGATATTTTGATATTTGGTAAGTTGTAAAAGGGTTAACAACTAACAAAAATATCGGCTTAAACTGTTATCCATTGTGTATGAAAATGATTTTGAGTAAAATATAGTCAACTAATGGACGATTAGATTATTAAACTTTGTTGTTCCCCATAATTGTAACACTAGGTCTTTTACAATATTGATTTATTGCTCAGGCGCGGTTTAAAGTAAGTTCTTTCTAAATAAAAAAATATTATATTATTGTACTACAATAGATTGAAATTAAGGAATAATTATGTTTATAATTATTCCTTAATTTCAATCTATTGTAATACGACGACAATTTTAAATATTTACTCTAGTGGTCACACATCGATAGAATCAACTTTCACAATATTAATCCTTTAACCCCAAAACAAACAAAACACAACCATCACTGACATAACATTCCTTCCTCAATTCTCCATATTTTCCAACGGGATGCAAACCCGACCTCCGGGACTGGACCGTCGCCTGTCAGATTAACTGTAAGAGGATTTTTTCAGTGGCGCCGCACTAGACCGCGTGTCTTGGGATTTCAGGATGCTGTCCTTTGTATTGTTTGTCAGTATTTGCGATGGGAAATAGAAATATGACCTGCTTGATTATCGTTCGGTGGTAATAATTGATATTTTCCTGCGTACTTAAACTCATTAAGGGGTTTAACTGGATTGGGTGATAATTTAATGAGTTCGTGGCTATTCTACTAATATTATAAATGCGAATGTTTGTGATGATCGATGGATGGATGATTAGATGTTTGTTACTCTTTCACGTCAAAACGGGCTGAACGGATCTTGACGTAATTTGGCACAGAGGTAGATTATAGTCTGGAATAACACATAGGATACTTTTTTTTCGATATCAGACGGGCGAAGATGCGGGCGCCAGCTAGCATATTAATAAACGCTCCGGTCGATCTTCAGGTTAAGCCGCTCTGTCCGTGGATGGGTAAGTTAAGGGTAAGTTGTTGGTCTCAGCTCCATTTGTGGATCTTTAAAATCAGATTACGCTTACGATAAGAGCCCGCCCGGCGGTGCTTGACGGATAGTTGACGTAAATAATGGCGGTCCTTGAGAGGTTAAACCTTTCGGGATTAAGGGCATGAAGTTATCTAAATTGCAGCCTACTGAACAAATAAATCTATGTGAAATGACGCAGCAGTTACACAAAAGTGTTAATTTTGAACCGTCCACCAACTCACAGAAACTTTCCAAATGCTAACCTTGACAAATTCCCCCTCTTAAATAATGCATCACAATGTCTCAAAGTTAATTGGCTAAATCAAAGCAATAGAAGTTTGGCGAAGCTCCTGCCCTTTCAAATTCTCTGAGGAGACTTGCGTCATGATTGGCAATTAGTCTCCTAATCCTCGGAAGCCCTCCATCGCGAGGACTTGAGGAGACCACGTGGTGATTATTTAGAGGCTTAGGGGTCGTTAGTGGATGAAGGCTTACCTGGTTCTAAGGAAAAGGGGTCCTCATTATCTATGGGGTGGTCTGGTGAGATATCGGTGGTTGTTGATAAGTTCATTTGATTTATATTTTGTTATGGCGCAAGTAATTGGAAATTTTCTTTGTTTTTTTTTAAAAACTTTGCCCCACACTAGGAATTTCTCGTGTATCGTGGTTTTTGGGCATTAATTAAACAAAATGCTTTTTTAAGTTTTTTATTGTAGCCTTTTTTGTTTAGTATGATAGTACTAGCTTTTGCCCGCGGCTTCGCTTGTGTTTAATTTGCGGTAACACAGTTCCCCTTTCCTGATTTGCAAGTACCTGCTACCTGTACTTTTTGCCCTAGCGTCAGGGTCCCAACTATATGTACCAAAATTCATCAAAATCGGTTTAACCATGTAGGCGTGAAGACGTAACAAACAAACAAACTCACTTTCGCTTTTATAATATTAGTACGGGTTTCACAAAAATTCTTATCGACATTTTCAATTGTTAGGTACTAAAAGTTATTAGCAATTCATCTAGAAGAAATATATGTATTAGATGATAACCCATGAACTAACCTATGCAACATAACCAACGTGACAAACATCAATTACCAATTTCCGAAAATGAAGATATTATCTACTTTTGAGTTTGTTTTTAGAAGTCTGTTATTATTTTTGCAAAAAAAGATTGATATTAGTTTTTCGTCTGTTTTCCTTAAAAACCTTTGTCTCATTACAATAAATAAATATCTTGGGACAACTCACACACGGCTATCTGATCCCAAGCAGAGCTTGTGTTATGGTAACCAGACAACTGATATACATACTTATATAATTTATAAATACATACATATTATAGATAAATCACACCCAGACACAGAACAAACAATCATGCTCATCACACAAAGTTTGTCCTGGGTGGGAATCGAACCCACGACCTCCGGCTCAGTAGTTAGGGCCACTAACCACTAGACCAACAGGCCCGTCAAATATAAGAATGTATAAGATTATAGTTGCATGTCCCAGAAATGATAGAAAATAAAAACCGTTTTTTCCTCAACTATGATTTGGGTCATACACTTCCTGGAGAAGATACCGCTGTACATAGAACATACAGTAATCTCTAAAGATAATGTTCGTTATGAAATAAACCTTCAGTTATCTATTGCCGTTATATACTGAGCTGACCTTACGTTAATAGATTGTAAGGGGATCATTATCTTAGGGAGAGTACACACGAGTGCGTAAGGAAGACCGAACGCTTGGATTCTTCTTTGGGGGCAGTTTAAATTGGTATCTACAGTACGGCCAACGAGAAGCGATACCAAATGTAAACAAAACCCATGCTAAAACCCCATCTAAAATGGCCGCCCGAATGTTGGCGAACCCGTCATGTTTTTGCCGGGAGAACGAGACATTACGACAAAGGCACAAGATGGAAAGAGC
This sequence comes from Ochropleura leucogaster, assembly GCA_958449745.1. NCBI lineage: Eukaryota > Metazoa > Arthropoda > Insecta > Lepidoptera > Noctuidae > Ochropleura > Ochropleura leucogaster. Next base: position 1,026,841 of record OY288213.1, on the reverse strand, counting down.
TAAATATTAGATTGTCAACGCCACAGTTGTTCTTTAGGTTAATGACCTTTCGTATGGCTTCTCGTTGGCCGTACTGTAGATTATTATATTCGCTTAACAAGTTTGGATAACAATGAAGTACTAAGACTGAGGTCTGGTTTTTTAATCGCCAGTTAACTTTTATGTTATTGGGTTTGTTTTTGAATGAAAGCTTTGTCTAAACATCACAGTTTTTGTACAGGTAAAAGTTAATTAATGTTTGAAAATCTGCCCCTAAAGAAGTTTGTTGAAGACAACCATTTATTGGCGGAAAAGCATCCTGTTTTCTGAATAGGATTGAGATCAGGTGGAAGCTCATCTAATATAAAAAAAAGGATTGTGTGATTTTATGAAACCTCGGTAAAAGTGAAACTTTTTTTCACATTATAGACATTTAGACATCCCTACTCCGCGGCCGACCGTCACGCGACATGCAACACACAGACGAAAAACTTTGAGACGATGTAATAAAAAAATCACTTTAAAAAGAAAACACTGTGGGAAACCAGGCAGTAATAAAAAAAAAGATTTTGTAAAACATTTGTATTTATTTCAAAAAATACCTTTTTTTATACCGAACGTTGTGTTAATAATTTGTTATCGAGATAGAACTCGCGATTCACAGTATAGTAGTCGATTGCTTAGCCACTGCGCGAACCGTTTCGTCTTATAAGTTTGTGTAACGACACAGTGTGTTCACTTCCTAATACATAAACCCGCGAGGGATCATAAAAAGAAGCTATCCCTTTATCTTAACGATTAAGCTGTAATGGCAATGTTAGGCATGGGACACTCTTAACGGTATTCAAACGATATTTTTAATATTTTTTAGTATGTCATATTTACAAATATCTGGAAAATTCTTGTGAATGACGATGCGATGCAAATTTGATTGCCCGTTTATGCGTGTTTTGTTGAACTTACATGTTTTAGTAAAAAGTCGCATAAGTATAAGTGATTAAAACAAGTAGTAAATGACTGATATAGTTATTTATGCTATGATTCAGTTTGTCTGTCATCGGCGATTGTCTCTGAAACTATGCGAATAGGTAGTATGATAATGGTATATAAAAATAAACGAACACAAGTTAATAAATAGCAAATGGCGACTTTAATACATACGGTACTTACTGCTTTATGCACAGCATTTACTACTAGTAAACTTTTTCAGTAAACAAACTAAAAAATAAGCCAACAAGTTCAACAAAAAATGTGAACGAAAAAATAACCCTTTGCAAATAACGGCTATAAATAACGGTTATCGGTAACGATCACAGCACTATCGTTAATGAGAATAGGTGGCGACATCGATAGCCAGTAATGATATATAAACTGGAAGGGTGTTAATCTATAGGGAGGGGGGAAAAGGGGATGTGAGCATAGCAGATTGAGGATAAGGGGGAGACAAAAAATGTTGTTTACGTTTTTTAAAGGATATCATATATTGTAGGATGTTGTTAATGGGGCCGTCGTTTGTTCAATAAAAAAGATGATATAACAAACTAGACATTATTTAAAAGATACAAAAAATATTGCTGTACAAGAATCAGGGACAAAGGTCGCCATTTTTTTTTCAATATATTTCTAAGAGTGTTTTCACTAATGTAGCCAATCACGGCTGATCCTTTGTGTCTTTGTGGTACAGTCAGCATCAAAAGTTGATGACCACATTTAGATTTTCAAAATGACTGTACACCGTATTACACCTAAATCGATCAACATGACAAGCACCAGAAATGAATGACTATCACAAAAGGGCATAAGTAGGTGACCACCACTTTTCAAAAGTCACTAAACAAAGTTATAGTAAAAAAAGCATAACATTCTTCGTCTCTTAAGTCTCTGAACAAATTTTTAACAAAAATAGCATACCATTGTTTATCTCTAAAGTCCCTGAACAAAATCCTTACTATAAATATAATATTATAAAAGCGAAAGTAAGTTTGTTTGTTTGTTACCTCTTCACGATTTAATGGAAAAACCGATTTTGATGAATTTTGGTACAGAGGTAGTTGGGAACCAGGAGACGGACATAGGCTATTGTTTTTTTAAAAGACTGGGATATGAGGGTGAAAGAGGGACGAAACGGGAAAACTTAGCGTTGCTATTAAAAATCCATAAGGCGCTATCGCATTTAACGCGAGCGAAACCGCGGGCAAAAGCTAGTATAATATAATTTTGGGTTTTATGTGTGTGTATTTCGGTACGTATATGTGTTTGGTATATAAATTAAGTAGACACATGCAAATGTAAATCACCATCCTTTTACTTATTAACAACAAAATGAAATGGTTCGATAAATCAATACAGATAATTTATATTTTTTTAAATTTAGAAATAAAAATATCTCTCCAGCACATGTGACAGCTATCAATCCTATTTCAAACTCGACGTAATTCCAGAATGAATATTAAATATCATTTTTTTTTTGGGATGTCTGGAAACTTCCGTGTACGGTGAGGACATGCGTCAGGCGGTAGGTGAGGATGCCATGGCGCCTCTCCAGCCACTCCACACCAGAGGGGACTTACCGCCACTATTGTGGCGTGCCCTGCACGGGGTTGCGACAGTCGCTCTCCCCATGCCATCATGAGATCGCACCGGAGGTCTGTCCGCTGGGCGGCAATTTGCCGCGGCAGCAGAGATTATCAAATGACATTATAATGTTTATTTGTCAGTGCCACTGAAACGTCCGGGCGACTAAGGCAGCCCAAAACTTTTTGACGTTAAACGTCCGGGCGACTATTGTCACCCAAACGTTTCGCCCTATTCAAACCCTTTTTTTGTCTATGAGAGTGTTCAAGAGGTTCACAAGTGTTTCGCTAGATGGTTCTCTATTAAATTACGCGTCTGTTGGTCGGTAAAACACCAAGGTCAAGCCACAGAGAGATTTAAAAAAAAAAATTGTTTACACAAGTGTTGAATGACGTGCTTGAGTGGTTGAAGTGTTTACGAGTGTCGAGTTTCAAATAAAAGATAAGATGGATTTATTGTTCTACTGTATTAAGTGTTTAGTATTGAAATACTCCTGAAGATCCATTCTTTCAGAATATCTACAAATTCTAAGTATCCGAAGTCTGATAGGATTTTTTTTTAATTATTTAAAATTGACAAGCAAAAACTTTTCCGTTGCGTGCCGGTTTTTTGTTAAGTTTTTTTATGATCTGTTATATAGTGTAGTAAAATACTACTTCTAATTGGAAACATAGGTAATTATTAATATCTGTCTTAAACGAAAGAAATATGATAAAAGAAATAGGATTACAAGTTTTAATTATTTAATTCTCAGGATTTGAAAATGGACGACCATAGCCCCCCTTTACGTTTCATACCGGAATGGGTAGTTTGTTTTGATTTATTATGTTATACTGTTTGTTCAAAGTAATTATAAATTGGTACCAAAACAAAGCTTATTTCTAGTTTATTAATACGTAAATAGCGTGGAGATATATTACGAAATATTTCGTAAAAACTTGTAATTAATAAATATTTTACTCAAATTTCACCACTATTGTAAAGTTTAACTTTTTTTTGTACCATTTACGATAAGAGTTACAATTTAGCTTTCGCATATTTTGATTCCTTATAATGTCAGCTCTATACAGGTATTTTTTAATTTACCATAACAGTTGTAGCTTGGGAGAAAATAAACTTTAAATCGGTGACGTCATAGGGCGCGCGACCGTGACGTAAGCTCGCGAGCGCGCGGACGTACTAGCTATGACAGCTGTCAAACTCGGACGTGTGAGTGAGCGCAATTTATAACTGACACCATATTCTTCTGTCGTCTTTTATTTTAAACCAAAAAAAGAAAAAGAGGCGTTGACAGCTGCCTGCCATGCTTTTTATGCATTTTCACTCGGCCCAAGAAGGTTGGTAGCGAGAGATCTATCCATTTAACTTTTTTTTACATGATTTAGTTTGGATAGGACAAGATTGGTTTAAAAACTCTGAAGATAGTAACGCGCACATTTTTAGTTTGCAGTTTAGCTACTTTTGATAGTATTAGTATAAGTTTACACGCTACGTATCCGAAACAAAGTATTGTTCAGTAACTTTTGTTGTTTTATGATGTTAAGTTATTTTTGGACGTGGACGTTGCCGTGATTGCACTAGAAAACAAAAACAAGTATTTTATATTGTTCAGTGACTTTTGTAAAACTGAATGTTAAGATGTTTTTGGATATTATAACGATCGGCAATTTTTGACAAAATGGTGTTCAGTGACCTTTGACGAGTAGTGTTCAGTTAATTTTGAACTTTAATGATTTTCATTCAATACTGGCGCTCTATCTTGTTCAGCGATTTATGGGTGATATAATGCCCAGTGGTTTTGAAAATCTGAATGTGGTCATCGACTTTTGATGCTGACTGTACACAAACTTCATTGATTCTTTGCATTTAAAACTTTTGTACGATTGGTAAATTAAATTGACGGCACGGTTGGCGCAGTGGCTGAGCGATCGACTGCTGCGCTGTGTGTCGCGTGTTCGATTCCCGCACAGAACAAATATTTGTATGACTTACAGATAGTTGTTTCGGATCCAGCTGTTTGTGTATGTGAGTTTAAATGTTTGTAAACGCACCCACGATACAGGAGAAATTCCTACTGTGGTAGCCCTTCGGAATTTCCCGCAACAAAAGTCAAACTGACTGACCTTGGTAAGCGTTGCTTTTCTTGGACAGAAAATAAAAAGCAAAATTATTAAAAAAAAGTTTATTAAATAAATTCATGGCTTCTCTTAACAAACTGCACGGCCATCTTCTCATCAGGGGTGAGGAACATTCCATTCTTCTCAATGCTGATCTCACTCGGTTTGGGGAAGTCCGGGTAAACTTTAAACTCGTAGTTTAGTACAAGGTCTGCTAGTCCCTGGCGGAGAGTCTGGTACGCGAAGCGCATGCCTAGAAATTAAAGAATACGTTAAAGGAATTCTCACTTTTTTTGAAATACGAAATCAAACATGGTGCATGCGTTCTATCATCCCAACTGCAGAAATTTTTACTTTGTGTAGTCAGAATACCAAAATAACTCAAGGAAAGAAAGAAAGAAAATAAGTTTATTTTTCATGGAGTTTTTTTTTGTATGGACGCGTGATGCGGAGAGATGCAGCACATGTGACTAAAAGAGTGATGAATGTGATGTTGGAAATTTCACTTTCTAGTGTTAAGCATCTCTGAGCTAGACCACGAAAAATGAGGTAGCGTTGGAAGCGTTTATCTTAAACGATAAAGGCACCTATGACGTTTCATAAACTCCAACATGGCGACTTTTACAAAGACAAATTTTAGTTTACGTTTTGTAAAGTAAGCAATGACTTAATGTCGGGCCTACGCTGTCCTCTCATACTTAAGTACTAACGCTGTAACAACAACATTGTAAAACTAAATGATTTTAAAAGAGTAACCATGGATTTTTTGCCGGTTCTTCTCCATAGGAAACGACCAACCCGAACCGTGCACCTTTTATCGACGTTTTATAAACATGTAGGCCTACATGGGCACTTTGTGAAATAAAAATATTTTGATTTTGCTGCTTACCGATACAGCTGCGAGGTCCTTCTCCAAATGGCATAAAAGTATACGGGATGATGTCCCTTTCGTTCTCCGGCAGGAACCGGTCAGGATTGAAGACTTCAGGTTCAGGGAAGTACTGAGGATCCATTTGCATACTGATTCCGTTTATGTAGACCGTTGTGCCGGCTTCGATGGTAAGTTTGTCATCGATCTGGTAGTCTTTGTCGGCGATGCGGTCCAGCCAGCCCATTGAAGGGTACATTCTGAGGGTCTCTGGAAGAAGATGAATGGTGTTTTTTTTTGCTAGTAGGTTTTTACGGACACTTTTCTAGATGAGACCGGTGTTTCGTACCCGACAACTTTGAGAAGATACAGCCGAAACAAAGTCAGAGGTCATTGTCTCTTTTAAGGTTCAGATAAAATCTTGATCAACTATCATAAGGACTATGCAGATTAGTGTCTGAAAAGGTCTAGGTAAAGATCAAAAGTTTATATTTATGATCGAAAGTAGATTTTGACCTCTATAACCAACAATACGCAGTGATCATTTTCCATGCACACTTACATAGTCGAGATATTTGCATAGTTATTCACTAGCGCAAGATACAATTACTGCTTGTTAAAATACTTAGCATAAGATGCACACGTGGTTATGTTAATAAGTAGTGTACAGACATCCTGTTCTATTTCCGTCATACACATTAGTTAGCTATTTATTACTCATTTGTATGTACATTTTGCAAACTAACTGCGCAACTCGGTAATATAATATATTGCTTAATACTCAGATCCTTACTTAATAATATTAAAAAAGCGAAAGTGAGTTTATTTGTTACGTCTTTACGCCTTAATTGCTAAACCGATTTTAAAAGTGAGAAACGAGGGAGAAAGAGGGAAAGGGAAAATTTAGCTTTGCTATTACAATCAATAAGACGCCAGGGCAAAAACTATAGGTAGCAGGTATCTGTAAATCAGGAAAGGGAAACTGTGTTACCCCGAATTTAACGCGAGCGAAGCCGCGGGCAAAAGCTAGTACTCAGATAAAATAATAAGCAAAAGTTGTTTTTTATCGACTATGGATATCCTACCTTTAATGACACAGTCGATGTAGGTAGCTTCAGCCAGGATGGTTGAGTCAAACCCACGGTTTCCAATCTTCCTTTTGATCTCTAAGAGCTCTTCATAAAGCTTCGCCTAAAGAAATTAATATTGATGTTAAAAACTTTGCAAAATCAATATATGAATTTTGATTAGGTACCAATCCAAGCACGGTTAATATGGTGACATAAGGGAACCTCATGACCATCCCAAGTTATGAAAACGTAGCCCCACACTAGAATTTTCTCCTTTATCGTGGGCACGTTTAACTCACAAACACAAATAGCCAGACCCGAAACAACTATCTGTGGGCCATACAAATATATGCTCCATGCGGGGATCAAACCCGCGCAGTAGTTGACAGCACAGCTATTGCGCCACCAGTGTCGTCGAGCAAGTTGAGCTACGATTTAGTCCACGGCTGGGTATAAGCCTTTCCAACCCCCATTTAAAATGATTTTCATCGACGCTGATCTGGTTACTAACCACAATCATCGCTTCACCTGCCTGAGGGTCCATCTTAAGTTTTGATTCCGGTTGGCGGTTTCTAATTAAGCATATTTCCCCCAAAAGTCTTTTTATTCTAATGCCTGTTTAGCTGACCCATAAGCACTTTAGCTTACTATATCTATAAGCGATGTTGATATTGTGAGCTGTGGTATATCTACCTGATAATTAGGATTCCAAGCCAACTCATAAACCACCCAGCATAGTGTTGTTCCAGAAGTATCAAAGCCACCCATTACGAAGATAGCTGCTTGCGCCAATAGAAGATCCTCGCTAATTTCTGAAAAAAAAAAAAAAATTGATCGAGACCCTGTTTCCACCAAAGAATGCTGAGAAGCTTTTAATATTATGAAAACGTGCAGTTTTTTTCCCTTTCCTTTTTAAAAAAACGTTGCCCCACACCAGGAATTTCTCCTGTATCATGGTGCGTTTACAAACATTGAACTCACATACACAAACAGCCAGACCCGGAATAACTATCTGTAGGCCATAAAAATATTTATTCCGTGCGGGGATGGAACCCGCGACACGCAGCGTAGCAGTCCATCACTCAGTCACTGCACCAACTGTGTCGTCAAAAAGTTTGAAGTTTGCTAGTTGGAATGCAGGAGATAGTCACCAAAACTACTCATCTGGGTACCATAAAACAGAAATTATGTAGTTTACCTTCATTATCTTTAGCAGCATCCTGCCGGATCTTGAGCAGCGCATCAAGGAGGTCCCGAGTATCCTTCACCTCTTTGTCGTATCCGCCTCTCTGTTCGATCACGGAGCGGAAGATCTTTCGGAGCAGCTTCATCGTTTTTTTGGGGAAGAATGAGAATCTAGAAGAACAGACAAAATTTTATTTTTGGTAGACCTATAAATAACCCGTCTGAATGTCAAATCTCAAATAAGTTTTTAAACTGACATGGTCTTTAATATTATTGTTTACGATTGAAACGGGATAATTACTATATTATCTATTTATTTTGAGGTTCCAATATTTCGGCGCAATTGGAAAACTATGACCAAATATAAAACTGAATCAAAATATTTAGTCAACGTAATAAATATCCCGTTTCAAATGTTATCAAACTTTAGCTTCAATCTTGAGTATCACATGCATACATCGATGACAAGACTTACCTAAATATATCCACCAGTTCAGGAAAGAAAAAAATGCTAGACCAGGACAGTCCCCGATGCCAATCAAATTCCATGAACTCTCTGGTCACCCTCCTCATGATGCTGTCTCCTTCAGACAGGCAGTTGCTGGTCACCCCAAAGGCTGACTCTCCGATCACATCAGTTGTGAAATCTGTGCAGATTTTCTGGAAGAACATGGCTTATTTGCGTTTTTCCTGGTTTCTTGTGATATCCTTACTAATATTATAAAAGCGAAAGCGAGTTTGTTTGTTTGTTTGTTACCTCTTCACGCTTTAATGGCTACACCGATTTTGATGAATTTTGGTGCAGAGATAGTTGGGAACCAGGAGACGGACATAGGCTAATTTTTATTTAAAAAAAGTGGCATGTGTGGGAAAGAGAGAAGAAAAGGGAAAACTTAGCGTTGCTATTACAAATCAATAAGGCGCAAGGGAAACTGTGTTACCCCAAATTTAACGCGGGCGAAGCCGCGGGCGACAGCTAGTGAATAATAAATAAACTAGTAACTGTACCTTTATTGAAATGTATTTGGACCATTATAGTCATTTCTAGTCCTTAGAAGTAAACTTGGCAGTCAATCTGATACCACTTACTGACTGGCAGCCTAGAATACTAAATAAATTACTTTGACTTTTGAATAAAGAAGGAGGTTTTCAATGCGTTTAACTCTTTAGATGTATGTTCCCCGACTACTCGAAGACGCCCAAACCGATTGGAGAGATTCAATTGTATTTGTCAAGAATTATGTGATTATTTACTGGTCTCACGTTCTCAGGTCAAGATCTGAAGCGATTTCTTTAAGAGCTTTTTTAGTATAGTATAGTATAAGGAATTACACCTAAACATGAAAACATTTTTGCAAAAAAAAATACCTAAACATGAAAACCTATAGCAAAAAAAATATAACCTGTGTCCATAAAATAGACTGACAAAAGTCACTTTCTGGTGTTTTTTGAAGTCAGTTTTATGTCTTAAGTATAGCAATTATGCTGTGCTAAGATAAGTAATCTCCAGCGTTTGGTAGTTTATTACCAGTTTACACGTGTTATTGGCAAAATTGTGGTATCTCTCGTCCACAAAAGCCATTAATGAAGAGTTGAAGTTGATATAACCAGTCCATCGTATACCCACTGCTGGATCCTTTATGTGATGGAAGAGGGGGTCGTAATATTATCCTTACTAATATTAATAAAGCGAAAGTGAGTTTGTTTGTTACCTCTTCAAGCTTTAATGGCTAAACCGATTTTGATGAATTTTGGTACAGACATAGTTGGGAACTAGGAGACGGACATAGGCTATTTTTTTTTAAAGTGGGGTGTGAGTGAGAAAGAGGGAAGAAAAGAGAAACCTTAGCGTTGCTATTACAAATAATTAAGGCGCATGGGCAAAAGCTAGTAAGATATAAATTATACTTACTCTCAAATCAATAGGTTCATCCTTCCTAGAATCGACGCCGATGCGGTCAACAAGAGCTTTGGACTTAGAAATAGTGATTCCATTGAGATTCCTCAGTTTGGCTGCCGTGAACACTGTGGTCAGACGTCGTCTCAGTTGTGACCAGACCGGGTCCTGAAAAATGACAAATAAAAAATCATTGAAATTATGAGATAGTGAAGTTGTTTATAATAGGGCAACAACCTGGTTATAAACCATAGAAATGTCATCATCATCATGTTCAGCCTATAAAATTCCCAGAGCTGACACAAGGACCAACTCTCTGAGAGAGGAATTAAATGATCCACTACGTATGTTCCCCATGCCTTTATCGTTTTAAATGAAGGTGAAGAAAGGTGTCCAAAATGATGAGGAATTAAATGGCGACACGGTTGGCGCAGTGGCTGAGGCGATCTACTGCTGCGCTGCGTGTCGCGGGTGCGTTTCCCGCTCGGAACAAATAATTGTAAGACCTGCAGATAGTTGTTTTGGGTCTGGCTGTTTGTGTATGTGAGTTTAAATGTTTGTAAACGCACCCACGATACAGGAGAAATTCCTAGTGTGCGGCAAAGATAAAAAAAAATTGGCCGAACTGCGAGAAGCCTTTAAAAAAAACGAGGACCACCTCTTTAAGAGAGGAAATAAATGTTCCTTTATAAAAATAAAGGTGAAGAAAGGAAAATGTCTAAAATGGCTCTGTGTAATGAAGAGTAGGTATCAGAATCCTTATCCTTACTAATATTATAAAAGCGAAAGTGAGTTTGTTTGTTTGTTACCTCTTCACGCTTTAATGGCGAAGCCGATTTTAATAAATTTTGGTACAGAGATAGTTGGGAACCAGGAGACGGACATAGGCTATTTCTTTCTAAGAGGATAAAGAGTGGGATATAGGAGGGAGAAAGAGGGACGAAACGAGAAAACTTAGCGTTACTATTAAAAATCCATAAGGCGCTACCGAATTTAACGCGAGCGAAGCCGCGGGCAAAAGCTAGTACACAATAATTAATTGTCTTTTTTATTAAGTATGTAAGTCACAAATACTTCTGCAATACGGACTAGCTCTATACCAAAATGTAAATTTTATAGTATTTTACGCGACTAATAACTTCCGCCATAGCTTAAATGAGGTCATAAGTGAAATGAGTTCTGATTATTTTACCAGATCTTTATATTTGAAAATAAGTATTCGACTTAAGTATGTTGTGACTTAGGCATATCATTTTTTATCTACTTAAATTATCTTTAGCTATATTTAACATTACTAAATAATTGCGATATAACACAATGACTGGACTTGACCTTAACTTGATGAAGATGAGGACCCAAGTTCAAGAATGTCAATCAAATATTGTGAGATGCTTATATTTCTGCGCTGTTAATTGCATTTAAACACTGTCAGTACATTTAAATCGCGTTCAACGCACAGTTTAGACCATTATGTCGACAACAATAATTACACTGATTGAGTTCAAAGGTGTTGATCGCGTTCAGACTCCACTTACATTAACAGTAAATATATTCAAAGCTCCGATGGGATCACTCTTGCCAGAACTGAGGAACCTGTTCCTGAACATGTCAGCATCCTTCACCAGTACTCTGCGGGCTATCTCGGGGCTGTTGATGATCAAAGCTGGTCTCCAGAACTGCCAGATACCTACGTAAGGAACTTTGAAGTCTTTGTATATTTTGCGCATCCATAGTGCCTGTAACCAAAGAGATGGTTGTGGTTAAAAGGGGGTCATTGGTGTAGCTGTTTCTAGACTATGTGTAGAGCCGCATATAATAATTATAGTCCAACCCGATGCAACGCAATTGCATCATTTTTTACTACAAGTATTTTTTTTGCAAAGAACGCGCCATTGACGAGGAGTTGCAGACACTAGCCCTTTCATCACCATTCATTTTCCTGCCCTTGTCCCATTATATTTGGGATCGGCACAACATCTTCTTCCATTCTTCTTTTTAATTTCTCCTTCATATCATACCTTACACAATCCATCCATCTTTTCTGTAGCCTTCTCCGGCTCTCCATCCATCAATCAACATTCAGATCCATGACTCTTTTAGTCACCATGTGCTTCGTCCCTCCTCATTATAGGAATCTGTATTAATAATATCAGTTACGCAGACGATACGGTGCTGCTGAGCGCTTCGGTCTGTGGCCTCAGAAAGCTGGTATGGACATGTGAGGAGTATGCTCTTCAATATTTTAACCCATAGCGGGTTAAAATATAGCCAATGCATTTTATTTTTTATTATACGTCTTTACCAAGACAAACGGCTCCCTTTCAATTTGTAACAGGCGCAACTTTCAAACTTCCTCTAATACATTCATTCCTCACTTTATCTATTCTTGTCACTCCACACATCCACCTCAACATTATCATCTCCGCTACATGCAATCGTTACACTAGACACTAGCACTTTATACAATAAAATACATGTTTTTTTTTACTATTCAGTATACTATAATTCAAGATAATACAAGTTTTTACGTTCATTTGAAAATTAAATAAACAATTGGGAATCGAACCCACTGGAGTAATTGAACAATAAGGCTGTTAAATACAAAAATGTATTACACGTTATTTCTTTCGTACAGCCTATACGGGCCTTTTATCAGTCACTTTGCTATTATTAAAACGATTTCTAGCTATTTCTAGATAGTTCAATATCATGGTCATCAGGATACCTATATTTGTAGTTGACGAGAATGACCCAGTCTATCTAGCTTATAGTGGATACTTATATTTGCAAGAAAAACAAGTCCTACAAGTTAATTAAAATTCAAGATATTTTATTACAACGCATTCAACATTGAACTACTAAGTTGGACGTCGGTCGACTATGTATAGCAACTGCATACCGACTGAACTTTATCTAATACTAGCTTTTGCCCGCGGCTTCGCTCGCGTTAAATTCGGTAGCGCCTTATTGATTTGTAATAGCAACGCTAAGTTTTCCTTTTTCTTCCCTCTTTCTCCTTCACATCCCACTTTTTTATGCCTTTGTCCGTCTCCTGGTTCCCAAGTATCTCTGTACCAAAATTCATCTAAATCGGTTTAGCCATTAAAGCGTGAAGATGTAACAAACAAACGCACTTTTGCTTTTATAATATTAGTAAGGAAGTAAGGATAAGAATTAACCCGATATACAAGTTCTTTTTACTTAATGATATAATACTGTTTTACTAGAAAAAACATTACCCTTATAGAATCACTTTGTTGTCCTTCTGTCAAAACCCGTTAATCTTGAAAACGTGTGCAGGTATCGAGGTGCAATTAAAACGATATACTCAAGTATTGTGGTTTGTTGAAGCTTTGAAAACAAAATGACAATCAACTCTCCAAGTCTGCGCAGTGATAAGAAATGGCCGTCTATGGTACTTTGTACGAAACCCTCTGTGCGGGAGTCAGACTCGCTCTTGGTCGGTTTTTACTCAAGTTATATTGCATGTTGGGAAATACTGCGCTGCAAACATTTTGAAAAATTGTTGAGGCGATCTTTTTTTCCAAAATTCTAGGGTAGGTTTATAAGCTAGGACTAGTATTTAAAAGTTGTGATCTTTAAAAATACGTATATACATAATCTAGTTAAAGTTTCATTTCAAACATAACTTTTTACTCTTAAAATAATAACTTAATTTTAAAAGCAGTTTTAGTGCCGCAATATAATAAAATGATTAACGGTCTAGAAGCTCTAAGAAACTTTGCCTTTTATAATAATATAAAATTTAATATAGTTAAATTACTTATTATCTTAACTTTTTGGCTGAGAAACAAACGTTACCTTTTGAATATAGCATCGCTGTCCTGCCAGATTATCATGACAGATTAATTTTTATTTTTCTTCAAACAAATTGGCGTTCCATCAGTGACAATGACGACTGAAAATTCAAAAATGTATGGGACTGACATAAGCTAACGAAAAGTTTCAATTTTGTGTCGAGTATAAATTATCGAAAAATGTAAATAAAGAAAGTTGTGGTCACTTGTCAGTAGTGCAAGCTTTAGACAGGTTAGCGTGTATGGTTGGAATCCCCCAAAATTGTTTAGTAAAAATCATAGTACAAAAAATATATACTTACAGGATTTTCCTTCTGCAAAAAGGTAAGACTGCCCAATACGAGATGAGGAGGGTTATGAGGTACCCCCCTTTCTGACCAGTAACTTTGAACTTTTCTCCATCGTAGGAACAACCATGCACAAAAGAAAAACGCCACTAACAAGAAGAGAAGAAGAATCATTTTCGTAAAGCTCTCGGATCACGGAATCACTCGATGTTACCTCTAATGACTTTAGATCAACACTGAGAGTTAAAAATAAACAGAATGTCATTCCGGTTTATTTTATCTGTGGTCACCGATAGCTGTCAGTTTATTCGAGAAAATTGTTTGTCAGACTTTACTAGATTAATAAAATTGATGACATTAAAATTTACCTACATAATTTTAATGTTTTTTTTTTTTTTTTAGTGATAGGTTCGCATTTGACCACTATCTCACCTGATGGTAAGTGATGATGTGGTCGACGATGAAGCACGCTTACTTAGAAATAACCTATTCACTCTTGACTTGAAGACACCCAGGTTATAGCTGTCAGGAAATACAGACTCCGGCAGGGAATTTCGCTCCTTAGCAGTACGCACAATGAAAGTATTCCCAAACCGTTTAGTGCGACCGTGCGTCCGTTTAGTGGTGAGTATGTGTTTGTGTAGAGCCAACGTGTATAGAGAATGCTGTGACGTTTTACAGGAAGAAACTCCTTCCACGAAAAGGCCCTAAAATTTGTATAGAAGAAAAAAAAAACGACATCCAAAAAAAGAACACTAAAATAACGGAAAATAGATTTACTTTGGGAAGTCGGTGTCAAAAAATCTATGAATGTTATGTCAAAAAAGTTTTTAACTGAAAAAACTTTTTTAGTTCTGGTATAATGGTATCTCATACAAATTATCATCGTGTATTTATTTTTAACTGCCACTAAGATATATTTGCATAACATCCATTTACATTAGATGAAAAAATATGGTTTTTATAAGATCCTTACTACAAAAGCGAAAATGAGTTTGTTTGTTTGTTATGTCTTTACGTCTTAATGACTAAACTGATTTTGATAAATTTTGGTACAGAGATAGTTGGGACCCTGGAGCCGGACGTAGGCTAATTTAAAAAAAAGTGAGAGTAGGGGAGAAAAAAGGAAGAAAAGGGGAGAGAAAGATATTTTTTTTGATCATCACGCGGGTTAAAGTTAGCGTTAGCCCAAAGTAACTATGCCCAAAGTAAGTCGCGGGCGAAAGCTAGTAGCTCGTATATTACAAAAGCAATTTAGATAAAATTCTTATGAAACTCCTTCGGGAGTATACTATTTCGTATGTGTACCTTGGATATTATTGTATAAAGTTTGGTTTATCAAATTGTCAGACATTTGTGTTGAGTAGTATGTTCCACTTGTTCTTCTCAGCTAAAACACTAGGAAGTGGCGACGCCCGGCGTTTTGAGGAACTGTCTTATGTAATGACATCCAAAAAGTCTGAAAGCCTAGCCTAGATCTGTTTTTTTTTGTTATAAAAAGAATTTTAAATATCTACGTGCAAATCGCAAAATAAACGTAAAAAAGAATTGAGAACTTCCTTCTTTTTAAGTCGGTTAGTCTATTTAGTCGATACCTAAGCCAAAAATATGGTTTATAGAAATTTTGTGTTTGTTTGTAGGTATGTCCGGGCAAAACGCAAAAACTGCTGAATACATTCCAAATTCGCACGAAAATTAACAAAAGGTTGCTATGGGCAATAAATTCTCATATCTGTTGTAGCGACACAAAGATGCAAGTGGCCTACAGCGCCATCTATCCAGCCACGGAAGAACTAACGACAAGATTCCTACATCGCGCAAGCAAAGTTGTACGCGCAGTTAGCATATATACGAGCGCCCGACAAACAACTGTCGGGCAGCGGCCCGCCAGACACGACACCCGTCTGGTCGGAGGATCCTCCCTTTTCCTTAGAGGATGAAGAACTTTACACCCTGTTCTCTCATACCTCTAAACTGTTAACCATTCTTTAACAGCATGTAATATTATGACTGTTTGAGCATCTTCATCTTCATTGGGCAGTCTACTGCTGGATACGGATCGCTCTCAAGGCGCCCTATTTATATTCAAACGCCTGACCAATATGTCATAGCTGCAAGTTGGCTAATTAGCCCTAACTGTATTTTTTTTTATTTTGATATGTGTCTGTCTTGTTGACACCTTCACTTGCCCTTTAAACCTCAAGTTGTGAACACGCCCGCGGGACACGCCCCGGGCGCAGATGCGGGTCTGTAGACGGTGAGCAGCTCACCATCCGTCCGTCTATTGACGACAGGCCGTGCCGACGGCGCGTTCGTGTCTCACGCGCGCCTCAAAGAGATGTCAGCAAAGCAGAGGGGCTTGCCAGAGTCTCCGCCTGCCGGGGTTGCGGGTTGTTCGAAAGAGATACCGCGGCCCCGGAACGTAAAATGCAATAGAAGGAACATGAGTGGGTTTTAGTTGGTAAAAGTCTGACATGCCCCCCCGCTCTGCCCAGAGCGGGGGAAGTCATTGGATGATTTCCCACCCGAAAAAAAGGGGTATCGTATTACCCAGGGTTGGGTTGTGGAGGTCAGATAGGCAGTCGCTCCATGTAAAATACTGATATTCAGCTACAACCGGTTAGACTGGAAGCGGACCCCAACATAGTTGGGAAAAGGCTAGGCAGATGACGATGAGCATCCAGAGTTTATTATTCCGGCATATCCGTATAATTCCCGCACAATGACGTATGTAATTGAATTCGTTCAGTAGTTGGCAGTGCCATCTTTAAACTATATCCCAAAATCACGCCTTTGCTGTAAGAAAATGCAAATATACTTTATCAGGGATTTTGATGAACATACCAACGTGCGAAGTAGATGGTTTTATCGGGGTAGCAAAATTAACCGCATATTACCAACTTCAAAGCGTCACTGGTGTGCCTATGATCAAGCTGCAGCCCTCAAGGAAAGCGGCTTCTCGGAAAGTGGCCTCTTGAGAGGAATTAAGTGGTTAACACCTTTATAAACACTGTAGTCGTTCAAGATGACACCGCATATTATCCCCGTAGATTTTCTCAACTCTTGCGCAGCATGTAGACTTCAAGCACGGTGTGTGCTCCCGATTATACTTCTCTGAAATCTGACTCCAAACTATTGAATAAACTTAAAAGAGTGTCCATGAACTTTCTTGAACATTCTTCTCCATAGAGATCAACACTTTGGAATGGGCAACTACAGTACTTTTACAATTTATTATGTCTTATGACCGGTACTGTAGCTTCAACATTTTGTTTCTTGTCATTCAAAAGAGCCAGTAATGGTCTAATTGAAATAAATGTTTTTGAGTTTTGAGTTTGAGTTATGTAACCGGTCAAAAGTCATCTCACTGCAGAGCACCAACGAGGCGGAAATTCTGACGTGTGGTGGCGTTGGCGAGGCAGTGTTTACACGAGAATCATTCCTCAAAGTTACCCCTTCTAATTTATTCACAGGCATTTCCCTGTAAGCGTCTGCTTCGCGATGACTACAAACAAGTCACAGGGACAGACACTGCGGGTATCGCTGTCAGGATCAGCTATTTCTCATACGGACAACTGTACGTCGCGTCGGATGCTGGAAGCAAAGCTACGAACGTGGTACATAAGGAATCTATACTAATATTATAAAGCTGAAGAGTTTGTTTGTTTGTTTGTTTGAACGCGCTAATCTCAGGGACTACTGGTTGGAATTGGAAAATTCTTTTAGTGTTGGATAGTCCATTTCTTGAGGAAGGCTAAAGGCTATATAACATCACGCTACGACCAACAGGTGCTGAGCAGCGCGGGTGAAACCGTGGGGAACAGCTAGTGAATTATAAGAAGTTTCATAACTATTTCGCTTTTGTTTTTATAGTAGTAAGTAGTGCAAGCTATTTTTATTTTGTCCCATATATGTATGTATTTGTAAATGTTTGTGATGCTTTGCATGTTTAATGTTATTTTTTTTTGTTATTTACTGTGCTCGTCGTAAATTGCGACTAATAAATGTTTTTCTTTCTATCTAGTATGTAGAAGGAAGGTGTGCTTTGAGTCAATATGATTCCGACTTTATCCTCTTCGCTTGTGCTATGATTTCACACAATAATCAGCTTATCCGGCTTTGTTTACATATTTATATATTTAATAATTGATTTCTACACAAGAGAAAACATAAAGTACAAAGTCACAGTTTATTTAAAAAAAAAAGAAAGTATTTAAATATAATAAGAAACGTAAACAGTAATGTGTGATAACAGGAATAGAATAGCAATTGAAATAAACGATCGGTGATAGGTAACGGTGAAAAAACGAGTTAGTACTGGGTAATACGATTTCTCTTCATAAGACTACTTGTCAGACTTATGGTACCCTACCCACAAGACAGTCAAACATTTATAAATCACAGCTGGTAACAACGACGGTCTAACGTGTTTTCTAAGACCGAGAGGAAGCTTAGTATGTGATGGATGGTTGGGAATCCGTCCAGGCAACCCAGCCATGGCAAGCGTTGTTTTACCTTGAAGATAACTCCGTGAAGCTGTTTAGTACAAGTTTTTATTCATGACGAAGACGGTTTAAAAACATTTAAAAGGTGTGATCTTTAAGAATACCTAATCTAGTTAGAGCTTCATCTCAAACATAATATTATTATCCTCTTAAAATATTAAGTTAATTTTGAAAGCTGCTTTTATAGTGCCGTAATATTTATAATAAAATAATTTACGGTCTACAAGCTCTAACAAACTTGACCTTTTATAATAATTAAAAAAACTTAAGTATTTCAGTAACTTGAAGTAATTATTTATCTTTAGTTTTTAGGTCACATACAAACTTAAAATTTTAATAGAGCATCATAATCCTGTCCTTATTGCTATTTATTTATCAAATCAAATCATTTATTTCAATTAGACCATTACAGGCACTTTTGAATGTCATAAAAAATACATCTTAATAAAACTCTTAAAAAACTTTGGGGCAGCCACTGTTTTCCATTGAAAATAAACCCGTGTAGCTGTTGACAACATAATAATGACGATGAGGGTTAGCAGTTATAAAAACCAAAAAATAATATAAAACGTTTATTAAACAAATTCATGGTTTCTCTTGACAAACTGTACGGCTATCTTCTCATCAGGTACGAGGAACATTCCATTCTTCTCAATGCTGATCTCACTCGGCTTGGGGAAGTCCGGGTAAACTTTAAACTCGTAGTTTAGTACAAGGTCTGCTAGTCCCTGGCGGAGAGTCTGGTAAGCGAAGCGCATGCCTAGAAATTAAAGAATCGTTTAAAAGAAGTTCACATTTTTCGGGCAATACAAAAATGGTGCATGCGTTCATTAACCTCAATGACGGAATTCTTCACAGTGTGTATAGTCCGATAAAGCATCTAGTTGTTTTTTTAAGAAGATTGTGAATCCAATAATCAATTTATACTCTGGACTTTACCCACTCTTTTTCAACAAATACAATAAAACCAAAGGAGGAGTACGGTTTTATATAGGACTTGCTTTCGCCCGCGGCTTCGCCCGCGTTAAATTTGGGGTAACACAATTCCCCTTGCGCCTTATTGATTTGTAATAGCAACGCTAAGTTTTCCCTTTTCTTCCCTCTTTCTCCCTCACATCCCACTTTAAAAAAAAGCCTATGTCCGTCTCCTGGTTCCCAACTATCTCTGTACCAAAATTCATCAAAATCTGTTTAGCCGTTAAAGCGTGAAGAGGTAACAAACAAACACAAGGATATGTAAGTGTATCCATCTGTGCCCTTCTGAATTCTTAACTATTCTTATTTCGGGAAATTAAGTCATATTGAAAGCATTTTTTGCTTCAGACTCCAACATGGCGGGAAAAATCATTACTGCTGCTCACCGATACAACTCCGAGGTCCTTCTCCAAATGGCATAAAGGTATACGGGATGATATCCCTCTCGTTTTCAGGTAGAAACCGGTCAGGGTTGAAGACTTCAGGTTCAGGGAAGTACTGAGGGTCCATGTGCATGCCGACTCCGTTCACGTAGATCGCTGTACCGGCTTTGATGGTTAGTTTGTCATCGATCTGGTAGTCTTTGGCGGCGATGCGGTCCAGCCAGCCCATTGGAGGGTACTTTCTGAGGGTTTCTGGAAGAGGAGATTAAGTTATAGAATCAACAGTACATTAAGGGCTGAAATTAGATTTTAATCCCTATTTCGTACTAGTAAAGGCAGTTTTGCAGCCTATTTATGGTAAACCTAGAAGCAAACAAAGTGATAATTCTCTAGGTAAATTAACACTCGGGATTTTTGCGCAGTTTTTTTTAGCGCAAGATAATATCATTGTGTGATCAAATACTTAGCACTAGATGCACACTTTACTATGTTAAAAACCAATGTAGACATCCTGGTGTTTCCGTCGTGCACTTTAGTAAACTATTTATTATTCATTAGCCCATTACGCGAACTAACTGCGAAATTTGGCAATGTAAACCCAGGCGAATTTTGGCAATTAGGTAAAAGCTGTTTTTTATAGACTATGGATTCGAATCTTACCTTTAATGACACAGTCGATGTAGGTAGCATCAGCCAGGATGGCTGAGTCGAACCCACGGTTTCCAATCTTCCTTTTGATTTCTATGACCTCTTCGTAAAGCTTCGCCTAAACAAATTAATTGAGAGGTTTAAAGATATGCTAAATAAAACGATTAAGGTCATCATATACACAATTCATTAAATTTTGTTAAAACGGAATGGTGAAAAAGTTCTCAAATTTTGATAACTTAACCAAGTACAGTCATTACGGTAATATATCGGAACCTTATGACCGTGTGAAGACCGTCCTATGTTGGGCTTCACATGTTGACCAACAAATTGGTCCACAGCTGGGCATAAGCCTCTCCAACCGCCATTCAAGTAGGGAGAAGGCTGTGGCCCTCCCGCTTTCCGATTTAATGTACGTCTACCCCGTCGGTCATCGGTTCAACGGCTTATATTGCTGACCCATTACCACCAAAGTGTTAGTTTACTTATTCTACGAGCTCCGATATAATTACCTGATAGTTAGAATTCCAAGCCAGCTCATAAACCACCCAGCACAGTGTTGTTCCAGAAGTATCAAAGCCACCCAATACGAAGACAGCTGCTTGCGCCAGTAAAAGGTCTTCACTAATTTCTGAAAGAAAATTTTCATGGATTTGTCATCTTTCGAAGGATGCCGAAAAGTTGCTTATTGATATTATGAAGACATAAAATTTACATGTTATAATACAGGAGATTATCACAAACTGCTACATAATCTCTTCAAAATACCAAGACGCCATCAAATAGCCGGTTTAGGCAAGTTTACCTTCATTATCCTTAGCAGCATCCTGCCTGATCTTGAGCAGCGCATCAAGGAGGTCTCGAGTATCCTTCACCTCTTTTTCGAATCCGCCTCTCTGTTCGATCACGGAACGGAAGATCTTTCGGAGCAGCTTCATTGTCTTTTTGGGGAAGAATGAGAATCTAGAAGAACAGTCAACAATCTTTTAGTTTATTTGGGTGATTCTGATCAAAAACTTCAGGGTTTGTTACAAACGTTACATATATTGGTTGAAAGAACGATCACTTTCGTAAGAGCAGCTGCTTTTTCTAATCACAACTACATACCACATCGAAATCACTGGCCTCAATCAAACACTTTGAAAACGGCAATAGACGGGAATTATAGCCTTACCTAAATATATCCACCAGTTCAGGGAAGAAGAAGATGCTAGACCAGGACAGTCCACGATGCCAACCGAACTCCATGAACTCTCTGGTCACCCTCCTCATGATGCTGTCTCCTTCAGACAGGCAGTTGCTGGTCACCCCAAAGGCTGACTCTCCGATCACGTCAGTTGTGAAATCTGTGCAGATTTTCTGGAAAAACATGGTTTATTTGTGATATTTTTAAAATTGTGATATGTGGGCATCAGCCCATTTGTGACTTTTACAAATAGAACGACGTTATCAATTATGTATTCTACTATATTCTTTTTTTGTTATGTAATTTCTCTGTCAATTCTGGGCCGATTTTCAATTATTTTCAATGGGGTATACTCCCTAGGGGTATACTCACATACATGTGCAGTATGTGTGTTAACTTTTATGTAACAACGAAAAAAATCAAACTCGACAAATAAAACAGAATTATACTTACTCTCAAATCAATAGGTTCGTCCTTCCTAGAATCGACGCTGATGCGGTCAATAAGAGCTTTGGACTTAGAAATAGTGATTCCGTTGAGATTCCTCAATTTGGCAGCCGTGAACACTGCGGTCAGACGTCTTCTCAGTTGTGACCAGACAGGGTCCTGAAAATGTAAGCAGTGTTAAAAATTATATACATACTAGCTTTTGGCCGCGGCTTCGCTCGCGTTAAATTCTAGGTAACACAGTTCCCCTTTCCTGTTTTGCAGGTACCTCCTACCTGTAGTTTTTGTCCTTATTGATTGTAATAGCAAAGCTTTGACATTCGTTTAATTAAACGAATCTACAACAAGTAGATACACGCGTACACTAAACGTTGAACGTCATTCTGTCGGGGTTGCGGGTTGTTCGAAAGAGATACGCCCGACCCGGAACATAAGGGGCAAAAGAAAGAACATGGGTGGGTTTTAGTCAGTCCAAGTCTGGCACTCCCACCCGCTCCACCCAGAGCAGGGAAAGTTATGTGATGACTTTCTATCAAAAAAGGGTGCACTTCATTTACCAGCAGGAAACCGCTCTTTTCTGCTTTTTTTGCACTATAGAAAAGTAGGATTCTGTGTTGCTACATGAGGCCCTCCTCTTACTCTAAGTCATCATAACTGACTCAACTAGTTTACCTGTTTTTTTACCAGGAAGTGCATAAACTGAAAGAGTTTTTATTGAAGCAGGTTTATCATATGCTTCTTAAAATGCCAAAACTACATGTTCTTATATAACACCCAACTAATTAGCTTTTATATTTATTATTTTAATTTGAGGACTCGTGATAGTTGACTTAGTATTTAGTTTGATAGTAGTATAATAATAATGCAAGTATCACGTGCAGCGGACATGTTTATGACATTCGACGCAATACATGTTGATCGACCTTCAAGTTTTTCTAATATGTTTTATAGGCTGTCTGGAAGAGATCTTTAACAGCGCTGTCACCGACATTGTAACCATAGAACTAGCAATTTAAGTAAAACAATATTTTAGTTTATGGGGTGCCTTACGAAGAAGTCTCAGGAAGTTTAATTATATTTATAATTTTTACTAATATTATAAAAGCGAAAGTGAGTTTGTTTGTTTGTTACCTCTTCACGTTTTAATGGCTAAACCGATTTTGATGAATTTTGGTAGAGTTAGTTTAGTCATTTAGGCGTGAAAACGTAACAAACTCACTTTCACTTTTATAATATTAAGTAAGGACAATCTCTGGACTTGACTTTTGATTTGGTGAAAAAGGAAGATCTAATCTCGTTCAAGAACGTGAGAAGAAAGATACTTATTTGAATACGATCAGTTCTCCTAAATCGTGTACCTGAACACGATGTCCATGTAATAACACTAAACGCCGTTTGCATTTAGCGTTGACATAAATTCCACTTACATTAACAGTAAATATGTTCAAAGCTCCAATGGGATCACTCTTGCCAGAACTGAGGAACCTGTTCCTGAACAAGTCAGCATCCTTCACTAGTACTCTGCGGGCTATCTCGGGGCTGTTGATGATCAAGGCTGGTTTCCAAAACTGCCAGATACCTACGTAAGGAACTTTGAAGTCTTTGTAAATTTTGCGCATCCATAGTGACTGTAACCAAAAAGTTGACTGGGGTTAATAGGGGGTCATTTGTCTTGCTGTTCCCCGGCTATGTTCAGAGCCGCAAAGGTCCAACCCGATACAACGTAATTCTACCATTTTTAATGGAGTCACCGCCTTTTTGACAGTTAAGTATTGCATAAAGCGTATGTATAAATCCATAAGATTAATGAAAACTTCCACCTGGGCCATTCAGCAATTCCTACAGGTAAGAGTTCAGAGACGGTTCAGATCAGAATCTGAAACACGTATGCAGCCTCACTCCAGAGATTATGGGCCACTTTCTTGCAACGCATGTCTAACACCTGCCTTGATGACCTTTTACTGCACCACCCCTGAAGTTTTGGTCTAAATACATTTGAACTTTCCATCGATACGCTGGGAAGAAGAATGACATTTAGACAAACTGCTTCTTCTTCTTTGGGTTCCCTATAAGGGGCTGTACACTTTCTCGCATCTATTAATAAAATCTTTAAATGTATGCGAATGTATTTTGAACCCTATATTTGAAAACTAACTACAAACCACAATTGCAGGTATTTGAGATACCAATTAATAAATTATATTTTACGAAATAATTCAATAGCAAAATAATACCTACAAAACTCTGTATATCAGGACGGCTAACAGTCGGTTCACATTTAAAGTAAAGGTCGCGAACACTTACATACTTAAGAAGTTGGCAGACACATCTCAAAATAAATTTGTTGTCGGTTTTTCTTCATAATTTGTAGTTTTACCTCTCTTTACTTTTATAAATTGTCTATGTATTCATTAATTATAATGAATACATAGAAAATTTTCTGTTACATGGCACCTACTATGTTTTTGTCTCACACTACGGTTGTCTGGTAGAAAATACCCAAGGCATTAAGTCCGCCTTTGTACACGCGACGGCACATCAACTTACACAAAACCATTTTAACCTGATCTCTCTACTACGGTGTGCAATCCGTAGTAGAGAGATCAGGTTATAATAGTTTAGAATAGGTTGACTTGCCGTCGTGTGTACAATTTTTTACAAAGTTTTATTAAATAATTAAAAACCTCATCGTATTTAAATTGCCCAACCCTGAACATAACTAACAAAATCTGGATATACTATTAGGTCTCGGCCAAACCCCTAAGTCATTACATAGTTAAACAAAGTATATACTTACAGGATTTTCCCGTTGTAAAAAGGTAAGACTGCCAAATACGGGATGCGGAGGGTTATGAGGTACACCCCTTTCTAACCAGTAACTTTGAACTTTCCTCCATCGCAGGAACAACCACGCACAAAAGCAAAATGCAACTAACGACAAGAGAATAAGAATCATTTTCGTAAAGTTCTCGGATCACAGAATCAGGCAATGTTTCCTTCAATGACTAGAATAACACTGAGAGCTATTTATACAGATTTTCATACCGTATAGTTTATCTTTGGTCACCGATAAGCGTCAGTTTGTTTAAAAATTTGCTTGTCATTAGTTACAAGATCAATTTGATGTTGCTGTTGTTATCAAGTTATATGTTACAAACATTGTATAATGAGTAATTATGTTTTTGAACCGACTTTAAAAATAACGGGGAGGTTCTGTAAGTATCTTTTGGTTTGTACACCGATTACTTCGGGATCATTGATCCGATGGAAGTGATTGGTTTTTTATTTGATAGAAAATGCTAATATTTTTCTGTTTGGTTTATATGGATAATATGCTAATATCTTTTAGAAATAAAGTCGGTACTTGCTTATTTCGGTTACGTCTACTTGACCGGGGTTTTTTTATCATAAGACTTGAATAATCGACTTTAAGCAAGAGGCCTCAAATCATAGATGATCTGGACGCACTAGCTTTTGCCCGCGGCTTCGCTCGCGTTAAATTCGGGGTAACACAGTTCCCCTCGCGCCTTATTTATTTGTAATAGCAACGCTAAGTTTTCTCTTTTCTTCCCTCTTTCTCCCCCAAATCACACTTTATTTAAAAAAAAAATTGCCTATGTCCGTCTCCTGGTTCCCAATTATCTCTGTACCAAAATTCATCAAAATCGGTGAAGCGATTAAAGCGTGAAGAGGTAACAACAAACAAACTCACTTTCGCTTTTATAATATTAGTAAGGATCTCGACGCACATCACGAAGGTTGGCACGAGGTGGTGCAGGAAAAGATTACCTAAATGAAGACATTTCTTTTATTTGGTTGTAACAGTTGATATAATTTATTCACATCATTTAAACGAACTAAGCATACAAACTAAATATAGGCGACAAACTAATAATAAAAATATGTACAAGTAAAAAATGTAAAACAACAGGGCGTCAAAAAGTTCGTCCTAAATGAATGAACTATTCATGATTTTTATGATTTTTTGGGTAGTTTAAATGTTATTGTCTCTAATATATATTTTTTCTTCTGACTATATGGATGTTCTGCTATTTTTTTTTAGTAGTTAACAATGGAAAATGAATACTCGATAAAGAATTGAGTGATGTATCATCAAACCGTAATTAAAAATACTGAAATAATAAACTTTCTTGCAAAAAAAGTGATCTTAAAGTGGAAAATAACTTTACTTCCGGAAGTCAGTTGCAAATATCAACGAAACAAACCAGAGGCACTGACTTATAAAGTTATTTTCCACTTATTACTTATTTTTTTAAGCCGGTTTTTTGTACAGTCGTGTAAATATAACAAGGAAATAAGTTTTTGACAACTGCTTACTTATGAATGCACGTGACTGTACCAAAATAATGTCATCTAAGTCGTGTGTGTCTGATGTTATGAACTGATACCTCATATCAATGTTTTTTATCTGTTTATGAAGCAGAATATGACTTCATTTATTATTAATTTATCAAAGCTTGTACTATCTAAGTCGTTACAATATAGGTATTTTGTATACAGGATGTTTTGTTTAACAAATGACGAATAAGGGGTATTATAAAATTATGTGATCGTTTGTTATGCCAAATTTGCAAGAGATTAGGAGATCGATGGGTACGGCATGCCCCCGTAAGTCGAGGGCGAAGCAAGCACTGACGTACTATCTTTTACTGTTTCGCCGCATTTTCAGACCCCTGTTTTAGAACCTCTGGATGAGACCAGAACGCGATATTGGCGTCATCCACTAAGCTATAATCACATACTTAAAACCCAAAATTTCAAGTCTACAGACTTGAAATTTTGGGTTTTAAGTTTTAACTTTGGTTTTAGGTTTTAACTTTGCTTTCGTTTAACTTCGGAAATGACCTACAGGTCATTTCCGAAGTTAAACGAAAGCAAAGTTTCGCATTTATGACACTTACTCACTCATGGTCATCAAAATAGAACTAGTACTTCCTATTAACTGAGAGAGCTGAAATTTGGTATTTAGTTAGGGTTTAATAACCACATAAAGGAGAAACTATAAAACTAGGATAATCGAAGATCTGGAGTACCTGGTGACCCTGATTAGAAAACACAAGAGCCCAACGAAACTATTAGACATCGACATACTGCCTTTACAAGAAATATTCAAATTGGTGGGCCGCTTCATTTGATGTCAAAAATCGAAGGTCTGAAGTATCTGATGGAGAGCCTTCAGCTGGTCTCAGCTTTATTAGAGATATGGTAATGCTCTACTATTAGTACATAAACTGACCGGCTTGTTGTTGTAATTTGTGGTCCAATTTACAAATAAAAAAATAAGTGTCCCTTATTTTTGAATAATCTAAAAGCCGGACTAATAAAACAAAATAGGATACTACCCTGTTCATGTTAAAAAAAAAGTCGTCCTGTATAACAATAATTACACAACTACATAATGTCATGTCATTGGAACAAAGCGGAATATTAAAAAAAAAACGCTAACTCATTATGAATAAAAATAACAATCATTATTGTCTTGTTGTCATCGTAATTACATCAAAGCGTTTTCCGTAAAATTGCTAAGTAATTGCTGATAGTGTTTATCTAAAGTTGACGTGTTTTTGTTTGAGAATTGTGCGAATCATTTCAGCCCAACCCCCGATAGAGGTAAGTATGGAACAGTTCGTTTATTTTCGTACTCAATGTATTTTTTTTATTAATATGCTCTCATTTTTCTTCGTCAGCAACATCTTACCATTCACCATCCCACTATAAACTCTTCTCTTCTCTCTAAATATTAAGCATGCCCGGTAACAAGGATCGGGCCTCACCCAGGTTTAGACGCCATTAAATGGACAATTCCGTCAACTTAGCCTAACATACGCACACATATCCCACTACTGCGGATATATGACTCCAAACTACATCACCCAGTAAGACGCAGCTATCCCTCCATCGCTATCTAAGGTAGATGGTAAAAATATAGGAGCATCTTGTCCAAAATTCCTTATCAATCCATTACCAGAGAAATTGTTTTTTTTTAAAATTTAAAATGAAAAAAAAAAACAAAAAACGTTGCCCCACACTAGGAATTTCTTCTGTATCGTGGGTACGTTTACAAACATTTATATTCGCATACACAAACATCCAGACCCGGAACAACTATCTGCAGGGCCATACAAATATTTGTTCCGTGCGGGAATCGAACCCGCGACACGCAGCGCAGCAGTCGATCGCTCAATCACTGAGCCAACCGTGCCGTCAAATTTGTAATGGATGTACTTCTATTTGATTAAAACTAGACTCAATATTACTAGGCCATCATAGGGCAGTAGAACCAAAACCAAACCAAACCTGAACAAAAGGCATCTAGGGTAACACCATCTTGGATACACACTGCTCCTCTTAAGTCTCTCTGAAAAAAATATAAAAAAAAGAATATTCTAGAACCACATCAGGTCTTGTAAAAGGTGGACGATTTGGGTTGGTGGGACCGGTGAGATACTAAGTTTATTCTTTTAAGAAAACCATACAATATTCTTGCAAAAGCTGCCCAATGTCAAATAAACATTAAACAATACAGTAAGAATTTAGTTATAAAAAGCTTACCTTATGCTTGTCCTGCCCAGTTTCATTTCGTTGTTTTCTTTCTCCCAAGCAACTTAACTAAACCATAATGTATCTGCGATCCACCGTCGCTATACTGCCTTCCTTCCTAGCCATGTCTTTGGTCAACATTTTTCGTCCACCACATTGTTGAAGCAACGCCTAGGCTTGTAATGACAAACAACTTTCGTCGTCATTCGTTTATATAATAATAGAGTATTAATTTTCTGATATTATGTGCGTAATGAAGTCATAGTGATTAGATAACTTGTTGTAGTGTAGGTAAGAATCATTTTGCGTTGTCATTTACTGATAATTATCGTAACACGCTATTTATTGATGATAAAAATTTATATTTGGGTATTTGTTATAAATGATAACAGACTGATTTATGTAATGCTTGATGAATGATGTCCATTATAGAACTATCGTGAATTCCATTGTATTACGTTTGAATGACATGATGGTCTTGTGGCCACAAGCGCGACTGCGGAGCATGAAGGTCCTCGGTTCGAATCCGAGGTCGAGCAATGTGTTATTGAGTTAAATTTAGATGGCACGGTTGGCCCAGCGGCTAAGTAATTGACTGCTGCGATGCGTGTCACGGGTTTGATTCCTGCACGGAACAAATATTTGTATGGCCTACAAATAGTTGTTACGGGTCTGGCTGTTTGTGAGCTAAAATGTTTGTAAACGCTCCCACGATAGGCACAGGAGAAATTCCTAGTGTGGGGCAACTTAAAAAAAAAAGCCTCATATAACATAAGACTTAAACGTAACAGGCAAGATACAGTGAGTCTAAGTACTCTGCTTATCCCTTCGAGAATTGCAGGCGTGATGAAGTTAATAATTCTCATTGAGAGTACCTGTATGAAATCTGTGGGACATTATTATCGACCGATTGATTATACGGTGGAAGTTCCAAATCTTGTATCTTCTTAAGACTGGGTGTAGTCAAACAAGTGGGGTTTTAAAATTAATTTTGTAATATGATCGGGTTAAATTGTGAGGTCTATAAGAGAGCCCTCTCTGTAGCTGTAATTAACCACTTAGGTTCTACGTATGGTACTCCGTCCCGCTGCTTTTGGTGTACTGTTGGCGAAGTCGCAAGACTTAGTTATAGACCACGCCGATTTCTTCACGATGCTTTTATCATCGTTGTAAAAGAAAAATAAGACAAAAAGAGAATAATTTAATTGTCGTATAAGATACAGATAAAAAATTGCGAAAAAAATACCGACTTCTAAAGAAACACTGAAAAAGTGAAAAATAATTTTACCTCCGGAAATCAACGGTTTTTTCACAGACTTCCAAAAAAAAAAAACGAAAATAGCTCACTATTGTTGCAGAAGTCTCCTGTAAATAAGCCTAGAAAACGTTTGTCGACGAATTCTGATGGCCAAAAATAATATACATCGTAAGTACAAAATGCAGGTTTCTTGATAAATTTTCATATCGCTACTTATCATGGAATAAACATTATCTAATGGGCTTAAAAAAACAAAAGTCAACATGGAAATAAAATATTTATTTTAACAAAACAACTTTTAAAACATTGTTATCATAATTATACAGCTTAATTATCGTAGAGGGCATCTCTAAGTGCAGTGTGAATATCACGGCATATGTGCAAAATAATTCATGTACTGAATTTCAGATAGTATATATTTATCACTCACACATAAACTGGGATTTAATTGTTTTTTTTTTGTATTGGAGGTGATTATAAGAAAATAAAATACACGTATTTCTAGGTTTTATTATATTTAACAAAAAAAAACGAAGTAACAAAAAATAGGGAATGTCACTTGTAGGCAACACTAAGGTCAAGAGTCATATTTTTTGGTACTAGCTCATTAGTTCAACGCATTTTTACGATATGTTGCCTACAGTCTACCCAGTGATATAGAGGGTTAAAACTCTATCTCAATCATGACACAGTTAAAATTCACAAGTGCATTCACAATTTATACAGGACACCGAAGTCGACACCACGCATTATACTTAATGTGTTGTTCCAAAAGCGCCCATTATTGCAAACTGTAGCGAGAAAATCACACTATTGCAGTGACATATCGATGCGATACTGATTGATTCCAGCATGTACTGCACTTTTTAGTCGATTGTAGACGCTTTTGAAATAGCACCTTTATAAGTTACAACATTTAATGTGAATTTCGGCTCTGTGATGGGTCTTTTAACACTGGTTTTTTTGAGAAAAGACGCAGTAAGAATTATAAAGAAAATTAATTCATAATCACATTGTATCTTACTTCCTTCTCTTAAATTCAACCGCTAGTGGTATGGCAGGCAAGTAGAACAGGCCTTTCTTCTCAATGGGGATGTCATTGGGGACCGGGAACTGCGGTAGGGGTTTAAGTTCGTAGTTCAGCACCACCGCTGCCAGGCCGTAGCGGACTGTGTTCTGGCCTATGCGCTTACCTGTGAACAAAAACATTGTTGATAGATAGACAGATATTATGTACACCGTACAAATAACAAGAATAACATTAAACAACTTATAAATAAGGTGACACAATGGGCGGTCTTATCGCTAAAAGCGATCTTTTCAAGACAACCTTTGGATGGATTTAAAGGAGGAGAAACAGTACTGTATGTAGTCTGTGGTGTAACATTTTTCAAAATCAATAGCTATATTAAAAAAAAATACTTATAAATAAATACATAAATAAATGCTCATCAAGAGCAAAGAAGTATTTAATATTGTTGTTTAAGGAGAGGTAGTGCTTTTTGACCAGAATTTTAAAAGTGGACAGAGTTTGAGCGCTCCTTACAGACATGGGCAGGGGATTTCATAGCTGAACTTGAACTGTAAAGGATTTATCGTTGTTCATAAATTACTACTGGCATGTTATTATTATAGGGGTTTTTTGCGGATGGCAAATCATCAAATAACTTCTGGTGTAGAATGTCAGACTTTTACTGACTAAAACCCACCCATGTTCCTTCTTTTGCCCGTTTTGTTACGCAAAAAACCGCAACCCGGATTCATTAAGGGGATGGTAGATGGTATTTACCTAGAACGAACTTAAGTCTCTCACATACAAATTCTTGATGGACAAACACTTTATCAGACCCACGTAATTCGAACCTAAGACCCCTAACTCAGTAGCCCCACTTGCGACCACACGGCTGCCATGGTACTTGAGATCTTAGAAGAAGAGTTACAGTCGACGGTCGTTTGAAATGGTGTCAGTTGCATGTTTACTTCTAGATCCGAGTCGAACGTTACAATTGTAAGTGTGCTGTGAATATCTCTGACGACAATTCAAAATATATAAATTATCAGAACTCTGAAGGCAAATATTAATCAATTAATTAGGAAGTATCCCAATGTGGTACATTTATGTCTCAATCACTTTAAACCTTCATCAAAGGCTTCCTCAACACGACAAGAAATAATTACCTGGGATCCCTTGAATCTGACAATTTATTAACCGTATCAATTAACGATCGGTTTAATTAACAATTAACAAATCGCATCAACTCGATTGTCCTTCGGTTGTGTCAAAAGTTGTCTTCTAATAGAATTATCATTAATTCTCCATGTTTTAGAAAATAATTAGTGGTTCGTTGCCAGATGTATGTAAATATTTGCTAACGTCGCAAATTGATGTAGTGTGATTTCTTCAGTAATAAAAAGAAGGAACATGAGTGGGTTTTAGGCTGTAAAAGTCTGACACTCCCCTCCGCTCCGCCCAGAGCCGGGGGAAGAGTTTATTGATGATCAAAATAAGTGGTAGGAGAATGATGACTTACCAATACACATCCTTGGTCCTTCTCCAAAAGGCATGTAGCTGTAGGGGACAATATTGTTTGCGTTTTCAGGCAAAAATCTTTCAGGTTTGAAGACTTCGGGCTCTGGAAAGTACGTAGGATCCCAATGCATGCCTATAGCGTTCACGTACACCACTGTCTTAGCAGGGATCGTTAGTTTCTCGTCGACCTTGTAGTCTTTGAGTGCGAGTCGGTCCAACCAGCCCATGATTGGGTATT
This sequence comes from Ochropleura leucogaster, assembly GCA_958449745.1. Classification (NCBI taxonomy): domain Eukaryota; kingdom Metazoa; phylum Arthropoda; class Insecta; order Lepidoptera; family Noctuidae; genus Ochropleura; species Ochropleura leucogaster. Next base: position 994,315 of record OY288213.1, on the reverse strand, counting down.
TTCTGAGGGCTTCTGTAACAGAAATTGTGAGAGTGTTTGTGAGTTGCAGGAAAGTGAAAAAATATATTTTCTTTGTAAAAACGTTGCCCCACACTAGGAATTTCTCCTGTATCGTTAGTGCGTTTACAAAGATATAAACTCACATACACAAACAGCCAGACCCGAACAACTATCTGCAGGTCATACAAATCTGTTCCGTGCGGGAATCGAGAAAAGAGAATGCGAGGTCGTCGAGTCAAAAATATGAAGCTTGTAAGACATATGCATGTAAGCACATGCATTCTAAGTAATATTGAGAATGTACGGCCAACGAGAAGCGATACCAAATGTAAACAAAACCCATGCTAAAACCCCATCTAAAATGGCCGCCCGAATGTTGGCGAACCCGTCTTAACGTTGTCATGTTTTTGCCGGGAGAACGAGACATTACGACAAAGGCACAAGATGGAAAGAGCTAAATATTAGATTGTCAACGCCACAGTTGTTCTTAAGGTTAATGACCTTTCGTATCGCTTCTCGTTGGCCGTACTGTAGTTATAAACGCACATCCAATGGAGGCACTGTTTTTACATATATTTCCAGGCTGATGATAACCATACAAATAGTTTTTTAATTTATTTTTTTAAAAGGAATTTATCCTGTATCGTGGGTGCTTCCCAAAGTGGTGGCGATTCTTTTGGTAGATAGGGTCTCACGCAATTCTGTACCCTCGGAAAAAAAGTATCCTATGTGTCAGTCCAGACAATAATCTAACTCTGTGCCAGATTTCATCAAGATCCGTTTAGCCGTTTTGACGTGAAAGTGTAAGAAACATCCATCCATCCATTTATAATATTAGTAGGATTCTTCAAATTCAAATCCATTTATTGTTTGACGCAGGACAAAATTAGTTCTTATTATGTGTATATTGTACCTTTTATCACAGCATCCAGATAGGGTAGTTGAGCTAAATCTTCTGAGTCAAACTCCTTGCCTCCCAATGCTTCTTTCGCTTGTGCAAGTTCCTCATACAGGGTTTGCTGTAACATAACAAATAATGGATATTTACACCAATTGATCCATTACCTACATCTTCAACTTTTAGCCATGTAGGGTACATACGTACTACTTAGTTTATACAATGTGTCCGGTCATGGCCTAGCCATATTCTAGATACTTATGTAACGAGTGTTTGAATATACTATTACTTGGCTACACACTTGGGTCTAATTCACTTCCCCGCTTTTTGGCAGCCATTTTAAGATATTCTCTATGCGTGTACAGAAATAATCATATCTCTCAAAGTGTTGGTCTTACTGAGACGACAATAGGTTTATTCAGAGGGCAACAATGTTGTCTATCGTTTAAATTAAGAAATGAAGAGATGATGAATTTACATTTGCGTAACTTTAGAAAACAAAATTAAAGTCCAAAAAATATGCAAATCAACGAAAGCTTTGTAAACTTTTTTGTGAAACAAAAATGGTAAATAGTTTTTGTTTTTTTTTTAATCAATAAGTTGAGTACTAGATTGTTTGTTATATAAGTACATAGAATGCAGCTAGTCCGTGACCGGTTCTCCTAAGAAGGGACTGCGCGATCAAGCATCGCCCTTTCCCTGACGTCCAGTCCTTACCGGCTCAAGCACGCGCGCGCGCATGCTGATTTGTGATCTACTGTGTACGTTCGTTTCGCCGATTATTATATCCCTTGTTATATCGGGAATATTGTGACTGTGCAGTTATATTTATACTATTCTCCATCTGTTCGTTTTTTTTTGTGTTGTGAGTGTGGATTTAAAAAAAAAAAGTCGACATCATCCGGCATTGCAATGACGTAAACACTGTAATATGTCGGTCGATGTCTATATATGCGATAATTATAAATAAAGGTATGTGTGGTACATATAACTTTATAGGTATATGTGTGTTATAAAGTAATACTTTACCATATAATAGACATACATGCGCGCGCAAGCGATGCGAGGAGAGAAAAACACGCCATTGCCTGTGTTTATGTTTATTTTTTATTCATTTAAGTATTTAAAATATTTATGTATGCTGTTTTGACTTCCGTACGTTTTGCTCACGGGTTGACCACTGAAAACCAGCGCTGTGCTGTGGGCTCCCATGGCACAGCATCATGCTGAGTGGTGACCTACCTGTCGCGGTCACGACGTGCAAGCTATTTTTATTTTGTCCCATATTATGTATTTGTAAATGTTTGTGATGCTTGTTTTATTTGCATGTTTTATGTATATTTTGTGTGCTCGTCGTAATTTGCAACGAATCAATGTTTTTTCTTTGTAAAAACTTAGTAGTAGGTGTGTACCCTACATCCAATAACAATTAGCCCGACCCGACAGAATCTTGTGCTCAGCAATCGCGCATGCGCCCTCTCGACCAACGAGGCAGTCGAGAAACTAGAATCTAATACTGTTGATGGGTTGTTAGATGTTACCTGGATTTCAGGATGATGCGCCAGTTCAATAGTTGCGTAGAGCAGAGCAGTCGAAGACGTGTCGTATCCTCCTTGAAGGAATATCATCGCGTTCGACAATAAGATGTCCAAGTTCATATCTGGTAATAATATTTATTTATTTATTCATTAAATGCACAATGTACTTGACAAAACAGTTACACGCTAGGCTTATAACTATTGAGTACATGACCCTGTTAGGGCGCAGCAAAATGTCTTAAAACGAATAAAATTATATTGCAGAATCTAATATTACGTATGGTAGGAACTTTTACAATATTATTGGAACGAAGTTCCTTATCGCGCGTTGTGAAAGGGGGCTAGACGGAAAAAAATCTTACGAAAAGTTGTCACGACACTTTTTGCTATAGTAAGCTATTGTAAGCTGTGCGGCGTCGCATGTTTCTCTGTCTGTCTGTCTCTCTCTCTCTTGTAGAAAGCAAGCCAGATATTTTCATTTCTACAGGAACTTCGTTCCTTACGGGTGTCCCTTGACACCTTTAAATTTATTAATTAAACTTATGTCTAGCCATAAACAAAATAAGAGACGGATTAACATACTGTAAATGATAGTTTGATGGCTGACAGGGAAGGATGTAAGAAACAACTATGCTGCGCTAGTCTAACTTATATGGGATTCTTCTTAGTAAAGTGTTCTTTTGCTTCTTAGTAAACTCTTGATAAAGTGGTCGTGGTCCTTTTCCACTGGTCTTTATTGGCTGGTTGGTATGGTGAGCGCATTCTGCCACAAGGTCTCTTGGTTACAGATTTGATATATGGGATAAGACCAGGAAAATGATGCTGATGCCGAACAAAAGAGATAGTGTTGACTTTACGAAATAAACTCAATTTAAAAAAAAAAAAAAAACGTTGCCCCGCTCTAAGAATTTCTCCTGTATAGCGATTGCGTTTACAAACATATAAACTCACATACACAAATAGCCAGACCCGGAACAACTATCTGTGGGCAATACAAATATTTGTTCCGTGCGGGAATCGAACCCGCGATACGCAGCGCAGCAGTCGATCGCTCAGCCACTGCGCCAACCGTGTCGTCAAATACAACGTATTTTGTTTAGATCTTAAAAGATCTCTATGACCTATGTTTTTGTTTTGGCTGTTCCTTCTCAGAGTAGTCAATCTTTTAGGCACATAACTATTTGACAGTGATATGGAGGAGAACTTGTTTTAATGTTGTATATATATATATATATATATATAGTAATGCACAGTTTAATAAAAAACACTATAAAAACTTATTGACTTTAAATTACATTTTTAATTTTAGTTTTTATCGCGCGAAGTTGTCAGATATATTATAAAACAAGATGACCTTTAGTGTCAGTAATAAGCACATAAACATTATCTAGTATATTGGTCGAATCAGCTGCGTCCTAATTTGTCTTATACATATAATAGTCGCACCAAAAAACTTGCAAAGTGATTATTTAACTTCAATAATATAGTGATATAATACCAGCTAAACAAGGGCATGTTCTCATACAAAGTAGGCATGAGCATTGATTTGTATGGTGCTGGTAATCACTTTTAAAATGTATTTCTAAATTACATGTTACTGTACCGGGGCTTCCCAAACTTCTTTTACTACTTTAACGCCCTTAAAATGTGCTCTTATTTGGCGACGCCGCCTCCCTCTTTAATTAAAAATATACTTGGTATCTCAAACCCCCTTTTCATGCGAATGGGATATCATGAAATAACTTCCCCCAGTCTCACTGATCCGGAGCCGCGGTATCTATTTCGAACAACCCGCAATATGGCAAGCGGTGGCCCGGGCAGGTGCCTCTGCTTTGCTGAAAGTTTATTGAGGGGCGCGTGGAACACGAACGCTAATCTCCAAAACCATTTAAATAAAAATAAAGCATGTAGCTCTAAAAATAGAATAAATTTTGTTTTGGCACCACAAAAACAGTCGAGTCTAGCGACTCGTTATTATCATAAAGTTCTAAAATTGTTTGTTGTTACCTTGGTTATCCTTCTTAGCATCTTGCTTCATCTTGAGCAGCGCATCAACCAGATCTCTCTTTCCATCCATCTCTCTGTCGTATCCTCCTCTCTCTTCCACCATCATCTTGAAGACTTTCCTGAAGTAACCCACGGTATGCTTGGGCCAGAACGAGAACCTGTAAATGTTAGTTATATTAATGGGTAAGTAAGCTTTAGTGTCCCATGAAGGAGCTGGACGTACTGGACAATTACCAGAGAGGCGAAAAAAGTAGAAGAACGTCTTTGCTCAGGAGGTTAGGCATAAGGTATGCGTACTCTGAACGAAACTAGGTCCTATGCTTCACGTAAGACCTAGTTTAGATCAGACTAGGGATGAGTGGTACAGAAGAGAGGAAGCGTTTACTCAGCAAGGCTGCCAGTGATAATGATTTGATGATGAAGAAGGGTCCGAGGGTTCCAATACCATTTAGATGGCTCGCTTAACCTTATACATAACACCACGACGTGTTTGCCAAGGATATTGCCCGTTCATTTCGTTATGAAATGCGTCATAGCTGGTGATCAACATAAGCCAAAATATGACTTCACATAGAAGTAAACACGACCAGGAATACAACACGAAGGAGAGGAAGCTATTTGTTTATAGGGGACTTTGTGTGGCACCCTGCTGTCAGCCCCTCGTTGATGCTAGAGGCATATCAGATTTGTTTAAAATGTAGGATGCTTAAGATATAGGGTCTATTAGATTTTTGGAAGACAAAGCTCTAATTCATTAATATATATGGTGTTAATACTTCTTAGTTATGTATGGCTTCTTTTACTTATTTACGGCCCGAATAGGCAGTCAGGTACATCTGAATGACGCATTAGATGCGTGTCTGTAAAGAGTTGAAAGTTGTTGCCCGTTCCAAAATGAAAAAGAACTTCATGAAAAAAAATTAAATCATTCACAAAGTGGTTTCATCAGCCCGACGAATCCTTACTAATATTATAAAAGCGCCTAAATGGCTAAACCGATATTAATGAATTTTGGTACAGAGGTAGGTGGGATCCCGAAGACGGACATACACATAAAAAAGTGAGAAAAGGGGGAGTAAGAGGGAAGAAAATGGAAAATAAAGATTTCTTTTTCGATCAGCCGCAGGTTAAAGTTAGCGTTAGGCAAAAATAACTATGCCACGCGGTTGAAGGCGCGGGCGAAAGCTAGTCACGATACAAATTAAAATCCTTACCTGAATATATCTACGAATTCTGGCAAGAAGAAGATAGAAGACCAGGCCAGCCCTCTCCAGGCGCTGTACTTCTCGAACTCTTTGGTCATCTCCCTCAAGGGTCCCGTGCTGTCCCTCGTTGCTTGGCACTGAATGCCGAATGAGGACTCTCCAATGATGTCGGTTGAGTAGTCCGCGAATATAGTCTTCAAAAAAACATTATTTAGACACATGATCACAACATAGTAACGTATAATATTAGCGAGTTTTAGAAGTTGACTATGTCGAGTGTGGCCAAAAAATATGTTATAGTAAATAAAAATCACAAATACCCTCAAATCGATGGTGATTCCTTTTTCGTTGTCGGAATGGATTCGGCCCACGAGATCAGTCACCTTGCTCTGGTACAACTGGGTCCAGCCTCGCAGTTTGGAGCCAGTGAACACCGTAGTCAGGCGTCTTCGAAGGGAGCTCCATAATGGATCCTGAGTAATGTAACAAACATTACATAAAATCACTACTAATTGTATCTGAAGTTTCAAGCGCTGAGGAGGTAGTCTATTGCTGATGCCAGAAACCGTACAAATATACACAAACTAGCTTTTGCCCGCGGCTTCGCTCGCGTTAAATTCGTGATCCCCCTTTCCTGATTTGCAGGTACCTGCTACCTGTAGTTTTTGCCCTTGCGCCTTATTTATTGTAATAGCAAAGTTAAGTTTTTCCTTTTCTTCCCTCTTTCTGCCTCATTCGGATTTCATACTTTGCAGTAACGATTAACTAACAAGGTAGTCAAATTAAGATTTAAAATGCGGTCACTTACATCTACAGTGAACAAGTTGAGGGCTCCCATCGGATCAGTCTTCCCCGAAGCTAAGAGTCTGTTCCTGAAGACGTCGGCATCCTTCACGAGGATCCGACGCGACAGTTCAGGGTCATTCACCACCAGGCCGCGCCGCCAGAACACCCAGATGCCCACGTAAGGAGAAGGCTTGTGCTTCTGGTATAATTCTATCAGCCATGTGCCCTGGAAATATCAAGAAATATAACTGTTTATTATGGCAGACCATCATAGCTTCTATACGGAGCTATATGAGCAGAAGAGTGATTTTACAGTGCACGCCCTCATGTGACCAGTTTTGTTGCAGTCACAGTTACAAAGATCAAATTTATTTTAGATCATAAATAGGTTGTTTAAAAACAGTGTATGTAAATTGTGTTATGTTAGAATCGATAGGATTAAACCGTGGCGTATGATCAGCGAAAATTTGAATACAAGGATAACTAGGTCTTGGTTTTGGTATTTTGAAGTGAATGTTGTCCTATTTAACCGTTTAATCAAAAGGTGGTCTGTTAGAGAAGATGCAAGACATATGATTGTCCATAGAGTTTTTTGGCGATTTTTCTCCATATATGTAGATCCTTTGAAATGGGCAACTACAGTACTTTCACAAGTTATTAAGCCTTGTGACTGTAGCATTTTCTTTTGATTTTTCGACATTCTTGAGTTCCTGTAATGATCACAGATGTTTGACCACATTTTTCGGATTACACAAGAAAACCAGTCAAGTACGAGACGGGGTCGTGCATCGAGGGTTCCGTACAATCTTGTAGGTAACTAATAAATGTACCGGACATTGCTCTAGTGGAAAGATAAACTGTATTTAACGGTAAACTTAACTTTGCCGTTAGAAAACTGTTGTCCCCCATACAATGACATCAGTGCGGTTAGTTTACGAACTGTAATTAAGTTTGTAATCTCATTTTGTTTTTTGATATATTTTCATACATTCATTCATTTTATATTTCCCTTTACTGGTACTCTGATAATATTGTTTCTTGCCAAATTTTATGATTGCAGGTCAACGGTAAGTTTCCTGTAGATTTTGTGTGTGACACAAACAGCTATATCTTTAGATTGCGTAGACATAGAGGGTTGCTTTTTAATTCAATTGTAATTGATAAATTATTTAATGCGTGATTTGAATTGAATTTATTTACATTGGGTTATGCCTGTTTTTATTTTTGTTTTTAATGTATTACTACATTCAAAAATCATGTTTAGGTAGTAACCGTTAAGTTCACCGTCCGTCCGTCGATTGACGACAGGCCGTGTCGACGGCGCGTTCGTGTTTCACGCGCGCCTCAAAGAGAGTCAGCAAAGCAGAGGGGCTTGCCAGAGCCTCCGCCTGCCGGGGTTGCGGGTTGTTCGAAAGAGATACCGCGGCCTCGGAACGTAAAGGGCAACAGAAGGAACATGGGTGGGTTTTAGTCAGTACAAGTCTGACATGCCCCCCCGCTCCGCCCAGAGCGGGGGAAGTCATTGGATGATTTCCCGCCCGAAAAAAAAAGAAAAGGTAGTAACCGTTATACCATTTTTGTTGTCTATCAATAAAAAAGTTAGTTTTTTCATTTGAATTCAAAAAACAACGGCAAGTGCGTTCCAGGTATTTCATTCTATGACGCTCACATTTCCCTATCCCCATTCTATCATCGGAAGAGCGGAGTTACGGCGAAATGGCAACGTTATATGGGTACAATTCCACGAACCCGAACAAATCGCTCTGCTACTACATTTATTGTGCGAATCGCCAGTTTGTAGAATTCCAGCTACTCTGTTCACTGATCATTATATTCTGGGCTTTTCAAAGTTCACCTGAATCGGTTTCTTCTAGGAAAGCATGCTCCACACTAGGCAGCATCATCATCATCATAATTACGCGCTACAGACAAAGAGTTGCGGACATCGGCCCTCAATACAATACAATAGGCAGCATCATCGGTTAGAATTGAGGCCAAATGCAAGCCTGTGGTATAAAAATCAATTTGCCCGCGCTCGTGGTTAAAACATCAGAAACAAATTAATTTTGCAAAAAAAAAAACAAATTCACTCGTTTCATAATCAAGTTTGAACTAATTATCAAACCACTTGATGAATGCCCCAGTCTATACTAACCTTAACATCATTTTGAGGCAGGAAGTGATGTCATGACAACAATGGCTTGTTGACACCCTAAATAAAAAAATGGACTTGGTCGGCTTTTAGAATATGTTTCATAGTCACGAACAGCTACCCTACAATGACGTCTTAAAGCAGAACTTATTCCGCTGAGGGAAAGAGACAGAGCTATACAGGGTGTCTAGCACCATCTCTTTCCCTCAGTAGAATAAGAACTGCTAAGTATAAGATGTCATAGTAGCCCTTCTGATTTGATAACACGACTCCCAGCCCTCCAGCAGACTAGGCGCTAGCAAGACAAATGGTACTCGCAGATGACAGAGATGAATCTGTAGTGAGGGAATATCGTTACATTGCGAACAGGTAAATGTATTCTAAATATATTCATTCGTCATGTCCGTACTCAGTGATTTTGTACGGAACGTATAAAATTTATTTGACAAAATGTACTGAATATTGATGTTATCGTTTAAACGACTTACGAAATAAACGCTCTCTTGTCATTGAAAAAGAAATTAGATATTAATAACTCTTTTCTTATTTAACTAAGCTAAAATCACCATTAAATGATTGAGAAACCGGTGATTAACGTTTTTATTTACATTCCAATAAAATGAGTTTTTTTCCCGGATTCACTTGGGTTTGTGTCGTTAGCCACACAAGAATAAACCAGGTAAAGTGACGTCACTTTATCTCATTGCAAGCGGAACTTTAAAGTCTCTATTTAAATTCCAGCGGTATTTTTATATTTATTCACTTTTATGTTTCTTCTTATTAAAATGATTAAAATTAATCGAAACAAAATGGAAAATACCCCATAAAAAAAATAAAAGCCGCATTTTTATATGACTTACTAGCCTTTGCCTACAGCTTCGCCCGCGTTAAATTCGGGATAAGACAGTTCTTCTTTTCTGATTTGCAGGTACCTGCCACCTGTAGTTTTTGCCCTAGCGCCTTATTAATTGTAATAGCAATACTAAGTTTTTCCTCTTTCTCCCTCATTTCTCACCCTTTTAAAAAAAAATATAGTCTAGTCCGTCTCCAGGGTCCCAACTATCTCTGTACCAAATTTCATCAACATCGGTTTAGCCCTTTAGGCGTGAAGACGTAACAAACAAACTCACTTTCGCTTTTGTAATATTAAGTAAGGATTATAAACTAATACAATTAATAAAGGTTGTTTATGTGTATTACATCTGAGTTTAACCACTCTGCACGACAGGATTTTGACACATGACACATCAGCTGAATCGGTGGGCTGACGCGAATTGTCATGAAATTCAAGAATTTTCATCAATTTACAGCATTCAATTTTGTTATTAAAAATAAGTCACCGGGGCTGTTTCATATGATAAGTTTGAGGTTTATATTTTCAAAAACCTCATAAGGTCTATAAAACGGCGTCAATCTATTGTAAAATGTGTGTAAAATACATATTATTACACCCTTCCAAAAATTAGGTACTTTAAAAACGCTGGAAATAATGCACATACACAAGACAACCCTTCGATAATAAAATCGGAAATCCAAAATAAAAACAGTGACATTCCATCTGCATTCTTATTTTTGTCATTTTACATATAAATTCAAAATAAAACACGATACAAATCTCGACAAAAAATACTAAAAACTGTGTTGCAACATGACATTTCTTAGTGCTGACCGTAAATCTAAGTTTCATCATTACGATTAAAAAGTTGCATTCAACCTAATCGATAATCGTAATGGAGTAAACTTAAAAAAAAAAATTGTGACCATTGAGGAATTTACCTATGGAGATTGCATATTATTCTACTATTGATATTATAGTTGTTCAAATATCTATGATATCGATAAGAAAAGAAAGACAACAACATTTTGTCATGTGCTTTTTTGTTATACTATAATTATTTTCGTATGCGCCAAGATTTGAGGTACATTTTGCTGTCAAACGGTTTTGCGGTAAAAGATTTTGGCTGCTTTCTTGAATGACGATGAATGAAAATGGTGGCCATTTTTGTAGGAGGTCATGCTAATTCTGTAGGTAACTAGTCAGGCACCCCAGCCGGCACAACCATACCGTACCGCACCTAGAAAGCCATGCCTCAGCAGTAGAGCCTTGTTTTAGACGGACAGGGACTCCGCACACATCGGGGCCCTAAAATATTGATATAGACACCCGACGCCCGATGCCTGTAGCGTCTCCCGCGGTGGCTGGCTTGGTTTGAGGAGCGCCTCACTTCCCCCGCTCTAGACGAAGTGGGGGGGAGTGTCTGGGTTATGCAATAGAAGGAGCATGGGTGGATTTTATTCAGTACTAGTCTGGCACTCCCCCCGTTCTGCCCAGAGCGGGGAAAGTTATTTGACGATTTCTCACCAAAAAACAAACCCCGGTACACGACATCAAGAAAAATCCAGGTTCAAAATGGACTCATTTTGAACCAGGAGTTTCGTGGGAGGGTGTCGTGTTTCCATCTCAATTGTGTTCTTCCTCTATAGGCCATTTTTACCCAAGGCTTCCACTCCAAGAACACTTTGGCCTACGAGCCATGTTTTAGGAAAGAATAAATACGCTTTTCAAATAACCAATCCAACCAAACAATTTTGTCGAACAAATGTAATTTATCTTAGCTGATTTTTGTGCTTACCAAGATCATAATTGGCGCGTTCTATATTCAACCTTATTTATTTCTATTTGCAATACACATTCAAATAGTAGGTACAAAACCAAATTATTAATAAAATAGCAAATAAAAATTTTAATATAAATTTGAACAGCGAGCGCATTCCTTTTTTGATTTTTTATCTGAAAATAAAATTGGCGCGAATTTAGCCATATATCAGCTTGTACTGTTTGTTGTTGAATCGGTTTTAGTGGCGTATAAAATATTATAATCAATATTTATAGTATTTTACATGTATTACAAAATTAATTTTTATTTTCATTTATCAATTTCTGATATTCCTTATTTTAATTTATTCGAGTTGATTGATTTACAAGAAAATAATCGATTGAAATAATCGCATTTACACATCACAAAATTAAAAAAAAAGAAATGGACGTCAATTTCGAAAGTGAATTTAGTAGTGGTTATGAATATTCCGTGTAATTGGTCCTATTATTGCAAATTACGATAAGATCTGGGCATTGTCATGTTATTTATAATATTTGAAATGATATTTGTGTCAGTTGTTATAGAATCTATTCGTGAATATATGATATAATGTGGAATTAAAAATGTAAACAAGCACGATTGGCGCGAAACTTCGACTTTAGATTTCAAAATGTATCATTGCCACTACTAATATAAGTTCAATTACGAATGATTTCTTCACGTAATAAAAGGATACGTTAATCATGCCCAATAATGCGGAGTTTAAATGTCCGAAAACCTATTATTTTATGATTTTTAGCGTCGACCTACACTGCCATCAAAATGGCGATGATCGTAATTTACGCATTTGGATTTTATAAGACTTAATTAAGAAACTTCCTCAATAATTAAAGAACTTCTAATGACGTTTACATATGAGTTTTTTATTCTACTATCTTAATGAATGCACATCCATATTATTTATTAACCAGAAAATAAAATATTTCCAAAAATAATGAGGAAGTCATATGACTTAAATGTCCGACCCCTTTCGGGGCCAGTACCGAGCCAGCGGAGGTTTGAATGTCGAGCCCCCGAAGGGGTCCGTACCGAACTATACGGTTAATTCCCACGATGACCCAAGTCGAGGCCGCCATCACTGGTCCCTCACAATAACAATAAGATTGATGCAAAGCAAAACATGCAAAGGACGTAATGTCGGTGTTTATACAGTTTTTTACCACAGCAAAGTAATCATTAAAATAATGACTTATTAGACCCCACATTGTATTGCCATTATGTAATCTCTGATACTATTATTATAAACAATAGGTTAAATAATACAACATTAATTTCTGTGATTATCTTGTTACAGGCCGTAATGACATGACAATGATAAACGGTTTTTTTTTAATCAGTCAAGTGCGAGTGGGACTACACCGCTCACCAGATTCGTAGCACCAAACAATATAAGAACTAAACAAAACTCATTCAAATTAAATGTAAATTACCTAGCACTCAACCGCAAAACTAAATTTTCCATAGTATCCAAATTAAAAAAAAAACCATTTTATTTCCTGTAGTTCGCGGATCTTTTACACGTATAATAATTATGAAACAGCTAATCTATACTAATATTATAAAGCTGAAGAGTTTGTTTGTTTGAACGCGCTAATCTCAGGGACTACTGGTTGGAATTGGATAATTCTTTTAGTGTTGGATAGTCCATTTCTTGAAGAAGGCTATAGGCTATATAACATCACGCTACGACCAACCGGTGCTGAGCAGCGTGGGTGAAACCGCGGAGAACAGCCAGTAAATAATAATCCAGATAATATCAATCTAATCTAATAAAAAAAAAGTGAGAAATGAGGGGGAAAGAGGGAAGAAAAGGAAAAACCGAGCGCTGCTTTTCAAATAAATAAGGCGCAAGGGCAAAAGCTATAGGTAGCAGGTGCCTGCAAATCAGGAAAGGGGAACTGTGTTGCCCCGAATTTAACGCGAGCGAAGCCGCGGGCAAAAGCTAGTAATTTATAGTTTAAAATATTTTCAATGGAGAAAGTAGTAAGTATTCTTTTAGTTCATTATTAATTCTTTTTTACACTTCTCTGTAATCTAATATTTCTATTATTATATTCGTGGAAAATTCTAGAAACATACGTACAATTTCTTATCCGACCAGTAGTTCCAGGACGACTTTTTATTATCCAGATTCTTATTAATTATTACGCATTGTGTTTATTTATTTGTTTTAATATCCTTACTATTATTATAAAAGCGAAAGTGAGTTTGTTTGTTTGTTCGTACCTCTTCACGCTTTAATGGCTTAACCGATTTTGATTAATTTTGGTACAGAGATAGTTGGGAACCAGGAGACGGACATAGGCTAATATTTTTTTGAAAAAAGTGGGATGTAAGGAAGAAAACTTAGCGTTACTATTTTTACGCCGAATTTAACGCGAGCAAAGCCGCGGGCAAAGGCTAGTAACAATACTAGCCTTTGCCCGCGGCTTTGCTCGCGTAATTTATACAAATAAATTTATATAAGTATGACTTTTATACGTGTGGTGCTGGAATGCAGAATTTTTATTTCGCTATACTTAGATTATGAATTCGTGTTTGAAAAGAGATTTAAAAAGATAACTTGTTGTGCATTAATTTTATCAGTTTGATTACATAACTTTTCCACTAGATTAGGTAGTGGAAACATATTTTTGTTTTAAGTAACATACCTATAACAGGAATATATGTTTGAAATAGATATTACTAGCTGTGCCCAGCGGTTTCACCCGCTGAAGTTTAGGGGTATGAAAAATTGATGTTAGCCGATTCTCTGACCTACTCAATATGTACCCAAAATTTCATAAAAATCGGTCGAGCCGTTTCGGAGGAGTACGGTAACTAACACTGTGACACGGAAATTTTACATATTAGATAAACATTGAGTATTATGTATGTAGGTATGTCTGTACGTCGTTATTTTTTGGATGCGGTACCTCAAAAGGAAAATATGGAACCCGTGTTGGATCACTTGGTTGTCCGCCTGTCTGTCTGTCAAGACCCTTTATCTCGGGAACACGTGGACATATCGAGTTAAAATTAAAACCATAAATACTCAACTCAGTGTCTGAAATAGTTTTTTTAAGAAAGCATCACACAGATTTTAGTGGACCTGCACAGTCAGTAAGCTCAAACCAGAGAGCTCAGCGACACGACGAACAATTACAAAAAAAGGATATTTGTGTAGGTCGCTTATAGTACTCAAACTGTCAGGTTATCGTCAAAACAAATCAAAATAGTAATGAACAGCACAGTATTAAACGACCTGTACATAAGACCAAGCATACATCATCAAATTCATTCATCAAATATTAATGTTCACACATATCATTTTAAAGAAAAATATTCAATTATATCACTATCTGCATAGTCCTCATGTAAGTTGACCAAGATTATTTTGTCTGGACTTTAAAAGAGACTATGACCTCTGAGTTTGTTTCGGCTGTTTCTTCTCAGAGTAGTCGGGTACGAAACACCGGCCTCATCTAGTTTAAAAAAAAATGACGTGGAAAAGTGTTTGTGAAAACATACTTGCAAAATAAACATCATTTATCAATTAAATCCAATATTTTCATCATATCAGACACCACATCTATTCTAAAGAAAATTCTGGTCGGATCAAAATGATGGTTGAAATATCGGTCCACGTTTATAGGTAGCAAATGTAAGTTAAGTAAATATAGAAGCAATAAAAAAAAACCACTCACCGGATTTTTCTTCTGCAAGAACGACATGCTTCCAAATATAGGATGGACAGGATCCTGGGGCACCCCCAGGTTGTTCCAATAGTTCTTCATTCCAATCCATTTTACGTAAAGCCACAAAAATAATGTACACAACGGTATTAATAGTAGGAGATACATTGTATCTCAAAGACACGGTGGTACTGGTTGATAATATCGTTTCACTGATAATATATATGCGAACGTTTTTATGTTGGCGGGAAAACTTAGAGGAAGAATTGATTTAGCTTAAAGCAACGGCATTGGCTTAAAGACTGGTCGGAAACTTAGTTTCAGTTTTTTTTTTGTTTAGGTGAAACAGAATCAAGGGATCTGGTAAAAATGAGACTACTGAGGTGTAAGATTCAGGAAGCAATATTTCAAGCCGAAGTCTACTTTGTTGCCTTCAGAAGTAATAGCAAAAACTAAGCATCTCCTGAATAAATGCTACGCTTCTTGCCTTGCTGATAGACCAAGTGAATATCCGTCCTTGACGTGGGTATATATATAAATAGCGCGTGCTATAAGTAAAAGATAAGACCAGCTTTGAAACGTGTGCAATGATTTCTGTTTGAAAACCCAAGAATAATATTCGTTTGATTAAAATATGGTTTGTAATGTTGACAAATATAATAAGCATTGTCATTATTGCTGTTCTACAGTTAGATTGAAACCTCTATCGGCAGTCGGCCTTGCCAATCGGTCATTTTAGACACGACAACATTTTATCATGAAAAATGACATTTCATTATGTCAAGTATTGGCATTATAATATTTGAATTTGTAACGTGATAAATAGTTTTTTTTTCTCTCTCTTAGAACACTGTGTCTGAAATGTCTGTGCAAAAAATGGTTCATTGTTTGTTAAAATATTTAAAATTATTTAAACTCTTTGTTGTGTTCTATTCAACAATAATAATTACTGATATCGTCTCCAGCGTTTGATTGTCTACCATAGTACCTACGTGATATTGGCAAAATTGTGGTGTCTCCTTCCACAAACGCCATTAAATAAATAAGTCAAGTGATAAATAGTTTTAAAGACAAATATTGAAATAGTACGATAATTTAATAATGTCATTTAAATGTATTTTTTTTGTACTTGACTTTGCTTATTGTATAGTTTTGGTTAATTCAAACCCTTTTCTTAGGGACGAAAAGAGTTTAATAATATAGAACTTAACGAAACCTACCAGATTAGAAATTATCAATGCAGTATTAATTCTGCCGTCAAATTAACCTAACGGGATACTTTGAGATAACCATATGGTACAAACTGTAAGTCGTATCATTTACTAACTTGCGTAACCGCGGGTGGATCCGCAAGTAATTCAGGGGTAAGCTTTCTAAATACCAGGTTTAGGTTTCATCTAAATCGGTCCAGGCGTTTGAGCGTGAATAAGCAACAAACAAACACACGTACAACATTTCGTCTTTATAATATTAGTATTATGTTTTTGCTCTGTCAGACTCCTAAGACATCCTTATTAATATATAAATGTGAATGAAACTTTGTATGTATGTATGTATGTTAGCTTTTCACGTCTAAACGACTTATCTAATTGTTGTGGAACAATATAACCTATATTTATTATCACAGTATTAACTTAAAGGGGTGAGCAATATTGTATTACGCCCATGTTCCTCAACTGTTTGACAAGATTATATTGCCTACTAGCTGTGCCCACCGGTTTTACCCGTTGCTCAGGTCTCCTTATCACTTAGGGGTTTGAAAGATACATATTAGCCGATTCTCAGACTAACTAAATATGCATAAAAAAAATTTAAGAATCGGTTGAGAATTTTATATATTAAGATTTTATATAAGAAGACTGGAGACATCAAGTAACTAATGCAGACACTAAATGGAATTGAGAACATGCTCAGACTAAAAAAACAAACGGACGGTGTCGCGCGGGTAACTAGTTAGTTATAATTATCTTTTTTTAATTTCAAATTTTAAAATTATTTTCAACAATGTAACCTACAGTGACAAAAAAAGATTTCCATAATTAAAACCAAATTACTTTTTCGTTTCAAAGAAATTCACATTAATTAAACCCATTAAAAAATTAATATTTCAAAGGCTGTCTCTGAAGCCATTAGGAAGCCCTTTGTCAGCCAAGTGCCCATTGATCCGGCGGAATAATAGCGTTATTGTAATTCAATTAGCGGGGTCCTGGGTTCGATTCCCGGTGCCAATTAAACAGGGGACAATGGGCTTAAATGATATGCTTGATGGTATCTTTACGTTTAAATGAGCTTGGTTGCAAAATGTTGGTAACCACACGTTGTTAGGACCTGTTGTTCTGTATCAAACCGCGAACGTAATTAGTTTCCTTCAAATTCAGCTTTGATGGCACGGTTGGCGTAGTGGCTGAGTGATTGACTGCTGCGCTGCGTGTCGCGGGTTTGATCCCCGCACGGAACAAATATTTGTATGACCTACAGGTAGTTATTCCGGGTCTGGCTGTTTGTTTAAGTGAGTTTATTTGTAAACGCACCCACGATACAGGAGAAATTACTAGTGTGGGGCAATGTTCAACTTTCAGGGGTAAATTTAGAGTACATGCATACAGGTGAATTTTAGGTTTTTTTTTTCAATAACCCTTGATAATGTTCTGAAGCCTATCTCACCTCAACAACCCAGTTAGTACGCCAGTTGGAACATCACCGTGTTTTTACAAAACACATCAGATACCACTCTGCGTACTCATCGTGTGAGTTGACCAAGATAAGTTCTGTATCTTTAAATAACTAATTTCTGAAAAACCAGACACATCAACAAATAGATAGGTTACAAAACGGCCAAGAGCGAGTCAGACTTGCGCACCGAGAGTTCCGTACAAACTTGCGACATAAACAGCCATATTTTTTGACTATGTAAATTTAGAAGGTTGACTGTTGCACAACAAAAAGGAGCTACCAAGGAATGAATATCAGGTTTTAATTTCAATTCGATACCTAAACGCGTTCCCGAGATAAAAGGTCTTGACAAACAGATAAACGGATAACAAAGAGATTCAATAAGGGTTTCGTTTTTTTTATATGAGGTACGGAACCCTAACTATTCAGTTTAAAACCAGTGAGACTAGAAGCTGAGTCCAATAAAGTTGGGAAAAAGGCCAGGCAGACGATGAGAATACGGGTAAAAAAAAAAACTTATCACATTGATAACTCAGATGTTCTCCGACCGAGCTTTGTCGGTCAGTCAAGTCCTGGATGATAGCTTCACTTACTTTATAAATGTCCCTTAATATAAACAAATCCACGATATTTAAGTAGTACAAAAAACAAAAATGAATTGAGGCCTTATTCTTATGTAACGAGGGATGTAAATATACTGGTAGAAAACTTGTTCGGTGGTCGGATACACCTTCATTTTTACCAACTTTTCAACAAGTTTTTTTCCAGTAATTAACTGGGCGGGTGTAACAGCGGTGCGTGTTCAAGTTAGAGAAAAATCGCGTAATATGATATTTGTTTTTTTTTCATTGCTATACTGCTGATTTTAGCGTTAAGACCGCCCATTGTTTCACCCTGTTTATTAGTTGTTTAGTGTTATTCTTTTTACTTGTATGGTGTACAATGTACACCAGAGATGGCGAACCAAAGGCACGCGTGCCATTGGCGCGCGCGACACAACGATTTGGGCACACCAACAATTTTATTCATATTTTGATCTTCCTGTCATTTTTAACTCGAGATGAATAAAATTAATTCGCTTAGAAACCGTTTAGCGATGACTCTACTAGTCAGTAAAAAAAGTTTGTAATTGATAGTAATTATTTTCCTAATACAATTACTTAGTCAAAATTATTGGATGGCACGTCTGTGGCCTCATTCAATTTTTTTTTTAGGAAAAATGGCACGTTAGTGCATCTAGGTTTACCACCCCTATTGTTTTTTTTTTCGGGTGGGAAATCATCAAATAACTTCCCCCGCTCTGGGTGGAGCAGGGGGGGGATTTCAGACCTTTACTGACTAAAACCCACCCATGTTCCTTCTGTTGCCTTTTACGTTCTGGGGCCGCGGTATCTCTTTCGAACAACCCGCAACCCCGGGAGGAGGTTTACCAATAAAGTGTGTACATAATAAAGAATATTCTATTATCTATCTGATTAACTTCGTAGCGGAGTCTTAAGGCAGTTGATTCCACGATGCGTCTGCCTTGTCGTTTTTTAGTAGTTACCACAATGGTTAAGGGGTTAGCTTTGTTATTTTACCATTTAATCATTTTATTTAATACCAGCCTATTACTGTTCCACTGCTGGGCAAAGACCTCTTCTCATACATAGAAGGCACGAGCGTTGATCACTACGCTTGCTCAAGACAGGTTGGTGATTTCAGACTTACCTATATTAACCGATTCGTTGCGACGCCCATTTTGGTGCACTTTTATGCGTGGCGACGAACAAATATTTCGTGACACGACAGTCGTGTCAAGCGCCATATCAGTTGATGACACGCCTATTGTGCCATCAGCCATGTACAGAAAAAAATGCTCTTTTTTTTTGTTTACCCTTGAATTGTATTCAGTCGACTTCCAAAATCGAAAGTAAACGGTCAGTTACTTTGTGTTAAGTGGTTTTGAACTGATTATATATGTGTTTCACTGAAAATGGATGGAAAGTGACTTTTTTATTCAGATGTTATAAACCTTTTGTATTGTTTTATGATTTACATACATATCATACTGGGATTGTAGGTTATAATAAAGATTCTAATTTCTGTTTTTATTATTTGATGTCATTTGTTGTGTTTCATCGATGTGTAGTAGGCAAGTGCCCTAATGATAGCAGAATATGGATACAGATATTTTCCTGCAAAAAAATCTACTTATGTTTTGTTGTCTTTACAGGCGAAAGAGTTATAGAAGAGTCATCTGAGAGCTCAGATCTAATATCTGAGCACTTCGATATCACAACCCATTTAGATTATGCATTTCATTAATACGTACCTAATCGCAGTAATCGTAATGCAACTTATCGAGGTTGTCAACCCCTGGAATTATCTGATTTGCATTATTTCCAGAAACGAAGTCTATAATAATGATCCGCATTCAAAAAGATTAATGTTTAGTTCAAGAAGCACCTCAAGAAATTTCGATTTGAGCGAGTTATAAGACATTTAAAAATGACACGAAACGCGTGTCATACGCCATATGTAAAAAAATTGGATGGCACGTCTGTCGTGCCATCCGCAACGAATCGGTTAATAACTAGCTTTTGCCCGTGGCTTCGCTCGCGTTAAATTCGAGGTAACACAGTTCCCCTTGCGCCTTATTGTTTTGTAATAGCAACGCTAAGTTTTCCCTTTTCTTCCCTCTATCTCCCTCACATCACACTTAAAAAAAAAAGACTATGCCCGTCTCTCGGTTCCCAGCTCTCTGTACCAAAATCGGTTTAGCCATTAATGCGTGAGGCACGAGGCGCTTGATCTCTGGGCCATTACGACGCCATCCAACTGAAACTTTAAATCTATAAAATATTTTTGACTAGTTTTTGCCCGCGGCTTAGCTCGCGTTAAATTCGGGGTAACACAATTCTCCTTTTCCGATTTGCAGGTACCTGCTACCTATAGTTTTTGGCCTTGCGCCTTATTTATTTTAATGCTCAGTTTTCCCTTTTCTTCCCTATGTGGCCCTCATTTCTCACTTTAAAAAAAGTTAGCCTTTGTCCGTATCCGGGGACTCAACTATCTCTGTACCAAAATTCATCAAAATCGGTTTAGCCATTAAGGCTTATTTATTTTATTTACATTTATTTATTATAATAGCAATGCTAAATTTCTCCTTTTCTTCCCTAGTTTTCCCTCATTTCTCACTTTAAAAATGTTAGCCTCTGTCATCTCCAGGGTCCCAACTATATCTGTACCAAAATTCGTCAAATTAAGGCGTGAAGAAGTAACAAACAAACTCACTTTCACTTTTATAATAATAGTAAGGGTTTGTCTGTCGTCTCATTCCTTAGCCCCACAGTTATATAGTAGATAGAGACTTTCCAGAATTGTTATTACTTATAATAACCGGATAATGGCGGCCCGAACTTTTCACATTGACGTCTCCTTTTTTCTTAAAAGCATGAACATTGTTTTAATTATGGGTATCATTACTTACAACGTTGTTAACCCTTTTTAGAGGTTCGTGGTTAAGCAGTACTTGCCGAGGCTTTTCCGTGGATGGGCCTTATTTGACTATTTTCCATCCGTAAAAAAACCCTTATTAGAATAACTTTACAAATTGTATCTGCTTTATTTAGAGGAGCTCGTGGCTAAATAATAGCAGCCGCTCAGGTCAATCTTTAGGTTAAGCCGCGCTTGCCTAGGTTGGTCTGTGGATGGGTGACCACTCGTTGCATACCGAGTTTCCTCCATGCCTCGGAAAGCACGTTTAGCTGTTGGTCCCGGTTGTCATTTGTAGATCTTTGACAGTCGTTACAGCTAGTCAGTGTTCTGAAAGTCTGTCAATTTTTCTTACCAAGGGGTATCGTATTACCCAGTACTAACTCGGTTATGGAGGTCAGACAGGTAGTCGCTCCATGTAAAATACTGGTATTCAGCTGCATCCAGTAAGACTGGAAGCCGACCCCAACATAGTTATTCAAGCAAAAAATCATTCACAACGTTATAATAAATTAAGTACTTAAAAATAAGAGTGTTTCTTTGAGACATGGCTTTTAACGTCACTACCGGCATTATCTCAGACAATGCGTTTTCAGTTGGCGTTCCGTTTTACTGCAAACATGAAAGATTTATTCATTTATTTACCAGCTTTTGCCCGCATCTTCGCTCCGTTAAATTCGGGGTAACACAGTTCCCCTTTCCCGATTTGCAGGTACCTGCTTCCTGTAGTTCCTGTAGCTCCGGGCCAAGAACTGAACCAGGGCCGGAAAAAGTTTTTCATTACTTGCATATTCCGTTGTGTTCCGATGTACTGGAAATCAACAGATTGTCGATTGCATAAGGTAGGATTGGCGCCGATCTAATCAGATAAAAGTAAATATATTGTTGTATAATGACTCTGTTTAATTAATCTTGACGGTATATTTTGTGACGTTATTAAAAAAACCACCTGATAGAAATTAAACCCAGACATGACAGGCATTTGTTGAAATGTCCGCAGTCTAGATATCCTTACTATTATTTTAAAAGCGAAAGTGAAATTGTTTGTTTGTTACGTCTTCACGTCTAAATGACCAAACCGATTTTCATGAATTTTGGTATAGAGATAGTTGTGACCATAGAGAGGAACATAGGTTATTTAAAAAAATATATAAGGCGCAAGGGCAAAAACTACAGGTAGCAGGTACCTGAAAATCAAGAAAGGGGAACTATGTTACCCCGAATTTAACACAAGCGAAGTCGCGGGCAAAAACTAGTAAAAATTAAATAAAAAAGTTTAGCATTACTTGCATACTCCGTTGTGTTCCGTCGGACTGGGAATCAACAGATTGTCAACTTCATAAGGTGGGTTTGGCGCCGATCTAATCAGATAAATATATTGTTGTATTACGACCATTAGGTAGTTATCCTTGACGGTATATTTTGTGACGTAATTAAAAAAAAACTAACGTGATAGAGATAAAACCGAGACATGACCGGCATTTATTGAAATGTCTGCATTCTAGATATCCTTACTATTATTATAAAAGCGAAAGTGAGTTTGTTTGTTACGTCTTCACGCCTAAATGACCAAACCGATTTTGATGAATTCTGGTATAGAGATAGTTGGGACCATAGAGAGGAACATAGGTTATTTAAAAAAAAATATAAGGCGCAAGGGCAAAAACTACAGGTAGCAGGTACCTGAAAATCAAGAAAGGGGAACTATGTTACCCCGAATTTAACACGAGCGAAGTCGCGGGCAAAAACTAGTAAAAATTAAATAAAAAAGTTTAGCATTACTTGCATACTCCGTTGTGTTCCGTCGGACTGGGAATCAACAGATTGTCAACTTCATAAGGTGGGTTCGGCGCCGATCTAATCAGATAAATATATTGTTGTATTATGACCATTAATTATCCTTGACGATTTATATTGTAACGTTATTTAAAAACACCCACCTGTTAGAGATAAAACCCAGACATGACAGGCATTTATTGAAATGTTCGCAGTCTAGATATTTATCTATAAGTACGATGTAATTGTACACCCAAACAGCTCGTGGCTGATTACAAACAATCGCTTGTGTCCATCTTTGAGGTTAAGTCACTCTTGCCTAGGTTGGTCTGCGGATGCAGAACCACACGGTACATACCGAGTTACATCCGTGCTTCTGAAAGTTGTCGGCCCTGCCAAGTGCGAGTTAGACTAGCACACCGAGAGTTCCGTACATATTTACAATATAAACGGCCATATCTTTTGACTGCGTAGAATAAGAGGGTTGATTTTTCAACAGCTATATATAGTTTTAATTTCAACTCGATACCTCTACGCGTTCCGAATATAAAGGGTCTTGACAGACAGACAGATAGACAGACGGTGAGGTACGGAACCCTTAAAAATAAAATGACTTTAGTGTTCGTTACGTTATAATCCTTACTATATAATATTATAAAATCGAAAGTGAGTTTGATTGTTACCTCTTCACGCTTTAATGGCTACACCGATTTTGATGAATTTTGGTACAGAGATACTTGAGAACCAGGAGACGGACATAGCTATATTTAAAAAAAAAAATTGAGATGTGAGGGAGAAAGAGGGAAGAAAAGGGAAAACTTAGCGTTGCTATTACAAATCAATAAGGCGCAAGGGGAACTGCGTTACCCCGAATTTAACGCGAGCGGAGCCGCGGGCAAAAGCTAGTAACTTATATTTTATTTTCAGTCTATTTTATAGGAACCCGCGTATGGATGTGATCCATAATCGAAATCGAAGCGGAAGCCTGCTCGCTTTACCGGTTGAAATGTATGATATACATAAGTAAATTTATGGTTTGTACACACTTGAGAGCAGGCTTATCGGACGGTAGTTGGCGATGTCGAGTGGGTCTCCTTTTTTATACATCATTACATTATAATGTAGGTACTAGCTTCCACCTGCGACTTCGCCCGCGTGGCATAGTTACTTTGGGCTATCGCTCACTTTGACCCGCGTGATGATCGAATAGAAATTATCTTTCTCTCCCCTTTTCTTCCCTCTTTCTCCCGTTTTTCTCACTTTGTTTAGAAAAAAAATAGCCTATGTCCGTCTTCAGGGTCTCAACTATCTCTGTACCAAAATTCATCATAAGCGGTTGAGCCATTTAGGCGTGAAACGTTACAAACAAACAAACTCACTTTCGCTTAGTAAGGATAATAAGGATTATTTTATAGGGATATTCTAAGGGTATCGTATTACACTCTATTAACTGGTTTGTATTGGTCAGATAGAACATATAATTACTGATTTCCGGTTAGATTTGAAGCCCAATATAGTTATAGAAAAATAATCTCTTTTGAATTTGTATGACACAACAAGCGCGGTGTAAATCCTTACTAATATTATAAAAGCAAAATTGAGTTTGTTGGTTACCTCTTTACGCGTTAATGGCTTAACCGATTTTGAAGAATCTTGGTACAGAGATAGTTGGGAACCAGGAGGCGGACATAGGATAATATTTTTTTGAAAAAAGTGGGATGTGAGGGGGAGAAAGAGGAAAGAAACGGGAAAAGTTAGCGTTGCTATTACAAATCAATAAGGCGCAAGCAAGGCGCAAAAGCTAGTCGTACATAAAGATTAAATGACTGTTATGTCTTGGTTTTATCTTGACACAGCTTAATATATAATTATCTACTGTATGGGCGGCGCTAGTCATTGTTTTGTTTATAAATAACTGCTTGGGTATTAACTCAATTTGTGCCTAGTTGATGACTTGCAGTCTGTTCAGAAATGGTCTTTGATTAACTTTTATTAACACCGATAGTATGCATAAAGTAATCCTTGCTAATATTATAAAAGCGAAAGTGAGTTGGATTGTTACATCTTCACGTCTAAATGGCTAAACCGATTTGATGAATTTTGCTACAGAGATAGTTGGGACCCTGGAGACACTGTATTACAGGAGTTAGTGTCTTCCCCTTATATCGATGTTACATTTTATTGATGGCTTCCAAAGATTAAAAAGCAAATCAAAAGTAATAGTTAAATTAAAAATTATATTAAAAATTAAACAAACACGCATTCAATACGTGTCATGTGATGGGTGGGCAGTATGTGCTCGCTCGTGTTAGTTCGGGTGTGAATGTGTAAAGTATAGGTATTATAAGAACTTTTTCAATCGATACACTAAGAAAACTTTTATTTTATTTTATATATTTCTCAAAAAAAATTGTGTAGATTAATTTTAATACAATATTACTCGCCAAACTCTACTTTTCTTATAAATACACGTGAACCTATACATAAATAGCTACTAAATTAAAACAAATTAATTAAAAACTGTCTGAATTTGCTTCTCAACAAAAAAAACGCGCTGAGGCTGCAGTCGGAACCTCTAAGTAATCTTGCCGAGAAGCAAACTCTTCAGTCTTGATCCTAAAACACCTTTATTTAAATTAAAGGTTTGCCTTATTAAATCTATTTTACTAGCTGTGCCCAGCGGTTTCACCCGGTGCTCACATAGGGGTATGAAAAATAGATGTTGGCCGATACTCAGACCTGATATGTACACAAAATTTTGTTTAAATCGGTCCAGCCGTTTCGGAGGAGTATGGGAACGAAAATTGTGACACGAGAATTTTATATATTAGATTAAAAACTTTTGGCACTAAATATTGGGACATTCTTTGTCCATAATAATTTGTTTTTTTCGGCTGAACTAGTTTTTTCTCCCTTACACTCCTCGTATTACTTATATTTATTTTGAACAGCCACTTTATACTCAGTATAACTAGTATCAGTTCAGAATTTACGTGTTCACACAGACACAAAAAGAGGTCTAGTCACTTACGCACCGGATATTCATAAACAGGCGTCATTTCGGTCACAACCGGGAATGAAAACCCGGGTAAATCCGAGTCGGGAGCAAAGGAATCGATTCTCGCCATATCCTAGACAGGCATAAATCGACGTTGGGCTCTGCTAGCTTTTAGGGTTCCTTGGAGATCGGCAGAAAACTCAATATTCCATGACATTAGGCAGAGGTGTAACTATAAGACACGAGGACCCTTAATTGTCCTACTTTCGTTATTGTAAAAGGTACATCATTTAATAACTTTATTATTTTGTGCAACATTATTGTTATACAATGTGTTCGGTCATCGACTAGCGATATTCTACATACTTATGGTATGAGTCTTTTAATATACTATTACGATACACACTTGGATCTAATTCAGTTTGCCGCTTTTAGGCAGCCATTTTGAGAAATTCTCTATGCGTGTACTGAAAATAATCATGTCCCTTAAAGTTTTGGTCTTACGGAGACCAAGATAGCCTTATTCGGAAGGCAACATATCGCGTATCGTTTAAATTAAGAAATGATGGGTTAAGATATTCGTAACATTAGGTAAAAAAATTAAAGTCCAAAAAAATATGCAAATCAACGAAAGTTTAGTAAACCTTTTTGTGAAAAAAAAATGGTAGTTTTTTTTTGTAAATCAATATAATTTGAATACTAGAATGTTTGCTATACATAAAAGTACATAGAATATCGCTAGTCCGTGACCGGACACTTACCACTGTATATTTAATGAATTTTAGTCTTTACAGAAATAAATATGTTTATGCAGGACAGCCACGTTTTGCTACTCATGTATAAGCCCCATTTAAAATTGCCTATATGGCCATCAACTGTGCAGCCAGGCTGTTAATGCAATGCAAAAAAAATATGATGCAGAAGGAATCGGTTAGAAAACCTCCTTTTCTTATTTTTTTCGCCAGATCTCGAAATAAATCCCTAGACCTTCCTTCTAGGTTATGCCACCATCCTCCGATTAAACGAAGTAAAGTACGTGTTTGGATTTGTACTTTCGATTTACAAGTCTGTTTGTGTATGGTATCGTATCTCCCAAATAAACGAACTAGTTTTCATTTAGTTTTTTTTTTCGTTGACATCTGACTTAGTATGATTTAAAACCCTTTCTCCCGTGATAAGGAACAAGTAGACAGGTCCCAGCTCGTACTTGGCCAACGATTATATTCAAAGGCTGGGCGGGCCGCGCATATTTCATCTCGGTCGTCGATAGCTGCCATGATTTACTGCCACAGAGGTAACTATGAACGTTGTGTTTAAGATATTTTTATGTCCCAAGTATTTTTCGTTAGATATGTGGGTGGGAATTATATCCTTACTAATATTATAAAAGCGAAAGTGAGTTTGTTTGTTACCGCTTCACGCTTTAATGGCTAAACTGATTTTGATGAATTTTGGTACAGAGATAGTTTGGAACCAGGAGACGGGCATTCGATATTTTTTTTAAAGTGGGATGAGAGGGAGAAAGAGGGAAGAAAAGGGAAAACTTAGCGTTGCTATTGCAAATCAAATAGATATAAATAACAAATCAATGAGGCGCAAGGGCAAAACCTGCAGGTTCAGGTACTGTTTTATACCGAATTTAACGCGAGCGAAGCCGCGGGCAAAAGCTAGTGTAGAATAATTTTAAGGTATATTATAGGCATAAACACCTCAAAGTTAATCTGTATAATATAATGAAGCACCAAAATAAATATTCTGAGTTGATTTTAAATTAATACTAGCATTTGCCAGCGCCTTCGTTTGCGTTAAATTCGGGGTACCACAGTTCCCCTTTCCTGATTTACAGGTACCTGCTACCTGTAGTTTTTGTCCGTCTTCCCTCTTTCTCTCTAACATGTTAATCGGTAACAAACAAACAAACTCACTTTCGATTTTATAATATTAAGTAAGGATTAGTGAGATTATTTGTTACGTCTTCACGCCTAAATGGCTTAACAGATTTTGATGAATTTTGGTACAGAGATAGTTGGGAACCAGGAGACGGACATAGGCTATTTTTTTTAAAGAGTGGGATATGAGGGACAATGAGGGAAGAAACGGGAAAACTTAGCGTTGCTATTACAAATCAATAAGGCGCTACCGAATTTAACGCGAGCGAAGCTGTGGGCAAAAGCTAGTGCTTTTATAATATTAGAAAGGATTCTGTTTCTTTTTGTTAAAGATATAAAGGTCGGTGGGAGGCAAGGCGAGGGAGTTAAACGGCAAAGTAATATAGATTCTTATGTTTAAACTTTTAGTGAATATAAATTGTAAAACTATTTTAAGGATTGTTAATAAACGCTTCTTGAAGTATATTTTAAAACTATAACTACTAACTAAGACTATTTTAATTATAACTTTTTCCATCGCTGATGGTTTATTCCTCTTTAGAACATTTATTTTTCACCCACATGTCTTGTTCTAGGATTTGGTTATTCTGGAAAAATGAAACACAATTTACAAAAGCCTTTGTTCTTTGTGAATCGTGTTTCATACTTTTCGATTC
This sequence comes from Ochropleura leucogaster, assembly GCA_958449745.1. Lineage (NCBI taxonomy): Eukaryota > Metazoa > Arthropoda > Insecta > Lepidoptera > Noctuidae > Ochropleura > Ochropleura leucogaster. Next base: position 965,926 of record OY288213.1, on the reverse strand, counting down.
CGTTCGATGTTTCAGTCAAAACTATTGAAGGGCTGATACGCTCTTTAATCTCTTTAATCAAATGGCTGAAACAAAGACAGCACTAACCATAAGTAAAAAATCCGTACGTTCCATTTCCCCCAACACAACATAAGGAGCTTATACTCGTACGTACTCTATAAATTATTCACAAACCAAATTACCTCGGAGTGTGTAAAAAACCTACCAGAATTTACCTCCAACGTAAAACGGAACGCTTAGTTTAAAATTCAAATTTGGAAGCGTCTAACACGGCAGCCGCTGAGTCGATTTAAGTGCAAATACGGCCGAGTTACGGAGTCCCCTTCGCTGGACATTTGCCATGGTAATGAAGGACTCCCACCACTGGACGGTTAATTCTATTCATGGCTACAATGGAACGGTGCAGTACAAATACCGAATTACCGTAGCACTGAATAAAAGAAACGTGTGGTTTTAAGTTTCTTTTTATTTCTTCTAATGCAATCTGCGTTGTAAAATTTGCATAAGTAGGGTCGGAAGAGACTTATGTGGTGGTTGATAACGTATATGTCTGAATTATACGCCATTGGTATTAGGCTCGAAGGACCTACTCTTTTTATTAACCAATAAGTAAGAAAAACATGCTTTTGTCCACTAATTTCCGATAAAGAAGTCCTTTTAATCGGATTTCCTTTTCATTTACATTCTACCTCATAAAACAAAGTGACGTGTTAGAAAAAATGAACCGCTGACAACCCTGAAAAAATGCAGCTGAAAATTTCAGAAACTCTGCGTGATCTACTAAACGATTTTAAAAGTTATACGGGCAGAGATAAAGTCGAAAATTGAATGTGTTCTTGAATTAAGTCGCATTCGCAATTATGTTCAGTGTGAAAACGGGTACATTTTGTGTTGGCCGAACAAAACATATTTAGAATTAAAATACGGGAATATACTGGCATGCACTAGTTACGTTAGCTCTTAAAAGAAAGAAAAAATCTCGCATTCAATTTTTGTGATTCTTATTTTGAAAAATGTTGGGACTCCGACCGGACCGACCATTTTCACAAACTCTAAGCGTCACTTAAATACACGCAGTGATGGCTTAGTAGTGTGACTATCGGACTGCCAAGTCGAAGGTTTCGAGTTCAAACCCAAAGGAATGTGTGTGTCTGGGTTCCAACTTTTGTCTGATTTATTTGTCAGTACCCATGTAATTATTACTTGCTACTCTGCAGAGTAAATATCATGAGGACACCAGTCTGTCTGAGATATATTTATCAACGGCATGTAAAGCCATGTTAGAAACCTACGGGTGACTTAACTCTGACAACAGTTTAGGCACCAACTAACAAAAAGAAAGAATATGTACCTAATTGTTGTTATTACTAATAATTAAAACTAATTTATAAAAAATAAACTAACTTAGTAAACTTTAGACAAGAAAGAAAGAAAACATATTTATTTGGCACTTGCCTCAAGTAAACAAATAAAAAAAAAATACAATGTGTGTCCACGGCTGCGCCAAATAAGCCCAGTTCAGTAAACTGCCGGGCAACTAGTGTCCGACGCTAGTTTTCAACTGGACCTAGGATGTGATGTGACGGACGTAAGATAGTCTTATATTATGTATTTAAGTGTATCAAAACGGTACGTATATTAGCACGGCCAACGAGAAGCGATACCAAATGTAAACAAAACCCATGCTAAAACCCCATCTAAAATGGCCGCCCGAATGTTGGCGAACCAGTCTTAACGTTGTCATGTTTTTGCCGGGAGAACGAGACATTACGACAAAGGCACAAGATGGAAAGAGCTAAATTAGATTGTCAACGCCACAGTTGTTCTTTAGGTTAATGACCTTTCGTATCGCTTCTCGTTGGCCGTACTATAGAATAAAGGCTTCGTAGTACTATTCCACACCGCTGTCATCCGGAAAACTATCAAGAAGATTAGCAGCATTACCACGAAGAATGGCAATACTTATTCTTTGGCCAAAGAAAGGTCACGCGCAGTGTCCACCAGTCGGCGAGAAATTTTCCTAAAAAGAAATGGCGCACTTGGGCCCCATTGCCTAAGCGTTTTATATCAGTAAAAACGTGTTTAACATATTTATTGTAAATCGTTACTGAAGCTGAACCAAATTCCACATAGCATATTCCATCCCAGCCACGCACGGTATCCCTAACCCGCATACCAAACTACGAAGATCAAAATACAGAGCCCTCGGAGCTCAAAACTTCAAATATTCCCGAAGCAAAGTGTTAAGACAGGCCCGAATTGTACTTAAGAAAGTTTAATGAAACCTAATTAGACCGTAAATTTAAAGCCAATAGACTTTTCCAAGTGTTTAATCCTGAACCGTCCAAGCGTAATTAATCTTGGTACAGGGCCGGACTAATCTGTATGCACCCTTTTGATTAATTGGGTGCTTGACGGAGCGATTCCTTAATAAATGGCTCCCATTTCGTGGACCGACAAGTTTTTCGGAGATATTGGTTTTTAGGAGGCTGCTTTGATGGCGAGAAATGGTGATATATATGTATATATATTTTTAATGAGTTTATATTTAAGAATTTACACCGATTTTCGCGTGGGAAATCATCAAATATTTTCTTCCGCTCTGGACGGAGTAGAAGGTAGTGTCAGTGTGTCACACCATGGATTGAACCAGGGCTAGACGTGAGAGATCCCCGCCACCGATCGCCTCTTCGAGGACACAGCGGTACTGCTCCCAAGCTGGGTAGACCGCCACGAGGTTCTCCTCCGTATCTAGAATTTATTATCTTAAAATGTTTTTTGAATTTAAATAAAACTTCAGTTAGATAACGATACTGATTGCCCATACACATATCAAAAATAATGAATTGGATTTGATTACGATACACGTCTGTACGACTGGTAAATATGAAACCGTCACAATAGTTCCAATGAGACAGGAACAATGTAATATCACAACTGTGACTCCTTTACCATAAATAAGGAGAATGAGCATTAGACACTTGATCATGAGGTTCTAAGCTCGATTCCCAGGTCCGCCTAACTGCTCTTGGGGCTGTGGATTGGATTTTAGGACCTGGTTTATGGAAATAGGCTCGTCCCCTGACGAAATATGGGTATACATTTAGATCTCTGTCTAACCTTACGAGTGTGAAATCCTCTTTTAAACCACTAACGTTGAATGGCTGAGTTAAAAAGACATTAGGATCTTAAATTATTCAGCAGATTAAATATGACAAGAAACCTTTCTACTCAAAACTCCCGAGTGCATGCCTGTAACCCAAAGTTGGTATATTTTAGTTTTTGTCGGGGTCGGCTTAATAATTATACTCTGCGCTCAGACTATGCCCGAAATAGAAAGTTTTTCAAGCATTTGAATAGATCACTTTTGTAATTGCTTCTACAGTTTTAGCTTCATTCTTGGAGCTTAATTAGGTTTAAACTTGAATAAGTTTTTGATGAAACGAAAAAAAAAATTAAGTTAAATATTCTTTGGTTGTGTTAATTTCGAAATTTATTAATATTTGTGGTGAAACTGACTATTCTAAGTAGGTATGTATTATTTATTTGAGACTATACCCCAATAAAATCAATCACGAACGCAGCCTTTATTTTTTTTGGCAAATAAAAGTGGGGGTTACCAATGGGGACACTTGAGTGTGACGATAGCATCTACGCGATCGCTTTGTTTAGGACGCGATGTCAATGGTATTTTGGTTAGGGCTTTAAAAATATACATGCACTTTTAAAAATCATCTTATGTGTCCGACATTTTATGCCTTTCCAACTTCTATTTTATTTATTTGTTACAACAACAGCAATACATAAATAAATAAAAAAAATAAAAAAGCCTTATATTTCTTACAAAATAATACAAAAAAGATAAACTTACATATAATTTTTTTTTTTCTTAACTTTATTATTAAAATTATGCTACTATTTTTGTAAGAACCCCTCGTTTTTCTCGAAGGTGAAGGCCTCCTCTAGAGATTTCCATACATTTCTGCTCTTCGCTGTTTCCATCCACTATTTGCCAGCCACTTGTATAATGTCGTCAGTCCATCTGGCAGCTGGTCTACCTCTCTTTCTGGTGCCTGATGGACCTTTCCAGGTTGTTATCCTGGCTGTCCATCGGTTATCCGTTAACCTGGCTATATGTCCAGCCCACCGCCACTTAAGCTTTCTGCTTTGAATCAGAGCGTCTGTAACTTTTGTCTTCTTACGTATCAAATTATGGGGTATTTTTTGGATTTTTTTGATTCTCAGCATACTCCTTTCCATTTCCCTTTGGCACGTCCTGATTTTAGCTTTCGCTTGATATGTGAACTTCCAAGTTTGGCTAGCATATGTGAGTGTTGGCAATATACAGGTATCCATCATTTTTTGTTTGATTTTGATCGGCATGTCACTTTCATGATTTCTTTTAAGCTCCAAAACTTTTTCCAAGCTATCGAAACTCTCCTTTCTATTTCTTGTTCATTCCTTTGTTTTTCAAACGATAATTGTTTACCTAAGTATATATAGTTACCGACATACTCCAGTGGCTCATTGTTTACGTATACAGGGGACTTCAAAAAATTTGTCATAATATTGGTTTTGCTAAGATTAATTTCTAGTCCTACCTGTTTACTTGCGGCGCTAAGATCATTTATCATTGACTGTAGTTCGATTCTACTCTCAGACAGTACCACAATATCGTCGGCGAATCTCAAATGACTTATATATGTATTGTTTATATTTAGGCCTACTCTTTCCCATTGTAATTGTTTAATGACTCTTTGTAGTACTGCTATGAATATGGTTGGAGAGATGGGGTCGCCCTGTCTTACACCTCTTCTTATGGGTATTGATGGTCCAGTCGTCTCTAATTTTATTCTACTGCTACAGTTTTGGTATAGGTATTGTAAAACTTTCAAATATCCTGTTTCAATATTTTGCGATTGTAGAGACTTCCATATTGACTGATGATCCAAAGTATCGAACGCTTTTCGATAGTCGATAAATCCAATGTAGAGCGGCCTTTGAAACTCTTGGTATTTATCTATTATCATTTCAATACAGTGGATATGATCTACAGTAGAAAAACCTCTTCTAAATCCTGCCTGCTCTATAGGCTGTTCCTTTTCTATAGTTTCTCTGATTCTTTTTTCTAGAATTGATGAGAACAGTTTGTACATTGAAAACAGTAAACTTATTGGTCGATAGTTGTTTATATCATTTGGGTCTCCTTTTTTATATAGTAATATGATGTCCGACTCGGTCCATTGTTTTGGCGTAATCGCTGTTTTTAGTACGAGGTTAAAAAGCAGTGTTAGAGGGCTCACTAGATATGGAGCTCCTAGCTTCAGGGCTTCGTTGGGTATTTTATCAGGTCCTGGGCTTTTTTCAGATTTCAGTCTTATTATTCCCTTCAAAACTTCAGCCTCCTCTATGTCTGCGATATCAGATAATGTTTCATTCGATAGAGTCAAAGCTGAAGCTGACTCTCCTTCATGTTTACAGCTGTACAGAGTTTTATAAAATTTAGTTGCAACTTGAATTATTTCATTTCTGTTGCATGTAATTTTGTTCGAATCTTTAACTCCTTCTATCCAGGTTTTATATAGTCTTAGTTCTTTGTGGGCTCTCTTTAAACTTCCAAATTTAAGTACATATTTTTCAATGGTCTTCTTGCGATGGGTGTTGTAGTCATAACGAATATATTTACTTATGACTTTGTAGAGAGCTTTAAGCTCGTTTTTCATGCTTCTAGTCTTAGGTTTTGTTTTTTGGAGAAGTTGCCGTCTTGACATTAATTTTTTGGTTTTATCTGATAAAACTGAACTCGTGTTTGTTTGTTTTGAAGAGTTTTGTGCTTTTTTGAGACCTTTTTCTATAGCAACAACAACTATACACATATATAACTATACAGCAATACATACTAAAACTTAAAAGTAATTATGCAGTAATACGAAAGTGCTAGTATGTATGCCTATTCACCATAGTGATAACAAAAAGTTTACAAAAAACAAAAGAACACTCAAAAATTTACATAAAAATTAATGAAATTGTATGAAAATTAAATTAACTTAAAAAAATTGATTATATAAATATAAAATTAACTCTATCCTTACTTCCTTACTATAATATTATAAAAGCGAAAGTGAGTTTGTTTGTTTGTTTGTTACCTCTTCACGCTTTAATGGCTGAACCGATTTGGATGAATTTTGGTACAGAGATAGTAGGGAACAAGGAGACGGACATAGGCTAATATTTTTTTGAAAAAAGTGGGATGTGAGGGAGAAAGAGGGAAGAGAAGGGAAAACTTAGTGTTGCTATTACAAATCAATAAGGCGCAAGGGCAACTGTGTTACCCCAAATTTAACGCGGGCGAAGCCGCGGGCGAAAGCTAGTAATATTATAAAAGCGAAAGTGACCTTGTTTGTTTGTTTGTTTGTTACCTCTTCACGCTTTAATGCCTAAACCGATTTTGATGAATTTTGGTACAGAGATAGTTGGGAACCAGGAGACGGACATAAGCTAATTTAAAAAAAAAGTGGGATGTGCGGAAGAAAGATGGGATGTGTTACCCCGAATTTAACGCGAGCAAAGCCGCGGGCAAAAGCTAGCTCTATAATGAAATAATGTGAAGTATGATTTGAAATATCTGCATTGTGTTTTCATTAATGTGTAGCCATTTTACCTATCGCAACAAATAAATCCCCTAAGCTGAACTCAGAATCTTAAAACTAAAACTAAAAACACGTGTCTCCACGTGGTGCTGTGGTTCATTGAATTTCAATCGCTATGTATTTGACGACACGCCATGCAAAGCCCCGGGTTTGAATCCTGAGCATGCAAGAGATTTGTTGGCACCGATTGTAAAGTTTGTGTGCTGATTTGAATGAGAGTAGTTTTTGAGGTGAAGTTTGAAGAACTGAAAAAGACCATAAATTGTCACCCTTGTTGTGACTGTTTAGGAATTACTCGTCGACTGCATACATATAAATTGTATACGTACAAATTGTATGGAGATATGATTTTGTCTGATTTAGACCATGGCAAGTTAGTTGATCAATTGTTTCAAATCTTTTTTTAATCATGTCATTTAAAAAGACTGACGATAGCAGTATTTGTCAATTTTTAGGGTTCCGTACCTCAAAAAGGAAAAAAACGGAACCCTTATTAAAATTTAGAATTAAAACAACATACTCAAGTCTATGATCTTTTGCAGTTGTGCAAAATCATATGTCTAAGTCTAGGCAGTCAAAAGATATGGCTGTTTATGTCGCAAGTTTGTACGAAACCCTCGGTGCGGGAGTCAGTCTCGCACTTGTTTTAAAATGATATCTCAATACCAACTCAAAAAGATTTCAAGCGTATCACGACTCACCGTAACAACGCGTAGCAGGGAATGGCGTAGCGATACGTAGCATGCATAGCGATACGTAGCATGCGTAGCGATACGTAGCATGCATAGCAAGTAAATTGTACCATTAAAATACCCTTTTTTCCTTTCTCAGAACTTACTCAAACACAAGCATATGTTCAGCACACGTTTTGTAACTTTATAAAAAAATATGTTTTTTTTTAATTTTTTTTTATGGATCGGAAATCGCCAAATAATTTCCCCCGCTCTGGGCGGAGTGGGGGGAGTGTCATACTTGTACTGACTAAAACCCACCCATGTTCCTTCTATAGCCTTTTATGGTCCAGACCCGCGTTATCTTTAGAACAACCCACGTGCTGTAACTTGTCACTTTATTTTCGAGAAGTTCTGTAAGCTCAGCATCAAATTTTAGAATCCCTTTTATTCAATTACCCATTTCTCGCAATGTGATAAATTTTTGAAGTCGATTTACTTTGATTCTGTGAATTACATTTGTGGCCCTATGAAAGGTTTAACGACTTAGGCTGGTCACATGCCTCGCGACGATACAGGGAGTAATCATTAAGCATTTTAGCGCCTGCCGCCTGGTAAGGTTCGCAGTTTGGTGATCGGGCAGGTAAAGATATAGTTGGAATCTTCTTAAGTCGTTTTTTTTTGTTACGATGTGTAATTTTTAGAAGAGCAATACTTTTTACGTTATACATAATAAATATGTATATTATTTTTATATTATACAGCCTATGACATTACTACTATATTAGCTCCTTATCTTCTGCTAATATTTCCACAAGAAACTACGACTATCTGCGAGTTCTCCGTGAGAGAGAGAGAGAAAGAGAGTGAGCTGCAGTGCACTTTACGGACACAGTGTGAGTTCATATAAGTATTTCTTTTAGTCACACATGATCCGTCCTCATTACATGTCCATACCAAGACAAACGACTCCCTTTCAATTTTTCTGTAACAGGGCCAACTTTCAAACTTTATCCATTAATGTCACTCAACTCACCTTCGAAGTCTTCAAATGTATGGATGAGAAATAACTCATATTCTTTAGGGATTCATCTAAACGTGGCCGTTTTTCATCACACAACCCCTTTTTTTAGACTTAGGGCTGGGCTGGGAAATCATCAGATACCTTCACCCGCTCTGGATGGAGCAGAAGGAAGTATCAGACTTTTACTGACGACAACCGATCCAAGTTCCTTCTTTTGCCCTCTGTTTAATCCCAGCAATCAAACCCCACCTCGTGCTGCAATTAAAAAGTCGCATATCTGTAAACAGCCTGTAAACGAATGAAGCAGTTTTATTAGCTCACGCCAGTCGCGACGTTATATGTCAGGTGTCAGAGTGTCGCGGCAATAATTAATGGCTTCTGTTACAGTTTGTTCAGTTTGTACCGATAACACGCGAGATAAACATGTTGTGGCGCCCGTGATTGTTCGTGTGTTTGTTCGGCTGGTGTGATTTTACAGAGAAATCAAATCAAATCATAATATTTTTATTTCACATAGGCCTACATGGGCACTTATAAAACGTCGAGAAAAGATGCACGGTTCGTGTTGGTCGTTTCCTATGGAGAAGAACCGGCAAGAAACTCCATGGCTCCAGACCTATCGATTTGATGGAAGGAAGGATCAATAATTTTTTTATTTCTTTTTTTCTTCTTCTTTATCGCGTGGTTATTGACTAACCTCGTGTTAGAGTTCTTATGCCACTCATCGGCCTCTAACTTGGCTAGCATGCCGTTTAGATATATCTCTCAGGCATGCTGGTTTCTTCACGATGTTTCTCTGACGGAACCGATAATTATACATTACTAGCTGCCGCCCACGGCTTCGCCCGCGTAATGATAAAAAGTATTCTGTGTGTTATTCTAGTCTATAATCTACCTCTGTGCCAAATTTCATTAAACTCCGTTCAGTAGTTTTTTCATGAAAGAGGATCAAACATACATCCATACTCACAAAGTTTCGCATTTATAACATTAGTAGGACTGACATGAATCTGAAAAATTTGAGGTGCCTTGGGTTCGAACTAGGGACTTTGCTGTCCGACGGTGACACCACTTCGCTATCTCTGCTTATTATTATTTTGTATTGTATCATTTCATATAGCCGATGGTCCCGGTTGCTAATTGAAGATTTTTGACAGTCATTACACTTGTAATGACTTATGACTTATTAGACTTTTGGGCCACAGACTACTTAGTCTGTGGCCCAAAAGTCTAATGATTATTATTTACTGAGGGGTATCGTGTAACTTAATTTCGTGTTGTCAAACAGAAGGACGTTCAGCATAGCAAACGCTGTCATATGCAAAACCAATTAATATCCAATATACTTGTAATATCCAGTATTTAATAACGAAGTTCAACAATGAATTTCGAAAGCTAATATGAATCCGCTGATATTTGCGGTGCAGTATGGCAGTGTAATGAGTTCGGTGCATGCACCAATCACTGAACAGAGAATCATGACAGAATCCTTACTAATATTATAAAAGCGAAAGTGAGTTTGTTTGTTACGTCTTCACGCCTAAATGGCTTAATCGATTTTGATGAATTTTGGTGCAGAGATCGTTGGGATCCTGGAGACGGACAAGGGCAATAATTTTCTAAGTGAGAAATGAGGGAGAAAGACGGAAGAAAAGTGAAAACTTAGCTTTGCTATTACTACGATTACTAATCAGGCGCAAAAACTAGAGATGGCAGGTATCTGTAAATCAAGAAAGGGGACAGTTTGGGTAACACAGTTGTTACCCCGAAAAAACCCGGGAGCGAAGCCCCGGGCAAAAGCTAGTGATAATATAAATCACGTCCAACCTTCTAAAATGGTCATCATTTTATGATTTACAATGTGTCTATATATCAATAACGTATCTTGACATTCTCATTAAATTTATGTCGGACTTCTAGTGGCATTATTATGTTTCATTGCTACTTGCCTTGGTGAAATTAAATTGTGCTGTTAATAAGAATAGTTCTGGAAGAATATGTATAATAAATAAGCTTGTGATTTGCTTGCCTCAATATGTAAAATAATCTTTTTTGTTTTTGAACAACTTTATGTAATTACCTACATTAGCATATAAATGATTATGAATTATGTTGTTTTGTAACAAATAAGTCTTAAAATAGTGATGATATTAGAAATGATCAGTTGGAGATTAACTTAAACTGAGGCCAAAATTTTAAGACTAAAAAAAAAGGAGCTATGTAGAATAGAGCTTATTCATTTCAGTAATGTTTATCAATATCAGTCTTAGACCAACAAGAAATGACACGGCCGGCACTTGTATAGAGCAATACCCTAACAAAAAACGTTCATGTACATTAATGTACAAAACGTCATTTTAAAGCTTACATGCAGGATTTTACAATAGATTATTATACGATCAGAAGGGCTACTATGACATCTTATAGCAATTCTTATTCCACTGAGTGAAAGAGATGGTGCTAGACACCCTGTATAGCTCTGTCTCTTTCCCTCAGCGGAATAAGAATTGCTTTAAGAGGTCATAGTAGGGCTACAGAAAATAGGCGAGAGACACTTTTGAATAGCAATGATCAAACATTCAGAGTTTTGTAGGCGTTACAAAACGAAAAATACTATTTACACACCATTTAGTAAATAGGCTAGGCTATTCATTAAACGGCTAATTTCACAAGAAAGGCCAAAGAGGCGTTGGTACGAGGACATCATACAACAGCAATCATGCTTCAAGAAAACAGCGTCGAGCTCAGCGCTGCCGCAGCGTCAAGTTTCATAGAAAGTCGGCTGGAGTCGTCGCTGCGCTCAAAGCTCACTACAAGAATAGTAGTGTTATATAAGTGATATATTAGTAAAGTAGTGTGAAATGGTTCCAAAAATCCAGGTGTATTTTGCTGTAGTACTTCAAACTAATTGTCGATTGCCTTGCATCCGTCAGGAATGAGATCATGATTGCAGATTTATCCCCCGATCTTGTAAAGATGATTGTCATTTTTAGATTTGCCTTTTATGTTTTATGTGTTTTTTTTCTGTGGATACCCACAAACATTTTTAAAACGTAACGGAAACAAGTCCAATAAGCACCGCAGAGTATAAATATTATATTAAAGCGTAAAAAATAGTTTGTGGTCCAGTTTTAATAGTAACAAAGTACTTTTATGTGACAAAATCAACGCAAGACGACAATGTAAATGTCAATCAATGCATTGTCAGAATTTAAAACCACACAAACAATGAACAAACATATATTTTTTGCATTTTCTCTCGCCTATTTTAGGGAAATGTAATTAATGCGTTTATTTTTTTTTATTACAAAAGGAATATTCATATATTAATCATTACTGTGCATTATCAGGGCAGGATCTGGCCATGTCCTTTACCTAGTTGTTGGATTTTATTCAACCAACATTGGTTATTTAACTCACAAAGTAAACTTAAACCTAGATTAACCCTCTTTCGTATCTCCGAAATTTAAAAACCAGTGTCAAAATATTTTGAAATTTCAGGATAGTGTAAATAAATGGTTACCTAACTAATTTCATTGTTCAGATGTTCTTCATTCTATCATTAAAATCAGAACGATTTGTGACTCTAATTAAACCCTAAAATATGATCCTAATTCTTGAAGATCATTTTCGCAAGTCCAAATAACGAACATGGCAAGCGCAAACCGCCTTTTACAGTTTTAATTCGCTACCAAACTTTTTAAATGGTAACCAGATATCAATTTACGTGCCAGGAACAATCATAGTCGGAAATAATCATTCTCAGTCAAAAACTTAAAAATAAAACTAGCTTGTTGTGAAGTGCAACGTGATAGAGAAAACATATGAACATCGAAGTTGGAGCGTTCACGATTAGACCACTTTGAACTTCAAATAACCAAATACATTTGACGCCATGTTGTGAGGAGTTCTTGGTTAATAATTACAGCCGGTCTGGTCGATCTTGAGTTCAATTATTTATTGTATCTCAAATGTGTTTTACCTGATCTCAATTATTTATTGTAATTTAGGTTACATAGACCTGTTGGGCACAACAATAAAAAAAAAGTGTTTAGAGGCATTAAAAATAATTAGATATAGGTACATTTCATAATTTCAAAATTATTAGGTAATAATATTGAGTTCATTTAAATAAGCTTCAATGTTGCAGGTAAATGAATAAAAATATCTTTTTTTTTAAGCCTGGTACTATACTTGAGGACTTGTAATAGGCTTGCTGTTGTCTATGGTTTTATATTTTTTCAATTAAGTTTCTTTTTAAGGTGTAAGTCCTTTATGCTGTAATAAATAAATAAGTCAAATACAATAATAAACCAATTAAATAACGGGTTATATACCAAGTTTCCTCCGTGCCTAGGTAAGCACGTAAAGCTATCGGTTCCAGCATGTAAATCTTTGCCGGAAGGATGGTAGAGTCCAGAAACTCTGACAGCCAGTCTTACCCGAAGGTATCGTATTACCCAGTACTAACTGGATTGAGGAGGTCAGATAGGCACTCGCTCCATTTAAAATACTGGTATTCAGTTGAATACAGCTAGACTAGAATCCAATCCCAGTTAAATAAAAATAAAATAAAATATCTTGGGACAACTCACACACGGCTATCTGATCCCAAGCTAAGCAGAGCTTGTGTTATGGTAACCAGACAACTGCTATACATACTTATATAATTTATAAATACATACATATTATAGATAAATCACACCCAGACACAGAACAAACAATCATGCTCATCACACAAAGTTTGTCCTGGGTGGGAATCGAACCCACGACCTCCGGCTCAGCAGTCAGGGCCACTAACCACTAGACCAAGAGGCCCGTCAAAATGTTGTCTTCAAACGAATGATAGGGACAATGAATACTATATTTTGTGCCTATCGCATTTTTTGTGGTGAACGTGGAAATGATGTGGTGAGAAATTGATAAATCGGCAAATATTGCTCCTTTAAATGATATAGGCGTTGTTGATGTTTGTTTCACAATTTGTTCAACGACACATTATAAAATATAGCTGGCTGGTATCGAAAAAAGTATCCTATGTGTTATTCCAGACTATAATCTACCTCTGTGCCAAATTTTATCAAGATCCGTTTAGCCGTTTTGACGTGAAAGAGTAACAAACATCCATACATCCATCCTCACAAACATTGGCTTTCATAATATTAGTAGGATTTAGTCCTGCAGTCACTGAAAGGCTGAAATGAAAGTTTGAGCACATTCACATTTAGCCCGTTTTGTAATAACTTCCAACCAGGCTCCAGAACGCTATTGTTAAGCTAAGCCTTGTTTGTTTATTTATTTTTTGTTATTTTGTGCGTCACTGGGACTGCCAACTTTTTTTTCTTTCCTTCTTTCTTATTTAGTTTTCTTAATGAAAATTTATTTATTTAGCCCTTACGCTATCATTACAGGTATACTTAATGCGAAAGAGCGGTCTTAAAATTAACCTATCTATACTAATATTATAAAGCTGAAGAGTTTGTTTGTTTGTTTGAACGCGCTAATCTCAGGGACTACTGGTTGGAATTGGAAAATTCTTTTAGTGTTGGATAGTCCATTTTTTGAGGAAGGCTATAGGCTATATAACATCACGCTACGACCAACAGGTGCTGAGCAGCGTGGGTGAAACCGCGTGGAACAGCTAGTTTACAATAAATATAAAAATGTAGAAATCATACTTTACTAACATAAGTAATAGTAACTAGTACATAGTAGGTACCAATGGCCTGATGTTCAACAGCATCGACGACTGCTTCGATCGGATCTGATCACAAGCTACTAATGAGCGGTCCTGAGTTCAATTCCCGGGTTGGGCAAGGTGATATTTGGTTTTAGGTATTTCTCAGTAGGAGCAATTTGTGAATTTGTGCAGGGTTGATGGCAATATTGTCGTTTCGTAATACATAAGTACATGAGTCTTAGGCATAACTAGCGAAATTTTGACGGCACGGTTGGCGCAGTGACTGAGCGATCGACTGCTGCGCTGCGTGTCACGGGTTCGATTCCGGCACGGAACAAATATTTGTATTGCCTACAGATAGTTGTTCCGGGTCTGGGTGTTTGTGTATGTGAGTTTAAATGTTTGTAAAACGCACCCACGATACAGGAGAAATTCCTAGCGTGGGGCAACGTTTTTTAAAGACAATAAAAAATATGGGTGTACTATATTAGATACAGGTCTGCCTAATCCCTCGAGACTTGTATGTTGATAATTTCGTAGATAGTAATGGACCATACTATCAATGTGCGCGCCCGTCGCCATTAAGATCCTGTACAACACGTTCAGTTCGCGTGTCGGCACCTTCCGGAGTTCACACCAGCGGCAGGTAATTGAAAGCGCCTTTGTGTTGTGTGGTGGCGATACCGCAAGTGATTGACGCGGGTTTGATGCCCGACTGATGTATCGTGCACGTTGAGTTCCCTTTGTTTTGGTATTGTTTGCTATTCTTTTTTTTCAATCAAACCTACCTCAAGTTTGATTGAAATTTTTTATTATTTAATTTTTGGGTTGATTTGAACTTTTATGTTTTGTGTTTAAATCGAGAAATTAATCAAAGTCACACGTGGTTACATAGATAAAAATACTCCTGTCAAAATATTATAGCAACAATATACTTAAGATTAGATAATGCTCTTGCAGCTGTAGGAGCTCTCACTTTTTGTTTTACGAATCTGAAATTCGCTCTGGACGGAGCGGGGGAAGTTACCCTTTATATTCCGGGGCCGCAGTATCTCTTTCGAATAACCCGAAAACCCGGTACGCGGTGGCCCTGGCGCGCGCGTAGAACACGAACGCGCCGTTGACACGGCCTGTCCTCACTAAGACGGAGCAATGGGTAGCTCACCGTCCACAGATCCGGATAGTCCACAGACTAGCATACACCAAGCAGATTTTAAACCTATTTTGGGGTGCGAAATCAACAAATAACTTCCCCCGCTCTGGGCGGAGCGGGGGGGAGTGTCAGACTTGTACTGACTAAAACCCATCCATGTTCCTTCTATTGCCCTTACATTCCAAGGCCGCGGTATCTCTTTCAAACAACCCGCAATCCCGGCAGGTGGAGGCCTTGGCAGGCCCCTCTGCTTTGCTGACATCTCTTTGAGGAAACACGAACAGACGGAGAAATGGGTAGCTCACTGTCCTCAGATCCGCATAGTCCACAGACTAGCAGACTTAAAACCTTAATTAAAGTCCAAAGGGCTTCAATAACAATCCAAACAGATTGATGACGTCAATATTAGACAATGTCAACAGAAGCGATCTTGAACAATTGAACGAATGAACGACAGAACGAACGAACTGAAGTTATGTGATCCACCAATGAAAGAGAACTTTGGGACAAAGACGAGGGCCTTTTGTATGGCCATAATTAAGTTTGTGGAAGTTTAATTGATTTGCCTGAAACAGCTGACAGATGGTTGCTATCAATTTTAAGGCCTTATAGTTTAGGTTCGAACCCTTGTAGGTTACCGCTCGAGTTTTAAACTGTCGTAAAGTTTGGGGGTATGAAAATATGGATTTTGTTAGGGTTATTTGCGTTGAGTGGATGAGGTACTTGGTTTTTAGACTTCCAGACCTCAAAAGAAAAAACGGAATACTAATTGAATTCCTTTATTATCCGTCTGTCTGTCTATATTTTATTTTCCCAAGATAAAGAGTCTTGCCCTTTATATCGGGAACATGTGTACGTATCGAGTTAAAAATTAAAACCATATTTTCAACTGTATTTTTTTTTGTGCAGTTATAAATCAGCCCTCTGACGCCCGGTACCAATAATATACGATTCGTTAGTAAACAAAAGATACAATTTGTTTTTGAGTTACGAATAACGGACGGTTATATGAAGTATCTATCGGAAACTTTAAATACGAGGCGTTTTTATAGGAACGGTTTTGTCAAACGTTGACAAACAAATTTTATGTTTTTTTTTTATGATTTTTACTCAAAGTTATGCTATATATATACGGACGTAAAACAGTTTTATATTTATTTGTGTTTCTGTGTATAAATAGGTATCTATTTATACACAGAAACACAAATAAATATAAAACTGTTTTACGTCCGTGACATCAGGTCTAAGGTCCAGTTGAAAACCAGCGTCGGGCACTAGCTGCTCGGCAGTTTGCTGAACTGCTACCCTACTATGACCTCTTAAAGCAATTCTTATTCCGCTGAGGGAAAGAGACAGAGCTATACAGGGTGTCTAGCACCATCTCTTTCACTCAGTGGAATAAGAATTGCTATAAGATGTCATAGTAGCCCTTCTGGGCCTATTTGGCGCAGCCGTGAGACACAATTACGTATTTGTATTTTGTATCGTTTAGTTTTAAGTCTTTATCTAATTTTGTGTGCACTTGTGGCATGAGCCAAATAAATTGTTTTTCTTTCTTTCAAACGTCTCGTTGAAAATACTACTATCCGTAAGCAAAACGAATAGTTTTTTGTTTATTGGAGCGGGGCGTAAGTCTACGCTGTCAAAAGATTGGTCGTTTATGACGCGAGTTGTTTGGAACCCACGGTGCGCAAGTCTGACGCGCTCATAGCAGGTTTTTGTTATACGTATTAGAGGTGAAAATCAGCTTTTCAGTTGCCATAGAATCCGATTAGCCCGATTTAACCAGCTTAAGAAATAAGGGATCCTTTTTGTTGACGCCTACCACAACGCCTACACAGGTAAGTTTATGTCTATTGAATTTGTTAAATTTATTGTTGCGTATATTTCATAAGGCGTTAGGCATTATAACTGAAATAGAATACTGTATAGCAACCAGCGCTTTAAGGTGACATTTGCACCATTTGTTAAGTGATTACGTACAATAAATATAAAACCACGCCTGTACTCTCCAAAAGATTATGTAGAACTAGCTTTCACTCGCGACTTCGTTCGTGTGGCATAGTTAAATAAAATAAATAAAAATAAAAAAAGCTTTTATTATTCCTTACAAACTATTCATAGGTACGAGAAAAAAGAAATAACTTTAAACAGTAAAAGGTTAATATGTTGTTAATGTAAAATATGAAATTAAATTAAAGGACTTATTACTATGTTAGTTAGTTAGTTAGTATTGTGTGTTGGTATCTTCTTTTGTATTTTCCTTATGTTCTATGTAAGGACCGCCTGCGGCGGTAAAAGCCTCCTCCAAATGATTCCATCCATCACGTAGTCTAGCTGTTCTGGCCCAAAGTTTACCAGCTACCTTGACTATGTCGTCATTCCATCTTTTAAAAGGTCTGCCTCTTTTCCTTTTTTAATTTCTAGGCGTCCAGTTTGTTACAATGTGGGCCCATCGTTCTGGTTCTAGCCTCTGAATGTGGCCCGCCCATCGCCACTTGAGTCCGAGTATCTGTTTGATCACATCCTTTGACTTTGTTGCTCTCCTGATCAATTTGGTTTCCACTCGGTCTCTAAGCTTGATGTTCATGAAACTTCGTTCTATTGCCCGTTGGCATAGTTACTTTGGGTTAACGCTAACTTCAACCCACGTGATGATCGAATAAAATATCTTTCTTCCCCTTTTCTCATTTAATTTTTTAAATTAGTCTATGTCCGTCTTCAGGGCCCCAACTGTCTCTGTACCAAATTCATCGAAATCGCTTCAGCCATTTAGGCGTGAAGACGTCACAAAAGAATAAACAAACAAACTCACTTTCGCTTTTATAATATTAGTAAGGATTGTACCTAATAGTACACATGTAATAGGGGGTGAGCCAGTGCCAGCAACCGGATACGAATCCAGACTCAGTGGCTACTAAGCAATGCCTGAAGGAAAAATGAACTCTATGCCTCATATTTTTGGTTCAGTTTAAGAAATGCTGTGCAGGCACCTTCGTGTACTAAAAAATTATCACAAAAATCAAAGTACCTTAGCAAATACCAATCAGCGCTGCTGTTCTTACTAGGACCCTCAGTCACATGAATATCAATGAGGTTTGACCCAAAGCCAAATTAAAACGCCTTTTTAAATGAAATAAAAAATAAACACTCAAGTCTTTCAGATCCCTTTTTAAAAAATAAACCCGTTACCCGTATAACCGGATTATAATAACGAGACAAACAGACAATTTGTCAAGGGCAAACCTGACACTAAATAAAAAATGCTCAGAAGGTTGATTCCATACAAAGAGCAAAATCTGGCGCACGCACACAGAGGCGGTGGTACAGTGATACAATGACAGTTGTGAATACTTTTACTTAAAATGGGAAAGGAAAGGTAATTCTGACTGTAGATGTCCATAGTTTAGTCCTAATTAGAATCAAGCTATTTTAAATGATACTAATGACGGCGCCATTAGATTGACAGTTGCCTTCTCCAGTATCCGGAGAAGAACTGAAGCGACTGTCACAACTTGATGAATAAGAAACCTGAAGTATGTCAAAAAACCGATGGCAGCAGGAGCAAGTAAGTCCAGAGAGCCCCAAAATGGCTGGAAAAGCGTTTCTGCTAAAGAGGCTATTTTCATTGTAGGCCTGGTGTGTGCAGCAAGCGAACCGACTTTTTATTAAAAAAAATAAAAACGTTGCCCCGCTCTATGAATTTCTCCTATATCGTGGGTGCGTTTAAAAACATTTAAACTTACATACACAAACAGCCAGACCCGAAACAACTACGTTTTGGTCATACAAATATTTGTTTCATGCGGGGATCGAAACCCGCGACACGCAGCGCAGCAGTCGATCGCTCAGCCACTGCGCCAACCGTGCCGTATAACAATGCTAAAAGAAGACAGGATTCTGGTGCCTCTCGGGAGAAGCCCATTGCCAACTTTACTGTGGACTGTAATAGGTAGGACTGATTGAGTTGCAGTCATCGTACGTGAAGTGTGTCTCACTGTTTGTAAATCGCCTTCTGTACGTATCTATTGGGTGGCCCTAACCTCCTGCGTTAATTAATAATTATCTACCAAGGAAGGGGGGGGGGGGAGGGGGAGTTGGTAAAGTACACCAATCCAACGCTGATTTCAACATGCTGTTTATTTTATTTAAATCTTAAATTATCCAAATGAAAGGATTTTCTGAAATAATTAGGGTAGGTTTTTTGTGTTCAGATCTTATTTAAGCCAGTATCACGACTGTGTTGTCCCTCGTCATAAAAATAATAAAAAAGTTTTTTTTGTTTATACACATTGAAAAGGGGAATACCTCTTAGTTTTAACTAAGACAAAATTAAGAAGAGCATGATATTCCACTTCTTAATGTGTATCTCTCCTAAAAAGCAGTGCTAATAATATTTTTTAATTCTTAAAAAAGTAAATCAATCCACATTTGCACCGTTTGCACATTAAAACTTCTAAAAATAGGTAAAAGACACAAGTTTTTGTTAAAAATACTTTTCTTACTTTAAAAAATAAAACAGTAGCAGACAAAACCGCAAGT
The DNA here is from genome assembly GCA_958449745.1 of Ochropleura leucogaster. Lineage (NCBI taxonomy): Eukaryota > Metazoa > Arthropoda > Insecta > Lepidoptera > Noctuidae > Ochropleura > Ochropleura leucogaster. The sequence goes on along the minus strand of OY288213.1, from coordinate 946,206 downwards.
CAAAGATAATATTTGCAGAACTGCAAAATCATAAAATTCCAACAGAAATCTATATCTCTGTTCACCCCGTCTGAAGCATATTTTAAAGTACAGAAACGTTTCAGTCTCAAATGTTCATACTCGTACATTTAATAAATGTGAATTCGCAGACATTCGATAGATTCCTTCTATGTCCACTTTTACAATTTTATATTATCGAATGTGATCTTCGAGTCGACCGTTTTCTAACAGTCGTATAAATGTTGTTTTTTTACTTCTATTTACGTTGCAGTAAGAATGTTAGGCACATATTTCTATTTAAACCTAAATAGTGTGTTAACACATTGACTGCCATGTAGGGCACCGGTGACCGGAGGCAGTCTTGTATTACGGGGCCACGTAGGGCACCGGTGACCTCACGGTAAACCTGTTTTCAGAGTTTATTTACGCGCCGTAGGACGCGTTTTCTACAGATTTCCTATTAGTAAGTGACCGGAATGGCGCTCAGGAGTAATACTTCCGCATGGTTTCTATGTAACGTAAAAATATTTTGAATTATTGAAGATAAACCTTCAATAACGTTAAAAATCCCAGAACATAACATTTTTTTTTTAAATCCAATCGTATTTATAAATGGTATGGGAAGAATAATAAAAAGAGTAGTAAAATTAAACTTTTTTACCCTTTAATACAAAATTACCGTGATAGCGCGTGTAAGCGACTGAGGTGCGCGGGTGCCCGGAGAGATGACTGCACGGCGCCTTGGTAGCAGAAATCAACATAATTACTACTGTGCGCCATGTAGGGTACCGGTGACCTCGTGAAGTTTTTTTTAATTTTCTGCGGAACCCTGCCTCCGATTGACCCCAAAATTTAATACTAGTATATCTAGACCCATTACATTAATTGGCACATTAATTTTTTTTTGTGATTTTTGTCATTATTACTCTGGCAGTTAATGTGTTAATTTACGAATAGGATTACTAAAAAATATCAAATATATAAGTATCAAAATAACGATTTATATAACAAAAAACCATGAACACAGATATATTTAAAATATTTGCCTTTTGAAAAACTACTTGCAATAAATAACACCAAAGCACATTGCAGCCATAATTTTTGCAGGCGTTTAAGCCTTAAAAACAATTTTTAATTGTATGGATAAATCCATACGAAACCTTTCTCCAAACATGTTCAAGTCCAAAGCAATAAGCCCAGGTATAACGAAGCTATATATTTCCTGATATCCACCAATGAACAGCCTCCAACAAGACGTTATCTAGACGGCATAGAGCTAAGCAATTTGCCGGGATTCTGAAGACGATACAATCCCCAAAATATGTGTCGGGTAGATTTGTCCAGCAATTAATCAGTATTAACAGTGGCCCATCTGTCTGTGAGGATTACGGCGACAGCGGCGCCGTGTCTGCCTGTCTTAATAGCCTGTGTAGGCTGGTGCGGAAACTGGTGACGAGAGAAGTACCACTTTGTGGAATGGAATGGAATTGCAAACGTGTGGTCCTGCGTTACGTCGCTTGAAGGAGGTACCGCGGGTACACAAAGGGCAAAAGAAGGAACATGGATGGGTATTAATCAGCACAAGTCTCCATTTGCTCCGCTGAGGACGGGAGAAGTCGGTTGACGAATTTCCATTTTATAAAGAAACAAAGAAAGGGGTATACAGGATATACCAACAATAAATCCGTACTAATATAATAAAAGCGAAAGTGAGTTTTTTCTTCGATTTTGATGAATTTTGGTACAAAGATAGTTGGGACCCTGAAGACGGAAAAAGGTTTAAAAAAAATAGATTTGAGGGAGAAAGAGCAAAGAAAAGGGAAAACTTAGCATTGCTATTCCAATAAATAAAGGGCAAGGGCAAAAACTACAGGTAGCAGGTACCTGCAAATCATGAAATGGGAACTGTGTTACCCCAAATTTGACGCGAGCGATACCGCGGGCAAAAGTTAGTATACTATACATGGATGAGTATAGATGTAATTTCAATAAGTGTTAGTTATGTTTATGTGCAATCGTGATGTAAATTGGATGTAAGGCAATAGAGCAGATTATTAATTAGTAGCTGTGTCCTTCGGTTTCACCCACTGCTCAACTTCTTAGTGTCGTAGCTTTTATTTTATTAGTTCGTAGTACGTAAGTAGTTAATTACTTTATTTTGAATGGTTGATTTCTACTTTTATTCTGGATTCTGTATAATCTCGTCATAAATGATATAACAATGATTTTGTAAAATTATTATGATTAAAAAGAGTGTCCATGGAGTTTCTTGCCCATTCTTCTCCATATTTATATCAACGCTTGGGAATGGGCACCTATAGTATTTTCACAAGTAATTGTGCCTTGTGTGTTAATGAGGCTGTAGCTTACCTTACTCTTTTTGTTTTTTGACATTGAAAAGTGCCTTTAACGGTTATTGAAATAAATACCTTACAATGTAATGGAAAGGATTGGAGCGCATAGGGTGGATGGTTTCAAAGTCAGGATCGCCATAGCTAGAAACAAATTTTAAGGTTTTGAGTTTGAGAATGGTGTTTTTTATTTGAGTTAGAATTCCATACTAAAACAATAAAATGCCCAATAATATTATTTACAATTTTAAGTACTTATGTATGTAACTTTTAGGTACTAGTGCTTTTTACATTACCTTTCCTTTAAGCTCAGAATGTGAACCTTCTGAGTATATCTCCTTTATACTTCAGTAGCCTAGAAACAAGGGGTTCTGAATAATTTAGATAAAGCTGCGCTAGTTCAGGTTAAATGATTGGGTTATGTAAGACGTGTCTTTATATACGTTCTTATGTTTTTCAGGGCTAATGGCGACGCTGTAAGGGCTTAAAACACGCTTATTGATCCAAACAATGTACCTTAATTTGAATTGGTGTGGGAATTGAGGACATCCTTTGGTAGACAATAATTTGCTACTTGCTTGGAGATTTAAGCCCACGTTTTAGTGGCTTAAGTTATTAGTTTATCAACACGTACTACTCCCTCGTCTTGAGGCACTGGAATGGCTGTGAAAACAAAAGCCCCGCTTTCCCAACGATGCGTGATGCTTAGCCGAGTAAGACTCGACACTTGATTCTCAAGTTTATTTAATAATTGGGTTTCACAAACTATTCGTTTAATGGGGTACTAGATAGAGAGACGCTTACTAATCCTGGAAATTTAATCTTTCTTAATGTTTGTCTCAAAACAGTAGGAATCTAGTAGCAAAGAATGAAAGACCCTGTCTTCTAGCCCGTACACGACTGTATACCTACATTACGTCACCTCAAAAACCCATTCCGGGTAACGAGCTCACATTCGAGTCCATGTTCTATTTCCCACCAAACATTACCTCCACACGTTTCATATTTCGTCCTTTATCAAGAATCACTATTTTAAAATAAAACCCCATCTACGAACGCTTTGAAAACGTCAGACGAGCAATTTTCGGGCTATTCTGAATGCATAAAACTTTACATCCGCGCCGCAAAATATAACCAGCGTAAACCGACCTCGAGAATTGAGCCATAGGAGAAGGATTTAGTGAGAATCTTTAAATATGTCGGGAGGGGAAGGAGGTCAGGTTATGGTGGTAGTTCGTGGAGTTGTAACTGTTAATTCGGAAGAACAGCCAAAACCTTTCGCCTTAACGAGCGACAGTCATTAAGAACTGTTTAAGAGCCGCTCAAAATGTTCCGAGCCCCGGAGCTTACAGTTAAGTTACGGAATTGATAACTTTTAGGGAATTACTCTTAGTTTGACGGCTTATAGACGCATGGAGTTTCGTATTTTTGCGCGGCGCCGCAGCATTTTTTATTATGCCAAAGTTGGAAGGGTAGGTTTGGTTAAGTAAGTAACAATTTATTGTAAGTACATAATTAAAGATTTTTCACGCCACTTACCAGAGCGGGGAATTATAGCATTTCATCGATCTAAGAATTGAGTATTTTATTTCTGTTAACAAAGAGCCTACCAGAAAAAGTATTTATACAAAAGCAAATCGTAGTGAAAATTACAGAGTAATACACGACGGTAAAAATCCATTATAACTCGGTTTTTATTTACTAATCGCTTTTTTTCTACTTCGTATATTGGATGAATTTAGCCCCTTATATAACAATCTACGGTTGTTTTATTTTTGGAGTAATGAATTAGGCTTTTAAAACTTACAAAAAATGGCCGAGTTGTCACGAATACGTACGATCTGGAAAAAGACGCTCGGCTTGACTCCTTCGACCTTCGATCGGTAGATCTGTCAACCAGTCTTACCATGGGGTTGATTTCACCCTAAATATTAGGTATAAACCCATGGTCGTATTACTCAGTCCTAAGTGGGTTGTGGTTATCAGACAGAAAGTTGCTATTTATTCCGTGGCAACTGGCTTGACAATAATCCGACATCATACATAGTTGGGAAGAGGCTAGAAAATATTTATAAAAATACTAGCTTATACCCGCGGCTTCGCCCGCATTAAATTCGGTGTAACACATTTCCCTTTTCCTGATTTTCAGTTACCTGCTACCTGTAATTTTTGCCCTTGCGCCTATTTATTGCAATGGCAAAACTAAGTTTTCCCTTTTGTTCCCTCTTTCTCCCGCATTTCTCACTTAAAAAAGAAGTTTGCCTATGTTCGTCTCCAGGGTTCCAACTATCTCTGTATTAAAATTCATATATCTCGGTTTAGCCATAAAAGCATGAAGAAGTAACAAACATACTCACTTTCGCTTAGGATTTCCTTACAAAAAATATTGAAATAGTGGCTGCTTAACAAATGTTCCTTTTTTTCGTTCATATCTTATCTAGGGACGCAACTGGTCCACCAAATTGTTACGTCTAACAACCTTAATTATCTCTATGTTATTTGTTCCAGCTCTTATTTGAAGTCACAAGGTCAAGCTAAGTTAGCCTTACAAGAGTTAGCCTTACTTTTATTACAACAACTTAGCCTTCGGCCTGAATTGTTTGAACTTCATTACTTCTTAGTTTGGAGCAATTTCTGATATCGAGTAAGTTAAGCTTGATTGAATAATGCTGTTGATTCGATTAAATTTACAAATAATTGAATGTGGAATTGTGTTGTTGCTGACCGTTTTAAAATAAATAACTATATAGAATTTTGAAAATCGAATTCGGATTCTAGTATTTTGCTATCCAAATATTACTGCTGAAGGGCTACTATGACATCTTATAGCAATTCTTATTCCACTGAGTGAAAGAGATGGTGCTAGACACCCTGTATAGCTCTGTCTCTTTCCCTCAGCGGAATAAGAATTGCTTTAAGAGGTCATAGTAGGGTAGCTGTTCTAAAACAAAATGTTGTTTTTTCTTAATGCTACGAAATTAAAAATTTATAGGTTAATTCATACATTTATGCCTTCGTAATCTTTTGATTTCATCAATACGCTATAAAAACGAAATGGGACTTTAAAAATTGAAGCAACAAAGTATCCATATAATAAATCTTCAGCATAGTATAGACGTAACTACCCACATTCGTTACGAAAGTGTGCAATTTATACAGTCAACTTTCCAAGGACCTCACCCATGGAATACTATCGAAATTGGGTGAAGAAACACAGGAACTTGACACACGATGTAACTATTCGTTGTTAGCGGTGCTGCTGGGCACGAGGTGCTGGATTCGATTCTTAGGTTGGGCAAAGTGTTTTTGGGTTTTTACATTAGAAACCTCTTGGTTGTAGCTCTGAGGCTGGTTGGTTAATATAACTGGTAAAGAGTGAAACTTAAGGAACACGTCTGCTTAACCTTTTCTATTTATTTAATCAATCGTTGCCCCACACTAGGAATGTTGACTGTATCGTGGGTACGTTTAGAAACAACTGAACTTACATACAGCCAAACCCGAAACAACTACCTACAGGCCATACAAATATTTGTTTCATGCGGGAATCGAACCCGCAACACGCCACGCAGCAGTCAATTGCTCAGCCACTGCGCCAACCGTGCCGTCTTTCGAGAATGCCAGGCGTGATTTAACTAAAAAAATAAAATTTTCAAATTGAATTGCTTCTGAATTGCAAGACCTTAACTCTATGCACACATTTTCAGATCTTTCAGTCACAAGAGGCAGTTAAAAGGCGATTTATCTACCATATAATACAATTTATATTCGTTACCATATATAATTCGGGCCCAGACCTGTATTAAAATACAATTACACAAAAGTTTATGAGGTCATAACCTTGCAATTAAGCCACCTTAATTATGTATTAATTTTAATATTGGGCTGAATATTTTGATAATTATTTAGGGTGCCATAGCGATTGGGATTATCGGTACAAAGAAAGATGGTCAGACCGCTTAGTGAAGGGATACGTTGACCGACTATCTTGTAGATGTGACAGCCTTTTTGTATTTTTTGGGTGTGAAATCATCAAATAACTCAGTGTCAGACTTTTACTGACTAAAACCCACACATGTTCCTTCTATTGCCCTTTACGTTCCGGGGCCGCGGTATCTCTTTTGAACAACCCGCAACCTCGGCAGGCAGAGGCTCTGGCAGGCCCCTCTGCTTTGCTGACATCTGTTTGAGTTTAACGCGCCGTCGACACGGCCTGTCGTCAATAGACGGACGGACCTTAAACTACCCATTGCTCAACGTCCACAAGCCTGTATCTACGGTGGCCGGGAGTTGTCTCGCGGCGCCCGGCGTCCGGGGCGTATCCCGCGGCGGCTGGGTTGGCTAGGGGTTCTCTCCCCCAAACGCCCGGCCACCTCTTTCGCTAGCATGACTGCTTCGCAGAAGGAGTTGACGGTTACCCATTCCCTTTCGCTGCGAACAGCCTTGGAAGGTTTTGCAGCTGTGCGTCACGAGTGTACCAATATAATATATTATGAATAAAATCCTACTAATATTATAAATGCGAATGTTTGTGAGGATGGATGTATAGATGTTTGTTACTCTTTCACGTCAAAACGGCTGAACGGAACTGAATGAAATGTGGTACAGAGGTCGAATATGGTCTGGAATAATACATAGGTTTTTTTTTATATCAAGTGGACGAAGCCGCGGACGCCAGCTGTCTTATTATTATTATGCTTCTCTTTCACGTCAAAACGGATCTTGATGAAATTTGGCACAAAAGTAGATTATGGTCTGGAATAACAGTACTTTTTTTGCAATATCACGCGGGCGAAGCCGTGGGCGCCAGCTAGTTAATAATAATACGGTTGACGGGCGTCGGGCATGCTATCGTCCGGGTGGGTCCATAACATATATTATTTCTGGTTGTTCTCGTCTAGCTAACAACGAGTTCTTGCACAAGCACAACCAAGTAGCCAGGATTATTTACCAGCAACTTGCCTTAAAATTTAATATTGTGGAGTCTAAGGTATCGTACTAAAAGTATGTGATCGACCCAGCTCTCGAGAAAGACCATGTCACGTTGTACTGGGATCGGTCTATCATTACTGACAGGACTATTGTCGCCAATAAGCCTGACATGTTGGTGATAGGCAGGTCAGCGCGCCGCGTAATGATAAACGATGTTACCAATCGTATGTCGATAACATCGTGAAAGCTGAGAACGAGAAATAACAAAAAAACTTGATGCTAACAGTATGCTATGTTAGAAGAAGAAGGACGTATCTACATCAGTTAAAGATGACTGACTGTATAAATGTTGAAGGCACGGTTGACTTAGTGGCTGAGCAATTGACTGCTACGCTGCGTGTCTCTAGTTTCATCCCAAATTCTACCAATTTGTTACCAGCTTTTGCCCGCTGCTTCGTTCGCGTTAAATTCGGGGTAGTACAGTCCCCCTTTCCTAATTTGCAGGTACCTGCTGCCTGTAGTTTTTGTCCTTGTGCCCGATTTATTGTGATAGCAAAGCTAAGTTTTCCCTTGTCTTCCCTCTTTCTCCCTCATACAGGGTGGCCAGTTGATAGGCGTCCAAAGAAAAAAATTAGGTGCCTTATGCTAAGGGGTACCCGAATTACCCCCATGTATGTTCCGCGATTATTTGTAGTTTAGGAGCTAGAATTTTTTTAAGTACTATTTTCAAAATTTTCACCGAACATTGGTTTTTATTTTTTATGTCTTTATTCCTATCATTTTTAGATATTCTTTTTTGTGGAAACTATTAGCGATAACAATAGCTACCATGCAAAAAAAATCCGTTTGCCTAGGCATTGTAGAACTTACCACAAAATTAGTCCAAAGTTCAAAATTACCATTAGAGTTCGATAACCAAAAATGTTCAGAGCTTAAAAAAAAGAAGTTAAGGGTGCCAGAGGTTTCTAAATGATCTTAAAAACTTCTATGGACCTTCAACAGACAAAATCGGTAAAAAAATATAGAGCTTGATCGGGGATTATTTCCTGTAATTAGCGTTGATAGCAATAAAGGTATTTTTACAGTTATTGTTATAATTTGGGAATTCTTTATTTTTGCCACTTTTATGATAAAAAATACGGTAGATAGTTTACAAATTTTATTAAAACACGTTACAAAAGGTTTTCAAAGTGCCGCCGTACCACAGAAATGCACAATCTACATCTACGGAGGAAATTGTCTTTTAGTTGTCTAAAGTCTAAAGGCTTCTCTGTTACTTCTTACAACATTAAATAAATAAATAATAAATATCTTAGGACAACTAACACACGGCTATCTGATCCCAAGCTAAGCAGAGCTTGTGTTATGGTAACCAGACAAAGTTAAAAAAACACGCAAAGTTTGTCCTGGGTGGGAATCGAACCCACGACCTCCGGCTCAGCAGTCAGGGCCACTAACCACTACACCAACAGGCCCGCCACATTTCCCGCTTCTTCAATTTTCCGTTTTAGCTCTTCCTCATTGTTAGTGTCCCGTGCGTACCATCACGAGCCTGGACGGCAGCTCGAATAGTGGTGGTAAAGTAATTGGTAGTTCACCGTTGAGAACGCCGGACCACATGTTCACACTGAAGTGGTGTTGAAAATTTTATGGTCTTACGGAATGAGGATTCTCGATAGCGGACTATGGAGAATCCATAGCCAGACCGCTGTCCAAGCTCGATGGGGCCACTTACAAAGAGTTCTTGAAGAATTACCAATTTTGCTGTCAGACGTTAACTTAACACTGAGACGAGACATGGTTTACAACTAAAAGACAATTTCCTCCGTAGATGTAGATTGTGCATTTCTGTGGTACGGCGGCACTTTGAAAACCTTTTGTAACGTGTTTTAATAAAATTTGTAAACTATCTACCGTATTTTTTATCATAAAAGTGGCAAAAATAAAGAAATCCCAAATTATAACAATAACTGTAAAAATACCTTTATTGCTATCAACGCTAATTACAGGAAATAATCCCCGATCAAGCTCTATATTTTTTTACCGATTTTGTCTGTTGAAGGTCCATAGAAGTTTTTAAGATCATTTAGAAACCTCTGGCACCCTTAACTTATTTTTTTTTAAGCTCTGAACATTTTTGATTATCGAACTCCAATGGTAATTTTGAACTTTGGACTAATTTTGTGGTAAGTTCTACAATGCCTAGGCAAACGGATTTTTTTTGCATGGTAGCTATTGTTATCGCTAATAGTTTCCACAAAAAAGAATATCTAAAAATGATAGGAATAAAGACATAAAAAATAAAAACCAATGCTAGGTGAATATTTTGAAAAAAGTACTTAAAAAAATTCTAGCTCCTAAACTACAAATAATCGCAGAACATACATGGGGGTAATTCGGGTACCCCTTAGCATAAGGCATCTAATTTTTTTCTTTGGACGTCTATCAACTGGCCACCCTGTATTTCAATATTTTTAAATGGCCTATGTCCGTCTCCAGGGTCCCAAGTATCTCTGTACCAAAATTAATCAAAATCAGTTTAGCAATTTAGACGTGAAGACGTAACAAACAAACTCACTTTCGCTTTTATAATATTAGTAAGGATGTAAAAAAGGGGAAAAATTCTAGCGGTAAATGTAATCTGCAAGCTCGCCCCTATGGATGTACAATTAACCAGTTAAACCTCTGCCAACTAACACGTGGTAACAGGCATTATATTCTATTATATGTAAATTCTTTTTAACAACCCTTTAGTTACTCCCCAAACTACATAGATAAACAAAACTAACCGAACTAGTGAAATTAAACAAAAATATGAACAAGAATAAAATGTATCAAAGCGTATGAGTACTTTGTTAAGTTTTTCTTTTGAAAAAAAAAAACAAAAGGTAACGTTTTTTATATTGTACCTAACAGACTCCTTTTAGTGAAACATTAAATAAAGAACGTTTTTGCGTTTATTTTAAAGTTAGTTTGAAATACATAAGTATAGTGAAGCTTCATATAAAGAGAACATAAAATATAATAAACCTTCAACCCTCGAAGGGTTAGGCAGTGGGGTAATACTATTGTGGATTGTTCGAAAGAGATACCGCGGCCCCGGCACATAAAGGGCAAAAGAAGGAACGGGTGGCTTTTAGTTAATACAAGCCAAAGCAAGAAGCCATTGACGGGCCTGTTGGTCTAGTGGTTAGTGGCCCTGACTGCTGAGCCGGAGGTCGTGGGTTCGATTCCCACCCAGGTCAAACTTTGTGTGATGAGCATGATTGTTTGTTCTGTGTCTGGGTGTGATTTATCTATAATATGTATGTATTTATAAATTATATAAGTATGTATATCAGTTGTCTGGTTACCATCAGATAGCCGTGTGTGAGTTGTCCCAAGATATTTATTTGATGGTTTACCATCCCCAAAAGAACTAGTAGAACTACTAACAGATCTACCATGTGATAAAGTGAGTCTATTGCCAAAACGAAAAACAACCAATTAAGACTTTGGCAATAACATAACCCAATAACACTTTGGCCGACCGAGGAATCGCACCTAACACCTCATGTTTAGCATAAGTGCTTGCAACAACTAGACCAAAGAAAGCAGTGTAGCAAAACAACCTCTCGTCTTAATCTTATGAGTCATAATAAAAAAAACATTCGTATGTTGAAAACATTTAGTTATGTTGCATCATACGATTCTAAGCGAACCAACAGATCCACACACTATTAAGTTCATTGGCCTTTACCAGATCGTAATTTTAAACCGTAGTGAAGTCGGCTTGGAATATCCTACTAATATTATAAACGCGAATGTTTTTGAGGATGATAGATAGATAGATAGATAAATCATTTATTTGATGCAACAAAAGACACAATACAAGAATTAAAAAAACATCAAACATTAAAAAACATTAAGGTCGCCCACTAATGGGCGGTGTGTGTCTCAAAATTGCACCAAAAAGGAGTCCAGCTCAGCATAATGCCAGGTGGATTACCTGACGCTGGTATTCTGCTGAATCCTGCTAGTGACAGGATGGATGGATGTATGGATGTTTGTTACTCTTTCACGTCGAAACGGCTGAGCGGATCTTAAAATTAATTGCCACACAGGTAGATTATATTCCAGAATAACATATAGGATAAGGTGTTTTTTTTATATTACGCGGGCGAAGCCGCGGGCACAATCTGGTTTCCTACATAAACTCACGCCTTTTCTAGCCTCGTAAACGTTCATACATGGTCATACTCTCACGCCAATTGCGGGTACTACGCACCTGATCATTCTGAAGAACTTGACCAATAAGGTTAGTATATTCTTCTAGGGCGTCCCCTCCCGGCGTTGCTACTTAGACACTGGCTTGTAATAGGTACCTTTTGTTAGTCTCCTATCACACATACTCTCCTCATGACCCATCTAAGCATACTTATCCTTTTGGTTTTTTGTCACTATATCTTCTTTCAAACTGCAACGTTCTCGTGTAACCAAACTCATTCCTCAATTACTAGGAATCTTTATAAAACTATTAGCTTTCGCCCAAGGCTTCGCCCGCGTTAAATTCACAAAATTTTTCAAGCACACAAAACTGTGATTCCGAGCAGCACGCGAATGTTCACTTACAAATGTGAAGTGTGAACGCACCTTTATATTTTGCAATTATTTTCCTCAATCATCATGACTTAGCAAGTTTCTTATTTAGGTATATATATATAGCACATATATTATATACTTTGAAAACAACAGTAACAAAAGCACTCATGAATGACGCTATCTGCTAACTACGTTGTTTTGAAGCGGTTGATTCATAGATTGCTTTTGAAGAAATAATTAATTAAATTGCCAGTCATCGTGACTTTCAATTGTTATCACGTCGTTGTGTTATTTGTAGTAATAAGTGATTACGACCCATGTGTTATCGACATGAAAGTTATCCGGCTTTATTCACAAAAATACTCTGTTAACAATAACAATGATTGTGCAGGATTGTTTTTAACTGATAAGTTGGAAAGATAGACGATGATAAGTGGTATCAGCCTCATATGTTGATACGTTCATAAAGGGTAACAGATGCGTTGTAGCTTTCGATATTGAGCACAACCATGTCACATGCCTTTTCACTTATGTCATCATCATATCAGCTTACGGGTGACCATTGTTGGACAGAGGCCTCACCAGTCTTCTATTTGGGTGGAGCGGGGAGGTGAGTGTCAGACTTGTACTGACTAAAACCCACCCATGTTCCTTCTATTACCCTTTACGTTCCGGGGCCGCGGTATCTCTTTCGAACAACCCGCAACCCTGGTAGAGCCGCGCCAGTCTTCTGCCACAGTGTGCAGCCTTAAGGCGCCTGCAACCAGCGACTCCCAGTAACATTCACCGCGTCATTCGTCCACCTGGTGTGGTACTATCACACGTTTTGTTTCCCGATCCGTTTCCCCTCTCTAGAATCTCATCACTACACTATATACATTTGAGTATGTGAGTTTATATGTTTATAATGCACCTAAGATACAGGACAAAACTCTCCTCGAGCGGAGGGCCAAACTTATAAAAACCCTTCTATTTTCTGGAAAAATGTACTCGGCTTATACAAATATTTATAGTCAAACCTATGGATTTCTGTAAAGTAGGTTATCAGGGTGTTAAAAAAAAACATAGAAAGGTAATGTACCAAGGTTTGAACATAGATTTCCTCTCGATAAGAAGACATTGACTATAATCTAATACGTGGCGATCTAGGGAGAGTAGACATAATTCAGTAAAATATATTTTTTTTAAATTTCAATCGTATTTTAAATCTCCCAAAAAACATTCACGTTTCCCATCCCACCCAAACACGCCAAAAGCCCGCCCTCGCCAAATAAAATAGCATATGAAATAAACAACACCGTCTTAGGTAATCCTACCATTCGTAAGTGCCCACTGCATCTCGAATCTCTTAAGAAACACACATCCATATGTGTCCCAGCGAATCCCTTAACTGATGTCCGACACAGCCCACAGAGCTTTCGTATGGCCACTGAGAAAGAACCACGAATATTGGGGGCTGAGGGACGATAATTTGACGGTATGAAAACGTTATTATAAAAGCGTCTATAAAGAAATTTATTTTTATCATGTCTGCGTGGAAAGGCTGTTAAAATATATATAACAAGGCAGAAGGGCAATGCAGAGGGGCCAGCCTCCGCCTGCCGGGGTTGCGTTGCGGGCTGTTCGAAAGAGATACCGCAGCCCCGGAACGTAAAGGGCAATAGAAGGAACGTGGGTGGGTTTTAGTCTGTACAAGTCTGACTCTCCCCCTGTACCACCCAGAGCGGGGGAAATTATTTGATGATTTCCCACCCCAAAAAAAAGCAGATTGGTGCCACATACAGATAGTTGTTCTGTTGTTCTCTATTTATGAATGTGAGTTTAAATGTTTATAAACGCGCATTTAAAAAATCCTTATTTATGAAAATAATAGAGATAACCTTAATAGGTACAAAGGCACAAGCCCAGATCCGAACACAATAGTTGGTTAGATAATGAAAAAAACAAAAGTGTCGGATCACACAACATTTTTAGGGTTCCGTAGTGAACTAGGAACCCTTATAGTTTCGCCATGTCTGTCTGTCCGTCCGTCCGTCCGTCCGTCCGTCCGTCCGTCCGTCCGTCCTCGCTTAATCTCTGTGACCGTTAGCACTAGAAAGCTGAAATTTGGTACCAATATGTATATCAAACACGCCGACAAAGTGGTAAAATAAAAATTAAACAAAAATGTTTTATTAGGGTAGCCACCCTATATGTAAAGTGGGAAGTGTTTTTTTTTTTTAATTTCAACCCTAACGTGTGATATATTGTTGGAAAGGTATTTAAAAATGAATAGGGGTTTACTAAGATAATTTTTTGATAATGTCAATAATTTCGGAAATAATCGCTCCAAAAGTAAAAAACAATGTGTCCCCCCCCCTCTAACTTTTGAACCACAAGTCTAAAAAATATGAAAAAAATCTGAAAAGTAGAACTTTATAAGGACTTTCTATGAAAATTATTTTGAACTTGATTGACACAACAGTTTTTGTACAAAAAAGACAAAAAGTTGTACAAAATAATTTCTGGACTAAGTTTGTAGTATAATCGTATATGCAAGCTTTTTTTGTAACTTTGTTTACATAATTATGTTATTATCCTGAACGTATATTTTTTCAAACAAAAAAAGAGTTATTGAAATCGGTTGTCGCAATCCAAAATTACCACCGAAATTGCACGTCTTTGTATTAATTAGTAACCCAATTCCTCGAGAGATGGCGCTGTAGGTACTTATTACATTGGATCGGGTATTACCGAATTGTTCGGTTGGCCTCATAACTGGGAACACTTATTGTGACGGACGGGAAACTACGGAACCCTACACTGAGCGTGTCCCGACACGCTCTTGGCCGGTTTTTGCTATCGATTGTTACTTAAATTACTGATAATAAGTATGCTTTTCTTGTTTTATTTATCTGTTGTTTCCTGTATGATAATAGTCTGATGAAATTATGAATGAAACTTACTTATAACCTAATCTCTAAGTCGTGACTTCATTCATCCGATTCAAAGTGACACTTTATAAAAGGTAACGATAAACAAAAGCGTTTTAAAACGTTGGAGTCTATGCAATCTTTACCTTTCTTTCATCATCTCATCTGCGTAGCATTTTTGGGTGGGAAGTCATAAAATAACCCGCTTTGGGCGAAGTGGTCAGACTTGTACCGACTAAAACCCATTCATGTTTCTTCTACTGCCCTCAATGTTCCGGGTCAGCGGCGCGGTTGCGGGTTGTTCGAAAAACAGATGCCTAGCCTTGTTTTATCTATGTTGAGGTCGGCTTAAAGTTAAATTAGATGCAGCTGAATGCTATTATTTGACCAAGAGTGATTGACTATCTAACTTCTACTGCCTAGTTAGTACTGGGTAATACAACACTCCTTGGTTACACTGTTTTCAGACGTACGGCGGAAACGTAACGCATCCACGGACAACGGCAAGGACGGTTTAATCTAAAGATCAACTCGAGCGGCTGCTATTTGCCATGGAGTTTCTTGCCCATTCTTCTCCATAGAGATCTACGCTTTGGAATGGCCAACTACAGTACTTTCACAAGTTATTATGTCTTGTGACCGGGACTGTTGCTCAACATTTTGTTTTCTTTTTGACATTCAAAAGTGCCTGTAATGGTCTAATTAAAATAAATGATTTTGGTTATTAAACCAGCCGAGCCGGGTTTCACAGTACGGCTTTTTAAGTTACCTTCCTTTTTATTGTTGCGGATGATGGGGAATCATCAAGTAACTTTTACTGACTAAAAACCACCTATGTTTCTTCTTTTCCCTTTATGTTCCGGGGCCACGGTATCTCTTTCGAACAACCTGCAACCCTGGCTGGTCTCTCTGCTTTAGTGACATCTCTTTGAGGCGCGACATTATTTTAGGCGGTGGCTTTGGCAGGCCCCTCTGCAAGTATCTGCCTAATGCATCAGCGGCTTATGTCATGGTTAATGGTCCTCCACAAGTATTAGACAGAACGTTCATCTAAGTTTATCGAATGTGCAAATGCTGATAGGAATCTAAATATATAAAAAATAGTCCCTATTTCCTTTGGTCACGGCATTTTATTGTGATTGTTAATATCAGGAAAAGGTTCTTATAAAAGTAAGAAATAAGTAGGTGGGTAGGTAGGAGGGTAGAAAATACCGTATGGTGTAAAGAACGAAAAGGTGTATTGCAACGTAGTAGAACTTAAACTATTAACAGCATCATGGCAGTGAGGCGAATTTCCTTCTTTTTAGCAGACGCATAGGACGTACACGTTTCAGTAAAGTTTCAACTAGAATGAGCTTCAATAGACCAGCAAAGAATCGCCCAAAGTGAGCAAAGGCAATGTTAATGACGATATCTATCACCTATGTACTTGGACACTTAAAACTTTTGTCATAGTCATGTCGTTTCAGTGTCTTAATCTATGTATTTGTTTATGTTTTCGAGAGCATGACATTCGTGGGTTGCAGCTGAAAATGAGCGTCAGGGGTCTTGTGTTGCCATCTGGCATTATATTGAGCTGAGGCCTTTATGGCAGTAATCATTTTTATTTAGTTTAATATTAAGTTGTTTCTGTCTTTTTTTTATTGTTGGTGAAAACCTTGTCTGATTATTTGGAACATAAATAATGTTTATAATACAAAAACATATCCAACCGTTTTCCTTTCTTCCCACAACATAAGTCCCTATTCTCAATGTTAGACGATCATTGGATATAGCGCTCAGCGATATTTGTCTGCGAAGCACCCCCGTTTGTCTCCCGAACCATATTTAGGCTTAACGAGTGGTCTAAGTTCTGAATGGAACGTTTTATCTAATCTCAGTAATGTATTGTCAAGTGGTGATAAGAATAGCAAACTATCTACGTCGTCTTTGGACAGGTGATAAAAGGATTTTCGTTAGATTGATGAGGTACTTTTGTACCTTAACATCTGTTGTTTTAGTATGTGATACTTGACTAAACGGTTTTGTTTTTGTGGGCGACAAATGAACAAATAACTTCTCCTGCTCTAGGCGGAGTGTCTGTGAAAGTTTAACACGGGGAGTGTTAAACTTTAAACTTTTTCCAAACCCGCCCATGTTCCTTCTTTTTTTTTATGTTCCGGGGCCATGGTATCTCTTTCGAACAACCGGCCACCCTGGCAGGCCTCTCTGCTTTACTGACATCTCTTTGAGGCGCGACATTATTTTTGGAACACGCGCCGTCGACACGGCCTGTCGTCACTGGACAGAGGGACGGTGAGCTACCCATTGCTCACTGTCCACAGACTTGACAGTGCGGTTGGCGGTTGGCGTAGTAGTTAAGTGATTGGCTGCTGCGCTGCGTGTCGCAGGTTCTATCACGAAAAAAATATTTGTGTAAACGACAGGTGTATGTTTGTAAACGTACCCACAATATAGGAGAAATTCCTAGTGTGGGAAAAAAATATCAGGTTTCCACGTTAGTACCTATTGTGCCCGAAGGTTTTCATTGAAAAATTGAAAGTTATCAGTATATATCTTATTGCTAGCCTTTCTTTAATTATTTGTTGTTTATTATGACTGTTTTGTGTGTGATAATATCTCTGCAACGTGGAAGCAAGATTACGACGAGGATTATTTATCTTGCTTCCACGTTGGCAAGTACAGCATATTTGCAACTATCAATGACTAGGTAAAACATGGTCAGTACTTTCAGGATTTTAATATTTATTAATACCTTATCAATATATTCTTATCACACGTTTTTGTGAATGAAATATTAGAGATTAATCTAGCTTAGAGGTAGATAGAAATTGTGCAAGTATGAATGACTATTAAATACGTTTGGGCAATAATCAATGAATATTTCGCGTACTGTTGATTAATTGATACTGATACCAATCTTAATTTAGTAAAATCATCATAAAACAATTAGGTATTATTTCACATAAGTAGATTAAAGCTTCCTGTCGGTTCGTGTATCTACTTATAGATTACTAGCTGTGCCCAACGGTTTCACCCGCTGCTCACTTAGGGGCATGAAAAATAGATGTTGGGCCCGATAAAATTTCGTTTTAATCGGTCCCGCCGTTTCGGAGGAGTATGGGAACGAAAACTGTGACATAAGAATTTTATATATTAATATTTAATAGAGTAGGTACCGTAGTAACTGTGGTGTAAATTCGAAATTTAATAGAAACATAAAATATATAAGACTATATTTATAGTTTATCATTTCACCAATACATGTCACGTCATTCCAAAGCTATGCTATCCTATTTTTATTAACTTTCTATTTAAACAACCTGACCATTCGAATTTCATTGCAAACTAGCTTTTTTTGGGTAGGAAATCATCAAACAACTTCTTCTGCTCTGGGCGGAGCGGGGGGGAGTATCAGACTTTTACTGGCTTAAACCTACCCATGTCCTTCTATTGACCTTTACGTTCTGGGGCCGCGGTATCTCTTTCGAACAACCCGCAACCCCGACAGGCGGAGGCCCTGGAAGGCCTCTCTGCTTTGCTGACATCTCTTTGCGCGTGATACACAAATGCGCCATCGAGACAGCCTGTCGTCAACAGACGGACGGACGGTGGGCTACCAAACCAGCCTGGCTACTGAATTAGTTTGATTAATGCTATCAAACCTCTACAGTACCTTGTCTATGTTTTTTGCATTGGTTTTTAAGCACGTTGTCCTGCCGTAGCGTCCATCAGTTCTTGTATTCAACGCAGGCAGTCTTACCTTGATGGACGCTATAGAATTGGA
This sequence comes from Ochropleura leucogaster, assembly GCA_958449745.1. NCBI lineage: Eukaryota > Metazoa > Arthropoda > Insecta > Lepidoptera > Noctuidae > Ochropleura > Ochropleura leucogaster. Next base: position 927,643 of record OY288213.1, on the reverse strand, counting down.
TAGCTGTATAACCAGACTACAATATTAAGGTTCTATTTGTTTGAGAAAGCAACACCAGTTTAAACACTCCAGGATAGATTCATCTATATATATTTATTAGTAGGTATCTATATAATTATGTGAATGATATCGTCGCTGAAGTTTTTAGAACTTCCACGTAAGTCACTTTTTGGCTGTTTTGACATTTTGATGCCATTCGTTAGAGAATCGGAAGACGCATCGTTTTAGCCAAGTGTTTCTACATTAGGTAAAACTGTAATAAAGTATACAAAAACAGTTAATTGGTATTATTATAGTATCTTTACAAAATTATGCGCCTTTTTCTCTCTCCTGAAAAGTTACTATTTTTGACTTACGTGGTATTAGAACTTCAACGACGATTTGCTTAGAAGAAGAAGAAGCACATATACACACAAGAAAGTAACGAATTTTGTCTTTGCCTTATCTCTTTATTCAACTAACATCGCCTCTATGAAACACACACGCATTAAAACAAAAAAAAATCTCCATTGGATACTCATTGAACTCCGAAGGGGTACAAAATAGACTGTGGCCCAACTCACTTTGAAAAAACGTTTCTATTGTGAAACGTACATTAATCTTAGGACGCTTACAAAGTATTCTTGTTGTTTGCTGCCCCAATACAGATGTGACGAAGATGTCGTGTTGTGAGATAAGCTACAGGTTTGAGTGCGGTTAGACTCGGGGTTTGAGCACAGTTGCTATGGTCTAGCAACTTTTCTTAAATTTCATTGCTTAACTAAAATAGCAAGTATAGTGCTCATACTTATTTAGTATAATGTGTCTTTTATTTGATTTTGCTTTCCTGTTTTGGCCTGTGATAGTCGAAAAAATCCTTGCAGTATTTAAAATTAGAATTGGCCGCCATTTTATTTTTTCAAAACAATTTCCCAGAAGTCATGTCCCAGTGCCTACATGTCAGTATCTATCAAGCGCCCAAAAGATCTTGAAACTGTCAAGGTTTTTTTCCTGAATTATCAATTTTAGGGACTAAAACCCACCTATATGTTCCTTCTTTTGCCTTTTATGTTCTAGGGCCGCGGTACCTCTTTCTACCCGCAGCCCCGGCAGGCGGTGGCCTTCGCAGGCCCCTTAGCCCTCAACTGTCTTGGTTTCGTTTATGAACTTGACGAATTGTATGTAGTACTGAGGAATGATTATTAAACCAATAAAATAACTGTTTACGAGTAAAAACGATGGTTAGGAACTAATTCATGTTTGTACAACATTAATTAATTACTAATAACGTAAACTAAAACCCAATACACCGATAACCGACTACGCATTAGCAATGACACGATCACTTTCATAATGTTTATTTGTGTTTGCATTGCGGTTCAATCTATTTAGTCATTATATTACCTCGAATCGGATACCGTTCATGCTAATTGAATTATCTCTGCAGTTTCGGATTTGGTTTGCAACTCGACACGTCACTTAAAAGAAAAAAGAAGTACCATATAGGGAAACAGTGTTTTAAAGAAATAGGCACTAGGTAAAAGCAATCGGCTTGACTTTGTAAAATTTTGTTTTTTATTTAAACGTGCCACACACTAGAAATTTCCCCTGTATCGTGGGTGCGTTTACAAACATTCAAACTTACATACACAAACAGCTAGACCCAAAACAACTATCTGTCAGTCACACAAATATTTGCCCCGTGCAGGGATCGAACACGCAGCGCAGCAGTCGATCGCTCATCGTCTAAAAAACATTTATTATATTTTTGCCTTTTTTACAAGTAACCAATTTATAAGCCACATCCAGCTACTTTATATCCTCGTCATTGGTCTCGAGACATTTCAACCAGCCCCCTAACGGCGTCGGCTTGAAGATAAATCGCTTCAAACGCTCCTTTCCTTCCGCTGTTGGGCTTTCAAGCTAAGGAGAGCGTAAAATAGGTAAATACGTATTTTATTTAGCAAAGCTCTGGCGAAATATAGGGGAATGAGAGTTTTAACTTGGACGCGCAAGAAAGAGATGCTGATAATATGCTTTTAAGATGTATTTTATTAGTTGAGAAGACGTGGTTTTTAAATAAAGTGTTATGGTTTAAAAAGTTGTGTATACAGGCCGATTTGGTGATTATATGAAATATGTAATACAATGAAAAGTCGAACCATTAGTTCGTAAAATTTAATCATTTTTATGTAACTGAAAAAAAGGATTACTCTCTCGGTCTATAAGCAAATAAACCTCAGGCCATCATCTGCTTAGCCTTTATCCAACTTTTTTTGGGACGTCCTCCAGTCTAGTCGTCTCTATCTCTCCTCGACAACCTAGTTAGTACTGGGTAATACGATACTCCTTGATAAAAACAGGTTGTTAAAACGATACTCGGTTTTGGTCTACTAAAACCTACAATGCCTACTACGAAAAACAGCCAAAAATTACTCAAATCGTCCATCTTTCACATTTGAACAAACGCGTGTTCCACAAAACTTGGGTTCAACGTTTTTACATCCGCCAAAGTGTTCCCAGCTTTATGGGAAAAAATAAGGTTGTAATCTTTAAGCAATTTGTTAGAACTCAACAAAAACTCCTCGCATTGCGCCCGAGTGTTAGGACTAACTCCTTTTTTACCCGATTACGTAGACAAAAGGCGGGTTATTATTTTCTATGTTTTTACTGTTTTATACCAGAGCTTTATGCGTCATTTTATATTGAGGTGGATAAAGTTTGTGTAGGATTTTAGTAGAATTACCTACTATTGACCTAGTAGCTAGTAGCTAGCGAGTTGTGCTAAAATGCTTTTGCTTACTTTGATACCAAAGATCTTGATGACTAATGCCCCGTTCCAATAAACAAAAACGACTCGTTTTGCTTACGGATAGTTGTATTTTGACGGGACATCAATGGACATTGATAGGAAGCGCGGGGCACTGGCAGTTAAGAATAATATTGCACACAAGTTTCATCATTGCAGTTAGTATATTAATATCTCACTTTTTAAGGCGTACTGCCACACTTTCTACACGAGCAGTCTGTGGTTTTGTTGTACACAGAGATCACTCAGTGCCTTGCGCGTAATACTTTAATTTTACATTTGATTGTTGTTATTGACTTCTAAACCCTATTCTAAATATCACTACATAGTATAAAACAAAGTCGCTTTCTCTGTCCCTATGTCCCTTTGTATGCTTAAATCTTTGAAACTACGCCACGGATTTTGATGCGGTTTTTAATAGATAGAGTGATTCAAGAGGAAGGTTTATATGTATAATACATACATATTATAGTAGAGAAAAGTGGGGATTTTCAAAGATTTGTAACACCCGTGCGAAGCTGGGACGGGTCGCTAGTTTTAATTATATTTTCGACCAAATAGGTTTCAAGCAATTTGTATTACTTTATTTAATTATGGACTTTGTCTAAATTAAAAAGATGATTATGATAAGCACATGATGATTAAATAGATACCTATATATAAATATATAGAAAATGGTCGTTATTTGTTTATTGAATGATGACTGAATGACTCCAATGCTAGATAATGGTTTTAAAAAGTGTTGTAAATTAATTCAATCGACTTTCCTTAAACGTCGAAAAGGTCGAGTATCGACACAAATTAACAGAGAAGCAAAATATTAAAACATTTATAAACATAACTTCAATCCTCTCTTCACAAAAATTTTCAAGGTTCTCCGCCATTATTTTTTAAAAGACAACCGGGAAATCTTCTAAATCGCCATTGATAATGGGATAAAGATGGCACTCAATTATCCGTTCTTATCGGCGGCCGTCCCTATCGCGACGAGTTTTTGAGTTCGAGCACTTTCAGCGATTTGAATAATTTCAGACACTTTTCAAAGGACTTTTGGAATGTCAAATTGTCTAAATAATTATACAAATTGTGATGTTAAGCTGTTTCATGTTGAAGGTGAAGACTTTTTTTTTGAGTTCGGAGTTATAATTTCAAAAAGATACAGGTAGAATTGGATTGTAGTACAGTATACTTTAGTATGAGGAAAACCCGATAACATTTCTGCCTGATCATTTAATTGTAGGAATCGACCCGCAAATTGCAAAATGTGATTTGATTATTCCGTGAATTATATACTCAATTTAATTCAGGAATAATTGAGTAAATAAATAAATATTATCTTGGCCAAGTCGGCAATATGCCTTTTTTACGTATGGAAAATCATCAAATAACTTTCCCTTGGCAGTAGGGTTAGACTATTACTGACTAAAACCCATCCATGTTCCTTCTCTTGCTCTTTATGTTATGGGCCCGCGGTATCTCTTTGAAACAATCCGCAACCTCGACAGGTAGGGACTATGCCTTACATTAGGTTCAACCTAAATTACGTTAAATTGGATTGAAACGTAACTAATCAGATGTAAAAGTACAATTATTAACAATTACAAGTATTAACGTATTACAGGCGTAATGTTATACATGTGATAGTCCTACGAATCGTCAGTATCCTAGGGATACTATACGAACTCCATCTAAGACTAATGTAAAGTAATCTACTACGTAATACAATATTGCCAACCACAAGAACATAATCATGTATACACATAGAGTATTATGCAGGCTAACAACTACCTACACAGATTATATTTACTTCTTAAAACTTCATGCACATGTAAAAATACATAGTACAAAGGCTGAATTAATGCTTTGCGAATTTTCTACTAATCAACCTTAGGGTGATGCAGAAACAAAAACATGGTAGGGTTGGCAAAATGTTGTCGGCAATATTTTCTGTCACATAGCTATGACAGAAAAATTTTGGATTGAATATAATGAGAAATACATACATAAACAAAATAGAAACGTTAAGACAGGTAAAGCTACATAATATGAAGAAAAACTTTTTTTTGTTTTGAGAATTTCTGGAACTCGTAGAGCGATTGTTGATCTGTTTCGTGGTCCGAGGGACAACGCGGGAGCTTTTATTATGTTAGACTTTGTTTAGGGATGTGGTATAAACCATGAGACCGAATTAAAAATCGATCGATTGTAGGAAACGGAACCCGCGGCAAGCAGTACAACAGTCAATCGCTCAGCACTGCACCAACCGTGCCGTCAAAGTACAACAACTACGTATTTCTGATACACTTTTTTGTTGTGTGTATGACATACACACAAACACACAACAAAAAAGTCTAAACAACACATACTATTCTAAATTATTATTCAATTATTATATCATTTGTTACCAAGTAGGCTATACCTATGTAAACTTTTTTGGTCTAGAGGACATACTGGCTGGTTGTAAAAAAAAAACATTTTTTTTTTCACAAATTCTAAAGTTACGCTTTTGTTCGAATTTTGTAGCGTTTTCTTTGGGTATTAAAATGTAGTATTCTGTATCAATTTTATGAATTAAGTAATAATTTGAAAAAAGTTTTGAGCAAATTTGGAATTTGAGTCATTTTTACAGCATGGAGCGATGTCATTTGAATGCAAATAAAATGCTTCATGTTGTACACTGTTTTGATGTGTGTATGTGACCTATAAGGAATACATGACGGATAACATCCTAAATCATTTCCTTGATTCGAGTAAGTACTGATAGTGTAAAAATAACTGTGAGTTGCGCCATACCGGGCGTCATTTGTTACGATCCGTACATAATGGGGACGTACAGTCGGTACACGATCATTTTCAAGGACTTGATACAGTGTACCTTCTTTAATCTTTTAAAGTTTCAACTCAAATATTCTTGTTTACATATACCTAGTTGGTATCCACTATAGATATCAGAATTATTTATCTATGTTATCCACGGTTTTAGTAGCATCCCACCAGAAAATTACTTTCTTCTAGTAACGGGACAAAAATATCCTGTGTCTTAATCCAGATCATAATTATTATGTAAGCATAATGCCGTTTTAAATATAACTAACATCCGAACAAAAAAAACCGGACCCTGTCTTTAGGATAAACCGCACGTACCTAGGTTGGTCCGTGGATGGGTGACCAACCATTAAATACCAAGTTTCGTCCGTGCTTTAGAAAGCCTACAAAGCGGTAGTTCCCGGCTGTCATTTGCAGGTCTTTGACAGTCGTCACAGGTAGTTAGTGGCTCGAAATTCTGTCAATCAGTCTTACCATTGCATATCACGCGTCCGGTTAAACTGGAAGCGGACCTAACATAGTTGGGGAACGGCAGGCAGCTGATAGTGATGACGTATTTTGTTAGAAAACTGTCAAAGTAAATACAAAGTCTACGTTGTCTTTTATTATTATGAAGTTTATGTTAATTAATGTGTTGTCCGCAGCGGGTGACGCTTCGGGCGTCCGGAGCCGTGAGACGACTCTTGGCCATCGTAGACACAGGCCTGTGGACGTCGAGCAGTGAGTAGCTCTCCGTCCATCCGTTTTGGGGTTCGATTGTATGTTAGCATATCTAAGGAGCCCTAGAGCCAGTGCCTGCAAGCCGGCAAGCTTCAAGTCGGTTTGAAAGAGATAACGCGGCCCCGGTACGCTAAGTGCAAAAGAAAGAACATGGATGGGTTTTAGTCAGTACAAGTCTGACACTCACCTATTTAAGTAATTTGCTTAAGAATTTTACGATATGTTTATTGGAACGAAGTTCCTTATCGCGCGTTGCGGGGGCTTGACGGAAAAAATTAAGAGCAAAAGTGGTAACGACACTTTTTTGCTAAAGTTGTAAGCCATGCAGCGTGCGCGTGTTTCTCTGACTATCTCTCTCTCTCTATCATAGAAAGCAAGCCAGTAATTTTCGTTTCGTCTTTCTATTTTTTGCATTGAACAGTGAGGCGTCGCGATGATTATTTTTGTTGAGAGTGTTCTTTTTTTTTGTACATAATAAATAATAACTTTGTTCCATCCGAGTGTCCCTTGACACCTCTCAAGTTTTTTTTATATTATAATATAATTATAATTATTTATATGCGCGTCTGTAGCGAGTGTTATGTATTTGTCTTTCCGTATCCGTATATTGTGATTTGTTAATTAATAACAAGTAATTTACGGCCACGCACCACTGCGTTGATATAATTAAGAAAACGTAATGAAAATCACTTCCAATTAATAGTAATTAGATCCAGTACTATAACGCATTCGATGGTAATAATATAAACACAGCCATATTAATTGCATAAAGTTTAGTTAACGAGAATCTCACTGAGGAACAACACGATGTTTCTCTATATATTAGTGACTATAATACTCCTAGTTTATTATGTGTCAATACGAAAGTTTGACTACTGGAAAAATAGGAATGTGTCGTTTATCAAACCTACTCCCCTTATTGGAAACTATGGACAAATAATTTTCCAAAACAAAAACTTCGCGGAAGGAGTACAAGAAATCTGCGAAAAACTTCCAGATGAGAAAATTATCGGAGCCTTCTATGGTACGGAACCTGTCCTGATCCCACTAGACCCTGACATCATCAAGTTAATTGTGGCCAAGGACTTCTACTACTTTAATGGAAGGGAGCTGTCAGAGCACAGCTTTAAGGAGCCGGCAGCGCTGAACATCTTCTCTACTCATGGAGACAATTGGAGGGTCTTACGTCAGAACATGACTCTGCTCTTCTCATCTGCCAAAATGAGAAACATGTTTCATCTCATCGAGAAATGCTCGTACGTCTTTGAATCAATGCTGGATCGAGAAACGAGCCTATCGGCAGAGGTGGAAACCAGATCGATAACAGCCAGGTATACTATAGAATGTATCGGCTCTTGTGTATTTGGAGTAGATGCCAATACTATGACAGAAGAAATGCAAGACAATCCCTTCAGCAGAATTGCTGCTCTTACAAGTCCAACAAAATACGCAGCTTTCATAAGAGGAGTTCGATGTGTTTGGCCCTCTCTATTCTATGGATTGGGCTTAAAGTTAATGTCAAGACAGATGGATTTCTTCCAAACCCTGATAACGTCTGTGATGAACCAACGAGATAACAAGCCTTCTGGGCGGAATGACTTTCTGGATCTTATTTTGAGTTGGAAGCAAAGCCACAGGATAGTTGGCGATTCTATTAAGAATATGAAAACTGGTGGCAGTGAGAGAATATCACTAGAAGCTGATGATGACTTACTAGTAGCTCAGTGTTTTGTTTTCTTCAACGCTGGGTTTGAAACATCAGCGACTATTTTGAGTTACACTCTTTACGAGTTGGCAAAGAATCAGGACATACAGAACAGAGTTTTGGAAGAAGTAGACGCGTATATGCTTCGTCACGATAATAAACTTTGTTACGAATGTGTGACGGAGTTTCCGTACCTTTGGGCTGCAGTCGGTGAAGCACAGCGTCTTTATCCCGTCCTTGGAGTGATATTTCGAGAGACCATGGAGGAGTACTCACTACCTGATGGTCTTGTTGTGGAGAAAGGCATGAGAGTTCATATTCCAGTGTATTATTTGCACCACAACCCGAAGTACTTTCCGGAACCTGAAGAATTCCGTCCTGAAAGATTCTTTGGGAATGAGAAGCACTACGTCAATCCTTATACTTATATGCCGTTTGGAGAAGGGCCTAGAACTTGTATGGGTAAGTTTATAGTCACTTCTATTGAGTTTGTTTTTGCGTAAATCTAGCAGTTTTGTAGGATAAAGCATTTTTTTAACCGATTTTTTTTATATAGGGCTTTTAAGAATACGTGGTCATCGTTTTAGCGTCGGTGTTTCTTCCACATTGTTTCGTCTAAAAGAACCTTATCAAAACTGAACGTTAAGGTACAACTGTTCTGCTTATCTTTTTTTATTGATTTCAACAATGATAGTCGAAAATATGAAATGTTATATCCCTATGCAAGCCAAGACTGATGCAATCTCAGAGTTTGTTACAATCGAAGTAAGTTTTTTATCTCGTTTCTCATTAGTTGGAATATAATACAACTGCCTTCGTTTAATAACCATACCAATCATATTATTATTTAAACATTATGTAAATCGTATTCAACAACTGAAATCATTGAATTCTGTTCCCTTTTTAGAACTTATACATATTTTTATTATTTGTTGTTAGTAAATAATGTTTTAATGAATTTAAATGATGAATAAATAAATACATCTCCGGCCTTCAATTACTGAAGTTATCTACAATTTTGACCCCAAGTAATATCTTTTTATAATTGGCAAACAACCTAATGGTTTTAAGACTGAATCCCAATTACAGGTAAAAATTATTGGTCTCTGTTATGTTTTGATGTTTTCAATAAACAGGTTTTTTTTTTGCCACAACGGTTAACGCTTGTCTATAACCATTTAAATTTAAGGTCATAATCATATTAACCGTATACGTAAAGGTAAAAAAGTGATCTTGAAATAAAGTACACAAAATTCAGAAAAGAAATGAAACAAATTAACACTAGGGGCTAGACAGAAAACATTACAACACTACGCCTAAACGTTACCTACGCCTAAGTTATACTTTAGTTCTTTAATGACCTTCAAATAGTATTTGACTCTTTGCATCTCACAAACTCTTGACACCGAAGGGCACTGACTTCTAAAATGTCTGGGATAGAAACAGGGATGTAAATGAAATTACTTCAAACTACAGTCAAGCCTTTTTCACGACTAGTAGGTATGCGCTTGATAACATATTGATAACGCTTTGTCGTCATCTGTGTATTGTTAAGCGTATTATAAAAACAAGATAATGCGTCGCTTGATAAATAAAAAGCCCGTAACTCGCACTCGCATCTATACAATCAGCTGTAAGCACGAGGGACCTTTAGTTGACTCCGACCGCGCAGTGAAACAACACGATGTTTCTCTATCTAATAATAACGGTTTTTTCTCTCCTGTACTATGTGGTCACGCGAAAGTATGACTACTGGAAGGATAGGAACGTAGCACACAAGAAACCAACCTTCTTATTGGGAAATTATGGTGATTTACTTCTACAAAAAAAAAGCTTTGGAGAAACACTTCAAGATTACTGTAATCAATTCCCAAACGAGAAATTCATTGGAGCATTCCATGGCACAGAACCCGTACTGATTCCCAAAGATCCAGAAATTATCAAACTAATTGTGACAAAGGACTTCGCCTATTTCAATGGAAGGTTAATATCTGAATACAGTGACAAGGAGCCCTTAGGTTTGAATCTCTTTGCTACTCATGGCGACAACTGGAGGGTGTTGCGACAGAATATGAGCCCAATGTTTTCTTCTGCTAAATTAAAGAACATGTTTCATCTCATCGATTCCTGTTCACACACGTTCGAGGACATGTTGGATCGTAAAACTAAAATATCAAAAGAGCTTGAAGCTAGATTTATAACTGCAAGTTATACGATGGAGTGTGTCGGAGCTTGTGCTTTTGGCGTTGATACAAAAACAATGACAGAAGAAGAAAAAGACAATCCTTTCAGAAAGATTGCAAAATTCGCTGATCCACCAAAATTTTTTGCCGTGCTCTTCCAAGTTCGTTTAATGTGGCCGAGAATCTTTTATTTATTCGGAGGAAATCTTGCAAGCAAACCGTTAAAGTTCTTCGGTAATGTGATTAATTCTGTAATGACCGGAAGGGAATACAAACATTCGGGAAGGAATGACTTCGTGGACCTCGTGATGGGTTGGAAGACGAGCAATCAAATAGTGGGTGATAGCATTCAGGACACTAAAACTGGCAAAGTAGAAAAAATCACATTAGAAGCTACCAATGATTTGCTAATTGCTCAGTGTTTTGTCTTCTTCTCGGCTGGATTTGAAACTTCGTCAACCACGTTGAGCTACACACTTTATGAACTCGCAAAACATAAAGAGATTCAAGACATAGTGCTGAAGGAAGTAGACGCATATTTAGTTCGTCATGACAATAAACTCAATTTCGACTGTATTTCCGAATTGCCGTACCTGGATGCTGTTATAGACGAGACTCTTCGCTATTACCCAGTTTTGGGCATGATTCCTCGAGAGCTGATGGAAGAATATACTATGCCTGGCGGAGCAAAGTTAGATAAAGGCTTGCGAGTACAATTGCCAGTGTATTACCTTCATCACAATGCAGAATTTTATCCAGAACCTGAAGTATTCCGCCCAGAAAGATTTTTAGGAGAGGAGAAAAAGAAAATCAACCCGTACGTTTACCTGCCGTTTGGAGAAGGACCAAGACTTTGTATTGGTAAGTAACAACACTTATTATTGTTAATTGGTACTGTTGTGGTTACTTTATCATCTTAAATAATTATCTACTTTACATTCACATTAAAATTATTCGAAATAGTCAACGTTATGTGATACTCCATACCTATATACAGTACAATTTCCATTGCGTCATAATTTTGATCTCTATATTTATATGCAAAAAGTCTGTCTTTACCTGACTTGCGAAGGGTAAAATATTAGTTTAACTAACAGGTCACAGCGTGTGTATCTGTCTGTTGCTTAGTGGCACTCTAGAGGCTACGTGGGCTGATGTTCATGATTTTAAGTCGTTTGAGTTAACAAATAACCCTTTTCATTACTTCTTAAAAGTAAAATTGAAATTACTTTAAAAAAATTAGTGAAATTACAAAATTCAAAACATAACTGCGTATCTATAGAATGTCCAGTACTGCCTTCCATGTGATTTCTTTGCTTTCTTGAAAAAATGTTCCTGTAAGTAAAAACTTAATAAAGATAAACAAACACCTACCTATCGTATTGTTTTGTACGGTGTTGTTTTGTGACGCAGAAGTGATATTTAGTTTAGGGTAGTCCTTGAGGGCGTCGGGTTGTTTGATGGTAACAACAGGTGCAAAGTCAGAATATTGTGGCTATTGCCTGTGTCCTCGTTAGCAGGGTGTTGTAATACATAATAACTCAGAGACCGATTTTCTGATTTATAATTATTTTATTCTTTTTGTTATTAACAATAATTCAATTATAATAATAAAGAATGTAATATTCTAGTTGCTTAATACTATGTCAAAATATGTTTGTCTTGAATAACACAATAATTTTAACTTCTTTAGACTTTCATGTTTTTGGGTAAAAACAAACAACAATTATAGGCTTCATTAAAGAGACACAAATAATATATTTATCAATCAATCTCAAAGGTCCAACTTACCTAAGCAATAAAATCAACAATAAATAAGACTCACCCACTCAACAGGTTTACACACACATATACAAGTAAAGGATACACTTAATCATTTGTGATTTCCTCATAGTCAACAACTCAGGTACTCAAATAATAGCGAACAACACTTCATTAGCTTAGTCTATTCCGGTCGCTCAGAGAAACCACACGATGTTTCTGTATCTACTAGTGGCGGCAGGTCTGCTGATCTACTATGTGATCACGCGGAAATATAACTACTGGAAAGACAGGAACGTACCCCACACCAAGCCTAAGTTCTTATTGGGAAATTATGGAGACATGATCCTGCAGAAGAAATCCTTCGGAGAAACAATTCAAGACTGCTGCAATGAATTTCCTAATGAAAAATTTATTGGAGTATTCTTTGGTACAGAACCAGTACTGATTCCCAAAGATCCAGAAATCATCAAGTTGATTGTTACGAAAGACTTTTACTACTTTCACGGAAGAGAATTATCGGTCCACCAACATAAAGAACCTCTAGCTTTAAACCTTTTCGCTACATATGGTGACAGTTGGAGAGTCTTACGACAAAATATGACTCCGTTGTTCTCGTCTGCAAAGATGAAGAATATGTTTCATCTTATTGAAAAATGCTCGTTCGTGTTCGAGGCGTTGCTTGATCGTGAAACAAAAATTTCTAAGGAACTTGAAGTCAGGTCGTTGACCTCAAGATATACTATGGAATGTATTGGAGCCTGCGCTTTTGGCGTTGACACAAAAACAATGACAGAAGAAAATAAAGAGAATCCTTTCAAAACAATGACAGACTTCTTGGATCCGCCAAAATTTGTGGTTTGGTTAAGAATAGTGCGTGCGATTTGGCCATCTATCTTTTATATGTTAGGATTCCAGATGCTAAAAAAACAATTGAAATTCTTCGGGGACCTGATTACTTCTGTTATGTCCGCAAGGGAATACAAATCGTCTGGAAGACATGATTTCGTGGACCTCTTGATGAATTGGAAACAAAGCCATCAAATTGTTGGTGATAGCATGAAAAATATCAAAACTGGTGAAAATAAAAAAATTACATTAGAAGCTAATGACGATCTGTTAGTAGCTCAGTGTTTTGTTTTCTTTGCTGCTGGCTTTGAAACATCTTCCACCACTTTGAGTTACACTCTTTATGAACTCGCGAAGAACAATGAAATTCAGAACAAAGTGTTACAAGAAGTAGATGCATACTTAGCTCGTCACAAAAATGTGCTTAATTACGATTGTATTTCGGACTTGCCATACTTGGAAGCTGTCGTGGATGAGACTCTTCGGTTTTATCCAGTTCTTGGTATGATTCCTCGTGAGGTGATGGAAGAGTACACAATGCCTGGGGGTGCGAAATTGACCAAAGGCTTACGAGTACATTTGCCGGTGTTTTATATCCACCACAATCCGGAGTTTTATCCGGAACCTGAAGTATTTCGTCCAGAAAGATTTCTTGGTGAGGAGAAGCGAAATATTAATCCTTATGTATACCTGCCATTTGGAGAAGGACCAAGAACGTGTATTGGTGAGTTTAAATTATGAAACATAAATTCCGCTATTAATTGCGTACGTATTAAAAATTAAAGAGCAATGAATCAAAGATCAATGTGTTGAAAAATGTATTCGTACTTGCGTGTCTATACCATTTATAAACACTGAAACGAAAAGCAAAACCGCATTATTCTTTTAGTTTTTATTTTAAAATATTTTTATTAGCAACTTGAATTAGTTCGAAGACTTAATACGTAAATTTTCTGTTAAAATAAAACCCTTATTGAATGAATTTACAAACAACATCACTTAAAATGAAACAGTATAACAAATTAACATCCTGACGTAACAAACTTGGTACTTAACCTGTGTAAAATTTTGAGAGCGTTTTAAAAGCCCCGTGGCTTCGTAACGAGGGAAGACATTAATATTGACGGGGTTAACTCACGATACAGGACTTATTTATGAACTAACTACACTTGTAATGGGTTGCTATTATTTATTTTATGTGAACAGTTACTTTTTTCTATTTGAAGAGCTTGTGGCTAAATAATAGCAGCCGTTCGGGTTTAAGATGCTCTTGCTCTTGTTGAACTGTGGATGGGTGGCCACCCGTTACATACCGATTCTTCTGTGCCTCAGATAGCACGTTAAGTCTAGTCGTACTAAGGGGTATCGTATTATACAGTCCTAACTGGGCTGTGGAGGTCAGATATGCAGTCACTCTACGTAAATTATAAATACTGATATTAGCTGCATCCGGTAAGACTAGATGCCGACCCTCTTTAAAAAAATGTTGTATGGACTATTGAACTTCATCAGATCAAAGTCTGATGGCAAAGATCAAAGTCTCAGACGCATCATGTGGTATTTCTGTTAAAAAAGGCAATTTACTATTTTTTGTTAACTATAAAATTATATGGTATGGTTGGCAATACTAGTTTGTGGTTGGACTTAGAACCATGACTAGATTATCATTTTCCCGCCCTTGTCCCATTCTATTTGAGGTCGGAATTCATTAGATCAAAGTCTGATGGCAAAGATCAAAGTCTCAGACACATCATGTGGTATTTCTGTTAAAAAGCAATTTACTATTTTTTGTTAACTATTAAATTATATGGTATGGTTGGAAATACTAGCTCGTGGTTGGACTTAGAACCATGACTAGATCACAGTTTTTGGCCTTGTCCCATTCTATTTGAGGTCGGCACAACACGTTTTCTTCTTCCATTCATCCCTATCAGACGTCACGGCATCATTTACTGCTGTCTCTATCAAATCATTCCTTACAAAATCCATCCATCTTTTCTTTGGCCTTATTCTCCCTCTCCATCCATCAACATTCAAATCCATCACTTTTTTAGTCACACATGTGCTTTGTTCGTCCTCATTACATGTCCATACCAAGACTAACGACTCGGTTTGTCTTGGTTTTTCTGTAACATGCGCAACTTTTAAACCTCCTCTTATGTACTCATTCATTACTCTATCTATTTTAGTCACTCCAATCATCCAACATTCTCATCTCCTGTACATGCAATCGTTTTTCATCCACCTTTTTTACAACCAATCATTCTGACCCATACTAGTACTACAGTCTAATCACGGATTATATTTGCCCTTTACCCTGAGAGGCCTCCGTAGGTCACAAGTTTTTCCATGATTATATACTATATATAGATCTGGTATTTATATTCGTGATGGGTTCATCGTCACGAGTTTTTTATAAGACGTTAGTAGAGCTTATTCAAAGTAAGAAAGTTGTTATTAATGTTAGAAATATTTTTATTATATTGTCAAAGCGTTCCTTGTTATTAAAACAAACAATTACTGTTTAAGGTAAAATTACATTTCTTGAAGAAAAGTACAATGTATATGAAACAAGTGTTTGGTTTCGTACATAAATATTTTGTTTTGCTTCGCCAAGCATTTGAATGAGATAAACATTGATAACACGATCGAGCATATTTTTAGGGTTCCGTAGTCAACTAGGAACCCTTATAGTTTCGCCATGTCTGTCTGTCCGTCCGTCCGTCCGTCCGTCCGTCCGTCCTCGCTTAATCTCTGTGACCGTTAGCACTAGAAAGCTGAAATTTGGTACCAATATGTATATCAATCACGCCGACAAAGTGCTAAAATAAA
This sequence comes from Ochropleura leucogaster, assembly GCA_958449745.1. Classification (NCBI taxonomy): domain Eukaryota; kingdom Metazoa; phylum Arthropoda; class Insecta; order Lepidoptera; family Noctuidae; genus Ochropleura; species Ochropleura leucogaster. Next base: position 911,979 of record OY288213.1, on the reverse strand, counting down.
AATTTGAAAAAAATGTTTTATTAGGGTAGCCACCCTATATGTAAAGTGGGAAGTGATTTTTTTTTTAATTTCAACCCTAACGTGTGATATATCGTTGTAAAGGTATTTAAAAATGAATAGGGGTTTACTCAGATCATTTTTTGATAATGTCAATAATTTCGGAAATAATCGCTCCAAAAGTAAAAAACAATGTGTCCCCCCCCCTCTAACTTTTGAACCATAAGTCTAAAAAATATGAAAAAAAACTGAAAAGCAGAACTTTATAAGAACTTTCTATGAAAATTATTTTGAACTTGATTGACACAACAGTTTTTGTACAAAAAAGACAAAAAGTTGTACAAAATAATTTCTGGACTAAGTTTGTAATATAATCGTATATGCAAGCTTTTTTTGTAACTTTGTTTACATATTTTATTATCCTAAACGTATCTTTTTTCAAACAAAAAAAAATTGCATTCTTTGTATTAATTAGTAACCCTATTCCTCGAGAGATGGCGCTGTAGGTACTTATTACATTGGATCGGGTATTACCGAATTGTTCGGTTGGCCTCATAACTGGGAACACTTATTGTGACGGACGGGAAACTACGGAACCCTACACTGAGCGTGTCCCGACACGCTCTTGGCCGGTTTTTTATTTTATACACACACACACAACTACATATGAAATAATACTGAACATAGTGATAGTAACTATGAATTTGCAAGTAATGTTTATGAAGTAAATGTTGTTTTAAGAGTGAATCATAATATTATTGCTACTGATATAAAACGTCTCGATAATAATAATATTACACACGAATCAGGCGTGCAAAAAATATAAAGTACATAGATCGACAAGTACTAAACGTAGGATTTGGATTCGATTTATGAACTCTGATCTACGCCAAATCTACTTTCTTACATAGAAATTATAGAGACTTATCTATTGAAGGACTTTGGACGTAGATTCCCCAAAAAATAAATGAATAGCAATAATAGATCTGAGCCCATAACTTGATTAAAGTTCCTAAAAAAATAATAGTCCACAAATAAACCTTAAACTCACAGTCTAGACTGCAAAATTCCTAGTTATTTGTATATTTTCCTTGTTTCGTTTGCGTAATTATCGACAAAAAGGCCGGTTTGCCGATGCGTCTAATAATTATAATAACACATCCAGGTGGCAACACAAGTTCTGTGAAGGTCAAGTTCAAATGAATGCGGTCAACTACCATGACGATTTGATAGGTTTATTTATAGAACTATGATCTAATGACTTTGTTTTGTTGCTTTTTTCACATTGAACACTGTTTATGGCGTTCCTCTAGGAAGTAGGTTGGGTCCAATTCTGTTTTTGTGTGAGTTACTAGTGATCGGTTTGGTCCGTGTTAGCCAACCTTTAAAATTTAAATTTAAAGTTTTTGGTATCTATAGCTCGTGCCGACATTTAAAGGTTATGTATACACAACGATTGTGTTATTAAATGTTATTTTATTAGGTCTTGTGTTTATCTATGTGACATGACTACAAGCGAATTTTAATCTGATAATATGTTTTCAGGCTTCAGACAGTGTGCGTTTGTTTGATATGATAAGAGGATATTAATATATTGTTACATAAATATTATAGCAACATGTTTTTATCAAATATGTTTGGGTTTTAAACTGATAAAGTTAGTTAACGTTATATTAAAAAACGGATGTAGATACAAAAATCTATTTGTAATGTAAAGTTGACTAGATAACATGATGATTAAAAATGTCGTTAGGAAGGTCGGCCGACTGTTTGACTCTGTTATGTACTGATTTCAACAATAATACAATATTTCAAATTCATAGTTAACGTTTATAGAACTGTTATATGCAGGCATTTTCACTTACATACATATTCATCAACGTAATTAATTAACAGCTTTAGTTATTTTTATAGAAATATAGGCTATTTTTAGTATTCAGTTTTCCGTGCACATTCGTTTCTAAGATATCTACAAGCTGTGCTCACCGGTTTCGGCTGCTCAGGTCCCTTTATCACTTAGGGGTATGAAAAATAGATGTTGGCCGACTCTCAGATCTACCAGATATGCACATAAAATTTCATACAAATCGGTCCAGCCGTTTCGGAGGAGTTTGCTAACAAACATCGCTACACGAAAATTTTTAATATTAGATTTATAACATTTTAAACGGGAAATTTACCACACAGTTCAGTTTTTATATCGTTTGGGAACATACATCCGGGGAATGTCTCTCGTTTTCTATTTTATCGTATCTGTGTTGCAGTAGAATATAATCTATCACATTTGAGCATTTGTTGACTCTGGTAGCAGTGACTCCGAGTCAAATATTTAGTTCAATGACCTCGTTGTTTCGATTGTCATTGACTGCCCCGTTCGTGTAGCATCGTCATGCAATAGTCACTAGATCATAAGGTCTTGGTTCAGATAAATTGCTGTTGGGTTTTCCTTCAGTCATTTCTCAAAAGGAACTTGCGCCCTATTGATGGCAATGGGCTCTCTCCATATTTCATGGAAAATAAACATAACGCTGTCGTACTCTTCAGGGATTACAGTGTGATGTCATGTAATTACTTCAATTATTTATTGTTTTACTTTTGTTTACAGGAATGCGTTTTGCGAAGATGCAGATGCTGGCTGGCCTCATCACGATGCTGAAGAAGTACCGCCTGGAACTGGCTGATGGTATGCCGACGAAGCTAACCTTCAAACCGCAGTCGTTCATCACGCACCCCGTCGGCGGCATCAGGCTCAAGTTCATCGAGCGAGAGGGATGGGAGAAGAGAGTGTTTGTGAAATGAGGCAGATATTATAGGTGTACATAGATATTTTGGCGCGTGACCTTAATCAGACCAAACGTAATTTTGTGTTTGTTTTCGAGATACAAAATAATGTATACATGTTTACCAACATCTTCCGTCAATGTCATTGAAATGCCAAAATAGCCATGCAATACTGTAACTGGCATTCAGCACTGTCTCAACATTTGAAAACGTCAAATAGACTTTTTAACTTACATTTATAACAGTTTTACTCGCGTAAGAAACATATTAAGTACAGTAATCAAGGGTAGATAAACTTTTATTGGATGATATTTTTTTGTTTCTTGAACTCCTTTTCTGAAATGCTTTAGGGAATCACTATATCCTTAAAATACCAGCTTCGGCTGTAGTATTAATTTTAGTGTCATGTAAGGAAAAACTTGACTAAGCGCAAAACTGCTATTTTCGTTTATTTCTAATTAACTGAATGACTCTTAGAATTATTATTAATTTGTTTTGTTAATTGAAAACAAATTTTAATTGATTGTTACTGTATTGTTTTCCAATTTTCCTCGTGGTTTGTAATTGACTAATAACTTGTTATTTATCGTTACAAGAATTCAGGCAAATTTGGCTGAGATTTAATTAATATTTATGTTTGGAAAGTGATTAGTACTATTAAAATATTAATGAAAAGTAAAAAAGTATCATCTGGGTAATTAATTAAGATGTAAGAATCTACGTGCCTATATTAATTATATATTTTTATGAATTTATCTTTGAGTGTTTCCATTGTTTTCCTCTACACAAACACACATACACCAAACACTTGTGAAATGTTGTCGATAACATGTCGTTGACGTTAAACATATACTTAAGAAATTGTGCCAGTATAAGATGTTTTATGGAAGTACATATTGTAAGTGGCTTTTATAGCCATTGTAAGGCGCATCGCCCACACGACCAAGAGTCGAGGCGCAGTCGCGGCGCGGGCGCGTTAGGTGCTTCGCCCACATGACATTTGAAAAGAAAATCTCACATCAGAGTCACGCCGCAACGAGATTTTCTTTACAAATGTCGTGTGGGCGACGGGGACGTTAGGATCCTAATGTTCGTATTATTAATATGTCCTTGGTTTTAACAAAACATTTTTATAATCTACGACTACTATTGATTACTGTAATCAAACTTGAACTAAAAATGTGAGAGTTCCTTAATTTGTTTTTTAATTAAATAAAATTATAATAATACTTTTTTAGGTTATTTTTCCTAAATCATGTAAATATTAAATCAAATCAGAGCGGGAGAAGCTATTTGAGATTTATTTGGATAGCGAGTACATTGGCAGGGAGTGGAAGGGGGCGTCAGACTTGCACTGATTAAAACCCCTCTATCTTCCTTCTTTTGCTCTTTGTGTTCCGGGACCACAGTATCTCTTTTGAACAACCCGCAATCTTGTCAGGCAATGGCCCCGACGGCACCTCGTCTCTACTGACATCCCTTTGAGACACGCGTGTAACACGAACGCGTATAGCATCTATGGCGGCCTGAAACCAGGAGGCCTGGGAGCCCCAATGAATGTAGCGTTTCCCGCGGCGGCTAGTTTCGTCAGAAAGAGAGAAAAAAAAAGTTTTTATTAGACTTGCACAGGACAAAAATTTAAGAAAATCAACTAAATTGGTCCTTGGTACGAAGTCAAAAGGGACTTTCTTAACATGGCAACCACGTCACAGCGCTGATATTCTAATAGTCTGATAATAATATAAAAATAATGCCCAAACAAGTGAAGATACGATCATACGAAGATAGATCAGATACGATTAAAATACAAAATAAGAATGAATAAATTGTGGAACGAATCAAAATCGAAATCGACATCGAGAGGTATCATTGTCCTGGCATAGACAATGATGCCTCTGGATGTCGATTGTCGATAAAACGCTGGCAAACGATGTGACGCAAGCGCAATATACGCTCGTAGAAGTCAGCAAAGGTAAAATTGCATAATGATAATATTTGTGATCGTACAAACTGAATGTTTTAGTTACACATTTAGTTACACATACACACACTCTCTCTTACTAAAAAGAATAAAATTATTGAACTATAATATGTTTGTTGTGTAATTTACTCTCTGTAAAAATACATAACCTCCAATTTAAAATGTATAAATAACTTCTCTTTTAGAAGTGCAATTTAAAAGTGGATATCACAGAAATGCTTTTGACATTAAACAACACAAAAATCGTAAGAATATCATCACTCACTGTTCATACTAACTTTGGCTCAATATTAATTTGTCATGAAATTTCAGTGAAATAGTTCTTTCTTTAGTCTATGGCCACAGAATAAAAAATAGAAAATAAGCTCTGGCACGCGCTGTCAATATTACTGTGCGTTGGAAATATTAAATGCTCCGTCAGTGGCGAATACTCAAACCGAGTGTACCACTATATAAAAAAAAATGCGTTGCACGCGGCATATTTTGAATCGTATACGTTAAAAATACCAGCTTGAAACTGAAAACAGTAAATAGATACAATCAAAAATTCATCCAAATAGATACAAACATCTGCAGGCGGACGCGCCCGTGACTATTGCAAGCTGCGAAAAGGACAGGAATAAACGTAAGTTTATTCAACAGTATCATTTTTGTAGTTGAAGTAAATATTATTAAAAGTTTAATCTTTAAGTTCAAAACGATTTGATAGATCGAAAATATGGCAGGGGCCTTAGTCTGCTTGGTAATCTACTAATACACTGTCGTCATTATGACATTCCACTGGTCAGTCACTGACAGTCCATTGAAAGAAATTGCTTAGAATGGTAATCTCGTACATAATGACAAACGAATGACTGACGCATGCGGTAATCTGCTAAAATTTTGACAGTTCCTTTGATCATTGATCTACCATTACAAAGTCATTGTGCAGTCATTGCTTTTAGTAGCTCGGTTTGACAAAAAGTGTTTGCTATCCATCGTGTTTGTGGAGTATTGATTGGAGAAATATGTTCACGACGAGCTAAAGAATATTTATAAAAGATATTCATGCCCTATAAAGTGGATTTACATGTCCGAAAACCACATTTTTCATGATTTTTAGCGTCGACCTACACTGCCATCAAAATTGCGATGATCGTAATTTACGGTCTTGGACTTTACAAGCGTCTTGCTCAATAACTTAAGAACTTCTAATGACGTTTACATAAGAGTTTTTAATTCTATTATATTAATTGATGCACACCCATATTATTTTTTAACCAGAAAATAAAATATTTATAAAAATAATGAGGTGGTGGTGTGACTTAAATATTCGACCCCTTTCAGGGCCAGTACAGTACCGAGCCAGCGGAGGTTTGAATGTCAAGTACCTGAAGGGGTCCGTATATAAAATGTACTCTGTGGTCTGTACAGAACTATATGGTTAACGTTAGTTGCTTACTGACGTTAATATCACATTTGACTGTGACAGCTAAAACATTATTGAGTTGTTTTACAAAAATTGTGTTACTCATAAAGAGGGATGCCAAGCCGCCATAGTGACTTAAAGCCCTGAGTGCCCACAAGTAACATTGAATGTTGATATTACTATGCCCCCCAAATAATATAGCAATAAAAGAAAATTAATTGAAAATTATTGAAAAACATTGGGGTTTCCAAACTATAAGGTTATTTTTATGGACCCTACACAAGTATTATATTTGACGGGCCTGTTGGTCTAGTGGTTAGTGACCCTGACTGCTGAGCCGGAGGTCGTGGGTTCGATTCCCACCCAGGACAAACTTTGTGTGATGAGCATGATTGTTTGTTCTGTGTCTGGGTGTGATTTATCTATAATATGTATGTATTTATAAATATTATAAGTATGCATATCAGTTGTCTGGTTACCATAACACAAGCTCTGCTTAGCTTGGGATCAGATAGCCGTGTGTGAGTTGTCCCAAGATATTTATTTATTTATTAAAAACTCTTCCTACATAAAATTTAAAAGCTAAATATACTTTGACGGGCCTGTTGGTCCAGTGGTTAGTGGCCCTGACTGCTGAGCCGGAGGTCGTGGGTTCGATTCCCACCCAGGACAAACTTTGTGTGATGAGCATGATTGTTTGTTCTGTCTGGGTGTGATTTATCTATAATATGTATGTATGTATAAATTATATAAGTATGTATATCAGTTGTCTGGTTACCATAACACAAGCTCTGCTTAGCTTGGGATCAGATAGCCGTGTGTGAGTTGTCCCAAGATATTTATTTATTTACTATTTCAATATTACAGATAGTTGAAAATAAAACAATAATAATGTATTAATAGAAAACATTTAATTCATCATAAACTAAAACATTGTCAAAAATTGAGTATCACACAGACAGGCTGCAAAAAAAAGTTATATAATGTACCCTTTTAACATTTTAGAGCAATCTTACTGCATTCAATAGCATTCTAAAAATAGTATAGTTGGTTATCTTAACCTGGTTGTGGTGCAATTTGATATGCAATCACATTCCTTATTTGGTTTACCGTTGTGATATATCAATGTTCAGCAAATATGCCCTTTGCCTTAGAAGAGAGGTGCCACAGCTAATAGAGATATGAATGTGGACAACAATAACAAAATGTGGACTGTTGAGTGTTGACTTGTTCCCTGACTGATTTTATTCCTGCTTTGGTCCAACATGCATGGCACACCAAACTATCACTGTCTTGTAACTGACTGGAAAAGAAAAAACAATATTATGTATTTATTTGCAAGGTGTCGTAGTTTGAATCATATTTGCATATTATCATTACAGTTTGTAGACTTGTTATAGTAAAGTACCTGTTGATGTCCACAGTCCAACCCATGTTTTTACGAGAGATCAAACTTCGACAATTTCCAAAAGGTGTCTTCGCAATCTTGATATGTTAAAAATTACAATTTATTTACACAGCGTACATATCCACTTGCAACAGTTTGCAGTGAAGAACTCGAATCAGATTGTATTGTATTGTCTTCGATAGGTGCTGACATCAAATCCATGTTATCGTGGGAGTTGTCATTATCAGCAAGAGCGGAATCCATATTCAAGCCGTGGTCGTCAGGTATAGGAGAATCACCAGAGTCAGTATTCATGGTCAAAAACGGCGATTTTAATAGAAAACGAAGCTCACTGTGATGCAAATGTAAACAAAGTTATGAAATGACATTTCTAATATTGTCAACTGACAAATTTCAGTGTTGGATTGGTTAGGATGCATTATGTAGATCATTTTAAAATCATAATTTTATATTTTTTAAGTTGACTAAACGTGTTAACATAAAATGCATCGGGACAGGAAAAATATATTAAATAAAATCTGGCTTGAATAAACGTTAAAATGTGGTAGTACTTTTTCGAAAATCATTTCTACCAACGGTTTTTATAATAATGGCAATACTACAATGTCATTCTGCTACGATTCCATTACGAGACCACTGGCCTACCAATGATCGACCATTGTAATTTAGCAGATTACGAACTTTTAGCACAATGACAGTGGGATCGTGTTGGAATGACTAAGTTATATAAAATAGCAGACTTGAGGCCCTGGTCATTCACAGGAGCAACTGGCAGCGAAATTGAAAATCGAAGTATGTGAATGTAATAAGACAACAGGACGTAGAGATTATGATTATTTAAATATAGTTTCCTATACTTACTACAGAGGAAATATTGTGGACAAACCATTCTTCAGTAACGGGATTAATTCTGTAATGAACAGACGGGAATACAAACATTCAAGGACGGGCCTGTTGGTCTAGTGGTTAGTGGCCCTGACTGCTAACCCGGAGGTCGTGGGTTCGATTCCCACCCAGGGCAAACTTTGTGTGATGAGCATGATTGTTTGTTCTGTGTCTGGGTGTGATTTATCTATAATATGTATGTATTTATAAATTATATAAGTATGTATATCAGTTGTCTGGTTACCATAACACAAGCTCTGCTTAGCTTGGAATCAGATAGCCGTGTGTGAGTTGTCCCAAGATATTTATTTTATTTTTATTTATTTATTTATTCGGGAAGGAATGTTTTCATAGACCTCGTTATATTATGCTTGTCTTCCAACCCGGAAGACAAGCAATCAAATAGTGGGTGATAGCATTCAGGACACCAAAACTGACAAAGTATAAAAAAAAACACATTAGAACCTACCCATTATGTGCTAATTGTTCAGTGTTGTTTTCTTCTCTGCTGAATTTTAAACTTCATCAACCACTTAAAAAAAACAGTCTACGTAACTGTGTGTTTGAATGTGTGTTTCTTTGTGGTCCTCCAGAGACTATGTGGGCGTTTAAACGTGATTAAGGTTAATATTTATTGATCCCCTTTTCATTCTTAAAAGTAAATTATAATTGCAAAAAAACACCTGTCTATCTATAGAATATTTAGTATTGCCTTCCACCCAATTTCTTTACCATTCCTGAAAGTATGACTATCTTCTTAGTAGAAACTTAATTAAGATTGAATTAACACCTACACCATCACATTGCCTTATCCGGTGTTGTTTTAAGACGCGGAAGTGACATTTAATTTAGGATGGCAGTCCTTGAAGGCGTTGAGTTGTTAGATGGTCATCAATAGGTGTAAAGTTAAAATATTGTGGCTATTTCCAGTGTCCGCGGTAACAGTCTTATTTCCTACGTTATAACAAAGAGAATTTATGTGAATGTATGTTTAACGACTTTCTGATTAATAAATCTCAGTTGAATATTCTTTTTTCTATTAACAGTAATTTAGTATACTATGTCAAAACATGTATGTCTTAAATAAAACAATATCTCGTATACTATTCACTGTAAATTCATGTAAAAAAACTAGTCTTGGTCTTCGCTTAGCAAGTAACTCAATGGTTAGTATTAAGAGGACAGACGTGAATATTCGGACAAATAATTAGCCAATGACATTGTTGGAACAATGTCATTGGCTAATTATTTGTCACTCAACATACAATTTTAACGACATTATAGTGTAACAAATTTAACTCTCGAACTTAACAGGTTCCCACGCACAAATAGCAATTAGGCAAAGGTACACAAAATCATAGAAGTAATTTTCTCATACTCAACAAAAGATACTCAATTAAAAGCGAATAACACGTTATTAGCTTAGTCTACTCAGGTTGCTAAGAGAAACCACACGATGTTTCTGTATCTACTAGTGGCGGCAGTTCTGCTTATCTACTATGTCATCACGCGGAAATATAACTACTGGAAAGACAGGAACGTACCCCACACCAAGCCTAAGTTCTTATTGGGAAATTATGGAGACATGATCCTGCAGAAGAAATCCTTTGGAGAAACAATTCAAGATTGCTGCAATGAATTTCCTAATGAAAAATTTATCGGAGTATTCTATGGTACAGAACCAGTACTGATTCCCAAAGATCCAGAAATCATCAAGTTGATTGTTACGAAAGACTTTTACTACTTTCATGGAAGAGATTTATCGTTACACCAACATAAAGATCCACTAGCTTTAAACCTTTTCGCTACATATGGTGACAATTGGAGAGTCTTACGTCAGAATTTGACTCCGTTGTTCTCGTCTACAAAGATGAAGAATATGTTTCATCTTATTGCAAAATGTTCGTACGTGTTCGAGACAATGCTAGATCGTGAAACTAATATTGCAAAAGATCTCGAAGTCAGGTCGTTGGCCACAAGATATACTATGGAATGTATTGGAGCCTGTGTTTTTGGCGTTGATACAAAAACAATGACAGAAGAAAATAAAGAGAATCCTTTTAAAACAATGACAGACTTTTTGGATCTACCAAAATATGCGGTTTGGTTGAGAATAGTGCGTGCGATTTGGCCATCTATCTTTTATATGTTAGGATTCCAGGTGCTGAAAAAACAATTGAAATTCTTCGGGGCCCTGATTACTTCTGTTATGTCCACAAGAGAGTACAAATCATCTGGAAGAAATGATTTCGTGGACCTCTTGATGACTTGGAAACAAAACCATCATATAGTGGGTGGTAGCATGAAGAATATCAAATCTGGTGAAAATAAAAAGATATCGTTAGAAGTTAATGACGATCTGTTAGTAGCTCAGTGTTTTATTTTCTTTGCTGCTGGCTTTGAAACATCTTCAAGCACTTTGAGTTACACTCTTTATGAACTCGCGAAGAACAATGACATTCAGAACAAAGTGTTAGAAGAAGTAGATGCATACTTAGCTCGTCACAAGAATGTGCTGGATTACGATTGTATTTCGGACTTGCCATACTTAGAAGCGGTCGTGGACGAGACTCTTCGGTTTTATCCAGTTCTTAGTATGATTCCTCGTGAATTGATGGAAGAGTACACAATGCCTGGGGGTGTAAAATTGACCAAAGGCTTACGAGTACATTTGCCGGTACTTTATATCCACCACAATCCGGAGTTTTATCCGGAACCTGAAGTATTTCGTCCAGAAAGATTTCTTGGTGAGGAGAAGCGCAATATTAATCCTTATGTATACTTGCCATTTGGAGAAGGACCAAGAACGTGTATTGGTGAGTTTAAATTGTCATACATCATTTCCGTGTTTAGTTACATTTTGATATAAAAAGAAAAAGTTATGTATATGAAGGATCAAAGTCTTTTATTGTATAAAAAACTTTGATCTTTCATTTACATAACTTTTTTTACATTCATGTTTGCGTTCCGAAACCGTTGCATAAGCTGTACAAGCAGAATGACAACAACTAACTGGAATTAATGCATTCTTTACGTACTTCGTTTACGTCTTTTACGTGACCCTTGTTTGTTTCGTTGACTATTTTGGTGTCTGGCTCCCGGAAGTAAAACTATTTTACAATATTACTTAGTAACAGTTTTTTTTTGGGAGTCTGTTATTTTTTTTTGCCTTTTTGTTTCAGTATTTTTCCATTGGTACTAAAAGATATTGCGGATTATCTAAGTGGAAATAGAAGACAAATATGTGTTATAAGCGACAACTTGTGAATTCTTCAAGCAATATAAATAAAATTGATATAGGACCACCTCGAAAGTGTACACTTTCGAATAAAAATGTAATCGATGAAGAAAATCGGTCCACAGTTAGCAGAATAATCGGTGATAGATAGATTTAAAAATACAGTCATCCTCCGACCTTCTCCTTTTTCCCTTGAAGTTGATTAATAAATAAGGCAAACATACAAGTAAAACAGGCAATTAAAAATTATAACTTGTATAATTAAGAAATATAAATGGGACAATTAAAATTATAAATAAGACAAGACAATTATTTATAAAAAAAAAGGAAACAAAAAATAAATTTCTGACCATGAAGTGAACGGAATTAAGTATGTAAATTACCTGTTAAAATATTATTTTTGAACTAATTACAACTTTAAAACGAAAAAGCAACCTATGCTTTTTTTTAAAAAAATTGTTGTACTCATTAACAAACGAGACATTCATAATGTGACGATACGATGAAGAATTTTGTAATTTAGACAAAACAAAAGAGATCATCATTGCAGACAGCCTGATGTGAAATGATCTATAAGCACTTGATGCTTCTATTTCTATCTATCTAATATGTATGTTTGTTATCCTTACTATATCCTTACTTCCTTACTATATATATATATTATATATAAATATTATATACCTATATATAATATTATAAAAGCGAAAGTGAGTTTGTTTATTTGTTTGTTTGTTACCTCTTCACGCTTTAATGGCTAAACCGATTGTGATGAATTTTGGTACACAGATAGTTGGGAACCAGGAGACGGACATAGGCTATATTTTATTTTTAAAACGTGGGATGTGAGGGAGAAAGAGGGAAGAAAAGGGAAAACTTAGCGTTGCTATTACAAATCAATAAGGCGCAAGGGGAACTGTGTTACCCGAAATTAAGCGCGGGCGAAGCCGCGGGCGAAAGCTAGTAATATTATAAAAGCGAAAGTGAGTTTGTTTGTTTGTTACCTCTTCACGCTTTAATGTCTAAACCGATTTTGATGAATTTTGGTACAGAGATAGTTGGGAACTAGGAGACGGACATAGGCTAATATTTTTTTGATAAAAGTGGGATGCGAGGGAGTAAGAGGGAAGAAAAGGGAAAACTTTGTGTTGCTATTACAAATCAATAAGGCGCAAGGGGAACTGTGTTATCCCAAATTTAACGCGGGCGAAAGCTAGTAATTAATAAACAACTACTTTTCTATTAAGGCGCTGTAAGAAAACACTTTGTAAAACGTCTAGATTTTCGTCGCAAAGTTAGCTGTATCTGTACATACTAAAAGCCAAAAAAATACAATGTATAGTCAAATACATAAAGAAAAGATTTAAACAAAAACAGTTTACAAAAGTGCTCTAGTACTACGAACAAAAAAAAAAGTGTGTGTGTCAGCTCCGACGCACGACTGGAGTTAACTCCTTATGTACTCCTCCATACGCAAAAAGAGTTTATTCAACTGAAAAAAGATTAATATCATATGCAAGGGTAAATCACAAATTAATGAAAAAAAATAGCAATATAAATACATCAACACTGATAGAAACAAACAAGTCCAATAACATATAGTATATAGATATAGTCGCCTATACAGCATACCATATGTACGTCTTAATACACTTACAGCCAAATTAGAAAGTTGAGCACTAAAGGTGCGTACCAAAAACGTGACACATTTTCGTTACTTTAGTAGGTTTTACCCCTCAGAATCTTTTCATACCGGGCGCCTTATATGAAAATCGATTCTTAAGGAGTAAACTCCAATAACGCTCCCAAGATGCCGGAGAAATTCCTTGTGCGGGGCAACGTTTCGATTGATAGATTATAAAGTTTCATTAAAATCCATTCAGTAGTTTTTGCGTGAAAGAGTAACAAACATCCAGACAAACTTTCGCGTTTATAATATTGCAGTGGGAGAATTAATTTTTTGACTTTTGTTAACAGGAATACGTTTCGCGAAGATGCAAATGCTAGCTGGTCTCATCACTATCCTGAAGAAGTACCGCCTGGAATTGGCTGATGGTATGCCGACGAAGCTTACCTTCAAGGCGCAGTCCTTCGTGGTCTCTCACCCCGTCGGTGGCATCATGCTCAAGTTCATCGAGCGAGAAGGATGGGAGATGAGAGTGTTTGTGAAGTGAGGTAGATGTTGTAGGTGTACATAGATATTTTGGCACGTGACCTTAACAAACGTTATTATTTGTGTTTGTTTTTGAGATATTAATTTACAAATGTTCACGATACCTTTCGGTCAATGTCATTGAAATGCTAATATACCCATGCAGTACTGACGCCTTTTTTTTTCTCGCCCTGGGCGGAGCGGGGGGGAGTGTGAGACTTGTACTGACTAAAACCCACCCATGTTCCTTCTATTGCCTTTTACTTTCCGGGGCCGCGGTATCTGTTTCGAACAACCCGCAAACCCGGTAGGACCCGCAGCCCCGGCAGGGCCCGCAACCCGGGCAGGCCACGCAGCCCCGGCAGGGCTGTTATCAGTCATTTTCAGATGTCAAGTCACTACCAAAGGCTGGCCCTTTAGTGCCTGGCCCGGTAGTGACTTGACATCTGAAAATGACTGATGACTACAACAATACTTTTTAACCGAAGTTTTACTCTCGTAGAATTTTGACGACATTTCTATCTGCAAGGATAAACTTTTAATAGATGATACGTACAAAACCGTTTACAAATATATAACCTTCTAGATTATTTTGTTTCTTGAACTCCATTTCTGAATTACTTCAACAAATGACTATCCTTAAGGCAATCTTATTAAAACTCCAGCCGTACCACATTAAGGACTTGACTAAGCGGAGAAACTGGTATTTTTATTTATTAATCATTTTTTAATTAACTGAATGGCTCTTAGAATTATTATTAATTTGTACTGTTAATCGAAAACAAATTGAATTGATTATTACTATATTATTTTCCAATTTTCCTCGTGGTTTGTAATTGACTAATAACTTGTTATTTACCGTTACAAGAATCCAGGTAAATGTGGCTGAGATTCAATTATTTTTTATGTATGGAAAATGTGGGTATATGGTTGATTTTAGTTTTAAATTAAAAAGATGTTTTAACCAATCAGTGACTTATGCGTGGTATATTTAAATATTAACTTATATTATTTTTAATTATTATAATATATTTTTATGAATTTATCTTTGAGTGTTTCCATTGTTTTCCTCTACACAAACACACATACACTTAACACTTTTAAAATGTTGACGATTACATGTCGTTGACCGTAAACAAAAATTGTGCAATTTGTAAGATGCTTTATGGTTCATTGTATGTAGTTGGGTACATTCCAAGAGGCTAATACAGCTATTGTAAGGATATTAATGTTTCTATTATAAACATGTATAAATACCCTGGAATATAAAGGGCAAAAGAAGAAGCATGGGTAGATTTTAGTCAGTAAGCGGGGCTGGGGAAGTTATTCAAATCAAATCAAAGTATTTATATCAGGCGCTTTTGAATGTCAAAAAACAAAATGAAGCTACAGTCCAGTCACAAGGCATAATAACTTGTAAAAGTACTGTAGTTGCTCATTCCAATATTTGTCGATTTCACAATAAAATTCGATTGGATCAAAGGCCTGATTCAAAAAGCAGTATTTTTAGTTACAAGACTGTGAAATACTAATTCATTATGTTGGTTTTTCTTGATTTTGTTTAGCATAGTCATCGCTTACGGTATACGCTGGATGAGATAGGGAAAAAGAAACATGTTTTTATGTTATTAAAATAGCGTATTTATTTACAGACGAATATTTTCGATTTTTACAATAAAAATTAAATGAAGCTTAACACGTTACATTTATATACATATGTATAGTTATTGTATTTACAAAATATAATAATCCCAATTAACTTATTATACATTTTGTTAAGAGTCTAAACGCCCGTTCCAATAAACAAAAAACGACTCGTTTTGCTTACGAATGGTAGTATTTTGACATAACATTTAGTTCTATGAGACGTCATGGTCAAATTCCTACTATCCGTAAGTAAAACGACTCGTTTTTGTTCATAGGAACCGGGCGTTAATGTTTTCATTGTCAGAATCATTACCTACGCTCAATTAAGGCATAACTATCTCCCCGGACGTCGGGCGCCATGAGACTACTCCCGGCCACCGTAAATGCGGGCCTGTGGACCGTGAGCAATGGGTAGCTCACCGTTCGTCCGTCTATTGACGACAGGCCGTGTCGACGGCGCGTTAGTGTTTCACGCGCCTCAATGAGATGTCAGCAAAGCAGAGGGGCCTGCCAGACCCTCAAAATATGTAGCTATTGAAGTCTAAAACCTTATCCTATACTAAAAGTGTTACCACTAATAAATTAAACTATAAAAAAGAACAAGCTTTTATAAAAGTTACAAGAAAAATGTTATAAACATTGAACGCATGAAAAAAGTTTTGTGTTCGTGCTATTGACCGTTGAGGAGTTCTCTCGTAAGGAGGCTGATTTGACTGTATGATTTAGTCATTTTTTACATAAATAAATGTATTGCCACTTAAATATATAACATAATATTGTATTAATAAAAGGTCAGCCTGTTGGTGGCTGACTGGTGTCAAATTAAGTTGCAAGATTTTATCAATAAATACGTTTTTAGATGGGTTATTATAACTTCTCCTGCTCTTTTACCCTTTGTGTTCCGGGGCCGCGGTTTCTCTTTAGGACAACCCACAACCCTGGCAGGTAGTGGCCCTGGTAGGTCCTTCTGCTTAACAATAAATACTTACAAGGCTAGTTACATAAAAGCTTAAAATTATAAAAAAGTGGTCATACAGCACTTGAAAAAAAATCCTTACTTCGCTAAAACTCTTTTCTGCCACCCTTCTCTCTCGACGAACTTGAGTCTGATGCCACCGACTGGGTGGGTGATGCCTGTCACAGACTTGAAGATCAGCTTTGTTGGCATACCATTAGCAAGTTCCAGACGGTACTTTTTTAGTATGGTGATTAAACCCGTCATCATCTGCATCTTCGCGAAACGCATTCCTGAAAAGAACCAAAAAAATACATTAATTATTTTTTATTGAAAAAATCATCTGAATCAATTTTATGTATTTCTGTTTGCTTATAAACAAATATACATTGTCATGTTAAAGGGCAATGGCCAAAGGATGCGAAGATTGAGATTTTTGATTTGTTTTTTTGGACCGAATAAAATTAATCGCATGAATTCATATCAGTTCCAAAACATGTCAACATGATAGCCAACAATGTTTTTCATTTAACTTGATAACATATCGATATCAACAGTAGGTACACGTTGTTACACATAAAACCTATTTTCATTGCAAAGACTGATTCATTCCAAATAAAATTACAAAATTCCTCTAAACAGTGCTTGATCTGGGTCGTTCTCACCCCAAATTATATCAATGTTAGGCTCAGTTTAAAGTTTCATTCAGTGTCATGCTGTTAATAGTACTCACCAATGCAAAGTCTTGGTCCTTCCCCAAAAGGCAGGTAAACGTATGGGTTGATTTTCTTCTTCTCCTCTCCTAAAAATCTTTCTGGGCGGAATACTTCAGGTTCAGGATAAAATTCAGGATTATGATGCAGGTAATACACCGGCAAATGTACTCGCATGCCTTTCTCTAACTTTGCTCCGCCAGGCATTGTATATTCTTCCATCAGCTCTCGAGGAATCATGCCCAGAACTGGGTAATAGCGAAGAGCCTCGTCTATAACAGCATCTAGGTACGGCAACTCCGAAATACACTCAAAATTGAGTTTATTGTCATGACGAACTAAATATGCATCCACTTCTTCTAAAACTTTGTCTTGAATCTCTTTATGTTTTGCGAGTTCATAGAGAGTGTAACCCAAAGTGGTTGACGATGTCTCAAAGCCAGCAGCAAAGAAGATAAAACACTGAGCCACTAGCAGATCATCAGTAGCTTCTAATGTTAATTTTCTTACTTCACCCGTCTTGCTATTTTGTAAACTTTCACCAACTATTTTTTTGCTTGTCTTCCAACCCATCACGAGGTCTACGAAGTCATTCCTTCCCGAATGTTTGTATTCCCGTTGAGACATTACAGAAGTAATCAGGTCATGGAAAAACTGAAATTGCTTTTTCAGCAATCTGCCGCCGATTAAGTAGAATATTGATGGCCACATATTACGTATTTCTCTCATGATGACCGCAAATCTAGAAGGATCTGCAAATTCGGCCACTTTTGTGAATGGGTTTTCCTTGTCATCTTCCGACATCGTGTTTGTGTCTACTCCAAAAGCGCAAGCTCCGATACATTCCATAGTATATCTGGCAGTCAGCGTTCTAACTTCATGTTCCTTTGAAATTTTATTTTCACGATCTAACATATCCTCGAACCGGTATGAGCAGTTGTTGATGAGATGGAACATGTTCTTCATCTTCGCAGATGAGAATAACGGACTCATATTCTGGCGCAACACTTTCCAGCTGTCGCCATAGGTAGCGAAGAGATTCAAAGCTGCTGGCTCCTTGTGATTGTGCTCGGACGAAAATCTTCCACTGAAACTAGCGAAGTCTTTCGTCACAATCAGTTTGATAATTTCTGGATCTTTGGGAATCAGAACGGGTTCTGTTCCATGGAATGCGCCAATGAATTTCTCATTTGGGAATTCATTACAATAATCTTGAAGCGTTTCTCCGATGGATTTTTTCTGTAGAAGTAAATCTCCGTAATTTCCCAGTAAGAAGGTTGGTTTCTTGTGTGCTACGTTTCTGTCTTTCCAGTAGTTATATTTTCGCGTGATCACATAGTACAGGAGAGCGAGTACCGTTACTGTTAGGTAAAGAAACATCGTGTTGTTTCACTGACCGATCTGACTCGACTAAGCGTCTATCGTACTGACAGCTGATTGTATACTGCGTCTCACATTCGGCTGTGTATTTATATATCTTATTGCGCATGATGTCATGATATTATCGTGATTACTTTTGCTTATCTTGTATGTTGTTCACTTTAGTTTTCGGTCAAATATTTGTGAGCTGTTATAATTACTTTTAAATAGTAAAGTTTGGTTATATTGAAATTACGAAACAGTGTTCTTTTTTAAAACTTTAAGTTATTCTTGGTTAGTAATTAGGACATACATACGTGTTTCGTGACCTTAATTAAACTTGATTGGAACTGATTCGTTAAACTATGGCACAGCTGTACAAAACTGAGACTGACTACACCTTTGTAAATTGCATTTATCACCATCACATTGCATCACTTATAGTTTTTAGAGATGACTTTGCAAATCGCAGCGATCGACGTATTAAGTATGCGTCATTGGGGGGCGGGACCTCCGTTACAACAAACGAGGACATTTCACATCGTGTTGCCTAGCTGTAACCACGATTTAGCGAATTGCTTTAGGGTAAGTTATCATTCGCAAGTGTCTGTCCTAACTATTTAATCCTTACTAATATTATAAAAGCGAAAGTGAGTTCGTTTGTTACGTCTTCACGCCTTAATGGCTAAACCGATGTTGATTGATTTTGGTACAGAGATAGTTGGAACCCTGGAGACGGACATAGGCTAACTTTTTTTTAATAGTGAGTTAAATAGTCGTTAATAACTGCTAGCTAGTAAGTGTAGAAAGGGAAGAAAATGAAAAACTTAGTATTGCTATTACAATAAATAAGACGCAAGGGCAACAACTACAGGTAGCAGCTACCTGCAAATCAGGAAACGTGAATTGTGTTACCCCGATTTTAACGCGAGCAAAGCCGCGGGCAGAGCTAGTAATATTATAAAGCGAAAGTGAGTTTGTTCTTCACGCTTATAAATGCAAATGTTTGTGAGGATGGATGTATGGATGTTTGCTACTTTTTCACGTTTTTGACGTGCTCAAAAGATCTTGATGAAATTTGGCACAGAGGTAGATTATAGTCTAGAATAACACATTGGACTTTTTTCGATGTAGGCGAAGCCGCGGGCGCCAGCTAGTGAGTAAATATTTCCAACTTCGTCAACTATGTTGACTACAACTATGTTCTATGACGGCTTCCAGTCTTACCATATGCAGCTGAATACTAGTATTTTACGACTGCCTATCTGATCTCCATAACCTAGTTAGTACTGGGTTTTACGGTTTTACGACGTCTTTTGGCTGTCAGACTTTTGGGCCTCTGACTGGCGACTGTAAAAGATTTATAAATAACACCCATGGCCAAAGGTAATAATAATAGTTTATTGAGCAAATCAAGTATATTGACTTGGCTCGCGAGGTTGTCGACATGTGGGACGTGGACTCAGCAATCATTGTGCCGATAGTCGTTACAGCCAATGGCTTAATTGCTAAGAGCCTCGACCAACACCTGAGAAGGCTCTCGTTAGGCAGCTGGATCAAGGGCTTGATACAGAAAGCGGTACTCCTGGACACGGCTCGTATTGTTAGGAGGTTCATTTCTCTGGAGCCCTGACCGCCGGTAGCTTGGATCCTGTTCCCGATACCGGTGGGCTACTATTTTTATATTTTTAAATGTTTTTTTTTTTTTTTTGTTTAAGAAATATTTAAAAATGTAATTTTATGTAAAGAAATCAATAAATGGACGAATAGTTTATTGAAAAGAAGTCCTTACAATATGCTTAATGTCTAGCTGTGGTTAACAATGATTGAAGGTGTACAAGACATGAAACCCTGGCTCCTAAACTAGGAAAACCTGTGACTTAGGAGACAGTGTTCTACTGCCACTTGGATACTATAAACCCTTTTAGAAATTAAAATTAATGGCTAGTAAGCTGATATCATCCAAAAGAACTTTTCTTACATAATAGAAAATAATAAATAAAATAAAGAGTAAATCAATTAAGGGAGAAATTAAATTAAAAGTAAAATGACTGTATGATTGGTTTTGTCGGTGTGACTGGGTAATGTGTGTGTTTCATGTGTGTTGAGTGGGTGTGTGTCTGTGTGCCTGAGCATGATGACTGTGGTGGTGTCGAGTGTGAGACTATGTTTGGGGTGGTGCAAGCTTGGTGTCTCCTGGTGTATTAAGAAATTAGTAATACTATGTCAGAGGCATTAGAAGTGCCTCTGTTTGATTGTAGTCCAGGAGAAACAGCATACCCTTAAGTTTATCCTTTACCTCGTGTTTGCTTAACCTTGCTATCTGTGCAGCCTTATTAATATTTAGGTTTAAAATGCTTTCGGAAATACGGAGAAAATTTGGTATTAAAAAAAAAAAATATATATATGTATAATATATAATAATATATATAGGTATGAAATGTTTGGTCGCCCATCCAAAGACCAACCCAGGCAAGTGAGATTTAACCTGATGATATAACAATATCGGAATAAATTGGTGACTGTCTTTTACTTAATGTCCTTTTTTGGTAATGTTCATCGTTTCGTTGAGCTCCTTGAGTTGTGAGTTGAGCTACACGATAACTGACAAATGCTTGCACTGACTGGACAGGTCCACTTAATCTGTGTGGTGTTTTCTTAAAAAGAATATTTCAGAGTCTGCTATCTGCATAGTCCTCATGTAAGTTGACCAAAATTTTTTGTCTGTACCTTAAAAGAGACTATGACCTCTGAGTTTGTTTCGGTTATTTCATCTCACACTAGTCGGGTACGAAACACCGGCCACACCACCAAAATTGTTTGTGAAAACCTACTTGCAAAATAAACATCATTCATCATTTTGAGTATTCCTATTTCATAAAAATAGCACACGGCCAAGAAAACACAAACAATAATATCAAAATACCTAACAACATTAAAATCCCTTAAGAATAAAAGCACATTTCTGTATAAAAAACACGCGTCCTAGTTTCATAATAAAATACGTTTTGTATCAGAATGATTCCCTTCAGATAATATTATAGCTAGGCGTTCCCGAGGGAGAAGAACGAAGAAAAACAACTGAGCATCGAGGAATATATGTTTTATTATTATGCCGAGTATTGTGTTTAGTATTGTGATATTAGAAAACGATATTGTGCGTAATACAGTTCTTATAGACAAGATAGATAGATATAGATGGCGTATCCTTTGGAGTATAATGTTGGTAGTTATACACCATACAAGTTTAAAATGCCTTATCAGAAAGCTTTATTAAACAAACAAGGGTAGAATAGAAAAAAAAAACCAGCCAAATGCGAGTTGGGTTTACGCACAGAGGGTTCCGTACAAACTTGCGACATCCTTATCCTTACTTATCCTTACTATAATAATATTATAAAAGCGAAAGTGAGTTTGTTTGTTTGTTTGTTTGTTTGTTACCTCTTCACGCTTTAATGGCTGAACCGATTTGGATGAATTTTGGTACAGAGATAGTAGGGAACCAGGAGACGGACATAGACTAATATTTTCTTGAAAAAAGTGGGATGTGAGGGAGAAAGAGGGAAGAGAAGGGAAAACTTAGCGTTGCTATTACAAATCAATAAGGCGCAAGGGGAACTGTATTTCCCCAAATTTAACGCGGGCGAAGCCGCGGGCGAAAGCTAGTAATATTATAAAAACGAAAGTGAGTTTGTTTGTTTGTTACCTCTTCACGCTTTAATGGCTAAAGCGATTTTGATGAATTTTGGTACAGAGATAGTTGGGAACCAGGAGACGGACATAGGCTAATTTTTATTTAAAAAATGTGGGATGTGAGAGAGAAAGAGGGAAGAAAAGGAAAAAAATTGCGTTGCTATTACAAATTAATAAGGCGCAAGAGGAAACTGTGTAACCCCAAATTTAACGCGGGCGAAGCCGCGGGCGAAAGCTAGTATATTATAATATGTTATTGATGACAAATTAACTTAACAATTTATATTCAATTATTAATTATATTATACATAAAATAAAAACCAAATTGTTTTTTTTTATGAAATATTATGTTGTGGTACAGGGTCCATAATAATTGTACTTAGCTATAAGATTCATTCATTCATTCCTTGCACATTATGCAATGCAAATAAATATGAATATGAAATAAATGATTTAGGAATTGAAAGAATGATAAAAACGTTATTATGTCCAGAGTCTTGCTTTCTTGATTTATAGCACGGCCAACGATTAGCGATACCAAATGTAAACAAAACCCATGCTAAAACCCCATCTAAAATGGCCGCCCGAATGTTGGCGAACCCGTCTTAACGGTTGTCATGTTTTTGCCGAGAGAACGAGACATTACGACAAAGACACAAAATGGAAAGAGCTAAATATTAGATTGTCAACGCCACAGCTGTTCTTTAGGTTATTGACCTTTCGTATCGCTTCTCGTTGGCCGTACTATAATAGTAAGTGTAAGCCATATACTTTACGTTTTGTTGATTATTCCATTTCCATTGCTTGATATCAAAGCGCTGCTAAATAAAAGCTATGAGTTTTCTTCTATCTAAGCCAAGAATACATTTGTGATGAGAGATGATCCCGCCTTAAGTTATGACTCCGACGGAACAATCCTATTAATATAAACATACTAGCTTTTGCCCGCGGCTTCGCTCGCGTTTAATTCGGGGTAACACAGTTCCCCTTGCACCTTATTGATTTGTAATAGCAACGCAATGTTTTCCCTTTTCTTTCCTCTTTCTCCCTCACATCCCACTTTTTTTAATAAAAAAAAGTCTATGTCCGTCTCTTGGTTCCCAACTATCTCTGTACCAAAAATTCATCGAAATCGGTTTAGCCATTAAAGCGTGAAGAGGTAACAAACAAACTCACTTTCGCTTTTATAATATTAGTAAGGATAAGGATACACAAATATTACTGTCTCATCACTATTTATGAAGCTTGGTGATAAATAAAGCATCCGTGACTTCTGGTTAGGTTAGGTTAGCAGCAGGTTAGGGTCAGCAGAAGAGTAGGTAATTAATTATACGTGAGATTCGTCCATGGATGAGTGGCTAGGAAATAAGCGGAATTAAGGAAAGTAGGTGGAGTTTTGGAACTATTAAAATACGTCCGGTGTTATAAAGAAAAGCTGTTCTATGTCAATGGGGACTGGTCATCTCTACAGTACGGCCAACGAGAAGCGATACCAAATGTTAACAAAACCCATGCTAAAACCCCATCTAAAATGGCCGCGTGAATGTTGGCAAACCCGTCTTAACGTTGTCATGTTTTTGCCGGGAGAACGAGATATTACGATAAAGGCACAAGATGGAAAGAGCTAAATATTAGATTGTCAACGCCACAGTTGTTCTTTAGGTTAATGGCCTTTCGTATCGCTGCTAGTTGGCCTTACTTTAACCTGTCACGGTTTATTTAATATTTTTATTTTTGTTTTTGGACGTTCTTGACTTGAACGTCTTTTTACATCGTCTCACATATTTATGTATATGTAAGTTTCATCTCAACATGAATGATTTTAAAAATAGTGTTCATGGAGTTACTTGCCCATTCTTCGCCATAGAGATCTACCCTTAGGAGGGGGCAACTATACAGTACTTTAACAAAAAAATATTTTCCATTTCATTAATATTCCAATATACTATGTAATATTATTTTTATAACATTAAAATGCGCCTGTAATGGTCTAATTGAAATAAATGCTTTTAGTTTGAATGGATTGTGTGAACTATTTTTATGGGTAAGAATCAGTACGTAGGCAACAAAAAAGACGCAAGACCTTGTGTGTATAGTATGTGTGTGTGACCTTGCGTCTTTAATTTTTTGTTTCTTTTGGTTTTTTGTATGATAAATGACATTATAGTACTTCGATTCAATGTCTGTGGCTGTAAAATTTTGGCAGGCTGTGATCACAATCATCAGATATAATAATAATCCTCACCTAATCGCTTTTGTAACCATAAAATTAATAATTTCTGTAGACAGTTATGTTGAACTTTTGGTGTGCAGTATATTCTATTTATTTATTATTATATTATATTTTATTATTTATATTATATTTATTTTGTACTGCGCTCCTGTTAAATTCGGGTGACAACGATTCCCGTTTCCTGATTTGCAGGTACCTGCTGCTTGTAGTTTTTGCTCTTGTGGCTGATTTATTGTAATAGCAAAGTTAAGTTTTCCTTTTTCTTCCCTTTTTCTTGTTTATTTTATTTAAAAAAGAATTATCAAAGTCGGTTCAGCCTTTTAGGCGTGAAGAGGTAACATTCAAACAAACAAACTCACTTTCGCTTTTATAATATTAGTAAGGATTAGGTACATCTCCGTCGCGTGATATTTCTAGAGAGACGCTTCACCTTCTATGACTCTTGTATTATGGTGAATATTAACCACAACAGTATCAAAAGCCAAGATGAAAACAACGGTAGTCTTGCTCTTAAGTCTAGCACATTTCCTGTCTGGGTTTTTTGATAGTGATACCGCGGCCCCGGAACATAAAGGGCAAAGAAAGATGGATGACTTTTCGACAAAAAAAGTGTGACACACCCCTCGCTCTATCCAGAGCGGTGGCAGTTATTTGATGAGCCTCAAAATAAGAACAGGTAACCCCGTCCAAATATGCCGAAGATATTTTTAAAACATTAATTGATGGTACAAAAACAAACCACAGTCAAATTAAGCCCGTTCTTTTTACCCGACTGTGGGAGAGTAATGTGTGTTCCAAAAGTTGGTTAATGTTACTCCCTCAGCCTCCCTGGCCGCGATACAGCTCGTCCACGTAAAGCATTCCCCACTTAATTCCCGCTAGATTGAATGGCGCTGGATTTGACACGTGTCCCGCTTACCAACGAACAACCAACCTGAGAAGTTCGGTTTCTTCTCCATTTACTAAATGTATAGAGGTAGTATGGGGTGGTAGGGTGGCTATTAAAGGACTAATCAATTCAATCCTTACGTAAGTTACGATAAGATTCATATTTCGATGGTAGTCGTACTATTGAATCAGTGATACTTACCAGTATCTATTTGATATGAAAAGTAATTATGATTGATTATGTTTGGCGGTGTGTGTTTAATTAATAACATGATTGAAAACGGTTATCCTGTTTTTTATTTTTGCTATATAATATAACATCACGCCTATAATATCGGAGGAGCTCGTGGCTAAATAAAAGCAGCCGCTCGGATCGATCTTTAGAAGTTTCCACTTTAAATACTATAATTAGGTACGTTTCTATTAAGTTTCTATGATGACAGATCTTTTCTTTGTGAGAAAGATGTGGAATTAGGCTGTGATGTAATACATGCCTAATACATGTCTTCTAATTTTTGATGGGTTTATTTTAAACAACTAAACGAAAGGTCTGCTTCACTGGTCTAGTAGCCGCGAGTGCAACTACTGAGCATATGATCCTGGGCTTGATTCCCAGTTCGTGTTATTGGGTTTTTGACTTGCGAATTTCTTAGTAGTCAACGCGGAGTCAGCGCAATTGAGGGCAATAGACTTACCCCCATTACATGAGGCTCAAACCAAACTGGCGATATATTACCCTTATTTTTTATTCTCTTCTCTCTTCTCTTCCTTCGAATATTATAGGCGTCATTTTCCCAACTATGTTGGGGTCGGCTTCCAGTCTAACCGGATGCAGCTGAATATCAGTATTTTACATGGAGCGACTGCCTATCTAACCTCCACAATGCAGTTAGTACTGGGTAATACGATACTCCTTGGTAAGGCTGGTTGTCAGGCTTTCGGAACACTGCCTAAGTTCTACAAATGACAACCGGGACCAACGGCATAACGATTAATTTGATATAAGGCTTCTCAACAATAAATACGCTACAACATTATAATTTGTACATTTTTGAGCATGTGTGATGAAATCCTTACTAATATTAAAAAACCGGCCAAGAGCGTGTCGGGCCACGCTCAGTGTAGGGTTCCGTAGTTTTCCGTCAGTCACACACAATAAGTTAGAAGTTTTCGGTGGTAATTTTGGATTGCTTGAACCGATTTCAATAATTCTTTTTTTGTTTGAAAAAGGATACGTTCAGGATAATAAAATATGTATATGAAGTTAAAAAAATGCTTGCATATACGGTTATACTGCAAACTTAGTCCAGAAATTATTTTGTACTACTTTTTGTCTTTTTTGTACAAAAACTGTTGTGTCAATCAAGTTCAAAATAATTTTCGTAGAAAGTCCTTATAAAGTTCTACTTTTCAGATTTTTTTCATATTTTCTAAACTTATGGTTCAAAAGTTAGAGGGGGGGGACACATTGTTTTTTACTTTTGGAGCGATTATTTCCGAAATTATTGACATTATCAAAAAATGTATTTAGTAAACACCTATTCATTTTTAAATACCTTTCCAACAATATATCACACGTTATGGTTTAAATTAAAAAAAAATAACTTCCCACTTTACATATAGGGTGGCTACCCTAATAAAACATTTTATTTTACCACTTTGTCGGCGTGTTTGATATACATATTGGTACCAAATTTCAGCTTTCTAGTGCTAACGGTCACATAGATTAAGCGAGGACGGACGGACAGACAGACATGGCGAAACTATAAGGGTTCCTAGTTGACTACGGAACCCTAAAAAGCGAAAGTGAGTTTGTTTTTTACTATTCACGCCTTAACGGCTAAATCAATTTTGATTAATTTTGGTAGATAGTTGGGACCTTGGACACGGATATTGATATGAGGGAGAAAGAGGTAAGAAAAGGGAAAACATATCATTGCTATTACAATAAATAACGCGCAAGGGCATAAACTATAGGTAGCAGGTACCTGTAAATCAGGAAAGGGAAGTTGTGTTACTCCGAATTTAACGCGAGCAAAACCGTGGGCAAAAGCTAGTGAATGAATAGAAGTAAAATTATATATATCGATTGCCCTGGTCGTTCTCCGAATTTATCCGAGCTATGAAAACACTCCCACTCACCAGTCACTCAATAACATCTCACTTCACAATAAACCATTTTTAAAACCTCTTTGAAACTAATAAAAACCAAGCAAAATCCACTTACATTTTGCGGAAACTTTCTGAATATATACTTACATCGATTCTAAGTTGCGAGTGGATTGGACTGCTCCAAAATCGTGTATATTTTTATTCGAAAACTTGGCGACAAGAAAATTGTCCAAGTGTCGGAAATGTGCGGTCGCAAAGGAAGGACTTTTTTGTTGGAACTCGAAACCTTTTACTAGTTTTGGCATTGTGGTCCCTCCGAGGTTATTTTAATGGCTAGCATTCTGCCTCTTAGTCATACTAAAATCGACTGTAATCTCAGATACAAACTGTTAGAAATTCATTTGTAGTCAACTTTTAATTCACAATTTGTTTTTTTTTTAAATTGCATGTCATAGACATTCACACTTGTCTCAAAATTTATGTTCTTAAAATTATTGTTCTTAATATTTTTTTCTAATCTCAAATCTTATTTAATTAATTTGTTCTTAATTTTACTTTGCATACTGTGGTCTCCTATAAGTAAAGGAGTACACTAATACTGTATGTTGTCCACTATATAGTAATGTTTTGTATGTTGGAGGTCCTAAAACAAATAAATAAAGAAATCTCCCCAAATGTCACAATTTCGAACAGTCCTGTGTTTCTCGCTACTAACAAACTATTATCTACTGCCCTTTGCCGTACAATTGAAATTGTTATCACTTATGTTTATACAGTTAAGTTTTGTCATGTAAGTGAATTAATTCTTATGGCAAATAAAGATAACCTCAAATCTATAAGGTTTCATAAGGATGTTAAGCCAGCTAAACCCAAATTGAAAATACTTCCTTAAAATTCCAGAGCCCAAATAACCGCAGCACAAAAAAACAAAACAATGTTTGTCAAAATACTCTGAAAACTTTGCAAATTGCCAAAGCAACTGAAGATTAAATTTCTTAGCGAGTTCTCAAAGACTTTGTTGGTCGGTCGGCCATAGTTAAACTTCTCACTGTATTATTACAAACAATATATTTTTGTTCTCCATGCGCCTCTGTTATGATTATTGCTATCGTAAAATAAATCCGTACGTTCGCCGTTACGGCTCACGGGAAAATTGCCGGAATGCCAGATGTTTACTGAGTACTAGCTCGTGGGGGTCGGTTCGTGTCCGGTTTTCAGATGATTGTGTTGCACTAAGGATCAATCATTTTGGTATAAAGGCAGCGCTCATGCATATTATAGCACTAGCTGTTCCCCACGGTTTCACCCGCGCTGCTCAGCACCTGTTGGTCGTAGCGTGATGTTATATAGCCTATAGCCTTCCTCAAGAAATGGACTATCCAACACTAAAATAATTTTCCGATTCCAACCAGTATTCCCTGAGATTAGCGCGTTCAAACAAACAAACAAACAAACTCTTCAGCTTTATAATATTAGTATAGATTCGAATGAGAAGGCGTTCGTCAAACTCTTTTTTATTAAGAAGCGCAGAAAAATAATAATAATAACCGAATAATCTATAGTTTCTCTTCTGGAGGACGTGCTTTCTTCGGCATCGTCTCATCATCATCAGGCTTTAATAGTCCACTGCTGGACATAGCCCTCCCCTAATGAGCGCCATAGCGCCCTATCTTCAGCTTGCCGCATCCAGCATCTGCCTGCAGTCTTTCTTAAATCGTCATCCCACCTGGTCGGAGGGCGTCCTACACTACGCTTGCCGAATCGCGGTCTCCACTCAAGAACACGTTTACCCCACCGGTTGTCGGTTCTTCGTGAGATATGGCCAGCCCACTGCCACTTCAGCTTGCTGATTCTTTGAGCTATGTCGATAACTTTGTTTCTCTGTCGGATGTATATATCTATCTAGCAATTTTTTTCCAAGTACGTATGTAAATACTGAGGTTGGCTTCCTTTCTTTTCAAACGCGATATGGTCTTATATTTGAAACTTCTAAATTGGGGGGAGTAGACTTCTACTGACTAAATCCCACCCATTTTCCTTCTTTTGCCATTAATGTTCCGGGGCCGCGCAACCCTTTGAGGCGCACGTGGAACACAAACGCGCCCTCGACACGGCCTGTCAGCGTTCACATACCCGCATCTACGGTGGCCAATGCATTACGCTTGTAAGATTTTTTTAAATTGTAAATTAGAAATAAGAAAATAACATGTTTGTACCGTTTAACTAGTTAAATTAAGTAGAAGTGTACTATATATATATATATATTCTAAAACTCACTCAACAAAACATTTACGAAATCGACACAAATTCTTCTTTACTTTTCATCAAAATTGTTGATCCTTATATATCTCCAACTAAATCCTATACAAAACAAAAATAGAACAAAACAGATTCATTGTTGAAAACGGCCAATAGAAACCACTCGACAGCCTCCTAAGGCTATAACCGGGAAATCTCCCAAAATACTCGTCTATTCATAAAAAATAAGTGCGTCCCAACAAAATGGGTTTACTACAATAAAAGTTGGGAATCCTTCCGGTGGTAAAGAATTAGCGGAGTCGAGGAAAAGGTGCCCTTTGTGCGGCGCCACCGCGCACCGGTACGGTACACGGCAGACCGTACACGGTTCGTGACACGTATCGAACCGGAATGTGGGGGATTCGTTTTTTGAATATATTTGTAAGTTATGAGAGGTAGCGTGATAATAATACTCATTACTTGCTATATTTTACAAGTAATCGCAGGATGACATAATGTAACAGATGTTATTTAGAGTTTTTGACATTATTGTAATTATCAAACCCTAATGAATTATTGAAAAGGAGGAGCTCGTGGCTAAATAATAGCAGCCGCTCGGGACGATCTTTAGGTTAAGCCGCGCTTGCCTAGGTTAGTCTGTGGATGGGTGACCACCCGTTACATACCGAGTTTCCTCCGTGCCTCGGAAAGCACGTTAAGCTGTTGGTCCCGGCTGTCATTTGTAGATCTTTGACAGTCGTTACAGGTAGTCATTGTCCCGAAAGTCTGACAACCAGTCTTACCAAAGGGTATCGTGTTACTCAGTACTAACTGGGTTGTGGAGGTCAGATAGGCAGTCGCTCCATGTAAAATACTGATATTCAGCTACATCCGGTTAGACTGGAAGCCGACCCCAACATAGTTGGGAAAAGGCTAGGCAGATGATGATGATGATGAATGAATTATTGAAATCTGAATTGTTTGAAATTTACTTACTAATAATATATTGACTTATTTGATTCAAATGTACCTATACCAATAAAACAATGTATTTAATTTATAATTTATTAGTAAGAGTAACTTTTTATTTGAGTGTAAATATTGTTATTCATTATTTTTGTATGCCTGATATACGCTGATCATAGCGCACTTTTACCTCAAACATGACCGATCACTGTACTTATGTTTCATATATTAAATATTTGTGATTCTGATACCCGATTGGTTTTAAAGAGGTATACATCCACAATCATGTTGCCACGTATGTTTAGCTCCCTCCTAATAGGAGCAAGCCTATTTCCATCAAAATCCAGTCTCTGTGGCTATTAAGAAATATCTGTCTAAAAAGTTGACAATCGAATCCAGGACTTAATTTTCTAAAATCCAGGACTTGACCGAAAAGAAGTACACCAACACATGTGTATAATAATGACGATTATAAACTTTGTATCCATCAGCGGTAATGTTTTGGTAAACTTTGCTTACCTAGCGACATAATAAAAAGTAAGTTGAATCAGTAGTCTGCATGGTATTAACCAAGCCAATTATTCATCCTTAACAATTACAAGTCTTTACTGTTCACTCAATCTTTTACTATTCTTTGACAAGTGATGAATGATTTTAGTAAACTACAGAATCAAAATGTTCTTGTAGATAATCTTCAGTTCCTAGTTATGTTTCAAATAGCTTGTAGGAATTTGATTCGACTTAAAACGCTCATGAAAATAATGGCTTCCCATTTTACGTGTTGTAAACACACAACATTATCCTAAGTTCTCACCCTCGAACCTGTTCAAGATTCAAACTCTTGTAAAGGTACACCAAATCCGGGATGTAAATAACTCCAAAAGTCCACAGGACACACAAATTCTTAGTCCAACTAAGTCCAAGTTAGTCCACAAGGGCAGTCCAAAGTTGTCGGACTAGGGGCCCTTCCGAAGGACATCTATATCCATTAAAACTTAGATTAGCCGCGCTCTGCTCTCTGACCTTTGCAAATAATCCGTTATTTTTAGATGGGGGATTAAAGGAAAACAGTGGTTTAAATCGATGCCTGAACAATGTACTTTGCCCTCAAAAATATTTATTTATACGTAGATGTATTTGTGGACGATCTTTTATAAGCTCTAAGGGACTTACTCAAAGTTACCTATATAATCCTAGATCTCCTAGGAATACTAGTTGGGTTTGGAATCATGTTCTGAAAAAAAAAACTCACTTTTTTTCGTATGGGAAATCATATTACTTTTCCTGCTCTGGACCCATTTGTGTTCTTTCTGTTATCATCTGTTGCTTTTGTGTTCCGGGGCCGCAGTATTTCCTTAGTTTTAGAACAAACCGCAACCCCGGCAGGCCCTTATTTTTGCGGATGGGAAATCATCAAATAACTACCCCCGCTCTGGGCGGAGCGGTGGGAATGTCAGACTTGTACTGACCAAAACCCATCCATGTTCCTTCTTATGCTAGTAGTTTTTAGTAGCTCTTACAGGCCCTTCTGCTTTGCTGACATCTCTTTGAGGAATACGAACGCGCCATCGACACGGCCTGCCGTCACTAGATGGACATGTCCTCTGGACGACCGTCATAATCGTGATAAAATACCCTTACCTTATTAAGCAAGCAATAACTGCTGGTTATTAACTGCGAGAAACCAGGTGCTGTTTTCAAATACCGTCAACCATAAACCAATTTTGGAGAGGAGGACGATGTGAACGGTGTTCAAGTCAGACATCATTGACTAATTATGATAAGCAACAAAAATACATGCTCTCGTTTGAAAGTACTGTAAGAGGTTTAATATCATGGCGTCCTCACCTACCGCCTGACGCAGGTCCTCACCGGACACGGAAGTTTCGGGAGGTTCCTGCACATCATCGGGCGGGAGGAAGCGCCCGGGTGTCACCATTGTGACGATCGCCCGGAGGACACGGTGGAGCACACAGTGGCGATCTGCCCGGCTTGGGCGGAGCACCGCCGTGCCCTCGTAGAGGCGATCGGCGGCGGCGATCTCTCGCGTCCGGCCCTGGTTCAGGCCATGGTCCGGAGCGAGAGGGAATGGGAAGCGGTCACCACCTTCTGCGAAGCAGTAATGCTAGCGAAGGAGGTGGCCGGGCGTTTGAGGGAGAGAACATCTGCCCAACCCAGCCGCCGCGGGAGACGCCCATGGCGCCGGGCGCCGCGAGACGACTTCCGGCCACCGTAGATGCGGGCCTGTGGGCGGTGAGCAATGGGTAGTTCACCGTCCGTCCGTCGATTGACGACAGGCCGTGTCGACGGCGCGTTCGTGTTTCACGCGCGCCTCAAAGAGAGTCAGCAAAGCAGAGGGGCTTGCCAGAGCCTCTGCCTGCCGGGGTTGCGGGTTGTTCGAAAGAGATACCGCGGCCTCGGAACGTAAAGGGCAATAGAAGAAACATGGGTGGGTTTTAGTCAGTACAAGTCTGACATGCCCCCCCGCTCCACCCAGAGCGGGGGAAGTCATTGGATGATTTCCCACCCGAAAAAAAAAAAAAAAAAAAAGAGGTTTAATATCTCAACGGATGCTGGCTGGGTGGCCATAACGTTCCAATACTCAGGTCGTTTTAAAAAAGGAACTAGAAAACATAGAATATAAATAAAATAAGAAGTGTGATATATGCATTCATAAAATCCTTACTAATATTATAAAAGCGAAAGTGAGTTTCTTTGTTACGTCTTCACGCCTAAATGGCAAAATTTTGATGATTTTTAGTACAGAGATTGTTGGTACCCTGGAGACGGACATAGGCTATTTTATTTTTTTAAAGTGAGAAATGAGGTATATAGAGGGAAGTAAAGGGAAAGCTTAACTTTGCTATTACAATAAATAAGGCGCAAGGGCAAAAACTACAGGTAGCAGGTACTTGCAAATAAGGAAAGGGGAACTGTGTTACCCCGGATTTGACGGGCAAAAGTTAGTATAATATAATCTAAAAGTATTATATGCGCTTTA
Source organism: Ochropleura leucogaster (assembly GCA_958449745.1). Lineage (NCBI taxonomy): Eukaryota > Metazoa > Arthropoda > Insecta > Lepidoptera > Noctuidae > Ochropleura > Ochropleura leucogaster. Next base: position 878,327 of record OY288213.1, on the reverse strand, counting down.
TTTATAGTTAAGATCCTACAGTACACTCTAGCCAAAGGTCACATTGATACCCCCCATATGACCCAGTTTCCCCATAAAAACAAAGCATGTCTGGATTCCCGCCGTGGTCGTTGCCAATCACGCGGCGACTCCCAATTTAACTTTTAATGAATACTGTCCCGCTCGTTGTGCCGGCCCCCGCTCCCGCGCCCGCTCCGCTTCACGCTGTCGCTGCTTGCCGTGTCCCTGTTGTGAATTTAATTGTATATGTAAAAGTGGACGTTTTGTTTACTGGGGGGACATTGATTGTAAGGGGTTGTTGTCGAGGGTTATTTAGGGCTATACAGTGCGTATGTATACGTCTTTTTCAGGTTTTTTTTAAAGTTGGTTTATATTTAGCAAAAAAGTTTTTTTTATTTCTGCCTTTTTAGTGGTGAATATCTCTCACTCGAATTATAATCAATTATTTAAATTTTATTGCTACTAAGAGAAATACATCATATATTATTGTCTATCTATTTACAATAGAAGAAAAAATATGCATAACAGAAGATAACTCATAAATTACCCAAGCAATATAATTATAAAAAAAATCACGAGGGGCCGGATTTAGGGAGATTATTTTTTATTCTTTCAATAAAAAAAGGATTTTGAAAATCGGCCACAATCGACGGAGAAATCGCGTAACAAACATACAAAAAAAACATCAGTTTAATTGAGAAACTCCTATTTTTGAAGTCGATTAAAAACAACGTTATTTTCTACAAAAGGAAGTTAAACATACTACCTATAATTATAATAATGTGCGTACCTTTGTCATATTTTTTTTGGTATACGAGTTTATATTATTGTAATATTCTTTTAATTACCTCTACGACCCTTGTACTATAGACGGCGCACATTAACACAATGTTATAACTGCTTTACATTAAATTCGATCGTAAAATGTGCTTTTTCCTTTCTATTGTAAGAGTACATAATTTAATATTAAGTATATCAAAGGGTTGGAAGACGGTGAGCAATGAGTAGCTCGCCGTCTGTCCGTCTATTGACGATAGGCTATGTCGACGACGCGTTAGTGTTCCACGCGCGTCTCAAAGAGATGTCAGCAAAGCAGAGGGGTCTGTTAGGGCCACTGAGATACCACGCCCCCGGAACGCAAAAGGGCAATAGAAGGAACATGAATAGGTTTTGGATAGTACAAGTCTGACATTGCCCCCTTGGGGAAGTTATTTGATGATTTTCCTCACGAAAAAACACAAATAAAAGGGCTGGTGGCGTGCAGTTGTCTTAAAATGCAGACTTTACGTTTAGTTTAGGCACCAGTCTCGCACAATATTATTATTCGCTGTTATGTATGTATGTATTGATAATTTTTAATTAAGTAATTTATTTATTTACACCAAAAGAATCGTGTCCTAGTAATACTACATAACTACATTTTTTTTGGGTTGGGAAATCATCAAATAACTTTCCTCACTCTGGGCGAAGCGGGGGGGGGGGGAATGTCAGACTTGTAATGACTAAAACCCACCCACGTTCTTTCTATTGCCCTTTACGTTCAGGAGCCGCGGTATCTCTTTCGAACAACCCGCAACTCCGGCAGGCGGAGGCTCAACTAAATAACTACTTGATTGACAGTTTCATGAAGACTCCGTTTAGTTCTTGTATATTTCAACATTACGACTTCAAGTTGAATCAAACATTGCGGACCCTGTTTATTTAAGCAGCCTAAACACGCAACCACCAAATAGTCATCTAGATTCTAGATTTACCTTAATCTAGATGACAGAGTCGTTTGGCCAGTTCTGGCCTTTTGTTTGGCGATGACTTAGTCTGGCAGGTCTGTGATAAGATCCATATCAGTTTGATTGAATATTTCTTGGTTAGGTCGTGAATTTGAGAAATTTGCATTAATGCTGATGAAGTTTGAGATTTGATTTGACGACAAAATGTTTTCCAAGGAAAACAATATTGGGATCGATAATAGTGTGACAATGAATGAATAATTTCTTACCTTGTCATAAACGGAATTTCATAAAATCTGGTTCATCTAACCTGACAGACAAGAGCTGTGTAGCAGAAGCCTGCTGGGGAGTTTGTTCCGCCACTTCTTCTTCTCAGCTAAAACACTAGGAAGTGGCGAAGGGCAGGGCGTTTTTATGGGACTGTCTCTTGTAATGTGACGTTCAAAAAGTGTTGATTATCAGCCTAGTTTGAATAAATGACTTTTGATTTCGAGTGTATAAATTAACACTAATTTAGTCAAGGTAATTTGAGAAATATCATCAAAATCCGTTTGGTAGTTTTGCGTGAAAGGTTCACAAACATCACCACATTTTGTTTAGTGGACTTAACTTATGTTGAAATCAATACGCCTACATTACGATTTTAGATATTATATTGACAGCAATAGCTTGTTTATAAAAACTTTTTATCAAAAAATTTAACCGACGAAAAGTGAAAAATAAAAACCTTTTAGTCTAGCTAAGCTCCAAAGTTAAAGTATGAGATTAATTTCAAGCCGGCGCCAAACAATTTTTTCAGAGCACATAGGGACTACTGATTTAAGTATTATGGTTTTAATTCCAACTCGATACCTCCAGGCGTTCTTGAGATAAACGGTCTTGACAGACGGACAACAAGCTTTTTCCTTTTGAGGTACGGACCCCTAAAAATTGTACCTAAGTTCCGCATCTACAATTTTATCCCCTGATACACTTCAGCGTACACAAACCAATTCGGTACTGCCAGGTCTCTGTTTTAATTGACAAAATTAGTTGTTAATAGGGTTTCCAACCCTGTTTGTTGATAAGGAACTTATGTTATCAAGATATTGATTTGATATAATACCCAAAGGTACAGAGGGAACTATGTTTTAATTGTGTAGATCTGCTAATTGGCTCCGCAGTAGATATTGTTGGTGGTAATTAGGATAGAGTTTCGTTTTGTTATGTAAATAAATGCGGTTGCTTTGTTCATAATTGGCCCATAAATACAAATAAATAAATAAATATCTTGGGACAACTCACACACGGCTATCTGATCCCAAGCTAAGCAGAGCTTGTGTTATGGTAACCAGACAACTGATATACATACTTATATAATATATAAATACATACATATTATAGATAAATCACACCCCGACACAGAACAAACAATCATGCTCATCACACAAAGTTTGTCTTGGGTGGGAATCGAACCCACGACCTCCGGCTCAGCGGTCAGGGCCACTAACCACTAGACCAACAGGCCCGTCAATATAAAACATCACGGCTGTAATCCTCGATAGGTTGGGCAGTCGTGGACTTATAGTACATCCTCATGTTGCCAGTTATCTTTTAATCATATGTAATAGGGGGCGAGCCCATTTCCATCAAAAGGGCACAAATCTAGATTCTTTTTTATCTTGTGGATAGTGTTTATTCTGCTGTCAGAGTTTCTGTGCCATTTATGGGCCTCTGACTTGGTTTAAACATGGCACAGCCACGCTGGTTTTGGTCCAGAAGCAAGTGATAATTATTCATTGCGCAAGAGACCTTTGACTTATTAGTCCTATGGAAGCACCACTCGAGTATCACTGCTGCTACCAAGATATTCTTAATGTAAATCTCCCATATTACTTTACACCCGACCCGGGAATTCAACTCAGGATTTTACGCTCAGCAGTCGTAACCAACGAGGCAGTACACATTAATGGTTCATTAGACTGATATTTGACCGCTGACTAGGAAACTGAGCTCTCCGGTGGACCATACTGTGGCAATTGGCCCCGCTTGGATGTTGGGCCCCGGTTCAGTCTATGGTCCGGAGCAAGGGAGAATGGGAAGCAGAAAAGAGGCCAAAGAAGAACACCTAAAAATTAGGAAGTACCTATCCAAACCACCACCAGGAAACCAAGTAAAAAAGATAAAAAAAAAATAATTACTGCCCTCGTAGAGCACGTACAATATTTAAGTGTACATATAAAGTTCCATGATAAGTGTGGGGCCATAAAGTAGGCGTGTATAGTCCAGTCACGTGGCAGCGACCGCCTGTGTTTATAGGCGCCAGTAATGACTGGATAAAACCGGAATGGGCTGGTTTATTATAGCTGTTTCGGGTACTAGTGCGGTGGTTCAGAAGGCACATTTAACTAGAGTTAAAGATGTAGGTTGAGATAGTCCGTAGAACTGCCCGTTGTCTTTAAAAATAAATATATATTTATTTTGGAAAACCTTAGAAGTGTACGAGTACGCGTTATTTTTGTTCTTATTACCCAGCCAGGGATTCATAGTCAAGCCAGAGAAATCTTGAGCCCTGCATTATTTTAGACAGTTGTTCCGGGTCTGACTGTTTGTGTATGTGAGTTTAAATGTTTGTAAACGCACCCACGATACGGGAGAAATTCTTAGTGCGGGGCAACGTTTAAAAAAATGGTACCATAAACTTATTAAGATACAAAGCAGGAACGAAATGCAAAGTGTCTCCAATCATATATTTTCCACAACCATCGTCATCTGTCTAACCTTTTCCAGCTGTGTCAAGGTCGAGGTCTTGTCCAAACGGATACACAACCCAGATAGTACTGGGTAACTTAATAAGACTAGTTGTCAGACTTTCGGGCCTACCACTACCGGTAACGACTGTCAAAGATCTACAATTGACAACGGAGACTAATTTTTCGAAGTATGGGGGAAACTGGGTGTATTATGTGCGGTCAACCATCTACGGACAGGCCTTGGCAAGCTTTTCTTTGCCTAAAACCCCGACCCATGTTATTAATAGACAACACGGTTGGCATAATGGCTGAGCGATCGACTGCTGCGCTGCGTGTCGTGGGCTCGATGCCTGCACAGAAAACATATTTGTATGGCCTACAGATAATTGTTTCGGGTCTGGCTGTTTTTGTACGTGAGTTTAAATTTCTGTAAACGTACTCACGATATAAGAGAAATTCCTTGGGTGGGGCAATGTTCAAAAAAAAGGAAACAAATTTTACTTATATGAAAACTTCTTAAGTATTTTGTAAGAAGTAGATCTTCTGGCCCGCCTGTCTAGTGCGACGAGTTAGTGTAGCGATATTTGCTTTAAGAGCATTAGAAGTATTAACGTAACGTATAAAGTTACGTTAAATATGAACTCACATCCACCCTGCTTACATCGCTTTAGTGCTGATCAAGCTATTGCAGTTTGCTGTTAAGTACTTCGAAAAAGAGTTATTATAACACCTTTTCGTTAAAGTTTGTTACGGAAAAGAAGCATTGATATTACTAGAACTGTAAGGGGTCTTATGTGATTGCCTGAAATTATTTTCAGGTTAATTTAGTTTTGGAGAAACTGAAACGAGAAAGCAAAAACTATCAGTAACCTTTACTAATATTATAAAAGCGAATGTGAGTTTATTTGTTATGTCTTCACGCTTTAATGGCCAAATCGATTTTGATGAATTTTGGTACAGAGATAGTCCGCCTCCGGGGTCCCAAAACCCCGGAGGCAAACAGGCATTTTTTTTTAATAAAGAGAGAAAATGGGAAGAAAGCGGAAAGAAAAGTGGAGAGAAAGATTTATTTTTTTCGATAATCACGCAGCTTAAAGTTACTATGCCACTTATTTAATTTTAAGGTTATAAAAGAAAAAAGTTAACTGTAAATAAAACCTATTCCATTAATTTATTACATTACAAATGTTACAGATATAAAAGATTGTCGCGAGATTTATGTACCTCCCTTTTTTATTAGTATTTAGATAAAGTTAGTTTGTGTATTCGTGTTTACACAAGTTTAATCTATTTAGAATAATTTCAAATTATGTTCGGGAATCAGAACTTATCATGAAGTGATCCCGTATATCTGATTTTCACAATCCAGTTATCGAATTCAGTAAATAATTTTGAACACCCCCACATCATACCCCTCACACATAGTTTTCATCAATAATTAACAAAAACAAGTCAACTATGTTGAATGCACAAAGACGAAATATTTCTATTTGGTAGGGTTCCGCAACCTAAACCCCACTACATCTGCTATTACGATTAGCCTAACGTTGAAGCGTCGATGTCCCGTCCGCCATCTTTTTTCACCATTTTAAATGACTAGACAGGGAGCGTCAGATTTGTACTGACTAAAACCTATCCTTGGTCATCCTTTTGCTCTTGTGTTCTGAGGCTGCAGTATCTTTTTTTATATAAAAACGTTCCCCCATACGAGGAATTTCACCTGTATAGTGGGTGCGTTTATAGACTTTTAAACTCACATATACAAACAGCCAGACCCGAAACAATTATTTGTAGGCCAAACAAATATTTGTTCCGTGCGAGTTCGATTGGCATCAAACCCGCGACACGCAGCGCAGCAGTCTATCGCTGATCTGCTGCGCCAGCCGTGCCGACGAAACTGAATTGAACTAAGCTGCAGCTCTGAGGTCATGGCGGGCTCCTTAAATTGGTTGACATCTCTTTGAGGCGGCCGTTGACTCGGCTTGCCGTCACAAAACGGACGGACGGTGAGCTAATCCTTATCCTTACTAATATTATAAAAGCGAAAGTGAGTTTGTTTGTTACCTCTTCACGCATTAATGGCTTAACCGATTTTGATGAATTTTGGTACAGAGATAGTTGGGAAACAGGAGACTTACATAGGCTGATATTTTTTTGAAAAAAGTGCGATGTGAGGGAGAAAGAGGGAAGAAAAGGGAAAAATTAGCGTTGCTATTACAAATCAATAAAGCGCAAGGGGAACTGTGTTACCCCGAATTTAACGCGAGCGAAGTCGCGGGCAAAAACTAGTAAATATATAAAATTCTGGACGGTAAAAAACCGAAGTTTTACTATTTTACGAAAAAGAAAACAAAATGTAGATTATTCACAAATCGTATACAGTTTTTAGTTCGTTTCGTTAGACCGGCGAGTAACGTTTGAATTCGCAGAAAGAAGAAGAAGCGAAGCCGCGGGCAAAAGCTAGTCCTTTATATATGTGCCCCTTTCAACTGCATATTAAAAAAACCAAGGTAATACCTACATACGAATAAGTATTATATTCCAGTATATAAACATTTATGTAAAAGGCACTGGCACTGAATCTCAATACAATATATTTCAGTTGGCACTACCTAACGTATCCCACGCTGTACGCACAATGCTGCCAACATACATATTTATGTTGTGCGACAGGAAAAAGCCATTGCTCACTTCCGTTTCTCTAATGATGTTTGTTTTATTTTGTGTTCGTAAATAAATGTAGGTAAATCGTTACATATTATTGTTTCTAGGTTTTTAGCATTATGTTTTGGGGTTATTGTTCAGAGTAGGTCAGCAGAGTTTAAATTTTCAATAATATGTTGGTTTGTAATTTAGATAGCAATTATGTCCGATTACTCTGAAACCAAAAATACTTATACCTGTTTATATGTTTATTTTATTTTATTTATTGGGAAAAATAAACAATAACACATTAAATATAATCCTGACTAATATAACAAAAGCGAAAGTGAGCTTTTTTATTTGTTACGCCTTCCAAAACCGATTTTAATGAATTTTGGTACAGAGAAAGTTGGGACCTTGGAGACGGACACAGGCCATTTAAAAAAAATGTGAGAAAAGGTTGAGAAAGAGAGAAAGAAAAGGGTACAGAAATATATTGTTTTTTCGATCATAACGCGGGTTAAAGTTAATGTTAGCCCAGAGTAACTATGCTACGCGGATGAAGTCGCGGGCGGAAGCTAGTACATAATAAAGAATTACAATAGACTCACAAATGGCCTCCACAACCCAGTTAGTACTGGATAATACGATACCTCTTGGTAACACTGGTTATCAGACTTTTGGAACACTGACTGTCTGTAACGACTGTCAACGATCTTTAAATGACAGCCGGGACCAACAGCTTAACGTGCTTTCCGAGGCACCGAGGAAACTCGGTATGTAACGGGTGGTCACACATCCACAGACCAACCTAGGCAAGCGCGGTTTAACCTAAAGATCGACCCGAGCGGCTGCTACAGATGATTCAATAAAACGGGGCACTTAATTCGCAAAACCTTATCATCTCTTAGGCACAAAACAACTTAGCTTACCACGAGTACGGAGCCTCGTTCATTGAACCCCACAAACAGCTAACATAAAGTTTTAACCCCAGTTGACCTGACAAGTGAATGACCTTACAGCCGATTTCAGGAAAGGTCACTGCATGAAATTAGATTTTCCGGGGTGATAAGGTCGTGGATGCGGAGGCTTATCGCTACAAAAATATGAATAAATTAAGTAACGACCAGCTACTTAGCATAATCAACCTAGGTGTGGACTGAACATTTCTTTGCAGTCTATGACTTTCACAGAAGATGTGCAAAAATATCTGACTGCTCCTTTGATCTAGTGGTTGCGTGACTGCTGACTCCTGAATTTGATACTAATCTCGGGCTATTGTTGATGACAATAGGATTGCCCACTATATTACAGTCCAGTCTAGTTTAGTTTGGTTTATTAATTATAAAAAAAATATTTGAGAGGAAAATTTTTAAAAATAGAATTAAATCAATTATCAAAACCGTTTCTTTTAGGTCATATAATATTTAATCGGTTAGCCAGTCTTTAAGTTTAGCTTTAAAAGCATTGTCATGCGTCTTCGGTTGGGTCGGTTGACCGCGTCTTTAAAACCTATTTGCACTGCTGGAGCACAATCCACGTTTTTATAACAAAGAAAAGCGTGGCTACCTCGAAGGTTCCTTAATTCTCGTAGAACATTCTTCAAAGCCTTGGTTTTCGAATTAAGTCTTCGCCAAATTGTCTGACGTCTGAACAGCAGAAGTAATGATTAACAACAAACCTAACGGAAATTGAGTCCTCTTTTTTTTTCAGAACACGTCTTTATGACCAAAAAACAATCTAGAGATAGTTGTTATTCCATCCAGTCTTAAAATCCTGTTCAAGGATACGAAAACACAGGAAATTGCCTTTTACAGAAAAATATTAGACATTTGTGGAAATCTTTTGTGGTTTTTGTCTAGCTTCGGAAAGAATCCTGTTGTATCAGTATGGAATGTTCCAGAGAATCATTTTTTTTTCTCAATCAGTAATTCTTGTATACATTGTGTATCGATAAATAGCTACGAGTACATGATAACAATCTTGGAGATAAGTATTAAAATCTTAAAAGTTAAGTAGTATTTTCACTTTTAAAGTCGTTTGAATTTACTTTACATAAACTTAGGGCGTTTGTGAGACAGACCTAGACAACTAGTATTTAATTTTAAATCTAAATCTTAACTGGCAGCATTAAATTTTCTTATCATTAATACTGGTCTTCTACTATATTGTTGATTACAACTAGTTTTATAAAAAAAATCCTAATAATCCCAAACATCCCTTCTTTTATGCTTAAAATACAGGTGTTAATAAACTAGTATTATATTTTTAACTTATACTCAAACTTAAAATATACTTGCTTTAGTGAAAAATAACAAAAATTCTTAAATCAATTTAAATTCAAATAAATTAAATTAAAAAAAAAACACGTTGACACATATTGCACAGAACTTCTTCCCAAATAAGATGAAAATAAAAACAAACGACAATAAACTGTTTTCGCCGACCAAGTAATCTTCCCTAGACTGGACAAAGCAAGTGAATTACACCAACGGACAGTGAAAAAGCTGCGGCATCAATCACACCGAACACATACGTCATCCCGCGGTCACCCACAAAATACGTTTATGAGCTTCCATAAAAAATCACGCGAAATAAAGTGTATTGAAAAATATTGCCGACGCCTCTGGATTTCGTGGAATCAATTTTGTACGGTGTAATGGGAGGTAGGATTTGTTATGTTCTAACTGGTTTTTCTCTGTGGGTTTTCAGAAAATTTATGTCAGTTAAAGTCTAACAGACGGTGAGATTATTAAAGTGATGGAGTCTTAAAAGTTTTTTTTTATGATTTATTGAGGTTTTTTTTTGTTCTTTAGACGCTATAATCATAATAACAACTTTGAGTTTTTATAATTATGTCTGCAGAGACATAAATATAATGACTAAATCATTTAGTGAAATTATTTGTCTTTTTTAAAACATTTTATTTTCAAATTGAAGACGAGCGCATTCATAATATGGACTATTAAGTCTGAACTTAAATCTAGACCCAGAATAGATATTAGGCAGAATAGATATTAAAATAACTATTCCATTTAAGGTGAAGCTGAATTTGATTCTCATTCATTTATTCATTCGAGTGTTCCCCATCCAGTATTTAAGTCATTATTTTTGTAATAATTTTCTAAATAAAAATTCGCAAAAAAAAAATTAATTCGCTTGCGTCATCAATTACTTAATTAAACGTATTTAGAACTTTGTTATACTTTTATAAATGTGACACACCTGTGTGTGTGTTTTTCGATTTTTTTGGTAGTATAATTTTAAAAAAATTTACGAACTCGCAACATCGACACGTATGGTCCATATCTTGTGTGTGTTTTATAACTTTTGATTTCATCTACAATATGTAGAACTACGCTTCAAATCTCATGTCTAATTATCCACGTAATTAGCATAATGAACTAATAACTGGTTTCGTCAACGACCGTCGGACCAAAATCACACCAGGACACACTCTTGCAGTTGAAAGGTGTCGACTCTTAAATCTTGTATATGGTTAATGAGGAACTTTGTACACTGTTTCTTATACCTCTATGAACTCCTCATAACTAGCAAATGTAGGAGCAATTTAATTTTTCCCTCAGATTTCATGAGGTTGGTAAATAAAAAGACACAAAGAAGAATCTCTTCAAAGCACACTAACAGACTTCAAACTTATGAAATAATTCTTTGGAAAGCCAACAAAAACATGTTATTGAAGTGGCTCAGAGCTTGCAAGAACTTGTGACAGCTAAAATACTTAGCACTCGACAATGTCGCAACTTGCAGCGAGTTGCGACTACTTGCATTCCTTCTTTGTGTTTCTTTGGAAAATGTTGGTTGACTTTGTTCATTAAGTTATTTTAAGTGATTTTTCGGGTCGACTGGCTTTTAAGAAACTTTCTGATATCAAATAATTCCAGGGAAGGTTATTTTTAACTCAAACTTCTACCTGTATTGATTAACATTCAGTAGCACCTGAATGAATACTTACTAATATTATAAAAGCGAAAGTGAGTTTGTTTGTTACGTCTGCACGCCTAAATGGTTAAACCGATTTTGATGAATTTTGATACAGAGATAGTTGGGACCCTGGAGACGGACATAGGTTACTTTTGAAAAAAGAAGTTGAGATATGAGGGGGAGAAACAGAGAAGAGAAGGGAAAACTTAGCATTGCTATTACAATAAATAAAGGCGAAAGTGCAAAAACTACAGGTAGCAGGTACCTGTAAATCAGGAAAGGGCAACTGTGTTAACTCGAATTTAACGCGAGCGAAGCTGCGGGCCAAAGCTAGTACTAAAATATATGCATGTTCATACTACAAATATGTTCATACTTCACCTAACTATTTGCTGAAAGTTGAAATTTAAACAGCGACCTTTTAACCTTTGTATGTTACTGAAAACGGGCATTGAACTGAAGTTTAAAACAATTACTTTTGTATAATAAGTAATTGTTTATTGGCGATTCAAAATCATTGTTTCTCCTTTGAAGTATACAGATTAATTTATTGTGTAATACGCGGAATTACCTACTTATTTCTATTATTACAAAAAGTATTTTGAACAATGGCACAATACCACAAAATATCTGAGATCACCAAGACTGGGCCAATCTTTTTTTGCCTTGCTGCTCGCTGAATTGACTTACAACTTGTTTGAAATAATAAAAAATATAATATATTAATAAAAAATAATGTTTATTATATTATTTGTGTTATTCAAGTAAAAAGTTTTATATTGATGGCTTTTGAAAGTAGCCCAAACAACTATGCAAAGGATCTCCTTTGAACACCCAAAAACACAAAAAAACATCTACTTCCTGCCTGTCTCATTTTATTTGGGTCGACGCAACACGTTTTTATCTTCCATTCTTCCCTGTTAGGAGGAAGTGGAAGAAAGAGACATCTTAAAATTCACCAACATCTCAAGACAATTCAAAAATACCGATGCATTTCTCAGTTCACAAGCAAACCGAAACAATTATCAATAAAGTGCCGCTTGAAATCAGAGACGAGCTCTGAATCTGCAACTCTGCAACTGCTAACTTCCCCAACTGTTTTTCAAGTCAATCAGCAAGCTTGCTAATAGCCTGTACAAGTACTTAGTTGGTGGTTATTTTTGCATAAGTGGCGCTGCGTTTATTCCGGGACATCGGAGGACATAATTTCGCATTGAAAATGTAAATTCTCTAGAACTTCTGAGTACTTAAAGTTCCAGACAGGGACGGGTTAGGCCGGGAGTTCGGGACAAGGAATAATTTTCATCTAATTATGGGTATTCTGTAGTGGTATTGGTGTACTGTGCAGGTGTCTCTTCCCACAAGCCTTTAAATCCTTTAGAAAATTGAAAAACGACGTTAAAATACTTCGTAGTAATTTTATGCAATTTTTTCTCAACTTCAAAGTTGGAAATAAATCTTTTTGGAAAGCAGTTTTGCAGTCAGTGTTTCTATTATGAGAAGCATTTATAGTTAGTCTTTAAATTACCTGTAGTAATTTCCGAATACATTAAATAAACACATACCATAACAACACGCATGTAGTACACGCTGAGTCCCATGCTATAAAGGGAAAATAAACTACAGCAAAGAAATAGATCTTGTACGTGCAAAACCCTCGCTACTTTCAAGAAAAGCGTACCTCGTGTATCCTCAACAACCCCACTTCCCCACAAGCCTCATGTAAGAACGTTAAAATAAAATTCAAATTCTCTCCAAGCTCCCGGTTTGAACAAGAATTCGTGTGGACTAAAATTCGCTGCTCCCTGTTTACCGCTCCACAACTCAGCTCGCTCCAATCTTATAATAATTTGTCTGAACAAAATGTACCGGAACCCTGTTAACGTCAAATTAATTACACGATGTTGATAACTACCGCTCTAGTCTGCAAAGTCTTCCCAAGGGTGTCGTAGTGGGATTAAGGGATTATCAAGATGGGTTAAAGTAGGCCTATGCTAATAGAATCATATTGAGTTTCTAACATACTTAGTATGTAGTTTTGGTTAAACTGTCTAGATTACTGTAGAACGTACTCTGGTAGAGGAGGCGTCACGACATATTTTGTTGTTCGATGTGTTCTGTGTTCATAATATATTGGGGTTCAGTTTCAGTCTAAATATAATTTACATTAAAAAAAAAAAACGTTACCCCACACTATGAATTTCTCCTGTATCGTGGGTGCCCTTACAAACATTTAAACTCACATACACAAACAGCCAGAATCGAAACAATTATAAGCAGACCGTACAAATAATTGTTCCGTGCGGGGATCGAACCCGCAACACGCAGTTCAGCAATCGATCGGGCAGCCACTGCGCCCACCGTGTCGTCTAACACATGGCACATGGGACTACTGTCTATCTATCCTGTACAATCAAATAATGGAAGGCTCCCTTAGTAACATAAGAAAGAATAAAACCATGTAGGTAAAACATAAGAGAGCACTGGTACCCATAACACAAGTTAAATCTTGGATACCAGAGTTCATTTCACAACTTACCAAATGAACTTAAGTTAAAATTTTAAAGTTATTGTTAGTTTGTAAGTGGTATTGTACAATTATCTTTCTGGAAATATAATATATATTGTTTTATGTTTGCCACATAAACACTAAGATTAAAGCTGTAGGCATAACTTGAATATGTACTGCAAACATCCGCTTCTGATTTGTTGATCAAAAGCTGAACAATTTTAAACCCAAACCAAATCTAAAATCCTCCTCTCAGATATCCAATCAGGAAAAAGTGTGAATCATTAAACATACAACCGACCGCTATTGAAACCCGCCACAACGATCTCTGATATATTGAAATGGAATAAATTGAAACATAATTATTTTACCGGATTATGTTACGGTTTGTTTACCTTTTGGTTACCGAAATTGGAAATGGTTGAAGTCGGTAAAAAGTATGGTTTAAATATTCAATTCAGGAAGTCCAGTAAATTGGTAAGGGTTGAGCAAAATCGAGAACAAAAACTACATGAGAAATCTGGTGCCCAGATTTTGCATAGATTGTTATTTTTTGTGATCCGTCATGTGTGTTTCGAAACGGAAAATTCGGAGGGTACGTTCACCAACACGCACTGGAGCCGGTTGGTGGATTTGTTGCTCACTATGCCATTCTTTTTATTTTAAAAAATATGCCCCACACTAGGAATTACTCCTGTACCGTGGGTGCGTTTACAAATATTTAAAATCACATACACAAACAGCCAGACCCGGAACAACTATCTGTAGGCCATACAAATATATGTTCCGTGCGGGAATCGAACCCGCGACACTTAGCGCGGCAGTCGATCGCTCAGTCACTGCGCCAACCGTGTCGTCATCTACAGAGATGTGAATGTAAATACAAGGATTTGATAGCAATTGTTCTGGAGCAATCCCTAGCTAAGTCTGAAACAATTAAAGGCTAAAAGGCTGAAAGATCAGAAAAAATACTGGTTCCATTTCTTTTCTCTAAAACCCATTTGTGCCATCGAACTATCTACCTTAGTAAAACTGAATAAAAATATCCTCCATATAAAGAAACAAATATAAAGTAAAGCAAGTAAATATATTTCTTTCATCCCCACATTAGAATAGAAATAACGTGCCATTTCATTGGAAAATTCACATTTCTGAAATATATAGCGAAGCTTTCTCGCGCCAAAAATATTGCTTGCTATGAAGCACCAAGTGTGATTTATAGGGAATCGGTCTTTGTGTTACACTAGTGCTGGCCTGCGGCTTTGTGTGCGGTTTTCGATTTATATTGTGCAGTTTTCAGATGACGTAGTTTGTAGGGAATTTTTAAAACACCAAGTTGCTCTTTGGTACTGGCGAGACTGCTCTAGGTACCGGGTCGTAATTGTGGGATATTGATTATTCGAACATGATTTTATTTTCTTTGTATTTCTCAAGTCTTTTTCATTAGCCTTTAATTGGTTGACAAAGTATTGTGGCACTATTTAGAATAGAATATACATTATTTATTCTATTCTAAATAGAGCCATACCAAATGTTCAATATAACTGTTTTACAAAAAATGCTAATTCCTTGGCTACAATAGCGGTCTTATCGCTGATAGCGATATCTTCTAGATAAAGACAACCTTGGGATGGACTGTACGAATATAAAAATATAACGTGGGGTAGTCAAAGTTGTAGGTACCTACTGCTAATAATACACAAACAATTGAAATAAAGTTTTTACCTTAAATATATAAATAAACAAAAATAATATATTTATTTGACATTTGTTTTATAATATTATGTGGTAGCCAAAGATGATAGGTGTTGAATATTGATTGGGAAAATTCAATACCATTATAGAAATAAATAATGATTTGCAACTAAGGTTTTAAAAGCAACGAGTGACTGATTACTAGCAACGGTAATTTGTTCGTATTTAGTTCTATTTCCAGCAGTGGAGTGCAATAAGCAGAGTTCTTTTACAGTGACATCTTCTAGTTCAACTTATGGGGTTCTCCTCTGCTTTTTTTGTGGATGGGAAATCTTCAAATAATTTCCCCCGCCCTGGGTGGAACGGGGGAGTGTCAGACTTGTACTGACTAAAACCCACCCATGTTCCTTCTATTGCCCTTTACGTTCCAGGGCCGCGGTTTCTCTTTCGAACAACCCGCAAACCCGGCAGGCGGTGGCCCTGGCAGCCCCTTCTCCTTTGCTGACGTTGTCGACTGCTTTACCAGACAAATCGTATAGATGACTACATCAACTGCATTTTTCAGTTGACGAGCAAATTCAAATTTTGAAATATATGAAGAAATCTACGACTTTTTTCAAAATCTTTCGGAAGAACACAAAAGTGTATTCCACTCTTGCAGTGCAACATAACGCTTTTTTTTTTCTCCATTGAATTCCAATTCTTCTAACAATCATTAATATACAATATCGTCATCTGCCTAGCCTTTTCCTAATCATGATGGGGTCGGCTTCCAGTCTAACCGGATGCAGCTGAATATCAGTATTTTACATGGAGCGACTGCCTATCTGACCACAACTAAAAGTTATTATTGGGTAATACGGTACGCTTTGGTAAGACTGGTTGAAAATTCACATACAATATATTCTGTAAATAATTGATATACAGACAAACAAACATTATTAAAGTCTTCATTACTTAGTACTGTATTCCAGCTGCGCGTATTTTTGTAGTTCTGACGTATTTCGGTGCATTTGTAAGGACAAGTCCCATTATCGACATGTGTTGTTAAAATAAAGGTTTTTCTCTTTATTTTATTTCGTCTGGAGGTCAACGAATGAGCCCTTTAATGTTATTGTAGACGCGTGGATAAGCAAAAATGAAACAAACGAAAATACAAAAAATGAGCCTTTTATAGAGGTATTCGACTACTTTTAATATAGATTTCTAGGTGTTTGTCCGTGGCTTCGCTCGCGTTAAATTCGGGGTCCTTGCGCCTTATTTATTGTAAAAGCAATGCTAAGTTTTCCTTTTTCCTCCCTCTTTCTCCATCATTTCTCAATTTAAAAAAATAGCCTATGTCCGTCTCCAGGGTCCCTGTACCAAACTATCTCTGTACCAAAATTCATCAAAATCGCTTTAGCCATTTAGGCGTGAAGACGTAACAATCAAACTTACTTTCGCTTTTATAATATCAGTAAGGACATATTCATGTTTATTGTGCAAAAAATAACATCACCCTTGTAACCACGAAGGGTAAGGCAGATGTATATTTACAGAACAACCACGTTTCGCAATAGAGAGTGAGTCTCTTGCTATCAACCGATACAAAGTCGGACTCCATGACTATTATCAAAAATATCCTTAGAGAAAAAACTGACATCCTTTTTTCCGTCTTGAGAATTGAACCTAGAACGTCATCCTCAGCAGTCTTGCGACCACTTCTTTTTTTTTGAGGTGGGTTATCATCAAATAACTTCCCCCGCTCTGGGCGGAGTAGGGGGAGTTTCAGACTTGTACTGACTAAAACCCACCCATGTTCCTTCTCATTAGAACAACCCGCAACCCTGACAGGCCCCTCTGCTTTGCTGACATCTCTTTGAGGCGCGCGAGGAACACTAACGCGCCGTCGACACGGCCTGTCGTCAATAGACGGACGGGCCACAGCCCGTATCCACGGTGGCCGGGAGTCATCTCGCGGCACCCGACGCCCGGGGCGTCTCCCGCGGCAGCTGGGTTGGTTTGAGGCTCTCTCCCTCAAACGCCTTGTTTTGCGACTAACAACACAACAACTTTGATACTCTCATACATTGATAAAAAATCCTCTCATACAAATCTCAATACTATCTCCGTGCGAGCCACAACATAGTTCTAAGCTAACCAAACTAAACAGCCTATTAATCGCGGCGCTACTTCCACTAGATTGCACGCTACAGGGTGTAAACAAAGTCATTTGTTTCTCACCCGCTCTGATTGCGTAATTAGGACACATGGTAGCCGATGGGATCAAGATTGCGTACGGATTTGCTGTTCATTTTTATGCGTATGTTTGCGTAGAGGTCGGAGTGATAGCGGTGTAATGGATCGATTATGGTACAGATTTGATATCGCTATTTATGTTTACTTTAGTCAATACTAGCTGTTCCCCATGGTTTCACCCGCGCTGCTCAGCACCCGTTGGTCGTAGCGTGATGTTACATAGCCTATAGCCTTCCTTAAGAAATGGACTATCCAACACTAAAAGAATTTTCTAATTCCAATTAGTAGTCAAATCTAAAACAAAAATGCGGTCTTATCGCACAAGGTTGTATAATTTTTTTACATAAATCTAAGTTCCAAAACCTTGAACATCGCCACAAACTTGCAAGCTTATCCGTTTCTTACCGAATACATTTCGGGAAGTGTGCTATAGAATTGCACAATTTAATTCCCCATTGTTTAATGTTTATATATAATTGTATCATCAGACGACTGTTTGTTTGTCTCTATTTTGAAAATATGGTGAAGCGTCTATGGTTACAGTTCCACGAACCCAATCAAATGCTTTCCATATTTATTAAGTTTGCGAAAATGAGTCATGGAATTCACTGACGTCTTCTATGTTCCCTAATAATCTGGATCTTTGGATCTGGATTATAATATCAGAAGTCATTGACAAAATGAATGATTTTTAGTACAGAGTCTTTTTATTCTTTGTGCTTGCCCAACCCCTGAGGAAAAAGAATCGTGATGTAATCTTTAAATTAAAAACTGCTACCGATAGGAACTGTATTAAATACGAGAGTTAGCACAATAAGCCTTTACGTCCCCACGTGTGGGACAGAAGCCTTTACTCTGTGAGAGTTCAGAGGATATATTATCCAATATGTCTCATACCCAGTGCAGGTTGGTGGATGTTGGACATGTCTTGAAACTTGCAGTTCTAAAAAGAACTTTCTGCACACACGGACATTTCAAGGTTCCTCTTTTTTTAACTCCTCTCCAATATGTACTTCAAATATTTTATCTCTCTCCTTTGCAATGTAGTATTCGTGTAACTCGTAGCATCTACAACGGTCATGTACTACGGCGTAGCAATTGTGCTAAGAAGGACGTAGCCAGCATACATACTTCAAAACTAACAAGCTGATATTGGAATTAAACTGGTACTGAAAATTAGGGATTCTGAACTCTGGCAATTTAATTTGTCAATAACCTTGACTTCACTTTAAACAGTTTCGTGGGGCGTGTGCAGTAATGTTTTCTTATTAATAAAAACACGTTTATTTATATATAACACCAAAAAGAAAACTTAAGAAGACAGCTTTTAAAATAATTTCCATCTCAAAATAATACCGTAACGGTGTCCTTCCAACCAATTCATATTGCGCCCACAATTTTCTTACCTGTAAAGAATTTCCTTTCTCTTTTTATTTTAATTTAAAAGAGGCTTGAAGGGATATAATCTTGCCAGTCCGGGGAAATTGATTTTGGGCGTACGTTCGCAATATTGTTATATTAAAATACGAAAAAATGTCCTTGTTGTGTATTCTAGGGGGATTTAAGGGAAAATGGGGAATAGTTGGGGATTATAAATAATGTGTTTGTTGTTTTGATGGAGATGTTGAGGGCTCGAGAACAAATCCTAAAAGCGATCGAATAGTAAGAAAGTAGCTGATAATCTAGTCACTTTTGAAGTTTTTTTGAAGGCTCCATTTATGCTTTTATCCAAGAAATCATAATTTCTCAAAACACAGAATCTCTACGGAAAGGACTAGTTCTAAGAAATAAAATAAAAACAACAAAAACATGTGACATCTACCAACCCGTCCTGGGTACATGTGCAGTAATTACGGCATATGAATTAATTCTTTATGCATCACTCAGGGTACAAAACACTATTCCTAAAATCAAATAGGACAAAATAGAAAGGAAAAAAGAATATCCCCAACAATGGCTACCAAGCCATAAGCGTCGATAGCCGTCAAATAATTTAACCCCTTTCTTTTTGACCTTCACTTTGGGTAAGATATTCGGGCAAATATTATTTGTTCCTCCCTAAAGAGAAGCGTAAGAAATACTTACCCTCACATTATTTATAATGTTCGCGAACTACCCCCGGTATCCGCGCCATATTTTTATTTGTACTTAAATCAAACTGGGGTGGGGTATTATTTTCTTATTTGTAGTAATATGTTTTAGGTAACTCACGTTTATGGGGTGACTAGAGTTCCGTATATATTTATTAATGTTAGTCTATAACGTATAGAAGCTTGCGGCTGAATTATAACAGCCGATCGAGTTATCCTTCAGGTTAAGCCGCGCTTACTTAGGTTAATCTGCGGATGGGTGACCACAAATGACACCGAGCCTGTAATTTAAAGATCTTTAACCGTCGTTACAGGCAGTCAGTGGTTCTAATGTATGACAACTAGCCATACCACTGGGTATCGTACTAGTATGTAGTCACCAGATAGGTAGTCGTTCCATGTACAATTACTGGTATTGAGCTACATACACTGAAAATCGACACCAACATAGTTGGAAAAAAGAAAATTATATCAGATATCTTAGAAATGCAATCCTAAGCCATGCCGATTGCCGTATCGACGGCGCGTTAGTGTTTCACGCGCTCCTTAAAGAGATATCAAAGCAGAGGTGCCTGCCAGGGTCACCGCTTGCCGGGATTGCGGGTTGTTCGAAAGTGATACCGCGGCCCCGGAACGTAAAGGGCAATAGAAAGAACATGGGTGGGTTTTAGTCAGTACAAGTCTAATACTCCCCGCTCCGCCCAGAGCGGGGAGGAGTTGAAGTTATTTGTTCTGAATAGTTACAGTACTGATAGCAACATCTGTGTGACTCGTCTCTTAGTTATTATTTTGTTTTTGCATATTTTTTTTTTTACTTTTGTATAGATTCTTTTCTACCAATTCGTTGTGAATGAGTGGACATGGTTAGCCTTGTAGATTCTTGGACGCTTGTTAACTTATGATAACGTATTATTTTATTTTACTTTTTGTAAAGTAAGCAATGACTTATTGTCGGGCCTACTCTGTCCTCTCATACTTATCATCTTTTCTCGACGTTTTATAAGTGCCCATGTAGGCCTATGTGAAATAAAAATATTTTGATTTAGATTTTTTGCTTTTTTCTATTTGATTACCGATCCGAAAAAAAAACATGTCGATTTCTTAGAATGCTCGACAATAGAGAAATCATCAGTATTCGCTAAATAAGTCCTTTTGATTCCCATACAATTCAATTATCATTCCTTATTCAAAGAAAGACTTCTAAAAATATATATTTAAAGCCACTCCTTCCCCTATCCCTAAAACCCATCCCTACCCGTGAGATAACTCGTAAATAACACCTCTTACACTTTTCACTCCGAACGTGTAACATGTTGCAAACTTCTCAACTTTGACGGCTGTAACATGTAACGTAACAAATTAAATTATTTCACGCGCTTTCGTTATGCATTGGATTGTTGACGACACGTTTAGACGACTGTATTTTTAATGAGGAACATTTGCTGACTGTAGCAGTTAAGTTGCTTTGTGAAATGTTCCGCCATTTTGTTTTTTGTTTTTAATTATAATAATGACCTTTTCTGACTTTCGTTTGCCCTGTAGGAAGAACATTAGCAGTACTTAACCAACTATGGGTGTAGTAAGTGGTTTACTGCTTATATTCTTATAATTTTTGAGTTCGTTTAGTTTATCCAAAGTTTGTTTTGAAGATCGCTATCAGCAATTAAATTGACGCTGTAAAAAAATGTTTGTGTGCAATAAAGTAAATTCTATCTTTATTCCACGTTACATTCAGCAGTCGTTCGAGCAACAACTAGACTAGATAAATCGTTGTCTGCACTTGTGCTAGAAAAATAATCAAAATGTAGAATGATATTTGTGAACCCAGCAAATGAGAGGGAGCCAACATGTGGGTTGCCCCACACTAGGAATTACTCCTGTATAGTTTAAAAAAAAACACAAAACTGCTGAGCAAAAATGCCTAATATGAAAGCTTATGAATAACTTTTCACTCGCGTGGTGATAGGATATACAAAATATCTTTATGAATTGTAGCTCATGTTTTATTCTGCTATGTAAGATATTTTATTGTAAAGTTTCATTAAAATGCATTCAGTAGTTTTTGTCTGAAAGAGTAACAAACATCCATACATCCATTCTAACTTTCGTGTTTATAATTTATATAGTAAGAAGTACGATTGTATGCATCTAAAATATGCAAATTCTGTCACAAAAGCAAAAATCAATTATTATTAATCCAAATAAAAATCATACCCGGAACAGGAACACTGTCGCAACAATCATTTCATAATCAAATCCACTCTTGCATTTCCTCCTCCATTACCGAGCCCTCTCAGCGCTCAGTCCTCACAATACCTCACGTCTCCGTCATCAATCACTCCACTTATTAATACTCCACACTTAATCATTTCAACCTCAACTGACCTAATTTTTACAAGCCCATCTCCCTCCCCTTACTTAAGGGTGTAACAATGCATTTATATTTCTGTTTGTTTTCAAATCTAGAGACCACATTTTTGGATGTTTGGGTTGAAAAATTGTGGTTTGATTTGCGATTTTTATGAATGTTTTTGGGGTTCCGCAAACAAAGGGTAAAACGGGACCCTATAACTAATCTGTCCTTCCGTCTGTCACCAAGGTGTTTCTAACATACCGTGATATTTAGACAGTTGAAATTTTCACAGATGATATCTGTTGGCATTCAATAAAAAACAGAATAAAAATTAATATTTAAGGGCTCTATTCTTAGCGTAGATTGTTTTTACACAATGATGCGCAAGAGAGGTACTTCGCTGGTGCGGCGAGTGCGGGGGAGTCTAACACCATGCTGGCTGCGCTCTCGGAAGGGCTCGACTGCGCCTACATAAATCATTGTTGCAGGATGCACATTGGATGTAGGTAATTCATGTTTGTGTTGTCCAATAATTTTTTGCTCAATTAATTTCCTGATTTATATTATTCTTATTGTAGGTATCCCTTGTTGTAATGTGACTGATTGTAATAATTAATAATGTGTATAATTGTGAGTCCTGGTACCTTGAAATAAATGATTATTATTATATAACAAACATCTGTTTTTTTGCCAGTTTTATAGGTACGGAACCCTTTGTGTGCGAGTCTGACTCGCACTTGGCCGTTTTTTTCAGCGGTCTTGTATTTTTAAATGGTTGTTCAGAGAACTTGTTGGTGAAATTATCTTCTATATCGAATGTAAAGTTTACTGAAATACTACCCACGCTTGAATATAGAAAATAATTAGACAATACTTTTATTTGCATGAAATAATATGGTTCATTATGGTCTAGTGAATAATGATAATAAAGGATCGTATACAATAGTTCATTATGTAACAGTAAGAATGTAAATATTTATAAAACCGTTTTAAACATAGTATACAAAAAACAAGATGTCTACTTATATTTGGAATTCCCCACGCACCAGAAAGTCCTCTACAAACTTAACCTATTATTCTAGTCCTTAATCATGAAACTATCCCTTATCTCCTTTTTCTTTTTCCACATATGTAACGTTGATGTCATAAAACATAATAACTCTCGTTTGATGCCTCGCCACAGATGAGCTCGTGTGTAATTATCGCGCGTCACTTGTTTACTATGTTTACACATCATGCGCACAATTTACAGCGCACAAAGCTGCTTGATAACTCGCTAAATAATACTCATGAGGAAGGGGTAGAGGTACACTGAGAGAAAAGGTTAATCTGAACACATTTCTTTCCAAGATAAAAAATTAAAAAAAAAAAAATCTTTGAGTAAGTCTTCCATTCGTTCTTTTTCATCACGTCACTAACCTAACATAAGTGAAAACAAAAATGTACATAATATCACCATTAGTAGTTTAGTGTTAAGACTTGCACGTTAATTTAATTTTAACCAATATAGTTTTAGGTCACAATAAAGCTACTCTACAAGCTTTGAACTCATCCAACTTTAAGTACCGATGCACTGCTTCAAATATAATGCATGATGTGCTTACCTATAAGAAATTGGTACACTAGTCTATAAGTTTATTCGATGTGTTTCCTAACCTGATACATGGCATGGCCTACAGATAGTTGTTCCGCGTCTGGCTGTTTGTGTATGTGAGTTTAAATATTTGTAAACGAACCCACGATACAGGAGTAATTCCTAGTATGGGGAAACGGTTTAAAAAAAAAAGTGTTTTTCCAAAACAAATGACATATTCAAAAGCCTAATGTAGCACCTCTGCTTACGTTTTGGGTTTTAATTTTTAGATATTTTTCGTAGCTCAATGTGTCACTGTGTTTATTGCGCTGTTTATCTGTGGTTTCATATTAGCCCTTTCGCCGCCTTTCATGTCGCAATGAAACGAGTTCATTGTTCATCGCGTATTTATGACTAATGTACAACAACCACCGACTTATATCTACCTACTTACTCACTCAAAGGGAGGTTTTGTTTAGTAGCAAGAACTACTCTATGTTAGTAAATAATACAGTGGTTAAAACAGAACATCTCTTAAAAGAAGCAAAATGGTCTCAATAAGTGACAATAACATTAAACTATTTCGATTTTGATATGGTGTTGCACAGGTACGTAAATATTTCCACGACAAGAGATAATTTATGTACATAGTTAAAACAAATTATGTGTGAGTTTAGAAGCAGGTAAACTCTGCATTTACTGGGTTAATATATTTTCATGGCCAAATATGTAAATTAAAAACCGTGGTTTACCACGGGATCTGGAGGCGATAGTTCTCGCGTGCCGGTACGAGTGGCGCGCGGCGGCACTACACCGGGGGGAATCTCTGCTGCAGCGGGAAATCGCCGCGCAGCGGACAGACAGACGCCCGGTGCGATCTCATGGTAGCATGGAGAGAGCGACTATTGCAAGGGCACGCCATAATAATGGCGATAAGTCTTTTTGGCTGGAAAGGCTGACGCAGTTCCTCACCGGACACGGAAGCTCCGTGAGGTTCCCACACATAATCGGGCGGGAGGATACGGTCGGGTGTAACCACTGTGATGATAGCCCGGACATGACATGGGTTTGAACTTGAGACCTGCCAGTTGGCAATGGTCACACCATAAGGGTATCAATGAGAAATGGCTATTGTTCTTTTAAATAAGATTTTTAAGTAGCCCATTCCATAATCTCCACCATCGTCGCATCCACAACAAGGGTGGAACCTATCTGAAGTCCAAGTTTTAATATACGAGAGCAGCCTGTGTTTACTCGAGAAAACTGATTACGTTTCAACGATAAGTACCATAAACAAAATCAGGCGATTTTAATATTTTACGGGCTAAAGTTTCCAGGCATTTTTTCATCCCCTTTTGAGGAAATAAGGAATAAAACGCAGCTGTCGTTCAGTTGCGCACACTTACCCTGTGGGGTGTAACTTTTTAATTACACCCCCTCCGACATTTTTACCCCTAAGGGATGTCTTGGATATTTCTAAAGTTGGACCCTTAAAAGTGTTTGATTTAACGGCTTGATGAAACGAAACTTGTTGTGTTTTTCTTTGGAGTAGTTTTAAACTTTCCTTAATATTTTTCAATAAAGGTAAATAAGGGATATATATTTTGAAAACACTGAAATTTATGTTCCATGTATGATTAAATATAGAGTTTTTCGGGTATATCTGGTGTAAAGTATTGGCGTTTTGTTTATTGATATAAATATGTCAACTACAGATTTACACATTTTTGAGTCTTTCATTTTAGTATTGCTCTTTATTGGATTGTCTCTACATCAATGTATGGACTTTGTAATCGGTTTTCTAGTTCATGGTCGTCATAGAAACTCGTGATATATCAGAAATAATTTCCCTCACTCGACAGAACGAGTGACAATAACAACAGCAACTAATTGCAAACAATTTGTTTCTCTTACTCAAATCAGCATGCCCAATGTCCATCCAAAATCATGATTAAAGCGCGCCAATATTTTCTAATAGCCGAACTGATTACCAATTAGTGTGGAGCCCGTCCAATTCTCTTGGGAGGGAGTGAGAGGGGTGTAGGGGGGGTGACAGTGACAAACGACGGAAATATTTCACTGAGCCAGCCACCCGGGGACACTGTTGAGAGGATAATAGTAGTCACAGATGGAAGAATTGTAGAAGTATGTGTGCATCTGGTTGGAGAAGCTGTGCTGTGTGGAATGTGGGGAGCTTAGTAGTTTTGGATTAATTGTGTGTGTGTGTGTGAGTTTATATTTAACTAGCTACCGCCCACGACTTCATCTGCATGGCATAGTTACTTTGGGTTAACGTTGACTTTAACCCGCGTGATGATCGAAAAAAAAAACATGTGTGAGAGACACATATTTTTTCTTCTTTCCTCCTTCTCCCCCTTTCTCGCTGTTTTTAGCCTATGTTCGTCGCCAGGGTCCCAACTACCCATTTTATTATACTAAAAATAGTATTACCTAATCCATCGGTACAGCAAAGGTGAATCTGTAGTGCACCCAAATGTCGGCAATTCATTCTTTTAAGTCCTTTGTTACAGGAGGCGAGCCATCTTGTCATTGTCATTGTTCAATTGATATCAAATTTAGAACTTGATAAGCAGATAAAGCAGTTTTATCTATCATCAAAAATTTGTTCTGGTTTAAAACTATTTTGTCTACTTCCTTGTTTTCATTACAAATTACCAATTGTTTGCTGACCCATGATTTAAGTATTGAATTATTAAATTAGTTGAAAGGGTTTAGTTGATCCGGGCGCCGCGCCGCCGCCGCGAGACGACTCCAGGCCACCGTAGATGCGGGCCTGTGGACGGTGAGCTATGGGTAGCTCACCGTCCATCCGTCTATTGACGACAGGCCGTGTCGATGGCGCGTTCGTGTTTCACGCGCGCCTCAAAGAGATGTCAGCAAAGCAGAGAGGCTTGCCAGAGCCTCCGCCTGCCGGGGTTGCGGGTTGTTCGAAAGAGTAAAGGGTAATAGAAGGAACATAGGAACATGGGTGGGTTTTAGTCAGTAAAAGTCTGACATGCCCCCCGCTCCGTCCAGAGTGGGGAAGTCATTTGATGAGACCCACCTGAAAAAAAAAGGGTTCAGTTGATTTTGGCAAATGATTTTCAAATATTTCGAAGGCTTTGCGGCTATCCTTGAACAAAATGGCAGGATTACTTATTGTTCTACATTACCCTGGATCCATAAAACTGGTACACACCCTTGTGTACCAGTTTTATGGACCAGTCTTTTCCCAGCAGTGGGAAGTTATTAGACACAGTAAATTTTCGTATGCTTATGATATGACTTTAAAATGACTCTTTGTTTGTGTATTGCTGATGCAAGATTCTCACTCAACAGGAAATGGATATCAACTCTAGTTTAATATTTAATCTTAGTCTGTATTATCTTGAATATTTTAACACAAACAGGAAGGAATCAAAAGATTACCTGAACTCATTGATAAAATTTTATCAATGAAGTTGACTGGCCATTTTTATGAATGGATAAAACAAATACAAGTCACACTTATAAGCAAAATATGTTTTTTTTTATGAATAAAGAAAATCCGATTATGTGATCTTGATAAAAATGATTTGGAGTTTATCTTGTTATTTTGTCGTTATACATAGATACGGTAAGGTGCATTATTTTAAAAGTAAGTATGAGTTGACATTCTTGAATTATTGTGAAACAATACAATCACTTTGGTTGCTATTCAGATTGATAATAGGTATTATTTTATTTTTCGCCATATTATTTAATTATCTGCTTCATTGGTATAATGGTTGTAATCGCGGTTGCTGAGGATGAAGCTATGGGTTCGATTACCAAGTCGGGCAAAGTGTTATTGGGTTTTCCACCAGGAATTTCTCAGTAATAATCAGAAAAGTCTAATATATTAAAATACGATTAGGTTTAACATGCTATTTCTATCACACGCGTGCTTTTTTGTAATTCATCGTCACAAGGGCTTTATTTTTTTTTCTGATATTATTACACATTATGATAACAGTAAACAACTGCTTAAACCACAATAGCCAACCATTGGCTCTATAATACCCTCGTCTGACAACTCGGGCGTTAATTGCGCCTGGGCGGCAATAACAAAGTTTCCTTACTTTAATCAAAATATACTATTAATAGCTCCTCAAGAAAATTATGAGACATTTTGTTCTAATTGAGGGAAATTACTGATACTTTTTTACTTCCTTCTAACGTTCAGCCAAGCTTACTATTTTTATCCATCTTGTTTCTACCGTTCAAAATTAAACTGTGAGTATGTTCGCACAGAGTCATATTTACAACCTATACGTAATTACTTACTAGATAGTTTGACTTTTTACTTCTTGGCTAACTATTTCTTTTTAGTTCTGAGTTGTTAATGTTCTTTCTTTAAAAGATCGTTAAGGTATTGTCTTCAAATGATTAAAGATGTTTTGTGAAAGTTTCAGTAGTCAGTTCTGTCGCAATGGAACTTACAAATGAAGCTAAATAAAGTTTTGCCTTTGGTGTTTAATTTTATGCAAGTACTCCTCTTTTAGTGAATGAATTCAGTTCCTGGGTGAACTGAATACTGTAAGCATCAGTATCGAGATTTAAAATAATATGACTATACATAGAGCTAATTAGTGATAGAATTATCCCATTTTTCTGAATGCCATTTCTCAGTAGGTACCTATTACCACTCCAGGAGTGGATTTGTATCTAGTTCAAAAGCAATGAGTGCATTGCTTTTACCCAGCCGCTTTTTTGCATATATATGGAAAATCACGAAATAACTTCCCCCGTTCTGGGAGGAGTGGGGGCAGTGTCAGATTTTTACTGACTAAAACCCATCCATTTTCCATATTTTGCCTTTCGAATAGCACGCAACCCCGGCAGGTCGCCCTGACAGTCCTTACCTTAGGACTTAAACATAACTGACAAAATGGTGTACTATACAGGGTTATTTGTAAAACACCGACAACCTCGCAGGACTATATTACTATCATCATAAATAACAACTTTTGTTCTATGATTTTACAAATTTTTATACATTTACCAAAAACAAATCAACAAGATTTCGTTGTCCTATCTAACACATTTCAACTCCGTCCGTTTGATGTACCTACATACCTACACCTGCCGCGCACTGTCCCCGTAGGTACGTTTGCTTCGCATAGATTTCGTAACATTTAGAGCGTTTAATTTAAATATTTTTATTTTTGTATGAAAATCTGATGAACAAAAATATGATAAATGTTTAAATGTCATAGAACAAAAGTTGTTGATTATGATGCTGGTAACATGGTCCTGAGAGGGTGCTAGTGTTTTACAAATAACCCTGTATATACTAGCTTCTACCCGCGACTTCGTCCGCGTGGCTAGTAACTTTGGGCTAACGCTAACTAATACCCGCGTGAAAATTGAAAAAAAATATTTTTCCCTCCCCTTTTCCCACTTTTTTAAAAAACACCCCAACTATCTCTGTACCAAAATTCATCAAAATCGGTTAGGCCATTTAGGCGTGAAGACGTAACAAACAAACTCACTTTCGCTTTTATAATATTTAACAATATAATATTGTGTACACCTCTGGCTAACATTTCGAAACAACGGGCGTGATGTTATGATATGGTACTAGATCTAATCGATAGTAGTAAGTAGCTTTTGAACTATGCTAAGTGTACACAAAGTTGTCTCTACCACAGCGAACCACAACTCTAAGTAAAGGTGTGCTGTGACGAAGCTGTTAAAGATACTTTTAACGGCTTTTATGAACATTACAAGCAATTAATTAACAAACTTCTGACTAATAAAATAAAACCTCACCAATTCATGAACTGCAATAAAATGAACGGAAGCGCTATCAAAAGGCGCACTCTATACATTTGACACTTTTTGTAATCAAAACTTTTCGCCAACTCGTTGGAAATTTTACAGTTTAAAAATAAAAAAAAGATGGCGGCAAAAAGTTGCGGGAGCATGTCACATGTGGCACACGACGTTGAGTTATGGCGCATAGTTTTATATTAAATTTCGCATAATTCCCCGACGGGTTGTAGTATGTAATTTGCAACTGCAACCGGGTCGGTTGCGGTGAAGTTGTGATCGTAAAACTGGTTGCTATGATATTTCTGAAGTGTGTTTGATATTTTCGAGATGCGTATAATATTAAAGTATTTTTTACATTTTGGTTAATATTTTTCTAAATTTGAACCATACAACTACAACAATATCAATTAATAACCTTTTTGATAAACAAAATACATAATGTGCTTATATGAATTTTTGTTTATCAATGTAATAATAATATTTAATAAACATGACAAAAACCGTTGTCTTTTACCGTTGTTTACTAATAATGATTATGTCAATATTCTCTACTTAAAAATAACAATAAATTAATACTTTTATTACCGTTACACAACTGCAATGATTATTTACAAGATGATTCAATACTTTTACCTACCAATTGTAAGAATCTATCGCAAGTTCCACCACTACGTCCACGTGATACGTTATGACAAACACGTATCAGATGATTTCTTTTTACAAAGAGAAGGCCTGTGTTCCGGCAATGGAAACTTACTAGGCTAAATACTCCTAAGCTAACGCAACCAGTAACAATTACAACTGGTTGTTAGCTACGCGATAAGCCATCATACCGGATGCTTCTCGTTCTGTGATTGTAAAGTCAGCCGCAGCTCTGCAGAGCATCTTGCGAGTACGACAGAACTTGTGCCGCGGAATGTTCTACCGCAATGAAAATTATATTACCAGCATTACGTCGAGTATTTCAAGAAAAAACGATACTCAAGAACGTTGTATGTTTAAGTTAGATTGAAAATGTTGATAGCGGGAGTTTTTACTTTAAGCAGTATAATTATTTTAATAATCCTACTTTATATTATAAATGTGAAAGTTTGTTAGTGTGTTCGATTCTTATACTTAAAAACTACTGGATGGATGTGAATGAAATTTGAATACAGATAGTTTATAAACTCGATTTACAAATAGGATACCTTTAATTTTCAAACTACACGATGCCTGGCATGAATCGTACCGTTTTGGGTGATATTTGATGAAAATACTTGTTTAGTGATTGGATGTATTCCTATGATGTAGTCCTTAACGGTAATGATATTCAGTGTAAAGTATTTATTCAGTAATGTTGGTAAATTGCGATAAAAATCTAGCTTGAAACGGAACAGCTCATATAACTAATGACAACTGTTTAGTTTACATAATTTAACATGACGCCTGTACCCCCCTGAGTGTGGAAAAAGCGTATATGGCCGATAGTACACCTCATTTTCGTGAATAACATCCATGTAATGGGGGGTAACCCTTTTGAGATCAGCTGGGCAAAAATCCAGACTCTGGGTTATGACTGAACTGAAAATCTCATGACCAAGAAATAGAACCAAATCCCTTTTGCTCGGTAATGCTTGTGACCTACTGCTTGCAAGCATTGGCTGTCTAGACTACTGTCGAACTAGACGGCCGAAGTCTTGTTAAATGTGTGTTACACAAATACTAGCTTGTGTGTGCGAGAATGTAACCTGTGTGCCTGTGTCTATTTAACATTTGGACTTTGAGGCCTAACATTACAAGTTCACTGGAATTAACTTACTTTCAGAATCAACACAGAATCCCGACAGAGCAGACAATTATAAAACACTAAATTACATTTTTTATTCCACTCAAATAACCAAGGAAACCACTGAAAACCATAAATTCAACAAACAAGGGACAAACAAACAACATAACATATTTATATCACACCGACCGTAATTCGAAAAAATATATTCAACGAGCATGCATCCGGAGACCCCAGGGGACCGCTATTGCAAAGCCCAGGGCGAACGCCATTGCAAAATTTCCAATTTTCAACTCAATCCAATTTCAATCTATTTTCAATATCAGTCGATTGGTGTACTCGGTTAGACGCGGGTAGGACGTGGAGAGACTTGTAAAGGATAGCAGGTGAAGATACCGCTGGAAGCAGGTTGGGCGGGACTGAATTATGCAATACGGTTTTACGGTAGATTAGACAGGGAAACTGTTATCATCGTTTTTTATTTGAAACAAAAGTTTTGTTTTATTTTTTAGGGGCAACCCTTTTTTTGCAATAATCATCAAAAAGGTACCTCACCCTGGGCGGAACGATTAAATCCTACCTATATTTTTTCTTTTGCCCTTTATGTTCCGGAGCCGCGGGCACAAAACGATCAAACCTGGCAGGCGGTGGTCCTGGCAGGCCTCTGCTTTACTAACATCTCTTTGAGGTATGCGTGGAACACGAACGCGCCGTCAGCACAGCCAGTCGTCAGTAGACAGACGGATATCCAACGACCCTCATCTGCAGTGGCTGATTGTACACGCCGACACATCAGCGCTCCCACCCGCGCTGGGTAGACCGCCACGGTTTGCTCCAGCGTGTCCTCCGGGCGATCGTCACATCGGTGACAGCCAGGCGTTTCTTTCCGAAACTAGGGACTAGCCTGCCGAACTTTTTCACCGGTTTTCTTGTACCTGTAAAATTTTGAGATGGAAAACACTTACGTGGTACACAAACGTGGCTCACTAGGAATTTCACTTATTTCGCGGGTGCGTTTACAAACATTTAAACTCACACACACAAACAGCCAGACCCGGAACAACTACTTGTAGGTCATACAAATATTTGCCGCGTGTGGGAATCGAACTCGCGACACGCGGCGCAGCAGTCTATCACAAAAATCATACTTTGGCCGTTGAGGGAAAAGCATCTGTGATCGCTACAAAAGCGCTTGATCCAAAAAATAAGTCATCATCTGCCTAGCCTTTTCCCAACTATGTTGGGGTCGGCTTCCAGTCTAACCGGATGCAGCTGAATATCAGTATTTTACATGGACCGACTGCCTATCTGACCTCCACAACCCAGTTACTACTGGGTAGCATAATGATACTCCTTGGTAAGACTGGTTGTCAGACTTTCGGAACACTGACTGTAACGACTGTCAAAGATCTACAAATGACAGCCGGACCCAAGGGCTTAACGTGCTTTCCGAGACACGGAGGAAACTCGGTATGTAACGGGTGGTCACCCATCCACAGACCAACCTAGGCAAGCGCGGCTTAACCTAAAGATCGACCCGAGCGGCTGCTATTATTAAGCCACGACCTCCAAAAAATAAGTATAATGTTATAAAAAAAAACTACTGAAGCCTACAAAATTTACCCCTTCCCCTTAAAAAGCTAAGCCGCATTATCCAAAGCGTAATATGAAGATAAAAATGAAACCAATAATAGATAATTCATTCCGCAATTTCATGCAAGCGCAGCCACGAGTCGAAGCTATCCTATTTGTTCCCAATAACTCGTGCCATGGGATAGGGATGGAATAAATTATAAATTTGGATAATCTGTAATAGGCGTTATACTGTACTGTATGTATGGCAGCGTAGACAAACGTGTTATTTGTATAGTACTCCCATGATTGTATAAATTAAGGGTTTTATACTCAACAGCTTGTGGTATCATAACATAACAAAACACACATACATACAACACAGACACACACACAAGGGTGTGTGCACGCGCTCATCCCGACATGCATACACACTAATACACACACAATACTCATACACGTGGAAATGGAAACTAGTATATTTTTATTCAAATTTTAATCTTAATTTTAGTTTTTATTTTTTTTCTATTCTGAGTCTGGATGATGTCTGATGGTATTTAAAATTATTGTTGTTTGGAGTTGGGGTGTTGATAGCTGTGCCGCAGAACTATACTTTTGCAGCTATCTTCGTTTCTTTTGTAACAGTGTTTGACCATTTTTTTTTAAAGATTTAGAGTTTATTTAACTAAACATGTTCTAAATTAATTATTATATACAAAATATAAATAGGCACATTTAAAAGTAAAAATATGAGTAAAGTAAAAAAATGGAAACTTACAGGGCGTCAAAAAATTGTTCCAAAATTAATTTAATTTATAAATAGGCACCCGTTTCCTAACACTAGGGGATGACTAATTAAAGGAATACTTGAATAAACCTTCAATGAAAGATCTCTACTTTCCCGTTGGTTTATTGTTGGCAAGCGCAACTGCTAGGTGCGAGGTCCTAAATTCGATTCCCGGGTCAGTGAAAAAATGAAAATGTTATGGAATTTTTTCATTAGAAATTTCTCAGTATGTGATTTAAAATTGAAGTCTAAAAATGCTTTTAAATACAAGTGTAGATATTAAAAAGGGACATAAGTCACATGTGGAAATAGGCAAACCTATAGACATTTATTTGTATTTGTAAGATATTGTTTAGGGTCCAATAAATAATCTTGGTTTAGACATTTTATGGTAGAAAGCTAATGGGAAGAGATATTAATGGTTATTGTAGTAAAAGAGCACCGTTTTTACCATACATCGTTTATTTTTGTTCTATAGTGTCTGCTTACGAAAAATACACTGAGGCATGGAAAAAAAATAGTATTTTTAACTTTAACTCGGTACCTTCACGCGTTTCCGTGACTAAGGGTATTGACAAACAGACAGACGGTCACCAAAGTGATCTTACAAGGACTACGTTTATTCGTTTTGACGTAGGGAACCACAAAAATATAAAAATCCAACACCGCCTATAATCCCAGAAGCTTTGGATTGAGGGGTACCTAATAACATATACACCACCAAGTTTATGTTTAAATCCCATGTAAGACATCGCGAATCCTATCGCCATCAACCTGGCACATCCCATACAAGTCGTCGCCAACCTATCGCCATCAACCTGAAACAAATTTAGACTCCGTAGCTGCTACTAAGAGGGCGCGTTCGTGTTTCACGCGCGCCTTAAAGAGATGTCAGCAAAGCAGAGGGACTTGCCAGAGCCTCCGCCTGCCGGGGTTGCGGGTTGTTCGAAAGAGATACCGTGGCCCAGGAACATGAAGGGCAATAGAAGGAACATGTGTGGGTTTTAGTCAGTAAAAGACTGACACGCCCTCCCGCTCCGGCCAGAGCGAGGAAAAAAAAAAGCTGCTACTAAGAAATTCCTCTTAACCTAATAACACGTTTAATGCACGACTCGAGAATCGAGCCCTGGACCAGAATAAAAAGGCCAGTTTATTCTAAACTGAAAACTAAAATAAAATATCATAACATTAACATAAAATACGTTAACAAAAATTTCTACACTTTAACACACGACCTTTGCCGTTTCTAAACTCGTATTCAACATAATTCAAGTGTAAAAATATGAACATTCTGCCATACTGAAATGTTCACTCGGATTGTCGGCAAAAGGTTTAGCTCATTATGTGCGAATTCAAACGTTACTCGCCGGTCTAACGAAACGAACTAAAAACTGTATACGATTTGTGAAAAATCTACATTTTGTTTTCTTTTTCGTAAAATAGTAGAACTGCGGTTTTATACGGTCCAGAATTTTTTATATTTATTTATTAAAACTTTATGCAAAAGTAAAATGTGTACAAAGGCGGACTTAATGCCTTAGAAGTTTTCTACCAGTCTATCTTAGGGTGATGCAGAATTTTGGGCCTCAATAAAACTGGATGAAAAGCAATTGCATGTGGTTGATATGAGAAGTCAAAGGGGTGGTCAAGGTGGTTGCTATACCACGAATGGATAAAATAAGGTGTCTTCTCTTAAGGCACTGGAGTTTGGTGCTCAAGAAAAAGCAGTCTGTCTCCTTATAATGATTTTAATAACAGTTTCGTTCTATTTACAATGACGTATTAATGTTTAAAAATGATAATAATGGTGACCATGTTTGTCCCCGATCTCGAATCGAGAATATATATTTTTATTCCTTTTAGGAGGTAGAAAATTTTCATAAACTTTGACAATCTTGAAATATCTAAATAAATTATTTTATAATCACCGTATAAGACTGCAGGCAGATGCTGGATGCGTTAAGCTGAAGACAGGGCGCTATGGCGCTCATTAGGGGAGGGCTATGTCCAGCAGTGGACTAATATAGCCTGATGATGATGTTGATAATCACCGTTAGTACGATGCGCCTGATTTAAAGTGAATAGCAAAGAGTATCAGGCGTGTGTTAATCCGGGCACAGACGTAAGGAATGAGTGCATTAGAGGACTAAATCTCTATTGCATAATGAACCAGTCATATTCAAATTCACTCTTGTTACGGGAAAGCCTATCTTACAAGTTGAAAAAAACACATTCTGATCATGCTGAAATAAAAACGATAGCAAGGCTACAAATAAATCTGACTTCCCACGTGCCTATTAAGATCTATTACAAAACGGAATGGCCGCCATTATGCCGATTCCGAGAACGTTCCAATTTTAAAGAATGCAAAACACAGAGTACTGGCATGTAGGGTTCGTGCAAAAAACAAATTCGGTAACGAAATAATGGGCCGAATAAGTTTAATCTTCGAGGCTTAGTTTGAAATTCAAATCGTGAAGACTCGAGTAATGTCGGGTTGTGGTTTAGGTCTATGTGTATTGGTTTTTGTGGTGGAGCGGGAAAATACGGATATTGTGAAATTTTGAGGAAGTTGGGTGCAAATAGAGACATAATCATGAATGTACTGGTGAAAACAGAAGAGTGATATGGCTGTCAAAACAGGTTGATAAAAACAGGATAATCTTTCGTGAAAATCACAAACAGTACTGATAAATGATAAATGATGTTTATTTTGCAAGTAGGTTTTCACAAACACTTTTACACGTCATTTTTTTTTTAAACTAGATGAGGCCGGTGTTTCGTACCCGACTACTCTGAGAAGAAACAGCCGAAACAAACTCAGAGGTCATAGTCTCTTTTAAAGTCCAGACAAAATAATCTTGGTCAAATTACATGAGGACTATGCAGATAGTGTCTGAAATGGTCTTTTTAAGAAAGCACCACACAGATTGAGTGGACCTGTCCAGTCAGTGCAAGCATTTGTCAGTTATCGTGTAGCTCAACTCATAACCTAAGGAGCTCAACGACACGACGAACAATACCAAAAAAAGGACATTTGTGTAGGTCGCTTATAGCACTCAAACTGCCAGACCTTCGTCAAAAAACAAAGTGAATAAAAGAAATGATCCACATGGTCCTCACATTTACAATAAACAAATAAAAAATAAATAATTAATGAGATCATAATGAAATCATAAAATGTCATAAATGAAAATAAAATGTCACTAATCATAATAATAAAAAGAATGTAAAAATAAAGTAAATATTAATGTCAAAGTATATAAAATAAAGGAATAGACAATAAATAAATGAAACAAAGGCAAATTTTGACACTCACTGAGTAAATTAAATTGGAGCAGCTTAATCCCAAGCCTTTTTATCTTCAAGGTAATGATTCATGTTATAGTAAGCTTTGAGACATAGTTTATGTTTTATGAAAGATTTAAATTTATTGAGGCTTAGTGTTTGAATATCGCTTGGCAGTTTATTATAATAACGTATACATTGGCATGTGAAAGTACTTCCTATTTTTTTGAGCCTCGTTGCAGGAATAACAAATTTGTGTTTGTTCCTTGTATTTATGTCGTGGATATCACTGTATTTTTTAAACAATTTTATATTTTTATGCGCGTACAAAAGGTTTTCGTAAATAAACTGAGAGGGCACAGTAAGTATGTTAATCTCTTTAAATTTTTCTCTGAGGGAGTGTCTAGGACTTAATTTATACATTGAACGAATTGCCCTCTTTTGCAAAATAAAAATTGTCTGAATATCGGCGGCATGGCCCCACAAGAGAATACCATAGGACATCACACTGTGGAAATAACTAAAATAAACTAAACGGGCTGTCTCTAAATCAGTCAAATCACGAATTTTTTTAACGGCGTATGCTGCTGAGCTAAGCTTTTTTGACAACTTATCTATATGAGGGCCCCACTGAAGCTTAGCATCCAAAGTTAAGCCTAGGAACACTGTATTATCTTCCGGTTTCAACTCTTCATCTTTGATTAGTACACTAGTTTCCACTTGTCTAACATGAGGTAACGTAAACTTAATGCATTTGGTCTTTTTTTCATTTAGAAGTAAATTATTAACGTTAAACCAATTAACGACCTTTGCCAGAGCGCTATTAACATCGTCAGTAGCTAGCTGCTGACGTTTTAGTTTAAATAAAAGAGAAGTGTCGTCTGCAAACAACACTACATCATGATTATCCTTTATGAGGTAAGGCAAGTCATTAATATAAATAAGAAATAAAAAAGGGCCAAGAATGGACCCTTGTGGTACTCCCATGCTTACTACAGATCCGGGAGATCTTTTCCCGTTTACATCAACTCTCTGAATCCTACCACTCAAATATGACGTAAGAAGATTCAGAGAGGCGAAACTGTTTAGAGATTTTGGAAAAAAATATATTATAGCTGATTGTCTAGTATATTTTTGAACATTTTTGTATTCCTGCCTCCTAATCAAATGATAAAATCATAATGTGTGATTTACCATTTCTACCAACAAGTCAATTTATTGTTCAAATCATTTAAATTATCATTTGTAGGTAATCGCTGGCTTTTAACTTACTGGGATTCTTCTTCTTCTTCTTCTTCTTAGTGTAAGAAAGGTAAAAAGCTCAAACATGTTCACGTTCAGATAAAAAGCTTTTTTATTTCATTTCTCTTCTAGTAAGCAAAACGTGTGCTTGTTAGCAAGAAATACGCAGTCATTGTTATACTGCAAAATATTTTGTAATAACTTAATCATAATAAATTGACACCTGGCAAATCTGTTAATAAGTTAATTACGATCATATCACAAAACAAATCTATTGCCGATTCACCTATCATAATCTCTGTATCATCAAAATTTAAACAAAAAAGATTAGCATCTGATTACTGACTTTAGGCACACTAATAGAAGTTAAAGCCGGAACTACAAAGTCCAATTTTGTTTATCACTGATGGAATTAAACAAATTGAATACCTACTGTTTTGTCAAATTGATTGAACCGTATAACGCGACCATTAGAATAAATCAACACCCAAGCTACGCTACTCTATTAAAATTCTCAAAAGAGCTAACCCAATAAAAACGCTTTCAAACGATTTCTTTGCCCGAAGTAGTGCAGGTCAATCCCCTGTAATTCCGTATGGTAATAACCGCCGGTCGGTTATGGCACAAAATATAGGGGTGCAGAAGGTCAAAGCAATGTAGTTCAGTGGTGATGGGTTCGACGTACGAAACTCAGGTTATGGGTTCGAACCTAGACACAATGTAACTAGTACTTAATTTATGTTACTACCGCTGCTTTCAAGACTCTCGGAAAACTGGCATTTGCTCCATCATCCATATCCCTTAGTTCTGTAGCATGCTGCCTGCTTTACACTCAGAAAGACATTGCATGGGTTCCAGTAGCCAAGGGCAGCGTTATAGGCCACTTACAGCTACTAACACAGAAGGCTAACTCCACGCAACTAGTGAATATGCATACACACATAGACACGCTTCATGTACAACTAATCGCGATCGGTAATTATTTGTGACCGACCTCTTTGCCAAGAGATACTTGTTTAAGTGACTTGTTACACCAGCTTTTGCGAAGAAATGTAAATTAAATAAGTTGCCACTAGTTTGACTTGCATAGAGACGCGACACGCAGCGCAGCAGGCGATTGCTTAGCCACAGCGCCAACCGTGCCGTTAGTAATCAACCAGCGCAAATGTAGACTCCATAGTTGATATGAGATATTCCTGATAGAAAATTCCAAAAACACTTTGGGATCTGGGAATCAAGCCTAGGGTATGTTCAAAGTTTCTGATTCAGCAGTTGTGTTCGAGGCAATCCAAAAAAAGTCAATTTTCAGAAATATCTGTCAAGGTTGCTCCACAGCCTGTGGACGGTAAGCAATGGGTAGCTCACCGTCCGTTTGTCTATTGACAACAGGCCTTGTTGACGGTGCGTTAGTGTTTCACGCGCGCCTCATAGAGATGAAAGCAAAGCAGAGGGGCCTGGCAGGGTTGCGGGTTGTTGGAAAGAGATACCGCGGCCCCGGAACGTAAAGGGCAATAGAAGGAACATGGATGGATTTTAGTCAGTACAAGTCTGACACTCCCCCCCGCTCCGCCCAGAGTGGGGGAAGTTATTTGATGTTTTCCAAATCCAAAAAAAAACGGTTGTTTCACGGCCAGTTCACAGTCCATGCGCGTCTGGGTATGTGTGCGTCTGTTTCTCCACGTTGTGTAATACAAACCAAACCTTCTGTATGTACCTACGTAGCCATTTCCCCAGTAATGGTATTCATTGAAAACGTTCCCGAAGGGATTCCTACAGTTACTTCGGAGACTGAAAACTTCTACTCTTATTATAATTGAACGATTTTTTGTCGGAATTGGATTAATTTTGAGGAATTCAAATTACAATTTCGGATTGGTTGTCTTTGGAATGTTTTGATGAAATTCATTTTTTGAAGTTACTTTTTATTTCGTTGCGAGGCCACTTACTTCTTTTGTTTTTTAAATTCTTTATCACAAACTTGGAATTTATTCTGTATCGAACCCAGAACAACTACATTAATGCCATACAAATATTTGTCCTGAGCAGGAAACGAACCCGTGACACGCATCGTAGCTTAGTCAATCAGAAACTGCACCGACCGTGCTGTTAATGTGTCTTTACTTTAATGTTTTAATGTAAAACATTTTTTCTCAAAATACGTACAAGTTCTTTGTAGATACTTTGAACTAGTACTAACCAACGTTTGTAAGCGTATTTTATATCATTGCTCATTTTCACCAACATTTCTTCTTATGGAAACTCGTTGAAAATTTTCTCGATCTTACTTAGGAATTATCAGATTAATTTTATTAACATTGGTGGTTAATGAAAAAGAACTTAAATTCAAACCAGAGGAGACTTGATGACCAATAATTTATTTACATAACAGAATAAGCCATACTTAATATTCCATACGCGTTCAAAATTCGCCAAACAGAGTTCAACCCTAAATAATTGCCCACAAATGGGTGGAACAAACCCTAAGGTGGTACTCAACTTAGTCTGGGCAATCCTATATGATAATGTGCTCATAATGGTATTCATTGGAAGGCGATGAGGAGGAGTTGGAGAGGACGCTATTGTTTGAATAGTTTTACTTAGGAAACCATTCTCTAAGTAAGGCTATTGGTTTTACATTACGATTCAAAGCCAAATTAGCTTTTAAAGTTTGAATTGTTTTATGTATTAATAGCTTTTGCCCGCGGCTTTGCGTTCGCGTTAAATTCGGGGTAACATAGTTCCCCTTTCCTGATTTGCTGGTACCTGCTACCTGTAGTTTTT
Source organism: Ochropleura leucogaster (assembly GCA_958449745.1). Classification (NCBI taxonomy): domain Eukaryota; kingdom Metazoa; phylum Arthropoda; class Insecta; order Lepidoptera; family Noctuidae; genus Ochropleura; species Ochropleura leucogaster. Next base: position 837,588 of record OY288213.1, on the reverse strand, counting down.
GTCCTTGCGCCTTATTTATTTTATTAGCAATGCTAAGTTTTCCCTTTTCTTCCCTCTTTCTCCCTGATAACTCAATCTTTTATTTAAAAAAGGGAGACGGGTATAGGGTATCTATGCCCGTCTCCCAACTATCTCTGTACCAAAATTCATCGCAATCGGTTCAGTCATTTAGACATGAAGACGTAACAAATAAACAAACTCACTTTCGCTTTTATAATAAATATATTAAGTAAGGATTAGAAAAAACGTAAGCTTGTTAGAAACATCACGCTTGTAGTTAACAGACAATTTTACAACAAATTTATTCTATTTACACGGTTAATAAACATATACTTATATAAAACTATCTTACGTCCATGACATCACATTCTAGGTCCAGTTGACAACCAGCGTTGGGTACTGCTCGGCAGTTTGCTGAACTGGACCTATTTGGCGCAGCCGTGAGACGTGCAAAATTTTATTTTTTATTTTTATTGAGCAGTTTTTTGTTGTTGTTATATAATATATAAATTTTCCTTTTCTCTTGTATACTTTAAAATCAAAAAATCAAAATCAAAAGTCATTTATTCAAATTAGGCTGATAATCAGCACTTTTTGAACGTCACATTACAAGAGACAGTCCCACAAAAACGCCCTGCCCTTCGGGTAAGACAGAGGAGTACTTACTTACTACACCAACATTTCAATGCCCTATCATTGTTCACCCACATTTCATGTTCAAATCCCATTAAATAATCATCATCAATCATCATTCAGTCTGCTGTCCTCATAATGATTCCGTAGCTAATTGAACAGAGGACCATGAGGTCCATGATCTCCCCGAACGGGACAAATATTTGTATGGCCTACAGATAAATGTCTGGCTGTTTGTGTATGTGAGTAAAAATGTTTTTAAAACACGATAAAAAATAAGAGACTTAATAAAATCAGTCTCACATTCGTAATATATATATATATATATATTAATATATAAAATTCTCGTGTCACAGTTTTCGTTCCCATACTCCTCCGAAACGGCTGGACCGATTTAAACGAAATTTTGTGTAGGTACATATCGGGTAGGTCTGAGAATCGGCCAACATCTATTTTTCATACCCCTAAGTGAGCAGCGGGTGAAACCGCTGGGCACAGCTAGTATATAATATATATAAACCATCTTTTAAAATTGATAAATAAATAAGAGCTTAATCAACAAATGTATGCAATCGAGAAAACCATAAGACCATAAAAAACCTCCTTCACTTTAACGTGATAAAAATAAATACATTCAATAAATTGAAAGCTCTAATGGAATGAGTTTGCGTCAAAAGACACTTTTGCGGAATTAAACCAATCAGCTAATTTACAAATCATGTATTTTTTCCATGTTGCCTCTGAAATCCTTGGGAAAGCTTTTCAGAACATATTTCTTCAGACCTTCCATATATAATTGAGTTTAATTGTAGGCGTTTGTATATTTGTTGAATTATAACAACAAATTAAAAACCTTCCCAATTTGTGTTGGGTTTTTAATTCTAAGGATTCTAGTGCTTGCAACTAAAATTTTTAACTATTTTAACACATAACATAACTTTATATATTTTTTATTTTTGCTTAAGCTTATTTATTTTAGTGTTTTTAAACGGAACCTTTATTAGATCACCGTGTTGTCCAGTCCATCTGTCTGTCTGTCTGTCTGTCAAGACTCTTTATTTCGGGAACGCGTGGAAATTTAAACCATTTCTCAAGTCTGTGGTCCCCTTGTGCTATGAAAATTTAACCCTCTTAGTACACGCAGTCAATATGGCGGTTTATGTCCCAAGTTTATACAAAATCCTCGGTTGTTTTTTAAATAGGTGATTTTTTAATGCTAATCCTTACTATAAACCTTAATAATATTATGAGTGAAAATAACTTTGTTTGTTTGTTACTTACGTCTTCACGCATAAATGGGTCAACCCATTTTGATGAACGTTGGTTCAGAGATAGTATTTTTTTTAAAGTGAGGAATGAAAGAGAAAGAGGAAAGAAAAAGGAAAACTTATGCTATTATTATGTTTATATATGCTTATTATTATAGCTATTACGATAAATAAGGTGCAAGGTTAAACACTACAAGTAGCGGGTAGGTACCTGCAAATCAGGAAAGGGGAACTATGTTACCCCGAATTTAACGCTAGCGAAGCCGCGGGAAAAAGCTAGTAAATAAATTCATTTATAATTTAAAGTACAAACCAAATGATATCTGAAGTGACGGTTTCCGAGTGCCTTGGGTTCGAACTTGAGACTTTATCTTCTACCAATTCTTTTTCATTCGAAAAACTACACACTTGTAAACATCCAGAAATTACAGGCGTGGTCTGAAACAAATCGAAATGAGATAACTATTTTCATCCACGATTTGCTTGTTCTGATTACAAATCAGTATCCCAATGTATCATGCTGGACAAACACCGTCCAACAACCGGATAAGCACCGTACGAACGCCGGACTCCTCGTTTACTTACTACTCTACTGATTACGTCCCGCGGGAGGCAGATTTACTGCAGCATCCCATTTCTGCTGCACTCTCTAATATTGATGGATTAGTCCTGCGTGATTTAGATGGACCTTGCTTTGTTTAGCATTGTTGCTAGCTGGAAATTCGATCTAGACAAAGTCGGTCTCATTTTTTTTTTTACTATTTTTTATGTCTGTTATGTATGTTTTTGACGACTGCGATTACCTGCTGCGGAGCGTGTCGCGGGTTTGATTCCCGCACGGAACAAATATTTGTATGGTCTATAGTTAGCTGTTCCGGGTCTGGCTGTTTGTGTATGTTAGTTTAAATGTTTGTAAACGCACCCACGTTACATAAGGACTTCCCAGCGTGGGGCAACGTTTACAAATAAAAAAACCTATTCTAAAAACAAAAGTGTTACATGAATTATTAACTCTAACTTGAGAATTTATTAACCAACTAGCTTTCGCCCGCTGCTTCGCTCGCGTTAAATTCGGTAGCGCCTTATGGATTTGTAAGAGCACCGCTAATTTTTCCCGTTGCTTGCCTCTTTCTTCCTCACTGCCCACTCTTTAAAAAAAATAGCCCATGTCTGTCTCCAGGTTCCCAACTATCTCTGAACCAAAATTCAACAAAATCGGTTTAGCCATTAAAGCGTGAAGAGGTAACAAACAAACAAACAAACAAACTCACTTTCGCTCACTTTTTGTTTGTTTGTTTGTATGTCAATAAGGCGCAAGGAGAACTGTGTTACCCCGAATTTAACGCGAGCGAAGCCGCGGGCAAAAGCTAGTTATTAATATTTTAAAATGAGTGACAAAGAGGGAAGAAAAGGGACAAGTTAGCTTTGCTCTTACAATAAATAAGGCGCAATGGCAAAACTACAGGTGGCAGGTACCTGCAAATCAGGAGAGACAGACTGTGTTACCTAGAATTTAATGCGAGCGAAGCCGCAGGCAAAAGCTAGTATATAATAAATCACGCTGGATTAGGTTCTTATGATACAATGATGTAATTGTTATGAAACAATGGTGCAATTCTATTCTGATTTACAAGATTTTTTTCTACAATTGGCACACGCATTGGTTTACTTGCACGAATGTCAGGATTTACACAAATAAACTAAATAATAGGTGGTAGACGTAGGTATTTGGAAGCTGTGAATCTATATAATATTGTAAGGAATACATTTGACTGCATGGAACTGTCCAATATGATATGTTATGCGGTTCCTAGGACGATCCACAAGCGAAAGGCCCGCGCTGGCAAATTATTTTCAGTTGGTATTTGCAAATCCAACTCAGGCTTGCGTTCGCCTGTTCGCAGAATGGTCGATTCCTACAATAGCACTTTTGAACATATCGATATTTTTACATGTGCTCCCCCTAAGTTTAAAAGTCTAATACTAAACGAACTTTAGTGAATATTACATTTATACACTATTTGTACTAAGTTTTGTTACCGTAGCGATGATTATTATTTTCACTTTATGTATACTTTTAATTAATCTGTGAACAGCGTTGTGGGCTGCAATATTGTCAATAAGTCTTGTATATTTATATGATGTTTATGTTTTATATTGTAGGCTGTTTGCTGTTCCATTTGAATAATAAAAAAAACTAGATAAGTAAGCAGATTGAAATATCAATCATGTTTTCATGAAAAACCTAACCTTACAATGATGTTGCTATTATAAAATCAAGCCGAAATACGCAGCGCAATACGGAATTGCAAATTTTCAATCGAAGTACGAAAATGAAGGTCTGATACAGGATGTGACAAATATATTCAAAACAACACCCTCATTAAACCCAACTCTTTCACTTCCAAACAAATTGCCTTTCCCAAATCACAAAGGATTACCTTGCCTTATTAGTTTCACCCATACTGAATAAAACATTAGTCCATAGCCCAAAATGTGCTCTTGGTTTGTTTCCGCGTATTCATTTTAACACATATATTTTTCCATTTTTAAATATTTTTTTATAAAACAGAATAAAAAGAACCTATATTAATGAAGAAAATAGTAGCCCACTGGTATCGGAGACAGACTCCAAGCTATCGGCAGTCAGGGCTCCAGAAAGAGGAACCTCCTAAAGATACGAGCCCTGTCCAGGAGTACCGCTTTCTGTATCAAACCCTTGATCTTCACTCCTCAGGTTTTGGTCGAGGCTCTTGGCAATTAAGCCATTGGCTGTAACGACTATCGGCACAATGATCGCCGTGTCTACATCCCACTTCTCGACAACCTCGCGAGCCAAGTCTTGATTTATTTATCTTCCCCATCTCGCGTCTGTCAATCTGTTGCCACTTTGTTGGTTTAGTAGCTGCTAATTTAACTGCTAAGCAACGAGTATTTGGTTCTCCAAGCATTTTTTTTAGTTTTTGTGTATTTATATTTAAGTTTTAATATACCCCAGCTAAAAAATCGTGACAAAAAGACCTGATTCTTTACAGCCTTCTTTAAGAGACAAACTTTTGACTATATAATAAGCGTTGGCAGTAAACTTCAATTAACATTACGATACATTATATTACAGCCAAAACATTCCAAAATTACCATCGAATAACCTTATCGGATCCCTATAAACAATAGCCGGTAGTAATTTCCCGTACCCGGCCGCAGAGCCTCCAGGTGGAATAATTAGCAGCCTTAACGATGCCTGGCGTTAATTGAATCTAATTGCGAAGCTATAGCTAGTGTGCCCATGGTATACGTACGAATTGTTCGGGAAGCGTTTCCGGGATTGTTGTAACGATTCTGTGATGGTTAGCTTTTGCAATGTATTTTATATAGCAACCGCATCTATGACTGATGATTGGATTGATAACAAATTGTTTAAAGGCTAACGTGGACGTATGCGATATCTGACTTGATAAAGTTACATCAAAAGTTAAAAAAAACTTGTAGATTTAATAATCTTTTAAGACACAATAATCCCATTTCACTGACAATTAAACCTTATCGCCTCTAAAAACTATGAATGGACCTAGTAGCGATAAGCCTAGCGTTGAAAATGCAACAGTCTGTTTTTGACATTATGACCAGTGACCACCCTTTACATACCGAGTATCTTCCGTGCCTTAGAAAGCAAGTTAAGCACCGGTTGTCATTCGTACATCTTTGACAGTCGTTATATCCCGAAAATCTGACAACCAGTCTTACTAAGGGGTATCGTATTACCTAGTACTAAATAGTTTGTAGAGGTCAGTTAGGTAGTCGCTCCATATAAAATACTGGTATTCGGCTGCATTCGGTAAGACTGGAAGCCGACTCACGATGATGACTTAATGCAAATTACAAAGGAATACTTATGAATTGAGAGCTTCATCTTATTTCATTTTAATATGCATGCTTCTTCCATTACAATTCGAGGCCAAAATATACAATCAGTAAATACCGCACCGTCATGGCTACACTAGTTTTGCGTGCTTGTTCGGGCCGTGTCCCGCAGCTGACTGACTGATCCGCGAATTTACACCACAACCGCACTTCTAAACACTTTGTACCTAATGAAATAGGTTTTATGGTGGTTGTAATATAATTTCATAATTTTTTATCCATTTGCTGGCTTGATATCCTAATATTATGTTTTTTTTTATTATAAATGCCAATGTTTGTGAGGATGGATGGATGTATGGATGTTTGTTACTCTTTCACGTCAAAACTATTACAAACAATAATTATTAAGTTTTATCTTCCGGTTAACCAAAATATCACACACATAATACGTCTGTAGACCTCGAAAAGTTTGTCAGTCATGAACTTAATAGTTCTCCAACATTTCTCCAGTTATGTTTAAATCCCATGTTTAAGGGAGCGAGTCAATTACAGGGCACAAATCACGACTACGAGACTGCCACTGAAAAATTCCTGATAGAAAAACCTTATAACTGGCTCAATTTGAAGGAGGCCTTTACCTACAGAGGGGTTCCTACATAATGCAACCATTAAAATAATATACTAGAATACTACAAAATACCTTTTTTAACCTCTCAAAAACCAGCAATTTCTGTAAGAAACAAAAGGCATTTTTATTTATTTATTATAAAACTAATAACACTTTGCCCGACCCGGGAATCAAACTCTATGTTCGGCAGTCGCGATCGAATACTTTTCCTTTCTAAGAGTGGTTACCACGTTGCAGCCACGCCTCGTCAGGAATCGTGCCAATCAACGAAAGTCAATTAAAAATACCAAGAAAAATATATCAACATCTTAAAGACGAACATTAAAAAATCAGGAGGCATAGAGCACACGATAGCGGAGAAATTATTACAAACTCGTTCCCAACTCCTGAGTAAGAAAGGTGCAATAAATTAAACGCGCGCGCTCACAAAAGACTGTTCGTGAATGGGAGCCGCGCATTGTTCTGTCAGTTCAGACAAAGCGTCACTGCGATTAGCCGGCATACGACTCATTATAATTAACTTGCGGATTTTATGACGCCTGTTCATCCAGCAGTTTTCTGATCTCTATTGGAAATACTATCTGGGATGCGGAGATGGGATATATTTTTATTTTTTGAGCGTATTTGGTTTTCCTGGAATTGAAAAGTTATCAAAAGTTCGGCAGTTGTTTTATTATTCAGATATTAAAATGCAACATAAAATCGAATATTCGGTTTATTGAATTTGTTTGTTGACGTCGGAGTTTTTCGTTCCAAATTCGGATCCGGTTCAACACAGAAAACTGACCTTTTAAAAAATACAGCAAAACGAAGTCCAAATCCGTAGAATTGTAACAGCCAACTCGGCAACGCAAATCCTCGCTTTGCCGACTCAACGCGTCGCTTGCGGTGCGACAATAACAGAGTTAATGCGATTAGTCGCACCGTTAATAGCCGGCTTTACGGACGTGGCGGTAAATCAGTGACCCGCAGGTGTTCTACTTTATCATAATGTTCACGTGAACTTGGAGAATCTGGAGAAGAAAAAATGTTGTAGAAACTTGGGACGGAAGACGAACATAATCGTCATGCTTAAGGTCTTCTTGACCTTGATTTTGTTGAAATATTGCTGTTTTATGTAATACTTATTAATAGGTATATTTGTTAGGCGTTTTGATAATTTGTTACGTTTGTTTGTGTTGCTACGTCCTTTAATTTTCATTTCCTGTGAACGGATATTTCCCTTATCCCCTAAATGAGAATTCAATGACGTATTTAACGTTTTTAAGTTTTCATCATATCCCTTCAAAACAAACGAACGACTGCGTTCAAACACCTGTCATAATCATGTTTATCGTTAGTAAACCGGCATCGGATTTAAGGAGTAGCAACATAAGCTAGAAATAACTGAAACTACTACTTTACTTTCCTGACAGCTATAACCTGGGGGTCTTCAAGTCAAGAGTGAATAGGTTATTTCTAGGTAAGCGTGCTTCATCGTCGACCACATCATCACTTACCATCAGGTGAGATAGTGGTCAAACGCGAGCCTATCAATAATAAAAAAAAAAAAAACTGAATACATATTTGGCGACTTCGGTGGAGTCTCACTCCTGAAGTCATAGCGCTAGATGGCGCTATTACTGTCTGTTCCAACTTTCGGTATCTGGGTTCAGTAGTACAAGGCAACGACAACATAGATCGTAGTCTAAAGCACATAATTATTACTGGTGATGGACCCTAAATGTAGTGCGCCACTCTCTCAGCACACTTCGTCTTCTAAGGAAGAAGCCTGTGTTAGGACACAAGTTTCCTCTTCCAGTACTGTGTGAGTGGAGACATTATAAGCGGACTAACCTATTTCCTTCTAATATAATAAATGCAAATGTGTCTGAGAATGGATGTATGGATGTTTCTTACTCTTTCAAGTCAAAACACACACACAGTTGGCACAGAGGTAGATTTTTTTCGATAGTATCACACGGGCGCCAGCTATCTTACTAATATTATGTTACTCTTCCACGTCAATAGGGCTGAACGGATCTTGTAAAATTTGGCACAGAGGTAGATTATAGTCTGGAATGACACATGGGATACATTTTTTTCGATATGACGCGGGCGTAGCCGCGGGCGCCAGCTAGTGCGGTATATATACATATTTACAAACGAAATACTAGAATCGTAAATTGATTAGCCCCCTGTGTCTGTAGAGTGTTCATCGCTGCGGAAGAGAAGTTGATTCGCGGTAATGAAGTTGAAAAACAAATGTTATTCCAGTTCGTTGGGTTTTAGACTTGCACAATGTTTGGTCAGTTTCCAGGGATAAGCACTTCACCTGGTTGGTTGTATAATTTGTTGGGAATGTAATTGGGAATGGTTGTTATGTTTTTTTGTCGGGGGATCACGAAGTAGATTGCTTACAACTAGCAGATGAAACACGCGCAGAACGTGACTACCTGACGTAACGATGCTTGGATTAAAATATTCTACTTAAACAAAACGTTAATGGACAATATTTGAATATTATTTTCTTCTTTTTAGTGTGGTAGTTTATTGCTCGGTATAATAGAAAGCTAGAAATATTAACAGGATATATTTCTATTTATAATAACCACAATCTTTTATATACTAATATTTCTAAAAACTTACGAAATTCTATTTTTAGCTAAAACCACACAAACAAATTCAGTTATATAACAAAAAATAACCTTTGAAAATAAAAAAAATCCTGACGCCGTTCCGGCTACATACGTGACTTCAAACCTTCGAAACGAAACTACTTAAAAACTGTACTCACATCTTACAGAGGAAGTAGACCAGAACCGAATAATGTGGATAACAAAGAAGCAAAAGCCGAAGTTCGAGAAGCAGGAAGCGAAGCTTCGGACAAACAATTTGAGAAAGAATCAAGAGTCCTTAATGGATAGAAAATGGATAGTATAGTGAAGTGCGCTGAGAAAACATTGGACCGGATTTTGCATAGTCAGTGACGTGGGTATAGAGAGCCTGGAAGTGATCTTATTAAAAGGATAAGTGTTTTTTTTTCATTTGCACAGAAATTACCGCTGGAAAATGTTGCATAAATATAATATTTAGCTTAAGCTTTAAAAATAAATAAAGATTACATGGATTGCGCTGCGTGCCTAGACGGAACAAATATTTGTATGACCTACAGGTAGTTGTTCTGGGCCTGGCTGTTTGTGTATGTGAGTTAAAATATTTGTAAACGATACAGGAGAAATTCCTAGTGTGGGGCAACGTTTTTAAACAAAAAGAAAAAAAAATGGACAAGAACGGTTGAAAAATGTCTTAAATCTACTAAGCTCAGTTTAGACCGTTACGCTTACATTAATTAAAAAATATTGATATAACCGAGATATCGATTTAGAGAGTATTGTGGTACAGCTTTAATTTAAAGTTTGTGTTCGTTTTTCCTGCCTTTAAATACGACTATCTCTCTCGCACAGTTTTTTTGGGTTGAACTACACTACTGATACGAATTAAAATAATAAACACAATTTTATTTCATTGTCAAATGACAAAAATAACAAATCCCGTATAAATAAATATTATTGACATACTTTGTCGTTGTTACGTTGTTGCACTGGTACCTACTTACAAATTAGATAGGCTTATTTGTTTTTTAAAGGTGAAATAACTATATTTTAAAGTTTTATGGATAATAGAAGACACTCTAACCAGAAGGGTGCCTTGTTGTTAGTGTTTGATGGTTGTTAATCGAACTTGTTATAATAATGTACCGACACTCAAAACTGCAATAATGCATCGGCCCAGATACCGCACTGTTGGATTGTTTTAATAGTCAGGTAAATAGCGTATTTCATACGTGACGCTGTAGATGACGCCATCCAGTTCCCGATCAGCCTCATCCAGCATTCTTTTTCTTTGTACCAGGCAATCGTGGCCTTTGGAAGCTCGCCAAACACACAGAGAGATGAAATTTAATACGGGACGCCATTGAATATTTATTTATGATAATATATAATGATTTATGCCTGGACTGCTTACGGTTAATAATTTTTCGTGCTTGTGATGTAACGAAACTTTGCGAAGATGAATGTTATGACAGCGCATGTATTGTTGTTTTGTATTGTTTATGCTTGACTAGAGGCACTGAAGTGCTTAGTACTTATGGGGATTGTTTTTGGAGGCTTTCAGGAATATCCTTGATTGGTTTCGCTTTGTTCAAGTTTATCTTTCAATCGAAATTTTCACTTGAGGTTAAAAATAAAATATTTATTTAATCGATATTACGATGATAGTCGAGCTACACGATAACTGACACATGCTTGCACTGACTGAACAGGTCCTCTCAATCTGTGTGGTGCTTTCTTAAAAAGATCACTTCAGACACTAATCTGCATAGTCCTCATGTAAGTTGACCAAGATTTTTTGTCTGGACTTTAAAAAGACTATGACCTCTGAGTTTGTTTCGGCTGTTCCTTCTCAGAGTGGTCGGGTACGAAACACCGGCCTCATCTAGATTTTAAGAAAAGACGTGTAAAAGTGTTTGTGAAAACCTACTTGCAAAATAAACATCATTTATCATTTAGTTTTTAGTATCTGCCTAGCGAATGTTGGCCAAATGATTTTAGAGGATTATTTAAACGCTTATTCTTATGTATGTAATGTTGATCCCTTAAGTGAACATCGAATGATTCAATATTACTCCTCTTGTTCGGCATTCAGTCCATGATCCGGAGCTAAGCAGTTATTCTATCGAAGGAGGTGGAGACGTTTGAAGGAGGAACCTCAACCACTCCAGCCACCACTGGCAACGTTCCGGGCGTCGGATGACGCTAAACGACGCCCGACCACCGTAGACGCGAGTCCGTCCGCCTATTGACGACAGGCTGTTTTCTACGGCGTGTTTGAGTTAACCGCACCTTAAGGAGATGTCAGCAAAGCAGAAGCGCTTGCCAGGGCCACTTGCTTGCCGAGGTAGCAAGTTATTTGAAAGAGATACCCCGGCCCCGGAACATATAGGGCAATAGAAAGAACTAAGATAGGTTTTAGTCAGTAAAAGTCACGCACCTCTGATTTTTCGTATCCATGTGTATAGTCACCACTTGGTTTCTCGTAAAAGAAAATATTGTGAGGAAGGCAACATGCCTAAGAGATATTTCTCGACAGCATGTAAAGCTAAGTCAGAGGTACTTGGGCGGAAATATAAACTCTCACACCAGGTTAGAACACTAACCACATAATAAAGAATAAAGATCAACTTAATAATCATGGGACAATTTTTCATAATCAGAGGGGCCTGCCAAGGCCTCCGCCTACCGGGGTTGCGGGTTGTTCGATAGAGATACCACGGCCCCGGAACGTAAAGGACAATAGAAGGAAACTTCCCCCCGCTCTGGGCGGAGCGGGGAGGGGGGAATTATTTGATGTTTTCCCACCTCAATAAAAAAATACTAACAGCTTACAAGATTTCAATTCTCAAATTCCTAAGATTTTCATTTAGAGAGACATAAAAAGAAGAAGCCAAAACAGAATTATGACGTAAGATCACTATCTACCTACCTCAGAAACAGTTTAGCGTCAACAACACGATACTGTTAACTAGAAAACTTTGATATTGCCGACATGTAGGCAAACAGCGATACAAGTGTAATAGGAACTGCTGAGAACTTGGACGTAGTGGACGAAGTCTGTACATCGGCTGATGTAGGGAGCCTACGGCTTATTGGAATCAGAGGAGATACAAAGATGTGTGATTAGGTAGATAGTATACAATGTTACTAAACAGTCTCTTCTATGTAAAGGCAATGTACTTAGTAAGTTTAACAAAATTAAATTAATTTCGTATCAATATTTTTTTGGTTACAAATAACTGACTATAAATTCATCGTACGGAATGACCACTCGTTCAGATTGATTCGGCGTGGAATCGCAAAAATCCGTCAAAAAGAGTTTCGAGCGATATGGCGTCGATATGTGCTGCCCCTCACTTACTGATAGTACGGTAGGTGCAGTGGCTGAACGTTCGACTGCAGCACTGCGTGTCGCGGGTTTGGTTCCCACACGGAACAAATATTTATATGACTTACAGGTTCTGGGTCTTATGTCTTCTCTGGGTTGTATGTGTCTGTAAGTTTAAATTTGTGTAAATGCACCCACAATACAGGAGAAATTCCAAGTGAGTAGCAACATAAAAAAAAATCTCTGAATAATAATAAAATTGTTCTTGGTCGGTATTCTAATCTGTTTGATAAACCCACAAATTCTTTTCTTATCCGTTTAACCTTTTATTTGCGTAGCCCGCTAAAAAATCTATGTAAGTTAATAAACAAAAATCTTTTCTACAAAACAAACACCAACAAACATTTTATTTTGTACATCCCCCTCAAAAAAGCTTCCTTATTTCAATACGCATTCATGCCTACAGATGTCGCCTCTACTTTGAAGTATTAAATAATAGCTGAAAAGGAAAAAAATACTTCATTAGCAAGCTGAGAGAAACGACAGCCGAATATAATTCCACTGGAGTGAAGTTGAGTGTGGGTAAGCCGTATTTAACGCGAGACGTAGCCTAAGGGAGTGGACATCGACGCGCGGATTCCGCGCGGCTGTAGGCATTTTGGTTTGATGTATCTTACATCCGCATTTGTTCATTGTGCGCTTAGCAATAATGATTGCTGATACATGGTTTATCTGTATGATACTCACTGTAGAGACTTCGTGCCCAAAAGATTGTTTTTATCAGTTGAAACAGCTGTTTCTTTTAATAACCAACGAAATGTTCTATCGTACGTATGTTACAGGCTTGCGATTTACTTGCCTGATATGAAGCGATGATGTGGTCTAGGGTAGAGCAGCTATCCTTCAAGAAACTCATTCACTCGAACTTATAATCGAGATGTAGTATAGTTATTTAAGATTTCCGTTTTTTTTTAATTCACCTAGGATGGTCGTTCGATTTCGATTAGTTAAAATAACCCTTGATTTTTTGTGTGTAAAATTTGGCTGATGTCACAAAAATCGCTTCCGCTGCAGTCGCATCAATGTGTCCAGGCCCTTAATTCGTAGGGCCCTGAGGCCTCTCTTTTATTTTACGTTTAATATTATTCCGGTAGGCTAATATTTGATGGGAGATCGGGCGGTTTTGTTCGCAATCAAAGGTAGTCGCCGCGTAAACGTGAATTAACTTTTATGCTGTATAACGCGGGTTCCTTTCACGTCTAGTTATGTTTGATTTTTGGATTTAGTTATTCTTTTGATGTTTTCAGTACCTGCTGTAAATTCGGTGAGTAAATGGAATTATTTTTTTAATTAAAACTCAACATTTGATTAAAGTTCAGTATTCTTTTCAGTATAGAGCTCGGGGCCACGTCCACGATTTGTCGCATGGTCGCAATTTTGAACGAAACTGGTCGAACTACCAAAAGTCGTTTTTACGCCTAAAATTCGTAGCCGTGGTCACGTGGTGCGCGAAATTTTTTCCTCGGTAGTTTTTCAATACACAGACTTATCAATATAATGGCCAACCGTTGACCATAGTAGCATTTACACAAACTAAATTTTTTTAACACAAACATTTCACTTTACACTTCACATTTCACATTTACATTTCATACTTCACATTTCACTTTGCACTTTACACTCCACCAACACATTCACTCACACACTCACTGATTCAGTGACACGCACCCTTTCGCAACACTGTGTACGTTTCGATTGAGATTTTGTTTTAATTAATCAAGAAATTTGTTTTAGTCATTAATATATTTTTTTCTTTTTTCATTACTTATTTTGGTTACCATTGACGAGTGACATACGTATAATGTGTTTTTAATAGAGTAACACTGTCTCCCAAGTCACAGGTGGAAACCTAGTTTGGGAGCCAGGGGACAAAAGGGACATAAGATGTCTATAACAATGTTCACTATACTGAAATAAAGAATTTTATTATTATTACTTACACTAGTTTTATTTCGACAGTAGCATGCAACTCTGTAGTCGTCATCGGTATCAACAAACCATTGTATCCATGTAAGCACATCTTACACAGCGACTACATCGTACCAGAAATACGAAGACATTTCTCCTGAAAGCAACTCATTGAATCGTAGTTTCTGCAACTAGAAACTTGACGCAAACTCGTGGTTCCCAAAGGTGTCGGGCAATAGAATTTAGTTACTGCGACTTCATAAGACCTAACATGTCGACTGAAACTTTGACTCACATTAGTTTGATGTCTTGAATGTGACTAAATGATTACAGATATCAGTTTAGTCAACTCCACGACAGCGGTAAAGCCCAAAAGGAGAGTTATGTGTTTCGAACTTTAAGTTTATTAGTTATGTTTGTCTGCTTTTTTTCAACGAAACGATTCGGCAAAATTATACACGCGTCATTAAATGTGTATCAGTCTAACCAGAGACTGATCTGGGGACACGGTAGCGCCACCGCCAAGTCAAGCAAAAAAGTTGCACGGCGGTACCATCCTTTTCTGGAAACAATTCAGACCATTTTCGACCGCCTAAAACTGCGTTCTGAAACTAGAAGCCTTTTTTTGGTTGGAAAATCATCAAATAACTTCAGAGCGGGGGACACTTCCCCCCGCTCCACCCAGAGCGGGGGGAAGTGTTAGGCTTGTACTGACTAAAAAAAAACCCACCCATGTTCCTTCTATTGCCCTTTACGTTCCGTTTACTTTAATATTTTTAATAAATGGATTAACTTGGCAATCGCACTAAACAATTTAATTAATATTATATCTAATACTTGTGTAATACATTGTGTTTTCATGCGAACATTCTATTTATTGCAAACAAAAATGATTTTTTATAATTGTATGTTTTTGATGGCATACAAATTTAACGACGCTAAAACTAGTTGTAAGACTTTGAACTTGTGACTACCGTGTAACAACTGTCAAAGATCTACAAATGTTAGCCAGGACCAACTGCTTAGCATGTTTTCCAAGTTGAGTCTTGCAACTTTACTACCGGAAAACTTTATAGATTTCAATCTTAAAAGCAC
This sequence comes from Ochropleura leucogaster, assembly GCA_958449745.1. NCBI lineage: Eukaryota > Metazoa > Arthropoda > Insecta > Lepidoptera > Noctuidae > Ochropleura > Ochropleura leucogaster. Next base: position 822,210 of record OY288213.1, on the reverse strand, counting down.
AGGTAACTCAATGTTGTCCAGTTTCCTCAGGAAAACATTTTATTTCTAAGTTGTACACTTAAACAGGTCGTTAAGTTTTTGGGGACAACATAAAGAAGACTTTTTATTAAAAAACATTACAACTATTACGTTCCCACCGTCCCACAGATGGGGGAACCTGCAACTTACCACTCATCCTTCTTGTGATGAAGGTTTAGACCGTTGTTTTTTGAACCGTTCAGGATTAGTCTTAATGTAAGAAAGCTTTGCTTGTCAAGTTTTTTTTTTTTTAAATAGCCTTGTTTGTCCACAGCTCGCCTAATAGAAACCTATGATGTGATCTAGAAGTGATGATGTACGCTTACCTAGAAGAAACCGATTCAAGAGATACATCTAGAGTCTTAGTAACTTACAAAGACAATTAACATAAACTACAACCCCGTCTCGCTACAATATTAGGCAGTGCCATTTGTTTCCGTTACTCACAACATCGTAAATAGCAATAGTAGCTAGTCTAAAACCTAGGTACCGAAACTAGGTTATGTTAGCGGTAACGAGCCAGCCATCCGTCACTATTTGTTACAAAGACACTTAAAGTTAACTGCCCGAGAGTAGGTACGCAGTTAAGACACTTAAGTTGTGTGCAGGCGGCGAAACTTTTAGTTGTTCTACACGATATTGTACGTCGCGAGGTGTTTTCTTGGAGATTATTGTTGTGACGATGAAACACAGGATTGTACACAACCTCCTTAGTATCTTATACTACAAAAAACAAATATAAAATAACATCTCATCAGCTTGAAGTTGAACAGTACTTGAAGAATACCGCAGGTTAATAATGAGTTTGTTGTAATAGGGGCTATTCATTAACCAGATAAATTCGACTTCGGGTTACAACTCAAAAATTCTTGTTAAGCAAAACCAAATGACATTTTACCTTTTTTCTGCGGATGGTAAATCATCACTGACACTCCCCGCTTTGGGCAGACTGGGAGTGTCAGTCTTTTACTGCCTCAAAACGAACCATGATCCTTCTTTTGCCCTTTATGTTCCGGGGTCGCGGTATCTTTGTCGAACAACCCGCAACCCCGGCAGGCTGTGGCCCTGGCAGGCCCCTCTGCTTTGCTTACATCTCTTTAAGGCGCGCGTGGAACACGAACGCGCCGTCGATAGGCGACGGTTGACGGTGTGTCTGATTTTAATAATTCGTAAGCCATTTGAAAACAAAAAAAAGGGGACGCCACAATAGTGGCGGTAAGTCCCCTCTTTGAGGAGTGGGCCCTCGGTGAGAAAAACTACGTATCCCTTATTTTTTAATAATCTAAAGGACGGACTAATAAAAAAATAGGAAACTAGCCTATTATCTCCTTTTTGTAGTATTTTAGATTTAAGTTTTGGTTTTTTACAATTTTCCTTTATGTTTTTATTTATGTTTGTTTAATGTTGTGTGCACTTGTGGCATGTGCAAAATAAACTTCTTTCTTTCATGATGAAAAATTGCAAGATTCTTTCTTTAGGAAATCCTTTAGTTTCTTTTCGAAATAAAATATTTCCTTTTTAAACAAATTTGGCTTACCAAGATCTAAGCGCTTTCAAAGGTTATAGCCGGGGCAAATTTTAATTATTTTGCATGTTAAGTACTTCCGGCCTACAAAATACATGCATACATTTAGCTTTAAGCCCAGTGACCTAGTTCGTAATAAGTTGAATGGGAGGAACTTGGATGAACTTACATGAGGGTAAAGATAGTAAATATATTTGCTGTAGTAGTTCTAGGCTTCTTTTTGGGTTTCTCAATACAATCCCTGAATTCAGATTTGCGCTTGGTTGATGGCAATATACCAATTACATAGTCAGTACTTAAACATAATTGATGAAATGTAGGTGATAACAAGGTTTAATAAAAATATAATATTTTAGTTACGGATATTGAGGGTCAAAGTTCTAACTTTTTCATAATTTCTTTTTAGTATGTCATTACTCTATATACTATTTTAATTATTATCATATATATATATTTTTTTCGTAGCGGTTATTTATAATAAGCGACCTATATAAATGTTCTGCTTTTGGTATTGTTTGTCGTTGAGCTCCTTGAGTCCTTGAGAACACGATAAACTTACAAACGCTTGCGCTGACTGAACAGGTATTTCAGACACTGCGTTGCCCTTATGTAAATTGACCTAGATTTTTGTCTGGCCTAGGTCAGACAAAAATATGACTACTCTTACAAGAAACAGCTGACTGTTTCTAATTAACTTAATACACCATTTATCCATCAACCCCCTAAACATAGGTAGTTGTCCAGCAATCATTTTAGCGTAGGGTTTACATAGTATGATGTCCAGAATCCACAGTTGACGGCTTCCTGAAGGGCTTGTTTACACCCTGAATATGTTATGACATACCTATACCTCTACCTAATCTCTCGGGGAGTACAGGTGTGATGTAACACGGGTTTGATTTAGGTTTCTAGGTTTCATAGATATTCCTCGTTTCGCTTTTGTAAGCAGAGCTATACAACAATAAATCATATCTTGGTAACAAGGACATGACAATTTATTTCTAAACTAGATTTACCCTTGGATATTTTGTTGTTATATTTTCTGTGAGTTCTTTTTAGGCAGTAAGTAATATGTGTACCAAAAATCAACGACGTAGAACAAAAGATTAGAAACAAAATCACGCAAATGAAGAAACTTTAACAACAATTGTGTCATGCATGTTGTTGATAGACCGATCAGCGCGCCGCGTAACGATAATCTATGTTATACATCAATTATCGCTACGTTATACATCGTCATGTGGGATAGCCCACATGACGACAATCTCGTGAAAGCTGAGAAAGAGAAGCAACTAAAATATCTCGACTTGGAACACGAGGTTGTCGAAATGTGGAATGTGAGCTCGGCTGTCATTTTGCCGATAGTAGTTACGGCCGATGACCTTATGGCCAAGAGCATCGCCGACCATCTCTTGAATCTCTTCTTAGCCGGTTTGATTAAGGGCCTGATTCAGACGGCAGTACTCCTCGATATGGCTCGCATAGTTCGGAGGTTCCTGTTTCTGGAGCCTAAACCCTGCTCCCGATACCGATAAAGATCTATTTTATATTTTTAAATGACGTTTTTCTATTTAAAAAAAAAAAAAAAAACTGTCATGTATTGTGTTGCTTTTATTCCATTAAATACTGTCGCCCATTTTAAATTTAACTAAAACAAAAAGGGAAACTACTCGAGTACAATGTTAGACAATAATACTTAAACACTAAACATAGTAGTTCAGTGACCGCCATTACTTTCGGTACAACAAAGTGCTACAATTAACATACAATTTATGGGAGGGTACTACACTGTTCTCTAGTTACGATTTTTAAAGGGCAGGAACTCATTCCGTGTTATTTTAAGGTACTAGATATTTAAATTTTATTTAAAGTAGGATATAAATAATTTTACATATCGTAAAATCTCGAAAGAGTTAGGTAAAGGTGTACCTAATTAGCTCACTGTCCATCCGTCTATTGACGACAGGCCATGTCGACGGCGCGTTAGTGTTCCACGCGCGCCTCAAAGAGATGTCAGCAAAGCAGAGCGGCCTGCTAAGGCCACCACCTGCCGGGGTTGCGGGTTGCTCCAAAGAGATACCGCGGCCCCGGAACATAAAGGGCAATAGAAAGAACATGGGTGAGTTTAAGTCAGTATAAGTCTGACACTGAGGGTTTCGTACAAACAGCCATGTCTATTGATTGCGTAGATATTATAGGGTTTAATATTTTTACAGCTATAAGGGACCGCAAATTTGAGTATATGGTTTTAATTAAATGTCGATACCTCCACAGGTTTCTTAACTAAAGAGTCTCTACAGACAAACAGACAGATGGACGGACAAGAAAGCGATCCTATAATGGTTCCGTTTTTTTCTTTTGAGATTTGGAACCCTAAAAAGAATGGCAACAAATAATATACTATATATATGAAACAATAATGTCAAAGCACTTACTAAAACAAGTACTACACAGAAAAAATAAAGAACATAGTTCTAAATTCCCATTCAATTACAAACGGAGACAGAAGAATAAAATATGTTCATAATAAAACCAGTATCTACTCCATAGAAGATTACGACCATCGTAATTTACCTACCGCTTAACAAAAGCGAAGCGCACTTTTACAAACCACATTTCATAGCAAATTAAAGGGAGTATACACACTACACAGATATTTCTTCGGGTCGGCATGATTTGACACAACCGAACGGCTAAATAAAAAATACGGTAGAAGGAAACTATTTTGTTGGTAATTGATAAAAAATAGTAGTTTCATACATTTTGATCGTGTAGCTGCAGGTATTTCACTTATGTAACAGTAGACTTTTATTCTTATTATCGATGAAACATTTTTTTGTTGCAATGATGTAGTAAATACGTGGATATCATAAATTTCTAAAACTTCCAATCTGTTTGTGACCAGGAAACTATACGGTTTTTTTGTGATGAGTTATCATTAAATAACTTCCGGTCTGAGCAGAATGGGACGGAGTGACAGACTTTTACTGACTGTAACCCATACATCTTTTTTTTGCCTTTTATACTCCAGGGCCGCTATTTTTCTTTTGAACAACCCGCAACCCCGGCAGGCAGTGAGTCCTGGCTAGCCCCTTGGCTGTACGGCAATGTCTTGAAGGCGCGCGTGAAACACGAACGCGCGGTCGACACGGCTTAAGCCTTGCAACTTATATGGTAAGCTTGTGTGCGACTTACACGCTTGATGAAAGAAGCCAAACAAAGTTTGCCGATCGACACGAGCCGAATGAATCAATCACTACCGAGCAACTTGGTTATTTTACCTAAAACAAATGTGCCGACCCGAATCTGTGTGTAACATCCCTTACAAACCACACATCATCTTAAACTAAGCTACAAGGAAAGCCTAAAGTATCCCAAAAAATATGGCGTCCAAATAACTCATGAGAAATGTACTAAGAAAACAAATAGACAAGGAATTGTAGTCGGCGTTCACGGAACATTAAGCACCCTACAGATATGTATTAGCAAGTGCACAATAGGGCTTTTATTAGCACAAGATTAATGGGCCAAGTTTTGTGGATGATAGTAGGTTTTAGGTCAGCTTGGAGAAAACAGTCTGTCTTTATGCAACTTCCTTTTTGGTATATTTATTTTATTTAACGGTCTGAACGCTGGATTTAAACCTGGTCGATGGCAATAGGCTTATTTTAACAACATAATAATTATAACACCACACTTTGTTGTCTCCGAAAGATTAAGCAAAGGTGTATCCAATTATAGTACACCCACATTCTGCCAGCTATGTGTAAGTCACATGAATAGGGGGCGAGCTTATATAATAGACTTTAATTGGCAATGATATCGCTGAGTATAAACAACAAAACCAAGACAAATTAATAACCTCCTTCTTAAGGAAGTTGGTTGAACGGCACGTATAATTCACTCCTTTTTCTTTTATTTTACAACTAGCTTCCGCCCGCGACGTCGTCCGCGTGGCTTAGTTACTTTGGGCTAATGCTAACTTTAAGCTGCGTGATAATCGAAAAGAAAATATCTTTCTCTCCCCTTCTCTTCCCTCTTTCTCCCCCTTTTATCACTTTAAAAAAATAGCTTATGTCCGTCTCCAGGGTGCCAACTATCTTTTTACCAAAATTCATCAAAATCGGTTTAGCCATTTAGGCGTGAAGACGTAACAGACAAACTCACTGTCGCTTTTTAGGGTTCCGTAGTCAACTAGGAACCCTTATAGTTTCGCCATGTCTGTCTGTCCGTCCGTCCGTCCGTCCGTCCTCGCTTAATCTCTGTGACTGTTAGCACTAGAAAGCTGAAATTTGGTACCAATATGTATATCAATCACGCCAACAAAGTGGTAAAATAAAAATTGGAAAAAAATGTTTTATTAGGGTAGCCACCCTATATGTAAAGTGGGAAGTTATTTTTTTTTAATTTAAACCATAACGTGTGATATATTGTTGGAAAGGTATTTAAAAATGAATAGGTGTTTACTTAAATCATTTTTTGATAATGTCAATAATTTCGGAAATATCGCTCCAAAAGTAAAAAACAATGTGTCCCCCCCCCTCTAACTTTTGAACCATAAGTTTAGAAAATATGAAAAAATTCTGAAAAGTAGAACTTTATAAGGACTTTCTACGAAAATTATTTTGAACTTGATTGACACAACAGTTTTTGTACAAAAAAAGACAAAAAATAGTACAAAATAATTTCTGGACTAAGTTTGCAGTATAACCGTATATGTAAGCATTTTTTTAACTTCATTTACATATTTTATTATCCTGAACGTATCTTTTTTCAAACTAAAAAAAGAATTATTGAAATCGGTTCTAGCAATCCAAAATTACCACCGAAAACTTCTAACTTATTGTGACGGACGGAAAACTACGGAACCCTACACTGAGCGTGGCCCGACACGCTCTTGGCCGGTTTTTTAATATTAGTAAGGATGGACCATTTAACAAAATTGCATTCAAAAGTTAAAATAGCAGACTACTAACTCTTTTCTACCAACCTTTTTCACGGAACATTGGTTACTTTTTCTGAAAAAAAAAACCTTCATCGAGCCACACATTGTCGTAAAATTTTATTGTTTCAAGTCTGCAAACTTGAACAAAGGGTACATGCGACAATGACCCTTGTTACTTACGATCTTCACAGCTGTGTTGCTGAATTGGCGTACACAGGACTTGGGTTTTTAGATACGTTTATTTTTAAGGGAGTAGACACATTAGGCACACCATTCAAAGCTAGAATGAATAGGCCCCAATTAGTTTTGATGTTTCTTATTTAATTATATTTTTATATTTTGTAGGTTAAACGAAGAAGATTTAATTAACAATGTTGAAATTATACAAAATGATATCTTGTGGGGTTACTGAAAACTGTTTTCTAACATAAATACAGTTCCTAATATCAGAAAATTTCTTATTAAGAATGAAGATATTTTTGTTAGCTTGTGATAGTAATTGTTGTTGCTTGTAAGAGACAAGCAAACGGAAACAATTGAGGATTAATTTTGTGTTTTTAAACTAAAAATGAAATTAAAAAATCAACCACAGCTTAAACAATTTGTGTATTTTAAAAGACCGTAACGACTTTGAATTTCAAAGATATTAAGCGAACGCCTCTCACAATACGAGTCATTGGAAAATAATAGGAATTCCGCTTGGGAATTATTGTAAGGACCCATCTCCGATTGTTGAACCTCAATCACAATTCAATCACGGTCTGTTTTCATATCAGCCGATCGAAATATCATTGGAAATGTCGCGAGCAGGACGGCCGCGGGTTTCCACCCGCGGCCGTCCTGCTCGCGACATTTCCAATGGGAGAGGGGGGGAGACAGGCCCGCTTCATGGATACATGACTAGTTAGGGTTCCTGATTGCCTGGTACTTCTTTGTTTCAAATGTGTAGTTATTAAAAGGTAATAGGGCCTAGACAGATGACAATGGTTTCAAAATGTTCCGTGTTTCTTTGGGTTATGTAAATGTAAAATATTTTGCATCAAATTAAAGTATTTTATTTCATAGGCACTTATAAAACTTTGAGAGAGTCTTTGTTCCTTTTGCGCATGAAGCTTCTCGGGTAGGTTTATTATAAACGGCACATTTAAGCCTATAACCACTTTTTATCTTATTTTTAGGGTTCCGTACCTCGAAAGGAAAAAGCAGAACCCTTATTGGATCACTTTGTTGTCCGTTTGTCTGGCTGCCAAGACCCTTTATCTCGGAAACGCGGGGAGTTGAAATAAAAAAAAAATCACATTAAGTATGTGATTTTTTTATTTTTATTTATACTCTGTTCCCGTTATGCTGTGAAAAAAATTAACCCTTTAAGTCTACGCAGTCAAAAGATATGACTGTTTACGTCGCAGGTCTGTATGGAACCTAAGGTGCGCGGATCTGTCTCACTCTTAGCCGTTTTTTTTATCTGTAATACCAGTTAGTTTTAGTAACTGCAAACATAAACTATGTCTCGGTCCCTAAGCAAGAAATAATGGAAATCCTTACAAGCGTTTCGTCTCGATTATAATCACCGTATATTTCCACACATGAATGGGTTGCAGTGAATCGATTTCCCGTCGCGTCCTAAAACGATTTTCCTTAAGATTCGTTTTTTATTCGGTACATACTCCAATTTCGATGCTTTACTCGTCATTTAAACTGAACAGAATGTAATTACGAGATTTTTTTTTATTCAAAAGATCCTTCAGATGGTTCTGACAGGGAGTATCTTCAAAGGATCTTGTGTTTGGAAGCCTTTATTAAATGTTATTTACATATATTGAGTTGTGTTTCTTAGAGTAATGCTTTTAAGTTTATTTTGGCGTGAGTTTATTGGATAAGGAAGAACGTTTGAGTGAAGTACGGTTTTCAAATAGGGTAATAGAATAACTATATACTAAGCTATCATGACATTGATTGCGTATGTACTGCGTGTCTTTAAAGTTGCGTTCTGGTCTTATCTATACGTGTTTAATTTTTGATACTGACTTTTTTTTTTGCTAGTGGATAATCATCAAATAACGTTCCCCGCTCTGGGGGAGTGTCAGACTTATACTGATTAGAACCCACCAGGGCCGGACGCGAGAGATTACCGCCGCCAATCGCCTCTACGAGGGCACGGCGGTGCTCCGCCCAAGCTGGGTAGACCGCCACTGGGTGCTTTACCGTATCCTCCGGGTGATGGTCACAAAGGCCCCGGCGTTTCTTCCCGCCCGATTATGTGCAGATATTAGAGATGATGTACTGACTTGACGGGGTTCTGGGCAGTGGTAAGTTAAATCTTTTAAGTTCTCTTAATCAATCGACCTCGCAATGGGAAGACTTCTACTTATTCTCGACACAACCTATTGGTTTTGGCGGCAGTAAGCGACATGGATGCTTTCTGCCGTAGCGGGTTCAAGGTGGTGAGAAACAATAATTCCTTTCGTCCAGAAATGAGACAGTAAGGAATCGGGGATGTGAGTTGCTTGAAAGAGATACCGCGCACGCGGGACATATAGGACAAAAAAAGGGAGATGAGAAGTTGTTTAATGATATCCCAAAAAAAAATAGCTAAGGGAAAAAAACTAACCTGCCCCACAATCGCTGAATTCATTTAAAAAAAAAATATTCAACACAAATAACATCTCTGAATAATCTCCTCTCTCCATCCACTTCAATCCTATCAAGTGGTATCAGATATAAATCGTATAAAATTGCGCATTATTCTAGTCAGTCGTCAGGACGTGTCCGTTCCGCGGCAGGCGAGGCAAGGCGGGGCGGGGGGGGGGGAGGGGCAGCGAGGCAGCGGGTGAGGCAAAGGATTAAGGTGTAAGGTGCACGGAATAAATCGATGCCAAACACGTATTACGTACTGGCGTGGCGACAAGTGGTTCAGGATAGGATTTTTTTTTTTTTTATAAAATATTTTTTGTTTAAGTAAATATGTATGTGTCTTTGATTATGTCCACCAATCCAAAGCATGGTTATTCACGCGACTGCATTGCAGGCTCCAAATAAGCGGAACTGGAGGTGTGCTTGTCTAACAAGTTACTGAGTGAAAAACAATTTAAGGTTAACTCAGAGTATTAAAAAGGTAGTTGGTAGAAAGGAAAACAATGGAAATCTAATAAAATGGAATCACATTATAAGCTTTTCAATGGCAATCTAATTGAGTTCAATTAGATTGACATCGGCGGTTACTCGCCAAGCTACTCAAGTAGAGTTCTACTTAGCTCAAATCTTAACAAGAGTAGCTTAACATCTCCGGGGTTGCGGGTTGTTCGAAAGAGAAAGAGATACCCTGGCCCCGGAACGTAGAGGGCAATAGAAGGAACAGGGGTGGGTTTTAGTCAGTACAAGTCTGACACTCCCGCTCCTTGACCGCTGTTGGAAACACACTTGTAACTAGATCAGTTGGTACAAATCAAATAATATCGTAACAATTTTGTCCTCACATATACTTACACGTCGTTTGATTCGTCACGGTCGAGCAGTCGGATTTATTGTGAAAGTTAGCTAATAAATAGTGTCGCGGCGCCGGCGGAGTCGCGGGGCGAGCATGTAGTATTAACAAGTAATGCCAGTTAAGAACTCCTTGCAGAATATTAAAGAGACTCTAAGTCTGTTAAGAGAATAGGTTTTTTATTTTGAAAACAATTTTATTGAGCTCTTATTTGGAAAAAGGCAAGTTGTATTCATCTTTATCTACCACTAGCTGTTCCCCACGGTTTCACCCGCGCTGCTCAGCACCTGTTGGTCGTAGCGTGATGTTATATAGCCTATAGCCTTCCTCAAGAAATGGACTATCCAACACTAAAATAATTTTGAAATTCCAACCAGTAGTTCCTGAGAATAGCGCGTTCAAACAAACAAACAAACAAACTCTTCAGCTTTATAATATTAGTATAGATAGAAACGTCGGTAATCACAATAATTAAGTAGTTTAAGGGAACATCAAAACTTTAAACATCATAAAATAGTTAAAATTATAATAAATAAAAAAAACAGTCTAACCAGAACTTTTTAGCGTGGCGATTGCTAAACACACAACTTCTCTTTAGGTGTCAATAAAACTCTTGTTTTCTACCAGTATATCTTGTATACCTGCACAGCCCTAACGTTTACTGCGTTCAAGTCCTGATTGGTGAAAGTGGTTATGCAGGAAAGGCAGGACAAGAGATGGAGCATATCCTGCAAAGAGGTTTCACACTCTCTTTGTATTTGGGATGGGTCAACGCATAACTTGAAAAACAAAAGAAGGGTTTATGATGAAACTAGCTTTTGCGGCTTCGCTCGCGTTAAATTCGGTATAACACAGTACCTTCTACCTGCAGTTTTTGTTCTAGCGCCTTATTGATTTGTAATAGCAACGCTAATAGGACATAAGCTATTTTTTTTTTAATAAAAATTAACCTATGTCCATCTCCTAGTTCCCAACTATCTCTGTACCAAAATTTATCAAAATCGTTTTAACCATTAAAGCTCACTTTCGGTTTTATAATATTAGTAAGGAAATAAGGATTTACTAAAATTGTCAAAGCATCATTTGAACCAGCATCGTTATGCCCAGGGGAAAACTCATTCATTCAATTAATCACAGCAGTTGACGAGCTCGTCACAGTAGTTTCCGTTCCAGAAGGTCTTTTATAAATGACCCATTTTTCTTGCAAGTCGTTCTAATACAATTGAGGTCTATGGATCATTCCTTTCCATCTTTTCCATAGAAGATCAGCTCCTCGTAAAAACAAACATACAACCTTTACCCGTGGGAGGAGGCAGGATAAACTTTCCCTACCCGTTGACCAATTCTCAGGGCCCTTTGGAAAACTTTTCGTGTGGGCTTGATATACTGCACATTTCCTCATTTTCCTCGTTCCTCTATCACAGGAATGGATACGACTGGCTGAGATTTATCTCCGAAGTTATGGATCTTTATTCAATTGGATGAAACTTGCGGTGTCGTTCATCTTCACTTTTTATTAGTTGGACAGGTATGAAAAGTTGTATTATTTGCAATATTACATATTCTGGCGTTAGTTTGAAAGCAAATTGGTGAAGAAATTTGGTAAAATGGCAAAATGGTAGAATTTTTCTTTTACTTTTTATTAAGGAAATGTATTTTTAAATAATTTAATTATAGAAGTCTAGCTTGCCATGCTCTTTAACCGTAAAAAAACGGTAAAAAGGGCAATGTTGATAAAGCCTTTTTTTTCGGGTGGGAAATCATCTAATGACTTCCCCCGCTCTGAGCGGGGCATGTCAGACTTGTACTGACTAAAACCCACCCATGTTCCTTCTATTGTCCTTTACGTTCCGGGGCCTTGAGATCAATATTTCATAAAACTACTAAATGGTTACTACATACATAAATAAAACAACAAAATCTCGTTTTACTGTACAATTAAATACTTTGATCTATAAAACTATAAAGTCAATTACAAAAATAAAATAACTTTAAAAACTAACCATACCAAAACCAAACATTAGTGGAAAGCAAAGTTTTTAACAAAACTCGAACTATTTATACACCCACACTTATAAGCCGTTTGGGGTACAATGCCCATGACATTATTTAACCATACCAACTTACCTTTACACTTTCAACCACCCCTACTACTTACACCATAAGGTCGGGTATCCTCTAGTTGGGTGCTGTAAATAAGTTTGTTTGGCCAGGGTCACAGCTGCGAAATGCTAGGTCTACTCATTTGTGGTCATCCTGGCTAAATATCCTGAAGCTGTAAAGTGCTTTATGTTAGTTATGCGTTATGTAGTTCAGTTCTGTTTGTTTTGGGTTTAGCCCGTACCGTGGTACTGTGAGGTCACCGGAGGGCTGGGCTAGGCTCAGCTAGCTTAAATGGCTAAGACCTGCTACGGGATGTGCAAAGAGGAAAATAGGTATAGTGTCTAGTTTTGTCTTTGAGATTCGTGTCGTTGTGGGTGGTGTTAGCTAAGCTTTAACTGACATTTTTTTTAAGTCTTCTTTAATGTCGTGGAATAAAATTGACTACCAGTGTGATTTTAATTAATATAATTAGAGAAGAAGCGATTAAGATATTGCAAATATATTTGCACACCTCGTATCTGTATACATACGAGTTGTGCAACAAAAAAAAAGGTGGATCTGGGCCTTTTTTTATTTATTAAATATTTATTTCAGTCGAAGACCATAGATTATTACTTATTAAACCGCCAACTTCCAAACAAAATCAAAAGTCATTTATTCAAACTAGGCTGATGATCAGCTAGTTTCGAACGTTTCCCAAAACGCCCACCCTGCACCACTTCCTAGTGTTTTAGCTGGGAAGTAAAAATGGCGGAACAAACTTCCCAGCAACACAAAAACTGATTCTATTTAGGTAGAATCGGAAGACTACAGGTTACTGCTAGACTCCTTTTAATTAAAGCCAATACATTTTACATGCCATATCGATATCGTAAAAGTCTGAGATCACGAAAAGTTAACGTCAAATTCCGTCGATAATCGTAGAAATATGAACCTTTTTAAAAATCTCCGCAAATATCGATAGAATTGTAAAACAACAAAGAAGAAACCTTAGGTAATAATAATAAATTCCAAGAAGCCGTAGAGCTACAAGAACTAGATAGATAGCTCTGTCGTATTAGTTATGAGCTATAGGGTATACGTGGTCCGGTTTGTAAGTCCAGCTCAGGATATTTATGTGAGTGACTTCTTATAGCTTCTGATTCCCTGGTAGATGGAGCGCGATATTTTGATGACAGTTTTTTTTATATTTGCCTCTTTCTAAGAATTTCTCCTGTAACGCGGGTGCGTTTAGAAACATTTAAACTCACATACACAAACAGCCAGACCAGGAACAACTTAATGACATTAACAACTTAACGTGGACATCTAACTACATATTTGTATAATATCAACATGAATAATGTAACCATGATCTTGTAAAATTTTTGTAATTTAAAAAATTGTCCTTGGAGTTTATTGCCCATTCTTCTCCATATAGATCAACACTTTGGAATGGGCAACTGCGGTACTTTTACGAGTTATTTTGCATTTTGTCTAGGATTGTAGCTTAATTTTTTTGATTCTGGATACTCAAAAGTGCATGTATATAATAAATGCTTTGAGTTTGAGTTTGAACTACCTGTAGTTCATACAAATATTTGTTTCGTGTGGTCATCGAATCTGCAACCCACAGCGCAGCAGTCGATAGCTAAGCCACTGCGTCAAGAGTGCTGTTAACAAATCAATGGGTTATTTGATGGAAAGTAACCACCGTTCTTCTGTGTGGATCTTTCTTAAAAAGACCATTTCAGGCACTTATCTGCATAGTACTCATATAAGTTGACCAAGATTTTTGTCTTGACTTTAAAAGAGACTATAACCTCTGAGCTTGTTTTGGCTGTTTCTTCTCAGAGTAGTCGGGTACGAAACAGGCCAGTGTTTTTTATCCGACTACTCTGAGAAGACACACTGGCCTCAACTCGTTTAAAATAAGTGATGCGTAAATGTGTTTGAAAATTTTACTTACAAAATAAACATTATTATATCATTTAACATTGCTTTCAAACTTTCAGTTGCCTGCTTCCTACTGGTCAAAATAAGTTACTAAGTGAACCCCGCGGTTTTACCTGCCATTTATTTTTTTGGTCGGCTCCTAAGGTTACCGATCCATGACGTTAAATAACTTCCTTCAAGATATAGTCTAACAAATTCACAAAGATTTTTTCGAATTCGACTGGTATTTCTAGACAATTAGCCTGCTTCGGTCGGATTATTTCAGTAAAGGCAACGATGTTTTTTCTCTAGCTTCTAGTGTAGATTCATTAAATGTAGGTAAAACCTTAGAAATTCCTTACATGTGCGGTCAAATCGGTAATACTGGATTCTGACAGTTACGATACTGAAATATGTTTCTGGTTGGAATTCTATACATCTTTCGAAATTCAAAAACTAAAGACAAATCGTCTTCTGTTTTTGCATTTAAAAAAATAAAAACATGGTTTGGAAATGTGTCTGGAAAGGACTGTTTTAAAAGTTTTTGTTACGCGAATTATTGTTCGGAATTGTTTAATTTATAAAACGTTACTATAACCGGGAATACATTTATTTAAAGGATTTATAAATATAAAAGTGTTACAATGAAAAGAGTTTTAATTATTACCAAATGGCTCCTATGGAGAAGGTGATAAACAAAAATACCTGTCGTGAGGACATCGCCACGTAAACTACTGAAATATGAAACATGCACCAAACCCACTCTGGATCTAGTGGTACTCCCATATAAGCTTAAAAACTTCGCTTGAAAGTACTCTGACGTCAGGAGGTCCATCGAACCGTTATTGGCTGCTATATAAGTATTCATACATCGGCAAGAAAAAACTCGCTCTATGAAATTATATACCTACTGGTATTATAGCTGCATCCGGTAAGAAATTAAGCCGACCTCAATATAGTTAAAAAAAGACTAAGCAGATGACAGTAAGGAAACCAGAACAAACGTGTCCCTTTAATTTATTTTGTAACAGGTGCAACTTTCAAACATCCTCTAATATAATCATTCCTTACTTTATCCATTCTTGTCACTCCATACATCCACCTCAACATTCTCATCTCCGCTACATGCAATTGTTTTTTATCCACCTTTTTACAGCCCAACATTCTGACCCATTCAGTACAACAGGTCAAATCACGGACTTGTATATTTTCTCCTTTAACTTGAGGGGTATCCGTCAGCATCAGTGATCGCAGTTATTTTCAACAAGCAATAATAGTAGAAGACACGTCTAGACACCGGCTTAAACGCGTTTTCAAAAGTAAAATAGGTCGCCTTTTTCAACTCCCGTCAAAACAAAGCCAGCAAAATGCAAGTGCAGACCAACACAGCCCTCATGCATATTTCATGGCGTGATCGCGTATGTCACGGCTATTGATTCCGTACACCGCTGCCCGGACATCCAACAGACGGTTTTCAGGTCACCGAATACTGTCTGCTTTACATAGCTGTTTCTTTCGACGGCTTATACACACGGGGTACAGTTATTTATGCAAACAACTTCGAAATTCAAATAAGAGTAATTAGATCGAAATCTAGACTTATTCCTACTGCCGACCTGTCGGGTTGAAGGTTGTTAAAAAGAGATACCGCGGCTAAGAAAAAGAAAGGGCAAAAGGAAGGAACATGGGTGGATTTTTGTCCATACAACTCTGACACACCCTCCCGCTCTGCCCAAAGCGATATTTTATGATTACCCTTCTCAAATCAAAAGGTAAACCACATTCTAATAGTATTATATACTATTAGAATGTGTATATTAATAATATTATACAAATTATGCACTATAACTTTATTATCCATGACCTTGGGCTATGTTCACTAACTACTAGGTTACTCGCAAACCATCTAAATACATAAAAACCTATATTTATTATGCTACACATTCCAATTGGGTATTATAGCGAACGTTTCCAAAGTTCAAGGTTTCATTTTTTCAATCCAAGCTAATGTATCGTACCGACAAACAAAATAACTAACAGAAATACCTCCTTTTGCGGTTTCAAGTCGAATAAGAGCTAGTTCTAGATTAAGTTGGTACAGGAACTGTGAATATTACATGACTTCATTCATTGCTACCACAAATTCCTAACATCAATGGGTAAAATGAAGAGCATTTGCCATTAAAAAACTCATATTTTACATTAGAAAACTTTCTAATTTGGCTGTGAGTGTATTAAGACGTACATATGGTATGCTGTATAGGCGACTATACCTATATACTATATGTTATTGGGCTTGTTTGTTTCTATCAGTGTAGATGTATTTATATTGCTACTTTTTTTCATTAATTTGTGAATTTACCCTTTCATATGTAAAGGTTCAATCTTTTTTCAGTTGAATAAACTCTTTTTGCGTATGGTTAGATACTCGTACTTAAGGAGTAAACTCCAGTTGTGCGTCGGAGCCGACACACACACTTTTCATATTTTTAGGATCCCTAGTTCTATGTCATATACGTGGACTGTCACAATTGTCAGAGTAGACTTTACTATCGAAACAAAACAAAAAACAAACTCTTAGGGCCTATGCACACCACGTCTTTTAAACGCGCCGTCGACGCGCGTTTTGGGAACGCGCGTCGCCGGCGCGTTTTTATCCTGCAGAGCAGTTTGTTGTCGTTTGTATCGATACAAACGCGCGGCACCGGCGCGTCTGTATCGATACAAACGCAACGAGGGAAAGGGAAGTGTGAAACTACGCTAGTAGCAATCGAGCGATTTGGTGCACCGCACGTCTTTGGAACAAAAAAATGAAGCCTTTCGACACAGAAAACTTCATAACTGAAATTCAAAACCGGCCAATATCGTGGAATTCACGATTGCCGGATTATTCGATACACACGCGCGTTTGCATCGCGTCTGTATCGCTACACACGCGCGTTTGCATCGCGTCTGCATCGCTACACACGCGCGTCTGTATCGCTACACACGCGCGTCTGTATCGCTACACACGCGCGTCTGTATTTATACAGGTGTGCAAAGGTCTACAGGCTGCGTCTGACTTGCGTGCGTATCGCGTCTGTATCGCTACAAAGGCGCGTCGACGGCGCGTTTAAAAAACGTGGTGTGCATAGGCCCTTAATTATAATTGCAATCTAAACAATAGCTATTGATTAGACTGACCTGACTTACAGAAAAAACATCTCTGTGCGTTTAGTAAAAACTTAAATAAACACCAACATTCCAATTTTATGACACAGATTTCGAGGAAAACTTTTCTCAGCGTTAAAAATAAAATTTAAAGTGCCAAGTCCCCAGTGTACACAATCAAATCATTACTATTGGCCACAGTCCAAACTCGTAGAGTCGAGCGTCCCAATATTGAATTTATACGATTATTAACCTATGGGACTTTGGAGTAGGGCAGCGATGGTGCGCGATAAGCGGTCGTTATGTAAATGGGTACCTAACCAGTAATACTGAAACGGAATACCACTTCTTTCAAGTCAGTTAGGTCTATGGTAATGTGGGGCAGTAGGTGCTTTGTTTTCATGGTTGTGGGGATGTCATTAGGGTTGGAAAATCGAGCGTATTAGCCGCAATAGCGCTGCGAGTAGCCTCTTTCTATGTGAGTTTGGAAATGGTTGTAGTATTTCTGTCTACTGCAGAGATATTTCTGTTAGTTCACTTACATGAATAAGTAGAAGTAAACACATACTAGTTATTTATCTAACATACTTCACTCTAAAGTATAATTTGATATAAGAATGTGCCGTCTATAAAATTTCTCATGCTTTTGTTGGAGATCACTTTTCTGAACATACTTTCTAACAATTATTTCAGTTGACAGCGTTGAGGGCGAATATTTTCGTTATTTTCTATTTTACTAATAAGATAGTTCTTTACTAGTAATTCATTAAAGTCGTGTTGGCCTCACCTCTCATCTCTCGAGGTAAAAACTTAGATTAAATTACATTAGATTATTTTAAACTAGCTTTCGCCCGCGACTTCGCCCGCGTTTAATTTGGGGTAACACAGTTCCCCTTGCGCCTTATTGATTTGTTATAGCGACTCTAAGTTTTCCCTTTTCTTCCGTCTTTCTCCCTCACATCCCTTTTTTTAAATAAAAATTAGCCTATGTCCGTCTCCTGGTTCCCAACTATCTATGTACCAAAATTCATCACGATCGGTTTAGCCATTAAAGCGTGAAGAGGTAACAAACAAACCATCAAACAAACAAACTCACTTTCGCTTTTATAATATTAGTAAGGATAAAACGTTGAATATGGCATGACCTTTTGGCTCTACATAATTTAGAAATCAAACACACTGATCAATTAATTATCACTTTGTCTTCTTTTTAATATTTTTTATATTCCCTTAACCTAATAGATCCCACGCCCCTTCAAGCAGATCTACCTCCCATACAAACATGAAACACTTCCCATACACATAAGTAACATAAGGTGTAATGAGAAAGTATAATCACACGGAAGGTACGAACATAGCGGACTAATATCCGTATGTTTATCTGTTAGAAGAGTAGGCAGAGTTCAGAGGTGGCAGCTCACTGTAGAAGAGACGTTTTGGAATGTTTTATGCCTATTTTATTACCATCATGAGAAAGCATGGGCAAAAGACAATCTTCAAGATTTATGCAGCGATTGCCAAAATAACAAGAGGTTATGTTGGATCCGTCTGTTCTTTGGCAGTATTTAAAAGTTCGGAAGTCAGGCGACCAGGCATTTTTTTGTGGATGAAAAATCATCAAATAACTTCAAAATGTCTGACTTGTACTGATTAAATCCCACCCATGTTCCTTCTTTTGTCTTTTGTTTATTTAATAATTTATGTATACACAGTAGAAAAGATAGGAAATAAAAACATAAAATTTAAGTACAAAGGACCCTTATGTAGTGTGTTATGTTCCGGGGCCGCGGTAACTTTTTCGAACAACCAGCAACTCCGCCAGACGATGGCCCTGGTAGGCCCCTCTGCTATACTGACTTCTCTTTAAGGCGCACGTGGAACACTAACGCGCCGTCGACACAGTACCACATATTGCTCACCGTCTACGAAGCCGCATCTACGGTGGCCGAGACGGTATGAAATGGTACATAAACAATATTTATTTGCTCGCATTGAAGCAACTATATTCTAATCGATCTCATTCCGACCAAAAATAGCATAATGGAACCCAATTTCATCATAATATTAACGTAAACAGTAGTTATACGCATTGTATACACAGACATTAGCATATTAAATTAAAATTGTAATTCAAAATACTGATTAATTTGAAAAGGTTTACATTCAACGGTGGAACTGCGATAGCCTAGTTTATTAAAACGCTCACTTTGTTTATTCAATAAAAAGAGTACACGCATGATAATATTAATCTATGCCCAAACGTGGGTAGGCAAATAATAAACACAAAGGTGTATCGTTAGCCACACCTGTTGTTCGTAATCTTTACAAATTATTGTACTCTGCTAACTGGCGCCCAACTGGGTCTCGTGTGCAAAAACTTATGAAAAAATTAACCTTTGTGTGGTGGTATGTTTTCTGTCCCTTGGGTTTTGGAGTAACTATTAGGTTACTAGACGGAAAATAGGGTTAAGGTCGAGGGTACTTACAAGGTTATCGTCAGATAAAAGTTAGAGCTGTTAAAGTTAGTCTACCCATGTTATGGAAGGCGAAAATCAGTCATCGGGGATTTATAAATTTGGGATAATACTGAAACCTATGTCTGGGGATTAGACACATGTTTTTTCGTTTCTATTTTACTCAACTCTTTAACCATTACGGCAGGCAGTCTGGGTCTATTTTTTATTATTCCGACGTCTATGAAGAATATTCAAAGAAATTACCAAAGTTTAACTCAACACCCAGGTTATCATAAATTTAATATACAATAATCCTTACTAATATTATAAAAGCGAAAGTGAGTTAGTTTGTTTGTTTGTTACCTCTTCACGCTTTAATGGCTAAACCGATTTTGATGAATTTTGGTACAGAGTTGGGAACCAGGAGACGGACATAGGCTAATTTTTATTTTAAAAGAGTGGGATGTGAGGGAGAAAGGGCGAAGAAAAGGGAAAACATAGCGTTGCTATTACAAATCAATAAGGCGCAAGAGGAACTGTGTTACCCCAAATTTAACGCGGGCGAAGACGCGGGCGAAAGCTAGTAACATCATAATTTAAACCAGATCTTTCAAACCAGTTTATCATAGCTATTCTTCACCCAGGAACTAATTAAAACCTATCTATTTGAATACTCCAAAAACAAGTCATATTAACAAAACAAAACACAGCTATAAAACAAAGTTGCAACAAGCAAACTTAAGTTAAAGGTGCTCCGGCGTCCGGCTTGCAAGCCCCGGTCTTATGAAATTCAATGAGCATTTTGTCTCACTCCCGAGTACATAAATACATATGTGAGCATGTTTGTAATCTTGTGACTCTATTGGTGGATGGAACAAGGTAAAAGAACATCTAAAAAACCTTTTTGTGAAAAAACTAGCGGTTTTTCACTTAACGTGTACTGAAAAGCTGATAAAGTTTAGCTTTCAGTACCGGCCATACAGGCACACTTGTTCCTAAATAGATTTATTTTCTGGAAATTACAGACGTATCTATCTAGAAAATTGTTGCGAGAAAAGGTTCTCTAAAAGCTCGTCTCCTTTAGTTTGCAATGGAAGTAAACGGGATAAATTCAATCGGCCTAAGAAGATGTAATTTAGAAAGGTTTTTCTTATATCCTATAGTGTGGGAAATTTAAAAAAATATTAATGACTGATAAAGTGAAAGGTATCAATTTTATATGCATTCAAATCAGTGTGATATTTATTTTCGTTAAATAAAATATATGGTGTTGGGTTGGTGTCCACTGATAAGTCCACCAAAAGTGCAGTGGTGTTTTTTATATTTTTTACAGTAAATAGACTCACGTTTGGCATGAACTCGCCTGATGTGAAGCGATAATGTAGGTAGGTAACGCTTGCCTAGATAGAACCAATTCACTCGAACTTTGAAGAGATCCAGATTATAATAATCGGGAAGCGGCGAAGCTGGCAGTGAAATCGACAGACTGGATCTTCGAATTCAATTGTTGGGATGCTATTATCGAATATATAAAATTCTCGTATCACAGTTTTCGTTCCCATACTCCTCTGAAACGGCTGGACCGATTTAAACGAAATTTTATGTACATATCGGGTAGGTCTGAGAATCGGCCAACATCTATTTTTCATACCCCTAAGTGAGCAGCGGGTGAAACCGCTGGGCACAGCTAGTTAGGGATAAAATCTATGACTGGGATAGGACAACATGCTTTGTGTGCCGTACCATAGTAAAAAAAGTAGTGAAAACCTGGGGTCGATTCCCGGGTCGGCAAAGTGATGTTGGGATTCGCACCAGGAATTGTTCAGTAGCAGCCATGGACTCTGGATAAGTGCCCGGTTGATGGCAATAGGCTCGCCCCCTATAACATAGGACTTAAATATAACTAAATGATGTAGTGACCTACTTTTCGCAGTCACTTTGTAAAAAAAAAAAAAAATTGTTCCAAATGAATTTGTAGATATTTGTAATGCTTTATATGTTCAATATTTTTTTTTTCTATTATTATTTTGTGTCGTAATTGCGACAAAGAAATATTTTTTCTTTATTTTCTCTCTTGTACCTATGGTGAAATGTGAATGAACAATAATTGGGTACATCTCTGCCAATACTTTAGAAATTACGGACGTAACATTAGTAGTGACCGTTATTATTGTTTTAACCGACGAAAACAAAAAAGGAGGAGGTTGTCATTTCAACATGTATTATATTTTTTCTCCCTTTGTTTTGTTCTCGTTCCTCTCGTACCTTATCCCAAACAATTCTCCTCCCGTACCATAATCCCACACTTGACTCGCACCTACCTAGATCTGTCGCGAGTTAGCTTGTTCTACACTTTATATATCTATTTCGGTGGTACGGCTTAGTTCAACATTGTATAAAGCTTATCGTTTGTCCGACTATGAAGTGTCTGGTGACTTTGTCCGCAAATGATTATTTTTTTATTGAGTTTTCTTCACAATGGAAGTTTAGCTCTATTAATACCTTTTTAGAGACGTAAGTCTTATTCTTAAAAAAACTACTGTGGAGCTTGAATTGTGTTTTTGGCATGTTTTTCATCAAAAATTCTTAATGTTTGTGCCCAATTCATTTATACATGTACGAGCATTTGCCCGCGGCTTCACTCGCGTTTAATTCGGGGTAACACAGTTCCCGTTGCGTCTTATTGATTTGTAATAGCAGCGCTAAGTTTCCCTTTTCTTCCCTCTTTCTCCCTCACATACCACTTTTTTTTTTTTTCGCCTATGTCCGTCTCCTGGTTCCCAACTATCTCTGTACCAAAATTCATCAAAATTGGTGTAGCCATTAAAGCGTGAAGAGGTAACAAACAAACAAACTTTACTTTCGCTTTTAAAATATTAGTAAGGATAGCACTGACTTTAACACAATTGGCAAATATAAGAGTACAAGGTTGTAGGTAGAGAGGTGAAATCTCATGTAGTAAAAAGTCATCAACTACGTTTGGGATCAGTTTCCAGTCTAACCGGATGCACTGTTTTACGTAGTGCGACTGCCTATCTGACCTCCACAACCCACTCAGTATTGGGTAATATCATACCACGACGATTCGACGACACGGTTGGTGCAGTGGCTGAGCGATCGACTGCTGTACTGCGTGCCGTGGGTTCGATTCTCGCACGGAACAAATATTTGTATGACCTGCAGATAGTTGTTCGGGGTCTGGCTGTTTATATGTATGTGGGTTTAAATGTTTGTAAATGCACCCACGATACAGGAAGAATTCCTAGTGTGGGGTAACGTTTTCATTTCACCAAAAAATACTATAGATGTGTATTATACTTAGATATCAGTGATTAGTACCAAAGCCAAACATTAGTTTATCTAAAACCTGTAATAGACAAAGCTCAGGCTCTAGAATAATGTTTTAGGCGGTTCTTTGGCGGAATAAATGGGGTGTTATCAGTTAAGAGCCCATTCTAATGAAAATTCTCTGTAATTTCCATCCAAGACTGATTTCTGTGAGCGGGAGCTACCGTCGTGTCTGTCAGACGGTCCAAACTGTAAGCGATTGTTGAAATATTAAAACACTAGCTTTCGCCCGCGGCTTCGCTCGCGTTAAATTCGGTATAACACACCAAGCAGACCTGCAGTTTTTGCTTTTGCGCCTGATGGATTTCTAATAGCAACGCTAAGTTTTCCCTTTTCTTCCCTCGTTCTCCCTCATATCCCACTTTTTTTAAATATTAATTAGCCTATGTCCGTCTCCTGGTCCCCAACTATCTCTGTACCAAAATTCATCAAAATCGGGTTAGTCATTAAAGCGTGAAGAGGTAACAAACAAACAAACTCACTTTCGCTTTTATTATATTAGTAAGAAATTAAGGATTATTAACTAGCTTTTGCCCGCGGCTTCGTTCGCGCTAAATTCGGGATAACACAGTTCTCCTTTCCTGATTTGCAGGTACCTGCTACCTGTAGTTTTTGCCCTTGCGCCTTACAATACAATAGCAATGCTAAGTTTTCCCTCTTTCTTCTTCATTTCTTAGCCTATTTCCGTTTCCAGGGTCCTTACTATCTCTGTACTAAAGTTCATCAAAATCGGTTTAGCCATGTGAAGACGTAAGTAACAAACAAACAAACCGACTCACTTTCGCTTTATAATATTAGTAAGGATTAAATTATTATTGCGTTTTTTTTTAACAGGATGACCTACTTGGTCACGGAGCAGTCACAGAGTTTTTGCCACGTTGTTAGTAGTTTTATATGGGACCCATAAATGCTGTCGAAATGTGGCTGTACTACAATCAGGTTCATCACCATCTTCTGCCTAACTCTTTTTTTGTGTACTCTTTAATCATTAAATAACTTCCCCGCTCAGGGCGGAGCTGGGGGGGGGGGGGGGGGTGTCAGACTTGTACTGACCAAAACCCACCCATGTTCCTTCTATTGCCCTTTATGTTCCGGGGCCGCGGTATCTCTTTCGAACAACCCGCAACCCCGGTCTTCCTAACCCTTATGGATATTACAGGCGTGATTTAATTGCTATGTATTATTTACATTTTGTTTACCTAAAATAAATAGTAATCAAATAAATCCAACAAAGTGCCTGTAGTACTGGAAACATTAAAGCGAGGTGTAGGTACCTAAAGTAACCTCACACTTTGCACTTATATTGTAACTAACTGGCGCCCGCGGCATCGCCTGCGCGATGTTCAAAAAAAGATCCTATGTGTTATTCCAGATCTCCGTGCCAAATTTCATAAAGATCCGTTCAGCCGTTTTAACGTGAAGGAGTAACAAACATCCATACATCTATCTATCCATCCTCATAAACATTCGGAAACATTAGGCTCTTATGTAATAAGGGGTATTGCCGTCTACCGGGCACAAATCTGCCTCTGGACTGCTGATAAGGACTACCTGATAAAAAAAATAACTCGAAGATATTATGCCCGACCTCCAGGTTCCAAACTAGGACCTCCAAGTATAATTTGCGACCAATAGTTCAACACTGATTTTCCACAAATGATTGAAACATTCACTACTAGTACTTACTTTCAGAAAACTTAGAGTTTTCCCTCAAAATCTTACAAAATGTACCACATATTTAAGGGTAAGTTCATTTGTATTCATTGCGCGCGCTCCCTGTCAATCGAGTGCGTCCCGTCGATGAAGATTGATGGAGCGCCTCCGCTAAAATAAACGGCCGGGTCTACACACGACAATTATGTCAACATCCCTTGTGTAACTGTTTTAATATACGAGTATGTTTGTGACCCATAGGTCTTCGGTTGTCAGTCTGTGCATTGAGAAGGGATGACATAAGTTTAAACAGTGTTTACCATGCTGTCTTGTTGGCCGTCTCCTAACAAGAGCATAAGGTGTCAGGTTTGTTACCCAGGTAGGGATAAATGTTGTTGGGTTTTTCGTTTAAGGAATATTTTTTTAAATCACAGAGTTTAAAATTATTGATATATTTAAACTTCATGTACAATAGTGGTACATAGGCGGACTATGTTCATTATACTATTGATGACAATTATTATAATACTATGGTTGACACCTAATAAATGTGACTTAAACACAACGGTTAAAATGTGGGATACACCTCTACTACACCATTCGTTGTAATGATTTTTTTATAGTTAGAAAAACGCTGTGTTTTGCATTTAAATTACCAACAACAACAGGCTGTATTAACGATCTTACAATCTAGTTACGCGCTAATAACTATATAAAATTCTTAATTTACAAAAAAAAAAAACATTAGACGGCGGTTTGTGGTTATTTTACAAAACATCCCCGATAGTCTTTTGCGTTTAGGTGATGGGATTGCTTCTAAAAAACAAAAGCAAGCAAAAATAAAACAATATTTAATGCATTCATTCAAAGCCATTTAACGTTATTGAAAAAAAACGGCCTTTTCACAAAAAAAACGTTCCAGAATTATAAAATCATTTTATTAAAATGACTTTTGCACACACAAAGCTCTGTTGTATTAAATATAACATTCTAGAGACAATGGCTGCAGCCACACGCCTGCGGGCGCACAGTTGTACTAGTTATTCAGTCTCCTGCCATTTTGTCACCCGAAAACCTTTTTATTGTACCTAACAATGCATATAATATGTACAGAAGCTTCACAAAGCTTATACATTGATTTAGAGCTGGCGAAATAGAAGTTTCGCAAAAGACACAACTCTGCCTTAGGACCCAGAATGAATAATAGGATGGCTCACTTCGAAGCAGACACCAATGCTCTCCAGCATGGATGTGGGATGTGTGTACCTCTGCGGTTGAATAGCAGCTGCTCTAACGACGGTGACGGTGTTCCCTGAGAGTCAGTGTATCGGGCCGCGTCCGAAATATTTCCACAATGGTTATCCTAATTTGTACTTTGATTGACACTGTGACGATAGTATCCCTAGACGTAGGCCTCGTAGATTCTTAGACACATGTTAACTTTTGTTAACGTATGATTTTATTGACTTATGTCGGGCCTACGCTGTCCTCTCATACTTAAGTACTAACGCTGTAACAACAACATTGTAAAACCAAAATAAATGATTTTAAAAGAGTAACCATGGAGTTTCTTGCCGATTCTTCTCCATATGAAACGACCTCTCTTTCTTGACGTTTTATAAGTGCCCTTGTAGTCCTATCCTTATCCTTACTAATATTATAAAAGCGAAAGTGAGTTTGTTTGTTACCTCTTCACGCTTTAATGGCTAAAACGATTTTGATGAATTTTGGTACAGAGATAGTTGGAAACCAGGATACGGACATAAGCTAACTCTTTTTCAAAAAAAGTGGGATTAGAGGGAGAAAGAGGGAAAACTTAGCGTTGCTATTACAAATCTTTAAGGCGCAAGGGGAACTGTGTTACCCCGAATGTAACGCGAGCGAAGCCGCTGGCAAAAGCTAGTGTAAAATAAAAATATTTTGATTTGATTGATCACTAGTTATCCTTCTGTTCGTTACTATTCTGTGGCGCCATTGTGATATTCGAGCAACGAATTAAAATGCCGGTTCGAGAATCCGTACAAATCGACAAAGCTTTCGGTTCAATTTTATTTTATTGTAAAACGCATAGTTAGGTTTGTTGATGTCCGCCAAGCGTGCGAGCGTCGATGGTGTATCGGAAAACCTAAAATGCCACCGACAGTTTTTTTCACAAATACACTGTAGGCCATGCGCACCTATAAAATTAAGTTTTATGCCCGTTCATTTGTTTTATAGATTGGATCGCCAGTTCGTTTTTGTTTTTAGATTGGAGCGAAATTGTAATTTGGATGTTAGGTGTCGAGTTCCGCAGTGTGGGTTGTGTGTATTGGAAATTGAATTACTTATCTGTTCGGAAACGGTTTATGAATATGATGTTTTGGGACCGTATTGGTAATATGGAGAGAGTACTCTATCGTCAAAATGTAATGAAGCAGCCCTTTTGCTTTTGGTGTAAAAATAATAAAATTATGTGATTTTTTCAAACAATGGTTTAGATTATTTTGTTTGTTGATTCACTCTCACACTCAGTTGAATGGATGTTAAAAGCACCAAGAGAATGGCTTTTCTTATAACTTTTAATTACACAGCGAAATTCCTTATTTTTGACTATTTGTTACGTTATAAACAGGAATTTAAAATAACATAACCAAACAGACAATAAACCAGGTACAAGACGCCATTATACAAACAAACCTACTTTCGTCCCCTTTCAGTCCCAAACGTAATACTCAACAATTTCCATCCGCTTACCCACTACCATTTCACCACATACGGAACACAAAAGGAACAGACGAAGAAAAATACGAACTTAATCTGAATTGCATGCCAGTTTCAACACAGTGTATACTTTATTCTGTCCGCCACAACACGGGCGATGTCGCTTGTCGCTCGCAACGACATTCCAATTCCATTTTGTGGCTTTGTGACATCGTGGCACAACTTGTCATATTTATATGACGTATAACTCGAGGAGACGGGATATATGATATGTGGAACTAACGTGGAATTATGGGGGGTTAGCTTGCCAACGACTATGGATGTTACAAATATGGGATAGGGTTGAAATTGATGATTTTTGCTTTTAAAATGTTGTTGCCAAGAATTTATCTACGCGTTAGCAGTATTGGACTTATATTTTACATATTCCGCCCGCGACTTTGTCCGCGTGGCATAGTAACTTTAACCTACGTTAAAATCGAAATAAAAATCTTTCTCTCCCCTTTTCTTCACTCTCTCTCCCCCTTTTCTCACTTTTTTTTAGCCTAGGTCTGCCTCCAGAGTTCCAACTATCTCTGACCAAAATTCATAAAAATCGGTTTGGCTATTTAAGCGTGAAAACTTAACAAACAAACTCACTTTCGCTTTTATAATATTCGTAAGGATAGATCCCAAACAAACATATGAAACTTCACACATCTATATCTTACCCAGTGAAGGCATCATATTGAAAAAAAAAACAGCGAATAAACTTTTAGCCAGTTAGACAAACAACTGTATTTTTTTTTAAACAATTTCATATTCAATCTACTTCTACATTATTATAAAACTGTACGCAATCATAGTCAGCCTGTCACTCCTGTCAGTGTCAAAATTGACACAGAATATTTGACACAACAGTTCTTAAACTCAGTTAGCTAAATCTGATCGCGTTCAAATTCTTTGGTGAAAGCTTTTGCCAAAAATGAATATAAACTGCATTTAAAAACCACTCTACCACTTAAAACAAATGAGTTTTAAAAAAGGATTAAACTTCCCGCAATACGTCAGATTTCCCGCTCCGTAGCCGTCACCTTAGCGGATCAGCTGTGTGAAGTTTTGTATGCAATGCTAAAGTAAATTTTCCGCTCTGAATGAGAGTTTAAATTGTGGAGGCTTCCGAGTTTTTCAAGTCGTTTTGTAAGAGGATATGAAAGCTTTGTCATTGGTAGGATTTTTTGTCCAAATTTTCTCTTCTGTTTACTTCAGAAACATACTGGTGTGATGATTGAAAACACAACTACCAGAGGGTCTAAAATGGTGACTTCAGCAAAATCATAATAGGTTAATAACATTAGTGTGTCAATTTACTATATTAATTGCCTCTGTA
This sequence comes from Ochropleura leucogaster, assembly GCA_958449745.1. Lineage (NCBI taxonomy): Eukaryota > Metazoa > Arthropoda > Insecta > Lepidoptera > Noctuidae > Ochropleura > Ochropleura leucogaster. The sequence goes on along the minus strand of OY288213.1, from coordinate 793,545 downwards.
ATCATTTTAAGAATTTCAACGTAATTCATATTTTTATCCTATGATGATTGTGCTAAAGCGCCCTTTTTAGACCCCTAGTGCTTTTTTCAATATGATTTGATGGAAAACTTAGTTTGAGTATTACTATATTGAACACGTTTTCAGTTTTGTGTTTTACTGGCTTCCGCCTGCGACTTCGTCCGCGTAGCAGTTACTTTGTTAACCGACTTCAAAAAAAGGAGGAGGTTCTCAATTCGACTGTATGTTTTTTTTTTTTTTTGTGTTTGTTACCTCATAACTCAGGTCTGAGTGAACCGATTTTGATGATTCTTTTCTTCTTTTTCTTCTTTTATTCGAAAGCTGGTGGTTGTCGTTTGGTCCCATAAAAAAAATATCAAGATCCGACAAGTTGTTTTGGAGTTATCTTTAATAATGCGTTTTAGATTGACTTCGTGTACGTTGATGATATACTCATTCGTCGATTATATTTTAGAAGTTGTCGAAGACAAATGATCAAAAAATGCTATGTACTACTATGGTTTGGAAGGTCATCGCAGTTTTTTGAGGTGATTGTATTTTAATTTGGTGATAGATCTTCAGTGATATACAACGGCACTCTTTAATAAATGACAGCAAATCTGCCGTGATTGCTGCAATCACATGTATAAGTATGGGTTTCACCAGGGTAGGCAGGCGAGTGGGAGCAGGGTGACCGTATCCCCTAGGGGATGATGCATATGATTTCTGAATTGGTTTAATACTAAAGCATAATATAGATACTTAGTATTTAATCTATAGCTTGATGTGGAACTAAAACTTGTATCTAAGACGGGACAGGGACTAAAGCTAAAAATAAAAACTTTTTAACCGTGTTTGAGTATTATATCATAATACTATAACTAAAAATGCATAAATAAAAACTTTTTAGTAAAAAAATAAAACCGACTTCTAAAAAAAAAACTAAAAACTGGAAAATAACTTTATTTCCGGAAGTCGGTGACTTTTGTTGGTTTCGTTGACTTTATTTGCCACCGACTTCCGGAAATAAAGTTATTTTCCAGTTTTCAGTTTTTTTTTACAGTTACGATGACCGTAAAAAATATCTTTATCTCCCCTTTTCTTCCCTCTTTCTCCCCCTAGCCTCACTTTTACTACACTTTTTAAAAAAGCTTATGTCCATCTCCGAGTTGGCCATTTAGGCGTGAAGACGTAACAAACAAGCAAGCAAACTCACTTTCGCTTTTTTAATATCAGTAAGGATTTATTTTATGTATAGCATACATTACTTAGATTTAATAATTAATGTTATCTTCAAAGATGTGCCTTTACAAATTATGGAACAATGTATGTTAATGTAACCCCAATCTGTTGTTCAAGAGGAAACATTTTTAAAGCTGAAATCACTCATGAATACGGACAAAAGGTGCGGACAAACCGTGCGGACTGGATAGCAGACGGTGCTTGACAGATAACATAACATCGTACCTGTAATCAAGCTCGAATCTAAACTTACTAAGAAACTAATGATGAAAACCCCAATAGCATTTGGCGTGACCTGGAAATCGAACTCAGGACTGTCTACTCAGTATTCGCGCTTGTAACCATAAAGCAAAGAGGCAGACTGTCAGACATTTATACATCTATACTAATATTATAAAGCTGAAGAGTTTGTTTGTTTGTTTGTTTTGTTGTATAGTCCATTTCTTGAGGAAGGCTATATATAGGCTATATAACATCACGCTACGACCAACAGGTACTGAGCAGCGTGGGTGAAACCGCGGAGAACAGCTATTTTTCATCAAAGTCCGGTTTCTGCCTAATTTGACCTTTAAACTTAAACTTATTGTTTATAAAAGGCATACCGTCCAGTCCACAGTCACGAATTAGTTACCTACGCAAGGTAACAGTAAGTCTAGACATTTTTCTTTATATGCAGATCAAGTACTTGTCTCTGAAGTTTTTGTGAAATTACCTACTTCGGACGAAACTGGATAATTCTATTTATTATTTTACTAGACAATTTGGCGGTAGGTACGTCTGAGTCTTAACTAACTAGGCTAAACAAAGATCAAGGAGAACGCTCTGACATTCAGACTTAAGTCTTATAATCTAGTTTTTTAATATACACTTCTTTGGTTTATTCTTTTCGAGAACTTTTAGTACAGCAATATAATACAATGTGGGTGTGTATTTGTGTTGATCGAAATTGAGTTATTCTTCGTCTGTAAATTGACGCGTCGAAAGTGAAATTTGGAAAGATAGAAGCTATAAGCTTTATTGATTACAAAAATTGAGATGTTTGAATTGCAATTATATTAGTTTTTTTTTTATAGAAATACGATTATAAGAAAGGTCATTTACATACCAGACGTTGTCATACTTGAAGGTTAAAAAGGGTTATAAAATGAATATCTTTTATTATGTGATCACGAAAACATAAGCAGCCGTGCCTTACAAGTATATGGCAAAACGACCATAGCCAAGTGGATATTGTCGGTTTTGTTGCGTAGGTTTCGAAATTTTGAATATGACCACAGCTTTTTGATATATTCTCAGTATCAACAGATAGATATCTAAGGCGATTCTCACACGACATGACCCGGCTCGCCCTGCGGCAACGAAAATGTATGGGAAAAGTCGTGAGCTGAGTCGTCGCAGCTTGTCCGCGGCTGTGCAGTGTAGGTAGGTACAGGTATTAGTGTTAGCCACCAACGAAGGTTCCAGCACGAGCGCGCAGTACAAACTTCACGTAAATACGTCGAATTAAAAATAAAAATTCCCTTCCCACAGCAATTTTTTTTCACAACTTTAAGAACTTATTCATTTTCATGGATGACACTAGTTGTGACTGTTGCAAACAATTTGACTGAGATGCTATTGGATAATTTGTAAGCTTGATTAAAAACAACGACGTCAATAACATTAAGTTTACACCTAGGGATATCAAGCCCGTGCGGTGGTTCCAGTTGTGACGTAAGAATAAAAGATATAAATCCTGACTGACATGTCAATAAATAACTTGCTACATTATTTTCATGCACAGAAACTTGTCCCAACCACCACAAACACAAAATTCAACATCATTTCACAAAATCATATACCCATTACAATTATTAATTAAAACATACCACGAAGGAGTTAATGAAGTAATATCTCCATTTTAGCATCAGATCAAAGGGAAACTTCATCGGAATTGTTTGTCAAGTCGTACAAAGGTCGTATGGAGGTCGTGTAACAGGCGAGCGGAGCCGGGGGGCGATGTTGGGTAATTAAACCACTTGTTTAGCTGATTCGTTTCAGATTTATAGCGAGACGGGCGTTTTCTGAACAAATCTAGAGTAACATCGCTTGACGAATTAGGTTTGAGATGGTATTGTGAATAGTTTTGCAAGAGCAAGTTAACTTGACGACACGGTTGGCGCAGTGGCTGCGCGTGACCCGGGTTCGATCCCCGCACGTAACAAATATTTGTATGACCTACATGTAGTTATTTCAGATCAGGCCATTAATTGTGTATGTGAGTTTCAATGTTTGTAAACGCACCCACGATAAAGGGGAACTTCCTAGAGTGGGGCAAAGATATTAAAAAAAAAAAACTTACAATTGAAATATATAATTGTTTCATTAATGCAAAAAAAAACAACTTTTTTGTTAAGGTATGTTAGAATGGAAAGTTTATATTTTTCTGAGCATTAAAAAACTTTTGAAGCTCATTGAAGTATCCAATATATGAATATGTGGAAGCAGACAAAAGGGATACATCCTCTACTATTATATCTCTCTCCTAATCGTTGTTTCTAGTGAGCTGCTCACATTCCGATGATAGTTGCCAGGTTTGTGTTAATTATACGAATTTTGTGTTATATTGTAGAATAGCTTTTGCCCGCGGCTTCGCTCGCGTTTAATTCGGGGTAACACAGTTCCCCTTTACTGATTTGCAGGTACCTGTTACCTGTAGTTTTTGCCCTTGCGCCTAATTTATTGTAATAGCAAAGCTTAGTTTACCCTTTCTTCCCTCTTTCGCTCTCATTTCTATCTTTTAAAAAAAAACCGTCCGTCCGTCTCCAGCGTCTCAACTATTTTTGTACCAAAAATCATGAAAATCGGTTAAGCCACTTAGGTGTGAAGACGTAAGAAACAAACTCACTTTCGCTGTTATAATATTAGTAAGGATGCCACAATGTGGTGTTTTAGTAAAAGAAATGGTTTTGTGTTAGAGCACTTTAATAAAAAACAAATATTGAGAATTAAACCCATACTGTGTTTTTGTGTTCTTTAAGCGATATCACCTCTTTAACTTCGTACATGAATGTCACAATACAAATATATGTCTGCGCTTCAGTGCAGAAAGGAAATTGAATACACAATCTCAGGAATCGACCGCCTCGGCCGGATTACGAGCCGCGACAGGGCTGCTACCACTACTTTTTAAACCCGGATAACTTCTGGAAATAAGAACACTTTAGAATGAAGAAAATGGTCTGTCTGGGAGTTTCAATGTGATCCTATGTGTGCTGTTGTTTGTACATTAAAGGAACGCTACTGATCTAAATAAATAAAGTTCTTTTATTTTCAGACACAAATCCATTTGGTTGAGATGAAAGGCGTAGCATCTAAATCTTAACTAATATTATAAATGCGAAAGTAACTCTGTCTGTCTGTCTGTCTGTCTCTTCTTCACGCCTAAACCACTGAACCGATTTTAATGAAATTTACAGAAATAGTCTGGGACCCGAGAAAGGACATAGGATAGTTTTCATCCCGGAAATCACCTGGGAACGGGAACTATTAATCCACGCGTACGAAGTCGCGGGCAAAAGCTAGTTTTATAATAAATCAAGATATGATGGAAGATCGGGGAAGAAAGGACTTGATGGACAGGAATGAGAGTAGACAACTGACTAGGTGGATAAGGATCCTATGCGCCGGTAGTCGAAGCCAGTAGCCGGAAGACACTATATAGCCAGTATACAAAACCATTAAAAGACTTGACTGTCCTAATTTTGTTGTTTTAAATAAATGAATATCTTGGGACAACTCACACACGGCTATCTGATCCCAAGCTAAGCAGAGCTTGTGTTATGGTAACCAGACAACTGATGTACATACTTATATAATTTATAAATACATATGTATTTTAGATAAATCACACCCAGACACAGGACAAACAATCATGCTCATCACACAAAGTTTGTCCTGTGTGGGAATCGAACCCACGACCTTCGGCTCAGCAGTCACGGCCACGACCACTAGACCAACAGGCCCGTTTTTTTTTAAATATTTTTTTTTGGGTTAATTTGTTCTATTTTTAAATTAATTTTATTTTGTCCTGTGCAAGCACTTTTTATTACTATCAAAAGTTTGGAAGAGACCTAAATACATTTATCTTTGGGTGCCTAAAACTTGAATAGTTAGAATTAAAATGAACGAAGAGAAATTACATTTTACCTTTGAAAAACTACAAAAAGTAATAGTATATTTCCTGTATCATACTAATTTATTACGAGTATGTATTTATAGTTTCCAGCAGCTTAGTTTTTTTTTAATCTAGTTGTAAGATACCCAACCTGCTATCAAAGTTTTTGTGCAGCCCATGAGCCTATGAAATATCTCTTAGGCACGCTGGTTTCCTCATGATGTTTTCCTTCAACGACACAAATTATACAATACGCACATAAATCTGAAAAAAAAAGTACGTTCTGGGGTTCGAACTCGATACCGATGACATGTCATACAAGATCTTAGTTTATTTAATAATTTTTTATAGTGTTAAGATTTAAGTTTTTTTTTTATAAATGTTGTGTGAACTTGTGACAAGTGCTATATAAATATGTTTTCTTTCTTTATTTTCTATCACAAGCAGTTTAGTGGCAACCCTTAACACATAAACAAACAAACAAAACTTCGTTCTTCACATGATAACATCAGTGTTTAAAGTTTAAACGCTGATTTGAATCGCAGTTAAATGAGAAAATGCATTACAAAGTTCTACGATGTAATAACAACGGTTCTTATAAGTTTTACATACCTACTTTAAGCAAGTTTATAGCGTCATTATCTTGATGCAAACTTCGGAAATTATTCTTTAAATATAGTAACTAGCTGTTCTCCGCGGTTTCACCCACGCTGCTCAGCACCTGTTGGTCGTAGCGTGATGTTATATAGCCTATAGCCTTCCTCAAGAAATTCCTCACTAAAAGAATTATCCAATTCCAACCAGTAGTCCTTGAGATTATCGCGTTCAAACAAACAAACAAACTCTTCAGCTTTATAATATTAGTATAGATATATAGTAGTTCGCGTCATTATTCTCTTAGTCTGAATTTCATAGAATGAAATGCAACACAGTTTGACTAACAAACGTGGATTATGGATTCCCGAAGTTATGTAACTAAATATTGCTTGTTAGATCCGTCGATCAAGACAAGGCTTTTCCAACGCGTTATTGACGCGTTTGTGATTGGTTCCGTCATGTACAAACATACGGTCCGCCATTGTTACTATTAGTACATGGACATTTGGCCAGTTATATTTAAGACCCATGTGATAAGGGACAGGCCTATTACCATCAACTGTGGTTATTACTGAGAATTCCAAATGAAAAAGCCCAATAACACTGCTCTACCCGGGAATCGAACCGAATCTTGGAATATTCCCTAACGTTCTGTCCGCTCATATACTGTAACAGTTTACTAGTAAATAGTGTTCAAAAACTAGTTTCTTTATATTCCTTTAAAGTTAATTTTAAACCGGATTTTAACGACACGGTTGGCACAGTGGCTGAGTGATCGATTCGGTTCGACCCCACACGAAATAATTATTTGCATGACCTACAAATAGCTGTTCCGGGTCTGGCTGTTTGTGTATGTGAGTTTAAATGTTTGTAAAAGCTCCCGAGATACAGGAGAAATCCTAGTGTAAGGCAACGTTTAAAAAAAAACCTTTGTCCCACACGCTAAACGAAAATAAAAGCTCTAAATACGTATCAAAGGTTTGAAATCTTATCCCTAATGAAAAAAAAAAATCTTTGGTCTGAATTATGTATTTCTCATAGGCTTTTATTTCTCGAGACAACCCTAAATATCAATAACAGTTCAGATCCGATATACATATAAATGTATGTATATATAGCTGTACAACTAAACACTGGAGCGTTTTATATTCCCACAATATATGTTCGTATTTACATAATATACTTACTTGCGGCGGAATGAGGATCTCTTTACAATATCGTAATGTAATTTATTTTGTGAAGGTAAAATGTATTGAGTGATATTGATATGTTGAAATATCGCTCTTGTATCTTCAAAGTTTCATGGAAATTTTCGTTTTCATCCGCAGCCGGTTAGACTGGAAATCGGCAGATGTGAAAGTTATGATGTTTGTTGTGCCAAGCGTTAGCCACTGTTCAGCTCCTTTTCTAGAGAAGGGTATGAAAAATAGATGTTGGGCGATTCTTAGACCTACCCGATAGACACACAAAATTGCATACAAATTAGTCCAGCCATTTCGGAAGAGTTTGGTTATAAACACCGCGACACCAATATTTTATACATTAGACTAGCCGATTGTCAGATCTACTGAATATGTGTATAAAATTTCATAAAAATCGGTCAAGCCGTTTCAGAGGACTATGGTAACTAACACTAGACAAGATATACGTTCACAAAAATAACTGTTCCTATGCTTAATTTGGTTCTTTATGACTTATTTATACTCATGCTAACATCAGTTTAGCATTTACAACGTAAGCAAAAACTGTGTGAACATTTGCAAACAGGATAAACTGAAGCCAAAGGTGATTCCAAGAGAAAATATAAATATTAATATTTTCCATTTCGATCCGAATTACTCCCAACCAGTATTAATACCGTAGCTGGTTTCCATTTGCTAATCCGTTAAGCTTTAACACCTTGCCAGAGGATTTCCAGAAGGATAAGGGGTCCTGAAAAAGTAAAGGAATTTTTCAACATTTTTCAAAAGAAAATCTTCTCAGAAAAAATAGCTAAACACGTCCCGGGAAAACAGGAAATAAATCGAAACCGTTCTTTCAGGTAAGCGTCTGAATCGGGCTCTGATAACCGTTGGAGACTTAGAATCGATGATTGTGGATAAGAATTGCGGAAAAAAAAATCTCACTTTACTGTTTGGATCTTGGAATAGATTTTAACGTGAGGTTAGGATCAATCTTCTTATCCGTGAGTTATTCCTTTACAAATATTTTAATAGTAACTAGTACTTAGAACGGTCGTAGTATGACAACCTGAACTATCGTTCGGACAGCACGGAAAAAAAGTTTGTAAAATTTTACCAAATTCTTCTGGCTTTGCTGTACCTCATTTCATTAAGATAATAAGAAAAAAATAAGAGCCGCTTTGTATGCGCATTGATTTGATGTTTCGTCTCTTTGGTTATATGTCCATTTTTATCCTTTCCAGGACTTAATGGCTGAATGAATTTCGCTAAAATTTGTCATCAAAGTAGTCGTAGCCTGGGCTAAGACTTAAGATATTTAACAGGCTGTTTATCTTAGTAATACGTTTTGGTGAAGCTATTTTTTGTTAAGATTGATCGCCGTGACTGTTACTTGAAAGTGCGAATTTCATTCATATCCAGTGTTTGGCATCTTAGTATCAAACTCATCTCGTCGGTGAAGCGATCGTATCATGTCGCTAGTCTGCGACAGATCCACTGATACTGTTTACACTTTCGTATCGAGGTCGAGACGTATCGCTACGTGTGATGAAACACTTTGTTCACATTGTTTTATGAAAGAATTTATTTCGTTGTTTAAAATTTTACAATAGCCTCTTCTAGATATGCTATATTTATTTGTCAATGTTGCCAAATCGCTGAGTCAGACTGCAGCGACGCAACAATCCTTACTAATATTATAAAAGCGAAAGTGAATTTGTTTATTTGTTACATCTTCACGCCTTAACCGATTTTGATAAATTTTGGTACAGAGATAGTTGGGGCCCTGGAAACGGACATAGGCTATTTTTATTTTAAGTGACATATGATGGAGAAATAGGGAAAAAAAACGAAAAACTTGACATTGCTTTTACAATCAATAAGGCAAATCAGGAAAAGGGAACTGTGTTATTCCGAATTTAACGCAAGCGAAGCCGCGGGCAAAAACTAGTGATTTTATAAACGAGTAACGAACTAACACAAACTTGTTGTTTATGTGAGAAAGCATTTACCCTTCACGTATTCAACGTTTCACGCCAGAGATTAAAAATCTCAAACTTTTGGTCGTCAGTATTCCAGCCTAGGCCACGTAAGTACACGACAACTCAACCTGTGTTCTATCTAGATAGCCCTGCACACTCCGTGCAAGGACAAAGCGCCACACAGCTATACAGGGTGGCCAGTAAATTGAGCGTGAGCGGCGACAATTTGACGTCAATTTGGCGTTATTACGACGCTGTCTTGTTGCCTCGTAAATTTTCGGGGAGGTTTGGAGGGTGAGGAGGGAATGCACTGGTTTTTGTGGTAGCTTTTATGGTCGTTTGTGTGATGAGCGTTGTGTGGTTCTGTAGATATAAGAATTGGAGTAGGAAAAAATGATCCGGCTCGAAGGACCAATGTTTTTGGGCATGATATAATATATTATTTGTAGTTAGACTGTGATGTTTGTGACAAATGCACATAAAAAAATACTTTTATAAAACCTAAATTAAAAACAAAAATAATGTGCCAGAGTTTTCTTGCTCTGTTGTCCTGCATTAAAAGTTATATTGAAAACATTGGTATTTAGCTGCATCCGGTTAGACTGGAAGCCGATCCCAACATAGTTGAGGAAAGAGTAGTTGATGATATTTAAAAAAAGCATGATTTATTGTGTTTTCAAATAAACCTAACTTACAAATAATTATTATGCTAAAACATATAACTGTTTTTGAAATTGCGTAGTCTGACAAAGGGTAAGTAAAAACATGAATTTAAAAACCGCTCTGAACGATAGCGACATCATAATCAGTCAGTAACGGATGGTATCTTTAGCCGTTTGGTAATGTTGACCGAATTTAGCTAAATTGACTCTAAATAACATCAATTTGGAGGCAATTTGCTGTTATTACGTCTTGAATTTTCGGGTAAAATTGCTTTCATAGTAGCCTAAGATTAGCGGAAAAGTTATGTTGAAAATGTCAAATTGCAGATTAACGACACATTTGGCGCAGTGGTTGAGCGATCGACTGCTGCGCTGCGTGTCGCGGGTTTGATCCCCGCACGGAACAATTATATGTACGGCCTACAGATAGTAGTTCCTGGTCTGGGTGTTAGTGTGACTGAGTTTAAGGTTTGTAAACGCACTCACAATATATGAGAAGTTCTTGGTGTGGGGCAAGGTATTAAAATAAAAAAAGTTATGACTATTTTCTTTACCTTCATTATCATTGATGATCATTTGTCTCTAGAATCATAATATCCCTTTGAGGCATATAGTAGGTAGATATCCATAAAATTGAAGTTATTTTCCGTGCCTAGGAATTGTCCCCTGATTCAGTCAGGGAGCAATACCTAGGGTTTAACTTCAAGCATCCACAGGATAGACCAACATTAAAGGTTGACCTACGAGACGCCATTAAAAAAAAACCAGCCAAGAGCGATTAATATTTGCGTACTTAGGGTTCCGTACAAGTTTGCAACTTAAACGACCAGAATCGTTTGACTGCGTAGACTAGCTCAAAAGCTCTACTGATTTGAGCAAATGGCTTTAATTTTAACTCGTTACCTTCACGCCTTTCCGAAATACAGGGTCTTGACAGACAAAAATACAGACGGAAAACAAAATTATTCTATACTAGCGACCCGTCCAGCGGTTTCAACCGCTGCTCACCTCCTAAGAGTCATAGCGTGAAGTATTATACATATAAACCTACGTTTTAAATCATTCTACCTATTAAACTACCGCATCAATATCCGCATACATACAACATAGCAACAGACAGACAGCGACATTATTTTATACTATGTGGTGAAGGGTTCAGTTTTTCCCTCTTCTGATACTGAACTTAAAAATTGTGCCTAGGAATTTTGTCCCGGCTATCATTTGTAGATCTTTGACAGTCGTAACAGTTAAACCTTTGACTCTAAAACTACACTTTGGCAAGCACTCTTACCCAAGAATATTGTGATTTGGATTGGACATACAAACAACAGAAAAAATGTTGGAAAGAGACAGACAGCGCATTATTAGAAGAGTCTATTAAGGAAAATGAGAATCTGTCTCGTTCGGATGATGAGTTTATAATTAAACTGTCACAACTCTCGCATATTTCGATCTCGAATACGACAGTTTGCTAAATTAATGTTTCTCGTGAAGTAAATATTTTGTGTAATATCAAGCCTATGTCAGATGGGGGTGGCTAGGCATTTCTTTGAGCAAATATATTTTATCACATATTTTTTTATTCGCTCAATTATTCCTGCAGTTTAGGTTCAATAACCAGGTCGGGCATATAACCAGGTCGGGCAATAGCATACTAGCTTTTGCCCGCTACTTCCTGAATGGAAAAACTGCAGGTACCTCCTACCTGCAGTTTTTCCATTGCGCCTTAATGATTTGTAATAGCAAAGAAAACTTTTCTCTTTGCTTTCCCCTTTCTCCCTCAAATCCCGCTTTTTTCTAAAAAAATAGCCTATGTCCGTCTCCAGCTCCAGGGTCCCAACTATCTCTGTACAAAAATTCATCAAAATCGGTTTAGCCATTAAGGCGTGAAGAGGTAACAAACATACTCACTTTCGCTTTTATGAGTAAGGATGCAAAAACGTAAACGTAGTCAAACTGAATGCAATTATTTAAATCCATTAGTCTTTGAAACTGTATCACGTGTGTACCTATATACATATATATACCTAAGCAATATTTGATGTTATCCCCTTTCACTAATAAACAACGCACAAACATCAATAACATATCTATTGATGTCTGACGCCAAAGTTATTAGCTCCAAAATCGATAGCGCTCATAAAACACATTAAAATTAGGGTTCTGTATAAAACAATATAAACTAGCGACTCAGTTGGTACGGTCGTGTATTTTGACAGGGTTCGCAATAGCCCGCAATTACGTTAGATGCATATTATGCAAGACAGATTGCAGCGGCATTAGGGCCGATGTTGAAACGATTGTATTACGGTAATACATATATGGTATGCACTCAGAATTTAGCCATTTTAATTACTTTTTAAGAAAAAATGTAACCCTTATAGGATCACTTCATTTTCCGTCTGTCTGTCTCTCTATCTGTCTGTATATCAAGACCCTCTATCTCGAGAACGCATTAAGGTCGATCGAGTTGAAATTAAAACCATAATTATATTCAAGTCAGTTGTCACTTAAAATTATGGAAAAATCAACCTTCTGAATACGCAGTAAAGATGCCACTTATGTCGCAAGTTTGTTCGGAACCCTTGGTGTTTATTATGCTCGGTATTTACTTATAATGTAGTATTGGTGAAAGTCTGACAACCAGCATTACCAAGAATTCATTTATTTACTAAGTACTGAACTAGGTTGTGGAGGTCAGATTGACAGTCACTCAATGTTAAAACTAGTATTCAGTTGCATTTGGTTTGATTGAAAGCTGACCCCTACCATAATTGAGAAGACTAGGTACATGATGATGAAGCACATGTGACTAAAAGAGTGATCTGAATGTTGATGGACGGAGAGCGAGAGGAAGGCCAAAGAAAAGATGGATGGATTGTGTAAGGAATGATATAAAGGAGAAAGGAGTAAATGATGCCGTGACGTTTGTTAAGGGAAAAAGGAAGAAAAAGGTGTTGCACCGACCCCAAATAGAATGGCACAAATGCAGGAAAATTAGGCAGACTAGGTACATGATTATTTTATTCTTGTAGTTCCACATTTCAGTACTCTATAAGCATAACTAATCATGCTGTCTCGTTTGTTTCAAACGGCTAAGTATAGTTACCTAATATGTATTACGAAACGTATGTAAAAACATTAAATAACTAGCTTCCGCCCGCGACTTCGTCCGCGTGGCATTAATTTGGGTTAACGCTAACTTTAACACGCGTGATGATTGACAAAAATTATATTTCTCTCCCCTTTTCTTCCCTCTTTCTCCCCCTTTTATCACTTTTTTAATATGTCCGTCTCTAGGGTCTCAACTATGTCTGTACCAAAATTCATAAAAATCGGGTAGGCCATTAAGGCGTGAAGACGTAACAAACAAACTCACTTTCGCTTTTATAATATTAGTAAGGATTTCTTGCATAGCAGTGCGCATTGCTATAAGTTATTTTTAATGGCGAATTCTATGGAATCAGTACTGATCGGGGTCACACTGTGGTTGCCAGAAGACGGTTATGAGATCTGGAAACCATACCGGGGAGATAGGCTGGGGAAGATCACACATTGAGAGAAGTGCTCGGTATAATACTGGGTTTAAATAGAAGCCATTTACTTCTCCCGAATTACGTTCAAAACTTAAAAATGTTAAGACAAAGTTACCTCGTTCCTCTCCATCACTACCAGTTTAATCTAATGTATTAGCATGAAGTGTGTGTCAGTTGGGGTCAGCAGATAGCGAGCTCGTTACTGCAGTGATCCGTCGATAGCAAAACAATGTTGTTTGTGATTACAAGCGCAACTTACGAACCAAATTATGAACCGAATAGCTTAGTATGTAAATTATGAACACACAAATTTTGGATTGCGCAGTATGTTGCAGGTAAATACGTGGATTTTCAATTTATCTCTGTTTGGATTTTGGGTTAAAATAGTGTTATAGTTATTTTATTTACCTAACCGTGTATGTGTGTGTGAGAGTGTTTAGTAAGTAGATCTATTTGAATTTAGTTTCTACAAATATATTAGCGTAAACAAGGCATTTAATATGGGTCCACTTACTTGTACCTACATAGTAGAATAGAATAGAATATACTTGATTGCAAACCAAAATTGAAACAAAATTGTTTTACAAAAAAATATGTACTGTGTCCGTGAGGCGTAATCATTTGAGAAAAATATAGTTTACAAAAATGCTCTTAATCTAATGTGTAATGTTTGGCAATGAATACAATTTCTTTAAGACGTTACGTTGATGACTATACTAGTATAAACTGTGTGACAGTCGTCAGCAAAATAGACGTGATGTAGAATTAACAAAGTTTACAACGTTTTAATATTCTATCTAAGAATCACAAACACGTTAACTCGTTTCTCTATCTATGTGATATGAAGTTTTTGCCTTTGGTAGGACTATCTCAGGCTGGTAATTTAAATTAAGTACTACCACAATAATGGTAAGATCACTAAGACACAGTTTCACAAAGTTATTAAAATCCTGACTAATATTATTAAAGCGAAAGTGAGTTTGTTTGTTTATTACGTCTTTACACCTAAATGGCCAAACCAATTTTGGTGTATTTTGGTACAGAGATAGTTGAGGCCCTGGAGACGGACATAGGCTAAGAAAAGGGGAAGAAAGAGGGGAAAAAGGGAAGAGAAAAAAAATTGATCTTCATACGGGTTAAACTTAGCGTTAGCCCAAAGTAACCATGCCACGCGAACGAAGTCGCGGGCGGAAGCTAGTAAATTATAAATAATCTTTTTTTCAGGTAAGTTACACCGATATCGTCATCTTAACATCAAACACATTATACAATATTACATCATTGACATTAAACAAAATATTACACGAAACCGCTGAGAAATGAAGATTGTTCAGACACAAGGTACTACGCACGTAGATACTATGTTACATCTAACGCCCCCGATTATTGTAACCAGGTCATACAATAATACTAAAAGCCGACGCAGACGAGTAACTTTGTAAAGTCCGAAATATAACAACACAACAAATGTGGGTGAACCATAGATACTGCAGAGGTTAAAATACATTGATCAAACCTTCAACAGTGCAGGCTGGTTTGCAATGAGGTTCAAAAACTCAGATTTTTTGAATAAAGAATTAATAAAAAGAAAATAGAATGGTTTTGAAATGTTTGGTGAAAATATAAACATACAAGGACTTAATGTATTTGTGTCAACAAAATTTAATCCCACCAAGATACCATGTTTTTTATAAAATCACTAGCTTTTGCCCGCGGCTTCGCTCGCGTTAAATTCGGTAGCGCCTTATTCATTTGTAATAGTAACGCTAAGTTTTCCCGTTTCTTCCCTCTTTCTCCCACATATCCCATCTTTTTAAAAAAAATTGCCTATGTCCGTCTCCTGGTTCCCAACTATCTCTTAAGAAAATTCATCAAAATCGGTTTAGCCATTAAAGCGTGAAGAGGTAACGAACAAACAATCTCACTTTCGCTTTTATAATAATAGTAAGGATCTTAAAGTATTTATGCTTATTTTAATAACGAATATGTACCCATTCCTTATAGTACACATCTATCTAACTTTTTGCAGAACACCCCAAAAGAGTAGGCAGACCTGTATCTACTAGACAGCCACATTTTAGTCCCATGTAACAGGGGTGAAAAGATTTATCTCTGCTCTGGTCGATTTCTGATGGAAAATTAATAATCAATTTGCCACACTTAAGAATTTAACCAAGAACTTTCAGCTCAACAAAATTACTTTCAAGTACTAGATTATTGAGGCAGGTAATCAAAATCAAAAGGCATTTATTCAAATTAGGCTGATAATCAGCCGTTTTTTAACCGCAAATTACAAGAGACAGTCCCACAAAACGCCCTGCCCTTCACCACTTTGTAGTGTTTTTGCTGAGAAGAAAAAATGGCGGAACTAACTCCCCAACAACACAAATGTTTGACAGGTTAGAAGAACCAGATTTTATACAATTTCATTTATAACAAAGTAAATTTAAGAAACAATAAATTCATTGTCACATGTCAGCTAGCCAACACAAATTGTATATAAAAACATACCCAAGCATAAATAAATCTTCCAGTATAACGGGTGTGCCCGCTTACACGTGCAGTGTGATTGGCTAATGTGTAATGATTGTTAAGTATGTAAAAAATCAAATCAAATCATTTATTTCAAACAAAAAAAAAATAATGCTGCTACAGTCCCAGTCACAAGATATAATAACTTGTGAAAGTAGTGTAGTTGCCCATTCCAAAGCGTAGATCTCTGTGGAGAAGAATGCGCAAGAAACTCCATGGACACTCTTTTAAATCATAATATTTAAAAAAAAACCTCAAATTCAAATTATTCGTAGTAAGTGTTGGTACAATTTAAGTCTTAAATTATTAATTACACATCCATAACACTTAGTCATAATAATGTGACATGCAAACATTCGGGATCTTATTTATTTAGCATACAATATTGATAAAATATTATAAAAGCGAAAGTGAGTTAGTTTGTTTATTACCTCTTCACGCTTTAATGGCTAAACCGATTTGATGAACTTTGGTACAGAGATAGTAGGGAACCAGGAGACGGACATAGGCTATTTTTTATTAAAAAAATGGTGTAGGATATCAGGGAGAACGAGGGAAGAAAAGAGAAAACTTAGCATTGCTATTACAAATCAATAACGCGCAAGGGCAAAAACTGCAGGTAGCAGGTACTGTGTTATATCGAATTTAACGCGAGCGAAGCTGGGGAAAAAGCTAGTTAATTATAATTAGTAAACATGTCAATTGAGATTATTTTATTAATAAGGTAGGTATATTATTTGATAAATTAGAAATATAATATAATTAGAAATATGTTTAAATAATAATTGATCAGAAATTAGCACAAACGTATTCCACACTCTAAGTAAGTCTCTCGTCTACTGAGACCCCAAAGGGTTTTCCCCCAGCCCGATTCCCAGTTATTTCCTAAACATAGCGAAACTCGGCACAAGCCGTAAAACGAAACAAGTACACTTTGTACAAACGAGAAAAAACTCCAGAATTCGTTACGAAAAGTTTTTTGTGAAAACAAAAGTAATTTGCAACGAAGCTTGTTAATAACGTGTTCTGTTTTAATTTTCTTTTTAATTATAGCTTGTTTTTAATTATCATTTTTATTTGTAGTATTTGCTGTTTTATTTTTGTTTTGTGTAAAGTTCAAGGTGGATTTAGGTTGGGTGGTGTTATTATTGTAAATTGCTTTTTAATTCATGACAATAAGAGTTAATTTAGTATTTAGTTTTTACTAGCTTTTGTTTGCGGCTTTGCTCGCGTTAAATTCGGAGTAACACAGTTCCCCTTGCGCCTTATTGATTTGTAATAGCAACGCTAAGTTTTCCTTTTTCTTCCCTCTTTTTCCCTCACATCCCAATTTATTGAATTAAAAATTAGCCTATGTCCGTCTCCTGGTTCCCAACTATCTCTGTACCAAAATTCATCAAAATCGGTGTAGCCATTAAAGCGCGAAGAGGTTGTATCAAAATGGTACAAGAAAACATGACAAGGATGTTTTTTGAAGTTATACTTCTTTTGGCGCGATGGAGAAAAATGATGAGAGTGATTTGCGCGCGCACAGCGACATCGTGAAGTTAGTTATAGGTGTTCTAGTAACTATGTTCATGTTGTATATTCTAGTATTTTTATATTTAGAACACGTGTTTCATAATAAATAAATATTCTTTTGGTGTTTTTATTAAGCTATTGCACAGCTTTTAAATCAATTTCACATTCCAAGCTACCCTTGCCGAGGTTTGGAAATGGACAGGTTACCACACGGAGCCAGGTTAAGCAACCTTTGCTAAGGTTTGGAAATGGATGAGTTACCACACGGAGCCAGGTTAAGCAACCTTTGCCAAGGTTTGGAAATGGATGGGTTAGCACATGGAGCCTGGTTAAGCAACCCTCACCAAGGTTTGGAAATGGATGGGTTACCAAAGTTTTTTTTCTTTACACCAAAGAAGTATAACTTCTAACGCGTGTACATAAGTACACACACCCCTTTTTTTATACAAGTTTCAAAATGGTACATTAAAACATCCTTACTAATATTATAAAAGCGAAAGTGAGTTTGTTTGTTTGTTACCTCTTCGCGCTTTAATGGCTTCTTCTTCTTCTTTCTCCCTCATAATATCTATTTTTTTAATTAGCCTATTTCCTAGCCATTAAGGCATGAAGGCGTAACAAACAAACAAACTCACTTTCGCTTTTATAATATTAGTAGGATATTAATGCTATAACATCACACCTATTAAACCCAAAGGGTTAAGCAGACTGTTATACTACTAGTAGTAGTATAACCAGCCACATTTCGCCACTTATGCTCATGTTATTTATGTTCCCATTGTAAATAGCCCGCATAGTATATTTTGTCAGAATAACACCGCTAATATAAATCAGCATAATATATAGAATGGCGTCATCATTATTTAGTGCACCGCATTGCCCCAGTTGTGGATAATAACGACACACTATTCAATTTAGTTTTAGTACTTACAGTGTAGTGATTAATTCTAATGTTAATTATTTAATGAGGCGATGAAAGAGGATTTAGGAAGGTACCAGGGTATCAATAGCAAGTCTATATCAGTGGGTTGTGCAGAATATAATAATATTTATTTCTTTAAAAACCTGGTACGTAAGATAATATAGAGTAGAATAGAGTTGTGAAATTATATGATTTACTATATACGTATACATACAAATACAAGAGCATCTCATTATAATACGAAACATTTATACAATCAAAATACATCCAAGAAATAATAATTGAAAGATTTCTATCTATTCGAAATCTTTACAATAATAGTTGCCTAAGAGTTATCAAAAAAAAAAGAAAAACAACTTACAGTACTTCGAAAACCATAGAATAGCTAACTATTGTGCTCTAGAAAGAAAATGAAACAAATGATTTTCGAACAAACCAACTGGGGGTCTACTCTAATTCTACGTAAAACGAAATTACGGCCGAAACTTCGAACGTTTTCTACCACGGTTTCATTTCATTTCATTCATTTCGATATTTCGGACGTCCGAAGTTTATTTGACATTAAAATTTTCTAAACCTACTCTAATTCACGCAAAATGATATAGAGAAGGGTTACAAACTACTTTTGACTTTCGTTCGTTAACGAAGTTACGTTTCGGAGAAAGAGAGTAGACCCCCTGGACCGGACACAGAACTTTGACCGGACACAGAAAGTATATATTGTACTGTTTGTGCCAAAAGCATTTGCAGCATGTACGGATTTCGGTCCGATCCGTTTTCTAAAGAGTGTTGTGGGTTCATCACCGACGTTATCATCTCA
This sequence comes from Ochropleura leucogaster, assembly GCA_958449745.1. Classification (NCBI taxonomy): domain Eukaryota; kingdom Metazoa; phylum Arthropoda; class Insecta; order Lepidoptera; family Noctuidae; genus Ochropleura; species Ochropleura leucogaster. The sequence continues at coordinate 774,397 of OY288213.1, read as the reverse complement.
TCTACGAACAAGAGAGTAAACTCGTATTATTATAAGTTATTTTGTTTAAACCACTACATAGAACCATAGTCAAATAAAAAACAAGCGTCAAATTAATTTAATTAAAAACAAAAATGTCAAATAATCAAATTATAACAAATAAAAAGAAATCCATTTCAATTTAAGATGTGAATCATATTTCAAATATCTCACATTCGTACATTTAGAACCGTTTTCGGAAACGGCGGCCAATCTTAGTGAAGATTGCCATATATTATTATATTGATATTCTCTCTCTTTTCCGCCACTCTCATAGTCCGATAGGATGGCAAGCTAATACGACCAGAGAGAGATCAGGGGCCTAAGTCTGCTATTACAGTAGTGTCAGAATGGTCGATCACTGATCGCATAATGGTTGATTTTGACACGTTTAGTATGTAGTAGATTACCAAAATTAGCAAAATCAACCATTATGCGATCAGTGATCGACCATTCTGACACTATTGTAATAGCAGACTAAGGCCCCTGGCGCAGAACCAACGGCTTAACGTGATTTCAAAGCCACGGAGTAATCACAACTCCGGGATGCTACTGAAATAGTCCTAATGAAAGGCCCCAACAACACTTTTTGCCCGACCGAGAATCGAACCTGGAAGACCAATGGAGCAGTCAAAAATGCAGCCAGAAACATAGTAAAAAAAACGGGTTCTATTTAAATTCACCTACTTTTAGGCAGAATGCACACTGAACCACCCACAAAGCTGAACACGTCCTCAACCACAAAATTCGCCACTGTATGTACCCAAATCAACATACAAAATTAGATTAAACAAAAAAGAAAGGACTTAAAACAACACAGGGGAAACAATAGAATCGACATACTCCTACTTTACATTCAGCCCCACATGTCTACAACCGGCTTTATTCGCCTCACGAAATAAATCTTTCTTTATTTATACTTTCAACTAACCTATTGTTTTTTTCTTTCTTTCTTTCTCTCGTTTTCCTCAGTGATTTGGAAGTTTTTCTTGTGTTGTGGTATTCGGTTACTTCGCGGTGTTAGAGTTGACAATCTTGTTTAGCTGTAAGACGTTTGTGTAGCGGCTCTGAAGATAAAGATACTTTGTTTGTTATTGGTTTGTACATTTTTATGATGATTGATAATATAGGTCACATGACTGTTTTAACAATTTTCTTTAAAACCTTATGAGAAAACTGCAAAAATCACTTTTAATGCGAATAACGGTGATTTTTGCAGTTGATCTCTGAAATGTCAAAAAAAATCAAACTCATTTTCACTACACAACGATTGGCTGACTGAATTACCCACAACAAGTGAAATGCTTTTAATCACACGTCACAGAGAAAAGCCCAGCTGTTAACCGTTTATTTATAAATAGTGACAATGCTTTATAACTTTTTCTTAATAACTCTTTTCAACGTAAATAAAAATTACAGTCTTCAGCGGGATGGCAACGACCGTGTTAAATAGTGTAATCGAATTGAAAAACTTTTGATAAAATATTATTTCGCATGTGCCATAATCTACCGTCATACAATGAACTGCATTAAACATAAATTCGATGTTCATTGCTGTTCAACTATTTTTTTTTCATTTTCATTACAGCGAAAGTGAGTTTGTTTGTTACGTCTTCACTCTTAAATGGCTAAACCGATTTTGATGAATTTTAGTACAGAGATAGTTGGGACTCTGGAGACGGACATAAGCTAATTTAAAAAAAAGAAATGACATAAGGGGGAGAAAGAGGGAAGAAAAGAGGAGAGATTTTTTTTTCGCTCATCACGCGTTAGCCCAAAGCAACTATGCCACACGGTTGAAGTCGCGGCTGAAAACTAGTAATACATAATGAAGCTAATTTCCGTTCTATGCAACACAACAATTGCTTTATTGAAGTGCTTGGCGTGCTAGAGAGAAGATAACAAGTAACTTATTTTAGAGAGAAAACAGCTTGTTAAAGTAAAGCTTCAGTAGTAGTAGAAGATTTTATTATAAACATAACTTATGTATTTGGCACTTGACGTTAAAAACTGTTATTAAAATGAGCGGGCACTCAAGTTAATGTAAAATGCAATTTCACCCGTTTATGCTCGTTCACCAAGCAATATTCACTATTAAACAAATTCTTTTCTTTATGTTCCTAACAAAATGGTATGAACCAAAAAATATTGTGAGGTTACTGAAAAACATTTTATTGGAAGAGATAACCGTTATCATCCCAGATACTGACCGAATAACCGTCACAGCTGAGGTTAACCACTCTGTGTTGGTGTAGCCTCCAAAAATCTAAAACACTATTATTTATTCATCTTTTAGCTTTTGCCCGCGGCTTTGCTCGCGTTAAATTCGGGGTAACACAGTTCCCTTTTCCTGATTATCAAATACCTGCTACCTGTAGTTATTGACCTTACAGGTATATTGTAATAGCAAAGCTAAGTTTTCCCTTTTTTTCCCTCTTTCTCCCTCATTACTATTTTTTTTAATAGTCTATGTTCGTGTGCGTGTGTGTCCCGGGTTCTAACTACCTCTGTACCAAAATTCATCAAAATCGGTTAAGCTATTTTTGAAGACGTAACAAAAAAACAAACTCACTTTCGCTTTTATAATATTAGTAAGGATTGACATTTAACACTACAAGCTAACCCAATACTATTAATGCACCTTTAGTTAACTGCCACTTAAAACTCATCATCTGCCTAGCCTTTTTCCAACTTCATTAGGGTCGGCTAAATACCAGGACTTTACATGGAGAGCCTATCTGATCTCCACAATATAGTTAGTACCGGGTAATACGATACCCCTTGGTAAGACTGGTTGTCAGACTTTCGGGACGCTGACTACCTGTAACAAGTGACAAAGATCGACAAATGAAAGCCGGAACCAACAACTTAACGTACTTTCCAAGGCACGGAAGAAATTCGGTAAGTAACGAGTGGTCATCCACGGACCAACTTAGACAAATGCTAAGCCACCCTTAAAGATTGACAAGAGCAGCTGTTATCATTTAACATTAATATCTATAAATTGTTACAAACCGTGCATATCTTATGAATTTTACAGACAACAATCAAATAAACGACGACAACACGGTTGGCGCAGTGGCTGTGTCGACTGCTGCGCTGCGTGTCGGGGGTTCGATCTTCGCACGGAACAGATGTTTGTATGGCTTACTGATAGTTGTTCCGGGTCTGGCTGATAGTGTATGTGAGCTTAAATGTATGTAAATGCACCCACGATACAAAATAAATTCTTAGTGTGGGGCAACGTTTTCTTATAAGAATAAAAAGAAATAAATCCGTCTCACTCGTTATAATGTTGAAGATGTTGGTACGTTGCTTACTGTTGCAATCGTTCTCGTGTACGTTGCTTTATAACTGCGCATTCGATTCATATTTCACTTGTCCGTTTTTAATTTGTGTTTTGATTAATAAAGATGTCGTTTAAAAAAAATTACACACTGAAAATTGCTCTTTGTGTCCCCTATATCATGTGTGATGCAAATGATGCAAAAATTGGACAATTCACTATTATTTTTAGAGTATCTTCTGAACAATATGTTATCAATGTCTTCCTAAACACATGTTTATCACAATGCTTGTCGCACACTATTTGTGTGTAATCAAATATCTGTTTACACGTAATGAAACAAGTCAATATGTCTACCAAAATGATGTTATTACACAACACAATATCATTATCATAATGTACACGCAAAGAGAAAGAAGGAAAGAATACTAATTTTCTATGAAAACGGGAAAATAGTCGTGGAAATGAAAGGGGGAAAATAAATGTTGTCTGTTATGTAATTTCCAAGACAGCATTTTGTGACAAGCCCTTCATTCTGCTTCTAACCCCTGCAAGTTTTGAAGATCAGAAACAACAGTGGTGACAACCAGAAAAAAATTGAATTTATTTACTGACCTTCTCAATAAATTATCAAATCGTATTGATTTACTAATAACATTTTTAATGGCTATAAACCTTTGTTTTTGCGGATGGGAAGTCATCAAATAACTTTCCCCGCTCTGGGCGGAGCGGGGGGAGTGTCAGACTTGTACTGACTAAACCCATGTTCCTACTAATGCCCTTTACGTTCCGGGGTGTCAGTATCTCTGTTAAAAACACGTAACCCCGGCAGGCGGTGGCCCTGGCAGACCCTTCTGCATTGCTGACATCATTATCTTTGAGGTGCGCGTGGAACACTAACGCGCCGTCGACATGGCCTGTCGTCAATGGCTATTAAACTTTCAATAATTAATCAGCTATCAGGTCAGGCCTTCCCTTTTTGCGACTTATTCTTGGACCTTTAGACCTGTCTTCGTCTACGTCTTTTTAAGGTTCCGCAACTCAAAAAGAAATCCGGAACCCTTATAGGATCACTTTGCTATCCGTCTTCACCTCAGGAACGCGTGGAGGTGTTGAGTTGAAATTAAAACAATTTACTCAAGTGTTGTCTTTTGGAGTTGGAAAATCATATCTCTAAAAATATAAGCAATAAAAAAATATGGCCGTTTATATCGCAATTTTGTACGGAAACATAGGTGTTCGAGTGCAACTCGCTCTTGGCCGCTTATTTTGCCATATCTTGGGAACCATTTTGTGACTTTTTTGGTCCATTTTGCCGTTCTTGCTCAGAGAGTAAGTAACCAAATAAGAAAATATGATTGTCATCCTGTTCGTCATACACATCGCGCTTATTCGTCAAAAACCGGCCAAGAGCGTGTCGGGCCACGCTCAGTGTAGGGTTCCGTAGTTTCCCATCCGTCACAATAAGTGTTCCCAGTTATGAGGCCAACCGAAGAATTCGGTAATACCCGATCCAATGTAATAAGTACCTACAGCGCCATCTCTCGGGGAATTGGGTTACTAATTAATACAAAGACGTGCAATTTCGGTGGTAATTTTGGATTGCGAGAACCGATTTCAATAATTCTTTTTTTGTTTGAAAAAATATACGTTCAGGATAATAAAATATGTAAACAAAGTTACAAAAAATGCTTGCATATACGATTATACTACAAACTTAGTCCAGAAATTATATTGTAAAACTTTTTGTCTTTTTTGTACAAAAACTGTTGTGTCAATCAAGTTCAAAATAATTTTCATAGAAAGTCCTTATAAAGTTCTACTTTTTAGATTTTTTTCATATTTTCTAAACTTATGGTTCAAAAGTTAGAGGGGGGGGGACACATTGTTTTTTTCTTTTGGAGCGATTATTTCCGAAATTATTGACATTATCAAAAAATGATTGTAGTAAACCCCTATTCATTTTTAAATACCTTTCCAACAATATATCACACGTTAGGGTTGAAATTAAAAAAAAAATCACTTCCCACTTTACATATAGGGTGGCTACCCTAATAGAACATTTTTTTTTAATTTTTATTTTACCACTTTGTCGGCGTGATTGATATACATATTGGTACCAAATTTCAGCTTTCTAGTGCTAACGGTCACAGAGATTAAGCGAGGACGGACGGACGGACGGACGGACAGACAGACATGGCGAAACTATAAGGGTTCCTAGTTGACTACGGAACCCTAAAAAGGAGAGACAGAGTGTTTGTGTGTACATAAACACAAGTTTTCAGTTAAATATCAGAGATTTAAAAACTTTCAGGGTCCAAGGGGCAAAATTCAAAAACCGAAAAAATGGCAAATTTGTTTTGTGTCAGAATTTAGGAACGCCTTGCTGGGGAAACCGCAGACAAAAGTAAGTTTTAGATGTAATATGGATAAAAAAATAATATTGTAGCGGTGTGAGAACTTTAGTTTACATTCAAATAATAATTTCAGGAAAATACGAGTAAAAAGACATTTATTTTACGAAACAACTCCAGCAGTACTGACGTTGTTTTAATCTGGTAAAAATGTTTTTCACTTTTTATCTCAAACTCGACGTATTCCAATGATTCATTGTTTTACGAACGTGTGTGCAACTGAACATGATTTTTTTGGGATATTATGTTTAAAAATATTTGTATTATTTTGTGGCAGACTGCGATATTTTATCGCTGTCGTTTTTGGAACTTCGTTGTTACTGTTTCGAGAAAATATTGTACTTATGTATACACCTTGTTTTACGTCACGCCTTGCTGCATTTTTTCTGTAACTTTAATGGGCAATATCTGTAATGTTTAGTCTAATATAGGAATAACCTTATAGGCGGACTAAATATGATGTAATTACTTCGACCCAGGAAACTACCCTATTGTACAAACTCCATGTGGTGCACGTAATCTAAATTGTATGAATACTTAATGATAAATGCAATTTCGCAAGTAGATTTTTACAAACACTTACACGTGGGGTTTTTTTAACTAACTACATGAGGCCGGTGTTTCGTACCCAACTACTCTGAGAAGGAACAGCCGAAACAGACTCAGAGGTCATAGTCATGCTCATAGTTTTTTTAAGGCTAGACCTTAAAAAACCTCTGAGTTTTTTTACAAAAATCATGGTCAACTTACATGAGGACTATGCAGATTAGTGTCTAAGATGGTCATTTTAAGAGAGCACTACACAGATTGAGTGGACCTGTCCAGTCAGTGCAAGTATTTCAAGGTGTTTTTTATGACATGACGAACAATACCAAAAATTAAGACATTTGTGTAGGTCGCTTATAGTACCAGATTATCGTCAATAACAAACAAATTAAATAAAAGTAATGTTCCACGCTAACTTTAAAACATAGAAATATAATTCTCAAAACCCTCAGCTAGCTAAATTAAACTCACATACATAAACATACCCTCAATTCCCGTACTGAGATGTAAATCCACTAAACACCCGATAAATTCCACAATTTCGGCCATTAAAGTCATTTCAGTCGTAAATAGGTAACCGCGGTTGCCTTTCGAGGCTTGCCTAACAATATTTTATTTTAATGTTGGTAGCGCTGAAATAATTAGCCAGGGAACGTCAACCGAGCAGAAACTTTGTGTCGATGCCGAAGACTTTGGGATATTCATCACTCGTTTATAAAGTTGTGAGTAATGTGTGGAGAAGCGGAAAGAGAGTGAAGAAAGAAAGTCTGTGTTTGGTGTGCAATGGGTAGCTCACTCTCCATTCGTCTAGGGATGGGACGGGAGGCACCTCCAAGAGATGTCAGAAAAGCAGAGGGTCCTGCCAGGGTCACCGCCTGCCGGGGTTGCGGGTTGTTCGAAAGAGATACACACAAAGGGATAAAGATGGAACATGGATGAGTTTTACTCAGTCTGACGTTTCCACCGATCCATCCACAACTGAGTTGATTTTCCAATCCGATAAAAAATAAAACCGCTGTATTAGCGTTTTTATGTAATTGGGGCACGAGCTTATTGAGAATAAAACCGCCACAAATTCAGATATCGTGACTAGTATTGAAAATATCATGATAGAAAAACCCAAAAACACCTTGCCCGACACCCGGTATTGGGAATAAAACGCAGGATCTCAAACTCAACAGTTGCACTTTTGACTGCTTGATCAACGACGTTTTTGTATATAGTATTTTTTTTTAACAGAGAGAAAGCTCTTTTATCGGACATTGTAGTTAAGGCACTGCACATAGCAAACACTTTGTAAAACGTCTAGATTTTCGAAAAAAAATTAAAGTTAAATGTATAAAAAAGACTAACAAAACAGTTTACAAAAGAAATCTAGTACTACAAAAAAAAACGTTTAAAAAGACCGCAATTTTTTTTAAGGTATAGTAACGATAGGTCTGTACCTTTACTAAATAGATTAAATCATTTAGCACCCTCAGTAGTCACACTTGACGCCGGTACCGGTACCGTAAGCACCATAGTCAGTTTGTGCAGCGACAGCGGTACGTAAATCCTGCAATTAGTCGGAGACGCCGATATGCTGGCTGTACCTGGCTTTGTGGCAGTCGTGACGTAGTTACTGTTGCTTTTGTTTTACTAACTACTTAGATTTGAATTAATTTTAGGGAATGTTTTGTTTGATGATCTCTGACATCGTATTCTTCTACTCATTTTTAACCGACTTCTACATAAAGAAGGAGGTTGTTAATTAGACTGAACTTTTTTTTTGAAACCTTTGTTACACGATTTTAAAATGTTTATAATCAAAAGGGCGAGGTGGTGCCATATAAATCCTTACTAATATTATAAAAGCGAAAGTGAGTTTGACCCTGGAGACGGACATAGGCTAAAAAAAGTGAGAACCCATAAAAGGGGAAAGTAAGATATTTTTTTTTTCGATTATCACGAGGGCCAAAGTTAGCGTTAGCCCAAAGTAACTATGACACGCGGACGAAGTCGCGGGCGGAGGCTAGTTTTACTATATTGCTTGGTTACTTTATGAGTTATCTTCTATAATACATGTTATTTTTATTTGTACATGTTAATAACAATGGACAATGAATGATCGACAGCTTTTTGCGAAAATAAAACAACCAGATGAGAATGATGTTGAAACAAGAAATAACCACAAATACTTTAAATATCTAAAATGGAGAAGTTTTCAAAATGCACTCTGTGTTGTAATTTATGTTTGCTTTGTTACAGTAATAACTGCGAACGAAAATATTAATTAATCTAATATTATTTACTTAAAAAGCATCAAAAAGCAATAAAATGTTTGTTGAATTCCTTTGTTCTAATTAACATATTTATTTGCAATGTAACAATTACAGAACTTCGAAACTTGTATGTTTGTTCGTGTGACGTTTGAAATCCTAAATGGTGAGGCAAAAAGCCGCAAATGTCTCGACACGAAGCGCCATATTGATGTAAAAAAAGTTTTTTGTACCATTCCGGGGTCCCAGTAACAGCGAGCCAAGTAGGTATTTGAACTGAAATTGTTTTTAAACAGAAAGAATGAAGAGTATAAACATTAAACAAAAAAACAATAAAATGGATTGTGTGGTTTTATAAAACCACGGTAAAAGTGAAACTTTTTTTCACATTATAGACATTTAGACACCCCTACTCCGCGGCCGACCGTCACGCGACATACAACACACAGACGAAAAAGCTTGATACGATGTATTAAAAGTTTCACTTAAAAAAAAAACATAAAATTAAATGTTAAAAAAACAAGTCTAAACACAAAAAAGTAAATAAATTAGTGTCTCATGGCTGCGCCAAATAGGCCCAGTTTAGAAACTGCCGGGTAATTGCGTCCGACGCTGCTTTTCAACTGAACCTGTGATAGATGATGTGATGTGACGGACGAAAAACAGTTTCATAATTGGGTTGAGGTGTGTAAATAAACATATTATTTTATTTTACTTTTCATAAAGTAAGCAATGACTTATTGTCGGGCCTACGCTGTTCTCTTATACTTAAGTACTAACGCTATAACAACAACATTGTAAAACCAAATGATTTTAAAAGAGTAACCATGGAGTTTCTTGCCGGTTCTTCTCCATAGGAAACGACCAACCCGAACCGTGCATCTTTTCTCGACGTTTAATAAGTGCCCACATAAGCCTTTGTGAAATAAAAATATTTTGATTTTTAATAACATTTTGCTTGCAGCAGGCCAGCAATTACAGTCATCAAGAGAAGTTTTAGTTGCCAGCAGCAGTATGTTGGTGATAATAATGTGAAAAGGATCTTTTAATAGTAATGATCTTTATTCGTAGGTTGTTTGATCGACTGTTACGTTTTATTTAATGACTTACCATATAGCAATCCATTTCACAGAGCCTGTGTCTTAGCGGTGAAAACTTTATAGGCTAATTAATTTGACGACACGATTGGCGTAATGGCTAAACATTGACTGTTGCGCTGCGTGTCCCAGGTTCCATCCTCGCACGATACAAATATTTCTATGACCTACGGGTAGTTATTCTGGGTCTGGCTGTTTGTGTATGTGAGATAAAATGTTTGTAAACGTACCCATAATAGTGGAGAAGTTCTTAATGTGGCGCAACGTTTTTTTATATAAAAAAAAAAGAAAATTATTTTTTGTTTACTCCATGTTTTGATTTTTAGACATATTTAATACAAGCCTAGAAGAGTTTAGAAATGGCCAAAAATTGACATAATCTAGTCCGTAAACCGCTGGCACTGAGTCCAGCCCTCGTCGTGACGTGTTAATGCTCGTTGATGGATGCGCCGCCCACCACCAGCGCGGATTACTTCGCGCGCCGACAGATTCCCACCAACACACACTTTTTATTACACAGCCTGCTGCAGAATTACGTTTTAAATGCTTCGGAGGTATGTTTTAGAGAAAAAGACAAAACATGTTTTAAAATATAGTGTATTTTCGGACGATTAGTCTTAGTGTGAGTTTATAGTTAAAAAGTTGGGGACTGACATAAACTCAGAAAGAGATATATGAAGTCCATGACGGAAACCTTAGTCCAGCTGTGGGTTAACTATCATCTGCATAGCCTTTCCCAACTATTCATGCTTTTTTTCTGTTTTCAACTATGTAAGTGATCTCCCGTTCTTTGTAGAACGGAAGGGAGTGTCAAGCTTATACTGATTGGCACCCATCAATACTTCTTTTCGTTCTTTCTTCCCTTTGTGTTCATTGACTTCGGTATCTCTTTCGAACAACCCGCAACCCCGACAAGCAGTGGCTCTGGCAGGCCCCTCTGATTTGCTGACATCTCTTTGTAGCGCGCATGGAATACGAACCCACCGTCGACACGGCCTGTTGTCATTAGACGGAAGGACGGTGACCTACCCATTGCTCACTGTCCATAGACTTGCGTCTACTAATACTACGTCTTGCGACTTGCGTCGTCTGTAGTCGTCTAATGTCGTCTCTCACGGACTATGCAAGCTGGGAGTGGCTTCAAGTTCCACCAGATGCAACTGAATACCAGTACTACACATGCCAAGATTGCTAAATCTATCAAAATAACGATCAGAAGGCGACGCATAAATTTAAGTATAAATGCTACTAGAAATTAAATGCTGACGTCAGAGTGCCTTAGATTTGGCCACAATTTGACACATGCCTTTATATACAAAGATAAAAATAATCAGTTTGGTAGTTATGATAACAAAATTATATAAAGAAATACCAGGCTTTCCAATTTCTTCCACAGAACTTCTATATATCAGAAATTCAGTATTCCCGGGCATTCCACTCTTCTCGCAGCATTCTCACAATTACTCACAGCCATAATATCATTTCTTCCAACATCGGTATTCAGTAGCGAATGATACAATATTTCGTTTGCAAGTACGTCACGTAATAAATGCGTTGTATCGGCGCCGGCTCTCGTAACTCACGCGGCCCGAACGTATCTCATCGCGGTAAATCGCTGCGAGACGTAAATTGTCGCAAATGCTATGTTTTTCAATGGGTTATCGGGAGCCAATATGTGGCGCTGTACTCGGATGATGGACTGCAGTTTTAATTATGTGAGCTCTGGTTTTTTGTTGGAATGTGATTTTAATAGCTTTTTCAAACAAACCAGGGTTATGGCATGGTTATGTCATATTGGGTTTTTTCGATCAGTTTTCTCAATTCCGGGTGATGGCAATAGGTTGGCCCTATATTACATAGGACTTGAATATTAAAGTGCGTGTACTATTAGGGACACCTCTACCTGACCTTTTGGAGATTACAGGCGTCATGTCATGTTGTTCTTGTCCAAAACGAGTTCTTAATTAATTCTTTTAAATCACTTGCGATATAAAAGATAAAATTTGATAGGCATCAAGGGACACCCGGATAGAACGAAGTTAATATTTATTATGTACAAAAAACCTGTAAACACTCAACAAAAATAATCGTCGCGATACCACACTGTTGAATGCGAAATAGAAAGACGAATCGAAAATAACTGCCTTGCTTTCTATGATAGATAGAGAGAGACAGAGAAACACGCGCACGCCACACGGCTTACAACAATAGCACAAAAAGTGTCGTTACAACTTGTGGTCTTAATTTTTTCCGTCAATTCCCCTTTTGCAACGCGCGACAAGGAACTTCGTTACAATAGAGGTAGAACATAAGTCCCTTAGCCTTCGGTTATTTCACTTGCGGTACAACTAGTTTCCTTTGCGTGCTTACTGTCGCGTCGCAAATCGCGCTGCAGGGACAGGTGGTATGCGCAACACGCGTGTGCGTGTCTTAGTCAAGGAGTTAGACACTCTCTCCTCTTTGTGGTGGAGGTCATCCAGAATAGTGCTATCATTATTGCTATGTCTTGCTTCCCCTAAGTTGTGTTACAGAATTCCGAGTTAAAGCTAAAGTTAAAGGTTGACTGGTAGAGAATGCCTTATGGCATTAAGTCCGCCAATGTGTGGTACACTGGCGGACTTAATGCCATAAGGCATTCTCTACTACTATTGTACATGAAGTTTAAATAAATAAAGCTTATGAGTGGACATGGTTGGCCTTGTAGATTCTTAGACCCTTGTTAACTTTGGTTATTTACTATTTTATTTTACTTTCTGTAAAGTAAGCATTGACTTATTGTCGGGCCTACGCTGTCCTCTCATACTTAAGTACTAACGCTGTAACAACAACATTGTAAAACCAAATGATTTTAAAAGAGTAACCATGGAGTTTCTTGCCGGTTCTTCTCCATAGGAAACGACCAACCCGAACCGTGCATCTTTTCTCGACGTTTTATAAGTGCCTATGTAGGCTTATGTGAAATATTTTGATTTTGATTGATTTGATTTGAACTTTTTTAGAATATTTTGGCTGTTTAAATATTTGTGAAATTCAAGGGAGATTTCCTCGCATTGCAGACTCATGTCATAGTTGTTACCTTGTGACTTCGAGCATATATTTTAACTATTTACCTGTGCATAATTTAAAAACGCTGACTGTAGCTGACTGTTTTTAGCGACATTAATTACGAGCAGTAGAAAAAAGTAACGGTTTGAACATAACGCAAAAAAATTTCGTCAAAATGTAAAAAAAAAAACCTTAAAAAGTTAAGCAACGGAAATGGCGCACGGCAAAAGGCTCTGCTCTATTAAATTATTCCGTTTGGTCGAGTCAAAATGGCAGATCTTAATGTTGCCAGCATTGAAAAGAGGCCGGCTGAAAGGGTGGGCTTTTTGCCTTATTTTTACACTGTGGTCAAGTGCTTTCGTGTGGACGAATTGTTGATGTTGCGTTACTACGATGCCTATTGGTAGATTTGACGAGTTGTGACATTGATATTGTTATAGAAAACCATAACTTAGCTTCACGTATGTAATTGTTTTTTTTTTATGTTTTCTAGATCATAACTTTTTGTACTTTTTAAGTTAGATGGCATGCGAACCAATTTAACAAACAACAGCTAATCCCGCAAACAAACTGTTACGCAGTTTGGCGGGCAGGTTTATTAAATGTAAAACCATTTTGATCCAAAAATAAATGATTTATTATTTACTAGCTTTTGCCTGCGGCTTCGCTCACGTTAAATTCGGGATAACACAGTTCTTTTTTCCTGATTTGCAGGTACCTGCTACCTGTAGTTTTTGCCCTTGCACCTTATTTACTGTACTAGAAATGCTAAGTTTTCCCTTTTATTCCCTGTTTCTCCCTCATTTACTACTTAAAAAAAAACTATTTAAGTTTAATAGTCTATTTTCGTTTCCAGGGTTTGATGAATTTTGGCACAGAGATAGTTGGGCTATCTCTGTGCCAAAATTCATCAAAATCGGTCTAGCCATTAAGGCATGAAGACGTTACAAACAAACAAATTCACTTTCGCTTTTAAATTATTGGTAAGGATTTATTTATTTATTTTTAATTCCCCGATGAGTTAGGCAGAAAGGTGCGCCGATGGCACAGGGGACATTCCACTAACATTTTCCTAACAAATCAATATTGGCTATCCGAAGGAATATTTAAAAACCCCACCCCCTCGTACCCCGTCTCCCCTTTTAGAGTACAAGCGATGAAAAAGTAACGAAAAAAGGTTTTTTTTATGTCAAATAACCAAATCCTATAACTTTCTAATTTCATCAATCAATCTGAAGATCATAAAACGTAAATAAAGGCAAAAAGAGTTTTCAATATGTTTATTGACATAACATAATTTTCAATTCGCAGATAGTGACTAGAAAATCTAACAACCAGTCTTACCAAAGAGTAAGCAGATAGGCATCCGCTCCATGTAAAAAACTAGTATTCAGATGAATTATGGTTGGAAAAAACCTGAGCAGATGATGAAGGCTGTGCAGGTTCGTTCGAGGTCTACAGAGCTCTGATTAGCGGTACCAATTTTCAGCAATAACTCAGCACAGCCTAGTGTCCAGGTGTGGTCCTGTTAAAAGCCACAGACGGAATAATTAATCGATAAGAGCGGCGGTTCCACGCCACAAATCAATTATTTATTTAGCCTGTGGTTATTCCACTGTAAATTGATTTGGAAACAATCTAAACAAGCTCGAATTTATTGTTCTATTGTAGCTCGGGTTGCGGATTTAATCAGGTTTGGTCGCAATTAGAGTAATTAATTAATGTGTTTATGTGGCTTCAGGTAGTACATAATGTCTGGTGTGTTTGTGTCTATTTATATAACATTGAAGGTACTAAGGTGTAGGTAGGTAGGGTGTGACGTATCATGTGTAAGTCAGACGTCATTATCATGTTTCTGCCCTCGTGCCATTCCATTTGGGGTCGGCGTAATACGTTTTCTACTTCCATTCTCCCCTGTCAGACGTCATGGCATAATTTACTCCTATCTCCTTCAGATCATTCTTTACACAATCCATCCATCGTTTCTTTGGCCTTCCTCTCCCTCTCCATCCATTAACATTTAGATCCATCACTCTTTAAGTCACATGATGTGTGACTCGTAACGTAAGACGTCATTAATTTAAGGATAAACTATTCTGTACTAGATTACGGCTGCGGTTTTGTCCATGTGGATTTTACTTAAGCTCAAGTAGTAAAAAGAAGATTAACTATTGGTTGGTTTCATTGAGTAATTTTAATTTGAACGCGATATCTCCACGCGTCCCCGTAATAAAAAGGTTTGACAAACAGACAGACGGACAACAAAGTAATTATATATGGGTTTGGTTTCCTTCCTTTTGAGGTACAGAACCTTAAAACATCATTACATACCCATCCTCGTCACTCACAGATGTTAAAAGTAATTAAACAAAAGCAAAGTACTCACACGAAACATCACGGCGACTTTAGCGTAATGTATCGTAATTTATTCACGAACCCTCCTCATTACCGGGCCTCTGTATCACTCCCAGTGGCTTATGAGAACCCTTTGTCAGGATTGAGATAAAATGATTTATTGTATACGTTTTGTTTTATAAAAATTAACAGGGATATTTTACACAATAAGAATGTTTAATCGTTAATTCGAATATATTCTTAAAATTACTTTAAAGTTCTTTAAAATATAACGTTAAAAGCCCTAGTTTCCTATATAGGTATCGTTTATTGGCCAACCAACAATTGCCTACCTTGGAAATATTTAAAGAAATTATGTGAACGATGTTATTGGGGAGTTTCAAATCAAATCAAATCAAATCATTTAGTTGACGGGCCTGTTGGTCTAGTGGTTAGTGGCCCTGACTGCTGAGCCGGAGGTCGTGGGTTCGATTCCCACCCAGGACAAACTTTGTGTGATGAGCATGATTGTTTGTTCTGTGTCTGGGTGTGATTTATCTATAATATGTATGTATTTATAAATTATATAAGTATGTATATCAGTTGTCTGGTTACCATAACGCAAGCTCTGCTTAGCTTGGGATCAGATAGCCGTGTGTGAGTTGTCCCAAGATATTTATTTATTATTTCAATTAGACCATTACAGGCACTTTTGAATGTTAAGAAAACAAAATGAATCTACAGTCCCGGTCACAAGGCATAATGACTTTTGAAAGTACTGTAGTTGCCCATTCCAAAGCGTTGATATCTATGGAGAAGAGTTTGTTCCGCCACTTCTTCTTCCCAGCTAAAACACTAGGAAATGGCGAAGGGCAGGGCGTTATTGTGGGACTGTCTCTTGTAATGTGACGTTCAAAAAGTGTTGATTATGTATTATCACCTAATTTGAATTTTAAATGAATTTTGATTTTGATTGAACTAATCTTACTTTGCTACTTAATATTATAAATGCGAATGTTTGTGAGGATGGAAGGATGTATGGATGTTTGTTACTCTTTCACGTCAGAACAGCTGAACGGTTCTTGATGAAATTGGTCACGGAGGTAGATTAAAGTCTGGAATACATATAGGATACTTTTTTCGGTAGTACGCGGATGAAGCCTTGGACGATAGCTAGTATACTAGTCTCTAGATTAGCACTAACATGCTAAGCTGCGCCAGCAAGGGAAACTTTATATTTAAATTGATTATACTAAGCAGTATAATGTTCGATGGCAGCGCGTCTCTTATCCATAGCACTAAAGTACTGAGGCACTAGCAAGAGTTCGCGGCATTAAAGTAATTTAAATTTTAAAATTAATAATACCTGTTTCTCGTGTGATATTTTCACAATTTTCAGAATTAATTTATATCTATGAATGATATAGAAATGGTATTTCATTACTTGAACGCCGCAAATAATATTGTAATAACTTATATTTTGTTCAGGTAAGTTACACCCAGTTCATCACCTTAACATATACATACATACATTGGCACCGCGGCTTTGCCCGCGTGTTGATCGAAAAAAAGGCTATGTGTAATCTACCTCTCGCCAAATTTCATTAAGATCCGTTCAGCCATTTTGACGTGAAAGAGTAACACACTTCTAAATATCCATCCATCTATCCATTTTCACAAACATTCGCGTTTATAATATAATATAATAATAAAAAGTAGGATTAAACTAAATTCAAACTTGTGCTCTGATTATTCCGTACCCGACAACAAACCTTGTTAAAGAGTTTATGATATAAACACACGATGCATTCTTCTCAAACGATCTAAATATTTAAATTTCCCAAGTGCTAGTACCCAACAGTGTGGACATAAAACACGGCTTCCATAACACCTATTACCTGAACTTACACGTACCTTAAATGGCGGGAACGGGAAAGTTCCCAACTATTCCATTGAGCGAAACTCCGGCGCATAGCTGCAGAACTATGTGTGCGAGGTCATATTGCGGAGAACTAGTGTGGAGGCGAGGTATGAGGAGGTAACTTGGAGATAATTTGATGGTCGTTTTAAATGGCGTTGTCATCTGTGAAGCACCATGCTAGTATTTTCTTTGAAGATATTTCATTTAAACTCTAATACTCTGGTTGGTATGTTAGATAAATAAATAAATAATAAATATCTTGGGACAACTCACACACGGCTATCTGATCCCAAGCTAAGCAGAGCTTGTGTTATGGTAACCAGACAACTGATATACATACTTATATAATTTATAAATACATACATATTATAGATAAATCACACCCAGACACAGAACAAACAATTATGCTCATCACACAAAGTTTGTCCTGGGTGGGAATCGAACCCACGACCTCCGGCTCAGCAGTTAGGGCCACTAACCACTAGACCAACAGGGCCGTCAAAAATACAAAGATAATATACTAAAATACAAGATACAAATATCTTAACTACCAGCCAGGGTCCAGGGTCGTATCTACATGATAATTTTTAAAGAGCCACATAGAATGCGCGTGTCTTCTTGTAATATTGAATAATCAAAATAGTGTGTGTCTGCGGTTTTGAGTATTTAAAAAAATTGTCCCACGCTATGTATTTCTCCTGTATCGTGGGTTTAAACACAAACATTTAAACTCACATACACAACAGCCAGACCCAAAACAACTACCTATCTGTAGGTTATGCAGATATTTTTTTCCGTGCGGGGATTGAACCCGCCAACCGTGCCGTCTATATTTTTGATAAGTGAACGTTTTAAATAAAAAAAAAAGTGTGTGTGTCAGCTCCGACGCGACGCACGACCGGAGTTTACTCCTTAAGTACGATTAACCACACGCAAAAAGAGTTTATTCAACTGAAAAAGATTAATATCATATGAAAGGGTAAATTCACAAATTAATGAAAAAAATAACAATATAAATACATCGACACTGATAGAAACAAACAAGCCCAATAACATATAGTATATAGGTATAGTCGCCTATACAGCATACCATATGTACGTCTTAATACACTCATAGCTAAATTAGAAAGTTGCGCACTAAAGGTGCGCACCTAAAACGTGACACATTTTCGTTACTTTAGTAGGTTTTACCCCTCGGATGTTTCTCATACCGGGCGCCTTATATATATGAAAATCGATTCTTAAGGAGTAAACTCCAACAGATTTAGTGTGCTTAAAGATTTTTCACATCATTTGCCTATCTTGTTACTAGCCGAAATATCACATCGAGCTAGTTGTAGGTAAAGTTATAAGGTGAAGTACAGTACCTTCAAACAGCTCATCAGAATAGATATATAGATAGTCAATCAGCTGGGTGGCACGTGAGTGTCATCGAGGTCCTCCATGTGTATGAGTCGACACTCGCTAATGCGTGCGCCGTGTCGCGCCAGCCACGCTCTAGTGTTTGCTGGCGACGTCTGTACACACCCTTATTCTGGACACCTACTCATTTCGTAAGTGATATTTTGTCATTATTGATTGCTAGCTTTTGCTCGCAGTTTTGCTTGCGTTAAATTCGTGGTAACACAGTTCCCCTTGCGCCTTATTGATTTGTAATAGCAGCGCTAAGTATTCCCTTTTCTTTTCACTTTCTCCCTCACATCCCACTTATTTTATAAAAAATAGCCTATGTCCGTCTCCTCAAGTCTCCTGGTTCCCAACTATCTTTGTAACAAAATTCTTCGAAATCAGTTTAGCCCTTAAAACGCGAAGAGGTAACAAACAAACAAACAAACTCACTTTCGCTTTTAAAACATTATTAGTAAGGATTATAATGCAATGCGTTTTTGAGGGATTGTCTCCTGTAATTGACGTTCAAAAAGTGCTCATTATTAGCCTAGTTTGAATTAAATAACTTTAAATTTTGATTGCCGTCAGTTTCCAGCAAGATTTTATTGGTACGTCCACGAGCTCGATTAATACTGTTTTGTGTGTGATCAACAAATATTCAATTGTACCAACGGTTCCCTGAACATTTCCATTTTGGATCACAGGTACCGAAGTCCGGCGGGATACCAACTACCACACAATGCAATTGAAATCAATTGCAATTTAATGCTCGCTTTAGCCCAATGACTTGTTAACAATTGCTCAGTATTGCGATGTTCAAACGTGTTGCTTTGAAACTAAACGGTGTAACATTTCACAGTGTTACAAATAATTTTCTCGAAACACTTTCTGTTATGCAGCCTGCACCTACTATGTTTTCTCTCTGCATCACCCTAAGGTAGACTGGCAGAAAATGCCTAAGGCATTAAGTCCGCCTTTGTACAGTGTTTACACATGTGTATAAAGTTTAATAAATAAAATAAAATAAAAATAAAATTTTCTAAGGTAAATTAGTACTTTTTTCAAAAGCATTGTAAAATAATTGCAGACTGACTGATATAAATGACATACTTTTAAATTCATCACTTTCAATAGGCAAATCATACAATACTCGCTGGTGCCCGCGTGATATCTAAAAAAATAGTATCCTATGTGTTATTCCAAACTGTGATCTACCTCTGTGCCAAATTTCATTAAGATCCGTTCAGCTGTATTGACGCGAATGAGTAACAAACATCCATGCATCCATCCATCCATCCTCACTAACATTCGCATTTATAATAATATTAGAATTTATAATATTTATAGTAGGAAGTTAAACTCAGTATTTCTTTTCATTATCTATTGGTTTCGTTATTTAAAATTGGTAAGAGCTGAGCAGACTTGATGGATACTATCTAAAGTGTTTACCACAAGGTAGACATAGATTTGCAAAGCTCCTAGCAATGCTTTATGTTCCAAAAAATTAAATTATTTTCTTATAATAGTTCGAAAGAAATAGCCCCGGAACATAAAGGGCAAAAGAAAAAGAAACATGGGTGGGTTTTAGTCAGTAAAAGTCTGACATTCCCCCCTGCTCCAAGTCCGCTAAAGTTATTTGATATTTTCCCATCTGCAAAAAAGGAAAAGGCATACATGATGGATTATGGTCAATTGCGTTTCACAGATAAGAATTAAATGATTTAAAAAATGATCTCATATCGTTGCAGTTACTATCTCAGCAGCGCATTCCCAGAATCAGTCAGTTTAGTGGACAATCGTGAAGTGGAATCTATTTGCAAGCCGACGAGGGCAGGATCGTGAGCGGCAATATTAGGCGCACTGAGAGTGCTACACTTCACTTGTTTGGCTATACTACGGATGTGCGGCTCTAGCCTGCTTGCCGACTGCCTAATAGTGCCTAATGTTGGAGATACCCCTTGTCACGTAGGGAGATCATGTCTCCGTAGATTTAATGACACATAATTTTACATTTACACATTTAAAGATTTATTTTGTCTATTTTTCTTTTCAATGGGCGGTCTTATTGCTTAACAGGTAGGTAGGTGCCTAAATAACAAATGAATAAAGATCTAAAAATCAAAACATCTTGTTAGAAACCTAATACGGAATATAGTGTTATTGTCTGCGTCCTAATCATATTCTTCTTATCTAGAAATATTTTTGACACATGTATACAATATTCTCGCGTAAAAAAAGTATTTACTCAATCAGGGCTTGTCAATTCCGTGATGCATCACCGAATGCCACCTGCCTTCATCTGTCAATCGTGTCGGGAGTTCGATGAAAATATTTTTTCGTTAAAAATGTGTACTGAAAAATATTAATAATATTCGCTACCTTCGTGTATGGACAGATTATTTGGATGTAGACAGTGCTAGAAGTGTATAAAAGGATTGGAGTAGGTATGATTCTGTAATTTCTGTTTACCCGAAACCTAGGGTGGGTTTGGGGTAACCAACCTTACCTTTAAAACAAGTGGTTTTCCATGTCTATGTATAAGTTTTGTTGACGTTTTTTAGGGTTCACTTTGTTGTCCATCTGACTGTCTGTCTGTCAAGACCGCCTGGAGGTATCGATTTAAAATCGTATAAATACTTAAATCTGTGATTTGGTTGGTCCCTCGCCTCGTGAATATAAACACTCTAAGGCGCGTCGCCCACACGACCAAGAGTCGAGGCGCAGACGGGGCGAAAATCTCGCTGCGGCGTGACTCTGAAGTAAGATTTTCTTTACAAATGTCGTGTGGGTGACGCGCCTAACGCGCCCGCGCCGCGACTGCGCCTCGACTCTTGGTCGTGTGGGCAATGTCGCAATCAGTCGTGTATGTCGCAAGTTTGTACGGAACACTCGGTGAGCGAGTTCAACTCGCACTTGGCCTATTTTTATTAGGTCTATTCAAAACAAAAGACTTATCTTATTGATTTTCATGAAAATAATTAAATAAATAGCCCTATGCTTCGTTAATGTTTGTTATGTTGTTTTGAAAATATTCCATTTTATTTGAGACCGACATGTTTGTCGGTCTCTGAAATCGCAATGTTCTATTATCGTATAAGAAATAATAAGTGTTTCAATAAACCAAACTACAGCTGTATCCAATCATAAATAAAATCAACGTTAATATCTGAGACGAAAATATTCGACATTCTTTCCCAAATATCGGGAAAAAATAATATTAAGTATCCAAAGAAAATGTTGGGAAATAATAGGGTCTACTTTTTTGTTCAATTACTTGACTAGAATTTTGGGTAAAAAGACGTGTTATTCAACAAAATTAGGATCTATAGACCAGATAGTTACCCGGGAATATGAAACTACCATTGATATTTTTTTTGCCATCTGGTATCATATTATATGAACACCGCTGCGCTGTTTTGTTTCATCCTTCCAGGAAGACTTTTTGGAAAATTTTAAGAGCTATTTGTGGAGTTTTGAAACGGATACGGTTGTTTTGAAACGGATAAGCAAAATGCACTTTTCGGATTGAATTTCACAGCTCCTAGAAATGATAAATCTAAATAGCTAGTACCTGCACTTTGTCCGTGAAGTTCGTTAGTTATTTTTCTACAAGATCAAAAGATCCTATGCATTAATGCAGGTTGTAATAAAAAATAATGCAAATGTTCATCTAAATCCATTCAGAAGCTTAAATAGACACAAACATCCATACATTTGCATGTATGGATCACATCACAAAAAAATCGCATTTATAATATGAGTATTAAATTTTACTGGGACAGTAAGAAGCCAACCACGAAGAAGTCCACCCACATTTAGAAGCGAGAAAGCTTTTTAAACATGGCGTATCTATATTCTCTTACGATCTATCATTGATAACGAGTTTCAATTACAGGGCAGGTGCTTTTGACATTTGTAATTGGCGTATATTGGAACGTTTATTGACAAGCCACTTCGGCGAAGCATTATTCCTGTCACTGTTACACATCTGACGATCGATGAGAATATTTTTTGAAGCATTCTGTTAATTTACATTTTCTCTCTGTCTTATTATGATAAAAAAGTTGAAACACTATTTTAGCATAACAAAGAACTCAGCGATGTGTCTATAAATCATTTATGGCAGCAGTTTAAAGGCCTATAAAATAATTCTTAAACTGCAAATTTATAAGCTTATTTTTAGTTAAGAAAAAAGTACTCAGATAATAACCCTTGGTGCTTTTATAGCAATAACGAGCGAGGTCGGGTCAAGGTAAAAACCTCTCATTTTATGAAGCCTGCAATAAAATCCAACAAAAATCTTGAGCTAAAAAATAGAGCAGAAAAAGGAGGTAAAAAGTTCCCATCTCATAAACTGCGGAACAAAATATTAAGTTCAGTATAATTTATAGTTTATTGACGTCAATACAGAAGATTGCGAGGGTTGGTGTTCGAAGTCAAACAACCTTAATGAACCGTAAAACAATTAACCCTTTATTGCGACACGTTGAAACTTGGAGTAGGCTCCGCGACCAATAAAACCATTAAAATTCTAAACTCTCAGAGCCCATGGTTTTGTGAAAATAAGGTGTTAAGTTACAAGTGATAAGCGAATGAGCGATAGAAGATGGTGCCATTTTTGAAAGGTACTTTTTCAGTAATTAATCAAACTGGGCATGCTGTTCGTGTATGTGAGTTTAAATATTTGTAACACAGTACAGGAGAAATTCCTAGTATGGGGTAAAGTTTTTTTTTTTAATAATAAATATTGCAAACCATGGACAAATGAAACCCTATCGGACATGATGAGAGAGATAAAGATATAATTTTTGTCCAATCACAGGAGACAACAGAGATGATTTTAACCGATGTGGTTGATGAGTTCCTAAACTTCTCCACTCCACAGCGCTCGTTTAAGATTTGATGGAAACGATAGTAGGTATCGTTTCCATCAAATCGTAAACGAGCCGTAATCCTGGTTCTCCGTTTTCTCTGTCAGTTCCTCTGAATGCTCATTTTAATATTTTAATAAGGTCACACAGTAGATATATTTTTTAAAACCATTATATCCAATATCCTTTAATTCAGCTTATTACGATATTTACAGCATTAAAAAAAATATATAGACGGAATAATATGATCGGGCTTGTATCGCTTAACGCTGTCGCTAATGTCTTTCACCACAACCCAATAATCTTGAGACAATGACGGTGTTTGGAGAAAACTCGAGCTCATCAATTTTATGGCACAAGTTTTGAGCCGCAGTCGGGCGGCGCGGCTTCCGTGACGTCATCATAATGTAAGTGGTTACAATCATTACCCGAGTTACTGGGGAAGCGAACCGGGGGATTACTGAGAGCTTATGAGCCAAGCTTACTGCTTATTACGCTGGATTTCTTAGTTCAAAGGATAAAGTATTAAAGACGACTTACCTAAGGTCAGTTACTAAGGTCAACTGAGGATGAGGCGATCAGCGGCGGTGATCTTTCGCGTCCGGCCTTGGTTCAGTCCATGGTCCGGAGCGAGAGGAAGTGGGAAGCGGTCACCTCCTTCTGCGAAGTAGTCATGCTAGCCAAGAAGGTGACTCAAACCAACCCAGCCGCCGCGGGAGACGTCCCAGTCGTCGGGCGTCGCGAAATGACTACCGGTCACCCTAGATGCGGGTCTGTGGACGGTGAGCAATGGGCAGCTCACCGTCCGTTCGTCTATTGACGACAGGCCGTATCGAGGTGCCTCAAAGAGATGTCAGCAAAGCAGAGGGGCTTGCCAGGGCCTCTGCCTGCCGGGGTTGCGGGTTGTTCGAAAGAGATACCGCCGCCCCGGAACGTAAAGGGCAATAGAACGAACATGGTTGGGTTTTAGTTAGTACAAATCTGACACTTCCCTCGCTCCGCCCAGAGCGGTGGAAGTTATTTAATGATTTCCCACCCCAAAAAAAAGATCAATACCTTAATCGTATATGTATAATCCAATGGGCTAATGCTGGGACCGCCTTTTAAATCGCCCTTGCCTGGGTAGGTCTGTGGATGGGTGACCACCCGTTACATACCCAGTAAGAAAAACCTTTCTCACATGTTTGTTTAATCTCAATATGAATTATGTAAAATGATTATGATTTAAAATAGTTACTATGGAGTTTCTTGCCCATTCTTCTCCATGGAGATGGAATAAGCGACTACAGTACTTTCACAAGTAATTATAAGTACATTGTGCCTGGGACTGTAGCTTCGTTCTTTTGTTTCTTGCCATTCAAAGGTGCGTAGAAGGGTTTAATTGAAACAAATACTTTCAGGTTGAGTTTACTTGTGCTTCGAAAAGCATCTTAAGCTTAGTCTTGGCAGCTGTCATTTGTAGATTTTTGATAGTCGTTACAGGTAGTGAACCGAAAGTCTGAAAACCAGTCTTACCAAGGGGTATCGTATTACCCAATACTAACTGGGCTGTGGAGGTCAAATTGGCAGTCACTCCATGTAAAGTTCTGGTATTCAGCTGCATCCGGTAAGACTGGAAGCCGACCCCAAAATAGTTGGAAAAAGGCGATGCAGATGATGATGAAGATAACAATATGTCTTCATTGAGGATTTGATAATTTATTTTCCACCTTTAATGTTAAAATCTACTCATTATAATTATGAGTCCTACAGCTTTCTACAACGCAAAAAATACATCTTGCGAATCTTCAAGGCTGGCACAATAACTCTTCTTTTCTAAGAAACTCAAGTCGCATACAAAGACCGATGGTAGGAGCCCTAATTAAAGGCCTCTAGGCTAATTACAGAGACATGCCGAATCCGGGCCTGGCGCGACGGCTTAAAATTGTCACGACGCGTTATTTGAGAAGACATCTGTTACAAAAAGAGGCTCTTGGTAGCGTGTGCCAGGGCCGCTCAAATTAGGGTACTAGAGTGGTTGCAAAATGGTATATTTTGGCTATGGTAAAATGTGTGTTAAAGAAAATAATTAAGAAGGTAAGTATTAATATTATGGAGCTCGTGATGATTCTTATCATGTTTGACTAGACTTTTGGTATCAATCAACGCCGTATTAAAAAAAAAACTTAAAATCTGTGTCTGAAACCTCTTTCTTTTCTTCAAATAGACCAAAGCAAGGACTCTTAAAATTTTCAGCTTATTGTTACTAGCCCAAAAGAGGATACTGAGATCATTGGTTGCTTCCTGATACAATTCTTGGCCGCTTAATTTAGTGTTTATCTTCTGAATGCTTTTTAATTCGACAGCACGATTCTTATCTGTTTCTAACGCGCAAAATCACCAACAGCCCCCTTAAAACATACTCCGGAAAACCGTAAAGGCAATTTATAAAATTAATTATTGAAAAGCTAGAACGTCAATTAGAGCGTTTGCACCCGCCGTAAGCTAACTAAATCCGGCCCTGTTGGCAGGAGTGGGGGGAGATTAATCCCTAGTGATGGATCACTATCCCGAATCTGTTTTTGCGTAAATGAGAATAAACTGTTTGTCCAACCTGTCACCTATATATATGTTTTTGTATGTTTAAGCTGTTTTTGGGAGATGGGATGAGCTGTCGTGTGACGAATTGCAGTTTGATAATTAAAGGTTTTAGTTTGACAAATTCCTAATTCAAAGTTTCAATATTTTATGTGAGTAAGCATAATCAAAAAATCTTTTTTTCAATTAGATAATTTTTTTTTCGGGTGCGGAATCATGAAATAACTTTCCCCGCTCTGGGCGGAGCGGTCAATTGGAACATTACAGGCACTTTTGAATGCAGTCCCGGTGACAAGACATAATAACTTGTGAAAGTACTGTTGTTGCCCATTAAAAAGTGTTGATCTCTATGGAGAAGAATGGGCAAAAAACTCCATGGACACTTTTTTAAATTAGAATATTACTACAAAATTATATTTACATCATTCGTGTTGAGATTGTACAAATATGTGAGAACGATGTAGAAAGACGAGCACAAGAATTTCTGTGTGTGAAATTTTATGTGTACTATATTACCTCTTTTTCTATTTTCTGTTCCAGTCTTTACTGTATTCAGTGTGTACTTTTTAATTAATTCTAACTTCCTTACTAATATTATAAAAGCGAAAGTAAGTTTAATTGTTACCTCTTCACGCCTAAATGGCTAAACCGATTTTGATGAATTTTGGTACAAAGGTAGTTGGGACCTTGGAGACAGACATAGGTAATTTTTTTTTTAAGTTGGAGATATGAGGGATAAAGAGGGAAGATAAGGGAAAACTTAGCATTGCTATTACAATAAATAAGGCGCTAAGGCAAAAACTACAGGTAGCAGTTACCTGTAAATAAAAAAGGGGAACTGTGTTACTCCGAATTTAACGCGAGCGAAGCCCCGGGCAAAAGCTAGTCGTAAAATAAATAGCTGATCACGAGTTTTTTAGCAGTTAATGATATTAACAGTACACTCGATACTTTTGAGCGCATCACTAAGCGGAGTTTACTTTGCTGAAAGCTGTATGAAAATGGGTTCGCCTACCAATGCATGTTGACACATTAAGCTATAAAATACAGTTTATACGGATCTCTTACTGTACGTAAAATTGATAAAAAGCAAGGTTTTGTTTTATTGGAAATGTATCGCATGGTGTGTCGCCGTGTACAAAATATGTGAGAGAAATAAACGAAAATATAAGATTAGAGATTTTTCACAAATATGGTATAAAAATAGTCATTAAATTAACGGCACGGTTGGTGCAGTGGCAGAGAGATCGACTGCTGCGCTGAATGTCGGGGGTTCGATTCCCGCACGGAACAAATATTTGTATGATCTGCAGATAACTGTTTCGGGTCTGGCTGTTTGTATAATATATGTGAGTTTATATGTTTGTAAACGCACCCACGATACAGGAGAAATTCCTAGTGTGGAACAATTAAAAAAAAAGCTTTTTAAAATAATTAAACCATTATCCAAGTTGAACAGGTCAGTCAACTCTAAGTTGTAGCATAAATAAGGATTAACTAGCGTACCGTCCCGGCTTCTCTCACTCTGTGTATTTGAATCGTGCCGACATTGAGATCAAAAGGATTAGGAAGCTACGATGTTGGTGACGGTTTGAAGACCATGATTTAATTGGGGTCTTGCTATCCGGAACCTATAGTGGTTTCTTTAACGAGAAACGAATATTAATTATAAATTTAAGGATAATATTAATTGCTAACGCCAAGATACCACGCTACGGATAAACTGCGACGTAATATCGAAAACGTATAACAATTAAAACACTTAGTAAATATCCGGTTTTAATAGTTATTGGTAAACTTAATAGTTTGAAAAGTTATTTATAAATTAAGGTGAATATACCGAACATAAACGAGCGATATAGTGTTTGAGCTGGCGCCCGCGGTTTCGCCCGCGTGATTATCGGAAAAAAGTATCATAATATGATACTTTTTTTCCGATCATATTATGTGTTATTCCAGACTACAGTCTACCTCTATGCCAAACATCATTAATATCCGTTCAGTAGTTTTTCGTGAAAGAGGATCAAACATACTCACGCATTTATAATATTAGTAGGAAGTAGGATATAATAATGTCTTTATATTGCGAATGGACTTACATAGCTGAATTTTGGACCAAATGTATTTAATAAGCTGTGCCCAGCGGTTTCATTACATCCGCTGCTCAGCTCCTCAGTGTCGTAGCATGATGTTATATAGTTTATTTATTTTGTGAATGCATGTCTATGCAAAATTACAGTTATTCTAGCCTGGGAACCGGGTTCTCTC
Organism: Ochropleura leucogaster; assembly: GCA_958449745.1. Taxonomy (NCBI): domain Eukaryota; kingdom Metazoa; phylum Arthropoda; class Insecta; order Lepidoptera; family Noctuidae; genus Ochropleura; species Ochropleura leucogaster. Next base: position 746,373 of record OY288213.1, on the reverse strand, counting down.
ATACAAACTTTGCCACGCACCTACTTCCTAAAAGGGTCCCTTATGCTAAACTAGAGAATCCTGACAACTATAGTTTCTAAGATTTCGTGATCAATAGGTCAATGAATAAAGATAGACTAGCTGACGCCCACGGCTTAGCCCGCGTAAAAAAGATCCTATGTGTTATTCCAGACTATAATCTACCTCTGTGCCAAACGTCATTAAGATGCGTTCAGTAGTTTTTTCGTGAAAGAGTAACAAACATCCATCCATCCTTACAAAAATTCGCTTTTATAATATTAGTAGGATAGGATTGATTAAAATTTGACATCGGAAAACATGATAACTTCATGCCCTGTAATTCTCGAAGTGTTAGGGGCTAAGTTTACCTACATAATTAGTACATACTAATCTAGTGATTACAATACATACTACAACCTAAAAACACTGTTTGACCTGGTATTCGAACCCATGACCATGTGGTAGTCAATAGAGGCGTTTGCGACCTCTGTACTAACGAGGTAATCTATAAGCGTAGTTGATAAAACTCAAAAAGGATTCCTACAAAAAAACGCAATCAAAATATCGACAATGGTGTAGACGCAAAGCGCATCGCTAAAATCTCGTCCATTTCATTATTTTTGCAAAGGAACTCCTTAAAGTCTCCTCCATTCATAAAACACTTGTAAAATATCCAAAAACCACTTTCAATCATCTTTCGAGCCGCCCTTTCCCAAGTTCAAATAAAAAAATCGACAAAATATCTTAACACCCGCAACCCTCAAATCGTTTTGAGGAACCAGTCAGTTATGCCACTTCAAAATTAAGCATTACATCATATAAAAATATGAATATTTTCACGGATCCCGCTTCCACCTGTAAAATATAATATTCAAAGGCAATATCTCCGAGCGATTCCGAGAACCTATAAATGTTCACCATAAAAATGACGTTACACCCACGTAACTCAACCAATCGATATCAAACCTTATTAGTTCAGAATAAGGATCAGTAGAACTGTAAAGGTAAGTTGGTGAACGTAAATATTAGCACCTGAATAATCTGTTATATGGTCTGATATTTATTTCTTTCAATGTATTAGTGCCTTCCTAAGCTGAGGCCGTTCTTCTTTTATGTATTGCCGTAATAAAACACAAGCATACCTGTGGAAACTTTAATTAGTTGGAAAATATTTGCAATTTAGACAAGGCTTAGGCACATCTAGGTCAATTTTATAATGAAGACATCTCTTTGACCATTTTGCTTTTAATTGGGTTATTGATTTGGGTACCCTTTGAAGCTGGTTCTAGGTTTCTAGACGGTTACTGTTTCATGAAGGTTTAGTTTGAAAGCCAAATTATCTTTGAAGTTAATATTTTGGGTTTCTAGATCAATTTTCTCGGGAAACTCGTAAATGCTTTTCTTTCTTGTAACTTCCATAGATAACACGTGTTTTTCGAGTCTAGTCGATTTGAAAGAATCTTAGTGTAGTAAATATATAATTATTGTTTATAAAGAAAGCTTATGTATAGATTTTTATTATGCTGGCTACTACTAATTTCAAAGTCAATATCAATTTAATTGACATAAAAAGTGTATGTTAGTATAATTTGAATGTGTCTAATTTGTGCCAGTACTTTTTATGTACGCAAAAAGATTTAATATTTTTTTTCAATAATTGTAAGATTAGAATGACGTTGCCACTAAACACTGCCAAAATTTTAGCTCAATGGGTCATTAAAAAATGAGTCAAATTTTAATTCTAAGATTTTTTTTACAATTATGGCTAGTTAGTTACAGGTGAAACACGAACAAGAAAAACAATTACTACTTAATATTATAATATTAAAACAAAATTAAGCACCTGTGTAACGGCGCTGGGAACTTTATATACTTACTAATTACATAAAGAGGATCCAACACATGCTAAATATATTCCGGTCGATATTTCCGCACAATACAAATCCTTCACAAAAGGATCAAAACCTTGAAGCGTACCACACAATACTATTATGTTAATCGTGTCCCAAACTAATCTGCTCAATGCTTGTTGTGACATGTTATAAATCTTCACAATCTCAGCTGAATCTTTAAGGACAATACATCTATCTGATTGGTTTAGTTAAGTAATATTTTGCCCAAACCAGCAACCGAGTCCTGGAAGATACAATGGCCGGGTTGAGCGAATCATCGGATTTATTCACTAAGTTTTTTTGCAGCAGCTGCCTGGTTGTTGGCAATAGGTGAGCCCTCCAATTAAAAAAAAAAAACTTTACCCCACACTAGGAACTTCTTCTGTATCGTGGGTGCGTTTACAAACATTTAAATACACATAAACAAACAGCCAGACCCGAAACAACTATCTGGAGGCCATACAAATATTTGTTCCGTGCGGGAATCGAACTGGCAACACGCAGCGCAGCAATCAATCACTCAGCCACTGCGCCAACCGTGCCGTCTTTCGAGAATGCCAGGCGTGATTTAACTTAAAAAATAAAATTTTCAAATTGAATTGCTTTTGAATTGCAAGACCTTAACTCTATCCACACATTTGCAGGTCTTTCAGTCACAAGAGGCAGTTAAAAGGCCATTTATCTACCATATAATACAATTTAACTTTCGAAAATACCGTTTTACTATACCTCTAGGTACCCTGCCTAACCCATCGTGAGATTAACAGTGTGATGGTATGTAAAAACGATGTAAAAAATCCCCACAATATATTTTGACATGTTAGAAATCTTCACAACAAAATAAAATGGTCAAGGACACCATATTATCCAAGATGGCCGCCGGCCGAGTTTTCACAAGGAAATAACAACCACAACAAAACTGCTCCTTTTGTTAATGGTCGAGAAAAATGCAGCAATTTCTTCAAGAGAGTTTCCTTTGCAAATAAAATGTATGTGGTTCTCGGGCGAAATAAACTATGTAGAACGGGTGAAGCATGTAGGTAAGTCAGTATTTATAGTTGGGTTGAAAGGAAATAATATGACTTTATCTGCATTTATCATAATTTGCCAGACAATTATACATATTAGGCCTTTTTTGGGGTGGGAAATCATCAAATTACTGGAGTGTCATATCTATGTATATCTGTCGGAATGTCATATCTGTCGTATCTCTTTCGAACAACCCGTAGACCCGGATTAACCCCCAGCCCCGGTTCTTCTTCAGCCTGAGAAGACAAAAACAAATTAAATCATACTTTCAATGACAAAAGTACTTTTGGTTCTGTTATTTAATTTAAATTTGTTGAAAAATATCGTTTGATTCACGTGAGAATTTCTCACTGCTGATCTCGTCTCTATAACACCCTCGCCTGGTGGCTTGGGCGTCAAGTCCACCGCAGCCGCAGTAATACAATTTTCGTCATTTGAAGTATAATGTTACTATGTATAATATGTATATAGATCTTTGTTTTTCTTAAAAGATATGGGTTTAATGTTTTTGCTATCTATATCGGTCAAAGAAATCTTATTTTCAATAAATATCACTGAATGCTGGCGACAATCTCTGATATGTTCCAAGATTTGCGGATTTAATCCGCAAAAAGAGACCAGTGCAACATACAAAATATAAAAAAAATTGAAAGAAATTCATCCACAGAATATAATATCCAGGTGTCCTTAATAACGAAACCTCTTAAGCCCCAACTACTAAGCACTGCATCCCAACTTCCAAAGAAAAATAGCAAGCGCTCGCTCTCGCGTTATGATTATAACACGGCCATGTATCGTCACCGCTCCCCAGTAAACTATTACACGGAGGTAAGTGAGTCCGTAATTTATTCGGGTAATCGCGTAATTTGTCGCAGAGGATTGGTGTAATTTGTCCTCAGGTGCGGCCCGCTGGCTGTTTTCTTAGAAATACGCTCCATGTACAACGAAAAGCGTTTTTTTACTTAAATTTTTCTCTTTTCCTGTTTTGTTTCGGTGAGTTCGCAGAAGTTGGGTGTAGGACCCTACTTTGAAATGTTATTTATCAATTTGGGGCGAAATGAAATGATAAAGTTATATTTATTCTTAGTTTAGACATTGAAATGTCAAGGCTTGATGTGTCTCTCAGGGTATAAAGCGTTACCGGGGTTGCGCAATGAGCAAAATTCTGACACTTCGTTCCGCTTCGCCGAGAGCGAGAGGAGATAATTGATGATTTCCCCTTTCGAAAAAAAAAAGGGAATAGAACTTAACGCAGTAGGAGGAATCAATCAAAGGGCTGCCTATTACATCATAAAGAATAACCCTACTTCAAACCATTCTAAACGGGTAGCCAACGCATGAACCTCACCCCACGACACAATTGACCCGGCAAAAAAATGAAGCATACAAAATGAGCAATGAACGGTTGTAGCTACAACTGTTAGCTGTTCCAACAAGTTGTAGGCTAAGTGATTGCTGCACAACAAGCTGGTGTTAACTACACGTTGTCGAGTGGTGATTAACTGCAGTGGCCAGCTGATTGCAACGATGTACAACGTATGGAAGAGGCCATTTTGGAAATCATCCCATAACTTCCCCCGCCCTGGGCAGAGCGGGAGGGAAGTGTCAGACTTTTACTGACTAAACCTAAACAAGTTCCTTCTTTTTCGAACAACCTGTCACCCCCCGGCAGGCATGTGTCCTTTGGTTAGAATGTAAAACTTTAAAAAAGAAGAGAAAAATTATCAGCATGTGCAAAGTTCAAAAAACACTTATGTATTTAAAAATAGCCTATGCCTAAGCATAGCCTGTATCTAGGTCACACTTTTTTATACTAAATAGGCTTGTTTGGCCACAACTGAATTTAAGTGAAGTGATGAAATACGCTTTCATATAAGAAACAGATTCATTCGAACTTTGAACAAATCCAGATTATATTGATCAGTAAACAGAGAAGCTGGCAGAGAATTCTACAGGCTGGAGATTGGCACAATAAATGTGGAATCATAGCGCTTTGAATGCCTAACAATTAAAGAACTATCAAGATAACCTACATGTTGACTACTTAACCTTAAAATTATGATGTTTATAAGTACTTGGACAAAGTCACATTGAATAAGCAAAAATAAAATTCTAGGTACCTTAAAAAAAAACGTTTCATATATCTTTGCTGAACCTAATAGAAGTTCTTCTTTCCGTTAACAAAAAAAAAAAATGAAAACGTAAATTAATCTACCGCTTCACCCTTTTTCAAATCTTATTTGACTGATAGCCGCTCTCAGTTTTTATATTTCAAGTGAAACCACTTCTAGTGCTCAAAACTCAACGTCGGAACTACACAGCGGCCGTAAACCTTTGGTAAGCACGTTCACTGTAAACTCGCTCATGATTTACGACCAAACGCGTGCACTATAAAAAATGTTTAGTGTCAAAATCAGTCCATAGCGAAAGAATGAAAATCCTTGCCTCATTTTCCGCTCACAGTAAGTTTTGATGAAGGTTTGTGATACCTGATTTTTGGGTTCATGACGATGCAGATTGTTTTGGAAAGGTAAAGAGTGGTGTGAGCAGGAAACGTTTACTAACTGTGGAACAATTGTACTTTTATTTTGTTACTTCAAAATAAACCTTTGTTCTAATCTCATCTCATATATTTTTCGGCAGTATGATGTAGTGTTCTTTGCTAATGGTGTTAGATGATACCAGTAAAAACAAACATAATAATCTACTGAGATAAGTTATGTTCGAAGAGAAATATAAATATGGAGGAAAATTATAAATATGTATTCCTGTTCGTCGGTTCTCAACGGCCGAGGAAGGACTTGACTTAAAATAAATAAAGCATCTCTCCTAAAGAAATTCACCACTTAGTACAAGTTCGTCGAGCAAATTGATATTCAGCCAGCGTCCCAGAATTTTTCAAATAAAAAATAAACAAACGCTAAACAAGTCTGGTCCCAAAATGTACTTATTTACCTCAAACCGAAGTTTCTCCAGAGTTGCCCTGACACGGCCTCTTGATAATTTAATTTTTTTCTCTCGTAAGAAGACGTAGCTCATTACGCATTCGAACCTCGTGCGCCACTATTTATTCCTTATACATTCGGCTCACGTAATAAATCACAGTTATTTAATCTACTGAAAGATATATATGGGTATTTACCCGAGTATTTCTATCATAATATTTGTTGAATGCCTGTTTTGTGGGCCTCATATAGTTTTTAATCTGGAAAAGACAGAGATAATGTTATGAGATACATAAATAACACATATATTGTACTATGTATCTTCATTCCCTACATAGTTTTTTTATATTTTGTAGCTCTAGATTTTTTGTGAAAGGTAATAAAATTTGGGAAAGTCGCTTTTCTTGAAGCACTGTTCGTATTCATAATATTTCAGACTTGAATTGAGTTGGTGCGAGTATTTTGTCAACTTCTTTCTACTTTTTCAGGAATTATTTCACGAATTTGTCTTGTAAATGTAGAACTTGTTCCATCAATATTCTTTTAGTTGTAGCTTGTCACAATTCTGTTTTAACAAAGAATGATGGACGTGACCTTATTTTTTTCACTTTTATTATCTAAGAAGTTTACGAAAAGATAGATCTTTGCGTTGTTTCCGCGGCGATATAAAGTTATCTAAAATTATTTTTTTAAAATTACTGAAAACTGTCAACGATATCAAAGTTATAAACCTAAAAGACACGCTTCAATAACCGATGAATTAGTTCCAACCTAACGAAATATCGAAGCCCTAATCCAGGATACCAGAGGTGAGTGAAAAATTAGATTGGCGTGCACCGGACACGGTGGAACCTAGCCATAATCTCATTGCCCTGGGCCGGCGCGTGCGGGGGACAAGTTACATGGGAGATGGATGTGGCACTTTCTGATTGGAAGATGGATTATATCCAGCAAAATTCAGACAAAGGGATGTATATGGAGAAATAAATACAAATATTGTCAACATAATATTTACATCGATTTTCCATTACTGATCATTAGCACACCATTCTAATTTCCGTAAATAGACTGTAATAAATAAAAACTCAACGACTTTTTAGAATGCAGAAAATAAATTACCCTAAATTGAAGCGCGAGGAACGTCAGTGAAAATATTCATCGCGAAAATTTCGTCTCTTGTACCAAATTGTGTACGTAAAGGGCGCAACGCCGCACGAATATTTGTGAGTCTTTTTACAGGGACACGGCAAATGGGAACCGAATCATTTCCTACTCAGATTATTGATTCTACATCGGCGGATTTACTGAAGATTTTCGACCAAAAACGTACTGGAGGAAATTGGGTTAAGTGCTCACTTCTAGGCTTGATCGACGGACTCCATCAGGATTTTGGTTCCAAAAATGTACGCCAACTGTATAGTAATCTGTAGTCTAGTTTGAGTTTCACATCAGTACCTGATGTGTGTATTTAAAATATTAAATAATATCATTTCAGAAGTTTTTACGTGAAAGTGTAATATGTAATGTACCTCCTCACAAAATTTCGCATTTATAAAATTGGTAAAATTTTCCTAAATCTTAACGTTAAGGAAATTAATCAACTATTTTCTTAGAATATATAAAATATGTTGTTTCCTTATTAAATATTTGATGATACTTATCCGTGTTATTAAAAAAAACCTATACAACAAAATAATATTTCGAAGAATACAGCAACAAAACAATAACATTTTGTTTTCAATTATTTCACGTGTAACGTCTTATCACTCAATTTCTCTCTTCGCTTATCAGACAGCTCTTCATCTACTCGTATTCCCAGTTCCACTTTACATAAATTACATTCTCATACACTTCTCAATATGGAGTATCAATTTCGAACAATAAAAAATATCTGTAACAAGTACCTATATTCACAAACCCTGGAATTTCATTACGACAAACAAATGTATCGATATCAGGATGATTACATTATATACAAAGGGAAATTTCTAAGATGCTTATAACGTATCGGGAATTATTGTTCCAAATTTTTCGTACCCTCAATAATAACGTTTTCTTTGAAACACTTGAACACGAAATTGCTGGGAATTTTAAGCCTTATTCAATGAATTTTGGAATACTCAACTTTGTTTTTGCTTTCTTCTCAGTTGGTACGGTTTGTGAAGAAACACAATTTTGAGGATGTAAGATTTGTTGTATATTTATATATTTTATAATCTTGTTTTCTTTGTTTCGAATTTTGCAGTCTTTGATGATATTGACTTTGGTTTGTTGCCTTAGTGTGACCGGTTTCTCTATAGAAGAAAAAAAAAACTCAGTCTTCGGTATCAATATTTGAATCTTTATTGTCTTTTATTTCGGTAGTGTAGTTATAAAATATTGCATTTGTTTATAAAAAGTCAGTTACAGGATATCGGTTTTTCTTAGAATAACAAATGATAATATTATTATTTTTGAGAGCTGTTTGTTACGAGGAAAGTTTTTAAGAAAATAATTGAAGCTGGGACGCAATAAACACGTTTTTGTAAGTAGATCTCCAACATGAATCGGACGGAAATGATGTTTATTATCTGTTTTTTAGAAAATGTGAGAAAGATAAGATTGAAATTTTTATTTCTACATTATTACTTTTCTTCTAAGAAGTAGACTCATTTATTAGTAAAATATATCAGTGTGTATTTTTTTTTCTCAAATTTTATAAAATAAGTCCTAACCAAAGCGATCTGCGCGCAAACACGCGACCCTTTGTTTCATGGGCTTGAACGTATAGTTGCGCCTACGGAGGGCACCTTCTGATTGTCAAAACAAATGAGGGCGATGATCGCGTACCTCGCTGTTTTTGTTTCAAAGCTCGCTTTGATATCATGACTGGACTAGATAAGAATTGGGTAGTTGACACCATTAACCAATAATTTAAAAACACAATTTTTCTGAAAGAACACCTTATTCTAGACCTGAGAACTCCATTCACTTCAAAATAACTTTAAAATTCGATTTTTATTTGCTTTTAAATCAATAAATAGTTGCATCATTGACTTGACAACTTAGTGACGTCATCGGTTGCGAGTCTCATACAAAATCTATGGGGGAAGCGCATTTTGACAGCTCATAAAAAGTATATCAATTGATTGGTGGTGTCAACTACCCTATTATACGGGGGGGGGGGGGGGGGCTTGCGTGTAACTAGAGAACCCTATGTCCAACAGTTAGACCACTGTAGGCTGATTAATGACGTTGAAACATGACGTTCTGTTCTACTACTGGTACTTGAGATTTTCAAATAGAACATTCTAGAAACAAACACGCAACAATGATGTTATAACGTAACACTTTGCAAATAGTGTGGCAGTTTGCTGCTAATTAATTAAATGTGTTCTACAAAGTGTCGATATTGTAAGAGATATGAATAGCTTGGCGCTCGAAGCATATTGTTATAAGTAGACAAAGCTTTTGTTTATATTCTTGTTCATGATCTTGTAGCATTATATTGAATACTCTGAAGTTTGCCTGGAGCTGTTTGTAAATTTAAGCGTTTGTTATTTTGTTCCAATGCGTATCACTATTTTTTCCGGGGTTGCAGGTTGTTCAAAAGAAATACTGCAGCTTCGGAACTAACAGGGAAAAAAAGAACATGGGTGGGTTGTAGTCAGTACAATTCTGACATTCCCCAGAACAGGGAAAGTTATTTGATGATTTCTGTCCGCACCTACGGTGGCCGGGAGTCGTCACGCGGCGCCCGGCGCCCGGGGCGTGTCCCGCGGCGGCTGGGTTGGACCCTTTACCCTTACTATCCAAAATAATTCCACTATAGTACTTCGGCCAGCAGCAACTAAACATATATATCAGGTTTGCTGCGAGCGCGTATTCGCGCGGCACGGCGGCGGCGACGGAGCACGTGCACAAACATGCATTAGCATAATCAAACGTGTTGTGCTGCGCCCGGCAGCTTGTGTACTGGGGAGGGAAGATGTCGCGTTTTGTTGGAGCTTGGGAAACTGGAATGTTGCACATTATTTGACAAGGTTGTATTGATCATGGGATACACCTGGAATGCAACTATTACACACTGGCCATATTTAGCTTGGCCACCTCACCTGTCTCGTGGACCGCCTTTGCTGAGTATAAGGTTTTGGCTTCGATTCCCGAGTCGGGTACAGTGCTATTCGTGCCGTTGAAGTCAAGATACGAGCCCGATTACTAGCAATAGACTCGCTTTCTATTATATAGGACTCAAATAGGCTGGCAAAATATGAGTGAACTATTAAATACACCAAACCTACGAGGATTACAGTCATGTTATGGCTTAAATGTGAAGACTGATAATTATGTTTGTATTGGATAACTGCTGGGACTATGGGTTCCTCTCTGATAGATGAAGTGGGCTATAATTAATGGATTGATGTGTGATAAACGCAATTTAAACTTTTATCCAACTTACAAAGATTTGCCATCAGTTCCATGAACTTTATAGAAAAAAAAACATAAAATGCTTATTTAACTTTACAATTTGTTGGATTCGTACAGTAAAACTCACTTTTAAATTCAACTAAATACTTTATTCCACTTTCTAGTGCACGGTTCGGGTTGGTTGTTTCCATGGAGAAGAACCGGCAAGAAACTCAATGGTTACTCTTTTAAATCATTTGGTTACAATGTTGTTGTTACAGCGTTAATACTTAAATATATCAGGACAGCGTAAGTCCGACAATATGTTCTTGCTTACTTTACGATCATAACCGACTAAATCTTAAAACTAACGCGCCACACCGTCAACTCGCAAAACTCGAATGTAGCGCGCCACTTTGGTTGGTATCAGATGACAGTCGTACCAACTTAAAAGGCATCATCGCAACTACTTATACTATTGACCACAATGACTAATAAAAAATACAAAGTAATAAATTAACTTATTTTCTACATTATTCTAACAAATTAAAAGAATGTTTCAATAGAAAAGGTGTTAACTTGTAATAAATTTAAATATTTATTGATCTATCGTCGCATTATTTCCACTCAGTGCGTCCACAAACATAATCTGAAGATTTTGTAGCATCTACTCACACACTTACGTGTAAAAACATAAACTAGCCAGTTAATATCTTGCTTAGAAACAGTTTAACCCTCACTTAACTCAATGTGAGGACCTACACGATAAGGGACGAGCCTACGTGACTTCTCTCCCATTTTTCTATTTTCTTGGCGAAATTTCAGGGTTTGAGAGAAAAAAGAAGGAATTGAATCGAGAGGGTTATTAAATTAGATTGAGGGTAAGGGTCGTTTTGGTCCTAAGGACTAGTTGCCTTGAGAGTTGTTGAAGTTTCTGGGCTAATAAATAAGTATGTCAATGGTTTTTGCTTGATTGGTGTGGTATTTGAGAGCGTTGCTGTACAGGAGGTCTTTGGTTTGACGCCTAGGATGGGAAAAGTATTGTTTTGAATGAAAAAGAAACCAGCTTTTTTTTAGAATGGAAAGTTATCAAATGAAATCCTGAGTGTAAAAGTTATACTTACTAAAATCCATTTCTTTCTTTTGCCTTTTGTGTTCCAGGGCCCCGGTATCTTTTTCAAAGCAAGGCGCTGGTCCAGAAAATAGCAGCTCAGAACCTGGTTTAGTGCCCATTTGAAGACAATATTCTAGCTCACTTTTACATGTAGTAAATTTCTGAAATGTGTGAGTACTATTGCGCACACCTCCACCTAATCCTTCAGGAATTTAATTATAGGCGTTATCTTATCTACGAGTATGTTCTTAAAATTTAGAAGAGTCTTGTTAATTTCTAATGAACGTATATAACTATAAACTGTGCGCGTATTTTCATCTATATTGAATTAGGCTTAAACTCATAGTTAAGCAAGCACTCATCATATAGAAATAATTAACAAGAACTTATTCGATAAATGCTCTGCGAAAATAGATTTTCGAACAACCTGTATAAGTCAAACCGCTACTTGAAATAATTCCACTTTAAAATCAACTTCTAATGATTACACCATTAAATCTAGCTGAAAATAAACCTTAAAACCTGAAATAGAAATCTCTTTCGTCGTAATAAAATCGAGAGACGATTTAACGTAACCCTAAACTGCTATGTATATGTCGGACGATCAATTTGTCCACGCGACAGTCCGTCCGAGGGCCATCAAAACAAATGCTACAATTTATTTGATCCATTTTCTATCGCACACGTACTCGTTCATTTGAAGATGTTTCGCCCAAATTTTGTGGCTACGTGTATGTAGTAATTTAATTTTCTTTGCCTTTTCACATGAGTTTTTTGGAGTAGTCACGAGTTTCTATCGAAAGAGAGGGTAAATTCCGGAATTGCGGGTTGTTCAAAAGGGATACCGCGGGCAAAAAAACATGACGGGTTTTGGTCGGTAGAAGTCACACTATTATTATTTCATTATATATTTCGCATCCGCAAAAAAAGAGGATAAATTTGCAACAGCTGCCGTATGGGGTGATTTTTAAGGTTAAACAACTCTGACCTTGGGTTACCATGTCAACCAGTCATGTCAGAAGCTTGAGAGAGAAGCAGAGTCACCAAAACGTTTCGTATTAATAAGTTGCAGATCATCAGTTAACCCAAAAAAAACATAGCAAAACGCTCCGCAAATGATAAACATGATCCTACTATATTTTATTAATAAATTTTTAATATTCTACCAAAAGTAAAAATGTTCCACGAAAAACTACTAAAGGGATTTGAATGAAATTTGGCACACTACATGATCATATTATTACCTATCTATTTTAAAACCTGGATTAACCGAATTACTGAATTCCAGGCGGGCAAAAGATATAATCTTTATAAAAATATATCTTTTCAAAAACTACTTCGGTTATATATTTATAAGGCTTTTCCCTCAATTCGCATAACTAAGCTATTCCAACCAGGACCAATATTTAATCTTAACCAAATCACTCAACAAACAAACAATCGTGGTGTCCATAAATATTTGCCCAGCACGTTTGTTGGTACATGTAAATTGCGTACACACAAACACATACAAGCAAACAAGACGAAGTGTATCTCAAGTTGAAATCTAACTGAAATGGCCCACAGGACAGGCGCTGCGCACTTCAAGTCAAGTGAACTTTGGTTAGCCGTCGAAGGCTACGTATACTATGTCCGATAGGAATCAGTCATGCATGGAACTATTGCTACCTTCCGACATTCTGGATGTAAGAAAGTTTCAGGAAGTAGATAAATGGTTACACGTAAACCTATATCACACTTGTTTTCTTTAAGGGTTAGGCAGAAATGTAACTTCCGTGAGTACACCTGAATTTTTGTCGTTATGATTTACTGTATTATAAAATAACTTCACGTTTGCTATGCCTTAAGGTAAAAGCAGAGGTTTACCTAATAGAACACCCACATTTTGCCAGTTGTATTTAAGTCCCATGAGACAGGGGGTAAGCCTACTTACGTACGAATCTATACTAATATTATAAAGCTGAAGAGTTTGTTTGTTTGTTTGAAAGCGCTAATCTCAGGGACTACTGGTTGGAATTGAAAAATTCTTTTAGTGTTGGATAGTCCATTTCTTGAGGAAGGCTATAGGCTATATAACATCACGCTACAACCAACAGGTGCTGAGCAGCGTGGGTGAAACCGCGTGGAACAGCTAGTTTGATATACGTTTCTACTAGTCAGACATTATAACATAACCATAACCCAACGAGGATTTGCTCGTTTTGGAAATCGAGCCCCGTAGACTAAAGAGGCCCTTATTTGAATGCTTCAATATCTCATGAAAAAATAAACAATAACAACTATAGATTTATTTGAGGGGGTAGAGACGCATAACTTTGTGTTAATCTTTCTTGAAATCTGCTACAAGCACATAATAGAAGTAAATTGGTGAGTAAACATCTCTGATTTTATTCAAAAGAAAGATAAACCAAAGTTAGTTCATAATTAGCTATTTCTCTTGGCACATGCCACAATAATTTTACTGCATTTATTTCGAATTGCCAGTGAACTAACAAAGCAAGCTTTCCTCACACTTCAATAAAACTCTCAAGTAGATTACCTCCCACACGAACTGGCGAAGGAACCCAGAATTGTTTTAGAACGCAACTCCACCATTTCTTTCCATCACTAAGCAACTATCCGTACGTGATCGCACGACCACGACCGGTGGCGGACGGGAAACGAAAAAAAGAAAATAATTCTGAGGTAATCATGTAACTGGCGAGATAATAACGGCCTTTGGGTCGAATGATAAATTGAAAAGGACCACGTTTTGTGTAAATTTCCTTTTAGTGAAAAGAAGATTTGGGACAATTTTTTTAGTCCATGTGTGAAAAATGTTTGCGGTGATTATGATCGTTATGTATCTGAAAATAAGCTAGAATGAAAACTACGTGATGGTAGGTTTCTAGAAAAATAAATGGACCTTTACACAGTAATAGATTTAGATTTGCTTTGCTTTTTGTGATGTTAGAAAAAGAAAATTGTTTTTTAGGGTTCCGTAGTCAACTAGGAACCCTTATAGTTTCGCCATGTCTGTCTGTCCGTCCGTCCTCGCTTAATCTCTGTGACCGTTAGCGCTAGAAAGCTGAAATTTGGTACCAATATGTATATCAATCACGCCGACAAAGTGGTAAAATAAAAAAATGAAAAAAATGTTTTATTAGGGTAGCCACCCTATATGTAAAGTGGGAAGTGTTTTTTTTTTTAATTTCAACCCTAACGTGTGGTATATTGTTGGAAAGGTATTTAAAAATGAATAGGGGTTTACTAACATCATTTTTTGATAATGTCAATAATTTCGGAAATAATCGCTCCAAAAGTAAAAAACAATGTGTCCCCCCCCCTCTAACTTTTGTTAGGGTTCCGTAGTCAACTAGGAACCCTTATAGTTTCGCCATGTCTGTCTGTCCGTCCGTCCTCGCTTAATCTCTCTGACCGTTAGCGCTAGAAAGCTGAAATTTGGTACCAATATGTATATCAATCACGCCGACAAAGTGGTAAAATAAAAAATTGAAAAAAATGTTTTATTAGGGTAGCCACCCTATATGTAAAGTGGGAAGTGTTTTTTTTTAATTTCAACCCTAACGTGTGATATATTGTTGGAAAGGTATTTAAAAATGAATAGGGGTTTACTAAGATAATTTTTTGATAATGTCAATAAATTCGGAAATAATCGCTCCAAAAGTAAAAAACAATGTGTCCCCCCCCCTCTAACTTTTGAACCATAAGTTTAAAAAATATGAAAAAAATCTGAAAAGTAGAACTTTATAAGGACTTTCTATGAAAATTATTTTGAACTTGATTGACACAACAGTTTTTGTACAAAAAAGACAAAAAGTTGTACAAAATAATTTCTGGACTAAGTTTGTAGTATAATCGTATATGCAAGCTTTTTTTGTAACTTTGTTTACATATTTTATTATCCTGAACGTATCTTTTTTCAAACAAAAAAAGAATTATTGAAATCGGTTCTCGCAATCCAAAATTACCACCAAAATTGCACGTCTTTGTATTAATTAGTAACCCAATTCCTCGAGAGATGGCGCTGTAGGTACTTATTACATTGGATCGGGTATTACCGAATTGTTCGGTTGGCCTCATAACTGGGAACACTTATTGTGACGGACGGGAAACTACGGAACCCTACACTGAGCGTGGCCCGACACGCTCTTGGCCGGTTTTTTAGTATGTTTGTTTCGCCATAGTTAATATAAACAATTGGATGTTTAGACGTTTGAGTACTCCTTACAAATCGCTGGCATATGAAAACGTGCCAAAAAGACAACTTTGCCACGTTTGAAGGCATTTTTTTGTTATTTCTTAAAAGCATTATTGATTTCGTTGTTTGCTGAAAAATACACAATTTTCTATCAATGCAGTTGATGCGGTTATAATTCAATTTTCCCTTGCCCATACCCGAACTATAAAAAAATAAAACGCAGCGATACCGTTGCCGAAAATATAGAATTCCAAATATAAATTCCTTTTTGATTCCAACCATCTTTCAAAATATTATCGTTCAGAAACTACCTGTTTAATAGAGCGCCGCCACAATGGTGTCCCAAAGGAAAAGTCACAGGTAACAATGGGCCAATACCTCCCAAATAAATCAAACCTTCGGCTCCTACTGAGCATTGTATCCAACCAAACCACACAGAATTATCACCTTTAAATTCCCATTCGTAAAGCTCATAACTCCATGAAATATTTTACTTGTAGTCTTATTTTGTGTCTGACAATTCAAAGGAATATACGCTGTATTGTTAAGGCAACAAAGGCGGTGTTTCTGTGTGGAGTAGAGACATTAATCAGCGGCCGTCAGTTTGACACACAAAAGCGTCAAATGTTCGCTGTGAATGAATGAAGTAATTTGTTGTAGATATATTTAGTACATAGTGTTTGTTTGTTTCGGTTTAGGCTTTACTTGGTTTTGTTGTATTTGATTAGAATCTGGCACATCGTCATAATTTATCATTCGGAATAATGTAATTACGTAACTGTTTTACATGAGTGCGTCACAACTACTGGTGTTCGCTTGTTCAAAGAACGTTTTCCTTAAATATTGTTTAAATACTCGATACCTAACAATCTATGTACTTCATTAAAAATCATGGCATGCTAGATATTGGCCTTCTTAACGAACGACAGACTGCAAGAATCTATCCAGAAGTCCACAATATTCTTTGGAGTTATTTTTTAAAAGACCATATTCTATTCATGCCTAAATATTAGCAGTAAGCTGCACTGCCTACTCGTTACACGTTCTAAGAAGACAGAGAAGACGTGTTGTCTGTGATAACTCGATTTTTTGTCTCAGGTGAAATCCAGGTTACGTACGCACTGACTACTGTCTTGTTTAGTGCCTAGGCTGAACCAAATTGCCTAGAGAGTGGCAAAATGAAACCAACGTTCTATAATTGTCGCTTTTTGCATCGTTATCTAGTAACAACATGTTAAGTAACACCTAGGGAAGGAACCAGCTTGTGCTTATATAGCCTTCTAGAACCATGTTCGTTTGTGACCACGTAGTCAGGCGGTACAACACTTCTTTTTTTGGAGTGGGAAATCATCAAATAACTTCCCCCGCTGACACTCCCCCCCGCTGCGGAGTGTCAGACTTTACGGGCTAAAACCCACCCATGTTCCTTCTATTGCCCATTGCGTTCCCGGGTCGCTCGGTGTCTTTTTCGAACAACCCGCAACCCTGGCAGGCTGAGGCCCTGGCAAGCCCATCTGCTTTGCTGACATCTCTTTGAGGCGCGCGTACAACACTAACGGGCCGTCGACACGGCCTGCCGTTAATAGACGGACGGACGGTGAGCTAGCAGTACAACCCTGCTCACCCCACATTTGTATTACATCATCACTATCTTAATTTCTCTAACAACCTTGTACACAAACACGTTCAAAATTCATATCAAAAGTTAGAACATACATATTAACGGTTAGCAAGTGGGGCCATAACCGTTCAAATATGAATTTACCAGTAAAAACATATTAATTGATAACATGGCGGGCCAAATCGCCAATTAATTCAACAATTATAACTTCCAACTGTATTCATAGGGTTAGTACAGTCAACTTGCTAATTATCTAGTTAAATGTTATGGTTTTGTTGAACTTCATTTCTGTTGTGACTTTGTAATAACATGAAAAATATGAACGTTGGGGCAAAAAATGACAAAAGGGGATATTTAACTTCAAAGTCAATTTTTGCCAAAAAAAGGTAGAATCTCCAGGTCTAATAAAATTACCAGTCAAAGGTATACCACTATAGAACACTTGAGGAGCTTTGGTTATTTTACAGTGCATTTTCTTAAAGGACACTAAGGATAGTGAAGATGTTGAAAACGCAACATTCAATGAGTCATATCGGTAACATGAGATGCCCAAAGACATTGACCAAATTATCACACTAGGAATATTCTATTATGGCCGACTGTACTTAATAATATCCGGGTTGGGGTAGCTTTGCACGCATATGAAATTCAATGAGCTAAGCCGAGGGGAGCCGAACTGAGCCGAACTGAGCCGAGAGGAGCCGACATGAGCCGAACTTTGCCGAGTTATGCCGAAGTGAGATATTAACTCCCTTTAGTTCTGTTTAAGTTAAGTTGAGCGGATACACTAAGTTTGGGACAAGAATGAAGTGTCCACGGTAAGTGAGTTATTGATTTTTCACGGTTGATTGTTTTTTTCATAAATATAAATGGCTAGAATTGTCTGGTCGTTTGTCAGAGTGGATGGTGGAACAAGCGTGCAAATGATGATGATGGTAGTATTTATTGTATACTTATAGTTAGGTCTACGCTGTCTCTACATATTATTTGAGTACTAACGCCGTGACTTAATAACATTGTGAAACCAAATCATTTTCAAAGAGTATAGCCATGAAGTATTTTTCCTTGCTTTTTGTACATTTGCAAAAGAAACGACCAAAGCGTGGCAACAGTCTTATGTCAAATAAAATATTTTGTTTTTGAAATGCAGACGAATTTCAACATCACCATGCAAAGCTATTTGAATCAAAATCTTCTTACTCGTAATAGTATATCATCATTACTGCAATCGACAGTTTTGAATCAAAGTTATTAAATGTGTTATTCTATAACAACCAAAGCAATCTAAACATAAATACATTCGACAACTGAAATGTTAGTGTTCCAGCGACTATTTCATAGATAATTACATTTCGATAGCACTTCAGTACACTTGCGACTAAACACAGGTAGTATTCGATAGCAACACACACATTCCGTTTTACGATACATACAATACAGTTGTGACAGGGCTGCCAACTATTGTTATTATTGAATGGAACGTTGAACCGCTTCGATTACTTTTGAAAAACGCATTGAAATGTAGGGGGTAGGGGTAATGGGGTAGTCAAATATTTGGCACTTTTTTTTAAGCACCAATATGAAAACATCCTCATCATGTTAATTATATCCTTTTTTTCTTTCTACACATCAAAACACATAGTCTATCCGGTTATTGTTCCAAGTTCTACTTTCTAGATTTTTTTCATCACCACTATTCTCAAAACGGTAAAAGAAAACTATCTTGAGCAAGTCAATGTCCTAAGACCAAAAACCAACCCGCACTGACCACGTGTGGTTGATAGCAACCCACTCCATCCCCATAGAAATTCACTTTCCCGCCCAGGTTTGCTGCATCGTTGTCGATCTGTCATCTCCACAAAACGGAGAAATCCTACATCTGGTTTTCCTGTTCCTAACTATATTGCAGTCAGCTTCTCCACTACTTACTCTAACCAAATATTATAGCGGAATATCCATATTTTACTATTTTACATGGAACGACTGCCTATCTGACCTCCATAACCCAGTTAACACTGGGTAATACGATACCTCTTGGTAGTCAGACTTTTGGGAAACTGACTATCTGTAATGACCGACCAAAGTTATACAAGGGGCACCTGGTACCAACAGCTTAACGTGGTTTCCAAGGCACGCAGGAAATGGGTGGACACCCATCCGCAGACCAGCCTAAGCAAGCCCCCCTTTAACCTAAACATTGACGCGAACTGTTGTTTTTATTTAGCCAAGCGCCTCAGTACAGTGACATCCCTAAGAGTGAGTATTCTCTTAACTGATAAAAATCTGAGTTCTTTAGAAGTTAGTGCCGTCTTGTGCCGTCGTGTGCCGTCGGGAAGCTAATGCCGTGCGCGCGGTGACGCCGTGGAATTCTAAGTGGGGGTCGCGAAAACATTTTAAAAATGTCAGAGTTTCAAGTAGCGTTAGAGGGTTCTGCGTCTTCTATTGTTTTTTTTTTTTGGTGAAAATGGAAAATATTTTGTTTCTCGTTTTCAAGTACGTTTACTCTAATCTAGGAATTTCTATTGTATCGCAGGTGCGTTCACATAAATCTACTTACATAAACAATCAGCTAGACTCGAAACAAGTACCTGTAGGTCATACTAGTATTTGTCCGGGAACCGGACCCGGGATGAATCGCACATCGTGACATTCAAAATAACTTTTGGATTTTATTCGTTCTGCTCAGTGAGTAGAGTTCAAAATTTTACAGAGTAATAATATTCATTTACTGCAACTTAAATTCATGATTCAGAAGTCCCTTAGGTCTTAGGCATTATGTCCTTAAAATATTTATGTTAAATTTTTAGTCATTAGTTTTTGTAGTTTATCCTCTATAGATAGAGACGATGGGAAAAAACATTTTGATCCACCGCAAAGAAAAACATATTTATGTCCAAAAACTTCTTAAGATAAGAAACGACACTAAAATTCTTCACTCCCTCACATGCGGAACCTTAAACCATCTATTTTTTCCGGGGATCGTTTCGGAGGCTCGTTTAATTTGCTGAATGATTTACTTGTGCTCGCAAAGGAAAGGAAAAATCGTCCGTTTATACTTTAGACTTCGATGTCGATCAATGACGACGATTTTGCATTTTAAACAAGTTTCTTTTTACACCCTTGTTGAGCTTTAAGGAAACGTAGAAATGAATTTACTGCTTGATGAACTCACTGAATTAAATGATTGGTATCTGTTTATGATGCAGAAAAAGTTGAAGAAAAAGCTCTGCAATAAACACAACAGAAGTATTATTACGAAGTTGTCCTTGGTTTATTAAAATGTAATTTTTGGAAAACTTATACAAAGTCCCGCCCTTATAACACCCCCTATTACTTGAACATAAAAGGAAGGCAGATGTATTATTGTTACTCTACTATCTTAACCAACCACAAACGTAATGTATAATAGAAAGTCTCGTAGGAAAAAGGAATTAAAAACAATGCAAAAGTCCAACATCCTTTTCATAGCGATGGGTCAATCTGTTTTCTAAAGTAACATTTTGTAAAACATATTGAAACATTCATCTCTCAAAACTTATGCAAGTTCGAACCATAATTTCGCAGCAACCTTGCAACATTTTGTGGAAAAATGCTCTCACAAGCAAAAATCAGCTAAACACACAATACACCTGAGCAGCTCAATTTAGAACAGCTTGTTCGACGGCTCAGACGAGGTAGTCTTTTTGCAACTAAAAGCACCTCGATTTCAGAGCAAGAAGTCACAAAATACACACATTCAGAAGGATCAAAGTACAAAAATCACAATAAAAACGTTTGTACACATAAATACACCAATCAGATTGACGTTGAAGATTGCGTTCCTTCTAGAACATTTAATTGTATTAATGCCTAAGCAATAATCTACGTATGTAATCTTAAACAATATATAGACTAGTGGAATTACTGTATCGAAGTTCTACAGCCTCGTAGCATGGAGTTGGCGGCACGTAGCGCTACGGTTCTCGTAGCCGCGTAGACGCGCTACGAGTAGTTTTCAATACAAATTGCTTTGAGTCGAGTCTGGTACAGAATTTGCGCTACATTGCGATGTAAAGTTTTATTTCTGTGTTTTGAACGTTTGATTGTTGGATTAGTTCTGGTTTACCGTGGGGACAGGGAGAGTTGTGTTATTGTACTATTTGATAACTTTATAACGGCTATTTTTATGTCTGTTGTATATAATTTCAGCACAAAAGTCAAAGAGGCACTGAAAATGTCGTTCTAAATATTGTCAAACCATTCATAGATGAGACTTTAATATATACTTCAATACCTTAACTGACAGTCATAAGTGTAAGAAGCTTTGTCATCAATTTGTCCATAGCGGTTTGACAAAAATATTACTAAAGATTTTAAGGCAATTAATTTTGATTCAGACCTCTAATAAATATTTTAAACTAAAACCTTTCATTAACCCAAAAACATTCCAAAATCAATTCCGAAACTGTACCAAGACGGATGGCGGGCCGATGGTTAACAAACACCATATAAAGCCCTCGTCCATCGCACCCATAGACAAATACACTCCCACGCTGTGATAAATTATTACAAAGGCCGGGTAAACGAAGATCTGCCAAGCAACTCGCACTTTTATTACAATAACGATAGGTTTCTTTGTTTTTTTTTTAATCTGTATTTTTTTCATACTTTTCACGAATTGCAAAATTTTAGATTACCTAGATTGATTCAATACATTTTTGTTAGTAGCGACTAAAAACACGTATTTAATACTATTAAAAATTAACTACTGCTTACAGCCCTTTAGATAATTATCTAACGATAATTCAAAATATGTTAATTAACAGCTATTACTAACGGTAAATAAGGGAAGCTCATTTATATTTATAAACGGCATCTAAGGACGGATTTTTATCACTAAAATTCGTGAACCGGTCACACATTTTTTCTTAAGACAAAACTTATCTAACCATTGACAAATCTACGCTTAAACGAACCGTTTTTTAGTTCAAGATCAAAACAGTTTGTTTTCATAATTATTCGCAAAGATTGGCAGTTACTTGATGTTTCTCATTTGAAATAATTTAATCAGTTTTCTCTTCTAAACATTGTTTACATTATAAATAATAAAAAAAACAGCCTATAACTGTCTCACTTTTGAGCAAACGCAATAAAAGTAAAGAATAATAATACATTTATACAGTAATCCTTATCTATTAATACTATAAAATCGAAAATGAGTTTGTTTGTTACGTCTTTACGTCTAAATGGCTAAACCGATTTTGATGAAGTTTGTTACAGAGATAGTTGAGTTTTTTTTTTTAAAGAGTTAGGAATGAGGGAGAAAGAGGTAAGAAAAGGGAAAATTTAGCATTGCTATTACAATAAATAAGGCGCAAGGGCAAAAACTACAGGTAGCAGGTGTAAATCAGTAAAAAGGAACTGCGTTACCCCAAAATTAACGCGAGCGAAGTCACGGGCATAAGCTAGTAAATAATAAAAATACCTGCCTATAACTGTCCCACTTTTGAGCAAAGGCATTAAAAGTAACCATATATTTATAAAGAAATAAAATCTACAAAACATTCTCTCCTGTATCAAACAAACATCCGTTCGCAAGCTAGTGTTGGTGCGAGATCAAGAAGGATGCATGGACGAATACTTTGCGCCGTCACTTTGTCATCCATCCACATCGATGTGCACGGACGCTTTCAAGAATTCCAATCGGACCGGGCTTTCATGTTTCATGTTCTGTAAAATGGAGGACACAAAGGACACAATGGGCTAATCTGTTCCACATCGGGGTTAAAACTATTGTGTTATTCCACCTATCTTGTGAAAGAAACTAAACATTGTAATGTAATGTGACGACACGATTGGCGCAGTGGTTGAGCGATCGACTGTTGCGCCGTGTATCGCGGTTTCGATCCCCGCAAGGGACAAAAAAAATAGAAAATATCTTGGGACAACTCACACACGGCTATTGGATGCCAAACTAAGCAGAGCTTGTGTTATAGTAACCAGACAACTGATATACATACTTATATAATTTATAAATACATACATATTATAGATAAATCACACCCAGATACAGAACAAACAATCATGATCATCACACAAAGTTTGTCCTGGGTGGGAATCGAACCCACGACCTCCGGCTCAGCAGTCAGGGCCACTAACCACTGGACTAACAGGCCCGTCACAAATATTTGAATGGCCTGCAGATAGTTGTTTCGGGTCTGAGTGTCGTGTATGTGAGTATTAATGTTTGTAAACGCACCTACGATACAGGAGAAATTCCTAGAGTGGGGTAACGTTTTTTTTTTTTTAAATGTTCTGGGATGTTTGGAAATACAAGACATCATTAAACAACAATGTCAATTATGCTGTTTTCGATGTGGAATGGACTTAGTATTGGTAAGACCGTGTTAACCTAATAGAGCCCCAGCGGCACAAAAACGTGCCAGTAAACAAGTATTACCGTTAAGCCGCGCTGGCACAAATTTGTGCCACCAAACCCAGACCGATTTAAAACTGTATTTTTAATAAAGATAAGTTTTAAAATCGTTTCTGAATGAATGTTATGAGCCCGCCCGGCGGTGCTTGACGGATGGTAGACGTGAATAATGGCGGTCCTTGAGAGGTTAAAAACAAAATACGATCCTCATTCAAAAGGAGAAGTTTACAAAACTTTTCCCCTTGGGATGTCGCGTGCGCACCAAAGGTTCAGAAATGGAACATGTCTGCAAAAATTTAGTTCTAGAACCTATAGAGCCCGCGGGTTTCCCTACGATACTTTTCTGTTACGGAACCCACTAAGTTTGTGCGTTTTTGTCCTTTGGACAGCTACCCCTACTATCAAACACCCGCTATATCAAGTATCTATTTGAACATAAACCGTTTATCGCCGGCTATCGCTCGGACAATGGCGGCCGGGGGGCGCGGGGGAGCGGACGGGGGGCGCGGGTGACATCCGTTTCCGACGGAACCGGAAATGGCTGATATGTGACTTTGTTTTGCGCCGTTTGTTGAGCTTCCCTTATTTACCGTTAGTAATAGCTGTTAATATATTTTGAATTATCGTTAGATTTAGGAGACAGGATGTGACATAATGCTCTAGATGTCCACACTTTATGTGATGAGTATTTCCTTGTATGTAACGCATATTGTCGCATGTAGAAATGAAATGACGTTTTTCAATGTCATTTCATTTCATCTGTCATCATAATTATATTTCACGATTAAATTACTAATCTTACATATATAGAAAAAATATTTTGCCTGTAAAGTTGTTATTTAAATAACACATAGCAAAAAAAAGATTTTTTTTTAGATAAAATTAATCACCATATTAACAAATCAGGTGTTTAGTTTATGTATGAGTGACGGCTAATACAACTATATTTTGTTTTGTTTCTGCATCCAACCTACAATAAACTAATAATTTTTATAATTAATTATACAGCATTATGAATTGTATTAATTAAACTGCAGGCCCATTACGCATTATTATTTTCAATTAATTAAACTTTTCAGTAATTTAGCATTTAATATAAACAACACAATCATTATTTATACAATGTACGTGTCTGAACATAATTTAGGCTCGTTAGTTTATTTCTCAAATGATTAAATTGATAAAGAGACCGTCTAAAAGCAGGTGCAGCGACAAATCGACGACACGGTTGGCGCAGTGGCTGAGCGATCGACTGCTGTGCTGCGTGTCACGGGTTCGATTCCCGCACGGAACCAATATTTGTATGGCCCACAGATAGTTGTTCCGGGTCTGGCTGTTTGTGTATGTGAGTTTAAATGTTTGTAAACGCACCCACGATACAGGTGATTCCTAGAGTCCGCACTTTAGGAATTTCTACGTTTAAAAAAAAACAAAAGAGTTTACTTAAATGATTTAGTCATGTCATGTGGAGAGGATGAGTGAAAGGAGACTAGCAAAAGGCATTTACAAAGCAGATATAAATAGCAACACCAGGAGGGGACGCCCTAGAAGGTAATAAGCTGACCTTATTAGTTTTGAACGGTGTATATATGTGGAAGAAGCAAAAGAAGTGTGCAATGATCGTAGCAGGTGGCGTGTTGCCGTTTCTGCCTACTCTCTTGGGAAAGAGGCGTGAGTTTATATATGAGTACGTTTGGAAATCTACTTAAAACAAATATAAATACACTAGCTCATTACTCAGCGCTGAGGGGCCAGAGGCTGGTCGCAAGTCACTGAATCAAAAATAAATTTGACAAAACTTACTACTATAAGGTCCGTATCGGCAGGGGAGTCACTTCCAGCACCACGGCGAGACGGCAAGTAGAGTTGGCCGCACGATGGAACCGTCAGAGCGTCGAGGCGCAGTCACTGCAAGTGTACGGGCGAGACGGGTACTAGGAGGTCGGCGAGGACACTCGTTTCCTTGAAGAGTGTTAGATGCGTATAACTTGACGTTGGAGAGGTTAGTGTCATCAGCCAGTAGATGCCTCAAATAAAAGAACGAATAAAAAAAGCGAGAATAAAATTTCAATTTACTTTTTTTTCTATTTTATTATATTTTAATTACATAATACAAAAGGCAGTCGGGTCAGTTCCGGTTTTCCAACAAAAGTCTGAAAACTCCGCCTCCTACCTTTCTGCGTTCGAAAACCTTTAAATTTTCTCTGTGGCCAGCAATACAAAATAGCCAGTAATAAATTATAACATTTAAACAATTAGAATAATAAAGAAGATTAAACAGACTAAGACTGAAAAAATAGTAAATTTAACAAGGTTACAGAATAATAAAAACTATTTGCAAAGTAGACTGGTCTAGAAAACATTTAACATTCATGAAAGACAAACTTGACGTAACAGTTTCATATTGTCAAAAAAAAAGAAGCCAACAGACAATATTTAACGATTTTAATTTTATAGTGGTAATGATGTTAGTAAATCCACGTTTATTACAAGAAAGATATTTTAAATCAATAAAAACAGTCAGGTGATTCATCTATCAACTAGATCGATACTGAAAATTTTTAGGTTGTGACGAGTTTTGTGTGACTTATAGGTCAGACGAAACTAAAAATACCAGGAAACGAAATATTTGTAATAAAATAACACATGTAGGATGCTCAAAAATGCTTGCTCAATGATGATAATGGATGAATCGATTTTTACCGTATGTAAAAGAAAACTAATAGGATTCGGTAGAAATTGCCCCAATGATGGGATGGATAGAAGGATTCTTCTCTTCCTGCCAGGGTTGCGGGTTGTTCGAAAAACATACCGAAGCCCCTGACTGCTGCTTAAATTCAAAAAAGCCATCTGCCAGAAAGTTTTTTTTCCAAGGAGAGCCAATCAAAATATTAGTTAGCCAAACAAAGGGTGTAAATGCAAAAAGACTAAACATAATATTTGATTATTTTTATAAGTATCTCTTTTTAATTTAATCAGCGATGAGTTATTATTTTTTTTTACTGATAAATGGTTCACAGAAACCACATCATACCTTGACAGTGTGACAGAAGAATGACGTCTTTTGTTTTTAAAGCAGGAACAAATCAAAGCTGTGCTTATCTCTTATGTTATGAGTTCCCACGCTATCGCATAGTTTTTTTTTTTTACAGTTTGTCAATTTTTTTTTTCATTGCCAATAAAAAACAACACAGGATTAGTTTAGTTTTTGTGGCGTAATTAATTAATTAATTGTTTCCTACGTTCTAGGAAAACTTTCACAGTCTGTCCCCACAACCATGTTGTAAACTAGTTTACTATAAAACTATTTACTCTCCAGTTAGCTGGTAATTAACTTAGTTTTAGAACGATGGCATGAAAGCGCTATGGAAATCTATATTGCGACATTTTGTTTATGATACAAATGCCGGTTGTTTTTGGAAAACAATATGTTTATAACATTATATGACACGCCTAGTAATTCAAAACCATGTAGGCAGTAACCTAACCTAACAAGTATAGTATACCTATTTTTTTTGGAGGCGAATTTATGATTTATCTGAGCACAAGTCTAGACACCGCGGCCTGTACTAAGAAAAACTGCTGATAGAATAACTCAGTAAGTTTTTGCCCATTCCGGGAAGTTATGTTTAAGTTCGTTGTAGTGAAGGAGCCACCCTGCGGGAACATATTACGGATTAAGGACATCTTCTGTTTTACCAACAGCTGTCAGTACTCTTAAGTCTGCTCATAATTTATCTAATTATTCTTGATATGGTAATAGATGAACCTATTTAAGGCGCGCTAAGAAGCTAATATTTAGGTATTTGCGGAGGTGAGACTAGCGTCAGACTGGGCGTGGTCTGACACAAGTATACGACAGTAGGGCATCGAAAGAATAGAAATAAGGTCGAAAATATTTCGGCGTTTGATTTTGAATGTCATTTTGCAATTGAATTTTTAATTAAATATTTAAAAAAATACAGTTCCGTGTTTTAAATGTTTTAATATGTCTTTAATCTATACAATTTTCTTTGTTATAGATAAAAAAAAATGACGGTTTTCACTAAAAAGATGGAGAATTTCGAGACGAAAACAATTTTTTTATCAAAAAACACTGCCGTCTCTTAGTGCCCCTAAATTACTTACTGTGAAAAGCAGAATTGAATACTTTACACACATTAATTATCTCCACATTCCGTGACGTTATATGTACATAGTTACACTATGTCTAGGATAATAAATCAAGCTGTACTATCTCTATAAAACTGTCTATAGGTACATCTGTTTTAAACTTGTCTGACTTTAGGTGTGGGTGGGGTCTCCATGACAGCGGGCTGGGGCTTGTGATAAATAGGCAATTTTGGTTTTAAATAGGTATATTTAAGCTCTTTTGATATATATTTTTTACGAATAGGAAATCATCAAATAACTCTTCCCGGTCTGGGCGGAGTGTCTAACTTTTAGTGACTAAAACCCACCCATGTTTATAATCCGGGGCCGCGGTATCTCTTTCGATCAATCTCGGCAGTGGCCTTGGCAGACCCCTCTGTTTTACCTCTCACACACATCTCATTTAAGTGAGTGTAGAACACTAACGCGCCGACACTAATTTATGACTCTAATATTTCATAGAACGTTATCAAACGGTAGTGCTGTTAGCTCGGAATTAGTTGACAAAATTCATTTAAAACTTTCTAATAAGACATGAAGGTCGGTTGCGAATATAAAAACAAAAGAGGGCGGCAGTTTCGCCATTTTTTTGGGATGGGAAGTTATCAAATAACTTCTGGGGGGAGGTCAGAATTGTACTGACTAAAACCCACCCATGTTCCTTCTATTGCCCTTTACGTTCCGGGGCCGCGGTATCTCTTTCGGCAGGAGTTTCGCCATTACGTAATAATTTTCTTGGGGTCACATAAAAAGCAGTCCTACAACAGCAGACTTCGATAACGTGTGGGTGGATCTGCTGCAGGTTCAGCGGTCTCATACCTTTTGACTTCCTACCCGCTGCGACTGCGGCCACTCTTTTAAACCCACTCTCACCCGACTCACGTCCACATTCTGAGATAAAACGCAATATAACTTGCAACAGAACGGTTCTATTCAGATTAGTTCTAACAAGAGAATATTGAGTTCTTTGCTTCTACAGTTGTACTTTTTATTGACGCCGTATGTAGTACTTATCTACGTGACGCCGATTGTTATCTGTTTCAATGGACTTTTTATTGGTTTCGATTAAGAATTTTAGAGCTAATCCTCACTAATGTATTATTATAAAAGCGAAAGTGAGTATTACTGTTACGTCTTCACGCCTAAGTGGGTAAACGATTTTGATAAATTTTGGTTCAGAGATTGTTGGGACCCTGGAGATGTTCACAGACTCACTTTTTTTTTTTCTCACGAAAGTTTCGAAGACATTGAAATTTGCCAACCCGCACTGGGTGTGGTGGTACAGCCAATTATGAGGTCTCAGCGGCAAAATTATATGCCAACTAGCTTTTGCTCGCGGCTTCGCTCGTGTTAAATTCGGTATAACACAGTACCTGCTACCTGCAGCTTTTGCCGTTGCGCCTTATTGATTTGTGATCGCAACGCTAAGTTTTCCCTTTTCTTCCCTCGTTCTCCCTCATATCCGACTTTTTTAAAGATAAAAATTGACCTATGTCCGTCTCCTGGATCTCAACTATCTCTGTACCAAAAGTCATCAAAATCTGTTTAGCCATTAAAGTGTGAAGGAGGTAATAAACAAACTCACTTTCGCTTTTATAATATTAGTCAGGATTATGTGAAACGGCACCACGTGTTTATGTCGTCATCTAAGGGAGCATCAAACTTATGTGGAAATTAGTCGTGTTGCTGTGATTTGCGCCCACCTTTAGAATTGCTGAGTGACGATGCTTTTACGAGTTTTAGTTGACTAAATATAGTTTCTGTGTGAGAATTAACGGCTCAATACGTCTAGTGGTCACAACCTTTGAGCCTTAGCTCAGTCGGGCAAAATGTGTAATACATTAGAGAATACACAGACAAGACGATGTAATCTTTCCAAGTAATATATACCAATGGGATAAACATGTGTAGAACTTAAACCAAAACAGGTATAATATTTAAAGATACATCATCTGCCTAGCCTTTTCCCAACTATGTTGTGGTCGGTTTTCAGTCTAACTTGATGCTGCTGAATACCAGTATTTTACATGAAGCGACCTCCACAACCCAGTTAGTACTGGGTAATACGATACCCCTTGGTAAGACTGGTTGTGAGACTTTCGGAACAATGACTACCTGTAACGACTTTCAAAGATCTACAATTAATGACAGCCGGGACCAACGGATTAACGTGCTTTCCGAGGCACGGATTACGGTTGGGCACACATCCACAGACCAACCTAGACAAGCGCGGCTTAACCTAAAGATCGACCCGAGTGACTGCTATTATTTAGCCAAAGTTAAAGTCAAAATTATTTTATTTTAACATATAGTACATGTCTGAAAAATAAAACTTTTACATTTGGCGACATTGGTAGCTTTTCTTATAAAATACCTTACATAAAAATACAAAATTCACCGATACTGGACCTCTAGCGTGGGTGGGTCCTAAACGTTGTATAGGTGAGTAATGGTGTGTTGTGAGCAATCTCCAGCTGCCATGTAAATAGCGCCTGCCTATGTATTTTGTGTATTTGATAAATTGATTTTTATTAAGTTCATTGACCTTGACATATTTCCTCCAACAAAATGAGGGACTGTGCAGGGATATACAGAAGTATGTAAATCTGAAAGGAAAATATAAAACTGATATATTTTAGTCTTATTAATATTATTAATGTGTCATCAAATTAGAGCATACCTACTTAATAGTCATATACGTCTGTGCTATTTGTACTAATATGTTAAAGAGGTAAGTTTAATATTTACGAAAATTCTACCACTAATTGAAAGTTATATTACCCGTTAGCATTTTAAAGTATATAAAGTTCCCTTCAGACAATATCTTTAGCGATGATATCAAAGATATGATTATCAAAGTCTAGTATCAACAAAAGCCTACAAAGAATGTCTTAGGACTGTAATATATACGAACATGGACATACGGAGACGGGTGACTCAATGATACGACGACACGGTTGGCGCAGTGGCTGCTGCGCTCCCTGTCGCGAGTTCGATCCCCGCATGGAACAAATATTTGCATGACCTACAGATAGTTGTTTCAAGTCTGGCTGTTTATGTATATTTGAGTTTAAATGTTTGTAAACGTACCCACGATAAAGGAGATATTTCTAGTGTGGCGTAACGTTATTTAAAAAAAATATTGACTGCTGCGCTGGGTGTTGCGGGTTCGATTACCGTACAAAACGAATATTTTTATATTTTCCAAGTCAGTCTGTAAGTTTAAATGTTTAAAGAGGCAACATAAAAGGAATTTGCGATGATTGTTTGTGTATAATACGAAAACATTTGTTTCACGTTATTTATTTAACTTCGGCCCCAAGTAACAAACTACTCGTGTCTATATCTATTATAATGGTTACAAATACTTTGCACGTGTAACTGTATTACTCTGTTATTTTATAAAGCAAGAAAAAACGAGACGAAGCAAAACACGGAAACTTTCAGTCGGCATTATGTCTCTTTAATACCTTCTTAAATAAGTTTTCTACGAAATACACGGAACGTGTTTCACGTTATTACAGAGCCATCCGCCATAATATGAGGCTTTAATACCCTCAACTAGGATTTTATGCTGAGTTAATTACTAAACCAGATAAGATGGAGGGAAAGCCGCAACTTGTTTGTAACGTAAGCTAATCATCCTTCAAAGCCCGGAAAAGAGGATAATATTACCCTTTCCAGGAAGTTTGAAAATAGATGTGGAGGGTTATTTCATACGAATTCGTGTTTGTATTAAATAAACCACAAAGTCGTGTTAGTGGCGTCTCAATATAAACCGTGTTTGGAGTTATTGTAATTGGTTTTTAATATTGGCAAGCGCAAGTTCGATCGTGTGTGGAATACTGTTCTCATCTCTGGGACGGGTCCGCCAAATACCAGCAGTGCTATAGTCTATAGAGAAACGAGCCAAGAGGCTCATCGGCAACGACGCGCTGGTTGAGTCAAAGCTCCAGAGCCTGGAGCATCGCCGGCGCGTTGCCAGCCTTTCGGTTTTCTATCGGTTACATTTCGGAGAGTGTGCGATGGAATTGCACAGCCTAATTCCGCCAAGCCCGTTCCATCATGGGACTACAAGACGTACGGCGATGCGTCACCGTTATATGGTAGACATCCCACCCCCACGCACTAAACGGTTTGGGAATACCTTCATTGTGCGTACTGCTAAGGAGTGGAATTCCCTGCCGGAGTCTGTATTTCCTGACAGCTATAACCTGGGGTCTTCAAGTCAAGAGTGAATAGGTTATTTCTAGGCAAGCGTGCTTCATCGTCGACCACATCATCACTTACCATCAGGTGAGATAGTGGTCAAACGCGAGCCTATAAATAATAAAAAAATAAATAATAATAATTGGCGGGCTTATTGCCGCCGAGTGCCATTTGGGACCGTAATTTAGAACGGTGCCGAATACGATGTGGGGTAAACTTCTCAAATGCAACTGAACGCATTTATAAGCAGGTCAAAACTCGTTCAAGAACAGATAGTGTCCACAATAATGACGGTGCTGAAGGCAATACTCCTCGAGAAAGCCGGCATTGTAAGGAAGTTCTTGTCTCTGGAGCCCTAACCACCGGTAGCTGGAGTCTGCTCTCGACACCGGTAGTCCTATATTTTTTTTAACTGTCCCACTGCTGCGCAAAAACTTCCCCAAGTGTTTCTAAATATGTAGAAGATGAAGAAAATTAAATAAAAAAAAACGTTACGGACAGTAATCTATACTATATCTATACTAATATTATAAAGCTGAAGAGTTTGTTTGTTTGTTTGTTCGAACGCGCTAATCTCAGGGACTACTGGTTGGAATTGGAAAATTCTTAGTGTTGGATAGTCCATTTCTTGAGGAAGGCTATAGGCTATATAACATCACGCTACGACCAACAGGTGCTGAGCAGCGTGGGTGAAACCGCGGGGAATAGCTAGTTCTTGATATGAGCTAAGATGTGTTGATCACGTTCTCGTCCAAATGTGAAATCAGCCATTCACCTGACTCGTAGACTGAACCCTGAGCGAGCTAAACGAATTCTATTTCCCGTTAACCTTTTAAAAACTTGCTACAGCATCTAAAATTTAAAATCATAGCACTGAAAGTCAACAAGCCCGTACAGCGCGCTGAAGCGAACAAAGCCGTGATTTAAAGCGCTTTGCGCTGCACCAACTATTTACGGAGTAAAAACTTAAGCCGCTTTAATGTTTAGACCTAATGTACGGCTGAAGAGAATTGCTTGAACCTGTAATAATTCTACATTGACAATGCCTTTATGAGTGGTTTTCAAAGTACAAAACTTTGTTAAGATCGGTTTGTTATTATGATAAATATTTTGGCTAAATTGAGATGATTTATTGACATTATGACTTCTTAAATGACCTTGATTCATAATTATGTAGAAGAAAGCATTTTATGCTTTCTATATGTTTTAGATCAGTATTTAAGAATCCAATCAATGATAATTGTTCAGTAAAAAGTTTTAATAGGTGAAAATACATAATAATATACATATAGTGGTAAATTGTTGTCATAACATGTGCACAGAAAATTCTATCAAAAAAAATATTTAATTCTGTCCGACTAACGTAGGTACCTATTTTAAAGATGTGACAATGTTAACTAAAAAAAAACAAAATATGTGACACAGTTACGATATGACGACATTATTGACAAATCAGATATAGGTACATTAGCTGATATAGGTACTTATACAATTGTTTTCATGAAGAACTGCGTTGATTTTATTTTCACATTTGACTTGCATTTGGTTTTTCATACAAATCGGTAACAAGCTCATTAAGACCACACATAATTAAAAGTCTAACTAATCAATCATTGTCTTGTATGCCAAAGGCAGTTTCTTAACTAAAAACATTTTTTAACAAGCGTTTACAAAAATTCAGAACGAAATCCCTACTAATTTCAAATTATGAATTTCCAGCGGCCAAAAATACCAACAATTTAAAGACTCGAATTTCCTAATTATTTTGTGAAATCCTTAAATAAATGAGTTCAATTAATTCGGTAGTGTAACCAAAATAAACAGTTTTAACAATTAAGCTACGTAACGAGTTCCTGTGGTTTATGAACGTTAGATGAACTGTGAACGAGATTTAATTAATATATGTTGTTTGGAGTAATGAGTTTCGATGCTCGGTTAAGAGTACACACCGTGAAATCTGTTCATTCTTTCTCTCTCTCTTTTTATCTATGTTTCCGCCTTGTGATGGCGAGACAAGGCTTTGCGATAAAAATCAATCAGCAACTTGATATGATAGAGATACATAGTTTTTGGTTCTTCTAACCCGACAGATAGATGTGTTACTGGGGAGTTTGTTCCACCGCTTCTTCTTCCCAGCTAAAACACTAGGAAGTGGCGAAAGACGGGCGTTTTGAGGAACTGTCTCTTGTAGTTAGACGTTAAAGAAGTGCTGTCACAATTATCAACCCAGCCTGAATAAATGAAAGGACGTCTCTGACAATTTTTTTTTTGTCAGATACGTCCTTTCATTCTAACATCAGGGGACATAATTTGACGATTACAGGTGAGATTGATTTTCCTAGGGCCAGTGAAATGCGATTGACTGTCCTTTCATAGTTATCCCTTACATACTTAATTCTTAATATTAAGTGGTGCTTATGAATACACAATAAATTCCTTTATTAGATTGTTTAATACCTATATCTGTATACAAAGCCGCGAAAGATAAGCAAATCAAGTATATTGACTTGGCTCGCGAGGTTGTCGACATGTGGGATGTGGACTCAGCAATCATTGTGCCGATAGTCGTTACAGCCAATGGCTTAATTGCCATCAGCTTCGACCGATATCTAAGAAGACACGGCCCATATTGTTAGTAAGTTTTTCTCTCTGGAGTCAGGGGGCTAAAAAAGCTTTTGTTTTTTTTAATGTTTATTGTTTTATGTATACTTTAATAAGAAATATGTAAAATATGTGTAAAAAATAATAAACGGAACGACCATATAATTCTATACCTATTGGATGTCAAATAATTCAAATAGAAATATTAGGTATATTACTTGAAGAGCGAACGAGATCTAGGTTTCTAGCACAATGGTGATCTTAGTAATAACTTGAAAACTGGCCCTGTCTGGCTCATCAACCGAGCATAGCAACATAACTAAAACCATCAAAAACTCTTACTAAAGTTTTAACGATAGCTCCTTAACTTATACTTAAGCAAAACATAAAGTGAAAATGTCGTAAAACGTTAAGTTAAAGTTAAGGTTTAATCAGTTGTATGTCGCCTGTAACACACCATTAAAGTTGCTCTATTTGCCATTGTGTTAAGGTGTCGTTCCGCTGAACGCGGCTGGAGCTTGCGACTGTTAAAACTGACACCTGCTAAATTGACTAGAGTTTTACAGTATAGGGGAAAACGTTAAACAAGGTTATTAATATTGAATACTAACTTCTGTCTTTGGCTTAGTTAGTTTGTTAAAACCACCAAGAACGTTCTCTCAGGATAACGTAATCACTGCCTGTCGGGCAAAAAGAAATAAAGAAGGATAACGTTATACAACATACTATCTACTTGTGCCTTGACATGGATATGAAGTAAAAAAAGGTATCAAACATTTAAACTACATTACAACTTATATCTCGATTATAGTCGCATTTATAACACATTACGTTGTCATAATTACAAATACGTTTGTCCTGAAATAGACAATTTTAAACGGACTATGAAAATTCTACATCCTGTGTTTAGAATTTTTTTTTTAAATTATCAAATAACTTTCCCCCGCTCTGGGCAGTTTGGGGGGGGGGGCGTTAGACTTGAACTAGCTAACGTTATCTCTTTCGAACAACCCGCAACCTCGGCAGGATTTACAGAATACCTGAGATTGGCTTTGTAGGTAATAAAAAACCTGGGGCGGCTTCAATATTGAATTCTTCCGACTCCATGTAATAAAACTAGCAAATTCACAACCATGACTTGGCAACAAAAAAAAAACTGTAAGTAATCCTATCTAACCCTACAAATTCCAATAAGCAGCAGAGAACCTCTCGCCTCGCACAGAAGGACCGTACCGTAACAAAGTTAAAGCGCTCACAATTAGATAGCACCATCTATTACCAAGTTCCGTCTATGTGTAACTAACTCAATTACTCG
The DNA here is from genome assembly GCA_958449745.1 of Ochropleura leucogaster. Taxonomy (NCBI): domain Eukaryota; kingdom Metazoa; phylum Arthropoda; class Insecta; order Lepidoptera; family Noctuidae; genus Ochropleura; species Ochropleura leucogaster. The sequence goes on along the minus strand of OY288213.1, from coordinate 710,493 downwards.
TGGGTACAGAAATAGGCGGTATTTGACAATTTGGGGGCAACTTGTACCGCTTGTTATCAAACTAAGGTGGGCCAGATGTTTCTAGAAGTATTTATGTACGGTACGGAGTTTGAAATTGGAATGAAATTTACTAAGTATGTTTTTTTTTTGTAGACGTGGGTGAGATCTTTGACAACTTTTTCGATTCTTTGATGTCACTTAGGTATTCAAATATAATTTGTATTCTTTGAGTTTTTGAGACCTACTGAGTCTGGCACAAGGATAGTTTTTTTTTTAGGAAACTATGTCCCTTTCTTGGAATTTCTTCTGTATTGTGGGTGCGTTTACAAACATTTAAGCTCAAATACACAGGTAGCCAGACCTGGTACAACTATCTGTAAATCATTATATGACCTACAGATATTTGTTCCAGGTTTAATTTGAATATGCTAGATCCACAAATATTAATAAAGCATGTTAAACATTTGCTCCGTGCGGTGATCGAACCCCGCGACTTGTAGCGTAGTAATCAAACGCTTAGCCACTGTGCCAACCGAGTAGTCGTATTGGCGCGCGATCAAAATCGTCACCACAGCCAGTCATAACCGTGTTAACCGCGTGTCACGGGTTCAATTCCCGCAAGGCATAAATATTTGTATGACCTATAGGTAGTAGTTTTGAGTCTAGCTGTTTATGTATAAGAGTTTACACCATGTTAACGAAAGAATAAGAAATTCCCAGAAAGGTTTAAAGAAATGCAAATTAATTTTGTAGACCACATGACCACGAACGCCTCCACAACTGAATCTATGAGCCAATCCTCCTCTGTAAGTATAAGTAGATATAATATCAAGTCGAAACAAAGTTTATATCATACCAACAAGTTAGTCAAATACTCCTTGAAACTCTTTACCGCATAACTCAATTGTCAATTAACTTCAATTACTGATATAAACTAATGAACATGTCCAAACCAGCGCCAGTTGAAGGGAGACCTGCTACCCTACCATGACGTCTTAAAGCAGAACTTATTCCACCAAGGGAAAGAGACAGAGCTATACAGAGTGTCTAGCACCATCTCTTTCCGTCAGTGATATAAGTTCTGCTTAAAGACGTCATGGTAGGGAACTGTTCACACTGATCCAGTGCCAATTATGAACAAGTTGGCACATGTTTGAATCAAACATGATTTCTGCTATGGCTTAGTTGTTTCAGAGTTGTCCGAAGTTTCCAGTAACTAAGTTAGTCGGGAGAAATACTCCTAATTATTTTTTGGGGGAACATCATTATGTCGAAGAAGTTCGTTAAAAGGTTTTTTGATTTCGTTCACTATTTTTTGTTCATTTTACTTTCAACTTACAAGTAAAGACTGAAGTTAAAAAAAATACTGGTTACTAAGTGCTTTTTAGATTATTCCTTTCAAAATAATACTCGCTATTTTTTTTTAAGATTATCCATAGTGTTTTTTCGCTTGTTCCTCTCCAAAAAGATTTTTATTGATATATTTTTAAAATTGACTGCGTTCTTCTGATAATCCTTTAAAATATGCTATGTGTTTAAGTTTTTTGATAAAATTGAATACTTCATTGAAAAAACGGTAAATATTTGAAAAAATTAAGATACGTAAACATTACAATCAAACTACAGTATGTACTTTATATAAATTATAAGTTTTAAGAGATTATATTGTGTTGAATCAAGAGACAAGAATTGAGACAAACAGAGAGTTTCCAAGTTCTATCTTAAGGGAACAATAACAAAGTATTACATAGTTTCCACTTTCATTTAGTTTTAGTTATAACATCAAAAAGCCGAATTGAGACCAATTGCGGCTTTGGTTGTCGTCGTTGTTTTTATTGCCTATTAACAAAATGTTTTTTAGAACAATGTTGCTTTCTGTGAGCTAAGCAAGGAATCTAGATTTAACTTGAAATTTTCGTCTATGACTTGAATAAAATTGACTTTCAATCAAAAATATCTCTTGTACGTTACGTAAAAGCATATGGAATATAACCTTTTGTAATTTCTATCTGACTTGTGATACATGTAAATATGTTATGTCTGTAGCTTATACATTAATTTCTTTGATTTATAATAAAAAAAACGGTTTGCTCACGAATCGACAATTGTTAACGTGATTTCTGGCAATCGAAGGATGTACGGCTTCAATATCAAGAAATAGTAACTCTTAAAGGTTATCAAACCCCGTTAAATAATATAGGAGGGTGTAAAACGGGTAGTTCGACACAAACAGAAAGTTTCCCCGCTAGATCTTACGAGTGCTATGACAAAGTGCTATATCGTTTACACGTTAAATTAGTGCTCGCTATAAAATCAAAAAGCCGCCGTTGGTGGCTACATTTACACCGTATTGTAACTTTCTAATTGCATTTCAAATAATAGGTATTTAGTTAAAAATTGGGCAAAAGAAAGAAAGGGAGACCCTACAAGAGATGGGAGGATGAAATAAAATGCACCGCGGGTCCAAACTGGATGCAGACAGCGCAAATGTGAGAAAACTAGCTCAATTTGGAGGAGGCCCTTACCTGCAGAGGGGTTCCTACAGAATGCAAACATTAAAATAACATATTAGATATTATAGAATACAGCAAAATACGTTTTTTAACCTACATAACTAATCAATTTGTATACTAGAATTTTCTGTATGAAATAAAAGGCTTTTTTATTTTATTTTATTTTATTTATAGTTAAAAATTGCGATGATTCTCGATATGAAGTATTGAAAAGTTTTCTTTTCAAAGGGATTTTGTTTTCATTAGGGCCCTCAAGATTCTGGTAGAGCAAACTTCGAAACGACAACTTATAAAAAAATACATCACAATGCAAATATATTGGATAGATTTTAAGTAAAGTTTGTTAATTGCAGTCATAATGCATGTCATCATCTTGGCGTTAAAAACAAACAAGCTTTTCAAAAACAAAGAACTTTAACGTTTGTTTGCATAAACCAGATACTGTGAGATCTGCTTAAAATTCTGCTGATCCGATAAACCGCGCCCGCAAGAGACGATCAGCCAAAATACATAAAACTCAAATATTTAAACTTGCGAACCGAATTTGATTCCTATCGCCAACACTCCAATTTTATATCGTCGGCACACAGTAAACTTTTATGTTTACCCATAACATTTCTATTTCAGGCTAATATAATTGAAATGGAGTTCGTGTATTGTTTTAAACAAACGATGGAAACAAACGATCAATCAATTCGCGAGCTGGTAACCGGATAAGGCCGAATGGATGAAAAACCTTTTTTTATTTACTTTATATTTAGCAAACACGTAGGTTTTATGATGTTGTTACAAATGTTAAGTTTCTATTGTGAATTTAGGGGTAATGAAAAGGTTTTTCGTAGATTAAAAATTACTAGCTTTTGCCAGAAAATGCTATTGCGGGGATACCCTAGAAGAGGCTAGCACAAAAACGTGGAGTTGTCACAAGCAAAGAGATGCCTAGAAACCCAACACTGGGTGAAGTTAGGCTGTGTATGATGATGATGGTGACGAATGGAGCAATGTCTTGGATGTTCATACGACTCTTTTTATACAATGTCATCGAAAATGAAATTGGTTACTGTAGTTTTTAAGAAAAACAAAATAAGTAGGATTGAGTCAGTCACATTTAGTTTTTTATTTGCAAATACATGACCAATTCCCTTCAAACTTTAAAAAAAATATAATTAACTTAACTAGCTTTTACTAGCGGCTTCGCTCGCGTTAAATTTGCGGTAATACAGTTCCCCTCTCCTGATTTGCAGGTACCTGCTACATGTAGCTTTTTATTGTAATAGCAAAGCTAGGTTTTACCTATTCTTCACTCTTTCTCACACATATCTCAATTTAAAAAAATAACCTACCTCCGTCTCCAGGGTCTCAACTATCTCTGTACCAAAATTCATCAAAATCGGTCCATTAAGGCGTGAAGACGTAACAAACAAACAAACAAGTCAAACTAATATTAGTTCAACTCTAACTTAGTAAGGATTCACACTCAAAAATAGTCACCATCAAAATCCTCTACAATTCTCGAAGCCATTAAAGTTCGTTTCGGTGTAAAGTCAGTCCGCCCCGACAGCCAGTAATTCTCGATCTCGGCCAACGAGGCAAGTTTAATGAAATTCTTGCTGCCCCTATCTCCGTACTATGCTTACACCGTGTTTTTAACTTCGCACTTCCCCACTGCTTGTTTTGCGGGGAGATATGAAAAAGTGTGGCGGAAAATACATGGGGGAGTTAGCGTTTAGAGGGATGCTCTTGTAAGTATGATTATGAGTTTAGTAATTTGGCTGATAATAAGACGTTTGGTGGCTGGATTTTTATTTCGGTCTTGTGATAGTAGATTCTAATAGCGTATATAAGTTTTCAATTAATTTAGTTGGGGGTGTATTATATTATTGTATACACCTCATTCTAGTTTTAATAATAATGTTAGAAACCATGTCAGTTTGGGATTAAAGATTCTTTATTTATTTAGAAGAACATACATTGTTTACTTATTGAATAAATACATAAAATTGATAAAGTGTGGTCCAGTATCTAGTATTTTTTTTTTGTGAATATTATTACATAGGCTTATGTTGTTAACTTAAATAATAAGTATTGTTAATGATGTGTTGTTTGAATTTGTATTTGAATATGTTAAAAGAAGACGTGTTCCTGATATCTGTCGGTATTTTGTTGTATATAGTTGAACGGCTTCGTATTTTATATTTTTCCTGCCATATTGCGTCCGTGGGGTAGTGTCTGTATTTCGTTGAAGTTTCTTTGGCTGTATTTTGAAGGATAATTGTGTGTGTATAGTTTTGTCAAGGATTTTTTAATGAGAATGTTTAAAGACTTATACGTCATTCTAAGCGTTTGGAGATTACAAGCGTAATGTTATGTTTATGCATATTAAGCCGCTGTGGATTATCATTGCGTCGTTGGTCTATTGGTCGCAAAAACTACTGCTTTCCTTGGGCTCTTGGGTTTGAATCCTAGTTCGATCAAAATGCTATTGGGTCTCTCCAGCAGGAATTTCTCAGTAAAGTCCGGGGTCAAGATATGTTGGTGGCAATAGGCTCACTCCGAATTACATGGTACGTCAACATTATTGGCGGTATGTTGGCTGTGGTTCACTTTGTCTAATAAAGTGGGAATTAAAAGTGAGACATAATAATTGTCTTAGTATGCTAATAATGTAATAATACATATCCAAAAAATGACTAAATAATAGTTACAAAAAACCCGTGCAAAACAAATTATTCAAATAAAAGAAAACATTGGTGAGCTACTCCGTTACTAGAAAAATGTTTTTAAGGACCGAAAATTAAAATTTTAATGAATTCTCTAAAGATTATGCTTTCATTAAAACTCAAAGAAAAGTAAATATGCACCACTTTTTTCTTGCACTTCAGGAATTCAAATTAAAACCAAATTTAGTTAAAAGAACGAACGCACTTCTTTCTTTGCATAAATTAGTTATTCAACTTTGCATTAAAACATTGTAAATGTTTCGTCATTGTATAGTTTAATTAGGTCTTTAACCTCAAAAACGTTATGAGAGAAAACCGCCTACTAGAATTTCAAATCCTTGTCAATAGAAGCACAGTGGTAAAAGCTGAGCTCCAGGAGTGAACGATTCCTGCCAGGGTAGCTCTTTGGGTTGTATGAAAAAGATACCGTGGCCCTGGTACACAAAGGGCAAAAGAAGAAAAATAGATGCATTTTAGTCAGTACAAGTCTGACTCTCTGTACCGCAGAGTAGTCTTGAAGGAGTAAAGTATTTTTTGAAATTTGAAAGTCAGATTTCAGTCCAACCCAATGACCTCTTCATGTTGCAGTGGCGGTTTTTTCATCAAGCCAAGCTTTTAGCTTGCCTTGCTTAAAATGGCTTCCAAATAATCTGCTCGCCTTATGGACTTCTTGGAATATTGACGCACAGACACGCCACTGACATGTTATATAATACTGTATTGTAAAACTGGTTGTCTTTCGGGCGTCTCACAATTGGGAAAATCTGCTAAATTTGCTTACTGTAGCATGGAAGGATTTAGACGAGTAAAGGTAGCTATATATTCTTGCTGAGAAACTCCCGAGACAGGGCAACTGTGAGAGGAGTCATAGCAAGGAATATTGAGGCAAGACAAGCGCTATTATATTCAAACTATCTCACCTTTTTGTGATAGTCCGGTTAAGCAGAGGATAACCTGCCAGGTGGACCTGCGAGTAACAATTCACAAAGAAACCTACATCAGAATATTTCTGTGAAAGTGTACAGCCTGGAAGCCGACCCCAACAAAGTAGGAAAAAGACTCGGCAGATGTTGATGAGATGGTGACTCTTTTAACGTCTACGTGAGAGCGAAAATAAGATCTAGCTATAAATAAATTCTAGAACACGTATCAAATCAACCTAAACCTTAAACTCAGCCGTATTCTCATGAAAAATATATCCCTTTTGTCTTCCAAAACGAACATTTCCCGCGGTGTGTCACGTCGATAGCTTGTCACGGTTGCTAAGGGCGTGTTAACGGCCCTTTCACACACGCGCCGGTGTTTTCTGCCTGACGACAACTTTGTTGGACTATTTTTATGTTTCAGTCTGTACCATAGATTCAGAATCTTAAGTCTTTACACTACTGTAATTCTAAGCGAGTGAGCCGTTGTATAAAATAGTCTCCAACATTTCATCAACTATTTTCGGGGTAATCCAAATTCCTTGGTAGAAATACATAAAGAATGAAATAAATAGTTTTTTTTTTTGTATTAAAACAAAAACTTAAAATAATAACAGACATGAGCCTACAATATAGCTATTTAGCGGCTGTCGGGATCTGACTCAGGACCCCGAGGTCAGCATATGTATTACTGGGCAACACATATGTCTTTCTAGTCTAGTCAACATGTTCAAAAACGTGTTAAATAGAAATAAAGCTCCTAAAAATATGTGCGATGGCTCATTCGATTCGGAATGACGTCTAGAAAAATGTTTTTTAAGGGTATATTAGCACATAAAAAATTGCGATTGTTATTAACAAAATAAGATAAAAAAAAAAGATATTTCGTTTTTCCTTAATAACTTTTAGAATAATAATATTTAAGGAATTTTGAAAAAAGATCCTAAAAGAGGAGAAAATTTCCAATAAAAAAGTCCTAACTCCCGGAACTCTATCTATATTATTTATAATTTTTTTTTAACGCTGAAAATAGGGCTCCGCGAGGGTGTTACGGCATAGGCGCGCCGCCTAAAAAGCCGGTATATCACCTAAAATAATTTTTTTTTAATATTAAATGACAAATTAAAAAATTGAAAAAATTATGGTGTAATGTAGACACTTGAACGAAAAAAACCTGGGCGAAAAAAAATTTTTTTGTCGATTTTTCAAAAAGTTACATCATTGTTAATTAACCATTTTTTTTCCAATCTCTGTTTTTATAAATTACGGCATAACAATTAAAATAATTGATCTATAAATTTTTCGCTTCGTGGAGCTCTTTTTATTTAGGTGCTTAATAAAGTTATGCAAAAAAAATTAATTAAAGTTAATTATTTTGTTAATTATAATTTTTTTAAATTAACTAAAAATGAAATTTCTAAAAAATGTTATTAAAAAAATTTTTTTTTGGTAATGTATTATTATTGCTGTTTTCGCATCTAATATAGCTATTAATTAACAATGGAAAAAAAATTTTTACGTCATTTGTTAAGAAATTGTTTATAAACAAATAGACTACTTTGGGATTTTTAAAAAAATTTTTTTTACTATCTTATAGCATAGGTGGAATAATGATTTTTTAAAAAAAAATTTTTCTTAAATATTTTTTTTTATTGTTTATAATCGTTTTTTTCATATTTCAATTGTTTAAATAATTAGTTAAGAAATTATTTTATTCTTATAAATAATCATTGACCCTTTTCAATGGAATGACAGAGAAATAATTTTTTTTTATAATTAATTTAATTGTTTATTAACTTAACAATTTGTTATAAACAAATTATATTAACCGTTATATTTTTTTTTGAAAACTTCAAAAAATTACAAAAACAACCATGTATAACAAAGTTTAGAAAATTTTTTTTTTGTATTTAAAAATTTTCTTAAATAATTTTTTTTATTGTTTATAATCGTTTTTTTCATATTTCAATTGTTTAAATAATTAGTTAAGAAATTATTTTATTCTTAAAAATAATCATTGACCCTTTTCAATGGAATGACAGAGAAATAATTTTTTTTTATAATTAATTTAATTGTTTATTAACTTAACAATTTGTTATAAACAAATTATATTAACCGTTATATTTTTTTTTTGAAAACTTCAAAAAATTACAAAAACAACCATGTCTTAGAGGAAAACCCCTCTCAACCTAGTACATCTGCGCGATGACGTCAGGTGGAAGGGATAGCGACATGAGAACGGACCAGCGCCGTGCGGCACTTCACTTTTGCGTCGGCGCTCGGACGAGACGGTTGTGTGGTGGTGCTCTCAAGTGCTATTTGTATTATTGGTGACAGTTAACTTTGATTTCAGTTATTTGTGCTAATTTTGTTACTTTTAGTTCTGATATAGGTTATTTTGTGATTTTGTTCATATTAAGATTATTTGAATAATTAAAGAGAGGTTAGGATAGTTAGTGTGTTTCTTTTTAAAAACTTAATTTGATAAGACGTTTGTAAGATCAGAAGTGGGATCATTTACGCGACTTTGATAGTTCTCCATCCTTTTATTTTAAAACCACGTGGTCGATCAATTTGTTTCTAGTAGTTTAGTGCTTTGTTCTTTTTGGAAATAGTTGCGGTTAGTAATTATGTCGAGTAGTGATTATTCTGGTGGTGGAACGCCACCCACGCGTCGAAGTAGGAGTCGTGATAGTAGAAAACGTAGACATGGTTCACATAAACGTCGCGACCGCCGTTCAAAACGACGCGATCCGTTAGATCAGATTTTGCAAAGACTGAATGCACTTGAGGAGCGCCTGCCGATAACGGCGACTAATTTGACCGCTCCGTCTCGTCCTTGCGTTAGAGGCAGCCCCTCATCCGTGGTCTTGGACGTCACCGAGACTGCTGCTGAGGGTGGTGTGGCGACGCCCTCTACAAGCCGACCTGCGGAAACACCGCGCGATACCAGCAGCGTGGCGGATGGGATTGTCGGTGCACTCTCTTCTTTGTTACAAGTAAGATCTAAGCATTACTACATTTCAAATTTCGATCCAAGTGTGAATGATTTCGATGTGTGGTGTGCGGAGGTGGACCGTGGCCGAAACTTGAACGGTTGGGATGATCATGAGTGTTTTGGTCGTATTGGTGGTTGCCTACGTGGTGACGCCAAAATGTGGTTGAACCATTGGGTGACAAGCGATCGCTCGTGGTCGAATTTTAAAGCCGAGTTTCGATCGTTGTGTCCACGTGAGGTCGATATGGCAACTGTGCTGTATGACGTCATGAGCACAACGTCTAACAAGTTCACCACGTATGCAGAGTACGCACGAATGTCCCTACTACGGTTAAATATTGTACGAGGGCTTTCGGATGAGCTCAAAAGCGCCATAGTAGTTCGTGGCATCTCCGATCCTCAAGTGAAAGCCGCGGCTACCAATGCCAAACTGCAGCCGAAAGATTTGGTCGAATTTTTGTCCGTGTACGTTAAACCTAAGAACACACACAGTGCTACCGGTAATCCCATACGCTCGTCAGCTGCTGAAACGTCCAATCCTCGTAAACGCGAAGCGTTTAGGAGAGGACAGGTGACATGTTTCTCGTGTGGCAAACACGGTCACAAACAGGCTGATTGTTCAAAAAAATCTAAAGTCGATTCAGCTAATTTTAATTCTAAATCTACCTCCTCTGAGACTTTGAATGTAAAAGATACAAAGTCTAATTCAAAACCAGTCAAAGTGATTTGCACCTATTGTAAGAAAACCGGTCATCTCGTTGATTCGTGTTATTTAAAGCAACGTATGGATTCTAAGTCCAATGATAAAAGTAGTAGTGACGTAAATTTTTGCTCCGCGTCGATCCCGGACGAAACAACGTGATGACGGCGATTATTCAAAAACTACCCGTAGATGTTTTAATCGATTCTGGGTCTAATATTTCACTTATTTGTAGATCAGTTTTAAAGCATTTTAGTTTTAATCAATTGCCAACCTATCATAGATTGCGAGGTATCGGTAGTCAAGATATCGAGTCTACTTCTTTTGTTAAGACAATAATTGAGTTCCCTGAATTATCATTAGAGGCGGATCTCTATGTAGTACCACCAGATTGCATTCGGGCACCTGTCTTGGTAGGGACTGACATTTTAAATCACGATGGTGTCACCTACATTAGGACGAGTAACTCTCAACGATTGATGAGAGTTGATCATGTGTCATCTGTGGAGCTGGCTGACCAAGTGAAGACACCCTTAGTTGGTGATGACAAGAAACGTTTGTTATCTTTGATTGACGAGTTTTCTGAAACGTTCACCACTGGCACAGCGACCTCCACAGTAAACACTGGGAGCATGGAGATTAGGCTTAACAGTGACAGTCCGATAAGTTATAGACCGTACAAGCTTTCTGCAGACGAGAAGTTACGCGTTCGCGGCATAATTGGTGATCTTTTGAGTAAGGGCATCATACGAGAATCCCAATCAGACTATGCAAGTCCTATCATCCTCGTAAAGAAAAAGAACGGGGAGGATAGGATGTGCGTAGACTACAGAGCCTTAAACGCTGTCACTGTTAAGGAGAGATTTCCATTGCCACTGATCGATGACCACATCGATAAATTAGGCAACTTCAAGTATTTTACCAGTCTTGACATGGCTACTGGCTTTCATCAAGTACCAATGAAAGACGATGCCAGTATTAGTAAAACTGCCTTTGTGACGCCTGAAGGGCATTATGAGTATTTGAAAATGCCCTATGGGCTGGCTAACGCCCCTGTCGTGTATCAGCGTATTATCACAAAGACACTCAAGCATCTTATAGACACTGGCCATGTATTGACCTATATTGATGACGTACTGATCATGTCCAATTCAATCGACGAAGGCCTAAAGGTATTGCGAGAGGTTTTAAAAACCCTTTCAGCGGCAGGTTTCTCGGTCAATCTGAAGAAATGTACGTTTTTAGATACGGAGGTTGAATACTTAGGACGGCTGATTGGTCATGGTCAGGTACGGCCGAGTCCGAGTAAAACTGATGCTCTAGTTAAGTCCCCGAAACCCACAAATGTAAAAGAGGTGCGTCAGTTCTTGGGGCTGGCAGGTTATTTCCGCAGATACATTGCTGGATATGCCTCAAAGACTGCTTGTATTGCCAAGCTACTGAGAAAAGGCGTGCCTTTTACTTGGGGACCGGAACAAGATGTCGCTCGCGACTATATCATTAAGTGCTTAACTGAGGAGCCAGTTTTAGCAATTTTCAATCCCAGTCTGCCTACAGAACTACATACCGATGCTAGTTCGATAGGATTCGGGGCTATTTTGCTTCAGGAACATGAAGGAAAACGTAAGCGAGTTGTAGGGTATTACAGTAAGTCCACCCAGGGAGCGGAATCAAAATATCACAGCTACGAATTAGAGACCTTAGCTGTGGTACGTGCTTTACAACACTTTCGGCATTATTTGATCGGGATAAAATTCAAAATTGTTACTGATTGCAATTCTTTAAAATTAACTGAACGCAAAAAGGATTTACTGCCTCGTGTAGCTCGCTGGTGGGTCTACATGCAAGATTTTCAGTTTTCTTTGGAGTACCGAAAGGGTTGCAACATGCAACATGCTGACTTTCTCAGCAGACAGCCTGCTCACGTGTTCCAAATCCAGAATCCACGAAACTGGGCGAAAATTGCTCAAACTGCCGACTTGGAGACTCAGGATCTAATGCAGAAGGTTCGAGAAGGCCAGTTAGATAGCAGTCGATTTTTTATTAAAAATGACTTGCTGTACTATAAGTACACGCCTACTGGTGAAGACTCGCGCCTTCTGTGTTTCATACCGAAAGGGCATAGGCTTAGTCTTTTAAGAGTCTTCCATGACGATCACGATCACATAGGCGTCGATAAGACTGTTGATTTGATACTGCGTCACTTTTGGTTCCCTGGCCTTAGACATTTTGTTAAAAAGTATGTTGGCCATTGTATAGTTTGCTTAGCACATAAGAAAGTACCCCGAGCACCTCACCAACTAATCGAGTCTTGGACAAAACCGGACATTCCCTTTTCCGTGTTACATGCCGATGTTCTTGGGCCGTTAACAGAGTCCAACGGTTATAAATACATCCTCATAGCTGTAGACTCATTTTCAAAATTTTGCTTATTGTACGCGTTATACCGGCAAGACGCGGATGAATCGAAAAGGGCGTTTTCCAATGCCGTCTCACTGTTTGGCACTCCGTCAACTATAGTGTGTGACAGAGCTAGGATGTTTGAAAGTGCTGCGTTTCAAGAGTGGGTAAGTGAGCTTGGGTCCTCTATACACTTTATAACACCTGAGATGCATCGCGAGAACGGCCAAGTCGAACGGTACTGCCGCACAGTCCTCAACATGCTGCGCATAGAGGTAAACAGCAAGGGTGCTTCTTGGTCCAACGCCTTATGGAAAGTGCAGCTAACCCTTAACATCACAAAGCAGGCAACAACACGCACCTCTGCCCTGCAGCTGCTGACTGGTGTTGAAGGAACCACTCCGGTCCTACGATCGCTGGTCCGAGACATTGCGCTGAGTGACTCTCATCCGAACCGAGAAGCCCTGCAGACTCTGAGGAGACAGAGGGTCTCGGAACTGCTTGCTGCCAACCAGCAACGACAGGACGCCTACGTTAATGAGGGTCGTCGACAGCCCCGTACTTTTTCTGTTGGCAGTTTTGTGTTCGTCGGCAAGAGTTCACAAAGTACCGGCAAACTAGATTCCGGGATGCGTGGTCCGTACAAAGTTGTCCGGGCATTGCCTCATCACCGTTACGAGCTTGAGTTGTTGGCAGGCTCATACGGAAAGAAGACTCAGAGCGCCGCAGAACATATGGTTCAGTGGCGGGGTGAGTGGACCCCGGATGCATGCGAGGCATTCTTCGGGACTGGTGAGTGAGCTGTATTGTCCTGGTGTCCATGAGTGGCAGCCAGAGTGTCACGCAGGTGACTTTTGTGTTGTTTACCTGGTACCCTTGAGGGGTAGCCAGAACGTCACGTAGGTGACCATGTGAGTGATTACCTGGTGCCCGTGTGGGGTAGCCAGGATGTCACGCTGGTGTCCTGATACTCCTCGATGCGGAGGTTTATCAGAGGGCCTCGGAAGTGGCTTCTTGATTTGTTGTTTTATGTGTTGTCCTGGCGGTTGCCAGAGGGCCACTTTCGAGAGCTTCTTGTTTCACTTTTGTTCATATCTTGTTTGCTGACATCGTTCATGAGTAGAGCTCCTCATTGATGATGCCATCTTGCTTTGGTTACCCTTTGTAAGGGGATTGCTTGAGTGCACGCTTGCTGTCCGTTTGCAATGAGTATCCAAAGCCAAAATAATACGTCACTACAATGTTGTTTCAACATTTCAGAAAAAAATGATGTTGATGAAGAACCATCAAATGAGGATGGACTACAAAGGGGTGCTGCTGCAGAAGTCCAAGCTGACGAGGCCGTGCAGCTGTCAGGAACGGCCGTCTTAGAGGAAAACCCCTCTCAACCTAGTACATCTGCGCGATGACGTCAGGTGGAAGGGATAGCGACATGAGAACGGACCAGCGCCGTGCGGCACTTCACTTTTGCGTCGGCGCTCGGACGAGACGGTTGTGTGGTGGTGCTCTCAAGTGCTATTTGTATTATTGGTGACAGTTAACTTTGATTTCAGTTATTTGTGCTAATTTTGTTACTTTTAGTTCTGATATAGGTTATTTTGTGATTTTGTTCATATTAAGATTATTTGAATAATTAAAGAGAGGTTAGGATAGTTAGTGTGTTTCTTTTTAAAAACTTAATTTGATAAGACGTTTGTAAGACATGTATAACAAAGTTTAGAAAATTTTTTTTTTGTATTTTTTACAACACTTTTAAATAAATAAATTGGAATTAGCATATTATTTAAACAAAGATGGATATTACTATAGTTAATGCGTAATTAGAAAGATATTTTATCATAGAATAAAAAAGATCTTGAGTCCGTAGCTGTATCTATATAATTAACAATTTATAATCTATGGAATTTTAAAAAATGAAAAAAAAATCTACAATTTTTATAAATAAATGCTTATAACAAATGATAAATAATAGTTACAGAATCGATTTTGAATTCTATTTAAAGATAAATAAATCCTTAACAAAAATGATCTGAATGTTCTTTACCGTATCTCTAATAGTTTAAAAGTTATAGCAATGATTAACTTGACAAATAATGTAACGGCTGTAATTTCATTATTATGTAATATTTAAATGTGTTGTAAAAAATCCAAAAAAAAAATTTTCTAAACTTTGTTATATATGGTTGTTTTTGTAATTTTTTGTAGTTTTCGAAAAAAAATATAACGGTTAATATAATTTGTTTATAACAAATTGTTAAGTTAATAAACAATTAAATTAATTATAAAAAAAAATTATTTCTCTGTCATTCCATTGAAAAGGGTCAATGATTATTTTTAAGAATAAAATAATTTCTTAACTAATCATTTAAACAATTGAAATATGAAAAAAACGATTATAAACAATAAAAAAAATTATTTAAGAAAAATTTTTTTTTTAAAAAATCATTATTCCACCTATGCTATAAGATAGTAAAAAAAATTTTTTTAAAAATCCCAAAGTAGTCTATTTGTTTATAAACAATTTCTTAACAAATGACGTAAAAATTTTTTTTCCATTGTTAATTAATAGCTATATTAGATGCGAAAACAGCAATAATAATACATTACCAAAAAAAAATTTTTTTTTATAACATTTTTTAGAAATTTCGTTTTTAGTTAATTTAAAAAAATTATAATTAACAAAATAATTAACTTTAATTAATTTTTTTTGCATAACTTTATTAAGTACCTAAATAAAAAGAGCTCCACGAAGCGAAAAATTTATAGATCAATTATTTTAATTGTTATGCCGTAATTTATAAAAACAGAGATTGGAAAAAAAATGGTTAATTAACAATGATGTAACTTTTTGAAAAATCGACAAAAAAATTTTTTTTCGCCCAGGTTTTTTTCGTTCAAGTGTCTACATTACACCATAATTTTTTCAATTTTTTAATTTGTCATTTAATATTAAAAAAAAAATATTTTAGGTGATATACCGGCTTTTTAGGCGGCGCGCCTATGCCGTAACACCCTCGCGGAGCCCTATTTTCAGCGTTAAAAAAAAATTATAAATAATATAGATAGAGTTCCGGGAGTTAGGACTTTTTTATTGGAAATTTTCTCCTCTTTTAGGATCTTTTTTCAAAATTCCTTAAATATTATTATTCTAAAAGTTATTAAGGAAAAACGAAATATCTTTTTTTTTTATCTTATTTTGTTAATAACAATCGCAATTTTTTATGTGCTAATATACCCTTAAAAAACATTTTTCTAGACGTCATTCCGAATCGAATGAGCCATCGCACATATTTTTAGGAGCTTTATTTCTATTTAACACGTTTTTGAACATGTTGACTAGACTATTAGTTTAAGACCATTGTCTACATTCCCATATCTCATTATCACCGTTTTTTCAACCAAATTATCACACCAAATTTAATCAATTGTACAGCAATGGCGTCCGCATATTAATTGGCTAGTTACAGTATAATTAATGCGATTATCAATTGATTACAGATGTTGAGAACATTCAATTACTGGCGCGAGTTGGAATGCTAATTGAATTAAATGTGATTGTTTGTTTGTATGATTGTATTGGGGCATGGAATTGTCATTATGTTAATAATTAAACACTTAATATTATTGGAATGCGATAACTATTTAGAAATATATAACCCGCGATTCTGTGCGCGTTAGGTTTGCGATGATAATTGTGGAATATAATGATAATATCTAGCTCACGTCCTTCATCATGTTGAAATGTATCTGCTTGAAAAATTTCATTACAATACGATCAACCGGTATGTAGACTTCATCTTAATAAAGATTAGTGTGTTAGTCGGTAGTAGGTACTGAAAAAGTAAAAGTATTACGTACCAAAAGGATTAAAGTAGAACCTCTATAGGATCACTAGCTTTAGCCCGTGGCTTTGCTAGCATTAAATTCGAGGTAACACAATTCCCTGCTATCTGTAGTTTTTGCCCTTGCGACTTATTTATTGTAATAGCAATACTAAGTTTTCTATTTTCTTCCCTCTTTCTCCCTCATATCTCAATCATTAAAAAAAATAGCCTGTATCCGATCCAGGGTTTTAACTATCTCTGTACCAAAATTCATCAAAATTGGTTTAGCCATTTAGGTGTGAAGACGTAACAAACAAACATAAAAACTCACTTTTGCTTTTATAACATTAGTAAGGATTTAGTTTTCCGTCTGTATATCTGTCAAGACCCTTTGTCTCGGGAACGCGTGCAGGTACTGAGTTAACTTAGGTCAATCCATTTACAACGTTTCCATCACGTAGTGTTTGATTAAATGCCACTTTGATTACGCCCCTTGGCCGACATAAAAAAGAAATCTTCATTCCGTATGCTGCCAACGCAGTTCGCTGGTGTATAAGATAGAACTGGGTGGACAAAAACTGTTCATATGATTCGTAAATAAGCCAAGAACAACATACGTAATCAAAACATTCTCATCATCTGCCTTTTCCTGTCTTGAGGTCGGTTTTCAGTCTAACCAGTTACAGCGGAATACCATTATTTGACATAGAGAGACTGTCTATCTGATCTCCACAACCTAGTTAGTACCGGGTAATACGAAACCTGACTGACTATCTGTAACGACTGTCAAAGATCTCCAAATGACAGTCGGGACTAACAGCTTGACGTGCTTTCCGAGGCACAGAGGAAACTCGGTATGTAACGGTTAGTCACCCCTCTAGAAACCAAGCTAAGCTGCTATTATTAAGCCACGAACTCAAACTATACTATTCTCCTATATTTAACAGCACACAAACATATCGCATTCATATTCATTCTCATATCAGAACATTCTCTAAGTGGTTTGGCATTAATTTTAAACAGCTCGTATGAGTAATGCACCTAACTGTCGCCGTAAACTCCCACCGGCATACTTGAATAACGACTTAACTTGATAATGCTGCGTTGAACTTGGTTCAACTAAATTATATTATTAGAACTAGCTTTGATGGTAAAGGATCTTGGTTTTAGCTGTTGTTTCTGTGAGGGGTACTGACGAGTGATCAAAGCAGAGGGGCCTGCCAGGGCCTCCACCTGCTGGGATTGCGGGTTGTTCGTAAGAGATACCTCTGCCCCGGAACATAAAGGGCAAAACAGCTTGCACCTCCCTCCGCTCCCTTATTTGATGATTTTCTAACCGTAAAATGTGGTACTGCCACTTTATCTACAGTGATACTGACATTAATTTCTGTTCGAAAATAAAAAAAAACCGTCATCCTTAAAACCTCCTCCTTTTTTGTGTTAGTTAATGAGTGTCTTTTCAAAAGTAATAAAAGATCTCTTCAGATAATATAACCATTTCAATATTATGATACCACACCATGATTTACTTATTTTGTGGTTAACACCCAACTTCAATAAAAACTTGAGAGGTATCAAGGGACACCCGGATGGGACGAAGTTATTATTTATTTTGTAAAAAAAAACTTGTATACACTCAAGAAAAATAATCGTCACGACACCACACCGTTAAATACGAAATAGAAAAACGAAACGAAAATAATTGGCTTACTTTCTATGAGACAGAGAAACAGACAGACAGAGAAAAACTATAGCAAAAAGTGTTGTTGCAACTTTGGTCTTAATTTGTTCCGTCTAGCCCCCTTTCGCAACGCACGATAAGGAACTTCGTTCCAATAATTTAATTCAAGTATTTCTCTTCACAATATCCCAGATGGTACTACTATGCCAAGAAGTGTTAGAACAACAGACATAAGTACTGAATCTAGAATATATTACAAGTATGTAGACTGTACTTGCTTAGTTCGCTCTATTTGACCAGAATGTTTGTCTCATGTCCCAGTAGTGTTACTATTCCTAGTTTACAACTTGTGTAAACGGTAGGATTAGGTATGTGTTGGCGTGGCGGGCCGATGTTTAAGTCAGTATTTGTCGATGGCTTAAGATGTGAATTTTTATTTTTGGAATGTGACCCTACGCTACGCTAGTAATAACTTCTAATGACCCAGAAACAAAAATCGGCCAAGAGTTCCGTACAAACTTGCTACATAAACAGCCATATCTTTTGACTGCGTAAACTGAGAGGATTTATTCAACCCTTATGCTGCCCAGTCCGAATTATTCCATATATTTTGGACTCATACGATGAGTTCTGTGCGGCGAAAGAGTTAAGGTATGAAGCGACTACACAGTTGGGTATATGGTTTTTAATTATAACTCAATATCTCCACGCGTTTCTGAGATACAGGGTCTTGCTTGACAGATAAACCCCCGAATACTGAAACGTCACTCAAAATGTGAGGGCTGCTTAACATTTGAGCAATTCTTAAACTTTAGATTTTGTATGGTCAAACGTCACTTCTGAGTCTCTGTTAAATTTAAGTGGGACTTAAATTTTGAGTGACGTTTCAGTATTCGGGGGTAAGAGACATATGGGTAACAAAGTGATCCAATAAGGGTTCCGTTTATTTCCTTTTGAGGTACCGAACCCTAAAAGTACCTTAAAGATGCATTTAATTTACTCCATAAGCTGTGCTCAAGCTTATTTCATAGTAAATCAAAATAAAGCCAAATAAAAGCGCCTCAATTGGTTCCACTAACCAACATAATACTAAGATCACCTGCCCTAACTTTTCATATATTGGGGTGAATTGAATTACCTGGATCGACCGCCTATCTGTCTCAACACCAGCATTTCATGAAACAATAAAATATTCCTGAACTAATGGTACGTAAATGAATACAAAATACAGTCAAATTTGTCGATCTGTTATTCCACCTCCTTGGCATCGTACATTAACATAAATAGTTCGGTTGGAAACCAGACGCGATCGTAAAAGTTCCCACCGTATAACTTGTGAATAATTGTAAATCTTATGACTTGTGAGAATATTGAAATGTATTCAGATGCTTTTGGGTATAAATATAGTTATATATATTTGACGGCACGTTTGGCGCAGTGGTTGGCTGCTACGCCTCCTATCTCAGGTTCGATCCCCGCACGGAACAAATATTTGTGTGATCAACAGGTAGTTGTTATGGGCCTAGCCGTTTGTGTATGTGAGGTTTAATGATTGTAAACGCACCTTTTTAAAAAAATATATAAATATGGTCAAAGTCAATTTGAAACCTGTTAGCACAATCATAATTATATTATTTTCGATCATTAAAAATGGATCTCTAAGTGCCTACCTATGTGGAAGAATTTTCTGTCTTAACACCCACTCCCACAAATAACCAGCCAACGATAATAAAAAAAGGTTTTAGACAACACGTACGTACGCTTACAGAGGTGTCTACGATGCTCAATCTAACACAAACATTGAGATTTAAGTGTGAGATATAACATGTATGAGCAATGGCTTAAACTAACTGCTTTTTGTAGTAAAAGGGTATTAGAATAATTCAGTGTATGTACATATGTACATACACTGAATTATTCTAATCGGGCAACAACCGTGAATATTTAAATGGAAAAACACTTTGCATAATCTAGGAATTGTCTGTCCAACGAGGCAGTGATTAAATTTGGTAGTTCAACTTTAACTCTTCATTAATCGCTTTTGTCAAACGCTGGAAAATATTTAGCTAGTATTAACAGTAAATTTAAAAATATAGGAACACTACAAGTTTTTCTTTGCAGATTTAGATTAACAATTCATGACAGAATGACAGAAACAGAACAGAGTCTGAAGTCCGAAAAAAATGTACAGCAAAAAATAAACGATCCAAAAAGTTACAACTTAATTTTATTAATTTCGATGAATTTACATCACTATCACTACATAGTATAAAACAAAGTCGCTTTCTCTGTCCCTATGTCCCTTTGTATGCTTAAATCTTTGAAACTGCGCCACGGATTTTGATGCGGTTTTTTTTTAATAGATAGAGTGATTCAAGAGAAAGGTTTTTATGTATAATACATACATATTATAGTAGAGAAAAGTGGGGATTTTCAAAGATTTGTAACACCCGTGCGAAGCTGGGACGGGTCGCTAGTTTATTATATTTGGTAGTTGGTCACAGCTAGAATGCTAGTTTGCAAAAATAACTAACTTTGACATCTTAGTTTTAAAAATAAAACTGTGGTTTAAAGCAACAATAAAAACATAAAAACCTTTATTTTATAAAACTTTAATTGACTGAAATAAACTGAACATTTTTATAAAAATAAAAATCTAACGTCACAACTTTAACCCGCGGATGCGACGAACAAAATGTGTTGCCAAGCCGGGCCTATGGCAGTTGAATCGCTGTCAATACAAACTGTATGTTGGACACCCCATTTTTAATTGGTTTTAGGCCATGTTCGGGAAAAAACGTAGCGCTAACAACGTTTGCCAATCGTCCACCTTTGAAACTAGGCCTTATAGAGAGCGGGATGGTGTGACGTCAATTTGTGTAGTGGAGAACTAATGAGAGGTGTTGATACTTACTTTGTTTTTTGAAAATGTGATTCTACCTCAGTATTCTAGATGTAAAAGGGTTTCTTTTTAGGGAACCACCTACTACTGTAAACGATAAGTCGGCTTATTATTAACTAGCTTTCGCCGGCGGCTTCGCTCGCGTTCAATTTGGTATAACACACCAAGCAGACCTGCAGTTTTTGTTCTTGCGCATGATGGATTTGTAATAGCAACGCTAAGTTTTCCCTTTTCTTCCCTCATTCTCCCTCATATTCCACTTTATTTTAATAAAAATTTGCCTATGTCCGTTTCCTGGTTCCCAACTATATCTGTACCAAAATTCATCAAAATCGGTTTAGCCATTATAGCATGAAGAGGTAACAAACAAACTCACTTTCGCTTTTATAATATTAGTAAGGATTTTAATAGCTTTGATGGTCCAGTGGTCGCAATTGCTAGTTCTTACCATGAGAGTACAGAATCTTTTCCTTGGTGGTGCACAGTGTATTGGATATCAACCTTGTTAGAAATAGGCTCGTTAATAGGACTTACAAATAACTGGCACAATAAAACGTACAGTAAGGGTAGACTTCTACCTAACCCTCATTGTCCCAAGTCCAGTTAAGAACCAGCGTAGCTTTGTTGAACTAAGCCCCGCACCTAACTTGGCGCAAGCGTGAGACTCACATTATTATACATTTTGTGTCATGCGCGAAATATTTGGCATCATTCTGTATTTGTGTTTATTAGCAGTTGTTAAAGACGTCAACTAAACGAGACCCAAGAGACAGAAATATTGAGGTTAAATCTAAGTGACTCCAACTCGTTATTAACCACCAGGCGGGCTCGTCGAATATAGCTCAAAAGTCTAACAAAATTATCGACTGCCCATAAATCAATCCAGAGCGAACCAAAGTTGAGGATTAAAGACGTTGAGAGCCGTAACATTTGAGCTAGGGTCCAGTTTAATATAAGTTGTGACCTTGGCTGCAATGGCGTCGCCGTCTGGCACTTACGACTCAACCCAGAAGTTGGGGACGATATATTACTTATAATAGAGGGTGGGGCACCATTTTTGGGTTTTAATGGGAAGCCGGTTGTGGTGATAGTTAGTCCTTTTGGGGTAGAAGGTCTGAGTATCGGTTAATCTTGGCTGTGGTTTGGCAAACTGATCTAACTAGACGACATTACGAAGTAGCTAACGTGGAAAACGACACTATAAGATGATTGAAAACTTTACACAGCAGGTATTTTATTAGGCTGTTATTATTTATCTGATTTTGAAAGACTTAGATAGTATGTAACCTTTCATAGTACCTAACATAGGTACTCGATTTTATAGTGTACAATAATGTGACCAAGATTTTTTAATACCAAACAAAAAGTGTCCGTTTGTTCAATCTTTTCTCTCAAATTTTTGACTTATTGGTCGACAATTTCAAAATGCCAACAAATAGTTAAATTGATAATGATAAATGCTTTGAATTTGAGTTGAGTTTAAAGTTGAAGAACCGAAAGCCTAATATAAAAATCAATTACAATTTGCTGGAAAACTGAAGAAAGTCGCTTGTAAAAGCTAAATCAAATGTGGCCAGATTTTCTAAAAATAGCTTTACATAAAAACTCATAAACCTTAAACAAAACATTACATTAATTTAATGTAGGACACAAATTAATGCGCGCCTGCCAACCATTGAAATAAAACCCTTATTAAATTATACTGGAATTGTAAACAACTCGACATGTGTAATTTATTTAACGTACAACTCATGCGGACCGAGGTAATGTGTGTTGAATTAGAAACTTGGATTATACGCAGAGTTTCACTCGAATCATTGCGGCCATTTTGTTGGCAGTTTTGGTGTTAGAAGTTACTATTATGTGCTGTAGTATTAATACAATTTACTCGTTTGTTCCTGTTAGTTTTTTTATGTTTTCTATTTTAGAATTGTTTAGAGTAGAGTTCATGTGAGAGAAGAATTTGAAAATGGAAATAGTTTTTTCGGCATTTTTATTCCAGCAGTTTGGGATTGCAGCCAATAAAATTGTGACAGTTTTTGTCCTATACTTAATGCTAAAAAGCTTTGTCTAACTAAATGATGAAAGTGTATTATTTGTGTCTCTAAAAAATACTAACAGTATCATCGTTAAACTGTATTACGTTCCCAGTACTAGGGCTCAGGTTTGTTCTCTATGAGAGTATCAAAACCGCAACGCGGGGTCGCGGCGAGAAATAGGAGGAATCTGAGGGGTCCATCAGTGCTTCAATTCTGCCTGGTGGTGCTGTGGGTTGGTTCAAAAGAGATACCATGACCCAGGAACATAAAACACAAAAGAAGGAACATAGATAAGTACTCCTTGCAAGTCATTTGATGATTTTCCATCCAAAAAAAGACCCAGTGAAGGCAGCTGGATGTTACATACAATGTGCTAATCATCAGCTTAGCTTGAATGATAGCTTTTGATTCTAAATGTGTTATTTTTGTTTCCTCATGTTGGTTTGAAAGCTGTTGAAAGACAATCCTTACTAATATTATAATAGCGAAAGTGAGTTTGTTTGTTTATTTGTTTGTTACCTCTTCACGCTTCAATGGCTACACCGATTTTGATGAATTTTGGTACAGAGATAGTTGAAAACCAGGAAACGGAAATAGGTTATTTTTTTTTTAAAGTGGGATGTGTGGGAGAAACAGGGAATAAAGGGGAAAAATTAGCGTTGCTAATACAAATTAATAAGGCGCAATGGGAACTGTGTTACCCCGAATTGAGCTAAGCCGCGGGCAAAAGCTAGTACAAAATAAAGTACCTGCTTGCAACACAAAACGTCCCATGTCGTAAGCGAGTACCACTGCCCCAATAGCACACTCCTACAAACAATAGTACGCTGTATATATTCCCAAAAATTCATGAAACAACAACAATTACAAACTTCTCTGTTCCTACAATTAATGTAAAAGTCAAATAAGAACAACAAAATAATAGTAACTAAAGCTCTAACTTCACTGTAAATTGAAAACACAACTTTACATAATCCAATTCCGCGTATTATTACAAATTCCTTGAACCTTCGCTAAAACAAGAGCCCTATTTCCTAAAATTCTATAATAAAGCTTATTTAGCGCCAATAGAACAGGCTGGAACAGTTAATTACTTGAAATAAAGTTTTTCAGAAGAGTTTGGAGGGAATTTGTTCGTGAACTTAGTCGTGGGATCGTGCGATTGTCGCAATTGTCGCGTCAATCGACTGTCGACAAATTAAAGGTCCTTAGGCCCCTCTCTAATTTGTAGTTCCTCTTGGGACTAGTGTAGGGGTGGCAACGGAACTAGTTCCAGGGAAGTTGTTCTAGTGTGTAAAATAATTTTAAGGTCAACAACGGTGTGAATAAACTTTATGCTTTATTTCTGAGCCGATTTGGGCCAGTTGTTCCCAGTTCATGAAAAGGCAAACTGTTTTTCAAAATTCAGTATTCAGAAAAACGAAACCAAACTAATATTTGTTATTCGAACAGGGTCGTCCACAGTCACACACATTTTTATTGGCAATTTTTTCAGTGCTCTTTTTCAAAACGTTATCCTGACCCAGTTTGTTTATTCTTTTTTTCTATTTATTGGGCTGGCAGCCCTATTTGAAGTATCTTTCCTGAAACAGTTAGCAGTGGACCGGAATGTCATAGGACGAAAATACTCGTTTTTTGGACACGAATAAACGTTTGCTCCATTTGCCGTAATCATGTTGGCTTGAGCTTGAGGAAAATTAAGTGTGAGCTCGACTTTTATGAAGAAGGTTGACGTCGAGATAAATGTGTTGTAGTGTTAGAATGGACGAGTTTTAGTTTTATACGTATAAGAAAATTTAACTAGTACATGAAAACTCGTTCTTGTACTTAGAAAGTATTTACAGATGTGAAAAATTCTAAAATCAAAACTTATTTATTGCTTTGAACTTAGTTAAACATCAATAACTTAAGACCTTCTAGAAACTCATCATAACTATCCCAATATTGGGGTCGGCTTGCAATCTAATCGGGCGCAGCTGAATTCACTAGCCAGTTATTACAGGGTAAGACTGTTTGTCAATCTTCAGTCAACTGATTGCCTGCAATGACTGTCAAAGATCTACCAATGACAGCCGGGGGCTCGATTACAGCTGCTTATCGTTCTTTTCGAGGCACGGAAGAAACTCGGTGTGTGTTATGATGTCGTTTACCTCAAAATCCAAATCAATATAATCAATAAATAATGAGGACGGCACGGTTGGCGCAGTGGCTGAGCGATAGACTGCTGCGCTGCGTGTCGCGGGTTCAATTCCCGCACGGAACAAATATTTGTATGACCTGCAGTTACTTGTACCGGGTCTGGCTGTTTGTGTATGTGAGTTTAATAAAGTTTAATGTTTGTAAACGCACCCACACGAAATTCCTAGTGTGGGGCAACGTATTTTGAAAAAAAATAGCCACGAGCCCCCACTTTCTTAGAAACTAAATAGTTGACTCCAATGTTTTACGCGCCAAGCAAAGTAATTTTAACAATCACGATAAGCACTAGATTATTTACTTAGTGAAGTCCAAGCATGGGGTGAAAGGGGAACAGAGGGGGCGATGTCAAAATAACAGGAAATAATAACGGCACGGACGTTTTTATTGCTTTTTTATTTCTCCCCCCTGCGACCTCTTTAGATGAAAATCGATGGACCCCGCGGATGTCCCGAAACTAGCGGTTTATGGGGTGAAGTACCACTGTTATGTCAGTCTACGGGGTGACCCATTTTTCTCACGGAACCATTGGAAACGATAATCAGAAAATGTTTTTTGAAATGTTTGTTCCCACTTATAATAATAAAAGTAAGTCATCGGGAATGTTGATGGGATTTGTGAATTATTGATACGCATGAATCTTTTTAGCTAAACTGGGTCAATCCACTATTAAAAATAAATAAAGAACTACTGGAATATCAGACTGATGTTTACGAGTTTCCTTGTATGTGCATTAATTTTTGTTTCATTTCTTTTCTTTTGATGTTTTTCCTGTGCGAGTCAAATTATTACTTTATCTTTTTAAATCTTTTTCATGTTTTTTCCCAAGTAAATCAAAACAAATAAGTTTACGACATGATTTCATTAATCGAGACCAAATTATTCCTAATTTTTGGGAATGTATGTTTTATTTTCAAATTCGTTAATTGATACTTTTTTTTGTAGGTACATCATCATGTTTAACACAATCTGCTCATGTCACAACAAGTTTAATTACTATTTTCATACAATATTGAACTTGCTAATGTAACTTCACACTACTTGCCTTTAACTGACTTTCGACAGACTAATCAACTACAGTCTGCGGTTCACCCATAATTTATAATTGACGCTCAGACACCGCACTGATACTGGCCTAGATAGTTAACTTGATCATATTACTGACGAAGCTTGATGAATTAAAGCAATCGGGGTTGTGTGACAAATCGAGTTTTTTCTTAACGATTATTTGAACTGCACAAGGGGACTAACGAAATAGATTGACAAAGCTGTTGTGAGTGGAAAATCCGGGACCCCCAAAATTGTTCTTGTTGAAAGAAAAAAATCTTTCAGTACACACATTCAAGTGTATGATCAGATATATACGTACGAAGCAGAAGAAGTATGATGGGATTACGGCAGTTAGGCAGGTTACGTGTGGTTTCTATCTACCCCAACAACATTATACAAGATATTTATTTTGTCCATTATTTTGTTACTGTCAATTTCACAGGCATGGAAATCAAAATCACAAACATTGATAGTCAAGCACACATACTAATATAACATAACGCCCCCCTAGTTACTTGAGCTAAGAAATAAAGCAATAGCTTTTTTTTCGGAAGGGGAATTCATCAAATTACTTCTACCGCTCTAGGCGGGACTGGGCGGAGTGACTTTTGCCGACTACAACCCATCTTTGTGTTCCGAGGTCACGGTATATCTTTCGAACAACCCGCAACTCCAGCAGGCGGTGGCCATAGCAGCAAAAGCTTTAAATAGTACCAGCACTAACATCCTTTTTACTTTAACAGCTTTGAAAGTGTACATATAAAAACAAAAATCGCGTATTTTAAGTACCCCTATCATATTGTATTCAACAAGCTCCGACCCCATGACCTTGGCAATGACACGTCACTTTGTCATTGATTAGGTGTGGGTGATTAATCAGCCATGTCTGCGGTTTGTTGTAATTACCAGCAGACAATTAACTCTGATTCCAGATCATCTCGAATTAACTGCTGGTATTCACTCCCGACCTCTGATTAGCGATTTGTTAATGTCAAACAGTTGACATCTGACACCAGTTTGTTGTTAATTCGTATGATTTAATAGATGAGATACTATTTCCTGTATTTACTAAATGGAAAATATGGATTAACTAGCTTTTGTCCGCGGTTTTGCTCGCTTTAAATTCGGGGTAACACACTTCCCGTTTCCTGAATGGCAGGTAGTTTTTGCCCTTGCGCCTTATTTATTGCAATAGCAATGCTAAGTTTTCCCTTTTCTTCCCTCTTTCTCCCTCATAACTCAATCTTTTTTAAAAAATAGCCTATGTTCGTCTCCTGGTTCCTAAATTTCCTAATTCCTAATATTAAAGCGTGAAGAGGTAACAAACAAACAAACTCACTTTCGCTTTTATAATATTAGTAAGGATAGTAGGGATTGATTAAATAAAGAAATGGTGATTCAGTAATCGTAGCTTTTACTAACTAGCAGTGACAGAGTTTAGATTGATGCCAGTTTAATGGCAAAGGGCTTATCCCTTTATACATTTATGGGATTTAAACTTAACTGGCAAAATAGGGCTGGAAATCGGACACCGAAAAAAAACATAAAAAAGAGAATGGTCAGTTGTTTATTTGCATCAGCATGCTACATTATTCATTCACTTGGGTACGATCACTTGTTTGAACATGGACAATGTGACTAAAGACGTGCGTAGTAAGGTTTTTAGTAGGTAATGGTCTGAAGTTTCCATACAATACAACTTGAATTTATCATACTACATACAATCTTGCTTTTATCTTGTGTATGTGAAAATAATTTCCATCTGTCACCCCAACTATTTAAAAGTATCACCTTATTATTCAATCTCTACCCCTTTATGCTGTAACGACTGTCCTGGGATGAAGCCATTACTTCGAAATACAAGTTGCAACACTAAATCAGCTCGTAAACATCACAGCTTTATCCCCAGAGAATTAAACACTGCTCTTTGTGAGAAAAAATAAATTCGCAGAGATGGCCCCGATATAGAACCCATTTAGACAGCAAACTGCTTTCCATTTAGTCGAAATAATAGCTTACAGCCTTCCGAGGCACCTTATTTCACTTATCGGGCAAACAGTGTAGCTTAGCTTCGCTTTTTTCGCTCTTTTTTCAGCTCCTTTATCATGGTAAACACCTTTGTCTACAGTCTATTAACTGACGAGTGTGTCTTGTCTGTTAAAAGGGTTCTTCTCTCGATATTTTGTGTTTTCTTTGCCTCTTTGTTATGTTAAATTCGAGTCTAAAGTTTTCTTTATTCGCGCTTCGAATGTCGAGTTTAACGCGTTCAGTGATTGGTTTAGAAAGAGATTGTGTTTGTTGATGATCGTTATTTAGGAGGAACATTTATGGGGTCATGCATTTGTTTACACACTCAAAAAACCTACATTTATGTAAAATAAAATGTTACGAATACAATACTTTTAAAAGCATTGATATTTTCACGCGAGTGCAATAAAAGTATAATATTAACATAAGATTCATCGGGGCCACTGGCACTAAATTGCCAAGTCAACCATGACAGATTTTAAAAGTCTGAATAAAAATAAATATTTATGAAAAACTTTTTTTTAAACTTGTAAGCATTTGAAGAAAGTTATTTCAGATTCGTAAAATTTATTATTTTCTTTTTCGAATATTTGAAAAATGTTTACGTAGATAACCGAAAAGAAAAAGAAAAGTTTTGCAATGTATTTTCTGTGAAAAATATTGCCTAAAACCAAACTCTTCCGACCTTAGTTGTTTAAATTAATACAGAAATATTTAAACAAAAGAATCTCAGTCTTTCTGTCTGTCAACTTTCATGCGCAAATAGCTAAACGGAGAAGATAGATCAAGGCAAGAGGTTGGACATAGAATAATCAATGCTAGTTGCGTATGTTCAGCTGGGATCATTCTGATCTGCTCCCCCAACCCCCGTTGACAATGTAAAAGTAAATAACAAAGCTAATACTATAACTTATTAATATTCTGAAACATTTCGACCTCCTTCTTGACAAGACAAAAGAGTTATTTTTATTTATATAAGTTTTCAAGTCCATTCTCAGTTTGTCCTCGATGTCTTAGTTTTTCTGTAGTCTACATTATTCATTCACTTGGGTACTAAACAGGGTTCCGCAGACTACTTTGCAGTTTCTCGTAAACGATGAAGAAAAACTGTCAACTTCAATAGTTTATAAGAGAGTTCTTCGTTCGTGAGAGGTCGGCGAATAATCTGTTGTGTTCTTGGTTTATTGGAAAATCTTTCGCTGATTCTAGGGATTTGCTTTCAAAGAGATTTTGTTCATAAAATAATAGAAAGGTCATAGTTTTATTTTCTTAAATATATTTTTTAGAACGCACGATTTTAAACGTTCATCTATTCATTGTATGTGTTGGTACTTTCAAATGTAATACATAATCCTTCTTTCTTAAGGTGCGAAAATTCATCTGTTTTAACTCTAACGCAAAATCAATCAAAAGGCATGTTTCACAATCAGTTTTAAACACAAACTAACTTTGTCTATAGACAGAACATATAAGCAGTTTTTTTTTTACAATAAAACTGACAGACAGGTGAAGGCACATGAAACAGCTAGTATCTTTGTACTTGTCATTATTTAATACATCTCCTACAATATTGTTTCGCAAGAAAACAAGTTGTCGTGAAGTCATAATTCCAAGATCTTATCTTTAGGTCCTATTCAGACATTCAAGGGACCTAACATCTTGTTAAGTACACATTCTAGTTCTTGTTCTCGAGCTCGTACTTAATTCTAAACAACTAGATAATTGAACGAAATAGAAAATTAAATAGAATGTTTGGAAAACTACGTAAAGATTGTTGATAAAGCATTAACATACTTGGAGAACTGTAGTTATATTTTTTGGATCAATAATAAGCAAAAAGCTCATGTGTTGACTTGCATGTGTACAAATAAATTACACAATAAATAAAATAGCATTCCTTATTGAGAGCCGTTAACTGAATACATTTTAATAAATCATATAAATTAACTAGGTAAAAATGTATTTTACATAAATATTAAAACGAAGGTAAATATTAATGAAATAGCTTAAAAAATACACTTTTAAAGGGGGTAAATACACAACCATCCTTACTCCTTACTATAATATTATAAAAGCGAAAGTGAGTTTGTTTGTTTGTTACCTCTTCACGCTTTAATGGCTGAACCGATTTTGATGAATTTTGGTACAGAGATAGTTGGGAACCAGAAGACGGACATAGGCTAAAAAAAGTGGGATGTGAGGGAGAAAGAGGGAAGAAAAGGGAAAACTTAGCGTTGCTATTACAAATCTATAAGGCGCAACGGGCACTGTGTTAGCCCGAATTTAACGCGAGCGAAGCCGCGGGCAAAAGCTAGTTAGTAATATAAAATAACTAACTCTTCTTGGTTCAGATGACTAGGTAAATCAGTCCAAAGATGTAAGTCATGTTAGACTAGCCCTTTTGTTCAATCTTACATTAACTTGACTATCACCTAAAATCTTAATTAAATTCACCATCGAAACAAACGCCACAATGCTATGTTGATCTTAAATTAAAACGGGAACTATTATGTATAGTTTGTGCATAACTTATGGGCTCCGTTGGGAACTAAATCATCTCTGTGACGCTATAGAATTAATTATTCTACGCAGTCGTCCGGCGAGGAAGGGTTAACAAGGATGGTTGTGTGGTCAAACCTGAGATACGAATGGTTTTGAAGCTGAAAATTTAAGGCCCTTTTGCCTTAATTGTTGTGTAACTATTTACGCCAATTGTGGGTAAATATGAGTGAAAATTAATAGTTTTTCGCCCTCTATTATATACGACTTAAACATAACTGAAGAAATGATGATATTATACTAGATTAAAAGCAATCCTCTGCCTAATCCATATTATTATGGAATTTCAAGCGTGATATTTTATGTATATTGTTTTTATTTTGATGTGTTACACCCTGGTTATGGAAAATAACAACATAAACAGTTTTCAGAGCGCTGCTCAAACTAAATGACCGTCATATATTTGCTTATTTACGATAAGTTTATCATTAAAATATCCGGCAATGAGGGTTGAAATAATAAACATAAGGTACCTAACTTGTCCTAGTTAAAATCTTCAAATTAGTAATCTCAGTTCAACGCCTAACAATATTATCAGGGCAATCTAATCCTAAGAAACAACTACGGGTACAAGTTAGTAGCCAAATATCTTCACTAATACTAACGGCAGTAAGACTGTGATAGTAACAAATATAAGAGACATAAAACCGATATAGAACGGAGTGAAACGTCGGCGGACTGGCTAGCACCGGCTATCATAGCCACTTTCTAATGGCCAAAGTGTCGCGTGTATCTGTCACGGATTATACAAATACTGGAATGGAAAGCGGGAACATGGTTGACTGAGCTTATGTAATGTTCGTCAGAGAGGTTAAGCGACTCGCAATCGAATCGTGAGTAGGGCCAGCTGTATGAACGTGGATATAGCGAAAGGAGTATTTTAGGATTCTAACACGTTAAGTTCTTTAAAGAAAATTATTTCTACTAAGACATCACTATGAACGAGGAAAGCTCTTTATCTCACAGCTTTTCTTCAGGTTGAACATAATCAGCGGCATCACAAACAGTTCGACCTCCTGTCTTGTATTTTTTGCAGGTCCAGAGGCCCCTTGAGGGACCCATCCGAAGCCGCACTACACAATCGAGTCAAATAAATAAAGCAATCATACTGTAGAGACTAAGATTTGTCATAAAATTGACAAACCTACGCAGATGTTTTACGGTACTATTCCAGCAGTACTATAGTCTAGGACAATAATCGTAGAAGTTCAGAAACAAAACCAGTTTGGCGATACTCCAGTACAGAGCTGTAATGAGGGTTTTAAGTCTAATGAATGAAACTGAACTTCAGCACTTACAGACACTGGGGCTGCTGGGCTGCGCTCGCGTGATAACGACCCAACGTGATGTTATGCTGATTGTAAGTGGCCTATTGTTTTAATTAGTTCGCTGTTTTGAAGATTTTTGGTGAAGGCTCTGATGCGTGGGATTGAGATTATTTATTAAGAAATGATTTCAGTATGTGGTTTATGTTGTAAGCTTTTCTAATTACTTTTTTGACAGTATTAGTATGTAATAGGTGTAAGCTAGCTATTTCGTTTATTCATTTCAATACATAATATTACATTTTTATATAAATAATACAATAAATTGTAGCCCATCGGTATCGGGAACAATAAGCTAGTTTTTCGTCCATTTATTGATTTCTTTACATAAAATTACATTTTTAAATATTTCTTAAACAAAAAAAAAAAAAAAAAAACATTTAAAAATATAAAAATAGTAGCCCACCGGTATCGGGAACAGGATCCAAGCTACCGGCGGTCAGGGCTCCAGAGAAAGGAACCTCCTAACAATACGAGCCGTGTCCAGGAGTACCGCTTTCTGTATCAAGCCCTTGATCCAGCTGCCTAACGAGAGCCTTCTCAGGTGTTGGTCGAGGCTCTTAGCAATTAAGCCATTGGCTGTAACGACTATCGGCACAATGATTGCTGAGTCCACGTCCCACATGTCGACAACCTCGCGAGCCAAGTCAATATACTTGATTTGCTTATCTTTCTCGGCTTTCACGAGGTTCTCATCATGCGGGACTGTTATGTCAACAATCATTGCGCGCCGCTCTGATCGATCCACCACCACTATATCAGGCTTGTTAGCAACAATAGTCCTGTCAGTGATGATGGAGCGATCCCAGTACAATGTGATATTGCCATGTTCAAGAACTGGGTCGGGCTCATACCTGTAGTACGGCACTTCCGATTCCACAAGGTTGTACTTTAGAGCAAGTCGGGAACAATAAGCTAGTTTATTAT
Source organism: Ochropleura leucogaster (assembly GCA_958449745.1). Lineage (NCBI taxonomy): Eukaryota > Metazoa > Arthropoda > Insecta > Lepidoptera > Noctuidae > Ochropleura > Ochropleura leucogaster. The sequence continues at coordinate 677,708 of OY288213.1, read as the reverse complement.
TAGCTACTAAATCTGTCAAACATTACTGAACTTTATTTAGTTTTTAAAAGGAGTTGTGACTTTTGTATTAAGGTAGGAAGTTTATTCATTTAAACAAACTCTTGTTTTTCCCGGACTGGTTAAATAGAGTTGTACCCATATCCCACCTACATCTCACCAAGTTAAACCATGATATTCCATGTAGTTTCAAAAGAATCAAAACACTTTTAAATTTAAAATTCGAAACTCCAACACGAAATCCAATAAAAATCTTGAATAAAACAAATGTCTAACTCCTAAGCAATAAAAAATTCACTTCACTGCATCGAACCACACTACCTACCCAAGAAACAAACTTGCTGACAAGATCCCTTTCCCAGCTCAGCATATAGAATTGGTATTATTTTTCTGCTTTCTATACGAGCGACCTTATCTGGGTCTTCGCTAGGTATTTCCAAGCCAGTGCACACCAAAGGGACAAAGGGCACAAAGCCCTTAAATGTTCTCTATAAATATATACGTGAAGACCTTGGGGGTTGTACACAGAAGTGTCAGTTCACGAATTTGGAAGATTTTAATATTCTTGACATTGTTCTGATTTTAAATTTACTACTTTTTATAACAAGGGCAAGAAGATTTTTAAAAAAATGGAAGGACTCCAATAATTGTGAAAATTAAAAGTATAATAATATCACAAAACCCGATTACAATTCTGGACAAAACTAAATCAAAAATTCATTTAATGATAAAGATTTACCTTAATTGATAATTTTCTCAGAGGATTTAAAGTTGTTTCGGAATCTTCAAACAATGGAGTTTGAATCGAGGCCAGGATGGGATTGCCTTATGAAGTGACGATTCATCTGCGATGTATTTATCTGTTAGCATGTACTCAGTCACAGCTGGGCAAACACCCCTGTTTACGTCGATCCTGGTTCTGCTCCGTATTCCTTTTCGAATGGCTTTTCATATCATTTGTGAAGTTTTTTGAAATCTTTGTTCGTTGGAACTTCTGAGTTTTAGTATGCAATGTCACCTTACACGATATCATGTGGGACCGTCAGTGAACGTGATTAACGTTCAGAAAAGATGGAAATTGGAACGATTAATATTAGTATGTCGCGTGGGATGCGAATCATGAGCGGCTGTTTAATTTTGTTTGTGGCAAATGTACGTGATACAGCTCGGATATTTATCATAGGAATGTTCTGGTGCGTTCTATTAGAGAATCTCGAAGGTTCTTAAAATATTTTATAAGCGACTAGCTTTTGCCCGCGGCTTCGCTCGCGTTAAATTCGGGGTAACACAGTTTCCCTTGCGCCTTATTGATTTGTAATAGCAACGCTAAGTTTTCCCTTTTCTTCCCTCTTTCTCCCTCACATCCCACTTTTTTTGAAAAAATATTAGCCTATGTCCGTCTCCTGGTTCCCAACTATCTCTGTGCCAAAATTCATCAAAATCGGTGTAGCCATTAAAGCGTGAAGAGGTAACAAACAAACAAACAAACAAACAAATAAACAAACAAACAAACTCACTTTCGCTTTTATAATATTAGTAAGGAAGTAAGGATAGTAAGGATGCATTGATGACTTCAAGAACTAGTAAGTAGACGACCCGTAATGATTGTTTAATTTCTTTTTTTAATTATAAAAGCGAAAGTGAATTTGTTTGTTACCTCTTCACGCCCAAACGGCTACATCAATTTTGATAAATTTTGGTACAGAGATAGTTGGGACCCTGGAGACGGAGATAGGCATTTTTTTTTCTTTAAAAAGAGTGAGATAAAGGGAAGAAAAGGAAAAACTTAGCATTGCTATTACAATATATAAGGCGCAGGAGCAAAAACTGCAGGTAGCAGGTCCCTGCAAATCAGAAAAGGGGAACTGTGTTACACCGAATTTAACGCAAGCGAAGCCGCGGGAAAAAGGTAGTTGTTCAATAAATCCTTACTAATATTATAAAAGCGAAAGTGAGTTTGTTTGTTTGTTACTTCTTCACGCTTTAACGGCTAAACCGATTTTGATGAATTTTGGTACAGAGATAGTTAGGAACCAGGAGACGGACATAGGCTAATATGGAAAAAAGTGGGATGTAAGGGAGAAAGAGGGAAGAAAAGGGAAAACTAAGCGTTGCTATTACAAATCAATACACAAATTAAACGCGGGCGAAGCCGCGGGCGAAAGCTAGTCAATCTATAAATGTCAGCCGGGACCAACAACTTAGCTTTCTCACCGAAGGATCCCAAAGAGAAGTGAGATTGTTCCTTATTTGATTTTATTTATTTTATCGACCTATGTTACGACATAGGTTACGTTTTTATTTTTAATTAGCCCCAAATAAAACACATTTAACACTTACGAACAAAAAGTTTTAATTTACTCGACACACCTTATCCGGTAATCAAAATCTTAACAATATTTGAAGAGAATTATTAAAATGTCTGAATATTTTCCACCATAATAAGCCGGGACGGGTTAGCATCTATCATTATTTATGTACTATTGCAATCTTGTGCCGTAAATAATTTATACCAAGGCTACAACCACTTGGGAGTTTCTTGCGGTTTTAATACCTTCCCCTTTGCCTTGAAAATGAAAAACTTTGGAACGTAGTCCGGGGTTAGACACAAATATTTTCGACCTAATAACTACCACGAACTATTTAGTAAAGGTCAGTAAACAGTGTAAGATCGTGAGGAATGTAGACAAACACTTATAAGGTTAACGAAACTTGAATGTAGGCAAGATTCAGATTTAGTTTTTATAACTGTGCAGGTAAAATTAAGTCTACCTTGCGATGAAAAGATCTTTGACTCAAATTAATATAAGACCTTCAAATATAAATTACTAGCTGGCACCCGCGGGCCGCGGCTTCACCCGCGTGATATCGAAATATTTATAATAAATCTTATGTGTTATTTCAGACTATAATCTACCTACTTTCCAAATTTTATCAAGATCCGTTCAGCCGTTTTGACGTGAAGGAGTAACAAACATCCATATAGGTATCCATTCATAATCCACCCTCAAAAACATTCGCATTTTTAATATTAGTAGGATTATAGTCCCAGAATTGTTTTTAAGTCTCAAGTCGGTCTGTTGTTTACAGCAGTGCAGAAGATTGGAAGAAAAAACGCATTGCGCTGACTCAAAGTAACATACACACATCAGTACTTCTAGTGGAAGTAGTGTAGTGTGGTGTGTCATAATTTGAATTTATTTTATCTTCGGATGTCATATTACCACGTTTTATCTTTGTAGCTGGCTGTCTGTATTAATTTTGTTACTTCGAGCGAAATTATATAACGTGATAACAAGACTTGCTCTCTCCGTGCCTCGGAAAACACGTTAAGCCACTGGTCCCGGCTGTCATTTGTAGATCTTTGACAGTCGTTACAGGTAGTCAGTGTTCCGAAAGTCTGACAACCAGTCTTACCAAGGGGTATCGTATTACCCAGTATTAACTGGGTTGTGGAGGTCAGATAGGCAGTCGCTCCATGTAAAATACTAATATTCAGCTGCATCCGGTTAGACTGGAAGCCGACCCCAACATAGTTGGGAAAAGGCTAGGCAGATGATGATAACAAGACTTGCTCTGGTTAACTCCATTATTGAATAATTCCAGCAACATTTTGTATGTCTAACATTTTAGTTCACTTTAATACGTTACTAGGCTAAATAAGTACCTAGGTACTTATAATATGAAATGGATCTGGCTTGTGATCTCAATAACTCCATTTATCTTTTCACTAAGTGCTTTCAATTCTTGTGTTTTGCGTATGTAGCTTATATTATGTTTTTCATTGGGTTGTTCCACTTTCAGATTGTATATACCGGGCTAAAAATAAAATTCTGAGTAAAGGCTTCTTGACGTTTTCCGTTCCATTTGGCTCTTAGTTTTTTATAAGCAATAATTAAGTTAGATCCAGTAATATATTGGTATTCAGCGTTTAGTTAGACTTAAAGCGGACCCTAAATTTGTTGGTCAAAGCAGACATGTTTGTAGTTTAATCCTTAGTTTAAGCGTGGCGATGACCAACTATAACTTGTAAAGTATTGAGTTGCTTCAGAAGATATGAGTTGGACGCCATCACTAACGTCCACCAAGTTCTGTAGCTTGCAGGCATCAGGGCGAGGATGACAGTCAACTCATTGTATTGATCGGTACGGTTGGCGAAGTGTCTGAGCGATTACCTACTGCGTTATGTGTCACGGGTTCAATCCCAGCACGTAACAAATATTTATATGGCTTATTGATTTAACAATGACTGTCTTGGTCTATGAATAATTTCTCCTGTGACGTAAGTGCGTTCACAAATATACACATACATGTATATACACAAACAGCCCGACTATTAGCTAACCTGGTTGTGGAGTATGTTAAGTGGTTTAGCCAAGGCAGCTCGTGGTCAGGTAGATTTTAAGGGAGATGGAACGAAGGAGGTCGGGTTCTGTTTTGTAACAATTTTCGTATTTTTTGAGTACATTTGAAAGCCGAGTCCAACATAGTTGGAAAAAGGCTAGGCAGATGATGATGATTAATCCTTACTAATATTATAAAAGCGAAAGTGAGTTTGTTTGTTTGTTACCTCTTCACGCTTTAATGACTGAACCGATTTTGATGAATTTTGGTACAGAGATAGTTGGGAACTAGTTTTTTAAAAGAGTGGGATATGAGGGAGAAAGAGTGACGAAACGGGAAAACTTAGCGTTGCTATTACAAATCAATAAGGCGCTACCGAATTTAACGCGAGCGAAGCCGCGGGCAAAAGCTAGTTATGAATAAATTGAACTTTGTAAATATTTAATTATATAATATCCAGATTTTTCCAGCTAAATTCTGAATATACCATTATAGGAATATCTTTAAGTACCTAGCATAATAATCGATATCAATAACATCTGTTGAAACTCTCCTTGTGCGGTTTGATGAATTGCATGCAATTCATAGACATTAAGTACAAGATTAGAATTTTAGTAATTTTTTTAATGAAAATGTGTATGTATTTAATTTGATTTTATTAAATTCAGTAGTATTGGTTCAGATTCATACCATAAGATTATTTGTCATTTCAAAATATTTATAAAATGTCAAAAAATAATTATTGTTGTGTAAAGAATACCTACGCAAAAACTGTTAGCATAAAATGTTAATTAGAATTTCAAGTTAGATTTCATCTTCACTCGCTCACTCTTTATCCTGATACTACTTTCGACATCCAAACGAGTGAAGTCACGTGTCGAAAGTAGTTTGTATATAAATGCAAAGATAAACACCACGGGCGTTATATTTAGTTCGAAAACTGGTTTATCCCGAGTTTGCTTTACTAGATTAAGTCCATCAGATTTACTTTACTTTTTAAATGAACTTTCAGGCAAATGCAGGACTTTACGATATTTTCAGAATATCTGGCTGCAAAAGTTAAAAAGTTCCGCATTCGTTTACGCTTTTAAAACTAGAGGAATTAACGTAACCGGATGAAACAAGCTATGGCCTGATCTACATATAGATTGTGAATAAGTTACGTGTGTATTCAGTCTACAAGTTAAACTATGCCATAATCACTAAAATTATGGGGATTTTCTTCATGATTATCAAGTTTTACTGTATGGTTTCTGAAGTTTCAGAGGAATAATAGTAACTAATTAAAATACTCAGATTTATATAATTAACATCATACTAACAAGGAAAAGTAAGGAGCTCGTGGCTAAATAATAGTAGCCGCTCGGATCGATCTTTAGGTTAAGCTGCGCTTGCCTAGGTTGGTCTGTGAATGGGTGACCACCCGTTACATACCGAGTTACTCGAAAAGCACGTTAAGCCGTTGCCGCGTTGGTCCCGGCTGTCATTTATAGATCTTTGACAGTCGTTACAGGTAGTCAGTGTTCCGAAAGTCTGACAACAACTCTTACCAAGGGGTATCGCATTACCTAGTACTAACTGGATTGTGGAGGTCAGATAGGCAGTCGCTCCTTGTAAAGTACTGATATTCAGCTGCATCCGGTTAGACTGGAAGCTGACCTCAACATAGTTGGGAAAAGGCTAGGCAGATGATGTTGACTAACAAGAAAAAGTAAACAACTACTGTTTATTTTATAAGGTCAGTTAGATTCTCAGGTCGATAAAACAGTTCCCAGTTGGTCTAGATTTATGTTTAATGGCAAAAGGTATTCCCCTTATTAAATGCCACTAAAACATGTGCCTATTTCTTTGGGGTAAACGTGATACCCTTGTTATGCTAATGTCGAATAAACTATACATTAACAACTAGTCACCTACATATGAGAAATGAAACAATCTATTTTTAAGCTAAACCGATATTATAAAGTGTAAGTTTGAGTATAGGTTTGATCTTCGAAACTACTGATTCTTCCACAAACGGAAAGCTACATTGTCCTAATTGCTTTAGACTAAATTAAACGTTTCCTTATGTTAATTTTCGTAAATAACGTGAGCGACGCCGTGAGTAAAAGTTAGTTTAAATAAATAAAATATATTCACTTCTGAACGAAGGTAGGTAAGGACACTGTACCTATCAATAGTTTGCAAGACTGCCGATGTAAAGCCGCTTATTACAGCTTCCCTACGACACATAGAAAGTTGAGTCCTAATCCTGGATTAATCCTCTACCCTCTACTAGTGAAGTGTGAAATGGATGTCCGTCCCACTTATAGTATCCGTCGAAGGAAGTTCACTGGTGTCCAAAATACCGTAACTTCTATATTTATTTTATTTTCCATAAGATTTCGGATATATCGGTATAGTAGGCGTTAACTAAGTCATCTAAATTCTTGAATGCAAATCAACAACTTGTAGAGTACCGTAATAGATGTACATGAAATGTGCCTAAACACAATACTCTCTCCAATGAAAAAAGAATTTTTCAAATCGGAGGTCCCATTAAAAAATTATGCATGGTCATACATAAAAAGAAAATACATGTCGAATTGAGAACCTCCTTTTTTCGTCGGTTAATAATTAGTGACAATTTTTTTTGTAAAACGTTTGCCCATACTAGGTATATCTCCTATATCGTGGGTGCGTTCACAAACATTCAAACTCACATACACAAACAGCCAGACCCGAAACAAATATTTGTTTCGGCATACAAATATTTGTTTCATGCGGGAATCGAACCCGCGACACGTGGCGCAGCAGTCGATCCCTCGGCCACTGCGCCAACCATGTCGTAAAAATCATTAATATATATGGTGGCGCGTGTATCGGATATACACGCGCCACTATCAGCCAGACATTGGAGTGAGCCTGACATGCTTTTAACCTTTAAAAGGGAGTAGGTTCCCCGTGAACAGAACCTGATACTCAGTAGTTGCGGTTGCAAACACCAGACCAACGGGTGAGTTATGTTTTAGTCTCATGCGATGAGCCTATTATGAACTATCATGTAACAATCTAGACTAAACCTACTGAAAAACCAACAATAATTCTGCTTGAAAGCTGCGATAGATTCCCAAAACCAACATAATCAAGCGGCCAGGAGGAGGCAAAGTTAACACAACTCCAATCGAGTTGCTTCACTGTCGACGCTCCATATTACCTGCTGTAATATCCCAGGGGAAAGCCTGGAACCATCCTTATTTTTATGCCCCAACAAGCCACTTTTAACTTTAAAACCATCCGTGTAAGGTTCAGATTGGTGGTTCCTGCGAAAGAATTCAGGTTTGTGATTTTTGCAGATAATCTTTATGTTAAAATCTGTAGTATACTGCAATAAGGCTGTGTATGGCTGCGTAAAAACGTTTTTTTTTTTTGTACGAAATTGTTGTTGTAGAGTGTTTTCGTGTGTCGTTTACCTGTATTGGAAAATGAATGTTCACTTAGTGGAAACGATTGGCATAACATTCAGTTATGTTATCGTGTCGACGTCGACAAATTGGTTATTTTATAGGAATTGTAACGACGTCATGTAAGCGTACATAACCAAACAAGTCGTATAATTGTTTGTTCACACAACGTTTTTAGGAATAAATTAGTTTGATTAATCCGATTGCGATAACAGACTGCTAGTTTCTAGGGAACTATGGAAATGTTTTCATACCTAGTAATCATTAAGCAAAAATACATACCTAATATAACCCAGTGGTCGCGTTAAGGTCCGTCGTTGCGGTTTTGGGACGACTTAGCCGCTGCGGCTTGCAGCCACGTTCACTAGTCAGAATTGTACCTGAGGTTTATAGAAATAGCTGGCGCCCCCGGCTTCTCACGCGGGGTGTCAAAAAAAAGGAATTACATGTGTTATTCCAGACTATAACCTACCTCTGTGCCAAATTTCATCAATATCCGTTAAGCCGTTTAGACTTGAAAGGGTAAGAAACACCCATCCATCCATCCTCACAAAGATTCGCATTTATAATATTAGAAGGAAAGTAGGAATAGGAAATTTTGTAGGATTAGCTGCGCCACTCGCAGACTGAAATAAAAGTTGCTACCTAAATATCAAATTTTATCCTAATTCGTGAAGCCGTTAGAGCATGAAGAAGTAACAAACATACACATACAAACTTTCGCCGTTATGAAAAGAGTTAACCTTGAAAAATCATGGTGCGGCTGATATTAGTTTGATGAAACGTGCTTATTAAATTTACAACGTTATTTAGCAATTTATGTTCATGACTGAATGTATCACCTGAATATCACAGTCTTACTACACATTATAGCAATACATCCCATCACCCAACATGTATTGTCAACTAATGTCACCTGCAACATGCTACAGTCAAAACAGTATAATACCAACATTACGGAATACACACAGGTGTAGTTGTCATGTGGTGACGTTGCACGCTTCCCCTGCACCCCGTACAATTTAAAGCGTGTGTTCTCACCCCAACATAAAGTACGGCACACACTACACTACAATTTAGCGCGACTCGCACCCGCACACGGCTAATCCCTGTCGAGTAGGGCGACTGTGTTTTTTGCAAGTTTTCAGATATTTTTCCTGGTAATACCACAAAATATGGTATTTTCAAGTGCTTTGTCTCCCAGTAATCTACAATACAGGCAAAAAATGCTGTTATTAAATATTTGTGACACCTTCTAATACCCAAGCATGGTTTTTAGTACGTTGTTTTAATCATAGTTAACACAATATCGACAAACAATTCCTGTTTGTGTATGTGAGTTTAAATGATTGTTAACGCACCTAGCATATAGGAGAAATTCCTAGTGTGGTGCAACGTTTTTTTTGTTTCCTCCTGTAAATATAATTTAAATGCCAAAAGATGATTCTGTTCAGTTTTCTAAATCATTTGCTGTCGAATCGACATGCCCTTCTTCCATGTTATCACTAGAACAAGTCTCCTCTACATGAAAAAGAAAATTGCATAGAAGCAAAACAATCCTGAGCAACACTAAAAGCAAGGCCACAACACGGCAGAAGGGGAGCAAATCCGTGCAACTCGTGTATGTTCACGACGTAATCTGATGGGGCCAACAGAGGAACTGCGCGATTACATCAAATTGAAACTAAGTGAAAGAAAGACAGAGTTACGAGGCGCGGTAAACTTCACACAATGGTTTTTATTGAGTAAATGAAGTTATGAACTTGTTCGCAGAATGGTAAAAGATATTTACGTGGTGCAGGATAAGCAAGGAATCCTCGTGGGAGGAGGATGGGGAAACGGCTTTTCTGATGTCATAGAGTGGTTTATAATGCTGATGAAGGAAAATATATACTGATGGAGTAGACGTCAGTCCACTTTAAGTATTTATACAAAACGAACGGTTTTAAACAATCTTTCAATCGAATATTGGAATTAGGTGATGATGAAATCATGACACTGCAGCTAATTCTCCTACACTAGTGTTTACAATCAATGTTTGTATTGCTTTATCATACATATTCAAATTGGCATTAAATTTCTAGAGAGAAGATAGCCAGCTGTTTATTGACATATAATTCCACTAAAAGTACAAACGAACCTGCACAAATTTGTAACACCGAACAATTAATCGTTAATTTGCAATCAATTTGCATGCAATAACTCTTCCTAACCAACAATTCTAAAATAAATATAGCAAACTGTAAAATCAAATGATGGCGTTGTAAATGTTCAAATAATACAATATTTATTTAACAAAATTGAATATTAAAATGCGCTCGTGCGAATCTCTGGGGCGATACGTTCAATCTATTAATATAAATTCATGAGCCAATGAATGTAAAATTTGACGAGTGGTGTGACGCGTGGCTCTGTGATGGCGGCACGTTTTATGCCTTTTTGAGTGTTTTAGTTCCAATCCTCGTATAACAGAATAGTAGGGTTGTAGCTGAACCTTGCTTCTGACTCCGAAAATATAGGAATTCTGAAAGAGCTAAGATTCATTTGCAAAGAAAGTCGGCTATAAAACGACACACATTCACACCATCGCCACTGGGAGGTTCTGTACCAAGTATGTTACTGGCCGCTCTTTTTTTCTCGGATTTTTGATTACCTTGCCTTTGTTAACACAATACCTTCTTGCACCTCCTAGGAGATTTTTTACTACGACTGAATTTCAATGCATGTTAGATTTTATGCTTGTCGTAGAAATTATGACTTCGATCAATCAATTGAAATAACTTTTAGCTGTGTAGTTTAGTTTCTAGAAAAATATTTTGCAATTATAATAATTTATTTACAATAAGTAGGTATTGGTACAAAATTGGTCTTCCAGTCTATTGAGTTTAGGAACCTCTGAAAAAATAATCAGATAAAGAACACACGCAAAATTTTACAAATTATTTGTCGATATAATATTATGTATTTATGTAATTACCTGCCGGTTTCAATCAGTCATTATTATCGCCGTAGTCTCAAGGTATTTTTCTGATCGTATGGATTGCAAATACTTAAAAAATATTTGGGGCAAAATTCAGTTATGCGAGCTCTGTCAGCTGATGCATTCAAAGGCATTTTCTACATTCTTCATAAATATTTCGTATCATCGATAGATTTAAAAGTACTTTGCTACGCCCATCGCTACTTGCTCATTTTCAATTAGTTTTATACTTTGTTCAATGACTTATTATAACTTTTATAATGGTTTATTTCTAATCAACGCAATGGTTGTAGTAAATGTAATAACAGCGTCAACGATCCCTGAATGTGGAAATATTAATCCATTCAGAGCTTCCACCTCTCTGACGTAATTTCCTGACTGATGAAACTCTAAACTATCCAGTAGATAGCGTTGCGCTCATTCTGTAGCAGCCTGGCTCCCTCAGGATGTGATGTGCGGATTGTTCACATTCACAATTACGTGTTCCTCGCACTGGAGGTAACTAGATTACCGAAACTAGTCATATAGGAATTTAATTCTCTTTGCAAGTCTGAGTTTGATTAGTAGCGAAGATTATTAATGTCCATTTCGACTTGTTTTTTTCCTTTTTATAGCAATGTGTAAGTAGATTAAGTATATTATAATGTTCATTATTAGAACTTAATGATAACGCATTTTTGACTAACCGGGAAATTTTGTAACGGGTTCAAAGCTACTCATTTTGCCAATTCTCAGACAAAGCCATACATACAGGCCGTTTCAATTCACCAAAATGACAACCGGAGGTGGGTACCGTCACCACGAGAAAACTCTACTCGGCTATCGAAGACGCGGGTCTGTGGACGTAAGCAATGTTCAACGCGCGCCTCAAAGAGATATCAGCCGAGCAGAGGCGCCAGGGCCACTGTCGTCTGGGGTTGCGGTTTGGTTTTTTTTTCGGATAACCGGGACACAAAGGGTAAAAGAAGGTATATGGATAGGTTTTAGTTGGTAAAAGTCTGACTCTCCCCCCACTTCGCCTAGAGCAAGGGAAGTTATTTGATGATTTTAAACCAGAAAAAAAAGGTACACAATAACATGTCTCCTATTTTATATCCAAAGAGAGACCACTCCACTTTCCACCCCGAGATGAGTCCAGTTCAGAAAATACCAAAACATCGACAATTCTATTCCAACTGTATGGAACAAAATTTTCCCGGGGAACTTGTTCTGTGCGAGTGCAAAATGCAATATTGTAAGTTGTTATGATTCGTCCCGGGAATAGTTCCGTACATGTTTCGTTGCCGAAATTGTCAGCATAGTCAACGTATATTTAACTTTATCGCTTCAAGTTTACGGTTATTATTATGTTGTGTTAGTGGAATGGTAATGGAGGCTTTGCGCCACTTTATTTTCGATATAAACGTTTAGATTTTCATGACAGCGTTTTGTTTAGATTGTAATGTGAGTTGCATATATGGGTTTGCGGATCGCTAAAACGATTTTCCTTATACAATTGTTTTGTTATGCGTTACTGTTATGGTTTCAATCAGCTGTATTGAGAATTTAATATGGTAATGGAGGATAATTTGAACCAAAACTGCGTTTTACATGTTGAAAAACAATGATAATAATTATTTTTCAATAAATTCCTCGAAACTGTCAACAAAACACAAAGCGCGTCGAAAAAGCAAATTAAATTACAATTTTATAATTATTAATGACAAAATTACTAACTGTTCTGTTATTTATTTAATTTAGTTTAGTTATTTAATTTCACCATGACTGTATTAAAAAACGTCGTTTGATTCACGTGATGATTTCTTAGTTCTGGGGTCGGCTTTATAACACCCTTGTCTAGTGACTCGGGCGTCGACTTCGTCACATCCCCCTCGCTCTCGATGAAAAAGTTTCCTTCCTCACTTAAATGAAAATGCACTGTACTCATTTTCAAACAACATGGCTTGGCTTAAGACGCGGTAAGAACTAATCTTTAGGAGGTGAGGCTAGCTGCAGACTGGGCGTGGACTGACACAAGTATACGAAAGTAGTGCATCGAAAAAATAGAAATTAGGTCGAAAATATTTCGGTGCTTGATTCCATTTGAATATCATCTCCGCCAAAATGTAAGTTATTTTGCAATTTAAATTGAATACTTAAAAAAATACAGTTCCGTGTGTTAAAACTTTTCGATATGTCTTTAGTCTATGAAATTTCTTTTATTATAGATATAAAAATGTGATGTTTGTCGCTGAAAAAATTGAGAATCGCGAGTCAAAATATTTATTTCGTGGTGTTTTTAAACATTTTTTTTTTGTAGTACTAGACTACTTTTATAAAAACCTCATCTGAAATGTAGATTTTGTAGAAGCTGTAGAGCTTCTAATCTAAGCTCTCGCTGTTTTAAAAGCATCGCCTTTAACCTAGAATACGTGTCCGTACTTCATTATTTAAGGTTGTGTACAGATAATTAATCAGTTCTTACGTAGTGCACTATTTGTCTTTGTAACGAATGTCGTTGCAAGTTTTATTCTGGATTTGCAGTTGTGTCGCTAGCTTTATTTATAACTTGAAAAACGGCTGGCACTAGATTTTTCGGGTTTTGGTTTTTTTACAGGAATTTATCCGATTTTGTTGGGTTTTGATCGATCAAATAGAAAATTCTTAAATTATGTTTCTTTCTTTATTTTGAAATTATGTTGAGAAGCAGTGTAAAACTTATATAATGATAGTCTTACAAAATGCACCCCTTTATCACTTTCTTTTGTTTGTGAGATGTGGGGAAAAATTAGAAGAATAGGTCTCCAGCAACACATCTATTATTTTATCCTCTTAATATGAGGTATATAAATAGAAGTATCATAAAACCTAGTGAGAGTATACTATACTAGGTCAGGTTATTTTGTGCAGGATAACTTATCAACCATACCACGATCAATAGCGCCTCTACTTGAAAATCTAAGCAATTCCTCCTTTTTTATTCATGGTTTTACCCACATCCAATAAAATCCTCATGTAACCGTATGCAGCTCAGAGGAATCTTTTCATCTAGATAACATCTTAATTCTTTATCCCACGCAATCAGGACTTTCCAGAACATTTTCTGAACGACTCCCCTTTCTTTTCTGACCACTATTTTTACAAACCATAGACCGCCATTGATAGATCATTAAGTAAATGATTCCCGGGGGTAAGCAGTGATCGGAATCTTTACGTACCTAATGGTCTGCTAATAACGCTGAGATTACCCCAAAATTTTCCTTATGGCAACCCCGCAGGTGATTCTAGCCTAATGGGATCCCAACATTATATTGCATTATTTGATGGTTGCCAAATTAAGAGGAATGGTTGTTACTTACTTTTTTCCTTAAGCTTTCTCTTTAGATGTTCATTTCGCGAGAAAAACAAATGACTGTAGATTTTGAATTCATACTTCAGTTTTGACAAGGAGTTTCCTTACTAATATTATAAAAGTGAGTTTGTTTGTTTGTTACCTCTTCACGTTTTAATGGCTTAACCTATTTTGATGATTTTTGGTACGGTACAGAGAAAGTTCGGAACCAGGGGACGGACATAGGCTATTTTTTTTATTAATAAAGTGGGATATGAGGGAGAAAGAGGGAAGAAAAGGGAAGAAAAGGGAAAACTTAACGTTGCTATTACAAATCAATAAGCCGCAAGAACAAAAACTGCAGGTCGCAGGTACTGTGTTGTACCAAATTTAACGCGAGCGAAGCCGCGGGCAAAATCTAGTATAACCTAATTAGAATAAGAAAATGTTTATTATTAAGCTAATACACAAGCAGGTAATAAGTATAGGTTCGTAAAAAACATTCTTACATAAAACAACAAGTGGCTTAAAACATTGCATAAAACTATAGGCTGACCATTCAACTGAGATACTGAACCTGAGGTAGTTGCGCGGTGCGGGAGGGGTTCTGAATGACTTAAACAAAAAATGGTATATCAGTCACAAACATTTTTGAGTTTTCTATTATCGTAATGACTGACATGACTATAATTACTCTTTGTCTAGGCTCTCCCGACGTTAAAATTTGTTTACAACCTTTTAAAATCCATCTAATGAAACTAATTTTTAGCTCTTGTTTAATAAAGTAGAGCAACTATATTATAGATTCATTTACCTAATTAATTCAGGTCTATTAATGTCGACCTTTCAGCCAATTTGAACCGACACTTCATTCTAAGTACCCACTATATAGCAAGTACATATACCTGCAGGTGGAATGTTTTAAGGGACCCTCCTACACAGCTGATCCTCTCTTGTGAAGATCCCTACGAGTGGGTGAACTAATAAAGGGTTAGCCATCGTAAATTCTTTCATTTCCGTCCCGATGCTGGTTAAAAATAAACTTTACGATGGAAGGAGGAAACTTAGTTCAGAGAATACGGGTAGGTAGTACGTACATAAAATAGCTTAATGTTACTATTATTTTCAGATTGGATTTGGTCATGTCCAAAAACACAGGGAGCATGCACAGTAGCTTTAGGAAGTTGTAAAAACTTATTAGGCAGGTTGTTTAAAATACATCGTGGACCCGGAACACAAAGGGCAAAAGGAGGAACATGGATGTAGTAAAAGTCTAACACTCCCTCCCGCTCCGCTCACAGTGAGGGAAGTTGTTTGATGATTTCCCATACCCAAAAAAGGCCAAACGCGTGGAGGACAGAAATTATCCTAAAGCAATGTACTCCCGATATAAAAAGAATCTTGTTAGAATTATGGAAAAACCTATATTTGCGTCTGACTGTGCGTCAAACATTCAAATATCGTAAAAATATTTACATTCAACAGATAAGACTTTAAAATTTAATATATATTTACAATCAAATTTATATTTTAGTGAAATTCGATGATTCCAGTAACAAGAATATTATTATTAGTTTATGTCAAGGAATGTTAAACTATCACACAAAACCTCTATTTTCAATCATCATTCATATTTGCAGGTAGCTTCATACTGGTCTAACACAATATCAGTTTCATCGACAACAAGAAGAAGAAGAAGAATCATCATCCTAATTGAAAGCCTACTTCAACTAACCAACAAAAACTTCAGCAGAAAAGCCCAAAACTAAACACCGAACTAAAACGAGTATCCAAAAAGAGAGATAATACGAATAATAGGGTGTTGTAACAAGAATTCGTTCCACGTAGCGCTTAGTAAACTCCCCTTCGTCACTTGCCGTACCTTCGTCACCGGACAAAAACGTTAGCACATTACAGGGCCTTTCACCCTACGAAGCCCGGCTGAACAAATTCAGTGTTAGTGTTAGCCGAGTCGGGAATCAGCTGCTGAGCTTCAAAAATTAGGGATATATTTTATGTATTTTTTGGCAAGAGGATATTTGTAATCTGTGTTGCTGAGTAGAAAAAATAATTGTTGAAAATCAAGAGGATTTGGGAGAAACTAATACTTTCCTGAGGTTTTCAACCTGTATTAATTAAGTAGTAATAACCTCCTCAACTCAATCGTTGTGTACAAGACAAACATCCAATTAGTGGTTATTACAAAGTAAAATTGCTCACAAAAATGATGGAATGGGGCAATATTCTGTATTTCTTCAATTACTTTTTCACAATATGTGAAAAATAAGCTCCGTTATAAAAGGTTTAGTGACATTGAAAACAGACAACTACGAGTATTTTTATACCTACTTAATCAAACATTGAGGACACCTTATTACGTAGGCGTCTGATTCTGTGTGGCCCTCAAATATTAAAAGGTCACTTTACCTTCTCGTGGGCGTCCCCAAAATTGACTGTGGAATTAATGTTTAGGAGATGATGTGCATCTTTACAGCATATTTGCAACAGACGGTCTGAAATCAGTTTGTTTTACAAATGGTCATAACTATTGATAGTCGCTTCATGGAAAATACAGTTAGACTGAAAGCCCAAGGCAAAAGGCCTTAGAGTATGTTATGATGAATTGCGATATCATCGTATATCATCATGACCGCGGCGAGGGTGTGGTGACGATCTGATTTTGTTTGCAGAGTAAAAAGCGGGCCAGAGATTGCACAAGATAAAGAAGTTTGCCAGAAGACCTTCGCCCAGCATTTGGATACTTGACAGAAGTGGAAAAAGTAAAGCCCATTCCATGATTTTTTAAATTGAAAGCCTTTATAAATGTTACGCATGATTTGATAATGATTGGCAATGTATAAAGTAATTATATTTTTTTTCTAAACAGGATTAATTAAAATAATTAACATTAATTTACACTTTTGAAAGTATAATCAGGAAATCCTTTGACTAGCTAGAAACTTGGTTAAAATAATACAACAATTTAGGTATAAACAAATATTGGAGTTACTCTCGAAACATCAGCTTGATTAAAGACTCGCTAATTAATTAACTACTATATTTATTAATCATTAATACTAATTAATGTAGATTAATTGGAGTGGCGGCTAAACCTACTTCCTACGCAGTTCCATGAACTACATGTTCCAGAAAAGTTTATTTAATATGCTTTGTCCTGTACCATTGAAGTATTTGGGACACTTATTTTATTTGCACGTTTTTGCGCGTGTGCATATTATCTAATATAATTCTCGTGTCACAGTTTTCGTTCCCATACTCCTCCGAAACGGCTGGACCGATTTAAACGAAATTTTGTGTACATATCGGGTAGGTCTGAGAATCGGCCAACATCTATTTTTCAAACCCCTAAATGGGCAGCGGGTGAAACCGATGGGCACAGCTAGGATAACTTTACAATCATAGGCGTTAGAACTACAGTAAGCCATGAAGGGGATTATATTTGTTTTTTTCTATTAGAAGTACTTAAAGTTAACTTTTAGTATTTTTTTGAGTTGTTCAGTAACTGGATTTTATTAATTGAAGTAAATAAAAAAACGTGCATATTCAAAAAGAAGGAAATAGGTATGTGTAGAGTCACAGAACAACCAAAATGTTTCCTCTAAAAAAAAACAAAACCTTACCTATATCTATACAATCAGTACAAATTGCCGCAAGATAGAACAAAGAAAGTCGTAGAGCTGCCATGCTGTCAGTACCGACTCATCTATCATCGTCAGTAGTATGTTTGCAAAGGCCAGCGTTTACACCGACCAACCCATTCGCGCCCCGCACCGCGCGCCGCGCCCCGGGTCACCACTCCGATGTGACTTCTAACTCTTTTTTGAACGATTTATCTTCGGTGGATGTTGTCGGTGTCTTGATATTTCTATTTGGTTTCTATGTGGGGTGATTGGAGATGTTATCTTTAATTTGGTTCTTATCGAAACTTGCTTAGGTTTTTCAGATGAATCTGGTTAGTGTGGGAGCCCATGCCAACTTGGTTGGTTAAGCTAGGTAGATGAAGCTTTTTTTTTCGGGTGGGAAATCATCCAATGACTTCCCCCGCTCTGGGCGGAGCGGGGGGGCATGTCAGACTTGTACTGACTAAAACCCACCCATGTTTCTTCTTTTGCCCTTTACGTTCCGAGGCCGCGGTATCTCTTTCGAACAACCCGCAACCCCGGCAGGCAGAGGCTCTGGCAAGCCCCTCTGCTTTGCTGAATCTCTTTGAGGCGCGCGTGAAACACGAACGCGCCGTCGACACGGCCTGTCGTCAATCGACGGACGGACGGTGAACTACCCATTGCTCACCGCCCACAGGCCCGCATCTACGGTGGCCGGAAGTCGTCTCACGGAGCCCGGCGCCATGGGCGTCTCCCGCGGCGGCTGGGTTGGGCAGATGTTCTCTCCCTCAAACGCCCGGCCACCTCCTTTGCTAGCATTACTGCTTCGCAGAAGGTGGTGACCGCTTCCCATTCCCTCTTGCTCCGGACCATGGCCTGAACCAGGGCCGGACGCGAAAGATCGCCGCCGCCGATCGCCTCTACGAGGGCACGGCGGTGCTCCGCCCAAGCTGGGCAGATCGCCACTGTATGCTCCACCGTGTCCTCCGGGCGATCGTCACAATGGTGACACCCGGGCGCTTCCTCCCGCCCGATGATGTGCAGGAACCTCCCGAAACTTCCGTGTCCGGTGAGAACCTGCGTCAGGCGGTAAGTGAGGACGCCATGACGCCTCTCCAGCCACTCCTCAAAGAGGGGACTTACCGCCACTATTGTGGCGTGCCCTGAGGTAGATGAAGCTTAGGCATGGATTTGGTAACACCAGCTCTGATTATTTACAGACCTACACTTATTTCTAATTGTTTAAAAAAAACAATGTTTTTCTTAACCATATTAGAACAGATTTTGTGGAATGTAACAGTTTCCTTTTAAAACTCGTAAACTGAGGCTGTCACCACTTCCGAGCTACCCTTGTTGTTTATTTCAGACGTTGTTGCAGTAGAAACGTATCTGCTTAAATACTCAAATTTCATCAGTTATGTTCATTTCCCGCGTAAGTGGTCGAGCTTATCCATCAAAAAAGTATTCATGTTGAGGATTTTTAATTAAATGCTTGTTGGAATTAATTGGATTTACTACAGATAATGGTTACAAATTATTATAATCGAATATAAATATATCGCGCGGTATCATCAAGATCCGTTCAGCCGTTTTTACGTGAAAGAGTAACACATCCATACATCCATCCTCAAAATAATAAAAGGTTTATCACCCCTGAGTAACGAGGTGTTTTAGTATACCTTAAACTATATAAACCGATGGCGTATAGAGGTGCGGGCGCGGCCGTTGGGGCGATCTCTCTGCTGATGCACATGTATAATGCGTGGACATTCATATCGTTGTTCAAAAAGGAAATACACTATGGTTTAGTTTTATTTTGAAGTATGAATACTGCTGCAAAATTATAAAGCCTCCATCGAAATTTAAGGTAAGAAAACCATTTTGGAAATTAACTTGTACATTTTCTCTGCCTTAAGTTGTTGTTATATTTTGCTTTTTATCATATCTAATTGATCTTACCATAACTTACCTACAAATACAACTAGATATTACAACAACAAGTATCCACACCGTTTATCTCCCGAACTGCTGGCAGACAATTTATTAGCAGAGATAGCTCATAAATAATAGAGTGCCTAACTTAATATTGTATTAACATTCAACATCTATTAATATTCCTGGATTATGGCGAATTAGTTGCTAGCTCTAACTGGGTTGCGGCTTGCCTAGATATGTCTGACTCTCTGAATCTAATCGTATGTCATTAATACGTGAATGTTAATAAATGTGACTTTCTTAGACTAAGGTTTCATTCAAAACAAACATTATCTGTTGTCGATAGTTATACATTCGGTGTAAACACGGCTTTATACAAAGATTAACCAAGTGATCACTTAAATAAAATAATTAGCTCTTTCATCAAACATCAATACCGCTAAAGTTAATAAAACTGTTCCATTAATTACGTCCATTCATTAACCCTATACTTGGCAGGCATTTTTTATCATTATTTTAAAAAAAAAAATGCCTGTTTTGTGTTCTTAGGTGTTCACTGGAAAGGCAAAAAATAATAAAAAAAATTGTAATTATTTAGTTTACGTTTTATTGTATGTATCACATAAGGTACAATGCCAGGTTCATAATAATAAGTAGGAAAAAAACTACGTATCATATTTGACACATTGCTTAGAATAGGAAAACTAAAAATAATATAAATTCTGTTTTCAGAATCAAAAAGTAATAAAAAAAAACTTCTAAAAATCAACATTTTTATCTGTCACAATCAGCCTTTAAGGATTACCTAATTAATGAGAATTATTTATGAACAAAATGAAAAAAAAAATCATAACTAGGTAATACATACGTATAAATACATATCAGTCTCAAGAGATTTTTTTATATTATTAACTAGCTTTTGCCCGCGACTTCGCTCGTTAAATTCGGGGAAACACAGTTCCCCTTGCGCCTTATTGATTTGTAATAGCAACGCTAAGTTTTCCCTTTTCTTCCCTCTGTCTCCTTCACATCCCACTTTTTTTTTTCATATTAGCCTATGTCCATCTCCTGGTTCCCTACTATCTCTGTACTAAAACTCATCAAAATCGGTTTAGATATTAAAGCGTGAAGAGGTAACAAACAAACTCACTTTCGCTTTTATAATATTAGTAAGGATTACAAATTTTTACTTCTTAGAATGGTACTTTAAAAAACAATTACGTTCGGGCAACATTCACATTTTTATCAAAGAAAATTCGTCTGTCCCTTTGTGCAGTACATACACCTTCCCCTGGTAATTATTATTTTAAGGTAATGACCAACCTGGTCGTATCGCACAGCATCTGGGGTTCTTTCAGCTACATTCAGCTCATTCTTTCAGTTTTGTATCGTAACTGATGAGCTGGAAGGGGGTCCACCAATATCGTTCGTCCGTACAAATTTGCGTAGGCGTTCGAATATTTCTATTCTAAATATTTTTATTTTTTAGTGAATTCTGTTTTTGGTATCATATCTAGCTTTTTTATCACGCCTATATAAAAGCCAGGCGGGCAGATGGATTTCCATCGAAGGTGGTAATGAGAGCGGTGGTGAACTACTGTCAAAATGCGCTGGGCCTTCGTAATACTGGAGTTCATATCCCGATGATTCACTTTCGTCCAAGTCAGATTTTGCCCCCGGTTTCGGTACAAGAGCCACAAATTGTCGAGCTCTATTTTGTCGCTGCATAGTTAGTTGACCAACCATCTGTAGTGATAAAATATAAATACTAACTTAATAAATGTAGCTGTAAACACCTCTGGCAATGTAACATATTAGATACATAGTCAAAACTATCTATAATATTTGTTATCTGGCATTGTATCAGATTTGATACACTCGAAAAAACCAGTGAATAAAATACAGTTACAATCAATTTTGACTTACCAAAACAGAATACCGACTTGTAAAATATTTTAAGCTATTCGAATAATATCACTTTCGTTTCAAATTATCGTTTAAAACAAAATAAAATGTTTTTTTTTACCTTGCGATGAGTAGACGCGTTGGTTCGGTTCACCATGTTTGATTCTACTACTTTATCAGGGTTGCTAATAGTGAATCAACATTTTTGGTAGAGAATTAATTATATTTCGTTGCTTCTAAACTAATTAAAGTTTTCAAAATATATCTCAGTTTATGTCTAGATTTTTAAAAAGAACAACGTATCAAATTGTATACAGCACCAATAATAGGGTTAACTCGCCAGTAATATAACTGTCAAAATACACAACATTTAAACTGTTCATTTTTTGAAACCCCGTTTAAATATTGAAACTTTTTCAAATAGAACAAATGATTCTGCCATGGAATTGACTCACGGACTCTCAGACCGCACCAGACGTCACTTGTCATAATTATTGTGACATTCAAAAGAAAACGCAGTGAATTTCTGAACAAACACAAAACCTTGCACACGTCCAAGAAAATTCCAACTTTATTTTTAAGGGCATAAGGTTCTCAACAACTGCATTTAGTAACAATCTTTCAGTAACTGTTTATGCAAAGAAAATTGCACTTTATTGCGTTACAAGAAAGCTGTAAGTTCAAGGCCAGGGCGGTTCCTTTATTTTTAAGTACGGTACGCTTTTAATTTGTCATATAAAGCGTGATTTATATTTTAAAAGTTGAACGACTACCGTCAACGTGTGAGTCGGTTTACAAGGGACATGTTTTAAATAATTTAAAGTTTATTACGGCCGTTTCTGTAAGCGTATTTATTTTAAAAATAATTGTGGGAAGTGAGTTAATGTGTTTATATGTATGTATAGCGGTAACTTATTTACGAGTTTGTTCAGCAGCTGTATGTTTGTAAATTAAGTTATAATGATATATGATTTGTGTAAAAGTTTATTTTTCAGTCACTTTGTTAGCAGTCTTGTTGTAGTGTTTGTATTGTTCAGCTTCAGAGATATATAATATATATGTTTTATTTATGACTATGTTTGCTACCTAGATTCTTGTCAGTGCATAACTCTTCACAAGCATATTTCTACCATCTACATCTACCGTATGCTTTGATAAAAAAAAAAATTGATAGAAAATTGTTTATTCAAAATTAACAAAATGTTTAAGAGCGTTGCATAATCCCTATAACACACAATATTCAACAAAACACTGCATTGAACACTTTAAAACAAACATGTTTAACGAAATATCTATGTTCTGTATTAAAAGCCGACTTTAAGTAAATATCGGAAGCAATTTTCAAGGCAAATAGCGTCCGTTGTAGAATTGCATTAGCGACTGTAAATATAAGCGGCGTAGATACTACACCCTGTGTAGAGCTAGAACAGCCTGTATACTGTAGATAGAGCATGCTGTATAATGTGTGGTAAAATGTGAACATTTATACAGGGGAGGTGAACGACTTAGGGTACGAACACAGTGGTAGGTTAATTATTAAATACTCACTAGTGCCCCGGGATAAAAAGGGACCCTATGTCTTATTAACAAGGTATAAGCTTATCTACATTTCAAATTTAATCCAAATCTGTCGTTTAAGCGTAAAGCAATAACAAACATACACCCACACATACAAACTTTCGGCATTATACACTAATAGTAAGTGTGATAGTTTAAGTAAGTGGAATTGAAAGTTTCAATTCTAATGTGGACTACATTTGGATTCAGAGATGATTTATAGGATTCATCAAATAACATCTCCCGCTCTGGGTGGAGAGGGTGGGATTGTCATTCTTTTACTGACGAAAGTGATACCGCGGAAACGGAACATAAAGGGCAAAAAGGAACATGGGGAGTTTCATTTTTTGCCCTTTATGTTCCGGGTCGTTAGCGGTATCTCTTTCGAACAACCCGCAACTCCAGCAGGTGGTGGCTGTGGCAGGCTCCTCATGGACACGGTCTGTCGGTACTAAACGGACGGATGGTGAGTCAGCCATTGCTCTGCGTCCACAGACCTGCATCTTTGACGGGCCTGTTGGTCTAGTGGTTAGTGGCCCTCACTGGTCGTGGGTTCGATTCCCACCCAGGACATACTTTGTGTGACGAGCATGATTGTTTGTTCTGTGTCTGGGTGTGATTTATCTTTAATATGTATGTATTTATAAATTATATAAGTATGTATATCAGTTGTCTGGTTACCATAACACAAGTTCTGCTTAGCTTGGGATCAGATAGCCGTGTGTGAGTTGTCCCAAGATATTTATTTATTTATCTACGGTGGCTGGGCCGACTCGCGGCACCCGACGCCCGGTGTCTTCCGCAGCGGCTAGGTTAGCTTGAGGTTCATGATTATGTGCTAGAGAACATAATTAGGTGTTGTGGTCCTTCAAACATGGGACATTTAATATCGTGTTCTGCAGTCTGCACGTCACAGAGCTGATGAGATAAGAAAGCAGAAGATATCCTATTTTGGGTCGATTCAATTTTGACGGGCCTGTTGGTCTAGTGGTTAGTGGCCCTGACTGCTGAGCCGGAAGTCGTGGGTTCGATTCCCACCCAGCACATACTTTGTGTGATGAGCATGATTGTTTGTTCTGTGTCTGGGTGTGATTTATCTAGTCTATTTATAAATTATATAAGTATGTATATCAGTTGTCTGGTTACCATAACACAAGCTCTGCTTAGCTTGGGATCAGATAGCTGTGTGTGAGTTGTCCCAAGAAAAAAAAAATACAGATCGCCACGCTAAAAAAAAAATCTCGTGTCATTAAGCAACTGCTGGTTACTGATTGCGTGGTATTGTCGATGAGGTTTGCGGTCGCCACGTCATCATATCACCTAAATCATTCTCACCACCAAAACACCTTCTACTTATTTATATATAGGACTTAATTGAGGAGATATTTTAAGGCTAAACTCAAATGGTGTCAGAACAGGCAGGATCAGATTAAAATGGACCTGCTCGCTTCCAATCATGCAACTAAAAACTTCAAGCATTTTTGGAAAAACACAAATAAAATGAATGTGAGGCCAAGTCTCCCTGTGAGTGTTGGTGGTATTACTGATCACAAAAATATTGCCGATGCTTTTAAGGACCACTTTTCTGTGCGGTCACTTTTGAGTGCTTCTCGTGAGGTGGAAGGTGCTGAGGCCATCGTGACAGAGCGGAACTTAAAGATACCAGCTAAGACAGTTGCAAAAATTATTTCAAAAATGCAACGCGGAAAGTCGCCGGGTCACGATGGTCTCAGTATCGAACACCTTAAACATGCAGGTGTCCACCTGCCTAGAGTTTTGTCACTGTTTTTCACTCTGTGCCTAGGTCACTCTTATTTGCCGGAACCACTGATGCGGACTATAGTGGTCCCCGTAGTAAAAAACAAAACGGGTGATACATCCGACATGAGCAACTATCGACCCATCTCGCTCGCTACCACCACGGCTAAGGTACTTGACGGTCTGTTAAATGGCTCCCTCTCGGAATATGCAGAAGTGCATGATGCCCAGTTCGGGTTTAAGGCGGGAGTGTCTACTGAGAGTGCCATACTTAGCCTGAAGCATACTGTCAAGTACTACACCGCGAGAAGGACGCCGGTGTACGCGTGTTTCCTCGATTTGTCCAAAGCTTTCGATCTCGTTTCCTATGATGTGCTATGGGACAAGTTGAGGGGCATGGGTGTGCCGGCAGAGTATACAGCCCTCCTCAGATATTGGTATGCTCACCAGACAAATCGGGTGAGGTGGGTCGGTACTCTGTCGGATGAGTACAGAATGGAATGTGGTGTGAGGCAGGGGGGGTTAAGCTCGCCATTGCTGTTTAACATTTATGTCAACCAGCTTATCGAACGACTGAGCAAAACACATGTCGGCTGTCACATAGATGGTACCTGCGTCAATAATATAAGTTATGCCGATGACATGGTTTTGCTCAGTCCGTCGATAGGTGGACTGAGGGAGCTACTATCAATCTGCGAGACGTATGCGGAGGTGCACGGCCTTAAATATAACTCAAAAAAGAGTGAGGTCTTAGTGTTTAAAGCACCTAAACAACAGCCCCGTCGTGTACCTCCTGTATATCTCAACGGCGTAGTGCTCAATGTGGTTGATAGTTTTAAGTACCTTGGTCACGTTGTCACAAGTGACCTACGTGATGATGGCGACATAGAACGCGAGCGCAGGGCGTTGGCGGTTCGGGGCAATATGCTCGCCCGTAGGTTCGCTCGCTGCACGACAGACGTCAAAGTGTGTTTATTTAAGGCGTTCTGTCAATCTTTCTACTCGAGCGGCCTATGGGTGTCATACACGAATCGAGCTTACAACGTTCTGCGAGTACAATACAACAACGCTTTCAGGATGCTGTTGCGGTTGCCGCGGCGTTGTAGTGCGTCGGGAATGTTTGCTGCAGCCCACACGGATGGCTTCCATGCCATTATGCGCAAGAAAGCGGCTTCCTTACTGCAACGTTTGCGTAACACTCGTAACAGCATCCTGAAAATGATTGCTGGTAGGCCCGACTGCCCCATTCAAGGGCACTGGATGAAGTTAGCCATAGGTTTGTGTAAATAAGAAGTACTAATAACACTAACATAGTATATAAGCATATTCTGTTACTAATTCACTAATAAATTATGGACTCTTCTGGGTCTGAAATAAAGATATTTTATTTTATTTTATTTATTTAATTAAAAATGTTTGGACGTTACGGTTGGTATATTGGTTAAGCGATTGGCTGCTACGTTATGTGTCATGGGTTTTGTTCCGGGTCTAGGTTTTTTTTTGTAAATTAGTTTAAGGTTTGTAAACACACCCACGATAGAAGAAAAAACTGTTGTAAAAAAAACATCATCGCAATACGATAACAAAGGTTTTGTGCAGTTAAAAAAATTTGAAGCCTCTTTGTATCTTTACGTATTTTGGCAATACACTATTCAATTTCCCTTTATTTGCGGAAGTAGACGGAAATGACAAAAACTCAACGGCTTTTTTTTGAGGTTGGAAATCATCAAATAACTACCCCCGCTCTGGACGGAGCCAGGAGTGTCAAACTTTTACTGACTAAAAACCCACCCATGTTCCTTCTATTGCCCTTTGCGTTCCGGGGCCGCGGTATCTGTTTCGAACAACCGGCAATCCCGGCAGAAAACTCAACGGCTGCGATCCTTTCATACTCAGTTGCTTCTTCAACGTTTATACATCTAACTAGCTGTGCCCAGCGGTTTCACCCGCTGCTCAGTTAGGGGCATGAAAAACAGATGTTAGCCGATTCTCAGAGCTACCCGATATGCACACAAAATTTCGTTCAAATTGGTCCAGCCGTCTGGAGGAGTATGGGAACGAAAACTGTGACACGAGATTTTTTATATATTAGAAGATTATACAAGTACGCCGGGAACGAGTACAACGCACCGCTATTTTTTGAACCGCTCCCCGCTCTCGCTCCCGCCCCCGCTCGTCACCCACCTCCCCAACCAAAAGCAGCCGCGTCGATCTCATAAGAAACACAAGTACTAACGTTCAACTTAATGGTTGCGTTCAGTTCGACGGCTTGTACCGTCTACTGCAGACTACCCAGCGCAGAGCGTAAAACGCTTCTTTACATCCCTCCTCTGACTTTTTGTACCGAGTGTGTAATGTACTTACTTCCTTTGTAAGCCTTAATGAGAAACAAGCTCGTATTTGAAATAGGTTTACATTTGTTTGTAACGTGTCTTCTACTTTTCGATTTAAAACTTGTAGCGGGCATAGCTAGAGCTACACCGGTAGATTACTTAATTTAAAACTAAATTATAAATCAGTATAAATTGTAAACACTCCACCTTTTATTCACATACCAACATTCACAAAACGTCAAAGCAAAGCACCACAGATGCAGAACACCACACACAAAAACCGATCATTTTCCATAAATAAAACCAACATTTCTTCACATAATTATATTTATATATTTAATTAATTACTATATTTATTACACACATTATATCCTTATATATTTTCTAATAATACAATAAATATTTACACTATACCTACAACACTTCTTTAATGTAATATAAATAATTGTCTTAGTAATTTCTGAACTTAACCTCGGCCAACTCACCTTTGGTCGGAACAGATGACTTGCGTTTTCATTCAACAAGACGATCAGATGGTCATCGTTCTTTCACTTTGATCCGGACCCCTGGCACCGCACGCTGTTCTCTCCGCAAGCTAGTTAGCCGAGTGTTTAAGTGAACCTTTAAGGCTTCTGCACACACGCGCGGCGCGGCAAGCGGCGACAAAGCTGTGCCGCAGAGCCTCACACACTGGCGCGGCGCGGCAGGCGTTATTTACTCGATCTTAAGCTATCGAAAAATTCTAACCTATCCTCGAGTGGATGCCGCAGCGCGCGGCGTCGCGCGGCCGTTCACACAGAGCGGCGCGACAGAGTAAGTTTCATACAAAATGTTCTAGGCGTCTTTTGTTTTTCTGCCGCAGAGTTGTCGCGGCGTGTCGCAGCCCGTCGCGCGGATCGAGTTTGCCGCTCGATAGCGAGAGTTGCCGCAAGGCGCGGCGCGCGACAGAAAAACAAAAGACGCCTAGAACATTTTGTATGAAGTGGGCTCTGTCGCAGCTTGCCGCAACTTGCCGCAGCCGCGACAGAGCCGCGGCGCCGCCGCGGCGATCGAGTACTCGATCCTCTATATATCGAAAAGGGGTAGGTTAGGATCCCTACCTAGCCATATTCTCGCTATAAAAACCCTTAATAGGTGTCCGCCACCCTGCGGAGCGCCTGGGCAGAGCAGAGAGGTCTAATAGAATCGTAATAAGGTGTCGTCCTAACTGACTATCGATCGTACGATGACACGATGCGTTAAACCAGAAGACTGTTTATCCTGTTCACAAGTATGGCAAGATTTAGGGCAAAAAAAATCACTTAGATAATCTCGTAATTTTAAAATGCACTTTTTTATTTCTTGACATATTTTCACAAAATTGATTTCAAATTGCAGGTATAGGTATAAAACGTATATTTAAGTTTGTTTCAATTACCTGAGACTAAGCGTTTTCTAGTTATAATGATAAATTGTTCTGTGTTTTAGTAGTCACTTCAGTAAATGATTAAATTTGTTGTAGAATATTCATATTGTTTAGGTTAGGTATAATATTATTAGTAGTATAATATTATAGTGTGTCGTATAGAGTAAAAAATTACAATGCAGAAATGTTTTTTTAGTAAGTGTTTTCATAGTTTTAATAAGAGATACACGGCTTCAAAATTTTCAATCGTAATCAAATTCGCGACGAAAAACTCACTTTAAATCTTCGAATGTACGTTATATGTCCGAAAAATTGCAATTCTTAAATTCAGTTTGACAAAAACTAGCAAGTCATTTCTAATAAACAGTAAACGCTTTCACAACAAGTTACCAATCCCAGTTTCAGAACTGACCGATGGAAAGTTAGTAACTACATTGAATATGCTTTTTTAATAAAGACACGCTAAGTGTCTTTATTTAAAAAAGCATATTCAAAATTGAGCTCATAAACGGCACAAAGTGGATGTCTCTACGTTTACTCAATCTTATTTTTTCAAATCTATATAATCAGTTTTTTTTTTAACATTATCTATCAAATCACAAATTTATACAACCTTTGTACAGATGGCAACATCTGCGTCACTTGTTTCATATAGTGTTTTATTTCATGAAAAAAATATTTTAAAGAATTATTTGTGAATGAGTCGACATTGTTGACCGTATAGATTCCTAGACGCTTGTTAACTTCTTATACTATTTTACGTTTTGTAAAGTAAGCAATGAAATATTGTCAGGCTAACGCTCTCCTCCATACTTAGGTACCTACTAACGCTGTAACAACTGCATTATAAAACCAAATGATTTCAAAAGAATCATACGCGGCTGCTATGTCCCATTATTTTCCAAAAGAGAAATGATTTTAATACGGAACAGTACAAAAAGCAATACAAAAAATAAATACGTATCTACATAAGTCATAGTTGGTAACCTCAATAACATAACTATCCAATGGATTAAAGGACACAGCGATACCCGAGGCAACGACGACGCTGTGGAAGAGCTTGCTAGAAGCGGATTGAACATGGTACCGGTCGGACCCGCACCTATCGTGCCATTACTATTCTGGCAACTAATTAAACTGGTAAGGAAATGCACCAGAGCAACACCACATTCGTAGTTCCTGGATAGCTATAAAATATATGTAGACACCTTTTTGTCATAGGTATCACAGACAACCGTGAAACATTTAGAAAAAAATATTTAGTACTTATTAGTTCCACGATTATTTACAGTTGACAAGTCTGGTCATTAAACAAAAAATGGCAGCATGAGTCAAAAAATTGTCCAAGTGCGTTCCACGTCCAGTGGATGGTTCCGTAGATGTTATGCAGAATATTGTCTCCCCATTTAACTTCTCACTCAGCCGGTGAAGTGGGCCAAAACCAGTCCGAATAACAGAAGTCACATCGAGATACCGCTGTGACTTCTGTTCTGCAGACCCTAAAACGCAGTAACAGCCTTTTTGTAATTTTTTCGTTGAATATTGAACCTTAATGCACACGTTATAAGGAACATGAAAATCTTATCAGATTTTTGTTGGGATGCTTTAAACGGTTTAAAAATCAAATTTGTGAAAGCAGTAACTTAACTTTGCATGTCTAAATATATTACAATAGCAACTAAAATACAGTAATAGCAGTTACGTCTACCACGATCCGTCACTTTACCAAGTCAAACGCAGTAAATATCTAAATTACCACAAAAAAACTGTATTCTACACCCAAAAAAATATTTAGGGGTAAAAATTAAAACGCAGTAAGTAGTTTTTGTACCAACAGTGTTAAAACTGCATGGTTGATCACTAGTTTATTTCATATTATGAACTAACCATTTAAACTGCAGTATGCTCATTATTTAATGCAGTATAGTCGATATTTTTCAAAAGATGAAAATAAGATATATGCTAATTAAAACGCAGTATGACACTCTGTTACTGCATTATAATTGGTAACTTGAACGATTTTACTAATTTCACTGCAGTAAAGGTCATATTTTACTGCGTTCTAGTCAGAACTTGTCGCTATCTCTCTCGTTCAATCAGTCGTGCTTGTTTGTCGATTACTGCCCAGGAAGGAAGACGTCTGCGCCGCGCCAGTGTAGGCAGCGAAGGCTCGTTGAGGCTCTCCCCCAGTCTGATCTAACGGATTTAGCTACGACTGAAATAGCTTCTGAACATTCATTCAATGATCTTGTGACATAAGAAGATTTGTTATGTTCTGAGGTTTTGCCAACATCAACACATATTTTTCAAAACGCGACACTATTAGCTAAAACACCAGTTTTTCAACATTCAGACGACTTGGTAGCAGATAAAAAATATATTTCTGTGCCTTTATTAGAAAGTAGTTCATCAGATCATATGCAAGCAGTCGAAAAAGAAATACTAATAAACGAAAAAGTAAAAAAAGAAAAACCAGAAACATACAAAATATACCTAGTAAAAAGTTAAAAAAAGAACCTAGACAAATATTTTATTAGACCACCGTGTCACAATCTCAAATAACTTGCGCGGGGGAAGTTATTTGATGATTTGATTTCTGGGCGGAGCGGGGGAGAGTGTCAGACTTGTACTGACTAAAACCCATCCATGTTCCTTCTATTGCCCTTTACGTTCCGGGGCCGCGGTATCTCTTTCGAACAACCCGCAACCCAGGCGGAGACTCTGACAAGCCCCTCTGCTTTGCTGACATCACATTGAGGCGCGCGTGAAACACGAACGCGCCGTCGACACGGCCTGTCGTCAATAGTCGGACGGACGGTGAGCTACCCATTGCTCACCGTCCCCAGGCCCGCATCTACGGTGGCCGGGAGTCGTTCGCGGCACCCGAGGCGTGTCCCGCGGCAGCTGGGTTGGCTTGATGTTCTCTTCCTCAAACGCCCGGCCACCTCCTTTGCTAGCATTACTCCTTGGCAGAAGGAGGTGACCGCTTCCCAATCCCTCTCGCTCCGGACCATGGACTGAACCAGGGCCGGACGCGAGAGATTGCCGCCGCCGATCGCCTCTACAAGGGCACGGCGGTGCTCCGCCCCGCGCTGGGCAGACCGCCACTGTGTGCTCCACCGTGTCCTCCGGGCGATCGTCATAATGGTGACACCCGGGCGTTTCCTCCCGCCCGATTATGTGCAGGAACCTCCCGAAACTTCCGTGTCCGGTGAAAGAGGGTCCCCTCTTTACCGCCACTATTGTGGCGTGCCCTGCACGGGATCGCGACAGTCGCTCTCTCCATGCCACCATGAGATCGCACTGGAGGTCTGTCCGCTGAGCGGAAATTTGCCGCGGCAGCGGAGTTTCCCCCCGGGGTAGTGCCTACGCGCGCCACTCAAACAGGCGCGCGAGCACTATCGCCTCCAGATCCCACGGAAAACTTATTTGATCGGAGTTTTTAAAAGTGAGTTACATAGCTGCTTCAAAATTATATTGAAGTATTTCAACACAACTTGGAACAATTTTTAAACAAAATCAAAGATCAAGATCAAAATTACAAATCAAAATCATTCAATTAAATGACACATTTATATAAAACTAATAAATTTGCCATTTAAAGGAAAGATCTCGTGTGTCTTGCGAAACCGAAAAGGTTTATACCATTTATTTTTACCGAAATGCCTTAATAACCACCTGTGTTTAAAGCACCTTAAAACAATTACCTTAGAATATTATAAAATAAACGACAAATTCTAAACATAATGCACTTTTTTCTGTAAATTCCTACCTAAAACATACCCGTTAGTTGGAAGCAATTGTTATATACTACATGTGCAATTGTCCAAGATACAAATTAAAATGCTGTAAAGAAAGTCTTATGCTGCAAGTTAGTCTGCAAAGTAGCAAAGAACTATCTTAATACTTATCTTATCTTAATTTTGTAGTATCAAGTATTTTTACCGCATTTTAATCTGTATATGTGTAACTTTTTGCGTGCAGTAAAAGCTAAGATTTCAGAAAACCCGATTTTAATTAAAATCTGATAAACAAAACTAACATTTATTTATCATATATGGAAATACTATCTTTGTGCCAACAAAGATAGTATTTCCTTAGTCCTCGTAACAACAAAAATATGCACCATACACATAAATAATCCAAGAAAAACAGTGTTAAAAAGTTTTTAAAGGTTTTCCCGAAACTGCTTTTTTCCTCGTACTGCACTTTAGCCTAAAGCCGCCTAAAACACTGCCGTGCAGGCCACGGCAGTGTTTTAGGCGGCTTTAGGCGTTGTCCTAACATGCAGTGATCGTACAAATACGCAATGCGTTCTCACCGTACGATGGAAATGGTCCATGAAGCATTGCCTATGCCCGCGCGATGACTTGCGAGCTTCGATGAGGACACCGCGGAGTGACAGGCACTTGTAAAAAGGTTGTCAAATGAAAGGCGAAAGGACATTGTTCGTGTTTCATACATCGTTGTCTAAGAATTAAATAATGCGTATCTTGGATTGATACGTAATTCAAATCACTGCCCCTACTGAGAATTGCTGAAATTCAAAACGTTTCTAGAAAAACGTTGTGGTGTTTGTGGGCATAGTCGAAGAAACGTTTAAAAAGACGTTCTAGGGCCCGCCTGTTCTATCGCGTATTCGTTAAATCGTTTTTCGTCGCAAACTTTATTACGACTGAGAACTTTGCAGCGGTGTTTGTTTTATTTAAACTATGAAAACACAAAATAAACATTTCTGCATTGTCATTTTTACTCTATACGACACATTTGATAATATTATAACTTACTTAAACAATAAGAATATTCTAGATATTCTAGAACAAATACTAACAAATTTAATCATTTACTGAAAACTACTAAAACACAGAACAAATTTTCATTATAACTAGAAAACGCTTAGTCTCAGGTAATTGAAACAAACTTAAATATACGTTTTATACCTATACCTGCAATTTGAAATCAATTTTGTGAAAATATGTCAAGAAATAAAAAAGTGCATTTTAAAATTACGAGATTATCTAAGTGATTCTTTTAGACCTCTCTGCTCTCCCCAGGCGCTCCCCAGGGTGGCGGACACCTATTAGGGGTTTTTCTAGCGAGAATATGGCTAGGTTGGGATCCTAACCTACCCCTTTTCGAGATATATAGTATCGAGTACTCGATCGCCGCGGCGGCGCCGCGGCTCTGTCGCGGCTGCGGCAAGTTGCGGCAAGCTGCGACAGAGCCCACTTCATACAAAATGTTCTAGGCGTCTTTTGTTTTTCTGTCGCGCGCCGCGCCTTGCGGCAAACTCTCGCTATCGAGCGGCAAACTCGATCCGCGCGACGGGCTGCGACACGCCGCGACAACTCTGCGGCAGAAAAACAAAAGACGCCTAGAACATTTTGTATGAAACTTACTCTGTCGCGGATCTCTGTGTGAACGGCCGCGCGACGCCGCGCGCTGCGGCATCCACTCGATGATCGAATACATGATCTTAGCCTATCGAAAAGGGGTAGGTTAGGTTAGGTTAGGATCGTGGTCTATTCTTTTCCTCGTAATGGAAATCTGCACTAGATGTCCTCCACCCTGGGGAGAGCTTGCGTGGTTGAGTGTTTCCTCGTGCACTTACGTCGGGGGTCAGCAGTATTATGCTGTACCCTCCGCTGCTCTGGTGTTTTGACCAGCAGACGTCTGCTGCGGAATGGGTAGGCGCTCGTTATCTCAACGTAATCTAACGGCGTGATCCATCCCGATCTTAGTATTTGAGACAGGTAACAAGCCCGCACCTCGCATGCGTGCACTTGCATATCTACCACTCTCCTGATTAGCGGAGCACTATTTTTGCGAACAATCCCGTGATACCCGTCGGTACGTGTTTGCGTAAACATCTTCGATAGTTGACACCATCTTGAACGGATTACTATGCAGAACGCGCCAGAAATCTGGTAACTTTTTGGTCTAATTAACCCAATTCTTTAGGTTCGTACACCGAGCAGCCCTACAAATCAGTATGCTGTACCGATGGCTCCCTTTCTACAAAAATTACAAAATCGAGACACTCGGTTTAGCAATCCTGTATTAATGACGTGAAAATGAAAACATGGTTGTACCCATGTATTTATCTGTGTCTGAGGTGCAAGGTCCTAATGATGGTTTCTGTATTAGATACCTACGACCTTTTGTTGTTAGCAGTAGCCATTGTTGCAAGTAGAACATAATTAACAACTCGCAACTCCGGCAGAAAGTGGCCCTGGCAGACCCCTCTGCTTTGCTGATATCTATTTGAGGCGCGCGTGGAACACGAGCGGCGCATCTTCCGGGGCAGCTGTGTTGATTTGAGTTTCTTTTCCTCAAGCATGACTGCTTGACAGAAGTAGGTGATTGCTTCCTATTCCCTCTCAGAGCAGGACGTGAAAGACCGCCGCCGACCGAGTCTACGAGGACGCAGCTTTGCTCAGGCCTAGCGGGGAAGCCGTTATCCATTTGCAATAAATAAATTTATTACTCTACTCCTTTAAACTTGACAGACAGATGTGTTTGCTTATTCCGCTACTTCTTTTTACCAGCTAATACAATAGAAAATGCCGTAATGCAGTCTTTATGGAGGTCTATTTATTGTTTACTTTGACGTTCAAAACTCGCTGATTATCAGTTTGATTTGATAAATGACTTTTGATTTTAATAATCCAGAAAATAACTTTGTACTACTATCTTGAAACCTGTGATTAGAAAAAAAATAACAGTACGAAAGAAAACGGACGAGAGATGCTTTTTAGGGTTCCATAGCAAATTGGCAAAAGCAGAACCCTTTTAACTAAAAAAGTATTCAATTATTACAAAATCAACTAAATCGTTAGTGGAAACTATTTGTACGAAATAATAAAATTACATTAGATAAGATTTAGGTGGTTAATTCGATTTTGTTTTTACGATTAACTAAAATTGGTTCAGGAAGTAAGTAAGTTGATATTTTTTAAAGTATGATAGGATTGACATAGTCGCATAACGTGTACAAAAATCAGTTCTTTCATTAATCTTTTCGACGACGAGATTTGTTAAAAAAAAAACACAAATTTTAGTTATTTCCATAGCGTCATGTCCTATGGTATTCTGCTGTGGGGCAAAGCCGCTGATATCCAGAATGTATTTGTTCTGCAGAAGCGAGCGGTTCGTGCAATTTACCAGCTAGGTGCCCGGGATTCTCTGAGAGATTTTTTTAAAGAGATTGGTATTCTCACTGTGGCTTCTCAATTCATCTTGGCCATCATTTTATATATTAGGCAAAATATCCATCTATATAGTAAAAACAGTAATATTCACAACATTAACACTAGAAATAAGCATAAACTACGTGCTCCCTTCCACCGGCTTCATAAGGTTCATAATTCATTTGTAGGGCTTGGTATAACTTTTTATAACAAGCTACCATCTTCTTTGCTAGATTTGCCATTTAATGCATTTAAAGCTAAAGTAAAATCTAACCTTTGTTTAAAAGCATACTATTCTATTAACGACTATTTAGACGATAAGCATAGTTGGTCACTGTGTTGAACTCAAGACGATTATTATTTTTTTCTCTTCATGTTCTTTCACCAAATTAGCTTATTGATACGTTACATGTCTTCGTCATGTAATTTTATATTTTTACTTTTTTTTTCTTTATATACTTGTTTCATTTTGTGTGTTTTTATTTATTGACATGTGGTTAACTAGTAACCTCGAGCATTGACTGAATATATATATTTTTTTGATACTGTTATTGGTAAATCTTTTTTATGCTTAGCTTATTTCTTTTGCACTAGTCCTAGTTTATCACCTGACACTTCTTCACTGCACATGTAAGCGGGCACACCCATTAGACTGGTGAATTTATTATTTAGACTTGGGTAATTTTTATTTTTATATATAATGGGTGTTTGCTAGCTGACAAGTGACAATGAATGAATAATTTCTTATTTTTATTTTTTTATAATTTCTTGTGATAAACGGAATTGTATAAAATCTGGTTCTTCTAACCTGACAGACAGATGTGTTGCTGGGGAGTTTGTTCCGCCACTTCTTCTTCCCAGCTAAAACACTAGGAAGTGGCGAAGGGCAGGGCGTTTTTGTGGGACTGTCTCTTGTAATCTGACGTTCAAAAAGTGCTGATTATCAGACTAATTTGAATAAACGACTTTTGATTTTTTGATTTTGATTTTGAAATATAACCTTTATTTTGAAGTCGATTTTCTGTACCATGTATTAGAAGTCGGTTGTATTTTTGCAAAAAAGCTTAATATTTCTATGAGTTCGTAACAAATTCGTCCGTCTACAGAACCCTTCACTGTATTTGCAACGCACCTGACTGATATTTGATTTATTACCAAGGAACTTATGAGATAACTGGAATTCCAGTTGTTATGTTAATTTTATCTCAAAAAATGAACTTTATCTCAAAGGCACAAAGTTTATATTATTTTAATTAATTCAAAGGGAAAATATACTAAATACCAACTGATAAAGAGTCAAGGTTGGCAGGCGCGTTGTCAGTAAAAAATGATTAAAAAACATTAGTTGTTAATCACTTAGATAACTGGCACAGAATTAAAAACGGGTTATAATAAAATAATAATTTCTCAGAAAATAGTATTCCTTAGTTGCAACTTTTAAAAATGTTGAATTTATATACAGAAACTTTTTATTTATGTTTAGAAACAGTATGATCATAACATTTGAACATCTTTTTAAAATATATTTTCGTATTTTCTGGTTCTAGTGAAAACATCCACTTTCAAAATTGAAAAAATGCGTTAATTATAGAGGTGTAATAGTGAAGATTTTCCTGGATGCGGAATCCTATTTTATTGTTTTTTATTTCTAGTAATTGTAAAACAAAGACAGTGTGTGCACACTAAAAGCTATCTCGCTCGGAACACTCTTTGAGTCACATGTCATCACTGCAGTTTGTTTAAAAGCTCCGTGCTAATTACCTGTCAACCATTTGTCATTCGATGACCAAACTTGTCAAATGTAAAATAATCGCGTAAATAATAAGCACTAAATAACTTGTTCTGCTTTTTTTAATCGATAATAAGTACCAATTATTCCATTTCCATACTCATTCTTAGATCTAATCGGTCTATTAGACAAAATATATATAATATGTAAACGTTGTTTACAAAAAAAATTACTATGAGACCGGTGTACGTATAACTATCCGTCACTCTTACTGGTTATGTACCAAATTTCAGTCAATAGGATAAACAGAAATCCGACAAAAACGAAATTAAAAGCACTTATTAGTAATCACTTATGAGTATTTAAATTATAAGGCTATCAGATGCCATATTTTTATGAAACATATACAAATATGGTATCTGGTATAGAGAAACATGTCTATAGATAGGTAGGGAGATTCACTGTCCTGACATCGCGACAGGCCGTGTCAACGGCGCGTGAACCACGCGCCTCAAAGAGATGTCAGCAAAGTAGAGGGGCCTGCCAAGTTATTCGAAAAAATACCTTTCCCCGGCATACAAAGGGCAAAAAAGGAAAATGAACATGGATGGGTTTTATTCAGTAAGATACTCCCCATCGCTCCGCCCAGAGCGGGAGAGATTATTTAATGATTTTACTATCCACAAAAAAAAACGGTGTGTCGCTGTGTCGTGGACACGGCCGTGGGCTTTACGTAAAATACGTAAATATGTATCACACAATAATAAACGTGTGTCACAACATATTTGTGTTCAGTGATGGCAACATTTGTCTTTCATCGGGTTCAGGAAGTAAATCATAGAAACAAAAAGTTACCCTTTTATAACAACTTTATTGATGATAGGTGTGCGAAACGAAAAATAAAGTAAACATTTCTGCATTAATCATTCTTTACTCTATACGACACATTTAATAATATTATAGATAACCTAAACAACTAAAGTAAACAAAAACTAACAAAGATAATAATTTACTAAAAATACTTAAACAAACAACAATTTATCGCTATTTCTAGAAAACTCTTAGTTTTAGGAAATTGAAATAAACTGAAATATACGTTTTATACCTACACCTGCAAAGTGAAATCAAGTTTGTGAAAATATCTTAACAAATAAAAAAGGACAGTTTTAAATTACGAGATTATCGAAGTGAAAATTTTTCGTCCCAAATTTTGCTATACTTGTATAAAGGTTAAATAGTCTTCTACAGTCTCGTCGCAGACAGAACTCATCATGCGACGAGAACGCATCGTGTCATCGTACGATCGATAAACCGTTAGGACGGCACCTTAGTCAGTACGAGTTAATTAGACCCCTCCGCTCTCCCCAAGCGGTCCCCAGGGTGGCGAACACCTATTAAGGGCTTTTATTGCAAGAAAATGGATAGGTTGGGACCCCAACCTACCCCTTTTCGAGAGAAAGAGGATCGAGTAGTCGATCACCGAGTCGATGCCGCAGGCTTGCCGCACCGCACCGCCGTTCACACAGGCGTTGCGACAGAGCTCGCTTCATACAAAATGTTCTAGGCGTCTTTTGTTTTTCTGCCGCAGAGTTGTCGCGGCGTGTCGCAGCTTCAACTTGCTTATCGAAAGGAAAATCTAAAATCTAAAACGCAACGTGTCGCGCCGCGCCTGTGTGAACGGTAGCATGCGTTTTCATAGTAATTGTTCTACGGAGATTTTGTCGCCACTTGCCGCGCCGCGCGTGTGTGCAGAAGCCTTTTTATCCCATTGTATTTTTATTACATAGGTTCACTGAATCACAGAAGTGGTCAGTGAAAATAGATTAATACATACTATCGAAAGTGCTAGTTTCATTACCTTCACCGACCCACTTCAAACTGAAGCACTTATTTACGACATTATATTTTATTTTTTTATTTTTATGCGAAAGCTGAAACAGCTGTCTAGTATTTTTATATAAAGAATCTATGTACAAAATGTCAGAACTGTATCATGAAAAACTACAAAGTTATAAGCTTGTTATGTTACCTGGATATCCGTACAAATACACTGTCACCAACGGCGCACGGCGTCCCTGCGCCGCGACTGTGACTCGCGCGCATCTTTTTTGCCGAGGTCCGTCCGGGTGTTTTGTGCGCTTGCGAATAGGTACTTAGTGTCGCATGGTGTCCATTTTATAAACTTTTTTAAGAATTTTTGGGAAAAAATATAACATGGTGTAAAAATGATTGGAATCGATTCAGTTACTTATTCTGAACAAACTATATTCAGGTTTCGCATATACTAAAAATAATGTTGCTTTTCTCAGTAAAGTGTATTCCAATTATTTTGATTGGGGTCTGTTTGATTCTGACCTTGTCATGTTTGGAAATAACTTTATTAATAATAAATTCTGGGAACAAACACTTTAATAACTATCAACAAGTAAAATTGATTACTGGTGAGAATCGGCCTTCGTAATAAAGGCCTAACCTCTTGACCTAGCACGTCGAGTGTATTGCGGTAGCGACTCGTCA
The DNA here is from genome assembly GCA_958449745.1 of Ochropleura leucogaster. Taxonomy (NCBI): domain Eukaryota; kingdom Metazoa; phylum Arthropoda; class Insecta; order Lepidoptera; family Noctuidae; genus Ochropleura; species Ochropleura leucogaster. The sequence goes on along the minus strand of OY288213.1, from coordinate 637,682 downwards.
GCATCTTCCTAGCCTTGTTCAATTCAACATGTTGTCTTCTTCCATTCTCTCTTGTCAGACATAGCAGCATCATTTACTCCTTTCTCTTAATTCTGTTTCGTCAGCGCTTACGTTGACATAATAAGAGCTCGTCACGAGTCGATTAGGCATGAATAAGTTAAAAATGAGAAGAGAAAGCGTGAGGAAAGAAAAATACTAAATCATAATTAATGACAAAATACCTTTTGTTCTTATTTAATTTCTCCTTAATTTTATTGAAAACCGTCGTTTGACTGACGTGGAAATTTCTCAATGCTGTTCTAGGCTCCATTACACCCTCGCCTAAAGTCTTGTATGTGAATGCCACCTCGATCGCAATGAGAAAGTTTGCTTACATGAATCAGAATGTACTATTTCATACTAGATATTTCAATAATAATAAAATATCAAAAGACATCCTGTCTATATTCAGTAAAAATTCTCAAGAATCGATACAAACGATCTTTTCAAGAAAACGTAGAGAATGATTGTGAACGTGAACGAAGCTAGCGATTATATTTATCATGCTGTTCCAAGAGAGATTTCATTCAAAGGTCTATTTTATCCGTTCTTCGAATAAAACCTGAGCAATACACTGAAGTAAGAATTCTTACATGAATAATAAATTTTCTAGAGAAATATCATTGGAATTAAACAGTATTATCCAGTTTCAAAGCGCGACAAAAATATTTTTATTAAAACAGTATATAATGAAGCCCCCACTGTCTGTACGCTTAGATCTTTTAAACTACTAAACGGATTTTAATGCAGCTTTCAGCAAAACATATTATTATAGTGATTCAAGAGGAAGGTTGACGGGGTTGAAACCGTGCAGCTTGATACATATATGGGTAAATACGAATTGAATGGATGTTTGTCAATCAATCACGCCAGATAGGAGGTAAATTTTAGTTTAGACTAGCTTCCGCCCGCGATTTTGTCCGCGTGACATAGCTACTTTGGACTAAAGCTAACTTAAACCCGCGTGATGATCGAAAAAAAAAATTCGTCTCTCCTATTTTCGTCCCTCTTGTGTGTAATGGTATAAAGGGGAGATTATACCACATTTTTTTTTTAAAAAAAGCCTATGTCCGTCTCCAGGGCCCCAACTATCTCTGTACCAAAATTCATCAAAATTGGTATGGCCATTTAGCCGTGTAGACGTAACAAACAAACTCACTTTCACTTTTATAATTTATACTAGCTTTTGTCTGCAGCTTCGCTCGCGTTAAATTCGGGGTAACACAGTTCTCCTTGCGCCTTATCGATTTGTAATAGCAACGCTAAGTTTTCCCTTTTCTTCCTTCTTTCTCCCTCACATCCCACTTTTTTAAAATAAAAATTAATACAATCATTTTTTTAAAAAAAAAGCCTATGTCCGTCTCCTGGTTCTCAACTATCTCTGTACCAAAATTCATCAAAATCAGTGTAGCCATTAAAGCGTGAAGAGGTAACAAACAAACAAACTTACTTTCGCTTTTATAATATTATATTAGTAAGGATAAGGAAGTAAGGATTAGCACATAAACTTTTTACTCAAAATATTTATCCTTTCCTTTTTATCTTTTTACTCTGTTACATTATTGCTTCATCCTGAGACATTGGGGATTCTTCCTATGAAACTTCATGCTGCAACTAGCATAAACATAAACGTGTGTGTATCGAAGTACAATCGCCTCGCTAAAGGCAGCTCATACACACCTGTCACCGTTTTTATAACCGTTTAAACAAGCTATGACTCTCCTCCACTGTAGTGTTTTTACTGGAGAGAAGAAATGATGGCACAAGCACCCCAGGATCCTGTATAGTACGGTACCCCTTAGTAAGACTTGTCAGACTTTCGGGACACTGACAATCTGTAAGGACTGTCAAAGATCTGCGAATGACAACCGGGACCAACACCTTAATGAACATTGGAAACTCGATATGTAACAGGTGATTAACATATTCTAATGATCGACCCGAGCGCCTGTTGTTATTTAGCCACGAGCTCCTCTCGAACCCCCTCTCCTTGAATGTCGCTTGGATAATACTGCCAAACACGCATCACAAAATTGTAAAGACTTTCTGTTAATTTAAATACAAAATTTAAAAACTCGTGTAGAAAATAGTTTCGACACGAGTATCCTTCTAATTACGACCTCGTGTCTACGGTACTGAACTCTGCACGTGTTCCTTCTATTTGTGCAACACGGACTCGCCCCAGAGGAGCGCGTGGCTAAATAAAAACTGCCGCTCGAATCGATCTTAGCTTGCCTATGTTGGTCGGTGGATGGGATACTCATTACATACCGAGTTTGTTACATGCCTCGGAAAGCAGGTTAAGCCATTGGTCCCAGCTGTCATTTGTAGATCTTTGACAGTCGTTACAGGTAGTCAGTAGCTCGCAAGTCTGACAACCAGTCTAATTTATTTTTAACACTTTATGTACAAAGTACAGAGGCGGACTTAATGCCATAGGCATTTTTATCAAACTATGCCTTAACTTTTGTTAAATGGTTTGGGGAAGCCAGATAGGCAGTCACTACATGTAAAATACTGGTAGTCAGCTAAATCCGGTGAGACTGGAAGTCAACCCCAGCATGGTTGGGAAAAGGCTAGGCAGATGCTGATGAACACTAAGATGCCTCCGATTTTTCCATTGAACGAGCTGAATAATCAAGTCAAGTTCTAGATAGTAGCCGTTCAGACGAGGCAGATGATGGGACCCGCTCTTACATTGTACTTCCTCATTTATAAGTCTATTTGATTGATGAAGTTCAAAACCACGAACAAAGTATGTGACCTAATGAAGGACAAATTTATATTAATATATAAATAATATTATAAAGCTGAAGAGTTTGTTTGTTTGTTTGAACGCGCTAATCTCAGGGACTACTGGTTGGAATTGGAAAATTCTTTTAGTGTTGGATAGTCCATTTCAGTATATTATACTAGCTGTTCTCCGCGGTTTCACCCACGCTGCTCAGCACCTGTTGGTCGTAGCGTGATGTTATATAGCCTATAGCCTTCCTCAAGAAATGGACTATCCAACACTAAAAGAATTTTCCAACTCCAACCAGTAGTCCCTGAGATTAGCGCGTTCAAACAAACAAACTCTTCAGATTTAAAATATTAGTATAGATATAGATTATAACAAGTTTCCGCCCACGTGGCATAGTTACTTTGGGCTAACACTAACTGTAACCACGTGATGATCGAAAAAAAAATACTTTCTCTTCCCTTTTCTTCCCTATTTCCCTTTTCTTACTTTTTTTAGCCTATGTCCATCTGTTCACAGAGATAGTTGGGACCCCAACTGTTTCTGTACCAAAATTCATCAAAATCTGTTTGGCCATTTAGGCATGAAGGCGTAACAAACGAACTCATTTTCGCGGATGTACCATTTGAAATAAACATTATGTTTGTCGTCGATCGATGTCGGTTTCTAAACAAAAAAAAACCACCATAATAACTGACGAGCTGGTTCCTTATCTCCTTTGCTGAATATATAGGTATGGTGGACGTAGTACAAACGAAGGAGACTGGCTGTCAGACTGACAGGGAAATAAAAATTATGATCTAGCATAACTATACACAGCAATAAAATAAAACCCGTATCCTAGTTTCCAGAAACACGAATAACAGAGCAGCATCAATAGTGGCTTAGATTTACGACATCAACCCCCTTTTGCTAGTGCGGGTACATTTTTACCCGCAGGACAATTTGACGCGAAAGCATTCGTCAGCGATGGATGACACAAATGTGCGACGCGACGGTACTAAAGTACCGCGAGATACTAGAGGGTTAGACGATTGCGGTGTAGTGTTGCCAGAATTTGAAATTGTAGAAAACACGTTTTTTAAGTCAGTTAAAATGAGGTTCGGACTATTAATATTTGCCTAATTATTGAAGTTCTTAAAGGATTTAGAGCAGTCGGTCCTGCTACTACCCACTTAGCATAACACTGCATAAAACTGTTTTATAGAAAGATAAGGAAACCCCATATAACGGAGGATATCGTTGAGAATATGTTGCAGCAATCGTAAAATCTTCACCATTCTCCTTCACAAATTTCTTGCAGTCTCCGCAGAATTTCATCTTGATACCTAATTAATAGTTAATCCAAATCTCCGTATTTGTTAGCCTTTATAGATAAGAGTTCAGATTTGTGTTTCATAAAATGGTATAACTAAACAACCCTGAAGTTTTCGATTATACCTTTTTGGTATTTTCATTCCAAATATATTCTTTGGTCTGGCAACACCGGGTCCTGACTCAGCATAAGCTATGACTGAGTGTATCTTATTGATTCGAGATGAGATGTCGATACAGCCACGCGATATCTCATGTAAGCTATATGTTGATCATGTATTCTTACATAGCTATCTACTTTATTGTAGTAAGGTTTTTTTGTAAAATGTAAAGAGAGTGAGTGACTTGCTTGATTTAAAGTATATAAGGCGCTGTTTATGCTCCTGTAATACAGTGTACACTAGAGCAGGAGCTAGGGAACTCACTAATATGTTTGTTATTTGTTTATGCTAATAAATATTATTGTTATTATAGGCTGATCATAGCGCACTTTTGCCTAAAACATGACCAACCACTGTACCTATGCTTCACAAATAAATATTTCTGATTCTGATATTATTATAACTCTTAGGGTGCCTTTAAACCACATGGACGCAGATCTATAGCGAAAGCTAGGACTTACCTTACTTACGTTTGTTTACTAATATTTTGCCTAATTGATCTGAACGCATATAAAATATTTTGATTAAATCAATGAAAAACAACATGTCATTTTTCAGCAGCTGCCTAAGGCAATACATTCATGTTTAAAAATACGTTGAATTGTAAAATGTTAGACTGCCATTTCAACCAAAACTCAAGTGCACAAAACAATGGGATCCAAAAATATCTCAGAAAATGGTACAGCAACAAAGAAACAGGTTAAAAAACCGTAAAGAAAAACGTCACAAAAAATACTACAACAAGCGCAATTCCCACGCCGCTCTTCAAGAAAATCTTATGAATTCGACGTAATAAACATGCAAATGTGTACATTTTTTGCTCGCCAGTATACTGCCGGTTCACTCGGAAGGAAACTTCACAAATGGCGTGCATTGCGACTCTGTTTACACTATCTGTCAAAATAATTGTGCACGCTCTCGCTTGGCTGTGACGCAGACATGTTTGTGCACCATATTGGACCGTATTTTTATTTGTGTACAAAAATAATGCTATTTCTTGAAAGCATGGCTCGAGGTAATTCTTATCAAGTGTTGGTGTTGCGTGGGTGATATGCCTTATCTTTGGAAGAGCTAATGTTTCTAACCTTTATAGAACACTAGCTTTTGCCCGCGACTTCGTCCACGTGGCATACTTACTTTGGGCTAACGCTAACTTTAACCCGCGGGATGATGGAAAAAAAAATATCTTCTTCTCCCCTTTTCTCTCTTTTTACTCTATGTCTGTCTTCAGGGTCCCAACTTTCTATGAACCAAAATTCATCAAAATCGGTTTGGCCATTTAGGCGTGAAGCCATAACAAACAAAAAACTTACTTTTGCTTTTATAATATTAATGAGGAAGAAAGTAAGGATTAATGGTTTTTCAATACAGTTCATCGAAAATTGGCTCTATATGCACTACGATAAGATTCAACATGCAATGTTTTTCACACGCGTTTTTATTTCTCATTTATCACAACGAGGGCTTTAAATTTTAAAGTAACTAAGTAAATATTTGCCCCCATATTATGGTAGGATATGCTGGAACTAATATTGTAACATCTTTTGAGACATATTCTAAAACAAATATTTTTTTTTGGTTTGATTTTGCAAAGCTCAGGTAAAAACGAAAGATAAAGATTTTAGTGCACAGTAATTACTGACTTTTCCGTTTCTGCTTAGGTTTGCTACTGTCATCGTAATCTGAGTCGTTTAGTTGGAATTTCTTTAAGCCTGCACGAAAAAGTACAGTATGAGCACAACCTGCTATTTCATCATATCTGTATATCTGTGTAGGTACATCTTCTTTGTCAGATACTTTTTGTTTTTCAAGCATAGTTTTTTAACCATATGTTTTGCAGTGGTTAAATATACAAATACTAATTTCATACAAATATACAGATGACAGAAATATTTTCGTTCTGTTATTTAATTTGTTCGTAAATAAGTGTATTGAAAAAAAAACAGTACATTTCGCGGCCCCATAACCACCGGCATCCATAACGGCTCGCGTGAGAATTGCGCCTCGAAAGCAATGACAAAGTGTTTTGAATCAAAATGTACAGACGCCTGCACGTCAAGCTACTACAATCTGTCAGATTTCTTTTATAGATTTTCGACTTTATTTATAAAGTATAAAGTTCAAGGTTCATTGGGAAAAATTGACAGTTTCGGGTAGCTTGACCTGCAGGCGTCTGTACTATTTCAAGTAAATTAGAAAGTTCTAGTTCGGCTGAACATAGAATGGTGATGTTACTTATAGCATTTATCTCGATCACTGTAATAATTTCTAACTTAGATTAAATGCCTTTGAGCATTTCAATCCTACACTACAGACTAATTTGCTTTAAGGACTTCTTTGTCCGAGGGGAAATCCAGCAGTTTACATCAAACAGTCAAAGAGATAAACGGAATTATATCCAAAAACCATCTGGAATTTGTCACTAATATAACTTTTAATGGAGAGTCCGTTGTACCCTCGTCAGGGCGGGTTGCTCTGTCGCTATTGTTTTAGCCAAATGTCAATATCTAAGATAATCTTCAGCTAGGCATAAAGTCTGCCTGCCAACAGTCACGGTGACAGATATTATTAATTTTGTGCTAATATTTATGCCTCAGTGTGTACTATTATTTAGTTCAGGGTTTTTGTTAGAGGATTTACAAATAATGTTGTCACTTTGTCAGTAATATTTTTAATCAAGTCGGGAAGGATAAAGTGTGTTTTTTTATTTGTATCACAGAATTAATATACGAGTAGGTACGCGTTGGTTGAATTTACTAGAATTAACTGTATTTGTCCGTCTGTGAGTAAATATATTTGCTCAACGGCAGAAAAAATATAATTCATTAGTAAAAAAAAGGAACTAATTAGGTAATGCCGAGTGTAAGCTTGTGAAAAGATTTCTATGAAAGCACACGATTGAACCAAACATCTACAATCATTGACTAGTAAGATAATCAACTAAAAATCTTATCTAATAGGTTGAGGTAGAGGTAGATTTTACATTGACAATTCAAAATCGCAACCTACAATGTCTTCACGATACAAATACACACTGTCCCTATCACTCCACCTTGGATAATCCTTTTATCCTTTCTAATGACGTCTAGAGCAAGTGATAGGCTAGCCGTGCCGTCTCACAACACACAGCGGCAGCGCTGTAATGTCCTGGAGACGCGGCGACGGCAAAGCGCTTAAAGCGGCATTTAGCGCAGATTGCGCTGAGCTGTATACTCCTGGTAAGGTAGGGCGTACAGATGCGATGGTAATTGGTTTGGTAGTCTTTTAGATTATGTTTGTTATGGTGTATTCTATTTGAAAAGACTTTTTTATACATGGTTGAGACTACTAGTCGCTTTTCTATTAGTAAATTTAGTAACTAGATGTGGACATATACCTGGACGGTTCCTTATTTTACATGGGCTTGGGCATAACATTTAGGGGATTACAGACGTGTTACCTATAACGTTCATATTTTTAAAAAAGTAATCTCTCACAAGTTTTCTCGTAACCCTGACTTATCAAATCATCAGATTGTCTACCTAGCTTTTTCCCATACGTTTTGTAGCCGATTTTCAGTTTTGCTGACTATCAGTATTTTACGTAAAACGCCTGCATGTCTGACTGACTATTCAAATGTGTAGAGTAAATAACAAAGCGGCATCGCGTTTAAAGAGTAGTATTCTGACATAATTGATTGACTGTTTGAGCTGGAATAATTTCATGAATAAAATATATGGGAGCGATTGACCGACCGGCATCATAGGATTTATTCAGCCATAAATATTTATGTATCCAGACTTTATTCGAATTACAAAATAGCTAACATACTGTATTGTCTATTTTTTATGCCCAGAGAGATACAATATGTTTTCATGGTCACTTGTAATGTTGTCTGCATTTATCTATATTCAAATTAGGCTTGCGTTTGGCCGAATTAAGTTGTAAATGTATCACGTTATTATGGATTTTGTATATGTAATAAATAAACTGAACGAAAATAACGTAGAAGTAGCGATTGGCTACGTTTTGATCCTTCTTGTGAATTTTCCGTACCTATTCGATTTATTTTATTTATTTTTAGAACTTGACGCTTTGCTTATTATTGACTTGATAATAGAGGCAAACGTAAAAAACAGTAAAAATAAAATAAAATAAGCCTTTATTGCTGTTAGAGTTTTAACTTGTAACAAACTAAGCAGTAGGTGAACATCTACAACATCTACTTGCTGCAAATAATCATGCTTTCATAAAAGTATACGTAGAGTTCAACTCACGACCTCGCACTGGCCAATCAGACATGTTGACTTAACTACAAAAATAATCGTCTTAATTTAAAATCCAATCAAAATCTAGTCGTAAACGTGTACCATATCTTACGTACACAGTGTATTAAAATAATATCAGCGTAATATTGTGGCGCTGCAGTTTGCCCATATTGAAACATTGTAATCTGTTTTTGATTAGCTTTCTGACCGTTACGTAGACGATCAAAAACTTACTTTGTAGTATCAGAGGCAATTAGACAATACTAACATTACCTACTTCAATAGTTTTTAATCTCAAAGCAGAGTAATTGTAGTTTTCAAATAATTACACTCATATTATTAATTAAATTATCTGTCGAATAAGCTAAAGATAAACGTTTGCTGTATTAAAGTTGATATCAGAAGCTCCGCTTTCGATAATATTTTTCTTTGATCTTTCCTTCGAAGTAAAATGTCAAAACGCAAAGTGAATCAAACATTCAGCACTTAGCATGTAGATACATAAAGTATCTACTCGCTTGTCGAAACTCGAAATAGTCAAAGGAAGAAGAAGATGAAATCATATCGTAAGAAATAAGATATTCATTTATAAGTCATTGTAGGTACACAATTTCAATTTCTATTTGTGTCATGATTTTAGAATAAAATATTTCGGTTGCACCTCTAATTTGTATTCTATTTTAATAAATAAATAAATCAGCTTCATCCTTACTAATATTATAAAAGCGAAAGTGAGTTTGTTTGTTTGTTACCTCTTTACGCTTTAATGGCTAAACCGATTTTGATGAATTTTGGTACAGAGAACCAGGAGATGGACATAGGCTAATTTTTTATTAGAAAATAGTGGGATGTGCGGGAGAAAGAGGGCAGAAAAGGGAAATCTTAGCGTTGCTATTACAAATCAATAAGGCGCAAGGGGAACTGTATTACCCCAAATTTAACGCGGGCGAAGCCGCGCGCGAAACCTGGTAATTATATAAATACGCAACCAAATACTCAAAAATCTAAAACCATAATTCAACACATGCAATACTAATATTTAATTTAAATACGAATTGAAAAAACATAAAAGTGTGAGTGGAAAGTGTTGGAGCGATAAGACCAAGGCTCTAGAGACTTTAATTAATAATTGAAAGGTGAAAAATGTGAAATACCCGCAGCCCGATAGAAATAATATTGTAAAGAGGCCTTTACAATGTAGGTTTATATTTATTTTATGGAATAACAGTTGGATTTTATCGTTAAAGAGTTGTAAACGTAAATCTTATATAAAGGCGTTTCGACTATAAACTTCAAAAACAAACAGGTGCTAAGAAACTGAAGAATAATACAAATGTTCTTCTTTCAACTCCTTCTTTTTCTTATGGTTAGTGCTTTACCCGGTCTCAGAGTTTTTGTGCCACCTATGGAATTCTGATTTAGCTTAACATGCCGTCAGGAAATATATCTTTATTAATATTATATAAGCGAATTTGAATTTGTTTGTTACGTCTTCACGCCTAAACGGCAAAACCAATTTTGATGAATTTTGGTACAGAGATAATTGGGACCCTGAAGATGGACATAGGCTGTGTAACCCCGAATTTAACGTGAGCGAAGCCGTGGGCAAAAGCTAGTCTTTCATATTATCCCTTTGTAACATCTTTTTCTACAAATTCTTTAAGAAAAGACACCAGTTGATGGGCCCTAACTCCTCAAGCGACAACGTTTTTGTGTAACCGATGGTTTTGCAAAGAGTCAAACGCATTCAACTAAAGCTTTACCACGTTTAATTGAAAGCACTATCTACCTATCTATGAACTACAGTTACAAATTCAATTACTAAAGCTAGCAATTATATAAACCCTTTGAAGCTAGTTAAAACTTACTGATTTACGTAACATGAAAGCACTGATTACTGTTTAGATAGTTTCTCTATTAAACAGCAACAACTTCCTGTATTTTTTCAACTTAAAATTCACTTGAGACTTACCGCGATTCTTGTTTTCAAAAAGAAACACTCTAAGCCAAGTTGTACATGTAACGAAGTCATGTGAACTCTCCCTTACGCGAGCTAATTTCAAATAGTCACGTCTTGGCGCAGGTGGGACTGGGGATCGAATCCGCGTCTATGGATAGAGCGGCTGTCAACCGCGCGTGTGTCTCGCGCTTATGTTACGGGTTATGCTACGATTTATATTGTTGTTACATTGTTTTTACGATAAGGTCTATTCAACGTTTGATGCACAATTTCTAAATATGTAAGATACTGTATACCAGATAAAAAACAAATTGAAATGTATTTAAATGAAAATTATCAATCAAATGCGATAACTATCACTCAAAACTTGTGTCTACAAGTTCTGTCTCCAGAAGGTCTCTTCTGTCAAAGAAGGTAGCTTTGATCTTAGAAAGTTTCGTCGAACTGAAATTACGGACTTTTTTTTTGGGGTGGGAAATCATCAAATGACTTCCCCCGCTCTGGGCGGAGCGGGGGGGAGTGTCAAACTTTTTTGACTAAAACCAAGCCATGTTCCTTCTGTTGCCCTTTACGTTCCGGGGCCGCGGTATCTCTTTCGAACAACCCGCAACCCCGGCAGGCGGAGGCTCTGGCAAGTCCCTCTGCTTTGTTGACATCTCTTTGAGGCGCGCATGAAACACAAACGCGCCATCGATACGGTCTGTCATCAATAGGCGGAAAGACGGTGAGCTACCCATTGCTCACCGTCCACAAGCCCGCATCTTCTTCAAAATTGCAGATTTGAACCCATGTTTTGAACTGAGTCTGTGTCTCTGTAATGTATCTGTCAGAGCCCGGTAACCAACTTGTCCGTACCGGTTTGAATAAAGCTTTACGCATGACTGCCAAATAAGTTGACACATAGAAATGTCTGTTAGAACATTTAATATAGTAAAAGCCAATCAGCCACTACCGTCACTCAATTCGCAAAATGGTACATATTTAACGACAGGTAAGTAATATCAGACTCACTGACACTATCTAAGAGTTTATTTAAGGCTTTGCTCGCGAACTTAAGTTCAGCTTACAGATTTATGTGGAGCACAAATTAATAATTTATAACTTTGTTACCTATTCGTGTATTAGACAGTAATTACATTACTTTGAACATGCGTATCGTCTTACTGTGTATTATAATTTAAGCCTCTTTGTAATGATGTTGTGTTGTTATTTATTCATTACAGACTAGTGTAAAAGCCTTGTCTATTGAAAATTCACACACACATACAGACACTCTTACAGACACGTTCTGCCTCGTTGATCAAATAAGTTGTCTCAAGTCCCACAGCTGGGCAGTAGGTTTGAGTCCTATTTCAAATAGTGTCATTGGCGTTCTTCAGATTTTTTAAGTACTAGCCCGGGGGTTGGATTAATGACATCAAACGTCAGCATTATGCTGTATCCCCGCCACAATATGTTCGTGTAGGCAGGCCATACACGGAAAGCATGTTACCATTTCATCCATTCTGGGTTGATCCGGTGCGTAACGTCCCGGTCTACTGCGCCATCCCTTTGGTCAAGCAAAAAAATCAATTTTTACTTCTTTAGGAGTATAATATTAGATAGATATACTGAAAACAAAACACTACCGAGATGTTGTCCATGTTCTAGCTTGCTATATCTCTTGCGTCGCGACGCTGGCGGGTGAATTTGTGAGATAACTTCGGTATCCAGCTGATCCGAGTACTAGGATGAGCGTGTCGCTTAATGCGATTGGGAGAAAATTAAATAACTAAACATTTGAGAACATAATTATTCGAATTGTTTAAAGTTACGGCTGTGGATGTCATTGTCAGCAAAATAATTTTATCGACGTAGAAATGTTCGCTTTTGCAAAAAAAAAAACTGTTATACCGTTCTTAACCGACTACGGGTTCTAAAAGGAGGGTTGTGTTTATAAGGTTCGGGTATTTTGATAAGAAAGCAAGTAGAAATATGACATTATTTTAAGTTATGATAGATTAAATTGACACTTTCATCAAATCAAATCATTCATTTCAAGTAGGCCAGTTAAAGGCACTTTAGAACTGTCAATACAATGATAACATTAATAATAAATTAAGCTACAGTCCCCAGTCACAATGCATAATAACTGTGAAAGTACTTTAGTTGTCAATTATAAAAGCGAAGATCTCTACGGAGAAGAATAGGCAAGAAACTATATGGACACTCTTTTAAATCCGGATATTGTTACATAACCTTGGCATTCATGTGCAGATAGATCAATCGGCTCCTTAAAGGTCTCTGCACACAGCCGGCGTGGCGTGACGGGGCGCGACGGGACGGGGCGGCGACGCGACGCTGGCGCGACGGCATCGGTCACACTGCGGGCGCGATAACGTCCCGTCCCGTCGCGCCCATTCACGCCGAACGTATACTGTTTTTATACTGCCTATGCCGCTCGCGTCCCGCCGCGCCCGTCCCCGCCGCTTCTGACTTGTATTCCCGCTCGGCGCGACGGCGGCGTGACGCGACGGTTACCGTCGCGTCGAGCGGGACGGCTCTGTGTGGCGTCGTCCGTAATATCTAGTACATTACAACTGCTCAGCGTCGCGTCGCCGTCCCGTCCCGCCGCGTCGCGCCCGCTGTGTGCAGCGACCTTAAAATTAGCAAAATAATTTATGAAAATGTTATGGGCAAGTGTTATGGACACTTTTGCGCCAGGAATAATCAGGGGCGGGTTATTTAATTATTTTCTACATGTAATTTTGTTCAGAAATTATGTGATTTGCTATATTTTAATATATTTGTGAAAATTGCAGTTAATCAAAAATGAAAACAGATTTTTTAAATCTCTAGTCTTGTGATGGTAGCTTTAATAGTTTGACCACACAGCCTCGATACCCATCTCACCACGGGGTGAGTCTCACACAGTCTCACTGACCCCATAGACACGATATTTTTCTTCAAGCAAAAAGAACATTATTAACAATGTAGTGTTTCTCAACCACCAATAAAACCTCCAACGTTTACATCCAATCCAATACTTCGCCCCCCTCTTATACCCCCACACCCCGGACTACAGTAAGTCCACAAAATTATTTGCGCACTAAAGCGGTGTATGAATTTATAAGCGACGCCCGGAATCCTAAAATTCAACTAAACCGGGAAACTTTCGTCCCTCCTGACCTTCAAGAAACTTGCTTCTGATGTAGGTACCTACATACCTACTTCAAATTTACAACCCTCCTCCCGCTATGCTTGTTAATTTTCTTCAACTATTGTGCCTTTGTTTTCGGGTATTTTCTAGATATTTGTGTTGTGTTTTAATTGGTGCCGCTCAAACGGTATAGAAATGGCGTGATACTTTCATCTAGGTACTGAAAAAAATGTTAAAATTCTTGTAAGTAGCTGTGATTAATTTGTAGTACATTTTCAATACAACTACGAAGACATTTAATATAAAACAAAAAAGTATTTGTCACTCAATAAGAACGTTAAAAGAAAACTTTAATTAATTTTGCAGCTTTAGTTTTTAGCCTTAACAGCTTGAATGAGAGGCAAAGGTATGAAGCCGGAAAACAGCCTAATATTGAAAATAGAAAATTCCGCCTTGACTGCAATGACAAAGTTGGCCCACTTTTATTAAAATATACATATAAGATATTTTGTTAAAACAACATAATTAAAATATTGCTGAATTGCAAAATACAATTATTAGTATTGCCTTAAACTACATAGGAGTTAGTTTATTAACTGTGGCCAAATAAAAAAACCTAAATAAGAAGAAATAAATAAGAAAAACCACGAGTGTGAATTAAACTGCATTCTGAAATTATAATGCAATACAAGCCGGTTTTTGAGAATGTGTATTGAAAATAAATTGTTATCAATAGGCAATTACATAAGTTGACTATCCTGGAACACGTGAGAGTAACTGAAGAAAGCTACTGACTGTGAATCCTGGATCGACTCCATTCTAATTACGGACACGATAAACGAATTGGGAGATTTTCTTATACGAAAATTATACTTAAAATTACTGGATCTGCGTCTATACAGTCTAGACATTGAGCAAATATCAATTAAGAGCATCGTGAAAAATGTGAATTGGAATTTCAAAGAAAATGTTTACCAGAATAATTATGTTTACATAATATGGTGATAAGCATCTTTGTAATTTTTATGGTATTATAATTTCCATATAGATAGAATAATATTCTTTTTAGTATGTACACCATACAAATTACAGGTATCATAAAACGTACAAACTTTAACAAAGGGTTTTTTTGCGGTTGGAAAATCATCAAATAATTTTCTCTGCTCTGGGCGGAGCGGGGGGAGTGTCAGACTTGTACTGACTAAAACCAACCCATGTTTCTTCTACTGCCCTTTATGTTCCGGGGTCGCGGTTTCTCTTTCGAACAACCCACAACCCCGGCAGGCGGTAGCCCTGGCAGGCCCTTCTGCTCTGCTGACATCTCTTTGAGGCACACGTGGAATACTAACGCGCCGTCGTCGGCACGGTCTGTCATCAATATACGGACAGACGGTGAGCTACCCATTGCTCACCGTCCACAGGTCCGCATAGCATAGGGCGATCTTTTCAAAGTCAAAGTCAAATTCTTTATTGCTAAGTGTAGTAATTTAGATCTTAACAAAGGGTAGGTCTTAGAACTTAGTTGTCTGTTTAGGCATTGCAATTTAATAGTTTTCGTTTAAATAATTTTTAGTTTTTATTCAAGCTGTATAAGTCAGCCCGCACAGGGTTTCATTCTCACGATAGAAAAAAAAACAAAAGGGTTTTCGTTCCATTCGCATTCAAATTCGATCGTCCATAAAATATCATGATCTAAAGCGTTTCTGCACAAACTGAAGTATAATCTCCATGATTAGCAGCCGCTGTTTGTGCGCCGTTTGACAAAAGACTCAATTTCAACTTCGATTATTATCTCTATGCTGTTTCTGGCATCCAATCAAATTGTACTCCGGTAGAGATGTGTATTCATTTAATATTGAATGTTGAGGAGCTTTGAACAGGCTAGAGTGACAGAAACGATCGATAAATTAATACTTTAATGAGAGCTACTGTAACTAGTAACAGAAATACCTACGTATCTTTGAAGACTAATTTATCATTTACCATAGTTTGAATCTTTAACACTTAAGGAACGATTCCTAAGGTGGCAATTGTGGGTAGCTCACCGTCTGTCCATCTATTGACGACAGGCCGTGTCGACGGCGCGTTCGTGTTTCACGCGCGCCTCAAAGAGAGTCAGCAAAGCAGAGGGGCTTGCCAGGGCCTCCGCCTGCCGGGGTTGCGGGTTGTTCGAAAGAGATACCGCGGCCTCGGAACGTAAAGGGCAATAGAAGGAACATGGGTGGGTTTTAGTCAGTACAAGTCTGATATGCCCCCCCGCTCCGCCCAGAGCGGGAGAAGTCATTGGATGATTTCCCACCCGAAAAAAAAAGGCGGCAATTGTCTTTTCACTTTGAGGAGACACGACTTGTTTGACCACTTTTTGCCGTTCTAGCGTAACAAAACCAGTCATTTGATTGTGGTCATCTTCGAATTTGTTGCATTTATTGTTTTTTTTTACGTTACCCCGTATTAACCTACGTTAATTTCTAATGTATCATTAGCGCGGTAACAAAAACTTTAATTTCATAAACACAAATATTTGTTTCGTGTGGGAATCGTATGTAAACAAAAACTGGTCAAGTGCGACTCGGACTCGTGTACTTGGGGTTTCGTACAAACTTGTGACGGCCATATCTTTTGACTGCTTTAATTTAGAGGGTTGAGTTCTTCACAGTTCTAAGGGGTCATAAATTTAATTATATGGTTTTAATTTCAATTCGAAATCTTTACGCGTTCCCGATATTAAGGGTTGTCAGGGTCTTGACAGATATATGGACGACCAAGTGATTCTATAACGATTCTGTTTTTTTTTTACTTTTGTACGTAACCCTAAAAATTGTACTCACGTACAGACGCCTGCACATCAAGCTACTACAATCTGTCAGTTTTTTTTTTATAGAATTTCGACTTTATTTCTAAAGTTTTTAGGTTCAAGGTTCATTGGGAAAAATTGACAGTTTCGGGTAGCTTCACCGGCTGGCGTCTGTACATGGTAAACATTTATGGCGATTGCAATAAATGTCAGTGTGCTCCAGGTTTTTTATTTCAATGTCGTTAACAAGTATATTTTCTGTTTATGTTTTAGTTCGTTTTATATAAAAACTCGCAAACTTTGTCTCATTTTAGACTCTAGACAGTAACTAATTATTTTCAATAGAAACCGAATTAATGTCGACTACCTAAATAATTGATTGACTTTGAGAAATCTAATTTAGGATCCGAAAACATTAGCGAACTTGAGCGCGAGCAGCTACTCCCACTAAGCCAATCACAACTTAATCCGAAACAAGAACACCAATTTCCCGAATATTTTAGTTACGTAGGACGACCCCATTCTTACCCGAAAAAACCCTAAGCGCTTCGATTTCATTATGCATACCCCAAGCAATTGTCCAAGTTGGATAATAAAAGTGGGAATAGTGACCCATGAACGGAATATTATCATGTTATTGTAAACAAAACCACGGGTTCCCTTTCTGTCGTTACTGCTTGAATAACGAGGGAAGTTTTATTAAAAAATCCCGGCATTATCCCGGTGGGGCTGAAAGTTAGGTTGTAGCGGCTATACGCACCACCTGACTGCGATTTGGCTAAGGCCAGGTCATTATTCATGTAAGTTGTAATTAGAACATTAATTTTGGTTAAGATTGAGGTGAAATAAATTCCTACTCTTCATTATTATAAGATTTGTAAACTGTTTGTGATGCCTTTGAATTATGTTGTAGGTACATTATTAAATAAATCTATATAGTATTTTAGATAAATCTATGCTACTTTAATCCATATAAAGTATTCTAGTGAAAAATCTAATTTGGATCCCCGAAAACAGTTAAAAAAAGAACGAAAAAATATCGTATCCAAATCCAGTTCCAAAAAGTTTCAAACAATTAACGGATTTCCCGAATACCCGACATTCCAAATAAAGCAAGTAAAACACCATAATGAGGGGTGAGGGTACATTGATCCCCCGTATCTTAGTCAAGCTTACGCAACACAGGTACGGCACAAAGGATGGGGGCAGTCTTTGACTCGACAAAGACATAATTACTTTGTGAAGAATTGTCCCGGCACGCCTTCAAATGGTAGAATCGCTGCGATAATTCCCGGAATTCTCGGGAATTTTCCCGTAACCCGAGGTCTCGATTTTTGAGTCGATTTTTAAACGTTGCGAGCTTGCTTTTTAAGACTTTTGTGATTTATGTTTTAGGGTCGTGTGAAGGATTAAAGCGTCTGCTCGTTTTTTGCTGAGTCAAGTTTTTACGAACTTTTAGTTTAGTTGAATAGCAGTAAAGAATTATGCCAAAAAGATAAAATCTTTTACAGCAATATTTATAAAACTGCTTTTATCCATAGGTGTATTTCTTTGTAAAATACTGGCAATTACGCGGAAAATCGAGCATTATAAACTAATGTTACTGAAAAAGTGAACTTATTTAAATCCTGCTAGTTTAACAAACGATGCTTCACAACAACAAACTTATCTTAGTTTATATAATAGTTATACGAATTCTGATTTCTGTGAACTAGATGAAGTTTCCATGGATTTGCTTGAATTTATCCGGCTCGAAGGATTGGTGTTGGTTTAAGGTGGAATAAAAGAGTAGGTTAATTTTAAATGGACAATGAATCATTTGTTTATTATGACAAGTGTCCTGGAAATACAATAAATAAAAAACCAGGGAAGTGCGAGTCAGACTTGCACACCAAAGGTTCCGTAGAAATTTTGCGACATATATATTGCCATATCTTTTGACAGCGTAGACTTAGAGATATAATTTTTTTACAAATCCTAGGTAGGTACCTTTAAGTATATGGTTTAAATTTCAACTCGATACATGGTCTTAACAGAGAGGTAGAAGGACAACAAAGTAATCTGATCGGGTTCGATTTTATCCCTTTGTGTAACAGAACAATAAAAACATAAAAAATAACTTTTTTTCGTAGGTCATGGTGATGTATGAAAGCTAGCAGTTATTATAATTCCGTGCCGTGCAGCCATCCATTTGCCGATAAACCGTTGATCACAGTTATGATTCCCAAAAACTTTTTGATATGTACAGCCATGCATCACTTTTTAAATATTACATAAGGACTGACCTTCCGAGGTTGTGGGTTGCCCGGGGTTGCGGGTTGTTCGAAAGAGATACCGCTGCCCTAGAACATAAATGGCAATGGAAAGAACATGAGTGGGTTTTAGTCAGTATAAGTCTGACATTTCCCCCCACTCCGCCCAGAGTGGGGGAAGTTATTAAATGATTTCCCACCCCCAAAAAAAAGGATATGATCTTCAAAATAGCTTAAGAACACGTTAAAATATAGAAGCCGATATATCGCCACACACGATAAATGGCTACCATAATGAATTATAAAATGTTTGTCAATTAATATCGCAGGTCGGACGGGCGGTGACGTTATGGCTTCATTTATTGCCCGGCGTTACCTGTCAGTATTTGCGGTGTATCTCATGGTGATCAGATTGATGGCAGTGATGCTGTGAGAATAACATTATGATGTGGAGGCTAACTGATTGCATGCCATTTTATTTTATTTTGTAATTGTTTATTAAAAACGTTTGTTAAAACGTTTTCAGGTATTCAATGACAGTCCCACTCAAATAATAAACACTTAGAAGTCGTTGACAAGATCATAATTTAAATGAAGATAGTGATTGATATTTATCATTACTTTGTACTAAACAAAGTCGCTTTCCGCTATCTGTCTGTCCCTGTGATCTTTAAAAATACGCGGTGTGGATGCGGTTTTTTGTCATAGATAGAGTGATTCAAAAGGAAGCTTTAAATGTATAATATTAGTTTATCAATATATAAGTACATTGCACCCGTGCGGAGCCGGAGCGCCAGTATTATTTATTTTTAAGTATCAAGTTGCATATATATGTATTAGGGCAACATAAAGAAACACAATTTAAAATCTTGATAACCCATACACAATTTTAAAGTCATCAATCGATCATCCAGTTGGATATAAAAACCTTCGTCAAATCGCCACCCCTGAGAAATAGGAGCATCCAGCATTAATTCAAGTTATAATGGATACAGTGCCATCCGCCCCTCCCCCTCCGTAGGGACTACCTTTGTCAGCGGTGGTCAGCGCCATCGATATGGGTTATTATTTGAATTTTATATTACAGTGTGGAAAACTCTTTATAACAATAAAGTGTGTTCCACACTAGTATTATAAAATGTGTGGCAATGGATTAATTGAGTTTTATATCCGTGTGGGACTGGGTGTTTTATTGTACATACTTTAATATGGATGTTTACTTGTTTAGTATTTACATATACGTTTCCTTACTAATATTATAAAAGCGAAATTGAGTTTGTTTGTTTGTTACGTCTTCACGCTTAAATGGCCAAACCGATTTTGATTCAGATATAGTTAGGATCCTGGAGACGGTCATAGGCTAAAAGAAGTGAGAAAGAGGGAACATGACCAGCACTTAATTGTTTCATTTTCACCTTGCACTCTTTCTAAAACAAACACCAGCAACACGACTCAATTGGTAAACATTTTTAAAGGATGGTTCACA
Source organism: Ochropleura leucogaster (assembly GCA_958449745.1). Classification (NCBI taxonomy): domain Eukaryota; kingdom Metazoa; phylum Arthropoda; class Insecta; order Lepidoptera; family Noctuidae; genus Ochropleura; species Ochropleura leucogaster. Next base: position 617,550 of record OY288213.1, on the reverse strand, counting down.
ACAGCCAATCAAGGCACATTTTTAAAGGCATTCGATTGAGCGTTGTGGACCGATCCACAACATTCAATCGAATGCTATCTAAATCGCAAATGTGCGCGTTTATTTATTTATCTGTTCCAAATTACGGATGATCAAAACGGGGGAGGTTCCAGTGACCGAAGTAATTGAAGTTTCAGTGTGATTATAGATAGTTAATTTGTACAGGAACTTAACGATAAATTGGGGTATTTGTTTTTAGAAAGAAACAATCACATAAGTTAAAATAAGAGGAACGATACGAAGCCTTACGAACTTATGTTCCAATATTGAAAAGCGCAATTAACATGAAAAGATTATTCTTTACTTAAGGCTGATATATCTATCTAATATCCTGTAGACAATTCTGGAGTTTTAGGTTATGCCAAGCGTGCCTTGGTTGGTCTGTGGACGGGTGGCTACCAGTTACATATCGAGTTTCTTCTATGCCTCGAAAAGCTCGTTAAGCTGTTGGTGTCATTTTTTAGATCTTTGACAGCCGTGACAGATGATCAGTGTCCCAAAAGTCAGTCTTACCAAGTGGTATCGTATAACTCAGTAAAAAGTGGGTTCTGGAGGTTGAATAGGCGGTCGTTTCGTGTAAAACACTGGTATTCAGCTGAATCCGGTTAGACTGAAAGCCGATCCCAATATGGTTGGGATAGGGCTAGGCAGATGATTATATCCTGTAGAAAATGAATTCAAAACCCAATCTTCTTCCAAATCAACGACGTCATGTTGACATATCCCTTACTTCTGTGATCAGTGTCCAAAATCAAACCTGTTAGGTTAGTCGGCATGAATCACGTTGAACCTTTAAACTTCACCTGTACAATTGATATGGAACTGTTCGGACCTGACGTATTTACTTTAAACAAAATTGCCGTGTTCGCTGATGGGATTTTGTTTTGTTTGCGGGTATGTGTGTGTGTGTGAAATTTGATTAATCATGGAGCGTTGGGAAGTCAGCTTTATTTTGTAAAACATTTCATGTGCCTAGCGTTTTCCTAACTTAATTGGCGTCAGCTTTTTGGTCTAATTGGACACAACTTAAACGATAAGGTAAGAATTAAGGTTTTTTACATAAAGTGTCTGTGAGACTTATGCAAGTATGCAACCCACTCAAGAACTGGTAGGTAATTCAATGGCAAAGGAATACCTCTTGCCTTTGAATACCAGTATTTCCGTTGTTCTTGATTGTCAGACTTTCGGGCTACTGACCACCTGTAACAACTCTCAAGGATCTTCAAATAACAGCCAGGACCAACGGCTTAACGTTCTTTCCAAGGTATGGAGGAAACTTGGTATGCGATATATGGTCACCTATCCCAAAACTGAGTGCAGCAACCTCAAACATCTACCAGTGCGGTTGTTATTGATTACCCATGAGTAAATACCGACGACACGCTTGCAGTCGCTAAGCCTTTGACCTCTGCGCTATGTGTCACGGGTTCGATTCCCAAAGTTTGTAAAAGCAACCACAATACACCATATTTGAGATACAAGCGACTTGCGCTAAACTCCAATAAATTTTGCTGAATATTTTTTGACCGTAAGTTTAAACGTAATACGTTGCGTAATTTAGTAGTACAGTCCAGATTTGTGAGGACCAAGACCGTCATTAATGCATTTGATTAAAGGGAGAGGAGACAGAAGTTAGTGAAAAGACGATTGACTAATTTCGGGAGATTCGTGCACATAACCTAAGGAGAAGACACGCCGAGGTATCGAGTACACTATGGTGGTCTACCCCGCTTGGGAGGAGCACCGCTGTCTCGTCGAAAGAGATACCACATAGTCGACTTAAAATACCCTAAGTACACACAAAAGTAACTTGCATCTAAAAGGAAGTTGGTTCACTTACAAAGTCAAAATCCAATAGGAATTACACTGTAGGTAAGAGGGAGCGCTGCGAGCACAATAATTTTTTTGTATTATTTTTTCATTTCCTATATTAAATTCAGATGATCAGATATCAAAGTGCCCAGTATTTTTTGCAACTTTGTGTATTATACATTATTGTTTATTAAGATCTCGAGGCCAGAGGATTCTAGTTGATTAATTTCAGCTGTTCTCTAAAGACTGCTTGCTTATACGAAAATTCCATAGACAGCCCTATTCAATCCAGAGGCAGACGCAAGAAGCCTTTGTGAAATATTTATTTTTGCTGGGTCCAAAATACTGACCGTTGGTTCAAAGGAAATGTGTTAAAGTAATGGTTCTACTGCAGTACGCTACAATAAATGTACTTGCAAATTCCGTGTCGTAAAGCAGCCAAAATTCAAAATAAAAATAAAAAGCTAAATTAAGCTAAGTTAAAGGGAAGCTGTCGCCCCCCCCCCCCCTACCACTAACACTGTAATTTTTATTCCCATTCCTAAATAATCTTGACCTATGGGCATCCTGCGATCACGACGAGGCTATTTTAACATGACATTTCATTCTCATTGTAATATGGCCGCTTCCGGCTATCCGCGGGTTGACCGAACCCGTCACATAAAGGAGGGATCTCGCCAATCAATAACATTTTCTTTTGTGTTGTTCGCTGAAAGATTACGTCTTTTATGGTCCAATTCTTTAATTTACCGATCGTTTTTGCGCTGGTAATTTATAACAACAACAAGAATTTCTTCGAACGATAATGCGTATTATGTACGGTCACTGACCCAAGATAAGTATTTACCTTCAGAACAGTTTATTTACTGAATACTTGTTGTACTTCTGGCGTACCTCAGACAGCCAGCTCATCTTCTTGACAATACAGGAAGAGAAGGATGATATTATTAAAATAGACGCAATTTTGAAAAGAGTTTCAAGCACGTGTATTCGAAACCAACGTCCCGACTGTCATTTGTAGATCTTTGACAGTCGTTACAGGTAGTCAGTGTTCCGATCTGTCTTACCAAGGGGTATCGTATTAGCGAGTACTAACTGGGTTATGGATGTCAGATAGGCAATCCCTCCATGTAAAATACTGATATTCAGCTGCACCCGGTTAGACTGGAAGCCGACCCCAACATAGTTGGGAAATGGCTAGCAGATGATGATGAGACGCAATTTTGTAACGATATTGTCTCGTTGGTCTAGTTCCTCACCTCTTTGATTCCCGTATTGGGCAGAGTGTTAGTAGATTTTCGTCAGGAATTACTTAGGTGTCCCTTGAAGTCCCTCAACTACAAGGAACCAGAAAAAGACTTAGGTTTTAAACATATGGACGCTATGTTTTGCCGTAAAGGCATACAAATATTGATAAATAAAATAAAATGACAGCAAACAATAAACCATTAAAAAGAAAATTAAGTACAAGAAAGATACTATTTGCAGCTACTAATATTATAAAAGCGAAAATTTGTGAGGATGTATGTTAGTATGTTTCACGCAAAAATTACTGAATGGATTTTGATGAAACTTCATAAGGATTTAGCTTACATATCAGAATAACACATAGGCTACAATTAATAAAGATATATTTTATCATAACGCGACTGAAACCGCGGGGCGCAGCTATTGCTATTTTAATAAATATCTTAGGACACATAAACAGAATTGGTTGAATGTGATTCAGAGATTACAAGCGTGCGTATCTACTTGATATAAGACTTCTAAAATCGGAATCTGAAATCATAATGTGGCCTCTTCAGACAATCTATCGCTAAACCATATTTAGGTCAGCACACAATTTCGTAGCATAAACTTTATTGTTCTGTGGGACCTTCAATATCCTGAAGTGGCGCTATAAAGCTGCTAGTACGACAATAATATCCCAATAACCTTGCCACATGCATTATTCAAATGTTTCAAGCGTTTGATGTGGCGTTACGTGTTGTTTAGCATTATCGTGAATTCGTGAAAATGGCTAAATTAAAGGGCTGTTATTAATGATTTTGAAGAAAACATATTATAAACATAACCCTCTATATCATTGTGTAGACTGTAAGCAACATACCGTACAGACGCCTCAAAATTATTTATTACTAGCCGGCGCCCGCAGCTTCGCCCGCGTTATATCAACAAAAAAAAGTATCCTATGTGTAATTTCAGACCATAATACAGACGCTACCGTCTGTGTCTGTAGCAAATTTCATCAAAATTCGTTCAGTAGTTTTTTCGTGAAAGAGGATCATACATCCATGCTCACAAACTTTCGCATTTATAATATTAGTAGGAAGGATATTAATTATTGACAATAAATTAATTTACAAGCTTCAATCGTACGTTTAAATTCATAGCGAGAATTCAAAAGACTATTCTTGACAAAAATGAAATTCCAAACATGCACACTGCTAGATAAGGTAGAAAGCCACCATCCACCCATAGGTACTATTCTCTCAGCACGAAACCTGTTGTTTGTGCTGAAGTTACGGTCGTTTCTAACTACGTAGCACTTCATCATCTGCCGAGCCTTTTCCTGACATTGTTGAAATCGGCTTCCAGTCTAACCGGATGTAACTAAATAGCAGTTTTTTACATGGAATGACTGCCTATCTGATCTCCACGATCCAGTCAGTCCTGGGTTATACATTACCCCATATGAAGACTGGTTGTCAGACCTTCGGGACACTGACTATCGGTAACGGCTGTCAGAAAACTGACTCTACAAATGACAACCGAGACCAACAGCTTAACGTGCTTTCCGAGGCACAGAGGAAAATCGGTAAGTAACGGGTGGCCACCCATCCGCAGACTAACCTAGGCAAGCGTGGCTTAACCTAAAGATTGACCCAAGTGCCTGCTATCTTTAGCTACGAGCTCCTCCGCTCCTTTTACTACAGATCACTTACGAACATGATATTACTTAGGTGCCGAACTAAATAATAATGAAAATCCGATCAAACAGTTGTCAAACTCATGAATCGGTATTCAGTAGGGAGTAGGGTTGATTTTAAAGTATCGAGTTACTTTCTAACAATCCCGTATCTTTGTTGGCGGAACCCTTAAACCCTTCATCAACCATTGACGTCTGATCTCTAGATTCTTTTGTTTAGATTAATTATCGCTACAAAACAGGGGGAGGTTTTCCCCTTTTACGTTCACTGATCCTAATCACCGACTTCCACATATTGTTCTATGCCAGATAAGTTAGATCTTGGTACGATTATTAGTAGCTTAACAAAATAACAGTTACACTGCGGATTTGTGGAACCGTTGAATAATAGATTTGAAATGGATTTCGTAAATCAAATGATTATTCTTTCTTCTACTTCAGATTTTGAATAATGTGAAGGGATTTGTAAAAACAGGATGAAAATGTATTTTTGTCTTAGGCTTTTATATAAGAGGGAATTTATATAAAGGTCAAATTGAGTTCAGAATCCGAAATTGTACCTTATTACTAAATAATTAATGTGCACATTAATACAAAGACTGTGATCGAGCGTGACAAACAAAATAAGAAGATTTATTTTAAGTAAGTATGGTTCTTTTTCGGATGAAGCGCGCGAGGTATAGAACTGACAATTTATGACTTTGTCCAAAGACGCTGGCACGTATAATAACAAAAAAACAGTTAGATGCTTCTCAAACAATTGCAGTTTACAGTGACACTACTGGTCTTAACGTATCACAATGAAAGCACTTCCATAGATGGCGACACTGCCGCCTACTACTGCAAGTAAATTGTATTTAATGGCTGTTAGTGGTAGAATTAGTCAAAAAACAATATTTTTTAGTTAACATAATTAATTTAATTGCCAATGTGATGATACAAGAGCCCTTTAGATGTGACGTCGTGTTTGAAATCATAAACTTATAATTAAACATCGCTTGCTAAATGTGGGTCCACTTCACGCTTCTGGCTGACACTGCGGGGAAAAAAGATATTATACTAGCTATCGCCCGCGGCTTCGCCCGCGTAGTGATCGAAAAGAAAAGTATTCTATATGTTATTTCAGACTATAATCTAACCCTGTGCCAAATTTCATCACGATCCGTTTAGTCGTTTTGACGTAAAACAGTAACAAACATCCATACATCCGCCCTCACAAATACGCATTTATGATATAATATATAAAATATTATATTATGAATGCGTAGGTATGTATATCATATGAAATATTATAGCGGCAAAACAATCATTCCAATAATCTTCTAACAAAGACAGCGCAAAAACTCTTCACCAATCTCTTCAGTTTTAAAGCTGGTAAACAGAAGAAAAAGCTTACTGCAAAAGATTTCATCCCGAACGATAATCTGTAATAATTGATTGCTTTGTCGTCATAACAAGGAATTAAAACAAAAAGCAGTCAGCTTTAAACTTCCAACTTGTAATGATAATAATATTTTCACGCTTTAAAGTACTTCATTTGTTTTAAATCGTTTTGATTGGCTCTTCGTTTGGTATAATGAGGTTTTTATTCTGATTGAGACTTTGTTATTGGCACATTTTTACGAATTACATAAAATAACAGAAATGCCTGTTAAAATCTCGGAAGGGTTAGGCTGTGGTTTAAGTGTCTAAATATGAGTTTAGTGAAAGCAAATAATTGGGTTGAAAAACAGTTTAACACAGGATGTCTGCTTTGCAATAGGTCTTACGCGCAATGACGAAGTCTTCTTAATTTTTTATAAACGTTTTTATTGGCGCTTTTGTTGGTGAATAAGTTTTCAAGGTGTTGATTTGACCTTTGATTTTCATGCAAAACGCAGCGCAATAGTCGATCGCATTGTTTCTTCGTCTAGTCATAGTATTTTTTTTTGTATAGGCCTCATGCAATTTGAAAATTAATTATATTTAAACATTAGATTACATTAATTAATTATATAAAGAATACCATGTCAAATAAAACACAAATTAATTAATAAAAATAAGATCTCAAAATAGTAACAACATCCTTACTAATATTATAAAAGCGAAAGTGAGTTTGTTTGTTTGTTTGTTACCTCTTCACTTTTTCACTTTAATGGCTGAACCGATTTGGATGAATTTTGGTACAGAGATAGTAGGGAACCAGGAGACGGACAAAGGCTAATCTTTTTTTTTAAAAAAGTGGGATGTGAGGGAGAAAGAGGGACGAGAAGGGAAAACTTAGGGTTGCTATTACAAATCAATAAGGCGCTATGGGAACTGTGTTACCCCAAATTTAACGCGGGCGAAGCCGCGGGCAAAAGCTAGTCCTTAATAATATTATAAAAGCGAAAGTGAGTTTGATGAATGAATGATGAATTTTGGTACAGGAAAAGTCGTCTATTTTTTTAAAAGCGTAATGGAGAAAACTACAGGTAGCAGGTACCTGCAAATCACGAAAGGAAACTGTATTACCCCGAATTTAATGCGAGCAAAGCCTAGCCAAAAGCTAGTAATAAATGCAAAGAAAACCACCCCAATAATAGATATACACACAAAACAATAATAATAACTAACAGTCACGATCTATATTGGATAAATTAATAAACATGTCACAGCATATAACTTCATCATCAAATGAATAGAACGGTTGCTTCGACAAGCTATTTCTTCGAAGCTGCCTAGACTTGAGGCTCCAGAGATGTCTGCAGGCAGTCGGTTATACACTGCCGGGCCCATAACATGTTCATGTAGTCGTGTTGGATTATATCAGTACATTTCAGGAAGCTCATAACTCATGGATTTGAAAGCGGGGCTGTCAAATCACTGCGCACGACACGAGTCTTTCCCAAGCTGAACCACAACATGTGTCCATGGAGTTTCTGGCCCATTCTTCTCCATAGAGATTTACGCCTTGGAATGGGCAACCACAGTACTTTCACAAGTTATTATAGCTTGTTACTGGGACTGTAGCAGCATCATTTTTTTTTTGTTTCATGACATTCAAAAGTGTCTGTAATGGTCTAATTAAAATAAGTGATTTGATTTGATTTGATTTGAACAGCCTAGTCTTCAAATTATTAACGTTTAAGTAAGAATGTTTTCGTGCCCCACCTACGTAAATATTATTCGCTGTTGAGGAGCTCGTGGCTAAATAATAATAGCCACTCGGGTCGATCTTTAGGTTAAGCCGCGCTTGCCTAGGTTGGTCTGTGGATGGGTGACCACCCGTTTCAACAGAGTTTCCTCCGAACCTCGGAAAGCACGTTAAGCCGTTGGCTGTAATTTGTAGATCTTTGACAGTCGTCACAGGTAGTCAGTATTCCGAAAGACTGACAACCAGTCTTACCAAGGGGTATCGTACTACCTAGTATTGACTGGGTTGTGGAGGTCAGATAGGCAGTCGCTCCATGTAAAATACTGATATTCAACTGCATCCGGTTAGACTGGAAACTGACCCCAAAATAGTTGGGAAAAGGCTAGGCAGATGATGAACTACGTCAATATTGTTAAAACTCTTTATTCACAGATTTGTATTATACGTAGTGTTCTTATTTTTAAAATATCGTATGTATGTGGTTATGAAAACCTTTTTAGGCTCATAAATGCACGTTAATCATTTGAAAAGAAAAACATATTTTTGATGAACGGTAATCATTCGTAATAAATACTACTTATTTATTGGACCCAATATATTTAACTAGCTTTTGCTCGCAGCTTCATTCGCGTTAAATTCGGGGTAATCCTGTTTCCCTTTCCGGATTTGCCTGCTACCTTGCCCTTGCCCCTAATTTATTGTAATAGCAAAGCTAAGTTTTCCCTTTTCTTCCCTAATTCACGCTTTAAAAAAAATAGCACATGTCCGTCTCCAGGGTCCCAACTATCTGTGCATCAAAAAAAATTTAGGCGTGAAGACGTAACAAACAAACTTACTTTCGCTTTTATAATATTAAGCAAGGATTTCGATCATAAGACTTAAGGGGTATCCTGTTATGGGTAAGTGGTAAATCACCCTGGAGGATTGTATAGCTCAGTTAAGTGGCTCCATATAAAGTGCTGGTCTTCAATTGCATCCAGTCAGACAAACACAACATAATTATAGGCTAGGTAAATGAAAAACAGATCTAGCCACATACCTCTAAACAACAACACAAGTCCCACTTACATATACCTCGACATCTACTTATTTTCTTAAAGACAGTCTTGTCAAGTGATGAGTGAAGAGCCTTAAGTTCATCGAAGTAAAAATATTTTGTAGATTCCTTCGGAAAGAGGAAATCATTTATAAAATGAGGCACTCCCAAAGATTGGTCGTTACGACTCAATGCTGAAAGGTCAAAAGTGATCGACGTGATCTTTCAGAGGACAATTTCAAAGTTAAATGTCAAAATTTGTTTATCTACAGTTTAAGATAAGAAGATTTACGTTTGTCTTGTTTGAAAGTATGGTTTTGGTATATCTCAACAACTCAAAATGTAACTCAACGAAAATAGAAATTAATGTATTTACCAATTGTTTATTTACCCTACACCGATATAAATATCCATTTAACCTAAAAGCAATGGAAGACATCTGCCATCCAATGCCAACCCACGCCAGAAATACTTGGAGGATTACTGCCCACTCATTCTTATAGAGAAGAGGCTTGTATCTGAGCTGTGGAAAAATTCCAGATTTAAATCAAGCCTGTAAACCCGAAATAGTCATGCTGGCGAAGAAGGTGGCCGGGCGTTTGCGGGAGAAGGATGCGGGCCTGTGGACGGTGAGCAATGGCTAGCTCACCGTACGTCCGTCTATTGACGACAGGCCGTGTTGGCGGCGCGTTAGTGTTCCAAACGCGCCTCAATGAGATGTCAGCAAAGTAGAGGCCACCGCCTGCCGGGGTTGCGGGTTGTTCGAAAGAGATACACAAAACATAAAGGGCAATCGAATGAACATGGGTGGGTTTAAGTCAATACAAGTTTGACACTCCCCTCTGGTTCGCCTAGAGCGGGGGAAGTTATTTGATGATTTCCCATCCGCAAAAAAAGCCTGTTAGCCCCGAAGAGCTAAGCAGAGGGGTGCCTATTGGTACACCAACATATCACGAGTTATGTTTAAATTCCATGTTATAGGGCACGAATCTATTGCCATCAATTGGGCACAAATTGAGACTCCGTTGGTGCCTGCCTGCCTAAGAAATTCGTGAAGGAAAATACCAAAAACACTCTCCCGACCCGGGAATAGAACCCAGCAATACAAACTTGAACACCACCTGCACATTAAGTATAGAATAATACAATGGAGAGGGGTGGTCAATTATTGAAGTCGTTTCAACTATATGAAAAGTTAATTGACCTTTTAACTTTCCCTGTAACCAAACCTAGCCTTTGACCCCATAAGTTAAAACTGATTATGATAACAATTACTTTCAAACAAAAATAAATGTTAGTCAACTCACAGAAATTATAGACAGAAGGTGCACATCTAATAATTTTGACGACACGGTTGGCGCAGTGGTTGAGTGATCGACTGCAGCGCTGCGTGTCGCGGGTTCGATTCCCTCACGGAACAAATGTATGACCTGAAAATAGTTGTTTCGGGTCTGGCTGTTTAAGTATGTGAGTTCAAATGTTTGTAATCGCACCCACGATTCACCAGAAATTACAAGCGGGGGGCAACGTTTTATAAAAAAAAGGCAAATAATGTCAATGAAAGCAACATAAAAGTACCTTGAAGAAAACATCAGTTCACATTGTTTAGAATAAATAAATTTAGCTTTGCAGGTCTGTCAAACTCATAGCCACACACACCGGTGTTAAAACGACACATCTCATATAATTATATCAGTCATAGAGGGGCTGTACAAAGTTGGCTATTCATATTAGCATGCTTCATGTATATAATAACGGTGTATAATAAATAAAAAAAACAATGTTAAAAGCAGTGACGAGCGCAGTAATTATCAAAATTATCATAATGCTCTTTTGTTTTCATGCTCATTTCTTTTTTGAGGAATAATCATCTTTAAACGTAAACCTATATGACACTTCCTCACTATAATAAAGCGAATAGCTATCAACTGACTTCCCCCGAAATAAAATAAAAAGTTAAATCCTTATACATATTTTTTTTTAAATCCGTTCTGACTGACTGTAGACACTACCTTTGCAGTGCAGGCAGTTACCTTTGCAGTGCAGGGAGTTACCTTTGCAGTGCAGGCAGTGGAACAGTCTTCATTTTTTTTACGTCACAGGAACTCAATGAAACTTCTGTCTTTTCTCTGTCCACATAGACCGGTAACTAGATTAATGGAACCAGTCACGTATGACCCCAGGAACCGGAAACGGTGACGTGACGTCACTCGTTATTATGACTCAACACGGAAGTGAAACTGAAAGTTAACAGTGAGCGGCCATTTGTCTTTCAGTTACAATGTAATTGGTTCGTTTTTAGACGACTTTACAGTGCTTTGTTGAAATAATTTGAATTCATTAAGAGTTGTATTAAAGATAAATTCAAAGATAAAAGATATTCTAAGCATTGTATTTTTTTTTTAAATCGTTCACCTAATTTGGTGCCCGTTTTAAATCACCAATCAATTATTTTGCTAGACCAAATAAACAATAGAACAACTAAGTTTAAGATGATAACTATGGCTGGTTTGACTACAAAAATGACGACTTATAACAAGGTGTGGAAAAAACACTGCGCCGACCTCAATTAGATAGTTATAAAGAACAGGAGAATAAATCTTTTCGCGTAACTGTAAAGTTTACCAATTTATTTCAATCCGCGAAATTCAATTCAGAGAGACTGATATACTATACGTTCATAGTGTTACACTTACGCCAAACCCATTAAACCAGCATCCACACTTCAAACCAACTCACATATTATCTACCTACTACTAGACGTGAACGACCAGGATTACTGCTACCAACAAATCAGAACCATTTCCATTAAAATAGAATCCGGTATGTAAACAAAAAGCGGCTCAGCCGAAGCCAAGCGTTTAAAAATCAATGTTCGTCGGGACACTGAGGCAGAGGCGTGGCGCAAGATTATTGTTTGAAGCACGGAGGCACGTATGGACCGCGGTGTGTTGTGACTTAGAGACGTGTATGTGACTCGCGATACAATGAACTTCTGGAGAAACTAAGAAACTAAACTGTTTGGTAAATTAAACAGATGTAACAAGAACTAAAGTGGATTAAAGCAATCTATGAAGTGGTAGGTAAATCACAATAGTTGAAGTTAATATTCAATGAGCCTTAATTCATTTTACGGCCGTAAGTGTATCTATATTCTGCCGGGTCGTTTGAAAGAGATACCGCGGCCCCGGAACACAAAAGGCAAAAGAAGGTACATGGATGGGTTTTAGTCAATCAAAGCATGACACTCCCTTCCTCTCTAGAACTGGAGAAGTTATTTGGTGATATCCTAACCGAAAAAAATAAAATTAGGCACCTATGCATATAATGTTAAATTTTAACAACACATGAAATACATACTTAAATTCCAGTCTTTTTTCAATGGGGGTAGGCAGATACCATTTTTGCCTGGTCCACGTTTATTCATCTGTAGGCCTACTATGACATCTTAAAGCAGAACTTATTCCACTGAGTCAAAGAGATGGTGCTATACACCCTGTATAGCTCTGTCCCTTTCCCTCAGCGGAATAAGTTCTGCTTTTACACGTCATGGTAGGGTAGCTGGTCATACGGTCATACATGCATGCAAAATTTGTTATTCGTCTTGTACCTTCTTCTATGCATGACCAAACTTATTTAGGATATCCTTTTGAAAAACAATTTCAATTAATACTTTTTGTAACATCACGCCTGTATTTCCAACATACACTTTAAGATGTACTCTACATACCCAGTTCTGTAACACAGCAGTAACTGGGTATTCGTTTCGTTTGCTTTGTTTTGCTTGGCCAGCTAATAACTGCGAGAGGGTTTGTATAGCGCTATCTATGTGTGGAGAGCTGCCTGGTCTGCAACATAATTAATATGCTTATGAAGAGGTTGTTACTCATGTTACTGAGATAAATAATAATAATACAACAAGCCTGTAACCATCATACAGAGACAAAAGATCTAGTCTTATACAGGTATGACACAGGTATAGCCTTGTACCGCTGGAAGTGGATGCAGGCTAAGACATAATCGGTGATCATTTGCATCCAGGTGTAAAAAAGGTGTAAAAAATATGGCCTACCTTTTGGTAAGTCAGTTAAGAAAGTAGATGGGTGAATACCATTTAATGTTGATAAAAGTGAACCACAACACAATATTTTGAAACTTTAGTTTCAATATAGGTAGTCACAAAATTGAAAGTACTCATCAAGTTGTTTTGTATCGTGACAAAGTTTCGAAAATAAAATATACTTTGACAGCTGCCTGCCATCCCACAATAATTTAAGGAAAACGGACCAATATTGAGACAGCAATTAAAGAAAAAAGTTTTGACATCAAAACGTCATTTTGCAAAAGAAATATTTATAGGGAAACTTATCTTCACATTAACTTAATATTCCCATTTGCTAAGAATAATACCAATAGCAGCAGATGCGGCGAAATATCACTATTTTACACGAAACGTCGGCGGTCCCGAGACCGCAACCCAATTAGTGGTTAGCTAAGGTTCAACTTGACGAGACTACGGTCAAAATCAAAAGCTGGGTTAAGTCAGCCTTGAATAACATTTGAATTCATGTATTCCTTAAGACAAATCAACCAGTTACAGGTACACAAACAATAGATTTAATTAAAGTAGAGGCAAAAACTTTTGTTGATCAGATAAAACAATTCTAGCTAACATTTTCCGCTGTAAAAGGCAGACTTTTTAAACTTACAGTAAAAAAATCATCCCAACGAATTTCCAGCCAGCTGACACAACTTTTATGAAGAAAACAAAAAAATAACGAATAAACTGTAGTTATAACTGAATTCAAATGTAATTTCTATCTGTCCGACTCAGAGCATAATATGAATACTTTTTCATTTCAAGTTTTAACGTTTCCACATTTTTGGTAATTACAATTCTGTCTCCTGTCGCGTCAGGGATGTTTATTTTTTGCGTGTATTTTTAATTGAATTTGGAACTGTGACCAACAACTTGGATCGAAATTCTTTATTTTCTAAATACCATATTTGAATAGTTATTGTAGATATTTTTAAATAACTATGGAGTTAAAAAGTCGGCTGTCAGTTGTTTGGTAAAAACGTTGCGAGCTTTTAGGCGTTTTTCAGTGGCTCGCGGTGTCGCGTGGCATTCGTTAATTCTTACAGAGTGAATTTTTGTGGTGTACTATGCCGCCACTTTTTGCACAAAAAGAGCAGCATTTTACGCTCCCCCTCGGCACTTTGTAGCCCCAGTGCAGTTTGCAGCACAGTTCATTTTTAGGTTTGGACAATTACGTAGGTCTGTTGGTCAGACATGAAAGAGAAAATCCATTGGACATGCAAATAGACTAAATTCCTGCTCGGTTTACGTTCTTTTGTTTTGAATACGCGATTTAAACTTTCACGGTTAACTGTGGCTGTAATGGATGAACGAAATGAATGGCTGAACAAAAATATTTCGCTTAAAAATTTTGGTATGTTTGAACTAGTACGCTCAAAAATATTGAAACTAAAATCCCTTTCATATTGGACTCCCAAAAAGTAGTTTGCTAAAAGCATTACCTTTATAAATAGTGAAACAAGAAGAGTGAAAAAACCAAAATTTTACAGCAGTCTATAATTAAAAAGACTAACTCAGCACCAACATTCGCAGTAATTTTTGAATGAATGAAAAAATTCATTCATTCCTTCATACCGCTCCTTTCATTCGGCGTTTGAATGACATAACGTTTCGTACAATTCGTACTACGTGAAAAGTCCAACTAATTTTGGAAATGCGCCCTCTATTTATGCACGTGCTCTTACCTGAGGTGGGTCAGCAGGTTAGGGACGTACACTTCCCTACATTTTATGTTTTATTTCATTCGTTGTAGAATTTTGGTAGTGATAAAATACAGTTAGATAAATGCAATAAAAGTCCAGTATTAACACTCAGTTGTACAAATATATACAAGGGGGACTTAAGATTATACTGTGCTAGCTGTGCCCAACAGTTTCACCCGCTCTCAGCTTCCGAGAGTCGTAGTGTGATTTATACAGTCTTCCTAGATAAATGGGCTATACAGTACTAAATTAGTAGTTCTTGTGATTAGCACATTCAACTAAACAAACAAACTCTGGTTTATTATATTAGTAAAGATATATAAGTAAAGGTTTACTATATTACTTTAATATCTGTGTTGTGAATGTCAGATAGGCAGTCTCCGTGTTAAATGTGTGTCTACCGGAACCCGACTATAACATTGTTGGGAAAAAGTTAAGCAGATGATGATGAGGGCTTGATCGTTGAGCCAAGTTCGTGGAAGTGATCTCTGTATGTACGGTATAGGGTCTGAGCTCAGCATTTTAGATAAAAATCTCTGTCAGGTCAATTTATGTATTCAGAATGAGGAAACAATTAAAAAATTAACAGTACATTTTCCTCGAAACAAAGTTTATAAAGTCAGGCGATCGCGATTCCGGAATTAATAAGTTCGTGACCGTAGCAGTTAATAAAAACATGGCCGACGCGCGTTTGGACGCTGATATTAATAAACGTTGTTCTTTTAAAAATAACGATTAAAGTAAGTAGATGATTTTAATAATGCTTATTAAGATAAATACTTGATGTATATTTAATCAATCATTGCTTTTCACGATGAGACGTTTTATTTTGGATGTAGTTTTCTTTATGTGTAGCTCACTGTCCGTTCGTCTAGTAATGACACGTGTGTGTTCCACAAACTTTTCTCAAAGTTTCCTTAAAGAGATGTTAGTAAATCTGAGGAGCCTGCCAGGGCCTTAACCTGCCGGGGCTATAGGTTGTTCTAAAGATGCCGCAGCCCCGAAACACAAAGGGCACAAGAAGGAACATGGATAGTCAGTAACCAGTCTGACACTCCCTTCCGATCCGCCAAGAGCACGAGAAGTTATTTCATGATTCCCATCAGAAAGAGACTGGATTGTGCAAATCAAGTTTGCAACAATATTCAGTGGTATCCGATTAGACTGGATGTTTTTTTGGGATCGGGAGTCATTAAATAATTTCCCTTCTTTTGTCCTTTGTTTTCCGGGACCGCGGTATCTATTTTGAACAACCCATAACTCCGGCAGATGGTGACCCGGGCAGGCCTTTCTGAGACTGGAAGCTAGCTCTAACATACTGGTTAAAAGACAAACAGATCATAAGTTTTCCTTCTTTTCTAACTCATATGAGCCATGGTTTTTTTTTTAGGTACGTTGCCCACACTAGGAATTTCTCCTGAATCGTGGGTACATATACAAACATTTAAACTCACATACACGAACAGCCAGACCCAAAACAACTATCTGCAGGTCATACAAATATTTGTTCCGTGTGGGAAGCGAACCCACGACACGAAGCCCAGCAGTCGATCGCTCAGCCACTGCACCAACCGTGCCGGTTTCCAAAGATCTCATAATGAAATTGCCATATCCGGCAAAAATATGAACGAAACATCAAAAACAGCTCCACAATTCAGATTTCCCTCAATCTGAACACACATCCACTTATAAATTCAAAATCGCTACAAAAGAGGTATTGTACAAACCGTCATTTTGCCGGTTTGCCAGCCGTCCGCTACGAGACGGTTTCTTTTGATCAACGAACCGGAAGTGAATAAATAAAGTTATTTCGGGTTCCGTTTCATTATTCATACGTGGCTGAGGTTCCTTTGAATTGTGGCAACTTAAAAGTCGAACCGCAGTTAAAGTTTAGACTAGCTCGTGTGGAAGATTTATTGTTTCAAGTTATTTGCTAAGATGGAAATATGATATTTTGGAATAATAAAAGAATAGTACTGATTAATAATAAATACCGAAAATTCAGATAACATAATAATCTACAATAATATTACATATGTAGAGATTTTTTGTATTTATGTATTTATCTTCATACATCGACATAGGTCGAAGTTAGTTTCCGAACTGCAATGAAGTTTCAGTTTATCAGTTATTCTAGATCGACGGGAAATACCCCATAGACTCCTTTTGCGAATGTTTGCAAAATGCGACATAAACGGCCATATCTTTTGATTACGTAAACTTAGAGGGTTGATTTATTTCACAGCTTTATGGCAGACTTTGGCATTCATTTTAAATTTATACCTTCTCGCGCTCCCAAAATCAAGGGTCTTGACAGACATAGAGACAGAAAATCAACAAATTAATCCTATAATGGTTGGTTCCGTTATTTTCTCAAAAAAAGGTATGGCATGTTTTGATTGACAAAAACTGATATTACAATGTAAAACGTTTTTTTTAAATATAGGAATCACCCCTCTGACCAATATCACAAAATAACCAACACCCCCACTCAATAACATTCCAATCTCAATCCAAATTCAACCGTAAAATTGACCCATAAAACCGAAATAATAAAAGCAAACAGTCGTTCAATTCATTCGTTTGCGAATGATAATCGCTAATTGAACACGTCTCGTCCACGTCAATGTTGACGCGACGTGATTTAAAATGACGTGAATGAATCGTGACGTGTGACATCAGTCTATTGCTGTGTCAATTAATTTTAGTAAGTGTTTTATTGTGGACTGGATTGTTGTTGGAATATTTTTGGTAATGACAAATTTAGGTTTTGCACTGTAAAATGGCCAAAACGGAATCTTACAAATTCGTCCATGTAACTTAAGTAAAAAGTGGAAAATTCTGAACAAAATTGTTTGGTTTCAGAACGTACAAACGAATTTCCGTTAGATTAGTTTGAATAAGATTTGGTATTTTATATTAATAAACAACTTTAATTTAATAGGAGGCCATTTAAGCACAAGGACGATTTTGGGCCGTGCCCAGCATTGCACGTTGGATTGATTTTTTGGACAAATAAAAGGCCAGCCCACTGGTCATGTAAAGAGTCGACCAACCTCTTGGTGATATCCCGAAAAACTAGAGAGTGATCAAGCAACTGTAGTACTTCTACACACTACTGACCATGTGGCAGCACCGAGCAGTACAACGCAGTGCTACGCGGTGTTACGCCAATGATGCTACGCGGTGCTACAAAAATGATGGTACGCGGTGCTACAAAAATTATGCCACGCGGTGCTACGTCAATGATGCTACACGGTGCTACAAAAATTATGTTACGCGGTGCTACGCCAATGATGCTACGCGGTGCTACAAAAATGATGTTACGCGGTGCTATGCCAATGATGGTACGCGGTACTACAAAAAAGATGCTACGCAGTGCTACGCCAATGATGCTATGCAGCGCTACAAAAATGATGCTACGCGGTGCTACGCCAATGATGCTACGCTGTGCTACAAAAATGATGTTACGCGGTGCTACGCCAATGATGCTACGCGGTGCTACAAAAATGATGCTACGCGGTGCTACGCCAATGATGCTACGCAGTGCTACAAAAATGATGCTACGCGGTGCTATAAAAATAACGCTACGCGGTACTACACCACTGATGTGCGGTGGATGGTACACCCCAGGAAAAATCAAATTATGTCTTCCTTTAAGTGCACTTCTTCAAGGTGCTAAGTTAGTACAAAACTACTTACCATGAATATCCGGCATGGCAGTTTAAAAAAAAAAAAACTTAACGACAAAACAGTTTCAGTCAAAAGAACGGCCCTCACCAACATTTTTTATAATTTTTTCCACGACAACCATGTTGTAACATTTTATAAACAGCCTTATCGTGATTATTTCACACAAGTAGATTACAGGGCAAAAGAGTAAACACAAAAACTGTAGGAAACAACATTTAATTTAAATGCCAGCAGTAAAGTACATATTTTTAAATCTGCGCAGCATACAAAGCGGTCTAATAGAATTAAGTGGTTCTTTTAATTCTAATGTTTAGCGTCCATCCTGCAAAGTGCTGCGAGTCTAGGATGAATACTGTTTAGAAGAGTTTTTGTGGACGTTATTTTGGGTCAGGGTTTTGTGGTCATAATTTTAATATTCTATGGTAGTATTCACAAAAGAAGAAATGGCACAGTTTTTAATTTCGTTTGGTTGTATTGTACGTATTTACATCAAACTCCATCACTAACAATGTTACAATATAATGTTGTGAGTATGTGCGGAAATCTGTCAGGAAAATAACTGTAATTTGGTGAACCGGATTTTTATAGATTACTTGGTTTACGGATTCATGAAGGGACCATTTTCATCCTAAATAAAGCTTTTTAAAAAAGTTGTTATAATAAAGAGAAACGTTATGTGTAAAAGCTTGGTAAATAATGTTTTAGTGTTACCGTAATCCTTTTATCCAACTGGTGAAGAGTAATGTGTTAAATAGTTGCCAGTCTATGTAAGTGTGTATGTCTGTTCGTTTGATACCAAACACGTGAGCCGGCTTTTTAAATTGTTTAAGCAAAAAGCGATTATTTTGACGTTAGCATTATAATATTTTATTGCAAATACAAAGGCAAGCGTTCCAGATATAGTTTCAATTTCAGGCTTAAAAATATTCAAAAAGCATTACAATATGTTGGCATATCCCAAACAAAATAATCTTTATCACCACACACAAATCCGATTTTTATTATAACAGCCAGATTAAAATTTCAAATGTTCTGCAGCAAAGCGTCATAAAGTACGGATTTATTTGAAGCATTTGTTTTGTTACGAAATAAAAATTTTACTGAACATTTGTATAAAGGATGACATGTCACCGATGTGTACGCGAAATGAAAATGAAATTTTAAATATTTTATTTGGGATTTGTTTAATTGAGTCGGATATAGGTGGGGATATTTTTATAACAGCCGGTGGAAACTACAAAGCATACATCTGAGGGCTTATTACTTAATGTTAACGTCACAAAAATATATTAAAAAAAAAAAAGTTTTTACTTGTATGTATGTATTTTCTTGCAAAATTTATCAAAAGCTTCCTGTTTCTTTTAAAAGTCATTTTTACAAAAAAAAAATACCACTTAAGTCGCACGTTTATGTTAGGCTTCCCTAACTAAAAATGTACAAGATTGGACGTCCGGCGAATGTTTGTGCTAACTTTGACACCTATAGATAAATATTGATACTGGACATTTTGTGGTAGTGAATTGAAGGCATTTCGAAAAGATTTGATCGCAAAAACGCTCTAAATGTGCTCGTTTTTCTACATTTTTCTCACATGTATGTATAATCTCAACATGAATAATGTATCCAAGATTTCGTAAAAATATAATGATTTATAAAAGTGTCCATAGAGTTTCTTACCCATTCTTCTCCATACAGATCTACGCTTTGGAATGGGCAACTTTCACTAGTTATTATGTCTTGTGACTGCGACTGTAGCAGCATCTGTTTTGTTTGTATGACCTTCAAAAGTGCCTGTATGAAATAAATGCTTTGAGTTTGAGTTCATATATAACTAGCGAAATATGAGATTACCTTGTCCAATAATATGGGAAACACAAGTTGGATGAAATGTTTCTTTCTATGACGATGTTTTTGTTGTGACAACTGAAAAGAAGGTCTTTTATTGCATTTGAAGTTCCATTAATTTTTTGTAGAGTAAGTTTTAAGTTTCAAAATATTATTTCAAACTGGTAGAGGCTGCTCCTCCGGAGGCGTGTGTCAAGCTTTTAATTTTCCGGGATAGTACAGTATGTCATGCTCCAGATATCCGGAATGTGTGTCTGATGATAATTTCCCCGGGAAACATAAGGTATACATGTGTTTTATCTCCAGACTCAGTCTGAAATTATAATACTTAAAATATTCACACCACTAAAATCCACGCGAGAATTGAATAAACATGTTCACAAATGGACATAGCTTGTCGAGAATATTCCCAACTGCATTTTGTTAGAAAAGAAAAATGTATTCGCACATTTCAGAAGTACTTATGTTAATAATTAACTGCTACGCTGCTAGAAAATCTTTTTTAGAATGAAATACTGATGTCTGCTTTAGTACGTGATTTAGGTTTTAATTTTTTTTCGATAAGAATGGCCTATTTTTATTTTAATCATGAGTAGAACATATTCTTTGCCCATACTTGGTTGTAAGTAGCCAATTTATACCGAAGTCTGCCTTGTTAGTTTAGTGGCTGTAAACGTTACTGTTGAACATACAGTAGGCCTACTATGACATCTTAAAGCAGAACTTATTCCACTGAGTGAAAGAGATGGTGCTCACACCCTGTATAGCTCTGTCCCTTTATTAACGTCACAAAAAAACATAATAATAACTGGGGATATAAATATCAACATTATACCTAAGGAAACACAGTCGTCTCAGGAATCTAAAAATAGGGTTAATTACTTAAATATGCTATCATTGTATGGTATATTACCTGGACATACATTACCCACCAGGGATAGGAACTGCTTGGACCACTTCATGTTAAAAATTAATAAAAAGAAAGTCTCAGCATTTATTGCTATCATACATACTTCTATCACCGACCACTACACTACTTTCATGTCGTTGCGAAAGCAAAAATCCGCTCAATCTGTAAAACTCACTACTACTAGTATTAACTATGAACAAGCTTTAAAACAAATTCAAGAACAAAAAATTGCAGATTTACTATTTTGTGACGACCCCAATGAACTCATTCAACTACTTATCATTAGACTAACTGACTCTATAAACCAAAACACTACCATTATAAACATTCCAAGCAGTAAACGTGTTATTAAACCTTGGGTTACACCTGGCATACTGCGTTGCATAAAAAACCGGAATAAACTCCAAAAAAAATACAAAAGCGACCCATTCAATGAAATAAATAAAATCACATACACTCGATATAGAAATCACTGCAATAGGTTATTAAAAAAAATTAAAAGAAAATACGAGAGAGATTTGTTAGCTAACTCAATCTCTAATAATAAATTACTTTGGAAAAATATTAAAAACATAACGTACACAAACAAATCCAAAACGCAAAATAACGAACTAATAAATATTAAATCAACCCCCACTGAATCAGCTAACTTCATCAACAATTATTTTGTGAACATTGGTAAAGAACTCGCCCAAAGAATTACACCTAGTGTAAATAACGATCCAAAAAATAGTTTCTTAGTACAAATGTCATCACAAGTTAACTCTTTTGTGCTCCTAGACACTGACTGCCATGAAGTCGATAAAGTTCTGATGAGCCTAAAATCAAATAGTTCTGCTGGTTGGGATAATATTTCAACAAAATTCCTCAAGTACATAAGCAAAGCTGTTGTTCCAATTATTGCTCATCTTGCTAACCTTTGCTTTAGAGACGGCATTTTTCCGGCCCCCTTAAAACAATCCATCGTCACCCCGGTTCATAAGGGTGGGGACAGAGATGATGTCAATAATTACAGGCCAATTTCAGTTCTTTCTGCCATATCAAAAATAGTCGAAAAACTTATAAATGTTAGACTTCTTAATTACCTCAATAAATTTAAATTACTCTCTTCAACCCAATTTGGCTTTAGAAAAAATATATCCACCGAAGATGCGGTTTCCGCTCTAAGTTCACTTATTGCTGATCGGCTTGACAATGGATACAAATGTGCAACTATCTTCCTGGACCTGAAAAAAGCGTTTGACACCGTCTCTGTCCCTATCCTGGTGAACAAGCTAGAAAACATCGGAATAAGAGGCACCCCTCTCAAACTCCTCAAAGATTATCTCTCAAATAGAAAGCAAAGGGTTAGGCTTGGTCAATGTGTCAGTGAAGATGCCGAGGTGTTATATGGTGTGCCACAAGGTAGTGTCCTTGGCCCCACGCTTTTTTTGACATACATCAACGACCTCTGTGGTATGAAGATCATTAACGCCAAAGTATTTTCATATGCTGACGATACTGCTGTTGTTTTCTTTGGAACCACATGGCTAGATGTTCAGAGGAGTGCCTCATCTGGTATGGCGCAGATTGCAAAGTGGTTAAATGACAATTTGCTTACACTTAATACATCCAAAACTAATTATATATGTTTCAGTATTTATAATCGGTCATTACCGGACTTTACCATCAAAGTTCATATTTGTGGAGACACAAATAATAAAAATTGTTTGTGCCCGGCTATTAAAAAGGTCTCACAAACCAAGTACCTAGGGGTTATACTTGACCAAAGGTTATCATGGTACCCTCAACTTGAGCAGGTCTCAAACAGAATTAGGAAGCTAGGGTGGATCCTTAAGACACTGAGACACATTGTTCCAAATACAGTCACTAGTTCTGAAAACAGATCTAGGAACCTATTGAAGGAGGTATACGTTTCTTTGGTGCAGTCTGTTTTACTGTATTGCATCCCTATTTGGGGTGGCGCAGCTAAATCCCAATTTATACATTTGGAACGAGTGCAACGTGCGTTGATCAAAATAATGTACTTCAAAAAACGCAGATACCCCACCGTGAATTTGTATCAGATTAGCGACCTACTATCGGTGCGTAAACTTTATATCGTACAAACTGTCTTGAAAAAACACAAAGAGCTACCCTTGAACACTACCATTTCGTCAAAAAGAAGAAAAGACCTCATAGCCCAAATTCTACCAACAAGAACTAAATTTAATAATAGACAATATAATAATAGATCCTCTAAACTTTACAATTTGATAAACAAAAAAATAAATGTACACGCAAAAACTTCTTATGACTGCAAGAAACTAATCACTGAATGGATAAAAATACTCACTTATGAGGAAACAGAGGCCCTCTTGCAACACACTTCCTAGTTAACTTAACTTCGTATACCACAAAACATATAACTACATTCTCAACACTTACACACCCACCACACATAATCACACATTCCCTACACACATACTCCACACACACATAACAATTACACTAAACCTTCTACACGACACTTGACAATTTTTTATTAAGTATCCTAAAATTGATTTACTCTTACCGGTTTTTATTGTTATTATTATTTTTTGTCTTATTCTCATTTTTTTTGTTAACTATTGTCATTTTTTTTTTTGTATTATTTTAATAGTTTTGTACAATAGCATTTAAGTTATAGAAGAGCGAAGTATCCCACTACAGGCTATTTTTGCCTAAAGGGATGCTTCAAAAACTAGTTAAGCAGTGCAAAACTTGTAACACTAAATAAAGCATTTTGTATTTGTATTTTTGTTTTTGTAACACGTCATGGTAGGGTAGCAGGTTTGGATTCGATTTGTGTTTTGTTTAGTTTTCTTTTCAAATAATGGTAATCGATTCGTGTCCAATTTACTACTTTTCAGAAAAGATGAGTGAAAATCAAATGCAAGTGGTAACACTGCGCGAGGACGCCTTAGAATGGATTATGCTGTCCTTATTGATGAGGTTTTTCACAAAAGTCAGGTGCGTAGTAGGTACTCACGCAACCGGCGTGAGTGGCTGACCAAATGTACGAATGTGGACGAGGCAAAAAGAGAATGTAACGATCGTAGTAGGTGGTGTTTTGTAGTTTTCGCCTATTTCCATGGGAAAAGGCGAGAGTATACCGAGTATAATGTTTACGGCTATAGGCGCCCCCCCCCCCTACTTTTCTGCTTGCTTAAACTTATCTAGCGAAGTTAGTACTATGTATAATTACACCTTTGTCTAACTATACGCAGATTACAGACGTTTTGTTATGTTATAATTATAAACAAAAAGAAAACATACTAACGTACAAGCCAAGTATCTTATCATTCAAAAGCTGTTTAACAGTCCGGGTGCATACTAAACTTTCAGTTATCTTCATAGCATACACTTTCAAGAAACAGTTGACAAGACAAACAGAAAACTATTACAAGGAGACTTGCTCTTGTTAATTTTCATAGGATAACTCCATCGAGCGGGATCACAAACTTGCGCTAACTTAGCGTAGCTTAGCTGTGACGTCAGAGCTTGTGCTTATTAGATAGTGGGTAAGCTCCTTTATGTAACTGTCTTGTTTATACTTACTTCACTTATTTGCTTAAAGAGATAGTTAGTTGTATTGGAATTATAATTAAGAAAGTTGGAGTTGTTTAGTTGATTTAAATCTTAAGTGACAGCACTCAGTGTTTTGTTTATAAAGGTTTAAATAAACCAGGATAAGTCACTAGACACTACCCGTATCCATTAAAATTCACTATAAATATAAGCCACTATGTATAAGCTAACAATATTTTTTTACTCTATCCCTACCATGCTAGGCTATAAAAAAGTAAGCCAGTATTTTTACAATGGGCTTTTAAAATCTTTTAACTCCTTACTCTAGTATTATTTTTCGACTACAATATATACTACATATGTATAAGTGGCTCACTAGTGTGTTCTGAGACAATAAACACAAGTAAGTGACGCATAAATCTATCTTTTACTCCTTTATGCGTGAGAACTGTGCACAGTTTGGGGTTCCGTAGAGGGAGGGTGAGTACCCTCGTCTTAATGTAGTGTGGGGTGATATACGGATGTTACCTACAAGAGGGACAATATACCTAGATGTTTAAACCAGTAACTAAACCGTGTGTGTCTTGCTAACTTATTATTTTTTATGGTAAGTAGACTAAGTTTAGTAGAAAAGAACTTAAACAAAGCCATTTTTCGGAAAGGAGGACGTCAATGTAAAAAAATGCGTTTCTTATTAATTATTGGTCCTACTGTTGAAAGTAAAAGTCAATTTTTTTATTGCTAACTAAGTGTAGTAATTTAGATCTTAACAAAGGGTAGGTTCTTAGAACTTAGTTGCCTGTTTAGGCATTGCAATTTAATAGTTAATGATACATATAAAAAAAAAACATTCTAAATTAACCAGTCAAACTTTTTACATGAAATGAGCTCGATACCCAAAAGAAACCTGTTAACTTTCAAATTGAATAGACCTGGATATAACGCGGGTCTATTCATGTTGCAGGTAAGCTCGGGAACACAGTTTTTCCTATCTTTCTCTTCCTTCACCAATTTAAGACTTCCCAAACCCATCAAAAACCCACAAACAACTCTCGACCCACAAACACACAACTGTACCTATTCCTCTCTCAAATATCCACACAGCACTCTAAAACACACATCCTATACGGAACCTCAAGCACACACTCCAAATTCGCACCGCCATCTTTTTTTGTTACTCTGAATATTTCAAAGCTTCGCATGAATCCTTTGCAAGTGTAGTGTTACTGTTGTTGTGTATAGCTGTTTATGCTTTATTTATCCATAAGGGGATTGCTACGTAGATTGCTCAGTGTGCTTATTTGCTTACGTGCTTTCTTTGCTTGAGAATCGCTGGTTTTGATGTATGGTGGGCTTGGAGGTAAATGTGGTGAATTTGAGCAGGGAGATGTTATGTGCCGAGTCTTTTTGTTCACTTGGGGGCTTGGAATTTTGGCACAGGAAGGCCGCTTATACACCGAGCGTATAGTCTGGGGTCGACTGAGAGCGTGGAGTGCAAAATGGATAAACAAACCGTGACTTTTGGAGTCAGTTTAAAAATTCTGACTGTTGTAACAAAGAAATTTAATAAAATTTACTGTTTTACACAGCTTGGTTTATCTTAATTCATTAATTGTCGGGTTTTTTTTCCTTTTAATACGTTAAGTTATACTGTAGAAATGATAAAATAGATTCAGTCAGGTAACACAAAGTTTCTAGAAAAGTGTTACAGTAAATGTTAGGAGTACTGTTGGTTACTGGAATTAATTTTAGCCGATATCATTTCCTATAATATATATTCCTATTTAATTTAATGTTGCTTGCTAGTTAAAAGTACCACATATTATAATTTTCATTTATAATAAAATATGATTTCCACATTCCGTGCTTAGTATGCAACAAGTAGGTAAGTAGTTATGAAACATAATCCCTCCGATGTTACCTCTGAATGCCGGACATTCCCGCTTTGTCCCCTAACATACTTGCAGTTAGTAGTTTGAGCTGAGAGCGACCTGCTTCTACTCGTACAACTATTTGCATGACGAGTTTTAGTTTATTTTTGTACGGTCTTGTGCATGTAAATTCAGAGAAATTATTTGATTAATGAACTTGACTTTTTACTTAATAACTTGGGCCATTTACAGTCATAATAATATACAAAGGTGACTTGGCTCGCGAGGTTTTTGACATATGGGACGTGAACTCAGCGATCATTGTGCCGATAGCCGTTACAGCCAATGACTTAATTGCCAAAAGCTTCGACCAACACCTGAGTACGCTTTCGTTAGGCAGCTGGATCAAGGGCTTGATACAGAAAGCGGTACTCCTGGACACGGCTCGTATTGTTAGGAGGTTGCTTTCTCTGGAGCCCTGACTGCCGGTAGGTTGGACCCTGTTCCCGATACCGGTGGGCTACTGTTTTTATATTCTTAAATGTCTTTTTTTATAAAAAAAAATGTAAAAATAAAAAAACCGACTCTAATCTTGTCAACATAGGCTAGCTTTTTCCATGATTTGTTAATAATTTGAAAGCAAGAAAGGAGTTATGACGGAATAATATGATCTGTTAAGAAGTAGGAAAAACTGCTTATTTCACACGTGGCTCAGTGATCCTTTCACATATAATTCCAGCTTAATAAATGTCAAGAACTTTATAACAAAGCGAAGGATCACACGTGTCGTGTTCCCATTTCCCATAAAACTTATGTAACTTGCCGATAAAGAAATTCATCTCCGCTATACACTCATGCATCCTACGGCATTATCAGTATCTCTAGAACGGTCTGTCATATCTATGACACGGGTCATATTATACAGCTTGTAAATACTTTTAATTACAAATACCAAATAGTTTGATTAAGTTGAGTGGTGTTGGAGATTAGTATAGATCTATTTTAATATTTTTTTTATTAAAATAGATCTATACTATGCAAATTTGTGCTATTGAACATCATATGAATAGGTTGAGGGTGAATTAACTGTTTTTTTTTACACTTTTTAGGAATACATACAAAAGGCGGAAAATTTTGCAGGAGTTTTTATCGAGAAGAATTATTTATTTATTTAAACTTCTTCCAACTCAGGTTATTTTTCTCTATACTCTTTACGCTTTCTTTATTTAGGCAATTAGGGGTATAAATCATACTCATTGATTTATTTATTACGACTATAATTATTTTCATACAATTAAGTCCTATTATATTGACGGGCCTGTTGGTCTAGTGGTTAGTGGCCCTGACTGCTGAGCCTGAGGTCGTGGGTTCGATTCCCACCCAGGACAAACTTTGTGTGATGAGCATGATTGTTTGTTCTGTGTCTGGGTGTGATTTATCTATAATATGTGTGTATTTATAAATTACATAAGTATGTATATCAGTTGTCTGGTTACCATAACACAAGCTCTGCTTAACTTGGGGTCAGATAGCCGTGTGTGAGTTGTCCCAAGATATTTAGATATTATTTATTATTATGCGATTATAGAGCAACTTTATGACATCATTTTTAAATACTGAAAATTTAACCTTAAAAGAAGGAAATTATTGAACTTGGATGGTGTTGAATAAATTAACTTATAATGTTAATTTATTTGTGGCTGTGTTCCAGTTCACGGCAGATAACAAGAGAGGTCAACCGCTGGAAATAGTGATAGTTATCTTTTGTTGCATGAAGTTATCTTTGAGACTTACTCATGTGATATTTGATTGTTATTAAGCTGGCTTTACTTGTAAAGCAATGCAAGATGCAGTTTTGAAAATCATAACTTAATAGTTGCCCATTACATTGGCCAAAAGTACCCTCCATGTTCACAGAGTGAGTAATTACAGGTCAGTTATACGTTACCCAAACAAAAGCTACAATAACATATATTATCATCCCTTATAACAATCATGGGACTATGGGAGCCACCCTAATGCTAATTTGAAAATAAATAGCCGCTGAAAATGTCGCGCACGACAAATTTGTAGCTTGTTCACAACACAGATTGTTTGGATGTCCCATTTTTGTTTAATTTATCGCAGTACCCCGGAAGGGGAAGTTTTGGGCCGCTAATTACCCTGAAACATTAAAAGTACCTGAGATCTGGTATCAGTTCGCCCGAAAGAACTCGCCTTTGATCTCCCGTTGACGGAACTTCGTAGTTTCGAGCTCGTTATCTCCGAGATGATCGATGTACTGTGTGAAGGTTTTAAAGTTTATGTTTTCCGCATCGTCGTGGGCGTTGGTTCGGTATTGAAGAGAACTTCTGTAACTGATTATCTTAGTTAGGAAATCTTTGTAGGATACTTCCGGGGTTTTACGCTTTGCACGGTTTTTAGTCGCGAGAAGTGAGTTTCTTAAAGATATCGTTTCGGATTGACATAAAAAAAAAACCTGAAATAACTTCCTCCGCTCTGGGCGGAGCGGGGAGGAGTGTCAGACTTGTCCTGACTAAAACTCACCCATATTCCTTCTATTGATTGCCCTTTATGTTCCGGGGTCGCGGTATCTCTTTCGAACAACCCGCAAGCCGGCGGGCTGTGGCCCTGACAGGCCCCTTTTCTTTGCTGGATAGAATAGAGATACCCTTTTCCATAGAAACTTGACGCTTTGCATGCCTTAGGTTTACAAAATATGCTAAGAAGTGTTGAGAGGGAAACAGACGTGTCTTATCTAAGTTGACGTTGAAATTCCGTTTTTTTTTGTAGATAACTTTAAAAAAACAATTTAACATCATCACAAAGAAGGTCAAAAAAAACAAACAACTTTACTACCAGCCATACTCTTTCTTAATATTTCGCTAAACAATAAACACAACAACTATTGCCTTTGAGTCCTCCTTTCAAATCCAATCGAACACCTAAAGACCCATGGCGCATCTCTCTGATTAAGCCAGCATCCTTCTCGTTGCCAACAGGCATCGTATCTCAACAAACAGACTCCTTGAGTACGTCCCAGATCGATTACTTGAAAACTATTACAAGTCGCTAAGTCTACGAGGATGCCCTACATTGGGTAGCGACGGAATCTGGCACGAGCCCAGAATCTTCTAAGTACCGACGTTAGTACTTTTCACCGTTATTATTTTGTTTCGTCTGTAGGATACAGGGTGATTCTTTTTATTTCGGTACTTTTTGTTGAGTATTCTTGCTTCGAGGTATGTTTTTGTCATGACCTTTATTTGTTAGTGAGAACTAATTCTTTACACGTGTCTTCTGTACTATGTGTTTTTTCCTGTCAAAATGGCGTTCGCACACGAGCTCAACAATCTGTTTTATTATCAAATAACTACCCCTGCTCTGGGTGGAACGGGGGGGGGGGGAGGGGAAGCGTCACACTTTTACTGACTAATTCTCCCATCTATGCATCTTCTTCTTTCTTCTTCCATCTTAATCATCATGATCTCAATAACAACACAGTATACCATCAAAACGTTTGCCAGTTAGCAAGGCATACAGACCGTCGATCAGATTATATATTAATTAGTTTTAGAATCTTTAATTTTACATACTGATCTAATTAAAGAGTTTTGTTCCACAGAAAACAGATAGTAAATTTCAGTGGACGAAAACAGAATTCACACTATTAATACATCTCTCACCACGTCAACGTCTCCAAAAATAAAAACTAAGAAAAACAGAGCTATTAACTTAAAACTTGTCCCAAAAGCTTTCTCCATAGTCTTGGCATTCTCTACAATGCTAACAATAAAATAAAAATGCACAACGACTCTCCTTCATAGAGACGTAACGCTCTGTCTGTGCTCTCAACCAGAAACCGGTATCTGGCATTTACAACAAGAGAATGCGAAGCTTTTAGGTTATGTGTGACGTAATAACGTAATGTTGCGTGGAATTATGGAGATTGGCGTGATCGGGTTATGTTATCTATTTTGTTTAAAGTCGGGTGTAAAATGAGTAATTTATTGCATCAATTTGTTATCTGACATTAATTCGATTTAACTTTAACAAGAGAATTTGGACACGTTTCAATGTGATTTTCATGTAATTTATTAACTGATATTCATTCGATTTGACACAATAACTGTGACAAGATTTATCATAAATCACGACAGAATTTTATGAAATATATTTATACACAATAATAGTAGTTTTTTAACAAAACACAGCAATGTAATTGAAACAATCACTTACATGTCAATCACCCAAGAATAGGCAGGGTGTCCTAGCATTTCCTAGCAAATATTTAAATTGTGTGTCATTAACAATAGCACATAAAAACATACCTCCGTACAGTTACCACATACCACGTTATCTCTCACAGCACTACTCGACGTCGAAGTGTTTTACAGCTGTCCGAGCGTCTCCTTTAATTAAACTTGCCGGCTGGTAATTAAAAGCTTATATTTTAAACAATATTAAACACTTACATTCTGAACAATATTGAATTCTGGACCTTCATCCTCTAGCTGATGGCGGAACATGTTTATTAAGAAAGGACCTTTAAATATCTCCCTCAAAGGGGTGGATTCAGAGAAATAACCAGATTTAGATGGGGATAGGTTCGTTCGATGCACCAGTTATGATAATAACATCTATGGTGAAACGTGGGTTTACTAATGGTACATCTTTACTTAACCTTTTAGTGATTACTGGGTTGATATGTAGTTGTATGTGTTCAGCTACGGCTTATTTTTTGTTGTTGTGTTTTTAACATTACTTTTTTTTATTTAGTAACTGTTTTGATTTGAAGGATCTAAAGATGTTCGAAAGAGATACCGCGGCCCCGGAACGTAATGGGCGATAGAAGCTACATGGGTGGGTTTTAGTCAGTACAACTCTGACACTACCCCCGCTCTGCGCAGGGCTGAAGAAGTTATTTGATGATTTCCCACCCCAAAAAAAGGATCTAAAGATTTTTGGGAAATCTTTTATGCGACTCTAGAACTGTGTTTAGTGGTCTAGTCATTTATAAAGTACAAGGTAGAAACTTGGCATCAACACTTTAATAAAAAAGAGGCAATTGACCAAAATTTTATTTAAACTTTGAAGTGTGTTTTTTCGCTATCCACAGAGTTAGAAGATGCCACTTTAATATGGCAAAATAAACATTCCAGTCTCATTCTAACGTTTATTTTTAGACGATTTTCCATAGAAATTGTGATAAATACGAGTTCTTGTTGATTACGTAGATAAACTGATAGGCTTAATGCAATCATACCACGTTATGCTTTGCGTGTTAATAGGAAACAACATTATGTAATGCGAAGACTTGATTTCCCTTGGGAATGAGGTGGCTCTATGTTAGATAAGATACATACCTACTACCCTGCGTTGGTTATCATTGTTTGCGTGTAATAAATAAAAAATTGAAGTTGATTTAGCAGAAACAGTAAACGTTCATGTATCTATTATCTTTGATTATTTAGTACTCCTTTTTTACACAAGTTTTTTTTATAATAATACTTGGTATTTAAAACATAATTATAAAAAAAACTAGCTTTTGCCCGCGGCTTCGCTCGCGTTATATTCGGTATAACACAGTAGGTACCTGCTACCTGCAGTTTTTGCCCTCACGCCTTATTGATTTGTATCTAATAGCAACGCTAAGTTTTCCCTTTTCTTCCCTCGTTCTCACCCATATCCCACTATTTTAGCCTATGTCCGTCTACGGGTTCCCAACTATCTCTGTACTAAAATTCATCAAAATCGGTTTAGCCATTAGAGCGTGAAGAGGTAGCAAGCAAACAAACTCACTTTCGCTTTTATATTATTAGTAAGGATAAGTTTGTATGTGCTTTCTTTGATTATTTAGTCTTTCTATTTTACACAAGTTTTTTTTCTAATACACCTTATTTAAAGCATAATTATAAAAAAAAAACCAAATGATCATTTCTGAAAATAAAAGCAAACAACAAAAAATTCTAAATTTAAACTGCAACAAAAAGTGTCGTAGCACTGGAGTCTGGTGCCGAACAATATGAGCGCAGTATTTTCAAATTTTCCGCGCCGCTGCCCAGCTAAAGTAATTTCTTTAAAACATTTTAGAAGCAATTTTGACAAAAGAATGCACTTAAACCTGCGGATCGTTTGTGTAGAGTGACTCTTTAGAAGCTTGAGACTGAGATATCGACGATTCAAGTTATATGTGAAATAGTATTGAAAGTCGCTATTTAGATATTCCTACAACTCTATATTATTTCTTCCTAATATTAAAAGTGCAAAAGTTTGTGAGGATGTATAAACTGATATTTGTTATGTTACTCTTTTACGTAAAAATTGCTTAACGGATTTGAATGAAACTTGACACACAAATAGGTTACCTGGATTAATACAGATACTTTTAACCCCGGCAGAAAATCCCGTACGACAATTAGGTACCAAACATTACGCAAGCAACACCAAGGACATAAGCTCGTTTAAAATAAAAGTAGAGTCTTACACATAGGTTATAGGCATAATCACCATTCATCCTTTATTGAATCTATTAGGTAGTGGAGGTCATTTGGACGATCGCTTTATGTTAAGTACTGACTGAGTAACTGCTGTCTGCTAATTAGCTATATGTTTAAGCAGCCGACTCCAATGCCGTTGGAGAAACTTGTAAATGATGTTGTAAGTAAATGATGATAATATATGTCATTAAGTTTCTAAAATAATTACTTCCAAACTTACTAAGATTTTCTATTTCTTTTTTGCTTTTGGTAATGTAAAAGAAACGGCCAAGTGCGAGTCGGACTTGCGCACCAAGGCGTCCGTACAAACTTGTGACATAAACGGCCATTTGACTATGTAGAAGTATAGGGCTGATTGCTCCATGGGACCACAGACCTGAGTACCTATATGATATTAATTACAACTCGATACACAGTCTTGACAGACAGACAGACGGACAACATAGTGATTCTATAACAGTTCCGTTTTTCCTTTTGAGAAAGAGAACCTTATAAATGAATTTTCCATTTAGTGTTCAATAGTATTAACTGCTAAACGTGCCGCGTCAGTCACGTAATCCCGAAAAAAAACCTGGTCTTTTATATTGTTAATAACAATAGTCTTCCATTAACACTGACAGCACACCTACAGTTCGCCCGAAGTAATATTGACAAAAAAATGGCCGCGTCAATTCCCTTGTTTCATAGCTAAAATATTTTATTTTCTTTTTCGTGTGAAGTGTCGGTTTTAGAGGATGTGCTGGCCCGTACGTTTATTTTACGTGTATTGGCAATCTGTACCAGCTTTTGAAGAGGATATTTCAAAAATACAGGAAACGATAGCTGGCGTCAATGCTACGAGAAATATACGAAACGGATTTTTATATGTAGTTTTTACTGTTTGAAACACCTGCATCGACTCTTGTTGCGTAAAATATTGAGTCAATGTACCTTCGTGCCTTACATACAACTGCACAAGTAAACTCCTCGATATCACTTGACGTTATACTAACAAAAACCTGTCCATTAAGTTGATAAGGTAATATCGTACTGCGAAAGAAGGTGGCGTCGATGATGAGCAGAGTGGAGTGGGAGGAAACTCCAGCAGCATTCTGACGGTTTTCGCCGAAAAGCTGGATGTGCCAACCTGAGGTTCGTTTATCAAGCTACATGGTTTACATGGGCCTAGATGTCTCTATTTGGGGCTGAGTATGGCCACACAATTTTTTTTTCTTTAAATGCATACTAACATACGCATAACATAACACTTTTAATGACCCACTTCCAATGTAGTCAGTGAATAAAAGTTTTTTTTTTTACAAATTGAACAGTTCTGTAATTTTAACTACAAAAAGATTTCATTGCACTATAACGATAGTTAAATATTGATTTGTAACTGTACGAGATATTTATATATATACCCTTAATTTCGTGCGGTGGTTATGCTATGCAACATCAATATCGAAATATATCATTGACATAAGTCTCTAGAATTAGAGTAAATACTTGGTTTTACTAACATTTAGCGGCACCTGAATTATATAAGTGTTCTCTTGTTCTCTCTCTCCTCTTCAACTCAAAAAATGAGTTGATATTACAATAGTACAATAAAAAGAAGGCGTTAATTGAAATACTGTTGTTTATTACAAACTTTCTAATATGTATTCATCAGTAATTTAATATTCAAGGTCTATTTTTTCCAACTCTTAAGACTAATAATCACATACACTCTGTCATCTCTTAAAATATCAATTAAAATTCAGTTTATTTCGCCACAAACCGCCGCCATTATCATGAAACAAGAAAACTTACTCAAGCGAGGCGCTGTCGAAGCTTCGGAGGCTAATTTTTACACAATTACAAGCAAGTTGGGCCAACAATGTCAGTGTTGCCGAAACACAGATTAACAGAGTTTTCGTTTTAATATTCGTTATTAAGATCTTGATTTTAAAAGTTTGGTTTTTCGTACTTTTATTAGGATTTTTTGGTTCATTTTCGAGGGATTAATGTTTGCAGGGATTTCATGTTTTTCTGATGTCATATTTTACCTAGTCTTTTTGCAACCATGTTTATCAACAATCATTATCCAGTTCAATCCGATGCAGGTTTTTTTTTGCGGGTGGGAAATCATCAAATAACTTCCCCCGCTCTGGGTGGAGCGGGGACGAGTGTCAGATTTGTAATGACTAAAACCCACCCATGTTCCTTCCATTGCCCTTTATGTTCCGGGGCCAAACTCTTTTGAACAACCCGCTACCCCGACAGTCCGATGCAGCTTGATACCATTTTTTTACGTGGATTGATTATTTATCATCATCTGCCTAGTCTTTTCCCAATTTTATTGGGGTAGGATTCCAGTCAAACCGGATGCAGCTGAATACCGAACAAATGACTGCTCCACAACCCATCGTACGTTAGTACTAAGTAATGGTAAGTGGCGGTAGCACTTGATAAGACTGGTAGTCAGCCTTTCGGGCCACTGACTACCTTTAACGAATGTCACAGAACTACTAATGACAGTCGGGACCAACGGTTAACCATTCACAAAGGTAACTCGATATGACATAATTGTCAGCGATCCACAAGAGTTCATGAGTTAACCGCTTATTTTATTTGACCGCCAGAATCCACAAATTGGGCAACATTCAACTTTACCAGATAGTCAGCTTTCTATCATTCTGATTACCAGTAACGGTAGACAAAGTCTTTATGATGTAAAGAGGATTTTCCCAGAAAACGTTTATACAAAATCTGTGCGGTTTCTTCTCAAGCGTCAAATGGAACTAAACAGTTTCACAAAAGATATTTCTAGGAAAATAAGGAATAACATATTTTTAACCGCACTCTAAATTTCTTCTTTTTAACACTTTAAGCCGCCACACGACCGTGGTAATCACTTAGATATTGTTGTCTTATTCATAGAACTATTTTCGACAAGATCTTTTTTTTCTAAATGGCAACTTGCAGTGCAACCTATGAGGCTGTCGTCAGCTTAACCGGACAAATCCTGTGGATGCCTCCAGATTAAGGGCTCCAATCAGGGTAAAATACTTAAAAATTAAACGACTACATGCGCACCATAGGGTTCGAGTCTCGGCTTAATGCGTCACTGGGGGAGTACTACAGCAAAGAGACAGGCTAGAGTTCTGAGTGTCAACAAGATTGGCTGACTCATACAGTTTCTCTTTCTTATCATGTCAAGTGTAATCTTAGCTTGCTAATGATAGTCCAACATTTCGTATGAGGAACTTTTGTCTTTAAATAATTTCATGCGAAAGGAGCCTTTCATTGTTCCAAAAATATACCATCAAACCTGCTCATAATTTCATCCGCTTTCATTCACATCGTATTGGTTATAGAACTCCATAAATAACCCTCATCCCTGCACAATGGATCGCGCTAATATTTCAACCATAAGCCTCAGATAATAATTTGACGCTATTTTAGTTTGCGTATCGCCATCGTACAATTTGTTGGTCTCACTCTATATTTAGGCTTTTGTTTATGAAAAACAATTTACAGTATTTTATGCTATTTCTAGAACAATGTGGAACAAAATTCCATCAAGAACAATTAGGATGACAAACGTAGGTTTGTTCGTAAATGTCAATTCTAAGAATAGAATAGAATAGTTTACATAGATTTTAAGTTTTCTTAGTTCCTAACTTATTTTAAGATACTCAAAGTACTATTGAATCATTCACTAGCAGGTTGGGAAAGTGGAGTGAAAGCTTTCACTCCATTTTGATGTGATTTCAAAATGTATCAGGAAAAGAGCAAACGGTACAACCAGCTGAGCTGAGTCACAAAGGGTGTAAAAGTAACCCTAACGAGGTCAAACGGCACTTTTTCTCCCCTTCATTGGAATACTTTTTATTCTAGACCGTACCTTCTAGTTACGAAGATATTAAGGGTCAAAGTTCTAAATTTTTACAAAGTATTTTTTTACATCCAATTTTAAATGTCATATTTTTTATCTTAAATTTGGCCTCGACCTCCTTACGATGCCATGCATCTAACCTTACTAATATTATAAAAACGAAAGTGAGTTTGTTTGTTATATCTTCACGCCTAAGTGGCTTAACCGATTTTGATGAATTTTGGCACAGAGATAGTTGGGACCCTGGAGACGGACATAGGCTAATTTAAAAAGATTTTTTTACTAAAAAGAGGCAAATGAAGGAGAAAGAGGGAAAACTTAGCTTTGCTATTTTTACAATGAATAAGGCAGGTAGCAGGTAAATCAGGAACGGGGAATTGTGTTGCCCCGAGTTTAACGCGAGCGAAGCCGCGGGCAAAAGCTAGTTGTTCAATAAACTTTTCAAATTGTACAGTTCTGTAATACTTTTACACCATAAAAAAGTTGTAGGATCTACTTAGTTGTACAGAATGCGTGTTTGACGGTTTAGTGTAGGGTTCATTTAAACCCTATATATCCATGAAATATATTTCAAGAAGATATCTATAATAGTATTAGAACTATAAACAGAAAGGAGTGTTTAATCAAAAACTATATTTTGATAAAAAAGAAACGATCACCATTTCGTCTGTTAAAAAACCTGAGAGCCTACATATAAAAACAATGTCGTAACCTGAGAAAGGTTAAATTTCAAATCCAATAAACCAGAAATATAAATACAATTGTAATCAATACTCCAGCTTATATAAGTAAAACCGGTTACCCCATGGCGTAGTTTACATCCTGATCAATATATTTTCCCAAAATGTCGGGGCTATTAGCGAGCTATATTTCGGCTATAATCCGCAAATAATTTGACACTGGCGGTCGATAGCGGCATTTAGCCGTAGCGATGCAAATCGTCCTGTACCGTAAATATTTTTCTTCTCCCCTCGTTTGCTGAATAAATCTGGTTTAGCTTGTTATATTGGCTGCATTGGATCTAAATGGATTTTGTTGTCGCTGTGGAATAGAGATAGTTTGGGCGTGTTGGTATTATTGATTTTAGATAGTTTTGTGTGTTCAGGGAATGAAACTACATACATAAATATTGTTCTTCATTGTTAACTTTATTTTTTGCAGCTTAAACAGTGTGTTCTGATATTCTTATTTAACATAATATTAGTATGTATTGATAAAATTACTGTTGACATGAAAAATAATGAGCAATATTGTTCAAGTCAACATTTTATCAATAGCCTCCATGGAGTCTGGATACAGATCCAGACTACAGACTAGACCGACTACAGACAGAGTACAGACTCTGTTGTCTTAGCAATAGGCTTGGAACTTAAACATTACTGTTGAAATGTGGGTTTACTATAATTGGATACACCTCTGCTTAACTCTACGGGGTTTATAGGCATGATATTATTATATAATATATTCAGATTCCCTAAAAATACCTATAGCTACTTTTAATGGAAATCTTTATTTAACAATACAGATTTTCAAAACAAATAGTAATACCATTATACGATAGTACTTTGTTCACACAATCAGAGTAAGCCTCAAATACCCTTGCTATAAAGTTATTGGAAATCGATGCCTCCATAATGTTAAATTTAAAAGTCTAAACACAAACCCAGACTAGAGCAGACCCAAACGAACCGATACAAATACAATCTACGAATAAAATCCGAAGACAGTCTAAACAACAAGCATTAAGCTGTAACAAACGATCCTTGTAAACACTCCCGTTTCTGCATAAGTTTGGATTTGCAAACAATGTCGGATAAACTTGCCAAGTTTTTTGTACATTCGTCAACACCTTACCTACTTAAGACAAGGTTCAAATTCCACCAACTTGGGTATAGAAGTTTTGTTAGTTGTACAACTCGGTGCATTTACGAAGCTAGCTGCTGGCACTCGCTTACACTATTTGCATTGTTAATAGAGTCAACTGATTCAATATTATCGATGTGCTGGACCGTGAAAGGTTCGCTAGTGGTGTTTTATAATGTCTGCTGGACTAGGGATGTAGCTTCGGATTTATTCGGGTATTTATCCGACAGATCTAGTTAAGGGAACAATAAAATGTCTGGCTGCTTATTTCGTGAATTAGGATGAGAATTATGTACAAAACTCGTATTACTGTGGTGACGTTGATAAAGTTATAGGTGAGCTAGGGATTTATATTTTTAGTAAAAGTGCTTTTGGAAGGGTGTTATATTTTGGGGATCTTTACTTTATTAATTAGCTTTTGCCCGCGGCTTTTTCGGGGTAACACATTACCCCTTGCGCCTTATTGATTTGTAATAGCAACGCTAAGTTTTCCCTTTTCTTCCCTCTTTCTCCCTCACATCCCACTTTTTAAAATAAAAATTAGAATTAATAGCCTATGTCCGTCTCCTGGTTCTCAACTATCTCTGTACCAAAATTCATCAAAATCGGTTTAGCCGTTAAAGCGTGAAGAGGTAACAAACAAACAAACTCACTTTCGTTTTTATAATATTTAGTTTTTATTCGCCCGCGTTAAATTTGGGGTAACACAGTTCTCCTTGCGCCTTATTGATTTGTAATAGCAACGCTAAGTTTTCCCTTTTCTTCCCTCTTTCTCCCTCACATCCCACTTTTTTTAAATAAAAATTAGCCTATGTCCGTCTCCTGGTTCCCAACTATCTATGTATCAAAATTCATCACAATCGGTTTAGCCATTAAAGCGTGAAGAGGTAACAAACAAACAAACAAACAAATAAACAAACAAACTCACTTTCGCTTTTATAATATTATAGTAAGGATAAGGATAGTAAGGATATATATATATATATATATATATATAGTAAGGAAGTAAGGATAAGTAAGGATAAGGATAGGTTGAATTTCAAATCATCGTGAGGAAACCAGCATGCCTGAGAGATATACCTCGACGACAACTTAAGGCAAGTCGGGGACCATGGACACTGGGCAGCATAAGAACTCTGACAGTAGATCAGATAAGGCATTAACCACATGATAAAGAAATATGGGTTGAAAAGTGATGCAATAGTAGTAATAGACGGCACGGTTGGCGCAGTGGCTGAGGGATCGACTGCTGCGCTGCGTGTCGCGGGTTCGATTCCCGCACGGAACAAATATTTGTATGACCTGCAGATAGTTGTTTCGGGTCTGGCTGTTTGTGCATGTGAGTTTATATGTTTGTAAAACGCACCCACGATACAGGAGAAATTCCTAGTTTAGGGGAATGTTTTTTAAAAACAAAAAAAAAAGTGAGATTCAATTACTTGTGCGCTATCTAACATAATGATGTTAGGTGGGTCAACTGAGTCATCAAGATTGGTGATGATGACTAAGTTCAGGACAAAACATCACGTTTATCGAGAAGGGTTGGCATCCTTTTAGTAACTACAAACATATTCAGCCAGTTAAGTTTCCATTTCCAGTAAAAACCTGGCAAAAATCCTGAGTCTGAATTTGATATTACAAATTCGTGAGGGTTAAATTCAATTTCACTTTGCCCAACTTGAGAATCGAACCCACGAGAAAGGCAGAATTTGCTCTAAAAGATGAACGAGGCAATCGTTAGAAATGTGCCAAATTTCCTTTCATCCGCTTTTTAATAAATGTTTTGCCATGAACGTTTTTATAAATAAAACTTTAATCCTTTGATGAATATTCCTTCTCAACCCGTATTATGTTCTTACTTTAAAGCACCTTTAGCTTGAGTTTATTTAGCTTAGTCTACGTTCATTAGCAGCCAGTAATATCCGTCGATAAGTTTCCTTTGTTCTCGATCCAAAGGTACGAGTAGCCGAAACGTATTTGATTTTTGACTAATCTGGGTTCTATTTTGAAGATCTGGACGAAAGTCTTGCTTAGTTTGGTCTGTGGATAAGTGACTATTCATCATATCCCCCAATATATACACGCTTCGCTAGCAACTCAGTTATTTATAGATGCTATTCCCAAATCTTAGTTACTTGAAGATTAGTGTTTCTTCGTTTGTTCGAATTCATTTACCTATGGAAAACGACTAACGACAATATTTTTGAATAGCATTCCGACTGATGTAGTTGTTTATATATATACATAAAAGAGTTATCTTCTACGCGAGTTCTTTGTGTGCTTACCAGATTGTGTAGTGGGCTACCTTTTCTGAAGAGTAGTTTGGAGTTGTTTGTATAGACAGTTATAGTTACCAATTGTACCTACAGTAGATAGCAAGAGAACTGTATATTGCTTTAATGAAGAGCATTAAATTCTGAATAATCTGAGCAAAATCAAAAATTCCCCTAAAGGCACGTCAGTAATTTAATTCTCAGCAGAATGAGAACGCAAAGAAAAAACAACGCGACCATTTTATTCTTCCCTAAAAATCAAATAGGGGAAGTCGTAAAAATTGAAATGTTTGCTCCTCACCTCTTGGAACTTCGCTCACTGCTTAAAGAGGAACGTAAACAAAAGAAAGGGAGGCTGAGCCACGATTAAATTCTGTTTGAATCCGTATTAAACATACATGGTATGGTGGGGTCTCCCATACGTTTCGCCATGACATCCCCCTTCGCTGGAAATGTCGAGCTTTCTTTTGAAATAAACGTGTCTTGTTCTCTAAATGGTAGCAAGTGTTTGTAAACCTCCTTGATTTAGGAAGTACTTCGGAAAGAAGGTAATTTAGATTTTTGTCACATCCCTTCTTACACGTATTATTGTTGTGAACATGTGTGCAAGACTTTAACTTTATCTGTTTGATGTGTTTTTGTTGAGAACAGATTTTGTAGGCTGTGACAGGTACTACACACGAAGCATGGGACGTAACCTTTCGCAATAGCTGTGCGTATTTCATACGATAGTTATGTCGCGTCATCATCGTTTAATTTTCTGTTAAACAAGTGATTTAAAAATGCCAGTTCTCATCAATATGATGATTAAATCATTCAACAGTTTAAAGAACCATATGTTTGCATAAATTAATCCCATGTTTACGAGGTACGAAATCATAATGTTCATTAAAACATCAGGTGTAATT
The DNA here is from genome assembly GCA_958449745.1 of Ochropleura leucogaster. Lineage (NCBI taxonomy): Eukaryota > Metazoa > Arthropoda > Insecta > Lepidoptera > Noctuidae > Ochropleura > Ochropleura leucogaster. The sequence continues at coordinate 575,546 of OY288213.1, read as the reverse complement.
TACCTTGACATTCGAACCAACATTCACAGGCCGTAATTTCCCCAAAAATAAAACATTTACACAAAATAAGTAATTCAATGGCTGATAATAAATTATAACGAGCGATTAATCACGATATTACGAGTTTTATTTACGGAAAAGAGAATAAAATAACGGAGAATGATAATGAACAGGAGTTTTTGGACCATTTCCCTATTTATGTGGGAATGTATAATGCGTATTTCGCGCCAAGATTCTCGGGTTCCGCTTTTTGTTCCACATTTTGTCTGTGAATGACTTTTTATGTTTCTTTTTGTGTACATTTTGTAAGTGGAGGAAAAACGACGAAAGAAAATAACAGTATTCCTGTTAGCTCACAGAGTTATTTTAAAATGATTGTAGTTAATTTTATTGCAAAAGTGCAGTTCATAAATTTCAAACTACATATATTCATTCATTCACCAATCTGCTGCTGGGTTCAAACTCACAATCTGTGTTTGGATACTAACTTTACAATATTTTTTTATGCTGCCTATCCTCAACTTGATCTTGATAGAGGTTTCAGACCAAACTCAAGGTTTGACAAAAAGCGAAGGTGATTTTAAATATTAAACTCACCGAACGAATGAGCGAGACCGTAATAGGTTCTAAGACAGGCTGCCGATGTCGGCGATAAGCCTGCGAAGATGCCTATGGCATTAAGTCCGCCTCTGTACTTTGTGCTTGAAGTGTTAAATAAATAAATAAATAAATAAAATGGGACTGGGTTGGTTGCGTTTCCAGTATTAGTCAGGGTGAAAGGTCATACAGTGGGTGTCTGAACACGGTTGTCTTCTCCGAGGAAGGCCCAATAAACGCTGGCGTGATGATTTGGCTTCGCTCCTGACTGATTGACCAGAGGATGCAAACACCGTCAGAGTCAGAAATGAATGGAGGAGGTTCTGCCCAGAAATGGTACAGAATAGACTCATAAAAAATATGTCCCAGGCAATAATCATAACATAAATAAATTACTCGAATTGATTATTAAACAAGGAAGCCTGGGCTTTTAAAAGGTTTTTAGAAATAAAATTAATATGGGTAGGAGGAAGAAAAATACTCCAACTCAATTATGCATACTTAATTTGCTTGCTTTTCATCTTTAAAAGTCCTCATAGATCTTTATTACATTTTATGGGCCTTTATAAATCACTGCAAAAACGCCAGAAGTTACAATATTAATTTAGCGCCAAACGTATTTGTCTTTAGTCTTCCATCAGTTATTTTGAATTTCTATGATATATCATTGGAGGTTGGAGCTAGAGCCTAGGGCCCTCCAACTTAGGGGTACTACTGCAGGGTTATATCCTAAGACCCAATAATACTACGTTTTCAGGAAATGAACATAATAGGTGTTTAACTACAAAGCCTACAACTACGACAAAAGAAGATCCTATATTTTGTTTTAACAGAAAACCTCATAAAAAGCGTTCAACTATCCTCAAACGCGACCATAAAGCCTTCAATTCGCTAACCGATCCCAAAAATTGGTTTACGACGCAAAAAACCATTTGATACAAGCAACCTTTTCCCTCAAAACATATTGTACATAAACTAGATATACAATATATTTGCATCGAAAGGCATTACGAGCTTCAAGGCAGGGTTATTTCACGGCTCATAAAAATTTGATTTTGAAACCGAGTAGAGCGGAACCTGACACATTGTATGTATCATACAATATTGTGAGACGTGCACACTCATACATGCCAGATACGACCTGAAATGTAATACTTTTTAAAATATTTTGCTTTGGAGAAAGATGGCGGTCGGGTTAGTTCAGGTTTTGTTTAGTTTCACGATATTGTATCCACGCTTATCTATTAATTCTATATTTTGGATATACATAGGTGTGTACATACTGTGGATTGTGTATTACATGTCTTTGGTTTATTTTTTTAAGACAAAGTAATGAGTCTATCGCGAGGACCTAGTGGATAAACGAGAAACTCGTGCCAAGATGATGAATGCCATTCGAGTCGATCATGAAGTTAAGCCGCGCTGGCGTAGGTTAGTCCCTGAATGAATGACTACCCATAACACTTCGAGTTTCCTCCGTGCCTCAGAAAACACCTTTAGCTGTTGGCTAGTGCCTCGAAAGTCTGACAAACAGTCTTACAAAGGAGTATCGTATTACCCAGTAGTAACTGGGTTGTGGAGGTCAGATAGGCAATCGCTCCATGTAAAATACTGGTACTAAGGTGAATTACCAATACAGTTTTGAAAAAGTCTAGGCAGATGGTGATGTACAAAGTAAAGCGCCTGCCGGAGTAATAGTCCGCTGTTCTCAAACGTGCAACATTTCAATTAACAGAACAGATGCAGGCTACAAGCTACTAGGGTGGCAAAAGTACAAATAAAAAAGTTAAATTCAGCAAATTTAATTCACGCAACAACGGTTGGAGCTGTCAATATGTAAATATGGACGGCTCACAAAAACTGCTGGAATAATTTCAGCATATAAAACATTTCACTTCCATTTTGTTCGCATAGGATATGAAAGGCATTTCTATCATCATACCAGGGGGCCTAAATTGGCCGTTTTATTTTAAATGGTCGCTAAATGTCAGTTGAACTGTGTTTGTGACCATTTTAAGAACTTTAACCTGGTTCATATTATTATCCTGTAGTTTCTTTTTTCGAATTAATCGAAAACTTCTACTGAATATTTAAGATTTATTTCCGAAACACACACGATGTTTGGCAAACTGCTGCTGTCACGAAACGATATTTCTATACTTAACTGAACATTTCGCTTGTATTATTTAATTTAACCAGTCTTTTTGTTTGTCAGTATGAATTTAAAATCTCGAACGTGGAATAACGGCACGGTTGGCGCAGTAGCTAAGCAATCAACTGCTGCGCTGCGTGTCTTGGATTCGATCTCCGCACGAAAACAATATATTTGTATGACCTACAGTAGTTGGTTTGAGTCTGGGTGTTTGTGTATGTGAGTTTAAATGTTTGTAAACGCACCCACGATACAGGAGAAATTCCTAGTATGGGGCAACGTTTTTTGAATAAAGAAAAAAGCCTGCGCTCATTATAAGCACATCAATTGAGATCACTAAACAAGTCAGGGATTTGCTAGACTGTAGAAACTATTCAGAAAAGGACGACCCGATTGTCATGATCAACAAACCCAAGGAACATTCCCAACCCCAAACTTAGCTATACAAATCGATGCTACAAAGTACAATGACTTGCAAGAAGTAACGTAGATACCAGTAAGTGATTCCAGCGGCCCTGGATGTGACCCAGAAACCCACTTCCTATTATCAGCCAATGGATCATACGTTGCGATATTTCTCGTCATAAGAAAGCTGAACTTTGAACGGTATCTATAGCAGGCGTAAACGGATTTATTTCGCAACCCTGAAGGAAAAAACATCAAAAAGGAAATACGTCACGCTTCCACAGGCAGATAGAAAGGATATGTGGAAAAGGATTTTTCAGCAAGATAGAAGTATAAGGTTTTACAAAAACTTTTGTTTTTATTTAGACGCTTAAGTGACTTAGCAAGTCCTACAGATGAGTCAGTTTTTGTAATAAAATATAACAGCTCCGGTTTGAGCGGTATAAAACTAACCACTTAGTCAACCAAGCAGTTAGTATTGAGTTACCATAGACAAGATAAAGATCGGAATACAAAAGCTAGCTCGATAGTTTGAGCTTCAGCTAGAGCTAGTTAGATCTCCTCTTTTTGTACGACGGATACTTTTATTACAAAACAAGATTTATAAACAGATTGAAGTTTAAGTACTTGAACTATATACAATAAGCAAACTTAGCAGCTAAAATTATAACCGCCATTTTTCTCAATAAAAAAATCACAAATACCTCAACAAACGGAACTGTCTCCTACATCCTACATAATTCCCGCGACTTACACAGAATCAAGTGAACTGACTTACCTTATCTCTGAACCCTACATCCATTACCAGTTACACTAAAGACGATGACCACAACAAGAGGCTACATTCAGCTTACTCCACTAACTCATCTGGACACATCCTAATCTCGTTGACAAATGAACTGGACCAACGGAACAGCATTATCTTAGTACTGGAAGAAACGATACCTTGACAATACAACACGGAGCAAAAGTAACTGTAATCTTCAAAGAAGAGGGTTCAATTTTGGATGTAGGAATTCGCTGGCCAAGATCTGCCATTATGTCGTATGAGCGTAGGGGGCGTTTAAGCGAGCCCCAAGGGGGTTAATCAACTGTTTACACTACAAGATAACAGCCGAGTAGATTGCTCATAAAAACCCTTCCGTAGACTTGATGTATGTGAGGCGAGGGGTCGATTCTTGAAGATTTAAATTGGTTTCTAAATGAATGTGTTGGTCAAGCTATTATCCTTTGTTGTGTAAGGGCTACAAACTGTATGTGCTTAATAAATTGATAGGAAAGAAAACACGGAAGTCTTGCTAATGAAAAATATAGAATTCAAAGTGCTCTTGCAGCGCTTTCTTGTTATTTCAATCAATTCAAAATGAATAATGTAAAAGACTGAAGTGTCTCGACTGAAGTTCTTTCTTAATTAATTTTCATAACAATGAAAACTGAAACACTTTCAGGGTTTGTTTTGAGACCAACACTGTGATTATTTTATTTACCACTACGAAAGTTGTTATCACAAATCCTTCCTTGCAGTTACTATACCTACTTCACCCACATAATTACCTCCACAATACGAATAACCCAACCATAATCACAGTACTGTCTCTAAACTAGTTCAAACCAGTTTCTCCCGGTTCAGAATTACAATAGCGAACTTTAAAATAAACTTGGCTTGGCCAGGAGTCATGTTAAACGTCCCGGACAGTCGGGCTGGGCTTGAAATATCACTCAACTTACCAACTAGCCAAGCCCGACTTTTTTCCTCACTTTTTATAACTGTCATAGTTCGAGGAGTCACTTTGATCTTTGTATGGAGTGTTTTAGTTCGGCATGGGGCGAGGGAGCGATTTCATGAAGAATCTTCCGAGTTTTTAAGGGTGTTGTGGAGTCTCGAGTTTCTTTAATAAATGGGAGTTGAACGGTGAATGGAAACGCTACCCCTTTTTTGTTTGTTTGGAAAAGTGAGTAAACTGAGTTCTATTATTTACGGATCGTTGTTGGTTATGGTTAGGTATGTTAGAATAATGTAGAAAATAAGTTAATATTACTTTTGTATTTTGTTAGTAATTTGTGGTCAATAGTATAAGTAGTTGCGATGATGCCTTTTAAGTTGGTACGACTGTCATCATAAACCATTGACCACTAGATGGCGCTTCTTTTGTTTGATATGTTTTCATTTTATCAATTCATTTTAAAATAGAATTTATATTCATAATAATGTTTAATTAATTCCTGAAATATTATATTACGATAAATCGAATACGTAAAACTTAATCTATAATTGTTTGTCTTATATTCATATTACCCGGTTGTACCAACCAAAGTGGCGCGCAACATTCGAGTTGTCAGTGTGGCGCGTTAGTTTTAAATTTAGTCGGTTATGATCGACAAGTAAGGAAGGACATATTGTCGGGCCTGCGCTAGGCTGTTATACTTAAGTATTAACGCTGTAACAACGACATTGTAAAACCAAATGATTTAAAAGAGTAACCATGGAGTTTCTTGCCGGTTCTTCTCCATGGAAACAACCAACCCGAACCGTGCACTAGCAAGTCAGTGGAATAAAGTATTTAGTTGAATTTAAAAGTGAGTTTTACTGTACGAGTCCAACATATCAGAAGTGGGATAGCACTAGAAACAATTAAGTATCTCAGTGTTACCGAACGCCCAGCAAAGCGCAATATTAAGGTACAGTTTCTTTTATCCGTTTATAAATTCAATCAAATGACCAGCAGTTAGATAAATAGTGTAACTCGCTTGATATCTTATTATACGTAGGTATAATAAATGGAATGGTAATAATAATGCTAATAACATGGAGTGATATCTTAAACGAAAATATTTAAAAAAAAAAAAAGCATTAATTAATATTTTTCCCATTGGTTAACTTTTGGAATGAATACTTGTTTGATTTGTTTTTATAAATAAAACACAGATAATTGGGTGTGTGCGTGTGTTTATTTTTTATTCCATAATTGTAATGAATACTTGTATGATTTGTTTTTCGGAGCGTTTCGAGGCGCAGCCAGAACGGTGCGAGGCACAGCCGCAGAGGTTCGAAGCACAGCCGGAGCGGTTCGAGGCGCAGCCGGAACGGTACGAGGCCCAGCCGGAGCGGTTCGAGGCGCGGCCGGAACGGTACGAGGCGCAGCCGAAACGGTACGAGGCGCAGCCGGAGCGGTTCGAGGCACAGCCGGAGCGGTTCGAGACGCAGCCGGAACGGTGCGAGGCGCAGCCGGAGCTGTTCAAGACGCAGCCAGAGCTGTTCGAGACGCAGCTGGAGCTGTTCGAGGCGCAGCTGTGGCAACTCGAGGCTTTCTCAAGGTGTAGGTAACATTGCCGAATAGGTCAGTAATCAGTTTTTACTGGCGCAAATGTTAAGAGACGTCATTCAGACCATGTAAACTTATGGAAGCAATGAATGCTTTCCTGTTTTTAATGTTATTTTAGAATTGGATCCATCAAAATGAAATCAAACAATGTGGATATGCAAAGTAAACGAGTGTGCACAAATTTACAACATGTCAGACAGGTGAACAAGTCGCTACGAACTAGTACAAACTGCCAAAACTTGTGTAATGTTTTCCTGTAGACCTACCATCGACTTTTTTAGTTGCCATTCACTTCCGATGCAATCCAGTATAAGTACCTAAACTAAATCATGCAGAGCGTACCATGAAGTGCCTTTAGCTGACAGGCGTTTGAATCGCTCACGGACTAAATGAAAGATCGAAATTTGTCTGTGGTTCGCGGTGTGAGAAAGAGCTGACGCTGTAGAGTCGTAACATAAGTCTGTCTCTTTTACTCGCACCATATGCGTTGCGTTTCGAGACTTCATCTGTATAAAAATTACAAAAAACATTTTTAAATTACGTTTTCTAGCGTCAGATTATATACTTATTAGTTAGTATAATTTTAGTAGTTGTTAAAATAAATTGTTTAAGACGAGTTAGGAACGCACTTTCACTTATGTCAGATTTGACAGCTGTTTTGAAAGTTGAAATTGTTGTTGCTTAATTACTAAATTTTATTAGTATTATTTGAAGTTATATTAATTAGTATTACGAATAATGGCATAAGTATTCTTTTGGAGTTTACGGTAATCAGGAAATTGGGCAGTATTCAACTGAAATACTTTGAATTACGTAAACTATCAAAATTTTTATAAAGTTATTAACAAAACGACTCACTTCACGCCACGAAATAGCAACTTATATGAATTGCTTAATTTGACACATAAGCTATCCAATTTAGGTTGATAGGTCACGTTATGGTATGAAAAAAAGAATGAATGAAAACAGTTTGCGATCCAATTGCCGACTTGATTTGGCGTTGCTTAGACTGGATCGTATTAAGGATATTGTGGCATGAAATGGCAAAACAGTTTATTGTAGAACATCAATTGAATCGCAATAACAGTTCATGGTAGGCCTCCTAGTCTGAATGGCAAAACAAACTACACATGCTTGCTTGTAAATCGCGTTTAGGAGATACATTAGAGGGATATTTTCGTGACTAAACAGTTTTACTTAATCGATATACAATTACGTGCAAGAATGCCATTGATTGCATACTTTTGGGTATCGAAGATCGTTCTATGAGAACTTTTGCGGAAGCAGTCCAGTATTCTGATCTCGATAAATTACTAGTTTATTTGAAGGGGGTTAAAACTAACAAAGAAATTGACAAAACGGTGCAGCAGGTTAATTGATAATGAAACCAATATGTCAGGAACCACAGCTAAATGCTATAATTGTGGCGAAGAAGTCACCCATATTATAAGTGTAAACAAGCAATCAAACGGTGTGCTGCTTGTAATTGTAGTGTATCGTAGGGAAAGATAATGAATGATAACACTATGTTGCAACTTGTATATGTTTCGATTTATTTCTACTATTTTCTTGGAACTGGCATGTAGTGGTCGATCTGCCTCTTAGTTTTATTAATTTGTCGAATCACAAAGCTTTACATAAAAATGGAATATTCTTAACGGAGAAACAAAATGGACGAAGTTTACAAATATAGGTGGCGGCAGCGCGCCTTTCAGCTACAGTGCTCCCAGTCTAGCGAAGCGTACAGGCGTCTTCACGAGTCTGTCAGATTTGGTTCTTAGACGATGGCTTGTGTATTGCGTAGGTCAGCGTCTTGTGGTCGATAAATCAATTCTCTTCCTTCGAAAGTATTTCTGAAGCGTCTGACGGCCTTATAAATAGACAAAATTGTCTGTCAAACGTACTGAGCTGAGTTTCTGAGAATTTCTTTGAGGGATAGCTAAGAGGAACCCACTTGTTGTTTATGCGCTGTTGTAGTACGGCTCCAGCACAGTTGTTAGACGCATCGCACATTAGTGACATAGCTGCGGTTGGTGACGGGTGAACAAGTAAGGTTGCGGTTTGTATGCTAGCCTTACATGACTCAAAAGCTGTTGATGCTTCCGCTGTCCAGCTATCTTTGTCTTGTCACGATTCTTACAGTTGTGTAGATATGCATTGAGAGGTGTTGTACATGCGCGGCGTTTGGAATGTTGTCGCGATACAAGTTCACCATTCCCAGGAAACTAAATAAGATATAATAAGATCTTCAATGGTTTCAGGCCTAGTGTAGCCAGTGATGATTTTAACTTGTATCTTTCGGTGGTTTGATTCCTTCGGACGGTGTGTCATAGCCGAGAAAGTTAACGCTTGGTTTTTCAAAAATACATTTTGATGGTTAGTTGTGATTCCATGGTCATGTTATCTTTATGAGGGTATTCGAATAATCCGAATGGCGTTATAATGGCTGTCTTCTCAATATCTGGTTCTCAGCGGTTGGCTGAGTTTGCTGTGGTTACATAATAAAGCAGGACATTTAGTTGACGATTGCCCTGCTAGAAAGGAGGACAACAAGGTTTTAGGCAATTTATTGGCCTATCAAGTCTCTTACGCCGGTTTATAAAGGGGTTTCTCATGAAGTACCTGTTTGATTGATTTGATTGTAAATGTGGTAATGAGATTAAGTACTGAGAAGTAAACTGATCAAAAGAGTTAATGAACCTCTTAAAGATGAACTTTGGGTAGTTGTCAAATCACTGGACATGTGTAGAAGTCCCAGTGAAATGACTTAGCAGTACCGAAGACGTGAAGGAGCTTCAGTATTGATCGTTTATAGTAGTTGTTGTCAAATCACTGGACATTTGTAGAGGTTCCAGTGAAATGACTTAGCAGTACCGAAGACGTGAAGGAGCTTCAGTATTGATCGTTTATAGTAGATGTTGTCAAATCACTGGACATTTGTAGAGGTTCCAGTGAAATGACTTAGCAGTACCGAAGACGTGAAGGAGCTTCAGTATTGATCGTTTATAGTAGTTGTTGTCAAATCACTGGACATTTGTAGAGGTTCCAGTGAAATGACTTAGCAGTACCGAAAACGTGAAGGAGCTTCAGTATTGATCGTTTATAGGAGTTGTTGTCAAATCACTGGACATTTATAGATGTTCCAGTCAAATGACTTAGCAGTACCGAAAACGTGAAGGAGCTTCAGTATTGATCGTTTATAGTAGTTGTTGTCAAATCACTGGACATTTGTAGAGGTTCCAGTGAAATGACTTAGCATTACTGAAGACATGAATGGCCTTCAGTATTGATAGTTTATTGCAGTTGTTGTCAAACCACTGGACATGTGTAGAGGTCCCAGTGAAATGACTTGGCAGTACTGAAGACATGAAGGGACTTCAGTATTGATAATTTATAGTAGTTGTTGTCAAATCACTGGACATGTGTAGAGGTCCCAGTGAAATGACTTAGCAGTACTGATGACATGAAGGGACTTCAGTATTGATAGTTTATAGTAGTTGTTGTCAAATCATTGGACATGTGTAGAGGTCCCAGTGAAATGACTTAGCAGTACTGAAGACATGAATGGCCTTCAGTATTGACAGTTTATAGTAGTTGTTGTCAAATCACTGGACATGTGTAGAGGTCCCAGTGAAATGACTTAGCAGTACTGAAGACATGAATGGCCTTCAGTATTGACAGTTTATAGTAGTTGTTGTCAAATCACTGGACATGTGTAGAGGTCCCAGTGAAATGACTTAGCAGTACTGAAGACATGAATGGCCTTCAGTATTAATAGTTTATTGTAGTTGTTGTCAAACCACTGGACATTGTGTAGAGGTCCCAGTGAAATGACTTAGCAGTACTGAGGACATGAATGGCCTTCAGTATTGATAGTTTATTGTAGTTGTTGTCAAACCACTGAAAATGTGTTGAGGTTCCAGTGAAATGACTTAGCAGTATTGAAGACATGAAGGGGCTTCAGTATTGATAGTTTATAGTAATTGTTGTCAAACCTTCGGAAATGTGTAGAGGTTCCAGAAGAATGGCTCAGCAGTACTGAAGACATAAAGGGGCTTTAGTGTTCAGTATGATGAATTATTAAATCTTGTAAAAGCTTATTACATATACTAGCTTTCGCCCGTGGCTTCGCTCGTGTTAAATTCGGGTTATCACGGTTTCCCTTTCATGACATACAGGTGCCTGTTATCTGTAGTTTTTGCCCTTGTGCCTTGTAATAGCAATGCTAAGTTTTCCATTTTCTTCCTCATACTTCAATCTTTTTTTTTAAATAGTCTTTATCCGTATCCGGGGTCCCAACTATTTCTGCACCAACATTTATCAATGTCGAAGACGTAACAAACTCATTTTCGCTTTTATAATATTAGTAAGGATTAAATTCCCGAGACGTGAATTTGTCAGGAAAGGCCGACTGTTAGCTATTGTCATTATTTTATTTGATTGATCTAATTATAATTTAAAACAGGTGAATAAAATGGTTTGGTAGTTTCAAGGTAGTAGCGACTTGTACCACTAGTAAATAAGACTGCTTGGTAGTTTCAAGGTAGTAGCGACTTGTAGGTACCACTAGTAAATAAGACGGCTTGGTAGTTTCAAGGTAGTAGCGACTTGTAGGTACCACTAGTAAATAAGACGGCTTGGTAGTTTCAAGGTAGTAGCGACTTGTAGGTACCACTAGTAAATAAGACGGCTTGGTAGTTTCAAGGTAGTAGCGACTTGTACCACTATAAATAAGACGGCTTGGTAGTTCAAGGTAGTACTAGTAGCGACTTGTACCACTAGTAAATAAAACGGTTTTGTGGTTTTAAGGTTATAGCGACTTGCACCACTCATATATTTACACCAATTTATAATATTTAAAGTTGATTCTTAGTGTATTATGGTTAGGTACATGCAGTTGTAATTGCTTTGTGTTGTTGATTTGAATATTACCTGTATAACTGAATACAATTGCAATATTTTCAAATAAAAAACCATTTACCTAAATACGCGAGGACGCGTAAGTTACATGGATGGCCGAATGTTGGAATAGGGTGCAAAGTAGTAGCGACGAGTAACAAACTATTTCGTACAGTTGGATGTGTTAGTCATGATTAATTAAGATATCCACTATGGCTTCAATAGTTGCATTGTAACTGGAACAGTTGATTTAGATACGCAATATTGATTATTGTATATAATGCTATTCGTATACATACGCGAGGACGCGTAAGTTATGCGGATGGCCGAATGTTAGAATAATGTAGAAAATAAGTTAATATTACTTTTGTATTTTGTTAGTAATTTGTGGTCAATAGTATAAGTAGTTGCGATGATGCCTTTTAAGTTGGTACGACTGTCATCATAAACCATTGACCACTAGATGGCGCTTCTTTTGTTTGATATGTTTTCATTTTATCAATTCATTTTAAAATAGAATTTATATTCATAATAATGTTTAATTAATTCCTGAAATATTATATTACGATAAATCGAATACGTAAAACTTAATCTATAATTGTTTGTCTTATATTCATATTACCCGGTTGTACCAACCAAAGTGGCGCGCAACATTCGAGTTGTCAGTGTGGCGCGTTAGTTTTAAATTTAGTCGGTTATGATCGACAAGTAAGGAAGGACATATTGTCGGGCCTGCGCTAGGCTGTTATACTTAAGTATTAACGCTGTAACAACGACATTGTAAAACCAAATGATTTAAAAGAGTAACCATGGAGTTTCTTGCCGGTTCTTCTCCATGGAAACAACCAACCCGAACCGTGCACTAGCAAGTCAGTGGAATAAAGTATTTAGTTGAATTTAAAAGTGAGTTTTACTGTACGAGTCCAACAGGTACGTGTATAAAGTCTTTATTCTAAATTGATTTATTCGCAAAATTGAAACAGGTTAGTTTGTCATTCCTAATGATATTGTGCTCATTTTCACCTGACCAGAATATGTTGGTGTAGGCAACCAATATCAAACTCATAACAAAATTTATGACTGACTTATTAATGTGTTTTCTATTCTTCATTGTTTAATTACCGTTCTTGACTCGAAATACAAGGTAACCAAATAATACCCAATAATTATTTACCCATAAAACTTACGCAGGTAATCTGTGCTTCGAAGGGGTCCCTCAAGGTCGGGTTACAAACTAATTATTATCAATCCGGTAGCCGGCAGGATAACTCCTGCTAATTAATCTATAGCTATTAACAAATACGGGGCCCGATAAATCCGCACAATTTGCAACATTTATTATTCCACATCCTGCTAGGGGAAACTAATTTATTGTGAATCTGGTTGAGGGCTCTTGGACTCAGAGGGATGATTTTGTAAAATATACGTATGCACCCAGTACTAACTGGGTCGTGGAGGTCAGATAGACGATCCATTTAAAATACTAGTATTCAGATGTATTTAGTAAGAGCAAATGCCAACCCCAATACAGTCGGCAAAAAGCTACGCAAAAAATGAATTGAATAAATTGGTTCTTATTTTTGTTCCTGAGAGGCAAAAAGTGAAAAATTTACAAAACTATATTTTTGAAAAGGTCAAGTCGTTTTAGGTGAGAATTCTTCAGATAAATTCCAGAGTCCTCAAGTAATTTACAATACGAAGTAAATGGATGGTGTATTTTAAGAAAACAGTTTTGTTTTATGACTGGGTCTAAGCTAGGTAACAAAATCTATTCAATCATAATATCAGTAGGCCTACTATGACATCTTATAGCAGTTCTTATTCCACTGAGGGAAAGAGATGGTGCTAGACACCCTGTATAGCTCTGTCTCTTTCCCTCAGTAGAATAAGAACTGCTTTAAGACGTCATAGTAAGATAGCAGAACACATAAATCACACGCTTAATTTTTTCAAGATAAATGGTGTAAATCCATAAGTTAATTTATTCAATGTTGCTTTCAATTTATGGAGGTCGAATTATTATTCAATAAATATTTAGCCAGAATCTATCTTAAATAAGGATCTTTATACAAAGACCAAATAATGGCAGTCTTGCAGGTAAAGCCAAAAAGTCTTCAATATTTTATAACCAGGGCAGATGACCAATAAATTTGTTTGTTGTAACGAGTTTCGATACGCTCGTAAATTTTAAACCACAGCTAAGTAACCAAATTTAATATTATAACATGTATATCTTATGCGGAGCGGGATCTCGCTAGGGTTGCCACTGCGAAATATACTGTTGAGAACATTTTTATAAGAAGGAGGTTACGTTATTTTCCTTGGGGTGTTTTAGTATATAATAACATAAACCACGTCGCTAGAATAAAATGCTCAATTATCCTTTTATCTCTTTCTTTGCTACAAACTCAAAGCGTTAACATATTTTAATTGGACCATAACAGGCAGATTCGAATTAAAAAATTATAACATAAATAGATAAAGTTAGAATCCCAGTCGCAAGACATAATAACATGTGAAAGTTGCCTATTTCAAAGCGATATCTGGGCAAAAAAATATTTTTACAAAATCATGGTTCCGTCATTCATGATAAAATGTAACATCAATAATGTCAGAACAATCTTGTGAAACTACCCTTTCAGTAATTTGTTGGTTTATTATAACTGTATATTTTTCAAAAAACAATTAGTTAGGAATGCTGTTTTATAAGTAGTTTATTTGCAATAAATCGGAAAGAAAGTAATCTATACTATATATTATATATATATAATATATCTATACTTAATATTATAAAGCTGAAGAGTTTGTTTGTTTGTTTGAACGCGCTAATCTCAGGGACTACTGGTTGGAATTGGAAAATTCTTTTAGTGTTGGATAGTCCATTTCTTGAGGAAGGCTATAGGCTATAATTATAACATCACGCTACGACCAACGGGTGCTGAGCAGCGTGGGTGAAACCGTGTGGAACAGCTAGTTAAAGTATAAAATGTTAAGTCCAATGCGACTGTTGGAGATGTTTGGAATATTAACAAATCGCCATCAATGTCGGACATAAATAATTATGATTACCTCAGACTCGTGAACCCTGGGTGTCATGTAATTATGCACTGCAGACATAATTCAATGTCGACGTTACATAGTTCGCGCTCAGTCGCTTCAGTTTGCTAAACCGACGAAATTACATACAGGATGATATATTATTATCTTTTAAATTATAATTACTTTGAAGACTTCGGAAGTTTTGTTACTGTCTTCTTCGGCATGTCGAGTTAAGTTGTTACTCTTCCTTGTTCCTTTGTCAGTCATCATGACCTATCATGGACCTAAATAGTTCTTTTAATGTCATTTCTGCTGTTATGTATATTCCTATTTTTTTTCGTGATCATTCTCTCCCTCGCAATCTCTCAGCAAGGAACATCTTGCAATAAAGATGATGCGTAATTAATTAAGTTAACAAACTAATCCAGTTAAAAATCGGAATCGACTCTCACAGTTAAATTTGACTAAAGATTTAAAGAAATATTATATTTACTTGAGCTTACTTTATTTTACCATCGAAACCAATTTGGTTCGCAAATATAAGTGTCAAAAGAGTCCTTCATCAATATTCGTAGGTCTGCCAACCCTGTCAGACAGACATCGTTAGGCACACCGGGCGCTCCTAAATAAAGTCGGAGGATCGGCTACATTCTGTTGCTTCATATTGCTGCCAGCAACTTAACCTTTCCATCACATCCGACCACAACCTTATTTGTTTCAACCGCACGGTTTCCGTCCATCAAAGTTTTGAAGAAAAAAGTATTGAGGAGGGGCAAAGATTTCACTTTTGAATAAGTGGAAGTACAAATCTTCGTAGGCAAACTTCTAACTGAAGAAAAGAGAGTTCTTTGAGTGTGTCGTGTTAAAATTATTGGTCAGATATACACAGTGTGACCGAGTGCTAGCGATCCAGGCAGCGCGGGACCACAAAATGAATCCCAGCCACCTAAAAAAAATATCCTATGAGCTACCGTGGTGCTTTTCCTTTGAAAAAATATGATGATAAATACGATAGTCTTGGTTAGGTTATTCATCAATAGTTTTGATCCTACCAGCCCTGTTTACAAGACATCGTTAGTTACACCGGTTGCTTTAAATAAAGTCAGCAGATTGTCCGGCTGCTGCAGCTTCATATTGCTGAGCGCCGTCTGTCGCAGATAAGCGGTTTTTAGTCTGTCTCCACACCTGTTGATGATATGAAACCCTGGTATTTTACCTGGGATTACAAATGAAATGTGCCTTGATGTAACTTTTGGAGCTCATGCAAATATATTTATTGCTTGGTCTTCTCCTTGTGTAAACCTAGGTTAATTTTACAGTTTGTAAGATTAAATGTCGTTGTATGTGATTTCTTACTGCAAAATGTTTGGGACTTGGACTGGCCAGTTTTGGGCAGAACGGAAGGCCGTTCTGCCCAAAACTGGAGGAGTCATTTGATAATTTAAAAAAATACTTACCCGTCGTAGGTGTTAAATCCTACTAATATTAAAAATACGAATGTTTATGAGGATGGCTGGATGGATGTGTCGATGTTTGTTAGTCTTTCAGGTCAAAACGGCTGAACAGGCCTTGATGAAATTTGACATAGAGGTAGATAATAATCTGGAATAACACATAGCATACTTTTTTTCAATCACAACGCAGGCAAAGCCGGGGCGACCAGCTAGTATTTATTTATTTAGGAGACGTTCGAACCACAGTGCGTTCTTCTACTCTCATAATGGCTCTTTATAAGTTTAAATCACATCCGAAAATAAACACAAAAAATACCTTTACTTTCCGTTTCGTAAATAAATCCGAAGGCACTCACAACTCACAATCAGCCACAAATGGTATATTTACAGCTATTGCACCGTTCCCCTTAATGCGGGACATTCTTTAAATGGTTACGTAAGTGGCGTCATAGTGACCCGAAACTTTCAATCGAGCCTTTATCAATATTATCTACAGCAGAACGCTGAACGCCGGCGAAATGAAAGAATCTGGTCTATTCACAAAAAAGGTCCCGGAATGGGAAAAGAAATTTCTCGAAAGCGACCTTTCTTAGATGTTTATCTGCAATGCCTTTAAGGGCCCCGGCTTGTACCGTACCAGTTGGACTGCGACCGTCGCGCGTCGTCGAGGATCGCCAATTTATCCATTTCGATTGCGCGTTTTGTTCCTAGCAAAGTTTCTGCTGTTTCCACATGATGAGCATTGGTTACAAAAGTGTGAGGAACAAAATTTATGGTGGTTTATTCACGGTGAGAGTCAAAGTATACAATTTAAAGATGAGCTCCTGAAACAAGATAAATCTATTGACGAAAATAGCTCTTAATTTTGAGTTTACATAAAAAAATAAATACATTTACATTTAATGTATAGGCGAATGCTCTTAATGCCTCCTTTTAACGTTTAGGTATTTCTGTTTTTGCGGTATTTAAGAGGTCTTTACTTAAAGAGAAAAGGGCCGAAGACGACTCGGTAATTCTTTGAGTGGAGATATTAAGGAGCAAGTCTGCGATGATTTACAGATTCTGCGATAATTTCGTCCTGGACCTTTTTTTCTTTTTTATCTGCTTAGTGCTTTATAGATACTTTTTTGCTGAAGTTGTTATCTGTATTTTACGCCCTAGTTTTCACACTTAACCGATTTAAAGACCTTGAAATAAATGTCCGTTACTTTTAATATTTGTACATTGTAATCGTTCTTAAACAAATATAACATTTTTGTTTTATCCTCAAAATTTTGCCATACAAGACGTAATACATCGGCAAAACTTTGTAAATGTTTACGCAAGACAATTATGGAGCTCAAAGCCAAGGAAAGGGAAATAAGGGACGTCATATCATTTTCCCCAAGCCAGCGCCAGGATCCGTTTAGTCTAAATCATGACCCAAACATTCATCCCAAAACTCGCGATAAACTACATCTGCTTATCCAGAAAAGGGTTGAAACGAAATATAATAATTCTTCTTCGTATAGGGTCGCTGGCCTCTACTTCAACCCTATTACCCTTCGTCTAATTACAAATTAATGCTTGTTACTTTCTTTAATAACGGGCTAAGGGAGCCCATAATTACATAAAAAATGTTTTCGCCGTTCCTTTCCTTTTTGGCCAAATTTTGTACAGAACTTATTATAAAAGTGATGTGAAAATATCGATAGAATAAATCGTTAAATCACTTTGAACTTGTACCGTTTTGCGTCTGTCAATAAAAGTTTGGCAGGTTGTTCATTAACAAGGTTTTTTTAGAATATTTTTCGAAAGTGTGACACGTGTTTAGATTTTTTGTTGGAGTGAAACCCCACGTCCTGGAAGTAAAATGGATGACCAAACTAAAATTCCATTTATGCCTTTACGTACAAAAAACCTGTCTGCGACGGATTAGATAATTTTAAATGATTATTAGTGAGTTTGCTCGATTATTATTAATTATCAGGTTTTACCTAGTTTGTAATTAGTCTTGCTAAAGAAAAATAAAGTTCAAAACCTACACATCACTATGCCCTGGGCACACTCCTCCAAAAACTTAACTGCGGTTAAAAACTCCTTGTTTATTATAACTTGCCTCTCCTCCCTCAGGCGTCTTCTAAAAGTTCATCATTTCACTGAGAAAGTCTTCAAATTCAAAAGTAATTCTTTTTCTTGTAAAACCAAACCAAAATAATGTTTGAAAGTCGAACACGGAAATGTCAAGCTATGATTGGATTGTGAATAATTTGAGAACATCGAATTTCCCCATTGACTTTTCCAATAGAGACTTAAAAATTGGCTGAAAATATTCATCATCTTATTTATTTTTTAGGTCAGCTACTGAAGTCGAAACTGACCTAAAAAATAACACAACAAAATATCACGGATGGTAATCACCGAAAAGGTAGGTGATGTGTAGTAAGATGAAAAGCCTAAAAATAAAATAAGATGGAAAAATTCGCTCATGTTCGTACTGACGGTTTTCGCGCTGTGATTAGAAAGACAGTCTGGTCACTTATGAGGAGGGTGCGGGAGTCACAACAGTATCCTGAAGACTATAGCTGAAGATGTGCATGGTCCTGTGTTGAGGCATTTCGTTCGTCTGATGATCGATTAGAGAGGTACGTATCTCTCTATCGGTTATCTGGATGGGGCGCAGGGGTCTTTATGAGTGTTTGTTGTTTGCCTTTTATATTTTTGTTACTAACAATAGTTTTTTTAAGTCAGTATGTATACTAACCATTGGAGCAAGATGTCCGTAAAATAAATAAATTGAAATTGAAAATGAAAAACCAAATAACACTTTGATCTAACTAGGAGACCTCATGCCCTCATGCTCATACTCCCCAGCTAGATATAAATACCACTACCACTTATTTTGTGTGCATCACGTGAAATTTAGCTTTCAAGCGGGCCTTTCCACTAGGAGTGTCATTGACTGTATGAAGCACACGGTAAGTATTACCGGCATCGAGGGACACCTGTGTACGCTTGTTTTTTAGATTCGTCCAAAACCTTCGATTTGGTGTCTTATGACGTTCTGTGTCATACACAGAACGGAGGAACTTTGAAAAGACAACTAACTACTTTAACGAGAGGATATATTTAAATTTTGGAATGACAATAAATTAAACGTCGTTAAATGAGCGGGATGCTTGTCTGAGGAGTATAGGCTAGAGCAGGGGTGGCGAACCTTGATGAACCAACGTGCCATTTTTCCTAAATAAATGTTGAATGACGCCACAGACGTGCCATCAAATAATTTTGACTAAGTGATTGTATTAGGAAAATAATTACTATCAATTCGAAACTTTTTTTACTGACTAGTAGAGTCATCGCCAAACGGTTTGTAAGCGAATTAATTTTATTCATCTATGAAAATAAAGAATCGCTCCGGAGAGTTAAAAAATGATAGGAAGATAAAAATATGATTAAAATTGTTTGCGTGCCCAATTCGTTATGTCGCGTGCCGTCATTGGCACGCGTGCCATTGGTTCGCCATCTCTGGGCTAGAGTGTGGTGTGACGCAAGGGGTAATTTCTTCATCCACACTTTTTAATGTAAATATATTATGTTTAATAATACAAAATATTTAGATAAAAGCGCTTTGTAGCCACTAGCGTTAGATACAAAAATTCCTCATCTAGTTTTATAACAATTGCTTATTAATACCATTTGTTCAAAGCAGGTTGCTACTTTGAACGAATGGAGAAGTTTTGTTTTCTGTATAAATCTCGAAGCTTTATTAGTAATGTTGGTAAGAGATTTTCCCAGTTTTGTTTTTACTGAAATTAAATACTGCCGAGCAAGTTCATAAACTCCCGACTACTCACGATGTGGTTCTTTATATTATGTATCAGCAGACAATAGCCGTGATTGATGATTATAATGGACAATGTATTTATTATATATGATATACCTAGATATTATTACTTTAAGAAAATTTTCTTTGAAGGACGTAGGTAACGTCATGGTCATTATAAAATTTATAGACATGACTCCGTTCTGGTGCAGATAAGGAATAGATGAAAGAGAGACAAAGCAATTTAACTCTTAATTACCAAAATTACCAGTCAAAAAAATGGGTGCACGGCGTAAGTTTGGTGTGCCCCGCAATTTTTCCAAAAGGACGAAAAAAGAAAACATTTTTTCCGATTCCGGAAAGAAAACTCTATTAAATATTAATGAACGCGTGCCATGAATATTCTCAAAAGGTATTTCATAAGTCCATAATAAATACGAGTTTTAATTTTAAGCAATAACCGTGGGCAAGGAATCGTCCATTAAACTACGTCCGTCCGCAGTTTGTACGCAAGCAAGCTGCTTGTCACAGATAGGGCAGACAGAGGTCGTGCTTGATTGATGACGCTAATGGACAATGCATTGTAGTCAGAGGCCTTTTCCTCCACATTATAAGCAAAAGTCGTATCTATAAAGCTTTATAGGTGAAATTTGTCATGAGAATGATGTTTTGATAGAAGTTATAAAACCTGTTTGTTTGTTGTGCTTTTTTTTTAAATACTGAGAAGATTGACTGCTTCGTCGGTGTTGGCGTAAAACCTTAGAGACGGTTTCAGGCCCTTCTGCTTTGCAGACATCTCTTTGAAGCGCTCGTGGAACACAAATGCGCCATCGACACGGTCTGTCATCAATAAACGGATGCACTGTGAGCTACCCACCTCACCGTCCACAGGCCCGCAGCTACGGTGGCCGGGAGTCGTTTCGCGGCGTCCGACGCCAGGGGCATAGGGGCAGCTCTTTCACGTCAGTTGGGTTGGTTTGAGGTTCTCTCCCTCAAATGGCCAGCCATCTCCTTCGCTAGTAGGTATGACTGCTTTGCAGAAGAAGGTGAACGCTTTACATTTTTTGGTTACCATTTTGTAAATAATTCTTTTCCAATACATTTAGTTAAGTGTTATAACTACGTGCATTTCGCTACAATATTTCCGTTTTTCTGAACTTTCGTTTGACTTCGTATTTCTAAGTTTACTAATCCCAGTCTACCCAGAAAAAATGTGAATCATATAACTGCAAGATTTGAAGACGATAGCCGCTTTTGATTATCCCATACAAACTAAAACATAGTCCACACTGTTCGTCATGGAAAGCAGATGGAAGTCATGATTGATGGATGGCAGTACTCACGATGCAAATGTCACGCTCGCATGGTTACTGCAAAGGACTTTTATTTCAGACAGGCTTTACTCAGTAACTACTATATTGAACACAAACGTAGCATGAGACATCATAATGCTTGCTTAGAAAACATAATTTTACCGTCAAATTCAGTATGTCGTAATCGACTTGTATCCGGTACGCAAGCGCCATCTAGTGGCGTTCGATGGAGTTGGTGGGGCGCGCGCCGTTGAGTTTGAAATGACGACACTTCTCGGTTGGCGGTCGGCGCGCGCGCTACTAAACCATGGCGCGTTCTGTGATACGTACCTAGAACCTATTTAGTTACTACCTAACTCCTGTATGCCCTGTATTGTTATCATTGAATCGGAATTATAATTTGATTGTGAAAACGAGTCTGTTCTCTTTTTCCAACACTACCCACCGACGCCCACAGTTAATAAGAGGACCAACGATGAGTGCTACTGATGATGAAGAGGGTCCTCCTCCGTCAAGTATATCTATACTAATATTATAAAGCTGAAGAGTTTGTTTGTTTGTTTGAACGCGCTAATCTCAGGGACTACTGGTTGGAATTGGAAAATTCTTTTAGTGTTGGATAGCCCATTTCTTGAGGAAGGCTATAGGCTACATCACGCTACGACCAACAGGTGCTGAGAAGCGTAGGTGAAACCACGAGGAACAGCTAGTTTAGTATAAGTTTCATTACACATTGGTCATTTCATCCATAGTTCTCAGATATTTCATGGACTACAATGTTTATTAAAGCCTTGAAGTATATTAAAAGGTCTGTGTAGACCTTTGACAATGCGTAGATATTTTAAAATATTCAATTTCGCTTTGGTTGACATTTAAAGCTTTCAGACAAAATTCGTAGAAAAACTCATTATGTTTTAACGCTTTGAGATTTAATATGAGTATTATTTGGGCATTATATCTATGGATTATTATTTAAAAGTTAAAAAGGTTGACATGGCTACTACGGTTTTATTAACTGTTACTTGAACGCCTTACTAATACACTGATATTACTGACCTGAATTCAATTCAAAATAATATACTTACTAATTTTAGTTTTTAGTCAACCATAGAAATGTATGTGGGTCTACCTACAAACATAATATGGCAGTTTTCGAAACCGCATATCCACGCAGTCGGGCAGTGGAACAGATTACACGTCGTATTGGCTTGTATGAAATCCGTTGATACCTAACACACGTACTCCGGCCGACCGCGCGGATCAGCAAGAGGTGAGAGAATATCTAGGTATGACAAGCACATCATAACATCATGCTTTTTACCTCAGACTTTGATAGAAATGTATGATGTACTATTTGTATGAAATCTCTAGAATTGAGGGTGTAATCTAGAGATTTGAGACAGGTGATTGCCAGTTAGATAGTATTTAACTATGATGTTGTCAATAACGTTCCCTTAGCTTCCCAAACCGTTAAAAAATACGATCACGACTTTGCAATATTTAGAGCTTCAAGGCTCCGCAGATGAAGACAAAACCCTTAGAAACTATAGGTACCCCATCCCCATACAAACCGGAAAATTCAAAACTCCACTATGAATACACGTCTAAACCAAACTTGCGAATTCACCCGCTATCCCATATCAAAATCACTACACAATCAAGCATTGGTCCCTTCATCCCAAATTCTACATTCAACATACACCCAGGGCCCTCCCAACAATTAATCCGGTCCTTAACAAAAAACCGTCGGCGTACAATAGCGTTGTGTTCTCGACTCACAAATGGGCAACAACCTCTTGCTATTATCCGCATAAATTGTTAGGGAATCATCTTTGTCCCGGCCCTTTGTTCGGCAGCTCTTCAGCAGGTCTGGTCTTCATTAAGTTAATTATGTCCCGCCTTTGTGTTGAGTGCGTATGACCTTCTGCGATACGAGCCCACGAGCCTGTGAGCCTGGGTGTGGGCTTTTTTAGATAAACGGTCGAGTAATGGTATTTTATGTTATAACGTTTTAGCAGTTAAAGACGCTGGCGATGTGTTACTAATCAACTGACATCGAACAATCCTGCCTTATTAATATCATAAATGCGAACGTTTGTGAAGATGGATGGATGTACAGAGTCATCATCAAACATCCGTACTGGATGTATATCCAGTATGGATATTTGTTACTCTTTCACGTCAAAACGGCTGAACGGATCTTAATGTTTGGCACAGAGGTCTGGAATAACACATTTTCAGTTACTTTTTTTCAATATCACGCGGGCAATGCCATGGGTGCCACCTAGTTTCTACTATATCTCAATTTCTCGCATGAATATACAAAATGTTGATTCCGACGATTATGTCAATCAACAAACGAAACTGATACTTTGATTAAAACAAGAAAAGGAAATAAACACATAATAAAACTGCACCAACATTTTAAACTGTTATTAACCCATCCCCTGCAACTGACATGCAAATGATACATTTTCCGGGAAAAACAAACGAGACTTTTAATATTAAACTTACTTAATATTCTTCTTTTGTACGAAAACGTTGCATACAAATTAATGCACCCATGTAAATAATCCACAAAACTTAATTCAAAACTGCACTGTGCTAATTTTAAATTATTGTCTACGAAAAACGGCAGAAAATACCCAAATGTGCAAACAGGGTGAAATTGCATTCAAAGAAATTCCCGCCAAAAACTTTCTTTACTTTTTTCTGAGGAAAATTCTTATTTCTGACAAAACTCAGGTTTTGGGGAATATATTTGGTCGAGATTTTTTTTTCAGGGAATTCTGTCCTTTATCATGGTCACGTAAAATGATACGGAATAAGGTAACATTCTATAAAGAGATTTAATTAAAAGTTGAGTGCATCAATAATCTAAATGAGAATTGAGAGTTCATTATTTTCTCAAATGAATTTTTATCAAAATCAAATAGAAACAGTTAAAAGAAACAATAAAGTTCGATAACAGCGGCTAAACTTTCACACATCATTATGGAATCGTTTTTTTTTGTAATCCTAGCGCTGCTGAGCGCATCGTCAATGCTGCCACTCGCGATACCATTCCCGTTGTTTCTCGTTTTAGCAAATGACAGTTCTGAGCAACAAAAATGGATAATGCATAAAAATGGATATGGAAAAAAAGAATAGACTCTCGCTCCGGACACCGGACTCTTTGATTTGACAGAACCTTGAAATATCAGTTTGATCTCCTTCAGGATACTCCTAACTAGGATAGCGCAACACTACATTGTCTAGAACTCAATCAAATTAATACGTCACAACTCCAATCCAAACTAATCAGAATATTAATGAGAGTAGCGACGACGCGTATTACATCGACGCATGAATATGCATACGCCGCCGCTACGCCCGCGTACTACGCACACCACGCGGCGTCGCGTATCATTCGTAATCTGCGTGTAAGTCGGCAGAGTTTTGCTATTAGAGTTAAATCTCTTTCTGAATATCATTCGCGGCATGTGGCGCTAATGAAATAATTCTGTCCTACACTTTAAAGTGGATCATGTTTTGGGTCAAAGATTATTGACGTTGCCTTTTTGTAGACGTGTTGCGTCCAAAAATGGTTTAGTATTTTATTTTTACTAGTAAAGTATTATCAAAATCAAAATATTTTATTTCATAAGCACTTTAACGCCACGAAAAGGTGCACTATTCGGGTTGGTCGTTTTCTATGGAGGGGAACCGATAGGAAACTCCGTGGTTATCCTTTTAAAATTATTAGTATTTAAGTATGTGAGGACAGCTTACATAAAATAATATAAAAAAATAAACAAACGTCTAGAAATCTACAAGGCCCGCAATGTACCGCGCCCTCAGAACATAAAGAGCAAAAGAAATAACATAGGTGGAATTTTAATAACCCATCAGACTAAATACTACTACTCATATTACGACTACATGAAACAAGTGACACAGATGTTGGCATCATAAGAAGAAGTATGTTGTGAAGTGGTATCACATTGTTTAAAATAGAAAAAACCTTAGAGCTTAGACAAGTGATTATCGTTTGCGTGCAAATTGGTGATTTGGTTAATTTATTTCAACCAAATTGACGTAAATTTAGATATGTCAGTTCAATATATTTGGACTTTTCGTTATCGAGATACATTATCACGTAAGACAGCTGTCTTTTATTTAAAATCACGTCTATAAAAGAAAGCTAGATTCATAAAAACTCCAATACCAATTACGATATTCATGAATAAACTCGTATAACTAGTGGCGTGAAAAACTAAAATGATTGAGTCTAGCATTGCAATATTAAAATTCTATTAAAGTTTTTACGATTAAAATTAGAGCGCGCTTGCTCAATACTCGCAGTTACAGACAACTTTGAAGCCATTTTCCAATAAAACTTGATTGGACATTCATTTCGAAAGTCAATGCAAAATGTTACTTCCAAGGGCTAATGCCACAAGAGATTTTGAACGCTATCAATATTGCGTCTGAATCCTCTATTAAATGGCACTCACATGTGAACGAGATTTCGTGACTTCATTCAGTTTCCAATGGTGAAATCTGCCTAAATAAAACGTTTAAGCTCTGTTCAATAAAAATACTCATAGTAAAGTTATTTTCTATATTAATGTGAGAGCGACTGGAGTTTCTAAAGGCAATATTTCAAAAGAACAATATATGAATATTTTCCTGTTCGGACGATAAATATTGTCGGAGCACCCGAATATACGGCGGAATAATAATTTATTTTGCGGTTACTTTTTTATAGCGAAAATACTAACGTTGAGTTTTTTTCCTACACAATATCTTAGAAAGTGTAAGAAATTGTTTGATGTATTTTTTTAACGGAACTTATTGGTTATTCTTCAAAAAGGTCAGGTGCATAAGTAATCACACCGGCGGGTTTCTCCAAAGACATGAACGAGGACAACAAGTCAGAGAAGTAGGTAAGGGAGTTACCATGGCCATGAGCTTACCATTTAAAGCATTTGAAGTCCTTCTTTATTTAATTTGCTTTCCATTTTCGTTTAGTCTAGTACAATGTCACTTCTCCGCCCTACTCTTTGTCCCAATGTCTTAGAGTAAGCCGCAAAGACTCAAGTCATACGTAGCCGACTGGCATTTAGTTCCGTCGTCTCCAGCAGCCAACCAACGCCAACTTATACCGTGTGGCGGGCTTTGCGTCACTCGCACTCCAGAAACGTATTAGTTTTAAGGATTTAAGCGCAGGATCTTGAGTTATTCCAGAATATTCCATGATCATTATTTTAAAAGGCACCGCAGACTTTACCTTTAAAATTATAGTGAGTAGGAATATATTTCAGGAGTGACGGGCTCAGATTTTTTACAGGTTTAGGAGGCTTTTTGTAAGTAATGAAAATTGTGTTAGGCTGTTTAATATTTTGAAATGTTTTACTAACGAGACGTCAAGTTGATGTTGTTAATTATGTTTATTATATTTTGGAGACCTTGGCAACAGAATAGGCCAAGATTTTACACACAATGGGCGAGATAAAATACGAAAAAAAAACATCACGACAACGTCTGGTGGGGTTTGCAGAATGGTTATGGTAGCAACTGAACGACAGTTACGAATTGAATGGAGTGCTGTTCAGTGGTGGATGAAAATGTTATTTATACATGAGAATAACCAAAATAAAAATACTGAAAAACTAATATCCATACAAAGTCCAGAACCTACATCATGTAACCAGCGCTAAGAAAATTAACGTGAAGAAGTTTGCGCTGCATTTTATTAAGTTCATCTGCATTAAAATTTATTCAGCGCGGCAGGGGGCGCCACCGCCGGTCGCTAGTAATTGCTAATGTAACAGTGATTTTATTAAAACCCTTATTGGACCGTTTTGCATTTTAAAGCTTTACCTATTGATTGTGCTGAGGGCAATTTAACGTCGGTTATTTTATGGTATTATGGAAAGCGGGGTAAGTAATGGGATTAGCCACGATTTACCTTGCCGTTCTTGGTTAATTAGGTTGCTAATTGCATGAGAAACAATTTTCTAAGAACATAAAACAAGACGAAAATAATGCTGTAGAGTTTTTAAGTTGATAGCAACAGGCCTGTGTTTTATGGAACATAAATATAACTGACTAGAAGTGCGTTTATTTACTTTGAGATTTACAGTTAATATTACTAAATTCAATAAAAATACTATAAAAAAAACAGATAACAGTTATGACCATTATGCATTTGTATAATCTCAACATGATTTTGTAATAATATTATAATTAAAAAGAGTGTCCATGGAGTTTCTTGCCCACTCTTCTCCATAGAGATCAACGCTTTGGAATGGGTAACTACAGTACTTTCACAAGTTATTATGCCTTGTGACCGGGACTTTCTGTTTTGTTTCTTGACATTCAAAAGTGCCTGTAATGGTCTAATTGAATTAAATGATTTGATTTGATTTAATTTAAACATATTAATAGTCAATTGTGAAACAAATCATGAAACCATCATCATCATCCTCTCATACTTAAGTACTATCGCTGTAACAACAACATTGTAAAACCAAATGATTTGAAAAGAGTAACCATGGAGTTTCATGCCGGTTCTTTCTTGCTCTCCATAGGACACGACCAACCCGAACGTGCATCTTTTCTCAACGTTTTATAAGTGCCCTTCATGGGCACTTATATGGGCCTACGTGAAATAAAAATATTTTAATTTTGATTGATTTCATCATCCGTTGAAACTTTCCCAACTTTGTTGAGACAGCTTTTAATCTTACCCAACTTACCTGAATGACACTACTTTATATGGAGCAACTCCCTATCTGACCTCACTAGGTTATGGAAGTCAGATAAGCAGTCGCTCTGGGTAGTACGATCCCGTTATTAAAACTAGTTGTCAGAATTTAAAGCCACTGTAATGACTGTCAAAGATCTATTAATGACAGCCGGGCTCGACGGCTTAACGTGCTTTCCAAGTAATTAATTTAAAATTTAATAAGGATTCAGTTTAATTACAAAGTCGGCTTAATAATTCCTAACAAAGTATGTACCCATCATTTGAAAAGTCATCTACAAAAACTTTTAATTAAAATCGTCAATTAAGAATTTAATTAAAGGCCAGAACACAGTTTTAAGGACTGTGCGGTACCGCTTCAACTCAAGCCGATCCTGATTATTTATATGAAACTCCATACTGCAACGAGAAATCGCCTACAATCGGAATTAGCTAGAATGATGAGGTGAGGCGACTGTGATTCCTTACTTACAAGTGTTTGCTGATTTTAAGAATTTCAACACTTAAAAGTCGTTTTAATACCAGTGGTTAAAACTCTGTCTACAAGTTAATCAACATTGTAACACTAGGTGCTCACGTTTATTTCCCAGCTCACTCAAGAATTAAGCAAAGCTGAACGCTTGAACAGTCCTGCAGCTAAGAGCTACGGTCCAAACTACGCTTTAAGATACAGCTGGGGACATTGAAACTGGCACCTTGATTTATTTTATTTGGCAAACTGTGGCTGTTCTACGTATGGGGGTGGTCACATTTCTGTGAAGTTATTAGGTAAGGAATGAGAAACAAAATTGTTAATAGAAATAAACTTGTTTTTGGAGATAATTTTAGTAAGGACAGCATATATTTGTTTTAAAATATGTAGCACTTATAGGAATTTCTAATATTATTCTAGTATTCATTTACATAGTGAATAATATGATCATTAAATTTCAAGGAATACTTAAAAATGTGAATAAAAATAATGATCATTAAAAGCGCAAAGATTTCTTGAAGCATGTGAACCCAGTACACATAAGGTTAATAAAGGCAAATAACCTCGGTACCAAAATTAGACGTTTTGCATTAAATCACATTATTTTATGCTAGATGGGCATACTCTTGATCTTGACCAAGAAGACAAAGATAATGTCGACAATGTAACGGATTACTCCAAAAGAAGCTGAATAGAATTAAATAGATCAGGGTTATAGGAATTTGCAAATGGCCCTTGGCTGATCATATAATAAAGGATGCTGCAGATGTGATGAATATCAACAAGGTTTGATTTATGATAACCCGCACTACGTCTGGACTCCCGATAAAAGAAGGGAGATGCTGGACTGAGTTCGTGCTCCTCTTGGGCACTCACCGAAGTTCTTTGGTATTTAGCTCTAATTTAATAAAAATAGTGTCTGACAAACTGAAGGTCAACGAATGCAATAACCATTTCAAAGAAATAATTTAAATTAAGTCAGTGCTTCCACGAAATCAGATTTTATAAAATTATTTTGTAGTAATTACTTTACACAGCTAATCGCGGTTTAATCTAAAAATATTTTTTGCAGAAATTAGAATTTCACTACGACAGATTTAGGTGAAATTGTAATATTTATATAAAACTAGCAGTTTGCTTTGGTTTCGCACAGGTGCCATTTATTAATAAGAATGAGAAGCACGTTTAAAAACTAATTTAAAAAATAATTAAATTTTTCTTTTATACAAACCATGCTCTATTTATTACGAGTAAAAAAAAACAAAATCAGTCGAGCTTTTTTTTCAAATGACGATCTTTTATAAGCATGACAATTAATTTTATTCGTACCGATTTATCAGTTAGCCATATGTATACTTATGAGTCAAAACGATTTTTACTTATATATTAATAATATGAGTTCCCATTTAAATGTTTTTTATGCTTTTTTGAAATATTTAAAAATGTAATAATATGTATAAAAACTAATAAATGAACGAATATGAGTTCCCATTAAATCTGTCCGAAAGTGTAGGATATCTTTACGCTGCGAAAGCGTCACTAGATGCTTCCTAATTGCATTTTGCCGACTACCCTCTTCCAGATTACTTCTGTTGCAATTTACACGAGTGTCCCAGCTCAATCGGACCCCCCTCGTCCCTGCCGGCACTTCGTCGAACAGGTCCTGAAGAGTTCGCTTCATTTATATGCTGGGCTCCAATTAAGCTGGGCGCCCTCTTACAATCTTAACACGGTCCAATTTTAATTTTAAGGAATTGTTCCTCTCCTTTTAGAAATAAGTTTTTAAGTGTCACGACAATAATTGGATTTATTCTATTAAGCATCTAAATAAGGGACGTTGGAAATCTAAATAGATGTCACGATACCTACTTGTATTACTTTTTTGTTTACGTTTTAATATCTATTTGAATCAAACGGATTTCATGAAAGCATTAGTGCCACTTTCAAAAGTATGACCAATCTAATTCTTGTTTTAATTGTGTACTAAAAAGTTTGTTAGTTTTTCTGCAGCATCAACTGTATTGTCAAACATATTATATACTGATTAGTTAGGGAAATGTACATGAGAGCACACACACATTTTGTTAATCTTTTTTTTTGTTTAATTCGCCACGAGAAAGTGACAAAAAGGCCAATCGCCTTCAATAGAGCACAACAAGCCTGACTCCGCCTGCAAATAACAAAACTAAAGCAACGCCACAATCAGTACCAAATTATTTAAGTATATCTTAATCCCTTAAACCAGTATAATAATTACTGTATTTTCCTCTCAAAATCACATACAATCGCTTCGTTCAAGGTACCTAACTGGGGTCCAAATACACCATGTATATGCAAATGAGCCTGCAAAGGATTTGATAGCGTTATTACCCTCCTCAACCCCAACTAAAAAGGTTCCAAGGCTGTGAACCTTCTTGGAGACCTCCTAAACCCAATTGAGATAATCAGCTGTTTACATTATGGAAAAATGTTTTTATTTTTCACCATTGTCATTGGTTAGGTTGACAAATTGAAAACGACATGGTTTTACTTTCATACTTTAGTTAGTATCTGGAATAGGGATTAAACAATTCAAAATATGATTTAAAACTCTAACCTACCATAGAGGAACCAGATGAAAACGAGACATAATAGAATTTCCTCCATACAAACAACGAAACCATTGTTTATGGTAGAGAAGTAATTATTTATAAATGGACTACTTTCTATGGGGCTAACTTTGATTATGGAATACAAATCTACAGTTCCCTAAATGTACTTATTTTTCGTTCATCGTAATTTTCGAGTTTTGTAATCGTAAATGTGTGGAGCTGTTGACTTTTTTTTCTTGACACGTTAACCTTATGGAAAATTTCAATCAGTTGCGTGAGTCTTACGCGCTTTTAAGTACCTATTTATCTCGTTTAACCAATTGTCTAGATTTTTTCTGGCCACAGACTTATGATTATTCTAATACAATCTTTCGTTTTGATTCTTGTCTACAGAAGCAATTGAAATGAATTTAAAAAACTTGGAGCTTTTTCTTTACAATATAATTTATTTAGCCAAACCATTAGGATAATGATTTAGGTACAAGTATATTATATTCTATGTTCTTAAAAATCTCGTCAAACTGTTTTCTTTTTGATATGAAATATTTATCTACACGATTTTCCTAAACAAATGGTATTAATCGAACGTCAAACACAACTCATTATACTTATCCTTTGCCGAATCTCGAACCCCAATCCGATTTGTTCAGCTTATCTCTCGACCTTCCATTACTTTGACAGAACATAAAACAAAGATTAACATAGCTTCTAGCAAAAATGTACGCTTTAAAATGAAGAAGCAACGGCATTTCACAAATCAGCTCTAAGCAGGTTTATCTGATTTAAGTGGCATGTGGTTCTAAAAAAAATGTCTGTCGTCCAGACAAATCATATTACTTGATAGGTTGAAGTCGTCCCCAGAGCCACTTGGTCCTGGTGGAAACTGTAAAGTGCCGATAGAAAATAACGTTAAAGGAAAAAAGAAAGAAAACTCTATACATTTTATTAAATTCCCAGCCAGAGTTACCACAAAGAGGTATTATAGTAAAAAGAGTAATTTGATCTACCCGGCCGCAAGTTGACACAAGATAGACGTTACTCCAAAATTTGTTATGACGAATATTCTGGAATTTAATTAGTTCGTGCGACTGACAAGGTAAACGGAAGTGGGACATGGGGTCATAAATAAGGAATATCGTCTTTTTTGTCCAAAAATAACAATGCTGAGGAATTAGTGTATTTAGGTTGTTTGGTCTGGCACCGTTTAATGTTTCTTTGTTTGTATTTGCATCTAAATTCAATTACCAAAGTAATTAATTTAGAATTATTCAATACTAAGACACTCGTACTTGAGAAAATTGTCTGCAAAATGTTTATTTAATCAAAGTTCAGCCAAAAATAATCACCGCTTTGATTTATTCGCTAAGTTATAATTAAGTACATGAATACTTGAGTGAGTTCGGCATTGTTGCAAACTTGTACGACAAAGAATTTTAGTATAACATTATTGGAACAAATAATATGTAGAACAGTGAATATTATGAAACTTCCACTTATTTTGGGTACTGACTGATTAATGGGCTAAATGCCCAACTGTCTGCCACCAAACATATACTGTGATGTCTAGAAGAGTCATCCCTCGAGTTAGCATACAATTAATTTGTTGATGATGCCAAATTTCTTAAATAATAATATTGCATTGCTCAACACAACAAAATATCTGCGTTGATATCGTGGAAGCTTCTTCATAAAAGGATGCTTCGAGAAGATTGAGTGTAAACCGTATTCGCAAAGGGATACCTCTAGGAGATTGTGTGCAATATTCGCTTAGTGGCCTCCAATTCTTAAGTCAAGAATTTTGTCTTAAAGCTTTTGTGTTGTGGCGGTTACTTTGAGACGTATATTGAGTTGTAATCGGGAGTTTGTTCTCATGCTGCAGATTCTCAGCTGAAACACCACGACACTGTAGAGAGTTGCTGTTTAGAGAGACTGTGTTGTATAATGTAAAGTTTTAAAATGTGAAGTACTAAATTACCCGTTGTTGTTAAGTAATTGCTAATCCTTACTATAATATTATAAAAGCGAAAGTGAGTTTGTTTGTTTGTTACGTCTTCACGCCTAAATGGCCGAACCGATTTTGATGGATTTTGGCGCAGAGATAGTTGGGACGCTGGAAATGGACATAGGCTAAAAAAAGTGAGAAAAGAGGGAAAAAAAAGGGAGAGAATGATTTTATTTTAGATCATCACGCGGCTTATAGTTGGCCCAAAGTAACTATGCCACGCGGACAAAGTCGCGGGCGGAAAAAGTTTTATATAAAGTTGTATTAAAGGACTAAAATCATCACTTTTTACAAAGCATGTTGGCGAGTTTGGACTACAACAATAGTTTTCCAGAGTTTTGACTATGTAATAATCATAATTGTTTTTTAACTTGAGGACATATACGTTTCCGATTTTTCATTTTTTTTTGTTTCTCTATCAATGATCTGTCAGTACTAGCGACGGAGTCTGGATTAGTGCCCTGTTGATGGCAATAAGCTAGCCCCCTATTCCGTGGGACTTAAACATAATTTGTGAAATGCGGATACACTTGTCTTTCCCTTACGATTTTACAGACATGATTTTATGTTATGTTATTATTTCAGGAGTGGGAAAGAATTGATTAATTTCCTGTTACGCGGATAGTAAAAAAAGTAAATATTTTATCGCGACTCCCTCAGGGTGGTCGTGTGCCGCTTCACAACCACGTTCGTATTTTTCCACAAATATCACTGATAAGTTTCCGCCTATAAACGCAGTGACCCATTTTTCAGCGAGCCAATAGCTGTCAAAGCCAGAATCGTCCCGCGTCATGCAGAAATGTCACTCCGCTCTTACGCACTCTGGTTACCGCTGAATTTTATAGGACATTGCTGGGCATTTTGTAGTACGAATTTATACATTTAGTTCTTTTTAAATCGATTAATTTTCAATCAAAAGTAACAATGCAAAGTTTGAGTATCTTAATACAAATTATAGGCTCAAAAATCCCATAATTTTGTATCTATGTAATCAGTTAAGTGTGAATGTTTGTAATTATTGTGTAGTTCGGCTGCCTATTTTATTTTGATACAAAAATTTTTGCAATTGTTTTGGGTAATATTTAGCATTCTAAAAACATGACCATTATCTCATAAAATACACACGTAACAGAATTATACATACAATGAACCTAAATTAAAATAATACATTAATTGATTGAGGAAATAAACGGTGTTAAATAATACGTGATGAGGCGTAAAATGATGCTGATGATACAAGGGAACCGTTTGGACAACACCCTGCTGAGGACTGTTCGAGCTGCTTCGTAGGCGATTCAATAGTGAAGCGCTTATTCTGAGCAAAAAACATCGATCCACGTCTTAACAAACGTATCCGAAGCACTACAAAACCGCTGAAGCCCAAACAATATCCTTGAAATTAAATATCCCAAGTAAACAATCAGAAGGAATGATACCTTCAGAGTAGCACGTAACATAAACTTTAATAGATAGAAACCTCCTTAGCTTACCTATAAATTGAACAATTAGGTCAACACCCGTCAATACAGGCTTTTTTGGCCAAAAATGAAATAGCTTATTTACTAGCCGCTGCCACAATATAAGCTTTGTTTATGACATCTCATGCACTACGGAACCCACAGTGATTTCTTGGAACAGCTCGACAATTCGGTAGCTACGCCTGTAGCGGGCGTGATAGCAACACGCCGCCTGCGGGGTGACGCACGTTACAAACGATAGCAATGTGTCGTTTGCACGGGTGACGCACCTTTCAAACATATTTGTTCAGGCGTTAACTCATCGGTTTGGTTTGAACCGCAGGTAGACCCTGTGGGCTGTTCTTTTAAAACAGGTAGCTTTCGAATTGTTAATCTTAGTTTATTTAGATTTTGTTATTTCTTTAAGCTATTAAATATCCTTTTCATATGTAATTTTTTTTTGTTGTCGGCGCAGTATTTCTTCTTCTTTCATACTGTTTTATAATTCGACATCAGCAAATATTTTCTTCGCGGAATGAAAAAAGAGATAGGAAAAATATATATACTCTAATTGAAATAACTTTTCAAGCAAGTTACTTAACTTACTTCAATTGAGTGAGTTTTTCCAGGCAAAAGTTTATCCAAAGTTGTTATTTTTAACTTCGTCACAATTACTTCCACCAGTTAAAAACCCGATAAACGACTTTAAAATTATTTTTAATATCTTTGAACATCGAAGGAAAACTTTTAAACTTCGTGATTTTCGGACTCGGTAAAAGCAGAATTCCGTGAATTATTATTTCGTGTGACCTATTTCTCGTGAGGCCAATATCTGTCATTGTCAGGACGTGACGTCATGGACGTGTCCTATACACGTCCTGTATAAGTGCGCGTAAAAAGTTAGATACATGTTTCAATTTTAGCTCTCTCCCTGGTTGACTCGGAAGTGCCATGCTTGGCCGACGCAGAGAAGGCCTGAAAAATGACTTGCCCCGACACGGATCGTCCCGAGAACGTGTCGTTTCCCAACCCAAAGACAGTGGATGAACCGCAGTTCAGATTGGTAGGAAATTATCTTGTTAATACATCCTCTAATACCGCTGCAATGAGCGTACCTGCCTATAGCTGGCTGTGGTTCAATAAGAAACGGGACTCTGACCTGACCAAACATAGGTACTTTAATAGGTGACCTTCCGGCTCGCTACATGTCTGTGATTGGGCGGTCCTAGCTCTACATCGTTCATGGCCTCATGGCCTTTCCTGCAGTAAGAGTGCAGATCGTATTGCGCGGCACGCTTGCATTAATGATCTCATTCGTCGTGCTCTTGCCACCGCCGGGGAGCCAGCTGTTCTGGAACCCACTGGTAAGCTTCGATGGATAGAGACTAGAAACACTAAGGCCATAATGCCATGAAAGTTGCTTAGGTCTTTGGTTTGGGATGCAACGTGTGTTTACACCCTTGCGCCAACCTATGTTTCTAAGTTAGTGGGCTGCGTTGGGGCGGTTGTTGCACTTGCTGAAAACTTCAAAAGGGGCAAATATCACAATTTAACTGGTACTTATGTCTTTAAGCCGTTTGGGGTTGAAACACTAGGGCCAAGAGATGCGAATGCCGATCTAGTATTTCGTCGACTCTTCTCGTGACCAGAGGGCTGGCCTTTTTTGGCCGACGAACCAGCAAACGCGAAACGTCGGTAATGCTGCCTACCTTCTGGAATATTTTGATGTCCTGTAATTATTTATTTCCTTATGTCTATTAAATAGAGGCGTTTTTAGAATTTTACGGTACCGTGTTTTGCGTTGTACCTATTCTTGGAATAAATAAATAAATGCAGAACTAAAAATTAGCATTAAATTCTATGGCAGGGATTTTGTATAAATAATTTGCTAGATCTACGTTGCGTTAAAATAACAAAAAACATTTTGATTTAAATCTAATTCTAAGATTGTTATTTTCTTCTCATTGTAACGACACTGACCTATGTATTTCTGCTTTACCCAAAGTCTGTCGAAGTCAGTTGTGTGACGTCACAGCGTGTCGCGAACACCGCTTGATGCACGTCGGACGCATCCGAGCGTGCTTGTACTGACGCGGCGACGTGGTTGGAAAGATTTAGTATAAAAATCTAGTTTTTGTTTCCATGTTGTAATAGTATTTTACTGTCAGTTTAAGCACTGACTTATATCTGGTTCAGCAATATCTGCTATAGTCAACCGCACAATGTCAGAGGGTATCGTGAACACCGCGTGGCACACGTCGGACGCATCCGAGCGTGTTTACAGCACCTTATACTGACGCGT
Organism: Ochropleura leucogaster; assembly: GCA_958449745.1. NCBI lineage: Eukaryota > Metazoa > Arthropoda > Insecta > Lepidoptera > Noctuidae > Ochropleura > Ochropleura leucogaster. The sequence goes on along the minus strand of OY288213.1, from coordinate 538,984 downwards.
CGATGCGCGATGTGGCGGGAAAAATGTAATAAGAATTTTCGTGTTTTGGTGGTGTACTAAATTATATAGGGGATGAAAGTAAAGAACTTCATTGTTCTTTTGCTTTGTTTTGTAAGATGAATAAACCAATAAAAATAAAATATATTTGTACTGGTGGATTTGTATTAAAAAATCCTTTATTTTTTGCGAAAAGGAGAAAGAAAAGAGAAAGTCACGTTTGATGAGTTAATACGATATGGTAATTTTAAATCGTATGCAATCAAGAGCCTGATTGCACAAAACGATTATAAAGTAATTTGATTTATTTGCAATCGTTCGACGTGAGATCGATAAAGTCATTACTGCAATCAGCCTACACTATTACTCTCATTATTCAATAAAAATAACCCTTCTAAGACCCTGGAGACGGACATAGGCTAATTTAAAAAAAAAAGAAAGTGAGAAAAGGTAGAGAATGAGGGAACAAAGGAGGAGAGAAAATTCTTTTTTCTCGATCATCCCGCAGATTAAAGTTAGCGTTAGCCTAAAGTAACTATACCAAACAGACGAAGTCGCGTTAAATAATTCATTTTTTTAAGCATCCTCTAAAAACTTTAATAACTTCAACACAGAAAAGGTTAAACAAAAACTGTTTATGCAATCTCGCAATTCTTTTTCTGTATTAAAATGATATTATGAAGAATTTAAGATGCAAATAATGCTATCAAACAGCGTCTTATTATATTAAAAGTACGCCTTTTATCCCCAGAGAGATTTATCTTTTTACTCTGGTATCTTTTCCGTAGTAAATGTATATTTAGAGAACAGAAACATTAAAGATGTAAGATGCGTAAGGTTAACAAGGAGTGGATGATGTACTTACGTTAACCAAGTCAAACGCCACTCCATTTTATTACATTTAAATACATGAGCAGAAATTCCAAATTTTAGGGTTTCGTACTTTAAAAAGAAAAACGGAACAATTTTGGATCACTTTGTTGTCCGTCTGTCTGTCAATCATGTCCCTTTATCTCGGGAACGCGTGTGAGTATTGATTTAAAATTAAAGCATATACACAACTCCTTTTCTGCCGTAAAAATCAGCACTCTGCGAGTAAGCAGCCAAAAGAATTAGCTGTTTATGTCGAAAGTTTGTACGGACCCCTCGGTGTGCGAGTCTGACTCGTGCTTGGCCGGTTATATTTTGATTTTGGCCTTATATAGTAACAGTGTACAGGGCAGAAAATCATTAATTAGAGAATAATATGACGGCCCTTTCCAATATACTGTTAGTTGCCTGGAGCAGCTACCTAATATGAAAATAAACACGATAACTCGGTTTAAGTTAAAACTAAGAACATTTCCTGATAGGAAGCTTTTAGAGGGCACTCTGCGTTCAGCCGAGCTAAACGTTGCGCCTCCAGCGCAGCGCGCGATTACCTCATGCATAATATTGATACTTCAGTAACTAGAACTTAACCAGCGCGATACGTGTACCCGATATGTGAATATGAATTAATTATTCTTATGTTAAGAAGTTATTCATTATATAAGATCACAGCATAGTTATATAAAAACGTTGCCCCACACTAGGAATTCTCCTGTATCGTGGGTGCGTTTACGAACATTTATACTCACATACACAAATAGCTAGACCCGGAACAACTATCTGAAGATTATATAAAAAATAGCTTTCGCCCGCGGCTTCGCCCGCGTTAAATTTGGGGTAACACATTTCCCCTTGCGCCTTATTGATTTGTAATAGCAACGCTAAGATTTCCCTTTTTCTCCCTCATATCCCACATTTTTTAAATAAAAATTATTTACCACATTTTTTAAATTAGCCTATGTCCGTCTCCTGGTTCCCAACTATCTCTGTACCAAAATTCATCAAAATCGGTTTAGCCATTAAAGCGTGAAGAGGTAACAAACAAACAAACTCCCTTTCGCTTTTATAATATTAAGTAAGGATAGTAAGGATTTGTTTCGTGCGGGGATCGAACCCGCGACACGCAGCGCGGCAGTTGATCGCTCGGCCACTGCGCCAACCGTGTCGTCAAAATGGATGTCGCTAATGGAGGCTTGATAATTATTAAATTGTATTCTTGGAGAATACTTATTGTCACTCATATAATATTATGAATGCCAAAATAAGCTCTAGCAGTAAATTAGGATTCATCAACTGCTTAACTTTTTTCCTAATTATATTTTGGTTGGCTTTCAGTCTAACCAGATGCAGTATTTTACATCGAGCATCCGGGCACTGACTATCTGTAACGGTTATCAAAGATCTACAAACGACAGCCGGGACCAACGGCTTAACGTGCTCTCCGATGCACGGAGGAAACTCAGTATGTAACGGACGGTCACCCATCAACAGGCCAAGCTAGGTAAGTGCGGCTTAACTTAAAGATCGACTCAAGTAGCTATTATAATTTAGCCACGAGCTCTTCTGGTAGTAGATTAGGATTACCTCACCTGATTTGGGTGAACCAGATTTGAGGCGCTGCCGTAACAATGTTATTGAGATCGTTGAAGTATGGACTTCCATAGAGAGTATTGTTATATAAGTACTTCTACATTCTAATGCTTAACACAAACCTTTCATGATTTTCAATTTTTTGCATCTGATTTGGTGTACTTCCTCTGAAACTTTTGAGAACCATTCAACCTAACGTATTTGAGTTTGTGGATATGCTCCACTACCTGTTCTACCCACCCTGCACAACCACTTGTACCTATCATGGTAAGAACGAAGTAGCTGTGCAAGTGGCTATATACTAGTCTAACACAATATGAGTTTCATCGACACAAAACAAGAAGACTAAAAACCAGACTTTGAAACCTAAAATATGATAAAAACTCTGATGTATTTGCCCGTAGGTACTAATTTGCACAACCTAACGCTTGGTACATATACGTATATTGTCAATGCGTGACATGCAATTACGTCATGAATATTGATAAGAGTACTCACGGGCTTGTTATGTGTGCATACGGCAGATCCACTGGATTAGACAAATGGACACCGGCATCAATACTGACTACTAATTAACTGAGCCATAGATGAGATTAGCGCGAGACATGATTCCTCAACAACATCAAGTCCTTCTCAAGTTTCTTATCTTGAAGCACTAAATCACATTCGATTTTATGAATTAAGACTAGTAATTTTCTCATTTTATCGGACCTAGTCTGTAATAAAAGAAAATGTGCACAAATAAAAGTATCAACCCAGACAAATAGACGATGACCATATCTGGACCAAGCCAACGGACTGGAACAACGACATTAAAACTGCTAAAATATTGTCAGTCCATTACTTTTAAACCTAACTCTCAACTCGTGCTAACTTCAAAACTTCCCTCCGTTTAAACTTTTACAATAAAAGTATCTTCAGCAAATTCTGTCGACAGTTCATCGATACCGCATCCATATTTCATAGTGCTGTGCTGCTTTCATCCTCCAGTGTAATTGACAGCACCACCTGACACCCGACTAAGTGATTTTTTATTTATTCATCGGATGAACGCCTTCCAGTGTAATAGATGAAGATTCTCCAAGAAAAGTGTTAAAAGATTAATAATGTGTGTGGTAATAATGTGAAGGTGAGAGATTAATGAGTCAGCTGATCAGCTGAGAGATATGAGAGGCCATTACTTGTGTACGTGCTTTAGATTAAAAAAAAACGCAGATGTGTTACTAAGATTACTTTTATAAAGTCTTTTTAAGTCACTTACATTTTTAGTGTCGTTTTTGATGATATTCTTTAAGTTAGATTTTGGTTTGACAAAGCAATCTTTTAGCTGCCAAGATTAACTTTAATTCATCAGTCAATAATATTTATTTTTGTTTGTGCTGTGAATGCTCTTAATGTGCTCGTTTTTTTTAACATCGTTCTCACATTTATTTATAATCTTAACATGAACGAGGTAACCATTATCTTGTGAAAGTACTATGATTTAAAAGCCATTTATTCCATTCTTCTCCGGAGAGATCTACGTTTTAGAATGGGCATCTACAGTACTTTCACAAGTTATTATGTCTTGTGACTGGGACTGTAGCAGCATCTTTTTTGTTTTTTCATTCAAATGTCATAATGTTTCAAATGTTCATTCAAATCTTATATAATATGCCTGTAATGGTCTAATTGAAATAAATGATTTGAGTTTGAGTTCAATTCGGCGTGAAATCGTTATTATTTGACCGCATAGTATTACACTATATTTTGTACTACCAAATATATATCTGTTAATAATTCCCTGGCAGCCCAAAGGTGTCGTTTCCATTTATGAGTCCACCAGTAAATACGGTCTAACACTAAGCAATTTACGAAGCACTAAACAATTAATATACCCCCGAGACACGCCTGCTATCAACTTATAGACGAAACTAAAGCCATACATTAAACGCCCATAATTTTAGTTAGGTTGTAATTTACAAACAGAATCGTAAAACCAGTGGCTTGTAACCAATCAAATAGACAGGCAACGTTGCATTAACTCACAACACGGACAACTAACAAATGGAGTGTTATATCTCGATAAGAGTATTCAAGACAAAACTAAATATGCCACAATAATAATTATTATAGTGGCATATTTAATTTAGTAGTTTAAAAGTGTAGTTATTAAGTTTAGTTTTGTAGTTTAGAAAGAGGAAATCCTCTTTCTGCTTTAATGCGTTGCAATCGCTGAAGTTTTACTAAAGCCAGGTTTGCAAGAAAGCAAGAGGAATAACGTTTTTATGTCAGAAATGCAATCATAACGAACATTGAATAGAAAAATGAACATCTCCCACCCTGTAACTCACAAATTTTGAAGATCACGCTGATGAATTCGTAAATTGTGATGCTTTTAAGCACTCCATTTAGTTATATACTTCATGACTAAAACCTATCAAAATTTTACGAGCCCGCCACGGAGGAGACTGGCAGAATTGGAAGTGTCTCGGATCTTTGCGGCTTAATCATGGCTCGAAGTAGGCATGAGACACTCGCTAAAGTTTTGACATCAGCTATTTTGAGAGTGCAGCGGCGCCATTACACTTTGACATTTTAAGGAGCCAGACCGCAGACCGTTTTAGTTAAAATTTAAATCAGAATTCAGGATTTAATGTGCTATTTAAAGGTCAAAGTCGGCTTTGGTAGATACATTATGCAATGTACGGTCTTACAACCCACACGAATAAGGGATTTTACTATTAAAGCTGCACATAAACTAAAACATAGATGGTCAATAATAGTTTTTTTTACCGACTTAAAAAAGGAGGAGGTTATCAATTCAACACCATTTTTTTTGTTTGTTACCTCACAACTACCTGGTCCAGACCAGAGTTGTGTGAACCGATTTTGATGATTCCTTTTTTATTCAAAAGCTGGTGGTTGTCGTTATCCGGCCAGTACTTTATAAGTTATCGTCTATAATACATATTTTTTCTAAATATCTACATAGGTATATGGAAAATGAATACTCGATATTTTTTGTGATATTATCATTATACCATAACTAAAAATGATGAGATAAAAACTTTTTTGTAAAAAAAAACCGACTTCCAAACTAAAATACTAATAAAAAAATGGAAAATAACTTTACTTCCGGAAGTCGGTTTTATTTTTTACAAAAAGTTTTTATTTTAAACTAAGCAGTAGTTTCGTAATCAGACAAAGTTCATGTTGCCAAGTACCATTACTCGGTAATGCATACCAACACCATGCGTATGACTAAGTTTTTCTATCGCACTGCTTCGTTGCTCTTATTTGGCTGTTCTCGTCAAATATCTCATATTTCATATAATGCGGCGAGCAGATGACGTAGTAGCGTGACGTATAGCTGACAAAGACAGACGTGATGTATGAGCGTGCAAGTGCTGGCTGGACATTCGCGGTGGTGTTTAGCGTGATATTATTGAAATGCTTTAAGGTTTAGCATGACTTGTTTATTCAAAAAAGTCACCGCCTTTAAACATATTTACGAAGTTAAGGAAAAAGTATGTGTTATTGAAAATGTCGTTTAGAAAATAAATAAATATTCTCCAGTTGAGTAAAGAATATTCTGTTTTTGCCTCAAAGTAAACTGCCACTACAAACCGACGATCGTATTTCTATTTCCTCTAAAAAAATCCTACCAATAACATTTTCAAGAGCCATTCGCATAAAAACCTCGCATCGATTTACACGTAGCGAATCCCCGCTTTTTGGGGCGTTCGCTTTGACCTATCGACACCGAGAAATATAATATGGTGTCATTGTGGATGCTGGTAGCATGCTAACACGTCGGCAAGTTAAAAGTATCAGTATTCACGGGGATAGGGATCGCTGGCGCGTGTGACGTCATCAATATTCACGTGCCGTCGGCGTGACGGCCCGTCACGGCGCCGCGTCACGCTGACGTGAGAGCGTGATTAATGGAAGCGAGTCACAGCAGGTGCATTTTGCTGTCGGGACATAATAATGTCATCAATGTATTGGTCTTTAAGTCTTTATGGGCCGTTCGAACACCTGCTTATACGGTAATCGTTTTTGAACTGTCGTTCGGTCATCATTTGCTACATAATATGTTACACAATCCACCTACACCTATAATAAACTAAACCAAAAGTGTGAAATATGTTAATATATCCCTTGCTGGAATATGAATAGTAAGAAAACCATATTTTCGGTGTACTGATATACACCGAAAACATTTTGATCAGGCTGAGCTAACTGTGTGTGTAACCACACTGCTGCTGCTCAATAAGTTTTACTTTTTCATTTTGGTAAATATTTTTTTCTAGTTCTATTTTTAAAGTTGGTCTCTTCATTGCATTAAGAAAGCACTTAAGGAGAAAGTGAGTTAGCTCCGACACGGTACTATTGTGACTTACTAGTGCTGCCTGAATTTAACAACGTTTATGATAAAATATATATATTTTTTTGTAGTTTTTATTATTTGTCCTATTTTGTTACCAGCATTATTTTACATTAATAGTTCGAACACAGGCAATTATTTTCAAGCTGCCTTAACATCATCCAGAACTAACGAACTGGTTGATGGTTAAGCAGGCAGTCGCTACATTTTAAGTACTAAACTACGTAATGGCAGGTTATATTTCATCCATGCCGGCTTCAGGTGCAATGTGGAAACTAATGTACTAATATTATACATATGAATCACCATATCTGTTAAAAAAACCTTAAATTTATTTACACACTGAATACAGAAAAATTAAAGACAGGAACAGAAAACAGGTACAAAGGATTACCTTTGTACCTGTTTTATGTTTTCCCTGTCTTTTATTTATTTTTATTTTTAAATAAGCATTCGTTTATTTCTATAGAAATCTCTTCCAGCATACCTGCAAAAGGGAAGTAAATAAAAAGAGACGTAGACACAGTGCGTAAAGACAAAAGAATACTTAAAAACATAAGCAAATAACGACTTAATACAATATAAGAATAAACTAACATACATACAAGTATAAAGACAAAAATATAACATAAGTATAATATAAAATAATAAATACCTATGCAACTATGGTGAAATAGAAAGATAGTGTTCTCTTCTCTTCAAAAATAATACAAAAAGTAATTCTGACATCAGTATTTAAAATCTTGCATATTATAATGCGTGCATGTTTCAAGTAGACGGATGAATATGTGTGTTTCATGTGTGGTGGGTATGTGGTGGCCGCCCCGGTATCAATATTCAACGCCCCTCTATTCCCGCGGGCGTTATCAGAACTGATCCGCTTCGAAACACTATCGCTGCTACTTCTATCATATATGTGGGTTGTTCTTTGTATGCATGTGATGTTGGCATATAAAAGAAGTATCTTTATAATTTACATTAAAGTCACAGAATTAATTATTTATTAAGTTACTAGCTTTCGCCCGCGGCTCCACCCGCGTTAAATTTGGGGTAACACATTTCCCCTTGCGCCTTATTGATTTGTAATAGCAACGCTAAGTTTTCCTTTTTCTTCCCTTTTTCTCCCTCACATCCCACTTTTTTAAAATAAAAGCCTATGTCCGTCTCCTGGTTCTCAACTATCTCTGTACCAAAATTCATCAAAATCGGTTTAGCCGTTAAAGCGTGAAGAGGTAACAAACAAACAAACAAACTCACTTTCGCTTTTATAATATTAGTAAGGATAAGGATTCAGTCAGTCAATTCAAACAATCTTTTCATTTTCTCACGTCATGGAAATGAGAAGCCGCAAAAGGCGGGCTGACAAACTTGCCTTATTTATATATGTTTTAATTACATACGTGAAGGCTGGTTCTGTTTCGAGACTAACATTTTCATCTACAAACAAAGGTTAAAGTTCAATCTTACTAGTGCCTCTCCATGAAATTGAACTTCAACCTTCAAAATAAAATAATATTGTTTAATCAAATTAACATTTTCTACAAGTTATGTTATAATAAATCATGTACTCTTAACAATCCACCCCTGATAACGCATAGCTAATTAATTTCATTCCAATATCTAACGATCAAGATCAAATAAATACTTATTTTATTAAAACATGGAATTTTCCCGTGTACTTAATTAATAAAATGCTTCAACGATTAACGTCGGGAATTAACTCCTTTAAATTTAATTAATTGATTTATAATAATTATTATTGCTACTCAAATAATAAGGTAATCATTTGTTTTAAGATAATGAAAATGTGATATTGAGATTTCCCTGATAATTTGGAATCAAAATGTAGTAGCGAGATTATTGAAAAATCTAGACAACATCGAATTAAAAATATGGTTATTTATAATACATAGTTATTCCTAAGAAAACTAAAACAATCAATTGCAAAACGTATTGATTATGTAGTCAATAGTACAACATTAAGACAAAAGATGGCGCTGCATGTAGCAAAAGAACGCTGTGTTGGTACAGATGTATATAATTTACATATTATATACATCTGTACCAACACAGCGTTCTTTCAACTCAGTGGTAAGTTTAAGCTTTATAAATACGATAGGAGTGTATACTCCACACACACGCAATTTAATCTTTTTGCCATTGGTTATTAAAATGAGCCACTGCTATCAAAAATCTTATTGTTATTGCATTTTTCTTGTTTAGATTTTCTTTGAATGATTGGTCATACGCCATTGAACTTTTGAAAGATAATTATGTCTTATTTCCAGTAGTAGAGGATACTTTTATTCGTGGCCTGCAGCCTACCCCAAATAGCGCTACAACACCCGGTGTTTCAAATCCATCCTTGCATAATCTGTAATAGGAAAACGATTAAAATGACATTCTAACCCAAACCTTGAATCCAACATTCAACAACCATGTTTTACATATCCAACTTTCTAATAGTCTAACGCAACCTTCAACTCATCGCTACGAAATAACTCGTTATTTTGTGTTGAACATCAATGTCCACAGATATAGGATGTTGACTAACATGCACTTATATAAAAACATATTTGTAACTTAAGGATGGTAGCACTTATCTATAACGAATATTGAAGAGCCCTTGATATTCTTTTTGAGTATTTGATTTATCACTGGACGCAGTTATTAGTGTTTCTTAAGTTTTGGCTTCGATTTGGCTATTAGTTTAATGTTACTTTGGTGTAAATCATTTTACCACTTGAAGTATTCAGCTGTGCTTATTTAATGGTGTGTTTTAATTTGCTTTTATGTAAGACGTAAATAGATTTTGAACAAGTATTAATAATACTCATCAAATAAAACCACAAAACACCATTAATTTGTTTTGATTCTTTTTTTGCGGATGATAAATCATCAAATAACTTCCTCGCTCTGGGTGGAGTGAGGGAGAGTGTCAGACTTTTGCTGACTAAAACTTACCCATTCCGGTGCCGCGGTATCAAACAACTCGCAATCTGGGAATTGTTACAATAATTACGAACTCATTTAGATCTGATATTAAACGTTAAGTTTTCATCGAACACTTTTTATTAATATTTCAGTTTTATAATGATTGTCCAATATAAACAGTAGTTACTTAGCTCTCTAGTGTTTACTTATTGATTATATTGGTAATAGTACAAAATTGTGACAACAGGTGGCGTTTCATGTAGCAATATATATTATTTTTTAGATTTATCTCCTTTCTAAACCTTAAAGTCATTTTGATAAATTATTAACTCGTATAATTCACTCGTAACATGAAATGTATTCACATAAATAAAAAAAAATAAAATAATATTGCAACTTTTCTTTTGATTAATTACTACTTACTTTACTTTACTTTTAATTTATTTTTATTGCTACCCAGCAATTACCATTTATACCCATAAATGGTCACCTAAAAGAATTGAACGCAGTTATTGCATTTTATAAATGAAAAACATCCAATTGATCGGTTCCATTGCGAAATCTTCGTTAATCTATAACATTGCATAGGTCAGAGAGTTAAGACTATAGACTAAAAGCTCCTCATAAAATTACCTTATTTATGGTAGCTAATTGGTCGTTTAAATAATAATCGATTTAACCTTTTCTTGGCAAAGTGGTTAAAACGTAACTGGCTAGCTAAGAATTTATATGGACACACTTAGCATAAAAAGGCAAAAAGCCTCTTACTTTTCACTGGACTAAATTTCCGAGACTGTCTTGAGAGAAAAACTTAATAATATTTTACAGCAGACCTTGAAATGAAACTAAGGAGATGAATAATAAAACTAGATACTCTTAAAATAATATCCTTGACCTTATCTAAAGACTCGGCGCTATTTAAAACGTCAAGCATCCTCTTCAAAAAGTCTGTGAAACCGCCTTAAATAAATATAATACTAAGTGTTCATTCAATTTAGATGTTGTACGACCTTTAAAGTGGAGTTGAGAAAATAATGAAGACACATTACCAAGTTCTTGTTATTAGGAAACTAATTAACGAACTTAGCGGACACATAAAAATGTTAGCACACTATCAAACTATGGTAAAAAGAATATTACTTCATAGTACTATAATAAAACGAGTAAATAAACAAATATGACATAACCAATGAATGGAGTTTGATGACATTTCTTTCGTCAGAGATAAAAAAAGCGTATATCAATCTGTTACATTCTTTGCTAGATATGGCTGCGCCTGCGGCTATCGAAATAGAAGGGCCGCGAATGGCGCAACTATCTTGTTCTTTGTTGAACACAACACATTACGTAATAATGACTACAATTGATCGATAAGTTGACTTTCTTCTTTAAAAAGGTAAGCATATCTTAGAATTGGGTTTCATAACCGAAATGATAGGCGCAAGCGTTACTTTTTTACTTTAAGCAGTGCTTACCAAAGTTGATCCGTGGATGGGTGACCATTATAACTTACCGTGATATTTCGTGCGTGCAGAAAACATAGTTAGCCGTTGGTCTCAAATGTCATTTTCGACCAAAAGTCTCATTAACAGTTCTACCAACTGGTTTAATTGTATTACCCGGTTACTTGATTTTGAAGGTCAGAGCAGCTATTATCATCATTCTCCATCGCCTCACATAACCTAATGCCTGGCTTACAACTCTCTTTGCTTTAGCCAAGCTCCATGTTATATACTTTCTGGATCGTACTAACAATCTTGCATGCAATGTATAGTGGTCACCGTGCTTAAACAAATAAAATACTTCTTCTACATAGATTAGAAGCCAAAAGGCAAGGCAGATGATGACGTACAGGAAACTATTGATGGAAATATCTGTGTGTGAGATTTGAAATTGCAAGACTTAAACAAGCTACCTAACACTAGGCGAGACATAACATAATGCTTGTAGATTTAAATGTTTAATTTTTCAAAACTGGATTATCTTATTTTTAATCCACTTAAAAAAGAGGAGGTTCTTAATTCGACTGGTTTTTTTCTATGTCTGTTACTTCAAACCTTTTGACTGGGAATATTTTATTTTATAGCTGGTGCTTCCCGTGTGGTTATTCTTCTTCTCATTTCAATTTAGTCCAGCTCTGAAAATTATATCCATGAGAAACCCTTTTGAGTCATTGTTTTTCTACTAATGTATATAGACGATATGCTAATTATCTATTGGTAGTAATGGAAAATGATAATCGATTGGAACTTGCGTTAGATACCATCATACCAGAACTAAAAAGGCTTTTTTTTTCGGGTGGGAAATCATCTAATGACTTCCCCCACTCTGGGCGGAGCGAGGGGGCATGTCAGACTTGTACTGACTAAAACCCACCCATGTTCCTTCTAGTGCCCTTTACGTTCCGGGGCCGCGGTATCTCTTTCGAACAACCCGTAACCCCGGCAGGAACTAAAAAGGCTAACGGCGACTTTTTTAGTCGGTGGTAAAAAAATCTATGAATCAACCAAAAGTTACAGAGTTTTTTTTTTATTTAAATGATGATATTTTAAATGAAATGAATAAAATAAATACTAATAGGATTAAACTGCTAATATAAAATGAATAGGTAGCCAAATTGGTAATCAAAATACAATAAAATCGTTTCTAACATTTGTTTAAAGTGCAACAATTAACACTGAACTTGACGTAGCATCTAGTTTTATAAATAGCTGCTATATTAACATGACATTTTGACGAAACCGGCAACTTGCAGTCAGCGCAGTGTTATGTAAGTAGTTTGACAGGCAGGTATGCTAATATACCGGTTGTTTCCAACTCGCTTATCTTGCCGTACCAGTGACCTGAGAGATCTGTTTAGAAGAACCACAAACATACTTATTGTGGTGTAGCGGTTAATGATGGTTATTCTGTTAATTGTTTTTTGCATAGACACTTAAACACCTTATTTACAAAATATATGTATGCTATTCTAATAAACTTGATCTATTCTTAGAAGAAACACCTAAACAAAGCTTCATCCCAACTCAACCCCTGATCATAGCCTATTTCAAAGCCTGACATGGTATACCATGATAACGACCTGACTATCAGCCCAAACCCAATCAGGTTTCTTGTGATTTTTAGTTTTCGTCATCACTGCCAAGAAACTGGTGCTGGATTATAACCCATTTCCAATTTACATAGAGGAGGTATGTTGTCCAGCAGTCGGAACATCAGAGGCTGATTGTAATGTATGTGGTAAAGATGGCCAAACAGCACCAGTAGTGGAGTTTCTACTCACTCCACTACTCATCATCATCTGACTAGCCTTTTCCTAACTATGTTGGGGCCGGCTTCCAATCTAACCGGATGCAGCTGAATATCAGTATTTTATATGGACCTACTGCCTATCTGACGTCCACAACCCAGTTACTACTGGGTAATACGATACCCCTTGGTAAGACTGGTTGTCAGACTTTCGGAACACTGACTACCTGTAACGACTGTCATAGATCTACAAATGACAGCCGGGACCAACAGCTGAACGTGCTTTCCGAGGCACGGAGGAAACTCGGTATGTAACGGGTGATCACCCATCCACAGACCAACCTAGGCAAACGTGGCTTAACTTAAAGATCGACCCGAGCGTCTACTATTATTAAGCCACGAGCTCCTCAACCCACTCCACTACTATAAACCACTAATAAATTCTAAATACCATTTATGATTTCACAAAAAAACAGGCTCACACAAAAACTATTTGTTTGACATAAAACTAAAATCCGTAAGCCGAATAAAAAATAAATATTTAGTTTTTAGAATTTATGTTTTGATATTTCTAGGATTGGAACTAAATTGCCTTTTTCATTTAACAATATTTAGTTATTGTACAAATCCGTCAAAGCTTTATTGCAAAAATATGGACGCGTATATCTGTAATCCAAATTTTTATTATAAGCCTACAATATATTATAATTAACACTTGAAACGGAATTTACCATGTTTGTTATTTTTATTGAGTTTCCTATATTTTGCAATCGAGATTACCAAATATAGGAATTTTAACCGAAAAGATGGGTTTCAATCGTCAAGAGCCTGAAATCCAGTGGTTCAATTAAGTAAACCCAAAAAGTAGGGAAAAAAGATAACTACTTGATACAGTGAGTTTTGTGTGTCGAGAGCAAAATTGAGTTGTGAGTGACGGTGTTAGTGGTAACGAACGCAAAAAACGAATAAGAAAGAGGGTAGATCGTTTTGTCTGCTCGTAAACATCCGCAATAACTTCAGTTCATCCGTGATCATGGCGTTTGCAACATCGCCGAAATATCGAACACTCATAAAAAAAAACAAACATGGTAAATATCCCGTTTCAAGTGTTAATTATAATATTAGTAACCATGTCAGTTTAAAGACTGCAAAAATTAAATTTAGTAACGTACAAATGGACAACCAATGTTTCTCTAGCAGACCAGCTGCCAACGAACACCCTCCAAAGATCATGGATCTACCACCTGAGGCCTTATCACCTTACACTTGCCAATGTGAGGTCTTTACTAAAGAATTTTTACCAGCAGTTCAAGGTCTACGTCTAATATAGTGGCGAGCTGGTGGTGGTGCTAAATAATAACAGGAACTCGGATCGATCGTTAGGTTAATCGTACTTGCCCAGGTTGGTCATTCATGCAAGGTACATCCCTAGTTTCCTTCGTGTGAAAGCACGCTATGGCATTGACCCGAAAGTCTGACAAGCAGTCTTACTAAGAGTTATTTTATTAGTTAGACTGGAAGCCGACCCCAACATAGTTAAGACTAGATTTGGCAGATGATGAGAATAGTCTGCTCATTGTCACTTCAACATACTTATTCTGTTAATTTCGACAAGCTCAATATTACTACAAAAACTTGGTTATCCTATTTTCGTAGAAGTATGTTAAAACTGATAAATAATTTTCAAAAGTGCGTAATGAAACTTACTACTTCCTTAACTAACATTAAGCTGAACTCTCGCTAACCATCACTTAACATCTGACCTCAATACTCAGTTCTCGTGGCCCGCCCGTAATAAATTGTGCTTGAAACTTGTAATATTTGAAGATATTAATTCCCTGTCAGTAACCTGGAGTTTTAATTACGGCACTCGTAGTTTAACGATGTCATAAATTATTATTAATTCATTAGTTTTCGTTCAGCACTGATGTACTGAGGTCAAGGGTGAGGTGATGAGGTCACCGCTCTTTACTGCTAATGGACTCTGACATTTTGACAAATTATGGACGGAACCGCTCAAGTTTAGGCAGGACACTAAAGTGTTAAACAGCTTCGGAAGTTCTGTAAATCGTAAATATTTATTATTTTCCTTGGTTGTAAAATAAATGTTGAATTGCTCAACAATCGCTCATTACGTTAGGATACATTTTTATGACAGAGATATTGAAATTGATGATGGTAAATTTTAAAAGTGTCTATCACTTATTTACAAAAGTAGAATGAAGTAATTATCCCTCTTTTTTAGAATGCCACGTATTAATTAAGTAACTAATGACACCAACGTGACCTTTCTAACTCTGAGCGATGACCAACAACTTGAGTAACACTCAAACTCAATCACTTGCATGCAATAACTTGTACCTACGTGGCGGTTTATTTAAATTTTAATGAGATTTTTAAACATCATGCCACCCGCCTACACTGTAAGAGAGAAAAAAACCTTAATAGACACTGTGTATGGCGAAAGCGCAAAGATTTTAATATTTAACACATCGGTTAAACGAGCTCTAAACTCTTTAGTTTAAAGGCAAACTCGCAGCATATCGGTACATGAAACAGATACGGTGTATGCTGCTGAATGGTGCAATTTTCATATTAAATGATTAGACGCAGGCTGAGCTGCTGAACTGCTTGTATTCATAGCGTCGCGCCTGTAATGCCAGCAAATGGCTATAAACGCAAATCGCTCGCAAATCCAACGCTTGGGGCTTGTGGCCATCAAGTAAGAGTTAACTGAGATTCTGTTTATATACAGCTAGATTACTTTCATATGTGTGATGTTAACAGAGAATAAGGGCAAGTCTTTGAATTGAGGTGTCAAGTGCGTAGCTTGCAGCCTACAAGATGGAGCGATGCGTTCAAGTAGAGGATCAAAACAAATAGTGTAATTTTATCGAAAAGACAACTTGCAAGCGCTCTCAGTAATTTTAGAGCAAATTGGGATAGTCTTAAATTGTATAATATTGGACTACGAATGTTACCAGACTATACTATTTTAATTTGACGACACGGTTGGCGCAGTGGCTGAGCGATCGGCTGCCGCGCTGTCCGTCTCGGATTCTATCCCCGCACGGAACAAATATTTGCATGACCTACAGATAGTTGTTCTGGGTCTGGCTGTTTGTGTATGTAAGTTTAAATGTTTGTAAACGAACCCACGATACAGGAAACATTTCTAGTGTGTGGCAACGTTTAAAAAAAACACAAAACACCACTCTGTTCTTTGTACTTCATAAATATTTTTTTAAATGTTGACACCCTAATAACATTATGCCATGGCTTTCAAAATTCTTTTAGATATTAATGTTCTCCGCTATTGGTATGGGCTGACGCGTAGCTACACAGTGCAAGCGTCGATTTGTCGCGTTTACAATCAGCGAGTATTGCACCGCGTCGAGCTACTGTAGGCACAGCCAGCTCGGCGAGCGCAGCCGCGGGACGTGACTCGTGTAGATATGTTGGTCGCATGTATTTATAGCACAGTAGAACGATGTGCTTAGTTAAAAATTGATTTTAGTTGACTGTACAGCTAAACAAAATCACATTTTTATACTTTACCAAATTAGATTCTTCTTTTTATTTTTTTATGTGTTACATCCTTACGGATCAGGACATTCATACATCTTCTAACTAAACCCCACACAGTATGCGACTACTCTGCTCTGGCGTACTGAAGTACTTGAGCTGTTCGTCACGGTCCCCGGCTAGGTTTTGCTCCACATAAACATGCAAACTTCGCCGTAGTTCTGCAGTTCAAGGCAGTCTCCACAGGGGTGACAACCGGTTGTCACCCCTGTGTTGGTTGCCTACATGTCCGGCACAGGTATTTTATTAAACACCCACGTTCGGAGACTACATGTGTCAGGCGGGAATTTATAGGACTTGCTACGCCCTTATCCCGTCATCTATTTTTATATCACTTTCCCCTGTAATGATTGAAATAACAGCTCCTTCTTCACTATTTTGACCTGCTCTATCGCCATTGGTATCTAAATCCGCGTTTAAATGCAAAGAATTTTAGATAGGTACCCCGTAAGATAACAATATTTCATTTCATATCTGTTCTCTCTATGTTATCGCATGGCAAACAATTTCGCTATTCATTTCTACATTCTGCATGCAACAGTACCATCACTCTCACTTCACATTACAAGACGTATTACCGCTCATTTGATTTGGTCATTCATTTCCCACCACGATGAGCTAAGATTGTTTCTGTGCAACCAGCAATTGATCAATCTTTCTATTAGATTAGTAAATTAAAGAGTAACGTCGTATTTACATTTGCGTAACATATAAAGTGTTGGTGCCTTTACATGTACTATACATTTAAAGGCACCAACACGGACATCAATATATGAACACTTTCATAAATGTAAAAACATTTTTGCATTATTCTCGATAGAAATTTTAAGATACTATCTATTTCACATTAATATAAGTTCCTAACAACTTACTGTGCTCGTAACAACACAAAATTTTAATCAGTAGGTACAATGTACCTACTGATTAAAATTTTGTGATATTGATTAAAATATTAAAAAATTATAAAAGTTTTTTTCTCCTAATGTCATTAGGAGAAAAAAACTTTTATAATTTTTTAATATTTACTTAATGTTGGTAGTGACTGTACATGTTTAGGTGTCCATGATTTGACACAGCTGTGTGTACCTTCGTTAATTATTATTATTATTATTCATTTATTAACAGACTACAAGTTAAAACAGCTTGGCCTAGATTGAATTGTGGATCAACACGACAAAATCAAAACTGAATACTCATGCGTCGTAATTTCTTTGGGTAGACTTTGTTGTCCAAGAAATACTGTTAAATCAAATGTGCGTACCAAATGATGATGTCTGTACATTCCTACAACAAATTTTAAGATGCCATTATTTCTCAAATAAACGAAATTCACCTGTGAATTGCAAGATCAATCTGTCAACATCCACATCTAGCCCATCACAATGCCAAAAGGTTACAAATTAATAATCCACTTGTAGCAGTCAATTTAAATCAAACATTTAAACCAGTATCCGATGACGAAGCAACCTGTCTCACGATCAAATAGATGTTTTTCAAAGTTAACACACACGTGGTTAACTTTCAACTTTATTATAGTAACAGTTAAGTAACGGAAAGCTGCCAAGTCATACGATATTTAACTACATATGTATGAAATAGTTACTCGTTTGGTTTCCGGATAGGTAATCGATCTTATGTAAGATGGAGTTTAATAGTGTAGTAATGTTATAAAGGTATCGTGTCATTTGTTGTAAAGGCCAGTTATTGTGGCCGACTGGGTCTCGTAAAGGGCAAACAAGAAATTGTGTCAAGATGAAAGACGACATCGTTTAGCCATTCTTAGTGGACAATGTCTAATTATTTCAATCCACATCCGGGCTTTGTTGGCTACAACATCAAGCTTGTAATACCCAAAGGATTAGGTAGAGGTGTTCCTTATTATAGTACACCTAAATGTTTTTAGCAACTAGGGGCGAGCCTATTGCTGACAAGTAGTCACAGATTCAGACTTCTTAGCTGCTACTGAGAATAAATTATGAATGAAAAAACCCAAACTTTGCATAATCTGGGAAAAGAACCCAAGACATTCACAAGACAATATAAGACACGCGTCTATAAGTAAACACTGGTAAAACCACAGTTTATTGTGTGGCGTCTAAAGATATTGATGAAAATCCATGGGTAGGTTTTTTTGTATGCATAGCAACCGTTGCCGGGGTTGCGGGTTGTTCGAAAGAGTTACTGCGGCCCCGGAACGTAAAGGGCAATAGAAGGAACATGGGTGGGTTTTAGTCAGTACAAGTCTGACACTCTACCCCGCTCCGCCCAGAGCGATTAATTGATGATTTCCCACCCAAAAAAAAGCATAGCAACCGACGCTCTTTAAAACTTTTGTCTTACACCACGTACCACAATGGAAGTCATAAAAATAAACCTCTCCAACATACAGCCTTACCCAGCAGCCAGCACCACCTCTCACCGCGAAATAACTCACTAACTGTATTAAGTAAAGCAACGGCTAAGGTAATGAACTTATCCTCGGCCATTCTGTGAAGACCCCCCGATTATCCGCTCACACCACGATCTACGAGAATTAAGGATTTGGGAGAGGTCTAGTTATAATGGCCGTTGACTAGAAGGCTTCGGAGCGCAATACGCTCATTTGGGGTAATATTTCTCCCATCACGGCTTTTTGATGTGCTAAGCAGGTAAATCAGGTGCTTTTGATTCCAGATTGTATGTTAACGACGGTTCAGACTTGTAATTATTAGATTTGTACCGAGCTCACTGTTTTTGAAAAGAGATTTTCCTTTTTTGGAGATGTTGTTTCAATTAAGTGTGTCTTGTGGATTAGTGTGGCTTTCATCTTGAATTTAGATATCTAGTCTATAAGCTTGTTTGTGACTGAGATTCTGTTTTGTATTATTTTTTCTTTTGGATCATGTACACACACACAGTCAAATGACTGTTTTTGAATATTGCATTCTTAAACATTGATTACCATAGTCAACAAACTTATTCTGAAAAAAAAAATACATTAAGAATATAATCTTAAAAAAGAACGGCCAGCGAGTTATCGCGCGTCGACTTTATCTATGGAAATCTATGCGCGGCGCGAATGGAACCTACTTTTAATTAAAACTTTCTTATATCCTTCCGTATGCTTCCTTTTTATTTTTTTTGGTTAGAATATCACTGAGTATTCCTGACTCCTGCATTTATAAGCGGAAATAGAAATTGTGTAATTGTCTTATTTCATTTGCAGTGTTATTATAAACGGAATCATTTTATGCTACGGATTAAAAAAGCCTGTTGTTTATGCTTTTACAGAGTTTATGGTAATGGATTGTAAGAATTCCATTATTCAATGCAAGTTTATACACGGATAAATTATTATATTTTGAACTAATGTTGTTGTTTTGTCTGTTCCAATGACGATAACGATGAATTTATCATTTTTTTTTAAGATAGGAAATCATCAAATAACTTCCCCCGCTGTAAGTGGAGCGTCAGACTTGTACTGACCAAAACCCACCCATTCCGAAAGTCTGGCAGGCAGTGGCTTTGGCAGGCCCCTCTGCTTTGCTGACATCTCTTTGACATTTTTTTGAAGCGCGCGTGGATCACGAACGCCCTGTCATCAATAGATGGACGGACGGTGAGCTACCCAATGCTTACCGTCCACAGGCCCGCATCCAAGGGGGCCAGGAGTCGTCTCCCGCGGCAGCTGGGTTGGTTTGAGGTTCTCTACCGAGACCCTGATATTTTACAAACCAATGCGTACTTAAAGCACAATTAACTTGTTCGTAATGTGAGTGATGCATCATTAATTTTCACTATCATCGTAATAACGTTGTATCACTAATGATTCAAATGATGTTGCCTACTCTCGGTTTCTGGAATATCAATCAACAATTGTCAGTTCTCTGTAGAATGACTTTACCAACTGCCGATTTTCGTTCCAGGAACCGGGTGTGATGCGACAGGAATAAATGAAAAGCTAGCCAATCAAACTCAAACTCAACTCAAAAGTTTGAGTTTGAGTTTGCTAGCCAATCTCTGGCTACCCAACTACGTATGCTATAAAGCGGGGTACACACCTGCGACACACCGGATTAATGGGAACTCTGCAACTAACACGGCTTTATTATATTGTACTAGTTTCAAATGCACTCGCAACGGATACGAATTGTTACAGTTGTTCGCAGTTTTAGAAACATTCGTAGTTTTAGGAATTGACTAAAGTTAGGGACCCAGTTTGGTGGATTAAAACGAATGTGGAAAGTAGTAATATTTCATGTGTTGGTTGCAGATGGTTTTAGCAGACCACATCAACAGAACAATTAAATAAACCTTGTGTGGACGCACTTGACAAAATATAAGTTCGCAGTTTGTTGTAATCAATTTAAAAAAATAGGCATTGCGTTTTTATGACAAATGTGTAGTGTATTCTTTATTCGTTTGATAATAAGAGTCGGTCAAGTTTTCTTAATTTTACTAATATTAACGTATTTGATTAAATAACACACGCCTCTTTCAGTGGGTTTAGTATAACTGGTTTGCTATTACGAATTTGACCTTTCTGAAGAGCACCACCAATAAGGTCAGTGCATGTCCTTTTAGCTAAGACACCCCCTCCCCCCTTCTACATATACTTCTGCTTTGTAAATTTCCACTAGTCTACTTTTGTTTGTAAACTAAAGGTAAATGCGGTGGAATAGTATTTATTACATTCACACACAATGTAGATAGCACTTATGAAGTTAAGGGGGCCACACCTGCTACGTCGGATTAACGCGGCACTTGTACAATTGCGCGGATTCATTGTATTGCACTTGTTCTGTTGCACGCGGAAGTCGGGTGACTGCGCCGGTTAACGGCAATGCAAAGCATTTTCTTTTATATTAGATTATAATTTGTTTTTAAAATACATAATTTCTAATAAACCAGTGGGTAAGCACAGTAGGTGGCAAAGTGAATATTTAGCTCATTTGGCCGCAGACTACATTTATAGCTATATTATTTAATAGAAAGGCCACCTCCGTCCCAGCAGTGGATAAGTTATAAGCTTACTATGCTAATGATATATCATATACATGCTCTAGATAGCATTAATGCTGAAGCTGCTCCAAGACAACATTTAATGAAATAACACGAGTACATAGCAGACGCACATAATACAGTAAGTGCTTCAGAATTCACTTAGAAGACGAGCATAACTCGAAACATCATAATTTGATTACAACATACACTAGTTAACCAAGTACGTACGTACTTAAAGTTCTTGATAATAATTGCATGGCGTTTACGTTGATACATGTTGAGGCAAAGTTTTGTGATAAACGACGTACTTAAGAGCAACTTAATAGCACTGCAATTTAACTTATTATTTTGACCTTTTTCGTATTACAAAAAACTTTAATACAATGGCAATGTGTGAGTTAAGGTTTTACGTATAATTAAATTTAACTTAGAAATGAGATGATTTGATATTTTTTGTTGCAATTTTGGCTACTGAGGTACAAATACCTTATTTCGATGGTTATTTAAGCAAAAGTGTTGTGTTTAAAAGTTACGTTGTTTTATACTTACGGCTTTGAACAAATAAGGCATTCTTTACTACATAGATCTTACACGCATCACCCTTCTTTTGTATATGCTAATTTATCAAAGGCTTTCTTACAACTGAAACGAAACTTTGCCTGAGTAAATATATAGTAGAGAATTGTTTAATAAAATATTTTTACACACATTTATTGCACAACCAAAGTATTTTAACTGATTATGATATTAATATTGTATTTTGGCTATTCCATAAGGAGAGAGGAAGTGAATTCTCAAATATTAAATTAACTATCATAAAACTTGATCAATTATAATATAACGAAGCACAGTTATTATTATAACATTGCTTGTATTTATTTTTCTGTTTAAGTTAAACAGAAAAATACAAGCCATCCAGTGTTCGGGTGATTCACCCTTCCCCGCCTTGTGGGAAAGTTGTCGGCTTTTCACACAATATACTTCTGCAGAGCTCCCAATTGTGTAAGCGCTCCGGCAATATTGATGCAGTGAATATATTCCACACAAGCACACACTATAAGAATGTCAAACCAGTGCAGTTTGTAACTAGCTCTCTATTCTTAGTCCGTGAAATAAATGAACTTTATGTTTTACTTATAGAGAGTGGTTTGGGTAAGGAAGTTCTAAGGAGTGTGAAAGGAAAAAAGTTGCCGGATTTAATAATTACGAACAGTAAAGATAACATCAAGTTCGGAAAAAAGAAAAAAAAAGACCGGGTCCCCACCCGGTCTTTTTTTTTCTTTTTTTCTTGCTTTTAGAGACAATATATTTTGATATATACGTACAACTTTAATACTTTTCTGTTGCTACACTAATTAAACCAAACCACAGGTTGCTTATCAGCTAAGTATTCTAGGTTTGTTTTTTTTTCTATAAAAGTTATATATGTAGTAAATAGGAATAAACCGGCTGTGAAACTATTTATATTCCTAACTAATCCTTACTTATCCTTACTAATATTATAAAAGCGAAAGTGAGTTTGTTTGTTTGTTACCTCTTCACGCTTTAATGGCTACACCGATTTTGATGAATTTTGGTACAGAGATAGTTGGGAACCAGGAGACGGACATAGGCAAATTTTATTTAAAAAAAGTGGGATGTGAGGGAGAAAGAGGGAAGAAAAGGGAAAACTTAGCGTTGCTATTACAAATCAATAAGGCGCAAGAGGAACTGTGTTACCCCAAATTTAACGCGGGCGAAAGCTAGTACCAAAATAAATTGAGTACTCAACCTATGTGTTTTTTTTTTAAATACCGTTCTGCTTGCCCCAAACAGAGTGAAAGACTACTAGCAAAAATGTTTGTTTTAATAATATGAAAACGTAGATGGTTCAACAATGATATTATCGTTTAAACTGACATACCCAGACGTTTGTTAGAGTATTGTTACATGTTTGTGAGTCTATTGACCTTGACACATGACCACTACAGCTGTAAGACTTACAGTCACAATAATAGTAAAACAGTTTTATATGAGCACTGGTCACTAATTGTACTGAAACAGACCTTAAAGTAACGCGGAGTATATTATACCTAGTGGTTTTATATATTACATCACATTACACAATAACCTCGTAAACAAAACACCATAGAGCAAAGAACAATTATGCCATGCCTGCTAAATACATTCTCGAACCCAATAAATCATCTTGTGCCTCGGCTTTTTTCTACTATTTTGGTGTTGGCTTCCAATCTAGGATGCAGATGAATAACAGTATTTTACAAAACCCTTACTAAGAAGACTGGTTTTCAAACTTTCGCAACACTGTCTACTGTAACGACTATCGAAGGGGTCCACCCTTTATAGCAGAACTTTTTATGTCATAATTTTATTTTGCATAACAACGGATGGCATAAACTTCACTTCGCAGAAAATAGTTTAGCAGACACTCATTTATCATACATTCTAAACTCATAATTTTGTAAGTCAGAATCATCTCTAGGCATAAACTTCATATGCATAATATTTAAAAAGTAGAAACATCATATCGCAGAAAGTTCATAGTCAGAATCGTCTTTTAGCATAATATATTTTATATCGATGATCATTAAACGGCAAAATTGTCATATTTTTTTTTTTTATTATTGATAGGCTCGCGTTTGACCACTATCTCACCTGATGGTAAGTGATGATGTGGTCATATCGTAGAAAGTTTATAGTTAGGGTCATCTTTGTCATTATAAGTTTCATTTATTTTGATTAATTATTTCTTTAAAATAATGTCATTTATTTTAGTTATTGTTTAAATGAATTTGAGATTATGTCATTGAATTCAATAACTAATTAGGTATCCTAATCTAAATAGTTCAGTTCCGGGTAACCTACTTAAAACAATCTCTTTTTTCTATTAACGCAAGTCGTTTCTGGCACTCGCCGGCCGCTGCCGCGGCACCGCTCGCTTCGCTCGCTCGGCTCGTGCGTAGGAGGTCACAGTTTTAACCTAACCTAACCTAGCCATTACTGCCGCCTGCATAGTATGCCAAGTGAAATTATACCAAATAATAATTATATTATGCGAAATTTGAACTCTGCGAATCGTAATTATACTAAATGTAATTCTGCCATCTTATAAGTATGCCATTGTTAATTCGAAGTTTTAAACATTATGCCAAATGATAATTATACCAAATAATTTTTATGCCTTTAAAATGTTCGGTTAAAGAAAATTATGCTAAGTGTGTTATGCCAAATAAATTTCGGAGCATCAAGATTCTGCCAGATAGAGGGAACCCCTATCGAAGATCTATGGATGACAGCCGGGACTAACGGCTTAACGTACTTTCCGAGGCACAGAGGAAACTCGGTATGATATGAGGTTGTCACCCATCTCTAAACCAACCTTGACAAACACGGGTTAAACGGTTATTATTATCAAAAAGCTACGATATGAAACCAATACGTTACTACTACGAAGTAGTCTTTAATCATCTGGTCTTAATAAAGTTGCGAAGTATGAAGTTTAAATTATAACTAGATTTGTGTGAGATTTACTACGAAACCTGACAGATTCCAATCGAGATTCATACTTCGGCATTGTTTAAAGGATTTCTCAATTAATCTTCTATAAAATTGCGAGAGAATCACTTTAAAGGTACTCAAATCCACAAACTAATTCAATAAACTCACGAATTCGCAATCCATCTTCCGAATCCTAGCCGTACTTTTCTATAAAGCCGTCAGTGTCACTTAAGATAAAGTCTCGCGCAAACCGCGACACTTGAAGCGATGGGAGTGGTCTACTGCGGTGCCGGGACTAAGTTCCCGGCGACGCTAAATCAAGTGTCTTGGCGCAAACCGCGGCGGTCACATTTCGCGTAATCACGCCACCTAATTGTCTAAGTTTGGTCTCAAGTTGGTGAGTGACGGTGGGTGCTCCGTGTGTGGTACGCTTAGCGCTTACCTGCTACGACTTGTTTAAACGTTTTTAGAATTGTTTTGTGTATTTTACCTTAAGTTATATAACAGAACACGCCCTAGGTCCCCGATGGGTTTTATGATAAATGATGTTTAAATTTTTGAGAATTACAAACACACGGCGTCAAAAAACTCGTCTATATTGCCTTCAACATGAAAAGTACCTAGAATTCTAGCAGAAGATGTCAATTCTTTTTTTGGAAACAGATTTTTTATAAAAAGTTTTACATGTATTGTCAACTTTTTTATACAGGTTAAGAAGCGGCGCATTTTATGACAGTTATGTTTAAGTTACACGGAATAGCGTTGGAGCCTTTTGCTATCAACTGGGTCTGGATCCAGGCTCCTAGTGAGAAATTCCTGATGGAGAATGCAAATGAGGCTTTGCCTGCCATGAAATGGAATCCAGGATCTCATGCTGAGCACCCGTGCGATCACCACACCAACGAAGTAACCAAAGAACTTTGTAATGGAAAAACACAAACACTTAATACATTACAAGATCATATTTTCATTAGTAGCGAGGCGTTTCATGAGATGACATCAATAAATCTTGGAAGTCATCATCGCTAGCATCGCATCTACACTTTTGGGTAATACAATCTGACAAAAAATAAAAACATTGTTTGTTTGCTGTGATAATGAAAATTGTGTCTGAATTATGGGATCTAACATATTTTTTTTATTCTTTTCTTTAGACTTTTATTCTTATGTATATGTAAGTCCGACTTATTTTATTCTATAGGTGCATCACGACAAGCTCCTTCACTGTTAGGGCTTGAAAGTATTTCATTCATAATTCTGACCTGTAATTTATCCAAATGACGTGACGGAATGTATTAGTCCACAAAAGTCACATTTAGGGAATGATGTATTTTCGATCAATAAGGTAAAGTTGGATGGAATTATCAATTTTCTACCTAACCGGCCATATACCGGAGACTGAGATTGGATAGTTCTATACCAATATCAAGAATGTTATGAACCAGTGCCAGCTCAAAGTATGTATTATATTTACATAGTTACACTAACCGGTGATTTGTGAAAATATTCCCAAATGGAATTAGGCGTCGGTTCCCAGTGTGAGGAAAATGAGTAGTAATTTGAGCTAGATTGTAGCTAGATTACGATCTATGAGAAGGTGGCTCGTTAGGCGTTCCTCTACAATTTGGATATAAGTGCCGATAGCTATGCTAGAATTATGGTAGTCAAAATTATTGTTTTAATGATGAGCAGATGATAGATAAGCAAGGACGTAGGCGGGTAGGTAGTGTTTCATGAAATATTAATAGACTTTACAAAATAACATTCTACACTTCAACTTATCTTCAGGATATCACCGCTGCGACGATCACACACTGTGGCAGTCTGCTCCGCTTGGGCGGAATATTGCTGTGTCCTGGACGAGGCGATTGGCGGCGGTGGCCATGGTCCGGATGAGTAGGAGTTGAAAGCGGTCACCTCTTTCTGCAAAGCAGTTATGCTAACGAAGAAGGTGGCTGGACGTTTGAGGAAACAAAGCCGTTAACCAACCCAACCGCGTGAGTCGATCCGGGTGTCGTGCGCCGCGTGACGTCTCCCGGCCACCGTAGACGCGGGTCTGCGGACTGTAAGCAATGGGTAGCTCAGCGTCCGTCCGTGTCGTGACGACAGGCCGTGTCGACGCCATGTCCGTGTTCCACGCACTCCTCAGAGAGATGGCAATAAGTAGAGGGGCTTGCCAGTGCCACTGCTTGCCGGAGTTGCGGGTTGTTCGAAAAAGATACAAAGGTCACAAAGGTCTTTCTACATCGTTCTCACATATTTGTATAATCTCAACACGAATGATGTAAATACTATTTTGTAAAAATATTAGAATATAAAAGAGTGTCCATGGAGTTTCTTGCCCATTCTTCTCCATAGAGATCAACGCTTTGGAATGGGCAACTGCAGTACTTTCACAAGTTATTATGCCTTGTGACCGGGACTGTAGATTCATTTTCTTTCTTGACATTCAAAAGTGCCTGTAATCGTCTAATTGAAATAAATGATTTGATTTGATTTGATTTGATACCACGGTCGCGGAACACAAATGGCAAAAGAAAGAACATGGATGGGTTTTAGTCAACAAAAGTCTTACTCCCCTTTCGCTCCGCCTAGACGAGAGATTAAGTTATTTTTTGATATCATCATTTAACAATGAAAAAATAACTTAATAATCAACTTATCTGTAATGGTGAGAAACGCAGAACTAAAATAAATGTATCAAGTTTGAAATACTGCTGCATTTTTTCTTGACACGCATCAGCTGTAGTGATGATGGAAAAAGTCTAAATATATGTTTGGTTGACGACACAATGTAATACGAACGCTATACAAGCGATTGCGCCGTGTGTTTGCTCACTTATCCCCCAAAGTTGTATCATAAGTTCTGTTTCTTTTAAAATAACATTGTTAATAAGAATACAAAAACAAAACCGTTTAAAATGCCAAGTTAATTAAATAAAGGTCAATCAGTACACTACACTAATTAAGTGCGAGGTCGCAGGTCACGTTGAACAATAGGACCGTTTGCAGCCAACATAAGGTTAAGGACACAACCATGTAACCTATCAAACGTCATTATCAAGCGTTTTTTTTTTGCGAATCTTATAAAGTATTCTAAAAAGAATATCTTTGATTGAGTGTACAGTCAGCAAAGACCAAATAACCAGACTCGTCAGATATACTTAAAATTTTCCTAAATCCATGTGTGCTTCGAACTGAATTTATTTTATAGAAAACTATCAAATCATTTGGAAAATTAAATTTAAGTTAAAAACGTCCATCGGTTGCTGAGAAAAATTCAACTGTATTTGACAAAGTTGTTTGCTTATTTTTTATGCGGACTGTACGTCGTGATATTTGAACATTACCGTGGTTAGAATTGTTTCCTTGTGAATTGAATCTGTTTTTTTTAATAACACTGTATCTATTTTAATTTTTTTTTTGCTTTATCTAATTAATAGAAAATATTGCCAAGTGAAACTTTCAATTCCTTAAAACTATTTGCAGAAGTAACATAAGCAAAAAGCTCTTTTTAATATAACTTATAAAGTGATTTCCAAGACCAAAATTAAATGAGATCATGAACCTAAAACATTTATTTCAATTTATGATAAATCACATCATCTGCCTAGCCTTTTCCCAACTATGTTGCAGTCGGCGTCCAGTCTAACCGGATGCAGCTGAATATCAGTATTTTACATGGAGCGACTGTAATGCGATACCCCTTGGTAAGACTGGTTGTCAGACTTTCGGTACACTGACTACCTGTAATGACTGTCAAAAATCTACAAATGACAGCTGGGACCAACGGTTTAACGTGTATTCCAAGGCACGGAGGAAACTCGGTATGTATGTCGGTGGTCACCCATCCACAGACCAACCTAGGCAAGCGCGGCTTAACCTAAAAGTTTACCCGAGCGGCTGCTATTATTTAACCATGAGCTCCTCCTCCACGAGATAAATCACATCCACAGGAAATTTATTATAAAATTATCAACGAGTTCTATTAGTCACAAAGTATAAACTAGTAAGTTGTCATTTATACAAATACGTCATCTCTATGGAGACAACCCGACACGAAGTTTCATGGACACTTTTATCAGATCATTATTCTCCATCACAAATATTCTTCACCAAAATTGACTTTAATTTTAATAACTAAATGCTATTCATATTTTCACCCAGAGAATCATTCGTACAACATTTCTACCGTATCTGTCAGACCGCAGCGGCGGCCCTAGGCCTGCAAGACAAACTCCCTGGTGGCCGAGATAGGGCGCTAATGTCTGTTTGTGCCAACTTTGTGCACCACTCACCCTCGGCGGCGTACTGTCGTGTTGTCGCCAGATTGTTGCGGTCGCGGAGACTGTCCTGTGTTGCTGAGATTCTTTATCGAGACGATAAAACTTTTTGTTGTTAGTCACTTGTTCAAGAGAACGTGGTTAACCGCTGTGATCTTCGCTGGGAAGTCGAGTTTTTATTGGAGGGTGATTGCGTTGCTGTAATAAAAGTATAATTATATTTTCTTCAAGGAAATGTCGTATGTTTAAGAACCTCCTTAGTTTAGTGTTGAAGTTTTAAGTGTTTTCACTGAAAAGGGATTTTGAAGTAGTGTTATAGCAGAAACATAATTAAACATAATTTTAAGTCCGATTGATCGCCCACTGGATCTCTTTGAAACCCCATATTTAGAAACTGTTGATTAGCTAAGCTTGGATTTAAAAACGCAAAGGACAAGGTTCCGCGGCGCAGCTTGCAAGCCTTGGTCAATGCCCACTATGTTCAGTTAATACCGACTGGAATAAACTGAGTTAATTGATGTTGATATTAAGAAAACTGATAACTGTATCGTTTTAAAATATTTGACAATCATGTAAGTTCTAAGTGAGTCTAATTCATCATCATTTTACGCATTTGCCCTTGTCCCATTCTATTTGTGGTCGGCGCAACACGTTTTTTTCTTCCATTCTACCCTATCAGACGTCACGGCATCATTTACTCATTTCTCCTTCATATTATCTCTTAAACAATTCATCCATCTTTTCTTTCTGTCCGTTCATCAACGTAAGTCAGTATAGATATGAAATAAATAATCCTTGTCCTAAAATGATTCCTCCGCGTTTTGGCAACAGCATCTGAAGTTTTTGTCCCGGCTCGTCCACCCGGCGCGCGGCGTGGCGAGCGACGTCCTCGCAGGCCGGCTAAGTTCGGATCACCATTGTTTAGCCTCTGTCCATTTATCAGCGTCCGTTTTTACTTCATTATGCAAATTTTGAAGCTCTGTTGATATTTCGTGTGACCAGAGTTTGGGGAGAGTAGTGCTGCTTGCATGCTTGTATATGTGGAGAAGTTAATAAAAAGTGGAGCGGAGTTAATGTTTATAGAATAGTAGCTGGCACTGAAAAGATTTGTACGTTCATGAATATTAAAAATTACTTTGGATTCCTTTTCTCGCCTACAGCAGTATACTGTACTTTCGATCCCGGTCACAGTATAGGAAACTATACGAGGACAGAGCCGGAAAACCTAGTTGTAAATACTTACTACCGTCACAAATTACTATATATATGTAACATCATAAGCCGCCCTTATGCAGCCATATCACAAAGTCTTTCACCGATACAATTACAGCAAGGAAAAGTTCATTCCGAGATCTCCAACACAAAGAGAATCGTTTTCATTACTCTGTCTGCGCTCCGTTGGTTCAAGCGCGTACTTCTCGTAATTCAATATACGAGCGGATCTTCATACCTCGAAGAAAACAAATATATCCTGACACGCGGCTGAACCAGGAAGAACCTGGAAGTAAAGCCAAATGTATTTGTTTCACGTTTTTCTTTGCCAAAAGCGCCTCTTTGGGGGATAAAGATAAATTGGACGTGTTCTCATGGCTGTATCGGCAGGTAAATGAGTCTTATTGGTATATTTTTGGAAGCACTTGCCTATTTGGCATCGTAATAATATAAAATATATCAGAAATATATACTTGAACTCAGCTTTATCACCTAACCTAACCTGGCATCTAAGGGTCGATTTCACAATTATAACTAAAATGAAAGATGTCAACATTAACAGCTCTTGAACGCAGTTTAGGTGCTGATCGTAATTATATGCACTAGCAGAAGCCCGCGGGGCAAAAATAAAACGTTGATTTTTAATTAGTAAATACATTTATCCTATGGATCTTAGTTGGATTATTGGAACAAACACGTTCATATTTGCCTATAGATATGAAAAATCTTTAATTTTATACTGAAAAATTTATTTGTGAACGTAAGTATTTGTAATTTTAAAATCGTTGTTTTTACGTTGTTTGCTTTCGCCCGAGACTTCGTCCGCGTGGCATAAATACTTTGGGCTAGCGCTCAATTTAAGACGCATGATGATCGAAAAAAAAAACTTTATCTCCCCTGTTCTCCCCCTTAAC
Source organism: Ochropleura leucogaster (assembly GCA_958449745.1). Taxonomy (NCBI): domain Eukaryota; kingdom Metazoa; phylum Arthropoda; class Insecta; order Lepidoptera; family Noctuidae; genus Ochropleura; species Ochropleura leucogaster. The sequence goes on along the minus strand of OY288213.1, from coordinate 507,500 downwards.
CAGGGTCTCTAGGGTCCCAACTATCTCTGTACCAAAATTCATCAAAATCGTTTTTGCTATTTAGGCGTGGAAACGTAACAAACAAACTGACTTTAGCTTTTATAATATTAGTAAGGATTACGCAGAAGTTAATCCTTTAAGCCAACCAGCCAGTGTTGCTTCTGATGTGCGGCACACTGCTCCATAAGACTGACTCATGAAATGGAAAGTCAAGATGCAACTGTTATTATCTCAGATCATGTGAAACGTCTGCTTCATATTATTAACTTTTACTCATAATTACAAGCAAAAGTAAATGCCATCATTATAGTATCATGACCAGATCGTCTTTAAAGCGATCTAGCAACAAGAATTAATCAACTTTTTGTAATAATAGTAATAAGTTCCATCACAATTAACTCTCCCGGGCAAATAAATGAGAATTACAGCCATATTAAATTTAAAAAATATTAATGTCGTCCAAAATATAATTAATCTTTAAGGCCCACAATATAAAAAGTAATCAGTCTTTTGCTAAGGAAAATTAAAAAAAAATTATTGAGTAAAATTGACGTTATCAATTTATTCATTGCCAATCTCCTTAGGTATGATACCTAGGCATGATTTGATTATGCTACAATTCGTTGGTCTAGTGTTCGCAAGCGACTGAGTTTGGCATTCTGGGTTCGATTCTCAGGCGGACAAATTGTTATTGGGTTGGAGTCTGGATTTGTGATAGGTTCATGGCGATAAGCTCGCCGCCGTTTTACATGGGACTTGGACTTAACTGGCGAAACTTGGATGTACTATTTATTAAGGCGATGGCGCTAAACTGATTGATTTAAAATAAAGAAAAATCCAAAAGATGTGATTATGTAAATAAGTAAGTCATTCTTTTATCACCACTCACTGTCTCACTGCATGGCCAAGAAATCTTCCTATACAAAGTATGAACACTGATCACCACACTTGCTCAAACTTGATTGGCGATCTTGTTTGTTTGTTACTTTGTATTTCTAAGTTTTCTCACGTTTTTTTCTTCCACCGATGTCAAAATTAAACTTAAAAGGTACATAAGCATTGAAAAAATCATAAGTATTAGTAGTTGCCCGCCTTAACCATACCATCAAAATCATTACAAAAATGAAAACCAAAACCATTACAAAATGCTACATTTTAATCGTCAAACACTTTCAATTACACTTACAAAAAAAAAATTATATACAAAATGCCACTTCTCCCGACCACTTTTCCCACGAGCTGTTCATTTCTCCCCGACTTCATATAATACGTAAAGAACGTACGTTTTAGAAGGCACTCATGTAGCTGCAACTTTTATTATTCATTAGAAGCAATAGCTTCGGTAATAAGACTGTTTCTATTCGCGGCGCGGATACCGGTGTTGCTAGGACCAGTTTTGGTCCCTTTGAATGAGGTAAATGGGGTTTTAGGACGAATTTTGGGACCTCAAATGTTTTTGGTTTTCGTCGGACGTGAATGGGCACTTGACTTCCAATTTAACTTTTGATTGTGGTGGTGTTTGGGGGATAAAAGATGTCTTTATTCTAATGTATTACTGCCAGTTGGGACTTGTACGCCGTGCAAAGCACTAAAACAATGCATTTTACTTACGGTTGTATCTATCAAGTATTGCATAGTTTAACTGGATTCCTTGTAGCAGATTAAAACGAATGTAAGTTCGGCTGATATGCAATAACGAGCATCCGCGTTAAATATTAGGTATTTTTCGCTTTCACCTCTCTATCCACTTTATTGTCATCTGGCTACTACAAAGTAACACTAGTCTGTCTTCACAAAATCACCACTTTAATTTTCAACAAAGTAAGGCAACACAAAGTTTTTCCTCTGGCAACCCTGTGGGCCTTATCACGATGTTTTAACGGCGTCCGAACGAAGAATGGGATCGCTATTGTAATTTGTTGGTGTTTTACCGTTTTATGGCCCCTGCTTTATTCATGGGGATGTTATGGGCTCCAGGCGATCGCTTCGTTAACTATGTATCGCGAACGGGGTTGCTAGAAGTAAAAAAAGCGTATGGAGAGCTTTATGGGACTTTTTTGGAGAATGTGTTAGTTGAAGTGATGATTGTAAATTGTTTTTATTTTGTTGTACGACGTTAATTCGATATAAATTGATTATAGCCACTCCCGCAATTTAGTTTGCTCATAATATAAATTCAGATGATGATATCTCACTAAGTCACTACTGTGTAAATATTTATGTTTAATTAACAGAGAAGAAACTGTCTCTTCAAATAAAATGAAATCATTGAGCAATCTGCAACCATGGGTAAATAACTGTATGTTAATTTTATGATACATTTACCTACTTCCTTACTCAGGTAACTTCTCGTTTAAATTGATTCAATACACCATCAATTAAAACAATAATAAAATATAGAAAGTAACATGCTCTAGTTTATTTTTATCCTTTTAGGGTGCTTTACAGCGTGAAACGACTTTCATCTGCATGTTAGTCACCTTGAAGTCATCGTAGAAGGTTTAAACTACCCTCCAAGGCGTAGTGCTAGCCCCGACCCAACTCATGCAACCGGAGGCGGGATGACGGCTACAGTACGACAGGCTACGGGTACACAACAATTTTGTAAACTTTGTTACAAGTTCCGAAGACGGATAGGTCAGCTTGCTAATTGAAGTTTCTTGCGTCGGTAGTTCTTCTCGAAAGTTCGAGTTAAACGTTTAAGAAGCGTACTCACTGGTGCTTACGAGGAGAAGTTTTTTAAGTTTACTTCGTGATGGCGAGCCTGATGTGAATTAGTAACTTCTGCCTATGACTGAGTGTGTTAAAGTCTGATGTGTTGTTTTTTTTGTAAGCACATGTACTTTTGTATCTAGAAATAAGAACAGAGTACTTAACAAAATCAATTTCAAAATGTGCGGACGTAACATCGTGTTTGTATCAAACGGTGTTCAAAGTTGTATTTCAACCACATTTAACTAATTATAATGACTGTAAGTGTAAATCTCATTTAATATGGGGTAGATATTAGCTACCAACACAATACAAACACGGAAATTCCTAATGAAATTCCGAATCCAATTAATTTATATCATTATCTATTTACTAATAAACGAGCAATAATTTCGTACTATTTTAGATTAAAGCTAAATGCAAATTCCCTTTCATTATATTAACACAGATGTAATATAACCAAAACATGGTACCATTGGTAGCATACTGTCCATTTCATTCTGTAAGTTATTTTAGCTCGGGAGGCGAGCATTTCTCGTGCTCACCTTTTGACCTTACGGTGGAAATGACCCTAAGGTGGGCGACATTGCCGATAAAATGTAAGTAGCTGTTCTGTAAACATGTGTGTTCAACTGTACTAGTAGTTCTGCAGCTTCAGAGAATTGATATTAGAAAGTTAACACAAGTTTTGGGCTTTTAATTTGGTTACTTAGTGTCTTTTTTACCGCTTTTTTTCTCAGCGCGTCGGGTGAATGTCAACTTCGCAGCCCCGAAATAATAATTATGTTTAAATAAATAAATTATTAAAAAAAAACAACCAACAGTATTTTGCTACTTTTCAATTAAATACTTCAAGAAGCGGAGTTTCAACCCCTGAGACATTCTCGTTGGGGTTAAAACTCCGGCGCTACCGGATGTTATAAAGAGAAACCGCGGACCCGAAACACAAAGGGCAAAAAAAGGAACATGTTTTAGTCAGTAAAAGTCTGTCACTCTCTCCCGCTTTCCCATTCTTAAAAAAAGGGGTAGAAACTAGTTGTATCCATAAAATCATGTTAATAAGCCCTCACTGGTGAAGTCGTAACTAAGTTATGTAAAGAAACAAGCCCAGCTTTGTCTTGGGCCACTTTATGAAAAAAGAGCTTAGTTTATATTTCTGAAGTTTTCTGTCTGTACTTACTTTTAAAGCTGCTTTGTTCCTTCGTTAAAACATAGTTTATTTTTGCGTTTCTAATTTTAGAATTCTGAGAAAAACCTGGTTTGTGGAAACTCTTTAATGTAAAGGGTCTACCTTTACATTAAAGAGTTTCCATACACAATTATATATTACTAAATATATTTCCATTTACTGTGATCTTATTTAAGTATTGTTCAGATTGTAGGGTTGCATACCGATCACTATAATTTAACAATATGCAATAACATGTTTGTGAAAAGTGGGTGAAGAACGAACCTACATTCACGAGGATAACATTTTCAAAACAAACTCTCTTGTGGTGACACACGTCACCGCTCGTCCGCGCGAGTAGAGCGTCCTGGCGGTGGAGCAGTTCTCGCATAGCAGTGGCTTGTATGAAATCTGTTGATGCCTAACACCGCAAGTCTTGGAAGAGGATATTAAACTCACCATTAAGAACAAATTTTCTTTTTGAACCATTGCATCTTACAAAACAATTCTTAGTCCAAATATTCAAACCCACCGTTTTACCCAATTGCAGCCTCTCTTAACATTCAGTCGAACGATTCGTAAAAGTTCTCAAGTGCATCCACGCTGTATGTAAGCGGTGATAAATGAAATAATTTTATTTCTCCAAGAGTTTCAGGTCTTACAAGTGATTTATAGTTGGCCGGGGCCTCGAACCTGCTCACGGGGATTACGTACCAGAACTGAGGAGAACGAACGGCGAGGGGGAGGGAAGAAATAAAACTGTTTCGATTTGTGGATGCTGCACGTAGTTTTAAGGTTTTTAGAGTTTAAATGCTGTTTTGAACTTAGTGTGCGTAAGCGAGTGTAGTTAATTTATGGTTTTGCTGCGATATAGAGAATAGAACAAGGACTTTTGTAAGAGCAAAATCTTGTTGAGGATTTGAGACTCTCCTTTTATAAATAAATATTTTATATATAAAATAAATTTTCACGGCACGGTTGGCGCAGCGGCTGAGCGATGACTGCTGCGCTGCGTGTCGCGGATTCGATTCCAGCACGGAACAAATATTTAGTGAGTTTAAATGTTTGTTAACGCACCCACGATACAGGAAAAAATCCCAGTGTGGGGCAACGGCAACGGGTAAAAAATAATTGCAAATTTTTAGAAATCGAAATTGATCTCTTAAGCTTGAAAACAATTAAGAAAAATTAATCTGAACGGCACGCATACGAAAACATTCTGTTATTAGCAAAATAGAAATGAAACTGATCGACGTACCCACGGCCTTAGTATATACTCACATTATAACGACATCAACTATGGGGAACATCCGGGGGTCAGATATTCCTATTTATAGACAAGGAAAGTGGAAACGATAAAATGTTCCCATCAATATTGAAGCATCGTTATTTATGTCTATTTCAGGAGATAAATTCATTGGAAAAATTCCCAACGAAAAACTCAAGATGTTTGAAATAAAGGAGGAGATTGCGCTCAAAATATAAATAGGTACTCAAAACGGATGCTTTTTTTTTAAAAGGAGAATTTTTTGAAGAATTTTCGGATGTTACGTACAAATATTTTATTTACTCATATTTTGAGGATTTTTCATTGCTTGATACATATTTTACTGAAAGTCAAAGTAATTTATTTGCCAAAATAATTATTTTGAGGATTGAACATATCAAATGGTGGTAGGTATATAAATATTGAATATGTCATAAAAATAACTTAGTTAATGATAGTAAAATGATACAAATTAATTGCGGTTGCACCGACGATTAAAAATATATGTCACACACAGTTTACCTTTCATTATTAATATACATAATTGCAATTTATAAAATTTCACTTCTAACAACAATCCTTGAATGATTCTAAGAAAAACTTCACCCAGTCGTCAAAGAAAATCACAAGCTTCTGTTATTCTTCAGTTAATACATCCTCGTATATCAACACATGTGTATATAAAACAATTCAATTTTAAGACGTTTCCGAGGCCTCGTCTTGCCGTTTATTAATTAAAGCTCATAACTGGAGGCCTGTTTGATCTCCCGCCGGAGGCCGACAGTCCTAACCAAATACTCAGAATTGTTTAATCATGGTTCACAAATGTGGACTGACTGAATCAAGGTGAACTGTGTTTTGTTTATGTTAATGAATTGCAAACACCTGATGTTACTGTGCATTCAGTCAAGTTATTCATATATTTTGGTTTGCTGTTGGGCCGTTGAACTTAAGTACATTGAATGAGTTTGCCATGAACTCCGTATTTATGAACTTAAATCATTATGTACAGTTAAGAAGACATAATAGGTTAAAGATTTTAAAAGTTTTTTCGCTTCTACTATTTTGGTGTTCACGATAGGGTTCAAAATGATTGCATTTAATAAATCACTACCAAAGTCAATAAGAGGTCAATAAGGAGGAGCTCGTGGCTAAATAATAGCAGCCGCTCGGGTCGATCTTTAGGTTAAGCCGCGCTTGCCTAGGTTGGTCTGTGGATGGGTGACCACCCGTTACATACCGAGTTTCCTCCGTGCCTCGGAAAGCATGTTAAGCCGTTGGTCCCGGCTGTCATTTGTAGATCTTTGACAGTCGTTACAGGTAGTCAGTGTCCCGAAAGTCTGACAACCAGTCTTACCAAGGGGAATCGTATTACTCAGTACTAACTGGGTTGTGTATGTGAAATACTGATATTCAGCTGCATCCGGTTAGACTGGAATCCGACCCCAACATAGTTGGGAAAAGGCTAGGCAGATGACTACCAAAGTCAATAAATGATTGAGCACATATTTTAAAGACTCTATGTTCAGAGTTAGAAATAAAAAAAAAACATTTGAGGCTCCTATAATTTTTTAATATTGAAATGATCAAATTGTGTGAACTTGCCAAAAGACTTCTTGGCAAGTTCACACAATTACAGATAATTGAGAGACGAAATGGTTGACTCGTACTATTTTATATGTCCTAACTCAAGCTAAAGTCCTTCTGTATGCCAAACTTCATCGCAACGTACACAGCCGTTAAAACCAACTTTATAGTATTAGCAAAGGTCTCAAAAGTTGCAACTAGCAATCAAAACAGTGCCAATAATGACCAACGCACTTGTGCCACAATCCCCTTGTATACCACGGCTACATTAACGCGAACTATTCAGGTGTCCACTATAAATCATGCGACAATGATATCGAGTGAAAAATGGTGCGCGATATAATTGAAACATCGCGTGCGTCTGTTGCGGCAATTTCGTATTAACACAAGCTACGAATGATGTAAGTGTATAGAGTGATGTTGCAATAGGCCGCGGATTTATGTTTTGTTGGGATTTTAATTAATTGATTGTATAGTGTTTCTAGGAACTTTTTATTTAAAACCAGTTTTATTCTAGTTCTAGTATATATATTTTATTCTAAAATGTTTTTCTGTACTTCTTTGAACTAAAAATGGGCCCTTTATAAAAAAGGGGAAGTTTTTATAAAATCAACAGTACAATTCGCCAGCTATCCTACTTCCTACTAATATTTTAAATCCTATCCTACTTATATATAATACTAGCTGGCGCCCGTGGCTTTGCCCGCGTGATTTCGAAAAAAAATATCCTGTGATATTTTAGGCTGCAATCTAACTTCTATACCTAATTATATATGGCAAAGAGTAACAAACATCCATACAACATCATCATCATTAGTAGGATTATAAATGCAAATGTTTGTGAGGGTGGAAGTATGGATGTTTGTTACACTTTCACTTCAAAACGGCTGAACAGATCTTGATGTAATTTGGCACAGAGGTAGATTATAGTTTGGAATAACACATAGGATAAATTTTTGTGATATCACGGGTGAGGCCACGGGTGCCAGCTAGTTGCTATAAATGTCTCGTAGGGTGAGTAACACACACTCCCGCTCCGTCCAGAGCGGTAGAAGTCATATGATGATATACGATCCTAAAAAAACGGTCAAATACGAGTCGGGCTCGCGTTGACGTTGAAACCAAACATTGTTCCAACGAAAAGATGTTTCTAATACAGTTTGTGTTAAAGAACAATCAACAGTTATCCTCATAAATCGACATAGGTCGCGGCTAAGTTACCAACTTCAGTTATTTTTGTAATATTTTTTTAATGATGCATGTTTTAGTTTACGATCTTACTTAATTATTTCCTTTATTGCTGGTCTATGATTTCGCTTCATGACAAATTGCATGATCCTAGGTCAACGAGAAGCACACACATGATCCTTTGCGAATGTTGAAATGGTCATATCTTTAATTAAGTAAACTAAAGGATTTATTTTTGAAACTTCAAACGCAGGTCCCATGAAGTTTTCCTTAGTTTATGGTTTAAATTTTAACTCGATATCTTTACGAGTGCTAAGATCCTATTAAGGGTACCTTTTTTCCGATGGAGGCACGGAACCCCAAACAGGGTGATTAAACCAAATGTTCATACCGTGCGTCCGTGCCCTGTGTCCACTGTTGGACAAAATGTCGACACATCTTGTGCTGCAAGCTAAAAATACGTAAAGATATAAAAATAAATCAAGCTTGAAAATGCTCACAAAGTATGGCAAGGAAGCCACAGTGTTGAATAATAAATAGCAGGCATGCGTACGAGCGTGCGATGCAACGCCGCTTGATACACTGGCTACCGAATACGAACCGCGCGCTGCCGCTGGCGACGCCGGAATATATTGCTCGGCGAACAGAATTGGGACCGAGGGGGTAGTTTATGGGGATTCTTTGTTACACTATTTGCGGTTTATTTGAGAATTTATATTTATCTAAATAAATCAATTTAAAAATATTCAGTAACACATTCAAAGCAATATGGTCTATTTTAAGAAAAAACTGATTGTTTTTGTGGTAGTATGTTGTATTTGTTTGTTTTTTCTGAACTCAAATTGAATAAGTTTAAGGTGTCTTTCGCTAATTATACCAATATTATAAAACCGAAAGTTTGTGAAGATGTATGTAAGCATATTTGTTGCTCTTTCACGCAAAAACTACTGAATGAATTTTGATGAAACTTTACAATAGATGCTTACATATCAGAATACCCCATAAGCCGCCATTCATAAATATATAGGTAATTATACAAATTATAACGAGAAGTGTCAAGAAAGTCGGTAAAAATCTGGCATCTGCAAGCTATTCCAGTATGCGCCTCATAAACTGTTAGAGATAGGTACACCTTTATCATGTATTATGAGGTAGTTGTTTTAACACGTAACTGGACCACTCATGATTTTAATTTGTTGGATTTGTCTTAATCCCGAATAAAAGAAAAATATGAAACATTGAAAAAATAAAATAGGTACATTCTAATAATCATTATCACAATTTTCTATCACCACGCGACTGTGACCGCGGGGCGCAGCTAGATAACCATTAAAACTATCATTCCACCGAGTGATCATCTGTGCTTTAATAACCAATGTCTTATTTATTTTAGTCTTACTATTTAGTTAGCCGTGACATATTTATGCTCGAAACAAAATTAATGTCAATTTGTAACAATTTGTTTCTCCCAACAGAACTTTGTGACTCATTTCCTCCATCAACATTCTCTCATTAATACTTTGAATCTCCTTCAGATCAAAGACATTCAAAATAACAACCGACAAAACACATATTTGTGTCCGCCATTTTACAGAAATGTGCATTTCGAATATTAGTTCTAAATTCGTCCTGACGGCCCTATTCTGAGTGTCGGTTCTTATTACACTTTCAAAGTGATATTTGCTCACATAGCGTACGATTTAAAGCTCAAAATATAATGACACTTTTAGTCACAGTGCTTGTGTGGTCTTTGGGATAATAATACATAGTTAATATGTCTCCATTAATTTATTGCACACAGAACACCTAACAAAAATACATTTCGGAGGGGTAACTTGAGTCTTTATTGTGTGTTCTAAACTTAAAAGTTCGTTACATACTTTAATTCACTTAGGAAACTAGTCTATTTTTAGATTTTAGGTTTAACGATCGACACTTACTACACAAAGTATCTACCTAACGATCTGGCAGCTTCCCTTTCAGAATAAGATCGCTGATGTCAGGACGCGCGTCGCTGGGGACAGCGTCTCTTTGATCACCATGTTGGTTCTATTTGTGACCAACTATTTCCAACAAAGAACATGTTGGTGATGGGATACAAGTGTTTGTGTTTAAAGAAAGTTGATACTGGACGCGAGCGGCTTGAAGCTTTCTGATGTGGTTCACTTTGATCGTTTTTTGAAGAGTGTCAGATTTGCTGAGGCGTGTGTGAAAAGAAAATATACGTAAACGCTGTGTGTCGCTGTGTGACGACGGGAAAAGGAAACAAATGTTTAACCTCATTAATAGTAATCTACTCTATAATGATGTTTGTTTTTACATCGACTTCAATTTAAATTTAAATTTTTGGCGGCTGGTATGGTTAACATTTTATATAACTGAAGGTGTGCGGGAATTCACGGGATATGCCAGAATAATAACTCTGGATGCTCAATGCAGGCAAATATAATTTTAATTCGGTGTTAACAACGTGTGGTTTAAAGGGCAAGTGAAAGTGTCAAAAGGACAGACACATATTATAATAAAAACATACAATTAGGGCTAATTAGTCTACTTGCAGCTATGACATTTTGGTCAGGCGTTACATATAAATAGGGTGCCTTGAGAGCGACCCGTATCCAGCAGTAGACTGTCGTAGGCTGATGATGAAGATGCTCCAACAGAAGGGCTTAACGACTTAATTTTATTTTTAGATGCAAATTATTATTCATCATAATCATCTTTTTTTAAACTACATTAAACTAATACCACATTTTCATTTGTATCTAATTATCTATCGTGAAAAACTGACAATAATTTGTACGAAATCGAAAATTCAGTCCTTTCCTTGTACTTGGTTCCCATTTTTACATAATATTATAATATGTATAAGTTTTGTTGGGTACAATACACAGTGGAAAAGATATTGACACACAAACTATTACTACGAATAATTTCTAATTTCTAGACCACCCAAAAAATAAATGTTTGACAGTCATTTAATAAAATCTGGTGATTGAAGAAGAATCAAAACCTACTTGGTCAAATTGTATGGAAAAGCAGTTATAGCGTGGGTCTAAAACCATACACTAAATTCATAGTAACAGTTTGCACCTCCCTAATATTATACCAACATCATAAAACAACTCGTCTACTATCACACCCACTGCTTAGCATATTACTATGTGCATAGCATTACTTGCGGCACAAGTTGCCAACATTATAATAATCGGCGTCATGTATGGGACTAATTACTTCTGGATCAAGTGCCCTGTTCGCAAGTTTCCACTTTATTCATGAGCTGCCATTAAAGCTTGTTAGGAGCTGCAATTATGGTGTGAGGATCTTCAATGCAAATTAGTTAATTTAGGAATGCTGGAAATCATCTGTATTAGTTGCCTTCCTTCATTTTCTGATGTTTTACCTTTTCTTTGAAGAAAAATTATCTTATATTTTAAAACCGATTATATTTTCGATTTTGCATTTTACTCTGATAACAAAAGGAACGAAGAAAAGGACAATGCAGATGAGAGTGAAGCTACAGGGATGGTGTGCCTTTTTTTTTTTTTTTTTTTTCGGGTGGGAAATCATCCAATGACTTCTCCCGCTCTGGGCGGAGCGGGAGGGCATGTCAGACTTGTACTGACTAAAACCCACCCATGTTTCTTCTTTTGCCCTTTACGTTCCGAGGCCGCGGTATCTCTTTCGAACAACCCGCAACCCCGGCAGGCAGAGGCTCTGGCAAGCCCCTCTGCTTTGCTGACTCTCTTTGAGGCGCGCGTGAAACACGAACGCGCCGTCGACACGGCCTGTCGTCAATCGACGGACGGACGGTGAACTACCCATTGCTCACCGCCCACAGGCCCGCATCTACGGTGGCCGGAAGTCGTCTCGCGGCGCCCGGCGCCATGGGCGTCTCCCGCGGCGGCTGGGTTGGGCAGATGTTCTCTCCCTCAAACGCCCGGCCACCTCCTTCGCTAGCATTACTGCTTCGCAGAAGGTGGTGACCGCTTCCCATTCCCTCTCGCTCCGGACCATGGCCTGAACCAGGGCCGGACGCGAGAGATCGCCGCCGCCGATCGCCTCTACGAGGGCACGGCGGTGCTCCGCCCAAGCCGGGCAGATCGCCACTGTGTGCTCCACCGTGTCCTCCGGGCGATCCTCACAATGGTGACACCCGGGCGCTTCCTCCCGCCCGATGATGTGCAGGAACCTCCCGAAACTTCCGTGTCCGGTGAGGACCTGCGTCAGGCGGTAGGTGAGGACGCCATGACGCCTCTCCAGCCACTCCTCAAAGAGGGGACTTACCGCCACTATTGTAGCGTGCCCTGCACGGGGTTGCGACAGTCGCTCTCTCCATGCTACCATGAGAGGGATGGTGTGCCTTAAAAATCCTTTTTGGGTCACGTTCTTCAAAAAGGTTGCGAGCTGGAAACCGTTTATAACCAGTTGTATGAACGTGGTAATAAGAATAAGTACGTATGGATCCGAAGTAAGTGGAGTCCTGTAGTCTGCGCCTGCCATGGGGCAAAACATAAAATTATATATGCGGGTTTGTATAAAAGAACATGAAATATGTATTTATATTATTGGACGTGAGTAGGTACACAAACTAACATGACATTAACCTCTTTTATTACTAAATGGCTTCTAACAAATCCTTACATAGGTCGTCACTTTAAGATCCCCAGGCTGATAGTCTTGTTTAACGACAAACATATTAGGGGCCGGGTTGAAAGCCAACTCAAGCCCGACCAAAAGCCAGCTGATTGAGCATTCGCGTGACCCCGTGGCATTTTATTGATATTTATGGACTCTCTACACACCGTCGCGAATCGCCGAATGCCTCCGGAAGTTCCCGAGCGTCGCTGAACCTATTAGATTTATGTTTGCCTTCAGTAATCGATAGCTATTGGTCGCATTGATGTCAACTCCAAGTTTTGGCTCAGTGAATAATGTGAGGTTTTCCGTGCTTTTAGTTTTCCGAAGAGTTCGAGTGGTGTTTGTATGTGGCGATATATTTAACTCGTGTTTGGGTGCAGAAAAGCGTGTGACTTTTAGAATAGGGTCACGCGCCATTTTTATGGCTCGTAATTTACTTTCGATAAAGATTTACGGTCAGTTGCATCCTCTGTGTTATACAAAGCGTTTGCGTTAAAATAATACGTAGGCTGCAATTACAAGACTGTTGCTCAGTTTTCAAATGGACTGTTTCGTTTTTTTATTGATTTATTAAAAGTGCGTTATTCAGTAATTGTACATATTTTACCAAATTCTCCTCATTCTTTTAATTTTCATAAAGTTTTGGTTTTACTAAATTAAAGTTACTCATAGACTTGATTTTGTGTGTTAAGAGTGTAATTACAGCGCGTACTTATCGACTCATAATCTTTTTTACACACAATACACACGCTATATTGACTTGATGTGGGGTGGGAAGGTAGAAATAGGCCTGTACGCGTAGGTGACGGTAATTCGAGGCATGTTGTTTGTTATGAGGTATACATTACTGTGGTGCGGGCTATTATTAAATGTTTGTGTGGTATTGAATTAACAACTAATATTATGTCTACTTCACGTGTCCTTTGTAAGGGGTCCCGTTGTTCCGAATTTAGATACGAATTAAATAAATGTGGGAAGTATTCATTTGTACACTTTAATGCTTCATTTCTGAATTGAATCGTCGTTCGTCATTAATATCCGTTAAGAATGAATTTCTTTTAAAACATAAAATAACGCTACGGTGTGACAGTCGGCCAACAATGATTAGGCGCCTCAAAAATTCATTTTGTATTCTAAATCATTGAAATCGCTCCCCACTGTGACAAATACGGTAATTTTTACTTTCTTTGCCCCAAATTGACCCGGGCACAAACTTTAACAATAATGAAATTATTTAAAAACTTCGCCGCGGAATGGGAGTTGCCCCTTTGATGACGATTAGCTGTTTGTGTCGCGAACATTCCAGATAAATGGGTTTTGTGAATGTTTGTCAAAGTGTTGAAGAGTTCTTTGTTGTAAAGAACCTTTTTTCAGGAAAGATACGCTTTTAAACAAAGCTTTTTCTTTTGAAGATGCCATGAATCTTTTTTTATTTATATGGGCCCCAGAAAAAATGCTATAGCAAATTATTACTGTAATTATGTAGAATTATGTACATATTTATTATATGGAGTGCTGCTAGTGGCTTGTGGTTACACAGATTTCGATACTGTAATTACATTAATTATTCGTAGGTATTTATTTGAATTTTTCGTTTCAGTACCATGCATCGGTGGTCCTAGTTTATCATTTGTGATATCGAGTTATTTAGTTATTTACATTATGTTTAATCCTTGTTCCCACGTTTTATGCCTTTTTGACCTGGCGGCTTTGATGATATATTTTGATATCTCTTTAAGGCGCGAGTGGAACACAAACGCGCCGTCAACAGACCTGGCGTCACTGAATGGACGGACGGTGAGTTTCTCATTGCTCACCGTCGGCAGACCCGCATCTACAGTGGCTGGTGGCGGCTTGGTTACTTTGAGATTCAGAAGAAGGGCCTGGGCCACGGATTGACGCGATGATAATTCCTCAGAAAGGCTATGAGACTTGGACCCTATAGTTTCAATCCCGAACGGTAATATATTTGCCGCTTGATGTTCTCTACAGCCGCAGAGGCAGCGCCAGAACCACAAAAGAAGCTTGGAAGATGTGATGGCGCAAAACTTCAAAGTAAATAAAACGCCATGTCAACTTTTTGCCACATTCAACCTACACTAACTACATACATAAAAAAACAATGTCATTACATACAATCAACCAGACAATTTTCGTTCGACATTTTTCACTCAAATCGAAATGTATGAACACAAGATGAATCAAACGTGAAAAATAAAATTCATGAATGTATTGACCCAACAATGTTGAGTTTCAGCACTCGACTACGAAATAATCTAACAATGAAATGAAAGAAGACAATGAACGTTCATTCTTACGTTAAATTGGAGAATCGGGAAAGTCACGAAATACCAATAAGTACATACTTATCGGTGTTGCATGAAAGATTGAAGCAAAAAATTACTGTCACTCAAGTAAAGCTTGAACAATTAATTAGTGACATTCCAAACTAAAAACAAATTCTAAATATAATCTCGTACATCAAAACACCAGGTTCTACGAATCGTCTTTGACTCTTCATATAATCTAGCACAAGCGAGCTCTAGGAATGCTTTGACAGCAACTGGTTTCATCCTGAAATTAGTTGATGTACAAGCAAAGTTGCTTGCTTATAAAGACCCTTAAAGGACAAAATTAAAAGAGATCATATATCTCATATACTATCGTGGATGTTATATGTCCGTAAAAACCGAGGGCTTTCTATTTTGATTTTGATTCATTGATAATAAACGCTTTCATAAAAAGTTGCTAAAGTTAGCTACAGAACTGACCGAATGGAAAGTTTTGAGCCACATCAAACGTCTCCTTATAAAAAAGCAGATTACAAATTTAAGCTACGGCTTCAAATTTGTGGATGTCTCTAATTATTCTCAATCCAGATTATTTTTGTTTTAATATGAGTTTTCCAATCACATATTTATACAAGTTTGTGGAAAAACTTTCATGATAAGGTTGTTGGTGTGTATTTTTGGCGCAGATTGAACTGCCACGGCCACCGCCTGCCAGGGTTGCGGGTTGCTTAAAAGAGATACCACGGCCCCAGAACATAAAGGGCAATGACGAAGGAACATGGGTGGTTTTAATCAGTAAAGTCTGAAACTCCCTCGCTCCGCCCAGAGCGCCATTTGATGATTTCATATCCAAAAAATGTATATTTTATATAATGCATACGTAACTAAACTTTCCTTTGTCATCATTTTAGCTCGGAATCATTCAGTGATGGGCACCAGCTCACCCTTACTTCTGCCGTACAGCTCGTTCCTATGATTTACCCATTTATACACTTTTCTTATAAAATTCAGTATTTTCAGAACTAATATTTGCTTAATTTTGCTGTTCGTTCCCCTGAGTAATAGCTGAACCACGGCCACGCTACGTGTCGGAGATAACATCACTCGGCTGTATCCACTGTCCGCAGAATCCTTTCTGTAAAGAAACTTTGCGAAGGAAAAACGTTATTAAGTTATAATAGAGATCTCGAGTAAAATCCTCGAGATAGACGGAATATTATTTTGAAACAATGTTCCACTGACCTGCTTTGTGAACAGCGTGTTGTGGGTAGGAAGCTGTTGTGTTTTCTGTGGTTTATACAAGGTTTTAATTTTGTGATCCTTTATGGCTAAGTTTTGTTTAAGAAACAATTTATGAAGGTTACTAAATACGAGTTATGTCAGATGCATTTATCTTCATTATATATGTACACACAAAAATATAGACAACAAAGCGAAAGGTACCGCTTATTTAATTTAAACGTATTTTTCAGGATAGATAGACAAGCAACGTAGACACGTATGTATAAATATATAAACAAAATATATTTTGAATAAATACACTTGGTATTTTATAAGAAAACATAAATATCATCATCATTTGATTCGTTTTTTTTCCGCAGCTGAACTAATATCTCCCCTGAGCATCTCCAAAAACTGCAGAATAAAAATAAACTAAAAACTCTATTAACATTCAAAGTTGACTGTGACACAAAATAAACATAACAAAATCAAATTGAAAAAAGTAAAACTTCATCTCAAAACACATTGATCCGTCATTTGTTCTAATCCGTCATCCGAAAAAAAACTACAATCACAAAGAAGATGAAACACATCAAACAGAATACGCGAACCTTTAGATATTTTATATTCGGATGGGAAAGAATGTCGTTACAAATATAACCCTAAAACGCTAGGCGCGTCATCCGGCGTCTCAACTGGAGGAGTAGAATATAAGTCGCGTGACAAATGCGGCGATTAGTACTGCCCGCTTCATTTGTGCTCGAATCGTGTCGTATAAAATTAAGCCCCCTTTGATCTACACTCGTTAGTATATGCTCTTTATGGAGCGCCCCTTTTCATATTGTTTCTTTGGTGTGTATGTCTATTTAAGGAGGCTCTGAAGGGTTAAGTTTTCTTTCTTTGATCATGCGTGGAGATGTTTTTAGAGTTACTGAGTTTTTGTAGGATTATTTCGTTGTTAATTATGTTTGGTATACATTAGTAAGTTTTTGAATGTAAGAGGTAGCATAGCATACAACGGTAAGTACTTAGAGTGCTTGTAATAGAATTTAAGCTCAGGCAAATAAGGAACTGTGCTCTTTTGGTTGTTTAGATGTATTATTTTATTGTAAGTGTATGTGCCTTCTTTTTAATTAAACGATTTATTTAATTAACAAAATCATAAATTCGAACTACAAAGAATTTTTATATCAGGTTTGTTTGAATGAGATAGTTCAATTTTAGAGTAGTCGTTAATGAAACCATCCACACGTTTTACGTCCTTTTAAGTTGCCGAACTACTAAAGAACCTATAAAATGAATACCTCAATTCATCACATTTGTGCAAAAATAGAGACAGTAAAAACAAATTATTTACATCACAACCCTTATTTTACACATCCCTATTCCAACCAGCGATTATAAGCTTTATGTCGCAGTCGTTAAGGTAAATAATGGGTTGTTGAAGAGGGTTCTAAAATTGAAACAAATCCGTCCTTTTTGGCGCCTATATAAACAGTATAAATCTTCGATGAATCTGACGTGCTAAGCCCCACTTAACGGCGCTCACCTCAATGTATCTTTGCTAGGATTTAATAATTACTCGTGTCACTTTCACGAGTCTGTATTACGTAACAACGACCGTGATTGCCGTTAAATATAACATTATTATAATATGGATTAATCTGCTTATAAAAATATTTTTGTTTCTACATTATTTATATTTTGATATTAATAATTAATTATATAGGTACTGTCCTAATTGCTGTCATAAATTCTTGATAACATCTGATGTGTTATTTATATTTATAACATCTAAACTTAGGAGTATTTTAAAGTAGTTTTTAATGGTAGGTATTTAATTTAAATGAAATATTATAAGCTTTGGTTCGTGAGCCTGAGTTCGCGGCTCTCGCAGACTGGTCGACACTTCCTGTGACCGTGTGCTGTTCTTTGGCTAAAGAATAAGTATTGCTATTCAATGCTGATAATCTACAGAGCACGTTTCCACATGACAGCAATGCGAAGTAGTTTTTTTACGCCTAAGTGTCCTATTGTTGTATCTTAATTAATTCCTTTTTTATTGTGTCCAAATATTTATATTTAAATTGTTGATATCTTAGAAACATGACTGCCTTGACTGGCTAGAACCCTATTGCCGATACCGGTAGTTTACTATTTTTCGAATAAAAAATAATAAACGAAAATATTGCAAACATTATGGCAGTGTGTCAGACTTAATATTCCTATAACAATTAGCCGTAGTATCCAAACTTGGTTAAATCTCGTAGTTTCATAATCCATTAAAGTAATTGTGGGCAAACGTCGAGCGCTTCAACAGAATTATGTAAATGCAAGACATACGTTGCACAGTACTGCCGGCATATTTCACGTAGAATGGAGTTACCGAGCCAGCACCGCCTTACGAAATACGGTTATTATTGAAGAGCATAAATCAATATTGAACTTCAATTTCACATGACGTTATTTTCCACTCAGTTGCATATTAGGCCACATAAAAATTAAAAGATTCATAATTTTTAAATGAGCTATTTTAATAATTATAAAAATCCCTTTCTTTAGTTGTACAGGATTTATGTGTTTATTAGAGCAAACATTATAAAACAACATTTTATTTTCACATGAAACAATGAAAGTCTCCTGACATTTGGTTAAGTCTTGAAGCAACCGTTATGTTGTGGTTGTGCAATTGTTTCGGACCTAGACAATTGCACAACCACAACACAATGGTCGCTTCAAAAACGTAAAAGGTACAGTCAAGGGCCATAATTCTGTTGTGTGAACCGCCCGGGACTCTCCAGGCCCTATATATTACTACACAAGGGTGCATATTTTACTCCACTTATGACAAACGCCCCGTTTTTTTTCACGTCGCTTTTCTGAATAATTTTTCGTCTGTCACTCGGTCGTACGCCCATTGTGTCTCAAATAAAAAGCGTATCTTTTTCAGCGTGAATTCGTTAAGAGTATTTTATTAAGGCCGATTATTCTAAGTGGTTTGTTTGAATAATTGTTCTGTAATGAAGACAGGTTTGAAGATTGGTTTCTCCTAATGAGCTTAATGTTCTCTTTGTGTTTTTTTACTTTGGTTTGGTTTTCTGGTTTGTTGGCTCAAGTTTTATACCAAGCTCTTTTATTCAAATAATTGTTGGTCAATTAGCAAGCTCCTTGTCAGTTCAATCATGCATCATATTCGACAAGCTTCTAATTTTGTTGACTGCCATCTAACGCTAACAGCCCTGAGGGAGGCTAAAACTTTGGGATATAATCCCTTATAAGAGGCAACCTCTTCGTCGGAAACTATGGAGAGGATTATAACTTTAACGAGAGCACGTGAAAGTTTGTTAAATATTTAATGAATATGTTTAATTACGGCTACAGGAGGTTTTATGTTGGGTAAAATTTATCGCCTAAAATATTTACAAAATGGCCAGCTTTACTTATACTTTTCATAGTATCTATCAAGTATTCTAAGTTAGCTGACATAAACCTTAAGTACCTAAGTACTAAAACAAAGAGTAAAATATTTTTTATTTCTGTACGTTTGCGACAAGGAGGGGGAATAAAAACGCGCCTACCGTGGATTGCGACACTTATTTTATTTTAGTCTTCAACACATCAGTAACAAAGTGTTTCATTCCGTTTTATGATATGCCATTTTATTAGAAGCCTACAAATATCAGTCCAATGTGGGACACTGAGGGCGGAGGGTTGCGGAGCAAGTTGGCAGAGGTTGTGGCCAGCAGTGGAGTGTAATCGACTGAGTTGAGAGTTTTAAGTCACTCCTGCATAAGCACAATACAGAATTTTGTTAGAAAAGGCCAGGACGCCTTTGGTTTTTTTAGGCAACAAAACAACACCCAATATCAAAAATAGATCCCCTTTCTTAAACACCAGTATAGCTACAACTAATACTGCTTCCTCATCCAAGATACCAAACCCGCTAAACAATAACAAGCTACCCAAAGAACCCAAAGAAAACAATTGAAACTACAAAACAATGACAAACACACTTCAATTACTAGCAGCCTCACGATCCCGCGTAATCCCGCCTTAAACCCGCCCGACTCGAGATCTTCTAATACTTGAGATTTTTCGGCGAAGGGACAGAGACGGAGCCGGGACAGCGGCGGGAACGACGACGGGAACTCCCGGAATCCCGAACATTCACTTTCAGACGCGGCACGTGATTTCTTGGGGCCCAAAGGGTCCTATAAGGGTGCTGTATTTACAATGTATTCGACTTAAATCTCTGTCAGTCTGCAATGTTAGATTTAGAGAGTGAGGATGAATGTGGGATGTGTGATTGGAATGTAGGAAGATATAGGGACTTGTGCCTGGTAGCTTAGACGGGTGGCAAAATGTAAGCACCCATTTTATTGTACTCTTAAGTCAAATCATCTGCCTAGCCGATTCCCAACTATGTTGGGGTCGGCTTTCAGTCTAACCGGATGCAGCTGAATATCAGTATTTTACATGGAGCGACTGCCTATCTGACCTCCACAACACAGTTAGTACTGGGTAATGCGATACCCCTTGGTAAGACTGGTTGTCAGTCTTTCGGGACACTGACTACCTGTAACGACTGTCAAAGATCTATAAATGACAGCCGGAACCAACGGCTTAACGTGCTTACTGAGGCACAGAGGAAACTCGGTATGTAACGGGTGGTCACCCATCCACAGATCAACCTAGGAAAGCGCGGCTTAACCTAAAGATCGACCAGAGCGGCTGCTATTATTTAGCCAAGAGCTCTCTGAGGTCAAATATCGATTAAAAATCATGGCTCTAAGACCAAGAAATAATACATTATGTTTTAGCTAGGGGCCATCGACAATCTGTTATGTACTCGATCAATGAATGAACTTGAATCTCCTTATAAAGAGCAGTCATTTAGTCCTGAATTGGGCGTAAGCAACATAACAAGTCTATATTTATGTACATCGAGTGATAAATGCTGACATTTATGTGAGTTTAGCCTTAAAAACAGATAACGTAAATCATAATTTAGGTAAATCACGTTCTCGATACCGATCTTGAACTACACGTTCATGTTTTTATTTATAGCTACAATAATAATTATATATGAAACCTATTAATACGAATTTAAATCGGTTTTCGTGCTCTTCTAAACATATCGATGAATGATGATTGAAAATGATATGATTGTAAAAAGTAATGAAGACAACTATTACTCGCTGAATTTATTCCGGAAGGTTACATTTAATCTAATTAATTAAGTCACGTATAATGAATAATCTTCATATTATTTTATAAAGTCATAGAAAACGTGCGAAGCTGGGGCGAGTCGCTAATATATACTATACAGCCAGCACCAGAAACTTGACTCAAAAATGTGTGTGTAAAATAATTGTATAAGCTAGTAAAAATATGATAAATGCGTGGAACGATTTGTGAGCGTAATATATCAGTAGGAACGCGACACATTCGCCCGCGTCGATCGATCCAGAGATTAGCTCTTTGCCGATAAAATATTGCTGACCTCTCATGCTTTTTACAACTTCATACTTGTAACTTCGAATGACATTGAAATAGATTATATCTACTTTTAAGTTTTATTTTCAAAAACTTAAGTAACAATATAATCGCATTTGAAGGACACACATTGACTTTATTGGGTGAGGTTATTCAGTTAGGACAAATGTGTAGTACTCGTAACCATCGTGCGTGTATGACCAGATGTATGAACACGGATGGAGAAAAATACTAAGTAATCATCGTGGCAGGCAGCGTTTTGTGGAACTGCCTCACAGTTTATATATCTATTTGGCAGTACATACTAAAAGTAAAAGGAAATGCAAAAATAATATTTAAGTGCTGGTATGTCTATTACAGACCTATTTGTCTATGCGGAACGTTCACCATAGTGACAAAACCATAAAGTTTACAAATCTTAAATAGATATAAATAATGTATGAATGTAATATCTATCTCATTTTATTTATGTACTTATGCACATTGAACAACAGGATCGTCTGAGGCAAACAATAGAAATTCCCAGTACTACCTTACTTTCTTATTATAGCCAAATTAAATTAGGATTTCAAAATCTTTGATTATAGCAATAATGTAGGTTGACTTACTATTAAAACAATAACGTTATGCTATACGTTATACTATTTAAGGACTCAAAGCTTGAAGTTAGTTTAAGCTTACAATGTGACTACTGTTGGAACATAAGGTTTCTCTCTTGCAAAGTGAAGTGCGGCGCAATCTGCTACAAGAGCTTGTGGGGTTGGTAATGTAAAAAGGTTTAGATACTATTAAAACAATAGCTTTTTATTATGTATAGAGGTTTTCCATATAATGTTTGGCAGTTGACACCATGTCCGTCCAAAAACAAAGATGGCCAAATGTTATTTACGTGGTCGTCAGTTTAGACAGCTATTTCCGACGATGGCAGACAACCAGACAGGCAGCCACACAACTCTGATGGAAAACGTTGTTGACACTGTCGCACATTAGCGGGTGATTCACACTATCTGTTTGTGTTGTCACCATGTAATGTGTGTGCTTAGACACGGTGTTTGACCGAATTCTTCCTTAGTGCCTTTGATAATATAGAACTTATGCCTAGTTTCCACGATACCTAAATAATTGCCAAGTATAATTTGCATTGTTGGAATTTTAACTCTCGGCGTTGAGAATGAAAATCCAAAATAGAAATTTCATTTAAGTATTGTTATGTGTTAATAAGTTTTTTAGTTACTTTATTTTTTAACAAGCTTTTGCCCGCGGCTTCGCTCGCGTTAAATTCGGGGTAACACGATTCTCCTTTCCTGATTTGCAGGTACCTGCTACTTGTAGTTTTTTCCCTTGCCCTTTTCCTCTTTCTCCCTCATTTCTCACTTTTATTTAAAAAAAAATAGCCTATGTCCGTTTCCAGAGTTTTAACTATCTCGGTAGAAAAAATTATCAAAATCGGTTTAGCCATTTAGGCGTGAAGAGGTAACAAACAAACAAACCCACTTTCGCTTTGATAAAATATTAGTAAGGATTTTTACCTCTATCTTATATTATATTCTTATCTTGTTTAGTTATGCAAGCTAAAACTCTAACAGCAATAAAGGCTTATTATATTTTATTTTATGGCATTGTTATTTCTTCTTTAAAATGTGGCATTAGTTTTATGTTGATTTTTATTTATGTTGTAACAAATGGCCGGAATGTTCGTCGTTTTATTGTCTTTATATCCAAACCCGTGTGTGTCACCGCCTCATCGCTTATTAATGGCAGCTTACATTATGTAAGCGACTTTCGATTACTAAACTTGTTTTGACATGGAACACGTTTGTGATAGAGGTTACGGGCCTTGAACCATTGCTGTAAGTTCACTTTACTCCAATTATGAATAACTTAACAACATGTTTAATCTTAGATTATTCAATAAACATGGGCTTATTTGGAGAGTTGAAATGCTAATTATATTAAGATTAGACACATAAGCAAATTAAACCTGAGTGGAAAATTATTTAGATTCCTAATAGCAGGTAAGGCGTCGTCTGTGAGGAGCATGATGTTTGCCTGTATGTTGGCTCAGTGTGCCAACATCAAGTTATCTTGTACTAGCTTTTGCCCGCGTCTTTGCTCGCGTTACATTCGGGGTAAAACAGTTCCCTTTACCTGATTAACAGGTATTTGCTACCTGTAGTTTAAAACAAAATACCCTATGTCCATCTCCAGAGTCCCAGCTATCTCTGTACCAAAATTCATCAAAATCGGTTTAGCCATTTAGGCGTGAAGACGTAACAAACAAACAAACTCACTTTCGTTTTTATAATATTAGCAAGGATTCCGTCAACCGTACGGGGAACCGAGCGAATGAATACGACGATCCTACCAAATGTCCTGAGTGTTTAATTTTAAACGCCTTGAGGATGCTGTTGGGGTTGCCATGGCACTGTAGTGTAGTAATATTTGTGAACGCTCGCTCAGATAGCTAACACGCCATCATTCGAATGAAAGCGGCCTACTTACTAAAGAGTCTGCGTAGTAGTAACAACAGCATTGCTAAAGAATATTAATACAGACCTCTATATGCCATAAATGTCTGAATAAATAATAAAATTGTAAACACTGACAATACTAACCTAATTACTGAAACACCATTGTGCCATTGCACTTAAATACTTAAACTTTGAACTGTATGAATTAAAGTTCAATTTATTGATTAATTATAAACAGGAAAATCACTGTTGTTAGTAAAGATGTACTGACTAGTTGCCGTTTGTTGCCCTTAATAAAATGATTAAAAAACAACAATACACGAATCCTTCCATCGGATGGTTCTCTCCCACCGAAAAAAAAATCACGTAGACAAAAATGAGTAATGCGAATTAAACTGCTCCCAAGTCGGCAATTTTTCATTTTAATCCGTAGCGTACGAACAATATACAAAAGAGATTATTCTTCTCAAATAAAATGTATAAACCGGAGCAAGTGACTGCTGTAATTAAATTATGATATTGGTCGCAGACATACGACGATGGTAGTGGGCCAAGGCGTCAGGGTCCCAGGATCTCAGAACGTGGAGGTTTTTAAACGTTCATATTTTTCTTATTATTTACGAAGCCAAAGCCCGAACAGCTGTGCCCGGAGAAATGGACTCATAAATCCAGTGAAAGAAATTATGTTTTTGATTTAAATTTATATTTTTCATTTTTCATCAGGACAATACTTTGCGTAGGACTGGAATGATTTTCATAATGAAAATTCTTTGTATTTTTTATGTTTTACATTATGTATTAATTAATGTTTAATTTAAAATTTAAAACATGCTACTGTAACGGTACCTACATTAGAAACAAAATGTGAATTGCAGAAGTTTGACGAATACAAAATTAATTTAAAATTTAAAAAGCACCCAAAACAAAATCAAAACAACTTCTACATGGAAGAAAATGATCCCTGAATTGGATAATTCAGGGATCATTTTCTTCCATGTTTGTGTTCAAGAAGGATAAGTAAAGTAAGAAGGATTTCCTACTTTAATAATAAATAGAATATTTTAATCCATACGTTGTTGCGTCACAGGTCCGCTTGAAAATGTCATCATAGATGGCACCTACTCTTTAAATTTCAGCTATGTGGTGCCAGCAGCCTCGGAGTAAAATAGGTGTGACATACGAACGGACAGACACACATATGGATAAGACAAATCTAAAAGACTTTTTGTTTACCATTCATTTATTAAAACTGGCTTAGAGTAACTAGTGCAGGAGCTCGTGGTTAATAATTACAGCCAAATAAATCGATCTTCCAGATCTTGTCGAGGTTGGTCTGCTAACTGTTGACTACATACCGAGTTTATTTCGACCTTCGGACAGCATGTCATGTAGTTGATCTCGGTTGTTGTTGTATTTGTAGTGGTTACTGGTAACCAATGAATAATAGTCTGATAGAAGTCCAACCAAGACGTTTCTTACTACACAGTCACTCCAAATAAAATCAAACTCAAACTCAAAGCATTTATTTCAATAAGACCTCTACAGGCGCTTTTGAATGTCATGAAAACAAAAAAAAACACTGCTACAGTCCTAATCACAAGACATAATAACTTGTGAAAGTACTGCAGTTGCCCATTCCGAAGCGTAGATCTCTATGGAGAAGAATGGGCAAGAAATACTAGGCATCATTTGGTTAGACTGGATGAAAAAAAACAATAAATTACTGAACAATCAGATGAAAGTAACACGCTTTGCAACGTATTAGATACAAACAACGCTTTCTTTTCGACTTTCTGTTATATTTACTTCTGCCTGTCCCCCGGGAAGCAACGCTTTAAGATATGTCGTGTACCGCCTACTTGCTATTCGCACAATAAAAATGATAATATATCTCGATGTGTGTGTCTATGTAAGTTGACAGAGTTTCCCCTAAGTGTAGGATTTTTGCGAAAAGAGAAAATATCTTAGTACATTATTCTTAGAACATTATGTTTAAGGCCTGAAGTCGTGTACAAACTATTTTTCTATCTAGGTACATAAATATTTTTACGAAATCGTAATATCTCAGAAATGATTTACGTTCACATAAAGATTTATTGCGCGTTTTACATATTTTTTTTAGTAAGTTTAATATTCAATGCCAATAGAGCTAAATGATAACAAAAGATTAATTGGCGAACCAAATACAAAATAAGGTTTTGTCATTCTCCTAAGAAACAAAACAAGCTTCTTTATTATACGTCATCTTAGTAATTGCTCCTTTCCTAACCGTATTCCTATTTTATATAGGTTCGCGTTTTTCTACTCTTATACATTAATGATCAACTTTAACTTAACAATCAGGGGTCAACCTTTCAAGCTGATTGATTGTTTAGCTTGTCATCAACAATCAACTGTAAGCTTCTTCACCATCACCATCAACATCAACCATAGACCAACTTCATCCACTGTTGAGTTTATGTTCAGTTTGTTAGTGTCCATCTCCACGATCCTGTTCATAGCTCACCCAAGGCTCACACGCGACGGCAACAATGTCAGCAAGCTTAATCAAAGCTAAAGCAAATAAACACCTATCTTTAAAATTAGTGCCGTTTCTGAAGCACGTCGGAAAGTTTTTGGGAGCGTTCAGTCGTTCACGTTTCAACTACTATGTCTCATGTAAGCCTGGATTTACAAAGTAATGACGGTCGCCGGTTCCAGGAAACTCAACTGACTTACAAAACCGCACTCAATTGCACTGCGGACTTACTGTAAGTCCAATTTAGGAGCCGATCGGATTCGACGAACATTTCCTACTTGCCGAACTATTGCTACGTAAAAAGCATGTGTAAGTTGATTTGGTGGTAAGGCTTATGTACCTACAGCTCCCCGGTCTTTGCGACAGTTAATAGACGTTGATGATTATATTCCAGTTCAAATAGCCCTGCAATAGCAGTATTGCTAAATACTTAGAGGATTTATAGAATATACTAGCTTTCGCCCGCGGCTTCGCCCGCGTTAAATTTGGGTTAATACAGTTCCCCTTGCGCCTTATTGATTTGTAATAGCAACGCTAAGTTTTCCCTTTTCTTCCCTCTTTCCCCTCACATCCCACTTTTTTTAATAAAAATTGATGAAATGCCTATATCCGTCTCCTGGTTGCCAACTATCTATGTACCAAAATTCATCACAATCCGTTTAGCCATTGAGGCGTGAAGAGGTAACAAACAAACAAACTCACTTTCGCTTTTATAATATTAGTAAGGATATTCTGCAAAAGTTGTAGGCGACTATTGGCATGCAATGATATACTTAATGCCAGATTGACGAATACCAAATCAAATATCCATTTTTGTGTGTAATCTTTCGGCTTTTTAGTCGCTTTTCATCTTCCGTAAAAAATATAAATAAAGAAGTCACCTTCTTCCTCTAAGTGGTTTAATTTTAAAGGAAACAACCGTCCAAAACACTCTGCCAGTTACCCTCTTATAATATAATTAAAAAGTACCCCATCACTTCCATACCCTTTTCTACAGCCGACCCCGTGCATTTACAGTATCAGGGCATGCGTCGGACAGGCGACAAGGCGACATGGGCGCGGCGCGCGGCGTGGGGGCGACAAGCAAACACGTCACAACACGTCGCGTGGGCAAACACTGACGTGACGTGACGCCCACAAATAGCGGCTACATTGAACACTGGCTAAGTATGAGCGGTGTGTACCTAGATTACATTTGTGTTATAGTGCGTCTTTTTTTAGTGGAAAATCTTCAAATAACTTCCCCCGCTCTGGGCGAAGCGGGGGTGGGGGAGAGTGTCAGACTTTTGCTTTTGTGAATTGTTAGGATTACCCTAAGTGGTCTTAAAATTAGAGTGCGCACCAACACCACTCTTGCTAATTATAGAAAATACTTATTGCGGCCTTATTCATTCTAATGACACTACCAAAATTAAATTCAGTTAAATCAATGTTGAAACCTATTAATTATTATTGTTAATGTAAAGGCCTAATCGCCTAATCCTTAATTTACAAAACACAAGGCTAGTATCACAATCCATTGTCTAACGTTGACCGAATAATTTCCAGTGAGATTGCCGCGTGGATGTGCAATCTTCGGATTAGCCGGTCGCCGGCGAGTTATGGACGTTAAACAACGTAATGTATTGGCTAGTAACTATTTATTGCCTTTATCCTATTGGCTGAGCGTTGCGCGCAATGTATATGGGACTTTCAAAGATTTGTTTCGCTGGCAAGCATTGTAACTGTTGCGTCGGAATCTACGTCTTTTCTAGTCATCTATTTTTTGTTTAGATATTTTTATGTATGTATGCTAAATTCATCTTCTTTTATATGATTACTAACTGGTTCTTGCTGCTTCGTGAAATCGTAAAATATCCTATGTAAAAGTATCCTATGTGATATACAAGACTATAATCTACATCTGTGCCAAATTTCATCAAGATCCGTTCAGCCGTTTTGACGTGAAAGAGCAACAAACATTCATACATCCTTACAACAATAAATCCATCCATCCCCACAAACATTCGCATTTTTAATATTAGTAAGAATCTATATTTTAATCTACCTCTGTGCCAAATTTCACCAAGATCCGTTTAGTCGTTTTGACGTGAAAGAGTAACAAACATCCATAAATCCATCCATCCTCACAAACATTTGCATTTATAATACTAAGTAGGATAAGATCTTCGACACTAGTTTGATGTTCATCACTTAGATATTATTAAGCATAAAATTGAACTCATCATTTTAACTGAACATTTATTAAAGTTTCGGAGAATTTGATACAATTGAGGAGTAGATTCAATTCAAGTGCTATAATATTACTGATCCGAGTAAGTGAGTCTAGATATTGATTCCATACAACTTCAGTCTGATCGCTAACAAGAGTCAAGTTGTTTATTCTGTCGAGTTAGTTATAGCATTCCAGGAATTCGAGATTCATTATCTGGAATACCTTCATTGCTATTTAAAGATGACCTGGATTACAGGGATGTTTGATTTATTTCACAAAATCCTTACTAATATTATAAAAGCAAAAGTGAGTTTGTTTGTTTGTTACGTCTTCACGCCTAAATGGCAAAACCGATTTTGAAGAATTTTGGTACAGAGATAGTTAAGTAGTAACACTACAGAGATAGTTGGGACCCTGGACGGAAATAAGCTTTTTTTTAAAAAAAAAAGATTGTGATATGAGGGAGAAAGAAGGAAAAATTAGCATTGCTATTACAATAAATAAGGCGCAAGGATAAAAACTACAGGTAGCAGGTACCTGTAAATCAGGAAAGGGGAACTGAGTTACCCCGAATTTAACGCGAGCGAAGCCGCGGGCAAAATCTAGTTGGTTATATTTTTGTTTGAACAAGAAATTAGTTCTTTTATTTGGATGAGAGGAGTTAAAAGTGAAGAACAGATGGGGTTTTTTAACAAGTCGTTGTAGAAACAAAGGAAGAAATGTTATTGCAATTCATCCAGGCACGCAACAGGATTACACAGTGAATCATTCGACAAAGCTCTGTGATTCTCTTAACAAGAACTGCGTAAACATTGCACAGTATTTCAAAGCAATCTAACGTCGGTCTAATATCAGAATTGGGGTGACACCAGAATAAATAAAAGGTCTTGACAAATTGAATCCGAACCCAAGGTTATATAAAGAGCAAACAGTGGTCCCGAACTAGCAAAATTATCCGTGTTTACCTGTTCCCGCACCTTTGATCCGCTATCAAGCGTTTATGAACACACCCTATAATACATGGGCAGTTTATTATTTTATAAATTCGCTTGCACAAAGGTCCGAGTCGAACCCAATTTACGCCTCGAGTAACATAAAGGGGGTTGGTGAACCAATTTTGGTGTGCTCCTCCAGAAATGTTTCTTTCTCACTTATATTTTGTGATATAAGAGTGAATTTTGCTTGGTTTTGGATGCGTAAAATTGTATAGATACTGTTGTACTGGCGCGACGTCCTGAGGACGACAAGATCACGCCTCGACTTCGTTAACTTCTATTTATTGATTTCGCTCCAAGATGTTTATAGTTCGCTTCTGGTGAAAGATTTGTGGCTCGAATATCCACTGTTACACTATTTCTGTAAGTGGGTGACGACGGAGCAACGAAACGATAAATATGTGAGGTATTTACTGGGACATTTCGTTTGGCGATTAAAATAGATTTCACGTTGAGCTTCGAGATTTATGTTATCACAAACAAATGTAATACTTGTATGAGAGATGACAAATATTATTCGCTAGACTTACTTCGTCTGTCAAAACATTCTAGTTATGAATACATAGTCTGTGTTTATGTCAGAACATTACATTAGTTTAGAAGCTTAAAGTCAAATTAAAGTCGCTGTATATTATAAATGTATAAACCATTGGAAACATTGTGATTTATTTCGATTTACATTTACATAAAATGAGCGTTATTCTTGGACTTATTTTCTTCGATGGCCGAATTTCTAAATAGTAGGTAGTTAGCTGCCGTTTGGAATACTAATAATAATAAATCAGCAATTTCAAAGGTCAGTCTATTGGAGTTCTTCTTCATATTTGAATGTTACACAAGTTTGTACAGCTTTGATGATGTGTTTTGATAGAAATTCGTATTAATATTAATCGATCACTGAAATAATAATTGAAATGCGAGTCCTTAAACACAAAACCGAGTCAAAACACAATTGCTTCCACACAACGGTGGCAAATAAAGCAAATCGTTGATTTCTGTAAGTGCCCTCCCAAGCTCTTTGTGTGGCGCGATGTAGACATTAATCGTTGCTTCCAAAAGCACTACAATACAATAAAAGCGCTAAACAGCGCCACAATGAGCTCCACTAAATATTTCACTACAAAAAGCATTTGCTGTCTCTCTCTAACATTTTCGCGATTGGAATGAGACATTACAGGGATAAATGGTTTCCTTTGATGTCGACGCAGCGACGCCGACGTACGGCCGCTACATATCACTTAGTATTCTTACGTTTACTGTCAGACTGTATACAGTCTAGAACAAAACAACAAGAAAGGTTGTACAACCTGTATATTATAATATATTCCGACGCATTTAAAGGATGTTGTTTATTATTTGGCGAGAGATGAACGTGGGTGGTGATGTTCATTTATTTTCTTTTTGTATAACACTTTAGAAGTAGGTACAGTATTGAGCATTAATATGTGAATATTTGGCAGTTTTTTCGACCATATTTCTCTAACTATATTAACCGTATTTTGAAATTTTCATAAAATAGTTTTTAATAAAAAGTTTCCATCATCAGTTCACGAGGAAATCGCTTTTTAATTTAGTTAATTGGTTACATATTGGTTCTCGCGACTGTACCACAGTCGTCCGCTAATATTGTCTTTGTTCCATCCGGATCGATTCGACGATAAGTCTATCGCTGATCGCTAAATAAATTATTGTCTTTGTATGGCCGTCTTTATTTGTTTTGTCCATGTCGCTGCCAGTCTATTCTGATTCGTCACCATTTTGTTTTATAAACACTTGCTGGAAAATAATGGAAATACTTTGTTAATTTCCTTTTCCGAATAAAGCTCAACGTAGTAAAAAAGAGAATGAGTCTGTTTTAGATATTTATAAGGATTAGGTCGTTTCATATAGCGGTCAGATTGTTGGCTGAATATTATAATTTGGGGCATCGTTAAAACTAGAGTTAACTTGAGTCGATGTACTTTCGAGTTTGTTTATAAACCTTTACTATTGGTGAAAATTTAAGGAAAACCAATTGTTATAGTAACTATATATAAGATTATTTTGTATAACTCAAATGTTCCAATTGATCACAACACAAAAAGGTATGTATTTATAAAATGTAACCTAAATCATGTTTATTCGAAGAAACTAACAAGGATAAAGTAAAAGTACCTATTCCGGTGTTCAAATCAAATCGATGTACTCGGAACACAAGGATTACAAATTATATTAATATATTTAACATGGCTACACCAGTTAATAATACTTGGAACCAATTTATAACGTATCTACAGAGATATATAAAACATCTTACTTCGAAGTTTTCTTTGACTTTTGGATATACTTTGACTTGCAATAATAAATCAAATATCAATGTCACCTATTCCATTTATCGACACACAAAAAGATGATTTGTAAGCACATCTCAATCAACAGACTCAAAAGAAATAAAACTCAAAATCCTTTACACATGCAATTACTTATAACAATCAATAGTGAAGCAAAGAATTGGATGAAAACAAGCTATCAATGCTAGGAAAGTTCACGCCAACTAGCGCGGGAGGGGGGACAGAAAGATTAATGATGTTTCATCCCTCTTTACACCCCTTGCATCAATCACTTAGCCCTTTGATGTATTATTTACTCCCAAAGTTATTTTTGTGTCTCTTCTGTTTTTGAAGGGGCACAAATATTTTTCAACGCCATCTGTCTATTATAGATGACGTGTTTTTATAGAAAGAGGGGTGAAGTGGGAATAGTTTTGGTAAATGTTATGATGATGGCATGGGGTTCTCTTCCCTGATTTGGGGGTGAAGGCAAAACAAATAGTTAGCTGTTTGTTAAAGATTGCTGACTTGGTTTAATATATGAGGAAGGATTAATGTTTTTTTTTAGAAATAAATGATGGTGTCCACTGAAGAATGTTTAGCATTTAGTTCATTGTATGAAGAAAATTTCTAGAAATAAATGTTCTGTTTTTTTTTTAAGTTAAAGGACAATTATAACCAAAGGCTAGCGACAATTTGTGATGAAGGAAACCTGGCTTATTTATCAATTTACCATCTTTCCCGAGGGGCCTATTACTTAGCCACGTTGAATATGCCTGGTTACTTAATAAAACCTTGACCATAGTTACCAAACACGTGATGGTTGTCCGTGACCCTAATCCCAAAGTGATCGTCATTGATGATACTTTTATAGGCACACTCATAAATAACCATTAATACATATTTATTGCAAATTATAACTATGAATAATGATTTAATTTTGATGACTTGAACCAATACTATACGAAAACATGATTTTTTAGGGTTTCGTTGCCAAAATGGCAAAAACTAAATCCTCAGAAATGCGTTCTCTCTATCTATTAGTATGTTTGTCAGTCTGTCCTTATGGCATAGTCAGTTTATTCCAAGACTGTTTCAACCACACAGTTGAATTTTGGAGAGCAGGTGTCATGAAGGAAAACAAACAAGATCTATGTCTACAACTGTGCGGAGCTTTAACTGCTCTTAAAACCATAGAAAGGTTCTAAAATACTTTTTCTCAAGACAATGGTTGATAGGATATTCGATTCTAAAACTGTATTAATTCGTTGCCTCTTCTAATTACTAAAATCAAAGTAAGAAATTGGGAAAAAAGAGATTTATATCTAGTTGGAATAATATTTGATGATACTGCAGCAGTTACTTTTCTTTCAAAAATCACATCAAAAGTCATTAAAGTAAAAAACTTTTTAAACGTTTGTTACAATGAAAATTGTTCCCCAATGTCCCACCCTGTGCCAGTTACTAGTGTTTTAGCTATTTTTCCTTAACATACTAATTTGCTGATGAGTTAAGCATTATGAATATTGTTATTAAATATTTTGTTGTTATGGAACCTTTTGTCTACGGGTCCAACTCGCACTTGACCGATGAATTTATTTGATGCATCATTGAGCGCAGTAAAGACCTTGAGAAATTTGGAACTAAGTTTTATAAGTATGGTAAAAAAATATAATCGAAACGGTTCTTACAAAAGCATATACATTTATTATTTATTAAAACGACCAGGATGTAACGTTGAATGACCACTTCTATGTTTTAAGTTTGAAAGTTCATTCAAATGGAAGTTTTTGCATGCGGAAAATAAATCTATACAAACTGATTAATAAGAATCCATACCGCACACGGAAAGATCAAGGGCACAGATAAAATTGAAACCGCAAATTTAAATATGTTTGACACTTGAAATAAAGTAACATTGAATTTATTCGAAGAACTAACACGACATAATACTACTCATTCCTATAAAGTGCTTACTCATAAATATAATTATATTTTTATTGGAGTGTGATTGAATGGCAAACAAGTTGACAAGCAAGTATAAGTACCTAACGTACGTGATATTATATAGTAGATATTCAATGCAATATTATTTGATTCGTTTAAAGACGAATCAAGGTCATGTACTCAGAAGTTGTAAGCCTAGCGTGTAACTATTGAAATTGTGCATTCAATAGATTAAAAAAAATAGTAGCATAGTAGAAGACAAGTGACCTCCGCTACCTACAGCTATATCTTCATCCAGGGCAGTGTCATTTCGCCTGTTATGTTTAAGCCTCATGATAGAGGAGGCGAGCTCATTTTCGTCAACCAGGCACACATCCAGATTTCATGGCTGTTTCTGAAAAACTGCTGATGGAAAAACCTAATAACACTTTGCCCGACTTGAGTATTGATACCATGACATCATACTCAGCAATCGCACTTGCGACCAATACACTAACAAAGTAGATTTTAGTTCTATTGATGGGCATTTACAAATCAATGGTCAGCCAGCTTTAAAATGATTAAAACTTAAACATTTTCTACTTGCAGCAATTCGTTATTATTTGATACCTAGATAATATAATAGATCCTATTAACATAGACATAGGTATATTAGTTTCATAAACAACATTCCAATCCCTCGCGATGTTTTTGTTTTTCTAAGATTTTGCAAAATCTTCGGAAAGGTCATTCCTAAGAGATTATAGACATAAAATTTAATGATTTACATCAAATTTATGTTATGAGGTAGGTCGCTCAACGCATAAATATGAGTGTATGGGTCCAGTTTTAGGTATGATTTAAATATCATCTAAAGGCCAGAAGATTAAAATGGATGGATTCGTTTAGTGGTAGGTAAAAGTTATAAAATAAGCTAGAAATAATATAATATGTGACGTCTGTGTGTTTAAAGCCACAAAAATTGTTTTTTTTTTGAGTCGCGATCGTTTTTGTTTTTTTATTGATTATATAGAAGATCATGTTCATAAACATGACAACACACAAATTGTACTTCAGTGATCCGCGAGATGGCCCTAACTGTTCAATATTCTTAGCTTAGGTCCCTACACTATATAATCTGTAAGCCATCTGTTTCAAACATTTAAAGGTTTGTAGCGTCATAAATAAACCCTAAAGCACTCTCTGGTTAAAAAAGATTATCCAAACATTTTATTCGTTTTACTAAGCTATGGTAAAAAATCACAAGAAGTTTATCTTCCAACTGAACTTGACACTGTTATTTGTAAGCTAATGACTATTATAGTCATTAGTTTAGTAATAACAGTGTCAAGTGTCTTAGACATTATCGCATATTTTGTGTTCAAACGTCAATTTTAAATATAACATGGAAAATAAAAAGATATAAAATTAAAGTAATCTTTTTGTACCATTTTACTTCACGCCGACTTTCTCATGTAGTAGGCTTACAATGGCTGGCAACAGAGACTGTTCATTAAACCCTGCGTGGGCAGAAAAAAAAAAGCAAAAAGGATTAAGTAGGTTAAACTCATCCCAACATACACGAAATAAAGAGCGTCTCAGCAACATCTAAACTCAAATCGATTAAGGCTAATAGGACATTACGATATTCATCACATCACTGACATGAACAGTACACGGCAATGAACTCTGTCTAAATCGATTTACTTAAATAAATGTGTTTTTAAAGCGTGTAGTGTAATCGAGTTGTGGTCAGTCGATTGAGTACGTGTCGTAACTGTTATTAGTAAAGATGAGTCCGAAAGGTCACGTGTGTACTACTCGCTGGAGGCGGTACCTGTTTCTGGTTGAAATTGAAAGTGTTGCAAATTAGATTTGCTCTTTGGGAAGGCCATGTTTTTTTTTGTCTATGATTGTTTGTGAGTGGCTTCTATTAGATCACGTAAGACTTCTTTGTAATTTGAATGATTGTTAGTGACGTGATTTAGGTCAGCCTTATTATAGCTGTAAAATTTGTTTTCGTTTTATTTCATACCAAATGTAATATTGTCAGGTGTGATGTGATAAGTATATACTGCTTTATATAGGTATGTATATGAATGGACAGACTAACTGTAGTAGGTATTGCCTGTCGTACTCCGTCGTCTTAGAAAGATAGAATTTAGCAATTACGCAATATATTGTGTTATTTTACGTAAAATAACACTTATACTCGAATAATTTGTATAAACATTAAAAAGTATTCTAAATAAATATACATTGTAATCATGTATTAAAGTCTTTCTTAAACCTAAATGTAAATATTTTCTATGTTAATATTACAAAAGATGCCATGGGTGCCACAGTGGTGTGCTATTTGCAACCAACCCTGTGACGTCACGAACATCTGTCATGCGGTTTGGACATGTCTCATGACTAGGGTTGTCAGAATCAGAACGAGGACAGAAACGAGAGAAAATAAGGAATTCGAGAAAATCATTATCTTAAATTAAACTGGTATTCTTAAGTATTCATACTTTGTTTTATTAAAAGTCTCAGGCTCTATTATTCTAAGTCGTTCGTTTAATCTCAATAATTATGAATGGTGGTGTGCCATATGCCATAAAATTAAGGTATTCTTATGAACATTGTCAAAGTGAAATTCAAAGTATAAGCTTTATTGATGAACGCAATACATATTTTTTTGGAGTTTTGTGAAAACATTTTTTTTGTGTTATACCAAATTAAAACTTAAACAAAAAACATTTCATAAATTATCCATCGTGACGTTGGATAGCTACCTCTTCGTTTCGTGTCGCACGATTTGTCTGCGCTCCTGTTTTTGCCTGGTTAAATGTTACAATAGTTTGCTTGTTTTTTAGTCAAATAAAATTTTAGCATAGTGTCAAGTGGCTCTCTCCTGTTGCAAAAAATATGCCAAAGTCTATGCCTACCTTAACAATATTATTGGTAGGCGTTGCATAGCTATTGTCATGAGAAAAAATAAGGTTCTGTCAAAAATTATGCCCAGATAGTTTTTGACAACTTTCAGAATTTAGCTGTATTTATTATGCCTTTATTCTCATTTATAAAAACAAACAGAATGATATTGAAGGATAAAAAACACTGAAAACACAAATATATATTGTATTGGAATATGGGCGGAAGTGTGAAGTCCAAAATGCACATTTACAGAGTTTTTTTTTTCAAACATGTTTATTTCAGCTTTACGGTAGCCGATTGGAGTGAGAATTTTTGCCCGGTTGAGGGCAATAGACTCACTCCTATCATATAAAACCGGAATGCAACTGCTAAACTATAGATGGTGCTCCTACCTAACCCTTCTACTTAACAAGCATGATGTACTGCAGGTTAATCTGTTGGAGGCTTCTCTGTGTCTTTATCATTATAATCTGGATCTCTTCAAAGTACGATTGAATCAATTTCTTCTAGGCGCGCGTGCTCCACCCTAAGCCGCATCACATCTCATCATCAACTGGCATTTGAAGATGTTCCGGATCTTATTAACTCGTCTTGTTTGACATTTCATTCGATCTGTAAATGTGATAAATATTGTGTGTATCTAATCATTATTATGACGTTGTGTCTCTATAAATACATACGAAAATAAACTCACGCCTCTTTCCCAAGGGAGTAGACAGACACCACAGAACGCGACCTGCTACAATCCTGCACACTTTTTAACTTCGTCCACGTTCATACATCTGGTTATGCACGCGCGCCGGTTACGAGTAGCAATGAAGAAGAACCTCAGCAATGAAGGAGGTCAGTGTATGCCCTCCGAGGGCGCCCACCTGGCGTTGCCACTCACCTATATTTTATAAATACCTTTAGTTAGTCGTTTTTTACTCATTCTCTCCATATAACCAAACAATCTTAGCATACTCTTTTAAATTTTGTCCCTATAACTAATGTTTCTAATTTGTTCTTAAAATACTAAATAAATAACATTAGTTGTCTACAGTAGCAATAAGTGTTAAGAATGACATTATTTCTTTAAATGGCAGCCCTAGCCGTGGCCTTGTTAGGTTATTTAGAAATTATTTAATAAGAACTTATAATTTAAATAGCTACGCGTTTTATGGCTGACTGATTGTGTAGGCGTATTCAAAGGTTAAGGTTTCGCGACTTATGTCGGTATTTTTTATGAAGTTTTATGTTTTCTTGTCACTGAGCTAAATGTCACGCTTTCCTTTGTTCTTATTGCTATAGAAACAAAAAAAAGGTGGAGGGATTAATTATAATTAAAAGCTAACCTTTACCTAACAGTATTAGCGGCTAATTTCGAATGATCCTTTTATTAATACTACTGTAGTCTATACTATTTCAAGCAGTGAAAATGATCATAAATGTAACCATTGATCAACAGCGAGATCTGCAGTGGACGGTTTTTTTTTATTTTATACTCACACGGAAAGACTCCTTAACAAAAATATCGTGTGCCAGTAAACGCAGATGCTTTAAAAGAGTATCCAATCAAAAAAGCTTACACCTTGCCTACAAAGTATTGCAAGCATTCTATAAAAGAGTGAAATATGCGGCTCACAAAGGCTGGTTCACACTGCATGCAATTTGTATCGCTTCGGGGATCCTTTCACGTTAGGTGGCGATGAAAATTCGTGTCGCACTCACCTTTGAACACTCGCCTTTACGAATAGTGGTGATCGTGATAGGTAGGTTCAACGTCAATTGGCTGGTAGCTCTGGAAGGTGAGATTTTGTTATATATACGTTGGTATCTATAAAAAGATTGTGAAATGGAACACGTATGAATTGCTCGATAAACCATGGCAGTATGATTAATGATTAGCCAACGTTGTTAGAACATGTCTCTTTACACCAGGCTTAGGCAGAAGACTGT
This sequence comes from Ochropleura leucogaster, assembly GCA_958449745.1. Taxonomy (NCBI): domain Eukaryota; kingdom Metazoa; phylum Arthropoda; class Insecta; order Lepidoptera; family Noctuidae; genus Ochropleura; species Ochropleura leucogaster. The sequence goes on along the minus strand of OY288213.1, from coordinate 468,635 downwards.
ATTTCTATATAGCAAACCTACATTACGGTAATTATTTTAAGTCCTAAGTTATAGAGGTTAAGTGTATTGCCATCATCTAGCGCCAAGTTAGATACCAGGTTACTACTGATAGAAATACTAGTGCACTGGACCTCATGATCCTCAGATCAACGTGGCAGGATTTCAACTGTTTTGTTATTAATTCCTAAAAGCAAAAAAATACTGAAAATCAATCGCAATTTAACTAATTATAATCTAAAACTTTTATGCAATTTTTTGCACCGCTATTTATTTATCTGCATAAGTACCTACTACAGTTTGGGTGGCCTTTTAACTAATGACTTCTTAATTATGTGTGTCATTGTCACCCTGCTTCCTCAACAAGGCATTCAATTAGAGTTACAATAGGACACTATTTAGACTCATGGTCACCCGCTAACAATTCAATTCACTGAGTCGGACACGGCTACTATTGCAGGTATTTTATTTGGCCAATGATAATTTTAATCAACACAAATAATTTTATTGCGCCATGCGCACACCTGAATTTGATTATTTAAAAGGATAATTAGTACAAAATTGTAAAATAATTTGGTTTCGTAACCAAAGTAATAAATAATAATTTATAACTAATTCTCCAAATGAGTATTAATAGCAGTATACCTGTCCTTTCATTTTGATAGAGTTATTAAAATAATTCTAGATCGTATAAATATCAATGACTCATTAAGTTTAGCAAAAGCAATCAATTTTGATGTAAGCAATAATTATAGTAACTATTACTATATTAATCACATTTGTAATTAAATTCCCCATTGCTTTCATTTGACAGCAAGCACGGTGTGCGCAGTGGCTCATCGACTGCTACCTACGCTGCGTGTCGCGGGTTCGCTCCCTGCTCGGAACAAATATTTCCAAAACCTACAGGTAGTTGTTTAGGGTCTCGCTGTTTGTGTATGAGTTTAAATGTTTGTACGCACCCACGATACAGGAGAAATTCCTATTGTGGGGCATCGTGTTTTTGATTACTGGGACCGAGGTTTTAAGTTATCAAACTCAAACCATTTATTGTCAATAATATTACATTGTACTCACACATGGGCTTTCAGTTATACAAAACTAGGAAATTTAATCTGTACAATGAATTGAGTATCTACATAAAAGTAGTGATTTATAATAGTTACGTCGATATTCATTCATAATTCATCTTTTATATATGCATTTTTAAACATTTCCGCGCATTTTATTTTTTCTCTTTGTCTCGTGTCCGCTTACAAATATTTAAGCTCTTACTACTCTTACCTGTATGCCATACCGATTTTTGTTCCGTGCGTTTTTTTTTTTATATTTGTAGAGATCCTCGATGGATGTCCGCAACTTTGGGACGGGCGGCGGAGGGGTATGTCAGACTCTTGCTGACTAAAACCACACGGTGTTCCTTCTCGTCACTTCTGGCTGGGGTGCGGGCACACAATTGCATTCTACACAATCACCCCAGCAGTGACGGTTTGCTTGCGGTAAACCCCTTTTCAGGTAAAGGGGAGGAGTGAGCTACTCCAAGCGCGGCGTCAACCATGCCGTCAACAATAAATATTCTTAAATCATTAATATAATACTTGACTGCAATGAATGTCATAGCGAAAATCGTATCGCTAAATAATAATATGGTACCAGTTTACTCGCTAGATGGCGCTACATCATCTCCATCATTCAGTCACCAGTCTAAGGTGCGTCGCCCATACGATTAATGCGCCCGCTCCTCGACTGCGCCTCGACTATTGGTCGTGTGGGCGACGCGCCTTAATAAGCTCAGTACCAGTATTTTCAATAGAGCTCTAAATCTATCTGTTTTCTACAACCCGGTCAGTACGTCTTGTTGGCTAATACGAAATGCTTTGGTGAGATTTTCAGCCTTTGGGGACACTGACTACATGTAATAACTGTCAAAGAACATCACGCGGGTTAAAGTTAGCGTTAACTTAAAGTAACTATGCCATGCGGACGAAACTCGGGCGGAAGCTAGTTACTTATAAAACCTATGTGAGTCTATTTCCATGACTATCTTTTGCTGCAATCCAAATACCCAGCTTCTCTACAGCGACTTTTGATTCACGCACGGTGCTCACACAGAGACTCTGCCGCTCCGATTTTCAGTTTTACACCCCCTTTTTGTATGTCATTGTTTTACCCTGAAAAATAATCTTCCACCTGGGCATGAGTTGCTTTGGCTAATCTGAAAATCTTTCGACAGAGTTTGGACCTAGGTTTGCCGAAACAAGTAAAGCCTCCTTTTTTTGCGGATGGGAAAACATCAAACTTGTACTGACTAAAACCCACCCATGTTCCTTTTATTGCCCATTATGTTCCGGGGCCGCGGTATCTGTAAAGTCTGCTTAGGTGGCAAGTATGGGTACGGTGTTGTTCATCATACGATGGGACTCTTGATGTCGTGCTCACGATGCAGAGACTAATGGACGCCGAAACCGAACAGATTTACCTTCACTTCAGGGGATTCTTTTCATAGATTTTACGTATACTATACTAGCCGTGTCCTGCGGTGTCATTCAATCATAAGTATTTTTGGAGTGATTTTAAATAGGTCATAACTTTTCTAGATGAATGAGCTATGCAGCGAGGTAAGATCATTTCAATTGGAACCAGTAATTCTTTAGATTAACACGTTTAACCAAACACAGCTCTCTAACACTCTTTTACTTTATGATATTATATTAAAGTATAGATAGGTTGTCTACCATGATTAAAATGCCGGAATCCCACTCCAGAGTGAACTTATTGAATTTAAAAATAATTATTTTCATACTGTTTGGAATTCTGAAATGTTTACAGCTCTGGATTTACCAATTTAATTTTGAGAGCGGTCAGCTTTCCTAGTATCTAACCCAACCAAATTTAGTAAAATTTTTGAAAAAATAATTTTAGATCAAATGCAAAGATTTTTCAATAAACATAAGTTATTGCATAATAAACAGTTCGGTTTTACAAAGGGTCGTTCAACTACTGATGCCGGTGTTGAACTTCTAGGACACATTTATAATGCCTGGGAAGATAAATGTGATGCTTTGGGGATTTTTTGCGATTTGTCCAAGGCTTTCGATTGCGTTCTCCATAAAACATTAATCAGAAAACTACACCACTACGGAATCCGGAACGCCTCTCTGAATCTTCTTACGTCATATTTGAGTGGTAGGATTCAGAGAGTTGATGTAAACGGGAAAAGATCTCCCGGATCTGTAGTAAGCATGGGAGTACCACAAGGGTCCATTCTTGGCCCTTTTTTATTTCTTATTTATATTAATGACTTGCCTTACCTCATAAAGGATAATCATGATGTAGTGTTGTTTGCAGACGACACTTCTCTTTTATTTAAACTAAAACGTCAGCAGCTAGCTACTGACGATGTTAATAGCGCTCTGGCAAAGGTCGTTAATTGGTTTAACGTTAATAATTTACTTCTAAATGAGAAAAAGACCAAATGCATTAAGTTTACGTTACCTCATGTTAGACAAGTGGAAACTAGTGTACTAATCAAAGATGAAGAGTTGAAACCGGAAGATAATACAGTGTTCCTAGGCTTAACTTTGGATGCTAAGCTTCAGTGGGGCCCTCATATAGATAAGTTGTCAAAAAAGCTTAGCTCAGCAGCATACGCCGTTAAAAAAATTCGTGATTTGACTGATTTAGAGACAGCCCGTTTAGTTTATTTTAGTTATTTCCACAGTGTGATGTCGTATGGTATTCTCTTGTGGGGCCATGCCGCCGATATTCAGACAATTTTTATTTTGCAAAAGAGGGCAATTCGTTCAATGTATAAATTAAGTCCTAGACACTCCCTCAGAGAAAAATTTAAAGAGATTAACATACTTACTGTGCCCTCTCAGTTTATTTACGAAAACCTTTTGTACGCGCATAAAAATATAAAATTGTTTAAAAAATACAGTGATATCCACGACATAAATACAAGGAACAAACACAAATTTGTTGTTCCTGCAACGAGGCTCAAAAAAATAGGAGGTACTTTCACATGTCAATGTATACGTTATTATAATAAACTGCCAAGCGATATTCAAACACTAAGCCTCAATAAATTTAAATCTTTTATAAAACGTAAACTATGTCTCAAAGCTTACTATAACATGAATCATTACCTTGAAGATAAAAAGGCTTGGGATTAAGCTGCTCCAATTTAATTTACTCAGTGAGTGTCAAAATTTGCCTTTGTTTCATTTATTTATTGTCTATTCCTTTATTTTATATACTTTGACATTAATATTTACTTTATTTTTACATTCTTTTTATTATTATGATTAGTGACATTTTATTTTGTTATTATTTTCATTTATGACATTTTATGATTTCATTATGATCTCATTAATTATTTATTTTTTATTTGTTTATTGTAAATGTGAGGACCATGTGGATCATTTCTTTTATTTACTTTGTTTTTTGACGAAGGTCTGGCAGTTTGAGTGCTATAAGCGACCTACACAAATGTCCTTTTTTTGGTATTGTTCGTCGTGTCGTTGAGCTCCTTGGGTTATGAGTTGAGCTACACGATAACTGACAAATGCTTGCACTGACTGGACAGGTCCACTCAATCTGTGTGGTGCTTTCTTAAAAAGACCATTTCAGACACTATCTGCATAGTCCTCATGTAAGTTGACCAAGATTATTTTGTCTGGACTTTAAAAGAGACTATGACCTCTGAGTTTGTTTCGGCTGTTTCTTCTCAGAGTAGTCGGGTACGAAACACCGGCCTCATCTAGTTTTAAAAAAAAATGACGTGTAAAAGTGTTTGTGAAAACCTACTTGCAAAATAAACATCATTTATCATTTAACCAATCATAATTGTTTTCGGATTTTTGCTTTTAAAATTTACTGACGTAAAAAAAAATTTCTTCGCTAAAAGTTATAGCGTAAATGAAATTCATTGAAATATCAGCATACTATGCTACTGAACATTGAGTTGCTCAATAGTCCTATATGATACTGGAATATAGTTGGGCAGAATACGTTGCGTACGGGTATTTTTGGATTGTGGATAATGCTGATGATACTCTAGATCTATTATTATTTAGAATAGTATTAAGACGAGAGTTCAATTTGTTTATTATTTACATTCTATCATAGTAATAATGTCTTACCACAAATCGAACAGACAAATCTATCTCCAAATATAGCAAGCGAGCGCAAAAACCGCTGCAAAAATAACAACGACCCAATATTAGCTCTCACTTTATTAGCAGCCTGTACCCAGTATACGGTCACCAGCAGTAGGTATCGAATAAAGCAATAAGTGTTCATTAGTAGGGTTAGCAGCGAAATAGAGTTGGCGCCGTGTTTGCTTCGCTCCGTGTACGTACACACTACGTCTCCTCTACGTACTCTTCACGCGGCAGTCCAATTTCTTGGCCTGGATAAAAGACACGCGCATTCGGTTGCCCGGGAGTTGGGCACGGAGATTATTTTTTAGAGCAATTTCTGTTCTTATGATTAAGATTGGAGGAAATGGCTTTCATAGACTAGGTGATATTGCCATGATTTAAGTATATCACACATTTTAGCCACTCCCAACGGACCAGACAGGTGTCGCACGTAAAAGGGGGTGAACCTATTGCCACTAACTAAACACAAATCTGGACTGAAAATTATACTTTTTAATCATTGGAATTATATACAGAAACACCTGCAACCACAAACATGTTTTGTTCAACATAACGTTAATATATAAATAAATAAATATCTTGGGACAACTCACACACGGCTATCTGATCCCAAGCTAAGCAGAGCTTGTGTTATGGTAACCAGACAACTGATATACATACTTATATAATTTATAAATACATACATATTATAGATAAATCACACCCAGACACAGAACAAACAATCATGCTCATCACACAAAGTTTGTCCTGGGTGGGAATCGAACCCACGACCTCCGGCTCAGCAGTCAGGGCCACTAACCACTAGACCAACAGGCCCGTCAATATGTTTATGGAATATCAGTAAATAATAGAACATAACCAATATTTAATAAACAATCAGATTATTATGTGTAAAGAGTATCCCATCAAAAACAATACTTGTCAAAAAAACCAAGTCTCGCAACTCAGTTGTGCTGCTTTAAAAAGTTGTGAGATCCATGTAATACCAAGTCGGTTATTAATTTATTCAGTCTCTACTTAAGCGACTTTCTGTCTTAATACGTCCAGTCTCTAAGACCACGATCGTGGTCCATAACAATTGAAAATCAATTGCGTCTGGAATCTCCGTACTCGAATCATTAAGTTGTTACGTAATAATTAACAGCATCTTATAGTGACGCATATCAATATTAAAATTCTTTAATGTATCAAATAAATGTATCGAAACTTGGCCATCGCACTAAATAATTGAATTTACATGTGTTTTCAGGCGATTGAATTTATACGTGTTTTCAGGCGATGACCAAGTCACAATATATTTATATGAAACATTAAAGAATTTTAATATTGATATGCGTCACTATAAGATGCTGTTAATTATTACGTAACAACTTAATGATTCGAGTACGGAGATTCCAGACGCAATTGATTTTCAATTGTTATGGACCACGATCGTGGTCTTAGAGACTGGACGTATTAAGACAGAAAGTCGCTTAAGTAGAGACTGAATAAATTAATAACCGACTTGGTATTACATGGATCTCACAACTTTTTAAAGCAGCACAACTGAGTTGCGAGACTTGGTTTTTTTGACAAGTATTGTTTTTGATGGGATCTCATTTCTTTTTGTATTTTGTAGACAGTTCTACTTTTTTCCTTTTCGGTACCTTCTACTTATTGGAGTTTACTCCTTAAGAATCGATTTTCATATATAAGGCGCCCGGTATGAGAAAAATCCGAGGGGTAAAACCTGCTAATGTAACGAAAATGTGTCACGATTTTGGTGCGCACAATACGGTCAGTAATTTCAATCCCGGTTCTAATGATCTAATAGCGTGTTTGGTAAAGAAACGGATAGTCAAACAACATTACGCTGGATCTAACCCAAGGTCTTGTTTTTCTTTTTGCGATTTCTTTTCATTGGAAGTACTTTTTAAATATTATATTAAGTTTTTTATTTATTGTCAAGTTGATAAAAAAATGTTTCTTTTTGCGACTTCTTTTCATTGGAAGTACTTTTAAATATTTTATTTAGATTGTTTTAATTTATAACTAGCTTTTGCCCGCGGCTTCGCTCGCGTTTAATTCGGGGTAACACCGTTCCCCTTTCCCGTTTTGCAGGTACTTGCTACTTGTAGTTTTTGCCATAGCGCTTTTCCATTACTTCCCTCTTTGTCCCTCATTTCTCACTTAGCCTATGTCCGTCTCTAGAGTCCCAACTATCTCTGTACCAAAATTCTAAATCAAAATCGGTTTAGTCATGTAGGCGTGAAGACGTTACAAACAAACAAACCAACTCACTTTCGCTTTTACAATATTACTAAGGATTTGTTTCCCTTTTTGCGGCTCTTTATCAGATTGTATGCATAACTAAAATTACTTAATAAAGATTAAAATCATCTTTACAACCCTTATGTGATCATATAATCCCGAGATTTTATTATGATAGTCATTTTATGAGATTAAATGAACTCAGGGGGTTTTTATTAACGATTGTAATTATTATAACACCGTGATGCTTAATACGGTCGCGATTTATATTTAATTCAACACACAACCTGACACTGACTTTCAAATTGCAGTTATCGTAAGGCGCCCGGTATGAGAAAAATCCGAGGGGTAAAACCTGCCAAAGTAACGAAAATGTGTCACGATTTTGGTGCGCACCTTTAGTGCGCAACTTTCTCATTTGGCTGTGAGTGTATTAAGACGTACATGTGGTATGCTGTACAGGCGACTATACCTATATACAGGGTTATTTGTAAAACACCGACAACCTCGCAGGACTGTTTTACTATCATCATAAACAACAACTTTTGTTCTATGATTTTTTACAAAATTGTATACATTTACCATAAACAAATCATCAAGATTTCGTTGTCCCATCTAAAACATTTCAACTCCGTCCGTTTGCTGTACCTACATACCTACACCTGCCGCGCACTGTCCCCGTAGGTACGTTTGCTTCGCATAGATTTCGTAACATTTAGAGAGTTCAATTTAAATATTTGTCGGAAGAGGATGAGACATAATAAAACTAGATCTTCAATGGCATTAAATCGAATTTATTAATGATTTATTCACCTAATGAATTCTACAGGAACTATCCTTAATCAGTTTCTTTATATAAAAAGGGTCTTATGAAGTTATTAACTCAACATCACGCAATAGAAAACATGACACCCAGTAGTACAGAGATTGGGAAAGTAACAGGGTAATACGGTAGCACAGTAGCACATTATCACGGTAGCACATTAGCACTGTAGCACAGTAACACAGAATCACAGTAACACAGTCACACAGAATCACAGTTAGAGAATCACAGTTACAGAGAAACATAATTAAAAGTAATACAACCTGTGCACCAGGACACGCTTGAAGGCAGACTGCCGTTTTACCGCTGCGCGATTCTTTTATAGACTACAATTATAAGTGGGGGTTATGGCACAGCGCGCTAGCAACTGCAGAATGACTCAGCGCGATAGCAGCTGCAGAATGACTCAGCGCGTCCCAGTGCAGAAGCTGCTAACAATACGACGCCGACACGGCCATGCTGACGTGCGGACGTCCTCGTACGCTCAGCTTATAATAACATCTACAATACGAAAAAGAAACTGATTAAGTACCGTTTGGTCATCCTGCCATTGTTTCTGGTCCGGTCCTTTTAGACCCTACAGATATAGGTGCACGGTTCGGGTTGGTTGTTTCCTATGGAGAAGAACCGGCAAGAAACTCCATAGTTACTCTTTTAAAATCATTTGGTTTTACAATGTTTTAAGTATGAGAGGACAGCGTAGGCAAGACAATAAATCATTGGTTACTTTACAAAAAGTTAAATAAAATAATACGTTAACAAAAATTAACAAGCGTCTAAGAATCTACAAGGCCAACCATGTCCACTCATTCACAACGAATTGGTAGGAAAGAATCTATTCAAGAGTCAAAAAAATATTGCAAAAACAAAATAATAATTATGAGACGACTTGTCCACTCACCCATGACTTTACAAAGCTTACTTCTTGGTCCGGTCAACTTTAGACCCTTCAAGGTTAAACCTCTGGTCCGGCATTATTTTTTTTTTTTGTATGTCCCTTCAGTAAAACTGGACCGGACTTAGCTAGACTGAACAACTTTTGTTCCTTTAGCTTTACTTCTCTTTTTTTTTTTTGCCCTTCAGATATGTCCCTTCAGTAAAACTGGTCTGGACTTAAGCTAGACTGAACAACTTTTGTTCCTTTAGCTTTACTACTTTTTTTTTTATTTCTTTTTTTTTATTTCTTTTTTTTTCTTTCTCTTTTTTTTCCTTTTTTTTTTCCTTTTTTTTTTCTTTTTTTTTTCTCTTTTTTTTCTCTTTTTTTTTTTCTCTTTTTTCTTTTTTCTCTTTTTTTTTTATCTTTTTTTTTCTAGCTTTACGAGCATGAACCTCTGTATTATTATTCGCCGACGCGTCATCCTTATTATATGTTTTTGCAATATCCGAAAAGAACGACAAACGACAAGGACGAAATACTAACGTTTCCATCTCTATACATTTACGAAATTGCAATATTTGTTAAAGACAATCTGTCTAAATTTGACACACTTAATACTAGACGTCATCAATGGACACTTAAGTTAAAAAGACATAATACTGCGCTTTTCTCTAAGAGTTGTCTAGGCATGTGTCCTCAGATCCTTACTAATATTATAAAAGCGAAAGTGAGTTTGTTTGTTGGTTACCTCTTCACGCTTTAATGGCTAAACCGATTTTGATGAATTTTGGTACAGAGATAGTTGGGAACCAGGAGACGGACATAGCCATTTTTTATGTTACTTACAATACGTTTAGTTTCTTTCTTTGTCTTTGGTTGTAAAATATTATCTACCATCGAGAATATTCGTTCAGAAACGATTTTAAGACTTATCTTTACTACAAATACAGTTTTAAATGCCGCGTTTTAGTGCCGCTGTGGCTTTAGAGGCTAATGAGTTTTTATAGCATAAAACATAAAATGAAACTGTTCGATCTATTTGTTCTATTTTGTATTTTAAACGGTTTCTTGTAATTAACTTTGCACGCCTTGCAAGGCAAAACATAGTGAGACAACGCAATTCTTACCATATACCATGCACCTATGTTTCACAAATAAGTAACTTTGATTTTGAACAACTGACCTCGGGGTACTTCTCGCAAGTTTTCTATTGTTTCCATTAACGTGTTTTAATTCGTACCTATCTTTTTTTTTCAAATAGCGGTCACTCCAAACGGGCCTTTGCATTTATGGTCTAGTTACGTTTGGTGTCTTCACTCGCATTTAACAAAGACAAAATTTACCTACTGAGAAAAGTTTTACCAGAGCCTTACCCTTGTTAAATCAACCGGTGTCATATTGAGCCAGCTTTTTTTTTTTTTTTTTTAAAGCAAAGGAATCGGATTAAATGGTTTAATTATTTACCATCTTCATCAGGATAGTTAGTAAATAATGTTAAAATCCCTAATCAAATGAGCTTCCCTAAATGCCAAACATTATTTTAAGAGTGTGAACCCGGTTACTCCACAACGAGTAGTATTGAGAGCTAATTGAATAACACCTAAATGATCAGAATTTGTTTTGGCCATAGTGAACAAAGTTATCAAGGTTATAATGACACGCTTGACCTGGCACTTTACCCAACTGGTAACAGTGACAATTAAATGTAAATCAACATGACTATCTTTAGAAGAATTCTTAAATTCAGCAGTGTCGTAATTTTTTTTTTCAAGTTACAAAAGACTTCGGACTGCCCGTCCGCGCAATCTATATACGTCATCGCGAGTCCCTCAGAAAAAAAATTAAAGAGATCGAAACACTGACTCTGCCTTCACTTTATATCTTAGAATGTATATTGTATGTCCGTAAAAATCGGGGGCTTTCAAAATTAGGAGCGACTACCATAATATTAATACACGCTTTAAACACGAAATTGTAATTCCCAAATTCAGATAAACAAGAACTAGCAAGTCATTTCTATAGTCCATTAACAAGTTGGTAAAGTCGGTTATAGAACCGACAGATGGGAAATTCAAAAACTATATCAAACGTGTCCCTATTTAAAAAGCATATTATAAAATCAAGGACTACGTCGAAGGTGAAGAAGTTCTACTACAGCTCTTTCCACGTATGCAGCTTCCCTGGTAGCTTACAAACAGCACAGATTTGTGGATGTCTCTAACTATTGATGAATAAGACAAATCTCGTGAAACTACCTATAATCGCGGAAGAATATTCTCTACGTTCACTTTTTCCCCAAGCTAGTCAGTTAAATTTAAATGAATTGTATGCCATGGCAAAAATAGACCTGCTGTGTAATGGACCAATGGACCTTTGAAATATAAATAACACGAGAACCTACTATTAATTGTGCTGTGAACATGATTTTTCAATGACCAGGTTAAGGAATGCGACAATATAGTAATGCGATAATATAGTGGTTCTATTATGTTTGATTTTATGGCAAAGTATGCCCTGCCTTATATCGTACAAGTGCGATATTTCAGACGGGAAATCGTTAGAACGGAATTCGAAAATTTTAATAATGTTCCACAGATTTAAGTACTGCTAATGTTTCTAATCCATATATGAATGGTACGACATTTTGTGGCTAAAATATCGCGACCTAATAATACGTTTTCATTGAGACACTCATCCGGTAATACATGAAATGTGTTTGCACAAAGTGCCTACCAAAAACATCCCAGCAGCATTTTAGTGTTGAGGCTACGTAAAGGATTACTAGGCTTTTTTTTATTTTTTTCATTTTTATTCGACCGACTACCCGCGTTTTATGACAATGTTTTTTTTTTTTTTGTTTCCCGAACTATACCCGGACCAATCTCGCACAAAATGTAAGATCGAAAAGTTAACGTTATTAGGACCGACCCCTTTTCACCTGTAACGAGATACTACACACAGAACCAGAATTAAATATGAAAGGAAATAGCATCGACTGAATACTGGGTGTCATGTGGCGGGGTGTCACACCGTCTACTTTTTGTTTTTTAATTTTATACTAGCCGAAAAGAAAGACATTTGTCCCTGTATTAAATTGCCGGTAGTCCCCAGTAAAAGTAAGAGTGGGTCTGATCGCACTTCTGATGTCGGAAGAGGATGAGACATAATAAAACTAGATCTTCAATGGCATTAAATCGAATTTATTAATGATTTATTCACCTAATGAATTCTACAGGAACTATCCTTAATCAGTTTCTTTATATAAAAAGGGTCTTATGAAGTTATTAACTCAACATCACGCAATAGAAAACATGACACCCAGTAGTACAGAGATTGGGAAAGTAACAGGGTAATACGGTAGCACAGTAGCACATTATCACGGTAGCACATTAGCACTGTAGCACAGTAACACAGAATCACAGTAACACAGTCACACAGAATCACAGTTAGAGAATCACAGTTACAGAGAAACATAATTAAAAGTAATACAACCTGTGCACCAGGACACGCTTGAAGGCAGACTGCCGTTTTACCGCTGCGCGATTCTTTTATAGACTACAATTATAAGTGGGGGTTATGGCACAGCGCGCTAGCAACTGCAGAATGACTCAGCGCGATAGCAGCTGCAGAATGACTCAGCGCGTCCCAGTGCAGAAGCTGCTAACAATACGACGCCGACATATTTTTATTTTTGTACTAGCTTTCGCCCGCGGCTTCGCCCGCGTTAAATTTGGGGTAACACAATTCCCCTTGCGCCTTATTGATTTGTAATAGCAACGCTAAGTTTTCCCTTCTCTTCCCTCTTTCTCCCTCACATCCCACTTTTTTCAAATTATTAGCCTATGTCCGTCTCCTGGTTCCCAACTATCTCTGTACCAAAATTCATCCAAATCGGTTCAGCCATTAAAGCGTGAAGAGGTAACAAAGAAACAAACAAACTCACTTTCGCTTTTATAATATTATAGTAAGGATAAGTAAGGAGTAAGGATAGTAAGGATAAGGATAATTTATACACTTCTGTCTAAGTTGACACACTAATACTTGCTTTTTATAACATAAATGCGCATTTGTGTTATAGTCCGTTGTAATAAGGGCCTATTGCCTATTGCCATCAACTCGGCACTATTCTAGTTTAGTTAGTTTGTTTGTTACGTCTTCACGCCTAAATGGCCTAAACGATTTTGATGAATTTTGTTACAGAGATAGTTGGGACCCTGACGACAGACATAGGCTAAAAAAAACCGGCCAAGAGCGTGTCGGGCCACGCTCAGTGTAGGGTTCCGTAGTTTCCCGTCCGTCAAAATAAGTGTTCCCAGTTATGAGGCCAACCGAACAATTCGGTAATACCCGATCTAATGTAATAAGTACCTACAGCGCCATCTCTCGGGGAATTGGGTTACTAATTAATACAAAGACGTGCAATTTCGGTGGTAATTTTGGATTGCGAGAACCGATTTCAATAATTCTTTTTTTGTTTGAAAAAAGATACGTTCAGGATAATAAAATATGTAAACAAAGTTACAAAAAAAGCTTGCACATACGATTATACTACAAACTTAGTCCAGAAATTATTTTGTACAACTTTTTCTCTTTTTTGTACAAAAACTGTTGTGTCAATCAAGTTCAAAATTATTTTCATAGAAAGTCTTTATAAAGTTCTACTTTTCAGATTTTTTCCATATTTTTTAGACTTATGGTTCAAAAGTTAGAGGGGGGGGGGACACATTGTTTTTTACTTTTGGAGCGATAATTTCCGAAATTATTGACATTATCAAAAAATAATCTTAGTAAACCCCTATTCATTTTTAAATACCTTTCCAACAATATATCACACGTTAGGGTTGAAATTAAAAAAAAAAATCATTTCCCACTTTACATATAGGGTGGCTACCCTAATAAAACATTTTTTCCAAATTTTTATTTTACCACTTTGTCGGCGTGATTGATATACATATTGGTACCAAATTTCAGCTTTCTAGTGCTAACGGTCACAGAGATTAAGCGAGGACGGACGGACGGACAGACAGACATGGCGAAACTATAAGGGTTCCTAGTTGACTACGGAACCCTAAAAAAGTGAGAATAGAGTAGGGGGAGTAAGAAGGAAGAAAAGGGCAGAGAAGGATATTTTTTTTCGATCATCACAGGTGTTAAAGTTATCGTTAGCCTAAAGTAACTATGCCACGCGGACAAAGTCGCGGGCGGAAGCTAGTTTGTTATAATTAACTGTAAGTAACCTATCTATATAGTAATTGAATTATCAATGAAGTAATTCGTAAAAATGAAGTATCTTTTTGTACGTGTAACTCCTAACCAAAAAGAAACCTGGCAGTAACTAACCTTAGGCCTATATTACTTAAAGTAGGCGACCATACGTTTTTATCAAATCGCTAGTGCCTTGAAAATTCGCAAAACGGACACAACCGTCAACGACGTCTGCCCTCACGCGTCTGCCCGCGTTCGGGTCGCGCACTCAGCGATGAGCCACTTCTTCCCCACCGCACCTACCCCGCTCCCCCCACGCCCCGTTCGCCTGGCACCGCTGCCGGTATTTATCACCGAAACAGTATTTAATTTATCGCCGAAATTGCTATGACTCTGCATTTTAAATCTGTGATATCTTCGAAAATATTTATTTAATTTACATGCTGTAAAAAGCCATATTGATCTTTATTAAATGCACAATGTATTTAAGATACTTAATTGGATAAGGATTAATACTGTATTGCTTAAAATCGCTTCGTAAATAAGTCATTATTTCTCGTACAAAGTAAAGGATAAAAAATAGTTATTGTGGGTTATTCCTAAGAGATAAACATATACCATCACGGACTTTTTTGTAGACCTTTTTAAGTTGTACAATACTGTAGTACATTGTTTTGATCTATCTTGTAGGATTCAGTCAGCGTTTGCAATGTAAGCGCAAAAAAATGTGTTTTTTTACGACCTCACATTAGAAACCTCAAAAATTGTAGCCTATGTGTTATTCTGATGTATAAGCTATAGCCTATGTGTTATTCTGATGTATAAGCTATATTGTGGTAAAGTTTCATTCAAATCCATTCAGTAGTTTTTACGTGAAAGAGTAACAAACATCCATACATACAAACTTTCGCCTTTATAATAGTAGTAGGATGAAAATCTGATGAACTAAAATATGATAAATGTTTAAATGTCATAGAACAAAAGTTGTTGATTATGATGCTGGTAACATGGTCCTGAGACGGTGCCGGTGTTTTAAAAATAACCCTGTACAATATGTTATTGGGCTTGTTTTTTAAAGTTATACTTCTTTTGGCGCGATGGAAAAAAATTATAAGAGTGAATTTAGCCAGCGACATCGTGAAGTTAGTTCTAGGTGGCATGAAAATCGATAACTATGTTCAAGTTGTATATTCTAGTATTTTTATATTTAGAACACGTCATCATCTGCCTAGCCTTTTCCCAACTATGTTGGAGTCGGCTTCCAGTCTAACCGGATGCAGCTGAATATCAGTATTTTACATGGAGCGACTATTTAGAAGGTTTGGAAATGGATGGGTAACCACACGGGGACAGGTTAAGCAACCCTTGCCAAGGTTTGGAAATGGATGGGTTACCACACGGGGACAGGTTAAGCAACCCTTGCCGAGATTTGGAAATGGATGGGTAACCACAGGGGGCTAGGTTAAGCAACCTTTGCCAAGGTTTGAAAATGGATGAGTTACCACACGGGGACAGGTTAAACAACCCTTGCCGAGGTTTGAAAATGGATGGGTTACCACACGGGGACAGGTTAAGCAACCCTTGCCGAGGTTTGGAAATGGATGGGTTACCACACGGAGACAGGTTAAGCAACCCTTGCCGAGGTTTGGAAATGGATGGGTTACCACAGGGGGCCAGGTTAAGCAATCCTTGCCAAGGTTTAGAAATGGATGGGTTACCACAGATAGCCAGTAATAGAGTTTTTATTCAAAGTGCCTTCTATCCTCGAATTCATAAACGATGATGAACACGAAAACGAAAACGATGTCCTTTTGGTAAGTCCACAATGAAACAAAATAATGATGTTTTCAATGACATATTTAGTTCCTATCACAATCTGTTCGTTTCTGCATACTACTTTTACAAAATAATGTCGATGTTTCACATCTGCCAGGCGTCCCGCGACGGCTCACATTCTTTTGATTATTTTTTATATTTATCGTTAATCACTACAGCATTTTAGTTATTTTTTTTTTCTATACGCCAAAGAAGTATAACTTCTAACGCGTGTACATAAGTACACACACCCCTTTTTCATTAATTTGTGAATATACCCTTTCATATGATATTAATCTTTTTTTCAGTTGAATAAACTCTTTTTGCGTATGGTTATATACTCGTACTTAAGGAGTAAACTCCAGTCGTGCGTCGGAACTGACACACACACTTTTTTGTATATATGTATATCTACCAGCAACGAATTTTCTTAAAGCCCTCTCTCTGACTTAGGAACTTTTCTTATTTTTGTAGGTAGCCTTCCGTTTTCTCTTTTCCGGTACTACTTCTTGAGCTTCAGCTACAGTTTTTCTAAGAGCCCACTCCCTGTCTCTATGCGTTTTTCTGGGAGGTTTTGATGTTAAAATTTTTGACAAATCTAGACGGTAAATGCTTCTTAGTCTGTTGTATTCACAAATTGAAGATTCCTGCGCTTTAACACCGCCTGTAAACCGCCCAGACTTGTAACTCTCGAAAGTGCCACGTAAGCTTGACCGGATGTGAATACTGTAGAACCGATATCCATCAGTGCATTATGTAGACTTAGTCCTTGACTTTGGGTTGCGGGTTGTTCGAAAGAGATACCGCGGCCTCGGAACGTAAAGGGCAATAGAAGAAACATGGCTGGGTTTTAGTCAGTACAAGTCTGACATGCCCCCCCGCTCCGCCCAGAGCGGGGGAAGTCATTGGATGACTTCCTTCCCGAAAAAAAAAAGTCCTTGACTTTTATGTATAGTTAAAGCATAGGCTATACATAGGGGAAACTGTTCGCGATGAACATAAGCGCTATTAATAATTTCAAATTTAGTTTTAACCGGACAAAGTTCGTAAACATTGTTCGTTATTCGTTATTAAATATAATGTTAAGTACGAATACGCACGTAGGTAAGTTTTTTTGCATAAAATAATTTAATTTACACGTGTTTTCATGACGGGAATACCCATTTTTTGCTCGATTTGGCAGGGGCACTACCATGCGCCTATATTTATATGGGACTAGCTGAAACCCGTAAAACATCGTTACGAATAAAGCCAATATTGAAAAATTTTACTGAAAATTTGGCTGTATGGACTTAATTTTCTTTGCGGTCTTTTCTAGTCCAGATTTTTTAGTTTTTCCTTGATTCATACACCAAACACTACTTATATTCCAAATTTCAAGCTTCTAGGTCTGCTAGAAGTGCCTTAGCATTTTGATGATCGGTGAGTCAGTGAGTGACAAAATTAAGAAATTTGACCCGTTATAATTCTTAAAATACTGGTTCAAATTGAATGAAATTTGAAATATACCGTGTCTTTACTATGCCTGCAAGGTTACTAAAATTTCAGTCTTCTAGTTTTATCCACAACGAAGTTACAGGGGGTCGAAAATGGTCTGAGTTGCTTCGAGAAAAGGATGGTACGGCCGTGACGCTTTTTGCTCGACTTGGTGGGGGCACTGCCGTGCCCCCAGATGTATAACTGACTTTGTGGCGATTGGTTTCGCACTTGGTGTAATTTTATATTATTACACACATGATAATTATTTTTAATTAAAGGCGATCATTTCGCCAGCGGTCAGTTGGATGGTAGTTTCGATAGTTTTTATCTGATTGTTTGTGAAAGTAAATTGAAAACGTTTTTATATACATTGACCGAGTGACGGTAGATCTACAACAAAGGACACATCATAAAGAAACAAATTAATGGTTCTTTTACGTGTGCTTCTTCAATTATAATATGAACACTGACCCTGAGTAACACGGGTTACTCAGGGTCAGTGTTCCCCATTTCCCTCATCCACCAACACTTATACTTTACTCCTTTCTCTTTCATTTAATTCCCTACACAATCCATCTTTTGAATCTTTGAGCGTTACCAAAATACCCTGAATACCGCTCGAAATAATAATTCTCCCCTCAAGGCAATGCATGCATAAGCGATCTCTCGCGTTCATAATTATGTATGTATGTAAAGTACAGGTAAGTATGCACACCCTCGCTTAAATATTAATCACATATACTCGTACATTACTGGAAGTACTGTTTATGAGTCTCGACCTACCAAACACCTTTTAAATTCTCTAATCAGAATGTGTTTAAACCATGCTGCTAAAATAGGAGTGTGACTTGTTTAAAAAAGTTTCCTATGTCCTCATCATCCACTGCCCGGGCATAGTCTCGGTGAAGTCTTCTCTTAGCATTTACCAAGTTTCGCGAACCTGTTCCAACCTCATCCTGGCCATCCACGATGGCAACAATGTCAGTCACACCGCGGGATGACCGTGATATTGAAGTGCTGGAAAGAGAAATTTCAGAACTTGGACGCCACTCGGGCAAAATTTGACTTGTTTGATGTGTTTTGCACACATTCTTGTTCATTCTTCGCCATTTTGGAATAGGCCTTCTTCAGTTTGACTGACGGACTCTTTGACAATCCAATAAATTCTGTGTCAAAATGCTTTGAGTTTGAAAACAAAAAGCAACAACATACCGAATTCCTTTTCACACAAGCATAAACCGAAAAAAAACTAAAGAATAAAAACGTAATTCCCAACTCCCGGTGTATCCGGGCGGGTGCATCGAGTAATCGGTTTACTCGGACCGAGGCGCCTCGAACCGAACTGCGATAGATTTACTCGCCTCATTTTGCTCGACACGAGACGAGGGCGACTCTATTTGAGTAAACTTATACTTGTGTAAGTTCCTTTTGCAAGTAAATTACTCTTGTTTCGTTTTTCTCGGTGGGGAAAAGTTGAAGTGAGTGAATTTCTGGAATAAGATTTTTTAATTATTATAATTGTCAATGTTGACGAAGTTTGGTTGAATACCATCATTGCTAGCTTACTGGATTTACGGAGATCAGTAATTATCTCGCTAAAGCTACAGTTGCAATGAACTTGGACCTAATGTACGCGTATCTACTTGTACTATATGTATGTCTCATTCACAAGCTAAAATTACTAACGCTGCTGAATTTTGGTGATTCATAGAATGTTAGGACGGTGAGAATTGTGACAGTTCCTCGAAGGGCTGTTGATGAACAGCAGCCAATTAACAGAGCGTGATATTTCACCAGAATGTTACATTAATCTGGTCATTGTCCATCTAAAGCTGCCATTCCGCATCAAAGCCACTCGTCCCTGTGACCGGCTACATAAGCTCTGCATCCACAGCGAAATGACGGCTTAGAACTAAATTAGCATAGCAACTGCTTCAAAGCGCGTAGTGTGTCCGGGTGTTCGGAATACCGTGCTGTCCGCCTGCGTCCGGCTTCTGTCCGGTAGCGGATTAATTTGTTTGTGCGTGGTTCGTTGGGGGCGGGAGTTGTGTTTGTGCACTAAGCCTTATTAAATCTAATGGCATTGAACAAAAAGTTCTACTCTTCTGGCCTTGGATGTTCAAGCGATATGTAATTAGTTCTAGCACAGAGTTGTTCATTGTTTGATTTTAACAATGTTGGAGGAAAACCTTCTAGGAATGTTATTGGAAATATTAAATCAAAACAAAGCTATACGAAGAAGTCTACCATTGTTAATTATTGGTTTTAAAATTCAAATACTGAGTAAGTTCCATTGTATGTGGAATACACAAATCAATTTGGACTGTTTGAGTTGTAGATTGTTGTAGAACTACGAGGTGGATCTCAAGTATAATAAATCTAGCCATTATAAAATAGTTTTATATGTATTGTACATACAACAACTTGCAAAAATAATAAGTTTTCCTCGAATACATATATATTGCACTAGCTCGTTATGTGGACTAACTCAGGACTATCGAACAAACAATATTAACTCGACCGACTGTTGACACTTGCAACCTTTCAATATACATAGGGTGTTGTTATTTAATGGCTATTATTGGCGATTTATTATGCGAGAAAAAATTACCTTGGTCTAATTGGTGCTTTCATGAAACTGCTCACGGGTATGATCAGGTGTATGAAAACATAAGAAGCAAAAACAGTAAGGATCGGAGTAGGCGGTATTCAGTAGTTACTGCCTTATACACACACTGCGCTTTTTCATACACCTCCATGAATAAACGCTGTGTGTTTCAGCGTCAGTAAAAAAAAAATCTTCGTCATCAAGACTCAAGTACCAGGGTCCCATAACACCAAAATAGCACAAGCTAAGTGTCTACTAATAGAAATTCAAGTAAACGAGGAGGTAACCGATGGCGGAGTCCCGTACTATAAGTAATGGAGGGCAGGTGTGCCCAATGTTAACGTAAGTGCGGCCCGCATTGCGATGGAGAATTATTTTATTTTATACGATACGCCTTTTTGGGAGAAAGTTTTTATCGGTAACATTGGTAGTGAGTAGTGGAGGGTGAATTTTAGGCACAATTTTTAGGTTATATAGGTAATAATATAATAAGGTAAAAAAAATTGACGTCGGTAAAGATACAAAAAGGCACAATAGTTAATCCTTACTAATATTATAAAAGCGAAAGTGAGTTTGTTTGTTTGTTTGTTACCTCTTCACGCTTTAATGGCTAAATCGATTTTTATGAATTTTGGTATAGAGAAAAAATGTGGGATGTGAGGGAGAAAGAGGGAAGAGAAGGGAAAACTTAGCGTTGCTATTACAAATCAATAAGGCGCAAGGGGAACTGTGTTACCCCAAATTTAACGCGGGCGAAGCCGCGGGCAAAAGCTAGTACAAAATAAAGTATTTTTACTACCTTGTTTTATCAACTCATTATGTTTTCTTTTTTGTCCGTATCACTATAATAAAAAAAAACCAAAAGTCCCGATGGAATATTTTTTTATCACAGAAACACAAATCATAGTCCTAAATAAATTCCTTCCATAATAGAACCACAAAAGCATAAGAAATACAATGTGTAAGAACAGCTTATATTACGTCCTTATGTTGTTAACAGCCCCTTAAGGAAAACGGGTCATTCCCCTGCTGTAAGCGATCCCCTCGTAAGTTTTAACTGTCTTCCAACGTGAATGAGTTACCTTCGTATTGGGTAACCCTTGCGAATTAGCTGTAATCAGGTCGTTGGAACACATGGGTAATGATGATGGAGGAAGGTGTGAGGGTAATACTGACGTCACAACTATTTCAGCTTACGTAGGACAAACAAACCAAGTGATACAGGCCGTACAACAAACATCGATTGGGTCGATCAGAAACTGCTGGACACCACCATTCTTTATAAACGTTATTTATGCTACGTCCACGTCCACATAAAAGGTGTTAGTAAATACAGGTGTCCATAAGGGCTGCCACGTACAGTCAAACAAGTGGTTTGGTATACAAGAAGCTAACTGCGAGAGTGTTTCGATGACAATATTTATCATCACTTTCATAGTATGCTATAGAGTAGTGGAAAAACAATTAATTTATTATACTGTTAGCTTGTTACCATGTCCTTGTATCTTTTTTTGTTATAAACGAGTTTGTAATGCGACAGATTTCATTATCTGCTATTGAACGCACCAGTGCTACAACACTGCTATTTTTTTGTTATCCATATATCACCAACGAAAATGGAATCTATTCTTAACAGATAAAATATCATCTGTTTATAAATTAAACAACTGCGTAGTTCTAACAATATAATTATTATTCGTAAGACATAAAAAGATGGCGTGTTCGTTTTGTTCGTTTTTTACGGAGAGTGAAGTGACGGCCGGCCGGTGTTGCCCGCCGTGAAGCGGTGTTGCTCGCCGTCAGATAGGGTTACCAGCGTCGCCCTAGTGTTGCGCGCGAACATCTTCCCGGGCCTTGAAAGTGTGGCTTTCAAAGTAATTTATTTGGTGCTATTAGCGCCGTTATTTACAGCGACATCCCTTGCGTCATCAGTGACCGGGAGTATGCACATTTTGTTTACTGCCCTCCGAAGTGTGCCCTTTGATGTTCCAACGTCGGCAACTCTGTTGACACCATCATTCCCAGGATATAAGTGGGTAACGCGGCCAAGTTTCCAGTGCAGTGGGGGAAGATTGTCTTCTTTGAGGATCACCAGATCGCCCACACGAAGCTCATATTGCCTTGTTTTCCACTTGACGCGTTCCTGAAGCTCGGCAACGTACTCCCGGCGCCATCTTTCCCAGAATTGTTGTCTTAATTGTTCAATTAACTCATATCTGTTTGGGTGCTTGCATGTAATGGGTAACGATGGCACTGAGGTGAGAGGCCGCCCAATAAGAAAGTGCCCTGGGGTTAACGGAGTGGGATCAGTTGGATCATTTGAAAGAGGAGTAAGGGGACGAGAATTTAAAATGGCTTCGATTTGTGCGAATAAAGTCGCGAGCTCCTCGAATGTCAGGGAAGCATTCCCGGCTACACGCTTAAAATGGTGTTTCGCGGATTTAACGCCTGCTTCCCATATGCCTCCAAAATGAGGCGAGTATGCGGGGCTAAACACGAACTTAATGCCTTCATTATTGGCATAATTACTAACTGACTCACGACTGGACCTGAGTATTCCTCTTAACTCATTATTTGCGCCCCTGAAATTGGTACCATTATCGCAATATATAACATTAGGTTTACCTCTTCTAGACACAAACCGTCGCAAAGATAAAATGAAAGCAGCAGTGCTCATATCGCTGACTAACTCTAAATGTATTGCTTTGGTCGAGAGGCATACAAACAAACATAGGTAGCATTTTGAAATACGATTACCTTTACCTTTACGGCTAGAGATCAAAAACGGGCCAGCAAAATCGACACCACACGAGTAGAAAGGAAACATGGAATAGCTTCTTTCGGCAGGTAAATTTCCCATTATGGGTTGTAATGTTTTCCCACGTAGGCGAGTACATACTACACACTGCTTTGTCGTGCTACGTGCTAAGTTTCTGCCACCTATAGGCCAAAATCGTTCTCGTATTGAAGCTAGAAGATGTTGTGGACCAGCGTGAAATAAGCGTTCATGTTCGCACCTTAATATTAATTTAGTTAAATGATGCTTTGCATCTAAAATAATGGGGTGTTTTTTATCATAAGCGAAATCGGAGTTTTGAATTCGACCCCCAACTCTTAATATGCCATCTGAATCAATAAATGGATTCAGAGGCAATAACTTAGACTTACGATTAAGAGTTTTATTATTTCTAATTAATTCAATTTCCTCTGCATAGCTTTCTAACTGACTTAATCTAACTAACAATAGCAGAGATTCATCTAAGTCCTTAATATCTAATGGTCCCTTGATTTTAGCATCTTTATTTTTACAATAATTTAGGAAACGTTTTACATAAGCATAAATTCTTTTTAACCTATTTAAATTAGAATATTTCTCAAAATTGATTATTTTGCTTGTAACAACAATATGACATTCAACGGTATTTGAGTTTTTAACTTCGGGTAAAGTGTTAGGGATTTGTGTGTGGTTGTGTGTAGGCCAACAAGTTGGGTCATTAGCGAGGAACGAAGGCCCTTCCCACCAGAGGAGAGAGGACTGCAACTGCTTAGGAGTCACACCTCTAGACGCAATATCTGCAGGATTTTGATCTGTGGGAACATAACAGAAGGTGAATCCAATTGCAAGTTGATTGATTTCGTTTACTCGGTTACACACAAATATTTTAAGATCCCTGGGTGGGGTTTTCACCCATCCTAACACAACTTGTGAATCAGACCAAATAAATTTATGATTTATAATACAATTTAATGACTCTAATACCTTTGAACATAAACGTGCACCTAATAAGAAGCCACATAACTCTAATCGGGGAATAGTAGTTGGGTTCATCGGAGCAACTCGTGCCTTAGCACACAGCAACCTGACTTTAACCTCCTGATTATGATTTACAGAACGCAGGTAAATACAGGCTGCATAGGCCCTTTGAGAGGCATCTACAAAACAATGTAATTCTATATTAATAGGCGTATCACACAGAACTCGCCTTGGAATACTAATTTTATTTAAATTTGAAAATTCTTTTAATAAGTCGGCCCAGTTTTTACAAAACTCAGCTGGTACTGGATCATCCCAGTCCAGCTTGGAGGACCATAATTGTTGGAGTAAAATTTTAGCTACTATGATGCAAGGACACAATAATCCTAAGGGATCGAATACCTTAGAAGTAGTAGAAATTATTGACCTTTTTGTAATATGAGTGGAAGGCTCTAAGTCTGTAGAGAATTGCAGTGTATCAGCCTTGGGACACCAGTTAAGACCTAATACACTAGATTCTTTGTTAAAATCAATGGGATTTGAAAAACCACATTCATCATCAAATAATTGAGGACAATTTGTGCGAAATTTCCTAAGAGGTAAGCATGCAGAATTAAGTATTTTAACAACTTTGTGATAGATATGTTTTAGCCCTTCTATAGATTCTGATCCTGTATTCAGGTCATCAGCGTAAAAATCGTTTCGTATTACACGAGCTATAGACTCATCCTCACACTCATTTGCTAATTGCAAAAGGCATCGAGTGCTTAAAAATGGTGCCGAGGCAGTACCATAAGTAACTGTATTGAGTTGTAACACATCTATCGGCTGGGAATTTTCATCACGCCACAGAATAAGCTGCAGATGGCGCTGCTGTTGCTTGACTTCAATTTGCCGGAACATTTTTTCTATGTCGGCTGTGAGAATGAATTTATGCTTGCGAAATCGCAATAAAATAGATATCAAATCACTCTGCACTACTGGGCCAACCATTTGAATTTGATTTAGTGATTTACCAGTGCTTGTTTTAGAAGAGGCATTGAATACTACGCGGAGCTTTGTAGTTTCGCTCTTTTCACGAATAACTGCGTGATGGGGCATATAGTACCCAAACACTGGTTTCGAAATTTTAGTTAAGTGCCCTAGACTTGCATACTCATCTATGAACGCCTTGTAGTTTACCTTTAAATCAGGATTTTTTATGAATTTTCTTTCTAAGCTCTCAAAACATTTTTTAGCTATATAGTAAGAGTCCCCAAGAGCCTTTTCAGGCGACTCTTTCATGGGCATTAACACAGAAAATCTGCCATTTGATAAGCGAGACACATTTTGTTTAAAATTATCCTCACAGAGTTGCTCTTCAATGGAATATGTTTTTGTGGCCGGTAAGTCATCAATTTGCCAAAATTTTTCTAAAGAGTCCTTTATTTCTTGAGTAAAATTACAATAAACCTTTGTAATGGACTGACTACCGTGTATGGGGCCACTTATGAGCCATCCAAGCATAGACTCCTGTAAAGCCAGTTTGCTATTACCTAACTTGATTAAATTAGAGCCAACTATCTCCCAATACACATCTACTCCTAAGAGGATGTCGACCTCAGCCGGGGAAAAATAGTCAGGATCAGCTAGAATAATATTTCCTGGTAACTTTATATGGTCTGTATTAATAATAGAATTTGGTAAGATTCCTGTTATCCTAGGTACTACAAGACACTTAACATTTAATTCAAACGGCATACATCTAGATTTAATTTTAACATAACAACTTTCAGTAATGTTACATGTAGCGTTATTGATCCCACAAATGCTCACTGAACCACCGGGGTTGATTGCTAGCCCTATCTTCCTTTTTAATTTATCTGTAATGAACGATGATTGACTACCTGTATCCAGCAGCGCACGGGCTGTATATTTTTTATTATTTATTATAATTTGGACTAGGGCCGTACTCAACAAAACCTGGTCATTAGATGCCACTGACAGTGACACAGGTAGTGAGGAAGATGTAGAGGGTTGTTCAGCTTCAGCAGTAGCTGTAGGGTTGCTTTTAGTTATATGAACTAATGTGTTGTGTTTCCTTTTGCACTGGCGGCAAACAGCCTTCAGCTGACATTGGAAAGCATTGTGACCACTGTGAAAGCAATTCTTACATAACTTAAACTTGTTCACTTCATGTAGTCGCTCATCTACATTCATATTTTTAAACTTTAAAC
Organism: Ochropleura leucogaster; assembly: GCA_958449745.1. Lineage (NCBI taxonomy): Eukaryota > Metazoa > Arthropoda > Insecta > Lepidoptera > Noctuidae > Ochropleura > Ochropleura leucogaster. The sequence goes on along the minus strand of OY288213.1, from coordinate 442,446 downwards.
ATTCATGCAAACGATGATTTTCATCACATAAAACACAACTATTTTTTTTATTTTCTTTTTTATCAACTGATACTATCAGGCTTTTGGATTGGTTATTTACCCTGGGCCTATTATCCACCTGTTTGTCAGGACGACTGCTATTAAAGTAGGCTGTCTCAAGTATGTTAGCACGACTGCGCAGGAACGAATAAAATTCACTAAGTGAAGGTAAATCTGCAAGATTGCACTTGTATTCTTCCCATTTTCTACTCGTGTGAATGTCTAATTTAGCTGACACCATATATATAATAAGAACATCCCACATGTTAGTAGGCTGGCCAAGAGTATCAAGAGCCCGCAAATGTTTTGATACATGGTCAACCACAAACCGCAATGATTTATAAGATTCCCTTTGAATGGACTCAATACTAAACAACGCTTTTAAGTGATTATTTATTAATAGGTTTTTGTTATCAAACCTTTGGCATAACAGGTTCCATGCAACTTTATAATTTTTTGAACTAAATTCTATTGATTTAATAACTACCGCTGCACTTCCTTCAAGTGAAGATCTTAGATAGTGGAATTTATTAATTGGTGCTATACTTTCATTGCTGTCAATCACTGAATAAAATGTATCTTTAAATTCTAACCAGGTAAGATAATTCCCATCAAATGTAGGAAGTTTAATTGTGGGTAATTTTAAATTACTAAATGAACAGGAGCTAGTTGATGCATGGTCATTATTTTCTCTATCACAATTTTGATTCTCTTCCTTCCTTAAGGGGGAATTAGCTAAGGTATCTTGGCTCCTTGCTATTAAATTAATAAACTGGTTTTCTAGACAATCTCTTTCTTTAACTTGCTCTGTAATATCAGAATGCAATAAATCTATTTTTCCTTGTATGACCTCAAACTCTTCCATAAGCGACTGAATTTTATCTAATTTTTGGGTTAATTCTCTATATTGAATAGAAGTTATTTCTTTTTGTCCAATTAAATTATTTAGATACTCTGTATATCTAGTAACGCGACCCTTGATAATGCCACGCTCCTTGACTAACTTAGTTATTTCTACCTTGAGCTCTGCTTCACTCATGTTTACAGATTATAAATTATAGTACCAATAACACAGGTGAACAATCAACGAAGTTATAAATGTGCACCCAAACCCTTTTAGAGGAGTTGAGAAGCTCAGGTCCAGTCGCTTATGCTGGTGCTAGCGCGACGCGATGCTCAGGGCAGCTCGCGCCGAGCAGACAGCTTTGGCCAGCAACGCACGCGCACGTGGCGGCGCACGCGGTGGAACCCGGCGGGGGCAGCGATGCCGAGACCGATGCGCTCCTTTTCACGGAGCTACGCTGGAATAGTCGGCATATGGTATTGAAATATTAGGTAGCTACTAACGTTGTCCACGTGATACCAGGTAGGTATTGGATAGGTTTTGGGCACCCTGCGTGCTAAATCAGAAGAACTTAAACGTGCTGGGTAGGCTAGGTGATCGTTAGCTGCTATTAAGCTTTAACAGAATAATTTAGCAGAATAGGTGAAATGCGAGCTTTGTATAGCTTAGGCGCGTGCTCGTATTTTATAGATAGATAATTAAATCTAACGCTGCACATGCATATATTTAGCGTAACACCATTGAAAGCTAGCTTAGATGTAAAAATAAACCCAACACTCGAGGAACAAGTCGGCCATTCACACAAAGCGAGAACAAAGGATCGAGATTTCGAGAATTGGCTAGGTAATACCTAGCCTAGGTATGAAGAGGTGAGGCATAGGGCTTACTCTCCTTGGGCTAGACCTCCGGTTCAGGTTCACGATGTCCCCCAAAGGCTCCCGAAGCAGTAAGATGCAGCAATATCAGTTCCTTTTCTTCCTCCACGTGGCTCGCTGCGTAGCGGAACGGCGGGCTCATTTGCTCGTGCGACGCCCGCAAATTCGAACAAACTTTTTCTTGGTCGATGGATATATTGAAGATTGCAGTCCTGTCACGGTCGCCACTTTGTTTATAAATTAAACAACTGCGTAGTTCTAACAATATAATTATTATTCGTAAGACATAAAAAGATGGCGTGTTCGTTTTGTTCGTTTTTTACGGAGAGTGAAGTGACGGCCGGCCGGTGTTGCCCGCCGTGAAGCGGTGTTGCTCGCCGTCAGATAGGGTTACCAGCGTCGCCCTAGTGTTGCGCGCGAACATCATCATCTAACTAAATCAACCGGGCTAAAATAGAGCAGTTTTGTATTTTGTTAAGAAAGATAGCAACAACAAAATAAAGTTGGACAAACAAAAGTTGATAACCAAAAAAAAAAATTTAAATGCTGTCTTCTAAAGGTTTTTTTTGACGACTTTGATCAGGCGTAAAAGTTATTCTTATTTATGAAAATTACTACATAGTTTAAAGTAAAAAATAATTAAAATAACTCGTAAAAGTAAAAGCCTTGGGTCACGGGAAGTGTCAACAAAACGTTTTAAAATATCTTTCGAAAAGCTGTGAGCACAAGGACCCCACGGTCCCGAAGTTTGAACCACGAATCGCTTGAAAATATAAGGACACCATATGAGAAGATGGGATGGCGCAAGAGTATCAGATGTTGGTTCCGACACTAACCGTTTTAAAACAGCTGGAACGCCGACAGTGGTTATTACTGAGTTCGCAACACTAATTATAAAACTTTATGTGCCATGTTTTTACACAAATAAATATTATACTTTTCTTGACATGACAGCGTTGAAGAGAACAACAAGGAGCTCCTAAACGGAAAGAAGCAATGAAAATACATTTTAAATTGTATGATTTTGGTCCGTAATTACTACTATTACATTCTAAAAACGTTTGAAACGGTTGGTATTGGCATGTTAGATCGTCAATTGTTTGAATATGACGACACTACCCGAGGTGCGACCGAAGTATCAACACGCCGCGCGCCGGTCGCACTCGTGGTTTACCATCAAAGTACCATTCTAGTATATTTTATTCTATTTTGATCTGGGTATATTTATTTTTCTTGCCGTTTAAAAAGGATAACATAAATATAACCAGTCTCGATACCTAATAATACCTTAACGGATAAGACAATGTATTTTTACTAATTGTATAATGATAGCCTTACTGTTCTAAATACACATAATATAGGTACAAATTTTAATGACCATAGGCCAGCCTGAAATAAGGTCACCTTCTAGGTCCGCTTCTAGGGTCACAACTAGCTCTGTACCAAAATTCATCAAAATCGCCATTTAGCCATGTAGGCGTGAAGACGTAACAAACAAAGAACCTCAGTTTCGCTTTTATAATTATAGTAAGGATTAACAGCCGATTGTTTTCACCGCCATATTGATATCAAATCTTTTAAAGGTTAAATGATACATATCATGAAGTCAACTGAAACGTTTTCAATTTATTAAGTGCCGGTTATTAGATTCAAATTAACAAAGATATTGCTTTACATTTAGTTTCATTTTATTTTGATAAAAATAACAATAGTTCTATTATATTTCAGGGTTCATAACATAACAAGAGCTATAGTCTTTATTGCATGAAAAAATATAAACTTTTGTTGCAAAAAAATTTCGTTTTCTTAAAGTTAGTTTGCAAATTTATCATTAAATTTAAGATTGTACTAGACGTTATTAACGTTATTAGTTAGACGTTATTAGCCGCCACTTGGACAAGGAAGTCAATTACTATATAATTACCTATGAGATAGATTTATATGTGACTACCGCTAAAGCTTCTTCTACCAAATGAATCACTTCAGTCAAATCATGGAGAAATCGGTAAACATACATAAATAACGTTTCTCCGTTTCTAGAATTCGGTTGAAAATGGCTTTTTTATAAATACTTCTTTTCCTAGTCATTTATTATGTTTTTGATTTGGTTTACGGAGCTTCAGTAATTAAAATATTTTACCCACAGCTTTGAGGTAATATTATTTGTTCCCACAAATAATCAACTTTACGTACTTTCTGAGGTAATAACTCCACGCTGCTTATACTGAGACACTCATGAAAAATTACCCGATCCGGGAATCTAACCCGGGAGCTCACGCTTAGCAGTAGTGCTTGAGTCGTGCTTATTCTTGGGGAGTCATACAACTTCTGACCTACATAGGCAGGTACCTAACCCCATTATACAAACTCCGGGGCACGTTTAGTCGCATGTCCTTGAACCGGCGGCAAGCGTCAAGCGCGCAGTTCACGAGGACGCGGTCGGTACCAAAAGAAACGTCCCGTCGATAACAGCCAGTTACTTCGTAAAAATATACTTTATTGTTCTTTGAGTGTTATTGCGAACAAGTTTCTTCGCTGGAAAAGAAGAAAAATACAGTGGGTTCACTTTGAACAACTTTAGACAGGCTTTCAAATGAATATAATTGTCTCGCTGCTGAACAATCAAATCCACCATGATTTTCATTGTATTTTTATTGATTCGTGTTTTTTTTTAAAGTGTAAAATGAAATAAAGGGGGGATAAAATGCAAAACTTAGCTTTGATATTACAATCAATAAGGTGCAAGGGCAAAAACTGCATGTAGCAAGTACCTGCTAATCAGGAAAGGGGAACTGTGTTACCTTAAATTAAACGCGAGCGAAGCCGTGGGCAAAAGTTTGTATACCATATTTTATTGACGAAAACTTTTTTACTGAAATGGATGGCTCTTAAATCTTTGCAGGCTGCAAGCAATGCCTTGTGGTACATTGTTAAAACTTCAGTAAGTTAGGTGAAATACTGATGAGGCTGATGCAGTGTGAATCTTCTGAAATACCTTACGTTTATCTTCCCGTGAAAAGTCAATAATAACGGATAACCAAGTCACAGGTCATCATCGCATCAAATAAAGATGTTTTTACAGCTCCTTACATTCATCCGAACAATAAACATTGATGTGCCTTATTTATAGACATTTTATATGAACTCTGTATGTATGAACGTCTCTACATCGCTGATATTTGGTCTCCTTACTGAGAATAAATTATTTATACCTTTAGAAATCAACTCGAAGTTGATCTGTCTGGCGGGTGCGGTGTTTTATATAGATTGTTATGTATTGTGATTTATCTAAAGACTAAATGTGACGTTTTGACAGAGTATCCATACAAGAACTATCAAAATGACTGACACGCGTCAGATAAAACTTAACTGGCGATTGAAAATTCGGCCCTTAGAGTATTATATTTCAAATTGTACCAAGTTTAATGTAAAATGACAATTTTTAGAGCAACTCAATTTGTTTTTATTTCCAAGTCCTTGATTGATTAATATGGGAGGAGGAATAACTATAAATAATAATCAGCATATTATCATTAAATCATATTATCTAGATTATTCCGTGATATTTTCAGCCCCAACGCGGGTGAAATCACAGTCAAAAGCCAGAACTTAATAAAATAAACTAAAGGAAAAATATCTGGTTCATAATTTTCCAGTCGTTTTCAACAGAGATTTATTGCAATTTTTTACGACATTTTCAGAAGTTGAGAAACAATATTTTAAAAACTATGAGTTAAAATAATATTAATTCAAACTTTGACACTGCAGCGCATAGCATTCTTGTCACTTTCACGGCATTAAATTTAGGTTTCATTAAAATGTTTTTATACAGTTAATCAAGTTCAAGATCAACTTCCAAAATAAGCTGATCTCGTTGTCTCATCTGGCCATGCATCATAGTTACAGGATGTAAATAAATATAAAATCGATAAAGAAAACAAAACAGTTAGTATTTGTGCTAGGTAGCATACTGGTATGACTGCGACCTCGGCCTTCGGCGTCAACACGATATTATTTGTGCTGTCAAGTGGTTTCACATCAAGACGGTACTTCAAATAACATCAGTGTTTTCATAAGTTTGATCACAAGTGGCGCCTTGAATGTCTGGATGTTTGTAGGTCTGTGTGTTGACATCACTTGACGCCCGTTTTATAGGCAAGGATAAGGTAGAGATCTTGTAGCGCCCACAATCGACTCTGACACGACTTCACTTTGTACCGCAAAATATCGTGCGAACAGCCGGTTTATGTACATATGTACTGTGCATATATGTACTGTACACACATATAATATATTCCTAGTTGTTTTAACGTCATATGCAGTTAACAAATCCATTACCACCATCTAGACACAGATCTGTACTGCAGACTGCTATGTTACAAATTCTGAAAAAAATACTAAATTCGTTGGCTAATCTGATAATGGAACCCAGGACGTCATACTCTGCAACAGCGCTTGCTACCACTATACAAACGAGGCTGTCTTGCCACCTTTTAGTTTACCCTTACCCTTTACATCGACTAGTACCGAGTCACTTATAATGTAAGGTAGTATCTTGTATGACCAGAAAAAAGTCAAGTAGAAACCTTATTGATTCCCAAGTTACAAAACGTACTTACCCTAGGAGAGCTCAGTAAAGTTCTAGATAACATTTCGGGAAATACAGGCATAATGGATGGCAAGCAATAAATTAATGTTTGACTGTATCAAGTAACTGTCTGTCTTTAAGAGTGGAGCTGACTGTAAGTTACACAAAGTTTCTCAAAGGAGCTGCCAACAGAAATTGTAGTGTCTATCATTTAGTAGGAACTACACTCGGAGGATAAGGCTTAACACTAGTTGCAACATCTTCTAAAAGATACTATTTCTTGTTTTGTCTTCAGGCACTGACTCTTCTCCACTATCTTTGTCTACGATACGCTGTTGATATTAAATAGGCGCTAAAGACATTTGAAAGAAAAACAAGACTTTTAAAGAGGCTCCATGATGTCTGGCTGAATAACCTTTAGTTCATTCACCCTATTGTGTACATCTAAAAATAACTGTTGTTATTCAGAAGATGAAACTCATTAGGCTTTAGGCACTTGTTATTTGTACAACTCATGACGCAAAATTATTTAACAGTAAGTAAAAATGTTGCTCATATTTAATAAAATGATGTTTTAATTTATGCACCCCTCAACAAAGAACACACTTAATAATTCAAAAACACGTTAGTTAACCTCAATAATAAAATAAGGCAAAAAGACCACCATGGATATTAAATTATCATCATACAAATGTGCACGGTACACACACCCTGTACCACGGCACACTTGGTGCCGTCGCCCCGCATTCCGGCAGTCGCTATCGATACGTATCGCTATCGCCAACACGACAATATCGATAATCGTGGTAAAAGCCATGTTACGATACTGCTACACTTTATTGTGAACTAGTTGGGTGAGGCCATTGTGAAGGCGGACAATGGACGAATACATGCACAAATAAATAATATTGTGAACTGGCTTGTGTGGTAAATATTTCAAGCTGAAATTGTAATTCTTTTGTCATGATTGAAATTGTGAACGTGCAAAAACACAAACGATAACGTTTTTAAAAGTTATTGTGATTTATTTCACTCTTTGTTCTTCCTTTTATAAGTTCATTTTATAAATACATATAAACGGGTTTAATTAAAATCTCATCCTTTAGATTGCAATGTCAATGCGAATAGTTTTTCTTGCACTTTGAACTATCAGTAATCATTTAAATTGCAGTCCATGTACACACAGAAAAAAAAAAAAAAAGAAAGGCCTTTAGCCTTTTTTTTTTTTTTTTTCGGGTGGGAATTCATCCAATGACTTCCCCCGCTCTGGTCGGAGCGGGAGGGCATGTCAGACTTGTACTGACTAAAACCCACCCATGTTTCTTCTTTTGCCCTTTACGTTCCGAGGCCGCGGTATCTCTTTCGAACAACCCGCAACCCCGGCAGGCACAGTAAAGGCCTTAAGTACTGATCTGAGGCAACAGCAGATCACAACGGCGATGCAACCAATCATCTGAAAGTAATGACAAATAACAGCATCACGTTTCCATAGATTTGGTACTAGTCGTGTTTTGGTTGTGGTTGACTTAGGAAAGCCTGGTCCACCACACCGCACCTTAGCTCTCCCTCACCTGTTCATCCACGTCGGGTCACACATTCTTCCAACCCGCCCCGCCCCGCTAATCGCCCACACCGCCACCTCCCCATAGCTTCATGTTTACGTGTTCTCTATAGCTGTCTGGCACCGCGTCCTTGTATAAACAACGAAGCAGTTTGATTGCAGGTCACCGGAGTGGGTCGTACCTTTATATTTACTCATTATTTGCATGTTTAGTTGTTGATGTTTACGAGCTATTTACGGTTAATTGTTGGAGGTTATTTTAAAATGAACAAGACTTGAGCTTCGTGTGTTGTACATAAGAAAGTAATTAGCGCAACCACGTCACTCTCACATCACGAATATGCTCTTTGCAAGAGAAATTTACCTAATTCGTAATAATTTGGGTTTTTGTCATAAAAATCAATTAAATCGCTTTGAAATAGTTGTTACCTTAGATATAGTGAGTCCAAATACTTACTTACTACTTATACTTACTTGATATCGGACTTGATGCTCATTGCCTAATATCCACCCTCTGTACCTCATACTCTAACAAGATAGACTTTGTTTTATTTTGCCCTCCTAAGAACATCATCAATCTCGTGCCTATATCTCAATAAAACTGTTTAAACTGCTGATTACCATAAACTCTGCTACCTTTATATCAATTTGTTTGGGGTCGCTTCAGCATGTCTTCCATACTTGTGAGTTCAACAGTTAACTTCTTTCACAAACACTTTGCGACAAATAAATGCCTTTACAATATTGTTTTCATGTTGCGATAAATTTTGCTTTAGAATGGGCAACTAAAGCATACCATTAGTTATTGTGACAGGAAGTGTAGCTTCAACCTTTGTTTTTTGACAATGAATATTATTGAAATAAATGGTTTGAGTTTTTTTGAGTGGGGCAATGATCAGCGCGCCTGTGTGAAAACTGCCATTAGCTTTCCTTGTAGTGACAGTGAAGGCGTCCTCTAATATAGAGAATTAAATACCTGAATACTCTTTATAAAGCAATTATTTGACTAATAGCTTTAATATCAATTTATTTTTTAAAATATAAAATAGAGTTTACAATAAAATAATCCAAATTGTTTCTAGAGAATCTGTTTGAGCCAAACGCCTTTAACTTACATTAGATAAGTTTTTACAAAAAACGAAGTTATTCGATAATTAAAACAGTAATTAGGTCTTGTTAGAGTTGGTTGTTAGGTTTGGTCTATTATTTAAGAACGTGTTTGATTCATTAACAACGATGTGTAATTATGTGGTCATATTTTTTTTGTATGTTGGCATTAGAATTTATTGTTCAGTCATAATTAGAAAAGCTGAGAAGTTTATTTCGTTAATACCTCTGACTACCTTAAACGAATTTCTAGCCAAACTTATTGGTGTAAAGAGAGTGAAGACTCCATTACAGAAACTACTGCTACACATCCTCTACATCTAATTTACGTAATACGAAATTATGTTTTGTTGGCCACTTAGGATTACTATTTATACTGGTTTGGTGTCAATGAATAAGGCAAATATTTTACTAAAAGTACAAATCAAATTGTTTATAGGTATTCCACAAGATTCTAAAAGCCAAAAAACTAAGCAGAGCGCCAGGAAACCTAAAAAAAAATACATATTATGTATCTATGTCACTGAATTACTGATCACAAAATCTCAGAAACTGCAAGTGTTAAGAGTATAAATTTTTGCATGGGATCCTGTTTGGCTCACTAAGACGGGATTTGCAAAATTCAATCCTTTATGAGGTGAAATATGGTAGCAAAGATTGTATAATGAAATAAATAAAGAAAGGTTTCTTTTTTGTTATAATTTTAATTCCATTTTTTTCGATTTGTTAGTCTATCTATAGCCCCGACCTACGTTATGCACCTACCTAATAGAGCGTGGGTACATATTAATTATTTAAATGTAGGAAGTGTTAGAACCATGTGCTTATAATCAAGCAAATTAATCAGCTAATGCGCAACAATTCATTAAATAATGTCATTGATTTCGATAGTTCATTAACGAATGTACCTACTTATTGTTTTAGTGACGTATCAAGGGTATTGTATTACTCAGTACTAACTGGGTTGTGGATGTCAGATACGACGTCGCTGCATGTAAAATACTGGTATTCAGATGCATCCGGTAAGAGCCGGATCCAACATAAGTACTTGGAAAAAAGCAGTCAAGTAATAATTATTTTAGTGACAGTTGTAGTTTAAGTACTTTGTTTTTTCTAAGTAAAACGTTGTCTCACACTAGGATTTCTCCTGAGATCGTGGGTGCATTTAAACTCACATACACAAGCAGCCAGATCCAGAACAACTATCTGTAGGCCATACAAGTATTTGTTCTGTGCGGGGATCAAACCCGCGACACGCAGCGCAGCACTCAATAGCTCAGCCACTGCGCGAACGGTGTCGTCTTATACCTATTATTTATTATATAATTAATAACACCTAAAATTCAACAAACCACGTCCCACAATCAGGTTCGGTATCAAAACACTTGTTGACCTTATAAACGAAAGATCTTTCGTTTATAAGGTCAACGAGCAAAATGCGAAATATCAGCATTTAGGTATTCATATCTTTCGCTAGAATCTACCGCGACAGCCCTATTACTGAGAGATATCAACATTGTTGATACAGGCCGTCAAGCACCTACTGACAAGCCGTACGACTATCACAGGTTAACGGCGCGGCGTGTGACAGGCGAGGCCGACGGAATGAAAGGCATGCGTTTGATAATAATAACACACACGTATATTTGTCTATTTAATACTGTTTTTAAACTACTACTATAATGTGCTATTAATACTTCATAAAACTGAATAGTTTCGCAAATAGTAACGTTCTTAAGTAAACTCGTCACCTACGAAGCCACCCAAAATACCGACTGAACAGCATTTTACACTAGCTGGCGCCCGCTGCTTCGCCAGCGTGATATCGGAAAAAAAGTATCCTATATATTATTCCAGACTATACCTCTACCTCTGTGCGAAATTTCATTTAGATCCGTTCAGCCGTTTTGACGTGAAAGAATAACAAACATCCATCCATCCTCACAAACATTCACATTTATAATATAAAAGTAGGATAGTAGGATTTATAATATTAGTAGGATAATTTAAATCCTGAATTATTGGGAAAAGAATCTTCGAATTAGGGTTCGTGCTTTTTTCGGGATGAGAAATCATTAAATAATTTCCCACGCTCCAAGTCACAGACTGACTCAACTGACTCAAACTTATTCATGTATTTTTTTTTGCCCCTTTTGTTCCGGGGCCGCGGTATTTGTTTCAAATAACAGTGGCGGTTAGCAGTGGCGCAAGCTAACACTATGTTTAGAAAGTAATGACAATTCCCCATTTAGCCACATCGCATTAATCGGGAATGATATTCAACATTTTTGAAAAGCCTCAGATTCGTTAAGTTTTCAGCAGCATATCTAATCAACGAAACATCGAGTCGCCATCCTATCGATTAGCAGAGAATCAATATATATAATAAATGTGTAGTCAAAGTTAACGGGTCGAGCTCGCGTGCCGTTGCACTCGCCATGAATTAAATAAACATCGAGGTATATACTGACTAGCTTCAGCCCGCGGTTGCTTCTACTTAACATATTGATAAAAGTATCCTATATTGTAATTAGATTTAGGCGTTTGTGATAGTTGGACCAAATAAAGATGTTAAAAAGACTATGGGGAAACCCATTGCCCAGCAAAGGGAAAACAGGCTAAGGAAGAAAAAACTTGGTTATAAGTGGTCCATGTTTAAGAGTTTTTATTTTAAGTTTACTTCAGCAGGTAGTTAATTCGTGAGAAAATGATTAAACAGATGTTACTTACGTTATGAATGCGATTGTTTGTGAGGATGGATGGATGTATTGATGTATGGATGTTTAATTCTCTTTAACGTCTTAACGGTTGATGAAATCTAGCACAGAAGTAGATTATGGAATAACACATAGGATACTTTTTTTTCGATATCACGCAGGCGAAGCCGCGGGCGCCAGCTAGTATTTTCATAAACACAAACGCTATTTTCTCCTAGGTACGGAAACTTACATAATCCTTATGCTTTGTTGTCGTTCATACATCAGTCAGCTGGTGGACAGTCCTACGCCCGTGACCGTTCTACAGAACCTCTCCAAGAGTTACTTCCCCATTACACAATGAGTATAGATTGAGAGTTGTTTTGTAACTGTCTTTAATTTACATGTTTGTAAACATAGCAGTAACAAATAGTCATTACATGGTAATTAGAAAGCATGGGTGTTGTGAATGTTTAGGAGATAATTAATTTAATTACTGCATTTGCAACGCAACTGACTAGTAGTTAACGTGTCCCTTTACTGTTTGTTTCGAAACTACTATTTGGTAGATTATTTACAACAGTGACCATTATTTAAACTGACATTATCAATAACATTATATACAACATTTAGGACGGGATAATATAATATGGTAAATATCCCGTTTTACTATTCACAACTGTGGATGTTTCTTTTTATTGAAAAATCACCGGTTTGCTGTTTTAAATAGCTTTAAGTGCTTATCACCGCGGTATGTGATCACCAGTATCATGGGCAGTCGCTTAACTATGCTCTGACACTTACAGCAAAAACTCAGAGTACATTTTTATATCTAATTTCAATACATTAGTGTTGAAACTAAGACAGACTTTGATATTCAGTTATGAATGCATAAATACATAAAGTCACGCCTTTTACACATGGGAGTGAAGTGGTCTAAAAAATGGTAAAGTTTAAAAAAGTTGATTAACTGGCATGACCAAAAAAATCGAAAACTTAATTTTTATTTTATTTTATATATATGTATATCTGAAACAGCCTTCGCTAAGTCGTCGATGCATTGTGCATGCAGTATTACTTACCAATGTTGATGCTTGTGTTTATATTTTGCAATGAGTTTGTGTAAGTATATGCAAGCTTCGGGCGGTCAGCGCAAACTTGTTGTTAATGGTGCGTTTACAGCTGATGTTTGATATTATTACTACCTGAGCTTATGCTCTCATGTAGACGTCCTAAACCAATAAAAAATAAATATAGCCATAGAGAAAGGACGAGAATCATAAAGACTACAAGTTTAGAGATATGGTGATTATACCAATATTACATAATTGTTAGGTACTGATCCTCTTGTCGGGATTGCTGGTTGTTCGAAAGAGATACCGCGGCCCCGAAACACTAAATGCGAAAGAAGGAACATGGGTGGGGTTAGTCAGTAAAAGTCTGACACTCCCCCTACAAGTTATTTGATGATTTACCATACGAGAAGAAAAAAGTTAGAAACATTTATAAACGGCGAAAACGGATCAGTTTGTAATCAGGTTGGTCATCAAAATTTTCAGCTTAGTGACACTTTACTGGGACATAGGACTCAAGGCGCACCGCTTGTTTGGGTCCTAACAAAAAACAAAAAAAAATGGAATGGACAAAATTTTGCTCTTAAATATATTTCAAAGTATAGTATTCCAGGTAATAAAAAAACGAACGTAACTACCTTGACAAAAACTGAACAAGTTAATTTAACAAGCAATTTGCACTCTTGTTGACCGATTGGAAATTGTGATTGTTTCCACGAAAACAATTACTGCAATATTTCTAACAAAACATTGTATGTTATGACAACATCATTCAGTATACGTTGAACAACGAATATGCAGAGAATCGATACTTGATTACTTGTATAGATGTTTTGTTACATCACTCATTCACTAGTGATGCAAAATTTTGTTGCTAAAATATGTACATATTAAGTGTAAATGTTTGCATTTTAAGATGTAAGTCCTCAATGTATAACTCTAGTAGTACTGCCCACTTTTTTATGAGTGGTTTTTTTAAATCTTAGTAAATAAGTACTTGACATTTTGAATATCTACTAATCTAAAGTGTGATAACTGACGTTAGAAGTGCTTCGAAAACGCAACTGCTTCGTTGGTGTAGTGAGCGTGAGCTCATGAAACCCTGGGTTGAGACCCCGGTCTGGTAAAGTGGCAAAGTGTAATTTGGTTTTTCTTAGGAATCTAGCAGCTAAGGAATCTGGATTTGCTATTACATGGGACTTAAACAAAACTGCTGAATTATGCGAGTGCTATTAGGTACACCTCTGCCTAAAGCTTTGGGGATAACAGTCGTCATGGTATTGAATCAAATCATAGTTTATTTGTTAACATAGGTATAGAAATTACAGATCATAAGTTTAGTGAAGAGAGCGCTATGTTATGCCCGCGGGGGTACAATTATTTAGTGTAAATTCAGCTAGGCATTACAATTTAAAATGTACGTATTACATTTATTTGACAATCATGCATAATTATAGTATTTAATAAAAAAAAGTCTATATTAATAGAATATTACAAATAAACATTTTCATTTAGCCTTGCTGTCATCTGATATGCTTATTTAAAGCAACATTGCGGTATTTCAAGTTTTTAAACTTTCTGTGACTTACGTTACGGGATATTTACCATGTTTACTAACCATGGTAAATATCCCGTTTCAAATGTTACTAACAAATTGTATTGTTGTAAACGTTACCTTAAGTAGTACGTTACCTAGTTAATTTGTTTGGCCGAATAGTCTTTACTTCAATTTTCCTTTGACATTTAGACAAATATTTGGGTACCCGTTGTACCTAGTTTGGATCTTAAACAAGAAAACTTTGTTAATACCGACTAACTTACAATAATATAATTTAAATTCAGTTCACTAAGTAATCGTTAAACAAGTTGAAAACTCACAAAATCTGAAATCATCTTTAGAAAAACTTTTGTGTAGCATTTGGCTTGTAAAATGTGAGTAGAGACGTTGTTGTCGCGCATGACAATCGTGCACTATTGAAACTTGTCGCCCGCGTCACGTCCGCGTCGCCTCGTCGTCGCCTCGTCGTCGCCCCGTCGCTAGCGACACGCAGCTGAATGTATAATGTACCAGAGAGTTTTTTTTACAATGGAATCAGACGAGGATTTAAATTAGAAGTGAAGATAATTTGAGGAAATCGTGTGAGGTAAAGGAAATGGAAACTTAATCTTTTCAAACATCATTTATTCCAAGATGCTTTATAAGAACGGCGTTTAGAGTTGAGATTATATGTGCACTTACTTATACGACTGTCACGAAATAGTTTTTGAGGTATTCAAAGAGCACGGAACAAGTTTTGGAATATCGTAAAACTAAATTCAGTATTATGGCATTGAATATGGAGTCCCATTTACGATCATTTGAATACGAAAATACTATGAGTTCTATCTTATACCGAAAAGACTGTTAAAATAAGTTCTTTTATAATAAAATACTACGTGCCAAAATTCTTTTCGAAAGCCTATCATTTTAAGAAATAAATAATTACTTTAACGAAAAACCAATGGTTACCTTACAGGTTGGAAACCCGTAAAAATCCATATTTTACCTGGAATGTGAGCAGATCACACATTTATTGATGTATAGCAGCCATTTCTTATTCATGTCTCTCTTTTACCTTCAGTCGATATTATTTTAATGGACAAATCAGATTTAAATAAAAATGGATGAAATGTTGGAGTCTAGACGAGATAAAAAGATGAGTGATCCAATTAACTATAGACTTTGATATAATTTAAATTCTAAACCCTGATCGTAATTCCAGTTGCTATTCAAAACTTCATTATTATAATAAACTAATACTTGACTCACAGTTCACATTTTCGGTGTTATTCCCAAATTGTTTTGAGATCAACTTTCGAAGACTTGAAGTAATAAAATAACATGATCTAAGTAATTACGTGTAATTAAAGGTAATTGTAGGTCTGGGAGGGAGACACAAACATATTTTATTAGCTTGTTATTATTCCGATATGTGAGTCGTAAAGCTGGTTCTGAAGGATTATCTTGTCTTTGGGGATTAAGCAGCTATCATATTTATTTGCTGTCTGAGCTTGTCTGTGTCATCGAATAATACCTCGGGAAAAGTTTCAACAACAATCCAATCAACCTCTAATGTTAAAAATTACTGCATTTTACTTTAGATAATATGGTTATTGAGACATATTTTCACGGCATTGAATTTGACTCTTTGATTAAACTAGCTCCGACATCTTTAAAAACTATTTTACCTACTTTTTTCATATCAATAGCCTCAGGTTTCGAGGCAACCTTAGTTTTAAACTTCAATTTAAATTCTGCACCCACTCATATCCAATCTAGAGCTGGGCCAATAAAGCACGCTATCGACTATCGACACCGAAATAAATTGCGATTCAAAATAAACAGGGGATTGGTAACAACACTTGGCGCGGGACATAAAGTGAGGCTGTATCAAGAGCGCTATAAATCGCGCGACGTGTGTGTATGTAAGTACATAGGTACCTGATGTACTGGGGAGACGGCCCGTTGTTGGGGACGTCGACGTAAGAAATATTTGGGGATAGGTAGCTTTCTAGACTGTCGATTATGCTTAAGAATCAATTTCAATATGAGGTTAAAGTGCCTGGTGTACTCTGTTTCATGAATTCTTTGTTGATCGAAGATTAAAGAGGAAATGATAGAGCGTCAGACTATTATATACGGTCAGTAACATTTAGTATTGTCGTAGTGTGGTGTAGTTGTGTTGGTTGTCGAGAGCGGCCAAGAGGTCCAGAGCAGATTGGAGGTGTGGTGGCAAAGACTGGAGAATGTTGGCCTAAAGTTAAGTAGAACTAAAACAGAATACTTGTTCTGTGATTTCGGTGGTCTTTCCAGTCCTGTGCCTATGACTCTTACCTTAACGCCCTTATCGATCTGCTCCAACTTCCGGTACCTAGGGTTGCTTATCCAAGGGGATGGCGAAGTAGACCGGGACGTAACGCACCGGATTAACGCAGGATGGATGAAATAGCGACAGGTCTCTGGAACAACTTGTGACCCACGGATGCTAAAAGGAGAAAATATACAAGTCCATCATTAGACCTGTTGAGTGTTGTACTGTATGGTTCAGAATGCTGGGCTGTAAAAAAGGTGGATGAAAAACGATTGTGGAAATGGATTTTGTAAGGAATGATATGAAAGAGAAGGGAATAAACGATGCCGTGACGTCTGATAGGGGAGAATGGAAATATGGAAGAAAAAAACGTGTTGAGCCGACCCCAAATAGAATGGGACAAGGGCAGGGCAATGATGAGTAGAATTGAGATAGGAAAATACATTTCAATAACATTGTTTATGACAAACAGTTTATTTTTCACGTCATGAACTCTAAAACCCACTGATACCATAAGGTGAGTTCTCTCTTGTATATTTCGTCTCCGGTCCGGTCCCGCTCCGCCGAACTTATGTCCCCCCTGGGAATCCGCTCTGTCGCTGAACTAACTTTTTTTAACTCTCATTACGTATTTACGAGCAAATCATTTTAAAAACTTTTGTGTAAAAAAAAATTATTATAACATTCTCAAATTTGAACTGTGGGATTCGATTTGTATACCTATGACCTGAGCGTCGAGGTGAACTCGAGGATTTTTTTCATACAAAAATCTTTTGAGAATAAAAGTGCGTTTCAATCAAAATATTGTATGAACTGTAACTATAGAATCAAGTATTTAATTTCAAAACTACAACTAACAAAGTCAAGTTTATTGCCCTTGTGAATGATAAATTGCCAAATAAACAAAAGTTCAATGCACTTTTAGATTAAGACAAATCCCCACTTAACTTCACAAATAGTAACAAATTTATATAAACTAAAT
This sequence comes from Ochropleura leucogaster, assembly GCA_958449745.1. Classification (NCBI taxonomy): domain Eukaryota; kingdom Metazoa; phylum Arthropoda; class Insecta; order Lepidoptera; family Noctuidae; genus Ochropleura; species Ochropleura leucogaster. The sequence continues at coordinate 424,830 of OY288213.1, read as the reverse complement.
AGAACTGTCATTTGTAACTACAGCTCTGTTTTAAAAGGTACTTAATAAAACCAAAGAAAAAGTACTTAAAAAGAGATTAAGTACTTAACTTACATAGCTATTTCAAGCTATTATTTAACGGGACGGAGCAATAAAAAGTATTGCGTGGTTCATGGACAACCCTCAAGGGTAAAGCGCAAGTCATACAGAGGGTGGAATGGAAGCCACATTTAATAGTTAGCTAAACAAATTGGTTGGATTCTGCACCTATTAAATATAGTTTTACAAGGTTACTGTCAGAGCCAACAAAAAGTTAAGTTATCGGCACACTGCAACTAAATTTTCAATCAGTGTAATATTGGCTCTTCTTTTTTAAGGTTAAGTTGCTTAAGTCAAGCTATTACAAGCAACTATATTTGATGCTAGCTGACGTATCAATATGAAAGCACAAAACATGCAAAAACTTAATGTAATCTTGCTCAAGTGTTGCTCTATTCCGTTCTCAGTGTGACCCAATCTTTACGATTAAAACTTTATACAGTCACTTAATTGTAAGACCTTAGTTAGGCTTTTCCTAAAATTCTAATTACAATTCTTGATTTTTAAACTTGTAAATATGTCGAATTAATGTTTAATTTTGTTATGTCTATCTTCTAATTTGTATAATCTGAGCATTGCCATAAATAATGAAAACAATTATTCTAAGCGTATTATTTACTGCATTATCAGTTGGTAGGAGAAAGCGTTTGTTTGAAAATATGTTTAGATTATTTTCACGCCTGTATATTCCTAAAAATTAGTCAAAAATAGACCCGCTGTGCACACACAATATTTTTCTTCAAAAATTTTTTAGCGTTTCAGTTTACATCCATCATTTAGCAACAACCTAATTATCATGTTGCCTTTTGTAAATATTTACTTAAACGTTTCTTTGTACCGTTTTAAAACACATCATGTTCTCTGTAAAACAACTCACAAAGTACTTCACTTCATAGTCTTTTCTAAATGAACACGTCTAAACAACGTTAACCCACTCTCTGCATTTAAAACTATAAAAGAACGTTTCACTTGGAAGTTTTCTTGCGTTTTAATGCGAGTTCAAAGACTGTTGTACAAGCAAATGAGCTTTTAAAGATTATATCGTAACGTTTTCATGTCTCCTGAGCAAACAATGTCATACTTGTAAATAGTTATTACTGTTAACGCGAAGTAATGTTGCAATTTATATTAATATAATAAACTACGTTTTCGGACCAGAAGCTTCAATTTTAACTGACTATGACTATTGTTATCGTCCTTCTGAAAATGTAAATTTCGTAGCACAGAGTACACTAACTTTGATAAAACCTCAAGGAACGAAAACAGCTTGTTTCCTTTAAAAATATTAACGACAAAAAGATATATCCCATTTTACTTTGAGTACACAATCCGTACGTCCTGTACAATAATGCGTCCTTACAATTACTCAGAGCAAGTACATCGGTAGTTAAGGGTCCTCTGTTTGTAGCACTAGCGCTACTTTAAGCGGCTGTTTCTTCAGCGTATCGTTTATTTGGGCCGCACTGATTGCGCACTTCTGCCGCGCCGACAAAAGACCTGTTTATTTGTTTTATTTGCTCTCACTGCCACGTAATCAAAGAGACTAGTAAAAGAAGCAGAAACAAGAGAAAGGTGGAATTGACAACAGCGGTATCGAGTGTCGACTGTATCGATTACAATAAACAATTTCTTAAGAAAATAATTCGTATGTATTTGGTAATAGCGGAGATTTTTTTGGTACATTTCTGATAATACGCGATTCAGATGTTGTTAAATGTACTTTTTTGTTCATTATAATTTCATCAGTTGAATTTTTAATTACAGTTTCGGTGATTTTGAAGATCGTAGTGTATTAGTTTATAGTCTTGATGAGTGTGGTTACGTCATCATCTTTTATTGCAACTCGATATTATAATAAAGATGGAGTCTTATATTTTGTTGAGAACCCGTAAGAAATTATTGTTTGTATGATATTGCATGTTTCATAGTTGGAAGTGAGATTTCAGAAGCTTAAATACTTAAGCCTCGTACTAGTCTTTTATGCGTATGTATATGATGATGTATGATTCAGGGATTTATTGGTATTTGTAAAATATAACTCATAATGTATGTCTGTCTTATATTATAAAACCTATTTGTAAGTAGATATTACGTTTAAGATTATGTTTCAACAGCTTATTTATATAAATTAACTGTTAAAAAGGAATGCCATCTCCTTCTTAACAAGTTTTGAAGAAAGCACTAATTGCAAGTAAGCACCAATTCACCCTTAAAAACAAAGAAGCTTGTTCACGCGCATCTATTTAGTCAGACATTTTCATTTAGCCAGTAATTTAATAGTCAGTCTGCCTCGTCGACGCGGGATGCGGGCAGGTCGTCACGCGCGCTGCCGACCGCATTACACCAAAACAACATTAATCGTTAAATCCCGTTAATTACCGCCGTCGTCAATCCACCGGCGGCTGCGGTACGGTTGCGGGGCGACTGCGGGGCGACTGCGGCGCGGCTGCGCTCCGCAACGACTCCTCGTCGCAAATTAATGTGTTTGCGACGCGTCCCCGCAGCCGGACCGCATTATGCACTCGATACTATTAATTTTCTTTTTTAAAGCAGTTTTTATTACTTTTATAGCAGATTTATCGCGTTCGCGCTTACTGCAAGCTGTAAATCGCGGTAACGGCTTATTAATTCTACTGCTAATATATACAGCTTGTAATTATCGTTAAAATCGAGCTTTTACTTGAACGTACTGCTTCCGAGCGCAGTGCATTCGGTTGACGTCACATTATCATAATATAATATGCGCCTTGCTACCTGCACAATGAACAATTCCAGATGCTCAGGGTTCACTACGTAAGCGGATTCGTGGATGACTGCATGATATCTTATTGTATGTTATAAAAATCTTAACAAATCCTTACTAATATTATAAAAGGGAAAGTGAGTTTGTTTGTTTATTACGTCTTCACGCCTAAATGGCCAAACCTATTTTGATGAATTTTGGTACAAAGATAGTTGAGACACTGAAGATGAACATAGGCTATTTTTTTAAGAGTTATAAATGAGGAAGAAAGAAGGATGAAAAGAGAAAACTTAGCTTTGCTATTACAATAAATAAGGCGCTAGGGCAAAAACTACAGGTAGAAGGTACCTGCAAATCAGGAAAGGGGTACTGTGTTACCCCGAACTTAACGCAAGCGAAGCCGCGGGCAAAAGCTAGTTCGTGTATATTTTTCATGAGCATAGGAGTATCGCATCCAGCTGAAGGTTTTTGCAATATCTATTCTTAGTGAACGAATTTTAGACAAGAAGACTCTTAATATTACTTTCTTTGGAAATCTGTATTATTTCTAAGAACCATTAATGATGAACACCCCATAATACTAAAGACAAATCAAAACGAAACTTACAATTCAAAATCAATGCTCAAACATAATTCCAAATGAACAAACAACAATCCAGCTTGTAGTCTGGAAGTAGAACACGTTTCCATCGAATTTGTGAACGTTTACGTGTGACGCGCAGACGGGCCGGGAGCGGAGCCGGGTGTCACAGCACTGCACGCCTCATTGACTACACACTATTACGGGTGAGGCTCCAACATTCGATACGTGCGACTTGGGTAAATAATCATTATTATCCTAACACATTTAGTTGAAGGGGAATTTAGTCTGCGCTTAGACTTGTGCATCATAACTGGATGAATCAGGTTGCTGGATCGAGAGATAGTCAAAATGCCAAAATATAGCGTGTCGGTACACAGAGAATCATTGAAGAAAAATTTTGCACTGCCCTCCGAAACGTGTCGGAAAGATCAGGAATAAAATGATGATCATCGCTTCTTGACCACTCCTTCGTGATCAGCGATAAAACAGCAGAAACTGAATTAATTTTTAACTTTCATAAAAATAAAAGTATTTGCATACATGAGTGTTACTTAATTAGACCTCAAGAGTAACTTTCAAATATCATTTCAGGATGAAGGCTTACTTCTGAGCACAATCTTATCTAAAGGCAGAGATGAGACAGTGGGGCGAACTAATCCAAAAAAGCTTGTAAATGTTCGACCATATAAACTAGAGAACAAGCAGGGAATTACAATACTGGCTGTAAGCATAATAAGCGATTTAGCAAATTAGCGATTTGCTAAATCGTTTGAAAATGTTTCAATGCGTTGTAAGTAAAACACAAAAACAATATAACTCATACACATAAAATAAGGTATTGTTGAAATAATTCGAAATATTATTTCTATTAATAAAGTAAGAAATTTTGAATATTTTAAAATTACTTAATTTATTTTGTAGTTAGTAACAGTTGTTGGTTGAAGTTGAAGGGCTATAGCAAAATGAGATGCGTACGAAGCAACATTAATACTCATTGTAATAGAAATTACTCACGGTACGAGCTACATTACGTTGCGAAGAATAAATAAAATAAACTGCTAATAAACACATCTCATTTGAGAAGAAAAATGTACAGCATCAATTTTATTTTGATTAAACTTTAGTTCAAAGTCGCAATGGCGTCGTGAACTCAGAGTTTATTTCGATTGTTTTTTCTATACTAATTATTTGAACGAAGTTCTTCGTAGTACATAATACATTTTGATTTAGTGATACTGTACACTTTTGCATCCTTTAGTCACTTTAAATAGTTTTGTTTTGACATTTTTAAATATTAAAAAAATATGTAATAAATAGGTTTTTGCCGGTATCGAGAGCAGGGTTCAAGCTACTGGTAGTATGGGTTCCAGAGACAGGAACCTCCTCACAATGCGGGTGCTAACGAGGAGTTACTGCCTTCTGAATCAGGCCCTTGATCCAACCGCCTAAGCGGAGCTTCGACAGATGGTCGTCAAGGCTCTTAGCAATCAAGCCATTGGCCGTCACGACAATCGGCACAATGATAGCCGAGTTCACATTCTCAGTTGTATATGTGAGACTTTTTAAACTAGCAATAGTTTTAAGGCCTGCTGTACATTTTATTATTAAAATATACCAGAGAGTTTTGTTGTAGAAACCCCTTAACGCTTGGAAATCCTGTTTGTATTAACTTTGCATGGAAATCACCCTCCAATATCTATAAAATGTAGTGAACTATTTCCTACCTCTACTTACTAAGCCATCTATCTACACCATTAAACCATTCGCCAGCAGGCCCGTAATATTTTATGCATTCGTCGCGGTATTGGAACGAACCCCTAACATCTCTAAGCAAATGTTTGTGAATCGAAGTCGTCTGACGCCTCCTACTTAGCTAAGTTATAACGCAAACAAATTATCTTTCACAGCTCAAAGACCTCTGAAGCAATGATTTACTTATTATAATTTAATATGGAATTTAAATTATATATTTACTTTGAGTCGCGGAGTATTGAGTGTGTTTTGATTATAAATTTATTGAGTACAAGATCTTACTATGGCAACTTAAATTATTTCATTTACTGAGATGAAGATGGTATTACCTTTATTATTATTACTAGCCGGTATCGTCTCACAGCTCAAGCCTCCCAACTTTCTTCCACCTCCGCGTATTACAAAACTCTACGTTCATTGCACAAACCAGACTCTAGAGAGACTTTAATAAATCACATTTTATATATATTTACTGATCGAATCTATTATACGTACTCTTCTATTAAATCTAGATCATTTGTATAAATATTATTGATTTACACAGCTGTTATATATAGCAACAAATGGCGATAATGAGGTAGTTGTGTGTGATTGTGATTCTCTTACCGTCACGATGGACAAACAATCGCCCGCTGCACGTGTGTACACAATGGGCCAACACTAATGTTGCAGACGCTGCACTGCTTTGATATCGTTGAACATATACCTAAAGGTAGCGTGGGAAGTTCAACCTTATATTGTTTTATATTGTCATCATCAACCACAGTTAGATTTCACTATAATACAAATTGACTTAGGAATAATAAAAACCCTATAACAAACTCATTGCGGAGTTACAGGTGTCCTCGGTGACAGGAAACTGAAAGTAGGTCGTGATCCATCACGCAGGACCAGGCTGGGTTGGTTTTGTTAGAAGAAATTTTTGCTCTACAAAAACCAACATCTTATTTGTTTATTTAGAGCAGTGTGTATTCTTCTTCCACATATTATATTTATTATTCTGGCAATATTGTTATATTCATCATAGGCAAACGTCTGCGAACCAAAGCATTTTTTATTAAAATAAAAAAAAATCATATGTGTCAGAAATATGACAAAACTTTATAAATCCCAAATAGGCATAATAAATAGTAGCCCACCGCATCTGCGCCGCATACTCTCTCGCATCGTATGCCTGTAATTCACGGCTGATGAATAATTCACCGTCCGAAAGACCAATTGTTTACCTCACCACCATTGCCTGCGACACTATCTGCATTTATATTAAACCATCACGCTGAGCCTGCCATGTTTTCCAACAATCATCTCTTTTCATATTCACCGCCTTTTTTAGTTTATTTTTATTGTTCGCTCATGTTACACGTAGCAGCACGTCGTTTAAAACGTCGCCATCGCGCGTGTGTCTGTGGTTGGGAGGCGAAATGTTGGGCATCATTTATAGAATTTTCTTGATCTCTCTGGATTGAATATAAAATGCTCTATCATCAAAATGATAATAAAATTCTCGCTACATTACACGTTAGAATTAGTTTATCATTTGATTACATAGTAATAATATGCCTCTCTATATTTCATAGAGTACACTTATACATACACTATGTAAGGAGTCGATCATATGGCCATCAACTGAGCACAAATTGTTGATTACAGGCTGCTTCTGCAGAATACTCAGATAAAAACACAAAAACACTTTGCCTGACTTTGATACCTAGATATCAAAGTCATTTACAGAATATCATTTGCCTGTGCATTGACTTATTAACTTATTTAAAATTAACGTGATGTTAATTACATAATATGATTTAATGGCGTTGGCCCTAATTACTATCCTATTTGAAACGCAGAGTACATTACACATTAGTTGTCAACAGTTCTAACAATAATGGGTGTATTCAGAAGCTCCAACTCTATCAAGTGAAATGGGTCAAAGTAGACTCCGCTGAAATTGGTTCGAGTGTGTGCGTCATGCAAGTTCACAAGTTTGGCTAAGTAAAGTCGCATGCATAGCTGACTTACTATCATGTAATTTGCATGCGACGCTCTTCTATTAAACTTTCATACTGATAGCATAACACTAATGTATCCTGTGAGACGCGGTATAGCTTCCTGGTACAGCTAATTATAAGAGTACATGCTTTTGTTTTTAACCAACTACGAAAAGGCAAAGATTGTTCATGAATATTTCATGAGTCAGGTACTTTTAAACATAGTCTATGAGACGTGCACGATGTTCACCGATAGTTAATTAAAGGCAGACTTTCTAGAAAGAAAAGTCGTGCAAAGCGTGTATTTTCAAACAATTATTCAAAAGTAGAACCATATTTATGACAGTCGTTTTAATACATACAAACGCAATAGCATAATAGTGTATTTAATTCGCAAGAATGAGTCGTTTTTTTTAAATTATCCACGCAACAGAAAAGTACTGCAATAAGGCCAGACTATTTTAGATACGTGGTTGTATTTGCAATAATCGACTGAGCAACAAAAGTTTTCAAGACAACAGCACGAACAAATTCACTTTGGGACATTTCAAATGTTGATTTCTCAGAAATACACTACCAACAAGCTCCTAGCCTCCAAGCCTGTAGCGTAGCCCTAGAGCCTCTCGATAATGTAGTAGCGTCAGCACAAAAGCGCGATAAGAGCGGGGACAGGCGTCGCCCTAGCTCCGGTATTTATTGCGGGCGATACAATTATCGCTCGATTTATCTGCCGACGGTACCTTCAGGTAGCGGGATATTGTCGAATTTGTACTCTGGTTTTGGTCTATGCGAGGGTTTGACACGTTTGTCAATGTTCTGAATTTGAAAATATCTTTTTATTGGTTCACATTGTAGCACCTTGCAAAAAAAAAAAAATAAGAAATTGTTTTAAATGAGTGTAATTAATATGAAGCATTAATATTAAACCACAATAAGGAATCGCACTAGCAACGGTAACCAATAATGGTATGCTTGTCTGTCTGTGTAGCAAATCGTAAGGCCTTGTTTTAGTATCGGTTAAGAAGAATGTCGCGGGTACGATTCCCCCACAGCAAATATATATTTGTATGGCCAACAGGTAGCTTGCCCGGGTCTGTCTATGTCTAAATAAATGTTAACGCATCAATGATACAAAAACAATTCCAACTGCCCCACACTAGCAATTTTTTTTGTACATGCTTTAAGGAAGACATTTCTAAGGCAACGTTTTATCAAAATGAAAAGAATCTTCCCGGTCTTAGTCTGCATGCCCACAATTAAGACGGGTAGAATACCTAACTACAATATTTCCAAAGAATATCTCACAGAAAAAATAAACCTAATATACCATACCATAATCTTCCCCATCAAACAATCGCTTAATACAAAACACCCAATCTCCCTTCGATCTTGAGTACCCGCATAATCTCCGTAGCTACAAGACTCGTTAGCCGGCGGCGCGCGACGTCCAAAGACGCTCGACTCAAAGACTCGTCCTATCTACGCTCATCTCATCATCTCATCTGCATGGAACACATCCCAATTGACTACTTAGTTCAGACAAGGCGCTTAATTACACCTGCATGCTTACACAGGTAAAAGGGATGTTTTGTATAAAGCACTTGATACGAGAATGTATTAAAATTATATTGTTTTTACAGGATGTCTTGGTTGGTGGATGTCTGATGATTTGTTTTCTCAGTGTAGTAAATAAAAAAGTTTTGAAAGTTACCAGGTTTTTCTTTTGGGTATAATTATACCTAAAAATATTGATTTACCTATTACTTAATGTTGTGGAGGCAACAGAGTAGACGTATGAACGTTTTGGTGGTTATACCAACTGCTCATGTTACAGCCATAACTACGGAAATGTAAACTCTAAGCTAAATACAATATTAATATAGTTCGGAATAACGGTTTAATCAATTGAGATAAGACCTATTTCGTAATAGCATGGCTTCCAAAATATCATGTTTATGAAAACGTAAAACTTTAATCAATACAGTAACAGATAATTGTTTTTTTTCTAAAGTGTGTACATTTAACATTTTGTTTTTGCTCGTGACTGCAGACCGAATATAATGTGTTATTATTCGCATGTGTTATTAATATAATGTGTTATTCGCATAATAACACATTATATTCAAAGGCAGCTCCAATTATGTCAATTCAATTTTAAAGATAGTAAACATTGCGTCCCAACTAGACGAGCATTCAGATGCAGGTAAGTCCCCTAAGAGAACAGCTTCACGTGAAGTGAGTCTCTTGATAACGAAACGATTTACAGACTGTTACGACGAACTCTGAGATGTGTATTTGTATAGTATTTACACAATTCTAGGATGCCAAATTAAATAAAATTTTAAAATAAAAGATTTTATCGTCACTGTCACTCAAGTCTGTATGATAATATCTTTTTAAGGACATACGTTCTAAGGACCTTCATGTAACACACTGATTGCATGGAAGCGATTAGAACGTACGTCCTTACTCAAGTTCACAATAGATACGATCTAAGAGGAAAGACATAGAAGGTAATATTTAGGGCCTCAGTAACGATCAAATATTTAGAAAGCAAGATTTAAACAATCCATTACATTATAAATTAGAATAATACCAAAACTGCTGAGAATTGCACCAAAATTCTGAAAAGCGTTCGTAAATATAACGTAGTAAACTAAAATAACACAGGACTCACGCTGCTCATAAACAAAATAGCTGTGTAAATCAAAGAGCAGCAGTCAGAGTGCCGCCCTACATTCTACTGAATACGTTACTTTGTACCTGAATTATATACTAAAAGCCCAAATATAGACTTTATGTAACTCTCTGTAACAGAAATATATTTTTATTTGACTACGAAGTCGATTGCGCGTTGGGAAGATCTGGTCTTTGGAATTTCATAAGCAAACTCAGCAATGGATTTTTGAATTAAAAACGTTCGTGTTGGTAATTATAATTAAATTTTCTTGGTTGTACATTTGCTTATAATAAAGTGTACTTAGACAACCGTAGGACTATACCAATGTTGGACACGTTTGGACCCAAACATAACTAAATCACCGACATTTTAGACGGTGGATTTGCCTTATACTTTTATAACACATTTACACTTTTATTTTGAACTTACGGATGTTATTGTTAAAGTACCTACACTAAAAAACATTGTAATCCATGTACAAAATGGAAAAGCAGTTATTTTTCTGAAACAGCCGGGGTTCTGAAATCGTGCATGGTTTATGGCAAATAGTCTTGTACCTCGTTTCATGGCATATAGGTACTTATATAATCAGGTGAACTGTGGGTTTTTATAGATACACCTTTATATAACTTTTCGGCACTAGTAGGACTAACAAATAGGGATTGCAAATCGAGATAGATTTTATCAATAAACGTAATCCTCAAACACGAATACATAAAAATGTGTCGTCAGCAGGTGAACTGGCACATAACCAAATGAAACAGCAATAAGTCACGACTTCATATAAATCAGAAGACAAGACGCGTGAAATTGCTATTGTAAGGAGTTGTGTATCGAGAGCTCACTGTCGTGCGTCCTCTGTTCTGATACCCGTCCGGTGTTAAAAGATTTGGTTGTTAGGGGTAATTTAATGCAGTCAAAACATTTGCCATTAAATTGTAAAAAAAAATATGGCGACAAAGTTTATAAAACATAGTTGCAAAGATAACACTAGATTAGAGCCACACTGTAAGACTATAGAACAAAAGACAATCTGTCTGTCATGATAGTTTATTGATTGATAAATACCCTTAGAGATAAAGCTGCAAGTGAATCTAAAGTTAATGCACACACTGGTGAAGCACAGAGGTAAGCTCAATAATTTAAAGATGCAGTCATGGACCATTTGGATCCACTGGTCTCAAGTAACGAGCAAGTTCCCTGCATTAGCAATCACTGACTGAGTAGAAATTCAGCGATGAATTCCAAGTAAACGATAAAAGTGAAAACTGAGCACAATCGTTAAGTGAAATCGTATCTGTATTGTAGTAAGTTTCATAGTCGCGTCGTGTGCAGACATCCTAACAAGGAGATTGAATTCAGGAGCTAGGAAGATTATTAATCTCGTCTCTCCAGCCTTTCATATTACGATATTGTATTCCATTTAATATTACCTAAAACACCGATTTTCTAAGAAAAATTGTCACGTAATACTTTTTTCTATTTCTTAAATTGTGTGTTACATAATCTCAACATATTATGCCTAGTCTTTTTTTAACACTACAAATAATTATATATATTGATTAAATTAAAGGTTCTCAAAATGAACTGGTATGGAAATGTTTCGAAGAAAAGGCTTTCGTTTTTAATGAATTTTCAAAATAGTTTGACGATATACTCATTATTTGAACTTGTGTACGTGACTCATTCAGACTACGATTTTTCCAACTTGCCGTTGGTTATAGATACGTAATACCAACCAGTATTTAGTGGTTTGTTTGAATCAGACCTTCTCATCAATGACAGTAATGCGATACTCCTTTGTTACACTTGGTAGTCACGCCTACGGAGTTTACGCTATTATTATTTTATAAATGACAGCCGGGTATTGCGTGCTTTCTGAGGTACAGAGTGTCCTGTGACACTACCAACTAACTTTTTTAATTTGCCTTAACATAGCCATTTTACAAATGAATATTCATTTACATTTTCAGTAATTTTCCATTTCAATTTATTATTCGAGTTTCCAGTCCTGCGAGCTGGACAGAGTCGGCTGAATGCTTTAAGTTTTAGATTTGATTCAATTCGCCTTTCAATTTGCAAGAAGTGTTGCAAATATTGTAATTAAAGTGGATTAATTTTTGCAAGTTGGCAACTCTATCAGCATTGGAAAAGTCTGGATAGTGCAAACTTTAGATGCCGCTGTTAACTTTGAGTTAACAATTGGATTGGATCCTTGAAGACCAATCGAGAATACATGCTTAATCATAACAGTTTTTCAAAACGTTATTGTGTGGAATTCAGCATCGATTTTGAGCTATTTTGGCGCTTCTTCACTGCAAGAGCGAATATGCAAATATCATGCGATGTAAGTTTAAAATAAATGTGAACGTAAATACCTTACAGTATTGCTAAACTAAATAAAACACTATCCAGACTCATCCTTACATAACCCCCTAAGCCCGGTCTCTCGGACCCCGTCTAAGAACTCAGCTGAATACTTAACCCTGCAGCGAGTCATTAGAGCGTGTCGCCGTGTTATTGCGGGGCCCGGGAGACCCGCGACAAATCGCCGCTCAGCCTGAATTACTCACACTCGTGTTATTGCCACGCTTGTTACAGGGTTATGTATTTACTGCGAAGTATTTTACGTAAATGGTTGGAGAAAGATGGGGGTGTAAATTTTATGATAACTGGTTTAGCGATAAAAAGAAAAGAGATATTTTAGATTCAATCTTAGAACATACGTTCTTACGTACATAAACTCGTTATTTTCTCACACGATCTGTATCAAAAGAACAATATGGGAATCCAAGTACTTATTTTGTTTCATCTACGTTCTTTGTTATTTGTGTTATTTATTCTTAAATTAAATTCACTGTGAGTGACAATTATATCTACTCGTAATAGCCAAATTAATAAAAAAAGAAAGAGCAGTGAGTATATTATAGTAACTGTATTGACTCAAGGCAGTTCGACCTAAAGACTGGCGGAATTTATATAGAGAGGTTATTAACTCATCAAAAACCAATGGGTGCCAGAACACGGGTGTCGTCCCTGAGGGAGGCCTAGAAAACGCTGGCTTAGATGCGAGAGAGAAGTGTCAGGTTATGGGGGTGACCTTTGCCCAGCACAATACAGATTAAAATAAAAATCTTCAAGCTACAACTACAAAACATATTAAAGCACAATATTTCACACCCCAAACCTTCCAAAAAGCCCCTTAGAAATAAGAATCACATCTTATTCCCCATCCGACAATCGCACAAAATGGGCCACAACTATCGGCTCAAAAATATCTTACGATAGTTCGTTTAGAGCCGAAGTAGGCAAGGTGCAGACTGGGAGCCATCCTAACGGTATCAATACGCTATTTATATTTATCGAGGGTACTCTTAGCTGTTCAGTGTGATTTATGCCTTATTTTTCGAAGCTAGTCGCCCGCTCGATCTGATAGGACTATCGCTTCTGTTTTTTGGCAAAGAGTTTTTTTAGCACAACTGTATTACGGTTATATGTTAGGATCGGTGACTGACTTTTGTGCTTTGGGAATAACAACCTTTTAACCCTTCGTTTTGCTCGTAAATTGATTTATTTTAATAAGAACCACATCAATTTGTAGGCTATTATATCCAGTAAAAAAGGTCCCGTATTCAACACAGTTGAAATCTTATTGATGCTATTCAAGTTAAGTGTAATTCTCATTCTCTAAATCTGACACATGTGGCAAAGATAAATTTTTTAATTGAAAATGGATTCGGTTAGACTGTTTGTTAAGATACCTCATATATACTGCTATGGGTGGAATAACAAGTCACCACGCCAAGCTTATGAGTAATCAGAGGGGCTTGCCAGAGCCTCCGCCTGCCGGGGTTGCGGGTTGTTCGAAAGAGATACCGCGGCCCCGGAACGTAAAGGGCAATAGAAGAAACATGGGTGGGTTTTAGTCAGTACAAGTCTGACATGCCCCCCCGCTCCGCCTAGAGCGGGGGAAGTCATAGATTGATGATTTCCCACCCGAAAAAAAAAAAAAGCTTATGAGTAATCATTACCAACATAATGTACAAAGTCTTTCTATAACTACGTTGGGGTCAATATCCATCCCACGGTCGAACCAATTGCAACTGAAAACGAAAAATAAAGGATTTCATATGGAGCGACTGCCCCACGAACTTTTACTTCCCCGTGACTCCCACTCAACCAGCGACTGATTGCCAGACTTTTGGACTTCCAACGTATCAACCCCAAGTAACGGATGACAACCGGGTTCTGTGATACTATTTAGCTAACGTATCAAATAATAATCTCTACCTAAACTAGTAATAATTATATTCTGCTATCTCCAGTACTCGCGCCAGTAACTCGGCTGTCACACGTGATTGATATTTAATCGAGTAATGCTCTGCTGGTAATTGTGCCGCGGACTGTAACGATAATAACTTGTGTTAGATAATGCTACACGTTGTAATTGTAATTAATATCCATTTGTAAATGGTTCTGTTGCTATGTACAAGAGATAATGTATTATCACAGTATGTAAAGGACTACTAGGCAAGGTTTTATTTAAACTAAATTGAGAATAAAACGTTCAAAAAGCGTTTTGACACGTCAAATCACATCACACGATAGTTTCCAAATGGCCTATTCTTAGTCACTTTCCAGTGTTTCAGCTGGTGAGAAAAAGTTACAGAACAAAGTCCATGGCAACACAATCAATTTTGGTAAAATTAACTTTTTATTCAAGAAAAATAATATTATTACTTCGTTTCAATTTGATAGTTCCAAATAGTATCAGTTTCGAAACTAGATTAAACCAATATTATCTTACAAAAATAAAACATTGATCTAGTTCAAATTCAAATTGGAAAATTACTAGTAGTTTCCAATAGATTCAGAGTACTAATGGAGAAACACTGGTTGGGACATGCAGATTTATAAAATATGTGCCATTCAATATAGCCAGTATTGCACAGCACGGGTGGGAGAACACATTACCGGCCACAGCGTAGCGAATATCAATAAGACAACCTTTATTTAAGAAATACGAGTGCTTAATTGTATACAAAATGTACCTCCTAAGGGGTGGAGTTCTGCCTGGGTTGCGGGTTGTTCGAAAGAGATACCGCTGCCCCGGAAGGTACAGGGCCATGGAAGGAACATGGGTAGGTTTTAATCAGTACAACACTGACACTCCCCCCGCTCCACCCAGAGCGGGGGAAGTTATGTGATGATTTCCTATCCGCAAAAAAAGAGGTGGAGTCCTGGTGTCCTGAAATACAGGTGTTTCGTCTAGTTTAGGCACCAGTCTCCCACAGTACAACTAAATCTTGATTGTTCACGAAACCTAATAATTTATCTTTGTTTTGGTGAGAAACAAATTAATGAGTATTCTATCTTATGTAGTTTTTTTTTAAATAAAATATCTAAATATAAATAAATATCTTGGGACAACTCACACACGGCTATCTGATCCCAAGCTAAGCAGAGCTTGTGTTATGGTAACCAGACAACTGATATACATACTTATATAATTTATAAATACATACATATTATAGATAAATCACACCCAGACACAGAACAAACAATCATGCTCATCACACAAAGTTTGTCCTGGGTGGGAATCGAACCCACGACCTCCGGCTCAGCAGTCAGGGCCACTAACCACTGGACCAACAGGCCCGTCAAAAATTAATGATTTAACTTTGGTTTTCATGGAAAACTTCAGAAGGAAATCTCACGCTATTGTGAAGTAACTAGTTATCTAGTTCCAGAGATTTTTGTTCTCTACAGAACGTATATCTCTCAAAAATAACAATTTCCTAATATATAACCTAACTAATCCATAACCTCATTGATAATGTAGAAAATGAAATCGAACATCAACAACAGCTTCAAAACCCTTAAGAGATAAAGGTTGAACGAACTATTTACTTGAAAAGACAAACATCCAATTACTTTAGCCATCCTCGAATTTGAAATGAAAACCACCGTGAATGCGACGTTCAGACCAAAGTAGTTCCTATAATAAGGTTAATGACCCGACCAGTCTTTATTGCAGGCAAAATCACAATATAGACTGTTGCGCACTAATAAAATTACTCTTGCTTTTACTCTGTGGCGTCTTATATCGGAAGCGCGCTCGCAAGGGGAATGCGAATAAGACAATATTGCCTGGCGAACGTTTGACCTGCGATAAATATCGCCATTACCCTTCCCTCTCACACTCATAACATACCTATAGCCCCGTCTCTGTCCCCCGCACACCTCATCCCGATGCCTAATGGAGAGGAATGTAGTGTACGGGACTCACTTAAACGACGTAAACAAGTGTTGACAGTTCAACTCTCTCGAGGTTCCACTTGTTTATTTTTCTCGATGCATTAAAGGCTTTCTTTTGTATTGCGAAACCCTTTGAGAGCTACGAGTCTATTAAAGCGAGCAGAAGAAATAAAAATGTTCGATCATATCGATTTGGTAGCGGAATTTTAATGAATAAAAGTTCGTGTAGAAAATCCTTTAAAGAATATACAACGCGGGCAGACTGGCCGCAGAATGCGGAAGTTATGCATAGACCGAGATTGAAACTACGGTAGTTTGCGTTTTAGAACAATTAGCTTTATTTCGTTGAACAATGTTCGGTTTAAAACAAAGAGCTCGCGGCATTTGTTTCGGACGCGATGCTTCGAGATTGCTTTATCATCGTGTCAGTGCGTAAACAAGAACCGCCACCTAATGGACGATCATGGTGCCATAATTGACACTAATGGACATATTCGGAGGCGCTCATGTCTAAATAACAAGCAATGTCTATACAAGCAGCAGTGCAGCGATTATTCCTTACACTTACGAATTTCATCCGTACCTTATATTCTTTTGCATCTTTCGAAAGTCTGACTACGAGTCTCATCAAGACGAATCTTACTAAACAGTAAGTGGGCAATGGAAGTCAAACAGACAGCTGTACTATGTAAAATCTAGCTGGAATAGGAGCCGATCCCAGGCAGACAGATTCTGATCGCAACGCCGCTAGTCTCTTAGGCACATTACCAGCTGACAGCGCTGAGGTGGAGCTTTTGTTGCCTTAACATAATTTGTTTAGTTTATTCAATTATTGTTTCAATGAATCCAGTTAGATATGGAAATAAATAAAAATGAGAATAGAAGAAATGGTGAGAGACAACAGTTTGTAGCTACAGCACACACACAGGTAGACTAGTGCATGTACTTGTTGCCTAAGCTGCTACACAAAAACATAAATAAATGAACATTGTAACGCCTCCGCGTTGCTAGCAAAGCGTATCTAACAAAATCAAGTTCGAGAGCTTGTTATAAAACTTTCCATATTACATAAGTAGGTATCTCCATATTGGTAGATACAATATTATTTCGGTCCAAAAGTATGTATAGGTCTGACCTTTCTAGATCAGACGTATGCGACCTCCATTCGTGTTTCTGATTGAATATCAAAACTTTCCTTGTGCCTACTTCATTTCGGCGCACATTGGCATTTTCTTTTGATGTTATGCGGGAGGCGTCTTTTTTACTTTGCCTTATTAAAGAATCAGTTATACTTGTACGGACAACTTGGGGCCCGCTTGTGGACACGCTGACAGACATTTTTTATTATAAATATAGGCGTGTCCATGTCCAGAATTACATCTTACTAATATTATAAATTAGTGAAGTTGTTACTATTTCAAGTAAAAACTACTTAACGGATGTTTAATAACATTTCTCAACAGATAAGTATAACCTAGATTATCTCAATACTATGGTCCCTGCGTTTCGATGTCCACGTGGGTAAGACCGCGGGCAACAGCTAGTCTATAATATATTATCCTCAACGGTTCGACCAAACCTATAAAGAACGAAAGGTAACTAGATAGCTTAACGATCTGCAGACATAATGTTTTGACAGATCAAACTATAAACGGCTTTAATTAATGTACAACCTTAAAGCCAGTAGTATATGATATAACGGCAGTTAGAGTAGCGTAACAGAATACTTATAAAAAGGGTATTTATCTTTTGTCCTAGCCTGCTCTGTCCCACTCCTGGGTAAATACCTCCCCCACTCATTCCAGCTCCCTCCACTTTTCACCCAAAAGAGTATTGGCGTTTTTAAAATTCTAGCTATTTTTCACAACACCAAAAAAGGCCTGTAAACTAGCCAAGCCACACGTGGGAGCACAAAGAGGGCGCTGTAGCATGCCACACCACGACACGTCACACTCGCACCTGCTACTGACGCGTGACGTCGCCACAAAGAACGCTACAACGTTACAATTTACAGTTTTTCCGAAACCCTACGAAAGCTTCGTTGATGTTGAGGTCTATCTGTACAGGTTGTTTAAAAATGCAAGCACTTTTTTGTTAGGAGTGCTGGGATTCCACCGTCAGGCATATCCTAATTTTATTTACAGACAAGTCTTCAATGTAGTTGAAACATTATTTTCATTAATACAGTCGACTAAACTTTTTTGTTGGTGGCACTATATTTTCAAGTCTTCCAAAATCAGTTTAGTTAAAGATGTGATTTACCATTTTTTTAAATAAATATTTTTCTGAGCTAGTAAGTGTCATCCTAAATCCGTGTAAAAGTGTCGATAATTGTATCAAACACCTTGTATATCCCGAGTTATTTGCGATCTGATCCGTGTTGTGGATCATTTTTGTTGGTAAAAGTTCGGGTTTACCGGGGTAATGTTGGTACAGGTAATATATTCAGAGAAACACGGTTAGTTTATGGTCAGGGATGATGTGAGGTAAAAGGGTGTAGCCGTTTCAGGTCGGTGAACTTGATTTGGGAGAGTTATATCAAGAAGTACTGAAATATTAGTGAAACTTCATTATTTCTTATTGAGTATAACTTAGTTTTAATGAAAACGGTAATATCTTTGACTGGTTTGAATCAATTAACCCCAACCAGATCAACCAGACAAACTGACTCGGACATCAAAAGAACCACAACCAAATATGTGCTTAAATACAAAGTCAACTAGGTCTATCGTTGAAAATCCAAAAAAGCGCTTAATGCGGTATTCATAAAAGTATCGCCTAGTGTTTAAGAAAACGGACCAAAGTCGTGAACAGAAATGACAAACAAAGCTCTTAGGAGCTCCGTAATCTTTATACCCTGCTTGTTAAGATTAAAACGGAATGCAATAAACGTAGAGGCTGTAAGTACAATTATATCCCCTTGAGTCAAGTTTACGACGCACAGATAACCAGATGATAAGCTCCACGTTTTTATATACTTAAACAATTTAATGCGCAAGGAAAATATGGAGAACTAGCGCTTAGCGCTGCGACTCGCTGTGAAGTAATTGTGTTGGAATAAAATCTTAAACGCTGTGAATAAAAGAAAAATAAATGCGTTGCGGCCGGCGGTGTGGAGAGTTAAGGAGAGTTGCTAATATATGCTTGCAATAAAGCTGCAAATAATGACGTGTGAGAAGGATTTTTTTTATACGTTGACCGGTTACAAGTAATGTATTATTCGTATGGCAGGTGGTAATAGAGTTAATAAGGTTTATACTTCTAAATTTCGATAAATTAATCATCAAAATTTCTGACAAAAAATAACAATCTTAAAAAAAATAATGCCGTCTATATATACCTACTTAGTTATTTGCAATTTTTTTTAACATATTTCTATTTGAATCTTTTAACCACGAGCATAAATATAGGTGAACACCTACACAAACAAACCAATACCTAGCCGATATCCAATTGAATATCTATAAAGCGAAGGTTTCACTTCTCAAACGAGATGAAACAGTTACAGTCCTGAATAGAACACATAACCTGTAATAGTCGTATTGTATTGGACTGTTATGTTGTAAAGGCACCCGCACAATAAACTGATGCGTCGCAATACCGCAAAAGTTTGTATATAATATGAATGCATGCGTCTATGACAACGCTATCTACTAATAAGTACCAGGTTTAAATAGACAGACGGTCTACACGTTTTATAAAGTATCGTTGTGTCATATTCATGTAAATTTGTAGGCCACGTTGTCGTGTGCGTCAGCACTTCGATGTAGCGTTACGTACCAATGTGATTTTACCTTTATGTTATCATACTTATTGACTATTGGTATGAATACTGATTGTAAACCTAGTCGGATAGTTAAATGAGAAGCATTTAATATGGCCTCAATATTATATTGTCAACTATTCATATTCCCGAAGTGAATGGAATTACAGTTGTTAATGTCGATCCCAGTTTAGAACGATATGTAATAAATAATGATCACTTCTTCAGATTTCACAAAATCTCCAATAGCTTTCCTTCCTATCATAAACAGAAGATAGGAACAAGTTCGCCCTTGTTTCGCCTTGTTTTATCTCGAAACTGATACAAACGAGTAAATATCTTAACAAAATATTTAATTTTCCATAGTTATGTTAACGTTTCCATAAAAATTGATGTCTTTTTGTCCAGAAAACATGCAAATCTGACAGTTTGATAGGAAAATAAATACCGACCGCGTGTTGTGGACAGGCGATGTTCAATGTTTTCCAACTATGCACACAGTGCTCGTCCGTCCAACAAACAAACGAACACAGAGATGTAGTGTCAACACGCCGACTCGCTCCGGCTGGAGTGTGATGCAGTTGTAATGCAGTGTGCAATGGACGTCATTTCGAATGAATAATTGGACTCATTTGGAAGTCGATAAATCTGTTCGGTTTTAAATTGTGACTGCTGTTCATGTCGCAGTTACTGAAATGTAGTTCCAAAGTTTTATGATTCGGGAAAATAATAAACTTTATGTTTGTCAGTGTACTAAAAGTTCTAAATTTTTAAGCTGAACGTAGGGCTGCCTAACAATTCTATTTTAGTTTCATCGATAATAAGTTAATAACTCACGAGAAACTCTGAATATTTATTCGAACTATTTCAACACTGATTCATTTTGATGTACCTTCAGCGAGGCTACGGATGCTTTTTTTTTTTTCGGCTGGGAAATCATCCAATCACTTCCCCCGCTCTGGGCGGAGCGGGGGGGCATGTCAGACTTGTACTGACTAAAACCCACCCATGTTTCTTCCTTTGCCTTTTACGTTCCAAGGCCGCGGTATCTCTTTCGAACAACCCGCAACCCCGGCATGGCTACGGATGCTTGGAAAGCATTAAGCAAAGCACTAAACAACACAACCAACCATTTTCCCAGAGACAGTGGGACGAGCCGCTCTGCAGAGTAGTTCAGAATAATCTACTGAACACGTCTGCTACTACTGCTGAGCGTGCGCGCCTTTTGGCTGTGAGCAAGTGGGTGGGAGTCGGGTCTTTGGCTTTACGCACTACCGTCGTCGAGCATAGGCACTTTGTTCGACGACACTACTTTCCGCCTCGCTGCTACCTTACGTTTAGGTGCTCCTTGTTGTTCTCCTCATCGCTGTCATTGTGGTGAAGTAGTCAACAGCCTTGGACACCACGGTCTATCATGCAGCCGAAGTGCGGGCAGTTTTTAGCGAATATTAACGACATCATCCGTCGAGCTCTTGTCACCGTCGGCGATCTTGCGCCATCCCGTCTTCCTAGCTCTTCGTGCTCTTCGTGCTGCGCTGGCGCTGCTATTGCTGCTGCAGAGAACCTCCAGTATATTTTATACTATATTATTTTATTTTTATTATATTTATAGTAACTAGGTATATTTTTGAGCCGTTTGGGGTAGAAACTCTGGGACCGCGGGGTCCTTGTGCTCACGGCCTTTTTTCGGAAATTTCAGAACGTTTGGTTAACACTTCCCGTGACCTAAGGGCTAGCTTTTACTTTGGCCAGAGGCCTAGCGTTGTCATACAACTTGGCCATGTGGCCAGATTCTCTCAAATATTTTGACGCTATTTTTTATTTTTTAAATTAGGTATTTAGTTAATTATTTTAATGTTTTTTAAAAGTACACATGTAAGGTTAAAATTGCGTACGGAAATACTATGTAGTTATATTAAACCTTTTGTTTTTCAAAAGTATATAAACGGCAAAATATTTCTTACTTAGTTATTTAAATCTAATCAGCATGAAACTGTAACTACAATCAACCTACTTTGTAAAACATCTCACTCGTCAGCACTGAGAGTACATCGCAATATCTCATTACGTAGAAATTCAGTGCCGTTTCATTCAAAGACTAATCTTCAATATGCGTTTCTAATTTCAAGGCTTATTTAGCAGAACTTATAAGAACAGACTACTGTAACAACCCGCTCCACAAGTACACTATCGTGGATTTTTCTCATAAGCTTGGTCTAATAAAAGTTAGAAGCTCAATAAACAATGTTATTAGAAAACCATAAAAAAGTTCAGAGTGAGAAGTAAGTTTTTTAAAATATTATGAGGACACTCATAGAAATCAAAAACAAAGTGAACTAAATAATAAATATATCTTTCAACAGTTTGAATTCAAAACAAATACAAACGAAACGCCACTATTTTCGTCCCGAAGCACCCATGTGGAAGCTGTGACAGCCGTCTTACGTTCCGGCGACAAATCTTACGATATCTCCAGCTTGGCACGTTAAAACTACGCGCTTCACATACAATGGCGGACATTTATTATTTAGGATCAGCACCGATAATCAGTGCCATTACCCGATTTCTTTCACTGGGGTGCCGCCCTCGGTTTACTCACCTACAACAACTTTGTATCACCCTTATTCCTGTGCACACAAAGTTCAATTTTGTTTGGTACTTAAAATGTTTACAATTTTGTCCTAAACATTGGTCGTCATTCTTGTGTCTTTTGTATAAAGTTGTTATTTGCTTGTGTAAGATGTAATAATAAGTTGGTGTATATTTTTATCATGACGTGCAAAGGTGGCCGGACGCATCGGTCCCTGGGAGCCAACGCATCTGGCGTTGAAATTCGCTTGATATATTGTTTCATGTTCGCACCCGCCTGTAATGCTTGCCAGAGATGGGGCATACGGTTGGCGACATTTTTTAAAGCAAGGAGTTTTCCTTCTGATAAAACGTATGAGTGACTTTTAAGAACGTTTAATATTGTAGACCACTAGTTGACGGTCACATTAAAAAAAAGACAAGGTAAATCGTTAATTTTGTGATTGTTTGCGCAGCTTTAAACTATGGCATGGGGAACATGCGAACCTGACAACAATATTCAATACACATTAATTTAACAAACAATTTATTTCCCACAATCAAGTTCGATTGAAAAAGTTCAACTACAAAACTGTTACCAATCTAATACAAGTATTCCAATATTTGAATAATACATAAAAAAGATGTAACATCGATACAGCCGAGGTCACATTGTCCACATTGTGTCCCAACCCTAGCCGCAGAGCGGGGGTGAGTAAATATGAAAACTCAACGAGTTGTTTGTAAAAAATAAAACAATAAAACCGTGTTATAGGGATTTGGATTTATTTCGCACAATTTTCCTAATATTGGGTGACTTGTTTATGGCTTGTTGCGATGCTTCAGCGGTGGGAGTTGGGAAGCGGGTTTTTTATTGGATTTGACCAAATAATATAAGTTTTTATTAGGTATTCTTGTTTTGTTCTCTGTGACCTGTCTGCATTGCACTAGTTGTTGAATGAAGTCGTTTTAAATTTTTGTATTTTCTATCATTCGTGACATTTCACTGGTTGTATCACCGTTGACTGAAAGTGTGCAAATAAATGCAGGTAGGTATCTGTTCTTGTGCTTGTAAATATTTTATCAGAGTTACTAAACAAAAGCGAATAAAATCAACGCTTGGTGATCATATCGGGGATCCAATAACACTAAAACGATGTGTATATGTAGGTACATTCTCCTGGCAACTTGTACCCTTACATAATCCCTCGGTCATCTCTCACAATCCCATGGTTAGCGATGGGGCAATCTATTCGCCGCCCAAACTGAATGATGACTCGAACAAATGTATTCAAAGGAATCACATATTTATCTCACCATTTGCCAGATTGTTCTGTAGATAAGTTCAACTGAGGCTTTTAGGTGATAGGATGGGCTAGCGATCTGTCACTGCGGACTATAAATTGTTTTACTGCCATTTTTACACCCAATGCCTGATTTATTGCCAGCGATATTTTGATTTACGAGATTAGAAGTGTCCTTTATATCAAAAGGTATCTGTGTTAGTAGCACACATATACCTTTGGATATAAATAATTAAAGTTGAGTATTAGTCAATATCTCAAGGAGGAAGTCAGTCCGTGGATGGGTTTCCTAATTACTTATTTTATACCAAGTTTCCTCTGTACCTTAGAATTTACCGTAAAGCGTAGGGCTTGGCTGTATTTTACAGTAGCTAGTCGTTAGAAGCCAGTCTGCCGAAAGTCTGACATCCAATCTTACCAATATCAGGAGTTTCATGATGATCCAGTACCAACTGGGTTGTGGAAGTCAGATAGACAGTCACTCCATGTGGAATACTGGTTTTCAGCTGCATCTGATTAGACTTTTAGTAGTTTGTACGTCATACTCATTTATTTTATTTTATTTGGAACACATCCAAATTGAATAACTTAGAATGTAATCTTTTTATTATAATTTAGTAGCAATAAATCCATCAAGGGAATCACTAGTCTACTTATTTTCATAAGAAACTTCACAAGTCTACATAATCTTCACTGCTGGGCATCATACCTAACATTTGGTCCTTCGAGCCGGATTCCAGCATAGGCCCGTAAAAGCTGAACTCAACATAGATGGGAAGGATAATGATGATGATCAATGCTTCAATATATTTAATCTAAATAACAGTTTACGTTGAAGAACGTTAAATTATGTTTGCACTGTGAATGAAGTTCTGCTTGATATAAATAATAATAATAATAAATAAATATCTTGGGACAGCTCACACACGGCTATCTGATCCCAAGCTAAGCAGAGCTTGTGTTATGGTAACCAGACAACTGATATACATACTTATATAATTTATAAATACATACATATTATAGATAAATCACACCCAGACACAGAACAAACAATCATGCTCATCACACAAAGTTTGTCCTGGGTGGGAATCGAACCCACGACCTCCGGCTCAGCAGTCAGGGCCACTAACCACTAGACCAACAGGCCCGTCAAATATATAAATAATAAATAAATAAATAGATATAATACTCAGAAAGGCGCAACTAAGAGCAGGCTACGTCAATTCATGTGTTTTCCACATTTTGTTACTCTCAGTTATCCATTGTCTTTAAATTGCATTTCCGTATCCTGTAACAAAATGAAGCGTACAATTTTGATTCGGAAATCTATTTCGAGCTCCCAACCTCTATAATCCAAACAAACAGCTTGAAACGGCTCGGCTCGGCCTGTTCTGTGTATTCAAACCAGCGGCAGCGGCACACACGTTGTTTGAGACGAGTCCAAACGTATCGATTTGCGAGCGCGATTAGATCGCTCCTATCGACTGACCTAATCGATGTGGGACGAGCAGCGGCCCGAATACGAATCACTTTTAATAGTGAACCGCTTTTTTATTATTTAAGCTTACTTTGCTCGTTAATTTTTAGCGTTATTGGAGCTTGTTCTTGAGATTTTTTTGTTGATGACGCTATTAAAAAAGTTGTAAGTATTTTTCAGAGAATAACATCATCATTCGTTTTATATTAGTGCGTTATTTTCGTTTTTCCCCCTTTTTGTTATTTTCTAAAATAAGTACATACATTAAAACAATCGGATCATGAAAATAATGTCGTTGATAGTTACATTCTGTTTCAGCTTATGCTTGGTACAGTCTGGACCCTAGTTATTAGTACAATTCCATCTTGTTTTACTCTTGAAGATATTAGTTTGGACTAAAATAGAGCTCTAGGGAATACAGTTAGATGAATACAATTTTCTGTCCAATTTATTTTATCAAAGAAATAATAGTAGAACAATAAGACCTCTCCTATCAGTTGCTATTGCAAAAACAATGTTTGATTAAACTAGAATAACCGTATGACCCAACAGCGTAGGACATTGGAACGAGACCTGAGGGCGATCTAAACAGGACAACTTTTTGTTTTGATGGTCGGCCAGTGGAACGACATTAATATTCATGTCGGATCGCGCTGGGACATGTTCAATATCGACTTGATCTGATACTGATTTACAATTACTGGACTTGTAGTGGGATGGATATTTGTTATTATTTCATTTGCTGGGACTAACGTCTCTCTGAGGGCGTTGGCTGTAAACTATTACGTATTGTGTCTAGAACAAATTGAATATAAGGCTTTGTAATTGCTTTTAGGGCATGCTGTATTTATGCCGTTAACGTGCCTTCTGGAAGTGTATTGTTTTAACTCATTATTTGTTACTAGTTTCTTCCCAAGTTTTGATTGGAAATTATATCTTGGGGACTACTGGGATACAAATATCCCGTGTCCTAACCCACTACGTTGTACCTGTGAGGCAAACACTGAGTCACAGCTTCCAACGATGCCATAATCAATTTTTTTCTTATTCCTTTGAAAAAATAATTATCAATTTATTCGAAAAAAGCGCACTTGACATAATCCCTTTGGCACTTTTTACCAAAGCCATCAAAGAGTCGAAGGGGAGCAGGAGGTGGCATTTCCTTTGCCAAAACATGGAAATGAATTTTATCATTAGGCTTAATAATTGCATAGCGTTTGCCTCAGGCCTCACCATCCCCTCTGCTTGCACCCTTCCCTTTACGTGGGAAGATCAACAGATGCCATCGTGGAATTACGATGGAAATTAAATTACTATTGAATACGAATGGGACCTTTTTAAATATAATAAAATCAATTTTGATGAAATAATTAAGTAAATAATGCAGTTCTCTGAATTACACGATAAAGAACTTGCTTATCAAACATTTAACGTCGGTGACCGAGTGCTCCACGTAAATAACCTACACCTCTGAAAACGTTTCGTTCAATATTTCTCAAATAATTGAATCTTCAAGTGCTGTCATTTTTAGCTTTTTTTAGCTTATTAGTCTGTAAAAGCATTTATTGAAAAATGAAGGAGTAAGAGACTATTATCTTTGGCTCTAGTTGAAGTCAAGATAAGGCAATCACTGTTAGTAGCAAGTTTGTAGAATGTGTTTGAGCATTATTGAGTAGAAATCACAAGTCCAATCATCTGCATTCAATGAAAAAGTTGAATCATTTCAATTTCTGTAAAATCCATACATAATTATTTTGTTCACTATTTTCTTTCACAGTCGACACTAACGGGACACAGGAAACTGTATAGTTCCCCGTTAGTGTCTCTAAAATGAAATATTTTTCTAAAAAACACGGCTATTAAAATGTAAGATATTATATCGACGATTAGATGTAAGGGGCTGGCAGTTTTTGCGGGTAGAAGGTCAGCGTGACCTCTAGACAGTGAGGCCTTCATTACGAGCTATCGAGAGGGGCTCGCATTTGAATGTTAAGGAATTAGGGCCCATGCTGACTAGATAGTAACAACAAAACAGTTGATTTTTCAGTACAACTCAATCAGCGTTTTTATTTTTGCATTTGTCACTTGGTGTTAAAAGAGCTGTCTTTTATTGGCCCAATTTATTAATGTCAACCACAAACCTACTTTTATCTTTTCATTTAAGCTAGATTTTCTACCGACTTTTCCTGTAAACATTAAGGAAAATTCTTGTTTTATTAGAAAAAGAACCGAGAAAAAGGACGAACAAGAAATTATTTGTAATTTAAGGAGCTTTAAACACGGAAAGTGTCGTGTTTGACTTTGTTTACACCTGCATTAGACATCGTATGACACTGACAGTACTGCGGAGTTTACTTTGTAACTACCGCACTAGAGCATAGTGTACAACAATATAAAGAGGCATTCTAAATTAGAGCTCTGTGATCCAGAAAGCCTTCGTGAGCATGAGCTTTTTATTAAAAGAACTTCATTTAAACTGGCACTTCTTTGAACACGATGGATTGATAAAATATCATCACATTAAATATGACTAGTGGAGAGAATAGTAACAGAAGAGAAGAAAACACTTCAAGAAAAGGTTCGCTGTTCTTTTGTTTTGTGTTTTTTACTTTTTATCTAACGCTTCGTACACTTTATAAATAGGGAAAAATTTATAAAATATAACAAAAATCAGATTACAATTACGTATGTATAGAAGAATATCGTTTTCCTTGTGTTACCTTATACATATTATGATCCCGTTGGTCACGTATCGGCAAAAGTAGGTCAAAATATTGGTTTAGTAGCATTGCGGATACTTCCTATTATGTTTTACAAATGTAATCATTATATTAATGACGTTATTAAACGCGTTTCACCCCAAGTAGAATACTGGTATTTAGCTAATACCATTAGAAGCTGCCCCATCATAATTCATCCAAAAGGCTCGGCAGATGATAATGATTACGTGCTACCAACCGTTAATAATATGATTGATAAAATCAGTCTACGTCAGTTTATTAATTAATATTTAATTGAATAAAGCTAATTAATACTTAATGCGATTGTGTCATGACATCTGTTTGACTGTTGTCATAAAATTTCATTCAATATGACGTAATAATTTAACATAGGTTCCAACGAAGCAAGCCTAACAAGTTAATGAGTGCATCACAACTAACACGATAAGCGGTCATCATACATTCAATCAAACCCACCCAGCTGAATGCATGCCCACTGACAGAGCTGATAGTAAATGGAGTACTACTTACAAAATATATCAGATAAAATATAAACAACTTTAGTAGGTAGCAATTTTTATAGTTTTAAGAACGTTTGCATTATAATCCAATCTTTATGATTATGTCAAAAAAGATTGGAATGTTTTTAATTACGATACGTGGATTGGCCTTGCGACATTCTTCAGCGAATTCCCTTTACCGAGGTATCGGTTCACCTTGTGGAAAACCCATAAGTACTCCATTTGTTGACCACTCCGTGTGTATTCCACGTATGTGTGAGACATTATGTGTAGGTAATTATTGGAGTAATTTCATCTGCGAGCGAGTGAGTTGCGACCATCGGTAATACGACATGGATTGATATTAAATGGAACATGCGACTGTGTTGTTACTGATGTTGTATTGTGTTGTAGTTTGATGTTCAATTATGGTTCTCGGATTGATCAAATTGACTGATAAGTTAATGTATTGCGCAGTTTGTTGCTAAATTGTGTTTCGTGATTGAGAAAGAAAACCTTTTTACGAAGTGATTAAGTAACAGTAGAGTTCAGGTTTAGTCAAATTTAGAAGAAGTATAGATTGGGTAAACCTTGTACAGAAAATTAAATGATAAAATATTCACAATTCAGTTAACTTTAGAAAATATCAAACATGGCAGAGATTCAATTTAATACAGCACTCATATATAATGTAATAAAACCCGTGCTTTCGTAACGATCACCGAGATGTCTGGCTTAAGAAATTATCCGAAGCTAACATTAGCATCGCTGGGAGCCAGCCAGCCAGGCTTTCCGTAAATCTACCGGCCATTACCGAGCCAATAAACGATTTAACTTGATTCCTTCTTTTAATACCGAGTTCAAAGCTCAACTTGGCTATCAAAACACTTTATATAAGTACCTCTCGGGAGCGCCAATAAAGGGTTGAAGTGTGAAATTATTTGAGAGTAAGTTAGAATTCCTGACTCAATTAAGTTTCTAAGTAAAAGTAGGCGTTGGAGAAAGGGTCGTAAAAAATTGGTCTTAACTTTTGAATTTGAGACAATTGCTTCTGTTTTATGTTTTTACGGCTCTTTAGTGGTGATAGAATGAGGAAGTGTCTGAACAATAATATTTGTATGTTTATATAAATACCATTTTATTATGGGAATTCATCGAATGACTCCTTACGCTCTGGCCGGTGCGCAAGGGAGTGTCAGACTTGTACTGACTAAAAGCCATACATGTTTAGTTTTTTACCATTTGCCTTCCGGGCCGCAGTATCTCTTTTGAACCAACGCGCCACCCAGGTAGGACCCACAGCCTTGGCGGGACTATAACGACCATAAGAACAACATGCAGTGATTTAAAAACCCACAAAAGTAAGTAAAACCTTTTCAATATATGTATATCACGTAAGCCTTTAAAATCATTTTGTTTTTTTTTTTCACACACAATATTGGATGAGTTTAATATTTGATGCTTACATCAGGTACGCCTCAGTGAGTGTGAACCTTTACCAAAGTCATGGCATTTTAGCAAAAATAATCGTTTCATCGTTATTCTAATGTATTTAGAAAATCACAAGGTATATGTTTTTATATTTATTCTCTCCAAGTTGGTTTGTGTTTTATGGAACACTATTTATTTGATAATTTTGCTAATGAGTCTGGAAATGTTGATATGTTTTGTGTTGTTTTACTTTATACCAATTATGTACATAAAACAATGCTTATGTTATCGACCCATTTACGTTTTGGTTAAATGAAACGGCGCCAGATAATCTGTGGTGA
The DNA here is from genome assembly GCA_958449745.1 of Ochropleura leucogaster. Classification (NCBI taxonomy): domain Eukaryota; kingdom Metazoa; phylum Arthropoda; class Insecta; order Lepidoptera; family Noctuidae; genus Ochropleura; species Ochropleura leucogaster. Next base: position 394,647 of record OY288213.1, on the reverse strand, counting down.
TAAGGTTCACATTTCAATAGCTTGCAGTCGTTTATCAGTATTATCTAAAATGATGTGAAATTGTATTGTAAACTTTGAAACAGATTTTGCATATTTATTTATAACGAATTGAACAAAGAGATATCTACAACTATTTATGCATTTATTTTGATGTCACTTTTATACTTTTTTATTATATTAAACGAACAAAAATATTTTCAATATTAACAAAAAAGGTTTCAGCTTTTATAGAAATTGATATTGTTTAGTTTGAGCAACACGATTTGAAGGCATAAAACTAAAGCAAAGCCAGGCTTCTGAAAGGCACCTCTTGTTCGAAATAGGTTATAAAAATTGAGTTCAGTGACCTGTTTAAGGCGACACTGAGCGTTACATTAAGGCTGGCTTAACACGAGTTAAATCTTGAATATTTTTATTTTATGAAAGGTTTTTAAGTCTGTGCGCTGTTGCGTTTTAACTTTCAGTTATTAAGGTAAATTTGTGCTGGTAGTTTTATTACGAGTAACCCATATGTTTCAGTCCAGTCTTTCAGTGCGGCATTCTTGATTAACTAAACCGTTTGCGTTGCTATTACAAGCATACAGGAAACATATGTTAAGAGTGTTTCTACCCGCGGTACTTATTGAGTTTTACACGAAGTCGGGTTACATTGTACCTTTCCATTCATTTTTAATAAAAACGTCTCACCACAGAATCCAAGTAAATATTTAATTCAATACCGACTACACAAGTGTTGACACTCTCCGTTGTGATCACGTATTTCTTACAAAACTGATTTCTTATCAATCCCATTTTACCATACTTTTATCTGATATACTTCGATGTGCAATTCTATTTGCGAAGCCTTCCTCAATGGTGGCCTATCGTTCCTTATAAATGAAATATCTTCTGCGGAAACACGTGGATTTATTTTACTTGTATCTTTTAAAAGATAAGGATTTCAATCAATCCACAGTAAAGCGTCGTCGTCAGATGAGATTATATCGGTCGGATATGATTTAGATTTAATATTTTGATTAAATTATAAAATTAATTTGTTGAACAGGTTTTAGGTTTTTTAGGTAATGGGTTTAAGATAAACTTCGTTCAACTTAAACATTCAAACTGAAAGCAATTGCTTCAATTAGACCATTACAGGCAGTTTTGAATGTCAAGAAACATAAGAATGATGACCCAATGCATAATAACTGGTGAAAGTATTGTAGTTGCCTATTAAAAAGCGTTGATTTCTATAGAGAAAAATGGGCAAGAAATTCTATGGATACTCTTTTAAGTCATAATGTAATATATAAAATTCACGTGTCACAATGTTCGTTCCCATACACCTCCAAAACGGCTAGACCGATTCTTATGAATTTTTGATGCATATTCAGGAAGTCTGAGAATCGGCAAACATTCATTTTTCATACTCCTCTCCAGTAAAGGAGCTGAGCAGCGGGTGAAGCTGCTGGGCACAGCTAGTAATTTTATGAAATCATGGTTACATCATTCATGTTGCGGTTATACAAACATGTGAGAACGATGTCGTTAAACAGGCATGGTCAATTAAAAAATATGACCAGTCCCAAGTGTTTATGAAAATGACGTATCGATCAGCTCCATTCTGTTCAACCATTTTGAAAGGAATTAAATGACCCGATATTCCCGCCACCATCAGCGAGACATTTATTACTAAGCATGACATTCTTTCAACCACCAGGGCATCGTCAAATCAATGTATGTACACACATTGAGCGTCAAATTAATTCTTTCGCTTACAACACTTATTCATCATATGCTGTAGGGGTGCAGTTGGAGTGAATTCTTCTCCATCACCTCATGCGTTTAATTCCACACAAACAAGCTGCTCACAAACTGAGCTATTTATGACGAAAAAATGCGCCAACATCTTTATGCAGCCCCTGAGTAATTCGGCCGAAGGAACGAGTATGTCGATGGACGTCGTAAACTGTATCTACCAGAGATACCTACAGAACGAAGTGATCAAGGTTGCCAGCTGGAGACTTAGTTCGTGAACGAGAGCTTAGGCTATCATGTAGGAAAAGAATACTACATGCTGGATTAAAATAGCTGCTTTTTTAAATATTGTAAGCAGTTATGCCAGTTTTCACCCTTTTTTATTAGGGATGGTGAATCATCGAATAGGGCGTGTCAAACTTTTATCAACTAAAACCCATCCATGTTCCTTCTTTTGATCTTTGTGTTTCGAGGCCGCGGTATCTCTTTCTAACAACCCGTAACCCCGGCAGTTTTCACCCTTAGTTCTCGTTTTTTTACGTAAATAAACTATCATTTTATGATATATTTTCCCTTTATAAAATAAGTGGACCGATACCAAACGTTACTGATCAATATTAAATTTCACTATCTTGTATTACTCAATTTTACTTTTCACAAGATATTTTTATCACAAGATATAAAAACAGAACGTAATAGTATCCTTTCAGCAAAAGTAAAATAAACTTAAAAAACTTTCTCGTTTATTGAACCCGTAAAAATTAAGCTTCTCAGTTTGGGCACGCTTAACTGCACCTAACTCTTTCGTCTGTCCCTTCGCTGTGTGACCAAGATAGATGACCTTCATACCCGCCCCTTTCTATTAAAGCGGAGCGGAGAGGAGATGTGCGGGAATTGGGGCAATCACGTTGGTTGATCCATAACGCGTCTTTTTAGTCTCCCGTGATTGGTTCAATCTTACACATCTTTGCAGCAAAGCGGAGACCAGTGAAATGGTCTCCGCTCGTCTCCCCTCGTCTCCGCTTAGCTTAGCTGGCAATAGTGATCTAAAGTCCGCCGGTAGCGGAGGGCAGGGGGCAGTCCGGCAATCCCTTAGGACTCCCGCACCGGCTTATACGCTAAACAAGGAACGTAAGAACCCCGCACTGACCGTAAACGGCCCAGAGAGTTTGTGGCTGTGCCGGCGATAGTTCTGCGTGTAGGGTTAGCAACGGAGGTAGTTTAATGCGTGTTAGAGTTTCTATAAATGTAGGTGTTTATATTTTTACTTAATTTTAGTGTTACCTTTTCTTACAGAAATGTATTTCAGAAGTCCAAGCTTAAGTTAAGAATACGTGCAATAGAGCGCATTAAAGTAGGTGTTACATTAACGGCTCGTGTTCGGAAGACAATATTTCACTCCGAAACCAATAAAGCACTTGGGGCTTAAAATACTGCAAAACTCAAATGTCGACAAATTGTCAATTAAATAGCAGAAAATTGATGCCCTGACACAAACTCAACTCAAAATCATTAAAACTCAAAATATTTATTTCAATTAGCCTATTACAGGCACTTTTGAATTACAAGAAACAAAATGTTTAGCCAGTCCTAATCACAATGCATAATGTAACAATATATAATATAAAAATAACTTGTGTATTTTTTTTAAATAGTTCTTTTAGAGAATCGCGCCAATGTAGATTATAAATGCCCCCGATGGTTCTCTTCTGTAGAATCAACATAGACTCAATATTTGCAGCCCGTCTTTTAAGTAAAATACCGTTTATCATTATACTAAGAAAATAATTAAAATAGACTAGCTTAGCGGTATCTACATCAGTAGGTAAGCTGATGGATTTTACTAACAGTATAGTTAAGCTGTTTCAACAGCTTAACTATACTGTAAGTAAAATCCATCCATCTCATCCGTCCTGCAAGACATGATAACATGTCTTGCAGGACGGATGAGTTCAGCAAAAGCTTTGAGTAAAGCTTGAGTCAAGCCTACAATAGGGTCTGCATTTATATGCGGACTCCATTGTGTGAGCTTTATCTCCAAGAAAGTTATCCACAAGACATGGCGAGACAAACTGGACAGGTTTTATTCAGAACTGGAAGCAGGACTCACATTTTTTTTTAGATATTGTGTTATATATTTTGATATCATCATCATTCCTGAAATGGTCATAAAACATTTCTTCTACAAAATCAAAAAGAAAAACACCCGTTTGTTTAATAATTTCTGTGACAGCCCTGTTCCATCTCACTTGTGTAAGGTTTACTATAACGGCAGTAGAACATACTAGCTACTCGTACGTACTCAGTGGTTCTCATGTTCAAGTGTAACAAGTATAACCCCTGCTTTGTGCCCGATATTGACCACGTATCACTTTTATGTCCACTTACACATCCAGCCACAATTGAACAATAGTTTAGCTTTTCAAATAGAATACCTAGGTTTTATTTCAGGTATTTATCTTCGGTACTAAAACAACGTGAAGGTTTTTTCAGAGTTTTTGGGATTTTACTTATTTTATTAAACTGCTACGACATTAATGTGAGTGGTACGTTAATGATTTATCAATTAATTAAATGTATATACAGAGTTGTTGTTTGTTTATTTAAGTGTAAGTACGTGTATACAAAGTGTCTGTTTTCGTGTATACAAAGTTTAAGTTCATTATATTCAAGGGCGTTAAAAGACATGTCCAAGTTTGAACCACCACGCTGCGTTCTAAAATGGGCATAATGGAGGTTGGCAAGAACGCTGCCAGGCTGAAACGGGATTAGGCGGGTCCTGACAATGGCCACTGGGCATAACTCGCCTCTCAATGGGTGCCTACAGGTGGACGACGCCGCTAAAACAAACCCAGAAACATGTAGCAAAATGGGGATGCATGAAAAAATTTAAAAAGTGTTTTGTGTCAGTGTTAGTTACACAGCTGAAGAGTTCTCTCGTAAAAAGACGATAATGAATGTAAGATCAGTAGGCCTACTATGACATCTTAAAGTAGAACTTATTCGACTGAGTGAAAGAGATGGTGCTAGACACCCTGTATAGCTCTGTCCCTTTCCCTCAGCGGAATAAGTTCTGCTTTAACACGTCATGGTAGGGTAGCAGATCATTTCCGGTAAATCGGTTATGAAGAACTGGTTTAAAATTTCAGAGATTTGACTGATATACTACTAACAGGGTAAGTTAAATTTAGTTGTAGACGCGTATCTTTTCAAATAAATCGGTCAACTATTTGTTAACTAAAATGTGAACAAACAATCACACAAACGAACAATCCGTCATGGGTAAACTAAGTATTATGGGAACTCGAGACAACAAGCTCTAGAACCAAACCCAATATAAAAGGTATCTTTGAATTCAATTCTCCTTCAGTATTCAATACAAAAGTACATTAATTCGTATAAACGGCTTCGATAAGAGTCGCAGAATTGTCGAAAATATCAGGTTTGTGAATATAAATGTGACAACAATGGAATCTTTTGCATACAATGTGTGCTCGAGAAATATACGTATTGATATTGTGCCCATTGAAAACGAATACCAAACTGATAATACTGAAACCTATTCTAGAAACTGTTGTGAACTGTTCGTTTTGGTTTGAAAAAGTAATGTAGTTTTTTAATCAGTCCAGTGGTTTTAAGGTAACATGTTTTAGATCTATTTCAAAAATAGCTCCTAGTTACTACAAGCTGACCCGATTGTGTAGTGTATGTATCAACTAAGTCTAGGTAGTGCCTAGTTTTGGACCTGCTGTTAAACTTGTAGGTTTTCTGTTAGTTGTAAAACATAATTTTGTATGTGAATGTTATACAAGAGTACCTAATACACGAATGTTTGTTTGAAATTTGAGAAAATGTTTAGTCTGTTCTAAAGTGATTCAAATTTCAATAAAGGAGTGCAGTGCGGCTGACGTGCAATATTTCATATAACATGTTCAAGGCAATGATACTAAGAGAATTGTCAATAGGGGTAACATTGGCTAATATCAATTATCTTATTACAGTAACGATTCGCTTCCTAAACACCAATCTATATTAGTGTCTATATCCATTCACTCCAAACCCAGCCATAACTCGCTCGCAATAGGCCACAAACTCAAGTGATTTTAACTTGTCGTACCATTAATATTAGTGCGACCATATCTCGCCGACACATAACACTAAACCTTTATCAGTGAGTACATAAACACGCGCGATAACCTCCGATGTTCTGACTTAGTTAATTTACTGTAATTGCGCCAACTATAGCTTTCCTAGGGTTGTGCGCGCTACGGCTTTGGGAACTGGAACACGAAATATGTTGGGTATTAGATGCCTTGCGAACATGAAGTTGGTTTTATTAAATCAGCCTTCATGGTTGGTATAATTTAATGCTCGGTCAAAAAAATTTAGATACACTAACTTTTACCAGCGGCTTCGCTCGCGTTAAATTCGGGGTAGCACGGTTTCCCTTTCCTGATTTGCAGGTACCTGCTACCTCTAGTTTTTGCCCTTGCGCCTGATTTATTTTAATAGCAAAGCTAAGTTTTGTCTTCCCTTTTTCTACCACATTTCTCACTTTTATAAAAAAAAAAATAGCCTATGTCCGTGTCCAGGGCTCCAAAATTCATCAAAATCGGTTTAGCCATGTCGGCATGAAGAAGTAACAAACAAACTCACTTTCGCTTTTATAATATTAGTAAGGATGATTTCAAAACGATGCTAAATATTTTTTTACCCCGAATACCATTAGTATACCGTCACCATACCATTTAGTAGCTTTGTCAGTCCAAAGATTTTTCATATCACTGATGTATGACTAGTTATTGTGCGTGAACTCGTATGACACAATTCGACTCAATTGAATCTTGTTCATTTAGCCCCGAAACGGCTCTGTTCAGGTTTTGTGTGTGTTATTTGTATTTCTAATTATAATAAGTTATTGTTACTATATGTAAACAATAATACTACTCTTGTTTACCTAAAATAATCCTTCACTACTCATCAATATCTATGAAAGATTACGATAATCCTACGCGGTGGGACATTAATTGGTAATCCAATAATTTTCCCGATCCGCGCCCACAATGATGTACTATGTTTAGCTTGTAACACGATATCGATCTATATCCGCAACACGAAGCAGAAATAACAACAAACTCGGAGTGAAAATGATTCAGAGATTACGGTGAAATGGTAATCACTTTATTTATATCGAAACGGGATAAAGAAAGGAGGCGGTGTGTGATCGAAATAGAACCTTTATAACCATTAAGTAGGTACAAAGTATCGGGAGCTTTTTGTTCTGTTTCCGGGTAATAATTAACATCTCAGAGTTTTCGTTTTTGTCGTTGTTCTGTCATGATGCTGTAATTGTAAGTTTTCTGTTCTTATTATAGCTTCCATTGAGTTCAATGGAAGCTATAATGAAGTCAGTTGACTTCAATGAAAAAACCGGCCAAGTGCGAGTCAGGCTCATGCAAACGGGGGTTCCGTACAAACTTGCGACATAAACAGCCATTTCTTTTGACTGCGTAGACTTAGAGGGTAATTTTTTTCACAGCACAACGGGACCATATCCTTAGTTAGATATCCTTTCCTTATTACTTATTACTTTACTAATATTATAAAAGCGAAAGTGAGTTTGTTTGTTTGTTTGTTTGTTTGTTTGTTACCTCTTCACGCTTTAATGGCTAAACCGATTTTGATGAATTTTGGTACAGAGATAGTTGGGAACCAGGAGACGGACATAGGCTATTTTTTTTTTAAAAAGTGGGATGTGAGGGAGAAAGAGGGAAGAAAAGGGAAAACTTACCGTTGCTATTAAAAATCAATAAGGCGCAAGGGGAACTGTGTTACCCCAAATTTAACGCGGGCGAAGCCGCGGGCGAAGCCGCGGGCGAAAGCTAGTATGGTTATAATTACGATACCTCGATACCTCCATGCGTTCCCAAGCTAAACAGTCTTGACAGACAAACAGAAGGACAACAAACTGATCAAATAAGAGTTCCGTTTTTCCTTTTGAGGTACGGAACCATAAAATTTGTTAAATTACATAAATTAACAAAACAATCAATTCTTTTTATTTTAAAACGATGCGTTTTAATTTGAAGTGTGCCTGAAACTGCCTGCCGAGGTTATGGGTTGTTCGAAAGAGATACTGCGGCTCTGGAACATAAAAAGCAAAAGCAGGAACATTGGTGGTTATTTTTCAGTAAAAGTCTGACACTACCCCCGGTCCACATGGAGCGGGGCTTCCTTAAAAAAGGGTAAATCAAATTGTTCGAAAAAATATGAAAATGACCACACACAAAAGAAATCCTTGACCCATCAGAATGGAAAAACTAATAAGGATGACTATGACCTATGTAAAAATTCATTGAATCTCACAAATCAAGGACGAAAATTCCAGCTTCATTTTACAGCTTCTAAAACTACAAACCTTACATCCAATCAAGGTAAAGTCAATAAAACCTAGCCCACAGTAACAAAAGTCTCTGAATCTTGTTACACAGCCACAAAATCAAGCAACTGAAACCCGAATTTCATTGTTACTTCATAAAAACGCTCTAACAATCAACTGATCAGTCTATAAAACGTAAAACACGCACGAACTCATCAATGAATGTAAACGAAGCACGAACTCGCTCGAGCACTGGCTGCGCACACTCGACCACTCGACTCGCCCGAGTGCGCTCGCAGAAATAACTCAATATTCTTTACTTTACAATTCAGCCGGCAGCCCTACGGTTCGCTTACGGGCCCCTAATGCCACATTACTTTTGTACAGAACCTTCGCTCGGTTCTCCGGGCGTTTTTGTCATGACGGACGGGTAATTTTGCGGGCGAATTTTGCCCGTTATGGGCGGCTAAGGTAAGTTTATCTGGATTAAAATGTTCGGGCCGTCGATATAGCGGCTCTACTGTTGGATGTAGTTCGACGGTTTTGTTTCGCCAGAACAGAGCTAGGTTACGTACGGTTTAGTGCGGACCAAGAACGAATTATTTATTTTAATGTTGCTGAAGATTTCGTTATGTTTGTCGAAATCGTTGACTACAGTTGAGAATCTGAATGTTTTAAACATGTTCTATATTTTCAAGATTGGTTTTAGGATTCGGTAAACTCTTAAATGAAATAACAGTTACAATCAATCACTAATAAATTCAATCCTCCCAATTCACATTACGCATAATATTCACGAAGGCAAAGTACACAGAGTGATATACTCGTGAGCAGTATCGCCATTACGCCACTAATATTTACATTTCTACTACATAACACATCTTATTGCCCCTACATGGCAATCTGCCACTAAGCTGGCAAAATTTCCTATAAACGTGCCAAAGTTTCTGGCTGAAAGTACGGGCCGGGGTCTGTAGGGACATAGAAACCTTATTTAATCAGCCTGATCCACATTAAGTAATAATAAAGGCCAACGAACTGGAATCTAAATCAAGTTTTGTCGAACAATAATATTATGTACGTTACGACTGTTATCAGCAGAGGGTGGGTAGAGATGCCGTAGATGCCGTGTCCGACACAAGACGCTTCAGATTGTTGTGACTCTGGTTGGGCAACTTTACTTTAATGAAATCTGACTTAAGTATAGCATTTCGTCAAACCAGGGCGTAGGGTGAAGGGGTAGTATGGAAATATTTTTATATCATCCCCATACCCTTGCATGCTTTCATATTTTTGAAGTTAAGTCATTGATATGCAGAATGGAACAGTTGAGTAGGTACTAGGATTGATTCCCAGCTCAAGTACCATGCAACTTCCGTCCGTCGATTGACGACAGGCCGTGTCGACGGCGCGTTCGTGTTTCACGCGCGCCTCAAAGAGAGTCAGCAAAGCAGAGGGGCTTGCCAGAGCCTCTGCCTGCCGGGGTTGCGGGTTGTTCGAAAGAGATACCGCGGCCTCGGAACATAAAGGGCAAAAGAAGAAACATGGGTGGGTTTTAGTCAGTACAAGTCTGACATGCCCCCCCGCTCCGCCCAGAGCGGGAGAAGTCATTGGATGATTTCCCACCCGAAAAAAAAAAAAAAAAAAGTACCATGCAACTAGGCATATCGATGGGAATTAGTTAGTAGCAGCCTAGAACCTAGATAACGTAAGATGCCTCCGGTACATACAGTCAGACTGTTTGTGTTTTGATTTAGTATAATTGTTTTTTTTTGGGGAATTCCTCTTCCGATTGATTCAGTCTTCGTTAATGTATTACTTAGCTAAACCATGAAAGCCATTTCCATTCCTGAATCTAATACAATTTTTTTAGATTTATCTAATGTATTTTTTTGTAATATTGAATCGAAATCAAATGCTTCTATTTCTGCTTATTTACCGTCACAATGACGGATTAATGTTTTTCTCTCCATGTGCCATTATTTTTAACGTTCCTAAGCCCGATGATGTCCTAGGATCTAGGACATTAGAAAGCGCAAAACATCGAAAAGATTTGGTGACTATCTTGAATGTTTTTGTTTGATTAACTATTCGCAGTAAGTCTTAAGTTATATTTAGCTTGATCTAGATAAAGTGACGTCGTAGTGTAAGCCCCAACGAACGCGTCGGACATACTCCCACTGTGACAGGCATAGAGACAATCAGTTATTTGTACTTACTTTTATCGGCTCGTCATATGATTGGTATTTAAAATATTGATGTCCACTGTCTTGATTTCGGTACTTTGTATTCACGGATTAACCACTGAAAACCAGCGCTGTGCTGCGGGTTCCCATAGCACAGCATCATGCTGAGTGATAACCTACTTGTAGCAGTTACGGCGTGCAAGCTATTTTTTGTTGCGCATGTATAAATAAATATTTGTGATGCTTTGTATGTTCAATTGGTACTAATAAATATATTTTCTTTCTTTCGAGTGTTTCTGGCAGGTTGCATCTAAAGCCACTTCAAGTGAACACAAGTATTGAGGATCCTTAGTCGTGTTCTGTTAGAAATATGATATGAGCGTAGCAGCCACGCTCGTCAGACGGCAACGTAAGTGATTCCTCATATATTGGAATTAGTTGTAAAAAGTGAATACTTGAACCGGTGGAGCTTTAAACGTTACACGTACGTTACGATACACGTCGGCCCTGGTACTGTGTTTCAGTTCGAAACATGTAGCCGATTTGTATTTTCGCTTTTGAGTCATGGTTTTTTTCATCGTTTTTGTTTCACTTGTTTCGAGGTAATTACTTCTATTCGGTCTTAATTTCGAGTTAAGCGCTCCGATAATTACAATAATAGAGAGACAAAACAAAATAATATCGCAGAAACAAAACGAGCTCTTAGCTGTGCACCATCACGCGATGTTCCAAGGATACAAACTACAGTAGCCGCAGGACGTTATCTCCTAAACACACATCTCCGCCATTATTTAATTAAAATAATACGAGTTAATTAAAGCGTGCACTACGTACTGTATGTGCTCGGTACACGGCTTAACTAATTAACCCATACTTGCAGGGTGTGGCTTGGAGCGCATACTAGCCTCAATACCCTAGTAATATTCTAAATACGTGCACTTAGATTAAACGCAAATCATAAATTATGTATAACGTGGATGAGTTGTGCTGACTTTGGATCTCTTTGTATTCCTGCATTCTTAGATTAAGTTAGATTTGTTTGTCGTAGACGAAAAACCTGACCAAAATATTTTAGAAATTCTTTAAAAAAACGATGACATACGTTCTATCGCATCAAAATTTGGTTATGTTACTGTTCAGTCGGAAATTTGGATTTCTTTAATATTGACTTTCTTTTTAATACAGAAAATTCTTTTTTCTCAATGTTAATACTTATTCTCATTTTACCGTTACTCATAAAACTTTAAATCTTATATTTAATCTTATATTTTCTTTGCCAAAATTGCAAAGACATTACAACAAAAAATTACCACGGTAGTTTATGAAAACAATTAGTTATTGTTTTATATTATATTTTTTGTCATTTTACCACAATGTTGTCGTATTTAAACCAAAGGTTGACTGGAGAAGAGTATCTTGTAACAGTAAGTCCACTGTACATTAGATTAAATAATTAATTAATTAATAATTAATTATTTTAAATAATTATCAAGCTGAGATCCAGAATAATCATGTATTCAATAGAATAGATACACAAATCCATAATAAGCTGTTCATACATAGATCTAGATCTAAATTTTAATTCACAAATGATGTGTGTCTGTCGCCCACGCTCTAAGTAAGAGTTATCCCATTGTGGGGAAGCATTTGTTTTTACTCACTAGTCTAGATTTAGATCCTAGAGTTCATATCAAAGCTCGAAGCGTTAACACAAATTCGCTTTCTCAGTAGCAACATAAAACCTTTCGATATAAATACCCCATTCAATCTGAACCCACGCTGCTAGTTCATTTTAAATATACAATTTACATAGAAATAACGTTTTCAATGTGATGGTCTTGATATAGACAGAGGCTTTCAACAAATCCAGCTGTAGCGTGGACCGACGCCGACGGCGCAATACAATACTGGCTCGATTTAGGAAACCTTGTAAAGCTTGGCTCTAGAAACGTAGACTCACTCGTGGCTAGACGAGTAGCCTCATAATGTGCTATAAAACTAAAATGGTAATTAAACTGTTCTATTTTTCCGTTGATTTACAAATACACATATTATACCACGAAACAAAAGTCGGTGACCTGTTACTTATCTCCAATCTGTGTTAATTAATTTATTCTACCCAATAACTTAATTCACAATAATTACAAATAAAACTTCCAATTAAATCCTTATTGCCATTTACATCGAATATTAAGTTAAATATTGATCACAATTTTGCGTGCAGAGTGCGATTGATAATATAGCTATGGTTTGCAAATACGGCCGGTCGGTAATCTGTTCATTAAATGGGATATAATTAAAATACGATGGAGATTGCGGCCATTAGTGGTCACATCTGCAGTATACTGAGAAGAATTATGATATTGTGGTGACAATTATCTCTGCGGTTACCCTTTTATGAGGCAGGTCAGTGGTGCGACAATCTCCCTCTCAAACAGCTTGATCATTCAGAAATATTCAGGTACTCGTCCGCGCTTATCCTGATTTATTTGATACTAGCTGCGCCCCGCGGTTTCACTCGCTTGGTGATAGAATATACTATATATAAGTTTATGAATTGCAGCCTGTGTGTTATTCTGATATGTAAGCTACATTATTGTAAGGTTTAATTAAAATCCATGCAGTAGTTTTTGCGTAAAAAAGTGACAAACATCCGTACAAACTATCGCGTTTATAATATTATAGTAAGATCAGCACTTCACTAAACTCTTTTCCCACACACGCCTGCCGTCACACTTCACGTTCTTCTATACAGAATTTATATAAATTAACATCCGTTTTGGCATGTCAGAAAAAAACAGTCTAACATTCTTTATATTTATTGTATATTCTATAGGGTGTGCCGGGACTTATGAGGCCTCTAATCAGAACATACACACAAGTGATATCCCCACTAGCCTGGACTGTTGGGTCCGGATGTACTTAGCGGGGTCACTGCGGGCCACTTGGCTATGAGTTATATTAACATAATAAAAGAACACTGAACAGAGCGTCGTTTGGTTTTAACAAAACTTTAGTCGCTAGAGTACACAAATGAGAAACATTGTTTTAGTATTTTGTTTTTCCATGAGTGTAGAGAACCCTTTAGGATCACTCGTGTGTCTGTCTGTGCGACGTTGGTTTTTATTGTGCCACCATAATATGTAATATATGTTAGAGAACCGAGCAGACCTGGGAAGAATGGCACACATGGAAGTAAACTCTCAAAGAATAAATAAAGTAACCAAAATATGCATTAGTATTTTGAGACGCCGTATTTTTCATTTAGTATACGATGTATATGATGTCTTATCAAACATTTATTCGAGACTAGTCTGATGTTACCCTGTCTAGTCCCAAACTATGTTGGAGCGGACTTCCAGTCTAACTGGAGCAACTGAATGCCAGTATTTCACATGGAACGAATGTCTGACTTCCATAGCTCTGACTAAACATGATACATAAATATTTCCAGACGGCATTACGACCGTGCCCCATCATGCCACATCATGGCCGTCGCACAGACGATCACTATTGCGCACACAGACAGATTACCGAGCAATTAGCTCGGCGCGGCGCGACCTACATGACGCACTAGATTGCCCGCGTGATCATTATACCGATAGCCTCCTAGGATTGATGATGAATGTACCGGGAAACTTTCATTAAAATTTGGGTTTCTACGATTTTGATAGTTCTTTAAAAAGGTGATTAATGAAAAGTATTAGATTTGAGAGATATCAGAAGGGTTACCATGACATCTTATAGCAGTTCTTATTCCTGTGTGAGAAAGAGATGATGCTAGACACCCTGTATAGCTCTGTCTTTTTTCCTCAGTGGAATAAGTTCTGCTTTAAGACGTCATGGTAGAGTAGCAGTACTTGAATAGAAAAGTGAAATGCGAAAGTCTGAGTTCGTTGATTGATTTCATCATTGCATTTTGGGGTCTTTACCGCGACGGACGTGTGAATCGCCAAAGTACTGTTTCTGAATGGGAACATCTTAAAAAAATATTGGTCCGCCGCCAGTGTTGGAAGCAGGGTCTAAGCTACCGGTGGTCTAGATAGAAGAACCTCCTCACAAAAAGAGCCGTATCTCGCTCGACCAACCTACTAAGAGTCTCGACAGATGTACGTCGAGGCTCTTGGACTTGACGCCATTGACCGTTTCAACAATCGGCACAATGATAGCTTAGTTCACATATGTTCCAACTATCTCGAGTGCCAAGTTAAAATATTTTATTTATTTCTCTTTTTTATCTTTCACGAGGTTTCGTCATGCGGGATGGTAACATCTACTATCTCAGATTAATTATTCGTAGCAATACTTTTGTCAGTAATGAGAAACTGATTCAAATACAGCGTAATATGGTCTTTTTCAAGAACTGGATCTGGTACATAGTGCCTCAGATTAACGAAACGTTTACCTAGTGGGTTTATGACTTATATATTATTGTGTTTTTCCTGTTATCCTGTGCTTGGTTTCCCTACCGTATAATTTCAAATCTTCTCCCTCCAAATTCAATTACCCAAATAGGGAAATGTTACCCACTGAGCTGCGGTCCGAATCGACCCATTCAAAAAATGCTCTTGGGCAATACACACCTCGGTTTGAACCGCTCACCTTGCGAACTGACTAAAGACACACATTTTGACAGTCAACGGATGTCGGTTGTTTGAAAGGCTGATTATATATACTTCTTTGAATCATATTACATTAACAAGAAAAGTTTCACCAAAAAAAATTAAGTTTGTTATACGTTCTTCACCCACATTTCATTCCATGTAACCCCATTTTCAAAAATATGTGTGTACTCTCATTCGTCGTTCAAAAAGTATTTCATGAGTGAGTCGTTCCCCCGAAATTAAACGACAAGCAACGTTATTTGTTCCAAACGAATTCACTAATTAAAAAACATGAAAACGATTTCTTTAAAGCCGGATTTTTTTGGATTATGATATTTCAATTGCAAATGTTTTTGTAAATTAAAAATGGACATGCTATATTTTTTCGTGCGAGTAAATCTAAGTTGGAAAAATATTGAGTGGTGGCAGTGCCGCCCCATTTGTGGGCGTCTATGTTCTAGAAATGCAATTGTTTATTTATAATTTGATTCTGAGGGCATTTAAACGTTTGAAAAAAAAATTTTTTTCGTATAAATTGTTTAAACCTTCTTTCTGCCGTATATTTAGAGTTGATCTTTCTGAGTTAACTAGCACTTAATGTTGGAGATTTGGAGGAGTATTTTTGCCGCGTAACTATAAAATCTTTCTGTACGAATCCCAATTCGGTCGAATATACAGAAAAACGCAAGAGAAGATGTCTCATATATTTTTCCTTTCAGTTTAGAAATAAGCTGCCAGCTAAATCAAAAGTACAAGTTAATATGAAAATTTGATTCATTCACAATTTCTAACCTGTCCGTTAAATTGTGATAATAGCTACCTACAACAATGTCTCCCCAAATATAACCAGGACACAGTAAACGTTCATTATAGAGTAGCAAGTGAAGATAATGTTCCGTCTGAGTGACAAGCGAACAAGCGCACCCAGATCATCCCATACAAGCGACGTTGATGGACGGCGGCGGCGCAGGAAGCCGCGCACTGAATGTGCTGCCCTGGATACCAGAGGCAGCGACTGAGAGTATCAAAGTTAAAGCGTGGGCTGATATCGTGCAATGAAGCTAGAGAAATTTTGTTCATTCAACTAAGTTTTGAAAGATGGATGATAAATTATTATAACGAACCTAAACTTACTGTGAAAATAACTGACATTTAATCAGCAGCTCATTTGGAATGAATACTTTAGAATATAATCATAAATTAGACATAATTTTTTTTTTCTTTTTGTACCCCAGAAATGTAGCTGAGCAGCGGAAATGAAGTATGAAACTCATCAGACCGGATCAGCTGTCGAGCGACTTACATTATATTATTAGTATGTACGTGTTCCCACTCCATCTAAATACGGTTGAGCTAATAAAATAGGGATGGTATTTAAAAGTACTTCAATTTATTCCCATTTCGTTTACCTAATTTTGCCTATGTTGCACCAAATATACTGAATGTGCACCAAAATATGTTAATTAAAATATGTCATAACGAGCATCAGGAAAAAGACAGCACTACAATAAAAAAGTGTTATTTCTTTATCCATTTTCTATTAATGCAAGTCGTTACTGGGTCGTCGTAGGGGGTCGCAGTTTTAACCTAACCTAACCTACGCATTTTTTTACCATTCAGGAAAGAATATTTGGTGCACGATCAGTATTTTTGGTGAACACAAAATTTTTTCCCATAAAATAGTGTACAATATTTTAATAAATACCGATCTAGTAGAAATAGCTAATGGTGTACTTGTTTCAGCCGCTTTACTTCTCGTGTGAGTACTTTGAGTAGGAATTTATTCATGGATAAGCAATAATATAAATACGAAACTCTAAAACATTTTCTCTCTTCAAAGAGTAAGTCAAAGAGCATTAACTCTCCTCTACTGTACTGTACTGTAATATTCTGCAAAATGATTTATTTTTATCTAATATATAAAATTCTCGTGTCACAGTTTTCGTTCCCATACTCCTCCGAAACAGCTGGACCGATTTAAACGAAATTTTGTGTACATATCGGGTAGGTCTGAGAATCGGCCAACATCTATTTTTCATACCCCTAAGTGAGCAGCGGGTGAAACCACTGGGCACAGCTAGTTATTTATAATGTTTGTTTTATCATTGATAATTTTACATTTTCCTGTTTTGTCTTTTCTATACACTCGCAGCTCTCATCATCTGCCTAGCCTTTTCCCAACTATATTGGGGTCGGCATCGGCTATACACTCGCAGTTCTATTGGAAAAAAACTAATGAAAGAAGCAGTACCGTTAAATAAGATATGAATTAACACTTGTGCTTCATTTAACTTGTGCCAATTCATTAAACAAAAAATAAATAAGTACGTATTAACTCACTGTTTTACTTTTTCATCAAAATTAGTCATTTCTAAGCGCACAGGCAACACTGGATGTAGTCAATATATGAGGTTCACTCCCGTGAAAAGTAATATTATAAACATTTTAAGCTCAGTCATACTTACCTTAATTGTAAAAGTTTTAAAACATTATCTACAAAAGAAATTCTTGGTAGCATTGTTATAAAAATTAATCAAAACTGTGAACTGAAAATTAAAGAAGATTTTATATCAATTATACTTTCTTTTGAGAGAGGATTTAAATATGACGTAGATATAGAGAGAGATCATAGGGCGTTGCCTGTCACGCGTGATATGCTTGCCTGCAGGTCCACCGACCGAATTTTAATGGAGAGGCCTGTGGGTGTCAAACACGTGACGAACCAATGTACTTGAGTTTGCTGTTGAGACTGCCACGGCGCTGCAGCGCGTCGGGATGTTCGCAGAGGTTTGCACGGATGGATTCCACGTCATCATGATAAGAAATACACGTCTCCTTACAACAATGCCAGTATGTTAGTGTTGCAGCATTTCGAAGATGATTGCTGCCAGACTTAGCTGCCCCCTTCAGATACAAGAAGTGGTGAAGGGAAGAATCATTATATGTCTGAATAAATAATAAAATTGTAAACTTTAACTACTTACCAAGACTAAAATACTAAAAAAACTAGGGAGTCACTGTTTTCGAATAAAGTCTATTTATTTTTGGACGTATTTCCAGGTTGACAATTTATTTTATATTAATCACAACGTTCAGGGGAAAACAAGTATTTTACGCAAACTGCATACTGTACTCAGTTATGTTCGCATTTCCTTTTCCTTCTTAGAAAAACAATGACAACGTGTGCTATTTCTGGCTCAGTTCTTAGAGACGTATTTATCGTGGCGTGTAATAGGGATGTTAGCCGCCACTGCTCGCCGACGAGCTGGTAATGAGAGAGCAATCTGCGCTGCTAATTGTACCTGTGTAGTTTGTACTCGAAGCTGTCCGCGCCACTGTTAGCGGCCAGCAGTAACGTAACACCGGACCGCCGCCGCCGGACCGTGGACATTTGGTGCATGGAGATGGCGTGTTGTTAAGGTTTTGTGGCCTGTGGATACAAAGGACTGCAGTAAACTGAGTTGAAGTAGATAACCTAATTAATTGCTTTACAAAAAAACCACACACATTCAACTTGTATATTTGACTTGGTATATTTTAGCTAAATTGTCCAAAGTTGTGGTTTCATTATTGGTTTCTTATAAATTATTTTATTAAATACGTTGTGTTGGATAGCTGTTTTACAATACACTGTGACGATCATTGTACCTTTACTTCCTCCCTATCTTTGTTTTGTATTTGTTATTGGAAAAGCTTTTAATGTTTTAATAAAAATGGGATTGTATTGACTTTATCCTGGGTTATTGTATATAAGTGGAGCAGGAAGGACAATCTTTCAAGTGTAGGGAGGTTCTTATGTTATTTAATTAATTAATGGTTCATCGTAGAATGAAAAAGTCAGAAATAAACTCCTTGAGATAATAACTTGAGCGTATGGTTCTAGGTTTAATCCCCAGGTCGAGCAATGTTTTGTAATGTTTTCGTTTCGTTAGGTTGTGTCCCGGTTTAATGGCAATTTTCACCAGCTTCATAGAGTGAAAGTGGTGACTTTAACGTTGCAGTTGATCAAAGATCAGCGTTACTGACTAATACAAAACAAAACACAGCAAACAAAATGTGATGGTACACGGAAACGTGCCTGTCGCCATAATCGACATAAAAGCAATATCCTATTACAAACACATAACGTCCAACATAACAATATAATACAGAACATTCGTGATTCATTACGACTGTGATTGGATTGAATGCGATTGCTAAGGATTCCCGCTAGGCCCACTATCTTTTTATTTCTACGGCTTCGGCGCAATATTTCTTTCATCAAATCCAATCACCCATCTCCCTTACTCGTGTGAGACAAGCAAGGAAAGACAAACGGATTTAGAATTAGATAATTTGATTTGTATGTATTTGGAATGTAGATGTGGTATAATGAAGCCTAATGAATGTTACCGGGTCAGGCGTTTTATTGTGCTCGCTGTGACGCTGTGACGAGGGGAGGCCGGGGGCGGGGGGAGAGGGGAGGGGGCACGGGGATCTGATTACGTGTTTATTTTTAAAGAAACGTGGTACGGATTTTGTGTAATGTCGTTAGGGATAATCTTGTTAATTTGATTGTGTGTTTGGTTCTATCTCTATTTGCTGAGTGTTAATAAGCCAAGTTGAGGGCAATAGGTTCTCCTAGTAAATTGCACTCCAATGTAACTGTCAAAATGTGAGTACACTATAACCACCTCTGCTCAACTTTTCTTAGAAAAAAAGGTAATTGTACATATTTGTTCTGAAACTTTACGTTTAATTCTCCGATCGTACACACAAACACTTAGGTAGCATAACACACAAGACTGACTTGGCATCAAGCTCGCTTTGAAACAGAACGCTAATCTAAGAGTTATGTCGAAGCTGTTTGTATTCGCGCGGAATTGATACCTTGTTGATATGTTCTCGTTCCTACTCGCAATGCAAATAGTAAAGTGCATTAATGTTATTTATTGGTATATTGGTTAGAAATAGCTTATTGTGTTTGGTAAATCCACCCTAATGTTAAGTCTTATTAGCTATTATATTTAGGGGAGGAACTATCGGCGCACAGGGAGTACTATCTATGCTACCTTATTAGTTACATTTGCTTGACTAGGTGGAAACTTTCTTAGTATACTGCCAGTAGTATCAGTTAATATTCTTATGCAAAAAATGACAGTCCATTAACAATACCGTTTTACAGAATTACAATTCAGTCATAATTGTATAAATCATCATCACTTTTGTTTCAAATACTTGCTTCATTCAAATATCATTTCAATGACGCACCATTTTGCAATACAAAGCACTGACAATTAATAGGCAACAGCAAATTGTTTCGCATCAACACAAAGCTTAGCTTGGAATCAATTGAGCATAACTTGAACGCAGCATCACACACATGTGAACGGGGCTTTATGCTGAGTTTGCACGCTCCAGTCACTTGCCATACTCAATTGTCTGGTCAAAGGCCAGCGATGTGTAGAATGCGACAGCTGTCTTGTACGACATACAGCCTGAGATATGAACAACATCGTTTACGTCTTAGCTCCATATTAATACCCCATATTATAGCATTGTCGATTGTGAAAGGCATATGTGTATGTTAGTGGAGTTATACATTTTTTTTTTAAATATTTCACAGCTTTATGTGAGGTATTCAGGCACGACGTGGTAGTGGTGAATCATGGCTATTATTTTCAGATTTTTACTAGTATTGGTGGACTCCTAACAAAATCGATTAACAAAATTCAGTTGAAGTCCAGTCATTCAGAATAAAAAGTACTACAAAGTCGTCAGTGTCGTCACAAAAATCTTAAAACTTTATCCTAAAAAACGTTAATTAGGCGAGCGATCCCCGCGTCTGAAGACTATTATCATACTTCTACCATGACCCCTCCCCCCCCCCGTGCCCCCCCGTGCCCCTGGCACCGCAGTAAAGCCGTGCGATACCGTCAGCCGGGATTAAGTCATTCAAAAATGTTACGGTCACCACGAATGCAAATGGCGACATCTCTCGCCGGCGGTTATTAAGTGCCAACATTAATTTATTCCGTCTCGTTCATCTTAATTAAGGTCTTGCACTTTTACACTCGGCCAGAGCAGTTAGCTTTCTTTTTTCTCTAGGCAGTCGAAAAAATGGATAAAGTCTTGTCTTAAAGAGAATGAGTCCCCAGAATACTGCTCTCCATTGTGAAGAAAAAGCTTAAACCCGCGTAGGTAAATGCATATTTTAATGTACGGAATTTAATTTCGCTCTTACGCCTACTTTTGTTGAAGCAGCGGTAAAGTATTTTAATTTTTTCGCGTAAAAGTGAAAATTATGTTCAAAACACAAGCTTTATGCCGCTTTCAGTCTACAATAAAGATAATTATGCAGAAAAGTGTAGCGGTCTACGAAGGACCTACGCGGCTCGTAGCTACGTGCTACGGCGCCGTAGCAATGGTGCTACGCGGCTGCGACAGTGTTTGCATTGTTGATTGTATTCAAATGGGTGTTTGTGCTAATAGTTTTATTATAAGCTACTGGTTTGATGAGAAGAGATGCAAATTTTCGTCTGGCATTTTATTCTAGTTATTAAGGCGCTGTACAAGCAAAAACTTTGTAAAATGTCTAGATTTTCGTCACAAAGTTAGCCGTATCTGTAAAAACACTGTAGTATATAGTCAAATACATAAAGAAAAGACTTAAACAAAAACGGTTTACAGAAGTGATCTAGTACTACAAAAACGAAATGTTTAAAAAGACCACGAAAAACATTTTCGCCGCGAAATTCTCAATTTTTTCAGCGATAACCATCATATTTTTTAAATCTATAACAAAGGAAATTTTATAGACTAAAGACTTATCTAAAACATTTAACACGGAACTATATTTTTTTTAATATTCAATTAAAACTGCAGAATGACTTTTTTGGCGGACATGATATTCAAATAAAATAAAACTCTGAAATATTTTCGACGTTCTTTCGATGCACTAATGTCGTATACTTGTGTCAGACCACGCCCAGTCTGCAGCTAGCCGCACCTCCGTGGATATTTAAAGATTAGCTTGTTACGGCGCCTTAACGTGCTAGTTCAATACCGTATTTTATGCATTTTTAATTCGTAATTTATATCTACATTATATTTCGTTATATTACAAACTATGAAATATATTTCACATATTTATTTGAAATTGCATGAATGCGTGACTAAAACTTAAAGTACTGTTAAATCCAATATATTAATGAGCCCAATATATGAAATTTTTAAAAATAAATGCTAAGCAACGTGAAAGTTTTTTTCATTGAAAAAGTTGCACAAAACTTAACAACGAATACGTGAGCTAAACTCATGGCATTTAATTAAGAAACCTCAATAAAAAGCGCGCTTTCAAACAAAGTAACAAGTAAATAACCGACTGACTGCGAACCGAAACGAACCGCGAAACAACAACGAAGGTCACCGAAATGTTTCGAACATACTGTATATACATATTAGACGTCGCCGATTTTCCTATTGCCATTAAAAACAGAAAGGTAATGATGTTATGCCGCGGTAGTGAGTAGTAATGATTTCAATCCTCACCGCGGCCTACGGGGCCCACATCGTAGCTTGATTTAATTTCATGTCTAATAAAAGCAGGGTCTGTGCGGGTCGCGGGTGCAGGGGGCGGGGCAGGCGGGGCACTGGGGCACTCGCTAGCTAATCTCATTTGAACCGAGTCGCTCACTACGCGAACCGATTTTGTTAAAAGAAACTGCTTTTATTACACGAATCCGTAAAGCGCACGTGTACTCCCGGATTTACGAGGAAAAGTAAAACATTACAGTTCTACTGTTTGTATGTGTTTGTGTATGGGGCCGGTTTATGGGGGACTCGTGATAAGAACCATGGGGATTACGATTATCCCTTCCCTGGACAAATGAGGGAAATAAAAATACTAAGGGGTGTAATAAAAGTAAACATTTAGCAGCAACATCTCACACAAATTGAATAACACACACACACACACACACACACTCACCTGGAGATTGTATTCCACTGGTTACGTTTCCTGTCAAATTACAAATTGCACTTCTTGTGAAGTTAGCTTTTCTTTTTACATTGATGAGTCATAAATTGACGGGCCTGTTGGTCTAGTGGTTAGTGACCCTGACTGCTGAGCCGGAGGCCATGGGTTCGATTCCCACCCAGGACAAACTTTGTGTGATGAGCATGATTGTTTGTTCTGTGTCTGGTTTAGATTTATCTATAATATGTCTGTATTTATAAATTATATAAGTATGTATATCAGTTGTCTGGTTACCATAACACAAGCTCTGCTTAGCTTGGGATCAGATAGCCGTGTGTGAGTTGTCCCAAGATATTTATTTATTTATTTATAAATTACATTCTCGTAAGTAAGTCGTAACTCTTTTTAATTATACAAGAAGCACATTAATGAATGTCTAAACAAATGCGTTATTTTAGATGTTGTATCGTCGGTATCCTATCCTCATTCTGTTTTAGTGGAAATTGGCACAACACGGTTTTTTCTTCCATTTGTTACCTGTAATGTACAGTGCTTAAAATAAATAAGGCATTCATTTAGGAATCCCCAAGTATTTGGAAAACAAGTATAAATGTTGGTAACTACTCACTAATGCACTATAGTGATTGACTTCTCCGATATTAAACAAACGAACTAAAATAAGTTCAACAAGTTACTGTTGTACTTGCACTCAACTTTAAATAAAAACGACTGTAATTAAACCAGATTCAAACAAACTTTATTAAATGTATAATGCCTAAAGAGCTCATTCCTCTAGGACACAAATATAACTTAATGTTGTTTTGGAATCCCGTTACATCGTCGTTGTGTTACTTTATGAAAAAGTGTAGATTACTGAAACGGTAGAAATAAGGCAAATGGGAAATTATTGTGGAAAAGATGTATCATTTGTTTAATTGGCGATAAAAAGTCTAAGACTTCATTCATTACTGCTCGAATTTAAATTTAATTTACAACAAATTATTCCCCGAACTATATTACTTTAACGGATCGAAATAATTTAATAACACCGGCCTAACTGTTATTCACAGTTACACATTTAAACCACAAAGCGGGATACGATCAATCATTATTAGATTTAAAAACTCCATTATATTCGCAAATGTATATCTCTATAATCTATACATACAGGCGTAGCACACATTTCAAAAACATGCCAATGGCTACCGTCACTCATGTAGACTATCGCTACGAGCCTGGCGCCTACGGCGTAGCACTGCTACGCTGAACACTTGTAATAATTTATTTCACAGCCATAATAATTTATTCGACGTTTAACAGTGATAATAATTTATTGGGGACATATTCGGCGGTGATAACGGAAAAGAAACGGATATCAGAGGCCGTCAAACTGATTGATTGGATCGTTTTCTTGGGCTCGTAGCACTGATAGCGCCCCCGACCAAGGAACCGGTGGACGATGTGTTTTCGTTTTTTTTTGTAAAATTACGAAATTTTTTGTTTGAATCATTTTTGAAGAAAATACTATAGTAATAAAATCCACTTACACTTACTTTATTAATTTAAAATATCTAAATTTTGTAAAATAAATTAACAAAATGCTACAAAGAAACATTTTGAACTTCAAAAGTAAAACCCAATTTCATTACAACCAAAAACTTCACCTGGAACTTGAAATCAACAAAACAAACAGAGAGTGTGAAGAAATCTTCCACACATCTCTCATCTCAACTTAGTTCTTACCTACAGGTAATTTAAAATAAATCCTAGACTTTGGTACCTCAAGCCTCGTAAGGTTAACTTCTCCGTACAATTGTTTTCTGAAAACTTCGCTGTTTGAGTGCAGGGTTACAAGAACGGGCTAATTTTGATTCCCTGGAATTTAGTTTGGTATGAAGTATGTGGTAGTCGAGCTAAGCAGGACATTTACAGAGTAAATATATGTGAGCTGTTGAAGAGAGTTGTACCAGGATTGCGTACAATTAGATATTTCATGGAAACAGACTTCCGGGAAGCGATTTGTGACCGGTAGCGTGAATCTATACTAGATGTCAGATATCTTTGAAGTTTTAGTTCCTAGAATTGTTTGTAGAACTAACTGCCATCTAAAATTAAATTAACGGTAATTCATCATGTAAAGCATGTTTGAGTTAAATCAAAAACTCTGGAAAGTTCATAAAATGATCCATAGTTAAGTGCAACAGTTTGATAATGCCGTTTTCGTTTGCAGCTCAAGTATTACAAGAGCATCATGTAATAATTGTACAAGTATGTCACCTGTCAAAGTGGACGAAACCGTAGTCGTTGACAGCACTGACAGCCTCATGACTGAAACACAGCTGTACGTACTAAGTCGAATCAACAATGTTTTATAAGGCTGAAAAAAGCCACAAACTAACTTTATCCTTTAACTTTACTCCTTTCATAAGTAAAGACATTCTATTCTCACATCCGCGTCCTTTCGTAGGTCCTAGCAGCCCGCAGTCCGCGGGCCCTTCCCCCCTGCCTCCTCGCTTTCCGCCTGCCTGCCTCATCCCCTTGCTCGCCCACTGCAATGACTGCTATATTTCACAGCGACGCGTCGGATGAATCGACACACCTGACGACCAATCACAATCGCGTTTAAAAAACAAACCCTCGTGAACTCAGATTTAAAGAAATGTTAGTCATGGTGCTAGGGGTTCAAGGTCATTCAATTGGTGTTTGTCGCGTTTAGAGGTTATATTTAGATAATGGTTTGGAAAATGTTATAGTTCATAGCAGTAAATTCGTGAATACGATATACGGATTGTAGCGTATTTATTTATAAATCATCATTCATCACACTTCAAATAATAGAAACCTATAATTAAAAGTACCTAATTGAAGTTCGTTACTTAGTTTGGAAAACTCACTAAAATTGGTGATTTAAAAACCACATTATAAATATAAATTAAAAATTATAAACAGACAGCTTGAGTTACAGACTAATAAAACGACAATTTAACACAATGTATCACTAGGAAGTATTATTCCATTTACTTACATTCTATTACATAAATGCTCATCAGTAATCATCATGCACAATAAGACAAGCATCAGATGACCGTCAGATAAACATGCATTGGTGCATTTTTGGACACGGCTTATAGTTAAATTATCATCATTAACAGCTATGGATTCAACACATCCATAAAACCCCAATAAGGGTGTACACTTAAGCAGAGGGGCTTGCCAGAGCCTCTGCCTGCCGGGGTAGCGGGTTGTTCGAAAGAGATACCGCGGCCTCGGAACGTAAAGGGCAATAGAAGAAACATGGGTGGGTTTTAGTCAGTACAAGTCTGACATGCCCCCCCGCTCCACCCAGAGCGGGGGAAGTCATTGGATGATTTCCCACCCGAAAAAAAAAAAAAAAAAAAAAAGGGTGTACACTTAGTTCACCGTCCGTCCGTCGATTGACGACAGGCCGTGTCGACGGCGCGTTCGTGTTTCACGCGCGCCTCAAAGAGAGTCAGCAAAGCAGAGGGGCTTGCCAGAGCCTCTGCCTGCCGGGGTTGCGGGTTGTTCGAAAGAGATACCGCGGCCTCGGAACGTAAAGGGCAAAAGAAGAAACATGGGTGGGTTTTAGTCAGTACAAGTCTGACATGCCCTCCCGCTCCGCCAAGAGCGGGGGAAGTCATTGGAAGATTTCCCACCCGAAAAAAAAAAAAAAAAGGATGTACACTAGGGTGAAAATTTAAAAAAACAACGTTATGATTTTTTAAAAATCATTTATCAAACGGGTAACCTAAATAAACTTTGTCATCAAGCATTCGTTTGCAGTTAAATAAAATGTGGAGACGAGCTAAATGAAGGTGTGCGGTGCATCACTGCTGGTTTCACAAGATCCAGATATTTAGTTTTGCTTTAGGTAATAAAATCACTTGTATGGCAGCAAAATAACCATTCATTGTCTGTTCAAAACTTGATCATGGCATTAACATACAAATTCAGTCGTATTCAATGGTACAACAGCGCGTCCGCGGCATAGTAATGTACAGCCATTGTTTCGGGACGGCACAGTCCGCGTAATTGGCGCCAATATACGAGATTGTTCCCCAGTAATTTAATTATTTGTTTTGGAAGTGGGGCGAGTTCGTCCTCCGACGAGAGGAGAGACGGGAGGTTGTATGGCCCTCTGATAGACGGATTTGTTCGTTATTACATGATGCTGGGACGGTTTGATTAGCGAGGGCAATTTTCTGATACTTTGTTTTGTTAGGGACTGCTGTTTGGCTACTTTTGATGGTAAAGTGGACGCATGAGCCTCACGATAACCCAGTATAACAGACAGTCTTAAGAAGGTGGTTTAAGCTGCTTATTGACATAGTTTCATGAGCCTAAAAAAGTCTGAGTCATAAATATGACTTTACGTTTTTCTTATTTGTGTTCCTTGAGCAGGATCCCGCCGGTATATTCTCGACTCATCGTATCCGAGCCGCGGGAAGAGTGACGACGCAGACATTTAGTACAAATGTGGATAGAACGAGGAGCAGTGTGGTGCGGGGGAGGGGGGAGGGGGGAGTGTGGGGGGGGGGGGCTAGCAGAGACTAATGTATGACGATTATTTAGAACGCCGCCTCTTGCTTATGGAGCAATAGTTTTTAAAAAGCTGCGGGAAAGTAGGTACATATCGTAAGACGTAGTACGTGGAGTGTTTGGGGTTTATTTACAATACGGTAAAGCAAAAAGCTAAATTCTAACTTACTCCAAGCTTTTCAGTACAATCTACAAATATCTTCAAAAAATTAACAATCCATAAGTTAATGCGAACCAATCACGTCAAATTGATTTAAAAGAAATGTGATTTTGATGTTATTTGCTAAAATTCTTACAACTACTTGTATTTATTCAAGTGTAAAGTAAGCTTGAGCGAGAAACACGACAGCATGCTTATTGGTAGTTTATAGGGTTGGTTGGAATTAAACGGCACCATATGACATACGACCGATATAATTAACTCCAATAACAGACACACATATAACAAGATACTTTTAACACACGTAAACGATACAAATAACAAGTAGGTACGCCGCGGCGCCGCCACGGATTACATGCGGTCACGCTACGGAGGCTCAACGCGAACTAACCGGCGCGTGCGGGCAAGGTGGGACATCCACGTTGCCAGCGCGCGCGGCGATCCTAGCCGAGCGGCGACACGGCGGAAGGGTTGGCGGGAGGCGAGGGATGGTGAGAGCGGGCAACGTCGCCTTATTTTGGCGCGCTATATCCTCCCCCTCCAAGTCACAAGAACGGCCCGGCAGTGACTTGGCTGGTCGGCCACGCCGACGTTGGTGAACCACCACTGGGGTTGATCCCATATAAGGGGTCAGAGCGCTAGCATGGTACCTTCCCTTTACAATCCCGCTGTTATCGACGACTAAAAAAGATGTAGGACTGATGACCTGCGAGACACGATACGGGCCTTCCCGTCTTGGCGCAAACTTACTGGTAAAACCTTTGGCTGCACTGCTCGCCAAATGGGTCTCCACAAGGACCAAATCTCCCTCCTTATAAGAAGGAACGTCCCTACGACGTTGATCACCCGTCGACTTCCTAGCATCTTGCTGTTCCTCTACTCGGTGCTTCACGTCATGTAGGACGCGTGCAAACTCTTTCAAATACGGTGTAAATTGGGGCACAAAGTTCTGCTGAGAGACAATAGCTCGAAGATCCGTCTGTACAGCCAGAGGAGAACGCAATTCTCGGGCAAAAGTAAGAAACGCTGCAGATTGACCCGTACCCTGATTGTAAGCGCTATTCAAGGCAAATCGTACCATCGGAAGAGCGAACGGCCATCGGCGATGCTCGGGTCCAACTAGAATGGCAAGATGTTTTTTCAATTCACGGTTTTTGCGTTCCGCAGGATTAGCTTCGGGATGGTATACTGGTATCAATGATTGATGAATCCCAAGCACAAACATAGCCTTTTGCATTACGGCCGAAACAAACTGGCTTCCGTTATCAGAGATAACGCGACGAGGCAAACCGTACCGCAAGAAAACTTCCTCAATCAGTACTTTTGCACATGACTCAGCAGTCGCGTCACAAAGTGCAAAAAGTTCGATCCATCGGCTGGAGGTGTCCTCGACTAGGAGAATCCACTTCTCCCCCTTATCCCCTTCGGGTAATGGTCCAAATAGGTCCATTGCGAGAACCTCAAATCTTTGCTGATGTATTGGGGTTTGAAGCAAACCAGCAGGCTTTAAGTTGGTAGCTTTGTATTTCTGACAAATATCACAGGACTTTAAGTACTGTGCCACATATGTTTTCATATTTTTAAAATAGTATTTTTCTTTAATCTTCCTCAAGGTCCGCTCTAAACCTAAGTGTCCGGCAGTAGGCGCGTCATGAAACTCTTTGAGGAGTTCTGCCTTTAAACTCTCCGGGACTACTAACTGAGGTTCATCGGAATCTCCATCCAGATCACAGCGGTACAAAACACCTTGCGAAAGGTAATATCCTCTGTCAGTCCAGCGCATAGCTGCTTCTGGATTGTTGGTATCTTCAAAATCAATTATTATATTGCTTACATCCAGGTCGTTAAGTTGGGAATTGCGAATGTCTTCAGGTGATTTTTGAGGTAAGTCAACTACGATCGGGCAGATGCTGCAAGCATTTGAATCAAGTTCCGATTCTGTAGTCACTGGGCGGCTAAGTGTATCCGAACCTAAGTTGACTTTCCCCGGTGTATATTCTATGACCAAGTTGTATGCCTGAATTTTCATTGCCCAACGGGCTAAACGACCACTAGGAGTTTTTAAAGACAAGAGCCATCTTAAGGGCTGATGATCAGTAGACACACGAACCTGTGCTCCTTCAATATAACCTCTGAATTTATCAAGAGCCCAAACAACTGCAAGAGCCTCTCGCTCTGTGGTGTGATAGTTACGCTCGGCAGGTGTTAATAACCTACTAGCGTACTCTATAGGCCTCTCTTCAGTATGAGTCTCGCCTTGGAGTAACACAGCTCCAAGGGCATACGCACTGGCGTCCGTGCGCAAAACAAATGGTTCATTAAAATCGGGTTGGCGGAGAATGGGGCTAGTTGCAAGCCGCAACTTGAGTTCTTCAAAGGCTCCTTTCTCACCCTCCCCCCATTGCCAACGACGATCTTTCTTCGTCAGATTGGTAAGAGGACGCGCAACATCCGAAAATTGCGGAATGAATTTCCTAAACCAAGAACAGGTTTGAAGAAACGTCTTAAGTTCCTTTAAATTTGTCGGCGGTTTCATACTTAATACCGCTTTAACCTTCAAGGGGTCAGGTTCAATACCCCGAGATGAAATAACGTGTCCCAAGTAAATAACTTTATCTCTAGCAAAGACACACTTATCTCGATTTGCCCTCAGGTTGAACAAACGAAGCCTGTCGAAAACCAGCTGAAGGTCTTTCAGGTGCTGATCTACATTTGGGGATATCAAAAGAATATCATCAAGATATCCTAGGACGCAAACGTCCTTGAGGCCAGATCTCATCCGATCCATGAGACGTTGAAAAGTGGCCGGGGCATTCTTCAGACCGAACGGCATACGACGGAACTGGAAAGTTCCAAATGGGGTCGTAAAAGCAGTTTTGTGCCGATCCTCTGGAGCTACAATCGTCTGCCAGTATCCCGCCTTCAAATCAATCGTAGACATAACACAATTGGGCTTAGTGCTCTGCAGCAGCTCGTCGATGACCGGTAGTGGGTATTTATCATTCCGAGTAACGCTGTTGAGTTTTCTGTAGTCAACACAGAACCTAATCTCACCGTTTTTCTTCGGTATCAACACAACAGGTGACGCCCACTCCGACTCAGCATCTTCAATTATGTCATCCTCAAGCATCTTCTCTATCTCTTTTTTGATTATATCCTTTTTGGCAGAAGGATACCTATAAGGTGGACTTGCTATTGGTGCGGCATCTCCAGTATCTATGCGATGAACAGCGAACTGGGTAGGTCCTCCCCCTGGAGCGAATATGTCCCGGTGGACATTCAAAAGGTCAGACAGTCTCTCTCGTTCGTCTGAGACGAGGTAAGATCCTTCGTCCTCACGAAGACTCACGGACGAGCAAGCGAGAGGCTTTATTGACCTAGATTCGAAAATAATCGGCAGGGGCGCCCTATCATGCCTCACAGACCATGTACCACGGTCAAAGTCTAATACCATGCCAACGTCCTGAACAAAATTCATACCTAATAAACTTTCAGTTGCTCCGGGCAACATAATAAAAGTAACAGCTAACGCCATCCCTCGTACTGTTACAATAACGTGCGCTAATTCGACATTTTGCGCACAAATTCGACCATCCGCATATTTTAATTCAATAAATACATTATCAAAAGTATGACCATTATTGACTAAATGAGACCTCAAAGATACGCTACCAATACAATGTTTAGCTCCGGTGTCTAACAATAAACTACCTACTACACTGTAAATCTCTACACTAATTACGGGACGCACACGCGAATCAATTTTATCGGCACTCGCGGACACTGATTGGAACACTGACGCGGACGACACAACACTAATCTTTTCTTTGCACGTGGGACAGTTGGAGCGAATTACCCCGGGCGCTCCGCACCCGAAGCACGTGACTGCAGGCGCAAACGGCTCTCCCTCCTTTGCCTTGTCTTTGTCCTTGGTCGTCTTCTGCTTGGCAAGTCGCTGACAAGCCTCCTTTAAGTGGCCATACTGTTTACAGTAATTGCACTGGGGCCGAGACTTATTGGAACCAGGCGCGGTCGGCGACTGCGAAGTCGGCACAGCAGAGGATGTCGCTGGTTTAATATCAGCTGTGGCCCGTGGACGAGTTTCGTCCAAAATCTCTTCGACGCGGCGAGCTTGGGAGAGAAGTTCCGCGAAGGTACAAAAAGAGGAGCGCGGAATCTTCTCACGGATCTGTCGGTGCAACAACCCATACGCCATATCTAGCTGAACCACCTCAGTAAGAGAGAAAGGTGGAAGTTGTGCGATTATCGCTCTAATGTGACATACGAACAAGTCAGTAGGTTCATTAACCTTTTGTTCACGTTCGAATATTTTCCTATATACTTTATGTGGCGGTAATCGTGGTCCAAACGTTTGTTTGAGTGATTCGACGGCGGCTTGCCAGGACAAGGTAGTATCCTTTACGCCTTGCCACCACGTGGCTGCAAGTCCCGTCAATAACATTGGAAGTCCGCGGAGCGCATTAATATCGTCGACGCGGACACATTCCTTATACGTTTCTATTGAATCAATAAAAGCTAGCACGTTGCTCGACTTTTCCCCGTCGAAACGCGCCGTACATTTGGCAAAATGACCTGTATAAATTGGTAATGCTGTACTCACAGGATCGCTGCGACTTAACCTTTCTATCAGCAACAATAGCTGGTCCGTCGACATCGTGACAGACGTCGGCAGAGCACCAGTAGACACGGGCTGCGGATCCACCGTAACCGTCCCTGCGGTATCGGTGTCGGCGCCGCGCGGAACAGAGTCCGGCGCGGGCGCGTGGGGCAGCGGCGCCACGCCGTCCGACGAAGCGCCGGCGGACGCCGGGCTGGCGGCGCGCGATCTTGTTAACACCATCGCAAACGCGTATTTATTTCGCGATAAATAATGTCCAATGCGAAACACACACTCACACAGGTCCACTTAGTAACCTAGGTTCAGGTTCTTCGAACCTGGAACGAAACCTAGTTACTAACAACAGTTACCAAGCGTAGGTATTTATTTCACAACAAATAGTTCGAAGAACGCGTAATTATTTTACAATAAATTGTCCGAGAACGCGTATTTATTTTACACTGTCCGAAGCACAACACACATAGGTCCACTCGGTAAGCTAGGTTCAGGTATTTGGAACCTGAGGCGAAACCTAGTTACTTACAACGCGTCTATTCACTAATAAACCGCGCGAAAACCTACGCATGTGCATAGCAACAACCGAAAATGCACCCGCGGGACACGAGGCTAGTGACGAATATACTTCACGAACCTACAAGTACGTCTAGTCTATAATGTTCTTTCAATGTTCTGCACCACGTTAGGCTGCCATTTATAGGGGTTGGTTGGAATTAAACG
Organism: Ochropleura leucogaster; assembly: GCA_958449745.1. NCBI lineage: Eukaryota > Metazoa > Arthropoda > Insecta > Lepidoptera > Noctuidae > Ochropleura > Ochropleura leucogaster. The sequence goes on along the minus strand of OY288213.1, from coordinate 361,711 downwards.
GCACCATATGACATACGACCGATATAATTAACTCCAATAACAGACACACATATAACAAGATACTTTTAACACACGTAAACGATACAAATAACAAGTAGGTACGCCGCGGCGCCGCCACGGATTACATGCGGTCACGCTACGGAGGCTCAACGCGAACTAACCGGCGCGTGCGGGCAAGGTGGGACATCCACGTTGCCAGCGCGCGCGGCGATCCTAGCCGAGCGGCGACACGGCGGAAGGGTTGGCGGGAGGCGAGGGATGGTGAGAGCGGGCAACGTCGCCTTATTTTGGCGCGCTATAAGTTTCAGTTAAAGTTTCAGCAAAACTTTTAGTTTTAAAATATTTGCAATAAAATTCAAGAAAGTGTTATAATTCTCACGAGCTAGTTGCTTGTTTTATTTATTTCTGAGAGTTAAAACTGGTCGGCGCGCTAAGTTTGGGAATAAAATATTTATTATCTCGAATTGTTTCTAACTTTGATTTAAATAGTTTCGCTTAGATGCTTATTTGATGTTGTTTCTTAGAAAATTGTTGTGGCGTTTTACTTTACAAAAATTTAGATTTCATTAGATGATTGATGTAAGGCTTTGATTATTATTGGTTAACAAAAATTTTATATCGAGATTTTCACGTATAGCTAATGGCGATACTCACTTGAGAATAAGAACCCTCTGCTTATAACCAGTAATAATTTTGATGATGCAGTCAAGTTTAAAAGAAACTCTTCATTAAAGATTGAAGCGGTTTCCTTTTGTCAGCAAAAGAAAACCGCTTTTAAAACCGTTGATCTTTTCAAGTAGGTAGGAAGCTCCTTGAAATGAAATTCTTTTTCTTTCAATAAATCAATGCTCAGACACGATCGGAATCTATTTATAACAATGATAGAAAGAATTTTATTTATTTTATGGAGTGTGGTATTTATAACGTGTGACAGTCGCTACTGCGTCGTCCATTCGGTACAAGTGTGAGTCGGCAATCGTCGGCAATCGTCGGCAATCTTCGGTCCCGACACGATGCACATGTGACGCATTTGTTTTCTCCGCAATCATTGTAACAACACGCGTGTCGTTCGTGGTCAAGTGGTTACGAATCTCATTTCAATGAGATTTAATCCAGATAATATATTTATGATAACAGCCTTGTTTTCTCATCAGGATATTTGATATTCAGTTTACACTTTACCGTTACGGCAATATATCACAGAGTAGCGAGTTGATCTATGCCCACTTCATTGAAAACAAACCCCTGCCGTACATTAGTGTCGTGTAACGTCGCGCAGTAGTTACCCGGGGTAGGCAGTAAGGCAGCTAATCAACTCGCGCTGATAACGCCAACCCCGCTCACGACCTACGTCACACCACTGGTAGTCGCTTGTTTTATTTTATTTTCCTATATACATAATTTACTTTCTGCCTGGTGGCTCACTGGAAATCTTGTGACTATGATTCTTATCAGGAACGAACTGTTTTCGCTACTTGATCATTTATCATCATCAATTCTAATGGTTAGTAGTTAGTAGAGATGTGGTAGAGGTTTATTTAAACTTCACCATATATCGGAACGCCAATTAAGCAGGAGTTAGGAACTCCAACCTTTTGTTGAGAATTCCCAATGAAATTTATACTTTGACACTTTAACAAATCTGAGAATCAAACCTCTAGCCATCTGCTCAGCAGTAGGATCTGCAACCACTAGACCAATTAGGCAATAATTGAGTTAACCCACAACCGTCAGAACAGATGGCACCCATTCACGAATGTGACGCATGAATCGACATCGCATAACTCAACAATACGGCGAGCTCAACGACTCGATGCACCACTAACCATCAACCAGTTGAATAATATCTATAACCTAGACAGGGAACCACTCATCAAATAATAATTTGTGTGAAACATCACGTTTTATGGTTGCAGTCAATGTTACTCACTCGAAACATTGTGCTGATGGATACATTATACTGTATTGTTATGACATTCAAAACAAGGATAAATGAAGACACTCGATATCTCTGTAGCAAGGAAGAAGAAATGCCTTTCGGTTTCATTGAGGGTCACCCATCCACGGACGAACCTTGGCCAACAGGGCTTAACATCAAGTCTGACCACTGGAAAACGTGAAATAATTAATTTTATTCTAATAAATCCAAACCGTGTCCAATTATGGAACATTTTATGAACTCATCATTTATCTTTCCATATTGAAGATGTTTTATATAAAATGTTTTATGTATTTCAAGTATATTTTAAAATTAGCCTTATCGTAAGCGAAATTGTATTAAAAAAAATACCGTATTAAAGTTGCATATATAGCGCCTCATATAAATCCCACATTCATGCAGACTATAGTCTGTTAGAAGTGATAAGTGTGTACGAACTGAGCATCAGTCGACTCGTGCTTACACTTACCTCATTGATGGTCGTAATTGTAATAATGATCATCATTATGGAAATTGTGGAATATGTGGGAATCCAGCTCTCAGATTCCATAAACCTTAGATCCCTCTCAGCAACCGAAACCTACAAGTATTTGGGGATGTCGGAAGCGCTGGGCATCAATGTTGCTGACATGAAGCAATCGTTGAAGGAACGCTTCTTTGGCCGCCTGAGAAAAGTATTTAATAGTCTTTTATCAGGCGGAAACAAGGTGCGTGCTTTCAACGGTTGGGTCATGCCGGTTTTGACGTACTCTTTCGGCATACTCAAATGGACTCAAACAGAACTGGACGCCCTGGATAGGAAGGTGCGTACATTGTTAACGGCATTTCGTATGCATCACCCACGCTCTTCGGTTATGAGACTGTATATCCCGCGGAGTTGTGGAGGTCGAGGCTTTTTAAACGCCAAGACTCTCCACAATCGCGAGATATGCAGTCTCAGGGAATATTTCCTAGAAAACGACGTGGGAATGCATCGGGATGTGGTTGCAGTGGACAAAGGCCTCACCCCGCTCTCCTTGGCTAAAGAGAACTGGCGCAAACCTGTAGTGCTTGACACTAACGACCGCAAGTAGGTATGGCAGAGTAAGGAGCTTCACGGACGCTTTTTCCGGGCCCTACATGGACCCGATGTAGATCAATCAGCGTCCGTAGCCTGGCTACGTTCCGGGGACCTCTTTGGAGAAACCGAAGGTTTTGTCTGTGCAATTATGGATGAAGTTATGATGACGAATAACTACCGGAGATTTATTGTGAAGGACGGCACGGTTGACATATGTCGGGCATGCCACCGTCCGGGAGAATCAATACGACACATTATTTCCGGTTGTTCTCGTCTAGCTAACGGAGAGTACTTGCATAGACACAACCTTGTAGCCAGGATTATCCATCAGCAACTTGCTCTAAAATACAACCTTGTGGAATCGGAAGTGCCGTACTACAGGTATGAGCCCGACCCAGTTCTTGAACATGGCAATATCACATTGTACTGGGATCGCTCCATCATCACTGACAGGACTATTGTTGCCAACAAGCCTGATATAGTGGTGGTGGATCGGTCAGAGCGGCGCGCAATGATTGTTGACATAACAGTCCCGCATGATGAGAACCTCGTGAAAGCCGAGAAAGATAAGCAAATCAAGTATATTGACTTGGCTCGCGAGGTTGTCGACATGTGGGACGTGGACTCAGCGATCATTGTGCCGATAGTCGTTACAGCCAATGGCTTAATTGCTAAGAGCCTCGACCAACACCTAAGAAGGCTCTCGTTAGGCAGCTGGATCAAGGGCTTGATACAGAAAGCGGTACTCCTGGACACGGCTCGTATTGTTAGGAGGTTCCTTTCTCTGGAGCCCTGACCGCAGGTAGCTTGGACCCTGTTCCCGATACCGGTGGGCTACTATTTTTATATTTTTAAATGTTTTTTTATGCTTTTTTGAAATATTTAAAAATGTAATTATATGTTAAAAAATAAATGAATGTACGAATCATCATTATCATAACATGTTAGTACTAAACCATTAACGCTACTAATTACGTTTGTTCCTCGTGTAGCTTCGTGTGTACAGGTAACCACACTTTACGCTGGGATCCGGGACACAACCAACAAATTAATTAAAAACCTGCATCTGAACAACTTTTCCAATATTCGACAAAATTATTTGTTTATTACAAACAAATTGTGCAAGTTTTGTAATCAAATGAAACTTTTGTAATTAATATCGTGAGATCTACGAACTGTCTTCAGATAATTGTTGAAATTGTTGTGTTCCGTGATGTGAATAAAGCAAGTTCTTTTTACTGGTGTTTTTGATTGCTTTAAAGGAATCGGGGTCAGCGCGAGACGACGGAAAATACGATAAAGTATAAACAATATTCTGTGCGGGTGCGGACCGGTGCGGACTGCGGACTGCGAGCTTTGTGTTTATTACGCAGATATATTCACACAAAGAAGACAAAACAAAAAACAATTTGTATTACGTGAACAAAAATGTAATACTGTGGCGAGCATGAGAGCGTCCCTCTTAACTACGTTTCTGCCCCGTAGCGGCCTTAGCCCGTAGCTATACATGAGGTAAAACATCGGCCCTTTTTGTCTTTTCACTTGTAAAAATATGTAAATAGTGTTTAAATGTTTCAGCTAAGCTGCCAGGCTGTCAGGCAATGTTTTGTTTTGTTTCAAACTGAAATTATTATTCATCGGCAGCTGGCTTTAGTGAATTATGTATACTGTCCGTAGCTATTAGAAACCTAATCTGTAGAGTTGTTTTTAACTTAATAAATATAAACAAAACTGATTCAATTAAAACTATTCGATTGTTTTAGCAAAGTTAATATTTCGGCCTCGTGTTAAACAAGAACTTGTCTTTTTTTGTAGGAAAACGTTTTCAGAGAATCATTTTTTCGTTTTTGCACGAAATGTTGTCACACAGGCCCACCCAAAGCCATAAAAGGTAAGGTGACCATTGTGAGCAGCCCAATTTCTATCAAACAACCCAAACTGACCGCAAAATGTCCGTTCGAACTCATCCCATACCTTTAATATAACATTTTTTACCCTAAAGTTATCTGTGATCGATTGCAACTACCGACAGCGTCGTTCCCGGGTTCAATCCCGTCAAATTGATATTTTCTCCTTTCGCTCCGAGCTTTAATTTCCTCGGATCCACTTAACACGTTGATTTGACGTTGAATTAGGATCTGTGCGATCAAAATGATTCTGGTATTTCTGTCTACCGAGACTTGATAATGCTGACCAAGAAGTAAAAACAACAACTTGTCTGACCGCCTTATTCGATTTCCACGGAAGATTTCATTGCTGCCTCATTCTCATTTCCTCATGTATGGCGAGCATTGTAAAGCAAAATAAACGATGACGCTTCTCAACTAGTATTTCGTGTTGCTGGTAAAGAAATCAGATTCCTTTGTGTAATGTGGGGCTATCGGTTGGCATTATGCGGTCCGCATCGCGACCTGTTTGGTACACAGTGGACACGCTGCTCCTTTGTCAATGGCGGTGGGCCATAGAGTACATACTTGAGATACATTGCTAGTAAAGTTTTTTTCAACCAATAAGTTTTAAAACCACGATACAAGGTAGATTCTGAAGGAGGTTAGTAACTGGTTCTGTAGAACGCTTTAGTATTATAATAATGGCTCATTATTCTGGTGGCCACAAATGTTGCTACTGCCGATTAGGTCCTGGGTTCGATTGCCAATTATAGATTTATTAAGTTTTTACATCAATAATTCTCAGTACATGCCCCAAACTAGTCTTGATGTTGACGTCAAGATGACTAGGCATTAGCACCGACTTCCTAAGCCATCGAGTAGTCATTATTGTTTTAATTAATTGTTCTGTAAAGACCAAAGATATAAAATTTTAAATCAGAAGCCCAAAACATCTGACGTCAACATAAAGATCGTTTTATTTAATTCCCAAAATAACTTCCGTAGTCAAGAACAAAATCCCGGATATGTAAACATAAGCCCCCTGGCACAAAGCATATACTCTATAACTGTTTACTATTCTTATTTCCATATAATTGTTGATAATTCCCTCGCGGCGGTTATAATATTATCTGTACTGCAAATATTCCATTACGAAGACAAAAGGAGAGCCCTCAAACTTGTTTAACTTTGATATTTTAAACGAATGTTTTCTCGAAAACTTTCGTTGTCTGACAGACTAGTTAATGATCAAGGAACGGAAGATATTGCAAACCAGTATTGTTATGGTTTTAGCTTTTAATGTGGTTTGTAATATTCATATTTTTGAGTTATTCATTTGTGAAGATCAATGTTTATCCTGCAAGCACCTATTTTTCCCTTTGTACCCGTTTAACACTTTACGAAATGATCATCCATTTCTTAGCACATTATACGTAGGTTCAATTCGTAGATTTTAAGTCAGTGCGCATTTAAATTCAATTATACTGATTACTTCAAACATTGCATGTTTCTGAAAGCCCCAAAAATGTTGGCCATTTACTAACAAGCCATGAGCGAGCTACGTATCATTGCAATAGTTATAATAACTTTACTACACTAACTAATAAACCGTAATATTTGAATACAAAACCTACACAAGTTAAACTCGACCGACTTTCCAATTTAACAATTTAGTAAATAATTGTCCATACGGCCACTTTTGGTCGAGTGTTTAAAACTATTGCGCTGAGTAATGTGACCCTCTGGAGTCCTCCCGAAACCTCCCGAATGGCTGCTATGGTGCAAGGTGCCTCAAGTCGTCACAACTACTATTTCTTCCTAAATTAGTACTTATTGTGGGAGCTTAACTTATCTTGTATAGAAATACATTTAGTCAGATGTAAAAGTTAATTAGTTGGACTGGAAATAAGATGTGGGAGAAATTAGCTGTAGGTCGATATTGATCGCCGATCAGTAAGGACGAAACCTATTACAGATATTGAAGATGTTTACTGTTAACCAGACTAAATATCTCTCATTATAATCGATTATTTGTGGTATAAACATAAGAGTCTTTAGTTAACATTAACATACATAGGTACATTTTAAACTAGAACGTAGTAAACATTCTTTCGAAACCACAATTTCCACGAAAACCATCATATATCGTAATGGCCATCCCAATAAAGGTTAGTTGGCGCTATAAAATGAAAATCACATAAACGGGCGGTCGTCGTCGGCGGCTGCCTTAGCTTACGGCTAACCATCGGTTAGAGTTAAACGACAATAACAGCGCGGTGCAACCGGCGGAATTACAGAACCGGCGGAGCTGCAAAGCCTCAGCAAAACTGATAAACAAATCGTTGTTGGGAACAAAATTATTATAACTTTACGGCGAAAATGTCTGCTGACGGAAATTGGTTTTCATTTAATCCGGTTCAGTCAAAGAGGCCGCGGCATAATCCTAATCAGTGTGTATCACGGTGGGTGGTGGGCGGTGCGCGTTGGGCCGAGCACTCTAATACTTGATAACACAACTGGCGAAGTATCTAAATAGAACTAAGAAGTAAGTAGCACCTGGATGAATGCCTAAACATTGTACTGTTTGAACTTCAACTCTCGGCTGGAACCCGATCGTAGATAATACAACAGTAGTGTTTAGTTGTTTCAAGTGTTTTGTTTGCATTTATTTGAATGTCTCTTGAAGTAAAGACTGTTAATAAAAAGACGTTATTAATAATAACATTAATAAGCCACTCTGGCGTGATGACTTCGAGGCGTTTATTAGCCACCAGCTGCATAGAAAGAAGAGAATTTATTGCTGTCTGTACCAATAATTGGTAACAAATTTTTACTGATGTGAGTTAAAATAAAATTCTGCTAAAAACCGTTTCATCAGTTGAGTTAAAATCCGAATATAAATAAATGAAATAAAGAGCGGTCTGAAATTCTCACGTGTTCGTGTATTAAGTGAGTGGATGAAATAATAGCTCATTTGTCAGACGCAGATGAAGGGTTCAGCCGTGCACGGGAAACTGCGAGCGTTCATATTTAATGCAAACCTTTTTTCAGATGTCACTCTTTTCAGTTACATCGGAATATAAATTGTGAATTCAAGCGACATGTTACCGCTTTCATTCCCTGTTAAATAAGGGTTGTGTGCACGGTTTTTTATAGGTATCTTGACTGTTGATCAAATTGTGGTAAAGGGACACACTTTTCGTAGAAGTTTCGATAAGAAAGAGTTTTTGCAAAATCAGCCTCTTGAATACCCAGCGCTGGTGCATGGGCCTCAGAGAAAGTACCCTTACCTAAAGAGTAGAGGCATCCATTACGCGAGTCTAGTACGGGTTGGTAAATAGCTGTGTGATGTTATAAGGTTCATGACAAAAACTACTAATATTATATTTATAGTGTAAAGTTAGACGTATTTCTCCTCATAAAACATTAAAGACATTCTACAGAATAGATGTTTAAATATAATTATCAGCGTCAATTAGGCAGTGTGTCCACTGTACGTACGTCGAGCGGTCGTCCCGACACCGGGGCCGCATTGCGACACTCGCTTTATTGTCCGGCCGCCTCCCAGTGGCCACCACGGGGTAGGCAGCTGTCCTGGTGGCTAAAGCACTAGATGTTATTGCATAAAGAATATTAGTATTACAAACTAGATTAAAAGAGTATAACGTAGGAATGTTTGATTCATGGTATCTTACTTCTTTTATTTTTAAATGCGAAAGTTTCTGAGGCTGCATGTTTGTTACTCAGCCACGCAAAAATGATTTAATGGATTTCCGTGAAATACACATAGATATATTATAACCTAGATATACACACATCATATTTTTTATACGGGAACCACTGGAGAATTGCCGAACACAACGCATCGTTGTGTTCGGCAATTCTCCAGTGGTTCTCATTTCTGGTGGTGTGGCATAAGCTAGTGGAAAACATAATTTTAATAACGTTTTTGATGTGTCGCAATTATCTCCCTATTAACTAGGTGCTAATTCCCAGACAGTTTCATAACAAAGGTTTCAATTGAGCACTGTACTTTGATAGGTCCAGTACCATAATATCATCATTAGTCTGAGTGTTTTATGTATCTTTAATTTGGAAGTGTATCCTAAAGCCACAGGTAGTCCATATTAGGTCTTAAGAACTTAGTCCAGGGTACAGATTAGCTCACTGGCCCCGAGGCTGTAGAGTATATAAACACGGCTATAATCATCTGGCTTGGTTGATTCCTGCTCTTGATTTAGCCTCGACTCGTTTGTTTTTATGTAATGTCTGCTAATACGCGGTTCTATTGTTTCCCATCATTCGTGAATATGATATTAGCTTGTTTTTCTGACATTGAACAGGGCCTATGATTTATTTTATTACTGGCTTTATAATAACTTAAAACATTACCGATTCAAGAGGTTTATCAATTATTTTGAATGTGGTTTTGGTTAGATTAACTTTGAATAAAATGATCATTTATCATTTATCATAGCACTTTTTGAACGTCACATTACAAGAGATAGTCCCACAAAAACTCCCTGCCCTTCGCCACTTCCTAGTGTTTTAGCTGGGAAGAAGTGGTGGAACAAATCATCTGTCTGTCAGGTTATAAGAACCAGATTATTATGAAGATGATTATGAAAGTTGTGTTCAAACTTGGGTTTGAACTTTCAACTTTCAGTACATCCATAGTTTCTAACTTAACTGGTTTGAACCAGCAGCATCAAAATTGCATGACTATGTAGAAGTATCGTGGACGTGGTACGTTGTTATCCACAATTTTTGGCGACCAGTAAATAAAGCCGGCAGGCAAGTGATCTGAACAGATAACGGCGCTAGTACTGAGCACAGCGAGCTGCACTAAACACGCGATAGCCTGGCAGCTTGCCACTGCACTCGCTCGCTCGCTGGCATCGGTGCACGCTGGAACAGTGTGTCACTGCCCTTTTAAGTTCACTGGACCAAGTGCTGGACGAAAATGCGGGTCAAGTGTAGAACTGGTCTTTTATTATATTGAAAGTTTTTTGTAGATGGGCCGTAGTTCTAGTAAAGGTCATTTGGACCAGCTGGCTGTATGTAGTTCAAAAAACATTCAAGATAGTGGTCAAGTTTTATGAAATGGGTATTTTTAACGACTGCTACAACTACTGAACGAAGGCTTCAATTCAAATGTATTTTTTTGCTTATTTGTTACGCGATATCTACGTCAATTTTTGGCCGAATCTCAAAATTATTTTATAAATTTATTGAAAGAGATGGTAGATGGTCTCAGATATATCATCGTATGTAATTTTATTTCTTGGGTTTTTTTAGAGTTATCTTCTATAATACATATTATTTTATTTTATCTATGTAGATGATCTAAAAATATCAATTTATACATAAAAACACGAAAAGTTGGAAATTGGTTATTTTGCAGAAAAGTTTTTGCATTTAAGATCGCCATCAGGACAATATGCATAACATCACTCATTGCAAAAGGGGTAAACAAAAGTGTACCGTAGCCCTCCCCCCTCCCCCTATCACCAGCACAGTGGTTACTAAACTCGTCGCCGAGCGAGCAATGCCTGGCCCAGTTGTAATTAACACATTAGAAAGAAAGGACCTACAGCAATAAAATAAAGTAAAGAATGTGAGATTAGAGTGCAATGCTGGCTGTAATAGCTTTGCAATCAGCCGCCGCGCCCGCCGCTATCAATCAGCCTGGCACTCTGCCGACCCCACTGAGCTGCTCGACCTTATCTATGCTTAGATAACTTTATGTTTTTAATCAATTTTGTGTTAACCGTCACGAAGTGTGAAGATATTTATTACGTTTATGACACCTTCTCATAAACATAATAAATAAGTGTACCACGCAAATTGAAATGGATTAAGAATTTTTGTGATTATGGGTATTTTAGGTTTCTGTAATAATTGAGTTTACTTAGAGAGTAGTTTAACACGTCGTAGTTCGTGGGGTTCTAGATAGGGCTAAGTTTGATAAAGGCTACCTAGGCCAAGAATTAGATTTTTTTGTTCAATTAGTATTTAATTGTTCAGTCAACAAAAAATATAGCTTACATTTAAAAAAAAAATTGGCGTTTTCAACTTAATTGTATTTATTGAATTAACTCTTGATTTTATATATTTAAATAAATCTACTTCATCCGAAAACGCTTTTTTTTATTTAAAAATCCATTAACTTATACAAAATCCTCTGCAACATTTTGTAAAAAGCATGGCATGATACATAACTAAACATGTTTTATTTTCGTTTGTATTGTGGGCTTCATGTTGGCAAAGGATAAATGAATGTTGATGACGAGTTGTTGTCAATAACTTAGCAACAACTTACTTGTTTTAATACAAAGTCTGCCTAATAGTAGTAAAAATCCTACGAAAAACCTAAACAGGCACTCTGTTGAAATATGTAATAACATTTTATGAATCCTAATAAAAAGGATTACTAGTTCTATAATTGAAATATTTTTGTCGTTGAGTAATAAGCAAATAAAATAATAAAAATAATTATGTTTTGTCTAGACTTGTTACAACAACGTTGAGATCGGTTTTCAGTGTAACCCCTATATAATAATAGTATCCCATCAAAAACAATACTTGTCAAAAAAACCAAGTCTCGCAACTCAGTTGTGCTGCTTTAAAAAGTTGTGAGATCCATGTTATACCAAGTCGGTTATTAATTTATTCAGTCTCTACTTAAGCGACTTTCTGTCTTAATACGTCCAGTCTCTAAGACCACGATCGTGGTCCATAACAATTGAAAATCAATTGCGTCTGGAATCTCCGTACTCGAAGGATTATGTTGCTAAGTAATAATTAACAGCATCTTATAGTGACGCATATCAATATTAAAATTCTTTTATGTTTCATATAAATATATCGAAACTTGGCCATCGCACTAAATAATTGAATTTACATGTGTTTTCAGGCGATTGAATTTATACGTGTTTTCAGGCGATGACCAAGTTACAATATATTTATATGAAACATTAAAGAGTTTTAATATTGATATGCGTCACTATAAGATGCTGTTAATTATTACGTAACAACTTAATGCTTCGAGTACGGAGATTCCAGACGCAATTGATTTTCAATTGTAATGGACCACGATCGTGGTCTTAGAGACTGGACGTATTAAGACAGAAAGTCGCTTAAGTAGAGACTGAATAAATTAATAACCGACTTGGTATAACATGGATCTCACAACTTTTTAAAGCAGCACAACTGAGTTGCGAGACTTGGTTTTTTTGACAAGTATTGTTTTTGATGGGATCTCATTTCTTTTTGTATTTTGTAGACAGTTCTACTTTTTTCCTTTTCGGTACCTTCTACTTATTGGAGTTTACTCCTTAAGAATCGATTTTCATATATAAGGCGCCCGGTATGAGAAAAATCCGAGGGGTAAAACCTGCTAATGTAACGAAAATGTGTCACGATTTTGGTGCGCACAATACGGTCAGTAATTTCAATCCCGGTTCTAATGATTTAATAGCGTGTTTGGTAAAGAAACGGATAGTCAAACAACATTACGCTGGATCAAACCCAAGGTCTTGTTTTTCTTTTTGCGATTTCTTTTCATTGGAAGTACTTTTTAAATATTATATTTAGTTTTTTATTTTTTTGTTTATTGTCAAGTTGATTAAAAAAATGTTTCTTTTTGCGAATTATTTTCATTGGAAGTACTTTTAAATATTTTATTTAGATTGTTTTTATTTATAACTAGCTTTTGCCCGCGGCTTCGCTCGCGTTTAATTCGGGGTAACACAGTTCCCCTTTCCCGAATTGCAGGTACTTGCTACTTGTAGTTTTTGTCATAGCGCCTTTCCATTACTTCCCTCTTTGTCCCTCATTTCTCACTTAGCCTATGTCCGTCTCCAGAGTCCCAACTATCTCTGTACCAAAATTCAAAATCAAAATCGGTTTAGTCATGTAGGCGTAAAAAACGTTACAAACAAACAAACCAACTCACTTTCGCTTTTACAATATTACTAAGGATTTGTTTCCCTTTTTGCGGCTCTTTATCAGATTGTATGCATAACTAAAATTTCTTAATAAAGATTAAAATCATCTTTACAACCCTTGTGTGATCATAATAATATAACCCATCAAAAACAATACTTGTCAAAAAAACCAAGTCTCGCAACTCAGTTGTGCTGCTTTAAAAAGTTGTGAGATCCATGTTATACCAAGTCGGTTATTAATTTATTCAGTCTCTACTTAAGCGACTTTCTGTCTTAATACGTCCAGTCTCTAAGACCACGATCGTGGTCCATAACAATTGAAAATCAATTGCGTCTGGAATCTCCGTACTCGAAGGATTATGTTGCTAAGTAATAATTAACAGCATCTTATAGTGACGCATATCAATATTAAAATTCTTTTATGTTTCATATAAATATATCGAAACTTGGCCATCGCACTAAATAATTGAATTTACATGTGTTTTCAGGCGATTGAATTTATACGTGTTTTCAGGCGATGACCAAGTCACAATATATTTATATGAAACATTAAAGAGTTTTAATATTGATATGCGTCACTATAAGATGCTGTTAATTATTACGTAACAACTTAATGCTTCGAGTACGGAGATTCCAGACGCAATTGATTTTCAATTGTAATGGACCACGATCGTGGTCTTAGAGACTGGACGTATTAAGACAGAAAGTCGCTTAAGTAGAGACTGAATAAATTAATAACCGACTTGGTATAACATGGATCTCACAACTTTTTAAAGCAGCACAACTGAGTTGCGAGACTTGGTTTTTTTGACAAGTATTGTTTTTGATGGGATCTCATTTCTTTTTGTATTTTGTAGACAGTTCTACTTTTTTCCTTTTCGGTACCTTCTACTTATTGGAGTTTACTCCTTAAGAATCGATTTTCATATATAAGGCGCCCGGTATGAGAAAAATCCGAAGGGTAAAACCTGCTAATGTAACGAAAATGTGTCACGATTTTGGTGCGCACAATACGGTCAGTAATTTCAATCCCGGTTCTAATGATTTAATAGCGTGTTTGGTAAAGAAACGGATAGTCAAACAACATTACGCTGGATCAAACCCAAGGTCTTGTTTTTCTTTTTGCGATTTCTTTTCATTGGAAGTACTTTTTAAATATTATATTTAGTTTTTTTATTTTTTTGTTTATTGTCAAGTTGATTAAAAAAATGTTTCTTTTTGCGAATTCTTTTCATTGGAAGTACTTTTAAATATTTTATTTAGATTGTTTTTATTTATAACTAGCTTTTGCCCGCGGCTTCGCTCGCGTTTAATTCGGGGTAACACAGTTCCCCTTTCCCGAATTGCAGGTACTTGCTACTTGTAGTTTTTGTCATAGCGCCTTTCCATTACTTCCCTCTTTGTCCCTCATTTCTCACTTAGCCTATGTCCGTCTCCAGAGTCCCAACTATCTCTGTACCAAAATTCAAAATCAAAATCGGTTTAGTCATGTAGGCGTAAAAAACGTTACAAACAAACAAACCAACTCACTTTCGCTTATACAATATTACTAAGGATTTGTTTCCCTTTTTGCGGCTCTTTATCAGATTGTATGCATAACTAAAATTTCTTAATAAAGATTAAAATCATCTTTACAACCCTTGTGTGATCATAATAATATAATCCCGAGTTTTTATTATGATAGTCATTTTATAAGACTAAATGAACTCAGGGGGTTTTTATTAACGATTGTAATTATTATAACACCGTGATGCTTAATACGGTCGCGATTTATATTTAATTCAACACACAACCTGACACTGACTTTCAAATTGCAGTTATCGTAAGGCGCCCGGTATGAGAAAAATCCGAGGGATAAAACCTGCTAAAGTAACGAAAATGTGTCACGATTTTGGTGCGCACCTTTAGTGCGCAACTTTCTAATTTGGCTGTGGGTGTATTAAGACGTACATGTGGTATGCTGTATAGGCGACTATACCTATATACTATATGTTATTGGGCGTGTTCTTTAAAGTTATACTTCTTTTGGCTAAATAATGATGTTTTCAATGACATATTTAGTTCCTATCACAATCTGTTCGTTTCTGCATACTACTTTTACAAAATAATGTCGATGTTTCACATCTGCCAGGCGTCCCGCGACGGCTCACATTCTTTTGATTATTTTTTATATTTATCGTTAATCACTACAGCATTTTAGTTATTTTTTTTCTATACGCCAAAGAAGTATAACTTCTAACGCGTGTACATAAGTACACACACCACTTTTTCATTAATTTGTGAATTTACCCTTTCATATGATATTAATCTTTTTTCAGTTGAATAAACTGTTTTTGCGTATGGTTAGATACTCGTACTTAAGGAGTAAACTCCAGTCGTGCGTCGGAGCTGACACACACACTTTTTTGTATATATGTATATCTACCAGCAACGAATTTTCTTAAAGCCCTCTCTCTGACTTAGGAACTTTTCTTATTTTTGTAGGTAGCCTTCCGTTTTCTCTTTTCCGGTACTACTTCTAGAGCTTCAGCTACAGTTTTTCTAAGAGCCCACTCCCTGTCTCTATGCGTTTTTCTGGGAGGCTTTGATGTTAACATTTTTGACAAATCTGGACGGTAAATGCTTCTTAGTCTGTTGTATTCATAAATTGAGGATTCCTGCGCTTTAACACTTCCAAAGTCGACATTAATTAGATGTAAACCGCCCAGACTTGTAACTCTCGAAAGTGCCATGTAAGCTTGGCCGGATGTGAATACTGTAGAACCGATATCCATCAGTGCATTTTGTAGACTTAGTCCTTGACTTAGGGTTGCGGGTTGTTCGAAAGAGATACCGCGGCCTCGGAACGTAAAGGGCAATAGAAGAAACATGGGTGGGTATTAGTCAGTACAAGTCTGACATGCGCTCCCGTTCCGCCCAGAGCGGGGGAAGTCATTGGATGACTTCCCACCCAAAAAAAAAAACAGTCCTTGACTTTTATGTATAGTTAAAGTATAGGCTATACATATGGGAAACTGTTCGCAATGAACACAAGCGCTATTAATAATTTCAAATTTAGTTTTAACCGGACAAAGTTCGTAAACATGTTCGTTATTAAATGTAATGTTAAGTACGAATACGCACGTAGGTACGTTTTTTGCATAAAATAATTTAATTTACACGTGTTTTCATGACGGGAATACCCATTTTTTGCTCGATTTGGCAGGGGCACTACCATGCGCCTATATTTATATGGGACTAGCTTAAACTCGTAAAACATCGTTACGAATAAAGCCAATATTGAAAAATTTACTGAAAATTTGGCTGTATGGACTTAATTTTCTTTGCGGTCTTTTCTAGTCCAGATTTTTTAGTTTTTCCTTGATTCATACACCAAACACTACTTATATTCCAAATTTAAAGGTTCTAGGTCTGCTAGAAGTGCCTTAGCATTTTGATGATCGGTGAGTCAGTGAGTGACAAAATTAAGAAATTTGACCCGTTATAATTCTTAAAATACTGGTTCAAATTGAATGAAATTTGAAATATACCGTGTCTTTACTATGCCTGCAAGGTCACTAAAATTTCAGTCTTCTAGTTTTATCCACAACGAAGTTACAGGGGGTCGAAAATGGTCTGAGTTGCTTCGAGAAAAGGATGGTACGGCCGTGACGCTTTTTGCTCGACTTGGTGGGGGCACTGCCGTGCCCCCAGATTTTCTTAATGATTTTTGTATTATCCGGATCAACCTTTACTCTTTGCACTATACCGATAGAACCATTAACTAAACCAAGACTCACGTCAATATTTCGCCTAAGCATGACTTTTGCTCCTATTT
This sequence comes from Ochropleura leucogaster, assembly GCA_958449745.1. NCBI lineage: Eukaryota > Metazoa > Arthropoda > Insecta > Lepidoptera > Noctuidae > Ochropleura > Ochropleura leucogaster. Next base: position 345,057 of record OY288213.1, on the reverse strand, counting down.
TTATAATTATGTTTTCTTCCAGGCCTGCTGTCATAGAAGCATCATCTTCATATTTTTTTATGCTTTCACGAGCTCTTTTTGTTAGGTATTTGGGACAATCTAAGCTATCTACAGCTGTAAGTTTTATTTCGGGATGTGGGAGAGATCTAAGCATTGCAGTATTTAATTGTTGACACATGTTTTTTGTAGGTAATAAGCAAACGGTATCATTAGGAAGTTTCGAGAGGTGTTCAATTATTTCAACCAATCTGTTTTCATTTGAATCGGATTTAAGAGTTATTAATCTAGTTGAGAGTAAGTCACGGTCTTTTTGTGTAGTCACACCTAATCTTATCCTGTTAAGCATATCAACAAAGTCAGAATCATTGAGCTGTCGCATGTTAATTGTAAGTTCATCGTATATGAACAATTCGATCCACAGATTCGGTATACTGAGAGAACCTAACAACTTGTTAGTTTCAGCAGTTGTTAGTTTTTCAAAAGGGGACTTTTCTCTTACCGGAGGAAGCTGTAAGAGATCCCCGAAAACTACAAGGTGTTTTTTTCCAAACCACCCATTTTGATCGTCGTTTGTGTCAAATATCTCAGACAAGCGTAAATGAATATAAGTTAAAGTAACATTGGATATCATCGACACTTCGTCTATAATAAACAACACTACTTCTTTCAAATCTGACCTCAAAACTTTGAGCACTTCATCAGAAAGTGGCTTGTACTTTGGTGTTTGTTTGTGTTCCACAGGCAGCTGCAATAGTCTGTGTATAGTTAATCCATTCACATTAAATGCAGCTATTCCTGTCGGAGCACTAACCGCCACTTTTTTGTTTAGATACGTCTTTACCCAAACTTTAAGAGTTTTTATTAAAAAGCTTTTTCCTGTGCCACCAGTTCCACTCACAAAACAACGTAGAACGTCAGCGTTATTATCACTTGTGTCCATTTTTTTTGTGATCATATCGAAGACTCTTTTTTGATCGGCATTAAGTTTTGCGATCATACTTTGAAGATCAGTCTGCTCTTCTTCTACCAGATTGATTCTCTGAAACTCATCCATCGCGTTTGCAGCTTCCACAGCTTCAAAATCTAGAGGGTTTTCAGGACCTTCGTCATCATCAACAATTTTCCTTTCTTCATTTATCTCAGCTACTTTATATTCTATCATTTCAAATGCTTTTCGTATCTTGTATCTTGACTCTATCATTGAATTTCCATAATCAACTCCTTCTTTTAGATCTTCTTTCGCCAAATTAAAGGCCTCCGTGTAAGTATCACACCCTAATTTGAGTTCATCTAAGCAACGCCATGGCTTGAATAAAATAAGCAAAGAGAAGTAATATTTCTCTGGTACTTGTTCTCCGTCGTAGAAATAGTGATTGATCAAATATGGGTAAGCTCTTTTTTTCAAAAACTTTTTACCTTCATTTATCTCGTAGCACTCGACTTTAGAGGAGACTGGGCGTGTCTTAACAATATCGTAATATTGAGCGAAACTGTACAAGTTAATAGTCTCCAACTCTTTAGGCCGTTTAGGATAGTGGTCATCAATCCAAGACTCATAATAAATATCGGTGGACTCCGGTTCTAGCATCATCATATCAGATTTAGATTTAACGCGCCGGTTGCGAAAGATGTTGACATCTAGCCATCGAATTGTTGTGGTAGGATCTGTACCGTACAAAGGAATACCAAGTAGAGTATCACTGGCTTCCAAAGAGCCGCACTCTCTACTCGATAAAACTCTAAGGCCAATGTTAAAGAGGCGGCTTCTTAAAGGTTTTGTAGAGTTTATGTCTTGAAACATATCAGCAACGTGAGTTTTTTCACTTTTGGTGGTATATTTAGTGATGTAATAATTTAAAATAGCCGTTTTTTCGCCTACATATTGAATGTCTGTATTGCCATTCCATGCTAACAAAATCGCGGGATTATAATCATTAACCATAACCCATTCCTTTTTGCGTACAATATAGTAAAGTCTATTGTTAGGTGACAATGTTTTTCTTGCAGCGATTGATTCTATTATATCTCTAATAGTAAGTACTTCTGTGACCGGGCGGGGGAATCCAAAACGACAATTTTTTACGAAACCTCTTCTCGTTTTCTTTTGGCGCATGCAATAGTTATTATGTTTGTGAGTCTGATATGACGTTACTCGTTGATAGAGTGTTGGTGAAACATCTTTATCAGGTATAGCACATGTTATGTACTTTGAAATGAATGATGCAACCTCATCAAGCAAGGATTCATGAAGTATAGGGGCGTCTTTTACCCATAACATTAAATGAAAGTGTTGCGCTCCACGCGATTGATATTCTCGTCTCCAAAAGTAATGTATTACTTTTCCAAGCGGCTCATCGGATGACATAATGAAGTCTAACATAGCTTTAAACTTATTATCAATAAATCGAGAAGTGGAGACAGGATCTAGTGCAACTAATTCACTAATGCTCTTGTTTGCCATTTCAGGACCGTTAACTTCCTTAAGGTACTCACCTAAATCATCCCACATCCATTCTGAAGGGCTCATGGTGAGAAACCAGGTTGCTGGCCCATAGTGTTTTGTCATACAGTTGACATCGTTTCTTGGTTTTTTCCAAAATTGTTCCGTATTTCTTAACCTACCAAATATAGCTGTTAAGTCACCTTCTAACTCATCTTTATTAAGCATATTAAAATACTGTTCAGCTGTAATTTTTTGTTTTTGATTAACGCAATTCATTTTATAGAATATTCCTGAACTGATTTGACGTATATTAGCATCATTAAGTAGGAAAAATAAATATTGTTGATTGAGGCGGAATTGAGAGTGTTTAGACATAAGTCTTGCTTTAATATATTCACTAGAGGTTAACTTTTGCTGCCGAACATGAAACTGGCCATATTTACCTTCAATATAAAGATCGGGAAAGCACTTTACATCTAAATCTTTATCTCTAGAATCAATTGGAGCGGCGTTAACTTTCAGCATTTGATATAGTTCCGAAATAGGAGCGTTTCTTCTCCTTTCATGCAAGGGGTAAATAGTATATTGTTCATAGTCCGCCTCCTTTGCTGATGTTACTTGTGTTAATAATCCATCGTTTGCTTCTACAACGTTATCTACTTGAGATTCTAACTGATCAACTACATGATGGATATTGTCCTCTTCGTTAATATAATCAATCAAATGTTGAGGTGAATGTGGAAGTTGTATTTGAGAGTAAAGCGCATTCACACCTTTTAAGTATTGTAAGGCTTGGTAAACCTTATTGACATCTACAATATCCTCCCACACTATTTTTGATTTTGTTGGCATGCCTCGAACCATAATATACATTTCAGGGATAGTAATCGGGTATTCTGGTCTAGGCAACTTTTTCAAAGTTTCTTCAAGAGGCAAAGGAAGGTGGAAAGTTCTGCCTTTTACTTTTTTCACCATCTGCCTATTAGGTAAATGTTTGCTAGCCACGGGATTCATTAGCATTACAACCTGAAATGATTTGGCACGCTGAATTAATATCTTTTCATAATCATTTAACTCGGCTATCTGTGGTGGAACAGTACTAACGTGTAGATCGTTTAGAACACAGGGTGCTGGCAGTTGATTTGCTTTAATTTTTTGTAAACATGAGTGACATATGTATGGGCTGTGATCTAGATTGTTGGTTTTGTAATAGTTGAGAAGATCTTTCCAAATACTGGTGTCTATGGCTTTTCTCAACCTGTTCAGAGATGAAGTATCCCTTGAATAACAAAGTTTTATACAGGACATGCACTCAAGTTTTGGTGTATCAAGACACTTTAGTTTTAGAGATTTAAATGCAGCCTTATATTTATTTATGACCTCATCCTCTACAATTTCATGTGACTCTTCACTTTCCACAACAATACTACCAACTTTTTGTTGCTTTCCGTGTTTTTTTATTCTTTCAACGTCAGACTTTTTTAATGATTCATCAATATCTTTTAAAATGTTAAAAATACTCTGTACTTGATATATTTCTCTTGAAATCGTCCTTAGACGAGGAAAATGCGCTTTGAGAGTGTTAATATAATTTAAATAATCTAATATTTGTTCTTTTTCAATTAATGTGTAATACTGAGCTGAGGTTTTGTTCACCAAGCTTTCGAAAATGTTTGTTAATTGTATATTCACATTATCATCTAGTGCACACAGATCATTACAAGACCAGACTAAACTATGACCATGTTTCTTTACATTTCCAAAGACCGCTTTTCCTGTATTGTCAATTTCGATGGATTTGTCCTTGTTTTTAAGTAAATTGTAAGTTTTTCCTGCGTAATATGGCTCCTGGTTACTTCTGTGCTCTGATTTTCCAAGAAAACATTCTAGTTTGTCATTTAAAGAACTATCTGGATGGCACGAACTTAGTTTTTCTAACGATACCTTAAATTTATTTTTCAATGAATCAATAGTTTTATTAAAGCTTGCTAATGTTTGCTGCCTGTTATGAATTGCCCATTTTATCAGTTTCTCCGCTTCCAATCTGTTCTTAATTTTATTTGTTAACGCTTGAGTGATTGTTCCTAAATTTTTTAACCGAAGTTGTAATTTTTGGTTTGATCTCTTCCTCTGGACAGATTGAAGATTTAGCTCAGGGTGTAAATCTTTATAACATGCGACAGCTTTTTGGTTAACTTCGGGATGAGAAGCAGTATAACGTGATACTGCTTCTCGATGAACTTCAGGATGAGAAGCAGTATAACGTGATACTGCTTGTCGATTAACTTCGGGATGACACGTAGTATAACGCGCTAATGTCTCCTTACGTTTTTCGGGATTGTTCTGGCGATAACGTGTTGCTGCTTCTTTGATTTGTTGAAAACGGGAAAGCGTCGAAGTTTTAGGTCTTCCTTTACTAACGTTTTTAGGTCTTCCGCCCTTCTTAGTTAAGTTTTTATTATTTTTAATCGAATTATCATCTTTCGAAGGCACTTCTGGAAGGATCGCATCATTATTATTTTTATTATTTTCATTTGGAGGCACGTCTGGAAGGAGCGCTTCATAATGACCGCCTAAATAACTTCCAGAAAATCGTAAACGTTTCACCGGTTTACCAGAATCACCACCGAATGATGCTCTCAAAAGGCCGTTATCGTAAACCTCGAAAGCATACGGATACAAAGCGGCGGCCGCCATGAGTTCAGACGCGGAACCATAAGTACTGGTTTTTACCATTGCCGTTGTATACAAATTAGCGTTAATGTAGGTGTCTCCATGCTCGTCACAAGTATACACTTGTAACTCATCCCAATGCGCTACCACATACTCGATTATAGCAAGTCTAATATCATACGACGACTCAATATTCCCATACATAGAGAATGACAAAGAATGAAATAAACACGAACCATCACCAGGTATAGGAACAACCCAGTGTGGACAAGGCTGATCATTCACATACAGTATAACGGAATCCATTGCGACTACCTACAAGTTATACCTTACTATTTGGTATTAAAGGTGTGGACTGGTGGACTATATAATTGTGAAAACTAATAGGGTTTGAAATAAAACAAAAAATTATGTCCTGATCTAGACTGGTTTTTAAGCACTAACATTGTTCTGATCTTATACTATTCGATGTAACGAAACCATAGCGAGATCTATTTTGACGTCAACGCCATCTATCGAGCGGACAAGTACTAAAGTTACAATTATGGTTGGTTTCTTCGTCAACAGATTGCAATGTTATTTTTATGCAGAAATACGATTAGGTAATAAGAAATTTATCAATACTAAGGTACTTAAAGTATCAATATTTAATTTAAATTATTTATCCGATCAACGTCCAAATTGTAAGCAAATAATATCAGTAAACCAATGAGAGCCTTTAGTCGTCAAACTAATATAGCAATCGAAATTATCAATGAAAATCGTAAACTTATAGGTAAGAATTCTGGGCACATCCGAACAGCACAGCGCGTGGTATAATAATTAATTTACAACCTTACGCACTCGTAATAAGTACGAATACGCACGTAGGTACGTTTTTTGCATTAAATAATTTAATTTACTCGTGTTTTCATGACGGGAATACCCATTTTTTGCTCGATTTGGCAGGGGCACTACCATGCGCCTATATTTATATGGGACTAGCTTAAACCCGTAAAACATCGTTACGAATAAAGCCAATATTGAAAAATTTTACTAAAATTTTGGCTGTATGGACTTAATTTTCTTTGCGGTCTTTTCTAGTCTAGATTTTTTAGTTTTTCCTTGATTCATACACCAAACACTACTTATATTCCAAATTTGAAGCTTCTAGGTCTGCTAGAAGTGCCTTAGCATTTTGATGATCGGTGAGTCAGTGAGTGACAAAATTAAGAAATTTGACCCGTTATAATTCTTAAAATACTGGTTCAAATTGAATGAAATTTAAAATATACCGTGTCTTTACAATGCCTGCAAGGTACTGAAAATTTCAGTCTTCTAGTTTTATCCACACCGAAGTTACAGGGGGTCGAAAATGGTCTGAGTTGCTTCGAGAAAAGGATAGTACGGCCGTGACGCGTTTTGCTCGACTTGGTGGGGGCACTGCCGTGCCCCCAGATTTAATATGATGCAGTTACACAGCCAATGCCTACAAACCAGTAACTGGGTGTCATGGTACCCCTTATAAACGGTTGTTAGCCTTTTGAGCTTCTCTCGATGACTGGTTTTAACTTTACAATATCTCCGAATCACAGTGCGGACCAACCGCTTTGCAAAATAAGTAATAAAACAATAATAATTTAAAATAAGGTACCCTTTTATATTAATGAAACCGGTCGATACTATCTCAAGTCATAAACGACCATTAATTAGTAATACATTAATGAATCCGCGAGCGATAGTTCGTTAGGCCTAGATGTTTGTGTGTGAATCTCATCAATCAGCTAATCAGCCAGGGAGTGAATATCACGGTCAATGCGGGTGCAGGCGTCAGAGTGGCGTGACCTCTACACCGTTACAGGGGCTACAGGACACTGGTGAACAAACTTGATACAAGTTTGACACTAATCGGATAGTAACTTGATACTAGTTTCTCTGGCTGCATACGATTCTCACACTAATTATACTATTCGGACACTATTCTACACTAGGAGCTCGTGGCTAAATAATAGCAGCCGCTCAGATCGATCTATAGGTTAAGCCGCGCTTGCCTAGGTTGGTCTGTGGATGGGTGACCAACCGTTACATACCGAGTTTCCTCGGTGTCTCTGAATGCACGTTAAGCCGTTGTTCCGTCTGCCGTTGGCTGTCATTTGTAGATCTTTGACAGTCGTAACAGGTAGTCAGTGTACCAGGCGACCGACCAATCTTACCAAGGGGTATCGGATTGCCCAGTACCAACAGGGTTGTGGAGGTCATATAGGCAGTCGCTGCATGTATAATACTGATATTCAGCTGTATCCGGTTAGACTGGAAGCCGACCCCAACATAGATGGAAAAAGGCTAGGCAGATAATGGACACTATTCTACACTACGACTTAAACATCGGCTAAACTGCTCCACCTGAGTTAAAAAATAGATAAAAACACCGACATGACACAAATAAGACGTCAGCAAGTTGTCGTTCAATAATAAAGTGTTGAGAGAGCTGTTATCCATAATTGACACGCTTGTTGACAGAAACTATGAAACGGTGAGAATGAGCGCGTGCTGAACAATGGCATTGGAGACAGGATTATAAGTGACGGTCAATCACATAATATAGTTTTTAGAGATGAAATGTTATTTTAAGTATCTGGCATAACTGTTCGGCTAATATGCTCATTGACACTTTGACGGCTCCCGTTGTCAGTTTTTATTACTTCAGAGAGTGAGCTTTAGAATAACACAAGCTTACTGAAATAGAACAAAAGAACGGCTTCGTCCAGTAGTGGGACACAAAAAAGCCTATAACAAAAAAGTCATCCCATTTTCTATCTATTCTACTATCGGCGATCGGCATCACCTCTATATGCTTGAAATTCCACATTTATTGTGTTGTTGGCTTTTATGTTTCTCAATCTTTACAATCTAGATATCTTCAAAGTTCAAGTGAATCAGTTTTTTCTCAGGCGTTACCTAAGCTGAATCATAGCTCCACATTAGATAAGTTGCAGCCAAGCACTGTAACTGTATTCAGTGTAAAAAGAATACTGGATAGAAGGACAAAACACAATAACGCTGCTGCTGTACATTGAGGCTGGGCAGTGTTCTTGGGGTTTGTCTATCAAGAATTTTATCACTTGATGACTAAAAACGCGCCTATTTTACATGTGCTTTAAAGTTAACTGGTAGAATATGGGATACACAGGTTATGTATATGTTTTAACAAATATCTGTGGAAAATGGTTATTTTTGTTATTTTCCTACAAATATTAGTTCATTTATCTTTGATAAAGAACTACTATTCCACTTCTGCCATTCCCCGCTGTCAACCTCGCCATTACCAAGTAGATTATGATTTTAATATTATCACTGAGCGGGTAGGCCAGTTAACGTGAACGGTTATTAATAACAGCTGACAATCGGAACCGATCGATTGTCCGGCAGCACTCATCTCGTTTCATTAGTGTATAGTAGGTATTTCTTGTGTTTAGTTTGTGTTGGTAGAAACTACCAACCGTTATTAAATTTTTAATAAAATTTATCTTTTAAAAAATAAAATTTATATATTTTATCCTTCTCGGTGCTTGATTGATATCAACTATCCAATTATATGAAGCCTCAACAAATCTTATTATTTCTTTTAATCTTATTTTGCCATCATAGTTCTCCTTATTAGTATTTTATTTGCTGAATATAATGTATACACCAGAGATCTTCTACCAAACATAATGAAGTCACTTGTGCTGCTTTATATTCACGCCGGTACATCTCGGATTCATAAATATATAACGTTCAATACACAAACAATCTCGCAGATTTATGGTCGTTTAAACGTAGTCGGGTGCATAAACATATCTACCGGTTATATGTTCCCCGTCATATCCCACAGTCCTTTGAGGATACGGGGCGCGGTCATGCACATCACTATTTTAGGATATTGCGCCTGAAATACTCATTTGGTCAGTTATGTTTAACCATGTGCTAGGGGGTGAGACTAATCCAGTTTCTGTCCCTGCCATTATTGGGTTCCATTATCCGGAATTCTACCCTAATGGAAAACCCAACAACAATTTTCCCGAAACTGGTATCAAACTCAGGTGCTCATGGACAGCAGTCGCGTTTGTTACCACTTGATAACGTGGTCACAGGAATGACACGCTAGAGGAGGTTTTATTATTCATTATTCAAAAGCCAATTCAATAGAACAAAAGCCCTCTCCCTTTTATAATGGAGAACACAATATTATAGTGAAAATGTTTTAGAAAAAGTTCCTAAACAAATACTTTGTACAACAGAAAATGATTTATTTAAAATACCGAGCTGTAGTCGTGAGTTGTCATGAAGTGGAAAAGCTAATTAGGATCAGTCTCACGAAGTAGAAGATCCGAGAGATCTGCGGAACTACTTCACCTTGTTAGCTGAATAAATAAGATTTTCCGCTGAACAGATTCCACGAAAGTTTTTCTATTTAGGCGGGTCACATGTCACAGTGGCCGACGTTTCAGTATCTGTCGCTAGCCTCTTAGGAATACATCCTTTCTAGAGAAACTTTTGCTCATTATGTTTAGTGGTTTATTTTCGTTAACCTGTAGTAGGTGTGAAGCATCCCACTGTTGGGGAAAAGCCTCCAGGCTCACCTTCCAACCCTCTGTCTTTTATGCAATATCTGCGCGCTCCTCATCATGTTATGACATATTATGCGGATAAAATATATTTTTCAGGTAAGATTATAAATATCGTTTCATTGTTTTCAGACTACAAAGTTATTCATTTTGTTTTAAGAACACAAGTGAACGCACACACATTGCATAAACATTCATGCGACTTTAATTTATAGCTTTTTTATAAAACGTTTTTCTTACTAAACAAATTCGTAACTTTTACTTAATACACCAATACAACTTTAATTCTTCGTATATCTTCAAACAAAACCATGAATGTAAATGATATAATTATAAAACGCGTATATTTGTCCAAGTTTTTTGAAGTTGTGCGACGAATAACATTAATTTTACTAACAAATATTTTAATGGTAAGTATGGCCCGTAGATGTATTCTATGAACATATACAGAAAATCCACTCTACTTAAAAACATGGTCTAAATAACGAATAAAAAGTCACTCAAATATGAGTTATTAATGCATTTTTTCCGTTTTGATCTATCAGGCCACAGTGATATTTGTGAGTCTTGCACAATAGGAGTACTATATGCTTGTCCTTACGTGTTAGCACATTTGATTTGGCAGTTAAATTTAGTATTTATTCGGATCGTGACTACCGGAAAACTTTATTAGTATCCCTTACAGTTCAAAACACAAAAGTACAGGAAAAAAATATTCTTAATCCCACCTAGGGAAAGTAAACAGAGTTTCAGAGTTTGTGGTATTTACGAATTAATCATAAATATGTTGGTTGAAATCCGTGTTGATCTACTGTCCTCTTCTATGTCACGCCAGCCGTTCACTCGAAGTCTGCCAATTTAGATGGGAGTCGTAATGTGCGTGCCATTATATCGCGCCGACAACTTCTTTATTTGGCCGCCTAGCTGTATTGTTTTAGAGCGATTATTCCTTTATGTGGATCAAGTTGTGTACTAAAGAAAAACAAAGTGCTATTTAGAGTTTGTGGCTTTTTGTGTTACGACTCGCAATCATTTGTTTAAGAAAATAAGCGTTTGATACAATTCATTTTGATGAGCGCTACATTACAGTTATTTATTTTTAAGTTTTTTTGTTCATGGATAAACAAAATTTATTTGTTTTTAAAACTACAAGTTGACTGTTTTCAAAGCATACAAATTGGCACCGAAAACAAATTAATTGCAGTCTCGCTTTTCTTGGATTAAAACCTCTCGAAGAAAGGCAATTGCAGCCTAGCTCTGAAACTTTTAAACGGAGTAAATATTTAAGTAACATTTTAACTGCCATCCATAATTTAGGTGTTAATTTAACTCGCTCACGTAAACTACTAACAATGTACAGTGCTAACTTCATTACCTCTCTCTCTCGCAGTCGGCTAACGTTTTTCATTATTTTGTTAATTGATTTTGTTTTCAATAGTTAGGATGTTTTTGCATTGCATCTGAATTGTCATTTGATTTTCGCTTTGGACTTACCCTTATGTAAAAACAATATTGATTTCCTTTGAAATATGTTGTTCACTATTTTTGTTTTTTTTTTAATTGGAAGTTTTTTTAAAATAAAATAGTTGTTTACCTGGCAATGTGTTTGCAAGTTTTTTTTCTTTTAATACTGTTTTGAAAAGTATATTTTATTGGGTAAACGCATGAGTAAAGTCCGATATCAGAATACTACAGCCAGAATTTATTGAAGTGATAATAATACAATAGTCATTTCTTGTCCATCCGATCAATCCCCCAAAAAACTAAGCCATTCTCCAAAGTCGTCCCTCGATAATGTAAAGTAGTGAGAACTGTCGTAAAGCTGGGAGTCAATATAATAAGTCTACATCATAATAATAACCGTAACTCAAATCAAATAGGCACACTTAACAATAACAACGTAATGCGGACATTTGCATGGGAATGGTGACGATGTCAAGTAATAACAACATGAAGTACTACGCGACGAGATTATGAGAACAAGTCGAGGGTACTCGGCGAGTCTAGACAAGTCGACACTTATATAATACGGATAACTTCAGTATAAAAATTAGATTGGTTGATCACTAATGTAATTTAGTCGATTTGGTTGTTATCCTTATCCTTACTTCCTTACTAATATTATAAAAGCGAAAGTGAGTTTGTTTGTTTGTTTGTTACCTCTTCACGCTTTAATGGCTGAACCGATTTGGATGAATTTTGGTACAGAGATAGTTGGGAAGCAGGAGACGGACATAGGCTAATATTTTTTTGAAAAAAGTGGGATGTGAGGGTGAAAAAAGTGGGATGTGAGGGAGAAAGAGGGATGAAACGGGGAAACTTAGCGGTGCTATTACAAATTAATAAGGCGCTACCGAATTTAACGCGAGCGAAGCCGCGGGCAAAAGCTAGTTATTTAATATATACGAAGTAGAAAATGATAATAATATTAAAGTTTTGCAAAAACCGACTGCTTCATTGATCATATTATCCATATGTTCAGCTGCAGTGCTTCCTACAAGACTTTTCTTGTGATCAAGTCTCAGTGGCAGTTTGCAATGGGGAACATTCCCATTTGAGTTCACACGTTTTTTTTTTTTTTTTTTTTTTTTTCTGTAAATGGCCTGCATTTGACCTAAATTTGATGTAAACGAACTCGTAGTAATTCAACAACGAAGTGGGAGTGTTATCTTTTAAAAGTTCTAAAGAATCAGTGATAAATACAAACAATTCCAACAGTCAATAAAAGTGTCGTAGAAAAAAAAAAACAATACTCCGATTATTGTGTTATAGTGCCGTAAAACTAAGCAAGTGCTAGTGATAAATTGACTTAATACAAGGTGGTGTTAAAACAAAGAGAAGAACGATAATATTTTTTTTCTCGTTAGATCACCAAAAAAACTCCATTAGTTAATGTGATTGTGCATGTAGAAAACAACACGCAATTTCGCGCAAGTATTTGACATGCTGTTTGGTTGAGGGGCTACAACGTGCGCCTGCAAATTATGCGGTTCTGAGTTCGCGCCTAGCATCAAGAAAAAGTTTTTGGATTTCCGATTATTCTTTCTACGACTTCACTTATTCGAAACATTAAAATAAAAGTAACTGACATCAATACAATGGAATTTGAGCAAAATGACAATAATAATATAACATTCAGAAAACCACAACGTTCAAGTTCCCTTTGCGATTTGTCATCAAACCAATCCCTCTTTGACGCAACAATTTTAAGTTTACCAAATACATCTATCAACGAGTCACAAAATAATAAAGAGTTGTACGATAAAATTAATGTATTACAAGAAGAGTTACTAATCGCGAACCAAGAAGTTATTAACTTAAACTTAGAAAACACTACCTTAAAGCGAGAATTAGAAAAATGTAAACACGTGATAGATAATTACAAAAAAGTCTGCACGGCCGAAAAAAGTATTCGGACACCTAAAACTAAATCGGTTAAGAAGAAATGTGTTTCGAGGAATCAGATTTCATGCAACACACCTCCAATATTAACGCCTGTGATCAGTGAACACTCGCTAGAGAAACCAAAAACTGCGCAACAAACGGTGAGTCAAGAAGATCCCTGCCTTGTTTTAACTTGTGACGACCAAGAATCAGACCCAAAATTTAAACCCAAACGTAAGATATTATGTCTACTTAGTAATAATAATAAAAACGACGTACTGTCAATGTCTGAAAACACTTTCCAAGGTAGCATTTTATGTCACTACTTAATAACAAACGGAAATACAAAACAGCTTTTAAGCGGTCTGGAGACAAAGTTATTAAATTACAATATGAATGACTTCTGCATAATATTCCTTGGAGAAGAAGACTTCAAAAGAACGAACGCATATTGTGAAATGATTTTCCAAATCCGAGAAGTACTTCAAAAAGTGCAACATACAAACATTATTATTTGTATGCCAACATACAAATACCCATTTGACACTAGCCTATTCAATTGTCGAGTGGAGACATTTAATAATCTTTTATACTTAGACATACTTACACATAAGCACGCGTACCTTTTGGATAGTAACCTGAATCTGGAATATGACTGCAGCATGTTTAATAAATACACTGGCAAAATAAATAAACTTGGACTACGTACTATATTTAAGGATCTACTGGACTTAATGACGGACATTATGCAAAACTTTGACATACACCACAATTCAAATGACATACACACAACAGAAGACCATTTTTTTCTTGAGTAATCATCTATACATTATGCACCAAAACATTGCCGGCTTGCTAGCTAAAGGCGATAATCTTGCAGTTTGTCTCAATGAGTTAATTGATATTAACATATGTGTGGATGTATTGTGCATTACGGAGCACTTTATGATGGAAACATATGAAAAACATCTGCATTTAAAAAACTACTGTTTAGCGGCATGTTACAGTCGAAAGGAAACCAAAAGGGGTGGAGCGTGCATATTAGTGAGGTCCGGCCATAAATGGAGAGAGCTCCCATATATAGCAAAAATATCTACAAGTGGTGTCTTTGAATGCTGCGCCATTGAATTAATTACCCACAAAATAATATGTGTTTGCATCTACAGAGTACCAAATTCCAATAATTTCAATGAATGTATTGATAAATTAGAACGATTACTACATATTTTAATCAAAAAGGACTGTAAAAATATTGTTTTGGCAGGAGATTTTAATATAGATGTACTTAAACGAAATAACAAATCAATAGAATTCGAAAATATGTTATTAAGCTTTAACTTGAAACTCGCACTTCATCAACCGACTCGGCTTAAGAGCAAAACATGCATTGACAATTTTGCGCATAACTTTAATAGGTTCTGTAAGGCTTCAGTATTAGAATTAGCTTTGTCGGATCACACAGCCCAGTTACTGAAATGCCCAATTAGCACAGTATGTACTATTAATCGATGGAGTAGAAAAAGACGCGACTATCATAAGGATAATATTAAGAAATTTAAAGTCCTTCTATCTAGTCTAACATTTTCCGAAGTATATGAATCAAATGACCCAAATGAATCATTCAACGCGTTTTCAGATATTTTTGTATTGCTTTACAGACAATGCTTCCCAGAAACTGTCGTTTCGGTAAATGTCCAAAAAAGACAAAAATGGGTATCACGTGGTATTAAAAAATGCAGCGAGAAAAAACGACAATTACTATGGCAGTTTCGTATTAAACCGACTCTAAATAATAAAATACTATTCAAAAATTACAATAAATTATTCAAACAAATTATAAATTTAACTCAACGAGCGCAAAATAATCATAAAATAAAGACTTCTAATAATAAATCCAAAACAACGTGGCAAATAATAAATCAAATAAAGTTAAATATGCCAAAGAATAATATTAATAAAATAAGAATTAATAATGAAATTATATCGGATCCAAAATGTATTTCTAATGAATTTAATAATTACTTTATTGATAAAATCACGCCAATCAGTAATTCGGGAGACAGAGTCACAAAATATATCACAAACAGAAAAGATTCTATGTTCATGGCTCCAAGTTTGCCAAATGACATATTAAAAATCGTTTCAGCACTTAATAATACAGACAGTGTAGGTTACGATGGCATTTGTACTAAAATACTGAAAGCAGTGGCCGGAGAAATTTGTTGTCCACTTAGTCACATAATAAATTTGTGTATAAGTGGAGGTATTTTTCCAGATGCCCTAAAGAAATCAGTAGTCAAGCCAGTGTTCAAAAAACAAGATAGAGAGTTAATGGAATACTATAGGCCGATTTCATTGATACCTATATTCTCGAAGATTATTGAAAAGTATATTTACAAAGAACTCAATTTATATCTAGAAGCGAATAATATACTTTGCAATGTACAGAAAGGATTTAGGAAAAACAAATCAATTAACATGGCCATTTATGACTTTTTGCATACTGTTATGATAAATATGGACAAAAACACTTCTCTGTGCGCGATTTTGTGTGACATGACCCAGGCATTTGATTATGTGCAACTTAATATTTTATTAAAAAAGCTTGATGCTTACGGCATAAGAGGTAATGTTCTTGAACTGTTAAAATCATACCTACATGAAAGGAAACAAATAACACAAATTAACAGATTAAATCTACGCAACAAAAAAGAGGAAATCTATCTTTCTGAGGAACGTAACGTTACCTACGGAGTTCCACAAGGAAGTATACTAGGTCCACCGCTTTTCACATTATATATCAACGACTTTCCAAGGGCAATTAAGCATCCTATGACACTGTTCGCAGATGACAGTACGATAACTATTCCATGTAATCAAAGAGAATTTTATAAACAGGACATAAATAATACATTAAAAGACACTATACAATGGTTAGACAACAATAACTTAAAAATAAATTTAAATAAAACTGTGATAATGCATTTTAGCCAGCGCCCATTGACTCTTCCCAATCTTGACATAACACACAATAACATCAAAATTGACACAGTTAATACAACCAAGTTCTTAGGAGTTACAATTGATAGAAATTTAAATTGGAAAGCGCATGTAGAGGCCGTGACTAAAAGAATAAGCAGTAGTGCATATGCCTTGAACAACTTGTCACGGAAAGTTAACGTAGATGCCTTATTAATGGCTTACTACGGGCTCACTGAGTCTGTTCTCAGATATGGGGTTATCTTTTGGGGTAACTCAACGGACAAAGAAGCCGCATTTAAAGCACAAAAGAGATGTCTCAGAGCCATGTTCAAGCTGAGAACCACCGACAGTTGTAAGCCCTATTTCGTCCGATACAAAATATTGACACTGACCTCCCTTTACATTCTGGAAACAGTAATGTTTATTAGAAATAATAATATGTTATTTTCGCGGATGGCAGATAAATTCCCCAGAAATAGACGAGATCAAAATCAGCTGTGTCTTCACGGGAGTAAGACTGCACTTATGCGCAAAAGTGTTTTTTGCATGGCTCCCATTATATACAATAAGTTACAAAAACGTTGGAGAGAGCTTAATAATGTACATTTGAAGAAAAAACTAAAATCGTTCCTAACTGACAAAGCATATTATAACATTAATGAATTTCTGACAGAACCATTTACTGTGACATAGACAATTGACATATTATTATGTACTTTAACTTTTATAATTTTGACATGATTACTAAACTCACTGACATTTTTACTTTTGCCATGTATAATTTTATCACTTCTAATCTTTTGCTAATTTCACTTAAAATTAATTATATTGATACGTGATTATTTAATGTCGATACAATGTTAACATTTTAAACATTTGCACGCCATAGTATATGGCAAACATGTCTGAACCATTTTTATTATTTTTATTTCATCATACATGCATTTTCTTTCTGTATGTAAACACATGTTTGAGCAAATAAATATATCTTATCTTATCTTATCTTATCACGTTACATTAAACGTAAACATTGCTAATAAAATGTTGATGTACTACAGGTACTACAGATACAGAACAATAAACAACTGTTCAAATCCCTATAGTAGGCGGTATTATTTTTGTGTGGATGTCATGTTTTTGAGTCCTTATATTATTTATATTTTCCAATATTATTTATCGACAGAATACACAACTAAACATGTAAAATGAAATAATTTACTTATAACAAAAAAAAAACAATTTATCATAGTGATTTATGACAAAAATACTTTTCGCCCAATTACTTAATTGCTCCTTAAGCGTATTATAAAACGTCATTTGAATTTGTCACTGCTATTCTGCGCTTTGTACCACCCTCGCCTTACGGCTCATATGTGACTTCCTCCTTAAATGCAACGACGAAGTTTCCTCACTTGAATCAATATGTACTGTGTTTTAACTGCTCTCAAATATTTAGCATGGGATGCGAGCATCATTTAATTTCTCGTTGTTTCACATAGTATGCCGTGATTGGCAGTTAACGCCTCAATTGACGCTCTATTGTTGTTTCAATGCCGCTAGTAACATACCAACAATACCTGGTAACGGTAACGGTATCTAGCAACGTGCTAACAATGGGGTTGCTCTATACAACGATTTGGGAGAGATACGCCAGCTTTGTAGGTGGTCAGGCAAGCCGACAGTGTTGTGGTGGAGTCTTTAGAGCAAACTCCGATGTAAACCATTGTAATGCAAAGCAGATACCTCCTATTTAAAGATGAAAAAAGTTACACAGTTATTTCGTTCCTTACTAGGTTAGGTAACCGAACCGAAAATTATTCCTTTCGGTAAATGAGAGGAAATCTTCGGCAGCCCCGGACCAAAATAAACTAATAAATAATAAAACAAATCCAGAATAGCCTCACCCACTCATTCATAACGAGATATTTGCAAACCACGCGCAGCCCGCAGGTACAGTCGACCGCACAAAGTAATAATAACACACAATCTCAATTAATTTCAACACGCGGCCATTAATTGTGTGGCTTTGTTTCCACTCGTAATTGTCGTTCAGATTTATATAAACCACCTTATTGCTCCAGTGGGTAATGGACGGGACTTCCTGGACTCAAGACCTGTGAAAGAAAAATAAAGAAACTGGTGATCCACTTTTGGACTTGTACGAGCTTGAAAATGAGCACAATATGAGTTTATCTAGTAGAAATAATCAGACAACGGCACCATTGGAGTCACGCCAAATAAACGGCGATAAGCTTCCTCAATGATTGTTATACTATACATATACAATGATGTGTTTATTTGGTGATATAAAATGTAGCCACAATGAAACTCGTGGAGAAAATCAAGTGTTTTGTATCCGATGCTAAACTGAGTGTTGGTTTGTAAACTCAACTCAAAAGCTTCTCTAGACAACTATTCACTCAGTGGGATATTCTTTTTCTTTAAACGTTGCCCCACACTATTATTTGTAATGTATTGTAGGTGCTTTTGACAAGCAATTAAACTCACATACACAAACAGCCAGACCCGGAACAACTACCTGCAGGTCATACAAATACATATTCCGTGCGGGGATCGAACCAGCGACACGCAGCGCAGCAGTCCGTCGCTCAGTCACTGCGCCAACCATGTCGCCAAATTATGATTATTTCGATTTTATTATCCGACTCCATTGTATGAAATTATATTAAAGTTCAGGTTCTGAAATGTGAATTGAATAGTCCACACAATTATGCAAATACCTATGTTTTAGAAACTACTTGTATCCTAAAATTATTCTTCAATTCAACAGTGGCATTTTGTATACTTATGATTCAACGCAAAGACACAGTCTACGAAATTAAATTAATACGTTAAAAGTCAATTGACAATGTAAGCTCGTTTTACATGAATGTATAAAAGCGCTGTGAGCTAAAATAACAAATTGACATCAGCCCCCGCCGCCCCCGCCGCCCCCGCTGCTCCCGCTGCCCGCAGTTCCGTAGGTGTTGAATTATTTGGGCTCCCAGTGGGAGCGATACATTATATCCGAGAGGGCCACATCCCCGAACTCCTAATTAAACGGGAATACATAATTAACTTTTTCTTTCGCAAATAAAACGGACAATAAAGTAAGGGTCACTCATGAATGTTAACGTATTCCTCTCGACACGAATGACAAAGTGACATGCTCCGTGAATGTGGCCGACATATGATTTACATAGTTTTATTGTGCCTGTGACGTCATAATGTGTGTCTTTTTAATGGTAATTGCTATAATGTTTTGCTGGCAGTACTTGAAAAATGTATGGAATTCCTGGCTGCGGTTAAAAGGGTTGAAATGGAAGGGCTGGGGGTTAAGTGGGGTACTAATGCAACATCCGATGTGTTGGTATACGAGTGGGCGCTGCGCCTACATTATATCAAATTGCGGGTTCAATCATTTGGCTTTTTTTTAGTCGTTTTCATCTACTTTGCTGATTCGTAACTAATGCAAGGACCGAACATTGCTCTAACGAAAATACAAAATTATTTATTAAAGAAAAAACTTTTTTTTTTCATTGGAGAACTGGTGTCCCCATACAAGGACATAGATCGTGGTTGGTTCACAATCTGTAATGAAATTCGTAATCACTTTTTATTGTGATGTAGTCAAAAATTAACGGTTTTAGTATTTTACCGTTAACCGGTGCTCTATGATATTGTTGAATGATTATAGATCAAAGAGAAGTACCCAGTAAACGATCATATCTTTTGATTGTGTAAATTTAGAAGTTATTTTTTTATGGGAAATCACCAAATAACTTCCCACGCTCCGACCAGAGCGGGAAAAGTAAGTAAGAAAGGAAAAAAAAAGGAAGTGTCAAACCCATCCATGTTCCTTCTTTTGCCCTTATATTTCGAAAAACCTGTAACCCCAACAGGCAACGGCACTGACAGGCCTGTCATCACTAGACGGATGGATGGTGAGCTAGCCCTTGCTCACTCTCACCCCATGGACGCGGTGGCTGGGAGTAGCCCCGCGGCACTTAAAGCCCGAAGCGTCTCCCGCGGCGGCTGGTTTTGTTTGAGATTCTCTCACTCAAACGTCCGGCCACATCCTTCGCTAGCATGATTGCTTCGCAGGTGATTCCTCCAATTGCCTCAGCTTTAGAGGGTTCTTTTTTTCGGCTCCAAGTGACCGCAGATATCAGTATTTGGTATTAATTTTAATTCGATAAAGGGTCTTGATAAATTGACAGACGGACAACAAAGTGAAGACTGCAGTGGAAGCTGCAGAAGATTGTAACACTCTTCTTTGCATGATCTTGGCATTGTATAATTATAATAATTTTTCTAGTATTGTATAAAGAATAAAGCCCAAATGTGAGTGCTATGACTCAACGATGCCCTGGGGCCTTAGTCTTCTATTACAATAGTGTCAGAATGGTCGATTTTGACAAGTTTTGTTATGTAGTAGATTTTAACTTAACCATTATGCGTATACCTTCATTGTGCGTACTGCTAAGGAGTGGAATTCCCTGCCGGAGTCTGTATTTCCTGACAGCTATAACCTGGGGGTCTTCAAGTCAAGAGTGAATAGGTTATTTCTAGGTAAGCGTGCTTCATCGTCGACCACATCATCACTTACCATCAGGTGAGATAGTGGTCAAACGCGAGCCTATCAATAATAAAAAAAAAAAAAAAAAAAATTATGCGATCAGTGATCGACCATTCCGACACTATTGTAATAGCAGACTAAGGCCCCTGGTCGTTGATAGTGTCATGCGCACTTAAATGTCCCGCTGATGTTGGCGAGTGTGTCGTGTCATTTAGTTTCCTTCAAAATGGTTGAGATGAATGGGGCTGATCCATACGTCATGTTCGTGAACGGGCGCTGTCAGTTGGGACTGGTAATTTTTTAGCCACCAATTTGCTTTTACTCTGGACGCTCTTACTGTGTACGACTTTCTATATCGTTCTCACATATTTATATAATCTCAATATGAATGATGTAAATGCGTATTTGTAATATTATTCTATTTAAAAGAGTGCCCATGGAGTTTCTTGCCATTCTTCTCCATAGAGATCAACGCTTTGGAATACTACAAGTACTGTAGTTGCCCACTACAGTACTTTCACAAGTTATTTTGCCTTGTGACTGTAGCTTCAACATTTTATTTCTTGACATTCAAAAGCAAGTAAGTGCATAATTGAATTAATGCTTTGAGTTCTTATACATAACAACCTAATAGACCCACCGGGTCCCAGAACATGAATATAATATAATATATCATGAATCACTATGATACCTATTGCCCACCATCAGCACTCTGTTTCGGCTCCCGCGCACTCGCCTCATTACCGACGGAACTTTCTTGCATAATATTTCATAGAACACATTTACACCAGTGCAGTGTCAGCAAACATCGTAATGGCACTACAGTGTCTAGGGAGCTGGAACAGTGCCCTGAACACGTTAATATACTGGACGCGCAAGGCACTGTTAACACTTTGTGTAAAGTTTGTCCACAGGCCGCAGATGTAAAATGTCTGACAAAAGGCTTTAAACAGTGTTATTTTTGTAACAAATAACTCTTTTCTACGGAAAGGGAGCATAGGGTAATATCGGTGGTCAGGATATATCCTGGTTGTCACAAAATCTCTCAGTTACTACATGACCAAGATATTTAAACTGTGACACACGACCCGAAGGTAACCCGTTCAGTAATAAACGTATGATCTAATTAAATCATTATGATAATTAAAAAAATATGATCTAATAATTGATAATGAACACAATTATGATGTTTTTTATTGTTGGCATTAGTTACTCGTAATAGTCCAAATATACTTATCAATACAGGTAGTCACTACTCGCCTACTAAACGTATTGAATACACCATAACTGCCTTATTGGAAGGGATGTCACAACAGGGGCACTGGGGTACGACTCCCGGGGGTGTCACTAACTTGTATGAAGCTTACTTAATTTCCAGAGTAATTCCCTTTCCCTAGTCAATTACAACACCCTACACGCGTCGCCATTGCATCGTGGGAGAGAACTTCAAAGAAATCATACAAAATGTGAAAGTGCAGTGTTTCGTTGCCGTTCAGCTTTCATACTGTAATATGTACACGCTAATACTTATAATCTTGTACGTCCAGTATATTTATTCACTTCATAACGAGCTTGGAAACTACATTTTTCTTTTTACGGATTAATAAATCAACAAACTATAAACGCAAACCTCTGTCGGGACTGAAAATAAAATGTATGTTTTCCTTCGAGAATTGTTGCTTCAAAATTAAAGATTTTTTTAAACTTTACAAAGACTTGTAATTTACCGTTGTTTCTACAAATATCTAAGTACAGAAAAACACAAAAGTTATAAAATGTGTTTGTCAGGATTACCCAAAGCTGTGACAATGACACACAAATCAATTATTCGTACAGTTTAATTTAAATCTGGCGGATGACACGAGTACCTTCCGGCTTAGTACAGTGAGCGCCAACAAGCGCTAATCACGCGGATTATGTCGCTGTGATCGGTTGTATTATTGTAATTTTCGGCAATGCGGCACATCGCTTGCGTAACGTTAGGAACCGCTCACGGCGGCCCCAGGGAGATCCGCGCCCCGCTTCAATCACCGATGGCGGAAAAACAGATTTTTAGATTGTGCCTGCAATTAGTTTGAACGGGATTGGTAGAGTTCAGCTCTGAATGGCTGTTTTATAGTTCAACTTGATTTATGTTCAAACGACCGCAAATTCCAAACAGCTCATTTTAATGGAAAAGAATAAACTTTCGCCAGGTCCATAACAATAGCCCTAATTATAACAGACCAAAAACAAAAACGATAGCATCCCATCTTTTAGGTCTTAACAAACAACAACAAGCATTGTAACAGAATTAAAATAAACAAAACATAGCGCGTGTGCTGTCCGCCATTCTATGAGATGTTAAAGTCCTGAAGAAGGACCAGCGATGATCAACGATGTTATATTAGTTGTGTAATAACTAAAGTGAAACAATGAGAAATGCAGTGAAAGAGGAAAAATATAAATGGAACTCATGATAGCTTTGAAAGGACTTCTAAGAAAATCGGTTTTAATTTAAACTCGTGATTTAATTTTGACTGACTCAGAGAAATGTAACTCTCTTAACAAAAGTATCCAATTACATGAAGACATATAAATTAATCGAGTCACTAACAAGAACACAAGGATTTAATTAAACTGAAAAGAAAATAATAAAATACAAACAACACAGTTAAATTGAAACAAATTGGCATACACAATTAAAATGTCTCCCAATTTAAACGTGCATTATTTATAAGACAACGTACAGCATTAGCTAATTAGAGAGGGCTCGTAAACTCCATGCAAAGAGGTTCATTATTTTCTTTAACGCGCGCCAACGAATCGCCACGGACAAATTAAAAGGTCACATCTCTAGTTTAATTCTTAAAGCGAGTCCCCAGGTGGGGCACACTTTCGTTCGGCCCCGAGTGTACGCGGCCGGGTTTAGGGTTCCCTAGGTTTACGAGCAGGACCTTATTGCTCTTATTGCCGTTTACGTCCGGCCGACAAATATTTTGTAACTCACATAAAATGCTAAGTTCGGACAAAACATTCTCTGCTAGGAGCAGAATCTTGACCCAGTTGCGACGATCGAATATTGTTTTTCTATATCATTAAGTCTTGTACGAATTTTGTGAAAGGGTTTCTATTTACTTTTTTCTGGAATATTGTGAGTTTGGTTCTGCTTGGAGCTGTTTCTTTGCGTATTTACCGCAAAACGCTATATCAGGAAAAGTAACTGAGAACTTTGGAGGTTTGCAAAAGGTAAAGGTAGGTACACTCAAGAATTTGAAATCCGGAGAGTGTTAAAAGATTTACATCACGTCAAAACTGAGTTCACGGCAAAGTTGGAACTATATTCAAAAATGTCGTCGCAGCGAGGTGTGTACGGAGCTCACGTGACGTAGTATTGTGTAGGTATCGGTCGTGCATCGCCGGGTTTTCTTTAAGAGACTCGGCTCCGTACGCGAACGGTCGCGGGTAGTAGTAATAAAAAATGATAAACTACCCACATTATGTTAATGTATTTTTCTTTTTCATCCTCTAAGATGTTCGTGATAATGGGCGGGGGTAGTGGGCGCGGGGCGAATCCCAGTGGATGTTAATTAGTATAATATGTGTTGTGTTTAGCTGCGTATTAATTGTGTGGGGATTGTCTGCACTGGCGACCGGCTCCACACTGTGTTGATGGACGTCCCGCGGCGACACATCGATGTATACTTCATTTAGTTGCACCAAGCCAGCATGTTGTATGCTTATTTCTTGTAACAAGACTTCATAATCTTTTGACTTCGTTGTTAAAACAATTTTTCTTTTCCTGTAAAAGTTTCACCGAAAAACATATAACACTAAAGTAAATAATACATTAATAAAATAAAGTAGTCAGTCTTTTAATGAAAACGGGTACTTTATAAATAAACACATAAGCAGGGTTTTAAACATAATGAAAATGTAACTGATCCTTTGCTACACAAAAATATTTGCCACCTGTGGGCTGGATAAACAAGTGAGACGTTAAATATTATTTTGGATTTATTTTTTTACATTTTTAGGGTTCCGTACTTCAAAAGGAATAAACTAAACCCTTACTACAAGTTTATATGTCTGTCAAGACTCTTTATATCGGGAACGCGTGGAGGTATCAAGATGAAATTAAAACCGTATACTCAAATTGGTGGTCTATTTGTGCTGTAAAAATACGTATGTAAGCCTATGCAGTTAAAAGGTATGATTGTTTATGTCGCAAGTTTGTACGGAACCCTCGGTGCGCGAGTCTGACTTGCTCTTTGCCGGTTTTTTACGTTGTACAGTGTATTTTTAGTAAGTGTTGCCCGTCTTCACCGCTATTATAATTAAACAGCGTTGATTTATTGTTAAGCCCACAATCCCCAGTTTGTTGAGTAGTTTTTTTTTAACCAGAAATAAAACGTCTCCCTCTTATACTGGTACATTTATTTCGATCTGTTTGTGACTTTTATTTCTGGTGGAATTCTTCTATTATTTTGTTGCTGTACCAGCCATATATTATGTATGGTTTCATAACCAACACGTTCGGTAATATTGCAAGACTCTATTATATTCTGTTTGGGTTTCAACAATTTTAAGGCTAATCTTCTGAAATAATCCCACACTTACACCCCCGCCAACTCCTTACTCAACTAGGACTAACAATAATGGATGCTCCATATAATATCTATATAAATAGATTTTGGAAGTTTTGAGCAAGTAAATAAATTTGTGGCGTCATTTTCTCAAGATCCAAAATCGATTTATCTTTGCTTGGGTCTGTATTTTAATCCATTGAAATCCCCGAGACAGAACAACCAAATCATTATTTTATTTTGTAATCAAAATACAAATAAGGCCAGACCATTAATCAGTAAGCATCAAGATTAATCTGAAATAAGTCCAGATTTACAATTGTGGCAAAATAATCCTATCTACGTAAATACCTGTGTATGTAAGACGAGAGCTGAATAATTTACGACTATTCATTTACTCGGCAATATAATGTTGTAAATTATTCAGGTCAGTTCACAGCAATGTATTATTTTCTGCAGAAAGCTGCTTTGTTACCAGCCGGCTATGGAGGAAAAACACCCTGTATCCATTTATACAGAAGTGGGGCAGTTCTTAGGTGGTCTGACGTCACAGTTATTATGTTTTTGTGACCCTATGTGGTTGATATAATGTTCATTATTATTATTTTATGTACTGACGAGGCTGTAACCAAGTCACCGCGAGCTCTCTACGACCCATTTATATAATTGTAAAGAAGTTACAGCTTGGTTGTACGAAAAAGATTAACTCACCAATCCTCAAATCCATTTTGAGCTTGATAGCTTGTTCATTACGCGATAAAGGCCTGCATGAGACGGGTAAGCTCAGAGACGTATGTGTCCAGCAGTGGCTGAAGTCACTGAGTGGATGATGTGATGATAAAAAAGATACACTTCAAACATTTTAAATAAACAAAAACTCTGAAAACTCAAGAACAGAGTTCCACTGAAGCAAGGCATTCGTTACATAACCGTGCAGCAGAGAGCACTAAATGCAACCTACAGTCCACGAGCACCGACTCGTGGTCCTACGCTGAGCGTATCGTTTGCAGAACGCGCTGGGCACCGTTTGCCTCCCATGCATGTGCACGGTATCATCATAGCTCAAAGCTGCGACCGTTACATACCTTACTATGAAGAAAATGTGTAATGAATGGAGCGAGAGAACGAGGACCATGTTATGCGTAAAGACCGAATGTATCTTCAAGAACATCAACCAAAATCTAGGTACTAAGTAGTCTATGCCAGCAGCACACCTCGAATGTCATCTGTTTCAGAATGTGAACTTTTGAATTTTTTTATTCAGGTTTTGGTAGCACGAAGGTAGCATAATTATACAGTATCACAGTTGTGTTTAAAATAAAATTGAAACCTGACTATTTTCGAAGAAAACGGAAGATTTAGTTTACAAAACTATGGCAATTACATAACATCAGATGGCACTTTTAACTACTGGAATGCTAGAGCTGAATCTGACTTGCTGAAGGTTAAGGTCAGCAAGGGGCACCTTTAAATCTACATTACACGCACTTTGCCAGTTGTCAGTTGATTCCATAGAAACGTCCATAAACAAATAGTGGATAATCAACAAAAGATAGCACAGGCACGCTAGTTAACAGTAGTGTGACATTCTGTCAACAGCAGCGCTCACTCGTTCACTCATTCACTCACGGAGGCCGATCGTTTTTGTTGGGGTCGCGGCGACCGCGGCGCGGCGGTGTCGCGGTGCGGTGGAGCGAGCAGC
The DNA here is from genome assembly GCA_958449745.1 of Ochropleura leucogaster. Lineage (NCBI taxonomy): Eukaryota > Metazoa > Arthropoda > Insecta > Lepidoptera > Noctuidae > Ochropleura > Ochropleura leucogaster. The sequence goes on along the minus strand of OY288213.1, from coordinate 318,143 downwards.
GCCCACTTTTAACACAAATAGCTGAGGTTTTGTAGTCTGTTCTATTGCCGAGGAAGCTCGATTAGAAATAGATTCTGTTTTGTATACAAAATGTTTTCTCGAACAATTAATTATTGCGGAGTCTAGCGTAATTATTTACCCCTGTTAGCAGGTTTTGTAGTTCTGAATTATTATGTTCACTAAAACTCCTTAATTAAATGGCGATGCTGACAAAATTGGGTAATTATGTAGAATCTAGAAATGGAATGCCGACCGTTCTTCAGCTGAAACTATATCAAGATTGGTACAACAGTTCAAGCGTTTGCGCTACAGGATAAAGCTGGGATACATTCTTACGCGGATAGTAGACACACGACATCGTCGTTTCTGGTGTGGTCTAGATGTTCTTGCATGTGGCGTGGTGTGTCAGGCACTTTTCTTGCATCTGCGTGTAGGTGTAAATATTATTGGACCAATACTACGCCAGTTCCACGTATCGCTGATAGCAGCGAACAAGTCGTGGCAGGATAGGAGATGCAGCGATAACGTTTCACATCAACATCCTCAAATGTATCACAATCGAGTGTCAGAATAAAGTATAAAAAAAACATCTAAAACATGACGAAAATACTTCAATACCACACCACGTGATCACACAAAAAAAAATACTTCATGTCTACACGATAGGGTATGTGTGTGTGTGTGTGTGTGTAGTGTACTTATGCAAGGTGCAGGTGTGTGGGTGAGAGGGGCTCGCAATTACACTGATATATTTGTGCCACAGTTTGTCGCGAGCCGAGAATGCAACCCGCGACTGACGCTTATACACACGGGTGCATAGTTTGGCGGACAAATAATTAACAATTTGATCACGATCACGGCATTTTAAAAATAATACAAAAAAGGGAATTCTTGTAAAAGACTCAACGTACTGACTTAAGAGCAAATGTTAGCTAAGACAAATAAAAATCTTTCTTTAAGCACTCTTTCGTTATATCTATTATATAAAATAGAAAGAGTGTTTAAAGATAATTTTTAAATACCAGTTTCTAAGAGTCTGTCATACGAGATTGTTTGTATCGGTACAGAAACGTTACAAACGTTGCAACAAGTACGCGACACTTAAGTCAACGTTGTTAACTAGTATGTTGGCGTCCCTTCCGTGCCGTGTGCCTCCCAACACGTAAGGTGTGCAATGCATCGCGGGAGACAACTCAATTTAACGTGCACCCTCGAGACATACCCCCCCCTGCACCCTCCCGCCCGCACCGCGCGCGCACCCCCCGGCTCCCCTCCGCTTGATTAATATAAACAAAGTTTATCATACGAGGGATATATTTTCCCACCTCGTCGAAGTTAAACTCAGCCACACATTCCAAGAACTTGTTTACGTGTCATGTTCATTACTCAAATAAGTCGTAATTATATAGGCACGTGCTTTGTTATTCATCAAAGGAAAGCCAACTATTGCAATAAAATGAAACAATAAACGGATAAAAACATGGTTCACGGATGCCATTTGTTTTAATAAATTTTTAGGATTTTATTTGGAGTTAGTAAGCTCATTCGTCAATTCCACCCAGGAATATTTTTACAAATAACCGCTAACAACTAACAACTTTTTGGAATCACAACACGTAAAAACACAGAAGCAATTTAAACGTAAACCTTTGTTATAAATCGGATAATTAACTCATGTGGATATAATTTCAGGCTTCGCAGAGACACGTGTCAATAAAACATTGTAAACCGATGAATTGTATTAGCTTACCACTCGTTCGTACTTGTTTGTCTAGTTAAAGTAATAACCGACAGAATATTTAAATAACCGAGATTAAACCGTACTGTAAAAAGGATGGAATATTAAAACGCTTAGTTGTTGTAAATTAATAAATAAAATTAAAATACCTTTTAGAAAAAACCTTTCAACTTTCTTTGAAGCCGTCCTTGTAAAAAATGAGTAGTAAATTAATATAAGAACGTCTGTCTGTTCGCGCGCGCAACTTAAAGGAAAATCTAAACTAATAATGACGCTTCCAACATTGAACTTTATAAAAAATCGCGGCCGTTCGGAGAATTTTCAGGATTCAGGGCATTGAGTGAAAAAACTTATAAGTGCAGCAATTTGAATGGCGTCTACAAGTAAATTGGTTAGGAATGAAACCGCGGCGGATCGCAAGCTACTAATAAATCTAAACTTAATGAATGGCGACCGAAATAAAAAGATTTTTAATAACACAACTATTTGAAAAACGTAAGTACTCTTATAATTAATTGGATGAAGGGGAAGAACCTTTGCCTTTTAATTTGAGAAGCGACGTAAAAAGAAAGTTGATAATTTGAGGCCTTTTTGAAATGCTTAACAATGTTTTTTTCTGCATATTTGGGTTTGCCCAAACAGAAGCAGTCTATAGGTCGTATTGGTCACTCACGTAGCAACAGCAAATGTTTATGCATTGTTTTCTTCGCGGCAGCAATAAGCATATTTTTTTCAATAGTTCATCTCTTGCTATGCGTACCTCACACTTTTACAGTTATCAATACTAAAGAGTAGACTCAACCCTTGTATTCATCTTTATCCAGATGTAGCCGTACTTACCCTCACGTTCTATAGCCGGGATGAATTGATACACCGTTAAGATACGAGAGATGAATAAAACAAGCAAGCTGTCAGGATTGCATTACCCTCTTATTTAATACCCTCCGAGGAAAATGAGATGATATGTTATGTGTCTGCTCAACTGAGGGAGGTTTGTCTTTATTTGTTTTGTATGGTTACATATGAGTTGGTTATCGTCTTGCAATGACTGCTACTTGTGGAATTGTGTGAAAATTGACATATTGTGATGTTTTCAGGAATTTGGCTTAACAGTGTTCGTTGTTATTGTTGTTGTAACTGATTACACTTCACCTGCCAAGCTTTTTCCCAAGTAATTTATGGTTCCGCCGTGAGAGACGCTCTGGGCGTCGTGCGTCGGGAGCCGCGAGACGACGCCGGCCACCGTAGACACGGGTCTGTGGACGGTGAGCAATAAGTAGGTAATGGTGCACCAACTTTCAAAAACAAATTCTAACAATAATGATTACACTTGATATTTGAAAGTAATCCGACTTAGCTCTTGCCTACCTACAGATGTATTGCATTCGACACCTTTCCGAACTCGACAATTAATTCTAAAACAAATCTATTGTAGAAGTTTGTAAAGTTAAATGAATATATTCATCAACATTTCTCCTGCCCTTATTTCAAGTTATTTGGGATTTCTTCTTCCGCACTCCTCTATTATTCGACACAGTTAAATATCCTAAACAGTCTCCGGAAAAAGCAAAAAAAATGTTTTTTAGAAAATGTTTAACTTCAGTACTTTAAGTAAAAAACCGGCCAAGAGCGTGTCGGGCCACGCTCAGTGTAGGGTTCCGTAGTTTCCTGTCCGTCACAATAAATGTAAATGTTCCCACTTATGAGTTTAAAGGTGGAAAGCACGGAAAATCTTAACATCGACTTTTAAAAAATGACGTCATTACACAACGCCATCAAAAAGATACGTTCAAGATAATAAAATATGTAAACGAAGTTAAAAAAAATGCTTGCATATACCATTATACTACAAACTTAGTCCAGAAATTATTTTGTAAAACTTTTGTCTTTTTTGTACAAAAACTGTTGTGTCAATCAAGTTCAAAATAATTTTCAAAGAAAGTCCTTATAAAGTTCTACTTTTCAGATTTTTTTCATATTTTCTAAACTTATGGTTCAAAAGTTAGAGGGGGGGGGACACATTGTTTTTTACTTTTGGAGCGATTATTTCCGAAATTATTGATTTTATCAAAAAATGATCTTAGTAAACCCATATTCATTTTTAAATACCTTTCCAACAATATATCACACGTTAGGGTTGAAATTAAAAAAAAAACAGTTCCCACTTTACATATAGGGTGGCTACCCTAATAAAACATTTTTTTCCAATTTTTATTTTACCACTTTGTCGGCGTGATTGATTTACATATTGGTACCAAATTTCAGCTTTCTAGTGCTAACGGTCACAGAGATTAAGCGAGGACGGACGGACGGACGGACGGACGGACGGACAGACAGACATGGCGAAACTATAAGGGTTCCTAGTTGACTACGGAACCCTAAAAAGAGTCCAGAGAAATGATAGCGATTAACTTCATATTTTATATCTCGGTGTTACATACAACTGTAGATGTTTTAAATTTTAAGAGAAGTTACTAAGTATACACAATATATTTTGTATCAACATGATAATATTAGGTACAGTCTACAAAAACACAAAGGAAAAGCGAAAGGTCCTTCCAAGCCGCTTTATGGGCTGTAATACGTCTTCCCATAAGCAGCAAACGATCTTGCACAAATAAATGCATGGCGGTGTGAACACCATAAAACTTCGCCTACTTACAGTTCCCTCGTTTGCCGAAATTGAGCGAGCTCCCCCATAGATAACACTTCATTCCCTCGAGGTGCCATTTACAATGCAGATCGTAATTGGGCCACAGGAAATTGGTCGTTAGTTGCCTATCATTAAGGTCTCTGGTGAGCGCAGCGTGGTCTTGGTGAACACTCGCACTGCATTAATGTCGTCATCTGTATAAGAAACTCGTTGCAATATTGATTAGTTGTGACGAACTTGGCAGTTATGGTGCTAATATCGAAATTTTGTACTTTTTCTTCGAATCATAATAATCGTGATGAGTATTCTCAATAATGAATTCGTATTGAGATAATCATGAAACTCTTTCGAAAAGCAGAAATACTCTGACGAGTGATCCTCAACAGATATATGAAGCTACCACTAACTACCGTCGTCATCTGTATTATTCCATGTTTGTGTTGTTCACGCAACCTTGAGTCACCTCCCCAGAGAGGTGCAGGAGGGTTCGTAATCTAGGATTTCTTTTTCATTTACTTTATTTTGTTGTAATCTAACGTTACGACTGCTTCGCAGTTAAATCTCTACGTGAGATACAATTCATCTGCATTTCTTTAACAAAAATTACATTTTTGCTAAAAGGGAATTCGTTTTATTCCATCGGAGCCAATTTGAAGAAAAGTGTTCATCTATTTGAAGACTAGATTTTGGGATTTTTTCTTACTTTGGGAATAATAGATGAAGTGAATAAATGTTTGTGTGTATAGGTGCCAAATGAGTATTGAAGGAATACAGATAATGTTACGTAAGTTTAAAGGGCTTCGTATCACGGATACTATGAGACTTGGTGGGTGCGCTCACCATCAGGAGTGTGGAGATTAAGTTTGCTGTATCGTAGGCAAATTGTACTGTAGTAAATTAATAAAATATTTACGAATTTTATTCTCATTCGTCATCAAAAATAAACAAAACCGAACGAGTTTACAATTCAATTATTTTGCTCTGCTACAAAACAAGCTAAAATAAAAATATGTATGAAAAGATTGGTTGGGAAAACAACTCATATTATTGTATGCAAAGTCACGTATATTCAAAGAGCTCCCCTAAATATGATACTATTCTGCTGACTCCCTGGAGTGCTGTAAACTAATATATCAAATATAGACAGAATAATGTGGTAATTATTCAAATAACTATTTTATGGAAATTAGTCTGCAATAAATGCAACTGCTGCTATGTAAAAATATTGCCGAATAAAATATAATTTGTAGAATTTACCTTGGATCTAGCCATCAATGAAATAATCGTATTCTAATCTAAAAAATTGAAAGCTATCTTTGAATATTTTAGTTTTATTTACACAAACATAAACAAATTAAGATAATTTAATCATTCAACCTTTAGCTGAGCTGTAACTAGGATTTTTTAAATATAATACTAAAGTCTAATTATATTTTTCGCGAAATTATACAATCTTCTCCTTTGAAATTTCAAAGCCTTGGTGATAAAGTAATTATTTGTACTGCACCGATAACTAAATAAAGTAAACTACGCAGTTATAGGGTTTGATTCATTGAATATTTATTCTATAATATCATTTTATGTATTCTTTGTGCTGAACAGCTGAACGGATAAAGTTTGGTATAATATACAATTATTTGTTTAGGGATAGTCTATATATTGGAATAGCACATAGGTTACTTTTTTTTCCAAAAGCATGATCCCGTTGTGCAAGTCCCGAACTGCACCGCAGGCGAAGCCGCGTGCATAGTTAATGAGATAATGCGGACAATTCTGTAAGTCATAATCTTCATTGCACCTTAAACATAAAATATTTTTCCGAAATAAATTCATTGTAGCAGAAAAGCATGTTTCGCCGTGGTCGTCTGTTTGCTGTTGCATATTAACTTGTGTGTTGTGTAGTGTGACGGAGACAAATATCGCGTTTTTCGTTTTTGTCCTAAATCAGCGCGGTATAAAACGAGAGTATAATAGAAGCAGTTGTTTGTTTGCACGCATAAATCAGCAACTTTGTGCGCTGCGATCGTGCCGACTACCCCCCCCCCCAGCCTGTGCCCTGCATGACCATACCCCGCCCCCCCGCCCCCGACCGTGCAGATCGGTGCACTATTTGTCTCCCTTCTTTAACATACGATAGGGGTTTTGCTGACGTGTGGGATTTTCAAAAACATTGTATTGTCGGAGTGAAAATTAATCTTTTAAATTGTGATTACTTACATAGAGAGAAGACGAGATTTATAATTGCGTGAAAGTTTACTTTGAGTATCATGAGAGATGATCACAAGTCATTACACTCTGCGATACAATATTGCTGCTTTCGCCTGGGTACTCGACATTGTCGTGTTGTTAAAGATGGTTAACTTTAATCAGGACAAACCGCTTTAGCCATAACATCTACGTTTTTATTTCCCAATTAAATTGTCAAAGAAACATTGCAAAACGGAACAGCAAGCGAGCCATCCTCCGGACGAGCGCTCGCCGCTCGTAAACCGGCCCCAGTCCACACCAGCACGGAGAGCATGAAATTGATGAGCACAGGCAACACGCAGAAGGTTAATTGCGTTCAACGGGAAAAAAGGCACACACTCACATCATCCTGAGGTAATCTCAAACAAATGCTGATGGCGTAACGCTTGTACTCCCTGTACGTAGATTCATATTTATGTGTGTGCGAATTCTATTTTCGAATAAGGTGGGCTCTCTGTATCTAAATACTCTGTGATAAAAGCCTGTGCTACGTTAAAATAGAATTTAATCCTTGCCTGAATTCCAAGCCAGAGCTAGTGCTGTGACCACAAGCCGAACATGCGACCGACGCCTTCCGAACGAAACCCGACCAATTACGTGATCAAAAAGTGTCCCAACCACGTATCATTAGATGGCAATTTGTTGCACAATTACAAACGGATTTGATGCAGCTATTGCGAAATCGTAAATGTTGGAGCAGGCTGTTTGACAAAACTAACCTTACTGTAAGGTCGATCATAATAATAGGTCACATACTTAGTGTATTTGTTTTAATCCTTACTAATATTATAAAAGCGAAAGTGAGTTTGTTTGTTTGTTTATTTGTTTGTTTGTTTGTTTGTTACCTCTTCACGCTTTAACGGCTAAACCGATTTTGATGAATTTTGGTACAGAGATAGTTGGGAACCAGGAGACGGACATAGGCTAATATTTTTTAGAAAAAAGTGGGATGAGAGGGAGAAAGAGGGAAGAACAGGGAAAACTTAGCGTTGCTATTACAAATAAATAAGGCGCAGGGGGAAATGTGTTACCCCAAATTTAACGCGGGCGAAGCCGCGGGCCAAAGCTAGTAGGTCTATAGTTAGAGGAATCACTCTTGCAACCCGATTTGAAAATTGGTACTACTTTACTATATTTCATTAAGTCAGGAAACTTGCCGCTATCTAAACACTGATTGAATATGCCTGTTAGGACAGGAGCAATCGAGTCAATAATATTAGCAAGGATCTTGACGGATATCCCCCATAAGTCTTCAGTATTTTTTATGTTTAGACTTTTGAATGCATTTTTAATTGTAGTAATGCATATTGGTTTAAAATTAAAGTTAGGTATATCCTTAGTAAAGTTTTCCTTAAGAAGAGTTTCAGCTAATTTAGAAGAAGAGGGGAGAGATTTCGTAACCTCTAACGGAATGTTGGTAAAGAAAATTTTTAGTGTCTCAGCGACTTCTAGCTCATCAGAAATAGTTTTATTATCTATTTTCAAGGACCATTCATTCTGATCCCGTTGTGTCTTTCCAGTTTATCTGTTTATAACCTGCCAAACAGTTTTTATTTTATTATTAGAAACATTAATTTTGTTACTTATTATTTGAGACTGCTTGAAATCACCCAACAATCTTTTACACATTAGTTTACTAAGTTATTGGAAGTGGTTTCGGTTAATATATTTTAAGCAACTGTAAAGTCTATCAAATTATGTCTTTTTTTATTAAAAACGAATTCCGTAAATTATGGATGTACTTTTTAGAAGTACCCTGCTTAACCCTCCAGAGGTTACAAGGCGTCATATTGTGTATTGAACAACAGACTCCCCTCCCACAGGACGAGCTAGTGAAGCTGCAGCTGCTGTCCCTGGCGGTGAAGCTGTCCGTGACGCAGCCCGGCACGCGGCCGGTGTGCCGCTACGTGGTGTCGCTGGCGCGCTACGACGTGAGCTACGACGTGCGCGACCGCGCGCGACTGCTGCGGCGGTTCGTGGAGCCGGCGCCGGGGAAGCTGCTGCATCAGTACGTCGCTGATATATTCCTGCCGGAGAAGCCGAAGCCTGATATACAGAGTAGTTTTAAAGGTGACTTTATTTCGTTTATTTATTTTTGTACATATTTGTGTGTCATGTCTTTTTCAATAATAAAAAAACGTTACAAAATATAAAAAAAAAACTTGTGAGGTGTCAAGGGACACCCGGATGGAACGAAGTTATTATTTATTTTGTACAAAAAACCTGTATACGCCCAACAAAAATAATCGTCGCGACACCACACTGTTCAATGCGAAATACGGCTTACAACTATAGCAAAAAATGTCGTTACAACTTTTGGTCTTAATTTTTTCCGTCTAGCCCCCTTTCGCAACACGCGATAAGGAACTTCGTTCCAAAAATAGTAGCCCACCGGTATCGGAAACAGGCTCCAAGCTACAGGCAATCAGGGCTCCAGAGACAGGAACCTCTTAACGATACGAGCCGTGTCCAGGAGTACCGCGCACTGTATCAAACTCTTGATCCGACAGCCTAACAAGAGTCTTCTCAGGTGTTGGTTGAGACTCTTGGCAATTAAGCCATTGCCCGTAACGAGTTTATTTAATTACTAGCTTTTGCCCGCGGCTTCGCTCGCGTTAAATTCGGGGTAACACAGTTCCCCTTGCGCCTTATTGATTTGTAATAGCAACGCTAAGTTTTCCCTTATCTTCCCCATTTTTCCCTCGCATCCCACTTAAAAAAAAAATAGCCTATGTCCGTCTCCTGGTTCCCTACTATCTCTGTACCAAAATTCATCCAAATCGGTTTAGCCATTAAAGCGTGAAGAAGTAACAAACAAACAAACTCAATTTCGCTTTTATAATATTAGTAAGGATTATGATAAAGGAAAAGGTATAACCCTAATAGCATCACGTTGTTGTCTGTCAATATCCTTTATCTCGGCAACGCTTGATAATATCGAGTTGAAATTAAAACCATATACACTAAGGCCAACTAGCAGCGATACGAAAGGGTATTAACCTAAAGAACAACTGTGGCGTTGACAATCTAATATTTAGCTCTTTCCATCTTGTGCCTTTGTCGTAATGTCTCGTTCTCCCGGCAAAAACATGACAACGTTAAGACGGGTTCGCCAACATTCGGGCGGCCATTTTAGATGGGGTTTTAGCATGGGTTTTGTTTACATTTGGTATCGCTTCTCGTTGGCCGTACTTTATTCAAATCTGTAGTCTCTTAGAGCAGTAAAAACATCAACCCTCTAAGTCTACGCATTCAAAAGTTTGGCCGTTTACGTCGCAAATTTGTACTTAAATTTGTAGTTTGCCTCGCACTTGACCGATTTTTACCTTTTAAATTCAAATAAATGGCACCATGTTTGCATTTTATGTCCCTACTAACAATATGAGCAAAGAAATGGACAGAAGGATAAGAAATACTTGGAATAAGTTTTGGTCTCTTAGTGAAATAGTGAAAAAGAAAGATATGTCACTAAAAAGTAAAAGAACTGTATACAATATGTGCATACTCCCTTTTTTTTTTCGTGTGGGAAATCATCCAATGACTTCCCCCGCTCTGGGCGGAGCGGGGGGGCATGTCAGACTAAAACCCACCCATGTTTCTTCTATTGCCCTTTACGTTCCGAGGCCGCGGTATCTCTTTCGAACAACTTGCAACCCCGGGTGCATACTCCCTTGCTTAATATATGGATGCCAAACATGGGCCCTAACTCAACAACTAGCTAACAAAATAAATGTCTGCCAGAACAGCATAGAACGGAGTGTAGTTGGAGTAAAAATAAACAAGGACAAGGTTATTTTGGAAAAGATTAGAAATAAAACAAAATTCAAAAATGCACTCAGGGTGTGCAAATCACTAAAGTGGCGATGGACAGGACATATGTTAAGGGAAACCAATGAAAAGTAGACCAAAACAACAACAGAGTGGTACCCAAGGGGCAATATCCTTACTAATATTATAAAAGCGAAAGTGAGTTTGTTTGTTACCTCTTCACGCTTTAATGGCTAAATCGATTGTGATGAATTTTGGTACAAGGATAGTTGGGAACCAGGAGACGGACATAGGCTAATTTTTATTTTAAAAAAGTGGGATGTGAGGGAGAAAGAGGGAAGAAAAGGGAAAACTTAGCGTTGCTATTACAAATCAATAAGGCGCAAGGGGAACTGTGTTACCCCAAACTAAACGCGGGCGAAGCCGCGGGCGAAAGCTAGTAGTCAATAAAAACAGAAACAGCCGAACAACGAAGTGATTCTATGAAGGTTCCGGTTTTTGGGTTCCGTACTATTAAAAAAGGAAAGAAAGAAAATAAATTCATCTGGCACTTGCCTCAAGTGCACACAACATAAAACAAATTAAAATAAAATCTAAACAATAAAATTAAAATATGACAATGATGCGTGTAGTAAGACTGGTATGTACACCTATCTACTTATACATCGAAAGAGAAAACCACTAACTCGTCAAGAAATCTCAGGAACTACAAGAGTTAGGAGTCCCAAACTTGCAGGAGGGATTCTTGTTACTATGTCACTATGTTTTCATGAACTACGGTGGTAATAATTAAACAGTGATAAAACTAATAGAATTGCATAAATTCACAATAGTTTATTCCAACAGTTTGTTCTGTTCAACTAGTTCTGGATAGAACGTACATACTTTTTATCCCGGTATACACGGGTGAAACCACAGGGCATATAATGTCACTTAGGAGTTGGGCAGGTCCCCTTAGAACTGACTTAACTTAATAAACAAGACTTAATTAACAAATAAACATTTGAAATATTATAAATACTATACATATTTGTCAGCAGCTCGAGTCAGAGCAATCATTTCAAAGGAATCTATTTCACGAGGAATGTGAAAGTTTGTAGAGTATCAGATATATCAAAGTGTAACTTTCATTGATGGGGTGTTATATTTAATACTTGGTAGGGATCGGCGGGGAGCGCCCTCTAGCGACGAGCTCCTACCTGACAACATTGAAAATATTAAGAGATAGATTTGGCTTTCACGTTTGCTCAGCCTTAGTGCATCGCAATAGTATGGCTTCTTCACATAAGTTTTTCATTTAGCAATTAATCTCTTTATAAAATAATTTAATTATTGTAAGAAAAACTGCTGAACTGTGTTCTTAAAATCGTTTTAGTTAAGGTTCTTTGAATATGAACAAATCTCAGAAACTCTATAACAAAGCAAATCACTAACAAAGCAATATACCCGTTTTCCAAGAAACACTAGATTTTAGAAGTAATTAATTAAATTCCTTCAAACCTTAATGAGTCTTACTAAATACAACTTTTCACCAGCCTGTCTAGCTAGTCCCTTTACAGAAAAGCTTGAAGTAATCCAAATTATCCATCATTACGGTCGCCAACAATAGGCGCCCACACAAAAGCGCCGGAGTTATTGTTTAGCAAAGTTTTCTATTATTAGGAAACTAAAGACTCTTCGAACAATCTCTTATTAATTACATCGAGAATCAAATATTGTGAAGACTTGTCCGTTGGCGCGACTCGTGTTGGCCTCACAACAACTACGCGAACTTATCTGATGTCAGAACAATAAATACTACAGAGCTCGAATGAACGTATGTCGAATTGTCGACGTCACTCGCGCTATGAGGAGGAGATCAGAAAACCTTAGTCATCGCTTCGAGAACAAGAAAAATATGTATCGATATTCTTACATTCTTCTATATATCAAAGTTCTGTCCAAACTTACAAACCAATCATCTTGTTGCAGCGAGAAGTAAGTAGTAACCGTTATCGACACAATCACACATTAGTAGAGAAAAACAATGGAGACGCGCGGTTCATAACCGCCAAACGATACGGGAACAGTTGAAAAAATCTATTCATTCACAAATAGGAGACAGTGTCGTTAGAAATACTGACGATTTAATTCACCTTTGTATGAAAGTCTCGCCTCGAGGATTTTGTACGAAGTTCTAATGTAAAACTTATTGGTGCAGGAACGGTAAGCCGGCTGTGGTTGTAGTATCTGCCTATTCCCATGGGCAAACGGTTTTTGTAGGCATGTAGGTAGTGTGATAAACTGTTTGTGTCGTACATTTGTTATTAAACACTGTATACACGTGATTGCGTTTTGTTTAGTTTTATGTTTATATTTTAACTCTTTTAAAAATGTAAAGCCATTGTTTACTTAAAACAAAAAAAAATGTTAAGCCTGTAAAACAATGATTAAACTGGACGTATTCCTGAAAAGTAGAAAGCATTGACTGCTAAAATAGTTAACTGAAAAAAAGAGAGTGCTATCAAATAGATTTGAAACCAACATATTGTTCCATCTTTAGAATAACCAAATGTATCTTTTTTGTACACAATGTGGTCATGACGCGCCTCCCAAAAGTTATTTTAGTAATCCCATGAATATTCACACGGCGAGTTATCTGTTGGAATATGAAAATTGGAGTTTAATCTGTCTTTTTATAATTACATTTCTGGAGGACACTGACCGGGATGTTTTTTAAAAACATTTTTTAGCGTTCCGTACCTCAGAAAGAAAAATCGAAATAATTATGGGATAACTTTTTTGTCCACCTATCTGGCTGTCTGTCAATACCCTTTATCTTGTGAACGTATGGAGGTACCTCAGAGCTGTGAAGATTCAACAAAAAAAGTTTACGCAGTCAAAAGATTTGGCCGTTTCTGTCGGAAGTTTGGTCTAACTTGCACTTGGCCGTTTTTAATAGAAAATAAGTATGCACAAAAATAATAACAATTCATTTATGAATTTAAGTCTGCAACAATACAACCGCACTAATAAACGCTAACGTGGACGTTAGCGTTGGTATTTAACGGAAGACGCTAAACTTATTACGAAAACGAGGCTGGAGTTTATCTGCAAACTGCTTGTAACTGCGAGGCAGAGGTCGCTAGAAGCCTGTGACGTCACGGCGCTGTCACCATTGTTCGCAAGTTGTCGGCTCTGCCTACGGCACTCGCGCCAGTTTCACCCAGTTCCATTCAACGCAATCCAGTTCGAACCGGCTCACGGCGCCCCCGACCAGTTAATTTAAGTTGCCGCGGTCTTTGAGTAATTGGTTTAGCGTTTACTCATTCATACGACGGTCTATTTGCTCAAATGAAGTGCTGCAGGCTTTGTGTGCCGCTGACGTGCCTAGTGCCTAACAATTGCTGGATAATATTAAATTAAGCTCCCAATTAAGATTTTCAGCTCGTCTCGCTGCACCGCGCATTTGCTATGCGACAAAGCGAAGCAAAATGAATAGAACGAGTTGTACGAAGGTGCGCTAATTATTTATATAAATCCTAGTTTGAACTGTCGATTGTAGAAATGTGCTGAGTTTCTAGATTACATAGCCGCTGGTATATCACTTCCATTACAAGTATGCAGGTAGTAGCAGATGTGTGTGTTTTAGTGACAATTTAACTGGAGTGCAATTCCAATTCAGGTTTAAATATATCAGAAAGTTTGGACGGCGCGCGGCGCGGGGTCGGTGCGGGCACTGCGAGAGCGCGGTACGGCTCCGGTCTTGCGAGTATTGTTCCACAGCCAGCGAGACTTATTATAGTAATCAAACGGCAGCAATAAAACCGTCCCAGACGCGCCGTAATGAACGATGGATAGAACAACGTTTAATATTTCCGAAACAAATTGACCAATAAAACAAAAAGTTGCCAAGTCTTGATTTCCTCGGAGCTCGAACTTGTTCAAAGTTCCAATTGTAGTCGGATTGTTTTTTAAAGTATTCTGCGAGTCCGTCCCGGGGGTGTGCGGGGTGCGGTGCGGTGAGACGAGGAGGGGGGCCGCGTGGCAAGGAGGCGTTCACTTCACTCAATAAAAAATCGTGCGGCGATGGTTACGGCAACGTTTTCATTCGCTAATCTTCGCGCGAACTAATCCTCCGCGACTCGTGACGGACGTGGCCATGTTTATTTTATTCCCTTTTGAAATTTATTTAAACCAAAAGGAGTTCGCTTCGGACTGGGTCTAAGTTTTTAATAGAATTTGCGGAGTTTAAATAAGTTAATGTTATTGTTGGAGTAACTGTCGTCGCGCCATTACTCTGTCAATATTAGATCATTCCTTTGAATTAAATAGGTAACGAAATCTTCTAATAAACCTTTTGCTTGTGTTTGACTGTTCTACCTACTTATAATTAAATTACATATAATGCATTAACCTCTTCAAAAACGACACCTAAAGCGGATTGGCGAATGCGGACCCCACCTTTAATTCAGAAGCGTTAATCGATGAAATATAGCAATTATGGGTATTTTTCCATACAATATTATATCGACCGCCTACATTCTTTCTTTAGGAATGTCTGAAGAGTCTGAAAACTGCAACAAATACCAAAAAACGTTACCAAGTTGTTAGGTCTTACAACAACAAATAAAAACATTTCTAACTAGTTTCGATGATTTCCCAAATAGTTCCATTTTCGATGTTCTCAAGTTCGTGAAAGAGCGCCTCCCGCTAACGACGATCGTTCAGTGATAAAAGGTCATATGTCACAGCACATACCTCTTGAGGTGATCGACAAAGACGCAAGGAATGCAATATCATGAAGGTAAACATAGATTCATGGATAAAACAATGCTAATAAATACAACATTTTTCTTCGAAGGATACAAGAAGATAACCCAACCAACCACACAAATATGAAATTCCTAACATGGATGTGATTCTCGATCACAAATTTCTCGTGGTGTTTACCTTCATAATTCAATGAAAGGAAATTATAAAAAGTTTTTCTCTGGTAAAAGGTGTAAATAAGCCCAAAATGATTTGGTTTGCAAAATAAAGTCTGCGTCTTGAAACCACATTTATTAACAAACACTTTAAGTAAAAGCAATAAACTTGAACCTCTGGTAGAAACAGAACAAGACATTTTGCGGAACGCTCGGATTTCTATACAATAATCGTAATTCGAGACAGAAGGCCGGTGATCTTGCACCCTTCCGCAAAGGCTGTCATGACGCAGAGAATTTTAATACATACCACATTACAGTTTAAGCTACACTGCCGTTCTATAGCGTTGTGTGTTATCATTCAATTGCACAAAACAGTTGCATTACACTGAGTGTCAAGGGCATAGGCACTTACTCAAGTATCGACGAATCTAAGCCAAATGCACAGGGCAACAATCCAAACTCTGGGCTGCAACTACGAAATTCTAGATGGAAAAAAAAAATCGCTTAAAAGAAGCACAGTCGGCATTGACAGGAATATTAAAGTATTTAATTAGTGCTATGACTCTATAGTACACTGTGCAGTGTCTAACTTGCGAATAGAACATGTTTGTGCTCAGTAGTTATACTAGCGACCTCTCAACTATATACGGCAATCCCCAAGTGTTGAGGCAGATAAACGTATATAGTGGACGTCTTCGAGTATACATTTCCTAGAATGATCTATACCTCATATACAAGTCTTCTGTCAATCATTCATCTGTCTCAAACCTTTAAAAAACCGCGACAGTAAATCAATTTCTCTCATTTCTTCCCTTTTATATTTCATTTTCCTCAATCAGTCAAAGAAAATACAAAACATTTGCTACATTATCATACCTAAATTAACATGAAAAGTAGAATAAAGTAAAATTCACGACACATCCGCCTCTTGTTCGATATAAGAATCTTTTAAAACATGGCGGAAATATACAAATGATATTATCGAATGAGTTGGGATCCGAGTACGAAATGTACGTTTGAGATACACAAGTTTTTCTCGCGTTTGTACTTCGCGTCTTGTACTCTCGCTGTGCTCACTCCACACAGCGGCAGCGCTGAGCGCTAGATCCATGCGAGTGCAACAACTTTTCTGATTGCTGTTTCTCAATGATCTTATCTCTGCAAATATTTATATATTTTCTGTACAATACTCATAACTACAGCTTTCCATTTAACAATGTATTTATAAATTACTTATTCATGTGAATGAGTAATTAGCGTTGTTTTAA
The DNA here is from genome assembly GCA_958449745.1 of Ochropleura leucogaster. NCBI lineage: Eukaryota > Metazoa > Arthropoda > Insecta > Lepidoptera > Noctuidae > Ochropleura > Ochropleura leucogaster. The sequence continues at coordinate 301,559 of OY288213.1, read as the reverse complement.
TTTAATGTATCCATCAATTCTGGTAACTGATATTGTGTGATCAAACAACCCAAATGAAACGATAATCAGATGCAACTCATACATTAAAGTTGGAAGTAATTGTCCATTGTTACCTGCGGCCATTTCAATTTATACAGATCTCCGCGCTAACAGTTGTAATAACAGATGAAATATGTGATAGTTTGGTGTATGCTCGCAATTGTGTAACTATTGAGTCGAATTAAATGGCACGCTAGTACCAACAAACCCTCGCTTCTCCGCTCTTACAACTCACGTTACACGAACTTCGAACAAATGCACGAAAAAAATCACGAGTCAGGTTTCGTCAGCGGATATATGGAAGCCGCAAATCCTTATAATATCCAATAGCGACGAAGAAATGCGCGAAATTAAATTCCAAAGCGTAGCCATTTGTAAAATACCGCAGAGCTACGCGCTACGGATTAGCGGGCAGTGCTACGACGCTACCCCACTGTGCTACGCCGCTACGAGACCGCTACGCTGCTACAACATGCTGCAACTTTTTTCGCACATGTAGCACGACCACCGCGGGCGATCTATCTAGTTTGTCAAACTTTTACATTAAAATAAAAATGAAAAATACTTTTATTGTTTGTCGAAATTTTCACAACTTTATTCGAATGATCTATTTGTTTTTTTCTTCGACAGGCTTTACAAAAGTTTGTTTCTGATAAGTTACACTTTAGCGCCACAGTTGGGACAGTAAATTGTATAATTTATTCTGAAATAGCGTAGGGGGTTGACTGTTCTGAATTCAATTCTGTAACAACATTTATCAATAATCGTTATCAGCGAATCGGTGGCATATCAATAAATTTCCAAAATAATTATCGGAGCTCAACAAAGGAAACCCTCGTCGAATCGAGTAATTTTCGTGCGCCCGACAAAAATTCCGATTCTCGTTATTCAAATACGAAACCGGAACACGATTCCGGAACTCATTCGAGGCTCGCGCCGCCACGTCGAAGGCCGCTCAATCGAAAATTGAATTTCAATGTCACAACAGTGCAGATGTAAAAATCGTCTCTTCCTCGGGCGGCTTCGAGTAGCGTCGGGCGAGCTCGGGATCGTTGGGCGGTGCGCGCGCAGCGGGTGAGCGAGGGGTGCGCGGGGGTGGGGGCGCGGGGTGCGCGCGCGGTAGGCGCCGGCAGTGTCCCGGGCCGGCCGCGTCTGCCGCACGTGTGTCGCGCGATGCCCCCCCGCCCCGCGCGCGCTCCCCGCGCCCCCCGCGTCGTGCTGTGACCGCAGTGAGTGCTCTGTGTGGACCCGCTCGCTTCCGCGACTGTGGCGCGATGATCGCGCGACTCCGCACGCGCTGAAACGCATGCGATTTGTCGCGACGGATTTCTGTCCCTACAGTAAGTTTCAGTGTTGTATCGCGACTTAAATGCACAGTCGCTCGGACCGGAGAGTTGTTCGAGTTAACAAACTTTTGATTTATCGGTCGCTCCATCGGAGCCGAGTGAATCGTTTGAGTGGTGCCGACTGCCGAGGATTGTCGCACAAAGCGCTGCTACTATTATCAGATCTGAACGACGCGAGTTATCTTGGATCTCGCGCCGGAGCGAGCCAGCGGAACTCCAGCTAAGCCGCTCTCTCTAGGTACTGACACAACTCTAAGGAGCTTCCAACTTTAAGTACACTTAATCACTGAAAAGTTTAGAGTTTAAAATGGTAGTTTTGTCGTAAACTTTTATTGCTCGTCACTTTATTCATTAATCCCTCGCGAAACAGATAACTGAATTAAAGCAAAACCGCGGAGACGTTGTGAAGTGTTGACGGCGGCGGATTAGCATCGCGCGGGCTCGGCGCGGTGCGGGCGCTGCATTCATTAGAGGCGCCGCAACTGTGTCGAGTGGCACCGCGCCGTGCCGAGCCGCGCCGCGCCGCGGTGTTCCGAACCTGCGTAAAACTTTATGAGCGGTTTAAAGCAAACATTAGCCGCCGCGCACTCGGCACTGATAACGCCGGCCTCTGAATAAAACATTCAATCTGCGAGAGACACCACTCTATTTGATTAACGTCGTAATTACTCATATAACTCCGCAGACGTCTTGGGATCAGCGATCCTTCGCTACCGAACATTTGTTTCAATAACGTCAGAAACGATCACCGTACAAAGAACGAGCACGTTTTTTTTAAAATAACGTTTGAGTAGAATGTCGCCGAGAAAAACTTATAAAATAAAATCTTAAGCGCAAATGTTCCGAACTTCTGGAACTGTTGGACCTTAAAACACGAAAACTTCACAAAATAATAAACAAATGAAGACATCACAAATTCAGCAAATAGGATATCTTTAGAATCCTCTGTCTGAATGGTACAGTTTGAAAAGCTGGAGAGCGCTTGGACGTAGTCGTTACGGTATTGCAGGTTGGGGCCATTCGGGGGTTTGAGGCAAGACGCCGGAATCGCTTTACCGAGGGTTGAATGGGATTAGCCCTTTCGAGGGGACGCGATAAACTAATATGCGGACTGTAACAGGCTTCGAATAACTGAAATAAAGCGTAGTGTAAACCGACGTCACCAAACACGCATACACACTAGCGGAGTGACAGCTCACAATTGAGTCCTGAAACATTCACACGCACGTTATTAATAAACGCTAAACGCATCATTGCCACTAAAGCTTACAAAGCGAGTATATAAAAAAATAACATTGCATCAAGTGCGGCTTAGAGAACTAAGCAAACATCATTAAGTAATCCTAACTAATATTATAAAAGCGAAAGTGAGTTTGTTTGTTTGTTTGTTACCTCTTCACGCTTTAATGGCTAAACCGATTGTGATGAATTTTGGTACATAGATAGTTGGGAACCAGGAGGCGGACATAGGCTTTTCATTTTAAAAAAGTGGGTTGTGAGGGACAAAGAGTGAAGAAAGGGGAAAACTTAGCGTTGCTATTACAAATCAATAAGGCGCAAGGGGAACTGTGTTACCCCAAATTTAACGCGGGCGAAGCCGCGGGCGAAGCCGCGGGCGAAAGCTAGTTATTAATAAGTGGTTTGGTTTGAACTAGCTTGCCTTATATAACAATTAACGATCATCATCATGATAAGTCTATAATGATCGCGAGGGCCCGGACCGGCCGGCCAGACTGTCACTTAGTCCGGACTAAGTGGGTCTATCAGCATAACGACGTTATGTCAATGATGACATAATATCTGATTTGATTGATATAAAATATTGATAGTCATATCAATCCTGTTGAAAGTCATTGACATAAATATGGCTCGACTTTGTTTCTAAAGTCTAAAGCAGTTGGGAAAACATTACATTTCATCAACGTCACCGCATACAGAGCAGCAAGTTGACATCCATTTTCACCAACAAGTTTACTAAACACTCATTTAAAGATGAAACAAACAAAAAAGCCTGGCTGCCAATCGACAATTAATTAAATAATCATTCAAATAAGCCGGTAATAGACGCCAGCGTTCAGCGAATCATTTAATGAATAGATTGTTGTTGTGTTCAACTGTTCATTATAAAGGCAAAGGTCTCAGCGCGAACTTCCGCGAAACTCACCATAATCCGACATTATAATAGACAAAGAATATTATGAGCCAGTAATTGAGGTGTTAAATTGTCTTATTAAATTCTATTTAAATACGCTTGTTTGCAATTTGATCTAACAAAACATAACAATGCTCCTGTAATGCCCGAACGGTGAAGCAGAAAAGTACATTGGGCTGTTACTGAAAAATTCTAAGTTAAAATATTATCTAAATAGATAGATATCAAGAGCTGAGTAACATAATATATATATATATATATATAAATATACACATGTACGTTTAACTCTAAACTCCAGTATATACTGAATAATTAATGACAGCTTAAGCGTAAGGAAAACATAGTCAAAGTTACCAAGAGTTAGAAACTGTAATTTTATTACTTAACGTATTCGTTAAGTTAGCTATCAGTAATGAGTAAGTAAAGTTTTTGTGTCTAACTGAGCTTAACGACAATTTTTTCTGATCAGTGTTGGCTATTCCAGGTAAATTCAACCCTTGTAAAATACTTGTGAAAGTTCGCTTTAAATTGCAGTTATACTTACAGATATTTGACAATACAGCAGTGATTCGGCGGCGTGTGAAGGTAAACTGACCGCGTTCACTCAATGCGATAATAATATACGAGTAAATGTCAGAAACCGTTTGATTAACTCGTTTATGTATCAATATGACATCATTTTATTTTGGTTGTTTGAGTGCGATATTGAAATAAAATCATCTTGACTTGGCACTAATTCTCACTAAAACCATTTCAATTATTATGCTCAGGTGTTGTTAATTTTAAGTACAAAGAGAAAGTAACAAAGTAATATAACGCTAAGAAAAAACAATACATCGTCTGATTACTACTAGTTATCGCATACATTGTATTATTTGCATTTAATGAGGAGGCTGCATGATTTTCCAACTGTATCAACTTGGATAACTATAAAGCCTCCGTCGAGAGAAGCCAGCGACGTCGACATAAAGAGAGATTGATGGACGGCTCTTAATCGTCAGATACTTATTCCAACGTAAATTCTGCAGAAACCCGAGCGCCGTAAATAAGGGTCCTCATCACTTTATCCTAACTCGTTCCACTTTTAATAGGTGTGTGCCATTAGCTTTAACTGCTGGATACGTGTGCAGCAGGTGATAGTATCTTGTAGCCCGCGACATTCTGCTCCAAATCATGTATAATCAGGTCCGTGACGTCCGCGGGCAGCTCGGGCACAGTTAGCGCGGCGCCCGGCGAGAGGCGGCTGATCGCAGATCGCTCCCTCGGGGACAGATAAGCCAATCCCGCAGCGCTATATAAACCTTCACTATTTTATGACGCGATTTAACGCCGCGCCGAAAACCCGGATAAAGTTATGTTTGTTGTTTTGCTTCTATCTCGTCTTACGTCTAATACGAGCTCTGTGGATCCGCCCACTTCGTCAAGCGCGATCAGTCAAGTTTTGTCGCAAATCGAATTATTTATCCGTTCCTAGTAGTTTGTGAGACGAGTGCAATCAGTTCCTACAAGCGCGCTCTTCACTGGAGCTTGTGTATCACTTTTGTAAACACTAGTATTCGGTCGCGGTTTATCATTCGTAAGATTATGATTTTTTGGCAGCGCGCTTTTATAATCGTCCGAGACTTGCTTGCTTTTCTGAGAACAAACTCATCTCGGCTTTGTACTGTTCCGTTTTATCTGAAGTTTCCTCTAAAGATAGTAAATGGTATCCAAATAAATCTTGCGAGCGGTGCTTGTGCCAGTGAGTGTATTACAGTGAGATACCGCCGCGGTGTGTAGTGCGGGAGTGCCACGCGGTGCCGGTGGAGTGGCGGAGTTTCGGAGGGTGGATAAATAGCGATTCAGATAACAGAAGGGTATGATATCAAATCCTTTTATTGAATGTATGTTCCCAGTGCGGACCTTTGCGTAGATATTCAATTAGATATCTTAGCATAATATGTTGTTTATGTTCTGACAGATGGCAAAAATAATTTCACAGAATTAATTTAAGAACCACCCTAAAGTCTTTTAAATTTGGTTAATTTTTAAATTGTGTGACACTTCACCTTATTGTATATGAATGAAAATTGTCAGGGGAAATAATTCCGTAACACAATATTCCATTATTTATCCACTAAAGTCAAATATTTCACAACTCGTTATAATGAACACAGCGTTAATTGGCTGAAGACAGGCGCCATCAGAATAGCCCTTAAGCCTTAATTGTGGCAGAAAGTAATCAATTAAAATAATGAAATAATTGTGCGATGCGGTGTCGTCCGTCAATGGGTAATAAGCGAGTCGACGGCTTGTTAGCAAACCAACCATCTGCGTCTGAATTATTCAATATTACAAATGACATTACCGTCTACTTCAATTTGGACACTTTGAATGTTCCCCTCGAGCCCTGCTCACGACGTGTCAGTGCTTCATAGAGAACATTACTCAAACTACATTTGTGTTAATGTTACCTATAATTGTAGGTGAGGAGTACCTGAAAAGTTGCTATCTCTCCATCTAATGGGGAGCTAATGTTACTGAGTAACCAACTGGTCCATCACTCACTGATGAATATAGCTTTTAAACAAAAAGCTACAGAGTAGAAACTACTGTTAATGCAAAAGTTCTCGAGCTGATTAAGAGTCGACGACATTTGTACACTTCTATATTTACGAGGTTTTATAATATCGTCGCTTTCCAACTGCACTTTCCTGGATTTAACTGGCAACAGCTCCAAAGTTTTAAGTTCATAGTATTGTATTCCTAAAAGCTATAATAGTTACAGAAATGATAGTATTCATAGAAATGCCAAACAATAACTAATAACTGTTTAGAAATATTTCGAATTCCTTCTGTGATTGAGCACTAAATCAAACCCGTTTCTTTGTGTCGCGGCTTCATCAATCACGCCGTTGTCTGTCACGCGTTCAGTTGTTCACAACATTACAATTAATACCAAAGTAATATATGTACTGTACTCATGTCTAGGAACACAATGTACTCGGTGTAACTATCTCAAGTTCGCGTCAAACTATTTTTACAGCTCATTTCATTATTTGAAAATACGATGCGGTTAATGCTGTTACCCAATACGAGCAGCGAGCGATGCGCCGCGTGATGGATCGTCCATTGCCGGCAAACTGCCACTTTATTGGACATTAATCGCTTCGATGTACCGATGGATACGTGATACTGCGATCCGGTATCGAATTTTAGTTTTCGTTTGTACAGCCCCAATTGTGGGTGAATTTGGATCGTTATGGATTTTGTCGCCATGACTTTCACGTTCTCTAGTTCATGTTTATGAATCTACGATCATTTTGTTTGCTTTGTGCTACGAATCTTTGCCGTAAAGTTAAGTGAGCTCATTTTAATGTTATCTGTGCTATACAAATACGTTTATAAGTTCAAAAATAATGAGAATAAAACAACAGTACTCTGTCACTTAAAATAAGATTCCCTGTGCTATAAGTGACAGTTAGAATCTCAATTGGCCTTAATTACAATTATAGTTTTTCAGACCGTATTTATGTTTTTAAAAGTAGCTAGTAGAAAAAAGTTCAAATGTATTCTTACATTTGGTGACAGCAATTTGAAGTTATTAATATATTGATTGACGTGCTTGATAAAATATATACTATCGACGAACTATATATGTCCAGCAGTTTTATTTTAATGTTGGTGTGCAATAAAGTATATTCTATTGTATTCTATTCTATGTGTTATAATCGTGAGCTGCGATTATTTGTTGAGTGGCTCCTCATTAATCTATTCAACGAATCATTTCATATTCTGTGTCTCACGTCCAGTCAAATTAACTTTAAATGATCTATTTGAATAACTAACAACAACAAAAAACGTAATGCATTATTCAAATGTTTCGGTGTGAGTCTATTAGATTAGTCCCCAGTGGTGTATTCGCCATCTAATTTAATTGATTCGGTAATTAAATGCTCGTAAATACTTGATAGTTTGCTCCACAATGGGGCCCGATGTAATCGGCCACTATTAATAACAGGCCACAATTAAAGCGCGCTTTGTGGCTGATGGCCGCGTGCCCGTGTTGCCCGCGTGTGGCCGGTTTATCCACCATCTAACTAATGACTAGTTCAGGGCTCCAGCACTGCTTACCCCTGACTGACGATGTCGTTATGGTGGTACACGTCGGTGCCAAACCACGCCACAACCGCGATGTGCGTTGTTGCTGAAACATTCAAACGTGGATTTTTAATGGATATTATATCTAGAACTGTAACGCTGCAAATGTTTTTAATATTAAAGCTCAGTCTATCTGAGCAGATAAAGGTCAAATAATATCAGCCGCTCGGGCCGTAGTGCAGGTTCAGCTGCGCATGTCTAGGTTGGTCCATGGATAGGTGACCATCTGTTAAATACCATGTTTCCTCCGTTCTTCGGAAAACGCGTTAAGATGATGATCACCGGCTGCCATTTATAGATGTTTCATGGGGTATCATATTACCTGTAGTTAGTGGGTTGTGGAGGTCAGATAGACAGTTGTTTCATATAAAATACTCCCTATTTGAATTTTGGTACCTATTGAAAAGATTAGGCAGACGACCGAGAACATGTTACCTGTAAATTTTATTGACATTTATTGTTTGACTCTAAAATAACGAATTTCGGTTAACTAATAACCTTCCTAAAACGGCCTTCATCTCCATCAACACAGACATATTTAAATTGTATTTCAAACGCACTGCGACGATATAATCTATCAAAAGGTAATCAAAATTTCTGGAACACAATTCATTTTTAAAACATATAAATAATATCAGACTTGTTTTATATTGCAATTTGTTTTCATAACAACGTTAAGTGTAATAAAATTTCAAGTAATATTTATGGTCGTCACGCTTTGTTCCAACAATATTCATTTAAATTAAATTAAATATCAGATGAAATGTTTTACTCACTTTCTATTTTATCATTTATCTTTTGGTAATAAACTAAATAACACCATTCCAGTGATTTGTATTCAATTTCTGCGACATTTATGCAATGTGAAGTAAACTAAAATTTCGTTTGAAAACAATTCGTTTTACATCGCTAAACTTATTAATCCCTTGTTAGTCCCGCTCCGAACGAAAACTATTTTGTTTTGCATATTTCAGTACAAAGCGCTTTGCGAAGTGAACATTTCTTTCTTTAACTAGCTTCACAATCACGTTGTCACAAGTAATTGAGGAAACAGGGTTCCTTTCGTGCGCTATTTGTGTTTAGTTCGCTCGACTGGCTATCTGTCTGCTCACTTAAATACACACATATTTTTCGTTTCTATCACAAAGAGTAAACGAATGGATTCCAGTTCGTAAAATGGATGGAATGTATTTAGATGTTAACTTGTGAAAGAAAAAAGAAAGGTACATGTCACTTACTTTGCATTCTAAATCTGTTTTTGTGGTGTTCGGAGCTGCAGCCCCGTTAGTTAATATACTATTTGTGTACTCGACAGACTAGAGTGTTGCAACTGTCTTTGATTCGGCTTTGTTGTAGCTTGTACATAAGCTACTGATTCAGTATAATTAATGAGCAGTATGTGCCGCGCCGCCCGCGCGTGACACTGAGCTCCATGTAACACTAGCGCACCAGCTCATCCCGCATTACAACACCAACTAAGTACGGTTCCATGTATTACACGTTCATTGTATCAGATTAATAGGATTTTGGTTCGTGACGCGACCCCACGCTATTATGTTCTTTACACACACGCAATAACGCCCTCAATGGCGCAGCCTCTGAGCGCAGTACGAAGTAATTGTAGAACGCATTATCTGTTTGAATGGCGCTTTTTTCTCAAAGAGCTCAATTTAGGATATACCTACAGGGAATGTGTTGCTCTGAACAAATTTTGATTGTTCTAAGTTGTTGTTCGGGTGAGATATTTGCGCGTGGACTCGCCTGGCTGCCCACCCACACGTACAGACACACAGGGGCAGGCGCAGTGGCGGCTCCGCAAGATGTCGACGACTTAGTATTGCGACGACAAGTACTTGCAGCAAGTTGGACAACTCCACAACTGTTGCCAAAATGTACCAAACTTTATGTATGCGCTACAATGGTATAAATACTGCCAAAATCCTTCCATTTCTGAGTATTCTGTTCTAAAATCTATTTCGTCTGTTTGTTTCGAATACAACTTGTTCAGTACAGTTTAGTCACTTGTTTAGTGCATTCAACTTTTCATGAAATCTTTCACAAAAACTTCATTATTTAACCGAAACTGCATAAATATATGACATAAGCAGAATAAAAATATAAAAGCTAAGCCGGAACCTAGTTTTTACAATTTTTATTAATTTCTCGGCAGTGTCACCGACGGCGACGGCGACGGCACGTGAATCCGTTTACAGACAAAGTAAAAGACCGTCCATACTCGTACAGACGAGGCGACTGTTCCCATTTGAGACCCAGGAATAACTTTTAGTATTCTTGGAACGTTAAGCGTCCCCTATATAAATACGTTTATCTAATTTTGATATTGAAGAAAGTCTACAATGTGAGGCAGTAGGTAAGACTTGCGAAGGTGGTTTCTGTGTCGATGGCAGAAATACAAATAGGTTGTCTATTAGCGTTGCCAGAAAGCCCAATGTTGAATGAGTTATGTTAAAGAAGTCGTAGCGTTATGAATAGAGTCACACTTACTATAAGCAAGCTTACAGAGCATAAAAGCGGCCTTCAATGAACCTGCTAACAATTGAGTCGTGTTTCACAAAAAGCACCATTACGTTGGAAAGCGACACAAAACGCATTTCGCTGCGATGTCTCATTAACAGCTGCACGGTATTGTTAAGCAGTTTACTTTTATGTCAACTCATTTTAATTATGCGCATTAGTATTTTCATGCTTATGAAGCCACTTTTTTACGACTTTTGAGTTTTATAGTATGACTCACTCAGAGCATTTTATGTTTTATTTTATATTCATAATTTATCGTTCGACGTCTAAAGTTAATCGCGAATTTACTTCTGTGTGATCTCGAGTTTTATAGAACGGTCTTTACAAAGTTAAGAACTTTTTTCACGAATATACATTGGCAAATTAAATTCCTACTGCTCTCTTCAGAATGATAATATACAAACGAAGATATTGTAATAACACTATTCACGAATAATCACAAGCATCAAGTACTAATGTTATTGTGATCTCAGATCAAAGCAAAAATAAGAATTGAAAAACAACAGAACAAGACGATAACCTGCTCAGATATCTCAGCAGGTTATCAGCTTGTGTTGTTGTTCAGAGTAAGAAGGAACAGCTTCAAGCGGCGACACGTTTACAATGTATACGACAGCCTGTTCGAATAATATTATCGGCTCGACGACGAGGCGGTGAGGCGGCGAGGCGGCGAGGCGGCAAGGCGCGAGGCCGTGAGGCACGTCTCGCCACTTTATTCGCGGGGGCGCGGGGCGAGGGGTGACAAGTGCCCTCCTTCACAACTTTGACAAAGAGTGTCAACCTCTTGGCTGTCAAAATTAAGAAGCGTGGCAGGTGGCTTCTGCAAATAATTAGGGTGCACTCGATTGGCTCTCTCGAGCCCTCTCATCGGGAGGTGGCACGACTTGCCGCGTGTTTAAAATGTCGAGTCTCATTGTTATCTTGTCGCGTTTGTTTTAAAATTACTCAACTTTAAGACAAGTACAAATTGCTCGTTGTTACGGTTATTAAGTGCCGTGAATATACAACTTTTGTTCTTTCCGCTTTGTACTTCTTATAAGATTGAAATAACCTACAATATTTTAAGTTAGTCTTCAAATTCACATGAATATGAAATGGGTTGTTCCCGTTCGTCCACACCCCGTCGTCCACACTGCGGACGACTGGGAATGTTGCGTTCTGTTCGTCTACACTGTGGACGAACAGAACGCATTATTCCCAGTCGTCCACACCCCGTCATCTCACGTCTAGTCTAAGAGTTAATAAAGAAAATATGATGATAGTATTTCCTTATATAATAAACATACCTACTTTTAAAATATTATGTACTTAGCTTTATTACTTTAGTAAGGCAAATACTTTAAAAGTACATACCTAGTAAATCTAAAGCTTTTTTGCGTATTTAAATACGTACTGCGTACGTAAATCTAAAGCTTTTTAGCATAAGAATGTTTCACATTTTAATTTTACACATTGGGTATTGTATCAATATCAGTTTAAATGCAATTAGTATGTAAAAAAAATTAAAGTTACAATCGCCTGGATATACTCAACTATTATAACTGCACCCTGTCGATCCTCCAACAAAAGATAGTCTTTGCTTATCAGTTTTGACGACGCTTCCGGGAATGAACAATAGATACATGGCCTTGAAATAGCCAATCAGCTCGCTGCATATTGCAAGCCCACGGTATATGGCAATAAAGTGACGATATTGTAAAATAAGATGATCTGTGATGAAAAACACTGTTGAATTTAAACACTACTTATTACATATTATGTTGTTATTATATACTTTAAAAATGTTTATATAATACCAAAAAAATATTAGTTAAAATATTGCCTTTTAATTATTTGTAAATTGTGTTGATCTGTGATAAAAACTAGAATTGTTGTTAATTATTTTAATATTTGATGATTTTAAATAAAAAAAACTTAATAGCTATGTTGTTTTTAAATTAATTAAACCGTTAAATCATTTATTTAATTTAAAATTTCTTTACACTGACTCTTAAACTGGACATGAAACGAGGTGCGGACGACTGGGAATGTTGCGTTCTGTTCGTCTACACTGTGAACGAACAGAACGCATCTTTCCCAGTCGTCCGCAGTGTGGACGACGGGGTGTGGACGAACGGGAACAACCCTATGAAATTGACCGCAGTAACCATGACAGTGAGCGAGAAAGTTCGAGAGGGTCGAAGTTAAATAATGTGAACTAAGCGATGGTAACGAAACCTCTGTGATACGAAGAGGAAACGAAACGAAATAGGTACCGACTTGTTAACATGAGGCTGAGCCGCAAGCGATAAAGCTCTTTATATTCGCCTTCTTCTAAAACGGCCATTCCATTAAAACGTTTTAGCGTTTAATCTTCAAATATCGTTTTATAACTCTTTAACAATTTTTTTCTACTTCTGTTTTATTTTTTGTTAAAATCAAAACTCCTAACATCAACGACGATGATTGCCGAAGTCAAAACGTCTAGATTGTCTTTAATCCGCGTTTCTGAAATAACCAAACAATTTACATTGAAGTGAAACATTTTGCAAAGTTCTGTGAAAAGCCTAATCTTGATTGTTGAGGCGTTCATTACAGCACTCATTAATATTAGAGATGCCTCCGCGGCAACTCCTGGTGGGGGCAGGGGTACGTGGGGGGGGGGGGCAATCACCAGTCTGTACTTGTGTGAGCTTTGTATTTAAAAGTCAAGTCCTTATCAAACTTTGTGTCAACACTTAGAAATGTTAAACATCATAATCAACATGGTAACAACTTAAGAGTTCACATGAATGCGATATAGTGACCCTTTTCAGGGTTCCGTATCCAAATGGTTTAAACGGAACCCTTGTATGGTGTCTTCTATGAATCGTTTCACAAAAATCATGTTATAATATAAAAGAAATTATAGAACAATTGGTATCCGTATACCTCATCAGTGGGTTTAAATTTTATTAACGATCGACATTCAGTGGTTGATGAGAATCACAAAAAGCAAACTAAAACATAATAACTCTAAAACTAGTACACATCAAGTTACTAACTATTCTCAATGTCGTATGTATGATTGACCAAAACTTGAAGCCATGTGATTACATAATCACCGGTATATTATTTACCATACCGTGTGTCTCGTATAACGAACGATGTTCGTCGTAACGTAAATCAGCGTGAAATATCTTATTAGTCCAATTTTCCTCAATTATTCGGGACGTACTAGGAGCACATGAGTGGATAAGAGATGAGGATGAGAGTCATTGTGTCGGGCCCTTCAATGTACGGAGAATTCATTATTCAGAGATCAATGAGGACTAGTCATATTGTGCGTGTGTGTAAGTTATTTTTAATCCTAAAACGATGCTGATCATATTCTTCAAAATTATATGTATACTAGAATTCCCCCGCGGCTTCGCTCGCGTTAAATTTGGGGTAACACAATTCCCCTTGCCTGTTTTGCAGTACCTCATACCTATAGTTTTTGCCCTTTGGCCTTATTTATTGTATTAGCAATGCAAAGTTTTCCCTTTTCTTCCCTGTTTCTCCCTGATTTCTCATTTTTTTTAAAAGCTTTGGCGTATGTCCGTCTCCAGGGTTCCAAATATCTCTGTACCAAAATTCATCAAAATCGGTTTAGCCATTAAGGCGTGAAGACGTAACAAACAAACAAACTCAGTCACGCTTTAACAATATTAGTAAGGATTTTTATTATGTTCAACACTGATAGCTATCAAGTATACGCCATAAATATTGTGAATTATTTATTTGGTCACCTATCAATAGATACGGTCAAAAATATCGCTAGTTTTGTAAATGACGTCATAGTTTTTCCAATAACGTTATTTTTATAACTTCACTCGTGCCACAATAACCTACATTAAAAACATAAAGAGCACATTAAAAACACAGTTTGTCAAGATTAAAGCCGTGATTAAATTACTTTACAAAAGAAGAAAGTTGATAAACAAAAACGTAAATAGCGAAAATATAACGAGCTCGCCATTAATTCCACAATCTCACGAACTTCGTACAATAAACACTTTCTAACTAAATCTAAATGAATAAAATGTTCATATAAAAGTTAGGATCGTGTGAGTCAGACAGTGAGCTATGTGCGAAGTAAACGATACGACATTCAAAGAAAAAAAGATACTTTTGTAAGGTCTGTGTCGTTTGTAAGGTACACTCTGGCAAAAAGTTTAAGTCTTGATTAAAATATATAAATAGCCGTGTTTTGTTCGTGAACTAAGAACGTGATTTCATCGAGAGTGAGTAGTGAGACGCACGCTACCCCGCCCCCCCCCTGCCCGCCAGCCCCTCGCGTGACCGATAATGAGTGCATTAAGTCAGGCCGAATCACCGCCGTCACGTGTCCACACAGTACATAAATTGGAACATTTTCTTTCACCACCACCTAGCTACGCGAAAATTGTTTAAGAGTTAATTTTCAGTACAATTCGTAATAACTTGCGATGGTTTTCTTTAATATTTATTCATTCATTGATAGGCTACATTAAGTGAACTGTATCAATTGGATTTATTTGAACTTGATGAGAATGTAAATGGATTTAGTTTTATGAATATACTTGTTTATTTAGTAATCTATATTGTTATTGATCTGTTTTGAATGTTAACAAGCTACGCTGTCACTGTTTGAATGCTAAGAATCGAACGACAAACAAGTCAGGGGCGCACTATAGTCAGCGTACGATGGACGTAGAGGGCCTTCACGTATTTCAGGACACTAAATACATAATTGTCTACTTAAGTCGTACAATTGATTCAAAGCATTTCAAGGACATGTAATGGCTTCACCACTAAAGCAATTTTATGATTGGTCTATAGTTATAGTTTGTAACTGACGTAAGGACTCTTAATAATGCATAAATAATAACAAATCAAAGTCTAGGTTGGCAAAGCAGAGGGGCCTTCCAGGGCCTTCGCCTGCCGGGGTTGCGGGTTGTTCGAAAGATATACCGCGACATCGGAACGTAAAGGGTGGGTTTTAGTCAGTACAAGTCTGACACTCTCCCTCGCTCCGCCCAGAGCGGGGGAAGTTATTTGATGATTTCCCACCCCAAAAAAAAGTCTAGGTTAGCATTACTTCAGTAAAATGCTTCGCAATTATTGCAAGACACAAATGATGTCCTTACTAATTAATTTGCCAACTGTCATTATAAAGTCCTCTTGTATTATCTACTTCTGATGTGAACACGTAAAACCGTATTACATTACATTTAGATTAAAAAGCATATTTTGATCGAGAAATTTTTAATAAAAACTCGAACATCATGCCAAAAAAATTACTAAAATTATAAAAAAGCTTTTATGTTAAATCAGCCCAAAGGTATGTACAATAATAAGTTAGGATTTGAACGGAACAATGTAGAACAATGCGAGAGTTAGCTCACTGGTAGCTCCACAGCCAGACTGTGGGATACTCTACTATTTCAGACATTTACTTCATTTAACCTGTAAATGCGTTACGTTTGGGTATTTAGCTCACGGGTTCGGAGAGGGGACTTCAAGTTATAACAGTGTGTCGTGTATTTGTGTAGCACATTCATACATTGGTTACACAGCTGCAGGCGTGAGGCGCTCTGCGTGTGGAAGCGCTGCAGCTCACGCCTACACTTCACTGATTGTCCCCGAGACGTGTGAAAAGTCGTTAAACTATTATACTTGCGCGGCGAAATGAACACACAACACAAGCTGATGCGTTTAAGCAAGAAACACGCTTCAAAACAATTTTCCGATGCATAGAGAAAAATTTATGTATAAATGTCTTTCATACCATTTCATGACCATTGATTCACTCACTCTGATAGCAATTTTTTGTCTCTAAAGTTAGACTTTGGCCATTCAGTAATAGAGAATGTCGCATGTTTCATTTATATTTACTATTTATGATGTATTTATAGCTTTTTTAAGCACAATTTCTGAAGTTCCCAGTAAACGAAATGCACTAAATCTCTGTGGCCTTTAGCATTTATCACAGTGATATTACATTGTTCACATAGTAGTATCTTGAGACTTAAATACAAATGAGTAGAACGCATCGTTCAGACATAGATAGGTATCGTTCTACTACACTTTGTATAACAAATAGTGGTAGCTTATGAAATATTCAGCACATTATTAGTTGGTACTACGTAAGTCCGATAATTATCTGTTCCCTGTAACGTTAATATTTATGTCTGTACCTAGTCGAAGGGTGTGGGAACATAATCCTTGGCTTAACAACTTATGAGGGGTAGATGAGGAGCTCACCTCTAAAGAAAAGGGATATATTGTAATCGCATTTACCTGATACAAATGTATTGTTTATCATGACATCATAATCACTGAACAGTAATGTGTGGCTTTTTATTATTTATTTTTTCGCATTTTTTTTACTCCCGAGAGGATATTAAATCAGCCGAAACCTTGTTTCTGTGATTATGATGGAAAAAAATCATAAATTCTGAACCATTTTTTCGGTGTTAAGATGCAAAATGTAACCACCACAAAAGAACCCTTCAACGTTTCAAAATCAGTGAAGCGACGAATTGAAATCATACTGCGATTTATGAAAAGACATCTCTTCCCGTTTCCTGCTCCGGTACCAGGTACCGAGCAGCCGTCACGGCGCCGGTAATCTGCGGGGATTAGCAGAGATGTGGTCCCGCGCTCCGGCCGTCTGCCACGGTATTACGGCGTGTGGTAGAGGTTTATCGAAACCAACGTAATCTTTATTGATGCAGAATTGATATTACGCTCCTGTCATTACTTAGTCACCTTCTAGACAAAGCATATTCAGATAGAATTTCGTTTTTCTTGTGTTTGATCCGAGACCGAATTGATAATGATTGTGAATCTGTTTCTGAAGCTCTGTCATCTAGCCAAACTCGAAAAATTTAATAAATGCGAGGATTATTTGATACTAGCTTTCGCCCGCGGCTTCGCTCGCGATAAATTTGGGGTAACACAGTTCCCCTTGCGCCTTATTGATTTGTAATAGCAACGCTAAGTTTTCCCTTTTCTTCCCTCTTACTTCCTCACATCCCACTTTTTTTAAATAAAAATTAGCCTATGTCCGTCTCCTGGTTCCCAACTATCTCTGTTCCAAAATTCATCAAAATCGGTTTAGCCATTAAAGCGTGAAGAGGTAACAAACAAACAAACTCACTTTCGCTTTTATAATATTATAAGTAAGGATATTGGGACACTCCGTTATGCATAAAACAACATCAGCATAATATAATATCACGTTTATATTACGTAATATTATTTAGCAGTTTACACATTTACAACTTCCCAGCAGTATTTAGTGGCCATTGCTTTACTAAGTTATAATGTCCAGCATGTAATTACAAAAGTGATAAAAGTGTCAATAAAAGTTCACAACTCAATAGGCTGGTTCACCACTTCGCCTCCAGCCCATTATTTCTTGCGGTAACTTTTATAACTCACAAAAGAAAAACTTGGAGGAAAAGTGGCGGGTTTCATTTATTTATGATTACCATTAAGATTATTTTAAGTTGTGCTAAGCTAACAGTTAAGTTGTTCAGTGGGTTAACAATTTTGTTAGGTAACATTAGTATAACATAATAACTGCGAACTTTAGTTTGTCGGTTTTCATTCACCAGCGTGTTGTCCGCGCTTACGAGTATAGTGACTCAAGTTTCATATTACTCGACAACTTAGTTCAATGGTACTAATTATATAAATATCAGAAAGTACTCCAATATCAATGTTACACCCACAAGGAATCATATTTTCGTTGACAACTTTGAGAGAAAACATATTAATTATTCGATAAATACGTATTATAATCAAATTAATTTATGAGACCATTGCACCGATTGTGAGAGTTTACCTTTGAACAATACTAAAGCATTTTCATCAAATTAGCAGACAGAATTAAATAGTTTTACTTAAATTAATGTATTTACAAATGTTTCGAATCGTTTCGGAGAATTATTATTAATTAGATATTTGGCCGAGTTGTTTAATGGTTGATTGTACCGAGTTGTAGACGTAATTGATTTACTTACGCAACGTCTATTTCTGATTAAACACAAACTGATGCAATGTTCCTGACGTGTATCAACTTTCTTTGCGATATTTCTCGAATTTTTAAACAGCCAGAACTCAAAACATATCGATTTCAAAAGTTTATTATCCGGATTGCCCATGATCATGTTGTCTTCCAATTTCAGTAATCGACTTAACCTTGACAT
The DNA here is from genome assembly GCA_958449745.1 of Ochropleura leucogaster. Classification (NCBI taxonomy): domain Eukaryota; kingdom Metazoa; phylum Arthropoda; class Insecta; order Lepidoptera; family Noctuidae; genus Ochropleura; species Ochropleura leucogaster. The sequence continues at coordinate 283,146 of OY288213.1, read as the reverse complement.
GTCCAATTAATTTGGGAATATCTTTATGCAGATAAGTTCACAAACAGCCGTAATATTATTAATGTATTCGTCGGATGGCACACGACACAGGCAGTCGGGCAGTCAGGCAGTCGGCGAGCGGTCCCCTCACTACGCACAGAACAACCAAACGCGTGTAACATTACCATAAACACACTATTAATAAAACTCACTACACACCACCAAACAACGTCATACTACAGAATGTTATGCTACATTATGTACATCACTAAATGAATCCCGCGCTACGCACAACACTACGGGAAACTTACAGAATATTTTTAGATTTATTGTATGATAGATTACCTTTCTAAATTGGTATATAGTTACTGGGTTGTCAATCTTAATATCCATTAAGGTTTGTACTCGTAGATCTTTTTAAATGTACATTGGATAAAATGATAAAATATAATTTTAGTGATGTAGTTATTAACAAAGATGATCTCTGATGAAAGTCTAGACGTTTTATTAATAAAAATTGAAAATAATGTGGTGCGTATAACCTGCAGAAGTTGTTAATTTCTGCTAAAATCAGACGCGGAAGGAACCCAGGTTATTAGAGAAACCTAGGCTATAATTGCTGATTCTGTCGCAAGAAGTTGAAGGCAAAAAAATACGCAATCGGGAAGAAAGGCACAGGAGATCATTCAATTCATTAATTGTACCACATACCTTGACCAGCGATTCCACGCGCGCGCGCAGGCGACGGCCACGTGTCCGCTTTCGGAAGGAGCAGCTTACAGGTCTTTTCTGGATACACTAGGCTGGCCAGCAGTACACAACACACTAACATAGGTCTGGAGTAGGTTGATAACAGTTCGTATAGGTTCAGTTCAGGGGGTTTCAGAGCGCGATGGGACTAGTTAGTGTCACACATAGCATGCGCATCTACCCGATCCCAAGGTTATAGCGTGACTAACGCGTCGATGCGGCGCGGCATGGCGCGCGCGCTGCTCGGCGCGAGCAAAATCACCCAATCACGATATAGGGCACATATTCAATAAATTGGACGAACCAATGCCTTTCAATCGCCATAGGTGATGTAGAAAAATATAAAACTATAAGTTACGAAGCGTAACCATTTTCCCCGGCTTGAAAGTTCCCACTTTCGAAACACTAAGGAGAAGTAAATACAAAATTGCATATCATCACAACTTCACAAAAGCTATAAGAACTCTAGAGTTGCGACTCTATATAACAAATAAGGATACTTAACTAACTATCCTACGAGGTAACTAAATCTAAGACTGCACATTGGTGCAAAGTAAGAATTAATATTAAGGTAACTAAACTTATTGCGTTGGCAAAGGGCACAACTTTACGACCGGGCGACTCTGAAGGATCCCGCTTTGAGTCTTGACAGATGCGACTCTACAAACTCCGTTTTTATCTCGTGAAATATTTCGTGAATTACTCCTAATGGCCAATGCAGAGGCATCACATTGTCCTGCATGGAGACGACAACCATCCCGACCCGTATTGGATTGGCAGGAGTGTTCCATTTCTGTTTGGATTGTAGGGTGTGCAAATACTCTTGGCGCCACCGCTTCCAAAAAGATTGAACCATCTGATCAGTCAATTCATATCGCGAAATAAGATGTAAGCGCGTTTCATTGACTTCGTGAGCGGGAAGAAATAAAAGAGGTTTCGTATGCAAGAAGTGCGCCGGTGATAATGAAGTGGGCTCTGACGGATCCGAGCTGATCGCATACAGAGGCCTCGAGTTTAATAAAGCTTCTACTTGAGTTAGCATAGTGTTAAACTCGTCAAAGCTAAGAATTTGCTGACCGATGACTTTGCAGAGATGCGTTTTGACACTCTTCACTTCACTTTCCCAACAACCACCAAAATGGGGAGCTCTACAGGGGATGGTTTTGAGTGTGATTCGATGCTCTGCAAGTTCTCTTTCCCACAAGGGGTGATACTCTTTAGCCAAGAATTGGTAGAGATCTCGGAGATAGGATTTGGCTCCAATAAAATTGGTAGCATTATCCGTGTACAAACACTGAACCGGACCTCTACGCGCCAGGAAGCGTTTCAACGCTGACAGAAAGCTCGCAGTGCTAAGATCAGAGGCAATCTCAAGATGTAGCGCGCGAGTGGTCAAGCATGTAAAAAGGCAGATGTACGCTTTCCTGGCCCTTTGGCCTCTAGCACGCACCGACGTGACCAAGAAGGGTCCCGCGTAGTCGCAACCTGTATGAGAGAAAGCCTTAGGAGCTGACTCAACGCGGCAACGTGGTAAATCCGCCATTATAGGAAAGGTAGGTCGTGGCTTTGCTCGAAAGCAAATGTTACATTTAAAGGTAATGTGACGTGCAATACGTCGCGCGGACAGGATCCAATACCTTTGTCGTAATAGAGATACGAGTAAGGTTGGTCCTGTGTGAAAATTAGTCACATGATAGTGGGAAACTAAAAGTTCCACTATATGATCTTGACACGGAAGGAGGATCTGATGACGAGAGTCAAAATCTAGCTCAGAGTTTGCTAGGCGACCTCCAACGTGGATAAGTCCTTCGTGAAGGAAGGGACTTAACCGTTGTACTGACTTAGAGCACAACTCATTGCGGGCTAAACGATCGAGATCAGATTCAAAGTGAATCCTCTGCACTGATCGCCACACAAAAGATTCAGCGAACTCTAAATCAGACGCGATAACGGGCCCTCTAGGGAGCCGTTTGATGAACTTATAAACTAAACAAATAGTTTTTAAATATTTAAACCAGGACGAGAACCTGGTAGAGCGAACGTACAAAATGTTGTCAGAAGGAGGACTTCTGTCAGAGCATTCGTGCGAGAGCACAGGTAAAGCTACGGGTTTCATTTCAGGAAGCTCTTGCGACTCGCCTGAAACGAAGGGTTTTATCGGCCATTCAGCGCGGGGAAGTTTAAGCCACGACGGCCCATTTAGCCACAACGGATGATGAACTAATTGGGCAGGCGTTAACCCGCGAGAGAGGCAATCACTGGGATTTTCAGACCCTTTCACATGGAAGAAGTGATCTGCCGAGAGATTCTCATGAATCTTAGCGATACGATTGGCTACGAAGGTGTGCCATCGATGCGGTGCAGAGTGAATCCAACTTAAGGTTACAGTTGAATCCGAAAAAGCTACGACTACCTCAATGGCGTGTCGAGCTGCGAAAAGATTATATACTCGCCTTATCACAGTTGATAAGAGGAGTGCGGCGCATAACTCGAGACGAGCTAGCGAAACTACTTTCAGTGGCGCGACTTTAGATTTCGCACACACCAGCGAGACCACGACACTACCGTCAGGTCTGACAACGTGGGCATAAACCGAACCACCGTAAGCCTTCTCACTAGCGTCGGCAAAACCGACGAGTGAGAGTCTACAGCGTTCTACGACGCCAACATGTCTCAAAAATCTCAATTCAGAGATAATTGGCAGTTCAGATTGAAACTGTTCCCACAGACGAACAATGCGAGGTGGTGGGACATCATCCCATCCAAGTTTGACAAGCCAAAACTCTTTGATAAGAAGCTTGGCGTATAAAATTATCGGTGCAACGAGGCCTAAAACGTCGAAAAGGCGTGAGATGGAAGAAAGAATATTCCGTTTAGTGCAAGTGCGAACATCAGGGTTTACCTGGAACCCGAAACAATCCTCGTCGGGGAACCAACGAAGTCCCAGTATTTTCTGAGTCGGATCTTTACTTAGGTCCACGCTCTGTGAAAGTCGTAATGACTCTGGAATAGTCCGAAGAACATCGACACTGTTGCTAGACCATTTCGTCAATTGAAAATCGCCGAGAGAGAATATTTTTATAAGTTCACGAGCCGAGTCTATAGCTAGCGCACTGCTAGGTATAGAACTAACTATGTCATCCATATAAATATCTCGCCGCAAAATGTCCCTGGCGAGAGGCAACTGTGTTCCTTCATCCTGACATAACTGTTGGATAGTGCGAATAGCTATAAAAGGACTACACTTTAAACCAAAGGGAAGCACTGAAAACTGATAAATTTGAAGTTCCTCTTCCTCATTAAACCGATACAAGATACGTTGTAGTGAACGATCTTGTGCACGTATAGGTAGCACGTAGGTACATAGATTTGACATCTGCGGAAACAGCGACACTAAAAAGCCGAAAATTTAACAAAATGTTGAAAAGGTCAGCCTGAAGGGCTGGACCTGCGTACAGGATATCATTGAGCGAGGTGCCGTTATCTGTACATGCACTGGCGTCTAGGACCACACGCAACTTGGTGGTCACCTTATCCTCTCGAATGACAGCATGGTGAGGAATATAGTATTCCATTTCTCGCTCCTTACAATTTCGTTTGGGCAACATACATTCAGGTACGATACTCTGCACCAAAGAAATAAAATTGTTTTTTAGATAATCCCGTATGACGTCATCATACAGAAGTTTGACGTTAGGAAGTGATTTAAGTTTACGTTCAAGACTATAGAATCTCTTGCGAGCCATATTAAGAGAATTTCCTAATGCTGACGCGTCTGTTTTCAGTGGTAAAGCGGCAACATACTTGCCATTTGGAGCGCGGGTAATTGTGTCACAATAAAACTCTTCACATTGTTTATCATCCGCACTCCCAATGGATGAAGCAGTAACATCTTCAATCTCCCAAAACTTACGAAGATCGAAGTTATCGAACGAACTCGCAAAGAAAGACAGAGTGTCAGTTGGAGGTTCGACAATAGGTGCTTCTCCTAGAAGTATGTAGCCGAGCACAGTTTCCAATGCGTCGGGACAACCGGGTACGCTGGTCACGTGACCAGGTCGCAATAACTTAGCGAACAACTTGACCCCAAGTAACATGTCAATATTACCTGGCACACCCCAGCTGTCATCCGCGAGTAGTTTAGGATCAATATGACTTAATACGGACGTATCTATAGCACCCAGTGGAAGTTGTCCGGTTATTTGATCCAAAACTAAAGCGTCTATTTCATACCTCGGCTGCGAGCAAAACCGTGAGCTGAACGTAAGATTCACCGAGCCGCGAACGGGCTGCGACGTGCCACCAATACCACGAACGGTAGTTATCGAGTCGGTATGTATAGTTAGACCGAGCCTACGGCAGCAACGCGATGTCATATAATTCTTTTGCGACCCAGGGTCCAAGAGACATCTAACCATCACGGCCTTACCCTTCCTACCCGCCACCAGCACCTTGGCAGTAGCCAGCACTTCCGTACTACGTGTGGCCTGGACTTGAGCAGAAGAATGCGTACACAACGCCACACGATCGGAAGGAGCTGGGTCGGCCGCAGAAGCGGAGGCGGGGGCGCTAGCGGGCGTCGGCGCAGGGGCTTGCAACGATTGCTCAAAATGCAATAAGGAATGATGCTTACCGTTACATTTCCTACATGTTGACTTCGATAGGCACTTAGAGACAGTATGTTTGCTACTTAGGCAATTACCACATCGGTTATTGTCTTTTATAAACTTAAATCTATTATCTACGCTCAACCTTTGAAACGCTTTGCACATAAATAAGGTTTTATGCGTGGAATGACATAGTGAACATTTAGATTCAGTAGCCACAAACACCTGCGATTCCTTAGATGAGGCGCGGGGGCTACCTGCGGGGCCGGACTTACTAGCCGCAGGAGAGGTGCGATACAAGATTTTTACTTGTTCACGAACAAACTTTACGAAATAATCATAATCTAACTCTTGTTGATTACGAAGCGACATTTCAAAATGTTTTGCAATATCAGAGTCTATTAACTTAAGACCCCAATAAATAAATATAAAATCATCTAACTTATTTATTTTCAATTGTTTGAGTCCCGCAACCGTAGAAGTTAATTTATCGAAACCCTTTTCAATATTAGCGGGAGTCGATCCGAACGATTTCAAGGAGAACAGCTGATTTAGATAATTAGTAGCGAGCGCGCGAGTATCTAGGTACTTGGCGATGAGCGCCTCCCAGACAAGAAGGTAATTATCGCCAGAAGGTACAATACCTTCAGCCACATTCCTAGCCTTGCCTTTTAAACAACTCAACAGATAATGAATGCGATCAGAATCTGTTAAATCTACGTTAGTATGTATAATACGTTTGAAAGTCTCGTAAAAGAACGGAAAACTCTGAATATCACCGTCAAAGGTAGGCAGTTCGATTTTAGGAACCTGTATATGGTGAGAATTTGGGCTCGCTGACGGGCTAGGTTTCTGGAAATCACCTGACTCAGTTAATGAAGATAAACTAAACTTTATTTCGCCGACCAACTCATCAAATGAATGCAATGCGCCATAGCTTACTTCACAGGTTGGATCCAATGTCATATTGAGCATATTTATCTCGTCCATTAGTCCATTGAATTCACTACGCAATCCATCAATTTGTTTTGCCTGAGCGATGAAAGCCTTGCGTAATCTTTCAGTAGTTAAAGATTTAGTTGAATCCAAAATCCTTTGAACCCGCGCAAAATATGCGTCACGTTTACCTTCCAATAATCGAAGTTTAACCTTGTCACTCATTGTGAACAGAAGTCAAATGTGACGCAAAAATAATTATATTAAATCAACCTTTATCTTCTACGGAACCCCAGTGCGTGAGGTTAGGGGCCAATCAAACCGATAAGCCAATGAAAGATTTTATAACTTGAGTATATAGTACGGAACGAAGTTTACGTACACGCGAAACCCTAACAATATTAAATTGAAAAGTAAAACAAATATAAACTACCGACGCTTTAACCAAGTGCAGGTAACAAAATCTAATATAAATTAAAATAGTAAGCACGCCAAATATCTTATGAACGTACCCATCTATATACGATATTTATGATTAGCTCAGATATACCCATAACCCGATAAAACATTTATGTCGGATGCGACGCGATAAACTTGTCTGCACTAACTTCCACTTGAATGAGATTAACTTACTCAATACAAGTAATATGAAGGTACAGATTCTTAACTAAAAATAAGTTAAGTGTTGAACTTAGAAAAAAGTATAAACTTATTTTCGTAAGCGATGCGAGTGTATTCTTAACGAAATAACTTCGTAAGAAAGGGTAAATTTCTTCACGAGTAGACGCGTAGATGACTGTTTGAAATAAATTATCTAGTAAGTACATACTACGTTTGCAAACGTGAAGTGCGGGTGTGATATGTATAAATATACGGCTGTTTCCATTGAGGAGAATTAACGCGTAAAGTTTATACACATCTGTTATTTTACCTGAAGGTTTCTGTCAAGAAAGCAGTCCTACAAAACAAAATAACAAGCGACGCGATGATAATATGGTTAATTGCAATAATTAATCATATGCGGTTGAGTCTCGCTATATAAAGCATACCTGCTCGTGCAATACGAATATAACAGGCGTAAAGCTAATGAACCTATACAAGTGTATCATACAATAACAATCAATGTTATTCATTTAGCAATTTCGATTAGTACCAACATAATAAGTATGTAAAAGTTTCTAATGCGTAATTAAATTTAGCCGTGGGTACGCGAACAAAGTTCAGACCTGGAACATTCCACAGTCAACGTACGATGACGATTTATACCCACTACCCACAATTTTTCCAACCGAACAAAAAATATGTAATTACGCCGAAAACTATCAGATTTATTAAATAAACGTATTTAGCGATATGAATCAACGTTGATATTCAATTAACTGTATTCTTCGGAGCTTTAAATAGTGAACTTAAAGATTTAAATTAAGAATTGATTTGACGGTTGACCTATTGCAAACGCAAGGCAGTTGAACCTTATTGTTAAAGCAATAGAGTTGAGAGTTGTGTGATGATATGCAATTAATATTGAAAATTCCTAAGTTTTTTGCTCAAAATCAGACTTTTTTAGGACTTAAATATAGGCCGTAAAAAGGCCCAAACTTTATTATCCGGCTCGAAGGACCAAAATGGTGCGTATAACCTGCAGAAGTTGTTAATTTCTGCTAAAATCAGACGCGGAAGGAACCCAGGTTATTAGAGAAACCTAGGCTATAATTGCTGATTCTGTCGCAAGAAGTTGAAGGCAAAAAAATACGCAATCGGGAAGAAAGGCACAGGAGATCATTCAATTCATTAATTGTACCACATACCTTGACCAGCGATTCCACGCGCGCGCGCAGGCGACGGCCACGTGTCCGCTTTCGGGAGGAGCAGCTTACAGGTCTTTTCTGGATACACTAGGCTGGCCAGCAGTACACAACACACTAACATAGGTCTGGAGTAGGTTGATAACAGTTCGTATAGGTTCAGTTCAGGGGGTTTCAGAGCGCGATGGGACTAGTTAGTGTCACACATAGCATGCGCATCTACCCGATCCCAAGGTTATAGCGTGACTAACGCGTCGATGCGGCGCGGCATGGCGCGCGCGCTGCTCGGCGCGAGCAAAATCACCCAATCACGATATAGGGCACATATTCAATAGATTGGACGAACCAATGCCTTTCAATCGCCATAGGTGATGTAGAAAAATATAAAACTATAAGTTACGAAGCGTAACCATAATGCCTAGAAATATTATAACGGTGATGTATTTTTCATCAGCTAGCAAAGTTATAATAAATTCAGCCACCAAAGTCCAGTGATTACATCGTTCGATTTCCATCCGTGGTGCAGTCGGAGCAGGCGCGCTGCATGTTGCAATAATGCATGCGCTGTTCGTTTACATCGACAAGTTTTAATGTGCGGCCATAGCTCGCGCAGCCAATCATTAACAATGAATGTCGCGCTCTTCGGCCTAACTGAGGCCCTAGTACGAGTTTGTGATCCTAGTAAACGTTATGAAACACGACTATTTTAGAAATTAGAATACAATTACCTGTAGCATGTGTTAGCATTGGCAACAATCACACTTAGACGTCCATCTAATATATAAAATTCTCGTGTCACAGTTTTCGTTCCCATACTCCTCCGAAACGGCTGGACCGATTTAAACGAAATTTTGTGTACATATCGGGTAGGTCTGAGAATCGGCCAACATCTATTTTTCATACCCCTAAGTGGGCAGCGGGTGAATACGCTGGGCACAGCTAGTAAATATATAAAAAATACTGAAAATTATAAAACTATTGCATGTGAAACAGGTATTTTTTATTTTAATGTTGACGTATTTTGTTCTGTTCATGGCTTCGAGGCCATGACCAAAAATATTTATTTTAAATACCAACTGAACAAATCCGAATAACTTTAGTTCAAATTGTCTTTCCGTTGGCCTTTTTTATGTAATTTAACCGTCGGAAACAGAAAGTTCTCAATCATGTAATTACTTGTCAACATATTTCCTTATTGACTTGTATCAAAACTTTAGTTAATAGATAGTTTAACTAAAATATGGTTAACAAAATATATGATTACGTCTATTCTTTGTGACACTGAAACAGTTTTGTCATGTAAAGCAGCGTCAGTGAAGCTAATTTACAGCAGTATTTGAACTTGTGTCCAACAAGCCGTGATATATCTTAGGCAGAGGTTCCCGTAGTACGCGACAGTGTCACCTGGCCGCTCTACATCAAAGGGGCTATATTTACGACATAGCTTTAAATAAGGACTGACAGAAGGCCCGCTCCTTCAAAGCGCGCTCGTAAATTCTGTTGCTACAGTGTAACTGAAACGAATTTGTATTGAACTATAAATCTTAGTTTAAAATAACCGTCGCAACATTTTTCTCTGACATCCATTTATACTACTGTTCCAGTATTTCAATAGTATACACACTCATATCGGATATTAAAAAATAGGTAACAAGTAACAGTTTTCCCACCAACTAGGAATTCCTTTCAGGACTTCCACGAAAGCGACCAAAGCTTTTTTTTTTGTTTTGACTTACAATGTGGACCTTCTCTGCTAACATTGTTTCGAGCCGTCTCCCGCCCCCGCTTCCCCTGAACACCCGCGCCTTCCTGACCCGGCACAACACACACAGAGCACACGCACACCACACGCACGTCACACGCACGACACACGCACAGCCGCACAATTTGGCGCGCGGTGCCCTTTACAACTTCCGCCAGAGTTGAATACTATTATACTATCGGAAATGTTGTGCGCACAATACATTTGTCTTCCTGCAAATGTTTTGTAGCGTACCCATTGCCAAATAATGCTAGCGGACTCTTTAGTCATTTTGCTGGACATGTTTTGTTTTATTTAGGCTATAGGCTGATTGTAACCGGACGAGAAACAACTGTGTCTGATAGATCTTCTGCTAAATTCTGTTTTTTCGGTCTATTTTAATTTTGTCTTTTCTAATTCTTACCTAGTTTATCAAATGCACACACATTTGATAAACTAGGTAAGAATTAGAACAGACTACTTCTTGTCTTAGTTCCAGGTCCCCGTAGGTATAATCCACGCGTCCATCTCCACGCGGGCATACACAACTTAACATTTTGTCACGCCTGTAATCCCCTAAGGTTAAGGCAGAGATGAACTTTTACTTAATAGAAGATGCACAGCGCCAGTTGTTTTTTTACATTTCATGTGTTAGGGTAGCCTTTCGCCAAAGAAATAATAATACTTAACATACGGCACGTTAAGTAATTGATTGCATTATGCTAATTTTTTTGACAATGGTGCGTCGAAGCAAGAACTGATGCGGAATTTATTTAAAGTTAACGATTTGGGGAGATGCCATTATTTAGACCTTGATGCCAACAAAGATATAATATTGAAGTAATCCGACAACGCGATGATTGCGCGCCGCGCGCCGTGTGAGCTCGACGGCTCGACGCAGGACTTAGTTCAGTGGCGGATAATGCCTTAATGCCGTCTAATTGGAGGCGCTTACGCTCATCGACTCAACAAGTGATGGATCCAACTTCAATTAGTATTCCATTCTGCTGCCGGCTGCCTACTGCCTGGCTGATGTGAGCAGATATGGTATAATTACTACCTCCTTGACACCCCACGCCCACTTTATAATCAATTTAGAATTAGGTCGCCTATTCAAATTGGTATTGAGTCTATCATATTAATGATTCCAGAGTGTGGATATTAATTTGTTTCTAAATGTCTCTATGCTAGATTAACGTGTGGATAGCTACCGAGGAATAAGAAGAAGAATGAGGCCCTCTGGTGCTTCGTGGGCTGGCAGAATCCCTTAACAATTAACTAGTATGACTACATAAATAAACGGTCAAACTAAACACCTCCAAACTAAATATTTATCTATGCTTCATAAACACATTCAAGATGCTAAGATTAATATAAAATAAGCCTTCGTGCAAACAACTCGCTCGTTTATCTTGCGACTGAAACTGAATAAACCTCAGTTTATTGGCAACACCGCCAATGTTCTGCGTTGCGCCGCGCGCCGGTTTAAACTGCCTTATTACTTCGCGAGGCAATACCAACGTCCTGATTCGGTTTCACAAAACCGTTAAAAGAGATGTCTCTTTTATCTGTAGTGTAGATACGAAGAACTGGTACAAATATACCCGTAAAGTAAATAAAACTAGCTGGAGGTATCTCATAACAGCGACACTTTCTAAATAAATTAATAGTATTAAGATAACGTTATAGAACGATACTGAACATCAACATAATCAGCCATTTATTGTAAGTGTATGTTGTTCTATTCAGAGAATAAAGTGTATGATTCAATTTGCCTCGAAAGCTTCGGGAATTCATCTCAAATGGAATACATTGTGTAAGAATATTACAAATATTCCCTATCTAAATTTCAAGGTTGATGTTCATACTTATTGTATTGGCAGAATCTCTTTCTAGTTTCATACTTGTAACCTCAATTTGGCATAATATTGTTGTGTCGATCGCAATAACTGACATTAGTGGTGACGGATGCTCGCAGATCGCGGATCAATAGAGGCGCTCTTCTTTTGTTCATTCACTTCACTCACTACATCAATAGCTAATTTCGCGATATCAACCTTTCGTGAATGAACGAATGAACGCTTTTGATGTCTCTTGGCAATATTGCCAGCTCCGACAGATTCCATTTTGTATCCACGGGAGGCGGGCTCCCGCGCGATTTATTGGTACAACGTGATATTTTAGCAGCCCATTATAAATGTATAGGGCGACATTTCTTTTACAACTGAACTCATAAAATCGCGTTGAATATAAATTGGATTAGATAATTACGTTGAGTTCACATAATTTATTTCGGGCTTAATTTGTTATTTATCATTAACTATGAAATTTTCGATATTCTTATTTTAATTCGATTTTGTTAAATCAAGGTTCAGTTCACAGCTTTTATTTTCTCAAGTGCGGACGTTGCTGGAAAATAGGATTTTGTGTGAGACAGGCGAGTGATCCCGAGCAATTTGCGCACGTATCACGCACACAATTTACCTGCGCTTCGCCGCCGCCGCACTGGGTCGTCGCGCCGAGGCGTGGGGTGTAGTGTAGCGGTGTGCGTACCAACATTGCGTATCACTAGAGCACACAGTCGCTACGTTTAATACAATAAGTACACATGTTAAAGGAGGATAAGAATCGCCTATAGCCGGCACAGCGTTGTTTGTTGAAGGGAAAAACGTGCACGAGAAAATATATGAGAGCGCTTTGCTTCATAATACACGTATTGGTGCGCCGAGAGATATTGGCTTGAACGGCGGGTATTCTTGGATATTAATGGTATTAGCTCAAGCAGCGGAGATGAAAAACAAACAGTTTGGAGCGAATGCCTCAACTCGCTCCCATCTCACGAGTTGCCGGTTGACTTCAACTTTGATGTGGGTACATCAAGCAACGGATTCCGTTTTATTTGATGTATTAACAAAATCAGTTAACATTTATTTTTAATTTGAAACCATTAACTTAAATAAAACAGAAAGAAGTGCCGAAGTGTTCGTAGGGCAAGGAGAGCTGCAGCACGTAGGGCGTACAGAGTGGAGAGGCTACTCAATCAACGAAAATTTTTTTTTTTAAAGTTCACCATCAACGATAACTTGTTTTGATTGATAATTCACAAATTCTTTGGTTGTCACATTCCCCGGCCAGCTCCACAGCATTCATGTGCCAGATAGCTCAACCAACGATACATTGATCCTGTCACTAAAATGATTATCACCGAATAGATCTGCGATATTTCAACTCGTTGCTATCCGGATTTCGGTTTTCCAAAACGTTACCCGTACGATTTTATCGACAGAGAAAAATTCGAGCTAAACGAAAATCGCCGGAATATCCGGGATTGACTCACAGTGTCGCGAACACCTCAACATTTTGTTTGAAACGGTACACTATTTGGAATCCGTATCGCTATTACAAACGGTTTCCTGTCTTTGTTCTATTTGAATGTTCGCACATTTTGATATACATTTCTCATGATCTTAAAACTTATTTAAGTGACCGTTTGAGCTTTACAAAGCGTGAATGTACAAATAGCAGCAGTGGTTGATGTTGGCCGAAATTCGGCAAGGTCAGCCAAAGTCCGGCATGGTCTAGCAACCACATCTGCGCGTCGAATATGATCCGTTATGGCTACACTCAGTATTCCGCGGACGTCGTAGATAGGATTGCCTTATACAATTTCAGGGCATCGCTGGCTACGACCATAAAACTGACCGCCATTACTCCGGCGCGGTGCTACCACAACAACTCGTACTCGGTCGGTACTCGCTTTTATGTGAGAGAAGGGGTGTTTTGAATTTAGGAATATTGAAATAAATAATATGTGATGATTGTGACAAATTGATTTTTTTATGACGGTCAAGTAAGTAATTAATGTCAATATTTATAAAACATTTTTTTAACCCAATGAAGTATATAAATATTGTTCTGTCAAGAAAGTATCGTGAAAAGATCAATATACAAAAGGTTAGTTAATAATCCAAATTTATTTTAGTGCGCTCAAACTATGCTCCTTCAGAAACGATACACTCACGCGAACACATAAAACCATCAAAACATTTATTAAACGAATTTTTCGGAATTCAGTTCAGTTCTCGGCGCGGATTTTCCTTGATGTTTTCTACCAAACAAAAATGTGTACTACAATGTCATAATTTGAGTTTAGGAAAAAGAAAGAAATCGACTGGAGCCATATCTGGTGAATACGGTGGTTGCTCTATTGTATTTACTGAGATCTTGGTCAACAATTCGTTCACAATGGTGGCCTTGTGCGAAGGCGCATTACAGTGATGCAAAATCTAAAAACTTGCTTTTCACAATTCTGGCCTTTTTCTTATTTTTTTTTTCTATTAAACGCCGCTAAATAATATGCTTTATTCACCGTTTGATGTTTCAGCAAGGATTCTGAGTGCACAATACTCAAAGAACATAGTCAATATGGCTTTGACATTTGTTCGACTTTGGCGTGGCTTTTTCGGATTCCGGTTCAGTTTAGGAAGCTTGTTGACTAGTTCATGCATGTCAAACTTGTAGGATTGAGATTTTGGAGAAAATTCAAGTATTTTGGAACTTTCCGAGCGGCAACATGTTTCGTATACAAGTGATTTTTTAAAATTGTAAACTCGAGACACCCAGAAAGTTCAGCGGCTAACTCTCTCAAACTAAATGAAGATTTACCTACTATTTCTTTAAATTTTTCGATGTTAACTTCAGTTGAAGACGTCGACGGCCTACCATAGCGAACCAAATCTTCTACCACAACGCGACCGCTTTGTACCACTCAGCAAGTGTTTCTGATAATGTCGAGTCACCTACTCGTACAAGCCTTCTGTAATATTACCAGTGACTTTAAATACGAAATTAAATAGGCATGCAACGTTGAAGACAAGCTCTTTGTACGATGTTTTTTGTCCGTTATGAAATTTGCTACAACAGCAGCACTGTCACTTCATAGATGTAACTCAAACTCCGAGCAAAAATGGAAAATGGTTGCACCGGTCTAACAACAAAAATAACAAAATGATGAATTTGGAACCATAAACAAATCATTGATTTTACCGATACTTTTTTAAATTACTGAATGTATGTAGGTATGTACCTAAACTCATGTGTCTATGGATTAAAAACATCTACTAGTACACCTTGATTTAGAGTATTGTGATAAACGCAAAAGTAGAATTCCGTAAGTATAGAAACGATGAAACGAAAAATCGTCACATAAATCTAAGAAGCAACAACAGTACCTACATACAGGGTACAGTACGCGACCGGACGGGTTCCGTCGCCGCATGCACTTTATTTCGCCCATTACTGTAATGAACCGCGAAATAGCGCCTTCTGCTGAAATATAGCGCAATTATTTTTTTGCGCGGGCGGCATGATTGCGCCGAGACGCGGCGCTATATCACGCTGAGCGACAACCCTAGCCCGCGCCCCCCGCGCCCCTTGCGCCCCGCACCCTCTGTGACCAACACACTTAGCAGATATAACAGAAATACCATTCCAAACCTCACTTATCAATTTTGAAATTCAAAAACAGTCTGCTAAAGAAATAGCAAGTATTGTAATTTGAGAAATAGGTCGCAGGAAGGCAGTTCTGATTTAAAGTAACTTACGCAATACTCAATAACAATTACATAAATACGGAATTTTACAATCTTTGTTCCGTTACAATGTTGGTGTGGTTTTATGTACTTATCTATGTGTGTCTCTGACATTCAATAATTTGCAGTAATTGTACTGTCCAAGTTTTCCCCCGCTATGCCAATTCTTCGGCAACGCCTTCAGTGTGGCACACACAAACGCGTCCCACTCTAACGTATGCTCCACTAGTGTATATTAAATGAGTCGAACGTTCCGACGGTTCCGCTCTACGAGACTATCCGAAAAATATCCGCTCGTTTCCCTCTGTGCCGTTACTTCAGATGCTTTACTAAACCGACCCCAAACGGCACACAACTGGAAGAATACAATACAAAAAATATCAACGTTTATGCCTTATGTAGCAGTAATATAAGACCTTTTGAAGTAACGAGAATGCGATCGGCAAACATTTTAGATCCTAGCCTAGACTGACGCTGAATAATCTCGCTAAGTTATTTTTGATGGCAACATCGTAGCAGGATAATAGGGTCCTTTGTCACGAGAACGGGACCTTAACCGTGATGTGTCTCAATTTATATTCTTTTTATGGAGCTGAGTCGGGAGTTGTAAACTTTAGTGGGGATACAAAAACAATGGGCGGGTTGACCACTGGCCAGTGGCACGCAGAAGGTCGCGTCTGTGTTATGTCTATTAGACACTCAGACGTAATTATGAAAAACAAAGACAAAGACGCTTAACTTCACAAAAATATCCTTAAAATGCCAAATTTGAAAACCATCTATTTACTTTGATACATAGCAACTATACTTTATTTATACGTCATTTGTGTTGTGGAACGATCCTACTGCAGTTTCCTGTGGCAGGATGGTGGCACACTAACTAAACTCACGCGACTTGTCCTCTGTTGTGGCCACGTCCTAACGGCGGCCAACTTTGAGCTGGGACTAAACTTTGTCTTCATTGTACCGAGATAGAATGGGGATCAACTCACTCCGGCTATTGAAAATCAAGGATGCAGGATGTGTTGTTTCAAAGTTTTAGATTTTTGTTGTCGTCATGTTAAAATGAACTACTACAATAATATGTTTACCACACTAACGTTGTTTTAGTAACTTCAAGAAATGGATGATGACTGATACCTATATGGGAACAAGTTTGCGCTATAACGTGAGACTTAAAAACGTAACTGGCGAATTGTGAGTTTTTAGTTAGCAAAGCAAAGGGGGCTGCGAGGGCTAACGCCATTGCAGCGCGGGTTGTTTGAAAGAAATGCCACGGAACATAAAGGGCAAAAGAATGAACATGGATGAGCTATAGCAAATAGTGTGTCGCGACCCCCCCGCTAAATTCCCCCAGAGCGGGGGAATCTATTAGATAACTGGCTTTTGCCCGCGGCTTCGCTCGCGTTAAATTCGGGGTAAGACAGTTGCCCTTTCCTGATTTACAGGTATCTGCTACCTGTAGTTTTTGCCCTTGCACCTTATTTATTGTAATAGCAATGCTAAGTTTTCCATTTACGTCCCTCTTTCTCCCTCATATCTCAATGTTTAAAAAAATGTCCGTCTCTAGGGTCCCAACTATCTTTGTACCAAAATTCATCAAAATCTGTTAAGCCATTTAGGCGTGAATACGTAACAAAGAAATAAACAAACTAACTTTCTCTTTTATCGGCAAAAAAAGCATACAGATTTCGAAACTCTTTCCAAAAAAAATCATTGCAAACAAACAACCATAACTACTAACAGATACTATTATAGCAGTCTGTATGAGCATGCACAACTATTCATGGCTTAATAATACTGTGATGTGACTATGAAGCGGTAGATGTCCCGGTGATGTCCCGTTATTGTCTCTAATCCTCGCTAACTCGCTGGCCACAAGCGACATGCTCAAGCTTGTCGCTTGCGTGTTGCGGAAACAATGAAAGAACTTATTTAGACAATGCCAAGAGTCTGCGTTGCGATGCGATGCCACTCACGGGAAGAAAACGAGTGCTCACGCGTGTCGCTTGACGCAAGTCGCATTGTTTGAGCCCGTGAACGGAGCCTAAGGGCATAGTGATAGCAAAAACGAAGCACACACGCCGTTACTGGCGTCACGGGAACCTCGCGACTAGTCTTATTGAGGAAAATGCTTGTGTGGTAATTACATTAAATTAACGTTAAGCACAGTTATGCTTCCTAGAAATGAGAGGGTCGTATGCTGGACTATTGTCACTTCGTCTAACACTATAGGGTCATAATGTTGGTTAGTAATTTTTTATTTGAAAAATTAACATAGGATGGAAACGAATAATAAGTACAAAAGACTTTGGCAATAGCTTTGGTTTCAGTACATTGGTTTCTGTATCATGAGACTAATAAGTCAGCTTACAAACGGAACATTCGACAAACCTTATGCTAACTACAAACACAACAAGGCTTTACAAGATCTGCTTTATAATGACTATGATACATTACATACAGACGTCATGTTTTTACATTGATAAGGCACTTATTTTGATAAGTGCCAGGTAAATGTAGGAGCGATAACAAGACCCTTAGCGTACTGGTAATTGGTCTAGTCTAGAAATATCTGGATGTTTAGGATTATATTGTGAGATTGAGGTGAGGCAAAATAACTTATAGTAGCCCATATTTCGACAAGTAAGAGACGAATTCTTTCGACAGTACAATACATAACATACACTTCCCCTAAATTGTGTAGTTAACTAGTTACACGAGACTCCTCACGGGTCCTGTTTTCCTGGTAGCTTGTAACAATTGATTGGAGCGCAGGCTGTTCGCACCTGCTCGCTGGTACATAGTTAATGAACGCTTTCGGCCGTCCCCACTCGCAGGCCTTGAGTTAAGGTCGCTGTAGTGGGGCGGCACACGTGCGCAGGACACGTCGCCGTCGTCAGGAGAGGCAGAAGGTCTTGGACTTATTACGTAATAAGAATTCTTCTTCGGAGACTGAGCGTACTTCAAAGTTGTTTGCAAGTAATAACTCATACGTGTAGCAGCATCTATACTAAGCAAGGGTACAAAGTTTAAGTAAGAGTTTTTTTTAATCACCTCTATCTCTCTCCACTTTACTTATATCAAAACAGGCAAATGTAACAAACATTAGATCGACGGTAGAATGACCTAACCCAAAAGAAGACTATTAACTCGTGACTTGAAAAGATTTAGGCTCTAGAACCTGTATCTCTGTGTAAAGAATGGAATTCCACTCTTTGGCTGCGCGCATTATAATAGTTAAAATATGGACACGGCTCGTATTGTAAGGAGGTTCCTTTTATATATGAAAATCGATTCTTAAGGAGTAAACTCCAATATAAAAAATATTTATACAAATAAATAAACGAAAAAATTAAATTATAATATTCCTCCCGACCGTCTTTGGTCATGGCGGCCAATCTCAACGGCCATCGGCGCGGGAGATATCATACTTAGTTCACATGTGTGGTGCACTCTTTGTTCCCTTTCTCTCATAGTCCAAGAAATTAAGCGTAGGACCTTCATAACGTGCTATCCGAGACACGGGGGTAAGCATCGCATCAACGTCTGAACTCCGAGCTGTCACTGATGAATTCTTAATAAAAAATACCAATAATTCCTTTTGCCGGCCCGGGAATCGTGTTCGGTTTCATGTTTTGATTTGAACCTTCTGTGTATGACTGTGTGGTGTGAGTACCGCGAGGAGTCACCGGGCGGCCCTCGTGTGTACCGCGTATGCCGTGAGCAAGTGTTTAACTTTAATAAGTGATGTCTGTTGATATCCGTTGATTCGAACGATAGGCTGCGCGTGAGCAGCGCTGTGTTAACGTGTCCTACAAATTGACCTCCCGTACATTTGCGGGGTTGGTGTTTTTGAGCTGTGCAATGAAGTGAATTACTATATTTTGTACGTTCAAAAAATTTGACTTACATTTGCTTGAAAAAGTACACCGAGCAGTTTTGATAATTTCATGTTAAAAGTTTCATAAATTTCATTGTTGTCCATAGAATATTGGGATGTATCTAACATAACTTTAGTCGCACATTAATAACATTAATCTACTAGTTAAGGTAACTCGCTGCCCTTCAGTAGTAAAACCTAAACCGTGAAAGTTGACATTAAAAACTGCCGAACATCAAGTTAACGTCGTTATCGGCAAAAAGTGCTTCTCTAACAGAAATCAAGTTGTTTTATCAGCGAATCTGTCCACCGCCGCCCCGGTATCGAGTGGCAGAGGTTGGGGCGCGCCTGACATCGTAACGTCACTGGGGGGAGGGGGGGACTGTGTTTATCTTCAGCATTTTATTTTGGTTTATTTTTTATTTCTCCCCAACACTCTAGAAATTTCTATAGACATAAGTGTCTTTAAAAGTATTTGAATTCACATACACACACAGCCAGGCCCGGAACAACTACATGTAGACCATACAGTTCCTTGCGGAAATCAACCTTTCTGCGTGCGCCATGTTGTACTCTTTATAAAATAGCTGTTCATAGTAAAGCGACCGAACAATCCAACAAATTGAATCGGTTAATGTTCTTAAAAACCTCTTAACATTCTCATAACTCCTAAAGTGTAAACCAGTCAACAACTTTATATAGTGCACCCACATTCTTCGTTGCTGTAGTGGTTGTGTTTAAAATCCCACCAAGTTCTTAATATCACTTGAACCTTATACCAAGCAATCAATAACAATGTAGTAACCTAAACTAAGTAGTAGTTATTTGTTGCTTTCATGAACATACTGAGTAAGTAAAGACTCACAAAGGGCCCCAGTATGACACACCGCAGGCTTGTCATCGCCGCCGCCGACGTAATCACAGCGCGTCATTACTGCGCCTAAAGCCTGCACAGGCGCGCAGGCACTGCCGGCCTCGGTAGTGCCGACACCACTACTGCACAAGTGTACGGCTACGACTGCGAGCAATGAAATCTAAACACTTAGCAAACCTAAAAAGCAATAACGGATTCTACTTTGAGATAAGACCTATTCCGAAGTACTTAGTAAGGTTTCCAAAACACTAAGATCATGGAAAACTTAGAAAAACGAGTTCAATGAGTATACATTTATTGCTCGTCTGTACATGATGTACCTATTATGTATGAGTATTCTAATAATTCTAATAGTCATTTACCATCAACTCAAATTGGCCTTTATTCAAATCACAACTGTCATTATTTTGTCAGTCATTATGAAAGTGCCATAAACTTTGAGTGAAACCGGTATGTACACGGAACGGACGTGACACCAGACACTGCTCTCTGACAGTTTCGTGTGTGTTCTGTGTCTGTGAGATGTCGGAGTCCGCAACTGCTCGGCAGCTTGTCTGGTTACAAGTTCTTAATAAGCGAATTGATTAAACTTAATATTTCTCTAAGTATGTACCTAACATAACCTTATATCGTGTAAATTAGTTGGAATCATCGTCTGAGCTTAACACCAGGCACGTGTGTTATCATGTGTGTGTGTATGTCTTCACAAATCGTGAACTCATAACTAACAAAGAACCCACAAAAATATTCAACAAGTAAATTAAGTTGGACAAAGTAATAAACTCTTTTGTTACGATTGCGTATTGACTTGAAACATTGACTTTCCATTTTAAATGAAACCGATATTATCAGATAAACATACCAACTCATTATCTTATTTATTATGGTTGTTTTCTTCTTATGTTATTATTGAAGAAAAATATAAAGATACCAGTCATTACTTCGAAACAAACAGAATAGCTCGTATCTCACTCAAAGTTGCTCCCTTTAGGATCAATAATTAAATAAATACCCTCATAAATTACCACAACTTTCTAGAAATACGAAAGTTGTTTGGTTTATTTTGGTAAAGATGAATGTCATGTGACTCGACTCGCGACCTACCGACTACACTTCACAAGACGTTTGTTTTGGTAACGCGACACATCGGACACTACTCCTGTTAGTATTTTGTTCAGCTTTCAAATACTACGCTACGGAGTAAGGAACAAGGAATTAGTTCTTTCATGAATAATTTAGTGCGACATCTTAGTTTGCACGTACTTTGTATTCATTCTGTACAGGTAATCCTTACTTAATATTATAAAAGCGAAAGTGAGTTTGTTTGTTTGTTACGGCTTCACGTCTGAATGGCTAAAATGGAAAATTCATCAAAATCAAGATTTTGATGAATTTTGTACAAAGGTTAACTTTTAAAAAAAAAATAAAAGGGTGAAAGAGAGAAAAAAAAGGGAAAACTTATCATTGCTATACAATAAATAAAGGCAAAAACTACTGGTAGCAGGTACCTGCAAATCAAGAAAAGGGAACTATGTTACCCCGAATCATTAATAAACGGTGTAGGAATATATATCGTCGATATAAAAAAGGTAGCTTTTCCAATGTTTTGTGATTTTTAAATCATTTATCATACTTGTGTTATAAATATACTGTAAACATTACCAATACAAACACAGGCAGGACACACACACACACACACACACACACACACACACACACACACACACACACACACACCGTGTCACATGTACTCGTTTGTAGACAAGCTGTATATCCACGACACTTACAACACACTTACACGCCGTCAAAGCAAGCGCTTTATAAATACATTAGGTAACAATCAATACACGAACGCACGCAACAAGAGATAAATATTTAATTTCCTCGGCAAGGTGTCGTCGGATCGCTCATTTCCGCGGAGATACGCGCGTAATCCCAGAGATTGATGCTACGCGTACGTTTCAAACATCTATATTTTTCAAGTTCGCTCAAACGGATTTTATTCGCAGCTAATGGTTTTTTGGCGGCGGCGGCGCGTTCTGACACATTCTTTTTGTTGATACTAAATTATTTTAGGATTGCTGTCAAAATGTTTGTCTGAATAGAAATAAGTCTTTCAATTATAGAGTGAATTCCATCTCGACGAAATAGTTTATATCGACTTTCGACCAATGTTTTGGAATTTTAAACTGAATAATGGTCAACTTTATGTTTGTCTGATTTGAGAGAATTGTAAGCACGTACTTACAGTTAATGATCAAATCAAATAATTGTATTTTGTCACAATGCAGGTATATCGAATTAAACCAAACGAAACTAACACATACATAGATCTTTATAAATGTATATTTATTGGCTTTTTTATTTTATTTTAATTATTTGATATTCTCATACATTTTGCTCATAAATGTCTACTAAAACAAGTAAGGAACATAAATATGAATCAACTTATAAGCATTTCAATAGATGACTATTTATAAATCACCAAGTTCATACTTATGTTTTAAATCCTGCACTTAAATGTTTATTTTTTTACCTCATTTTACACAAATTGACATAATTTGTGTACCTTGTAAAACATGAAACGAACATTTACATATTGCGGTAACTAAACCAGAATTGAATTTGACCACAATCCTTTACGGCCATAATATAATTGTTGCAGAGCGCTCAGCGCCACGGAACAGCCACGTATCACCCCGAACCCTCCATAATGACAAGTTTTGTTGCGGCGATATTACACAAGTTGTAACAAAACGACACATTAATTCCGTATGTGGCGATATTTGTGTCGTACAAAAAGCGAGCGATACAATTTGCATCGTTCTTGTGGCGGGCGGCACGTGCCCAAGAAAAGTTGGAGCTACGTGTGACATAGCGCGGAGACGACAGAAGGTTCACCACACGAAATGTGTTGTTTCACAGATTGACGCACTGCGTGCGTAACACCCCGTAAGAGCTCCCGGCTCCCGCTAACTTTCGACCGATAGTTTGGCCTTACAATGCTTCGGTATCCATCGATAAATCAGTTTGATGGTTTATACGTTAGAAAGTTTACAATCTACGAGGGCTCTAAGCGGCAACGAGTGGTTCGACTTGCTTCATGATTTGCTTCAAGCGACATGGGACTGTGTCTCTTATTTCCTTCGTTCCACAATTCGCATCGCGATGTCTCGTGGCACGCTCCAAGCAATTTATTTCATTTGTTTGGTGATGTCGTTGTACTACACAAGTTAGGGCATTGTTCAAAGAGGATCTTCTGTACGTCAATACATTATTCGTAAGTGGCCAATCCATGAACACTGAATGCTGCGTCATACTCTCTCGTCAATCCTGCTCAGAAGTTAGTTTAAATGCTCGTTTGAGAACAAGTGTTACATCGCCTGTTATCGTTTTATTATTATTGAAATCGCAATACTGTTATTATTGAAATCGCAGTGTACCGTGAGCCTAGTTAGGGTATCGTTGAACTGTCGCCAGAAGGGCGTGAGCGTGGTTGTGTGTAAACAGTAGACACAGCTGACCTTTTTGTAATAAAGGTGAGTAGTGACAAATAACAACTAACATTCACATGGCTAGATTTTTTAATAGTCATAGTTGTCAGGAAATATTGTTTTCCTTGCTTCTTACACTTTGTCTTTAAACTTGGAATTGCATTGAAATTCAAATATGCTATAAAACTTTCCATATTTGCCTCCTCTTAATTACATCTGATAAAATACAGGCCCAATTAACAGACCACGTGTAGCAATGAAGTTAAAACAATATGTTGATATGGCAACATTCATTAGCTACCGCCGGCGGCAGTACATCGGCTGGCCGTCGCCGTCGCCGTCGCGTCGCGTCGCTACCACAACACGTACCACGTGAACGAGAGAGCAACAAACAAGAGGATACACTCATGTTTTACTCGCTTGCTTATTAAAATGTATTTATAACCATATCGAATTACCCTAAATCAGATCGTTATCTTTCTTTTTAGAAAAATAACTTTAATAACTAGACCATTTGGTTAAGGAAAATCATCATAGAATCATTTGCTTCAAACGCAGTCTTTTCCACATTTTTGAAAAAAATCTAGTTAAGTACATAATATGGTTTTGAAGTCGCAATGAAAAATGTTCTTTAAAACAGATAACTTGGATTTTTTTAATAACAGTCAAAATGAGTCCAGTAGTCCAAATACTTCTTAACGTTACGAGTTTATTGTAACAAAAAAATCCAATTAGTGTGCAGTATTAAAAGAAATACTCCCTTTTGAGTTTCCTAAGTTGGGAAAGGAAAACATCACTTATTTGAGAATAATAACAGGCATCTGAAACGCATCAACGGTCGGCTCTACGAGCGCAGCTTTGTGTTTCCTTACGAAGGCACACGACGCGACGTTCGGGAAGTCATTTGTACCGGAAATATACATCATAAGGTAACTGCGAGTGGAACACGCTTATTTGCAAATATATTGCGGTAAGTGGCCACCCTGGTGACGACTTATGTTTTAAACTTCCGATTATTCATTGGCTGAGAAACGGTCGCACCATGGAGGAGCTTCTAATAAGCTTAAGAGATCTGATAAACGCAGCAGAAATAAATATAACCAGATAAGTTTAATTTGTGTTGTGTGGTACACGTGATCCTGTCACGTGATCGTGTCAAATAGCTTGTTATGATTGGAGCCGTTCTTCAAATCGTTAACTTCCAAATCCAACGTTCAGCAATAAACGTTTACGTGGTCGCGGTACTGCCGGAGTGTCGGGCCGGCCGGCCGGGACGTCCGCCGAGGCGCTACTGCTCACAATGGCCTCTAATTAACATTTAAATGAAAATCCGCACAAACTACTGTACATTAACATGCACGAAAGCTTTAAAAATACAATTAATTCGCTGCAGTAATTTGATCACTGTTCTTAGTAACTGGGACATCGACAATGCGTTCATTTTTACGATAATCCGTGTGGGGCCATAAAGGCGGCGGTTGTTTATGTGTGGTCGCTCCGCCGGCGATTACCGAGAGTTAACAGCGCGTTAACCAGCTGATTGCACGTTACGTTGATTGGCTCCGAACCTGCGGGATTCGAACACGAGTCGCGTGCAGTACAGCTTCTGTGTTATTCAGGCCTGCACCTGATCCCGGATTAAGTATTAAGTTGAAATCTGAAGGATGCTTTGAGTGAGCAACCTGAACAAACCAGTCTGACTGGATTCACATGAAACTATCATAAGGTTTAGTTTCAAAACAAATAAAGTTATTACTTGTGGATATTTTAAGCATGAAATTACGAGTTCAACAAAATATAAAGGATTTTGGTACACAGTGTAGACTATTAAAGCCCATACAATACACAGGTGTGCGTGCCACTGGCCAAATAAACTGTTTTACGAGCTCCCCCCCCCCTGCCCCTTGCAGCTAGCACCCCCCTCCCCCGCCCTAGCCCCCGCGCTTCCTCCGACCTTTCAGGGCTGACCCGACCGAGTTATTGTTTCCTTTCGAAATATGTCGCGACCATTGTGTGCGTTTATTTTGGTTAGAAATATAATTAGGCTTCATTAAAAGGTTTATTATTAAGAGTATGTTGGCTTGATTTTGACTTGTGTTTCTTTTATGGAAATGTCTCCTGTGTAAATGGTGTTTAAACGTATCAAGGTTTTCATTAAGTACCATTATCATAAAACTACAAAAGAACATTGGAATTACAAAAATAATGCATTCTATATATAAAGGAAATATCATCTTTTCAGAGGAAAAAAATACACTACCCCGTTGGCGAAATATAATACTTTTATGCACTGTCTGCATATGTAGATATGTACGTTATGTACAAGTGTGTGTGTGCGCGCACTGTGCACGTACACACGACGGCACGTCAACCTATTCTAAACTATTATAACTTGATCTCTCTAACACGGATCGCACACCGTAGTACAGAGATCAGGTTACAATGGTTTTGTATAGATTGATGTGCCGTCGTGTGTACCTTTGTTTCACACGGTACTGTATTAATAAAAAACGCGTATTTTTTCACGTCGTTATCCCGAACGGATTTGCGTTGCGGATGTATAATAACACCGTCGCGTCGCTCTACGATGATAACTGCTAGCTGGCATCATGTCGACATAACGTAAGAATAGAACACAAGGGCTACAAGAGAAACGTTCTAGATTATGGATGTTACTTACTACTACAACTTGCAATAGATTCTTGAACTGGTGCCAGAGGATAGTAACGAATTGAAATCACCGGTGTCAAACTCAAACTCAAATCATTTATTTCAATTAGACCATTACAGGCATTTTTAACCGACTTCAAAAAAAGGAGGAGGTTCTCAATTCGTCTGTATTTTTTTTTTTTTTTTTTTTTGTGTTTGTTACCTCATAACTCAGGTCTGAGTGAACCGATTTTGATGATTCTTTTTTTATTCGAAAGCTGGTGGTTATCGTTTGGTCCCATAAAAAAAATATCAAGATCCGACAAGTAGTTTTTGAGTTATCTTTAATAATACGTATTAGATTGACTTCGTGTACGTTGATGATATACTCATTCGTCGATTATATTTTAGAAGTTGTCGAAGACAAATGATCAGAAAATGGTATGTACTACTATGGTTTGGAAGGTCTTCGCAGTAATTTGGTGATAGATCTTCAGTGATATACAACGGCACTCTTTAATAAATGACAGCAAATCTGCCGTGATTGCTGCAATCACATGTATAAGTATGGGTTTCGCCAGGGTAGGCAGGCGAGTGGGAGCAGGGTGACCGTATCCCCTCCCCACCCCTCACCTAGTCATTAAGAAACATAAACATCAGATCAAGTATCAGCTGTATCCCCTAGAGGATGATGCATATGATTTCTGAATTGGTTTAATACTAAAGCATAATATAGATACTTAGTATTTAATCTATAGCTTGATGTGGAACTAAAAATTGTTTCTAAGACGGGACTAAAGCTAAAAAGAAAAACTTTTTAACCGTGTTTGCGTATTATATCATAATACTATAACTAAAAATGTTGAAATAAAAACTTTTTAGTAAAAAAATAAAACCGACTTCTAAAAAAAACTAAAAACTGGAAAATAACTTTATTTCCGGAAGTCGGTGGCCAATAAAGTCAACGAAACCAACAAAAGCCACCGACTTCCGGAAATAAAGTTATTTTCCAGTTTTTAGTTTTTTTTAGAAGTCGGTTTTATTTTTTTTTGAATGTCATAAAAACAAGAACAAAAAAAATGATGCTGCTACAGTCCCAGTCACAAGACATAATAACTTGTGAAAGTACTGTAGTTGCCCATTCCAAAGCGTAGATCTCTATGGAGAAGAATGGGCAAGAAACTCCATGGACACTCTTTTAAATCATAATGTTTTATAAAATCATGGTTACATCATTCATGTTGAGATTATTCATAATGTGAGAACGATGTAGAAAAACGAGCACATTTAGAGCGTCCAGAGTAAAAGCAATAATTAGCACGAGTTTAATAGAAGAATTAAAACAAACCGTGGTAGCTAAGAGATGACCAGTCCCAACCGACAGCGCCCGTTCACGAACATGACGTATGGATCAGCCCCATTCAGCTCGACCATTTTGAAGGGAGCTAAATGACCCGACACACCCGCCACCATCAGTGAGACATTTAAGTGAGCATGACAATCTCTCAACCACCAGGGCAACCGTCGAGTCAATAAAATTACATAGAACTCACACATGGGCATTACAATTATACAATATTAGGAAATTGAGTCTATACAATGCAATGATAGTATTACAATCTTCTTCAGCTGCCACAATAACTTCAGATGCTGATTAATAGCCGCGTACCCACCTAGCGCACAGGCTCGCGCGGCAGCCTCGCGAGCCAAATGCCTCGGCTGGTGTGGACGTGCCTCGGCCTGCCTCGGGCGCGCGTTTGCTCGACCGAGCACGGCTCGGCCCCGAGCCATCTGTTGTCGGTAAACTTGACGCGCTCAAAAGTGCCTCAGTGAGCGCTGTGCGTTAGGTGGGGACGGTTATGTTTTGGCTCGCGCTCGAAGCTACTTCAAGTTTTGTCTCTTGCCGTGTTTGTCTTGTGTAATTTTGATATCATGGGCAGTCAGGAGGAGTCCATTCGCTTAATACAACTGTACAGCACGTATTATGCGCTTTGGGACCCCAAAGATCCTTTCTTTAAACAATAAGCAGCTAGGAAAATAGCTGCAGCTGAAAATACACGACTGTCCATTACGAATACTCTCGGACTTATGATGGCTCAGCCTGCCTCGCGAGGCGGCCTCGTGTAAATTGAACAAAACTACTGAGGCTGCCGAGGGAGCCATCGCTCGCGATCCGGACACCGAGGCTGCCGCGCGAGCCTGTGCGCTAGGTGGGTACGCGGCTAATGATAGTTAGTTTGCCCCTATGGTTGTGGAGCAGAACCGGCATTGAGCCAAGCATTTATATCATTAATGTAATCCCCCAACTTATAGTATGCTTGCCTACATAGTGTGCGTTTAATACAAGATTTAAACTTCGATTCATTAAGTTGTAGGATGTGTTTAAAGTGAACCGCGTTTTTATCGTATTTATGTAGACGCTTTATAGGATTCCGTACATCAAAAGGAAAAACAGAACCCATATGGCATCACTTATTTGTTCGTATGTCTGTCTGTCTATCTAGATTTAAAATATATTGCCATTTATGTCGCAAGTTAGTACAGACTCCTCGGTCCACGAGTCCGACTTGCTATTGCCCAGTTTTGTACTATGGACACACAACAAAAACTAAATAGACCAAAAGAAATAAAAAATATTTAGAACAGATTTGAAAGAGCTTATCTATAAGCTGTAGAGAAGGGGCCTTCTAAACGAATCTATTGTTTGATATAAGCGATGAGTGAAATATTCGGCTTGTTACCGCAGCAGCTGATACCACAGATACTACGTACCACCGGATTAGATACCGGCCGTGCGATACCACACGATTAGCGGCCGATACCGCACGAATATTTGCATCGCATTACGTCGCGCGTCGGTACTGGTCCATTGTGCGAGGAGCCGTCTGGTGACAATCAATGTTTATCTTACAACTATTGTTCTACCTAATGTCTTGTCTTTGGATGAGGTTTATTGACTGTCCGGAAAATTTTTTTCAAGGAAAGATTATAACGTTACAGTTGAATGCCTGAGGAGCCAGAAGCTGGTCGCAAGTTGTAAATTATAAAACTTATAGAGTCCGCAGGTGGAAGAGTAATTTCCAGCACCACTGTAGGAGCGTCAGCAGCCGTTAGATGCCATATTATATTTTAATAATTAACACTTACGATAGAGAAAAAAAGTAACAAATTGAACAAAGTTACACTATAGTAAAGACTATTTTCTAAGTAGACTGGCATTAAACATTGTTCAATAGCAAAAATATGTGTATGTAATAAACATGGTATGATGCTATATTTAATGATGATATATCTAATAAGATAAAGCATGTGAGCTCGAAAAAGCTCACTCCTCTATTGTGATGAATGAATCAATTTCTACCGTAAGTGAAAGAAAACTCTAAGGATTCAGTGGAATACTACAAGATTTTGGTATGTAAGTAAACCAATAAATGAAAATATCATCATCACTTACAATACAAATCTCTTTTTAATAACTAGAAATACAACCAATTAAAATCATTTGAGATACAAAGGAGTTTACAGATTGGTCTAGCACCATTGTACATTGGTCTCTACTTTGTAAAGCTTGATTGTTATTGATTTCTGATATGTTGGAGGAAAATAGGCAACTTAAAACTAAAAGAAAGACTTGTAAATCTTTATAGATGAAATAATAACACTCGATATTTAAGTTGAGTTAGTTTTATTAGATAAGTCAGAGACTCGTGAGTGAGGTTTCGACTCGAGAATTGCTTGTGTTAGCAGTTAAATTATTCACATCTTTGAATAGATGATTGATATTCGTTTTTATCTTTCAATAGAAGCGCGTCGTCAAAAAAGAAAAGGGGATTGTTATGATTAAATGTTTGACAATCGCACACAAAGTTTGAGTATGCAGTTCTGAAACCCATCCACGAGGGCCTTGTAAACGAAATGTAAACATGCTGATTTTTTAAAGTTAAAAATACAGTATACAATCTTGTTATCACTGATCGTGCTTGTTGCAAGCAAATAAACTTAAATATTATAATGTGATTGTATTGTCGATTAATACGTGTACATGTATGTATTTCCATACCTTACATTTAGACAACGCGCTTGTGCGCCTTGGATAAAAAAAATCACGTTTATACGTTTTAACTAAACAACATGGCACATTTTTTAAGATCGGTCGCCAAGTGGCATAGACGAACCCCGTATGTATAGATTTGCCCTGTCTGTTTGTCTGTCTGTATGTCACAACCATTTTACTCCGTGACTAATGGTCACCAAATAGTTGATTTTTACAGGGTAGATAACTTCTATGAACCGCTATACAAATACGATGCAAAATTATGTATATAAAAATTAGGTTTGGCCCTCCATACATGTAACTAAGGGCTTAAAAAATGTTTGTATGTGGGTTTTTTGGTGGGGTTTCAATAAGTCTCAAAACATAATATCGTGGTTCCTTATGTACTTTTGTCTCAAAATAGATTAATGAAATGATTTTAGCCGGTTTTCTTTTGATCATTGGTTGCGTTTTAATTGCATACTTTTTTTTTCGTGTTCGAATTCAACCTTTTACTTGTCTAGTTTAAGTCTGCACAAGATTGCAGATTGGAACTTAATTCAGCTTCAATGAGTAACTGACTCTAAATACAAAAAATAAAACTATGATGTCTATTTTTATTAAATTATAGTTATTTTTTATCGGATCTGGGCCTTTATTGACTTGATTATTTTAAAACGATTCTATTTTATAAACTCTAATAATTCACGCTGTAAAATAACCAAACTCTAACTCACAACTCAACTGAGAGCCGATTTCACCAATTTAATAAAAACGAGATCAAATCTCACACCTTATCTCACTTTCACAGAATTGTCAGCAAAGTAGAGGAGGAGGCCAGCCAAAGCCGCCTACCGAGGATTCAGGTTGTTCTAGCGAGATACCGCACCCCGGAACATAAAGGGCAAAAGAAGGAACATGGATGAGTCAGTTAGTTGTTATTTGATGATTTCCCATCGGAAAATAAAGTTACTTGAATCATGTTCACGAGTTTACTTTATTTTATTTGTGCCTCGATAACAACCTACGTGCAGCTTCATGAATGCTTTATATAAATGTAAACCTGCTGTATGTGTATGTATGTATGTATGTATGGTTTAGACGCGAATCGCTGACCGTCATGTTACAGTGCAACAGTGGGATGGAGTGCTAAGTGTAATGCTCACATAAATCATGGCAGCAGACGCATCGAGTGCATATCGAGCACATGTGTCGGGAACATGTGCTCTATTTACGTATACATAGGTTGCATAATTGAGTGGGCAGACATGCGGATAATGCACATTTTGATTTAGTTCCATTCTTGATTAATGTTCCTCGAAAGATCGGCCATACTCGGAATATCAGGATTTTGGCTTAATGTTATTGTGTTTTGTTTGTATTCATTGACTGACGATGCGGTTGGCGCAGTAGCTGAGCGATGCTCTGCGTGTCGCGGGTTCGGTCCCCGTACGGAACAAATATTTGTATGGCCTCCAAAAAGATGTTCCGGGTCTGGCTGTTTGTGTATATGAGATTAAATGTTTGTAAACGCACCCACGATACAGATGATATATGGTCTAGCAAAGTTGAAAAAATATTAAAAAATAAATAAGGTTGAAAAACGGTCGCTAAATTCTCGTTTACACTGTCTGTTCTGTTTTTTTTTAACTACACTGTTTATTCAAAGGTGAAACTCATAATTGAAAAATATTTTCAATCAATTAGTCATCTCAGCGTATTGCAGTTCCCCACTCAAAGCGTTTTCTTCCTTAGGCGTTTTTTTCTAATAGTTGATATTAATAGATTGTTATCTTGTTGTTGTAGAGTGCGAGGTGTCGCGCAGAATGTGCGCGTGCGCGTGGCGCCTGCACGTGTTCACCGCCGCGCTCGTGCTCGCCGCGCATCTCATCAAAGGTACGTGCTCCTCGCTCACACATCTCTTTTTACAAGAGCCTATCTCTCTGATAAGTTGCCGACAAGACGCTGCGCAAAATACTTACGCAGTCAGCTGATATTTACGAAACGCGCCAGGACACAGCCTGGTATTAAAACCGACCCACAAACATTAGTTGATATAATACAATAGGAACAGCCCACAGCTGTAGCGGCCCCGACACTTTCTCTCGTTCCCCGCGGACATGTACTGCCGCAGTTATTGTACGTTATCAAAAGAAATGGCACAGTTCAGCTGTAATCCGCCCTTTGTATCTCTCACTGACCGCAACAACAGATTCCAAATGAATTTTATATAATGTACCTACATCACACAAGTCAGTTACGCGGATACTGTCAGATATAATGCGAAACGCACCTGTTTGTGAATAAATAACGACGAGCAGGCTTCAAGTGTGTACATAGACGTGCTCAGTGCTCAGTGCTCAGTGCTCTGCGCTCATGTGTGAGCAGATACAAATCCGTATGTAAATGTGGCGGCGTATTGTAAACAGCGAGTAGTTATCGAGGCCGGATCGAGTTTGCGCAACTTGTTACTGTAGCTAATGGATGTTGCGTTAAGTGGAGCAGTGTAAACACCCAACGAGGGTGTTCGCGGGCTCTCCACGCGCTCGGCGCCACTCGGCAACACTCGCCGACCCTCGGGGGCGCTCGGCGGCGCTCGGCGCTCGCAGCAAACACTCGAGCACGCCGTCGAACACGACACTAGTTTTAATGAATATTTAAACGTTCGTCGAGACATCAATTTTGAACGCGAAAATTTGCTACGACTCGTTGAAAACTTGCTCTTTATTCGTAAACTTGTCGCCATAAACAAGTTTTAATAGGAATCAAATGAAAAGTTGTTGCGGTGGCGTCATCGTGGAGTTGCAGAGTTGCGGAAACCAAGTCAGGTCCGCACCGCTAATGAACGTTTGTGTGTATTTTTTGTAACAGTTGGGAGTTCGTAGCTCAGGTTGCTGTCCCAAAACGTTTACTTTAACGACGTAATTAACGTACAAAAGTAAATTTAAACAATTTGGTGCTCTTACTGAAAAACTACGCTAATTACACGGAGAGAGGCAAACGAGTGATAAAGTAGTCCTTTACGAATGTAGTGAATTAAACGATCGGTTTATCAAAGCCGTGCAAACAAAGTAAAATAATGAGCGTCGTGAACAATGGAGCGCCTCACTCACTGAGTTAACGGGCACCTATTAACAAATCAAACAGAGTAGTTTCGCCGGGAGCGCATTAACACCGTCACCGGTAATTTATGAGGGTATTACGTCACCGCGCGCACCTGCCGCTCGCGTCGGTGTAACGGCGGCTTAGTCACTGTCGTGTGCTTAAATAGTGGCGCCCGATGTGGGTCAGAGATCCCTAGAGAAGACACGTAAGTACTGAACGGCACAAGCCACACGGCATACTGTGTAAACCGAAAATTAATGTGATTGCAATGGGAGGAATACTAATATTAATGACTTATTGACCTATAATTGGAAACTAATTGCTTTTTCTATCGGACGGTTTTGCGAAATATTCACAATCTTTTGATTTTTTGTTGACGATAGCAACGTTCAAAGTTACCTTCAAAGCTTACAAGGAACCTATTCCTTGTAAGATTTAAAGGTTATCATTTTGAAATGAAAAGAACTTAGTTCAATAAAAAATTATGTGCAAGTACAAAATGGTAAAATAATTCAGGGTGTCAAAAAATTCTGCCGCATTGCTGTCAACAGGAAAAGTGCCCAGAAAGCTAGCAGCATTACCGCGTTGGATGGCAAAGCTAATTCATCAGCAAAAAAGGACTAGCTCGCGTGAAGAGTCGACCAACTGCTTGGCGAAACTCAAAATACTAGGTGGGCGCTTGGACCACACGGCCATAATTTTTCTTACCTTAACGGCTCAAACACATAACTACGAATCAAACTGTGATATTTGCACCTTTCGAGGTTTTCGGCACCGGCAGCAGTCACCCCAGCGCACCGTGCTAGAAAGATGTGATGGTGCAAGGTTGGCAACACAAGTTGCATCCCACACCAAAGATGTGATGGTGCAAGGTTGGCAACACAAGTTGCATCCCACACCAAAGACCTACTCAACTTCCATACCATTGTGGTCATGCCATCTGGTATCTTTTCATCGATGCATATCAAGCCAGTGGTTTCTCAGACACCAATTGATTGTGAGCTCTCAGTATTACATCTACTTAATCAGTTTTTGTCTGCGGTTTTGGCGCATTCACGCAGATGTCGGAAATGGTCCCTATGGAACGTGCTGCCGAGACATAAAGTATCTTAGGTCCTTTTCTACTCCATGGTCTACGTATGAGCCTTTTAAAGGATTCGGTTCTGCTGTTAGGGTGTAAAATGGTGCCGTGTCCATGTCGCATTCGTGTTCGGCGCCAGGGCCACTGCTTGCCGGGGTTGCGGGTTGTTCGAAAGAGATACCTTGGGCCCAAATCTTCTTCTTCTTAGCCGGTACGCTCTTGACAGAGCGGTCGTGATCGCTATGAACTTGTAGTATTATTGGAGGGGGCAGATGTGATGCGCTTCACGATGTTTCGCCATTGCTGCCTGCTAGAGGTCATCCTGCTGCACTCGTTTAGTGAACCTCCAACGGCTGACTTGATCTGGTCAGTCCATCGCGTGGGTGACCTTCCGCGCGGTCTAGTACCTTCCACCTTTCCTTGGACGACAAGGCGTTCTATGAACAGGTTGCCACGCCGAGAAACATGTCCGAAGAATGTTAGGATGCGAGATTGTACTGTCGAAAATAGACGCTGCCTGATACCGAGTTCTTGAAGTATCGAGACGTTCGTGCGAAACTCGGTCCACGAAACCCCAAGCATTCTTCTCCAGCACCACATTTCCAAAGCGTCCACTTTCTGCCTTTCCACATCTCGCAAAGTCCACGTTTCAGCCGCGTATAGAAATATGGGGAATATAAGTGTCCTCACAAGTCTGGTCTTTGTGGCTTTAGTAATGTTTCTATTCCTCCATATTTTCCGCATCCTGTCCATCGCTGTTCTTGTGATGCCCATACGTCGTTTGATTTCATCGATGCATCCGCCATTGTTTGAAATCAGAGCCCCAAGATAGACATAAGACTGGACTACAGTGCAATTCGCGATCTGTGTCACTTCAGGCGGATTATTTCTGGCACGGTCAATAATCATTACCTTGGTCTTGTTGCGATTAATTTTAAGTCCAAACTCACGGCTCACTCGTTCCATCTTTGACAGTAGCTCATCCAAGTGTTGTGAACTGGTTGCAAATAAGGTGGTATCATCCGCGTAACGCAAGTTTGTAATCTTGAATCCACCAATTGTTACTCCGTCCGTCCAGTCCTCCAAAGTGATGCGCATTATCAGCTCTGTGTAGGCGTTGAATAAGAGCGGGGATATTATGCATCCCTGGCGTACTCCGGCACTAGGATGGAAATCACCTGAAAAGACATCATCTGTGCGCACTGAGGCTGTGCCTTCTTCATATAGACGTCTTAAGAGGTGAACAAGATGTTTTGGTGTGCCCATGTCTAGCAAGGTCTTCCATAATACCGGCCATTTCACCGAATCGAATGCTTTGGAGAAATCAACAAAGCAAATGAATATGGGCTTATTGAATTCTCTCGACTTCTCGATGATCTGACGTACGATGAGAATTTGTTCCCGAGTGCCTTTCCCCTTCACAAAACCGGCCTGTTCCGGAGCGATCTCCTTAGACAGGTAGGCTTTCAGTCGCTCGTTGAGAATATGCAGCATTATTTTGCTAGCGTGTGATATTAGAGCAATGAGCCGGTAATTGTTACATTTCTTCGTCGAGCCTTTTTTGTGCAGGGGTATGAAAGCGGTGTGTGTCCATTCAGTAGGCCAAACTCCTGTCTGCCATACCTTGTTGCAAATAAGATGAAACATCTGGTCGCCACGATCTCCTAAGGCTTTTATTGTCTCTATCGGAATTGCATCTCTACCAGTTGCTTTTTTGCTTTTCAGGTGTCTTATGGCAGCTCTTACTTCGGACAATAGAATGTCTGGTTCCAAATTCTCCCGTTCTGGTTCTGTACTTGCAAACTGTCGTGACTGCGGGTCTCGGAATAATGATTGACAGTAGTTCTTCCACGTTTCGGAGATTTGCTCGAGCTCTGTTACTACTTCATTTCTGTCGTTCTCAATGGCCCAGGTTTTAGCCGGTAGAGATTTGGTAATAAGACGAATTTTGTGGTATAGATCTCGAGCCTCGTGCTTCATAGCGTGCTTGTCAACCTCTTCACAGATGCTATGAAGGTGGCAGTTGTGGTCATGCCTGCAGCAGGCTTGGATCTTAGCAGACATCTTATTCAACTCCCTTATGTCTGTTCCTGCAGCTTTCTTAAGGCGCCTCTCCTCAATTAGAGCAAGAGTACTATCTGTCATCCAATGTTGACGTTTGCGTGTTTCTGATCTTGGATTAGACTCCGCCACTGCATTTTGGATGATTTGTTTAGCTTTACTCCATAGCATGTCTGGTGTAGCTTCATTGTGGTTTGCATTTGTCCATTCCTTCCATTTCCGCTCAAAGGCTGTATTGAACTTCTCGTTATCTGTTACTTCAATCCGTCTTATTTTCCTGGAGGATCGGGCAGCTTTGAGTTTCAACCTCATCTTTGCGATAACGAGTTCATGGTCGGAACCACAATCGGCCCCAGGAAGCGTGTGAGCGTTGAGAATAGAGGTGCGCCAGCGTGATCTAATTAGTATGTAGTCGATCTGGTTCTTGGCCTTACCTCCAGGTGAGGTCCAGGTGAACAGTCTACGTGGATGGTGTTGGAATAGACTGTTTGCCACCCAAATACAAAGGGCAAAAGAAAGAACATGGATGGGTTTTGTTTAGTACAATCTGACAATCCCTTCTGTGTAAAATGGTAACAGATAGATACGAGTTCTTTTAGAATTCATAATATTCATATGGATAAGAAGTTAGCATAGAATCCATTAGTATGGAAGAAACCCCACATATTGCGTACTCCGGGGACTAAATAAAGCTCGTCAGCAGAGCGTTGATGTGGGCTCAAGTCATTTTAATCAAGGACTTTTACTCCCATAGACCAAGGTAAAGAAGCCTCCATAGTTCCATGTGCTGCGTTCAGAAACGCAGATTGGAAAATATCACAGAAAATCGAAGCCTGCTATTTATGAAAGCCGTTACTAGTACTTACTGTGACAATCAATACCCTTTTTTTTTTTTTTTTCGGTTGGTAAATCATCCAATGACTTCCCCCGCTCTGGGCGGAGCGGGAGGGCATGTCAGACTTGTACTGACTAAAACCCACCCATGTTTCTTCTTTTGCCCTTTACGTTCCGAGGCCGCGGTATCTCTTTCGAACAACCCGCAACCCCGGCAGACAATCAATACCCTTGCGTAGGTTTTAGGATTGATTGGCTCACTCCCCATTACCAAACCATACCAATAGACACAACTAACGACAATTTTGTCTAGTATAGCGTTGTTATGCTTCAAATGAATGAGTTGAACCGTTCTGTGAGTGGTCGGTGTTCTCCTTAATGATCTATCTGCTCAATAGGCCGAGGGACTTCCCCCCCCCCCCCCCCCCCCGCCCCAGCTCCTCCCCCCGCCAGGCTCCCGGGACCCCGTGCGTGGAGGCAGATTTATCGTATTGTTTACTGTCACAAATGCCCACCAAATCGAGAGCTGGTCTTGCCTTATTCTCGTTGTTTAGCGTCTCGTCGCTTGTTTACGGCGACCCCTGGACCCGCCATGCCGCTTGCCACTTCCTTAAAATAGTCAGTTTGTTCTGCGAATAACAAATTACTTTTTTAGTGTAGCTTAGAAAGGAGAGCACGGGTTTTATGTTTGTAAAGAAGTTGAATAGGGACGCGTAAGCTTGAAATGGTTTTACATCTTTTTATTTTTATCTATACTAATATTATAAAGCTGAAGAGTTTGTTTGTTTGAACGCGCTAATCTCAGGGACTACTGGTTGGAATTGGAAAATTCTTTTAGTGTTGGATAGTCCATTTCTTGAGGAAGGCTATAGGCTATATAACATCACGCTACGACCAACAGGTGCTGAGCAGCGTGGG
Organism: Ochropleura leucogaster; assembly: GCA_958449745.1. Taxonomy (NCBI): domain Eukaryota; kingdom Metazoa; phylum Arthropoda; class Insecta; order Lepidoptera; family Noctuidae; genus Ochropleura; species Ochropleura leucogaster. The sequence goes on along the minus strand of OY288213.1, from coordinate 244,805 downwards.
TGAAACCGCGTGGAACAGCTAGTACAAAATAAAAGACAACTTACAGCGTGAGGTCTAACCGTACCGACTGCACTCCTGACCAGATTACGCATATCAAATTTAGACCGATATCTCACTGAAATATCTTGTAAGATACAATACCTAAAGGTGGGCCAACGTATTGTTTACTCAACACTTCAGCAGAGTATAAACGATCACAGCTATGTCGGTCGAATCAAATACCTGTAGGTCATACAAATATTTGTTCCGTACGGGTATCGAACCCGCGGCACGCAGCGCAGCAGTCAACCGTGTCGTTGCAAGTATGATGGCTAGAAAAATTAGAAAGACAATACCGACCACTGGCTGTAACCGTTCTGGTTGATACTACCTCGCAATTACCTTCAGAACACGTGAAATATGTATTACTCAAACGAAAGCCGGTTACTTTTTTAGTGTACATAAAAAAATAAGTGATGGTGGAAAACTTAACCATTTTTTATTAAAGTTGGTTAGAAATCCATCCCCTACCGAACCCCGTAGCGTTCGCTTATAGACACTTCAAGGCTACGCCGTAGGCATTTGCTACGAAAAGTGTACCTCGAGCTATTACATGCGTAGCAATGCAATTTTTTTACCTTTCTACTTACCTAGGGTAGGTAGGTAACCTACTTTAACTACATTTTTTTCCTTTTTTTTCTCGCCGTAAAAACCATTCTAATAGTTCAGCCGAATATAAAAAAATAATTGGTAAAATTGGACCAGCTGTTGTTGAGTTAAGCGCTTACCAACACATTTTGCGATAATTTTTTATATATTAGATATCTTTGTAGTAAATGAACCTTCTACATTTTGTGTGTTAGTCGTCAACCACCCTTCCCCGCCCGCGCCCCGCGCCCCCCGCCGCATAAATAAGAATCTTTTGATCTGCGCTTTTAACTGGTGTTCTTTTAGAATCCCTGGTTTCACCCCCCCCCCCCCCCCTGCCCCATTCACGTCATCCCTCTGCTGCTGAGATATTGTATTTTTCGCCCCAGTGGATGACAAAGACGTTCTAACGATCATCATAACAATGGCTGATGTAGAGCGGAGCTTTCAAATATCGACATACCTTCACTTGTGAGTGATGACGTACTAACATACTAAACTATTAATGATAATGATCATTATACAGGATCATCTATTTTTAGTTTTATTACAAACAAAATAGCTAGCAGTATTATAACATTATCGTCATCAATAACTTTCTATGAAAGTATAACAATAATGTATTTTTTTTTGTTTAAATCATTGTTATTTTGTTTTTTTGATATTTTCATATATTTCTTAAAAAAAATACACGATAAGCATTTCAAAATATAAAATATAGTAGGCCGCCAGCATACCGATGGTCAGGGCTCTTGAGAGAGTAACCTCCTAACAATACGCGCCATGACCAAAAGCCCTGCTTTTTGAATGAAGCCCTTGCATCCAGCATCCAGCTGCCAAGCGATAGCCTCCTCAGATAACGTCAAGGTTATTGATTAATAATTGTCTGACACGACTTTCGGCACAATCACTGTATTCACGGTCCACATGTCGACAACCGAGCGAGCCAGATCTATCTACTTGAATTGCTTTATGCTAATTATTATTGTTCATGTCCGGTTTATTTTTTAATTATTGTTCGGTACACGGTTATCAAAAATGTATGCTATCTAAAACTATTCATGACAATTTTGAGGTTTGAAAGCACTAATTATGCTATTTAAATCGAAATAAATTAGAAAATTATTCATGACAATTGCTGATATCGACGTTTTTGGGGCACTTAAAAATCCCCTGTAAAACAAATGCCATAATGCCCTATTTCGTACAATACACAAACTTTACTTTTGCCTAATATGGACTATTTGCCAATCCATGTTTGTCATTCTTGGGTTTCAAAACTTGCGATGTATTAAAATAAAATGCCGAGTTTGGTGAAATTCAAAATCTTTTTCATCTCGGATAATAAGACATCTTGATATACCTCAATTTTGTATACAAAATCATTAAAGATTCCAATGTAAAGGTTCTAAACCGTCAATTCTCAGCACTTATTACGCAGAACGTACGGGAAGTGGGTGAAACAATTACTTTCAGACGGAAGGCGCGTCGACGTCGACGTCAAATAAAAAGTTTATCGCGCGCTACCTGCCAACAGTACCAGTACTACTGCCTCTTTTATTATTCAGTACTCGCACGCACACACACACACACACACACACGCGCACGCTCTGACGTCACGACTTGGATATCAAACCTTGCCTAACAGACATCGACTTGACACCAGTTTCTTTTTACTTTAATGACTATTTCTGTCCCCCACAAAGAGCCGAGTCAAGTTTGGGAGTAGAGTTGTCTGCGGACTTATTATTGTTATAAACTCGCCTTGAACAGTAAAACGTTTTAATGGTTGGGTCTGTCAGTGTTTAGTAATTTGGTGACCACACATTATGAGTATTAAGTCAAGATGCAGAATATAGATATATTTTTCATTAGTAATTTATATTTACTTGTCATTATTTCTCGCGGCATGAGCGCGACATCTTTCAGTGTTTGTCTTCTTCTTTCTCTTTTCCTTTTACTCTTTCAGGCATTTTATTCTATGGAAAAGTTTTGTGGTACAAGTTTGACAATTATTTTATAACCACTGTATAAATCAAAACAGATATAACATGTCATCTATTTTACTTCAAGTATTTCCAAATGACGTCTATTTGTCTCTTGAATTTTTAAATACATTTTGTGTTGAGAGATTATTAGACAAAAGTAAATAACATTTACAAGATACAGTATACAGTCCGTCGGGACTGCATTAAAACCAAAGTTACTAAAAATTGAACTAAATATGTGCATGTAAAATGCATAGAGAAAATCAAACGATATCTGTGAGTTACGGAGATGAAAACGAAAATATTTCCTGCGTCATGTCAACTGTATTTGAAAGTAATTAACATTATACACACAGACAGGCGTAACATGTTTTTTGACTAACAATCTTGGTATCGAATTAAAAGTTAGAATATAGAAATGCATGCATAATGTAGAAATAATTCGAGCAATCATAGAAAAATGTTTGGTCAGTTTCGAAATTCAAAACAGTTATTCCATCAAATGTAGGGAATGTAGAAACATGGGAGGAGAGATCCTGAAAGAGATGATTTGAAAAAAAACATTTCAATTGAATTCTTTCAAATCGGCAGCTGTGAACCCATTAGCATTAATTGAAAGCATCCAAATGAACAGCAATTAGGGATAATTGAATAGTCTGTGTTGTGCCGTTCCCGTGCCGTTGTGCTGTGGGTCATGCCGTGCCGTGCTACATACGCATTGGCACTCGTATGGAGTATTCAGTATGTTAATGTCAGTTTTATGACGTCACTGGGCCCTCGGTGTGCACAGAACGCGTGGCCACTGTACCACATTCATACGTAATTGCTGATGAATAAAATGCTAATTTAGCATTACTGCCTGATGGATTTGTAAACCACTTCCATAGAACTTAATGGAGTAATGCAGAAGGTTCGCCCTTTGTACTGCTCCGTAAAGAGTCGATCATAATATAAAACTTGGCTAACATTTGGTCAACAATCCGCCATCAAAACCCGACCCACTGCTTGGACTTTGAGTGCACATAAACGTTACTGTTTAGTGTCGTGGATGATGGATTTTAATAATAATATTTATACAATATAAATATATCAAATTTCTGGCTACACTATTCAAGTGGGTGTTGATTTGTTTTTAATTTCATCTCATTTGTATCTGTTCCATTATTCCCGCATCACGATAAGACCCACAAAAGAGTACTAATTTACTGTTCGCACGTAACATGACAACATACTCATCGGTTTGTGTGACGTAAAGTACTTCCATTTATTATTGTTACATGCTTGTATCATTTTTATTAAAGACTCGAATAAAATGTATGCGAGAATAAATTGCTATACGTTGGCCGCTGGCTACTGATTTTAATTGGGAAAAAGGTATTTATGTTTGCGAAAAAGTGTTATTAATTTTATAGGAATTTATTTTTGGAAGAATATTTCTCATATTTCTGTTATTCTGAAACCACTTATTAATTCGTATACATCAGTAGCATGTAGTGAGCAGCAGCGTTTTTCGTTTAAAATTATTTCAATTCTACGTCCAAATTTAATTAATGACCGTTTTCATTATTTGATGATCGGTTTCGCGTTGTTGGTCTGATTGTATCTGATTCATAAGTTCGCGTGTCGCAGTTGCAGCAAGATTTCTTCGCCGCATTCGTATTTGGCACGTACACGTTACAAGGGGGATAGTTCGTCACGCCGGCGTGAAGGCGGCGTGAGGGCGGCGTGCGGCGTCCGCGGTACGTACAAAGTAGACGTGAATGAACGCGTAATCGCAGCGATCAATCAGCGCGCGAGTGAGGCCGGAAGACTGGCCTAACGCGCCGCTGACACGCGACGCGCCGAGCGGGCCCGACGCGGACGCGGCGAGCGGGTCCGACGCGGCGAGCCTATATATACGTTTCAGAGAGATTGTTGAAAGTTCAAGGCATAATAGCTGGCTTTATGTTAGAAAAGCATTGAAACAAAACAAAAAAGAAACTAAAATATGCGCAGTTTACGCCAACTTCAATCCAGTCACATGTATTTTAACGTCAGTTTAAGTTGTGAATTTAAATAAATATAAATTGCTAATATTCAGAGCGCAGTCTCATTAAAATAATCGATTTATTGATAATTTCATGGAACTGTGGTGATGTCTGTCTGCGCAGTGCATTGAACAGGCTTCAGTTTTTTGCAAAAGCAAAAGTATTTATTTAAGTAGACCAGGTACAAAAAGGAATAGTGAAAGACAGAAAATAGTCTCGTTAAGTGCCGTAGAATGTCGTAGCTGTATATCGTCTCAATTCATCGCAATCAACAGCTTGTCATCATAGTTAGTCAGTTTTAATTAAAGTCTTGTCATGACCTCTGCTCCGGCCTAGTTTTGATTTAATAGTCGATCCACTAGGCGCTACCCGCGCCGCGCCGCGCCGCGCCGCCGCGCCGTCGATGTCTCACCCAGAGACAACACTTGACTGAACATGTCTAAAAGACTAAATGTTTTAATTAAGGTGCGACAGATTTGAATTTAGATGACTGCAGTTTATTATTAAAATGTCACGTTCGCTAGCATTCATTCATTCACACGATTACGAAACAAAGTACAACGACAATCACTCACGGGCCATCAATTCGATCGGCCAAGTTTCTGGACCGGACACCGGAGCCGGTGTCTCGGACATACAGTACAGGTACTGATGTCCGCAGCCACTCAACAGTCTAATCCTATCAATTCTTACCTTAAAACCGTTTCCATATGATTTCAGACCATTTGCGGACACTATTAGTTACTTTTTCGTCCAGAGCCACATCCTCAATTAATCCGTACTGGTTTAATCCGGACTTTGAACAACGTAAAACGATGCACTAAAACTCTGCAAAATATGAGCTAGGTTGGACTCCACCTGAGTCTCCAATAAGTTTGGCGCGTCCCGGTTCATCCCTTAATTACTTGTAAAAACGAAGCGAAGTTTGAGCGACGCTTTACACAAGTGTTTCAACTTAAACATTACTTACTGTTCTCAAAACAGATTATTAAATTCATAATTTTCTATCTCACTTTAATCCTAATTGTTCTCAGAATTTCCAAAAGTAATTAACACTCTATTGTAGATGATGAAAGATTAAATTTAATGCTCCGTGACGGACTTAGGCAGGCGGGTTATCATCTGCCTAGCCTTGTCCCAATTGTGTTGAGGTCGACTTCTAGGCAAGCAGATATTACTACCAAACTAAATCATTTCTTTATAAATTGTATCAATTCTGTTCTAGCCAGTATGACGGTAGTAATACGGTCGATTTTGATAAACCACCGGTTTAAATTAGGTTTATATTAATGACACACTTAATCACATCTAAAATTATTTCACACTATTTTAGTCGCGACTAAACATAATTCGATTTATCTTAAAAACCGCAATTTTTTGTGAAATCGTCAATTTCAGTATAGCGAGATTGCCATTTTTTATAAATTGATGAAGTAAAATATCATGAATGTTGTCAAACTATAATATTATATGGTTAATTTGTGTCACTTTATTAACTTAATTTAGAAGAGAAAATGCGTCGATATTTAGAGTAGTTTTAGTTTAGTTACTGACAACAAAATCGACACTACTGTTTGTGTATTAGTTTTGTCCAGAATTTCATAATGGACTATCATCGTAATATTGTACCTTCATTATAAAATATCGTAGCTTCATGAAACAGTTCGCAGCCACAGTAACACTATACTTGTGAACTATTCATGAACGTGTGAGATGGATGTCATTTTCAGACGATTGCCAAAATGTTGACTCGATGTGAACTTCGCTTTACTAATTTGTGTTATTATTTATCATTGAAGCATCCGTTTGAGGAAAAGTCGAAACGTTAAGCTGTTAGTTTAGATTGCCTTTCAATATTGAGTTACTGGTACATAATGTTTTTTTTAAAGGACACGTTACTCAATACAAACATCAAGTTTTAATATAAAATACGTGGTGCGTGTCTCGTGGCGCGGCGGTGCGGTCGCGGTGCGGTTTCGGTGCGGTTGCGGTGCGGTTGCGATGCGTGTTGTAGCCGAGACTGTTCGTCAACTCGCTTTAACTTATAGTTAACTATGAGTCCATGAGTGATATTGGCAGCATGTATATAATGTAATTTTATGAGCTTTAATGAATGTAGCGCTTATATTTTAATGGTGATTCCAGATACAACACAGCGGATTTAATTAAATCGAAACGAGTTCTCGAAATTATTCCGTGTTCATTGTTCAACTTGTAATTATACGACATCCGAAGCAAGCCGGGTACTCGGGTTCCCGGGCAGCCGGGTAGCGGGTACCCGTGACCGCGGACATTGAGGGACCGAAACATTACATTTAAATTTAAATAAACGCCAAATAGCCCGTAAAGTTGGTTCGCTTTCTGTCGCAACTTTCTGAAATGATCCGTTATTTAACTAACTACGCTCATACGTTACCAGTAACTGGTACTAACAAATGGTTAGTATTAGCGAACACACAAAAGCGCTATTAAGTATTGTATCGCAGGCGAAGCGGCACGATGTCGGTAGGTGTTGTGGGGCGCCTTGCGAGCGTCGCGTCGTGCCACTACATCGTTGCGTAGACAAGTTTCGCTCCTTAAGTAACTCTCAAAGCATATTTTTATAAACTAAATTTCTGAAAGTACACTAATGTGTGTGGCGCTATGTGAGTCGTGTTGTACTAGTAGTGCGTCACGACGGCGACGTCGGACACAGATAAGTTACTAATACACAGCAAGTCTATTCTCTGAGATCAAGCAGAGCAAATCAATCAATGTATGTAATAACAAAAGAAACATATTGTTGGAACTGTGTGGTTATGTGTCAGTTTTGGAAAGCTTCGAGTGTAACCCATGAGTTAACAACAGGTTACAGAGACATGGACATGTTTTATTGTGGATGTATTTTTACAATGAGAGAAAAAAAGTTGATTTTGTTTTTGTTCTTTATTAGGAAATTCCCTAAAGCAAAGTATTTCTGGAAATTTTCGTAATGTAAATAGCAACAACAGACTGAAATAAAGATACGACAATGATGTTACAAATGTAAAAATACACCTTAAGCACTCTCAGACATTCGTGATAATAATAGTGTTGCTGATACGCCGGAAAATAATTGACGTCTGACATTTCAGAACAATGTCGCCTGACCTTTCAAATATGAGCTACAATCGTAAATGAAAACCTCAGATGTTTGGATTGAAACATTGTATTTGCGATGATGAGTCCCAACAACAAATTCATTTCAAACACAAAGATTACTAATCGTAATCCTTTAGGAACAGTAATGATTACCGTGATTAGATATCGTTGTAAAAAACTTGGAATGAAGAGCAGCCTTGTAGGATTACTTTAGGAACGTTCCATATTTACACCTGTAATGCTACATCATCTCGACGCCACGGCCACGCTACAGCCACGCTGAGCGAGCTGAGGCCACACGGCGAACTGTTCGCAACGCCAACAATTGGACTGCAACAGCCTATTTTAGATAATTACGGAAACAAAAGTGAGCGGTTTTTGTGCGGCAGCGATGCGGTAGTGCGGCGGTGCGGGAAGAGCGGCCGGTTCCGGCGGGATTGCGAGCTTTGTTCCGCGCCGAGCGCCGGGGCCACGCGAGCCCGCCTCGGGGCCCGTGCGGTCCCAGGCCCCGGGGCCTCGCATTGTTTCTAATTAATCACGAGCTCTCGGCGACTCTACATTGTGTTTCTTTTCTATTATGTATGTGCATGTGTATTATGTGGATTGTGGCCGTACCTCTAAGATTGTGCGCAGTATTGAGGCTCGTTACTCTTTGTGTTGTCCGCTACTGATTGCGGTGGAGCCGGACAGCGTGCGGGGTACGGACACGCACTCATCTCAGTTTGTAGTGCGTATGTTCGCCACATGTATAAACATGTGTCCCAGTTGAACGAATAAGCCACAAGTAAGTCGTGCGGGTTCGATGTATAAATAGTAATCGGTGACTTAACAGTAATGTAAGTGTAAACTTAGTTTGTTGATATCGTATTCAGATTTACACATCTCCTGAATAATACATGTGTTTGGTTCTAACGCTGTTCTGTGCTGCCAGCTTATCGCACTTGTCACTACTCACTGCAACTTACACCTGTCTACCGCTTAGTTACTACTACAGTTGGTATGGGTAGTGTGAAATAACTAAACATGGTTTAGACTTTACTTAAAACTGTCCTCATTTAAAACATTTAGCCCGAATATATGGTTAAATGTAGACAGTTCGTTATATAAAAATTATTCACAAAACGGTGTCACCGTTCTTACGAGTGAAGTACACACGTTGAGGTGAACGTCCCAATTCTAGGCAACTCTCACCTCTCGGTGCTATCACAACTACGTCTACCTAATTTTGTAAATTTTCTGTTCCGTTTCTTATTGGTGTTGTTGTACTCAAATATGTTTACTTCTGTAAACAACTAATCATAATCTTATTTATTTCCACACAAATTATATTTTCGTGGAAACTTTATTATGTTTCTTTATCTTGTTGAAAGAGACTTGTTAAGACCCCTTTAGCCTTAAACTGATATAAACAAGATCTTGCAAACATAATATATAATAAGTGAGTACGTACAATATCCGGGATCCCATTAATATTCAAAGTGTTCTGCTCCCCTGAGATAAACACAACTAAAATAAAAGTTTTGTCCTGAACAAAACGACACACGAGTAGTTCTGAGTGAACAAGGTCGTTGCTCCCACTAGAACAGTACAAACAACTCAGTTGTAGATGCCTCAAGTGCGTGTTCACATCGTGAATTAGTTGGCTGAAGCACCACGAATCTCAGGACAAGCGCCCACACACCACAGAGCGGATTGGGAACTCTGCAAAAATTCTCTTCATTTTGTTTTTATGAACATTAGTGGATGTTAGATGACGAAGCAGCTGAGCACAGACAATGATGATCTCCTCGCTGCGCAGTAAACGACAAGCAATGGCTGGAACTTGGAAAACATTGAAGAAAATTGTGCTTATCATGACTCTGATTTACCAAACGTAATTAATTCAATATCAATATTTTTTAATTATTTCAATCGTTGATTGAAATAATGATTTCTTGGAGATCGATCTACCGAACACGTATTCTAAAAAAGTATTATATATAAATAATAGTTTGTAAAATTTAGTAAATTGAGCACATTCGGACAGTAGCGAGTTATCGAACATGTTTATCTGGTAGTTAATGCGTGCAGTAGACTCTCTACCGTTAAGTAGTTAAAGTTAATGTCGCACTCGTACCGGCCGCTAATCGCGTCCGTTTGTAGTCCGGACCTAATCCGAGCATTACGTGGACTGTCCGGACATTACCAGATAACGTCACTTTGCGAACAGTGTCCATTTTGCACCCTGCCGGGGCCGGAGCCGCGGCCGGCTTACCGAGCACTGAACTATTATAACTAGTCACCTGACTCGCGTACTACTTCCTACAAGTGATACTGTTGATAGCTCCACAGTATTATTTGTAGGAAGTTGTTATGGAAATGATCAAGTTAATGCGAATTCTGACCCTGTGTGTCATTACAGTTTTTATTTCTATCTGTATTTTTTTTTCAAGTCTCATTTGTGAGTAACAAAAATGAACGTGTGTTATGTTGGTTTGTAAATATGAATGTTTTACTAATACTCTGCTATCTGTACTCGTGATGGAGCGATGATAGTGCACGAAGCGCGCTCACAGCTTGCATATAGATTAGCATCGCTAAAGGTAAGGCTGGCCGGACGCCGGACGCCGGACGCCGGACGCCGGACACCAGACCGGATGCCGGACGGCTGCATCACTGTCCAGCGCTTCCTTAGGGTTTGTTACTCGGTGCACTTTTTAATGACTATCGCAGGGTTTTTCTTTGAAAACATTCGCCTCGGTCGGCCGCGGTATATCCGAAATGCAAGTGAGATGCGAGTCTGTCGTTATCAATGAACAATCTTGGGCCTGATTATACAATCTAAGCCAAACCTAGTGTTGCGGGTTGTTCGAAAGAGATACCGCGGCCCCAGAACATATAGAAGGAACATGAGTGGGTTTTAGTCAGTACAAGTCTGACACTCCCCACCGCTCCGCCCAGAGCGGTTATTTGGTTATTTCCTATCCGCAAAAAAAATCCAAAAGCCCGTAACGGTAAGTCAGCTAATGTCAGACAAGGGCAGCACGACAACATGGTCATCTGTTTACTCAGCCGGTATCCGATTACTCAAACATTACAAACATATCAAGCATTGTGTGATGTGCACAAACTCGCGAGTTTTCCTCTTGTATCAACTTTCATTAGCATCGGCGCTGTCCACGCACATCTCAATAATATCATTACGACTATTATGTTGATGTAGGGGGCAGGGGTGGCGGGGCGGGGGGGGGGGGGGGGCGGAGGGTAACGTCTTATGTTGTTTGTTGATGTTGACGGAAGTAGGCTTTATGTTCGGTTCCGGTTTACGACCTCTTTCTTCTTCTTATTCAATCCTTATTAGCTGACACTAACATTTTGTGACGACATTAAATAAAGTACGAGTTGGAAAACAATTTTTGGAGGAGACTGTTATCACAATAGAATAGATTTTTCCCATATTTGTCAATTTTCTTTAAAAGTAAATCAGCCCAGCTCAGATTTAAACCATTTTTCTCGACAAGACTTTGGATAGGTATATCGCTTAGAGGAATAAGATCTCTCTCAAATAGTGCTCTCCCTAAACACCTAGCTCACTAACACTAAATGTTAGTAAAAGTAAATATATTGCTTTTCGGAAAACCATAGCCTCCAGCCCATCGCATGCTAAGTCCATACAAATGCACACTTGTTTCCAAGTGTACAACAACACCCCTCATCACACATTCCCATGTAATCTCCTTGAACGTACTGATACTATAAAATATGTTGGCAGAATCATAGACAAAACCACATTTCAAAGCACACACATAAATACCCTTTCCTCCAGACTGCGAAAACTGTATGTCATAAAAAAACTCCTCGACTATACGCCTATCGACGTTTTGCGAACATTCCACTATGCTCTCTCAATCTTGCAGTACTGCATCTATGTATGGGGAAGGGCTGGTAAAACATAGACTCATCACAATAGAGAGAGCATAACTAACGGGCACAGATCAAGGTTGCACAAAAAAAACCGTATAGGTTTCCCACAGACCTTATTTACCAGGAGTTTGAAGTTCTGAGGGTACGACAAATGTTTAAACTTCAAGCAACGCTTAAGTACAACACAAAATTTAAAAAATCTGTCGCACTACAAAAACCTATTAAACAAGCGAGTATTTACAGTACTTACCTTAACCAAATCGGAGCTGTCTAGATGCTGCACTAACATTTCCCACTCTAACACGTACAATAAAGTGAATAAAATTTGCGACCTCCGAGACCGCTGTACTACCTACTTTAAAAAAATATTAAGATCAGCTCATTTGAAATTGCCATACGACGACACTGAAGTCTGATATAGCCTGCAGGTTATAACGTGTGTAGTGCCGGCTCCCACCGCCACGTGCGTCGGCGTCACTCGACTCACATCAGTGGTGCGAGAGTAGCTCAACGGTCTCCTAGTCTTCAGTCTATAAAACTAAAATTAATATGTGACATATAACATACCTTGAGTTAATCTAAGTCCTATATCATTAATATAAAGTATAATTTAGCTTGTAGTGTTTAAGTAGACGATACGTAGTCGCTGACCGTGCTCACTCTCAGGCCACAATGGCGGCCAGTTTACGAGCCGCGCCCGCTATCGCACCCACTTACCATATTTCCACAATAAACACGACTCCAACACTCCGCACCAACTAATAATCAACCTTAATCTTATCCCTTTACAGACCAGATTGCATATAGCCACTGTACCCCTTGTTCCATGTACTTAGCCGCAGTAGAGATGTTATTCAGTAATTCAAGTCAGCCCGAGCTTAATTTATTATTTTACAAGTTACGCTCTTTTCTACGAAATAGCGAGGACTTCTCAGTTTATTTATTTTTTTATATTTCGGTGCACAATGCAACCTGAACGCTATTTGAACATATTTAAAAGTTTTAGCGGAAATTTAATTGAAATATCGCATTGAATTGCTGTTTAGTGTAATTGACGTTTGTTTAGTAGTATATCCAATCCATGCATCATGCAAATAATTTATATAAATAATGAAACAATAACATCCGATAATATCGGATGCTGATGACATATGCCTCAAATCCATGTTTCCAATAAAACAGGTATCTGTTCGGTAAAGTTGAGCTTCAATCATTATTCGATGTTGGTAATAATGATAAACTGTAAATGAACGACGTCCTCATATATCGTGGCGGACTGCCAACCCACCAAGATAATCTACATAAATAAACTGACCCTCACCGTCATATTCCTTTTATAAAATAATATCCTGAGTTTTATGATTAGCTCAAATATAAAAACTCACTGCCGCTTTGGATTTGCTTGCTGTACTGACAATTTTTTTTTAACCTTTGAGCAACATTTAGTTGAGCGCCCAGTAGTGTGGGGTAGTAAAATGCTCTGGATTCAATAAATAGATAACATGGAAGTCCATTATTGTCTTGGCCTAATGAATATGCATGTATTGACGTGACGCCAATATTGGCGAACTGTGTGGCCGCACGTGGCCAACGTGCAAACACCAATCAGCGGTGCGCTGGCGCTACGGCGTAGCACTACTACTACTACGGCGTAGCCGGCTTACGAAATAAAGCGTAGTGAAATCCGCTTTGAATTTTCATTCAACATAGTGAACCGGTGGGAATACGTAATAGGGAATTTTTTTTTCACGTTTTTACAATCCAATATTTGAGGAATTTCTGGCGGGGTTACCGGTTATTCAAAAGAGATACTGCTGCCCCGGAACACAAAAGGCAAAAGTCTGACACTCCCTTTCGCTCCATCCAGAGCGAAACATTCAAATTGTAGTTTTGGTTAGTCTACTTGATCATTAGAAATAGATTAAAAAGATCTCCTTTTTTGCCTTCTTTTGGCTTATTTGCTGTTGATGCAGAAAAGTGGTGAAGAAATTGTTGTGTTAAATAATTTTTAGTTTCTGTCCCACCAAAATATTTTTCGAGAGACAACTAGAAAGTTTTAAGAAATCCTTACATAAAAGCGAAAGTGGTTTGTTTGTTACGTCTTCACGCCTAAATGACTAAACTACGTTACTGAGATAGTTGGGACCCTGGAGACGGACAGTCTTTTTTTTAAAGTGAGAAATGAGGTAAAAAGAGGGAAGGAAAGGAAACACTTAGATTTGCTATTACAATAAATAAGGCGCAAGGGCAAACAAGACAGATAGCAGGTACCTGCAAAGAAGAAAGGGGAACGGTGTTACCCCAAATTTAGCACGTGCGAAGCCGTGGGCAAAAGCTAGTAATTTATAAAATCGCAAAATTTTTACAAATAATTACCGTCATTCATATTATTTCATATTAGGTTTCTTATAAAGCGGCCATATTACATTCCTACGTTGACCTATACAATAAAAGGATTATCTGCTTGTTTATAATGTATGTATGGTTTAATTGCGATCTGTCAAAGTCAATCGAAGTAAAATAATTACTGTCAGTTAATAACCGTCTTGATAATGCTAGCTTTCCACATAACAATAGATTATTAAGTTAATAGGTAACTTAAAACAGGACTTCTGTAATGAATTAAAAGTTTAAAGCATTGGACAGGTAGGTTGAAATTAAAAAAGTTTTTTTATTTATTTATTTAAGTTACATTTTTAAAGTGTTTAAAATATTGATAACGTTGGCGTGTTGGCTCCAGTTAATTAACTTTTAATTCGTTCATTAACGCATCGACCGCACGTAATGACGCCGCGCCGCGCGCACAACACGCGAGCTCATGACCTTGCGCGCTGCTGGACTTTACAACACCCACCATAACCAGTTGTGGTGACCACTTCCAGCTGTGGTAGCCACTTCCAGCTGTGGTGGCCACTTCCAGCTGTGGTGGCCACTTCCAGCTGTGGTGGCCACTTCCAGCTGTGGTGGCCACTGTCTAGCGGTCAGCGGCACGGAGACAACAGGTGCACGCGCACGTGGATGCTGTCGCCAGCTGTTTACAGCGGATTGTTTCATTTGAAATAAGTTCAGGACAGTCGATTGAGTCATTTGCGATATTAACAAGTAGTATCCATCATTAATATTACGTCTTTGTTCAAGTGGTAGAAAATGATACCATAAAGGTATTTTTTAAAACAAGAAAACGTTTTTTTCACACACACTAAGAATTAATTCTGTATCGCGTTTATAAGCATTTAAAATCACATACACAGACAGCCAGACCCGGAACAACTATCTGTAGGCCTTACAAATGTTTGTACATTTTTGTTTTGAGCGGTTCTTGAGGATTTTTGTTGATAAGCTCGTATCGTTTTGAATACATTACGTGGTACATTATATAATATAATGCAAATAGTCTAAATTTCGAACCACATCAATTTTGTAAGATTCAATTCATTTTAAAGTTAATCCTCATTTTGATCAGTAGCTGTAGCATCAAGCAAACCATGTTAAAGGCATCGTTGAGCACATGGCTTGTCTTGTGACGCAACAAACATTACCGACAAACAAATGATCAGCGCTCGGTCTCGGTGTTGAAACATGAATTTGTAATAATTGAATATCAGTCAGGAAATGATACAGCTTAGTGACGAATGCAAAATAAGAATGTTTAACTATTCAGTAGAAAGCGAGCCCACATCAAAGGTACAGTTCAACGAAACTGAGCGCAACGGAAACTAATGTTTGGAATTTATAAACCGGAGAGTTTCACATACAAAAGTTTATAATGTGTTTTAGTTTGTTTGCTCCTAACTGCAGCGGGGACGGGACATGGCTACTTCATTTTGGAACTAAAAGAAACAAGTTTATTGTACGTTCATAGCCGCTTCGTGCAAAATAAAGAAAGCCCCTTACAGGCTCCGCTCAGCTCTGCTCCGCTCCGCTTCACAAGCGTCGCGCTGTATTGTCGATTCAATTCTTCCTCGCTTTGTTGTGTAATCGAATTACTCTTGTTTAGCCGGCGCTGGCGGCCGTAATTAAATAAAAACAAGAACAAAAGGCGCACGTGACCCCCCCCTCACCCCCCCCCCCCCCGCGCACCGCGCACACACACACATGACCCACTCACTTATGTGATGTACTCGTATATAGCGCTATGCAGCTGTCCCAGTTAATAGGGTAGTTGACACCACCAATCAATTGATATACTTTTTATGAGCTGTCAAAACGCGCTTCCCCCATAGATTTTGTATGAGACTCGCAACCGATGACGTCACGAAGTTGTCAAGTCAATGATGCAACTATTTATTGATTTAAAAGCAACTAAAAATCGAATTTTAAAGTTATTTTGAAATGAATGGAGTTCTCCGGTCTAGAATAAGGTGTTCTTTCAGAAAAATTGTGATTTTAAATTATCGGGTAATGGTGTCAACTACCCAATTGTGTTTGAACATTTTTACGCCACGCCATTACCAAGCAGGCATACCTATCAGCACCACAAGGTTACATTTTTGTTAGTCAATTACAAATAATGTTTATCAATCATTCGATGAATCCTGCATACTTTTGTAACTAAATCATAGTAACAAGAAGTAAACAACAACTACTTGGAGCGCGGCGGGGCGGAGAGGGTAGGCGCTGTAACCGCATTACTGAAGTAAAGCGTGTGTCGCTAGTGTTGCGCCGCGTGACAAATATCCGAGATCATCCGCCTGCCACCGCCGCGCGCCGCCTACCGGGAATTATCCGTGTCACAGCACTAAAGAAATGTTCGTAACTCCGTACAAATGGAGCGGCCGGCTTACCTCACCCCCCGCGCCTCGTGAGCTCGACGAATGTCGAGCTGGTTAAACCAACTTCTGAAAGAACTTCGTGATTTGGCTTACACGTAGTGCAGCTTAGTGAAATGCCTCATAGTTTACCGAATCTTTGTAACGAATCTAAAGATTATTTGTAACATTACATTTTCGTTCCAGTGCAGTTTTTTGAGGCGACTAATTGATTAAATTGTTACCCAAATACGTTTTAAAATTTAAAACCAGATAATTGTTTGCTAAAAGTACCGTGCCGTGATATATGTGCACCTCACGTGATGACATGACACGTTATGTTATCAACAAACAATAAAGTGAGCATGTTTCGGGATTCTTTCAGGTTTCAGCAGAATTTTCTGATTTATTGTTATTTAGCTTTAGAATTTATAATAATATATAATTTATTTAAAATTTAATTATAATATTAATAAAATTTATTAATATTATAATTATATTATTATTTATTTATTAATTATATTTAAGTAATTTAAATATAATTTATTTAGTTTTTTTATTTGTACAGAAATGCTGTAATTGGAATGACGCAATATGACTAAATATCCAAATCTTAGTTTATATGGAAAAGAAGGACAACCTTGAAATATGGGGAAAATATATATACAAATAAGACAGAGACACTCCAGGGGCCTTAATCTGCTATTACAATAGTGTCAGAATGGTCGATCACTGATCGCATAATGGTTAATTTTGACAAGTTTGGTAATCTGCTACATACTAAACTTGTCAAAATCAACCATTATGCGATCAGTGATCGACCATTCTGACACTATTGTAATAGCAGACTAAGGCCCCTGGTACACAGCGTATTATCGACGCATCTCCTGCGGGCTATTGCAGGGGAGAGATCAGGCGCAGCACCAACGCCTACAAAACAATATGTATGTACGTCCTTATAGTTTAACTTGCATTGTGTTGGCAGATTGCATTACACGTGCCGTACAAGCGCTGTACGGCACGGTACTTAACCTACCAATAATGCTTCAATTACACTGATTATCAAATCAAATCAAATCAAATCAAATCATTTATTTCAATTAGACCATTACAGGCACTTTTGAATGTCAAGAAACAAAATGAATCTACAGTCCCGGTCACAAGGCATAATAACTTGTGAAAGTACTGCAGTTGCCCATTATGACTTTAGGATGGTAAAACGGTGAGCACTGACTGCGCAAGGGTCGAACTAACTAGTAGTATACGCAGGCACCATTCAATAAATTCTTTGTTAACCAAAAAAACATTTAAAAGGCTCTTTGTATAATTATAAAACCTTCAGTGTAAGCTATCCGTGAATATCTGTCCGTATTGTACTCCATCGAGTTACACGAGTGCAATGTAGTTGTCAGTGTGTATCTCATCGCACGCGGCCATATTTTAATAGCTTGTTAAACTAAGAGACCAAACATACTCGTCAAAAAATGCTATTTTGTTGTGTACTTGCTACCAGTACTTAATTGCTTTAAAAAAAATATTGACATGTTCAATATAATATATTTTATCATTAATTCTGTTACAAAATGACACCAAATCCAACGAAACAAATGCGCCTACTTCGTCATTCATTACCATGCGTTTTTATCACTTGCCCGCAATTACACGCAGCCCTGGAACAGTAGGTACTCAAACCGCATTGGTTTCTTCTGAGTCAATGAATTACATTGTATTAGGATACCATTTAGGTACTCAAGAAATCTTGCTGGATTCTATTGGACACTACTGGGCACCAAACAGCTGTATTATGAACTCGCCTTCAATATTATAATAGTTTAATAATACGCTCGAACGTATGTTGAGTTAGCATAGTCACGCAAAGGATATTGATAGCTATTTCATGTTATACATTATAAACAATTGAGCAAGTAAATGAACGCCCCCCCTCCCCCCTTCATCACACATTTTGTATTTTATTTTCTCGCGTTTTATTAATAGGATCTTTTGACAAATAATTTAAATGTCTGCGTGTGTAACCCTCGTCAACTCGTTTCAATTAAATATTCGCACAAAGTGAACCTTCCATTAACAGATAAATCGTTTGTTCCTTAAATGTTTTATTCTTTTACACATGAATTTACACAACACCTGTCTCACATTCATACAAGTTTGGTGGACTAGCATTGAATTACTGTCCAGTTCCATCCACTACGTTCTTACACATAAAACAACTTTAGTATTCTTTTACTTTGCTATGAATATTAAAACCATAGAAGTTTAAATTGTGCAAGAAACAGTTAATCAGAGTTCACACATTCATGTATACAAAAATGCTTAAGCGATATCAACGACATGTTTTATTTGTTTTTACACACGTGGTTAGCTACTAAAATCACGCGTGGTTGACTCGAAGGCGGTTATCAAACGATAACAGCGCAATAAGTAGCTCAAACGTATGAAGTGGTCGCGGCGCGCGGCGGCGGACGGCGCACTGGCGCACGGCGCGCGGCGGTCTGCCAGGAAATAAAACATTCATCAAGCGCCGGTTCGTTAGTCACAAAGCGTTGCCATCAAAAAGCAATGAAATTATAAGAGCGACGAACAAATTGGAAAACTATTATGTGTCCGTCAGCCTCGTTATTTACTGAGCAATTTGCCGAATGGAATTAACTCGGACGCGAGTTGCACAACCGCCCTCCAATTTGGTTGGCGACGCAAGCGAGTGTGTGAGTGTACAAGTGTGCCGACACAGAACAGCCGGTCATGAATATTTGTACGCGGCGCCCTTTCATCATTGTGATTGTAACAAGGTATAAGATTAAATTATAAAAAGGCCGCTCGCGAAATGAACCCGCGCCCGCGCGTGCCTCGCATGCGGGAGACTGGCGGCGGCGCCCCGCGCGGAGCCAGCCCAGAAGGCGCACTCGTCATATGTATACACACGCACTTTCATTAAAACAATTTATAATTGTAATACACAATATACATACTACTTAAAACAATAGTTACCTACTACGTATATTTTTTTGTATATATCCCGTCAATACCCCTACTTCCGTCCTTATCACGTGTGAGATGCGGCTCTTCTGTTACTTGTTGTGTCCCATGTCGGTGTTCACCTATTTAGCATACATGATGCCAGGTGACCTTCGCAGATTATCCTGTTTGTGTTTTACAAACAAACTTCTAGGTAAAGTTATAATTTCACCATACAGAGCCCCGATAGCGACTAAACATTTAATAACGTAGATACCATCTAATTGTGGCCTATTACATACTCCCGTTACTGTCCCTTACATACATTATCTACCATCTGATAAATTAAATGTCATTTTGTCGTTCATTATTGTAACGATAGTAAAAGGTTAATCCAATAAATTTATTTCTCTGGCAAAGGGAACACTTCGATTTAACTGAGCCACTCAAATATGTAATCAGAGGCTGATTTTAAATCGTTAACCCACAAAAGAGAGGCGCTAACAGCCAACGCCGTGTTTTATTTTTATAAGAGCTAGTACATACTGCACCGTGCTCCTCCTGCCCCTTCGTGATCCATCGCCGGCTCGCGACGCGACTGTGCCGACTGTTGCGTGCACAGCCAGCATTTGATCAACAAAACGTCCAATTTGGCTGTATTCTCTGGGAATACTCATCGCGAACGGTATCAAAGGGCGCTTTAATTTGCAATCCTTCGCACGACACGTCGCGCCGCGTCACGTCACCAGGCATCACACCACTTTGTCATATATTCAAGAAAATGCTAATACTATGTGTTCATTATTTAGTGTTTTTTTGTACAACCAATAGTATTTGCTTTACTTAACATAAATACTTTTTAAAGGCTGACCTATATTACGTTTATGCACTCTCCTGTACTAGGTTTTGGAATGTGGCAGCCGATCTGAGGCGACGCTGTAACGTGTCTGTGATTACGAACCAATCGCCAACAGCTGATATACTACATTATCTGTGCAATAGTGATTAGCGTTACTTTATATGTAGTTTAAAAACATTATGAATTGTCTAATCAAATATTGTATAAAATATCTTATGAAATAGAAAATGTCCAGTTATATAATTACGCCGCTCATATATTTTTTCTTGCCACATAAAAATCCTACAACAACGCAGTCAATAGCAGACTAATAAGCTTCTCATTTAAATCTAAAATCTTTAACGTTATAAGTTATTCGTTGAATAAAGTGCAGACTGACTGCAACAAAATAAACAACGACGACGACGTTATTACGAGCAATAATGTTAGCCGTCTCCTAGAGAGGGACGCAGGCGGAGGGAGGGGGGGGGTATGTCTTGCTTCACACACGTTAAAATTAAATGATTGTGACCAGGTGTGTAAATTTGAAAAGCGGCAAAAGGAATAAATACGTCAGCATACCTATGTATATTATTGATGACCTCAATACTTGTGTGTAGTTCCGTCGAGTACGGCCGACGGCGACGCGCCTCACTTTACAAAGGTAACCGGAGCCACGCGTCAACAATAGATACTGTCGTTACCCTTATTAGAAGCCGAGCCAATATAACTAATTTATTCATATTCATTATGTGCAGGAAAATTGATTAATTAATATGAACTCGTAATTCTGTGATACTATAATTTTATTAATTGCATTTTTTGTGTAGTGTTCAGCACTTTAAGAGCATAATTATAATACTCAAGATTCGGGAATAGTTGATAGAAATTGATTCGCTTCCCGGTAACATGAAACTTGAATAATGGTCAAATGTGTTTGCACTGTGGATACAGCTCTGCCTAATGTTTCAGGTAATAGAGACGTGTTGATATGATTTATAATACGAATCATATATAATCTACTAAATTATATAGAAATAATCTTCTTCCTTATTAGACGGGTCAGCGGCCAAGAGTTGGCAATCAGGCTGAGTAGTTATTGACCGCAGCGCGAGCTGTTCGCAATAGCATCAACAAACATCGACTTTTATTTCTTACTCCCGGCCAGCGCGCAGCACTACACAAAACTTTCTAACTTTGCGGAAATAAAAGTTATATATTTCCTTCAGGTAGTAATCTGCCTCTCTGCCAAATTTTCCTTACGTTAGTATGGATTCCTGTAGTCATAAAATATAATAATGTAGTACAGTGGCTCTGTGTGTAATGAATGGTCCATTACCGCGATATATTATCTGTGCCCAGCCGGCACCCGGCACGCGGTAGCTACGTATAGTTCGACATCGTGACCTGAATGAGTACCACCTTATTATTCATTTCACCTTCATTTACTTTCTTTATCTACAACTAGCGAACCACATCTAAGGCACATCGGAGCCACATCTGAGACACATCGGAGCCACATCTGAGACACATCGGAGCCACACCGGGAACGATTATTTTCGGATTATTGGCATGTTGCTTGATTTTATAAGCGATTATAATTGGTCTTAGGCCATCCCTTATGGATTCCCTGACGTCACTTTACCTTATTGTAATCTTACAGGAGCAAGTATAGCTGTATTACTCATAAAAAAGATGGAAAATGTTATAAGGATAAATTGGTTTTCTCTCGCATTAGGTGGTGATTAAGTAAGTTACCTTCATTACTTATATAGTGAGTTCGCTGGCGGTGGGTGTGGGCCGGCCGCGGCCGATACGGGCGCTGATAATGTTCCACTAAAGAGGAATTTATTGTAAAGCTGCGTCAGACGACCGCGCTCGCTCGACGCCGTATACCAAGTAAATGCCTACTAAATTATACTTAAACGATCATTATGATATTAACTTTTAATACAATTCTAGAAAAGTTTCTTGAGGTACGTACTGACGTAAGTACTTCTGTTCGTATAAATCAACTGCCTACACTCTGCTTCGTATTCCTACTTACACAATTTTAGTAAGGCTAACACGAAGGTGTGTAAGAGCTTCCAGCTTATTATTGTACAATCCGAGGTGAATCCTTTAATACTTTTGACTGAACTATACGTACCTACTGCACAGTTTCTGATATAGAAACAGATAATAGGTATTAGCAAAAATTTTGCTTGTATGTCGTTATATAGTGTGTAGTGCTAGTACACGTATGACGCACACAGTTACAAGAACTGCTTTAGACTAACTTCACACAACTTGAACCAATCGGGATTGTATCAATGAAACTCCCTCGAGATACACGCACTTATAAGCACCGTACGGCAACGTCTCAACAACTAGTAAATAATAATGACGTGTGGTGATGCCGATCCAGATCACTGATATTACTGAGCTATGAGTTTTGGGGAACACTATAGTAGAAATGATCTTTAGTATACAACACCAACGTGACAATGTTTATATTTTTTCCGTAAAGTCCGCCGAAGCCCACGGTGACCGTAGCTCTTTTAAGCACTTCCTAGTCGTGGTTGAGCAGCCTCCCGCAGCGACCACTGTTGGTAACGCTGTAGTGTGTGGGGTGGTCATTACAGTACCGATACCGAGGGAGTCTCACTCGACTGTCACATCATCGTCATGATCATTCGCCGTCTCGTTCAGCATACTCCTGAGTTTAGGCCTTTTCTTCTTTGTGCCATGGTCTGCGCAAGTCTTACCCGCAATCTGCCGAATGACATCCACCCACCTAGCGGTTGTCTTACCGGCAACCACGCAGTGAAGTCTACCCACAGAGTCAGACTTTCAAATTACGGAGCATCATACTAAAACAATGTTTAGGAGTTATTTCACTACCTACTAATTCTAACGCAAACATACTCGTAGAGCAACATTCACATTGCGACTCGGCTCCTCTCGGCCGGACTCGGCTCGTCTCGGTCCGACTCGGCCCGACTCGGCGCAGCCAATCGCCCCGATAGAAACATCGCTAGTTTAATTGCCCCCTAGATACAATCTGACAGACGATTTACTAAACTAATCACCCTTTTACGTAAATACTGGTGCTCTATATTTCATGCGCAATCCACTGAATTTATTTTGTTTGTAAAAATATTACAAGTGCGATCAGATTAGCGGGCGGTGGAGATTGCTTTGGAATTCATTTTGATTTCAATTAATGGCTACGTGTAGCGCCTGATACGAAATAATTTTGTAATTTATCTTTGCTTTTGACATCAAACTTTGTAGGATTATCTTGAACTTAAAAAATTAGTTGGATTTACCTGAATAATGCCAACTGGTGAATAAATCCTCTCCACTATGCAAACATTTAATATGATAAATCATATAAACAGCCAAGAGATGCTCGGGCCGACATCGCGGAGTCTTCACAAATAAAACTGCTCGTCACTCATCATACGTTTGTGAGATGTTGCTGACGTAGCAACCCCGGCCCTCGCCCCCCGGGCCCCATTCGCCCCCACCCCCCGCATACACCAGGTCGACCACATTCAATAACCCTCTCGGACTGAAAAATATGTAAGAGCAGCAGAATGCCGCCTCCGCCGCGCTTTTCATGAGTCTTCAGTTATTCAGTGAAGTAGGACGGAATTAACATGACTGCTTTATAATGTAAGCTCAAAGGAAATGGCGGAGTAAACATTACCATTAATATTTGCTAGTGATCTGTGTTGCCTGCAGGCCGAGCAAGCTCTCGCTATTTATGTTTTCACCTGCTCAATAAAATGCCACTTACAAAATACAAAACATTTTAAACAATCAGATTTTTTCTGATGAGTTTTTATGAATGTTTATTGATATCGTTGAAGTAGTTGACGCAGTCTGGAATTTCGTTCGGCTCTGCCCAGAGTTATTTTTTTCTCGGATGTTTAATCATCAAATAATGGCCCCCGCTCTGGACGGTGGGGGAGAGAGGGGTGTGTCAGACTTTTACTGGCAAAAATCCTATCTATGTTCCTTGTTTTGCTCATCCCGCAACCTCGGTAGGCAGTGACCGTGGCTGGCCCCTCTACTTTACTGACATCTATTTGAGGCGCGCATGGAGCACGATAGAGCTACACATTGATCGACATCTACGGTGGCCGGTAGTCGCCCCGCGGCGCGTCCGCCTCTACTCCGTCCGTCACTATTTCTACGATGTAATAAGTCTCGGGGGGGCGGAAATACCCAGATTTGTTTGTCACCTATAAATGTACAGCAACACAAACATGCTGATATGATGAATGCCTTCTAAGAACTCCTTAACATAGAGCTCTTTCACTACGTAAACTGAGATGAATACATACGTACTGCGGCGAGGTGCAGTTATGGTGAGGACAAACAGTGAGCTTGTGATCCTATGTCAAGTATTAAGTTTATATATATATAAAGTATCATATAGCCGTAAGTAAACGTGATGCATGCCGCGCTCACGAGCTTATAACCGAAGTGAGCAGTACCACACCACTACCACTCAATGCTATACATACGTAACAACTCACGTAAATGTACATATTATAACACATATCGCTAGTAATTTTGTTTGAATATCAACAAGTGAATGAGAACAGTGTCATTACATTCGTAATATTTTCGTCGAGTCGTAAACTATGTAAATACTAATGATCATTAGTAAACCCTAACATCAGACGCTAAATTCTCAACGAAGTGTCATTATGTTGAGCTCGTAATGTGGCGCGATCGCAGTTTGTGTTGTACCGTTATGTACAGACACACAAAACCTCGGCTAATGAGACGCTATAATCGTTATTTCTACTACAATATGTTTGAAAGGACTCGTAAAAACTTCGGCTCAGCCGTTGTGCAGCTATTAACGATGTACTTACACTCACCACTCCCGAGACATCGCCCTCATTAGCCTCAATTAGAAAATTATGTGAATAAATAGACGCCGCGCCTCGTCTGCATGTGACGGCTCTGGGGAAGTACTACGTAACCGCCAACAAAGCAGTTGAGCATGACGTTCAACGCTACAATTTAGATTAAGACGTGTTACGCTAACAATAGTGTTCGGCGCGTTGTGTGCACCGATTAGCTGCCCTTAGCTCACGGGCGCTAGTAACGAGCGGGTCCGCGGGCCGAACGATCACAATTATTTCCCACACGAATGCGTTGCCGGTGCCGGTGCTAAACTGTAATTTGTTGAAATAACTGTGAAAATGCTAAAGTACGGGCTTGAGTCAATATTTTTGTGAGCCTGTAGTAAGTTTTATGGTTTCCGATCAGCACTAAGTAGCTCGACCTTAACAGGTATTTGATACTAGCCCTAAATAGAATTGAACTCGTGTTTGAGAAATTTCCTCTCGCAGCGCCTAAGGCCTTTAAACGTTACACAACAACTCGAGAATGCAATTCAATATACTATTTAATCCGTGCTGATAGAAAATGCAGAGAACTTTAAATTGTAAGAAACAAAAATGTGGGTACGTACAACTTGGTGTTTATTTCCTCGTTTCCGTTTGACATTGGCACAATTATGTCTCTATACCAGTTTGGGAGTAGTGTGGTGTACCTAAATACCAATTATGATTAGCCTTTTTCACCCCACTGCGAGCAAAAGCCCTTCTTTCTCTCCGTTCTACTCGATGTAATGCAAACGAAAGCAATCCTTTAGAAACAAGCCCAGCTCATGTCGCCATCACTTTAGCGTCCGTCACGTTGTCGTACAGTTGGGATCCACAGAATGGTGGATGTTGTCCATTGCCTCCGCCTTGTAGCAGATGTGACCAGCCTAGTTCCACTTAAAGCTTCACTTCCATCTGGTAGCTGCAAGATCTGCATTGTCTGTTTGTGTTTTGGAGAATGGTTTGGAGTTTCGGATATGGAGCTCGCTCGTTGGCAGACTCCAAGAGTCGATTTTGTAAGTAAACAAAGTAACACTGTTCGCGCTCCATAGGTGAGCATGAGGGAGCCAATGCACATTACACCTGAGATCTGAATTAAAGGTCCCAAAACGATTCACCGCGATATATTTACGAAACTATTATCTAAAGCTAGCCTTATCATAAAGTGTAACATAACATTCTCAGCATACGTAATGGATAAACCAACAAAAAATTGCCAACAATTTTGATATTTCATATTTTGATATTTTCAAGATTTAAAGTATAGCGGACCTATTATGTACTGAAAAAGCAAGGGGAGTAAATAAAAACCTTGGATTGTTTACATCCATTATTTGTAAAGCTCACTTAACGTTTGGGTACATCACTTTTCTGGCGCAAGTCCTGTTATCGTAGTGTCGCCGCTCTCCGCTCTCCAACTGAATGCGTTTATCTTTGTGTCCTTCCAGGAACAATTTTATGTTTAGTTCTTTAGGGACAATTCCTGTGTCCACAAATACAAATACATATCTACATAACAAGAAGTGTTTGAGGCAAACGACTGTTCAGCGGTAACCCTCATCGCATAGCTATTCCAAATTCCCGAGCTACTGTGCGCACTAGCGGTGCGTTTGATCTCAATCGCACTAATTACGGAGCTATGTTCGGGCATGTTCTAGAGATTGTAATGCGTGATTACTTACCAATCCGCTCTGCTCAGGACGCATGCTCGGCTAAGCACTCGACATCTGGCACTCGCAGTTTGATTCATTTATAATTAAAATTCCTTCATTAAGTAAGTTATTCATTCGAAGCTAAAAATATAAGCCAACGGCTTCGATCGGCGGCAGCAATATCTCGCGTCCGGCCCTGGGTCAGTCTACGATCCGGAGCAAAGGCGGTCACCTGCTGCATGTTAGAAAAGAAGGTAGCCGGGCACACGGCTGCACGGTTCGGGTTGATTCCCTATAAAAAGGAACCGACAAAAAAGTCCATATTTACTCTTTAAAAATATTTGGTTTTACAATGTTGTTGTTACAGCGTTAGTACTTAAGTATAAAAGGACACCGACAATAAGTCGTTGCTTGTCAAAATATGAGAGAACTGTTCTTAATCACAGAATTTTAAGAAAATGGAGAGGAAACTAACGCACAGAACAGAATGAAATAATGTTGTTCACATGAGTGTGTGTGACGAGGTCGGGACGCGGTCACGTGATTCGTTTATTCTCGGCTTTGTTCGGGTCACAAGTGTTTCAAAGCCGATTACGGGCCGTGAGCTGCACCTTACAGAGTTTTTATTAAAATATCAAGCGCAGTAGTTCTACATCGTTCATATCCATCCATGGTCCTTTTTGCCCTTTGTGTTTCGGGGCCGCTATATCAATGCAGGCCATGGTCCTTTATTCAGACGGGAAATCATCCACAAACTGTGGCCACTGACGGTGTCTACGGTGGCCGGGAGTCGCCTCGCGGAGCCCGACGCCCAGCGCGTGTTCCGCGGCGACTGTGTTGGTTGCAGTTCAGCCACCTCCTTCGCTAGCATGACTACTTCACAGAAGGAGGTGGCCGGTTTCCATTCCCTCTCGCTCCGGACCATGGCCTGAACCGGGGCCAAGAGGTCAGCCTCTGCGAGGACACAGCGGTGGTCTGCACAAGCGGTGTAGACCACCACATTGCAGGCAATGGCCCTTCAGATTGTGCCTTACAAGAAGTTTTTATATACGCGAGCGAGTGTTGAAATGTAGTTGTCCAACAAATAAAATAATCTTGTAAAGTTCCAACCTGATCGCGATCTCGCACAGTTACCAACATCGTGTAGTTAATTAAAAACCTCACAACTTGTGAGTTGTTCTCGTTACTGTTTCTATTATCATTGTATTAATAAGTGATATTTGATAAAACAGTTCTCATAGAGTTATAAAAGCTTCCTTAGCAACACAAGTTTTGCTGATGAACCTTCACAAAGTGTAATTATATTGTTTACGAGTAATACTTACATAGATTGACAGCTGAAGCTGCTCTATAAAGATCTTGTGAGACGTCTAGTCATTTTCTGTAGCAATTACTTTGTCACAGATACAGATTCATTTCAAGGCCATGGTGTTGGTTTACAGCTATGCATATCATAACACGATTTTCACAGGCCATCAATGAATTAATAAGAACGAAAACAAAATGGTTTTCATAGTAATGACGTCATCCGATTCAATATTTTGTATGGGGAGCCCGGTTTTAATTACACATAAGTGGTATTGTTCTTATTCTTTAACAGCCTTTGTGCAAAACCCTATCCTAGCACTATATCTATTTGAATGCTGACCGTTACCAACAGTTAACTCATGTTTTACTCGTAATAAGATTTTAGAAAAGTTACAGATATCTAAGCTAACTAAACCTACTACAGTCGTTAGGTGAACGAGCTGTTGTTTACTATCGGCCACTGACCGATCAGTTAACAATTAGAGCGTTCACTTAGACATTTGCGATTTATGATGACATTCTATTATGTACTCGTGTGTATCCCCCAACTTAATACTGGAAGTTTTTATTAGTATGAAGAAGAGAAAGTACGAATACATTTCGTTTTGGTGAGGGTACAAGAGCACTTCCATTTGTTGAGCGATGGTAACATAAAGCACGGTAATGTGTCGGCGGCGGCGGCACGCGCCTTGTTCACACGGACGCTCTTAATAAAAGCCGCCTAATGAACTGCGCGCTACGCAACATTCGGCTTAATCACCCGCTTCTCACTACCTCCGGCTTTTTCTTCGTTTTTTTTTTAAACTTATTACAGCTATAATCAAGTGGAAATTAAATATGCGTCCAGCAATTCTGCTGAGTGTGCCCGCTTGCTGGCTGTGGGTGAGTGGGAATCGGGCCTCTGGCTACAGGCGTTACCGTCACCTAACATAGGTACTTTGTTGGGTGACACAACCTTCCAGCCCGCGTGTTTGCGATTGGGTGCTCCCTGTGGGGCTCCGCATCGCTGTCAATGTGGGGAAGCAGTCGACTGCCTCGGACACCATGGCCTTCCCTGCAGTAAAAGTGCAGTGTCGGCACTTTTGCACCATCGCATCTTCCTAGCACGGTGAGCTGCGCTGGGGCTGCTGAAAACCTCAAACTGCGCAAATATAACAATTTGGTTGGAAGTTATGTTTTTGTGCCGTTTGCGGTTGAAACACTAGGCCCTTGGGTCCGAGTGCCCATATTGTATTTCGAGAAAGCGCCAAGCGGTTGGTCGACTCTTCTCGTGACCAGAGGGCTGGCCTGTTTTTTGCACAAAAAATAAGCATTATCATCCTACGCGTTAATGCTGCCAGACTTCTGGGCACTTTTTGCTGTTAACTGCGATGCGGACGAATTTTTTGGCGCCCTGTAATTTGCTATTTTTTAATTATACATATTTTCATTATTAGTTTCTGTCTTATAGTTTGTATATAGTAATTAATTTAATAATGCTAATAAATAGTTTAGTATAAAAAGTGGGAATTGTTCAGAAATATTTAAAAAGTAATAAGATAATATTATATGTGTTAATAATGCAGCTACTGTGAACTACTCCGACTTATGTTGAGCTCAAGAACACCAATTTTTTATGTGACAATTGTTTTAGATCTGACTAAAACAAAATTCTCGTAATGTGAGACGTGGTAGCGCGTGCTCGCTGCGCCATCACTCACCACCACCACTGCTACTGCTATAGTGTTATTGCAGGCATGCTCCACAGCGCCATCGTCAGTAGTACCGACGGACGAGGCTTACAACTACTGTAACAAATTGCAAAACATACAATTAGTTGCAAAAAAAACACGTTCAAAAATAGAATAATACACGTTTGATATTTGTTTCGTTTAACAATCATGAATTAACTGTTCATCAATATTAATTAAACAGTAATAAACTTTAAAAAATGAAATAAAAAAACAGTTAGTCTACAATTCAACGTCACTATCACAGGCTTCGCCGTAAACTTGATCCGTTTTTATGAAATATATTTTAAATGTGTTTTAATCAACAGCATTATAAAACCCTTAAAATATTAAAATATTTTACATATATTAACTGTGTATTTTCGTACTTTTTGATACTTAATCTTGCGAAAATTCAACCAAAGAACCACAAAAGGCGTTTGTAACATATATGTGTTGTACGTGTCATTTTCAACGCTACTTACAACATGCCTGAACAAGGTTACACGTCGGTAGTTGCTACAGAATTGCATAATATGAATCTTGAATTATTTTAGTCACTCCGGTCAGTTCTTCAATACTAAGCACTTCATTTGATTTGTATCTTGAAATTGAACAAATTGGCTCGCAATAGTGGCCATGTGTGTGGATTTTAATAAACTCCTTCTTGGCATTTCATAAACTCGAATTTGGCTTTTAGTCTCCCATTTAGTTTTATGCGGGTGTCGAAGGAAAGGCCCCTACCCCCTAGCCCTAATAGCGGTATGGCGAGGGTTGCGCCATAACATAGTGAAGTACGACGTTGTATCAGAACCCACTCGGGCGTACTCACCAACATAGTGACGTGTGTACATTTGCAGAAACACACGCTAACATAGACACGCGTCACGTACGGTAACGTGAGATTGCATCTTCGATTGGCATTTGTTTGACAAAGCTTGAGGTCGCCGCCGCCGCCGTGCATACACAAGTGCACATATATGCATATACATATGTGTGCGTCCCGCTGGTTTCACTAGAACTATTGAAGCTGCCTTGTGTTACTTTTTTATTTTATTTTATTTTATTTATTAGGGAAAATTAACAGTTGCACAATACAGTAACAAATAAAAAAAAATGACACAAAGAGAAAAGACAAATGCACAACTAACGACATTTTCCACAGAATACAAAAAAAAAATACAAATCAGAACGACGACGTGCGCTTACAAGTTAAAAGAAAAAGAAACAAATAAATGCAAAAAAAAAATATAACAATGAATAATTAATTTACAATGAATATTTAAAAAAAAGAATGATAATAGTAGCATTTTGATAAATTTGAACAGGCTTCCAAGAATTAAAAATAAGAATCTAATAAAGTACTGAATATAGAAACTAAACAATTCATATATCAGAATTAAAGTTGGAATTATCAATAGTTTCACAAACAAGTCGTCTAAATTGTCCTGATGGAACAGCGAATATATCAATATCAATAAAAAGTTTATTATATTGATCAGCCAGGCGACGCAAGGGTGCTCGTAAACCTGCATTTGTACGTGTAGATGACACGGCAAACAAGGGCCGCATACGTACCCCACGGCATATGGTTGTTCTTGGTACTACGTAGCTGATCTTATTGATAATGTTAGTACAATCAAGTGTGTTTTTGCATAATTGATATAGAAGCATTGTTTCCAAAAAGATACGTCTTGCTTTGAGGTTTTGAAGCTTATACTTATTCAAAAGATCACCGTAAGATGCGTAAGTGCGAAAACAACGGCAATGCACGGCTTTCAAAAACTTTCTTTGAACGTTTTCAATTGCGTCTGAGTACTTACTGTACAAGGGACTCCAAACTGCAACCGCATACTCTAACTGGGACCTGATTAACGATTTATAGAGATATATATATGTAAAAGGACGGACAAATTCAGTGGCTGATCTCATTACAAAACCGTACATGCGGAAGGCATTATTTACAATTTTTGCTATATGAGAGTCAAGGTGTAATTTATCATCTAACATAACTCCGAGATCGCGAACAATTGTTTCTCTCGTTAAAATGACGTTATTTAAAGCGTAAGGAAATTTTTTAACATTTTTGTTTTTCGTAAAACTTATACAGCAGCATTTGGACACACTAAGTTGGAGCTTATTTTTTGAGCAGTATGAAGAAAACCTATTTAGATCTTCTTGTAAAAGGAGACAATCATTCATGTCTTTGATAGGCCTAAAAATTTTGAGATCATCTGCGTACAGCAACAATTTGGAATGTTTGAAACATGTGGTGATATCATTAATAAACATAATGAATAAAAGGGGACCTAAAATGGAGCCCTGGGGCACTCCAGATGTTACACTTAAAGTGCTGGAAGTGAAACCGTTTATCACTACCCTCTGAGTTCTATTTGACACGTAAGAAGCGAACCATCTTAAAAGATCGCCACGTATACCATTGAACGCAATCTTTTTTAAGAGCAGCTGATGATCTACTTTGTCAAAGGCCTTCCGGAAATCAGTGTAAATAGTGTCCACCTGAACACGAGAGTCCATGTTGTTAAACAGGTAGTCAACAAAGGTAACCAGGTTGGTTGTAGTTGACCTCCTTTTGACGAATCCATGCTGTTGTTGCACAATGATATTGTGCAACAAAGGGTATATTTTATTATGTACTAACCTTTCGAAAACCTTTGACAAAGCAGATAGTATAGATATAGGGCGATAGTTCTCTACTTTACTTGTTCAATATACCTAGTTTTTTTATAATATTTTTCCTATTCCTTGTATGGATTGTACTCGTAGCAACGTATCGCGTAGCAGCATGGTAGCGTAGCAGCGTAGCAGTATAGCAGCGTAGCAAACGCTGGTTTACTCTCAAATGGTAGTTTGCTAACTGTATATAGTTTTAATGATGATTTTATTTAAACTTCACTCCTCCAATTACATTCTTCAGATTAACTATAATCATCATTTTGAAATAATATAACTATACACATAGCCAGATAATTACTGAAAATAAATTAAAGAGAGGATTCTGCCCTGCAGTGGGACACATCGGACTTATAATAATAAATAATTACGTCAGGAGGTGTTGCAGAGCAAGAACCCTGCATGGGTCTGATGTAGACTTCTTAGCGTCCGTATCCTGGGCATGCCACTGTCCGGGAGAATCGATCCCAAAATATTTTCTGGGTATTCTCGTCTGGCTAACGGAGAGTACTTTTCTTTAGCTTTGAAGTACAACCTCGTCGCGAGACGACTCCCAGCCACCGTAGGAGCAGGTCTGTGGACGGTGAGCAATGGGTAGCTCACCGGCCATCCATCAGTGACGATAGACCATGTCGACGGCGAGTTAGTGATCCACGCGTGCTTCAAAAAAATTACAGCAAAGCAGCAGGGTCTGCTAGGGCCAGCGCTTACCAGGTATGCGGGTTGTTCGGAAGAGATACCGGGCTCTGAAACACAAGGGGCAATAGAAGAAGCATGGGCGAGTTTTAGTCAATATAAGTCTGAAACTCCCCGCTGCTCCACCCAGAGCAGGGGAAGTTATTAGATGATTTCCCATCCGCCAAAAAAAGTACAACCTCGTGCAATTAGAAGTATACGTTTGTGTCCAACCCAGTGGTGGTAATATATTATTTCATTGTATTGGGAGCGACATATCGACTATTGTTGCCAGCCTGAAGCGTTTCAGTGTCCCGCATGATGAGAACCTCGTGAGAGCAGAACCAGAGAAGCAATTTAAACATCTAGATCTGACTCGCGAGGTTGTCGACACGCGAGCTCGGACCCTGTACCCGAAGCCGGTGGACTAGTATTTTGAACACTTTTACATGTTGTTGTTATTTGTAATGTTAGCATAAAATTACACCGTTGTGTGATTAGACTGTAGCCTAGTTGTAGATCGGCAGTGGCCCGACTGTGGCCCGACTGTGGCCCTACGCTAACGAAATGTGTATAAACACGAAACAAAGCGCCCAAGAGGGGCCCATTCCCATCGTCCAATTTACACGATAGGTATTTTTACAGGCCATGAAAACACAACAGTTATCCTTGTTGCGAACAACGTGAGGTATTCCCGAATTTATAGTTGACTTTTTATATTTATTAAATCCGGCTTGCGCCCGCAAGGGGCCGTCGATTGGGTCCCGGGCCCCAAGGAGCTGGGCCCCGATGCTGCTTGAGATTCAGTTTAATCAATCTCTATTTGCCATCGAGTTTTCCGTTGCAGGTCACAACGTAACTATGAATAATTACAGTCATTAAGGTTAATGATCGTTCGCGTACAATCATTTTTCTTGCGAGTTTCAATTAATTCCGACGTTTTAGTTACGTTGGTTTGGTGTATGAGCTGATCGAGGGAGGGGGGGGAGGTTGCAGCGTCCACAACAACACCACAAGTGCAGCGATCGCGAGCGGTGGCGCTGGCGCTTGCCCGCCGCGCGGTGCAGCTGGTAAATAGAGGTCATTCAATGTTGGATGTACGAAGCCGAACAACACAATTTCAATAATTTTGGTTTTGTCTCGCAAGCTATCAGAATGGCTGTTATAGCATTCGTTTAAATATGAATGCAGGGTCGGGCAGGATCGGCCGCCATACACACGATTGTACACGGTGCTCCATTCATACTCTAAACATAACCGGGACCTTGACAAACTGCTACCCTACCATGATGTCTTAAAGCAGAACTAATTCCACTGAGGGAAAGAGACAGAGCTATACAGGGTGTCTAGCACCATCTCTTTCTCTCAGTGGAATAAGTTCTGCTTTAAGACGTCATGGTAGGCCTACTGATCTAACTAAAGTCTCACAGGCGTATGGTTTTCAATTTGTTAACTACAGATTGCATATCATGGACAATTCTGCGGTACAGTGTTATTTTTGGGGCAAACAACAAATGGGGAACTTGTTTTCGGGATGCAACAAAAATGTTAGCGATGTTTGTGTTCTTTGAATACAACTGACAGTTGCATTCCATATTTTAAAAAGGTGGAAATTTTAAGTCTACTTGCTATAAACATCCTGGAAACGACATTATTTGTAAAAATAAAGCTAAAGTTATTCAAAATACTATCTTTAGTAAAGAAAACCCCGATGCGTTCTTAGAGTTTGTTAATGAACTATGTGAAATGTAAAATTTCGATAATGAAGAGAAGCTTTTTTAGTGTTGCTCCACAAATCCTTACTAATATTATAAAAGCGAAAGTGAGTTTGTTTGTTTGTTATATGGCTAAAACAATTTTGATGAATTTTGGTACAGAGATAGTTGGGAACCAGGAGACGGACATAGGCTAATATTGTTTTGAAAAAAGTGGGATCTGAGGGAGAAAAGAGAAAACTTAGCGTTGTTATTACAAATCAATAAGGCGCAAGGGGAACTATGTTACCCCGAATTTAACGCGAGCAAAGCCGCGTCCAAAAGTTAGTCTATAATAAAATACTCGACGAAAGAAAATGTTTAACATTATAGATGTTTAAAAAAACGCTTAACGGGTTACTGCTTAAAACTGTTATTATACTGTTAGACGAGTTTCTTAATGTTTCGATCACTATAATGTTGACACATTAAATTTTTTTGGCGACAGTGACGGCGGTTAGCGCAGTGGCTGAGCGATTGACTGCTGCGCTGCGTAGTGCAGGTTCGATCCCCGCACGGAACAAACATTTGTAAAGCCTAAAGATAGTTATTCCGGGTATGACTGTTTGTATTTGTATGTTTAAATGTTTGTAAACGCACGATACAGGAAAAAATCCTAGTATGGGGCAATTTTTTTTTAAAGAGATATATATTTTAATACTTTACAACAACTTTTGTCATAAAATGAAATCTAAACTAATATTATAAATGCGAAAATAACTCTGTCTGTCTGTCTGTCTGTCTCTTCTTCACGCCCAAACCACTGAACCGATTTTAATGAAATTTGGTACAGATATAGTCTGGGACCCGAGAAAGGACATAGAATAGTTTTCATCCCGGAAATCCCCCGTGAACGGGAACTATTAATCCACGCGTACGAAGTCGCGGGCAAAAGCTAGTTGAATATAAATACTTTTTTTTTAATTATGTCAATTGCAAAACATAGCGCACAATATAAGTTTTAAGATCGTTTATATTATTATTACCTATGTTTACAAATAAATGAATGATTTTAATGATTCTGTTTCTAGGCACTATAATATAAATTATGCACCTGCTCGATGGTTTCTTTAAATCAGTTGTAGACTAAAATGGCAACACAAATGCTTTGACCAGCAGCTGTGTGCCAATTCCCTGTGCAGCGCAGCCGGTTGCCGGTTGGTCTGCGTGCAATGTGTTCCAATACATTTTATTAAAGTCTGCGTCAGCTGATTTCACTTCAGAGCTTTCCGACGCCAGCAATTTGCATTCCGGACACAAGTACAAGCTCGCAGTACACCGCAGGTGATCCGCTATTATTGCTCGCTGCCCACCTGCTGCTGCCGCCTCCTACCTCGCAATGGGTGGCCGGGGGTGCGGGGGGGGGGGGGGGGGGCGGTGCAATAGTAACAGTAATTGTAAATCAATTTGTGTGGCCAGCGGCCGATGTGCACATTGTTGTAGCATTAACTGGTGCCGCTCACTTGTTCGCCACACTTACTTATACTGTATTATGTCAACTATGTACAGGTTTGTATTAATCAAATTGTGCGATTATTGGACCAGCAGGCATATTATTTAATCGTTAGTATATTTTCTGCTAAATAAATCAAGTTCCTAACAGTATCGTCTGTTTTTAAAACAAACGTCATTTGCTAAATTCTCATGAAATCTAAATGACAGTTGCAGTTGTTATTAATGTCGTAGCCAATTGTAATATCTAGTAATTATATGTATTGCGTTTATATTGGCAGGAGTTTCAAAATTAAAAGCTAAACAGCTGTATGTTGCTAGAAACGAATTAATTTAAAGACATTTACTAAACAGAAATGAAAATACGAATCTCAAACGAGGATTGTGGAAATGTCTATTTGACAGATACAGTTTTTTGATGTTGGCCACACCAGGGCTACTCGGAGGAACTTCTCGGGTATGCATGCATGAAAGTCTGACTAATTTTCTTATTAATTTTTCAATCATGGTTGTAAGCATCATATAATTTGCAGACTTTTGTCATATACTAAAATGGATTGATGAACAAGGGTGGAATCGGCACAAGTTTTACACCTAAAGAGTAAAAAAAGTAAAACGACATGCTCACCATACAAGTATACAACCCCTGAGGCTTGTCAGTCTGTATGTATATATGTCTTGCTGGTTGTAGTGGGTTGGTGGGAGGTGGTCCCGACATGTTGGACGCAGAGACGCGCGCGGTATCAGCACCCGAGCTGCGGGCTGCTGCGGGCTCTGTCGCCGACACTACGGCATAATATACTTAATGGTGCGCGGCTCAATCGCAACTCCATTGACGCGAGCGCGGTGCGGGCGCCGCGTGGGCACACAGCCAACCGATATCATTATAATATTTAAAACTTCAATTCAAATGGAAGTTAAAAAATATCTCGCTATAAATTTTTCTCTTCGGGCGCATGAATAGTTCGCATCGCCGCGGGAAATTCACATTCGAACTGGAAAAGAAATATTGTAAAGGGAATCCGTTTTAGAGCAGTGCAACGTGAGGGCGAGGGCGGGGAGGGCGAGGGTGTGGGGGCGGCGGAGAGGGGCGGTGCGACTGCGGAGAGCGGGTTACGTAAGCCGCACACTCGAGCCTTGTAAAACTTCAACAATATGACGGAAATAAATTTCTATCTTCTGCAGCGGCTATAACTTTAAATAAGTACACTTCGTCCGGCGGCTGCTCTCCTAATTTCTATTTAATTACCCGCCGATGAATAATTCCCTTTATTGCCCCCTCGAGCGCTCACCGCCCTAACACTCACTTAAGCGCTCGTAAACTATTTGTATTATTTGCAACTCCTCGTTCACCGATAATGTTTAAACGATTTACCTTGAAAGAAGACTCTCCTCATATGTTTTAGTGCTTCAGCTTTGGTTTTAATGTAGCGCTAGGAGCGAGTGGCGGGTAACAAAAGATTTTAGTAAAGTTAATAAATGAAGCCACAACTCACGTCGTGTTTGGGCGAGGTAACGCGCTGATTGCTAAGCGAAAGTATCTGGACGCTGCTGGTCGCTAGACGCTGGTCACTGCAGCACTGTAACGGTATTAGTAAGCGATTTTTGGTTCAAATCCTCCAAGGTAGTGTATATTGTATGTGAAGTATGATAACCGGTAATAACGTCACGTAATGTACCGGCACACGTTCCCGACATACGTGTTGTATCGTATAGAGCACGTTACAACACTATAATGGGAACGTAGCGAGGTGCAATTATTTTGAACAAATTGTATGTTAATATAATTAGCGGCAACACACATGTCATGTGTATCGCTCGTTAAGGCGCACTTATTGCACTAAATGTTTTGTAAACAAACATGCTGTACTGCCATTGTTCTAACAGTTACTTCATGGAAACTAGGTTGCGGGCGCGTTTTACGAATTAATTATTGTTTATACACAGAATGAATCTATTTGACAACATCTGCTATGAGCAGTTCGCGGGTAGTTTTACACTGACATGTGCTAAGTAACCGCGTGCCAGGCTAGAGAGACTGCCGAGTTCACGGAGCGTCGCACGGAAGTTAGTGCAGCATCCTGCAGCCGGACCAAGTTTAGCGAATTCGCCAACTTGTGTGTGATCGAGTTTGGGAAATAACGTTCTGCTTATAGGAATCAGCTCCAATATTCTATTTGTAGAATGTTTCAAAAGTACTGATATATAACATAACCGTCGGCCGTGACGAGCCTCCCGTGCCGCGTGTACTGCCCGCACCTAACGCACTCTTTGAGCCAAACCCGACACTGATTCGTTCATAAATGAATAGGAGACGATCCTTTCAGTTTGTTTCGAGTGTTGTGAGATGAACGTGTGAGTGTAATGTAATTCTGTGTCATTAACTAATGCAATTGGCCAATTTCCGTTTATGTCAAAATCAGTAAATAACATCTTGACACAACATTAAGCCTGTAATCCCCAAAGGGTTTTGCAGGAGTTACGATCTACATCTCACACGTTACGTTACGTTACATGTAATAGTACGGGATGGGCATAACCAAGGGGCCCGCTACTAGAAAATGCCTGACCGACAAACCCAATCACACTTTTCCCCATAGTGAAATCGAACCCAGGACCATGTGCTCAGGAGCTGCGCTTTCGACCACTAGACACATGAGTATACGTTAATTTATAATGTAGTCGTTATAAATTGATGATGGTGCTTAATGTTTGTAAATGTGGTTACGAGAAATAGTGATGTCATCGGAACATGGGCGTGATACTGTCCCGTGAGTGTGAACGCATATGATCTATGAAGCCATCCGCATCCAAGCCGCAGATGTAATGCTCGTGCTGCTGGCGGCGACCACTCAGCTCAGCTCAGCTCAGCTCACAGCGTCAAGCCTGACACTGCTTACGAGAAAAGGATTTAAAAGCTTTCCTTCACTAATGTTCACCTACGAAAATTACGAAGTCTTTTTACGTAAATTTAGTAAATACAATGAGCGAACAAACACCTGTTGTGACCGCTTGTCTAGTTGCCAAGTGCGGTTGACAAGTACAGTCAGCCTCAGAAATACCAATGCAATACTTAACTTCATAATTAGTAATCCTCATATTTGTTTATGGCAACAGTAATATTGTTTTCTCCATACATTCACAGGATATTAGCAAGTATGTGTCAACACCGTCTGACCGCGTGACACTCGCCCCGGGCAGTGTCCGACACTCTGACACCTCGCGCTACTCTCGTGACATTAACACTCTAGTACGGAATACGAGCCCAGAGAACACATTATTATTAATATTCGCGGCTTCGATCGCATTAAATTTGATATAACACAATACCTGCTGCCTGCACTTTTTGCCCTTGTGTCTTATTGATTTGTAATAGTAACGCTAAGTTTTCCTTTTTCTTCCCTCGTTCTCCCTCATAACCCACTTTTTTTATAAGAAAAATAGCCTGTATCCGTCTCCTGGTTACCAAATATCTCAGTACCAAAATTCATCAAAATCGGTTTAGCCATTAAAGCGTGAAGAGGTAACAAACAAACAAACGAACTTTCACTTTGATAATATTAGTAAGGATTTATTTAAAAGAAGTAAGCAAGTAAACAGTACAACCAAAACACTTATATTCTAAAATTTTAACACTAATATTAAAAATAAACTTACGAACTATATCTTAAAAATGGAGATATACATTCGCAAATTTCATAAGGAAATAATAACTGACGTGGAATAATATCGAAGTACAAGAGAGGTAAGTAGATGCTGCACAGTTACTCACTCTAAGCTTTTCATTGGGAGTACAGATGTGGTATCGAGATGCCGATTACAAACCACATGCGTAGTACACACACACACACACGCTATAGTGACCACGTCGTTAGCTAACAAGCAGCCTTCCCTTTTAAACAACAACGATAGCTCACCACATCCATCCTTCATACACTATTCCACGTTCATTCTGACGTCACGAGCTTACAACGCAAAAATAGCAGTCGTCGTATTAAATACGCGATTCATTTCCGGCAAGAGCCGCCTCTCAACCAACTGCTAAATATTTAACGTGTCCGCGCCGAA
The DNA here is from genome assembly GCA_958449745.1 of Ochropleura leucogaster. Classification (NCBI taxonomy): domain Eukaryota; kingdom Metazoa; phylum Arthropoda; class Insecta; order Lepidoptera; family Noctuidae; genus Ochropleura; species Ochropleura leucogaster. Next base: position 204,377 of record OY288213.1, on the reverse strand, counting down.
CAAAAACTGAGAGTAGGCTTAAGGCATTCATCACGCCACCGCACCGGGCCGCACAGGGCCGCACCGGGCTGCATCGGGCCACATGGGGCAGGACCGGGCCGCACCGGGCCGCACCGGGCCACATGGGTCCGCACCGGGCCGCACCGGACCGGGCCGGCACTACATTATTTATACATAATTTCATTTGGTTCAACATTATTTTATTTATAACATTGTTTTTTGAAATCAGTGTTGTTATCGAAAATGAAGGCGGCGCGCTGAAAGTCGTATCTGCCAATGGCTTATTTACCAAAAGCCTCGACCAATACTTGACTGACTGACCGTATTTTGTTTGTTTTCTATGTTTTAAGAAATATTAAAAAAATATTTTATATGTATTTTTCTGCCAGGCCTTCTTTCTTAAAAGAGACCACTCACCATATATTCCATAAACTTTGGGCTATTTTCAAAAGTACTGGCCAACAAAAATAAGCTTTTAACTCAAATGGAACATAGCTTAATAAACTTTTTTATTATTATAATTATATGTAAGTCTTATGTGAATTCAGCGAGAAGTTATTCAACCACATAATATTGGAGATCACCCAGATAAGGCCATTTTTTCCGGATTAACAAGACTTTTTGTTGAATTGATTTAATTTCGTAGTTTTAAAATCAACGAGAAGCGATGTTTGCGGTTCACAAAGGCGCTGATGGAAGGTGGCGAAGTAAAAAAAGCTGTAACAGTATTACGAGCGAATATTTGTTTGTTTATAATGTGAGAGCGCCACGCTATGAATTTAATATCGCTCTCGAGCCGGCGAGTGATTTACTGCGGCGTTGTGTGTTGCAAATTAAAGGGAACGTTCCGCACGGAGCGGCGCGGGCGCGCTCAATGTGGCCGCGGCATGCGATCCTCGTCATCTTACCCCTCCCCACTCACCACTGCCCCGCCACCCCGCACACACCAACAAATAACGCGGTACAGAAGTTTCACTTGATTAACGTGTTAAGCAAATCACACAGTAATGTTTTTATTGGCATGGCGAAATCGTCGCAGTTTACAAACGTGATTAATACTTTTGTTGTTTCATTTTATTACAGATAGATTTAATAAGACGCGACCGTAATATGCAACCGCGACGACACACTTAGACTATTAAAATGTATGACAAACAGTCTTGAGCTGTCTCGCCATGCGCAGCCATTCGCTGACAGTTGTTGTCATTATTCACGTAAGGTATGGCTGCAGGTTTGTAACTGCACTATACATTATGTGAAACGTGTTAATTAATAAATTTGCGTTAAACTGTTGTTAGCTACACGGTCTCTGAGCTGGCATGTGTGGCCACTGACCATCGCGCGCCACGCATAACAACAAACCCTCCGCAAGCGATCACTTCCCTGCAGTCGGCGAGAGGAACGTTACTCTGCAACCGCTGCCTGTGTAGTGGTGAGTGCGTCCACGTGTGTGCGGTATCAATTTTCACACATTAACATCTTAATATTAAAATTACTAAATGAATACTGCCTTCCGCCTGCGGTAACACGAAATTATAACCAGCAGACTTTATTCGCAAGTATCAGACATGGCAGCGTGTTAGCGGGAGTCGACACAAGACGCAGGCAATTGATAAAATTGCGCAAAGTGACGTCCGTGTCGAATAACCATCCGACATAACCAAGAGTTGGTATTCCAGTTATTCACTACAGACGATCAGACGTCTGTACTTTTGTTGCTACATGACACTGCGCACATAGCCTCAGTTTTGGCAGCAGGTTAACCGAGAAACACGATTGTCGTGGCAGATTTTGCTTGACCACGCTTAAGAAAGTTATAAGTTATCAAACAAATTTTCAACTTTAAAATGTTAGAAAAGTAAAGCAGACACGGTACCGTGTTTACGTTAGAAATGACTAACACTAAGATATACGCATCTATCAACAGTTAAGCTTGCGGTTTAGTTCATCATCTGGCGAGCCTGCTGAGCGTGACGTGACGACTCACAGCACGTCGCGGAAGTCAATGTGTCGCCGCGCGCCGACTGATTGCGATTCTGATTGCAGTTGTAATTAAACCACGGACCTCAGACCGACCCCCCCTCCCCCACCCTCACATGCATAGTTGTCTCCTACCCTCATCCCCTCTTTCCACATCTCATCCGAGACTTCTTCCAGTGACGCACTCTATCCGGTTCCGTTTTGTCATATTGCAAAAGGTCTGGATAACTCGGTCGTTAGCCCCATGCGTTCAATGTCATCTGACAGTGCTTGCAAAAACGATTCAGTAACATAAATCATATCACTAGCGAACAGAAATACCAAATAAATTGATCAAAGTCAAATTTATTGGGACTTATTTATATTAGGTGATCGCGAACAAAATATTTGCTTACCGGCGAGAAAATGAAAGCCACCCCAATCCATCCTAATTAATGATCATCAGAAGTAATTATTTTCATAATTGGAGGAGAATTACGCCAAAATAGTCTTAACGAAACTGAAGTCCAATCGAATTTGCATGACGATGGAATAAAGTACGTCACGCGGAAAACGACTGCGATGCTCGTAGCACATCGAAACGCGTAGCATCCTCGTAGGACATGGAAGCGCGTAGCATTCTCTTAGCACATCGAAGCGCGTAGCATGCTCGTAGCAAATTGAAGCGCGTAGCATTCTCGTAGCATCTATCAAAGCGTGGTGCTGAGATGCGTTGTCTTTTGTTTGTAGTCTATTGGAGCAAAAGCTTTTAACATAATAATATACAGTAACAAATTTTGAACAATTTTTGTTGTTTTTTATTGTTATTGTTCAGCATACACGTATCCTCCGTTCACATATTTTCAAATAGACTTAATTGAGTTCCTTCGTCACTTATTTTTGTTCTTTATTTTGAGTAAAAATCTGACTCGTTGTTAAATTAAATGACCATAAAATATACACGATAATATTTTTCATAAAATAACTGTCATTATTTTATTAATTACAGTAAATAAGTAGGCATATTCTTTCCTCAATGTTTTATAAGTTATATAATATTTTTGGTGGAAAATTACATTTTATTATGACTGTATTTAGTTGTGAATGGCCACATTCACACAGAAAGCACATTATCCAATAAACGTTGAAGCAAGTATCTCTCTGTGCAGTCAAATTAGTATTGTGTATTGAGTCGTAACAATTATGTGTAATGCGGAACAGTGTGCACGACTGCATGAGACGCGCATTATCTCGCGTAACTCTGACAGTAATCAATAATTAACAGCACAATTGTTCGTTTCAAATACAGCATGACAGTTGGTTTGCCTACATTTGTAATGTGCTCAATTTTGATTCATAGACTTGCAGCCTTTCGTTATCGTGGTAGACAAAAATGACAAAACATCCCCAGCAGTCAACTACGACCATAACGGCGGCCGCCAGCCACTGAACTTCGTCATCAGCTGACCTGGGGCCTTAGTCTGCTATTACAATAGTGTCAGAATGGTCGATCACTGATCGCATAATGGTTAATTTTGACAAGTTTGGTAATCTGCTACATACTAAACTCGTCAAAATCAACCATTATGCGATCAGTGATCGACCATTCTGACACTATTGTAATAGCAGACTAAGGCCCCAAGTCGTGAGTAGACGGCTGCAATCATGACATACATGGAGCATATGTGCATATGAGCTCAATCGTGGTCTACTGTATGCATCTTTGGGGCTGATCAGCCAAATACCAGCTGCAAGCGTTAGAAGCCATTTAGCGCCGTGCCAAGAGGCTCAATAACTACGAATCCCTTATCAAAACTAAGCACTAAAGCTAAACATCGTCTTTTTGTCGGTTTTTATGGCGGTGGTTATCGGATGCGTTGGAATTACATAATCTCAACTCCCTCATTCCCATTCTATCGTCGGACAAGCTCAAACCAGTCTAAGTAATACTGCCGGCTTCTGTGTTTCCTGATCATTTTAATCTAGATATCTTCAAAATTCGAGTAATTCGGCTTCTTCGGAGCCCCTGGGTCACAACATCCCATCAAAATAAAATACTGGAACATCACTTTGATTAGAAGTTCATAGATGAGTAATGTACATTCAAGCTCAGCATAGAGTTTTAAACTTACACACAAGAGACATTTGCTTGTAGCCGTAAAGATTACGTCACGATCCTCTAATTGCCCGGAGGACACAGTGGAGCACACAATGACGGTCTACGCAGCTTGGGCGGAGCACCACCATACCAGCGATCAGCGGTGGCGATCTCTCGCGTCCGGCCCTGGTTCAGTACATGATCCGGAGCGAGAGGGAATGGGAAGCGGTCACCTCCTTCTGCGAAGCAGTCAAGCTACCGAAAGAGGTGGCCGGGTGTTTTAGGGGGAAGGCATCAAACCAACTCGGGCCACCAGCCGCCGCGGGAGGCACCCCGGGCGTCGGGCGCCGCGAGACGACTCCCGGCCACCGTAGATCGGTCTGTGAACGGAATATGTTCTATTATATCAATAGTTTCTATGCTTTTTATGTTACACTTACATCTACTCAGGCGTTAGAATGCATGCAATACCTAATTGTTTAGATAGGCATTGAAAATAGCTAAAAGTATTATGATTTCAGTTTCTTTAAAACCACTGCAAAATCATACTTATTATTCGTTGTTATGGTTCAATAATAACCTCAAAATCTAGTACATTTATTAAAACATATGTATTCCGCAGTTGGTCCGCTATAAAAATAACTCTGAGAGTAGGAGCCCTGTGTGAGTGCGACTCGCACGTTACCTGATCTTTTATGTACAAGTTGAGGTCGTAGTGTCACGCTGAACATCAATCAGCTGGAAATCAATAAATAATCGAAATCTTGAACAGCCACTTTGACATTCAAAATGTGTATGTATGAGCTATGATACTTACTACATATACGAATTTCTTGTTACAGGTAAGCTGTGTGAGACCTGGCGCGGCGGCATTCATGATTACGAAAAGAGTAAGAATGCATTGAGAACTTAACTGGCACGATAAATGTGCAGCTTAGATCGCCAGCTGTAAGCAATACTTGAACAATTTACGGAACAGCTAAATATTGGCGAACTACATGTGAAGCACTTGAAGTTCTTCCTATTTAGTTCTGTGCTGTCGGTACTCGTGTTACCAGTAACTGCTGATTTTCCAACCTTCAACTTCGTTAATAAAAGTAATGCTTTGACAGTTTTTGTTCGGGAATTATATCGCACCACTGGTACATAGTTATACTTTATATAAAAGTTATCTGTAAATTGGAAATTCGACGTTGGTATAGGCATTTCATTAGCATTCATTAGCTTCCACCCGCTGCTTCGCCCGCGCGTTTTGTTTATAGAAAGTCGACTATGTCCATCGCCAGGTTTCAGAATATCCATATCGAACATATTCTATAACGGCTTCGCAGATGAGCCTTGAAACTAAAATTCAGACCGATAAACAAACAGACAGACAATTAGAAGTGATTTCCATTTCAAAATGTCGTAAGAATTAGTAGTCATACTATTATTTTGTCCCTTGTCGTAATATTTTATTAACGTCAAACATGAAAACAACGGTAATGGATAAGTAGTCTATCGTATGGATGTTAGTTGTGGATATACTCGGATAACGAAAAACTAAGTACAACACACAGGTCAATGGAGAGAAGTACACTAAACACAGGAAAATACATCACTAAATGCATTAACACAGGCTTTAAATTAAAATGACAATAAACTGACGATTTTTCGAGGTGTTGTAGGGATAGGTGTTATTAATAAGACGAGTTGATGTTTAATCCCCTCTTTATTAGCTAACAATTGTTTGCATTACATATGTATAGGTAATTATCGATATTATGTTTTTACAGTTCTACCTACTGTGACATTGTCCTGTAAACTATACATGATATGTTTCGCTCAACAAAAACATGTAAATTTTACGCAGAAACACGTGAACAAGCAGACCGTGGGAAACATACGGCGCGCGGCGTGCGGAAATGTACCCCTGCTACCTCTGAAGTTTGACCTTGCAATTTATTGCTCGTCATTAAAATACAATCTTCAATCAAACCGCAGTCGTCTGACGTTTCTTTATTGTATACTAGCTTTTGCCCGCGGCTTCGCTCGCGTTAAATTCGGTAGTGCCTAATTTATTGTCATAGCAAAGCTATGTTTTCCCTTTTTCCTTCTTACTCCCTCAATTCTCACTCTTTTTTTTTAAATAGCCTATGTCCGTCTCCCGGGTCCCAACTATCTTTGTACCAAAATTCATCAAAATCGGTTTGGCCATTAAAGTGTGAAGAGGTAACAAACAAACAAACTCACTTTCGCTTTTATAATATTAAAAGTAAGGAAGTAAGGATAATAGTGATGCGTATTATAAGCACATTATCACCTTCTCTGACTGCAGGCAGACGCTGGATGCGGCAAGCTGAAGACAGGGCGCTATGGCGTTCATTAGGGGAGGGCTATGTCCAGCAGTAGACTAATATAGCCTGATGATGATGATGATCACCTTCTACAGTCATTACTTTTCCAGTTAAAATTGTGGCCTTCACATCATTCCTCCCAGGTTCAGTAACTCGAGTCGCAATCTAGTACCGTTTCAGAATATCGGTACGTCCATTGACAAAACGGGTATCGGCCTTTAGTTCCGGTTTATAGGATGACCCCGGATAGCTCCAAAGATTTTAGAATCTCCACGCATGGGTGGAGTTTCTAAAATCTTTGTTGCTGTTTACAGTCATCAGATAACTGACTGACTGTGGATCGACGGAGTAGTTCTTTGATAAATCGTTGATTATGTCGCCCAAGATATTTAAAAAATTCTCGAAACTGAAAAAACTTGCGCAAATAACGCGTCTTGAATAGAATCATACCTTCATCACCATTCGACCTTCACCTGTCTTAAGCAGTTCCACAACGTAAGCGCCCGACTCTACATTATTGCACACACGTTAGACGTGGGGTGCAGCTTTTGAACTTTAATCCAAATATATCTACATATTATATTTTTAGACATGCGTTAATTTCGTCTGCTGCAGGGACTATATCGAGCAAAGGCTCGATGATAAGCAAATTCTGACTGAAGTCCCAGTCAGTAGGGCACGCCCTAGTTTTGGCGATAAATCCACTGTTTGAGGAGTGACTGAAGAGGCGCACGGCGTCCTCACCTCCCGCCAGCACAGGTTCTCACTATATACACGGTAGTTTCGGAAGGCTCCTACACATAATCAGGTTGGAGGAAACGCTTGGGTGTCACCATTATGACTATCGCCCAGATGACACGGTGGAGCACACTGTGGTGTTCTGCCCCGCTTGGGCGGAGCACCTGTGTGTCCTCTTAGAAGCGATCGGCGGCGGCAATATATCGCGACCGGTTCAGTCGTTCTAGAGCAAGAGGGAATGAAAAGCGTTCACCTGCTTTGCGAAGCAGTCATGCTAGCAAAGGAGGTGGATAGACGTTTGACTAAGAGAACCTCAAATCAACCCAGCCGCCGCGAGACGCTCCGGTCTGTGGACGGTGAGCGATGGGTGGCTCATTCCCGTTTATTGACAACAGGCCATGTCGACGGCGCGTTCGTGTTCCACGCGCGCTTCAAAGAGATGTCAACAATGCAGAGAGGCCTGCCAGGGCCACTGCTTGCTTGTTGTTGCGTGTTGCGGGCGCACACAGCGAGGGAGGTTATGTGATGATTTCCCATCCGAAAAAAAGGCATGTTGAGTGTAATTCTCTGCTCCTATTTAAACTAAGTCATGATCATGCACGTTTCTAAGTTTCTAAGATTTAAAAATATTATTACTTAATTCAGCTTACCTTAGATCACCCGAATAGAAAACAAAATGGCTGCCATTTGCAGGTTACTGGATTAGGAGTTTTTCTAAACGTGCATTTGTCGATAAAAATATAATACGGCCTTAAAATATCGCTTACTGTTAACCAAACACATATAAATAATATATTATATTATTATTATCAAGAATAAGATATTCTATACACGTAAGGGTATGCCACTGCTGCTGACGCTGACGCATCAAGTGCCGTACATCACCACGGTCAAATGTATTCACGTTCAATGACTGCCGCGCTTGTGACCGATGCGCCACTGTTTTTGTCGATTGAACAATAACAGTTTTTCCACATTTGTGGTTCGGATGGATTCAAAGAAATTATATTGGGTAAGAGTTTTGGTGTGTGGAGCAGTTGGGGGCGATTTGCCCAGTTTAAACCGGACCGGTTGGTTGGCGCCGCTCGATAATTAGCTGGCAGCCGCCACGGCCGCCACACTAGCGCTCGCAGCACGGACCGGCACACTCCACTGAGCTGCCAGCGCTGCTCTCATCCCACAACGATAACATCATTTACACATGCAATGTTTATGAAACTACTAGCCTTTACTCGTCGTTCTGCCTGCGTGAAATACTGAAATAATACTACTGAACGATCTATCTTGATAAAAAGGACAAAATATGAGACCATAGGCTACCCCACTGCTACCCTACTATGACGTCTTAAAGCTGTTCTTATTCCAGTGAGGGAAAGAGACAGAGCTATACAGGGTGTCTAGCACCATCTCTTTCCCTCAGTGGAATAAGAACGGCTATAAGATGTTATAGTAGCCCTACTGGTCTGAGCAGCCATATTATATGAGTATAGGATAATAATTTCAGTGATCGCGTTATAAATAAGTTAAATCAAATGTAAGTTACCGTCGTCGGAGGAGACGACAGTAAGGGCCGTGACGTCACAAGCTGCGGCAGAACATTCTGTTATGAATGCACATCATCAGCAGGCAGGTGAAACTTCACTCCAAGTACACATGGCACCAGCGTGCAGTGATCACTGACGCGACGTAAGGCACAGCTATAACGTTTTATTCTTTTATTTTATTGGAGGCTTTTATCTTCAAACGCAAGTCAGCCTCATAACTTAACCTAGATTGAAAACAAACCTACTCATTAAATAAAAATGTTATTCTCTAAACAAATCAGGGAGATGTTAAAAATAAATTTGCGTAAAAAAAGAACTCAAAAGCACTATGTTCAACCTGTAATCGAACCTAGGACCTTATTCTCAGTAGTAGCGTTGTTGACACACGTATTTGTGTGTAGTGTGCGGTTGAAGGCGGCGCTGGGACATGCGGCGCCGGAATGATTTGGGATTTCATTTCCATCCTCAATATCCGGTGCAGACGGGTGGTATCGATAAAAACTAAATCTATTCCGAAATACGAGCGCGCTCTCCACCCCGTACCGCCTTCGATTCTCCTCTGTCGCCAGTGACCCTGAATACTTGCCCGCGAGGGATCCGGTGCTAAGAATGAGATCATGTTTCTCATATTATTGTTCTTTTTAATTACAATAGCGCCCTCACGGCAAACCAGCCGGTCGTATGGTTGTCCGCACCACCTGCACCACTAGCACCTGCAGCGCGAGACAGACGACGCTATCATATCGATAGCAAACTTATGAATCGAAGAAACGAAGCTTATGACAGAGTCACGATGCTTAAAAGAAAATGTTACAGAGCACCTATAAAGGCGACTCGGAGCATCATCGGGTAATTAATTAGATCCGGATCCCGTGACCCGCCGCCACCGCCCGTTGCTGCCGGCACTGGGCACACATAAATCTCGTTTTTATTATTGGGTCCTCGCTTCGGAAATAGCGAATGGAAATGTAGGCGACCAACCGCCGGACACGTGCTACGGATACTAGCCCCCGCTACGAGTGCTACGACTCCCGCTACGAATGCTACGACTCCTGCTACGAGCCACATCGCGCGTCGTAGCAAACTATGCATACCATTCCACGTAGCTCAAGTTCATGTCTATTGTTTTTAAAACGAAATGTGTTAGCTTGTTAATAATATTAGCTTCCAAACGTTGATGTATCTACTACTGTTGGAGTTTAAGCAAAAATCTTTTAAAAGACTTTTGTACGTTTGCGTTATTACACTGTGTTTTATATTAAAAAAAATACATTTTCAAGAATACTACTTTTAAAGTTATTAAAATGTATGAATACCAACCACTGAGTCCTTACCTCTGAAAGTAAAAGAATACAGCAAATTAGATCTTTTAATTTCATGTGTTATTTATATATTTTTTTAATATCAATTTTGAAAATCCGTGGTGTTAACATATTAATTAAATCACCGAATCTTGGTGAAGGAATGTTTGAATGATGGTTATCTCATTTTGATACTAGAAGTTAAATGTGACCAATTCCTGGTGTCCGATTGAGTTGAAATTTGGCATGCGTGTTTAGTATAGAAAACATTCAAATTATAACAACATACAAATAAGACAATCGTATCAACATGTACTATGTTTTTATAAAACATAATACCTATTTGAATGATTGTTGTTTTTGTTGGAGATGACGTGACGATGTGGTTTTGTGTTGCAGTACTGTCGTGCGGCGAGGCGGGCGGCGGGCCGCGCCTCACCAAGCGCTACGTGGGCCTGTACACCGGGCCCTACTTCGACCCCTCGGCGCCCAACAACATCACCACGCAGCTGGGCACGCACGCCTACCTGCCCTGCAAGGTAACGCTCTCACCTGTGACCTGCGTGGGCTGGAGCCGCTGTATGTAGTGCGCGTGTGCTCGAGCACGGGACTCACTGTGCGACGCTGTGGCGCGTGTTGCAGGTGCGCCAGCTGAGCAACAAGTCCGTGTCGTGGATCCGGCGCCGCGACGCGCATATCCTCACCGTGGACCGCTTCACCTTCATCGCCGACGAACGCTTCCAGGCCTTCCTCGTCGAGGCTACCGATACCTGGACGCTACAGGTCTCTTTACATCTTGCCCATAATTCACTGTTATTTAATCAAACTTGACGCTATTGTGAACCTATAAGTACATTATTTATTATCTTTTAAAATCGTGGCGGCAAATGAATCAAGTAATGGCATTAGTAAGCTCAGAATGAGGTCTCGGGTTTTGGAAATACATGTACGCCTGTTTGAATGGCCTCGAGCCCTATCGCATGGGAGTAAACATTTCTGGCGATCTGTGATCATTGAGCATACTCGTCCACGAGCTACAAGACTGCTTAATCATCCGAATAGCCTAATGTTGGAGTTTTTCGTAACTGTTTTAGTATTTTGCACAACGAATGAATAACAATAAACGTGTATGCAGGTGAAGTACGTACAGGCGCGCGACGCCGGCGTGTACGAGTGCCAGGTCGGCACCGAGCCCAAGATGAGCCACTTCGTGCAGCTCAACGTTGTAGGTGAGTTCACATCACTGCTTCACCATGTCTCGGAACTCTCACATTGTGATCATTCGATATCGGCAGCATATATGCAACACATACATTCGTCTGTCGAGATACACAACAAGCTCCTGTCTCCAACTTGTGAACCCAGCTGTTAAGATCGTCTGTGACAGACTGACGATCTCAAGCAAATTGAATGTAATGTATTTGATGTAATGTCGACAGTGCCAAAGATCGAGATCGTGGGCGAGTCGGACTTGTACGTGAAGGCCGGCACGACGGTGAGCCTGAAGTGTGTCATCACTCAGGCGCTGGAGGAGCCCGCCTACATCTTCTGGTACCACAACGACGAGCGCGTGCTCAACTATGACAAAAGCCTCGTCGAGATCCGCATGGAGCGAGTGGCCCCTGACACCACGGTATGTCTCGCCGTGTCTGCATGTACATTCAACAAAACAAATGAAAATCTGGCTCTTCAGATGCAGTTAATTTTTTTTAATTCTATACAATTTTTCGAATATATTTTGAGTTGAAAACGACGACTCTGGTTAAAACTTGACTGTACACACTCACTCTCCCTCACCACAATACACAGTGACAAACTGGCACAACCGCACCGTCACTCTTAAATAACCCACTTATACCTTCACGACCGGACGGAACATGAACGTCGTACGCGGTATATGCTACTGCGTTAGTAACATGAAGCGCTTCACGTAAAATGTATTCGTAAAGTTTTGCTTCTGTACGTCTCGTAAGTGGCACGGCTCACCCCCGCCGTGATGTAGCTCTAAATTATAATCCTGACTGGTTAAGCCCACTTGTCCAAATAAACAATATTTTTTTTTAACTTGAATAATCTTAAGAACTTGAGCGAAATGTTTAATATGTAATAGAAGCCAGCTAATGGTTCGCTGCATGCTTGCAGGTGGGCAACTTGATCATCTACAGTCCGCGGCGCGAGGACTCCGGCAACTACTCGTGCTCGCCCTCCAACCTGGACTCCGCGTCCGTGATGCTGCACGTGCTCAGCGGTCAGTGCCCCAACCACCATCGCCACCACCACCATCACCATGTACCGCTTAGATATGGCATAAAAATAATTAAAGGATCTGTTGCAACAGTACCGACTGAGTCCTCGCGTATGCTCGAACTTTCTCTGCTCACATAAGCCGACGGCAAAAAGATCGACAAAGATTAGGCTCCAGACGAGTGCGAGGACATCTCTAAAAGCGCAAAAGTGATGTTGTTCGTAACAGAATTTAAATTGTTTGTTAAATATTATTCTACTCCATAGTGAACGGATGCCAAAATATATAAGGGGGACGCTTATATATTTTTATCTTTACTATAACATTAAAAATAGCCAAATTAAATGTGAAACCACCGTTTAAAAGTTAAACGATGTAGCAACCTTCACAAAAGGATTAATATTAAGTACCTATCCGATTACACTTTCAATTAAATAAAAACTTCCAAGTGAAAGGTGAGCACAACATTTCAAAGCACAAAAACGTTTAAGAAGTGTTCAAGTCCGAGAAACTTGTTTCACTTCAAATATTTTATATTAATACTCGCGGTGCCCAGCGGTTTCACCCGCTACTCGAGCCCCCCTTTTCACTTAGGGGTATGAAAAATAAATAGTAGCCGATTCTCTGAATATGCATAAAAAAATCGTAAGAATCGGTCCAGCCGTTTGGTGGAGTATGGGAACGAAAACTGTGACACGAGAATTTTATATATTAGATAATAATAATTTACATTTAATTTTAAAGTTTTAGGGCTGATGACTTCATCATTTGATAAGATACCTTTGTACTTTCAAAGAAATACGCTTACAAATGAATCGTTAAGTTAAATGTACCTTAGGATACTTAACCATTGCTAGTATTGTGGCGATAAGTACCCTCTTTGAGGAGAGGCTGAAGAGGCGCCATTGCGTCGGTACCATTGAGGGAGAGAACCTCAAACAAACTCAGCCACCGTGGAAGACTCTCCGGGCGTCAGGCGCCGCGAGAATACTCCCGGCCACCGAAGACGCGGGTCTGTCTACTGTGAGCAATGTGTAGCTCACCGTCCGTCCGTCTAGTGACGACGGGACGTGTCGACCTCGCGGTAGTGTTTCACACGCGCTTTACATAGAGGTCAGCAAAGTAAAGGGCCCCGATAAGGGCACTGCTTACTGGGGTTGCGGTTGCGGGTGGATACAATGAGATACCGCGGTCTCGAAACACAAATGGCAAAAGAAGGAACACGTTTGAGATTTATTTATTTATTAAAACTTTATGCACAAGTAAAAACTGTACAAAGGCGCACTTAATGCAGTTTTCCTCAGAGTGATGCAGAGACAAAAGACAAAATTTATATAATTATCTTCGACTCTGTAAAAATTACCATTTACTACCACTTGAAGAACGACGTGAGATTGCCGACTGTCTGTATTTGTTAAAAACCTTTAATAATAACATTGACAGCCCCGAACTATTGTCAAAATTTTATTTTAATGTGCCGAATAAATTATTACGCCATAACCCGCCCTTACGTGTACCTCATATAGCTACAAACTATAGGCAGAATAGTTATATCATACGTGCAAGTAGACAATTTAATAGTATATGTAAGCAGCATGATTTGGATCCCTTTACGACTAGTGTGACGTCAGCCAGAAGGCTCTTAAGTCTCAGATTTTTTAAGTAACCGTGTTAAGTAAAGTTGTTTATGTTTTGTTTTTTTTTTTGGATTATGTTCAATATTCTTCAGTAGTGTGTACATCATTTTGCATTTTACTGCAAACTAAACAATTTCAGTCAACTATTCGTCTAGCCTTTATATTTGACTAGCTTTTGCCCGCGGCTTCGCTCGCGTTAAATTCGGGGTAATACAGTTCCCCTTGCGCCTTATTGATTTGTAATAGCAACGCTAAGTTTTCCCTTTTCTTCCCTCTTTCTCCCTCACATCCCATTTTTTCCAAAAAAATATTAGCCTATGTCCGTCTCCTGGTTCCCAACTATCTCTGTACCAAAATTCATCAAAATCGGTTTAGCCATTAAAGTGTGAAGATTTAACAAACAAACAAACTCACTTTCGCTTTTATAATATTATATAAGTAAATAAGTAAATATAAGTAAATAAGTAAATAAGTAATAAGTAAATAAGTAATAAGTAAGGAAGTAAAGATTTTGTTAATGTAACCTTTGATTAAGTTAGGTTAATGTCTAAAGTGCGGTTTGTGCTCACGTTTCATTCGAAGTTTTAGTCTGGTACTTATACGTGAGGACTTGTAATTGGCTTACTGTTGTCTATGGTTCCTTACATTTTTATATTAAGTTTCTTTTTAGCTGTTCTCCATGCTGTAATAAATAAATAAATAAAATTAAGGGAACAGTTTCTTAACTGAATATAATTTCAACAAGACAACAACCACAACTTAATCACGTGACGGATCTACCAACATTTTATAAATATATTTACAAGCTTTCTTTTTAAAAGTAAATGGACTGGTAACCATCCAGATATTCTGAGGGAGCTCATTCCACAGGAAGACTGCCTGATTTAGTCAGTAGAAGTCTAATCCCCGCTTTGCAAAGATTGCAAATCGTGCGATTTGGAACTACAAGATCGTGTTTCTTATGTATTCAAACTATTTTTTTTTTAACTATTTGAGAATAAAGATCCAGGATTGCAGGCTTTTTCACCGGTACAATAAGCCGAATCGTGCGGTGCCCGCAACGCAAATGGTCGCTGAAGCGAGGAATCTGTAAAAACTGTAGATACAGTTATAGAAACACGCGGGCGCTGCACGATTCTATTTTCTTGCGATTGAGTGTCATAATAAATACACAATTGTCGCTTAAATGAAACTTGTTGACGAAGGAGAGTAATGTTAAGGAATTTGATTTATAATTTTATTCATTTTTATTTGCTATTGATCTTACTTTGACATTATAAAATATTAAATCGTTGCACTTATATAAATTCAGACATTAAAATTTATAACAATCATATGGATAACAAATTATGTAATATTGTGACACTTTTAATAATTTTTTAATCCATTCTTAAATTAAATATTTGCACACCACATTTAATGGTAGAATGTAAATGGGCCACATTAATGTTAAGATCATACATATTACTTGTACACCTACATTCTGGCAAATAAATTATTCTTATTCTTGTTCCCCCCCCCCTCCCCGCCACCGTGGTGCAGGCGAGCAGCCGGCCGCCATGCAGCACGGCAACGCGGCGGGCGCGCCCCGGGCGCCGCGCGCCGCCGTGCTGGCCGCGCTGGCCGCGTCGCGGGCGCGCGCGCTGCTCAGGCTACTGCTGCTCATTGCGCTGGCGCTGCTTTACCCGTAAGTTACAAGAAAGGCATACATGTTTAGACCACTTCGCGATTAAACATCTAGATGAAGCCCGGATCCATTTTACAGTCCGGTACTCTCTGCACAGACCGGCTCCACTTTCTTAGGAAAGCCAAGCTTGGTTCAATTTGGATATTATAACGTGGATACTGATATCCAAGAGCCGTTCAATAAACCTGATGCTGTTATCGGTTTCAGGGTGCTATGTCACGACGAGGACGACGGCAAATAGCGCAGCGACGAGCGAGGAGCCCCTTGACTGGACTCAGAGACTACAGTGTGAGTGTGAGTGAGTGTGAGAGTGAGTGCGCGGGCGCGCGCGCCCTCACGTCCAACACGCCGCATGCGATGCGGGGTGGTTAAGTTAAATGTATTGTAAAAAATTCAAATGTATTACTTAGATAAAGGAACGGTCTGTCGTACGCGTTGTGATATGAACGATGTGAGAAGATAAATTAAATTACGAGATTATTCGTATTGGTACCTACCTACTAAACGTTTATATTATGGGAAACAAAACTATGTACATAGGCCGACGATGCGAGCGGAGCGGAACCGAGCGGCGCGGCTCCCGCTCGTTCGTCTTTCACATTTTGTAAAGTTGTACATAATTATTATAAACGATTACAATTAATTACATTGATAGTAACATTGATTAATCCACTGCGCGATTTTGGCGGCACGTCTCGTCATGTACGCCAATGTGACCGGCACATATTTAAGACACTACAGATCGCATGTGGCCTGGATATGTGGCAAGCTCGCACGTACTAGCCGTATGAGTGTGACACCTCGCTAGTGTCTGACTCCCGGATGTGCCCTACGCATGCGTCTGACACGGGGCATGCCTGGCGTGCCGCCACGTGGAGCTTTGCTCGACTACTCATAGCGACATCGAAATCGTTTTAACCGCCAACGTCCCGCGGACGGCCATTGTACTCGTGTCATTTGTTCAACAGTACAAAACTGCATGGAATTGTATCATAACTTGTGAATTGGTTGAATTGAGTGCGATCAACTATCATAATGATGTTTTATATAATTGTGTCGTTGCGAGACGCTACCTGACGACGGCCACCCCTCAGTGTAAACATCTGATTTGTTAACTAGTGAATGTACAGTGTACAGTACAGTTATAAACCCTGTCTAGCGCACGTCCTTGATAAACATTGTTGACATAATGGTAGGCGCAATGCTTGTGTGATGTGGTGCGCCGTCGTCGGGCAATACTTTGTTGTTTTTACTGAACGTATGTCGTCGAACTGTGGTTCCGAGTTGAAAGGTTTGGTTCGTTGACACTGTTACTGCCTCACTTGTAAATATATTAATATAAGTAATACAGAATAAAGATGAAATCGTTGAAACATTGTCGGTGGTATTATTGCGACCTCGGGTCGTGCTCCTCGCCTCTTGTTGCCTGCCTGCCTGCCTGCCTGCCTGCCTGCCTGCTTGCGTGCCCACCGGACAGGAGAACCATTCACTCGAGCGTGTTCCGGTGTTCCGAGACTTACACAGAGCATGTAAACATGTTGCACAACAGGTATACTCTCAATGGCCACACACATATGCGCATTTAAAATAAATAAATATCTTGGGACAACTCACACACGGCTATCTGATCCCAAGCTAAGCAGAGCTTGTGTTATGGTAACCAGACAACTGATATACATACTTATATAATTTATAAATACATACATATTATAGATAAATCACACCCAGACACCGAACAAACAATCATGCTCATCACACAAAGTTTGTCCTGGGTGGGAATCGAACCCACGACCTCCGGCACAAAAGTCAGGGCCACTAACCACTGGACCAACAGGCCCGTCAAACGGTATGGTATGGTCAATTTACAACGGTAGGTAAAAACTATCAAATAATATAATCATTTAATTTCATCCAAGAGGTCATCAACCTTTTTTCGTCTTAATTGAAACCTAGGAAATAGGTAGCAAAATAATTTGAGATTTGCTGATTTTGTATAATTTTTAATTTTGATTATTATTTAAACTTGTGTAAAAGAGCATCAAAGAGTTGATATTGCCTCACAGAACTGAATATTGCCTTTAAAAATTGTGAATCTTCGGGGTGCTTAATAATTGTTAGCATCCTGGGCTATATAATACAACAATATATATATAATTGTTAGCATCGTTATACTAACAATAATTTTAGTATAATACTAAGAAACGACATGTACGGTTTTGAGCGGCGGCGACCAGAACAACGGGAGTCTCGCGTCCATGGCTTGAGCTGGTCGCGCAGGAAGGCGCGCAGCCGGTCGCGCCGACAGCAGGCGCCGCACGCTACGCGTCGTGCGACGAGCGCAGGAAGGCGCGCAGCCGGTCGCGCCGACAGCAGGCGCCGCACGCTACGCGTCGTGCGACGAGCGCAGGAAGGCGCGCAGCCGGTCGCGCCGACAGCAGGCGCCGCACGCTACGCGTCGTGCGACGAGCGCAGGAAGGCGCGCAGCCGGTCGCGCCGACAGCAGGCGCCGCACGCTACGCGTCGTGCGACGAGCGCAGGAAGGCGCGCAGTTGGTCGCGCACGCCGTAGTTCAGCGTGAGGCGCGCGGAAAGCAGGCGCCGCCCTGACACGGGTGACACGGCGCCCTCTACAACCATCATAAATGTATTTCAAATACAATTTTAACAAGTTGGTATTTTGACATCCAATATCTTCGAAATCGCAAAAGCGAAAAAAGGAGGTTTTTGATTTGAGGACCTGTCGATCGCCTGCATTCTATAATAACTGTAACCTTTAAAAATGTATGTAACCTTTAAATGCGCATCTGTAGCAGGGGTGGGGGGGAGTGATGGGTGACTCTACATCGCCCTTCCATCCTTTCAAATTCTTAAATCAGGCGATTCGATTCTATAAATTACCCGAAGTACTAGGTACGAGTTAATTTCATTTGGGTATTTCGAGTTAAAAGAAGAATTTCTGGATAATGTATCCAGCGAGTTGTGTAGGTGCGTGGTGTGCTGGTGGCGTGGTGCGGCGACGCACCGGCAGCCAGGAACCAGTCCAGGATGTTGGCGCGCTCGTACGTGTAGCCGTCGGCCGCGTGCACCGGCCAGCGCAGCACGCGGTGCGACAGCGGGCAGCGCAGCGAGTGCGGCGCGCTCAGCTCCTGCACACACCACTAATCTTAAACACAGTAAAACTAATGAAGCGAAGTTTTTGTTCAATAACTGGACCGGAAAGACTTTTTGATTTACTATATTTTGAATGAAATACATTGAATCATAAAGCATAATTATAAAATAAGATGTGGTTGCGGTGGACAAAGGCCTCACCCCGCTTTCCTTGGCTAAAGACAACTGGCGCAAATATGTAGTGCTTGTCATTAACTACCGCAAAGAGGTATGGCAGAGTAAAGAGCTTCACGGATGCTTTTTCCAAAAAAAAAATATGAAAATATATTGAAGGAAAATTTATATGAGTATTTTTAATTGGGGCTAAGCCCGCCACCCTATTCCCAAACAATTCCAAGTTCTGAGAGCTGGGATCAACAGAGGCGACCACCTGAAAAGCGCCAAAACAATGAAGTTCGACCAAATCTCAGAGAAACAATGTAGATTGCGATTAGTTGACCAACTTTTATTAGGTTTGCAATCAGTATTTTTTGTGAAGCATCAAATCAAATCATTTATTTCAATTAGACCATTACAGGCACTTTTGAATGTCAAGAAACAAAATGAATCTACAGTCCCGGTCACAAGGCATAATAACTTGTGAAAGTACTGTAGTTTCGCATTCCAAAGCGTTGATCTCTATGGAGAAGAATGGGCAAGAAACTCCATGGACACTCTTTTAAATTATAATGTTTTTACATAATCGTATTTACATCATTCATGTTGAGATTATACAAATATGTCAGAACGATGTAGAAATACGTGCACAGTAAGAGCGTCCAGAGTAAATAATAAGCAAATTTTAATTTAAAATCTAAACAAATTAAAAATAACCGTGGTAAGTGAGCATGACACTATCAACCACCAGGGCTTCGTCAAGTCAATGATAATACATAGCACTCACATATGGGCTTAATAATTATACAATACTAGCTGTGCCCCGGCATGCGTTGCAATGCAATTTTCTACCTTTCTACCTACCTACATACCCTACCTACCCTACCTACCCTACCTACCCTACATACCCTACCTACCCCACATACCCTACCTACCCTACATACCCTACTTACCCTACATACCCTACCTACCCTACCTACCCTATCTCTCAAGTTGGATCGAACTGCACATGGTGTGCGAATTTTATTATAATCGGTTAAGTGGTTTAGGATTCCATTGAGGACAAACATTGTGACACGAGATTTATATACAGGGTTATTTGTAAAACACCGGCACCCTCTCAGGACCATGTTACCAGCATCATAACCAACAACTTTTGTTCTATGACATTTAAACATTTATCATATTTTAGTTCATCAGATTTTCATACAAAAATAAAAATATTTAAATTGAACGCTCTAAATGTTACGAAATCTATGCGAAGCAAACGTACCTACGGGGACAGTGCGCGGCAGGTGTAGGTATGTAGGTACAGCAAACGGACGGAGTTGAAATGTGTTAGATAGGACAACGAAATCTTGATGATTTGTTTTTGGTAAATGTATAAAATTTTGTAAAAAATCATAGAACAAAAGTTGTTGTTTATGATGATAGTAATATAGTCCTGCGAGGTTGTCGGTGTTTTACAAATAACCCTGTATATTAAGACTAGAAAATTGATTCTATACATTGCAAAGATAGATATATGCAAAGATAATCTTCTGCAGCTTCCACTATAACTTCGGATGCTTATCAATGAGTTTACCCCTATGCTTGTGGAGCAGGACCAGCATTGAACCAAGCATTTTTATCATCATTTTGATCATCTGCAAATATGCGGTTTTTGGATTTTTCCCTTTACCAGTACTCTTGATTTATGATATTACGTCTTGCCATACTTCATGGTTCTATATAAGTCTGTAAACTGACATGGTTATTAATATTATATTTAACACTTGAAACGGGATATTTACCATGTTTGTTATTAATATCGAGTTTCCGATATTTCGGCGATGTTGCAAACGCCATGATCACGGATGAACTATACGATTCATGACGATATTCATAGTTCTAGATCAACGAGAACGTACGGTACCGTATAGTGATTGATTTTCTTTGCGAATGTATGGGAAATGCCACACTAACAGACATATGTTTTGATTGTTTCATAGAGTGATGATTTTTGATGATGCATGATATTTAATGATATCAGCTTAGATATCAGTAAGTACTACCATGTGAAATTCACCAGAAAAACTAATAGAACACGTTCTGAATACTACATTGGCAGCCACTTGGTGCATGAATTGCAACAGATAAGGAACCTGCGAGTTTTCTATGATAGACAGATTGACATTTGTTCCCTATATTGAAAATGTAGTTAAAAAAGCCTCGAGAATGCTTGGGATGAATGGGGTGGATGAAGAAATGTTACCTGCTTTCGTCGCTATAAAACAAAAATTCTGCTTTATAACTGTATGGTCCGTAGCTCTTTAGAATAATGCAGCTATCTCTGTCTGGATAGCTCAATATGCCACCCACGCACTGAGATTGGAAAGGGTACAAAAACGATTTCTGTGGCATTTAGCATACTCTTCCGGGATAGCTAAAAAGGTACGGTCTTATTAAGAGAGGCTCCTGCATTCTAAAATGATCTCCCAAACGAGGACAGATTTGGATGGTTTTTTTATTTAAAATTGTAAGAAATAATATTGAGCAGGATCAAGTTTCACGTACCCACCAAAAGACCACGAGCTCAAACACCGCCTTCGCAGAACTGTTGTTGGTGCTAATTCCCCTATCCCCCGCCTATGTAAGTTTTTGAACAGCTGCAGCGATCTGGTCGATATTCACTCTGACTCACTTAGTAGGTTTAGAAGCGTTATTTATAAAAACTCGAAAATGATTTTAGTATTTAATGTTAAGGCTTGCATGCTAATTTAATTTAAATTTTAACCAATACAATATAGTTTTAGGTGATAATAAAGCTGTTCGTCTTCAATGAACATTGACATTTTTAAAGTCGTTTGTGAGGGAGAAATAGGGAAGAAAAGGGTAAACTTAGCGTTGCTATTTATTGCAAATCAATAAAGCGCAAGGGGAACTGTGTTACCCCGCGGGCAAAAGCTAGTAATATTAAAAAGCGAAAGTGAGTTTGTTTGTTTGTTACGTATTCACGCCTAAATGACTAAATCGTTTTTTATGAATTTTGGTACAGAGATTTTTAAACCCTTTTTTTTTTTCGGGTGGGAAATCGTCCAATGACTTCCCCCGCTCTGCGCGGAGCGGGGGGGCATGTCAGACTTGTACTGACTAAAACCCACCCATGTTTCTTGCTGACTCTCTTTGAGGCGCGCGTGAAACACGAACGCGCCGTCGACACGGCCTGTCGTCAATCGACGGACGGACGGTGAACTACCCATTGCTCACCGCCCACAGGCCAGCATCTACGGTGGCCGGAAGTCGTCTCGCGGCGCCCGGCGCCATGGGCGTCTCCCGCGGCGGCTGGGTTGGGCAGATGTTCTCTCCCTCAAACGCCCGGCCACCTCCTTCGCTAGCATTACTGCTTCGCAGAAGGTGGTGACCGCTTCCCATTCCCTCTCGCTCCGGACCATGGCCTGAACCAGGGCCGGATGCGAGAGATCGCCGCCGCCGATCGCCTCTACGAGGGCACGGCGGTGCTCCGCCCACGCCGGGCAGATCGCCACTGTGTGCTCCACCGTGTCCTCCGGGCGATCGTCATAATGGTGACACCCGGGCGCTTCCTCCAGATTTTTTAACCCTGGAGTCGGAAATAGGCTATTTAAAAAAAATTGTGCCATATGAGGGAGAAAGAGGAAAGAAAATGAAAAATCTAGGATTGCTATTACAATAAATAAGGCGCAAGAACAAAAACTACAAGTAGCAGGTATCTTTAAATCAGGAAAGTGGAACTGTGATACACCGAATTTAACGCGAGCGAAGCCGCGGACAAAAACTAGTTATTATATATACATATATGTTTTTGATCGATCTGTACTTCTTGGGTTCAGTTAGGTAGAACCTGTTGTTAGAAACTTCGGCAGCGACCCAGACTCTAAAGATGCTCAGAATTGGGATGCAAGCGAGTGCGTCACTTAACGCTTTAAGTCAGAAATTTTGCAGTCCGCCTTTTCCTGGTGATTTCCAAATCGGTGTTATTAAAATGGCTTCCATTTCTGGAATCAGACATTCGCGCGAGATCTCGCATCCAATCAGCCTCAGTAAGACAGACGGACGGACTGTCCCAGATGCTGTGCCTGAAAGAAGTCGTGGCGGCGTCATCTGGGCGCTAAAAGTCCGTCACATATTGATCGAGTCGCTCCCAAGCTCTGTATACCCATCTCTCATCGCTCCGGAATATGCAATTCTGCGAGTAACGACCGATCTGCCGTTTATACCGGCAGCGGAGAACCAGCGCGGGGTCGATTGGCCCCTAAATTTTAAACTCTTTGGTGGCCTGACTATAGCGGCAAATATTTCTCTCGGCAGGGGCGAGGAGAGAAATATTTGTCGCTCGAGCTCAATGCAACTGCCGCAACCGGTGACACAGGCGATCCGAGGGCCGGCGAGGCGGACCTGAACGACAAGTCTGGGGGAGGAAGGTCTTTAGGAGGTAGTTGGAAAGGTCTAGTTATTATTCTCTCCTTATTACAAGTTATTTTTCATTTTAATTCTAACAACAGAAGTTATTTTTGCTATAGTTCTTTGGGTTTTGGTCTAATATTTATTTGCACCTGGTCGTAGGAGGGCGGTGCGGCCTGCAGCCAGGCGAGCTCCTCGCGCATGAGCTCACATCGTGCGCCCACACCCCCCTCACACTCCTCTCCGTTCTCTTCATCTGCAGCGCCGTCGAGTTCTGAATACATCGTGATTGTACATTAACTTGAGACAAGCCTCTCACAAGGGAATTAACATCTGCATTTGTTAAAAAACTTGGTAAATGAAAAACTGAGGCGGTCACATCGAGGACATCACACAACGAGTATATTCTGCTCTGGTATCCACAAAACGGAAGTATTGATGGAAGGGATAGTGTACATAAACGCCAACGATAGAAACAAACTTGGCAAGCTTTCATCTAGAAATGGGTGACCCCATTATTATGTTACTTTTATAAAATTATAGATTGTAACACAGCATAATACCTAATTTATGACTTTCATTTATTTCTGATTTCACAAGGTCGTACTGCAATGAAGTTGCCGGTAGATAATTCTGGCAACAAGGTTGTGTCTATGTAAATATTCTCTGTTAGCCAGACAAGAACACCCATAAATTTTGTGTCGTATTCTCCCGGACGGCGACATGCCTGACATAAAGTCCACCGTGCCACCCATTTTTTTGGGAGGGAAATCATTAAATAGCATAATAATAATCATATTCTTCCTTTACACGATCGAAGAAAAATTGCAGATCTTGCTTTCCTTTATAATGTCATGAACGGTTCTAATGCCGTCCCTGAGCTGGTGGCCAAGATTGGACTTCGTGTACCTTCTGTGTTTCTTAGGAGACCTCGTCTCCTTCATGTACCTATTGTTAAAACTGGCTACAGGAATAATTCTTATATTTTAAGAATATGTCGAATATTCAATATCGTGTGCCGTGATGTTGACCTAGATTTATTTACAAATAGTGTCAAAAAATTTAAAAGAATGTAAAATAACTTTTTCTGAGCTACCCATTGCTCACCGTCCACAGGCCCGCATCTGCGGTGGCCGGGAGTTGTCTCGCGACGCTCGACGCCCGGGGCGTCTCGAGCGGCGGCTGGGTTGGTATGAGGTTCTCTCCCTCAAACGCCCGGCCACCTCTTTCGCTAGCATGACTGCTGCTTTGCAGGAGGAGGTGACCGTTAATGAAATTAGAGGGGTACGCAGTTGCCTCTCCTTCATACTAATCCAGTACCGTCATGAGCCTGCCATGATGCCTGAGGCTCCAAATCATAGGCCGTAATCGCAATCTATCCAACATGTTGACAGATCTTTCCCTATCAATGAGGAGCTCTTACCGACCCGTTCCTACTTGTATTCTGAGAGGCTCGTATGATAAGATTGGACTCAAATGTTATTTGATGTTAGCTCCCAAATTATAAATTTAGTATTCATTATGGTAGGCCTAGTATACCGTATCCAAAATCCTGTAGTAGTGTATCGATTGGAGTGGAGAGCAGTCTGGAGCCCGTCATGCCTGACTCTGTGACTCTCTGATTGAGAAATTTCTCTTCTTCGGGACTCAGTTCTGAACCTATCACGGAAAACAAAAATAATTCTTTGAATGAAGCATACATCAATGACTTCAAAGTACTCGTCAGTCGGATAGGTGCTTAGATACAAGCACATTCAATAATATTGCACTACCACAACATTTTAACTGACCCGGAACACACACGATACATTCCCGGAGCCACCGAGCCACGCCCTCGCTGCTCCACAAGCTCGGCGGTGTGCCCTCCTCGTCATCCTCGTCGTCGCGCAGCTCGGCCGGCACCGCCCACACCGCCAGCTCGCCCGCCAGCGAGCCGCTCAACAGCAGCGGGCCCGGTGCCAGCGCCACTGCCAGGCTGCGCGCGCTCAGCACGGCCAGCAAACGCGCGCCGCCGCCCCGCGCCGCCACGCACCACACGCGCGCGCAGTCCGCGCTGGCCGCCGCCAGCAGCGCGCCGCCCCAGCGCAGCGCGGACGCACCGGCGCCGTGCAGCGGCAACGTTAGCACCACGCGCACACTCACTGCCCCCACCTCCTGCCGGACACGAGTACTCGAATTAACTCTAGCAGGAACACGAGTCGCTATCATCACGTCCGCGCTGAGACTACCTCTTTATAATGTATGCTCCATATTTTGATGAGCGAATCGCAGCCCGCCGTGGCGAGCAGGTACGTGTCATCGGGGAGCGCCAGCGCGCTCGGCGAGTGCGCGAAGTCGCAGCTCTGCACGCCCTCTGGTGAGAATACTTCGTGTTATATACACTACTAGCTCATAAAAAAAAACACAAGCAAAGTGAGCCCAATCTCACAGTTACAGCATAAGCTCAGTGAAAGGTGAGCAATGGGTAGCTCACCGTCCGTCCGTCTATTGACGACAGGCCGTGTCAACGGTGCGTTAATGTTCTACGCACACCTTAAAGAGATATCAGCAAAGCAGATTGGCCTGCCAGTTCCACCGCCTGTCGGGGTTCCGGGTTGTTCAAAAGAAATACCCCTTTCTCGGAACATAAAGGACGATATGAGGAACATGGGTGGGTTTTAGTCAGTGCAAGTCTGACACTCTCCGTTATTTAATGATTTCCCATACGCAGTAAAAAGAGCGTGAAATGACGACAGCTTGATTGATCGTCCATTATTGCTTGTTGGAGCTGCTAAAAAAATATTACTTACTTTAACTTTGAAGATTAGCTAGACTAAAAAGATTGTTATTTTCAGTACTTGTTTTTGTAGGTTATTTTTTTTCCCTCTTTATTTATCTTTTACAACGATTTTTGTGGCTTACCTTAATCTACTTCGTGCTCAATTTTCGGTTGCTTTTGATTTTTAAAATAAATTACTTTTGAGATGTCATAAAAAGTTCCTATGGCATCCTCTTCCCACGCATTATATAAGTTTTTTTATTAAAGTGACAGTGGTGTCAGTCTTACAACGTCCTTTGGTGAAACCATATTATTATTACTATGCCGTAACGACCTCGCGGAGCCCTATTTTCAGTGTTAAATAAAAATTATAAATAATATAGATAGAATTCCGGGAGTCAGAACTTTTTTATTGTAATTTTCCTCCTCTTTCAGGATCTTTTCTCAATATGCCTTAAATATTATTATTTTTTAAATTATTAACGAAAAACTAAATACTTTCTTTAATATCTTATTTTGTTAATAACAATCGCAATTTTTTATGTGCTAATATACCCTAAAAAACATTTTTCTAGACGTCATTCCGAATCGAGTGAGGTATCGCACATATTTTTAGGAGCTTTATTGCTATTTAACACGTTTTTGAACATGTTGAATAGACTACATGTTCCAAACACTAAAATTTCAACTTTTTTGCAGATGACATTATAATTATGAAACCAATTGTGTCTCATTTGAATTATACCTACGTTAGTCGTCTCTAAATCTGGTAATCTAGTAATCTGGTAAGAAAAGTCTGGAACTAAAACATATCTTGCAAGATATATGCGTGTAAATAGAGCTCTGCCTAAGCCCCCGGGTACACAAGTGATGTAATTTTTTTTCTCGCATGTTTTTATACGATTAAGTTTGTTCGTTTGTGGCACAATGTGAAACACGTTAGCCGATGTGGACAGTCAATCGATTTGTCTAATCTTGTGAGTATCGCTAGTAAAAGAGATATCGGTAATCAAAATTCAGAACGGATGCTACTAGATGCCATAATGTGAATAAATAAAGAAAAAAGTGACCAAACTGTATCGAGTGGGGTATTATTGAAGAGGGCTTTGAAATTCATCTTTAGGTTTTTTTATCATTTGGCGATTCAAAGTTGCTTGCACTAAAAGTACCTACTTACTCAATTTCACTTACTTCAGCAAATTTAATTTCATTTGTGTAATGAAGAACTATCATCTAAATTCTAAATCGCACATTAAAACGTCTGTGACTTTAGAGTTATAGGTAAGTACATAAAAAGGGCAGCAACTGTCGGCCAGTAGCCCACCAGGCATAATTCTAGGTGGTATTTCTGTGGCTTATAACCCCTGTACAACCTCAAAATATGGTGCGGACTGACCCAGGTCGTGCGCGTGCGGCTCGTGGTGTAGCAGCTCAGCGCGCGGCGGCGGCGCCAGCACGCGCAGCTCGCCCGCCGCGCTGCCCGTGGCGGCCACGCGCGCGTCCGGCGCCCACGCGCAGCACGTCAACGCCGCCGACTGCCCTGCAAACACGCTGCCGCCAACCACACCACACTTAAAACACCTCCAACAATCCTTGCTACATGCTACTCTTTAAAGCTGTGTGCGCCATTATTGACAGACATGAACAAATTAATAAATGAAAGAATTCAGATCGGCACGCCTTTAGGAGCGCGGTACCAGTCCAGCAGTGCACTCACTGCAGCGGCTTGGGGTCGTCGTTATCCAGGCTCCACAGCGGTGCTAGCCCATCGTCCGTGGCCAGCAGCAGCAGCGCCGGGCGGCCGGGAGACGCGCGCGCCGCTCGTACCCCACCACCCCCTGGTTCGCCCTCCACGCCCTCAGCGCCCCCCTCGCACGCCGGCACGCTCAGCGAGCGCAGCTGCACGCCCGACTGCAACCACACCACGCTTACGTCAACACCCTCACCACTCCGGTGCTTTATATCGTGAGATAATTACAGAGAAAATGTTCTCCTTGAATGTACAGGCAAGACCAAAATCTGGAAAATGACACTGGGCCTGCAAATGCTACTTGCGGACGCACCAAAGTCCAGGAAGACTGACCTGCTTCGGAAAGAAACAGACTGGATGGTGTAGCGGCCACCGAAGCTTACGGCATATGCACACTGGTCGAATGTGTAGGACTAGAATTTGCGGAAACACGACGATTAAGAAGCACTTCCATACAAAGGAGAAGTTACCTCCACGTCCCAGATACAGGCGCGTCCGTCGAGCCCGGCAGTGAGCAGCGCGCGGCCGTTGGCGGCGAAGTCGGTCGCCATGACGGGGTAGTGGTGTGCGTGCAGAGCGTGCAGCGCCTCCAGCGTGCCCGCCGTCGCGCACCAGCGGAACACGCGCGCCACGCCATCACTGAAACACAACACACTTGACGCCCTGGACGCGCTGGCCGCACTAGTTGGCGCTACTAGGCTCGCACCTGGACGCTGTGGCCACCAGCTCGTTGTGCGTGGTGATGTAGTTTATGGCGCCTGCATGAACCACATCGGCCCAGCGCAAGCACGTGTCGTCGCGACTAACCAGCTCCGTTTGTGCCGGTGGCTCCGGTTGGTCTACCTGCTCCTCGTTGACGGGTCCGATGCCCTGTAACGAGACCATGCTATTTACCGTAAAGTAAAATCCACTCGAATAAAAATAAATCACAATTGCAATAACTTACTTTAAGGTCCCCGAGACCGAAGTGAGCTAGTGCTTCGCACGGGGTGTCCAGCTCTTCGTCAAGCGTGAGGGAGCCCAGCGACCACATCCGAAGTGACCTGTCGTTTGAACCTGTAATTGAAAGCATTAAATGCTGAGTCAGTTGAGACACTACCGTAGTTAACAAATAACGTCAGATGCTGACCGGTGACCATGTATCGCATGTCGTGTGCAAGTACCACGCAGGTGAGGTATCGCGAGTGAGCATGCACAACGCGCACACAGCGCAGCCCCGGCCCGTCGGGCAGCCAGACGCGCGCCGTACGATCCAGTGACGCGCTAGCAAGCCACGCGCGAGCGCCCCACCCGGCCCAGCGCAGCGCCGTCACCGCCGCCGCGTGGCCGCGCGCGCGCGTGCCGCCCGCCAGCAGCCCGCCCGGCGAGCCGTCGGCCACGCACGTGTGCCACAGCCGCACCAACGCGTCCTGCCCGCCCGTTGCGCACAACTGCCCGTCTTCTGTCGTATCCGCGCACAGCACTCCGAGGTCGTGCACGTTGTCCATCCACGCGCGAGCTTCCGGCATCGCCCTCCCACTCATTCCACTTCGACACACCTCTGAACATAGAACAATTAGTAAAAATATGGCCCAAAAATATTTTTTCGTTAGCAAAGAAATAGGTTATACCTGCGAGATCAAAAACCTTAAGCACGCCGTGCGTACACGCGGTAAGTAGCAAAGCACCGCGCGCGGGCGACGCGACGGCGTGCAACGCGCCCTCGTGCGCGTGCATGCGCGCCAGCAACTGTGCGCGCGGCACGTGCCATAAGCACAACACGCCGTCGTCGTGTCCGCTGAGAAGGCGGGCGCGCACCGCCCAGCAAAGCGCGCGAGCAGCGGCGGCGCCGGGCGCGGCTAGCAGGCGGCGCGGTGCCAGACCGCGGCTCCACACGCGCACGGCGCCGTCCACGCCGGCCGACGCCAGCAGAGCGCCGGACGCGGCCCAGCGCACCGCCGTGACGCCGTGCCGATGCGCCGCGTCGGCGCGCGCCTGCTCCTGCCAGCCGGCGCCGGCGCTCCAGCGCCACAACCGCAGCGTGCGGTCGCCGCTGCCGGTCACGAGCGCGGCGCCGCTGGCGTCTGCGCACGTTACCTCGGTGCGGTGCGCGCGCAACGTCTGCACGAGCGTCGGCTCCTCGATCTCCTCCATGGCTTTAATATGTTACAGCTTTGTCGCTGGAGATTTTGTGTTCAAGCTTCCGCGTCGGATATACACTGAATAATACTCATGATTGTTAACATTTCCAGAACTGTACAATAAAAACACAAAAAGAATATTATAGACATTAATTGAATCGTTCGGAATGAGTATGGGACGTGAGTGATGTGACCAGTGAATGATGTGAACCGGAGAGTGATGTGCGGGGTGTGCTCGACCTCGGCGTACAGCACCCCTCGTATCGGTAATCGATGTCACTGTCGCGTGACCGGTGACACCCGCCTCGTCAGGGACACACGCGCCTACTACGACTACTGCTGCGATACACTCATACAACATTAATTTATTATCCATCTACTCTAAATAGTTTGTGTAGTTATTAGGTTATCGTACCTTTGACTTCAATTGATTGCGACTGAACGAACCTTAAAAGAATAGAGCAGAACATGGCCGGAATTGGTATAGAGACAGCTCTATACCAATGCCCTAACAAAAACATATTCATGAACGTTGATGTACAGTACGTCATTATAAAGCTTACATGCAGGGCTTTACAACCGGTTATGTTTTACGATCAGACAAGGCGTGAGACAGTATAAAAAGTAAACAAAAATAGCGCCATAACAATTTGAATAGCAATAAAATTATCAAACATTTTCGCAGAGTTTTATAGGCGTAACAATACGAAAAAAAATATTCAGACGCCATTTAGGACGGCGCCATCCATCAGGAATGAGATCATGATTGCAGATTTATCGTTTATTCACGTCCCCCAGCAGCGCCCCTGATTTCGACGTGCTGCGGTTACCGCCTACGACTAAACAACTCATCAATACTTAATAATATACACGACACAACTTGTACCAATCACTGTCGCGGATATCGATTCACCTGCCATACTCGTTGGAAGGTCAACGCTCTTCAACGTCGTTCACCTCTCAATTAACTTCCAAGCATCACAATCGTTAGACATCAGACGCACCGTATGCGACTGTGGTGATTTTGCGACACGACACCCACACGGTGGTACGTCGTAAATATCTTCAGTGTTTCGCTTTAATATTCTTATTCAAGGCGTTTAAGTCCTATATGCTTTTTTTTGCAGATGTTTCCATCCGCAAAAATAATTGGCATAGAGCAACAAATAACTTCCCCCGCTCTGGATGGAGCAGGGGGGAGTGTTAGACTTGTACTGACTCAAAACCACCCATGTTCCTTCTATTGCCCTTTATGTTCCGGGGTCGCGGTATCTATTTTGGACAACCCGCAACCCCGGCAGGCGGTGGCCCTGGCGGGCGCCTCTGCTTTCCTGACATCACTTTGAGGCGCGCGTGAAACATTAATGCGCCGTCGACACGGCCTGTCGTCAATAGACATGCGGACGGTAAGCTACCCATTGCTCATCGTCCACAGGTGATGAATACAAATTAGATTAAGTTAAGCAACATCATTTTTTTGTAAAAGAAATCCAAAACGAGAAGAAAAACTTAAAAAAAAAATTGAACCGATGAAAAGTGAAAAATAAAAAACCTTTTAGTCTATCTAAGCTCCAAAGTAAAAATATGAGATAAATTTTGAGCCGGCGCCAATAGCTTGATTGATCGTCGATCATTGTTTTTCGTACATTTTCCATTTTACGTTATTAATTTTCTGGTTTGTTTGGCGCCGACTTGATATTAATCTCACACTTTTTGGATCTCACACGTTTTGGATTTCTTTTACAAAAAAAATTATGTTGCTTAACTTAATCTAATTTGTATTTAATTTATGGTGGTTATTAAAATTCCAAATTTTTCGGCTTCTTA
Organism: Ochropleura leucogaster; assembly: GCA_958449745.1. Taxonomy (NCBI): domain Eukaryota; kingdom Metazoa; phylum Arthropoda; class Insecta; order Lepidoptera; family Noctuidae; genus Ochropleura; species Ochropleura leucogaster. The sequence continues at coordinate 172,689 of OY288213.1, read as the reverse complement.
AAATAAAATATTGTTTTGTGCTTTCTAATTTCCATTTTCGTAATTTTTTTTTGTTGAAATCTACTTCATACTCAATATTTGATTGCTATTATTAGGAACCCACAATTATTGCTATTGATATTTAAATGCCTTGATAGACAAAGAGGGGCGTATGATGAATAATTTAAAGATGGTGTTCCCATAAGAATGTTCCCTACCGTCTAACAAGTAGAGACAAGTACTAAGATAACAACCATGAATTAGAAACACCACCGAGTCCAGTGGAAGAGACCTCCAGATATTGTAGAACCTACAATAAATCTGAAGAATTGTGTTGACGATAAAAACAAAGGAAATTAGACTACTATTGGTAGCAATTTTCAAAAGAACAATTATTTAAATGTTTTTGGACGCATGATGTTGCCCGTAAATCTAAGCTGGGCCATCACGGTACATAAATTTCAAGTGATGAACCTCGGTAAAGCATGAACTGACCTGGGACTGAAAGTTTTAGCAGCATATATTTAGAACCAAATAAGGTGTTAATCTACCCGCATGATGAGTGCGCTGATTGAAATGCAGAGACAGAAAGGTTAACTCACTATGCACTGCTAATATAATACAGAAATTTAATTCTTGCAGTAATGGCTATAGTTGTCAATACAGTTCAGGAAATGAGCCCAAGTGGCTTAAAACTGTTGTGGACCTCTTAAATGCGAAGGCATTTAAGAGGTCCACAACAGTTAATAGCAGAAATGGAAGCATTTCAATTATGCTGACAATCATTCTCCAGCAAGGTCAACAGTTCCCATCGACGTACATGAAATGAGCCTAAACACAATACAGCTGCTGTAAGCCATTGAGAACGTCTAGTAAATACTTCCCGTCTCCATCATCAGACCTTGTATGACCGCAATTCTCCAGCTAGCTCTAAAGTTCTTATCAACGTGCACGAAGGCAACACAAACACAATATAGCGACTGTAAATTGATCAGAACCTCTTTCACATGCCTCTCGTCTCCAGTTTCAGACCTTTAATGACAGCGCCATTCTCCAGCTAGGTCTCAAGTTGTCGTCAACGTGCATGAAATGAGCTGTAACACAATATATCGCTGCTTTAAACTGATAAGGACCTCTTGCCTCTCTTGACCTCTCTCCATCATCCATCATCAGATCTAATGATCTGATAACGTCGTATTGTACTCACAACTAAATCTATGTGCCAAATTTAAACAAAAAAATCAATCACCACCTATTTTTTCATCCTTAGGGTGGGATTTTTATGTTTCATTTTCAAATGGGACTAACTTTGAAATAATCTCCAATGAATTTTTTTTTTTTAATTGGACGTCTCAGTAAAAACTTATGCGTGGTCATACATACAAAAAAAAAATTGATTTGAGAACCTCCTACTTTTCGTCGGATAAAAATACCACCCATCCAGCCTTGTCATTAAACTACACTCGCTATCTTGGATATCAAAAACTCTGTTTATGGCCCTGTAGGCCTGCTATGACGTCGTAAAGCAGAACAAATTCCACTGAGGGTAAGAGACAGAGCTATACAGGGTGTCTAGCACCATCTTTTACCCTCAATGGAATTAGTTCTGCTTTAAGACGTCATAGTAGCTGTACACCACAACAAGCAGAGAAAAGTATTACGGTTTAAAAAACACAAACATCGTGAGGTACCACGGCATCTCAACCAAAATAATAAAAGCATGTGAAATGTGCCATCATTTGTCTCATATTATAAATCTTTGTATTGAGGCTGGGATGTTTCCAGACGCACTGAAGTTAGCATACAATAAGTTATTGTCTACCAACACCATTACCAGTTTGGGTAAAATACGACAACATTGTGATACGGTACAAAAATTATATCTAAAAAAGAAATATATTATTATGACTATTTGTTTTTGAGAACTTATCTACTTATACAGATAATTATAACCAGACTATACTACATCTTTTGTCTCATTTATACCTAATCATATACTGCCAAGAAGTTTGGCAAACTAGGTAATAATTACATTTTTTTTATAAAAAACGAGAAACTTAGGTAACTTAGGTTTTCACACAAAGCTAACGTTTTATAATGATTTGAATTTATTAGGCTTAGTGTTTGAATAAACCCATCCACATATTATTCCACATTCATACTTAAATTTTCCTTACGACATTTTCCTTATTCCTCCGCAAAACATGCGTATACCATGCCAACCGCTTACCACACAACTTTTCAGTCACCAGCTACTTTCACAGTGCACTGCCAACTTTTAAACGAAAAACTTATACATATAACAAATTATTAATGATGTAAAAGACTGGTTAACAGAAAAAGATTTTATTGCACAAAGCACATCACTCGTAGCGGCTCAGCTGTAGCAAATAGTTGGGTAATAATATGGAACCAATTATGTAGTCCCAACCCTTTTCTTAATATTCTTGCAAATTAACATTAAATCTATATGTATGGTAATTTTTGCATTTTGCCTGGACAAAACAGACGAACAGATAAACTAACAAATAATCTATGAACATTTTTGGTTTTGGTATTATTTTTAAATCACACAGCAAATTTTCTTTATAACAAATTATTATATGTAATTTGTTACTATTATATTGTATGTAGAGAACAGTACCTGTTACCCGCAAATTCATATGCGTTACGTTCGCGATTTGCTAATTATTATTTTTTTGTGAGCAGGTTCTTAATTTCATTTGTTTTTTACAAGTTTTACCTGACGCCTAAGTCAGTAATAAGTAATTAATAATACGGTATCGTCTGTTGTCATATTCCTCAACTATTAGTTGAGGAATATGACCATAATTCAATACCTAATGATTCCCGTGACAAAACATGGAATGAAATCTATTACCTTTCCTCCTTCAAAAGCAACAAATAAACAAACATAATAATTTTCAAATATCTAAATTAGTAAGTATAAGTAAAGATGCAGCTTAAGTTTATTTAAATAAAAACAAATATCGATTATTATTATGTAGTTGTTTATATGTACGTATTTTTTTAATTTGTAATTTATCTGACATTTACATAAGAACTATTTGAATTTTAATAAACATTAAAATTATTAATTACCTAACTTATAAATAAATTAAAAATTGCGTCAAAAAATTCGGCCTCGACGCTATCAGTTGGCAATGTGTCCAAGAGATTGGCCGCGTTGTATGGCAACGCTAAGCCTCTCGCCAAAGTAGCCAACCCTTGGGTCACGGGAAATGTCAACCAAACGTTTTGTAAAATCCCTAAAAAGACTGTGAGCACAAGGACCACACGGTCCCAGAGTTTCAACTCCAAACGGCTCGAAAATATAGTTACAATAAGGTTAAAATATTTTACGCCGCTTGAGGTTCTCTGCAGCTGCAGCAGCAGCGCCAGTGCAGCACGAAGGGCTAGAAAGATGGGATGATGTAAGAGTATCGACGCACGTTGCATTCCACACTAAAGGCCTACCCAACTTCCACGAAAACAAGGACATACCATCCAGTCTTTTGTCATCGTCGCGTGCCAAGCCATTGGGTTCTAAAACAGCTGGAACGCCGACGGTCACAAGAGCTCGACGGATGATGTCGTTAATATTTGCGTACCGAGCAAAACTGCCCGCACTTCGGCTGCATGATAGACCGTGGTGTCCAAGGCTGTTGACTACTGCACCACAATGACAGCGATGAGGAGAACAACAAGGAGCACCTAAACGTAAGGTAGCAGCGAGGCGGAAAGTAGTGTCGACGAACAACATGCCTATGCTCGACGACGGTAGTGCGTAAAGCTAAATAACCGACTCTCATTTGCCCACAGCCAAAAGACGTGCACACTATTGTACACGGTATTTAATAATTAAGTTATTAGACAAAGATTATGCACAGTGGAGACATGCATGTATTTTACACGTAAATCAAGTTTATGTAGACTTTCCCTGAAGGCTCCTTGTGTGGGATCTTTTTATTTTATTTTTCGAATGAGTAAGCATCAAATGACATCGCCCGCTCTGGGCGAAGTGGAAGGCAGTGACAGACTGGTTCTGACTAAAACCCATTCATGTACCTTCTTTTGCCCTTGTGTTTCGAGGCCGCGGTATTTCTTTTGAACAACCTGCCACTCCAGTAGGCAGCAGTCCTACTAGGCCTCTCTGTTTGGTGACATCTTTTTGAGGCGCGGAACCTGGACGCCCCGTCAACAAGGCCTGTCGTCAATAGACGGACGGAGGGATCTATTGCTCACCGTCCATAGATCCTCTAACGGTCTACGGTAGCCGGGAGTTGTCTCGCGGCGCCCGACGCCTGAAGTGTTCCTTGTCGGCGGGGTTGGTTTGAGGTTCTCTCCCTCAAACGTCCAGCTAACTCTTTTTATGTTTATCTCCTCTTGCTCCGGACCATGTACTGAGCCAGGGCCAGATATAGCGCCTGTCTAGTTGGTGCGTTTACAATCATTAAAACTCACACACAGCAAGAACCAGTGCAAGCACCTGTTGTATACTGTTATTCTTGTAATTTGTATGGTGTACCTAATAAAGAATATTCTATTTGTTTATGTTCATTTAGGGAAATTATCGTTATCGTTCTTCTGCTGTCTCATGCACCTGAACTAGATCATTTTAGTCGTTTATGATTGTGTGGGACGTGTGACATAGCACGCACGTGGAGTCGGCGCGGCGGCGCTTTCGTCATGCGCCGCTGCGGTTGTAGAAAGCGCCTGGAGCGCATTGCACACACACCGAAGCGCAGCGCCCCTGACCTTGGCGCGCCGCGGTCGCCACTCACGACCAACGCCTCATCAATACTTACTAATGTCCACGACACAGTTTGTACCTGTCACTACCGCACAGATCGATTCTCCTACCGTGCTCGCTAGAAGGTCAACCTTTGTTTACTATTCAAGGTTTTACCAGTCTTCACAATCGTTTGACATCCGACTTACCCTGTCCAGCTATTTAGCTAGTAGCGTATAACGAGGTCAGCTGCCCGAGTGCCTGTCGCTAAACGTGATATAGCGGCAATAGCCAGTAGGCCATCACTGCTATATCACTAGCGCTTACTTTACAGGTCTCTAAGTATGTATGTCTAGTATCTACAATCAGCAACCTCTATATAAGCTTATTAATAACTTTTATTTTGACATACTCATAAAGTCATAGGTTATCATTGTTTCAATAATATCTACTTATTGCTGAGGCACAATCAATAACATTTCCAGTGTTGGGTGACAAGCCTTCTCTCTACAACAGGAAGTGACGTGGTGGAGGTTGTGAGTGGCACACCTCGCACTCGCATGGCTTGCTTTTCAGTATTACAGTAATTGATAGTTTTAGTTGTTGTTATTATTTGGGTTGAGTGTGTTGATTGAGAGGCTCATCAGCACCATGGTCGGTTTTATGTACAGACGCCTGTACATCAAACTACTACAACCTGTCAGATTTCTTTGATAGATTTTCGACTTTATTTCTAAAGTATTAGGTTCAAGGTTCATTGGGAAAAATTGACAGTTTCGGGTAGCTTGACCTGCTGGCGTCTGTACACCGTGACTGTGATAACAATATTATTACGCACGTGATAAGGCGTTACTGAGTGTCGGAAAGCTGAATGCCTAATGTCAAGGGTATGTTGTGACAAACAATCTGTTTGATCTATTTGAGAACGGAGGTAATACCACTGGGGTTGCAGGTTGTTCCGGGTTTTGGTTTGTTTGAAAGAGATAACGCGGCCGCTGAGCACAAATGGCAAAACAAGAAACAGGAATGGGTTTTAGCATAGATGGACTGGCAGTGTTCGTGCACCTGGCGCTGTGGCACTCACTGACAATCCACCTGCTTGACCTAAATCGCGTTTGAGATTATATCACGAATTATCACCACTGGGCTCGGAATCCATAGTCTTACAAGAGATACGTGCATTGACTGCAACACTTGCTTCTTTGGATGGTTTAAAAGAAGAAATCTCAGCGCTACGAACCGAATTTGGACAGCTCACCAGCAGTTTAAGGAGACGGTCAATGAGTTCAGACACAAAATCAGCGAAATGGAGCAGCGTATTGTTGTGATGGAAACAGTCAAGGAGCAAATGCATCGACTTCAGGATCGCCTTGACAACTTGGAGGAAGAATTTGTCATTAAGGTCAAAATTAAATAACGTTGAAATAAAGGAACTTGAAATACTCACGAAAACCAATTTGAAATTATCGCAAGAATCGGCTTCAAAATTAATAATCCCATTACCAAGACCTACATCAATTTTGTTACCAGGGTACCAGCAAAAGATGAAAATCGCACGGGACCCATAATAGTTTGTTTCTGTAGGCTACGTGAAAGAGGATTTTGTCGCTGCTGCGAGAAACTACACGTCACGTGCGCGCCAGCCCCAACAGCGTCCTAAACATAATTGCTGGCAGGTCGCTTTCTAGTAGTTGTAGTACTTCCACAAGTTATTGTGACTGGGACTGTGGCAGCATCTATTTGTTTTTTTTTTGACGTTCAAAAGTACCTGTAATATTCTAATTGGAACAAAATTAACAATTGAAATTTTTCGTTTTGAGTTTGCCTGCCCTTAAATAAATCGAGTTTTTGTCATAAAACATTTTTTTTTATTAACACACAATTATAAAACAAGTTACTATTCCTATTCCTTCTCCATCCATGCTGTAAAACTGTGGAACTCACTTCCGCCTGACATTAGATACTTAACAAGCATATCTAAATTTTAAGATAAGACCTTTCCTTTCAATTGTGAATATTTATAACTAGCTTTTGCCCGCGGCTTCGCTCGCGTTAAATTCGGGGTAACACAGTTCCCTTGCGCCTTATTGATTTGTAATAGCAACGCTAAGTTTTCCCTTTTCTTCCCTCTTTCTCCCTCACATCCCACTTTTTCAAAAAAATATTTGCTAATGTCCGTCTCCTGGTTCCCAACTATCTCTGTACCAAAATTCATCAAAATTGGTTTAGCCATTAAAGCGTGTAAAGGTAACAAACAAACTCACTTTCACTTTTATAATATTAGTAAGGATTTTGTTGTCCGTCTGTCTGTCTGCCGAGACCGTTTCGATCTCTGGAACGAGTGAAGGTATTAAGTTGACATTAAAACCATATAAGTACTTAACTAAGTAGTCACTTTGTGCTGTGAAAACCAACTCTCTAAATCTACGCAGTCAAAAGATATGACTGTTTATCTATAAGTCCAACAACTAACAAATAGTGACCTGCTACCATGACGTCTTAAAACAGAACTTATTCCAGTGAGGGAAAGAGACAGAGCTATACAGGGTGTCTAGCACCATCTCTATCTCACACAGGAATAAGAACTGCTATAGGATGTCATAGTAACCCTTCTAAAAGCTAGACTGTAGCATCATCTTCATACATGTTCCTTTTTTGCCCTTTGTTTTTCAAGGCCACAGTATCTCTTTGGAACAAACCGCAACCCTGGCATGATCACTCTCCCACACTGGAATAAGATTAAAATAGACTGCTTTAAGACGTAATGCATGGTTACTCTACTGATCATAAATTATGACTCCATATTGTAAAAACGAACCAAGCCAAAATTTCATATGTGTGATAGTGCTTCATAGTAATACATCCCAACAGTAAACATGTCTGTGGGTAGTCCTATACGGCTATTATATTCAGGGTAAGGCCTTAAAGGCTTTCAGTCATGATCAGAAATCGAGGTAACGTTCCAGATTGAAGAGAAATGGTACATTTGTCTAATGTCACCCGCACCATTGCAACAACGAAAACAGTACCTATTATTATTAAATACAGATGGATGTAATTCTCTGCTCTTAGTATAGTTTGATTTAATGATATGTACCGTAACCTCTCGCTTTCAACATCATCATGTTGTAGGCATAAAAATCCATGCATGAAACCTTTTTGTTATGCAAGGAAAGACCTGTTACAGGATTAATTTAGTTTTCTGCCTATTGCCTACGCCTTAAGTACGACAGCAAGAATATTAATAGCCAATATCCTTTTCTAGGTTACTATCTATCACCTAACTAAATTTCATCAAAATCCGTTCAGCCGTTTAGGCATGATAGAGCAAAACTCCCAGCAAAAACCATAAAAAAATCACTAACTCAATTAAGTTTTTTGCCTACTTCCTTCCCCCTAAGTACGATGACGTGATTATTTTGATTTTATATCCGTTTTTAGGTAACCATCTATTACCTTACTAAATTTCATTAAAATCCCTTCAGCCGTTTAGACGTGAAAGAGCTAAAGTCCCAACAAAAACGACTAAAAATCACTAACTCAATTTATTTATCTGCCTACTGCCTACCCTCTAAGAACGATGGCGTGATTATTTATAGCCCATGACCATTTCTAGGTTATCATCTATCACCATACCAAATTTCATCAAAATCCGTTCAGCCGTTTAGGCGTGAAAGAGTAACAGACAAACAGACAGAGTTACTTTCGCATTTATAATATTAAGTATGGATTAGTAAGATTTTGTTTTTGGGGGTGGGTAATCATCAAATAACTTCCCCCGCTCTGGGCTGAGTAGGGAGAAATCGCTGACATGTCCTGACTAAAACCGGAACGTAAAGGGCAATAGAAGGAACATGGGTATGTTCGTTCTATTGCCCTTACGTTCCGGGGCCGCGGTATTTCTTTCGAACAACCCGCAACCTCGACAGGATATTAGTAAGGCTAACGATTATTTAATTGAATAAAAAAATTATTCATACTCGATATTATTTATTTATTTTAACGTTTTAAGCTCTATAAATTCTATTTTACTAACATTATGAATGATGGTCAATTGAATAAAATGTCAATTGAATGAAATATTCTATTCTAGTTCATTTGGTAAGTCTTGACGTAGTAGCGCGTTGATGTCTTTTGTGTTTGTGCGCACCGTGCCCAGCTAGTGAGAAGTGTTTTACGCAACCTACGAAGCGGAGCTTAAGTCGATAAAAAATAACCTGAGTTTACCTCTTACGACTTTGTTGGTGGTCGTTGGATCACTATGACCGTCACTTAATTTCTCCTGCGTTGCGAAGGTAGACGCGACAGTACTGTCCTAATCAACACAACACGTGGAGCAAATAAAATCATCCAACATTATGTTCAGTTCTGAATGCGAGTACTGTGACCGTATGTGCATCTAATTCGTCAGATTTGTATAGACATACTTAAAGCTCTCAATAAATTGATGACTGATTGACCTTCACACGAATATGTAAAATTTCTCATTCGTGTGTACTTGTGACAGGCGGCGCGGGCGTCGGGATCCGACTCTAATACAACATCGTGTGGAATGTGTGTAGGTTTGACTTTGTTGCACATAGTTGTACATAATATCAAACACTACTATTTATCCATAACGAGTTACATTACCAGGGAATAAGTTGCGAAGGTTCTCAACTTAGAGCTTTTGATTCAGAAACACATACAATTCAGTAACAACGTACTTTACGCAATGACCACGTTATTATTTTTAGAGCTGTGAGTGAGTCTCGCTACATACCGAATTGTTCACTAAGTGTCCCTTTGGGGTAATCATGGCTTCGAAATAAGTAATGCAATTCATAACGTTGCTTATAATGACGATTACATCGCAGACAGCTGACGAGTTGAAGCTGTTGGTGGTATCCCAAGGGGGGTGACAGGTGGAGGGGCATGGAGAGGGGAGGACATGAAGACGGTCCGCAGCCTCCGCGCGAGGCGAGCGCGCGCCGAGCGCCACTCGTGTGCTGCGGAGACGAAGGCGCGCACGCACGCTGAGCCGTGTCCGCCCTGTGACTGCCGTGTGGTGTCGTATCGTGTCGTGTGTTGTGCTGTGGTGTCGTGTCGTGTCGTGCCGTGTCGTGTGTGTGTGCCAGCGTGCAATGCGGGCCTGGACGGTGGCGCTGCTGCTCTGCGGCGTCGGCGTCGGCGTCGGCGTCGGTGAGTAACGAGTGGGACCCACTCTAGCTTCATAACATTATTGTCCCGCAGTTCAAAAAAACAAGAGGTTGAGTAACGTAATAACGTAGCGAGTATGGTTCAATAAGCATTCGCTGGCAACAGGAGAAAACGTTATTAAAAGTTTAAAAGAAAAAATAGTAAAATAACACATACAAATATGAATAGTGCTGTCACGTCGGAGCGTCTCACGTAGATCTGTCTAAGCACTAGATCAATTTCAATAACTCTATTTTAACGTTAGTCAGTACAAAAAGAAACACCAATAATAGTACAAATACTGTCATCAATAGACGCCAGCAAGCACACATTTGCATTATTAACTGATTGTGCGTTATTTGGACGTTTACTTAAATTTTAGCTGTTTATACGTAGAAAAATACAATCGTTTTGCAATCACAGAAATACCAGCTTATGCCTTCCTAGTTCACTTTATAGAAATTCTGAATTGTGATCTCAAAAACAGTTGCTCAATTTTTCCTTTAATATTAATATTTTCTTTGGCCAATTTTTATTTCAATAACTTAAGTAGTAATACTTAACTACAGAAAAGTCCAAACTCAAAAGAATTTTTATTTTGGACCATTCTTTCAAAAGAAAAACACAAAGCAAATAAAAAATATAAAAACAGACTTCCAAAAATCTTGAAAGTGGAAAATAACTTTACTTCCGGAAGTCAGTGGCAAAAGAGTTATTTTAAACTTTTTTTTTAAGTCGGTTTTATTTCAGCACTTTTATATCCCATAATTTTTATCACGTATTCATTTTTCCATTGTCACAAAAAAAAAAACAGATCATCAATAGACATAGAAAAAAAATTATTTAATCGTATTTTAGACGCAAATCATAAACTACCCAAGCAATACAAATAAAATTGATAATTATTTGAGTAATCGGTGAACATACATAAAAAAAAGATTCCGACGAACTGAAAACCTACTTTTTTGAAGTCGGTTAAAAATTAGTTAATGTAATTGTATGAGTAGGTTCACATTCGGTCGGACTGACAGTTTTACCGAAACCAAGACGATGTCGGATGCATGGCATTATAAATACTAATAGCGGCAACAACACATTCAACGATCGTTTAGCCACGAATTCTGTCGGGTCAGACATAATATTCGATTCGTATAGCTACTGCTTAGCATAGGTCGGATCGGTAGCATCGATGGCCGGCCAACGGCAAAACTATCTGTCCAACAACCATCCTAATACGTAATGTACTAAAAACAGATATCGTAATAATGCATCCGGTCGACCGGCGCGCGGCGGCAGCGACCGTCCGGTCCGGTAATAACGCGCCTATGTGGAAGAGTCGGTGACGACATACGTGCCGGACGTTCACACGTTCAAGTTCATACACGTATTCTGGATATTCACTTAACTAATAAATTACAATATTTATATCTTTAGCATTTTTTTATCATGTGCACATAGTCACATTTTGTTATACATATACTAACTGTTTTGTTTTCATTGGGGATCATATTATTATGCCAAAAAGGTCAGCATTTATTAGCAACTTTGTTATCCTTCCTAATTCCTTACTAATCTATACTTCTATACTAATATTATAAAGCTGAAGAGTTTGTTTGTTTGAACGCGCTAATCTCAGGGAGTACTGGTTGGAATTGGAAAATTCTTTTAGTGTTGGATAGTCCATTTCTTGAGGAAGGCTATAGGCTATATAACATCACGCTACGACAAACAGGTGCTGAGCAGCGCGGGTGAAACCGCGTGGAACAGCTAGTAATATTATAAAAGCGAAAGTGAGTTTGTTTGTTACCTCTTCACGCTTTAATGGCTAAACCGATTTTGATGAATTTTGGTACATTTTTTTTAATAAAAGAGTAGGATATAAGGGAGAAAGAGGGAAGAAACGGGAAAACTTAGCCTTGCTATTACAAATCAATAAGGCGCTACCGAATTTAACGCGACCGAAGCCGCGGGCAAAAGCTAGTCTTATAATATTTTACATGTAGTTATAGCGAATTTAACCGATACTAAAATATTTAAATAATAGTAATCAAAAAGTTATTTTTTATTGCTGCTTTTAATGTTATTTCTTGGTGTTCAGTCTAATTTTCATTGGGAATGTACTTTTATATAATAACAGAAAAAATTTCAGCTCAATCGGAAACCGGGAAGTGGATCAAATTTAAGTTGCAAGATTTGATTACAGAACGACAGACAACGGGACAGGTGAAACTAAATAAAAGCTTGTAAAATAAACTAAATTAAACTAAAATTATGAAACAAATTACCTGCCTTATAAAGAAATTAAAAAATAGCGTCAAAAGATTCGTCCTCCATGCTCTCAGTCGGCAATGTCCGCAAGAGACTGGCCGCGTTGCCATGTTGTATGTTGTATGGCAACGCTAAGCCTCTGACCAAAGTAAAAGCCAGCCCTTGGGTCACGGGAAGTGTCGACCAAACGTTTTGATATTCTCTTAAAGAGGCTGTGAGCACAAGGACTCCACGGTCCCAGAGTTTCAACCCCAAACGGCTCGAAAATATAGTTCCCAATAAGGTTACTATATTTACGCCGCTTGAGGTTCTCTGCAGCCGCAGCAGCAGCGCCAGCGCAGCACGAAGAGCTAGGAAGATGGGATCAAATCAAATATCAATCAAAGCAATCAAATCAAAATATTTATTTCAGACCAAGCAATCCATACAGTGTTAGTATCAACCTAGCCTATGTAAGTAAATTCATTAATTAAAAACAAACAAAACACATTAATTGGCTGCATGAACATGAGCACGCACATGTCTGCCAGCCCAGAGCCTGTTAAATGGTCCGTCGACCTTGTCCACCAGGTAGCTATAAAATGCTGTTAGGGCTACCCCTGAATCGCCACAACATCGATGCACATCATTTGCGCATAATGGCATGAAAGTCATCTATTTGCGCGTCCGCAAACATGCCCGAAGCGCTGCAAAACCGAGGCAGCCCCACCAACATCCTCAGCGCATGGTTATACTGCACGCGCAGAGCGTTGTAAGCCTTCTGCGTATACCTAACCCACAAGCTGCACGTGTAAAACGACTGACAGTAGGCTCTGAAGAGCGTCAGTTTTACCTGACCAGAACACCGCGCAAACCTTCGGGCAAGCATATTGCATCGGGCTGCCAACTCCCTGCGCTCCCTATCTGTATCTTGGTCATCTGTGAGAGAATCCGTGACCACATGACCGAGGTATCTAAACTGAGTGACGACTTTTAGTGGTGCTCCTTGTGACGTCACTGGTGGTACATTTGTGGGCATATTATTGCGTGCTATAAAAACCACTACTTCACCCTTAGTAGCATTATACCTCAAGCATATACAGACGGCCAACAACTTCCTCAGTCCACTGTCATCACATCATCCATGTCACCACGTCATCAGCATAGTTAATGTTGTTGATCATTCTGCCATACACAGAACAACCAAACATAGTGCTATTCAGCTCACCAATCAACTGGTCTATGTACAAATTAAAAAGGGTGGGTGAAATCAAACCCCCCTGCCTCACGCCACAATCCAGCCCATACTGTACTGATTGAGCATCTGACCATCTAACATAGTTAATCTGACTATCATACCAAGATTTTAATATCTTTATTATCTCAGGTGAGAGGTCCGTTTCATCCGACATTTTTTGCCACAGAATGTCATAAATCACCAGGTCAAAGGCTTTTGACAGGTCCAGAAAACAACCATATACAAGTGTCATCCTGTCTGTGTAGTACTGCACAGTCTGCTTGAGACACAAGATTGCGCTTTCCGTTGACAAACCGGTTCTAAAACCAAACTGCGCGTCGTTGAGTTTGATATGTATCTTCAACTGTCTCTCAAGCAGGCTGTCCAGCACTTTACCAATGACTGTACCCAGTGAAATAGGCCTATAGTTGTTTTCATCGGATTAATCACCAGTCTTATTCTTAACTATGGGAACTACGACAGTTTTTACGAGATCGTCAGGCAAGTAAGAGTGACTCACACAAAAATTAAATAACATGCCGAGCAACCTAGGTAAGTGTACACCAGCGGACCTTAAATGTTCAACACTCAAACCATCGTGGCCAGGTTACCCCGTTTCACGTCTTGCGCGTCTTTTACATCTTTCACGTTGAATCTAATATGTGGATACCTTCACACGGGGTCCGAATGAAATTATTGAAAATTTGTTATATTTGGAGCGACTTTAAATTGACTCATTAACATATTGGCTATATCACTGTTATGTGATAAACCGTCTACGTTCGATGGCAGGCTCGGCTGGGGATTCAAAGAATTAGTTTGCTTCCAATAAGAACTAATTTTTTTTCCTCATGAAGGAATGCAACAATATCCATTTTTATCTGGTTTTCATTGTTCTGACACCCACTTTAGTTTAGTAATATCCTTGACCATCTTTCTATCGCTAGTATAAACCCAAAAGGATCCCAATGTTCACTGAGGCGCACTATTTACAACAGTTTACCAAGAATGCAATAAAATGTGTCCTGTAAAAAAAATTAACGCCAGTTCAAAATGTAATGACAGGCGCGCGGGCATGGATTGCGGAAATTAGATAAAAAACAGCCAAAGCGTGTCGGGCCGCGCGCTGTGCATGCTTCTGTAGTTGCACGTCGCAATTGCCAACTTAGAACGCATTGTTTGATTCCATGAATATATTATTATTTGTCACAGTTTTTTGTAACAATTGTAATAAAATGATGCATTTCGCATTTTTTTATTTGTAACAAATTCCGTAAACGGTATAAATCTTTAAAAGTATTTAAATCATTTTACGTACATACATTTATCACTTAGGTAAATATTTGTAGTCATCAAGCCTCGCGTATTTTGCTGAAATAACTTTATGTTATGTAAACATAAATTTCTTAAAGTATAAATAAATAAATAAATATCTTGGGACAACTCACACATGGCTATCTGATCCCAAGCTAAGCAGAGCTTGTGTTATGGTAACCAGACAACAGATATACATACTTATATAATTTATAAATACATACATATTATAGATAAATCACACCCAGACACAGAACAAACAATCATGCTCATCACACAAAGTTTGTCCTGGGTGGGAATCGAACCCACGACCTCCGGCTCAGCAGTCAGGGCCACTAACCACTGGACCAACAGGCCCGTCAGTATTATTTTAAGTTAAACATAAGTTAATCAAATGACCCGACACACCCGCCACCATCAGCGAGCCATTTAAGTGAGCATGACATTATCAACCACCAATCGTCATCGACATCAAATCAAATCATTTATTTCAATTAGACCATTACAGGCACTGTTGAATGTCAAGAAAGAAAATGAATCTACAGTCCCGGTCACAAGGCATAATAACTTGTGAAAGTACTGTAGCTGCCCATTCCAAAGCGTTGATCTCTATGGAGAAGAATGGGCAAGAAACTCCATGGACACTCTTTTAAATTATAATATTTTTACAAAATAGTATTTACATCATTCGTGTTGAGATTATACAAATATGTGAGAACGATGTAGAAAGACGTGCACAGACAGAGCGTCTAGGGTAATAAAAACCAAAATTAAATTTAAAATCTAAATTTAATTTAAAATGACCGCGGTAGTTAAAAAATGACCAGTCCTAACTGACAGCGCCCGTTCACGAACATGACGTATGGATCAGCCCCATTCAGATCGACCATTTTGAAGGGAGCTAAATGACCCGACACACCCGCAACTATCAGCGAGACATTTAAGTGAGCATGACACTATTAACCACCAGGGCTCCGTCAAGTCAATGATAATACATAGCACTCACATATGGGCTTAAGAATTATACAATACTAGAGTAAATTGATTCTATACACTGCAAAGATACTCTTACAATCTTCTGCAGCTTCCACTATAGCTTCGGATACTTATCAATGAGTTTACCCCTATGCTTGAGGAGCAGGACCAGCATTGAGCCAAGCATTTTTATCATCAATATAATCCCCCAACTTTTAATATGCTTGCCTACATAGTGTGCGTTTAATACAAGTATTAAATTTAGTTTCATTCAGTTGAAGAATGTGGGGAGGTATTTTTTTGTAGCATTTAGCATCTAGTCTACTTTAATAATAATATAATAATAATATATTTATTTTCGAATACCAGAGATCCATAGTGTTAGTAGCACGCCTCATACCTAGTGTTAGTACATACATAAATAGAACAATTAGAGTATGAGTCAATATGTACAGAAGATGAAAGCCAGTGAATCAAGCAGTCATCCTCTCCACAAAATGCCTCAAAAAAGGGGAGAACAGACTCTCGGTAACTGTTTTTAGAATGCTGTTGTTACTGGCCCGGGATCTAGCGCCCACAGACACTATCTTCTTCCGTACGACGGCGTGAAAGCCATCAGCACGATTCTGTGCAAACATCTCTGACGCACTACAGAACCGGGGCAATCTCAAGAGCATTCTAAAAACATTGTTGTACTGGACGCGCAGGACATCTAGCGACCTTTTGATGCAGTTGATCCACAGACCACCCGTGTACAGACCTTGACAATACGCTTTGAAAAGTGTTATTTTGACCTGGTCCGTGCAGCGGGCGAATCTACGAGCCAACATATTACCGCGGTCCGCTAAAGCCCTGCGCTCCCTCTCAATATCCACATTGTCTTTCAGATCGTCGGTAAGCATATGTCCCAGATACTTGAATAGTTTAACTCTTTTGATGCTCAAGCCATTTAGGGTAAAGTTAGGTAAATAATCTGTACACTTACCGGCGACCCCAAAGACCATGTACTCACATTTCTTCACGTTATAAGCGAGTCCATGCCTAGCCGCGTAGTCCTCGCAAACTTTCAACATCTCTCCAATCGATCCTGCAGTCGGGCCCAGCAGCACCATGTCGTCCGCATAGCTGATGCTGTTAATATTAACACCACCCACTCGACAGCCAACACGCATACTGCTCAGCTCGACTAAGAGATCATTCAAATACAAGTTGAAGAGCCTAGGAGAGGTCAACCCTTCCTGCCTCACCCCGCACTCCAACCCATAAGCATCAGAGAAAATATTGGACCACTTCACGTGATTACTTTGGTTAGCATACCAAAATTGCAGAACTTTAAGAACTTCCGCCGGTACATTCCTGTCCCCTAGCTTAATCCAGAGCACATCATATGACACAAGGTCAAAAGCTCTGGAAAAATCCAGGAAACAGGCATACACCGGCGTTTTACGATCTGTATGATATCGATACCTCCCACGTAAGTTGTTATATCTCCAAAACTGCAAATTTACAGTAGAGCGTTTCAAAGATTCAAATTGAACCAAAATCTGCATTTATTGTTGCATCTTTTTAAAATTTCGTATTTAAATGTAATATAATAGTCTTCTTAAATACGTTAAAAGATATTTTAAGTAATATGTCTATTTTCGGAGATATTGTTCATACAACATTTTACTCCGGAGTAGAAGTTATGTCAGTTGTTGCATCTGATACTAACAACATTATACCGCGGCGCCCAGATAGCATCACTTGTGGTATATGATAGTTACAACTGTATACGTTGAAAAACAGAAGTCTTACTCTGTTGTTTGTGGTAATAATATTTATATTAGTTACAGAATTCAATTTCCAATTTGAAGGTGATTAATTTTTTAGGTTAATAAATAATAAATAAATGTTATTAAGGTTATTTTTTTTTATTAGAAACAACATTAGTGAACAGAAAATCTTTGAAAATAAAATAATGAGCTTTTAAAACTTAATTAAATGACTTCTTCTGTTGCTGAATAATCAAGAACGTTTCATTATTATAACAATCATACAAAAGACTTTTTAAAAATTATACAAAGTTATAGAATAGGATAGGTAACGTAACACCAGAACTAATCAAATTTTAATAGAATTGCAAAAATCAACATCACTATAAAAAATATAAATATGAACTTACTTAATCATATGAGATCAGCTTAAAATCAAAGTAGTAATTTGGTAACCATTTAAAATTTTTGGCATATACTTATTGGTTTATAATAATGAAAAAGAAATGTTAAAATAAAAACAATTGGTTAATGTCAACCTAAGAAACCTAAAATTAGCTTTTATGGGAGCTTAAAACAAAAAAATATTATTTTTATGAGATCAATATTAAAACCTGAGATGCTTAATCAAAAGCAATATAGAAAAAAGAAAAATAGACGGAATATTTGAAAAAGACTAAAGTCTATTCTGAATCAGAAAATTCAGCGTCATTATTAACGCCAGCAACGAAGGATGGTTTGCCCACTTGTTTCGCCCATCTAACCAAGCTAAACCATTCAAAGTGTGTATAAATAAGTTTATTTTTGGACAAACGTTCTATTAGAGCATGTACGCTATCACCTTCTGCCTGGGTGTGACCTTTTTCAAGAAATGTATGTTTGATAGTTAATAGTTAGTATATTAAGCTTATGAGCAATATAAACATAAAACGCAAACACGATACAATTGCGATTCTGACCGGTACAATTGCCAAACTTATTTATACACCCTTTGAATGGTTTAGCTTTGTTAGATGGGCGAAACAGGTGGGCAAACCATTTAACGTCATAGAAATGAAGCATACAGATTTTTAAACTATAAAACACTTTTGATTGGACGTCATTGGTCTAAAAATGTAAATGGGAACGTAGTTAGATGGAATAAAATAAAGAAGTAAGTATATGTGCAGAAGATCCTTTTAAAATCGACGGGTGCAAAGTAAAAAAAGTCAACTGCAATTTTGAGATTTTTGGTTTTTTGCAAAAACTAACTTAAAATATCATGTTCTACAACATAGCAAAAACAAAAATACAAATATCACCTTATTTTTGGTACTTTTGTCACGTAAAAGAAGACAACTACACTTGTTTTGTGAAATTGCGCGATGTAGATGCGAATAACTACCGCTGACCGTTTGTACGCGGGACGCGCGAGGGGCCAGCGGTCAGTCATACCGACGCATAAACGGCTATCTGCCATATAGCTTTTTCAACGTTGAGATTGTGATGTAGATGTCTCAATTTACTTTTGTAAATTTGTATTGTTTGTTGTTTATGAGTACCTACCTACGTTAATTCTTACTGTTAGCTATATTAATTGACTAATAATTAAATTGTATTTTCTTACTGTTATTTTTTACTATTGTTTCATGTTCGGAAAGTCCGAAACGATCTTTTAAAGAAGATGAAAGTTTACAGAACATAAGCGATGGATTTTTCGAGAAAAATGGTGTGTTGGCCGAAGAATTAGCTATTGAACATCTTATAGGAGACCTTGATGTGTCAGTGATGGAGACAAACGAGTATCAGTTAACTCTGCAAGATAAGTCCCCATGTTCTGTGTACCTACTCTAGGACGGTCACACCAGTTCACTCTCAATCTGAAATACAACTTAATTCTGAAAATGTTGATGTTGATAATAGAGATTCTCCGAGCAAATTAGATACACCGACGCCCTCAGAATACAATTCATTTACTTCAAGTCCGCCGCGTCCATTATCAGACTTAGATCCAAATATCTGTTTAATAAACTCAGGCAGGCCATCATTTTTTTTTTCAAACGAAGTTTATCTCTTGAATTCTCAACCAAAGATCCTGCAATTAGGGCACGCCACAATAGTGGCGGTAAATCCCCTCTTTGCGTCATTGCGTCCTCATGGAGGAAACGCAAGGGTGTCACCATTGTGACGATCGCCCGGAGGACACGGTGGAGCACACAGTGGCGATCTGCCCAGCTTGGGCGGAGCACCGCCGTCCCCAATCATTGAGGCGATCGGCGCGACGGCGGCAATCTCTCGCGTCCGGCCCTGGTTCAGGCTATGGTCCGGAGCGAGAGGGAATGGGAAGCGGTCACTTCCTTCTGCGAAGCAGTAATGCTAGCAAAGGAGGAGGAGGCCGGGCGTTTGAGGGAGAGAACATCAGGCAAACCCAGCCGCCGCGGGAGACGTCCAGGGCGCCGGGCGCCGCGAGACGACTCCCGGCCACCGTAGATGCGGGCCTGTGGACGGCTGAGCAATGGGTAGCTCACCTGTCCGTCAGTCTATTGACGACAGGCCGTCTCGACGGCGCGTTCGTGTTTCACGCGCGCCTCAAAGAGAGTCAGCAAAGCAGAGAGGCTTGCCAGAGCCTCCGCCTGCCGGGGTTGCGGGTTGTTCAAAAGAGATACCGCGGCCTCGGAACGTAAAGGGCAATAAAAGGAACATGGGTGGGTTTTAGTCCGTACAAGTCTGACACGCCCCCCCGCTCCGCCCAGAGCGGGGGAAGTCAATGGGTGATTTCCTACCCGAAAAAAAAAATGATCCTGCAATTACTTACCTCTTAATTATCAGTAGGATTTTTATAGATTTTATTTTTATTTCCAAAAATGTATGAGAAGTTAAGTTTTTTACGTTAATAAATGAATGATTCCTAAGTAAATATTTCATTTAACCTCCTTCTAAATCGTGTACCTTGCACTGAATCGACGACGTAGAAAAAGACATCTGCGCAGTTATGTTCTGAACTTGGTGTATTTAAGATGTAAAATGGTCATTAACTAATTTTAATAATAGAAAGTGTTACACTTTTCATTATTTACTAAAATATACGAACCATACTTAACTAAATCTAAATTTTTGAATTCCCGCGTAGAAACGACCAAGTGGTAGTTAACACAGTTGTCATATTTTTAAGCGCAATGTAGATGCAGACAACTACAATATCTCGTAAATTAAACATAATTAGAAGAAATGAAATATACATGTGGATATATTATTAAATAACGAAGCAATAATGAAAATTTCAATAAATTTGGTTTAAAATTGACAAAATGGGAGCATTTTTTTCTATTATGCGCTCTCCTGAAAAGTAGCTGTTTTGTAGATGACTCTTTTTACTTTGCACCCGTCGAAATTATGTATCGGTAAGATTTGGCAGACAATAATGCTATGACAATTGCCCTTAATTAATACCAATACCCGTAGATGCCAAAGGAATAGTATGGCTGAGCTATGCCCCTTGTTATCCAACCGTCTTCCCATAACTAAGGTAAATATGACGACTTAATGAACCAGAGTCATACTAAAATTATTCCAGTTACGTATCACGACTTTTTCAGGCATTTATCTTTCGTTGCTCGCGTTAATAATGACGCTGAATTTTCTGATTCAGAATAGACATTAGTCTTTTTCCAAATATGCCGTTTGTTTTTCTTTTTTGTATATTGCTTTTGATTAAACATCTCAGGTTTTAATATTGAGCTCATAAAAATAATATTCATTTGTTTTATATTGTTTTAAGGCTCCCATAAAAGCTAATTTTAGGTTTGTTAGGTTGACAATTAACCAATTGTTTTTATTTTAACATTTCTTGACATGTACTCTTTTTCCAAATTACGTAAATTCCTTCCCTTAGTGTCTATCCATTCATTAAAATGTTTTTTTTACTATATTACCTTTATCTTTCCTTGGTTGACGACGGCGATCGCTTGTGCTAGGACTATTATTCGAAATATCTGACAGCGGATTTTGTTTATTGTTGTATACGTTGAGCAGCTAGACAGATAACTTGGTGAGCGTACGGGCAAAAGTTGATAAGTTTTCCTTTTGTATATAATAATGGCAGTAAGCATTATCACAGTCGTAGTCCAAGTGGCTGGTACCACAAGAAGGTGAAGGGTGCGGTGTTTCGAGATTTGCCGTATCAGAATCGGAAGCAACTTCTAGGTTACTATCTGCATCAATTATGTTTGCTAGCTCAATAATATCTGACTCATTAAAGCTTATCGGTAAAGGAGACTCTGAAACAATAATAATGTTTTGTATAATAAATGATCAGCAGATTTAGGCAATCGAACCTGAGACCTCGGCGTGCTAATAAAATGCACTAGGTATGCATCTGGCTATTGAGGCAGTCGTACTTACCATTTAAAGATTGACTTTTGAACTAAAGACTTGACTTACAGCGTAAATTTTAAGTAAAAAAAAAAGTAAATCCAACGTAAAATATAGCATTTCACTATACAACGATTCGATTTCCGAAGTAAAACGATGTATTTATTAGATACAACAAAATGTTAAACTTCAACGAAGACGTAAAATATTGTACATGTACTCTTTTTCCAAATTACGATTAATATTTTGTAGGTTTGAATTAGAAAAACTGTTTAATTCTATTTAATTTTAAAAAATATTGTCCTTTTCAATGGGTGTATCGGAGTTGTTGCTTTGTATATTCGCATTATTGAGCAAGTCACATATTCGACGCCCTCTTGATAATATAATACTTGCACGTTTCATTATAACAAATATGAAGTAAACTAATAACGTCAATGAATTAGCAAATAATATATGCGATTGCAACGTGCGTGCGGCCGGTTGAAAGTCCGGCGTAGTCTGTTGTATGTAACCAATACGCGGCGCGAGCGCGTGGTTCTACCCGCCCCGCGCCCCGCGTACACAAATGTATAGGCTTATACAACGGTGTAATCCGTTCGCGTTTGAAACTTACAACATTATACGTCTGACAAATCCTTTAAAAATAGTGTTTTTGTTGTTTTTTTACTTTGAATGGATAAAATGATCCATATTAAGATATTTTTCAGCAAAAAAGCAAAATAGCATTTTTGTGGCATACAACAACTTACGTGGGAGGTATCGATATTGGACAATATTCTTGAGACTTAGGATTGCACTTTCAGTGGACAACCCACTTTGAAACCCAAACTGTGAATCGTGCAAGTTCAAATGTTTCTCCAAGCACGAATCAAGCATACTGTCTAAAATTTTAGCAATGGTGGTTGCGAGAGAGATTGGCCGGTAGTTTCCCCTGTCCTGTTTTTGACAATCGGTACCACAATCGTTAAACCACAAATGTAAATTTAATCGTCATTTCTTTAGCTAACCTGAAACCTGGTTGAACTAATTGGTTCCTATTTCTAGTATTATAATTGTGTCTGTCACCTCTTTTACTAAAAAGATGCAAGTTTTTCCTGACATACATGATGTTTACATAAATATATTGACAAGGTACTGTCATGATGTTAATATCCTTAAACTGTTGCCTTAAAGAATCTCGCCTACGTAGGTTATATATGGCTCTAATGGCTCTTTTCTGCAGAATAAATATAGACTCGATTTCTGCAGACCGTCCCCAAAGTAAAATACCGTATGACATTATACTATGAAAATAACTAAAATAGACTAGCCTCGCGGCATCTACATCAGTAAACTGACGGATTTTTCTAACAACATATGCTGCTGAACTAAGGCGTACTGCAAGAGATGTTATATGCGGACCCCACTGTAGCTTTGAATCGAGTGTTATTCCCAAGAAAACAGTTTTTTCGACGAATTCTAGTTTCTCTTGATTCAATACTATGTCACACTCACAGTTTTTGAAATTTGGTAGAGCAAATCTTATACACTTCGTTTTTTCCCATTTAATACTAAATTATTAGCGGTGAACCAATTATGTACCTGCATTAGGGCATTATTTACGTCGTCAAGATTTGTGGCACGTCTGTTTATCTTATATTGATATAAATATAAATAATATATATTGTACGGTCTCATCGCCGTACATTTTTATTGCTTACTCGTCAACCTACTTTCGGCCAACGATGCGCCTCATACTGTCGCATAATAAAATAACATGACGGACGAATTCCAATGTAGTGAACTTATAACTCGGTAGCTATCAACAACTAAGAGAAATAATCGCCTTCCACCGTTGTAACTTACATTAACTTAAATATACTCAACTTGTGTATTTTAGTGGAAAAGTGTTTCTCTATACTAACTCAACTTAAAAATCTTCACGACAAATCAGTGTACGGAGTTAACTACTTACAACCCGTACATTTATGGTCCTTCGAGCCTTTGTGTATTTTGTGTGTTTGTGTCTTTGATACGGTAGCGAATCGGTTCAATTGGTCTCCCACAAGCGGGTCGCCCCAGTTGGATTGAGAAGGCGCATATACCTGATCAGAGTACAGGCATATTAAATACTGGAAGAAACTTAAATAACTAGAAGAATCTTCAACTACTGGAAGAACTTTCAACTAACTACTAGAAGAACTTCAACAACTAGAAGCTCTTCAACCACTGGAACCAACTACACCAGCACAGCATTCGTCAACTGGAAGAACCTTCCGTAATCAAGATGAATAAGCTGTCACTACAATCAGCTTGTTTTGAAAACATCAAAACATTATGCAACAACTATAACAAGGATAGCAAAACAAGAAAAACAAAGGAATATTTGAGCAAGCGGCTGTCGTCTTTAGAAGCTCAATGGGTGGATTTTAACTCACGACATGCACTACTGTCGCAAGAAATCGAAGATAAAAACATCAACTATTTTATGGACGATGTCTACGGTAAGACAAAAATCATGTACGAAACAACTAAAGCCGACATGGTAAAACTCTTGCAAGCTACTGAGGAGAATGTGAAATTTGACCTATCAGACTTGTCGGCGGGAGAATCTGATGAGAAGACAAAGACTTTACTGACTCAACAGGAATGTAACTTTAAGGCCCTTGATCGAGCTATGGGTAAAATTGATTTTGACAACTTAAGTGAAAAATGGGAACTTGACGATTACTTGTCAATCTTGAAGTCGAAGTGGGAGCGTATTGACAGCACTCATTGGGAACTAGAAGCCTTACTAAAAGGCTCGAAAAACACGTACCATGAAATGTTCAACAGCATGGAAGCCAAATATGATGAAGCGAGGAAACGACTGAAAAGCAAGATGTGGTCCACCGCTCATCATCAACAATCAGCACCAAGAATCGAGATTCCAGAGTTTTCGGGCCACAACAACAAATGGATATCTTTTAAAGATCTTTTCCTTGAAACGATTCATAAAAACCCGACATTAAATAAGGCTCAAAAAATGCAACATCTAAAAACCAAGCTGAAAGGTGAAGCAGAAAGACTGGTGCAACACTTGAGCATCAGCGCCGACAACTACTCTTCATGTTGGGCGATACTGACTCAACGTTACGACAACCGTCGACTACAGTTCTCATCCTTTATGAACACAATGCTGCAGTTGCCTGTAATACATAAGCCAGACGCTTATAACTTGAAGAAGCTGCATGACGTAACAACGGAATGTCTGAACGGCCTAACAAACATTGGCTTTGACATAACTAGTTGGGACCCCATGATTGTGCACTTGATGGCACAAAAACTAGACTGTGGGACCTACAATGAGTACATAAAGAGTTTGCATGATAATAGAGAAGTGCCAACACTGCAAGAATTTCTGGTGTTCTTGGAAAATCAGTTCACGGCGTTTGAAACCATGAAAAGTTCCAAGAAAGACTCACAGAGCTCAGAGAAGGCAGCTGGGACTAAAAAACATGTTTCTCGAAATTACGAGCATAAGAAATGGCATCCGAAAACTTACCACACTTCATACGGGCAATGCCCTCTTTGCAAAAACAATCATGTTTTGATGCAATGTCCGCAGTTTATTGACTCGGATACAAAGCAACGAAACAGCACAGTTGCGAAATTGCGTCTATGCAAAAACTGTCTGTTTCGACACGAAAACGAAACTTGCAATTCTGCGAAAACTTGTAAAGAATGCAATATGAAGCATCATACGCTATTGCATTATAGGAAATCTAATAACAAAACAACAAACTCAACGAGTACTGAAAACCAACGTTCAGGTCAACGACCATCGAAAGAAGCTGAAACACCGAGTTCTAATCATCTATCTGCCAATGAGATGGAAGTTTTACTCACAACTGTCCAAGTTAAGGTCATGACAATAGATGGGACTTACATAAACCTTCGTGCGCTTGTAGATCAGGGCTCACAAGTCAACCTGATTACTGAAAATGCAGCACAACTTCTGAGACTACCAAGGAACAAACTAACTGCGAAGATATCAGGAGTTGGATCTGTCTCAGGCGACTGTAAGGGACGACTAAGCGTAACATGCAAATCAATCCATTCGGAGTATACTTTCAACGCTGAAGCTTTGATTATGAAGAAATTAATCAACAAACTGCCGAACAACACATTTGAACGACCAGATTGGTCCTATTTGAAAAACTTAAAACTAGCAGACCCTGAATTTAATATTTCAAGGTCTGTTGACATTCTATTTGGAGCTGACGTTTATGCCGAAATTATCCAGGACGGAATACTAAAAGGCACCCCAAGGTCACCCGTTGCGCAACAGACACAACTGGGATGGATTTTGTGTGGAAAACTAGAAACTTTTAATTGTAACGTCACCCTCTTAGACTTGACTGAAATAACAAAATTTTGGGAGAGTGAAGATGTCACTATAAAAAACGCTGATCGAGCACAAGAGGATCAGTGTGAAACTTACTATAAGGAAACGACTCGCCGTGATTCAGATGGAAGATACATTGTGAAGATGCCCTTACGTCCGGATTATCAAAATAAGATCGGAACATCGAAAACTATCGCAGTATCACAATTGCTACAGCTGGAAAAAAAGTTTCAAAGAAATGGTAGACTTGAGCTGTTATACAAAAACTTCCTTAAGGAATATCTAGAGTTGGGCCATATGAAACTAGCAAATCCTATTCCTTCTTCAACTACTGAATGTTTCTTACCACACCACGGAGTACTTCGAGAAGAGTCTACTACTACAAAACTCAGAGTCGTCTTCAATGCATCTCAGAAAACTAAAACGGGATACAGCCTGAACAGCCTACAAGAAAAAGGCCCCAACCTACAAAAAGATATCCAAGAACTTATCATAAAATGGAGAACTTACAAATACGTGTTTACAGCTGACATCGAAAAAATGTACCGATGCATTTGGCTGTCTGAGGAACAACAACAATTGCAAAAAATTGTTTGGCGACCTACTACGTTAGATAAATTGCAAGAGTATCAACTTTGTACTGTTACTTACGGCACTAAGTCCGCACCGTGGTTAGCCATGAGAACGATCAAACAACTTGCCTATGATGATGGTTACAAATACCCCATGGCTGCCAAAGTACTACTAAACGAAGCATACGTCGATGACGTCATCAGCGGCCACAACTCACTGAATGCGGCCCAAGAACTCCAAACATCGCTTATCGAAATGTTAAAAGGAGCCGGGATGAACTTACGCAAGTGGTCCAGTAACGAACCAACATTGTTAAAAAACTTAAGGGATGACCAGATTTCAAGCAAAATTACTTTTGATTTCAAGCAGGAAGAATCAATGAAAACTCTCGGACTTGGTTGGAATCCGCAGGCCGACACATTTGTGTTTAACTGGAAATTTGAAGAAAAGTATCGACCGGAAATAACCAAACGGCGGCTGCTTTCTGAAATTTCACAACTTTACGACCCACTGGGTTGGCTATCGCCAATAACTATCGCAGCGAAAATTATATTTCAAGAAGTGTGGGTCAACAAACTTGATTGGGATGATCAGTTACCATCGCATATAGCAGATAAATGGCTGAAACTGAGAGCTGACATACCCAACGTAAAATACATAAATATCAAGCGCTGGGTCGGTTCAAAGGAGCAGAAGATCGAACTATATGGATTCTGCGACGCCAGTGAGAAAGCTTACTCCTGCGTGGTTTACAGCTGCGTCAGAGACGAACAAGACAAGGCAAAGATAACATTACTTGCTGCTAAAACAAGAGTAGCGCCGTTATCAACAATCACATTACCGAAACTTGAACTATGCGGCGCACTTTTACTTTCGCAACTCATCGTAAAAATCAAAGAAGCGCTGAATGAGTTCGAAATCACTACGACTGTTTGGTGTGATTCTCAAGTGGTCTTGGCATGGATACAGGGGGACACATCTAAGAGAGAAAAATACGTTGCCAATCGAGTTGCAAAAATTCGACAATGCATACCAACAGAGCAATGGCACTATGTGAAGTCTCAAGATAACCCCGCAGACTGTGCATCAAGAGGATTGCTACCAACAAAACTAAAAACATTCAACTTGTGGTGGCAAGGCCCTACATTCCTGACTACACTCCAAGAACAAAGTCGTGAAGAAAACTTATCATGCACATTTACGACTAACTTAGGCAGCGAATGCCAAGCGAAAATGAACGCTAAAAACAATTCAACTTATAATTGCATTCATAACTTATTAACTAATTGCAGTTCGTTGACCAAAGCAATCAGAATTGTAGCATGGATACAACGATTTATCGGAAACGCACGTAACAGCAAAAAACGTGACACCGGTTGCCTGAGTTTATGCGAATTAAACAATTCTGAGGAACAAATAATAAAATATGTTCAACAAACGGAACTTACGCAAGAATATAAACAACTAATGAAGAAAGAAAATATTTCATCAAAATTCAATATTTATAAACTTAGACCATATTTGGACAACAACGGCATAATCCGAGTTGGGGGTCGACTGAACTACTCCAGTTTGCCTTTTGAAATGAAGAATCCAATTATTCTACCTAAGAGTGGAAGACATAGCTGGCAGATTACCGAGAACACTGTCATTGCCGACAGAAAATATCAAAGAAGATATCAAGGAACTTTACAAGTTGTTATACGTGAAAGCGCGAATAACAATGAACTACTTTATGTTCGAAGTTCACATTCCTTTAATTTCGGATGTGGAGTTCACCTACTATCGGGCCATCGCTATACCATTCAAGAGAGACTCGAATTACAAACAGATGCAGTTAGCTTCGCAATACATTGCCGTAAACTTTGAAAAGAATTCTTATATCTCACTAAAAGATGAAGATGTCAAGTTATGTATCAAAAGACAAAAACATAACTTCATTTGTAACGCAAACATGCCAGTCTTCAACTTACATAACAAAAATGCGCCGTGCGAAGCAAAACTCCTGGGTCACCGTACTACGACGAGTACGTCACCGTGTGACGTACACAGCGTGTCATGCGAGGAGGAATGGATAAAGTTACAAGAATCGAACAGCTGGCTTGTTGTTTGTTGCGGAAGGTGCGAATTACGTACAGTTTGTAATAACGACGTAATATCGCAAACAATCACATCGACGGCTATAGTTACTTTGAGTCAAGGATGCGTACTGCGATCAAAAGATCTCACCATCACTTCATACAATCAGTACAACAGCAACCTCAACGTGAACTATGACATGCACGTACCGAACCTGAATTCGCCGATAAACAACATTGTTAACGTGACACTACATAACACGCCACATGAACTGTTCCGCCTCAAGAAAAACGACTTCGCGGAAATTGACAAAAAGCTGCGGTTCCAAGAAGAGCACGAGCCTAAACTACCATCCACTATCACAGACCATGACGTACATCAATATGTAATTTGTTATCTTTTACTAACAATTGCTGTCATCACTTTCCTGTGGATAATAATAAGGAAATACTGGAGAGTGCTCAGAACCCAACTTCCAAGGAAGAACAATAAAAAGCCTACGCATGAAGATATCGAGCTTCAACCAATGGGATCTCGACAACAGACTGCCAGAGAAGACAACCAACGGTCGCCCATAGACGGCTGCGATGTTCAACGTCAAGGACATCACGACAACATTGCTTTTACTTTTAATTAATTCATTTGACTTATATTGTACATTTATCTTTACTACTTTACTTTATTCTTTGACTTTGTAAAGGCGTTTCTTTCTCTCTCTCTCTCTACTCATCTTTGCTTCTTTAAGGGGTTGCCAATATGTACGGTCTCATCGCCGTACATTTTTATTGCTTACTCGTCAACCTACTTTCGGCCAACGATGCGCCTCATACTGTCGCATAATAAAATAACATGACGGACGAATTCCAATGTAGTGAACTTATAACTCGGTAGCTATCAACAACTAAGAGAAATAATCGCCTTCCACCGTTGTAACTTACATTAACTTAAATATACTCAACTTGTGTATTTTAGTGGAAAAGTGTTTCTCTATACTAACTCAACTTAAAAATCTTCACGACAAATCAGTGTACGGAGTTAACTACTTACAACCCGTACATATATAAAACACTACTTATCTGTTAAGTCTGATGTTATTAATATAGCTGGTTGTATGTATATCTGCAGGAGCGGCTTACGCGGCGCAGCAGACCCGGCCTGCGCCCCGCGTACCCTACGCGCGCCCCCCGCGCTCCCCCGCCGACAACAGCGGCGGTGACCGCTGGCAGAACCTTATCGCGGGTTAGTGTCGTACACACCACTCCCTACAAACTTACTATCTTAATTAACATGTTCGTTAATATTAATGAAGCAGATGCTTACCAACACGGACTCCGCTAGCAGTGCGTCTAATGCTTCTGACCACATGCAGGACCGCAAAGCCCGCAAGGAGTAGCCGACGGCGACGGCGACGTGAAACCCGTTACGTATCCCACTATGTTTTATCATAGAAACTAGAGTGATTTATAAACTACATATTAATACATACCTTACGTGCGTATTTCTTATTTTAATTAGTTATTAGCAACAATCCTTACTAATCCTTACTTTTTTACTATAATATTATAAAAGCGAAAGTGAGTTTGTTTGTTTGTTACCTCTTCACGCTTTAATGGCTACACCGGTTTTGGTGAATTTTGGTACAGAGATAGTTGGGAACCAGGAGACGGACATAGGCTAATATTTTTTTCTATAAAAGTGAGATGTGAGGGAGAAAGAGGGGAGAAAAAGGAAAACTTAGCGTTGCTATTACAAAACAATAAGGCGCAATTAAAACTGTGTTACCCTGAATTTAACGCGGGCAAAGCCGCGGGCGAAAGCTAGTAATAAATAAAATACCATTTTTAGTTACCTATGGTTTAATGATATATCACATTATTTTTATCGAGTATTTATTTTCCATTGTTAATGATTAGCAGATCATCCATATAGACATAGAGAAAAAATATGTATTATAGACGATACTCATAAACTACTCCAGCAATATAAATAAAATGGGTCCACTTGGGAAGTATACCATAACAAACATAAAACTTTTTGACAAGTCGGCACCTCTTTCAAAAGCCTCACGTCTCCATCGCCAGATCTTCAATGACAGCGCTTTTTTCCAGCTAGGTCTAAAGTTATCGTCAACATGCATGAAATGAGTTGAAACACAATATATCGCTGCTTTAAACTGTCGAGGACCTCTTACAAAATGCAAGTATTTTCTGTCTCCATCCATCATCTGATCATTTTAACGCCTTATTGTCATCAGAACTACATATTATATGTTTCAAATTTAAACAAAATCGGTTCACAAATTGCAAATTTAATATAAAAAAAAACAATCAACCCCTATTTTTCCACCCTTAGGGACGGGTTTTTTTTTCAATTTAAAATGGGACTAACTTTGAAATATACTCTCTCCATTAAAAAAAATTCAAATCGGACATCTCAGTAAAAAGTTATGCGTGGTCATACATAAAACAATAAACATGTCGAATTTAGAACCTCTTTTTTTTCGTCGGTTAAAAATATAACTTATCGAAATATTTATAATCAGTTATTAGTTTTTATACTTCCTTCCTGATCAATTATTCAATTGGCTGGCGAGTGGCAATGAGGCGAGGTTTCGCGCGCAGGTGCCATGTCACTAGTGCCACTGCAGCATTCTGCTGTTGACCCGTGTGACATGTTAGTCACGACAAGCTGTCAGTTGCTATCAACGTTGCTACATACCTACTGACAGTGTCTCGGCAAAATATCACAAACAGGGTAATCTCATATGTTGTTATTACATCTTATTTACAAGTACTGCTACCCTCAGGGGCATAAGTTCTGCTTTAAGACGTCATGATAGGCCTAAAGGAATAATGTATTTCTTGCAGAATACGCGCGCGGAGCGGGGGTCGCGGGAGGCGGGTGGCCCGGCGGCGGCGGCGGCGGTGGCTGGTTCCCGCCGGCCGTCCCGATACAAGTCCCGCTGCGTGAGTACAGCCGCAGCAACGTTCGCGCTCATCACACAGATAATTACCTCTAGGTGAAGGTGTCATCTCTTCATTCTCGTGCTCTTATCCCAATTTGTTTGGGTTTTACGCATCATGTTTTCCTTTTCCATACTCTTCTATGTTAGTGATCTCTGCAGTCACTTTGATTTCCAGCCATATCATCATTCACACAATCCATACATCGTTTCTTAGGTCATCGTGTGGTTAAGGAGCTACAAACTAGTACACTTTTACGAATTTACCAAAAAATAAAATCCTCACCTCATTCCACCGCATCACGTGTCCAATACCACGATAACCGAATAACTTTTCAGTCAACGCCATCACTTTATTTTATCTATTCTCTCTTTACACGACATATCCCATATATTTTAGACAACATTTAAATTTTCTATAATAATTATCTGCAAACGGCTGAACAGACTTAATATAAATAGATTAAAGAGCACAAGGTAACGCTTATGTAATTTAGAAATTGATTGCAGTACACTTTTTCGTAGCTTAGTTAAGAACGCTATCGATTAAGATATTTTTTTTCAGATTTCAAACAATAAATCAATTCTGAAGCTGTGATACCGACCGACACACAAATACACAGACCAGCTCGATACACACGATACTCACGATGTATGTGAGATAGTACATACTTCAAGTTTATAGCCCCCTTTTGGATGTTTTGCAATACAGAAGGTGACAGCAACGGACGCGCGTCCTTGTCGGTGCTGGTGGTTCCTGTGCCCGTCCCCGTGCCAGTGAGCGCGCCTGCGCCTCGCGCCGACCCAGCGCGTGAGTATCCCGCCACGCACACGCCTCACGCACGCCATGCAGGCGCCACGCTCCCTCCACTCTAACTGTCCGCCATGTTGCAGAGTGCACGCTGACCGCACCGCAGGCGCAGGGTGACCTCTCCGGGCCCGCGTATCACCTTGGCTATGGGGCACCGCCG
Source organism: Ochropleura leucogaster (assembly GCA_958449745.1). Lineage (NCBI taxonomy): Eukaryota > Metazoa > Arthropoda > Insecta > Lepidoptera > Noctuidae > Ochropleura > Ochropleura leucogaster. Next base: position 139,969 of record OY288213.1, on the reverse strand, counting down.
TACAACCAGCTCCCAGTGTTCAACCAACGACCAGCTAGCAACGCAGTACCATCATACAATCCATTACCAGCGCCGCAGCCCAGTACCCCTCTAGATCCGGCGTCGACAGCAGCGCCCCCCGCGCCGCTCGACGTGCAGTATGACTCTCCCACAGCACCGCCACCCGTGCGCGAAGCCCCGCGGCGTCCCGCCTCTGATGAGCGACTCGCTAGGAACGCGCCCAACTTCCCGCCTGTCGGTGAGATAATATTTAGCAGAACCAGATAAAAACTACAAATGGCTAAAATTTTATTATTATTGAAGCAATTAAATAGTAATTATCATCACATAAAATCACGCCTGTCCCCAAAGGATTAGGCGGCGGTGTGCCTGATTGTAGTACACTAAAATTTCGTTTTTAATAATGTTTTTAAGTCAAATATAATATGAGGCGAGCCTATTACCATCGCCGCAAATCTAAACCGATCGAAAAACCCGATAACCTTTTGCCTGATTCAGGAATCGAGCCCAGGAGTTCATGTTCAAAAATGTATAACTTTTTACACACAGAGGACTCACGACTCCTGGTAGAGCAGTTCCGCGCACAAGTTCCGGACGACCCTTCGCTGCCTCCGATAGTGATCGACCCTATTGGCGTAGTCAGCACTGATGACTACACCGTTGACGAACTTAGAGAGGCAGAGTCTGCACGCGTTGCGCATTCGCCCCACGACACTCCGGCGGCAAGTGAAGTGGCCAAGGCGCCCTTGGAGCGGCGGCGCCTTCGGTGCAAGCGGCGCCGCGCGGAAGCTGGCGGGGGTGTGTGCGGCAATGCGGACGAACCGGAGGGGGAAGGGCAGGGTCAACCAGCCCCCCCTCCGCCACCCCCTCCGCCGCGCTTTGAGCGCTCGCTGTTCATGCGCGCGCGCATCACGGTGACAAACGCCGGCTACACCGAACCGTACTCCGTGTGGTATGAGCATTACATCTTTGTAGTAGTAACTCGCATGGCGATATCAGGGAGGTCTGGTGAGATAGAATGGAATAAAGTGTCACAAACTATACCTTCAGAGAAGTGGCCGGTCGTGCTTTATGATTTGACAAAAATAATGTTTAAATATTTTTTCTCATGACTAATAATGAGCTTCTGCTAATAGTAATATATCGTGGCAGGTGGGACGCAGCGAGCGGCGCGTCGCGCGTGGACTTCCACGGCGGCGCCACCTCCACCTACCGCATGATGAAGCGCGACGGACGCGTGCAAAGTGTACAGGTACTCACGGACACTTTTTCTAAACATTACGGCTTGGATCACAGCGGAAGGTGTTGCGTGAAATGGATGTTATTGATGGGCTTATTTCAGATCCGCGTAGACCGCACAGGGGAGACAGACGTACGGCGCTGCACGGTGTCGGCACCGCGCCGCGTGTCGCTCGCAGAGCGCGCGCTGCCCGCGCTGCCCGACCTGAGGGCCTTCTCTTTCGCCGGTGACTATGACCTACAAGCATTGGGAAGTTTAGTGGCACCTTGCGCAATCTACTTTGACTTACACTTTATATGTCAGGGTACGTGGTGCGCGGCGCCGACCGCGCCGAGCGCTGGCGCCACACGCTGTCGGGCCACAGCGGGGAGCTGGGCGGCGCGCGGGGGGAGGCGCTCACCTTCCGCCACGAGCTGCTGGTGACGCGCTCCGCCGACAACTACACCACCACGCCGCACTGGTTACTATCACTACACACATTACAACTACTCACATGTGCTGCTGGCTTACAAGCTTTCTACGAAGCTTCTTGACGCACCGTTTTTCATAGCTATAACACCATTAAGTTATTGATTAAAAACTGTTTTTGTGACACGGTCGGTGCGTGCCGCGTGCCACGTGCCACGCTGTTTGCTGATGGCGCCTCTCCCGCCACAGGTACGCGGTGCGCGTGGACAGCTCGGTATTGGGCGCCGATGTCGACGGCTACGTGCACCAATTCGACGAGGTGAAGGCGCAGCACCATGACGCTGCAATGTTCAATCTTGACATCGGTAAGTCGAGTAGCGCCCATCAAGTGCGCTTAGTTTGTGCAAGCTCTCCCATGTTCTATGGAATGACAAATAATAACATGGAATGCTGTAATGTTCTAGCTGATGCGTGTGAACAAGTTGAAACCACCAATCGCATGGAGAGCGTGGAGCCGCTGCGCGAGTTCACCATGATGCGCCGCGACCCACGACACGACGCGGAGATCGAACAGTGAGTTGTATTATAAACTAGCGCCCGCATCATATCGAAGAAAAAGTATCGTATCGTAACAAATATCCATACATTCATCCAACCCCACAAACATTCCTATTTATAATATTATTTAGGATAGTAGGATTTCAAGCTGTAATTGCCTATACATATATATTAACAGGAATTAAAAAAAAACCTATTTGTTCAGGTATAAACAAAGATTTGGCCGTACATATGCCGACGACGTGGAAGAGGCGGTCCGCAAGAGCATCTTAATGCAGAGCTCGCGCCACGCGGCGGCGGGCAACCGGCAGGGCGCGTCCTTTGAGCTCGCCACCAACTTCCTGTCGGACCGGCTGGTGGTGGAGCGGCGCGTGATGCTGGGCGCCCAGCCCTCGCCCACCGACGACGCGGGCGCGCCCTTCCCGCACGCGCGCGCCGAGCTGGAGGCCATGCGCGGCCGCCTGCCGCGCTCCTTCGACTGGCGCGAGCGCGGCGCCGTCACCCCCGTGCGCAGTGAGTGGCCGCCCGCAGAGCACTGAGCACTGAGCAGCCCCGACCGGCCGAGACTGACGCGAGTCGTTGTTTTCAGATCAGTGGCTGTGCTCGTCGTGCTGGGCGTTCGCCACTGTGGGCGCAGTGGAGGGCGCGCTGTTCGTGCAGACCGGTCGCCTCGTGCCGCTCAGCGAGCAGGCGCTCGTGGATTGCGCGGGCCCGTCAGTATACACCAATACTCACACACGTTCGCGAGTCTACTTTACAGCTGATCTTTATTGATAATGCTTCATTTAGAAATATAGTTAATTATTACTTTTCTAATATCATCAAACTTACATCATATCAACACTTAGGTACTTCTTACTGCTAAAAGTGAGGTGGAACTTCTCGTTATGAACTTTAGAGGGCCCTGGCATTGAAGGTGGCGTTTGTTAAACCTGAAAATGTGTCAAAAACTACGTTCAGAATAACAGAGCCATTTCTTATGTTGTCCAACGTTCCAAACGACTATTATACAAACGCCTCGCGAACTCTTGAGGCGAACACCCCGCTCACTTGTACTATTTGGCTACAGTTAGTGTTGGTCAACCGATGATGCTACACATAAATATCCTAAATTGTTACTACTGTTGACAGTAAAAATGAGAGTTTCGATGTTCATGGACTGGATCAGGACCTTTGACATTCGGTGGTAGTTTGCATTCCCTCGTTACTGCATAATATTGAAAAAAAAATGGGTGAAACTGATCTTTTCTCCATTTATACTGCTCAAAGACCGATTTAGTAATAAGAAGCAACAACTGAAAATACTTTACTGAATCAGTGACAAACTTTCCGTATTAATACCTTTTAACTTATCTTGAAGAAGTTTTTCAAAAGTTTGTATGACTTATTTATTTATCAAAAATGCATGTACAAAAAAGTTACACGCTAGGCTAATAACTAGTGAGTACATGACCCTGTTAGGGCGCAGCAAAATGTCTTAAAACGAATAAAATTATATTGCAGATTATATCACGTATGGTAGGAACTTTCACAATATTATATTAATTAAACTTATATCTAGCCATAAACAACATAAACACTATACATTCAACTTATATCTAACCTTAAACATTTAGCACATACATCATTATATTTCTATTTTAACTTTGGATCTTCTATTAATTCTTGGATACTATAGTAAGCTTTATCTAAGAGCAATGACTTTAACCGGGCTTTAAATATAAACAATGTTTTTGTGGACCGTATATTTTCAGGTAATTTATTGTATATCTGTATACTTCGGTATTCTGGGATATTTTTATATATTTGGAGTCTAGGTGCTGGTAAAATCAATTTAGTTTTACAGAGCTCGTTCTTGTCAAAATTAAACAGTTGGATATTTTTTTTAACAAAAATGGTTATTTATTTATTTTATTTAGGTTAACCAACAATTGTTTACACACATACATTTCTTAGTTAATAACAAGGGTAAACATTTATAAGTGCAACAATTAATTAAAGATTAAAACCACATGCACAAAAAAACGGTTTTACAAACATATTTATAATTAGATATAATATTTAAAATTAAATCGAAATTTAATCAAAATTCATCAAATTAAAATCAAATCAAAATCAAAAACAAAACAAAATCAGAACATAATCAAACCATATCAAAAACAAAAGCTCGTAAAAATAAAAAAATTCTACTATATACATAGAAGACAAAGTTAATATTTTTTCATTTATTATGTCCCCACATAATAAACGAAAAAATATTAACTTTGCAGCGGTCTCTAGGTTTTATCTTAAATAATATTCAAATACACTTCTTTTGTGCAATAAATAGATCATTGGCATCTACCCTGTGTCCGCACATGATGATACCATAGCGAAGCTATGCGTAAGGCATACGCGTAGTATGCAGAGAGAGCACAATGAGGTTTTGTGTTCGATTTTAACACACTTCAATTTGGTATGCTATTACTGTTTTTTTTAACAAAATCAGTAGTAAACATGGTAAATATCCCGTTTTTAAATCTTATAAATATTGCACACGTTGTTCGAAGTTGACTAATGTTTTATGCCTTTGTAACTTGGAGTATACAACAATCAAAGCAGATAGTTAGGTATATATAAATACGATAATTTTAAAATTAAAAACACCCGCTTCACATGTTTGTATCTGATGAATGATACTGAGTATGCTTTTTGCAAATAATTTAACTAAAATGTTATAGTTTCATTTTATTTTTAAAAGTAATATCGACGTATTTTCGTAAAGGTGTGGCCCGCTGCGCTGTGATTAGATGACTGCCGCGCGCGAGCGCTTCTGACTACCTGCCGCGCGCGAACATTCTTAGTAAACATTCGGCAGTAATTGTATTTGGACGTATTTCTGAGCACAAATATGGACAACGAAACATCGATTCGTTTAATAGAAATCTATGGATCTTTTAAAGAGTTATGGGATCCTCGACAAAAGGAATACCAGAATAATAAAAAAAACCAGCCAAGAGCGTGTCGGGCCATGCTCAGTGTAGGGTTCCGTAGTTTCCCGTCCGTCACAATAAGTGTTCCCACATAAGAGTTTAAAGGTGGAGGAGTGCACGCTCTGCGGCAGGCGCTCCGACTTGTAACGGTTTCTAGCGTGAACACAAAGGGGAGCGCTCAATCCTCGACGACTAAGTAGATTATGCACTCATAAATAAAATTACGAATATATTTAAGTGCAACTTACTTTACCACGGTAGGTCATGAAAGCACGGAAAATCTTAACATCGACTTTTACAAAAATGACGTCATTACACAACGCCATCTCTCGAATCATTTATGAACTGGTTTTTACCTTAACATTTTGATGGTGTTAAAAAATGAATTTTAGTTTTGTTCTAAATTGCCTTAGCATGTTCTTAATAGAAGTTTTATGTAGTTATAAGATACCGCCAATGCCAAGGAGTGACCAACCGAACAACGGTAATACCCGATCCAATGTAATAAGTACCTACAGCGCCATCTCTCGGGGAATTGGGTTACTAATTAATACAAAGACGTGCAAGAAGTTTTCGGTGGTAATTTTGGATTGCGAGAACCGATTTCAATCATTCTTTTTTTGTTTGAAAAAAGATACGGATAATAAAATATGTAAACGAAGTTAAAAAAAATGCTTGCATATATGATTATACTACAAACATAGTCCAGAAATTATTTTGTACAACTTTTTGTCTTTTTTGCACAAAAACTGTTGTGTCAATCATGTTCAAAATAATTTTCCTAGAAAGTCCTTATAAAGTTCTACTTTTCAGATTTTTTTCATATTTTCTAAACCTATGGTTCAAAAGTTAGAGGGGGGGGGGACACATTGTTTTTTACTTTTGGAGCGATTATTGCCGAAATTATTGACATTATCAAAAAATGATTTTAGTAAACCCTTATTCATTTTTAAATACCTTTCTAACAATATATCACACGTTAGGGTTGAAATTAAAAAAAACTTTCCACTTTACATATAGGGTGGCTACCCTAATATATTTTTTTTTTATTATTAGGGTAGGTTTAATTTTTATTTTACCACTTTGTCGGCAGCGACGGATCCAGGGGGGGGGTCATGGGGGTCATGACCCCCCCCTGGGCGACAGGCTGGGTTACAGGTGGCCAATTTTATTTATAAACGTAAACAAATTATACGTGAAAGACGCAAATAATCATAATAATACAATTCTGTGCTGTTATTGGTTATAATATTATAGTTATATAGTGCAAAACATCAATTGGTTGTAAGTTTAAATATGCGCCGGGCAGCGCGGCCGCAGTGCTTATTGTCCTATCGCGCCGCATGGCGGGCGCATCAGTGAGAAAAATATATGCACAGAGGTCACGCCTGGAACAGTTTCACTGGCTTGTATTGGCGCATAATCAAGGCCTTTACTGTAAATATTGCGTTTAGTTTGCTACTGCACCTGGTGGTGGATTACAAACAAAACCGCTTCTAAAACGACTAGTTAAAGAACCTTTCAAAGCATTTGATCATTTTATAGGTACTAATACCACAAAGTAGCCGTCAAAACAGGTAAAATCATAAACCACGGATTGAGATTATGAATCAAATTAGTAGTCACAGAATGGTTCAAGTTAATGAAAACTTGTTGCTTTGAGGAGTGGCTGGAGAGGCGTCATGGCGTCCTCACCTACCGCCTGACGCAGGTCCTCACCGGACACGAAAGTTTCGGGAGGTTCCTGCACATCATCGGGCGGGAGGAAACGCCCGGGTGTCACCATTGTGACGATCGCCCGGAGGACACGGTGGAGCACACAGTGGTGGTCTGCCCAGCTTGGGCGGAGCACCGCCGTGCCCTCGTGGAGGCGATCGGCGGCGGCGATCTCTCGCGTCCTGCCTTGGTTCAGGCCATGGTCCGGAGCAAGACGGAACGGGAAGCGGTAACCACCTTCTGCGAAGCAGTAATGCTAGCAAAGTAGGTGGCCGGGCGTTTGAGGGAGAGAACATCTGCGCAACCCAGCCGCCGAGGGAGACGCCCCGGGCGCCGGGCGCCGCGAGACGACTCCCGGCCACCGTAGATGCGGGCCTGTGGACGGTGAGCAATGGGTAGCTCACCGTCCGTCCGTATTGACGATAGGCCGTGTCGACGGCGCGTTCGTGTTTCATGCGCGCCTCAAAGAGATGTCAGAAAAGCAGAGGGGCTTGCCAGAGCCTCCGCCTGCTGGGGTTGCGGGTTGTTCGAAAGAGATACCGCGGCCCCGGAACGTAAAGGGCAATAGAAGGAACATGGGTGGGTTTTAGTCAGTACAAGTCTGACATGCCCCCCCCGCTCCGCCCAGAGCGGGGGAAGTCATTGGATGATTTCCCACCCGAAAAAAGGGGACGCTTACGACCAATAGTAAAAACGATATTTTTTGTGGTCGAACTATAGCACTCCGAGGCCACCGTGATAATGGTAAATTGTTGGATGAAGAATCAGACAAGGAGAGAGTGGTAGCTGACGAAGAAAATTTTAAAGCTCCGTATAGAATCTGGTGACACAACATTGAAGCATCGTCTAGAGAATTCCAAATCTAACGCTACATATATCAGTAAAGTTGTGCAAAATAAATTGATTGACGCTTGCAAGGAAATCATTTAAATTCAGGAAACAATATTACAATTATATTTGATAGAACCACGGATGTATCTCATATCTTACAGCTAAGTCTTTCATATAGATGTTTTCACAATGGTATCATATAGGAAGATTTTGTGATACATAGGGATGAGATATTGAAAACGGAACCTCGTTTGACAGGTGTAGCACTGGCCAAGATTGTTGAAAACCTCTGCCTCAAATTCAATGTAGATCATCATCATTCTCATGATCTGATCATCCTCATCATCAGGGTGTGGGTATTGGGAATGACAGCTGTTCGTTGTTGTTCGTTATGATTTCAAATGCAAAAGTTGCCGTACACGAGCTGGCAAAAAAGCTCCGCACGCCAAACGTTGCCCGTGTGCCAATCATGTTTTAATCAGCTCATTGGCTAAGTCTTTTGGCGTCATTTATTGTCGCAATACCTCAGGCACAATGAGAAAAGTTGTAGCATTTGCCAATGCTTTTTGAAAAAGCAAAAGAAGTTGCTGAAAAATTGCCCTAGAATTGTTTATTATGAGTACCGGCTGTGGAAAGTGAAATGGCAGCGAAATCAAAACATTCCGCTGGCCATTTCGACCCTCCTGATAGATATGATAGAAAGAACTTTATCCTATCAAAAGAAGTTTTTTGTGTATTCTGGCGACACTACCCGTTAGTACTGCAACAGCGGAAAGATCTTTTTCCACACTAAGAAGGGTCAAAGTTAGGCTTAGGGTGTCTATGGCAGAAGACCGCCTGACTGGCTTAGCTCTTTTGCACGTGCACAAAGTCAATAAATATAGATGACGAGGAAGTTAAGACGTTTTGCAAGACGACACAAACGTAAAATACATTTTATCATATTAGGGCCTATGCACACCACGTTTTTTAAACGCGCCGTCGACGCGCGTTTTGGGAACGCGCGTCGTCGGCGCGTTTTTATCCTGCAGAGCAGTTTGTTGTCGTTTGTATCGATACAAACGCGCGGCACCGGCGCGTGTGTATCGATACAAACGCGCGGCACCGGCGCGTCTGTATCGATACAAACGCAACGAGGGAAAGGGAAGTGTGAATCTACGCTAGTAGCAATCGAGCGATTTGGTGCACCGCACGTCTTTGGAACAAAAAAATGGAGCCTTTCGACACAGAAAACTTCATAACTGAAATTCAAAACCGGCCAATATTGTGGAATTCACGATTGCCGGATTATTCGAATAAAGTGCTAAAGAAAAGTGCCTGGGAACAAATATGTAGTCTATTCTAATCAATGCTGTCTCGACCGACGCCATCTTGCTACTGCTGACGAGGTTCTCCTTAAAAACGCAAAATGCCTGCGCGTTTGTATCGATTCACACGCGCGTTTGCATCGCGTCTGTATCGCTACACACGCGCGTTTGAATCGCGTCTGTATCGCTACAAACGCGCGTCGACGGCGCGTTTAAAAAACGTGGTGTGCATAGGCCCTTAGTTTTAATTGTTCTTCAGTATGCACCAACAAATTAATTAATTAATAATTTGTAAACATATAGTATTATTTACTTAGATTTTTCCGTTGACTCAGTCCAACTTCGCTGCAGTGGAGGACCAATGCAATCGACCCCTTGAAATCTTATCCGTTTAGCGGTTTAAAACTTTAAACGTAAAAAAATTACAAACACGCATTCACGTTCCTTTATCTGAACTAGACTACGGAGACAAGCTGTCTGCGATATGGTGACCCCCCCCTGATATAAAAGCTGGATCCGCCCTTGTTTGTCGGCGTGATTGATATACATATTGGTACCAAATTTCAGCTTTCTAGTGCTAACGGTCACAGAGATTAAGCGAGGACGGACGGACGGACGGACGGACAGACAGACATGGCGAAACTATAAGGGTTATTAGTTGACTACGGAACCCTAAAAACGTGAAGACTTGTGGAATGAAATAGCCAACAATTTTGATCTTCCCAAGAAGGAATTAAAGGCTAAAATGAAAAGTCTTTTAAGTTCCTATAGACGAGAAAGGAATAGAGAAAAAAACAAGCAATCTTCTAAAAAAAAATACGTGTGGCACTCGGGGACTCCCACGGTAAAGCTATTGCATAGCATTTTTTATCAACTTATGGAATAAGTAAAAACAATCTAAATAAAATATTTAAAAAGTACTTCCAATGAAAAGAAGTCGCAAGAAGAAACATTTTTTTATCAACTTAGACAATAAATAAAAAAATATAAAACTAAATATAATATTTAAAAAGTACTTCCAATGAAAAGAAGTCGCAAAAAGAAAAACAAGATTTTAGGTTTGTTCCAGCGTAAAGTCGATTGACTATCCGATTCTCTACCAAACACGCTATCAGAACATTAGAATCGGGATTGAAATAACTGACCGTATTGTGTAAACGACGTTAGACAGGCCACTACTCCGTGCCCGTCGAAGTGGGGAGCGTCAGGTTTTTTTACGTTACGGTATTTCTGGATTCGGTCCCCGCGCTCAAGGCCCACGTATATGCAATAGCTTAAAAATCTTTTTTTTTAATATGTGACTCAACCAGGCTATGTAAATGTTCAAACTCTTACAAGGTTAGTCTTAAAAACTGTGGTGTCCGGTAATTAATTTCATAATTGATTGACTCAATATTCTGTAACCTCCGTTGAAAAACTGGTTTCATCCAGCATTTCCTCATTAAAATATGTCTTCTTAGCTCTTTTATGCATTTTTTTAAATAATAAGCAGAGCTACGACACATGCGACCACTTTTATTTTAGTTCTGATGCCAACTGAAGCGCGCGGCATATCTTGGTTGTGCCGCGCAGTACTACCGCGCAAACATTAGTTGGCTTTGTCCAAACTAGAGCGCGGCAGAAATGTGTCCTACAAATGCCGCGTGTTGCTGCCGCGCTCTTGCTGCTCAATGTAGTATGAGCTCGTGCTGACTGGCATCGGCAGTCGGCGGGCGCTAACATTATTAGGTAGCACATCGAGAAACTCGTTACTATAACATTCGTAAGCTGATATCAATATGAAGCGTTTATGACAAAGAAAAGGTCCGTCGTTAAGGTGGATGCACAGATATTTTAGAAACAAATGTTTTACAAGTGTTAAGCCTGCTCAGCGCTTCCTAAATAGGTACATTGTAATGTAGTTGTTGTGATGAGAAATAAATAACGAATAATGTTTGATGGTACAGGTACGGAGGCCACGGATGCAAGGGCACGTGGCCGAGCGCCGCCTACAACTACATCCAAGATCAGGGTCTGCCCGCGCTCGACGAGTATACACCCTACAAAGGCAAAGTAAGATACCTGAAAACATGCAAATATCAACTGATACTGATTTAACTAGTACTATGGCCACTTGACTGGCCACCATGAACTAAAAAATATATATATGATTAAAATTCCCCGTTGTGATAAAATGGGATTTAAACACAAAATTAGAAAAATGGTGGCAGCATATCGGTTTTAGGCAAAATTCATTCGTTTTCAACGACAAATTGCTTGTGTGTGTGTGTAGGAGCTGCAGTGCCGCGCGGACAGCGTGCCGGCTGTGACGCGCATCAGCGGACACCTTAACGTCACCCAAGACAACGTCTTAGCGCTCAAGGTAATCACACCATTTTACTTGTGCGATGATGGTATCATACAAAGTTTCTTATCGAGCTTCTTTTATTTCGATTGCTAATCAAAGATATTAGCATATCATTCAAATACGTTCGAAGAAAAATATGTAATACAAAAGACCGTAATGTATCTTTTGTATTACATATTTTTCTTCGAACGTATTTCACATTTTTCTTCGTACATTCAACTGTGGAAATAAACTAAGTAAACTAAACGGGCTATCTCTAAATCAGTTATATCGCAATTTTTAACATGAATATGTGTATTCACTTCTGATTCATACTGTTCCTAAGTCCAGTGTATTTGTGGCAGATGGCGATTAGGAAGTACGGGCCTACGGTGGTGATCATCGACGGCGAAGCCGCCTCCTTTGTGAGCTACAAGAAGAACTATTACCATGATGCCCGCTGGTCAGTATGCGATGCGAATAATAAAGCAATATCAATTGCCATAGTTAATCATTTTAACCAGAGCTACTCAGCCGCCTTTAGTAGTAAATAATGTCTGAAGACTAAGACTTCATTGTATCACGACATTGCTACAAAATAAGTTTTTGTTTTGGTTCAATTGGAAAACAATCACATCTAGCAATATGTCCGATCTACCTGCCATACGCAAATACAAAAAAAAACTGAAAGTAGCAATGTATTACAGCCGGCGGAATAGTCACAACCACGCTGTGTTGGCGGTGGGCTGGACGGTGCACCGCGGAGAGACGTACTTCATCCTCAAGAACTCTTGGACCACGGCCTGGGGCGAGGAGGGCTACGTGCGCATGCGCGCGTCCACCAACACGTGCGGCGTGCTGCGCAAGCCGTCGCTGCCGCTGCTGCGCGCGCCCGACGTGCTGCGCGTGCCCGGCGCCGCGCGCGCCGCCGCGCCCAGCGCATAGCCTGTACCCATCCAATTGTTATGTATTGTTTGTTAATTGTTGACAGTCATTAAAGATAATATCATTATTTACTAAACTGGAGTATTATTTTCTTTTTAATGGAATAGATATCTCAATCTTGACCAAGTTTGTGAGACAGTAGGCCTACTATGACATCTTAAAGCTGAACTTATTCCACTGAGTGAAAGAGATAGTGCTAGACACCCTGTAGAGCTCTGTCCCTTTCCCTCAGCGGAATAAGTTCTGTTTTAACACGTCATGGTAGGGTAGCAGTTCCTAAATATCTTGTGATTCCAATTTAAACACTGAGTACTGTCAATCAGATTGTTATTCAATCCAACAATTATAACTTACGTATTACAGAACGCGGGATAGTACAGTGATCAAAAGGTTCAACAACTTATGTGGAAAACTACAAACCGATCTCAAAATTATGCGTTTTCGCCGAGATAGAAAATAGTGTATAGGCAAGTTTACGTTGACCTTTTTCGGATGTAATATCATCGAATAGATGCCATCGCTCTGGGCGGAGCGGAGGACAGTGAAAGAACCCACCCCTGTTCCTCTTTCGAACAACCTTTCACCCTGGCCGGCAGTGGCCTCGGCATTCCCCTCTACTTTTAATCAATAAGGCGCTAGGGCAAAAACTGCAGGTAGCAGGTACTGTGTTATACCGAATTTAACGCAAGCGAAGCCGCGGGCAAAATCTAGTATAAAATAAAAACATCATCATCTGCCTAGCCTTTTCCCAACTATGTTTGGGTCTGCCTCCAGTTTAACCGGATGCAGCTGAATATCAGTATTTTACATGGAGCGACTGCTTATCTGACCTCACAACCCAGTTAGTACTGGGTAATACGATACCCCTTGGTAAGACTGGTTGTCAGACTTTCGGGACACTGACTACCTGTAACGACTGTCAAAGATCTACAAATGACAGCCGGGACCAACGGCTTAACGTGCTTTTCCGAGGCACGGAGGAAACTCGGTATGTAACGGGTGGTCACCCATCCACAGACCAACCTAGGCAAGCGCGGCTTAACCTAAAGATCGACCCGAGCGACTGCTATTATTTAGCCACGAGCTCCTCCGTGTATAAAATAAAAACAATTAAAGTATAAAATAAAAACAATTAAACAAAAAATTGAACCAAAGAAAAGTGAAAAATAAAATCTTTTTATTCCAGCTAAGCTCCGACGTCATAGTATGAGATTAATATCAAGTCGGCGCGGGCGCCAAGCAAACAAAAAATTAATAACGTAAATAAAATTAAAAATGAACCGTGGTAGCTAAAAATTGACTAGTCCCAACTGACAGCGCCCGTTCACGAACATGACGTATGGATCAGCCCCATTCAGCTCGACCATATTGAAGGGAGCTAAATGACCCGACACACCCGCCACCATCAGCGAGACATTTAAGTGAGCATGATACTATCAACCACCAGGGCTTCGTCAAGTCAATGATAATACATAGCACTCACATATGGGCTTAATAATTATACAATACTAGAGAATTGATTCTATACATTGCAAAGATAGTCTTACAATGTTCTGCAGCTTCCACTATAGCTTCGGATACTAACCAATGAGTTTATCCCTATGCTTGTGGAGCAGGACTAGCATTGAACCAAACATTTTTATCATCAATATAATCGCCCAACTTATAATATGCTTGCCTACATAGTGTGCGTTTAATACAAGATTTAAATTTCTTTTCATTCAGTTGAAGAATGTGCGGAGGTATTTTATTGTGTCTGTCACCTCTTTTCCTAAAAAAGATGCAAGTTTTTCCTGACATACATGATGTTTTCATAAATATATTGACAAGGTACTGTCATGATGTTAATTTCCTTAAACTGCTCCCTTAAAGAATCTCGCCTACGTAGGTTATATATGGCTCTGATGGCTCTTTTCTGCAGAATAAATATAGACTCGATGTCTGCAGCCCGTCCCCAAAGTAAAATACCGTATGCCATTATACTATGAAAATAACTAAAATAGACTAGTCTCGCGGTATGTACATCAGTAAACTGACGGATTTTGTAAGGGTAGGGCGTTGGTGCGTCAATCAAACAAGCGTACTGTGCTAAGACTGCTTTATTCAACTACTTCCCCAGCTACCCACATTTACCAATAACAAAAAGCAATAAAAAAAACGAAGTGCTTATCTTATGCACTTCGTTTTTTTCCCATTAAATACTAAATTATTAACGGTAAACCAAATGTACCTGCATTAGGGCATTATTTACGTCGTCAAGATTTGTGGCACGTCTGTTTATCTTAAATATTAAAGAGGTATCGTCAGCAAATAACACCATTTGTGGTTGGTTTTTAAACAAATGGGGTAGATCATTTATATATACTAAAAAGAGGAAGGGACCTAATATCGATCCTTGTGGTACACCCATCTTTACATTTAATTCATTGAATTGACACTATTTATTTTTTCTTGCTGCTGTCTATCATTTAAATACGATTTAACTTAACTAAGAGCAAGTTTTCCTAGACCGTAATGTTCACGTTTTAAGAGAAGGGTTTCGTGGTTCACGCAATCAAATGCTTTTGAGAGGTCACAAAAAATCCCTGTGGCATCCTGTGCCTCTTCCAACGCAGTAAATATGTGTTTTAATAGGGTGACACCGGCGTCAATCGTACAACATCATTTGGTGAAACCATACTGCTTTTCATGTAAGATTTTATTGGTGTTAAAGTGGTTGAGCATTTGGTTAAGCATTACCTTTTCAAAAACCTTGCTGAAAACCGGCAAAACGGATACGGGTCTATAATTATTGGTGTCCTTACTGTCCCCAAATTTGAAAAGTGGTATTACCTTGCTGTATTTCATAAGGTCCGGGAAGACTCCTTAGGCCACACACAAATTAAATATAAAGGCTAAGTACGGTGCTATAGTCTCAATGTAGTATTTGAAATTAATGTGATGAAATTACTGTAATAAAATTAATATGAATGTAATTAATGTAATAAAATTAATTTAATTTAATTGAAATTGTGTAATCAAATGAATCTTATGTAATTGATATAATGTAATGCCATGAAGCTAATGTATGTTGATAATTCTATGTTGAGGTTGAATTGTAATGTAATGTTGAAAGTGTGTTAATAATGTATTTTCGAGGGTGTATCGTTATAATTGGTACCTATGTAATTAATGGAATTGGAACTAATTGAATTGTGATAATTTAATAGAAATAAATGATTTGATTTGATTTGATTTGATTTGACTGCTATGTTCCTTTATGGAAGTCGCCTCTGCGGCGTAAGCCTCCCCCATTTTTGTCCATTTATCCCTATCTCTAAATTGTCTAATCAAGTCAGGTCCACATCTTTCTTTAAAGACATCTTCCCAGCGCTTTCGCGGCCTTCCTTGCTTCCTTTTTCCATCTCTAGGCACTCATTCCACAATTTTCTTTGTCCATTTCCGTTCTACAGATGTGTTCTGCCCATTTCCATTTCAGACTTCTTATTCTCTCTACAACGTCCGTTATTCTAGTTTTCCTCCTTATGTCCTCATTTGTCATTCTGTCAGACAGTCTTATGCCCAACATACTTCTTTCCATTTTCCTTGGTATGACACCGAGTTTGTGCTCGTCTGTTAGGTTAGGTTTTTTTTTTTTTTTTTTGTTTTGGCAGGAGGGGGAAATCCCCACGGACACCTCGACTGCTTCACAGATTGTGAGGCAGTCGAGGTAGTGTCGGACTCGAACCGACTAAAACCACCCTCCTGCTCTGCTCGTGTTCCTCTGACATGGTCAGAGACCTTTTTTTGCGCTTTTCGCTGTGACTGCTGTGATTTAAATGGTTTATTTAATTAATTTTGAATACAATTTTACTGGATTTTTAGAGTAGTCAATTTTATATATTTATTGAAGTTACGTTGAATTCTGTGCTTTTATATAAATATCTTTTCTAGAAGAGAATGGCATATTTAATAAAGCATGGAATTTGGTTATTTTGACTTTTACTTTAATTTACTTTATTTCTTTTTATTACTATTCGTGCAATTGTAACGCAGTATTCTATAAAGACCTGTCTGTTTTTGTTGCCTGACATTAGATTCTGTATCGTTGATTTTGTGATAGCCGTGCCCAACTTTGTTTCCACGTTAAACCTTTCTCTTGCGAAAACTGGGCATTCCGCGAGAATGTGTGCGATCGACTCCACTTTTCCTGGTTCACAGATGCACGCTGGGTTCTCCTTACACTTGAAACGGTGCAGGTATTCGGAGAACCCACCGTGCCCCGTTAAAATTTGTGTGACTATACCGGCTGGTTTCAGTCTAAGCACAATTTTGTGGGCGTCGATCGCATCAGGCAGGAACATTTTTGTCACGGAGGCTGTGCTACCGCTGTTGTACCTCTCGTTCCACTCGTCAAGCGACTGCATACGGATCTGCCGCTTGACGAATGATACGGGGCACAGGTCGTAATCCGGCTTCTTCTTCGACTTCAGGGGAGCTTCCTTCGCAAGTTGGTCGGCTCGTTCGTTTCCCTCCAACCCCGCGTGTGCTTTTATCCAGAACAGGGAGACGCTCTTGTTCTGGACCTTGCAGCGTCTGATGGCGTCCCTTGTTTCTATAGCCAAGGGGTGGGAGGATCTTACGTTTACGACCGACTGAAGGGCCGCCCTGGAGTCGCTGAAGATGCCGAACGTCCTTTCCTTTCGCTTGGCAACCTCTCTCGCCGCTCTTTGTAGGGCCAGTAGCTCAGCCTGGTAGACGGTGCTGTAAGACGGCAAAGCAAGCTTGAGGGTCTTCGTTTCGGTGGCACCATTCCACAAAGATAGCGCCGCCCCAACCTTGCCCTCAATCTTGCTGCCGTCTGTGAAAATGCGCACAACGAAGTCGCTGTGGCTCTCGTATTGATCCTCGTCTACCAGGCTTCCGAACTCTAGTTCGACAAGGTCTGCGGGGTGCGGAGCTTCTGCTGCTGGAGCCATCCGCTCGACCTCCCCGCCTCCCAACACTGGCTGAGGTACCCCCCTCTTGGCCTCGTATAATGCAGCCACTTCCCTTACACGTAGGTCAAGTGGCAGTATCCCAGCCAGCACCAGTGCCAAGTTCAGGGATACCGTGCGGTAAGCTTTGCACATCTTCTGCGCAAACCCCCTCTGGACCACGTTCAGTTGTTTAATTACCCCTACTTTTTTGGCGGCAGGTGCCCAGGCGCTGGTAGCGTAAAGGATAATCGGTTCGACCGCTGCCGTATAGATGACGCGGATGATCTCCGGGTGAAGGCCCCAGCTCACTTTTGCCGCTCGTGCCAGCTGTTTGTAGATGTTTACAGCCTTTCTGCAAACGTTGGCGACATGGCTGTTGAAAGTGAGCTGGTGGTCGACGGTGAGCCCCAGTATTTTAATTTCATTGGACATGCCAATGTCTACCCCGCCCATGCTCAGGAGTGGGACATCGTACTTAAGCTTCCTGGTTACTACCATTGCACAAGTTTTATGTGGTGCAAACTTCAGCTTATTTCTGATGCCCCACGCCCGAACATACTCGAGGGCGGCATTGGCCTGTCCTTGAACTTCCAATGCTGTGTCACCGTCGAAGATCATGACCACGTCATCGGCGAAAGCCTGGCAGTGGTCTCCCCGTTCCTCCAGCCCTTTCAGAAGAGGGTCTAGTATTAGGTTCCACAGGATCGGACCGCCAATAGATCCTTGCACACACCCCTTGTTTGTGCGTCTCAGGCACTCCACACTCCAGGGCACGAGTGTCATCTGCTACGCGGATGACACCCTCCTCATTGCCCGGGGGAGGAACTTTGGGGATGCGGCCTGTCTGGCCTCGGCTGGCGGGTCCTTGGTTGCAGAGAGGATCCGCCGCCTGGGATTGAAGGTGGCGCTGCACAAGACCGAGGCCGTGTTCTTTCGCGGGCCTCGGCAACGCTGCCCTCCTCCCGATGCTCACATTGTCGTGAAGGGCGTCACGATAGGGGTCCAGCCCCAGATGAAGTATCTGGGCCTGGTGCTGGACGACAGGTGGCGGTTTGGCCCGCATTTCAGCGGGCTGTCGACGCGCCTGTTGAAAGCCGCGGATGCTTTCTCGTGGCTCCTCCCGAACCTGGGGGGGCCCAAGGCGAAATGCCGGCGCCTGTATTCGGGCATCTTGCGGAGCATGGCCCTATACGGGGCCCCCATCTGGGCCGACTCCCTACACAGGAGGGAGAACGCGACTGCCATCCGCAAGCCCCAAAGGGCCATTGCACTGAGGGTGGCAAGGGCCTACCGCTCGGTGGGTTTCTCGGCGGCGTGCGCTCTGGCCGGCACCCCTCCTTGGGAGTTGGAGGCCTGGGTGCTCGCCAGAGTGTACGAGTGGACTGCGCAACGGAAGGCGCTCGGGGAGCGCCCCGTCGCCGAGGAGCGGGAGGCCGTGCGGCGAGAGGCGAAGGAAGCCATTGTCGTCCACTGGACGGAGGACCTCGCTGCAGCCGCCTTCGGCCGCCGGACGTTGGACGCAATCGGTCCGGTTCTGCAGGGCTGGCTCGAGCGGTCCCACGGTTTCCTCTCGTTCCGTCTGGCTCAGGTGTTGTCCGGCCATGGCTGTTTCGGATCGCACCTGCACCGGATCGGGAGGGAGGAGACCCCGGTCTGCCACGACTGCGGCGCGGCGGAGGACACGGCCCAGCACACCCTCGAAGTGTGCCCGGCTTGGTCCGAACAACGCCGCGGTATGACCGCGGTAGTCGGACAGGACCTCTCGCTTCCTGGCGTCGTCAATGCCATGCTGGAGAGCGAGGAGGCCTGGGCAGCGGTTGCCTCCTTTTGCGAGGATGTCATCTCGCAAAAAGAGGAGGCGGAGCGCGCGCGGGAGGACGACCCTCTCGCTGCGCCGCTCCGCAGACGACGAAGGGGTCGGAGAAGGCGCCGTCCTCTCCCTCCTCTTCATGGTGGCGATGGGCGGGCGATGGGCACGGGGGTGCCCTTGCCTGCATTGCACCCATCGCCACCTTCGTCGGTCACTCCCGGCCCCCCCTCCCCGCCTAGGGGAGGGCGTTAGGGGTCCAGGCATGGAGGGCAATCGTCGGCGGAGGACTGGACGTTAAGGCTGTGCCGGTTTCCCAGTCCCCCGCCTCTTGGACGAAGCGGGAGTGCCGCTGGGTATTTTTAGTGGGTATACCGGGTCAGACCGGGGAGTCCCACATAGCCCCCTCATCCCCCGATGGGTGGGTATGCGTAATGCATTTTTTCCCAGCGCAAAAAAAAAAAAAAAAAAAAAAAAAAAAGGTTAGGTTAGGTTAGGTTCACTGCAGGGCAGCCCAGAATCTGCTGATGCAGACCATGGCCGAGTGGTTGGTGGACTTGGTGGTGGTCGCCGAGCCTTACTCGGTCCCTGGCCGTTGGCTGGGCGACCGGGACGGCTTGGTGGCGTTGGTGTCGCGGTCTTCCACAGACTCCCCTCCCCTCTCGCTCTTAGAGAGGGGACCGGGATACGTGGCCGCCGCGTGGGCAGACATGGTTGTGGTAGGGGTCTATTTCTCCCCAAACCGCCCTCTCTCGGACTTTGAGGATTTCCTCGAGGTTCTCACCGCAGTGGTAGGGAGGGCGGCGCCGCGCCAGGTCATGGTTTTGGGCGACCCGAACGCCAAGTCGGCGGCCTGGGGCAACCCGGCCACCGGTTGCAACGTCCGTGGGCGCGCCCTCGAGTTTTGGGCGGCATCATGCGGTGTGTCCCTCCTCAACAGGGGGGCGGTCCACACGTGTGTACGGCAGCTGGGAGGGTCGGTAGTGGACGTCTCTTTTGCCACCCCCGCGCTAGCGACCCGCGTCGTCAACTGGCGGGTAGAGATGGTGGAGACCTTGTCGGACCACCGATATGTGCGGTTCGACATCACCACCCGGCAAGGACGGGGGATGTCCCGCGCTGGGCAATCTCCCTTCCCGCGGTGGGCACTCACCCGCCTGGACCGGGAGGCAGCGAAGGAGGCAGCCTTTCTCCAGGACTGGCTGTCGCCCCCTGTCGCGGTCCTAGACGTGGACGCCGCAGCGGTCCGACTAATGGGGTCTCTGACCGAGGTGTGCAACTCAAGCATGCCTCGGTCTCGCCGCCCGCCGCCCCGTCGCGCTGTCTATTGGTGGACGGAGGAGTTGACGGGGCTCCGGGCTGCCTGTGTGGCGGCCAGAAGGGCCTACGCGCGGAGCCGACGGCGCAGCGCCCAAAACCGAGTCCATGCAGAAGAGGACCGCCTATACGCCTCTTATCGAGAGGCGACGATGGTCCTCAAGTCTGCGATGGGAGCTGCAGAAGACTCGGCGAGGGCCGAGATGCTGGAGAGTCTCGACAGGGATCCTTATGGAAGACCATACAGGGCGGCGCGGAACCAGCTACGCCCCTTTGGTCCCCCACTGACGGAGACCCTCGAGCCAGTGTTGCTGGACGGGGTGGTCCGGTCCCTGTTTCCGCGCAGGACCGACTTCACCCCACCAACTATGGATCCACCGCAAGGGGCGGCTTCGCCGGAGGAGGAGGTCCCCCCGGTGACAGCGGCGGAGTTTCGCGCTGGGGTTCTCAGCTTCCGCGCAAAGAAGACGGCACCCGGACCGGACGGCGTCCCCGCACGGGTGGTGGCGATCGCCGCCTCCGAAATGGATGAAAGATTTCGGGACCTCTTCAGCGCTTGTCTCACTGCTGGGAGGTTTCCGAAACTGTGGAAGGAGGGGCAGCTATGCCTCCTCCGAAAGGAGGGACGCCCGGTGGACTCTCCATCGGCATACCGGCCCATCGTCCTGCTCGATGAGGTCGGTAAGTTGTTTGAGGGGATTGTCGCCTCCCGGCTTGATAGCTTTTTGCGGGGGGTTGGGCCCAACCTGTCGGACGCCCAATTCGGTTTTCGACGAGGGCGTTCGACTATCGATGCGCTAGCCCTACTCAAGGGCCAGGTGAAGGAGGCGGTGGACGCCGGGGATGGAGTGCTGGCGGTGTCATTCGACATAGCCAACGCCTTTAACTCCATGCCCCACGCGACGATATTGGAGGCGCTCCGGTATCACGGCGTGCCGCAATACCTGCGCAACCTCCTAGCCAGCTACTTGGAGGGCCGAGAGGTTCTCTTCGTAGACAAGACGGCCACGGTGAGGCGGTACGGCGCAGAGTCCGGTGTTCCGCAAGGGTCGGTGCTCGGACCCTCACTGTGGAACATTGGGTACGACTGAATCCTGCGGGGAGTCCTCCTCCAGGGCACGAGTGTCATCTGCTACGCGGATGACACCCTCCTCATTGCCCGGGGCAGGAACTTTGGGGATGCGGCCTGTCTGGCCTCGGCTGGCGGGTCCTTGGTTGCAGAGAGGATCCGCCGCCTGGGATTGAAGGTGGCGCTGCACAAGACCGAGGCCGTGTTCTTTCGCGGGCCTCGGCAACGTTGCCCTCCTCCCGATGCTCACATTGTCGTGAAGGGCGTCACGATAGGGGTCCAGCCCCAGATGAAGTATCTGGGCCTGGTGCTGGACGACAGGTGGCGGTTTGGCCCGCATTTCAGCGGGTTGTCGACGCGACTGTTGAAAGCCGCGGATGCTTTCTCGTGGCTCCTCCCGAACCTGGGGGGGCCCAAAGCGAAATGCCGGCGCCTGTATTCGGGCATCTTGAGGAGCATGGCCCTATACGGGGCCCCCATCTGGGCCGACTCCCTACACAGGAGGGAGAACGCGACTGCCATCCGCAAGCCCCAAAGGGCCATTGCACTGAGGGTGGCAAGGGCCTACCGCTCGGTGGGTTTCTCGGCGGCGTGCGCTCTGGCCGGCACCCCTCCTTGGGAGTTGGAGGCCTGGGTACTCGCCAGAGTGTACGAGTGGACCGCGCAACGGAAGGCGCTCGGGGAGCGCCCCGCCGCCGAGGAGCGGGAGGCCGTGCGGCGAGAGGCGAAGGAAGCCATTGTCCTCCACTGGACGGAGGACCTCGCTGCAGCCGCCTTCGGCCGCCGGACGTTGGACGCAATCGGTCCGGTTCTGCAGGGCTGGCTCGAGCGGTCCCACGGTTTCCTCTCGTTCCGTCTGGTTCAGGTGTTGTCCGGCCATGGCTGTTTCGGATCGCACCTGCACCGGATCGGGAGGGAGGAGACCCCGGTCTGCCACGACTGCGGCGCGGCGGAGGACACGGCCCAGCACACCCTCGAAGTGTGCCCGGCTTGGTCCGAACAACGCCGCGGTATGACCGCGGTAGTCGGACAGGACCTCTCGCTTCCTGGCGTCGTCAATGCCATGCTGGAGAGCGAGGAGGCCTGGGCAGCGGTTGCCTCCTTTTGCGAGGATGTCATCTCGCAAAAAGAGGAGGCGGAGCGCGCGCGGGAGGACGACCCTCTCGCTGCGCCGCTCCGAAGACGACGAAGGGGTCGGAGAAGGCGCCGTCCTCTCCCTCCTCTTCATGGTGGCGATGGGCGGGCGATGGGCACGGGGGTGCCCTTGCCTGCATTGCACCCATCGCCACCTTCGTCGGTCACTCCCGGGCCCGGCCCCCCCTCCCCGCCTAGGGGAGGGCGTTAGGGGTCCAGGCATGGAGGGCAATCGTCGGCGGAGGACTGGACGTTAAGGCTGTGCCGGTTTCCCAGTCCCCCGCCTCTTGGACGAAGCGGGAGTGCCGCTGGGTATTTTTAGTGGGTATACCGGGTCAGACCGGGGAGTCCCACATAGCCCCCCCATCCCCCGATGGGAGGGTATGCGTAATGCATTTTTTCCCAGCGCAAAAAAAAAACAAAAAAAAAAAGGTTAGGTTAGGTTTCGTTGGACGGGGGTACCCCCACAGTGTTGACTTCCACGTAGTGACCCCTGGGCAACGTCGCGCCTGACCACCGTAACGGAGTGGCAGGCCGGCGGCTAACGAACACTGTGAATCGGAGCATCTCTACTGTCTTTTGCTGCGATATTGTTGAGTGACCATGTCACAACCTTCGAGGGACGCCTCCGGGCGCTTTCTCTCCAAAGGCCCTTCTCAGGGCCAACCCAAAGGCCCTTCTCAGGGCCAACCCAAAGGCCCTTCTCAGGGCCAATCCAAAGGCCCTTCTCAGGGCCAACCCATGTCTCACGATGCTTCGGCATCGGAGACAAGTCGCGCGCCATCCGTGGCAAGCGTTGTTAGAGGGAGCGACGTCGTGACGGATTTCTCCGACACCGAGTCGATCATGAGTGGGTCGAACTGCGGTTCAACCCATCAATCGAGGAAGAGGGCTTTCCTCAGACGCGGCTCCGGGGGCTCTCCGGACGCAGCGGAGAAGCCCGCGAAGCGGGCTGTCATACAAGCCGACTTGGAGGAGAGGATCGCCTCTAAAGAGCAGCGGGCGCGAACCACTAGAGCCAAGGCTGGCTACGGCGCCTCCAGTGTCCTCTACGCGGATCACCCCGTAGAAGAAATGGAGCGCATGGCTTTGGAGGATCAACAGGGGATCCTGGAGGTGGCCTCCAAGTCCTCCAATTTGAAGGGCACCTTCCAGAAGGCCCTGAAATGCCGAGCAGCGAGTCTGCTCGGCATTGTCAAGGAGTTGGCGGAGCGCACGACGTCTGACGAGACTCGGCAACTGCAGGCGAAAGTCGATCGCCTGCAGAAAGAGGTGTCAGCGTTACACACGCGCGTTGCCGAGCTGGTTACTCGGCCTGAGGTGTCGTCCGACGCAGGTCCAGCGACGATGTCCTCACCCTCCAACCTTGAGGATATCATCCGCAAGGTCGTCATGGAGGAGAGGGCCTTCACCAGGGCCTGTTTGGCCGGCATTGAGGACCGGCTTCTGCCGGAAAAGCGGCTTCGTCCTCCGCTTGCAGTGGATAAGCCGCTTCCCGAAAGGGTGTCCAGCGCACCAGGACCCTCAACGGCCACAGTCCAGCAGGAGCAGCCCCAGGTGCCCAAGACCACCAAGGGCAAGGGTAAGGGCAAGAAGACCGCTTCTGCCCCAACTGCCCAGCCGGAACCAGAGAGGGAAGACCAAGACCCTCTCCTACCCTCCACCACCCCTTCCAACCAGCCTTGGATTAAGGTAGTGGGGAAGAAGGGGAAGAAAAAGACGGCCCCTAAGCCCCCTGCAGCCAAGCCTGCAGCTGCAGCTGCCGTGGATAAGAGGAGGAAGCTCCCTCCGATTCCGAAAACGGCAGCCGTGGTGGTCACGCTGACCCCAGAGGCAGCGGAGCGAGGGGAGACGTACGAGTCCGTGTTACGGCGGGCCCGTACAAATGTCGATCCGGCGCAACTTGGGGCCGGCAGAGTTACCTGCCGGAAGACCCAAACGGGGGCTCGTCTTTTCGAGTTCTCGGGGACTCAGGGTGGCACCAAGGCGGACCTCTTTGCGGCAAAGCTCAAGGAAGCCGTCGCGGACACGGCTAAGGTCGCGAGGCCCGTCAAGTGTGTGGCTCTTGAGGTGACTGACCTCGACGACTCAGTTACCCAAGAGGAGGTGGTGGCCGTCGTGGCGGCGGCGGGGGGCTGTGACGTCGCAGCTGTCAAGGGCCGCGCCATCAGACAGGGTCGTCGGGGTATGGGCACCATGCGCCTAGAGTGCCCCATCGTGGTGGCCAAGGCAGTTCTGGCCAAGGGTCGCCTAGCGGTCGGATTTAGTTCAGGTGGGGTCCGGGTGCTGGAGGATGAGCCGATGCGCTGTTACAAGTGCTTCGGCATCGGCCACACCCGGCCTCTCTGTCCGTCCACTGCCGAGCGCGAGGAATTGTGTTTCCGCTGCGGAAAGGTCGGGCACAGGTCGGCCGCCTGCGAGGCTACAGCCCCGCACTGTGCAGTCTGTGCTGCCAGTGGTCGTCCAGCTGACCACACCATGACGAGCAGGAGGTGCTGCCCACCGAAAACCAAAGGGAAAGTGCAGGCGCCATCGCGTGCTGCTGCTGCCGCCGCCACTGGAACCCCAGTTTCAGTGCCGGCCACTGAGGGAAGTGCCATGAACACGAACTGATGGCTGGGCTTCGAAGAAGAATTCTTCAGGCTAACACCAACCACTGCAGAGCGGCCCAGGACTTACTGGTCCAAACCGTTGCGGAGTGGTTGGTGGACGTGGCGGTTGTAGCCGAGCCGTATTCTGTCCCTGGCAGCTGGCTAGGAGACGACAACGGCTCGGTTGCATTGGTGTCGCGGTCTTCCACGGACTCCCCTTCCCTCTCGCTCTTAGAGAGGGGACCGGGATACGTGGCCGCCGCGTGGGGGGACATAGCCCTTATAGGGGTGTATTTCTCCCCAAACCACCCCATCACGGCCTTCGAGAACTTCCTCGAGGTCCTGGCCAGGGTGGCAGGTAGGGTGGCGCAGCGCAGGGTGTTGGTCGTGGGCGACTTTAACGCCAAGTCGGTTTTATGGGGCAACCCGACCACCGACGCCCGAGGACGCGAGGTGGAGACCTGGGCCGTGGCGTCCGGTCTGTCCCTCCTCAACAGTGGCAGCGTTCATACCTGCGTGCGGCGGGAGGGGGGCTCCATTGTGGACCTCGCCTTTGCCACCCCGTCTTTGGCTGCCATTGTGGTGGACTGGCAGGTGGAGCTGGTGGAGACGCTGTCGGACCACCGATACGTGCGGTTCAACATCACCGCCCCGGACTCCCGGAGGGCTCGCGCTCGTCGGTCTCACTTCCCGCGATGGGCGCTCTCCCGCCTTGACCGAGAGGCCGCCACGGAGGCGGTGTTCATCCAGGACTGGCTGTCGCCTCCTGTCGACGTCCAGGACGTGGACGCCACTGCAGCCGTGCAGTTTGTATATGTTCACAGCTTTTCTACAAACGTTTGCGACGTGAGAGTTGAAAGTGAGCTGGTGGTCGACGGTGAGCCCCAGTATTTTCAGCTCTTTGGACATGCCAATGTCTACCCCGCCCATGCTCAGGAGCGGGACATCGTACTTCAGCTTCTTGGTTATCACCATTGCACATGTTTTTTGCGGTGCAAACTTCAGCTTGTTTCGGATGCCCCACCCCCGAACATACTCGAGGGCGGCATTGGCCTGTCTCTGAACTTCCAACGCTGTGTCACCGTCGAAGATCATCACAACATCATCGGCGAAAGCCTGGCAGTGGACGCCTCTCGTCACCAACCCCTTCAGGAGGGGATCTAAGATTAAGTTCCACAGGATCGGACCGCCAATGGATCCTTGGACACACCCCTTGTTCGTTTCCCTTTGGCACTCAGCGTCCGCGTATCTGACTCGGACACTCCTACCAGTCAGGTAGCTATCCAGCAGCCTCCTAAGGTTTACCGGGCACTTTTCCTCAGCCAGTCTGGTCCTGATGGCAGGCCACCATGCGCTATCGAAGGCTCCCTCTATATCCAGTGATACAACAGTGATCAGCTTCTTTGCGCTCAGCTTTCCCTTGATGTGTTGTATCATGGTGTAGAGGGAGTCCTCGGTGCTCTTTTGGGGCATGAAGCCAAACTGGCGAGTACTAAACCTCGGGATTAGGTGCCACTTGATCCTTGCTACTAACATTTTTTCGAGGATTTTGCCTAAGACTGGTAGGAGGCCGATCGGCCTGTACGACTTTGGGGTGGTGTAGGAGTCCTTGCCGGGCTTACGGAGGACTACCACTGTGGCCACCTTCCAGGCCCCAGGGAAGTGTCCGTGCTCCAAGCACTTGTTGGCCAGTGCAAGGAACGTCCCTGGGTCCCGGGAAATAGCCTGGGCACAGATATCGGCTGTGAGACCGTCCGCCCCGGGCGCCTTCTTTGGGTTGAAGCTTTCCACCGCCGTTTTCAGCTCATGAAGTGCAAACGGTGGGTCATGGTGTTCATCATGCGTCCACTCGTTTGCACGATTGGCCGCTTCTCGCGTCCGGCGGTGGTCTTCAGTTTCTCCCTCTTCGAGGTCCTCGGGGTAGAAAGTCTCGGCTAGCAGCAAAGCCGATTCCTGTGCGCTCAGCGGCACTCCATCTTTCACCAACGGCAAGTCCTCCTGTCTTTTGGCGGTCCGTCCTATGACCCTGTAGATCCCCTCCCACATTCCTTCTCTGTCCTGTTTTTTGCAGAAGCCCTTCCAACCCTCCGTTTGCGCCTTTTTGGCTAGGGTCTCATAGTGTGCTTTTGCCTGCAGGTACTTATTGATGAGTCTTTGCCTTCGCACTGGTGCAGCGCAACGAATGCGGCGTCTCCGAGTGTTCACCTCCGACATTAGCTCAGCGAGCTCTTTGGACCACCACGGTATGGTAAGTGTTTGTTCATGTCTAATTTTAGCCAGGGTTTCATCACAGGTTTCTGTGATGCTCAATATGTATTTGTTTATTTTATCTTCCAAATCTATTTTGTTATGAATGTTTGCTATTTCTATTGGGTTTAAGTTTTCCTGAGATTTTAATTGGGCCAGTTTCAAATGAAACTGGCTCCAATTGGCTTTTTTGCTATTGTAGATTCTAGTGGTTCTAATAATGTTTATTCCCTTGGCTTTTTGTAGGTTAATTTTGAAGACGATACCTTTGTGGTCCGAGCTCGTGATGCCTTCCTCGACCCGCCAGTCCTCCACCAAGTCCAGCAGCTCCGCTGAGCAGAATGTGACATCAACGAAGCTACTGTACAGGGTGTTACCTCTGACGGTGTCGAAAGTCGGGGTGTTGCCGACGTTGAGCACCTGCATGCACATATCTTCCAGGGTTCCCGACAGGTCCTCTCCCTTGCTGTCAGTTACCAGGCTACCCCACCAGGTGCTCTTGGCGTTGGCGTCGCCGCCCATGAGTATCCTGGTAGGGCTTATTTCCTCGCGAATCCGCAGGAGCTGCTCCAGGTATGGCTGTATGGGGCGGTCTGGTTCAAAGTAGAAAGAGACTACTGCGATTTCCCAGGCGCTGGTACGGATCCTCACTACCACGATGTTGTTGGTAGTGAGTTTCGGACACTGTGTCACGTCAAGGTCGTGATCAAAGACGGCTATTGCCGCCTTCACAGTTCCATCTCCTTGTTCAGCGCACTGGTAGACTCTCGCTCCTCGGTAGTCTCTCATCCTTCTGACCCCACCCACATACGGCTCCTGGAGCAATGCGAACGCAACCCTACGCTCACTGGCCACTAACATGAGTTCTTGGGTTGCTAGGTTCTTTCTCTGCAGATTCGCTTGGATAACCTGGTAACTCTTGTGAGCACTCAGGTGTGTTCGGGTATCCCTGGAGTCCCTGCTGGCTGTTTCCGTTGGCTGGCCCTTAGCAGTACGCCACAGACAGCCGCGCCAATGCGTCCCACTTAACGCGAATTGGGCACGCGCTGTCGAAGGCGTTGTGCTCGGTCCCGCCCAGCTTTGCCAGGGCGCAGTTTCGGCATTTGGGTGGTTCAACAGCTAGCCGTGAGGGGCAGTCGACTCTCAGATGAGGGTCACCACAGTGTGTGCAGAGGTCAGCGGGTTCCGTGCACAGTTTACGGCCATGGCCGAAGCGTAAGCAGCGGGTGCACTGGATCAGAGGCGATTGGTCTTCCACTCGTACCCGCTGCAAGTCAATGTGCAC
Organism: Ochropleura leucogaster; assembly: GCA_958449745.1. Taxonomy (NCBI): domain Eukaryota; kingdom Metazoa; phylum Arthropoda; class Insecta; order Lepidoptera; family Noctuidae; genus Ochropleura; species Ochropleura leucogaster. The sequence goes on along the minus strand of OY288213.1, from coordinate 111,258 downwards.
TCGACCCGCCGATGTCAGGTTCTGCCACACTGACGGAGACACCTGCAGAATGATATGGCTCATGTGGGGGTTCCGTGTCCTGCGACGGTACTTCACCCCCATCCTCACATCATCTGCAGGTAAATCCCCGATCAAATGGACGTTCTGACGCTTAAGAGCGTCGGTGACTTCCTCATCCGAGTGGTAGGAGAGGACATCTTTGAGGATGATTAGTGGATCTTTGTTTTTAACCTCTTCTACCACGAGGTTGCCTGCTTTTCTTATCCTGTCCGCCACCCGAGTCAGTTCCTCCTTGGTCCTGAAGCCGACGACCACCTTCTGGTCCCTCACTTTTCGCAACCTTTCTATCCTGGTCCCCTCGTTTCTGGCATCTACCGCCATCCGAAGCTTCGCAATTACCTCTTCCCCGGTGTCCTGGTCGTCGACCGATGACACGAACACCGAGTGAAGGGGTTCTTGAAACTTTTGCTTAGGGACGGCTGCCATTTCCGCGAACGAGGGTCCCTGGCCGGCGATAAAGCGAGGGGCCTGCTGGAGATGCTCCGACAGAGCTCGCGTATGAATCTGGCATTCCTCCAGCGCCTGTTTGTGCTGCTGGAGGTTCGCTGTGAGCTGCTTTATAAGCTCCGTCGTTGCGTCCGAAGTCGGCTTCAGGTCCCTGGGGGCTTTTTCGGGTTCGACTGCCTCTGTAGCACCCTTCCCTCTTTCACTTTCTCCCTCTTTAACCAGCTGATACAGTCTCTCGACAGCCCTGGTCAACCCGTCCTTAATCTCCTTCTTTAGGTTCCGGGAGCTGTCCAGCTGGATTTTGGCACTGGAGAGACACGCCTTTGCCTCCGTGGTTCTGTTAACATACCTCACGGGTGGCACTTCGCGAGGTGAGCTCTCCAAGGCTTGTGGAGACTTTGTCTGCTGCGAGGTTGCCAATTTTTTCTTGAGTTTGGGGGAAGTGGGCATAAGAGTTTTTTGTGGGGGAGTGGGCACGGGTGTAGTTTTGGGTGTTTCCAAATTTTGCGGCTGACCTGCTCTGAGACTCTCCGCTTCCCACTCTCCGACACTGCGCCTCACTGAGGGCCCCGCTTGTGCTGGGCATGCTTTCTCCACACCCAGGCTCTCGACCGCAGCTTTCGGCTTAATAACGGGAGTTCTAATACCAAACATGATCGAAAATTGATAAAGATACTAAATTGTCAGAGGACACCTAAATAATACTGAATCCCTGTAAAAGGGGGATCCAGATAAGAATTAATAATCAAAAGACTAAACTGAATCCCTGTAAAGAGGAGATTCAGTAGGTAAAAACACGATCAAGGAAACAACAGAAACAAAACTGACAAAATACAACAACCTCAATGATTTATATTGGTTTAATACTATCTAATTTTTGACATTAAAAAAATATTGATTCAGGATATTGATGACTATTTAATTGAGGTGCCAGGCTGTTTATCGTGACATGATCCGCCTTACCCACATGTATTATATTTAAATCTGCATCTGTTATCTGCAATTAGAGTAAAAAATACTTATTACTTACACTTTGTTTACAGTAAAATAATACATTGGTTTTTTTGGTGTTATTATCTTAATATAACATAAATGATTAGGTTTTAAATGTACTTATGTAATTTGATATTATTATTATACTATTTGATATCCAAATAAAAATGTGTTTCTTTCACTGAACTTACCAATAGAACATTTCTTGCATGATATCCTTTGCGACAGTAATATTATTATATATATTATCTTTCTTCATTCTCCTTAGGTCTCATCATAGCAAATAATGTGCTATCTATACATTCTACATATAACACCGGGTATGTTAGTTTTCTTATAAAACCTAAAAAAATATAAAATAAATAACATTTTAAATAAGTACTAGTACACCTAAATAATGTAATTGAGGGTTTAACAAAGGTGTAAGGTTTAAAAGATATGCAATGTCTGCAAGCAGCCATTTGTGACCGTACAATCTACTTTCACACTGAGCTGATAAAAGATGTAGTTCGGGATAGGTACTGAATTCAAATTATTTGGTCACAAAACTTGCTTTATAATGCTGTAATATAATAGAAAAGTTACCTGTAATTTTTATTAGTTGTTAAATATAGTGGCATCAGAAGCTGAACCAGGCCAACGGGCTACTAAATTCATATTTCATCCCTTTCAATTTCTAAATTCTCCAGTCTCTGAACCTAAGGAAAGAATTGAATTGTGTTAACAAAAATTAATATAGTAAAACCTAATCCCATCTCCTACTAAATAATACATGGATGATGAAATAAAATTATTATATGATTTACAAGGTACCAATGAAACAAATAAATACTGCTATAACATACAACAAACTGATGATTTAGATACACCAACAAAGTCAGTCACTCGTATTAGCATTGTCCCTAATGGGTAAAATCGTACTCATTATGAGTTGGTGAAAAGGATGTATCATGTTTACCATGAGTAAAATGCGTAATGAGTGGTGTTGTTTTGGTTGTCTCAAATGAATATTATACGGTAAGACATACACATACCTGGCTCCTTCAGTCTAAGATGGGGATTAACTTCGACATGTAAACTTTGTACAGATGGCTTATTATTATCGAAGATACTAAAATGATCCATCTTCAATTTATATCTTCATTGATTAGAACCACTATCTTCAACTGGTTCGGAGTTACTCCAGCCCAAAAATCTTTCAAAATCACTTGATTCACTATCTGAACAAGATATTTTACATTTTTGTGGATAGCCGACCGAAATCGAAAAGTAAACACATTGAAAACAGCTCGTAACTTTGACAAGTCGTTGACATTTATACTTTTATAAAAACACCAAAATAATATTCATTTATTCACACTGTTTAATTGTACTGTTATGAAACACGTGCTATAAATATAAAAATACTAGAAAGTAGATTATATACAACTTGGGCATATGTTATCGATTTTCATGCCACCTAGAACTAACTTCACGATTAATCACCAGTGTGACCAACTACAAATTAGAGATCCTGCCCAACTTAGGCAAAAAAACTGACAAATCCTGCCAAAATCGAAAGCACAAAATGCCAATGTAATTTAATAGCACTCCAAAAAAATATAAATAATTACGATAAAATAATAAATTATAGGGAATAAAATTTTCAAATTGTCATAAAATTGTCAGTTTTGCCAAAAGGCTTGTCAAAATTAAAATTAGTGGTCAAAACCCTGCAAATAATAAATATATGAGATAAAATTAAAATGGAATATTTTGCCGTCTGTTTCGTCTCTTCCCTCTTATAGACCAATGGGCGAGTGGGCGGGGATTTTTTATTTTGAGCTAGACCCTCGACCGAGGTGTCCAGGGACGCGTCTCCGCGCGGGCTAGCTGATTATGAAATAAAACTTACTGTCGGTGGAACAAAAATTTTGAGTTATGGTCCAAAAACGTGGTTTTGTAGGAAAAAAATTCGAAAATCAACCCCCAACCTGAATTCGGGTACACGGATCGCGGACCAAATTTCAGGGATGAAGGATGAGTACTATTGCAGCTATAATCTACTGAAACAAAAACAAAAATTTTGAAAACAACGTAGATTTTGACTTTTTAAGATGAAAATTATTAAAAATGTGAGTTTTCTAAGGGAAGTTTTTTAAGGGTGCGTTCAAATGGGTTCAAACCGGTCAGGTACTAAGCGGAAGCCTAGTTTTGTCTAAAATAGCTGAAAACAGCTTCAAAATCGGACCCTAAATAAAAAAGTTATCGATACTTTTATAATTTTTGTGTTCCCTTAGGTGGATTTTGGTACTTATAACGTTTATGAGAAATTCACTAATATGTAAAAACAAACAGTTTTATTTTGAGCTAGACCCTCGACCGAGGTGTCCAGGGACGCGTCTCCGCGCGGGCTAGCTGATTATGAAATAAAACTTACTGTCGGTGAAACAAAAATTTTGAGTTATGGTCCAAAAACGTGGTTTTGTAGGAAAAAAATTCGAAAATCAACCCCCAACCTGAATTCGGGTACACGGATCGCGGACCAAATTTCAGGGATGAAGGATGAGTACTATTGCAGCTATAATCTACTGAAACAAAAACAAAAATTTTTACAACAACGTAGATTTTGACTTTTTAAGATGAAAATTATTAAAAATGTGAGTTTTCTAAGGGAAGTTTTTTAAGGGTGCGTTCAAATGGGTTCAAACCGGTCAGGTACTAAGCGGAAGCCTAGTTTTGTCTAAAATAGCTGAAAACAGCTTAAAAATCGGACCCTAAATAAAAAAGTTATCGATACTTTTATAATTTTTGTGTTCCCTTAGGTGAATTTTGGTACTTATAACGTTTATGAGAAATTCACTAATATGTAAAAATAAACAGTTTTATTTTGAGCTAGACCCTCGACCGAGGTGTCCAGGGACGCGTCTCCGCGCGGGCTAGCTGATTATGAAATAAAACTTACTGTCGGTGGAACAAAAATTTTGAGTTATGGTCCAAAAACGTGGTTTTGTAGGAAAAAATTTCGAAAATCAACCCCCAACCTGAATTCGGGTACACGGATCGCGGACCAAATTTCAGGGATGAAGGATGAGTACTATTGCAGCTATAATCTACTGAAACAAAAACAAAAATTTTGAAAACAACGTAGATTTTGACTTTTTAAGATGAAAATTATTAAAAATGTGAGTTTTCTAAGGGAAGTTTTTTAAGGGTGCGTTCAAATGGGTTCAAACCGGTCAGGTACTAAGCGGAAGCCTAGTTTTGTCTAAAATAGCTGAAAACAGCTTCAAAATCGGACCCTAAATAAAAAAGTTATCGATGGTTAGGTTAGGTTAGGTTAGGTTAGGTTAGGTTTCCACTAGAGCCAAGGCTGGCTACGGCGCCTCCAGTGTCCTCTACGCGGATCACTCCGTAGAAGAAATGGAGCGCATGGCTTTGGAGGATCAGCAGGAGATCTTGGAGGTGGCCTCCAAGTCCTCCAACTTGAAGGGCACCTTTCAGAAGGCCCTGAAATGCAGGGCAGCGAGCTTGCTCGGTATTGTCAAGGAGTTGGCGGAGCGCACAACTTCCGACGAGACTCGGCAACTGCAGGCGAAAGTCGATCGCCTGCAGAAAGAGGTGTCCGCGTTACACACGCGCGTTGCCGAGCTGGTTACTCGGCCTGAGGTGTCGTCCGACGCAGGTCCAGCGACGATGTCCTCACCCTCCAACCTTGAGGATATCATCCGCAAGGTCGTCATGGAGGAGAGGGCCTTCACCAGGGCCTGTTTGGCCGGCATTGAGGACCGGCTTCTGCCGGAAAAGCGGCTTCGTCCTCCGCTTGCAGTGGATAAGCCGCTTCCCGAAAGGGTGTCCAGCGCACCAGGACCCTCAACGGCCACAGTCCAGCAGGAGCAGCCCCAGGTGCCCAAGACCACCAAGGGCAAGGGTAAGGGCAAGAAGACCGCTTCTGCCCCAACTGCCCAGCCGGAACCAGAGAGGGAAGACCAAGACCCTCTCCTACCCTCCACCACCCCTTCCAACCAGCCTTGGATTAAGGTAGTGGGGAGGAAGGGGAAGAAGAAGACGGCCCCTAAGCCCCCTGCAGCCAAGCCTGCAGCTGCAGCTGTCGTGGATAAGAGGAGGAAGCTCCCTCCTATTCCGAAAACGGCAGCCGTGGTGGTCACGCTGACCCCAGAGGCAGCGGAGCGAGGGGAGACGTACGAGTCCGTGTTACGGCGGGCCCGTACAAATGTCGATCCGGCGCAACTTGGGGCCGGCAGAGTTACCTGCCGGAAGACCCAAACGGGGGCTCGTCTTTTCGAGTTCTCGGGGACTCAGGGTGGCACCAAGGCGGACATCTTTGCGGCAAAGCTCAAGGAGGCCGTCGCGGACACGGCTAAGGTCGCGAGGCCCGTCAAGTGTGTGGCTCTTGAGGTGACTGACCTCGACGACTCAGTTACCCAAGAGGAGGTGGTGGCCGTGGTTGCGGCAGCGGGGGGCTGCGACGTCGCAGCTGTCAAGGGCCGCGCCATCAGACAGGGTCGTCGGGGTATGGGCACCATGCGCCTAGAGTGCCCCATCGTGGTGGCCAAGGCAGTTCTGGCCAAGGGTCGCCTCCCGGTCGGATTTAGTTCAGGTGGGGTCCGGGTGCTGGAGGATGAGCCGATGCGCTGTTACAAGTGCTTCGGCATCGGCCACACCCGGCCTCTCTGTCCGTCCACTGCCGAGCGCGAGGAACTGTGCTTCCGCTGCGGCAAGGAGGGGCACAGGGCGGCCACCTGCGAGGCTACAGCCCCGCACTGTGCAGTATGTGCTGCCAGTGGTCGTCCAGCTGACCACACAATGACGAGCAGGAAGTGCTGTCCGCCGAAAAGGAAAGGGAAAGTGCAGGCGCCTTCGCGTCTTGCTGCTGCCGCCACTGGAACCCCAGTTTCAGCGCCGGCCACCGAGGGAAGTGCCATGAACACGGACTGATGGCTGGGCTTCGAAGAAGAATTCTTCAAGCCAACACCAACCACTGCAGAGCGGCCCAGGACTTACTGGTCCAAACCGTAGCGGAGTGGTTGGTGGATGTGGCGGTTGTAGCCGAGCCGTATTCTGTCCCTGGCAGTTGGCTAGGAGACGATAACGGTTCGGTTGCATTGGTGTCGCGGTCTTCCACGGACTCCCCTTCCCTCTCGCTCTTAGAGAGGGGACCGGGATACGTGGCCGCCGCGTGGGGGGACATAGCCCTTATAGGGGTGTATTTCTCCCCAAACCGCCCCATCACGGCCTTCGAGAACTTCCTCGAGGTCCTTGCCAGGGTGGCAGTTAGGGTGGCGCAGCGCAGGGTGTTGGTCGTGGGCGATTTTAACGCCAAGTCGGTTTTATGGGGCAACCCGACCACTGACGCCCGAGGACGCGAGGTGGAGACCTGGTCCGTGGCGTCCGGTCTGTCCCTCCTCAACAGTGGCAGTGTTCATACCTGCGTGCGGCGGGAGGGGGGCTCCATTGTGGACCTCGCCTTTGCCTCTCCTTCTTTGGCTGCCATTGTGGTGGACTGGCGGGTGGAGCTGGTGGAGACGCTGTCGGACCACCGATACGTGCGGTTCGACGTCACCGCCCCGGACTCCCGGAGGGCTCGCGCGGGTCGGTCTCACTTCCCGCGATGGGCGCTCTCCCGCCTAGACCGAGAGGCCGCCACGGAGGCGGTGTTCATCCAGGACTGGCTGTCGCCTCCTGTCGACGTCCAGGACGTGGACGCCACTGCAGCCCAGTTGAGGGACTCCCTGACCGAGGTGTGCAACTCGAGCATGCCTCGGTCTCACCGTCCGCCTCCTCGACGTGCCGTCTATTGGTGGTCGGAGGAGTTGGTGGGCCTGCGGGCTGCCTGTGTGGTGGCCCGGCGCGCCTACACTAGGAGCAGACGACGGCGCCATCGCGACCACGACAACGAGGACCGCCTCTATGTAGCCTACGTGGAGGCCAAAGCGACCCTGACGGCGCGAATGGGCGCAGCCCAGGACCGCGCGAGGTCGGAAATGGCGGAGGGTCTAGATGCTGACCCTTTCGGGAGGCCGTACAAGGCGGCACGTAACAAACTGCGCCCGTACGGTCCCCCAGTTGCCGAGACCCTCGAGCCGACGTTGCTGGATGGGGTGGTCCAGTCCCTGTTTCCGCGCAGGGACAACTTCACTCCACCAGTGATGAGCGACCCGCGCGGTGCGGCTCTATCGGCAGATGAGGCGGTCCCTCCAGTCACGGAGGACGAGATGGAGAAGGCGATCTGCTGCCTCCGGGGCAAAAACACCGCACCAGGTCCGGACGGCGTCCCCGCAAAGGTGGTGGCCATCGCCGCTTCCCAGATGGGAGACAGGTTTCGGGACCTCTTCAGTGCGTGTGTTGCGTGTGAGAGGTTCCCGAAGCCATGGAAGGAGGGTCGGTTGTGCCTTCTTCGGAAAGAAGGGCGGCCGGTGGACTCCCCATCGGCATACCGGCCCATTGTCTTACTGGATGAGGTCGGTAAAACGTTCGAGAGGATCCTCGCCGCCCGTGTCAACAGGCACTTGTGCACAATCGGCCCGGACCTGGCGGACGCTCAGTTCGGTTTTCGAGCTGAGCGTTCGACAGTGGACGCGCTGTCCCGGCTCAAGGGCCAGGTGAGGGAGGCGATGGATGCGGGGGATGGACTGTTGGCTGTGTCGTTCGACATATCGATGCTTCCGACAACAAAGGTCGTAAACACCAAAATAGCACTTTTGGTAATCAACGAAAAACAAAAAATAATTTCGTTTTTGGCTTATATCTTTTTAACCTTAAAAGTTGTAAAATTGTGTTCTATACAAGAAACACATAAAATACGATGGTGTTTCATAATATATTATTGCTATTTATGTCAAAGCCTTATTTTAAAAGTTAGCTTGGACATACACCCCAGAAAATTCAAGAAGTTGGTTTTTACGACCACTAACAAATCAATGGAGAACGATTTGTCTAACGGAAGTTAGAAGTATGCACCAGTTTTTAAATACAATAGTTCTGGGTTTGGTTTTAAAAACCATATACTGAAATAAAAATGAGTGTAAACACCACGATCTGATGCGATGGTATGTAACAAACATAGAAATATCTGAAGCAAATCAATGAATTTAAGACTGTAAGTTGAGTTTTCATTACTTGTAATAAAAACAATAAAATAAAACACAAATTGACATAATTAAAAAAGGTTTTTTGTTCATTGACCGTCATCGTTTAATCAAAATAATGGTTAAGCAAGGCACTAATACCGCCCGGGTGTCACCATTGTGACGATCGCCCGGAGGACACGGTAGAGCACACAGTGGCGGTCTGCCCAGCGTGGGCGGAGCACCGCCGTGCCCGAGCTAGAGGCGATCGGCGGCGGCGATCTCTCGCGTCCGGCCCTGGTTCAGGCCATGGTCTGGAGCGAGAGGGAATGGGAAGCCGTTACCACCTTCTGCAAAGCAGTAATGCTAGCAAAGGAGGTGGCCGGGCGTTTGAGGGAGAGAACATCTGCCCAACCCAGCCGCCGCGGGACGACTCCCGGCCACCATAGATGCGGGCCTGTGGACGGTGAGCAATGGGTAGTTCACCGTCCGTCCGTCGATTGACGACCGGCCGTGTCGACGGCGCGTTCGTGTTTCACGCGCGCCTCAAAGAGAATCAGCAAAGCAGAGGGGCTTGCCAGAGCCTCCGCTTGCCGGGGTTGTGGATTGTTCGAAAGAGATACCGCAGCCCCGGAACGTAAAGGGCAATAGAAGGAACATGGGTGGGTTTTAGTCAGTACAAGTCTGACATGCCCCCCCCCCCGCTCACATAAAGGCATTAATACAAATTCAAAGTAAAAAATTGTCTAAACCAATCACTTAAATTTCCATTAGAGGATCTTGTACATCAATCACCATTTTTACCTTTAGGACCTGCCAGGTCCTAAAAGTATAAAAATACACTTAACTAAGTATATTATAGGCATCGTCCCGTATAATTCAATCAAACGTTTGTTACAAGATGCCTATAGTGTTCTACCTCCAACGGCGTACCTAGCCAGCCAGACATAATTCAAAATGTTAAGTAATCATTTTGTTTCATTGATTTCAAGAAGATTTCATAATCACGACATTTTTTTTAAACGTATTGATAATGAATTACAAAAAAATATAAGAAAACATTCTACCAAGCTTACTGCTCTAATAATTTTAATAAACAATGCCCATTTTCACCAACGCCCTTAAAAATTTAGGTAGTTCATCTTTCTAGATCTTGTTTGTTCGGAAAGCTTCTGTACTATGGTCTACCTAACTTTTAGTGTCGTTGGTAAAAATGGGAAAGTGTTATCGACAAGATAGTAAAAAGTAGATGTAAAACATAATACGACGACGAGTTATAGAAAATCAGGTCTTCAAGTTTCTGATTAATAATCAATTCCAATCCAAATGTCATTGGATTGGAATTCTCCAAGACCAAGTGACATTACGACAATTGTTTCTCAGCAGAGCTTACGTTTTAAAAATGATTGTGGGGTGTAATTACAATTATATATGTATTCATGTTGTTACGACCGACAGCTGTTTGTACGTTGTATTATACGACCTGCACGGTTATTCGGTTCTAAGCAATATGAGTTATACATACCCTCTTTTCTAAAAAATCTTGATTATACTAGTAAAAATTCTGGGTGTAAAAGTATTTTTTTTAGGCGAATATTTTTTTCACAATTTTAGATCGACGCAGCGCCAAAAATTAAGTAGGGCTGCATTCTTAACTCATTTTCGCCAAAATGGCGTTTACGACATTTGTTGCCGGAAGCATCGATATCTAACGCGTTCAACTCCATTCCCCACTCCACCATCCTAGAGGCGCTCCGCTTCCACGGAGTGCCTACGTATTTGCGGGTTCTGTTGGCGGACTATTTGTCAAATCGCACAGTCCTCCTCGAAGACAAGTCGGGCCAGCTCCGACGATACGGCGTCGAGTCCGGTGTCCCACAGGGTTCTGTCCTGGGACCGCTCCTCTGGAACATCGGATTCGACTGGCTCCTGCGGGGACACCTCCCCCGTGGCACGTCTGTCATCTGCTATGCAGACGACACCCTTCTGACAGCCCGGGGGAGAAATTTCTTAGAGGCGGCCAGCTTGGCTTCGGCGGGTGGTTCGCAGGTGGTGGACCGCATCGCCCGCCTAGGGCTGACGGTGGCGCTGCACAAGACCGAGGCCGTGTTCTTCCACGGGCCGCGGCAGCGTCAACCGCCCGATGCCCATATACATGTAGAGGGTGTCCGCATTGAGGTGCAAGCCCAGATGAAATATCTGGGCCTAGTGCTCGACAGCAAGTGGCGCTTTCGAGCACACTTCAGCGGCCTGTCGACGCGCTTGCTGAAGACTGCGGGCGCCCTCTCGTGGCTCCTCCCCAACATCGGGAGGCCCGGCGACCAATGCCGGCGTCTATACGCCGGCATACTAAAGAGTATGGCCCTATACGGGGCCCCAATCTGGACGGACTCACTGTGCAGACGGGAGAACGCTGCTGCCCTCCGCAGGCCACAAAGGGCCATTGCACAGCGGGTGGCGAGGGCGTACCGCACAGTGAGTTTCGCGGCATCGTGCGCTCTGGCGGGAACCCCACCTTGGGAGCTCGAGGCTTGGGTGCTCGCCAGAGTGTATGACTGGACGGCGGGTCAGAGGGCGCTCAACCGGCGCCTGGACCCTCAGGAAAAGGAGGAAGTGCGTGAGGAGGTTCGCGAGGCAATAACTCGGCACTGGGCCGAAGACCTAGCCTCAGCAACATTCGGTCGCCGGACACTGGACGCCATCGGGCCCGTCCTAAACGATTGGCTCGACCGGCGACATGGTTGCCTCTCCCTGCGTCTGGTGCAGGTGCTGTCCGGGCACGGCTGCTTCGGATCGTACCTGCATCGGATAGGGCGGGAGGAGACCCCACAGTGTCACCACTGCGAGGCCGCAGTGGATACCCCAGAGCACACTCTTGAGGTGTGCCCTTCGTGGGACGAACCCCGCCGCGCCATGGTGGCAGTGGTCGGGAACGACCTCTCACTCCCCAGTGTGATTTCAGCCATGCTGGGAAGTGAGGAGGCATGGGCAGAAGTAGCCTCCTTCTGTGAGGACGTCATGTCACAGAAGGAGGCGGCGGAGCGCACGCGGGAAGACGACCCTCTCGCGGCGCCGCTCCGCAGACGAAGAAGGGGTGGAAGACGGCGAGCACAACGCCCGTCCTCAACCGCCCCGGGGGGTGATCAGCGGGCGACAGGCGCGGGGGCGCCACCGCCTGCACCACATGATCCACCTCCTGTGCTCCGGCCATGATAAAAGCCCCTCCCTTCTGGGGGGGGACGTGTAGGGCCTGCCGTAAGGTGGGCATTCGCCGGAGGGGGACTGGATGACATAGACTCCCAGGTCCCCTCCACTCAGGCGAGGTCGGAGTGCCGCTGGGTATTTTTAGTGGGTATACCGGGAACGACTTTACCGGGGAGTCCCACATACCCCTCTCCCGTCCCCCGACGGGAAGGGGATGCGTAATAGCATTTTTTCCCAGCGACAAAAAGAAGAAAAAAAAAAAAAAAAAGGTTAGGTTAGGTTTACAAGGCGGCACGTAACAAACTGCGCCCGTACGGTCCCCCAGTTGCCGAGACCCTCGAGCCGACGTTGCTGGATGGGGTGGTCCAGTCCCTGTTTCCGCGCAGGGACAACTTCACTCCACCAGTGATGAGCGACCCGCGTGGTGCGGCTCTATCGGCAGATGAGGCGGTCCCTCCAGTCACGGAGGACGAGATAGAGAAGGCGGTCTTCTGCCTCCGGGGCAAAAACACCGCCCCAGGTCCGGACGGCGTCCCCGCAAAGGTGGTGGCCATCGCCGCTTCCCAGATGGGAGACAGGTTTCGGGACCTCTTCAGTGCGTGTGTTGCGTGTGAGAGGTTCCCGAAGCCATGGAAGGAGGGTCGATTGTGCCTTCTTCGGAAAGAAGGACGGCCGGTGGACTCCCCATCGGCATACCGGCCCATCGTCTTACTGGATGAGGTCGGTAAAACGTTTGAGAGGATCCTCGCCGCCCGTGTCAACAGGCACTTGTGCACAATCGGCCCGGACCTGGCGGACGCTCAGTTCGGTTTTCGAGCTGAGCGTTCGACAGTGGACGCCCTGTCCCGGCTCAAGGGCCAGGTGAGGGAGGCGATGGACGCGGGGGATGGACTGTTGGCTGTGTCGTTCGACATATCTAACGCGTTCAACTCCATTCCCCACTCCACCATCCTAGAGGCGCTCCGCTTCCACGGAGTGCCTCCGTATTTGCGGGGGCTGTTGGCGGACTATTTGTCGGATCGCACAGTCCTCCTGGAGGACAAGTCGGGCCAGCTCCGACGATACGGCGTCGAGTCCGGTGTCCCACAGGGTTCTGTCCTGGGACCGCTCCTCTGGAACATCGGATTCGACTGGCTCCTGCGGGGACACCTCCCCCGTGGCACGTCTGTCATCTGCTATGCAGACGACACCCTTCTGACTGCCCGGGGGAGAAATTTCTTAGAGGCGGCCAGCTTGGCCTCGGCGGGCGGTTCGCAGGTGGTGGACCGCATCTCCCGCCTAGGGCTGACGGTGGCGCTGCACAAGACCGAGGCCGTGTTCTTCCACGGGCCGCGGCAGCGTCAACCGCCCGATGCCCATATCTACGTAGAGGGTATCCGCATTGAGGTGCAGGCCCAGATGAAATATCTGGGCCTAGTGCTCGACAGCAAGTGGCGCTTTCGAGCTCACTTTAGCGGGCTGTCGACGCGCTTACTGAAGACTGCGGGCGCCCTCTCGTGGCTCCTCCCGAACATCGGGAGGCCCGGCGACCAATGCCGGCGTCTATACGCCGGCATACTAAAGAGTATGGCCCTATACGGGGCCCCAATCTGGACGGACTCACTGGGCAGACGGGAGAACGCCGCTGCCCTCCGCAGGCCACAAAGGGCCATTGCACAGCGGGTGGCGAGGGCGTACCGCACAGTGAGTTTCGCGGCATCGTGCGCTCTGGCGGGAACCCCACCTTGGGAGCTCGAGGCTTGGGTGCTCGCCAGAGTGTACGACTGGACGGCGGGTCAGAGGGCGCTCAACCGGCGCCCGGACCCTCAAGAAAAGGAGGAAGTGCGTGAGGAGGTTCGCGAGGCAATAACTCGGCACTGGGCCGAGGACCTAGCCTCGGCAACATTCGGTCGCCGGACACTGGACGCCATCGGGCCCGTCCTGAACGATTGGCTCGACCGGCGACATGGTTGCCTCTCCCTGCGTCTGGTGCAGGTGCTGTCCGGGCACGGCTGCTTCGGATCGTACCTGCATCGGATAGGGCGGGAGGAGACCCCACAGTGTCACCACTGCGAGGCCGCAGTGGATACCCCAGAGCACACCCTTGAGGTGTGCCCTTCGTGGGACGAACCCCGCCGCGCCATGGTGGCAGTGGTCGGGAACGACCTCTCACTCCCCAGTGTGATTTCAGCCATGCTGGGAAGTGAGGAGGCATGGGCAGAAGTAGCCTCCTTCTGTGAGGACGTCATGTCACAGAAGGAGGCGGCGGAGCGCACGCGGGAAGACGACCCTCTCGCGGCGCCGCTCCGCAGACGAAGAAGGGGTGGAAGACGGCGAGCACAACGCCCGTCCTCAACCGCCCCGGGGGGTGATCAGCGGGCGACAGGCGCGGGGGCGCCACCGCCTGCACCACATAATCAACCTCTTGTGCTCCGGCCATAATAAAAGCCCCTCCCTTCTGGGGGGGGACGTGTAGGGCCTGCCGAAAGGTGGGCATTCGCCGGAGGGGGACTGGACGACATAGACTCCCAGTTCCCCTCCACTCAGGCGAGGTCGGAGTGCCGCTGGGTATTTTTAGTGGGTATACCGGGAACGACTTTACCGGGGAGTCCCACATACCCCTCTCCCGTCCCCCGACGGAAGGGGATGCGTAATAGCATTTTTTCCCAGCGACAAAAAAAAAAAAAAAAAAAAGGTTTGGAGGCGAAGACCCTCGCGACGTTGCATCAGTGGCGCGAGGAGGCCAATGACCGGGGCGAAAGGCTGGTGGAGCGACAAGTGACGCAGCACCGGTCTCAGCTCCGGCAGGTCATGGTGGCGGAATGGCGCAGGAGGCTCACGCTTCCTTCGGCCGGCTTCAACACGATCGAGGCGATCCGACCAGTACTCGACGACTGGCTCGGGAGGAGGCACGGCTCTCTGACATTTCGGGTGACGCAGGTACTGTCGGGGCACGGCTGCTTCGGGAAGTACCTGTGTCGCTTAAGCAGGGAGCCGGACGCCCGGTGCCATCACTGCGTCCATTGTTTGGAGGATACGGCGCAGCATACGCTGGCCGAATGCACGGCGTGGGACGAGCCGCGCCGTGCCCTCATGACTGAGGTCGGAGGAGACCTGTCGCTGCCGAATGTCGTTCGATCGATGGTTGGCAGCACAGAGTCCTGGGACGCGGTGGTGTCCTTCTGCGAAACCGTCCTGTCGCTGAAGGAAGCTGCGGAAAGAGAAAGGGAGATGACCAGCTCAAGCCCATCCCGCAGCAGACGCACTGGGCGTCGGCAGAGAGCGGACAACGCCCTCTTCCAGCCCCCATAAATGGGTTCAGGGGCGGCGGATTCGGGGACATCCGTCGCCCCCCATCACATTGGACCCGAGACGGTGGCGCGATGTGTTCACGCGCGCCTCTCAGACGTAGTGGGGGGAGTCTGACACCTCACTCCCCTCCTAAGGGACGAGGCCCGCACAGGTCAAGCGGGCCACACTAGTCCGGGGCAGCGGAAGTCGCACTTGTTCCCGCTGCCCCCTGACGCAAGTGTGAGAAGGAACACCGGTGTGGTTTTAGTCAGTAGAGTCTGACAGACCCCCCGTCCTCCCCAAGAACGGGGGACATCCATGAGGATTTCCACATCGACAAAAAAAAAAAAAAAAGGTTAGGTTAGGTTAGGTTAGGTTAATCGTCGGTGGAGGACTGGACGAATCGTCGGTGGAGGACTGGACGTTAAGGCTGTGCCGGTTTCCCAGTCCTCCGCCTCTTGGACGAAGCGGGAGTGCCGCTGGGTATTTTTAGTGGGTATACCGGGTCAGACCGGGGAGTCCCACATAGCCCCCTCATCCCCCGATGGGTGGGTATGCGTAATGCATTTTTTCCCAGCGCAAAAAAAAAAAAAAAAAAGGTTAGGTTAGGTTAGGTTAGGTTTTTTTTTTTTTTTTTGTGCTTTTCCCCTTTCATAAAAAGGGCTCTTAGTATTCTAATTTCTCATTCATTCCAGTTCTCGCGTTTATTCCTCTCGCACTTTCAAGCTTCATACTTTATCTTTCTTTTGCACACACATTCATTCTTAGCCGGGTGGGACTCCCGCTATTCTAGCTACTTTTAATCTTTATTTTTCCTTTGTAGGGTTTTAGACAGACAAATGTTATTTTATTTCCATCGTAACATAGTTACATAAACATTGTTAGGTTTACATTTTTTCTTAACTATAATCTCTTACTTACTATATTACATAATACTAGTTTTATATATTCTATATTTCTAATGTAATGTTTTTCTACTTGTGGACATAAGTAACTTATATCGTAAATCTATTTTATATTAATACACGTTTTTAATTATTCTACAAAAAATTTAGTTTCTAATTTATGTATCAAGAATATTTTCTTACAATCTATTTTTATATCTATTTATTACACTATGTGGTTCATCCTATACTTAACTTCTTATTTTCTAATACAGTTTTCCAACATTTTTTCTTACTTACTAACTTAATAACATAACATAGTAGGTTTTTATTAACCAAGGTTTGGACATGCTTTATTTGGACTGCTTTAAGGGTTGTGTTGTTTTCGCCTGGTTGAATTTTTTATTTTCTTTTTAATGTTGTGGCAATAATATATATATATACTTATGTTATACATAATTATTGTCTTTTCTTAATCTATTTTGTTTTTTATTCTAAGCGTTTTTGTGGTTTGTTTAGTGTGCGTGTTTGGTGTTTTGCGTGTGTTTTTGATATATGCGTATATATTTATTATATACTTTATATATCTGTGTTTTTTGTTGTTGACTGGTTTCCTTGTGACCTTCATTTTGTGGTTATACTTCACTGTTTTTCCGTACTCCCAGTTTGTGTTGCTGTATTGGTATGTTTCTGTGTGTGTTACTGTGTGTGTTACTGTGTGTGTTGTATATGTTCTTGTGTGTGTTATGTATGTTCTTGTGTGTGTTGATGTGTGTAACGTGTGTGTAACGTGTACCTCAGGGAGCAGTCTATGCATACGCCGTCGTCGTCCGAGCCAGGTAATCCCATTTTTTGCGGACCGGGCACTCTACGCTGAATGCGTTGTGGTCGGTCCTCTGAAGCTTGGAGTGTGAGCAGTTGCAGCACTGCGGTTCATTTCCCGCAATAAATTCCACGCACTTCTCGCGTAGGTGCGGCCCTCCACAGTGACTGCATCTGTCCACACTCTCAGTACAAAATTTCCGACCGTGGCCGAATGCTAGGCATTTCGTGCACTGTATGAGCGGCGACTGGTCCTCCACCCTGACTCTTTGCAGATCCAGGTAAAGAGCCCCAGCCTCCGTCATCCTCTGCCATACCCTGGGTCTGACCTGGACGACGACGTGTGCTGTCTTAGGGTTCCTGGTTCTTTTCTTAAATTTGATGGCTATTTCCTTGTCTTCTTCATCTAAGTCCATGAAAAAGTTTTCATTTTGGGAGTAGAGCGCCCTCACCATTTCGTCGTCATTGCTGTCCATGAAGACATCCTTGAGGACGACGAGTGGGTTTTTGTTTTTCATGGGCGCTGCTATCAACCCTTTACCCCGGCTCTCTATTCGCTCCTTTACTCTTTTGAGCTCCGCCTCTGTGTCACAACCCAAGATGATCGTCTGATTTTTTGCCTTACGTACTTTGCTTATTTTAAGGCCAGTTCCCCGGCATCAACGGCCTCCTTCACCCTGGCGAGCACCTCGTCAGCAGTTTCCAGGCTGCCTTCGAGGGTGACCGCCATGGAATGAAGTGCCGGCCGACGCCCTGGTTTGGCTGCCGTAACGTCGGCGTATGATTTGAAGTCGCTTGCCTCGCCTCTAAAGGCCTCCCGCATCCTCTCCGAGCCGGCGGCGACCTCACCGGCAACATCACCGATTTTGTCCTCGAGAGCAACCGCGGCGCGACCTACGACCTTCACCCCTTCTATCGTATGGTTTATGCTCTCTTGGACAACATCGACCTTGAGGCTGACCTCGTCGATCCTATCGATGACCTTGTCGATGACGTCGGCACCGTTCTCGGTGTGGTGCTCGGTCAAATCCTCGAGGCCTTTTTTGACTTTCATTTCCAGGTCAAGTATTCGGGAATTGATGTTTGCCTCCACTTTCTCGAGCCTTTCCATTACTTCGTCCGGTGAATTGGACGGTGTGGGCGTGGTGTTTGTCTTGGTGGGCGGAACCGTTATAGACTTCGTTTCTAGGCTTTTAATACGCTTACTGAGTTCAAACAGGATACGAAGGCTTTTGTCCGACTGGGTCTCCAAGAAAATCTTTATGTCCTTCCTCATCTGAGGGTAGTCTTTGACTCGGGACGGGATGTCCTCGAAAGTTTTCATTACCTCCTGGAGGAGACTGTCATTGGACAAAGCTGTATACGTATCTGTCTGTCTCTTGTACGTCTCCATGTTGTCCACGGACCTTCTTTTGCGCTCTGGCCTCCTGATGAAGGTCTTTGCGGCGTCCAGCGCTTGCCCAGTTGGGCCTGCGGGGCTGGGAGTGGTGGTGCGGGCGACGGCACCGGAGGTTCCTGCCGTCGACGACGGTGGCGTGTCCACTGTTTCCGCGAGGGTTCCTTGAACAGCGTTTTTCCTACCGTACGTCAGGGCTATCCCCTTCGGCGCCTCGCGCGCTCCAGAAGGCCCCTGGTCTCCCGGTTGGGTGGGCGACGTGGACGCTTGTGGTGGCTTGGCTATTGGGGTGCGGAGTCCGAGAACCATTTTTAACTCTAAGGCTCCTTGTGGTTACTGTGGTGTGTTGTGTCACGCTCGTGTGTATAGGGCACGGCAAAAGGAAAGGGGAAAGTTGTCTAAATTGTAAATAAAAATAATAGCAAAGTTAAAATTTAGAGTAAATAAAATAATATTTCCACCAAGGCGGTTTGTCTGTGGTCTTCCCTGTATAGAGGGGTGTGTGTTGCTTGTCGTGGGTCCGATTTAACCCTGTAAATGGGGAGTTAAAGTCGGGCAGTACCCGTCCGCAGTCCAAATATTGCAACTATCGTAGTTTGTACAAAGAAAAACAAACAAAACAGTGTTTTTGTCAAGAGGGGGTGGGGGGGGGTCCAAACTGGGAGGGAGGCTTCCTCGTGTGCGGCTTTAGCCGTGGTGTCTACGACACCACAAAGGCTGATTTTGGGGTCGAAATTGCTCTAAGTCCTCTCGTTCTCAAGATATGGACCGTTTTGTTTTTGGAAAAAGGAAAGGGGCAGGGGGTGGTCCAAACTGGGGGGGGAGGGTACCTCGTATGCGGCTTTAGCCGTGGTGTCTTCGACACCACAAAGGCTGATTCTGAGGTCGAAAACGTTCTACCTCCTCTCGTTCCCGAGATATAGACCGTTGGGTATTTAGGGGTGGGAACTTTAAGGAAAAAAGGAAAGGGTGGGGGGGATGGATACCTCTGTGGTGGTCTTCACCTCGTGGTGTCGGAAGGCTGAATCCGCGGTCTAAAATGTCCTATCTGGTCTAGTTCCAGAGATATCAGGTTTTATAGGATTCCTGTACCGTACCGCGCCGTGCCGTGTCGCGGGGCTGTCGTGTAGATCTTCCAGTTGACCTAGCTGGGTCTACTCTGATCCGATTTTGGCGTGCGTGGGCTCGTTTATTCGGTCTTGTTGAGCTCTTCTTGATAGGTCAGGTTAGGGGAAGGGGTTGGGGGGGGGGGGTTGGTGGGGGTATTGGTGTGACTGTTTCTGTGGCTGATGGCCTCTGTCTATTTCTAGTTTGGGGGTTTAGTAGAATTGTATATAAAAAGGGGGGGGGGGGAGGGGGTAAGGGGTTGCAAGTTTTTTAAGAGCGGTATCTTAATTGTCAATAGTATGGCTGAGGGCCACTTGTTACCGGTATGTCGACACTGTTTTGTTCTACAAACAATTCCTAAGTCCTAGGGGTGACTTAGCCCTAGGGGGTTGATATTTAGCCCCAAGGTGCGGATGGTATTATATGGTTGGGTATCCAACCAGGGCGGGGGTCAGGGGGGGGGGCTTCGGAAAAAGTGTCAGATTTTGACTAAGTCTTACCGTTTCAGAGTTACAGGCCTTTTTCAGTTTTCGTGCGGTTTGTAAACTGGTGTCCCTCTGTTGAAATTTAATTTACTCCGAAGTGTCGGGTCTTAAAATTATTTTTCCACCGGGAACCTGTAGGCGATGGTACAAGGAGTGATTTGCGGTTCTCGAGAATGGCGCGTCTACTATAGGGTGTGTGCTATTGCCTTCTGAAATTTCCCTTCGATTACCAAAAACCGCAAATCGCTGTTTTCGAATCTCGCGACTTGGCCTACTCAAAGCTCTGTAGCTCTGAAACGGGTTGACCCCTGGGTCTGGTTCTTAATACTAAACTTAATTGATAACTTATTCTAGGTACTTATCTAAGGGTCTTCCTTCCACTGCTGGTCTTCACCGCTCCAGCGCCGTCCAAAATGTTCCCGGGGGTGCCTGCTCCAGGGGGTGGTGCTGACTGGGCCGTGTTGTATGTCGGGTTGTAGGGCTGGTGTTTCTCCAACTGCTGGCGCCGGTGAGGTTTCTGCAGCTGGTCCCGCTGAAAAGTTATTCCCCTGGGAAGGTGAAAATTTGACCCTGGCGAGCTGGTGAAGGAGTGTCCAGGGTCTACGTCAGATCCAGTTGGTGGAAAAATATTTTCAGCCAGATTTATGTTGTTCCTGGTCTAGACAGCCTTGTCGATTTCCCGGAATTTAATTTATTATATTTAAGGAAAAAGTATTTTGACAGGGATATTTTTGATTAATTATAACTTTGTATCTACTAGTCCGAAAAATCCAAAATTTTGCAATTAATTACTTGACACTATACACTGTTTTTTAAAGTCCAAAAAATTATATGTTGTCGATTTAATTTTAAAGTTATTAATGTTTTAATTTGAGACTATAATAATAAACTTTGAAAAATTTGTTTCTTCCAGGGGGGTGATCCGATTTCGACGATCAAGGTGTCGGGTGAAAGGGGATGACTTCCTGCGTCTATCCTCATATCCTGGTTCCCCCTGCGACTGCTGGTTCTTTGACCTCGTGTCCACGTGGTTTTCCTTATTTCCCCTGTAGCTCGGCGAGTTTTCACGGGAAAAATCCCGGACTCAGCCAGAAATGTGGAGCTTGTGTAGATGTTTCGAGGGGAAATCCGAAAACACTGTGTCACCGATCTAGATCGCGCAGCGTTTCACTTCTAACGTTTTTCACTGTCACTTTTTAGGTTAAAAACTCGGTTTTTTGACTGTAACTCCGCGAGTTTTTCACTAATTTTGAAACTTTTTTCACTGTCGTCTGTAACTCGATAGCGCGCACTTTTTGGCAAAAATTTGGAAGTTTTTGCTCACTTTGGCTATTTTTAAAGATTTTTCGAGCGCGGAGCGACTTAAAAGTGATCCGGTCGCTGCGGGGGGCGCCGTGTGACTCGGTTAGGTTTTTTTTTTTTTTTTTTTTTTTTTTTTAATATACTACTCTACCTCCAACGGTATTGGAGCCTGTTTTTACAGATATTTTTATCTACGCTTTCATACAAGTTCTCGCGTGTGCTCTACATTCATGCCTCATACAATTCTTTCTTGCATTCGTCACTTTCGTTCTTTTCGGCTGGGGACAAGCCGTCTATCTATTATTTATCTGTCTCTATACATATCTTTTTCTAATATTTTACTCATTTATAAAACTTTTTATTTATCTAATTCTTCTTTTTATTTTAGATCCCATCAGGGATTCCTGGGATAAAGGATGTGCGGAAGAGGGGAAAGGATATGAGCAGTGTATCATTTTATCATTCTAAAAAATTTGGTTTTTTCTTATTTACATAATTTTCTCTTACTATAACTATTTTACTCTTACTATAACTATTTTACTATAACTATTTTACTCTTATTTCTAGTACATGTCCAATGTTACTGAGATGTATAGTTATTATACATTGTAACATCGTTTTCTTATTCTACTTATTTCTATTATTTACTATTCCTACAATTTTAATACAATATTTAATAAACTTATTTCTAATAATTTTGTTTGTCATTATTTGGGACAGGTTGTTGTTTGTTATCGGCATGTCAATCTCATGCTCTGCATCATATCTCTGGGCCGCGAAAACAGGGCAGTCTAAAATACAGTGGAGGACTGATTCCTCCGCTTCCGGTTCACAAAGACACGATGGACTCCCCTTGCACTTAAACCTATATAAGTATGAGGAGAATCCACCGTGCCCCGTGAAGAGTTGGGTGGTCAGCTTATTCGGGGTCATCTCCCTGGAAATTTTATAAGCGCCAATCGCGTCGGGGAAAAATACTTTTGTAACAGAGGCTGTTTCCTCCTCCCTGTATCTCTTTTCCCATTCGCAGAGCGTAGCCTGACGAATGCTTCGCTTTGCGAATGAGATTGGGTACCGGTCATAATCCGCTCTCCTCTTGGAATTGAGGGCTGCTTCCTTTGCTAGTTGGTCCGCTCTCTCATTTCCGTCTAAACCAGCGTGTGCCTTGATCCAGTACAAAGAAATTGTTTTGCCCTGCTCTTTACAATTTTTGGCATGCTGTCTTGTTTCGACCGCCAGCGGATGGAGTGAGCTGGGGTTTCCCGCGGTTTCGAGAGCTGCTCTAGAGTCACTGTAGATGCCGAATGTGGTCGCTGTATGATCTCCGACTCGGTTAGGTTTTTTTTTTTTTTTTGTTTTGGCAGGAGTGGGAAATCCCCGCGGACACCTCGACTATCTCACGGGTGGTGAGACAGTCGAGGTAGTGCCGGACTCGAACCGGCTAAAACCACACTCCTGCCCCGCCAGTGTCCCTCTAACATAATTAGAGACCTTTTTTACATATGTTAGATCTTTTTCAGCGACTGATTTTTTGGAGGTCTTGAAGACCTTGTTCTTTTTCTTATTGAATGTCTTATAAAATATTACTGTTTGTACGGTCAAGCAACCGCACATTGTACTTTGGCCTAGTTAGAGAACTGCAAATTTTGTTAATTTATAAAATGTAATACAGTCACGTACTCAAGTACGTCAGTCTTCGGTAGAATATCGAGCTCGCGTAACATTTAACATTTTAAACATTTTTTATAACATTTTTACATTATTTTCTTTTATATTATTTTAGTGCATTTTTCGTATTAAAATACCTTTTTGAACATTAACATTTATTTTATTAACATTCAACATTTACTGTAAGGGTCCTGCCCTTACATTTGGTCCTTCGAGCTAAGTGTAAAATCAGTGCCGTGGTATATTTTCACTCGCGGGAACATTTTGAACATTAAACTCGAACATTAATCAGAACATTCAACAGAACATTAAAACACAGTGTGAAGAGTGAAAGTGAGAGTACGCAGAACGAGGTGAAGTATAAGCAGCAGGCAGGTGTAAGCAGCGAATCCGGTGAGCACGTTCCATTTTACCTATTTTTCTGAAATTTTGGATTTGTGTACCGAGAAACAACAATGTCTTCGTACGATGCTTTACTTGATTCTCAATCTGCCAATCTTAACTCTATCAAACGTATAAATGAAAACTTCAAGAAAGATAACTCAACACGTAAAACCACTCTTGAGTATCACGATGAAAGACTTCAAAAGCTGGAGGAGTATTGGAGTGAATTTAAAAACAACGACATCCAATTAGCCTTATTTGAAGGCAAGAAGTCTGGACCTTACTATGAGAATCGTGTTTACGAGCGTTTGGAACAATTATACGAGGAGACGAAGATTATGATAAATAAGTCGAAACAAAGATTACTGGCGAAAATCGAAGACGACGGATTTACTTCGTTCACTCAGTCACAACAACAAGAAGAAAGGTCAAGTGCTCAAGAGGTTGTTGAAGAACAACGGGAAAGCGACGAGATCGCGGAGGATGTGAAGAACACGAGATCAAATGAAGAGTTAGTCGTTGATCAACGGACTAGAGATATGATAAATGAGCAGCGGTCTAACATAAAGGCGTTTGAGCGAACAGTACGTAACATGGACATTGAAAATTTGAAAGAAAAGTGGCAACTTGAAGATAAATTGAGGTCAGTTACGCAACGTTGGGAAAAAGTCGATACCACGTATTGGAAGCTGGACAACATATTAGTCAACATGCAAGCATTTGAAAGTGACTATAACAGACTAGAACGGCTGTATGAATTCAGTAAGGAACAAATTAACAAGAAGATTTGGGATAACAAACACCAAGAAAAATCCACGCCTCAAATCGAACTTCCGATTTTCAGTGGCAGCTACGCCCAGTGGACAACATTTAAGGACTTGTTCGTGGAAATTGTGCATCGTAACACTTTCATCTCTAACGCTCAAAAAATGCAACATTTAAAGGCGAAGTTAAAGGGAGAGCCTGAGCGATTAATACAGCACATGAACATTAGTGCTGACAACTACGAAGCCAGTTGGCGGATACTTCAACAGAGGTACGACAATAAGAGACTGTTATTTACCTACCAAGCCAACATGTTACTGAGTCTACCCAGCATACAAACCCCAACGGCATCACTACTGAAAAGAATGCATGACACGACCATTGAGTGCCTCCAGGCTATTCAGAATCTGAAATACGATACTACTAGTTGGGACCCTTTAGTGGTTCACATTTTAATGCAAAAGCTAGACGCAGACACATGCCAGTCCTTCAAAGAATCCATGGAAAACCCAAGGGAAATGCCATCATTAAACGAGTTCTTGAAATTCATCGAAACAAAGTTCATGTCAATGGAATCGGGTACAAACCCGAACCGCCCTCGGAACGTTAACAGTCAACAGCAAAACACTCAGCCAAAAACAGTACATAATGCAACATACAGCATGTCTAAGGCGCAACAACAGACCAGTCCAGGTGGATCTAAGAACATGCCGAGAACATTCCATAACAAGCAAACATCTCATCATTCTTTTATAACTTGTCCTAAATGTAACAAGCAACACGGTCTCTATAATTGCAGAGAATTTTTAAGTATGTCACCAGACGAAAGGTTAAAAACCGCTAACAACCTACATGTATGTCTAAATTGCCTGTTTAGTCATAACGGCGAAAAATGCACGTCGACAAAAAAGTGCAAGCACTGCGATGAGCCGCATAGCAGCATTTTGCATGATGCGATTGGAGTTGCGAAATCGAGAACCAACAGACCTAATGTAGGTCAACAAGTAAGCACGCATTTAGCTCATGATAACTCAAATGAGGTACTTCTAGCCACTGCCCAGGTCAAAGCAATAGCCAACGACGGAACTATGGTCATTCTACGCGCTCTATTGGACCAGGGCTCTCAGGTCAGCCTCATTACAGAAAATGCTGCGCAAAAATTGCAATTAAAACAAGAGCGGATGAGCGCGGTGGTGTCAGGTGTTGGGACTTCAGCCACCACCAACTGTAAAGGGGTTCTCCATCTTAAGTGCCAAGCGATATACAGCAATTTCAACATTAACATTAACGCACTTATTATGAAGAAAATAACAAACAAACTGCCGAGTAAGACAATAAATAAAGATAGCTTCGAAAATTTACAACATTTGCAACTTGCTGATCCAGATTTTAACATATCTCAGGATATAGATTTACTATTGGGAGCCGAGGTATATTCTGAAATATTGTTAGAGGGGCTAATAAAAACAAACACGTCATCCGTCATCGCACAACAAACATATTTAGGCTGGATAGTATGTGGTAATTACAAAACATTCAATTGCCATGTAATTGTCAACAACATTCAGGATCTTGCCTAATTCTGGGAACAGGAGTCTCTGCAAGAGGAAAAAGAAGATGTCGACCCAGACAACAAGTGCGAACAGCTGTACAAAGAAACAACAACACGACTTCCTGATGGACGATACCAAGTTCGTCTTCCCCTCAAGGACAATTTTATTGAACAATTAGGAACATCAAAACCACAGGCAATCGCTCAATTTCAGCAACTAGAGCGAAGAATGGTTAAAAACCATGCGTTTGCAAGTAATTATAAAGCCTTTATGGAAGAATATGAAGAAATGGGTCACATGGAAAATGTCGATAACAACACTGGGAACAAAAACATGGAATATTATCTTCCACATCATGGGGTAGTGCGGCCAGGTGCGATCACAACTAAACTCAGAGTTGTGTTCAATGCATCGGCAAAAACAAGTACTAAAGGCAGTCTTAATGATTTAATGGAGGCCGGGCCAAATCTACAAAAAGATATCTTTAGTATTTTGCTGAAATGGAGACAATACAAATATGTCTTAACATCAGACATTGAAAAAATGTACCGATTTATAATGGTGCATCCTGAACACCAACCTCTTCAGAAAATAGTGTGGAGGGATTGCCCACAGCAACTGCTAAGAGAATATCAACTATGTACAGTAACATATGGTACCAAGGCCATTCCTAGCACTCCGAACACTTCAACAACTAGCAAGAGACGAAGGTGACAAGTACCCTGAAGCAAAAAACATCCTACTCAACCAATTTTTTGTTGATGATGCGTTATTCGGAAAGGATACCATAGATGAGGCCCGAGACACAAGAGACCAACTTATACAGTTATTGAAGGAAGGAGGGTTCAATCTCAGAAAATGGTCGAGCAACGAACGTCAACTGCTAGAAGACCTGCCAGAACATATGATTAGTCCCGTCAGTTTAAGCTTTACAGAGGCATCAGCGTCCAAAACGTTAGGCTTGGCATGGGATCCAAAACAAGATGAATTTATATTTTCAACTACACTAAAAAACAAAACCGACACTGAAACCAACAAGAATTCGTCAAAACGGCAAATCTTAAGCGACATTTCAACAATCTTTGATCCATTGGGGTTGCTATCCCCAATAACAATCAAGGCAAAAATCTTATTCCAACAGATCTGGAAGTACAAAATTGAATGGGATGATACTGTTCCAGATGGAATAGAAAAGGAATGGAGAACATTAAAAACGGAATTAACAAACATGCAACCTTTTAAAATAAACCGATGGCTTGGATTAGAAGCAAACAAAAATTGGGAATTACACGCATTTTGTGACGCATCAGAAAAAGCGTTCTCGTGCGTAGTGTACAGCAAGATTACAGAGGGAGAACATCAACAGATTACATTGGTTGCGGCAAAAACAAAGGTCGCTCCAATACAAAAACAACAAACACTTCCCAGACTTGAGCTATGCGGTGCTCAGCTGTTAGCTCAACTGGTTAAGAAGATAAAACATTGCTTTGATAAGCCTAACATTAAAGTAACAGCATGGACGGACTCGATGATCGTGCTTGGCTGGCTGAAGGGAGATGTCTCGCGATGGAAAGCCTACGTCGGACACAGAGTTCAAGAGATCATATCTGTAGTGCCCGCAGAGAATTGGAAACACGTGAGATCTGAACAAAACCCGGCCGACTGCGCGTCACGTGGACTACTACCGTCTCAGTTACACAACTTTCCTCTGTGGTTTAGTGGACCGGAATGGCTTAACAGTGAATTCATTCCTGAAGCACATGACATGATAAAGATGCCTGAAATAGAACTAAAAAAGGTGCATGCAGTTACGTCACAAATTACGGAACACAAAAACATCAACTTTATAACAGAATTACTTAACAAGAACAGTTGTATTATGACTATAATACGCATCGTAGCTTGGGTGTCGCGTTTCATAACAAGGACGTCGCAAAACAATCGGCACGGGGAAGCCGCAGCTATGAATCATCCAAACATTAATGACTCGCACGCGTCAAAACAATGTAATTTAACACTCTTTGATATTCGATGCGCTACTAATATAATAATAAAACATGTACAAAACGAATATTATGAACAAGAAATTAATGAATTAAAGACTAAAGGAAGAATAAGCAAAAATAGAGGACTCCAAAAACTGTACCCTTACCTGGATGAAAATAACATTTTGCGTGTCGGAGGGAGACTAAAGAATTCAAACTTACCAGAAGAAACAAAACACCCAGCTATCATCCCAAAAAACAGCAAACTGGCGCATCTCTTAATTGCTCGTGCACATTCTACAACACTGCATGGTGGAGCGAGGCTAACTATGGCTACATTGAGACAGAAATACTGGATCACAGGTGGAAATAACACTGTTAAAAAATACCTGCAGGACTGTGTAAAATGTTGTCGCTTCAAACCATCGAAACAATACCAATTGATGGCTGACCTACCCAGGGAGAGAATAACACAATCGCCACCATTCTACCACACAGGAGTGGACTTCACAGGGTTTGTTAACGTTAAATTAAACAAGGGACGGGGCGTCAGAACGAGTAAGGGTTACGTCGTTGTATTCGTATGCATGACAACAAAGGCGGTGCATTTAGAACTTGCATCAGATTTATCATCTCAAACATTTATACTGGCTCTTAACCGCATGATCGGACGACGAGGATGTCCGAGACATATTTATTCTGATAACGGAACAAACTTTGTTGGAGCCGAAAGGGAGTTAGCAAAACAACTGCATATTTCAAAAACATTTAACAACGACACCTTATCGAAAAAGAGTAACGAGATGGGGATAGAATGGCATTTCAACGCTCCAAGCTGGCCGACTGCGGGAGGACTTTGGGAGGCTGCAGTTAAGTCTATGAAATATCACCTAAAGCGTGTCCTAGGAGAGCAAAAGTTGACATACGAAGAGTTTTTAACACTGCTTACACAAATAGAAGCCTGTATGAACTCTAGACCACTTTGCCCTTTAACTGAGGACGTGGACGATATTGACTACCTCACACCTGCACATTTCTTAATCGGCCGACCTTTAACATTCTTGCCAACAGAAAATATCGAAAATCAAAACATCAACATTCGACATAGGTGGCAGTTATTAGATAAAATGAAAAAAGGGTTTTGGAGAAAATGGTCATCAGAATACCTTCAACAACTTCAAGTTCGCAGTAAATGGTTAAACAAAACAAACAATTTATCATTAGGGGATATTGTCTTAATTAAAGAAGATTGCCTTCCTCCTGCGAAATGGGCACTTGGCAGAAAACAGGAAGTTCTCCCGGGGAGAGACAATCTGGTCAGAGTTGTGACGTTAAAAACTAAAACAGGACTACTAACAAGACCAGTAACAAAATTAGTAAAACTCCCAGTAACAGAATCTCCTATAGAAGTACCTGACACCACCACCTCCAATGATAAAAGCTGCACTGAAAAACAAAAGACCACAACAAATAACACCAACAGGAAACAACGTTTTAAATCAAACAAGATAAGCTCCAGCCTGCTATGCATCCTCGTAACATTGCTAACATTATTTCAACCCACAAGGCAGAGCAGTGACGGCATAAATGTTACACCGTTTGAACCAAATAGAGGAGTGTATTTTGACAAAATCGGCAATTTGCAAACCGTGCACGATGACTGGAAGATTGTAACATATTACAACATGACAACATACTGGCAAGGCATGGAAAATATACATAGAGTTATGAAACACCTAGGAGAAAGGTGTGAGCAATTTGCATACCAAACATTGTGCAAAACCATCATGACTGAATTCAAACAGGAACTCAACGAACTTGATCATAATAACTACATGCTGGAAACTCATCATGGGCAAACAAGGGGACGCGTTGCCCGAGGTCTCGTCGATGGAGTAGGTTACCTTGCAAACAGCCTATTCGGCGTGCTAGATGAAAGGTTCGCAACACAATATAAAAAGGACATAGAAACATTACATAATAACAGAGATCATTTATTAAATCTGATTAAAGGTCAAACCTCAATCATTGAAGGACACAATAACATTTTAAAGAGAAACGAAGAGGCGATGAACACTCAGTTCAATCTATTAGAGCAACACCTTAACGCTACAGAGAACTATCTGAAGAAATTGGACGAAGCTGTTCAACAAGATGAAGCGTTGAATTACTCTAACATCATGGCTTTAACAAGTTCAACCATTCTGTCCAAACTCCGTCACATACAACAGATGCTCTTAGACACAGCTATTAACATACACCATGGTCATGTAGACACCAGACTTTTACCGCAGAACCAACTCTTTCAAGAGCTTAACATTATCTCTGGACAATTGCCACAACAATTATCGCTACCCGTTGACAACATTCAAAACCAATTAGCTGATATTTACAAACTACTAGAAGTAAAATCTAGACTGTTTGAAAATTATTTCATCATCGAAATAACATTACCACTAACGGGTGACACTCCATTCACTATATATAAAACAGTTCCCATTCCGATGATCAAAAATAACAACCAGTCAATTACAATGAAAACAAACTCAGAATATGTTGCAGTAAATGTGAGAAAAGAGACATACATGCAGCTAACAGACAGTGACCTGGAAAATTGTATTAAAATAGAACCAAGGACATATGTATGCTCACTAAACAAACCAACACGCAACATGCGAAATCATCAAATTCCATGCGAAATCGGAGCAATAACAAATATTACATTATCAAAATGTATCTACACATCCGAGTC
Organism: Ochropleura leucogaster; assembly: GCA_958449745.1. Lineage (NCBI taxonomy): Eukaryota > Metazoa > Arthropoda > Insecta > Lepidoptera > Noctuidae > Ochropleura > Ochropleura leucogaster. The sequence continues at coordinate 81,114 of OY288213.1, read as the reverse complement.
ATGCAACAACAAATGGACACCATTACAAAAACCGAATACCTGGCTCTATGTCTGCTGCACGGATTGTCAACTGCAAATCATCTGTGAAGGTCGTATGACTACGAAGGCAATACGGTCAACGGGAATTTTAGAAGCCAAAGAAGGATGCATAATTAGAAACAACGAAGAAACATATTATACACAACTTTACTACACAAACAAAATTTACGTCAACCCGGAAATACCGCTGATAGACCTAGATGACATCAACAATTTAACATCGGTACAACCGCTTGACTTATCAACAACCCAACATAATACGCATTTTGTGAAAAACGATTATGAAAAACTTCATAATTCGTTGAAAGAATTGGAAGAAGAGACAAAACAGACTGAAATGTCGCAACACGATGTCCATCAATACATCGTTTCATACTCTACGATGGGACTTCTGATCCTGTCAATATTCGTCGCGGGAGGAGCCTACGTGTACTGTAAACGCTGCGGCAAGCTCGCCGTCAGTGACGGCGCCGGCGCGCCAACCAGATCAGCGCCACAGAAGCCACCAAGAGCTACGGCATCTACCTACGCGACGCCTCATGATTTTAACATTTAACTTTATTTACATTAATCATTTTATTTACATTTCTTTTTATTCCATGAATTTATTTACATTGATGTTATATTCTTTCTTAATTTTTACTCTTTTTGCCCCGCCAAGATGTACGGTCAAGCAACCGCACATTGTACTTTGGCCTAGTTAGAGAACTGCAAATTTTGTTAATTTATAAAATGTAATACAGTCACGTACTCAAGTACGTCAGTCTTCGGTAGAATATCGAGCTCGCGTAACATTTAACATTTTTAAACATTTTTTATAACATTTTTACATTATTTTCTTTTATATTATTTTAGTGCATTTTTTCGTATTAAAATACCTTTTTGAACATTAACATTTATTTTATTAACATTCAACATTTACTGTAAGGGTCCTGCCCTTACACTGTTAATACGCAAAGTTTATTGTTTATTTATTAAGTTAAGTTGCAGTTATATTAGGTTACAATTTACTACTTAATTATACTTTATATTTATTTTATTTTTTAATTTGGAATGGTTTGTACCCTGAAGAGATAATATCTGTTTCTGTTGGCTGATTGTTATTTTATTTTTGTTATAAATTTTTTATCGATCTATCGTTTTAATATTTTTAATATATACTTAGTATATACTTTAATATCATAAATATATGTATATATACGTTATTTTAAATAGCCTTAAATAATATTTAAAAAGGAAAAAAGTGCAGAGTTGTACTTCTGCAGCTTGATTATGACGGCAGATATTTTCACCCAAACCGACACAACATGGCGATTCCAATAGAGTTGACTCATAGACCAGCCTAATTTTAGCCACTTTCTCATGAAAGTGGCTCCAATTATCATTCTCCATTGAGCCAACTCCAGTGGTTCGCTCAATGCATCTGCTTTTTAGTTGTGTCGAGGAGGTTATCTCTATGTATGCGGAAGTGGGCGCACTGACAACTTTAGCAATACGCTATGGTTGCTCGCGCGAATGCGTCCCACTTCCTGCGTACCGGGCAGTCTTTGCTAAACGCATCGTGGGAGTGTTCCCCAAGCTTGGCCCTGGTGCAGTTCACGCAGACCGCTGCTTCGCCGATCTGTCTAGCCGGGCAGTCCACCCTGAAGTGTGGACCACCGCAGTGGCTACACAGGTCGGCTGACTCTGTGCACAGGCGTTTTCCGTGTCCGTATGCTAAGCAGCGGGTGCACTGCACCAGAGGCGTCTGGTCTTCGACGCGCACTCTCTGGAGGTCGATACGGAGCTTGCTTCCTTCGAGTGCTCTCCTCCAGATTGCTGGGGAAACACTCATCACGATGCTGCTAGTATGCGGGTTCCTAGATTGTCTCCTGTATTTTATAGACATTCGCTGGTCTTTACTGCCGAGTTCGTGAAAAATCTCCCGATTCTGGTTCTTAAGGGCTTTTAATACTTCGTCGTCGCTGTGTATTGACAACACATCCTTAAGAACCAGAAGCGGGTCCCGGTTCACCATCTCCTCGACAACGAGGTTTGCTCCGGCAGCCTGTAGTCGCTGTTTTAACTTGGCCCTTTCCTCCTTTGTAGCAAACCCCATGATCACCTTTTGATCTTTGGCCTTCCTGACCCGTTCCACCCGCACCCAACCCTCCTTCGCATCCACTGCTTTCCTAACTCTTTCGAGTATTTCATCCCCTGTGTCGAGGAGACAACCACGGAGTGCAGCGTCGATCTATCCAAGGCCTGGGCCCCGGTGCGGCTCTTACCAACGGCCGCTACGCTCGCGTAGGTTGTCTCGGCAACACTCTCCCTACTGGCCAGACTGTCTCGGAGTCTTTCAAGTTTCTCGGAGTTATCCTTTAACTCCGAGATGTGCTCCTTCATAGTCTTCAGAAGCTCAGTCTGACCAGCAAGAAACTCGACAGAAGAGGACTGGCGACAGCAGTCGGCAGTGGGTGCGGCTACCGGTACGGCTGTAGGTGCGGCTATCGGTACGGGTGCAGGGGCGGGAGGTGGTCCGTCAAGCTCCGATTCCTTTACCAGCTCATAAAGCCTGTTTATGGCTTCGAGCACCGCAGTTTTAATCTCCGCCTTGAGGTTGCGAGAGTTGCCCAAGTTGATCTTGGCCTTACTCAGGCAAGCTTTCGCCTCCGCAAGGCGACTGGGGCGCCCAGCCTCAGGCTTTTTGAGCTGCTTAAGGTTGTCAACAGGGGCACAGCGCGCTCCCGGAGTGGCAGGGCCATCCTGCGGCGAGGAACGAGTGTTGTCTCCAAAAGAGATTCTCCTTCTCACAAGCACAGACGAAGGCCCCGCCTCCTCCGCCGATCGCGGCGAGCTCCCGGAGTCCGGAGTCTTAGCGACATTGCATGGGGTGCGAAACATGTTTTGGCTGGCAGATAACAGTTAGGAGGACTCCTGTATATAGGGGGTCGAGACAGCAATATCTGCTCGAGGAAGAAAAGGCACGGACACTGGTATCTGTGTACCTGTAAAGAGGGAGACACAGATTCTAATATATCTGTGATCCTGTAAAGGGGAAGCACAGACACTAATAAATTATTAAACAATCAACTAAAGTTAATGCTGTCACAATTAAATATTTAAAACCTAAAACGATTGAGTCCTATATCTATAAATAGTAAAAAGCAAAAATGCTTGTCAATTTTAAAATAAGTTATTAAAAACCCGGTAAAACTTGTCTAAATTAAAAATGCAATATCCCTTTTAAGTCCCTGTAAAAAACGCCTTAAGATGCTAACGGAATAAAATTTTGGTAAAAAATAATAACCGACCACTCCAGCCTTCCTATACACTATAGGGTGGGTGGGCGGGGATTTTTATTTCGAGCTAGGCCCTCGACCGAGGTGTCCAGAGACGCGTCTCCGCGCGGGCTAGCCGATTATGGAATAAAACTTAGTGTCGGTGAAACAAAAATTTTGAGTTATGGTCCAAGAACGTGGTTTTTTAGGAAAAAAATTCGAAAATCAACCCCCAACCTGAATTCGGGTACACGGATCGCGGGCCAAATTTCAGGGATGAAGGATGAGTACTATTGCAACTATAATCTACTGAAACAAAAACAAAAATTTTGAAAACAACGTAGATTTTGACTTTTTAAAGTGAAAATTATTAAAAATGTGAGTTTTCTAAGGGAAGTTTTTTAGGGGTGCGTTCAAATGGGTTCAAACCGGTCAGGTACTAAGCGGTTGCCTAGTTTTGTCTAAAATAGCTGAAAACAGCTTCAAAATCGGACCCTAAATAAGAAAGTTATCGATGACTCGGTTAGGTTTGGTTAGGTTAGGTTAGGTTAGGTAAGGCAGCTGGCTAGGAGACGACAACGGTTCGGTTGCATTGGTGTCGCGGTCTTCCACGGACTCCCCTTCCCTCTCGCTCTTAGAGAGGGGACCGGGATACGTGGCCGCCGCGTGGGGGGACATAGCCCTTATAGGGGTGTATTTCTCCCCAAACCGCCCCATCACGGCCTTCGAGAACTTCCTCGAGGTCCTTGCCAGGGTGGCAGGTAGGGTGGCGCAGCGCAGGGTGTTGGTCGTGGGCGACTTTAACGCCAAGTCGGTTTTATGGGGCAATCCGACCACTGACGCCCGAGGACGCGAAGTGGAGACCTGGTCCGTGGCGTCCGGTCTGTCCCTTCTCAACAGTGGCAGTGTTCACACCTGCGTGCGGCGGGAGGGGGGCTCCATTGTGGACCTCGCCTTTGCCTCCCCGTCTTTGGCTACCTGTGTGGTGGACTGGCGGGTGGAGCTGGTGGAGACGCTGTCGGACCACCGATACGTGCGGTTCGACGTCACCGCCCTGGACTCCCGGGGGGCTCGCGCGGGCCGGTCTCACTTCCCGCGATGGGCGCTCTCCCGCCTAGACCGAGAAGCCGCCACCGAGGCGGTGTTCGTCCAGGACTGGCTGTCGCCTCCTGTCGACGTCCAGGACGTGGACACCACTGCAGCCCAGCTGAGGGACTCCCTGACCGAGGTGTGCAACTCGAGCATGCCTCGGTCTCACCGTCCGCCTCCTCGACGCGCCGTCTACTGGTGGTCGGAGGAGTTGGTGGGCCTGCGGGGTGCCTGTGTTGTGGCCCGGCGCGCCTACACTAGGAGCAGACGGCGGCGCCATCGCGACCGCGACAACGAGGACCGCCTCTATGTAGCCTACATGGAGGCCAAAGCGACCCTGACGGCGCGAATGGGCGCAGCCCAGGACCGCGCGAGGGTGGAAATGGCGGAGGGTCTAGATGCTGACCCTTTCGGGAGGCCGTACAAGGCGGCACGTAACAAACTGCGCCCGTACGGTCCCCCAGTTGCCGAGACCCTCGAGCCGACGTTGCTGGATGGGGTGGTCCAGTCCCTGTTTCCGCGCAGGGACAACTTCACTCCACCAGTGATGAGCGTCCCGCGCGGTGTGGCTCTATCGGCAGATGAGGCGGTCCCTCCAGTCACGGAGGACGAGATGGAGAAGGCGGTCTTCTGCCTCCGGGGCAAAAACACCGCCCCAGGTCCAAACGGCGTCCCCGCAAAGGTGGTGGCCATCGCCGCCTCCCAGATGGGAGACAGGTTTCGGGACCTCTTCAGTGCGTGTGTTGCGTGTGAGAGGTTCCCGAAGCCATGGAAGGAGGGTCGGTTGTGCCTTCTTCGGAAAGAAGGGCGGCCGGTGGACTCCCCATCGGCATACCGGCCCATCGTCTTACTGGATGAGGTCGGTAAAACGTTCGAGAGGATCCTCGCCGCCCGTGTCAACAGGCACTTGTGCACAATCGGCCCGGACCTGGCGGACGCTCAGTTCGGTTTTCGAGCTGAGCGTTCGACAGTGGACGCGCTGTCCCGGCTCAAGGGCCAGGTGAGGGAGGCAATGGATGCGGGGGATGGACTGTTGGCTGTGTCGTTCGACATATCTAACGCCTTCAACTCCATTCCCCACTCCACCATCCTAGAGGCGCTCCGCTTCCACGGAGTGCCTACGTATTTGCGGGGGCTGTTGGCGGACTATTTGTCGGATCGAACAGTCCTCCTGGAGGACAAGTCGGGCCAGCTCCGACGATACGGCGTCGAGTCCGGTGTCCCACAGGGTTCTGTCCTGGGACCGCTCCTCTGGAACATCGGATTCGACTGGCTCCTGCGGGGACACCTACCCCGTGGCACGTCTGTCATCTGCTATGCAGACGACACCCTTCTGACAGCCCGGGGGAGAAATTTCTTAGAGGCGGCCAGCTTGGCCTCGGCGGGCGGTTCGCAGGTGGTGGACCGCATCTCCCGCCTAGGGCTGACGGTGGCGCTGCACAAGACCGAGGCCGTGTTCTTCCACGGGCCGCGGCAGCGTCAACCGCCCGATGCCCATATCCATGTAGAGGGTGTCCGCATTGAGGTGCAAGCCCAGATGAAATATCTGGGCCTAGTGCTCGACAGTAAGTGGCGCTTTCGAGCACACTTCAGCGGGCTGTCGACGCGCTTGCTGAAGACTGCGGGCGCCCTCTCGTGGCTCCTCCCAAACATCGGGAGGCCCGGCGACCAATGCCGGCGTCTATACGCCGGCATACTAAAGAGTATGGCCCTATACGGGGCCCCAATCTGGACGGACTCACTGGGCAGACGGGAGAACGCCGCTGCCCTCCGCAGGCCACAAAGGGCCATTGCACAGCGGGTGGCGAGGGCGTACCGCACAGTGAGTTTCGCGGCATCGTGCGCTCTGGCGGGAACCCCACCTTGGGAGCTTGAAGCTTGGGTGCTCTCAAGAGTGTACGACTGGACGGCGGGTCAGAGGGCGCTCAACCGGCGCCCGGACCCTCAAGAAAAGGAAGAAGTGCGTGAGGAGGTTCGCGAGGCAATAACTCGGCACTGGGCCGAAGACCTAGCCTCGGCAACATTCGGTCGCCGGACACTGGACGCCATCGGGCCCGTCCTGAACGATTGGCTCGACCGGCGACATGGTTGCCTCTCCCTGCGTCTGGTGCAGATGCTGTCCGGGCACGGCTGCTTCGGATCGTACCTGCATCGGATAGGGCGGGAGGAGACCCCACAGTGTCACCACTGCGAGGCCGCAGTGGATACCCCAGAGCACACCCTAGAGGTGTGCCCTTCGTGGGACGAACCCCGCCGCGCCATGGTGGCAGTGGTCGGGAACGACCTCTCACTCCCCAGTGTGATTTCAGCCATGCTGGGAAGTGAGGAGGCATGGGCAGAAGTAGCCTCCTTCTGTGAGGACGTCATGTCACAGAAGGAGGCAGCGGAGCGCACACGGGAAGACGACCCTCTCGCGGCGCCGCTCCGCAGACGAAGAAGGGGTGGACGACGGCGAGCACAACGCCCGTCCTCAACCACCCCGGGGGGTGATCAGCGGGCGACAGGCGCGGGGGCGCCACCGCCTGCACCACATGATCCACCTCCTGTGCTCCGGCCATAATAAAAGCCCTTCCCTTCTGGGGGGGGACGTGTAGGGCCTGCCGTAAGGTGGGCATTCGCCGGAGGGGGACTGGACGACATAGACTCCCAGGTCCCCTCCACTCAGGCGAGGTCGGAGTGCCGCTGGGTATTTTTAGTGGGTATACCGGGAACGACTTTACCGGGGAGTCCCACATACCCTTATAGGTAAGGTTAGGTTAGGTTAGGTTAGGTTAGGTTAAGGGTAAGGGCAAGAAGACCGCTTCTGCCCCAACTGCCCAACCGGAACCAGAGAGGGAAGACCAAGACCCTCTCCTACCCTCCACCACCCCTTCCAACCAGCCTTGGATCAAGGTAGTGGGGAAGAAGGGGAAGAAGAAGACGGCCCCTAAGCCCCCTGCAGCCAAGCCTGCAGCTGCAGCTGCCGTGGATAAGAGGAGGAAGCTCCCTCCTATTCCGAAAACGGCAGCCGTGGTGGTCACGCTGACCCCAGAGGCAGCGGAGCGAGGGGAGACGTACGAGTCCGTGTTACGGCGGGCCCGTACAAATGTCGATCCGGCGCAACTTGGGGCCGGCAGAGTTACCTGCCGGAAGACCCAAACGGGGGCTCGTCTTTTCGAGTTCTCGGGGACTCAGGGTGGCACCAAGGCGGACCTCTTTGCGGCAAAGCTCAAGGAGGCCGTCGCGGACACTGCTAAGGTCGCGAGGCCCGTCAAGTGTGTGGCTCTTGAGGTGACTGACCTCGACGACTCAGTAACCCAAGAGGAGGTGGTGGCCGTGGTTGCGGCGGCGGGGGGCTGCGACGTCGCAGCTGTCAAGGGCCGCGCCATCAGACAGGGTCGTCGGGGTATGGGCACCATGCGCCTAGAGTGCCCTATCGTGGTGGCCAAGGCAGTTCTGGCCAAGGGTCGCCTCCCGGTCGGATTTAGCTCGGGTGGGGTCCGGGTGCTGGAGGATGAGCCGATGCGCTGTTACAAGTGCTTTGGCATCGGCCACACCCGGCCCCTCTGTCCGTCCACTGCCGAGCGGGAGGAACTGTGCTTCCGCTGCGGAAAGGAGGGGCACAGGGCGGCCACCTGCGAGGCTACAGCCCCGCACTGTGCAGTCTGTGCTGCCAGTGGTCGTCCAGCTGACCACACAATGACCAGCAAGAAGTGCTGTCCGCCGAAAAGGAAAGGGAAAGTGCAGGCGCCTTCGCGTCCTGCTGCTGCCGCCGCCACTGGAACCCCAGTTTCAGCGCCGGCCACCGAGGGAAGTGCCATGAACACGGACTGATGGCTGGGCTTCGAAGAAGAATTCTTCAAGCCAACACCAACCACTGCAGAGCGGCCCAGGACTTACTGGTCCAAACCGTTGCGGAGTGGTTGGTGGATGTGGCGGTTGTAGCCGAGCCGTATTCTGTCCCTGGCAGCTGGCTAGGAGACGACAACGGTTCGGTTGCATTGGTGTCGCGGTCTTCCACGGACTCCCCTTCCCTCTCGCTCTTAGAGAGGGGACCGGGATACGTGGCCGCCGCGTGGGGGGACATAGCCCTTATAGGGGTGTATTTCTCCCCAAACCGCCCCATCACGGCCTTCGAGAACTTCCTCGAGGTCCTGGCCAGGGTGGCAGGTAGGGTGGCGCAGCGCAGGGTGTTGGTCATGGGCGACTTTAACGCCAAGTCGGTTTTATGGGGCAACCCGACCACCGACGCCCGAGGACGCGAGGTGGAGACCTGGTCCGTGGCGTCCGGTCTGTCCCTTCTCAACAGTGGCAGTGTTCACACCTGCGTGCGGCGAGAGGGGGGCTCCATTGTAGACCTCGCCTTTGCCTCCCCGTCTTTGGCTGCCATTGTGGTGGACTGGCGGGTGGAGCTAGTGGAGACGCTGTCGGACCACCGATACGTGCGGTTCGACGTCACCGCCCCGGACTCCCGGAGGTCTCGCGCGGGTCGGTCTCACTTCCCGCGATGGGCGCTCTCCCGCCTAGACCGAGAGGCCGCCACGGAGGCGGTGTTCATCCAGGACTGGCTGTCGCCTCCTGTCGACGTCCAGGACGTGGACGCCACTGCAGCCCAGTTGAGGGACTCCTTGACCGAGGTGTGCAACTCGAGCATGCCTCGCTCTCACCGTCCGCCTCCTCGACGCGCCGTCTACTGGTGGTCGGAGGAGTTGGTGGGACTACGGGCTGCCTGTGTGGTGGCCCGGCGCGCCTACACTAGGAGCAGACGACGGCGCCATCGCGACCGCGACAACGAGGACCGCCTTTATGTAGCCTACATGGAGGCCAAAGCGACCCTGACGGCGCGAATGGGCGCAGCCCAGGACCGCGCGAGGGCGGAAATGGCGGAGGGTCTAGATGCTGACCCTTTCGGGAGGCCGTACAAGGCGGCGCGTAACAAACTGCGCCCGTACGGTCCCCCAGTTGCCGAGACCCTCGAGCCGACGTTGCTGGATGGGGTGGTCCAGTCCCTGTTTCCACGCAGGGACAACTTCACTCCACCAGTGATGAGCGACCCGCGCGGTGCGGCTCTATCGGCAGATGAGGCGGTCCCTCCAGTCACGGAGGACGAGATGGAGAAGGCGGCCTTCTGCCTCCGGGGCAAAAACACCGCCCCAGGTCCAGACGGCGTCCCCGCAAAGGTGGTGGCCATCGCCGCCTCCCAGATGGGAGACAGGTTTCGGGACCTCTTCAGTGTGTGTGTTGCGTGTGAGAGGTTCCCGAAGCCATGGAAGGAGGGTCGGTTGTGCCTTCTTCGGAAGGAAGGGCGGCCGGTGGACTCCCCATCGGCATACCGGCCCATCGTCTTACTGGATGAGGTCGGTAAAACGTTCGAGAGGATCCTCGCCGCCCGTGTCAACAGGCACTTGTGCACAATTGGCCCGGACCTGGCGGACGCTCAGTTCGGTTTTCGAGCTGAGCGTTCGACAGTGGACGCCCTGTCCCGGCTCAAGGGCCAGGTGAGGGAGGCGATGGACGCGGGGGATGGACTGTTGGCTGTGTCGTTCGACATATCTAACGCGTTCAACTCCATTCCCCACTCCACCATCCTAGAGGCGCTCCGCTTCCACGGAGTGCCTCCGTATTTGCGAAGGCTGTTGGCGGACTATTTGTCGAATCGCACAGTCCTCCTCGAAGACAAGTCGGGCCAGCTCCGACGATACGGCGTCGAGTCCGGTGTCCCACAGGGTTCTGTCCTGGGACCGCTCCTCTGGAACATCGGATTCGACTGGCTCCTGCGGGGACACCTCCCCCGTGGCACGTCCGTCATCTGCTATGCAGACGACACCCTTCTGACTGCCCGGGGGAGAAATTTCTTAGAGGCGGCCAGCTTGGCCTCGGCGGGCGGTTCGCAGGTGGTGGACCGCATCGCCCGCCTAGGGCTGACGGTGGCGTTGCACAAGACCGAGGCCGTGTTCTTCCACGGGCCGCGGCAGCGTCAACCGCCCGATGCCCATATCCATGTAGAGGGTGTCCGCATTGAGGTGCAAGCCCAGATGAAATATCTGGGCCTAGTGCTCGACAGCAAGTGGCGCTTTCGAGCACACTTCAGCGGCCTGTCGACGCGCTTGCTGAAGACTGCGGGCGCCCTCTCGTGGCTCCTCCCCAACATCGGGAGGCCCGGCGACCAATGCCGGCGTCTATACGCCGGCATACTAAAGAGTATGGCCCTATACGGGGCCCCAATCTGGACGGACTCACTGGGCAGACGGGAGAACGCCGCTGCCCTCCGCAGGCCACAAAGGGCCATTGCACAGCGGGTGGCGAGGGCGTACCGCACAGTGAGTTTCGCGGCATCGTGCGCTCTGGCGGGAACCCCACCTTGGGAGCTCGAGGCTTGGGTGCTCGCCAGAGTGTACGACTGGACGGCGGGTCAGAGGGCGCTCAACCGGCGCCCGGACCCTCAAGAAAAGGAAGAAGTGCGTGAGGAGGTTCGCGAGGCAATAACTCGGCACTGGGCCGAAGACCTAGCCTCAGCAACATTCGGTCGCCGGACACTGGACGCCATCGGGCCCGTCCTGAACGATTGGCTCGACCGGCGACATGGTTGCCTCTCCCTGCGTCTGGTGCAGGTGTTGTCCGGGCACGGCTGCTTCGGATCGTACCTGCATCGGATAGGGCGGGAGGAGACCCCACAGTGTCACCACTGCGAGGCCGCATTGGATACCCCAGAGCACACTCTTGAGGTGTGCCCTTCGTGGGACGAACCCCGCCGCGCCATGGTGGCAGTGGTCGGGAACGACCTCTCACTCCCAAGTGTGATTTCAGCCATGCTGGGAAGTGAGGAGGCATGGGCAGAAGTAGCCTCCTTCTGTGAGGACGTCATGTCACAGAAGGAGGCGGCGGAGCGCACGCGGGAAGACGACTCTCTCGCGGCGCCGCTCCGCAGACGAAGAAGGGGTGGAAGACGGCGAGCACAACGCCCGTCCTCAACCGCCCCGGGGGGTGATCAGCGGGCGACAGGCGCGGGGGCGCCACCGCCTGCACCACATGATCCACCTCCTGTGCTCCGGCCATAATAAAAGCCCCTCCCTTCTGGGGGGGGACGTGTAGGGCCTGCCGAAAGGTGGGCATTCGCCGGAGGGGGACTGGACGACATAGACTCCCAGGTCCCCTCCACTCAGGCGAGGTCGGAGTGCCGCTGGGTATTTTTAGTGGGTATACCGGGAACGACTTTACCGGGGAGTCCCACATACCCCTCTCCCGTCCCCCGACGGAAGGGGATGCGTAATAGCATTTTTTCCCAGCGACAAAAAAAAAAAAAAAAAAAAAAAAAAAAGGTTAGGTTAGGTTGGTGGACTCGACGCCCGGTGGACTCTCCATCGGCATACCGGCCCATCGTCCTGCTCGATGAGGTCGGTAAGTTGTTCGAGGGGATTGTCGCCTCCCGGCTTGATAGCTTTTTGCGGGGGGTTGGGCCCAACCTGTCGGACGCCCAATTCGGTTTTCGACGAAGGCGTTCGACTATCGATGCGCTAGCCCTACTCAAGGGCCAGGTGAAGGAGGCAGTAGACGCGGGTATGGAGTGCTGGCGGTGTCATTCGACATTGCCAACGCCTTCAACTCCATGCCCCACGCGACAATATTGGAGGCGCTCCGGTATCACGGCGTGCCGCAATACCTGCGCAACCTCCTGGCCAGCTACTTGGAGGGCCGAGAGGTCCTCCTCGTAGACAAGACGGCCACGGTGAGGCGGTACGGCGCAGAGTCCGGTGTTCCGCAAGGGTCGGTGCTCGGACCCCCCCTGTGGAACATCGGGTACGACTGGATCCTGCGGGGAGTACTCCTCCAGGGCACGAGTGTCATCTGCTACGCGGATGACACCCTCCTCATTGCCCGGGGGAAGAACTTTGGGGATGCGGCCTGTCTGGCCTCGGCTGGCGGGTCCTTGGTTGCAGAGAGGATCCGCCGCCTGGGATTGAAGGTGGCGCTGCACAAGACCGAGTTCTTTCGCGGGCCTCGGCAACGCTGCCCTCCTCCCGATGCTCACATTGTCGTGAAGGGCGTCACGATAGGGGTCCAGCCCCAGATGAAGTATCTGGGCCTGGTGCTGGACGACAGGTGGCGGTTTGGGCCGCATTTCAGCGGGCTGTCGACGCGCCTGTTGAAAGCCGCGGATGCTTTCTCGTGGCTCCTCCCGAACCTGGGGGGGCCCAAGGCGAAATGCCGGCGCCTGTATTCGGGCATCTTGAGGAGCATGGCCCTATACGGGGCCCCCATCTGGGCCGACTCCCTACACAGGAGGGAGAACGCGACTGCCATCCGCAAGCCCCAAAGGGCCATTGCACTGAGGGTGGCAAGAGCCTACCGCTCGGTGGGTTTCTCGGCGGCGTGCGCTCTGGCCGGCACCCCTCCTTGGGAGTTGGAGGCCTGGGTGCTCGCCAGAGTGTACGAGTGGACCGCGCAACGGAAGGCGCTCGGGGAGCGCCCCGTCGCCGAGGAGCGGGAGGCCGTGCGGCGAGAGGCGAAGGAAGCCATCGTCCTCCACTGGACAAAGGACCTCGCTGCAGCCGCCTTCGGCCGCCGGACGTTGGACGCGATCGGTCCGGTTCTGCAGGGCTGGCTCGAGCGGTCCCACGGTTTCCTCTCGTTCCGTCTGGTGCAGGTGTTGTCCGGCCATGGCTGTTTCGGATCGTACCTGCACCGGATCGGGAGGGAGGAAACCCCGGTCTGCCACGACTGCGGCGCGGCGGAGGACACGGCCCAGCACACCCTCGAAGTGTGCCCGGCTTGGTCCGAACAACGCCGCGGTATGACCGCGGTAGTTGGACAGGAACTCTCGCTTCCCGGCGTCGTCAGCGCCATGCTGGAGAGCGAGGAGGCCTGGGCAGCGGTTGCCTCCTTTTGCGAGGATGTCATCTCGCAAAAAGAGGAGGCGGAGCGCGCTCGGGAGGACGACCCTCTCGCTGCGCCGCTCCGCAGACGACGAAGGGGTCGGAGAAGGCGCCGTCCTCTCCCTCCTCTTCATGGTGGCGATGGGCGGGCGATGGGCACGGGGGTGCCCTTGCCTGCATTGCAGCCATCGCCACCTTCGTCGGTCACACCCGGGACCGGCCCCCCCTGCCCACCTAGGGGAGGGCGTTAGGGGTCCCGGCATGGAGGGCAATCGTCGGTGGAGGACTGGACGTTAAGGCTGTGCCGGTTTCCCAGTCCTCCGCCTCTTGGACGAAGCGGGAGTGCCGCTGGGTATTTTTAGTGGGTATACCGG